>CM066043.1:205420612-210245277 GCA_033557465.1 Ichthyophis bannanicus | reverse complement strand
AGGTGCTGGAAAGGTCCAAAATGAGATGTCGGGCTGTTTAAGAACCCTAAAATGATATTGGGCTTGTTGGAGGGGGAGGGCAGAGAGTCTCTGGCATAATGATCGGGCCAGGAAGGTCCTGAAAATAAAAGTAGCAGACTAATGGCCCAGAGAGGCTTTAGGCCTACTATAGGCCTCATCAAGAAAGGCATGGCCAGCCTTAAAGGGGCAGAAGTCCTATAAAAAGGGCAGAAAATCAGCACATTTTAAAAGTAAAGTTTGAAGGGTTTTGAGAGTCCAGCTTATATAATGGAGGGATGCTAAGCTCAAATATGTGCTCATTTTAATTTTCAAATGCTTATTTCAGCTGCAAATCGCAGCGATTGCTCCGTGGAATGGGGAGGGAGTTCCACGTCCGAAGTCTGGGAGGGCACCAGAGCCTCGGATTGATAAAAAGATGTTGAATTCTGGCTTGTAAGGCTTTAAAACGCCTATTTTAATGTTAAAACATGAGGTATTAAAGTACCCAGATGTGAAGGCAAGCACTGAAAGTGATGGGACCAGAGTAGGGATCTGTACAGAGAGCTCTGTTTAAGACAGGAAGGAGCAGGGACAGACCAGTGATGTAACATTTTATTCAGCTGCTTAAACATTTAAAGTTACATTACAGAAAATATTGAAATGATCTAGTTAGATGAAATGTTTTTGTATGGGAATTTTTGGGGTTTTTCTTTTTTTGCTCTCTTCTAAGTGATGCTAGGGACTATTTACAGAACTGGTAGCGGACGAGCACCTGACGGTGACAGAATGTGTTTGAAGTGGCCAAGAAACTAGCACTTGGGGCTGAAGAAAGGAAGAGATAGCCAGGGTGTGTGTGTGAGTTGTGAGGCTGAAGAGAGCTGAAATGTTAATCTAAAACCTGGTTTAATTGAGAAACTGTTATGATAGGTGCTTGGTATAACTCAGGAAGAAGAAAAATTGGAAACTGAGATTGAAATGGTGATACTTAGAGATTCCCCTTGGCATTGTGAGAGAAGGCATTGATTAGTTCCAGGGAAGCTGTGAACGCAGAAGAGAAATTATTATCTGCTAACCTTTTGGGAGAGTTTTAACAAGTTTAATTACCTGAAATCTTTGTATGACATGAGTTTTAAGAAAAATAGTAATTGAAGAAGGAGTCTTGTCATAAAATTCTATAATATTATAAGGAGACTCTGGAGAGGAAAATTTGGCCCTGTTAAAGGGTTTAATTCCTAAAATCATGGCGAAGTTGTGGAAAATAAAACTCTCCTTTCAAAGCTATTGGAGAGTTTGGAAAAATAACCTGATTTGAAGGGTCCTGCAAAGATGCATTTGGTATGAAGCTGAAGTTGAAGTGCAGCTTCATTTTAAAGGAAAATTATTTTAAACCCCGTGAAGGAAATTTAGAAGCTGTTCTGAGCCCTGGCAGACTGGAACCTTTGAAGCTCTGAATGCAGCAGGTGGTCAGAGCTGAAAGAGAGAAGCTCTGGATTTAAATCCCTAACAGACAGTTACTATCCAATTACGAGTTTAAAACTTTAAACCCTGAATTCTTCAAGGAATTATTTTGTGAAACCGTGAAAGGTGTGTGTGACTAGTCATGGTATGTGAGTGAGAAGTAATTTAGGCAGGGCCGGCCCGTCCATTGAGCAAGAATGTTTTTTGCACAGGGCCCCGCGTTTCAGGGGGCCCCGCGCAAAAAACATTCTTCAGCATCCCAAGTTTTAAAAAAAAAAACCAAACCGGCTGCTTCTGCCGCGGCAGCATCAAGAGCTCTGCCGCGGGGCCCCCCCTGCCCGGCAGAGCCTCCGTGGCATCCTCAGCAGCTTTCTTCATGTCCAAAACGCGGGCTTCTTTCAGAGCCGCGAGAGTTTCCTTTCTCGCGGCTATGTTAATCCCGCCGAGGGTGATGGGATTTCCCATCAGCCCCGCGGGATAAGAGAGCCGCGAGAAAAGAAACTCTCGCGGCTCTGAAAGAAGCCCGCGTTTTGGACATGAAGAAAGCTGCTGAGGATGCACGGAGGCTCTGCCGGGCAGGGGGGGGCCCCGCGGCAGAGCTCTTGATGCTGCCGCGGCAGAGCTCTTGATGCTGCCGCGGCAGAGCTCTTGATGCTGCCGCGGGCAGAAGCAGCCAGTTTGGTTTTTTTTTATTTTAATTTGGAATGATAGGGGGGGGGGGGGGTTAGGACTGGTAATGGGCTATGGGAGGGGAGGCTAAACTGGAAGTGGGCTGATGGGGGGGGGGGTGGTGAGGACTGGTAATGGGCCGGGGGGGGGGGCTGGTTAGGACTGGTAATGGGCCGGGGGGGGGGGGGTGGTGGTGAGGACTGTTAATGGGCCAAGGGGGGGAGGCTAAGACTGGAAGTGGGCTGATGGGGGGGGGTTAGGACTGGTAATGGGCTATGGGGGGGGGGGGCTAAGTGGGCTGATGGGGGGGGTTAGGACTGGTAATGGGCCATGGGGGTGGAGGCTAGGACTGGTAATGGGCCATGGGGGGGGGCTAAGTGGGCTGGGGGGGGGGTAGGAGGGCTGGGGGGGGTTTAGGACTGGTAATGGGCCATGGGGGGGGAGGCTAGGACTGGTAATGGGCTGAGGGGGGGGGGGGTTAGGACTTGTAATGGGCTAAGGGGGGGCAAAGTGGGCTGTTGGGGGGGTTTAGGACACGTAATGGGCTAAGGGGAGGGGGCTAAGGCTGGAAGTGGGGGGGTAGGACTGGAAATGGGCTGATGGGGGGGCTAAGACTTTAAATGGGCTGATGGGGGGGTAGGACTGGTAATTGACTATGGGAGGGGGCTAAGGCTGGAAGTGGGGGGTAGGACTGGAAAATGGGCTGATGGGGGGGGTTAGGACTGGTAATGGGCTATGGGGGGGCTAAGACTGGAAGTGGGCTGATGGGGGGGGTGGTTAGGACTGGTAATGGGCTGATGGGGGGGGGTGGTTAGGACTGGTAATGGGCCATGGGGGGGTAGGACTGGAAATGGGCTGATGGGGGGGGTTAGGACTGGTAAAGGGCTATGGGGGGGCTAATACTTGAATTGGGCTGATGGGGGGGGGTGGTTAGGACTGGTAATGGGCCCTGGGGGGGGGGTTAGGAATGGGAATGGGCCGGGGGGGGGTTAGGACTGGTAATGGGCTGATGGGGGGGAGGGTTAAGACTGGTAATGGGCCATGGGGGGGGGGTTTAGGACTGGAAATGGGCAATGGGGGGGTGAGGCTAAAACTGGAATTGGGCTGTGGGGGGGGGGTAGGACTGGTAATTGGCTATGGGGGGGGCTAAGACTGGAAAATAGGCTGATGGGGGGGCTAGGACTGGAAATAGGGTGATGGGGGGGTTAGGACTGGTAATGGGCTATGGGGGGCTAAGACTGGAAATGGGCTGATGGGGGGGTAGGACTGGTAATTGGCTATGGGAGGGGGGCTAAGACTGGAAATAGGCTGATGGGGGGCTAGGACTGGAAATAGGGTGATGGGGGTTAGGACGTAATGGGCTGATGGGGGGTTAGGACTAGTAATGGGCTATGAGGAGGCTAGGACTGGAAATGGGCTGAGTGGAAGGAGGGCTTGAACTGCAAATAGCTGATGGGGACGGGGGCTTGGAATGGAAATGGGTTGTGAGGGGGAGGGAGCTAGGACTGGAAATGGGTGAGGGGGGGCTAGGACAGGAAATGGGCTGATGGAGGGGCTAGAATAGGACTGGAAATTGGCTGTTGGGGGGTGCTAAGATTGGAAATGGGCTGTGGTGGGGGTTTGGATTGAAATGGACTCATGAAGGGGCTAGAACTGGAAGTAGGCTCATGGGGGGCTTGGATTGGAAATGGGCTGAGTGGAGGGGAGCTAGGATTTGACATGGGCTGATGGTGGGCTAGGAAAGGACTAGAAATGGGCTCATGGGGGGCTGGGATTGGAAATGAGCTGATGGAGGGACTTGGATGGGACTGCAAATAGATGGGGGAGCTAGGGGAGCTAGGACTGGAAATGGGCTTATGGGGGGCTAGGACTGGAAATGGGCTGATGCGGGGACTAGAAGGGAGCGGATGCTGGGTGGGACTGGAACTAGAATGGAGCTGATGGTGGGGGAGGATTAGAATGGGATGGAGCTGGGAGAGTGAAAAGGAGAGGGAAAAAATATTTTGTGTGGGATGGAAGACAAATCTACAATTGTCCGGATATTGGGAGAGTAAGTGGGGATTGAGGATGGAGGG
Organism: Ichthyophis bannanicus; assembly: GCA_033557465.1. NCBI lineage: Eukaryota > Metazoa > Chordata > Amphibia > Gymnophiona > Ichthyophiidae > Ichthyophis > Ichthyophis bannanicus. Next base: position 210,241,075 of record CM066043.1, on the reverse strand, counting down.
GTAAAATTTGAGTGGATGAAATAGGAATGAGGAAAGAGGAAAAGGAGAAAGATTAGTATGTTAAAGCAGATGTAGAGAGAGAATGGAAAAAAAACTAGAAGAGAGAAGAAAAGACAAATGGACAGCAGACGATGAAGAATTAGCGGAAGACACGAAGAAACCAGAAGAAAGTGGCTGGAGCAATTGCAGCTGAAAAAAAATGCACAAAAGGTAGAAAAATATCTCTTTATTTTGAATTTATTAATTGGAATATGTCAGCTCTGGGAAATGTGCATCATTAACGTCTGCGCTTTGTTTAGTACAAGAGCAAATTAATGTATAGTTTTATTTCTACAGTGTTGTACATTCCAAGTTTGGCTTTTGGGATTCCCAGTTTAATTATTGTCTTCCTGTTTCTAAATTGTGATTCCTTGTTTGGTGATGGTTTATGTTCTGTTCATGTGTAACTGAGGCTGATGTATTCTGTTTATGTAATTCCTATTTGACATTGCCACTTGTTCTCTTTCCCCAGTAGGTCATGTATTGTTGTTCTCTGAAATGTATTGGTTTAATATTTGCAGCGTTTCCTTTTGATAGTTAGGGTATGGTGCTTTATGAGTCCTGGTAGTGCTGTTAGGATACGGCGGGTTTTTGCTATGGGTTCTAAATGGGCAGTGTTTGTAGTAGTTCCTAATGTGTCTGGCGGTTGGCACTGGATTATAGTAATGTAGAAAGTCTTTTAGTCTTTCTTTATTCATACACTCATTAAGAGGCATGTTTACTAAAAGTTCGTGTATGGTAACATTATGCAAATATTTATGCAAATGAGGACCCTTATGCAAATGAGGCCCCGCACCGAGTCTCCGCACATGGCCCCGCACCCCCCTTGGGCCGCCCCTGAATTTAGGGACAATCTTTTATTTTTGAAGAGAGTAGGGAAAGTATACACAGCAAGTCTCAATTGAAGTTAAGAGGACCGCTGACTCAGCCTCGGCATTAGATTACTTTTTATTATTTTTTTAAAGTTAGGTAGTAGGAAAGAGACCATTGCTGGACCAGAGGAAATCCTGTGTAAGTGGAAATCGCTGGAGATCTGGACAACTGACTGGGCCCCCTCGCAAGAAAGACTGACTGGGAAGAGGTACCTGTGCACCTACACATATACAGAGAAAAAGTACATTTATGAGATCATATTTTGCAAACCCTAATCAAAAGAAACACTGAATACTCTGAGAAAGAAAAAAACATACCTGTTAAAAGGTGAAAGTTCCTACATAAGGAAAAATAAATTCATTAGCAAGAAAGACTTAAAAAAATTGTTTTCTTCTTCAAAGGTTGCTCTGAAACAATTTAACTTACCTGTAATTGCTGTGAAATGGGATATCGGAACATATTGTGTTAAAGAAAATATTATTAAGAAAAAAGGATACTAATTGGAAGTTAATTCAATATTTTGCTAAAAAGGGGTTAATGTGCAATAGTCTGAAAACATATTATTTATTCCATGATTGTTTAACTAGCCATTGTAATTATTGGAGTGTTCTATTTTAAACCTTATTTAACAATTTATTTTGGTATTTAATACATTTTACTGAAAATTCCATTTATGGAAATAAATGTTATTGAAATCCGCAACTCTAACACACTACGACTACTACTGAGCATTTGTATAGCGCTACAAGACATACGCAGCGCTGCACAGACATGTAAGAGACAGTCCCTGCTCATCAGAGCTTACAATCTAGTCAAGACAGACAACACAGTAGGTATAGACAGGGATACATCTAGGGGGAATGGTAAGGAAACACAAAGGAGACCAGGTGAGTCAAGATCCGAAAGCGGCAAGGAAGAGGTGAGTTTTCAGCTTGGATTTGAAAAGCGCCAGAGAAGGCGCCTGACGTACAGACTCAGGTAGTTTGTTCCAGGCATAAGGAGCAGCAAGGTAAAAGGAGCGAAGACTGGAGCAGGCAATAGAAGAGAAGGGCACAGATAGAAGCGATTTGCCAGAAGAGCAGAGTTTCCGGGGAGGGTTGTAGGGAGGTATAAGAGAGGAAAGGTAGTGAGGAGCTGCAGCATGAATACACTTTTAGGTCAGCAGGAGAAATTTGAACTAGATGCAGAAACAGATAGTGATTTGAGAAGAGGAGTAATATGAAGCATGATGAGGCTGGCAGAAGCATTGAACAGATTGAAGGGGAGAGAGATGATTCAGCGGGAGACCAGCAAGGAGGAGGTTGCAATTGTCAAGACCGGAGATGATTAAAGAGTGGATAAGTGTCTTAGTAGTGTGTTTAGAAAGGAATGGGTGCATTTTGTTGATATTATAAAGAAACAGCAGGTCTTAACTATCAGTTGGATGTGTGTGGAGAAGGAGAGACAGGAGTCAGACAACCTTAAGGTTTCAAGTCAAAGAAACAGGGAGGAGTAGAGAGTTATCTACAGAGACTGAGAAAGGAGGATTTAGGGGGAAAAATAAGCAGCTCAGTTTTGGCCATGTTCAGTTTCAAGTAGCAGTGAGCAGGGGTGGCCCAAGGGGGGTGCAGGGATGTAGGCCTCATTGCATAAGGGACCTCATTTGCATACATATTTGCATAATATTACCATACGCAAAGTTTTAGTAAACATGCCTCTTAATGAGTGTATGGATAAAGAAAGACTAAAAGATTTCTACATTACTATAATCCAGTGCCAACCACCAGGCACATTAGGAACTACTACAAACAAACACTGCCCATTTAGAATCCATAGCAAACCCGCCGTATCGTAACAGCACTACCAGGACTCACAAAGCACCAGACCCTACCTATCAAAAGGCAACACTGCAAATATTAAACCAATACATTTCAGAGAATAACAATGCATGACCTACTGGGGAAAGAGAACAAGTGGCACTGTCAAATAGAAACTACATGAACAGAATACCTCAGCTCAGTTACACATGCAGAACATAGACCATGACCAAAGAAGGAATCACAATTTAGAAACAGGAAGACAAAGTCACAGACAACTTATATTTATACTGTAGATAGTTGTAGATACTGTAGATAGTTCCCCCAGTTTGAAATCCAAGTTGTATCATCCGTTCACTGTAAGTGTATAACAGACATCCTGTTCTGCATAAAAATGTTATCTGTAAACCGCACTGATTTTAAAGAGCGTGGTATATAAAAGCAATAAATAAATAAATTAATTAATTAAACTGGGAACCCCAAAAGCCAAACTTGGAATGTACAACAACACTGTAGAAATAAAACTATAAATTAATTTCCTCTTGTACTAAACAAAGCGCAGACATCAATGATACACATTTTCCAGAGCTGACATATTCCAGTTCATAAATTCAAAATAAAGAGATATCTTTCTAACTTTTGTGCATTTTTTTTTCAGTTGCTATTGCTCCAGCCACTTTCTTCTGGTTTCTTCGTGTCTTCTGCTAGCTCTCCATCATCTGCTGTCCATTTGTCCTTTCTTCTCTCTTCTAGTTTTTTTCCATTCTCTCTCTACATCTGCTTTAACATACTTATCTTTCTCCTTTTGCTTTTTCCTCATTCCTATTTCATCCACTCAAGTTTTACCCCTCCATCCTCAATCCCCACTTACTCTCCCAATATCTGGCCAATTGTAGATTTTTCTTCCCTCCCACACAAAATATTTTTCCCCTCTCCATTTCACTCTCCCAGCCCCATCCCATTCTAATCCTCCTCCAACATCAGCTCCCTTCTAGTTCCAGCCCCACCCAGCATCCGCTCCCTTCTAGTCCCTGCATCAGCCCATTTCCAGTCCTAGCTCCCTCATCCATTTCCAGTCCTGAGTCCCTCCATCAGCTCACTTCCAATCCCAGCCCCCCATCAGCCCATTTCTAGTCCTTTCCTAGCCCCACCATCAGCCCATGTCAAATCCTAGCTCCCCTCCACTCAGCCCATTTCCATTCTAAGCCCCCGTCCCCATCAGCTATTTGCAGTTCAAGCCTCCTCTTCCATTCAGCCCATTTCCAGTCCTAGCAACCCCCCCAACCCATTACCAGTCCTAGCCCCCCCCATAGCCCATTACCAGTCCTAACCCCCCTCCCTCCCATCAGCCCAGGGAAAATTGAAAACAACACAACTGGCTGCTGCCACTGCCGCCGCCGCCGTGGCAGCAGTAGAATCAAGTGTCCCATGGCCCCCCGCCTGCCCAGCAGAGCCCTCCCTTAATCAGTCCCCTTGGTACCAGCTTTTCAGAGCTGCGAAGGGAGAGTTTCCCTTTTTCGCGGCTCTGTTAAGCCCGCTTGTCAGCGCCGTCAATGCAGACTACTACATTGGCATGCTGCAACATCTGCGGGACCGTGTGAGGCACAAAGGTCCTGAGTTGTGGGCCACTGGGAACTGGATGATCCACCATGACAATGTCCCAGCGAACACATCCATCAAAGAGCAGAGGTTTTCGGCCTGAAACAATATGATTGCTGTCCCTCACCTTCTCTGTTCTCCTGACTCGGCCAGCTGTGACTTTTTTTTTCCTCTTCCCTGGAATGAAAATAAAGCTCAAAGGGCACAGATTTGACACCATTTTGAAGATTCAGGAAGAGAGGAAGACTGTGCTGAGGAGTCTGAAGAAAGAGGGCTTTCAGAAGGTGTTCCAACAATGGCAAGACCACTGGGACCAGTGCATCAACTCCCAAGAGGACTACTTTGAGGGAGATGGTGGCCACTAAAATCTCAGGCTAGTGTAGCATTTATTATATTAGTCAATTTGGGAATGTTTGCTAGCACTTCATATTTATATAGCTTAATGCTCCACGATGCTCTTTGAGTAAGTCATTAATTCGCTTATGCACATGACCATAATGCTCCTTGTCCTCACTCTGCAATGTTTCTGTTAACTCTAATAATTCCTTGTCACTTTTTCTTTGGCAGCATAAGTGATAATTTTACCCCGTAACACTGCCTTAGCAGCTTCCCAGTTATTAGCTGGACTCACATCCTCAGGTTTGTTTTCCATTTCATAATCTTGCCATGCCACCCGCAGATATTTTTTAAACTCTTCATGCAAATTAAGGATGGGGTTCATCCTCCAAATATAATCCCAATCTTGATTCAATCAACCTAGCCCGACCTCCACAGGAGAATGGTCAGAGAGCATAGCATCCCAAATAGCAGCCCTGCACAGCTTAGCAAATGAAGATTCTGAAATTAACACATAATCCAAACATACATAAACTGTATGAACATTAGAGTAAAAGCTGAAATCGCATTCATCGGTATGCCATGCTCTCTGAGTCAATCAAATTTCAATTCTGGCATCATAAAATATTTTTATAATGTGGTGAGGAGGAGGCAGCCCAGCAGGAAAATAAAGGAGAAAGAAGAACTTTTTCTTCTTCTCGGAGGATGGGTTCATTAGAACACATACAGCACAGCAAAATCCCTGAGAGAAACCAAGAGGGTAGTGCTAGGTTTAAGCCACTCCCAGACCTCATGACAACCTCAGGCAAGAGTAGGAGGTACAAGTGGGTGGAGTCAGGAAGGGAGTTGCCCTGCTCAGCGTTTAAGTTTGAGAGAACAAACAAAGTGAGCAGAGGGGCCAAGGACTCCAGAAAGGCCAGGAACTGCAAAGAAGCAGGAGAGAGCAAACACAGCAGAACCAGCAACCATGAAAGAAGCAGATACAGAGTGAGCAGTAGCAGAGACAAGAGCAGCCAGCACTGCAGCCTAGGAAGGGAAGGTTCCAGGCAAAGGACCAAACAGACTGGCAACAGGAAGAAAGAGAAAAGGTTGGCTTTAAGGAAGCTAAGGCAAGAGTGCTTAGACTCACCGGAGGAAGGGTCTATCTGCAGGCAGCAGAAGCCCCAGGAAGGGAAGTGGAGAGCTTACCCTGAGTCACTGTCTAGCTCAGAGACAGTGGGAGTTCCAAGCCGTAGAAGCCTCAGCAAGGAAGGTGCTGCAACCAGACTCCAAGGTAGGAGAGTTAAAGCCATAAAACCTAAACCCTGTGATACTTGCTCTGATTCAGAAGAGAGGTTAAAGCCTAGGAAAACCCGGAATAGGAGTAAGGGGTTTGCCAGGGACACTGAACAGGAAAAGCCCAGTGAAATCCTACCAGAAGGAGAAAGGGTCATTCAGTGGCATAGGCTATTTAATCTGCTAAAGAATATTAAGGATAAACTGCCAGAACGCTTACAAGCATTGCCAAGTTACAGCTCAGTTGAAAGCATGGAAGTAGCAGGCCAAGAAAGTGACCTAACTTCAGTTTGTTCTGAGATGGACTGTAATGTGTGCATGAAGGCTGAGTAATGGAAGCCTGAGAAAGGAAAGAAGTAAAGCTTGTGTAAATATCTTTATTGCAACACTGGTTACAAGTGTTACCTTGAGAGGAGAAGAATAATCCTGTATTTTGCTTTGACCTGAATGTGTACATTTGCTTTGAAGATTTTGTTACCCATTTTGACACGGATGCTAATAAAATTCCTGTGTGCTTTAAAACAACCACTCGGTTCATAATCTCCTTGACACAACTACAATCCTTGGGAAAGAGGAATCAAGATGGCTTCCCGTCCCTACTAGGCAACCGCCTGGTAGGGGCACGACCGCCACAATAAACATCATCTTATGAGGGCACTTAGCCGGTCTACAGGGGTCGATATTCAAAACACTTACCCAGTCAGTCAATGAATATCCCTAGATCACTCTGGCACTCTTCAGTTCAATCCCTTCCCATCTAATAGTATCTTCTCACCCTCCAAAAAAGCCTTTGCATCCACTTGTTCTCTCTCACACCCAAGTCAGTAAACACATTGCCCATCCTCTCTAACTAAACCTCCCATCTCACAGAAGCCAATCATCCATCCTACATCCTCCCTAAACCACAGCCCCTTTTCTGAGTACCGAACTCTGTCCATGTACCCAGTCCATAACTTCTGCATCCCCTGCCCCCTCCCTGGCGACAAATGCTATCTAAAAATATACAACCATTAAAATTACAACAGAGTAAGTAGAACATGGAACTCACATTCCATCTCAGACTATAGAACCACATATAAACGGCATCACTATTCAAAGTTAAGCCTAAATTGCAGCCTCTTCCGTAGACATTCTCATCCAAAATAGGGCTATCCATCACAGCAGAGAGACCATTGAGGTCCTCCGCTGCTCCCCATCTTTCTCAAGGATTGCTCTGTTCACGTGGTCACAATATGGATAGCATTCCACCTCCCAAAGGGACTATTGAGTTGTCATATTGGCAAGGTGTGCTTCTATCATAGATCTTTATGCACAGTGTACCTTGTCACATACAAGGGTTTCCAAGCAACCTGTAAGGCCTCTTCTCCAGGCCAGTTACATGCCTGTGTTTACCAAGCAGTACTTTAACTCTATTTTAATCATGAATGTCAACATTAGCAAACATAAAACCAGCCAGCCTGGCCATGTTATCAACCTAGCAAACTGTAGTCTTTATCCATTTGTTGTGATCACAGTGCACCATGGCAGCCACTTCATGAACAAACATCACAAAGCGTCAAACGCCCCATGTGCACATAAAGGGAATCTTTAAGCAGTGAGCAGCTGATCCACAAATGTCTTTAGGTGTGCTGGAGATTCAAAGGATAGAGACCTATTCCCATGCATACCCGAGCTTGGAACTGGATCGCAAAGCAAATCCCATGTTTCACCAAACTATACAATATGAGGCCAGAGCTCTCTGTCGCCTTTGCTGAGAAGTCATGAAAGAACAGCAGTCTAGAGCCTTTCTCACTATGTTTTATAAAGAGCCATCAGCATAGTTCAAGATATGGTCTGGGCAGCTGATTAGTGTCCTTGTGCTCACCTATGGGATGTCTGCATTCCACTCGCATAGTTCCACTCAACAGGTGCAGGTCCAGTCTCCAATATCCATTTTTCCACAACTTTCCACAGTCCGCCCTTGGGGTTTTCACTGACATACAGCTTGGAAATCTGCAATTTCTAGGGTAACTATGATTCCATGGCCTGACACAAATCTGCATTTCCATTAAGTCCACTGAAGTTCTAAAAAGATTGCCAATATTAAAAGCTCTTTAGGGGGTGGTGTTCTGGAGCATCCATTCGGGCAACCGTCATCACAGCAATCAGCTTGAAATCAGCAGGCAAAAAAAAAGAAGGATCCTCTGCATTGCTAGTTAGAATATGGCTAGAGCTTAGAAAAGGGCACCGGCTTGTCGTTTTCTGCTAACCCCCTGACGTACTGTGATTTTGCAGTCTTCCAAACATCAAGCTTCTACATGAATCAGCATGAAGAAGATAAGTAAAATGAGGCTGAGACACACTCATTGCCACAACTTCATTGTTAGGGCATATCATCAAGTATATCACACTGTGTGTATGTGGGCTGTTTTTTTTTTAAAACCATTGCCTAATGAAGTATACCATTCTGCACCACAGACACATTGAGAAACAACACAGATATAAATACACACACACACACACACACACACACACATATATATACTAACATGCCCATGTGTGCACACACACATACATGCACTGGCATACAAACATATGCACATACAGATAAACATGCAAAACAGATATGCACAAATACACACACACAGACAAAATGCGCACACGCACGCGCACGCACACACACACACACATGCACACACACAATGCAGATGCAAACAGGCGCATGTGCATATGCACACAGAGAAGTTGGAATGAATTCCATGAGCCATGCTCTGCATGCTTTCCCTACTTGTTGACTAGTATCTAATGAAGCATACCATGTAGACGTGGTAAGTACAGTATGATATTCTGCCACATACTCAGCTGAGAAACTGTTCTTACAAGGCAAAATATTAAAAGAAACTGAAACCATTAACAATATTTAAGGTAAACTGCCAAAATGCATGATGGTGTTCTCAGTAATATCATTGCTGTAAAGTATCCATTGTCCCAGCATAGCTGGTCTGCCGCAACACTCCATGCGGAAGCCTCATTGGAATTTAGCAGAGATGTAGCTGTTCAGTTGCTGCTCCCTCTCACCACTCGTGATCATATTATGGGTAAAGGAAATGCTCTGGTATACAGCTTTGCCTCTGCATTATCTTTGTGCAACAAAGAAGAGGAATACACTGAAGGACTACTGCTATGAATATATTCTTATACCAATAATAATTATAGGGTAGCTTTTTACAGTGATCAAACAGTCATTTTAATTGCCCAGCTGAACTGTATCGTTTTGTAAATTTATTTATCGTTGCTGTCGGTTAATTGCGCTCTTTCTGGCTGGATCTAAAACGACAGGGTTCCCTGCAGAACCGAGCTTCTTTCTGCATTTGATTACTTACTAAGATTCATTTATTTTGCTTTTGCTAGGCTGTCGGGATGCCCCGCTGCTGCTAAGGACCGGCATCATTTAGGAGCATGTTGATTATTATAGTGCGTTTAAGTTTTTGCACTTGTCGTTTGCTAAGAACAAAAGCTAGCCTGCAGGAGGTGCAAAGACTGTGTGTTAACTGCTGGACGACACCTTTCATATCACTCAGCAGTTACCACATGGAAAGGTTCCTTACCGAGCCGGAACTTCATTCTCAATTAATGCCATTGCTTAAATCCAGCCATTGAGGTGGCGTTAAGTGCATCCATGCTTACTACAATATTGACAATTAGTAGACAGTAATTCTTAACCAAAATACTTGAAAAAATTGTGCTCCAACAATTACAGGATCATATAGATACAAAGTCGCCTCTTGACCTCCAACAATATGGCTTTAGATACCATGGTGTTGAAACTCTTATGGCTAAACTTATAGATAAATTAATAATAGGAACTGATAAACCAGAATCTGGCTTTATTCTTATTTTTCCTGATATAAAAGCAGCATTTGACTCAATATCACATCCATTAATTATCAAAAGATTACAAGAAATTGGATTAGTCGAAACTCCACTACAGTGGTTCCACTCATATTTATCAAATCGAAAAATCCAAGTAAAATTAGGCGCATCAAAATCAAGACCATACATCCAAACTCAAGGATTTCCTCAAGGATCAGCTCTTTCAGCATTGATATTTTACATTTTCATTCAACCAATTTGTTATTCAATCATTCAATATTCACTATCATATTTATGCAGATGATGTTATGATTTATATGCCAATCAACTTACAAAGTCTTGATTTTTCAAACATTGCTAACTACTTCACTAATACGAGGGTTGCTATTTATATTTCTGACCTAATAATGAAAAAAACAAATATTTATGATTGAAATTGGTTTTATTGTTTTTCAAAATATTCTCCATGAAGATCAATACACTTTTGCATGCATTTGAACCAATTTTCGAAGCACTTTTTCCACTCCGATTGAGGTAACCCCAAAACATGCGTTTTGAATGCATCAACCGCATCTTCGGGTGTTGAAAATCGTTGACCATGTAATTTGTTTTTGATGTGTGGGAATAAAAAGAAGTCATTGGGTGCCAAATCAGGGCTGTACGGTGGATGACCCATCAATTTGATGTTTTGGCTGGTCAAAAATTCCTTTGTTTGAGCTGATGTGTGAGAGCTCGCATTGTCATGATGAAGAATTATTCGACTCTTCTTCGACTTTTTCCGAATTTCTCCGAAGACTTCTGGTAAACAAATGGTCGTGTACCATTCAGAATTGACCATCTTACGTTGCTCTAACGGCACTGTCGCCACGTGACTGGTAATGCCGAAGAAACAGGCAACCATTTGCTTCAATGTGCTTCTTCCGTGAACAACTTTTGTTGGATTTGGCTCATCTTGTAAGACCCATACAGTCGATTGCTGTTTTGTTTCGGGCTCATATGCATAGATCCATGATTCGTCACCTGTGTAGATGTTATACACAGTCTTTGCACCTTGAACGTATTTTTTCAACATTTCCTTGCACCAATCGACACAAACCTTCTTTTGAGCATTTGTCAGATTTTGCGGGATCCAACGCGAACAGATCTTTTTTACGGCCAAATGATCATGCAATATCTTATTGATGCTTGTCATACTAATGCCCAAAGATGCCTCAATCTCACGGTATGTCACATGACGATCTTGCTTTATCAGTTCACACACAGCATCGATATTTTCTGGCACAACAACCGATTTTGGACGACCCTGACGGAATTCGTCCTGGAGCGAACGTCGGCCACGATTGAATTCGTTATACCAGTTTTTTACAGTGCTGTAGGATGGTGTTTTATCGCCGTATAAAAAATTAAGTTCATCGATGCACTCTTGTCTTGATAATCCACATCGAAAGTTATGAAAAATAATCGCACGAAAATGTTCACGAGTTAATAAAATTTTTCGCCCGAGATGAATTTTTCAAATTACCACAAACAACTAATCGAGCTCAAATGATAAAATGTTATGAATAAGGTTATGTTCAACAATGTCAGTGTTCCAATGGAACCATTGGATGGCGCCTGGCAACACTTACTGTTGCTAAGGCCAGAAATAAATAGCAACCCTTGTATTAACTCCTGGCTAGCCTCTTGCAATAGGTCCATAAATATCAATAAAACAGGGGCTTTATTTATCACCAGAGACGCAAGTTTCATTCCACCAAACACAATAAATTTAAATGGAACTGAGCTTAATATAAAACAAGAAATATGCTATATGGGTGTAATACTACATAGAAATATGACGACAGAAAAAGACCACATGGCCTATCTAGTCCGTCCTTCCATAACAACTACATCAGTCCCCTTTTTACCTTTAGAGATCCTCTGTGTTTGTCCCATGCTTTTTTGAATTCAGTTAGTGTCCTCATCTCTACCACCTCCACTGGGAGACTATTCCACGGATCCACTACTCTTTCCGTAAAGAAATATTTCCACATATCACTCCTGAATCTATCTCCCTTCACCCTCATCCCATGTCCCCTCGTAGTAGAACTTGCTTTCAATTGAAAGAGGCTCTCTCCCTGAACATTTATGCCACGGAGGTATTTAAACATCTCAATCATATCACCTCTATCCCGCCTTTCCTCTAAGGTGTACATATTAAGATCCTTCAGTCTGTCTTCATATGCTTTATAATGAAGACCACTAATCATTTTAGTAGCCACCCTCTGCACCGACTCCATCCTGTTCACATCCTTTTGAAGGTGCGGTCTCCAGAATTGCACACTATACTCCAAATGAGGTCGCACCAAAGACTTATACAGAGGCATTATCACCTCCTTTTTTCTGCTAGCCATTCCTCTCCGTATGCACCCAAGCATCCTTCTAGCTTTTGCCGTCGCCTTTTCTACCTGTTTAGCTACTTTAAGATCATCAGACACAGCCACGCCTAGGTCCTGCTCTTCTTTAGTGGACAAAAGTACTTCACCCCCTATACTATATTGCTCCCTTGGATTGCTGCAGCCCAAATGCATGACCTTACATTTTTTAACATTAAATCGCAGCTGCCAAATTCTAGACCATTCTTCAAGCTTAGCTAGATCCCTCCTCATGTTATCTACCCCTTCCTGGGTGTCTACTCTATTGCAGATTTTGGTATCATCTGCAAAGATGCAAACCTTACCTGAAAGCCCTTCCGCTATATCACTAACAAAGATGTTAAAAAGAATCGGACCACTACATCAACACCTAACATTCTCTACACATATTAAAAATGTTATCAAAAATATTTATTACAAAATTAGGACAGCGCAGCATCTAAAACCTCTCTTAAAAATGCAAGATTTTCATGCAGTCCCACACCTGGATTTCTGCAACATCATATTCCCAAGGCTTACCAAAGGTAGCAGTTCGCCCCCTACAACTGGCTCTCAATATGGCAGCACACACTTTATCCAATTTGTGTGTGAATGAACATATCACTCCTTTATTAAAGCAACTCCATTGCTTACCCATCACTAAATGCATGCTCACAACCTTGAAGGTGCTCAACGGTTTATCATCCACCTACCTTTGCTCATTAGTTCATGAAACTAAGGACAACCGTTCATGGCATTCAGGATCACAGAAGACTTTAAGCACCCCAGGACTTTATTTAAATCTCTTACTTACATAACACTGTACATAGTTTTCCTCCTCTGTTCATCCAAGTTTATATCCCTTGTTTATTGTAAACTCAATGTAACATGTTACAATGTATATTTTGTTCAAATGTAAACCGCACTGATTGTAATAGCGCGGTATATAAGAAATGCAAATAAATAAATAAAAAAAATAAATATAACATTACTACCTCAAGACAAACCTTCTCATGTTATGCTCCAAAATGTTAGAATTCATTCCCATCTAACTTATCTGCCATAAAAAACTTACTATCTTTTCGAAGAGCATCTACTGCTGCCCTCTGCCACGGGGGCTATCAGTTCTCCCACACACCTCATCCCACTGGCCGTGGTGGTGGTGTTGGGCTTCTACTTTCTCCCTCTTGCCAGTTCCTCCTGCTGCCTCAGTCTCACTCCTTCCTCTCTTTTGAAGTCCACTCCATCTGCCTCTTCACTCCACTTCCTCTCCGGGTAGCTGTTATTTATCGAACCCCCCCCCCCCCCCTGACAAGTCTGCTTCTACCTTTCTCACTGACTTTGACTCATGGCTTTCCTTCTTTCTGGATTCCTCCTCCCCCACTCTTATTCTTGGGGATTTTAACATTCATGTCGATAACCCCTCTGATCCTTATGCTTTAAAGCTCCTCTCCCTTACCTCTTCATTTGACCTCCAACTTTGTTCCACTGCCCCCACTCACCAGCATGGCCACAGCCTCAACCTGATATTTTTCTCTAGTTCCTTACTCTCAAACATCCGTAGCTCAGTTCTTCCCTTATCTGACCATCACCTTTTTAAGCTTTAATCTTCATCTCCCACCGCCTCAGCCTCGTCCTGTCTCCTCCAACCTATTTAGAAACCTACATGCCATTGATCCCTTGGCTCTCTCTTCCACCATTTCTCCATCTCTTTCTTCCACTATGTCATCCAAGTCTGTTGACAAGGCAGTAACTTCCTATAATGCTGCACTCTCCTCGGCTCTGGATGCTCTCGCTCCACACACCCCACATCCTGTGAGACGCTCTGCACCTCAGCCCTGGCTCTCATCCACCACTCGCTACCTACGTTCCTGTGGCCGTTCTGCTGAGCATGCCTGGCTCAAATCCCGCTCCCCTGAAGACTTTCTACACTTCAAAGTCATGCTTGTCTCCTTCCAGTTAGCCATAGCTTTTGCCAAACAAGAATACTATGTCCATCTGACTAACTCTCTTGTCTCTGATCCTCGCCGTCTCTTTACTACTGTCAGCTCTCTCCTCAAAGTGCCTCCACCTCTGATCTCTCCCTCCCTTTCTGCCCAAACCCTGGCTGAATACTTCCATGACAAAATCCATAAGATCACCCTCCAATTCCCCACAAAGTCAGCTACTTCCCCTCCTCCCCCTCTCCACTCCCAACTCCCCCCCTTCCCTTGCTACCCTCTCTTCCTTTCCTGTGATCTCTGAAGAAGAAACTGCACCCCTTCTTTCTCCCTCCAAACTCACCATCTGCTCCTCTGATCCTATCCCCACCTGTCTCCTCAGCCCCATCTCCTCCACCATTATCCCTTCCATCTCTCATATTCTCAACCTTTCGCTCTCCACTGCAACTGTCCCTGCAGAGTTCAAGCATGCTGTGGTCACACCTCTCCTCAAGAAACCCTCACTTGATCCCACCTGTTCTTCTAATTATCGACCCATCTCTCTCCTTCCCTTCATTTCTAAACTACTTGAACATGCGGTTCACCACTGCTGCCTCGACTTCCTCTCCTCTCATGCCCTCCTCGGTCCCTTACAGTATGGCTTTCGTCCTTTACACTCTACTGAAATGGCTCTTGTCAAAGTCTCCAGTGACTTGTTCCTGGCAAAATCCAAGGGCCTGTACTCTGTCCTCATCTGTCTTGACCTCTCTGCTGCTTTTGACACCGTTGACCACAACCTTCTCCTCGATACTCTGTCCTCACTTGGCTTTAGGGGCTCTGTACTATCCTGGTTCTCCTCCTATCTCTCGCATCGCTCCTTCAGTGGGTATTCTGGTGGCTCCTCCTCCTCCTCCACTACCCTGCTCCCAGTTGGTGTACCCCAAGGATCTGTCTTGGGTCCGCTCCTTTTCTCTTTATACCCAGTCCCTCGGTGCACTTATCTCTTCCCATGGCTTTCAGTACCATCTGTATGCTGATGACTCCCAGATCTACCTCTCTACACCTGAACTCTCTCCCGCAGTCCTGACCTGGATCTCTGCCTGCCTTTCTGACATTGCTTCCTGGATGTCTCACCGCTGCTTGAAATTGAACATGGCCAAGACTGAACGTCTTATCTTTCCCCCTAAAACCTCCCCTCCTCCTCCTCCTTTCTCAGTCTCTGTGTATAGCTCTGTACTCCTTCCTGCTTCCTCGGCCCGCAATCTGGGGGTTGTTTTTGACTCCTTTCTCTCTTTCTCCACACATATCCATCTCTTAGCGAAGACCTGCCATTTCTTGCTCTATAACATTAGCAAAATCCGCCCTTTCCTTTCTGAACACACTACTAAAACGCTTATCCACTCCTTAATCACCTCCCGTCTTGATTATTGTAACCTACCCCTTGCTGGTCTCCCTTTGAATCATCTCTCTCCCCTTCAATCTGTTCAGCACTCCGCTGCATGGCTAATCTTCCGCCAGCCTCATCATGCCCATATTACTCCTCTTCTCAAGTCACTTCACTGGCTCCCTATCTGTTTCCGCATCCAGTTCCAACTTCTCCTGCTGATCTATAAATGCATTCACCCTGCGGCTCCTCAGTACCTTTCTTCTCTTATCTCCCCTTACAACCCCCCTCTGGAACTCTGCTCTTCTAGCCAACTGCTTCTATCTTTGCCCTTCTCTCCTACTGCTAACTCCAAACTTCGCTCCTTTGACCTTGCTGCACCTTACACCTGGAACAAACTACCTGTGTCTGTACGCCAGGCACCTTCTCTGACCCTCTTCAAATCCAGGTTGAAAGCTCACCTCTTCGCTGCTGCTTTTGGATCCTGACTCACCTGATCTCCTTTTTCTTTCCCTTGTTTTACCCCTGCTTAGACCTTCTGTGTTTTGTCTTAACTAGATTGTAAGCTCTGACGAGCAGGGACCGTCTCTTACATGTCTGTGCAGCGCTGTGTACGACTGGTAGCGCTATACAAATGCTCAGTAGTAGTAGTAGTAAACCCTCCTCTCCTCTTCCTTCTTTCTCAGTCTCTGTGGATAACTCTCTACTCCTCCCTGTCTCCTCAGCTCGAAACCTTGGGGTCATCTTTGACTTCTCTCTCTCCTTCTCTACACACATACAAATGATAGCTAAAACCTGCCGTTTCTTTCTCTAGAACGTCAACAAAATCCTCCCATTCCTTTCTGAATATACTACCAAGACACTTATCCATTCCTTAATCACCTCCCGTCTAGACTACTGTAACCTATTCCTTGCTGGTCTCCCTTTGAATGATCTCTCTCCTCTTCAATCTGTTCAGCATTCTGCTGCATGGCTAATCTTCCACCAGCCTCTTTCATGCTCATATTACCCCTCTTCTCAAGTCACTTCATTGACTCCCTGTCTGTTCCGCATCTGGTTCAAACTTCTCCTGCTGACCTATAAGTACATTTACTCTGCAGCTCCTCACTACCTTTCTTCTCTTATCTCTCCCTACACCCCTCCTCGGGAACTCCGCTCTTCTGGCAAATCGCTTCTATCTGTGCCCTTCTCTTTTAATGCTAATTCCAGACTTCGCTCCTTTCACCTTGCTGCTCCTTATGCCTGGAACAAACTACCTGACTCTGTACGTCAGGCGCCTTCTCTGACCCTTTTCAAATCAAGGCTGAAAATTCACCTCTTTCCTGCCGCTTTCAGATCTTGACTCACCTTATCTTCTTTGTGCTTTCTTACCATTCCCCCTCGCTGTATCCCATATCTATAGCTACTGTATTGTCTGTTTTGACTAGATTGTAAGCTCTGATGAGCAGGGACCGTCTTTTACAAGTGTCTGTGCAGTCCTGCGTACATCTTGTAGCGCTATACAAATGTTCAGTAATAGTAGTAGTAATGTGCGGTCAACAGCCACTCTCTGCCCCTAATCCACCCATCCCCCCCCCCCCCCCCCGTGGCATGAGGTAGCTGCTACTGCAGTCCTGTGCTAAAATGTATATTAGCTGCTCCCACACTTTAGTAAACATGCCCCTTACACTTTGTTCATGTCTTCTGTTTTGAGTTGTGGTGATCTGGTCCCACCTAGTGGTCAGTACCACTAAATACATCCTTTGTGGTTTATCTGTATTAGCCTCTTTGGAGAATTCATATGTAAATTCAATACATAAATTCTCTGCTTCATCCAGCCCCATGGCTACACATTTATTTTTCCCTCTTGATACCAACTCTCCGCAGTTTTTTAGCTTTATTCACACAATTTCAAACTCCAAGTCCAAATCGCCAACTTCCTGCTTTTTTCACCTCACCAGCCATTTTTTCCTTTACCGCTTAGACTCTTAGATTTGCGGTATATAAAATTAGTTAAATACCCTATCATCTACTCTTCATTTTCAACATTTTTTTCCTCTCATTCACCCATCTCCACTCCATCTGAGAGCAACTCATCTTCATCACCACCGTGTCTCCTCTTCTTTACCCCATACTCTCCTGCTCCTTCTCCTATTCTCATCTGGGGATATTAATCCCAATCCTACTCCCCCTAGGCATCTTTCACATCCTCTATGCAGACCGTTATGCGGACTCTGCTTCAGTTACTGCCCTTTGTCATGGAGGCTACCTTTCCTTCCATACAGCCCTTCCTGTTTGCAGAGGTGGTGTTGGGTTGCTACTCTCTTCTTTGTGTAGTTTTCAACTCCTTCTTCCACCTCAGTCTTACTTCTTTTTTTCCTTTGAAGTCCACGCAATCTTCTTACTTACTCCACTTCCTCTCCCCGTAGCTCTCATTTTTCAACTCCCTGATAAGTCCACCTCTTCCTTTCTCACTGATTTTGACTCTTTGCTTGCCTTCTTTCTTGAACCATCTTCCCCTTCCCTCTTTCTTGGGGTTTTCAAAATTCATGTTACTGGCCCCTCTGACTCATACCTCAAAGTTCCTTGCCTTAACCTCGTCATTCAGTCTCCAGCTGTGTTCTATTGCCCGTACTCACCAGCATGGTCACTGCTTCAACCATGCCTTTTTCTCCAGCTGCTCACCCTCAAACCTCTCTGCCTCATTTCTTCGCCTGTCTGACCATCGTATCTTAACTTTCACTCTTATCCACACCCTACCACAGTCTCGAGCTAACCAATCTCCACTAACATATTTTGGAATCTTTAGGTAGATGACCCTTCAGCTCTCTCCATTGCTGCCTCATCTCCTCTCTTAGCCACTATGTCACCTGAGTCTGTCGATGAGGCAGTCTCTTCTTTTAACACTATACTCTCTTCTGCCTTGGATGCTCTTGTTCCTCCCATTCCATGCCTTGTAAGGTGTACTGTATCTCAGCCTTGATTAATCTCCAAAATCCACTACGTAAGTTCCTGTGCCCACTCTACTGAAGACCTTTGTCTCAAATTCTGCACACACGCTGACTTCATGCATTTCAAACTCATGCTAACCTCCTTCCATTCTGCCATAGCACTCGCCAAGCAAGAGTACTATGTACATCTGATAAGCTCTCTTGCCTATGACCCTCATCATCGCTTTGCAACACTCAACCCTCTCCTTAAAGTGTCTCTGCACCCAACCTCTCCTTCACCTTCTGCTCAGACTTTGGCTGACTACTTCTATGACAAGGTTCACAAGATTAGTCCTGCATTCTCCACAGGATGACCTCCTTCTCTTCTTCTCCCTCTTCACTCTCAGATCCTTCCTTCAACCCGTCACCCTTTCTTCCTTTACTAAAATCATCAATGAGGAAACTGCACATCTTCTCTCCTCCTCCAAACTCACTATCTGTTCCGCTGATCCCATTCTTACCCACCTACTACGCTCGATTTCTACTGCTGCTATCCTTTCCATCTGTCATATCTTCAACCTCTCACTTTCCACTGCAACTGTTCCTACTGCTTTCAAACATGCCGTGGTTACACTGTTCCTGAAAAAAGCCTTCACTGGATCCTACCTGCCCTTGTAATTATTGGTCCATCTTCCTCCTCCTTTTTGCATCCAAACTACTCAAATGTGTGGTTCGCCATCTCTGTCTTGACTTTCTTTCCTCTCAAAATATTCTGGATCCACTGCAGTCTGTATTTTGTCCTTTATATTCTACAAAACTGGCTCTTGCCAAAGTCTCATGTGACCTGTTTCAAGTCAAATCCAAGGGTCTTGACTCTATTCTCATTCTACTTGACCTGTCTGCTGCTTTTGACACTGTTAATCACCACCTTCTTCTCCATAGCTTGTTCTCACTTGGATTTTGGTGCTCTGTTCTATCTTGGTTTTCTTCTTATTTCTCCCATCATGCTTTCAGCGTATGCTCTGGTGGATCCTCCTCCCTGCTATGCTGCTTTCAGTCGGTGTACCTCGGGGTTCTGTCATAGGACCTCTTCTCTTCTCTCTACACTCATTTCCTTGGTGCCCTGATCTTCCCCATGATTTTTAGTAGCATCTTTACACTGATGACTCTAAGATTTATCTTTCTAACCAGAAATATCTCTAGAAATCCAGGCCCAAATCCCAGCCTGTTTGCCTGACATTCCTGTCTGGATGTCCCGCTGCCGTTTTGAAACTGAACATTGCTAAGACGGAGCTTCTTATCTTTCCCCCTACACCCACTCCCCCTTTCTTCCTTCTCTATTTCTGTGGATAACACTGTTACCCGTCTTTCTCCTTGGCTCAAAACCTTGGGGTCATCGTTGCCTCTTCTTTCTCTTTCTCTGCACTTATCCGATAGATAGCTAAAGCCTGTTGTCTCCTTATAACATCAGCAAAATGTGTCCCTTCCTCTCAGAACACATTACCAGGACCCTTGTTCACTCTCTCATCACCTCCCGTCTAGACTACTGCATTGTACCTTGCTCCTCGCTAGTCTCCCATTGAATCATCTCCCTCCCCTTCAGTCTACTCAAAACTCTGCTGCATGGCTAATTTTCGGTCGGTGTCGCTATGCTCATGCAACCGCTCTTCTCTTCTGTTCCTTATCTGTTTCCACATACAGTTCAAACTTCTCCTACCGACCTACAAATGCACTCATTCTGCGGCTCCTCACTACCTTTCCTCTCTTATCTCTCCTTGGCAACTCTTTTCATTAAGCAAATCACTTTTATTTTATGCCCTTCTCTTCTACTGCCAGTTCCGAACTTTCCACCTTGCTGCACCATATGCCTCGAATAGACTTCCTGAGTTGGCTTGCCAGACTCCATCTCTAATCCTACTCAGATCCTGGCTAAAAGCTCATCTCTTTAAGGCTGTTTTTGGATCCTGGCCCCATTATTCTCCTGTCTGCACCCATGTGTGTTTGATTCATTTCCCTTAAGAATTCCCATGACCTCTGTTTGTTCTGTTTATCTGTCTTAGCAGATTGTAAGATTTGTGGGGCAGGGACTGTCTCGTGTGTGTACAGCGCCGCATATGCCTAGTACTCCTATATAAATTATAAGTAGTAGTAATATAAGGTATCACAGACCACTGGAAGTCCAGCAATGGGCCATACATTTTAATATTTAAAAAATACATTACAAATAATAAAATAATCCATTCGTACCTTTTAATAACCTGTTTCCTCTTTGGCTCTTCTTGCCTCTGAATTATGGTTTACATTTGGTCATATAAAGGGATATTTTCAAACAGTCCACATAGCTTCAAACCACGAAGGCTTTTTTAATGCACATACTTTCAAAGAGAAGCTACCTGCATTCAGAGATGTTTCTTCCATTAGGCAGAACACAATTGCCTAGAACACAACAATGTTGGTAGCGGCACCAAAGGCTTCGCTATCCACGAGCACATAAGCCCGGCTGTCCAGCTCCCTGCTGACTCTATGGCCAGTTCCCTAAATACCAGGCAACAGAAAACATCCCTCTGCTTCCTGCTCCAGACCATCCTTCCAGGGCATGGGGAGGTGGTGAGGGGCTGAGGCTAGAGTGGACCAAGCAGAACAAGGAAGCGCCATGAGCAAGGGAGAGGGGTTGGACATAAGAACATAACAGAAGCTATACTGGGTCAGACCAAGGTCCATCAAGCCCAATATTCCGCTCCCAACAGCGCCCAATCCAGGTCACAAGTACCTGTCAGGTTCCCTTAAAGGTACGCAGATTCCACGCTTCTTATCCTGGGGTAAGCAGTGGATTTCCTGTGTCCCCTTTAATAATGGTTTATGGACCTTTCCTCCAGGAACTTGTCCAAACCTTTTTTTAAACCCGGCTACACTAACAGCTTTGACTACATCGTCTGGTAATGAATTCCAGAGTTTGATTACGCATTGAGTGAAAAAATATTTTATCTTATTAGTCTTAAATGGGCTACATTGTAGCTTCATTGTGTAGCCTTTAGTCTTTCTACTTTTTGAAGGAGCAAACAATCAATCTGTTTACCTGCTCCTCTGCAGCGGGTACACCCCTAAACAAAGGTATGGGGAGGGGTGACCTGCACAGAGTGGCGGGCACACCTACTCTTGCCACCTTGCTGGCCAGACTAGATGGTCCATGCTGGTCTTTATCTGCCATCATATACTATATTACCATAGACCTCTATCATATCTCCCCTCAGCTGTCTTTTATTTCCAAGTTGAAGAGCCCTAACCTTTTAAGCCTTTGCTCATAGGTCTAGCCGTTACCATTTTGGTGGCTCTTTGTACCTTTTCTAATTTCACTATATCCTTTATAAGATATGGTGACCAGAATTGCACACAGTATTCAAGGTGCGGTCATATCATGGAACTATACAAAGGCATCATAATATCCTTGTTTTATTCTCCATTCCGTTCATTATGATTCCTAGGATTCTATTTGCTTTCTTGGCCATTGCTGCAAACTGGGAAGAGGGTTTCAACGTATTAAACAGGAAGCTGGGGAGGCAGCAAGGGATTGTAGCTTTCCAAACCTCCAAGGTGCTCTTGGCTTCTGGAAGAGAGAAGACAGCTTCTAGTCTGTTCCCACCTAGGAGGCGACTTGCTCATTTCCACTGTCTAGGAAGGTTGGAATAGTTCCTGAAGGGACTCAACAGTCTAATGTGGTCTGGAAGCCAAATATCCCAAGAATGTCCAAGTATCCCAAGAACATCCAAGTTTCTCTGGAACACATTGGTTTGTCTAGAGATGAAGGACACCAGATAGTTGTCTGATTTTTCTATTTGTTAAAGATGAATCAGGAGTCTCCAAGAAGGATGCTAGGGAGAAATTGGCCCAAGAGAAACTCTGGGTGAAGCCACATTCAAATATCTGATGAATTTATACTATGTGGACTTTCCATTTTTCACTCTTCAACTTTGTAATTTGGAGTTTTCTCAGGTTATAAAAGTTACAGACTGAATTTTGTGTCTTTTCTACTGTTTTATCTGATCTTTGTTTCAGTAAAGTTCATTTTTCTGTTTTGGAACAAAACTCGGAAGCCAATTTTAAGGGAGATGGGCAGTATATAATTTCGGGGCAGGGTATAGTCAGACCCCAAATAAACTCAATGTACTGAGGGAAGATATAAAGATTCCTATGCTGTGACCACATTAACTGGCTGAGAGGAGGCCAGAGGAATCAAATGGTTGGCCAAGTAAGTGGGGACACTATATAAAACTCTATATGGGCAAGGAACAAAATCCTATACGTCACATGATAAGCAACTGGTAGCTATTGCTGTCCAGTAAGCAGAGGTGTAACGCGATCATTCTTCTGGGCTGAATAAAGGAGTTTCAACTGCAGTATTTAAATGTTTCGTTGCCGCTTCAACGTAGAAAGTTTGTCGATTATACAGCATATTTCCATAGTCGAGATGACTGAGTACCATGAATTAATCACAACGTTTCAAGGTATTCATATCAAGAAAACATTTAATTGCATGGCAAAAAAGCTGAATTTAGTAACAGACAATACATGGTCTTCGAGAGTAAGCAGTGAGTCAAGATGGCATCCTAAGATTTGGATTCCCCATTAGAGTTGGAGAAATGGCGGCCTCGCTGTATGACCTGAAATCCATATCAACCGTGATTTTACAAGGTTCGGTTTTAATGTCTTAGTGCCAGTCCACTGGGTGCGGGTTTTATGGTGTACGTATTTTTAGCTGACAGAAAAAGAGATGTCTCCGGGGGGGGGGGGGGGGGCATATTTAATTCAAGAGAGAAAAACAGCGCATCTACATTCAATTTTCAAATGCATGCATGCTATTTCTCACCCCCCCACTCAGCCACTCGCACAAATAGCAGGTGCATATGCAAACTCATTCAAAACGGATGTAGGCATCCCTTCAGGATCCTCACTAGTCTAGTATACCCCTGGCACCAGGACCATACCATTTAGCTTAGTGAGGAGGTGCAAACCCTTTTTTTCTACAGCATCCCCTGCTGTAATGGCTGCAATGGTTCTGCCTACACTTCTATAAGCTGATAGCCTCTAGTGGCATAGATTTGTGTGTCTTGTTGTGTGGGGCTCAGCCTTTGGGTCTAGGTAGTATGCAAATACCAACAAGTTTTAGGCGATACCTTTTTATTGGCCCTTATTTCCACATATCCAAGTAGATTAATGCGGCAACTACAATTCTCTGGCATAGGTGGTGAATGTAGTGTGTGAAGTTTCCCTTGAGTTTTAAGTTATTGTTCTTAGTGAAGTTAGAGGTTTTACTTACTCCTCTTCCTGACTGCAAAAATCAAGGACTAAACTCAGAAACTTGAGATGCAGAGCAAGAGAAGAAAGGTATAGTGCAAAATAGGTTTACCCAGCATTTGGGAAACCACTAAACCAAAAGAACTGGCAGACTTGAAAGGGGTCGCAGACACAAATGAAGATGTTATATGGTATGTTACTATGCCGACATGGTATTTACTCATTGATGTACAAGCCCTGGACAGAAAAACGATTACCTCAAAGCAGTGTAAGTTTTGCAAAAGTCTTAAGTAAACTTAGTTGGAGCCAGTCTCCTGAGGATTTGGGGTGAAGCATGAAATCTACACCTGGGCCTTGAAGGGACATTCCTTCCCCCCCCCCCCCCCCCTCCAAGGACAGAAGTGACCTTTTGGAGAAGAATGTTCATGTTCTTAAAGAAGGAGGGGAGAGGACTGGAAAATATTTCTGTAAGCCCGGGGTAAAAGTTGCATAAATGACCTACCCCAATATAAGACCCCCCTTAGGCATATATTTTACATTTGCTAAATTTCAGAAAGAAAGGAGGGAGGAGCAGGATTGATTTTACCATTAGGCAAGCTAGGCGGTCACCTAGAGCAGCGTTTTTCAACCACTGTGCCGCGGCACACTAGTGTGCCGTGAGATATTGTCTGGTGTGCCGTGGGAAAAATTCCAATTTCATCCGTAACATGTGGCCTCGGCTCACAAATTAGGGTTGCCAACCGGCCGGTTTTCAGCCGGCCTGGCCGGTTTTTCCATGGCCAGGCCGGCTGCCAGCACAGTTGTAAAACCGGCCATTGAAAAGCCGGTTTTTTGCTCTGGCCGCAAGATCGGGAGCGGCCAGAGCAAAAAAACGGCTTTTGTGCCGAAGTCCGCGGCGCGAACGCGATCGCGATTCCCTATAGCAGTGCAGCCGCTGGTTCTGCTTTGTACAGAGCAGCGGCTGCACTACACTTACATTGAAAAGTAAAGAGAAACTGTGTCAGGAGCCCTCCGATCATGCAGAGCCCGAGGAAAGACAGCCTGTGAGGAGCCCGCCCCCATGACATCACTTCCTCGGACTCTGCGATGACCGGAGGGCTCCTGACACAGTTTCTCTTTACTTTTCAATGTAAGTGTAGTGCAGCCGCTGCTCTGTACAAAGCAGAAGCAGCGGCTTGGGCAGAGGGGGGGGTGTGTGTGTGAGTGAACCAGCAAGGGGGGGGGAGTGTGAGTGAACCAGCAGTGGAGGGGGGGGGGTGTGAGTGAACCAGCAAGGGGGGGGGCGATGGTGTGAGTGAACCAGCAGGGGAGGGGGAGTAAGTGAGTGCGTGACCCAGCAGGAGGGGTGAGTAAGTGACAGGGGGGTGGGTGAGTGAACCAGCAGTGGAGGGGGGGGGTGGTGTGAGTGAACCAGCAGGAGAGGGGGGTTGGTGTAAACCAGCAGGGGAGGGGGGTTGGTGTGAGTGTTTGATTCCTATTCAAGAGAATTACTTTATATATAGTCAATATAGGCACAGAGGTAAATTTTTTTAACATTTTCTAATGGTGGTGTGCCTCGTGATTTTTTTCATGAAAAAAGTGTGCCTTTGCACAAAAAAGGTTGAAAAACACTGACCTAGAGGATCGGGCTTTGGGTATTATCACAGCAAAAGGTTCTGGCCTCTGATCTCCTGCCCCTGCCATTGCTATTGCTATCTCTCCCCAGACCAGCAGTGGTGGCAGGAATGGGAATACAACAGAAAAGAAGCATAGCGTGGAGGGAAGCCTCTGAACCCCTGTGCGCTGTGCTCTGAAAGGGCAGCAGGTCCCACCCCTCCAATACAGACTCCCTGTTGGTATCGGGGTGCATCGGCTGCACTTTCAGAGCACAGTGTCCAGCTGTTCAGGGGCTTCTTTCAGCACTATGCTTCTTTTCTGTTATATTCCGATTTGCTGCTGGTCGTGGGAGATGGGGCAGAAGCAGCAAGAGTGAGGGCGAGGGGTGGGAGTGGGAAGAACGAAGGTTGCCTAGAGCAGCTAATGTCCTTGCACTGCCCTTGTGGAAGGGCCAGGACAAGAGTGTTAGACGCCATAGGTGAACCTTCAGCCTTCTCCCCCTCCCCCTACCAATTCCGGTCCATAAGCCATCCTGACAGGGAACTTGACTGGTACATGTGACCTGGATTTGGCCACTGTTGGAAACAGGATGCTGGGCTTGATGGACCTTTTGGTCTGACCCAGTATGGCATCTCTTATCTTCTTATATTCATATCCTTCCCCTGAGATTCTGATTAAAATTAGTAGAATTATGGTGGGCGAATCAGGGACTTTTTGTTTTCAAGGCCATTTCCTGTCAGGAGATGGGTCCACCAACAGCATGGACAACCCAGGAGATGAAAGAAAGACCCACTGCTATTCTACATCAGGTAATATGGTAAAGTAGTTTCAGAACTTAGCTGGTTTTAGGACTGGAGTTATTTTGGCTGTGTATTTATCTTCTGTTTAACTCTTCCTCTTTTTTTTTTTTTTTTCTTTCTCTCCCTTGTGCCTCCTTTTTATTTTGCTTCGCTTCTGTCTTGCATGACAGAAAACGCAGATGTGCTTAATGCCACCTACTGCAGTGGTGGTACGTGAATCTGTGTTATCTGCTGCAGTAACAGTGAACACATGGGAAGCTGCCGGGCATTAACTGCAAGGCACAGCGCATGCCCATTGACAACCCATTCCTGCGCCATTCCATGCAATGCAGTTAAATGTGGAAATTGTCATGCCGCCATGTTAGCCGTTGGCACAGCTGTAGGCCAGCAGCGCATATTAATTCCCACATTACCTGCACAATGCATTTTTGTTAAAGGTCCCCTAAGTTTCAACTGGAAAGCATGCTTGAAAAAATAAGAACATTGCAGATTGTATAGCAGTTTACTCATAAACTGAGTACTCATTTAGGTGAAAACTGCAAAATGGCAACCACCTAATCTGTTACTTAGAAAGGTAATTTGATTACAAGTTGCACCCATTGGCACTAAAAAAAATCACTCCTGGCAGAGCACACCCGCTCAAATTCAACAAGTATGCTCTTTCCAAGGGCCGATGTGACCGACTCATTCAACTTATGATTGAACCAACCTTTCTAGCAAATTCTCAGGCTGGGTCTGGTTCCTATGACCGTTCACCACTTAATTTAATAACCCTAATGCAGAGCTAATAAAATGTTTTTATAAATATTTTGCACCAGTGTCCTGACATATCTTCTCCTAGTCAACAGTGCAGAGGTGATTTTTGATCAAGTCATGCCAGATCATGACCCATGACCCACGACCCTGAACCGTTCTGAACGTGCTTCCTGGCGTGGAAGGTGGAGGCTGCCATTGGCCCCAACCCAGTACCATTTAAACTAACGCAGAGATGCCAAGTCCAACTCATTTGAAGGCTCTTCTCATTCTCACTCCGAGACTCTTTTTCTCAAGCATTACAGCTTCAGTGCCAGCGCACCCATCCTGAGCACTGCTTTCATGAGAGGCGAGCCTAAGAGGAGAAAAGCCAAGAGACCCGTCCCATAGAAAGAACCTGAGTGTACTTTCCTGTGTGCTGCCTCCCCTTGCCCAAACCTCCTTTCCCAGTATCCACAAGTGCATGTGGTCTGAAACCTATGCCCATGCTTTCAGCCCCAATAATATATCATATGGCCTCCGCTCCATCTGCACCCTTACAGAGGCTCCAATGAAGAGCAAATATTTACACAGTGATGCTGTACTTCATTCTTTCTGGATGTATACCCTAGATGCGTCATCTGAAAAATCTCACTTGTTAGCTTCAGCCTCTCTTTGCGAAGGTTCACCCTTGGCGTCTCTGCAACTCTTCCCTCTCCCTCTACTGCATTTCAGGCGCACATAGACCACCTGCTCCAACACCACTTCGGGGGTTACCATGTGAGCAAAGATTTACACATTTCCCTTCTCACACCACCTTCTGCACTAGCTCCTTTCCTCTTGCAGAAGCAATAAATCCAGTTCCACAGAATCAAAACTACTCTTAAATACAAACAGATTTATTTTCATGTCAAATAAGACAGAAACCTTTTTCAGAAAAGCTTCCAAATATATACAAATAAATTAAATTATTTAAATATACATTACATTGTTTTCAAAATTGTTTAAAAACAAAGGCCTCTGCCTGCTGTCACATCGCCCATATGTTCCCATGCTCCTTATTTATGTCCATGTTATTTATTTTCCTCCTTTAGAGAGAAAAATATACGTGATCTTTCAAATCATGAAGGAAGTTCTTCAGTAGAGCCCAGAAAGAGAGTCAAATTCGGAAGTCTGCAGAGCTGTCCACTGCTCCATATCTGACTGACTTGTCTGGTCTTCAAATAAATCCTGGAAAACAAAATAAATGGTATTGAAACAAAATTTGACAGGCTGGGAGTCATTTCTGATTAAATATTTATAGACCAGAGGTTCCCAACGTTTTTGGTTGTGTGGAGCCCTTGTTGACCACCAAAGCATTCATCCCCATCACTCTTCTTGAAACCCCAGCCCAAAGTGCCAAGCTTGTTCCCCCAGCCTTCTATGTCCCTTCCACTTCCTTCTCATCTACCCTAGTCTCTCTCCCTCTCCCCAAACCAGTCCCCACAGTCTCAGTCTCTGTCTCCCTAGACCAGCAGTTCTCAACCTGTGGGTTGCGACCCCCATGGGGGTCGCCACAGGATTTAGCAGGGGTCGCCTCACTCCAGTTTAAAAAAATTTAAAAAATCGCACAAGTTGCTGCCGCTGCCAAGTCCACTTCTCGGCAGTGGCAAACTCACCGCCTCCCTTCTTCTGCAGCCGCGGCTCCCTGTCTCTTAGGGAACCGCGGCTGTGCCTGTGAAAATGTTGTGGAGCCTTCCCATCTTTCGATGAGCTCCATGCAGCATTGTCCCGCCTCCAAAGGGAGTGGTAAACAACTTGCTTTGGAGGCAGTACAATGCTGCATGGAGCCCATCAAGAGACAGGAAGGCTTCACAACAGCTTTACCGGCACAGCCGTGGTTCCCTAAGAGACAGGGAGCCGCGGCTGCAGAAGAACAGGACAGTAGCAGGCAGACATAGGGAGAAGGGGGCAAGGAACCTGCAACAGGGCTGACATGGGGGAGGGACGGGGCTGACATGGATGGATGGAGGGGGGCTGACATAGGTAGAGGGTGGCTCTGACATGGACAGAGGGGGGGCTGATATGGATGGATGGAGGAATGGGGGGCTGACATGGACAAAGGGCAGAGACAGGGGAACATACTGGACAGACGGGATAAATGCTGGACAGAGGGGAGAGACAGTGCAGGTTAGGATTATAATGGGCTGATGGGGGGCTAGCACTGGTAATGGGCAGATTGGTTGGGGGCTAGGACTGGTAATGGGTTGATTAGGGAAGGCTAGGACTGGGAATGGACTGATCAATGGGGGGTTGGGACTGGTAATGGGCTGATAGGTGGGTAGGACTGGTAATGGATTGATGGGGGGTAGGACTAGTAATGGGCTGATTAGGGGAGTCCAGCACAGGTAATGGGGTTGAGGGGGAACTAGCACTGGAAGTGAGCTGATTGGGGGGGCTTCAACTGGAAATGGGCTGATGGTGGGGAGGGAAGGATAGAACTGCTGGCCTTGGAAGAAAACGGGGGGCTAGGGCTACAAATGGGCTGATGCGAGGGGATGGGAGAATGGGACTGGAAGGGAGTGGATGCTGAGAGGGGCTGCCATGGTATTTGGACTAGAAGGGGACTGGAAATAGGCTGATGGAAAGAAGTGAAGAAAACAAAAGAAGAGATAAGAAATGGCAGATGGACCATAGACCACAGAAAGAGAGCTAAGAGAAGACAGGAAAGCAGAAGCCTCAGATCGGGACCAGCATGATCAGAGAAATAAATGGTCAGACAACAAAAGTAGAAAAAGTAATTTTATTTCATATTAGTGATTTGACTACAAAATTATCATAATTTTGAAATCAAATATTGTTACTTGTTATTGTGATTAATTATTGTGGTTTAAATAAGTAAATTTTATAAATAAAAACATATTCCAAAGGCTTATTATATATTAATAATTCAACAAATGATTACAGCGACAATGCGTTAACGGTAAAGGAAGAGAGACGCATTTGATTTTATCATTGAAGGTCACCACAAGTTGACCAATGGTAAAAGGGGTCATGGTACAAAAAAGGTTGAGAACCACTGCCCTAAACTGTCCTACCAACCTCGCTCTTCCCTGTTGTCAATATGCACCATCCTCTCTGTTTTTTTTCTCTTTTCTGCATCCTGCAGACCCCCTGTAACGGTCTTATGGATCCCCAGAGCTCCACAGACCACAGGTTGGGAACCACTGCAATAGGCATTCCTTTCTCTCACTCTATAGGGCCAATGTATCAAGCACTTTCTCTATTAGACCCAAAGAGGTCTATTTACTAAGCTGCATTAGCTGTTAATGCAGCAATTAACATGTGCTGACTTTAATGGGGCTGCTGCATTAACAGTTAACTAAGCACCAACTCGGAATAGGCAGAGATCAAAGCTTACAGTTGACATGGAGGTAATTATTGCACCTTAATTGTTAATGCGGCAGAAAACCTGGCAGCATCCCATGCCACCTCAGTAGGCAACTGTCTGCATCGCATTATCCGCAATGCAATTAAAGCATGATAAAGGATTTGTTTCTCAGAGTGAACCATATAGCAAGAAGCTGGAACACCCTTAACAATCAACATAGAAGTTTTTTGCAGTTATCTGCACCGCAAAAAGGGCCGAAACTTAACACGGTTTAATAAATAGGTCCCAAAATGGGAAAAACATTTTAATTCTTCAGTAAGTACAATGAAGCGCTAATGTCTGTTATCCAAATTTCTTACTTTGCCTATCACATCTTTTCTACACTGTGATGTTCCTAGCGCCTTCTGGTCACCAGAAGCCAGTGTGCCCCCCCCCCTCCCACAGAGCACAGTGATGCAACCCCCCAACTCTAGCCAGTCCCTTGGGAGGCAGCATGTACCCAAGGGGCCAGTCGCTCTGTTCTCCCAGCCGAAGTCTTATGATTCGCAAGACTTTGCCCGGGAGAGCGGAGCACTGGCCCCTGGAGCACAAGGCACCACGGCAAACCAGCTTAACGATAAGTTTGCCACGCTGCCTCTGTGGGACTGGTGGGGGTGCACCCTCCGTCCTGGCCAGCACCCGGGGTGGGCTGCACTCACCGCCTAGCACTTGCTACACCACTGGTTCTACAGGAAAGTAATCTGGGGCTGGATCTCATGTTGCATGGAAATTAAGTTGTGTTTTTTTATGTATTCGTCCAGTTGAATACAGAGAGATAGAAGTCAACCAGCAATTTCTAGGTGATTCTTTCTTATGGGACTCACTTAGTATATTTGAGACTAGATTTCCAGAGCTTTGCTTCCTTCATCAGGCTAGTCGAAAACATGTCACAAGTCTATTGCGTTAATCTGGAAATAAGAGGTCCTCTTTAACTTCTTGGTTCACCTCAAACTACGCTCCTGGGAACACCTACACACATATTATATACTTTGCTTGACATGCATATTGCCCAAGTCACACATGAATAAAAGTCTGCACTCTCAGCCTAATGAGTGAAGGGGTTCCTGGGGGCAGGGTTTGGAGTTATTCACATACGTGATGGATCAGAGACCCAAGTGCATGAAATAAAATGGGAAAGATGAGACTGCCTTACAGCAGGTATAAGTCTGTGCAAGGACGTTCTGGGGGGACATTTTGTGACGGCATTTATGCACCGTGGTTCCCTTATGTACCCATCTGCTGCACAAGCTAGAAAGCCTGTTCTAATATTACCCTCGTGGTGGTAATTTTTATAAAGCACTTTCAAATAGTTATTATAAAATTGCGCAAGAGATGCACATGTGGCAACAAGAGCGCATGGACTGTGCAAAGGCGCTCCTGGGAGAGTTGTTTTAGCAGAACAGGGGTGGAGTTGTGATGCACACTGATACTTTTAGAAGATATATGTATGTATACAGGCAAATTTTAGAAGGGACGTCTAAGCCAGAACGATTTGGAAAAAAAAATTTAGCCAGGTCCCGGTGAAGACACAATTTCATAAATGTGGACGTATAAATATGGATGTCCGTGGGACATCTACATAGAAACATGCTTCAGCAGCTGGATGTCCAGGAACAGCTGTATGGTTAGAGTAGTGGGCTAGGAATAGGGAAGCCAGGGTTCAAATCCCTTTGTTACTGTCATTGAAATTGCGTTGAGTACTAGGGATGATGGCGTGTTTTCATCTGTACACACTCTGGATGTTTTTCAACCAAAACAAGCACTTTTTCAGGTGCCTGGAGCAGGTCTCAATTTTAGACATGATGCCGGACATCTATGACATTTCTGAGATCAGACGTCCGCCATGCCCCCGTTCAGACTTAGACATCCCCAGAAGCGGCTTCTAAAATGGCTCTGGAGACGTCTCTGTGCTTTTGATGTCTCTATGCTCATTTTTCCGTAGAGTATGTCCACATATTTGCACCTGCTTTGCCGTAGGTATATATTTTGGATGAGAGCATTTGTGCTTCAGGGGATAGTTCTGAGGTTTTTTTAAAGGCACATTAGGCACATATGTTGTCTTTACAAAATAAGCATAAATAGGTGTGTTTTTGGAAATTTTTATGAGCACCCTGTTATAAAAGTACTTGCATAGTGTCAGACTAATAGTGTGTAGCCAGGTTTTGTAATTCGTAATTCTATTGTACTCAACCTGCATCCGAATTTTCAAGAAAGGTGAAATATAAATTTGTAAAATATTAACTTGTCAGTAATTGGTGAACGGATTTAAAACAATCTGCCTCGGCTGATGCTTTTTTATTTATTAGGCTTTATTAACCACCTTTAAGAAGAGATTCAGCCAATGCGGTGCACAAGAGACAACTTACATAGCAAAATGACCACCATGGTAGCATAACAGACAATTAGAACAGTGAGCAAACGTGGCCTAGACAGCAGGGACGTGCAGTCATTTGAAATGAAATGGGAAATAGCAACAAAATTTCCTAAATCGTGTCTTATAATTTTTTTAACAAAAACAGGAAACCCCCCCACCCCCTGAAATTTTGTCACTTCCCACCTGTCATTAATAGTACGCACTATTGAGCAATAATGCATTCTATGGGCAAATGATGTATGCTACTGAGCAGTAGTGCACCTTAGTAAGCACTAGTGCGTGCTATTTGCATATGTATGAAAAGTGCTCACTATGGCTCAGTCTTGCACACTGCTTGTGACAGACAGGAAGTGATGAAATTAAAACAGAACAAAACAAAAAGGAAATGAAACTTCCACAAATGACATGGGAAACTAAACAGTAATAGATACCGATGTCAGTAATGTACACCTTAAAACAGAACAGCAGAACGTTCAAATAACAGATATGATACAATGTTAGTAGAATACACATGATTTACTTTAATAGGTAGACCAGCAGAACGCTCAGATAACATAGGCTTGTAGCTTATACTCGTGCTTATAGCAAATGGGGGTGACCTACACGGAGCGGTGGGTACACCCCTAAACAAAGGCATGGGGAGGGGTGACCTGCACGGAGCAGTGGGTACACCCCTAAACAAAGGCATGGGGAGGGGTGACCTGCACGGAGCGGTGGGTACACCCCTAAACAAAGGCATGGGGAGGGGTGACCTGCACGGAGCGGTGGGTACACCCCTAAACAAAGGCATGGGGAGGGGTGACCTGCACAGAGCGGCAAGTGCACCTACTCTTGCCACCTTGCTGGGCAGTCTAGATGGATCATACAGGTCTTTATCTGCCCTCATATACTGTATTATTAGATGCTGTATATAGCAGGATCTTTTTCTTAGAGGCTTCTCAGCAATTATAGCAACATAAAGATAACACAAGAATGTTTCCTGTCTCTACAAAATAATATGATTTCAATACAGGAGAGGGTGGAAAGTGTCATTGTTGTCTGGTAAGTTGTCAATGTGTCTGTCCTCCTCCACTGCCAACTCCTGGCTTTGTGCTTTACACCTTTTATTTATTTGTTTTTTACCAAATGTCTAGAATGACCTTCCTGAACTGATGTTTGGTTCCCTCCCTGACTGCATTCAAGCCTGGCTAAAAGTCCACCTGTTTTACACTGCTTTCAGTTCCTAACTTGCCTCCCCACCGCTCCAAACAACTTCTGTGCTGCCGCAGCTCATGTGCATCCTGGCTAGGTGGCAGGCTCGGTAGAATGGGGCTTGCCTCCAGTGTCTGCTGGTATCACTGGGCTCTGGCGATCTTTATTTACAATAATTAATGATAATGGCAGTAGTTATTAGCTCTCCAACCTCTAGCCACGTTTCCTCTAATTTCTCTGTTCCAGCAAATAAAATTTCCCATTGCAGATTCTACTATAGATTCATTTGCAGATTCCACTTGAAGTATCTATGTGATTATCAGTGAAGGGCAGGGAGAGGAGAGAGAGAGGAGAAATGCACGTCTGCCCCCTTGATTACATTTCCAGAGCCCTGTTTTGTCCTTGGTGTCCATCCAGGGCTGGTCTTAGGGCAGGGTAGTTGCCTATAATGCCATATAAGAAGGGGCCTCACCAGCCAGGGATCACCAATCTCCAGGGAGAGCGGAGAAACAGAACAAGAGCCCAAACGTGCAAGGATAAAAAGAAGTTTGGTTTGTGCTTGTTTTATACAAATTTTTGAGGGCTTTTTTCATGCTTGTTTTACCTATTTTTTTCTTTGTGCGCACATTGAATGTGTGCTAGAAGTTTTTCATCACACAAATTGATTGTCATGCATTAATTCATAGGTAATCGCACAAGCGATTTAGCTTACACTTTCAATTTTTAGGCTCCCAAATGAACTAAATGTGTGCTCATGAATGCACACCCCTAAAATGCACCCACCTCGAGGTAAATCACCCCAAAGATAGAGCGTGGGATCCAGCTGGGGAGGTGCCGTCAATAATTCTCACCCAGTGCATTACATACTCTAGAATAATCCTCAGTGTATGTCTGTCAACTAGACTGTAAACTGCAGAGGGCCGCGATAATCTCTTCTCTGGGGCCCTTTTACTAAAGGGCCTGGTGTTGCACCTAACGTGCCGATAACGCGCAAATGCAAATTCATGGCGAGTTAGGGCAATGCCACAGCATTAACTGCCAAGAGCATGGAAGGCATGTTCCCAGTGGTGACCACAGTGCATGCAGGCCCTGTCACAGCACAATAGAGCAGGTGCACACAATGTGACCTGTGGAGGTAAACGCACTGTTGCTACTAGCTCGGTGTTCCTTGTGCAGGCAGCACAGGAGCACTGCCTATGTGGTGCTCACCCGCCCACTCTCCACCTCTGACTTTCCTACTTGCAACCCTAATGCACCATGGACAATTAGCATCAAAATCTGATGGTACTAACTGTCATGGCCCTGTGCTAGCTGTCAATATGGGGGTCCTTCTGATCCTCATTTAGCGGGTCCAGACCTGCTAAATGCCTGGATTGCACTGGCGGGTACAGAGCTCCCCGCACATATGGCCAAGTTGTGCAGGGAGCTCTGTTTGTGGGCGGGAGGGGGTGCTTCCAGGGAGAAGCAAGAGCGGGGAGTGGGTGGCACCATGACCCCAGATGTACAGGGCCAATTCCGAAGTCGGCCCTGTACATCCGGGGTCGGCCATTTAAACGGAGTCTTATTCCACCTCCTGGACGTCTGAGGATGCTGGAGCTGGGCCCGTAATCAAAGGTGAGGGTGTACAGGGGGGTTCCTCGCAGCCCGACCCTGGCCATGGAAGGCCTGATCGGGGGTCGAGCTGCAGGGAAAGAAGATAGTGAGGTTCAGCCGGTGATCGCGGCTCCTGCATGGAGCCACAGTGGCATGGCAACAGGACGCCATGCCACTGCTGCTCCATGAAGGAGCCTGGCTGAGCTACCTGGGTAGTTGGCTGGATGTCCAGGGTGCCTGAATCAGGGTACATCCCAGACATTCAGCCACTATGCCGCGATTCTACGCCCGCAGGGATGTCTAGCCCCTGCGGTAGCAGAATCAGGTGTATCTCTGGGCCGTCTGGAGATGCACAACTTGGAACTGGCCTCCATGTGTTCAACGCGCACCAGACCCTCGCTGACACCTAGCGCCCTTTAGTAAAAGGGTCCCTATATGTCTGTACAGCACTGCCTAGATCTTGTAGCATTAGAGAAATGGTTATTGGCAGTAGTTGGGGAAAAGTATGGTAATCTGATGCTTCTCTGGAACTGACCTGCTATATTCCAAATGCTTTCCGGTCTCATTTTAAAACTCAGCATGTTGTACATTGAAGGGGTAGTGGAACACCTTTGTGGTTGGAGGGGCCAAACAAACCGATCTCCAGCCCCACTCCAAAGCTCTCTAATTGCTGATGCTGGTTGGACCATGGCCCCAGGCCCCCTTCATTCTGCTGCTGATGATAGGTCAGATCACATCTCTGTTTTTGAGTTCTTTCAGCACCCTGAGATATTACCATCCGGACCAAGTGATTTGCTATTCTTTTTAGTTTGTTAAATTGCCCTATCACATCTTCCAAGTTCACTGAGATTTGTTTCAGCTCCTCCAATTCATTACTTTTCAATCTCATTTCTGGCATGGGTAGCTTCCCTGCATCTTCTTCAGTAAAGAGTAAAGCAAAGAATTTATTTCTATTCTGTGCTATGGCCTTTTTCCTCCCTTAGTGGCCTTTTTCTCCCTTAGTGTCCTTTTTCCTCCTCTGTCATCTAATGGTCCAACTGGCTCCCACACAGGCTTTTTGCTTCAAATGTATCCGAAAAAGTTTTCATTATGAGTTTTTGCTTCCATGGCACTCTTCTTTTCAAATTCTCTATTTGCCTGCCTTATCCAGTACTGTACCAAGGGCTGTGCGTGCCGTGCAACTGCGCAAGTCACAGGCACGGAAGGGGCACTGATGTCATCACTGGGCTTCTAGGAAGCCTAATAAGAGTGAGCTAAATGCTAGTGCAGGAGATTTCCTGGGTT
The DNA here is from genome assembly GCA_033557465.1 of Ichthyophis bannanicus. Taxonomy (NCBI): domain Eukaryota; kingdom Metazoa; phylum Chordata; class Amphibia; order Gymnophiona; family Ichthyophiidae; genus Ichthyophis; species Ichthyophis bannanicus. Next base: position 210,204,429 of record CM066043.1, on the reverse strand, counting down.
TTTCTCCCTCCATTTATTAAATCAACTTTTTATCATGTTATGATCACTATTGCTAAGTGATGCCAACATCGTCACCTCTTGTTCCAGTTCCCATGTTTCATTAAGGATTAGCTCTAAAATAAATCCCCCTCATGTCGGTTCCAGAAGCAGCAGCTCTGTGAATCGGTCATATATTTCACCTAGAAACCTTTGGCCCTACTAATGCATTAATTGCAGTGATTGTGATATTCAATGGCACTAACACGATTGTGGTGTTAAGTGCTTTCGAGTCAGTGTCGACTCATGACAACCCTCTGGTTAGTAGTCCTAAACTGTTCAGTCAGGCGGCTCATTGTTGATAGACTGGCATCCATAGCTGCTGTTATTGTATCGATCTATCTCATTGCTGGTCTTCCTCTTTTGTGTTGACCTTCAACCTTGCCAAGCACGATGTCGTTCTTTAATGATCTCTCTCTTTGTGTCCAAAGTATGAACGTTAGCGTCACTGACTATCACCAGGCGCTGCTGCTGAAATGACCTGATAGTTGGCTAGCACTGGGGCATTCTGGGGGCAAAGGAGGGGTGAAGCCCGGGGATAACCTGGAAGCAGCAGCAAATATTCAGTCGCTGCCCTGTTATCCTGAAGTGGTGAGAGTCAGGCGCCTTAAAGGGTGCCTAACTTTCACCATCAGCGCTAACAGGGCAGCAGCAGAATATCGCCGCTGCCCATTTAGCTTCACTGCTATCCAGCTGACCCAGATATTCAACGCCCGGTAGTCCTGGTACTGAATACCCAGGACTAGAGCTCAGTGGTGACTGCTAGCCACTTCCGAAGGGCTAGCCACAGCCGCTGAATATCGGGCCCTTTGTCTCCCCATCTTTTCCCGATTTGACATTCATCCAGTTGATAATGGGATAGTCGAAATCGCCCGTTATTACTGTGTTGCCACTTTTGTTGGTTTCCCTAATTTCTGTTACTATTTCATCATCTGTCTGCACAGTCTGGCCATGTGAATGGTACTACACTCCCACTGCTCACATGCAATGTATATCCATAACGATCCTACAGTGCATTTTGTTTCCTGCCTGCTTTTATCCTGTTTGATCTAATGCCCTTTTTAACAAATAGCACCATCCCCCACCAATATGATATATCTCATCATTGCAATATAATTTGTATCCCAGTTTCACAGTGTCTCATTGGTTATCCTCCTTCCATCAAATCTCTGAGATACCAATTATATTTACTTACTCATTCAGTGCTATGTATTCTAACTCTCCCATCTTAATTTTCAGGCTCTTAGCATTTGTATACTGGTATTTCAAAGTATCTTTTTTGTTCATATTGACAACCTGTTTGTCAGTTGACAGGGGTAATTTGGGATCTTTCAAATCTGTCTGCTGTTTTCATTAAGGCCAGGTAGACTGCTTTCACCTTTCTTGCAACTCTATCAGGATGCCCTAACCTCCTTGTTTTGGGAGTATCCTTCAAATATACGTTATTCTGAACCATGTGCTCCAGGATGAATGTTTGCTTCCCCCAAGATCTAGTTTAAAAGCTGCTCTATCTCCTTTATAAAAGTTAGTGCCAATTTCCTTATTGAATGTTTTGGGTTCTCCTGGGTAGGGCAAAGGGAAGTTATTTTCTGTGATTTTGGATAGGCTGGCTGTAGGTGGGTTGTGTATTTCCATACAGAGTATCAATATTTTGTTTTCCGATCTAGGGTCCTCTTATTGTAGGCTAGAGTTGGGATTGCGCATATTTATTTTCTGTTAATATTGATCCCTCTGTACTTGAATTGATCATGTCTCTTTTGTAACCCATATTTCCAGTGCAAGTTTTGTTGCTTGTATTAATTTGTTTGAAATTATAAATATTAAATAATAATAAAAAAAGGTCCAGCAGCCTAGTCCCTCCATGGTTAAGATGAACCCATCCTTCTGGAAATGACCCCCCTTCCCAAGAATGTTGCCCAGTTCCTGACAGGTCTAAAGCCCTCTTCCTGCACCATCACCTCATCCACACATTGAGTCTCCAGAGCTCTGCCTGCCTCTTGGAGTCCTGCAAGCGGAACAGGGAACATTTCTCAGAATGCTACCCTGGAGGTCCTGAATTTCAACTTTCTGCCTAAACTTGACTTCCAGAACTTCCATCTCACACTTTCTTATGTCACTGGTGCTCACATGTACCAAGCCATCCGAATCCTCCAGAGCGCTGTTATGTGATGTGTCAGGTCTGCCACCTTTGCACCAGTCAGGCAAGTGACCAAGTGATCCTTGTCCTCACCATCCACCCAACTATCTACATGCCTAATGATCAAATCACCAACTAAAATGGCCATCCTAATCCTTCCCTCCTGGGCAGAAACCCCTGGAGACACATCCTTGGGACCTGCCTTAAAGGGCAGATCCTAGCTATAGGTTTATTTATTTTATTTTATTTTATTTATTTTAGGTTTTTCTATACCGCGCTCTTTAAAATCAGCTCGGTTTACAATTAGAACAAATTTGTACAGTGCAGGCGGCGTCCGCACTGTACTTACACGGAACAGGATTTACAACTTGGCTAACTGGGGTGACTATGTACGGGCTACTCGGTTAAATAACTATATACAGGCGAAACAGTCGGGTCAGCGATGGGGGGTGGCGACATGACTGCTTGGTGGCTATTTACAAGCTTGTGTGCTATATACAATTGCATATCAGGTTCATCTTCAAAGGCAGCACTGAGGATGCCAGACTGGAGGTGGGACTTTCCTACTATGTCCCTATAGGTCCCCTCTATGTATATACCTGTCTGTCTTCTTCAGGTCCTCCATGTCTGTTACTCTATGCTCTAGAGATCAGACTCTATATTCCTGTTGGTGAGAGGTCATATGTGTGCAAAGTGCTCCTCGCTCTCAGAGAATATCATACCCGTGGTACTCAATGGAAAGGACCAGATAGCCCCAATCTCTTAGTGAGTTTAGTTGTTTGGAGTTGTTGTGGGAGTAGGGATACCTAAACTAATACTAATACTTAATGCTATTGTTTTGGTTTGTTTCCCACGGAACTGCTAATTATCTTTTAAGGGTAATCACTACTTGATGAAAATAGACTGTGGTGTCAAATTTTACTTTCTCTCTTTATTGGGATGACTGGCTATAATTTAAGGGATGTGCCTGGGATGGGTGGCAGTTGGGGGGGGGGAAGTCAATCTACCTGTTTGCCAGCAGTGTGATGATCACTGACCCACAGAGGGCTCGTCCGGTCATAGCTTTCCCTAAAAAAGGGAACATCTAGAGCAGAGGTACTCAAATCCAGTCCCGGAGGGCCGCAAACCAGTCAGGTTTTTGGGATATCCCTAATGAATATGCATGAGATATATTTGCATGCACTGCCTCCATTGTATTTGAATCTATCTCATGCATATTCATTAGGGATATCCTGAAAACCTGACTGGTTTGTGGCCCTCCAGGACTGGATTTGAGTACCTCTGATCTAGAGCAAGAAGAGCCATGTTACAAAAAATGCAGGCAAATGAAGAGTGGCTTCAGTCAGGACATTACATGGATACTTGCTGGAACTTATATGTGTGAGTGCTGATTTTGTACCGCTACATGACTTTAGCTGGGTGTGTTCAGGGAAAGAGTTTGGGCGGAGCAATGGTAGAGTTACAATTCACATGCATATTTTATTAAATAAATGTGCATGTGTGCATTTTATGCATTAAGGTCTGCGGTTTCAGTCTAGGCACAATTTCTGCTAGTTTATCCCTAGTATTTTCTAAAGACACTTAGGGGCCGATATTCAGTGGCGCTGGCTAGGCTATTTGAAGCATCTAGCCACTGCCGCTTCAATTAAACCCAGATATTCAGTACTGAAACTTATCTGACGTCTGCCACTGACTATCCAGCACAGCGCTATCCAGTTATTGGCAATTCAGCTGCTAACTGGATAGCGATAACCAGCCGTTCCCCTGTCCTAAGTTTAACTGGTTAACATAGCAACATGACGGCAGATAAAGACCACACGGCTTTTCCAGTCTGCCCTTCCGTGCCAACTACTATAGTCTCCTTTTCCCCTTTAGAGATCTTCTTTGTTTGTCTCATGCTGTCTTGAATCCAGATATCTTTATCTTTGTCTTTATTCTGTTGCTTGATTGACCGCCCATGCACGAAAGCGTCAGGGCGGTTTACAATACATGACTGTGACTTAGAAAAGGGAAAGGCACACCATTATGTGATAGGAGAGAAAAGAGGATAGAGTACACAGAAAAGCAAAGGACAGGCATATAAAGGAAAATACTGGTGGTTAGCTAGGGCATAGAGGGGAGGAGGTGAGGGGTAGATTGAATGCATTGTGAAATTGATAAGTTTTCAGCATGAATTTAAACCATGGATCTGAGTATTCACCACCAAGTGAGACTGGGAGGGAGTTCCACAGGGCTGGACCAAGAAAGAAGATGGCAGCATGATGGGTTTGCTCGAGATGAGCACGGGCAGGGATGGGAAGCCAGATGGTCATTGTGGACGGCACAGAGGACACAGGGAGGGAGGTGCATGTGAATGAGGTCAGCGAGGTATTGAGGGGTACCTGTATGGATGGTTTTGTGTACTATAAGAATCTTATATTGATAGCAGCACATAAGTGGAAGCCAGTGAAGACAGATGAGGAGAGGTGTGATGTGATCCCTATGTGAGAAATGGGTAAGGAGTCGGGCTGCCGTATTTTGAATAAGTTGAAACCAGCGGAGTTGGTATTGGGGAATACCCGCCAAAACAATATTTCCACAGTCAAGGCGAGATAGAAGAAGTGACACCGTGAGCGTGGTGAGTGAGGAAGAAGAAAGAAGGGGACGGACCAGCGACGTTGGTGAAGGGTGCAGAATGAACAGCAGACAAGTGTGGTGACGTGCTGATGGAAGGAAAGGACCGAATCAAGGGTAACCCCAAGGTACCGCAGAGATGAAGTGAGTGAAATGCGTGTCCCAGCCAAGGTGGGAAGGAGGTCAGGTTGGGGGCATTGAAGGTGAGCCACATGGCCACTGACTTGGATGGGTTTAAATGTAAGAAGTTAGTAGTCAGCTAGGAGAAAATATTGAAAAGACAGGAGTCAAGAGGTGCGAGATTTGGGGAAAAGGGACAGGTGTGAAAGAGCAGGACAATGTCATCCGCATAGTAATATGCTGATACACTGGATTGCTGAATAACTAAAGTGAGGGGGGGGGGTGAGAAAGAGATTAAAGAGAAGTGGGGATAACACACAGCCCTGGGGGACCCCACAAGGAGGAGAGAAGGAACAGAGAAGGAACAAGAGGAAAGAAAAGATCTAAACAAGTTAAGAACCATTCCATGCACCTCATAGTCATAAAGGCGTGTGAGGAGTGTGGGGTGATCGACAAGATTGAAAACAGAAGATAAATCTAAGGAAACCAAAATAGAAATATCATCATGTTTGTGAGCCACATGAATTTTGTTAAGAAGAGAAAGGAGAATAGTCTCTGTGTTATGGCCTGGTCTAAAACCCGACTGGTGTTGGTGTAGGGAAAAGGTCGTGTCAAGATGCAAGGACAATTGTACAAAGACCATTTTCACGAGGATTTTAGATAGGAAGGGGAGACTGGATACTGGGCGCCAGTATGCGGGGATGGACAGGTCGAGGGATGGCTTTATGAGAGTAGGGTGGACTATTACACGTTTCCAAATGGTTGGGAATACTGTCCTGATTTCTATTACCTCCACTGGGAGACTGTTCCATGCATCTATTACTCTTTCTGTAAAAAAAAGTATTTCTGCATATTACTTCTGAGTCTATCCCCTTCGGCATATTACTTCTGAGTCTATCTAACCACACTATCTGGTGATCACTGGAAGCAAAATGATGTCTTACTATAATGTCAGAGATGATCACCTACAAAAAAATCAGAATCTATCTGGTTAGCGGTTGGAGTTGGTGCAGAGGGTGGCTACCAAAATCATCAGTGGAGTTCATCATAGGGCATATGGAGACAGACTTAAAGATATCTATATGTACTGTGTACTTTGGAGGAAAGGCAGGAAAGAGGAGTATGATAGAGACATTTAAATGCCTCCTGTGCATTTATGAATATTGTGCGCAGTTCTGGTCGCCATATCTTAAAAAGGATATAGCGTTATTAGAAAAGGTACAGAGAAGAGCCACCAAAATGGTAAAGGGGATGTAAGGATACTCCTATGAAGAGAGGCTAAAAAGGTTAGGGCTCTTTAACCTGGAAAAGAGACGGCTGAGGGGAGATATGATAGAGGTTTATAAATTAATGAATGGAGTGGAACGGGTAAACGTAGATCGATTGTTTACATAATCAAAATATAGAAAGACTAGGGGGTAGGTAATGAAGCTACAGGGTAACCTATTTAAGACTAATAAGAGAAACTATTTTTTCACTCAACATGTAATCAAACTCTGGAATTCGTTACCGGAGGATGTAGTAAAAGCTGTTAGTATAGCAGGGTTTAGAAAAGGTTTGGACAAGTTCCTGGAGGAAAGGTCCATAAACCATTATTAAAGGGGGCCTGGGATATCCACTGCTTGCCCCAATACAAGCACTGTGGAACCTGTGTCTTTTGGGGAAACTGCTATGTACTTGTGACCTAGATTGGCCACTGCTGGAAACAGGATACTGGTCTTGATGGACCTTGGTCTGACCCAGTATGGCATATCTTATTATGTTCTTAAGTCACTTAACCCTCCATTGCCTTAGGGAAAAGTCAAGTTATCAATGTCCCTGTTTAATGTACATTACCAAGTTTAAATTACAATGTAAACTGCTTTGACTGAAATGATAAAGTGGTATAAAAAGCCTGTATTTTATAACTTTTGGATGTAAATTTGTGCTCCGTCCAAACTCCGTCCCTGCGCATGCCCGCACTGAGTGTATACGTGTGCATACAGAATCATGATCGCTTAAGGCACTTGCGTAAGCCCTTTTAAAATAGGGACTTAGTAAATGGCAGAATTCTTTACACAGCTCCCTTACAAAATCAGCCCCAAAATGTCCAAAAAATCCACTTATAGAAAACGGTCATCAAACATCGCTTTTGGGTGTTCCAGCATTCTGGGACGTCCAGGCCAAAACATCTGAAAAACTTCAGGCAACTTGCAAGTTTAGGGACAATTTCAGAAACATGCACCTGCCTGAAATCCAATGGCTGCAGAAACAGCCCCATAGACATCCCTGCAATGATTTTTCAGGATGACGTGCATTGGCCTGCTGATCGTAAAACCATGTGTCCTTGTTTCCCTTATGTTTTCTATAGAGTTGAGAAACGTAATGAGGATATCAGAGTGTCTATTTCTCTTCTCCCTCCATGTGTTTTGATGGCAAGACCCAGAGGTTTTCTGATGTCTGTTCATGCCCTGCAGCTGGTATAAACGTGGACGTTACCACTGCTGAATAGTGATGTGCTCACCTGTTCTGAAATTGGACTCAGATATGTATCTTTATGGAGCAGCCCTGGATATGCTCCCACCACATCCCTGTGCAATGTAGACGTCCTGGCCTCAGGGGCATCTCTCTACCTAGTTTATAAAATGACTCTGGGGACATCTCCATGATTAGCACGTTTATGTGCCCATTGTTGGATGCCCAACTAGCGAATAGGGCTTGTAAAATGACTGCCAGTGTCTGATAAAAATTAAGAGGGACATATTCAGAGCTGGAACCAGCACAGTTAAAATCAGCTGGCCATCACGGCTTTAAATTCCCCCTGGATGTTCAGTGCTGGGGCCATATCTGAGAGCGATTTAGCGATCCAGTCAGTGGCGATATTCTGCCGCTGGACGGATAACTGAACCGCCTAAAGCTAGGCCAGATGTTTTTCTGTCTAACTTTAGCCAGTTGAAGTTGGCTGTTAGCAGCTCAGTCAGGGCCGGCGCATTCACTAGGTGAACTAGGCAGCCGGCCCGGGTGTGTGGCAGTGGTGGTGGTAGCGGCCATGCTGCCCCCCCCCCCCCAGCTGCTGCCAATTCCGTTTGGGGGGGGGGAAGATGGGCAGCGGCAGTATTTCCAAAAGCAGCAGCAAAAAGCCGCTGCCCACCTCCCCCTCCCAAGACTGAATCAGCGCTAGCTGGGAGAAGAGGGCGGTGGTGGTGATGTTGGCAGCGGGGGGGAGGGGGGGCAGCATCGTCTGGGGGTGTAGCGTCAGTGGGGCTGCGGTTTCTGCCTAGGGCGTCAGAAACCCTTGGGCCAGCCCTGGGCTCAGTATCACCACTGACCGGTTAACTTTTTTTGCCACCCTCACTCCATCTCTGGAACGCCCTGACGCTAAGCGGTTAGTGTCAGGATGTTTTAGCAGGATATGTGGGAATATTCAGCAACACAAACCAGATATATGCTACTGAATATCTCACTGATCAGCATTTACGCAGTTTGCAGGTGTGAAAACCAAGGAAATGCTTTTGAACATGGCCCCTAAGTTTACAGCTTAGCATCTCTAACCATGCACACAAGCATTTCTAAATGAAAAACACTTTAATATTTAATTTTTATTTTGACTGATTTATGTTTAAATTTGCCTGTCACAACAATCTACAAAACCGGATACTGCATATTTCAATGGTAAAATGATTGCAAAGAACATTCACTTGGGCTACTGTCTCCAAATGGGTTAAACCAGGCTAGTTCACTTTAATGGTTGCTAAATGCAAAGAAAGGAAAAAAGAAAATAAGGTGATAGCACAATAAAAAGTAACTTAATACATTTGTTGACTAGCTTTTGAAGGTTAAAACCTTCCTCCTCCAAGCAGGACAGTATTAGTTTTGTGTATACCGTGACAGGAATGATCTCAATCTCTCAGCTTCTCTAACGCGGCCTCGTGAAGTTCTTAAAGTCTAATATTAGGGGCAACATAGCAGAATGCACTTGAAATTCTTTCTACCTATAAACGACATCCAGTTTTGTAATATGTACATTTCTAAGATGGTATTATGACACAGAGCCATACTTACTTACTTACTTTTTAGTTCATCTTGAATAAAGAATTCAAAACACAATACACAGAATGTGTAGATTGGCAGCCTGGGACTTTGGATAGGTCCCTCTATACCTGCTTTATGATTATCATTTTTCCATTATAGCCAGCCTATTTTATGATAAAACTCATTTCTTTGTATACTAAAAAACAAGTAAAGCTACTCACAACATGTCCTTTTTTTCATTGATGTGTTTTTGACATCACCAGGTAGGCTGTAAGATGAGGTCACTTAAAAGGAAGTGACTTGAACCCCATTTTCAGTGTGAGTAATGGGATTGAAAGAATCATTCTGACTGATACACCTCTACACGTTTCCTTGTGACTTGAAACCCTTCTAGCAGAGCAGATGTACAAAAGCCATACCATTCTTCAGTATATTTTTTTTCAGAAAGGCATTTCTCATTAAAGAATTATTATAAGACTAGTTGCTATAGAATAGTATAATTTTTTTGACAGAACAGAGAAGAGCTTTGTAAGTATCTAATATGTCAGTCTGTAAGCAAAAGCAATAGCATAGTTTTGCAACAACACAAGAGCAAAATTTTATAAATCATGGCGGTACCTGAAAAAATCCCAGGTCTACGGAGAGCGGTGAAGATAAGGGAGGTGCCTCGTCTAGGCCGAACTTTGAAGTTCTTTGTTCTGCTTCATGCTTGTGGAGGCTGGAGGAAGCTGGGACCAGGATTTCAGCACCAGGCTGCACTTGAGGGAGTCGGACCTCGGAGCGATAAGGGGATGACAGCTCGGCTTCAGTATCTAGGACTTGCTCTGCAGGCTGTAGGGGACATGCCCTTAGCTTGGTAAACATATAAGAACACGGAGAGGTCTGGCAGAGTTCTGAGTTTTGAAATGAGCTTTCTAGCTGGGATGGAGATTTTAGGCAGAGTCTGTGTATTTTGTCCTGACAGCAACCCAGGCCCTCTGGACAAAGGTCGCACTTTTGGATCTCGGCCTCCTTTCTCTGGGTCAGGGATTCCTTACTGAGCCCCAGCATGTCTGACAGGTGGGAGATGTAGCGAATGGTCAACCTCAGGGTTTCAATCTTTGTGAGGTTCTGGCCCGCTGGCACCAGTGACGGAGGAAGGTAGTTTCTCAGGTTGTGGAGAGCCTTCGATAGGTCTCTCATCCGCAGTTTCTCCCTTTCACTGGCGCTCTGCCTCTGGCTACAGGCCATCCTGCTCCTGCCTCTTCTGCTCTGCTGAATGTAAGACTGTTTATTTCTCTGTTTTGGAACTTCAATCTGGGTCTGAGCTCCAAAGAAATCATAGGAAGTCCCTGGAGAGGATGTGTAGAACGGATATGGAGGGGAGAAGCCATGAGAGTCAGTGGAGGAGGCTGGAGACAGGCTGCTGTATCCGTCAGAGTCGGAGTATCTCCACGGCTGCATCGGAGTTCGGTCTGGAGGCAGTAAGTGATCTTGGAGCAGGAGGAAGGCCGGAGAGCTGTTCATGTCTTCACGGCCTTGAGTTTCTCTGGGTCTGTGCAGAGAGCTGGGCAGCTCCTGACTTTATCCTTTGTAGGGAGAGGTGTGAAGTGGCACCTTGGCAGGCACCATCAGCACATCAAAGTCTCCAAGGAGAGAACATGGGGAAGCAGGGGGTCTCTGGGAAAAAGTTCTCTGGACCAAGAGGTGTGCAGTTTCACTCTTATAGAAATGAAGCAGAAGTCAGTGTGAAGACTGTCATGGGAATGGAATATATGATGTTTTTTCTATGTGCAGTTATGTAGTATAATTTCTGAATAACATACACTTTTCTCTTTTCGCTTCCTAATGACTTCTGAAATTGGTGTATTGTGCTTCTTTGACAGTTTCAGGCTGACGTGTTATATGCCCAGGGACGAGCATCTATTTGCGCAGAGCACCGGCAACGTGTGCGTCGCCAATGTCAACAAGTCTGAAGGCTAGGAACTCGCAACCCCCTTCATCTGTATGCTCATGAGGACAGAGTGGATTTATTATGTTGCTTCCAGTCATCCAAAAGCCTTTATGATGATAGTATTAAAGAAATGTGAGAGATCTTACATATCGGACCCGATTCACATTCTATAGCTGTAGGAAAAGCCTTTGATTATCAGGCCTTGAGGGTGTCATGATATCTAGTTCTAATACATAGGACAAGAGTGAAAAAAATAGTAAAGCGCTCCTCTTTCGAGAGATTTGTAGTGAGGTACATATGATTTTTGACCACACTAGGAAACACGACGATTTGATCCCTCATCATAGGTTGGTATGTCAGAAAGGGAAAATAGCTTTTTTGTTTGGTTGCCCAGCTTAGCCGCTTCTCCTTTCTGCAACCTGTGTGATTATAAACTGAGCTGGTGGCTATTTCCCAATCACTATAAAGCATTTATTTCTTCCAAATGACTTGAGGCGGCTCAGGAAGTATCTGGCTACGCAAGTTTTTCTTCGTTATTACAAATTATTCCTTCTTTTATGAAGGTGATGTACAAGCATGTACCGAGCAGAATGGCCTGTAGTGCCACTCCCTGGATGCTATGGGTCTGGTTTTAGAATCTGCTGCCTATATGAGACATATACTCCTGTTGCCTCTATAGGCACATTTATATATGTGCCTTTATAAAGTAAGCATGGGATCCACGTCCAGTGGCACACAAATGGCGACCTGCACATCTCTGCCTGCTCTGAAGCTGGTGTAAACGTGTGTTCAATCTATACATTTACCCCATAGATGTGTCTACATCAAAACTCCACCTCCTCTCTGCCCAAACCATGCCCCCTGGAGCGCCTACCTGTGTAGTTTTACGAAAGGCCTTTTGCATGTGTAAAACAGGCTTTACAGACAGAAAAACCTTTATAAAACTACCCTCCATGTGGTACAAACAAACCTAATTAAAAAGAACCGTAAAAGAGAAAGAAAAGCCTGGGAGAGCAGAGAAATATGAATAATGTCTTCAGTTAGCCTACGCTGGTAGCTGAATGATGCGAGGGGAGAAGTGATTCCTGAAAAGCAGAATATTAGAGGAGCAGAGGAGTGGAGGAGTAGCCTAGTAGTTAGGGCAACAGCCTAGTACCCGAGAGATCAGGGTCACGTCCTACTGGCACTTCTCAGGACTTTGGGCAAGTCACTTTACCCTTCATTGCCTTGGAAGGAAAGGCCTAGTATCTACTTCCAGTTGTACCTTGCCAAGAAAAGCCAGGAGCTGCTGGGTGACCAGGAGTCAGTAATGACTTGATGGCACTTAAAAAAGCAATAGGAGAAGTATCACATTTGGTCTTAGAGAGCAGTGTAGTAACAAAAAGTAAAGGAACAGGACAGAGGTAAATGCAGAGATGGCCAAAATGGGGAAACATGAGAGGCGTGGATGAACAAATATTCAGTTAGCCATTTTTGGTAATTTGTCAGCTTGTTTTAGAAATTTAATGCATGTAAAATTTGATTAACTTGCATAAAAATGTTCTAGGTGCATTAATTTGAAGGTTTTATGCATTTAGCGGGTAACTCGTATAATAAAAACCCACCTAGTTAATGCATGCTTTCATGTGCCTGCTGTATGCCAAGCTAAATTATAAAGAAACATGGCCAAATGCGTGCATTAACCTAAGGCTCAATCACTTGCACCAACCCTAGAACTGGTGTAAATGCCCACACTAGAGTTGAAAGAATCTGCATAGGCAGTCTTTGGACAGAGAGTACAAATCTTTCCTGATTTATCGAGCGAGACTCTGAATTTCTGGAGATGTGCCCTGAAGTTCTTGCCCTAGGGGCATCTTTTATTTTTCGGTTTCATTGCCTAGTCTTCAATGCGTGGGAGTGAAATATATTTGTTTTATGAGCCCTCCCAACTGAGGCATTTCCTTAATGCAGCAGTTCTCAACCGAGTCCTCTGGATACAGCCAGATTTTCAACATAAGCACAATGGATATGCATGAGAAAGATTTGCAGGCACTGACTCCATTGTATGCAGCTCTCTCTAAGGCATATTCATTGTGCTTATCCTGAAAACCTGGCTGGCTAGGTATATCCTGAGGACTGGGTTGAGAACCTCTACCGTATTGCAAAGCTCTCTCTCTCTCTTTCTTTCCCTAATGGTTATAATAGTGGGCACTGGGCTAGGAATCACAGAAGCCAATGGTCAAAGCCCACTACTGCCCTTTGTGATCTTGGCAAGTCATTTAACCCTTCATTGCCTCAGATACAAACTTAGATTGCAAGTTCTCTGGCGTAGGAAAGTACCTGAGTGTAACTCACCTTGAGCTTTTGAGAAAGGCATGAGCTCAACCCAATTCCTTTTCCTTTCCAGTCTGTGACCTTAAGTGTGTCACTTTTTATCCCATCACCCAAGGTACATACATAGATTGTAAGCTCTTCTGAACAGGGGCGTATTGCACTTCAGTACTACCAATGACATAAGTCACACTGAGAATTACTTGGGAGAAAAACAGGCTAAAAATCCAAACTCATTTCATAAATATTATTGACCTGCCTGAGATGGTTTGAACAGAAGTTTTCAATTGGTGGACGCTAGTGAGAGTCTTCAAGATATTACAAATACCTCCACTGTCCTGAAAACATCGACTTCATTATTTCTATGCATGACCTATTGTCGGGTTGTTTTCTGGAGCAGCTATTCTCCCCCGCCCTAAGGGGCTTACAGCTCCTGTCTTGAGTATTAGCATATGAAGTGTGCCAAAAGGCAGCAAGTTCCTGAGCCAACAGAGCAATCTGGCATTCCCAAGCTTAATGCCAATTAAGAAGAGCATAAAGTGTTCAAGCAGGGAAAAACTGTGCTCCCTTGAAACTCATTAGGCACTTTGATTCAATGGGTGCTGCTTTGTTATGGGAAGATACAAGTTTGAAAGATGGCACTGTGGAATCCAAGAGCGTGGTGTGAAGAGGGTGCACAGTGCTCCTCTCTAGAAATTAAGAATGAAATGACAAGCTTATGGGACCAGTGCTAACTTCACTGGTGCCAAAGCTATAGCCAGTCCCTGACTACAGGAGCTCAGGCAGACTGAGGCCACTTAGCTGCATCCCTCTAAATGAGATTCCCACAGGACAGGGGGAGGAGAGACTGTAGGGAATGAAAGAGGGAGAGGTCACACTTCGCAGCCAGTCTTATTTTAGATGGGTGCACCTCAAAGGGTTTAGGCTCTTAGTTGGCAGGTATTAAAATTATTAGCATCCATTTCAAAGATAACTGAGCTTGTGTACCCCTCTGCTCACCCTCCTTTCTTTCATGCCTATCTCTGTCCCCCCCACCCCTCCTTCTCCGTAAGATGTCTGCAATTGTTTATCGACATTACAGTGTAAATTTGTATCCACACGTTCCTTCTAAAAGCAGGAGTTGGAAGGGGGGATTCCAGCCATTGAACGTGTCTGCAATACACAAGTATTTTCACGCTGTGTGCATCTCTAATATTCTGTTGCCTTTTGATGATGCAGAATAACTGCACATCACCTGAAGAGGGCCGATATCTGCTGACCCTTGGTGATATCTTATAGGCCTGCATCAAGCTAGACCATATCATTTGACATTTCTTGTGTGTCTAGTTAATTTATGAGGTTCTTTATTCTGGGGAAGGGCGGTAAGGGATCTTTTCCGGGTTGGTGCAACCCAATAGGTGAACTAGACAGCCGCCCAGAGCACCAACATCCCCGGGGCACTGATTGCCACCAGTACCGCCCCTCTCTAAGACCACCGGCGGAAGCTACGCCATTTGAACGACAACATGCTGCTTACCTGAGCTCTCCAGTGCTGTGCTGCTGTCCCTTCTCTCTGATCTGCCATTTCCATCCCCCCCCCCCCCCCGATGCAGAGAGAGAAGGAACAGCAACACAGCGCTGGAGAGTTTGGGTAAGCACCGCCTTGTCGTTCGAATGGCATTGTTGCATTGCAGCTGCTGGAGAGAGGCGGCAGGTGGGGGGCAGGTTTGAAGGCTGCCTAGGGCATCTCATATTCATGCATCAACCCTGGATCTTAGTGATCAAAAGTGGAGAATGAGAGGATCTGGGGGATGGGGAGGGAAAGAGCACCTTGCCGAGAGAGGGACAAAGGATTGGGGGGGGGGGGGGGAGAGAAGGAGAAGGGCATGGGATTTCAGCAAAGAGGAAGGGAAAGAGAATGGAAATTGGAGAACAGAAGGCGATGGAAGGGGAGTGAGGGGGGGGGGGGGAGAATAATAGGGGTATTATGGAATGGAAAGGGTGCATCCAGGATCAGGAAAGGGAAGGATAAGGAAAAGCCACTGATGCTGATCCCTTTTTTCACTCCCCTGTCCCCCATGAAGCCCTTCCAGACTTCTCACTCATACCTTACACCCCTCATCCCCTAACTGACCCTAAGGCACTTTCACTTTTTATACTCTTCCCCATTCTTTCACCTCTCACGATGCCTATTCTCTGCATCCCCACAGTCACTTTCTCCTCTCTTTCCCCCTAGCCACCACCACGGAAATATCCTCACTCTTCCCATCTCCCTCCCCCTCCCCAACAACTCCTGGTGACTCGCTCTTCCTCTCCCCCCCCCCCTCAATGAGCCATCCTCCCCATCTCTTTCTTTCCACCACAATCCCCTCACCTTTCCCTTACCAGCTTGTAGTTCAGAGGAGGGCAAGGGCACTCTAGAAAGTCAGGCTGTATCCTCTTGCTCAACTGCTTGAGACCCACTGATTCATGGTCCTTATATTAAGGAAGGACTCCCGCATTGAGTACCAGCACCTTTTTTGCTAGGGAAAAAGAAACATTGAGGCACAAGTATGGTGGTTTGAACCCATAGGGAGGAGTGGCCTAGTGGTTGGGACAAGTTACCTCAGGCCTGAAGGTCAGGGGTTCAAAACCCACTGGAGGACAGCAACCTTGAGCCGGAAGGACTGGGGTTTCTAGTCCCACAGGTGCTCCTTTTGGTCTTGGGCAAGCCACTTAACCCTCCATTGCCCATGTTCCCTGTAAAATAGTTATTTCCAAGTTATAATGCCCTGTTCAATGTAATTTCAGTTTGTTCATTGTAAACCACATTGATATCATGAAAGGTGGTATATAAGAAATGTTAAATAAATAGTAAAATTGTGACAGTTTGATCCCAGGCAGCAACATTGAGTGGGCATGGAGAAGGTAAGGGGGTCATGGGCAGGTGTGGAAGAGGAAACTGCCTCAATGTCACTGCTAGTACTGCCATCAAAGAAAATGGCTTGCAAGTTGCCCCCAGTCTCCAGTGGTAATTATGTTGATATTTGTGGCCCTTATTGCAATCATGGAATCATGGGAGACCAGGGTCTGATTACTCATTTAAGGCATGGAACCGAGGTGTATTTATGTATGTTTTTATTTATTTGCAAGGTTTTTATATACCGCCCCTTCCAAAGATCAAGGGCAATTTACATATACATACTGTATACATTAATTAAACAAGTGAGGGGTAATCAACATATGGAGAGTATCAAAACTTGGGAGGATCGATTTATCAACTTTGTACAGTGTTAACTATTTACAATACATCATGTTTTTGCACAGTGATTAATATATAAGGTTGTTCATTTGGTTGGTTGTTGGGGGTGAGTGTTGTAAAGAGGTTTTCTGTATGGATTGGGAGGTTAAGATGTCATTACCATAATGTTCGATAAACAGATGAGTTTAATCTGTTTTCTGAATGTTTGAAGGTCTTTATTAGCTCTGAGTGGGTCAGGGAGGGAGTTCCAAAGGGTAGGGATGATCAATGAAAAAGCTCTGTTACTTGTGACTTGTTTGGTTTTTCTATAGGCTGAGGGTATTTTGATTGTGTTCATATGGCATCCTCTTTTATTATTCGTGTCTGTTGCTGGGTGTAATAGTGTAGAGAGGAATGAGGGGGATATGTTGTTGATTAATTTAAATGTGGTCATCAGGAGTTTGAATTTTATTCTGCTTGTGACTGAAAGCCAGTGGAACATGTGCATGATGGGTGTAATATGTTCATGAGGGTGCAAACCCATTTCCTCAGGGAGGTCTCATAATCTACACTGGTACCTGGGATAACCTAAAAGTAATCAGTGGGGGAAATGGTATTCGAACACTAGCATACTAGGCTGAGAAACAGGGAAGCTAATTACTAGGCCACTCTTTCATCTCTTAGTGCAGGGGTCGCCAAACCTATCCTGGAGGGCCGCAATCCTGCCAGGTTTTCGGGAGACTGCTAATGAAAAAGCATAAGATCTATTTGCATGCACTGCCCCCATTGTTTTTAAATTGATCTCATGCATATTCTTTATTTAACAGTTTGTATATACCACCTTTCATAGTAACATAGTAAATGATGGCAGATAAAGACCAGTATGGTCCATCTAGTCTGCCCAGCAAGATGGCCAGAGCAAGATGGCAGGAGTAGGTGCTACTCTGTGCAGGCCACCCCTCCCCATGTCTTTGTTTAGGGGTGAACCCACCGCTCCATGCAGGACACCCCTATTTGTTGAGAAGTTAGATGGTTCAGTTTATTTTGATTTTATTGTTTCATATTATCAAAGCAGTTTACAGTGAACAATCAGATGAACAGTGCAACAGGAGTAACTATGTGTAACAGGGGCAACTATATACAGGGGATTGTCTTGGAGTGAACATTTGTTCGGGTTCCGGGCTAAAGTACTCCTGGAATAGGTCGGTCTTTAGTTTTTTCTGAAGTCCCTGCAGTCTTTAATATCCTTCAGGGTATTAGGGAGAGAGTTCCATAAAGTGGGTCCATATATTGAAAAAGCTTTCTGGCACATTGCTTGGATACTCTTCTGTTTGTGGGTTGGAACGCTGAGTAAACTCTGGTTTTGAGTTCTTCTTGATCTCAGGTTTGGGGGTTTTTGGATGAGGCTAAAGAGGCAGTCTGCAGCTTGATTATGTGTGGTCTTATAAGTGAGCAAAATTGCCTTGGATTTAATGCAGGCCTATATGGAGAGCCAGTGTAGGCTCTTCAGAACAGGGGTTTCTGTGTTCATGTCTTGGGGTGTTTTGCACTAGTTGCAGTAGGGTCTGCTTTGGTAGGCCTTGGAGGATGGAGTTGCAATAATCTAGCTGTGGGGTGATAATGGCCTGACAGACTGTGTGGAAGTAATTCAGGTCTAGGAGTGGTCTGAGGTTATATAGGCTTTTTATTTTGTAATACGCTGAGGTTGTAATTCTTTTTATATGTGATCTCATGTTTAGTTGCTGGTCTAGGGTGATTCTAAGATATTTGATTTCTCGTTTAACTGGGATGGTGTTATTGTTTATTATAATCTCTTTTGGGTTGGAGAATGAGGGGTCACGGGTTCTGAACATTGCCTCTGGTTTTTTATAGTTGATGGAGAAGTTGTTCTTGTTTAGCCAGTCTGTCATATCATTGAAGCATGATTGTATTAATGAGTATTCAGGGTTGCATGTAGCGATGGGTGCATAGAGCATTAGGTCATCTGCATATATGTGGTACAGGATTTTGTGCCTTTGAAAGATGTTACAGATTGGTTGGCTGTAGAGACTGAACAGTAATGCAGAGACAGATGATCCTTGTGGTATATATTTCCATAATTTGAAAAGTATTGATGTGTCATCTTTTATCTTTACTTGCTGAGTGCATTTGGACAAGTAGGAGTGGAACCACTTGAGTGGGGTGCTGCTTATGCCCAGGCCCATAAGATGCTCTAAGGAGGATATTATGGTTTATTGAGTTAAAGGCGGACGATATATCAAGGAATATCAGGATAAATCTTTGTTTGGAGTGTTTGATATCCTTAAGTAGTGTGTTTGAGTGATGTAAGTAGGGTCTCAATACCATAATAGGGTCTGAATTCATGTTGCTGGGAGTCAAGTGGAGAAGATGAGTTGACTAAGTCTTGGAGTTGTAGTAGCACTGTTTTTTTTTCTATTAGCTTGGCTAAGAATGGTATGTTAGAGATTGGTCTGTAGGAGCTTGATAGGTTAGGGTCAGCGAATGGGCTTTTTAAGTTGGGTCTGATTGAGGAAGATTTTAAGTTAATGGGCATGTGTCCCTGGTTAAGAGAGAGGTTTATAATTTTGACTGGCCATCTTGATCCATGATACAGAGCATGGGTCAAGCAGAGAAGTGGTTGTGTGGATCATCTCTAGTATTTGTTCAAGGCATTGTTCTGTGATTGGTTCAAATGTAGTCCATCTCTGCGAACCTCTTGGAGTCTCTTGGTTTTGTGACCATATGTCTGTTATATTACCTGGGTAGGCGTGGAGCTTGTTCTGCAAGTAGGAGGCATACTCTTATGCTTTTACCATGGGGCCCTTCTGTAGCTGTGGATCTTTTGTGATGGATTTGACCAGGTTGAACAGTTTTTTTGGGCGATTTATAGCTTTTAGGATGAGGTTGGTGTGATATTATACATTTTTTTTTTGTTTCCAGATAAGGTGATTGTATTCCTCTTTGTTTGCGCCATGGGATTTGTAGACTACACAGATAGCTGTTTTCTTGTTTTCTACTACCATTATGTTTATGGGGTCAGTGACCGTAGTTGTGGTTACAGTTAAGTTATGTTGCTTGCCAGACAGTATGAATATCCCTCCTCCTCTTTTTGCTAGTCTTGGTCAATTGTGTAGTGTTGTCCCTGGAGTGATTAACTGGTTTATGAGGGCATTGTCTGTTTCGGTGAACCACGATTAAGTGACAAGCATTATGTCAAGGTTGTGGTCATTGAAATAGTCTGTTATGGTGTGTATTTTATTCCTGGCAGAGTTGGCTTTTACAACACTACATTTAAGTACTGGATATCTTTTGTGGTACTCTAGGGTGGTGTTATGATACTGGTCGGATAGATGTTCATAAGTCTGTGTTGACGTCTGTGGGATTGTGGGTATGGTGCATTCCAGTTTGTGAGGCCTCTTTGTCTGTGCAGTATTGGGATTGGAGTGTGTAGTAGATTTGTGGGGTTGGCTTGTCTTATTAGTGTGCAGCAAAGCAGCAAGAGTAGTCCAGTGGTGTAGTGCTTCATTTTCTTGAATGAATGAATCTTGGTTGTTTAGCGGTTCTGCTTGTGGGTTTGTTCTACTTGTGAGTTAAGGATTGGAGTGAGTGTGGGGATTTGGTGGCTCGGTGCAGAAGAACCCAAGCTGGAGCTGCTTTGTATAATATACCCTTATAATTCCCACAGTGTGCGTCAATACATCGGAGGTACATTTCCTATCTTCCCTCTGTAGTTCTTTAAATAGTTCTTCCTTCTGGCTGATGGTTTTGTCAGTGGCGGACGGTACTGGTGGAGAGGGTGGCCTTGTTCTGATTGTTCTTGTCGTTCAATGCCACACTCAAGGGCCACACCTAAGAGCCCAATAGCACCTCCTTTTTTAAATGCTGGTGTCCCGGTGTAAGGAGAGGCCCGATTGGCCTTGCGGCAGGGAGCAGTGTGGGGAGGGTTGGACGACCTGCTTCTTGCCTCGATGACAATGGGGGCTGAGTTGGAGTTCTGCGTGTACCCAATGGTACCTCCTTTTTAAAACACTGTTGTCCTGATGAAAGGAGAGGCCAAATGGTCTTGCGGCAGGAAGCAGGGGAGTTGGATGTCCTGCTTCTTGCCCCGATATCATTAGGGATATCCTGAAAACCTGACTGGTTTGCGGTCATCCAGGACTGGATTTGGAGACCCCTGCTTAGTGGATCAAGTCCATATTTAGGTTGAGGATTTCTTCTTTCTCATTTTCTGTTTGAGGTTCAGACACATGGATCATAAAAAGAAATCCTTCAACATATGATACCCCTATGAGGAGAAGTTTAAAGAATAGGGCTGTTCAACCTGGAAAAGAGACAGCTGAGGGGAGATATGATAGAGGTCTATAAATTAATGAATGGAGTGGAACAGGTAAACGTAGATTGATTCTTTACGGTATCAAAAAATAAACTGAGGGACATGCAAAGAAACTACAGTGTAACCAGTTTAAGACTAATAAGAGAAAATATTTTTTTCATGCAATGCATAATCAAATTCTGGAATTCGTTACCGGAGGATGAAGTAAAAGCTGTTAGTGTAGCTGGGTTTAAAAAAGGTTTTGACAAGTTCCTGGAGGAAAGGTTTATAAACCATTATTAAAGAGGACCCGGGAAATCCACTGCTTACCCCAAGATGAACATTGTGGAACCTGTGTGCCTTTTTGTGAATTTGCCAAGTATTTGTGGCCTGGATTGGCCACTGTTGGAAACAGGATACTGGTCTTGATGGATATTGGTCTGACCCAGTAAGGCACTTATGTTCTTAACATGGAGAACCAGAAGTCTTTAAACTGAAAAATTCCCATGCTGTCCCTGCACATGCCATAAATCATCCCAAATGTGGGAAGTGTATTTTTGATTAGAAAAGAAGGAATCATCCCCCTCACCCCCACCGCACAATTATTCTCAGATCTTGTGATTGCCTATTACCACAATCCAATCAGTTCTTTGCCAAAGGTTTTTGTCTTATCTATAACCTCCTTTGCTTCAATTTTAAAAACACATGTAGAACTGAAGTAATTCCCAGGGCTTCCCTCACCTTTCTCCTCTAATTGCTGCCTCCCATGGGGTGTGACGCCTCTCATTACTCCGCATGTTTACACAAGTGCCTAAGTCTGAGCTGAAGTGTCAACTTGGGAACCTGCAAAGTGAAGTTGGAACCACTATTGTAGTGGGAATGTGTTTTAGCCTAGATGACCTGGGAGTTCAATAAAAATCAGTGTGTGGTACGAACCTAAAGATGTGCTCAACAATTGGGCTGCACATTCAAAATACAGGACTGGATTTTCTGACTATAAAACATCTCCAGCTCACTGGGAATAGTAAAAAGCAGAAAAGCACATCCTGAAATAGCGTATCCTCTAAATTTCTGGTTCTTCTTTTAATTTTCCCAGCATTTTCGCAAGGATTAATCCATAGACTGTATCTGAGTGAAGAGCCGTTTGCACAGGTACCCAGTATAGTGTATCTGTTGTCATCATCGCTTTCTTCCCCATGCTATATATTTAATCTGGAATCCTTCTCTGTTCCCATCTTTCACTGTGCTCCACCAGTCTGGAGTATCAATAGTATTCTACCAAGTTCTAGAGACTCTCCTCACACTGGTTACTCTATATAAACTCTCTATTGTTGTATCTCAAAGGATTTTGCTTGCTCCTTCTTGGGACAGAAATAAGTCCCCAGTGGATGAATTTCTAGTATACATGGAGTAACTCCATTTATTTTTTTATTTAGCTGTATTTACATCCTGCTTTTCACTGAGTCAAAGTGGTCAATTGATCCCCCACCCCCCCATAACACAATCTGTCAATACTGCCCAACTACTCAACTAAAATTAATCATGACTAAAGCTGATCCTTAGATTTATTTTACAGGTTGTAAATACAATTTGTAGATAGTTAAAATGTTTATAATGTTTATACTGTTTATACTGTTTCTTTGTATATAGTTACAAATTTACAATAATGTTCTATGTAATAAATTATCACTGTTCTATGTAAACCGCCCCTAATCTTGGGAAGTGGCGGTATATAAAAGTTTCAAATAAATAAATTGGGGGATACATTTAACACAAGGGGATATGAGACACATATGTTAATACTTACAGGGAACATGGGCAAAGGAGGGTTAAGTGGCTTGCCCAAGACCACAAGGAGTGCCTACAGGACTAGAAATCCCAGTCCCTCCGGCCTGAGATTGCTGTCCCCAGGTGGTACTTGAACCCCTGGCCCTCTGGCCTGAAGTACCTTGTCCTAACCACTAGACCACTCCTCCCTCCATGCTATTGTACTGTTCTTCTTAATTTTAGAAAGGGAACCTCTTCAAAATCCTAGAAACACAGATTTCTCTTAGTGGTGATAGTTTCACTGGTTAACAGGGAGCGTTCTTAAACTATATACTTCCTACAGACACAGACAGGGTCAGTTCAAGGCATGAATAGCAGGGATGGACATCCCATTGGGATGTCCATCCCTGCTATTCGGCCCCTCTGCCAACCCCGACTAACTTCCCCGCATGTTGTATGGGGAGGTTAGATTGGCGAGGGAAAGGGGCATTGTAGGTGTGGAGTTAGGGGGGGGGGCAGTGGGCGGTCGGTGGCCCCGGAAGTACAGGACTGAGTACCCTAATACATTAACTGTCCGGAACATGCTGGTAACGCCCTCAATAGTTACCACTGACTAGGGGAATTTATTCCACCTCAGAGGTTGAATAGGTTCCCTGTTCAGGCCCCTGGCCCCAAATGTACAGGGCCAACATTGGACTCAGCCATACCCCCAACATGCTGGTCATGCCCCCAACAGTTACCATGGAGGCTTTGCACGTAATAAACGGTAGTTTTTGTGCTAAATGACTGTTAGGTGCAAAAACCTAACACACTTTAGTAATAGGGCCCCTAAGTATCAGTCAGTAACATATACTTTAAGCCTCCACAATTAATTTCTTTTAGGGCTAGCCAATGGTGGAAGTTCCCCTGGTTAGTATTAAGCTCACACCTTGCTAATAGTGCTTCAAGGTACTTTCCTGTCCTCAGAGGGTGTAGAATCTAAGTTTATGGTTGGGTTAAGCAACTATACCACCTGAGTTTACTAAATGTACTCAAACAACTAGAAATAGAGCCTTTACATTCCATGCTCCTAGGTGCTGGAACAATCTCCCACCTCATATCCCATCAATTGGTGACCTTTCACAGTTTAGAAAAGCCCTTAAGCACCACTTATTCTGCCTTCACTTCTTCCACCATAACCTAACACAATCACTACCGACACCTCAACTCACCCACTCAGCCTCTGACATACCAACAACATAACTCTGGACTATTTACAAAACAGACCTGCCCTCAGGCACACTCACAACCAGCATAGATTACAAGCCTCTTGCATTATGATTCCAACGTGCAATATAAAATGTAAATAGTTTTACAACAACCACTGTTGTTGATTTGTATATAGTTACCCTTGTTACAGTCCCAAGTTACAATTCCTGTTACAATGTAAGCAAAAGACCATCCGTTCCGATGCAAATTTTTGTTATTTGTAAACCGCACTGATACTAAATAGCGTGGTATATAAGAACTGTAAATAAATAAATAAGCTTGCCCAGGGCCACAAGGAGTGCTAGGGGGATTTGAGCATAGGTCCCTGTAGACACAGGACACTTCTCCAGTTACAGCAAAAGAACCCAGCGACGCCTCCTAAAATATTGAGAGTTCTCCTGGATTTCATTAAGGTCATGAGTGGTTTTCCTACTTCTCTGGTATTAGTTTGGGTTTTCTTGCTTATTATGCATATGGTCTCTCTCTGTGGACGTACATATGACTGAAGTACCTGATTCCTTCCTTGTTTTGCTTTCCATGCTATACGTATTTATTCCTTGCATTTGCAGTCACTGATAATCAGGCCTTTTTCGAGGGGGTGCTTGGTGGTACTGAGTACCGGCATGTTTTTCATTGCCTGCTAAAACTGACCCATAGTCCTCATGTATTAATGGAAGAGCCTCGGCACCTTGTTTGCTAGGAAAAATGCACTAAAATAATATTTAAAAAATGTCCCATGGAAAGTACCTGCACATATTTCCACCTTTTTTCAGGCACAGACAATGTCCAGGTTTATTTTATAAATATGTGCAGAAGTACAAACTTGGTCACTAACCACATTGGACAAACCAGTGAATGCAAGATATATGTACATATGTATTTTTAAGCTCATGCATTTTCAGCAATTGCTCAAGATGAGTTACATTCAGCTACAGTAGATATTTCCCTAATTGTGTCCATAATGCAATGGAGGGTTAAGTAACTTGCCCAAGGTCAGGGAGATTGGAACTCTGGCTTTCCTAGTTTGTAGTGCACTGCTCTAATCACTAGACTGCCCATTGCAGTTTTAGAAAAAGTAATTTCAACATGTAAAATACTCTTTTATACACAGAATTATCCTTTTGAAATTACCATAAAATCCAAATATACAAAGGAGCAAAAAAAAAAAAAATCCCTCCCTGATGATCTGGAGCTATCTGGTAATCCCAAAATATGCATCTATTTAAATTACTCCGATCACAATATTTAATATATATGTACATCATGCTGCTGGTAGGGGTCACTGTCTCCCATGAAATCTGGTCATTTCATGTCTGGGTCATATGTTCACAAGTGCCAGTGTCCCTCCCACCTGTCCACCCTCTCACTCCTTTTTTTTTTCAGGCCTTGACTGTCATTTTGGAAACTTATGCTGCGAACCTTTGTATTTTACAAAACCACAGCATTCCAGAAATTAGTAAATGTGCTACCTAAAATGACATTAGTTATTTTTACCATGTATAGAGAAATCTTTTGGGGTAACTCAGCAAAAGAGTTTAAATGGCTGCAGACTAGCAATATAGGTATGGAATATAGTACTAGGCTGAAAAATGTACCCCATGTAAATGTCTGTGTATTTATCCAGCAGGGTTAGGAATGACATTAGGGGTAAGATTTGCCTGTTAGTCTAGTGATTACATGTTAATTAAACCTTTAAAATGCAGATCCAAGAGTTCAAAGGTGCCCAAAGCCCTTCATGATTGATTTAAGGACTGATACTCAGCAGGACATTGCACCTCAAGCAGCAATATGATAGGATAGAGGGAGCAGAGACAAATCCAAAAATTAAAATGTAAATGGTAACGAAATGTTTTTAGCAGCTTAACATGCCATCTGAACAGTTACTGTTGAAATTCCTTTTTTATTTACAGCAGAAGCTAGCCCCGAGATATTTGGATTAGTCAATCAGGTTCAGCTTCGTGTGGTCATTAATTAGCAGCTGAGGCCCATTGTGGATTGACACTGGTAGGCATCATGGGGAGAAGGCAAAGCATGCTGGGAACCAGTGGGGCCCACAGAAAGTGGGGAGAGAGGCATGGAAGGGAAGTTTGCCATTTTCATCTTCAATAATGATAGCATCCACAACAGTGAGCCTTATCGTGAGATAACTACCCTTGCTTATCCCCAGTCCCATACCTTGCCATTAAACTACCCCTGGACGTACCCCCCGAGTTTGACATAGCTCTGTCCTATTGTTCCTGTATGCTAAATTGATGATGTTCTTATGCTTATTTTGTGTTTTATGTGGTTGTAAACTGCTTTGAATGTTCTGTACAGATCAGCAGTATATAAGAGCTTTTAAATACATAAATATAGCCCATCGGTAAAGGGTCAAAACCCTGCCCCTCTCTGTGAGGCTTCCTAGCTCCACACACTGCAATCAGCATCAGCACTGCCCATGGTGTAGTCCAATGAACTAGGGGTATGCACAGTCAAAAAAACAGTTTGTGCTCTATTTTAAATTAATTTTTTCCACTTTCTGGTATGTTTTCATATTTATTTCACCTATTTGTTCTTTGCACACACTCATTATATGCACGCTAGAGATTTTGTAAGTCTGCAAACTGATTGTATCCACATGAATTCATAGGTATATGCACTGTATTGCCATGAAAGGAAAAATGCTACTGATAGGCAATTTCAATATGCCGGATATTGATTGGCACATCCCTGCTGCGATATCATCTAGAAGTAATGAAATTCTGGATTCTCTACAGGCAGAAGTAGTCCAGCAATTGGTAACAGAACCCACACGTGAAGGGACCATAATGGACCTAGTGCTTACCAATGAGGAAAGTGTTTATGATGTTATAGTGGGGGATCATCTTACATCCAGTGATCACCAATAGTGTGGTTCAGTATTAGGGCTATTCAAAATTGACTTTAGGAAAACTAACTTTGCTAAGATTGGGCAATACTTCAGGGAGTTGTTAGCAGGATGGGAACAGCTGGGGGATGTAGCAAAGCAATGGACAAAACTGAAAGGGGATATTTTAAGAGCAACAAACCTTTTTGTTAGTAAAGTAAATAAATGTAAAAGGAAGGAAAAGGAGGTCACTGTGGTTCTTGAAAGAAGTAGCTGAAAAGGTGAAGAAAAAGAGGGTGGCCTTCATAAAATACAAGAGATCACAGAGAGGAAAACAAGCATCAATATTTGGAAAAAATTAGAGAACCTAGGAAAGCAGTCAGGAAAGCAAAGATACAAATAGAAGAAAAAAATAGCCAATATAGTAAAATGGGGGAACAAAACCTTTTTCAGATATGTTAGTGAGAGGAGGAAGTGCAAAAGTGGTACTGTCACCTTCAAAAGTGAAGGAGAGGAATATGTAGAAACTGATGAGGATAAAACAGAATTGCTTAACAAATATTTTTGCTCTGTGTTTACAAATGAAGGGCCAGTAGCAAGACCTTGGGAAAACATCCACAAATAGGAACAGTAGTGAAGGACTGTGTTCATGAGGAACTAGCTAAACTAAAAGTAGACAGAGCAAAATGTGCTTTTTGTTAGATTATTTCATTTGAAGAAATTTATGTGCAGCAAAGAGATTTATTTCTGTGTACAGGATGGTATTTGGATATGAGTAGGGTTGCCAACTGGCTCCAGATGCACCCCCACAGGTTCGATCCACTCCTGGGTTTACCTCATTGCATGCAGGGATATGTAGTTCTGATTTCTTCATTGCACTTCATAAGAAAAGGAAAACTACAAGTAACTGCATGCAATGGGGTAAACCCAGAACTGGAGCAAGCCTGTCAGGCAAATCTGGAGCCAATTGGCAACCCTAGATATGAGTAACCAGGGTTCCTGAGGGAGCAACTTGGGGACCTTAATGTTTAATTGCCCTGTGGTGAGACAGAGTCCCTCCCATACACACATATACTCTTTTTAAATAGGACATAGGAACTTATATTACACAAAAATAGCAACATATTTTAATAAAAACAAAGCTAAAATAATTATCACACTTACAAATGTTTGAGTAAATTAAGGATGCATGAACAGGGATAATTATAAAGAGGTAACAAAGACCTGTACAGAAATTAAATATACATTTCTTTCCATAAAAAAGGAAAATTAGTAATAAAAAGTTTTGACTCTAATCTACTCCAGAACAATTACTGGTCAGTATTTCGTAAACAGTGTATATGATTTCTATGGCATTTTAAGCTCCAGGACAGGAAGGCTTTGCCCAGCCTGCACATTCGTATTCATAGAGTAGAGTCTAGGATCGGTAATGACAGGTGCTGAATCATGGTGCTTCAAAGCTGATGGAGAAATCATCTGGTGATTTGGGGAGGTCGAAACTGCCATCTGTGAAACAGAATCACAACAAAATCACAACCAGGAATGGCAGAGGAGACCTCTCGATTTTACCCTCTTGTTTCGTCATCATGGAAACTAAGCATGCAGCATTATGCAGCTAGTACAAGATCCCCGGGACCCTTGTATTCATGCTCACTTTCAAAGCCGGAGCAACGCCTACGTGCTCCTGTTCTCGGTCCGCCATCTTGGAAAATGGTGGTGCCTGGTCCCGTGCGGTGCATCCTGGCAGTCTGACCTCACCTGGGGCATCCCAGGATGCACCACGCAGGGCCAGATGCTGCCATTTTTCAAGATGGAGGACCGAGAATGGGAGCATGTAGGTGGCGCTCCCTGCTTTAAAAGATACCAGGAGGGGGTGCTGGGGCTGCTAGATCACCAGGTTAGTTTTTTTTAAGTGGGGTGGGAGGTTCTGGGACCACTAGACCACCAGGGAGTGATTTTCTGATGGGGCACTGGCCCCCAATAGTATTTTGATGGCATTGTGGGCTTTTCCCGATGCCAAGATCGCTCCCTATGCCATCAAAATCCTGTTGAGGCTGATATGCAAATTAGCCATGCAGTGTCTGTTTCTCTGGGATAGCATGCCAAACGAGCGCCGATCTCTTGTCGGCCTGTTAGTTATTAACAGTACAGATACATAGATATGGTGGATGATATTTGTGTATTTGGCTAAACTGTTTATAATTAGCACAGTGGCAATTTTACAGATTGTTAAAAATGCAAATATTTTGAGTAATTTTGCATTCTGAAAATTTGAATTTTTGATGTGCAAATTCAGAGCACTTTGAGAAGGGAAGGGATTTTTGAATTGAGCTCATGCTTTGTTCAGGAATAGCTCAAAGTGAGTTCTATTCAGGTAAAGCAGTGTGTTTCCTATCTCTTGGAGGGCTCACAATCCACGATGGCCTCTTACTAAGGTGCGCTAAGCCGTGAGCATGGGAATTAGTGCATAGTAAGTGATCGCGCGAGCCCTTGCTAACGTTCACTGCCAGGCATGATAGTTGCCATGTGCTAATTCCTACAGTAACTGCACATTGGTGACGGGACAGGGAAGAGGCAGATTACGGGTGAAGAGCATATTGCAGTTAACGCAGGAGTTCATATCCCACGCTGTCAACGTTGCAATTAATGCCCTCAGTGAGAGGCGTTAAATGCACCCACATTAATTGCGAATGCCACTGCTGCACATTAGGGTAGATTTCAGTGCAGTAATGCCCTCAACAGTTAGCACACCACTGTTGCACTTATGGCGTGTTACTCAAAACACATGGTAAATACAAAATCGTACCACACTTTAGTAAAAGGACCCCTACGTTTGTACCTGAGGCAATGAAAGTTGAACACACTGTGGTAGTTTTCAGATGAAGCATTCTAAAGAGGGCAGAGGTAATTCTGGGGATCACAGTGAAGAAGTGCCAGGTAATGAAGACAAAAACGCAGGCAATTCCTCATACGTGACATATTTTAAGCCTTTTGGCTGAGGGTCTTCACGTATTCATTGAGGCAGGCTCCCCATTATATCAGATTACCCATCTGTTCTGACCAGATGAAGAGCATTGCTATTAAAAGCTGGCCATACACTTACAGTATTAATGCTGGGTCAGTGAAAAGGCCTCTCCTACAGCTTATTTCAAGGTTTCCAAGTGGATCAACACAGCAACCACACAACTGGATTGAATTGCTGTTTAAAGGATCAGTTTTGGTTCATGAATATGCTAAAGCAATATGCCAACTGCGGAATATGGTTCTACCCACTGAAAACAGCACAGTTCTACAGAAGCCTTCACGCTCATTGTACTGGAAAACTGCTATTAAACTACATGGGGTGGGGAGAGCAATTACTAACAGAGCGTGTTAACGGTTAGTAAATGACCTCCAAAATAAATTGCCTTGGCTCAATTTAGAAGCCACTAAATCTGGTTTGAGTGAAAGTTAAAGGCGCGTTTGACGTCATCCTTTTCATCAGTCCTGAAGCTGGAATGCTCTCGCTCTACCTGCAGATGCCGCATAGTAATAACATCAAATCAGACCACTCAGAGCTACAGACGGCTCAGTACTCTGACTTCCGATTTGCCTTTGCAGTTACCCTGTCAGCAACAGAGGAAAACAGCAAACTGAACCAGAATGCTGTCATTCAGAGCCCTCGCTGACAATTTCCGAACCCCTTTCCCAAAAGAGCCAGTTCCTGCTTTTTAATGTTGGTGTTTTCTGCTCTCCTCATTTATTACAATTGTAGCTCAGGTATTTAGTTATGGTCATATAAACCCTGAAAGCACCAGTGCTTGGGTGATATTCTTAATTGCTATGTACTGTAAGAGCCGTGTATACTACACATATTTGCATTATATTACTGCAGTAGTGCTCCGTGATGAGCTATTTTCTGTTTTTTATATTTTCAGACTTTTTTGCATTCTATAAATCATAGGGTAAATATTCAAAGGCACGTATGTGCATAGCATCACCTGCTATCCAGATATGTGTTGGACGGAGCTATACAGTGATATTCCGCAGCACTATGCCTCTAGTGCCACTCAATTTCTCACTGGCCATCCCAGCACTATCCAGATAGTGCCAGAGCGATCCGTAAATCGAGCGAGGCAGAGCAGCAAATTATCCAGACTGAATATCGTCACAATCCAGATCACAGCCTTTATCACTGCACTATTTGAATATTCAGCACCAGTCCCTATCGGGACATCAGTGTTGAATATCTGTATTTTTTGGGCTGCCTCAGCCAATTTTTGGAAAACAAAAGTTGACTTTGGCAGCTGAATATTGGCATATTTGTAGTAATAATTTTTCAGGCAGCTATATTGAGAATCTATTAGTCTAAAAAGTTGTAAAGTGTGATATGCTTATCAGAACCATTAGGATCTCAGAAGAGAAAGCTAACTGAAGCTTTGCAGATTTCTGGCTAGCTAATGTGCGACTGGGCATGTTAGAATCTGGACGTGCTCTTTCACATTGCAGCAAATACCCGAAGAAAGATTTTTAGGTATTAGATTTGTTATTAAGAGATTAGGTTTAAGTGAGTACCTGGTATTGGTAAAAATGTGAGAGCCAGGACTGAGAGTCCTCCATCTGAGCTTCCTGCTTTGCTGGAGAAATGCTTGCTTCAGGGTGGTGAGGTGACAGCTGCCATGCATCTATCATTAGAGTCTGGAGATGTACTGTAGAGTCTCTCGTTTCAGAGTTGCAAGGTGCTGAGAGCCAGGACTCCTGTTCTGAAGTTTCTGCTTTGTACGATGCTGAAGGAGTTCTTTCTTGAGCTCTGACAGGAGACGCGGTGTTTAGGGAAGAAGCTTGCGGCACTACAGACTGTAGGCAGGTCGCATCTCTCCTGGCTTGGCAGCAGACTGGGCCTTCTGGACATAGGTTGTATCTCCTGACCTCCCTCTCTCTCCTGTTGGTCAGCGTTTCCTCACTGAGTCCCAGCAGGTTTGACAGGTGAGAGATGTAGCGGATGGCCAACCTCAGGGTTTCTATTTTTGTCAGGTTCTGACCAGCGGGCACTATTGAGGGAGGTAGGTACCTTCTCAGGTTGTGGAGAGCTTTGGACAAGTTCCTCATCCTCATTTTCTCTCGTTCGCTGGCGCTCTGCCTCTGGGTGTCCGCCATTCTGCATCGTGTTTTTTGGGAGCCATGGAACGAGTCCCTTGTCTGCTCATAAGACAGGCCGTACACCTGCTTTTGCAAACAACTGTGAAAGGTAGCACTGGAAGACGTAGAGAGCATGCAGGAAGGAGAGACGTTGTAAGATTCTGGTGAGGACGCTGATGAATGTGAGTCAGAATTGGCATAGCTCCATTCAGATAGCTGCATACAATCTGGGCTCACCACATAATCCCAGGACTGGAGCTGTGCTGGAGAGCTGTCCATGACTTCAGGGCTTGGTGCTTCTCTGACACCGTGCACAAAGCTAATACAGAGAACCAAGCAGCTCCTGACTTTATCCTCGGAGCAAAGGTGTGAAAGGGAACCTTCCCAGGCTTACCAAAGTGTCAAAACCTACAGCCTGCTGAATATGGCTAGAGCAGGGGGTCTCTGGGAAAATGACCCCCATTTGCAAATGTGTGAATTTTGACTCCTTTATTACTTTAATTGATGCTACACTGAGCTCTTAAAGTGTGCTGAGAACAATTACTAGTGTGCACATATAGAGTAACTGTTAAATTTCTTCACTATACTTATCTTAAGTAGCATAATCGGTACCAAACCAGAACTTATCTGCATCCTACTCATTTTAAGATTGCTACTTGTAATACATATGAAATATTTTTACAGGTCCAGTTTGATTCCTTCTCTGGTTCATATACTATCGAAAGCTGTGACAACGTTTGTTCAGATCTCACCAGCAAAAATAAATTAAAATGCCGTTTATGTAAACAGACATGGAGAAAGATGATGCCGGGCCAAGGCATGGGAGGAAGGGTGAAGAGGGTCTTTGGTGGAAAAGGATAGTGAAGAAGGTGCCCGCTGCTGGAGGGGGAGGGTTAAAAGCAAATGAAGGGGAAAATGGCAATCCATAAGGCATCTCTCATCCCCATTAAAACCAGTAGTACTGATTAGGATGGGTAATGCCATTGATTAAGGGGCACTTTTATGAAAGCAGGCTGTGGTTTTGCACACCACATGTCAATAGCACACAAAATCGAAGCACGTTAAATGCAAAGCCACTGCATTAACTGTTGGGGGCATGTGCAATATTTTCCAGGCAGTTATTGAACAGCACAGTTCAGGAACCCAGGGTGCTGTTACTGCGTTGCCGTTAACTTCACCTATTAAAGTGGAGGAAATTGCACCCATGCTAATTGCAAGAGTTACTGTCAGTAGGCAGTGTTTCCTGCGCTGATTACACAGTGCCCACCATGCCTACTCTCCGCCCCTAATCCACCCATTCACACTCTAATGCGCAAGGTGCAGTTAGTACAGAAATCAGCGTGTGTGCACTGTCGCAGCTGTGCACTAGTAGATCTCCAGGAACAAGCAGGAATGTAGTCTTCACATATGGGTATTGTCGGTACCGACGGAGCCTGCGTGGGAACGCTCCCCAGCGTCCAATAGGAACGCTTTTGGGAGCATCCCTCAGCACATGCGCGCTGCCTTCCCGCCTTTCCAACTGTCCCTCTTCAGTTCTTCGTTTTCCGCAGAGCCGACAGGATCTATTCCCTGTCACCACAGAAAATTCCGTCTTTAAATTTCTTTTCTTGTGGTCGCATTTGCCTACCGCACGACGCTTACCGGTACCGCCGGTTCTTTTCTTTCTTTTAAAAAAAAAATTATATATATAACTTAGACTTTAGACTGTTTCTCTTCAGAAACTTTTCTCTTTGGTGCCAGGCGCCATTTTGGGCACTAAGCCCCATATTCCTAAAACATGAAAAAGCCAACTAGTGGTTTTAAAAAATGTACTAAGTGTGGCGGTACCATTTCCGTCACTGACACCCATGATTGGTGTCTTAAATGTTTAGGACATGAACATTCCCCAACTGAATGTCTCTCCTGTATGAGGATGACTAAAAGAGGAAGACAGAACCGGGCTGCAAAGCTCGGTACCCTCTTTTCTTCAGATGCCAGATCCATTGCATTGACATCGTCAAGGGCCTCTTCTTCCTCCCATGGATCTCAGGTAACTAAACATAAAAGTCAGTCCTCAAAGGGTTGCTCTCCTGCTAAGCATCGAGAGGCCATTGGCGTTGCCCTTGAAGGAACCACACTGGCAAAACAGCCCCGGCGGGAGGCTTCGGCTTCCAAAGCATCGATGGGGCTTCAGGATATTCTCGAGGCTTCAACCTCGCAAAAACTACCTGTGCCATGCTAAGGGGTTCCGGCTGCTTTTACCGGTACCGACACCCAGGCATCGGCAGCGTCGATAGACCAGAGGTTCCTCTCTATCGCGCACAGAATCACAGCTCTTCTTTCAGCTGCGGAACCATTGGTCCAGCGGGCACCGGTACCAACACCAACGATACCGGTACCGACGGTACCGGCCCCGGTGGGAACCCTTCCCATGCCATCTCTGGCTGGAATTGACAAATCGGTATCGGGTCAGCTCGGTACCGACTTCGATCGGTACCGGAACCGTGCTTTGCAGGAGCATCGGGGTCAGGAATACTTCGATTCCTCCGATTCCGAAGACTCTGACAATTCTGCTGGCACTAGAAGGTTTCTCCCAGAAGATCCCTCTTCTCCCCAGCGCAGAATGTCACCTCCGGAGGACATGTCCTTTCAGGATTTTATCCGTGATATGGCCAAAGGTCTTTCAATCACAGTAGTTCCTGAAGAGGAACCCAGAGCAAAGGAGTTGGAAATTCTCCAATATCCTAAAGCTCCTAAGGAGGCAGCCACTCTGCCTATCCATGAAACTCTGCATAGCTTGATGCTCAGAATGTGGGAGACACCTCTGACTACTTCTCCTCACTCTAGGAGACTTGACACTATGTATCGAGTTCCACCATGTCCTGGATTTCAGAAAACTCAGCTGCCACACCATTCAATGATAGTGGAGTCAGCCATATGTAGGATGAAAAGTGCAAAGAGGCATGCATCCAATCCTCCAGGTCATGAATGCAGGACTCTGGATGCTTTTGGACGCCGCACTTTTCAAGCTTCCATGCTTTCAGCTAGGATCAGTTCATATATTCTATATATGGGAATGTTCCTTAAGGAAGTCACAGGGGATTTGGAACTTATGAGCCCATTTCTCCCAGATGACAAGAGACAAGATTTTCTTGCTCTAGTTAAGCATTCTCAGGATGTCTCCAAGTTTGTAAATCATGCAGCCTTTGACTGCTTCAAATGCATCAGCAGAACCTCTGCTATTGCCATTGGTGCACGACAGATTGCCTGGCTACAGGCATCAGACTTGGAGACTTGGGTACAGGACAAATTAGGCAACATTCCTTGCATGGGGGAGAATCTCTTCGGCAAGAACTGGCAGGAAAAGGCTAATGAGTTAGATGCTGACAGTACTACTCTAGATAGATTGTCAAAATCTACAGCCACTCCAGCCAAAAGGAAGCCTTATAAAAAAAACCCTCTTTCAGCAAAAAGAGGAAATTTTATCCTTCCTATACCCAGCAGAGTCAGACTCAGGGTCAGTTTGCCCAAAAGGGACAAACTAGACAGCAAAAGAAGTCAAAAGGCCCGAGAGCCCAACCAACTCTCCAGGTTCAGCCCCCTCAAGGGCTTGGACTCCTTCCTAGAGAGCTTTGCCTTCCTGCCTCTGAGGGGTCCCCAACCCCCCAATATCCCGGGCAGGTTATGCCACTTTGCCAACAGAAGGCATCAGATAACAGCAGAAGATTGGACTTTGTCCATTGTAGGAGAAGGGTACAAGCTTCATTTTCACAGCATGCCCCCTCCTACAATTCTAAAGCAATTCAATTCTCAAACAGACAATCTGTTAGATCACAAGGTCTCCACACCTCTTGCCCAAGGGGCAATAGAGGAAGTGCCCATTCTTCAACGGGGTGCAGGGCACAGACCCATTTTGGACCTCAGAGAATTGAACAAATACCTATTTTGAGAGAAGTTCAAAATGATTTCTCTAGGAACTCTTCTGCCATACCTTCAAAGCCAGGATTGGCTTTGCTCTCTAGACTTAAAGGATGCATACACTCACATTCTCATCCATCCAGATCACAGGAAATTCTTACGATTCCTTTTTAGGGGAAGACATTTCCAGTACAGGGTTCTTCCTTTTGGTCTGGCTTCAGCACCAAGGGTATTCACGAAATGCATGGCAGTAGTAGCCACATTTCTACGAACCCTAGGGATATTTGTCTTCCCTTATTTAGACGACTGGCTCATTCGAACCCCTACAGTTGCAGAGGCCAGCACTGCACTGTCCCGTACAATATAAATTCTCCAATACTTGGGATTGGTAATAAACGTCCCAAAATCCCAACTTGTTCCTTCCCAATGCCTGGAATTCATAGAAGCCTGTCTAGATACCAGACAAGCAAAGGCTTTCCTTCCACAGGCCCGGTGTCTTCGCATAATACAACTAGCTTCTCAAGCAGCAGGCAAATCCTCCCTCACTGCTCGAGAGCTACTACAGTTACTAGGACATATGGCTTCCACAGTTCATGTAGTCCCATATGCTCGCCTCCACATGAGAGCAGCTTAGTGGACCCTATCCACACAGTGGACATAAGCCACCGGTCATTTGTCGGACAAAATAATAAACTCTCAACGACTAGTTTTGTCCCTCCAATGGTGGCAGTCACTAGACAACCTGACAGTAGGGTCTCCTTTTCATCAACCCTCTTTTCAGGCCACCCTAATAACAGATGCATCACAGGTGGGTTGGGGAGCACACCTGAATCATCTCTCTACCCAGGGAACCTGGAATCCACAGGAGGCTGGCTTAAACATAAACCTCCTGGAATTAAGAGCAATCTATTTAGCTCTTTGAGTATTCCACGCCCAGCTCAGCTACAAGACAGTCCTAGTCCAGGCGGACAATCAAGTAGCCATGTTCTATGTGAACAAGCAGGGCGGAACAGGCTCTCTTTCGTTATTGCAACAAAGCTTTGTGACTGTGGGCCCTCGCCAGAGAATATCAAATTCACTTTCTAGTGGTATATCTTCCAGGCATTCAAAACCTTTGGGCAGACAAATTCAGTCGAGTACTGTTGCCTCACGAGTGGTCCCGCCACCTAGATCAGGTGGCAAAGATATTTCATCTCTGGGGCACTCCAGACATAGACCTCTTTGCAAGTCCCTTGAATGCCAAACTTCCCCGGTACTGTTCCAGGATTCCGGCTCACAATTATCAGGCAAGGGATGCCTTCCTCCTTCACTGGGGTCAGGACTTCCTTTATGCCTTCCCACCCATTCTCCTCATCCCCAAAATACTCTTCAAGCTTCAGAGAGACAGGGGTCGCATGATCCTCATAGCACCACAATGGCCATGCCAAATGTGGTATCCCCTGCTTCTACATCTCTCTCAAGCAGCACCTCTGGAGTTAGGGCATTTTCCAGATCTCCTTTCCCAGGAGAACGGGACGCTATGGCACCCGAATTCCCAGTCCCTGCACCTCATGGCCTCGTTGCTGAAGGCTTAGACCTCCAGGATCTCAACCTGTACAAACAGGTAAGAGATATCCTTCAGACTTCTAGGAAACTTTCCACAAGAAGATCTTATGCCTTCAAGTGGAAACGTTTTACTATGTGGTGCTACAAGAAGGGATTAAACCCCCTTGTCATACCCTTAGAATCGATACTAGAGTATCTCCTTCACTTATCGAATTCTGGTCTAAAGACAAATTCGGTAAGAGTCCATCTTAGTGCAATTGCAGCTTCTTATAAGCCTCTGAATGGACAACCAATTTCCTCTCATCCACCCATATCAAGATTTATGAGAGGCCTTTTATTAACTAAACCTCCCATCAAGCCACCACCGGTGGCATGGGATCTAAATCTAGTTCTTGGGCAGCTCATGAAGCCGCCTTGAACCTTTGGCCACTACAGCCCTTGTTTTTGACCTGGAAGGTCATCTTCCTAATTGCAATCACCTCTGCCCATCGCATTAGTGAATTGCAAGCTTTAGTGGCTGATCCTCCTTATAATAGGTTTCATCATGATAAGGTTGTTCTTAGAACTCACCCACACTTTATGCCAAAGGTGGTTTCGCCTTTTCATGTAAACCAATCAATTTATCTTCCTGTATTTTTTCCGAGGCCTCACGCCTCTAATGCAGAAAGAAACCTTCATACTTTGGATTGTAAAAGGGCCTTAGCATTTTACATACAAAGAACACAGCAACATAGAAAGTCCTCGTAACTTTTTCTAGCTTTGACCCTAGTCATTTGGGACTTCCAGTCTCCAAGAGAACTTTATCTAAATGGATTGCCCAATGCATATCCTTTGCTTATGAGAGTAAGGGTCTTCCTCTTCAGGACCATGTCACAGCTCATAATGTGAGAGCCACGGCAGCTTCTATGGCTAATCTCCAGTCTGTGTCTATCGATGACATTTGTCGAGCAGCCACCTGGGCTTCGGTACACACCTTCACAGCCCACTACTGCCTGGATAAAGCCTCCCGTCGGGATGCCTTCTTTAGCCAAGCTGTTCTTCGAAATCTCTTTCAGACCTAAATCAACTCCTACCCACCAACCCTGGTGGAATGCCAGAGATCCATGGGAGGAAGGATTCCCACCTTCTAGGGTGGCATCTTCAGCTAGGGAGTCCCCATATGTGAAGACTACATTCCTGCTTGTTCCTGGAGATAGCGTAGTTACTCACCTATAACAGGTGATCTCCGGGAACAGCAGGCATTTAGTCTTCACAACCCACCCACTTCCCCTAGGAGTTGTCTCTCTATCTCTTTGTCTCTTTCCTCTCTCCCTCTATCCTTTCACTCAGCTACAAACTTAACTGAAGAGGGACAGTTGGAAAGGCGGGAAGGCAGTGCGCATGAGCTGAGGGATGCTCCCAAAAGCGTTCCTATTGGACGCTGGGGAGCATTCCCACACAGACTCCGTCGGTACTGACAATACCCATATGTGAAGACTAAATTCATGCTGTTCCCGGAGATCACCTGTTACAGGTGAGTAACTACACTTTACTACAGGCCACAGGGCATGGTTAGCACATGCCCAAACCCGCACTAACTGCGTAGTGCACTTTAGAAGCATCTCTGTAGCTTTTCATATGCACAAATGTACAAGAGGAGAGCCTTTTTTCATTGAAAGTAAGCTCTACAATGAGGAAACATAGGATGAGAGTGAAAGGGGATAGACTCAGGAATAATATGTGTAAATATTTCTTTACGGAAAAAATGTTAGATGTGTGGAATAGTCTCCCAGTGGAGGTAGTAGAGATGAGGATAGTATCTGAATTCAAGAAAGCATGGGACAAACACAGAAGATCTTTAAATGAAAAAAATGGCCTATAGTAGTTGATATGGAAGGGCAGACTAGATAGGCCATGTGGTCTCTTTCTGCCGTCATGTTTCTCTGTTTCTGTAAAAGAGGCTGAAGTCCTACATTTTAAATCCTATTTTTCTGCACTTTTTATTCTGCTTAATGAGAACAGCTTGTGTTTCTTAAGTGGGGTTTTCCTGTGTATGAAATATGATGTACAGTGCATTGTACTTCTGGGGGTGCTGTGCAAAAGATTAATAGAAGGCCTGTAATAATACTAGAATCTTCAATTACAGATTTCTGGAGGAGAACCTGAGGGGTGATTTTATGTTTTTGGAGAGAGCGTAGAGATGAAAAGTGGGAAAGAGGAGTAAAAAACTACCAATAGTTTAACTCTACCTGGGGCTGAATCAACCAAATATTAAATGCTTCCAGGACGAGTCCATTCTATGGTGGCAGATGAATGGTCATTTTTTTAAACTTTATTTTTGTTCAAATCAATAACATATTACTGGATGGTAATACATATAAATAAGTCCATATATTATGCCCCATGTACTCCAAGCACATCCACATGACAGCATACTGGGTATGAAATGAGGAATACAAAAAGTATAAAAAACAAGAAAAAAGGAAAAAATATCCTAAAAATCATTTGCATCTGTCATACAATTCCCCACTCAGCAGTTACTGGAAAGGTGGGATACAATCTTAAATAGAAATAACGCCTCTATGTTCATTCACATCATTGTAGTTGATTAAAAAGTTAACAAAGTCATTGATTAACAGCAACTGGTTAAGGTGGATATATGCTGAATGAGATGGGACCTCGGGCCTGCTGGGCGTTAGGCTGAGGCTATGGTATAATACTCAGTTTCTTCACTAGAAATATCTGAGTACAGGGCAGCTTTATAAAACTTACAGATACTGATACCTGTTAACCACTGAAATCCAAAGCCAACTATACTAAGTTCAGTTCACTTTAGTTATATTATAGACATAGAGCAGTACAGAGCATGATGGCAGGTGACGACCTTCTGGAGTGGAGGAGTAGCCAAGGTCTCCCCATCCACTAGGCAGTCACCTAAGGCGGCTAGCCCTGGTGGGTGGCATCGCCCCATCCGCCCCTTTCTCCTAGCAAAGCAGCAGTTCATCGCCACTCAGCCCGCCATGCTGCCCTGCCTCCTGGCATCCATCTTTTCAGCTGAAGGAGGGGGTGGCGTGGCGATGCCTCCACTGCGTTGGGCTTTAAAGTGCCTGCGCTAGCGCACTCACGGCCTGCTACTGCTGTCCCACTTTGACGCAACTTCCTGCCACTCCTGCCCCCTCCAACAGGACATTGCGTTGGAGGGGGGCAAGAGTGGCAGGCCGTGAGCGCGTTAGCGTGAGCACTTTAAAGCCTGACACAGAGGAGGCAACGCTGTGCCGCCTCCCCCCCCCCCCAGGTGAGAAGATGGATGCCAGGAGGGGGGTGGCAGAAGCTTCAAGCCAGCCTGGGAGTAGCCTGAATGTTTAGAGCAGCAGGCTGGGAACTAGGAAAGCCAGGATGGAATCCCCTTGCCATTCCTCGTGATCTTGGGCAAGTCACGTAACTCTCCAGTTCCTCAGGCACAAACTTAGAGGAGATATTCAAAGAATTTTAGCCAGTTAGAAGACCTGTTAACCAGCTAAAATGTGCTCAGCCCAGTATCTCCACAGACTGTAAAAAAGTGCTCCATTAAAACTGTGGGTGGATTGTGGGCGGTGACGGTAGTTATCTGGTTAGCAGCGACAGTCAGGTGAATGGCTGTCCTAACTTTAACTGGTTAGTGCTAGCCAGTTAACAGCTGAATATCGCCAGCAACATGGCTGTCGTGTGAACCCGGATCTTCAGCACAGGAATCCAAATAACTTCAGGCACTGAATAGCCTGATTTAAAATAAAGCTGCTAAATGCTTTAAGTACTGTAATAAATCAAATGTCCTCCAATATTCTTTCAGGCAAATTACCTATATTGGTTGTATAATCATTACTAAATGTTCACATGAAAACTTGTGTATACTCTAATTATGAACTGAAAGGTCTCAGACTTGCTAGGTACTGAATCTGGAACTTGATTTTCCTCTGTACCAGTTTTGCATCAATGACCTCAGCTCAATAAATTGTAATTAAATAAATTCAATGATGCTTTAAGTAGCCTAACTACTGCTGCTGAATATGCACTCCCTTAGACTGTAAGCCCTCCAAGGAGAGGAGAATACCCACCATACCTGAAAGTAACTTGTCTTGAGCTATTCCTGAAAAAGGCACAATTAAATCCAAAATGCCTTTCTCCCTTATGGCCTTCCTAGCCTTCCCATCCATAGCCACTGTTCAGCTCCTCAATCTCTTCCTCTCTTCCAGACAGAAATACTGATTGTAAGGATTGCTTCAAGACTGATGCTGTAATTACATTTGAAAAGCACACAACAGGGAAGCCTAACGGCCTTCTAGGCCTGGAGTAGGGTCTCAGTGGCAGTGCTCTAGGGTACGATTCCTGGGTCAGCTCTTCCGCCCCCCCAACCTGGAAGGCATAAAAGGGGGTGACCTGCACAGAGCAGCAGCTTCAAACTTAAGTCACATTACTGGGCAGACTAGACGAGCCATGCTAGTCCTTATCTGCTGTCTTTTACGATGTTACTATGGGGATGCTACGGAGGTGGATGGAAGGGAGGGGTAGAGATAGAGGAATAATTCATATGTAGGCATTTTCAGTGTCAGTACAATGAAGTGAATAAAGAGGGTTAAGTAAATAGCAATTGCTGTATGAATTTGAAGATCATGTGAATTAGTAAATGATGTTCAGTTTGGCGTTCAAAGGTAATTGTAGCTCTGCGAACCATTTTTATTTTTATACAGATTTTTATTGCATCTTAGAAGTTCTCTTGTAAGCCGCTTCAATATTTCAATAATAATAGTGGGCTATAAATTTCATAAATGAAATTTAAGTTAGATTAACCGCTCTGGGAGGGGGAAGGACCCAGCATTCAAGTCATCATATAATTGCGATATCCGGTTGCTGTTCACAGGGCCACAATGGCAGAGTTCCAGAAAGAGGGCTGGTGCACGGCTCTGATCCTACACTGTCACTGTCACTGCCGCTGCTGGGCTAAGTCAGTCGGAGAGGAAAATCAAGGGAAATCTCTGGATCTTTGCAAATGAAACTTCATGGTACTGTAGCCTAACAAGGTCCAATTCTGGTGGAACTGGAAGCCCGAGGGAACAGGAGGAAACCTCTGGGCCCAAAAAAGATGGGTGGAATTCTGATGGAAAAGGTACTGGTTCCCTTTCAAGAAATATACAGCTGCACACTGGGAAAATCCCTCCTACGTAGAAATATATAAAGGCTTCTGATTTTAGCTTCTAATAGTAAATCGATAAAGCATCCTAGATGCAAAAAAAATGTAAAATAGAGCTCTAGGGGAAGGGGTAGGTTTTTTGAGTGTTTAATCACCCCTCCCCCGGTTTGTCTTGTAGCCTCCACTCTGCTTTTGTGTCTTTTTTGTGCTCATAACTCCTGAAGCAAATGTACATATTTCATTCCACTGGGAAAGGTACCCAGCAGTGGTACCTATAGCACAAAACACCAATAAACACCGATTTTTGTACCCTCAAAAAACCCTAATTAGCTGGTTAGTAAACACCTAAGAATAGAAGCCCTTGAAAAGCACTGATCTGGGCAGCAGCACTAGCTATCTGGAGAAAAGCCGCCGGCTTGACATATCCAGTGATTTTTCTGCAGTACTATCCGGGCAGGGCGGTTGAACATCCTTACCGATTTGCACCAATGCTCTCTGATCTAGCTAGCTAGCTGATGCCTGTGGTTCTACTACTGACCAGGAATTCACCTTTTATACTCACGCTTTGCAAAAAGAATTCTGCAGTGCAAATGGGTTTAACTTTAGTGCGCGTGATTCTTTTGAAAAAGAGCACGGTCTCACTTTTTCAACTGTAGCCCATACTTCAAAAATTATAATAGTTGTAGCAAGTGCAGCAATTCTCAAAATGTAAAAGCTCTGTGGAACTTTGTGTCTTTCAGTGGAACCCCAGTCTAATCATGGGGACTGGTACCTAATTATTTAAATAGGTTGCTTGTAGAATATCTTCCTGCACGATCATTGCAGTCTCCTCTAGTGAGTTACTCAGTGCTGCTTACTTTGGCTATAATGAAATTAGAATATACAAGGTGAGCTCCTTTAAAATATCAGCATTCTAAATTATGGAACGCGTTACCAGTTTCTTTTCATATGGAACCTTCATAGGGAAGATGGAAAAACGTAGTTGTTCTGCTAGTAAATATGAATGCTGATACTGAGGGGGGGGGGGGGATGTTTGAATTGCAATGGCTTGTTGTCGGGACCTACAGCATTTGCAACTGGTGCAGAATAGCGCTGCTTGTCTCGTGAAGGGCCTTTGTAAATTTGACCATGTGTTGCCAGTACGCCGATAGTTGCATTGGCCGCTGGTCCAACAGCATGGGCAATATAAATTTCTGTTGACTTTTAAGTTGTTCCATGAGCAGGCAGTCCATTATTTGATGATGATGATGATTACTATCCTATATATCTCGGCAGGCATTGCAATCTGAGGAGGCAGGCCCACCCGGTGGTGGCGCTTGATGTTTGAATTATGTGGAGATCTAGGGCTTTGTTTGTGCAGGCTCCTATACTATGGAATTCCCTGCCCTTGGAATTACGGGGAGCTGATGATTTGAATCATTTTCGGCTGAGTTAAAAGTATTTTTTCCAGTTGGCCTTTGGGGATGGGAAGGGATTACAGTTCTTTAGACTGCATTGGGATTTTAAGTAGGGGAGGACGTTTTTAGAGGCCCCTTTACTACATGTCATTAACCAGTTAACCCACATTTTAGCAAGCAGTAACTTGCCACAGTGCACCCTAACATGCAAACAAGCTGGTTTTCAACTGCTAAAATGCGTGTTAACTGGTACTTGTGTGGCAGTGTGCACGGTGGGCAGCTTAGAGGTGCAGTGTGGCGTGGAGAACACATTAGTGCGCAAGTGAAAGTAATGTGGCATTTAGTAAAAGACCCCCTTAGTGTTCTTCCAAGTGGAGAAGTAGCCTAGTGGTTACAGCACTGGCTTGGTAACCAATCAACCAGCGTTCAATTCCCACTAGCACTCCTTGTGGCCTTGGGCAAGTCACTTAACTCTCCATTTCCTCGGAAGAAAAGCCTGGCAATCTACCTCTGGTCACACTGCCAAGAAAACCCAGGAGCTTCTGGGTCAGCACTGACTCAAAGGCACACATTGCAGTGTTCTTCAGATTGTAATTAGGATTATTACATAGAGAAGGCAGTTGTATTATTGGGATATTTTAACTTGTATAATGGGTTTTGAGGGTGGGTAATTGTATTGGGGGCTATTTATTGAAGGACATTGTACATTGCTTAGAGCATTTTGTGTGTAGTAATTTATAAACGTCAATAAATCAATATTTTTGTTCTGTACTATATATACATATTTTATTGTATTCAGCTTCTGATTTTTTTTCTAAAAAATTGTAAGTGGATTATCAAATGGATGAGTAATGATTAAAAAATGACTAGAAACTGGCACAAAATCCATAAAGCCATGCACACCTCTAGTAGAACTCTTAACCCATTGAACAGAATTGTGCCCTTACGTGAACTCTTTCCCAGTGGGCTGTCTGAACACTTCCAGATGGGCTGATCCCGGGGTTGAGCCATTCATCCTTAGAGCTGTTTTTCTCATTTCAGCAGCGATAGGCCGAATTTAAGACAATCCTGCCCCCTATAATAGTTTCACACTTTGCTTGGGGCTTTGTTTGGACAAGTGCCAC
The DNA here is from genome assembly GCA_033557465.1 of Ichthyophis bannanicus. Classification (NCBI taxonomy): domain Eukaryota; kingdom Metazoa; phylum Chordata; class Amphibia; order Gymnophiona; family Ichthyophiidae; genus Ichthyophis; species Ichthyophis bannanicus. The sequence goes on along the minus strand of CM066043.1, from coordinate 210,159,671 downwards.
CTCCCACCATGGTCTAAGGTGTGAACCTGGGAAGTCGAGAGAGCACAGTGCACCAAAACATTATGTTATGTCCTTTATCTAGGCATCATGTAAAGGGACATTTTCAGTTCTCTATCCAAGCAAACTGGCCAGGCTAAACACCACTCTGCTTTGCCCAGCTAAATGAATGTGTCTGTTTTTTAGCTAAGTTAAAATGAGGCTTTCTCGGGAAAAGGCTATGTAGATTGGAGGAGGACAGCAGCGTATGTATATGCCATTTTCAAATGTACACGTGCAATTAAACTTGATGAGCTGCCCACACAAATAGTGGGTGCCGAGTATGTGTTCCTGCATATGCACCTGACTTTACAATAGAGAATTATACGAGAGAAACTAGCTACTCACATTGTAGTGGATGTGTCTCTGGGGCACATTTAGGTCATAGGAGAAATTTTCCAAACTAAGCATGTAGCTTTGGTGAGGAAACACACACAGCTTAAAAGCAGGGGCAAGTCTCTGCACTTACTTTTGAAAATTGCCAAAGGAAAAGTAACGTGTACATGCCTCTCGAAAAGCGAAACAACATTTGCAGGTAAAAAGTACACGTAGACTTTGCAGTAATGTGGGCAATTCAGAAATTGCCCCATAGGGGGTCATTTTTAAAAGCCATTTGCATGCAGTTTAGGCACAGAAACAACTTCTTTTAAAATTGCTCAGTGTGTGGGTACAAATATGCATAGGTGAAGTCACATTTTCGAAAGGCCAGTCGGGTGCCATTGGGGACGTGCAAAACAAAATGTTTGAGACACAAGCCAATTTTAGAAAAGACACTCTCACATTCAGGAGCCTTCTGAAATTGGCTCTTCCCCCAATCTGCAAAGATACAAGTGTCCCAAGTCTTGGGGTTTGCATATGCACGCAGCCTAAAATGAGGTGCTGTGTATGTGTAGAGTCCCAATAAAGAATAGCGGCCATGGAGATCTTCGAGCACAGCATAAAATACAGATACACATGTCTTTTTGTCCTTCTGTACTTGTGCATAAGATCTGTATGTGGGTGAAGGGGGATAGATTCAGGAGTGATATGCGGAAATATTTCTTTACAGAAAGAGTAGTGGATCCATGGAATAGTCTCCCAGTGGAGGTGGTAGAGATGAGGACAGTAACTGAATTTAAAAAAGCATGGGACAAACACAGAGGATCTCTAAAGGAAAAAAGGGGACTGTTGTAGTTGTTGATATGGAAGGACAGACTAGATAGGCCATGTGGTCTTTTTCTGTCGTCATATTTCTATGTTTCTATGTGGCCCACCCTCCAGTGGAACATCTGCATGTATCTACGCTCCGTGCATAGAGAACCACAGGATGGCCAACCACCCCATTTTTCAAGGCCAGAGACCCTGATGCTATGCCATCTGGTGTTGAAGGAGAAGCAGCTGCTGTACCCTGCACAATAGTGCAGGCCTTCGCACTCTGCAGCAAGAAGGGTTTGGGAGAGGATCCATATGGCCCTAGGGAGGTGAGACCACCATATCACACCCAAAGACACAGTTCACAAGAGAACATGTAGCTGCTGGCAACCAGTGTGCAGGCAGGGAAGTAAGGTAGCCAGGGTTGGGTGTAAAGATAGCCAAGACTGGACGGTTCCTCAGGGCAACACCCTCTGAGGGACTTACACAGACATATGGATAATAAGAAGCACAATTTAAATCTGGCAAGGAGAGTAGGCACATACATATAAGCAGAGTAGTAGCAAAGGAACATAAGGCATGAGACTGGAGGGACATGGCTGACACATGGTTAGGGTGCTGGGATGATGTGACCTGCATCAGGTACCAGGGCCTCCCAGTGGCCACATGCCAAAGCTTCTGTACACCTGGACAGGGCCAACCCTTAAACCAAAAGGCAACAAAGAGAGTGAGAGAGGTCAGGTGGATGACAGGAAAGAACTGGTGAAATGAGTACATTGCTAAACATGAGGTCTCCACCTATCCCTAACAGATGCTTCTATATTCTCATAGATCTGGAGTCACTGAAGGTGAGATTCAGGACCATACAAAGGACTGAGCCCCAATTGCTGCAGTGCTTCTGGCAGTGAAAACAAGATAGCCATATGTACATGTAGCATAGATGTCACAACTAGGGAGGGGATCCCGGATGTGCAGTGTGCAAGGCAATGGGATATATACCAACACCATGCATCTATGACATGAAGTACCACAGTGTGATCACAGATTTACTGCCACAGCTGCTAGTACATAAGCTAGAATGGTGGCATGCAGCAGAAAGCTCTGCATAGCAGCCGACATATGTTGTAGAGATGGCTCACTGTATGCCCAACAGGACATGGTATCTGCAACTATATGGAGTGGCAACAGGAAGGGGTGAAACAGAAGCAAGGACCCAGGATCCACAGGATGGATGACATGAACAGAGAGAGAGACAGTGTAATGGAACTAGCCAGATGCAGGTGGTCATAAGTTGTGAATGGGAATGGCATGAGAAGGTGGGCAGCAGCACAGACCACATTAGCCAGTTCCCTAGAGAGGGTCCCATAACACAGGCCATTACTATCCAGGACGATAGTGGCAGGGAAGCTGAGTTGGAGGATCAAAGCTCCAGTAGCCAGGAACATTAGATACCAATGGTAGTAGCATTTCTGCTGCCCAAATGTAGTAGGAGGAAGATGTCACTGAGGGGGATGATCTACCATCTCCCTTTGATGATTCATAGGCAGCTGGGAAGTATGCAGGTCATCCTTAGTGCCAGTGGCCAGTCTCAGCAACTGTTGCATTTCATCAGACACCTCTTGCAGCACAATGGCCAACATCAGGCACAGCTCACCAAGAAGACTCAGACAATCACTTGTCCCTCCAGAAACACCACATGAAGAGACAACTGCAGACAACAGAAACCCTCAATGAGTCCATCAAGAGGCTGCACAGGGACCTACAGTGCTACATACACCCACATGCCATGGCCTCCCTTCACCTCTGGATGCCAACATAGTGCCATTGGTGCCCCTGTCTGCATGGTCTTGAGGAGGAAAGGATCTCCACTGTCTATCATCACCACTGCCATCACTACCTCCAGCTCTGTCACATTTGCACCACCTTCTATCAGGCTACTGCCCCCCCCTCTCCCCCACATATTTGGGCCTGTGCCCCATGGAAGGGAAGAACCCTTTCTTTTTCCCTCCTTCCATGATGCCTCACAGTTGTCAGCTGTGTTGGATGATGTCTCCAAAAGCTCCTCTGAGTTGAATGAGACTGGTCAAAACACTCTCATGCCAACATACTTAAGGTCAGGAGGTTAAGAAAAGGGGGTAAAGTGCACAGGGAGAGGATGTGGGAAGAAATAATACTGTCTTCCTATAGGCACACTTTGGAGGGTGATAGGGGGCTGTTGAGATGATTTGGGAGAGGGCAGGGTGACAGCCTCTTGGAAGGGGGGGGGAGGTAAGTAGGGATGCTGTGAACATTGTGAGTGGGGGTTGTTAGTGCTGTCACAGGACTGATATGGGGAGTTGGCCAGGGCTGGTGCAGGATATGAGGGTGATGGTTTTGGTGGCATGGGACCTGCACAGAGCTAGTCCTGGGGTGGGGATGGTGGTATTGAAAGAGCATTTCAAAATGGCAGCTCCCAGTTTGCTAGGGTCAAAAGAAACAAAAAATTGGACGGACTTCATCCACTCCAAGTAGAAGGCTAAGGCCCACTTGCAGTCCAACATGTGCAACATTGCTTCCCCCTTGTGAGTGTGAGGCCTAAGGAAAAATATATGTAGCACTATGGGCTGGTTGAGATGGAAATCTGAAACCACCTTCAGAAGGAAACTGGGATGTGTTCAAAGAACCACTCAATTATGGTGAAATCTGGTATATGGTGGATGAACTATCAGGGCCTGAAGATCGCTCACTCAGCACGCCAAAGTGACAGCTAACAGAAACAAGACGTTCCACATCAAGAACTTCAGTGAACAGGAGTTGAGTGGCTCAAAGAGAGCTTTCATGAGCTGTGTTAGTACCACAATGAGGTCCCAAGCCACAGCGGGGGGCTTCTATGGAGACTTCGAGAGAAGCAGCCCTCACTTGAAGTGAACAATCAGTCTGTGCTGAGATGGATTTCTGATCTACCCAATGATGGTATGCCCCAATCATGCTAAACGTGAACTTGGACAGAGTTGGAGTTCATGCCTGAGTCAAAGAGGTGTAAAAGATACTCAAGCAGACTCCTTGTGGGACAGATGAAAGGATTCAGGACCTGGCCTTCACACTAGACAGCAAACCTCTTCCACTTACAGGCATATCACCTCCTCATTAAGGCCTTCCTGGAGGCCAACAAGACATCAGTTATGTTGTCAGGCAGAATGAGCTCTGACAGCACTAGTCTTTCAACATCCATGCCGTGAGGGCCAAGGATCGGACCTTGTGATGTAGCATCCTCCCATTGTCCTGAAAAATGAGGTCCAGAACATTGGCGAGCTGGAGGAGTTCCTTAACTAATCTCAGGTCCTCATACACTAAGGACCTGAGATTAGTTAAGCTTCAGGTGAACAAGGTATATTACACGTATTAGGTACAGTTTTATTAGTATAAATATCCATAGCAACCCTTGGTAAGTAAAGAACTTAGATCTAAACACAAACTTAAAACTAAGATGCAGGCAGTAGTCCAGCAGCGGGATGGGGGCTTTCCAATCTTTTGCATTGAGTGTCACATGTATGATTTTCTCCCAGTTGGTGAGAGGTCTTACGTGTGCACTAGGTGCAAGGAGCTCTTTGCTCTCAGGGAACGAGTCCATTCTCTAGAGGCTAAAGTAGCAGACTTGGAAAGCATAAGACAGACAGAGAGGTACATAGACGAGACCTACAGGGATATAGTCCTGAAGACCCACCTCCAGTCTGGCAGCATCCCTGTTGCCATGGAGGAGAGAGGTCACGTGACAGGAGAGCATCACCCTGGTGTGGCAGGAAGTGATCCTGTAACTAGGACCTGTCCTCCAGGTGATGTAAAACCCTCTCGCACCGAGGAAGTTTCTCCAGGGCCATGTGCCCATGAGGGAAGGGTTAGGTGATTCGATCATTAGGCATGTAGATAGCTGGGTGGCTGGTGGATGTGAGGATCGCCTGGTAACATGCCTGCCTGGTGCGAAGGTAGCAGACCTCACACACCACCTAGATAAGGTCTTAGATAGTCCTGAGGAGGAGACTGCTGTCTTGGTACATGTCGGTACCTATGATTTAGGAAAATGTGGTAGGGAGGTTCTGGAGGCTAAATTTAGGCTTTTAGGTAGGAAGTTGAAATCCAGAACTTCCAGGGTAGCATTCTCTGAAGTGCTTCCTGTTCCACGCGCAGGACCCAAAAGGCAGGCAGAGCTCCGGAGTCTCAATGCGTGGATAAGACAATGGTGCAGAGATGAGGGTTTTGGATTTGTTAGGAACTGGGGAACATTCTGGGGAAAGGAGGGGCTCTTCCGAAGGGATGGCTTTCACCTTAACTGGGATGGAACCAGGCTGCTGGCATTAACCTTTAAAAAGGAGATAGAGCAGCTTTTAAACTAGATATTAGGGGAAAGCCGACAGTCGCCCAAGAGCGGATGGTTCGGAAGAATGTATCTTTGAAGGATACTACCAAAAGCAGAGAGGTTCCACAAAAGAGTAAAGTAGCCCAAATGCCCTCAAGTATGGAGCAGACAGAGCTTAAAGATCCCAAATTACCCATGTCTAACAATAGCCAAATTAATATGAATAAAATACATTCTCTAAAATGCTTGTATGCAAATGCTAGAAGTCCAAAAAATAAGATGGGAGAGTTAGAATATATAGCACTAAATGAAAGGTTAGATATGATTGGAATATCAGAGACATGGTGGAAGGAGGACAACCAGTGGGACACTGTGATACCTGGGTACAAACTATATCGTAATGATAGAGCTGATCAAATTGGTGGAGGGGTTGCTCTCTATGTTAGAGAGGGCATTGAGTCAGAAAGGATTAAAGTTTTGCAGGAAACAAAATCTGCTGTAGAATCTATATGGATTGAAATGCCATGTAAAAGGGGGAAGGCAATGGCAGTGGGGGTGTACTATCGAGCGCCTGGCCAGAATGACCAAATGGATGATGAAATGCTCAAAGAAATCGAGGAAGCTAACAAAAGTTACAGCACAGTAATAATAATGGGTGATTTCAACTACCCCGGTATCAACTGGGTCAGTGTCACGGCAGGACATGCTAGGGAGATAAAGTTCCTAGATGAAATAAATAGACTGCTTCTTGGAGCAGCTGGTTCATGAACCGACCAGAGGGGAAGCCATATTAGACCTAATCCTTAGTGGAACACCAGATCTAGTGCAAGAGATAAGGTTGTTGGGGCCACTTGGCAATAATGATCATAGCATGATCGCCTTTGATTTAATTAGTGGAGGAGGGATAGTAAGGAAATCCACAGTACTACCTTTTAACTTTCGAAAGGGAGACTATGATAAAATGAGGAAAACAGTTAAGAAAGAACTAAAAGGAGCAGTTGCAAAGGTTAAAGACGTACATCAGGCTTGGCTGTTGTTGAAAAATACTATCTTGGAAGCCCAAGACCAGCTGTATTCCACGCTTTAAGAAAAGTGGAAGGAAGTCCAAAAAACTGCCAGCATGGTTTAAAGGTGAGGTCAGAGAGGCTGTTGTTGCCAAAAAAGCATCTTTCAGGAAATGGAAAAAAGAGCCAAATGACGAAACCTGGAAACAGCACAAGCACTGGCAAGTCAAATGCAAGGCATTGATAAGGCAGGCAAAGGGAGAATTTTAGAAGAAGCTTGCTGCGGAAGCAAAAACGCGAAGTAAAGACCTTTTCAAGTACATTTGTAGCAAAAAACCTGTGAGAGAGTCAGTTGGTCCATTAAATGATAAAGGGATTAAAGGAGCACTAAGAGGCGACAAGGCGATAGCGGAGAGACTGAATGAATTCTTTGCTTCAGTCTTTACTGAGGAAGATGTAGGGATGTTACCCATGACTGAAGTGGTATTTAAAGGTGTGGAAGAATTGAAGGAAATATCGATACATCGGGAAGATGTATTACAACTATTAGATAAACTGAAGAGTAGCAAATCACCTGGGCCGGATGGTATACATCCAAGGGTGTTGAAAGAACTGAAATACGAGATTTCAGACCTGCTATTAGTAATCTGTGAACTATCATTAAAATCATCTCTAATACCTGAAGATTGGAGGATTGCCAATGTAACACCAATTTTTAAAAAAGGTTCCAGGGGTGATCCGGGAAACTACAGACCGGTGAGCCTGACATCAGTACCGGGAAAAATGGTAGAAACCATCATAAAGACTAAAATTACTCAGCATGTAGATAGTCATGACCTAATGGGAGACAGCCAACATGGCTTTAGACAAGGAAGATCTTGTCTTACTAATCTGTTATGTTTTTTTGAAGGAGTGAATAATCAGGTGGACAAAGGTGAGTTGGTTGATATTGTGTATCTGGACGTTCAGAAAGCCTTTGACAAGGTCCCTCATGAGAGACTTTTGGCAAAACTAAAGAGTCATGGGATAGGAGGCAGTGTACTATTGTGGATCAGGAACTGGTTAAAAGATAGAAAGCAGAGGGTAGGGCTAAATGGCCAATTTTCCCAATGGAGAAAGGTGAATAGTGGTGTACCCCAGGGATCTGTGCTGGGTCCGCTGCTTTTTGACATATTCATAAATGACCTGGAAAGTGGAATAACGAGTGAGGTTATCAAATTTGCAGATGACACAAAACAATTTAAAGTTGTTAAAACCCAAGAGGATTGTGGAAAATTGCAAGAGGATCTTGATAAATTGGAAGACTGGGCATCAAAATGGCAGATGAAATTTAATGTGGACAAGTGCAAGGTTATGCACCTAGGGAAGAACAACCCAAACTATGGTTACATGATGCAAGGTTCCACATTAGGAACCACCACCCAGGAAAAAGATTTAGGCGTCATTGTGGATACCATGTTAAAACTCTTGGCCCAGTGTGCAGCGGCGGCCAAGAGAGCAAATAGAATGCTAGGTATGATAAGGAAAGGAATGGAAAATAAAACAAAAGATATTATAATGCCTCTATATCGTTCCATGGTGAGACCGCACCTTGAATATTGTGTGCAATTCTGGTCGCCGTATCTTAAAAAGGATATCGCGATTTTAGAAAAGGTTCAGAGAAGAGCCACCAAAATGGTAAAGGGGATGGAAGGATACTCCTATGAAGAAAGGCTAAAAAGGTTAGGGCTCTTTAACCTGGAAAAGAGACGGCTGAGGGGAGATATGATAGAAGTCTATAAATTAATGAACGGAGTGGAACGGGTAAATGTAGATCGATTGTTTACCTTATCAGAATATAGAAAGACTAGGGGACATGCAATGAAGCTACAGGGTAAACTATTTAAGACTAATAAAAGAAAATATTTTTTCACTCAACGTGTAATCAAACTCTGGAATTTGTTACCAGAGGATGTAGTAAAGGCTGTTAATGTAGCTGGGTTTAAAAAAGGTTTGGACAAGTTCCTGGAGGAAAGGTCCATAAACCATTATTAAGAAGGGACCCAGGATATCAATGCTTGAACCAATACAAGCATTGTGGAACCTGTGTCCCTTGGGGAAACTGCTAGGTGCATATGACCTAGATTGGCCACTGTTGGAAACAGAATACTGGGCTTGATGGACCTTGGTCTGACCCAGTATGGCATATCTTGTGTTCTTAGCTTCAGCAGGAGCAAGAACCAGGGCTGTCTGGGCCAGTATGGCACAGTGAGTATCATCGTTCTTCTGTCTGTCCTGAGCTTCAGTAGGGTTTTCGCTATGAGAGGTATTGGAGGGTAAGCATACAGAAGACCCTCCTCCCAGAATAGGAGGAAAGCATCTGATGCCAGTCCACTGTGGGATCCTGCTCTGGAGAAGAACCAAGCTACCTGGGCATTTCATGGAGTGGCAAACAGTTCTATCAAGGGAGTGCCGCACTTCCGAAAGATATGGGTCACTATATCCCTGTTCAGCATCCATTCGTGTGGCTGAAGGTCACGGCTCAGTCAGTCCACCAGAGTGTTTTGGTCTCCTGGCAGATATGTGGCTCTCAGCTACATCCCATGAGCGATGGTGAACCTCCACAACCTGACCACCTCCCAGCATAGGAGATAGGAGCAAGTGCCCCCTTGCTTCTTGATATAGAACATAGCGACCTGACTGTTGGTCTCAGTGAGGACAATGTAGTTGGCCAGGCAATCCCGGAAGGCTTTTAGAGCATTTGCTATGGCTCTCAATTCTAGGAAGTTGATTTGGTGAAGAATCTCTTGGACAGACCAGTTGCCAGGGCCGGATTTACCTTGAGTGAGGCCCTACGCCAACAAAAATTGTGGGCCCCCAGAAAAGATAAAAACGAGCACGCCGGATCAGCTGCGCGCTGTTGGCCCTGACGTCATAATTAAACTGGGAATCCCAAAAGCCAAACTTGGAATGTACAACACTGTAGAAATAAAACTATACATTAATTTGCTCTTGTACTAAACAAAGCACAGACGTTAATGATGCACATTTACCAGAGCTGACATATTCCAATTAATAAATTCAAAATAAAGAGATATTTTTCTACCTTTTGTGCATTTTTTTTCAGCTGCAATTGCTCCAGCCACTTTCTTCTGGTTTCTTCGTGTCAGTCCAACTCCAGTCTTAACCCCCCCCCCGGCCCATTTCCAGTCCCAGCCCCCCCCCATCGGCTCAAGTAAACTTTAATAAAAAAAAAATAAAACGCTGGCTGCTGCCGCCGCGGTAGCATGGACTGTCCCGCGGGGCCCCCTCTGCCCGGCTGAGCCCCTCCGTGCCGGCTTTGAGAGGCGCGAAGGGAGAGTGTCTCCCTCGCGTCTCTGTTAAGCCCGCAGGGGCAGATGCCGGCTTTGAGAGGCGCGAAGGGAGTGTCTCCCTCGCGTCTCTGTTAAGCCCGCAGGGGCTGATGGGAAATTTCCCATCTGCCCCTGCGGGCTTAACAGAGACGCGAGGGAGACACTCTCCCTTCGCGCCTCTCAAAGCCGGCACGGAGGGGCTCAGCCGGGCAGAGGGGGCCCCGCGGGACAGTCCATGCTGCCGCGGCAGCAGCCAGCGTTTTTTTTTTTAATTTAATTTTAAAAAAGCTAACAATTCAATTTTTGTGGGCCCTTGCCAGCTGTGGGCCCTACGCCACGGCGTAGTTGGCGTATAGGTAAATCCGGCCCTGCCAGTTGCCCTGAGTGTGGAAGCCATCGAGATGAGTTCCCTACCCAAACTTGGATGTGTCCATTGTCAAGATCTTCTGGGCTGAAGCCTTTTGAAAGGGGAGACCTTTGAGCAAATTCTGAGGGACTATCCACCAATGCAGAGATTGAACCACAATTGCCTTCGTGCGAAGGGTTCCAAAAAGGTAAAATAATAATGAATAAGTATTAATTCAAAAGGTTTAAAAATCAAAATTACTGGTGTCTTAGAGATCGATTTTCTGTTTGGTACTTTGGCAGGATAGAGGAGATATGATAACATTTAAATACCTCTAAGGTATAAAGAAAGTCACAGGAGCAGAAAAAGCAGCTCTAGAATGATAGGTCATAGGATGAGGGTGAAAGAGGATAGATTTAGAAATATTTTAGTAGGAAAGAGTAATGGACAGTAAGAGCAAACTCCCAGTGAAGGTGGTGGAGACATGGACAGTAACTGAACTTAAGAAAGCATAGGATAAGCAGAGAGCATCTCTGAGAGACAGCAAGGCGTTGTACAACGAAGCCATTGGTATGGGTGGCAAGCTATATAGTCTTTATTTATCTAATAGTTTGTAATAAACTATTTAAAATAGTAAAAAGAAATAGTAGAAACCCACTCTAGGCACAAGTTAGTAACAATAAGTAATGACCCTTATAGCAACCTTTAGAAATACTTTTTAGCATTAGTACTACAGTAAGTGCTAACACTGTGCCTTCACCCTGTAACAGAACATAATTAACGTCTCTCAATTCTTGAGGCAAAGTGCTCCACAGGAAAGGTTCAAAATAAGCAAAGGCACTTAAACAAGTCCAAGTTAATCATAGCTCTGATAGTGGCTGAGATGACTTTATAGTGTGACTGGACACAGAACCTTGCAGACTCTCTTCCAGATACTGTATTGTGGAATGCCTTTGAGAAATATACAATACATTTTACATCTTGGTAAGGTCAGCTAAGAGTAAGTTCAAATTTCAAGGAATAAGAGTACAAGAACCAGAAGGATCTGCTCCCAAAACACTTACGCCATACCTCATCACTTCCATAACACCACTCAAGTTACCAGCTCTAGAGCTTTCACATATATTGCCCCACTTTTATGGAATGCTCTGCCTGACTATTTAAGAGCAATAAAAGATCTTCAACAATTCCACAAAGAACTAAAAATATACCTATTTATTGATCTCACTTGGTTTGCAGCTTGTCGTGCTGTGAGGGCTTGCGTGCATCAGTGATGCTGAGAGCTAAACTATCCATAGTTTAACTATTGGCAGGGTCTCCCAAGATGGACAGGTCTCAGCTGAGGTGCCAGACGAAGACAAACCACCCATCTGGGCAGCAGCAGAATGGGATAGTGTTGACGGCGGAGGATCACATTTCTGTGACAACGGCAACAACACCAAACTTAAACTGCGCGGAAGGAAGGCCCGGCAATCTACTTCTGTATCTTGCCATGAAAACCCAATGGATAGTTACAACAAAACAAATTGTGCTATGGTGCTGGAAGATGAGACTCCCAGGTCGGAAGGCACTCAACTAGCTACTGGGGAAGAGCTGAAGACTTTTCAGAGTAAAGCCAGCATTTATGATGTGGTTGGATCAAAACCCTCGGGAAGTCTGACTGCTGATGTAGCTGCGCATGAAATGAGAGTCAGAAGCTGTAAAGATGTCTTACACATTGGAACATGGAACGTACGAAGCATGAACCAAGGGAAGTTGGAGGTGGTCAAGAATGAAATGGAACGTGTACAACTTGATCTGTTGGGTGTCAGCGAACTGAAATGGACTGGCATCGGGCACTTTGCATCAGATGATCACATGGTCTACTATGCTGGAAATGAAAGACAAAGAAGAAATGGTGTTGCGTTTATAATAAAGAAGAAACTTGCAAGAACTGTAATGAAATACAATGCAGTCAGCGAACGCTTAATCTCTATTCGTCTACGAGGATTGCCTATCAACACAACTATAATTCAAGTATATGCCCCAACAACAGCTGCAGAAGAGAATGAAATTGAAGAGTTCTATGAACAAGTACAAGCTGAAATTGACAGAACATGCAAACAGGATATCCTGATAGTCATGGGTGACTGGAACGCAAAAGTTGGCAACAAAGAAGAAGGCAAAGTAGTTGGAAAATATGGACTTGGCAACAGAAATGAAGCTGCAGAAAGATTGATAGAATTCTGCAAGACCAATGATCTATTCATCTCAAACACCTTCTTCCAGCAACACAAGCGGCGACTGTACACATGGACTTCACCCAATGGATTGTATAAAAATCAAATTGACTACATCTGTGGAAGTCAACGATGGAAAAGCTCTGTAACATCAACCAAGACAAAACCTGGAGCTGACTGTGGTACAGATCATCAACTACTAGTATGCAAACTCAAGCTAAAGTTGAAAAAGAGCAAACCACTCATGAATGCAGCAAAATATGACCTTGAGAATATACCACTGGAATTTAAAGACTGCCTGCAAAATCGATTTGCTGCTTTAGATACAAATGACAGAGCTCCGGAAGAGTTATGGAATGACATCAAGAAGGTTGTGCTAGAAGAAAGCGAGAAGTCTCTACAAAAGGTGAAAAAGCAAAAACGGCCAAAATGGATGACGGAAGAAACTCTGAAAATTGCCCAGAAACGCAGAGAAGCTAAAGCCAAAGGAGAAAGAAAGACAATCGTAGAACTCAACAGAGATTTCCAACGTGCAGCAAGACAGGACAAGGAAAAGTACTACAATGACACTTGCAAGGAAATAGAAGCAGAAACTATTAGAGGAAGAACAAGATCGGCTTTCCTAAAGCTGCGAGAGTTAAAGAAAAAGTTCCAGCCTCGAATTGGAATGTTACAAGATGCTCAAGGTTCTATGTTGAATGATGCTGAGAAGATCAAGAAAAGGTGGAAGGAATATACAGAGTTTTTATATGATAAAGATCAAGTGGACCAACAGCCGTTTCAACCTATACCTTATGATCAGGAACCATTGGTGATGAAAGAAGAAGTTGAAGCAGCATTGAAAGCCTTATCAAAGAACAAAGCACCAGGCATTGATAGCATTCCCATAGAAGTATTGCAGCAATCTGATGCAGCTGTTACCGTACTTACACGGCTCTGCCAAGAAATATGGAAGACAACATCATGGCCAACTGACTGGAAAAGATCTGTGTTTATAGCAATACTAAAGAAAGGTGATCCAACTGACTGTGGAAATTATCGCACAATCGCTCTGATCCCACATGCCAGCAAGATTCTACTGAAGATTATTCAAAAGAGACTACAGCCATACCTAGAACAAGAACTACCTGAAGTGCAAACAGGGTTCAGGAAAGGGCGAGGAACGAGAGACATCATTGCGGATGTGAGATGGATCCTTGAAAAGACTAAAGAATACCAAAAGGATATCTATTTGTGCTTTATCGACTATAGCAAGGCTTTTGACTGTGTAAACCATGAGAAATCTGGACCACATTAAGAAGAATGGGTATACCAGAACACCTGATCGTTCTCTTGCGCAATCTGTACATTGATCAAGAAGCAACAGTTCGAACGGAACAAGGAGAAACAGAATGGTTTAAAATAAGCAAGGGTGTAAGACAAGGCTGCATACTTTCCCCCTGCCTGTTTAATTTATATGCAGAACAAATCATCAGAGAAGCAGGACTGTATGAAGACAACAGAGGTGTGAAGATTGGTGGAAGACTCATCAACAACCTTCGCTATGCTGATGATACCACATTACTGGCTGAAAGTGAAGATGATCTGAAACATTTGCTTCTCACAATCAAAGAACATAGTCTCAAAATGGGCCTGCACCTTAATGTAAAGAAGACAAAGATCATGACAACTGGCAAAATCAACAGGTTCATCGTTGAAGGAGAAGAAATTGAAATCGTGAACAACTTTAACCTACTTGGATCAACTATCAATAAAGAAGCAACAAGCAGTCAAGAAATCATACGACGCATTGCTCTTGGCAGAATGGCTATGAAAGACCTAGATAAGATTCTCAAGAGCAGAGATGTCTCTCTCCATACAAAGATTCGACTTGTTCAAGCCATGGTATTTTCAATAACATCATATGGATGTGAAAGCTGGACAGTGAAAAAGACAGACAGGAAGAAAATTGATGCCTTTGAATTATGGTGCTGGCGGCGAATACTGTGTATACCATGGACTGCCCGAAGAACAAACCAGTCGGTACTAGAGGAGATCAAACCTAAGCTTTCTTTAGAAGCTCAGATGACAAGACTTCGACTTTCATACTTCGGACACATCATGCGAAGAGAGAGATCATTAGAGAAAGACATCATGCTTGGCAAGATAGAAGGTCAACGCAAAAGAGGAAGGCCAGCAATGAGATGGATCGCTACAATAACAGCAGCTACGGGTACCAGCCTGTCAACAATGAGCCGCCTGACTGAAGACCGAACACAATTTAGGATAGCTATCCAGAGGGTCGCCATGAGTCGACTCCGACTCGACGGCACTTAACAACAACAACATGGAAACTCCCTTGAGATATCTCAAATGCAACCTATGTAATTACATCAGTTATAATTAGGCTCCTGCCTATCCAGAGGGTTGCTATGAGTCGACACAAACTCAACGGTACTTAACCACAACAACAAAAACCTATGTTATTTCATAAACAATGGATTTCCCAATATTTTACGTACTGCAACATTGTACATAGTTTTGGTAATATAGTTATTAACAAGTTCAATGTAAAGTTCTTGATTTTGTTTACTGTAAACCGCCCCTGATCTCTGGAAGGGGCGGTATATACAAACTTTTAAACAAATAAATAATATAATCCTACTGTTTAGGCCCTGTTAAGAACCTTGCTGTGGAGTTTTGAATCAATTTAAGATGCTTAAATCTTAATTTAGACAAGCCTCGAAATAAATAGTTATACTGTAGTAATCCAGTCTGCTAATAATTGTGCATGGACTACTAATGTTAAATCTGATAATATAAGTAAAATCCCTCTGAGCATTTTAATTTTGTACAGATGATAACAAGAGGTTCCCGCATCTTACCGATCTGACAACTCATTTTCAGCTGCTTGTTGGGAAACACCCTCTAGACTGTCGACAATTGTAGATTAACAACGGGGAACTTGTCAACATTGACTGAAATTACAATTTCTTCTTCTCCCTAAACAGCCATAGAGCAGCTGATGGTTCCTTATTTAAAATTAATTTATGTTGGGATAACGATCGGTACCAGTGCTCAAAGATTTATTTAGGTTTTCAACAACGAGCTTTTTGCTCAACAGGGACATAAATAACAAGCTGAATATCTTCATTTAAAAAAAGCAAAAATCAATATTAAAATGTAGTTATCCAAGCTAGTGGAAATAAATACAGATTAAATGAACAGTTATGCATTTGAGGCATGCTTCAGTGGCTCTGCATCTACTCTTTGATGCAACTGCAGAAGATACCATAGGCGTCAGCTCCATGGGTGAGTGAGCATTCCCACTCTCAGCTAGCAACCTCTGTCACTTCTGCAGTCTCTCTCATTTCTCTTGGGTCTAACTCAGAAACTGAAGATGTGGGAGATCTGATACTGGGGGAGTCCATGCACAGTCTGAGAGAGAGCCTATGGGAGAAGCTAAGGGATATGTTTACTAAACTGCGGTAATGTCATTCATGGCAGGTTCCGCGGTAAATGTAAAGATGCCCATATAAAGGCATGGGCGTTACATCGTTACAGCAAGCTGACAGCTAACACGCGTTACAAGGCGCCTTAGACTAACGAGCGTTACAAGGCACCTTGTAAAGCGCCTTGCAAGGCACCTTGTCAGGCGCCTTATAAGGCGCCTTGTAAGGTGCCCTGTAAGGTGCCTTATAAGGTGCCCTGTAAGGTGCCTTATAAGGTGCCTAGTAAGGTGCCCTGTAAGGTGCCTTATAAGGTGCCATGTAAGGTGCCTAGTAAGGTGCCCTGTAAGGTGCCTCAGAAGGCGCCCTATAGGGCCTCCTAGGCTAAGCGCCATATTAGGCACCCTTGGACAAGTCACCGCAGAAACGCACCCTGGGCTATGGAACCATAGGTTAAGGTGGCCTAACAAGGTTATGGAGTCCTAGGTTAGTGTGCCCTAGGGACTGCAAGGTGCCTCAGGATGACATGCATGACCTGTGTGGAACAGAGACAGATGTAGCCCTAACACTAGATAAAGCACTCAGGAAAGGCAATGAACAGGTGAGTGAAGGAGGGAGAAGTGGGAGCCGCTGGACCTGCCATATCTGCGGACATCCCATGTGCTTGCCAGTACTGATGACAAACATGGTGGGGCAGCTCTACCATAGCACAGGGTGTTGGCAATGTAAAGTACCGGAAAAACAGTTGGTGGTAGACGATGGGAATACGTGTCCCCCAGTGGAGGCGGATTTGGCAGGATAGTTACAATGATGGATGGACAGAGGAGTGGTGGTGCCATGCAGATCAGGCATAGGCGAGGCAAGCACGATGAGGCGCAATGCAGGAAAGGGTAGCAGTGCAGGACATGGGCTGGCAGCCTGCACAGGCAGACAGGACTCTACACAGCTGTCAGACGCAGATAGACGGACCGAGAGACTGTTGGCAATTGTGGCGAGGGTATTATGGGCTGGAAGCGCAGATCTGCAAAAATATGACCTCTACAGGCATGCACACTATTTGAGTAGGACAGGCATGAGAGGAGGGAACAATGAGGAACTGAACCAATGAACACTGCCAAGAATGGCAATGTATTAACCAGTAGGCTATACCTCCATGGTGTATGTCACAGCAATGTCTGGGTACAGAAGGCCTGCAGGTCACCACACAAATTGTCTGCTCTGAGTGCCAGGATAGGGTAACCCCACCATACCCATGATGCAAAGCACATGCTGAAAAGCAGTCTACAGCTGATCACCAAATGGGGTCTGCACCTCTCCGGTACCTCAGCTGGGAAAGACGAACTGACAGTGTGTGATACTGGCACAGAGTAGCTACAGACCATGCCATTGTGCAGGTTTTGTGGTCACCCTGAGGGATAGGATGGGTGCCCAGCACTAGGTCCGCAGTACATGTGGTGCTAGAGATAGGTCCTGCTGTACATCCCCCATCACTACCAGTGTGTGACAGGTGTTCCGTGCAGTGCAGCCGAAGGTAATTTGGTGTCCATCTGTATCCTGCAGTCACATGTGGCCCTGTGGGACCAGACACTAGCCAGATTAGTGTATACCCCGTGTGAGGGTCTGGCTGACATGGGCAGCTGTTATCAGGGCAGAGGGGTTCCTAGAATTGCATGAGGTGTGTGTAGCAGTGGCTGTATAGGTCACAGTGGTATACACTACATACCCCAAAGGGCCCACATCATCCTTTTGTAGGTAAAGAACAGTGCCCCCACCCCAGGGAAGCAACCTCCATCCTGTTTGTATGAGACAGCCCTCCAGGGTTGGTGGGCCAGAGCCATACCTATGACTGGGACAGTAGCAGACCAGCAGCAATGCTGGGGTTAGGTCTGGAAACCCCAAGTGCCTCCCACCACTGTCTGCCAGTCAACAGCAGACAGCACAATCAGACTGTACCTTAAAGGTGTTCCGACCATGCACAGTCTAACTGCAGACAGTCCACCAGGAACTATGTGCAGCAAGCAGGCATCTCAGTGATTGGGAGCCCAGAACTGGGGAACACAAATATATCACTAGAGACAAATAGTGTAGAACGCTATGTGGGAACCTAGACCTGCCATGGTCACTGCTCGTTCAGAGTGAGTGCCCTCCCAGCATGCCATCCTGTGGCCACCCTGTCCATGCAGGTGGTGGTCAGGCACTACAGTGTCCTAGCCATTGCCCCACACCAGTGAAGATGCATCCTGGCCAATCTGCCCTGTCCGGGCCATACCCAGAATACCTTGCTCCTCATTATGCATCTAATCAGGCTAACACTGGTAACAGTGGGACATTTTGGGCCCAGTGAAGTGTGGGCAGCCACAGAACAATGGATAGACATACAAACACGCTCACTCCTTTTGCAGCGTTATACAAAGATAGGGGTAGTTGGCAGCCCTGCCCGCCACACTAGTCCTGATCACAGTGCCGACATTGCTAAACTGTGCAGGGGGTAGTAGTAGTGCTCTGGTGATAACATCATCCCAATGCTGGGGCCAACAGCCTACCGCTCCATGCATCATTGGATTGTGGAGCCTGTGTGAGTGGGTGTTTGCACCCCTGTTCGCCGCTGCTTTGGGCTTTGCACATGTTGCTGTTGTATCTGCATTGTAGGGTAAAATATAGGCACCCAGTCAATAATACGTGGTTTAGAATTAGAAGGATACTTTTATTCAATAATTCAACAACCTGAGAGCCCGACACAGGCCGTGTTTCGTTTTCACTTCCTCAGGGGATTCAGGCGTGCTGCATACAAACGAACATAAACAACATAATACATACCACTAAAATAATGATGATAACACATATAAAATCATACAAAAATTGTAAATCTATAAAACGTCATGAATATATAAAAACCAATTAAGAACTAATAGAAATAAGACCATAAAACTAAACATTCATAAATAAATCCACTACATCTTGATATAAATAGAATTATGTAAAAGCACATATAATTAATATAAAACCATTTAAGAATTAAGAAATCAAAACCTATAAAACATTTTGTTATAAGTGAAGATTATTGAAAGGGTGTGTAAAATTACATGTAACTAATATAGAACCCATTACACTATGTGTAACCACCATAGTATTATTATCACATTTATAATAGACTAGTAGGAGCAAAGGAGTGAGTCAGTAGAAACAGTTGTCTATGGACACAATAGAACCAATCAGGAATAACTCATAAAAAATCACTAAAATTATAAAATATAAAACCATAAATACATAAATAATTAAGATACTAACTATAACATTATAAATACACCATTACCACATTTATAATAAACTTCTAAAAACAAGGAGAGAGTGTATAAGAAGCAATCTGTCTCAACCATCTGTGCACACGGTAAAACTCAACAAGGGTAGCTCATAATAAAATTATAAACTGTAAGACCATAAATACATAAATACTTAAGATTCTAACTACAACACCATAACTATATAAATACTTAAAAATCATACCTAAACACATTCTAAAATATTTATAACATAAGCACCATACCCGTTCTTATGATCAGTATTCACAGCTCAAACTTGATTCTTTGTAAGAGCCAAACAGACATCTTCTCTATGGTTAAAAACATAAAAGGCTCATCACCATAACATTTCCTCAAACTATATTGTAAAATCCCTGATTTTATATGTGTTATCATCATTATTTTAGTGATATGTATTATGTTGTTTATGTTCGTTTGTATGCAGCACGCCTGAATCCCCTGAGGAAGTGAAAACGAAACACGGCCTGTTTCGGGCTCTCAGGTTGTTGAATTATTGAATAAAAGTATCCTTCTAATTCTAAACCACGTATTATTGACTGGGTGTCTTTTGAGCGACGTGGTGTGGTGCTCTTTTGGTGGACCAGGTAAAATATAGGGACATGCTCTGCAGGAACCACAGCTGGGACTTGCACCTGTGACCCTCTGCACCTGGACACACTGGCTGGGTGTACTGCACCACACTGTTGCCACAGATGCATGGTAGTCCCTGGGGCTACCTGCACTTTTCCTCAGCCAGACCTTTTATGTTGCACTGCACACCACGTACTGATGCAGAGCATGGCCTAGGTCCACTGCAGGGAGGTGGCACTGCCCCCTCCAGTACGGGCACACACCCCCCTGCCAAGCTGATGTGGCCATTTGCTGTCGGTGCTGGTAGTGTGCAGTCCCAGGCCATCCACTGTGTAGGTAGGCGCCCGCCTAGGGAGCAGGTTCCGGGGTGGGGGGGGCATACATGGACATCCTCACATCCCCCCATCACTGCCTACCACTATTATGTCCCCTCCACATGGGGCGGATGGCTGGGGGGATGTCAGGTCTGTGCCCTAGCGACTATTGGCTAGGGTGGACCAGGTAGATATTGGTGGATTGTGTTTGGCCTTAGTTAACTGCTGTCTTGCTGATCTCCGGTGTCTATGTTCCTATGTGCCACCTAGGCACCCGCCTGGTCCACCCTGTGCCCCAGCTGCCCATGCTACATGTCCCACCTGCGGCCCCCTATGCTCCATTTGCACCATCGCCATAATGGCAATTCATACTTTGGCACTATGGTATTGCTGTACATGGAGCACGACTATCACAGTTTTTGGGCTCCCTGCCTGGGCTGTACATTGCTGACAAGTAAATGGTTTCTCTCTCCTGCATATGTGCATCTAACGGCAGGTTTTCAATCTCATTAGGATTCAGCTCTTCAGATCAGCGCGTTAGTGTGAATGGAGTCTCTCCCCGCCCACACTCCGCCCATTGACCCCTTCTCTCCGCCCTCTTTCCACCTTCTGTGGTGTTTACCGCGCCGCGGAACGTCAACGATCGTTAACGTTACGTAACGCGCGTTATACGACGTTAACAATCATTAACGTTACGTAACGCTCGTTATGTAACATTAACGATCGTTAATGTTACATAATGCGCGTTATGTAACATTACCGCAGTTTAGTAAACATACCCCTAAGCTTCCCATCTCTGAATAGCTTATGCAGCAGTTTAGATTAAATTACTGATTTTTCCAAATCTGAGGTCAAATCCACTTACATTCAGGTAAAAAAGGTATTTTCCTGTCTCCAGCGATGTTACAATCTGAGCTGTACCTTTGGCAATAGAGGATGAAGTGACTTGTCACAAGGGGTGGTAGTGGAGGAGGCAGGATTTGAAGCCTGGATTCCCTGGTTCTCAGCCCACTGCTCTAAACACTAGCCTACTCCTTCACTTCCATCTGACGCATGAAAGATTCACTGGGGGCTGATTGACAGAACAAACAATTCTTTTATTATATCGTCTCAAACTATTCTTAATCTAAAGCCTTTGACACTGTTCCGCACAGGCAACTTATAAAGACATTGAGCGCCCTGGTGATGTACTGTACCTTAAAGTGACTGACTGGATTAGAAACTGGTTGAGTGGGAGGTGACAAAGAGTACAGGTAAATGGTGCTCTCTCTGAGGAGAAAGATGTTGCCAACGTTAACGATTGTTGATGTTCCGCGGCACGGTAAACACCACAGAAGGTGGAGAGAGGGCGGAGTGTGGGCGGGGAGAGACTCCATTCACACTAACGCGCTGATCTGAAGAGCTGAATCCTAACAAGATTGAAAACCTGCCGTTAGATGCACATATGCAGGAGAGAGAAACCATTTGTCAGCAATGTACAGCCCAGGCAGGGAGCCCAAAAACTGTGATAGTCGTGCTCCATGTACAGCAATACCATAGTGCCAAAGTATGAATGGCCATTATGGCGATGGTGCAAATGGAGCATAGGGGGCCGCAGGCGGGACATGTAGCATGGGCAGCTGGGGCACAGGGTGGACCAGGCGGGTGCCTAGGTGGCACATAGGAACATAGACACCGGAGATCAGCAAGACAGCAGTTAACCAAGGCCAAACACAATCCACCAATATCTACCTGGTCCACCCTAGCCAATAGTCGCTAGGGCACAGACCTGACATCCCCCCAGCCATCCGCCCCATGTGGAGGGGACATAATAGTGGTAGGCAGTGATGGGGGGATGTGAGGATGTCCATGTATGCCCCCCCACCCCGGAACCCGCTCCCTAGGCGGGCGCCTACCTACACAGTGGATGGCCTGGGACTGCGCACTACCAGCACCGACAGCAAATGGCCACGTCAGCTTGGCAGGGGGGGGGTGTGCCCTTACTGGAGGGGGCAGTGCCACCTCCCTGCAGTGGACCTAGATCCAATTCTTTTTTTTAACATTTTTGTTAGTGATATTGCAGAAGAGCTATTGGGTAAGATTTGCCTCTTTCTGGGTGATACTAATATCTGCAATAGAGTAGACACCCAGGAAGGAATAGATAACACGAGGAGGGATATAGCGAAGCTTGAAGAATGGTCAAGAATTTGGCAGCTGAGATTTAACAATAAAAAAGGCAGGGTCATGCATTTCAGCTGCAAAAATCCAAGGGAGCAGTACAGTATAGGGGGTGAGGTACTTCTGTCCACAAAAAAAGAGCAGGACCTAGGCGTGATTGTTTCTTATCATCTTAAGGTGGCTAAACAGGTAGAAAAGACGACAGCAAAAGCCAGAAGGATGCTTGGTTGCATAGGGAGAGGAATGGTCAGTAGGAAGAAGGCAGTGATAGTGCCTATGTATACATCTTTGGTGAGACCTCATTGGAATACTGTGTGCAATTCTTGAGGGCACAGCTTCAGACGGATGTGGACAGGGTAGAGTCGGTGCAGAGGGTGGCTACCAAGATGGTCAGTAGTCTTTTCTCCATAAGGCATATGGGGACAGACCAAGGGATGCCAATATGTATACTGTCACAGCCTCACCACCCGCCTCTAGCTTAGAGGGGCGTGGTTATTAGAGGAACTTCCCGCTATCTGCCTTAACAAATTATTTCCCTGCAATGTCCTCTGGGAAATGTAGTTTTGTTTTGTTAAGCTGTATGAGTGCGTCAGGCAGAAAGTTGTAGTCAGGCTCAACGAGGTAAGGCAAATGACAGAAATTTATTTTGCACACAATGGTTCAAACATACCACATACAGGATTATCTGTTCTGGATTCTTTGAGGTAGAGCATTGTCCATAAAACAAACCCAAACACAAAAATGGCTGTTCTAAGGTTCTCTATAGTTCAGGATATACAGTCTTTAACAGCAAGGATATCGAATTCCTTTTTAGCCTTGCTGGCTAAAGCACAAAAACAAATCAAATTTAATGTCTGTGGTAGTTTAGCTTCTATTCAGCTTCCAACCTTTCTTGGCTACCTTCCAAACAAAAGGGTAGAACCCAGGGGCAAAAGACAGCGTTGTTCTCATAGCTACTTTAGCTTACCCCAGTGTCATAATTCAGGCAGCAGGTGGTTAACAAGCTTATCACAGTTCCTGGCTTGCTCCTTAGTCCCCGTAAACTTCCCCTTTGCAAACACGCGGGAATCACGGCCACCCTGCTTGTTGACTATGAGTACCTTCTTTCCTTGAAGACTTTCTTTCAAGATAGCTTTTTTTCTCTACGTTCCCATGTTTAAAGCCTGGCAAAAGGAACAATCCATGGGAGTGTCCTCCTCATTCAGCTCCACCTCGGGCTCTCCCAGCTGCATGGATTCTGAGTCCTCGTCTTGCTCACAGTGCTCAGCTAACAGCCTCCCTGGGGATCCTGGAGTCCCTCTTGTTTCTGGCCCCAATCTCGCTTGCAGAGGTGCTATATGCCAATTAGCACTTTCTTCTCCTGGAAGCTCAGTTCCTCTGCTCTGCTCAGCACCAGTCAAGCTTCCCTTGCTTGTATCTGTGCCTCTGCTCGTGTCAGCCCGGCTTCCTGCTTCTTTTTCCCCCTTCCTCATAGTCTGGCATAGGTTTATATTTCCAGGGCTCTAGCTCCAATTCCTCCCTTCCCAGGTGACGGTAATCAGCCTGCCTTCGGCTACCTGAGTGCTTGGAGAATTCACTGCCATAGGGGTTCTGGGCCCTATATCCTCTCTCCCTCATTCCACCAGGGGGCGCATGAAACGTGGGCAACGTGGAGGTTTTCTGATTCCTGGAGGTGGTTGTGGCTTTCCTACCCTGACTTGGTGAAAGGGGGCCCTTTACTAGGGTGAATTCTCTGTCTCTTTGTCCTCCCCCAGACTCCGGATAGGTTTCCTTGCCACAAAACTTTGGAGGAAAGGTGGGATAGAGGTGATATGATAGAGATGTTTCAATACCCGTGTAGCATAAATGCATGGGGGAGAGCATTTTTCAGTTGAAAGAGAACTCTGCAACAAGAGGGCATAGGAGGGCGGTGAGGAGGGCTAGGCTCAGGAGTGACATGCCAATGTCTCTTTGTGGAAAGAGTGATAGATGCATGGAATGGTCTCCCAGTGGAGGTAGTAGAGATGACGACAGTATCTGAATTCAGGAAAGCATGAGACAGGGACAGAGGATCTCTGTGGGAAAAAGGGAGACTGTAGTAGTTGGTATGGAGATGCAGACTGGATGGGCCGTATTGTCTTTATCTTCCATTATGTTTCTATTAGCAGAGCTGGAACCCAACACACCAATACCAAAACACAAGTTGGTCCCAAGCAGGGCCGGTCCGTCCATTGAGCAAAAATGTTTTTTGCACAGGGCCCCGCGCAAAGAACATTCTGCTTTTTTAAAAATTTTAAATTAAAAAAAAAAAAAAGTTGGCTGCTGCCGCTGCCCGGCCCCCTCTGCCCGGCTGAGCTCTCCCTGCCCGGCTGAGCCCCTCTGCGCCGGCTTTCAGATACGCGAAGGGAGAGTGTCTCCCTCGCGTCTCTGTTAAGCCCGCAGGGGCTGATGGGAAATTTCCCATCTGCCCCTGCGGGCTTAACAGAGACACGAGGGAAACACTCTCCCTTCGCGTATCTGAAAGCCAGCGCAGAGGGCTCAGCCGGGCAGGGAGAGCTCAGCCGGGCAGAGGGGGCCCTGCGGGACACTCCATTCTGCTGCTGCCGCCAGCTTTTTTTTTTTTTAATTTTCCATGAGCCGATGGGGGGGGGGGTGAGGGGGGGTTAGGACTGGTAATGGGCTGTGGAGGGAGTTAGGACTTGACTTGTGGTGGGCTGTGGGCTGTTGGGGGGGTTAGGACTGGTAATGGGCTATGGGGGGTTAAGACTGGTAATGGGCTGTGGGCTGATGGGGGCTATCTGGAAATGGGGTGATGAGGGTTAGGACTGGTAATGGGCTATGGTGGGGTTAGGACTGATAATGGGCTATGGGGGGGCTAGGACAGGAAATGGGCTGATGGGGAGGGGTTAGGACTTGAGGTGGGCTGATGGGGTTAGGACTGATAATGGGCTGTGGGCTGTTGGGGCAGGAGGGTTAGGACTGGTAATGGGCTATGGGGGGGTTAAGACTGGTAATAGGCTGTGGGCTGATAGGGGCTGTCTGGAAATGGGGTAATGGGGGGTTAGGACTGGTAATGGGCTATGGGGGGGATAGGACTGATAATGGGCTATGGGGGGGCTAGGACAGGAAATGGGCTGATGGGGGGCTAGGACAGGAAATGGGCTGATGGGGAGGGGTTAGGACTTGAGGTGGGCTGATGTGGTTAGGACTGGTAATGGGCTGTGGGATGATGGGGGGGTTAGGACTGGCAGTGGGCTATGGGGGGCTGACTGGAAATGGGCTGATGGGGGGTTAGGACTGGTAATGGGTTATAGGGGGGGCAGGACTGGAAGTGGGTTGATGGGGGGCTAGGACTGGTAATGGGTTGGGGGGTTGCTAGGACTGGAAATGGGTTGAGTGGAAGGGGAGGCTTGAACTGCAAATAGCTGATGGGGAGGGGGCTTGGAATGGAAATGGGCTGTGAGGGAAGGGAGCTAGGACAGGAAATGGGCTGATGGAGCAGCTAGGCTAGGACTGGAAATGGGCTGTTGGGGGGAGCTAAGATTGGAAATGGGCTGTGGTGGGTGCTTGAATTGAAATGGACTCATGGAGGGGCTAGAACTGGAAGTAGGCTCATGGGGGGGGGCTTGGACTGGAATTGGGCTGAGTGGAGGGTAGCTAGGATTTGACATGGGCTGATGGTGGGGCTAGGAAATGACTAGAAATGGGCTGATGGGGGGCTAGGATTGGAAATGAGCTGATGAAGGGGCTCGGACTGGAAATGGATGGGGGAGCTAGGACTGGAAATGGGCTGATGGGGGGCTAGGACTGGAAATTGGCTGATGCAGGGACTAGAAGGAATGGATGCTGGGTGAGACTGGAACTAGAAGGGAGCTGATGTTGGGGAGGATTAGAATGGGATGGGGCTGGGAGAGTAAAATGGAGAAGGGAAAAATATTTTGTGTGGGAGGGATGAAAAATCTACAATTGGCCGGGTATTGGGAGAGTAAGTGGGGATTGAGGATGGAGGTGTAAAATTTGTGTGGATGAAATAGGAATGAGGAAAGAGGAAAAAGGAGAAAGATTAGTATGTTAAAGCAGATGTAGAGAGAGAATGGAAAAAAAACTAGAAGAGAGAAGAAAGGACAAATGGACAGCAGACGATGGAGAGTTAGCAGAAAACATGAAGAAACCAGAAGAAAGTGGCTGGAGCAATTGCAACTGAAAAACAATGCACAAAAGTAGAAAGATATCTCTTTATTTTGAATTTATTAACTGGAATATGAAAGCTCTGGGAAATGTGCATCATTAACGTCTGCGCTTTGTTTGGTACAAGAGGAAATTAATTTATAGTTTTATTTCTACAGTGTTGTTGTACATTCCAAGTTTGGCTTTTGGGGTTCCCAGTTTAATTATTGCCTTCCTGTTTCTAAATTGTGATTCCTTGTTTGGTGATGGTCTATGTTCTGCATGTGTAACTGAGCTGAGGTATTCTGTTTATGTAATTCCTATTTGACATTGCCACTTGTTCTCTTTCCCCAGTATTCTCTGAAATGTATTGGTTTAATATTTGCAGTGTTGCCTTTTGATAGGTAGGGTATGGTGCTTTGTGAGTCCTGGTAATGCTGTCAGGATACGGCGGGTTTGCTATGGGTTCTAAATGGGCAGTTTTTGTAGTAGTTCCTAATGTGCCTGGCGGTTGGCACTGGATTATAGTAATGTAGAAATCTTTTAGTCTTTCTTTATCCATACACTCATTAAGAGACATGTTTACTAAAAGTGCAAATATTTATGCAAATAAGGCCACTTATGCAAATGAGGCCCCGCACCGAGTCTCTGCACATGGCCCCGCACCCCCCTTGGGCCGCCCCTGGTCCCAAGTAAAGATCAGTCAAGTGTCCAGACCTTCTGTTTAACATAGAGGTTCCCAAGATAGCACTTTAGAAAAGTTACCTAAAGCCACTGGAGACAGAAAGCAGAAGAGCGAAGACCTGGAGGCATTTGTTCAAACAGGATTAAGACAGAACAACATGCAAAATACTCACTCCCATTCAATGACGTGAAGCTCTGTGTCAATAAAAAAAATCATTAAATCAAATGTGCCAAACTGAATTAGCCAAGAAGCATCTGAGCTAATGACAGCTGAGAAGTGGAAGAGCAGCTGAAGAGAGAAAGAAAATGAGGCTAAATATTATCACACCCGAGCCTGGGGACGGTTCTCCTCCTGCCCCCTCTCTCCCTTCCTGCAAAGTAGGCTTTTTCACCCAGCTGGAGAAAATCTTAGATCGTTTCTGGATATGCAGTTTCATAGTAAGTTTGAAAGTCTAAGGGCCTGAATTTGAGCTAGGTGGTGCTATGCACCACCCACCTCTCACCTAACCTGGATTTTCCATGCCGGGGTCATATGAGACCTGGGCATCAAACGTCCGGGTGTTGCCGCACAGACAGGAAGCCACAGAAGCTACCCGTGTAGCACTCATTTTCGATGCTACACAGTTAGCCCCAGCGCCTTAAAGAGAGGTGAGGTTTTCCCACGCCTAGCTTTAAGGCCCAGAGCGCTAACCGTGAAGCATCAAAAATGGTGCTACATGGGTAGCGCCATGGCCCACCTCCACTCTGCCGCAGAATGCCCCAGTGCTAGGCAGACAGCATCTGGGCACGTTAGGAACATATCTGGGATTTTCAAAGGGAACTACCCATGTAGGTGCCCTTCGAAAATCCCGGATCAGGCCTTTACATAGGCAATTAGGGATGTTACACATCTAAAACCCTTTGAAAGTCGGAAACTAAGATTCTGTCGACCAAATTTACAAAAACCTTTAGCAATGGGCATGAAATGTGAACATCCTCATAAATAGGCGGCCTGCTATAAATATAGCTTATGTATGAAGCCCAAGTAGGCATCTATTTTGAGCCTGTTTTATGAAGACACATAGGTACAAAGGAGCAGAAATTGTGCCTAGATTGAGGTCATGGACATTTACCCCTGCTCAGGAACAGATGCAAATGTACACGACTGAAGTATGTGCGTAGGTGTGTAGCTTATAAATAATGCATGTGGAGTGAATGCAGAGGATGGAAACTGGGGACTAGGAAGTAGGTGAAATACCGAGGGGGTATAGAAGGTTAGGGAAGGAAAGAGACAATGGGAGCACTAGAGAGAAGGGATGAGTGGGAGATCGAAATTGGTCAGCAGATGAATGATGAAAAGGAGGATACAGAGGACTGGAGGGTAAGAGAAGGGGAAGGGTGAGGAGTAATATCTCAATATGAGTGGCTAGAGAGGCAATAAGAGAGAACTGGAGGGCTATATGAAAAAGGAAATATTTCTATCAGACTGATACAGAGAGGGAATAAAAAAGATAGGAAGGGAGAGAAGAAATCAAAAGGAGACCTTGAAAAAAACTTGGGAGAAGACTGACATAAGGAAAGTAGAAAAGACAGATTGGAGCCAACATAATTAGAAAAAAATGCCAAGACAACAGTAGAAAATAATCGAATCCATAAAAAAATGAAAATAATCTTTTTTAATATCAGCTTGGGGAATTATACATTTCTTCTATTTTTGCATTTTGCAAAGTACAGGACAAAAACAATTTCTGTTTCTCTCCTTCCACTTTTCTCCTTCCCAGATGGGATTTGGGGGTTTCTTCTTTCTGATTTGTGATCCATTAAGTGAGGATCTGTCGTTGTGCTCTGTGGGTGACTAAGGTGATGGATTCTGCCAGTACATAGCTGCTGGTCTGTAAACCGTGTAACTGCCTCTAAGCGGGATACCGCCGCTATATACCCTATGCTACACGGTTAGCATTGGGATATTCCAGGGGCGGTACCCAGGGATAACGGTCAGCGTTATATAAATGATTAATAGTAGTAGTAGTGGTGGCGATATTCAGTCTCTGCCCAGTTATCCCTCAGCGGTGAAAGTTAGGCGTAGGTAAAGCTATCCTAACGTTTGCCGCCAAAGCTAACTGGGTAGCGACCGAATATCGCTGCTTCCCGGTTAGCTTCCACGCTGTGTGGCGCCGTGTAGCAGACCCGGCTATTTAATGCCGATGGCAGGATATGGTCCCAGCATTGAATATCCGGGTTAACTCTTCAGCGGTGACGGCTAGGCACTATACTTGCACTAGCCACCGCCATTGAAGATCGGGCCCTAAGTCTCTTTTGTACATGTTTTTTTTCGTGCCTTCACAAAAAGGCACATTTTAGATAAGACATAAAGAGGGGACTTCAGACTGGGGTCAGGATGTGGAGAATTCTGTAAGTGTTTTACTAGAGGCTTTGCCAGATGTAGAGCCTCTTGTAAGATAGCCGGACTGCACAGCGGTAGCTTTCCACATCTGGCAAGAGCAGCGATTTTAAGAAGCTGCACATGGAGAAAATAAAATCTAAAAATATCCCCCACATATGCCTAGGAGCAGCTTCATAAAATCACTGCTCCCAACCTGCATGTGCATCCACAACACCATCAGTTGGCCCCTCTGACCCCCCCCCCCAACCTAGTTGTCCTCCCTGGTGCCCTCTCCTCAAACCTCAATTTCCCCCACTAACCTCCCACCGCAACCGATTCCCCCTACTCCCCCTCTAGCCATACAAAACTCTGCTGAAGCAAAGGCCCCCCCCACCAGACCTTTTGTGGCAACACTGATCCCCCAGGTACCCTCCAGCACTGCAAAATTACCACTAAACGTTATTTGGCACCACTAGGCAGCAGGGACCCTGGTAAGCCCAGAGAAGAGGATTGAGGAGTGGGAGAAGCTGGGAGAGACCTCACGGTGGGGTTGTTCCTGAGGGGGCTGGAGTGGGGAGAGGGTTAGTGCTGGGGGTGGCCTTTGCTTTAACAGAGTATCAGATGGTTTGGGAGCACAGTAAGGGGATCGGATAGCTTGGGGAGGTAGGAGGATTGGTCGTAATAGGAGGCTGGGGAGGAGAACAGGTTGCAGGGAGAGCCTGGGGTGGACAGCCAGCTCACAGGGCTCATCGAAGGGAGGGGGGTCAAACCTCAACATTTATAGCTGTCCCTGCTAGCAGCACTTATGTGTCCCAAGGCAGCTGTAAAGGTTGACCTCTCTAATTTTGTGCTGTAGACGTGGATTCCCTAAGTGAAATGAGGAATGCATATCTGTACTGCAGGCTCACCCAAACCACCTCCTCTCCCCGCTCTCACTACACCTCCAGGGGTTTTAAAAGTTGTAAGCATCCCCTGTTCTGAAATGGCATTTACATGTGTATGCCAATCGACATATCTAATTGCTGCATGTTAGACATGGGGATGCTTCTAAAATAACCCCCACAGTATGTGGCAGTGTAACATAGGTTATTCCTGAGATGACAGCACAGTTTCAATATTTATATATTTTTGCATGGTGAGTTGGAAGGGGGAAATACACCCCACATTCCCTAGCCATGGAGATAGGATATCTTAAAGAACTGGAGGTAGACGTCTTTCCAATCCTGTATAGAATTCAGAATTCACTCCCTCATAGAAAAATTTGTTGAATGATGCTATCAAATTATTACAGTGGTAGTTTTATACAGAGGCTGAAATTGGACTTGGTGACCACTGAGGACAATGAGGGGTTCAGAGATCACTGGATGGATTGTATTTCATGGTGGGAGGTGCATAGCATTTCCAGTTTACTCTAAGCTGACCAAACAGGCTGTTCCAGTCCTGGTTTTGCCCTAGTGCGTGCATGGAGTAGTAGTTCTTGTTGCCCAATTGGTTTCTCTTAGAGTACAAATCCATTAAGCGGTGAGTTGGCAACCCTGTGGGGAAAGAGGCACTGTGTTTGGTGCATATGTGTGCACATTGCACACTACTAAAAGTGTAGATTTCAGACGAGCTGCTTTTTAAGAATTATGGGCCTGATTTTCGAAGGCCTATACATGGGTAACTTCCCTAGTTACCTGTGTAAAGGCCTTATCTGGGATTTTCAAAGGACACCTACACGGTAGTGCCCTTCGAAAATCCTGGCTAAGTCCCTAACACACCCAGTTGCTATGTGGGTAGCATCAGGGGCATGTTAAGGGCATTCTGGGATGGAGCAGGGGCGGAGGAAGGGGCTACATGGGTAGCAGCGATTTTCGATGCTACCCATGTAGCCCTCTGTGTCTTAAAGATAGGTGAGTTTTTTTTCCTTGCCTATCTTTAAGGCGCAAAGGCTACGCGGGCAGCATCAAAAATCACTGCTACCCATGTAGCCTCTACGGCTGCCGGCATATTGAGTATAACACAGATTTTCACTTCCGCCACTGCTGAAGTGAAAATCTGGGTTAAAGGGTCGGCGGGCAGCCTATGCGCCACCGTGGAGCATAGCCTGCCTAACTCAAAACCGGGCCCTATATTTATGGAGGGGGGTCGGTGGATGTAAAACTGAGGAATGGATCATGTGTATGGGGAGTTCTGAAGTTGTGTTCAATTGGGGAGAATGAGTGATGGTTAACTGGAATAAATGTCTATATGCAGATTAATGGTTATAATAACGCACACGATACATTTATATAATGTAAACATTTAGAAGGCAATAATAACTTATCAAAGCACTTCCCACAGGTAAAATGGCATTGTAGCAGTGGAAATCATGGTCTTGATTATTGCTCAGTGTGCCCACAAGTAAAAGTCTGCCTGGTATTCAGTGCAGCCTTCACGAGGTGCCCCCGGAGACTGAGATGGGGAAGAGAAGGGCTGTGGCATGCAGTGGATTTTTGAGAGCCCTAAGTAGGTGCGGACTTTCAGACCATTTAACTTGCATCCATACGAGTGGATCTTATCTGTGTAGCTTATGCCCAGATTCCCAACCAAGCCTTTGAAAATGCGCCATCACGTCTCTCTGCAGCAAGACTATACCAAAGGCTGTGCGAGCGGTCCAGCCGCACAGGGCGCAAGCACAGAAAAGGTGCTGATAATCATCACAAGGCTTCCAGGAAGCTCAAAAAGAGTGAATTGCTACATATGGTTGGGGTGCGCGGGGACACCAGATTCATTAGTCGCGCGGGGTGCATTTCTAGTTTGCTACAGTCCTGCTTGGCAGATATCCATGCCCCAGTTTATAGCTTTATGTTTTGGAGACAGAAATTCCTAAATACCCTACCAATAGTGTGTCCTGTCCTATTTTTCCTGGGTGAGCAGCCTTATTTTCTCTGGAAACCTTCACACACATATCGTCTCATACCCGGCCTGGGAACCCCGTCCCAGGCACCCTCTCAGTCTCCTGTTAAAGTTTAATTACTCTTAACACCCTCTGTGCCCATCATCTAATGAAAAGAGACCCCAAGCAGTGGCATCTAGGTGCCAAAGGATGTCACTCCTTTGTTTTGTTTCACGCCACTGTGTAGGACAACAGTGAAAAGGAAAAATCTCAGAAAACGGCGTATCCAGTAAAAGCTGCAGTGCCCAGTGAACTGTGGAAGCGAGGCTGGCAAGCAGTGGTGAATTCATTCATTGTCTCCTTCAAAGTGTCAGAACCCAAGAATTAATGATAAGCAGATGCCAATTAAATATGTCCTGGGAGGAAACGGTGAATCACGCTGTCTCCTCATGCCTCAAGCTAGTCGACTCTCATTAATAGTGATACTAATAATCGTTTCCTTTTTCCATTTCAGAGTAGTCATGTAGTTCAGGCAATAAAAATATGATGTCAGCCCTTCTATGCCAGAACTCTTTACTGTATTAGTTGTGCCTCTATGGTTTCCTTTCAGTCTGCAAGCCGCTTTGAGCTGAGAATAGGGAGCAGAAGGTGTCCAATTAAAAGGAAATAAATAATAAAAATAATAAGAGCAATAATATACAGTATATATAAATAAATTAAACAAATAACTAGCTAACTGGCTAGGCTTTAAAAACATAGGGCCCAATTTTCATCTTGGTGGTGCTATGCGCCGCGTCAGCACATAGCCGCCCCCCCCCCCCCCCCTTCTGCCTAAACTGGATTTTCAATACCGGGGTCATATGTGGCCCCGGCATTGAAAATCTGGGTCTCTCTGCACAGCCTGGAAGCCGCAGGACCTAGCCAGGTAGCACCAATTTTCTATGCTCCCTGCTTAGCCCCTGCGCCTGAAAGACAGGCAAGGAAAAACCTTGCCTATCCTTAATACACAGAGGGATAAGCAGGTAGCATCGAAAATCAATGCAATCCGGTTAGCCCTTTCCTCCGTCCCAGAACGCCCCTAACACGCTTTGATGCTAAGCACATAGCATCTGGACGCATTAAGGATAAGGCATTTACATGGGTAACTAGGGCAGTTACCTGTGTAAATACCTTCGAAAATCAGCCCCATATTTATTAATAACAAACGATACCACTGAGCCAAAGACATAAAGACATATGAACACCAACTAAACATATATCAATATTCTATAGTAATCTGACAGCCAACAATCACCCAGGTTGTTTAGTTAATGTTCTTATGTTTTTATATCCATGGCTCAGTATTATTATCTCTGTTATTAATAAATGTGTTTTCAGTGCCCAGCCAGTTCACTAGTCATTTATATAATATATTTTTAGATTATTCTTGTTAATTATTTATTTCCTTCTATTGTACACCACCTGCTATCTGTTTCTGGTTTGCTAGATGCATTTGGTATTTGCCTCTTTATGTTTTGGTATTCCCTTTGAGTTGCCATGATATAGGAGAAGCTAAATAAATCAATCAATTGCACAAAAATGGCAGTATAAACAACATATATTACAACATATATTACAAAAGTAATAACAAAATGCACAAAAGCAACGACAAATAGGGCCTTTACGATTTACGCACCCAGAGCATGGAACGCTCTCCCCACCTCTATTCGAAACATCACTTACCTAATTGACTTCAGGAAGGCATTAAAGCAGCACCTATTCACCACATACTACCCTGAATCCAGCACTAGTAATCATACATATGCCCCCTCAGACAATCACGCATTACAATTAAACAATCAGACTCAGCATGAAAAAGGATAATCAACTGATCGCTCAGAAGATACCCACTGAAATGGAATCAGGACCCCCAGTGTAAATAAGATGTAGATATGTTATACAATGTACATAGTTCCCTCCAGTTACTTCCAAGTTGATCTCCTGTTTAATGTAAATACAACTCAGGGTTTCTGTGTTGTATGGTTGATGTTGAATGTAAACCGCTCTGATCTAAAATAGAGCGGTATAGAAGAACTGTTAAATAAATAAATAAATAAATAAATAAAATAAAATAAATAAATATTACCAGTGCTGTATTTACGAAAAAAGGCTTTTGGAGGCCGTTTTGGATAAAGAACTTTATATAAACCTGCTTTGAAATTACCATTCTGTCTACCAGAGGGTTCCCTTGGATTGTTGGTAGGTCATTTTATTACAGTGAGTGGGAAATATTCTGTGAATATAGAAGATGTGAAACACTTTTGTCATGATGGGGTTAATCATGCAGCTGTTCCAAGATGCAGTAAGAGATGAGGGTAGAATAAGCTGCTTCTCACTTGGCTTCTCTTGACTAGGCCCCAGGTGACCTTTTTGCAGATGCTAGATGCTCTATGCTGATCCGCAGCTCTCTGGGGTCTCCTCATTTCCCTGTTAACACTGACCCAGGGTGGGTAAACATTGCAGGTGGCTGCAGCTGTAAAGGAATTCAGCACAGCGGGAGGGCAGCTAATGAGGAGAAAGCTGGTCTGGGCAGGACTCCAGCTCTGGGTTTCTGTACTCAGTTTATCTAGCATGTCACCAATGGTTTTATGGAGAATATGTGTTAGGCCAACTGAAATGTAGAAAAAACATTCCAGAAAGAGGTCACTCAGGGGCCACAGCTTTACACCCATTTATTGATTTAATGGATTTTTTATCATTTCAGTCAAAGCGGTTTACATTGTAACTTAAACTTGGTAATATACATTAAACAGGGACATTGATAACATGGATTCTTCTGAGGCAATGGAGAGTTAAGTGACTTGCCCAAGGTCACAAGGAGTGCTAGTGGGAATCAAACATTGGTCTCTGGGTTTCCAAGCCAGTGCTCTAACCACTAGGCTACACCTCCATTACACCAGTCTAGCCAGGACAGCAATCCTGGAAGGAGGTGTGAATTTAGGGACAGGCAACATAGGCAACTGCCTAGGGCACCACATTTTGAAGGCACTAAAAGTCTTTAGGAGCATGCCCTTGAGGGATAAATCTCCTCTTTCCACCTCTCTGGAGGCGCCAACATCCAAAACCTGAAAGCAGTGAGTAAGAGTCAATATGGGGGGAGCAAGGAAACTCCAGGCAACTGCAGGGCTTCAATTCTTGCTAAACTCCTGCCTTCAGTTTACTGGCAGCCAAATGCTCTGAAATAGTAGCTCATCTGAAATCCTCTCGTCCTCTTATCAAGAGAAGAGCAGTCTAATGGTTAAAACAGTGAGCTGAGGCAGGGTCTGAATCCACCTGCTGTGCCTTGTGATCTTCGGTAAGTTACTTAACCTTCCCTTGCCTCTGGTACAAACTTGCAGGTCGATGAAGAAAGCCGATGCTGAAGTCGCACGCTATCAACTTATAACTTCTATTTGCAGCGCACTGATAGAGCACGGCTTTAGCATTTGCATGCTGAAAGGGGTTCATATGCAAATTAGCCACACGTTGGCCACATGTTAAACTGCAGAAATGACAGCATTAAACTGTGAGAGCAAGTCAAACACATGCAAATAGAAGCCGGCGCAAGTTTGGCATGCTCTCCCAGAGAAACAGGCGCATCGCGTGGCTAATTTGCATATGAGCCCCGACAGTATTTTGATGGCATTGGGGAAAGCCCCCGATGCCATCAAAATACTGTTGGGGGGATAGTGCCCCTGACAGACAGCAAATTCCTGGTGACCCAGAGGATCCGATACCCCCCCAGCCACCCAACCAAAATAGCCCTGGTGGCCCAGCGTCCCTAAACCCCCTACCCGCCCAACTAAAAATAATTGGCCCCAATCCCCCCTCCCCACCTGCTCAACCAAAAATAATCCCTGCTGGCCCAGCAGCTCCGAACCTCCTACCCGTTCAACCAAAAATAACCCTGGTGGTCCAGTGGCACTGAATCGCCCACTTGCTCAGCTAACATCCAGCGGCCCCAACCCCCCCCCCCCCCCATACTAACCCAACCAAAAATAATCCTGCTGGCCCAGTGGTCCTGAAACCCCCACCCCATTCCCCCTTCCAGGTACCTTTACAAATGAGCAGGAGTGCTGCCCGCGAGCTCCCGTTCCTGCACCTCCATATTGAAAATGGCAGCAACAGATCCCAGCCGGTGCACCCCAGGATGCTCTGCGCGGAGCCAGGTACTGTCATTTTTCAAGATGGCAGTGCAGGAGCAGGAGCACATGGGCAGCGTACCCGCTCATTTGTAAAGGTAGGGGGAAGGGGTGGGGGGTTCGGGACTGCTGGGCCACCAGGGATTCTTTTTGCTTTGGCAGGTGGGGAGATCAGGGCCGCTGGGCCACTAGGGATTTGCTTTCTGTCAGGGGCCACTGCTCTCACCACACAGTATTTTGATGGCATCAGGGGCTTTCCCGATGCCAGGATCATCTGAGAGGAAGTTTGACATTTCCCCTCAAAGGATCCAGGCATCAGGAAAAACACCTGAAACCATCAAAATACTGTCAGGGGCACGTGCTAGACGTTTAAGCCACCTCAAGACCAGGTGTAGAGATATTGGCCTTAAGGCTGGTTGTGAAATCCTCTACGTATTTCTGTGCATCGGGCGCCTGCAGTATTAGCATACCATTTTATTACAGCCAGCTCATTTGCCTATATTTTAAATATTGGAGTTAACTGTGCGCTAGTTTTTCTTTTGCTGTTTACACACATGTCCGTCTCTTTTCTGCATTTGGCTGTTGCAGTAATTGTGCTTAAAAGTGGGGTTATCTGTGCTTGAAGACCACACTAGTTTTCTGCATTGGCCCGTTACATTGTAAGCCCTCTGGGGACAAGAAAACTGCCTTCTGTACCCGAATGTAACTTGCCTTGAACTTCTGAGAAAAGGGATAAGCTCAATAGAAATACAATCAAGTTCCATCTCTGTAACATTTCACATCCTGACAGTCATATGGACTCACAGAGCCGTCAGTGTGTACATTTACCTGCAGGGTGGGTAGCCAGTTTTCAAAGAACCCAGCATTCACCCAGGTAAATGAGCTTTGGAAATTACGGGAGCAAAGGAGCTGGTACCAAAGCCTGGCGAAGATTCAATAATTTCTTTATTGTCCCCAACGCGTTTCAGCCTGAGCCTTCTTCAGGAGGTATGGAAAACAAGCCTCAAAAAATACAATACTCAAATTAAAACATATAATATCATATAAATAAATAAATATAGTATACCATAAACATCAACTTGTAAAACAAGCAAAATCCATAAGATAATTAAAAATAATAGCTAATAAATTAAATAACTAAAACATAAGACCCTAGTGTCAAACATATATAGATAACTAGAAACATTAAAAACATCTAAAAAATAAATAAAAAGTAACATGTAAAACAATGTGCAGCAACATATGTGTAGATAAAATCAATATAAGTACTGATAACGATAAGCACACTTACATGTAATAAGTCCACATAGAAATCAAGAGTACAATTAAAAGATATATAAGAATCATAGTGATGAGACATAGACATATTCCAAAATTGAATAGCTACATCAAGGTATGCAATAAATGAATAAAAAGTGATAAAAAGGGATGAGGAAGACATATATAGTACCTTGAATGATCCAGCCAGTATGCAGATGGAATACACCGGAGAGGAGGTAGATGAGAAAATAAATAATTAAAACACATATAAATAAATGAATGTGATGGTAAGGGAATGGCACAATGGGAGAGAGAGAGAAAGAACGACTGCATAGTGACTTGTAAAAAGGACTTGTTAAAAGGAGCTTATCAGCCCTAATCACATGCTATTAAAGAAAATTATATTCCAAAAATGAATAATGGACAAGAAGAAAAATGAAAAGAAAAATGACAACAATAATATAAATAAAAATCTTCAGGCACAATAAATAGTAAATTAAAAATCAAAATAAATACATTTAAAAATGTGTAGGTTTAAAACACAATCCATAATCAGACACCCAATAAAAATGATAATAGCAGTGATGCAAATAAAATCTTCGGGCACAATCAATAAAATGTATAGGTTTGAAACAGGATTAACAATCGGAAACCCAATGAATACAGAACTCACTTATCAGCAGAACTGCTGAATGAAATCAAGAAGGAACTCAACAAAAATACCGATACAGTGGGTATAAAAGTTTAAAAAGATGATATGGGTATGAAATTATTTAAAAACAAAACAATAAAACCAGTCGGAGCTTCAAAAAACTGAACCAATCGGCAGAAAAAATTATTGAATGGCCTCAGGGAAATAAGTGTGTAAAATATGTAAATATGTAGATTACTAAAAGTAACCAGACATCCTATTGTAGAATACCAAAATGAGAAGCATATCATTAAATCAAAACCTAAACAATAAATAAATCGTATCCAACATGACTCAGGAGCAGGAGATAAAATGTATGTACAGACTAACCGAATCAAAAGGTGTATATAACCTAAAAAGCTTTTTAGAATAAACTGAACAGAGATAAAAAGATCCATCATAAGGTATTATAAATAAAATATAACCTCAAATGAAGATAAGCAAACAAATGTTGGCGATCGCAACTGTTGACAGCGTCCAGAGATCTTCAAATTGTATGCAAACGGACCGTTGCCCTAGTATTAGAAACGGGACACTATATTAAAACCACTATATATTCAGTAAAATCCTAAAGCAGCTATAAAAACTCATGTGTAGTATTTACAAAATAGTGATTTTGAAAATCGCCCCTTTTCCGAACTATCGGATAAAAATCTTCATAATGTAAACCGGAGAAAAGCTCAAGCTTGGGTTGATGAATCCAGTTGAAAACTAACCATAAAAATAAACTTGTAAAACGGAATTACCAAAAAGCTTTTACACTTGTATTCCAAGGTAGCAAGGTACGTGTAAACACTCACCACTATGGCATGCTGTTGCCGATACGATGGATCAATAGCTAGCCAACAAAATTATGTATGGCTGCCTGTCGCCATCTTAAGGCAAACTCCCACTAAGTAAATTTCAGAGATAATCGTAGATGCAAAAGCAATCAAAAACTGCAAATTGTGCTATACCTTTTGGAAAATAACTCTGATTAAAACCAATATGTGTTTAATAAAAACCAAAGGAAGATACTGAGGCTCATGTGAATTAACGGATAAAAATTCTCATTCTGAGCCTGAGGGAACATGTAAAGACGAGCCAAAACTTGGGCCAATGAATACACTAAAAGGACAATCAAAATAAAAATAAACTTGTACGTCGATCCTACTGTTATTGCATCACTCATGTGTTCTTAAGATAGCAAAGTACGTATAAACACTTACCACTATCTTGCGCCATCGCCGATACACTGAATCAATAACTAGCAAACAAAGTAGTGTTCCGCTACTAGTCGCCATCTTAAAGGCAATCTCCCGCCATATAGATGTCAAAGGACATCGTAAATACTAACGAGTTAAAAAATGTAGAAACTGACTAAACTATTTAAAATTAATGTACCGAAACCAATATATGGTAAATGAAATTCAAAAGCAGCTACTGGGCTTATATTCACAGATCGCAAAGATTAATACAGACATACACAACTATCTTCAGCCATCGCCAATTCAGTGAATCAATAGCTCAGCAAAAGAGTGGTATTTCCTGCTGGTCGTCGCCCGCCATGGAGATGTCAAAAGGCATCATGGATAGCGCAGTATTCTAACACTTAAAAAATATATATGCTCGGCCCTTCCAAAGTCACTGTAGTAAAATGTGCTGAACCATTTGGAAATTACTACTACTATTACTATTAAGCATTTATAAAGTGCTACTAGTCACACGCAGCGCTGTAATGAGACGGTCCCTGCTCTCGCTAGAGCTTACAATCTAGTCAAGACAAAACAAACATAACATAAAGCAATAGACTATTCAGGGCAAGAAGTACAAGGCACGGTCAGGCATATAAGGACAGACAAGCATGGCATTGACAATCAAGGTAGACAAGGGATCGGTCAAGATCTGAAAGCGACAGTGAAGAGGTGGGTTTTCAACCTGGATTTGAAGAGGGCTAGGGAGGGTGCCTGGCATATAGACACAGGTAGGTTGTTTCAGGCGTAGGGTGCAGCAAGGTGAAAGGAGCGAAGTCTGGAATTAGGGGTGTGAGTGAAGGGCCTGAATTGAAGTAGTTTGTTAGAGGAGTGAAGTTCACGAGAGGGGTTGTGAGGAGAGATGAGAGTTGAAAGGTATTGGGGGGCCGCAGAGTGAATGCATTTATAGGTCAGGAAGAGAAGTTTGAACTGGATGCAGAAACGGATAGGGAGCCAGTGAAGTGACTTGAGGAGAGGAGTAATGTGGGCATGGCGAGGCTGGCGGAAGATTAGTTGAGCGGCAGCATGTTGAATAGATTGAAGGGGAAAGAGATGGCACGCAGGGAGACCAGCAAGGAGGAGGTTGCAGTAGTCAAGGCTAGAGGTAATTAAGGAGTGGATGAGCATTTTAGTAGTGTGTTCATAAAGGAGGGGGCGGATTTTGCTAATGTTGTAGAGAAAGAAGCGGCAGGTCTTAGCTACGAGCTGGATGTGTGTGGAGAAGGAGAGAGAGGAGTCAAAGATAACACTCTCAGAGACATGGTGGAAGGAGGATAACCAGTGGGACACTGTGATACCTGGATACACACTATATCGTAATGATAGAGCTGATCAAATTGGTGGAGGGGTTGCGCTCTATGTTAGAGAGGGCATTGAGTCAGAAAGGATTAAAGTTTTGCAGGGAACAAAATTTGCTGTAGAATCTCTATGGATTGAAATTCCATTTATGAAGGGGAAGGTGATGGCAGTTGGAGTATACTATCGACCGCCTGGCCAGAATGAACAAATGGATGATGAAATGCTCAAAGAAATCAAGGAAGCTAACAAAAGTCACAACAGAGTAGTAATAATGGGTGATTTCAATTACCCTGGTATCGACTGGGTCAGTGTCACAGCAGGACAAGCTAAAGAGATAAAGTTTCTAGATGGAATAAATGACTGCTTCTTGGAGCAGCTGGTCTATGAACCGACCAGAGGGGAAGCCATACTGGACCTAGTCCTTAGTGGAACGCCAGATCTGGTGCAAGAAATAAGGGTGTTGGGACCACTTGGCAATAGTGATCATAGTATGATCATGTTTGATTTAATTAGTGGAGGACAGATAGTAAAGGCATCCACAGTACTACCTTTTAACTTTCAAAAGGGAGACTATGATAGAATGAGGAATATAGTTAGGAAAAAACTAAAAGGAGCGGTTCCAAAGGTTAAAGACTTACAGCAAGCTTGGGTGTTATTTAAAAATACTATCCTCGAAGCCCAGACCAGCTGTATTCCACGCATTAGGAAAAGTGGAAGAAAGTCCAAAAAACTGCCAGCATGGTTTAAAGGTGAGGTCAGAGAGGCTGTTGCTGCCAAAAAAGCAACCTTCAGGAAATGGAAAAAAGAGCCAAATGATGAAAACTGGAAACAGCACAAGCACTGGCAAGTTAAATGCAAATCATTGATAAGGCAGGCAAAGCGGGAATTTGAGAAGAAACTTGCTACGGAAGCAAAAACACGAAATAAAGACTTTTTCAAGTACATTCGTAGCAAAAGGCCTGTGAGAGAGTCAATTGGACCATTAGATGATAGAGGGGTAAAAGGGGCAGTAAGAGGAAACAAGGCTATAGCAGAGAGACTGAATGAATTCTTTGCTTCGGTCTTTACTGAGGAAGATGTAGGGATGTTACCCAAGACTGAAGTGGTATTTAAAGGTGATACTGCAGAGGAATTGAGAGAAATATCGCTACACCGGGAAGATATATTACAACTATTTGGTAAACTGAATAGTAGCAAATCACCTGGACCGGATGGTATACATCCCAGAGTGTTGAAAGAACTGAAATATGAGATTGCAGACCTGCTATTGGTAATCTGTGAACTTTCATTAAAATCATCTGTAATACCTGAAGATTGGAGGGTCGCCAACGTAACACCAATTTTTAAAAAGGGTTCCAGGGGTGACCCAGGAAATTACAGACCGGTGAGCCTGACGTCAGTACCAGGGAAAATGGTAGAAACCATCATAAAGAACAAAATTACACAGCATGTAGATAGTCA
The DNA here is from genome assembly GCA_033557465.1 of Ichthyophis bannanicus. Classification (NCBI taxonomy): domain Eukaryota; kingdom Metazoa; phylum Chordata; class Amphibia; order Gymnophiona; family Ichthyophiidae; genus Ichthyophis; species Ichthyophis bannanicus. The sequence goes on along the minus strand of CM066043.1, from coordinate 210,117,329 downwards.
TGGCCTAATGGGAGACAGCCAACATGGCTTTAGACAAGGAAGATCTTGTCTTACTAATCTGATATGTTTTTTTGAAGGTGTGCATAAACAGGTAGACAAAGGTGAGTCGGTTGATATAGTGTATCTGGACTTTCAGAAAGCTTTTGACAAAGTCCCCCATCAGAGACTTTTGGCGAAGCTAAAAAGTCATGGGATAGGAGGCAGTGTACTATTGTGGATCGGGAACTGGTTTAAAAGATAGAAAGCAGAGGGTAGGGCTAAATGGCCAATATTCCCAATGGAAAAAGGTGAATAGTGGAGTACCCCAGGGATCTGTACTGGGTCCGCTGCTTTTTGATATATTCATAAATGACCTGGAAAAGGGAATAACTAGTGAGGTTATCAAATTTGCAGATGACACAAAACTGTTTAAAGTTGTTAAAACCCAAGAGGATTGTGGAAAACTGCAGGAGGATCTGGATAAATTGGAAGACTGGGCATCCAAATGGCAGATGAAATTTAATGTGGACAAGTGCAAAGTTATGCACCTAGGAAAGAACAACCCACACTATAGTTACACGATGCAAGGCTCCACATTAGAAACCACCATCCAGGAAAAAGATTTAGGAGTCATCGTGGATAACATGTTAAAACCCTCCGCCCAGTGTGCAGCGGCGGCCAAGAAAGCAAATAGAATGCTAGGTATCATAAGGAAAGGGATGGAGAATAAAACAAAGGATGCTACAATGCCTCTGTATCGCTCCATGGTACGACCGCACCTTGAATATTGTGTGCAATTCTGGTCACCGTATCTTAAAAAAGACATAGCGTTATTAGAAAAAGTACAGAGAAGAGCCACCAAATTGGTGAAGGGGATGGAAGGCTACTCCTATGAAGAGAGGCTAAGAAGGTTAGGGCTCTTTAGCCTGGAGAAGAGACGGCTGAGGGGAGATATGATAGAGGTCTATAAATTAATGAATGGAGTGGAACGGATAAACGTGGATCAATTGTTTACGCTATCAGAGTATAGAAAGACTAGGGGACATGTAATGAAGCTACAGGGTAAACTATTTAAGACAAATAAGAGAAAATATTTTTTCACTCAACGTGTAATCAAACTCTGGAATCTGTTACCGGAGGATGTAGTAAGGGCTGTTAGTATAGCTGGGTTTAAAAAAGGTTTGGAAAAGTTCCTGGAGGAAAGGTCCATAAACCACTATTAAAAAGGGACCCAGGATATCAATGCTTGACCCAGTACAAGCATTGTGGAACCTGTGTCTTTTGGGGATATTGCTAGGTACGTATGACCTAGATTGGCCACTGTTGGAAACAGGATACTGGGCTTGATGGACCTCGGTCTGACCCAGTATGGCATGTCTTATGTTCTTATAACCCCCAGATTGCGGGCCGAGGAAACAGGGAGGATTATAGAGTTATCGACAGAGACCGAGAAAGGAGGGAGAGGAGGGGAGATATTGGGGGGAAAGGAGTTCAGTTTTGGCCATGTTCAGTTTCAAGTGGCGGTGAGACATCCAGGCAGCAATGTCCGAAAGGCATGCAGAGATCTTGGTCTGGATTTCCAGAGAGATTTCAGGTGTAGAGAGGTAGATTTGGGAGTCATCGGCATAGAGATGGTACTGGAAGCGCACCAAAAGATTGGGTATAGAGAGAGAAGAGGAGTGGACCCAGGAAGGATCCCTGGGGTATGCCAACTGAAAACGGGGTAGGAGAAGAGGAGGAGCCACCAGAGCAAACACTGAAGGAGCGATGGGAGAGGTATGAGGAGAACCAGGATAGTATCGAGCCCCTAAAACCAAGCGAGGAGAGGGTATCAAGGAGAAGGTTATGGTCAACAGTGTCAAAAGCAGCAGAGAGGTCGAGAAGGATGAGGACAGAGTAGAGGCCGATTTTAGCCAGGAACAAGTCATTGGAGACTTTGGTAAGAGCTGTTTCAGTAGAATGTAAGGGACGGAAGCCGGACTGTAGAGGATCCAAGAGGGCATGGGAGGAAAGGAAGTCGAGGCAGCGGCGGTGGACTGCACGTTCAAGTAATTTAGATATGAAGGGAAGGAGGGACATGGGTCGATAGTTAGAAGGACAGGTAAGATTGAGTGAGGGTTTCTTAAGGAGAGGTGTGACCACAGCATGTTTGAAGTCTGTGAGGACAGTTGCAGTGGTGAGCGATAGATTGAGAATATGAGAGATGGAAGGGACAATGGGTGGGAAGATGGGGCTTAGGAGGTGGGTGGGTGGGGATAGGATCAGAGGAACAGGTGGTGGGTTTGGAGGAAGAGAGAAGAAGTGTGGTTTCCTCTTCAGTGATCACAGAGAAGGAAGAGATGGTGGCGGAGGTAGCAGGGATGGGGGGGAGAATTGGGGAGGAGGGGAGGTAGATGAAGAAGTAGGGAATTGGAGGGTGATCTTGTGGATTTTGTCATGGAAGTAGTCGGCGAGGGTTTGGGCAGGAAGGGAGGGCGGGACCATGGGCAGGGGCACCTTGAGGAGAGAACTGAGGGTATTAAAGAGATGGCAAGGATTAGAGGCTGGTCAGATGGATGTAGTATTCTTGTTTGGCAAGAGCTATGGCTGATTGGAAGGAGCCAAGCATGAATTTGAAGTGTAGAAAGTCTTCGGGGGAGCGGTGTTTTAGCCAAGCACGTTCAGCAGAGTGGGTACAGGTGCGTAGATAGCGGGTGGTGGGTGAGAGCCAGGGCTGGGGTGTGAAACGTCTCACAGAGCGAGGGGTGGGTGGGGCAAGAGTATCCAGAGCCAAAGAGAGTGCAGTATTATAGGAGGTTACTGCCTCGTCGACGGATTTGGAAGAAATAATGGGAGAAAGAGATGGAGAAATGGTGGAGGAGAGAGTCAAGGGGTCAATAGTATGAAGGTTTCTAAATAGTTTGGAGGAGACAGGACGAGGTTGAGGCAGTGGGAGTTGAAGATTAAAGCTTAACAGGTGATGGTCCAATACGGGAAGAATTGAGTTACGGAGATTCGATGGATAGGACTTAGAGAAGAGTATCAGGTCAAGGCAGTGGCCGTGCTTGTGAGTGGGGGCAGTGGAACAAAGTTGGAGGTCAAATGAGGAGGTAAGGGCGAGGAGTTTTAATGCACGGGGGATCGGAGAGGTTATCGACGTGGATGTTAAAATCTCCAAGAATAAGAGAGGGGGAGGAGGAATCCAGAAAGACGGAAAGCCAGGAGTAGAAGTCGGTAAGGAAGGTAGAAGCAGACTTGTCAGGAGGGCGATAGATAACAGCTACTCGGAGAGGAAGTGGTGTGAAGAGGCGAATGGAGTGGACTTCAAAAGAGGGAAAGGAGTGAGATTGAGGCAGTAGGAGGGGTTGGAATTGGCAAGCAGGAGAAAGTAGAAGCCCAACACCACCACCGCGGCCAGTGGAACAAGGTGTATGGGAGAATGGATAGCCCCCGTGACAGAGAGCAGCAGTAGATGCGGTATCATCTGGGGGGAGCCAGGTCTCAGTTAGGGCAAGAAGATGTAGAGAGTTCGAGATAAAGAGATCATGGGTAAAGGCAAGTTTATTAGAGACCAATTGCGTGTTCCATAAGGCACATGAGAAGGGGAGAGTGGAAGGGGAGAGGAGAGGGATATGAATGAGATTAGACAGGTTATGTGAGGATTGCTTTGTATATATAAACAAAAGAAAGTTCAGTATCTAAAAATATGATGTTCAATTATGCATTTCACTGGGAGGGGTGGTGCTGGGGTGATCCGATTGCTGAGTTTAACTATCAAAATCTCAGGAGGGTTGCTAGGAGACTGAACTGGAGATGTGCCTGACACCCTTGCACTGACCCTGTACCTATTGCATTTCAAATGATATCACACATACTTATATTAATTGTGCCCTTTTTCACTCCTGAGTGCTTCCTGAGGAGTGATTTAGAGCATTGTAAAATCTACAGATAAAAGTACTCTTAAAATGACCAGAGCAATACTAGCAAAATAAGGTCTACATAATTCAGTTACAGGTAGGGTTGCCAACTTTTTCACCGAGAAAAACCCGACACCTGTGGCTCGCCATGCTCCACCCATTCTCCGCCCCTAGTCCCACCCCTGCCCCGCCCCCAGCCCCACCCACAAAAATTACCGAGGATACGTGTAGGCTAACTTCCTTGGTCAGATAATAATTAAACTGGGAACCCCAAAATCCAAACATGAAATGTACAACACTGGAGAAATAAAACTATAAAGTAATTTCCTCTTGCACTAAACAAAAACGCAAAGATGTTAGCAATACACACTTCCCAGACCAGACATATTCCAGTTAATAAATTCAAAATAAAAAGTATTTTTCTACCTTCTGTTTGGGCGTTTTATTTTTCAGTTGCAATTGCTCCAGTCACTTTCTTCTGGTTTCTTCGTGTCTTCTGCGAGCTATCCATTTGTCCTTTCTTCTCTTTCAGATGTTTTCCATTCTCTCTCTATTTCTGCTTTAACATACTGATTGTTTCCCTTTTGCTCTTTCCCCCAATTCTTTCCTTATTCCTTTATCATCCGTTTAAATTTCACCCTTCCATTCTCAAGCCCCTCTTACTCTCCCAATACCGGCCCATCATAGACTTTTCTTCCACACAAAATATTTTTTCCCCTCTCTATTCTCATTCCCCATCCATTCTAGTCCTCCCCCCAAATCAGTTCCCTTATAGTTCTAGACCCACCCAGCATCCATTCCCTTCTAGTCCCATTCTCCCATGCCCCACATCAGCCCATTTCCAGTCCTATTCCAGCTCTTCATCAGCCCATTTCCAGTGCTAGCCCTCACATCACAGGCCATTTCCAGTCCTAGCTCCCCCCCCCAATCACAGCCCATTTCCAGTCCAAGTCCCCCATCACAGCCTATTTCCAGTCCTAGGCCCCCCCACCATCACATCCCATTTGCAGTCCGAGTCCCCCCGCACCATCACAGCCCATTTGCAGTCCGAGTCCCCCCGCACCATCACAGCCCATTTGCAGTCCTAGCCCCCCTAATCACAGCCTATTTCCAGTCCAAGATCCCCCTTCCTCCACCATAGCCCATTTCCAGTCCAAGGTCCCCCCCCCCCCCATAGCCCTTTTCCAGTCCAGGTCCCCTCCACCCCATCACAACCCATTTCCAGTCCATGTCCCCCCCCCCCCCATATCCCTTTTACAGTCCAGGTCCCCCACCCCCATCACAGCCTATTTCCAGTCCAAGTTCCCCCCCCACCACAGCCCATTTCTTGTCCAGGTCCCCTACACCCCCATCACAACCCATTTCCAGTCCATGGCCCCCCCCCCCATAACCCTTTTACAGTCCAGGTCCCCCCTTTAGCCCTTTTCCAGTCCAAGTCCCCCCCCCTTAGCCCTTTTGCAGTCCAACTCCCCCCCTTATCCATTTTCCAGTACTAGTCCCCCCCCCTTATCCCTTTTCCCGTACAAGTCCCCCCCTTTAGCCCATTTCCAGTCCAACTCCCCCCCCATTAGCCCTTTTCCAGTCCAAGTCCCCCCCCCTTAGCCCTTTTCCAGTCCAAGTCCCCCCCCCCCTTAGCCCTTTTCCAGTCCAAGTCCCCCCCCCCCCCTTAGCCCTTTTCCAGTCCAGGTCCCCCCATCACAGCCCATGCAGTCCTTGCCCCTCCCCCCCGGACCAGCATCGCGGCTGTCTGAGGCTTCAGAGGGAGCCGGGGAAGCCCGCGCGAGGCCCCGGCTCCCTCTGAACAGCCACCAGCGTGAAGAGCCTTTACCTTCACGCTGGCGTCTGTTCCTGTGAAGCCGCGAATGCTGGGACAGGTTAAAGGGCAACCTTTAACCTTTCCCAGCATTCGCGGCTTCACAGGAACAGCCGCCAGCGTGAAGGTAAAGGCTCTTCACGCTGGTGGCTGTTCAGAGGGAGCCGGGGCCTCGCGCGGGCTTCCCCGGCTCCCTCTGAAGCGGAGAAAAAGCCGGTTTTTTTGCTCAGGCCGCTCCCGATCTTGCGGCCAGAGCAAAAAAACCGGCTTTTAAAGGGCCGGTTTTGCCTCTGCGCCGGCAGCCGGCCTGGCCGTGGAAAAACCGGCCAGGCCGGCTGAAAACCGGCCAGTTGGCAACCCTAGTTACAGGCCTAACATGGTACCGATCCTGGCTAAGGCTTGTTAGGTGCCATCTGTTGTGAGAGTTCCTAGCTCTTTGGGTATGCAAGCTTGCAGTTAATGCAGGGGAATGATCGCTAATGCATGGTAATGGGACTGCACCTGTTATCCGCTGTGTTAGCAGCTAACGCATGCTAATGGCGCTTTCCACACTCCTTCCACAGCCCTCTATTAGGAATTTCTGCATTAGGGAGGGTTATTATAGAAGTCCTATTCATGCTTTGGATGTCTGAAAACAGGCATAGAGATGTCCAAAGCACAGAGGCATCCCTGCAGCCATTTTGGAAGCCGGGTCTGTGGGTGTCCCCAGCATGAGGACGTCCCAGCTCGAATGGGGCCATGGGGTAGATGTGGCCAGGGCATTCCCAAGAGCTTGGACATCCTCACTGAGTTCAGAAACATTTTGAGCATCCCGAGCCACATCAAAGATTATACCTGAACCAGTCACGAATAGGCATCTGAAAAGTGCTCATTTTGTCAGGCAAACGTCTGGAGGGTGTGGACAAGGAAGTACACTGATATTCCCACACTCATGAAGAATGGAAGATCATGTTTTTGTTTTGCCATGTTGCTAGACATCCCTGTATACAACCTTGCTTGAGATAGACGTCCCTGCCCCATGGTTTCATAGTGGGCACATTATATGGATGCTGGCTTGGGCCCCCTCATTGAGACGTTTATGTTTCTAAAATCAGGCTGAAACATAGACGTCCGTGGTGTTTTTCTACACATTCTGGCCTGGATATCCCAGACTGCACTTGGACGCCCTTTCTAAAATGCCATTTCACAAGTTTACCACGGCAGTCAGTGAACCCTAACAGTTAACATAGTACCACGATAATTATTATTACTATTATTAACTTGTTAAAAGCTGAATGAAACGCCTAACATAGCTTAGTAAATAGGGACCATAGTGATTTAAACAAGGAAATTAGATTATCAGACTTTTATTCATTTACATTCAGAGTTTATTTCTGGAGATGCTATTCATGCTTAATATGTCTCAAAGTGTCTCATTAATTAGCCCCTGCCGCTGTTATGCTTGTCAGTATGTCAGGGTGCCGTTGCACTGTTCGCTATCAGAACCTAATGCATGCATATGTGAATAAGAATATTTCAAAGCAACATTACCTGGAAGAAGGAATATAGCGCTAACAATTGAAGACTCGGGGAGAAAGATGTTTAAAGTGTGCATCTGTAAGAGATGCACAGCTTTTAAAATAAATTGTAAAAATATCAGGCATAAAATAAGTGTAGCAAAAAAGAAAGGAGATCTGGAGTAATGTCAGAAGGCTAACAAACTCTCTACTGCTGCTTTAAAACAAAACAAGTTATAGGTGTACTCTTATAATACTACAATAAATACAGATTCATTTAATCCTATATTTATCCACTCACCCAGAAGTATAACAGGAGAGACCATACTGGGGAGACCAACAGTAATTTTCACCAATATGTTAAAAGCTAATTGGGCTCTCCAGGTGTTGAAATGAATACATGAGAAGCCTGGATGATGTGTGTTTTTTAATGAATCCAGGCTGGATTTCATAGTATTTGTGTGAATTAACCTGGTCTGTAATTCCTTAGTCAAGAAACACTATGCGTAAGTACCTCTTACGATGTAAGAGCACTGCCTTTTGGGCAGGGCTGTCGGAAGGCGTAAGGAGGGCACCAGTATGCCTCTTTAAAGGGCAGGGTGCCAGTGTTTCACCCCACCTCTGTGGGGATAAAGCTTTTCCCAGCTATTCCTCATCCACTGATGAGGGGTAGCGGTATCTGGAGGGGCCCTGCCAGCTGTGTCATCCGAGGAGGACTCAGCAAGATGTCTACATGACAAGCCAAACTTGCCAGCTACAACTTTCATATATGCAAGGAGGCATTGGCCCCAGCTTGTTTTATGCATGGAAAAGGTTTACAAAATGAGTCCCAAAGTGCCACGGTACATTCACATTTTGTCAGGTGCTGCTAAACGTATAAATCTCTTGGAATATTGACCAGGAATGAAGCAAGAGCTCTGGGCAGAATGATTGTACCTAAGAATGAGCAGTTCATTGGGTACAAAAATGATACAAGATACATTGAGTACTAAAGGGGGGAGAACAATTTAGAATAAAGGTGAACCTTGGAGAAGGAACTCATAGGGCCCTTTTACTAATGTGCGCTGTGGTTTTGCACATAGTGCATGTGAATTTTTGCATTATTCATGCGCTAAATGTTAAGCCACCACGTTAACTATCAGGGGCACGGACAGCGTTTTCCCGGCAGTTAACGTATGGTGCTGTACCATCATGTGGGGCACTATTACCCCATGTGTACTTAACTCCATCTATTGAGGTGGCAGTAATTACACCCTTGCTAATTGCCATAGTTGCAACAGCTGCAGGCAGACGACGTAATAAACTGAAGTCTCTACAAAGAGCATAGGGAATTGCTTGGTTGAAGTCAAGTTTTGATTTTTTTTTCTGAAAGTAAAGTGAAACGTTTCCGTGTGTGTATCTAGAAGTATTTTCTTCCATGTTCTGGGTGCAAAGCAGCCAAATGCATAACTCCGTATCCAGTTCAGACTTCTCCTCCTGACCTATACGTGCACTCATTCAACTGCTCCTCACTACTTTCCTCTCTTGTCTCCCTATACCCCTTCTTGGGAACTCCGTTCTTCTGGCAGATTCTTTCAATCTGTGCCCTTCTCTTCCACTGCCGACTCCAGGCTTCCATCTTTCCACTTTGCTGTTCCTTATGTGTGGAACAAACTACCTGAGTCAGTATGTAAGGCTCCATCTCTGGCCCTGTTCTAATCCAAGCTAAAAACTCACCTCTTCAAAACTGCTTTTGGATCCTGATTCTGATCTGCTTAGTCTCCTGCTCTCCAACTAGTTGTTTCCTTACCATTCCCCTAGTCATATCCTAGTCCCCAGTTGTGTTGTCTGTCTTGACTAGATTGTAAGCTCTGATGAGCAGAGATTGTCTCTTATATGTTTCTGTACAGTACTGCGTACGTTTGAAGCGCTATACAAATGATTAGTAGTAATAGTAGCAGTCAAGGGAGCCCAAGCTCTGCCCCAGACTCCACCCCAAGCTCTGCCCTAACTCTGCTTTAACTCCGCCCCTAGCTCTCCATGGCCTTCCCCTCCCGTTCTGCCCGCAGGGATCTAATCTCCTGTAGGCAGATAGGAGTCTTTGCCATGATCGTGGCTGCTCTCTTCTCAGCTGGAGGGCAAAGTTTTGATCAGGCCAGGACCCATCCAATCTTGTTCATGCCATTGGTGACGAGGACAGAGGTTCCTCATGCAGGGAAAGATTTAAGATGTTTTTGCCCATAGGCAAGACCAGAGGAGTGGGAAATGGAGGCTTCTTCCGCAAAGATCAGAGAACACAGCCCTAAAGTAAGTGAAATCAGGTTCCTCTGTAGGCAGTTATTTGTCGCTTTCAAAATTTGATGGGTTAGGTAGTTGCCTATGTTGCCTGTGCCTAGGGTTGCCAACTGGCTCCAGATGCGCCCGACAGTGTCAATCCAGTCCTGGGTTTACCCCATTGCATGCAGGGATATGTAGTTCTGATTTCTCCATTGCATTCCATAAGAAATGAAAAACTACAAGTCACTGCATGCAATGAGGTAAACCCAGGACTGGATCAAGTCTGTCGGGCACATCTGGAGCCAGTTGGCAACCCTACCTGTGCCCAAATTCAGTCTTGCACTTATGCAAAGTATAAGTGAGCAATAATTGGAAGACATATTCAAGAGATGATTGATTGATTGATTTAAACATTTAAGACAAAGCATGTGGAAATAAGAGTCAACAAACCAGTTGTGTGTGATCTTTTTTTCTAGACTAAATTAATGGATCACCTACAACTAGTTTGACCTTTATTTGCACATATCCAAGTGGACTAACACAGCAACTACACTTCTCTGCCAAAGACAAAACATCATTTTTTTGAATCTTACTCCACTCTGAACCAGGACCTGTGTAGCATTTACAAAATTGACTTTACATGATTGAAATATTTGGCATCTGCCAACAGTCTTGCTGGCATGTTCTGTAGAAACTGGAAGAGTTTGAGATTTGTTGAGAAACACAATGAAATAAGGAATGGCACTAATCAGTATGATTGATGATCAATGAGCATATGAAGGTAGTTAGATCACATTTCTTAAAGGAACTTCACAGTTGATGAATCTGGTGTAGATGCATAAATGAGATTCCTACCATGGCAGAGATATGGCCGAGATACACCCTCAGAATACATACCGAGTCCTTCAGCAGGGAGGGTAAAACTGAGAGAGATCAACCTTGTCTGCTGTCCAGACTTGGATAGGTTGCAAAATGCTGATTCCTGGTGACCCAGCAGTCCCTGGGGTTTCTTGGCAAGGTGTGACCAGAAGTAGATTGCCAGGTCAATTTTCCAGGACAATGGAGGGTAGAATTACTTGCTCAAGGCCACAAAGAATGCTAGTGGGAATCAAACCCTGGTCACAGGCCATTGCTTTAACCACTAGACTACTCTTCCACTTGCATATATATTTGCCAAGCCCTGAGTCACAGGGCTTAAGAGACTATTTAGATATTCAAAAAGTCCTTAAGATATGTCTTTTTCAGAGGACCTTTCAATTGTGACCGTTGAGCAGTTCTTGCCTTAATGTACAGCTTTTCTGATTTTATGTATGTTTAATTGTTATTTTATATATGCATGTATGTTATAAATTGCTAGGCAGTGTTTCATCAGTGTTTCTGCCATCATGTTTCTATACTATATTAGTTGGTCTGGAAGGCCAGACTGGATAGGCCATATGGTCTTTTTCTTCCATCATGTTTCTGTGTTTCTAAATGCAAAAAATAATAATAGGAATCAACTTTTGAAAATGATTGGGGATGCTGAACTCATGAACTCAACACAAATTTCCCCTCACCCCAGCCAAAAGGAAAAACAAAGTACAGCTGATTATGAGTGGCCAGCGTCTATCTGAATGTCAAGAACAGAGCAGGTAATGCGCATTTGGGCCAGGAAGTTTGTGTTAGAGGAGGCAGGAGTAGTAGGCCATGAGTGTGCATTTGTTGCTTTGAAGTATGGTGGAGGCATCGTGGCTTCCCCCCTCCCCCCCCCCCCCCACAGGTGAGGGACAAGGGAAGGGAAGAGGAGATAAAAGATGCCTGGGGCAGGAGAGTAGGACCTAGGCCACTCCTAGGGAGGGGAACATAGGACTGAGGGTTCAACTAGGATAGCAAGTACCCTTGAGCCAGCCCTGACTTGGGCAAGACTAGGGAAATGCTCTAAAGTCCTGCCTGCCCTTCCTTCCCCCTCACCTCCTGCAACCAGTCCACAACATATTCTCTCACTCCCCTTTTAGCCCATCCACCCATACCACACTCCCCCCACTCATTTTCTTTCTCTTCTCAGCTCATCTACACCACACACTCTCTCCCCCCCCTCCCCCCCCCCCATTCTCTCTCAGTCCTCTAATTTTTTCTATCTCCCCCTGCACTTTTTAATTCTTCCTTTCCTGCACAGGTATAGTATGATGTTTTGAGTCCTTTCCAATCTGACTTTAGAAAATATCACGAGACGGAGACTTTGCTTCTGGCTACCGTGGATGATTTTTTGCATGGGTTTGATCGAGGGAAGTATTTTCTCATGGTGTTAGATATTTTGGTAGCTTTTGACACTGTAGATCATGTCTCGTCTAAACTTCGAGAGATTGGGATTTCTGGTGTTGTCTTTGATTGGTTTAAGTCTTTCTTATATAGTCGTAAATTTCAAGTCCAGTCTGCTGGTAAATTATCTTCTTGGCACACGATATCTTCTTGGGTCCCTCAAGGATCTGCATTATCTGCTTTGTTATTTAACATCTGTGTTGCTTCAATTAGCAAAGTGTTTACCGGCCTGATCTTGCCTTTCGGATCTATACTGATGATATTCAATTTTTTGTTCCAATTGATTCCACTATTCAGGAAGCTCCGGATTTGGTGGTCTTATATATTAGGACTGTTAGAGATTGGATGACACACAATAGGTTGATGCTCAATGTTGGTAAGCTGGAGATTCTTTATCTGTTGTGGGATTCTTCTCCATTGATTTCACTGTAGTTAAAAGTTGATGACTGGATGCTTTCTATCTCTACTCAAGCTAGGGATTTAAGTGTGATTTTGGATAGTCAATCATCATTGGTCCCTAACATTCAATAATTATCTAAGGCTGCTTTCTTTAAATTGAATATTATTCGTAGATTAAAACCATTTTTAGTAGAAAACAATTTTCACACAATACTGCAAGCTCTCGTTTTATCTTCTCTAGGTTATTGTAATACTTTATTTTTAGGTTTGCCCATGTGAGTGATTCAGTTGTTGTAATTAATGCAAAATGCTGCAGCACAAGTTATTTCTTGTACAAGTCGGGTTGTACATATTACACCTGTCTTGTGACAATTACATTGGTTACCTATTAAATGGCATATTATCTATAAGATTTTGCTTACTGTCTTTAAGGCTCTTAATCATGTTGCATCACAATGTTTTTCAACAGTTTTGAGAATTTATTGCCCGCTATGTGCTTTGTGTTCTCAAGCTACTCTTCGATTGGAATTGCCATCGTTTCGTGAAGTGCACTTTTGTGAATTTAGGTGAAGGATGCTTTCAATGGAAGCACTTAGGCTCTGGAATTCACTTCCGGTAAAGATGCACCTTTCTGATATAGGAGTATTTAGGAAGCATCTTAAGACCTCTCTCTTCGAACAGGCATATGCAGTGATTTAGTTAGGTAGTAATTGCTTAAAAGTAGATGATTTATTTTTACTTATTTATTTTATTTTTACTTTATTTATTTACTGATTTCTTTGTTCCTTTTTTAGTCTACTGTTATTTGTAGTTTTGGCATTTTTTTGTTGTTTTGTGTTTTAAATATTGTAATGTACGTGAAATTATTGTGTATGTGTTTTGTACTCTGCGTAAGTTGTTGGTGCAGAATAGAAATCCTTTGAATAAAATATGTGGGGGCAGGGGGTGTAATAGCTCTCTACCTGCTGAACTCCTCATCCATCCCTTTACTGCACCCCACTTCTCACTCACCTCTACAGATGAGTCTTCCTTTCATTGGCAAGTTTAATTCATCTTTCAATTTGTGGCTCCCTATTTCCCACAGGCTTGCATTATTTCACTGCTCTGCTCTCCTTGGCCTCAGTCACATCCCTGCTTTTTGGGACTGATCCTGCTTTTCCATTCCCTGCTGCACCTCTCCTGGTAATCACAGATTCTAGGCCAGTAGCAACTCCATGCCTGCAGAGTTCTAATGAGATGCTCTGAGCTTTAGAAGCATTGCAAGGGTCACAGCTTGAAACTTCAGAGATCACATGTTGGATGGGAGAGCATGTTACAGCAGCCCTGTACATGACTTAGAAACATGAACTCATGCTGAGTCATTATGTTCTGGCTGCTCCATTGGTCAAGGAATAAGCTGAGTCGAGAGTTGAAAAGTGGTTGCAACCAAGAACAAAGAGAAGAGTAAGGATTCATCAGTTGAGCAGAAGAGGAGTGAGGAGAGGGAGTCAGGAAATAGTCTGTGAGACAGTATACCCATTGCCCCCTCCCCATATCCACTCATGGTCACCTGTCGCCTCTTCTTGCTGCTGCTATGATACTTCTTTGGGCACACATAGCCCAGAGCCCCTACTAAGCCCATTTCATGAAGAATGGGAACAGCGTTACTCTTAATTCCTCCTTAATTCAATCCCTGATCGCGGCCCTTCTTAATATCTGAACTACTAATGGAAAGCAATTCTTTAGAGGGTAATTTTCAGCTCATGACATCACATGTCACCACAATCTCTTCCTGCTGCCCCATCCTTCCAGTAAAATACCTTATTTACCCCAGTGACCCTTCACTTGGTTTGCAGTTTGTCGTGCTGCAAAGGCTTGTGTGCATTAGTGATGCTATCAATAGTTTAACTACTGGTAGGGTCTTCCGAGATGGATAGGTCTCAGCTGAGGTACCAAAGACAAACCACCCATGTGGGCAACAGAAGTATGAGATGAAGTGGCGATGGAGAATCACATTTCTATGACAACAGCAACAAGACTGACATTACCTGCGTGGAAGAAAAGCCTGGCAATCTACTTTCTTATCTTGTCATGAAAACTCAATGGATAGTCACAACAAAACAAATTGTGATATGCTGCTGGAAGATGAGACCCTCAGATCAGAAAGCACTCGGGCTAGTGCGAAAGAGCTGAAGACACTTCAAAATCAGCATTTATGATGTGGTTGGATCCAAGCCCTCGGGACGTCTGACTGCTGATGTAGCTGTGCATGAAATGAGAGTCAGAAGCTGCAAAGATGTCTTACATATTGGGACATGGAACAAACAAAGCATGAACCAAGGGACATTTGAGATGATCAAGAATGGAATGAAATGTGAACAACTCAATCTGTGATATATTTATTTTTTTTATTAGGATTTTAAAATTAACATTCACCACTACAAGTAGTAGGCAATCAGCAACGTCAAAAAAAGGACATACAATATCCAATACAACATAAACTATATAAGCATTCAGTCCACGTCAAGAAGAGCTCATAAAAAGCACGAAAAAAAAGCAGGCAATAACAAAAAGGAAAGATGAAAATCCCCAAATCCATGACAGCCATTCATTTTTCAACACCCTGTACCTGAAAAAATAACTTGATACTCTTCAGTGACCAGTCTCCTTACTTATCCAACAAAAATGTTTCTAAATTGGCTGAATCTAAGAAAATATACCTATTCTGTTGAAAGAAAATTAAACATGTACAAGGGTACCTTAAGAAAAAAGAGATGCTCATAATGCCAAGATCCTTGACTTAAGAGCAAGAAAAGATTTTCACCTCATCTGTATAACTCAAGAGACGTAGGGAAACATAGATTCCCTTTTCTGTGGACATAACTTGGCTTTCTTCTTGAAATAAACCTTCAAAATGGTAATCTTATCACCTTCAGAAAGAAATGAAACAAGGAGGGTGGCCCTAATGGATATGTTATCTTGTGTTTCTTCAAGGAAAGCAATAAGATCAAATTGAGATTTATCCACAAGGGCGTCAAAACCTCTCTCAGAAATATTAACCTGCCTAGTCTTAGATGGAAAATAGTTTCCGCATTAGGTAAAGCCAAAACTGCCTTAAAGTATTTTTGCAACAAAATCTCACTAGACAGAAGATTAATACAAGGAAAATTAAAAATCCCCAAGTTTCTATTCTTCACTTTATTACCACTTGATATACTGCACCTTTGCAGCATCAGAATAAATAACCAAAATCAGAATGGCCGAGGCCAGAAAAGGAAAAGAACTACAATCTCACTATCATACTAGGGGAGGGAAGAGGAAGGACAGAGAAATTTTAGAGGTCATTGGAAGGGAGGTCATAAGTAGCACTGGAGAGCTTTGAATCTGGGGAAGAAGTGTTCCTGGCGGACAGCGGAGGGTAACGAGTTCCAGAGGGAGAGTCTTAAGAAGAAGGCGGAGTGACATGTGGATTCCTGGTGAGTACGTGAGGGGGAAGGGAGGTGCAAGCAGTTGACATGTATGGAGCGGAAAATATGGGGGGCACTGTGAAACTGCAATAGGTCAGATAGATATTGAGGTGTATATGGTCCTATGAGTTAAGATGAAAAGTTTGTAATGGATACGAAAGTTAACCGGAAGCCAATGAAGCTGAATGAGATGAGGAGTGATATGGCCGTAACAGCAGGTATGAGAAATAATCCTAGCAGCTGTGTTTTGAATTAACTGAAGGCAATGTTGCTGAAATTGTGGGTTACCGGCCAGGATAGGGTTACAGTAGTTGATCCTGGAGATTATTAGTGACAAAAGAAGGGTAATCAGGCATGAGAAAGGAAGCACAGAGTGAATAGAAGAGATCTGATGAAGAAAAAAGTAAGAGCACTGGGCGAGTGAGGAGATATAGTCCTGGAATGACAGAGCAGAGTTCAAGGTGACACCCAGGTAATGAAACGATGAGACCAGCAAAATAGGTGAATCCAAAAGGGTGGGGGACAAAGATGGAGCAGTGGCACCAAAGGGGAACTATATGGCAGAGGTCTTTGAGAAGTTCAGATGAAGGAGATTGGATGCCAGCCAAGTGGAGACGCAAGAGAGACAGGTATTAAGCCGGGTAAGATCAGGTTGGACAGGGGAGGTGTGATGGAGTATGATGATGTCATCGGCAAAATAATAAGGTGATAAACTAGACAGTTGGATTAACAGAGCAAGGGGTGCCAAGAATAGGTTAAAGAGAAGTGGGGCGAGGGCTGAGCCCTGTGGGACCCCACAGTGCAGGGGCAAAGGAGCAGAGGTGGAGGAGTGAGTGGTGACAGAGAAGGATCGGTAAGAGAGAAAAGAATGAAACCAACCGAGTACAGAGCCCTGGACACCAGCATCCCAGAGACGAGAATGAAGCAAGGAGTGATCTACAAGGTCGAAGGCAGCTGAAAGATCCAGGGAAACAGCCAAAGAGATATCACTGTGATCATGAGAGATATGAAGTTTGTTCAATAAGGTCTCAGTACTATGGCCAGTGCGAAAGCCATATTGTTGAGGGTGGAATCTAGGTGTACAGAAAGATATGAGAAGAAAGCCTTTTCCAAGATTTTGGATAAGAAAGGAAGTTTGGAAACTGGATGAAAGTTGGCAGGATCAATGGGATCAAGTGAGGGTTGTTTAAGAAGACGGCAGACTAGTGCATGCTTCCAAGACATGGGAAAGACGCCAGTAGTGAATTGAGCATAGTGAGGATAAAGGACAGAAAGGTAAGGGAGGGTTCCAGAAGCCACGCTGATGGAATGGGATTGAGGGGACAATTTGATTTAAGGTGGGTAGAAATAGATTTGACAAGCTCTACGTTAGTGATGTGCTGAAAAGATGACCAGCTATGAGAGAGGGATGGAGATGAAGGGGGAGAAGGAGGCAGAGGGGATGCCAGCAGTGGGGGAAAGTTGGGAAAAGCAGAACAAAGGTGCTGTATCTTATTCATTTATTTTTTTATTTTTTTTATTTAACAGGTCTTCTATACCGCCTTATTTACATTCAAAGTGGTTTACAATGAACAGT
Organism: Ichthyophis bannanicus; assembly: GCA_033557465.1. Lineage (NCBI taxonomy): Eukaryota > Metazoa > Chordata > Amphibia > Gymnophiona > Ichthyophiidae > Ichthyophis > Ichthyophis bannanicus. The sequence goes on along the minus strand of CM066043.1, from coordinate 210,100,170 downwards.
TATAGCAACAAGCTTTACATTGAACAGGGTTATTTAACTTGGATGGTTACATTGGGGTTAAACAAGCAATTGTCTTAGTGGCAAAGAAAGAAGCTAGCTGGGAAGGGCTAGGTGCAGAGGAGATGGAAACATGAGAGGTGGAAGAGCGAGTGTTTCATAAGGATTTGTGAATACAGTAGAGTTTGCGTGTGAAATTGGGGGCAGTCAAGATGAGTCCAGAATAGTAGGAATGTTTGGCTGTGAGGATAATGGATTGGTAGTGCTGATGACAAGAATTAAAGTGTTGTAGAGCATCAGGGGTCCTTGCCTTCTGCCAGAGGCATTCAGCCCAGTGGAGCTGGGAGCATTGCAAGCGCAGGTCCAGATGGTACCAGGTATGGTATGAGGAAGAACGGGGCCTACAAGGACGGAAAGGAGCAAGTGAATCAAGGGCAGATGAGACCCAAGAGTGCCAAAGAGAGACCTGCAAAGTAGGAGATTGGATAGTGAAATTGTACACTGGTAATGGGCCTGTAGGAGCTTGGTTGGTTTTTGTCAAGGGTTATTTGTTTGATTAGAGGTTGGATGGAAGCTGTTTTAAGCATTGCTGGCAAATATAGAAACATAGAAATATGACGACAGAAAAAGACCACATGGCCTATCTAGTCTGTCCTTCCATATCAACAACTACAACAGTCCCCTTTTTACCTTTAGAGATCCTCTGTGTTTGTCCCATGCTTTTTTGAATTCAGTTACTGTCCTCATCTCTACACCTCCACTGGGAGACTATTCCACGGATCCACTACTCTTTCCGTAAAGAAATATTTCCGCATATCACTCCTGAATCTATCTCCCTTCACCCTCATCCCATGTCCCCTCATAGCAGAACTTGCTTTCAATTGAAAGAGGCTCTCTCCCTGAACATTTATGCCACGGAGGTATTTAAACATCTCAATCATATCACCTCTATCCTGCCTTTCCTCTAAGGTGTACATATTAAGATCCTTAAGTCTGTCTTCATATGCTTTATAGTGAAGACCACTAATCATTTTAGTAGCCACCCTCTGCACCGACTCCATCCTGTTCACATCCTTTTGAAGGTGCGGTCTCCAGAATTGCACACTATACTCCAAATGAGGTCGCACCAAAGACTTATACAGAGGCATTATCACCTCCTTTTTTCTGCTAGCCATTCCTCTCTGTAGCCACCCAAGCATCCTTCTAACTTTTGCCGTCGCATTTTCTACCTGTTTAGCTATTTTAAGATCATCAGACACAACCATGCCTAGGTCTCGCTGTTCTTTAGTGGACAAAAGTACTTCATTCCCTATACTATATTGCTCCCTTGGATTTCTGCAGCCCAAATGCATGACCTTACATTTTTTAACATTAAATCCCAGCTGCCAAATTCTAGACCATTCTTCAAGCTTAGCTAGATCCCTCCTCATGTTATCTACACCTTCCTGGGTGTCTACTCTATTGCAGATTTTGGTATCATCCGCAAAGAGGCAAACCTTACCCGACAGCCCTTCCGCTATATCACTAACAAAGATGTTAAAAAGAATCGGACCAGGGACAGATCGCTGGGGCACACCACTGGTAACATCCTTCTCCTCAGAATGAGCTCCATTTACCTGTACGTTTTGTCGCCTCCCACCCAACCAATTTCTAACCCAAGCAGTAACTTTAGGGTCCACCCCTAGGGTGCTCAGTTTGTTTATAAGTCGCCTGTGAGGAATAGTGTCAAAGGCTTTACTAAAATCTAAATACACCACATCTAGGGCTCTCCCTCAGTCCAACTCCCTGGTCACCCAGTCAAAGAAATCAATCAGATTTGTCTGACAAGACCTGCCTCTGGTGAATCCGTGCTACCTCGGATCCTGTAATCCGCTGGACTCCAGAAATCTCAATATTTTGTCTTTCAGCAGCGTTTCCAATAATTTACTCACCACCAAAGTTAAACTTACCGGCCTGTAGTTTTCAACCACATCCTTACTTCCACTTTTGTGTAAAGGCACCACATGAGCCTCTCTCCAGTCCTTTGGCACCACTCCCGACTCCAACGAGGCATTGAAAAGGTCAGTCAATGGAGCTGCTAGAACGTCCCCAAGTTCCCTCAGTATTCTAGGGTGTATCCCATCCGGTCCCATCGCTTTGTCTACTTTAAGTTGAACTAGTTTCTCATGAACACAGCCTTCTGAAAATTGTTCAAGATGTCCCTCGCTTCTGTTCCTGTTTGTGGGTGTTTTCTGAGGTTCCGCTCCTGGTTCTTCATCTGTGAACACAGAACCGAAATATTTGTTAAGCAAGTCCACTTTATCCTCATCAGCTTCTACATATTCCTCCCCTGCACCCTTGAGTCTGACAATACCACTTTTGCCCTTCCTCTTCTCACTAACATATCTGAAAAATGTCTTATCCCCCCCCCCCCCCCATTTTATTGCATTGGCTATTTCCTCCTCCTTTTGAATCTTTGCCTTCCTGACTACTTTGCTAGCTTCTCTAAGTTTTTCCAAATATAGATGCCTGTCTTCCTCTCTCTGTGATCTCTTGTATTTCATGAAGGCCTCCCTCTTTTTCTTCACTTTTTCAGCTACTTCTTTCGAAAGCCTTAGCGGTCTCCTTTTCCTTTTACCTTTATTTACCATTTTAACAAAAAGGTTGGTTGCCCTTAAAATATCCCCTTTCAGTTTTGCCCACTGTTTTTCTATATCCCCCAGCTGTTCCCATCCCACTAACAACTCCCTGAGGTATTGGCCCATCTTGGCAAAGTTAGTCTTCCTTTGGTGAGTGATAATGCATCTTAGCAACCTCAAGTAACCTCCAGGAGAGCATTTACATTATTCGCCCCAACCATCTGGAGTGCATTGTCAGTAAACCTATGTTCCATAAATGACCTAATGAAAAAAGCTAAAAACCCACATTTTCACTGAACACTTTGCTGACCCGACCTAATCACCAGAATTAAATGGACCTTCTCTTGGACACTTTGTACAACTTAGGAGAAACTAGCTAAACTTAAAGTAGACAAAGCGATAGGACCAGATGGGATACACCCAAGGATACTGAAGGAACTTGGGGATGTTCTAGTAGTTCCACTGACTGACCTTTTAAAGGTCTCATTGGAGTCAGGAGTGGTGCCAGAGGATTGGAGAGAGGCACGTGTGGTCCCTTTTCACAAAAGTGGAAGTAAGGATGTGGTTGAAAACTACAGGCTGGTTAGTTTAACCTCGGTGGTGAGTAAATTATTGGAAATGCTGTTGAAAGAGAAAATAGTGAGGTTTCTGGAGTCCAATGGATTACCGAATCCGATGCAGCACGGATTCAACAGAGGCAGGTCTTGTCAGACAAATCTAATTGATTTCTTTGATGGGTAATCAGGGAGTTGGACCAAGGGAAAGCCCTAGATGTGGTATATTTAGATTTCAGTAAGCCTTTGACACTGTTCCGTACAGACGACTTATAAACAAACTGAGCACCCCAGGGATGGACCCTAAAGTTACTGCTTGGGTTAGAAATTGGTTGAGTGGGAGATGACAAAGGGTACAGGTAAATGGAGCTCACTCTGAAGAGAAGGAGGTTACCAGTGGTGTGCCCCAGGGATCTGTCCTTGGTCCAATTCTTTTTAACATCTTTGTTAGTGAGGAGGAATCTAGCTAAGCTTAAAGAATTGTTTAGAATTTGGCAGCTGAGATTTAATGTTAAAAAATGTAAGGTCAAGCATTTGGGCTGCAGCAATCCATGGGAGTGATATAGTATAGGGGGTGAAGTACTTCTGTCCCCAAAAGAAGAGTGAGACCCAGGCGTGATTGTGTCTGATAATCTTAAAGTAGCTAAACAGGTAGAAAAGGCGACTGTGAAAGCTAGAAGGATGCTTGGGTGCATAGGGAGAGGAATGGCGAGCAGAAAAAAGGAGGTGATAGTGCCTCTGTATAAGTTTTTGGTGCGACCTCATTTGGAGTATTGTGTGCAAGTCTGGTGACCGCACCTTCAAAAGGATATAAACAGACTGAAGTAAGTACAGAGGGTGGCTAATAAATGGTTAGTGGTCTTCATTATAAAGCATATGAGGACAGGCTTAAGGAGCTTAATATGTACACCTTAGAGGAAAGGCAGGTTAGAGGTGATATGATTGAGACGTTTAAATACCTCCGTGGCATAAATGCACAGGGGAAGAGCCTCTTTCGATTGAAAGGAAGCTCTGCTACGAGGGGACATAAGATGAGGATGAAAGGGGATAGACTCAGGAGTAATATGCGAAAATATTTTTTTATGAAAAGAGTGGTGGATCCGTAGTATAGATCCAATGGAGGTGGTAGAGATGAGGACAGTGTCTGAATTCAAAAAGGCATGGGACAAACACAGAGCATCCCTGAAGGGAAAAAGGGGACTGTTGTAGAAGTCTGTATGGAAGGACAGACTAGATAAGCCATGTGGTCTTTTTCTGCTGTCATGTTTCTCTGATTCTATGCTACACATCCAGCCTAGCTAATTGACCTGAATAGCCTACATAACCTATGTACCCCCCCCCCCCCACCCCCTTAATGTCCCACTGAGCTCAGTGTAATATAGTTATATGTTGCCTCGGATCTTGCAACCTGTTGGTTTTGAGAAAGTTCACTATTCGCTCTTTCAGGAGCACCTCCATTACTTTTCCTGCCACCGAGGTAAGGCTCACGGGCCATCTGAAGAAAGTTTTGTCGCCACCCTAAAGATCTTTAGCCACCCTAAAGATGGCTAAAGATGTTAAGGGTGGTGAGAAAACTTTCTTCAGGTATATTCGGGAAAGGAAGAAGATCAGAGTTGGAATTGCAGGACTCAGAAGTGCTGGGAAAAGACTCGTGGAAAGTGACATTGAAAAAGCGAAATTGCTAAACAAATACTTCTGCTCTGTTTTTACTAAAGAAAATCCTGGAGATGGACCAGCTGTGACTCACAAATATAAAAATGGGAATGAAGTAGATACCACACATTCACAGAAGATGAGGTGTTAGAACAACTTGCTAAACTGAAAGTGGACTAAGCCATGGGACTGGATGGGATACATCCCAGGATACTGAAAGAGCTCAGAGAGGTTCTTGCAGGACCGTTAAAGGATGTCTTCAATGGATCCTTGGAAACAGGAGAGGTTCCTCAGGACTGGAGAATGGCTGATGTCTACCTCTACACAAAAGTGGTGACAGGGAAGAAGTGTCAAACTACAGGCCCGTGAGCCTTACCTTGGTGGCGGGAAAAGTAATGGAGGCGCTCCTGAAAGAGCGAATAGTGAACTTTCTCAAAACCAACAGGTTGCAAGATCCGAGGCAACATGGTTTTACCGAAGGACGGTCTTGCCAAGCAAATCTGATTGAGTTCTTTGACTGGGTGACCAAGGAACTAGATCAGGGGCATGCGATGGATGTCATCTAGCTGGATTTCAGCAAAGCCTTTGATACTGTTCCTCATAGGAGGCTTGTCAATAAACTCAGAAGCTTGGGGATGGGTCCCAAGATAGTAAACTGGATTATAAATTAGTTGACTGACAGACAACAGAAGGTGATGGTACATGGAGCTCACTTGGATGAAAGGAAGGTGATTAGTGGGGTGCCCCAGGGTTCGGTCCTGGACCTGGCACTGTTCAATGTATTTGTGAGTGATATTGCTGAAGGACTGAATGGAAAAGTCCTGTCTTTTTGCAGATGACACAAAAATTTGCAACAGAGTGGACTCCCCCGAGGGAGTGGTTAACATGAGGAAAGATCTACAAAAGCTGGAAGAATGGTCTAATTCTTGGCAACTATGATTTGATGCGAAAAAGTGCAGTGTCATGCACTTGGGTAGCAGAAATCCAAGGGAAATGTACGCAATAGGTGGCGAGAGGTTGGTGTGCATGCTTCAGGAGAAAGACCTTGGTGGGATTATCTCTGATGATCTCAAGGTGGCAAAACAGTGTGACAAGACGGTGGCAAAAGCCAGGAGGATGTTGGGCTGCATACAAAGAGGGATTACCAGCAGAAAGGAAGAGGTACTTATGCCACTGTACAAGTCACTGGTGAGGCCTCACTTGGAATACTGTGTTCAGTTTTGGAGACCATATCTTGCAAAAATGTAAAAAGACTGGAAACTGTTCAGAGGAAGGCGACCAAAATGATTTGGAGCCTGTGTCAGAAGCCTTATGAGAAGAGACTTGAAGACCTAAATATGTACACTTTGGAGGAGAGGAGGGACATGGAGATATGATTCAGAACTTTAAATACTTAAAGAGAAATGATGAACAAACAAACCTCTTCCAAAGACGAGGAAGCTGTAAAACTAGAGGGCATAACATGAAGCTGCAAGATGGTAAATTGAAAGGCAATGTCAGGAAATATTTCTTCACTGAAAGGGTGGTGGATGCTTGGAATGCCCTCCCGATGGAAGTGGTGGGGGCAAACACGGTGACGGAATTCAAAACGGCATGGGACAAACACAGTGGATCCCTTTACAGCAACAGGATAAAAACAAAATAAACTGTACCATCTAACATCTGAACCATCTAACGTCTCAACAAATAGGGGTGTCCTACATGGAGTGGTGGGTTCACCCCTAAACAAAGACATGGGGAGGGGTGGCCTGCACAGAGTGACAGGTGCACCTACTCTTGCCATCTTGCTGGGCAGACTAGATGGACCATGCTGGTCTTTATCTGCCGTCATTTACTATGTTACTATGTTCATAATGTTATGCTGCTAATTACTGTTCTTTTATGATGTTTTATTAACATTGTTCTACGAAAAGCCCTGTTGGCCCCATTATTTTATGTAAACCGCTTAGAATTGGAGATATAGAGGTATAGAAAACTGTTAAATAAACAAACATGCTCCTGTCTTATTGCCCTTTTGCTCTATTATCATGATGTTATTGGACTCGATATGATCATATATTCTTTCTGCAATAAACAGCTTATAGATTGTAAGTAGACAAGTTATTGGTCTATAACTTTTTTTTTATTTTTACAGTTCGCCAGGTTTTGGAGGTGTGATATTAACTGCTTGAGCCAAAAGTTGGTTTCTCCATCTGGGCCAGGGCTCTTACAATTTGGGGCTCGTTTTAACCAGCTTTCCAGCTGTTTCATTGTTACTGCAGGCCATTCCATAGGTTAGATGATTGGTTATGCTGTATACAGGAGCATTTAGACAAAGTAAGAGGGTTGCTCAGAAAGTAATGCTCCACATGTTTTTTCTCAGTCCAGAATGAAGATAGAGGTGTGAAATTGAAAAGGTAGTAACATGGAACTTCAAAGGACACATGTGTATAATTTTACAGTCGTCCGACAAATAGCGAGGCGGTAGTGATCCTTCAAATGGCGTCTGTGAGTGACACGCAGTACAAACAACGAGCTGTAATTGAATTCTTGGTGGAGGAGAAAGTCAGTCTTGCCTCAGCCACCAGTCCAGATCGGCACATCACGAGTCGGGAATTGTCCGTACAGCTTTCCGTCAGTAGAGGCAGTGCAATGACAATTATTGACTCTGTGGGATATTCAAAGGTGTGTGCAAGATGGGTTCCACAAAGTTTCACAACCGAACACAAACGACAAAGGAAAGACATCTGCTCCTGTTTGTTGGAGCATTTTGAAACTGAGGGTGAGGCCTTTATCCCAGTCAATAATTGCCATTGCACTACCTCTACTGACAGAAAGCTGTAAGGACAATTCCTGACTCGTGATGCGCCAATCTGCACGAATAATGTCATCAGCACGCTGCAACTTGTCTGGACTGCTGGCTGAGGCAGGACGCCCACACCGCATCCAATCTTCCAGTTCTGTTTTACCACTTCCTGAAGCCTTTACTTTCACCCATCGTCCAACGGTGCTCCTATCTACCGCAGAACGTCCATACACAGCACACAACTGTTTGTGAATGTTTCTCACACAATTCAATTACAGCTCATTGTTTGTACCGTGTGTCACTCACAGATGCCATTTGAAGGATCACTACCACCTCGCTATTTGTCGGACGACTGTAAAATTACACACATGTGTCCTTTGAAGTTCCATATTACTACTTTTTGTCATGCCCTTAGCCCCTTACCTTGGTATGGGGGGCGTGGATTTGTTTTTGTCACTGTGGTGCTTCAACTTCTGGCCTTTTTCTAACTGGATGCCTTTACATGCATTCTGGGAAAGGTAGTTCAGTTAGATATCACTTGGGCTCAGATGAAAAAAAACCCCTTCTTTGTAGTTGGGTTTGAGTGAGTGCAATTTATTCATTAGCACAAAATAAGACACGCTAGGTTCACAGATCCAACTTTTAAAGATATTTTCATCCAGGAATTCTTGCAACTTATAACAGGATAACTTGAACTGAAACAAAACAGCTTCCCTCAGCCTTAATTAGCAACACCTGCCTTCAGCAGAGCTTGCCGTGAAGATCAAAACAAACAGAAAGAAACTTTTAAACCAGGTTTCTTTTCCTTTCCAGTCCAGAGCCAATACCTGGCTATCTTCTATGCTTAAACTCAGCACTTCATACAGATAGTCCAATTCATAGAAGTAATAAAACTCTTTTCCAGGTTTTCTCAGCAGTTACACAAACCAAAAGCATTTCTTATTTCCTTCAGTTGAAAACGGCATCAAAGGAGCTCTGCACTGCTCACAGCTGTTTCTCAAAAGACAATCAGGAAGCTTCAGCTTTTCACTGTGTCACACTTTTCCTGAGCTTAGAAATTTAAACAAACAAACACAGCTCTCAAGGCTTTGGACACTGGAGACTTCTCTTTACGGTTGACATCACTAGCAACCATTCTTTAATTGGCAGACTGGCATGCAGAGCAGTCCATGTATGAGACCTCTTCCTCACAAGGTAAATCTGACTCTTCCAATTCCATGGGTTCACTCTCTGGCTCAGATTCAGATAGCTTACTTGACTGCCTTCTACTATGATTAAGGCTGTCTCTGGCAAATACGTATTGCTCCTTATTAGCTAAGCTTCTGGGACTCATACCTTGATCCAAGCCTGTAATAGCTTCACTTCTTACATGCTGTGGCCACCATCTAGCACGTCCTGTTCTCCAATTAGTGCTTCTGGCTCTCACTGCTCCCTTCCTTGAGTAGGCAAAACTTCTGCTCTCTCTATCCCTCTGGTTAGCAGTTGCAGCACTCTCTGGTCTCAGGAGTCCTTCCAGTTTCTCTCCAAGAGTCCTGCTTGTCCCTCCTTGTCCTCTTGCTCCTCGCCTTGCTCCTTTTGCTCTTCTGCTTTCTCTTGCTGGACTGCCTGCTGGTCTAACTGAGCTAAACTTAAACCCCTCAGGCTCCTGCTCCACCCTCTCCCCTCTCAGGTGGGAAAGATCAAACTCCCTCGTGGCAGCTGTGTGATTAGGGGATGCAGTGACGTAAGGGTTTCTTACCCTGGGCCTGTATTCCCTATCCTTTCTACCACTAGGGGCACTCTGTTCCTCATTGTAGCCAGGAATTACTGACTTTCTAGGAGCAAATGGAGTTTTAAGTCCTGGACCTTTTAAAATGGGTCCCTTTATTAAGGTAAATTCCTTCTTTTTACCCCTCTCTTCTAGGTCCTGATAAGCTTCCTTATTACACTTTTCAATTTCACACCTCTATCTTCATTCTGGACTGAGAAAAAACATGTGGAGCATTACTTTCTGAGCAACCCTCGTATTTCGCTTCTTGGTTGTGCTCTATGGGGTCCTCATATAGTTTTCTCCAGAAGGTTTCTGTTTCGGCTTTGGTTGGTGGTGTTTTTACCATCTTAATGCTCTTTCCCAATTCCCCGTAGAATTGTTTTTGGTTCTTTCTAAATAGTTTTTGATATCTTTCTTTTCTGTTTTCTTCATATCTTTGCAATTTTTGCATTTCTGCTGCTAATTTCAATTTATTATTGGAACGTATAGATTTCAGATCTTCTATTAATGCAGCATGCTTCAGCTTGATGTCTCGGATCTTCCTCAATATCCTTGATTATCTTAATCCTTTTAGATACCCGTCTATCAGGGATACCTCCGCATGCAATGATTGTATTTTTCCTTCAATTCGCTTTTTCCAAGGAGGAATTGTTTTTCTCTTTTTCTTCTAGCCCTGCACTTTAGTCAGTAGTATTTTTGCAGTAATAATTTTAGCTGCACAGTATTATATTTTTTTCGGTGATGTCAATGAATGGTCCTTTTATACTGGATATGGCCTAGTTCATCTTGTTTATCATACTTCTAACCTTTGGTGTTAATTTTAATTTAGGTAATCTTTCCCTGGCCTGGAACCCAGCATATTCATCTTTTTCCATGTGGACTAGGAGTTCGATCTTGAATTCCTCCACCTCTGGGTCTTTCTCCTCCTTTTCTTCCTCCTCATCAGTTGATTTGTTGACATGTCCTATACTCATCTCACTTTCCAGCAAGTCCAGATCTCTAAGCTCCATCTTCTCCTCAACTGCATTTTCTATGTATTCCTGTCTTCTGGTAGTCTCACCTAGGTCTCCTCCTCCTCCTCCCTGTATTTAGTTTTCCACGGAAGCCCTTAGTTGCTTCAGGATGCTGTCACTCACATACTATACTTCTTTATTTTGCTCTATGAAATTAAAGATCTCAAATTTGCATTTGTTGCTTTTTGCAGTTTTTCTTGTGGCAATTTTCTTCTTTTTTCCAGTTTTTGGCAGATTCTCTTTGCATATCCTCTTGATTTAAATATAGGGTTTGTAGGATAAAAATAGCAGTACACTATCTCCTTTTTATCTGCAGAAGTCCACTTAACCATAGTTAATCCTCCTTAATTTTTTCATTAATTTTTGTGGTTTAACTCCTGCCACAGTGGGTCCATGAAAATGCTCATCATGGCAGGGATATTTCCCTAGCACTGTGAGGAGTTCACTGAAGTAGATATTGAAGAGGTTGGAGCTCAGGTTACATCCCTGTCTCCTTGTTGTCTGAAGCTGTCTCTCTGCATACTGTTTATTTTTTACCTTACTGCTGAAGGACGAATACATTGGTTTAATTTTATCAAAGACTTTTCCCTCATTTCCAGTTTGCAGTAGTTTAAGGTTGAGGCCAGGGTGCCATATGGAGTCAAAGGCCTTTGTAAAGTCAACAAAGTATGTAAATATTCTCCTTGAAGAGGTGTGTTTTATGTTTTTGTTAATTAGTATCTGTAAGGTAAAAATGTGGTCAGTGTTTGTGCTTTGGAAGGAACCCAATAGCAAGGTTACTTACCTGTAACGGAGGTTCTCCATGGACAGCAGGATAAGTCAGCCACACCTGGTGATGTTATCCGAGAGCACCATCAAAACAGAAGTGCCAAGGTGCCCCTCCCACTGGCCTGTCCCTATCTAGCTCAGTTAGTCCCAAGCCAGGGCCTCCCAGGTAGGACAGCAGGTGTTTTGTCCTTGTGTTCTCTTCATCCATAGGGAAGGTGGGAGGTAATATGTGGCTGACTTATCCTGCTGTCCACGGAGAACCCCTGTTACAAGCAATGTTCCCTCTAACAGGGTCTAACACACGCCGCAGCACCCTCGCAATGTTCACTTTAATCTGCGCTAGGTCTGCCGCCGGCATGCCTGCCGGTGAGGAGAAGAGTGGATCGTTGATCGCTCTACACCCCCCCCCCCTCCCGCCGGCAGGAATGTTGGTGGTGGACCCAGCACAGGTTAGAGGGAACATTGGTTACAAGTAAGTATCTTCACTTTCTCCAAGGATAAGCAAGATGAGTCAGCCACACCTGGTAACTCTCTAGCCATGGCCTTGTGACCCATAGTGCTTTGGTAAGATGAAGCATGGTCTGAAAGATGTTCAAACAGAGAATGTGAGGTTAAGGCCCTTTATTAACCGTGATACAGGGAAACGTTTAACAATAGATCAGGCAGTGAACAACAGTGTTCTCACAACGGTTAAACATACGACAAGGCATCTCATGGTATCAAGGCACCATGTGGCACCAAAGTTGTAAGACTTAAAGCAACATTATGGTACTCAACGATGGACATGCTGTGGTGTGATGTGAATAAGACGTAGAACAGCTAACAGGGCATATAACAACAATGGCCTAACGCTTTGTAAGTAAGACTTCAAGGCTGTAATGTCAGAGGCACGGATGAGACACTGTCACTCTGGTCCTGTGCTGTTCTGCCCTGATCCCTCTGGTCCTATCAGGCCACCACATTCAGGATGGAGCGGCCAAAGACACTGTAGGCTAGTACAAATTGGTCCAGGCAGTAGTGTCTCTGGAAGATGTGTATAGAGGACCATGTGGCACCCTTGAAGATGTCCTTAACCAGCATAGCATTCTGTCGAGGTAGATGTATAGCGCCCACACATAGTCGAGAGTGTGGAGGCAGTACTCTTCCAGTTGGATTGTGGCTCTGGGTAGAAGGTAGGCAGGTCGATGGTTTGGTTCAGATGAAACGATGCCACTTTTGGAAGGAACTTGGGGTGTATCACAGTGGTGCGGTCTGGATACAGCAGGGTGTAGGGTGGGTGGGTGATCAGTGCCTGCAGGTCACTGATCCATCTGGCCAGTGTGAAGTCGATAAGGAAGAGCATCTTCCATGTGGATACTTGAGTGGCTCATCCCTCAAGGGCTCAAAGGGGGGCTGTGTGAGCCATTGCAGGATGATGTTGAGGTCCCAGGGCAGCACCAATTGGCATACAGGTGGGGGGGAGGGGCCATAGGTTAGTGAGGCCTTTCATGAAACGTGAAACTAGTGGGTGCATGGAGATGGATTGGTTGTTGAGGGGGTCATAGAATGCCGCGATGGCGGACAGGTGCACTCTAATGGAGGAGATCTTGAGTCCCACCTGTGCTAGGGTGGTGAGGTACTGGAGGATGAGTGGGACAGGGCAGGAGAACGGGACCTATCCTGCTGTGGTGCACTAAGAGTCAAAGTGGTTCCATTTCAGCGACTATGATTTTCGTGTGGAGGATGAAGAGTTTTGTGGCAGCAAGGATGAAGAGTTGCATGTCAGTGGTGAGGTGGAGGGAGGACAACCATGTACTCTCATCCTCCAAGCAGTCAGTGCAAGCATTGCAATGTTGGGGTGGAGAGTGTGCCCTTTGTCCTGGACGATGAGGCCTGGTATCTGGGGCATTTGGATGGGCAGTCAGTCGGCGAGGCGGTGAAGGTATGGGAACCATATTTGCCTTGGCCAGTGAAGGGCTATGAAAATAACTGTAGACCAGTCGCAGAGAACCTTTTGGATGGCCGTGGAGATGAGTGGAGGGGGGCATAGGTGTACAGGAGTAGGTGATTTCCCCAGTGCAAGTCAATCACATCTGGCACTGTGCTGTGCAGAGTTCATGACTCTGGTGTAGTTGCAGCTGGCAGCTGAGTCTGTCTGCTAGATTATTGTGCTAGTCTGGCAGGTAGGAGGCTTGTAGGAAACAACACCTGGTCAAGGCATAGCTCCAGATATTGTGTGCCTCCTTGCAGAGGATGAGAGCGTCCATGCACCCTTGCTTGTTGATATAAAACATTGCAACCTAGTTGTCAGTCTGCACCAGTACTACCTTGTTAGTGATCCACAAGGCGAAGGTCCTGAGGGCATACCTGACTGCCCGAAGCTCCAGCAGGTTGATGTGGTATGCATGCTCCCTTGCCATCCAGACCCCTTGTGTGCAGAGATGCAGCAAGTGGGTGCCCCAGCTTGTCTTAGAGGCATCCATGATGATGACAACGAGATTATGCTAGGGTGGTTGGAACAGCCTGCCCTGGGTGAGGTCTTCCCAAATCACCATGAGATTGAGGCCTGCACTCCACAATCTATGTTGACCTTGCATGACAGGGGCTGGGAGTGTTGGTTCCAGTTCTGGCACAGGTGTCATTGGAGACTGCACATATGGAGCTTGGCAAGGGGAATTACTTGCATGGTGGCTGCCATATGGCCAAGAAGTTGCAGCAGTGTCCTGGCCGGGATGTTGCTGGAGGATGCACTTGCCCGTGCCAGAGAGATAATAGTGTCTGCCCTCTGCAGGGCTAGGAATGCCCTTGAAGGGTGGCACTGATGAACTCCAGGGCTTGAGTGGGCTGTAGGTAGGATTTCTTGCAGTTGATCAGGAAGCCCAACGATGACAGTAGAGTAACAGTGCTTTGGACAGACTCCTCTGTTTCCTGCTTTGAGGGTGCAGAGATGAGCCAGTCATCCAGATAGGGAAAGACTTAAACACAGGACTTGCGTAGGTGTGCGGTGGCCACCACAACACATTTCGTGAAGACCCTCGGGGCCAGTGAGAGGCCAAAGGGGAATACCCAGTACTGGGAGTGGTGAGCCATGATATAGAAGCATGAATACTGTCTGTGCACTGAGTAGATGGGGATGTGGGTGTGGGTGTCTTGGAGGTCCAATGCTATGAGCCAGTCATTGAGCTGTAGGAATGGGAGGATGGAGCCCAGGGAATACTTGCGGAACCGTTCTTTGGGTATTAGGAAGTATCTGAAATAAAACCCGTGGTTGGTTTCCTCAGGGGGGGTGTCTTGTTCTTTGACCCTTGCTATCAGAAGGGACTGGATCTCTGCAGTCATAGCAGCAATCAAGTGAGCGGGGGTCTGGCTGTGGGGAATGCTCTTCTGGTGTGGGAGCATGGAGAATCTGATGCAATATCCCTTGCTGATGATTTGTAGTACCCATTTGTTGGTCATGATGCCTGCCCTCCCAGGTTTCCTTGTAGAATTCTCCCCACAGGTGAGACTGGATATCCAGTGATGTCAAAAGGAAGGAGTGCTGAGGTCCGATGACATCACCCTCCAAGATGACCACAACTGCCTGAGCTCCGTGGAACCTGGGAAGGAAAAGCTCCCAACCCAACCTCCCAGCAAGCTCAGCAAACCCCAAACTTGGCAATCCAGTGTTTGAACACAATGGTGGCACAACCATAAAAAAGAAAGCTCCTGACTTGTGAGATTTTGTGTACAAAAATCCCTTGACCCTGCAGGGTCCTGGTGACAAGATGTTGGCAATGCACATAGCGATGGGGCCAGCAGCACGTTTCCAGGCCCCGATGAGCAAGGTGAGAGACCCAGGCGGCATGAGAGACCCAGCTGCAAGCAAGGGGAGGGAATGCACTCTGTCGTCGTCTCAGAGGTTTCAAGAAGTCCTGGCCTAGTTCTGTGAGATAATAGCAGGACTTGGGGGGTATGAAAGCAGACACAACAAGCATAAGAGGACCTGAAGGCAGGTCTTGAGGACCTGCACTGGGACCTGAATGACCTGGGAGGAAGAATGAAGGAGGCAGAGTCCAGAATAGAAGAAAAGGTGGACATAATAGCGAGCCTGAACCAAAAATTAGCAGATCTTGAATAAAAGCGGGAGGAGATGCAGGACACAAGTGGGAGGATCTGGAAAACCACTCATGCTACAACAATCTAAGGTTCCGGGGCATTCATGAGGGGGGCCAAGTTTCTTGACTGTGAATAAGTGGCGATGAACATCCCAAGGCCCTTCTAAAAGCTGCCAATGTGGACTGGTCAGAGCTGGACTTGCGCACTGGCCAGGCTCACAGGGGGCAGGGCCCAGCAGGGCTTAACAGACCCCTCAGTATAACTGCTTGCTACCATGATTATGGAATGAAAGAATGAGTGGCCAGTAAATTCTAGATTTTGGGCTCTCTCCAGTGGGAGAGCTATAAGGTGGAAGCTTATGCAGACTTAACCCAGGCTACTCTGTGCCGTAGGTTCAAGATGTGCGATGTCCTACAGAAACTCAGAGTGGAAAATGTGCGCTACAGCTGGGATTTCCCCTTTGGACAGAACTTTCCAGGGGGATCCACACAAGGAACACCCTAAGTGGCAGCTGGTAGCAGTGGGCCAAAAATGCTTGCGCCAGTAGTCTGTGGAGGAAGGTTCGAGCTGGGCCAGTGACACATGACTCTCTGGGGACACAACTTTGGTGAACTTGAGGGAGGGAGGGAGAGTGATTGGCCATGGAGGATGGTGGGGGTCCTAGATTGTCTGTATGGGGGGTGTCATTGAGGGATGGGGTGAAGGGAAATGTAGGGGAGTGGGGGAGCATGATATGAGTGGGGGTGGGATGTTTGGTGGTGATTGGGGGGATAGGCTGGGGTGGGGGAGGTGGACAGGAGATTGAGATGGTTGGGAAGAAGGAGGGGAGGTAGGCAGGGAAGTGGTAGTGCGGGATATGGATGTTCATAGTTAATGAGGAGAGGGGGGGTAGGGAGGGCCTGAGGCATAGGTTGGGTAGGCTGGGCTGAAGGGGAGTCAGTTGGACCAGAGGCTATATTGTGTTATTTATAAGTCCCATTTCTCCCAACTGCATACTTCATTGTATATTCCTTCCATGTAAACTATTTTGACTTGTGAAAAAAAAAGGTATATCAAAAATTGTTAAATAAAATATCCTGGAGTGGCGGAAGGCAGGACGGGAGGGGGGGGGGGAATGACGGGGTGGAATGTGAGGGATTGATTCCAGAGAGCAGGCAGGGTGGTGAGAGTGAGTGGCTGGGGAGGGAGAAGAAGGGGATTGGATGAGGCAAGATTTGAAATTTGTCACTCTCAATGTCAGGGGGCTCTTAAAGCTTGTGCGCCTGATACTGCGCCACTGTCTGCCTCACCGGGGCCTGCATAGAACGCTGCCTAGGTGGGGAATTCTGCGTTGCACAGTTGTGCAGAATCCCCCCCGGAGTATCTATGTCCCTCTGGCTCGCTCTCTCTCTCTCTCATACCCTCTAGTACCAGCTTTAGCTGGTTTTCCACCAGAATCTCTGAATACCTGATCAGCAGAGCTCATATTCCTTTTGGCCAGGTCTTCTACCATTATTCTTTTCCTTCTGATGCCTCCAGAAATACAATTTTTAACAAACTGAAAAGTACACACTTACAGTATAACACATAATGGCACGTTTCCCCTTTCCTCTATTTGCAGACTGAGGCAGGTTTCTATGGGAGCCTTGACTGGAAAAAGCCCCCCACAGTAAAGTGTGTATCAGTAAGGCAGCAGGTGAGTGAGCATACTGTCAGTGGTGACTGACGGTGTATGTGAGAGGTATGGATATGTGTGTATCAGTAGTAGTATGATGCTGTTCCCAATGAAACCAGCAAACAACTTCACAACAGTGCTATAGATGGGCAGCATAGATGCAGAGTAGCTAACTAGATACTCGTGAAAGGTTATTTTTAAAACTAGGTTTTCATAATATTTGAAAAACACCTTTTATTCCAAAAAGGTATAAAATGTAAGAAATGAATTACAGTCAAAAAACCTTGGCGACCTAGCACTCAACTCAAAAGAAGCACCTTAGTCAACAAACAGACATTAAATTAAATAATTAAGCTTGCACTAAAAGCAACCCACGCAAATCTCAACACTGGAATCTTAGATTTTGCAGATCTGTGCTTAATCATATACACTGCACATTTCATTCCTTTTGTCTGAATTTACAGCTTTAGCCCAATACTTGGAACAGAGTTTTCAGCTTCTAGCAAACTCCTGTGCTTTTCCCTAGGGTTGTATGATGCTGGTGATGTTTTCCCACAGGATTGGTCTTGGAAAGATTCATTTGCAGGGCTCCCAAGTCCACACTTCAGCATTAGGGAGGGGGAATTTGGCATTTGTGTAAACAAAAGACTGGGAAAGAGGTGTGAAATGACCTAAGTCCACAAGAGGCAGGAATCTAATTGATAGGATCGGGAAAACAAAGGAGGAGAAAGAGAGTGTGTTTGAAAATTAATATATTCGGGACTGGCTGCATTGGAAGCCATTCATTTCCTATAAAGACTATTCAAAGAACATTTCAAGGATAAACATAATTCAGCTTCAACTGTGACCTCTCTTTACAGTCCACAACACTCAGAAATGAACCTGATCCCACACACTCACACTGATCATCAAACCACCAAGCCATGCACTCATATATGTAATCCACAAGAACAAACACTGATCATTCATATTGTAAAAAGTTCTTTACCACCTATTATTTATAATTTATTTATTTATTTAACAATTCTTTTATACCGCGCTATTTCAATCAGTGCGGTGTACATTGAAACAAGAACATACTACAATGCATACAAGTAACATTGAGTTTTACATTGAGTTTAATCATTCTCTTGTTCCTTAAATGTTATACATGTTGACTTTCCACGCTCTATGTAAATACCTTTTTCTTCCATTGTTATTGATCTTAGGAAATACAGTACATAAAACTTGCAAAATGAATGAATAAAGATACAGTCTTAGCATTATGATGTCAGAGAGTATTCCAGTTGGTTAAACGAATGGAAGAAAGAACTATTCAAGCGTGAAGACAAAGGAAAGAAGGCTAGAGCTGACTCTCTTCACATGATCCACCATCTGACCCCTGCATGAGTGCTCTCACAGTTGTTGTGCCAATGGAAAAATGAATTTATACAACCGGGTGTATGAGTATACTGATCTGCAATAGGCATAAATGCGCCTAGGTTGACTAATGCTTAAAAGGCGTAAATGGCATTACAATCGGTTCTGCTAGTTAACATGGACTCTTGTTAGTGCTGTAATTTACTGTTACTGCAATGACTAGACCAAGTACCTTAGAAGGGAAGTGGGGGCCATAAATTGGAGGGTGGGGGGAATCCCTGGGTTGTTGTGAATGAAATCTGATGGTGCCGAAATCCAAGCCTTAGTTCTGACGAAGCTGATGCCCAGAACAGCAACAGAAAACTTCCAAGTCCAATATCAATGTAGTTTTTAAATTTAAAAAAAAGAAAAGAAAGGCATGAATTATTCAGTAGCCACTGATCTGATAGTGGCCAGTTTTAGGGGGCATAGCTTACATATGGTTTCTTTGACCCTACTCTGCTATGACCATGACTCAACAGTAAAGAATGGGACCTTTTGCCTGTCTGTGCACTTCTCAGTTTTATTCAAATTCAGGCATAAGTAGTCTCCCTATGTCTTCACATAACACAGAAATAACTCGTGGAGCTTGTTGCCGCAGGATATAAGTGGTTTTAAAAAAGGAAAAAGGCTAACTTGTGCAAGATAGGTCCATTAGGGGCTATTCTAGTACTATAAGAGCCAGAAATGTCTTCCTGACTTCAGTGCTTCTCCGAAAGTACAGGAGTAGACGGACCACTCCACTCATATACTGTTACTTTTCTTCTAAGTACTTACTCTAAGCCCCTGTCGGTCTAGAGCAGTGGTTCTCAACCTTTTCTGTACCGTGACCCCTTTTACCATTGGTCAACTTGTGGCGACCCCCAATGATAAAATCAAATGCGTCTCTCTTCCTTTACCGTTAACACATTGTCGCTGTAATCATTGTTGAATAATTAATATATTATAGGCCTTTGCAATATGTTTTTATTTATAAAATTTACTTATTTAAACCACAATAATTAATCACAATAACAAGTAACAATATTTGATTTAAAAATTATGATGATTTTGTAGTCAAATCCCTAATATGAAATAAAATTATTTTTTCTACCTTTGTTGTCTGACCAATTTATTCTCTGATCATGCTGGTCCCGATCTGAGGCTTCTGCTTTCCTGTCTTCTCTTAGCTCTCTTTCTGTGGTCTATGGTCCATCTGCCATTTCTTATCTCTTCTTTCGTTTTCTTCACTTCTTTCCATCATCCTAAATCCAGTCCCAGTAACCCTCCCCAGTATCAGCCCCTTTCCAGTCCTCACTTTCAGTACCTTCCAATGTCAACTTGCATTCCCATGACTGCCACTGGTGTCCATTCCCTTCCAGTCCCCCTCCTTCCCCACTGACCAGTCCCTTCTAGTACAAATACCATGGCAGCCCCTCTCAGATCCACTCCCTTCCAGTTCCATTCTCCCATCCCCTCGTATCAGCCCATTTGTAGCCTTAGCCCCCAATTTTCTTCCAGGGCCAGCAGCTCTATCCTCCCCTCCCCACAATCAGCCCATTCCCAGTCGAAGCCCCCCAATAAGCTCACTTCCAGTGCTAGTCCCCCCTCAACCCCATTATCAGTGCTAGCCTCCCCTAATCAGCCTAATACCAGTCCTACCCCCCCATCAGCTCATTACCAGTCCTAGTCTCCCCTAATCAGCTCATTTCCAGTGCTAGTCCCTCCTCAACCCCATTACCAGTTCTAGCCTCCCCTAATCAGCTCATTTCCAGTGCTAGTCCCTCCTCAACCCCATTACCAGTGCTAGGCTCCCCTAATCAGCTCATTACCAGTCCTACCCCCCATCAGCCCATTACCAGTCCTAGCCTCCTCTAATCAGTCCATTTCCAGTCCTAGCCTCCCCGATCAGCTCATTTCCAATGCTACCCCCCATCAGTCCATCACCAGTCCTACCCCCCTATCAGCACATTACCAGTCCCAACCCCCCTTGATCAGTCCATTCCCAGTCCTAGCCTTCCCTAATCAACCCATTACCAGTCCTAGACCCCCCATCTGCCCATTATAATCCTAATCCGCACTGTCTCTCCCCTCTGTCCAGCATTTATCCCCCGTCTGTCCAGTACATTCCCCTGTCTCTTCCCTTTGTCCATGTCATCCCCCCTCCCTCCCTCCCTCCCTCCATCCATCCATCCGTCATCCCCCTCCCTCCATGTCAGCCCCCCTGTCCATGTCAGCCCCCTCCCTCCATCCATCCCTCCATGTCAGTCCCCCCTCTGTCCATGTCAGCCCTCCCTCCATCCATGTCAGCCCCCCTCTCTCCATGTCAACCCCCCTGTCCATGTCAGCCCCCCTCCCTCTCTCCATGTCAGCCCCCCTTGTCTGTGTCAGCCCCCTCCCTCCATCCATCCATATCAGCCCCCCTCTGTCCATGTCAGCCCCCTCCCTCCATCCATCCATCCATATCAGCCCCCTCCCTCCCTCCATGTCAGCCCCCTTTCCTCCCTCCCAGCCCCCTCTGTCCATATCAGCCCCCCTCCCTCCCTCTATATCAGCCCCCCTCCCCCATGTCAGCCCTGTTGCAGGTTCCTTCCTCCCCTCTCCCCATGTCTGCCTCCTTCTTCTGCAGCCGCGGCTCCCTGTCTCTTAGGGAACCGCGGCTATGCCTGTAAAATCGTTGCGGAGCCTTTCTGTCTCTAAACGGGCTCCGTGCAGCATTGTCCCGCCTCCAAAGGACGTGGTAAACAACTTCCTTTGGAGGCGGAATAATGCTGCATGAAGCCCGTCGAGAGGCAGGAAGGCTCCAACCGCAACGGTTTTACAGGCATAGCCGCGGTTCCCTAAGAGGCAGGGAGCCACGGCTGCAATAGGAGGGAAGCGGTGAGTTTGCCGCTGCCAAGGACTCGGCAGCAGCAGCAACTTGTGTGCTTTTTTTTTTTTTTTAACGGCGGAGTGAGGCGACCCCTGCTAAATCCTGTGGCAACCCCTATGGGGGTCGCGACCCACAGGTTGAGAACCGCTGGTCTATAGAGACCTTTGCTCTGACCCAGCTTAGCAATTATGGGCCTGATATTCAAAACAGGGGATATATAAACACCTGCTGGTCAGCCATGGTCTTTGATTCAGCAGCAGTAATGTCTGGATAGTGGCTGCCACTGAGTATCCAGATCATGTGGCCACTAGTTGGATAATGGTAGTGATTATCCGGATTGCAGTGATTTTCAACCACTAGCTGGATAATTTAACCAGATAGCAATTTTAGGCAGCTGTCCTACCAGCCTAAACTCTCCAGATAAATTATCCGGATAGTAGCCTCGCACCCTAACTCCGCCCTGCAGTAATGCTGGGGTGGAGATATTCAGATAGTGTCGCTGAAATCTCTCGCTCTAAGCACCCTTATCCAGATCAATCCAGATAACCTTTATGGTTATCCAGATAAGGACTTTTAAATATCGGGCCCTATGTTTTTTATTTGGCTGAGACTTCCAGCAGTTTCATCTTCTGAGCATCAACGTAGGCGATACATCTGAGAGAAAACAAAATCAGCAGATTTCCTGGTAAGCTTCCAGCATTTCTCTGCAGGCCTGTGGAGGGTGTTCACAGATACCCAGATGGATAGTCACAGACATGTTTGCACCCATATACCAAAGTCGCATGCTCAGATACTCAATACAGATTCATCCAGATGTGGTCTCACACAGCTGCTCACTCACGTACAGTACACATGCAACACAGTCATACACTCGGAGCAGCATCACATACCAATAAGAGAGACATGGTCAGACAGGGAGGCTTTCACACTCAGGCACAAAGCCTTAAATGAAAGAGACTCCTGAAGATAGTGAATGTGAAAGGAGAGGGGTCAGATTATCACGTGTCAATGCTGTCTCCCCCTGAAGCCCACCTTGCAGAACGTGATCTTGGATATTACAGCAGCAGATTTCCCTCTGAATTCTTGCATGAAGGGAAGAGGTGTGAAAGGGGATTTACACTGAGCCGTAAGGCTACGGGAGGAAGGAGAATGTAATAAGCAGTCTTAATTTGTGAAATGAGTTACTGGTACCTTTAAGTCCCTACATGAAAAAGATTAGAGCATTTGAAATGCAACTATCTAAAGCCAGTCTGTCCACTAGGTGTGAGCTCCTTAGTGCCAACACCTTCACCCCTTCCTTCCTCTTCCTTCCCACTTCATCTATTCCTTACCCACCCTCTGCCTCACCTAAACACATATACATATATAGCACATGCATGACCTGCCTGCTATCTCTCCTCACCTCCCATTTAGAAAGATACAGCTAAGTGGATTCTGTCAGTTAAATATTTCTGCTCTAATAGTGAAAACTTCTAGGATTAAGGCTGCAGTAAAATATTAAGAAGCAGACTTAAATACTGGGCAAAAACATCGCCCTCGAGCAACAAAGCTCCATAAAAGTAGGTGGATAATCTGCATTTGTGTCAAAGGTAATTCTCACAAAATCTTAGCAATTTTCAGTCTTCTGCACCAACGTAATTACAAAAAGATTGTCCTGAAGGAGGGACTGTAGTTTTTAACAGCTAAGTAAAATAAGCTGTGAGGCCAAGAGAGGGGTATCACTGGCAACATATATTTCTACATAGCAAAGTGGACTGATCCAGAAACCACCGTACTTGACTCACTTCTGCAAGTCTTTTTTTTTTTTTAACTTCATAATTTTTAACCATACTTCCAAAGCAAGTATACAAGAAACATGATTGAAATCAAATACAAGAAAAGATCAAATACCAAAAGAAATCATAACTTCTGCAAGTCTTAACCAAGGCATAAATTGTGTCGTTTGCAACCGTGACACATGCAAAAAGATTTATAAATGAGCCTCGTGTACTCTTTGCCCCAATCCTAGACCTTGCCCATGCCTTCCGTCCATTCTGTACTATTCCCTCATCCCTGTGGCTGCACACTGAACTCTTGAAATGCAGATTCCCTGAGGCTATACTAAAATGATTATGCTTTTTCTCTACAACGCCAGAAGATAAAATGCTCAGCAACTGAGACTAAGGCATCCGAAGCACAAAAGGTGAAGTGACTCTCATAGGAAAGCTCTGTAGAGAGGATTCTGCTGCCTGGCCCTCCACACACTATTCAGACTAATAACTGATGGGCACGAAGATATATGAAGCATGCAGATGCTTAGCTCTTTCCCTCACAGGGGAATCCTGCTGCACAGGGAGCAAGCTCTGTCACCGTTTGGCACACTCCTTATGCTAATATCCCAGTCCCTGGGGAATCACACGCAGTGCAACTCTAATCAAGGCAGCTGAAGGATTCTCAAGGGAGAGGACGCCTTTATTTTGTTAAATGCAAGAATTAGATAGATCTTTTCAATAAAAACATATGAGCCAGTTTTTAGAAGGTTTTATGCGTATACCAGCAGCTGATATATGCGAAAATCCTTGATCCATTGATATTCGGATAACGCTGGCCAAAAATGGCTCTAACTAGCCTGGCACTGCTTGTATAGTATTGGAGCAGAGTTAGGGTGGAGCGAGGGTGGGAGCCATTTATTATCAGTACAGCAATGATTTTCAGCCACTATAAGGATAAAGCGGCATTTTAGAAAGGCCATTTAGTTGCCCACGGGGACCTCCAAGTCAAACCGTCTGAAATTTTTGCGGAAGGGGCAGCAGAGAAGGTGGGCACGTCTAAATTTGTTCTAAAATCGGCCTATCTCCATTTCAAAAGTTAAACATCTCCACCAACATAGAAGGAATTGGGGATATTTAGCAACAGCTCTCAGACAGTGCGGGGAAAGGGGCAATTTTAGAGATGTGCACATGTGAAATAGGCCCTTCAATCTGTTCAAGACACATTTGCACAACTAATCTTCTGCCAGTATTACTGTGCTCATGTCGCCCCTCAAGTTACATCATTGGCTCCTATCCATTTCTGTATCCCGTTCAAACTTCTCCTACTGACCTATCAGTGCACTCATTCAGCTGCTGCTCCTCACTACCTTTCCTCTCTCATCTCTCCCTGCACCCCTCCTCGGGAACTCCGCTCTGCTGGCAGATCCCTTCAATCTGTGCCCTTCTCTTCCACTGCCAACTCTAGACTTCAATCTTTCTACCTTGCTGCTCCTTATGCCTGAAAGAAACTACCCGAGTCAGTACGTCAGACTCCATTTGCAGCTGTGTCCAAATCCGGGCTAAAAACTCACCTCTTTGAGACTGCTTTTGGCTCCTGATCCCCTTAGTCTCCTGTTCACCTCCTATGGGTTTCATTACCATTCCCTTAGATATATTCTAGTCCCCAGTTGTTGTGTTGTCTGTCTTGACTAGACTGTAAGCACTGATGATAGCGACTGTGTGTGTATAGCGTGGCATATGACATGTAGCGCTACACAAGTAAGTAGTAGTGAAACCGACAACATAGACATGTCCACAGCAATGTTTCAGAATGCACTCACGTATCGGCCACCACATACTCATCATGGCCTGCTAGTGGCAACTCACAAAAAGGCCTCTGTACACTTTTTTGAGGGGGTGAAAATCATTGGGGGAGTGGGAGGGCATTCCCCTCTTCACCCTCCTGTTGTTTGCTAGCCATAACAAGCACTTTTCAAATGGCTATTCGTGCCCGGGAGCAGATATAGACATAGACGTGTCCGCCGGCGATCATAAATGTGCAGCGCCGTTCTAAAATTGGATGCAGACGTGGATCTTTTTACAGACCACCAGGGACACCACACCCCTGTGCAACATAAATGTGATCACACTGCACATGTATAAATTCAGGCATTTCTAAAACGGCTCTTGGGACGTGGATGTGTTAAGCACGTCTGAATGGGTGTTTTCAGACATGCAAATCATGAATAGAGCTTCTAAAATGATCCCCATAACTTACAGTTGTGGCCAGCATTATTGGCACCCTTGCAGTTGAACCGCCTTAATGTCCAATATCTCCAAATAAAAGTGGCCAATGAAATGGCTTTGGACTATACAGTATAGGCAGATGTATTTGATACATAAAAGAATCAAATAAAACAAGACCAATTCTCCTGGAGGATATTGGACTCTATGCCCACTTTGATGCAACGAGGTAACTGATTATTTCGCCTACAGTTTAAAGAAAAACAATAGATTTTTCAATTAAACACTGTCACTCCTAATGGTTTGAATTTGGAGATTGAATGGCATAGTCTACTCTGATTTGTTAAGGCCAGGGCCGGATTTACCTTGAGTGAGGCCCTACGCCAACAAAAATTGTGGGCCCCCAGCAGGGGCGGCCCAAGGGGGGTGCGGACCTCATTTGCATAAGGGGCCTCATTTGCATAAATATTTGCATAATGTTACCATATACTAACTTTTAGTAAACGTGCCTCTTAATGAGTGTATGGATAAAGAAAGACTAAAAGATTTCTACATTACTATAATCCAGTGCCAACTGCCAGACACATTAGGAACTACTACAAACACTGCCCATAGTAAACCCGCCGTATCCTAACAGCACTACCAGGACTCACAAAGCACCATACTCTACCAATCAAAAGGCAACACTGCAAATATTAAACCAATACATTTCAGAGAACAACAATACATGACCTACTGGGGAAAGAGAACAAGTGGCAATGTCAAATAGGAATTATATAAACAGAACACCTCAGCTCAGTTACACATGCAGAACATAGACCATCACCAAACAAGTAATCACAATTTAGAAATAGGAAGACAATAATTAAACTGGGAATCCCAAAAGCCAAACTTGGAATGTACAACACTGTAGAAATAAAACTATACATTAATTTGCTCTTGTACTAAACAAAGCACAGATGTTAATGATGCACATTTACCAGAGCTGACATATTCCAATTAATAAATTCAAAATAAAG
The DNA here is from genome assembly GCA_033557465.1 of Ichthyophis bannanicus. Classification (NCBI taxonomy): domain Eukaryota; kingdom Metazoa; phylum Chordata; class Amphibia; order Gymnophiona; family Ichthyophiidae; genus Ichthyophis; species Ichthyophis bannanicus. The sequence goes on along the minus strand of CM066043.1, from coordinate 210,074,062 downwards.
AGATATTTTTCTACCTTTTGTGCATTTTTTTCAGCTGCAATTGCTCCAGCCACTTTCTTCTGGTTTCTTCGTGTCTTCTGCTAACTCTCCATCGTCTGCTGTCCATTTGTCCTTTCTTCTCTCTTCTAGATTTTTTCCCATTCTCTCTCTACATCTGCTTTAACATACTAATCTTTCTCCTTTTGCTCTTTCCTCATTCCTATTTCATCCACTCAAATTTTACCCCTCCATCCTCAATCCCCACTTACTCTCCCAATACCCGGCCAATTGTAGATTTTTTATCCCTCCCACACAAAATATTTTTCCCTTCTCTCCATTTTACTCTTCCAGCCCCATCCCATTCTAATCCTCCCCCAACATCAGCTCCCTTCTAGTTCCAGCCTCACCCAGCATCCATTCCCTTCTAGTCCCTGCATCAGCCCATTTCCAGTCCTAGCCATCCATCAGCCCATTTCCAGTCCTAGCAACCCCCCAACCCAATACCAGTCCTAGCCCCCCCATCACCCCACTTACAGTCCTTAACCCCCCATCACCCCATTTTCAGTCCTTAACCCCCCATCACCCCATTGTCAGTTTAAGCCCCCCCTATAACCCATTACCAGTCCTAACCCCCCATCAGCCCACTTCCAGTCCTAACCCCATCAACCCATTTCCAGTCAGCCCCCCATAGCCCATTGCCAGTCCTACCCCCCCCATCAGCCCACAGCCCATTACCAGTCCTAACCCCATCATCCCACCTCCAGTTTTAACCCCCCAGCCCATTTCCAGTCCTAGCCCCCCATAGCCCATTACCAGACAACCCCCATCAGCCCACAGCCCATTACCAGTCTTAACCCCCCCAAAGCCCATTACCAGTTCTAACCCCCCCCCCCCCAACAGCCCATTACCAGTCCTAACCAGGGCCGGATTTACCTTGAGTGAGGCCCTATGCCAACAAAAATTGTGGGTCCCCAGCAGGGGCGGCCCAAGGGGGGTGTGGGCCTCATTTGCATAAGGGGCCTCATTTGCATAAATATTTGCATAATGTTACCATATACTAACTTTTAGTAAACGTGCCTCTTAATGAGTGTATGGATAAAGAAAGACTAAAAGATTTCTACATTACTATAATCCAGTGCCAACTGCCAGACACATTAGGAACTACTACAAACACTGCCCATTTAGAACCCATAGCAAACCCGCCGTATCCTAACAGCACTACCAGGACTCACAAAGCACCATACTCTACCAATCAAAAGGCAACACTGCAAATATTAAACCAATACATTTCAGAGAACAACAATACATGACCTACTGGGGAAAGAGAACAAGTGGCAATGTCAAATAGGAATTATATAAACAGAACACCTCAGCTCAGTTACACATGCAGAACATAGACCATCACCAAACAAGTAATCACATTTTAGAAACAGGAAGACAATAATTAAACTGGGAATCCCAAAAGCCAAACTTGGAATGTACAACACTGTAGAAATAAAACTATACATTAATTTGCTCTTGTACTAAACAAAGCGCAGACGTTAATGATGCACATTTACCAGAGCTGACATATTCCAATTAATAAATTCAAAATAAAGAGATATTTTTCTACCTTTTGTGCATTTTTTTCAGCTGCAATTGCTCCAGCCACTTTCTTCTGGTTTCTTCATGTCTTCTGCTAACTCTCCATCGTCTGCTGTCCATTTGTCCTTTCTTCTTCTCTCTTCTAGTTTTTTTCAATTCTCTCTCTACATCTGCTTTAACATACTAATCTTTCTCCTTTTGCTCTTTCCTCATTCCTATTTCATCCACTCAAATTTTACCCCTCCATCCTCAATCCCCACTTACTCTCCCAATACCCGGCCAATTGTAGATTTTTTTATCCCTCCCACACAAAATATTTTCCCTTCTCCATTTTACTCTTCCAGCCCCATCCCATTCTAATCCTCCCCCAACATCAGCTCCCTTCTAGTTCCAGCCTCACCCAGCATCCATTCCCTTCTAGTCCCCTGCATCAGCCCATTTCCAGTCCTAGCCACCCATCAGCCCATTTCCAGTCCTAGCAACCCCCCAACCCAATACCAGTCCTAACCCCCCATCACCCCATTTTCAGTTTAAGCCCCCCCTATAACCCATTACCAGTCCTAACCCCCCATCAGCCCACTTCCAGTCCTAACCCCATCAACCCATTTCCAGTCAGCCCCCCATAGCCCATTGCCAGTCCTAACCCCCCCCATCAGCCCATCAGCCCACAGCCCATTACCAGTCCTAACCCCATCAGCCCACCTCCAGTCTTAACCCCCCCCCAGCCCATTTCCAGTCCTAACCCCCCCCATAGCCCATTACCAGACAGCCCCCATCAGCCCACAGCCCATTACCAGTCTTAACCCCCCCCCAAAGCCCATTACCAGTTCTAAACCCCCCCAACAGCCCATTATCAGTCCTAACCCCATCAGCCCACCTCCAGTCTTAACCCCCCAGCCCATTTCCAGTCCTAGCCCCCCATAGCCCATTACCAGACAGCCCCCATCAGCCCACAGCCCATTACCAGTCTAAACCCCACAAAACCCATTTACACTTATAAAACCCCCCCCCCAACAGCCCATTACCAGTCCTAACCCCATCAGCCCACCTCCAGTCTTAACCCCCCCCAGCCCATTTCCAGTCCTAGCCCCCCCCATAGCCCATTACCAGACAGCCCCCATCAGCCCACAGCCCATTACGAGTCTTAACCCCCCCAACACCCTTTACCAGTTCTAACCCCCCCCCAACAGCCCACAGCCCATTACCAGTCCTAACCCCATCAGCCCACCTCCAGCCTTAATCCCCCCAACCCATTTCCAGTCCCAGTCCCAGCCCATTTCCAGTCCCAGTCCCAACCCATTTCCAGCCCCAGTCCCAGCCCCCCCAATTACCAGTCCTACCCCCGCCCCCTCCCCCGGCCTAAAGTAAAAATTAATTAAAAAAAAAAAAACAATCAGGCTGCCGCCCCGGGGCCCCCGCGGCGGCCGCGGCAGCCGGGTCGGACCCGCGGGGGCCCCCTCTGTAAGCTCGGTCCCTCCCTCCGTGCCTCCGTGTCTCCCTCCGTGCAGGCTGTGAGAGACGCGAAGGCAGACTGTCTCCTTCGCGTCTCTGTTAAGCCCGCAGGGGCTGATGGGAAATTTCCCATCAGCCCCTGCGGGCTTAACAGAGATGGGAAGGCAGAAGGAGACAGTCTGCCTTCGCGTCTCTAACAGCCTGCACGGAGGGAGACACGGAGGCACGGAGGGAGGGACCGAGCTTACAGAGGGGGCCCCCGCGGGTCAGTCCATGCTGCCGCGGCAGCAGAGGGGGCCCCGCGGCGGCAGCCAGCAGGTTTTTTTTTATTTTATTTAAAAAAAAAAGCCTAACTAGTTCAATTTTTGTGGGCCCTTTGCAGCTGTGGGCCCTACGCCATGGCGTACATGGCGTATAGCTAAATCCGGCCCTGATCCTAACCCCATCAGCCCACCTCCAGTCTTAACCCCCCAGCCCATTTCCAGTCCTAGCCCCCCCCATAGCCCATTACCAGACAGCCCCCATCAGCCCACAGCCCATTACCAGTCTTAACCCCCCCAAAGCCCATTGCCAGTTCTAAGCCCCCCCAACAGCCCACAGTCCATTACCAGTCCTAACCCCATCAGCCCTCCTCTAGCCTTAACCCCCCCAGCCCATCCCTGCCGAGCCCAGCCCATTTCCTGGCCCAGCCCCCCTATAGCCCATTACCAGCCCTACCCCCCCCAGTCCATTTCCAGCCCCAGCCCCCCCAATAGCCCATTACCAGTCCTACCCCCCCCCATAGCCTATTACCAGTCCTACCCCCCCCCCGGCCTAAAGTAAAATTTAATTTAAAAAAAAACCTGGTGGCTGCCGCCGCGGGGCCCCCTCTGCTGCCGCGGGGGCCCCGTCTACAAGCTGGTCGGGTCCGGTCCGGTCGGGTCGGGTCGGGTCGGGTCTCTCTCCCTCCCTCGCTGCAGGCTGCAGGGTGCGAGAGACGCGAAGGGAGAGCGTCTCCTCGCGTCTGTGTTAAGCCCGCAGGGGCTGATGGGAAATCCCATCAGCCCCTGCGGGCTTAACACAGACGCGAGGAGACGCTCTATCTTCACGTCTCTCGCAGCCTGCAGCGAGGGAGGGAGGGAGAGAGACCCGACCGGACCCGACCCGACCCGACCAGCTTGTAGACGGGGCCCCCGCGGCAGCAGAGGGGGCCCCGCGGCGGCAGCCACCAGGTTTTTTTTTTAATTGAGTTTAAAAAAAAAAACTGGTTCTTTTTTTGTGGGCCCCTGCCGGCTGTGGGCCCTACGCCATGGCGTACATGGCGTATACGTAAATCCGGCCCTGGTTAAGGCCAAGCTGGCTGGGTGGCGTCTACAGAGTTGTTTTCTGCCCCTGGTTGGCTCAGCAGTAAACACATGTTCGGGTGATGTTGGACGCTGTGGTTTAAAGTTTTTTCCCTATTTGGCTCAGACTAATATCATGGAGTACATTTGGGGTTAAGGAACCTGAAGCAGGGCGGACAAAGATTTTGGCCCAAAACACAGCACTGTGTCATTTTCCTGTTTACATGGACTCCATTTTGCCAGCTAAGTGTTTTCATAAATGTTCTTACTGCAGATGATTAAAAGGGACGCAATCTTCAGAGAGAGCGCAGTCCCCCTCTGATGATTATGGTCCGGCAAAAATTTACTGTGCTTTTTCAGGGCTCTTGCTTTGTTGGGACCCCCCTTTCACTGTTTTTGGGCCTACTTGGGGCAGGTGGTGTTCCCTAAGGCCTCTGGATTTTGATGTTTTAGGACATGATTATTGGCATCCTTATAAACAATTCAAATCAGTTTAAACAGAAGAACCATGTTCCCATTGCAGTAAAATTAACACACCTGTGATCGATTGTCAGTACTCGCATGACTTCAATCAACCAATGAATTATGGCTCTAATGTTTAAAATGTCCACATTCACTCCCTGTTCTATTTTCACAATGGTGAAGACAAGAGAGCTGCCTGAGACAGTCAGAAAAGCCATCATCACCAAACATCAAAACATCAAAGGGGTACAAAGCCATCTCCAAAGACCTTTGGATGCTTGTGTCTACAGTTCGCAATGTTATTAAGAGGTTTTCGGCTCATTGAACTGTCAAGAACCTCCCAGAACATGGTGGGAAGAGGAAAATGAATCCAAGAAGTCTTTGAAGGTTAGTGTGAACTGTTCAAAAACACCACGTACAACATCCAAAGAGCTTAAGGCTGTCCTGGAGCATTCTCAAGTGGTGGTTTCAACCTGCACCATATGCCATGCACTAGACAAAGAAGGACTTCATGAGCAAAGGTCAAGAAGGACCCCACTACTCAAAGACAGACATAAAAAGGCACGCCTGATCTTTGCCCAAACTGTCCTTGAGAAACCACGGTCCTTCTGGGAAAATGTTCTGTAGACAAATGAAACCAAACCTGGGCTCTTTGGCAATGCAGACCAGCGATACATTTACAGGCGAAGAAATGACGTTTATAAGGAAAAAGCACCCTTCCTACAGTTAAATATGGTGGAGGTTCCATACATCCAAAAGAATGATTAAAAAGGAACAAATGGACTGTTTCAAACTGGCCAGCAATGAGTCCTGATCTCAATCCAATCAAGAACATTTGGAAAGAGCTGAAATCTGCCATTGGTAAAAGGAATCCTGGAAACATTCATGAGCTGGAACAAATCACAGTTGAAAAGTGGGAGAAAATACCAGCAGACAGATGTATGAAACTTATAGATGGCTACAAGAAACGTTTGGAAGTTGTCATCACTGCCAAGGGTTGTGCAACCAAATATCCGTGAAGGGTGCCATTAATCCTGTCCAGGTCATATTTTGTTTTTTCTCAGAAATTACTATGTCTAAGTTGCACAGACATCTTTTTTTTTGTTGTATACCTTTGAACATACTATTATAATATTATGATTACATGCAGTTGGACTATTTCCAATTATTTCTTAAGCTATTGTACACAACATGCCTAAAATGCAAGGGTGCCAATAATGTTGACCACAACTGTATTCAGCTACTTTAGGCCTGCTGAAATCAGCCCTAAGGTCAACTCATAAGCTTTCTGTATAGTGACTAAATATTGCTGCCATATGGATAATGGCTCTTGGTCAGCACCAAACGTCCATATTCGGTACCACTGCCTATCCATGGAGTGGCACTGCATATACGTATAGCAGGAAGACAGTATATCTCTATCGCAGAGGTGTCAGAAGGAACATTCTGGATCCTCGCTCCAGGGTACTGCCCATCAAACCTAATGAGCACTGTTCTAATCAGGTGAGCCCTGGTAGTGGGCGTTCCCCAGTTTTGGAGGGAAGTACAAGAATGGATTTTGGGAGGGGCAGAGATTAGGAGTGAGATTCATTTCTATCATGGTATGTGCAAAACTAACCCATTTGGACAATTGCCCCGAAGAGACCAGTGATGTTGGCAGTGTGAGACAAGGCCGTCTGAAAGAGAGGCCAAAGGGAGGCGTGGCCACTGGAGAAAAAAGAGCAGTGCAAAGCTCCCAAAGCTAATCCCGGAGCATAGGGTGCTCAGAAGGCGCAGAGGATCCCACAGAGGAGAAGAAAAGGAGTCGACAGTCAGAGCCAGCCCCAGAGTTGGCTCAAGATATTGGCGTCCTAGGCAACTTATAAGCCTTACACCCCTCCCTGTGTCAGAATCTATTGTTTAGCTTTGAATGCCTTGCTCTTTGTGGTTCCCCAGAAGCTGCCACCCTGGGCAACTCCCTACATAAGAACTTAAAGATATGCCATACTGGGTCAGACCAAGGTCCATCAAGCCCTGTATCTTGTTTCCAACAGTGGCCAATCTAGGTCATACGTACCTAGCAGTTTCCCCAAAAGACACAGGTTCCACAATGCTTGTACTGGGTCAAGCATTGATATCCTGGGTCCCTTCTTAATAATGGTTTATGGACCTTTCCTCCAGGAACTTGTCCAAACCTTTTTTAAACCCAGCTACACTAACAGCCTTTACTACATCCTCCGGTAACAAATTCCAGAGTTTGATTACACGTTTAGTGAAAAAATATTTTCTTTTATTAGTCTTAAATAGTTTACCCTGTAGCTTCATTGCATGTCCCCTAGTCTTTCTATATTCTGATAACGTAAACAATCGATCTACATTTACCCGTTCCACTCCGTTCATTAATTTATAGACTTCTATCATATCTCCCCTCAGCCGTCTCTTTTCCAGGTTAAAGAGCCCTAACCTTTTTAGCCTTTCTTCATAGGAGTATCCTTCCATCCCCTTTACCATTTTGGTGGCTCTTCTCTGAACCTTTTCTAATAACGCTATATCCTTTTTAAGATACGGCGACCAGAACTGCACACAATATTCAAGGTGCGGTCTCACCATGGAACGATATAGAGGCATTATAATATCTTTTGTTTTATTTTCCATTCCTTTCCTTATGATACCTAGCATTTGCCTAGTTTGCTTAATGGTTGGGCAGGCCCTGTCTACAGTGAGCTGATGCATTCCATACCCAGGAAGAAGGGAGAATGAAAATGAAAGGTGGAGCTGAGGAGTGAGAGTCCAAGAGGAGGATCTCAGAAATGAAAAAGGAGGAAGGACCTAAGTCCTGTGTACGTTCCACTGACTGAGAGCCAAGAGAGGGTGAGACGATATTGACTAAGAGATGGTAGTCCCGAGAGAGAGGGACTGTTGTCTGTTGTGAGACTGATTTGCACTGAGGAGGCTTAGGATCTCTTCCAGGCCCCACTTAATTGCTGCATGAAGATGAAGAGAGTTGACAGGGAAGAGGAGACACAAACTTCACAGGCACCTAACTAAAGCTGAAATTCTTTGTCAAGGTCGCTGCTTAGGAGGCATGCCAGAGGGAGCACAGGGCACCCACACACCATATGCAGCTTTGAGACTTTTAGCCATCACTATGCTTTGTTTTTGTGGACTCTGGGGGGTATGTTTACAAAGGAGCGGTAGTGGCCTCTTTGCGATATCGGAGCTGCGGCCCAATCACACAGAGGCCGCTACTGCTGCTTTGTAAACATAACCCTATGTCTAATTTTTATTGTCCTTTTTATATTTGTGTTTGCCTGAGAAGTAGCTAATAAACAGGTACTTTTATTCAAATTATTTTTGGACTTACATGTTGGTTTTGCTTGCACGGATTGCTTGTCCCTGCCAAGAGGTTAGTGAAGGAGATTTTGTGCCATCAGCAGGGACCCTTTATGTGTCTGCTCTGAACTGGGATAGGGAGTGGGGAAGAGTGTGAGATTTCATTACAGAGACCAGCAGTTTTGCTTTGTACTGGTCTCTGGGTCACCTTGCAACCCCACAATCTGAGGACCTGCTACATACAAATTTTTTAAACACTAGAGTGGACATTTAAAAAAACCTGCTGACCATTGTGACTGAAACTGTACCCCATACTCCATAAACCCAATGGGTCAATATTTAAACACTGCAGTTGGCGTTTTTTCTAAATTCCAGGCAGTGCATAAATATAGGACGTACTATCTGTATAGCGAGCAGCACTGCATAAATGTAACCAGCAGTGAGCAGGTGTACCGGCTGGATATTTTGCTGTTGCTCTCAGTTAAACTAACTTTGAATAATTACAAGAACTATGAAGGAACTGAGATGAGAGTTTGGTCTGTATGACTCATCGATATTAGACTGCTGCAGCTGAAAAAAACATAAAATACACTCCTTCAGCTTCACAAAACCTAGAGGCCACTAGAAACGCTCTTAAGTGCATAAAGCGATGAGGCACTAGTGTTGGGATGACCTTGCAAATAATGCTCACAGTGAGGGATGTTTTTGACTGTTGGGTTATGTTATTGTGTTTCTCTTATGTAACGTGCATTGAAGATTTGCATGTTGATTCTATAAAACCGCTTTGACCCGGTGAAAAGCGGCATATAAATGCAACTAAATAAATAATAAAAATGTGAGACCTTAAAAAAAGATAAGCTTTGTGGATGTTTGTGCATTATAAAATCTTTATTATGTATTTAGATAAGTCACTAAACACAAGAGAACTAAAGGTTAATAGCCATTTCAGTGCACTAAATACAATGAGGAATGAACATTGCTAGGCACTTTTTGAGAATACTAAGAATTGTATTTATTTATTTGATTTGCGAGAATTTGATATAAAAAACCATTATGCCAGTTTTCAAAAAAAAGTGTTATTTCGAGGACATAAGAAACAAGAAGGACAGGATAAACACAGCTGCACGTCTGCTCACCCACTCCTCCACCCGAGATCACATCACTCCTCTCCTCTTCCATTTGCATTGGCTTCCACTCAACTTCCGTTTCCTCTATAAAATTCTCATTCTCACCCATAAAGCACTACACACTGGCTCTTCCCAATATCTAGCTGACTCCATCCGCCTGCAGCCTTCTCCCCGTCTCCTCTGCTCAGCACACGGTAATCGCCTCTTCCTTCCCTCCCCCTCCTCAGCTCACCTAGAATCTACACGTCATTCTGCCTTCTTCTTCCTGGCCCCTGCACTCGAACTCCCCCCCCCCCTTGCCCTTCATACCGAATTGTCTTTCCCTCACTCAAAACTCACCTTTTTCAGCAGGCTTTCGACCTCCCCAATCCCTAAAGTTACCTTGCCCCACCAGTTCCCTCATCAGGCCTTTTTTCCACCCTCACCCACCTTGTCTAGCTATCCTTTTCTGGCTCTCCCTGTCCCTCTCTTTTCTATTTAAGCAATGGCGTTCCTTTCTTTTTCTACTTTCTAATTGATTTGATTTTATTGTACACCGCCCTGACGCATATGCTTGGGCGGTATATCAAGCGATGAATAAAGATAAAGAAACAAAAAGACAAAGAAATAGATAATTTCGAGGGAGCGAACTGTGATAGCAGAACAATAATTCACTAAGTAGAACAAGGAGAAACAGAAGTTCTCACTGCATGGACAGCATGAAGTGGGGTGGGGGAAGAAACGCCGTGAGAGTGTAATCATGGAGGAAGACATAACTAGATAACATTGAAAGCCTGAGTAAAAAGCCAGGTCTTCAGGCCAGTCTTGAACAAAGAGGATTCTCTGTGGAGTTTGGCGGGCATGGAGTTCCACAACGGAGGGGCTGGAAAACAAAATGCCAGAGAGCGGCAGGTTTCTAGATGTATCATGTGCTTTGTGGAAACCACTAAGAGATTCATGGTCAATGAGTGGAGGGTGCAAGAAAGGCAATAAGGAATGAGATGTGAGTGTAAATAGGTAGGAAGGCCAGAACAGTAAGCTGGTGTGTCGGTAATAAAAGCTTAAATTTTACACAGAAGGAAACAGGAAGCCAGTGTTGTTAATGGAGCTGTGGGGTGATGCGGTCGTATCATTTGGCATTATGGATAAACGTTACTGCTGTGTTCTGAATAATTTGAAGATGCTCCAGTTGAGACTGTGATACCTGTCAAGTAGAGCTGCAATAATCTAGTCTAGTGATAACTAGCAAATGAAGGACTTTTTTTCAGCTTTGGTGTCAAGGTAGAGTTTCATTGCTTTTATCCTTCTCATAGCAAAGAAGCAGCTTTGGACAGATTTAGAGATAAAAGGACCAAATGTAAGATGATCATCTATCTAGCAGGACTGCAAGGGTGCTAATGGAAATTGTTATTGAGATCAGTATAGAAGAAATTTGTGGACAGTAGGGAGGTGATTTATTATGGGATAGGCAGAGTGCCTCAGTTTTATTGGGATTAAGGACCATTTTATGGTCAGCTATAGACTGAAATGTTTAGTCAATTTCCTGTTGAAACTGGGATTCCCAGATGTCATGGGCTATGATGAGCTGAATATCATCGGCATAGAAATAGGAGCTTATATTAAGATCTTGGATGAACAGAACAAGAGGAGAGATAAATACTGTAAGTTAAAGAAAGTCAGGGCTAGAATGGATCCCTGAGGGACACAGTAGGACTGAGGAAAGCTGGTTGATAGGTGGCCATTTGTAAAAACCTGAAACATGCGATAAGACAAGTATGAACAGAACCAGTTTAGGGCAATGCAAATGATCCCTGGTTCTTTTATACGGTCAACAAGAGAGTATGATCTATCATGTCAAAGGTGGCAGGTAACTGAATTACCAGGATGTCAGAAAGATCGTCCAGATGAGTCGCTATTTCATTAAATATCCCCATGAGAGTGGTCTCTGTGCTATGCTGTCGAGGCTGAAAAGAATTGAATCCCAAAATCACGAGATTTGCTCATAAGCGTTTTTTTTCAAGAGGTTTGGCTAGAAAAGGCAGATTGAAAATAGGAAGCTAGTTAGAAACATAGAAACATGAAAGCCAGCAAAAGATCATAAGGCCTATCTAGTCTGCCCTTCCATATCAACCACTACAACAGTCCTCTTTTTTACCTTTAGAGATCCTCTGTATTTGTCCCATGCTTTTTTTGAATTCAGATACTGTCCTCATCTCTACCACCTCCACTGGGAGACTATTCCATGGATCCACCACTCTTTCCGTAAAGAAATATTTCTGCATATCACTCCTGAATCTATCTCCCTTCACCCTCATCCCATGTCCCCTCGTAGCAGAGCTTGCTTTCAATTGAAAGAGGCTCTCTCCCTGAACATTTATGCCTCGGAGGTATTTAAACATCTCAATCATATCACCTCTATCCCGCCTTTCCTCTAAGGTGTACAATAAGGTCCTTAAGTCTGTCCTCATATGCTTTAAGGGCGTGGATGGATTTAGGTTTTGCAGTTTTAATAGATGACAAATTATGGAGTAGTTCCAGGATGAGGGTACCTCCCCACTGGCAAGACAGTTGATCAATTCCAGAATTATAGGAGCAAAGGGATCCCAGCAAATTTTTAGTAGTTTGGGGGAAGGGCAACGTTGGCCAGACATAGAAACATGACGGCAGAAAAAGACCACATGATCTATCTAGTCTGCCCTTCCATATCAACTAAAATAGTCCCCTTTTTCCTTTAAAAATCTTCTGTGTTTGTCCCATACTTTTTGAATTTAGATACTGTCCTCATCTCTACTACTTCCACTGGGAAAATATTCCACACATCTACTAATCTTTCCATAAATAAATATTTCCGCATATTACTCCTGAGTCTATCCCCTTTCACACTCATCCTATGTCCCCTCATAGCAGAATTTACTTTCAATCAAAAGAGGCTCTCCTCCTATACATTTATGCCATGGAGGTATTTAAATGTCTCATATCACCTCTGTCATGCCTTTCCTCTAAAGTATACATATTAAGATCTCTAAGTCTGTCCTCATATGCTCTATAATGAAGACTACTAACCATTTTAGTAGCCACCCTCTGCACCAACTCCACCCAGTTTATATCCTTTTGTAGGTGTCTCCAGAATTGTACAAAATACTCCAAATGAGATCGCACCAGAGACTTATACAGAGGCACTATCACCTCCTTTTTTCTGCTAGCCATTCCTCTCCCTATGCACCCAAACATCCTTCTAGCATTTGCTGTCACCTTTTCTACCTGTTTTGTTACTTTAAGATCATCAGAAACAATCACGCCCAGGTCCCAGTTTTCTTTCGTGGGCAGAAGTACTTCGCTCCCTACACTGTACCACTCCCTTGGATTTTTGCAGTCCAGATGCATGACCCTGCATTCTTTAGCATTAAATCTCAGCTGCCAAATTCTTGACTATACTTCAAGTTTAGCTAGATCCCTCCTCATGTTATCTACATCTTCCCGGGAGTCTACTCTATTGCAGATTTTGGAATCATCCACAAAGAGGCAAAGCTTACCCAACAGCCCTTCCACAATATCACTAACAAAGATGTTGAAAAGAATCAGATCAAGGACAGAACCCCCACTCAAGCAATTTCTAACCCAGTGTGATACCGCAAGCCCTCTGATGCAAGAAAGGAAACTTTTAAATCTTGAAAAAAACAGGATTTGCCTGCAATTACGAGAAGGGACACATAGAGGGAGCAGGAGAACAAACCTGAAAGTGGAAGAACCACACCTCTATGGGCAGGACTCAGAAGCAGCTGCTCTGGATTTAAGTAGGAACAGAGCACTGCAAGAGGGAGAGCCAAGAGGGAGAGAGCCAAGAGAGAGAGAGCAAAGAGAGGCAAAGGTGCCAGGAAGGCAGTCAAGAGAGCCAGAAAGGCAACAGAGAAACCCCGAAGGGAAGAACCCAGAGGAGAAGCACAGGAGGAGGCAAGGAGCTTGGCAGCGACCTTCATGTGGAGAACAGGAGGCAGTGCCAAGGGAAGCTCCAGAGGCCAGACTCAGAGACCGAGGTGAGGTCACTGACAAACCCAGCAGAGCTAAAGGAAAGGAAGCTACTGGGAGAGCAGGCCTAGAGAAAGGCCATACACAACTTCAAGGGGCAGTATCACGGACTGCAGCCAAGGAAGGAAGTGCTTATCCCTCCGGTTGGAGAAGAAACCTTCAAGAGAAAAAAGGTACTTTTAAAAGCTTTTACAAAAGTAACTTGAAAGATAAAGGAAAAGTTCATAGCCTTGAGAGAAAGGATATACCTGGAGCACAAAACTCTCAGACTAGGCCTCAAGCCTTTTTCAAGAAGCCTAGAGAGGAACAAAGGGCTAGTTTTTATCTGGACAATAAGGACTGTTTTAAACCAGATATAACTGATAAGTTTTACAGGAAAAAGTTTAATGTTGCCAGAGAATGGAAGGAGCAAACTTTTAGTCCTGAAACGACAGTAAGCCCAGGGAGATATACTAGACCTAAAAGCCGACGCCCCAAACTCCCAAGCCAGCACTGGGATACAGTATGGCATGCTTTTAGGAAACCAGGTTTTAATATCCAAGAGATCTCAGAGACCTCAGTTTCAGATCCCATAGACATGGAATGGCTGCCAGGGGAATCTGAGAGCACTGAAGATATAGAACCAATGGAATGTGACTTTTGCACAAGAAGATATCTTTGAGTAAAAGGCAAACAAATCTAATGTGTGCAAACTGTACTGGAAAGTTTATGCTTTAAGTTGGTGAAGGAACCATGTTATTTTGAGTGTTTTGCTGACTCACGTTTTGATGCAACTGAATTTATGTTCTGTTACTCATTACCTCATATTTTTGAACTTCTTCATGCGAAAAAGGGGAAATAAAAGCCTTTTTGTACCCTACACTTGGCAAGAGTTACTTTTTTAGGTTGTTGACCCTGAGGCTGACAATGTGACCTGCTATCCCATTGACCCTCACAACAGATCAACCCTGAACCTTTTAATTCTTATGCGCTCCCCAGCCCCTGTGGAACCACTACGCCGCCACTAGAGGGGGCTGCGGGGGACACCAGTCATTCACTTTAAGGTCCATCCCTAGGGTGCTCAGTTTGTTTATAAGTGGTCTGTGAGGAACGGTGTCAAAGGCTTTACTGAAATCTAAGTATACCACATCTAGGGCTCTCCTTCGGTTCAACTCCCTGGTCACCCAGTCAAAGAAATAAATCTGATTTATCTGACAAGACCTGCCAGTTTCCAGATGTTGCCCCTTTTACCCATTTCTACAGGGGTATTTAATATTTCACTTACCTGGGAGCTTTCACCTACCTTGGAGCTTTCTTCACCCATCCTCAATGAATCTAGTTTAAAGCCCTCTTCAGTAGGTTAGCCAAATCACTGTGAAAGATACTTTGACCCTTCGTGGACAGATGGATGCCATCTCTGATCTGCAGCCCTTGGAACATCTTCCATGGTCCAGAAAACCAAAACACTCTCAATGACACCATCCATACAGCTGTGCATTCATCTCCAGGATGCGAGCTTCTCTGCCTTGGCCTGTACCCTCAACAGGGAGAATTGAAGAAATCAACACCTTTGCACCTATCTGCTTCACCCTCTGTTTCAGAGCCATTAGGTCACTTTTGAAATGCTCAAAGGGATACCTAGCAGTATCATTTGTGCCAACATGGACGAGCAACATAGTCACTAGTTTTGATGAGTCTTGGTAAACTCTCCATAACATCTTGGATTTTGGCACCTGGCAGACAGCACACCTCTCTGGACATCAAGTCTGGTCAGCAGATGGATGCCTCAGTACCCCTCAGAAGAAAGTCACCAAGCACCACTGTCTTTGCTTCCTTGTGTTCAGTGATTCTGCAACTTTGGGGTGCTTGAGCTCTGGTTCTTCCCTTTCCTGGGATGCTTTCACCTCCTCCACTTCCAGGGCTGCATACTGGTTCTTTAATTCAAGAGCTGGAGGAGTTGAATTGTTGATTCTGCAGACTCTGGTGTCTCATGGCCAACTGTCTTCATTCTGTAGCCTCCCATTTTCACCTCTGTCGGAAAGCTTGGATGTTCCAAGAAGCATCTCATCAATGTACTTTTTACTGGTTTGAATGCTTCTCAGCCTCGCCACCTCTTCTCTGAGCTCCTCCACTTGTTTCATGAGGGCTTCAGCTTGCAGGCATCCTGCACATGGAACCGGTCCTTCAACTGGCATCAGGCTCTTTGGACAGAGGCAGAAGCTGTAATGGGGGTAACAGCTTTGGCAATATGATTTTTCCCAGCCATTGTTCAGTTGGTGGAGCTTTGGTACCTGTTGAAGTAAATGAGAGAGACCTACAAAAGTACATAACTTTTCCTCAGCTGTCCTTCAAGAGAAAGAGCAGTTGACCTTTTTTATGTGTGCTCTAACAGCACTGTTCCATATCCCCGTGCATAGCTAACTGGGGAGTTGCCCTACAAAGCAGGAATTCTCACATGGAGTGGGTGAGAGTTGGGGTGGGTAGGGCGGGATTTAATACAGAAAAAAAATTATTTTAAAAATGAAGACCAAAACCCCTTTAAGAGCTCTCAGGCAGAGAGCTTGTATTTAAAAGCCGCACAGTATTTCCTTGCCTGCAATGGAGGAATGCCAGTACTTTCAAGGTACTGTAGACCTTTATAAAGCACTCTGCTGCCTACCTCCTCTGCAAGCTAGTCAAGGATCACTAACACCCAATACGGTCAGTGGCTTCAAAAAGCTCGCTCTAAATGGAAAGCTAGAAAAAAAAACAATGAACTCTAACAGGCAGAGCCTTACCCAACACCACAAAAAAATTCCTCTTTTGCAATACAGAGTTTGACACGTTTACAGAATTGAGGAGTTTTGTAAGATGAAAATCTGTAAATGGGGAGAAGGATTGAAAGGTGCTGGAGTGGACACAGGAAGATTATTTGCTTGATGGGAGAGAGAGGGAGGGGGGAAGTAAGAAGCAACAGCTTCTTTCTCTTTATGGTAGTATAGGATCTTTGTTATCAGGGAGGAACTTAATTGATCTAATTGATCTGCTATAGGTTGCAATTGTTAGAAAACCCTATAATATGATTCATTGGTACTAGACTGTGTGAACATATTCAACCTGTTCTGAAAGAACTTCACTGAGTTGAATATAAGATCAATCTTAAAATTTAGCTTTTAATTGATAAAATATTGCATAATATGGCTTCTCAGGGGTGCGTTTAGTAAAGGTTAATACATGTTAATGAAGTTAACATTTGTTAAGTGCCACTACACCCATAGAAATAAGAGGGCTACGGGCACTTAATGAGTATTAATTTCATTAGCATGTGTTAAAACCTTTACTAAACATGCCCCTGAGTCTTTAGAAGCTCATATTCATCTGTATAGAGTAGACCATCAGGGGCCTTGAGTTCATCACAAAGGGGTTTGCTTGCAACACAGAGTGGGGTACAGCTGGTAGAGACTAGTAAATGTTCATTTTCATGTGTTACTCTAACCCTCTGGAGGTTAAAGAGATTCATGAAATTCTACATTTATGTAAACTGCATAAAACATGTTTTAAGGATGCATTTGAAAGATGAAATATTATAGCTGTTAAGAACATAACAGATGCCATACTGTGTGAGACCAAGGGTCCATCAAGCCTAGTGTCCTGCTCCGAACACCAGCTAAATCTAGGTCACAAGTACCTGTCAGATTCCCAAAATGCTTATCCTAGATTCCACAATCCATATCTCAGAGAGTTTGACTGAGGGAGAGTCCTAGATGTGGTGTACTTGGATTTCAGTAAAGCCTTTGACACCATTCCGTACAGGCGACTTATAAATAAAGTGAAGGATGGACCCTAAAGTGACTGGGTTAAAAATTGGTTAAGTGGGAGGCGACAAAGGGCACAGATAAATGGAGTTCATTCTGAGGAGAAGGATGTTACCTGTGGTGTGCTGCAGGGACCTATCCTTGGTCCGATTCTTTTTAACATTTTTGTTAGTGAAATTGCGGAAAGGGATGTCAGTTCAGGTTTGCCTCTTTGCAGATGATTCCAAAATCTGTAATATAGTACATGCCCAGGAAGGAGTAGATAACATGAGAAGGGATCTAGCTAAGCTTGAAGAGTGGTCAAGAATTTGGCAGCTGAAATTTAATGCTAAAAAATGCAAAGTCATGCATTTGGCCTGCAAAAATCTAAGGGTCTGGTACAGTGTAGGGGTGAAGTACTTCTGTCCATGAAAGAAGAGCGGGACCTCGGTGTGATTGTTTCTGATGATCTTAAAGTGGCTAAATAAGTAGAAAGGGCAACGGTGAAAGTCAGAAGGATGCTTGGGTACATAGGGAGAAGAAAAAAGGAGGTGATAGTGCCTCTGTATAAGTCTCTGGTGTGACCTCATTTGGAGTATTGTGTGCAATTCTGGAGACCACACCTTCAAAAGGATATAAACAGGATGGAGTCAATGCAGAGGGTAACTATGAAAATGGTTAGTGGTCTTCACTATAAAGCATATGAGGACAGACTTAAAGATCTTAATATGTAAATAATAGAGGAAAGGCAGGATAGAGGAGATATGATAAAGACATTTAAATACCTCCATGACATAAATGAAGAAGAGGAGAGGCTCTTTCAATTGAAAGAAGCTCTGCAATGATGGAGTATAGGATGAGGGTGAAAGAGAATAGACAGGAGTAATAAGCAGAACTATTTCTTTACGGAAAGATGGTAGATGCGTGGCATAGTCTCTTAGTGGAGGTAGTAAAGGACAATATCTGAATTCAAGAAAGCATGGGACAAACACAGAGGATCTCTAAAGGAAAAGAATGGACTATTGTATTTGATATGGAAAGACAGACTAGATGGGCCATATGTTCTTTTTCTGCTGACATGTTTCTATGTTTCTAAGCAGTGGATTTCTCTGGTCTTCTTTAATAATGGTTTACTTACTTTTTTTTTTGAGGAACTTGTCCAAACCTTTTTAAATGCTGCTACACTAACAGCTTTTACTACATTCTCCGGTAATGAATTCCAGAGTTTGATTACATGCTGAGTAAAAAAAATATTTTCTCCTATTAACCTTAAGTAAATGGGCTATATTGAAGTTTCGTTGCATGTCCCCTAGTCTTTCTATTTTTTGAAGAAGTAAACAATCGATCTACATTTACCCGTTCCACTCCATTCAATATTTTGGAGATCTCTATCAGGAGCTTCTGGGTCGCCAGGAGTCAGGACTGACTTGAAGGCACACATTGCATTGCATCATACCTTCATCTTCCTTCAGCTGCCTTTTTTGCCAAGTTGAAGAGCCCTAACCTTTTAAGCCTTTCCTCATAGGGGTATCCTTCATCCCCTTTGCCATTTTAGTGGTTCTTCTCTGTACCTTTTCTAATAACGCTATATCTTTATAAGATACGGTGACCAGAAGACCACGTGATGCGGTGAGAGCAGCAGGTCGCTTCTGCTAGTGCTCCGGTCTTCCCCGGTCCAAACCGTGCCTTATTGCCGTATTTAACACTGCTAACTGATCAGCGCCCACACCAGCTTGGGAACGTTGATTTACCGGGTCTCAAACAACTGTCGGGAATCAACCAGAGTGATGGCAGCCACGGTAAAAAATACTCGGAGGGAGAAAGAGCGGGCCACCCCGGCATCTAAAATGGCCGACAGCCAGGCCATGCCAAGATCGCCCACAACCCCGGCGTTTGTGGAGGAGGTCTCCGTGGCGGTAGCAGAGGCATTGTCGGTGCAATTTACAGCACTGCACGACAAAATGGATAATTTGCAGGCGTCTGTCGGAGCCCTGGGAAACAGGCTGCAGGAAGCCGAGGATCGCATTGGCAGGGCTGAAGATAGCCTGGAGACCCTTACACAGGATCTAACACTACTAAAATCCCAACTGCAAACCCAAGAATTGAAACTGGACGATTTGGAAAATCGTTCCAGACGCAACAACCTGCGGGTGATGGGCCTCGCCAATTCCATTGCGGACAAGGACCTTGTGCACTACTTGGAAACGCTCCTCCAGCAGCTTTTTGAAGGCATTGAGGAGGGCGGAAAAGTGCAGATCGAAAGAGCACACCGAGTGGGGCCCAGACAATCCCGGGACCAACGGCCGAGGGTTGTGCTGGCGAAATTTCTCTCTTTCTCCCAGAAGGAGGCCATACTTCGGGCTGCACGGCAGAGGGGAGAGCTCCTACACGACAACATGAGAATCCGCTTTGCCCAGGACTATTCTTAAGCGCTGAGCCAAAAACGTCGCGCCTATGCCCCCCTCTGTCAAAAACTGATCGCTCTACAGATAAAGTTTTCTGTTCAATACCCTGCCCGGTTGCACGTTTTCCACGCTGGGAGTCATCGGTCCTTCGAATCCGCCAGTGAAGCTGGGCCTTACATCGCTGAGCTAGAGAGAAGAGAGTGATTGCTGCGGGATAACCGGATACAAATTTGACTTCCATGGGAAAGTGGACTTTTGCCCAGCGGAAAATCTAGTGGACTTCAGCAAGAGCCCTTAACGGTCCCAAAACCATCCCTTGCGCTGTGCAAGGAGCAGAGATCTACCAGATATGTGATGGACATACCGAGGACTGAGAAGAGATGGGAAGGACCGGTTGGCTGCCTGAGCTGGGGCCGTTATCCCCTGTGGGCTTCCTGCTGCGGGGTCTACCTGCGTAGCCACAACGCCGAAAATGGACTGGTGTGCAGGTTGCTATTATGGGTTTATTGTTGTTTTACTACTTAATGTTATTTTTTATAGCCCCGTTGGTATGTTGGCTATGGGGGAGTTTGCATGTTATAAGACTAAGGACGGTACTTACAGATGTGTAATACTGATGGGAGGGGTGGAATAGTACCGCGGCTGGGGTGGATGGAGTAATTAGAGGGATATTCCGTGCCCTCGGGGGAGGGACCCGGCTCAGTCACCTTCTGACCGCAGCGGTACCCGCATTGGCATGGAAGTGCTGGGCAGAGTGTGGGAGAAGCATGGGCGATCTGTGGCTGTTGGCTTGGGCCTCTGCCTACACGGCAGGTCCGGGGGGGGGGGGGGAGAGGGATATGCAGAAAGAAAGAGAGAGAGAGAGAGCTCCACCACCAACAAGATAAGACCCCCCCGTGATCTGGAGGGCGAGAACTATTGCAATGTCCCTTGGAGCTAGCCCCAAAAGGAGGCGAGCCTCAGGGACAGGTGTGACTCCAATCTAGAAACGTAGGAATGAGCCAAGGATCGCAATAGGGGGCCCACCGAAAAAGTTGACAGTGAGTGTGTTCCATAGGTGCGGTGGGGTAACATATTAGAGCAATGGATCGGGGAAGACTGCACGCATCTAACTGGTCTGGAGGAGATGCTCTCCGTGGCCCATAGGGGTCAATGGAAGATAGAGAGCACAAGAGGAATGAGAGTGGGAAGGGATGAGGAGGGGGAGGGAGATGATGGGGGGGAGGAAGGGGATGGGAGAGGGGGGGAGGGAGGGGACGGAGGGGGGGGAAAAAGAAGGAAGGGGGGGGAGATAGCCCCATCCGGGAGGCCCCGGTTTTCTAGTGGGTGAATTTCTTGAAGCGGGGGGGGGGAGCCCCAGGCGGGGGGCGCCCTCTCTGGGACATAGGTAACTATACTAATCAAAGAGCCTCTACTACCCCGCTAACCTGAAGATAATTTCTTGGAACGTGTGTGGCCTCGGGAGCCCAATAAAGAGATCTAAAATATTGCAGGCCCTGGCCAGACAACGTGCCGATATAGCGCTACTTCAAGAAACCCACCAGACAGTAGCCGAACATCACAAACTTCGCCGGAGCTGGGTGGGGCAAGTGTGGGGGGCCCCGGCCACCGGAAAAAAGGGCGGTGTAGTGGTGCTAATACATAAAAACACCCGCTTCGAGGTTCTCAAGGATATTGTGGATCCCACCGGACATTTTGTTCTATTACAAGGCCTATTAGGCGGGAAGCCGATTATTATCGGGAACCTTTACTGCCCTAACGTGCTGGATTCAGCCTTATACTCCCGCTTGGCAGCCCAAATAGAGACACTGCCCGAGCTACCCCTGATTTTGGGAGGTGATTTTAATGGGGTAATGGATGTTGCCTTGGATACCTCAAGGGAGGGGGACCACGGGAACGGTCGCAGTCGGCTCGCGCGCTGCGTCGTCTGTGTACCCGTTTGGGGCTGATTGACCCGTGGCGGCTTTTGCACCCGGATGAAAGAGATTATACCCACCAGTCCCGTGCACATGGAACCAGCGCGAGAATCGACTACTTGTTGACCACGAAAGGTCTGTTTACCACGGTGGCAGAAGCACAGATAGGCCCGGTGGAAATTTCCGATCACGCTTTGATCTGGCTCGAGCTACGGGGGCTGGGAGATGATTCGGGGGCGCGACTGTGGCGCTTTCCGCTGGAGCTGTACAAAGATACCCAGTTTCGTAAATTCCTGATCCAACGTTGGCAGGAGTTTGAGGCCGACCACAGTGGGCACCTGGATGATCCAGAACTGGTGTGGGAGACTGCTAAAGTTGTTTTGAGGGGAGATATTATTGGCTATATGGCCCGGAAACGGCGGCTTCGGGCCGAACAGATTATTCGCCTCGAAAACTTAGTCGCAAAGCTTAGAAGACGGCATGCGAGTGCGCCCAGCCCCCTACATAAAAAACAACTTGCGGAAATGCAGGCGGCCTTAAATGAATTGTTACACCAACGGGCAAAGAAATCCATCCTGTATTACCGGTTTCAATTGTATTGTCAGGGTGACAAACCGGGTAAGCTACTAGCGCGTTGCCTGCGAGGCCCTCGAGATTCGCGATTAATTACAGCTCTTAGGGATGAGCACGGGACCCTTCATAGGGATAACCCGCAGATAGCCAGGATTTTTCGCTCATTTTTCCAGACGCTATACACGACAGAGGCCGGGTCACCAGAACAGATGGTGTCTTACCTACAGGAATTGGAGTTGCCAAGGCTGAGTGCGACAGAGAGGGCACTGCTCGACCAACCCTTGACAATACAAGAGGTGCAAAAGGTTATTGCTAGGGCGGGGTGCTATAAGGCACCGGGACCAGATGGGCTGGGGGCGGAATTCTATAAGATTCTTAATGACTATATTTCTCCCGTACTGGTGGCCCTCCATACTAAGAGAGCTGAGCAGGGTGGATTCAAATGGGGTGGGAATCAGGCCTATATCTCCCTCTTTCCAAAACCGGGAAAAGACCCACTACAGGCGGCGTCCTACCGCCCTATTTCCTTGCTTAACTTTGATGTGAAAATTCTAGCCAAAGTACTGGCTGAACGTCTGGCGGGGGTGCTGGGTCAGCTAATACATGATTCGCAGGTAGGCTTTGTAAAACATCGATATGCAGTTCGTAACCTTCGCAAAATTTTGTGTTCACTAGAATGGGTGCAGCGCCGACAGATACCGTCATTATTAGTGAGCTTCGACGCGGAAAAAGCCTTTGACAGAGTGGATTGGCAGTACCTCCGATATTTGCTCCCGTCCTATGGGCTGGGGACTGCTTTTTGCAAGATGGTTCATAGCCTGTACGCCAATCCGTCCGCCGCGATTTCTTGTAACGGAGTGCTATCAGAGACCTTTAATTTGCACAGGGGCACCCGCCAAGGATGTCCCTTGTCCCCTCTTCTATTTGTGCTATCCCTTGATCCCCTTATCCGCAGAGTGGAGCAATCTCCCGAGATACGGGGTATATGCATCGGCCAGCACGAGTTCAAATTATCCGCTTTTGCAGACGACTTATTGGTACACTTGTCGACCCCTCGGGATTCGTTATCGTCGTTGTTAAAGGAGTTTCATCTGTTCGGACGCTTTGCGGGTCTCACAATTAATCAGGAGAAATCCGAGGCATTAGATGTGTCTGGGCACTTGAGGGCTCGGTGGCTGGGAGTCTTCCCTCTCAGATTGGCCAAGGATTCTTTCAAGTATTTAGGTATTCGGCTAACATGTCAGCCGTCTCGGCTCTATCGTTGTAATTTTGAATGGACCCTGGGCAGAGTGCGAAAACAATTGCTGATGTGGAGATCCCTCCCCCTATCGTTGCTGGGGAAGATAGCGGCGATTAAGATGGTCATCCTGCCGCGGCTACTTTATTGGATGCAGACCCTCCCGGTATGGATAATGCGACGCGACCTACGGCGGTTGGAAACTGTGCTGCGGGGGTTTTTGTGGAGTGGTAAGAAGGCACGGATCCCCTATGGTCGCTTAGTGGGCACCTGGGCACAGGGGGGGCTGGGGCTTCCAGATTTTGAGGCTTATGCTCTGGCTTGCCAGGCGCGCCACCTGGGAGATTGGCTGGGGGGTACTGAAGTGCACACCCCGAGGGCCTTCGAGGAAGCGCTTGCTGCACCAAATTCCTTGTTGGCGCTGTTACATCACGATAACAAGCAGAGCTGGGGGGCTATGGGAGACAGTGTGGTGTTGGGAGCGGTCCGACGGACCTGGCGGCGGTTGAACGTCTATTGGGGTAGGAATTGGAGGACCTCTAGTTGGTTGCCGCTTCAGGGCAATGTGCGGTTTATCCCAGGGACTGACACGGGAGTGTTTCGCGAATGGGCCCGGCAGGGCCTTCGTAATATTGGTCATGTGGTCGACTCCCAGGGGAAATGCAAACCATTCCAGTTCTTGCGCGCGGAATATGAGTTGCAGTCTGGTCATATGTTTGCGTACTTGCAGATTTCCCACTATGTGGCTTCACTGCCGGTAACAGAACTCCAGGCGGAGCGTTCAGCACAAATTATAGAGTTTTTTGGGTTGGGGGGTGCGGAGCTGCCGTCTATTCGAGTGTTGCGGAAAAGGGTGGCCCCCTTCCGGCCGATAAATGACTACCGCTCTGTGGAACTGGCCTGGGAGGCAGAAATGGGCAGAGCGATCCCTCCCGGCACGGTGCTGGGTGCTTTGCAGCGTACTGCGGAGCTGGCGGTGGGG
The DNA here is from genome assembly GCA_033557465.1 of Ichthyophis bannanicus. Classification (NCBI taxonomy): domain Eukaryota; kingdom Metazoa; phylum Chordata; class Amphibia; order Gymnophiona; family Ichthyophiidae; genus Ichthyophis; species Ichthyophis bannanicus. Next base: position 210,049,954 of record CM066043.1, on the reverse strand, counting down.
GCCCGCTGGAGAGAAACTCACTTTAAAAGTATAACTTGGGTGTATATTTCTCCTCGGCGTGCCTTCCGTTGCCATATTACACGGGACGGGCGATGCCCACGGTGCTCGGAGCCCCTGGCGACCTTGTTTCATATGTGGTGGGGGTGCCGTCTAATACGCCCCTACTGGGCTAAAATTTGTTCCTTTGTGACTGGGTTGCTGGGACAACAGATATGTTGGGATGGGTCCCTAGTGGTATTAGATGAAATGCGCCCCACCCGGCCCAAAGGGAAATGGGAGCGCATGCTAGTGCGCAAGGCCTGTCTAGTGGGCAAAGGCCCCCTGCTGCGTGGTTGGCGGGAACATTCCCCACCCTCCTATTGGGAATGGCGAAATGCCTTTCATCAACTGATGCTCTTAGAATGCAGGTGTGCGCGGGGTAGTGTGAGACGCTGGCCGGCCTTTCAGAGGCTATGGGACCCTTATATCCAAGTCTTGAGCCCCGGTATCCGTAATGAAGTGTTGCAAATGGGGCTATAGGGGTGGGGATAAAGTGGGATGTGCTTTATGGCTCAGTATGGGGCACCCGGAAATTGTGTACTCTATGTATGGATGGTGGCTATGTGGGGGGGAGGGGGGGAGGGGAGGGGAGGGGTTATTGGAAAAATGCACCTGAATGTTGGTTTATACTCTGAGGGAGGGATCAGAATCAACCCCAACTCGGAGTCGTGTTTGTTTTTCTTGTTATTGTTTGTTTACTGGTGTTTACAAATAAAGTATATAAAAAAAAAAAAAGAGACGGTGACCAGAATTGCAGACAATATTCAAGGTGCAGTCGCACCATGGAACGATACAGAGACATATCCTTTCTTTTATTCTCCATTCCTTTCCTTATGATTCCTAGCATCCTGTTTGCTTTCTTGGCTGCTGCTGTATACAGGACGGAGGGCTTCAATGTATTAGCCACGATGATGCCTAAATCCTTTTTCTGGGTTGTGGTTCCTAATGTGGAACCTTGCATTGTGTAGCCATAGTTTGTTTTTTTCTTTCCTAGGTGCATAAATTCTGCACATGTTCACATTCAATTTCATCTCGCATTTGAACGTCCAGTCTTCCAATTTATCAAGGTCCTATTGCAATTTTTCACAGTTCTCTTCTGTTTTAACAACTTTGAATAACTTTGTGTCATCTGCAAATTTGATCACCTCATTTGTTGTTCCCATTTCCAGGTCATTTATGAATCTATTAAAAAGCAGCGGACCCAGCACAGATTCCTAGGTACTCCACTATTCACCTTTCTCCATTGGGAAAATTGGCCATTTAGCCCTACTCTCTGCTTTCTATCTTTTAACCAGTTCCTGATCCACAATAAAACACTGCCTCCTATCCCGTGACTTTTTAATTTCCCAAGGATGTTTCATGAGGGACCTTGTCGAAGGCTTTCTGAAAATCCAGATACACTGTATTGACTGACTCACTTTTAGCTACCTGTTTATTCACACCTTCAATAAAATATAGCAGATTAGTAAAACAAGACTTTCCTTTGTTAAATCCATGTTGACGTTCTCCCATTAAACCATGACTATCTGCATGTTCAGTAATTTTATTCTTAATAATGGTTTCTACCATTTTGCCCAGTACTGACGTCTAGCTCACTGGTCTGTAGTTTCCCAGATCACCCCTGCAACCCTTTTTAAAAATTGGCATTACATTGGCCATTCTCCAATCTTCAGGTACTACAGATGATTTTAATGATAATTTACAGATTACTAGTAGTAGGTTTATAATCTCATATTTCAACTCTTTCAACATCCTTGGATGTATACCATCCAGTCCAGGTGATTTGCTACTCTTTACATAATCAAATACTTGTAATACATCTTCCCGGTTTATCAATATTTGTTTCAATTCTTCTGAAAAATCACCTTTAAAAACCATTTCAGGCATGGGTAGCATCCCTATATCTTTGTCAGTAAAGACCAAAGCAAAGAATTTATTCAGTCTCTCCTCTATGGCCTTATCCTCCCTTAGAGCACCTTTTACCCTCTATCATCTACCTTCTCATAATGGTCCAACTGACTCTCTCACAGGTTTTTTGCTATGAATGTATTGAAAAGGTTTTTATTATGCACTTTTGCTTTCACGGCAAGATTCTTTTCAAAGTCTCTCTTTGCATGCCTTATCAATGCCTTGTATTTAGCTTGCCAATATTTGTTGTTTCCTGTTTTCGTCATTTGGCTCTTTTTTACATTTTCTGAAGGATTTTCTCTTAGCTATAAAAGCCTCTCTGACTTCACCTTTAAGCCATGCTGGCTGTCATTTGGCTTTTCTTCCACCTTTCTTAAAGCGTGGAATACATCTGGTCTGGGCTTCCAAAATAGTATTTCTAAATAACGCCCAGACCTGATGTGGACTCTTAACTTTTACAGTTGCTCTTTTTAGTTTTTTCTTAACCATGTTCCTCATTTTATCATAGTCTCCATTTTGAAAGTTAACTACTATTGCAATGGATTTCCTTGTTATCCTCCCTCCATTTATTAAATCAAATGTGATCATGTTCTTTATCTTTATCTTTATTTAGCAAATTTGATATACCGCCTCTTACAATAGTATAAGGCGGTTCACAATACAAACAATCTTGGCTGCAAGAAAGAGAATCATGGAAAAGAACGCCATTTGGGGGACAGGAAAGTGGACAGAAAAAGAGCAGCAAGGAGAGTAAAAAGTAAGCTGTAGAAAACAGCATGATAGACGAGACAGGACGTAACATAAGGACTAACAGAGACAAGTAACAGACAAAACAGCAAAGACGAGTAATAAAACAGATTGCAACTAACAGAACAGATGAACAAGCTACACAACAGGTGAACAACAAACCATATGGGGGAGCATCGGAACGGGGAAAACAACAAGGAGGCTGACTCAGAGGGCCAAGGGTGCGAACCAGGTAGACACAAAAATGTTATAGCCCCTCAATAAGTTGCGAGTGGGTAAGTGCGCTTGACTGGGTGGTGGTGAAGGAAGGGAGGGGAAGGTCAAAGGCTTGGGAGAAAAGGTAAGTTTTAAGCATAGCCTTCAAGTGAGGGAAAGAAAGCTCGGTATGAATAGCATGTGGGAGGGAGTTCCATAAAGCAGGGCTAGTAAAGAAAAAGGTGGTGTGACGAGTTGATTCAAGGTGAGCCTGGGTTGGGGAAGGGAGAAAAAGGCGGTTGCTGTGGATAGAGCGTAATAGGCAGAGGCTAGGTTGAAGAAAAATAAGGTCAGCTAGGTACTGGGGAGTGTTGGTGTAGAGAACTTTGTGAGTAATAATAAGAAGCTTGTAAACATAGCGTGCTTTGACGGGAAGCCAGTGAAGGGAGAGCAAGCAGGGGGTGACATGATCGCGAGGAGAGGAAAAGGTGAGAAGATGGGCGGCTGTATTTTGGATCAACTGCAATCTGCGAAGTTGGTAAAGGGGAACGCCAACGAGTAAAGAGTTACAATAATCAAGACGGCTAATCACCAGGGAAATGACTAATGTGGTAAGAGATGCAGAGGGCAGAAGAGAGCGGATAGCCCGAATTCTCCGAAGCTGAAAGAGGGAACTGCGTACCACCCCAGAAATGTGTTGGTGGAAAGTCAGCGAAGAGTCCAGGGTCACTCCAAGATAGCGAAGGGTAGGTGCCAAAGGAATAGGTGAATTTGACATCAGAGGTGTCAGAGTGGGAGGAGGAGCACCGAAAGTGAACCAAATGGCTGCAGACTTAGATGGATTGACAATGAGGTAGTTGTCGGTGAACCACTGGGCGACAGAAGCTAAACAGTTATTCAAGGGAGAAAGATCAGGAGCAAGTGAGAACGTATGGTGGACCAGGAGAATATCGTCGGCAAAGAAATAGGCAGATAGACCAGTTTGCTGTATAAGTAAGGCAAGTGGTGCGAGGAAAACATTAAAGAGGAGCGGGGCAAGGATGGACCCCTGAGGTACTCCACAGTGAAGAGGAAGGGGGGTAGAAGAAGAGGAACCCGAGTGTACAGTGAAAGAACGGGAGGAGAGAAAAGAATAGAACCATCGGTAAACCATACCCTGAACCCCGAGGTCTGACAACCATGAGAGCAAGGTGCGGTGGTCGATAACATCGAAAGCAGCGGTGAGATCTAGTGAGACAGCAATTGAAAAATTTCCTTTGTCGTGAGAACAATCGCTATTGCCAAGCGGTCCCAACACTGCTACCTCTCACACTAGTTCCTGCATTCCAGTAAAGACTAGGTCTAAAATAGCTTCCCCTCTTGTCAGTTTCTGAACCAGCTGCTCCATTAAGCAGTCAATTATTTCCTCTAGAAACTTTATCTCCCTAGCACAGCTTGATATAACATTGACCCAGTCAATACCAGGGTAATTGAAATCTATTATTACTGTGTTGTAAACTTTGCTACCTTCACTAATTTATTTATTTATTTAGCTGTATTTATATCCCGCTTTTCACCGGGTCAAAGCGGTCAATTGGGGGATACATTTAACACGAGGGGATATGAGACACATATGCTAATACTTACAGGGAACATGGGCAGTGGAGGGTTAAGTGGCTTGCCCAAGACCACAAGGAGTGCCTGTAGGACTAGAAATCCCATTCCCTCCGGCCTGAGATTGCTGTCCCCAGGTGGGACTTGAACCCCCGGCCCTCCGGCCTGAAGTACCTTGTCCTAACCACTAGACCACTCCTCCCTCCTAATTGCTAATTTATGTTTGCATTTCTTCATCTGTCTGAACATTCTCGCCAGGCGGACTGTAGTATGCCCCCACTGCCATTCTCATCCCCTTTTTACATGGAATTTCTATCCATGGAGATTCTACAGCGTATTTTGTTTCCTGCAAAACCTTTATCCTATTGGACTCAATGCCCTCTTTAACATATAGCGCCAACCCTCCACATATGTGATCCACCCTAATGCAATATAATTTGTAGCCTGGTATCACAGGATCCCATTGGTTATCCTCTTTTCACCAGGTCTCTGAGATACCAATTATATGTAGCCTTTTATTCTCCCATCTTATTCTAGAATTTGCATACAGGCATTTCAAAGCTTGTTTTTTGTTCATATTATCAGTCTAGCTATCAGATGACGGGGCAAATTAGAATCTTTCAGCTCTGTCTGATTTTTACTTAAAAGCACCTGGGTTACATTTCCCTTACATTTGTTGTAAGTTTACTGTAAACTGTTTTCTAGACTTTAAAGAAGCAGCATATAAAATAAATAAATAATAAAAGTGGTTGGAGTTATTTTGAGCAATGATAGGGAAACATTACCTTTAAAAGAGTCCAGTTCCAAGTGCAAGGGCTTGAAGCCTCGGAGTCTCTTTTCTCCGTCTGATCAAGCTTGGATTGTTTTGACCTGTCTTTGGGTTGTCTGCTCTACACTTTCCGTATAATGCAAATTACGAAATGAACAAATGAAGCTGGAATTATCTGTTTCAGACTGATTGTTAAGAACATCTGTTCATAGAGACGGGGAATCTCTTCCCCTTACATAATTACTGCCATTAATTTTCTAGGTAAGCTGATGGTTCCCAGAATCTGAGCTCATACATTCAGCATGTACGCAATGCAAGACAAATGAGAGAGAAATTTATAAATACGGCCTTTCAATGACTATCAATTAGCAGCTAAATAGTTATTTCTGGCTTAATTAGTTTATGGCTTGAACTCCACTGTACCTCCGCTCCCCCCTCCAGAGCAGTTACCAACAAGTCAGCAATTTGTTTCCAAGAACAAGACAGAAACGAGGGATTTTGGGATGTCCAAGCTCCCCGAAAAGAGACTCCGGGCTATGTTTACTAAAGTGCATTAGCTATCTTTGCACCATGAAGACAGCTAACGCAGGAGAAATGCAGCTACCGCAAGCCTTTTTCCATGGCAGCTGCATTGTGCACGGTGGCTGCTTGAATGGGCGGGATGTGAGCGGAGAGTGGGCATTCCAGTTTCGAGCAGCTTCCAGGGGCGATCCCATCACGCGGTACCAGCACATTCTGCAGTCTTTGTGAATTCAGCTATTGCTGCCTCAATGCGTAGTGTTAGTTGCGTCCGCGAAGCGGCCACCCTGCAATCCCAGCATTTTCTCCATGGTACCTGCAGGGGAAATGCGGGAAACGCCCCTGAACATACGCAGGATTTTTGCAGCTGCAAAGCCATTTGCGTTTTAGTAAACAGACCCCTCAGTGTGAAGGGGTGGACAAGTTGGCGAGTAATAGGTGATATTGTAATGTGTAGACCTCTGACCGTTTAAAACGATCCTTATTCTAAGCCCTGGGAGAGTCATTTACTTTAACTTCAGGTTCTTATATTCCACCTTTACAGCAATTAGCTAAACAAGGTGGAGCACAGTAGTAAATAGCTAAATAAGGTAGAAGACTAAACAAAAATACAAAATGGGTTTCTAGTCCCACAGGTGCTCCTTGTGGTCTTGGGCAAGCCACTTAACCCTCCATAGCCCATGTTCCCTGTAAAATAGTTATCTCCAAGTTATAATGCCCTGTTCAATGTAATTTCAGTTTGTTCAATGTAAACTGCACTGATGCAGAATAGCGCGGTATCTAAAAGAATGTAAATAAAATAAATATATAAATTTCCTTTTTCGTTTCCTTTTTGCTCTTCCTGTGACTAAGCTGTACCTTTTGTTCCTTTCGCGCTCCATACCATTAGAATTTCAGCCAGTCCAATTGAAAAGTGCAGACAGGAAAGACAAAAAATGATACAACGGTATCAAAGGTCAAGTCAATTTTCAGTATCTCAAAGTCCTTTATTACTCCAATTTCCAAAAATCAGAACACCCCCCCCCCCTGCTTTTACAACTTCCTGTAGCCAGGTAGCGCATTTCCTGGATCCTCCTGGGCCAACTTCCTCATGCACTGCTGACTTGATCTTCTCTTGCAAAGATAGTCACCACCTTCTCTTCTTTCACAGGTGGGTCCCCAGAATCCCTCTTCTTACTCTGAATGACATTCAGTAGGATGCAAAATCCTCAAAACTTCATAGTCTCACTGTTACTTGAATGAAGCACATCGTAACCGTGCCCTGGACCTTCTGTGAGTCAAAAATATCCCAAGAAGCAAACTCCAAAATTAAGTCCCCTTGAGGAAAGATACTTGGGGGAAATACTCGTATATCACTTCCTCAACAAAATGCTCTAATTCTCTCTAAAGATTTTCCAGTTCCTAACTGGGGCTGGGGAGGCACCAGAGTTCAGTCGTTCACACCACTATTTGGACTGCTCAAAGTGTTAAGTGGGATGAACTCTCAAGCCCCACCAATCTCTCAAGGCTACCAAAAATCCAAGCTTGCATCTTGAGTACTTTAGGAGCCTCTGGCTGAGTCCCCCCAGGCTTCTCCTGCTTTCACCAGCATCTTTTTGTTGGAACATCACCCCTCCAAATCTTCCATTAGTCTGCTCTTCACTCAGCCCCTTTTTACTGGTTAGACCAGGCCAGCCTGTGTAGCCTCCTCTATTCTACCAGGCACAGCCGGCTATGCAAAGAGGCAGCGGGGGCTCTAGTAAGTCAGTCAGCCAAACAGACTAATCCTCAAATCCCCCCAGACCCTGAGTAATGGGGTCTTCTATAGCTCCCTCTAAAAGACAAAAGAGATACACCCACTCATCACGATGGACATCACCTTACTCACACAAACACTTAGGAGCAGAGACTCCAGAAATTTCTTCATCGCCGTGAAGCAGGCACAAGAAAATTGGCTGTGGCTTGAAGAACCAGGCCATTTTACACACTTATGGTCTAGGTAAGGTCACTGCAAAGGAGGAACCTGAGGGGGGAGATGAGTGTGACTTGGGGCCTGGACTTTGAGGGGTCTATTTTATATCTGTCTGCTTAGGGGGGGGGTTGTTAAAAGGGCCCTGCAGTGATCACTAGACCACCAACAGGCCAATGCAGAAACCCTGTGCTAAAGCCCAGTGCTTAAAGCCGTAGCGCAGGATTTCATAGCAGGACTTTAACGCTAACTCTTTGCGCTGGGATGCAATATGCAAATTACCCAGTGTGCAAAAAGCCAGCATTAAACTGGGAGAGCAAGCCAAACACATGCACAGAGAAGTCAGCTGAAGTTTGGCATGCTGTCCCGGAGAAACAGATCATCTGAGGTGAAGTTTGACACTTCGCCTCAGATGACGTAGGCTTGGGGAAAGCCCCCGATGACATCAGCATACTGTCGGGGGTCCGGTGCTCTCCTCGGACACCAACTCCTCTGACAGAAACAAAGTCCCCGGTGGTCCAGTGGACCTGATCCCCCCCACTCACCCACACATAAAAAAAAATCCCGGTGGCCTACAAACCCAATACCTTTAATCCAGAGTGGGAGCATTGCTCACAAGCTCCCGCTCCTGCACCACCATCTTGACAAATGGTGGCACTTAGCTTTGCGTGGTGCATCCTAGTATGCACCGGGCGGGGTCAGACTGCTACATAAGGCATTTTTTGCCCTACATGAGGCCAGACACTGCCATTTTTCAAGATGGCGGCACACAGGCAGGAGCATGTGGGCAATGCATCTGCTCCAGATTAAAGATACCAAGAGGTGGGTTGGGGGGTTTGGGGGCCACTGGGCCACCAGTGATTTTTTGTTATTGGGTATGTGAGGGATTGAGGCCACTGGGCCACCAGTGATTTTTTGTTATTGGGTATGTGAGGGATTGAGGCCACTGGGCCACCAGTGATTTTTTGTTATTGGGTATGTGAGGGATTGAGGCCACTGGGCCACCAGTGATTTTTTTGTTATTGGGTGGGTGGGATCCGGGGCCACTGGGCCACCAGTGATTTTTTGTTATTGGGTGGGTGAGGGATTGGGGTTGCTGGGCCACCCGGGATTTGATTTCTGTCGAGGGGTCGGTGTCAGTGGGGAACAATAGCCCCCCCGACAGTATTCTGATGGCTTTGGAGGCTTTCCCCGATGCCTGGATCGTCTGAGGTGACGTGTCAAACTTCATCTCAGATGATGCTTTTAGTCCCGGCTGGATCTTTACGCCTGCCCAACATTTAAACACAATGTAAAAAACTGCTAAGTTTCAGCGCAGTTTTTTACATCGGGCGCAATTAATTATGCAGCAATTTGCATGTGATTTGCATGCCACATGCGCTGCAGTTTATCACAGTTGGCTTTTTTGGCGTTTTTCTGGCGCTAGCTTGCTTTCTGCATCGGAGAGCTAGCCTAGCACAGAAAAAATGCCAGAATACGCTGCGCTAAGCTTTCCTGCCTCGGCCTGCAGATACTGTAAATACGTGTGGAGGGGTTCATTTCATGGTAACTTTGCCGAACCTGCCCTCCCACATTACCAGTTGCACAGGTACGACTGGCTAGTAAATCCCACACCATGTATCCAGCGCTAAAGCCAGGACTGTATCAAGCTAGAAATATGCCCTGTGCAATAATGAATCCAGTGCCTCCTCTGTCATGCCGCACCTCTTTCTTTTTGAGCGTCCTGAAAGCCCAGGGTTGATATCAGCACCCTTTCTGCCACACTGCTCGCACAGCCCTTGGTAAGACCCTGGCTAAAGTTATTTTAGTAAATTGGAGTCTTTTGTCTTATTCTGCAGGATTTTCAGCTACAGTTACTAAGATGCAATGCAGCGTTACATTGGGCTATCGCCGTTAACACGTAATATCAGTAGCTAGATCCCTTTGCATAGAATGGAACCTGTGGTAAGATAGCACGTGGTAATGGTGTTAACATCACTAATGCAATAGTACTCATTAGAAACTTTAGCTTGATTTATTTACAGCCAGAAATAAACCTGGGACTGGAAGCTACACCGAAATGTCAGAAATTTTCAGGGGCCGCTCCTCAAATATGAATGCCTTTGAGACACCCATTCATTGCCAAGGCTTGTCCTTGCTCTCACACTGTCTTCACTTCATGACCCACTGACCTCGGAATATCTTCTCTCTCATGCACTGTTTTTCGTAATGCCTTGTGCAGAAGTAAAGCCTATCAAGGATTTCAATATGGAGGAAAACGTCGAATTCTCTTCCTCTCTCTTTGATCCTTGGTGTGCTGCATGAGTCGGGATGTTGCTCCTGCACATCTGATCACCCCTGGGGGAGGATCTGTGCAATTACACAATGCAACGTTTGTGCAGAATTCTGCACAGGGGCTGAAAGGCAGCTGCACTGTGCTCCAGCAGCTGTTTAGGTCGCCATTTACCTGGCCGATGCTGCCTGAATTAGTTGCTTCCTCCTTCCGACTACACAGGGCTCAGCATCAAGCAACCATATTGTAAGGAAGCAATGGAGCTGATGCTTTCATGAATTATGAACGTACATAAGAACATAAAAATGTCATTCTGAGTCAGACCAAGGGTCCATCAAGCCCAGCATCCTGTTTCCAACTGCGGCCAATCCAGTCACAAGTTCCTGTCAGGTTCCCAGTGGATTTCCATGGGTCCTCTTTAATAATGGTTTATGGACTTTTTCTCCAGAAGCTTACTCAAACCTCTTTTAATTACCTCGCATATTTTAAGTCTAGTCATATGTTGCCTAGAAAGTGAGCTGTTTTGTTTAGTCCAGGCATGCCTAGGTATGCACTTAGTTCAGGCTCACAATGTGCAATGGAAATGCTACTGCTCAGACATGCATAGTCAGGATGGATGCTGGCATTACAGGCTATAAAAGAAGCTTTCATACACAGATGCTATGGATGACGTTGATATCAGTCTATTTACTTATCAATAGCATTTACATGTAAGCTTCTTGTCTAAATGACAATTCGTTATAGCAGAAATGTCTTGTCAATATCGCAACAGCCACAATATATTCTGTTACATTTGTGGTGAGTATACGGCCCCAGTGGTTCTCAACCCAGTCTTCTGAGACCCCCAGGCCACTCAGGTTTCAGGATATCCACAATAAATATGCATTGTGGATATCCTGAAACCTGACTGACCTGGGGGTCCCAGAGGACTGGGTTGAGAACCACTGGTATATGCTTAAGCCTCAAAAACACAGCATCAAGGCAAATCCTGGGCTCCTCACATTTGCTGTCTATGTCAGAGCTTGGCTTAGAGGTACTCGGAGGTCAATGCCGTTTGCAGTCCCAATGATAGGACGAGAATAGAAGGATTACTTGACAGACTGTTACTTCTGGTTTCTCTGCTAAAAATATATCTATTGAATACCCCAGTCTGCCTTCAGCCATGAGACCAGTGCCGCATGACGACAGTCTGCCAGTACTGAAGCCACCAGAGACATGCCACAATACACGGACCAGACATGGAAAATGACAGATTTTGAACCATTTATGTCCGATGTGCCTCATCTGACAGCGCAGTCAAAATTGAATGACCCGGTAAGCTTGTCAAAAACAAAAGTTAAACTACTTGGTTCAAGATTGCAAGGATGGGGTTTGCTGTTGCCAGGTACAAAAATTTCTGTCTTTCGGACCTGCCAAGAAGATATGAAAAATGTCTTTGTGCAGGTCGACAACCTCTGTTTCTGCACTGACATTTGTTCACGGCTTTGGGTTATGAGCATGACCCACAACAATGGCGCCTTTTTATCGATTCGTCACTGCTAAGCCTGAAAGCTGTCTTGTTACACAATGGCAATATCCACCCTTCAATACCTATTGCCTATGCAGTGCACATGAAAGAAACCTACGAAAACAAGGAACTGTTGTTGAAACACAGACAGTACAACAACTACTGCAACTGGAACATCTGTGGTGATTTAAAAGTAGTGGCCCTGCTACTAGGAATGCAGCTCGGGTATACCAAGTATCATTGTTTCATTTGCGAATGGGACTCCCGTGCTAGAGAGTCTCATTACATTAAAAAGAACGGGCCTCTCCGTAAGCATATGGTTCCAGGACAGAAAAATGTGGCACATGAACCACTTGTCGACACAAGTAAGGTATTTTTGCCTCTTCGTATAAAACTCAGACTGATGAAAAACTTTGTGAAAGTGATGAACAAGGAAGGTGAAGGACTTTGATATTTGAGACAGATGTTTCCAAGAATAACTGATTCCAAAATTAAGGAAGGCATTTTTGTGGGTCCACAAGTCAGACACGTTATCAATCACAAGCAGTTCGAAGATCTGCTAGTGGGGCCTGAGAAAATCGCATGGAAGGCATTCAGGGATGTGGTTGAGAATTTTTTTGGCACCAAACCAGGATCATACCTAGTCCTGTGCGAGCGGTGCGGCCGCACAGGGCGCAAAGGCTTAAGAGCGCATTTCAGCTGCCTGCTGTTGCCCTGCCGCTGACACTTTTTCTTCTCTCAGTGGCGGCAGGGCAAAAGCAGGCAGCTGAAATGCGCTCTTAAGCCTTTGCGCGGCACTTTAAGCAGATCGACGTAAGAGGTGGGAGGGACAGATCTGCTTAAAGTGCCAGCAACTAGCACATCGGGCGCGTGCCCTCTCCTCCTCCTCTGTCCATCCACTTTCTGCTCTTACCCTGCTGCCGGCGCTGCTGTGGAGAAAACAGAGGGGGGCAGCAGCAAGGTAAGAGCAGAAAGGGGCTGGATGAACGTGCAGGGGATGGGGGAGGGGGGAACGTGCGCGCCCAATGTGCAAGTTGCAGAGGGTTCTGGCTTGGTACGGCCCTGCACCGAACTACGTCCATCTGGTTGATAACATACTTCAAGCCTACAAAACCATGAAGTGCAACATGTCGCTGAAGATTCATTTTCTGCATTCACACTTGGGCTTCTTCCCTACTAACCTTGGTGCAGTCAGCGACAAACATGGTGAAAGGTTTCACCAGGATGTTGTGACGATGGAAAAGCAGTATCAGGGCAACTGGAACCCATCAATGCTGGCCAACTATTGTTTGACACTGAGACGAGAAGCATCAGATGCTGAGTACAAACGAAAATCAGGAGAAAACATTTTTAGCTCAGGTGAACTAGTGCAATGTCAGCATCACTGTGCGATTAAACATGCTAAATTCAGTCAAATTCCATGTTTCTCCAAATTCCTATGTGATACAGTCAATCTGAAGCTATATTTGTGTTCAGCTTGAAGCTGTTTATCACAATCACCAAACGTTTTTCAGGAAGCAAAACTTTTGAACGGATGCATTGTCCAGTACCATGAAATCCAGAGTCTGATTGCACTTGCTCATTGAAGAGGAGGTGCAGTGCTGAGGGGCCCAGGGTCCCCCATCCGCCATGCTGTTCTTTTCACTTATCTCTAGTGCCACTTTGGCTGGCTGGCAGTCAGCGTATCCTTGCCAGTCCCACTGCTTTGCCCTGCAGCTCCGTCTTTATTTTGCTCACAGGGCCTAGGAGCAGCTCCCAAAATCTGACACTCTAGGCGTCCCTCTGGTTCACTTAATGGTAATGTCAGTCCTTCAGAGTCACATATCTTTGCAACAGAACCAAGCAAAACTGCAAAAGAAGGTGCGCAATCTTAACACATGTCATTGACCTCTCTCGGCGTAAAGTTTCAAAGGCCAGATTACACAAGTGCGTCTTACCAAGAAACAAGGACATACTTTTATCACAATTTCTATTCTTTCAAAAATGCCTTTGTGGATCAACTAAGGGACTCATCCTTTGTGGTTTTCCTTGCACATACCTTCACAGGAATGTACTTCAGTGGTAGGGGAGGCTCTTTAATGTTTATTAACCGAGTTTCACAGGTCACCTCGAAGTGATCAACAACAAAAGTGACATCAAACAAATAAAACCAACATCAAGAAAAGTCGGATAACAAACAAGCAGAAATTAAGGAGAAAAGGAGGCTGTACAATAAAGTCAGAGGAAGGATGGGGAGAGATACAGCTCAATGCCCCTCTCAGGCACCACACACCACACTCACCTAGCAACCACAGGTCTGAGGAAAGCAAAATGTCTTAAGTCTGTATTTAAATCTGTGAATGCAGCCCGAAGGATGGTCTCCAAGAGGATGGCTCTAGATGAGGGAACCTTAAGCAGGTTAGCAAACTGTGAGTGAAGGGTTCGTACTGGGTTGTAAGGACCCAAAAGACTGAATAACTACAGGGGGGTGCCAGACTGATAGGCACAGTCAGTTTGTAATAAAATTAAACCTAATTCTGAAACAAATCAGGAGCCATTACTGTTTCTGTAGAAGCAGAATCACATGATCGAATCTGTGAGCATAATATAAACGTTTTTAAACACTGGGGCCTTGTTTACTAAAGTTAGTGTGCGTTAATGAAAGTTAACGAGCGCTAAGGGGTATGTTTACTAAACTGCGGTAATCGTGAATAACGCGCGTTATGTAATGTTAACGATCATTAGCGCGTCATAACGCGCGTTATGACGCGCTAACAATCGTAATGCCCCGCGGCGCGATAAAACACCACAGAAGGTGGAGAGAGGGCGGAGAGAAGGGGTCAATGGGCGGAGAGTGGGCGGGGAGAGGCTCCCTTCACACTAACACGCTGATTTTCAGAGCTGAATTGCAACGCGAATGAAAACCTGCCGTTAAAGGCATATTAAAAGGGAGAGAAACCATTTAAGTGTCAGCAATGTACAGCCCAGGCAGGGAAACCAAAAAAAGTGATGAGTGTGATACATGTGCACAGAACAAAAGGGCACAGAACAAAAGGGCACAGAAACACTGAAAATGACCCCAACAAACTGGAAAGAAACAATAACCAAGCTGGCCAATAGTGGTATCAATGAGAAACATCAACCCCTCCCCCCCCGAGTAAGCTCCATAGAACAGATATAAATCGTGGAAGGGTCTATACTCCGTCCCCATACAAGGTGAATGGGCCCACAGTGAAATAGCGATGCTCAGGGTTTTCCCCACCATCGGACAGGGTTCCTATGGCGTGCACATGTCCCGCAACAACAGGGCAGGCATGTCAGAATGGCAACTGGACAGATGCCGGAGAAGGGGATACAGAGGGCCGCAGGCGGCACATGTTGTGGTGGAGCTGGGCCACAGTGCGGACTAGGGTGATGCCTAGGTGGCCCATATGAATGCTGAAACAGCGGAGCAGCCAGACAGCAACTGCTGAAGGTCCAACATGTGCACGAGTGGGTTTCCCAAAGTGTCACAGGGGATAGTACCCAACAGCTACTTCCAAGGGCACGGAACATTGGCAGGCGGGGCTGGGGGGGGAGCGTGGACGTCTATGCAGGCACCCCTACCCCAGAACCTGCACCATAGGCAGCCACCTACCTGCACACTGGATGGCCTGAGACTGCGCACCACCAGCTCCACCAGCAGAAGGGCATGTCAGCATGGTGGCTGAGGGATACTGGTGGTGGAGGGGGCAGTGGCAGCTGCCCAGAGCAGACCGTGGCCTAGCCCTCTGTAGGTGGGTGCCATGCACTGCAACAGACAGGCCCTGTCTAACCAACAGTCATGGTATCACCAGGGAATGCACCAGCTCTGTGATAACATGGTGGTGCAGTGCACAAAACCAGTGTATTCAGAAGCAGATATTCCTATCAAATGGTATATAATACATGACCATGGCAGAGGGAACGTCACTATTGGAACATATTGAATAAGACGGGTACAATTTTCCTGACATATGCAAACTTTAACCCGGCTGCAGACTGTGGATTAAAATATTATAGTAGGCCTTCAAAGGGTTACACATGACGCCTCAGCCAGCCTTATTCATTAGGCACACTGGGGAATCGAACCCATGACCCTTGTACCATCAGTCTGTGTAGTAACCATTGTGCTACAGCTCTGTTTCTGTATTTGGGTGTCTGCGCGCCTTCTTACGCTTAACGCGCAGTAACGCGCCCTGTAACGATCGTTGCTGCGCGGCACGTTATAGCACGCGTTATCACTAACGATGTACCGCCCATGTCCTTTTTTGGCATTTCTTCCACTAACACGGCTCCTAACGCGAATCACACTAACGCAGTTTAGTAAACATACCCCTAAGTGTCACTGCACCCAGAGAAGTAAAAGGGCTGCAGGCACTTAACGCTCATTAGCTTTCATTAACACACGTTAAAACCTTTAGTAGACATGCCGCGCAGTGTTGTGCAACAACGGGAAATGCTTCACGGATGCAACTTCAATACCAGAATAAAGGGAATTATAGTAATCACTCTAATTGAGAAAAAGAGCTCAAAGTCCAGGTGCCCCAAATTTTCCATAAGGACAGAAAGCAGGATCTCAGGACAGCAGTAAAAAGTATTGTGAAAGAGAATCACACCAACACCACTTACTCACATTACAAACAGGCCGATACAGAAAGCCGGTGCTAACTGCTGAAGTCACACACTAATAGCTGTGTATGCGTTTTTAGCACGCGATAGTGCGAGACTTCAGCATCGATATGCAGCAAAGGGTGTGTACGCAAATAAGCTGTTCGCAAAATTTCAGCGTAAAGTTGAAAGGAGGAGAGCCAACGCACGTACCAACAGCAGATGCACTTCAAGTGGCCGTGTGCGCATTTGCATAAATGTCAAATGCCCATGTTATGCTCACACAACGTGCAGGTTCTTTTGGCGCTCAATCCATAATCATCAACACTATTTCTCCCAAAACGATCTTTTTATGAAATCACAACAATAAACGGAGAATGATATAAGTGAGTCCAAAAACTCCACAAGGATAAGAAGCAAAAGACATTTATTCTTGACTGCTGAACTTTCTCTTATAAGCTGAAAGATACACGCAGAAAATTTTCACATCGAAGCTAACTGTTCACTGGCATATATCCTAAAATGGTTTTTCCCTACATGCACAAGATGTTTATCACCACAGACCAGGTGTAGAGATCTTGGCACTCATACTCGTTATGTAATCCTCTATGCGTTTCATCTGCATCTTATTACCATTTCATTTTAATACGCTCAACTCATTTGCATATAATTTAAATATGCTTGGCGCTGCGTGCACATACATTTACTCCCTCTTTACACACTCCCTCTTTTCTGTATTTGGCATGGCGGAACTTGTGTGTATAAGTTTCATTATCTGCGTGCAAAGGGTCCTAGTCTTTCAGCATCGGCCTGAAAATATTTATTATTTAGAAGGATTGATTGATTGTTTGGCTCCACTTTGTGGTTAAATTAAGTATTGCAGTTGTACATTGCTGGTGCTGCGCTACTAAACACACTACCATATATCACTCATTAAAGCAATGGTGAATGTTGTATTTAGAGTGTCTTCTAGAATGGGCACATTCCTGTGAAAATATTTGCCACTGCATTGAGGTCACCAAAATACTGAGGGAAACAATTTGATATAGAATGTGTTCTTTTTCTCTAAATAGGTGGTTGGTTTATTTGTTTGTTTTTATTTATTTATTTTATTTAGACAGATTTGTATACCACCTTATCCTTCAATCAAAGTGGTTTACATTGTAACTTAAAATTGGTAATGTACATTAAACAGGGATTCTTCTGAGGCAATGGAGGGTTAAGTGACTTGCCCAAGGCCACAAGGAGTGGTGGTGGGAACTGAACCCTGCTCTCCTGGTTCCCAAGTCAATGCTCTAACCATTAGGCTACTCCTCCACACCATGTTTAGCTCATGTAGATTGTAGGGAGAACAGTTTTGTATCTGTGTTTTACTGGCGAGGCATGTGGCTGAAATACCAGAAAATAAATAAATATTAAATACATTGCAGTTAATTTTCAAAAGCCCTTAACTGGATAACTATGCAGGTTATTCACAGAAGCAGTCAGCATCCAGGTGTTGTTGTTGCTGTTGTCGTTAAGTGCTGTCGAGTTGGTGTCAACTGATGGCAACCCTCTGGATAGTTGACCTAAACTGTATTTGGTCTTTAGTCAGGCAACTCATTGTTCAAAGAGTGGTATCCATAGCTGTTGTTGTTATTTCGATCCATCTCATTGCCGGCCTTCCTCTTTTGCATCAACCTTCTACTTTGCCAAGCACGATGTCTTTCTCCAATGATCTTTCTTTTCACGTGATGTGTCCAAAGTATGAAAGTCGAAGTCTTGTCATCTGAGCTTCTAAAGACAGCTTAGGCTTGATCTCCTCTAGTACTGATTAGTTTGTTCTTTGGGCAGTCCATGGTATACACAGTATTCTTCCCCAGCACCATAATTCAAAGGCATCAATTTTCTTCCTATCTATCTTTCTCACTGTCCAACTTTCACATCCATATGACGTTATTGAAAATCCCATGGCTTGAACAAGCCAAATCTTTGTATGGAGAGAGACATCTCTGCTCATGAGAATCTTGTCTAGGTCCTTCATAGCCATTCTGCCAAGAGCAATGCATCATCATATTTCTTGACCGCTTATCATTTTTATTGATTATTAATCCAAACAAGTTAAAGTTCTCCACTATTTCAATTTCTTCTTCATCAATGATACATATTGATTTTGCCAGTTGTCAGGATCTTTGTCTTCTTTACATTAAGGTTCAGGCCCATGTTAAGACTATGTTCCTTGATCGTGAGAAGCAAATGTTTCAGATCGTCTTCACTTTCAGCCAGTATTGTGATGTCATCAGCATAGCGAAGGTTGTTGATGAGTCTTCCACCAATCTTCACACCTTGGTTGTCTTCATACAGTCCTGCTTCTCTGATGATTTGTTCTGCATATAAATTAAAGTGGTAGGGGGAAAGTATGCAGCCTTGTCATGATGCTGCCGCTGAATATTCTGTGAATATTTAAATACTATGCCTGACCGCACTTCTTTTATAATAATTAGAGCGTTGATTTTGCAGTTATAACTGAAAAGCACCAATTAAACATGATGAAAAAACCAAACAAAAGCAAAATCTATAATAGAACCCTGAAAATTAACCACCATTCTCTCCCTTCTTGTTTTCCTCCTTCCACCCCTCCTTCCCTGCCCATTCAGTCCTTCTGCTCTTCTTCCGATGCTTGTTCTCCCCTTCCTGCCTCTCCCTCCCCCGCCCCTCACATTGTCCATGGTACACTACTGGTGGCTTCTCCAGTTTAAGCAATGCAGTGTCCAAATTCCTGCACTGTTCTTGCGACTCCAGTGACAAGAAGATGAATGTGAATGTTGGAGCAGGGAAAGAAAGACAAAATGAGTGAGAATGTGAGGGAGCTTGAGAATGTGCTAGGCACAGGCTGGGAGAGAAGTTTGCAAAACTGTTGTGAAACTTCCAGAATGCACAGATTTATTTTAGCTACATAAAACTGTAAAACAGTTAGAAAATATATACTAAAATAAAAAAAATGGAAGCCCTAATTATAATTGGATCTCTATCTAGTGTTTGGCCAGCAGAGGGAGCTAACAAATCATTTTTGTTGCTCAAGTAAGTTATGCCTTTCCAAAATGCTTTATTTAAATATGTTCCAAGTAACACAGACAAACCAGTACCAGGGTAAAAACAACCAGTAGATGGTGAAAGTAGCAATGATGTCATCCCAGTCTCGTACCAGTTTGTTTTATGCCTCTGGGGCAATACTTGCATGATTGGTCAAACTGGGAACATCTGAACTATCAGAGAAGCCGTGGGTGAGGCTTGTAACTCATGGATTTTCTCCAGGACTTGCTAGAACCTATGGTAAACTGTGGGCTTAGAAAAATAAGTGGAGGGAGTTGATAAGATCCAGAGAGCTTTGGAGGTAGCTGCAGGAACTTGATACGTTCAAGTCGCTGAGGAGCAGTGAAAAGCGTGAGAGTACAACAACACTGAGCTTTTACTGCTTAGGACCACTAGTTTTTCATGATTCTAAAAGCCGAAACTTTTGGAAAATGAGCTTGCATCTTTTTTTTTCCATGCATTTTTACGACTGATAGCTAATGGGTACAAAAAACACTGTGCACGATATTCAGTCAGAGTACTACGTTCACCGGCGGTCAGTAAATGAAGAATGCCACTATTCATGTATTTTCAATCGCTATACCGAGTGTCAGATAAAAACTTCATCGTCCTGGCCTGACACAGTGACGGTAATTTTATAATCTGATGCCTAGTTTTAGGCACCAAGAATGTGCCTATTCGGAGCCTATTTTATAAAGAAAAGTGGGTGCTTACTTTGATTTATAAAACAGGCACCTAAGTGGTGAAAAAAATATAGGTGACTGCATTTCCAACTGTCCTAGAGCAGCTGTAAACGCAGTCACCTAGATTTCGCAACTTGCCTGTCATATAATGTAGATGTGTAACTTAAGGCTCTGTCTACACTCGACCTTTGTGCATGTCACACTGAAAGTACATGCGATTGCACTGAATAGCACCCGCCTAAAGTATGCACCTAAGTGCTCGTTTAGGCACCTAAGTCCTTTAAAATAGGGATTTAAGTGTCAAAATGGTGCATAGCTTTAGTTGCCTCCCTTATAGATTTAAACCCTGTCTATATAGTGAAGGGACAGAGGGAGGGTGGAGCAAGGGTGAAGCCAAGAAATTATCCAGATTCACTCTCCTGATAAGTTACACACTGAATTTTGGTCTGATAGCAGATCTAAACTAAATGGATGCACTATGCATATATTCAGGGTCGCTGACCGAGGGGGTAATTTTATGAAGGACTGCTTGTGCGTAAAAGAGCTTGTATAGAATGACCCCAGGGGTTATGCGCATAAGTGCGCACAATAGTAAGAAGGGGCATATTTGTATGAGACCCTCATTTAGGTACGTTTTGGGCTGGAGTTAGGGCAGAATCATGATTTATATGCGGATTTATATGCGTTCTTTGTGAAATACATGTGAGCAGGCACAAATGTTCACAGCTTCAATCTAACAGCGATTTCTGTGTGTACCCCTAGGTGCTGAGGGCCCGATTCTGTCCCGGACATAGATCCACTCTGTGCGTCCGGTCTGAACGGGATGCACAGAGGGGATCGCGATTCTGATCACATGGGGCACATCTAGCCCCGCTGGATCAGAATCGCAAACAGTCCTGCACGTGCACGCTACAACTTCGATTCAGTCCAGCCTGCACATGTAGGACTGTCCCCAGATAACTCAGTCAAGGCTTTTCAGTGGAGCCGCGGCGTCATGGCGTCATGTTGCCATGGCACTGTAGCTCCATTGAAAAGCCACGATGCCGGCCGACTGAAAAACGGGGTTATTCCCCGGAGCCCGACCCCTGATCTGGCCTCCTAAGGCCAGGGTTGGGCTGCATGAAATAAACCCTGCCCCCCCCTCCTGCCCCATCCGCGCTCCAGGCTGTACAGAAATTCATGTCCAGAGAAGTTATTCCACCTCGGAGGTGGAATATCTTCCCCAGACATTTCACCAGCCCTGGATGTATAGGGCCGACATTAGAATTGGCCCTGTACGTCCAGGGCTGGCGACTGCCCACTGCCCGCCCAGGCTCCGCTCCCATCTAACTTCCCCGCACAACCGGTGGGGAAGTTAGTTGGAGGTAGGAGGTGGCATGAATAGCGGGGATGGATGTCCCGTTGAGCTGTCCATCCCCTCTATTCGTGGCTCAGAATAACCCCCTAAGTGTTCTGATAAGAGAGGCTAAAATAGGTGTCTGCCTGCCCTCCAAACCTAGACAACCTGCTATAGACTTACCCTCAATGGGCTGATTTTATAAGGGGCCTGTGGAGAGTTACACGCTACTTACATGCCTAAGTTCCTATTTTAAAAGACTTACATGCATGAATGGAAACTTACGCACACGCTATTCTGTAGGCATGCCCGTAACTCTTATCGTGCGTACTTTCAGTATGAGTGTGCACGGGGCGAAGTGTAGACAGAGTCTAAATTTACACATCAAAGTTATAAACTAGTACAACTTATGCACATTTCTAACCAATCTGGGCACAACACCTACACCAACTAGATCGAGGCGCATTTTTTACGTCCCTATGTTATAAACTACGTGCACGCTTCCGTTTATAAAATAAGACCCAGATACATGTATGGCAATGCGTAGTGACTGTGCGGGAGTTTATAAAACTGCTCTCGTTATGTTTAATGGTACTGACTATACAAATTAATTTAAACACCATTGTTTAATGTTATGGTTTTATTGGATTGTAATCCACCTTGCTGACAGGTTGATCAGGCAGAATATAAATGTTTACAATTAAATTAAATAAAATTCACTAGCTCCAGCAACTGAAAATTTACCCCAGTATTTCTACAGAAGCAGTCCCTAATTTACATTAAAGAACCATCGAGTGGTGAAGGATTGATCCATACAGCCCAGGATGCAAACCTCAAGGCTTCCCTGGGCAATGGTTGCAGTCCTACATAGCCGTCAAAGCACGACACAATCAATCCCAAGCAGGTTAAACTCCGGGTCCTTAACTCTCCTAAGCTCTTACTGTGATGACCTAACTGATAAATAGGTAGGATGTCTGACACAGGGGCTCAGCCAGACATCAGTCAACAATAGGCAGCTACCCAATTGAGGTCAAATCAACAGCAGCACGGGCTACCCAATAACGGTGAGGAGTCCTGATGGAGAAAAGAAAACCAGTGACATGGGAACAGGGCCAGCCCGACGCATGTGCGAGTATTTTATCTGCACAGAGCCCTGCACCATCTTCATGCCGCACATGCTGTCCAACTCACACTCGTTTGCAGGGCCGGCTCGCACATAGTCCCGTGCCTGCCTTACCGGCTTCAGAGGGAGCCAGGGAGGCCTGAAGCTTGGCTCACAGCCGCCGGAGTGAAGAGCGGCGTTTTCCTTCACTCCGGAAGCTATGTTCTCTTGCAGCTCGTTTTGCGCTGATTGCTGGAAGGTTAAAGTGGCGTTTCCTGTTCCACACAAGAGAGGAAATGCCCTGTAACCTCCTACCACTCAGTGTGTTGGCAGGCTGCAAGAGAACACAACTTCCAGAGTGAAGGAAAATACTGCTCTTCGCTCCGGCGGCTGTACAAAGGTGAGCCAGGGCTTCTGGCCTCCCCAGCTCCCTCTAAAACTGGTCAGGCAGGTGTAGGGCTCTTCGAGAGATGGGGCTAGGACTGGAAAAGGACTGATGATGGGCCTAGGATAGGACTGGAAATAGGCTGATTGGGGGGGGCTTCGACTGGAAATGAGCTGATGGGGGGCTAGAATAGGACCGCAAATCAGCTGATGGGGGGGGGGGACTAGGACTGGAAATGGGCTGATTGGGGAGGTTTGGACTGGAAATGGGCTGATGGGGGGCTAGAATAGGACCGCAAATCAGCTGATGGGGGGGGGGGGGACTAGGACTGGAAATGGGCTGATTGGGGAGGTTTGGACTGGAAATGGGCTGACAGGGGGATAGGATAGGACTGGAAATGGCTGATGGGGAGCTTGGACTGGAAATTGGCTGATAGGGGACTAGGATTAGAAATCAGCTGATGGAGGGGCTAGGATAGAACTTGAAATGGCTGATGGGAGGGCTAGGACTGGAAATGGGCTGATGGGGAGATGGGAGAATGGGACTAGAAGGGAGTGGATGCTGGGTAGGGCTGGAACTAGAAGGGAGCTGATGTTGGGGGAGGACTAGAAGGGGATGGGGTTGGGGGAGTGAGGATGGAGAGGGGAAAACATATTTTGTGTGGGAGGGAAGAAAATTCAATGATTGGCCGGGTATTGGGAGAATAAGTGGGGATTGAGGATGGAAGGGTGAAATTTCAGTGCATGAAAAAGGAATAAAGAAAGAAATGGAGGAAAGAGCAAAAGATTAGTATGTTAGAGCAGATGTAGAGAGAGAACGGAAAAAACTAGAAGAGAGAAGGACAATTGGACAGCAGACAATGGAGAGTTAGCAGAAGAAAGCAACTGGGGCAATTACAACTGAAAAATAAAATGCCCAAACAACAAAAGGTAGAAAAATACTTTTTTATTTTGAATTTATTAACTGGAATATGTCCGCTCTAGAAAATGTGCATCGTAAGGTCTGTGTTTTGTTTAGTACAAGAGGAAATTAATTTATAGTTTTATTTCTCCAGTGTTGTTGTATATTCCAAGTTTGGCTTTTGCGGTTCTCGGTTTAATTATTGTCTTCCTATTTCTAAATTGTGCTCCCTTGTTCTTTGTTTGGTGATGGTCTATGTTCTGCATATGTAACCGAGCTGAGGTATTCTGTTCATGTAGTTTCTATGTGACAGTGCCACTTGTTGTTTTTCCCCAGTAGGAGATGTATTGGTATTCTCTGAGATGTATTGGTTTAATATTTGCAGTGTTGCCTTTTGATGGGTGGGGTTTGGTGCTTTATGAGTCCTGGCAGTGCTGTTATGATATGGTGGGTTTGCTGTGGGTTCTAAATGGGCAGGGTTTATAGTACTTCCTAATGTGCCTGGCAGTTGGCACTGGGGTATAGTAATGTAGAAATCTGATAGTCTTTCTTTATCCTCACTGCCCATGCAAATGCTATTCAGACAGTCATTAAGAGGTGTGTTTACTACAAGTTAATGCGCATTCACAAATGTTAATGTGCACTAAGTGCAGGAGCACCCATTTACATTTACTTCTATTGGCGCAGTGGCATTTAACGCAGATTAATATTTAGTAATCATGAGGCCTATTCCAATCAGGCCAGCCATTGTTCGTCCGGACAGAATCGGGCCATGCAGAGCTAGATCAGATTCTGATCCCGCCGCACTCGTGGGATCAGAATCGGGTCTAGCGCCTGGACATGCAGGCTGGGATCTGATTCTGCCCAGCTGTACATTCCAGCGATCACCCATCTAGCGCAGTCAGGCTCGTAAATGGAGCTGCAGAGCCATGGTGTCCTGTCACCATCGCACCGTGGCTCCATTCAGGAGTCACAAAAGCCAGCTGCCGCAGATTACCTCCTTTTCCCACAGCCAGACCATCAATCCGGCCTTCCATGGGCAGGATTCAGCTGCGGAGAACTTCTTCCACCCCTGCCTCACCTGTCCCCGCTGGCCGCCAAAGGAACACAGCGTCCAGGGGGACTTATTTCACCTCTGAGGTGGAATAAGTCCCCCATCTATTTCCGAGGCCCTGGACATACAGGACCAACCTCTGAATTGGCCCTGTTTGTCTGGGGTCACGGCCCGCTAGGGTTGCCAACTGGCTCCAGATGCTCCCGACAGGCTTGATCCAGTCCTGGGTTTACCCCATTGCATGCAGGGACATGTAGTCTTGTTTTTCTTATAGAGTGCAATGGAGAAATCAGAACTACATGTACCTGCATGCAATGGGGTAAACCCAGGACTGGATCAAGCCTGTCGGGTGCATCTGGAGGCAGTTGGCAACCCTACAGCCCACCCATGCCCCACCCTCACTCTGCCTTCGGATGCCCTCTCCCGCCCGCATCTAAGCTTCCCCATACAATCGTGCTGTTTGTATGGAGAGGCTTTTGCCAGGACTGGCAGGGGGGGCAAATAACAGGGATGGACGTCCCAACGGGACATCCATCCCTGCTATTTGCAGGACGGAATGAGCCTCCCCCCCCCCCCCCCATGCCTCTAAGTCATTGCCAGGAGTAAAAAGAGGCTTGTGAAGGGCTCCTTTGAAAGCTGCCTAAAATTTTAGATGAATCAACCACAAACGGCAACAAGCCGAAACCCGTGAGCCAAAGCCCGTCACTCGGCTCAATCCAACATATACATGAAGAAGTGAAGGGATAAAAAACACTCCCATCCAAAATCGTTTTTTTATGTCAGACCATATAATACCTCATCTGGGGTCACTGAAATCAAGCTCCCAGACACCGGTAAATCTTACTCCATTTTAATCCATCAAGCAGTAAAAGATAAAGTTTGAACTTAGCTGCCCACGACGAGATCCTCAAGGTGAGAGACACAACATAGTCCTGTGTTTCAGGCACAGAATTTAAAATGCCCTGCTTCAGGTCAACATTGTCATCACCAATCGAACGCCATCACCAAACCAGTGAATGAAAAAACTTTTGTGGGAGAGCACTTTTAAACAACATGGCATCTGACGCCATCCAATCTTCTGAGCCAATCATGAGAAAGAGGGAGGAACCAAAAGTAAAAGTAAAAGTATCCCCCAAGTGATCAAAATAAGCTATGCCAATCCAGCTCCAAATTAAGGCCATGTGGAGCCACTGTATTAAGGCGAAACGCTGCTCGATGTACTGGAAATTCTGGGTCCTGTTACCCCCATAGAAATTCGAAGGAATCCAATCAATCGCTCGCCACTGCAGCTCCTCAAACGAGTGGCTATAAGTGAGCATATGTTGCACCAGTGGAACCGAAATCATCTGGGTACGAACCCGCGATGCGTGTTCAGATAACCGGACCCGCAGCGGGCGAATTGTACGGCCCACATAAATCAGACCACAAGGGCAGCAAATCAAATACACCACATATGAAGAGTCACACGTGGTGGAATGTTTAAATGACCATTGCCGCTGTGTACGGGGGTCAACCCAAGTAGTGCCTAATAAAGATCCTGGACAATAAGAACAATGTCCACAGGGAGAATGTCCACCCTGATCCATAAGGGTACTAAACCTTGGGGAGGTTTTTACCAATTTGCTTTTACGAAGGGCAACAACTTATGGGACAAATTGGTAAAAACCTCCCCAAGGTTTAGTACCCTTATGGATCAGGGTGGACATTCTCCCTGTGGACATTGTTCTTATTGTCCAGGATCTTTATTAGGCACTACTTGGGTTGACCCCCGTACACAGCGGCAATGGTCATTTAAACATTCCACCACGTGTGACTCTTCATATGTGGTGTATTTGATTTGCTGCCCTTGTGGTCTGATTTATGTGGGCCGTACAATTCGCCCGCTGCGGGTCCGGTTATCTGAACACGCATCGCGGGTTCGTACCCAGATGATTTCGGTTCCACTGGTGCAACATATGCTCACTTATAGCCACTCGTTTGAGGAGCTGCAGTGGCGAGCGATTGATTGGATTCCTTCGAATTTCTATGGGGGTAACAGGACCCAGAATTTCCAGTACATCGAGCAGCGTTGGATTTTTCGCCTTAGTACAGTGGCTCCACATGGCCTTAATTTGGAGCTGGACTGGCATAGCTTATTTTGATCACTTGGGGGATACTTTTACTTTTGGTTCCTCCCTCTTTCTCATGATTGGCTCAGAAGATTGGATGACGTCAGACGCCATGTTTAAAAGTGCTCTCCCACAAAAGTTTTTTCATTCACTGGTTGACTGGTTTGGTGACGGCGTTCGATTGGTGATGACAATGTTGACCCAAAGCAGGGCATTTTAAATTTTGTGCCCGAAACGCAGGACTCTGTCATGTCTCTCACCTTGAGGATCTCGCCGTGGGCAGCTAAGTTCAAAATTTATCTTTTACTGCTTGATGGATTAAAATGGACTAAAATTTACCGGTGTCTGGGAGCTTGATTTCAGTGACCCCAGACGAGGTATTATATGGTCCGACATAAAAAAACGGTTTTGGATGGGAGTGTTTCTTATCCCTTCACTTCTTCGTGTAAAATTTTAGATGGGCAACATATACATTTTAAAATAAAATAAATTAAATTTATGTAAATGAGGTGCACAGACTATGCAAATGAGGCCCCGCAATGAGTCTCTGACATTGCTCCGTCCTCCTGGGGTCATCTGCCTTCTGCTCTGACATGTCAGCACTTCCCAGCATTTAGTCAGTGAGGGGGCAAAATCTTCTTCAAACCATCACAATACTTCCTCTTGACCACTCCATTGAAGTTTCTTGAGGTAGTTGGAAACCCTTTTTCCTCCTCCGCCCGGGGCTGGTATGAGGGTATGAGATGCACTCGATGAACTTCATTCCCAGAACTGCTCTGGTCCTGCCCCTGCACCCACTGCCGCCCCTCTCAGGAATGTGCAGCGGCAGCAATACCACAGTGCCCTTCGCGCTTCCCCCATCCGATTCCACTTCCTCTTAAAGTAGAATCGGAGGGGGTGGAAGCTAAAACGGCCCCCTTATGTCTTTTTTAAAATGCATCGCTGCTGCTGTATGTCCTGGAGAGGGGTGGCAGTGGACGCCCTCCGATCATTGGCGCTCTAGGCGATTGCCTAGTTCACCTGATTTTGTGCCAGCCCTGTCTCCGCCCTAGAATTGGGAACAGCTTCCCATTCATTGGATGACTGATTCTCTTTCCGCCCTCGTGGCTGTGACGCAGGGGATCCCAGTTCATATCCGCTGCACACAAGGGCTGATGGAGCTCTGATTTGGGTTGGAAACCAGTTGAATGCCAGAAGTAAGTTCCAAGTTATTAAGAAAATAATTATTGTTTGACAAAACATGTTTGTCCCTTCTAAGGATGCATAGTGTTATATTTTAACATTACACTCCTACAAGGACTCTTTTAGCCTCGCTGACCTTGTCAATCAGTCAAATCGAAGTACTGCTTTCGATAGTACATAAAATATACAAAGAGGCAATGTGCTTAGTGTGACAAGTGTGTGGATGCAAGACAGTTATTGGGAATGGTGGGAGTGAATTGGGAAGGGCATGTAGAAATGAAAAAGTTATTAGATAAAGGACACAGTGCGCGCGCGCTGAACATGCGGGTGGGAGAAGAAAGGTTCTGTGTCTGCTTTAATCCAGCAGATGAAGGTTCTGGCGAAGAACTCCGTTTTCCGTGTGAGTTAAGAAAGAAAGGACGTGTCGCGCTGGCCTCTCATTCACTCCCAGCGTAGGGAGATTTGACACTGGGCGATCGGAAGCATTTAACACTCTGTTGCAGGGGAATTCCCGCCCTCTGCAAGAAACCACTTGTGTACAGTCTCCTTGTTCTCCTGCACCCATCTTATATTGGCTTTGGTCTTCTCTAGCGCCTGATCCAGTGCCCGGGCACCAGAACCAAATCCAATTGCTTCATTATCCTTTTTGAACTGCTCCAGCTACATAAGTTGAGAATAAAATAAGGAGAGAAGAGAAACATACAAATAAAATTTGATTATCCCGAGTAACTCTACCTCCATTTCCATTAATATCCTCAATGGAGGCTGAAAAGTGCAAGCTCTGTCCTCCCACCCCCAACTCCTCCCCCCTTCAAGGTGGCCTGCAGTTAGAGTTCCCAGATTTTTGGAGAACAAATCTAGAACCGCTGAGCAGGACTGAACTGGGCTTAGAGGCCGAGGAGTCCTCTATCCTCAGGCATTTTTCCCCATATATTTCGAAATGACCCGTCTAAGTGATATTAGTGATTAGTGACATTCAGTAATTTCAAACATTTAAAAGACAGGAGCGGCCCTTAAGTTATAAGCACGCATGCATACCTAAATGCTTAAACTTTATTTTATGCATATAGATACATTTTCTAGATATTTCTAAAATTCCTCCTCTTATTTTTAGAAAAGAATTTACTTTTCCATCAAGAAGACTGTATTAGATGGATATGCAGGAGAAGCAATGTTTTTTGCCTCTGTCCTCACTGAAATCTGGGACAGGAGGTAATTATAGTCCATGAAAATCAGGGGACAATCTCTAAAAATCGGGGTCATCTGGTAGCCTTACCTGCAGGGGGTAAAACCTGCATCGCCATTGCTGCAGTTATTTGTTGTAGAGGGGATGGGGCAGGGAGTCGCTTGGGGAGGGGCAACCAAAGTCCACTACAACACCTGAGCAACCATGGACCAATAAAAATCTTATAACCAAGGCGTGATGACCTCCCAAATATCTGGTTCCACACTAGGTCTTTTCAGGATAGGCCTTACCTGTGTCAGCTCATACGGTGTGGAAAATCTCTGTGTCACTCCTGTAATGAGGTTAGAGAAAGAGAAGGAACCCCCACCGTACCTGGAAAATAAGGGGACGAATGAAGACGATAACAAGAATCCTGGTTTTATTCTATTGATTCGTTTGATGGAAATGGGGGAAATGCTGGCAATTCTGGATGGCTATTCAGGGAGGGGGGGGGGCGGTTTAAATGTGAAAACATCATTGGAACTTTGTACAACCCCTGACCCAGATGCTCCTAGGGAACTGCCTAGAAAGCAGCGAGTTGTACTTGAACTGTAAGGAAGCCACGTTCAAGCAACTCGCCTACATAGAAGGGGATTTTTTTCTGGAAGAAGTGCATATAATTTTGAACATTCATCCTAAGTGCATTGTTTCCCAACCCTACTCAAAACATGCCCCAGGGGCTGCCTCTTATGCACTAAGGAACTCTGGATGATCTTTTTATCTAGATTGACTGAGGACAGTTTTCAGATTTACCCAGTAAAACTGTTGATACTTACTGGATAAATGATTATGGAAATTGTGCTTTATGAGAACAGTTTCCGCACTACATTGTTGCAGAGGCCACACACACTTTTTACTTGTGAGTTCTGCATTTGTTTTAAAAGTGCCAGAAGAACAGAGGAAAACAGCCTCAGAGAAAACAAATACAGTCACAGTGACCTTTTTTTAAAAGGTGCTGTTTTCTACATTTTTTTAAGTTTTTTGCATTCCTTTTTTTGGCAGCCTTGTTTTGATGCTGCAATCAGTCAGGGAGTCCTGGCGGGAAAGCCTACGTAAAAGACAGCCCGCGGCCCCGATTGTGCCTTGTGTATAAGGAATCTTGCAATTGGGGAGGTTTGCTTAGGAATCTTCTTCTCCTTTGTTGACCTCACTTTTGATCAGCCTATTTTCATGTTTTTCTGCCGGTGTGAATCCCCCAATGTGCAGCTAGGGTTGGCTGTCCCAGGTTTGTTTTGGGAGTGGAGCTGCAATATTTCATTAGTATATTGCTTCTGGTTTTACATAGGCAAGAGCTTTTTTTGTTTTTACCCAGCGTTTTTATTGGGTTAGTTTTATGGCATGCTTTTGTAAGGGGCACGTGTTATTCTGTTTGGCCCCTGTTGGTGCAGACTTTGACCTGGTTTTAAGTATGCCTTTATGTATGCCTTGCTTACTGAATACAACTGAGCATGGTGGGGTTTGACCCTTGTTGGACAGTTACTGCCCACTCCTTCATTTTCCTGTTTATTTTATATGGTTTGCTGGCGTATATTTGAAGGCTTCACCGTCCCTGTGAAGCAAATGTATTCAGACCTTTAGTTAGCTCCTATGCCATTGTGAGCTTCTCACACTACTTGTTTTGTAAAGGTTTTGATGGTTTATTTTATAGATGTGTTTGGCTTTACTTCGGTGGCTTCCTTTCCAAGCATAGGATGTTCCAGATCAAGCTTTGTTTTGGGGGGTTTACCCCCACCCCTTTTTATGTTTCTTTGTTTTTTAAGTTTTATGTTTTGATCTTACCTTTTTGATTGCATTTTTTAAATCTGTATTCATTCTTGTTTTATTTGAGGTCATTTTCATTGATGTTTTATGATTGTGCTTTTTATCCTGTTTGCTCTTTTGGATTTTGTAGGTTTTAATTTGCACGCAAGAAAGAGCATCTGAAATCGTTTTAGCATTTTGCCCCTGATGCAGGCTTCAGCTAAAACATGTTGGACTTTTTATAAGGACTTTTGGGTATCTCTTTGTTTTATATAGGATTGTATGCTTATTTATGATTTTATGTTTTTATGATTTATTGTTATGTATTAAACGTTTATGCTTATCCATTTTACCTCTTTGATAATTTATTGGCTCAGCCATTGTGACTGTGTTTATTTTTAAAGTGAACATACTCACACACTTACATTTTGAAAACTGCCCAAGAATGCAAAGGAGCACTATATAACAAAATGATCCTCAAGGAGCCAAAAATGACAAAAGCAAAAATTACAAAAAAACCCAAACTAGGCACAAAGTAATTAGAAAAAAAGAACAAAAAAGAAAACTAAAACAAAACCCATACGTGAGAGAAAACAAAAACAAAAAAGCTAGACCAATTTGGGTAAAAAACTTCAATTAAAGAGGAAAAAAGGACCTCAGCCAACCCTCCAACCAATATCAAGAAGGAGTTAGAGTCAATCAAGGAACAGTTATACCACAATCATTAGAGAGACTCTACGTATATCAGCGGTCCAAAAAAAACCTCTATGAAGAACCCAAACAGGTGCAGCATGAAAATAATGCAGGCATTACACAGCGTAGCAACATGACAGCACAGAACATCAATACTGCAAATGATACAAGAGAACCTATCTGAGAAGGCAGTAAATCAACGCAGTGAAGCACCGCAACATTATTTTCATGCTGCACCTCTTTGGGTTCTTCATAGAGGTTTTTTTTGGACCGCTGATGTACGTAGAGTCTCTCTAATGATTGTGGCATAACTGTTCCTTGATTGACTCTACCTCCTTCTTGATATTGGTTGGAGGGTTGGCTGAGGTTCTTTTTTCCTCTTTAATTGAAGTTTTTTACCCAAATTGGTCTAGCTTTTTTGTTTTTGTTTTCTGTCACGTATGGGTTTTGTTTTAGTTTTCTTTTTTGTTCTTTTTTTCTAACTACTTTGTGCCTAGTTTGGGGTTTTTTGTAACTTTGCTTTTGTCAAGAATGCAAAGGAGCATGTACCTCCTTTATCCGTGGGAATTTTTTTCCAGTGAAAACAGTCTGTGAAAATACAAACTATAGCCTTGACTTGCTAATGTGCACTACTGCATTGATGCACGCTGACACTATTAACCCAGTTATTAGTAACGGTCTCATTGCAAAAGATGGGACCTGCGGTAAATTAACACACATTAATGGTGTTAGTGTGCACTAATGAAGTCGTGCACAGTAGTAACACTGGCTGTATTACGTAATATTGCTCTAACCACACCCATGTGAGAGCGCACATGAGGTAGGCACTTTTCAAAAAGATATATCTGTGGTGAAAACATTTTTGCTCATTCAAAATAGCTTTGAAAATGACCCTCCCTATGACATGCATGAAAGCAAACAACTGCTCCTTTACTGCTAAGCTATTAGGTGAGTTTTAGATCTGTCTTTTTTTTTTAAGATTCTCCCTTGCTGCAAATCATCTTACACCCCCATCTCCTCCCAAAGGATGACAGAAGCAGTTTACTTTAGAGGCATGTTTAATGCAGCTGCATGATTTGACTGACAAAGGGTGTGACGTAATAAGCTGTGCCATCCTTTAATGCGGCAGTTTACCTTTGACGTTCCCATCCTAACCTTTCTCCTGAGGCAATAAGGGTAGAAAACGTCAGATGTCAAAGCCACATGCTGACGTGGTAGCTCGCCTTTCTAATGAATCCTGCCCAAAGAGTCAACAGCCTTATTTCCAGCTCTGCATTTGATGGATGATCTATACCTGTGCTAGAAAGGCGCATCTTGCAAATGATGTCCCAGTGCAATCTGGGAGGTCCAAACCAGAATGTCCACAAAAAAAAAAAAGGCACGTCCAAATTCAGGCACGATTTCAAAAATGTGGACATGCCCAATATGGACATTTGTGGGGCAATCTACATAGATGTCCCTGGAATAGTATTCAAGACTGTGGATGTCTAAAAATAGCCTGACGGTCAGACTCCTGGGCTAGGGCCAGGGTTCAAATCCCACTGCTGTTCCTTGTGATCTTGGCAAGTCACTTAATACTCCATAGCCTCAGATACAAACTTATAGGCTGCTGCAGAAAGCCAGTGCTGAAGTTGTGCTGTATCGGCTTTTAACACCTATTTGCAGTGCATGGATGCAGCAAGGGGTGAGCGTGCAAATTAGTCACACGTTAAATCGTGCACGTGCAGATGAGCAACCCATCAAACTGGGCACAAAATGGCAACGTTACTTGAAGAGCAAACCAAACAAATGCGCACAAGAAGTCTGCGCTAGTGTGGCATGCTCTCCTAGAAAAACGGGCACCAGTGGCTATTTGCATTTCAGCCCTGACAGTATTTTGATGGCATCAGGGGCTTTCTCCAATGCTGGATCATCTAAGGGGAAATGTCAAACTCCCTTTAGCTAATCCAGGCATCAGAGAAAGCCCCCAATGCCATCAAAATACTGTCAGGGCTGGTGCTCCAACAGAAAATGAATCCCTGATGGCCCAGCAGCCCCGATCCCCCCACCTGGCAAGAAAAAACACTCCCCGATGAACCAGCAGCTCCGAGTTCCGCCCCCCACCCCACCCCACCCCACCCTCCACGTAAAACCACTCCCCAGTGGCCAAGAGGCCCTGAACCCCCCAATACCTTCAGAAATGAGCTGGAGTGCCACCCACGCACTCCTGCTTTTGCCCTGCCACCTTGAAAAATGGTGGTACCTGACCCCGCGCAGCCATCTTGGGATGCACCAGGCATATTCTACTTTATTTGGCAGTCTGACCTCACCTGGTGCATCCCATAATTAACCGCGTGGGGCCAGACACTGCCATTTTTCAAGATGGTGAGTCAAGAGCAGGCACACATGGGTGGCGCTCCCACTCATTTCTGAAGGAACTGGGAGGCGGATGGGTGGTTCGGGGCTGTTGGGTCACCAAGGAATGTTTTTACTTCGGGGTGTGGGAGGTTCGGGGCCTCTGGGCCACCAGGGTTTAGTTTTACTTGGGTGGTGGGGGGATTGGGGCCGCTGAGCCACCAGGGATTTGCTACAGTATTTTGATGGCATCGGGGGCTTTCCCTAATGCCTGTATCATCTAGGGGAAGATGATCCAGACATCATGGAAAGCCCCCAATCCCATGAAAATACTGTTGGGGGCACGCACTAGTGTTTAAGCCACCTCAGACCCAAGCGCAGAAATATTGGCACTAAAGCTGGTTGCAAAATCCACTACGCCTGTCTCTGCATCAGGAAAGCCATTATTTGCATACCAGTTTATCATGTGCAGCTCATTTAAATGTGCATGATGTTAATTCACAGGTCTGCAAAAAAAAATTTTTCGAGAGCTGTTTTTGGTTATTCCACGTAATCTTTATGTTTTTTGGTGCGCTGAATCCAAAAATGACCTCCATTTTGTCATAGGACATTATGTTTCCTGACAATTTAGGTAACTATGTTAAATAAGGCAATACCTCAAAATAAATGGAAATAGACATAAAATTAAAGTTTTATTACAATATTTTCATGAAAATCCTTTTTTGAACTGAAATGAGCTCACCTACACACACTAAACTCGATTCTTCTTCCTTGTGAGGCTCCTCTTGGTGCATTTACGCTTGTGAGTAGCATCTGGAATGTCTCTCTGAAGCATCCAACAGTAGTCTGCCATCATTGTAATGCTCCATTTTCCCTGGTATCTCCTTTACATCTCTTTAATGTCTTGGTGGAATCGTTCACCTTGTTCCTCACTCACAGCTCCCAAATTTTCAGGAAAGTAGTCAAGGTGGGACTGGAGGAAATGCACTTTCAAACTCATCAGGCAACCTAAAGCTTGAAATGCTTTCAGCATTTGTCCGACGATCTTTTTGTAGTGAGGATCTTTGTTATTGCCTAAAAATTTCTGTACGACTCCTTTAAATGCAATCCACCCTTCTTTTTGAGGATCCGTCATGGTATTAACAAACTCTTGATCAACTATAAGCCTTCTAATGTCTGGTCCAATGAACACACCTTCCTTCAATTTTGCCTCCGACAGGCCTGGAAACTTGGTGACCAAGTATTTGAAGCATTCTCCATCTCTTGGAAGTGATTTTACGAATTGCTTCATCAATCCCAATTTCATGTGGCGAGGTGGTAGAAGAACTTTATGGGAAGGTACCAAAGTTTCTCAGAGGACATTTTTTTCACCAACTGTTAGCACCCTTGGCTGCCAACTCTTCTTGGTCCAGTGATTTTGTCAGTCTTGACTGTCCCATAGACACAGAAAACAAGGATATTTGGTATACCCAGCTTGTTGCCCGAGCAGCATGCACAAGACCTTCAAGTCCCCACACACTTGCCGACCATGGTCTTCATATTTAAGTTTACGAAGAACCAATTCCAAGTTCTTGTAGGTTTCCTTCAAGTGTACGGAATGACCTACAGGTATGGAAGCGTAAAAACCGTTGTGGAGTAAAACTGCTTTGAGACTTCTTTTTGAAGAATCTATAAAAAGACGCCATTGCTCTGAATCATATTGGATTTTAAATTGACCCATCAGACCTTCGACATCGATGCAATAAACCAACTTGTCTTCCTGGGCGAAGTAAGGAACAAACTCCTTTTCACGATGTCTGAACCATGAAGATCTTCCAAGGCACTTATCACAGAGTGTGAAATAGCTCAATTCAATTTCTTTACACCCTAAATATCTCTTTTTCCAAGCTGGCAGATAAATTTCAAATATTTAATTTTAATATTCCTATGGGTAAATTTTAATCACATAACACACTGTTTGTTATATAAACAAGTCCAATTAGTTGTTTTATTTATAAGATAAACATCTCTTAAATTACGTGACCATCCATTATATAAATATCCCTAAAGTATCTCTTAACACAGTGTGACTATAAATTCATTAACCTCACCCCCATTGGGATTAAAATATACATGATTGTTTACACTCTATTTTTTCATATAAACCATAAAATTTCTGTTACTTATGCTGAATAAGAATACATAAAACCTCGTTACTACTTTCTCTTCTGAATTGAGTAGCTGGTATATGTGGCTTGATTCACAATAAGTATCACTAGAATGTTGTTCGTATTTATCCTATTCGTGTCTATTCAGTTCATAAATCTTCTTTCCTTTTGTAGATTTTCTTCAATGAAGTCCAACACTCTGCGTAGATACTTCACACTGTCCACATTATCTTAATCCTCCAGCATTAGTCAATCCAAAATGTCCCGTATTGAAACTGGTTGATATAGCTAAGTGCTTATACTTGTCCCAACACCGTTCACTGGCACTGCCCACGCGTTTCTCTGTTTGGTTCTTCAGGGGTTTATCTTCAGATATCACTACCCTCAGCATACGC
Organism: Ichthyophis bannanicus; assembly: GCA_033557465.1. NCBI lineage: Eukaryota > Metazoa > Chordata > Amphibia > Gymnophiona > Ichthyophiidae > Ichthyophis > Ichthyophis bannanicus. The sequence continues at coordinate 210,013,493 of CM066043.1, read as the reverse complement.
TTTGCAAAACCTAATAACAATCACAATTAAAATTAAAAACTTTCTATCCGCCACCCCACCTTTTACTACCTACTACAATATATCTATCCTCATAAACTGTTACATTTACCGCTCCAAAATGCACTTACTTAATGCTGCCCACGTCTCTCTTTGATCTTTCTTGCTGGAAAATTAACCAACGATCCAGGAACGCCGCGCATGCGGAGTTGATCTACTATGGAGAATTTAAACCTCACGATCCCTCAGGGATCCTCGAACAATTACTATTCTCACTCCAAGCGTCCCACTTCATTGATAATCCTACTCTCAGGACTATCACCGTTCCTTCTCTATTAAAACTGTTACTAATTCACACTATACAAGACCGCCATTCAATTTGCAAATTTAGCCCCCCTGGTGCCTCAGTGCCTAGCTCAAAAATCCACCATTGTTCACGCCAAGCGAGCCATTGGTCCAAAGATCTTCCCTGACTTCCTCGGTCTATTTTTTCAATACAGAAACACTTCAAATCTGTGAATTCATGGTGTAATGTCAGGCAGTGTTGCACCATAGGTGCTTCCAATTTGCAATGTGTTAAACGGCTGCGATGTTCTGTCATTCGTACTTTAAATGCCCTACTAGTTCTACCTACATATAATAACTGACACGGGCACTGCACTATATAGACTACATTACTGGTCGTGCAGTCCGAATAATGACGCAATCGGTACTGTTTATTGTTATATACAAACAAATCTAACTCCCAAGTTACCGGGCAGATCTTACATCGCCCACATCGTCGATGTCCTGCAGCTATAGGTTCAATAGACCCAACTGAGACACTAGTTCTTAAACGTGAAGGACTCAAATACTCCTTAAAGTTCTTTCCTCTCTGCCACACACACCAGATTACTTTGTTCTGAAGAGCTGGGATCAATCGCAAGATCTCACTATGTTTCTTTATTGTGCGTTGGAGATAACTACTCAACGGAGAGTACTTAGTTATAAGATTTATATGTTCCGTCGAAAATGTAGATTCTCTTCTAGGGACTCCACGCAAAAGCCAATCTCGATCATTATTTAATGCTCTCTGGTATGCTCGCTGTACTATTATTGATGGATATCCTCTATCGAGGAAATTTTTTGTCAACTGTTTAGACTGCAATTTATAATCATGTCTATTTGAACAGTTTCTCCGGTATCGTAGATATTGAGAAAACGGAAGACCCGTTTTTAAACGGGGGGGATGGGCACTATGGAAATGCAACAAAGTGTTGCGGTCTATCTCTTTACGGTATAATGTTGTCTCCCATCCTCCTTCGCCCTTAGCTACTCGAACATCTAGATAGGTTATCTCTTGCCTATTACTCTCATACTCTCCGTTGAGTAGTTATCTCCAACGCACAATAAAGAAACATAGTGAGATCTTGCGATTGATCCCAGCTCTTCAGAACAAAGTAATCCGGTGTGTGTGGCAGAGAGGAAAGAACTTTAAGGAGTATTTGAGTCCTTCACGTTTAAGAACTAGTGTCTCAGTTGGGTCTATTGAACATATAGCTGCAGGACATCGACGATGTGGGCGATGTAAGATCTGCCCGGTAACTTGGGAGTTAGATTTGTTTGTATATAACAATAAACAGTACCGATTGCGTCATTATTCGGACTGCACGACCAGTAATGTAGTCTATATAGTGCAGTGCCCGTGTCAGTTATTATATGTAGGTAGAACTAGTAGGGCATTTAAAGTACGAATGACAGAACATCGCAGCCATTTAACACATTGCAAATTGGAAGCACCTATGGTGCAACACTGCCTGACATTACACCATGAATTCACAGATTTGAAGTGTTTCTGTATTGAAAAAATAGACCGAGGAAGTCAGGGAAGATCTTTGGACCAATGGCTCGCTTGGCGTGAACAATGGTGGATTTTTGAGCTAGGCACTGAGGCACCAGGGGGGCTAAATTTGCAAATTGAATGGCGGTCTTGTATAGTGTGAATTAATAACAGTTTTAATAGAGAAGGAACGGTGATAGTCCTGAGAGTAGGATTATCAATGAAGTGGGACGCTTGGAGTGAGAATAGTAATTGTTCGAGGATCCCTGAGGGATCGTGAGGTTTAAATTCTCCATAGTAGATCAACTCCGCATGCGCGGGGTTCCTGGATCGTTGGTTAATTTTCCAGCAAGAAAGATCAAAGAGAGACGTGGGCAGCATTAAGTAAGTGCATTTTGGAGCGGTAAATGTAACAGTTTATGAGGATAGATATATTGTAGTAGGTAGTAAAAGGTGGGGTGGCGGATAGAAAGTTTTTAATTTTAATTGTGATTGTTATTAGGTTTTGCAAAGCGTATGCTGAGGGTAGTGATATCTGAAGATAAACCCCTGAAGAACCAAACAGAGAAACGCGTGGGCAGTGCCAGTGAATGGCGTTGGGACAAGTATAAGCACTTAGCTATATTAACCAGTTTCAATACGGGACACTTTGGATTGACTAATGCTGGAGGATTAAGATAATGTGGACAGTGTGAAGTATCTACGCAGAGTGTTGGACTTCATTGAAGAAAATCTACAAAAGGAAAGAAGATTTATGAACTGAATAGACACGAATAGGATAAATACGAACAACATTCTAGTGATACTTATTGTGAATCAAGCCACATATACCAGCTACTCAATTCAGAAGAGAAAGTAGTAACGAGGTTTTATGTATTCCTATTCAGCATAAGTAACAGAAATTTTATGGTTTACATGAAAAAATAGAGTGTAAACAATCATGTATATTTTAATCCCAATGGGGGTGAGGTTAATGAATTTATAGTCACACTGTGTTAAGAGATACTTTAGGGATATTTATATAATGGATGGTCACGTAATTTAAGAGATGTTTATCTTATAAATAAAACAACTAATTGGACTTGTTTATATAACAAACAGTGTGTTATGTGATTGAAATTTACCCATGGGAATATTAAAATTAAATATTTGAAATTTATCTGCCAGCTTGGAAAAAGAGATATTTAGGGTGTAAAGAAATTGAATTGAACCATGAAGATGACATTCCTGGCAACAATAAATTCCTGCTTTTCAGCCTTGATCCGAGTAACTCAGCGGCATCTTTGGGAAGATTCAAGTCTCTTACCAAATCATTCCTCTCCTCCTGAGAAAACAATTTTGGTCTTGTATCATCTTCAAAGTCAGAACTTAATTCGTCATCTGGTTCAGGTATGACTTCACCTTCATCGGAGCTAGGTATCTCTTCTAAGGTAGCAGGGGGCTTGGGTACTGGTATATCTGTGCCATGGGGGATGGGACGAATTGCCGAGTGAAGATTGGGGTATGAAATGGAATGCTTCCATTTGGAATTAAACCCTTTCACATCGCATGAACAAAAGTAACAGTCGTCACTATGGTTCCTTTGCTCTCGCCATACCATAGGAATCCCAAAACGGAAAGATTTTTTCTTACCCTTGAACCAGTTTCGGAGGTCCTCAACACACCGTTTGCACACTTTATGAGGCGCCCAGACTTTATATTGATCTCCAATTTTTAGTCCAAAGTATGCAAAGTATACTTTTTTCACAAAGTCTGTAATATTCTGCTGTTGCTTCAACACTGTATATTCACCACAGATGAAACAGAAACTGTCTGGCGAATTAATACATAACATAACGGTTGCCATAACATAACGGAGCCATAACATAACGGTTGAAGAATGATGAGCTAACACGAATTGCGATGAAAAAGTGTGAACAGCCTAGAACAGCGATGGCGAACCTATGGCACGCGTGCCAGCTGTGGCACGCGAAGGCCTTGCAGCTGGCACGCGGGAAGGTCCGCCATCGAAAAAAAAAACAACAACCCTGTCTGCTGCCGTTGTCGGGGCCGCCGCGGCAGAATCGAGCGTGCCGCGGGGCCCCCCTGTACCCACCGGCAGAGCCTGTCCTCCCCGTAGCAGCTCTCTCTTTGGAGCTGCAGTCAGACTCGCCGGCTTGCAGAGCGCGAAGGGAAGAGTTTCCCTTTCGCGACTCTGTTAAGCCCGCGGGGGCTGATGGGAACTTCCCATCAGCCCCCGCGGGCTTAACAGAGCAGCGAGGGAACTCTTCCCTCGCGCTCTGCAAGCCGGCGCGTCTGACTGCAGCTCCAAAGAGAGAGCTGCTCCGGGGAGGACAGGCTCTGCCGGTGGGTACAGGGGGGCCCCGCGGCACGCTCGATTCTGCCGCGGCGGCCCCGACAGCGGCAGCAAACAGGTTTTCTTTTTTTTTTTTTTAATTTTCCCTGGGCTGGGCTGGGCTGGGCTGGGGGGGGGGGGTGGGGGTTAGGAGTGGTGCTGGGCTGGGCTGGGGGGCTTAGGAGTGGTGATGGGCTGGGCTGGGCTGGGGGGGGGTTAGGAGTGGTGATGGGCTGGGCTGGGCTGGGGGGGGGTTAGGAGTGGTGATGGGCTGGGCTGGGCTGGGCTGGGGGGGGGTTAGGAGTGGTGATGGGCTGGGCTGGGCTGGGGGGGGGTTAGGAGTGGTGATGGGCTGGGCTGGGCTGGGGGGGGGTTAGGAGTGGTGATTGGCTGGGCTGGGCTGGGGGGGGTTAGGAGTAGTGATGGGCTGGGCTGGGGGGTGTTAGGAGTAGTGATGGGCTGGGGTGGGGGGGTTAGGAGTGGTGATGGACACTGGGCTGGCTGGGGGGGGTTAGGGGTGGTGATGGGCACTGGGCTGGCTGGTGGGTTTAGGAGTGGTGATGGGCGCTGGGCTGGGGGGGTAGGAGTGGTGATGGGCACTGGGGGGGGTTAGGAGTGGTGATAGGCGCTGGGGGGGCTTAAACTAAAAATTGAGTGATGGGGATTAGGACTGGGAGTGGGCTGATGGGGAGGTTAGGACTGGAAATGGGCTGGTGGGATTAGGACTGGGAGTGAGCTATGGGGGGCTAGGACTGGTAATGGGTTGGGGGGTTGCTAGGACTGGAAATGGGCTGAGTGGAAGGGGGCTTGAACTGCAAATAGCTGTTGGGGATGGGGCTTGGAATGGAAATGGGCTGAGGGGAAGTGGGGGGCTTGAACTGCAAATAGCTGATGGGGACGGGGCTTGGAATGGAAATGGGCTGAGGGGAAGTGGGGGCTTGAAGAAGGGAATGGATGCTGGGTGAGACTGGAACTAGAAGGGAGCTGATGTTGGGGGAGGATTAGAATGGGATGGGGCTGGGAGAGTAAAATGGAGAGGGGAAAAATATTTTGTGTAGGAGGGATGAAAAATCTACAATTGGCCAGGTATTGGGAGAGTAATTGGGGATTGAGGATGGAGGGGTAAAATTTGTGTGGATGAAATAGAAATGAGGAAAGAGCAAAAGGAGAAAGATTAGTATGTTAAAGCAGATGTAGAGAGAGAGAGAATGGAAAAAAAACTAGAAGAGAGAAGAAAGGACAAATGGACAGCAGACGATGGAGAGTTAGCAGAAAACATGAAGAAACCAGAAGAAAATGGCTGGACCAATTGCAACTGAAAAAAAATGCACAAAAGGTAGAACGATATCTCTTTATTTTGAATTTATTAACTGGAATATGTCAGCTCTGGGAAATGTGCATCATTAACATCTGCGCTTTGTTTGGTACAAGAGGAAATTCCTATTTGACGTTGCCACTTGTTCTCTTTCCCCAGTATTCACTGAAATGTATTGGTTTAATATTTGCAGTGTTGCCTTTTGATAGGTAGGGTATGGTGCTTTGTGAGTCCTGGTAATGCTGTCAGGATACGGCGGGTTTGCTATGGGTTCTAAATGGGCAGCGTTTGTAGTAGTTCCTAATGTGCCTGGCGGTTGGCACTGGATTATAGTAATGTAGAAATCTTTTAGTCTTTCTTTATCCATACACTCATTAAGAGACATGTTTACTAAAAGTTAGTGTATGGTAACATTATGCAAATATTTATGCAAATAAGACCACTTATGCAAATGACGTGCTGGCACTTTGAGGAAATTCTTTGGTTTTGTGCGGCAGTTTGGGCACTCGGGCTCAAAAAGGTTAGCCATCACTGGCCTAGAACCAAGAACCTGATGATGATTCGTGCACAAGTGTGGCATGCAGGAGAGAGCAGCTCTGTGTCTGTACACCAGACGTCACAGTGCTGGCCACGCCCCCCCTGCACTGACCGGAGCTGCTGCTATCTGCCCTGTGTCTCCCTCCCACTGGATTCTTCAGGAAAGATTAACCCCTTCTACCATTAGAAGCACAGACTTAAAACTTGCTTAGCTTATGTATATATTGCTGACCATCAGATTTACAGTGCTATATCTTTTTTTACATAACTCTGACAACCCCTTTAATTTTTTTTTTGGCATTTTATATCTTAAATGCACTTATGTGAATTAATTAATAGTAATTTAAATTAATTAATAGTAATTTGAAAAAATTTGATAAATTTGAAGACAGTTTTGCATGTTGTGGCAAATCATGACGTCTAGGAGTTTTTTCAATATTTTATTTGTTTTCAGCACACCAAAATACATGGAAATTAGATGAAAATAATGAAACAGCTTTTTAGTCGCAGACCTGTGATATGTGCTAGTTTTTCTGGCACTGCATGCATTTGACAGTAACGGTAAGTGTGCTTAAAAGTGGCGTTAGCTGTTCTTTAAGGCCGTACTAGCTTTCTACATCAGCCTGTAGATTGTAAGACCTCTCTTCTATGCCCTCCAGATGTTTTGCTGCCAAAACAAGCACTTTCCCAGTGTTTATTCGTACCTGCAGCAAGTCTAAACTTGGACAGGGTTGTAGATATCTCCGACATTGCTGAAATCAATCGAGGACATCTAAGTCCATTGCACTGCTCCAGACTTGTCTCTGCCACGCCCCCTGCCTACTCGGCCATCCCTGTACTGGAGACATCTTTAAAAGCCATTTGTAAAATGGCACCGGGGATACCACCATGATTTAGATGTCCTCATGCATGTTTTTGGATGTCCAAATCACAACTAAGGCTTTTAATATGACCCCCTATGGTCTGTCTTTGCCTTAGCAGTCTACAGGAATGGGACTGAAGATGTGAGACCCAGTACTCACCCTGTAAAAAGCTCCTTCCAGCTAGCGCGAACAAAATCCCAGGCTAGCGTCTGTCCTACAACATTACTTGCAATGGAAGTGATTGTGGATGTGGCATCTTGCTTCCGGATTTTCGTAGGATCCAAGGCATATTGGAGGTACCTAAAGAAAAGAATTTCAAATAATGGGATTTTATTTTTTTAAATAACAGAACCTGGAGTTCAATTGAGTTGGGAATGTGTGGACCATGGTGATGCATCAGAACAAGCTGGAGTAGGCAATTTTCAAAAGGTTTTTTCTGTGCAACAAAGCAATTGCCCCAGTAAAGCCGGAAGCTGCTTTTACCCACACCACAAAGAGGCAGGGTTGAGGCAAAGGCAGGGCTGGCACGACCATCAGGCAAACTAGGAAATTCATATTGAATATCTCTAAAGTAATGGTAAAGAGGAAGTCCTTCCACAGTTATATTTCAGGAAAGTTCTAACAGATTTTGATTGTTTCATCAAGTGTGTTGGTTACTTCCATAAAATCTTTAATGATTTATAACATACATGCAGCAGTAGAACCGGTTCCTCTGTCCCGTGGTACTCCCTGTCCCTACAGCACTCTAGTGAAATGAGATAACTATGGGTGCGTACCTGGCTTGCATTACCTGAAATGTCCTTCCCGAAGGTGTAATCACAGGACTAATTGCAAGACCTGGATTTATTCAGAACAAATAATGCATCAGCTGAATCAACGAATGCTGCTATACTGCTCTACCTTAATGATGTTTAGTGAGGTAGAAGGTCCTATTAGGCTCTTGTACTCCTATAAAACGAAATCTGATTTGCAGCCATGCCAAGCCTCACATACTGTGTGTAAGACTCATGTCGTCGGGGGTGTCTTGTACTAACACGCAGTGAGATCTTCCTCGTGCATAAGAGCCTCCGGGAATCAAGATACCTACAGCCAATCATATCCCGCTTCAGTAATTACCAAACCACTTCCTCTCATTTGGCCACCAGACCTCCTCAGTCTCAGGGATAGCCCAGTCAAGACACTGAATTAAGAAAGGAGAGGGACTTTTTGAATTTTCATAACTGTTTGAAGACATCGCTGGTTTTACATTTATGCTTGTTTCTGTGGAAACTGCTTAGAACGCTCACTATAAGAGGTCTATAAATTTAATAAATGAAATTTAGGTAACTAATCAATTCTCTGTTAGATATTTATGTGCCTGCCACAATAATGGAAATTCACTAACCATCTCTTAATTTTTGGAAGTAAACAAGCTACCATCTCAATTGGTTCATCCATTCAGCTATTTGAATAGTATCTCAAGTCCCCACCACCTTACTTGTCAGTTGCTAAACTTTATTTTTCCCTTCACCCAATCAGTTTTGAGCCTGTGATAGAGCCCCAGTTTGGGCCAGGAGCAGCTTGTCCTAGGTAGCAGCCTAGCTACTATGTCTGTGTGCTGAGTCTCATTCATGGATGCCCTGGAGGCTCTAGTAGATGAGGTGGCGCTGGAAGGCTTGAATAACATCACACTTTCCCTCCGGTTACACTCCGAGCACCATGTGCCTGTACTACTGCAAGCTGAGCTGGGTGCCAGCAGATTCATTTATTAGGCATGAGGCTCATTCAATTGCAGGGTGTCTCATACTCACATTCATCAGAGCCTCTGGGAGCCATGTAGCAGATGACAGGCTCTGACTTCAGAGACAGTGCCCAGCAGCTTCTCCTCTTAGCAGCAGTGAGTATACCCACAGACCCCCCATGCTGTTGACATCTGTGTGTGCATGTTCCATTAAAAATGTTAATTTGTCACTCTCTAATGCACTACTTCTCACCTAGCCAGTTGGGTTTCATGATTAATACAATCAATGGAGGTAATTCTATAAAAGGTGTGCAGAAAATGATGCCCCTATTCTAAAGGACTTACGCCATGGATGGTCACCTACTCACACTCTTCAGGCAATTGCTATTCTGTTTGCACGCACATAAGTCCTATCATGTATAATTTTGGTTTAGGTGTGCACAGGGGCAGAACTTGGGCAGAGTATAAGCAGGGCCTAAATTTACACAAGTAAGTAATAAAATATTAAACATGCTTTACTGACCAGTCTAGGTGTGGGCATTTATGCCTGGTCCAGAGCAGGCATAGCTGCAGCAACTAGGTTATGACATATCTGTACACTACTATAAAGTACACGTGTGCGTCACTTTATCATATAGGCCCCACCTACACGTGGGACAATGTGCATTAGCTGTGTGGGCATTTATAGACTTCCCCTGTATATGTGCCTGCATTTGGAGAAGAATAATTTGCTAATGATCATGCACTGATGATGATTGCAACTCATTCTAGCAGAAGTTACCAGCGTATAAATTAGCATGATTTGAATTGCCATGGAACACAGTGGCAAAAGTGATCCTATAGAAGAAAAAATTTGATCATGTGACACCTCTTTTGCTAGAACTGCATTGACGACCGACTGAATAAACGATCCAGTCCAAGTTGGTGGTGTTGGCATTCAGGTACTGATCTGTGGCAGAGTCAGGGCCGGATTTAGCTATACGCCATGTACGCCATGGCGTAGGGCCCACAGCTGCAAAGGGCCCACAAAAATTGAAGTAGTTAGGCTTTTTTTTTAAATAAAATAAAAAAAAACCTGCTGGCTGCCGCCGCGGGGCCCCCTCTGCTGCCGCGGCAGCATGGACTGACCCGCGGGGCCCCCTCTGTAAGCTCGGTCCCTCCCTCCGTGCCTCCGTGTCTCCCTCCGTGCAGGCTGTTAGAGACGCGAAGGCAGACTGTCTCCTTCTGCCTTCCCGTCTCTGTTAAGCCCGCAGGGCTGATGGGAAATTTCCCATCAGCCCCTGCGGGCTTAACAGAGACGCGAAGGAGACAGTCTGCCTTCGCGTCTCTAACAGCCTGCACGGAGGGAGACACGGAGGCACGGAGGGAGGGACCGAGCTTACAGAGGGGGCCCCCGCGGGTCAGTCCATGCTGCCGCGGCAGCAGAGGGGGCCCCGCGGCGGCAGCCAGCAGGTTTTTTTTTTTTAAAATAAATTTTACTTTAGGCCGGGGAGGGGGAGGGGGTAGGACTGGTAATTGGGGGGGCTGGGACTGGGGCTGGAACTGGGCTGGGACTGGGACTGGAACGGGGTGGGGGGATTAAGGCTGGAGGTGGGCTGATTAGGAGGACTGGTAATGGGCTGTGGGCTGTTGGGGGGGGGGTTAGAACTGGTAGTGGGCTTTGGGGGGGTTAAGACTGGTAATGGGCTGTGGGCTGATGGGGGCTGTCTGGTAATGGGCTATGGGGGGGGCTAGGACTGGAAATGGGCTGGGGGGGGTTAAGACTGGAGGTGGGCTGATGGGGTTAGGACTGGTAATGGGCTGTTGGGGGGGGTTTAGAACTGGTAATTGGGTTTTGGGGGGTTTAGACTGGTAATGGGCTGTGGGCTGATGGGGGCTGTCTGGTAATGGGCTATGGGGGGGCTAGGACTGGAAATGGGCTGGGGGGTTAAGACTGGAGGTGGGCTGATGGGGTTAGGACTGATAAGGGTCTGTGGGGGGTGTTAAGAACTGTAAAAGCGCTTTGGGGGGGTTTAAGACTGGTAATGGACTGTGGGCTGATGGGGGCTGTCTGGTAATGGGCTATGGGGGGGGGGTTAGGACTGGAAATGGGCTGGGGGGGGTTAAGACTGGAGGTGGGCTGATGGGGTTAGGACTGGTAATGGGCTGTGGGCTGATGGGCTGATGGGGGGGGTTAGGACTGGCAATGGGCTATGGGGGGCTGACTGGAAATGGGTTGATGGGTTTAGGACTGGAAGTGGGCTGATTGGGGGTTAGGACTGGTAATGGGTTAAAGGGGGGGCTTAAACTGAAAATGGGGTGATGGGGGGTTAGGACTGGTATTGGGTTGGGGGGTTGCTAGGACTGGAAATGGGCTGATGGGTGGCTAGGACTGGAAATGGGCTGATGCAGGGACTAGAAGGGAATGGATGCTGGGTGAGGCTGGAACTAGAAGGGAGCTGATGTTGGGGGAGGATTAGAATGGGATGGGGCTGGAAGAGTAAAATGGAGAAGGGAAAAATATTTTGTGTGGGAGGGATAAAAAAATCTACAATTGGCCGGGTATTGGGAGAGTAAGTGGGGATTGAGGATGGAGGGGTAAAATTTGACTGGATGAAATAGGAATGAGGAAAGAGCAAAAGGAGAAAGATTAGTATGTTAAAGCAGATGTAGAGAGAGAATGGAAAAAAACTAGAAGAGAGAAGAAAGGACAAATGGACAGCAGACGATGGAGAGTTAGCAGAAGACATGAAGAAACCAGAAGAAAGTGGCTGGAGCAATTGCAGCTGAAAAAAATGCACAAAAGGTAGAAAAATATCTCTTTATTTTGAATTTATTAATTGGAATATGTCAGCTCTGGTAAATGTGCATCATTAACGTCTGCGCTTTGTTTAGTACAAGAGCAAATTAATGTATAGTTTTATTTCTACAGTGTTGTACATTCCAAGTTTGGCTTTTGGGATTCCCAGTTTAATTATTGTCTTCCTGTTTCTAAAATGTGATTACTTGTTTGGTGATGGTCTATGTTCTGCATGTGTAACTGAGCTGAGGTGTTCTGTTTATATAATTCCTATTTGACATTGCCACTTGGTCTCTTTCCCCAGTAGGTCATGTATTGTTGTTCTCTGAAATGTATTGGTTTAATATTTGCAGTGTTGCCTTTTGATTGGTAGAGTATGGTGCTTTGTGAGTCCTGGTAGTGCTGTTAGGATACGGCGGGTTTACTATGGGTTTACTATGGGCAGTGTTTGTAGTAGTTCCTAATGTGTCTGGCAGTTGGCACTGGATTATAGTAATGTAGAAATCTTTTAGTCTTTCTTTATCCATACACTCATTAAGAGGCACGTTTACTAAAAGTTAGTATATGGTAACATTATGCAAATATTTATGCAAATGAGGCCCCTTATGCAAATGAGGCCCACACCCCCCTTGGGCCGCCCCTGCTGGGGGCCCACAATTTTTGTTGGCATAGGGCCTCACTCAAGGTAAATCCGGCCCTGGGCAGAGTTACTTCAGTTTTATGGTCCCAACCGCCAGCTCTGCGATCGTCTCAGTTAGCGTTGCCAGAGGTGTCTAAATTCCAGTCAGTAGTGGCAACACAGCAATGTGCCTCCCAGGGTAGTTCATTCATTTATGGAATAGGCTGCCTGTGGCAATTCAAGGTAAAACTTGTTGCTTGTGTTTTAGGAAACGGGTGAGATCATATTTACATAAGTGTTTTAATTGTATCTGTGATGTTTTCATGTATTTTATTAATTGATGCTTTGGGGTTTATATTAGCCTTAAGCAGAATATTAGTTGGAATACATACATATGAGATAAATTAGCAAATAGGGCAATCCATCGTATGCAAATCTATCTCATCCATATTATTCATTGTGATAATCCTGAAAACCTGGCTGGCCAGATGTATCTCCAGGAGAGGACTGGGAAACACCGTGTGAAGGTCCGTGTATCAAATGACAAGTTTCTATTTGTGTGTTTCTAATGCTCTTGTCATATAAGATAAAAACGTACAAGTTAAATGAAAACAAAGAAAGTAAACTATATATTTTTTTCTCCATTCATGTGCAAAACGGTACAGCTCTCTAATCTTTCCAAGTCATAACCTGGAAATGCCATGTCAAAAATCTCACTTTTTCCTTCGGTCACATTCACTGGGGGGCGGAATATCTCACCCTTGGGAACGGACTAGCCTTGGCATTGTGGAGTTGTGTCATTCCTTTCGAGAATCTAGTTAACACTTGAGTCTAGGAAGGAAAGGGCAATTATTTACATTTACACAGATCTTACAGGCCTCTTGGTGCTTTGTAACCCTGGTCTGCAAGTAAATTTTCAGGGGCTGGCAGACGACAGGTTCTGCTTTACAGAAGGTGGAAACTCCTCCCTGTCAGGAAGTGAACTCGGAGGGGCGCAGAATAGGGTTGCCAACTGGCTCCAGATGCGCCCGACAGGCTTGATCCAGTCCTGTGTTTACCCCATTGCATGCAGGGACTTGTAGTCTGGCTTTTCTTATGGAGTGCAATGGAGAAATCAGAACTACATGTCCCTGCATGCAATGGAGTAAACCCAGGACTGGATCAAGCCTGTCGGTCGCATCTGGAGCCAGTTGGCAACCCTAGCGCAGAAGCATGAACAGCATTGCAGCGCCGGAGGAGAAGGTAACTCCCACGCTTTGGTGTTGTTTTAAAACTATTGCAGCCACTGCACGTCCCGGAGAGGGGAGTAGTAGCAGCAATGCGAGCCCTCTCTCCACTGGCACTCAGTTGTTAAATTCGAGTGTTTTGTACACTCTTAGTACATATTGCAATGTGTGCCTTTGAGTCAGTCCTGACTCCTGGCGACCCAGAAGCTCCTGGGTTTTCATTAAGCTCAGTGCTGTGATTCAGCCAAAGACCATAGAGTGACTGCAGGCATGTCCCGCCTCCCTCATACACCCTTGCTTCCCCTTCCAGTTACTCATCCCCACCTGTTTAAGATCGAGGGCTCGGTGCTACAGGCGAGAGCCGCTCGGAGTTTATCTGCCTCTGCTGCAACAGTTGCGTTCTGGAACATTTCCCAGGCAAAGTCCCATTCCTTTTCTCCACCTGCTGCGATAGCGTTGCAGTAAATAGCAGACCTCAGATTTGGGTGAATGCTAAGAGAAGGAAAAGGTTTGTTGTCAGTTATACAGAAACTCAAGGACCTGCACGTGATATTTGAAAGAAATGACTTTACCATTTTGAACTTCATGAATCTAAACCCAGGAAGTGGCTGGCCTGTAGAAGGTCTCCATTATACTAGCATCTGACACAATGAAAGGAAAGACTTTCCAAATCCTTCACTAATTGCCTGTGTATATTTCAGTGGCATCAACGTTACGGTTATCAAGATTCATCCATAGAAACCTGGCCAGTGGCTCAGTGGCAATGTCACTCAAAGGACCAGGGTTTGGTTCCTGGCTCAGGTCTTTTGCTCTTGAAGGTATCCAGGGCTAAGGGTTGCTATGGTAGATGAAGTGCCCATAATCCCTAGAGGGGGTCTCTGTCATCGAGCAGATGTGACATCTAGTGGCTGGACGTAAGATCCATATTAGCCAGGTCTTGGGTAGAGTTGGAGTCATCTAGGGCTGTCGCCATGATTGTCTCCATTCTTTTATCCAGGCTGAATGAGGACAGTTTTCAGATAGCCAATATACCCAGTAAATGGTTTTGAAAATTGTGCTCTTTGACAGTCATTGTAACACTATTGGCATTGTTGCCGAGCCCAAACACACTTTTTACTTGCAGGTTGTACATTAGCTTCTAAAGTGAATGCACGCACACACTTTCACTTCAAAAACTGCCTAAGGAAAAAGTCCCTGCAGACACTTGAACCTCCCTATTTTGGGTCTTCTGACGCTGGAGAGACTGAATTTAGTTGGAAGGGATGAAATAGAAGAAAAATATGAATAGTTCTGAATGAAGGCTCATGGTAATGTAGCCCAACTGAGGCTAGTTCTGGTTGAGATGAAAGCCCAAAGGAGCAAAAGGAAACTGCCAAGTCAAAATAATATATATGAAAGGGAGTCAATAAATAAGGTGAATTTCTGCTGTTTTCATGCTCTACTTAAACTCACCTTATTTACTGACTTCATTTGATGTGATTCCCCTGATGGGAAAGTGTATTAGGGAAGTGAGGGATCAGGGGTTTTTTCTGATCTTTTTCTTCCAGGAATTCTCCAGAAATCTAGTACACATGTTTCATAACACACACACACACAATATCCGATTTATGTCAAGCATACTAAAACCTGCATCAATTATTTTTAGCAATAGGCCCAGATAATTTTCAAAACTCAGTTCCGAAACAGAAATTTCCATTTTGGCTTGCAAAAGTGTATCCATTAAAAATGCTGATAAATCTAGTCACAATAAAGCATCTTATAACACTGTATAATTTCGGGGGGAAAAACTATTTTATGCTCCAGACTCTGGTGATGGTGAAGTTAATTTGGAAAAGAAAGGCCAAGCTTGCCCGGCAAGATGTGCATTGGATGAATATCTGTGTATCTGATTGAATAAAGGCATTCTATTGATGAGAAACTAAACTTTTGCATTGATGTTCAGCAATACTGCACATTTTACACAGAAGTAATATCACACCAAGTTGTTAGTGATGATCTATTTTGTTTTGGATTGTTCTTTAGCATGTTTTGCATAAGCAATAGTGCCTTTAGGGGAGACTCCAGCTGGCTGAGCAAAAAGGTGTCTATGCAAACAAACAGATAACCTCCTGCCCAGCGGCCAGCATGAGAAATGGCATTTACGAGCATGTCAAATTTTTCTGCAGCACTGAGTCAGTCTTGCAAGATGATCTGAAAGGCTGATCCCATGCCGCAGAGGAAACTGACATGCTGTTAAGCGCCCTTCTCATGCCGGCCATGAGGTAGAAGGTTGCGGTTCAACTGCTGGGATGTTTGTTAGCGTGGCATAACTGTCCCCATGCTGCAGAGGAAATTGATGCGCTCTTCTTAAGCGCCTTTCCTGCTGCTTGCTTGCCACTGCCCATTTGCCATCCCTTGAATGTTGGTGCTCCAGACAACTGCCGGGTTCACCTAATGGAAGAGCTGGCCCCACAGCAGCATGAAGAGCCAGTGCGAGTCCCATGGGTTCCACTGGCCTGAAGAGCAGAGCTGCAGGCCAAAGGTGCAGTGGGAGGCCTGGGTCCTGCCAGCCTGAAGAAAGAATCTGTGTCCTGTCTACTTGAGAAGAAGGGAGGGGCCAGTAAGGGTTTAGAGCAGTGGTTCCCAACCCAGTACTAAGGTATCCCTAGACCAGTCAGGTTTTCAGGATATCCACAATGAATATGCATGAGATAGATCTGCATGCACTGCTTCCATTGTATGCAGATCTATCTCATGCATATTCATTGTGGATATCCTGAAAACCTGATTGGCCTGGGGGTACCCAAGGACTGAGTTGGGAACCACTGGATTAGAGGAAGAAGGCATAAAAGCATGAGGGAATGGATGGACTAGAGAGGAGGGAGGAGTATTAGAGAGGGGTAGGGTTAGAAGAGGGACTGAGACATGAGAGAACGTGCAAGAGAGGAAGTGAAAGGCGGGGAGGGGAAAGACTACAAAATTGGTTGGCATGAGAGAGAAAGTGCAAAGTTGGGTGAAGGGAAGAAAAGAGTATTGAAGGTTAAGGATGAGAAATCCCCTTGCCATACACACATACAGAAATATGCAACACCCATGATACACAGACATACACACACACACACACACACACACCCTTCAGAACCCCCTCATGACACACATGCACATATTCATGCCCCAGACTCCCCCCATAACAGACATGCATACATAAACTCAACACCCTTCAGGACACACATGCACATGCAACCCCAATACCACTCATCACACACACAAGCATCCCCAAACACCCCAACACTCCCCATGAGGCAAGCATATCCACCCATGACCCAAACATCCCCATGACACACACACATTCATACACCCACCCATGATATGCATATGAACATACATGCGCACCCCCAACTCCATCCAAAGACACATATACACATGCATGTACCCTCCCATGACATATAGACACACACACATGCATGTATTCCTCATCATTCCCCCATGACACGCGTTACACTCCCCAGCACTTCCCCATGAGACATACACACACATGCATCGTCATGACACCATCCATGACACACAGATGAATTCCCCATCATCTCCCATGAGACACGCACATGCATCCCCCACATGTCTGATTTTATGAATGGGGAGAACATATCATTGTATCACACTCCAAATGTACACTTTTCAACTCCTACCTCTTTATGTATTTTGTCCGTTTGTCTATGGATTCCAGCATTATATTTTTCATTGATTTTATTGTAATCTGCATAGAATGGTAAAGGGGATGGAAGGATACTTCTATGAGGAATGGTTTCAAAGATTAGGGCTCTTCAAAAGACGGCTGAGGGGAGATATGATAGAGGTCTATAAAATAATGAATGGAGTGATCTGGAGCCTGCATCAGAAGATTTATGAGAAGAGACTTGAAGACCTAAATATGTACACTCTGGAGGAGAGGAGGGACCGAGGAGATATAATTCAGACCTTTAAATACCTAGAGAGTATTAATGAACAAACAAATCTCTTCCAAAGACGGGGGAGCTGTAAAAGTAGAGGGTATAACATGAAGCTGCAAGGGGGTAAATTGAAAGGCAACGTCAGGAAATATTTTATCACTGAAAGGGTGGTGGATGCTTGGAATGCCCTCCCGATGGAAGTGGTGGGGGCAAATACAGTGACAGAATTCAAAATGGCATGGGACAAAAATAGTAGATCCCTTTATAGCAAAAGGATAAAATCAAAATAAACTTAACTATCTCTTATATCTGAACAAATAGGGGTGCCCTACACAGAACGATGGGTACACCCCTAAACAAAGGCATGGGGAGAAGTGATCTGCACGGAACGGCAGGTGTACCTTCTCTTGTCGCCTTGCTGGGCAGACTAGATGGACCAAACCGAACTTTATCTGCCGTCATATACTATGTTAATAAGAGTGGAACAGGTAAATGTAGATCGGTTGTTTACTCCTTCAAAAAGTAGAAAGACTAGGGAACACACACAATGAAGCTACAGTGTAACCTATTTAAGACTAATTGGAGAAAATATTTTTCCACTCAATGCATAATCAAACTCTGGAATTCGTTACCGGAGGATGTAGTAAAAGGTGTTAGTGTAGCTGGGTTTAAAAAAGGTTTGGACAAGTTCCTTGAGGAAAAGTCCATAAACCATTATTAAAAAGGACCCGGGAAATCCTCTGCTTACCCTGGGATAAGCAACCTGGAATCTGTGTACCTTTTTGGGAACCTGACAGGTACTTGTGACCTGGATTGGCTGCTGTTGAAAACAGGATACTGGGCTTGATGGACTTTGGTCTGACTCAGTATGATATAAGCTGTAGCAGAAAATCAAATAAAAGGATAAAAATAAACCAGAAAATATTTTTCTAAGTACAAATGAAGGAAACCATATCTTGATTTCAGTGAAATTGTTTGCTGAATTGAGCAGATCTCAGAGATTTTCTGCCGTTAACAAGTGCCAGAATAGCCTGGAAGACATTTATAACACTAACCAAGCTATTTAGATGTTTATAGCTGTACTTACGGGTTTTTGCTAGTGTTATTCATCCATTCTTCAAATAAAGTAGAAGCCAGAGTTCGACATGTTGCAATACCATTAGAACAAGCTGTACTGATGGCGTTCACTTCATTATACCTAGGCAAGGGAATAGTTTAAGCTCTAGTAAATAACATATGGAAAGAAAAAGTCTACCATGAAATCCCCTTTGTCTGAAGACTCACTATGTTGAAATCCCGTTGGGTCACCAGTTGACTTCCATGGAAAACTTAAGATGAACTACAGAAGAAGCTATTCCATTTTCTATCTTACTTGAAAATTATTAAAGGAATAAAACAGTTTAAATGACACAAATCGGAACAGGATAATAGAGAAGAGTCGAATAAAGGAAAAATTAGTCTGCTTGGCAAATCCTCAGCTGTAAGGCCTGGTGCATTCTACCATTCTAAGGACAAAATTAAAGCAGTTCCTCAAAGAGTAGGAGGTGGTAGATGAGCTGTGATTTGTCCGCAAAAGCAAGACACAAAGAAATACAGATGCAGTTGAAAATACGTCACCACACATCTAATCCTTCACCTCTTTCTTGCCTTATCCTGTCTTCTACAATGCCTTCAGCCTATGCTACCACATCCTGTCTATTCTATGGGGATTTTAACCAAGGACTTTAGCACTGAGGTAGACCAGGAACTTATCTAGCTAATAAGATCTATTTTCAAATTTCATATTGTGCAATACTACAATTTTTATATAAAAATTGTAAAGACATTAGAGTCACATATGTAAACGGAGTGATTTTTGCTTGTGCCATTGTCCCTTACAGGGATATACAAGCTGATGTCACCTTAAAGAAGCAATGAAGGGTAAAATTGGAAGAAGATTAACGGTCTTAAGAATGACACAGCAGAGATTATAGCATAAAAAGGAAATCACAGAAAATTCTCAAGAAATAAAAACTTTCTGGTTGTGTTTGTACAAGGCACTGAGATGAATTTTATCCTGGAAACTTACTGTTCCATCAGCCCACCATAGCGAGTCTCCCAGTTCTTTGTCAGGTTTTTAAAATACTGGAACAAGGGGCAGACTTGTTGTTGAATGTATCTCTGTTCAAAGGAGAGCAACAGAAAAAGGGTTGCAGTGAGATTTTTTAAAAAATCATTTTTTATTTTACTGAACTATTTGATTTTTAGTCATTGAGTTTTATTTTATAAGGGAGACTAAGAAAGGGAGAACAGAGAAATCGGAAAGTGGCTCAGTGGCGCTATTGCATCACACGTAGCACTCCATTCTAGGATGGGGGTTGGGGCTTCGCCGTCCGCGACACATGAAGTGTGGCCATTGTGTCATTTGTGCTCATACTATCGAACTGACATGTTCTACTCATCCCTCTATGGGTTTCGTGTTTCATTTGAAATCTTCTAAAAACTGAACCAAGGAGTCATTTATTTGGTTCTGTGTCCGGGCCCGTTATTGTATATTGGACATACCACTCGAGCTTTTAAAATGCATCGCTGAGCATCTGTCTTGCATATGGAGAGTGAAAGAAATGGGCTCATTTGTTCAACCGTGGCTATGATTGCAACGCAAAGCAGGCGGGCTGCGACGCTTTGTGCAGGAAGAAGTGCAGGGGAGTGGTGGAGGGGATTCTTTACAACACTTAGCATGGTGTGAGCAACAGTACATAGTTCAATGGCAGACATGTGACCTGTGGGGCCTGAACAATGAGATTGAGTGGCATTGGTTTTACTGAAGCGTCACTCCCTTGATTATTTATGAGGCCTGCTCATGCGCGGTGTTAATTGGCATTCTGGGTGAACAGTCTGGCGCTCACTAGTTTCAGCATTTATTGTTTTCATTTTTTGACAGAAATCCCTGAAGAAACCGGCAGGTGACACACGTGGCCAAGGTCTGAATGATGTCAAGGAACTGTTAAAGAATTTTTTCGTATTCAAGATAAGTCACTGACTAAACGTTTAGCCCACAGTTTATATACTGTGATAAGTAAAGAAGATAATATTAGAAGTAAACATAATATACCACGTGAGCTTTTGGGAGCAATGATAGAAGGGTTTTACGTGTGATATAAGAGTGCCGGTCACCGTGTTGAGCTCTCTTTTTCTCACTATGGAGATTGTGTTGTGAGGCATCGATGATATGCATGTGAGAGAAAATTTGAAGATTGCAATTTATGGATGAAAATATTGTATATGCTGCTGGCATGGAGCAGTAGTTTCTAATTGGGTCTCTGCAATATTTGGAGTGCTACATGTGATGTGAATTTTTGCAGCGGACAGTGTATGGATTGCTGATATTTCAGTGGCAATACTGCCCATGACGAGATGTGGATTTCATTCCCAGCTCAGGGCTTTCAATCCTTGGGTCAGATGACGCTGGGGACGCTGGGGAGGCAGCATTCACAGCCCATGGGGGGAGGGAGTCATGCTCATTATGCAATGGTGACACCTAGTGGTCACATCTGGGTCCGATGATTGCAGGGTTCTGGATGGTGCCTTAGTACATGGCTGCACAGAGTAGACTAAGTGAGTTAGGAGGAGATCTCGTATCCGTTAGAGGGAGATATCTCCAGATAATTGTGATGAAGATTCATAATGCCAGATCTACGCCTGGTTCTAATTCAGCCGGAAGTCTAAAGGAATAAGAGGAAACTGACAAGTCAAAAATAAAAGTCGTACGTTTTGCTACTTTTCCATCAAAACCTGAATACAGACACGTCAAAGGTGGCCTGTTCCAAAGAGTGATAGTTACTGCCTCAGTGAATGTGATTGAAGGCCAAAAAGTGAGATTTTTCCTTTGATGTTTCAGGCAGGGCTAAACCTAGGCAAAGTTTCAGACATGTTCAACCCCCACCCCCTCCCCCGATCATGTCCAGCATCTCTCCTTCCCTTACTAACTACCCCCTCCTGTCTCCAGAATCCCCCTTCCCTTGCTTCCCCCCGTGTTCCATATCTCCCTTTCCCTTTCCCACACTCTCCATGTATCCAGCATCTCTCCTTCTGCTCCCTTAGGTGTCCAGCATCGCCTCTTATCTTACCCCACCTCTCCTTCCCTTACTAACTACCCCTCCTGTCTCCAGAATCCCCCCTTCCCTTGCTTCCCCCTGTGTTCCATATCTCCCTTTCCCTTTCCCACACTCTCCATGTATCCAGCATCTCTCCTTCTGCTCTCTTAGGTGTCCAGCATCGCCTCTTATCTTTCCCCACCTCTCCTTCCCTTACTAACTACCCCTCCTGTCTCCAGAATCCCCCTTCCCTTGCTCCCCCCGTGTTCCATCTCTCCCTTTCCCTTTCCCACACGCTCCCTGTATCCAGCATCTCTCCTTCTGCTCCCTTAGGTGTCCAGCATCTCTCCTTCCCTAACCCTCCCCCACCACCGTGTCCAGCATCTCCCCCTCTTCTCTTCCCCTGCTGCTGCTGCTGTGTCCCTACCTCCATCCTTTGCCCAAATCCGAGGAAATTATGCTGACACAGGGCCGCTGAGTACTACTCTGTACTTATGATCGGCCCAGACCCGCTTCCTCTGCTGCAGACTTACTGTCAGAGGGGCAGGATGTGTGGGTACTCAAAGGCTTCCCACTGCGCTGACAGAGGATCATGTGTGGAACTGCTGATTGATTCTGTCATCTTCCCAACAACCCTTTCTCTTTGTTCGCAATCAACCCCTTTCCCCCAGGAAAGTTGCCTCTTCAGACTCCCTCACCATCCCAATCAAGCAAATTTCTTCCATTTGGCTTCAATCACCCCCCATCCACCGACAATCAAATCGCCTCCTCTTGCTGTAATCACTCCTCACTTCACAGCCACAAGACTCTCCACCTTCAGCATCTCATTTTTCCTATCAGACTCCTGCTGCATTGTCCTAGGCCTGTTCTTTATTTCGGAGGGAAGGGGGGGGGCAATATTTGGAGAACTCCATTAGCCAATCAGCGTAACTATTCCAGACTGATTCATGCTTCTTCAGCTGCAGGGTCTGGGGACACCATGGGAGCTCTGATGCTGGGGTCCTGCTTCCAGTTTTCCAAAATGTGAGAGAGGAGGGGCTCTGTGTGTGTGCATGAGAGCCCCTCCAATCATGTGTGTCACAACATGGCATCTCTGTGAATCCTTCTGTATTCACTTTTCAGCAGCCCAAATGATTTTCAGTTAATTGACAGCTGTGGTAGAAGCTTTCATTGCAGAACAACTTCCTGTGGATTTAACATGTCATTTCCTTTTGCAAATTGTGGAAAGTTAAACCATTGGCCAAAAGATTCGCTGTTTCAAAATTAGATGAGCAAGAAATCACATATGCATTACATTTTGTGTTCACATCAATATTAACAAAACACATCTCCCCGAGGTATAAAATTGTTCACATTAATGGGTCTGCATTAGTATTTACATGATCTAACACATAGAGGCCAGTTCCGTTGTGTGCGTCCCCCACCTGTCCAACCGGTCAGAGTCAGGACATGCTCCATTGCACCCGATTCTGATCCCATGGAGACTAGACATGCCCACAGGATCACAATCAGGTCTACTGGCCTGGACGTGCAGTCCGTGCCCCGATTCTGGCCACCCAGATGTCCAAGCAACTCCGCGACTAGCCCAGCTGGCTCCTGCATGCAGCGGCGGTGGCACGGCGTCCTGTTACAATGCCACTATGGCTCCATGCAAGAGCCATGAACTCCGGTAGCGACGGCAAAGTTCTTTTCCCCGCAGCCCAACCCCCTCACCTGCCTTCCCAGGCCCAGATCCATTGTCCTCCTCCATCTAGAGCAGGGGTCACCAACCGGCGGCCCACGAGGTCCGTTCGTGCGGCCCGCGAGGCTCTACCACGGTTAACATTACGTGCGGCCCGCCAAGGATTCCCGCCATTGTATCCACGCGCTCGCAGCTCACCGACGACCACCTGCAAGCGTCCCTTCTCCTGTCAGTGTCATCTGTGAAGCCGGACTTTAAGCGTTTGTCTGCTAGCATGAATCATCAGCCATCTCATTAAATTCAATAAAGGTGATCAGCCATTGTTTTCATAATTTTGTGTTTGTTGTTTTTTTTCGCGGGGGCGGGGAGAAGGGGGGTGCGGCCCGCGAGGCTCCCGGTAGTCGGCTGTGCGGCCCGCGGCCCTCTGGAGGTTGGTGACCCCAGATCTAGAGGGACTTATTCCATCTCCGAGGTAGAATAAGTCCCCAGTGCAAATGGTCAACTCCAGACATACAGGCTGACCTTGGAATCGCCCCTGTACGTCTGGGGTCATGGCTTCTCCCACAGCTCACTCTCACTGCAACTGTGGCCCGCCCCCTCCTGCCCACCAACAGCTCCCTGCACAGCTCAGATCTACGTGCAGGGAGCTTTGTTTCCCAGAAGCAGGCCAGGCGTTTAGCTAAATGCGGTTCAAAATAGACTCCATATTGTTTAATTATGCACTCATAGGTAATGAGTTCATTTGCATAATTAATCAGCTTTATCCACCCTGCAGAGATTTTGCAATAGTGTCAAAAATGTAGACAATGGGGCTGATTCTATAAGGAACACACAGAAAGTTACGAGCTACATATGCATGTAAGTCCCTATTTGAAAGGATTTACACGTGTGAGTGGGCATTTAAGGGTCCGCTTTAGGCGGTCCCTATTCTGTCACTTCTGCCTTAACTCTTATTGTGCACATTTTCAGTTTGGCTGTGAAGAGGAACAAAGCTTGAATTAACACACAGAAGTGATAGTTTTTTGAGGCATATATCTGGAGGATTTAAAGAAGCAGTTACACTAATATCCCACTTTATTTTACAATACAACAATGAACACTGATGGGGAATTGGAGCTCATGTTTCTGTTTTGCTATACTGCTGGATGTCCCCTTATCCTAGCTTGCATAAGATGGACGTCCCCGCCCCATGTCTATGTGGCTGTGGGCATGGACATCCCTGGCGTTTTGCACATTCCTCCCTGGATGTCCTTTCTAAAATGCCACTTCACATGTTTAGGGCTTAATTTAGATGAATTTCTTGCAGAATTTCTCTGCAATTCCTTTGCCCTGGGGCTGTGATTGCTCCACCAGGGGTCTTGATTTCTCCAATTTTCTATTTAGATTCAAGAAGCAGAGACAGTCATGTTTTATAAATAAGGAAATAACTGAAGGGAAAAAAGGAAAACAACGTAAAAAGCTTGTGAACTGAAGAATTCTCAACATTATTGCACATTTACTTTCCCAGTGTCCCTAGAAAGAATCGACAAGATGGTATATACGTGTGACACTCCTCCTGCTCCAGCATCACAGGAGTACGGCCAGCTCTGATGGGAAATGTTCAAAAGGTATTCTATGAGTCCATTGCCATATAAATCATAAAAGTCGAGAAATCCTACCTTCATTGGTCCATAAACTTCACTGCGGTCAAACATGAGTCGGAAGTAGCTCAGGCTTCCTAGAGCAGCCTGCCAGGGCATGTACTCTGTTTCATTAGAGAGAAATTTGGTGGTATCCAATGCAATTGTTGTATTTATGTACTTAGCCCTAAAATAAATATTATATATTACTTCAGAGAGTTGAGTAGTTAACGTACTAGGAGGAACAATACATGTAACTGAATCCATTGCTAGAGAGATCAGAAAAAGAACCAAGGCTGGATGGAAAGAACTGCATGGCATTACCTTGGCGTAAGGAAAACAAACTCTGGTGAATAGGAGAGGCATGGAACAAAGGTGAGCAAACTATGGCCTGGAGGCTTCCATCCAGTTTGTGGCGGAGATAACGTGCCACTTCTCTCTGGAAGTGATATCCGTGAGCTAGAGGCGATATCATCTGTGCAGACAGATGGAAGCCTCATGTGCACCTCTCACATGGACCTTCCCCACTTGACCTGCAGCTTCAAGGGGACCCCCACTTTCTGTTCTTTCACTGGAAAGCTGGTAGGCAGGGGCATCCCCAGACCTTCACTGCTTCACTGGCTCCCTATTAATGTGTTTGAACACAAAAGTTCTCCATTCCTGCTGTACAAAATTATAATTAGACTAGTACTAGTCTTTGGAGCAAAGTGTTAGAGCCTGAGAAAAAGACTAAGCATTGTGGGTGTTAGAGATGAGGATGTTATGCTTGAAGCTTCAGGTGACACAAAGGGGCATGTTTACTAAAAAGCATGCTGGTAGAATGTGGTAGGGCCACGAAACCAGTGTGGAGGCCTGCGCCAACTTCACGAGGCCTGTGCATCCATCCTTCTGCCTTTGAATATTGCTAATACATGGCATCAAGGGATCTGGCATGCGGATGCACCTATCATCACTCACTGAGGTGACATTAAGTGTACCCATGCTGACGGCAACAATCACGGTTAGCAAGTGATCACCATGCCTGTGATACTGTGATACACCATCAACGTCCATGTTATGCCCCCAACCTGCCGCGTCTTCACCCATTCCTATGCTAACCAATTGGCACAGGATTTTTTGTGCTCACCGGCAGAATATAGAAATAGCTAATGTAAGTGCAGGTTTACTTCCAACCATGGCCCCTGCTGCCAAAACCTTGGTGGGACCCACTTGCCACCTGTCCTACAATAGTGGCAAGCTGTGCCAGCACAGGAAAAGCAAAGAGAGCATGGGGCTTGCCTTTTGCCCATTCATGCGCTGACATGGCTTTGCATGTCCCACTACAGAGCTGGTCCTAGAGTTGGTTCAAGGTGTTGAATCCCTAAGCAGACATTAAGCCTTATGCTCACCTTAGCTGTCAAAATCTATTGTTTCGCTTTGAATGCTCTTTGGCATCCTAGGCATCTGCCTGGTTTGCCTAATGTTTGGCCAAGCCCTGTCCCACCCCCTCCAACATTGAGGATGTCGGGTTAGAGGGGCTGGGACATAGCAGCGTTGCCTCAGTGCACATATGGACTAAAGGCATGCCCTGTGTACTCTTTCCACTGCCAATGCTGATGCTGCTGCACATTTGCACTCAGGACGCAGCCTGGACCATTGCACATGGTAGATCCATGGAATGAAGGGGAAGGGACACTGATGGGAGATGCTGGACCACCAGAGAGGGGCAAATATAGAGACAGAAGTTGCTCCTCAGGGAGATGCAGGGTATGGTTTGGGGAGGGGAAGTTTGAACTAGTAAGTGTGGCTTTGCATGAGTGAAACCCATATTGTGTATCCACAGCATGTTTGTTGAATGGGATTTGGATTCCTGAATGCCAATATCTTTGGAAGAGGACAGGGACATTTTTGCAGTACTCCAATAAGGGGGCCTTCTTATTTTGATTTTTGACAGACTTTGAGATAATAACTTTTTGAGGGTTGAGCAATAATGAAGTTTACGGTGCAGGGAAGCTCCTTGCTTCACCCTAGTTTAATATGAACTCACCTCTCATAACTATTATTGTTTATTGGCTTTACTCTAAGAATGCAGTCACAAACTTGCAAAGAGACACACTTATAGATGTTTTCCTGCATGACGTGAATGTGCATATAAAAAATTACTTGGAGGTCATTGAATATTCATAATACTTCTCAAAAATCTTTTAAGATGCTATTTAGGCACGATGTCAGATTTGTTTTTGGATAATTTTCTTTTGTGAAAATATAGGGGGGGATTTTTGTCCTACGAAATGTATTATTTTCTTGATAATGATTTTTGGGAGTTTGTTAAAAAGTTCATTAGCCTTTTTATTTCTTTGGGAGGATATGAACATAGAAGGAAGACGCTGAACACAGAGAGGGATAGGGACACAGAGGAAAGAGGCTGGACTTGGAGGGAGAAGGACACAAAGGAGCAAGATAAGGAGAAGGACACCGAGAGAGATGGCGAACAGGGGGCATTATATGGACTCAAGGGCGAGATATGGACATCGGGGAGAAGAGGAACAGCGACACAGAGGCTAGATGCTGGACATGAAGGGAGGAAAGAAACAAGGAGGGGACATGCTGGACATGGTGGGACAGGGATATAGAAGGTAGATGCTGAATATGGAAGAAAGAGAGGGACAATGAGGACATATGCTAGACATGGTGACATTAGGGACACAGCAGGGAGGACGCTGGACATGGAGGAGGAAAGGGACATAGAGGGATGAGAGTTACACAGAGGGATAGGATCACAGAGTGAAGATGATCAACACAGAGGCACTAGGAAGGCACCGAATGGAGGAGACTGGTTAAGGAAAAGGGAAAGACTGGATGGGAGCAGGGAGAGTGAGGGATGCTGAACATGATGGGGGAGAGGGGAACGTTAGTGAAAGACGGGAACTAAGAGACCAGGGGAAGAGAGCCGGGGAACAAGAGGACGGGCGTGCGGGAAAGAGATGGGAGCTGAGAGTAGATGTTGTTAAAACAGGGAAATCGAGAGTGAAAGCTGGATAGAAAAGCAGAAAAATAAATGGAATAAAACTGAAAGGAAGATATCAATGGATTTGTCCTGCTATGTGCTGGACCATTGTAGGGGGTGTAAAGCACTTTCTGGAATTCCGTGATAGTACTGCAGTAGTCAAAATGAGGGAATATCATTACTTGAAATACTGTTCGGATATTATGTGCTTCTAATAGTGGGTGTAAATATTTGAGGATTCTTATTTTACTGTAGATAATTTTTGCAGCTTTGCTGATGTGTGCCTGTAATGAAAGACTTTGATCAAGAGCTATACCTAGGTCCTGTACACTGGTATATGTGTTTCGGGGAACTGGCTGAATGGAGGCTACATTGCAACCTCTTATACTCTCCCCCTTTCCCTCCCTTCCCCAACTTCAGGCGCTGAAGTCTGCACTGCTCCCTTATTGCCGTTATTTGTTGATGGCGGGACAAAGAGTGGGACACTGGCAGGTGGAGAATATTTCGTCTACTAACACTTTCCACAAAATATTTGCTCTGCCGCTGTCGTTGGTATTCTAGCATTAGGATTTCTATTGGTCGGTCTGGGAATCTCCCACATGAATGAATAATTATATTCTTTATATGGTTTTCATGAAGAATGTATACAAGAGTTAAGAAAGAATAACAGTAAGTGTAAAGATAAAGTAAGAAACTGGTGGTGGGAGCTGAGGGGCGGAGCTTGAGGTGGGGTTTGGTTTGGCCCCTCCCAACCAAAGAGGCATTCCACTGCCCCTGAAGTAACTCCAGGCTGAGTAACTTTAGCACAAACAAGTCATGTCTGTTGGGTGCCTGATGAGAGCTGGATAATAAGCTGCTGTTTGTAGGTGACGGAACATACTTTCATTGAAGGAAGGTGTGAGTACCACTGAGATGTCTTAAAAACCATCTTTACTGTTTACTTTGCTCTGTCTGAAATGCATATAAATATTCAGAAGAAATACCTACCTTGCTAAGTTAAAGGCATCATCAATTATCTGAGCTCGATTAATTACTGGAATGACCTGCAGGACACCCAAAGACACAAAAGAAATTAGTAGAAGACATGGACATAATGAAAGATTTGGGTCACAAGAGAAATGAGTTGTGCATTTTATTCAATTTTTATTTAGAATGCCTCTCCACTCTTAGGAACTTATTTACTGAAGTGTGTTAGTTATTGAATGTGAAAATTAATGTGTGCTAACAGTTAACACAGTGAATTTTAAATACACGGTAATTCGTGTGTCAAACAGCTAGCATGGAAGGGGATGTGGAATCGATGGGGAATTTGCCTTACAGTTAATGTGAAGGTAGTTACTTCGCAGTCAACAAATGGACATGGAGTAGGGCCAGCCCCAGAATCGGTTCAAGGTGTTTGCACTCTAGGCAAACCTTAAACCCTGCTCTTTGCCACAAATCACCACCTCCAGAAGTTGCCCGCCTCGGCGACTGCTTGATAGTTGACCCGGCCCTGGCACTGAGGGTGCTCCTCAAAAAAGGAACTTCTCCAGCCTTCAAGGCCAATGAGGGTCCCCCGAATCGTCCAAACAGGCCATGTAGAGAAGAAAGAGTGGTAGAGACCACTTTAGGGGGAGAAAGGGATGAGAAAATGACAAAACAAAAAGATTCTCTCTCTTCTTTTGCTCTGGATGAAGATCACCATCCAAGCTCTTTCTAAGATATTTGGGTATTTGCTTTCAAAGCACTTCAAAGTTTAAGTCATTGCTTCATTTGATTGAGAATTTCCTGTTCCCCTCATTTTCAGAGAACAGTTTTTTATTCAGTCTCTGGCTGGCAGACCGGACATTTAAAAATCTGGGGAAAGGAAGTTGACCCCTATCCAGTGGCAGAAATTCAAACTATGGGTCCCCAAGCAACAGTTTTTAAAGGGCCCCTAGAACAGGGAAATCCAGTTCAGAAGACACGTGGCAGCTGCAAGTGGACCTCCTTCTTCCTTGGGGCCCCTCTGCACTGCAGGGACTGTTTGGGCAAAATTTACGCCACTGCCCTCACCCCTCCCAGGTACAATAAGGATCAGTGTGAGGCCTAATTCTCATAGTAAGATAGTATGTGACAACAGGAAAAGATCAACTGTCCCCAGCACTGCTAAAGATATAGCAGTTCTGCTGTCCACATTGCTAAAGATATATCCCAGTAGTCTGCTCAAAGCTTGACCAGCTGTACGTACATCACTCCTTATCCACAAAAGATGTTGTCATCTTCCTCCTCTCTACTCTACCCTCCTTGCATGGTTTAGTGTGCTAGATCCTCTAGGTATCTCTCCCCCAGCACCTCCCCCCCCCAATTAATGCTACAGATCTGAATGATCAATAGTCCAAGGCATATGGCCAGGACCGTACCTAGCCCTGTGCGAGTGGTGCGGCCGCACAGAGTGCATAGGCTTAAGGGGCGCATTTTAGCTGTCTTCCGTTGCCTACCGCCGCCACTTTTTCTTCTCTCAGCAGCGGCAGACAATGGCAGGACAGCTAAAATGCACCCCTTAAGCCTTCTCACTGGCATGCTAAGCAGATCAAGAGCAGGGAGGGTCAGATCTGCGTAGCATGCCTGTGATGTTGCCGGCGACTTGCACATCAGACGCGCCTCTTCTCTGCCACTGCGGGGGGGGGGGGAGGGAGGCACACCCAATGTGCAAGTCGCACAGGGCACAATCTTCACTCGGGACGGCCCTGAATATGGCTATAACA
The DNA here is from genome assembly GCA_033557465.1 of Ichthyophis bannanicus. Taxonomy (NCBI): domain Eukaryota; kingdom Metazoa; phylum Chordata; class Amphibia; order Gymnophiona; family Ichthyophiidae; genus Ichthyophis; species Ichthyophis bannanicus. Next base: position 209,983,269 of record CM066043.1, on the reverse strand, counting down.
CATGTATCTGGAAACTTACTGAATGATTATTTTTCAATGCATTGAGAAGCCGTTCCCAGTTTGCTGAGTCATAATTAACCCTGAAATATCCTTTTACATCAACATTGAATAGGAGCCAGTCAGTGGTTTGAAATGTTGCCTTGTCCTCTACTGAAAAAAAGCACAAAGGATATTTTGTTAGAAACTGAAACGCTTGTTGGCAATCAAAGCAAATGATCTTGAGAGAGCAGTCTGCATCATGAAATGTTCAACAATTTGATTTGAATTACTTGATATATTGCTTATAGTTGAATTTAGTAGCAAGTTAAGTCTGGGATAGTGGTTGTGTCTGAAAAAAGCTGTGTATTGTTTTATTGGGACAACAGCTAAAGCAATGTTACATACCTGTAATGGGGATTCTTTTTGGATAACAGGAGAAGTCAGCCACACATGGTGCCATGGACGGAATTGCTCTTCAACAATGCATGCCCCAGACCCATTCCCAACTCAATTTGTTCTCCAGCTGTAGAAAGGCTCATCCTAGAGGGAAGGCAGGTGGGTTTGTGTGGCTGACTTATCCTTCTGCCCACAGAGAACCCCCATTACAGGTAACTAGGGAGGAGGAGTGGTCTAGTGGTCTAGAGGAGTGGTCTAGTGGTTAGGACAATGCAAGAAAACACCTTGTTGATCATTTCACTGACACCAGTTAAACATTGTTTTGGGGGGGTTTAAGTGGCTCAGCTTCATTTGACAAGGAGGGAGCAGTGACTCAGTGGTTGGGACAGGTTACCTCAGGCCAGAGGGCCAGGGGTTCAATTCCCACATGGGGACAAGCAACCTCAGGGAGGAGGGACTGGGGTCTCTAGTCCCATGGCCACTCCTTGTGGACTTGGGAAAGCCACTTCACCCTCCATTGCCTCAAGTACACTTAGATTGTGAGCCCTTCAGGGACAAGGGAATAAAAAGTACCTGTTAGTATAAATGTAAAACCGCTCTGATGCACAAGTAAAGGGCGGTATATCAAGTGCCTAAACCATAAATATATATATTTTTTCAATTAAAAAAATCATTAAATACCTGTAGCATTTTGCAGCCAGTAATAATCAGGTTGTTGGACTCCATTTTTCATCCATGATATTGGTACAGTCCATATATAACTATAAATATTAGAAGAGTCTATTATTACTTTAGCTTATGAGCAGCCTACTATATTACCTCACCATCGACACCATGGGGCATGTTTGCTAAAGGTTAATGCGTGCTAATGAAATTAACGTATGCCTCTATATATTGGTGGCATGGCGCTGTCATCCCTTGCAGATGTATCATTAAATACCTGAAGCACGTCAGCTCCCCCCTTCGACTGAAAGGAGGAAGCTAAATCCAAAATCCTTTTCCTTCCCTTCCATCATCAAGAAGTCAGAAGTATGTTGTTACTAGGGATGTGCAGTGAATTCTTTTGTTTTGCTATTGTTATTTTGCTGGTGGTTGTTTCCTTTCCTGTGTTTTAGTGTCCACTACAAGCAGCATGAACTAAAACCTGGCAGCTGCGCCCCCCCACCCCCCCCATCACTGATTAAATCCATATGTAAACTTACAAAAAGCCCTCTGGGCTTCACACCTCCTTAGCAGCTCCCCTTAATGCTACACGATTCTCTGGATCCAAGCGGGACAGATTCCCTGAGAATCACGTCTTGATGGACCTTTGCCATGACCCAAGATGCTGTTGCCTCTTATGTTCTTGTTTTTTTTTATACTGTCCTGTTGTTTTCATTAGTAAACTTCTCTAGTTTGGAACAAAATCTGAACCAAGGGTTATTTTTAGAAGTAGAAGGTGTAAAGTGAGTAACCCCCTGTTTCCAATAAAAAGGTCACCCAGCAATTGCCAGACCTAGGCTCAAATTTTGGCTACAGCCTCTGAAGGTGAACAGCTTCACCTCTAGCTAGGAAGTGTCCCACTTAAACAAGCGGGTTGCAGGTATCTGGCATTAGAGTTACATGTACGTATATATAGAGAGGGATAAGAGAGATTCATTCATTCGTTCATTCGACCCTTGCTTCTTCCCTTGTGCCTAAGGCTTCCACAACAGAATGTCATTGCTCTTCATCTGTACGGCAGTATATTACACCATGCAAAAGAAACATATAGGGCCCGATATTCAGACCTGTGAACCGTGTAAATGGCGCTGAACACGATAGGGCCACTGAATATCCCCTACCAATGCCACTATCTGCTCCGATGCTAACCGCTTAGCTTCGCCGCATGTCATGGGCAGCGACAGTCACTAACCAGGCGCCCAGTTAGCAGCACATGGTCAAAGCTAGGGGTAGCAGAAGCTGGCTTAGCATCGCTGCATGTCGTGGGCAGCGACAGTCACTAACCAGGTAGCGGCGATACTGCACCACCGCCCAGTTAGCAGCACATGGGCAAAGCTAGGGGTAGCAAAAGCTGGCTTAGCTTTGCCGGTAGGAGCGAATCAGGCAGCAGCTCAATATCGTCGCTGCCCGGTTAGCTTCTGTGGCTGCGGAGGCTGTGCGGTGACCCCAGCATCGAATAGCCAGGTTTAGTGTTCAGCGCTGACGGCTAGACGCTGTTCTCGCGCCCAGCCACCTGCACTGATTATCGGGCCCATAAGAACCACAGGTAGACATAGGCTCCTATTCTTATGCATACTTAAATTGTGACGGGCGGTCCACTGTCGAGTTAGGATCAAGAAGGAAATGTTTCTGGGTGACTCTGCCACTGGATGTATCCACTGTTACCACAGGGAAACCCATTTGGAGGGTCCACGTGTCCATGATTTCTTTTACAGACAGGGGTAGGTTGCTCGAATTAGTCACTGCCTATGAAGGAGGGAAATGTTAACGGGAGAGTTTAATGTATACATATACTCTGCTTAGAAGCAAGTGGTGTCTGTTGGCGAGCACCTCCACCACGTCCTACCCTCTCCCCCCACCGTCCAGCAACACCAGCACCACTGCCCCCCCCCCCCCTTCTAGCACTAGAAGCACAGCAGCAGCAGCAGGGGAGGGGGAGAGTTTGAGGGCTACTTAAGCGTTTAGCAAATATCTGCTAGTTATATCATGATTAGCACTGTCAGACCTTCAATTTGGAAATAAATAAACTGGGATTTTAAATCCTATTTTGTGAAGTGTTTGAATTGCAAACAGGAATTACCAAGAGATGCCACTGACTGGTCAGAACAGAAAAGTTCATCATAGAATTTCCTATTTAGACAGTTTTCTTGCATCTTCTTGACAAGATGTGTTTAAGGCAGATCTTGAGATGTAGGGTGGGGCAAAAATAAATAAGTAAAATTTAAAAAAAAGGGTTGTAAGCACTCTGTAAGTGGAATACATGTTTTGCATTTTAGTCTGATTGCGGGCCCCTCTTACTAAAACCTGCTGATCTCACACGCATTAATGTCAAAGCCTCCATGTTAGCTTTCGGGGGTATGACGAGCATGTTTCCAGCAGCTAATACACAGTGGGTTCACCATGTCACGTTCACACAGCGACTTCTATAGAGGAGTCGTTATGTGACACACTACTACTGAGCATGCAGCAATTGCCCGGGCTGTCGTGATTTCCACACCCATGCTCTGCTCATTCCCCGCCCCATCCCACGCTCGCCGATTAACATGCATTTCAGCGTATCATATGGTAGCAAACATGTTCATACATTAGTATTCCAGACTGCCAGTCGCTGCACTTTAAAATGCATGTTATCCAGCTATCAGCCTTTACTAAAAGGGGTCCTTAGTTTCTAATATTATTAAGCACAGAATTCCCATGCTCGAATTGGCATTGTCAAGAGCTGGTACCATGTCAGTCTGTGTCCGCATGCTAGTGGAAGTATATGGACTGCGAAGGAAAGTTTACGCTGGGTCACATCATATAATCATTGTATGCTAATGCAGTCTGCATTACTTCCATCATATCGTGCTATAACGATGCAAGGATGGGGGCAAAAGCAAAGCAGAAAACGTGTGAAAAGATGGCAAAATTTTGAAAAGAGTGCATCTTTTCGATCAAGTTTTTAATTTCCTGTCACTTCTGGAAGGCAAAACTTCACAGAATATACTCTACAAGCTTGGTTCAGCTCTTCCTAGTCCTTAAATCTGGGCAGAAATAGTAGATGTTCAAACAAACAAGTTCTATTGCCATTTTAATTTCCACAGCATTAGGTTGCTCCAGTCACCAAGGAAAAAGATTCCGATTTTTTTTGCAATAAAATTTGATTAACTGGGAACAATTGCTATCTCCTTACTCAGAGGTTGCTGAGTTGCTCACATAAGAGACAGTAGCTGTTTCCTCTAAGTCAGGGGCAAATCTACTGTGAAACTAATGAAGCTTAAGCTTTAGGGCCCCTAATCCCGGAGGGGCCCCAGAAGCCACATTGCTTAAAAATTTTGGATCTACTGTATGAGAATGGTTTTTAAAAAAAAATAGTAATATTAATAATACAGTGTAATTCAATACAAAATAATAGTTAAAATAAAAATTAAAAGGTTATTAAAGGCTAGCTGTAAATGAAAAAACATTCTGAGATGTAGCGGTTAAATTTTTTAAAAAATTTGCGGTGATCTGTCGTGGAACAACCCCATTGAAGATAACAGTGGTTACCCAGACCTCGTTGCTGGTTGTGAAGGGACCCCCATAACAGTTCAAGCTTCAGTGCCCCAAAAATGTAGGTCCACCACTGCTCTAACTAAAGCATTTTGTAACCAGACTACCAAATGGAGAACCTTAAAGATAGGCAGAACAGCAATGAGCTCATTTACCTTTTGCAAGTGAGTCCATAAGTCATTGTAAATCGTGTTCCCATACGAGAATTCAGTGAGGTAAGACTGTGAAATTTAAAGAAATGAAGAAAAAGTACTGGTTGTTAATTCAGAAAAAAACATGAATCACAATTAGAGTGTTATTTTAGTGGGTTCATCATTATCTGTCATTCTTTGCAACATGATGGAAATTATTTTTTAAAAATCATTTTCTTGCCTAAGATTAGTGTAATATAGTAAGCAATGTAAGCATGGCAGGGTGAGGCAGACGTTCGGGGGGCACCGGGCTTGCTTACCATGTTGCCATGTTGTGCTGGCTCTGTCATGTCTAGCAGCCTTCCAGCTGGAAATTGTCAGACAGAAGTGGGGGTGGTAGTGATGGATTGTGGGCCTGTGTTCACTGTCAGTGGGTTGGAGGTAGATAGGAAAAGAGTGTCTGCAAGGGGGTTGTTGCCTGACAGGATTGGACTTCTGGCTGCGGCAGGCTATCGGGGTCTTTTTCTGTTATCCCGCTTAGCAATGGTTCTTGGCCGAGAGAGGCCCTTCTATATTCCAATTGTCATCACGGCTTAGTAAAAGCAGAGACAACTTGGACAACCTAAGAAGCAGCAGCAGCCAGAACAATCTGCCCCATGAATCCCATGAAGCCTGCAATATGGTCTTTCTTTTAGAAATATTTTTCTGTCTACAGGAACAGTTTCCTCCTCTTCCTTTGGACTTCCAGCTCAGTTGGAACCAGTTTCTGTTGGTCTAGTGCTATGAGCCCGTCATTCAGAACTGCACCATTTTTTGTCTAATTCTCTAACCCAGTCATTGTACTGATGGTTCCTGGCCAGAGGCCAAAGATCCTTACTCCCTTTGCAGCCCAATAGGCCTACACCTCTAGGGATATGTTTACTAGGCTGCTCTACCTCTTAACACAGGTGCTATTGACCCACATTAACAGCGCAGTGAGTCCTTAAGCTGGCTGCATTTTCTGTGGTATCTGCAGGAATGTGCATGCCTGCAACATGCAGTTATCATGGGCATCAAGAGAACATGGTAACCGTCAAGAGTTGCAGATGGCATGGGTGGAACTACCATCACCTCTATGGGCGAGTCCGGGATGCCGCTGAGCCACAGCGTTCATGTTTTCAGTGAAGTATCTGCTGGGGAAATGCTGAGCACGCCCCCAAAAGATACCATACCACTTTTGCAGCTAATGCAACACTATTTGCAGTAAACCACAGCTGCAAAAACAAGTCCCTAAGTTTGGTTAGTAAGTGTCACCATTTAATTTCATTTAATGTAAAAGGATACCTATTATTGGGAGCGTGCAGATCAAACAGTTTTTGTTTTGTTTAGTTTCCCATGTTGTTTAGAAAGATCTTATATTTTACTTGGTTTTTATTTATTTTTTTCCATTTTGGGAGCAATGTTGGCAATGGTGTGCCCTATTTCTCAGACTATTAGTCTGTCATGCACCCTATTGTGCAATCATGCACACTATTCTTCAGTAGTGCATCTATTGAAAAATGGTGCCGCTAATTGCGCAGTAGGATGCACCATCAAAATTTCAGGTGTTTCCTGTCATTTTGGATTAAAAAACACATGAAAAAAAGAATGCACACCCCTGCTTATTACCCATTAACCAAATTCAGTTCAAGATGGAGTTCATAAAATTAAAAAGTAAGACATGGCAATAACACACAATTACAAACAATAACAATAATGACATACTATTACAAATTTAACCAACCAGAGCTACCCTCCTCCATTTACTGGTACTATTGAAATAACCAGTTTTTCAGAGTCTGCCTAAATGGCATATACCGATGGATAATATGAATAACGTCTGGGAGTTCATGCCAATAAGATGGTACTTAATAATGGAAAATCTTCTCAAAACTACCTTTATAATGAACCTCTCTGTGTAATGGGAGTTTTAATCTATTGGTGCCTGATGAACGCAGAGATTTTGAGACACAAATAGAAAATATTATAACAATCTAGCTAAAATATGATAGTGGCTTGCACAATTTGCTTCAAGTTTTTCTGAAAAAAGAAAGATCTTATCTGCTGAACAAGGTGGAGATTATTAAAAACATTTGTTGCTACCAACCCCACGTGATCTTCCATAGTAAGAGAAGAATCCATTGTTACTCCCCAGATCTTAAGAGGCTTTACCGGCCAAACAGGGTTGCTCATCAGGGATAGATTTGTCTGAGCCTCTCCCCATTAATAGTTAGTTTTATCAGCATTCAGTTTTAACTAATTTACTAATATCCATTTATGTTCAACAGAAATCCTGGAATTCAGCAACTGATATGTCAAATTCACAGTTTCATGAAACAGAATAATCCGTTTAATATAGTTTGTATATAGTTTTACCAAGTCTATGTATATCGACTTGATTGTATATAATTTTCCCAAGTTTACTACCATGTTGATTCCCTGTTCTATGTAAACGACGGCCAAACTTTTTGACCAAGTGTTATGATGTTTTAATGTAAACCGCACTGACGACAAATAGCGCGGTATATAAAAAATGTTAAATAAAATAAAATAAATAAATAAATATCATCTGCATATTAACAGATAGATAGCTCAAGGCATTTAGACCCACTCCAAAAGAGCTTTAAAAAGTAAATAGGTGCAAGAGGCGAGCCCTGGGTGGCAACAAGTTTTTCAATACAAGGTACATTTCAGATAGTATGTGAAGATCGGATTGAGACATCGAGGTCGAGACCTACTCAGTTCGGACGGTATTTTAGAAATGGCTTTGCTAAATGTTGAGCTGTTTCTAAATTACATAGATGGGAGCGCAGGAACATCCACGGGCAGCAGGAGGCGCCATTTCACAAGTTTATAAGTGGGAAAAATCAATGGAGGAAAGCCAGTGACTTAAACTTAGATGTGTAGCATCTGCTAATTACCTACAGGACACTCTCTGAACTTATTCCAGTTTGGAGCACTGTACCAAGTTACAATTATGCCTTATGCAACTCATGAACTTGGTGCCCTCCTCCCCCACCATTATGACATCAGTTGTGTGTTTAATATGGTAGTCAAATAGTATATCCAGCTTCACACATGCCTAATAGAACCATGTAAAAACACCGTTGACTTTGTCAAGTTTACATTATAATTCTTCTGTCGTTTATTTTGTGCTGCCCTCCATATTTGCATCCTGTGTGGCTGCACTACCCACAGGGCCCTTGGTATAGTGCTGGGAGAGCCAAATAAACTAAGGGGGGTTAAGGAGGCCCTTCTGTAAAGGGCTGGCCGAGATGCACACCTTTTAAAAACCTACATGCACCAGGGAATAGGTGTAAACCTGGACATGAAGAATTTTGGACTTTCATGTGCATTCCCTACATGAAACGAGGAATACAGGTGTAGATTTTTGTGCCGCCCAGACCACATCCCCAAAACACCCCTTCAAAACCTCCACGTATTAAGGACATCCAGTTGTAAATTGGATCCTCTCTAAAATGGCCATTCACAGGTGAATGCAATCTACATATATGTATACGCCTGGTTATATCCATGTAAATCGTGAATAGGGCTTCCAAATAACTGGGATACTATTTTGATATAAGGCATTTTATAAATTTAAATTCATATTTCCATATATTGTGTCATGATGTTCTATAACTGGAGGGAATAATTTAGACCTCTGTTGTCAAGGCGCTGCTGGAAGGTTCTGCATTGCTCTTAGTAGACACTTACATGTAATCCTTGTTGAAACACAGGCTCTGTTAGGAACTCAGACAACATGCGAATAACTGAGGCTCCCTGAAAGAAAAGAATAAAGAAGGCAGTTAATGAGAGTGATTTCCACAAGTAAAAACAGGAAGGAGTGAAGCACAGTATAAACCAATCTCAATATCGGTCAAGTCTGGATATATACACAGGTCTGTATTCATGGCAGCAATATTGTGAAAGGGGTTGAAAGTTTACTGTCCTCTACCGCCCCAGATACCCAAAACCTCCCATGCCCGTTGCTGCCCCCTCACCACTCTAGAGGGGGCATTGCCTGTGAACAGAGGTTTACTCTTAGCGATCACTGCACATTGATGGCTGAACTGTTGACATGGAGGTCCAAGGCTGAGTTGGCTTGGAGGTCCTAAGAGACTATGAAAGGAAAAGGTATGGACGTTTGTTGGAGGGTTGTGTAGCACATGAAATGAACACTACCTAGGCCAGAATCCATCACTGTAATATAATTCTGCTAATGTGACAACCCTTTAAAATTGGGGACGAAGGGGTCTACAATACAGGTCTTCTAAGGTTTGGTTGGATCCAGCAGGAAAAATGAAATAAAGATTATCTAATTAAACATCCATAAGATACTTCACTTTGTGAAAATGATGCTTTTTGCTTTTTATGTTTGTTATGTTTATGTTTCTTAACCACCCTTCACGATTAGCATGCTGATCATAATAAATAACTCTGTGATTTACAAACAATTTGAAACCAAATGATAAAATGAAGCAAAGAAAAGTTAGAAACTGATTAAAGAGGCAAAAGAGAAAATTACAATATCATTGTAAGACAGACACAGGAAGAAAAAAGATGAGACTCAGCTGACCAGTCCCACTGCACAAACTGGGACCCAGGCCGAGGGGCGAGGCCCGGCTGTCCTAAAGAAGTACCTGTTCCCATTCCAGTTGTGATGCTGGTGTGGGTCCAGCAGGGCAGCCCCCTTGTCGATGATGAGAATCATGGGGGGAGGGGTACTGAGCAACTACAGTGTGACTCAGTGAAATTGAGCTGCACAAGGGAGTTGGATGAACTGCATAGACCCATCCTGATCATGACAAGGCCCCATCACTATCTAGGCCCTTGTGCAGCTGTACCAACTTCCCTCCCCACAGTCCCTTCCTTCCTAACACACATCTTTCTGTTCTCCACTCTCAGGAGCTGATGCAGTAAAGTGCGCTATGCTATACCAGTACCGTACCTAGTCCTGTGCAAGCGGTGCAGCCGCACAGGGCGCAAAGGCTTAGGGGGCACATTTTGGCTGCCTGCTGTTGACCTGCCGCCACCACTTTTTGTTCTCTCAGCTGCAGCAGGCAGGGGAAATGCGCCCCCTAAGCCTTTGTGTGGGCCTTTCTGTAGGTCTGGTACCTCCCTCCTCTGATGCGACATCAAAGCAGGGAGGGATCAGATCTGCTTAAAGTTAGGTCTCCTCTGCTACTGCCGGCAACTTGCAGTTCGGGCACACCTCCTCCCTCCCTCTCCCCCCCCCCCCCCCCCCCCGCCTGCTCTTGCCTTTGCCCTGCTGCCGATGTCACTGTGGAGAAAACAGAGGGCGGCAGCATCAGGCCAAGAGCAGGCAGCGGCTGGATGGAGGTATGGGGGGGGGGGCGCCTGATGTGCAAGTCACGCAGGGCACGATTCTGGCTCGTTATGGCCCTGGGCTGTACACACAGGTTGGCTCAGTTTTTGTACACCATTTTGTGTGCTACCAGCAGAAAGGAGTTTAGAGCACAAGCTAATTGTGCTCATAGTCTCAAGCAGACAACAGTGCACAGTACATTTAAATCCATAATAACGGGGAGGACTGTGAATTTACCTGCTCAGTTTCTGCTTTTGCTGTTCGACAGCTATTGGCCGGACCTGCAGGTGCTTCGGCACATTTCTGACATAACTCTGTGGGGCGTATAAGATCACGGCGCCAACTGAAGCCTGCTGAGAGGACTAGTAATTTACCTGCTTAGTTTCTGCTTTTGCTGTTTGACAGCTATTGGCCAGACCTGTGGGTGCCTTGGCACATTTCTGACATCACTCTGTGAGGCCCCATGCCCAAAGGGGTAGGACATGCCCCTTTAGAGCCCCTTTGGAATACTGCAGAGCTTGCAAAGGTGGAATGGGGAAAAAAAAGAAGAGTGTCGCAGTGAGTAATATCACGCCTGTTAAGACTGTGAAAATTATTGGTTTTATGGATAGGCATGTTATAATTAGCTTCCCGGATGATACGCCCCAGAAATCCACCAGCGGGCTTAAGAAGTATTGCCAGTGTGCTAAGACTATATCAACCATGGATAGGCACAACTGATGCCTACAGTTACTGGGATCGACCATCAGCCCTCTTCTTGTAATTTGTGTTTGCAGATGACAAAAAGAGGACTCAAAGGTCGTGAGAAGCGAATCACTTTTTGGTATTCACAAGTTTGATTCATCGCCTTCGGTATCAACAGCATTGGTCTCTATGGCTTCCAAGGCTGCATCAGATGCTGGCAGTGCATAGACATTGAGGAGCTCTCGGGCTCAATTGGAGCTGAGCAATCATACTACCCTGGAGCATTAGCCATCAATCACTCTCTACCCAAAGCACCCTCAAAGTCTAGGTGAGTGCATTATCGCTCCCGATCCCCTCAGGGCAGGACAGAGATTCAGGCAGAGACTCAAAAGTATGTCAACTTTCTCTCTGAGTCTGATTTGGAAGGCTGGGTCACTGACCTGGAATCTGAGGACTTATCAGACGGCAGGTCCCCTGAGCTCCTGTTGGACCCTTCTCAACCTCATGAGCAGCGTAAGTCCTCTCCTGAAGACATCACGTTCCAGGAGTTTGTAAGGGATATAACCAAGGCCATACCATTTTCTTTGGAGACTGAGGATGAGCCCAGGGCAGAAGAGTTGGAGACCCGGCAGTACTCCTTGGCTCTTAAGGAGACAGTGACAGCAGACTCGAGAAATGTCTCTGATATGGTCTTAGTACACTGGGAACAAGCCCGCTGGTGGATTTCTGGGGCCCAGCTGGCACCTCAGGAAAAAGCCTTGGGCAGGGTTTTGACTGGTTCCTTTGGAGCAGAGCCACTCCTCCAATAGCCGCAGTAGGAAACCCTCCAGTTGGGGGAAAACTCTTTCTTTTTTCACAAAGATGGACCCTCATAACCTCAGAATCATGGGTTCTACAGATCATCCAGAATAACTACAAACTACATTTATTGGAATTACCACCAAATTGGCCTCCGAGGGTGTATCATCTTGACCCTCTGCATCAGGAACTGCTTCAGAGAGAAATCACCACCCTCTTGTCAGATCTCGCAATTGAGTTTGTGCCACTGGAACAAAGAGGTCAGGGGTTTAATTCCAGGAACTTCCTGCTCCTCAAGAAAACGGTGAGATACCCTCCCATCCTAGACCTAAGAAATCTGAACATGTACTTGGTAAAACAAAAATTCTGAATGACTTCTGTAGGCACTCTGATTCCTTACATTCAAAAAGGAGATTGGCTATGCTCCCTGGATCTGACAGATGTGTATACCCACATACAGATCCATCTCACTCACAGGAGGTATGTCAAATTGGTCCATCCAAGAAAGTCTCCATCAGATCAACTTCTTGGAACTACGAGCAGTGACAAACGCTGTAAAGGCTTTCTGAGATTGACTAGTCAACCAAATTGTTCTGATTCAGACCGACAATTAGGTTGTCTTGCTTTACATCAACAAGCATAGAGGAACAAGCTCAAACTTCCTGTGTTGGGAAGCAATCAGGTTGTGGAAGTTTGCCATCGCAGATGGGATGGACTTGAGAGCCATGTACCTGTCTGGCGAGGTAAACACTCTGGCAGACAGTCTGAGTTGGGTCCTCCAGCCACATGAGTGGTCACTGGACAGAGCAATTGCATCTCGCATCTCACATCTTTCAAGAGTGGGGTACCCCCTTGATAGATCTATTCACAACTCTGCACAATGCTCACGTGGATCAGTTCTACTCCAGAGTAAGATCACACTGCAGACTAGCATCAGATGTTTTCCTCCTGCATTGGGGAGAGGATTTTCTGTATGCATATCCTCTAATACTTCTCATTGCAAAGACCCTCCTGAAGCTCAAAACAGCCAGAGGCATGATAATTCTCTTTGCTCCCTACTGGCACAGACAGCCTTGGTTTCCTCTCCTGCTGCAACTCTCCAGTTAGGAGCTGCTCCAGCTCAGCCATGCACCAGCACTGATATCGCAGGATGGTGGGATGATGTTGCACCCCAGTATCTGGTCCCTAGCCCTCACAGCATGGATGTTGAGAGGCTAAGGTTGTCTGAGCTCAACTTGCCGCAAGGGCTGACCTAAGTCCTTTTGGCTTCCAGGAGAGCCTCGTCAAGAAAGTCTTACTCTTGCAAATGGAAGAGATTTGCTGTCTGGTGTAAGGACTAGGCCCTAGATCATTTCATCTAATCCACACAAAAACTGCTTGAATATCTTCCACACCTCTCTGAGTCTGGACTTAAGTTTAACTCCATCAGGGTCCACCTCAGTGTAATTGGAGCATACCATCAAGGTGGGGAAGGAAAGTCCATCTTGGTACAGCCATTAGTTATTCGCTTTATGCGGGGTTTGCGTCTCTTAAAGTCTCCCCACAAGCCTCCTGCAGTGTCTTGGGATCTTAGTGTGGTTCTTGCACAGCTCATGAAAGCTCTCTTTGAGACACTGAATTCCTGTCCTCTGTCGTTCTTGACCTGGTAGGTATTGTTTCTGGTGGTAGTCACTTCAGCATGCAGAGTGAGCAATCTTCAGGCCCTAGTGGTTCATCTGCCTTATACCAAATTCCACTATAATAAAGTGGTCTTCCATACTCATCCTAGATTCCTTCCAAAAAATGGTATTGGATTTCCACCTTAATCAGTCAATTGTTCTTCCAATATTTTTCCCAAGACCTCATGCTCACAAAGGGGAAACTATGTTGCACATGTTGGACTGCAAGAGAGCTTTAGCCTTCTACTTGGAGTGGACAAAGGTCCATAGAAAGTTCATCCAGCTTTTTGTTTCTTTTGACCCCAACAAGCTAGGGGCTGCCATTTCCAAATGCTCTTTTTCAATTTGGCTAGCAGACTGCATCTCTTTTGCTTATGCCCAGACAGACGTGAGCCTTGATGGTCATGTTACAGCTCACATCAGAGCCATGGCTGTGTCGGTGGCCAACTTGCACTCTGTCTCCATAGAAGAGATCTAAAGGGTGCAACGTGGTCGTCTGTCCGCACATTCACATCTCATTACTGCCTAGATGGGGATTCCCGGTGCAAGAGCAACTTTGGCCATTCTGTACTCCGCATTCTGTTTGGGGATTAAAATCCAACTTCATCCCCCCTAGGCCCATTTCATTTTGTCCAGACTGCCAAAAACAAAAAGGGAAGAGAGACTCTCTGCCATTGTACATAGTTGGTATTTGAATTGCTATGACCTTTCACCATTCCGCAGTTGAGTTTTGCCCCTGTTGGGCTTCTCTGTGGCCTCCTCAGTTTTCGGTATCCTGTAGCTTGGGAGTCCCATACTCGACGAGTCATTTCTGCTTGTCCACAGAGAAAAGGTAGTTACTCACCTGTAGCAGGTATTCTCTGTAGACATCTTAATCAGTCAAGCCCGGCCGAAAAAGTAGAAGGGTAGCATACGTACACGGATAATTTATACTCCTTATATTCAGCGGCAATAGCTATACTGTATGTACAGTGTCGCTGAATATAGGAATAATTTGAAATGTCAAGATTAGACATTTCAATTTATTCCATAGACATTTTATTCAATATTGATCTCAAAATATTTCCAGCCTTATGGTTGCATTCTGTTGCTAAATTAACGAAGTTGTACAGCAAATAGATAGGTATAACAAAGTAGCATTGTAAAGACACTTTAAAATGTTATTTTCACAGTAGGGTTAACATCAATTTCCATGGACTGTCTGCTAATAAGAGGGAGACAAAGACGATAAAGAGCTGACCTTGCTGTAAGCAATGGAATCAAACTGTTCACTGATCTGAGCTGGAGTTTGGACCTCATCTTCCTTCGATGTGAGAGGATGTGATGAAGAGAGAGCGTCAGCTTCCATGACACGATAGACCTCATTGAGCACAATCAAATCTTTCTGTAAAATAAACATAACACATATATAATTATATAGCGAGGCAATATTGAGATATCTACAAAGGCATTAGGGTGCTGCAGAGATTCTGCACAAAAATTGAAAGCATTCCTTCAGACCAATTCCTTGTAGAATTTCTCTGTTGCAGAGCTGAAATAAATTCACTTCGCTCCTCATCAGCTGTTATCCCTAATTACACAGGTACACTAAAAAAATTTTTTTTTAAACTGCCTCTAATGTTTCAATTGATTTTTACGTTTTTTGGTGCGCTGAATCCAAATCTGGTAACCAATTTGCTCCATCACGTACAGATTTTTTGCTACATTGGGTTAGCAGTTTGAGGTGAACGTTTCAGATTGAGTGCGATCGAGATAAAAGTTTCTTGGATGAATTCTTTATACTAATTGTTTAGTAGTTCTTCAAATAAGAATAACGAAAATTGTAACAAGGCAGCACATAAGAATAGAGTAATGTCAACAAAACACACTGTGATGGTAGCAAAATTGTCTGCACTTAAAACAGCCACATACATGTGCACAAACATTGAGCATATAAGAGCGAGGTTAGACACAAAGCAAAGCAAAGAAATGTGCAAAAAATGTTGTACAGGTATGTATGTAAGAATAGAAAACGCAAACCGCACCATTGCAATACATGAAGACAAACACCCGATGGTGTGAAAATAAAATTCTAATAAATGAGATCCGACACTGTGGTAATAACTAGCAAATTTTTATTTCAAAGTTTAGTAAAAACACGATATTTGTCAACACAGTTTAGATTTTAAAGTCATTCTTGGGTCAATCAATCTCCTGGTGGGCCCGTTTCTTCTTCCCCCGAATGCTTCTCTTGGTGCGCTGCTTGGCGTATTTTTCATCTGGGGTTTCCCGCAGCAGCAACCAGCAGAAATCAGCTATCATAGTGGTGTTCCAACTTCCTTGGTACCTTCTCTCTGCGTCCTTGATGTCCTGGTGAAACCTTTCACCTTGTTCTTCACTGTACGCCCCCAGGTTTTCGGGAAAGTAGTTCACATGGGAGTGCAAGAAATGGACTTTCAGGCTCATGTTACAGCCTTGTTCTTTGAAGGCATTGAGCATCCTGGCAACAATATCCTTATAGTTCTCATCCCGCCTGTTCCCCAAGAATTTGAGAACAACATCCTTGAAGAAATCCCAGGCTTCTTTTTCCTTCTCAGACATCGTTTCAGCGAATGCTCCATCTGAAATGAGTTTCCTTATATCAGGGCCAAAAAACACTCCTTCCTTTAGCTTTGCTTCAGAAAGTCGGGGGAACTTTGAGCAAAGTTACCGAAAGCACTCACCATCTTTTGGAAGGGACTTGATGAATTGCTTAATGAGACCCAACTTAATGTGGAGAGGTGGTAATAGAATTTTATCACGAGGTACCAAGCTCTCATGAAGAACATTTTTCTCACCGGGTCTCAAATACTCCCGAATTGGCCAGTCTTTTTTTCCCCCAGTGTAGGTCGCAGGCCCGGCTATCCCACAAGCAAAGGAAGCAGGGATATTTGGTGAAACCGGATTGCTGCCCTAATAGCATGGATAGAATTTTAAAGTTTCCACAAATCATCCACTTATGCTCATCATAACGAATCTTCTGAAGAATCAGGGCCAAATTCTCGTATTTTTCTTGGAGAATAACAGAGTGAGCAATAGGAACTGAAGCGAATGTGTTGCCATTATGAAGAAGAACACCTTTTATGCTGTCTTTTGACGAATCAATGAACAGCCGCCATTCAGCAGGATCATACTTGAGTTTAAACTTTTCCATCACTCTGTATATATCGTTGCAAAATACCAAATCTTCCTCTTTGCTGAAATACTTCAAAAATTGTGTCTCGCGGTACCAATAAAAAGTTGTTCCTGGTGACAATAGATTTTTCTGTTTAAGCCGAGAACCTAGCAGTTGGGCAGCATCTTTTGGGAGTCCTAAATCCCGGACTAAATCATTCAATTCAGCTTGAGAGAAAAGTTCAGGTTTCGGATCTGGTTCAGTTTCAAACTTGGAAGTACTGGACTCATCGGGAAAAGCCATCTGATGAGTCTCATCATGATCAGAACCGTCCACACAAATATGATTCAAAGATTTTGGTGGTTCAGGCACAGGTACTTCGTTGCTATGAGGCATAGGCCTAATTGCTGAGGGAAGGTTGGGGTAACTTATTACGTTCTTATTTTTTAAGTTGTATCCCTTCACAATGCAAGAGCAAAAATAGCAGTCACTGCTGTGGTCTCTTTGTTCACGCCACATCATAGGTATTCCGAAACGAAATGCTTGTTTTTTACCTTTCATCCATAAGCGTAGATCTTCCTCACATGTCTTGCACACTTTGTGAGGAGCCCACGGTTTGTCTTGATCGCCTAACTTCAAACCGAAATAGGCGAAATATACTTTTTTAATAAATGCAGAAATGTTCCTCTGCCGCTTTTTCACGGTATATTCCCCACAAATAAAACAAAAACTGTCCAGAGAGTTGATGCAACCTCTGGCTCTGTGAGCCATCACAAATACACAGCACTGCAAACTACAACTGTAGTGAACCACTTCGGAATAAAGCTGGATTACGACTGAGCAAACAAAAGGTAATAATGAACTTGCAAGAAACTGAAATTTGACAGGAACGTTCATGTCGCAACCACCGTGTTTGAGCGAGCGAACGAGGCGAGGCGAACAGGAAAGAACATGCGCCAGCGCGAGTACTGGATTTAGCCCCCCGCCTCCCAATTGTCCTGTTAATGTATAAAATGAATACAAAACACTCTAAAATATCATGAGGGAGTGTTTCTAGTTAGTTAACCATTACAACCTCTATTTTGGGCCAAGAAAATAAACTGCAGTCGGCTAAAAAGAAATTATGTGAACATTCCTTATATGGGTAAAAAATCTAATTTTGCAAGAAAACGTGACGTGATGGAACATTTTGGCTATTTTTCCTGGATTCAGCACCCCAAAATCTATAGGAATCAGTTGCAAAACTGGAGGCAGTTTTTTGGTAGTGTACTGTGTTATCTATTCAGCTGACCAGTTCTAGTGACTTTATGATGGTGCTGTGCACTATCAGGAAGGAGGGCCTTCACATAGCCCCTCTTCTCAAGCCTCTTCTTTGCCTCCCTATCCGTTTCCATACCCAGCTCAAACCTCTCCTACTGACGTTGTGGTTCCTCATTCCCTCTCCTCTCTTAGCTCTCCCTACATCCTTCCTTGGGAACTCTTTTCATCAGGCATATCACTCTTTTCTGGGCCCTTCTCTTCCACTGTCAACTCCAGACCTCGTTCGTCCCACCTTGCTGCACCGTATGACTGCGACAGACATCAGGCTCCATCTCTGGACCTATTCAAACCCAGGCTAGAAACCCACGTCTTTGAAGCTGCTTTTCAATCCCGATCCCCACCAATGGGAGTGTTATAAGCATTTCCCCCTAGTCCTCTGTTTATAGAGAAGGGACTACTTCTATCAGAGCTCTGGTACTTAATTAAAGAAGCTAAGAATTTAGCCAAATCAACTTTCTCTTTGTGCTGTCTTTAATACCTTATGTTTTTGTTATATCCAGTGATAGAAGTCCAGCTTTGCTGAGCACTTTTGATTTCTCGAACGGAGTGCTAAGAAATGTTCTTCTCTGGTAAACATTAATCCTGATTTTTTTTTAATTATAGAGAGAATACAGTGCTAGAAGATTCTACTATCTCATTTTACATTTGATACTATTATCACTAGTCAGCCTCCCATCATCCAACACACCCTTCCCCCTTCCCCCACCCCTCCCTATATCCATCTCCATACACTCCCACGCACTCTCTCATACCCATTCTCGGGCACATACACAGTTTTAGTTTGCTGGGCACAGTATAAGAAGGTTTCATATTTTGAGGTTTGAGTGGAACAAAGAAAATGTCTGTTTTTTAATTAACCGAAGAATTCCTCTACTTACCTACCTTGTTTTATCAATGGAATGAGCTCTTTTCCACCACCAGGTTTTCTCTCATAAAATTTGTATGATTTAATTATAGGGGCAAATTGAATGGTAGCAGAAAGCGGCTTCATTTAAATGCTGGTACCAGTAGTTAAATTAATACATCTATTCAATGCTGCTATATATACAGTAAGAGGTTCTGACGCTGCATATTGTGGGCTCACCATACAAGCCTAAATGGAGCGGAGAGTTTATCCAGATAACTGCTGAAAATTGCTGCCATCCAGATAATTTTGCAGTTCCGTCCTTCCTCCCCCCCCTCCCCCCATCACTATACAGATCGTGTCAGGTCAGTCAGAGAAAATGTTGATCCAACATAATCTTTACAGTCTTTGAAAATACACAGATAGCAGACTTAAACATTCACCAGCCACTGGTGAACATGGGGATCCGTCTAAACATTGGTGTGTTATAGAGACAAGAGACATCCTCAGAAACTCTCTGAGAACTTACGATGTTCCACGTCTTCTCGACAAAATCAGCTCCCAGGTATTCCACATATGAGGCAAAGCCTTCGTTCAGCCAGAGGTCATTCCACCACCTCAGGGTCACAAGGTTTCCAAACCACTAGACAGAAAGAAGAAAAAAAAGGGAGAGCTTCACAAGAGTTATTTTCCATGTGCAAAGAACAAAAAGCCATGAATAGTGACACACAGAGTCTCTCATGCAGTGCTCGTTCTTGAAGCTGCGGTAGCCTTATTCATGCGGTAAAACCCAAGCTATTAGCGAATTGCCCCCATGGAACAAAATAGGATGTAGAGCAAATAACGCAAGTCTTCCACATTGAAATGCTTCTCCGGCTTCATGAATCATCTCCATATATATACTGAGATAGTGCCATATAAGGAAAAACCCATAAGGGAAGCAAAGACAAAACCAAAACTAGTGGACACAACCAGAGCCTGGAAAAGGGCTTGTGATATTACCTGATGTGCGAGCTCATGAGCAATCACTGTTAGCACCCTCTCCTTATTACCGATGGATGATACGTTATCGTCAAACAGGAGCGCTGTCTCCCTGTAAGTGACCAGGCCCCAGTTTTCCATGGCGCCCGCATTAAAGTCAGGCAGAGCTATTTGATCTGCAACAAAACCAATCCTGATTAGCATATTGCTGATTCAGTGCTCAATGCTCTATTGTATTTACCCAAATGGTCCACGTTATGATTCTAAACTTTGCGACTTCTGCAATTGCAGTAAGAGGAGTGAAATCATAATGTAGGAGAAACCTTCCAGGCTACCCTATGCACCATCCTTTGGCTAGTCTTTCCTCCTGCCCTGGGGGTTAGTACACTACCTCAGTGAACAGCGCTACAGCCTGAACTACTTGGTCAAGTCTGGAAGGCAGTTTGTTTTTGGCTGTAGAAACTAATGGAGGCGGAATTTTGTTTGCAGTTGTAACTAGAAAAATACTTAAGCGCGCAGCCAAGAGCATTTGGACAATTCCACAGTCACTGAATATTTCCATAGTACCAGCATCTGTTTTCCAATCAAGTGCTTCAGGATCACAACCTGCAGATTTTGAATCTCAGACACCAGTCTTTACTACCCACTAAAGGAACTCTCTTCTGGTATAACAAATAGAAGAATCCCACCTACTTTATCCTGTTCACTCATTTCCCTTCCCTATCAGAGATGCTTGATGAGACTCTGCAAATTCTCCGTAACATCACTGATGTTGGCACCTGGCAGACATCCATCTGCTGACCAGACATGATTGAAGGATAAGGCGGTATAGAAAACTGGATAAATAAGTAAATAAATAAATAAATGATGTCCTGGGAGGTGTGCTGTCTGCCAGGTGCCAAAATCCAAGATGTTACAGTGAGTTTGCCAAGACTCATCAAGCCTACTAACTATTATCCAATGCTGTTTATCCATGTCAGCACAAACGATACTGCTAGGTATCCCTCCAAGCATATCAAGAGTGACTTCATAGCTCTGGGAGAGAGGATGAAGCAGATAGGGGTGCACGTGGTGTTCTCCTCAATCCTCCCTGTTGAGGGTAAAGGCCGAAATAGAGAACCTTGTATCTTGGAGATGAATGCATGGCTCTGTAGATGGTTTCAGCATGAGACTTTTAGTTACCTGGACCATGGGATGATATTCCAATGGCTGCTGAACCTAGATGGTGTCCACCTATCCAAGAAGGGTCGAAGTGTATTCCATAGAAAACTGGCTAACCTACTTAAGGGCGCTTTAAACTAGCATCATTGGGGATGGGTTAAGAGAGCCCTCAGGTAAGCAAACATTAAATACCTCTGTAGAAATGGATAAAAGGGGCAAAATCTGGAAAGCAGTGTGCATTAATGTTCGTAGTATGGGAAATAAGATTTCAGATCTTGAGGCTTTAATAGAAGAGGATGACTTGGATTTAGTGGTGGTTACGGACACATGGTTCACAAATAATGATGACTGGGATGTAATTATAGTGGGACATAATTTATTCAGGAAGAAGGGGAAGAGGAGTGGCACTATTTGTAAAAAATAATATTAAAGAATTACAGGGCTTACAAGGGAGCGAGGAGGCACTGTGGGATAAACTGGAAAGAGGGAATAGAGCATCCATTTGCATTGGTGTGATATACAGACCTCCTTCACAGGCAGAAGAACTAGAGAGAGATTTAATTGAAGACATTTGCAGTATTGCTGTGAAAGGAGAAGTGCTGCTGATGAGTGATTTCAATATGCCGGATGTTGATTGGCACATCCCTGCTGCTATGTCATCTATAAGTAAGGAGATCCTGGATTCTCTACAGAGAGAATTATTTCAGCAACTGGTAACA
The DNA here is from genome assembly GCA_033557465.1 of Ichthyophis bannanicus. Lineage (NCBI taxonomy): Eukaryota > Metazoa > Chordata > Amphibia > Gymnophiona > Ichthyophiidae > Ichthyophis > Ichthyophis bannanicus. The sequence continues at coordinate 209,961,885 of CM066043.1, read as the reverse complement.
GAACCCACATGTGAGAGGGCCATATTGGACTAGGTGCTTACCAATGGGGAGAGTGTTTTTGATGTTCTAATAGGTGATCATCTCACATCTCGTTCAGTATTAGAAGTACAGTTGATAAAGTTCATTCACAAGTGAGGGTCCTAGATTTCAGGAAAAGTGACTTTGCCAAGATAGGACAATACCTCAAGGAGTCATTGATGGGATGGAAACAGCTGGGGGACGTAGAAAAATAGTGAGCAAAACTGAGAGAAGATATATTATTTTAAAGGCAACAAAGCTTTTTTTAGGAAAGAAAATAACCATAAAAGGAAAAGGAGACCATTATGATTTTCAAAAGCAGTAACTGAAAAGGTGAAGAAAAACAGGGTGGCCTTCATAAAAATACAAGAGATCACAAAAAAGGAAGACAAGCATCAATATTTGGATAAGCTAAGAGAAGCTAGGAAAGGAGTCAGGAAAGCAAATATACAAAAGGAAGAAAAAATAGTCAATGCAGTAAAATGTAGGGGGACAAAACATTTTTCAGATATGTTAGTGAGAGAAGGGAGTGCAAAAGTGGTCTTGTCAGACTGAAGGGCGACAAGAAGAAAGGAATATGTAGAAGCTGATGAGGATAAATCAGAATTCCTTAACAAATATTTTTGTTCTGTGTTCACTGATGAAAGGCCAGGAATAGGACCTCAGAAAACCCCACACAAATAGAAACAGAAGTGAGGAAGAATTTGAATGATTTTCAGAAAACTGTTCATGAGGAGCTGTCTAAACTAAAAGTAGACAAAGCGATGGGACCGGATGGGATACATCCGAGAGTATTAAAGAAATTTGGGGAAGTTCTAGTGGCTCCACTGTCTGACCTTTTCCATGCTTCTTTACAGTCAGGAGTAGTCCCAGAGGACTGGAGTAAGGATGAGGTTGGGAACTACAGACCGGTTAGTCTGACCTCTGTGATGAGCAAACAAATTTGAAACACTGCTAAAGCAGAGGATAGTAAGGTTTCTGCAGTCCAGTGGATTGCAGGATCTGAGGAAGCATGGTTTTACCAGAAGCAGGTTTTGCCAAACAAATCTAATTAATTTTTTTGACCAGGTGACTAGAAAACTGGACTGAGAAGAGTCCTAGATGTGGTGTATTTAGATTTTAGTAAAGCCTTTGGCACTGTACAGCACAGATGACTTATAAATAAATTGAGTGCCCTAGGGATGAACCCTAAAGTGACTGACTAGGTTAGAAATTGGTTGAATATACTATGATACTATGACAAAGGGTAGAGGTAAATTGAGTTTTCTCTCAGGAGAAGGATGTTACCAGTGGTGTACCGCAGGGATCTGTCCTTGGTCTGATTCTAACATTTTTGTTGGTGATATTGCAAATGGGCTGCCAGGTAAAGTTTGCATCTTTGCAGATGATACCAAAGTCTGTAAATAGAGTAGACACCTAGGAAAGAGTAGATAACATGAAGAGGGATCTAGCAAGGTTTGAAGAATGGTTGAGAATTTGGCAGTTGAGATTTAATGCTAAAAAATGCAGGGTCATGCCTCTGGGCTGCAAAAATCCAAGGGAGTGCTACAGTATAAGGGGTTAAGTTCTTTTGTTCATGAAAGAAGAGTAGAACTTGGGCGTGATTGTTTCTTATAATCTTAAGGGGGGTCATTCTGGGCTGTGCTAAGCAAGGATAGACGTCCAGTCTGGACATCCATCCCCACTAAATGCCAGGGTGCCCATTCCAGTAACAGAGTTCCCCGCACGTAAAAGGGGAGATGTACGTATAGGGAGTTCTGTATGAGGGCAGGAGGGGGTAGGGGGAGCGAAGGTGGGGCATACAACCCGGACATACAGGGCCGATTCCGGTGACAGCCCTGTACGTCCAGGGTGGGTACCTTAGATGGGGGACTTATTCCATCTCAGAGATGGAATAAGTACCCCCCAACAATGGCTGATGACCATGCCGGGACCCCACAGTGAGGTGAGCAAGGGAGAGGGTTCCCCGCAGCTCAATCCTAGCCTCGGAAGGGCTGATCGGGGGTTGAGCTGTGGGGAAGCAGACAGTTTGATGGTTGCAGCAGATCATGACTCCTGCATGGAGCCACGGATGCCATGGCAACAGGACACCACAGCTCCATGCAAGGAGCCTGGCCTGGGAAGTCCACAGAAAGCAGAGGAAGGCACAGCCACACCACTGAGGTTAATGATGAAAAGAGCCTTTAGTTCAAAACCTTCAAGGTTCAGCCGGGGAAGTGCTGGGACATCGGAGGCATGTAATCGGGGCACATCCGGGACTTCCAAGCCCTATGCCCCGATTCTGCTCCCGCGGGGCCGTCTAGCTCCCATGGGATCAGCATCGGGTGCATATCTGGGTCGTCCAGGTTTCTGGACGTCTAGATGGCCTGGACGTGCCCCATCAGAATTGGCCTCTAGGTGCCTAAACAGGTAGAAAAGGTGACAGCAAAGGCCAGAAGGATGCTTGGGTGCATAGGGAGAGGAATGACCAGCAGGAAGAAGGAGGTGATAGTGACTCTGTATAAATCTTTGATGAAACCTCATTTGGAGTATTGTGTGCAATTCTGGAGACCACACCTTCAAAAGGATATAAACAGGATGGAGTCGGTGCAGAAGATGGCTACCAAAATGGTCAGTGGGCTTCGTCGTAAGGCATCGTAAAGATCTCAATATGTATATTTTGGAGGAGAGGCAGGACAGGGAAAATATGATAGACATTTAAATACCTTTGTAGGATAAATGCACAGGAGGAGAGACTCTTTCAATGGAAAGAGAGCACTGCAACAAGGGGGCATAGGATGAAGGTGAAAGAGGATAGACTCAAGAGTAATATGCAGAAATATTTCTTTATGGAAAGAGTGGTAGATGCATGGAATAGTCTTCCAGTGAGGTAGTAGAGACGAGGACAGTATCTGAATTCAAGAAAGCATGGGATAAACACAGTAGATCTCTAAAAGAAAAAAAGGGACTGTAGTAGTTGGTATGGAAGGGCAGATTGGAAGGTCGTATGGTCTTTATCTGCCTCCATGTTGCTATGTTTCTGTGCTATCATACGTATATGTGGATCTAAGGCAGTACGGTTTTACCAGAGGCAGGTCTTAATTATCAAACAAATCTACAGAAGGCGACGGCAAAGGCCAGAAGACTGCTTGGGTGCATAGAGAAAGGAATGGCCAGCGGGAAGAAGGAGGTGATAGTGATTCTGTATAAATCTATGGTGAGACCCCATTTGGAATATTGTTTGCAATTCTGGAGACCACATGTTCTATATGTACAGCGCTATACAAATTAGTAGTAGTAGTAGTAGTAATGTGGAGACACCTAAGGTTCTACCTTGCTTAGGTGGTAGAGATCTCTAGTGGCTCTATTAAATTATTGTGTTATGACTTTTTTATTGACCCTCAGTACTTCAGAATCTGGGAAGGCTATCCTGCCAGTGAAGCAAAAGTAAGGGAGACAAGAGTTTTTGAGGGAACCCTGAATGTTATAAATATCAAGCCCAAAGGCAGTTTCCTGTCTTTGGTTGGATAAGCCACTGTACCACTATGTATATGTGCTTTTAGCTACCTCAGTCATTGTACCATACAGAACGAGTAGGAGTCTCTGACTAACCCAGCCACTGGACCAGCAGAAGGGTGAGAACGGAGCGCTTAGACCACTGCATTACAGTATTTCTCAGGAGAACTACATAGTGACAAGAGGGAACCTCTGAATATTGAGAAGAGAAAAAGAGGACACAGTGGATGACCCTTGCAGCCAGATTAGCGTTAAGTAAGTGGGCAGACCTTAAGCCTTAGACCCCCTCCCCCCCCCCCCGAGGTTTTTATAATTAAACTCAATAGTCATGATCATCTGCACACCACGCTTCCAACAACAATCCTGTAAAATTGCATAACTTGACATAATGCTTTCAGCTCTAGGTGCCTGCCTAATCTTGCCTGATGGTTGGGCCAGCCCTGATTGGATCTGAGACAAGGAGGACCAGTTTCTACAAGAGTGTAGTGTCCAGATTCCAGATCCACAAGATATTCCTGGGAAATAGGAGGAGTTCCCCTTTACCATGGAGCATCCCAAAGGAAGTAAAGTGATTATCTCTGTACTATATTTATGTTGTTGTTAAGTGCTGTCAAGTCAGTGCCGATTCATGGTAGCCCTCTGGATAGTTGTCCCAAACTGTTTCCAGTTTTCAGTCAGGTGGCGAATTGTTAATAAAGTAGCATCCATAGCTGCTCTTGTTGTATCCATCTATCGCATTGCTGGCCTTCCTCTTTTCTGCTTACCTTCAGCCTTGCTAAGCATGATGTCTTTCTCAAATGATCACCCTCTTTGCATGATATGTCCAAAGTAGGACACTGAAGTTTTGTCATCTGAGCTTCTAAAGAAAGCTTAGGTTTGACCTCCTCTAGTACCAACTGATTTGTTCTTTGGGTAGGCCATGGTATTCTTCACCAGCACCATAATTTGAAGAAATCAATTTTTTTCACTGTCCTACTTTCACATCCATATTATATTATTGCAATTGTCATGACTTGAACAAGTTTAATCTTTGAATTCGGAGATACATCGCTGCACTTGAGAATTTTGTCTAGGTCCTTCATAGCTGTTCAGCCAAAAGCAATGCATCATCGGACTTCTTGATTGCTTATCATTTCTTTATTGATTATGGATCCAAGCAAGCTAAAATTATCTACTATTTCTGTTTCTTCTCCATTAAGGATGAAATTATTGATATTGCCAGTTGTCAGGACCTTTGTCTTCTTCATGCTAAGGTGCAGACTCATTTTAAGACTATGAGGTGGATTTTCAGCGCCAATGGTTAGCACTTGTAAAGCGGTTAGCTGTTGCCACTGAACACTAACCCCAGAGCCATACCTGGCCACCAGTATTAAATCGCCACAGAACCTGGATAAGGCAGCGGCGACATTGAGTAACTGTCCGTTTAGCTTCTGCGGGTAAAGTAAAGCCAACATTTGCCATGCTTTACTTTACCTGCATGTTGGTAACCAGGCGGTGGCTCAATATCGCTGCTGCCTGAATAGCAATGGGTGCCACCTCCGCTCCGCCCAGAAATGCCCCCAACATGCCTCTAAGGTAACTGCTTAGCATCAGAGTGTGTAGCGGTGGCGCCCACAGATACCCAGCTCAGAGGCATTTACACGGTTTGCAGGTCTGCAAACTGCATAAATGCCTTTGAATATGCCCCCTGCCAGTAGTGCATTCTCCTGATTAATTGGATTATTATTGCTCTTTCTACCACTTAAAGACTTTTAGTAAAACTCTTCGTTCAAAATACACTGTAGACTGGACTTTTGCTTTGTAGATGTGGGTGGTGACTGTAAAAGGAATGGATCCCTAAAGCCACTGGCCTCCCAGCTAAGCTGATCCTGAACTTGAATTCAAAATCTTAGCACGGAAGAGCCCTAAAAGTGCAGCGTTGCCTCCTTAAAAGTATACCGCTGGTCTCCCCACACATAAAAACCCTAGTGGTGAGGGACCACAGACCACTAGGGGCTACATATATAACCTGCCTATCAATCTGCTTTCACCAGAGAGCTCTTGGTTATATGCATGAATATATATATTTAGAAGACTTTTACCTGATTTCTGCAGAGGATAGGTGACATTGTAATAGTGCGCAAAATAATTTAGTATTTTTCCTGTTACATTTAAGGCATATGCCCCATGCTGTTCCTGGATGGCCTTCTTACGGGCCCAGATTCGGATCTGAAAGCAAAGAATATGGGACAATCTAAGGCACTGTCCGTGTAACCCTCATGGACCATCTCCATGCAGACTTACAAAATCTCATTTTACCTCCGGAGTGCTGCCAGGTTGCTCAATATAGTCAAAGTCACAGACTATGAATGCCAAGAGATATGTGGACATCTTTGGAGTTTCTGAAAACTTGGTTCTAGTCCAATTGTTTCCATCTATGGTTTCTTCGACGGAGCCTAAAACAACACAAACATGTTTTTCAACATGCACCCTTTGAGGAGCATTATTGTTGTGTAGTAATAAGGTGACCTTTGAATCAGCACTGTGATGTCTGTGTCTCCTAAGCCCTTGCATAGTAGTTCATGAAACCGTTAATGTGCTCATCATGCTGCCGCCTGAGCCAGCATGAATGATTCAAGCCAAACCCTACACTCGTTCCTAATGCGGTATAATCATCCAAACCTCCTTCTTCTAGGATCCTGCTCTATTTCTGAGGATGGTGAATAATCAAAACTTTATGATACCGAGTACTGAGAGGGGTTGGACCACTTTAGCTGGAATATCTGAAATTTCCATTTTGACTACATCAAACTGTTTATGAGAAGAGGGACACATTTTCCTGAAGTGCTTGTAAGTCTGAACTTTGGTTTCACTCAGAAAGTAGGCCTTATGAAGAAATGCTAGATTGCTGCTATGATTCTTTCAAAGCAAGTGTAGCCTCTGACCTATCCTCTCATTAGACCGAGGAGATTGTCTGACAATGCAGAACCACTGGGGACCTAAAAGTCTTTCAAACCCTTAAGCTTGCATAAATCTGCTGGCACCTCCAAGTAAGACCACACAATCAGCATAGATGGGGTTATTCTACAATTAGACCGTTTTATTAAATACTCAATGCAAATGAATTATTAGACAGTACATTTGTTTGATACAGTCATTGCCATTCACAAAACAGTTAGTAGAAATCTGCACATGCTTGAGGTTTCTTCCTCCACCCCACCCCTCCCCCACCCTTGGGTTTCCTCTTATTGGTACCTGTACAACTGGGTGCAGATTTTCTCTCTTCAGTAGAACTGGAATACCTTTCCTGAAACCACTTCAGATGAGCTCCTGTTCAGTCCAAAGCTTCCAAATTGCCCACTTCCAAGAAGATTTTTGGGATATTCCCGAATGTCTGGTAACACCGTCCCAGTGCATTATGGGAACTGCAATACTGAGTTTGTGGGTATGTTTTCGGACTACAAAAAACACACTTATAAATTTTAAATCAGGACCGGCCAAAATGTCTCCCTCCTGGAACTGGGTAACTTGTCAGCTCTGTAAATGCCTTTCCCATCGTGTTGTAGGTACAGGGAAAGGGATGTTTCAGCGGAGGTGCAGTACACAGGAAAGTATGCTCAGATTTCTTCCAATTGGCTGGGCTGCTTTATTTTATTTCTCTTAGGCTTGTCTCTCATGAAAGCAGCGATCAGGATCAATGTACTGGCACTGAGGCTCTAACTCTGTAGAATTTTCCACCTTTCTACCAGTCCTTCCTTATACACCAAAAAGAAACTACACTTCTTTAAATACTAAAGGTAACTCTTCAGTATATGGGAGTAACTCCCCTTTTGCCAGTTTCCACCCCTTCTCTTCTTAATCTCAGAGATGCCAAGTCTCACTCATTAGGAGTGTATCACACTCATTGCAAGGCTTTCTCACTCTTACACTCTTTGAACCGTTCTCTCAAGCATTAGAACTTATGAACTCGAGAAGGAGATTCTCTTTGGTACTATGCCAAGCTTCGGCAAGAAATTTGAGAGACTGAGATCATAATTCACATACCCTAGCTTTGGAGTGAGGTTCTTGACTGTCATGCTATGTGCAAAACTAACAGTCACAATAACCGTGGCGGACCCAATAAATTACCAATAAATAAATAGACCTACCAATTTTAATACATAGAAATATAAAAACATAAATATAATCATACAACCCTTTATAAACATAAACCATACAAGTCTTGATAAAAAGTCCGACATGTTTTGGCCTGAGCCTGTGTCAGGAGCATTTACTAAAAATGATGTGGGATGCTTCTTCCTATATGCCGTGCAATCTAAAACCTATAAAAATCAAACAGACATAATGGATATAAAAGCACAATCTCAAAGGAACATAAATTCATAAAACATGATAACTAATAATAATTAGTTACTAAAAATAATAATGATAATTAGAAATATTAAACATAAAAAGCACAAACCATAAAACTATGACCCCTAAAGACAAAACTTGGTCTGAGACATCCTTCTTCAGATGTGAGGAGCCACAAAAGTGCAGCCTAACCCACTTACAAAACAAACTCAAACCATAAGGAAAAACTCTTACAAAAGAAACACCACATACGATAAAAATATATAAAACATGCAAAACTCACAAGAGTATAAGGCTGTCCAAAGGATCCCAAAGATCTGCTGAGTTGTGTCTATTACACAAGCCAGGCAAGCCTTCATACATATGCCTGCAAAAAACTAAGTAAAATAGAAAGTGAAGGGGTGAGCAGCATCCACCCAAAAAGGATACCAAAAAAAAGCTATCTACAAGCTATTCCAATTCAACCCCAGTGTTGCTGAAAACACAGGTATGCTCCTCTCAAGAGTGCACTCACAATTAAAAGTGAATGAAAACAAATAAAACTCAGAATAGCAAAGATAAAAAACACTTATAATAACTTAAAGGGGGCAATCTAAAACCTTTAAACAGAAATCCAATCTTCCCTTCCCCTTTCAAACCATTAAAAGAAGGAGCAGACAACCCTAGCTGCATGCACAAAAAAAAGACCCGATTGACTAAATCAGGTCCAAAACCAAAACCAAAAAGAAAAAGGCAAATCAAGAACAAAGCTGTCAAAAACAGAAGAAACTCCTTAGAAAACTTACCTGATTGCAGATTCAATGTTATTTAGATCGTGATTGGGCTGTAGGCTGCCTTTTGAAGCGGCTTTCCCACCATAACTGTCTGATTGACAGCGCTGTCAAAATGAGGCTGCCTTGACGTAGGTTTAGATTGCACAGCATACAAGAAGAAGCGCCCGACATACTCTTTAGTAAATGCCCCTGATGCAGGCTCAGGCCAAAACATGTTGGACTTCTATGTGCAAAATTAATCCATTTGGAGAACTTGCCACAGAAAAAACACATCCTGCTAATCTAGCAGTCAGACCCATAAACAGCTCCAGAAGTGAGCTGATGCGTGACTAAAGATAAATCCCAACAAAAATAGCAAAGCACTTCAGTAGGATGCTATGTGTGGGTCTCCTGGGAGGAATGGGCCAGACAACTCGAAACTTTACAGAACAGATAAGCCAAGGATCAACAAACAACCTGTGATGCCTATAGTTCGTTTGGACCCAATTTTTTAAGGCCTTTACATGGGTAACTTTCTTAGTTAAAACACATAAACCAGCCCTATACTATGCTTTACTCAAATACTAATAACCAATATTAATCCTATTATAACAATTACTTTTAACAGGCAAAAATGACCTCAGGATGGCTAATATCCCTCACACAGTGACACAGCACTTTAGGGAAATAGCAGACGCTTCACATCACTGGTCAAATAGCCTCTACCATCCAACCATATAAATACTACCAATTAAACAAAACTTAATACACCCCAAACAATTCACTTAGGAACCTATATCTAGTAAACTTCACAAACACTCACCTTCATACATACCATTCACCCATTATAAGCGTCTAACTATAATAATCATAGCAGTATACCAGGAGTCATCAGCGCAGTCCCAGAGCTGAAAAAACATAACACAAAATTACTTCCAAGTAAATAGAAGCCCCCAAAAAAGAGCACACTGTACTTATCTGAAGTAAACAGCATAAACAGCACACAGTCTCAACGGGACCAAATCCAACGGCTCTTCCGCATACTGCCAAAAGCCAGCTCAATGAACCAGCCAAAACTGAGGAAAAACACTTCTCTTTCAGGTACTAAACTTCAACCTTTAACTCTCCATGCTTGCCCTTGACGCAAGCTTCCGTTTCGCCAAAAAAGGCTTTATCAAACGGGCTTACAGCAATGGAAAAAAGCCTGATTCTAACAAACTCTTCCTAACTTTCTTAGTTACCCATGTAAAGGCCTTAGCCGGGATTCTCAAAGGCCATCTACATGAGTAGTGCCCTTCGAAAATCCCAGCTAAGTCTCTAACGTACCCCAATGCTATCTGCATAACATCTGGGCATGTTAGGGGAGTTCGGGGGCGAAGGAAGGGGCTACCCAGGCAGCAGCAATTTTCGATGCTACCCACGTAGCTCTCTGCACCTTAAAGATAGGCAAGGTTCTTCCGCTGGCGTGGAAGTGAAAATCTGGGTTAAGGGGGTTGGCGGGCAGGCTACGCACCGCTGCGGCTCATAGCTTGCCTAATACAAAATCGGATCCTTTATTTCTAGAATCAATAAAGCAGATTTTACCTAACTGAAATCCATAGAAAGGTATTCTCCAGGAATTACCAATCAGGCAGTTCAGTGTTACTTAATGCATTAAAACCCTCTCTCGATTTATTTACTTTTATTATCCGCAACATCAGAAATCTGTCCAGTGCAGTTTTCAACAATAAAATCATAATAACACAATGCAACAAACATAACCCACAGACATCCCAACCTAACAGCAATGCCTGACAGCAGCAGCCTAAAACGCCAAAACATTACTATTTACTTTTTATAGGATATGTCCCCCTCTGTCCCCAGTCTCAAAAAGAAATCCTGCCCCTCTTCACTGCCACAGCATGTCACGCTCACACCCCAACCCCCACCCCTCTGGATACCTACCTGTGGAAAAGTTGGCAACTTTACTAGAGCGGAGCATCACAGAGCCGGTTGGCACCTCAGGCAGCAGGGGGATCCTACCCTGATGATGTGGCTGGCCGGGGAGGATGCCCTTTCAGTGACACAGCACAGACAGACTCTCGGTTACTTCTCACCTCTTTGCCCAAATGCATATGGCTTCTTGATGTTGACGCTACCCTTAGGAAAACTAGACAGTAACCTAGAATGCCAGGCTTTGGAGGATGCCTCGTGGCAGGAAGTTCCAGCCTCCAATCTCCCGCCCCTGCCATATCTCTCTAGGACCAGCGGTAGAGGCACCGATGGCAATAAAATAGTAAAGAAGCACAGCACTCTGAACGTGCAGCAGGTCCTACCCCCTCCAACGCAGACTTCCTGTTTGCATTAGGGCGGAATAGCTGCACTTTCAGAACGCAGTGCGCAGGACTTGAGGTGCTTCCCTCCATGCTACACTTCTGCTATATTCCCATTGCCGCTGTCGTTGCTGATCCCTGGCAGTGATGGTAAGGGTGAGGGCAGCAGCAGGAACAATGAGGGTTGCCTAGGCTAGGGGGCTAATGCCCTTGCACCAGCCTTGCCTTTCAGTACACACAGGAATAGCCAAGTTCCAGCATTAGGCAGACATGCACCCAAGCTTCCTGACACCAGCTTTTGTGCAGAGTCAGCTATTGTCTGCATTTGCAGTTGATGGCTGACTTGATATAATTTAAACCGTGTGGTGCTTTTCACTGACCTGATGAGGAAAGTATAGCTTTCAAACGATAATAACAGAAGGACTGAGTCCAATAAAAAAGTATCTTCTACAACTTATTTGACCCTTTTTTCTGCTCATGTCTAGTAATGCATCACTGGCTAGGTCTGGTGGCTCACTTGTAGTGCTGTGCATTGATTTGATTCCCAGTTTAAATATTTCACATTCTGGATCAGCCAGGGCTGGGGATGCCATAGAAGCAACATTCTCAGCACTTGGGGTGCGAAGAAGTGGCAGTCAGTCATCAGTGACATCTAGTGGCCAAATTGAGGACCCTGACTACAAAACTAAAGTAATTTGGAAGGAGATGTAAAATCCCTGGGTAGTTGCAAATGAAGGTTCAGGGTGCCAGATCTCAGCCCTGGTTCTGATTGACCCAGAAGTCCAAGATATCGCCTGCTCCAGGATGCAGTATCCATTTCCCCCTCTCAGAGATTTGCTCTATCACATTCCCCATCTGCATTTAGCCTGACCTGAAGCCTCTGTAAAAATTCTGTTTCTCTTCCTACACAAGCCCATTATTATTTGTTAGTGTTATGCCTCTCTTTCACATACTGTAGGTATCATGGACAGTGTGAAGGTAAGTCATTACGTCTGGGGTTCAAATTTTAGATGCATACAAGTGCCAGGAGAGAAAATCCTATAATGAGGTGGGAGGAGTGGTCTAGTGGTTAGGACAAGGTACTTCAGGCCGGAGGGACTGGGATTTCTAGTCCTATAGGCACTCCTTGTGGTCTTGGGCAAGCCACTTAACCCTCCAATGCCCATGTTCCCTGTATGTATTAGCGTATGTGTGTCATATCCCCTCTTGTTAAATGTATCTCCCAATTGACCGCTTTGACCCGGTGAAAAGCAGGATATAAATACAGCTAAATAAATAAATAAATAAATAAAATATGATCTACAATAACTTTGGACAGGTAAATATGTATCTAGAACTTTCTTCAGTGATTGGGAATTAGGTAGAGCTGTGATAAGGTGTATCAGGGAGGGGGGGGGTGCAGTGTCAGCACATAGGGAGGGTAATTCTCAAAGCCATTTGTGATAATGTGTCTGAAAATTGTTCTCCTCTACCTGGACTTTTAGCTAGACGACCTCAGAGGCACATTGAGGTCAGGGGAGGACAATAGCGCACAAGCATGTTATTTTCACAAGCTCTCAGATCATTTTCTCAGCTGCTCACACAGAGCTGGTGCAAAGCACATAGCCATTGCTAATACATATCCTTTACACATTTTTGTTGAAAATCAGCATGCACTTTGCATTTGTAAAACACCAGTAAGCAATCAGTTTGAAAATTGCCCCTGCAATAGTTTGAGCCCTTTAGCACCAGACTATGGAAGAATTATGACCCAGAGCTGCTCTCTGACAGGCTCACCATGGGGTCAGGAACATAGAAACTTGAAGGTCACAATGTTTAGTTTTGTTTTTTAATTAGTATTTAGCTCACGCCTTTCCAGTGGTAGATCAAGGCAAGTTACAATCAGGTGTAGATATTTCCCTGTCCCTAGAAGGCTCACAATCTAAGTTTGTAGCTGAGACAATGGAGGGTTAAGTGACTTGCCCAAGGCCACAGGGAGTGTCAGTGGGATTCGAACCCTGGTCTTCAGACTGCTGCTCTATTCACTAGGCTAGTCTTCCACGTTACACTTAAAGCTCACTTTGCATTGTATGTAAGTCCTCAACAGGAGTTTTAATTCTGCTTTGGCAAAACTGGTCATAAAATGATCATGACCCCCTCCCCCCCATGTTGTTCTTAATCTCAGCCAAAATGGCAAGGAGATGTGATCCTAGCCAAAAAACTGAGATGCAGGTGGATGCAGGATGCTCCATTTGAACATGGAAACCCGTAGGGCAACACTGACCCTTGCCAACGTTATGCTATATTGAAGGGGACCTAATGCTGTGATCTACAGTAGCATTAAAACTGAGCAGACTAGACAGGCCTTAAGGTCCTTTTCTGCCATTATAGGCTGTTCTAATGATATTGCTGAGCTTTGGACTAACCATAGGAAGAGAATCTTTTCTTTTATCTCAAGGTATGTGTTCCTAAGTGAAACCATTTTTTAATATTAGTAAACAAATATATGAAACGTACTTATGTTTGGCATATTTGATAGTGCCACATACGGCGACTCATGGATCAGGGTGATATTGAATGTGGCCTTCATAGCCGGCTCATCGAAACACGGAAATGCCTTCCTCGCATCAGGTGCTTGCATCTGTGTAGTAGCAATGACCCTAAAATCAATTGACAAAGTACGTTAACCTCGACCATGCACAGGAACTCTCTGTGAAGCCAATCGGGGGCAATATGGTTGAATTATCTATTTAATGTTATTTCAACATATTTGACAATTGCCTAGCCTAAAACTCAAGGTGAATTACGTTAATACAATACAATTAGATACCAGCACCAAAATATACTGTAAACATAATAACAATCAAAGTACACTCATTCCCAACCTCCTAAACAAACCCATCATATAAACATCAGTTCTTCCCAAACCAGGACTAACTTAATTAGGAAAAGGTTAACTCAAGCAGGCAAGCCTTCAAAGGTTTTCTAAATCCAGGGCTTTTGCAAGTGTTTGGGGCTCCCTAGATGAACTTTCAGTCTTATGTCCCCTCTCCCAAGATGTTATAATTAAACTCAACAATCATGATAATTCAACACTGTCCTTCCCTTACAATCATGTCAAAATGTCTAATTGGACATCATACTTTTAAATATTACATGTTGCTTTGTAGGTAGACGTGTGCCCACTCTTCCTGCAGGTAAAATAACGTGTTGATAGCTCTGAGGTTTTCTGGCTCTCAGGATGTATTATTTTCTTTTGATTGCTGCTTCTGCTCCTCAGGTAACTGCCTAATCTTGCCTAATGGAAGAGTTTGCCCAATCTAAACCTGAGGTAGTCACTCTCCAGAAATGAGTATTTGGGAAGGAAATTCCAAAGAGTTAGAGTCTTATCAGAGAAGACACAAGATGTAGTCCTAGCAAGTCTACATTATTTTACCAGAGGGGACTAAGAAGGAAGTCATCTCCTGACCCCAGCCAGCAGCTCTGTCTCATATCTTTCATTTTAACATTTAATACCCCATGCCCAGCTCATTCACTGCTTTAAATGTAAGGCAACGCACCTTAAACCTCACTCTATAGTATCCCACACACGACCAATGGTCAAGATGGCTAACATACTGGGATTCAAAAGAGGTTATGGAAAAGTTCCTGGAGGAAAAGTATATAAAAATGATTAGCCAGGTAGTCTTGGAAGAGCTACTGCTCATCCCTGAAAATGAACTATGAGAATTAGATCTACTTTTTGGGATCTGCTGGATACTTGTGACCCAAACTGGCCATGTTGGAGACAGGATACTGGGCTCAATAGACCTTGGCCTAACTCAGTATGGATTTTTTGCATGTTCTTAGTGAAATAGGGAAAATATGAGCCCTAGCAGACCAGACCAGAGACTAACTGATCAGTAGTGTTCTGAATTTGCCGCTGACTTAATTGTGAAGTAGTCAAGAAAGGTTTAAGTAATCTCGCTAGGCAAAGATTGAACCAAGCCTTCTTGACCACTAATGATAAAATTAAATATTTTTTAAACTAAGGGGTCTGTTTACTAAGCAGCGCTAGTGGCTTCTGTGTGAAATCAGAGCCACATCCCCAATAAATAAAACAGGCCGCGGCTCCGATTTCGCATGGAAGCTGCTAGCACGGAAGCCGCTAGCACCACTTAGTAAACAGACCCTTGAGTGATGTGTCTAGGACTGTGCAAGAGAGGCCCCGTTAAGCTTTATCTGTAGACCAGCAGTGTCCTTCCGTGCTTTAGTAACATTCAGAACCTCCATCTTTAAATGTCTGAGTGATAATCTGCATATTCCCAGCATTTGCCACACTGAACAGCTCTCTACCCCGTGGGAGTGGCATATGCGCTTTACACGGGTGCACTTAACGCTACCCATTGAGGTGGCATTAACCCTCCATTGCCCATGTTCCCTGTAAAATAGTTATCTCCGAGTTATAATGCCCTGTTCATTGTCATTTTAGTTTGTTCAATGTAAACCGCCTTGATATCATGAAAGGCGGTATATAAGAAATGTTAAATAAATTAAGCACACTTGTGCTGCTACACTGATAATTGGCACACGTTAATAAACCCTGCCCGCCATATAGAGTCCATGTCCATTTTCTGCATGTGGTAGCAGTTGCCGTGGCCCTGCGCTTGTAGATTAGCAGGTGCTAAAGTGCACATCATTCGCAGTTTAGTAAACATTCCCCAAAAACTCCCCGAGAGTGTGGATGCTTAAAATTCATTGAAATGAAACCTGCAAGTGGAAGCATACCTGTATAAGCCTAAAGAGTCTTTTACTGAAGGGCAGCAGGGGCCGGCCTGTGTTCTGGCATGCACTGAAGGCAGATTGGGACTCGCATTGACAGCTAGTGTGAGGCCATGTCAGCAGGGGCTGATTAATCACTCACTGTACATTGCATGTTGGGGTGGTAAGGGGACAGGTTGGGGGGGGCAGAGCTTGGGCATGGTAAACACGGAACAGTTAGCGCGCGGCGGGGGGGGGATGGACATTGTGTGTTAACTGTGTAACCCTTGCAATTAGCATGGGTTCTTCTAATGCCACCTCAATAGGTGGGGGTTAAGTGCACCTGCACTATTTGTATGCCACACTGGGGTTCAGGGCTCCACGTTACCTTCGAGGAATGTGCTTTCCATGCTCCTGACAGGTAACACGGTAGTGTTGCACCCAACGTGCAAAGGTTTTGAGGCTATTGGCGTGTTAGGTGCATCACCTTCGCACCCTTTAATAAAAGGGCCCCTAAATGTTTCACCTTAGAGCATTTTCTTCATGCAGTTTAGTAACTTCAGGTCTCATCAGCTTTCTCTCTTTATAGACTTTTTCTTGCCCCTGTTCTCCAATAGAGTCCTCATGATGTTAGGGTAGGGATGTACATGCGTGCTCTAATGAAATAAGAAATGCATCAGAAGTCTTTATTTCAGTTCATTTTATTAGAAAATACAACAAAAATGTCCTCTAAAATGTGGATTTTCTTTCATTTCTGAAATGAAGAAAAAACAAACCAACAGTGCCACCAACATTAGAAGTTGAAGCATCTCTCCCTCCCAGGTTTTCCTGTACGTTCCTCCCTTCCCTGACTGCCTCTTACATTATTTGTAAAGTCTCTGGCACAGTAGTGAATCCTGGTCATCCCTATCCCAACGGGCAGAGCTGGCTGGCAACAGTTTGAAAATAGGACCCGGTGGTGCATGAAAATATCTGTTATCCTGTGTATAATCTTTTATTCACTTCCAAGTTTCACAGAATAGAGACTGTTTCCGAGCTCCATTGTCTTTACACTTCAAATACCAGCGCTGCCGTTTCCTCTCGTCATCATCTGTGCAATTTGACTTTCAATTTCTCATAATATATTTTACTTCTTTTTTTTTTGCATTTTGCAAAAATATAAGAGTGCCTGTTGTCAAAGGAAAGTTTATGGGCTCAATAGTCAAAGGTATTTACATGGTTTACAGAGCTGTAAACCGTGTAAATGTCCCTAAGAGGTTCGTGCTGCTGAATATCCCCGAGTAATGCCATTATACGCCTCAGTGCTATTCGCTTAGCATTGGGGCATGTCAGGGGTGTTCTTATGGCGGTACCCGGGGATGACCATGGAGCAGCGATATTCAGCCACTGCCTGGTTATCCCTCTGTGGCATGTTAGGTGCAGCAAAAGCTATCCTAACTTTTGCCACCAAAGTTAACTGCACCGTAGCTTGGTCTTCTTTTGAGCGATCGACAATAAACTCTAGAACAATAAGTCGTTCACTATTAACTAGATCATCAATGGAGTATATCCAACCACTGCTGTTTTTTCTGCATCCACAGCACTCCTCTATCAGTGTCAAACACTGCGAACAAAAAGGTCTCAGACTCTTGGTGGCTCTACTTATAGACTACTGTCTTAAAAAAGTAGTGCACCTTATTGCATCAATGACCAATGCTGTTAAGGTCATTGATGCAATAAGGTGCACTACTTTTTTAAGACGGTAGTCTATAAGAAGAGCCACCAAGAGTCTGAGACCTTTTTGTTCGCAGTGTTTGACACTGATAGAGGAGTGCTGTGGATGCAGAAAAAACAGCAGTGGTTGGATATACTCCATTGATGATCTAGTTAATAGTGAACGACTTATTGCTCTAGAGTTTATGACCAAAGTTAACTGAGCAGAGGCTGAATATCGTTGCTGAACATTTAGCTTCTGCATCATGCGTGGCAAATCCGGATATTCAATGCCAGTGGCCGGATATGGCCCCAGATTGAATATCCAGGGTTAAAGTTCAGCAGTGACGGCTTTGCGCCTTAGAGTCGCACAGCCGTTGCAAATCAATATCAGGCCCGAACTGTTTGTCCATCCCCTCTGTATATATCTGTTTGCCCATTGCAAACATACATATAGATATATATATATATGGACTACAGCAGAAGATCAGGGAAGGCAGATGTGAGACATTGCTGGTGGTTGGGAGGCAGAACCCACCATCCTAACAGTAAAGACTTGACAGTGGCGTGATGGGGGAACTGAGTGAGGCAAACCATGTGCTTATCCCATTGTCTTCTTTATTGTTCCTCAACAGCTCCAGCCACACTGTCAGCATGAGACACCCTTATACATTCTGCAAGACTGGCCCAGCAGCGGCAGGAGATGAAATGCACTTAAATGCTTCTCTTACTGCTGGTCCAGCAGGGGCTATTGATGAGCAAGACCAGAAGGCTACAAGTAATCAGAGGGTCTATTGCGCTCAGCCCAGCTGAAGAGACGTTTGAGCATATCTTATGAATAATCTTAGAAATATTGCACCACTTGGATTTGCTTGTCTTTCTCAGAAATTCAAAGTGAGTTACAGTCAGGTACAGGAGGCATTTCCCTGTCCTTAGATGATTTTCAGTTTTTTTGTACTTGTAGAGATCTGATAGCATGTTCTTTCACTGTGGGCATACACATGAGTTGAGTTTGGGCAGAGCATGGACTCAACGCACAAGTACACATGTAAAATCTTATCATTTCCACACGTTCTTTATAAATCTAGGCACAGACATTTCCATCAGTCTTAGGGATGGTGTCAGTGATTGCACCTTAAATTAAGAAGCATTTTCAACCACTTCTGTATTAAATAAAAATAGGCACCTACTCTTCTTTATTAAATAGGCTTAAAATAGCCACATTTTGGCTCTTCTAAAATAGGCACCCAGTTGGGGAAGCAGCTAAGATGGCGACACATTTGTTGCAGCTTTTGGGCTGATCTCTGTATATTCTGTTGCCTTAGCCTTGGTTTCTGATGGCACCGAAGAAACAGAACAAGCCCCAGTTAAGACCTCTAGAGCCGGCAATCTTGCTTACCAGCAGAAGAAGCTTAACGATACATTGCAACTTACCTCCATAACTAAGGGCTTCGTTGTTAAGGCTCCCTCTGCTGTGGAGGCATGTGGAGAGTTGATGCTACTTCGAAGTGTGGAGGAATTTGGTCTGGGAGCACCCATGCTGTTGAGTCCTGGTTTATGCAAATCTATGGGGGATGAAAGGGTAGAGGAAGATACAGCCCATGGAACTGGAGTTCCACAAGGGAATGTGCAACCTCTGACTCCAACAATGATGCCAGAAGCGGCTCCAAATGAGGTGAATATGAATGTCACAGGGGTCACTTCCCCAGTGTGGAACAGCATACCAAGGAGGCTTAGACTAGATGCCTCAGTCTCTAAATGCTCTACAGAGGTTGACTTGCTAGTTCTAACAGCAGGTCAGTGGGTACTTTGAACCAAGATCATTTCCAATTAGCCAAAGATTTAAAGGAGAAGCGTTCAACTTTGGAGAAGAGACTAGATAATTCCAAGGTGCTACAGATACTTTGGCAAATGATAAAATTATTGTCCATCAACATTTGGAAAGATCTGAAAACCAGCTGCATTCTTAAAGTTTCCAGAGGTGCCTGGATTTTCTGTACTGGAGACTTTTAACACTTATTTGACTGAAGTACTAAAAATTCCGGCTGAAGGGATTCCTCCAGTTAATAGGCTATATTTCCTTCCAACAAAAAAGCCTCAAAAGATTTCTTCTGAAAAGGCACTGAATGTGTTCACTTTATTAGAGGTTTCCTTGACTGAGGTTCATGATAAGACAAACTGAACTAGTTAATTTTGTCTTCAATCAGGATTTAATTATTATTTTGTGTTTATATTTAAAAATGCCAAATTTGTGTTCTATAGTCAGAAGGAACAGTTATTCCGTGAGGTGTCATGCAGTACCCAAGGAAGAAGAAAATTGTTTCTGACAATGTGGCAGGAGACAGTGTCAGTAGGTGCAACTATTTTTTCTCAGATATCCTTGCAAATGTTTTGTCAGTTTTCTTGATGTAAGGTCTGTTTTTTCCTTTCTGAACAACTGTGTGCTTTTATAGATTTGAAGAAGTCATCCAGCTCTACTGTGCTCACCTAGAAGGGCTCAAGGTGGTCTAGCGTATCGTGATGGGATTTGTGCTTATTGCCTCTTTTCCTTAATGTGATCCACTGCTCCACTGTTTTTCTCTCTTACTCCCTTGATAATGGTGGTTCAACTTGGGGTGGACTGAAATCTATACAGTATTATTGGATTATAATTCAATTTGGCCCTCATTCTATAACACGGGTTGCGGGGCTGCACGTCCCACCAGGTCATGCAGTCCCACAATCCGCCTAAATCCTATTCCCCCACCAGCTCTCCCTATACGTGCTGTGCTTCAGGACATGGAGAGCCAGCAGGGAGCAGGAGGGAGCGAAATTGGGGGCAGGGTTGGGGCAAGCCACCCATCAGCACATACAGGCCAATTCAGATCACAGCCCTGTACATGCTGCCAGGCCTGCTGGGCCATACTTCTTATGCCACCTCAGAGGTGGTATAAGCAGGGGGTTTTTGGCAAATTGGGGCACAGCAGCCACCACTAGGGCTGAAGCAAGGTGTAGGGAGGTCCCCGGTCCCCGAGCCAGGCCACAGGAAGCCAGCCATGAGTCAGATGGCAGGGATCTTGGGGTCCGGAGCCACGGCAGACTGGGGCACCTGCGGGAAGGATGTCCCCGCAGGCTGGAGGGGCATGCCGGGCCGTCCTTGGGTCCGATTCTGGCTCCCACAGGAACGCTTTGTTCCTGCGGACCAGAATCAGTCCTAATGGCCCCGTCTTCAGTGGGGATGTCTGGATGGCCCGAATGTCCCGCTTCCAGATTTGGGCTCTTTACCTTTAAAATGTTGCCATTTTTCTGTTCTACCATTTTTTTTCTAAATCGAGCAGATGCTTGTAAATTGTTCAGAACTTCAATAAATATAAAATTAAATTAAACAATAAGCACCCGGTTATAAAATTGCTCTCTTGATATGCAGGCATGTGGGGGGAGAGGAAAGAGGTATCAGAGAACATGTAGTAGGATAAGAAGAAGATGAGGAGGAAGGATATAGTATGGGGAAAGGGGAAAAGCATGGAGGAGGAATTTAATGGGGTATATATGAGCTGAGGTAAGGTGGGGGTTGGTAAAGAATGTTCCCCAGATGGCTCCCCATGCCCCCGGAGGTCCCCATGCTCCAGATACTCTATACCTCAGACACCTGATGCCTCAGCACATATATATCCCAGACAGACCCCCACATCCTCTCCTCCCACAAACACCCCCTGGTCTCCTACACCCCCCTGCTCTAGACACCCCCCCCCCCCACACACACACTACCTAGTGCAGATGTCTTCCAGAATCCCTCCCTCAGACGTGTGTCCCTAGGCATTTTTTTTTTTTTTTTTTTTAGTGCCATCAAGTCAGTGTTGACTCATAGCGACCCAGCTACCTCTGGGTTTTCTTGGCAATGTATCACCGGAAGTAGATTGCCAGCCTTTTCTTCCGAGGCAATGGAGGGTAAAGTGACTTGCCCAAGGTCACAAGGAGTGCCAGTGGGAATCGAACCCTTGATCTTCTGGGTACTGGGTATCCCTAGGCATGTAAATATGCACTTTTCAACTTTTATAAAAAAATATTTGGCTTTTATTTCTCTGCCTAGAGGCCAGAATGAAACTGGATAAGATCATTTAAAAAGTGATTAGATATGATACTGATTTTACTTCTTCGAAACCAGCCACTACCCTCAGTGGTACAGGAGAATTATAAGATGACGTAAACGAGAGCCCCTTTTACTAAAGCCACAAACGGGCCGATGCAGAAAATCTTATCACGGCATTTCCTGGTGTTTTTCCCACGCTAGGCTTGCTCTCCGATGCAGAAAAGATTAGCATGGCATTTCCCGGCGCTTTTCCCGCGCTAGGCTTGCTCTCCGATGCAGAAAAGCTTAGCACGGCATTTCCTGGCGCTTTTCCCACGCTAGGCCTGCTCTCCGATGCAGAAAAGTTTAGCACGGCATTTCCTGGCGCTTTTCCCACGCTAGGCTTGCTCTCCGATGCAGAAAAGCTTAGCACGGCATTTCCTGCCACTATTCCCGCGCTAGGCTTGCTCTCCAATGCAGAAAGCTTAGCACGGCATTTCCTGGCGCTTTTCCCGCACTAGGCCTGCTCTCCAATGCAGAAAAGCTTAGCACGGCATTTCCTGGCATTTTTCCCGTGCTAGGCCTGCACTCCGATGCAGAAGAGCTTAGCGCTGCATTTCCTGGTGTTTTTCCCGCACTAGGCTTGCTCTCCGATGCAGAAAAGCTTAGCGCGGCATTTCCTGGTGATTTTCCCGCGCTAGGCTTGCTCTCCGATGCAGAAAAGCTTAGCGCGGCATTTCCTGGCGGTTTTCCCACGCTAGGCTCACTCTCTGATGCAGAAAAGCTTAGCGTGGCATTTCCTGGCACTTTTCCCGCGCTAATCTTGCTCTCCGATGCAGAAAAGCTTAGCGCGGCATTTCCTGGCACTTTTCCCGCGCTAGTCTTGCTCTCCGATGCAGAAAAGCTTAGCACGGCATTTCCTGGCGCTTTTCCCGCGCTAGGCCTGCTCTCCGATGCAGAAAATCTTAGCGCGGCATTTCCTGGCACTTTTCCCGCGCTAGGCCTGCTCTCCGATGCAGAAAAGCTTAGCGCGGCATTTCCTGGCACTTTTCCCGCGCTAGGCTTGCTCTCCGATGCAGAAAAGCTTAGCACGGCATTTCCTGGCATTTTTCCCATGCTAAGCCTGCTCTCCGATGCAGAAAAGCTTAGCGCTGCATTTCCTGGTGTTTTTCCCGCGCTAGGCTTGCTCTCCGATGCAGAAAAGCTTAGCACGGCATTTCCTGGCGCTTTTCCCGCGCTAGGCCTGCTCTCCGATGCAGAAAAGCTTAGCGCGGCATTTCCTGGCACTTTTCCCGCGCTAGGCCTGCTCTCCGATGCAGAAAAGCTTAGCGCGGCATTTCCTGGCACTTTTCCCGCGCTAGGCTTGCTCTCCAATGCAGAAAAGCTTAGCACGGCATTTCCTGGCATTTTTCCTGCGCTAGGCTTGCTCTCCAATGCAGAAAAGCTTAGCACGGCATTTCCTGGCGGATTTCCTGCGCTAGGCTTGCTCTCCGACGCAGAAAAGCTTAGCACGGCATTTCCTGGCACTTTTCCCGCGCTAGTCTTGCTCTCCGACGCAGAAAAGCTTAGCACGGCATTTACTGGCGCTTTTCCCACGCTAGGCCTGCTCTCCGATGCAGAAAAGCTTAGCGCGGCATTTCCTGGCGCTTTTCCCATGCTAGGCCTGCTCTCCGATGCAGAAAAGCTTAGCACGGTATTTCCTGGTGCTTTTCCCACGCTAGGCCTGCTCTCCGATGCAGAAAAGCTTAGCATGGCATTTCCTGTTGCTTTTCCCGCGCTAGGCCTGCTCTCCGATGCAGAAAAGGTTAGCACAGCATTTCCTGTTGCTTTTCCCGCACTAGGCCTGCTCTCCGATGCAGAAAAACTTAGAGCGGCATTTCCTGGCACTTTTCCCGCGCTAGGCTTGCTCTCCGATGCAGAAAAACTTAGCGCGACATTTCCTGGCACTTTTCCCAGGCTAGGCTTGCTCTCTGATGCAGAAAAGCTTAGCACGGCATTTCCTGGCGGTTTTCCCGCGCTAGGCTTGCTCTCCGATGCAGAAAAGCTTAGCGCAGCATTTCCTGGCACTTTTCCCGCGCTAGTCTTGCTCTCCGATGCAGAAAAGCTTAGCACGGCATTTCCTGTCGCTTTTCCCACGCTAGGCCTGCTCTCCGATGCAGAAAAACTTAGCACGGCATTTCCTGGTGCTTTTCCCACGCTAGGCCTGCTCTCCGATGCAGAAAAGCTTAGCGCGGCATTTCCTGGCACTTTTCCCGTACTAGGCTTGCTCTCCGATGCAGAAAAGCTTAGCACGGCATTTCCTGGCATTTTTCCCGCGCTAGGCTTGCTCTCCAATGCAGAAAAGCTTAGCACGGCATTTCCTGGCGGTTTTCCCGCGCTAGGCTTGCTCTCCAATGCAGAAAAGCTTAGCACGGCATTTCCTGGCACTTTTCCCATGCTAGGCTTGCTCTCCGATGCAGAAAACTTAGCGCGGCATTTCCTGGCACTTTTCCCGTGCTAGGCTTGCTCTCCGATGCAGAAAAGCTTAGCGCAGCATTTCCTGGCACTTTTCCCGTGCTAGGCTTGCTCTCCGATGCAGAAAAGCTTAGCACGGCATTTCCTGGTGCTTTTCCCACGCTAGGCCTGCTCTCCGATGCAGAAAAGCTTAGCACGGCATTTCCTGGCACTTTTCCCACGCTAGGCCTGCTCTCCGATTCAGAAAAGCTTAGCACGGCATTTCCTGGTGCTTTTCCCGCGCTAGGCTTGCTCTCCAATGCAGAAAGCAAGCTAGCGCAGGAAAATGCCAAAAAGCACAACCACACTAAACTGGAACATGCTTGGCATGCAAATTGCATGCAAATCACTGCACAAGTAATTGCGCCTGATGTAAAAACTGTGCTGAAACTTAGCGTAGTTTTTTACACAGTTTTTTTTAATGATGAATCTTCACACCAGCTTCGGGCAGGCGCAAAGATCCAGCTGAGAGGAAAAATATCATCTGAGGTGAAATCTGACACTTCACTTCAGATGAACCAGGCATCGGGGAAAGCCCCTGATGCCATCAGAATACTGTCCGGGGGGCAGCAGTGTCCCCTCTCCGACATTGACTGCCCCCTGACAGAAACCAAATCCCCAGTGGCCCCAATCCCCCCACCCACTGAATAAAAAAAACATGGTGGCCCAGCAGCCTGATCCTTTCACCCACCCAATAAAAAAATCCCTGGTGGCACAATGGCCCCAATCCTACCCATCCAATAACAAAGGCCCTGGTAGCCCGGTGGCCCCTGAACCCCCTCACACCCCTCCTGGTAGCTTTAATCTGGAGCGACAGCACTGCCCACATGCTTCCACCCCTGTGCTGCTATCCTAGGATGCACCATGCGGGGCCAGGTGCCGCCATTTTTCAATATGGGGGTGCAGAGGCAGGAGCATGTGAGAAAGCTACTGGGAAGAGGGCTGGTTCGGGGGCCACCAAGGATTTTTGTTATTGGGTGGGTGGGTGAGTGGGATCAGAGCCACCTGGCCACCAGGGATCTTTTTTATTGGATAAGTGGGTGGGTGGGTGGGGGGGGGGGATCAGGGCCACAGTGCCACAGGGAACTTTCTTTATGTCAGGGGTCAGTATCAGGGAGAGCGCCGGACCCCTCAACAGTATGCTGAGGGCATCGGGGGCTTTCCTCAAACTTCACCTCAGATGACCCTTTTTCTCCAGGACGGTATTCCAAACTTGCACCAACTTCTGTGCGCATGTGTTTGGCTTGCTCTCCCAGTTTAATGCTGATTTATTGCACACTGGATAATTTGAATATTTCATTTCAGCACAAAGAGTCGGCATTAAAGTCATAAGAGCATAAGAAAAAACATACTAGGTCAGACCAAGGTCCATCAAGCCCAATATCCTGTTTCCAACAGTGGCCAATCCAAGTTGCAGGTACCTGGCAGGTTCCCAAAGACACACAGGTTCCACAATGCTCTTCCCGGTGTACGCAGTGGATTTCCCAGGTACTTTTTAATAATGGTCAATGGATCTTTCCTCCAGAAACTTGCCCAAGCCTTTTTTAAACCCAGCTACAGTAACAGCTTTAACTACACCCTCTGGTAACGAATTCCAGAGTTTGATTACACATTGAGTAAAAAAAATATTTTCTCTTATTAGTCTTAAATGGGTTCCATTGTAGTTTCATTGCATGTCCTCTAATCTTTCTACTTTCTGATCACGTAAAAAACTGATCTACGTTTACCTGTTCCATTCCATTGATTAATTTATAGACCGCTATCATATCCCCCCTCAGCTGTCTCTTTTCCAAGTTGAAGAGCCCCGATCTTTTTAGCCTCTATCCCCTTTACTATTTTGGTGGCTCTTTTCTATACCTTTTCTAATTCTGCTATATCCTTTTTAAAATACAGCGACTAGAATTGCACAGAATATTCAAGGTGCGGTCGCACCATGGAACAATACAGAGGCATTATAATATCATTGGTTTTATTCTCCTTTCCTTTCCTTATGATTCCTAGCATTCTATTTGCCTTCTTGGCTACCGCTGCACAATGTGCGGAAGGTTTTGAAGTATTATCCACGATGATACCTAAATCTTTTACCTGGATGGTGATTTCTAAGGTGGTTCCTGGCATCATACAACCATAGTTGGGGTTGTTCTTTCCTAGGTGCATAACTGCACTTGTCCACATTAAATTTCATCTGCCATATGGACGCCCAGTCTTCCAATTTATCAAGATGCTCTTGCAATTTTTCACAATTCTCTTGTGTTTTAACAACTTTGAATAATGTTGTGTCATCTGCATATTTGATCACCTCACTCGTTATTCCCATTTCCAGGTCATTTCTGAAATGTTAAAAAGCAGCGGCCCAGCACAGATCCCTGCGGTACTCCACTATTTACCTTTCTCCATTGAGAAAATTGGCCATTTAGCCCTACTCTCTGCTTTCTATCTTTTAACCAATTACTGATCCACAATACTACACTACCTCCAATGCCATGATGGCAGCCAAGAAAGCAAATAGAAAGCTAGGAATCATAAGGAAAGGAACAGAGAATAAAACCAAGGATATTATAATGCCTTTGTATTGTTCCATGGTGCGACCGCACCTTGAATATTCTGTGCAATTCTGGTCGCTGTATCCATGATGGCATTGGAGGTAGTGTACTATTGTGGATCAGGAACTGATTAAAAGATAGAAAGCAGAGAGTAGAGCTAAATGGCCAATTTGCTCAATGGAGAAAGGTAAATAGTGGAGTACCGCAGGGATAGAGGAGTCATTAGGTGAACCCATGTTAAGAGCCATGTTGCCATTGAGCACGGACAATTGCCATAGTGCAAGTGATAATGTGATTTCTATGCCCGTTCTCCACCCCTTTCCTACCCCATCCCGCGATAGCTGATTAACGTGCGTCTTCGCATGTGGAGGCAGACACACTCGCACGTTAGTATTCCTAATTGCCAGCTGCCACGCATTAAAACGCACATTAACTAGCTAACAGCCTTTAGTAAGAGGGGCCCTTTTTTTAAAATAACTTAACTATAAAATGTTCTTTCTATAGAATGAGAATTATGGTCTTGAGTGTTTTTTAAATATTTAACAATATACAGGGCTTGCTTTTCTTAAAAGAAGGTTTAATTATTTTAACCTTCCTGATTTAAGCACTGTGCTATTGCCAGACTTGATTTCTGTCCTTAAGCATATTTTGTGCATCTTCAATCACACATTTTGGATTAACCAAAATTGTTAAGGTTTCCTAATCTGTATTCAGAGAGGAGTTTTCTGCATCTGACATATTGCTGAAGTTGTTCCTAATGTTTGGCGCTGCTGATTTTACAGTGTCTAAACTCTATAACAAAGCATTTACTTTTGTTTGACGAAGAATAAATAATTGTTGTATACATTTTTAAAAGAATTAAGGGCGTACGTCTTTAAGCACACATATGGGTTTGCATCCCTAAAATTTCTAAGTGCACACAAATGACTTATACACAAGAATACTTACAAAGTAATGCATGTACAACTGATTTGCATTCACCAAAATGTCCTAATATCCATACAAGGTGCTAATTTAAAATGAATATGTGAAAAAGCAAAAAAAAAAATTTAAAAAACCACAAAATTGGGAAAAATTCAGAAAATCTTCAAACAAACCGAACCTTTTTGGCCAAACACATCCTTAACAATTTAGGGGTATGTTTACTAAAACGTGCTAGGGTTTTACAAGTATCATACATTTAGGGTAGAGAACGTGCAGTATATGCAAAAGTCATGCACTACTTTTTGAGGGAATGTAGCCACGGCAGATACTGACCCTAATGCATACCAGCAACAAAATGGATGCACTTAGCATCACTCATTGAGGTGGCGTTAAATGCACTCATGCTAACTGAAACATTGACGGCAAAGACGCGTTGTCAACCCCTGGGCTAACCACAATGTGCAGAAATGCCTGCATTCTAAGAATTTCCTTTTTTTTTGACCCTAAGCAGCTCTCAGAAGTAGATTGCCGGGCCTTTCTTCCGCGCAGTTTAAGTTTGGTGTTGTTGCCGTTGTCACAAAAATGTGATCCTCCGCCGTCAACACTATCCCATTCTGCTGCTGCCCAGATGGGTGGTTTGTCTTGGTCTGGCACCTCAGCTGAGACCTGTCCATCTTGGGAGACCCTGCCAGTAGTTAAACTACCGATAGTTTAGCTCTCAGCATCACTGATGCACGCAAGCCCTCACAGCACGACAAGCTGCAAACGAAGTGAGAGTTTTGTTGTAACTATCCATTGGATTTTCATGGCAAGATACAGAAAGAAGCATGGGTATACCAGAACACCTGATTGTTCTCTTGTGCAATCTGTACATTGATCAAGAAGCAACAGTTCGAAGGGAACAAGGAGAAACAGAATGGTTTAAAATAAGCAAAGGTGTAAGACAAGGCTGCATACTTTCCCCCTACCTGTTTAATTTATATGCAGGACAAATCATCAGAGAAGCAGGATTGTATGAAGACAACAGAGGTGTGAAGATTGGTGGAAGACTCATCAACAACCTTCGCTATGCCGATGATACTACATTACTGGCTGAAAGTGAAGATGATCTGAAACATTTGCTTCTCACAATCAAAGAACATAGTCTCAAAATGGGCCTGCACCTTAATGTAAAGAAGACAAAGATCATGACAACTGGCATAATCAACAGGTTCATCGTTGAAGGAGAAGAAATTGAAACTGTGAACAACTTTAACCTACTTGGATCAACTATCAATAAGGAAGCAACAAGCAGTCAAGAAATCAAACGACGCATTGCTCTTGGCAGAATGGCTATGAAAGACCTAGATAAGATTCTCAAGAGCAGAGATGTCTCTCTCCATACAAAGATTCGACTTGTTCAAGCCATGGTATTTTCAATAACATCATATGGATGTGAAAGCTGGACAGTGAAAAAGACAGACAGGAAGAAAATTGATGCCTTTGAATTATGGTGCTGGCGGCGAATACTGTGTATACCATGGACTGCCCGAAGAACAAACCAGTCAGTACTAGAAGAGATCAAACCTAAGCTTTCTTTAGAAGCTCAGATGACAAGACTTTGACTTTCAAACTTTGGACACATCATGCGAAGAGAGAGATCATTAGAGAAAGACATCATGCTTGGCAAGATAGAAGGTCAACGCAAAAGAGGAAGGCCAGCAATGAGATGGATCGATACAATAACAGCAGCTACGGGTACCAGTCTGTCAACAATGAGCCGCCTGACTGAAGACCGAACACAATTTAGGATAGCTATCCAGAGGGTCGCCATGAGTCGACTCCAACTCGACGGCACTTAACAACAACAACAGCTCTCAGAATTTATATGTGCAAGGGAAGAGCTATGGGTGGAGGTGGGCCTCAATACGGCTGATGCAGAAGTCTTTCCTGCTTGTAATTTATATATTTCTTCTGTGTTACTTTGACCTTGTTAGCTTCTAGTGTTATTGAGGCTGTGGTCAATTGTTAAATTTCCTGTAGCCCCCCCCCCCCCCTGTTAATTGTGGACTAATTTTGGGAAAGATTACTTTGAATATTTTTATTTCTAATTCGTGGTGTTGTTCCCATTATTTCTATTCATTCTTGTAAATGCTTGAGTGTTAATATACATATTAATAAAAATTAAAATTAAATTAGAAAAAAAAAAGAAATGCCTGCATTCTGCTCCTACCCTACCCATCCCCCTCCCCCTGTCGTGCGCTAAGCTGATAGATCAGAATTACCCCGGGCTGTATGTTTAGCGCATGCGCTGTTAATGCGCTAATGGCCTGCGATAACAGCTAGTGGAGCTTAGTAAATATGCCCCTTAGTCTTCTTCTGGCTTATAACTGACCCTAATGTTTTAAAAACGTGATTACCCACACTATAAATAAACCTAAGACCTTCTCGTCATCGGTCAGTTTTAAAAGTATATTTGAGAGCAGTAATTAACTCTATATTGCTCCTTTGCCAACAAGATAAAGCTCACACAAAAAAATTATTGGCCTTGTATTATTGAACGATTACAAATGACACTTTGAAAAATTATTGTCGTTCACTTTCACCACCGTGAAGGATCAGTAACTAAAATAGAGGTCTCAGTTAAAAGAGAGCACTGCTGCTAAGGCTGTCGCCAAATTGCAGCTAAAGTGCTTTATCACATCAACGACCTCTAGAATGAGCAACCGAGATACTAGTCTGCATTATTATTACTTGTTAATAAAACAATAAAACAAAAAACGTTGATGGACTTAACTTGCAAGACTAGATATCTCTGTGTGGTTCTTTGATCCCTAGATATCCCTTGATCACTAGATATCGCTGTGTGGATCAAAGAACCACACAGAGATATCTAGTCTTGCAAGTTAAGTCCATCAACGTTTTTTGTTTTATTGTTTTATTAACAAGTAATAATAATGCAGACTAGTATCTCGGTTGCTCATTCTAGAGGTTGTTGATGTGATAAAGCACTTTAGCTGCAATTTGGCGACAGCCTTAGCAGCAGTGCTCTCTTTTAACTGAGACCTCTATCTTTAGTTACTGATCCTTCACGGTGGTGAAAGTGAACGACAATAATTTTTCAAAGTGTAACAAGATAAAGCTGGCAGGGAATTAAGCATGTTCTGCAACAGACCCTGTTCTGCTTAGAAGTTATTACTGCATTCATTGTTAATGCTTAGCTTTACACAGCTGAATGTTTTGACACATATTCCAGTAGCCTGCAAAATCTGTTCTATAGAATCACACCAAGATAATCAGGCTCTTTATCTTGTGCTATATGGACAGTGACGATATCCAGGCAGCTGCCTAGAGCCAGAAGGAAAGGGGAGGGGGAGACCTGAAATTGTAAAGATAACGGAATCAACAATGCAGTGGAAGGCAAAGGCTCACATAAAAGCTCACCCAATGGCTGCATAAACCTAGAACTAGCGCTGCACTCTGCATACAAGCCTCTACAAACTCCTGTTTCAATCACCATCATCCTACCTTGTCTCATTGTCTTCCTTGTACTCGCTCCTGTAAAACCCAGCCAGGTCATCCGCCAGCTCCCCAGTGAATGTAGCGAAAACCTTGTATTTTTTGCCCGCCTCTAAGTTGCCAGTCAGTTGCACCACCAGATACTGGGTTGGAACCTCAAGCCAGGTTTTCTGTATGGAAGGCAGCGTGGAACCGTCCACTCCTTCGAGGGAAACGTGATGCGCTCCTATGAAGGTATAGTTCAGTTTGTTGCTGTGAATCAGTATGAGGTCCGTTGCTTTCACACAATTGATGACGACAGTACTGTTGCCTTTGAAAATGTAGAGACCTTCTCTGTTCTTCTTCAGATTCGGCTGTAGCACCACGTCATAACTTTCAGGGATCAAGGAGTCCGGTAGCCTATATTTGTTCCAGACTTCGTTTGCCTGTGGTGTGCTCACTGCAATGGTGGGTTTGCTGCCTTCAGCAGTGGCAGAGCTTACAGGAGGTACAGAAACTGCCACAGTTGGTGTAATAACGTTCTCATTCTTACTTTTTTCTTGAGCGTACACAACTGCCAGAGCGATAATGGTGGCCACTGCTGCCACAGAGAACAAGATGCCTACAATGGCAAGGACCTTACTAATGTAGAAGCCCTTTGCCATTGTCAGTGCCACACAACACAAAAAGGGCAGTGTGCTGTGCCCTCCTTTTAAAAGCCTGCACACTGGTGCTCTGTTAATCGGTAAAATATTAACTGGAGGGGGATCAGTGCAAAGTTCTTCATTCAGCTGACTCTTCCAGGCAGTTTTCCAGTGTTTGTTACACATGTTCGCAAATTGTGCTCATAAAAAAAAGCTATTAAAGCATCATTGGTGTCTTTTCTTTGAAGACATACACTATCTTCATCTCTTTCATAACTCATTCCGTTTTTTTTCCTTCTCTTCATCTTTCTCACCTTGTATGTGTCCTTCCCCTTCAGAAAATGTTATTGCTGGGTGACTTGTGGTGTGCCAAAGCTCTCAGCATTTGATATGCCAAACAGGTGAAGCAAACAAATGGTAACAGCAGCCACCTGTGTGTAGGGTGGGCAAGCCTTGGGTGACAACAGCTCAGCTTGCTGAATTATAGAAACACTGTTTCAAGAAGAGCAAAGAAACAAAGTATGGAAAGGGCTGTAGAGTGACACAGCTAGAGCGGCTTGGGGAAAACATTTGTTTTCTTTTGCTTGTAATTTCTGCATTTTAGCATGTACTAAAACCATTTGGCATGTGCTAAAATGCAAGCATGAGACACAGCAAAGTTCTGTTCATTTTTTTCATTTCACATGAGAAATAACACGACAGTGACTGAACCTAGCCCAACACCTGATAGCCACATGGACATTTCAACTCATTCTAGATTAGGCTTTTTAGCAGGAATCCAAAACGAGAAAGCCCTGTGGGGTGAGGTGCCAAGGCAGATGCAATTGACTTTGTACCATGGCCCTTTCCCATGGTGGTCTCCTCCTTCCTACAAGCGAAGGAAGCAGTGGCTCGGGGAAGATCATTGGCAGAGGGGAGGGGGCATCCGAGTCTGCCCAGTAGGAAGGGATAAAATGAGGTGGGCCAGATAACCTGCCCTCTTTCCCTTTTCCTGATGCCACCCACAACCCCTTTTTGATAGGCTTGGTATGGGGGATTATATGGTGCTGGTAGAGGGCTTGCTGGTCAGCTTCAGGGAATGCATGGATCTGAGCCAGCCAGCTCCCAAGAGTGGGAGCTAAAAAGGAGTGATGCACAACCCTGAAATGGAAGGAGATGATTTGTATGTCTCCTTGGCACTGGCGATGTGCCAGTGCTGGCTACAGTGTGATGGAGTTGGTGTGGGCAAGCCTGGATGGCCATGCCAACTACTACTTTGGCCTGGCTAGTAATAGATGGTATCAAGGACCAGTGGATTTGGAGAGAAAGCATATAGAGGAATCGGGATTGGCTTAGGCTTTGGAAATAACATCTGTATGTATTTAAAACATTGCGGCCCTCTTATGCCACCAAATAAAGTGTGCTTTGTCATGATAACAACAAATAACAACCTGGAAATCCACTACAGGAAGACAGAAGCCCTATTTATCACAAAAGACAACAACTTCACACCCCTACCCTTCATCACGGTAAACAACTCCAAAATAAAAGTACAATCCGAAGTGAAATCTCTTGCATCACTCTGGAACCAAAACTCTCTTTCAAAACACAAGTAAACAGAAGCACCAAAGCAATCTACCACAAGACCACAACACTTCCATGTCTCCTACCTCTTCTCAATCCTCCGGACTTTTGCTCTGCACTCCAGGCCATAATCTTCACATACTTCAACTATCGCAACTCCATCTACCAAGGCCTCCTATAGTCCACACTCCTTCCCCCACATACATTTTACACACAACTGCATGCATTCAACAGGAGCAACAAAGTACGACCACATTATGCCCATCCTTAAGCAGCTTCACTGGCTACTCCATAACAGCCGAACCAAATATAAGGTTCTTCTTACCCACAAAGCCATCCACTCCCAACCCACATCGCACCTATACACCTTAATCCAAACTTTCTAACCCAACAGAGCCAAAATACAGTCCACAAAGAATGCACTCGTAATCCCCCACACAAAAAACAAAAGCACGCAACAAACGTGGACACTCCTTCGAACTATATGCACCTTCCATTTGGAACGCACTCCCAGACTCGATCTGAAACACCACAGACCTCCACACCTTACACAAACACCTAAAAATCCACCTATTCACTGAACACTATCACCTCCACCTAACCCCCCCCCCCATATCCTCATTGCTCCCTCGCCTCTCCCACTATACACATTTCCGACTGACCTTCCTATCCAATGTACATAACAAGCAACCTATATATATAGTTATTATTCCTTGTAAATAAGTTTAATCAATCCATGTAATCTCTATAACCAGTGCTCTATGTAACAAGCATCCCATGTATATAAGTTAATCGTTCCATGTAATCTCTTCCATAACCTTGGGTCTATGTAAACCGTTTTGACCCAGTGAAAAGCAGTATATAAACAATGCTAAATAAATAAATGATGTGAAACAGGATAAAAAGGGTGGGAGGTAAGTTACAGCTTCGTGAGTTTTTTTTTGTTTTTTTTTAGCTCATGCCTGTTCAGTAGCAGTTCAAGGTGAGTTACAGTCAGGTACTGTAGCTATTTCCATGTTGGGCTTACAATCTAAGTTTGTACCTGAGGCAATGGGTGGTTAGTTAAGTGACTTGCCCAAGGCCATAAGGAGCATCAATGGATTTGAACCCTGGTCTTTCTAGTCCCAAGCTGCTACCCTAAACACTAGGCTACTCCTCCACTTCTGTTTAATGACAACTCATCTATAGGGTATAAAGAACATATAGAATCTTTATCTCATTCTTGGAGATACGGCACAAAATATAGGTACTTATGCTTAATATTTATTTATTTACATTCTCTTATATACCGTGCTATTCTGCATCAGTGTGGTTTACATTGAACAAACTGAAATTACATTGAACAGGACATTATAACTTGGAGATAACTATTTTACAGGGAACATGGGCTATGGAGGGTTAAGTGGCTTGCCCAAGACCACAAGGAGCACCTGTGGGACTAGAAACCCAGTCCTTCCGGCCCAAGGTTGCTGTCCTCTAGTGGGATTTGAACCCCCAACCTTCTGGCCTGAAGTACCTTGCCCCAACCACTAGGCCACTCTTCCACTCCTTAATATGTGGGTTCAGTTAAATGAAATGGTATATAAGAGTGAGCATGTTAAAACTCAGTACACTGCTGGCCATGTGAAGGGTCCCCAAATCAGCTGAGACAGGGGTTGCAGTGGGGGCAACATTCACAATACCAGGGGTGGGGAGACATGGTCATTGCTTAAGAGTGACATCTAATGGCTGTCTTTAGGGCCCATGATTATAGGATTCCTCAAGGAGTCCTGGTGCATAGCCCCCGGTCTAGGACCATCACTGCACTGACTGGACTAAATGTGAGTTAAAAGGTGATATAAAATAAAAGTAAAGTCCTCAGGTAGCTGAGAATGAAGACTCATTGCACCAGATCCCAGCCTTGGTGCGGACTGAACGGAAACAGGAGAGAACTGCCAGACGGAAACAAAAATCAGGACAGACCTCATTTATTATTCTTCCGTCAGTATGAGATATTTACATTTAGTTCATTTTCAGTTGTTTGAAATTGGCTTCAAATGTATTCGGAAAGAAAGTTACCTGAAAGTTATGGTAAGGTCTTCTGACTTAAGGTTTTAACCAAATAAGCACAAAACATTCCCAATGCAAACATTTAAAATAGATGTTTCTTGGATAAACACCAGAAAAACACAACTGCCTCTAGTACAACCTTCTCCTCCAGCGGTTTGACTCATATCCTCCGCTCCGTTTTTGTACTTTTTCTGTGCAGGCCACTCCTAAGTGACATATACTTCCACGTTTGATTCTACCAGAAAAGTTACCCAGAAATAGTACCCGTGGTAAAAATAAAAAAAAAACACCACCAATAAACCAGATTTTTGTACCCTCAATGCTTTCTAACAAGCTGGAAAATAAACGCCAAAATATGTAATTTATAAAACCTAAAAACGGAAGTCCTAGTAGTAAGGCTGCCTGCCCAGGGCTGGTGCCCCAAAAGAGTGCACACAGTCTCAAACAGAACAAAGATAAACCAGAGTGAGGTGTAACAGAGCAGTCTTTTATTAAACAAACCCGATATGGCTGCGTTACAGTTAAGTGCCTTCTTCAGGGGGTGAGCTGTGCGTAAGACTGTGAAGCAGTATATTACAAGGGAAAAGTGTACAGGCCACTGAACTCTCAAGTACAGCTGCAAACGCCCACAAACAAAGTTCCTGCAGTATCCATTAGCCTTTAAGCAAACTAGGCGGTTACACAGAGTGCCAGTGTTTCCAGGGTGGCCCATTGCTGCTCCTCTCTGGGGTCTATAGTGGTCACAATGACTTTAAAACAGCACCGCAACACTTATCAAAAGCCTCCGGTGCCGCATGTTGTCAATGCTTCCGCCCCCTCTGATGCAGACTTCCTGTTTGTATGGGGACAAAAGAGGCTGATATTGCAGGTCCTGGAGAGCAACAGGGGCAGGGGTGGGAGCCAGGAGGTGGCAGGAATGAGGATCGCCTAAGCTGCCTCATATCCCTGTGTATGCTTCTGTATATCCTAGTGCAGAGATCTCAGACTATATAGACCATTTGTGCAGAATATGCACACATGATGGAGGCGTGGAAGTATATGCACATGCATTTTTGAATGAGCATCTTTCTAAAATGTGTCTGATGATGGTTTAATAATAGGCCTGAATTACTGAAAACTGGTAACAGAACAGTAGATTTCTTCTTGTTTAAAATACAAGTGTGAGCGTATGCAGCCTTTGATGTTCCAAAGCTTTCTATTTCAGGAAGAAAACTTGAGAAGGAAGGGAAGGGAAGTAATTTTAGATTTGGTATGGCATTTACACATCTAAATGGCCAAAACGTATAAATCATGATTTTACAAAGCCACTGTTATACACATCTAAAAACCACAGGACAAGTAACTTGGAAGGAGGTATGCTGTCGGCAGGTTATTGGTATGGTCTGTGCAAGAACGAAAAGTATGTGCGTATTTCTGATTTTATCGAAGTTTATAAATATTTGCTTTACCGCCTTTTGATAGCAAATTGTCCAGAGGTTTACAATAACCAAATATAGTAAACATAAAGTAAAAGCTAAGGAAGGAAGGAAGTATAGAGACCTCTTGGATTGAAATAGCTGACAAATTTAACCTACTTGGATCAACAATCAATAAAGGAAGGACAAGCGGTCAAGAATTCTGACGACGCATTGCTCTTGGCAGAATGGCTATGAAGGGCCTAGATAAGATTCTCAAGAGCAGAGATGTCTCTCTCCATACAAGGGATTTGACTTGTTCAAGCCATGTTTTTTTCAATAACGCCATATGGATGCAAAAGTTGGACAGTGAAAAAGATAGACAGGAAGAAAATTGATGCCTTTGAATTATGGTGCTGGCGACTAATACTGTGTATACTATGGACTGCCTGAAGAACAAACCAGTCAGTACTAGAGGAGATCAAACCTAAGCTTTCTTTAGAAGCTCAGATGACAAGACTTTGACTTTCAAACTTTGGACACATCATGCGAAGAAAGAGATCATTAGAGAAAGACATCATGCTTGCAAAAGAGGAAGGCCAGAAATGAGATGGATCGATACAATAACAGCAGCTCTGGGTGCCATTCTGTCAACAATGAGCCGCCTGTCTGAAGACTGAACACAGCTTAGGACAATTATCCAGAGGGTCACCAGGAGTCAACATCGACCCAGCGTCACTTAATAACTATATAGTTTGGAGATGACCTGGTAATTTTATAGGAGAGGTTACTTAGTTTCTACCTAGTTAATCGTGCTGGGAGGAGACTCCTCTGGGAGGGAAATTCTAAATCATATATAAATCACTCCGTAGATGCTGGATATGGGGTAGGGATCATAGGGGATGGAAGGGACATGCTAGACACAAGGTAGGGGCATGGGGTGAATGGCAGATGCTGGACACAGGGAAGGAGTCATAGGCGGATAAAGAGCAGATGCTGGACAGGGGATGGGTTCTTGTGTGAGTTTTGGAAGTTGATAGTTTGCTCTTGGTCTCAAATGACTTTTCTGTATTAATTCCAGAGCAGACCCAACCATCAGGCAATCTAGGCGATCGCTTTTGGGGGTCAGCAGAGAGTAGGGCATTCAAAGCAAAACAATAAATTTTGACTGCCAGGGGAGACATATGGGTTAAGATTTGCATAAGATGCCAAAACCTTGAATCAACTCTGGGTCTGGCACTGATTCACAATGGCCCCGATTTTGGGATGCGGGACGTGCAACCCCACAAGCCATCCAGGCCCAATTCTTCCTCCAGCTCTCCCCATATGTCCTGAACATCAGGAAGGGGAGAGTTGGTGGGGGACGGGAGGGGGAGGGATCAGGGTGAAGCAGGGGCGGGCCAGACCAGCAGGATGTACAGGGCCAATTCAGCTCACGACCCCTCTATGTTCTGCCGGGCCCATGGGGATGTGCTGCTTATTCAAGCTCAAAGGTAGAATAAGCTGCAAAAAAACGGTGATCGAGCCTGGGGATCCCCCCGGGACCGAGGTCGGGTGCGAGGGGGTCCCCTGCCGCCCAATCCAGACCATGGCAGGCCAGCCATGGGTCGGGCAGTGGGGAAAAGGGGGCCAAGACCGCGGGAGTTCGGGACGCCCGTGAGGAGGAAGTCCCCGCAGGCGGCAGAGGCACGCCAGGCCATCGTCAGGCCCAATTCTAGTTACCGCAGGAACATTTTATTCAAGCGATCCACAATTGGGTCCAAAAAGTCCCATCTTGTTTGGGACCATCCAGACAGCCTGGACGTGCCCCTTCCTGAATCGTGCTCAATATGCTTGGTTTTGAGAGGGATTTTTTTCTCTTATGGTAAGTTTTATGGGAAAAGTTCTAGCTCTGCTCTGCACAGATTGTTAGGGAAGGGACCGAGGACAGGTTTTGATGGACACAGACTATATATTTTTGTATTTAATGCCATATGGGAGAACATATGTGTGTTGGAGGGGCCTGAGAAGGGGACTGTGGCTGAAAAGGTGCTGAAGAGTTCAACCTTTTGTACTCCTCTTCCCTTGATATATCTTGCAGACTCTAAAGCCTGAAGGAACAACAAGGAGTGAGATGTAAAACAGGAAGTCCTTTATTAAGTAAAAAGCCCGGATATGGCCACGTTTCGGCAAACGCCTTCATCAGGGAGAACTGGAATGAATTAAAGACTTCGTCAAAACAAATTACCTCACAGAGGCACCGAAAGACTTTCCGTTTGCATTATTGCAGCTGGATGTGTGCACAGGTTTCTGCAAGGCGTGAACAGAATGTCTTCAGGTGCTCGTTTCTGATCATTTGTTTTGACAAAGCCTTTAATTCATTCCAGTTCCTCCTGATGAAGGCGTTTGCCGAAACACAGCCATGTTGGGGCTTTTTTATTTAATAAAGGACTTCCTGTTTTACACCTTACTTGTCATTCTCCCTGCTGTTCTGCGAGTGTGTGTGCTCTTTTTGGACCAGACACTAAAGCCTGTACCATTGTCTTCTCTGCAGTTATTTATTGTAGGCAGGACAGGAAGCGGGGATGGGTGAAACATGGTTTTTCTTTTTCAAAATGTTGGCAGTCCTACTTATACCATCCAGAGGGAGCCACAGGCCCAAAACAGAAGAGGAGAGAGTAGAGGGAAAGGAGGGTGTCTTAGGCTCCTGAGTGACTGTACAGACCCTGCCAGCACCTCAGCAGCTCATTAGGATAGTAGAAGTGAGAAAGAAGTGAGCTACTTGATACATAATTAAAAGGAAAGAACAGGAGATAACTGCTTGTGATATAGTTCTATGCTTACTATTCTTCCAGTTGTAATTTTAGCTATTGTTATCAGTGACCTTGAAGCCTCTTAAGTAAACCCTTGGTTCAGAACACAAAATCTGGACTGGACTCAGTTATTTTGAGAAGGGAAGAGGTATGAGTGGCGTTTAAGTGCCAAGGCCTCCCAGTGTATACTGATCCCATTTAATGAACCCTGAAAGAATTAGCTCGAGTAGAGATTGAGCACTTGCATTGCTCTTGGAGTGGTGTGACCATTGTCTGCCATACAGCATAAGGGTCCACTGTAAGGACTACACTCAGGCAGGGGAGTTACACAATGAAAGGGAAGGAAGCAACCAATGTTCCCTCTAAGCTGTGCGCGTGTGCGTGCGCACACACCTCGCTGAACGAGCGCACATACTTTACAACAGAGCGCACAAAAATTATGTTTCTGATTTTGACAGAAAACACAGACGTCTTAAAATTTAAAAGTTGTGACTGTAATTACTAGAAATTTTCCGCTTCATTTAGTAATCGTCTATTTTCATTTAATTTGATTAAAATGAATGTGCTGTACATACTGTATTCTGACATGTAGTCAAATTTTAAAGTATATAACTCCGAGTGTCGTTATCTGGCGCACAAAAATTTAACCTTCCTTCAAAAGCTGCACAGCTGATATTTTATGCGCACACAGCCTACAGAAAATTAAAGGGAACATTGGAAGCAACGGGTGGGAGGCAGAATAGGTGATGGCTGCTATTCAGTGCCCTCAGTCAGATAAGACATACATTTTAAAACAGGCTTATGGACTAAGTCCCTTTTTAAATTGAATAAGGGAGGCTTCATCTCTCAAACAGAAAGGTGATGTATTCCATGGGGGCTGGCACCTGGTAAAATAATGCAGATCTATGGGTGACCTCAAAGCAAATAACTGAAAGGAAAAGAAGACAACGTAGTTGACCATTTTGGGAAGGAAGAGCACGAACTGGGACATAGGGTATTAAAAGATCTGAAAGGTACTCTGGCTCACCAGTGCATAGGGCATATGAGTATTCTGAGCCTAATATTCACAGTTATTACTGCTGAATATTCCCAGGTTAGCACTAGGGCAATCCAGGGGTGGTACCCAGAGGGGATATTTAGCCTCTGCCTGGATATGACAAAGTGGCGAAAGTAAAGTGTAGCAAAGACTGACCTAACTTTCACTGCAGAAGCTAATCAGGCAGCTGATGAATTTTGCCACTGTCCAGTTAGCCTCCTGCTAATCCGAGTTACCAAGATATTCAATGCCAAGGCCAGATATGACTCCCAGGTTTATGTTTTGGCAGCAGCAGCTAGCTGTATTATAACAGCTAGCCGCTGCCGTTGAATATCCCTCCCCCCCCCTTTGAGCCTAATCATATAGAGCCCAATTCCGTATCGTGCATATCCAGCCCACGGACACATTCAAATCAAGTCAGGCCTCCTTTGATCCCAATTCCGCATCCATGGGTCTCGACATGCCCATGGGTACGGAATCAGGGGGATAGATGTGTTCGGCGGGCATGTACAAGTGCTATTCAGCCGGCTCCATGCCTTGGATGTGGGTAAACATTTTTTGACATCCCTGCTCCCATTCTATTCTCAAATGCTACATATTTTGCATCCTGCCCGTCCCCATGATCTACCCACAGAATGCAATACTCCTCGGGAAAAAACGTGCATCTCCTAAGCTACTCATCACAGACAATTGTTTGACGATGCACACTAGACATAAATACCAATGAGAAATGACAGCCGCTGCAGCCTAGACCCTGCAGTCTGTCGCCCTCATGCCCTGAAAAGTACTAGTTAAGCCCAGTGCAGCACAATATGGTATATTGGAATGCAAATGTGAACATATATGTTAGGACATACCTTGCATCAAATGGTACATGGCATTAGGAACCAGCCCCAGTGAGTCCTGTCCTGGTAATCTCTACAAACACACCTTAAACTGCTAGGGATGGCCCAAAACCCTGAACTAACATTGCCGGTCCCCAAAGGATGCATAATTTTGCTGAGCAACAAATTTTTGCACATTTCATGTCAATGGTCTATAAATGCACTCAGTCTGTTGCTCTGCACTTCCATTCCCTTCTTCCTACACCCCTCCTCATGAACTCCCCTCTTCTGTCAGATTGTTTCTGTCTATGCCCTTCTCTTCTACTGCCAAATCCAGATGTCTCTCCTTGCATCTTGCAGCTCCTTATGTCTGGAACAAACTAACTGAGTCTATAAGTCAGGCTGCATCCCTGGGACCTCTCAAATTACCAGGCGCTCACCCGATCAGTGCCACTGTTAGATCAGATCCGCCATAGCTCCCTTGTGTTTCCTGACCATTCCCCCTAGATGTATCCAGTTCACAGCTGTCGGGTTGGCTGTCCCGACTAGATCGTAAGCTCCACTTGAGTATGGACCATCTATGTGTCTGTGCAATGCTGCATTTGCCTTGTGGCGCTATACAACTGATCAGTAGCAGTAGTTGTAGTTGTGGTAGGGCCTCACCTCTGCTCCCTGTACCTTAAGACTGCATCTTGTATTTTTACAGATTGCAGTCACACCAGTTCAAAACATACTTGTCACAACCATTCTTCTCTATGGGATGCATTGCAGAGTACAGCGGAATATCTTGTAAGATCTAGCCTTATACCATATTTCAGCAAGAATAACGTGGACGTGTCCGGGAAACATTTAATATGTACATGGGCTTTTCCTGAATACACTTTATAGAAGCATGACAACAGAAAAAGTCCACGTAACCTATCTAGTCTGTCCTTCAATATCAACCATTACAACAGTCCCCTTTTTTCCTTTAGAGATCCTCTGTATTTGTCCCATGCTTTTTCCTCATCTCTACCACCTCCACTGGGAGACTATTCCACGCATCTACCTCTCTTTCCATAACAAAATATTTCCGCATATTAGGTATCTCCTTTCACCCTCAGCCTATGTCCCCTCATCGCAGAGCTTGCTCTCAATCAAAAGAGGCTCTCCTCCTGTGCATTTACACCACGGAGGTATTTAAACGTCTTAAGCATATCACCTCTATCCTGCCTTTCCTCTAAAGTATACATATTAAGATCCTTTATAACAAAGACCACTAACCACCCTGTGTACCGACTCCAACCTGTTTATATCCTTTTGAAGATGCAGTCTCCAGAATTGCACACAATACTCCAAATGAGGCCGCACCAAAGACTTATACAGAGGCACTATCACCTCCTTTCTTTATACGGCTCCATGGCTGACCATGCCCCTGTTCCACCCTCCCACATATAGTCTGAGATCCCCGTGCTAGCGCCATGGATGTGCATGTCAACAGTGTTTCGGAATACGGTCGAGGACATTTTTGGCACATAAACATCACCACCACATGTACAAACCCCTTATTTGTGTTCTGGAATGACCCCCATAGGATATAGAGAGCCAATGTTCAGTGCAGAGCAGAGGTGAAACATGGTCTGCTTCTTAGCATTATAGAGTACCCTCACCGCAGGGTTTCAGATATAGACCTTGGCATTTGCACCTATTCTGAGGCAGTCATGTCAACTATCCGCTCATTTAGACCTGGGATTCGCACCAGTCATTGAGGGGCCAATTCTCCTTATCTCTCTGGTATGTAAAACGATATCCACATTTTAAAAAATGCTCTTATTTAGCTTTTTTGGTCAAATGGCTAATCCCACTGGCTGTGCTGCAAAATAAAAGTGCACCCCTGCACGCCCTTACACTATTTTACAAGTCTCTTTGTTCAGTAAACCTTCATGACTTGGACGTCCCTTTTCTGACTTGCATGTCCTATGCAGAATGTGCCTTCGTTCATTTAATTCAAGGAACTTGGTCTCAAGCAGAACAGTAGTTTGGTGTGCTAAATGGTAGAATATATGAACCTCTAAAAGGCAGCATATGTGGCTGTATGTACGGTAGTAGATGCGATTTATATCAGATGGTATATGGCTGTGTCACGCTGTCTTTCTCAAGCCAGTCCTGGAGGTATCTTAGCCAGTCTTGTTTTCATCCACAATGAATATTAGTATTAATATTGGTTGCACAGCACCTGCCTTCTGTATACAGCACTTTGACAATACACATAATAGACAATCCCTGCTCCTTAGAAATTACAGTCTAGTCAAGACAACAGCGCTCCCCACCCCCACGCAAACAAATGCAAAATGATGCTTAGCATTAAAACAGGGATACTGGGATTGCAGAAAAGTAAATCCAGTGGGTTTGAGGCAGCCATGATTTTCTGCAAGGTCATGCTGGGTGAAATACTGTAGTTCTGTATGCATTAGAGACTCAGTATATGCAAATCCCACTGTGTATTCATTAAAAACTCAGGACTTAATGCAGAAACTCTGCATTAACACCCGGTGCTAAAGCTCTACTGCAGTTTCCTAAGCAAGTTTGGCGCAGACGTTTTACTCAGTGATGCACATGAGCTATGCGCAAAAGGTCTGCGCTAAACAAGGACAGCAAGACAGGCAGAGCTTCAGAGTGGTCTGCCGTAGCAGCACCTATAACCTGCACACACAAAAAAAAACAATTTAGCACTGGTGCTGGATTTCTA
Organism: Ichthyophis bannanicus; assembly: GCA_033557465.1. Classification (NCBI taxonomy): domain Eukaryota; kingdom Metazoa; phylum Chordata; class Amphibia; order Gymnophiona; family Ichthyophiidae; genus Ichthyophis; species Ichthyophis bannanicus. The sequence goes on along the minus strand of CM066043.1, from coordinate 209,918,050 downwards.
CCCAGTGAATAAACAATTGCTCAGCATAATATTGCCATTTATTTACCAGATTGCAGTCTAGTTAGTACATAACATATTTTTAGCATACTTCTGCCATTTTTTTCAGCACTCTCTTCAGCAAAGCCAGAAAGATGTTATGGGTGCTGTACACTAAAGAAACAGACATAAATTCTTCATCAGCACTGGCTACAGACCTATAACACCTCCTCAGACTTTGCATTAAAATCTCACATTGAGCTCAACCTTCTGGTCTTCTGTGCACTTCTCTGCATCTGGGCTGCCTAGCAAATTCCTTCATTACTATCCATTTAATGCCATTAGTGCAGTGTTTATGCTCAAGTTAGATTCCTCCCTGCATTCTGCGCACACACTAGAACAGAAAATTCTGTGTAAACACTGCAGGGATGCCAGCGCACTTTTCTGTATTGAGCTGTCAGCTGGTTAGATAATACTCCCAGACTGGATAGGGAAATACTAGGATGATATATATATAGCTAGATAGATAGTGTATATAACAATATACAACAATATATATATAACAATATATATATAACAATATGGAGTGGAGGAGTGGCCTAGTGGTTGGGGCAAGGTACTTCAGGCCGGAAGGTCGGGGGTTCAAATCCCACTAGAGGACAGCAACTTTGGGCCGGAAGGACTGGGGTATCTAGTCCCACAGGTGCTCCTTGTGGTCTTGGGCAAGCCACTTAACCCTCCATAGCCCATGTTCCCTGTAAAATAGTTATCTCCAAGTTATAATGCCCTGTTCAATGTAATTTCAGTTTGTTCGATGTAAACCGCACTGATGCAGAATAGCGCGGTATATAAGAGAATGTAAATAAATAAAATAAATAAATATAAATAAATAAATATATGGTACTCTATATGTAGAGACTGCTTGGATGTCATTGCTTTGAGCAACCAATGCCTTCCAGTGTCCCTGCTGTTGCTTTTGCTGTACCTGTTATTGTATCAGTGACCCTAAAGTTTAAGTAAACCCTTGATTCAGAACAGAAACTGGACTGGACTCAATTATTTGAGAAGGGAAGAGTTGTGAGTGGAATGCAAGTCCAAGGGCCTCCCAGCATATGCTGGTCCCCATTAAGAGAACTCTTAACAATGTAACTCCAAGAGTAGAGACTGGAGTAGAGGCTTTCCTAACCAGGGCTCCACACATCAAACAGGGAACTTTTACTTGAGCACAGTAGGTTGCTGAACTCTGTAACCTCCTCAGGTTCAGAAACTGCTAACACCTAATCAAGAGTTAGTGGGCCTGTTTCCTGAGTGCAGTTGAAGCCTGCATAAAAAGCTCCTGTGCCCTGCCCTTTTGAGGCTTTCCTAACCAGGGCTCCACACATCAAACAGGGAACTTTTACTTGAGCACAGTAGGTTGCTGAACTCTGTAACCTCCTCAGGTTCAGAAACTGCTAACACCTAATCAAGAGTTAGTGGGCCTGTTTCCTGAGTGCAGTTGAAGCCTGCATAAAAAGCCCCCGTGCCCTGCCCTTTTGAGGCTTTCCTAACCAGGGCTCCACACATCAAACAGTAAGTAAGGATTTGAGGGTTTCTTTGTTTGGGGTTTTTTTTTATTACATTGCTAGCTCTGACTGGGAGCTCTTAAAAGGGTTTTGTGTATATTTTTTAAAGCAAGGTTACTTTCATTTTTGCTGTTTTAGGGGAACTTTTACTTGAGCACAGTAGGTTGCTGAACTCTGTAACCTCCTCAGGTTCAGAAACTGCTAACACCTAATCAAGAGTTAGTGGGCCTGTTTCCTGAGTGCAGTTGAAGCCTGCATAAAAAGCTCCTGTGCCCTGCCCTTTTGAGGCTTTCCTAACCAGGGCTCCACACATCAAACAGTAAGTAAGGATTTGAAGGTTTCTTTGTTTGGGTTTTTTTTTTTATTACATTGCTAGCTCTCTGACTGGGAGCTCTTAAAAGGGTTTTGTGTATATTTTTTAAAGCAAGGTTACTTTCATTTTTGCTGTTTTAGGGGAACTTTTACTTGAGCACAGTAGGTTGCTGAACTCTGTAACCTCCTCAGGTTCAGAAACTGCTAACACCTAATCAGGTGTTAGTTCCCTCCCTACCCACCCCGACTCCCACCCACCCCTAGTGAGCAGTCTTGCTTTATAGGGCACCTCCCCCTTTAACAAATCACAGTGAATTGGACCAGCACATTTTGAATATAATTAAAGAGATTTAACTGCTTTTTCTCTGAAAGGACAGCTGCGAAACCGGCTGGTACTTGGTAGATCTCTCTTTTTTCTTTAACAGATACCTAAGCTCCACAAACAGGACAATGGCTGGGAAAAATCGTATTGCTAAAGCTGTTGCCCCCATTACAGCTTCTGCCTCGGTCCAGACAGAGGTCCTAATGCCAGTTGAGGAACCGGTTCCATGTGCAGGGTGCCTGCATGCTGAAGCTCTGAGGAAACAACTGGAGGAACTCAGAGAGGAGGTGGCGAGGCTGAGGAGCATTCAAGACAGTGAGAAGTACATTGATGAGATGCTTCTTGCAGCAACCAGGCTCTCCAGCACAGGAGAAGATGGGTGCCAACAGAATGTCGATGATTGGACAAAAGTCACCAGAGCCTGCAAAATCACCAATCCAACTTCTCCAGCCCTTGAATTGAAGAACCATTATGCAGCCCTGGAAGTGGAGGAGGTGAAAGCATCCCTGGAAAGGGAAGAACCAGAGTTCAAGTACCCCATAGTTGCGGAATCAGTGACCAGAAGGAAACGAAGGGTAGTGGTGGTTGGAGACTCTCTTCTGAGGGGTACTGAGGCGTCCATCTGCCGACCAGACTTGATGTCCAGAGAGGTATGCTGTCTGCCTGGTGCCAAGATCCAAGATGTTACGGAGAGTTTGCCGAGACTCATCAAGCCCACTGACTTTTACCCAATGTTGCTAATCCATGTTGGAACAAATGATACTGCCAGGTATACCTCGGAACGTATCAAAAGTGACTTCATGGCTCTGGGACAGAGGGTGAAGCAGGTAGGTGCACAGGTGGTATTCTCTTCAATCCTCCCTGTTGAGGGTAAAGGCCAAGGCAGAGAGGCTTGCATCCTGGAGATGAATGCATGGCTGCGTGGATGGTATCTTCGAGAGCGTTTTGGTTTCCTAGACCATGGGATGCTGTTCCAAGGGTTGCAGAGCAGAGATGGCATCCATCTGTCCAAGAAAGGTCAACGCATCTTTGGTAGTAGACTGGCTAATCTACTGAAGAGGGCTTTAAACTAGATTCGTTGGGGATGGGTGAAGAAAGACCCCAGGTAAGTGATACATTAAATTCCTTTATGGAAATGGGTAACAGGGGTAACATATGGAAAGCAGTGTGAATTAATGCCCGTAGCATGGGAAATAAGATCCCTGAAGTTGAAGCTTTGGTGGGAGTGGCTGACTTGGATTTAGTGGCAGTTACAGAAACATGGTTCACAGAAAACCATGACTGGGATGTAACTATACCTGGCTATACTTTATTCAGAAAGGACAGGGTAGGAAGAAGGAGAGGAGGATTGGCACTATATGTAAAAACTACTATTAAAGCTTTGGAATTACAGAGCTTAAAAGGGAGAGAGGAGGCATTGTGGGTTAAACTAGAAAGAGGGAAAGAGAAATCTATTTGCATTGGTGTGATATACAGACCTCCCTCACAAGAGGAAGAGGTGGACAGAGAGTTAATTGAAGACATACGCAGCATTGCTAGGAAAGGGGAAGTGCTACTGCTAGGAGATTTCAATATGCCAGATGTTGATTGGCACATTCCTGCTGCAGTATCATCTAGAAGTAAGGAGATCCTGTATTCTCTACAGGGAGAACTATTCAGGCAATTGGTAACAGACCCCACACGTGAAGGGGCCATACTGGACTTGGTGCTTACCAATGGTGAAAGTGTTTCTGATGTTGTAGTGGGAGATCATTTTGCATCCAGTGATCACCAGATGTTGTGGTTCAGTATTAGGACTAGGGCTGTTAGAATCCATTCCAAGGTGAAGATCTTAGACTTTAGGAAGACTAACTTTGCGAAGATGGGCCAATACCTCAGGGAGTCGTTAGTGGGATGGGAACAGCTGGGGGATGTAGAAAAACAGTGGGCAAAACTGAAAGGGGGTATTTTAAAGGCAACCAACCTTTTTGTTAAAATGGCAAATAAAGGCAAAAGGAACAGGAGACCGCTATGGTTTTCGAAGGAAGTAGCTGAAAAAGTGAAGAAAAAGAGGGAGGCCTTCATGAAATACAAGAAATCACAGAGAGAGAAAGACAGGCATCTGTATTTGGAAAAACTTAGAGAAGCTAGCATAGTAGTCAAGAAGGCAAAGATTCAAAAGGAGGAGGAAATAGCCAATGCAATAAAATGGGGGGATAAGACATTTTTCAGATAGATTAGTGAGAAGAGGAAGGGCAAAAGTGGTATTGTCAGACTCAAGGGTGCAGGGGGGGAATATGTAGAAGCTGATAAGGATAAAGCGGAATTGCTTAACAAATATTTTTGTTCTGTGTTCACAGATGAAGAACCAGGAGCAGGACCTCAGAAAACACCCACAAATAAGAACAGAAGCGAGGGACATCTTGAACAATTTTCAGAAGACTGTGTTCGTGAGAAACTAGCTCAACTTAAAGTAGACAAAGCGATGGGACCGGATGGGATACACCCTAGAATACTGAGGGAACTTGGGGACGTTCTAGCAACTCCACTGACTGACCTTTTCAATGCCTCATTGGAGTCGGGAGTGGTGCCAAAGGACTGGAGAGAGGCTCATGTGGTGCCTTTACACAAAAGCGGAAGTAAGGATGTGGTTGAAAACTACAGGCCGGTTAGTTTAACTTCGGTGGTGAGTAAATTATTGGAAACACTGCTGAAAGAGAAAATAGTGAGGTTTCTGGAGTCCGGCGGATTACAGGATCCGAGGCAGCATGGATTCACCAGAGGCAGGTCTTGTCAGACAAATCTGATTGATTTCTTTGATTGGGTGACCAGGGAGTTGGACCGAGGGAGAGCTCTAGATGTGGTGTATTTAGATTTCAGTAAAGCCTTTGACACTGTTCCTCACAGGCGACTTATAAACAAACTGAGCACCCTAGGGATGGACCCTAAAGTTACTGCTTGGGTTAGAAATTGGTTGGGTGGGAGGTGACAAAGAGTACAAGTAAATGGAGCTCACTCTGAGGAGAAGGATGTTACCAGTGGTGTGCCCCAGGGATCTGTCCTTGGTCCGATTCTTTTTAACATCTTTGTTAGTGATATAGCGGAAGGGCTGTCGGGTAAGTTTTGCCTCTTTGCGGATGATACCAAAATCTGCAATAGAGTAGACACCCAGGAAGGTGTAGATAACATGAGGAGGGATCTAGCTAAGCTTGAAGAATGGTCTAGAATTTGGCAGCTGGGATTTAATGTTAAAAAATGTAAGGTCATGCATTTGGGCTGCAGCAATCCAAGGGAGCAATACAGTATAGGAGGTGAAGTACTTTTGTCCACTAAAGAAGAGCGGGACCTAGGCGTGGTTGTGTCTGATGATCTTAAAGTAGCTAAACAGGTAGAAAAGGCGACGGCAAAAGCTAGAAGGATGCTTGGGTGCATACGGAGAGGAATGGCTAGCAGAAAAAAGGAGGTGATAATGCCTCTGTATAAGTCTTTGGTGCGACCTCATTTGGAGTATGGTGTGCAGTTCTGGAGACCGCACCTTCAAAAGGATGTGAACAGGATGGAGTCGGTGCAGAGGGTTGCTACTAAAATGATTAATGGGCTTCATTATAAAGCATATGAGGACAGACTTAAGGATCTTAATATGTACACCTTAGAGGAAAGGCGGGATAGAGGTGATATGATTGAGATGTTTAAATACCTCCGTGGCATAAATGTTCAGGGAGAGAGCCTCTTTCAATTGAAAGCAAGTTCTGCTACGAGGGGACATGGGATGAGGGTGAAGGGAGATAGATTCAGGAGTGATATGCGGAAATATTTCTTTACGGAAAGAGTAGTGGATCCGTGGAATAGTCTCCCAGTGGAGGTGGTAGAGATGAGGACAGTAACTGAATTCAAAAAAGCATGGGACCAACACAGAGGATCTCTAAAGGTAAAAAGTGGACTGTTGTAGTTGTTATGGAAGGACAGACTAGATGGGCCTTGTGGTCTTTTTCTGTCATCATGTTTCTATGTTTCTATGAAAGTAAAGAAACTTTTGGATTTGGTGTGATCGCTGCCCACCAGATAGTGGAAAAGAGACTACTGTAGGGAGTATACACAGATGGTGGGTTACATAGATATAATTGAATAAGATTTATAAAGTAGGGGCCCCCCCCCCCCCGACATATCTGTATATTTTCACTGTTGTACTGGTTTTCCAGAAAACTTGCTTTGCTTTCTTTTCTCTCTATTCCTCTATATCTCCTTCTCCCACAAGAAGGTATCATCTCTTAAATGAGTCTGGTACTTTTTTCTTCTCAAAAACCTTGTTCCAGCTGGTGTTCTCCACCTCAAAGGCCTTCTGTACTCCCTACTTTCTTGTTCATGGCTCTCATTATATGACTTTCTTGGAATTCTGAACTGAAAATATAAAAGGAGAAAGATTTCATAAACCCCTCCCTTTCCTTTCTGTTTCTCTCATCTTCCTTACTTCAGTGCCTTTGATCACAGACATGGAGTTCAAACATGCATCACCTAACCACTAGAGAACCTACTAATATCCTGAGAGCTCACCTACCAGCTATTGCACAGTGATAATAGTATTCAGTGGGACCCTAACTTCCCTTTGCCTCTCTCTTTCCTCTCTGCACTGCTTAAAATATTACTCATCACAATAGGAACAGTTCTAAAATGTCCAGCAGATGAGGTTCAGCAGTTTAGGATATGCGTACTACCAGCTACAGCACTGAGACTTTCATTTCTTATGATAGAGGTGGCCATTGTTTAAAGAAGCAGCATTGTCATGAAATCTATCTTTTAGATTAATACTGCAGACTTCATAGGAGGCTAACTAATGATGTCACAAAGAAGTGTCCACAAAGGGAGACAATGGCAAAAACTGTCTTTCAAACGAGCAAATGTAGAAATTAGCGATGAAGCATGATGTTCTTTTGGTGACGTTAGACGTTCAATCTCTATACACCAGTATACCACAGCATTTAGCACATGCGATCGTGCAAGAAGTATTGAAGGATAGAGGAGATTTATCCCAGGAACATCTTTTGTTTTTACATCAAGTAACTGAACTCACCCTTTTTGAAAATTGTTTTGTGTTTGAGGAGCGTATTTATCATCAAATTGCAGGGGTGGCTATGGGAGCCACATGCGCCCCCTCAATAGCTAATTTCTACATGGGCTCGTTTGAAAGACAGTTTTTGCCATTGTCTCCCTTTGTGGACAAGGTGAAATCGTGGCATCGTTACATAGATGATGTATTTATGTTATGGCAGGGTGAACAAAACGAATTACAAGCTTTTGTGTGTTGGCTAAATAGTTGTGACAAGAATTTAAAATTTACTTGTGAGTGCCACACAAAACAGATCACCTATCTGGATATACAGATAACAAGAGACAATGATAGCTGGAAAACCACGGTATTTCGTAAACCTACCCATAGGAATACATTTTTACATTATACGAGCACCCACCCTATGGGTCTAAAAGATAGTCTTCCCATATCACAGTTCCTACGCTACCGGAGAAATTGTTCTACGGTTGCTGAGTATAAACAGGCTTCAAGATATCTGAAAACCAGTTTTCTGAGAAGGGGATATCCACAATCGATAATTCACCGTGCTTATCTATGGGCGCTATTTAATAATAGAGAGCTTTTGCTAACTCCAAAGGATAAGTCCAATGCATCACAATTTGATCAGAATGTAAACCTTGTCACAACCTATTCACCCTTAAGCATGAAAATTCAGAAGATCTTAAAAAAACATAAAGAAGTCCTAGAAGTGGTACCGGGTCTACAAGACAAAACTGTGCGGTGTGTTTGGAGAAAAAGCAGAAGTTTAAAGGAATACCTCTCCCCTACAGTACTACGGCCAATGGACTGGATTCCAGGGCGAGAGAAAATAGGAGGACACACAAAATGTGGTCAGTGTGGCATATGTCCAATTACGTTGGAAATTTCGGAGTTAACACATCGAGGGGGAACCTATTTTTTGAGGCATTCCACTAATTGTGAATCTAAATCAGTGGTTTATGCTATTCGTTGCCCCTGTTCTCTTTTATATATAGGGAAAACGATTCGAGCTTTTAAAATCCGCTTAAAAGAACATGAGAGCAGAATAAAGTGTCAACGGACAGAAGCCCCAATTGTGCAGCACTGTTTAGATTTTGGTCACAGTTTTGCCATGCTACAGTGCTGGTGTATAGAATTAGTATTACATGGATCATATGGAAGATCACAAGAACAAACGTTATTATATCGGGAGCAATGGTGGATCCATCGATTAAGATCAGTTCAACCAGAGGGGTTAAACATCAGCGTTGATTGGCTAGCATGTGCCTGAGAGGCTCTAACAAATTGGTCTTATAGAAAGGTATTTAAATTGACAACTGGACGCATGCGCGGCGTCTTTTTGTTCAGGACAGAATTACGACAGACAGCGTTTATGACCGGTGATAAATCATGAAAACCGGGACGCTATCAGAGGTATTTTTTCTGTATAAATGATAAGTGATGTGTGTTGAGAAATGGTTTGGTTAAAAGCAGCATTCAACTACATAATATTGCTGCTTTTCGTTTGTGTTGCCATAGATAACATCCAAAGTATATTGAAGAAAACGATAAGCGAAACAGTCCCGAGGAGAGGCAATGCATTTATCCCCTTGATAAACCCAGCAGGAGAAACGCTAGGGCGCCTAGATAATTGTGGCGTTGGGGGTTCTTTTCCATCCACCTGAAGGGGCGTTATTTGCACCATTCTACATAAGATAAGCAGGAGTGGTGACAATTGTTTAAATTTTTTTAAGAAATGATAAAAAAAAGGAATAGCAGCAATACAACATTAGAGAAAATAATTGCCTACGGTCATTGATGTGAATGGACACTACATTGGGAGAGTCAAAGTACCCCCAAAAAAGTGTAAAAATATCGTTTATCTGAGACCAATGGCAAGCATGATAATGAGTTGAAATTTGGAAAACAGACTAGAGTGAATTTACGTGTTTATAGTATGGTTGCAGTTCACTCATGAGATAGACCTAACTTAGTTTTTTATCAGTTATTTAATGACTAAAGAATATCGTAATGAATAAAGACGATTTGCAGCCCTAGAAACTAAATCCAGCCTCATGCTGAACCTCAGTTGTGACTGATTTTCTTTCTCCTCCCTCAATTTCTGGTAGTCTACTGGAAGATAGAAGGTTTCTTTCTTTAGTATATTTTCTTAATGATTGTATTTCTTTCTTTTCCTTTCTTCATGTTGCTTGAGCAAGTTTATACTTGTATAACTTGTTAAAATAATTAATAAATAAACATTTTTCAAGAACTGTGCACAAGGCCCTTCATAAGAGTGCAGAAGAACAACCACATCTGAAGAAGGTCCTTCTGTCAGCTCTGTAGGTCATGCACAATATTGTCTATTGAATGATTCTCACGTTGCTCCATTTAAAGATTTCAAAGCCTTCAACAAAATTACAAAGCATTGTGGCGAACCATTTTATTTAAAAAGTACATTCCTAGAAAGATTTCTTTCACAATATGCAGAAATGGGATTTTTCATTTTCAAAATATACCTTATGATGGAGAAGCAATGCTAGAAGTTGGATTTCTTCAGTGTGGAAGGCAGCAGGCATGAAAAATATTGTAGCAAGGAAGAGATGTGACATCAAGGGTGACTATTGCAGTGAGTCTCATCTCTGAATCAGTGGTTTCTGGCTATTTCCCCCACTACCTTAGACGTGTATATCAGAGCTTCCTGCATAACATCGTTTGAACTTCCAGCAGAAATCCAGTAAAGATACTTTTAGGAGAGGAATCGTCCTAGCTATAAAACAGTACGGCTTAAGACCTTAAGAAGGCTATACTCAAAGCATTTCCCAACACCGGGAAAAACATCTCTTTACCTGTGTCAAGTTGCATTTCGATTCTTACCCTCTCCCAGTCCATTTAAAAGTAAGCACACTATTCACAGCAAACATGCTATTACCTGCATTAAAAACAGGCAGGGATAGGCTAGGGCGGCGAGAATCATGTGAACATTATACTTCATTCAAATCTTCGTGCTTACTTTACAACATTGCACTTTGTGCTTGCTGTCAAACATGTGCCAAATATACAGGAACTTCATTATCCTTGTTGCGTACGCCTACTCTCATTTTCAAAGGAAAAAGCCGCCAAGAGACTGCAAGCCCCGCACACAGTATCATTAGAGCCCTCTTACACATAGCAATGGGTAAAGTGCGAGGAAGGGGCATGCGTTTGTAGCTGAACAGGTACACTGAAAAAAAAATTCCATGAGAGCACAAAATATCCCTCCTAAGCCCATCAAAACAGCTATTTCACAGCAGGAGGAGAAATGCCAAAGGCCAAATTTCTCCCAATGTTGAAGGGACATCTAAGCAGCTCAGGAATCTACCAGTTGGCCAATATGGGAAAAAAAGAACAAAGCAAACATCATTCCCAAACAAGATCAGAAGACGCATGTGAAGAGAGGGGACAGTCTATTCTCTTGCCATAGTCCCAGAGGTAACGGCGCTGTAGGGGAGATGATGGATTCATATGGTCAGTACAGAGAGCTTCCTATACCCTTGTTCCATCAGCTTCTTGGGTTTCCAAATAAAACCACTGGGTTAGCTGAAATATTTTAAAATGTTTTCAAAGAGAATTCTTAATTTCGGCATTAAACCATGTGTGTACAGCCTCCTTATTCTCCAGCACCCATCTGATGTTGGCTTTGGTTTTCTCTTCTGCTTGCTCCATTGCCCGGGTCGCAGAACCAAATCCAGTGCCTTGATTGTCCAATTTAAACTGCTCCAGCTACAAGAGAAGAAAGAAAGAGAAAAAAACCTTTAAAAATCTGTCTTTTTTCAGTAACATTTTCCATTTTCAATCATGCTTCTTTAGATCTTTCTTCTTGTGTCCTTTCAGAACAGAGTCTCGTGGAAGGAACAAAGTTCCATGAATACGTTCAACTTTGATTTCAGTACTCTGAGACATCAGGCAGCATTACCAGCTCTTCCAACCTCCGGCTGCTACAGTAAACCTTCCCCCAAAAGTGGCTCTTTTCAGTCAATAGTTCCTTCTTTCTCATTCTTCTCCTCCCCACCTCACTGAAACCAGTGCTACCTGGGGGGGGGGGGGCCCAGAGGGAAATCCTCCTAGTTTTAATAGACCCTCCTTCTTTTCTAAAATCGCTATATCCTTTTTAAGATACGGCGACCAGAATTGCACACAATATTCAAGGTGCAGTCGCACCATGGAACGATACAGAGTCATTATAATATCATTTGTTTTATTTTCCATTCCTTTCCTTATGATATCTAGATTTCTATTTGCTCTCTTGGCCGCCGCTACACACTGGGCCAAGGGTTTTAACATGTTATCCACGATAACGCCTAAATCTTTTTCCTTGGTGGTGGCTCCCAATGTGGAACCTTGCATCATGTAACCATAGTTTGGGTTGTTCTTTCCTAGGTGCATAACTTTGCACTTGTCCAAATTTCATCTGCCATTTGGATGCCCAGTCTTCCAATTTATCAAGATTCTCTTGCAATTTTCCATAATCCTCTTGGGTTTTAACAACTTTAAATAGTTTTGTGTCATCTGAAAATTTGATAATCTCACTCGTTATTCCCTTTTCCAGGTCATTTATGAATATGTCAAAAAGCAGCGGACTCAGCACAGATCCCTGGGGTACCCCACTATTCACCTTTTTCCAGTCCAAGACCCTATGTGCACCAGCATTAATCAGGACATCTTATGAAAGCGAGCAGTGAGCCCCTTTTCTGAAACACCAGAGCCATGTGTAGAACTCTGTTGTTTAGGCAGCAACCAGTTACTTTCAGCTTCTTGATAACATCCCTAGGGGCTTATCCCATGCAGGAAGGGCACAAGAGACTGGGTGGGATACCGCCAATAGGAAAGTGTCAGGACGGGAACACTTGGGGCAAGTTACAGACACAGAAAAGGAGGGTGAGCTGGGGAAGGTATAGTCCCTGTGCCCCCTAGTACAAATTAAATGTTTGTGTGAGCTGTCTGGGCTCTGAGAGGGCTAGTGGATGGATGGTGGACAGAACAAGGGGAGGCAATGTCCTAGTTAGTGGTGATATTAAGAAGGGCAGAAGTGGGACTCATGGGAGACAGATGAGGAAATGTGAGGGGGCTGCTACAAGCTAAGGAAAGAGCTGGAAGCAACTGCAAGAACTTTATATGATGCTGATATAGTGCTGGGTGGAGAGAGTATGCAATGAGCACATGAGCAGAAATCAAGGAAAGGAAACGAACAGGCATGGAAAATTTCTCCTTACACATTTAAGTGCCACTACTTTCCTATGCTAAGCCCCAAGTGGTGCTGCTGCTTCTTTTAATGTGTATTTTTGTAAAATAGCTGTTCCCACTGTATGTACTGCCAAATACACATATTTTTTTCTTGCAGTCTTGTAGGTATTTTACAAAAGGCTCTGCCGTTCAGTAAGTCTCTTATACAGTACACCGCAAATTATGAACGTTCCATCCTGAATGTCCCTTTTCCTACCTAGACAACCTATGCAACTTCAGGTTTTGGATGGCTTACCCCTGGCATCTCTGAAAGGAATACAGTATATTGGATCCAGATTATTTTGCATCTCTTTAAAAGAAGCAAAGCAAATGCCCTTCTGGGCTAAGCAAACTTACGTCTGCAATTTTGCTGCCAGATATTCTGAGGTAAGTCCTTACCTGCTGCAAGTCGAACTCTGTGGAAAATCTCTGTGTTACTCCTGTGATCAGGTTAGCAAGTGAAAATGAGCTTTCGCCAAATCTGCAAAGGATGCAGCAGAATAAAGATCAGTCTATTTTCTGTTATGGCAGATGGCTTTCAGATAGATACTTCCTGGTCAAAGACAGTTACAGAATGGTGAAATAGTATTGATTTCTGACAGCAGCGCCCAGGTCCTTATGTGATAGATGTGTCAGGCTAAACAGATAAAGGGAGTTACTTTAAAAGCATTATTCATGATTCAGACATTCAGATCACAGAGATGTTCCCAGAGCTGTTTTAGAAGCCGTGTCTGTGGACATGCCCGGTGCAAGTCTGAATGGGGGCATGGAGGAGGAGTGAAGGGGCGCTCCTAAGAACCCAGACCTCCCTGCCTGATCTCAGAAATGCCCTGGATGTTCCAAATCATGTCTAGAGTTAAACCTGCTTCAGGCACGAACAGATAGTGGCATCCCAAACACCGCGGGCACCCACCTTGTGGCACAAGCCCCCCCTCGCAGCACAATGCAACCCACGTAGCAATGCCAGCATGGAAAACCTATTTTAACACGGTGGATTACTTGCCACACTGCCTCCGCTCCAGGCCCAGTGATTCTTCTTTCCTGGATCAAAGGCTCACGGTTCATGAAACTTTGGTCCAGGTGGGAAGAGATGTCGGGCCTGGAGTGGAGGCAGCACGGCAAGCCCCCCACCACGTTAAGGTAGGTTTCTGTGCTGGCTCTGTCATATGGGCCCAGTAGGGATGCACCCCACTGCTGGCTGGCAGCCAGGCTGGGCCGGGCCACATCCACCGTCCCACCCTTGCAAACACACATCTGAAAAGTGTTCCTTTTAGCAGACAAACGTCTGGAAGGTGTAGAGGAGCTGAACTAATACCCCCTGTATTTAACACTATGTCAGTAAGCAATGACAGGGAACAGGGGCTCATTTTTTTCATTTTTCTATGCCGCTGGATGTCCCCTTATGCTAGCTTGCCTGAGATGGATGTTCTCAATCCAAGCGTCCCTAATGGGGACATCTATGTGCACATCCAGGTCGGGGACATCTATGTTCCTGAAATCAGCTGAGAGTCACAGACGTCCCTGTCATTCTTCTGCATGTTCTGCCCTGGCTGTCCCCGATTTAGCTCGGACTTCTTTTTTAAAATCCCTCTCAGTACGTGTTTACTAGCAGAGACATCCTATGCAAGTACATTCAGATACTCCAGTTTCATTGCTAAGCCTTTAGTTTGTTATGTGCTTGGTTTTATTCACCTTTTCTAGTCCTACAAAAGAATATTCTGTACCATTTATTCTCCATACAGAATGATGAGGCCTTTTTCTGTCTTTGAATCCTATTTCTTGCCAACATAGTGGTGGCATCCTTAGCTCTTATAGCATGTGAGAAGTCAAAACGGTGCCTGTTGTATAAAAGCTAAACATACTGAATGATCTTACACAATGAAATTCAATTCATGTTATTGCCACAAAAATTACTTCATTGTATTAAAAAATGCAGACTTAAAATAATATCTTGACATTGGACCTTCAAAATGGAAGAAAATAGTCCATATTAACAATCATTTGATCTGAAATCTCAACCCTTTCGTTATCGGTTCATTTTATCCCAAAATATATTTCTTCACCATGTCAGTAATTCATTAATGTGTGACCTCAAAAATTCATAAATAAACACTAACTAAAAATTCATGAAGTCAAAAATCTGAATTTTAAAATGTAGACATTAGAATTGATTGCTTATCACTTATCTGCAAATGACAAATTCGACATGAAGTCATGTTTCGAAACAAGCCTACATCAGGGATTAGGGATTTTTCAACTCCTCCTGATAGAGCTGTAAAGTCATGAAAAAAACATGTTTTTTTTACAGCATTACACTCTACGCTGTCAAAACTCCGGCCATTCCATTGTCTTAATAAAAATGATGACAGCATTCTTATGATGTTACAGAGTCCATCCAACCACAAAAATCCTGTTACTTAATCCCTGCCACTTTAACATAACGACATCCACTCAACTTCAATGCTGAGGCCATTAGGCTCCACTGAATTAAGGTAAAAGATCCAGAAATGTTTACGATAATGAAACAATTTTTCTAGATCGCCTTCCCTGCAATCTGATGGAATTGAATCAATTATTCTCCCTTTAAGCTGATATACTGTATGACCTTTAAATAGACAATGATTAACCAAGGGCACTATTCTGGTTTCAATAGTAATTCGGCTTTTCGACATATTGAGTTATAGGTGAACTTTGCATTTGGTTTACC
Source organism: Ichthyophis bannanicus (assembly GCA_033557465.1). NCBI lineage: Eukaryota > Metazoa > Chordata > Amphibia > Gymnophiona > Ichthyophiidae > Ichthyophis > Ichthyophis bannanicus. Next base: position 209,902,886 of record CM066043.1, on the reverse strand, counting down.
CAACATACACCAAAAAGCAAGGGCACAGAATAATTTAAATTACAAAAGCTGATTCAAAACTATTCTTTGCAACAATTGTTCTAGCACTCATTGGGGGAGTCCATTCAGTGCCTTCTAAAGTCTTAGAACACCAATTGCAATGTCCACATCAGAAATCTTGCTGTTGATAACTGACCATCTCAATAGTGTGTCTACTGAATAACTCCTCCAAATTTTTCCTTTCTAAGCAATAAGGGGATTTGAAACATGGATTGATGTTGAATTTGGCATTGTGCAGATAAGTGGTTACTTAATCAATTCTAATCTCTACCTTTTATGGAAACTCATTTTTATTATTTCCATTATCACTGACATTACAACCAAATACAACAGAAAAGCTTTACATCTCAGCCTGACACAATTTGTTTCTTACATTTTTCCATACTCCATTTGCAATAAGCCTTGCCTCTGCCCCTGCTTATCAACTTTATTCTATTTTCGCAAAATTGCTAACAATGCGGAGAACCTACTTAGCTGCTCAGAGGACATCCGCAGTACTCAATACAGTCTGTTTACACTTAAAAGTAACATTAAACATTCAACATTAAACAGTAAACAGTAAACAGTTCTTTTCCTTTGAAGCACGCTGTAATCAAAACCTTCAAAGACCAACAGTGCCTTCCTCTTCCCCCTCCCCCCATCTGTGATCACCCAGACCTTCTAATCCCTCCCTCCCCCCATCTCCCTCCCTCCCTTCCCTACTTCCCCCCGCTTACTTTCCCCCTCCCTCCCCCACCTCTCTCAATCCCCAATTCCCCTCCTCCCCCTCCCCCCATCCAGGCTGCCATATTTCCATTGTCACTCAACTTGATTTTGCTCTACATTACACAAGTTTCGCTATGCTCGTCATTATATCCGAATCTCTTCCCCGTATCTCTTCCCCATTTTCCTGCCCCCCAGTAGCTGCCCCCGAGTAGGGAGGGGGTAGTCCTATCTTGTAACCGAATATCACCCCTTTAGATTTGGCTATGGACTAAGCGCCATATCCGCATGTATCTATCTACTGAAGCCCCCACTAAACTTCACGCTGTACGCTGCTCCATATCTCTTAGGTCCATCATTGCCTGTTCCCATTCCCCTATTGCCGGCGCTCTGTCTAGTATCCAGTGTCGCAGTATGCATTTCTTTGCGACCAAGAAACCTTTCTCACAAAGTTTACGCTCACCGCTCACTATGGGGGTTACCCACTCATATGACCCAAACAACCCCCACTCCGGGGAGATCTGCACCGGGTAGCCTACCCAACCACTTAATTTGTCCCCCACTCCCTCCCAAAACTTTTGGATGTGCATGAAATACCAAAAGCGATGAGCTAAGGTTCCCTTTTCCGTCCTGCAGAGTTTACACACATCTGTCTCTGTCAAGTCTGCTCAGGCCGCCCAAACATTATGTACGTAGGCTCTCCACAGAAATTTATACTGTATTTCTTGCATCTGTACAGATTCCAAGAGCTCCTTGATTCCTGCAAAAGCTCTTTGCAGCCACTCTACTGTCCCTGCTGGCATGTTGTCGCTCTGCCACTTTCTCGCTAGAAGTTCTATTCCCCCTTGCTCTCCTGCAGACTCTCCTCCAGGGAACAATTCTCTCCATAATGCTTTAACTGTAATTTTTCCCTCCAGGGCCCGAAATAACTCCATCATACCCCCTCTTTTTAGCACTAGACTATTCTGCTTTTGCAGACCTCTTATATAATGTCGTGCCTGCAGATAAAAATAAAAGTCATGAGATCCCAGCTGGTATCTATCTCGCAACAAAGAATAGGAGTCTATCTCTGCCGTTCCCTCCATTCTCAGATGCCCTACATATTGTATGCTCTTCTGAGCCCAATCTCTCGCTACCTGCCCTTCTGCCCCTGGGATGAAATCCATGTTACCTATCAGTGGGAGGCAGTCGGATTCTTTCTAATATGTCCCTCTGTGATGACAAAGAATTTTCCATGCCTGCCTAAGCCCTCGTAGGCACTTAGATTCCCTCCAAGCCACTGACAACTCTCTTTGCGTACTATGCAGCATAATGATTCTATGTTGCTTTCCCAACAAATCATTTATTAAGTCCAATGGCATAATTTCCTCTGTTCCATCTACCAGATCCCTTAAAGATCTAGTCAAGTGCACCAGATTGTAAGCTCGCAATTGCTATGGCAATGCGGGCCTTGCGCCCCTTCCATAAAAACTTTGTTAAATGTTTCTGCAAGATCTGTAAGTCTTTTCTCAGTATCCAGACGGGGATATGTGTTAGCAAATATACATCTGGGGGCCTCTATCATGTTGAAAAGTGCTATACGGCCCTTCAGCGAGAGAGGCAGTTCTCTCCATCTTTTTAACCTCTCTATCATATTTTCCATCATTGGTTTGACATTAACATGATATAATTGAGTTGTCGAATCTGGAATTTGGATGCCTAAGTATGCGAGGGGATCTGTGTATAATGCTCTCACCCATCCAGCAAATGCCCCCTCAAAGCCAAATCTACGCAATGCTTCAACATGTACTCCCATGAGACTCTGTCAAAAGCCTTTTCGGCATCCAAACTAACTAGGAGTAGTGGTAATCCCTGCTGCACACATCTCTCCATCTCCAATAATATTTTATTTATATTCCTGGCTGCTTCTCTGCCCTTCACAAATCCTGCTTGATGTACGCCTACTAGTTTCGGTATCACCGATTGCAGCCTCTCCGCCATCACGGACGCCAGCAACTTCATGTCATAATTTATCAAGGAGATCGGCCTATAAGAAGAATTTATCAAGAAGGCCTATAAGAAGGCCTATAAAAAGAATTTATCAAGGAGATCGGCCTATAGAAGGTCCTCCGGATCCTTGCCTGCTTTATGTATAATGAAGATAGAGGCCGTTCGCATATCTCTGGGAAAATTCCCAACTTCTAGGACCTCAGCATATAGGGCTGCTAGGGTCGGAGTTACCTGGGCTTCCAGCATTTTATAAAACTCAGACCCGTATCCATCTGGCCTGGGCATCTTGTGCGGCTTCCCCGCCTTGATAATCTTTTGAATTTACCCCCCGGAAATAGGCTTATTCAACTCCAGTAAGTCTTGCTGCGATATTTGTGGCAACTGAATCATATCCAAGAAAGCTCTTTCCTCCTTGCGATCCTCCGTCTCCGGAGTATACAAAGTTTCATAGAACTGTCGAAAAACCTCTGCCACCTGCTTTGATTCACTTTGCTTCTTTCCCTCTTTGTCACAAATGACCTTTATTACCTTAGATCCTCCCCCTTCTTTCACTAATCGTGCTAGAAGTCTACCTGAGTGATTTCCATATCGGAATAATTGATGCCGATAATAGTGCATAGTATACACTGCTCTGTCCTGAAGCAGATTATTTAACTGCTTTTGTACCTCTAGGTAGGTCTGCAATCTTCCCCCTATCAGACCACCTACGGCCTTCCTCTTCAAATCCTTAAGCTCCTGCGTTAGTTGTACTATGGTGTCATTTAGCCTTCTCTTTTCTCTCGATATATAAGCAATGACATGCCCCCGCATTACCGCTTTACTAGCTTCCATATTATGGCCACTGACTCAGTGCTCTTTTCGTTAAATTCAAGATACTCCTACCACTTCTGTTCCAGAAATTTATGGAAGTCCTTGTCATGCCATTTATGCCTGGGGAAAGACCACCTATAGTTTCCTACACTCATACCTTTCCAGTCTATTTGCGCCATCGCATGGTCTGATACCAAAATAGGTCCAATCTCCGCCTTCAGCACTGTCCCAAAGTCTCTCTCGGAGACTAACACATAATCAATTCTGGACCAGGTCTGATGGACTTGTGACAGATGTGTGTAATCTCTCTCCCCTTCATGCAGTACTCTCCAAACATCTACCAACCGTCCCATTTGGCAGAGATAGCTCACCCCTCTTCTATGCCACCCTCCTCCCTTTTTTTGGATTAGACTTATCTAATTCTGGGTCATGAGGGCAGTTAAAGTCCCCTACTAGTATTATTGGGACCTTCGGGGCTGTTTCGGTCTTTTTTATTAAGTGCCTAAAAAAATCATGTTCATAGACGTTTGGTGCGTATACATTACCTAGGAACAACTCCTCATTATTCAATCTCATATGCAGAAACATAAATCTCCCCTGGGGGTCATCCACCTCCCCTAATTCTTCCACTTGTATCCCTCTTCTTATTAGGATCGCTACCCCTCTTTTCCTTCCACCCGCTGATGCGGCATATACATGCCCTACCCAATCTTTCTGTAGTTTAGCATGTTCCACCGCATTTAGGTGTGTCTCTTGTAGCATCGCCACTTGGGCTTTTTCTTTTTTCAGCGCCTGCAGGACCTTAGTCCTCTTAACAGGAGTATTTATGCCTCAGACATTCCAGGAGACTATGCGTAAATCAGGTCCCATTCATATCTTGCGGATTGACTTGCCCTGCATCAATATTGTACATCCTATACCATACTGCTAGGGGTTGCCCAGCCTCAACACCCAGCTTAATTCTCTTCTTTTGCATAGCTCTCTTTCCATTGAATCTCTCTAAGCAACATCCTTTGGTTACTGCCTCCCTCCTCCTCCCCCCTTCCCCCTTCTCCCTCCCCTTCCCCAATCTTAACACCCTCCCACCCCTTTACCCTTCCCTCCCTTATCTCCCTCTGTTATCCCTTTCATAAACCAATTTCTTTAAATTCAAGCCTCAGCTTTCACGGCTGAGGTTTCTGTCCCAATTAGACACCACAGGGCCACCTCAGCACCCTCCCGTCTGATTCATTATTGTCTCAACCCTCCAGAAACCTGTCTAGCTTTCAACCTACCAGACCATCATCACATTTCCCATCATTAACACATTACAGTCTGAATAAACCTTTATGCTATTCACTGTCCATTCCGAGTGTCTCTCATACTTCTCAAGCATTTGTTGTCTGCTACACCATACTCTTTTCCAGACTCGTTACAAAGTTCTGCGCTGCTTCAGTCTTCGCAAACACGTGGTCCTGCCCCGCGTGTGATACCCATAGAACAGCGGGGAATGCCAGGGTGAAGCGTACTCTCTTTTGGAACAATACTGTACATACTGGGGTAAACTCCTTACGTTTTGCTGCCACCGCCGCTGAGTAGTCCTGAAAAATTAACAGTTTCTGATTCTCCAACATTAAATCTCTCTTCCGTCTGTACGCTTGTAGTATTTGTACCTTGTGTTGAAAATTCAAGACCCTAAGTATCACCACTCTAGGGCGTTGTCGGGCTTCCATCTTTGTTCCCAGTCTATGTGCATGCTCCACTTTGATTTCACCCACCAGAGAATTCAAGTCCAATTCTTTCGGCAGCCATTTCTCGAACAGCGGTATCAGCATTTGATCTGTTGTTGACTCTGGTATAACCACCACTCGTAGGTTATTTCACCTCGACCTATTCTCGAGGTCCTCTACTTTGTTCACCAGAGCTTCCAGCTGTGCACGTTGTGCCTCCTTCTCCCTAGTATGCCTTCCCCCATCGTCCTCTATCAGCGCCACTCTGTGTTCCAGTTCATCCATTCTGTGGCTCATCTCTTTATTTATTTTTATTTATTTATTTATTTAACTGCATTTATATACCGCTTTTCACCGGGTCATCTCTGCCAGTGATGCTCACACCGACTCCAACTTTGCCATAATTTGATCAAATTTAGGATCCAACAACTTTACAACTTCTCTCACTAGATCTTCTGTGGGCGAGTCGGCACTCTCCGTACTTGGGGACACCGGTTGCTGCAGCCCTGCCGCTGCCAAAGCCCCAGGCCTAGAGGATTTCTCCCGCTCTTTCCTTGCCGGCAGTGGCATTTTTAATCGCGCTTCCTCGTACCTTTGTTACTCTCACTCTGTGGAAGCTTTTGTCCGTCTTTCTTGCTCTATCGGAGGGTTCTGATTAATTAATTTATTTTTATTTATTTATTTACATTCTCTTATATACCGCGCTATTCTGCATCAGTGCGGTTTACATTGAACAAACTGAAATTACATTGAACAGGGCATTATAACTTGGAGATAACTATTTTACAGGGAACATGGGCTATGGAGGGTTAAGTGGTTTGCCCAAGACCACAAGGAGCACCTGTGGGACTAGAAACCCCAGTCCTTCCGGCCCAAGGTTGCTGTCCTCTAATGGGATTTGAACCCCCGACCTTCCGGCCTGAAGTACCTTGCCCCAACCACTAGGCCACTCCTCCACCGATTAATTCCGAGGCGGCCCCGGAGCGAGTAGAGAAGGTGTCCTCACTCGCTCATGCGTCACGTGGACTCCCCTAATCTCTACATTTTAAAGTTAATATTATTTTTGAATGTATGAATTTTTGAGATACAATTAATGATTTATTGACACAGCAAAGTAATATATTTTGGGATAAAATGAACCAATAATGAAAGGGTTGAGATTTCAGATCAAATGATCATTAACATGGACTGTTTACTCACATCCTGACAGCCCAATATCAAGACATTATAGTTAGCTGATATTTTTTAATGCAATGAAAGAATTTTGTGGCAATATTTTATAAAGGCAACATAGGCGCCTATGTGCTTTTAGAAAAGAAGGTATCCAGAAAGTGTACAAGTAACACATAAATGCATTTGCTCCAAAGTTGGTGTAAATGTGTGTGCCTATTCCATGCATCTTCTCACGTATGTTATAAAATATGCACATATATCGAAACTCCACCCCTGCTACATACAAACTCCACCCTCAAGAATGCTTATATGCAGCGCGCTTATAATAAGAATGTGCCAGCCTGTTGCCATAGCACATATACCACAGCAAAATTTTATAAAAGGCTTTTTCCACGAGAAAAATGAGCTTTATATGCAGAAAAGCCTTTATAAAATTACCCCACTGATGTCATTTTGTTATTCCCTGATTTCTGCTACTCTGAGGTAGGGCTCTTACACATAACTGAGAAACACAACCCTGCTTAATGTAGCTATCCTCACAGAACTAAAATCCAGAGATTCACTGATTCCCAGCAAATCTCCATCTCTAGTACTCAACAAAAGCACTGCTCAGAAATACGCGGATCGATTTCCAAAGCCATTGGAACTCTATTTAGAGGTAAGGCAGGCCAGAGGGCTAGAACGGCTACAAGGATGTGTCTGGATACTTGTCAAATTCTTTGCCTGTAAACCCAGTATACAACCAAACTCTAAACTCTATAGTGCCACTAGAACTCTATAAGACATCTGCCTCACAGTTTTAATTCCAAACCACTTTTTGTGTTTGGTTGCATGTCTTGTCTGTCCACTTTGTCAAGATCGTAAGCTCCGAAGAGCAGGAACATTTGTATAATTTGTGGTGCTGTTCATGTGATGGCAGTAATTGTAATAATAATTTAATTTCCTATATGAACAGAAAATATCGAAGCCCAAATAGGAATTTGTGATAACCCCAGACACATGCTTCTGAGTCCACTTTGCAAATTTCTCAATATGCTTTGCTCTTAGAAATTTCCTATGGTTACAAACACAGGAACTCACAATGGAAAAACTTTCTTCCAGTTAGCTCGGACGAAGTCCCAGGCAAAGCTCTGTCCTACAACATTACTTGCGATGAGAGTGATAGTGGAAATTGCATCTTGTTTCCGGATTTTTGTGGGATCCAAGGAATACTGGAGATACCTGATGGAGAAAATTGAAATGAATGGAATGTATTAGAAAAGAAACAAGTTAGCTTGAGTTGGAGACAAACAAGTTGGTCGGTGCCAGCATCAACAGACAGACAGATGAAGAAGTGTCAACAATTAAGCTCTGCAGTCTGAGGAGATGGACAGATAGAAGGAAAAGCCCATAGTGCGGAAAAGAAGCTTAAAAGAGGAGGATACATTGAATAAATATTCCTCTATGAGAAATCCGTGGTCAAATGAGCATGAATTACTACATATGCCTTTGTTGCATGAAGGCCACCTGGCTTTTAATACATAATAGAGCATTCTCAATAACTGCCCCAAATTTATGGAATTTAGAACAGAATATGTTACATTTTCAAAAGCAGTTAAAGGCGGAGTGGAGTGTAGGAGTGGCCTAGTGGTTGGGGCAAGGTACTTCAGGCCGGAAGGTCGGGGGTTCAAATCCCACTAGAGGACAGCAACCTTGGGCCGGAAGGACTGGGGTTTCTAGTCCCACAGGTGCTCCTTGTGGTCTTGGGCAAGCCACTTAACCCTCCATAGCCCATGTTCCCTGTAAAATAGTTATCTCCAAGTTATAATGCCCTGTTCAATGTAATTTCAGTTTGTTCAATGTAAACCGCACTGATGCAGAATAGCGCGGCATATAAGAGAATGTAAATAAATAAATAAAGGCATAGGCATAGTTAAAGGGGAGAGATACTGGGGAGAAAGAGGGGAGAGACAGAGGAGAGGAGAGAAGGGGAGAGATGCTGAAAACCAAGGGAGGGTTAGAAAGAAAGGGGAGAGTTAGTTAAAGACTTGGAAATAAGAGGCTGAGGAAGAAGAGAAAGTTGGGAAACTAGAGGCTATATTAAGGGTTGAAAAGCAGTAGGTAGATGTAGTAAAAAGAGGGAGATTGAGGACTGGAAGATAAGGAGGAGGAGTAAAATATGAATTGATGGGAGAGAGAAAAAATGGAAATGGAAGAAAGCAAAAAGGAAAATATCAATGTAAGGGAAGGAAGTGAAAAAAGATAGGAAGGGAGAGAAGTGACAGATAGTTGTGTGTGTAGGCAGTTCTGGGTATGCCTTCTGGTGCTATACAAATGATAAGTAGTAATAGGACTGGAGACCCTAGAAAGCGATAACAGAGGAAAGCAGAAGCCAGAGACTGGGATCAATACAATTAACAAATAAAATGTCAAGACCACAAAGACAGAAAAGAAAATTTTTATTTTTAAATTAGCTACTGAATATGTCAGTCTTTGGAATTTACATGTTCTATCTTTACATTTTGCATAGTGGAGGGGCATCTACATCTTTTCGATTCCTCTGTTATTATCCTGCATGCAGAGTTTTGCTTCTTGGAATTTCAGGTTAATTTTTGCCTATATATTTCTATGTTTAGTTTGTGATCACTTGTTCTGTACTTGATGAGAATCTGTGCTCTGACTGTGACCAAGGCCAGGTATTCCATCAATATGGCGTTTCAATGTAGATATCTGTACTGTAGTAATATTGTGTGAATTTATGTTCTAGGGCCCACTGCAAAGCGTAGTTACTCACCTGTAACAGGTGTTCTCCAGGAGCAGCAGGAATCAGTCCTCCCATATGGGTGACGTCGGCGCCGACGGAGCCCTCGTGTGGAGCATTTCCCCAGCTTTCAAAGAAAGCCTTTGGGAATGCAGCACGCATGCGCGGTCCCCTTCCTGCCCAAGGGTGCCATCTTGCTCGGTCTGATGACAGCTAAAAGACAGCAAAAATCAAAATGAAATATATATATGACTGCAACTCCAGGGGAGGATGGAGGGTCGTGAGGACTGATTCCTGATGCTCCTGGACAACACCTGTTACAGGTGAGTAACTACGCTTTCTCCAGGACCAAGCAGGAAGTCAGTCCTCACATATGGGACTCCCCAGCTCTAGGCTACCATGAACCCAGAGCTGAAAACATGGCTCCATCTCAAGAGCCTCAGCATCCATGATAAGAATTTTCTCTGAGAATGCACCCCGTACGGTAGTCCAACACAAAGGGCCGGAGGGTAGAAGTTGCCTAAACCTCAAAGAGATTATGGAGTACCGCCTGGCCGAAAACACTGCCCGTCGGGATTCTCTCTCCAGGCAGTAATGGGCTGCAAAAGTCTGGCTTAAAGACCAAGTTGCAGCCCGGCAGATGTCTGCCAACAGAACAAAGCGGAGATGAGCTACTGACACGGCCTTTGCCCTGACACGGTGGGCCGTGACCCGACCCTGCAAGGGGAGGTCAGCTGCCCTGTACGCCCAGGCGATGCAATCTACTACCCAAGTGGACAACGTATGCTTGGAGACAGGTAACCCCATCCTATTAGGGTCAAAGGAGACAAAGAGCTGAGTAGCCCTTCGATGCTCCCGCGTACGTTCTATGTAAAAGCACAACGCCCTCTTACAGTCCAGGGTATGCAAGACTGTCTCAGCCCGGCTGGAATGCAGCCTGGGAAAGAAGGTCAGAAGGACCACCTCCTGATTGAGGTGGAAAGAGGAGACCACTTTTGGGAGGAACTTGGGATGGGTCCGTAGGACCACCCTGTTCCTATAGAACCGTGTATACGGTCTATCAGAAACCAGAGCTTGTAGCTCACTCACATGTCTGGCCGATGTAAAAGCCACCAGGAAGAGCGCTTTCCAAGAGAGGAAGCGCAAATGGCAAGTAGCCATCTTCTCAAACGGTGGACGAGTAAGTTGTTGCAAGACCACATTCAAATCCCACTCAGTCGCTGGTGGACGAACCGTAGGTTTGAGTAGAAGCAGACCTCTGAGAAATCTGGACACCAAGGGGTGAACCGACAGAGACTGTCCCTCCACCGGTGAGTGGTGTGCTGACAAAGCACTGAGGTGGACCCAAACGGAGTTAGACTTAAGGCCTAGGTCTGAAAGGTGAAGTAGATACTGCAGTACTACTGGCACAAGGCAAGAGAAAAGATCTTCATTGCGCTGAGCACACCATACCATAAACATTGCTACCTGATTGTCCGTCTGAACTAGGACAGACTGTTGAGAGAGAGCATGGCAGAAGGTTTGCAGAGCTAAGCGTATTGCTCGCAGCTCTAAAAGGTTGATCTGCTGTGTGGCCTCCTGAGGGGACCACAGGCCTTGAGCGCAGGTGCCCTGGCAATGTGCACCCCAGCCCTTTAAGGATGCATCTGTCGTCTGCACCCTGGTGTGTGCTGGAGCCTGAAAAGGTACACCTTTGAGAAGGTTTGGTAGATGTAGCCACCACTGTAAGGAGTTCAGAAGCCATCTGGACACCTTTACTCTGTCTCGAAGGTCGCCGGTGACTTGTTTCCATTGATCTCTGAGGCACCACTGAGCAGCCCGCATGTGCAGATGGACATTCGGGGTCACTTGTACAGTGGATGCCATGTGGCCCAGAAGCCGCAGGTAGTGCCTGGCGGAAACCTGAGAATTGCTTTGGAACTGGTTTGGCAACTCCAGCAATCTGTGGGCCCTGTCCCCGGGCAAGTAAGCTCTTGCCTGAAGGGTGTCTAGTCTCGCCCCTATAAACTCTAGGTTCTGAGAGGGGAGCAAAGTGGACTTTGCATAGTTTATGACAAGGCCCAGATGCTGAAGAAGAGAGACAGTGCGAAGAGTGGCCTGTCGGGCCTCCTGAAATGACTGGCCCCTGATTAGCCAGTCGTCCAGGTACGGGAAAACAAAAATCCCCTGATTTCTGAGAAAAGCCGCTACCACCGCCAGGCATTTGGTAAAAACCCTGGGGGCAGAGGTCAGGCCAAAGGGAAGTACCCTGTACTGAAAATGGTTTCCTCCCACCACAAATCTGAGATTTTGTCTGTGGTCTGGATGGATGAGGATGTGAGTATAAGCATCCTTTAGGTCTAAGGAGCATAGCCAGTCTCCCTGCTGGAGGTAGGGCAGCAGTATCCCAAGGGTAAGCATCTTGAACTTTTCCCTCTCCAGAAACTTGTTCAGATTTCGCAAGTCTAGGATAGGTCTGAGGCCTCCTGCTCTCTTTGGTACTAGGAAGTACCTGGAGTAGAAGCCTTGCCCTTCCAGGTGGTGTGGCACCGGTTCCACCGCCTTTTCCTTTAAAAGACTTGCCAACTCCTCAGTACCCAGGTGTCCCCTGTGATGGCTGGCCACCTGTAGGCATACATGGTCAGCTAACCCCCTGTGCTGACTGGAGCCACCGGCAGAGGAGAGGCTATGCTGTGGAAGTCAAAACCCCGCTCCCTGCTGTGCAGGAGCCGGAGCTGGCGGCTTGGGGGTTTTCTGCCTACGGGGCCTATGCCCCTGCCCCTTGGCCTGCTGGCCCTGTTGGGGAGCTGGAGAGGCCTGATACTGAGGGTTGGTTTTGTAGGCAGCACCCTTCCTCGGGAAAAAGGGCTTCTTTCCCGAGCCCTTCTTTTTATGAGAAGGGGCAGAAGTCTTTCTGGACAGTCTTGTCCTAGTGAGAGTCTCGGTCTCGATTTCTGCAGCCTTCTCAGTCATAGGTTTGCCGAATAGGTTGTCACCTCGGCAGGGGACATTGACCAACTTGTCCTGTACCCATGACTCCAGGTCCGACGACTGTAGCCAGGCCTGACAGCATGCACCGATGCCGGCCGCTGGTACCTGGGCCGAAGCCTTGAAGCCATCATAGGCTGCTTGAGATATAAACTTCGAGCACTCCCGGATCCCTGAAGACAAGGCTTTGAACCTCTGCAAGGGTTCCTCGGAGAGGCCAGCCGAGAACCCAGCAATCTCCTTTGCCAGGTACCGCAAGTACATGCCCATGTACAGCTGGTAAGTCTGGACACGGCAAGAGAGCATAGAGCCCTGGAAGCACTTTCTACTGATGGCATCCAGGTTCCGGGCCTCCCGGCCAGGAGGCACCAAGGAGTGCATCTTCTGACTTTTCAGCCTGTGCATGGCCGATTCCATAACCATGGAGTTGTGCGGTAGCTGCGCCTTTTGGAACCCAGGGCTCTTATGGACTCGATAAATGGAATCAACCTGCTTGCTCAGAACCGGCGCCGAGGCCGGTGCCTCCCACATACGTAAGAGCAGCCGTTCCAGCATCGGAGGAACCGGAACAGTAAAGGCGTCCTTCAGAGGAAAATCACACTGGAGGGCATCGAGCTCTTCGGTTCGAGGCTCCTCCTCGGCGTCTGCCAGGAATACCATAGCCTTGGCCATGTCCCTGACGAAATCCGAGAACCGGGTATCCTCCGGGAGTGACCTTCTCCGAGGCTCGGACTCCAGGGAGTCCAACGGGACGCACCAGGTCCAAAAGGTGTCAGGAGACTCCTCGTCCTCCGTCTCCCACGCCGACTCCTCCGAGGAGGAGTTGAGCGGCTCCGGCCATGTGGGCCTCGATGCCGAGGGCACCGGCGTCAACGACCTCGGCCCTGAACGGGAGGTCGAGAGAGACCGTGGCCGAGGATCGACTCGAGACTTGATTGAATCGAGGATTGGCTCGGCCTCCGGGGTCGACTTAGACGTCGAGGTCCCGGTGGTCGGGGCAAATGCACTGGTCAGACCGGCGATCAGTACCCGCTGCTGCTCCATGAAGGCAGCCAGGCTGCTCTCCAGGGCCAGCAGCCTGAGTCCGAGCTCAGGAGACTCCGCAGCCCCCGACTCGGGCTCCGACGGACGTTGGTTCTCCCGGGGGACAGTCCACGAGGACAACAGAAGTTACCTGACTTGGGGACTCTGGCTCCAGGCGAGGTTGCTTGGTCGGCCGCTCCGACTCCGAGAGCCTAGGACGGCGGTCAGGGCTGCACGATCTGGCCCTTGAGGATCCAGGTGCCTCCACTGATGCCGCCCTCACAAGCTTCTTCTTCCTTTTGTGCTCCCAGGTGGGAGACCCCCTCTCAGAGGACCCACGACGCCACTCGGGGTCAGACTCCCGAGATGCCGAGGCCTCTGACGAAGTCCAGGCCCGGCCGGACACAAGACTCCGAAAAGATTCTGTTACGTTGGTGCTGATGGCTCCGAAGTGCCTTTGACGACATCTTGCCGCACAAGCCACAGATCAGCGGGTCATGGTCGGGCCCGAGGCATCAGAGGCAGCAGTCGTGTGTGTCGATGAGAGACATAAGTTTCTTACACCAATCACATTTTTTTAACCCGCTGGCAGCCATCGGGGGAAAAAGGGCCCCTGCAAGGTCAATAGACCGGGCTGCCAGTGAAAATAACAGAAAAAGCGTGAACGCTAGTCACAAAGGACAAAAACCGAAAAAAGAAGTTCCGGACTCAATACTGGTGTACCGAGCCCAGGCGGGAAGGGGAACCAGCGTCAAACCGAATAAAGAGATGCAAAAATCGCAGAAAAAAATCAACTTTTTCCCGGGTGACACGAAATACGTCCATTGGGCTCCGCGGAAAAAGAAAGACTGAGCAAGATGGCACCCTTGGGCGTGAAGGGGACCGCGCATGTGCGCTGCATTCCCAAAGGCTTTCTTTGAAAGCTGGGGAAATGCTCCGCACCAGGGCTCCGTTGGCGCTGACATCACCCATATGTGAGGGCTGACTTCCTGCTTGGTCCTGGAGAATATTTATTCTTCTGCTCTTTTCTAAATTGGTTCCTTGTATGAGTTTTGGAAGTTGATGCGGTTATGGTATGGAAGATTTTCTTCATAGCTACTGAGTGATTTTTGTAGTGTTTTGTATTTATTTATTAATTTTAAAATATTTGTATCCCACCATATGCCCTAACGCATTCAAAGCGGCACACAGTTAAAAAAAACCCAAAAAACCCAAAGCAGGTCTAACATCATAACACTGAAAACCCCTGTATTATTTCACAATATGCCTAGCGCTCGTAAAATCAGAAATTATTTTTGATATGTTAAGTTCTATTGGAAAATGTCCAAGTTCTGCTCTGCGTCCATTCCTGGGAAAGGAGTTTCTTTGATGCAGAATACATGTTCAAAAAGAAAAAGCAAGAACCACCACGTAGTTTAATTTTATTTTGGAGTCATAAACAGCATGGTGGTTTTCACTTTTCTTTTTGTTGTTTGGTGTGTGAGCAGCTTGTATCTCCTTTCATTTTTGCAAAATTATATTTACATTTAACACCATGCCGGTGTAGGAGCCAGTATGGTTTATATTAGATTCCCAGACTACATAATTAAACTGCTACAATCTTGCTACATATAAACAGCATTTCAATTCTTAAAAAATTATATAGCTTGGAAATATGTTGCTTTCTTTTTTCTTGGGGCAGCGTTCTGAGTGGACCCTCTGCTCCCTGACTAGAGCTCTGAGGAGGTCCCTCCACTCTGGATGCGAGGGCTGCAAGCTCATCTCTCGCTTCAGGCAGCAAATTGCCTTTCGCTACCCCTGACATGATTGTTGTGGGTGAATACAGCTCAGAAAGGAAGATTCGTCCAATAATCCTGATGAACTGAGACAAAACATTGAAGACGTTGCTCCAGTTTCTGATTGACTCTTTCTGTCAAGCAATTAGTCAGAGGATGCTATCCAGAAGAAAACTAGAGAGTGATAGCCAGATTCTTGCAGAAGGCCTTCCAGAATGTGGAACATTCGAGACCAAAATGCCACGCAGGTATACAGTCTCCTTGACAAATATGTCCACCAGTTGGGGAGCAGAGGATAACATGGCAATAGGAGCAATAGGCACCATGCAAGAAAATCTAACCACAACCACTGGGACTGCTTTACAGGTACATATTCCGAGGTAGGAGATTGCTTATAGAGTCCATAGAGAGAGGATGCCATGGCTTTGCTGGCACTGGAAGAAGCTGCAAGAGGCCACATAGATGACAATGAGGAATCTTGGTTCTAGCACACACAACACAGGCCAAAACATAGGAGGCTCAGTGTTTGCACATCGAAGGCCACCAAATGTTTCTAGAGATTAGTTCAGTAGTCTTCCTAACCTTCAGGTAGCTGGACAACTTGGAATCATGACCCCATTTGAATACTTCCAGTCAACAATTAGTTTGCTTTTCTCTGATCAGAGAAGGGCTGAACTTTTACAGAGCTCTGCTAGTGAGTGGATATTTGCCTCCTGGGACATCTTACTGTGAGTTCTAGCTGTTTATTTAATTATTTACTGTTTGTCTAACTGTTTGTTTGTTTAATTATTTATTGTTTGTCTTAGTGGTGTGCTAGTTCAGCCTTCTCAGCTGTACTTACCTTGCCTCTCTCAACTAACTGGGCTTTGTGTGGTAGCCATTTTGAATTAAATCTCTCTCCCCAGAACCTGCTGTTTGTTAAGCTTTTTTCCTGTCCTTGCCTGCCTGAGTGAATCCTCCCCCTCCCCCCTCCCCCTGAGGTATTGTGTAGCCTTCTTCCTGTTTTCTCCACGTGTGCATAGGCTGTTTTAGTTTGCTTTTCTCTGATCAGAGAAGGGCTGAACTTTTACAGAGCTCTGCTAGTGAGTGGATATTTGCCTCCTGGGACATCTTACTGTGAGTTCTAGCTGTTTATTTAATTATTTACTGTTTGTCTAACTGTTTGTTTGTTTAATTATTTATTGTTTGTCTTAGTGGTGTGCTAGTTCAGCCTTCTCAGCTGTACTTACCTTGCCTCTCTCAACTACCTGGGCTTTGTGTGGTACCCCCATCCCCCTGCTGAGGGTTTAGGACAGGGTACCTTGTAACTGCCCTCTTTAATAGGACTTATCTCCCTCCCTCCCTCCCCAGCACCCACCCACCCCTGGGGTAATTGTAGTTTTATAGGTACTTGCACATCTTAGAGGAAAGGGGCTGCTCTCAGGTGCAGCTCTTATTCCAAATCAGTCATACACAGAGGACCTGAGATTAATTAAGCTTCAGGTACACAGGGTGTATTAGGGGTATTAGATACACTTTTATTAGTATAAGCATCTACACCAATCCTTATTATATACCAAATTTAAAAGACCTAAACACAAGCTTTAAACTAAGATGCAGACAGAGGTCCAGCAACGAGATGGGGGTTCTCCAGTCTTTTGCACTGAGTGTCACATGTATGATTTTCTCCCAGTTGGTGAGAGATCCTACATATGCACTAAGTGCAGGGAGCTCTTTGCTCTCAGGGAACGAGTCCGTTCTCTAGAGGCTAGAGTAGCAGACCTGGAAGACATAAGAAAGACAGAGAAGTACATGGACGAGACCTACAGGGATATAGTCCTGAAGTCCCACCTCCAGTCTGGCAGCATCCCTGTTGCCGTGGAGGAGAGAGGTCACGTGACAGGAGAGCATCACCCTGGTGTGGCAGGAAGTGATCCTGTAACTAGGACCTGTCCTCCAGGTGATGTAAAACCCTCTCGCACCGAGGATGTTTCTCCAGGGCCATGTCCCCATGAGGGGAGGGTCAGGACAGCTGTTATAGTTGGTGATTCAATCATTAGGAATGTAGATAGCTGGGTGGCTGGTGGACGTGAGGATCGCCTGGTAACATGCCTGCCTGGTGCAAAGGTAGCAGATCTCACGCACCGCCTAGATAGGATCATAGATAGTGCTGGGGGGGAGTCTGCTGTCTTGGTACATGTTGGTACCAATGACATAGGAAAATGTGGTAGGGAAGTTCTGGAGGCTAAATTTAAGCTTTTAGGTAGGAAGTTGAAATCCAGAACTTCCAGGATAGCGTTCTCCGAAATGCTTCCTGTTCCACGTGCAGGACCCAAAAGACAGGCAGAGCTCCGGAGTCTCAATGCGTGGATGAGACAATGGTGCAAGGATGAGGGTTTTGGATTTGTTAGGAACTGGGGAACATTCTGGGGAAAGGGGGGGCTCTTCCGAAGGGATGGGCTTCACCTTAATCAGGATGGGACCAGACTGCTGGCATTAACCTTTAAAAAAGAGATAGAGAAGCTTTTAAACTAGAAAATAGGGGAAAGCCGACAGTCACCCAGGAGCGCATGGTTCGGACAAAGGTATCCTTGAAGGATACTACCAAAAGCAGTGAGGTTCCAAAAGGGAGTATAGAAGCCCAAATGCCCTTGAGTAAGGAGCAGACAGAGCATAAGGATTCCCAATTACCCATGCCTACCAATAGCCAGATTAATATTAATAAAATACAGTCTCTAAAATGCTTGTATGCCAATGCTAGAAGTCTAAACAATAAGATGGGAGAATTAGAATATATAGCACTAAATGAGAGGTTAGATATGATTGCACTCTCAGAGACATGGTGGAAGGAGGATAACCAGTGGGACACTGTGATACCTGGATACAAACTATATCGTAATGATAGAGCTGAACAAATTGGTGGAGGGGTTGCGCTCTATGTTAGAGAGGGCATTGAGTCAGAAAGGATTAAAGTTTTGCAGGGAACAAAATTTGCTGTAGAATCTCTATGGATTGAAATTCCATTTATGAAGGGGAAGGTGATGGCAGTGGGAGTATACTATCGACCACCTGGCCAGAATGAACAAATGGATGATGAAATGCTCAAAGAAATCAAGGAAGCTAACAAAAGCCACAACAGAGTAGTAATAATGGGTGATTTCAATTACCCCGGTATCGACTGGGACAGTGTCACAGCAGGACAAGCTAAAGAGATAAAGTTTCTAGATGAAATAAATGACTGCTTCTTGGAGCAGCTGATTCATGAACCGACCAGAGGGGAAGCCATACTGGACCTAGTCCTTAGTGGAACGCCAGATCTGGTGCAAGAAATAAGGGTGTTGGGACCACTTGGCAATAGTGATCATAGTATGATCATGTTTGATTTAATCAGTGGAGGACAGATAGTAAAGGAATCCACAGTACTACCTTTTAACTTTCAAAAGGGAGACTATGATAGAATGAGGAATATAGTTCGGAAAAAACTAAAAGGAGCGGTTCCAAAGGTTAAAGACTTACAGCAAGCTTGGGTGTTATTTAAAAATACTATCCTCGAAGCCCAGACCAGCTGTATTCCACGCATTAAGAAAAGTGGAAGAAAGTCCAAAAAACTGCCAGCATGGTTTAAAGGTGAGGTCAGAGAGGCTGTTGCTGCCAAAAGAGCAACCTTCAGGAAATGGAAAAAAAGAGCCAAATGATGAAAACTGGAAACAGCACAAGCACTGGCAAGTTAAATGCAAAGCATTGATAAGGCAGGCAAAGCGGGAATTTGAGAAGAAACTTGCTACGGAAGCAAAAACACGAAATAAAGACTTTTTCAAGTACATTCGTAGCAAAAGGCCTGTGAGAGAGTCAATTGGACCATTAGATGATAGAGGGTAAAAGGGGCAGTAAGAGGAGACAAGGCTATAGCAGAGAGACTGAATGAATTCTTTGCTTCGGTCTTTACTGAGGAAGATGTAGGGATGTTACCCAAGACTGAAGTGGTATTTAAAGGTGATACTGCAGAGGAATTGAGAGAAATATAGCTACACCGGGAAGATATATTACAACTATTTGATAAACTGAATAGTAGCAAATCACCTGGACCGGATGGTATACATCCCAGAGTGTTGAAAGAACTGAAATATGAGATTGCAGACCTGTTATTGGTAATCTGTGAACTTTCATTAAAATCATCTGTAATACCTGAAGATTGGAGGGTCGCCAACGTAACACCAATTTTTAAAAAGGGTTCCAGGGGTGACCCGGGAAATTACAGACCGGTGAGCCTGACGTCAGTACCAGGGAAAATGGTAGAAACCATCATAAAGAACAAAATTACACAGCATGTAGATAGTCATGGCCTAATGGGAGACAGCCAACATGGCTTTAGACAAGGAAGATCTTGTCTTA
Source organism: Ichthyophis bannanicus (assembly GCA_033557465.1). Classification (NCBI taxonomy): domain Eukaryota; kingdom Metazoa; phylum Chordata; class Amphibia; order Gymnophiona; family Ichthyophiidae; genus Ichthyophis; species Ichthyophis bannanicus. The sequence continues at coordinate 209,883,588 of CM066043.1, read as the reverse complement.
CTAATCTGATCTGTTTTTTTGAAGGTGTGCATAAACAGGTAGACAAAGGTGAGTCGGTTGATATAGTGTATCTGGACTTTCAGAAAGCTTTTGACAAGGTCCCCCATCAGAGACTTTTGGCGAAGCTAAAAAGTCATGGGATAGGAGGCAGTGTACTATTGTGGATCGGGAACTGGTTAAAAGATAGAAAGCAGAGGGTAGGGCTAAATGGCCAATATTCCCAATGGAAAAAGGTGAATAGTGGAGTACCCCAGGGATCTGTACTGGGTCCGCTACTTTTTGACATATTCATAAATGACCTGGAAAAGGGAATAACTAGTGAGGTTATCAAATTTGCAGATGACACAAAACTGTTTAAAGTTGTTAAAACCCAAGAGGATTGTGGAAAACTGCAGGAGGATCTGGATAAATTGGAAGACTGGGCATCCAAATGGCAGATGAAATTTAATGTGGACAAGTGCAAAGTTATGCACCTAGGAAAGAACAACCCACACTATAGTTACACGATGCAAGGCTCCACATTAGAAACCACCACCCAGGAAAAAGATTAGGAGTCATCGTGGATAACATGTTAAAACCCTCCGCCCAGTGTGCAGCGGCGGCCAAGAAAGCAAATAGAATGCTAGGTATCATAAGGAAAGGGATGGAGAATAAAACAAAGGATATTATAATGCCTCTGTATCGCTCCATGGTACGACCGCACCTTGAATATTGTGTGCAATTCTGGTCACCGTATCTTAAAAAGGACATAGAGTTATTAGAAAAAGTACAGAGAAGAGCCACCAAATTGGTGAAGGGGATGGAAGGCTACTCCTATGAAGAGAGGCTAAAAAGGTTAGGGCTCTTTAACCTAGAAAAGAGACGGCTGAGGGGAGATATGATAGAGGTGTATAAATTAATGAATGGAGTGGAACGGATAAACGTGGATCAATTGTTTACGCTATCAGAATATAGAAGGACTAGGGGACATGTAATGAAGCTACAGGGTAAACTATTTAAGACAAATAGGAGAAAATATTTCTTCACTCAACGTGTAATCAAACTCTGGAATCTGTTACCGGAGGATGTAGTAAGGGCTGTTAGTATAGCTGGGTTTAAAAAAGGTTTGGACAAGTTCCTGGAGGAAAGGTCCATAAACCACTATTAAAAAGGGACCCAGGATATCAATGCTTGGCCTAGTACAAGCACTGCAGAACCTGTGTCTTTTGGGGAAACTGCTAGGTACGTATGACCTAGATTGGCCACTGTTGGAAACAGGATACTGGGCTTGATGGACCTCGGTCTGACCCAGTATGGCATTTCTTATGTTCTTATGTTCTTAACAAGCACAAGGAATGAAGATCCAACCAGCAGAAACAGAACTTTGGAGTTTCATACCATGAGATTCTTAGGAATTTTTCTTTCAATAATTCTAAATTCAAAATAATCACAACAATCGAAAGAGATATGATGAGCTCGTTGTTGACTGGATCTGAGCTCTCCTCAACAGCAAATTATTGTGAAAATGCATCAGCCTTGATGTTTTTTGAGTCAGGATGATAGGAGATGATGAAGTGGAATCGCACAAAAAACATGACCCAAGACATGTCATGAATTCAAACCTGGTAGCCTCAATATATGGTAGATTCTAGTAATCAGTCAGGATTGTGGCTGGACAGGTGGCACTCTCTAACATATGCCTCCATTCTTCTAAGACCCACTTGATGGTGAGAAGTTCCCAGTTCCCTGTATCATAATTGTGATTGCATGGGAAAATTTGTGGGAAAACTACTCACAAAGATGAAGCCAAGTTTCAGGGTCCAGTCTTTGTGATAAAACTCCCCCAGCTTCAATTGCTGATGCTTCTACCTCCAGAGTGAATAGCTTGGTTGGTTCTGGATAGCATAATACATGTGCAGAGGCAAAAATTCATTTCAACTTCTGAAAGATTTCTTCAGCCTCAAGGTTTCAGGAGATCTTAGGTATACCCTTCTGTGTCAGCCCGGTAAGAGGAGTTGTTATCTTAGAAAAGTTCAGGATGAATGGGCTATAATAGTTAGTGAAGCCCAAGAAATGTGAACTTGAAGACCAGAAGCAACCTTACTTAGGTTCATCTGAAAATCTTTATCAGAAATTGTTCAAAAACACATTTCTCCAGAATCAGACACCAAGGAGCAGACCAAGCTCTGGCAAAGAGGTCTAGTCAGGGCTGGTTTATATGTAGATCCCAGACAGGAACAAGATTGCCTCCAAAAGGAAGCAGCAGGTATAGAGCAGACTTAAGATAGCCAGCCAGCCATAAAAAGATTAATATATCTGTCCTCTAGTCTAGAGTTAAGAACCAGACCCCAAACAGCCTTGTCAGTTTCAGGTGTAAACGACAGTATACTGGATCTGTAGGTAACCCAGCCAATCTGCTACTAAAAACTGGCAGACGCCCCTCAGCCCTAGCTACATCACATCTTTTTTATGTCCTCCTGTAGGTTTAGACAGGACTGCACTTATTATAGAATTTGAAAAGAAACATTTCTACATACATGCTTCTTTTTGCAGAAATAAAGATCACCAGACAAGCCACAGGTGATAGTTTTTTTTTGTTTGTTTGTTTTTTACTGTGCATGCATAATATATTGCTAACTGGTTTTTGAGTTATACTGCCTTCATAGGGAAAATGCAAAATGACCTAAGGGAGATGATGCATACAGGTACAGTAAACTAGAGACTGGTTCGTCCCAGCAGCATATTTCCAAAGCTCTAATGGAGTGGAGAAGTAGCCTAGTGGCCAAGAAGCAGGGATATCAGGGCACAGATTCACTGATGCTCCTTGTGGCCGTGGGTAAGTCAGTCCTCCATTGCCTCAGGTACAAACTTGCAGGTTGATGCAGAAACCCTGCACTAGAGCCCAGTGCTACAGTTCTAGCGCAAGCTTTCCAAATGCAGGTTTAGTGTCGAGCTTTTGTGTAGTCATGCTGTAAGCAATCAGCATGCAAATGATGTGCTCTAAACCAGGATAACAAGGCAGGCACGTGTGCACAGGTATCAGTGCCAGCGGCACCTACTGTATACCCTAGGCACAGAAAGGCACTTGTGTATGTGCTCTGAAGCAGGATAACGAGGCAGGCACATGTGCACAGGTATCAGTGCCAGGGGCACCTACTGTATACCCTAGGCACAGAAAGGCACTTGTGTATGTGCTCTAAACCAGGATAACAAGGCAAGCACATGTGCACAGGTAACAGTGCCAGCGGCACCTACTCTATACCCTATGCACAGAAAGGCACTTGTGTATGTGTTCTGAAGCAGGATAACGAGGCAGGCACATGTGCACAGGTATCAGTGCCAGCGGCACCTACTGTATACCCTATGCACAGAAAGGCACTTGTGTATGTGCTCTGAAGCAGGATAACAAGGCAGGCACATGTGCACAGGTATCAGTGCCAGCGGCACCTACTGTATACCCTATGCACAGAAAGGCACTTGTGTATGTGCTCTAAACCAGGATAACAAGGCAAGCACATGTGCACAGGTATCAGTGCCAGCGGCACCTACTCTATACCCTAGGCACAGAAAGGCACTTGTGTATGTGCTCTAAACCAGGATAACGAGGCAGGCACATGTGCACAGGTATCAGTGCCAGCGGCACCTACTGTATACCCTAGGCACAGAAAGGCACTTGTGTATCTGCTCTAAACCAGGATAACAAGGCAGGCACATGTGCACAGGTATCAGTGCCAGTGGCACCTACTGTATACCCTAGGCACAGAAAGGCACTTGTGTATGTGCTCTAAACCAGGATAACAAGGCAGGCACATGTGCACAGGTATCAGTGCCAGCGGCACCTACTGTATACCCTATGCACAGAAAGACATTTGTGCATGTGCTCTAAACCAGGATAACAAGGCAGGCACATGTGCACAGGTATCAGTGCCAGCGGCACCTACTGTATACCCTAGGCACAGAAAGGCACTTGTGTATGTGCCATAAACCTGGATAACAAGGCAGGCACATATGCACAGGTATCAGTGCCAGCGGCACCTACTGTATACCCTATGCACAGAAAGGCACTTGTGTATGTGCTCTGAAGCAGGATAACAAGGCAGGCACATGTGCACAGGTATCAGTGCCAGCGGCACCTACTGTATACCCTATGCACAGAAAGGCACTTGTGTATGTGTTCTGAAGCAAGATAACGAGGCAGGCACATGTGCACAGGTATCAGTGCCAGCGGCACCTACTGTATACCCTATGCACAGAAAGGCACTTGTGTATGTGCTCTGAAGCAGGATAACAAGGCAGGCACATGTGCACAGGTATCAGTGCCAGCGGCACCTACTGTATACCCTATGCACAGAAAGGCCCTTGTGTATGTTCTCTGAAGCAGGATAACGAGGCAGGCACATGTGCACAGGTATCAGTGCCAGCGGCACCTACTGTATACCCTATGCACAGAAAGGCACTTGTGTATGTGTTCTGAAGCAGGATAACGAGGCAGGCACATGTGCACAGGTATCAGTGCCAGCGGCACCTACTGTATACCCTATGCACAGAAAGGCACTTGTGTATGTGCTCTGAAGCAGGATAACAAGGCAGGCACATGTGCACAGGTATCAGTGCCAGCGGCACCTACTGTATACCCTAGGCACAGAAAGGCACTTGTGTATGTGCTCTAAACCAGGATAACAAGGCAGGCACATATGCACAGGTATCAGTGCCAGCGGCACCTACTGTATACCCTATGCACAGAAAGGCACTTGTGTATCTGCTCTGAAGCAGGATAACGAGGCAGGCACATGTGCACAGGTATCAGTGCCAGCGGCACCTACTGTATACCCTGTGCACAGAAAGGCACTTGTGTATGTGTTCTGAAGCAGGATAACGAGGCAGGCACATGTGCACAGGTATCAGTGCCAGCGGCACCTACTGTATACCCTATGCACAGAAAGGCACTTGTGTATGTGCTCTGAAGCAGGATAACAAGGCAGGCACATGTGCACAGGTATCAGTGCCAGCGGCACCTACTGTATACCCTATGCACAGAAAGGCACTTGTGTATGTGTTCTGAAGCAAGATAACGAGGCAGGCACATGTGCACAGGTATCAGTGCCAGCGGCACCTACTGTATACCCTATGCACAGAAAGGTACTTGTGTATGTGCTCTGAAGCAGGATAATAAGGCAGGCACATGTGCACAGGTATCAGTGCCAGCGGCACCTACTGTATACCCTATGCACAGAAAGGCACTTGTGTATGTTCTCTGAAGCAGGATAATGAGGCAGGCACATGTGCACAGGTATCAGTGCCAGCGGCACCTACTGTATACCCTAGGCACAGAAAGGCACTTGTGTATGAGCTCTGGAAAGCTCTGTGGTGCATGAACTCTCATTCTGCTTAGAATAGTCTTGCTGTGTTTCAATACTGATAGTATTCTGAGCAGAATGATTGCTCTTATGCACCACGTAGCTTTCCAGCACATATGTATACGTGTTCCAGCAAACTCTCCCTGCCATTTCTTTTTTCAGGTCTCACTTTAGCAAAGGCCAAAAAATGCTGCTGGGATTGTCTGCTCAAGAAAAAGGCATAAATTCCTCCTCAGAACTGACCGCAGACCTCTTATTTCTCCTCTGACCCGGAATTAAGTCCTGGCCTTGAGCTTAGCCTTCTACTCTTTTGTGCACTTCTCTGCATCCAAGCAGCATAGAAAATTGCTTCATTATTATTATTTTTTTAATTATCTTTATTGAGTTTTGCACAAAATACAGTATAGACATATGATACATCATCTACCTTAACAATTAACTAACATTTCAATAACAGAAACTAGTTACGTAGTTGCTGGCTAGTATCAATCTATGCTGCAGATACTTGTGAGCTCCTTTAAACTTCCCTCGATTGTTGAGTATTTTCAAGATTATATTTTCCACGACTCATTCTGATGAGACATAGTCCTTTTTGATTGTTTTATTGTTTATTCCAGCTTACTTTTCGGCCAGTTACACTTTTAATCGTCTATTTATAGTATCCCATTTTTTTAGTAATTGGAAATATTGCGGATTTTGTTCTACATAGGCCTTCTCATATTTCTTGTGCTGGCATACTAGATTCCACCAGTATTCCATCTTTAGATCAGAGAAATTTTTCCAGTGTATCATGATAGCTTTTGTCGCTAAGCTTATCATTAAGTCCAGTATTTGGTGATCTGTTTTTTCTAAGCTAGGCATTTCTGCTAGGGACTTGTAGATTACTATCCAATATGTCAATGGCTCTCGAATATCCAACAACTTAGTTATTCGTTGCCACACTTGGCGCCAATAGTTCTGTAGATTCTCACATTGGTATATCATATGCGACAATGTTCCAACATCAAATCTACAAGACCAACATCGATTTCCCCGCTTGAGGATTCCATTTGGACACTTTTAGTGGAGTCAGGTATGCTCTATGCACCAGGAAATACAGTGTTTGTATAAGAGAGGCTGCATGAGTAATCCTTATTCAAAACTTTTCCCACATTTTTGGACATTCTATTTCCCCTGCTTCCGTTTCCCATATTAGTTGTGTTCTTGGTGCAGTGTGTATAAGGAGTTTTTCATGGGTTGCGGCATTATTTTAAGCTATTTTTTTTTATTTTTTAGAGTTGGATCCCCTTGAAACAGCTGTAGCGAAACGCTAACATAAGATGTCTTGAAAAGGCGTCGGGGACACTCATTTCCATCTTTACTCACGATTTGTGATTGTGGTGATATTCTAAAAATTTTGGAGATGTGATGATGTTAAATGATGCTTTAATGGAAAATTGTTTATGATTATAATATCGTGAAGTTGGATGGTGGGTGTATAGCGAGTGAGAACCGTTGATGTTATTCATACTCCTGATTTGGTTTTATCAGTGAGTTGATTCTGAGGCTCTCACTCACTGGCTGTGTTTAAAATGTTGCAATATGTTTAGATTTGCTGAAGTCTTTTCTTTAAAGTTATGAGGTATCATTTGTAGGCTTCGATATAGGCTTTATAGTTTTGTTAGAGACATTTATCCGACAGTCCAAATTCTTGCTGCATCTCTTGAAAGGACTTAAATGTGTCTTTGTGCATTAACTGACCTAATTTCCATATACCACATCAAATCCATTCCATCCATGCAAAACATTTCCCTGCTATTTTTAGTTCCGTATCTAACCAGATTGGCTCATCTTTAGCGTATTTTTCTTCATCTTTGACACATTGCTTTATCTCTTGACACGCCAGTTGTGTGTCCCGCATTATCTCATTGCACAGCTTCCGTTGACTCCATCCCGCTCCTACATTCAATTGTATTGGTATTGGGCCGCTGATAGCTTGCTCTAGGGCCGTTCTCCTTATCCTCTTCTCTTGTCCACTGTGCCCCTTGTTTTAACAAGGAGGCTAGGTGATACCAGTAAAAATCTGGAAAATGTACACCGCCATTTGCTTTAGGTATCCTGGGAGTTTTATTTTGCCATAGAAATTTTAACAGGAGACTACCTAATTTTTTGTAAACGTTTTGCTGAAAGAGGACAGGAACCATACTTAGAATATAATTAATTTTGGGGACTATTACCATTTTTATGGTTTCTAATCTTCCCCACCAAGTTAAATACAACGGCATCCATTTAGTCGTGTATTCCTTAATAATCTTTTCACACTGTTCCATATTTTGCTCCATTGTTCTCTGCATCGTGGTCCCATATGTAATTCCTAGATATTTAAAAGACGATTGCGCCTTTTGAAATGGATAATCCTGTACTATTAACTCTGATGCTTGTGCGTTTAGGGGTATTATTGTGGTCTTGGTTAAATTTACCTTATATCCTGAATTAGCTGAAAATACTTCTATAATTTGTAAAACTGTTGTTTAATGAGCAGGGCTTCAGAAAGAGGAGAAGGTCATCTGCGTATGCCGATAACTTACACTGACATCCTTTAATATTTATCTCCTCTACGCTCTTATGTTGCCAAATCATAATAGCTAGTGGTTCTATCGCCAGGTTAAATAGGAGCGGTGAGAGAGGGCATCCCTGTCTCGTGCCTCTGAATAGGTTAAAAGATGCCGAGAGCATTCCATTCGCTGCAATCCGCGCTGAGGGGTTTGCATATAGTGTTTCAGTTCTTCTTATTATTCCATCATTCATTCCAAACCATCTCAGCACTTGAAAAAGGTATAACCACTCTACTCTGTCGAATGCCTTTTCAGTGTCTAGTGCTAGGCCAATTATTGGTTCCGAAATTTGCTGAGTTTGCACCAGTACTTGTGCAAGTAGTCTTCCATTGTCCGTGGTAGATCTGTCAGCCATGAAACCACATTGATCTGAATGTATCAATGTGCTAAGAACTTTACTTAATCTGTTGGCCAATACTTTAGCGTATATCTTGTAGTCAGCATTTAAAAGAGAGATGGATCTGTAGTTTTCTATCTTCTGTGGATCCCTGACTGGTTTGGGATGTATGACAATAGTGGCTTCGGACATTGCTCCCACCGCAGGGCATTCCCCACTTAGTCTAGAATAGTATACCTGCAAGTTAGGCACTATGCATTTCGCAAACATTGAATAAAATTCTAGTGGGAGTCCATCTGGCGCACACGCTTTAGCCTTAGTCAGTTGATTAATAGCTAAATTGATCTCTTCCTCATCAATATCTTCCTCCAGCGCTTCTGCCTGGGCCTTGGAAAGTTTTGGTCTTGTTATATTAGTGACCATCTTATCAAACTCTCCTTTGTCCCAATCTATTTCTGACTGATACAGCTTGGCATAGAATCTTCTACCATGTTCCAATATATGCTCATCTTTAGTAAGTAGCTCGCCTTCACCATTCTGCAGCGCAGTGATACGTGTTGCCGCTCCTTTGGCTTTCAGTGTGTTAGCCAATAGGGTACCCCGCTCTTTTGTTTTCATGATAATATACACTTTGTTGTATATTACTATGTTGTTGCGCCTCTATGCTAAGGACTGAGTTATATTGATAGCGCAATTTCTGTAGTCGCTGTAGAATCATCGGATCCATTCTCTTAATTAGTATTTTCTCTCCTGTGCGAATTTCCATTTCTAACTCTGTCAGGGTTTTCTTTTTTTCCCTCCTAGATTGTATGGCATACGATGTTATATGCGCTCGCATATTGGCTTTGAACACTTCCCACCAGGCCCAGGTTGAGGTTTCTGTGACTAAATTTAACTGAAAGTAGCTAGCTATTTCTTTTCTCATGTAAGCCACAAATGTGCTATCAGCTAGCAACGCTTTGTCCATTCTCCATCGTGCTTGACTTTTCTTTTCCTCTTTTGCATCAATTGTACATACTATTGCAGCGTGATCTGAAACAGTAGTCACGCATATCTCTGATGATATTATTTGTGGGACTAGAATACTTGACATTAAGAAATAATCAATTCTTGTTTGAGAACTGTGCGGTAGAGAGTAGAATGTATATTCTCTATCTTTTGGATGTAATAGTCTCCATGGGTCCACCAGACCTAAATCTTCAATCATACCCTGAATCACAGCTTGAGCCTTAGGCTTACTTTGTGGCTTATGTGGGGTTCTATCAATTAAAGGATCCTGTACTATGTTAAAGTCTCCTCCAAGAATTATTTGAGTAGATGCAGCATCTGCAAGCTCCATTGCAACTTCCGTAAAAAATTTTGGGTCATCCTGATTAAGGGCATATATTGTCATGTGTGTAAATTCTTTGATTTAGGAGAACTGTTGCCTTGGCCCACCTACCGTTAAGGTCAACATTGGTCTCTTTAATAGCCGGTGCAAGGCTTTTCCGAACCAGTATTATTACCTCTCCTTTCTTTTGAATGCTGGCGCTGCCAAGATGTTCTGGTAGAATTTCGATCCTACCTTGCTTGATTCACCTACTGTTAGGGGCGTTTCTTGTAAATATACTATGCCCGCCTTCTGTTTCTGACAGTATAGTAAAACTTTCTTGCGTTTTATCGGATTTGTAACGCCCGTCACATTTAAGGTTAACACCTTAACAATATGACTAGCCATGTCTCAACTTCATTTCTTGTTTTACCATTATACACTGTATAAGCTCTTTTGACTGTTTGCATACTTAATTCGCTAATAGACTGATATAGCCAGCATTCTACATCCCTTTTAACTATTAACACTTGTTTGGTGAAGTTGTTCCCACCCATTGTGCTGAATGAGCCCCAAGAGTCCACCATTGCTAGTACTGTTACGCTTTACAATATCTCCTACCCTTCCCTTCCATTCTACAGCTGAACCTTATACCTTTACACATTTTGTACAACAATATTCACAATCTATTTGTACTTGCTATTGTATAGTCCGCAGCTATAATAATCATCATAATTCTACCATATACACAGTATTCCAGTGCATTTCATCTTCCAGTCTCCATTTGCTCCTGATCTTGAAGAAACGTGCGCAATGCTGCGGGATCTTCAAATGTGCGCGTAGTATTATGTAGCAATACTCACATTTTTGCTGGATATAGCAAGCCATACCTCGCTTGTGGTTTCTGCATCTCTGGATGGCAAGCTAACCTTCCTTCCTTCGCTCCATGGTTCTTTTGCTTAGGTCTGGATAAAAATCAATCTTGTGTCCTTGCAGCTGTAGCAGGGCTTTCTGCTTGGCAATTTGTAGAATTTGAAGAGTTTGTGGGTATCGCAGCACCTTTGCCACAAATGGCCTTGGATATTTACTGCTGTTTGCTCTATGTGATGGAGTTCTATGAGCACGCTCCAACTCCAAAGTTCTGTGAAACGTAATTTGCAAAAGTTCTGGAATCAATTTTTCAAGGTACACAATAGGGTCTGTGCCTTCTACTCCTTCTGGAATTCCAATTATTCGAATATTGTTCCTTCTTGCTTGATTACTTTGGTCCTCAATCTGTGCTTCCAATGCTGACATACGTCTAACTATTGGACCAATTTGAAGCAATGAGTTGTCATGTTTTTGCGCTTGCATTTCCACTTTAGTTAACCGATTATTCACATCAATTAGTTTATCTTTAACTTCCGCTAAGTCTTCTTGCACTTGCCGCAGAGTTTCAGTGTTATCTGTTATTAGCTCTCTAACTAATTTTATTTCCGCAAGGATTTCTCTTAGGCCCTCCGTCGCCTCCTTCTCCGGCGCCATTTTCTGTGGTGACGCAGCTTCTTGTTTCGCTCTTTTTGCTGCCGTTCCAGCTGCTTGTTGGAAATATAGCTTTGCTGGTTTTAAAGTTGACATCTTCCCGGTTCAGTATTAATTAATCTGACCAGTCACGCTTCTCATTGAAGGGAAGGGGATTCAGTATTCTTGGTATGCAATGGGAGTTGATCTTCTAGGCTGCCATTTCACACCGTGCCAAGCTCCGCCCCCGTCGCTTCATTATTATTTTGAATGTTTTTGAATGTGCTGTGCTGCTATTAGTGCAGATATCAGTGCTGTGGTTAGACTCACCCAACAAAATTTACCCCACAAGTGAAACAAATTAGGTAACTAATTAATAAGGAACACTTATGTCAAAACCTCATTTTTTTCATTTATATAAATTATATTTAAAACAAAATTTTTGTCGGAGCTAGGCCGTAGGAAGGGCTGGGGGAATCCAGACCTCCACCAGGCTGTCAGCTTCTTTTATTTTATTATTGGTTCTTTACCAAAAAACTTTTTTCACTTATCTCAAATCCTTTGTTGACCGTCCACAAAAGCGTCGCTCTTCAGAAATGTGTATCAGCACGACGTGCACGTTTCGGGGAATTGAACCCTGTATCAAGTGCTTTCCCAAATTGCAGAAATAAAGGCAACAAAGAGACCAAAAAACGCCGTCATAGCAGCTAAGGTTAAACCTTAGCTGCTATGACGGCATTTTTTGGTCTCTTTGTTGCCTTTATTTCTGCACTTATGCTAGCACAGAAAACTTGTGCTTAAATGTTGCATCAATGCCCTCTTCTGCATCAGCCATTAGATAGTAAGCCCTCTGGAAGCAGGGAACTTGCCTTGAACTACTACTGGAAAGAGAAGAGCTAAATAAAAATATCTGCCGTTCCCTTTCCTCTCTGAGGCAAATCCGCACCATTCGCCCTTTCCTGCCTTTATCTTTCTTAACTACATTCCTACTCTCATGGTCACTGCATACATCAACTATTGTAATGTCACTCTCGCCGGTTTCCTCCAATTCCAGTTGCAGCGCCTTCATCTTCTCCAGAACACTGCTGCCTGTATCCTCACCCATGCCACACGCACTGGTCACGTTACCCCCCTTCTAATTCACCTTTACTGGCTTCCAGTCAAATTCCGGACTCATCTTAGTCCATAAAATCATCCACAATGGCGCTCCACAATACCTCTCTGACCTCATCCATCATCCATCTCTAGGCCCCCCTCCCCCCGCGTTTTTCACACTATTCACGCTAACCGCCTGCATCTTCCTCCCACCTCTCATGCTCATTATGAAATCACCCGGAACTCAGCATCCTTTTTTCTTGGCCCTGCCTTCTGGAACTGCCTCCTACCTACACTTCGCCTGCAACCCTCCTACAACAAATTCAAATCCATGCTAAAAACCTACCTGTTCGACCAAGCCTTTAACCTTCCGTCTCCAGAGCTCTGTCTCTCCCCTCCCTCTTCCGTTACTCTCCTTACTGTACGAGTGCCTATTTCTGTCCTGCTATTAATTGGCGTTCTTTTCCTCCTTTGTTTTCTACAGCAAACATTTCTGTTTGTATTATACACAGCCCTGATGCCTCTGTGTGGTGCAGTATAGTAAGCGATGAATAAACATAAAGAAAGATAAAGATACATTAAATAAATAAAGCACTGAAAAGTGAAGGGAAGAGGGAGTGATATCCATGCCAATTCTACCAGCTGTTATATTAGTTTAAATACATCAAGATCTTAGAGAAGTGTGAGGAAGGCACACAAACAGTGGAATTTGTAGTTCTAGGAAAAGGATGGGCCTTATCCAGTTAAGGTTTTTCCTACAAAGACAAAATAGCAAGAAATAATTTTTGAATAAGGCCCTCAATTTGATAAAGAGGCCAGAATCTTTACTAAGCCCTTTTGCCACTGAGTGCCTGATTCCACTAGTCAAATTTTGGCCAGCTACATTAAGCTGACGTTGAACAGCGCCCAGCCAGTTAAGGGTTATATTTACTAAAACTTAACAAGTTTCTCCATATCCCGCACTTTAGGCGCAAACATTAACACATGATAAGTGCAAAGTCTGTGTAATAAATGTGGGGGGCATGGCCAGCATCTACTTTGCATTTACACACAGGGCAGACACTGCACAGGCCCGCATTATATGCACCAGCACTCTCTACTGATGCATGCAACATGGATCCCAGTACTTAAAACAAACCTACTGATCAGGGCCCCGATATCCACCACGTAACTCGATCACAGACCACCCTCCTTGGACAGAGACCCCTCCCCCACCTGATCACTGACCCTCCCCCCAACAGAGGCCTCCCACCCGATCACTAACTTACCCCTCAACAGAGACCCCCCCCCCCCCGATCACTGATCACCCCTTGCAAGCCAGACAGCTACCCTCCCCCAACCCTTCTGACTCCCCACCACTTAGTGGGATATCACTGGTAGTCAAGTTGAGGGGGCAGGAACAATCCCCTTCCGCTCCTGCTCTATTGCAGTCCAGGTTCAAAACTGTGGCTATGACCCCTAGTGGTAGTCTTGCAGTACTACTGCTAGGAGGGTCAATCTGCCATATAAGAATGGTAGTTATAGTTCATAGTTTTATTTGACTTGATATACCACTTTATAGTCCAAAAGCAAAGCAGTTATAAAGTAAATTTGAAAACAGAGTAAACAAATCTCATAAAGAATCGTTGAAATACACCATATCGCTAAGGTACACAAGGAATAAAACAGAGGGAGAGGAGTAACAACATAAAGGGGAACAGACAAAGGGAAAGGCTGGGAAGTTCTAGGCCGCGGCCCCTGCACTGACCCTTTAACTTGCTGATACTATTGTTACGGTTCATATCTCCCAAATTAGAAGTGATTGCCCTTTTAGGAAATCTGACCTCTAGTGGTAGTAGCACAGAACTACTATTAGGGTTCATATGTGCTATTTTGAACCTGAGCTGCTATGGGATTGCTCCTGCCCCATCAACTAGACCACAAGGGATTCCCCGTAAGAACTGGGGGATTGGAGGAATGGGGGAAGGGAAGAAGTCTGGTTTGCAAGGGGTGGTCAGTGATCAGGTAGGGGGTCTCTGTTGAGGGGGAGGTTAGTGATCAGGTGGGAGGCCTCCGTAAGGCAGGGGGTGTCTGTGACTGGTGGAGGGTCTCTGTTGAGGGGGGTGAGATCAATGATCGGGTGAGGGATCTATGGAAGGGAGGTTAATGATAGGGTTGGAGGGGTTATCAGGTCCATGACCAGTAGTTTCTATTATTTTTAATACAGCCATGCTACTTGACGCCAACAGCATGGGTGCACTTAACGCCACCTCTTGTGGATAAGTGCATTGCACACAGAATCAGCACTACATGGATAAATCATTTCCTTACAGAAATCACATCCCATTAAACAGGTGATCCCTCTTCCACCTGTTCAATCAAGTTAAAACAAATTTGTCCAGTGATCTCCCCACGCCCATCTACTCAGTTTTTAAAAACATAGGTCAATTTTCACAGGCACTTATCTGCACAGCAGATCCTGTGGTCCGGCGGTAGAGCTGAGGTGGAACCAGCACAACTTTCTGCACTGTGATCCAGATACCTTCATAACTTAGGACAGCACAAAAGCTCGCCTAAGCGGTATGTGGATAACCTGTCTGGACACAGTTGAATATCATGTCTATCAGAGTAGGGTAGTGACCACAGTGTCTGGATATCTAGTGCCAACTATCTGAATATAATTTATAGTTTAACTGCAGCGGCTGCCTGATGTGGTTGAATATTACCCCAAAGGTCTCCTTGGTACTTCCGTCAATTTCAGCTCCCCTAAAACCCCCCAGATCTCACATTGCTGAGCCAGCAGAAGGACGGTGGCTTGCCTTTTATTGGCTCATCTTCCAATGTTAATCTGGCAATGCCTAGCATCAGAGCACTGTTGGCTGCCCAGCTGGTAGCGGTAAGCCTACATCCTCTTGATGGTTTAGCAATGGAATTTTTTCGGGGGGGGGGGGGTTTCTTCGGACTATGATGGGAAATGGGATGCAGGTTATTGAGCAGACTTTGTTTCAATATCGCTGCTGACCGGCTAAGGTTGCTGCCCCACAGAACAGCCCGATGATAACTAGCTAGTGTCGGGGCCTTTAAGCCGGTTAGGGGGGGTATTCCCACTGACTGCATCTTTGCCACTTGGCAGGTCTGCTAACTAGCTAAAATGTTTGAATATACTCCTTCATCTTTACGAGATGTTTGGAACTATCTGAGCTGAGCTGTGCCACCTAACCGAAAATGCTGTGTTGGAATCTCATCCTCTTCGCCTTTTCAAAATGATGGCATACGTTAGGCCTCTTGCATTAGATGTTGAACATGGCAGTTAATGTGCTCTAATGAGGAAATTACAAGCAGGGGGCATAGAGCAGATAATGCAGAACATTTAGAGGGTAATTTATAAGGGTTGGCTAAATTGACACACATTTTGATGCACATATTTCATTCCTATTTTATAAAGGAAGATTCATGGAAGATGTGTGCGCACTTTATAAAATAGGGACATAAGTGGTGAAAAATGCGCATTGAACTTGGCATGAGCGCTTGCGCCAGTCGCATGACTGCTGTCCATGTCTGCACCTCGATTTTGCAAGAGCCTATGAAAATTGTAGTATTTCATAATTTACATGGTAAATCTGCACTCCGCCAAACTCCACCCCGTCTACAGCACATTCCATCAGTGCACTGGCGCCCCTTGTGGCCTTGGGCAAGTCACTTAACCCTTCATTGCCTTGGGTATAAACTTAGGGCTCAATTTCCGAAAGGCATTTACACAGTTTACAACCCAGTAAACCGTGTAAATGCCTTAAATCAGGATATTGAACGGCAGTTACATGGTTAGTGCCGTTGACTATCCCCTTCTAACTCCCCTACGCGCCCCGATGCTATCCGCTTAGCATTGGCACATATCGGGCTGTTCTGGGCAGAGCGGAGGTGGCGACACGCGATAACCAGGCAGCAGCGATATAGCATGCTGCCCGGATAGTGATCTGCGCCGAAAAGCTAGGTGAGGAAGACAGCGGCAGGTTAGGGGTCGGCGGGGAGGGCTATGTGCCAACGAGGCACATAACCCTTCGAAAATAAGCCTAGCTCAATATCGGGCCTTTAGATTCGAAGCCCTCCAGAAACAGGGAAATATCTGCTGTACCTGAGTGTAACTCGCCTTGAACTGCTACTGGAAAAGCGTGAGCTTAGTACTACTAAATAAATAAATAAATGCAGATACTGTCAGAACAGCAACTGACTATATTTTGTGTGTAAGTGGTCATTTACAGCTGTAAATCACTGAAATACCATCATTTATGCATGTAACGCATAACTGGAGGTGCACCTTATAGAACTGCCCCCTTAATGTCACCTCCAGAGGTGTTGCTAATTGCACTCTGTGCTGCAGACTGCGCCGTTAACCCAAGGTAGCAACCATCATTCCGCCTTTAATTGCACTACTGCCTTCCTCGGCATACAGGGAGCACCCGCGACAGTTACTGCAGGCTACACTTTGTAGTTAGTATGCGTTAACTGCAAAACCTTGGTGCAAGTTAGCAATGAGGCCCCCTATTCTTTAAAACTTCAATGTATATGCATAGATTCCATTTATTTTTATTTTATTTATTTATTTATTTAATATTTCTACACCACCATATGCACATCACGTTCAAGGCAGTTCACAACACAATAAAAGTACGGTCCTGGGAGAGAGCGCACTCCAGTCAGGGTCTGCAACTGGTGGTTCCCGGCCTTAGGCAAGTGCGCAGAAGTGGAGAGAGAGGTGCTTTCTGTAGCTGCCCCTATGTGGTGGAACAAACTCCCCATGAGTCTGAGGAAGGAACAGAATCTTTAAATATTTTGAAAGGGCCTGAAAAAGTTTCTGTTTCCTCGGATGGGGGGTAAGGTGTGGTAGAGGCGGAACTGGCTGTTGGGTTAGATAGGGAGTGAGGACGTGCAGAGTTCGTTTTATAGTTTTGTCTCTGTTTAGGGTCGTAAGACCATAATTTTATTGTGTTGTGAATCGCCTTGAATGTGGCATGCATTTGGCAGTGTATAAATGTTTTAAATAAATAAAATTAAAATGTCATGAAAGTACACATGCACTTCCAAGTGGCTTAGCATTCACTTTGCTGATATGGCTAGCCTACATAACTCTATTTTTTCCTAAATAAAAGGTCACTAAAGACATGACTCACTGAAGTTTTTTCTCACAAATCAAATGGGAGAAAAGCCTTAATGAATCAGCTCCTGAGTTTTTGAAAATATACCTCTAAATTCCAGTAAGTCAATATTTAGCCAGGATGGTCAACATTTTTATTAAATGGCAGCCACCCTGGCTAAATAAAATTCAGATTCAGTGCCTGTATCTGAATAGGGGTCGGCACAGAATACCTGGATTTTGTGGTCAGCACTGGCACTATCCCATACAGCAGTGATATTGAGCGGATAGCCAATTAGGAAAATGCTTATGTGGATAGCTTTGGACAACAAGCTATCTGAAAATCACCCCAATATGGATCACTTCTCTCTCCACTCCTAGGAACCCCCAGAACTATCTTGATAGTGCCAAGCAGTTAAGAGAGAATATTCCGCAGCACTAGCCATATAGTGCTGCTGAATAGTCCGGGCACCAGCTTTTATCCAGTGAGCAAGTGATTTTGAAAAATGACCCCCCAGGGTTTAGTGCTCTATATGTAAAAACCTTGAACTTAGGGGGGGTGTTTACTAAATGGCAGTAGCGGACTCCGTGTAATATTGGAGCCACGGCCCCATTGATTTAAAACTTCGATGTACGTGATTTCAATGGGGCCGCAGCTCCAATATCACACGGAGTCCGCTACCGCCATTTAGTAAACACCCCCCTTAGAATATTGTCCTTCAGGGTACAGTATGGAATGTCTTCTCAGCTCAAACTAAGATCAATGAATTCAACAAAATGCTGATGAAATGCTACAGAGTTACTGTAGGAGCATTCACCCCTCTCTTCCCCACCTGTTTAAGATCCAGGGCTCGGTGCTACAAGCGAGGCCCGCTCGAAGTTTATCTGCCTCTGTTGCAACGGTGGCTTTCTGGAACATTTCCCAGGCAAAGTCCCATTCCTTTTCTCCGCCTGCTGCGATAGCGTTGCAGTAAATGACGGTCTTCAGATTTGGGTGAATGCTAAGAGAAGGAAGGAAAATATTTTTTAGTGGCATTGTTCTATCCATCTTGACATCACAGCTATAGCAATCAAACTCAACAAAAAAAGTTGTGAAAATCTCCTTTTATTGGACTAATTTAATACATCTGTGACTGGTTTCCAAGAGTTATCCATCGTCCACAACCATAGCACTTTGGAGGGATGGAATTACTGAAACCTAGCACATAATCGCTAAGAAGAAGTATGGGGGACAGCTTTCAAATAGCCTGCACGGTTGCTAACTATATGGGACCATTGAAAGTGGATCCACTATGCAAATTTTCAAAGAGAAACTATTTTTATTGCTTTCCTTGAAATTTAGCATAAAGTTCTTGCTCTAGAAGTGGCTGCACAATTTATACTTGTTCTTCTCTGCAGGTGGTTTGGGGGGGAAGGACAGGAATAGTGCTCATGCAGGTGAATGTTACATATGTGAGCTATTTTTACATCTAGTGTAGTGTCCCGTGCTAGTAATGCAGCCTAAACCCAAGGGGCTTAGTAGACATGTCCCTATATGTACTTTTAGCCAGCCAAAGAAAGGCAATCTATAGACAAGCCATTTTACCCATGGGAAGGATCTTAAAATTGTCCTCACTTAGGACAATGTTGCCAAATGGTTTTAGATTAGGACATAATACAACAGGAATGAACCTCACCCCATGCGGGAGTGTGTTGGAAAATTATCTCAGTTACTCAGATTTACTTGTAACCCTCATCTCCGAAAACTGCCCATTCTGGGGTTCATAAGGTGTAATATAACTTATGCTTGGACATTTCTTTTTAATCAGGTTGGTGATGGCCAATACAATTAGGACAATTTCTATATTTTTCTGCCACATTTTCTTGGTCTCTGATACCAACTTGTGCTACTTGAGGAGCCTCACTCTCTCTGTACATAGTACAGGATGGTCGCTTGGTACCACTGACAGTTCTATCAGCAGTGATGTTCTTGTACATTTCTCCTTTTCCAGAATATTTCATTTCTTGCCTCAGGTACTTTATCAGTGGGAATGGGAATGTCCCAGGTGATCACAAATTTCCTTTACTGAACTATAGTAGGCTGCGTGGCATAAATGCACAGGGGGAGAGCCTCTTTCAATTGAAAACAAGTTCTGCTATGAGGGGACATGGGATGAGGGTGAAGGGGGATAGATTCAGGAGTGATATGCGGAAATATTTCTTTACGGAAAGAGTGGTGGAATCCTTCGAATGGTTTCCCAGTGGAGGTGGTAGAGATGAGGACAGTAACTGAATTCAAAAAAGCATGGGACAAACACAAAGGATCTCTAAAGGAAAAAAGGGAACTGTCGTAGTTGTTGATATGGAAGGACAGACTAGATAGGCCATGTGGTCTTTTTCTGTCGTCATTTTTCTATGTTTCTATAATGGCAAATGCAGCAGCCTAAAATGTTGACTACACTATACTGTTTAGACCTGTGTAGCTACACTGTTGATTTACTGATGTGATGAGGATCACGCTTGAATGCTAGTCATAGGCATAGTGAGTTAGTATCACCTGCAACATGTTTGTTGATCCTTATTGCTACATATTCAAGTGGACTAACATGGCAGCCAAAAAATACTTTGCTAACCTTGTGCAGAATTAGAACAGTCAAATCTAGATTGTCTGCTGCTTCTTCTCTCTCTATTAAACGCCCAAACTCGATTACTGCAATGCCCTTCATAAAGGCCTTCCACTGGGATTGCTTAAGCTCCTGCGGCTGATCCAGAGTGTTGCAGTTCATTTCCTTTAAGACATAAGCTATTTTGATGTTTCACAACTTCTTGCAGTATTGGCTGCTTGTCACTTTCTGTTTCTCCTCCATCGCACAGATTCATGTCTCCCTGACCCTGTCCCTCTGAATTCATGTCTAGTTCTTATCCAGTCTTGGTTGCCCACTAATTATTTACATCTCAATCTGTCTAAGTCTACTGCCACATGGTTTATGTTTGGTGCACCTACTTCCTCTCTGGCTCCAGTAATCTCTGACACTTCTATCCCTCTTGTTTCCTCCTTTTGTCACCTTGGACTCCTCCCTCTCTTTTATTTAGCTAGGCTTATATACCGCTTTCATCTTGGTCAAAGTGGTATACATTCAGGTACAGTATATATTTCCCTTGTCCCTGAAGGGCTCACAATCTATGCTTTTGTACCTGAGGCAATGGAGTGTTAAGTCGCTTGTCCAAGGTCACAAGGAGTGCCTGTGGGACTAGAAACCCCAGTCTTATTTATTTATTTATTTATTTATTTAAAGGGTATTTTTATCCCGCCTTATCCTTCAATCAAGGCGGTGTACACATCAAACAATCAATGGCAATGGTGTTTATGTTAGGTAAGTCTATGTACAGTGAGGGTGCATGGGTGTGGGTGTGCTGATTAGTGTGAGCTATTTACAACATGTGCTTTTTACAGTTATATACAAGGGTTTGCTGATTCTGCAGCGGGCTGTGATTGATCTTCAATCGAGTCTGAGGTTGGTCCGAGTCTGTAGAGTCTGGCTATGTGCTTGGGCCGTAGTGCTCAGTGAAGAGTACTGTCTTTAGGTGTTTCCAGAAGTCCTTCGGATCTTCAGTTGATCGTAGGTCGTCTGGGAGTGTGTTCCATATTGTTGGAGCCGCCAGTGATAGGCCTCTTTGTGTGGTGGATTTGCATGCTTTTGTGTAGTTGCTTGGGGTGCTGAGTGTGTCTGCTGTGGTCTTTCTTCTAGGTCTAGTGCTGGCGTCAGGGAGTATAAGGGTTTGGAGGCTGAGTGCAGAGCTCTTGTGTTTGATTCTGAATATGTTTAGTATCATTTTGTATTTGATGCAGTGGCTGATTGGGAGCCAGTGGAGGTCTTTTAGGATGGGGGTGATGTGGGCTTGTATTGGAGAACCAGTGATTATTCTGGCTGCCGTGTTTTGAGCCATTTGAAGCGGCCTGAGTGATTGTTTTGGCATGCTGTTGTAGATCGGGTTGCAGAAGTCAAGTATGGGAGTGATAAGCGCTTGGCAGACTGTGCGGAAGTGGTCTTGTGTGAGTAGGGGCTTGAGGCGTCTGATTATTCTCATTTTGTAGTATGCGTTTTTGGCGGTTCTTCTGATGTGTGATTTGTAGGTTCAACTCTGTCGAGTGTTATTCCGAGGTATTTCACTTCGTTCTTCAGTGGTATTGTTGTGTTGTTGGTTTTGATGAAGGGTGGGGGCTGAAGTTGGTGTTTTGTGTGATGATGAGTGCTTCTGTCTTGCTGTAGCTTATGGCTGGGTTGTTGTGCATGAGCCAATTGGACATGCTGTTGAGACAGTTTGTTATTTTGGTGTAGTTGGGGCTGTCGAGGTTGATTGGCGTGTATATCATGATGTCATCTGCGTAGATTGTGTAGTCTAGTGTAGTCCCTCTGGCTGAGGTTGCTGTCATCCAGCGGGATTCAAATCCCCCACCGTCCAGCAACATGCCCTAGCCACTAGGCCACTCTTCCCTGCAGAATATATCTCTACTCTTACCCATTGCACATTCTTTTCCCTACGCCAAATTCGTGCAGTCCATCCTTTCCTTTCCACTCCCTCTCTGACAGTTCTTCTTACCCTGGTGACCTCAAGGCTTGATTACTGTAATGTTGCCCTGGCCAGTGTCCCCCAATATCATTTTCAGAGGCTTCAACTGTTACAAAATACAACTGCAAGTCTCCTCACACATTCCTCCAGATTTGACCACATCACCCCACTGTTGATCCATCTCCATTGGCTTCCTGTTCCTTTCAGAATACAGTACAAGATTCTCATCTTTGTCCACAGAACTATTCATACCGGCACTCCCCAATATCTCACCAACCTGCTTCATTTTCATATTCATCACCTACTACACTCTATTCACAACCATCATCTGGTTCTTCCCTCCATCTCTCTTGCCCTCCTGGAGCACACTCAGGCATCTGCTTTCTTCTGTCTGGGTCTTGCCTTATGGAATTCCCTTCCTATATCACTCTCCGCTCTAAACCATCATTCAACATTTTCAAAGCCGCCTTGAAAACCTACCTTTTTCAGTTGGCCTTCGGCCTTCCCAACCCGTCGCCTCCTTAGGTATGCCTGCTGCCTCCCCTCTTTGACTATTACTGTTGCCCCCCACCCCTACTCATAGTCCACCTCCCTGCTTTCTGAGTGCCCCCTCTCTCTTCCTTTCTCTTGCTGTCCTGTCAATTAATGGGATTCCATTTCCTTTTCCTTCTTCTATTTCGCAGTCCCTGTAATTTTTGCAAACCGCTCTGATGCTACTGCTTGAGCGGTCAATCAAGCTTTCCAATAAAGATAAATATAAAGATAAGTTGTATATAATGTGTGATGAACAAGAACTAACAAATCAGCCTGTGCGGCAAACTGCCGTATTCCCTATGTTCCAGCCCACAACCTTCGTTCATCTCAGGCCTCTCTTCTTTGTGTCCCGCCACCTTCAAGGGTAAGGCTGAAACGACACATCATTCAGCCTTTGCAGTCTCAGCCCCCACATTGTGGAACCCTCTCTTTCTGTTTCTGCACCAGGAACCATCATTACAATGACTTAGGAAGGAATTAAAAAACAGGGAGAATCTGGAGTGATGTAGATAACTGATGGACCTTTGCAACTACTTTGTACCATCTCGATGAGTTGTGCACCTTCACCCTGGTTTGTCGCCAATGTGTTTTCTCTGTTGCAGCATGTTCTTGGCCTAAGTTCTTGTATGATTTCACTGTGTAGATTATAAACCACTTTGCTTGACTTCCTTTGAGCTAGAAGGATGGTCTCTAGGACATCTTTGTAAATAAATAAATAAAATAGACTGACAATGGAGACTGTTCTTTTCTTTTTTATTTCATTATCGCATGTTTTGTTTCATAAAGAACAACTCATACATCTGCTGAATATGAAAAGTGCATACTGTCATGGCATAGGTTCCCATAAGCTGTGACCATTCTACAGATGCCTACTGGCAATTAAGTTGTTTTGGCTAGAACTGCTCAAATGTCTGCCTATTACCAAGGAATTCCCATGATGCAACACAATTCCAACATAAATATGCTTCCAGAAATTAGAACATACTCCCACCCAGTGCTGGCTCTAGAGTTGTTTCAAGGTGTTGGTGCCCTAGGAAAACTTTAAGCCTTATGTACCCCCTAGCTTTTAAAATCTATTATCTAGCTTTGAAGGCCCTTTGCCACCCCCCAGAAGCTTGCCACCCTAGGTGACCACCTGGTTTGTCTAATGGTTGGGCCAGCCCTGGCCTCATCTTGAACACATGTGATGGTAAGCAAATACAACTTGCCAAAAGAAATAAAAGCATTTGCTTAACTGGCTACAATTTATCCTGATGCAAACTAATAGACGTTTCAGTTTATTTTTCCCCTAATTTGCGAAGGATAAGCAGTGGCTCCTACTGAACCTAGACTATTCTAATGTTTCAGCATATTAAGGAACACTTTTTTGGGGTGTTTTTTCATTTAGTTCCACATATTCATTTTAATAGGGATTTTTCAGTGCACACTGAATAGATTTAACATGCACTAACCAATAAATCAATGCATGCTAAGTCAATTAGTGCACATGAAATAAATTTATCACACACTAAGGGACATGTTCATTAAACTGTGCTGTAACGTGCACTTGGACGCATGGTAATAGTTAGAATGTGCGTTAAACAGACTGCGTAGGGTTATTTCCATGCTATCAGCTTAGTGCATGATGGGGAGGGAAATGGGAAGGTTAAGGGCAGGCACAAGCATGTCTAAATAATACGGCTTATGAGGGTGCTGACGACAAGTGTTCGCCATCAAAGCTGCAGAGCGCAGGTGCGCTTAATGCCATCTCAGTGAGTGATGTTAAGTGCAGCCGCGTTGCTGCTGGTACACACTAGTGATGAAGTCAGTGCAATATCTGCTGGAACAATGTGGTACCCCCCCCCCCCCAACAGGTCATGCATGATTTTTGCACATATCGTGCATTGGTCTCTACCCTAAACACGCAATACTTACAAAACCTCAGTGCACTTTTGTAAACATGCCCCTACATTTTTTTAAGTTACATTAATGAATCACATGTGCACTAACAAATGCATACACCTGAGGTGTTTCCCCTGTTTTTTAATATCCCCTCAGTGGGAGTCCTTAGCTAGAAGCTACAAATCCCAGCTCCCTCTGCAATTTGGCTATGGGGACCCTACATCTCAGCATGATGGTTGGGATTCTCTCTTTCCAAGGTCTATGAATGATGTCTCAACAACATTCCTCTCCCTGGCCACCGTAGGGTGCAGAAGCTAGGCTAGAGCTGAAACCCAAGTTTCCGCATGGCAGTGAATGACACATGCCATAAAGTAACCAACTTGGTCCTGCACAAAAGTATGAATATTTACTAACAAAAAGTGTACTTACGGATTGAAATTGATATTATTCATCCATTTGCTAAATAAATCAGAAGCTAGTGTCTGACATTCTTGCATATCATTAGTACATGCTAGGTTGATGGCATTCACCTCGTTATATCTAGGAAAAAAGAGTAACATTGATTAGATGCACAGAAATAAAGATTAATTAATAAAGGCAACATTATGCATGTGGCAACGTCTAGTGAATGGTTCAGATTTTAAGTAAAAAGAAGGAAGAAAAGTGTTTCTTTGGGACATAATCGGTACAAAACAACATGACAGGAAGGTCGATTAAACTGATGGAGGATAATTTTGCAGCATCATTACTGTATGTATGTGGCCACATATGCCTGTAAATGACCTTTTATAAGACACTGATCCGATTGGCGTAGAAGTATAAGATTTAGCATGAACGAGTGGAAAAGGAAAGGAATGGAAAATAAAACAAAAGATATTATAATGCCTCTATACCGTTCCATGGTGAGACCGCACCTTGAATATTGTGTGGAATTCTGGTCGCCGTATCTTAAAAAGGATATAGTGTTATTAGAAAAGGTTCAGAGAAGAGCCACCAAAATGGTAAAGGGGATGGAAGGATACTCCTATGAAGAAAGGCTAAAAAGGTTAGGGCTCTTTAACCTGGAAAAGAGACGGCTGAGGGGAGATAAGTCTATAAATTAATGAACGGAGTGGAACAGGTAAACGTAGATCAATTGTTTACGTTATCAGAATATAGAAAGACTAGGGGACGTGCAATGAAGCTACAGGGTAACTATTTAAGACTAATAAAAGAAAATATTTTTTCACTCAATGTGTAATCAAACTCTGGAATGTGTTACCTGAGGATGTAGTAAAGGCTGTTAGTGTAGCTGGGTTTAAAAAAGGTTTGGACAAGTTCCTGGAGGAAAGGTCCATAAACCATTATTAAGAAGGGACCCAGGATATCAATGCTTGACCCCAGTACAAGCATTGCGGAACCTGTGTCTTTTGGGGAAACTGCTAGGTACGTACGACCTAGATTGGCCACTGTTGGAAACAGGATATTGGGCTTGATGGACCTTGGTCTGACCCATTATGGCATATCTTATGTTCTTATGTTCTTATGAGTGTACTTTGCTGGTAGGCTTAACCAGGAGGCACAGATGCAGTTTTCACATATAAATTATGAAATACCTTAATCTGCGTGCATCACTTACACCAGCTTGCAAGTAGGTGCTTGTGATCTCGCCTACATTCAGGGCTGCACCACTCTTGAAATGCGCCCTGTGTGACTTGCACATCAGGCGTGTGCCCCCCCCCCCCCCTGCATCTAGCCACTTTATGGGGGCGGGAGAGAAGAGGCATGCCTGATGTGCAAGTCGCCGGCATGCTAAGCAGATCTGGTCCCTCCCGGAGAGACCAGACCTACTTAGCGTGCCGCAAGAAGGCTTAAGGGGCGCATTTCAGCTGTCTGCTGTTGCCTGCCGCCACTGAGAGAAGAAATAGTGGCGGCGGCAGGCAACGGCAGACAGCTGATATGCGCCCCTTAAGCCTTTGTGCCCTGTGCGGCCGCACCACTCGCACAGGGCTAGATATGATCCTGCCTACATTCAAGGCACGTTTTCTGCCACTTATGCTAATATTTCATAAATCAAAGCAGGCGCCTACTTCCATTTCTGAAATGTTGCCTATGTGGAGCCTACCCATGACTCCCTGTAATAAAATGACCCTTATGATGAGTAGCTTGTCTATATGAGTAATATTTAGCAACTGTGTAATTTAGTTGCTAAATGCTTATCCGAAATCTTTCCCTCCTTAAGTTATATCTAGTCCCATAAGATCACCACAGCCCCTCCTCCAAGCTAGTGAGATTTGTACAAGGTACTGAGAACTGAAACAAAAGGCTTATCATGGAAACTTACTGCTCCATCAGTCCACTAGGGCGAGTCGTCCAGTCGTTTGTCAGTCTTTTAAAATCCTGGAACAAGGGGGTGGCTTGTTTTTGCAAATATTTCTGTTTAAAAGAAAATAAAAGAACATGAATTTCAATGTGATTTCACAGGGGGAAAACAACTAAACGGGGACTATCTGGCCACCAGCATTTAATATGTGGGTCGTTGCAGAGGCCGGAAGCTAACCAGCCAGCCTTTACCACACCTTACTTTACCCACATGTCGCTAATCAGGCAGCGGCTCAATATCGCTGCTGCCCGGTGAGCGATGGGTGGCACCTCCGCTCCACCCTGGAATACCCACAACACGCCCTGATGATAAGCGCTTAGCATTGAAGTGTGTAGCAGCGGTACCCGCAGATATCCAGCAGCAGTAACTGTATTAGCACCACTGAATATCCAGCTCAGCTGCAGGTCTGCAAACCGCTCGTGAATGCCATTAAATATCCCCCTGAAATTTATTTATTTAAAAAAATGTATACCACTTCCTAGATCAGTCCAAAGCAGCGTATAAAATTATAAAATGTCTATTCTACAAGCATCACCATGTGTAAATAGTGTCTTCTATATCTGCAGTTGCCTTCACATGCAAATAACGATTTCAGAAAGGCACTATTTATGTGTGGTGATTCATAGCGCACAGAGATTGCAAGGAGGCATGGTTAAGACATAGAGAGAGAGTGTTTTTGATGGGCCTAAAATACAGACTTGTATTTCTCATTTTACGAGGGTAATACATGTGGATGTACAAAATTCTCTACATTGACATTTATAGAAACATGATGGCAGAAAAAGATCACATGGTCTGTCTAGTTTCCCCTTCCATATCAACTACTATAGGTCCTTTTTTTCCTTTCGAGATCTTCTGTGTTGGTCCTATACTTTCTTGAATTCAGGTACTGTCCTCATCTCTATCACCTCCACTGGAAGACTCTTCCATTCATCTACCACTCTTTCCTTAAAGAAATATTTCCACATATTACTCCTGAGTCTATCCCCTTTCACCCTCATCCTATGTCCTTTGTAGCAGAGCTTGCTTTCAATCAAAAGAGACTCTCCTCCTGTGCATTTATGCCACTGAGGTATTTAAACATCTCTATCATATCACCTCTATCCCACCTTCCTTCAAAGTATACATATTGAGATCTTTAAGTCTGTCCCCATATGCCCTTATGAAGAAGCCCACTGACCATTTTGGTAGCCACTCTCTGCACCGACTCCATCCTGTTTATATCCTTTTGAAGATGTGGTCTCCAGAATCACACACAATACTCCAAATGGGGTCTCAAAGATTTATACAGAGTCACTATCAACTCCTTTCTTCTGCTGGCCATTCCTCTCCCTATGCACCCAAGTATCCTTCTGCCCTTCGCCATCGCCTTTTCTACCTGTTTAGCCACCAAAAGATCCTCAGAAACAATCACGCTCAGGTCCGGCTCTTCTTTCGTGAACAGAAGTACTTTGCCCCCTATACTGTACCGCTCCTTTGGATTTTTGCAGCCCAAATGCATGATACTGCATTTTTTAGAGTTAAATCTCAATTGCCACTTGACCATTCTTCAAGCTTAGCAAGATCCCGCCTCATGTTAGCTACCCCTTCTTGGGTGTCTACTCTATTGCACATTGTGGTATCATCTGCAAAGAGGCAAACCTTACCCGACAACCCTTCTGCAATATCACTAACAAAACTGTTAAAAAGAATTGGTCCAAGGACAGATCCCTGCGGCATACCACTGGTAACATTCTTCTCTTCAAAGTTCCATTTACTTGTACCCCTTTGTCCCCTCCCACTCAACCAATTTCTAACCCAGTCATTCAATTTAGGATCTATTCCTAGGATGCTCAATTTATTTATAAGTAGTTTGTGTGGAACAGTGTCAAAGGCTTTACTAAAATCTAAGCATACCACATCTGTGGCTCTCCCTCGGTCCAACTCTGTTCGTCCAGTCAAAGAAATTAATTAGATTTGTCTGACAAGACATGTCCCTATTAAAACCATGCTGCCTCAGATCCTGTAATCCGCTGGATTCCAGAAACCTCACAATCCTCTGTTTTAGCAGCATTTTCACTCATTTACTCACCATAGAGGTCAGACTAAACAGCCTGTAGTTCTCAACCTCATCCTTACTTCCAGTTTTGTGTTCCTTTCTCCAATCTTCTGGGGGGGGGGGGGGCGTTCAGGGCTACTGAGGAACAACAAGGGGAGCTGCCTTTGTCTCTATGGCTAGCTAGGCCTTGAGAAAAGGAAAGGAGGCCCCCTAGGTCTATTTGGCCTAACAGAGAGAAAGAGTCTGGTGAATGCAGTGCCAGCTGTGAGCAGCTATTGAAAAGCAGCTGAGGTCTGAAGGGACTCAGCCAAGCGTTCTTTAAGGATTGCAGCTTCATGAGTGATTTTTGTATATCTCAGGAGATTGGAGGGATCCAGAGGGTGCATCCCACTTGACATCCTTGGAAGTCCAAAGTGTGGTGTGAGGGAGCGAACTCTGGTGCATACCTAGCATACAATGAAAGGTTTTGTACATTTTGGATGCATTTTGTCTTTGAGGGAAGTGATGTATGTTTTCTAGTGTTGGGATTTCCTTAGAGGTGCTATTTTTGAGAAAGATTTTTGGATTCCCCATAAGAAGTTCATGACACAACAGCACAGTGTATTCAACACAAGTACCAGATACAATCTGTAATATTTTTGTGGGATTGTATCCTGTGTTGGTGTTTTCCAGAATCAGAATAAGAACAGATGGCCACTAAGGGGCCCAAAGAAGAGTGAAATTGGCAGGATGCAAGGAGAGAGGACCTGCCAAATGACCCCAAAGTTACAAGGCGGTATTGCCAGTGGATTTGCAGAAAATCTGTACCAATTTGGATTTTTTAAGATGTGGAGTAGTGTAACTTTTGTTTGGGTGATTAGGCCTTGGGGCTGTGGCTACCTCCCTCCTACCAGAATCCCTTTTTAAAGTTCTTACAAATTCTTTGTGTATCCTCTGAGGTGTGGCAAACTCAGCTTCTCCTACAGAAGAGATCCATGGTATAACTGATAAATTGAAGACAGATCTACTAAACCATTTTCCCGCAAACACAAATGAGAACACCATTTAATACATCTGGTCCTCGGAGTCATAAGTATTTTGCAATAATTTTGACTCATATTATTTTTAAGGCATTCCTTTAAAAAATGGTATTATGGCATCAATTAATAAATTTTACCTAATCTGAAGAAAAGAAAGCCAATAATGTAGAGAGATACAGATTCCACGATATTTAACCTTGGCAATCAGCTTTTTTCTTAAACACCAGCCTTTATGGTTAAATAAAATCAAGATTTTCATCTTTGGTATTCATTTAGAGGGCAAGTCTGAAAACATACACGTCCAGGCAGCAGGCACATCCAAATGGAAACATCTAGGAATAGAGCCAGAGTCTGCATCATGCGGGGATAGACGCGGCTGTGGACACAGAATAGACCACACAGACGTACAAAGCGTGCCCCACACAAAGTGCTACACTGTACCAAGACAGGTATACACTGACAATGGCTTTGGATGTCCCCGTGCACACCGTATTCTGAAACGTTGTACGTCTGTGACCCTGCTCATCTCTGCAATATACCCACGTATGGCTACGCTTCCCCTTTAAAGCATGCAACTTTTAAGCAGTTGAGGTGACACTTGATTTCTGGTTGGCGATGAGCTGAGGCAGACGTATGTGTCTCGACTCCGTGGCTCCCCACTACAAACCTCGTAAACAGACTGTGCAGCAGTAACAAGTGAGTAAAAATGAGCTCTACATGGTATCAGGCTACACAGGAGACTTGAACGGCGCATTCTAGGTAGATGGCGGCAAAGGCACCACGCAAAGAAAAAACTTGTGGAGGAGACACCAAGATGGCGACTGACACCCCGCCGCCAAGCCCAGAAATGGTACATTCGGACTGGTGGAGGAGGTAACTGTGGCTGTTGTCCGAGCCCTAGATGAACATTTTGCAGGTATAACCTCTCAACTGGACTGTTTAACTGGATCGGTGGCAGAGTTCACCGGGCGGATACATCATGCAGAAAATGGAATCTCGGCAGTGGAGGGGATGGTACTTTACAATCGGAGCGGCAAATCCAACAACTAGAGGAGAAGGTCCTCAAGAATGAAAATAAAAAAATAAATGAAAATAAAAAAATCATATCGCCCGATAGCTAGTATACCGCTGCTATCCAAAATAATTGAGAAAGTAACCAACAATCAGATACAACAACACATAGACACCTCCTCCCCCCTTGACCCCAGTCAGCACGGATTCAGGGAAGCCCATGGAGTAGAGACACTGTTGACCACATTAACCAACACACTCATCAGTAGACTGGACGACATCAAAAAGGGCTTTGCACTAATATTCCTCGACATATCTGCAGCATTTGACTCTGTGGACCATGAAATACTACTAACCCGTCTATATGACAAGGGAATCCACGGGCTGGCATGGGAATGGTGCAAATCATATCTGGAAGATCGCTTGCAACACGTCAGGACTGTTACAGGTACCTCAGAACCTTTCCAGTTAAAACAAGGAGTACCACAGGGCTCATCCCTATCTGCGCTACTATTTAACATTTACATGCAGCCTCTATGCGATATCACTCGCTCCTTTGGCATATCCTCGCTGATCTATGCAGACGATGTGCTAATATTCACACCATTCAATGTCAAGCTCCCAGATTACACAACATTAGTAGATTGCTTTAACGCAATAGCAGACTGGCTCCTCACGCAGAATATGCGAATAAACTACAAAAAAACTGAGGTACTGATCGTCACAAAAAACAGAGAATTCTCACCCCCGGAGACCCTAAGAGTACGAGACGCAGACCTCCCAATCAAGCCCTCCATAAGATACCTTGGAGTAATACTGGACCATCGACTAGACTTTAAAGAACATATCAACCGCACCGTGAAAACCATTTATTTCAAGATAAGAACCCTACGCCATCTGAAAAATATGCTTGACCCAGACAGCTTCAGAACTATATTCCAAGCCATAGTCACACCCCACTTCGACTATGCGAATATAATACTCCATGGTCTCCCAAAAAACTCCCTAAATACATTGCAACTAGCCATGAATGCCGCAGCCCGGGTACTATACGGTGCTTCAAAGAACGAACATATAACACCCATCCTAATGGAGCTTCACTGGCTCCCTATATACTGCAGAATAGCATATAAAGCCCTTCTCTTGACCTTTAAAGCGATAAATACTATAGCTCCTTCATCAATTTCAAAACTCCTCCATCACACTCCCAACATCAGAGCTAGGAGGTCAGCCGCGGCTAATAACCTAGTTACACCACCTGAGGCCACAAAATACAAACGTTCAACAACAGACAGGGCTTTCGCGTACTACGCACCCAGATGTTGGAACAACCTACCTCCCAACATTAGAGCGATTACTGACCTCAAACAATTCAGAAAAGCCATAAAGCACCACCTCTTCATTCTACATTTCCAAAGCACATCATCAACCCTCTAACACTTACAGTAAAAGTGTAAATGCCTTATTTACTCAAGATGATAATAAGAAATTCTATCCTGTGTATATAGGTTCTTTACATGTTACAATTATGTACAAAGTTTCCCTAAGTTAATATCCCAGTTGTATTCTCCTGTTATATGTAAACTCACCACAGTCTGTTGATTGCAATGAGTATTCCTGTTTAATGTAAACCGCGCTGATGAAAAAGAGTGCGGTATAAAAGAACTATAAATAAATAAATAAAATCGATGACCTGGAAAACAGAGGGCACAGGAAAAACCTGCGCATAGTGGGTCTTCCTGAGTCTATTGCTGAGTCTTTGAAATTTCTTAGAAAGCTGGATACCGCGGGGCCTGCAGCTTACGGCTATGGCCGAAGCCTTACAACTGGAAAGAGCACATCGAGTGGGACAAAGAAGGGCAAACCCGACCAAGAGCAATTCTGGTAAGATTTCTCAGCTTCCCTCAAAAAGAAACTGTTCTCCAAGCAGCCAAGAACCAAAGTCGCATAGAATACGAAGGAGCCAGAGTGTTCTTTTTCCAGGATTTCTAGGCCACTGTAACCCAGAAAAGGAGAGTGTTCTCAACGGTATGCAATACCTTGGTCAGTGAAGGAATCAGATTTGCACTCCTGCATCCAGCAAAACTTCAACTGACCTTAAATGGTCACCAACACATTTTTGCAGAACCAGAAGAAGCGCAGAACTTTTACAATACCCAAATACAGAAGAAGGTGGTAAGTCAGAGTTAAAGGGGAAATACAAAACTGCAGTTAGAAACTTTTTGGTAATAAGAGTGATACATATGCTGTGAGGCCTAGACCTAACAGTATGGAAAGACAGCAAATACATCATCATGCTTGTATTTGTTCCTCTAGCGGACACAAATTATATAAGATAATCTCCTAAAGGGGAACTCTGCAGAATAAGAAATAATTGGACAGGACATTCCAGGAAGCATAATGTTAAGACATTCAACGGAGGAATGAACTGAGGGAGCGCGATCTCAGAATGGTATGTCAAAGCAGGGGAAGCATTGGGAGAGACCTAAAATGCCTAGAGGCACACCACAATGAATAGACTGAAGACCATTTCTTTGCTATTGATAAGGACTGTAGAATCTATATAGGGTTATGGTTATGGCACTTGATATCTATCTATTTATTTATTTATTTATTTAATATACATTTATATACCATGTTTTCCCGAGTATCAAACATGGTTTACAAGGAACAACAATATGAATTGTACAAACAAGTACTCAATTCACTTACATTATAACTGTTGGAACTATTTACATTAAACTGTTGGGTTTACAATATGAATTGTACAAACATGTACTCAATCCACTTACATTAAAGCTATTTACATTAACTTTGGATACTAAATTTACTTATACCGCCCTTTTTATGCTGTGCATCAGAACAGTTTACAACTTATTCTAACAGGCACTTTTTATTCCCTTGTCCCTGAAGGGCTCACAATCTAAGCATACCTGAGGCAATGGAGGGTTAAGTGGCTTGCCCAAGGCCACAAGCAGTAGCTGTAGGATCAGACACCCCAGTTGCTCCGGCCTGAGGTTGCCTGTCCCTATCTGGGAATTGAACCCCTGGCCCTATGGCCTGAGGTAATCTGTCCCAACCACTGAGCCACGAAGCATAACAGGATGGAGGTAAAGGGTAAAGTAACTAAGAGGCATCATCTACTGTTCAAATATAATTGTATGTATGATCACATGTCTGTTAATATATCATGTATGGGGGCATGGTCACTGCTGTATAAGTTAATTATCAATGGGACCGATTGATATAATTACTAGT
This sequence comes from Ichthyophis bannanicus, assembly GCA_033557465.1. Lineage (NCBI taxonomy): Eukaryota > Metazoa > Chordata > Amphibia > Gymnophiona > Ichthyophiidae > Ichthyophis > Ichthyophis bannanicus. The sequence continues at coordinate 209,849,653 of CM066043.1, read as the reverse complement.
GAACTGTATATAAATAAGAAGGTAGCATATAAGGAAAGGATATTCTATATAGTTAACATCCATGCCATACATTTACCGTTGGGGGAACATAGGCTAGGTAGTATAATCTATCATTTCCCTTGCTCTGTGACCTCACCCTTATTTTGTCCAACAAAGTAATAGATACATTTTAGAAGGGGAGGAACAGGAGGCACTAGTCTGCTGCCAACATGCTAGGAAGAAGTGGGAGGAGTGCCGACTGGGAGGGGGGGAGATGGGGAATTGCGTTAAGAGATAAAGTGTAGAACAAACACTTGGGATGCCTTGCCCCCCTCCCCTCAATGAATACATCCCCCTAAATAGTGGTCTGGGAGAGGGGGGGGAGAGAGATATGTGCTTGAGAAGAAGTTGGGAGAGAGAGCAACATGCTAGGGGGGGCATTACCTGACCGGTTACTCAGAGATCTAGGGAAACCATTATAAATAAATGTAGCAGAGGTGAGCATAAAATGAAATCAAGCAATCATAGAACAGAAGACTCACTGATCCAGAAGCTGGCAACATCAGAACAGACTCAATTGGGTACTTTATAATAAAGATGGGGGGAACCTTATGCTATTAACAGGGCTGGCCCGTCCACTGGGCAAGAATGTTGTTTGCACAGGGCCCCGCACCAACAACATCCCACATTGAACACTGGCAGACAGGGAGGCTTTAGAGGGAGCTGGAGAGGCCCCGGCTCACCTCTAACAGCTGCCGAAGTGAAGCGCGTCTTTTTCCTTCACTTCAGCAGCAGTGCTGAAGTTTAGAATGCTGCTGCGCTGAGCGCCGGGAAACAGGAAGTACCCTTTGACCTCAGCGCGGCAGCGTTCTACACTTCAGTACAGCTGCCGAAGTGAAGGAAAAAGACGTGCTTCATTTTGGCAGCTGTTAGAGGTGATCTGGGGCCTCTTTGGCTCCCTCTAAAGCATTTTAGATAGCCGCGGGGCTCTTTGGGAGGGGAAGGGGGGCTTGGAATGGAAATGGGCTGTGGGGAGGGGGGGGCTAGGACTGGAAATGGGCTGTGGAAGGAGGGTTTGAACTGGAAATAGCTGATGGGGAGGGGGGCTTGAACTGGAAATGGGCTGTGGAGGGGGGCCTTGGACTGGAAATGGGCTGAGTGGGGGGGCTTGAACTGGAAATAGCTAATGGGGAGGGGGGCTTGAACTGGAAATGGGCTGAGTGTGGGGGCTTGAACTGGAAATAGCTGATGGGGAGGGGGGCTTGAACTGGAAATGGGCTGAGTGGGGGGACTTGGATAGTTGGGGGGAGCTAGGACTGGAAATGGGCTGAGTGGGGGGCTTGGACTGGAAATTGGGGGAGGAGCTAGAACTGGAGGGCTGAGTGGGGGGAGCTGGGACTGGAAATGTGCTGAGTGGGGGGGCTTGGACTGGAAATAGCGGGGAGGTGTCTTGGACTGGAAATGGTTTGAGTAGGGGGGCTTGGACTAGAAATTGGGGGGGAGCTAGGACTCGAAATGGGCTGATGATGGGGCTAGGAAAGGACTAGAAATGGGCTGATGGGGGCTAGAATTGGAAATGGGCTGATGGGGGCTAGAATTGGAAATGGGCTGGTGGAGGGGCTAGGATAGGACTGGAAATGGATGGGGGAGCTAGGACTGGAAATGGGCTGATGGAGGGGCTAGGATAGGACTGATGGGGGCTAGAATTGGAAATGGGCTGATGGAGGGGCTAGGATAGGGCTGGAAATGGATGGGGGAGCTAGGACTGGAAATGGGCTCATGGGGGGGGGCTTGGATTGGAAATGGGCTGAGTGTGGGGGGAGCTAGGAGTGGAAATGGGCTGATGGAGGGGCTAGGATGGGAAAGGAAATGGGCTGATGGAGGGGTTAGGATAGGACTGTAAATGGGCTGATGGGGAGCTAGGATTGGAAATGGGCTGATGGGAAGCTAGGATGGGAAATGGGCTGATGGGGGGGCTTGTGTTGGAAATGGACTGATGGAGGGGCTAGGACTGGAAATGGGCTCTTAGTGGGGCTTGGATTAGAAATGGGCTGAGTGGGGGGAGCTAGGACTAGAAATAGCTGATGAGGAGGGGGGCTTGGACTGGGAGGGGGCTTGGACTGGGAGGGGGCTGAGTGGGGGGGCTTGGACTGGGAGTGGGCTGAGTGGGGGAAGCTAGGACTGGAAATAGTGGGGAGGTGTCTTGGACTGGAAATGGTTTGAGTAGGGGGGCTTGGACTGGAAATTGGGGGGGAGCTAGGACTCGAAATGGGCTGAGTGGGGGAGTTAGTACTCAAAATGGGCTGATGATGGTGCTAGGAAAGGACTAGAAATGGGCTGATGGGGGGCTAGAACTGGAAATGGGCTGATGGGGGCTAGAATTGGAAATGGGCTGATGGAGGGGCTAGGATAGTAATGGAAATGGATGGGGAGGATAGGACTGGAGGGCTGATGGAGGGGTTAGGATAGAACTGATGGGGGCTATAATTGGAAATGGGCTGATGGAGGGGCTAGGAAAGGACTGGAAATGGATGGGGGAGCTAGGACTGGAAATGGGCTGATGGAGGGACTAGGATATGGCTGATGAGGGGCTAGGATTGGAAATGGGCTGATGGAGGGGCTAGGATAGGACTGGAAATGGGCTCATGGGGGGGCTTGGATTGGAAATGGGCTGAGTGTGGGGGGAGCTAGGACTGGAAATGGGCTGATGGAGGGGCTAGGATAGGACTGGAAATGGGGAGCTAGGACTGGAAATGGGCTGATGGGGAGCTAGGATTGGAAATGGGCTGATGGGAGGCTAGGATGGGAAATGGGGGGGCTTGTATTGGAAATGGACGGAGGGGCTAGGATAGGACTGGAAATGGGGAGCTAGGACTGGAAATGGGCTGATGGGGAGCTAGGATTGGAAATGGGCTGATGGGAGGCTAGGATGGGAAATGGGCTGATGGGGGGGCTTGTATTGGAAATGGACGGAGGGGCTAGGATAGGACTGGAAATGGGCTGATGGGAGGCTAGGACTGAAAATGGGCTGATGGGAGGACGAAGAGAGTAGATGCTGGGTGGGGCTGGAACTAGAAGGGAGCTGATGTTAGGGAGGACTAGAATTGGGATGGGGGTGGGAGAGTGAAATGGAGAGGGGAAAAAATATTGTGTGTGGGAGGGAAGAAAAATCTACAATTGGCCGGGTATTGGGAGAGTAAGTGGGGATTGAGGATGGAGCGGTAAAATTTGAGTGGATGAAAAAGGAATAAAGAAAGAGATGGACGAAAGAGCAAAAGCGGAAAGATCAGTATGTTAAAGCAGATGTAGAGAGAGAATGGAAAAAAAAACTAGGAGAATGGACAAATGGACAGCAGACAATGGAGAGTTAGCAGAAGACAAGAAGAAACCAGAAGAAAGTGACTGGAGAAATTGCAAATGAAAAATAAAATGCACAAACAAAAGGTAGAAAATACTTTATTTTGAATTTATTAACTGGAATATGTCAGCTCTGGGAAAGGTGTGTCTTTAACGTCTGCATTTTGTTTAGTATAAGAGGAAATTAATTTATAGTTTTATTTCTGCAGTGTTGTTGTACATTCCAAGTTTGGCGTTTGGGACTCCCAGGTTAATTATTGTCTTCCTATTTCTAAATTGTGATCCCTTGTTCTTTGTTTGGTGATGGTCTATGTTCCGATGGTGTAACCAAGCTGAGGTATTCTATTTATGTAGTTTCTATTTGACAGTGCCACTTGTTCTCTTTCCCCAGTAGGAGATGTATTGGTTTAATATTTGCAGTGTTGCCTTTTGATAGGTAGGGTATGGTGCTTTGCGAGTCCTGGTAGTGCTGTTATGATACAGAGGGTTTGCTATGAGTTCTAAATGGGCAGTGTTTGTAGTACTTCCTAATGTGCCTGACGGTTGCACTGGAGTATAGTAATGTAGAAATCTGGTACTCTTTCTTTAGCCATACACTCATTAAGAGGCATGTTTACTAAATGTTAGTGCATATTAACATTATGCAAATATTTATGCAAATAAGGCCCCGCACTGAGTCTCCACACATGGCCCCGCACCCCCCCCCCCCCTTGGGTCGCCCCTGGCTATTAAACTGGGAGTTTCAGGGAGGAGGAGTGATAAGAGATGAGGAGGGGAGGCAAAAGGTTAATCTGGGGGACTGGGGGGAGGGGGGAGGGAATAGGCAAGGGGACAGAATAGTATTAACTAGGCAAGGGTCTGGTATAGACAGGATAAAGAAAACTCTGATGGTAAAAGTACCAAGCATACAAAATAGAAATGAATCGGTCTTGGGGACCTTAGACTGGGAGGGTCCTCGGACAACAATGATGTTAAAACTGAGTAGGAGAGCAGTGGCCCATGGAGTGGGAAATGGTGGGTAAGGGATTGTGTATTATATTGTGGAATGTATGTGGCATTGGACAGCCTATCAAGAGACATAAAATCTTTAAAATCCTTAGAGATAAAGGAGCAGATATAGCTCTTCTACAGGAGACCCACCTTACTGAAATCGAGAACAAAAAAACTAAAAAGATGGTGGATGGGAGAAGTACATGGTGCCTCCTCTGGGGCAAGGAAAGCAGGGGTAGCCATCCTAATACATAAAAGGATTGAGATGAAGGCGCAGAGGGAGGAGTGACCTAGTGGTTGGGGCAAGGTACCTCAGGCCAGAAGGTCAGGGGTTCAAATACCACTAGAGGACAGCAACCATATTTGTCAGAGGCACCCTGGAAAGACAGTGAATCCTTTTAGGACGTGTCTGCAGCCCGAACAAATATAGTGCTCAATTCTATCAACAACTGACACGGATATTAGCAGGAGAGGACCTCCCATGTGCTGTGCTGAGAGGTGACTTCAATTGCATGTTGGATGACACCATGGACAGGACAAGAGCAAGAAGTGGAGGAGACCAAAGGAGCTCTCGTAGACTAAGAGGTTAAGATCGGAACCAACACATCACAACCACTAAAGGTTACACAAGGAGTACTGCAAGGATCTGCCCTATCGGCCCTCTTATTCAACCTCTACATCCAGCCTATATGCAACATCATAAAAGACCACAAGATAAAATACACTATATATGCTGATGATATAATGATCTACACTCCATTCACCCTTGACAACCCAGACCACTCAAAGATAACACAATGCCTCCGTCACATGAACAGATGGTTCCAAGACAACATGACCATAAACTACAGCAAGACCGAGGCTCTAATCATCACACGAAATGTCAGCTTCATCCCTCCAATCAACATCAAGATAGACAACACAACCATACCCATACAACCAGAAGTGAAATACCTCGGAGTGACGCTAGACAAACAGCTGAACCTGCAGGCACACATCAGCAGAACCACCAAAAACGCATATCACAGGATGAGCCTAGTAAGACGTCTCAAGCCCTTACTATCCCAGGAGCACTTTCGCACAGTATGCCAGGCTCTAGTAACTCCAATACTCGACTTTTGCAACCCAATATACCTCGGCCTAACAAAGCAGACCCTAAGACCACTACAGCTCGCACAAAACACAGCAGCACGCATAATAGCTGGCACTACAAGAAATGAACACATCACACCCACTCTAGAAGATCTCCACTGGTTACCAATCAGCGCACGCATCAAATACAAAACAGTCATTCAAAATCAAACAAGAATTATCAGCATTCAGCCTACATCCACTCATACAACAGCGCAAGACCGAGGAGGAGGGGCACAGCCAACCACGTTAACATACCAAAAGACGTAAACAAGATACACAAAGATATTGAGAAACGAGCCATATCAACGACAGCACCAGCAATCTGGAACTCACTCTCCAATGAACTTTGCTCAACAACGGACATTAAGGACTTTAGGAAGCTCCTCAAGACTACCCTCTTCAGGGAGCACTACGAGGATGTCACCTAAGCAACCCAACGGACAACAACAGAGTCGAACCCCATCCCCCCCAACCCACACACATATGAAAGCAAGCTTATGTTGTACATAGTATTGTATATAGCGCACACTGTAAATAGCCACACAAGAATCAATGACACACCACAACTACACACACGCACCGCCCACTGCATGCCCACATTTAACACATTGTCTGTCGATTGCTGTGCAGGCCGCCTTGATTGAAGGATAAGGCGGGATAGAAATCAGTTTAAATAAATTTAAATAAGAGAACTTTGTGATGGATATGATCTTGCAGACATATGGAGAATAATGTACTCCATGGAGCAAGCATATACTCTAGAGCTCATGGCACAGGATCTCGACTAGACTACTTTCTGGTGGCAACAACACTGATGGGGAGAGTCTCTAAGGCAGATATTAACCCGATAGTCATATCGGATCATGTGTTAATAAGTCTAGAATTGGAGTGGGGATGGAGTGATACCTCTGGCCAGTGGAGGTTCCCCCTCTACCTGGCAGGAGATAAAGATTTCCAGAAATTCCTGCAAACACAGTGGGCAGAATACAAGGAAAACAATGGGGTGCACAAAGATAACCCAGCTCTCTTCTGGGAAGCGGCCAAGGTGATACTGCAAGGACATATTATGAGTTATAGTCAGGCCATGAGGAAATCACAGAATTCACGTTTAATCCAACTGGAAAAAGGAAGGTCCAAAAGAAGTATGGTCTCCAGTCAACAGATGAGCATAAAGCAGGTATGTTAGCTATCCTGGTGGAATTAAATTCTGTACTATTTTTTATTTTATTTTATTTTTTTTAGTGCCATCAAGTCAGTGTTGACTCAAAGCGACCCAGCTACCTCTGGGTTTTCTTGGCAATGTATCACTGGAAGTAGATTGCCAGCCTTTTCTTCCGAGGCAATGGAGGGTAAAGTGACTTGCCCAAAGTCAAAAGGAGTGCCAGTACCCTTGATCTTCTGGGTACTAGGCAGTTGCTCTAACCACTAGGCTACTCCTGCACTCCACAGCTGTACTATATCAGAGGGCAAATCAGTCAATTATATAAGGCTGATCCCTGTGACAAGAGCAGCAGAATTTTTGAAAGATTTGCATTTGTCATCTTTGGCGATAGAAGATGTGATGAAATTGAATGACCCAATAACAGCTGAGGAGGTTCAGCAATGACTTCTGAAATTATGGAAAGGACGGGCTCCGGGTCCAGATGGATATCAGGCAGAATTCTACCAAATAATGTCTGACAAGGTGGCAGTACCACTGGTGGAATACTTTGTGGATATAATCAAAAGAAGAGATTTCCCTTATGAACCCAATCAAGCTCTTATAACAATAATCCCCAAACCTGGGGAAGACCCCCTGTTACCGGGCTCATATAGACCTATATCATTGTTAAATGTGGACATTAAAATCTTAGCCAAAATAATAGCTGAACGCTTGGCCCCACTGCTCCCTCAGCTAGTGGGAGAATCACAGGTGGGATTTGTTCAGGGCCAAGCAATAGTACGCAATGTGAAGAAGATGCTAGCTGCTCAACATGAAGTCACTAGGAAGCAGCAGTCAGCTCTCTTTATTAGCTATGATGCCGAGAAAGCTTTTGACAGGGTTCAATGGGAGTACATGTACATAGCTTTAGAAAATTTGAAATAACTACGGAATTTGTTAACATAGTTTGCCTTTTACGATATATTAAACCCTGTGGAGCATTATTAGTCAATGGGCATATCACACGGACCTTCCCACTAGAAAGAGGCACCCAATAGGGTTGTCCCCTCTCGCCACTTTTATTTGTCCTGCAACTGGAGCCTCTTTTGGAACGAATCGACACGCATCCCTCCTTAAGAGGCATACAGTTAGGGAAAGAAGAGTTTCATGTGTCAGCTTTTGCGAATGACATGTTGGTGTGTCTAGCGGAACCGAGTAATAAGTTGGACACGCTATTAGGGCAGTTCTATGTCTATGGAACCTTTGCAGGATTAAAATTAAACGTGGACAAATCTGAGGCTTTAGCACTATTACCTGGAATGCAACAGAAGTGCCCAGAGCAGTTTCCATTGAAATGGGCAGATGGGCAGCTTAAATATTTGGGAGAACGGATTACGACAGACCCAGATCAGCTATATCCACTTAACTGCAAGAGTTTACTCGGAGATCTTGAATTGTGGCTGAGCCGTTGGAAAGACTTGCCACTGTCCTTAAGCGGTCAGATTGCCCTATATAAAATGATAATATTTCCCTGATGGCTGTTTGTGATGCAGGTCTTACCAATATTACTGTGACATTAGGAGAGGAAAAAATTGGACCGGGCACTGACCCTGTTTCTATGGAGAGGCAGAAGAGCCTGAATACGAATAGGAGTGTTAAAAACACCATGGAAGCAGGGTGGATTGGACCTACCAGACATCATGAGCTACAATCTGGCATGTATATGCAGGCATTTAAAAAACTGGCTTTATGCATCAGAGGATTATACTCCCTTGGAGGCTGAATGGGCACCGGTGGCCCCACTGTCTCTTAAATATGTACTGCATGTCTCACCAGTTCATTCATTACTTCCAAAGAGTGCTACAATCATTTCGATATCTAAGGATTGGAAAATGCTTTGTGATAAATTGGGATGGACGCTGGAGATCACGCCCTATCTCCCATTACAGGGAAACCCGACCCTCCAACCGGGGTTGATGGGACAAACATATCGTCACTGGAAACAACATGGTTTGGAAGGAGTGGAACATTTGATAACGGAAGCAGGAGAGATGGTCCCCTTCCCTATATTGCAAGAACGCTTTGGCCTGCCTATGAAGGATATGTTTCCATATCTGCAAGTACGGAGTTACGTCCAATCCTTACCTCGGGAGGCATTGAAGCATCAATTATATCTCGGGTAGAAGAAGTATTAATGGCAGGAGAGGACCGCACCTGTATCTCAGATCTAAAGAAAAAATTATTTGAATTGGAACCGACGCCTGACTTGACCGGTCTGGTGAACCAGTGGGTGGTGGATTTAGGTATTTCTCTTGAAGGAGCTGAAATCATATATGCATTAGCCAGGATACCTGAACTAACAACAAATGTTAATCTTAGAGAGATGCAATTTCGAATACTTTGGAGACTCCACTTTGCCCCTGTAAGGGCATACAGAGCCAGAATTACGAAGTCTCCGCACTGTCCTCGTTGTAATTCACCTAAAGAAATGTTGGGGCATTGTTCTGGACGTGCCCAATAACAGAGCAATTTTGGGAGCGGATAAGTACGTACATGAGCCAAGTTATCCCCCAGTGCCTTTAAAACCCCGAGGAGCAATTCTGGATCTTGACCAAGAAGTAGATGGGAACACAGGATGATGGGGAATGGAGAAGAGGTGGATACGGTTATCACTGCTGCTGACACGGAAAAGCATCTCAAGTACCTGGTTGCTCCCGGAAGGGTCAGCAATAGCGCCCTGGAAATCAACCTTGCACCAGCATATGTTATACGAATGAGAGCAGTCAAGAGGACGCCCCAGACCATGGGACCGCTTTTTAAAAGTATGGGAGCCATATATTTATTTATTTGACAAGTTTTGTATACCACCTTTTCCTTCAATCAAAGCAGTAACAATACAATACAAGGTTATACAAAGGCAAGGGAAACATGCACCACTTTAGCGTTACATCAAAGCAGTGGAATATGGGAGAACATAACGCAGGGAAAAACAACACATACATTGCGATACATTTAAGCTAACCTAAGCATACAGGAAAACAGCATCCAAACCATAGAGCAGCTGCCTTGGTCCCGCACGGTCCTACACCTAAGGGCCACACCAAAGGGCCCTCTAGCGAGACCCTCAGGCGCGGGCACGCTCCTGCAGTGGCAGTTAGAGCTGTTGGTTCCCCAAGCCGATTGGCCTGCTCCGGTGGTGGGAGGGACATAGGCAGAGGCTCTGATGGCTGTCGCTGCTTTCCCGTTGCTCTCGCTTCTGCCGGGCACGCTCCTGCCGTGACGGTTAGAGCTGTTGGTTCCCCAAGCCGATTGGCCTGCTCTGGTGGTGGGAGGGACATAGGCAGAGGCTCTGATGGCTGCCGCTGCTTTCCCGTTGCTCTCGCTTCTCCCGGGCGCGCTCCTGCAGTGGTGGTTAGAGCTGTTGGTTCCCCAAGCCGATTGGCCTGCTCTGGTGGTGGGAGGGACATAGGCAGAGACTCTGATGGCTGACGCTGCTTTCCCATTGCTCTCGCTTCTCCCGGGCGCGCTCCAAGAAGTCAGGTGCTGAATCATTGCCCGCTGGATCGGTAGGGAACGGTCACAAACAGTGATACTGAGTTTGTGATCTAACCTTAAACCACTTTAAAAGGGAAAAGATATCAGAGTTTCTGGTGATATATTTATGCCATAGCAGAACAGGATCCTAGGAGAGGGATGGGGGAATCGAAGAAGAGGTTATGGATGGGAGGAGAAGGGGGAAGCAGAGTGTTTTAGGGGGTTGTAATAGGAGGGAGGAGTGAAAAGTTACTATATTGAGAAATAAATAGCTAAACCCCTCGGTCCATTCTTATAAGAGTGGTCTACCCTCTTTACCCTCTTTTTTCTCTAATACACCAACTTATAAAGCACGTTCACACAAGTTTGGAAGGGGGGAGGGACGAAAGGGGTTGAGGGTGAGATATGGTGGGAAAAATCTCAACAATAGAAGATTTTACTATGTATTAGACAGACAATACATCCTGGCTATGCTGTCTCAGTAATGGCTGTGCAGATTAGAATATGAAGTAAACTGTATTGTTACAGGAGATGATAGTATAATAATAAGGAAGTGATGTAAATAAGACAGACAGTATAAGCTGTACAGCCGGAAACTGTGTAAGAGACTTGTTATGTAGCTGTTAAGAAAGTTGTATTGTGTTATCAACGAGAGAAGATCTGTTTGCTTGTGAATCAATAAACAAATTTAAACATAAGCAGCTGTTGTCACAGACAGTGCTGTTATGAGGCAGAAGTACAATGTAAGTTGATGATACCCCTAGGAGGATGCAAGGTAGACAATAGAAACTAGTCTGTGGAATGCCCAGAACACTACACAGCAATCGCAGTGCACTGTAATGCAGCAGGAAAACAGGTGGAGAGTGATGCATCTGGCACAAGAAGCACTGCAGCACTACATACATGGCAGTAGATGACCCACCCCCCAGGTTTGCATGGCATGGACTTCTCAGGAACACGTCTGTACAATGCTAAGTAAACACATGAACCCAGCAGAACAGGCCATCCAAAGCGAACCAGCCAAACACTTCCCTGTCACCAATAAAGAGTCAGTGGAATGACAGCGGTCAGCAGGGCCAGCACTAGCCCGACATGCCCAGAGACACCAACGTCACTCCCTACAGCCGTGCACATTTGTGTGGAGCAATGCTGGTGCACCTTGGCAGGGCATACTGTGTGCCACTCTGTTCCATGCCCTCCTGCTGAGGTCCCCTTATTAGTGACAGGGAAGTGTATGGACAAGGAAGTGAATACTGCCTGTTCACTCTTGACTGTTCTCACTTGCAACTGGTGATGCTGCAGTCAGCCCTATGGTCCAGGAATCTGCCAGGCAAACCTGTCCCCCCTCCCCCCTCCCCCCCCCCCCAGATATGTGGATGAGCAATCTAGATCCCCCGGTGCAGCTCTCCAACCACACACACACACACACATGCTCACTTTCAGTCCCACAGAAGCAGACATCTGTCAACAGCATGCCCTGCACCGAATAACATAGATGATGGAATGGAAACCATGGATATCAGTACTTCTGACCCATCATCATACCTGATCACTGCATTTCAAGATGCATACAGACATACACGATACCTATACACGTGGACCTCAAACAGTCACAGAGCTGCTTTAAGGCATAACAGCCCATCAAGTATAACAGCCTCAAGGGCGCATTGCAAATCACAGGCCCGCATATGTAACCTACCACAACAGTGAGCTGTGCACACAATATGTGCCACAGGGCCTCTGGAATAGACTTCTCCCATTATTGTGTTCCGATAGGTTTACATCTGCCCTTCTCTGAATCCAGGGACTGTACACATTACATAGGGTATATTGTAAAGGTCCGCTGTGTGGAGCGCAACATGGCACCAATGGCTGGGCTTACATTTTCACATGGAGTCCTAGGGCTCCATCACCAGTATCATTTTGAGGATATGGTCATTGTTAGGGGAATCACGCTTTGCCCCCTTTAGCTCACTCAGTAAATGCCAGCATAGCCAGTAAGTGCACCTGTGCCCTTCCCCATACATTTGTGGGGGTATTTTCTTTTGTTTCTGCAACCTCAAACCTCCTTCTCCTCTGCTATCTGTTCAGGAACACTGCATGCTGTGGTTTCCCAGCCTGGAGACACAACAGTGCACAGCATAGGTTGCACATCCATTCACCACTATGGGCTGCAATGAGGTACAGGGCAGAAATATTTCTAAGTCCTACCTTTATTCCACCTTTCAGCAGGTATAACCTGGATGTCTGTGGGAACTACTGTGGACATATATGGGTAGCGCTGGAATATACGTTATATGTCTCTGTTGCTGGTCATGCCCCCTCCCATCCATATTCTAGGATCCACGTTTATGTGCCGTGTACAGGCTGGGCCGTGATTGTGCAGAATATGGTTTTAGACATTTTCGTGAGAAGCACGTACATCCCGCACATACAGGCAGCTTATTTGTGGTTCAGAATGACCCCCATAGTATCCAGCCCTGAATAATTTGATAGAACAGTAACCACAGGCACTAATGCAGATAGCACCAATATTCAGCTGCTCTCTGATAACCTAAACATAGCTTTTTAGATTTCCTAAGTTATACGGATAAATATCTGAATATCAGCACTGAATAACACTGCTATCTAGATAATACCTGTCTCTGTCCCCATTCCACCCATCGTCTGCACCAGCACTATCTGGACACCGCTGAGACAGTCAGAATAAATATTCAGTGGAACAATCCCAATAGTGTCACAGTCACTGAATATTCTGCTGGCCGGCACTTGTCCAGATAGCACAGTCTGCCTTTAAATATCAGCCCCGGAGAATCAAAGATAATAATATATAGACAGGGATACATATTTGACACTGTCCCCTTACATGAGCATGTTGTAAGCACAAGATTAAGTACATACTCAAATTAGCACCACAGGATTAGTGGCTTGAATAAATCAGTTGGGGGGGGGCAGCACTGGCAAGAGGAGTATTTTAGCCATGCTGATAAGTAGAAATTAAATCAAGAATTCTTTCCTGGGATGCATAAATCATGATTGGTCACTTCTTTACAATAAAATACATTTCTGCTTTATCTAAGTATGGCTGGACGTTGTCGCAGCTTTTCTCACTCATGTCTGCAAATATCAAATTTTTTCATTGATTGTCATAGCATAACAATAATAGTTTATGCATATATAATTGTAGTGAAAGTGAATTAAAGTTGACTATTGATTATGCATCAGCAGTGCATTAGGGGTTAATTAAACCTCAGTTTTATTGGAGAGAGAGATTCCTGTATAATTTTGTGAAAAACATCTTCTTGCATAACTGTTTTTATAGAACCATGTGAAGCTTATGAGAGGAAGTCCTGATACAAGGATGTAGATAAGGAAAAGCTTCTTCCCGTAGCAACTGTGCTTTTTCTCATAAAGTAAAGGTCGTCTATCAGAGTTCTGAGCTTCTGAAGCATGGGATGGGAGATGCTCCTCCCTTGATCATTCTCAGGCGCCTGGCCAGCATCTTGATTATGTTTAATGGAGAGCTGATCCTATTCTACTGTATGTGTATGTCACCTGATGGAAAATTACTGGTTGCTCTTGCAACAGGATAAAATGTGTGCCTTTTACAGCCAGGAGAAGAGAGAAAAAGGGGTTTCATCTATGGAGTGAACACGTGCATTGCCTAGAAGTCTCCCGACTGAGAAGTCTCTCTCGCCTGGCTGAATCCGGGACCAATTTAGTCAAAGTGTGGCATGAGATGAAGTTCATGGCTCTTTCGGTGACGTATCATTTTCCTGTATCTTGCTGTTTGTAGATAACTTGAAAGCAGGTGATTCACTTATCTTTTCTAACTAATTAGAGGTGAATAAGTGAATCACTTGCTTTTAAGTTACCTTTATTTTATAAATAAACTGCTTATCTTTATTCCAAAGTGTGTTGACCTTTATTTTCACACCCCGTTCAATTAGCAAAACAGTAATATGACGCATAGCACATACCTAATGATGATAACAAGATAAGCCACTCTACCTTCATTGATCCATAAACCTCAGTGCGGTCAAACATCAGTTTGATGTAACCCAAGGAACTTACGGCAGTCTGCCATGGCATGTACTCTCTCTCATTAATAAGAAATCTGGTTGTGTCCAATGCAGCTGTTGTATTTATATATTTAGCCCTAAAATAAAATAGACAGAAATCAAAACATATAGGACCTTCTCCCATTTTTCTCCATGTTATACCCAAGCAGGTGTGGCTCAGGTTTCCTGGCTAGATCTCACCAGCCACCGGAGGGGAAATCTTCTTCCAGGACTGGACCCCTTCACTATCGCTCATCTGCCAGCAGAAGTTACTTCTATCATGGCAGCTGAAGGATGTATTCACTAGGGACATAGCAGTCTTCTAGTTACTTGGCTGCTTATTAAAGGGTTGTTACATTAGCCTTCCATTTATATATGCTGGATGAGTCCATCAGCTAACCTCTCACATAAAACTAAACGGTAGAGGATATTAGCCCTTACCTCTGCTGATTCAAGCACCCACATGATGAGAGAATCAGAATGACCGTCACCCCCAAATGCATCCACAGGTACCATTTTCGACAAAATTTTAACAAATAGAATATTAAACCTACCAGTCTAGAACCAACACACCACGTCCTGCATTTTCTGCATCTAGGAAGGCTACTGTTTTTCCACTTCCTACTACAGGCTTCTGCTCATTCAAATAAGGTCCCTATGTTAGCCAATGGCAGCCTGTTCTCAAGGATGTGCCTGGAACCTGATCTGCAGAAGGATCTGCATGATGGGAGGAGAATAAGTGATGACATGTCTAAGGGGATGTAGCCTGGACCTGGATTTCTGAGGAGGACAAGTTTGATGCAGCCAAAGGAGGAAAGCTGCATCCCACAAATGCAGGATCTGAAGAGTTTGCTCTCCCCTGTCCAACACAGTCCAGGGAACAGGAACCTCCTCTACACTATACAACTGGTATTCATCCTCCCAGCCACCCAGGGCTGCTACATGCAATAACAAAGCATATACAAAGTCATTTTGATCATCTGCTAAATATCTTTGCTTAGGAAACTTTTATTTTCAGCTGGGGCATTTAAAAGGATTAAGTTACTGCTTTTTAGCACTTGTGGATTTAAGGAAGTAGTACCCCAGAGGGCAGGAAAAGAGGCTGAGGTGAAATGACAGAGATTCTTCTTCTGTGCCCAAAACAAGAGTGGCATCTGGTGATGATCTTAAGGTGACCAAACAAGTAGACAAGGCAATGGCAAAAGCCAGAAAGATGCTTGGATGCATGGCTTGAGCAACAGCCAGTAGGAAAATGGAGATCTCTGGTGAGACCTCTTTTTTTGATATATTGTGTGCAATTCTGGAAACCACACCTTCCAAAGGATAAACCATATGGAACTGGTCCAGAGGGCAGCTACAAAAATGTTCAACAGGCTTCATCATAAATCATAGAGGTATAGACTTAAAGATTTAAATGTGCATATCTTGAAGGAAAGGGGAAATATAATAGAGACATTTAAATACTCCCAAGGACATCAGTCTTGTTCAATGGAAAGAAGGCTCTGGAACAAGGGATCAGGAGACAAGGGTAAAAGAGGGTAAGCCAAGGAGTTTCTTAACAAAAAGGATGGTAAGATGCATGGAACAGCATCCTACTAGATGGTGGAGGCAAAAATGGTAATGAAATTCAGGAAAGCCTAAGATGTGGACACAGGGTCTCTAGTGGCGAAGAGGTGAGGTGAGGCGAGGCTGGGGATCAGCTGAAGTCTATGGCACTGCACCATGAATTAGGTGGAGTAGGGGAAAAGATGGGCATAACAGCGTCTGCTTTCTTACTTTATGACAGTGATTAGATCAGGGCTGAGGGCTGCAGGACTACTACAATCCACCCTTTACTCTGAGCAGAAGAAGGAGAGAGGTGGTAAAGACAAAAGAAAGATCAGATAAAGGAAGCACAATCTAATGACTGTGCAGGCCATGGAGTAGCCAAGTTGGTAACAGCCTGCTGCCACCTCACTGAAACCACTCCGGTGGTAGTGGTCACTGAGTACTATCCAGCAAGGTTAGACCTTTCTAGTTTTGCTGTCTGAATGCATTATTATAAAGCTTGGACGTAAGACAACGGGAGAAGAAGGGAAATGAAGGGGGAGGGAGATTCAGTTTGGATTATGTAAGGAATTCTGTATGCTTATGTATTTGGGAGGGTAAAGAACCAAGGGGGAGGAAAACCAAAAACTTACTTGGAAAAGGAGTAAAATTCATCACAAGTCAGTTTACAAGAAGTGCTTACCTTGCTAAACTAAAGGCATCACTGATGAGTTGGGCTCGATTCATAACTGGAATGACCTAAAAGCAGAAAAAAAGCAAAATTTAAAACCTGAACTAATGAAAGTTTTAAGAGATATCAGAAAGGAAAATTGCACATTTGCTTCAGCCTGGGCTCTACTGATTCAGCCCTCTGCTGTGAGCACTTATCTTGCAGGTGAAGAGAGACAAGAAACCTGCACATTTAAGAGGCTGATTGGACCTATTCTATGTTATCTCTTTTCTGCATGGGAGCTTAAATTCTTCTTAGAAAATTCATCCTTCCAGGTGGAGCTGCTGTTCACTTTATCCCCTTCTCATTCCCTGATATATGGCACCCCCCCCCCCCCTCAATGTTGTTTAATTTCTTTCTGTCATCTTTAGCAACCCTCGTTCAGAACTTTGGGGTTCTTTCATGAGGTGATCTCCAGCTGGTTGTCTACACAGATACAAACTCCCCTGATCTAATGCCCCCATTTGTGTCTGAATGCAATAGATCAATGGTTCTCTCAGTTTAGGATAAAACTTAACCTGCTAAAATCCTGCTGGTCAGTATTTAACAGTGGTGGTCAGTGTTTTATTTTTAGAAACTGGATATTTGCACCAGTATCCAGACAGTGACTAGTGCTGAATATTCAATAGTTCAGTGAGTGTCGGCTGTATAGATAACTTCTGGATAGTCATTTAGGACAGCTATACGGATAAGTTCTTTTTCCACCTCCAGACCTCCCTGGAACTATCCGGACAGTGCGAAGATGATCAGTAACAGTATCTAGATAGTGCTACTGAATAGTCCTTTCAGTGGCACTGATCGGTATAGCAGCACTTACCATAAGCTCTAGCCCCACCTCACTGTTCCTACTTCTGCCCCCTCTGATGTTTATGGTGAGCGCTGCGTCGCCATTTAGAAATAATTTCTGTCACTGCAGGTCCTGCAGAGAGACAGCTGTGGTGGCAATGGGAGCGGAACAGGAGCAGGGGAGTGGCAGTAATGAGGTTCACCCGTGATCAAACATCAAAGATGATTGTGGTCGTATTGTTTCAACATTTTTTTATTTATTTGATCATAAAAGACTCGACCAGTCCAATTCTAGATTTAATCCAAATTTCTTTATTTATTTGAGAAGTTTATATACTGCATTTCCAATGTTCAATACGGTTTACATAGAACAGAACAAAGCATTACATGGAACGTGTTAACATTATAAAGAACATTTAACTACAACATGATAAATACCAGTAAATAATTCAAGACATAAATAACATATATACAAATACCGAGCAGGTATCTCGGTGTGGTGTAATTGTTTCGGTGTGATGTAAGTATTTTTATTGTTGAGGGGTGAAAGTGGGCTATATCTTAGTGGTGTCTTTGTATATAATTTAGTGGTGTTGTATACTTGCTTATGATATGCCCTGAAAGTGTATTTGGAAAAGGTGCATTTTTAAGAGTTTCCTGAAATCCTTAGAGTCGGTGGTTGTATGGATTTTCACAGGGAGAGAGTTCCATACCGTTGGAGCATACAATGAGAATGCTCTTTCGCATGCTGATTGTTGCAATTTGCGAAGTTTGGGTGTGACGCAAGGAGGTGTTCTGCAGTGTTTCTTCTGTGTCTGTTATTGGGGAGTTTTGTTATAGTTTGTAAGTACTCGGAGGATTGGTCGTAGAGAATTTTGAATATAGTGACGATGTTCTTGTATTTGATTCTGTTTTTTAGCGCAGCCAGTGGAGCTCTTTCATAAAGGGGTGATGTGTGAGCCCCTTGATGTTCCAGTGAGTACCCTAGCTACGGTGTGCTGAGCCAGTTATAATGGTAATAGATGAGATTTCAGCAAGCCTTGGAGAATTGCATTGCAGAAGTCAATATGTGGAAGTGTCATTTCTTGGAAGACAATCCTGTAGTCGTGAAGTTCCAGTAGGGGGTGAAGTCATTGTGGAGTCCTTACTTTATTGTACATATGCTTTGTTGAATGGTTGATTTGGGTCTTCAGGGTAAGATGTTGGTCGATAGTTACTCCAAGGTATTGTACCTCAGATTTGACTGTTAGTTCTATTTGATTGACCTTAAGTGTCTTTGGCGGCGTGAATGAGTGATCTTTGAAAATGAATAGCACTTCCGTTTTGTTATAATTAATGGAAAGGCCTTGTTGGGAGAGCCATAGAGCAATTGAATTAAAGCACTGTACAATAGGAGTGAATTTCGGATCTGTGATTAAGAATGCTGCATAAAACATTATGTCATCCGCATATAGGTGGTATAACTTATTATGTGGCTGGAGGATCCGGCAGATTGGCTGGATGTAGATGTTGAATAAGATGAGCCCTGGGGTATACCATGGTTCTGCTGGAAAGGGTCTGAGCTTTTATTCTTGGATTTTATGGTTTGTAGACAATTAGTCAGATAGGATCAGATCCAGCTGAATGCATTGTCAGTGATGCCAATGCAATGTAGTCTCTGTAGGAGAATCTCGTGACATACGGTGTCAAAGGCTGCTGAGATATCGAGGAATATTAGAATGAAGGCTTGTTTTGGTTTCTCTATTCTCTTGCTTAGCTGGTCGATGGGGTACTGCTTCAGATCCTGACCCAAAACTGCATGTTTCCAGCGTCTGCTGAGCTGCACAGCTCTCCCTAGCATTACCCGAGGGTAGGTAAGCCTGTTTTCACTTCCTCCGACCCATCTCCGCCAGTCATGAAGACTTTATGCCGCCAACAGAGGAGCTCAGAAGCACAGCTTAAATGCCGTGAGTGATTCAGCCACCATCTTGCCCCTCTGGCAGGTCTTCCAGGTGTGGAGCCGGAGACTCTGAGTGTGTCGGGAGTTTGACTGTCTCCCTAGTTGCAGACCCCCCCCCCCCCCCGATGCAGCCCAGAAGTGATATGTTGGCTGATAGTGTGTTCCCCCTCAGCCAGGTGGTGAGTACGCCGGCAAGGGGGTGTGAAGAGGGCACGCCGGGATTGCATTCCCTGCGGCTCGCGGACCAGAGGATGTAACGTCAGCAATGGAAGCCCAGACAATGGTGCTGGGGAGAGAGGGGCCTCCGGGCACTGGGGAGTTGGTGAGACCCACAGAGATAACTTTGGAAACACTGTGGGATGCTATCACAGTCATGAATACCTCTTTGAGGACAATTGCCGGAACTGTGAGTACAGATTTTATGGGGTGTAAGAATCAATTTGAAGTATCCCAAATCCAGGAGAAACAGGAGATGAAGCAGACAAAGTTGGAAGAAGAACTTCAATGACTACATGGGATGGAGGAGGCCAGGATTAAGTCCAACAAAAAAGCATAAACCACGCGCCACACACCAAACCCAGTCAGAAGCGTGGAGGCAAGGAAGGAACTATTTATTTACCACTCTTATCTCATAAAGCCAGGCCCGACACAGGCCGTGTTTCGCTTATGTCTTCATCAGGGGCTTTTGGTTGTATAATTTTTCACCTTGACACACTGTAATTACTCTGCAACTGATGTCCCAAACAATTAATACTGTAAATGTTGCAGCACCACAGCACTCAGAATACTCACAAAACGATCTCAGCGAGACTTCTGCTCGTGCCGCAAAATTGTAAAATTGAGTGCTCTGCTTTCACTTTATTTTACAATTTTGCGGCACGAGCAGAAGTCTCGCTGAGATCGTTTTGTGAGTATTCTGAGTGCTGTGGTGCTGCAACATTTAGAGTATTAATTGTTTGTGACATCAGTTGCAGAGTAATTACAGTGTGTCAAGGTGAAAAATTATACACCCAAAAGCCCCTGATGAAGACATAAGCGAAACACAGGGCTTTATGAGATAAGAGTGGTAAATAAATAGTTCCTTCCTTGCCTCCACGCTTCTGACTGGGTTTGGAGGCCAGGATTAAGGACAGAACTGTGAGCTCCAAAACGACTGAATATCTGGATAATCAAATCCAGAAGCATAATTTGAGATTGTTGAATTTTCCTCGTTCTCCAGTTCAGTCACCTTTGGAGATGGTGCGCAGATACTTTCAGGAGGTGTTAGTGATACTTCTGGGAGATCTGCCCCCCCCCCCCTGAGGAGCACCCAGTATCTGTCCCTTAGCTCTAATCCCCCTACAGCTTTAGCGAACCCCTCCAGTGTTGCTGGGGATCTTATGGGGTTCCTGGAGAGTTCACTAGAGGTAGTGATTGGCCGCTCTACCCTACTCATTACACTGGCTTTGGAATCTGATAAGTTTATAATTCTGCATTCATATTTTAGGAATTTTGGGAAGCAGTTTTTTAGCTCTTTTGTACGCATTTCTCAGATCTAGTGCATAACACCCAGGCCAGGAGGAGAGAGTTCCTGGGATATAAACCCAGAATTCTTTCCCTTGACAGGTCTTTTTTATTAAAATTTCCTTCTAGATGTCTTGTGTTCGGGAATAATTTTTTTGTTTTTTGAGTCATGGCAGCTAGGGAGGGTCAGCCAGTAAGTGTAATAATGTTTAGTGAGGGAGTTTCATTATTGTTAAATATTTCCTGATGCCCCTGGTAGTTTAATGTTTCTGTGGGCTAATATAATGGTTTTGTTTTGCTTTTTTGTCTTTGTTGAATCGGTAAATTTAGTAATCATGTATTAATGCCATGATGTTTCCTTCATTCATGTAATATACCTGGATATTATCTTTAAACTGCAATAAATATAAAATTTAAAAAAAAAATGGGGTAACAGTGTGTAATTTAAAAATCAACTGCTGTTCTGCCCACTGAAGTTTTGATATCCGGTCACCTCCACAAGGGTCAGATGGAATGTAACCTATAACCCGCCACTTGAATTGTGAAAAGTCATGATGGTGGTATTCTAAACAATGGGCTACTAAAGGGGCAGAAAGTGTAGAGATATTAATACGTCTGATCACGGGCTCTCATCTTTTCGGTGATGATTGGTCCATTTGAAAATAACTTGCGTAACACCCTCAATATGATGTCAGATGCATTTTTACTTTTTAAGTCAGAGCAGGTTTAGATATTGTATAAGCGCATTGGATTGAAGTCTGAGCATGCGGTCACTAGACACCTCCAGCAGAGCTTTTAGACAACAGATACAAGCTCGAAACGTGATGCACGTCATGTGTATGTAGAATACCCCGAAGCCTGCTACATTGGCGCTTCTTCATTCACCTAAGTGATTTTATTTACAAGTTTTGTATGCAATGCAAAATTAAAAAGGACAGTTTGTTATATGGGTGAGTTTTTGCTCTCCCTTGACAGACTTTCTGACAAAAGTAAATTGGATGCAATAGTAGTCTGCTCGTTTTGTGATTCTACCTTTTGTATTTGGATGCTTAAAATAGCAGAATGTCTTTTGGTGTGCAATAACTAGTCCCGTCCAGGGGGATGCTGGCATTTATCAGTGTAGTTTCATTATATTTCAAAATTTAAATTTTACTCTACAATATAGAGATTAAGAAGATGGATATATTTGTGTAGACAAAACCACGAGGATGTTCCCTGCTTTCTGAGTTTATGACCATGAATTACTGTTGAGGTTATGAGCAGAGACAGCGCACTTAACGTCTGCATATGACTGCACTGTACCAGAGATCAGAAGAAGATCACCTGTCTAGTGACTTGGAAATTACAGAGGAAGCAAAGATCCTCTTATTATAATGTGACCTTCAGCATTACAAAAAAGACAGATATTCTGTAAGAAGCAGTGTACATTGATTCCATAAATGTTGCTGATGTTTATTTTTGGTGGTCAAATTTTGACCTTCCATGGAAACATCATCAATATCTATATGTGCTTGCTACTGTGTTTCATGTAGTTTGGTTATCTTCCTAATACAAGTCAATTATTTTTCCATTTCCAAAGCATGGCAGCTGAAGCCATTGGGAAGCAACTGCATATTTGAAGGAGGAAAGGCAGAAATCGTGTGCCTAGAACAGGAGTTCTCAACTCAATCCTCGGGACACATCTAGCTAGTCAGGATTATTATAAGAAGAGAATCTTTGTTTCAAAACTACTTGAACGGGCAGTTCGCCACCGCTGTCTTGACTTTTCTTCCTCTCAAGCCCTCTGAATTCTTTACATTCTACAGAAAAGGCTCTTGCTAATGTCTCCAGCAACTTGTTCCTCGTCAAATCCAAGGACCTTTCTCAACCCTCATCCTTCTTCATCCTTCTGCTGCTTTTGACACTGTTGATCTCCACTTTCTTCTCAATACCCTGTCCTCGATTGCATTTAGGGGTACTGTTCTGTCCTGGTTTTCTTCTTAACTCTCCCATCGCACTTTTAATGTATGTTTTGGTGGATCCTCCTCTATTGCAATCCTGCTTTCAGTTGGTGTACCTTAAGGCTCTGTCTTGGGACCTCTCATTTTCTCTCTGTATGCTCAGTCCTTTTGTGCACTTATCTCCTCCCACGGTATTCAGTACCATCTTTATGCTGACAACTTTCAGATCTACCTCTCTGCACTTGAAATCTCTCCAGAAATCCAGGCCTGGATCGCTGCCTGCTTATCCAACATTGCTACCTGGATGTTTCATTGCCATCTGAAATTGAACATGGCCCAAACTGAGCTCCTTATCTTTCCCCCTAAACCCCCCCCCTCCTTCCTTCTCTATTTCTGTGGATAAGACTATACTCCTCCCTGTTTCCTCAGCTCGCAACCTTGGGTCATCTTTGACTCTCTTCTATTTCTCTGCACATTTCTAACAGATAGCTAAAACCTGACGCTTCTTTCTCTATAACATCAGCAAAATTCTCCCTTCTTTTCTGAACACATTACTAAAACCCTTATTCACTCTCTAGTCACCTCCCATCTTGACTACTGTAACCTTCTCCTTGCTGCTCTTCCTCTGAATCATCTCTCTCCCCTACAATCTGTTCAAAACTCAGCTGCACGGCTTATCTTACGCCAGTGTCACAATGCTCAAGTAACCCCTCTTCTTAAATCACTTCACTGGCTCCCTATCCATTTCCGCATCCAGTTCAAACTTTTCCTGCTGACCCATAAGTGCATTCATCCTGCAGCTCCTCACTACCTTTCCTCTCTTATCTCATCCTACACCCCTCGTTGGAAACTCCGTTCCTCTGGCAGATCCCTTCTATCTGTGTCCTTCTCTGCCACTGCCAACTCCAGACTTCATTCATCTTCCCTTGCTGCTCCTTATGCCTGGAACAAATTACCTGCGTCAGCACGTCAGGCTCCTTCTCCAGCCCTGTTCAAATCCAGGCTAAAATCTTACCTCTTCGAGGTTGCTTTTGGATCCTGATGTCCCTCACTCTCTTGTTCACCACTTACCATACAGTAATCCCCAGTTTTGTGATGTTGTTCCATCTTAATTAGATTGTAAGCACTGATTAGCAAGGACTGTCTCTTATATCTATATGTATGTACAGCGCTACATATGCCTTGTAGCGTTAAACAAAGGATTAGTAGCAGAAGTAATTGTAGTTGTCAGGTTTTTGGGATAACCACAATGAATATGCATGAGATAGATTTGCATGCACTGCCTCCATTGTATGCAAATTTCTCTCCTGCATATTCATTGTGGTTATCCTGAAAAGATGACTGGCTATGTGTGTCTTGAGGACTATGTTGAGCAGGGGCGGCCCAAGGGAGATGCAGGGCCATGTGCGAAGACTCGGTATGGGGCCTCATTTGCATAAATATTTGCATAATGTTACCATACACTAACTTTTAGCAAACATGCCTCTTAATGAGTGTATGGATAAAGAAAGACTAAAAGATTTCTACATTACTATAATCCAGTGCCAACCGCCAGGCACATTAGGAACTACTACAAACACTGCCCATTTAGAATCCATAGCAAACCCGCCGTATCCTGACAGCATTACCAGGACTCACAAAGCACCATACCCTACCTATCAAAAGGAAACACTGCAAATATTAAACCAATACATTTCAGAGAATAACAATACATGACCTACTGGGGAAAGAGAACAAGTGGCAATGTCAAATAGGAATTACATAAACAGAACACCTCAGCTCAGTTACACATGCAGAACATAGATCATCACCAAACAAGGAATCACAATTTAGAAACAGGAAGACAATCTGGGAACACCAAAAGCCAAACTTGGAATGTACAACACTGTAGAAATAAAACTATAAATTAATTTCCTCTTGTACTAAACAAAGCGCAGACGTTAATGATGCACATTTCCCAGAGCTGACATATTCCAGTTAATAAATTCAAAATAAAGAGATATCTTTCTACCTTTTGTGCATTTTTTTCAGTTGCAATTGCTCCAGACACTTTCTTCTGGTTTCTTTGTGTCTTCTGCTAACTCTCCATCGTCTGCTGTCCATTTATCCTTTCTTCTCTCTTCTAGTTTTTTTCCATTCTCTCTCTACATCTGCTTTAACATACTGATCTTTCTCCTTTTGCTCTTTCCTCATTCCTATTTCATCCACTCAAATTTTACCCCTCCATCCTTAATCCCCACTTACTCTCCCAATACCCGGCCAATTGTAGATTTTTCTTCCCTCACACACAAAATGTTTTTCCCCTCTCCATTTCATTTTCCCAGCCCCATCCCATTCTAATCCTCCCCCAACATCAGCTCCCTTCTAGTTCCAGCCCCACCCAGCATCCGCTCCCTTCTAGTCCCCGCATCAGCCCATTTCCAGTCCTAGCCCCCTCCATCAGCCCATTTCCAGTCCTAGCTCCCTCATCCATTTCCAGTCCTATCCGAGTCCCTCCATCAGCTCATTTCCAATCCCAGCCCCCCATTTCTAGTCCTTTCCTAGCCCCTAGCATCAGCCCATGTCAAATCCTAGCTCCCCTCCACTCAGCCCATTTCCAATCCAGGAGTGGAGGAGTGGCCTAGTGGTTGGGGCAAGGTACTTCAGGCCAGAGGGTCGGGGGTTCAAATCCCACTAGAGGACAGTTACCTTGGTCCGGAAGGACTGGGGTTTCTAGTCCCACAGGTGCTCCTTGTGGTCTTGAGCAAGCCACTTAACCCTCCATAGCCCATGTTCCCTGTAAAATAGTTATCTCCAAGTTATAATGCCCTGTTCAATGTAATTTCAGTTTTTTCAATGTAAACCTCCTTGATATCATGAAAGGCGGTATATAAGAAATGTTAGATAAATAAATAAATAAATCCAAGCCCCTCCTTGAGCCTACTTCCAGTTCTAGCCCCTCCATGAGTCCATTTCAATCCAAGCCCCCACCACAGCCCATTTCCAATCTTAGCTCCCCCCATCAGCCCATTTCCTGTCCTAGCTCCCCCCTCAGCCAATTTCCATTCCACGCCCCCCTCCCCATCAGCTATTTGCAGTTCAAGCCTCCCTTTCCACTCAGCCCATTACCAGTCCTAAGCCCCCCATCACCCAATTTTCAGTCTTAGCCTCCCCCATAGCCCATTACCAGTCCAAACCTCCCCAGCAGCCCACATCCAGTCCTAACCCCACATCAGCCCACTTCCAGTCCTAACCCCATCATCCCATTTCCAGTCTTAGCCCCCCCCCTTAGCCCATTACCAGTCCTAACCCCCCCATCAGCCCACGGCCCATTACCAATCCTAACCTCATCAGCCCACCTCAAGTCCTAACCCCCCCTACTGCCAACTTCCTGTCCTAACCCCACTCAGCCCATTTCCAGTCTTAGCCCCCCCATAGCCCATTACCAGTCCAAACCTCCCCATCAGCCCACAGCCCATTACCAGTCCTAACCCCATTAGCCCACTTCAAGTCCTAACCCCCCCCTCAGCCCATTTCCAGTCCTAGCCCCCCACCCATAGCCCATTACCAGTCCTAACCCACCCCTCAGCCCACTTCCAGTCCTAACCCCTCCATCACCCCATTTTCAGTCTTAGCTCCCCCCATAGCCCATTACCAGTCCTAACCCCCCATCAGCCCACAGCCCATTAGCAGTCCTAACCCCCTCCCCCCCCATCAGCGCAGGGAAAATTTAAAATAACAAAAAAAAGCTGGGTGCTGCCGCCGTGGCAGCAGCAGAATCGAGTGCCCCGCAGCCCTCCCCCACCCAGCAGAGCCCTCCCTCCCTGCAGCATCAGCTCCCTCTCCGCGCCGGCTTTCAGAGCCGCGAAGGGAGAGTTTTTTCCTCGTGGCTCTGTTAATGCCTGTTTCCCATCAGCCCCGGCGGGCTTAACAGAGCCGCGAGGGAGAAAGTCTCACTTCGCGGCTCTGAAAGCCGGTGCGGAGAGGGAGCTGATGCTGCAGGGAGGGAGGGCTCTGCCAGGAAGGGGGGCCGCGGGGCACTTGATTCTGCCGCTGCCACAGCGGCAGCAGTCAGCTTTTTTTTTTTTTTTTTAATTTACTTTTAAAGCAGAATGCTGTTTGCGCGGGGCCCCCTGAAACGCAGGGCCCTGTGCAAAAAACATTCTCGCTCAATGGACGGGCCGGCCCTGATGTTGAGAACCTGAGGTCTACAATAGTCTTTTTCAGGTCAACCAGGGCTTGGATTAAGGCTCATGATTTACCAAGGACCATTAGTACATTGATGGGCTAAATTACTATGGGAAAATATATCCGGGCAGCTGTACAAAAATGCTCATGGCTTCAGATCCCAGCCCTGGTTCTGATTGACCTGGAAGGCCAAAGGAGAAGGCGGCAAATTCTAAGCGAAAGGAAAAGATGAAAAGAAATAATCTTTGGTTAGAGCAATGGGATGGAATCAGGCAGGGATGTACCAAGGGCTGTGCAAGCGGCGAGGGTGCAAGCACAAAAGGGGGTGCTGATATCATCACTGGGCTTCCAGGAAGCTCAAAATACTTAGCTACTGAATGTGGCTGGGTGGAGGGGGGTACCAAATTTGTGAGTCGTACAGAGTTCATTTTTAGTTTGGTACAGTCCTAGAACTAGGGAAGACATGGATTTAGGCATAGGCAATACAGGAAACTTACTTTCAGCATCAAAATATAGGCACTCTAGTGCTACAATTGTAGCCATGCCTTTATCCGGGTCTGCTCCTGACAAAATGTCATCATCAGCTGCTCAGTCAGAAAAGGAAGCAGCTGTTATCATAGTTCAAACAAAACTCAGCACAGGGCCTTGGAGCAAGCGTGTGGTCTCAGGCTCTGCAGAAGCTCCAACTCTGCATGGATTTCCCCTGTGTAGAGGAGAGGGCAGGGTTCTGTTGAGTCTGAGACTGCACGGTGATTCAGCACTGAGCTTCTTCTAAGTTCTAAGAACGTCTGCTTTTCCTAAGTCAGTAGCCAAAGGCAGTATCAAAAATGGGATCAGGCCTGGAGGTGCAGAAACTCAGGAAGAGGTGGCCTTTCCTTTGTATAGCTCCTCCTTCTGTAATTTCTAGGGGAACTACCCCACCCCCAACATCCTTTGATCAATTTTAGTAATAGCGGAGGGAGGAGGCCTCCTTCCACCCCTCCCCCTGCAGTGCCTACAGGCACCCAAGTTTTAAATCTAACCATGACGTCAGGGTTCAAATCTCACTGATGCTCCTGGTGGCTTTGAGCAAATCACTTATACCTCCATTGCTTGGACTAAATACAAATAAATACATTTCAGGCCTGAATTACTAAGGTCTTTTCCCTTAGATAGAAAATGGAAGGGAATAGCCTTAATAAATCAGGTCTTTTCAGTTTATATAAGCTCTTGTCAAGACACAAGATTCATCAGGGAAGGCATCTAATCTTTTACAATCTTCTGTTCTCAGTTGTATGCTGAGAGCCATGGCGGCTATCAATTCTCCCATTCTCCTCATCCCAATAGCTGCGGCAGTGGTGTTAGGTTTCTACTTTCTCCTTCTTACCAATTTCAACCCCTCCTTTTCCCTCAGTCTCATTCCTTTCCCTCCTTTGAAGTCTATTCCATCTGTCTTTTTAATCCTCTATCTCTCCGGATCGCTGTCATCTATAGACCTCCTAACAAGTCCTCTTCTACCATCCTCACTGAGTCTGACTCTGACTCTTGGCTCTCCTCATTCCTGGATTCTTCTTCCCCCTCCCTTATTCTTGGTGACTTTAATTTTCATATTGATAACCCCTCTGATCCCTATGCAAGTTCCTTTCCCTTACCTCCTCCTTCAACCTCCAGCTTTGCTCTTCTGCTCTCACTCATCAGCTTGGTCAGTGCCTTGACCTCGTTGAATCTATTTGCTTACCCTCTAATTTCCATACCTCCACTCTTCCCTTATCTGACCATTACCTGTTAAGTTTCACTCTTCATTACTCCCCCCCCCCTCAGTCTTGCCCAATCTCATCCTATCTTTTTAGGAATCTTCATGCTATCGATCCACTGACTCTATCCACTACTGTCTTATCTCTTCTCTCTTGCACTTTGTCCTCTAATCTGTTAATGAAGCCATAACTTTCTATAATACTGCTCTCACCTCTATTCTGGATATCCTTGCTTTGCCCATTCCATGTCCTGAGAGGCGCACCTCACCTCAGCCCTGGTTGTCTTCAATTATCCATTACCTACATTCCTGTGTCTGCTCAGCTGAGCACACTTGACTCAAATCTCACTCTCTCTCTGATTTTCTTCACTTCAAATTCATGCTTTCTTCTTTCCAGTCCACCATTGCACTCACTAAGCAAAACTATTTTCTCTATCTGACTAACCATCTTGCCTCTAACCCTCGCTGTCTTTTTTTATTTTTCCATTTAGTTTTTATTGATTTTTCCAAACTAACAATTATAACAAAACAACTTCTTCAACCCCCCTCTCTGTTTCACAATATATATATTTCTTACATTGTATACATCTTTTGCCCCTCCCAGCACCCACCTTGTACCTCCCTTCTAAACACATCTTGGTTTTATATACCATTTATCTACTAATAATTATTTTCCAACATTTAACTTGAATTTGCTCCAAATTCTTTCAAACATATAAAGCTTATGATGCCTTAATGCAGTCAGTTTTTACATTACTGTAAATACATGTGATGTACCCTACCTTGGATCTCTATCAGGGTTGGGGGATTTAACTGGTTCCAAGCATACCGCCCTGACCCACATTGAACCTGCCTGGTTCTCTGTGTCCGCAGGGAGATTCAATAGGCCCACCTCTGGTTTTCCATCCACTTTATACCCTAAAACCTCTCCAACCACTAGAACAACTGTTGCCATAGTGGCTGTATCCTCTTGCATGTCCACCACATGTGTATAAAGGTACCAAGCTCACATCATTCCCTCCAACATTCCATCCCCGCCTTACTGTTCTGCCTCCCCACTTTTTCTGGTGTCAGATACCATCTATACAGCATTTTATAATTCTGCTCTATCAGATTACTCGCTAAAATCCCTTTATGCATAAGCTGATAGATCTGTTCCCAACCGCTTTTATCCAAAAATTTCCCAAGATCCTTCTCCCACTGATACTGATACCAGTCCTTACCTTCCTTATCTCGTTCCATTAGTTGGTATATGGTCGAGATGGCACTCTTGACCTCCCCCTTCGAGAATAATTTTTCTATCGCTGATTCTGTTGTCCTTAACCCTCGCCCAACTCTTGTCAGTATATAGTGTCGTAACTGCATGTACGGGAAATAGTCTGAATCCTCCAACCCATACTCTTCTCTCAGTGTGGGAAATTCTATCATTTCCCTGTGCTACCATCATTGGCCAACCTGTTGGAGTCCCTTCTTCTTCCATTTTTCAAAAAGTCCTTTACCCATCCTCGGAGGGAACTCCCAATTATACGCGATCGGTGTATAATTGGAATATTCTGCTGATCCCAACCACAACCTCTTCCACTTCTTCCATATCTTTGTTGTCAATCCTATAAAAGGATTCCCAGAGCCACCCACTCCCGACCCACCCCCATCGGGCACCCATAACCTGCTCCCAAGGTTTGCATTATCCTCAAATGATTCCTCTATCTTTACCCATTCTTTTTCCCCTTTCTGCCATCATTCTACTGCTGCTCTCAATCTAGCTGTCTCGTAATAGCATTCAAATTGGGGAACTGCCAGTCTACCCTGAGCTATAGCCTGGGCTATTCTAGGCCGTCGTCCTGCCCAAATATATTTTGTTAGTCTCACCTGAATACACTTCAGAAAACCCCTTGGCATCTGTATAGGTAGGGTAGTGAGCATATATAATGGTTTTAGAAGGACCATCATTTTAATCCCTTCCATCCACCCTAACCAGCTAAAGCGCTCCGTCTGCCATTTTCCCAGTTCTTTGTTGATACTTTCCCACAACCCCTCTACTGTGGGTGTAATATTGACCCCCAAATATCTGACGCTCCTCTTAGCCCACCTGAATGGTTGTTTGCTCTGAATTACTGCCCTCTTTAGAAACACATTAAGAATTGCAGACTTGGAAGCATTCATTCTGAACTCTACCACTAGCCCATACTCCTCCAGAGTTTTTACCACTTCTTTGAGTGATTCCCTGGGATGTGTCAAGGAGAAGAACACATCATTGGCAAAAAGCGATAGCTTATGTTCCTTCCCCCCTATTTTCACTCCCTTAATGTATCCATTTTCACATATCTTTTGCGCTAAGGGTTCCATGGCTAATACAAAAAGTAAAGATGAAAGGGGGCAGCCCTGCCGGGTCCCTCTAAAGAACTCGAAAGCCTTTGAACACCCTCAATTCACTTTAATACGTGCCAGAGGTTTCCTATATAAACTCTTTACCCTTTTAAGGAAGTCACCTCCTATCTCCATGCTCTGTAAGGTTTGAAATAAGAAGGGCCAATACATTCAATCAAAAGCCTTCTCAGCATCTATCACTAATAATATCATATCTTCCTTCTCTTTCATACTTTTCCAAATACAGTAAGGTTAAGTATTTTCCTAATGTTGTCGGATGCTTGCCAGCCCGGGATAAAGTCCGATTGATTTGGGCATACCAGTTTTGGCATTACTTCAAGATCCTATTTGCCAAGACTTTTGTGAATAATTTAAGGTCCGACCCTAGAAGTGAAATCGGGCGGTATGAGCCACATTGTGAAGGGTCTTTCCCTTCCTTAGGTAGTATCGTAATGCTCACCACCCACATAGTTTCCGGCATCTCTCCCTGTTCTGTAAAGGAAATACATTTGGGTCAGAGGTTCTGCTATAACGTCCCCGAAAGCCTTGTAGAACTTGTTGGAAAATCCATCTAATCCTAGGCTTTACTAGATGGAAGACCCTTAATCACCTCTAGTACTTCCTGTACTTCAATTGGTTGGGAGAGCATCAACCTCTCGGAATCCAGAAGTTGGGGAAGCTGGATATCTCTCAAGTAACGCTCTATTTGTGCTAAGGAGGACCTCTGTCTCAGGCATGTATAACTCCTTATAATATTCCACAAACCGTTCACTGATTGCCTCAGTCCCACTCTTAATGTCCCCTGCCTTATCCTTAATCTTCAAAATCTGGTTTTTATTTTGGTGTCTTTTTAATTGATGGGCCAACATTCGATTGGCTTTATTATTAAACTCGAAAGTATGTTGTTGCATCAGTTCCAAGGCCTGTTTAGTTTTTTCCATCTGAACTTATTGTAACTCCTGACACACCCTATCCATCTTCTTAATCCCCTCCCTATCCAGTTTATTCTGTTTATGGTGATCTTCCTTTAGCTCTTTTCGCTTGCAGGAAATTGTATATTCTTTTTGTTTCTTTTTATGGGCCCCTATTGCAATCAATTTTCCCCTAATTACCTCTTGAGCCCTTCCCATAAGAGACCCGGTGGGCATCCCCCAATATCATTATTTATTTATTTTTATTTATTTATTTACATTCTCTTATATACCGCGCTATTCTGCATCAGTGCGGTTTACATTGAACAAACTGAAATTACATTGAACAGGGCATTATAACTTGAAGATAACTATTATGTTTCAGATATTCTCTAATATCCTTCGTTATCTGGCATCTAGTTCCCCTATCATTTAGACGCCACCATCTACTGCTTCTGTTTTCCCCTATCCCTTCCAGTACTCCCTATACAGGAGCATGGTCTGTCCAAAGCAGCTCCCCAATTCCACTGTCTTTAGCCTTCCTGCACAATGTTCTATCTACCCAAAGCTTATCTGTACGTGAGTAAGACTCATGTGCTGCTGAGTAAAAGGAGTAGTTCTGCTTCTTTCCGTGCAGTGTCCTCCAAAGGTCAGCTACCCCCATACTTGCTATTAATTCCTTCATATAACACAATAAACCTATCCCCTAACTATACCCCTATTGTTGTATGTTAGTGAGAATTATTTTTGTCGGACTATTTGCCTTAAGAGTGAGTGTGAGCCTGATGAAGGATCGAGAGGATTCTCAGATGTGAAACATGGCGCTATGTAGCTTGTGCTGGTGATTTCGAAGTGATTAAGAGTGAAAAGGATGACGGCTTTGTTTTTAAGAAGGATCTGAAGAAATGAAGTATAACTGCTATTGTGAAAATAAGAATTTCTTTTCAGGGGAGCTGCTTTTTGAAACCTGTTCGAGGTTCATTTGAATATTCATGAAAAAAGCTAAGTTGGGATTTTTTTAAAGTTTTAGTGGTGATCACAGGATGTGAGTCTCCTTGGTTTTTCATTGGTTGGGTGAAAATTGAGTTAAATTTTAGCTCATTAAAACGAATAAAAGGAATATTTGCTACAGGAGAGGGCGTCCTCTTAAGGCAAATAGTCTGACAAAAATAATTCTCAATAACACACAATAGGGGTATAGTTAGGGGATAGGTTTATTGTGTTATATGATTGAATTTCCCCTGGGTATTTGTTTATTAATTCTTTCATGGCATGTCTAGCTCTCCCAGAGGCCGTACATGTACCCCTGGATATATCTATTTGTGGATCTAATACCAGACTGAAGTCACCCCCTGCTATGATAGGGCCCTCTACAAAGTTAGATATGAGCCCTTTTAACCTCTTGTAGAACCCCCATAGGTCTGTGTTAGGCACATATATATTTATGAGGGTGAGCCTTTGCCCATCTATTATTATTTTAACCATGAAGTATCTCCCTTCCTTATCCCTCTTAACTTCCAGGGTTTGAAACTGAATCCTCCCCAACACCAGGATCGCGACACCCCCCCCCCCCCTTTTTCTTTTCAATTCTGTTTGAGGCAAAAATTCAGTTTGGAAAGCATGGGCTGTACACTAACCTTTAATCCATAATTCCAAGGTGAGTCTCCTGTATAACGCTTATGTCGCAGCCCAGCCTCTCCAGCTCTTTAAAAATTAATTGCCATTTTCTTGGAGCATTCAGTCCTTTTACATTCAAAGTTGTTATATTAAGTTCCCCCATTGTCTTTAAATCTCCCTTCCCAGGGTGCTGATCTTCATTTTACTACTCAACCCATCCCCCCTATCTCTTTTATCCCCCCCTTCCCCGCTCTCCCCACCCCCGCCTTTCCTCTTGCCTGCCCGCTTCCCTCTTCGCGTCTCTCAGGTCTCAAGAGGTGTGCTGTCATAGGCCAGTTTACTCTTTTATCCAAGCTTATCTATCCCTGCATATGTCATGTTAACCCATTCTCTCACATTCCCCTTCACCTGTGCCGTATTGTCAGTCTAATCCCACTTCTTATCCCCCTACCTCCACTTTTAATTTCCCCTCCCATCAGTCACCCACCCATTTACCTTAGTGAGGCCCTGCCATTCTTTTCTCTTTTATTGTTTTCCTTTCCCTTTATCCCCCCCCCCCCCCCCTCTGCTCTTAAATATCTTCCGGAACCTCTTACATTAACCAACAGCCATAAACCACCTATCAACAGCTCCTGTCTCCTTTGTTTTTAATTCTGTCTCTCTTCCCATCATCTTCTTCTGCTTGCGCAGCCTTTTTTCTCCTCCAGAGACACGGGACCACCCAGCATTGCGCCTACTCTCTGTGGGTCTCGCATTGGCCTGTCTTTCTTTCCCAGTAGGCAACTGTGCCCAACCTGCAGTTTGCATTGCTTTAATGGCCGCTTCTGGGGATTTTGCTGTCGTAGATATCCCTTGAATTGAAAATTGCAATCCAACTGGAAAGGTCCATCGATATCTCACTTGTTCCTCTCTGAGCCGCTGTGTAACTGCTCGAAAGGCCCTGCGTTTTTGTAATGTGATAGATAATAGATCTCCATAGATTTCAATGTCCTGACCATTGTAGCTAATCTTCCCCTTTTTATGTGCTCCAGAAAGAATAGCTTCCTTGGAGGAGAACTCAAGTAAACAAGCAATAATGACATTTTATCCTCATTTGGTTTTAGCGGCCCTGTACTGTCTTGGTTCTCTTCGTATCTCTCCAATTGCTCTTTCAGTGTTTGTTCTGGAGGTTCTTTCTCTACTGCCATCCCTCTATCAGTTAGTATACCTCAAGGGTCTATTATGGGTCCTCTCCTTTTCTTTCTTTATACCAAGTCCCTTGGTGCCCTCATCTCTTCCCACAGTTTTCAGTATCATTTTTATGCTGATGACTCTCAAATCTATCTATCTACATCTGACATCTCTCCTTCGCTCCAAACATGTATCTCTACTTGCTTATCTGACATCGCCGCCTGGATGTCTCTCCGCCACCTAAAATTGAATATGGCTAAAGCTGAACTTCTTATTTTCCCCCTAAACCCTCCTCCCCCTCCTTCCTCCTATGTTTGTTGACAACTCTCTTCTTCTTCCTGTTTCATCAGCCTGCAACCTTGGGATCATCTTTGACTCTTCCCTTTCCTTCTCCCACATATTCAACATAGAGCTAAAACCTGTCGGTTTTTTCTCTACAACATTAACAAAATTCATCACTTCCTCTCTGAACACACTACTATGGCTCTTGTCCACTCTTTGGTCACCTTCCCTCTTGACTATTGCAAACTCCTCCTTGCTGGTCGCGCTCAGTGTCATTTCTCTCCCCTTTAAACTATCCAGAACTCTGCTGTGCGGCTAAACTTCCACCAGCCCTGATACACTCATATAACCCCTCTTCTAAAATCACTTCACTGGCTCTCATTCCATTTCTGTATCCAATTCAAACTTCTCCATCTAACATATAAATGCATTCACTTTACTGCTCCTCATTACCTTTCCTCTCTTCTCTGCCTATACCCCTCCTTGTGAACTCCGCTCTTCTTCTGGCTTTCTTATTTTATTTATTTATTTATTTATTTAACAGCTTTTATATACCGCACTTTTGATATCAGCGCGGTTTACATTTTAACAAATTTTGTACTTAAACATAAAACAAATGTTAAGTTTACAGAGAACAGGGAATAAAAACATGGATAACAGGGATTAACAATTAACAGATATTTTCAATTATTTACAATAGGTTCTTCTCTCTATGGAAACACTGACAGCGAGCCGTAAAGCAAAGGATGCCCTTTATTTAAAGACCAGCGACCCCAACACAGCCGTGTTTCAGCAAAATGCCTTTGACAGGAATTAACCTCAAAATATTAAAATACAAAATGAAATGTAAATCATACCATATAAACCAATCAAGTATACAATAAAAATCATCTGAATAAAGTACATATATATAATAAAAGAGTTCTATTTGGATTTGTTTGTTTCACTACTCATGTTAATTACACGTTTCAAATGGTTATATATGTAAATTTATTTGTGTTTACTCTATAACATAATGTACACATCAGACTATGGTATGTTGTGCATGCTGCATATAGTTTTATAGGCAAATCTCCCCTTGTTTGCTTTATAACATAATGTGTACATCATACTATAATATATTGAGCACATTGCATGTTTTATAGTTATCTAAATAGTCTGTTTCATGTCTTTTGTTTCTTATATTTTACATTCTGGGTGTAATTTTACTGTCATTTAAAAGAAAAAATTAAAAGATTCATTTTTATAGCTCCTTGAAAGGAATAGTTTTGTTTGTTTCCTTATTAGTGTTTGTGTCTATAAAGTTGCACAAAAGCGTAGTTACTCACCTGTAACAGATGATCTCCAGGAACAGCAGGAATTTAGTCTTCACATATGGGTATCATCGGTACAGACGGAGCCTGCGCGGGAACGCTCCCCAGCATCCAATAGGAAAGCCTTTGGGAGCATCCCACAGTGCCTGCGTGCTGCCTTCCTGCCATTCCAACTCTCCCTCTTCACTTGAGTTTATAGCTGAGACAAAGGAGAGAGAGAGAGATAGAGAGACAACTCCTAGGGGAGGTGGGTGGGTTGTGAAGACTAAATTCCTGCTTTTCCCGGAGATCACCTGTTACAGGTGAGTAACTACGCTATCTCCAGGAACAAGCAGGAATGTAGTCTTCACATATGGGGACTACCCAGCTGAAAAATGCCAGGGAAATGGCCCAAGGAAGCTGCAAACCCATGGTGAGATGGGTCATGCTTCCCTCCCATTGGATCTCTGGCATCCAAATTCGGATGGTGGGTAGGAGTTGCATTAAGTCTGAAAGAGATGCTGAAGAACATCTTGGCCAAACAAGGCATCCCGACGGGAGTCCTTGTCTAAACAGTAGTGGGCTGTAAAAGTGTGTACTGAAGCCCAAGTGGCTGCTCTACAAATGTCGTCGATAGACACAGAATGAAGGTTAGCCATAGAGGTTGCCATGACTCTCACATTGTGAGCTGTGACATGGCCCTCGAGAGGAAGTCCCTTACTCTTGAAGGATATGCACTGTGCAATCCATCTAGAAAGAGTTCTTTTGGAGACTGGAAGTCCCAAATGACTAGAATCAAAAGCAACAAAAAGCTGAGAAGATTTTCTATGTTTCTGTGTTTTTTGCAGGTAAAAGGCTAAGGCTCTTTTACAGTCTAAGGTATGAAGGTTCCTTTCTACACTAGAGGCATGAGGCCTCGGAAAGAATACAAGAAGGTAAACCGCTTGGTTTATATGGAAAGGCGAGACCACCTTTGGCATAAAGTGAGGATGAGTCCTAAGAACGACCTTATCATGGTGAAATCTTTTATAAGGAGGATCAGCCACTAAGGCTTGTAAGTCACTAATGCATCTTGCAGAAGTGATTGCAATTAGGAAGATGACCTTCCAAGAAAGGAATTTTAGAGTTGTAGTGGCTGAAGGCTCAAAGGACGGTTTCATGAGCTGCCCGAGAACAAGATTAAAATCCCATGCCACCGGTGGTGGTTTAATGGGAGGCTTTATTAAGAGTAGACCTCTCATAAATCTTGCTATGAGTGGATGAGAGGAAATAGGTTGTCCATTTAGAGGCTTGTAAGAAGCTGCAATAGCACTAAGATGGACTGTCACTGAATTGGTCTTAAGACCAGAATTTGATAAATGGAGGAGATACTCCAGTAACGATTCCAAAGGTATCGCAAGAGGGTCAAGTCCCCTTTGAGAACACCATATAGTGAAACATTTCCACTTGAAGGCGTATGACCACCTTGTGGAGGGCTTTCTGGAAGCCTGAAGAATATCCTTTATCTGTTGAGAAACGTTGAGATCCTGAAGGTCTAGGCTTTCAGCAACCAGGCCCTGAGATGCAGGGACTGGGGATTCGGGTGCTATAGCGTCCCATTCTCCTGGGAGAGAAGATCTGGAGAATACCCCAACTCCAGAGGTGTGGCTTGAGAGAGACATAGAAGCAGAGGATGCCATGTTTGCCGTGGCCAACGTGGAACTATCAGTATCATACAACCTCTGTCTCTCTGAAGCTTAAAGTGTTTTGGGAAAGAGGGAATGGGTGGGAAGGCATAGGGAAGTCTTGACCCCAGTGAAGAAGGAAAGCTTCCCTTGCCTGATAGTTTTGAGCCGGAATTCTGGAACAGAACCAGGGGAAGTTTGGCATTCTGTGGACTTGCAAAGAGGTCTATGTCTGGGGTTCCCCAGATTTAGAATACTCGGGCAATCTGGTCCGAGTGGAGAGACCATTCTTGTGGCAGCAGTACTCGGCTGAGTTTGTCTGCCCAAAGGTTTTGAATGCCTGGAAGATATACCACTAGGAGGTGGATTTGATGCTCTCTGGCGAGGGCCCATAGCCGTAAAGCTTCGTTGCATAACGACAGAGAGCCCATTCCGCCCTGCTTGTTCACATAGAACATGGCTACTTGATTGTCGGTCTGGACTAAGACTGTCTTGTAGCTGAGTTGGGCTTGGAATACTCGAAGAGCAAGGAAGATTGCTCTGAATTCTAGGAGGTTTATGTGGAGACAAGCCTCCTGTGGGGTC
This sequence comes from Ichthyophis bannanicus, assembly GCA_033557465.1. NCBI lineage: Eukaryota > Metazoa > Chordata > Amphibia > Gymnophiona > Ichthyophiidae > Ichthyophis > Ichthyophis bannanicus. The sequence goes on along the minus strand of CM066043.1, from coordinate 209,811,245 downwards.
CAAAAACCGTGGGTGGAGAGATCGTGCAAGTGGGCCCCCCATCCCAACTGGGATGCATACATCATTAGAGTGGCTTGGAATAGAGGTTACTGAAAAGGAGAACCTATGAGTAGGTTTTCCACTGATTGCCACCATTGGAGGGACGAAATAAGTCATTTTGAGTTTCTTATTTTGTCCGACAGGTGACCTGAGGCCTCTGTCCACTGAGAGGACAGGGTCCACTGGCTGCTTGCATGTGAAGGCGAGCATAGGGAACCACATGGACGGTGGATGCCATATGTCCCAGAAGCTGAAGCATTTCCCGAGCAGTTAGGGAGGCCTTTGCTGCTGCTTGGGAAGCCAGCTGTACTATACTTAGACAGCGGGGCTGTGGAAGGAAAGCCCTTGACTGTCTGGTATCTAGGCGAGCTCCTATGAATTCCAGGGACTGAGAAGGAGTGAGATGGGATTTTGGGAGGTTTATGACCAATCCCAAGTAGCGAAGGATTCACATTGCACAAAAAAGAGCGAAACTGGCTTCTGAAGCAGTGGGTGCTCGAATGAGCCAGTCATCCAAGTAAGGGAAGATGAATATCCCCAGAGTTCTTAAGAATGCAGCTACTACAGCCATGCATTTTGTGAAAACTCTTGGGGCAGAAGCCAGACCGAAGGGAAGAACCCTGCATTGGAAGTGTTTTCCTTGGAAAAGGAATCAAAGGAATTTCCTGTGATCTGAATGGATGAGAATATGCATATATGCATCCTTTAGATCTAGAGAACATAGCCAATCCTGACTCTGAGAGAGATCCAAGAGAGATCATCTTGAATTTTTCTCGGAACAGATATTTGTTCAATTCTCTGAGGTCCAGTATGGGTCTGTGTCCTCCTGTTTTCTTTGGGATAAGAAAATAGGGGGAATAGAATCCTATACCTTGTTGAGGTATGGGTACCTCTTCTATTTCTCCTTGAGCAAGAAGTGCCGTGATCTCCTGACTCAAGAGATTGGTGACAAGGGTCTGAAAATTGAACTGTCTTATGATTGTAGGAGGGGGCATGCTGTGAAAATGAAGTCTGAACCCCTCTCCTACAATGGACGCAGTCCAATTTTCTGATGTTATTTGGGGCCATCTGTTGGCAAAATGGCATAACCTGCCGGGGATGGTAGAGGCAGGAAGATTAAGTTCTCTAGGAAAGAGTCAAAGACCCTGAGGAGGCTGAGACTGCTGAGCTGGCTGAGCTCTTGGGACTTTTGGCTTCTTCTGTTGTCTAGTTTGTTGTTGTTGTTGTCCCTTTTGGGCAACATGAACGGGACAATGACTCTTATGGGTGTAAGAAGGATAAAACCTCTTTTTCTTGTTGAAGAAGGGTTTTTTATTAGATATCATCTTTGCTGGGTTGGCTGTAGACCTTGACAATCTGTCCAAAGTGATATTGTCAGAGTCAATCTCATTAGCCTTTTCTTGCCAGTTCTTGCCAAAGAGATTTTCTCCTGTGCAAGGAATGTTTCCCAGTTTATCTTGTACCCAAATTTCCAAGTCTGATGCCTGAAGCCAGGCAATAGGACATGCATCGATGGAGATAGCAAAGGTTCTGCTGATGCATTCGAAGCAATCAAAGGCTGCACGGTTCACAAACTTGGAAACATCCTGGGCATGTCTGACCAGAGTAAGAAAATCCTCTCTTTTATTGTCAGGAAGAAGAGGGCTCATAAGTTCCAAGTCTCCTGTAACCCCCTTAAGGAACATCCCCATGTAAAGGATGTATGAGCTGATTCTAGCTGACAGCATGGAAGCTTGGAAGCATCGACGGCCAAATGCTTCAAGAGTCCTCGACTCTCGGCCTGGAGGATTGGAAGAATGTCTTTTTGCACTCTTTATCCTATGCATCACCGATTACACTATCACTGAATGGTGTGGTAATTGAGTCTTCTGAAAGCCAGGACAGGGTGGAACTCGATACATGGTATTGAGTCTCCGAGTGTGTGGAGATGTGGTTAAAGGAGTTTCCCACATTCTCAGCATAAGATCATGAAGAATCTTATGAATGGGCAGAGTAGCTGCCTCTTTAGGAGCCTTAGGGTATTGAAGAATTTCTAACTCTTCTGCTCTAGGTTCCTTTTCAGGAGTCACCGTGATTGCAAGGCCTCGAGCCACATCACGTATGAAATCCTGGAAGGACATGTCTTCTGGAGGAGACATTCTCCGCTGAGGAGGAGGAGATGGATCCTCCGGAAGGACTGCTCTAATACTGACAGAGTCAAAAGAGTCATCGGAATTGGAGGATTCAAAATATCTCTGATCTCGATGTTCGTGCAATGCACGGTACCGGTATCGATCGAAGTCGGTATCGAGGTGTCTCTCTCAATACTGGAAATTGACTCTAGACTCGGCATGGGGGGTATACCCACCAAGGCCAGTGCAGTCGGTACCGGTATCTGTGGAATGGTCTGAAGCGGTTTCAGCGGTACCGAAGCTGTTAAAAGAGCCGCCAGACTGCATTCAATAGCGAGAAATCTTTGATCTATCGCTCCTGCCGATGCTTGGGTGTCAGTACCAAAAGAAGCGGCCGGAACCCCAGCGCATGGCACCAGTAGTTCTGCAGAGGTGGAAGCCTCTAGAACATCCTGGAGCCCCGTTAGTGCTTTGGAAGCCAAAGCCTCCTGCCGGGACTGTTTTGCCAGTGAACCTTTCTCGAGGGCAACACCGATGGCATCTTGGTACTTGGAAGGAGATCTACCCTTTGAGGACCAGCTAGTCTTAGGAGACTTATGTTTAGTTACCTGAGATCCATGGGAGGAAGATAAAGCCCTGGAAGACGTCGATGCAACAGACATTGGAGGGGCTGCGCTCTATGTTAGAGAGGGCATTGAGTCAGAAAGGATTAAAGTTTTGCAGGAAACAAAATTTACTGTAGAATCTCTATGGATTGAAATTCCATGTAAAAAGGGGAAGGCGATGGCAGTGGGGTTGTACTATCGATCGCCTGGCCAGAATGAATAAAATGGATGATGAAATGCTCAAAGAAATCAAGGAAGCTAACAAACGTTACAGCACAGTAATAATAATGGGTGATTTCAATTACCCCGGTATCGACTGGGTCACTGTCACGGCAGGACATGCTAGGGAGATAAAGTTCCTAGATGAAATAAATGACGGCTTCTTGGAGCAGCTGGTTCATGAACCGACCAGAGGGGAAGCCATATTAGACCTAGTCCTTAGTGGAACACCAGATCTTGTGCAAGAGATAAGGGTGCTGGGGCCACTTGGCAATAGTGATCATAGCATGATCGCGTTTGATTTAATTAGTGGAAGAGGAACAGTAAGGAAATCCACAGTACTACCTTTTAACTTTCAAAAGGGAAACTATGATAAAATGAGGAAAATAGTTAAGAAAAAACTAAAAGGAGCAGTTGCAAAGGTTAAAGACTTACATCATGCTTGGGTGTTGTTGAAAACTACTATCTTGGAAGCCTAGACCAGCTGTATTCCACACTTTAAGAAAAGTGGAAGGAAAAACTGCCAGCGTGGTTTAAAGGTGAGGTCAGAGAGGCTGTTGTTGACAAAAAAGCATCTTTCAGGAAATGGAAAAAAGAACCAAACGACGAAACCTGGAAACAGCACAAGCACTGGCAAGTCAAATGCAAGGCATTGATAAGGCAGGCAAAGGGAGAATTTAAGAAGAAGCTTGCTGCGGAAGCAAAAACGCGAAATAAAGACTTTTTCAAGTACATTCGTAGCAAAAAACCTGTGAGAGAGTCAGTTGGTCCATTAGATGATAAAGGGGTTAAAGGGGCACTAAGAGGTGACAAGGCGATAGCGGAGAGACTGAATGAATTCTTTGCTTTGGTCTTTACTGAGGAAGATGTAGGGATGTTACCCATGACTGAAGTGGTATTTAAAGGTGTATAAGAATTGAAGGAAATATCGATACATCGGGAAGATGTATTACAACTATTAGATAAACTGAAGAGTAGCAAATCACCTGGGCCGGATGGTATACATCCAAGGGTGTTGAAAGAACTGAAATATGAGATTGCAGAACTGCTATTAGTAATCTGTGAATTTTCATTAAAATCATCTGTAATACCTGAAGATTGGAGGATCGCCAATGTAAGGCCAAGTTTTAAAAAGGGTTCCAGGGGTGATCCGGGAAACTACAGACCGGTGAGCCTGACGTTAGTACTGGGAAAAATGGTAGAAACCATCATAAAGAACAAAATTACTCAGCATGTAGATAGTCATGGCCTAATGGGAGACAGCCAACATGGCTTTAGACAAGGAAGATCTTGTCTTACTAATCTGTTATGTTTTTTTCAAGGTGTGAATAAACAGGTGGACAAAGGTGAGTCGGTTGATATAGTGCATCTGGACTTTCAGAAAGCCTTTGACAAGGTCCCTCATCAGAGACTTTTGGCAAAACTAAAGAGTCATGGGATAGGAGGCAGTGTACTATTGTGGATCAGGAACTGGTTAAAAGATAGAAAGCAGAGGGTAGGCCTAAATGGCCAATTTTCCCAATGGAGAAAGGTGAATGGTGGTGTACCCCAGGGATCTGTGTCTGTTCTGCTGTTTTTTGACATATTCATAAATGGCCTGGAAAAGGGAATAACGAGTGAGGTTATCAAATTTGCAGATGACAAAAAACTATTTAAAGTTGATAAAACCCAAGAGGATTGTGGAAAATTGATAGAGGATCTTTATAAATTGGAAGACTGGGCATCAAAATGGCAGATGAAATTTAATGTGGACAAGTGCAAAGTTATGCACCTAGGGAAGAACAACCCAAACTATGGTTACACGATGCAAGGTTCCACATTAGGAACCACCACCCAGGAAAAAGATTTAGGCATCATTGTGGATAACAGGTTAAAACCCTCGGCCCAGTGTGCAGCGGCGGCCAAGAGAGCAAATAGAATGCTAGGTATCATAAGGAAAGGAATGGAAAATAAAACAAAAGATATTATAATGCCTCTATATCGTTCCATGGTGAGACCGCACCTTGAATATTGTGTGCAATTCTGGTCGCCGTATCTTAACAAGGATATAGCATTATTAGAAAAGGTTCAGAGAAGAGCCACCAAAATGGTAAAGGGGATGGAAGGATACTCCTATGAAGAAAAGCTAAAAAGGTTAGGGCTCTTTAACCTGGAAAAGAGACGACTGAGGGGAGATATGATAGAAGTCTATAAATTAATGAACGGAGTGGAACGGGTAAATGTAGAACGATTGTTTACATTATCAGAATACAGAAAGACTAGGGGACATGCAATGAAGCTACAGGGTAAACTATTTAAGACTAATGAAAGAAAATATTTTTTCACTCAACGTGTATTCAAACTCTGGAATTTGTTACCGGAGGATGTAGTAAAGGCTGTTAGTGTAGCTGGGTTTAAAAAAAGGTTTGGACAAGTTCCTGGGGGAAAGGTCCATAAACCATTATTAAGAAGGCACCCAGGATATCAGTGCTTGACCCAGTACAAGCATTGTGGAACCTGTGTCTTTTAGGGAAACTGCTTGGTACGTATGACCTAGATTGGCCACTGTTGGAAACAGGATACTGGGCTTGATGGACCTTGGTCTGACCCAGGCAAAAAGGGTACTGAGTTTTGCAGCTCTATTCTGCAGGCCCCTCTTGGTCATCTTTCTACAGGAGAGACAGTCCAATGGAGAAAGGTCAGGTCCTAAACATTTGAGACACCAGTCATGGGTGTCGGTGACGGATATGCTACCGCCACACTTAGAACATTTTTTTAAACCACTAGATAGTTTTTCCATTTTAAAAGAAAAATGGGCCTAGTGCCCAAAATGGCACCTAGTACTGAGAGGGAAAAGGCCTCTGAAGAAAAGTACTTCAGAAAAGTTGTTTTTTTTTTGTTTTTTTTTAGAAAAGAAGTAAAGAGAACCGGCAGTACCAGTAGGCGTCGAATGAAGGCAGACACGACCACAAAAACAAAGAAGTAACAAAGAATTTCTGCGGTGACAGGGTATGCGACCTTTCAGCTCCGCGGAAAATGAAGAACTGAAGAAGGAGAGTTGGAATGGCGGGAAGGCAGCACGCAGGCGCTGTGGGATGCTCCCAAAGGCTTTCCTATTGGATGCTGGGGAGCGTTCCCACGCAGGCTCCGTCGGTACCAACGATACCCATATGTGAAGACTACATTCCTGCTTGTTCCTGGAGATTAGTTTATATATCACTGCTTTAGTCAAATAATATTTTATGATAACACTTTTATTATATATATGTACTTTATTCAGATTACTTTTATTGTATACTTGATTTGTTCATGTGTTATGATTTACATTTCATTTTATATTTTTATATTTTGAGGTTAACCCCTGATGAAGGCATTTTGCTGAAACGCAGCAGTGTCGGGGTCGCTAGTCTTTAAATAAAAGGACATCCTTTGCTTTATGGCTCGCTCTCAGTGTTTCCTTCTACCCTTGCGAGTACAGTATGTTTTCCTAGGACCTTTCTTCTCTCTATGTCCTTTTGTTCTTCTGCAAACTCCAGACTTCGATCTTTTCACCTTGCTGCTCCTTATGCATGGAACAAACTTCCTCTATCTTTATGTCAAATCTTTTCTCTCCCCCTCTTCAAATCCATGCTAAAGGCTTACCTTTTTGAGGCTGCATTTGGATCCTAATACCTTGTTCTCCTTCCCTATTTGAAACCCCCTTGTTTCTCTTGCATTATTCTTTCTGCCTTGATTAGATTATAAGTTCTACGAGCAGGGACTGTCTTCTTTATATGTTTGTATAGTGCTGCATAAGCCTTGTAACATTATATAAATGATTATCAGACATCAGAGTAGTGGATGCTCCAGATTGTCCAAAGGGGTTATCAACTTCACTTCGAAACCTTACTCCCCCACCTGCTTCACAGGGGATTATCCAACAGAACCCCTCAAAGCACTCTCTTAAAAGAGGAGATGACTGGGTGCTGTAGGAGGAGTTGGGCTTCAACTTTCCATATTTTCTCATTCCGAAGAAAGCAGGAGACTTCAGGCCCATCTTGGATCTCAGAGACCTCAACAAGTTCATTGTCCGAGAAAAATTCAAGATGATTTCTCTAGGAAATCTTCTAGCATACCTCCAGAGACATGATTGACTATTTTCTCTAGACCTAAAAGAGGCATTTACACATACATTGATCCATCCCTTGCACAGACAGTATCTACGCTTCATGTTTCAAAGAAACTTTTATTAATACCAGGTCCTCCCCTTTGGTCTAGCCTCTGCCCCAAGGATCTTCACAAAATGCATAGCAGTCATCGCTGCCTACCTATATGCACCTTGGACATATTCATCTTCCCCTTACTTAGACGATTGTCTGATCAGCGGAGAATCCCCTCAAGAGGTTCGGCTCTCCCTTCCCTGCACCATCACAGTGTTCCAAAACCTGGGCTTTGACATAAACTTTCCAAAGTCCCACCTTACTTCGACACAAAGTCTAGAGTTCATTGTAGTGCTTCTAGACACTTGACAGGTCCGAGCTTTCTTTCCATAGGATTGCTATGCCCGCCTCATTGAGCTGGCAAAAGGGGTACAACAGCAAAGCCAAGTAATAGCTTGAGAGATGTTACAACTATTAGGACCCACACTATTAGCACAGTGGACTCTATCTTCTCAATGGATGCAAGCCAGCAGACGTCTCAGAGACAAGCTCTGCATCACCCTTCAACTAATCGAGTCCCTTCAGTGGTGGTGTCTCCCACAAAACCTACTCATCAGTTCACCTTTTCAGATGCCTCCACCTCGATGCACCCTGACAATGAATGCAACTTGACCACACAGGGAGGGGACTGTGAACACGACAAGAATCTGCCCTACAGATCAACCTGCTAGAACTACGAGCACTGACAAGTGCTCTTTGGGTTTTTCATCCCCAACCATCAGGGCAACCTGTTCTAGTCAGAATGGATACCCAAGTTGCCATGTTCTATGTGAACAAACAAGGGAATGGGGTCTCGTCCCCTCTGCGAAGAAGCAATTCGCCTATGGTCCTTTGCCATCTCTCGCCGCATTCACCTCAGAGCAGTGTACCGCCTGGGCGAATTCAATCTCCTAGCAGATAGGCTAAGCTGTATCCTCCATCTACACGAATGGACCTTGCATTGGGAGATGGCTGCTCGGATCTTCCAAATGTGGGGAACCCCACTCATAGATCTTTTTGCCACTCTGCAAAACACACAGCATCCACTCTTATGTTCCAGGGCTCTGTCACTGCACCAACAAGGCCCGGACGCCTTCCCTCTCCATTGGGAACAGGGACTACTCTTCGCATTCCCTCACATCCCCTTGATACACAAGATGTTGTTCAAACTACAGGCCGACACGAGCTCAGTGATCTCATAGAACCCTTTTGGCCCTGTCAACTGCAGTTTCCTCTGCGTCTTTGCCTTGCGCAGACTCATCCATTCAACCTAGGATGTGCGCTTTACCTGCTCTCTCAGGATCATGGGGCGCTGCTCCATCCCAGTCTTCACTTAACTATCTAATTTCTCAACAAACAGGGGGGCCCTACATGGAGCGGTAGGTTTACACCTAAACAAAGACATGGGGTGGGGTGACCTGCATGGAGCCGCAGGTACACCTACTCTTGCCACCTTGCTGGGCAGACTAGATGGATCATACTGGCCTTTATCTGCTGTCATTTACTATGTTACTATGTTACTATATATTAGTAGTAGTAGTAGTAGTTAATTAGAGACACAGGCAAATATTTTGCATATCTATAAACTTACGGAGTGATTAGTCTGTAATTGATTAAGGAGCTTTTTCCAGTTCTGTGAATCATAATTAACTCTATAATATCCTTTCACATTGATATTGCACAGGACCCAATCAGCTGTCTGGAAGTCACTATTGATTTCTGTTGTTGGGAGAGAGAAAATTAAAATGATGAGTTACAAACTAAACTCCTTCACTGAGCAAAGAAAACAACTTTGAGAGAAGTCATCACCGGATAGGCTTCCAGAAAAAATGTATCAATTTAAGCTGAACAGCCTGTGACAAAGGAATGGATAGAAAAGGAAATAACCATTTTACAAATGCTTTTGTGACTCTTTCCTTATATTTGAATATTCACTAAAACAGATTTTTGCCTGAAGACATCAGTTATAGAATTTCTGTATCTATTTACTAAACCACCTTTAGAGTTTGCAATTAAAGCATGTTAATGCCAAAGGTTAACCTCTGCAGTAACTATTGAGGATGTTCCCAGCAGTTTCGGGAAGTCAGCCATGCTGCTAATATGGGTCATTGGTTGCTATCCAAGGCCGGGCTGTCCTCTAGGCAAGCTAGGCAGACACCCAGGGTGGCAGGCATGGTAGGGCGGCAGCAGCGGCACACATGACCGGCCGCATCGCCCCCCCCCCCCCTGCTGCCGCCGATTCCATTTGGGGGGAGGCAGACAGCGGCAGCAGTATTTCCAAAAGTGGCTGCTTTTTGTCGCAGTTTTCTTATTTATTTATTTATTTATTTAACGGGCTTTTTTTATACCGCCTTTAAGCCAAAGCGGTTTACAGATGACAAACAACAAACAAACTCAATTGAGTGTTGTAGTTACATAGAACTTAGGGGTGATACTAAATTGGAGTTAACAAAAACGGGGGATTTGCATATTTCAGCAGGAGACGGTAGAGGTTATCTTATATGGAGTTATGTGATATCGTTAGAACTGTAGTATTCAATGAAAAGATGAGTCTTTAATAATAAGTTGCGTCGGAAGGGGATCAGAAGCGGCAGGCCATGTGTGCTGAAAGACATGGCCTGCCACGGGCAAGAAAGTGGCAGCAAAAAGCCACCACTTTTTGAAATACTGTCGCTGCCCACCTCCCCCTCCTGAGATGGAATTGGCAGTAGCTGGGGAGGGGGGGGGGGGCGGCGAGGCCGGTTTTTCTGCCTAGGGCAGCAGAAACCCTTGGGCCGCCCTGTTGCTATCATGCATTAATGTCATGGTTGCTAATGCAGAGAGCAGTTAGCAACATCTCTGGAGGTGTCGTTAACTTATCCACCTCATCTGCTTCATTAGCAATTAACATGCAGTAACGACACCTGCATTAGCTGTGAGGCACACTCCCCATCTCTTCCCTACCCCGGTGCCCCCTTATATGAATTTCCGCATTAGAAGTGCCATTTTGGAAAGGTTGTCCAGACAAAGTCAGCGACGTTTAAGTGTTGGCACGATTTTGGAAACGTGGACATACCCGAAATGGATGGCTGCACTGGCGGCCAAAGAGACGTCCTCGCTAGAAAAAACGCAAGTTATTTCACATACAGTTATGTGCATCGACATGCCAAACTGAAATAGAGTGTCTTCGTTTCCCAGCCGTTTCGTTATCATCAGTAAAAATATAGGGGTTTCAGAGTACAATCTCTATGCTCGCCGGGTGTCTGGATGGCAGAATGAGAGCTTTTCCGATGCCTATTTATGCCCTGGAGCAGGTATAACTTGGACAAGACTCAGAACGTGCAGGGCATTTCTGAAATCAGGCGAGGACATCAAAGTACTTGGGAATGCCCCAGATGCCTGCACCAACCCCCATTCAGCCTTGAATGTCTTTATGCCAGGGACGTCCTTAGAGCCGCTTTCTAAAATGCCTCCAGGAACACCTCCATGCTTTGAACGTCTGATGCTCATTTTCAGACATCCAAAGCCTAAACAGGGCTTCTAAAATAACCCCCTAGATATTTAATGCAGCAATTAATGAGCACAGTGCTTTAACTGTTTTTGACCTCCATGTTAACTGCTAATGTGTGATAAAATCCACATTAAACACCTAACACGGTTTAGTAGATAGGCCCTAAAATGGGGAAATGTGCCAGTCCCCAGCTTTTGGGTGCTTAGGCAAAAAATACAAAAGAAAGAAAGACAGGCGATAAAAGAAGTGGCATACACATGTAGCAAAAAACAGCAAATTCACTGCCTTTTTCTGGAGTTTCTTCAGAAAACATTCCCATTAAACTGACAGAGAACAGATATTTTCACAAGTATGCCACAGAAGCAAAACAAAAGTGCATTTTCTCTGCAAATCATTTCACACCTCTCAGGGTAGGGTGATGGTTTTGAGACAGCTCTGAGCAGTTATGCCTACAAAGCCTCAGGGTTATTAATAGCAGCAGAATATTTTTGGGATTGTAATTATTGTTTTTCACAGCTGACGGTGAAGCTGACATAGTCCAGGAATGGCAGTATTTTGTATAATTTGTAGGCAAATATACAATAACTCAGAAAGGGGAAATTGTGATAATTCATGAAGGTTGATGCTGTTATACAGTACATGGGCAACGGTACTGAGATACAATGATGGCAACCATCAAATCCATTTACTTGTATAAATGGCTATGTGCATAGGGGAAAATGCTGTTTGAACCTCTTCCACTTTATGCAGGTAAAAGGATCTATATTTCAGTTGAGGATGCTCCTGGGGTGGGGTCTATTTGGGGCGAGAACAGTATGCATAGCTTTTTAAAATTTTCTCTTCGGGCGGTTTTCAAAATTAAAATACGTGTGTACTTTCACTTTGAAACTTGGTGCAAAGTCCATTAACTTGGTGCAAAGTACACATAAACTTTGCAGCAATGTGGGCACTTTCAGCTATGCCTTAGATAAGTGATTCCCAACCAGTGAGGTTTTCAAAACATCTGCAACAAATATGCATGAGATAAATTTGCATGCCATGGAGGCAATACGTACACATCTGTCTCATGATTAATCATTCATTTATTTTATTTATTCTTGTTGGTATCCTGAAAACCTGACTGGATAGGTTTGGGAACCACTGTTCCAGAATGTGGGTGTAGAAATCCAATGGGATTTACAATAAAGGGTATTTCACCAACAGGCAAATTCTGAAATGGGATAAAAGATGGTAAGTGAGATCTCTCCAAGGTCTATAACAATGAGATATACTTTAAAAAAAATGCTGTGGATACCTTCAGACTTTTGAAGCCAGTAATAACTGGGTTGTTCAATTCCATTTTTCATCCAAGAGATTGGTACAATCCATGAGTAACTGTGAAAGTTAGACAATTACCTCATTACCAAATTATAAAAAGCACACTGCTTGATACTCAAATATTCTAACTGACCATGAACCTAATGCCTTTCATCTCTGAGGGGCAGTGCATTCATGCCGCTATCCCTTACTGATCCATTCTTGGAGACCTATTAAAGAACAGTTTACCTCCTTTATTATATGCTCTGCAAAGAAGCAGAGAAAGAGGAGCTGAGAAAACATAGGGAGAATTTCATGTTACTTATCTGTTAATGTCCTTTCCTTAAGTCCTGCTAGACCAGTCCAGACAAGTCAGTTGTGTTCCCCTACCAGCAGATTGGTGGAGACGAAGAACTAATGAAAAACCCAGATTTCAGTGACATCACTCCCATGCCTCTATTCACCTCAGCCACCAGAGGTCTCCTCAGTATTCATCCCAAAGCATAGGGGAGAAATATGATAAGCCTCACACAACATCGATCGTGGGCAACAACGAGTGATCAACAGTAGAGAACTATGTACAGGAAAGCATAAATAGAAGCCTGTCCATAGAAGATGAACCTGCAGAGCCAAGCATAGAAAACATAGCGGACCCAAGGGTACCACAGCAGAAGAACAGAGCAAATGCAGTTTCAGGGGCGGGCCCTAGACTGGTCTAGCAGGACTCAAGGAAAGGACATTAACTGGTAAGTAAATCGTCACCTTATATCGTCATGCTAGACCAGTCCAGACAAGTGGAATGTACCAAAGCTACAACTCCACTGGGCAGGAAGAAGACACAGGCCATGTCTGCCCATGTGTGGACATCCAAGCAGTAATGCTTGACAAAAGTGGAAGTGATGACCACATTCCTGCCCAGCAAATGTCTGCAGGGGCTACCAAGCTCCGATCCAACTACAAGTTTGCTTGTACTCAGGTAGAATGGGCATGCCTCAACCCTTCCAGAACCGGCCAGTTCCACAAAAGATATGCTGAAGCAATGGCCTCCTTAATCCAGTGCCCAAAGTTGATTTAGCTGCCACGTCATCCCTGTGCAGACTCGCAAACAGTACAAAAGGATGGTCAGACTTAAAAAAAAGGATTCCTACCTCGTAGCTAGTACTGGAGAAGCACCTTCTGGTTATCCACAAAGTGAAGATCCTTATCATTCCCTCGACACTGCTCCTTAGAGAAGGAGGGCAGGCAAACAACCTGGTTCACATGAAAAGTACAAATTACCTTAGGCAAGAAGGAAAACACAGGCCCAAACGGAAATAGCCTTCTTTGAAAAAAACAGATAAGGATCTCAGTAAGACAGAGCCTGCAGCTCAGAAATCCACCTTGCAGAACAAATCACGACCAAAAAGACTGTAATGAGCATCAAATCCTTCAAAGTAGCCTTCAACAGCTCAAAGGATGCTGCCATCAAGGCCCTCAGCACCAGATACAGATCCCAGGAAGGGATTACAGATCAGAGGGGGGACACAGGTGCCAAACCCCTGGAAGAAAGTGTGTAATGTCCGGGTGCAAGGCTAGGGACTTACCAGCCACCGGACCATGGAAACAGACCAAAGCTGCCACCTGAACTTTCAAGGAGCTAGGGGAAAGATCCTTCTTTAGACCATCCTGTAGAAAGGCCAGCAGAGATAGTACCTTGGTTGGTCTTAGGAACCAACTGCTGAGCGCTGCAGCATCACTGAAAGAGGTACTAGATCCACGTGTATGCTAGCTTGGTAGTTCTCCTTCGGGCTCCGAGCAGAGTGGAGAGCACTACTGGAGAGTAGCTCTTATGCACTAGCCTTCTCCTTTCAAGACCCAAACTGTAAGTGAGAAGGGAACCAGGTTGTCCAGGATGATCAGTCCCTGCCACAATAGGATCTGAGAAGGAGGCAACCGAAGAAGAGGTGCCTGTAGGAGCCACATCAGGTCTCCAAACCACACTCTCCTAGGCCAGTCCGGTGCCACCAGATCAATCCTGCCTGGGTGGCATTCTATATGCCAAATCACACACTCCACAAAGGGCCACAGAGGAAACATGTACAGCAGATGTTGACTTGGCCAAGGCTGGGTCAGCGTCCAACACAGAGCAAAGAGCCACATCAGATGAGGCACACAGTCAGAGAATGTGGTAAGAAACAACCAAGGAATAAATTAAGTAAAAAGGACTTTATTTTATTTGCCAATAAAACCCGACACAGGCCGTGTTTTATTAAAAACTTCCTCAGGGGTAATGCAAAATTAGAAGCTGGAGGGTGACAATCAATTTAACTGGACCAAACACCATTGCATATAAAACATGAAAAATATTTTTTACCTCACCGATGGGCTGAAAATGCTTCAGGGCTACAGCTTCTTCACAAGTCCTTGTACCAAACCGCAATGGAAAGAACTCAAACCAATTCGGCCAGCGCAGTAGCAACGGACTAGCAGAGTCCATAGTTCTTCCTGGGTGGTGGTTCCTAATGTGGAACCTTGAATCATGTAAACAGAGTTTGGGTTGTTCTTTCCTAGGTACATAACTTTGCACATGTCCACATTAAATTTCATCTGATGCCCAGTCTTCCAATTTATCAAGGTCCTTTTGCAATTTTTCACAATCCTAATGGATTTTAACTTTGAATAATTTTGTGTCATCTGCAAATTTGATTACCTCACTCGTTATTCCCATTTCCAGATCATTTATGAATATGTTAAAAAGCAGCGGACCCAGCACTGATCCCTGGGGTATTCCACTATTCACCTTTCTCCATTGAGAAAATTGGCCATTTAGCCTTACCCTCTGCTTTCTATCTTTAATCATTTTCTGATCCACAATAGCATATTGCCTCCTATCCCATGACTTTTTAATGTTGCCTAGAGTCTCTAATGAGGGACCTTGTCAAAGGCTTTCTGAAAATCCAGATACACTATATCAATTGACTCACCTTTGTCTACCTGTTATTCACACCTACCAAAAAAACATAACAGATTAGTAAGACAAGGCCTTCTTTGGCTAAAGCCATGTTGGCTGTCTCCCATTAAGCCATGACTATCTACATGTTCAGTAATTTTGTTCTTTATAATGGTTTCTACCATTTTTCCTGTTTCTGACGCCAGGCTCACCGGTCTGTAGTTTCCCGGTTCACCCCGGAACCCTTTTTAAAAATTGGCGTTACGTTGGCCATCCTCCAATCTTCAGGTATTACAGATGATTACTAATAGTAGGTCTGCAATTTCATATTTCAGTTCTTTCAACACCCTTGGATGTATACCACCTAGTCCAGGTGATTTGCTACTCTTCAATTTATCAAATAGTTGTAGTACATCTTCCCAGTGTATCAATATTTCTTTCATTTCTTCTGTGGCATCACCTTTAAATACCATTTCAGTCATGGGCAACATCCCCACATCTTCCTCAATCAAGATCAAAGCAAATAATTCATTCAGTCTCTCCACTATGGCCTTGTCCCCTCTTAGTGCCCCTTTTACCCCTCTATCATCTAATGGTCCAACTGACTCTCTCACAGGTTTTTTGCTATGAATGTACCTGAAAAAGTCTTTATTTCCCTTTTTGCTTCCACAGTAAGCTTCTTATAAAATTTTCTCTTTGCCTGCCTTATTAGTGTCTTGTATCTAACTTGCCAGTGCTTATGTTGTTTCCAGTTTTCATCCTTTGGCTCCTTTTTCCATTTCCTGAAAGATGCTTTTTTGGCAGCAGCAGCCTCTCTGACCTCACCTTTAAACCATGCTGGCAGTTTTTTGGACTTCTTTCCACTTTTCTTAAAGCGTGGAATACATCTGTTCTGGGCTTGCAATATAGTATTTTTAAACACACATGCTTGATGTAAATCTTTAATCTTTGTAACTGCTGCTTTTAGTTTTTTTCTTAACTGTTTTCCTCATTTTATCATAGTCCCCTTTTGGAAAGTTAAAAGGTAGTTCAGTGGATTTCCTTACTGTCCTTCCTCCATTTATTAAATCAAACGTGATCATACTATGACCACTATTGCCAAGTGGCTCCAACACCCTTATGTCTTCCACCAGATCTTGTATTCCACTAAGGACTAGGTTCAACATGGCTTCACCTCTGGCTGGTTCATGAACCAGCTGCTCCAAGAAGCAGTCATTTATTTCATCTAGAAACTTTATCTCCCTTGCAAGTCATGCCGTGCCGTGACACTGACCCAGTCGATACCAGGGTAATTGAAATCACCCATTATTATTACTGTGCTGTAACTTTTGTTAGCTTCCCTGATTTCTTTGAGCATTTCATCATCCATTTGTTCGCTCTGGCCAGGCGGTCAATAGTACACCCCCACTGCCATCACCTTTCCCTTCCCCATTTTACATGGAATTTCAATCCATAGAGATTTTACAGTGAATTTTGTTTCCTGAAAAACTTTAATCCTTTGTGACTCAATGCCCTCTCTAACACAGATTGCAACCCCTCCACCAATTTGATCTGCTCTATCATTACGATTACGATTTAATGCGAAAAAGTGCAGTGTCATGCACTTAGGTAGCAGAAATCCAAAGGAAATGTACGCAATAGGGGACGAGAGGTTGGTGTGAATTGTTCAGGAGAAAGACCTTGGTGTGATTATCTCTGATGATCTCAAGGTGGCAAAACAGTGCGACAAGGCGGTGGCAAAAGCCAGGAGGATGTTGGGCTGCATACAAAGAGGGATTACCAGCAGAAAGGAAGAGGTACTTATGCCACTGTACAGGTCGCTGGTGAGGCCTCACTTGGAATACTGTGTTCAGTTTTGGAGACCATATCTTGCAAAAGATGTAAAAAGACTGGAAACTGTTCAGAGGAAGGCGACCAAAATGATTTGGAGCCTGCGTAAGAAACCTTATGAGAAGAGACTTGAAGACCTAAACATGTACACTTTGGAGGAGCGAAGGGACAGGGGAGATATGATTCAGACCTTTAAATACTTAAAGAGGAACGGTGAACAAACAAACCTCTTCCAAAGACCAGGAAGCTGCAAAACTAGAGGGCATAACTTGAAGCTGCAATCGTGGAAAATTGAAAGGCAATGTCAGGAAATATTTTTCAACTGAAAGGGTGGTGGATGCTTGGAATGCTCTCCCGATGGAAGTGGTGGGGGCAAACACAGTGAAGGAATTCAAAACAGCATGGGACAAGCACAGCGGATCCCTTTATAGCAACAGGATAAAAACAAAATAAACTGAACCATCTAACTTCTCAACAAATAGGGGTGTCCTACATGGCATGGTGGGTCTACCCCTAAACAAAGACATAGGGAGGGGTGGCCTGCACAGAGCGACAGGTGCACCTACTCTTGCCGTATTGCTGGGCAGACTGGATGGACCATGCTAGTCTTTATCTGCCGTCATTTACTATGTTACTATGTATAGCTTGTACCCAGGTATCACATTGTCCCACTGGTTGTCCTCCTTCCACCATGTCTCTGAGATACCAATTATATCGAACCTGTCATTTAGTGCTTTATTCTAACTTTCCCATCTTATTTTTTAGACTTCTAGTATTTGCATACAAACATTTTAGAGTCTGTATTTTATTCATATTAATCTAGCTATTGGTAGGCAGGGGTAATTTGCAATCATTAAGCTCTGTCTGCTCTGTACTCAAGGGCATTGTGTTACTTTTGTCTTTATTGGAACCTCTCTGTTGATATGCCCTAACTTCATTCTTTTGCTAGTATCCTTCAAGAATACATTCTTCTTAACCATGCGCTCTTGGGCAACTGTCAACTTTCCCCTGTTATCTAGTTTAAAAGCTGCTCTATCTCCTTTTTAAAGATTAATGCCAGCAGCCTGGTTCCATCCCAGTTAAAAGCACCATTTCTGGCCACCAAACAACCAGGTCATTCATGGCATCAAAAAGGAAAGCTGTAGCTGACTCAAAAGAGGGGTATGATTTATTTATTTATTTATTTATCAGGTTTTATATACCACCTTTTCTTTTAATCAAAGTGGTTTACAAGGTTGGGTTAGATAAATATTATAGGGGGGGGGGGGAGAATGCAGGGTGATTAAGGGTTTTGTGAGAGTCCATAGTGTGGATTCAGTCTCTTCTGGTGGAAGAGACTGAATCCACTGAAGCAGGGCTAGAGATGTCAGACTGGCATAAACCACCAGCTGCAGAATAGCAGCTGCCACAATGAAATGGGCTCTTCAACAATGAAGTAACAAAAATTCTTTCCTTCTTTTCAGAGTCTCTTTAGACAAATCAGGAAACACACGGACAAATAGCCCTTGAAAAATCATATTACGCTTACGAAAATAAATTCGTAAGAACCAATCTCGGTCAGAGGAAAGAGCAAAAGTTGCTATTAGAATAGATGGAAAAACAGAATCAACTAATGAGGTTTCCAAAATACCCGAGACATCCAATGAATCAACCTGTTCAACCCCTGGAATCATCCCACCACCAACACCCTTTTTACCAGGAGGGAGATAATACAACTTAGTCATTGGGGGGTGGGATTCATTTGGAACCCCCAAAACATCTACTAAATATTTCTTAAATATCTCTTTAGCACTAATAACAGAAGACTTTGGAAAATTTATAAGACAAAGATTTTGATATCTTGATAAGCTTCCGCCCCAACCACGGAGTCGAAACTCTCCTGCTATACCTATTTGACGATATACTCAACCTCATAGATAACAGCAAAAACGGAATACTCATGACCACTGTTCCCTCTAAGCTGTGCGCGTGTGCGCGCGCACACACCTCACCGAGCGAGCGCACGTACTTTACAAGAGAGCGCACAAAAATTACGGTTCTGATTCTGATAGAAAACAACACAGACGTCTTAAAATTTAAAAGTTGTTATGTATTTACGGTTTTCACAAGTTCTACAATGTTTTCTAGTGTAATCAATGTGATGTACATACTGTATTCTGATGTGTAGTCAAATTTTAAAGTATATAACTCTGAGTGTCGTTATGTGGCGCACAAAAATTTAACCTTCCTTCAAAAGCTGCACAGCTGATATTTTATGGGCACATAGCCTACAGAAAATTAGAGGGAACATTGCTCATGACCTTCATTGACATTTCATCAGCATTTGATACAGTGGACCATGGAATCCTACTAGCAAGACTACAGAACATTGGATTACATGGAACCACACTGAGATGGTTCCACGCCTACTTAACGGACAGACAAATACAGGTCAAGATTGGCCCCAACACCTCCCGACCCATAAAGATCATGCAAGGCGTACCCCAAGGATCCGTCCTATCAGCACTACTATTCAACCTTTACATCCAGCCAGTATGCAACATCATACAAGAACACAGGATAAGATACACAATCTATGCAGACGATATCATGATATACACACCAATCACCCTCAACCCAGACTACTCAAAGATAACAGAGTGTTTAATGCACATGAACAGCTGGTTTCAAGACAACAACTTGACAATAAACTACAACAAGACCGAGGCCCTAATCATCACACGAAACTCCGACTTTATCCCTCCTCCCAACATCAAGATAGACACCACAACCATACCCATACAACCAGAAGTGAAATACCTCGGAGTGACTCTGGACAAAGAACTGAACCTCCAGTCCCACATCGGCAGAACTGCCAAAAATGCATACCACAGGATGAGCCTAGTCCGATGCCTCAGGCCCCTCCTCTCTCAAGAACACTTCCGCACAGTATGCCAGGCTTTAATAACCCCAATCCTAGACTTCTGCAACCCAATCTACCTTGGCCTAACAAAACAAGCCCTCAGGCCACTGCAATTGGCACAAAACACAGCAGCACGCATAACAACAGGCACCAAAAGACAAGAATACATCACTCCCACTCTAAAAGATCTACACTGGCTACCAATCAGCTCCCGCATCAGATACAAGACAATCATAAACATCTTCAAAATCAAACAACGCACATCAGCTTTCAGCCTACACCCACTCATACAACCCGACAGCAGCACAAGACCAAGGAGGAAATGCACATCCAACCGAGTCAACACCCCGAAGGACTTCAACAAGGTACACAAGGACACCGAAAAACGAGCCCTTTCAAAAGCAGCTCCAACAATCTGGAACACACTCCCCAATGAACTAAGAGCAACATCAGACATTAAGGACTTTAGGAAACTACTAAAGATGACACTCTTCATTGAGCACTACGGGAACATCACATAAGCTGTGCAACAGACAATACCCCAACTCACCAACATACCATCGAGACCAGATCATAGTACTGAAGCAAAGCCCAATGTATATAGTATTGTAGATAGCGCACATTATAAATAGCTCACCACCAATCAACAATCACCTACACTCACACGCACTCACTGCTCACTGCATGCGCACACTAAACACAAGACTCTGATCGTTTGCTGTGTAGACTGCCTTGATTGAAGGATAAGGCGGTATAGAAATCTGTTTAAATAAATAAAATAAATAAATAAGTTCTCCAACATCTCAATCCTTGTTTTTAGAGCCAACGCATCCTTCTGAAAAGATAAACTTCCATCTTCAAACCGAGAGGCTTTTTATTGTAACTCAGTCACTGAAGATTGCAAAGCAGACACTTCCAATGTATGTTGCTGCAGTAAATTGGTGTGAGACTGAGAATGAGCCACCAGAGCAGTCACCTGAGGAGCCAACAGTTCCGCAAGCTTCACAATAGCAGACCAACTAGTCTCTAGAGTAAATACAACCGGTCATTCAAAGGAAAAAGTTATCAGAGTTTCAGCCACTCCTGCACGGGCCTCTGAAGACTGCCGCTCCATTGCTGGAACCCCAGGATCAGGAAGGACCACAGCTGACCTGTCGAGCCGCCTCCACAGTGAAGATACTCCTGGGCAGTGAGGGAGAGAAGATAAAACCTCTTCACTACTCAGCCACGCAGGCAACCCTCTGCTCTCAGCAAACACATCCACCTGGGAGTGCTGTGAGACCGCTGACTGGGCCGGGCTCCGCTCCAAGAGAGAATCCTTGGAAGGTTGTCACTGCACCGGAGGAGAGATGTCAGGCCCCAAACCTCCCACCGAGCTGCTCAACTCCGCTGGGACGCCAATAGGGCTCTGCTCCACCAGCTCTTCTGACTGCCGCTGCGACGAAGGAAAAAAGGAACCGAGTGGACTCACTATACGAAGAGGTAATGGGGACGAAGCTGCCAGGGTAAGGGAGGGCTTCTTAACCCCTTTAGCCTTCCATTTGCCCATAGAAAAATCGCCGCAGCCACAGACACCGTTAAGCTGCCATCTTGGTTCCCCTAGACACTGGCTGGATATTCTTACCCATAGCGCCATCCGTCATCTCCTTCCCTGAGCCAGGCAAGCCTGGACTAATTGTATCCCTTGGCTCAAAGAGGGGGAGCAGACTCTCCAAGGATGATTCAGATGTTGCCATGCAACAAGAGCACAGTCCAGAATACAGAGAAATAGCATCTCACTTGCCACAGGCCAAGCAACATTTCCTGGAGGAAGATATAGATAGTGAAGGCAAGTATTATAGCAGCATGTGCAAGGTCCGCGGCAGCCCAAAAGTGTGCACTAAGTGTGATTTTACTATGGTGTGCTTTACAGGTGCTAGGGTAGGAACGCACTTTGGAACTGCTTGGGCAGAATGCACCCAAAGAGCTTGCGACCGCCAGGCACACAATAGGAGAAAATGCTACTAACACATGCAGAAAACGTCAGGAAACCCCCACACTGCACCAACAGTTGTCAGCAGTCTACCCCGAATTGTGTCCCAGATAGACAGAATCGGCAGCCCCCAAAAAGGACAATGACGAGGTCATGCATTGGTACTCCCCCCCTGAAAGCCCTAAGCAGAGGATCCATGCAGAGCTCAGCTCTATTCCTCTGAAACTATTTTAATGGCTTTGCAGCACCACGTTTAAGGTTTAAGTAAGGCAGATCCCTCTGAGAGCCTTCTGCAATCTTTGGAAAAGAGCAGGGGGGACAGAGGGAGGAGGTTGGCTGAGGCTGCCGCACTCTTCCAAATCCTTCCAATTTTGGGCTGCTAAACAGGCATGGAGGAGTAGCCTAATGATTAGGCTGGGAACCAAGAGACCAGGGTTCGTTCCCACTAGCACTCCTTGTGGCCTTGGGCAAGTCACTTAACCCTCCATTGCTCAGAAAAATTCAAGTTATCAATGTCCCTGTTTAATGTACATTACCAAGTTTAAATTACAATGTAAACCGCTCTGATTGAAATGATAAAGAGGTATAAAAAAAAACCTTTAAAAAATAAATACAATTTTCCCTCCTCCTATGGCTACCGAAAAGACAACAGTCTAGTAGAGCCTCCTACATTTCACTCAAGTGAGAGAGTCATCCTCAAGGTGGTAATTCACAAACATTTAATCAATCTTTTCCTCTCAATCTTTAGATTTTCTTCAGAGAGGAGAAAATCCATCCACCATCTGTGGGACACAAAGAAATATTGAGGAGACATCTGGTAGCTGAGGCATATAAAAGCATAGGAGTGCTGTCACTGAAATCTGGGCTTTTCATCGGTTCTTTGTTTCCACCAATCTGCTTGTAGGGGCACACAACCCACTTGTATGGACTGGTCCAGCAGGACAATATGGAATCCACTATATAATTTATCCATGAAGACATGAATGTAGGGAATTTGTATTGTAGGTTGAACAACAGAGAGAAAAGATAAGAAAAAAGTATTTATTTGCAAGACGTACTTGAAATCTGATGGGCGGTCAACCTTTGAATCAGGATCAAGAAGGAAATGTTTCTGGGTGACTTTGCCACTAGATGTATCCACTGTTACCACAGGGAACCCCATTTGCAGGGTCCACGTGTCCATGATTTCCTTTATCGATTTGGGGAGGTTGCTTGAAGGATTCACTGTCTATTACAGATGGAGAAAAGCTGAATTATATCATTTGTGGATGCATGACTTTATAGTCCAACAATATTGAGATGCTCATGTCTAAATATGAATGCACAAGGAAAGAGAAATAATTGAATCCTGACTCTTAAGGCTTCCCATTTAATGTCACAGTTTCTCTTGAGAGTCTGAGTGAAGTAATTTGGTTGTCTGGTTAGTCCACTTAAATGCCAAGGAATTTAAGTCAGCAAAAACATTGCCAGTGATGTATTTCTTTGGACTAAAAACATTTGGGTCTAGCTTCCAAACTTAAATCACACCATCAGGTTAGTGCAGAATGAGCTATGGAAGATCTTGCCTGAATATGGAATTAAATTTTTGATTGGATTACATCCATGAAAGGACAACAAGAAAAAAAGATGGACAGCTGTAAATGATTTTTTCTTTGCTTTATTGTGTGAATAATGGTGAAAAACCTGAGAAAGTCCAGAATTGTTATATCTGATATTACATTAGGACATAGATTTTCATTACTATAAAATCTCTATTTCTTGCAAATGCAATATGTCAATCTAATAAAAGTAAGTCCCCAGCAATTAGGGCTTTTAATTTCACAGGATTCTGTTCAACTAGCACACATAGGACTCATCAAATCTAAGGACTGTTCTTGAAAGACGCAAGTAATCAAAGAAAAATAGATCAAAATATGAGAAGTCTGATTTGTAGTTTAGCCCAATCTGTACAGGAAATTCCACTATTTGTCAATAGCACATTACAACAATGCCATACCATAGATCAGAGGCCTTCAACCCAGGCCCCAGGACACACCTAGTCAGTCTGATCTTCAGGATAACCGCAATAAATATGCATGAGAGAGATTTGTATTCAGTGGAGGCAGTGCATGCAAATTTCTCTTGTGCATATTCATAATGACTATCCTGAAAACCTGACTGGCTGTGTGTGTCCCAAGGATTGGGTTGAGAATCTTTTATAAACAGTTGTATTGTCAACTACAACTTTCATTATCCTCTTCTAGTTGCACTGCCACCCACTGCCAAAATGCCAGCCAGCCTGCATCCACATGTGTTGTAAGATGCTTAAACTACTGAGAAAATGACCCAGGAAGTCAAGATATAGGACAACTCAGTAGTTCACACGGAGTCCAAGTCACATCAATAGCCTAATACAATTTGACTTCCCACCATTAGATAGCAACAATATTGAAAGATAGACATTCAGACCAACAGACTTCGGTGTTTTCATTTTCTCATGGTATTTTTTTTGGTTACTTAAGATGGAAAGATAAAAATCACAGATCCACCTCTATTAGGGAGTTACTGAATTTCTCACGTAACTCTGATACCCTGCAGCCAAATTACCAAAACAGAGTAGTACAAAAGCAATAACCTAAAATGTCGTACCTTCTGCAAGTGAGTCCACAAGTCACTGTAAATGGTATTTTTGTACTCGAATGCATTGAGATAAGACTGTAAAAGAGTTAAAGAAATAACAATCTGATTAATCTTTTTTGCCATTTTCAAAAACTTAAATTCCACAACATTTTTAACGTCAGTTCTTTAAAAGGTAAAACAATGTACAAAGATTTTACACAGTACAAGATACCATACGAAAGAATACAACGTTCAGGATGTCTTTATCGAAACAGCTGCAGAGGTCACATTTTTCAGTATGTTTACTAGGCGGACTAACGGTTAACCCATGCTATTTATAACTAAGCCCCACTGAATAACATGGGACCTAGTTAAAAATAGCATGGGTTAACCGTTAGCCCAGCTTAGAAAACCTACCCCTAAGGTTACACTGGTCAACATTAACATTAAAATCGTTACTAACTTTAAAAGGCCCTAATCTGTAGTATCTTGGTGAGCTGAACACAAATATAACATAAAAAAAAATTTATTGGCTCTCGTTTTGAAGATATTGCATGTAGTTCATTTTTGACATTTCACCGTGTAAATTTATCCAGTAGGACATCAACAACATCCCAAATAAGCCTTGAATGATGTAATATTGCATCACATTGCATAATACCAGCATGCACACATCATCCAGACTTGATTGCATCATTTTCTGATGCAATGCAATACTACTACCAGACGGTTGCTGAAGCCATCTGACGTCAGCAGTGTACTATACGCAGTCGGAAAGGAAAGTAATCTGGTATTCTGTTCCGATATTGAAAGCCTCATGAATGCCTTAAAAATCACTCATGACCCACAAGACTGGAGACTATTTATAGACTCTTCGAAACTGAGTCTGAAGGCTGTGCTTTTGAACAATGGAAACCGTCTTCCATCTAATTCCAGTAGCGCATGCCATCCATATGAAAGAGACATACGATAACTTAAAGCATCTACTGATTTCCATTAACTATAACAAGTACAGCTGGCACCTCTGTGGTAATTTGAAGGTAGTTACCCCTTTAATGAGACTGCAGCAGGGATATATAAAATGCATGTGTTTCTTATGTGAGTTGGATATCCGAGCAAGGGATTGGCACTACTTGCGGAAGGAATGGAATCGCAGACAAAATGTAACAGTTGGAGAGAAGAATATCCAGCACCCAGCTCTGGTTGAGGCTCACAAAATCCTGCTACCACCCCTTCACATCAAACTAGGTTTGATGAAAAACTTCATGAAAGCCATGGACCGCACTTCGCCAGCTTTCCAATACCAGCGAAGCAAAGATTAAAGAGGGAGTTTTTGTGGGTCCTCAGATTCGAGAGCTCTTCAAAGATGACCGGTTCAACAACTTGCTGCAGAGTGATGCGAAACAAGCATGGAATGCTTTTCACCTAGTGTCAACAAACTTTCTCGGGAATGTTAGGGCAGAAAACTACAAGGAACTAGTAGAAGACATGCTGATGCAGTTTCAGAAACTTGGCTACAATATGTCTCTAAAGATCCATTTCCTTGATTCCCATCTCGATTTCTTTCCTGACAACTGTGGTATGGTTAAGTGATGAACAGGGCAAATGTTTTCACCAGGATATCGCAACGATGGAGCAAAGATACCAGGGAAAATGGTCCACTACATTGCTGGCTGACTACTTGCTGGACACTCCCCAGAGAAGCTCCCGAACAGCTGTACAAGAGACAGGCGAAAAAATCTAAGAAGTAGTCTATGACTTGGTTTTTTACAGGTATTAACCGAAGGCCTATTATATATTTACTATTGACATCATTTCATGATGTAAACATTAATTCTTGTAGATTACAAAAAACTAGAGCCAACTTTGCAATTTCACTGTCATATTCGTGTTCAGCATATAAAAATTGATAAGAAATGACTATTTTTATTTCAGTAACTTGACTTTTGTAAAATTTTGTTGACCAGTGTTATCGAAGGAAGAGTGAAGGACAGCTTGGATCTAGAAACTGCCTTGCATTAATGGAGAACATTATACAGAAATGGATATTATTTCAAATGGACAGAACATAATTCACTGTATTGATACAACAGGTTGACCACAACACCATAAAATGTCAAACAATTTAAAACATCTAAAAATTGGGACTGGCCCAGCGGCTCAGCAAAGAGTAATAGAGTGAAATAATAAAGGCCAAAGGCACGTCCTATCTGCCTAGTTTCATTCTCTCTGGATTTCTACTACTTTGTGTAGATGAGCACAGAAATTCTCATATTTAAACTAACACAAACTCCCCCCAGCATGTCTTTTACCTGACCTTTTAATCCTGTGATTGGCACTGTGCTCTTTATCTGTTCCAACCATGACATTGGCCATTCTCTGCCAGTTACAGTAGTTTTCCTGGAAGCTTAATGCAGCTATATCGCTAATGTTAGGGTTGTAACCATGGTCACTCTGTTCATTACCGCAGCCTGTACACTGCTGCTGCTAGGAGTACTGCAATGGAAGCATTCACAGCCCCTAGAATCTGGAGGAAGCCCCTTCCATTCCTCAATAGTGAAATCTACTGGCTAAGACTAGGATACATGCATAGAAGATTCTGGAAGGAATCTATCTGTGGCTCCCAGACAAGGTCCATCATTGTGCTGGACCAGCTAGGCAGCAGATTATAAAATCAAGGGATATACCTCATGTTGTCATGAATGAAGGTTGATGATGTTGTTGCCCAACAGAAGCTAGTTCCAAAAAAGCGGGAGGAAACTGTTAGGCTAAAGTGAAATTAAGTAAAAAGTCAATTATTTCAAAAAGCCAGTTCTCATATTGCACAACCCTTCACTGGAAAAAATGAGTCAGAAAAAATACCCCAAGAAACCAAACAGTCTGCAAGTCAGTTTGATGTTGCACCATTTGCAGCAGTGGATCTTGTGTTTCAGGATCGAACTCCTGCATTGTCAAGATTGGAAAAAAATTCAACAGAAAAAAATGGTACAGACTGACTCTTCTCCAAAAAGTGCTGCAATGCATCACACAATGTGGTAAAATTTCGTTTCCACTAGGATTTTTGCACAACTTTTTTTCCCATTTTATTTATTTCTTTTTGGGGATTATTTTTTTCATTTCCAAAGCTGCAGAAAATTCAATGCTACTTGAAAACACTGCAGTCAGATGTAATCATATAAAGTGCAGATGGATGTAGTCTACAAACTGTAACACTGCAGGTGAACAGGGTGGCAGGTTTTATGTACTTTTACCGGGTAATTTTCTAAGAAGTCGCATAAAGTTGAGTGCCATCAACGCGAGCAAGATGTGTATTTTCTATGACATGTGTGCAAATGGGCCTGTACAGGCATATTTTAAGTGGTCATTATTTTATATGTAATCATGTCAGGCTAATGATACTTTCTTGCTGTGTGGGCGTGCACGGGGCAGAGTGCAAATCTATGCATGTAAGTTAGCAAATACTTTAACTTACCCACGCTCCTTAAAAATCCCCAGTGTTGATGTAACTGTGCCTAGATTTGCTGCATATGTCCTACCACTTATTTATTTATTTATTTAACGTCTTTTTTTTTATACCACGCTCTTTAAAATCAGCACGGTTTACAGAAAACAAATTTGTGCAGTGCAGGCAGGACCTACACTGGACTTACAATGAACAGGGGTTTCTAACAAGGCTAACAGGGTAACTATGTACAGACAAAACTGGCTGTCACTGGCTACGTGGGCAGCTCACAACTATTTACAGGTTGGCCTGACTATATACAGATTGGCAGGTTAGAGTAGGTCTACATTGTTCCTGCCGGGGTATTGGAGTCTAGAGGGCGGGGCTGCAGATGGACATAGTGGATGCTTTGGGGATGTCAGCCTGGTTCCTGAGTGTGACAGGCTGTGAGATGGCATCTGGGTTGGTGAAGAGCTGGAGGAAATGGTAGTGCTTCAGTGACTTCCTAAACTGGACAAGGTCTGTGATGGCACAGATGGCCGGGGGCAGGGCGTTCCAGCATGTGGGTGCATACAGTGCGAAGGCTCTGTTTCTTGTTGCCTGTGAACATTTGGTAATCGCCTTTGGGAGTATCAGAGTATTGGCGGTGGCTGATCTCCTAGCTCGGTTGAGGGGGGTGGTCTGGATGAGGTCTCTGAGGGAGGTGGAGGAGCACTTGTTGATGGCTTTGTTGTGGTAGGCCATGGCCTATATAATAGCCTGTACATGTATGAGAGGCCTGCAAGCTAGGCCTGAGTCCCCACCCCCACTTAGAAATAGTAGTGCTGAGAAAGATCAAAGTCAGTGAAGGTCTGAGGATCTGCCTTAAACCACTCTAAACTGCTTTTGATAAGTTTGTGTTAATCCTTATTCAATTCTTTTATGCTGATGATAGATATGTTCCAGTGTTTTGCATTCTCACATTCTCTGAGCCTAGAAATGACCTTGTAGTAGGGATGTGTTTATGTCTAGAAACGGAGCCTTTGTTAGAATAGCCTGAGAAGGGGGAACAGGGTGTTAGGCCCAGAGTGGGTCCCCGATTGGATAGATGCAGGGGGCGTTGGGACCAATAGAAAGTTTGCCTGTATCAAACTGTGAAACTTGTATATAAGGAAGTTGTTCCTGTTCTCCATTGCTCAGTCCTTTTTGAAGCTTGACTCTCTGAGCCTTGTGCACAATAAATTGGCTTGGATCTTTGAATAGGGTTGCCAACTGGCTCCAGATACGCCCGACAGGCTTGATCCAGGCCTGTGTTTACCCCATTGCATGCAGGGATTTATAGTCTTGCTTTTCTTATGGAGTGCAATGGAGAAATCAGAACTACCTGTCCCTGCATGCAATGGAGTAAGCCCAGGACTGGATTAAGCCTGTCGGGCGCATCTGGAGCCAGTTGGCAACCCTATCTTTGAACTGACTCCTGGTATTATTTATTGCAGCTGCTACATTGTAAGTCATCAAAAGAACTTTGAAGGAGAGTCTACAGTATACCGGCAGCCAGTGCAGATGTTTCAATATAGGGGTTATGTGCTCTCTCCTGGAGGCTCCATGCAAGACTCTGGCAGCTGCATTCATTGCCAGCTGTAGAGGATTCAGCATGTTCTTTGAGAGTCTGTGTAGTATTGCGTTGGCATAATCAAAATGTGGGATTACTAGGGCTTGATAGACTGTCTGGAAGTCTTCTGGCTTGAGTAGCTGTCGCAGGTGGCGGAGTGTCTGAATTTTGTGGTAGACCGCCTTGACCATGTTGCTTACCTGGGCTTTCATGTTGAGCTGTTGGTCTAGCGTGACCCCTAGGTACCGTAACATGGGCTTGCTAAGGAGCTCTGCATCCCGTACTTTCAGTGAGGTGGGCGGAGTGAAATCTGGGTTCCTGGTGATAAATAGGACCTCCATTTTGTTGAAATTTATTCTAAGCCTCTGCGCGTGTAGCCAGTCTGTGACGGCATCAAAGCAGGTGGATAGTGGGGAGAGGTCTGGATGCTCTGTTGATATAGGCATATATAGCAAAACATCATCAGCATAGACCAGGCAGTTGATATTGAAGGAGCGGATGATATCGCAAATGGGCTGCATGTAAACGCTGAACAGTAGGGCTGAAAGCGAAGATCCCTGTGGCACGCCTTTCTCTTGTGGGAAAGGTGCGGAGGTAGAGGAGCCGGTTCGAACATGCTGCCATCTGTCTGTTAAGTACGATGCACACCAGGTTAGCGCTGTACCATGGACGCCCTTCTCCTTGAGGCGTGTTAGGAGTATTTGGTGGCTAACGGAGTCAAAGGCTGCAGCAATGTCCATGAAGATCAGGGCAAACCCTTGTCTGATATTGTCCAATCCGATGGTCAATGAGCTGAAAAGAGTGGTCAATAGGGTCTCAACGCCATGTGAATCCCTGAATCCATGCTGGCATGGGTCAAAGGGTGCCCTAGACTCGATGTGGTGATGAAGCTGGCGTTGGACGACCTTCTCAATAATTTTTGCCAGAAGGGGGATGCTCGAGATTGGCCTGTAGGAGTCCATCTTGGCAGGGTCCAGCTTGTTGATTTTTAGTAGCGGTCTGATAGCCGTTTGCTTCAAGCTTTGAGGGAAGGTCCCAGTAGAGAATGAAAGCTCTATGAGTTTAGTCAGGAAAGGGCTGAGGTCAGCACGCAGTGATTTTATCCAAAATGCTGGACAAGGGTCTGGATGCTATTTATAAAGTTACAAGAATCACCAAAACTACCCCCTAGAAAATATTTATATCTTTTTTGTCGGATGTTACTGAAGAGTGCACACACTTTGAACTATGCCCACCACTCAGTTTCATCGATTAAAATGGATGAAACTGAGTGGTGGGCATAGTTCAAAGTGTGTGCCCTCTTCAGTAACATCCAATAAAAAAGATATAAATATTTTCTAGTTGATAATTTTGGTGATTCTTGTGGATTTTGTATCTATTTATCACTAATTTGGGGGGGTTTTGGTGGATTTTATAAAGTTAAGCATGGCTGTACTTGACTTTATAAAATAACTGCAACAGACATGCAGCAATCCGTAAGTTAACTAGGCACAAGTTTGTAAAATTACCCTCTTATTGTCCAAAACGTAAATCTAACCTTTCTTCTCAATCAGGAAGCCATAAGGTACCCTATAGCAGATTCTTACAATGATACATCCTCGAAATCCACGTGACGCATGAGTGAGTAAGGAGGCTTCTTCCTCGCTCCGGGGCTGCCTCGAGATTTAACCAGCAATATTAATCACTGCCCGAACGCAGGAAAGTGGTAGAGAGTATACTACCAAAGGCGAAGGAAGGTAGCTACTGTGGGAGAGGAAAAACCAGAGATTCAATGCCTCCACTGGTAAAAAGAGACCAGGAGAAATCCAGCAAACTAGGGGCCTCCACATCCTCGGCCCTGCAGCCGGAGTCCCCTGGCGCGGAGAGCGTGGAATCTGCAACGGAGGATGTAGCGAGAGAGGTGGTAAAATTACTTGACCCCAAATTTGATCAGATCCTGAAGAAGCTGGAAGCGATGGGGGAAGCAATGACAGAGGTGGGTCACAGAGTGGAGGAATTGGAGCACCGCATGTCAGCGAATGAGGATGAAGAGGGCCGGTTAGCGAGAGAGAGCGCGGCACAGCAATCACAGATTGAGGCCCTCATGGCAAAGGTTGATGATCTGGAAAATAGGTCGCGAAGAAACAACCTGAGACTAGTGGAAGTGTCGGAGGCGACGACGAATCGCATCTTACTGCCGTTAATTGAACAATGGCTCCCAAAAGAACTGGGTCTAAGCTCTCTGGTGGGAGAATTAAAAGCTGAGCGGGCACACTGTCTAGGAGCAAGAATGGAGTCACGGCAGCGGCCGCGGGTGGTCATCGCAAGGATTCTAAATTTTCGACATAAAATACAATTGCTTCAGGCATTCTGGAAGAAAGGAGAATTGCTGTTAGAAAACCAGAAAATCCTGATTTTCCAGGATTATTCGGCAGCAGTTGCAGCAAGAAGAGTTTACCCCCATTTGTTCTGAACTGTTTAAAAAGAAGCTTCGATTCACATTGGCGTTCTCGGCAACGCTTCAGATTTCAGACCAGGGGAAAAACTACACGTTCGCCAATGTAGGTGAGGCAAGGCGATTTTTGACGGGACTGGAGAAGTTGAAATAGCATCGGAGAGAAGGCCCCAGTGAGGGTAATAAGACAATCAAAAAATTTTTTTTTATTTTTGGTAGTGTTGTGTACTTAGACTGGTAAGAATGTCATGATGTTGTGGGTGGGCAGCACAAGTATTTAATTTTGGTGTGTGACTTATAAAACAGTGAAGGCAGTAGACAGGGGGATGTGCTGGAATATATAGTCTTGAAACCGGAAGTGAAGACTGCTGGGAATGAGCGGGAAACAGAGAGCAATTCGAGGCAGCCCTGTGGCGTCTAATACGGGATCGGGCCTCAGCAAGTACGGGCTGAGGGTAGGAGAGAGGGTATATTTTATGTGGGTAGAGGGGGGAGGGGAGGGGAGGGGTAGGGGGGAAGGGATGTGGTGGAAATGAGATTGGATAGATTGGATGAGTGGGAGGGGAGGGGAAGGGTTTGAAGAGAGTCGAAGGGATAAGAGGAGTAGAGTGTTTAATATAAAGCACATCTGTGTCACAAAGGGAGGGGAAGTAGTAAGGAAACGATGGGAGCAGGACAGTAGAGAGGAGACGGGGGAAAGCGCGCTTGAGGTTGAGGCTGGGCAACTTCGGGCAAAACTGAAAGAGGAAAAGAAAAGTAGTAGTATACCCAAAGGAGAGGAGCAAGATGGGGCATGACATGCGTATAGTCACTTGGAACGTGGGGGGAGTGAGTACACCCGTGAAGCGCACTAAAACTCTGCAAGTGCTAAAAAGAGGGAGAGTCCACATAGCTCTTTTGCAAGAAACCTATCTGAGTGCAAAAGAACATCAGAAGCTGAAGAGAGATTGGGTAGGGCAAATACATGCGGCCACTTCGGGAGGGCGGAAGAGAGGTGTAGCGATCCTGATTAAAAAAGGGATCCCTGTGGAAATTTTGAAGGAGGAGGCAGACACACAGGGAGGTTCATATTTCTACATATTCGGATACAGGGGGAGGAGCTGTTCCTTTACAAT
Source organism: Ichthyophis bannanicus (assembly GCA_033557465.1). NCBI lineage: Eukaryota > Metazoa > Chordata > Amphibia > Gymnophiona > Ichthyophiidae > Ichthyophis > Ichthyophis bannanicus. The sequence goes on along the minus strand of CM066043.1, from coordinate 209,778,515 downwards.
ATATATGCCCCGAACATCTATAATCACCAGTTTTTCCAGAGTATTGCAAAAAAAATAGTGGCAGTCCCGAAAATGCCAGTAAAATTAGAGGGAGATTTCAATTGCCCACACGACCCAGAGTTAGACAGGTCGCAATCAAGGGGGGGGGAGAAGAGGATGGAATAGGAAAGAGGTAGCCTATATCTGTAGAGTGGGAGGGCTAGTAGATGCATGGAGAGTGCTACATGAAGGAGAAAGAGACTACACACATCTGTCGAGAGCCCATCAATCATGGTCCCGGATAGATTATATATGCTGGTTTCCAGAGAAACTTTTGGTAAAGTCATAAGTATTGAGATCGAACCCACTGTAATATCTGATCATGCTATGATCAGGATGGATTGGAAAGGGTGGAGAGGTTTGCGGAGTAAGTGGTCCTTCCCGAGACATTTATGGAAAAATAAGGAATTTCAGGCATATTTGGTAAAACATTGGGAGGAGTATTTGCGATTTAATGACACCCAAACAAATAAAGTAGCTGTCCTGTGGGAGGTGGGGAAGGCAGTGATGTCATCGTGTTTGTGGCAAAAGAAAGGAAAAAGGTTAATGACACTATATTAAGACTTGCACAAGAGCTCCAAGACCTCAAACGAATAGTATCTGTGAGACAGGACTAAAAAAATTTAAAGTCATATTTAGAGCTGCAGAAAAATATGCTTCAGGAAAGAGCAGTGTATTCAATGCAGTATTATAGACATCAATTCTTTAGATATGGAGACTGTACGGGTAGTTTGCTTGCGCATCTGGTGCGGGACTGGAGTGGGAATAAAGTGGTAGCAGTAATTCAGGATAGGGAAGGGGTAAGGCAGCATGAGACACAGCAAATTATGCATGCCTTTCGGCAGTTCTATCAAGACCTATACACCCCGGACATAGAGGACAGGGCGCAGGAGAGGGTTTTTCTCGATGTGGTGAAACTAAGGGGGGGGGGGGATGGGACAAAGTGGGAGGGATTGAAAAAAGGAAAAAATGTTATGGGAACTTGATAATGACCAGCTCAGTATTGTGACTTTGTTGTTTATTGGCTACCCTGACTTTGCACAAGAGTCCTCACAAGTCGGGGTGCGCAGTGTGTAATCGGTTATGTATTTGGTTGTTCATAATAACATTGATACTAATAAAAATGATTTAAACTAAACAATGATACATCCTCTGCTGGTTATGTTTGCAATTCAGCTGCTGCTACTAAGCTACAGAATAATTTTTACAGAGTTTATATTCGGTTGTTTATATTCTTCACTTCTACGAACTGGTTACCATATGTGTGCTTTACTCATAAAGATTGTCTGTGTAGAACAATAATTATGTCTTGTAAAACTTAGTGAAAATTCTACCGAAAAAGCAAGCAGTATAATTTTTTTTCATTGAGTATCTTCTGGGCAAGTTCCTACCATGGCCAGGATCAGGCTGCGGGGAACCCACTGCACCCCCTCACCTTCCTGCCACTGCCAACCTCCACTGTACCCCTATTCCAGGGGAACCTATTCCACCTCCGAGATGGAATAAGTCCTCCATCTAGAAAGCCGACCCTGGACGTACAGGGCTGACCTCAGAATCAACGCTATATGTCCGGAGTGATGGCCCCCCCCCCCTATGCACTGCCCTCGCTTCGCCTCCCTCCACCCCCTCCTGCTCCCATCTAAGGCTCCCTGTACAACCCCGCTGTTCATACTGGGAGCCTTGCACGAGGACAGCAAGGGGAATGAAAGTGAGGATGTACATCCAGGCAGGGTGCACTTCCCTCTATTTGTGCCTCCGAATGAACCCCAAACTGTTTAGACTGATAAGAAATCAAACCTTAGGGCTAGAAACTCCTGGCGCTTCTTCTGTGTATCTCTAGAAAGATCTGGAAAAACATATATCTTTGAACCAAAGAATTCAGCAGACATATTACGAAAAAAACAAATGTAAGACAGCATTTCTGTCTGACTCCAAGGCAAAGCATACCACCAGCATTGTTCTTTCTGTAACCACCTCTAATGATGACGCCAGAAAGGCAGTTAAACTTCCCACATCAGAGAGATGAGCCAAACCAGTTTCTCCTTTAGAACCCCGGACTGGAGCACTCAGAGACAAATATTGGGCCCTTATAATCGAAGGAACAGCATCCCCAGTAATCTTTAAAACGTCTACTAAGCATGTCCATAGGTGGTATAACCAGACAATTAGGAGAGTTTAAGAAGCTTAAATTGTTCCTCCGGGCTTGATTTTCCAAAAACAAAACCTTCCTATTCAGGACTTCCTTGCCCTTCAGTTGAGCATTTTTCACAGAACAGGGGTCTTCCAGGGCAGCTTCCAGGTCTGCCAAAGTCTTAACCAGCACCTGATCCACTTGAACTTGAAATCTGCCAGCACAGACAGCCAAAGAGGTGTCCACAGCTTTGATGACATCCCACAGCGCTCTCAGCGTTACAACAGCTGGTCTATCAACCACTGCCAAACGATATCTCCTAACCGGTGACTCCACAGAAGCCTCCAAAGATACCTCAATCGCTGAAGGAAGCTCCGCTCCAGGGGAAACACTCCATGATACCCCTTCGAAGGCCTCCTGCTTCTCCTCAGCCAGCACCAGTCATGACAGTGGCTTGGGGCTCAACGACACCCCATTTAAGCTAGTGTCCAATCATATCACACCAGGTTGAGCCATAGAAATCTAGCATCTAGCCAGGGGCCGCAAATGGCAAGGTCGACTGCAACAAAGCCTTCAGCATGGAAGCAGACACCAACGACGAGGCTTTCCCATTCCTTTCCTTTTGCGAGGCATGCCGTGAAGCACCAGAGAACCTCACCACACAGCTCCCTGTGCAGCGGCTACACCACCATCTTGCCTGGACGCAGTGCATGTTTTGCATGCACATTTAATTTTTAGCATGCAAGCAAACAGAGTGCATATTCACGAACACATGCCCTTACTTTCCTCTCAGGACCCAACCCAGCCTAATCCAATAATCCCTTCTCCCTCTTATTAGCTTTGACCTGACTAATCTCTATTGTCTCCCCAGGCAGCCTCAAACCATGCTCGCCTTTTTCTTCTCGTCCCTCTCAGGCTCTGGCATCTGCTGCCTTTTGGGCTCTGTCTGTATTTCTCTACACTTCATAGACTTTGCTGAAAACGTGCTGGCATACAATCTTTGCGAATTGTGTGCCTTTTACTGTATACAGTGCCAGTGGTGCACTAGCCAGTCCCTGACAAATGCCATCTGCAGCACCCAGGGGGTGGGGGTGGGGGTGTGGGGGTGGGGTGGGGTGTGTGGGTGTGGGTGTGGGTGTGGGTGTGTGTGTGTGTGTGTGGGGTGTGTGTGTGGGGTGGGTGTGTGTGTGTTCATACATATTGAAAGAGACATACCCAAACTGGCACGCAGTGCCAATGGAAAGTTACATAGTAACATATTAATGATGGCAGATAAAAACCAGCATCATCTATCTAATTTGCCCACTCTGGTGGACAGAGTTGTACCTGCCACTCCATGCAGGTTACCTCCCCTCTATTTTTTGACGTGTAAAAGTTACTTAAGTTTGCTTTGATCCCCTCCCTCTTGCAATAAAGGGACCCTTGTGTCTGTCCCATGCTTTTATGAATTCTATCACTGCTTTTGCCCCTGCCACCTCCACTGGAAGTTCGTAAATATTATCGCTCAAAAGATATAAATGCCCTTCAATGCTTAATTAACTTTTCTCTAGAACTTGTTCATGTAATAGACGGCTAGGTCTCAGACTTCCCGACACTTAAGGCTAACTGCTAATAACTTTGGTTAGCAGGGCCGTGCCATCTAGCATCAATGACCTGCCGATAATCAACAAATGAACAAGGTATATAAAAAAACCAATACGTGCTAGATATCACCAAAAATAGATAAAATTCTATCAAAAACTTCTTGTCCTGTAAAGGTGTATCTTTACACGATCCGATGGGTGAAGACTTATCTTGAATAGTTAAAAAAAATTTTTTCACTGCGTGTAAAATATCACCAAAAAATGTATATATATCTATCAAGACTGATTGCCATATAAAGGTGAATCAACACGCATTCCAATAAGTGAAAAACTTATCTTGAGTGATTAAAGGATTGCCCGACGCTGTTCCATATAGCGCTCCAACGCGTTTCTCCGTAATAGGATTCTTCAGGGGGTTTCCTTCATAAATATCACAACTCCAACATCCCCATGGGAATGAAATTAAGCTTGAGAGAAAAGCTCCTACCTCCCATGGCACTCTAAAGTTGAAAAAAATTAAAAAAATATATATATATAGAGGTAGGAGCTTTTCTCTCAAGCTTAATTTCATTCCCATGGGGATGTTGGAGTTGTGATATTTATGAAGGAAACCCCCTGAAGAATCCTATTACGGAGAAACGCGTTGGAGCGCTATATGGAACAGCGTCAGGCAATCCTTTAATCACTCAAGATAAGTTTTTCACTTATTGGAATGCGTGTTGATTCACCTTTATATGGCAATCAGTCTTGATAGATATATATACATTTTTTGGTGATATTTTACACGCATTGAAAAGAAAAAAATTTTTTTAACTATTCAAGATAAGTCTTCACCCATCGGATCGTGTAAAGATACACCTTTACAGGACAAGAAGTTTTTGATAGAATTTTATCTATTTTTGGTGATATCTAGCACGTATTGGTTTTTTTATATACCTTGTTCATTTGTTGATTATCGGCAGGTCATTGATGCTAGATGGCACGGCCCTGCTAACCAAAGTTATTAGCAGTTAGCCTTAAGTGTCGGGAAGTCTGAGACCTAGCCGTCTATTACATGAACAAGTTCTAGAGAAAAGTTAATTAAGCATTGAAGGGCATTTATATCTTTTGAGCGATAATATTTACGAATTGACATACGCTCTGTAAATACACCCAAACACTACCTCCACTGGAAGGGCATTTCAGATATCCACTACCATTTCTGGGAAAAAGTATTTCTTGGTGTTGCTTTTGAATTTACATCCTTGCAGCTTCAGTCTACGACTGCTACTTCTATAGCTTCCCCATCTTTGAAAATGTTTAGTTTTTTTGTTAAGGCTTTGTTCTAGTTTTCATTGACCTCACTGCAGCCTTTGACTCTGTCAACCATAATAACCTACTACAAAGGCTTCAAGAAATAGGGATCCATGATATGGTGATGAACTGGTTATCATACCTATCCCATCGAAAGCAGCAAGTGAGATCTGGAAACCAACAATCAAGACCTTTCACTCAACAACAAGGCATTCCGCAGGGCTCGGCTCGCTCAGCACTGCCTTTCAATAATATATACTTACAACCACTCTGCAACATCATAAAACAACAGAGCATTCAATACAGGATATATGCAGAGGACATAATGTATTTACCCCTGTAAACATCGAACACCCTGATTACTCACAGATCACCTCAAGTCTCGAAGCAACGACAAGATGGCTCGAAGAACAAAATCTCTCTATAAACTTCAAAAAATTGGAAGTGCTACACATCACTAGGATCGCAATATTCTCTCTACCAAATTCAATAAATATTTTAGACTATATCCTAACAACCAAGCAAGAAATCAAATACCTCGGAGTTACATTCGACCAACAACTCAGTTTCCAACCACACATAAATAGAACAACCAAGACAGCCTACCACAAATTAAGAACCATACACAAACTCAATAGCAACTTCAGAACAGTATGTCAAGCCATAGTAACACCCCTATTAGACTACTGTAATATAATTTACCAGGGCCTTCCCAAGAAAACAATACTCCCTTTACAACTGGTGCAAAACACTGCAGACCAAATAATTACTGGAACAGCAAGATACGGTCACATACCCCCACACTACCACAGCTGCATTGGCTCCCAGTCACCATATGTTCCAAATACAAAACCTTAATAATAATCTTCAGGATAATCCACAACCTATCACCTCCTGTCCTTCAACCAATGATCATAAAAACACCACAGAACAGATCAAGATGAACATCCAATAACAACACCTTGGACATCCCTACAAGCAAGATAAAAGCCAAGCGATCAATTTGTAAAACAGCTTGCTCCATATATCCCCCCCCCCCCCACTATGGAATGAGCTACCTACATCAATATGAGGCATCAAGGACTTATCAGACCACAGGAAAGCGATAAAAACCTCTCTCTTATGGAATACTATGGACCAACCCCATGAGCACATTGCATAAACATAACTACTGCAGTCTGTAAACACAATCTCAGTTAATCTCCCCCATTGATCTGTACCTTCAACCCCATAACTAACTTCATCTTGTATAAAGCATTGCTGCTTTAATGTTAATAGCTGTTCTTTAAAACACATCTTTGAACCCCATATAATCATCCAAGTTCAACACTCTCTTTTACATAAAAGTTTGGTTTTTTTGTGCTATGTTATATGTAAATCACCCTGAATTAATGACAGGGAGGTATAAAAAACCTGTTAAATAAAATTAATTAATACCCTTAATACAATACTCTTGAATTCCTCACCCAAGATTTTGATAATTAAACTCAACAGTAATGATGCACACTCTAGGCTGGCTCATCCCACCACTTCTGGCACATCCTGTCAGAGGAGGCAAGACACAGCTGGCCTAGAGCACTTGCAGATGCTGCAAGACAGGCCGAGCCATGTCCCTTCAGAGACATGCACCCCCCCCTGCCCCCCCCCCCCCCCCCCACCCATCAGGCCTGAATACATGCATATATTTAGACAAACTTCAGAACCGGTGTAAACTGGTGAATTTCAATCTGCGCTGTTGGGACTGATTCTAAAACACTATTTTATAAAGATACATAGGGATTCATTATTAACGTGTGTTAAGCAATAACAAGTGATATTTGCCACTTAATGTTTGTTAATTGGCAACACTGTGCATTATTATACCATTACGCATGCTGGTTTATGGCAACATGTGTTACACGATGAGATGCAAATACATAAGAACATAAGATATGCCATACTGGGTCAGACCAAGGTCCATCAAGCCCAGTATCCTGTTTCCAACAATTGCCAATCTAGGTCATACGTACCTAACAGTTTCCCCAAAAGACACAGGTTCCTCAATGCTTATATTGGGTCAGACATTGATATCCTGGGTCCCTTCTTAATAATGGTTTATGGACCTCTCCTCCAGGAACTTGTCCGAACCTTTTTTAAACCCAGCTACACTAACAGCCTTTACTACATCCTCCGGTAACAAATTCCAGAGTTTGATTACACGTTGAGTGAAAAAATATTTTCTTTGATTAGTCTTAAATAGTTTACCCTGTAGCTTCATTGCATGTCCCCTAGTCTTTCTATATTCTCATAACATAAACAATCGATCTACGTTTACCTGTTCCACTCCGTTCATTAATTTATAGACTTCTATCATATCTCCCCTCAGCCGTCTCTTTTCCAGGTTAAAGAGCCCTAATCTTCTTAGCCTTTCTTCATAGGAATATCCTTCCATCCCCTTTACCATTTTGGTGGCTTTTCTCTGAACCTTTTCTAATAACGCTATATCCTTTTTAAGATACGGCGACCAGAATTGCACACAGTATTCAAGGTGCGGTCTCACCATGGAACGATATAGAGGCATTATAATATCTTTTGTTTTATTTTCCATTCCTTTCCTTATGATACCTAGCATTCTATTTGCTCTCTTGGCTGCCGCTGCACACTGGGCCGAGGGTTTTTACATGCTATCCACAATGACGCCTAAATCTTTTTCCTGGGTGGTGGTTCCTAATGTGGAACCTTGTATCATGTAACCATAGTTTGGGTTGTTCTTCCCTAGGTGCATAACTTTGCACTTGTCCACATTAAATTTCATCTGCCATTTTGATGCCCAGTCTTCCAATTTATCAAGATCCTCTTGCAATTTTCCACAATCCTCTTGGGTTTTAACAACTTTAAATAGTTTTGTGTCATCTGCAAATTTGATAACCTCACTCGTTATTCCACTTTCCAGGTCATTTATGAATATGTCAAAAAGCAGCGGACCCAGCACAGATCCCCTGGGGTACACCACTATTCACCTTTCTGCATTGGGAAAATGGCCATTTAGCCCAACCCTCTGCTTTCTATCTTTTAACCAGTTCTTGATCCACAGTAGTACACTGCCTCCTATCCCATGACTCTTTAGTTTTGCCAAAAGTCTCTGATGAGGGACCTTGTCAAAGGCTTTCTGAAAGTCCAGATACACTATACCAACCGTCTCACCTTTGTCCACCTGTTTATTCACACTTTCAAAAAAACATAACAGATTAGTAAGCCAAGATCTTCCTTGTCTAAAGCCATGTTGGCTGTCTCCCATTAGGCCATGACTATCTACATGCTGAGTAATTTTATTCTTTATGATGGTTTCTACCATTTTTCCTGGTACTGACGTGAGGTTCACCGGTCTGCAGTTTCCCGGATCACCCCTGGAACCCTTTTTAAAAATTGGTGTTACATTGGCGATCCTCCAATCTTCAGGTATTAGAGATGATTTTAATGATAGTTCACAGATTACTAATAGCAGGTCGGCAATCTCATATTTAAGTTCTTTCAACACCCTTGGATGTTTTTTGCTACGAATGTACTTGAAAAAATCTTTATTTCGCGTTTTTGTTTCCGCAGCAAGCTTCTTCTCAAATTCTCCCTTTGCCTGCTTTATCAATGCCTGGCATTTGACTTGCCAGTGCTTGTGCTGTCTCCAGGTTTCGTCGTTTGGCTCTTTTTTTCCATTTCCTGAAAGATGCTTTTTTGGCAACAACAGCCTCTCTGACCTCCCCTTTAAACCATGCTGGCAGTTTTTTGGACTTCCTTCCACTTTTCTTAAAGCGTGGAATACAGCTGGTCTGGGCTTCCAAGATAGTATTTTTTAACAACACCCAAGCTTGATGTAAGTCTTTAACCTTTGCAACTGTTCCTTTTAGTTTTTTCTTAACTATTTTCCTCATTTTATCATAGCCTCCCTTTCGAAAGTTAAAAGGTAGTACTCTGGATTTCCTTACTATCCCTCCTCCAGTAATTAAATCAAAGGCAATCATGCTATGATCACTATTGCCAAATGGCCCCAACACCCTTATCTCTTGCACTAGATCTGGTGTTCCACTAAGGATTAGGTCTAATATGGCTTCCCCTCTGGTTGGTTCATGAACCAACTGCTCCAAGAAGCAGTCATTTATGTCATCTAGGAATTTTATCTCCCTAGCATGTCCTGCCGTGACACTGACCCAGTCGATACCAGGGTAATTGAAATCACCCATTATTATTACTGCGCTGTAACTTTTGTTAGCTTTCTTGATTTCTTTGAGCATTTCATCATCCATTTGTTCATTCTGGCCAGGCGGTCGATAGTACACCCCCCACTGCCATCGCCTTCCCCTTTTTACATGGAATTTCAATCCATAGAGATTCTACAGCAAATTTTGTTTCCTGCAAAACTTTAATCCTTTCTGACTCAATGCCCTCTCTAACATAGAGAGCAACCCCTCCACCAATTTGATCAGCTCTATCATTACGATATAGTTTGTACCCAGGTATCACAGTGTCCCACTGGTTGTCCTCCTTCCACCATGTCTCTGATATTCCAATCATATCTAACCTCTCATTTAGTGCTATGTATTCTAACTATCCCATCTTATTTTTTAGACTTCTAGCATTTGCATACAAGCATTTTAGAGACTGTATTTTATTCATATTAATTTGGCTATTGGTAGACATGGGTAATTTGGGATCTTTAAGCTCTGTCTGCTCCATACTCGAGGGCATTTGGGTTACTTTACTCTTTTTTGGAACCTCTCTGCTTTTGGTAGTATCCTTCAAGGATACATTCTTCCGAATCATCCGCTCTTGGGCGACTGTCGGCTTTCCCCTATTAGCTAGTTTATGCAAAGCACCTCATTATTATGGAAATGCACACATGTATATTTTAAGCATCAGCCCCTTTAAGAAGGCTTCCTAAGAGCACTGGGCCATACTTTGGTGACCCAATGCATCTGGGGGGGAAGAATAACACAACTTATGAGACTGACTGCAAGTTGTTTTATTCACGTACTGTGGGAGTTACTAACCTGAGGCACTGAGTGACCTCAAGGCAGTGGCTCCCGTGGTAAATTAAACTTTGATAGAATGCAATATTTTACTGTAACTTAGTAACTTCCCCGCATAAATGCTTATGATGCCTTTATAAGATAGGCTTTAAATAGGCACTTTTGGAACTTTAACCATAGGGATTTTGCTATAAAATTGTCCCCAGGAAGACAATTTCCAGAATCCATTTACCTGCATGAATGGACAATTTGAAAAGTCCCCAAACTCTCTGTCCATAAAGATATGAGCTCATGATTCTTTGTGCTGGTGGCTATCAGGACCTGTCTTTTCACTTAATTGCAGTTGCTCTTTGCTGCCCATAAAAGCTGTTGCCCTAGGCCAGTGCTTCTCAATCCCCTCTTGGAGGCACACCTAGTGAGTCAGTTTTCAGGATTGCCACATATCATATGCAGAGACACATTTGCATATATTGAAGACCCAGTATATGCAAATCTTTCTCATGCATATTCATTGTGGTAATCATGAAAACCTGACTGGCTAGGTGTGCTTCCAGGAAAGAACTGAGCAGTGCTTCCCTAGGCAGCTGGCTAGCCTGCCTAACAGTTAAGCTGGTTCTGCATTCATAGTACATTTTCACACAGCGTAGTTTCTCACCTGTAACAGGTGTTCTCTAGGGACAGCAGGAATTTGTCCTCACATATGGGTGACATCGGCGCTGACGGAGCCTGCACGGAGCATTTCCCCAGCTTTCAAAGAAAACCTTCGGGACATGCTACCACACATGTATGGTCCTCTTCCTGCCCAAGGGTGCCATCTTGCTCAGTCAGATGACATAGCTAGGACAGTAGTAAAAACTACAACAACCGGCTCCTTCCCATCTGCTCTAAAGCTCACATCCATTAGACCACTGCTAAAAAACCCCAAACTAGACCCAAAAAAGGCTGACTCTTACAGACCTATTGCCAGCATTCCCCTCCTAGCAAAAATCTTTGAGAAAGAGGTACAACGTCAAATTCAAGACCACATAGATTCCGCAGCCCCTCTTGACTATTTTCAACATGGCTTCAGAGAATATCATGGCGTCGAAACACTTATCACCACCCTCTTCAATAACATACTCGCCAGTATAGACAACATCCGTCAAGGCGTTGTGCTAATCTTCTTAGATATAGCAGCTGCATTTGATTCGGTAAATCATGATATACTCATTACACGGCTGAAGGAAAAAGCCATCAGTAGTTCAGCACTTGAATGGTGTAAATCTTACCTGAACACCAGAATGCAATATGTAAAAACTGCAACAGGAGAATCAAATCTCTTCCATCAGAAACAAGGCGTCCCACAAGGTTCATCTCTTTCATCTCTCATGTTTAACATATACATGCAGCCTATCTGCAATATCATCAGATCATTCAATGTTGAATGTATGATATACGCAGATGACATCCTACTTTATTTACCTTTTTCCACAATACAAATGGACTTACTGCCCATAATAAAGTGCTTTGATGCAGTCTCAGAGTGGCTTCTCTCACAAAACCTCCGCATCCAGCACAAGAAAACTGAGGTTCTCTTTGTTACAAGAGACCCCAACTTCATTCCACCATCACATATAAGTGTTAAGGGAGCTGATCTATCCACCAAAGAAACAATAAGATATCTCGGAGTCACGCTGGACCACCGACTAGATATGAAATCACACGTAGACAATATAGGAGTAGCCTAGTGGTTGGGGAAAGGTACTTCAGGCCGGAAGGTCGGGGGTTCAAATCCCACTAGAGGACAGCAACCTTGGGCCAGAAGGACTGGGGTTTCTAATCCCTCAGGTGCTCCTTGTGGTCTTGGGCAAGCCACTTAACCCTCCATAGCCCATGTTCCCTGTAAAATAGTTATCTCCAAGTTATAATACCCTGTTTAATGTAATTTCAGTTTGTTCAATGTAAACCGCACTGATGCAGAATAGCGCGGTATATAAGAGAAGGTAAATAAATAAATAAATAAATAAATAGTAAGAGCTGTATACTTCAAGATACGCACACTTAGGCATTTACGCTCTTTACTGGACCCAGAGGATTTCAGAACCATCTTCCAAGCACTCATCTTGCCGCATTTTGATTTCGCCAATTCAATTCTACAAGGTCTCCCACAATCCACCCTAAGTTCTCTACAACTTGCTATGAACTCTGCTGCAAGGGTTCTACATGGAGCATCCAGAAATGATCATGTGACACCAATCCTCAAGCAGCTTCACTGGCTCCCAATACAAGCCAGGCTCATATTCAAAACGCTGATTCTCACGTACAAGGCCATCCATGGCTTGTCAGCCAATTCACTAACTGACCTCATACAAATTGTACCACCAATAAGATCCAGAAGACAATCATCACTAAACACTCTAACAATGCCAAAGGCCATAACAACTTGCAGCCGATCAACAGCGAGTAGAGCCTTCATGTTTTGTGCCCCAAAACTCTGGAACTCCCTACCACCTGACATACGTGCTTTAACTGATTTAACCCAGTTCAGAAGAGCCCTAAAATTTAACCTATTTATCAAATTTTACCCTACATAAATTTCAAAAGAATAGTCTTACCATAAACTTAACCACAATCTCCTCCTGACCCTTGCACTACTGCTATTTTATGTAAATAGGGTTTTTTTCATGCTATCGAACTAATTGAATATTTATTCTATGTATATAGTTCTCCCATGTTATCCAAGTTTATACTCCTGTTATATGTAATACCGAACAGCCTGTTGTTCTGGTCTTTGTGTTCATCTGTAAACCGCGCTGATTATAAATAGTGCGGTATATAAAAAACTGAAATAAATAAAATAAATAAATAGGGAGGCAATTCCCAGGGGAGGAGGGAGGGTTGTGAGGACTGATTCCTGCTGTCCCTGGAGAACATCTGTTACAGGCGAGTAACTACAATTTCTCCAGGAACAAGCAGGAAGTCAGTCCTCATATGAGGGACTTTCTAGCTCCAGGCTGCCGAGGACTGAACCACGACAGCACCAAAGGCAACCAATCGGGTAGCCATGCATTGCAGAACGTGAGTCCCCACTGAGAGACTCTGCAAGACCCTAGCATCCAGCGACATTTTTGCTCTGGTAGCTGAACACGGAAGGGTTGGAGGGTAGGAGTTGCCTACACCCCGAGAACATTACGGAGTACTGCCTGGCCAAACGCATGTCCCTACGGGACTCACTCTCCAGGCAGTAGTGAGCTGCAAACATATGAATTGAAGACCATGTGGCAGCCTTGCAGATTTCTGTCACCGGCACTGAGCAGAGGTTGGCCATCGATGCAGCCATCGGCCTCAAGCAATTTGCTGTGATCCGGTGCTCGAGGGAAAGGCCCACTTGCTCATAGGTGAGGGCAATACAGTCCACCATCCAAGTGGATAGAGTTCGCTTAGTCATGGGGAGCCCCAGTCTGCTGGGGTCATAGGCCACGAAAAGCTGAGGAGCTTTTCGATGGCCCTGCTGTAAGAAGGAGGACAGAGCCTGTTTGCAATCTAGTGTATGAAGTACTAGTTCCTCCTTGCCGGCGTGAGGCCACGGAAAGAAAGAGGGGAGGACCACTCTTGGTTGAGGTGGAAAGGAGACACCACTTTCGGGAGGAATTTGGGGTGTGTGCGGAGCACTATCCTGTTCTTGTAGAATCTTGCATATGGTGGATCTGCCACGAGGGCCTGGAGTTTGCTCATTCTTCAAGCGGACGTAAGGGCCACCAGAAAGGCCACTTTCCAAGACAAGTACCGCAGGTGGCAAGTGACCAGGGGCTCGAACGGCAGTTTGGTGAGCTGAGAGAGCACCGCACTGACGTCACACTCTGCCACTGAAGGGCGGAGAGAGGGTTTGGATAACAGAAAGCACTGGAGGAACCTGGAGACCAGGGGCTGGCTTGAGATGGGTTTTCCCTTGACAGAGTGGTGGTGAGCAACTATGGCATTCAGATTCACCCTCATCGAGTTAGATTTTAGCCTGGTGTGTGACAGGTGTAGTAGGTACTGAAGTACTATTTGTACATGGCAGGAGAAGGGATTTTCCTCCTTTTCCGCACACCAGGTGGAGAACCTTTTCCACTTAAAGGCATAAGTCCATCTGGTGGAGGGTTTTTGGGAGGCCAGTAGGATCTCCTTGACTTCTCCTAGAAGACTGAAAGGGGCCAATGCTACCCTTTCAGCAGCCACGCTGTTAGCATTAGCGACTCCAGATTGAGATGCAGGAGGGAGCCCTCCTCCTGGGAAAGGAGGTCCGGTGCTCAGCCCAGTGGGACTGGTAGTGCCACCGACAGGGAAAGCAGCAGAGGTAACCAAGGTTGCTTGGGCTACCTGGGGGCACTCAGTATAACTGATGCCCCTTTGTTCTGGACCTTGAAGAGGATCCTGGCGACTAGAGGGAATGGGAATGGGAATGCATAGAGTAGGCCCCCGACCCACAAGATCAGGAAGGCATCTGCCTTCACTCTCTCTGGGTACAGCTGACAGGAGCAGAAGCAGGATAGCTGTTTGTTGTCCAAAGAGGCGAATAGGTCCATCACGGGCCTGCCCCAGAAGTGGAAGAGCTGCTTCATTACTCTGGGGTTTAAGTGCCACTCATGTGGGCGAAGGACTGTGCTCAGACTGTCCGCTAGACAGTTGTCCTGGCCCAGGAGGTACACCACGTGCAGAAGCATGCTGTTGGGTACTGCGAAGGAGAGGAAGGCCACCGCCTCCTGGCACTTGCCACCAGTTGAGGGACTCCGCCAGTTGGTGGGTAATCCTGACCCTGTCCCATAGCCTACTCGTGACTATTGTCCACTGTGATCGGAGGGAACACTGGGCTGTCTACATGTGCAAGTGGGCTGAGGGCGTGACGTTGACTGCCGAAGCCATATGGCCCAGCAGGCAGAGGAGGAGAGGAGCCAGCACTGAACGGCGGCGCTGTACCTCTCCTGCCAGTTGCCTGAGGTATTCTGCCCTTTCTTTTGGGAAGATGGCCTTGACCTGTAACATGTCCAACTGAGCACTTTGAACTCCAGGCTTTGGACTGGAGAGAGATGGGATTTGGGGTAGTTGATGAAGAAACCCAGATGCTGCAGAAGAAGGTTTGCCAGCTCTGCAGCCTGACTGATCTCTAAGGCCGTATCACCCCTGATGAACCAGTCTCCAGGTAGGGGAAGACAAAAGCCCCTTGTAGGCACAGGTAAGCGGTACTACTGCCAGGCATTTGGTAAAAACCCTTGGCGAGGAGGCCAGGCCAAAGGGTAGCACCCTGTACTGGTAGTGCCCTCCTCCCAACATGAACCTTAGGTACTACCTGTGGGAGGGTGGATCAGGATGTGAGTGTACACATCCTTTAGGTCCAAGGAGCACAGCCAACCTCCCTGGTGTAGGTAAGGCAGCAGTTTTCCAAGAGAGAGCATCTTGAACCTCTCCCTCACCAGAAACTTGTTTAAGTTTCTCAGGTCTAGTATGGACTTGAGGCCCCCAGTTCTCTTTGGGACAAGGAAGTATCTGGAGTAGAAGCCTTTTTCCCATAGATGTTTGGGTACAGAATCCACTGCATTGTCCCCGAGCAGACCTGCGAGCTCTGAGAGCAGAAGGGTCTGGTAAGGAGAGGTCACACTGGATGGTACCTGCTGTAGGTGGAGGAGGTATCCTTCCCTTACCACCTGCAGTACCCACTGGTCCAAGGTGACATTGGCCCACTTGTGGGCGAAGAGTGCCAGGCAGCTCTCTGTGGGCTGGTGAAGGTCTCCCAGGGGAGGGGAGGCCCTACCCTGGGAGTCAAAAGCTCCCCCCTGGCTGGGCAGGAGCTGGGGCCTGGGGCTTCTGTGCCTTCTGCTTCTGAGCCCCATGGCTTTGTCTTTTAGAGTGATGACCTTGTTGCTGGCCCGAGAAGGGCTGGTAGTGGTGACTCTGCTGAAAGGGCCCCTTTTTCCTCAGGAACAGCGGTCTTTTCCCTGATGGTTTCTTACGGGGAAAGGATGAAGTCTTATTGGAGAGCCTCTGTCGAGTCACCAGGTTGGCCTCGATCTCGGCCACCTTATTTATTTATTTATTTATTTATACATCTTTTCTATACCGCCACTTCCAGCGATCAGTAGCGGTTTACAGGTAACATAAACTTTAATAATAGAGTACTATTATTTTACATAGAACACTATTATTTTACATAGAACATATTTAGAACAATGAACATTCAACTATTAAATGTAACTCAAAAAATACAATGAGATAACAGGCTACCAACAGTATATCAACAGTAATGGGATATATTTACATTAAATTACAGTTATTCACATTAGCGACAAGTAATTGCTTTCAAAGAGTAAGCTTTACTAGGTGAGCAATGTGAATGTGTGTGAAAGATTTTATGCCCTGTCTAGGTAGGGTCAGTGAGTGACTGCTGATCAGTGGTTGTCTCTGTGTTAGGATTATCTTCAATGTGGAGGTTATTGTAGTGTAGAGTAAATAGATGAGTTTTTAGATTTTTTTTAAATAATTGAAGGTCTTGCCAAACAGGTTCTCCCTATTGCTTGACGTCTGAAGACTGCAGCCAGGCTTGACATTGGGCACCAATGCCGGCAGCTACTTCCCGAGCCTCTGACTCAAAGCCATCATAGGCTACCCGGAAAAGGAACTTAGAACAGTCCTTGATCCCGAAGGTCAGGGACTGGAACTGCTGGAGGGGTTCCCCGGTAAGCCCCGCTGAAAACCCGGACAATTCTTGGATTAGGGCCTTTAGGTACATGCCTATGTACAATTCATAGGCTTGAATCCTGCAGCCCAGCATGGAACCCTGGTAACACTTGCGCCTGAAGGCATCAAGGGTTCTAGTGTCCCTTCCAGGAAGTACCGAAGAGTGGATCTTCTGGCTCTTAAGTTTTTGCATGGTCGACTCAACAACCATGGAGTTATGTGGGAGTTGGGGCTCGTGGAACCCGGAGACCTTCTGGACACAGTATATGGCATTGAGGTGCTGGCTCACCACCGGCACCGAGGCCAGTGTCTCTCACATTCTGAGTAGCAGCCACTCAAGGATCGGCTGGACTGGCACCATGAGAGTCTCCTTGGTTGGAGACTCATACTGAAGAATCTCCAGTTCCTCGCTGCGCGGATCTTCCTCTGCCTCAGTTTGAACAGAAAGGGCTCTGGCCATATCCTTGACAAAGTCATTGAAGGCCACATCTTCCAGAGGAGAATAGTGCCGGGGCACCGGGGGTGACGGGTTCGAGGGAATATCTTGATGCCACTTGGTTTCCAGGGATGCCTCATTGTTGGTCTCCCACTCGGAATCAAGCAGTGACGACGAGTCCGAGGATCTGCCACTCAGAGCATCGAGTTCAGGGCATAGTGGCGGCAGCCTTCAGAGGAGCTGGCGTCCGAGTCGCAGAAACTGGCCGGGGAGGACCGGATGGCCGGTGGCACTCAGAGCTCGGCTTGACAACCGGTGACTCCCCCGCAGTCAGGGGCCCGGTCGTCAAGGCAGATGATGCAGATGAACCAGCCATCATTGCCTGCTGCAGGGCCAGGATAGCAGTAATGTTCTGTTCCAAGGCCACCATTCTGGTTTCCAAGCCAGAAAGCTCCGAAGTGAGCACTCTTGTGAGTGCATCCTCAATGAGGACTATGGTCTCAAGGAACCTCACATGGTCTCTACTGTCTGAGAAATTCTTCTTGAGGACCTTGGTAGGGCACTTCTCGAAGATGCCTAAGTCCCTCCGGGCGGTTTTACTGGGTTTCTCCGGTGCAACCTCAGCGGACCGAGGATTTTTTCTTCTTTCTCTCAGAGTCCGAGGTCTTCTTGGAGCAGCCACCACTGTGGGACTCTGAGAATGCTCAGGCCGCACAGGCTGGGCTTGGAGCTTGGTGTCTGGGAGGCCGGTGCCGAGTCGGACCTGGGAAACAGTTTTTCTTGCAACTCCGACCTCTTTTTATTGGTTTTAGGCGTCATGGTCAGGCACAGATCGCAGGAGGTGCTGTCATGGTCTGGGCCCAGGCAGCATAGGCAGCAGTCATGGGTGTCGGTCACTGACATCGTTTGACTGCAGCGGTCACATTTTTTAAACCCACCAGTGGACATGGTGGGGAACACCTAGATGGGGTCAATGACCCCGGGCGAAAAAGGGCACAAATTGCCAGTTGAGGTGGGCCTCGATCAAAAAAGACAAAAGGAGCCAAGAACAGCGCCAGTGATGGCACCAGCTCGAGGCGGGAAGAGGAACTGGTACACAAACCAGGAAATATTTTAGGGATAATTAGTAAGGATTTTTCTGGGGAAACAGGACAGACGTCCATTGGGCTCCAAGGAAAAAAGGAGACTGAGCAAGATGGCCCTCTTGGGCGAGAAGGGGGACCATGCATGTGTGGTAGCATGTCCCAAAGGCTTTCTTTGAAAGCTGGTGAAATGTTCTGCGCGGGTCCGTTGGCACCGACGTCACCCATATGTGAGGATTGACTTCCTGCTTGCTCCTGGAGAATACCACCTTAGTTAGTCTGCTTACCAGGATAGCTCCAATGAATAATCACGAAATAGACTTGCATATATCAGTCTTGTTCTTATACCTATATATCAAAACAGATATCCTTAAAATCAGACTGACTAGAGGTACCCCAATGACTGGTTTGAAAATCACTGGTCAATCACAATGGTTTTCAATCCTTTCCTGAGGGAACATCAATAATATAGCCACAAGGGATATGCATGTGAGATATTTGCATATACTAGGTACAAATATGTACTATCTCATATAGCGTTAGGGCATGCTATCTGCCACAGAATCCATCCATATTACAGTCTTCTGCTAACACCTTTAGTATGTACTAGCCATTAGTAAATGACCCACAGACTGTTTTTTCTAAAACAAAAACCAAACGGTACTTGGATGCAAGGCTATCATTGGTGGGAAGAAGGTTTAGATATGGGGCCATCCTAGGTGATGGTTGGGGGGGGAGAGAGCATGGGGGGAGAGGGAGAGGATACAGGGTAACTGCCCATTGCATTACATACCCTCATACAGAGCTCTGTCAAGACTCAATCCTTCCCTCTTCCCATCTTCCTTTCCTCTGGTAAGAGGCATAAGAGAGCAGTGCTCATACCTGCTGGTGTCTCTCTGCCACCATATTATATGTGAACAGCATCAGGGAGATATGAATTTGAGAGAGAGAGAGAGAAAGAGAGCTAGAGGGAGGCACCATTTCTGCTGTTTTCTCCTTCTCCCCTCTCTCTCTCTCTGTTCCCTGCTCCTTCCCTGCAACTCCCTCCTTGTCCCTCCCCCCCCCCATGCTCTTTTTCATGAGTTACTGGCATGACAACATTTGTAGGTATGTGCTGCCAAAATAAAAGTTATTAAAAAGAGAAAAAAATAGAAAAAATGCTTTTTTATATAGTGTTGTCGAGTCAATGCTGAGCCAGCAGTCCCTGGGTTTTCTTGGCAAGGTATGACCAGAAGTAGACTGCCAAGCCTTTTCTTCCGAGGCAATGGAGGGTAAAGTAACTTGCCCAAGGTCATGAGGAGTGCCAGTGGGAATTGAACTCAGATTTCTTGGGTGCTAGGCTGCTGCTCTAACCAATAGGCTATTCCTCTACCCCAATAATGCTAGTACAGTACAGTAATTAAAATGAGAGAAAACAGAATGGCTGCTAGTACGGACAGTCATCAGGATCTGGTATTGCTTTGCACTGTGCTTAGTCTCAGCATATGGGGCTAGTGCCCTATGTCTATTAGCCAGTGCATTGCATAGAATGTCATATGTTTCCTGATCTGTTCAGCACCTCTTGTCCTAGGCAGTAGTCTGCAGAGATCAGGAGGCTCAGGAGGAGCAGACAGAATCTAGCCCCTCCCCTCCTATTATGTTTGGAAAGGGAAGGAGAATTGGCTTTAGCTCATGCCTTTTGCAGATGTTCAAAGTGAGTTACATTCAAGTACAATAGGTATTTTGCTATCTCCAGAGGGCTTAGAATCTAAGTGCAGTAGTTTTCTGTCTCTAACATGCATTTTTAGTCAAAATCAATGCATGTTAGGTGCAATTGCAATGCAGTATTGTCAGGGGCATGGTCAGCATGTGCACGTAAGTCCCATAGCACACGTTCCACCCCTTGGCAATTATTGCAGGTGCATCTGTCGCCACCTATTGAGGTGGCAGTAGGTGCATCCGTGTTAATTGCAACATTGGAAATTAGCCTGTGCCCACTCTACACCCCAATCCTGCCTCTTAGTTAGTGCACAGTTTAGTATGCAGTAATTGACTAGCCTGGACAGTAACAATTAACATAGGCCCACAGAAATGGTTAACATGGGCTGAAATGTGTGTTAACTGCATAATGTCCTTTAGTAAAAGGGCCCTTAAGTTTATACCTGAGGCATCGGAGGGTTAAGTGATTTTCCCAAGATAACAAGGAGCGACAGTGAGATCTCAAGCCTGGCTTGGGGGTAGTTGCAGAGTTTAAAAAGGCGCCTGCACTAAGTACTGTCAGAAAAAATATCCTAATTATAATGATCTTGAAAAACTCATTGGATAGATGTGTCCCCAGATTAGAGCTGTGAGCTATGAGCCAGGGAGCTGAAATTCAGTTGCTGCCTTGGGATCTGTCTTGGATGAAAAATTGTTATAGAAATCCAAATAGTTTTTATTCATTATATTTTGATTTTAGAAACCCAAAGGGAAGCATTTTACCTTCGACTGAGAACCACTGGAAATACTGCTTTAGTAATGTAATTGGCTATTGAGGCCCTGGTTGAACATTCTATATTGCTAGTAACAAGCACTTACATGTAGTCCTGCTTTGAATACAGCCTCCGTCAGGAATTCAGCCAACATGCGAAGAACTGAGGCTCCCTGAAGAGAAAACAAATAGCAGAACAGCAAGATGAAGACTTTGGAGTATTGGAAGGAGTGAGGACTAGAAACTGGATGTCGGCAGGGTCCATTAACTTATGTTAGCCAGTCAGGAACAAAACAAAGTTGTGTTAAAGTGGCATTGCATTATTGTAATAATGTAGGAGAATGGCAAATGGTATGTAAACAGTAGTCTGATTCATAGGAAAAATAAATCCCCTAATTGTTTAGTCAGTGGGAGTTTAAATGCCATAAAACAGAAGAGCAAGGTTGACTACAAATTTTAAAACATCAGCACAGGGCAGTGATGGCCATATTTAATTCAACTCTTGAAAATGACCTTTAGAAGTAATTTTAGGACTGGATCCACTGATTTGGGACATCTGACAAGACAAGCAATATAAACACCCAGGCTTATATTTGAAGGTGACATTTCCTAGTCCTCAAGACCAGAGAAGGTAGCCCGCCTTTTATTTTCTTTACCCTCTCACCACTTTTCCCCCCATCTCTCCCCAGCTTGATCCCCTCCAAACTCTTCTGTGTTTTCTCCTCTTTCTTGAGGACTAACACTGTCCCTTTTCCTGGCCTTGCACAAGCAACAACTTCTTTCTTAGACACTCATCAGACTCCTGCCATTCTACCCCATCTCGTCCCCCCCTTTCATAGGCTAATCAGTCTGCAATCTCCCTAGTCTCCTTCATAAGCACCAGGCTGCCACTTCTCACCTCGCCATCCATTCTCCAAACATCTTGATAAATTGCATCAGAGACACTATTCACATCTGAAGAAGGGAAATACATATACTCAAAAGCCTAGGCGCAATATTTTTGGCTAATTCTTACATGATTGAATAAAATTACCACAACCTACTAAAAGTCCAGTTTTCTTCAGGAGCTATTCATTTACCTACTAGATCATCATATTACATTTTCTCTCTAAACAGAAAATAAAATGAAAAAACTTTTGTGTGTTTCCCATGTCGTGTCAAATGAATGGGCATCCCTAGTAATTTCAGCATATGGCTGTTAGCTCCCGCTTCCCTTGTCTGATTGGTTCTCCTGAACAGAATGAAACCAGTCAGCTACAGAGATAAAGAGAATTCTTGTTTGTCTGATGGGTGAACACTGCCACAAAAGTTGCTTTCGTGTTGAAGGGGACAGTTTGAGTAAAGGCCTTGGTTTCATGTGAAAAGATGAAAAAGGAAAAAGCGGGAGATGAAGAAATTACCTTGCTGTAAGCTATAGCATCAAAGACTTCACTGATCTCAGCCGGAGTGTTGATTTCCTCTTCCTTTGATGAGAGAGGATGTGATGAAGTCAATGCATCGATCTCCATGACACGGTAGATTTCATAAAGCAAGATTAAATCTTTCTACAAGAATTAAAAAGTTTAAATGAACAAATCACCACCTATCTTTAAAAATAAGCTTAACGACTGGATTCATCAAAGTTTTCCTCTATAGGCAAAAAATGCAAGAAAAGCTTTAGTAAACTAGGCCATAAATATAGACTGATAAGGAGGTATGAGACTTATGAGGGCACATATGCATGTAAATGGCTTCTTATAATATTCTGACTGTAGTAAAAATATGCACTTTGACATGCTGGGGCATACTTTACCCGCAGATGTGCAAGGGGCAGAGATCATGGGCAGAGTACACAAGTATATGTATAGATTACAAAATACTATAATTAATCTAAAAATTATAGGCACAAACATTTACACCAGCTCCAGGGCTAGTGTAATATCCTCATCTGAAATGCAGGCGTGAGATCTGCTGCTTAAGCTAGTATCTTATACCCACAAGTAGGCACCAACTTGTCTTTATAAAATGGCTTTAATATAGGTTCCTCAAAACACACTTAAACTAGGCATCCCATTATAAAATCACCCTCATACTGTGAACACATGCAAATGGTCAAATCTTAAAATTGGAATTTTTTATTACTTCTGATTTTAAGTGTAGCGCTCTCTTTAGGTCACTCTCGATACAGGCCACCAAGCTGGCTGGCCACCATAGAGGAAAGAAAAATAATTTGCAAGCTCTCTAGTGGGGAGTGCTAAGAGTCATAATATTGTTCTTTTCTTCATCTGAACAGAATGCAATCCTTACCTGCGGCACAGCCCCCCTGCCCCCCACTCCCCCATAATTATACAATTTAATGATGTTAAACAACCCAGGAAAACAGGAGAAACAATTCCTTACTCAGGTTTCAGAATGTATGTCAGAAATGGTCAGTGAAACAAGCAGAATATTCACCTTAAGCATCAAGTAAAAGTCATGTAAACAATAGAATTGCAGAAATTATAATTAACATTGGTCAAGTGGCAAAACTAACAAGGCAAACTGTGTACTTCTACTCCCGCTCCTGCCATCCTCCAAATTAAAAGGTAAAGTCTCTGGTCTTGGAGATAAAAGAAAATCACAAAACCCAGAGAGGCTGTGGTATCCAATTTACTTATATAGGGCCAGCTTTAAGACATTGGGGCTCATAGGCAAGAACAGAGGGCAATGGGGAGGGTACGTTTTTCTCCCAGAGATCATAGAGCAGAGTCCTAAAACAAGCGAAATCATGCTCATGTTTAGCACAGGTATTTGGTACCTAGGCAGTTGCCTATCTAGGCCTGTCCTTATATTCTTCAGAATGATTATTTTTTTACATTCCCGATGGTGCACTATTATGTCAACAATATTGGGGCCCCAAATAACTCTAGCCCTGAGAGAAAAAAAGGGGGGGGGGTAGCTAAGTTCTTTCTTTTTCAGAATTTATAAATTCAAAACTTGAAAACAGCTCTTAACTATCTGCTTCCCAACCAAGGTTATGTTGCAAAGATGACATATATACAGTCTTCACAAGCGTCTCTGAGAACTTACGATCTTCCACGTCTTCTCAACAAAATCAGCTCCCAAGTATTCTACATATGAGGCAAAGCCCTCGTTCAGCCAGAGGTCATTCCACCACCTCAAGGTCACAAGATTTCCAAACCACTAGACAGAAACAGGCAAGAATAAGGGCTTTAAAAGAGTCATCTATAATGCAGAACTCTTCATATGAAAATATCTGGGAAAGCTTCAAACTAATCATGAATGTCATGTTATAAGTGGTTTAGGTTAGATTTCTTTTTCTTTTAAGATTTAACATTTTACATTCAAGAGAATAAAGAAAAGTCTCCATTCAGGTACAAAGAAAACATCATTAACAAAAGAAAACATATCAGTATCCCTAGCCCATATCAATGGAGGGAAAATGAGTCAAATTGAAAACAGTATAATAATTCCAAAAAGGAGAAAAGGTTTAAAACCAAGCCATACTATAGCACCAGAATTTCACTTAAATCCATCTGCATCAATATCATAAGATATATAATGTTTAATCTTGACCTCTTCTCTGAGAGACAAACTGTCCCTGCTGTAATGGTTCAAAAAAAATATACAGTGCCTTGTGAAAGTGTTCATCGCCTCAGTTTTTGTCCTGTTTTGTCACATTACATTCAACCTGGAATGAAAATAAAGTTCATTTGGATGTTAGGTAATGGACCTAACAATATAGTCCAAATTGGTGAAGTGGAATGACAATAAAATACCTGGTATATATAAAAAAAAAAGTAAAAACTGAAAAGTTGTGAGTGGATATGTGTTCATCCCTTTCGCTATGAAACCCCTAAATAAGATCTGATCCAACCAATTAACCTCAGGAATCACACAATTAGTTGATTAGGGTCTACCTGTGTGCAATCAATGTCACATGATCTTTCACATGATGTCTGTATAAATATACCTGTTCTGAAAGGCCCCTGACTCTGTACCACCACTAAGCAAGCAACATGAAGACCAAGGAGCACTCCAAACAGGTCAGAGATAAAGTTGTGGAGAAGTATAGATCAGGGTTGGGTTATAAAAAAGTATCCCAAATTCTGAATATCCCACGGAGCAACATTAAATCCATTATAACAAAATGGAAGGCCGCCCCCCAAAACTCACAGACCTGGCAAGGAGGGCATTAATCAGAGATGCCACAAAGACACCGAGGATAACACTAAAGGAGCTGCAAAGATCCAAAGCAGAGATGGAAATATCTGTCCATAGAACCACTTTAAGCCGTACACTCAACAGAGTGGGGCTTTATAGAAGAGTGACCAGAAAAAAAAGCCATTGCTTAAAGAAAGAAATAAAACACATTTGGAGTTTGCACAACAGCATGTGGTGGACCCCCCAAATACATGGAAGAAGGTTCTCTGGTCAGATGAGACAAAAATTGAACTTTTTGGCCAACACAGGAAATGCTATGTGTGGCGCAAACCCAACTCTTCTCATCACCCTGGGAACACAATTTCCACAGTGAAACATGGTGGTGGCAGCATCATGCTTGAGGGGATGTTTTTCATCGGCAGGGACAGGAAAAATGGTCAGGATTGAAGGAACGATGGATGGCACTAAATACAGGGCAATTCATGAGGAAAACCTGTTTCAGTCTGCCAGAGATTTGAGACTGGGATGAAGGTTCAACTTCTAGCAGGACAATGACCCTAAACATACCGCTAAAGCTACACTGGAGTGGTTTACAGGGAAACATTTAAATGTCTTGGAATGGCCTAGTCCAGGGGTCTGCAACCTTTAAGACATAAAGAGCCACTTGGACCCGTTTCCGAAGGGAAAAAAAAACCTGGGAGCCGCAAAACCATTGCGACATTTAAAACAAATCTAACACTGCATATATTGTTTCTTACCTTAATGCTATATACGACCCCCTACTTTTCCTGTTAAAATATAGGTGTTTGGCCTATACTCGCCGTATAAGACTACCCCTCTTCCTTCGCACACCAAAAAAAATACGCCAGAAAATATCACAACAACAAGTAACAATATTTGATTTCAAAATTATGATGATTTTGTAGTCAAATCACTAATATGAAATAAAATTATTTTTTCTACCTTTGTTGTCTGACCAATTTATTCTTTGATCATGCTGGTCCCGATCTGAGGCTTCTGCTTTCCTGTCTTCTCTTAGCTCTCTTTCTGTGGTCTATGGTCCATCTGCCATTTCTTATCTCTTCTTTCGTTTTCTTCACTTCTTTCCATCAGCCTATTTCCAGTCCCAGTAACCCTCCCCAATATCAGCCCCTTTCCAGTCCTCACTCCCAGTACCTTCCAATGTCAACTTGCATTCCCATGATTGCCACTGGTGTCCATTTCCTTCCAATCCCCCTCCTTCCCCACTGACCAGTCCCTTCTAGTACAAATACCATGGCAGCCTTAGCCCCCAGTTATCTTCCAGGGCCAGCAGCTCTATCCTCCCCTCCCCACAATCAGCCCATGCCCATTCAAAGCCCCCCAATCAGCTCGCTTCCAGTGCTAATCCCCCCTCAACCCCATTACCAGTGCTAGCCTCCCCTAATCAGCCCAATACCAGTCCTACCCCCATCAGCTCATTACCAGTCCTAGCCTCCCCTAATCAGCTCATTTCCAGTGCTAGTCCCCTCAACCCCATTACCAGTGCTCCATCCCTCCATGTCAGCCCCCTCCATGTCAGCCCCCCTCCCTCCATCCATATCAGCTCCCTCCCTCCATGTCAGCCCCCTCCATCCCTCCATGTCAGCCCCCCTCCCTCCATCCATATCAGCTCCCTCCCTCCATGTCAGCCCCCTCCATCCCTCCATGTCAGCCCCCCTCCCTCCATCCATATCAGCTCCCTCCCTCCATGTCAGCCCCTCCATCTCTCCATGTCAGCCCCCCTCCCACCATCCATATCAGCTCCCTCCCTCCATGTCAGCCCCACCACCCTCCATCCATCCATGACAGCCCCCCTCCCACCAACCATGTCAGCCCCCCTCCCTCCATCCATCCATATCAGCTCCCTCCCTCCATGTCAGCCCCCCTCCCTCCATCCATCCATATCAGCTCCCTCCCTCCATGTCAGCCCCCTCCATCCCTCCATGTCAGCCCCCTCCATCCATCCATGTCAGCCCCCCTCCCTCCATCCATGTCAGCCCCCCTCCCTCCATCCATATCAGCTCCCTCCCTCCATGTCAGCCCCCCTCCCTCCATCCATCCATATCAGCTCCCTCCCTCCATGTCAGCTCCCCTCCCTCCATGTCAGCCCCCTCCATCCCTCCATGTCAGCCCCCCTCCCTCCATCCATATCTGCTCCCTCCCTCCATGTCAGCCCCCCTCCCTCCATCCATATCTGCTCCCTCCCTCCATGTCAGCTCCCCTCCCTTCGTCTGCAGCCGCGGCTCCCTGCCTCTTCCGGAACCGCGGCTGTGCTTTTAAAATCATCTCGGAGCCCTTCCTGTCTTGAAACTTCCTTTAGAGGCGGGACAATGCTGCACAGAGCCCGTCAAGACAGGAAGGGCTCCGAGATGATTTTAAAAGCACAGCTGCGGTTCCCTAAGAGGCAGGGAGCCGCGGCTGCAGAAGAAGGGAGGGAGCTTACAACACTATTGCCTGTCACCGGGCGGGCAGTGTGCTCCGGAGCAGCGGCAAAGGTGAGAAAGAGCCGCATGCGGCTCCGGAGCCGCGGGTTGCCGACCCCTGGCCTAGTCAAAGCCCAGACCTTAATCCAATTGAGAATCTATGACATGACTTGAAGATTGTTGTACACCAATGCAAGCCATCTAACTTGAAGGAGTTGGAGCAGTTTTGCCTTGAGGAATGGGTGAAATTCCCAGTGGCTAGATGTGCTAAACTAATAGAGACATACCCCAAGAGACTTGCAGCTGTAATTGCATCAAAAAGGTGGCTCTACAAAGTATTGACTTTGGGGTGGGGGAGGGTGGGTGAAATAACTATGCACACTCCTGATTTCTTGTGGGGGAGAGGGTTGTCTTAATTATTATTTGTGTTACAATAAAGGATATTTTGCACCTTCAAAGTGGTAGGCATGTTAAAACTCCATTTTAATTCCAGGTTGCAATGCGACAAAACACGACAAACACTGAGGGGAGGAATACTTTCACTGTAGCTGTGTCCTTGAAATGAAATGAAACACTTATACAGATACTTTAACAAGAAGGACGCTCCCAGACAGAATAGCTGGCTTAAGTTGTAAAAAGCCCTTCACACATCTGGAAATATTTGCATAGGTTGACCACAACAGAGGGAGTCCTCCTTCTCAAAAAGGGAGGAGTGGCTCAGTGGTTGGGACAGGTTACCTCAGGCCAAAAGGCCAAGGGTTCAATTCCCACATGGGCAAGCAACCTCAGGCCAGAGGGACTGGGGTCTCTAGTCCCATGGCCACTTCTTGTGGCCTTGGGCAAGCCGCTTAACCCTCCATTGCCTCAGGTACACTTAGGGGCTTGTTTACAAAGCCGCGGTAGCGGTTTGCGGTCGTAATCGGAGCCGCGGCTCCATTGATTTCAATGGGGCCGCGGTTGCGATCGCGATCGCGAACCACTACCGCGGCTTTGTAAACAAGCCCCTTAGATTGTGAGCCCTTCGGGGACAAGGGAATAAAAAGTACCTGTTAGTATACATGTAAAACGCACTGATTCTAAAGAGCGCGGTATAAAAAAGAAATAAATAAAAAATAAAATAAAATAAATAAAAATAATACTTAAATATCTGACCCTTATCAAAATCCAATGGCAGAGTCGCCAATAAAGTAGCTCATGTTATCTCATGACGTTTCTATGAGTAAAAACTTAAAAGGTTAGGGCTCTTCAACTTAGAAAAGAGACAGCTGAGAGGAGATATGACAGAGGTCTATAAATGAATGAATGGAGTGGAACGGGTAAACATAGATGTGGAGGCCAATTCAGTAATGTGGGTCCCTGGGCCATCCAGACGGCTCAGGAATGCACCCGATTTAGCCCCAAGGGAGCAGAATCACAGCATAAGGCCAGGAAGTCCAGGACGTGCCCCAATTCAGGCACCCCAGATGTTCTGACAAATACCCGGCTAGCCCGGCCAGGCTCCTGCATGCAACCGCAGTGCCATGGCATCATATTGCCATAGCACTGCGCCTCCATGCAGGAGTCGTGATCCGTGGAGGACCCAGAGAAACTCCTTTCCCCATTGCCCTACCTCCGATCGGGCCTTGTCGTGGCCAGGGTCGGGCAGCAGTGAACCCCCTGCACTTCCTCACCTTCCTTTCCTGGCCTGGGTCTTCCATCCTCCAAGGTGGAATAAGTCCCACATGCAAATAGCTGACCCTGGACTTAGAGGGCCAACCTCAGAATCGGCCTTGTACATCCAGCATCTGGTTCCCGTCCACTGCTCACTCTCACTCCACCTCCGGGCCGCCCCCTCCCACCCATGAACAGAACTCCCTGCATCTTGCCTGTATGTGCGGGGAGCTCTGTCTGCTGCATTGGCGCCCCAGCATTTAGTGGGTCTGGAAGTCTGGACTGGACTTCCAGACCCCCATATTGTTTACTCCATCAAAAAGTAGGACAACTAGAGGACACCTAATGATGATACAATGTAACCTATTTAAGACTAATAAGAGAAATTATTTTTTCGCTCAACGCATAAAG
This sequence comes from Ichthyophis bannanicus, assembly GCA_033557465.1. Lineage (NCBI taxonomy): Eukaryota > Metazoa > Chordata > Amphibia > Gymnophiona > Ichthyophiidae > Ichthyophis > Ichthyophis bannanicus. The sequence continues at coordinate 209,749,161 of CM066043.1, read as the reverse complement.
AAACTCAAATTTGTTACTGGAGGATGTGGTAAAAGCTGTTAGTGTATCTGGGTTTAAAAAAGGTTTGCACAAGTTCCTGGAGGAAAGGTCCATAAACCATTATTAAAGAGGACCCAGGAAATCCACTGCTTGCCCCAATACAAGCATTATGGAACCTGTGTGTCTTTTTGGGAATCTGCCAGGTACTTGTGATCTGGATTGGTCACTGTTGGGAACAGGATACTGGGCTTGATGGACCTTGGTCTGATCTAGTATGGCATTTCTTATGTTATGTTCTTATGTAAATATTTCTTTATTTTTTAGCTCAGGCCTTTCCAGTAGTAGTTCAAAGAGAGTTACAGTCAGCTACAGTGGGTATTTCCTTGTCCACAGAGGGCTTACAATCTAAGAGATCCTTTTACTAAAGTCCGCAAAACAATTAATGTGCATTGTCGCATGCAATACCTATACACAAGGACTCACAGTGACTTTTACCATGGGGGTATAACAGTTATCTTGCACCGATTCATACGCTAATACTAATTGTGCATTGGGCTGGTGAAAGGTTGGGTTTGGGTGGACAGTGGGTGTGGAAAGCACATTGAAATTAGCGTGGGGGAGATATTGTGCACTAACTGTCACTACTCCAATTTGCACCAGTACAACTAATGTCACCTCGATAGCTAGAGTTAGCTGCACCTGTAGTAATTGCCTCACATCCCCGACAGTTACTGCATAGGCTTGGTAGTTAGCTTTAGCGCTAAACATTCATGAAGTGCAAAAGATCTAACGCGCTTTAGTTAAAAGGACCCTAAGTTTGTATCTGAGGCAGTAGGAGGTAAATAACTTGTCCAAGGCCACAAACCTCTGGTCTGTTTGGTCAACAGGCCGCTGCTCTAACCTCTAGGCTATTCCTCCAAAATCAGAAGCAGAAGAATCCAAATCTCCCATTGCTTCTCAACCCGATTATCTCTAAGAACACTCTTTGGTAGGTAATAACAATTTACTAACGTCAAGTCAGCCACATTGGGCATTTGTAGTATTTACTTTAAATATTTTTCTCAAAAGTATTTCAGCTGACATTGGGAAAATAGCAGGAAATTTCAAGACCTGAATATTTCTGACCCGCATGGAATTTTCTAATGCTTCCATTTATATCTCTTGAGTTCATCTGCCCCTTTTAAATATGTTGCATCCTGATTCATAATACCCCCCTTTAGGAGGCTGTCAGAATAAGTTTCTAGAGAGCGCAGTGATATCTCACAAGGGGAGAAGGAGCATGCAGGCATCACAGGGGTTGTTTTGTGCAAAGAGAATAGTTGCAGAGCCAAAGAAAGAGATTACGAGGGGATCCAGGGCTGGTGCCTGCATAGTCACTGCCTTAGGTGAACTCTCAGCTTTGTGCCCTCCTCAATTAAATTTCAGGCTCTTAGCCCCCCCCCCCTGCCATCTCCGAGAATCTCAGAATTAAACTGAATGATTATGATAACTCCAACTCCTAGAATGATTCTGCAAAAATGCATAATTAGACTTTGTTTATGAATTCATATTCATATAAGATAGGATCACAAGTAGATTATATATTACCCACTGAAGTTTTGATATCTAGTTCAAGAAAGTCCAAGTGGTACAAAGATAGGTCGCAGGAAAAATGTCTTTCTAGTTTAATGCGTGCAAACTCATCTGCATCTTTTCAGGAAATAATCCCTATTTCCTTCTTAACCTTTTCTGCAATAAGGCTTCAATTATTTCTGATTTAGTGATAACCAAGAATTCTGGTTTTGTTTTTATTACTGAATCTTGGATTCGCTCCCAGGAAGATTCCATATTACATGAAGTGTGCCCCATAGGTTACAATTTTATTCCCGTCTCTAGGGAGGAGAAAGTCGGAGGGGGCTTATTAGTCTTATTTAAGTTTTTATCATCTGAGATTATTGGACACAATTGCCTCACCGAATCTCAAAGCATTGTGTTGTGAGATTACGCCAGTTGATCTAAAAGAGAAATATATAGCTATTGTAGTGTATCACCCCCAGGGAAGTTGGAGAAACATGCAAGATTACTACTTTGAATTTCTGGCCACCTGGCCTATCCTAATTGTATTTCATTAGGAGACATTAACCTTCATATGGAGGATTGGCATGATACTAAGGTCTGTGAATATTATAACTTTCTGCACTCCTAGGGTTTGAAGTCCACTCATGTGTCAGGTCATTATCTGGACCAATGTGCTTATTATTTTTCTAAGTCACAACGTGATATTTTGGATATTCATACATCTCCCTAGAGCTGGTCCGACCATTATCTCATTGAATTTACTTTCATCTACCATGTATTAAGGTTCAAAATTTTTCTCCGTTTGAATTTGTCTCTATGCAATTACGACTGCCTCCAAAATTTTACTGGGATAGGATACAGGATAGTGGGTTTTTACAAAAAGATTCTTTGTTGACCTCTTTAGCGAGTTGGGTAAAAAAATACCATTGCTATTTTGGCAGATAAAGTCACCACTGTTTGCAAAATACATTTTGTACACATACAGTGTCTTCAATGGTTCTCTCAGGAATTGCTAATTTTGAAGTAAAAATGTAGATCTTTAGAAAGAAAATGGAGAAAGTCACAAAATTGTAAAGAAAGACAAAACTGGCAGATTAATTATAAAAAATATAAAGCCGCAATTCTTTATGCCCGAAAACAATACTTTGTTCTTTGTTTAAATTAACTCCTTCCTTAGTAAGGGACAAAATTAAAGTACATCCGGATTCTACCTTATCGTCTCAGCATTTTGCAAATCATTTCAGACAAAAGATAGAAAAAATACGTGAAAAGTTTGATAAGGAATAAATAAATGTAAGTAATCTTTTGAAGTTTTTTTTAAAGATAAACCCTTAGAGACTTGCTATGTAGGCCCTGTTTGGTCTGAGTTTATTGTCCCCTCATATGGAATAGTTAATGACCTTTTTAATAAGCATGCCAAAAATATTTCTCCTGCAGATCACTGTCCAGCTTCTTTTTTTTTTTTCTCAAGCACCACTACATTTTTGGAAATGGTTTTATGGGATTACAATTGAACTTTTGATTCAGGGAAGTTATCCCAATATTTTGGGAGATATCATCTTAAGACCTATTCCAAAAGATAAGAATTCTAGTATGGTGCTGATATTACTAACCTTTGCCCTATAGCCAATATTCCTCTATTGATCAAAGTTCAAGAAACAATTGTGGCAAATTAGTTAATTTCCTATTTGGATTAATTCGATTTGAGGGAATATTCTGTTGGACCATTGGATGAGCACTAAGGGGGGCCATGGCCATAGCAGAGAGACTGAATGAATTCTTCGCTTCGGTCTTTACTGAAGAAGATGTAGTTAAGTTATCCATGACTGAAATGGTATTTAAAGGTGATGCATCAGAAGAATTGAAAGAAATATCGATAAAAAGAGAAGATGTATTACAACAATTTGATAAACTAAAGAGTAGCAAATCATCCAAGGGTGTTGAAAGAACTGAAATATAAGACTGCAGACCTACTATTAGTAATATGTGAACTATCATTAAAATCATTTGTAATACCTGGAGATTGGCAAATGGCCAATGTAACGCCAATTTTTAAAAAGAGTTCCAGGGGTGATCCAGGATACTACAGACCAGCGAGCCTGATGTCAGTACTGAGCAAAATGGTAGAAACCATTATAAAGAATAAAATTACTGAACATGTGGATAGTCATGGTTTAATGGAAGAAAGTCAACATGACTTTAGCCAAGGAAGGTGTTGTCTTACTAAACTGCTATATTTTTTTGAATGTGTGAATAAACAGGTAGACAAAGGTGAGCGGTTGACATAGGGCCTGGTACAGAGACGCGAATAGCGGGACTGTACATCCTGGTGGGACGTGCAGCCCTGCTATCCATCTGGCCTACATTCTGAGGTTGTGTGTGTGCGGGAAGATTTGGATGAGAGGCTGTGTGCATGCTGGGAGATCTGGACGGGGTGGCAAAGGAGCAGGATAGGCACACAGACATATAGGGGCGATTCAGGTCACAGCCCAATACATCCATCAGCAGCATTCCGGACATGGGGTTTATACCACCTCGGAGGTGGGATAAGCCCTGGAGGTGGCAGCTAGCAGCCCACTCAGTCCCACCATATGGCCTGAGGAGGAGCAAGTGAGTCCCTACTGCCCGATCCGGGCCCTGGCTGCCCTCACTGAGGGTCAAGTGGTGGGGAAAAGGGGTCAGCACTGGGGCAGGCTAGCCGTGATGTGGGAACGACTTCTCCCATGGGATAGCAGGGATACGATAGCCATTTCAGTGTCCAATACTGCACCCATGGGAACATCTAGTTCCCACGGTGCAGAATTGGGTACTAATGGGGCCATCCAGTTTGGGGACGTCCAGAAGCCCGGACGTGTCCCTTATGGGATCAGGCTCATAGTGTATGGATTTTCAGAAAGCCTTTGACAGGGTCCCTCATGAGAGTGTCTTGGTGAAATTAAAAAGTCCTGGCATAGGAGACAGTGTACTACTGTGGATCAGAAACTTGTTAAAATAAAGCAGAGGGTAGGGTTAAATAAGCAATTTTCCCAATGGAGAAAGGTCTGTGCTAGGTCCGCTGCTTTTTAACATATTCATAAATGACCAGGAAATAGGAATAAAGAGTGAGGTAATCAAATTTGCAGACGACACAAAATTATTCAAAAGTTGTTGAAACCCAAGAGGATTGTGAAAAACTGCATGAGGACCTTGATAAATTGGAAGGCTGGATATTCAAATGGCAGATGAAATTTAATGTGGACAGGTGCAAAGTTAGGCACCTAAGAAAGAACAACCCAAACTATGGTTACACGATGCAAGGTTCCACTTTAGGAACCACCACCCAGGAAAAAGATTTAGGTGTCATCATGGATAACACATTGAAACCCTCTGCCCAGTGTGCAGCAGCGGTCAAGAAAGCAAACAGAATGCTAGGAATCATAAGAAAAGGAATGGAAAATAAGACATAGGATATTATAATGCCTCTATATTGTTCCACAGTGCGATCGCACCTTGAATATTGTGTGCAGTTCTGGTTGCCATATCTTAAAAAGGATATAGCGGAATTAGAAAAGGTGCAGAGAAGAGCCACCAAAATTGTAAAGGGGATGGAAGGATACCCCTATGAGGAGAGGCTTAAAAGGTTCGGAGCTTTTCAACCTGGAAAAGAGATGGCTGAGAGGCGATATGATAGAGGTCTATAAATTAATGAATGGAGTGGAACAGGTAAATGTAGATCGATTGTTTATGCCATCAAAAAGTAGAAAGACTTAGAGGACATGCAATGAAGCTACAGTGTAACCCATATAAGAATAATAAGAGAAAATACTTTTCCACTCAACGTGTAATCAAACTCTGGAATTCATTACCGGAGGATGTAGTAAAAGCTGTTAGTGTATCTGGGTTTAAAAAAGGTTTGGACAAGTTCCTGGAGGAAAGGTCTATAAACAATTATTAAAGAGGACACAGGAAATCCACTGCTTGCCCCAATACAAGCATTGTGGAACCTGTTTGTCTTTTTGGGAAACTGTCAGATACTTGTGACCTGGATTGGCCACTGTTAGAAACAGGATACTGGGCTTGAAGGACCTTGGTCTGACCCAGTATGGCACATCTTATGTTCTTATATTTACATCTTCCTTGCATGCATCTCTAGGCATAATGCCAAGTGCTCAGTGCCTTCAGCCGTTGATGACTGCCTGTGAATATCTGAATTCGAATAAGTATATATTTAAGCAGTATTATATAAATGCTATCCTTTCTCTGTCTCTGTTCTTTAGTAACAATTATAGAAAGTAATGTGGTTTCCTTGTCAGTTCACTTAAAAGCACGGAAATAATGGTCAACAAAACACATCAGGTGAAACCATTTTTATTGGACTAGAAATTAATTTAGTTCAAGAAAGTGATATCACCTTAGAACATCTTTTTTTTTATGTTAGTGCTATCAAGTCAATGCTGACTCCTGGTGACCCAGCAGCCCCTGGGTTTTCTTGGGAAGGTATGACTGGAAGTAGATTGCCAGCCTTTTCTTCCAAGGCAATGGAGGGTAAAGTGACTTGCCCAAGGTCACAAGGAGTGCCAGTGGGAAGTGAACCCTTGATCATCGGAGTACTAGATAGTTGTTCTAACCACTAGGCTACTCCTCCATTCAGAGAGCCCTTTTTAGTTCCTTGCAAAAATAGATGAGAAAGTTACAATGTGGAAGGAGAGAGAAGTTTTTTTAAAACCATGATAAGAATCAGAAAATATCTCCAAGATGTTGCAATATTAACATGCTCAGTACCTGATGTGCAAGCTCATGGGCTACCACGATAAGCACTCTCTCCTTATTGCCAATGGACGATATCTCATCATCATACAAGAGGGCTGACTCTCGATAGGTGACCAACCCCCAGTTCTCCATGGCTCCTGCATTAAAGTCAGGCAAGGCAATTTGGTCTGGAACAAAATTTTCCTTATTAGTCTGTTGTTCTTTAACACTTTTTTCACAAAGATTTTAACATTCTAATTTTCAGTTCTATCGCAGTCTGCCTCCCAGCACCACTAAGACACTAGCTGATCTAGATCCAGTACTCTTTGCTGTGAAATGTCAAACTGAACATTCACAGCTAGTTCTCCTGCTCCGCTCCCATGATAGACCGGGATGTATTTTCATTTAAAAGCCACACAAACAACGATGAAAGTAGTCATTTCCTTTCTGTCACTTTCAAAATGAAACAAACTAAAATGGGCTCTTTTTTTGTTTCCTTTTTCTGTTTAGTGCACTTTAAATGGTTTCAATGTGACCTAAAACTATTAATGCATGCCAGGACCCTTGAAGAGTAATTTTATAAGCAATTTCAGCATGTAGAGAACAGCTTTTTTCATGTTTGCTTAGGCACTTCTCAAATTGCCTCAATATATATATATGCATAAGAGTAGGCGATAGGAAGACATGGGGGGCTGCTTGGCTAGTTAAAGTGCCTAGCTGCTGTGCTTTAAAAAAAAAACCAACAGATATATAGTGATGGAACATATCTGGTTTCCGTCACTGAATATTCAGGCTCGCCAGACACCAGTGCCGCTCTCCGCTTGCTGGTGTTCTCCAGCCATTCACCTATCCTAATTTTAATCGGTTAAGCTATCCAGTTGGCAGCTGAATATCATCGCCCCTGATCTGCCCACAGACTGCCCCGATTTTAACAGGGTATTTTTTTTTCCATGGTCTGTGGGGATATTCAGCAGCACTGACTGCATTTTAGCTAGTTAGTAGATCTGCTCTGAATAGGCCCCCCATAGCATCTATGTTTATGTAATATGTAAGTATTCCCAGCAGCAGAGAATGGGCAAGGCAGGATAAGTACATTTATTTATTTTATTTATTTATTAAGCTGCATTTATATCCCACTTTTCACCGGGTCAAAGCGGTTGGGGGATACATTTAACACGAGGGGATATAAGACACATACACTAATACTTACAGGGAACATGGGCAATGGAGGGTTAAGTGGCTTGCCCAAGACCACAAGGAGCACCTGCAGGACTAGAAACCCCAGTCCTTCCGGCCCAAGGTTGCTGTCCTCTAGTGGGATTTGAACCACCGACCTTCCGGCCTGTAGTACCTTGCCCCAACCACTAGGCCACTCCTCCCTCATAAATTTGCCCCAACCACTAGGCCACTCCTCCCTCCTCCCTCATAAATTTGCATAAGCACAAATTTATATTAGCACCTTGATGCACAAAATTACACTTACCTTAGAGCCAGGTATAAGTTTGTATGGCAGGAACTAACTCCTAAAAGCATAGACACAAACGGTTGTGGTCAACATTATTGGCACCCTTGTATAATATTTTGAGAAATAATTGGAAATATTCTAACCATATGTTATCTTAATATTTTAATAATATGTTCAAAGGTATAAAACTAAAAAAAAGATGTCTGTGCAACTTAGATGTAGTAATTTCTGAGAAAAAATAACATATGACCCGGACAGGATTAATGGCACCCTTCACTATTTTTTGGTTGCACAACCCTTGGCAGTGATGACAGCCTCCAAACGTTTCTTGTAGCCATCTATAAGTTTTGTACATCTGTCTGCTGGTAGTTTCTCCCATTCTTCAACTGTGATTTGTTCCAGCTCATGAATATTTCCAGGATTCTTTTAACCAATGGCAGATTTCAGTTCTTTTCAAAGGTTCTTGATTGAATTGAGGACAGGACTCATTGCTGTCCAATTTAAAAGTCTATTTGTTCCTTTTTAACCATTCTTTTGTACTTTTGGATATATGTTTTGGGTCATTTTCCTGCTGGAAGACCCATGACCTTCGACCCAGACCTAGCTTTCTGACACTAGGTAGCACATTTCACGCCAAAATACCTTGGTGGTCCCCTCTGACTTTATGATTCCTTTAATACATTCCAGGCCTCCAGTTCCTAAGGCAGAAAAAACAGTCCCACAACATAATGGAACCTCCACCATATTTAACTATACTGTAGGAAGGGTGTTTTTTTCCTTATAAGCTTCAATTTCTTCACCTGTAACTGTATCGCTGGTCTGGTTTGCATTGACAAAGAGCTCAAGTTTGGTTTCATCTGTCCACAAAGCATTTTCCCAGAAGGATTGTGGTTTCTTAAGGTGGGTTTGGGCAAAGATCAGGCATGCCTTTTTATGTCTGTCTTTGAGCAGTGGGGTCATATTGGGCCTCTGCTCATGAAGTTCTTCTTTGTTTAGTGCACTGTATAGGGTGCAGGTTGAAACCACCACTCGAGATTGCTCCAGGTCAGTCTTAAGCTCTTTGGATGTTCTACGTTGTGTTTTTCCAACAGTTTGCACTAACCTTTGAAGCCTTCTTGGATTTATTTTCCTCTTCCCATCACATCCTGGGAGGGTCTTGACAATACTTCTTAATAACATTGCAAACTGTAGACACAGGAATCCCAAGGTCTTTGGAGATGGTCTTGTACCCCTTTGAAGTTTGATAATTGGTGATAATGGCTTTTCTGATGGTCTCATGCAGTTCTCTTGTCTTCACCATTGTGAAAATGGAACAGGGCGTGAATGTGGCCATTTTAAACATTAGAACCATCATTCATTGGTTGAGTCAAGTCACGCGAGTATTGACAATTGATTCATTTATTTATTTAATGATTCTTTTATACCGTCTTTCAGAGTTGATCAGAGGTGCATCTAATTTTACTGCAATAGGAAAGTGGTTCTTCTGTTCAAATTGATTTGAATTGTTTATAATCATGTCCTGACAATGATTCCCGGTTTTTATACTATTTCCTTTTTTAATATTTTATTTGATTCTTTTATATGTCAAATATGTGTGAATATAGTCCAAAGCCATTTCACTGGCCACCTTTTTTTAAAGATATTGGACATTAAGGAGTTGAACTGCAAGGGTGCCAATAATTTTGACCACAACTGTAGCTGGCCTCTAGAAAACAGATGCAACATGTATATCTTATGTCTTCCCTGCCTAAGTAACCTGCTCAAACATTATCCTCCATATGTGCAACAAAACCATTTAGGAGGTAAGTTTATAATAAGCCACATAAAGTTACATGTTATCAATGCACATAAATTGTGTATTTTCAGTGACTTATGAGTATACTGTAGCTGATCGCTGTTCTATAAGCATCACATCAGACCAATAGCATCAAATCAATGGTGCTTTCACTATGGGCATGCACATTGGCAGAGCTTTGGTGGAGCACAAATTCATATATGAACATACTAAAATACTATCATTGACACATATTCTTGAGGAATGTAGGCACAGGCCTTCACACTGGCTATAGGGCTAGTGTAGGTGCTTGCACCTATATTAAACATGTTTTTGCTCACTTACGCCCCGTTTGATAAAGTCAAGTATGCATATATATAAAACAGGTGTGACCTACACATGGTAAAACGCACAGCTTATAAAATTACCCCTCTAAGTTAATGTGCACTAAAATGAGAAAATGATAAAGTCACAGCAACTGAGCTGTTGGAGAAGCAGTAATGTAAATTCCTGGGACACTCTTAACGTAATCCGGCAATTTTACTTCCTGCCTTCAGTCAGTCCACAGGGCTGTGGTTAGTGCTGCTCAATATCCCCAGGTGCTGCTGCTAAATGCCTCGATGCTAGCCGGCAAGCATCGGTACATTCCAGGGGTGCAGCAGAGGTGGTGCCCAGGAAGACGTGGCTAGCAGCTCTCTATATTCAGCCACTAACTGATTATCCCAGAGCAGCGAAAGCTGGGCACATTAAAGGCTGTCCTCATTTTTACCACTGTAGCTAATATCCACTGCACCTGAATATCGCCACTGCCCAGTTAGCTGAAGCACTATCTAGCCAAGCCAGATATTCAATGCCAGCGGCCAGATATGACCCCAGCATTGAATGTCCAGTTTAAAGTTCGGCGGAGACAGCCACCGTAGATGTTCTAGCCGCCGTCATTGAATATCTCCCCTAAAATTTTATAGTGCTAATTTTATAGAAATTCCCCTACATGGTTTGGGGTGGAGTATGAATAGAGTGACAAAGTGTGAACATTCTCTATAACATATGCATGGTTGCACCAATTGTACGCCTGCGATTTCAGTCTAGCTGTGATTTCTGCTGGTTTACTCCTAGCGTTTTATAAAGACTCTTATGGGTATGTCTACTAAAGTGCATTAGTTGCTACCACAGGGCTAACACAGGATTAAGGCCCAACAATAGGAGCTAACTCACAAAAAAATCAAAATCAGATATCACAGGCAGTTTCCTGGGCTCTTCCCTGCCAGCGATCGGACCTCCTCGTGCCATGATTTGGCCTACCACCACCAGCAATATTGTCAGTGCCATGCTGCTGTGATCCACAGCACGGATAGTAAAAAAAAATAAAAATTTGTGCCTCCCCTCCCCCCCCCCCCCCCCCCCACAGCACCAATCCCTCTTGTCAGTTCCTAATCCCCGACTGGCAAAGAGTCCCAGATAGCCAGCAATGCTAGGCCCTCCACCCTCCTCTCCTCCCCAGTATTGAATAACAAAGGTGGGGGGGCCCAAAAAAAAATGGCCATGGCCTTGCAGTGGTGCCCCCTACTGAGAAGCTAGAGGGCCGCACCTCGTGATGGTGGCTATTTAGAATTGATTGCAAGACAGGACAGGAGTGAGAAGGATCACCACTAGACTACAATGGATTTAAGATATGTATGAGGGGAGGTCAGGGGGGGTTGCGGGACCCTCCCATTGCTGACTGGCAGCTGGGATTTTCCTTTTTGGAAGGGATGGGGGAGGGATGTTGGGGGCCCCCATCCTTACCACTGTGTACCAGAGGGGGAGGAGAGGGGCATAACCTGACTAGCTAGCCGGGACTGCCAATCGGGGGGTATGCTGATCCCCCTAGGCAGCTCCCGATGGAGATTGGTGCTGAGGGGGGCACACATTTGTTTTAATATTGTCTGTACCATGGATTGCAGCACTGAGGCACCAACAATACTGGGAGGGGGGGGGAGGTATGATCGTGGCAGTTGGGGAAGCATGGTAGTGATCGGGGCACAGATCTGCTGACACCTGGGCACCTGATAGCTACCATCCCTCCCTATGTATTTACTGCAGGGATCCAAGGCAGGTAATTGTGGGGCCCTGTATCCCACAACAAATGTTTTCTTTTAGATATCACCAATTACCAATTAGCAACAAATTACTCAAGACAAACTTCTGCTCAAATACAAAGCTTCTTTATTCGGTATACCAAAAGCAAAAATAAACCACCAGTGCAGAGAGCAAAAGACTCTGTCTGAGAAATGTGACAGGCAACCCTTGAGTAATTTGTTGCTAATTGGTAATTGGTGATATCTAAAAGAAAACATTTGTTGTGGGATACAGGGCCCCACATAATGCAGGGTCCCCGCGGGAAAGCCAAACCTCTGTGGTATCTGCAGGACCTTCTCTGGGAATGCCCCTGCAGATACCGTGGAGGTTTGCCCCTTCCTGCATAGGTGCGTTAGCAGACAGGTTTAGTAGACATACCTCTTAGCTGCCTTTAAAGCCCATTTTATATAGAAAGTTGAGATTGGAACCGAGATGTTCAGAGCGGGATATGCTCCATTCCAGAGGTGTAGGTTCTGCCGAATGTGGAGCTTTTTGTAAAATATGCATAAGAGCATGCAGGAGTGCACATGGATTTGTCAGTACATATAGCAGAAGGAGCCATTTATAAATCTACACATGAGACAAATAAGTAGTACCAACCCAACAGTTTCCATGTGGATGTGCTGGCATTTCTACACGGAAGTGACAATTTCCCAAGGTCCACATGTAAGTGCTGGCACTTCCACAGGCCAGTTTGCAAATCTATACATACGAGTGCTGCCAACTGAGAAAAGAGGCCACAATTTTTATGTATTTTCATTTCAAAAGAGGAAACAATGATGGATTATGGAGAATTACTCCTTTTGTCATGTAAAGTCCTGGCCAAAACGAGAGAAGGCAACAGGAAGATGCTGACACATGTGACTGAAGGATTAGGGACACAGAGAGGGAATGCTAAACTTGAGGAGGGTGGGAATGGGTTGACGGGGCAGATGCTGGATGCAGGGGGGAGTAGAGATACAGAGGGTAGTTGTTGGACATAGGAGGGGGATAAGGACACAGATGGGGGTAAGTAGGAAGACAGATGGGAAATAACCACAGAGATGAAGAAGAGATATTGAACAAAGTGGAGGAGAGTGAGAGAAGAGACAAAATGCTGGAAGGAGAGGAAAAGAGAGAGGTGATGCTGGAGTGGCAGTGGGGAGACTGGGGAATGAGGAGATGGGGAATGAGAGGACCAGGGTGAGAGAAAGAGATAGACGATTCTACATACATGCAGTAGAAAGAAGACTGAAGACTGGATTGTAAGAAGGAGTGAAATCTGAGTGGACAGAGAGACAGAAAATTAAATGGAAGAAAGCTGAAAGGAAAAGATCAATGTGAGAGATGAATATAGAGGAGGGAATGAAGACAGGAGAAGAGAGAAGTGGGCAAATGGACTAGAGACCCTGGAGAGAAAGTTAAGAGAAAACAAAATGCAATGCAATGTGTACCTTTGAGTCAAGGCTGCCCCCTGACAACCCAGCAGATCCTGGGTTTTCTTGGCAGTGCGACAGGAAGTAGATTGCCAGGCCTTTCTTCCGAGGCCATGGAGGGTTGAGTGACTTATTTTATTTATTTATTTATTTAACATTTCTTATATACCGCCTTTCATGATATCAAGGTGGTTTACATTGAACAAACTGAGATTACATTGAACAGGGCATTATAACTTGGAGATAACTATTTTACAGGGAACATGGGCTATGGAGGGTTAAGTGGTTTGCCCAAGACCACAAGGAGCACCTGTGGGACTAGAAACCCCAGTCCTTCCAGCCCAAGGTTGCTGTCCTCTAGTGGGATTTGAACCCCCGACCTTAGGTACCTTGCCCCAACCACTAGGCCATTCCTCCCTTGTTGACTTGCCCAAGGCAACAAGGAGTGCTAGTGGGAATCGAACCCTGGTCTCTTGGTTACCAAGCCAGTACAAGACAGAGGAAAGAAAAATCCAGAGACTGGGATAAACATGATTTGAAAAATAAAATAGCCAAATAACAAAGACAGAAAAAAAATGTATCTTTAATTTAGTGATTGGAATATGTCGGTTTTTAGAATTTATATGACATTTTATTTTCATATTTGGCACAGTATGGAATAAACGCATTGCAGTTTCTATTTCTCTGGTGCTGCACTGCATGCAGGTTCTGGCTTCTTGGGATTTCGGTTTAATTTTTGTCTACATATTTCTATTATCAGTTTGTAGCAATTTATTCTGTACTTGGTGAGGGTCTATCCGTGTTAGAATGTGTGGCGGAAGCCAGGTATTCTGTTAGCAGTGAGCGTCTGTATAGGGATCTGTAGTAATGTGGCTTGTTTAATTTTCCCAATAGGTGGTACTGATGTACTGTTTTCAGTGTTGCCTTTTTCTAGGTAGACCCTCATTGGTGCTCTTATGGAGTGGTAGATTTGTCTTTCCAGACTGATTTTTGTAGGGTTTTGTCTTACTTCACTGGTACTGGAGAAGGTTTATGTTGTTGTTACTGTCAGAGTTTTTGTTTATATGATGAGTTCTACAGGGAAATGTCCTAGTTCTGCTCTGGAGGGAGGGAGGGAAAATTACAGATTAGAATAAAACCATAGAAAGCTATATATCAGCATTTTGTGATGCTCCTTTAATTTGCAAAGCAATATAGCCTGCAGATCTTTCCAAATTTATAATGCGGATGCACCATGAGAAAAACCTCACTTACTGGCTTCCAGTTTCACGCATTTGAGAGGTAAATCTCACTCTTTGGGATTGGGCCACCCTTGGTATCTCTATGTGAGTGAGTGATCCATCCTCTGGGGCCCTAGGTGGCAAGAAGGCGCACACACATACGGAACTGGCTCCGCTTGATGGCTCACATTACGGATAATCCAATTATAGCAAAAACCCGCTGAACACCTTACAAGGTACAAATTCTCACAACACACTAATACCAAATAATCTTATAATATATATAACAAGGCAAAAAAATGACCTCAGATGTCACAACTCCACATTTAGTGATAAATCACTATATGGTGTTGGTAGACGCTTACATCACCGGTCAAAGCCTCCCTACCATCCTAACAAAATTTTTTAATTCAATTCACAAGAAATATAGTACACCATAATTACCACTGGGAAAACATCTCTAGAATACCAACCAAACTAGAAATTTACCTAAAAAACAAACATATACATTCTCACTTAATTACCATTCAATACCACATACATACAACCACTTTCACACTGGAAAACAGCGTCATGTATCATATAATTGCAAGGCTAAACGTAGCCTAATACGGTCCAAGAGCGATACCTAAAAGCAAAATGAAAATCACTGCAGAATCTAAAAGCATTGCAACAAGCAATAAATGCAAATAACTTAGCTTATAATAACGAATTTTCATCCAGCAAAGTTCCAGCTCTTCAACACACGCTGTTAACCAATTCCAGTACCAACCGAAGAACCGGAGAGAGAGATATATAACTTAAAACTCGAAAGTTGACCAAAGCTCTACAAAAGCTTTTGTTTCGCCATAACCAGGCTTCTTCAGGAGCAACGTCATACAGCAAATCTCTCTTCAGCAATGGCTTCTCACCGGCTTCAACTGATCCACCTCGGCGTGTGACGTACTTAATCACACAACCAGCCAATCCAATAACTACTAACCTATAACGTCATCTTAAAACCACAGCTACACCACAATAATAAAAAACAATATCGGAGCAGCAAGAAGATTTTGATTGTACAACAGAAGAATCCGTTGTTAAAGGAGCATCATGAAAAAATAATTTCAATTGCAGAGAGCGAATCAAACGTTCAACCGCTACTCTACTAGTAAAACTATCATAGCTAGGACCATATACAAAGGATAAACCTCTAGCTAAAACAGATGTTTGGGCCGGAGTTAATACAATATTGGAAAGATTCACAACTGTCATTAATCCACAGATGTCAGTCCGTCTTTCTTTCGTCTGGAACGAGTCGGAAGCCCTTGAAAATTTTGTTGTTTATCTGATTGATTCTTAGAATCTCGCATTAAATTATCTTGATCACGAAATTTAACTCGAAGATCTGAACTACGACTATCGGAACTTGAATCAGAAGAATAAACCGACGTATCTTCTCCAGATTTTCTCCAATGACCACTTTGTTGTCGTACACGTCGTATAGACCAATTATAAATAGGACCCTCCTTAGTCCGACGCTCATCTTTCAAAAATTTCTTAATCTTAATACTTTTTAATTCGGAACGATATTTATCTAAAGTACTAGAAATGTCATTATAATGACTATCAAAATCAGGGGCAAGCTTCAAATCTTTCAACTCATCATCCAACTCTTTTTTAAGGGTAACATTCTTGGAATGAGCTGTATCAATTACCAATAACATCAGATCAAGAGAGCATTTATTTAAAATTTGGTTCCAACGGCTTACAAAACTATCATCCTCCAAAAACATCCCAGGTGCCTTCCATATGCGCAATCCCAGAGGAATTACTTCTTTTCGGCAGTATTCAGCTAAAGTGACACTGTGCAGCTCCAATCTAATATTCTTTTTTGATTTATTCAAGAAAGCATCCCAATCTGGGCAACCTTTAGCATCTGCCCCCAGAAGGGGTGGTAAATTCAAAATTTCATTTGCTTTTTCAGTACTGAAGCTAAAGGAATCTTTCCATACAATATCCATTATGGCTCAAAATGTAACAAAACAAAAACAATAGCCAAAAGCAGGAGAGGAATAATCCAATTATAGCAAAAACCCGCTGAACACCTTAGCCCTCTTATATTGTTTTTTATTATTGTGGTGTAGCTGTGGTTTTAAGATGACGTTATAGGTTAGTAGTTATTGGATTGGCTGGTTGTGTGATTAAGTACGTCACACGCCGAGGTGGATCAGTTGAAGCCGGTGAGAAGCCATTGCTGAAGAGAGATTTGCTGTATGACGTTGCTCCTGAAGAAGCCTGGTTATGGCGAAACAAAAGCTTTTGTAGAGCTTTGGTCAACTTTCGAGTTTTAAGTTATATATCTCTCTCTCCGGTTCTTCGGTTGGTACTGGAATTGGTTAACAGCGTGTGTTGAAGAGCTGGAACTTTGCTGGATGAAAATTCGTTATTATAAGCTAAGTTATTTGCATTTATTGCTTGTTGCAATGCTTTTAGATTCTGCAGTGATTTTCATTTTGCTTTTAGGTATCGCTCTTGGACCGTATTAGGCTACGTTTAGCCTTGCAATTATATGATACATGACGCTGTTTTCCAGTGTGAAAGTGGTTGTATGTATGTGGTATTGAATGGTAATTAAGTGAGAATGTATATGTTTGTTTTTTAGGTAAATTTCTAGTTTGGTTGGTATTCTAGAGATGTTTTCCCAGTGGTAATTATGGTGTACTATATTTCTTGTGAATTGAATTAAAAAATTTTGTTAGGATGGTAGGGAGGCTTTGACCGGTGATGTAAGCGTCTTCCAACACCATATAGTGATTTATCACTAAATGTGGAGTTGTGACATCTGAGGTCATTTTTTTGCCTTGTTATATATATTATAAGATTATTTGGTATTAGTGTGTTGTGAGAATTTGTACCTTGTAAGGTGTTCAGCGGGTTTTTGCTATAATTGGATTATTCCTCTCCTGCTTTTGGCTATTGTTTTTGTTTTGTCACATTACGGATAGCCATTATCGCCTGACTTAATGTGGCAGCAGACACATGTGTGGGGGGAGGGGGGTGCAGAGTGCCATGTGGTGGACTTCTTCCATGTAGAGGCACTGTACTTGGTAGGAGAATCAGAGCAGACTCAGTCACTTGATGTTCTAGGGCTCACTGCAATGTTTAATGTGTTGCCTTTTCCTAGTTAGAGACCTTGATGCGTGAGATTTGGAAGTTAGTGCTGGCATGGTAGATTTGCTCTAGGTCCTGAACGACTTTTTGGTAGCATTTTGTATTGCTTCATAATATGCCTGGTACTGAGAGGGTTTATGTTGCTGTTACTCAGATGATACTAAGGGGGAAATGTCCTAGCTCTGTTCAGCACTCGTTTTTAAAGGAGGTGTTGGGGAGAGGTTCTGTGAATACAGAACATATGTCTGGATTTAATATAGTATGGGGGAGAATGTGTGTGTTGGAGGATTGAGCTGAGGACTGCGATTCAGTGGGAGTTGAATAGTGCAACCTCTTGTACTCCACTCCCCAGTGTGGCAGCAGGTGCAGATGCTTTTATTAGTTAGCTTGCCATACTTTGCCTTCATGACATTAAGCAGTTTACAATTGATAAATAAACTGAGGTGGCTGAGGCCAGGAAAGGAAACGGGCACAGAGGAAAAAGGTAGAGCAGAGAAACAATAGCAGAGGTGAAGAGTAATCAGGGGTCAGAGAGAGGAAGGTCAAAGGCAGAGCGAAAAAGATGGGTCTTGAGGAGGGCCTTGAATCTTGGAATGATGGTTCTTGACGGAAGACAGTTGGGAGGGAATTCCAGAGGGAGGGTCCTAAGAAGAAAAAGGCAGAGTGACAGGTCAGTTCTAAGTGTGCACATGAAGGGGAGGGAAGGTGCAAGTAGTTAGCATGGACAGAGCGAAGACTGCGAGATGCAACATGAAACTGTAAGGAGTCTGCTAGATATTGTGGTGTATACATATGAATAACCCTGTGTATTTGTAATGGATGTGGAAGTCAACGGGGAGCCAATGGAGATGAATAGGAAGGGGGGGAGGATAATGTGATCATAATGGGATGCATGACAGAGGACCCTGGCTGCTGTATTTTGTATCAACTGGAGGCAGCGGAGCTGAAATTGAGGGATATTGGCAAAGGTGAAGTTGCAGTAGTCAATACAAGATTTATTTTATTTATTTATTTAAAGTTTTTATATACCGCCTTTCTACAATTCAAGGCAGTTTACATAGAACTCAACATAACAGTGCAGTTACAACTGTTGTACATAGAAAAATAGTTTGTAGTAGAAAACTTATCTATAGCTAACAAGTAACGGTATATTGCCAAAAAGGCAACTATGTACATTTCGAAAGAATAAGGGGGGAGAGTAAGGGCACCAAGGACAGGAGAAGTGTGGTTAGTAAGGAGGTGGAGAGAAAAGGGCGAATGGAATGAATATATCAAAGATAGAAGTAGGAATGCGGGTGAGTGAGGAGAGATGATTGTGAAAGGACAGGTCAGAATCAAGCATCACACAGAGATAACAAAGACAGGAAACTAATGGGACGGGAAAATCTGAGAGAGACGGAGCCAGTGAACAATATGATAGATGTTTTGGAAAGGTTAAGGTGAAGAAAATTTGAAGTTAGCCAGAGACACTGGAAAGACAAGCATTGAGTAGAGAAAGATCAGGACTGACAGGAGTGGTGTGGTAAAGCAAGATGATATCGTCGGTGCAATCACATGCTGACAGACCGGACTGCTGAATTAGTAAAATGAGTGGTGCAAGGAAAACAATGAAGAGAAGCGGGACATGGACAGAACCCTGCAGAACCCATAGTGTAGAAGGGTGGGAACAGAAGTGGTGGTGCTCAAGATGATACAGAATGATCAGGAAGAAAGAAAAGAGTGAAACATTGCACTTTGAATACCTGCATCCTAAAGGTGAGAGCGAAGGACAGAGTGATCAACAAGATTGAAGGCAGCTGAAAGATCGAGGGACACTGCCAGGGAAACGTTACCATGGCCATGGGAGATATGGAGTTCATTAAGAAAGGAAAGTAAAATGGTTTTAGTGCTGTGATCGGATGGAAACCAGACTGTTGTGGGTGAAGGAAGCGAGTGGAGTCCAAATGGAGTAAGATTTGAGAGAAAACAGCCTTTTCTAGGATCGTGGAGAGGAAGGGAAGATTGGATATTGGGCGGTAGTGTGCAGGCTCAGTGGATCAACGGAGGACTTTTTGAGAAGGGGATGAACCAAGGCGTGTTTCCAAGGAGTGGGAAAGGTACCAGTGGCAAGACTCGAATTCAGCATAGTGAGTATGAAGGGAAGAAAGTAAGGGAGAGTTCCAATCTGCCATCACAGCAGTTATTTTGGAGGTGGGGCAAGGGATGGGGCTGAAGGTGTGGCAAGGGCAACGAAGGCGTGGAGCACAGGCATGACATGTGGCGGGTTTCTCTCTATCAAAATGTTGGCAACCCTAGTTACAGAATCTATGGAAAGGGGGGTCCTGGGATACAGCTGAGCCAGTAAAGGCTGAAATGAATGAGGGAACTATTCAGGTGAGCTCATGCCATCCTTGGGGCCTTTTCACAACATACATTGACATACTCATAAGCTTGGATTTGAGACAGTGAAAGCAAATCAGAAACCATTGCTGTCTGGCTCAACATGTGAATGCCTTAAGCTGAACCATTTCACCGTTCCTGCATCACTACCTAATGGAGTCTGTTCTGGAAGCAGGACCATACCAAGCTAGAAATGCACCTTGTGCAGCTCACAAACTCTGTATACTTGGGCTTTCTGGAAGCCCAAAGATGGAATTGGTGCACCTTCTATACTTGCACCCTGTGTGGCCACACCGCTCGCACAGCCCTTGGTATGGGCCTGTCTGGTAGAAGTTCATTTTGAACGTTATCCCATGTTTTATGAATACAATGTGCTGCATATAACGTACTAGTTATGATAAAACCAGCATTGAAAGCCCAGCTAGAAAAGCATTAAGTTGATGGTCATATAACACCCATGACTAAAACCAACTGATTGGATCAGCAGTATGGTCATCGTCATAAAGCCTGATCCAAATTGTCCAAACTTTGTGCAGAAGAGATCTCACTATAGCATACCAAATTGTTACCACACAGGCAGTACAACTACCGCACACAGAAACGGTAATTGCATCATGAGATGGGGCAAGGTTCTGGCAGAGAGTGGTTGTTGACTGCACGTTGTAGTTAACACAAGCATCAACAGCACACACTAAACACCAATATTGCTTTTAGCATGGGTGCACCTACCTCCACATCGATAGGTGATGGTATGTGCACCCAAAATAATTACCAATGCCTAGAATGCAAGTTAAGGGGCTTGCCTGTGCAGTAACTGGTCACGCCCCCAATTACGACAGTGCAGTTCCACCAAACCCGCATTGATTTTGATTCCAAATGTACGTTAAGGGCAAAAAATACCACACTTTAGCAAAAGGGTCCTTTAGATTCTGAATGAAGGTAGGCACCTGAATTTATCCTTTCAGCCCCAGTAAATTTTCAAAAGGTGCATGCCCTATTTGGCAGCTTTACCCCTAGCGGTAATACCACGAGACTACTACTAAGGGACTGAGATGCATTCTGCCCTGGGCTCTTGACAGGGCAGGAGTGATTGCACTGCATAGCAGATTTAAACGCCCTGTCCTTTTATTCTTAGGCAGGTAAGTCAAACACACTGCTTCTTCCATTTTCATTTCATCTTCCTTGTGCCTGAACCCTCTGAAAATTGATCTCTTAGTCATGCAAAATATGACAATGAATACAGTATTTATTAGATATCGAAAAAGCACAAAAACTTATTTGAATTTAATGTTAAGATCTCAGGACTGGAAAAAGTTGGAATGGTTACATTATCATGATCTGTTTAGGTGGGAGGTAATATATCAAACATAAAATAGAGCACAGAACATACTGTACATACAACTAAAAAGGGAAAATAACTAAGTGAATACAAAACCAAGGGCATCTTACACTGGTACAGAACCAGGCCTTTCGTAAATACTGCTTACAAGAAAAATCATGTCTACTGTGCTGCTTTCCAAAACAGCTCCTTAGCAATACTCAGAGATAAATTGACTTACCTGATTTTGGCAAAGGATAGGAGACATTGTAATAACTCTCAAAATAATTCAGAATTTTTCCTGTCACATTTATAGCATATTCCCCTTGGTTGTCCTGGATGGCTTTCTTACGGGCCCAGATTCGAATCTGAAAACAGAACAGAAAAATGTAAGATGCCATACGTGTAGCCTTCTTAGACTCCCTCTGTGCAAACCCAGAAAATCTCATCTCACCTGAGGTCTGCTGCCAGGTTGTTCAACATTACCAAAGTCAGAAACTATGAATGCCAGGAGATATGTGGACATCTTTGGCGATCTATCAAACTTGGTGACAGTCCATTGCTTTCCATCTATGATTTGACTAGTTGTACCTTAAAGAATGTGAGATAGAGACAGAATAGCAGAATAGCTCTGGATAAAGTATTGTGGCTGCCATGTTAGGCGACTTTGAATGCACAGAAATAAAGATCAACAAGCAAAAAAAAAAAAAGGTAAGACCATTTTATTGGACTAACAATATATTATTTCTTGACTAACTTTGGAAGCAAACATTACCTTCCTCATATCCCAAGATGACACTGCCAGAAAATACAAGTGAATCATAGATTGCATTGCAACAGTAGTGTGGAGGGGAGGTTGATGTGTTAATGAGAAAATGACTAAGAGGCAATAAAATTATTTCTAGCAGTGGGTTAAAACCTCCATGTCTCTAAGTCCTTTTATAATAGTTCTGAATTGTTTTGATCATATTAACTTCAAATGTCTTATGTTCTTGGATTGGTTAGAACAATTAATTAAAACAATACATTAGCAATTACTCCCTTTCTGTTGTAGCAACCATCCCAGTGACTCTCCTTCAGGGAAGTTCCTTTGTTTATTTATTTATTTAATTTCTTTATCATTTCTTATATACCGCCTTTCATGATATCAAGGCGGTTTACATTGAACAAACTGAAATTACATCGAACAGGGCATTATAATTTGGAGATAACTATTTTACAGTACTTAGGTACTTTATGTACTTAGGTACTTTTTCTCCCACTCACTTTAAATTTCCTATATCCTACATATCATGATTCTGAATAAAGTACGATGTCTCTACATGTTGCACACAGACTAGGGCTTCACAAACTGAACTGAATTTAATCAAAGCTACCTCCTAGGGTGAGATTTCAGACTTTGGCATTCAACAGAGAAGGGGGGTAAAAGGAGTAAAGGTAAAGGAGCAAGGTTCTAAGAAATGTATCAACAACTCAGCCTTCCAATCCATCACAGCCAGGAGCCCTGCAGAGAAGTTTCAGGGACTCGTATCTACAGAAGCAAATAGCTCTTAGCAAGAAAGGAACCCAAGCACTCATCAAACACCAGTGACACCAGATCAAGAAGTGAGCCTAACACAGTATTGGGGACCTTCATCTGCACTACCACCAGCTTCAGGTACACTAGGAAAGAGTACTAGAAGCAGGAGAAAGGGGTCCCCCTCAGGGAAAGCAGACTAATAAAGGTGCAGGAGTGGTGAAGGGTGGAGTAACAGCTCAGCTTAAGATAAAGAATAATCGAAGGGAATGTGCTAACATACCTGAGAGGAGAAAGGAGTAATCTGAGTCTAACAAATTTTGGCTAAGAAGAAGGAGTTAGCTACTTGTAACATAGTTTTTATTTGTTGCCTCTGCCAATTGTTATTGTTGTTATTGTTCAGTAACCCTAAAAATGTTTGTGTAAACCCTTGGTTCAGAACCCAAATTTTGGCCTGGTCTCTTTTATTTGAGAAGAGCTGTGAAAGTGTCAAATGCCTAAGGCCTCCCCAGCAGTTACTGGTCCCCATCAAAGAACCCTCATATGAAATTCCATGAGCACAAGACTGAAAGACTGAAAATTAGGCTCTTGAATTGATGTGCCCCCTTGTCTGCTAAGCAGCTAGTAGGGCAGCTACCTGGACCACACAGAAAAGGAGTTAAATGAATAAAATCATTTTCAGTAAATGGAAAGTAAAGCAGTAACTTACTTATGTTTGGCATATTTGATAATGCCACATATTGTGGCTCATAGATCAGGGTGATACCGAATGTGGCCTTCATAGCCGGCTCATCAAAACAAGGAAATGCCTTCCTCGCATCAGTTGCTTGCATCTGTGTAGTGGCAATGACCCTGAAATCCAATAATCAGTCACATTAACCCAGACTATGAAATGGAATTCTCAGTGGTCAACCCTTCACTATTTTCACTTGATGTTTGGCTAACATATAATAATAAATTGTTAGCAGGTGTTATATGCTGCAATGCATAGGTTATAGTTTATCTATTGAATTACTCCTAGGTTAACACACTGGCTTCTATTGCAGTCTAGAACCACCATCATCTTACCTCGTTTCATTGCCCTCCTTGTACTCGCTCCTGTAAAAACCAGCCAGGTCATCTGCCAGCTCTCCTATGAATTCACTAGAAATCTTATAATTTTTGCCTGCCTCTAAGTTTACTTTCAGTTGTATCACCAAATACTGGGTTGGAACCTCAAGCCAGGTTTTCTGTATGGAAGGCGGGATGGAACCATTCACTCCTTCGAGGGAAACGTGATGCCCGTCTTTCAGAGTATAGTTCAGCTTGTTGCTGTGAATCAGTATGAGGTTTGTTGCAGTTACACATTTAAAGGAAACAGTGCTTTTGCCTTTGAAAATGTAGAGACCTTCTGCATTCTTGGTCAGGTAAGGCTGCAGCTCTACGTCATAATGGTCAGGGATCAGGGAGTTTGGGAGTCTGTATTTGGTCCAGATTCCACTTGATGGTTGCATTGTTGCTGCATTTCTAGGTAGGTCGGAGGCCGTCGTTCCTACGTTGGTATCACTGGGTGCATTAGAGTTTTCATTCTTGGCCTTCTCTTGAGAAAGTGCAACTGATAGACCTATGACCGTGGCGATTGCAGCCACCGAAAAAAGGATGCCTACAATGGCGAGAGTCTTACTAATGTAGAAACCTTTTGCCATTTTCAACAGCAAGGCAAAGAGAGCACCGTGCTATTGTTTTGTGGGACTGATAATGCCAGAGCTCTTGTACTGCTGCTCTTTAAATTGGTAAATATTAATTGGAAAAAATGAGTGCAAACATCATCCTTCAGGTAGCACTTCCAAGCAGCCTTTCAGTATCTCTTACATATTTTACAAGCTGTACTCTTCAAAGAAATTAATACAGGAGTCCTGCCTTTCCTGTTGAGAAATAAAAAAAGGTTAGTGTTGTGTTTCACAAACATACAAACACATTTTTCGTCTTTTTCAGCATCAGGTAAAATATTTTCATATGTACAATTCATAAGACAATGGAACTCTCATTTATATATTTGCATTTTATTTATTAGGATTTATTTAACGCCTATGGAAGAAATTCACCGAAGGCAGGGTATAGCAAATATAACACGGACATAGGCAATATACAGTTACAACAGTAAAATATTCATATAATAGTACGTCTGTATGGAGATCAATGCATAAACAACCAAATAATTCATGTATTAATGCAAAATTGTATGTTGACAACCATACATTTGCTGAAAAGGTTGTCACGCAGATTAACGAAAATCATTTGGGAGCTTTTCTTAAATATGTGAAAAGATGCCCACAGTGTTGTACAGCAAATGTGCAAAATTAATAAATTCATCAATAGATCCAATGAAAGTATGAGTCAATCCACATCCTTCTACTTTAAAAGGCTATGCTAAAACACTCCGCAGTGATACTGCCAAATAATCCCCATCATACAGCATGGGAGAAGAAATGGCCTGATAAATCAACAAAAGCCAAATGTTCGTGTGAGATTCAAATGTCATCAAAACATAATCCATTCAGCATAAAATTACTCTCCTTGAAGCCATCTCTTAAAAGCATTTGCAGGTTTGGAAGTTTCCCATTCTTTGGGGATAAAATACTGTAAGGATAAAATACTGTACATACATTGGTCAATATCATATGAATTTTTAACTGCAAATTGCAGAGCCACTTCCATGGATAGGATTAGGTTGGTGGAGAGAAAAATCCACGTAGTTTTGGACCTTTAAACTATGCATATGGTTTTTGCCTTAAAAAAAAGGACCCATGAAAAGAGTAGGAGCAAGTTCTGCTGGTGCTGGGATTTTTTCCTGCAGTAATAATCAAAGCAAATCCATTTGTGTAATTTTGCTTTAGATATGGTGCAAACCATGAAAGGAAAAAAACTCCTGGGTCTCTTTCCCCCTCGCTCCAAGCTCCTTTCCTCCAGTTTCCCACCTCCCCGACTCTCTCACTCCATCAATGGGTCATACATTACTCACAGGGCAGGTGCAGTCCCCAGTTGCTCCGGCGGCGATGATGAGGTACCATCACATGGTCAACTTAAAGGCAGCACCATTTTGAACATCTGCTATACACAACGGTGCCGGCTAACCATCAAGAACCCAATGCCATTTGGTTATGTAGCAGATATTCAAAGGCCAGCATCACTGAACTTCTGCTGTTGGTGAGGCAGGAGCAACTGTGGATTGCTCCCGCTCCGTGAAGAGTCTGCAGCCTACATATGGGATAAGAGGATCAGAAAGTGATCTAAGAAGAACTGGGAGGGTTTTGAAGAAGACCCAGGAGGAGATTTTCCTTCAATTGTGACAGGGGGAGTCCCTAATTTTTAAAACAAAAGGAAATGAAAATGTATGAAACTATATTTATTTCCTTTCATTTAATGTTACAAACAAAATGAAATTAAGCTGAAAACTTTGTAAAAATGTTTTATTTTATGGCAAAGGGCATTCCTAGAAAAAAACCTGCCTATTTTCATTAGATAAAATACGCCAATCAGTACACTAAACATAGGGCCCGATATTTAAAAGCACTTATCTCAATAACAGTAGCTGTTATGTGGCGATTTCCAGCGGCACTATCCAGATAATGACATGGGAAATCATTATTGACTACCCCTGCGCTATCCGGAAGTGCCTGGAAGAGCGTGGGCACTCCTGGGGATTATCCAGATACTGGGAATATCCAGTCCGCTATCCAGATAGGTTTTCCGGATCGTGGACTGAATATCGTCGCAATCTGGACAGCACGGGCTTTCACTGCTCTCTCCAGATAGTCAATGCAGGCCACTATCCAGATACCGGGGCTGAATATTTAGATTTTATTTAAATCCCACCACTGGTTTAAAAAAAAAAAACACTGACCAGTGTTTAAGTAACGGACCCAAAGAAATTATTTACAATACAGTTCAAAAAATGAAAATCAATGTTTCCAAAATAACATTAATATCACAGAAAGGCTCCTAATTCATTATCAGGAGTAGCTAGCTGCCTAATGGTTAGAGCACTGGCTTGGGAACCAAAGGCCCAATATTCATATGGGCAGGGCTAAGCGCTGTAACTGCTTAGCCCTGCCTGCTGACCCCTTAACCCCGGATATTCACTTCCACAGCGACGGAAGTGAATATGTGGGCCTGGCCGCACTGCCCAGTAGCTGCCAAGGCTAACCGTGCAGCATCAGTATTGGATGCTGCACGGTTAGCGCTCTGCGCCTATAAGATAGGCGAGGAAAATCCTTGCCTATCTTATAGACATCGAGTACTATCCGTGCAGCTCCCAATATCAGTGCGGTACAGTTAGCGCCAGTCCCTGGCTCCGCTCCACCCTGGAATGCCCTGGCACACCCCAATGCTAGCCGGCATGTAGGGGATTTAACTGGGGATATTCAACGGCACTACCCATGTAATATCCGGTTACTGGCTGTTAACAGTGTAAATGCCTTTGAATAATGGACCACAAGAGACCAGGATTCAAATCCCACTAGCACGCCTTCTGGCCTTGTGCAAGTCACTTAACCCTCCATTGCCTCAGAAGAATCCAAGTTATCAATGGCCCTACTTAATGTACATTACCAAGTTTAAGTTACAATGTAAACCGCTTTGGCTGAAATGATAAAACCTGTTAAATAAATCTCAGTTGAGACCATACAGATGTAATCTATTAAACTTGAAAATCCAGTATTGCTCTAATTTCACTACTGCAGACTGCACATTTACCCTCTCCAACAATGCTCAGTCCTTTTAACGACAGACTACATGATTCTCTCCACCTTATGTCCTATATTTACCCAATGATGACTAAAGGAGGTTCAGCTTGGATTCTTCTTGCATGGCTTCAATGTTCAAATATACAAATTTAGACAGGATGCTTTGTTTTGCCAACTGTTTATTAATTCACCAAGGGGCCATTTTACTAAAGTACAGTAAGTTTTTTGCACTTACTGTACAACACGTTAAGTGCGAAAAACAACATACAGTAAGTGCAAAGGCCATGCATTAACTATCAGAAGCGTGGCCAACATGTCTCCAACAGGTACTAAACAGAAACGTTCCTTACAACCTTCGAAGTTCATTCACAGTTAGCATAGGTCCACTTAACACTTCCTCTTGACATTTAAGTGCATCTACATCAACTGCAAAATTGACAGTAGGTATTAAGTACCATGTGCTAACTACAATGCACAGTCCACACCCATTTTCCTCCATTATCCACCCAGTCCCCATCTCACTGCAGGTTAAACAGGTAACACAACTTTTTTTTACTGTGCTGGCTGTTTTTAACGTGTGGTAGCTGTTGCTGTAGAGCTTACCCAACCGTTAAGTAAGATTAGGTAGTCACCTAGGGCAGCAGCTTCTGAGGGGCAACTTAAGATCATTCTAAGCAAAACAATAAACCCTGACAGCTACACAAACTCAAAGGCATCAGCACATTCTTAGGCACACATATTCATATGAGTACAAAGCAGAGTTTAATATTTAAAAGTATGGGGCCCAATATTTAAAACGATAAACTTGGTTTGCAGACCTGCTGACCCGGATAGTCAATGCCGGTGGCCTAGGGTTGCCAAATGGACAATTTTCAGCCACCCTGGCCGGATTTTATATGGCCAGGTCGGCTGCCAGCAGACCCTTGAAACCAGCAATGGAAAAGCTGTTTTTTCTGCAGCCATCACTCAATCTCTCTCTCTCCTTGTCCCCCCTCCCTACCACAGTCTTCAAATAACCACAAATCTCAGTTTTTCACCTAATATATTATTTCTTCCTGATGACTCAACCGCCATCGCCAAAACAGCGATTTCCAGCCAACCCCAAGAGCAGGCATTTCATCTGGGCTGCCCCGGGCCCGTATTGCTGCTAGTTCTGCCCCTCCAGGAATACCGGGCTCACAGAAGCCAAAAACCAAGCTCTCCCATGGTAGCCCGGCATTCCAACAAGGTTCCCCACATTATTTTCAATTATTTTAGCTGCCACTACTGCCCCAGACATTCGGGATCATGGCTGCAGCAAAACCACTGCAGTTCCCAACTGCCTGCCTCCCAGGACAAGCTGCGATCTTTGTGGCTCCAATAAACTTTTTTGTAAAAAAAAACCTTACAGCTACAGGAACTCTGTGATTCTGAGCCAGTCACCTGCATCCCCAAGGCTGCTCTAACCCCAGAGCTGCCAGGTACAATATTTTAAATATTTTTTAACCTCTAGTTACAGGAGGACAGGTTAGGACAGAGAATCTGGTTGATGGATGGGGGCAATGAGAGAGAGACACTGAGTGATGGAAGGTGGGGGGGGGGGGGGCAATGAGAGTCACATGCACACAGCCTGCACCCACCTAGTCCCTGATTCGGCCTGAAACTTCCAGTGAGACACACATATGAACACCCCACATGCCGGAAATGGGGGAAACACACCATTGTGTTACTCTGCTAGTGTACACTTTTCAACTTGTTACTTTTCAAATTGGTGATGGTAAATGGTAAAATAAGGGGGAATGGAGCAGTGGAAGGGGGAAAGAAGCTGCAGTGGGAAAAAGGAAGCAAGTTGAGAAAGGGTCTAGGGGTGCTGATCTGGTGGAAAATTACCACTGACGGCATCCAAGCTTTGGATGCACTGTGTAAGGGACCATGGCGGCCTTCCATGGGGAACAGTGAGGCAAGAGATTGGATGAACACAGGTGCCTTTATTGGTGGTCCCCTACGCGTTACGGCCGAAGCCTTCCTCAGGGGGATACACTTAAAAAACAAACAATATATTATTTATTTATTTATTTATTTTATTTACAGTTTCTTTTATACCGCACTATTCGACATCAGCGCGGTTTACAATGAACAGAAACTACACTTACCAAATATTGATAAGTGCTTACAATGAACAGCTGGGTATACATTAAACAGGTTTACATTCAACAGGTTTCATAAACAGAGGAACATAATAACTATGTACAAAAAGCAACTATGTACAGAACAACTAGGCGCAGCTTTAAATAAAACTAAGGCAAACCAGGCATGCAACATATATTAAACATCAATACAAATACCATATTATGAACATAAAATATAGATAAAATAATTATACTAATAGAATAAAACCTTAAACAAGAAATAAAAACAACAAATAATTACATAATATAAATATATAAATATAAAACAATATAAATAATGATGAATAAATTAAATAAAATCATAAAATCACCATGGATCAATAAACCACAAACTAAAAAACTAAAAACACAGGGCAGATAGTGGACACTATTTAAAAAAAACTAATGAAGATAGTGTATGAGAAGTACTCACAAGGCACTGCTGGAGAGAGGGTTCAATTTGGCCTATGAATTGATACCTATTGTAATGCTGACATTAAAAAACAATGGATAAACACAGATGTAAAATTGAGGAAAAATACTAATGACAATAATAATAATGATAATGATAATAAAATGTAATGATAAAAATGATAATAATGAATATTGTACATGAAAACAAAGAACAACCTTTGAGGATGAAATAAAGGAAATCTGAAAAAATTTTTGCAATAATGAACTTATGTCTAAGACACCAAAGTTATAGACTATGTTTAATTTAAAAACCATATATTATTTAAAAATAATACCTGCACTTGATCAATCGTGATGAATCAACGCTGTGTATTAAAAACAAACTTTTGTTAATAATGTAGTGACAGACTATAAGATGAATAAAACATACTGATCTTATTGTAGATATTAATAATAGTAAAAATTGTCCATACGTTTCTAAAGTGTTCCTGAATCCAGTAGCAGAGATCCTCCTAAAACTTACTTGTGTAAAGAATACGTGCAGAAATCTACGTTTAAAATTTAGTGTGAACTAATTGTACTAAAATGTTGATGCATTTTCATAAAATAATGAAAAGAGGATTGTACATGAGATCGGGACAGGATGCCAGTAGAACCGTGATTACATGGGAATGAGATATTGCAAAAGAAATAATTAGGGGAAGACATTTGAAAAAACGCTAAGAATGCGCGCCAAAATATTTGCATATTATTTCAAATAGTGAAAAAACAATCCAGGATGTATAATATAATTATAATAAAAACAAAAAATAAAACTCACTGATATATATATAATAATAATGTGGCTCTACAACAGAGTTCCTAAAAGCTGGTTTATATCTTGCATCTTCAGTAGGTGCACGCTGGTTTGCACTTGACCGTTGTAGAGCCACATTATTATTATATATATATCAGTGAGTTTTATTTTTTGTTTTTATTATAATTATATTATACATCCTGGATTGTTTTTTCACTATTTGAAATAATATGCAAATATTTTGGCGCGCATTCTTAGCGTTTTTTCAAATGTCTTCCCCTAATTATTTCTTTTGCAATATCTCATTCCCATGTAATCACGGTTCTACTGGCATCCTGTCCCGATCTCATGTACAATCCTCTTTTCATTATTTTATGAAAATGCATCAACATTTTAGTACAATTAGTTCACACTAAATTTTAAACGTAGATTTCTGCACGTATTCTTTACACAAGTAAGTTTTAGGAGGATCTCTGCTACTGGATTCAGGAACACTTTAGAAACGTATGGACAATTTTTACTATTATTAATATCTACAATAAGATCAGTATGTTTTATTCATCTTATAGTCTGTCACTACATTATTAACAAAAGTTTGTTTTTAATACACAGCGTTGATTCATCACGATTGATCAAGTGCAGGTATTATTTTTAAATAATATATGGTTTTTAAATTAAACATAGTCTATAACTTTGGTGTCTTAGACATAAGTTCATTATTGCAAAAAAAATTTTCAGATTTCCTTTATTTCATCCTCAAAGGTTGTTCTTTGTTTTCATGTACAATATTCATTATTATCATTTTTATCATTACATTTTATTATCATTATCATTATTATTATTGTCATTAGTATTTTTCCTCAATTTTACATCTGTGTTTATCCATTGTTTTTTAATGTCAGCATTACAATAGGTATCAGTTCATAGGCCAAATTGAACCCTCTCTCCAGCAGTGCCTTGTGAGTACTTCTCATACACTATCTTCATTAGTTTTTTTAAATAGTGTCCACTATCTGCCCTGTGTTTTTAGTTTTTTAGTTTGTGGTTTATTGATCCATGGTGATTTTATGATTTTATTTAATTTATTCATCATTATTTATATTGTTTTATATTTATATATTTATATTATGTAATTATTTGTTGTTTTTATTTCTTGTTTAAGGTTTTATTCTATTAGTATAATTATTTTATCTATATTTTATGTTCATAATATGGTATTTGTATTGATGTTTAATATATGTTGCATGCCTGGTTTGCCTTAGTTTTATTTAAATGTGTTTATCTACGTTTATTGTTTTTTACATATATTGTTTGTTTTTTAAGTGTATCCCCCTGAGGAAGGCTTCGGCCGTAACGCGTAGGGGACCACCAATAAAGGCACCTGTGTTCATCCAATCTCTTGCCTCACTGTTTCCTGTTGGATCAGCAAGAGCTTTCTGCTCTCCTTGTGCCTGGCCTTCCATGGGGACTCATCTCAGGGGTGATGATGAATCGGATGTAGCCCATTTGTTGGCTTGACCTGTCTATCAAGAGGTGAAGTCTTAATGTTGTAAGCGTTAGCTAGATCTGTTTACTGAGAAAAACACTGAGAAATGCAATAAACTTTGAGTCTGCTGAATCCTTTTCAGTATAACCTTTGACTGGTTGATGATGAGGGGAGGTTATATCATTTGAGAATCTGTGCAGCATTATTAGCATTGAACTCCAGTAAACTCCTCAGCTTTGGGAACTGCTAACACCTAATCAGGTGTTAGTGGGCCTGATTTCCTGAGAGCAGCTGAGGGCCTGCATAAAAGGCTCCAGTGCCCTGCCTTGTTCAGGCTTTCCTACAGGAGCTCTCCAGATCAACCAACAGTAAGGATCTAAGGGTTTGTTTTATTATATTAAGTTGTTAGCTCTCTGACTGGGAGCTCTTAAAAGGGTTTTTGTACATTTTTAAAGCAAGGTTACTTTTTTTGGTGCTTTAGTGGGACTTTCCTTGAGCACAGTAGGTGGTTGAACTCCAGTACCCTCCTCAGCTTTGGGAACTGCTAACACCAAATCAGGAGTTAGTGGGCCTGATTTTCTGAGAGCAACTGAGGGCCTGCATAAAAGGCTCCAGTGCCCTGCCCTGTTCAGGCTTTCCTACAGGAGCTCTCCAGATCAACCAACAGTAAGGATTTAAGGGTTTGTTTTATTATATTAAGTTGTTAGCTCTCTGACTGGGAGCTCTTAAAAGGGTTTTTTGTACATTTTTAAAGCAAGGTTACTTTTTTTGGTGCTTTAGTGGGACTTTCCTTGAGCACAGTAGGTGGTTGAACTCCAGTAACCTCCTCAGCTTTGGAAACTGCTAACACCTAATCAGGTGTTAGTTCCCTCCCTACCCACCCCAACTCCCACCCACCCCTAGCGAGTAGTCTTGCTTTATAGGGCACCTCCCCATTTGACAAAGCACAGAGAATTGGACCAGCACATTTTGAATATAATTAAGGAGATTTAACTGCTTTTTCTCTGAAAGGTCAGCTGGGAAACCGGCTGGTACTTGGTAGATCTCTCTTTTTTGCTTTAACAGATACCTAAGCTCCACGAACAGAACAATAGCTGGGAAAAATCATATCGCTAAAGCTGTTGCCCCTGTTACAGCTTCTGCCTCGGTCCAGACAAAGGTCCTAATGCCAGTTGAAGGACCGGTTCCATGTGCAGGGTGCCTGCATGCTGAAGCTCTGAGGAAACAAGTGGAGGAACTCAGAGAGGAGGTGGCGAGGCTGAGGAGCATTCAAGACAGTGAGAAGTACATTGATGAGATGCTTCTTGCAGCAACCAAGCTCTCCAGCAGAGGAGAAGATGGGTGCCAACAGAATGTCGATGGTTGGACACAAGTCACCAGGGCCTGCAAAATCACCAATCCAACTTCTCCAGCCCTTGAATTGAAGAACCATTATGCAGCCCTGGAAGTGGAGAGGTGAAAGCATCCCTGGAAAGGGAAGAGCCAGAGCTCAAGTACCCAAAAGTTGCAGAATCAGTAACCACAAGGAAACGAAGGGTAGTGGTGGTTGGAGACTCTCTTCTGAGGGGTACTGAGGCGTCCATCTGCCGACCAGACTTGATGTCCAGAGAGGCATGCTGTCTGCCTGGTGCCAAAATCCAAGATGTTACGGAGAGTTTGCCGAGACTCATCAAGCCAACTGACTATTACCCAATGTTGCTAATCCATGTTGGAACAGATGATACTGCCAGGTATACCTCGGAACGTATCAAAAGTGACTTCATGGCTCTGGGACAGAGGGTGAAGCAGTTAAGTGCACAGATGGTGTTCTCTTCAATCCTCCCTGTTGAGGGTAAAGGCCAAGGCAGAGAGGCTCGCATCCTGGAGATGAATGCATGGCTGCATGGATGGTGTCATCGAGAGCGTTTTGGTTTCCTAGACCATGAGATGCTGTTCCAAGGGTTGCAGAGCAGAGATGGCATCCATCTGTCCAAGAAAGGTCAACGCGTCTTCAGTAGTAGACTGGCTAATCTACTGAAGAGGGCTTTAAACTAGATTCGTTGGGGATGGGTGAAGAAAGCCCCCAGGTAAGTGAAAGCCCCCAGGTAGGTGATACATTAAATAACTTTATGGAAATGGGTAATAGGGGTAACATATGGAAAGCAGTGTGTATAAATGCCCGTAGCATGGGAAATAAGATCCCTGATGTTGAAGCTTTGGTGGGAGTGGCTGACTTGGATTTAGTGGCAGTTACAGAAGCATGGTTCACAGAAAACCATGATTGGGATGTAATTATACCTGGCTATACTTTATTCAGAAAGGACAGGGTAGGAAGTAGGGGAGGAGGAGTGGCACTATACGTAAAAACTACTATTAAAGCTTTGGAATTACAGAGCTTAAAAGGGAGAGGGGAGGCATTGTGGGTTAAACTAGAAAGAGGGAAAGAGAAATCTATTTACAGTGGTGTGATATACAGACCTCCCTCACAAGAGGAAGAGGTGGACAGAGAGTTAATTGAAGACATGCGCAGCATTGCTAGGAAAGGGGAAGTGCTACTGATAGGAGATTTCAATATGCCAGATATTGATTGGCACATTTCTGCTGCAGTATCTCTAGAAGTAAGGAGATCCTGGATTCTCTACAGGGAGAACTATTCAGGCAATTGTTAACAGATCCCACACGTGAAGGGGCCATACTGAACTTGGTGCTTACCAATGGTGAAAGTGTTTCTGATGTTGTAGTGGGAGATCATTTTGCATCTAGTGATCACCAGATGGTGTGGTTCAGTATTAGGACTAGGGCTGTTAGAATCCATTCAAAGGTGAGGATCTTAGACTTTAGGAAGACTAAATTTGCGAAGATGGGCCAATACCTCAGGGAGTCGTTAGTTGGATGGGAACAGCTGAGGGATGTAGAAAAACAGTGGGAAAAACTGAAAGGGGATATTTTAAGGGCAACCAACCGTTTTGTTAAAATGATAAATAAAGGTAAAAGGAAAAGGAGACCGCTATGGTTTTCGAAAGAAGTAGCTGAAAAAGTGAAGAAAAAGAGGGAGGCCTTCATGAAATACAAGAGATCACAGAGAGAGGAAGACAGGCATCTGTATTTGAAAAACTTAGAGAAGCTAGCAAAGTAGTCAAGAAGGCAAAGATTCAAAAGGAGGAGGAAATAGCCAATGCAATAAAATGGGAGGATAAGACATTTTTCAGATATATTAGTGAGAAGAGGAAGGGCAAGAGTGGTATTGTCAGACTCAAGGGTGCAGGGGAGGAATATGTAGAAGCTGATAAGGATAAAGCGGTACTGCTTAACAAATATTTTTGTTCTGTGTTCACAGATGAAGAACCAGGAGCAGGACCTCAGAAAACACCCACAAATAGGAACAGAAGCAAAGGACATCTTGAACAATTTTCAAAAGACTGTGTTCGTGAGAAACTATCTCAACTTAAAGTAGACAAAGCGATGGGACCGGATGGGATACACCCGAGAATACTGAGGGAACTTGGGGACGTTCTAGCAGCTCCACTGACTGACCTTTTCAATGCCTCGTTGGAGTCGGGAGTGGTGCCAAAGGACTGGAGAGAGGCTCATGTGGTGCCTTTACACAAAAGCAGAAGTAAGGATGTGGTTGAAAACTACAGGCCGGTTAGTTTAACTTCGGTGGTGAGTAAATTATTGGAAATGCTGCTGAAAGAGAAAATAGTGAGGTTTCTGGAGTCCAGCAGATTACAGGATCCGAGGCAGCATGGATTCACCAGAGGCAGGTCTTGTCAGACAAATCTGATTGATTTCTTTGACTGGGTGACCAGGGAGTTGGACCAAGGGAGAGCCCTAGATGTGGTGTATTTAGATTTCAGTAAAGCCTTTGACACTGTTCCTCACAGGCGACTTATAAACAAACTGAGCACCCTAGGGATGGACCCTAAAGTTACTGCTTGGGTTAGAAATTGGTTGGGTGTGAGGCGACAAAGAGTACAAGTAAATGGAACTCACTCTGAGGAGAAGGATGTTATCAGTGGTGTGCCCCAGGGATCTGTCCTTGATCTGATTCTTTTTAACATCTTTGTAGTGATATAGCGGAAGGGCTTTCAGGTAAGGTTGCCTCTTTGCGGATGATACCAAAATCTGCAATAGAGTAGACACCCAGGAAGGGGTAGATAACATGAGGAGGAATCTAGCTAAGCTTGAAGAATGGTCTAGAATTTGGCAGCTGGGATTTAATGTTAAAAAATGTAGGGTCATGCATTTGGGCTGCAGCAATCCAAGGGAGCAATATAGTATACGGGGTGAAGTACTTTTGTCCACTAAAGAAGAGCGGGACCTAGGCATGGTTGTGTCTGATGATCTTAAAGTAGCTAAACAGGTAGAAAAGGCGACAGCAAAAGCTAGAAGGATGCTTGGGTGCATACGGAGAGGAATGGCTAGCAGAAAAAAGGAGGTGATAATGCCTCTGTATAAGTCTTTGGTACGACCTCATTTGGAGTATAGTGTGCAATTCTGGAGACTGCACCTTCAAAAGGATGTGAACAGGATGGAGTCGGTGCAGAGGGTGGCTACTAAAATGATTAGTGGTCTTCATTATAAAGCATATGAGGACAGACTGAAGGATCTTAATATGTACACCTTAGAGGAAAGGCGGGATAGAGGTGATATGATTGAGATGTTTAAATACCTCCGTGGCATAAATGTTCAGGGAGAGAGCCTCTTTCAATTGAAAGCAAGTTCTGCTACGAGGGGACATGGGATGAGGGTGAAGGGAGATAGATTCAGGAGTGATATGCGGAAATATTTCTTTACGGAAAGAGTAGTGGATCCGTGGAATAGTCTCCCAGTGGAGGTGGTAGAGATGAGGACAGTAACTGAATTCAAAAAAGCATGGGAAAAACACAGAGGATCTCTAAAGGTAAAAAGGGGACTGTTGTAGTTGTTATGGAAGGACAGACTAGATAGGCCATGTGGTCTTTTTCTGTCATCGTATTTCTATGTTTCTATTTAAAGGCAAGTTGCACAGATAGGACAAACTTCAGAAATATACTTTTGTCATAGGGGATGCAGAGATACTGGACTGTGGGGGAGTTAGAAAGAGTGGAGATGCTGAGCTATGAGGGGGACAGCTATGACGGAGATAGTGGGTTCTGAGGAGTGGACAGAGAGGAAATTGGAGATGATGCTACTGGATTCAGAGGTGAGCAGAGGGTGAGGGGTGGACCGAGAGATGCTGACCTCTGAGGGGTGGACAGAGAGCGAGAGGGAGATGCTGGGGTGGAGCAAGGGCGGGGCAGAGCACGGGTGGCGGGTTTTTCTCTTTCAAAGAGTTGGCAACCCTACAGTGGCCAGATATGGCCCTGGCATTGGATATCTGGGTCTAGGGTTCAGCGGCAACAGCTAGCCACTGAATATTGGGCCTATGATGTCTAATTATGCATTTTTACATGATTGTTGTGGGAGGGGTGGTGTTTTGATGATCACGATTGACTTTTTGATTATCATCGTATTGAGGGAGGGGGCTTAAGGCTGAAGGATAACCTAGGGCGCCCAATACCCTTGCACCAACCCCAAGCGCACCCCACACTAATGGTTACTGCGAATTAAAATGCACAATAAATACTTAGCACACTTTAGTAACAGGACCCCTTGGTTCTGTTTATTGCTCCATCGTCACAAAAACTCAAGGCGATGTATATAAAAACAAAGGAAATAGTAGGTAAAAAGCGAACATAAAAACAATAAAACAAAATAATAAAGATACATAACTAGTGCTAAATGATAAACATACCCTTAAATGCTGCCTGAAAAAGCCATGTCCTGCATACTTTTCTAAAGCTCAAATAATCTCTGAACCTTGTATTATTAAGGCTTGGCTATGGAAAATATGTGCTATCTGATCTCAACGAGCCTGGCATCTTGTGTAGATAGAAGCAATGAAAAAAGCTTGTGAAGAGCACATGAGCTGCAAACCATGTAAATGCCACTAAACTGGATAGTGCCAATGAGTGTGATAGAGCCACTGAATATCCACGGGTACTGCTGGGAGCGTCACCTGGGGATAACTGGTCAGTGGTGATATTCAACTGCTGACCAGTTATCCCTCAGTGGCGAAAGTTAGGCACAGAAAAGGCTGTCCTGACTTTTGTCGCTAAAACTAACCAGGCAGCGGCTGAATATTGTCACTGCCCAGTTAGTTTCCTGCTTTGGCGACAAACCCAGATACTTGGTGCCGGAAGCCAGATATGACCCAGTATTCAATATCCAGGTTTAATCGTGCTAGCCGCCACTGCTGAATATTATTATGTTATCATTAATGTGTTGCAGTAGAAATGAAAAGAAAAATAGTATCTCTCGTTTCTAGAATAATCTTTTTTTTCATCCAGAACAAATGGGCAAAAGCTACATGTACCACAGAGTCAATTTTCAGTAGAAGCGGTCAGTGGATGTTTTTAAATGTTTTTCAAAAAAATGCATATATTCAGAGGTGCTGATCGCTGACCGCTTGCTGCTATCCATATAGCAGCAATATTCAGACACTCTGAAGCAGGCCCATACCTAGCCCTGTGCGAGTAGTGCGGCCGCACAGGACGCAGAGGCTTAAGGGGCCATTTTAGCTTTCTTCCGTTGCCTGCCGCCGCTAATTATTCTCTCAGCGGCAGCAGGCAATGGAAGAAAGCTAAAATGTGCCCCTTAAGCCTTCCACCGGCAAGCCTTCCACTTAGCATGCTGGTGATTTGTACATCGGGAGCGCCTCTTCTCTCCCGCTGCGGAGGGGGGGGGGAGGGGGGAGCGCCTGATGTGCAAGTCGCACAGGGTGTGATCTTCCCTCAGTACGGCCCTGCTCTGAAGGTAATTCTGTAAGGAGTTGTGCAATGCTACACACTTTTCAATGCATGTAAGTCATGTATTTTCCATGGCTTACATGAACAGATTGGTCTTTACTTGGGTCCTTTAGGCGAGTTCTGTTCTGTAAGTGTACACATCAGGCTGATGGCATGGGCTTTGGGTGTGGGCATGGTCAGTGACATAGCATTAATTTACGCATGTAACTTTTATAAAACGCTGTAACTTACTCAGGCTCGTTACTGTTCTGGACACAGGCATTTACAGCAGCCCAAAGACTGGCTTAAGTGATCATGCCCAGGTTTGACATGCGTATCTCACCAGGTTTGACATGCGTATCTCACCACTTATGCTCCTGTTTTATAAATGTAAAATACGCATTTATTTTGCTTATAAATGAGGCATGAAATATGCATATTAACTCCAAGGGAATTCATAAAATTACCCTCCTCCACGGGGGTTCGTTTTAAAAGGAGCTGCAGAAAGATATGTGTCGTTTAGGTGTGAATCACGATAGTTGAGTGATTTACGCACATAAATGGGCCTTGACGTGGTACTTTAGCCAGTCACCATTCCATAAGTACTTGCATAGAAAATCTTAATCCTGACTTTCAAAGCACTATACTCTTGCAAATCAGAATATCTGTCCCAGCTTATTACACCGTGAGTCTGATTCTGTCCTGCACAGCTATCCCCTTTGTATGTCCGGTCTGAGCCGGACGTACAAAGGGGATCGCGATTCTGATCCCGAGGGGCTAGACGTGCCCCGTGGGATCAGAATTATGATCAGACCTGTACATGCAGGCTGCCCCCCCCCCAGCCCCTTCCACGCCCCGACTTTTAAAAAAACAACGTCCAGGGAAGTTATTCCACCTCAGAGGTGGCTTTTGTTTTGCTTATGGGGATGGCCAGCGTGTTTCTGTTTTTATTCTTGTTCTGTTCTCGGGGTTCTTGGTGATCATCGGTTGGAGGATGGTTGATGATAAATTGTGTAAGATTTTGAAGACTGTCAATAAAGTTTTGTATTTGGAACGTGTGAGAACTGGGAGCCGGTGTAGGGTGGGTGTTATGTGGCAATGTTTTGCAGCTCCAGGGATTATGTGTGCTGCAGTTTTTTGAACAAGTTGGAATGAGTGTGTTGTTTATATCTCATTTTGTTCTCTCCCCATCTTCTGCCCGTTGATTACTTATGAGACCGCCTTTAAGCAACAGGCTTCCGAATTGTGCAATTCCCATCTACTATATCTAAGGAAAGAAAACTTTTTCAAAAATTTTTTAAAAGATCTGAAAACAAATCTCTTTGAGACAATCTGTACAACTTATATTTAGCCTACAGGTCAATTTTGTGCTGAGCCATGTGCGGAATTGCTTGGCGGTATTCCTTTGTTTCTTTCCTGTTCTGTTCTGACCTCTTATGTTTCCTTGTTTTTAATTACTATTGTATTTTATTGTTTAACTATTTTTTAACAATGTAAACCACTTTGACAGTCCAGCAAGACAGATAAAGCATAAAGATACAGTATGTGCGCAAATACTATAATTTACACTTGTTCTTGAGAAATCTAGGCCCAGGCATTTATACCATCCATAGGCCCAAATTTAACTTGTACCTTCTAAAACGTAGACCCCTATTTTATAAAGTAAAGCATGGGCATACTTTATTTTATAAAATAGGTGTGAAATATATCTGGAAAACATGCGTTAACTACATGGAACTTCATAAAATTATCCTCTGTTGGGGCTGTGTTTTGGATGTTTGAAAATGGACATTCAGACATCCACATCACAAGTACATCACCAAAGTCATTTTACTAACTGGGTATATGGCTGTCCCTAGCATGGGGACATTCAAGTAGAATGGGGATGTGCTGGAGGAGTGGCCTGGATAGAGCCAGGAAGATGCATGTCACACTGCAATTTCAGAATGGCGCAAGCATGTCTGGACCTGGTTAGGAGGTATCCATGCTATACCTGCTACTGACCATGAAGAAGGAGCAAAAAAGTGCTCGTTTCATGGCAGGAACACTACCAGGGGGAAAGAGCATAATGCACAGCTATCATCACAGTCAATATTTCCTGGCAAAAATAAATAGCATGTAAATTCAAACCCCAAACAGATTATTAATCCGCCACCACAGAACTGTCACTGAATA
Organism: Ichthyophis bannanicus; assembly: GCA_033557465.1. Lineage (NCBI taxonomy): Eukaryota > Metazoa > Chordata > Amphibia > Gymnophiona > Ichthyophiidae > Ichthyophis > Ichthyophis bannanicus. The sequence goes on along the minus strand of CM066043.1, from coordinate 209,708,009 downwards.
TGGACATCCCCCTTTTGGAAAATGCTGGCTGGGAAATCCAAGAAGCCATTTCTGTGGCTGTACAAATTGGGGATGTCCACTTTTCTAAAACTGAGCCAAAACTTAGATATCCCCAGTGTTTTCTCAGATGTTTTGCACTGGACGTCCCAGACTGCACCTGGACATTACTAAAATGTCACCCTATAAGATAAGACTGTTACTTTACTTTAGGCTGAATATTAACCCTATATAGATAATCTATGATTCTCACCCTGCTACTACTACTACTATGCCTATTTCTACCCCAGCCCTATATGGATAGGGCCAGAGTGGCTAGCCAAAGTTTCACCCTCGTACTGTCCATATAGAAGCTGAATATCCATAGATAGTAGACTTACGCATTTACCAGCCACTGGTAAACATTAAATCCTTTCGAAAATTTCCCCCCAATATTTCCAGAGTGTAAACAAAGGATTACCAAGAAGTGTAAGTTTGCCTTTAGGTGACTAGCAAGTAGACGGTGCTATGGGGCCCTTTTACTAAAGTTATAAATTTGCCGCACCTTAGATATAAAAATCAATGCATGTACGTGCAAAGCTTGGCTGCTAACTGCTGGGTGGTCCCAGCAGGTTCCCATACAGCTACCGTACAGAAAAGGTCTTTAGCAAGCGATAAGTGCCTTGACAATTAATGTGCTACACTTACTGCCTCCTGTCACTAGGCAAACTGCAATAGTAACAGCATAGTAAAGTTACATTCGCTAACTGCAATGCACAGTCCACGGCCATTTCCCACCCCACAACATGCTATGCAGTATGGAGATTTCCACACTCATCAATGCTAAGTCTTTAGCTAATTAACTGTGGCGGTAGTTAGATGAATCCTTGCTTAAAGTCAAATCCAAGTGGTTTTAGGTACAACTGACTATCAGCTTGCTGATTTAAAACAAAATACAATGAGTTTTCAAAGACTAAACTAGCAGATTGAAAACAAATAATAGAAAGTATTTTTTCACACAGCATATAATTAAGCTGTGGAATCTACTGCCAGAGGATATGGTCAAGGCGACTATCATAGAGGGGTTTGAAAAAGCCCAGATTTAGGAATAGGCAGCATAGGCAACTGCTTAGGGTGCCAAATATCAAGGTCAAAGAGGCCTAGGTATCTGATACCCCTATTTTAGGGCCATATGTACGTGTTGCTTCATTTTTATAATAAATTGTAATTAATGCATTACAACCCATGTGCTGCTTCAAAGGGTGGCCCTTTCTCTGTTCCTCTCCTGGGTTGCTAATCTTTTGGGGATCTCTGTCCCCCACCCCTGCTCTCTGAAATCTGCTTCTAGTCTTGTCTATGGGCACCAAGTCCTAAATCTGGCCCTCGGTTCCAAAGAGGTTTGGACAAGTCCATTGCAAAGTATTAGCCAAGTAGATATAAAAAATCCATACTTATTCATGGAAATGATCAATGAGAAACTTAGGGGTATGTTTACTAATCAGCGGTAGCGGCTTCTGTGCCATATCGGAGCTGCGACCCCATTGAATTCAAACATACCCCTTAATCTGCTTTTTGGAATTTGCCAGGTACTTGTGACCCACACTGGCCACTGTCCGAGACAGGATGCTGGGCTTTCTGGACCTTGGTCTTTCTTATGACTTTTCTAATGTTCTTGATAATCTTATGTAAATGTCGTTGATTATAATGGGACATCTTTGTCTCTCAAGGGTCACTATTTTAAAAACCCAGTTAGGAAATAGATTATCATTGACTTTTCATTTAAAGAATCATTTGGGTTATGAGAATGTGCAAGATCAGTTTCTTCTAAGAAATCTTTGTAGCATAGAGCCAAGAAAATTTCAGGGGAACAAAATGGAATAGAAGTTATCACTATTGTGCAAAGAAACATTTGTGGACACAGTCCCAGTTTGTGTGAAATCAGCAGTAAATAACCTAACCCAGCGGTCTTTAAAAAAACAAAACAATTTAAACCCTTCAAAGGGGACATCTGCAATGTGTTTGGTTGTTCCTGGTCCTCTCCAATCCTGTGATCCCCAGCTTGCATTTAATGGTTGACCAAAGATGAAAATTCTGTTTTATAGTCTATTGTCATAAAACCCACTGATAAAGTCAATGCCATTGCTTTTTGGGATCACAAAGATTATGTTGCTGAAATTACTAGACAATAATCAGAAACTGGCTTTTTCCAAATGACTACACATAAGTAAGAGTGGGAAATTGTTCTTGTGTCTGCTCAGGGATTTTTAACTAATGAGGAATTTTCTTTATTCAAGAATCTTGACAATTTATACTTTACTCAAGCTCTAAAAGATGATTTTATTATCTTCGAGGAAAAGACTCTAGTAGATCATCTCTTTTCATTGATCAGTTTTTGAGAATGACTGACTGTTTCTTACACCCCTGAGAGTATATAGGGACTTGTCCTGGCTATCTTATTATTACAGAGGGTACTTTTGGAATAACTTTGTATTGGTCAGGTAGGTAATTTAACATACATTTAAATCCATTGTGTAAAACAAGGTTTGAAGGCTTTATAAAATACATACAACTGAATGCTCCATTTTAGAAATGTACAGGGTCAAAAAAAGCAGGGTCACAAGGGAGATTTGCATATACAGTGGAACCTCGGTTTTCATGATTAATCCGTTCGAAAAAGTCTGACTAAAACCGAATGTATGAAAACTGAAGCAATATTTCCCATAAGAAATAATGTAAATCCAATTAATCTGTTCCAGACACCCAAAAATATGAACAAAAAATACATTTTATAGAGAATAACTATATTGTTACATATAGAAAACAATGAGAAATAAATATAAATGACTAATGAAATGGATAAATGAACATTTAACATCACTTTTACCTTTATTGAAGCCTCTTGTTGGCATATGAAAGACAGTCAATCAGCAAGAGAATCAAAATAAAGAAAATCCCACTTCTGGCCACAAGATGGTGCTCCATTTTCAACTGTACAAAAACCGAGACAATGTACGAAAACTGGGACAAAATCTCAATGAAAAAGGTCAACGAAAAACGAATCGTACGAAAACTAGGGCATACGAAAACCGAGGTTTGACTGTATAAGTGGTTAATATGAGACTCAAATAATCCCCTGTTGTTGCAATCAAAAAAAGTCTTAATGCAGGGGTTCTCAACCCAGTCCTCGGGACACACCTAGCCAGTCAGGTTTTCAAGATAGCTAAAATGAATACGCATGAGAGTGATTTGCATGTGCTGTCTTCATTATAAGCAAATCTCTCTCATGCATATTCATTGAGGTTATTGTGAAAACTTGACTGACTAGGTGTGTCCCTAGGACTAGGTTGAGAGCCATTGGTCTAATGTGATCTATACAAAAGGGAAGAAAATAGACCTTAGAATATAGCAGTTCAGTTCAAACATCTGCTTTGCCTTGAACCATCATTGGTCATAAAAAAAACCCTCTATGTGACATGAATAGGTGATGGCATATAGATGTGCTGAGTTTTGCCTTATTTATATTTCCCATGTGTAAACCTACCCATCCAAAAGCAACAAATTAGGGAGCCATCACCAAAAGGCAAGTTTTGACCCAAGGGAATAAGCTTTCAATGTCAGAGAGGTGAGCGCATTCTCCCCCCCCCCCCCCCCCCAACAAGTACTTCTCCAAGCCCTAAGTCCAAAAAAGAAGTTAGCCAGGAGTCATGAGTAATGCCAATGGATAAAAGTTCTTGAGGTATTTACGCATTGCCATTCTAACATATGGAATACATATACCCCTGGAAGGCTCTGCTTGGAACACACCACCTTTACATCGCAGCCTTCTGCTCAATATGGGGCTCATTTTGTAAGGGATGCATGGAAAGATGCATGCTAGTTACGAGTATAAGTCTCTATTTTAAAGAACCGGGGCTTATCTGGTTAGCAAGTCCTGCTAACTGGATAAGACCTTTTGAATATCAAGCCCAACTGATTTTATCTTTTATGGTACACTACAACCCTCAGTCAGCTTGCCTCAGTTGTACTTGAAAGGCATTTCTGATTCTATTTCGAAGATATTTGGTGCAAAATGTTTAGCACAGTGGGATCTTACTGCTGCTCAATGGAAGCAGGTTCTACCACCACAAGTGCAGCTTAGTGTTACGACTTCAATTGATGATGAGTGCATGCCCTATTTCCTCCTGCCAGACTTCTTGAGAGACTGCCTTCATGAGGAAGAAAATGATCTGCTTCCTGGTACAGCCTTTATTTCACAGGAACTGGACGGTCTTTTATTTTCCTTCCCTGATAAGGTTGGGCTATGAAATTCTGACATTGGTTCCCTTTTGAAGCATGCTGGCAGGGCCAGTAACTAGTCTATTGCACCAGCTTATGGGAAGCTGCTGTACTAGAGTGAGGTTATTTTTGTTACTGTGATGGTGGTGATGTTAAAGATGGTAATGAGAGGGAGGATTAGAAGCTTGTTTTGAGCGGCACTGTACCGCGGACCTCTGCACTTGAGGCCTGTGAGGGGAAGAACTGGAGCACTATCAAGCTGCCCATAGTCACTGCAGGTATCAACGCAGCTACCCCATGCAGATGTCATCAGGGATGCCCTCCCGAAGGCGCTGAAAAGCCGTTGGGAAGGTCCTCGGGCCTGTGCTCAAAGGGGCAGATCCTGCCCCTTTGGAGCACTGTCAGATGACTGTTGGAGTTGCATTCCTAGGAAGACTGGTGTGAAAATCAGGTACTGTGCCATGTGCTGTAAACATTCTTGGTCTCTTTTCCTCTTTCTCATGGGAAGACGGAAAATAAAGACTAAGACTGTGAATAAAACCCAGACTGCTGCTCAAGCAGTTGGTAGGGTGACTGGACCTTTCGACAAACATTTCATCGTGGGCGCTGCTGCCCTGCCTTCCTTTGAGGAGGCCTCCTTTAGTTCATTAGAAAGGTCTTCTCCCCCACTTCCCTGCCCACAGTTATCATGTGCTTAAGAATGTAGTGGGATCGGAGGTTTTTCTAATGTCTTTGGTCCTCTCCCGAAACCTGTTGCTATACCACCAAGTGAAATTACCATGAAAGATTTATGGTATGCAATTTCAAATATTGATTTAAAAAACACCTTTTCTCAACTGTTTCGTCACTCTTTCTCTTCTCAAAAATAGTACAAAAGCTGCAGGAAACAGATAGTAGGTCATTGGCTTTGGTTCAATCTAATTCAAAAATGGAAGGTCAGCTGCATTCTTTGCAGCAGACTCATGTTTCCTTTATACGTGACTCCTTGTCTATTCATTATAAATTAGAAGCTCTAGAGAATTTATCTAGAGCTAATAATTTAAGATTTCTAAATTTTCCAATTACCCACCTGCTATCTGCTACAATTTTGCTGGAAAAATATTTTAAGGAGGTATTGTTGATAACTGAAACTCTACACGTCCAGGAATGTTATTTACCCAGCAGGATTAGAAAAGAGGCACGAGGTGAGGAAGGAACTGACATGTTATTGTCTGAAGTAAACCTAACACAATTTCTTGAGGATTCTACGAGCTTCTTGGGTTAGGGGCGATCTTTGCGTCCCTTGGACCTTCCTTGCTTGATCTATTGGTGATGTTTAGTTGCCTTTTGATTTGTCCTTTCTTCCCTTGATGGGAGATACTAGCTGCATTTCTTTTTTTGTTTTCTTGTTTTTTCCTTGATTGTTTTTGATTGTAGTTGGGGCATATTTCCTTAATCTCTTATTGGGTTTGTAGTGTGATAAACCTTATAAACAAGATAGTAATGAGAGTGAGACAATGTACAGTAAGTCATCTCTTGCCACGCTGGCAACTGTGAATGTTCCAGACTGACGTGTGCTTCTTCTTTCTTTATCTCCAGCCTGATCTTTTCATTTTAATGCCACTGCTACTCATTTTGTCAAAACATAGCTAGTGTATCATTACTTCCATACTGTGTGAGACGTAGCGAATTATGTAATACCGTCAATGTCAGAATCTTTCTTTCTGCACACTGCTGGCCCTCCAGTCTTTCTCTCGCCTTCACCCCTGATCAGAGAGAGGGAAAGCAAGAACGTTTATCCCGTTGAATTTTGGGATGCTTTTCTTGCAGCTGCCTGCCCACTAGTACAATACACTAATTTCTTTGCTATTTCAGAGCACATGTGCTGTGCAAAATACATGTCTGGCAATTAACCTTGTCTGAATCATTTTTTGAATGGCAATTCTCTGAAATCCCTAGATTAAAGAGGGCTTGAAGTGTTTTTAAATATCACAACCATCTCTATTGTATATATTTCATAGATCAACATAAAAAGATTTACTAGGTTAAAAGGCATTGTTAGCTAAAAAAAAATTAATAAAACTAAGAGGATGGTAACACCTCAGCAGACCAGCAGAATTCTTTCAACTGTCCTTCAACTATATTTGAAAAAAAGATATATTCATCTGAGATATTAAACCTGATAAATGATTTTTCATATTCATCCATGTCTGATTTTGGAAGAGGTCAGATACAGTTAAGTCATGTAGGTGACATATACCTTTCTTTCCATATTGGAATAATTAAGCAAACACAATGCTGACGATAACAGCATGCATCCTTAACTCTTCAAGGGCACCATATCTGGGACACATGAGGCTTGAATCCTTACCATCTAATGGGATCATCCTGATCTATGAACTACTCAATCCAACAAGGAACTTCTCCACCTTAAATGCCAAAGCATATGCATTTTTATAACACATTACACTAAGTCCATCGTCAAAAATGTTCCTCCTCGTGCCGTAGATGTTTGAACATGGATTATTCTCAATTTACTTCACACAAAGAAAACTAACATCGGAGTCAGATCAGAACTTTGAATAAGAACTAGATAAAATATGGCAACATATGCTGGTTCGGCATGTCAGGATTTAGGGCATTTTCTTATCACATCTTATTGATTTTACTTATAGTTACATTTGGATTAAATTTTACTCAACTGATCCTGAGCATTCATCAAAAAATGCATTTCCTTCTGAGTTGGATCATCTCCTCAATATAACTATCATGTGATTTTCTGTGGCTGCATATGCCCACATGCTTCTTCATGAGCAGACATTCTGAACTTTATTATCTCAAAAAGAAGAGGCTTAGCATTATCAACCTACCTTTACAAGTCATCTTTCTGCTCTGGATTTCTTGCCGTTCCAGTAGCCTGAGAACAACCTATATATAATTGCTGAGACTTTCTAACTTTTTCATAGTACTAACCACTCCCATTGATCAAGAAGCCTATTTGCCAAAACTAAAAACAAATCTTGCACTGCTTGTTTTAGCAATCCATGCAAAAACTTGTGGCTTATTGAGCAAGAAGACCTGTGTATGAGGAAAGAACAGAAATGTATTCACTCAAAGGCGTTTTTCAGGACTTTTTACTTTGGATTTCATGTTATAGAGCACAGCTATTCACCAGAGACAACCTTCCAGATTTCCCATCCCATTGCAGCATGAAACATGATTACAATTACCCGGGTATCAACTGGGTCACAGCAGGACATGAAAGGGAGATAAAGTTTCTAGATGAAATAAATGACTGCTTCTTGGAGCAGCTGGTTCATGAACCAACAAGAGGGAAAGCTATTTTGGACCTAATCCTTAGTGGCGTGCAGGATATGGTACAAGAGATAAGGGTTTTGGGGCCACATGGCAATAGTGATCATAGCATGATCACATTTAATTTAATAAATGAAAGAAGGACAGCAAGGAAATCCACAGTACTCCCATTTAACTTTCAAAAGGGAGACTATGATAAAATGAGAAAAATAGTTAACAAAAGACTAAAAGGAGCAGCTCAAAGGCTAAAGATTTACATCAAGCATGGGCATTGTTTAAAAATACTATCTTGGAAATCCAGAACAGATGTATTCAAAGCTTTAAGAAAAGTGGAAGGAAGGCCAAAAAACTGCCTGCATGGTTTAAAGGTGAGGTCAGAGAGGCTGGTGTGACCACAAAAGCATCTTTCAGGAAATGGAAAAAGGGAAAACAACATAAGCACTGGCAAGTTAGATGCAAGGCATTGATAAGGCAGGCAAGGAGAGAACTTGATAAACAGCTTGCTGTGGAAGCAAAAATGCATAATAAAAACGTTTTCAAGTACATTCGTAGCAAAAAACATGTGAGACAGTCAGTTGGACCATTGGATGATAGAGGAGTAAAAGGGGTGTTAAGTGAAGACAAAGCCTTAGTGGAGAGACTGAATGAATTCTTTGCTTCAATCTTTTCTGAAGATGTAGGGAATTTACCCATGCCTGAAATGGTATATAAAGGTGATGTATCGGAAGAATTGAAAGAAATATTGATAAACCAGGAAGATGTAAACTGAAGAGTACCAAGTCACCTGGACCTGATGGTATACATCCAAGGGTATTGAAAGAAATGAAATATGAGATTGCAGAGTATACTAATAGTAATCTGTGAACTATCATTAAAATCAACTGTACTACCTGAAGAGTGGAGAATGGCCAATGTAATGCCAATTTTTAAAAAGAGTTCTAGGGTTGATCCGGGAAACTACAGACCTGTGAGTCTGACATCAGTACCGGGCAAAATGGTAGAACCCTTTATAAAGAATAAAATTACTGATCATGTATATAGTCATGGTTTAATGTGAGAAAGCAACATGGATTTAGCCAAGGAAAGTTTTGTCTTACTAATATGTGTTATTTTTTTGAAGGTGTGAATAAACAGGTAGATAAAGGTGAGTCGGTTGATATAGCGTATCTGGATTTTGAGAAAGTCTTTGAAAAGGTCCCCCAAAAGAGACTCTTGGCGAAATTAAAAAGTCATGGGATTGGAGGCAGTGTAGTATTATGGATCAGAAACTGGTTAAAAGATAGAAAGCAGAGGGTAGGGCTAAATGGCCATTTTTCCCAATGGAGAAAGGTAAATAGTGGAGTACCACAGGGATATGTGCTGGGCCAGCTGCTTTATAACATATTCATAAATGACCTGGAAATGGGAATAATGAGTGAGGTGATCAAATCTGCAGATGACACAAAATTATTCAAAGTTGTTAAAACCCAAGAGGATAGTGAAAAATTGCAAGAGGATTTTGATAAACTGGAAGACTGGGCATCCAAATGGCAGATGAAATTTAATGTGGACAAGCACAACGTTATGCACCTAGGAAAGAACAACCCAAACTTTGGTTACACAATGCAAGGTACCACCTTAGAAACCACTACCCAGGAAAAAGATTTAGGCGTCATCGTGGATAATACGTTGAAACCCTCTGCCCAGTGTGCAGCGGCCGCCAAGAAAGCTAATAGAATGCTAGGAATCATAAGGAAAGGAATGGAGAATAAAACAAAGGATATTATAATGCCTCTGTATCATTCCATGGTGCGACCGCATTTTGAATATTGTGTGTAATTCTGGTCACTGTATCTTAAAAAGGATATAGCGTTATTAGAAAAGGTACAGAGAAGAACCACCAATGGTAAAGGGGATGATGGAAGCATACCCCTATGAGGAAAGGCTTAAAAGATTAGAGCTCTTCAACTTGGAAAAGAGAAGACTGAGGGGAGATATGATAGAAGTCTATAAATTAATGAATGGAGTGGAATGGGTTAACATAGATCGGTTGTTTGTGCCATCAAAAAGTAGAAAGACTAGAGGACACACAATGAAGCTACAATGAAACGCATTAAGACTAATAAGAAAAAATATTTTTTCACTCAATGTGTAATCAAACTCTGGAATTCGTTACCAGAAGATGTAGTAAAAGCTGTTAGTGTAGTTGGGTTTAAAAAAGGTTTGGACAAGTTCCTGGAGGAAAGGTTCATAAACCATTATTTAAAGGGGACCTGGGAAATCCACTGCTTACGCCAGAATGAGCATTGTGGAACCTGTGGACTTTGGGTACTTGCCAGGTACTTGTGACCTGGATTGGCCACTGTTGGAAATAGGATACTGGGCTTGATGGACCTTGGTCTGACCCAGTATGGCATTTCTTATGTTCTTATAACCTTACTGGGAATACATGTATAATACCTGTCTCAGGACAGCCCTCATAAACTTCCATACATGTTACAACACTGAGTGTAACAACCCTGGCTGGAAGATATATAGTAATATAGTAACATAGCAACATGGTATATGAGGGCAAATAAAAACTAGCATGGTCCATCTGGTCTGCCCAGCAGGGTGGCAAGAGTAGGTGTGCCTGTTGTTCTGTGCAGGTCGCCCCTCCCCATGCCTTTGTTTAGGGATGTACCCACTACTCTGTGCAGGTCACCATATTTGTTGACGCCATGGCACCACGATTACATTCAACTGCCCTGACTGAGTTAGCCAGGTGCAGTCCTGCATGTGCAGGCCAGACAAAATTGCTTTCCTGGCCTACTTGTGCAGGACTGTTTGCGATTCTGATCCCATGGGGCTACATCCCTGATTTCCCCTTCCTGTTCTCAATCTCCCCCCCCCCCCCTTCTCATCCTACCCTCTCTTCCTTTCCTATGATTTCTATTGATGAGACTGCTCTTCTTCTCTCCTCCTCCAAGCTCATCACTTGCTCCTCTGATCCTATCTCCTCTACCATTGTCCCCTCCATTTCTCATATTCTCAACCTCTCGCTCTCCACTGCTACTGTCCCGGCTGACTTTAAACATGCTGTAGTCACGCCTCTCCTTAAGAAACCCTCACTTGATCCCTCTTGTCCTTCTAATTATTGCCCCATTTCTCTCCTTCCTTTTATTTCTAAACTGCTCGAATGTGCGGTTTACCGCCGTTGCCTTGACTTCCTCTCTTCCCATGCTCTTCTCGATCCCTTACAATCCGGTTTCGTCCCTTGCACTCTACTGAAACTGCTCTTGTCAAAGTCTCCAGTGACTTGTTCCTGGCTAAATCTAAAGGCCTTTACTCTGTCCTTATCCTCCTTGACCTTTCTGCTGCTTTTGATACTGTTGACCATGATCTTCTCCTTGACACTTTGTCCTCGCTTAGCATTAGGGACTCTGTTCTTTCCTGGTTCTCCTCATATCTTTCCCATCGCTCCTTTAGTGTATGTTCTGGTGGTTGCTCCTTCTCTGTTAGTGTCCCCCAAGGCTCTGTCTTGGGTCCCCTTCTTTTTTCTCTCTATACCCAATCCCTTGGTGCGCTTATTTCCTCTCATGGTTTTCAGTACCATCTCTATGCTGATGACTCCCAGATCTATCTCTCTACTCCTGATCTTTCTCCTGCTTTGCAGTCCCGGATCTCTTGCTGTCTCTCTGCCATTGCTGCTTGGATGTTCCATCGTCGCCTGAAATTGAACATGGCCAAGACTGAACTTCTCGTTTTTTCTCCTAAAATTTCCCTTTCTCCTTCTTCTTTTTCAGTCTCTGTTGATGGCTCTGTTCTCCAACCTGTTTCATCTGCTCGCAATCTGGGTGTTATTTTTGACTCTTCGCTCTCTTTCTCCTCTCATATCCAACTCATTGCTAAGACCTTTCTCTTCAACATTGGCAAAATCCGCCCCTTTCTCTCTGAGCTCACTACTAAAACCCACATCCATTCCCTAATCACCTCCCATCTTGATTATTGCAACCTGCTTCTTGCTGGTCTCCCTCAGTCTCATCTCTTCCCCCTTCAGTCTATTCAGCACTCCGCTGCCTTTTTGATTTTCCATCAGTCTCGTTTTGCCCACATCACTCCTCTCCTCAGATCTCTTCACTGGCTCCCTATCCGTTTCCGTATTCACTTTAAGCTTCTCCTTCTGACCTATAAGTGCATTCACTCTGTGGCTCCTCAGTACCTTTCTTCTCTCATGTCTCCCTACTTCCCCCCTCATGAACTCCGTTCTTCTACCCAGTTGCTTCTTGCTATGCCCTTCTCCTCTATTGCCAACTCCAGATTCCGCTCGTTCCACCTTGCTGCACCTTACACTTGGAATAAACTTCTTTTGTCTTTACGCCAGGCATCTTCTTTGTCCCTCTTCAAACTTAAGTTAAAAGCTCATCTTTTCACCCGTGCCTTTGGCTCTTGATTTTCCTGTTCTTATTCTTCTCCTTTTCTTGCTTTGTCTTTTTTTAGATTGTAAGCTCTTTTGAGCAGGGACTGTTCTCTTGTATGTTTTCATTGTACAGCACTGCGTGCACCTGGTAGCGCTTTATAAATGCTTAGTAGTAGTAGTAGTAGTAGTAGACGTGCCCGCGGGATCAGAATCATTATCCCATCTGTGCGTCCGGTTCAGACCAGATGCACAGAGGGGATGGACTTGAGGGACAGAATCAGGCCCTAAGTATTTAAAGATCTGTATCACATTTCCCCTGTCCCTCCTCTCCTCTAGCATATACATATTTAGGTTTTCGAGTCTCTTTTCATATGTCTTCTGGCAAAGGCTCAAAATCATTTTGGTCGCCTTCCTCTGAACTGTTTCCAGTCTTTTTATATCCTTTGTGAGATATGGTCTCCAAAACTGAACACAATACTCCAAGTGACGCCTCTCCAATGACTTGTACTGTGGCATTAATACCTCCTCCTTTCTGCTGGTGATTCCTCTCTGTATGCAACCCAGCATCATTCTGGGTTTGGCCACCACCTTGTTACACTGTTTCACCACCTTGAGATCCCCAGAAACAATCACGCCAAGGTCCTTCTCCTGGTCCGTGCACACCAACCTCTCATCCCCTATTGCATACAAGTCTCTTGGATTTCTGAATCCCGTGCATGACATTGCACTTCTTCACATTAAATCTTAACTGCCAAGAATTAGACCATTCTTCCAGCCTTTGTAGATCTTTCCTCATGTTATCCACTCCCTCTGGGGAGTCCACTCTGTTGCAAATTTTCATGTCATCTGTGAAAAGACATACTTTTCCATTCAGTCCTTCAGCAATATCACTCACAAATACATGGAAAAGTACCAGTCCCAGGACTAATCCCTGGGGCACCCCGCTAATCACCCTCCTTTCATCTGAGTGAGTTCTGTTTACATCACGTTCTGTCGTCTGTCAGTCAACCAATTTCTGATCCAGTTCACCACCTTGGGACCCCATCCCCAGGCTGTTCAGTTTATTGATAAGCCTCCTACAAGGAACAGTATTCAAAGGCTTTTCTGAAATCTAGGTAGATCACATTCATCGCATGCCCTTGATCTAGTTCTCTGGTCATCCAGTCAAAGAACTCAATCAGATTTGTTTGGCAGGATCGTCATTTGGTAAAACCATGTTGCCTCGGATCATACAATCTATTGATTTTGAGAAAGTCCACTATTCTCTCTCTCTGGAGCTCCTCCATTATTTTTCCTGCCACCGAGGTAAGGCTTACTGGCCTATAGTTTGTCACTTACTATTTCCACTTTTGTGAAGAGGTACCACATCAGCCCTTCTCCACTCCTGTGGAACTTCTCCTGTCTCCAAGTATCTATTAAAAACATCCTTTAAAGGCCCTGCAAGAACCTCTCTGAGATCTTTCAATATCCTGGGATGTATCCCATCCGGTGCCATAGCCTTGTCCACTTTCAGTTTTGCAAGCTATTCAAACACATCATCTTCTGTGAATGGTGTGGTATCTACTCCATTCCCATTTGTATATTTGTCACTCATATGTGATCCTTCTCCAGGATTTTCTTTCGTGAAAACAGAACAGAAGTATTTGTTTAGCATTTTCGCTTTTTCAACGTCATTTTCCACAAATCCGTCCTCAGCACTTTTGAGTCTTGTAATTTCACCTCTGATCTTCCTCATCTCCCAAATATACCTGAAAATACTTTTGTCTCCATGCTTCACATCATTAGCCATCAATTCTTCTGTCTTTGATTTTGCTATCTTTATTTTTCTCTTTGTCTCTTTTAGCTTTATCCTATATTCTTCGCTATGTTCTTCTTTTTGAGATCTTCTGAATTTTGTGAAAGCTGTATTTTTTGCCTTTATTTGTGCAGTCACTGCTTTAGAGAACCAAATAGGTATCTACTCCATTCCCATTTGTATATTTGTCAATCACAGCTGGTCCTTCTCCAGGATTTTCTTTAGTAAAAACAGAACAGAAGTATTTGTTTCCCATTTCCGCTTTCCTTTCCATTTCTCCGGGCCAGTCCAGGGAAGGTTAGGTTGTCAATCCCCTTCAGCAGCTGAGGATATGAAGACATCAAGTTTTCTTGAGCCGTGAAGCCACTCCCCCTGAGGTCAACTGCCAGTCTTTCATTCCTCAGCAGCTGAAAAGGATCGTTATTAGCTCTCTCCTTTAGGTTTTTGAAGTTGGTTTTATTTATTTATGTTAATTTAATTGGCTCTGGCAGAGCTGATTTGTTTTATAGTCCTACTTTAAATTTCTTAAAGATTTTATTCAATTGTATTCTTCCTAGCAGGGAGTCTTACATTGTTTTTAATCAATGTTCTCTTCCTAGCAGGGAGACAAACATTGCTATTGATCAATGTTCTTTTCCTAACAGGGAGATAGACATTGCTGTTAATTACGGACTATGGCAGAGCCTGCCTGAAGTGTTCCGTCCTTTTTAAGAAGAGTGCAGTTAATCTGGGAGCCCCAGCTTTTCCTCTGCATTTAAAATTCATTGCTTTCTAAGTGTTCCGCTAGCAGCGGTTCAAACTTTGAAAAATCATGCAGGTTTGCAGTGTCCCCGATGGTCACAGATTTTCTGGATCATCGCGATTTTTGTAGGGGGTTCTTGTTTTGTTTTGGACTCTGCCGCGGCACACAAAAGAAACAGAATCTGAGGTGTGCAGATCGGCGGTTTTCAAATCAGCGCGGTGCTGATCTTTCCTCTGACACGGAAGATAAAGATTCAATTCTGCAGCATTTAAATCAGCGTTTTTCAGATCAGTGTGCTTTGCCTACTTTCTGATCTAGTGTGTTAAGATTTATAGTGTTAAGTTTAGTTTTTGGCAATATAAGTTGTTGCAATGGCAGAAAAGGTTGCCATGGAAACGGATAAACACTTGTTTAACGCTGAGAAAGCCGGTGTATCGGCCATTTTGAATTCTCCCGTTGTTTTACAATCTGATAAGCAACGACCTACTAAGAAAAAAGGCAAGTCTTCTAAGAGTGTTTTAAGGCAGGAGAAGACTAAGGATCCTATGCCAGAGGTAAAAGAAGATATATTATCTTTCTTTTCTCCGGATTTTATTTTAGCTATGCACAAAGCTTTTTTGGCAAGATCTGATGGTTCTGTTTCTACAGAGATGGTTAAAGGCTCTTCTTCACTTCCTGTAGATCTTCCTATTTCTGAGGACCCTGGGGAAGGTACTTCTCAGATTAAAGAGATCATTAAGGATCCTTTGGATCTTTTTGCTTCTCAGCTCCCTGTAGCTTTAGCTCAAGAGGAAACAGAAGCTCTTTCTGTTTCAGGTTTAGATGTGCCTTGTGAAGAGCTGGAAGACGGTGAAATTGCTCCTGGTGAGGACCCCAATATGTTTCGGGTTTTTCGGAAAGAGGAACTTTCAGCTCTCATTTCCCATTCTTTATCTGCATTAAACCTATTGCTTCCAGCTGAATCTCAGGATACTTTAGAGGATCCTTTATTGCAAGGGTTCAAAGCGAAACAGCGCTCCTTCCCAATGCACCGGGTCATAAGGCAAATGATTGAGTCCGAATGGGAATGTCCAGAAGCTACGCTTCGTGGTAGCCGTGCTTTATCCCGCCTGTATCCTTTACCGCAGGAAGAAAAGGATTTATTAAAAATGCCTAAGGTGGATGCAATAGTGGCAGCGGTAACAAAGAAAACTACTATTCCAGTTGAGGGAACAGCTGCTCTTAAGGATTTGCAAGATAGAAAGTTAGAAGTCTTTCTTAAGCAATCATTTGATTCTTCTGCTTTAGCCCTACAAGCCGCTGTTTGTGGGGCATATGTGTCTAGAGCATCCATTCGGTGGCTTCAAGGAGATATATCTGGGAATCCAGAGTTGTTGCGGGGAGCAGAAATCGCTAAGTTAGAATCGGCTGCTGCTTATATGGCAGATGCCTTTTATGATCTGCTCCGGATTGCTGCTAAGTCAATGGCAGCGCTGATTGCGGCTAGACGTTTCTTGTGGCTGCGTAACTGGGCAGCAGATGTGTCTTCTAAATCGCGTCTTAGCAAATTACCATACAAAGGGAGATTGCTTTTTGGAGAAGCACTTGACAAAATTGTAAAAGATTTAAATGATTCTAAAGGGGGTCGTTTACCTGAAGATAGGCAAAGGCCCGCTCGTGGTGTAGGAGGTTCTCGAGGTGCCGGACGAGATTTTAGGAGATTTCGAGGGGCACGAGTTGTTCCTTATTCCAGAGGTCGTGCGGGATTTCGTGGTCAGTCCTTTCGTGGAGCAAGAGGCTACGGTAGATCTTACTTCCCGTCTTCTCAAAACACATCCAAAAAGCCGCAATGAAGGTCTCCTGGTCCAGGCATTTGTTCCTGTAGGAGGCCGTCTACAGAGGTTTTTAAAAGCCTGGACCGAAATCACCACAGACAAATGGGTGTTGGAGATAGTTCAAAAAGGGTATGCACTAGATTTCGCTTTCCCCTTGTCTCCAGCTTTCGTCCTGTCTCCCTGTGCTCCAGGGTCAAAGGAAAAAGCGATAATGGGGACGATTTTTCATCTATTACGCCTACAGGCTATAATACCTGTGCCGCAAGACCAGTACGGTCAAGGTCGATACTCGATCTATTTCGTCGTTCCGAAGAAAGAGGATTCTTTTCGCCCAGTACTCGATCTCAGGGGCGTCAACCGTGCTTTGCGGGTGCCTCATTTTCGCATGGAGACTCTGCGCACGGTACTTCGAGCAGTGCGCCCAGGGGAATTCCTCTCGTCAATAGATCTTACGGAGGCTTATCTTCACATTCCAATAAGGCTTTCTCATCAAAAGTTTTTACGTTTTGCACTTCCAATGGGTCATTTCCAGTTTCAAGCACTACCCTTTGGCCTTGCCACGGCTCCGCGGATTTTCACAAAACTCATGGTAGTGGTAGCGGCTGCTCTGAGAAAAGAGGGCATCAGAGTCCATCCTTACCTCGACGATTGGTTGATCAGAGCAGATTCTCATTTGGCTTCGGAAGTAGCAACGGCTCGAGTTGTTCAACTTTTGGAACAACTGGGTTGGGTCATAAATCAGGCAAAGAGTCAATTGCGGCCGGTTCAGCAACTGACTTATCTAGGGGCCTTATTCGACACTGTTCGAGGAGAAGCTTTCTTGACGGAAGTCAGAATAAACAAAATATTACAGCAGGTGAAGATGTTTTTAAAAGTCCAGGCTCCATCGGCCTGGATGTACTTGCAACTTTTAGGATCCATGGCGGCAGCTTTGGATCTGGTTCCATGGGCCAGAGCGCACATGAGACCGTTGCAACAGGCTCTGCTTTCCCGTTGGTCTCCGCAGCTTCACCCGCTGTCTCAATGTCTGTGTTGCCCAGAAGTAGTAAGAAAGAGTCTGGAATGGTGGTCGGACCCTGTACATCTGTCAGCAGGCATTCCTTTGCAGGAGCCCACATGGATTTTAGTCACCACCGATGCCAGTTTAACAGGCTGGGGAGCGCATTGTCAAACTCAAGTGGTTCAAGGTTTTTGGTCTCAGGAGGAGACCTTATGGTCGATCAACATGTTGGAGTTGCGTGCAGCTCGATTGGCTCTTCTGCACTTCGAACGTCTTCTCACGGGAAAGGCGGTCCGTTTGTTCTCGGACAATCTTGTCACGGTAGCATATATCAATCGGCAAGGAGGGACGAAAAGTTCTTCTCTTCTAAGCGAATGTCAGAAGTTAATGGCTTGGGCGGAGGGCCATCTTCTGGCGTTATCAGCGACTCACGTAGCGGGCAGAGAGAATATTCAGGCAGATTATCTCAGTCGCAACATTTTAGACCCAGGAGAATGGGAATTAAATGTGGCGGTTTTTCACGAGTTGACCTTAAAATGGGGTCAACCGGTTATGGATCTAATGGCAACTTTCAGCAATGCCAAAGCAAGCCGATTTTTCAGCAGACGAAGGGAACGCATGTCAGAGGGTCTCGATGCTCTAGTTCAACCTTGGCCGGAGAACGTACTTTTGTATGTTTTTCCTCCGTGGCCAATGGTGAATCGTATTCTTCAACGCATAGCGGGACACCGAGGTTCCGTGATTCTGATTGCACCAGATTGGCCTCGCCGTCCTTGGTATGCGGATCTAAAGCGGCTTCTAATAGCGCCTCCTTGGCGTCTGCCGGTCAGGATCAATCTATTATTTCAAGGACCCGTTCTCATGCCACAAGTGGATCGCTTCTTGCTTACGGCTTGGCTCTTGAGAGGGCTCGTTTAACACGTAAAGGTTATGCAAGTTCTGTGGTAGCTACATTGCTTAATTCTAGGAGGCCGAGAACATCTCTTGCTTATGTCCGAGTATGGAGGTTATTCGAACATTGGTGTAAACAACAGAATGTTCTTCCACGGGTAGCTTCTTTACCACAATTGCTCTTGTTTCTTCAAGAAGGCTTAGATAAAGGTTTAGCGGTTAATACTCTTAAGGTTCAAGTAGCCGCATTATCATGTTTTAGGGGATTGGTTCAAAATCGTAGATTATCGTTTCATCCAGATGTTCAAAGATTTTTTAAGGCGGCAAAAATTCTTCGGCCTCCATTACGTAAGATTGTGCCTCCGTGGGATTTGAATATTGTTCTAGAGGCTTTATCAAGTTCATCACTGGCTGCTATTTCTTCGCAATCTCCACGAGAATGTTCATGGAAGACAGCGTTTTTAGTAGCTTTATGTTCGGCTAGGAGAATTTCGGATTTACAGGCTTTGTCTTGTCAAGAGCCTTATTTGCAATTTCTGCCTGAACGGGTGGTGCTTCGCACAGTCCCAAGTTTTTTACCGAAAGTACTTTCTGTTTTTCATATTAATCAGTCGGTGGTGTTACCTACTTTTTCGAATTTATCAAATTCTCCGATCGATCGAGCTCTCAAGAAATTAGATCTCGGTCGTGTATTAAAGAATTACCTTAAAATTTCCAAACCCTTTCGTAAGACGGATAGACTATTTGTTCAGTATGCTGGGCCCAGGAAGGGACATCCAGCTTCAAAGTCAACAATTGCTCGTTGGGTACGATGTGCTATTACAGCAGCTTACCAAGCTGTGGGAAAGTCTCCACCGGTTGGCTTAAAAGCACATTCTACTAGGGCTCAAGCAACCTCCTGGGCGGAATTTGCTTTTGTGCCTCCGGTAGATATTTGTAGAGCAGCGACGTGGTCTTCGCTGCATACGTTTTCAAAACATTACCGCTTGGATGTTCATGCCAGGGAAGATGCAAGAGTGGGCGCGTCAGCTCTTATTGCAGGGTTGGCCGGTCCCTCCCGAGTTTAGGAACTGCTCTGGTATTGCCCTAACCTTCCCTGGACTGGCCCGGAGAAATGGAAAGGAAAATGAAATTAGATCTTACCTGCTAATTATCTTTCCTTGAATATTCTCCGGGCCAGTCCAGGGCCCCACCCTTTTAGTGTGAAGAGGAAGAGGAAGAGAAAGTATCGGGGCTTCTATGCTTTTATCTTTGTATAGATAGCTAATCGTTTATTTAAAAAAAAAAAAAAAAATTAATTATAAATTTTATGAAACGGAAGTTTATACATTCCTCTGTTTCTGTAGGACTATAGAATATATTCAGTTTATAGGAGTTGATGTTATGTTTTATTTCAGTTTAATATTAGTATGCTGCTTTGTCATAAAGAAGACTGGCAGTTGACCTCAGGGGGAGTGGCTTCACGGCTCAAGAAAACTTGATGTCTTCATATCCTCAGCTGCTGAAGGGGATTGACAACCTAACCTTCCCTGGACTGGCCCGGAGAATATTCAAGGAAAGATAATTAGCAGGTAAGATCTAATTTCATTTTCTCAATGTCTCTTTCCACGAATCCGTTATCGGCACTTTTGAGTCTTGCAGTTCCACCTCTGATCTTCCTCTTCTCCTGAATATACCTGAAAAACGTTTTGTCACCATGCTTCAGATCTTTAGCCATCTTTTCTTCTGCCTTTGCTTTTGCTATTCTTATTTCTCTTTTTGTCTCTTTTAGCTTTATTCTGTATTCATTTCTATGTTCCTCTATTTGCGAACTTCTGAATTTTGTGAAAACTGTGGTTTTTGCCGTTATTTGTGGAGCTACTTCTTTGGAGAACCATATAGGTTTCCTTTTCCTCTTGTTTTTATTTACTTTCCTTACATATGTATCTGTTGCCCCTTTTATTGCCTCCTTTAGTTTAGCCCACTGCAATTCCACTTCCCTTACTTCCACCCACCCTGCCAACTCCTTTAGGCACTTGGCCATTTTACTGAAGTCAATGTTTTTGAAGTCTAGGACTTTGAGCTTGCTGTGATTGGACCCTGCCTTGGCTTTTATCTCAAACCTCACCATGTGATAACACTGCTGCTCATGTGGGCACCCACCCGGACATTCAACACACTATTGGTGAGCACTAAATGCAGCATTAAACTTTCCCTGGTTGGTTCCACCACCATTTGTCTAAGCAATACATCTTGGAAGGCATTCACAATTTTTTTTATTTCTTTTCAGATTTGCAGAAGTAATTACTCCAATCCACATCAGGTAGATTAAAGTCAGCAAATATGATCACTTCCCCCTTCATGGCTATCTTTGCAATATCAATAATCAGGTCTCTATCCATTTCTTCGATTTGAATTGGAGGCCTGTAGACTACATCAGTATAAATGATAGTGCCATCTCCTCTTTCCAACCCAATCCACAGCAATTCTTCTTTTCCCCACGTCCCCTACATTTCAGCAGCTTTAATATTGCTTTTGACATATAGGGCTACTCCTCCTCCTTTTCTGCCTTCTCTATCTCTTCTAAATAATTTATAGCCAGTTATGGCTATATCTCATTCATGTGACTCGTTAAATCATGTTTCTGTAATGGCCACAATGTCCAAGTCCATTTCCACCATTAGGGCTTCCAGGTCAGGAACTTTATTGGCTAGGCTTTGAGTATTTGTGCTCATTGCTTTCCAGCATTTGTTGACTGGCTGTATTTTAAATGGATTTTGTTCTACATGCCTTTTCCCACTTGCCCCTGATGTGTGAGTTAATAGTGTGGCTATTTCCAATGTTATGTTTTTGCTGGGAGTGACGTCCCGAACTTGTTCTTCTCCATCCGTCGCCCCTTTCCCTAGTTTAAATGCCTGTCCACATATTGCCTGAATTTTTCACTTAGGATCATTTTCCCTGTGACAGAAAGATATAGTCCATCAACACAGTATAGCCTCTTGTTGTTCCATCTATTTCCCCAGTTGCCTATATATCTAAATCTTTCTTGTTTCCACCAGGTTTGGAGCCATGCATTAAAGTTGATTATGCAATGCAGCCTTTCTATCCCCTTATCAAGAACAGATAAGTTTGTACTGCTTAATTCTGTTAAGAGGAATTGTTAAATATTATGAGGAACTTTAAAGAATAAAACCAGGAAATTCAAAGGGGCTTTTATGACCAATGAGGATGAGTGCCCAAGGCCTAAATAAATGGTCTAAGCTACAAATGATAGCACTGCACTGAGGTCTTTTCCTCTTTTAAAAAAAATATTATGTGCTATTGTCATCATCGTTGTTCCAAATATTAAAAAAGAAAAAAGTATAAAAAAGAAAAAAGGGACAACAAGGAATCAAATATAAACATAGAAACACAGAAACATGACAACAGAAAAAGACCACATGGCCTATCTAGTCTGCCCTTCCATACCACCCACTACAAGAGTCCCCTTTTTTCATTTGGAGAACCTCTGTGTTTGTCCCATGCTTTTTTGAATTTAGATACTGTCCTCAACTCTACCACCTCCACTGGGAGACTATTCCACGCATCTATCACTCTTTCCATAAAGAAATATTTACACATATTACTTCTGAGACTATCCCCTTTCACACTCATCCTATGTCCCCTCATAGCAGAGCTTGCTTTCAATCGAAAGAGGCTCTCCTTCTGTGCATTTATGCCACAGAGGTATTTAAATGTCTCAGTCATATCACCTCTGTCCTGCCTTTCCTCTAAAGTATTCATATTAAGGTCCTTAAGTCTGTCTTCATATGCTTTATAACAAAGACCATTAACCATTTTAGTAGCCACCCTCTGCACTGACTCCAACCTGTTTACATCCTTTTGAAGGTGCAGTCACCAGCACTACACACAATACTCCAAATGAGGTCACACCAAAGACTTATACAGAGGCACTATCAACTCCTTTCTTCTGCTGGCCATTCCTCTCCCTGTTATCCAAGCATCCTTCTAGCTTTTGCTGTCGCCTTTTCTACCTGTTTAGCTACTTTGAGATCATCAGACACAATCACACCTAAGTTCCATTCTTCTTTCGTGGACAGAAGTATGTCACCCTCTTTTCTGTACCACTACCTTGGATTGCTGCAACCCAAATTCATGACCCTACATGTTTTTAGCATTAAATCTCAGCTGCCAAATTATAGACCATTCTTTAAGCTTAGCTAGATCCCTCCTCATGTTATCTACACCTTCCTGGGTGTCTACTCTGTTGCAGATTTTGGTATCATCCGCAAAGAGGCAAACCTTACCCGAAAGGGTGGTGGATGCTTGGAATGGAAGTAGTGGGGGCAAACACGGTGACGGAATTCAAAATGGCATGGGACAAACACAGTGGATCCCTTTACAGAAACAGGATAAAAACAAAATAAACTGAGCCATATAACTTCTGAACCATTTAACTTCTCAACAAATAGGGGTGTTCTAGATGGAGTGGTGGGTCACCCCTAAACAAAGACATGGGGAGGGGTGGCCTGCACAGAGCGACAGGTGCACCTACTCTTGCCATATTGCTAGGCAGACTGGATGGACCATGCTGGTCTTTATCTGCCATCATTTACTATGTTACTATGACAGCCCTTCCGCAATATCATTAACAAAGATGTTAAAAAGAATGGGACCAAGGACAGATCCCTACGGCACTCCTCTGGCAACCTCCTTCTCCTCAGAGTGAATTCCATTTACCTGTACCTTTTGTTGCCTCCCACTCAACCAATTTCTAATCCAATCAGTAACTTTAGGGTCCATCCAAAGGGTTTATAAGTTGCCTGTGCAGAACAGTGTCAAATGCTTTATTGAAATCTAAATACACCGCATCTAGGGCTCTCCTTTGATCCAACTCCCTGGTCACCCAGTCAAAGAAATCAATCAGATTTGTCTGACAAGACCTGTCCTTGGTGAATCCATGCTGCCTCAGATCCAGCAATCTGTTGGACTTCAGAAAACTCACTATTTTCTCTTTCAGCAGCATTTCCAATAGTTCACTGATCACCTAGGTTAAACTAACAGGCCTGTAGTTTTCAACCACGTCCTTACTTCCGCTTTTGTGTAAAAGGACCACATGTAATAACATTAAGATATGTGGGTGGTTTATTTGGTTGCATGCACAAAACTAAGCTATTTGGAGAAATTTCTCCCCAAACAGGACTATTATGAGGAATGAAGCTGGTTCTCTGTTTATTGGCTGCTCCTTTAGGGCCCAGGAATAGACTGTATATTCTTATATCCACTGAGCTCATAATCAGGGTGGGGCGGGTCCAGTATCACTTTACTGTTTTAAATGTGCACAACTCATTTGATCTAAAGTATAAATCCTTATTGAAACCATTCTAATTAGCAGAAATTAACATAATCATCTGTGTCTGTAATCCCTTAATTTATCTTTTCCCTGAGTTGCTCTATTCAAAGAGGTTAGTAAGCCTTTGCCTGTTTCTTTTGAAAAACAAAATTAAAAGAATCTCCTTTTCCTGGTACAGTTCCTCTGGTTCCAAACTGAGATACTTTGCATGATCATCCATAGTCTCCTTGGAACATAAGAACACATGGTCCAGCACCCCAACATCCTGTCCGACAGTGGTCAATCCAGATTAAAAGAATCTGGCAGGATTCAAAAGTAGATCCTTTCCTTGTTGCTCACACCTAGAGATAAGTGGTGATTTTCCCAATAGGAATGTACATGTTTGCATCATTTTGTTATATAATAGTGCATGCTATTTCCTTTAGACTGCTAATTACACACAGGAACCTTAGCTAATCCACTGCAGGAAAAATGGCAGCCTCTTGGAAAACATCCCTAGTCAAATATGACCTAATCAATAGAATCTATCTCAATGCCAGAAAACAGTTTTATTACCCTAGCAACTTGTCCTTCAGAAAGAAGTTATTAATCCAAGATGCAATGCAGACTTTTAAGGGTATCCACAATACCTATTAAATTATCCAGTGTTGACGGTGCCATGGTACACCTAACTGGCCTATTCATAATCCACATCACCCGCGTCTTTGAAAATTTCAGCTTTAAAAGTTTTTCCATAAGCCAATTTGCTAGTGCACCAAGGCATTCATTAAGTGACAAAAGATCAGGGTTAAAGGGGTCAATGCATGCCACCAGCTCAGTATCAGCATAGTAACAGTCACTATCTCCCTTACTCTGAATCAACAATGCTGCAGTAACAGGCTCAGAAACATATTTAAAAGTGTCAGTACCAACACTGATCCCTCAGAGATTTGGTGGCTAGCACCCTGAATAGTCTTTTAGAGGGTAGTATTATGAAGTCATTTCCGCACACATGTGGCCATATACACATGTGAATGGCCTCTTAGAAAATACTTTGCTGATAGCTATAGACAAGGGCTGCAGTCTGGGTGGAACTAGGGCAGTCTTCATCTATGCACATAGATTATGAAATTCTATGTGCCTATAAAAGATCTTTCATTAAGGTAAGAAGTAAACTATTCCAGAATGCTACCCTTGGTCTCAGCTTTAGCAAGACATCTCAGCAACAAAGCATGATCTATTAAGTCATACACTGAAGTCAGGTCTAAAGATATCACAAAAGCTATTCTCCTCCCATCAAGAATGCTGTGAATCTCACAATCTCACTAAGAATAGCTATTATTTTATCAGTACTGTGACCAGACCAGAAACCAGACTATCTAGGATGTAATACACTAATCTTACCTAAGGTTCACTGGCTGTTCAAGTACTGGCCTTTCTGCTACCTTGGAAATAAACAATAAGTTTGATACGGCGGACTTGGGATCCGGACCGCCGTTCTTTATAGTTGGCTGAACATCTTTTTCCAGACTATTAGTGCCTGACCTGCATCCAAGTTGCTGTTAATCATAATTTCTATAGTTGGGTGTAGGCCAAGAGCAGAGGTTTTAGAAAACTTAGGGGGCCTTTTACTAAAGTGATCTACACAGTTGCGCAGGTTTAGGCACGCGGCAACCATGCACTGGGACCTGCGGCAATTGTTAGTGTGGGAGCAGGACAGTTACCACACACTAATTCGTATGGTAACTGTGGCTCGTGCTTTGGAGTGGTAAATGGGAGGGTTAAGGACAAAGAGTGAGCATAGTGAGCACATTGCAGGTAGCACGGGGGCACATGTCGTATGCTACCTGTCAATGTTGCAAATAGCGCAGATGCAATTACCTCCATCTCAACAGGTGGAGTTAAGTGCATCTGCGGTTCTAGTGCCCCACATTAGGGTACGGTACCCAGCATTAACTGCTGGGAACATGATGTCCACATCCCCGACAGTTAACACAAAGGCTTTCCACCTAATGCACGGGACATTTTGTGCTATTCGCACTTTAGATGCAAAACCATTGCACCCTGTAGTAAAAGGGCCCCTTAGATTGCAAGGGATCCAATAATGAAGTATAGCTTTCATACAAAATAAAAGTTTGCTACAACTAAATGAAGAAACGGGATTAAATTGAGACCATGATGTGTACCAAGTGCATGCTCTGAGCCCATGATAGTATCATCCACCCTATCTATTGTCTCATCCAGTGACAGAGACTGCATATTAATAATTATAAGTTGATTTCCTCATTTAATTTCTTCATGAACTTTTAATATTTTAGTCTGAAAAAAAGCAAATTCTTCAGCAGAGGGCATATCTGATTTCAATGACTCAGTCGTATCACCCTTTTTGTCAACATTTTCTCTATATTAAAGTGTCTTTGCTCTATTTCCACAATTGAATCTTATTAGAATAGTAAATCCTTTTTGCCACCTCAACACTCTGCTAACATCACCATCCTTTTACATATTATGAAATTCATTTCATTCTTATTTTTTCACTAAATCCTCTCCGCCCTCTAGGTCTTGCACTTAAAAAAACATAATCTCTCGTGATACCATGGATGTTTATGTTTAGCCCAATGCATTTGGCAACAAAGAAGAACTACCTTATCTGAGGCTTGGATAAGTATTAAATCCACAAGCTTCATTGTTCAATGTCTGAGGGAAAATTCCTACAGCAATCTTCCAATGAGTAGATATCAACATTTTATAATCCCCTTGACCAAAGAGTGGTAGTTTGAATATCTTGAAGCATATAAGATAAATATACATATAGAGAGAGTAATGTTATAACAAGATACAATGGATAGGTGCCTATGAAGGCATTATTTTGATGGTCATACGTATGTTACACACATAGACATATCGATTAAAATATTTCATAATCTACACACATAGATGAAAACTCTGCCCATGCTCCACCCAGCAAAGTATTTTATAAGAAGCCATTCATATGTGTATGTGGCCACATATTTGCTGAAATGACTTCATAGTACTACCCCCTAAAAGTAAGAAAATAATGATCTGATCACATCGGCATGTTCACATCAGTAATCTTCATTTCCAAGGACTCTAAAGCAAACACCAGATCTAATATATCATTTATGTAAAAAAAAATGTTATACCACCTTTTGCCTAGGCATCAAAATGGCTTACAGTAATCTAGAATTAAAACAGAAATGGCAGGAGAGAGAGAAAAGATTGTAAAAGATTGGCTGACTAACTTGTGGTCCTTGGTCAGCCCAATGCCTCATCCTCACCAAAGAACTTTTCAAAGAAATATGTTTTAAGATCTTTTTTTAATTTTTTCAAAGAGGACTCATCCTAATATATAATGGAATGGAGTCCCAGAGGGCAAAGGCTAAATAAAAAAATGTGGATTGTTGGGTTGTTTCATAGTAAACAAAGTGATTGGATAAAACCAGCAGTTTATTATAGTTCTGGGAGCAAAGTGATCTCAATGGAGTGTAGGGAATTAAAGAGCCGGACTGACAGGTGGGGAGGCCAGAATAAAAAGATTTATGGGCCAATAATAAGATTTTGAATTTTACTTGGTAGACGACTGGAAGCCAATGGTGTTCTTTGAGGACTAGGGTAAGAAGTCTAACCAGAAAGAAGAACCATACTCACTGCAGGCTGGTCTCTTTGAGGAGTGGGGTTACATCACAGTTCTGAGGCTTCATGCATTAAGCATCACATTCTAGGGACATGCCCCTTTGCAGGACCCACTTTACAAGTTTGAAGTTTTATAGTTTTGTCTGGTATTTTGATAATGAAGAAATCTACTTTGGAAAAAAATAGTTTGTATGGAATATCATAGTAACATAGTATATGATGGCAGATAAAGACCAGCATGGTCCATCTAGTCTGCCCAGCAAGGTAGTAAGAGTAGGTGTACCTGCCGCTCCGTGCAGGTCACCCTCCCCATGCCTTTGTTTAGTGGTGTACCGACTGATCGGTGTCGGTCACTCCTATTTGTTGAGATAAAAATAAACATAACTTATTTTATCCTGTTACTATAAAGTATGACCCTTATGCTGATCTTTACTGTGAATACCCCAAGATATTTAAGTCTAAGATGAATGGAAAGGTAGGAGCTTGGAAAAATGTCAGAGAAAATCTGGTAAGTGTGCCAAGGAATGTAGGTTAGGAGGGAGGGAATGGAGTTACAATTCTAGCTCCACTCCGAATTGTGCCTATATGAATAGAAGATCAGTGGTGCATAAGGAGGTATTGGTGAAGGATCTATTAAGGGAATTTAATTTAGTTTGATTTATTATTACTGGATCATTGCTAACAGATGTGCAAAGGCCCCTGTGGTCTCTTGGGTTTGGTTTGAGAGTTTGATAGTAAAACTTTGGAAATTGAGCAATCATACTTTCTTGTTTGTCTCTGTAAGAAAGCAGAATTGTTGGATTTTGTGGCTATGCAGTGTTACACTACCCAGACATTTTGATTTTGGGCAAATTTGATTATCATGTGGATAGTGCTGAGGATAACAGGATTAATGAATTTAAATCTCCTTTGAAGTTAATACATTTGAATAATTTCATTAACTTTTCTACCCATTCAGGGATCATATATTACAGTAGATCTGATGCTCCTTCTAATTCATTTTTTAAAAAAATAAGGGCTTGATGGAACAGACTGAGTGTTCATGGTTAGTATGGACAGATCACAAATTGATTGGTTTCACGATGCAATTTCGTACTAAGGCTTTTAAAGCAGTGAACCAAGTTTGTGTTGTCTGGAATGGAGAAATCTCAGCAGGCTTTAGCTTTGGTTTTGGAATTGAAACCTATAATGGAATTAGACAATCTTAGTGAATCATGGAATGGCACCTTAAGAAAAGTGAAAAACGATTAAGCTCCTTTAAAGAATGTGGCAGAAAGGAGAAAACTCATGAAGTGCCGCAAACCAAGTTGAGGTTAATGGCAAAAGCAAATAATGTGCATGGAATACATAAAGCATACACAATCTTAAAACAATCGCAGCATCACAAAGACACAGACCAAACAAAAAACTCACAAAAGCCATGTGGCCAGTGGGAACAAACATGGCTGGCAAAACTGCCCTGCAATTAGTCAGGTGTGTCACAAATGCAAAAAGAGCAATCATTTTGTGAAAATGTTTAAAACAAAGACTGTGCGGGACATTAATATGGGTTCACAAGAGGACTCAGATGACTTAACGTAGAAATAGTTACTAGTACTAGCTGTATAAAGACTATCAAGAAGGAACAACCTGATCAGGTTTTCACTGAAAAAATGGTGTGGAAAATCTAAAAGCAAATAAAGTTTAAGCTAGACATAGTCAAAAATAAATGTGATGCCTTTAAATCGTTGATCGTTTATAGACTTGATATATACCATCCTTAGTCTCCAGCCAGCAGAGCGGTTTACAGTAAGATTAAAAATATAAACATAAAAACAAAGAGAGAAACATATAAATAAAATGACGGAGACATTTCCTACGCAGGAAAGAAGAGGAACTCTATTTAAAACAGGAGACTAAAGCATAAGGAACAGAGGGAAGGATAACTAGAGCCTAACCCGAGGCTAGGGCAAACCATCAATACAGGGTAACTATGAGCTGTCTGTGCCAAATGCTTGAGTGAACAAATATGTTTTTAGAAGGGTTTTAAACTTCGGGAAGTACCCTTCAAGGAGAATCTGTGAAGGGAGACAGTTCAAGAGTGAAGGGGCAGTAAAGAAAAGGCCAAGTTATGGGTAGACTCATACTTTGCACGATTTGGGGGGGAGGGACAAAATCAGACGATTCTTGATGGGACCGTAAACACCACAGCAGGACAAAGGGAATAGTTAAAGAAGAGGGATAGAATGCAGCCGGGTTGTGAAGGGTCTTATGACCAAGGGTAAGGATCTTAAATGCACATGCTGAGGAATAGGGAGCCAGTAGTGTTGAATGAAAAGGTGGATAACTTGGTTGTATTTCTTGGTGCAAGCGAGTGTGTGAATAGATGGATTTTCAATAAATTGGATGCGTTTCAGTTGAATCTGGGGGAGACTGGAAAGAACAGAATTGCAATAGTTGAGTTTTGAGATGATGGTACAGAGCAAGAGTGCGGTTAAGGCAGCTTCATCAAAGAGAGGCCTAAGGGCATGAAAGCAATGGAGAACTATAAAGGAAGACCAGGTAAGGTAGTTAATATGATGGGAAAAAGAAAACTCTGAGTCCAGATAAACTTCAAGATACTTGAAAGAGGTATGGAGCAAATAGGAGTGGTATTAATGCAAGGGGCCAAACTGGAAGTGGACTTCGATCCAGTGAAGCAGATGATGGTATTCTTTGAAGATTTCCGTTTCAGGGCATTCTGATGAAGCCAGGATGAAATGGAGTCCAAGGCAGAATTAGTGTGGGAAAGCGAGTTGATATCAATACGTGAGAGGAGTAGTATGTCATTTGTGCAAATGTAAAAAATAAGTCCTATGACTACATAAGGGTGGCCAAAGGATTGAAGATGTTAAAAAGTAAAGGTGATAAGACCAAACCCTGTGATATCCCGCAGGGGAGACAATAAGAAGTGAGTGAGGCCGTGGCAAAGAACTTGGTTTGATTGATGATTCAAGAAGGAGGTACATTCGAGCCAGGAGAAGGTTGTGGTCCACCAGATCAAAGACTTCTGTTAAATCCAAGGAAATCATCAACGTGAGATATCCTTGATCCAGGATAGTGTGAATATCACTGAGCAATGCGATAACCACGATTTCGGTACTATGATGTACACGGAATCCAGGTTGCCAAGAATATAATGCGGAGATTTGCACTAGATGATTAGCTAAGTGAAGCAAAATGAAGTGCTCAGAAATCATAGTGAAAAAGAAGAGGTTGGAGAAAGGGTGATAATAACTAGGATTAGAGGGTTCTAGTTTTGGAGCATTTAACCAAGGACAAATGAGTGCTTTTTTCCAAGAAAGAGAGACAGTGCCAGAAGAGAAACTGGAATTTAGTATGGAAAGAAGGAAAGGCATAAAGCCCAAAGCAGGCTCAGAGAGCCAGTCCGAGGGGATGAGGTCAAGTTGACAGAAGAAGGTCTTGGAGGTGGAGAAGAGTCTGAAGAGATCTGGCAGATCAAGACGACTGAACTTGGACCACATGTGTGAACCTATGGCAGGAGCCAGAAGAGAAGAGGGAGGAACAAACTCTGTGGTGAGCGGAAGACCATCTCTAGCCATGCATATTTTAGATTAAAGGCACTGGCAAAAGCATCTGAGGTGGAGCTTGGGCCACCAGAGAGAGGGGGGGCCACAGGCTGGAGAAGCGGGTAGCAATAGCGAACAAAATTTAGGGTTGCACCCTGAAGCAGAAACAAAGTCAGATTAGAATGATTTCTTGGCAGATAGAACCTGTGTTGTGATTTAAACGTAACAAAAGCGTATGGTCTTTGGTTTATGCCAGGTTCTTTCAGTGGCATGTAACTGTCATTTGAGCAGACTGCACCCCGAATGATACCAAGGGGAATAGCATCGAGTGGAACGAGATGTTGGAAGTTCTGGAGCAAGAAGACTGAGCTGCTGTGCCAGTAAAGATTCCCAAAGTTCAGCCTACTGGTGAATTGATGGGGAAAAGAAATGCTGGGGTAGAAAGTCCGAAGCGGCTGGGAGTCATGTTTTGATAACAGGGGTCAAACGTCTGTGAGTGGCAGAAGGGTGCAATGGCAGAAAGTGAGGGCAAGGGGGAGCAGTCATAAGAAAATAAGAACATAAGATATGCCATACTGGGTCAGACCAAGGTCCATCAATCCCAGTATCCTGTTTCCAACAGTGGCCAATCTAGGTCATACGTACCTAGCAGTTTCCTCAAAAGACACAGCTTCCACAATGCTGGTATTGGGTCAAGCATTGATATCCTGGGTCCCTTTTTAATAATGGTTTATGGACCTTTCCTCCAGGAACTTGTCCAAACCTTTTTTAAACCCAGCTACACTAACAGCCTTTACTACATTCTCCGGTAACAAATTCCAGAGTTTGATTACACGTTGAGTGAAAAAATATTTTCTCTTATTTGTCTTAAATAGTTTACCCTGTAGCTTCACTGCATTTCCCCTAGTCTTTCTATATTATTATAACGTAAACAATCGATCTACGTTTACCCGTTCCACTCCATTCATTAATTTATAGACTTCTAACATATCTCCCCTCAGCCGTCTTTTTTCCAGGTTAAAGAGCCCTAACCTTTTTAGCCTTTCTTCATAGGGGTATCCTTCCATCCCCTTTACCATTTTGGTGGCTCTTCTCTGAACCTTTTCTAATAATGCTATATCCTTTTTAAGATACGGTGACCAGAATTGCACACAATATTCAAGGTGTGGTCGCACCATGGAACGATACAGAGGCATTATAATATCCTTTGTTTTATTTTCCATTCCTTTCCTTATGATACCTAGCATTCTATTTGCTCTCTTGGCTGCCACTGCACACTGGGTGGAGGGTTTTAACATATTATCCACAATGACACCTAAATATTTTTCCTGGGTGGTGGTTCCTAATGTGGAACCTTGCATCGTGTACCATAGTTTGGGTTGTTCTTCCCTAGGTGCATAACTTTGCACTTGTCCACATTAAATT
Source organism: Ichthyophis bannanicus (assembly GCA_033557465.1). Lineage (NCBI taxonomy): Eukaryota > Metazoa > Chordata > Amphibia > Gymnophiona > Ichthyophiidae > Ichthyophis > Ichthyophis bannanicus. The sequence continues at coordinate 209,675,906 of CM066043.1, read as the reverse complement.
TCATCTGCCATTTGGATGCCCAGTCTTCCAATTTATCAAGATCCTTTTGCAATTTTCCACAATCCTCATGGGTTTTAACAACTTTCAATAGTTTTATGTCATCTGCAAATTTGATATCCTCACTCGTTATTCCCTTTTCCAGGTCATTTATGAATATGTCAAAAAGCAGCGGACCCAGCACAGATCCCTGGGGTACACCACTATTCACCTTTCTCCATTGGAAAAATTGGCCATTTAGCCCTACCCTCTGCTTTCTATCTTTTAACCAGTTCCTGATCCACAATAGTACACTGCCTCCTATCCCATGACTCTAGTTTTGCAAAATGTCTCTGATGAGGGACCTTGTCAAAGGCTTTCTGAAAGTCCAAATACACTATATCAACCGACTCACCTTTGTCTACCTGTTTATTCACGCCTTCAAAAAAACATAACAGATTAGTAAGACAAGATCTTCCTTGTCTAAAGCCATGTTGGCTGTCTCCCATTAAGCCATGACTATCTATGTTTTCAGCAATTTTGTTCTTTATGATGGTTTCTACCATTTTTCCCGGTACTGATATCAGGCTCACCTGTCTGTAGTTTCCCGGATCACCCCAGGAACCTTTTTTAAAAATTGGCGTTACGATGGCCATCCTCCAATCTTCAGGTATTACAGATGATTTTAATGATAGTTCACAGATTACTAATAGTAGGTCTGCAATCTCATATTTCAGTTCTTTCAACACCCTTGGATGTACATATATCATCCGGTCCAGGTGATTTGCTACTCTTCAGTTTATCAAATAGTTGTAATACATCTTCCCGATGTATCAATATTTCCTTCAATTCTTCCACATCTTTAAATACCACTTCAGTCATGGGTAACATCTCTACACCTTATTTATTTATTTATTTATTTATTTAACAATTCTTTTATACCGCGCTATTACAATCAGTGCGGTGTACATTGAACAAGAACATACTACAATGCATACAAGTAACATTGAGTTTTACATTGAACAGGGAATTTCAACAATAGGACAACCGGGGGAACTATGTACAGATTAACTTAATGCTATATACAGTAATATGAAACTCAGTAACGACCGAAGCAAAGAATTCATTCAGTCTCTCCGCAATCGCCTTGTCGCCTCTTAGTGCCCCTTTAACCCCTCTATTATCTAACAGACTAACTGACTGACTTACAGGTTTTTTGCTACGAATGTACTTGAAAAAATCTTTATTATGCGTTTTTGCTTCCGCAGCAAGCTTCTTCTCAAATTCTCCCTTTGCCTGCCTTATCAATGCCTTGCATTTAACTTGCCAGTGCTTGTGCTGTTTCCAGTTTTCGTCATTTGGCCCTTTTTTCCATTTCCTGAAAGATACTTTTTTGGCAACAACAGCCTCTCTGACCTCACCTTTAAACCATGCTGGCAGTTTTTTGGACTTCCTTCCACTTTTCTTAAAGCGTGGAATACAGCTGGTCTGGGCTTTCAAGATAGTAGTTTTCAACACCACCCAAGCTTGCTGTAAGACTTTAACCTTTGCAACTGCTCCTTTTAGATTTTTCTTAACTATTTTCCTCATTTTATCAGTCTCCCTTTCGAAAGTTAAAAGGTAGTACTGTGGATTTCCTTACCATCCCTCCTCCACTAATTAAATCAAACACGATCATGCTACGATTACTATTGCCAATTGGCCCCAACACCCTTATCTCTTGCACCGGATCTTTTGTTCCACTAAGGACTAGGTCAAATATGGCTTCCCCTCTGGTCAGTTCATGAACCAGCTGCTCCAAGAAGCAGTCATTTATTTCATCTAGGAACTTTATCTCCCTAGCATGTCCTGCCGTGACACTGATCCAGTCGATACTGGGGTAATTGAAATCACCCATTATTATTACTGTGCTGTAACTTTTGTTAGCTTCCCTGATTTCTTTGAGCATTTCATCATCCATTTGTTCATTCTGGCCAGGCGGTCGATAGTACAACCCCACTGCCATCACCTTCCCCTTTTTACATGGAATTTCAATCCATAGAGATTCTACAGCAGATTTTGTTTCCTGCAAAACTTTAATCCCTTCTGACTCAATGCCTTCTCTAACATAGAGCGCAACCCCTCCACCAATTTGATCAACTCTATCATTACGATATAGTTTGTACCTAGGTATTACAGTGTCCCACTGGTTGTCCTCCTTCCACCATGTCTCTGAGATTCCAATCATATCTAACCTCTCATTTAGTGCTATATCTAAGGGTTACCAGGGGAAAGGGGGGGGGGGAACCCGACAGAGGCAGATTTGGACAAGAAACAGATAGGAATCTGGTCATCTGGGGGGGGGGGCACACATGCATAGAACAACAATGCCAGGAAGATGGACAAGAATTCCAGATAACTGGTATCACAGTCATGTTGGGAGCCAGTCAGTGTAGGGACACAATAAGAATCACAGGTCGAGGCGCGAGATGGCGTGATGAATCCTTGTAAGGGTATACAACGATGCATGGAACAGAGTACTTGCTAACCAAATAAAAAGAGTGGCAATGAAAATTGTCAACAACCTGGAGTTGCCCCAAGGAGCTCACCCAAGGAGCAGGATGCTCCTTGGGCGAGCGCTTACAATGTGGATGCTGCTGGCATCCTTGCTTTAAACTTATGCAGTATAGTAGAGCTGACATCTCCTCCAGCATTAGCAGTGGGCGGGCCTAGTGAATCAGGTGCATGGAGACAGCAGAGTTTCTACCAATGCTGACTTCTTGTTTGCATGGAGGCGAAAGTGGCTTCTGCTCCCATACAAAAGGAAGTTGGCATTGAGCATTGGTAGAGGCGGAAGCAAAGAGGATCACGATGCAGAGGCTTTGAGGTAAGCACTGTGGGACTGTTTCATGCTATTGCCACCACTGTAGGCCCAAGAGTGGGGCAGCAGCAGCTGAAATGAAGGGATGAGGTTCTCCTAGAGCACCTCATCTCCTTGTTCCAGCCCCGTCAACAATGTAAACTGCAATTATAGTTGTTAATTCGAGCTAGAAACAGTGAAGAACACCTTGGCATCTAATGTAATTGACAAACTTAAAGGAATTTTTGTAGGTCATGGAATTCCTGAAGAATTTGTTTCGAGCAATGGATCTCAGTATAGTTCTACAAAATTTGAAAGGTTTACAAACACACATGGCTTTTGGCACTCATTGAGTGCACACTATCCACAGTCAAATGAAGAGATTAGGAAGACATTTAAAACTGTGAAAGATCTGATGATGAGCAAAGCAAAGTGGAGGAGATCCATATCTTGCCATGCTTGAATATAGGCATACACCTTTTGACAGCACATCACTAGTACAATTACTAATGAGCTGCTGGTCGCTTTCTACTCTACTTACAACAGGTAGCCAACTGCAACCACAGGTCAGCAATTCATCTCAAGTCAGAAGAAAATTAATAGAGAAACAGCAGAAACAATCAAAATGCAATAATAGAAATTCCAGAACTCTATATACTTTGCAAGGCGACAGGGTCATGATGACAGCAACCAAGCTTAGTCACTGCAAAACTATAGGCTCTATGGTCCTACCTGGTAAAAAATGAGGACAGAAGTAATTTCCACGGCCTTTCCACCAAGAAACGGCCTTTCAAAAATGTGCCTTTTAATAAAAATAAAATATATTGGAAATGTAGACTAACACTTACATTTACAATATACTCAACAAAGTGGCTTCAGAGTACTATTTCTTTCTGTGGAGGATGATTCTGCAACGTGCATGGCCGGACTGTCCAGACTCCCAAAAAATGGACGGGGCCAATTTGTACCTGATTCTGCAACTGTGGGAGCTGTGGTTGTGGAATTGGGGCACTTGGACAGCCCACCGTGTACCCGATTCCATGGAGGGAGCCATCCCTAACATCCCCACGTCCAGCTTGCACAATGCTTCGGCTGGTGTGCCGGTGCTGTGGCATCCCATCACCATGGCACCGGCACATCCATCTGGAGCTACCGATGGACTGGACACAGTATAGCCTCATTTCCCCGTTATTTGACCCCCAGTGGGGGCCCCCAAGGCCAGGATCAGGCAGCAGGTGCAATGCCACTGCGGCACAATGTGGATGGGGCTCTGCAACATGCAATCTTCCCCTGGTTGGAATAAGCTGGGCATCTAGCTAGGCGTCGAGTAACGGACAAAGGCAGGAACTGAATTGCCCTTGTATGTCCTGGCAGATGGCCCCTCCCCTTCACTGCCCCTCCCACCACCATCCAGCACTCCCTGCACAAATGCGGTGTATGTGCAGGGAATGCTGGCACTGGAATCGTGGACAGGGGGCTAAATGCGGGTTGGACATCCAACTCCACTATTCCTGGATTGGAATGACCACCATAGTATCCACCTAAAGCAGAAATACTTGTTGGAAAAACAGTTTTTTTCAATTGCTTCCTGAAATGACAAATACTCGCCATCATCATAACCTGTAAGGGTAGTTTATTCCATTTGGTGGAAGCAGCAATTGAAAAGCCCTATTCCAGCTATCAGCCAAGTCATATAGGATTGTTGATGGAATATGCAACACCCATATACCATCCAAACAAAGAACAAAAAGGTTTATAAATCTTTAATACTATATTAACGTATAAAGTTGCATCACATTCACTGCACGAAGCACTAAGCGCAATTTAAATTTAATATGCTATATTACAATTAACCTGTGCAATTAAATTCATCATGGTTTAATATATTCAAACTTCCTTGTTTCCATCAATATGCTAGATGCACCATTTGAAACTACACTTAAGGCATTGCCAGGCAGCCCAATACAGAGCAAATTACAGTAATCAAATATGATAAGCCCTAACTTTTGAAAAACTGTTTTAAAATCTTCAATAGATAAAATTCCTTTCAAACTACATAATAACTTAATTCTATAAAAGAATGACATCATCACCCAGGATTTATTTTTCACATAGATAAAAAGGAATACAGAATTATACTAGGACTACGCACTTGTTACCAATGGTATCCAGATCTCTCCAAGTTTAATTGCATTAAGAAGTTCTTCAACAGATGATCGACTACAAACAATCCCCTCTGTTTTACCTAAATTGATAGCTTACCTATTAAAGAACATCCAGTCTGCTGTACCTCCCAAATATTTTGCCACAGTTAAAAATGCTTCAAGTAGAGATTCCAATACAGGGAAAAAGTCTGTTGCTGGCATGTAGTCTAAAATGGACCATAAATCCCATGATTCATCTGCAAATGGCAGACAAAGATTTAAAAGTACTGTTGAAAGTACTGAGCCCTGAGGTACTCCTGAAACTAAAGGATAGCTTGATGAATAGTTATTACCAAAGAAGACTTTTTGGCTCTGACCAGATAAAAAAAAGAATAAAACCTTTTCAGTATATTTCCAACAGGTCTCATAGATTCTTATCTTGAAAGCAAAATTTGATAGTTCAGTGTGTCAAAGACAGTTGTGATATCAATGAAAACTAAAGTAAATTTATAACCCTGATCGAATCTAGGTCAAACCACATCTATGCTTGGTTACAGAGATTCAGTGCTAGGGGCCTTCCTGAACCTGTAATGAAATGATTCCAGTAATTGATGATCATCAATATATTCTAACAACTAGCCGAATATGTTGATCTGATGAAGAATATGGAGAGATTTAAAACCAAAATGTATCAACAAGAGACAAAAATGAGAGATTATATGGAGTGGAGGAGTGGCCTAGTGGTTGGGGCAAGGTACTTCAGGCCGGAAGGTCAGGGGTTCAAATCCCACTAGAGGACAGCAACCTTGGGCCGGAAGGACTGGGGTTTCTAGTCCCACAGGTGCTCCTTGTGCTCTTGGGCAAGCCACTTAACCCTCCATTGCCCATGTTCCCTGTAAAATAGTTATCTCCAAGTTATAATGCCCTGTTCAATGTAATTTCAGTTTGTTCAATGTAAACCGCACTGATGCAGAATAGCACGGTATATAAGAGAATGTAAATAAATAAATAAAATACCATGGGGAGTATTTATAGAAGAGGACGTTATCTTCAACTCTGTCCACTGGTAAGAAAGTCACTTTTGAATATTCAACAGATAGTCTTTCCAGTAGCAAAGAAACTCCACTGTCTGGGAGCGTTTTTTTTTTAGAAGCAAGACAACATCACAACCACAAAAGAAACTGGCGCCCTCATATTGATAGCTACTGAAGTCATCCGTGTCATCCCCGTCCCGTCACCTGTTCTTAGAGGAGGCAAAAACAATTGTAGTGACTTTCTAGCAGAGTTCGGTCTCAGTCAAAAATCTCTTTGCTATTTCTGATAGATTTAGAACAAATTATAAGACTTACAATTGAAATTGTTTTCTGCCATCAACTTGAAAATTTGATAAGTAACAATGTAGAGATTATAATACAATCTATAAAAAGGGGATTCAGAAATCAAAACATATGTATCTCTCCTCTATGTTGATGGCCTCATTAAACAGATCAAAAGGCATCGTTCAAACCTTAGGATATTGTTCAAGGACAATAACATTCTCTATTCCAACAGAAGAATTATTCTCTGCGACGTGTGGAGGGTAATTTTGTAAGGGGGTGTCTAGTTTAAAAGGCCAAGTAGGGGCTTATTTAGGTGCTAGTTTATAAAGACACCTAGAGCCCATGTATCTATAAAACACTAGCATAAACAATACAAATTGTATCTATACTGGAGGCATGGACACTTTCATCTGCTCAAGAGCAGCAAATGAATGTGCCTAGATTATTTTCATACATGCGTAAATTAACATATTTTATGATTACCATGCATATTTGTCCATGCTCCACCCCAACTCTGCCTCTGAACACACCTACTGGCAAAGCAGGTACCATCTTGTCAATGCACTTACTTTTATTCTGCTTGTAATTTTATAACAGGCCACTTACGTGCGTAAGTGGCTACATACATGCAAGAATTACTTCATAAAATAACCTTCCAAGTGGTCACTGTCACACTAAAATTATTGAGATAAGCCATTCGTTTGACAGTGCTCCAATGGTGAGTGTATTAGATTCTGGAAAATCTCCAAAATTCTCCCAAAATTGTCGATAAAGCTTGTGACATCCATCAAATGGTCCCAAGAGTCTGTACTGATCAGAACTTAGCATCAGGTGATATCTTGGTGAATTCAATGTTCTGTAATAGGTTAGCTATCAATTTAAGTAAAAAAGAAGGTGACGGCTTGTAGTTGATCACCTACTGAAGACTATCTTAAGGCAATTAAAGTTGGAGAATTTGCATACTACAGTCTTTTTCTAACTATAATTTAACCTCTGATTCTCAAGTTGAAAAGATTTAGCCAACTTTTAACTTTCCTTTTGTGAGTTAGATCTGCTGACTTTGCTTTGTGAAGTTTAGCAGAAACATTACAGTTCAATGGTTGAGCCATTTGGTTAACCTCTCCTTGGAGCAAGGTTATCTCACTCCCATTTTTAAAAAAGGCAATAAGCCAAACATTTCTTGTAGAAAGCTGCAGAGTTGGATGACAATTCCATTCAGGCCTGCAGACCCATTTCTAATTTGCAGTTTGTAAGAAAAAATGTAGTTATATGTGGAATACTACAGGGATCAATCCCTTCCCTTCTTTTATTTAACATTTTTAGGCCCAGTTCTAGTTCAGAAATTTGGGTTTGTGTCATCTTTTTGCTTTTGATGTGCAGTTGGTGATCCATTTGTATAAAAATTCTGATGAATTAGTGAAAAGAATAAATTTGTATTTGTCAGTGTTGGCTCAGTGGTTTAAACAGCACCACCTAAAGATGAGTTCAGACAAATCAGAATGCTTGGGGGGGTCAGATGAAAAGGAGGAGAATTGGGATTCAAACTTTAATCACCAGTACCCCCATTGAAAGATAGTCAAGTAATTCACAGTTTGGGTATTTGGTTTTAAAAGCTAATTCCTATGGTGATGCAATCTTGTTTTGCCAGCTTTTATCTATTAAAAATGTATATAAAAATACTTTCAAAAGTGTGATTTTATTCATATAGTGCATGTCTCAATTACAAATTAGCTTTTGCATCTATACTTTGGTTTGCCTAACGACAGCTATGGCATATGTAATAGATTCAAAACACAGCAGCGAGGTTATTGACTGATGCAAACTTACATGATCATGTAATATCCATTCTATATTCTCTCTGGTCTTTGACAGTGGAAAAATGGATCTGTTTTAAAGCATTATGGGACATATTACATAGTAACATAGTATATGACGGCAGATAAAGACCAGTATGGTCCATCTAGTCTGCCCAGTAAGGTGTTTAGAGTGGTTGCAATTGCAGCTTCGTACAAGTCACCGCCCCCATGCCTGTCTTTAGGGTTGTACCTGCTGCTCCATGCAAGTTAGCTCCCCTCTATTGAAATATATAGAAGTTTGCTGTGATTTCATCCTCTTGCTATAAAGGGTCCACTGTGTCTGTCCCATGCCATTTTGAATTCCGTCACTGTATTTGCCCCCACCACCTCCATCGGGAGGGCATTCCAAGCATCCACCAACCACCCTTTCAGTGAAAGAGTATTTCCTGACATTGCCTTTCAATTTACCCCCTTGCAGCTTCATGTTATGCCCTCTAGTTTTACAGCTTACCCCTCTTTGAAAAAGGATTGTTTGTTCATTGATACCCTTTAAGTATTTCAAGGTCTGTATCATATCTCCCCTGTCCCTCCTCTCTTCTAGTGTATACATATCTAGGTCTTCAAGTCTCTTCTTATATGTCTTCTAGCACAGGCTCCGAATCATTTTGGTCACCTTCCTCTAAACCATTTCCAGTCTTTTTATATCCTTTGTGAGATACAGTCTCCAAAACTGAACACAATTCTCCACATAAGGACTCACCAACGACTTGTACAGGGGCATTAATACCTCCTCATTTCTGCTGGTTATTCTTCTATGTATGCAGCCCAGCATCCTTCTGGCTTTGGCCACCTCCTTGCCGCATTGTTTTTCCACCTTGAGATCCTCACACACTAGCACTCCAAGGTCCCTCTACTGGTCCATGCACACCAACCTCTCCTTTGGATTTCTGCATCCCAAGTGCATGACTCTGCACTTCTTCGCATTAAATTGTGACTGCCAAGCATTAGACTATTTTTCCGGTGTTTTTAGATCTTTCCTCATGTTATCCACTCCTCAGAAGTATCCACTCTGTTGCAAATTTTCATGTCATCTGCAAAAAGGCAGACTTTTCCATTCAGTCCTTCCACAATAACACTCACAAATACATTGAACAGTAACGGTTCCAGGAACAAACCCTGAGGCACGCCACTATGCACCTTCTTTTCTTCTGAGTCAGTTCCATTTATCACTACCTTCTGTTGTCTGTCATTCAACCAATTTCTGATCCAGTTCACAACCTTCGGACCTATCCCCAGGCTGCTCAGTTGATTGATAAGCCTCCTATGAGGAACAGTATCAAAGGCTTTGCTGAAATCTAACTATATCATAGTAGCATAGAATAGAAAAGCAGATAAAGACTAGTATGGTCCATCTAGTCTGCCCAGTAAGATGCCTAGAGTGGTTGTAACTGCAGCTCCATGAAGGTCACCCCCCCCCGCATGCCTGTGTTTAGGGTTGTACCTGCTGCTCCATGCAAGTCAGACCCCCTCTATTAAAAAACATTAAAATTTGTTTTGATTTCATCCTCTTGCTATAAAGGGATCCATTGTATGCTCTTGATCTAATTCTCTGGTCACCCAAAAATGGACATAAGAGGAACTAGATATATCATGGTTATCGTAGATGTTTCCTCACTATAGTGCATGTTTACTAAACGTTAAGGTGCATTTTATTTATATGGGCCGTGGCAGCACTTAACCAATTTAACTTTTGTTAACATGGATCAACCTTTAGTAAACATGATCCTATATATGTCACTTCCACAGGATGAAGTCTTGTCTATGGTCAAAGATAAATTAGATAGTAGACGTAGACCACAAAAAGTACCTACAGAGGTTTTATTATCTTTGGTCATACTGCAATTAAAACAAAATAATTTTTGAGGGACAATATTATCTCCAAATATTTGGGGGCAACATTTGCCTCTCTTAGCTAATTTATATATGGCAGCTTTCAAACAAGGTAACCCTCTACACACCTTTGAGGCATTTAAGGGCCTTTCAAGGAGCATCCCTAATTGTGCCCTTGCCAAAGGAAATCACGTGTTGATACCCACCAGCAAGCATTCTCAGGAGTAGCCTCCTCACATGGGGACTCACTTCCAGAGGGGCTATGTCTAATTCAAGACTACCTCAACTTCAGGAATTATATGAAGCTCTTAATGGCTGTGGTGACTTATAAACAAACTGAGCACCTTAGGATGGACCCTAAAGTTACTGCTTGGGTTAGAAATTGGTTGAGTGGGAGGCGACAAAGGGTACAGGTAAATGGAGCTCACTCTGAGGAGAAGGAAGTTACCAGTGGTGTGCCCCAGGGATCTGTCCTTCGTCTGATTCTTTTTAAAATCTTTGTTAGTGATATAGCTAAACAGGTAGAAAAGGCAACAGCAAAAGCTAGAAGGATGCTTGGGTGCATAGGGAGAGGAATGGCTAGCAGAAAAAAAGGAGGTGATAGTGCCTCTGTATAAGTCTTTGGTGCAACCTCATTTGGAGTATTGTGTGCAGTTCTGGAGACCGCACCTTCAAAAGGATATAAACAGGGTGGAGTCGGTACAGAGGGTGGCTACTAAAATGGTTAGTGGTCTTCATTATAAAGCATATGAGGAGAGACTTAAGGATCTTAATATGTACACCTTAGAGGAAAGGTGGAATAGAGATGATATGATTGAGATGTTCAAATTCCTCCATGGCATAAATGCACAGGGGGAGAGCCTCTTTTGATTAAAAGCAAATTCTGCTATGAGGGGACATGGGATGAGGGTGAAAGGGGATAGATTCAGGAGTAATATGTGGAAATATTTCTTTACGGAAAGAGTGGTGGATTCGTGGCATAGTCTCCCAGTGGAGGTGGTAGAGATGAGGACGGTATCTGAATTCAAAAAAGCATGGGACAAACACAGAGGATCTCTAAAGGAAAAAAGGGGACTGTTGTAGTTGTTGATATGGAAGGACAGACTAGATAGGCCATGTGGTCTTTTTCTGTCATCATTTTCTATGTTTCTATATGAAGCTCTTAATGGCTGTGGTGACTTACTTTCTAATTTATCCATACTGCTTCAGGACTAGCTTGATTCACACCCTGAAATTGAGACCAGATCCACATATCTTACTCTTCTGTATATATAATTTACCCAGTTTTAATATCTTTCGCCTTTGTTTTACCCATTTTGTCTGTCTATATGACCCAACTGAACCTTTCCCCTTTGTATTGAGATGTTTTATTGTATAGTATCAGCATTGAGTATTCCATCTGTTATATGTATTGTGGCATTCAAAGTAGCACACTATAGTACTTTGGTTCTCCTAGAGCTAAAAAGAGCTCCAGAAAATGGGTGAGAGCTCTGGCGATGTATAAACACATGGGAATGCCTAGGATAGACCTAATCCTCCTTAAGACATAGCTAACTTGGGGCACAAGAAAGAACCGGGAAAGTCTCGCCAGGAGGGTGTGGTCCAGGCAGGCAACATACAAACTCTTAGTGGAAGAAAGTCAGGGAGGCTCTGGGGAGAGGAAAATGGAAGCCTTCAATTCCCTGCTAGTAGTTACTGAGGGAAGCCCTAAGAGCTTGATCAGGGATAACTGGGAAAAGTGCCAAGATGCAGCCAGTAATGTTTGGGTGGAGAGATCCATTGGTTTGAATGGCCTTAAGGTTGGACAGGCCTTGTAGCTTTATGTTTGTGAAAAGAGGGGTTAAAAATGGCCAGCCTGCAAGGGAGCCAGACAGGGTGCTTGGTTGTTGCACTGAATGTTAGGAGATATGCTCTGGTGACCAATCTGAATGGGAGCCATGCGGGGTGTTTGCTGCACCAAATGCTAGGAGAGATACACTGGTAGCCAGCTTACAAGGGATCCAGGCTCAGGGTTTGACTGTTGCACTAATTACTGAGAGAGAGGCTAATTGTGAGCCTGGAAGGGAGCCAAGCTGCATGTTTGATGGTTGCCCTATGAGAAATGCTCCATTGTCTTTAACCCTGGTATTGTGCTAAGGAAAGGGTTAAAGGTTGCTAGCCTGCAAGAGAGTTAGGCTGAGAGTTTACAATTGCTGCTCTAATTATTTGAGGATTAAACTGAGCTATTGTTGCACCCGTCACTGAGAAGGCTACCAGCCTGTGAGGTAGCCAGGCTGGGCGTTTGGACTGAGTTATTGCCATACCAGTGACTGAGAGAGGTTATCAACCTGCAAGAGGGACAGGCTGGTGTTTGAACTTAACTGCTACTACCTGCAATGCTTCCTGGAAAGTGAGTCAGGCTGCATGTGGAGGGAATTATATCAGTGTGGCATTTATGACTGAAATGTGTTGAAACTGTCAGTCTGCTAGGTTCAGGTTCTTTGGATTCTGAGGTGGAACTGTTAAAAAACCTTGGTGTTATTAGCCTGTGAGGACAAGCCAGGCTGTCTTTGTGTGTGTTTGTGTATGCTGCGCCAATAAATCAAATTTTACCTGCATCCTGAAGCGTGAGTGGGCCCTGTAATAGAGGCCCCAGGGCTTAAAGCACCTACTACATTGTCTTCTAGAGTGCTGGCACGTGAGTATCCTAACCATGTTCATATGAATGTTCTACCATGCTGTCTATTAAGGTATATCATTTGTATTCTGCATGGAGCGGAGAAGTAGCCTAGTGGTTAGAGCACTGGCTTGGTGACCAGGGTTTGATTCCCACTAGCACTCCTTGTGGCCTTGGGTAAGTCACTTAACTCTCCATTGCCTCGGAAGAAAGGCCTGGCAATCTACTTCCAGTCACACTGTGAAGAAAACCCAGGAGTTGCTGGGTCACCAGAAGTCAGCACTGACTCAAAGGCACACATTGTATCATATGTCTGTTATTTGAATATTTTACTATGCTGTTTCAAGGCATACATTGCTGACATTGTTTCATATTATTGCTATCTATTATTGTCTGTCCGAGTTTATCTCTGTTCAGAGTGTCTCTTATGCTGACATTATTATTATTATTATGGAGCCATTTTGATATTGTTATGCTGCTACTACAAAGTAATTTGTCTGTCAGAGGGCACCTGTTGAAAACCGCCTTGGGTGAATCTCTTCATAAAGGTGGTCAATAAATAAATCTGGGAAGACAGAAGAGAAAACAGGCTAGCCTACCCTCGGGCTTAGCACTGACCACCGGAGAGGTGCAATGAAATTTGGATGCTTCTGGTTTTCTTCCCCACGGTCCTGGAGCAGCATCTTCGGCATTGCTGGTGAATGTGTCATCATCGGCTCCGGGTGCATCAGGAGTTTGGCTCTTCCCCGAGCAGCACACCCTTTCCCTGCAACCTGAAAGCACGGAGCCAGCTGGAGTTCTGCTCCCCTGTGGTGTGCTGCCAAGTACGCCGAAGGATGGAGTGAAGAAGGCACTCCAGAGGCGGCGGCAGCATCTCCGAGCCATTAGGTTCAGGGTTTAACTGGTGGGGCCAGGTCATAGTTTCCTACAGTCAATCTGCTGGTGGGATCTGTTGGTGGAATTCAGTCTTCCTGAGGTATGAGGTTGCTGAAACCTGCTCATATAACGTTGGAAGCACCGTAGGATCTAACATCTACTTTGCACTCATCTCTTACTGGTTTTGCTGGAACTATCACTAAAGAAGTATTGCAAGTAAAGCAGAATGTGCAGCGGCTGTCCAGTGCACAAACGGGCCAGGTGGAGAGGCTTACTCTGATGAAAGGAGAACTTGGCGTATTTGAGAGCTGCAGGTTGCCCAGTTGAAAGAGGGGACATTGCAGCAGAAAAAAAACTTGAGTATTTGGAAAATCAGGCTCGCAGAAATAACTTGTTTAACTTTCCAAGATCTCCAAGAGATACTTCTGGGAGACGTTAAAAATCCCCCTGGTGTGTCTGCTTCCCATCTCCCAGGTGCAATATCTATCACTGAGCCCGAGCAATCAAAGTAGCGGGACTATCATAGGTGGTCTAGGAGACCTTATGGGGTTTCTGGAGGACTTGCTTGAGGTAGTCACAGAGAGAACCATTCTTCTGGTTACACTGGTACTTGAGCCCAATAAAAGTTTAATTCTTAAAGCATATTTCAAGAACTTCAAGAAGTTTATGGGCTCTGCTGTCCATATGTTTCCAGATTTGTCACGTATTACACAGCTGAGGAGGAGAGAGTTCTTAGCCTTCTGGCCTAGGGTTCTCTCCCTTGGGGCTGTTTACCTTAAAATTTCCTTCACACTGTCATGTTTCCTATAATGCTAAGTTTTTTCTGTTTTTTGAGCCAAAGCAACTCTTGGAATTCTTGAATGCTAGGGAAGATATCAGAGAAGAAATTGTATACCCCATGGCTGATGCGTGAGTCTCTAAAACTGCTATTTTTTGTTTAGTTTTTCCTTTTAAATTTCAGTATTTTCCTTGGCTGTTTTCCTGATTGTGGGCAAATCTAAATGGTGGTATGTTTTCTTAAGGGTTTAATTCTTGTTTTATTTGGATGTTAACCATAATTATTTCATTCATGTTTAATGTTTGGATTATTAGTTTATATGCAAATAAATAAAAAGTAAAAAAAAAAAAAAATATATATATATATTAGCACAGGTGCCCCTAATGACACCGCAATACCGTGATACCTGTGCCCTGCATTAGGGCATGCATCCATGCGTTAACAGTCAGGAACATGCTGGTTACATTCCTGACAGCTACTGCTGAGGTTTTGCGATTAAACGTGCGTTATTTCTTGTGCTTTAGTAAAAGGGCTCCTTATATAAAAAATTGTTACTTCAAGATTATCCTGCTATGGTTTTGAAACAGACACATAAATGAAGTCTCTTTAATGCCGAGGACTTATTGCTGCCTTCTAAACATACATTGAAGATTATTAACATTCTATAGAACTATTTGGATTTATTGTCAATACATCTGTGTTTTGCTGGTAAAGAATTTATAATTGCATACACAAGGAATCACAATCTGAAAGAAATACTGTGTCTGTCGGAGTAATTGAAGTGAAGAACAGATTTTAAACCGGTTAAGTAGTACAGTCTTAAAAGGTCATTTTAAAGGTGGACATTGTTTGAGTTGCTCTGTTACCTAATAACTCAAGGAGTTTTGCTAATCCTACAAATGGGTGTTTACCAACTGAGGCACTGAAGGACCTGTTCCACTAGTTTTGCAATATGTCACTGTGTGTCCCTGTGGGAAGTTACATGTAGGGAAAATAATATGAACTTTCAGAATAAGGATATAAGAACATCATAGTTATCTCAGAAAAGCACCTTTAGTTACACACTATTGGGAAACAACACCCAATTGACAGCATAAGATATTTATTATAGACATCAAGCTGTAAGGACGTCAATAAAGGGAAATTGCTCACTTGGCTGGAACATAGATGGATTTTTAAAATTCAAAGTACTCGTATAGAACCTATTAATCTAGATTCCAGTATTGAGTGGAATATTTTTCTAGGCGTACTCTTTTTACTTTACAGCAAACTATTCTTATCTAGAATTTTCCTGGGGTTTATTAAAGGTCATGTGGTATTATTCTGAGGGGGGGTGGGTTGCACAATGATTTGAAAAATAATTTCAGTTAATATATCTGAAGGTTTTCTGACCTATGGCAATTAGCCACTGTTTTTCCGGCAAACCAGCGTGGTGCTTTTAAGTGGTGTCCTGAGGTCCTTCCTCATGTACCAAAGAATACGATTCTCCTCTTTCTGCATTACTCTGGCAACACATATATGTTTAGTTATGCTGATAAAAGTTTCCTGAATCTGAAGAAAACACCAGTAGTAGAGAGAAAGGACTAAAAGCTGGGGACACCATAGGTGCTTTTCTCTCTCTCTCAAACTCTTTCCCTCTGATCGTTTCCCATGTCATGAGGGTGGCAGAGGAGGTCCCAGCAGGTGAGAGCATTGCTTTCTTATGTCTCCTGCCAGCAGGAAGGAGGAAGGGACTGAGCTACTTGCAAGGGGCGGGGCTACAGTGGGAATACAGGGCATTGGGCAGTGGTCCCAAATCCTCTTTTCCTCAGTCCCCCAAAGGCCGACCTTGCATTGAGTACAGGCACTTTTCCTTCTAAAGAAAATGTGCTGACGCTGAGTTTTTTCAAAGCATATATTCACTGGCAATAATGCAATTTCATGCTCCAATTAAATTTCACATTTGACAAACCTGCATCCAAATGTGTTTTGCGCTGCATTTGACAGAAAGCTGCCTTACGGAAATTATCAGTTTCTAGTGCACCTCATTTGTAATAGTCATGATGAAACAGAAATCAAGGTTAAGAGAGAAAAAAAAATATAGTATGATACATTTTTTTCTTGCTTTTGGGAGCTAACACTCTCTTTCCTTACGTCAAGACAATATAAACAAAGACTATTCTAGTACTGCCATCTTTTGCTCGTACTGTCCCTAAGGAAGGAGGGTATAGCTCCCAAAAGTAAGAAAAAAAATATTGTTAGTTCAATAAGAAAAATACATTATTAGTCCAATAAGAAAGTATCACCCCATTCTTTTGTGTGTGTTTATTTATTAACCTAGATTTTCATACATTAACATAGACTAGCAGGTAATCATGCTACAGACATAAGAGGTGTGAATCCTAAATTACTGCCCACACTCCATATTAAAGCATACTCCTTATGAAGAAAATATTTTGATTAAACTTCATTCAGCACTGCAAAGCTTTGGCCTAGAGATCGTAAAAGGATAGGCAAAGACAACTGACTTCTGAAGCATAACAAAGATTAAGAGAAGTAACCATTCCCTGCAAACAGTGTACAAAGGAAGGTGCTATTCCGGCAAATTAACAGGGGATGGCCTTACCTTTTCGCTTTTCTCACCCTCCCACCCCTAATTTTCTTTCTTATTCACTTCTGGCCAGCCACCAGCCACATCATACCATTCAAAACTTCCCAAATGTTTTTTTTTATTCAGCGGACGAAATGGCAACAGCTTTATTTATTCATTAATCTGTAAAAACAAGCTGGTATGAGGAAGGGAGGAGAAATGCAATCAGTTAGAGGCAGTTGGCCAGTAGCACCCTGCTCAATGAATGCTCCTACTAGGGGTATGTGGCAATGGCCGACCTGTGCTGTCTGCTTCCATTCCTCTTTTTCATGGTCTTTCCCAGACCACAGTCCAGATAAGCATTTAATTTAGATGATTGTTATTCACCCAGTTCCCTTTTCCCTCAACAGCAGGGGCGGCCCAAGGGCTCATGTGTGGAGACTCATTGCAAGGCCTCATTTGCATAAATATTTGCATAATGTTAACATGCACTAACCTTTAGTAAACATGCCTCTTAATGAGTGTCTGGATAAAGAAAGACTACCAGATTTCTACATTATTATATTCCAGTGCCAACCGCCAGGCACATTAGGAAGTACTACAAACACTGCCCATTTTGAACCCATAGCAAACTCACCGTATCATAACAGCACTACCAGGACTCACAAAGCTTCAAACCCTACCTATCAAAAGGCAACATTGCAGATATTAAACCAATACATCTACTGGGGAAAGAGAACAAGTGGCATTGTCATAAACACAATACCTCAGTTCGGTTACACATGCAGAGCATAGTCACCAAACAAAGAACAAGGGATCACAATTTAGAAATAGGAAGACAATAATTAAATTGGGAACCCTGAAAAACAAACTTGGAATGTACAACAACACTGGAGAAATAAAACTATAAATTAATTTCCTCTTGTACTAAACAAAAACGCAAAGACGTTAGCGAAGCACATTTCCCAAAGTTGACATATTCCAGTTAGCATAGTTACTCACCTGTAACAGGCGTTCTCCAGGAGCAGCAGGAATCAGTCCTCACATATGGGTGACGTCGGCGCTGATGGAGCCCTCGTGCAGAGCATTTCCCCAGCTTTCAAAGAAAGCCTTTGGGAATGCAGCGCGCATGCGCGGTCCCCTTCCCACCCAAGGGTGCCATCTTGCTTAGTCTGATGACATAGCTAAAAGACAGCAAAAATCAAAATGAAGCATAGGACTGCAACTCCAGGGGAGGAGGGAGGGTCATGAGGACTGATTCCTGCTGCTCCTGGAGAACACCTGTTAACAGGTGAGAAACTACGCTTTCTCCAGGACCAAGCAGGAAGTCAGTCCTCACATATGGGACTCCCCAGCTCTAGGCTACCGTGAACCCAGAGCTGAAAAAATGGCTCCCTCTCAAGAGCCTCAGCATCCGTGATAAGATTTTTCTCTGAGAACGCACCCCGTACGGTAGCCCAACACAAGGGCCGGAGGGTAGGAGTTGCCTAAACCTCAAAGAGATTACGGAGTACAGCCTGGCTGAAAACTCTGTCCCGCCGGGACTCTCTCTCCAGGCAGTAATGGACTGCAAAAGTCTGGCTTGAAGACCAAGTTGCGGCCCGGCAGATGTCTACCAATGGAACAGAGCGGAGATGAGCTACTGACGCAGCTTTTGCCCTGACACGGTGGGCCGTGACCCGACCCTGCAAGGGGAGGTCGGCTGCCCTGTACGCCCAGACGATGCAATCTGCTACCCAAGTGGACAACGTATGCTTGGAGACAGGTAACCCCATCCTATTAGGGCCAAACGAGATGAAGAGCTGAGTAGCCCTTCAATGCTCCCGTGTACGTTCTATGTAAAAGGACAACGCCCTTTTACAGTCCAGGGTATGCAAGACTTTCAGCCCGGCTGGCATGCGGCCTGGGAAAAAAGGTCGGAAGAACCACCTCCTGATTGAGGTGGAAAGAGGAGACCACTTTTGGGAGGAACTTGGGATGGGTCCGTAGGACCACCCTGTTCCTATAGAACCGCGTGTACGGTCTATCAGAAACGAGAGCTTGTAGTTCACTCACACGTCTGGCCGAGGTAAGAGCCACCAGGAAGCGTGCCTTCCAAGAGAGGAAGCGCAAATGGCAAGTAGCCATTGGCTCAAACGGTGGGCGAGTAAGTTGCTGCAAGACCACATTCAAATCCCACTCAGTCGCCGGTGGATGAACCGGAGGCTTGAGTAGAAGCAGACCTCTGAGAAATCTGGACACCAAGAGGTGAACCGACAGACTGCTCTTCCACAGGTGAGTGGTGCACTGACAAAGCACTGAGGTGGACCCGAACGGGGTTAGACTTAAGGCCTAGGTCTGAAAGGTGAAGTAGATACTGCAGTACTACTGGTACAAGGCACGAGAAATGATCTTCATTGCGCTGAGCACACCATACCGTAAACCTACGCCACTTGAGGGCATAGGACTTTCTGGTGGACTGCCTCCTAGAGGCCAAGACCACCTCTTCAACCTCCTTAGGTAGACGTAAGGGAGCTAGCACTATCCTTTCAGCAGCCAGGCCATCAGATTGAGGGACCTGAGGTTGGGGTGCAGAAGGGAACCCTGCTCTGAGACAGGAGATCATGTTGCAGCCCCAGAGGGAATGGAGCTTCCACCGTCAACTGTAGAAAGAAGTGGAAACCACGGCTGCCTCGGCCATCTGGGGGCTACCAGAATCACAGAGGCCTTGTCCCGGAGGATCTTGAAAAGAGTTCGGGCCACCAGGGGCGTGGGAGGAAACGCATACAGGAGGCCCGTAGACCAAGAGATTAGAAAAGCATCTGCTGCCGTCCTCAGGGGATGCGACTGTCTGGAGCAAAACCTGGGCAGCTGACGGTTTAGTGGACTTGCAAAGAGATCGATGGATGGAGGTCCCCAGTGGAGGAAGATCTGCTGGACCACCTATGGATTCAACTGCCATTCGTGAGGCTGGAGAATCCTGCTTAGCTTGTCTGCTAGGAAGTTCTCCTGACCGAGTAGATAAACTGCTTTGAGAAACATGCCTTGTTGGACTGCAAAGGAGCAAAGGTCCAGTGCCTCCTGACATAGGGGCCTGGACCCTGTGCCCCCTTGTTTGTTCATGTAGAACATTGCCACCTGATTATCCGTCTGAACTATGACAGACTGCTGAGAGAGGGCATGGCAGAAGGATTGCAGAGCTAAGCAGATTGCTCGCAGCTCTAAAAGGTTGATCTGCTGTGTGGCCTCCTGAGGGGACCATAGGCTTTGAGTGCATGAGCCCTGGCAATGTGCACCCCAGCCTATTAAGGAAGCATCTGTCGTAAGTACCCTTGTGTGTGCTGGAGGCTGAAAAGGTACACCCCTGAGAAGGTTTGGCAGCTGTAGCCACCACTGTAAAGAGTTCAGAAGTCACCTGGACACCTTTACTCTGTCTCAGAGGTTGCCGGTGGCTTGTGTCCACTGCTCTCTGAGGCACCATTGAGCCGTCCACATGTTCAGACGGACATTCGGGGTCACATGTACAGTGGATGCCATGTGGCCCAGAAGCCGCAGATAGTGCCTGGCGGAAACCTGAGAATTGCTTTGGAACTCGTTTTCTAACTCCATCAATCTGTGGGCCCTGTCCTCGGGCAAGTAAGCCCTTGCCTGAAGAGTGTCCAACCTATAAACTCCCCTATAAACTCTAGGCTCTGAGAGGGGAGCAAAGTGGACTTTGCATAGTTTATGACAAAGCCCAGATGTTGAAGAAGAGAAACAGTGCGAAGAGTGGCCTGTCGGGCCCCCTGGAATGACTGGCCCCTGATTAGCCAGTCATCCAGGTATGGGAAGACAAAAATCCCCTGATTTCTGAGAAAAGCCACCACCACTGCCAGGCATTTGGTGAAAACCCTGGGAGCAGAGGTCAGGCCAAAGGGAAGTACCCTATACTGAAAATGGTTTCCTCCCACCACAAATCTGAGATATTGCCTGTGGTCTGGATGGATAAGGATGCGAGTATAAGCATCCTTTAGGTCTAAGCAGCATAGCCAGTCTCCCTGCTGGAGGTAGGGCAGCAGTATCCCAAGGATAAGTATCTTGAACTTTTCCCTCTCTAGAAACTTGTTCAGATTTCGCAAGTCTAGGATAGGTCTGAGGCCTCCTGTTTTCTTTGGTACTAGGAAGTACCTGGAGTAGAAGTCTTGCCCTTCCAGGTGGTGTGGCACCAGTCCCACCGCCTGTTCCTTTAAAAGACTTGCCAACTCCTGAAGGAGGAGGTCCCTGTGCAGAGGGAGTCTTGGAGGCTCCCCTGGATAGTAGAATGGGGGTAGCTGGTGGAAATGGAGCATATAGCCCTTCTGGACTATGCTCAGTACCCAGGTATCCCCTGTGATGCCTGGTCACCTGTAGGCGTACAGGGTCAGCTGACCCCCAGTGCTGAGTGGAGCCACTGGCAGAGGAGAGGCTATGCTGTGGGAGTCAAAACCCCGCTCCTTGCTGTGCAGGAGCTGGAGCTGGCAGCTTGGGGGTCTTCTGCCTACGGGGCCCATGTCCCTGCCCCTTGGCCTGCTGGCCCTGTTGGGAAGCTGGAGAGGCCTGATACTGAGGGTAGGTTTTGTAGGCAGCACCCTTCCTCGGGAAAAAGGGCTTCTTTCCCGAGCCCTTCTTTTTATGAGAAGGGGCAGAAGTCTTTCTGGACAGTCTTGTCCTGGTGAGAGTCTCGGTCTCGATTTCCGCAACCTTCTCAGTCATGGGTTTGTCGAATAGGTTGTCACCTCAGCAGGGGACATCGATCAACTTGTCCTGTACCCATGACTCCAGGTCCGACTGTAACCAGGCCTGACGGCCTGCACCGATGCCGGCCGTGGCTACCTGGGTCGAAGCCTCTAAGCCGTCATAGGCTGTTCGAGATATAAACTTCGAGCACTCCCGGATCCCTGAAGACAAGGCTTTGAACCTCTGCAAGGGTTCCTCGAAGAGGCCAGCCGAGAACCCGGCAATTTCCTTTGCCAGGTCTCATAAGTACATGCCCATGTACAGCTGGTAAGTCTGGACACGGCAAGAGAGTATAGAGCCCTGGAAGCACTTTCTACCGAGGGCATCCAAGTTCTGGGCCTCCCGGCCAGGAGGCACCGAGGAGAGCATCTTCTGACTTTTCAGTCTGTGCATGGCCGATTCCACAACCATGGAGTTGTGCGATAGCTGCGCCTTTTGGAACCCAGGGCTCTTATGGACTCGATAAATGGAATCGACCCGCTTGCTCAGAACCGGCGCCGAGGCCAGTGCTTCCCACATACGAAAGAGTAGCCATTCCAGCATCAGAGGAACCGGAACAGTAAAGGCATCCTTCGGAGGAAAGTCGTACTGAAGGGTATCGAGCTCCTTGGCTCGAGGCTCCTCCTCAGCATCCGCTGGGAATGCCAAAGCCTTGGCCATGTCCCTGATGAAATCCGATAACCAGGTATCCTCCAGGGGGGACCTTCTCCGAGGCTCGGACTCCAGGGAGTCCGATGGGACGTACCGGGTCCGGAAGGTGTCAGGAGACTCCTCATCCTCCATCTCCCACGCCGACTCCTCCAAGGAGGAGTTGAGCGGCTCCGGCTGTACGGGCTTCGATGCCACCCGCCCCGACGCCAAGGGCACCGGCATCAACGACGTTGGCCTCGAACGGGAGATCGTGGGAGACCGTGGCCGAGGATCGACTCAAGACTTGATTGACTCGAGGATCGGCTCGGCCTCCGGGGTCGACTTAGACGTCAAGGTCCCAGTGGTCGGGGCAGATGCACTGGTCAGACCAGCAATCAGTACCCGCTGCTGCTCCATGAAGGCAGCCAGGCTGCTCTCCAGGGCCGTCAGCCTGAGCCCGAACTCAGGAGACTCCGCAGCCCCCAACTCGGGCCCCGATGGCATCGGGCCCGATGTCGGTTCTCCCGGGGGAGAGTCCACGAGGACAACAGAAGTTACCTGACTTGAGGACTCCGGCTCCAGGCGAGGTTGCTTGGTCGGCCACTCCGACTCCGAGAGCTTGGGGTGGCGGTCAGGGCTGCGTGAGGGCTCCACTGACGCCGCCCTCACGAGCTTCATCTTCCTTTTGTGCTCCCGGGTGGGAGATCCCCTCTCACAGGACCTACGACGGCGCTCGGGGTCAGACTCCTGAGATGTCAAGGCCTCTGATGAAGTCCGGGCCCGGCTGGACGCAGACTCCGAAAAAATTATTTCACGCTTATGCTGACGGCTCCGAAGCGCCTTCGACGACATCTTGCCGCACAGGCCACAGACCAGCGGGTCATAGTCGGGCCCGAGGCATCGGAGGCAGCAGTCATGTGTGTCGGTGAGAGACATAAGTTTCTTACACCGATCACATTTTTTGAATCAGCTGGCAGCCATCAGGGGGAAAAAGGGCCCCTGCAAAGTCAAAAGACCGGGCTGTCAGTGAAAATAAAAGAAAAAGTGCGATTGCTAGTCACAAAGGACAAAAAACGAAAAAGAAGTTCTGGACTCGATACCGATGTACCGAGTCCAGGCGGGAAGGGGAATCGGCATTGAACCGGATAAAGAGAAGCGAAAATCGCCGAAAAAATAAACTCTGTCAGCGCCGACATCACCCATATGTGAGGACTGACTTCCTGCTTGGTCCTGGAGAAAATAAATTTAAAATAAAAGAGTATTTTCTACTTTTTGTTGTTTGGGCATTTTATTTTTCAGTTGCAATTGTTCCAGTCGCTTTCTTCTAGTTTCTTTATGTCTTCTGCTAACTCTCCATTGTCTGCTGTCCATTTGTCCTTTCTTCTCTCTTAGTTTTTTTCCATTTTCCCTCTACATCTGTTTAAACATACTGATCTTTCTCCTTTTGCTCTTTCCTCCATTTCTTTCTTTATTCCTTTTTCATCCACTCAAATTTTACTCCTCCATCTTTAATCCCCACTTACTCTCCCAATACCCGGCCAATTGTAGATTTTTCTTCCCTTCCACACAAAATATTTTTTCCCATCTCCATCCTCACTCCCCCAGTCCCATCCCATTCTATTCCTCCCCCAACATCAGCTCCCTTCTAGTTCCAGCCCCACCCAGCATTCACTCCCTTCTAGTCCCATTCTCCCACTCCCCCCCACATCAGCCCAATTCCAGTCCTAGCCCCCCATCAGCCCATTTCCAATCCTAACCCCCATCAGCCTATCCTAGCCCCACATCAGCCCATTTACAGCTCTAGCTCCCCCTTCAGCCCTTTCCAGTCTTATCCTAGCCCCCCATCAGCCCATTTCTAGTCCTAGCCCCCCCATCAGCCCATTTCCAGTCCTAGCCCCCATCAGTCCTTTCCAGTCATATCCTAGCTCCCCCCATCAGCCCATTTCTAGTCCTATCCTAGCCCCTCCATCAGTCTATTTCCAAGCCAAGCCCCCATCAGCCCATTTCCAGTCCTATTCTAGCCCCTCCATTAGGCCATTTCCTATC
This sequence comes from Ichthyophis bannanicus, assembly GCA_033557465.1. Taxonomy (NCBI): domain Eukaryota; kingdom Metazoa; phylum Chordata; class Amphibia; order Gymnophiona; family Ichthyophiidae; genus Ichthyophis; species Ichthyophis bannanicus. The sequence goes on along the minus strand of CM066043.1, from coordinate 209,651,653 downwards.
CTAGCCCCCCCAATCAGTCCATTTCCAGTCCAAGCCTCACCCCACTCAGCCCATTTCCAGTTCTAGATCCTCCCAATCAGCCCATTTCCAGTCCTAGCTCCCGCCAATCAGCCCATTTCCAGTCCAAGCCCCCCTCCCCATCAGCTATTTCCAGTCCTAGCTCCCCCCCCCACTCAGCCAATTTGCAGTCCAAAGTCCCCCCTAACTCAGCCCATTTCCAGTCCTAGCTCCCCCTCACTCAGCCAATTTCCAGTCCAAGCTCCTCCCACTCAGCCCATTTCCAGTCCAAGCCCCCCTCCCCATCAGCTATTTCCAGTCTTAGCCCCCCCAAAAAAGCCCTGTGATTATCCAACAAGCTTTAGAGGGAGCCGGAGAGCGCCTTTTTTCTTCACTTCAGCAGCTGTATGGTAGTATAGGCCGCTGGCACGCTGAGTGCTGCAAAACAGGAAGTTTTCTTTGACCTCCAGCGTGCCAGCGGCCAATGCTACAATACAGCTGCTGAAGTGAAGAAAAAAGACACTCTTCACTTCAGCAGCTGTCAAAGGTGAGCCGAGGCCTCTCCGGCTCCCTCTAAAGCCACCCTGCCTGCCGGTGCCGAATGCGAGATGTTGTTGGTGCGGGGTCCCCTGAAGCGTGGGGCCCTGTGTGAATAACGGAAATTTGGCCAGAAGTAAAGAAAAAATGCAATGGGAGAGGTTTGGGGCAGGGGATAGAGGACAGGTACATCATAAGAACATAAGATATGGGTCAGACCAAGGTCCATCAAGTCCAGTATCCTGTTTCCAACAGTGGCCAATCTAGGTCATAAGTACCTAGCAGTCTCCCCAAAGGTTACAGGTTCCACAATGCTTGCATTCAGTCAAGCAGTGATATCCTAGGTCCCTTTTAATAATGGTTTATGGATCTTTCCTCCAGGAACTTGTCCAAACCTTTTTTAAACCCGGCTACACTAACAGCTTTTACTACATCCTCCAGTAATAAATTCCAGAATCTGATTACACGTTGAGTGAAAAAAAAATTCTCTTATTAGTCGTAAATAGTTTACCCTGTAGCTTCATTGCATGACACCTAGACTTTCTATATTCTGATAATGTAAACAATCGATCTACGTATACCCGTTCCATTCCATTCATTAATTTATAGACCTCTATCATATCTCCCCTCAGCTGTCTCTGTTCCAGGTTGAAGAGCCCTAACCTTTTTAGCCTCTCTTCATAGGGGTATCTTTCCATATCCTTCTCTGAACCTTTTCTAATAACGCTATATCCTCTTTAAGATACGGCAACCAGATTTGCACACAATATTCAAGGTGCGGTCGCACCATAGAACGATACAGAGGCATTATAATATCCTTTTTTTATTTTCCATGTCCCCTCGTAGCAGAACTTGCTTTCAATTGAAAGAGGCTCTCTCCCTGAACATTTATGCCACGGAAGTATTTGAACATCTCAATCATATCACCTCTATCCCGCCTTTCCTCTAAGGTGTACATATTAAGATCCTTAAGCCTGTTCCCATATGCTTTATAATCATTTTAGTAGCCACCCTCTGCACAGACTCCATCCTGTTCCTAATGTGGAACCTTGCATCGTGTAACCATAGTTTGGGTAGCTCTTTCCTAGGTGCATAACTTTCCACTTTTCCACATTAAATTTCATCTGCCATTTAGATGCCCAGTCTTCCAATTTATCAAGAACCGCTTGCAATTTTCCACAGTGGGTTTTAACAACTTTAAATAGTTTTGTGTCATCTGCAAATTTGAGAACCTCACTTGTTGTTCCCTCTTCCAGGTCATTTATGAATGTGTCAAAAAGCAGCAGACCCAGCACAGATCCCTGGGGTACTCCACTATTCACCTTTCTCCATTGGGAAAATTGGCCATTTAGCCCTACCCTCTGCTTTCTATCTTTTAACCAATTTCTGATCCACTGCTTCCTATCCAATGACTTTTTAGTTTTGCCAAAAGTCTCTGATGATGGACCATGTCAAAGGCTAGCTGAAAGTCCAGATACACTACATCAACTGACTCACCTTTGTCTACCCGTTTATTCACACCTTCAAGAAAACATAGCAGATTAGTAAGAAAAGATCTTCCTTGTCTACAGCCATGTTGGCTGTCTCCCATTAAGCCATGACTACCTACATGTTCAGTAGTTTTGTTCTTTATGATGGTTTCTACCATTTATCCCAGTACTGACGTCAGGTTCACCGGTCTGTAGTTTCCCGGATCACCCCTGGAACCCTTTTTAAACATTGGCATTACATTGGCCATCCTCCAATCTTCAGGTATTACAGATGATTTTAATGATAGTTCACAGATTACTAATGGCAGGTCTGCAATTTCATATTTCACTTCTTTCAACACCCTTGGATATATACCATCCGGTCCAGGTGATTTGCTACTCCTCAGTTTATCAAATAGTTGTAATACAACTTCCAGGTGTATCAATATTTCTCTCAATTCTTCCATAGTATCATCTTTAAATACCACTTCAGACATGGGTAACATCCCTATATCTTCCTCAGTAAAGACCGAAGCAAAGAATTCATTCAGTCTCTCCACTATGGCCTTGTCCCCTCTTAGTGTCCCTTTTACCCCTCTTTCATCCTCTTATGCTCCCTTTACCCCTCTATCATCTAATGGTCCAACTGATTCTCTCACAGGTTGTTTGCTATAAATGTACTTGAAAAAGTCTATTACACATTTTTGCTTCCACAGCAAGCTTCTTCTCAAATTCTCTATTTGCCTGCTTTATCAATGCCTTGCATTTAACTTGCCAGTGCTTGTGCTGTTTCCAGTTTTCATCATTTGGCTCTTTTTTTCCATTTCCTGAAAGATGCTTTTTTTTGGCAACAACAGCCTCTCTGACCTCACCTTTAAACCATGCTGGCAGTTTTTTGGACTTCCTTTCACTTTTCTTAGTGTGGAATACAGCTGGTCTGGGCTTTCAAGATAGTATTTTTAAGCAACACCCAAGCTTGATGTAAGTCTTTAACCTTTGCAACTGCTCCTTTTAGTTTTTTCTTGACTATTTTCTCATTTTATCATAGTCTCCCTTTCGAAAGTTAAAAGGGTAGAATTGTGGATTTCCTTACCATCCCTCCTCCATTAATTAAATCAAACACAATCATGCTATGATCACTATTGCCAAGTGGCCCCAACACCTTTATCTCTTGCACCAGATCTGGTATTCCACTAAGAATTAGGACCAAATTGGCTTCCCCTCTGGTCAGTCCATGAACCAGCTGCTTCAAGAAACAGTCATTTATTTCATCTAGAAACTTTATCTCCCTAATATGTCCTGCCATGACACTGACCCATTCAATACCGGGGTAATTGAAATCACCAATTATTATTACTGTGCTGTAACTTTTGTTAGCTTCCCTGATTTCTTTGAGCATTTCATCATCCATTTGTTCACTCTGGCCAGATGGTCCATAGTACTCCCCCACTGTCACAGCCTTCCCCTTTTTACATGGAATTTCAGTCCATAGAGATTCTATAGCAAATTTTGTTTCCTGCAAAACTTTAATCCTTTGTGACTCAATGACCTCTCTAACATAGAGTGCAACCCCTCCACCAATTTGATCAACTCTGTCATTACAATATAGTTTATACCCAGGTATCACAGTGTCCCACGGGTTGTCCTCCTTCCACCATGTCTCTGAGATACCAATCATATCTAACCTCTCATTTAGTGCTATATATTCTAACTCTCCTATCTTATTTTTTAGACTTCTGGTATTTGTATACAAGCATTTTAGAGGCTGTATTTTATTCATCTTAATCTGGGTATAAGTAGGCAGGGGTAATTTGGAATCGTAAAGCTCTGTCTGCTCCGTACTCAAGGGCAGTTGGGCTACTTTTGTCTTTATTGGAACCTCTCTGCTGATATGCCCTAACTTCATTCTTTTGGTAGTATCCTTCAAGGATACATTGTTCTGAACCATGCGCTCTTGGGCGACTGTCGGTTCTCCCCTATTATTTAATTTAAAAGCTGCTCTATTTCCTTTTTAAAGGTTAATTCCAGCAGCCTGGTTCCATCCCAATTAAGGTGAAGTTCATCCCTTCAGAAAAGCCCTTCCTTTCCCCAGAATGTTCCCCAGTTCCTAACAAATCCAAAACCCTCATCCTTGCACCATTGTCTCATCCACGCATTGAGACTCTGGAGCTCTGCCTGCCCTTTGGGTCCTGTGCATGGAATGTGAAGTATTTCAGAGAATGCTACCCTGGAAGTTCTGGATTTCAACTTCCTACCTAAAAGCCTAAATTTATCCTCCAGAACGTCCCTACCACATTTTCTTATGTCATTGGTACCGACATGTACCAAGACAGCAGACTCCTCCCCAACACTATCTAAGACCTTGCCTAGGTGGTATGTGAGGTCCGCTACCTTTGCACCAGGCGATCCTCACGTCCAACAGCCAGCCAGCTATCTACATGCTTAATGATCAAATCACCACCTATAACGGCTGTCCTAAACTTTCCTTCATGGGCACATGGCTCTGGAGAAACTTCCTCGGTGTGAGAGGGTTTTACATCACCTGGAGGACAGGTCCTATCTACAGGATCACTTACTGCCACACCAGGGTGATGCTCTCCTGTCACGTGACCTCTCTCCTCCAAGGCAACAGGGATGCTGCCAGACTGGAGGTGGGACTTCAGTATTATATCCCGGTAGGTCTTGTCTATGTACCTCTCTGTCTTCCTTATGTCCTCCAAGTCTGCTACTCTAGCCTCCAGAGATCGGACTTGTTCCCTGAGAGCAAAGAGCTCCTTGCACCTAGTGCACATGTAAGATCCCTCAACAACTGGGAGAAAATCATACATGTGACACTCAATGCAAACGACTGGAAAGCCCCCATCTCACTGCTAGACTGCTGTCTGCATCTTAGTTTTAAGGTTGTGTTTAGATATTTAAGTTCTTTACTTACTAAGGGTTGCTGGGGATACTTAGACTAATAAAACCTATACCTAATATGTTTAATGTACCTTGTTCACCTGAAGCTTAATTAATCTCAGGTCCTTAATGTATGCCTTATGAGGATAAAAAGCTGCACCTGAGAGCAAATATGGCACTTCCTTTCCTTTAAGAGGTGTAAGCACCTATAAATCTATGATTATCCCAGTGATGGGTGTTTATCAGGCAGGGAGGGAGGGAAAGAAGACATTAAAAGCTGGCTGCCACACTGTACCCTGTCCTGTGCGTCTAAGGTAATCTGTGACCAATTTCCAGGGGGAGTCCCACAGCCCTTTCTTGGATAGAGGAAATTTTGGGGTCTAAATTTAACCAGAAAGCTCTCTGTTGTGTTTTAAATTTAAACTGAAAGCTATTTGCTGCTACTAGGCCCTGACTGATTTAACAAATATACTGGGTTCACAGATTAATTAGCTTTATTTATTTTATTTATTTATTTGGACAGTTTTCTATACCGCCCCTTCCAGAGATCAGGGGCGGTTTACATGGAACAACAATTCCTTTCTCTCCAAGATTCAGAAAAATTCCCAGAAGTAAATACTCACAATTGCAGATCTCTCTCCAGAAGCAGCAGTCCCATTTTGTAGTCCTTCAATCACTGTGTAGTTCAGAGTAGCATTACTCTGCCATTTCAGTTCTAAGAGGGAGATCAGCTGCAAGCAAAGCTCTTTCATAAGCAAGTAAGAATACTCCCAAGAGGCCCAGGATAATAAGGGGAACAAACTTGTGACTTGAGATAAAAACATCAGGGATAGCACCTGCATGTTTGATTTGTGCACAAGCTGCTTAGAGCACTGAAAATCGGTCTCCCATCACGCCTCTTCATGAAAATGTCCTAACTGCTTCTGAAGTGCTGCTAAGGAACATTTTCTGACATGGCTCGGGGGTTAGGAGCAAAAGCTAGCATCTGCATGCATACCCCCAGCACAATAGTACCAATCCCCTTCATTTCTGCTTCATTTTTTCCCCTTGGGCCACTGCTATTGAACCTCTGAGATTGGTGAATTCCTACTAATCTGAGACCCCTCAAGCCTACCAAGCCAACCTGTTTAAACTTCTTTCCACCCTCCCTCCCCACCTACATTTCCCAGTATACTATTCAAACATGCTTGCTTTATTGTTTAGCTCATACCTTTCCAGTAGTAGTAGTTCAAGGCGCGTTACACGCAGGTATACTAGGTATATCGTGGACTGCAGAAGACCAGGACTATGCAGTCTCAGTTTCTCCTCTCTAACCTCTGAGTCTAAGGTAACAAGTCAGCAACCCTTTTTTGTGACCCTGGCTGGCTTTCTGTAACACTCTAAGCAAAACGGCAAAGGCCAACATCAGGGGTTTCATTTTGCTTCTCTGAAACGAAAAAGTGATGACTGACCCCATGAACACCAGGAGTGACTCTTACAGTACTCCTTGCTCCTCCCATTCTAAAAGCCGGCAGGATTAAATAAGTTTGTTGGCCACCTTATTGGGCAGACTACATGGACCATACTTGTCTTTATCTGCCATCATATACTATGTTACTATGTTTTAGCAGGAAGAGCAGTGCCAGAATATTTTAGGCTGAAAAAAGCCACATTCAAACCAGAAATAAAATGTTACTGTATTAAAGACTTTAGTGCTTTCTACATAACTATGTGCTCATTTGTAATATAATAGTATCTTATACATTCACTCCTGAGTATAAAATGCCAAAATACATCCTCAGAGGTAGATATTATGTAATCCTACTATAAATGTGTCAAAGAACCTCTAACTAGGAATGTAACTACAAACATGTCCACAAAATAACTACACCTGCAAGAATGTGGATGAAAGCAATTAATGGAACCTCAGTTAAGGGACGATACTGCAACATTTGCTTCTCTGTCTATATACTCTTACAGTTCAGTCACCAGTCATACACTTACATTTTTTCATTTGTATGTTGAAAATAAAGTCGTCACTTATCTTCACAATGCCACACTTAGTGCCCTAAAACTTAAGCCCCAACTCAAGTTTTCTCAAGACCGCTTGACTGCTTCAGGGGATATCGAACTTCCCACAGAGCACAGATATCTTCTAAACATGGAGCATTTCAAGCTTTACCCTTGGCCTTGATCACGTTCTCTAGTCCCAAAGTTAAAGAAATTAATCAGATTCATTAGGCAAATTTAGGTTTTGGAGCAGTAGGTTTGTTTGTGCAGATAAGTGACAACTTTATTAAGGGGCATGTTTACTAAAGAGCATGCCTGTAGCATGTGTTAGAGCCAAAATACTAGGGCAGAGGCCCACGCTAACTTTATGGGCAGCTGCGTCCATCCCCTGCCTTTAGCACATTCTTAACATGTGACATCTTGCTAAGCGGCACACAGATGCACTTAATGTCACCCTAATGGTAACATTCTTGGTTAGCACACACCCAAAATACCCATGCTAGCCATGATGCACCATCAACACACAGCCCCTGCCCGATTGGGCACTACTCAGGTCCGCATGCTGTTAGCACAGCACACTTACTGCAGAGCAAACCCCTCACTAACAGCGCACATTAGTAAACATGCCCTTAAATGTATAATACTGCATTTTAATTGCACTTTCAACATACACCCAGGAGTATGTTTACTAAGCAGCGGTAGCAGCTTCCATGCAATATCAGAGCTGCGACCCCCATTCACTCTAGAATAAGAAGAAACTGCACTCAAAACATTTTAGTCATACCCCATCACATTTGCTCCACAAAAAGCTATACCAGCACAAGGGCTTTTTCATATGTTGCCCCAGTATTATGGAAAGCCCTGCCTGATGATCTAAGAGCAGGTCCACAAAGACCTGAAAACACATCTTTTCAGTGAGCATTATGGCACCGGTCATGAGCATCCTTTAAATACATCATAAATAATGCCACTAGGTCATTGTGTGCAATTCTGGTCGCCGTATCTTAAAAAGGATATAGCGATTTTAGAAAAGGTTCAGAGAAGAGCCACCAAAATGGTAAAGGGAATGGAAGGATACTCCTATGAAGAAAGGCTAAAAAGGTTAGGGCTCTTTAACCTGGAAAAGAGACGGCTGAGGGGAGATATGATAGAAGTCTATAAATTAATGAACGGAGTGGAACAGGTAAACGTAGATCGATTGTTTACGTTATCAGAATATAGAAAGACTAGGGGACATGCAATGAAGCTACAGGGTAAACTATTTAAGACTAATAAAAGAAAATATTTTTTCACTCAACGTGTAATCAGACTCTGGAATTTGTTACCGGAGGATGTAGTAAAGGCTGTTAGTGTAGGTGGGTTTAAAAAAGGTTTGGACAAGTTCCTGGAGGAAAGGTCCATAAACCATTATTAAGAAGTGACCGAAGATATCAATGCTTGACCCAGTACAAGCATTGTGGAACTTGTGTCTCTTGGGGAAACTGCTAGGTACATATGACCTAGATTGGCCACTGTTGGAAACAGAATACTGGGCTTGATGGACCTTGGTCTGACCCAGTATGGCATATCTTATGATCTTATGTTCTTATTGTCTCTTCTATGACAAAAACTGTAATACTTTACATAGTTATTATTAATGTTACCATGATTATACCTAATATTGTTATATAAGTTGTATGTACATAGTTTTTGAAGTTTCAATGTAAAGTTCTGTTACTGTTCCAGTGTAAATCACTCCTGATCTTGGGAAGCAGCGGTATATAAATTCATGTTAAATAAATAAATCCGTTTTGGATGGGATTTCAGTATCTTTACATTGTTTTCTACTATTTTTGTTTCCAGTAATATTGTGTTTTGGAATAACAAATCTTTTGGTGAGGATTTGTTTTCCTTGATTGCTAATCCCCTTGGGTCTGAGAGCAAGTGCTCCTGGTCCTTGGACATCAGCTTCTCACCTCCTATCGCATACTGCTTTTATGAATTTCTGCATCCCAAATGCATCACTCTGCACTTCCTTACATGAAAGTTTAACTGCTAAGCATTAGACTAGACTTCTAATTTTTGTACATCACTTCTCATGTTGTGCACTGCCTCTGGGCTATTCACTCTTGAAAGTTTTTCTTGTCATCTGCAAAAAGGCAGTATCACTCACAAAGATATTGAAGAAAATCAGTCCCAGGACTGCTTCCTAGGGACACTCCACTAATCCATCTTGCTTTCTTCTGAGTACATACCCTTTACTGCCATCCTCTGTCAGCTGTCAACTAACCAATTTCTGATCCAGTTCATCACCTTGGGACCCACCCCAAGGCTACTCAGTTTATTCATAAGCCTCCTAGAATGACCAATTAAAGAAACCCAGTTAAGGAAATCAATCAGATTAATTTGGCACAATCTGCCTTTGGTAAAAACATGTTGCATCAAGTCTTGCAATCCATTGGATTCTAAAAAAATCCATTATCCTTTCCTTCAACCTTGTTTCCATTACTTATGCCACCACTGAGGTGAATCTTACCAGCCTGTAGCTTCGCACATCTTCTCTGTGATCACCGATCTGATCGGATCTAAGCGACACCAAAACCGGAAGAGATTTTTTTCCTACATCCCAAAACTTCCAAAATAAGAAACGTCATTAACTTCTGAATAATGCTTCCTTCCTTTAGAAGTTATTTTAACATCCATACAGAGGCTGCAATTTTCCAAACCCCAGCTAGGTTAAATGTCCACAGGGCAGCTTTTAAGGAAAGAAACCACCCACGTTGTTTCCTTTTGAAAATTAACATTGGTAAAGTCCACAAATACAGACATACCCATGGACGTTGCCATTGCTTTATCTGTGCAACCAGGGAAACACAGACAAACACACAATTTTTGTCGAAACTTTCACCATGAAGAAACCATTTCTTTTCGAGGTGTAATGTGTAACCTAACATTACACCTCGAGAAGAAATGGTTTCTTCATGGTGAAAGTTCAGACAAAAATTGTGTGTTTGTCTGTGTTTCCCTGGTTGATTGGATATAGTTGCGGGAGATATAATTGGGTTTCATTATCATATATTGCTTTATCTGTGGGCAACATCCATGGGGGGAAATCGGCATAGGATTTGAAAATGAAATCCATGTGTATGCCTTGCCCCCAAATCTCCATGCAGCTCCAGGACCACCCTTTTTCCACACAGCTAAATCCAGCCTGCTTGTCAGACCTGGTATATGGATTTCGACTGGAGGGGGGAGGTGAAGATGTAATTTTCTGCACTGAAAATTGATCTCACCATAGCCAGCTCTGGAAATGAGAAATGCTATGTCTTTAAAAAGCCGAGGGATAGGGTCACCCAGTGGTTTGTGCTGTGTGCTGCCATGCAGATGACTTTGATTCACAGATCAGGTTTCTCCTTCCCAGGCTGGCTAAGGGTGCAATGGGAGCAGCATTCACAACCCCCGAAAAGGAGAGTCTCAACCATCATGTAAGGACAACTCTCTTCCCCCTAAAAAACAACTAAATGTTTAGCTCTACCGTTCATGCACACAACAATTCCTCTTTGTTTTCATTCATGCTAGATTGTGTTAAAAGAAATATGACTTTTGGGAGTAAGGAGGGTGGGAGGGGGGGGGTTGTACCCATTTGTAATTTCTTTCCTTACCTCACGCTTTTTCTTTCCAGATGTCCTGTTTTCAAACATCTGTTTTTCGTCCTTACTTAAGTTGAACCTCAAGGTAAGCATTGCTTATACCCAATAGACTTACTGAGAAATAACAAGCTTTGCTGTCTCATCTCCTCCCTTCCTTTACAGACCCATAATGGCACATGCAGGCGCCTAAGACTTTGATTACGCTGTACTATTTAAACCCAGTGTCACTGTGCGGTTTCCTCACTGACCTGAGAAAGAGAAAAGATAACTCTCAAAGGCTAGACACAGATGTATTCAATTAGTCCAATAAAGAGGTATGGCCAGCAACTTGTTTGTTCCCCCTTATTCCGCCATATCCAATGGACTTGCACAGAAACCACAATTCTTTACTGAAAAACAAACAAACTCATACTTCAAAAAGAGGGGTCGAGGACAGAAGCCAAGATTCCCTCCCATGCTTGTAAGGTTGATACAGAAAATGAACATGCGCTGACCCTGTAGTTCAGGAAAACAAACACTCTTTACTAGTCCCTTGAAAAAGAATTTGGCTCCTTACAAGCATATGGGAAGCACAAGAACTGTGTGTTTTAGGGCTCCTTTGTTAAAGTGCTGATATAATTCTCTTACATGCTCACTACTGGATCGCTGATACAGTGCTGGTCCTTTCAGATTCTGAGGGTCTACAGATGTCCTAGCAGCTGTCACAGCACCTTTCTGTGGCTCCATGAAGCTGACTGTGGATTGCCATTACGGGCAAAATGGAGGCCAACAAGAGACTGGGTGAAACTAAGTGCCAGTATGGTATGTTACTCAGTAGTCTTAGACCGTTGAGTTACAGCTGAATCTGACTTTTCCCCCCATTTTTGCTACGTTCCAATCACCTTTTTCCATACAACAGGCCCAGGCAACACAATGTGAATATCCTCACAGGCTGAGGGCTGGAGGAATATCTCTTTTGAACCTAGCCCTCGATGGCGTTTGTCTGCTAATAAGGGGTTGCAGTAGTACCAGCAGCCTCCCTCTCAGAGCTCAGACCCACACATGAGTACCGTTAGTTCCTCTAGAGAGGGAGCTGGGATTTAAACTCTACCCCTGGGGCATTCTTATCGGTTGTTATCATTGGTGAATCATGTGCAAAGAGAGAAAGAAAATACTTTCCTATTCCAACTGCTGCAAATTAGCAGGCTGATGAAAAGCAGAAATGATAAGCTACCGGAGAATGAGAGGGAACTCAATTGAGATCTATATTTCACTGGGAGAAGACTGACAGAGGGAGAATAAGAGACCTTTGGAGAATGATACTAACAGAGAAAGAAAGGCAATATGAGAGAGATGCTCAGGAAGAGACTGAAAGCAACATCAAGAAAGACAGAATGGGACAAGGATAAACCGAGATGAAGATCCTGAGATAGAAGTGAAGGTGTGATTGAGATGAGACTCTGCTTATTTTTGTAAGACTTAGAACAGGTCTAAGCAGGACTGATTATCATAGTGATTAGACACAGAGAGAAGGGGAGAGTTGAGCTAGTATGGCTTCCAAACGCTGATCTAAGATGACCTGTGTAAGTTACAGATAATTTCTAATGATAGCTGAAGTCAAATTATATTTCGAGGAACAGACTTTTGCAAGAGCAAAAGGAGAATCTTGAATCCCATCTTTGAGAAGATTTATGAGGTCATGTGATCGTAAAGGACCACAAGAGAAGAATAAGGGTCCTAAGGGGAAAAAATCTGTGTGCCGTGAAAAGCTAAGCTGTCTGCGAAGACAGAAATGGAAAAGCTTGAAATTACATTATCAGCCTTGGTCGGTGAAAGTGAGATGTATAGAGGGGTAAGACACTGGCCAAGTATTGTTTAGAAGTTTCAGTGTCATAAGAGTATGCCCAAAAGGATTTATAATGTAGACGTGCCTAAAAGATCTATGGGGTAAATAGTAAATGGGACATAATTACATTTGATTAGGAAAGGATTAATTTGCTTTCAGTACTGCTGGGAATTTCATATTTATAAGAGTCATTTGTAAAACTGGTTGTGGATGAATCATATCGAGACTCATAACTAACCTTATTAGGTACATTCCAGCATTAACCTTTTCTGTACCAGCTTACATCTGTATTAAAAGCCCTACATGCCAGATATTATGTAATACAGCGAACTGGCACACAAAAAGTTTCAAGTCATAGCAGGTTTAACTAGAAGCCCCAAAGTGCGTCAATTAACGCAAATGCATCTTCGAAGGTTTATACCAGCGCCACTGCTAGAACCATGTCAGTTATGTAATGATGTCACATACTGCACGTAGTAAACAAATAAGCAACTTCAAATTAATTCACATCTGCATTTCATGCTCAAAGCAGTCGTTGTGATAATGCGTCAATTGACGCACTTTGGGATTTCTAGGTAAAATGCCTTTTTGGGGCTTCCAGTGCATGATTTTCCTTGCTTAACATGTATTTAAGCATCTCTCCAACAATTCACCCAAAAGCTATTGTAGCATCCATGCCTGCAATTTACAAAGCACATCACACACTGAACTCATTATCCTAGATTAGCTATGATATAGCAAATGCCATCAACTATACTGTATGAGCTGGTCAAACACCTTTGTATGTGACATTTGTAACACTCTTCCACACATTAAATATGGCTGCTCTAGGACTTGCTTGTAAAAATTGCAGAGTTACAAATTTTACAATCATTGACACAAGGCGAGTAGAACTCATAGTCCGCAGAAGGTATGTTTTTCTTTAAATAATCCCTGCTTTACTCACCCATCAACCATTGTAGTCATTTTGCCCTCTGCCAATAACACTCCCACTATTTCCTGTTAATGCATTTGGAAACTTTCAGTGACTAGAGCCAAAGCTGCCCAAAACAATCTTCTTAGTATGATTCTGCTATTCTAAAGACTCATTTTACCTGGCAGGAGAAGTGAAAATGCTTTTCAGACTAAAGCATGCAAGGGAGATGTGTTTTCTTTCATAATCATTACTTTCATAACGTTTTGTTACTCACATGAATCTTCTTTGCTTGTGACACTGCATTCAGGCTACTTTGGAACCCAAAAACATGATTCAAGCACACGCCCTCCACTGTGCCCAGGGAAACTCACACACAGCAAGCACAAAGAACTCATGTACATTTAGAAACTCCTCCATTCCTCCACTTTCCGTTGCTCTGAAAAAGGGAAACCTGCTATTTTATTATTTCCAAAACTCGATGACATGCCTCACCAGATAGCCTGGAGTATGTTACAACTCAATATAAAACATAATAACAGTACTCCCCATCCTCCCTCCCACTTACCCCATCCCTCAGCCCATTCTCAGAACCCACCTCCCACAGCTTATTTTACCCATATCCAGCTAATGAAAACCCCGACTAGTGTAAGAAGCATGAGCCCTAGACTACAGATGACTTCTTCTCACCCAAAGGAAAAGAAACCCGAAGCTCTTGTGTTATTTTCCCAAGCAGAAAGTCTAAATCAAGCTTTTTTTCACTCACCTTTTGTTTTTTCATCTCACAGATTTCAACATTGCTCAGAATTCAAGCCCAAGTCATCACAAGTGGTAGGCTGAGAACTGGGATCCTTAGTGAAAACAAACAAGGCTTGTATTTCCTCCTTTAAAGTTTCTTTATCTAGAAGAATAGCCCTGGGCACTCATGAAATCCCAAGTAATGATGTGAGTAGCTGTGATTCTTATACTTGTAGTTACTCATAATTTCCCTCAGCCTCCACACGTACTCACATGCATGTGTATACACACACACACGTACACATACAGACATATGCAGTACTATTATATCACCTCCACATTAGCTGCACATTGGCTTTCTTGCACTCCCTCTCTCTTTCTCCAAATTAAAAACAGGGAAGGAAGCTTTTCTAAGAATTTACAGACAAGTAACTTGACCTACAGCTTCCACAATGTACTCTCCCAGCCTTAACCTCTTCAGTGCTATCAGTGGTACAGCTATAAGCAAATCGTATTTAGCACCCCTGATCCAAACTTGTAGGGGCTTGCTATGCCAGGCTTGCCCATACTTTTGTTTAAATCCTTCAATAATAGAAGTATGGTATATTAAAGAATCCTTGTGTCTATAATCTGAAAGGACGGTAAGTAATGTTCAAAAAAATCTAGTTGATTAACTAGGGAATTAGCCAGTTCGTCCTGAGGATACGAAAACTGTCCCCACTGAACATTTTGGGAGGCATGTTAAGGTCCAAAGCAGGAGCGTGCATCTCAGCAGACAGACTAGGCAGTTGCCTAAGGACAGTTAGCCTGTGGGAAGTTATTCTGCCTCTGTAAGTACACTCCCCTGGCATCCTCTATGGTGCTGCATCTCTGTTTTGAGGATAAGTGCTGAATCAACATGAAGTATTCTCCTGGGCCAGTCACAGCTTCAGAAGGAAGCTTTGTCCTGTCTATTGCTATAAACAGTCGTGGCCACCTGTCCAGATGCCTATAGACAACTAGAAATGGGGTAAATCTACTCCTAGTTGGAGGCGAGAGGGGGGGGGATACATGTACATATTACATTTTCAAAAACATATGCATATTTCCTGGAGCAAAGTCCATTCACAGAGACAGGTAGAGCAAACTATAGGGGTACTTTCATATCCATGTAACTTCCAGTAAATTTAGGAGGTTTAGTGAGAATTGTTCCAAAGGTGTTTTTATGTAGATTTAATATTTGAAATTTCATTGTCAAAAGAAATGTGATTGTAATTCACTGTGACTCCCAAATATAAAAATGGGAATAAAGTAGATATCACACCATTCACAGAAGATGTGTTAAAACAACTTGCAAAACTGAAAGTGGACAAGGCCATAGGACCAGATGGGATACATCCCAGGATACTGAAAGAGCTCAGAGGTTTTTGCAGGGCCGTTAAAGGATGTTTTAAACAGATCCTTGGAAATAGGAGAAGTTCCTCAGGACTGGAGAAGGGCCAGTGTGGTACCTCTTCACAAAAGTGGTGACAGGGAAGAAGTGACAAACTACAGGCCCGTGAGCCTTACTGCGGTGGTGGGAAAAGTAATGGAGACGCTCCTGAAAGAGCGAATGGTAGACTTTCTCAAAACCAACAGATTGGTAAAACAATGTTGCCTCGGATCATGCAAAAGACGATCTTGCCAAACAAATCTGAGTTCTTTGACTGGGTGACCAGAGAACTAGATCAGGGGCATGGGATGGATGTCATCTACCTGGATTTCAGCAAAGCCTTTGATACTGTTCCTCATAGGAGGCTTATCAATAAACTCAGTAGTTTGAGGATGAGTCCCAAGGTGGTGAACTGGATCAGAAACTGCTTGACTGACAGACAGAAGGTGATGGTAAATGGAGCTCACTCGGATGAAAGGAGGGTGTTTAGCGGGGTGCCCCAGGGTTCGGTCCTGGACCCGGCACTGTTCAATGTATTTGTGAGTGATATTGCTGAAGGACTGAATAGAAGTCTGTCTTTTTGCAGAAGACACGAAAATTTGCAAAAGAGTGGACTCCCCTGAGGGAGTGGACAACATGAGGAAAGATCTACAAAAGCTGGAAGAATTATCTAATGCTTGGCAGTTAAGATTAAATGCGAAGAAGTGCAGTGTCATGCACTTGGGAAGCAGAAAGCCAAGGGAAATGTACACAATAGGGGGCGAGAGGTTGGTGTGCACAGACCAGGAGAAGGACCTTGGAGTGATTATTTCTGAGGATCTCAAGGTGGCAAGTGCGACAAGGCGGTGGCAAAAGCCAGGAGGATGTTGGGTTGCATACAGAAAGGAATTATCAGCAGAAAGGAAGAGGTACTAATGCCACTGTATAAGTCACTGGTGAGGCCTCACTTGGAATACTGTGTTCCGTTTTGGAGACCATATCTTGCAAAGGATGTAAAAAGACTGGAAACTGTTCAGAGGAAGGTTACCAAAATGATTTGGAGCCTGCATCAGAAGCCTTATGAGAAGAGACTTGAAGATCTAAATATGTACACTCTGGAGGAGAGGAGGGATAGGGGAGATATGATTCAGACCTTTAAATACTTAAAGAAATAATGAACAAACAAACTCTTCCAAAGACGGGGAAGCTGTAAAACTAGAGGGCATAACATAAAGCTGCAAGGGGGTAAATTGAAAGACAATGTCAGGAAATACTTTTTCACTGAAAGGGAGGTGGATGCTTGGAATGCCCTCCCGATGGAAGTGGTTGGGGCAAATACAGTGATGGAATTCAAAATGGCATGGGACAGACACAGTGGATCCCTTTACAGCAACAGGATAAAATCAAAATAAACTTATCTAATTTCTCAACAAAACAGAGGTGTCCTACACGGAGCAGTGGGTTCACCCTTAAACAAAGACATGGAGGGGTGGCCTGCACGGAGCGGCATGTGCACCTACTCTTGCCATCTTACTGGGCAGACTAGATGGACCATACTGGTCTTTATCTGCCGTCATTTACTATGTTACTATATTAGATCTAAAGACTAAGGGCTCCTTTTACTAAAGCCTGCTAAGGTTTAGTGTGTGACAGGCAAAACAAACGCACATTAAGTGCAAAACCTGCATGTTAGCTGTCGGGGATGTGACCACCATGTCTCTGCCAGTTAACACTGAGACACAAATGCTAATGTGCGCTCCAGTAAGGCAGGTTCACCCCAACGCACCCATAATGGTGTCATTAGATGAACTCACATTAAGAGCGACATTGCTGCTGAGAACATAAAAATTGCTCTGGCGCACGCACACACTCCACCCATTCCACGCCCCATCCCACAATGACCAATTACCATACTTTTTAATGCACGGTGGCTGGCATGCCCGCACATTAGGGTTCCCAGCTGCTGGTTGCTGCATGTTGAAACTCACATTAACTGGTCCCCAGGCTTTAGTAACAGAGGTCCTAAGTCTTTCTTTATCAGAAACTGATCTGGTTGAGATTTGATTGTATTTCAGCACAGATTTATTTATTTATTTGACAACTTTTATATACCGCCCCTTCCCAAGAACAGGGGCGGTCTACATAGAACAATGGAAACCATACATAGAACATAATGCAACAGTGCAACTATTTACAAAAAACAAGTATAATCATAAACCTTTTACAACTATTTACAAATTGCATCATAACTTTAGGGTTCAGGCTTAGACATAGATTAAATTGCTGCTGCATTCATCATGCATGGGGTTTAAGCAGGTCTCAAATTGCACCACTTAATGCAAACAAGAAAGAGAGACTAGCCATTTAATACATTTTCTTTATCCTGTATCCATTCAGGAGGTTTCGCTTTAATGTCAATTTCTGTCCCCTCAAAAGTACTCATTTGTATTTTATCAATAGGTTTCTTCAGATACCAGATTAACAGCTGCAGTCTGTACAGTGAATGCCTCTCCCTCCCCCTCTCCCCTCAGCAAGATTCCCTCAGAAAACAGTAAAGAGCGCTAGGCTTTGCGCACAGGTTAGCTCGGCTCTTTGTGTGCTATTCATGCAGAAAGGAGTTTTGCACATAAGTTAACTGTGCACAAAACCTCAAGCAGACAGCAGCACACAGCACCTTTAAATCCATGATAATGAAGCAAATAGCTATTCGGCCCCGATGCAGAAAATTGCGCAGACCAGAAGACTGAGCTGAACGCTGTTTTTTTAACACCAGGGCTAAGGAAGCATAAAGGTTGAACTCTTTATAAATTTAATTTAATTTAAAAGGTATTTATATCCTGATTATTCCAAACAATTCAAAGTGGATAACATTTAAAATAAGGCAAAAAGAACTAAAAACTAATTATAATATATGTATTTTATTTATTTATTTTTATTTTTTTAGCTCTATTTATATACCGCCTTTCACCGGGTCAAGGTTGTTTACATAGAACAAGAGAGAAAATACATTGTAACAGCATCTTCAACTATATACAACATGCAGTTGATACATAAGAGTTTATAACTATATATAGTCTTAACCTATGTACACTATACAGATTTAGACTATGTGCAGGTGCATTCAACTGGCTTACGGGGGTGAAGAGCTTTCAGATGTTTTCTGAAGGTTTTGAGGTCTGTAATGTTCCTGAGCTTGTCTGGGAAAGTGTTCTATATAGAGGGTGCGTACATTTGGAATGCTCGTTTACATGCTTGCTGGTTAGATTTGATTCTAAGGTGGGGGATGACCAGGGTGTTCACAGTGGAGGTCCATCTAGATCTGAGTTGCGTGGTGGTCTGAAGAAGCGTGCATAGGTGTGTGTGGGGGGGGGGGGGATCAGTGTGAATTGCTTTGTGGGTTAGGATGAGAGTTTTGAATTTTATTCGGCTCTGTAATGGGAGCCAGTGGAGTAGTTTGAGTATAGCGATGATATTATCCTGTCTTGTTGCTGCTTGTAGGGTCCTTGCTGTTGAGTGGAGAGCTGTTTGCAATGGGAGGAGTGTGGACTGAGGCAGGCATTGGTAGATAGCATTGCAGAAATCCAGGTGGGGTATTATAGATGCTTGCAGGACAGTCCAGAAGTCTGTCGGTTCAAGGAGTGGTCGGAGACATTGTAGTGTCTTCGTTTTGAAGTAGATTGTCTTGGTGATCTTGCTGATGTGGGCTTTTAAAGTGAGATGTTGATCAAGGGTGATTCCTAGATGGCAGACTTCAGTCTGGGTTTTGATTGTTGTGTTGTTCAATGTTATAGTGGGGGTGAGACAAAGGTGGTATCTTTTGTCATATAGAGGGCCTCTCTTTTGTTATAGTTGATTTGAAGGTTGTTGTCTTTCAGCCAGTTGGTTATGTCTGTGAAGCATTCTGAGTCGGGGATAGTGTAGGTTGGTGTATGTTGATTGGCCCATAGATCATGATATCAGCATAGATGTGGACGTATAGGTTGTGATATCTTATGATTGCAGAGTGGTCGAAGGTAAAGGTTGAAAAGAAGAGCAGAGAGTGTGGATCCTTGGAGAACTCCTTGGGTCTGCTTGTAAGGGGTAGAAGTGTTTTGTTCAATCTTTATTTGCTGGTGTCGATCTGTGAGGTAGGAAGTGAACCATTTTAGTACGGTTCCTTGGATGTCCGAAGGTGCAGAGGCATTGCAGGAGGACATTGTGGTTTACAGTGTCAAATGCCAATGAGATATCTAAGAAGATTAGTAGGAAGCCTTGACTGATGTGCTGTATTCCTTGAACTAGACTGTTTACCAGGGTGGTCAAAAGTGTTTCCATTCTATGATGTGGATGGAATCCGTGTTGTTGAGTGTCTAGGAGGTTGTGCTGGTCAATATGTTCTTGAAGTTGATGTTGGACACTTTTCTCCATGATCTTGGCATTGAAGGGTAGGCTGGCGATGGGTCTGTAGGATGAAGGGTCGGATGGGTCCAGGGTGGGTTTTTTCAGAGTTTGACATATGGATGACATCTTCAGGCATGTGGGCATAGTACCTTGTTGTAGTATTGCATTTGTGATTTTGGCGAGTGCTCTCCTTAGTTCTTTCTTGGTTGCCTTAATCCATGAAACAGGCAGGGAACCAGAGGGGAGGTTGTTGTGTTAGGGATGCAATGGTATTTTCTATATGTCGCTTTGTGATATCTGTGAAGGAGGTCCATGAGAGTGAGATTGTCTTTGAGATGGTGCATGAGAGGGACTTCTGATTGGGGGTGCAGTCGCTTGTAGTGTTCAGCCAATTGTTGAGGGGTGAGTGTTATTTCCGTGTTTTCAGTAGTTGGTGCTTTTGTTAGACGTTTTATGATGTTGAAGAATTCTCTTGGCCGGTTAATTGCAGAGTTGAGTAGTTTGGTGTATTCCCATCCTGCCTTGTCTGTTGCAACAAGGTAGTCATTTATTTATTTTTTATTTATTTATTTACATTCTCTTATATACCGCGCTATTCTGCATCAGTGCGGTTTACATTGAACAAACTGAAATTACATTGAACAGGGCATTATAACTTGGAGATAACTATTTTACAGGGAACATGGGCTATGGAGGGTTAAGTGGCTTGCCCAAGACCACAAGGAGCACCTGTGGGACTAGAAACCCCAGTCCTTCCGGCCCAAGGTTGCTGTCCTCTAGTGGGATTTGAACCCCCGACCTTCCGGCCTGAAGTACCTTTAGAAGTCAAAAGTATTGGAGCCTGTCTTCTTTGCTTTTTGTTTTGCACCACTTTTGTTCATGTTTGCGGAGTTGTCATTTTTGATGTCAGAGAGCTAGGATGTACCATTCAGTTTTGTTTTTTTTCGTGTGCTTGGGCATGGTGGAATTGGGGGCGATGGCTGCTTCCCTGGTGAATGGTGTTCCAGTCCTCAATGAGAATATGGGGGTCTGTGGGTCCAGAATGAAGGTGTGCTAGGGTGTCTCGGATGAGGTTGTCCTTATTGAAAGGTTTGAATCTCCATATTTATGGGTGTGGGTTGTGATTTTTGTTGATGAGAGTATGTGGGAGGGAGAAGTAGATTAGTTTGTGATCTGACCAGGGTACTGGGCATGTCTGGATAGAGTGTGGGGGCCCATTTGCGTTGTATGGTTGTTGAAGAAAATTAGGTCTAGGGTGTTACCCTTTGTGTGCTTGGAGGTGTTCACTTGTGTGAGGCCCATTGCTGACATAGCTCGGATGAAGGCGAGGGCAAGGTTCTATTGTAGCGAGGGGAAGTTAAAGTCTCCTAGTACTAGGAGTCCTTTCCAGTTTTTGTTGCAGTTATCACTCTGTCCAGGATAACTGACAGGTCATTGGCATTGGCGGATGGTATCTTGTATATGAGGCAGATAGTTGCCAATTTGTTTGTGACGGTGATGGAGTCGGCTTCCTGTGTACTTTCCATTGCAATATTTTGGATGTTTAGGTTGTTTCTGGCTATAATCATTACTCTTGTCTCCTTGACATTGTGTTCTTGGGCAATAGTGGATGGTGTATCTGTCTGGTGTGAGCTTGTTTAGTAGTACATTGTCCGTTTCTGTTATCCATGTTTCAGTTATACATAGTATATCTATATATTTGGTTCTTATGGGTCCCTTATGATCTGGATTTTGTTCCGAATTGAGCATGAGTTGATAAGTGCGCATTGCAGTGTGTGTGCATGGAGGGATGAGAGTGGGGTTATAGCAGTTATTGTGGTGGGGATGTCCTTTATGTGTATCAGGCGTCGAGGGCTCATGTATGCATTGCGTGAGTGATCTGATCATTGGTATGTTAGGCTGGGTGTTGTGCCATGGTTGGGGCATGTAGTCTGCCTGAGGTTTGTGTGCAGAGGTGAGTAGGATGATTGCTAGGAGCTTGTAGAGTAGTGAGTATATTGATAGCATGTCGTGCCTAATTAGCATAGCATTCCTAAATGGCATCAAAAAATTCAGCAGCTCAACCATAACTGATAGCAAAATAAATAAAATAAGACTCATATTGAATGGAATAGCCAGGTCTTAATTGTTTTTAATGAAAAAGTTATGATTTGTTTTCAAGACGTAGGTTAAGAGGAAGGGAATTCCACATTGATGGGGCCGTCACATTAACTGTAATTTTCCTAGTAGAGATGACATGCTTTGATTGAAGGAAATTACAACACTAAATCATTACCATTGTGATGGGTACGGTGGAATATGAATATGAATCCACTTTTTGAAGCACGAAGCTCCAATCCCCAAATTGCCTTATGAACACTGATTAATAACTTAAACTTCACGTTGAGAGGTGGATAACCAATGCAACTCTAAAAGCAGAGAAGCCCAATACCATTTTCTTACTCCTTTAATTATTTTTGCAGCTGCATTTTTAACTATTTGAAGCCTGGAAAGTTGCTTTATGTAATTTGATGTATTTGAGCCTACACTGGAGACAGCAGTGTAGTTGCCATGTTCATCCACTTTAATGGTAGTTAAATAAAAACAAAAAAAGAAAATAAGGTGATACCTTTTTATTGGACTAACAGTACATTTTTGGACTTGCTTTCAATAGTTAAAACCTTCAGAAGAACAGAATAAGCAACAGATGACAATACCTGAAATCAGTTTCCTAGATGAATCCGCTTTTAGTTGTGCTTCTCCTGCTCTGTGGAAATCCCTTCCCTCTCAGTTGAGGGGGCAAAACTCTTACTGCCTCTTGAGGAAGAACTTAAAACTTGGTTGTTTCTGCAAGCCTTCTCAGAGTTGGTCTCCAGTCCCCCCCTCTTGGGGCCTTAGCTCCTCTTCTCTTCAGGATTGTGTGCTATTGAGTAGGTGCTGACTCCTGGCAACTGTGTGGATAGTTGTGATCAGAGGCAGCTCAAGGCAATCTGCTGCCTGAAGTGAGGAATGAGATAGTGCCCCCCCCCCCTCAAGTGGGGTGGGGAGGCTCTCTCAAAACTCCAGTCAGCGGGGCCAGTGCTAGCGTTTCTAGTGCCCCCCTGTAACCTATAAATTGGCATCCCTCCCTCATTATTATTAATGTTGGCTGCACCCTACCCTCCTTTTTCCCAAAACCGCTTTGTGAACTCTTTTCAAGTGATATTAGTATTTCTCCTTCAAATCCAGTGTTGTAAGAAAATTGCAGCAAAAGAGCAAATGCATAATCAAAATAAAAAATACTTAGCAGTAATTACTTAGCATCATTCAAACAGGCTATGATGGTCCAAAACATAAAAAATAAAATCGGATTCTGGTCATCTCATTAACAACAACATAAACATTCTCCAGTACCAGGCATATTGTGAACTAATATAAAACACTGCAAAAGTCACTGAAAATCTACAAAGTCAAATCTACCATACCATACCAGCATACACTTCCAAAACTCATACAATGAGGGGGCTACCCAGAAAAAAGCAGCACTACAAATACTGCAATGGGCCCCAAAAGAAGTAATTAGACCTTACCTGCTAATTAGTATTCCTGAAAGATCTCCAGTCTAGTCCCTTTTTTTGATCCCTTTCTTCTGGGTTGTGCTCCTCTTCTAGCAGCATTGGAGACTGAGTACGTCATTCTTTGATCTCTCAGTATATATAACCACTGGCACCACCCACCAGCTTCAGTACCCTGTTAACAAAGCAGACCTAACGGAGAGACAACTAAGCAAACATGACTAACTAAACTTTTTAACCAGAACAAAACTCTCCTCCCCCTCCCAGGAAGGTACGACCCACCCCCCGTTTGAAGAGGAGGCTTACCTGACACATGGCCTTCCCATACCGAACGCCAAGTCAATTTCAATTGTGATATCAGTGCCCTGTAACTGCCTCTTCCACCTCGGCACTGAACCTGAAAGAAAACTTCTGCCAAGCCAACCATCCCTCTGAACTTCTTTGGACCGGAAAACTTCTCTTTATCACTCCGGGCAGGATCAGGGACTAGACTGGAGATCCTTCAGGAATACTAATTAGCAGGTAAGGTCTAATTACTTCTTCCTAAGCGTCTCTCCAGTCTAGTCCCTTTCTTCTGGGATGTAACAGAGCAGTTCAAGCATGGGAGGGGCCTGCCAAACCGGACCGAAGTACCGCTCTCCCAAAACCAGCATCTGCTGCCACCTGAACATCCAATCAGTAGTGCTTGGCAAAAGTATGCAAGGAGGACCACGTAGCCACCCTACATATTTCCGAAGGATGAACCAAACTATACTCCGCCCAAGAGGTAGCCTGAGCTCGAGTGGAATGAGCCCGGAACCCCAGCGGAAGCTGCCGACCTCTCAGGAGATATACAGAAGCAATGGCCTCCCTGATCCACCTTGAAATTGAAGCTTTGGCCGCCGCTTCTCCTCTGCGCGGTCCCCCAAAAAGCACAAACAACCTTTGAGACTTCCGGAACGCCTTCGTACGCTTCAGGTAACACCTCAAAATCCTACGCACATCCAACCTCCGTAGATGGGCGTAACTCTCTTCTTGCCCTACCCCGACAAAGGATGGAAGAAAAACGGATTGATTCACATGGAACAGGGAAACCACCTTGGGCAAGAACAAAGGAACCATCCTCAAAACCACCTTATCTTTGAAGAAAACGAGGAAGGGCGGAGAACAGGACAAAGCTTGCAACTCCGACACTCATCTGGCCGAACAGATGGCCACCAGAAAAACCGTCTTGAGAGTCAAATCTTTTAATGAAGCAAGATGCACTGGCTCATAAGGTTCTCCCGCCAGGGAATCCAAGACCAGGTTAAGATCCCAAGGCGAGATGGTCACCCTTCTTTGTGGCCTCTAACGTCTCACTGCCTTTAGGAAATGGACCACTTCCGGATGCTCGCCTAACAGCTTTCCCAAAACCTTACCTCTGTAACAGGAAATAGCTGCGAGCTGAACTCGCAAGGAACTGGCAGCCAGACCTTTCTGAAAACCATCTTGTAAAAACTCCAATACCTCAGGGACGGAAGCTTTTAGCAGCCTCATCTGTCGCTCCTCACACCAATTCTCAAAAAGTCACCAAACTCTCACATACACTAGACAGGTTGAGCACTTGCACACCTTCAGCAAGGTCGAGATCACTGCCCCGGAATATCCTCTCTTGCGCAGCCTTGCCCTTTCAATAGCCAGGCCGTAAGCGAGAACCGATCCACCTGCCGCATTCGCACCAGACCCTGAGTGAGAAGATCCTCCCTTACTGGAAGCCGCCACGGCCTGTCTGCCAACAAACGCATTAGGTCGGCATACCACGGTCTCCTTGGCCAATCTGGAGCTATCAGTACCACTAAGCCCTGATGTGCCTCTATCCTTTGCAGAACTCTGCCTGTGAGCACCCATGGAGGAAACACATACAGCAACCCCTCTGCGGGCCACCTTTGAACTAGGGCGTCTAGACCAGGGGTCTCAAACACGCGGCCCGTGGGCCGCATGCGGCCCGCGAGACAACTTTGTGCGGCCCGCGACAGAGGAAAACAAAAAAAACACAAAACCCTGGCTTCTGCCGTTGCCGCCGTGGCAGCGGCAGAATCAATTGTCAAATTTTTTAAAAAAAGACTTCTGCTGCTCAAGCAGCAAAATCAGCTGTCCTGCGGCCCCTTCCCCTGTGCCCGGAGATCCGAGTCTGCTCTATCAGCGGCGTGCTTTTCAAGCCGCGAGGAGAGTATTCCCCTCTCGCGCGGTTTCAAGCCGCGCGAGAGGGGAATACTCTCCTCACGGCTTGAAAAGCACGCCGCTGATAGAGCAGACTCGGATCTCCGGGCACAGGGGAAGGGGCCGCAGGACAGCTGATTTTGCTGCTTGAGCAGCAGAAGTCTTTTTTTTTTTAAATTTGACAATTGATTCTGCCGCTGCCACAGCGGCAACGGCAGAATCAAGGGTTTTGGGGTTATTTGGTTACCCTCCTACGCTGGCCGGTAATGAGCTCGGGTGGGGCGGACTGCAATGGGGTAATGGGGGTTAGGACTGGAAGTGGGCTATTGGCAGGGGGGGTGTTATGACTGGTAATGGGCTATGGTGGGGGCTAGGACTGGAAATGGGCAGATGGGGGTTAGGACTGGAAGTGGGCTATTGGCAGGGGGGGGTTATGACTGGTAATGGGCTATGGTGGGGGCTAGGACTGGAAATGGGCAGATGGGGGTTAGGACTGGAAGTGGGCTATTGGCAGGGGGGGGGGTTATGACTGGTAATGGGCTGGAGGGGGTTATGACTGGTAATGGGCTGGGGGGGGGATATGACTGGTAATGGGCTAGGGTGGTTGCTAGGACTGAAAATGGGGTGATGGGGTTAGGACTGGAGGTGGGCTGATTGGGGGGTTAGGACTGGTAATGGCCTATGAGGGGAGGTAAGACTGAAAATGGGGTGATGGGGGATACGACTGCAAGTGGGCTATGGGGGGGACTAGGACTGGTAATGGGCTGGGGGGGTTGCTAGGACTGGAAATGGGCTGAGTGGAAGGGGGGCTTGAACTGCAAATGGCTGATGGGGAGGGGGGCTTGGAATGGAAATGGGCTGTGAGGGGAGGGAGCTAGGATTGGAAATGGGCTGATGGGGGGCTAGGATTGGAAATGGGCTGATGGTGAGGCTAGGATAGGACTGGAAATGGACTGATGCAGGGACTAGAAAGGAGCAGATGCTGGGTGGGGCTGGAACTAGAAGGGAGCTGATGTTGGGGGAGGATTAGAATGGGATGGAGCTGGGAAAGTGAAATGGAGAGGGGAAAAATATTTTGTCTGGAAGAGAAGACAAATCTACAATTGGCCAGGTATTGGGAGAGTAAGTGGGATTGAGGATGGAGGGGTAAAATTTGAGTGGATGAAATAGGAATGAGGAAAGAGCAAAAGGAGAAAGATTAGTATGTTAAAGCAGATGTAGAGAGAGAGAATGGAAAAAAACTAGAAGAGAGAAGAAAGGACAAATGGACAGCAGACGATGGAGATAGCAGAAGACACGAAGAAACCAGAAGTGGCTGGAGCAATTGCAACTGAAAAAAAATGCACAAAAGGTAGAAAAATATCTCTTTATTTTGAATTTATTAACTGGAATATGTCAGCTCTGGGAAATGTGCATCATTAATGTTTGCACTTTGTTTAGTACAAGAGGAAATTAATTTATAGTTTTATTTCTACAGTGTTGTTGTACATTCCAAGTTTGGCTTTTGGGGTTCCCAGTTTAATTATTGTCTTCCTATTTCTAAATCTTTTAGTCTTTCTTTATCCATACTCATTAAGAGGCATGTTTACTAAAAGTTAGTGTATGGTAACATTATGCAAATATTTATGCAAATGAGGCCCCTTATGCAAATGAGGCCCCACGTCTTATGCGGCCCCCGGGTTACTTTACAAGTCCTCATTTGGCCCTCAAAGCAATTTGAGTTTGAGACCCCTGGTCTAGACCCTCTGACATTCTCTCCTTCCGTCTTCTGAAGAATCGGCTGGTTTTGGCCGACTCCCAGTGCGCCATCAGGTCCATGACCGGCTGCCCCCACCTGCGTTCCAGCTGATGGAAGACTTCCTGGCAGGGTACCCACTCGCCTTGATCCACCTTGTGCCTGCTGAGGTAGTCGGCTGTAACATTTTCCACTCCGGCCACATGTTGAGCTGACAGGGCCAACAGATGAGCCTCGGCCCATTCTAAGAGGATTCCCGCTTCTTCTTCCAACAACGGACTGCTGGTGCCTCCCTGCCTGTTGATGTAAGCCACCGCTGTCACGTTGTCTGAAAGTACTCTGACTGCCCTTCTGCGAATCCAAACCTGGAATGCTTTGAGAGCTAAGGTCACTGCCCTCAACTCTAACCTGTTGATGGGCCCCAAGGATTCCTGAGCACTCCAGAGACCCTGGGCAAATCGCCCCTCACAGTGGGCTCCCCAGCCGGACAGACTCGCATCCATTGTTACCTGAACCCACTGCGGAGGTTCGAGGGGCATTCCGCTCTCTAGAGCCCCCGGGTCGAGCCACCACTGAAGAGCCTTCTTGGTTTCTAAGAAACATGGAAGCGTCACTGACAAAGGCTGATGCTGATGAAACCAACGCCGTAGAAGTGACCTCTGTAAAGAATGCATATGGGCTCTTGCCCAGGGAACCAGATCTAGTGTCGCCACCATAGTTCCCAGCACCTGCAAGTAGTGCCATGCCGACGGTGCCTTCCGATCCACAAACTCTCTTATCAGCTGACGCAGGCCTTCCACTCTCTGAGCTTGCAAGAAGACTTTGCCTGCCACCGTGTCGAATCTTGCTCCTAGATACTCGAGTACCTGAGTAGGAACCAACCTGCTCTTTCACAGATTGAATACCCACCCCAAGCTTCGGAGGAATGCAACCACTCTGGCCGTCACCTTCAAACTCTCATCCTTGGACTTGGCCCTGATCAACCAATCGTCCAGGTAAGGATGGACTAGAATCCCTTCTTTGCGTAACGCCGCCGCAACCACCACCATCACCTTGGTGAAAGTACGTGGAGCTGTTGCCAGACCAAACGGTAGCACTTGGAACTGAAAGTGTCCCATTGGTAACGCGAAGCGCAGAAACTGCTGATGAGACTTCCTGATGGGAATATGCAAATATGCCTCAGTGAGGTCTGGAGACGTTAAGAATTCCCCCTGATGGACCGCCACGATCACTGACTTCAGAGTTTCCATCCGAAAATAGGGAACCCGCAGGCACCGATTGACCCTTTTTAGGTCCAGAATTTGTCTTAGGGAACCCTCTTTCTTTGGGACTACAAAATAGATGGAGTATTGACCTGAACCGCATTGGTCTTTCAGGACCGGGACCACTGCTTTCAAGGCCAACAGCCTTGACAAGGTTTCCTGCACTGTTGCTCGCTTGGCCTGTGACTTGCACGGCGACTGGACAAAAGAAGGGAGAACTGGTCTTGAAAACTCTAAGGCATAACCATCCCTCACTACCTCCAAGACCCACAGGTCAGATGTAACCCGGGCCCAGGTGGGAAGGAACTGCCGCAACCGACCTCCTACCTGCAGCACTTCTGTCCGAGCCCCCGCAGCTTCATTGAGTCTTTCTGTGGACGGAGGCGGAAGGAGAGGTTCCAAAACCTCTTCCCGCTCCCCGAAACCCCTGGAAGCCTTGTCCCCTTGAAGAAAACCGGTTCCTCTAAAAAGAGGTCTGCCGAGCTGGACGAAATTTGCGGGAGTCCCTCTGCTGAAAACGACCCTGCTTAGGCCTAACCTCAGGCAGTCTGCCTTCCTTTTCACTCTCCTAACTCCTTCACCAACTTGTCCAACTCTTCTCCAAAAATAAGTTTACCCCTAAAAGGGAGTCTAGCAAGCTGGGTTTTGGACGAACTGTCTGCCGCCCAATTGCGAAGCCAAAGGTACCTCCGAGCTGCCACCACAGATGACGTATTTTTGGTGCAGTCAAAGGCTCCTCCGCCATACTCAGCTGTTGAGACCACCTCAGGCAAGCCCAGGCCACCAAGGCCCCGCATACTGACGCTTGAAGCGCCAAAGCACTAATGTCAAAGGCTTGTTTCAACAAAGCATCCAGCTTCTTGTCATGGGCATCTTTTAAGGCTGTACTGCCTTCTACCGGTATCGTAGTCTTCTTGGTTACTGCGGATACTGCCGTGTCCACTCTCGGTGATTTGAACAATTCCTTCTCCGCTTCGGGAAGAGGGTACAAGCGCGACATCGACTGCACGCCCCTCAAACCTGCCCTAGCTCTTGTTCGGAAATCTCCCTTTCCAGAGTTTCCGAATCAGGGGAACGAGGGTACTCCTTCTCCAGGGTCCTGGCTCGCTTAGATGGAACCACCATCTCCACCAGCAGCTTGGGCTGTGCCTCACGCTTTCGAGTGCGTCCTCGAACTCCCTGCTGATGCAAACAAAAAGCTTTATGCAACATCAAAACAAACTTCAGGGAAAAACCTTCCCCCAGGCTTACCTCTCCCGAGGAGGTCCCCATTTGTGGCTGAGACACCACTTGCTGCTCCAAATTCAAAGAGAGGGCAGAACTTTCGACCAAGAGTCCTTCCAGGGGTTCCACAGACGCCTGAGAAACCACAGCCCCCAGATCTGGAGAACCGCCACTCTGAAGCCCCTGCTCAGCTGAGGCCGCCTCCATGGCGCAGCCCCTATAGACCCCTGCTTCGGAAACCAAACTTTTGTGGGCTCCCCAAAGCAGGCACTGAGGCCTGGCTGGCATCTTGTTCCAGTAAAAATAAAACAGTTCTCTATCCTTTTTTTTTTTTTTTTTAGAATAAAAAACTAGAGTATCTATCCCTAAGTCTTCACTCTATATATAGAGAATACATATATCTATATGTCTATGTCTATATCTATCTATCTATCTATCTATATATATATATACAGACACACCCACAACTAACCAAAGTTATACCAGAGCCTACACACAAAAAACTCCTGGGAAACTGCCGCTGTTGGCTCCACGAGCTGCTTGCTCCCACCTCCCGGTGCTCAAAGCACGCGAAAGGAAGCGGCCTGGACTCGCTTTCACGGGCCCCCGCCACCGCGGTCCGCTGCCTGCGCACGAGGCTTTGCTGTCTGCCTCTGAACCGGCCCCTCTTACCTCGCGGTTGTCTCCGCTTGCCTCCCTGCCACTCCGAGGTGTGCCAGAAGACAAAGTGGAGGCCTAATGCCTTCCCACCCTCGTGCTCAGCCGTCTCCCAGCTTCTGCTACGAGGTGGGAGGCAACTCCGTGGTGCTGGATCACCAAGAGATTTGGCGGAAAAAACCTCGCCAGACTCTTCTTCTTTTTTTTTTTTTTGAATGTGCCTCGGGCCTTGTCTCTCCAAGGCAAGCCTCCTCTTCAACAAATCCCCCGACTGAGAAGGGAGGAGGGGGGTGGGGGGGGGGCGCCTCAGCCAACCAAAGAAAAATAAAGAAATAAAGGCAAATAAAGCCAAACCAAAAAAAAAAAAGGGCAACACACACTAACCAAACCCCCTAACTCTAAGGTCTCTCCAGTAAGCCTTTCCTGGCTTAATGCTCCTTCTAGCTGCTTGGAGTCTGAGTATATTGAAGCTGGTGGGTGGTGCCAGTGGTTGTATATCCTGAGGGATCAAAGAATGACATACTCAGTCTCCAATGCTGCTAGAAGAGGAGCACAACCCAGAAGAAAGGGATCAAAGAAAGGGACTAGACTGGAGAGACGCTTAGGAATCTCCATACACCTATTTGAAAAACTATACAAGTAAAATTACAACAGTACAGATCCCTACGTACAAACTCCATGTTAACAGAACCCCTGGCCTTGGTCACACACTCAGAACACAGACCCTCACCAAGTACAGAATAAGTGACCATAACCTAAAGTAAAAATAAAAATATGTAGATAAAAACTAAAATGAAACCCCAAGAAGCCAGACTCCGCATGCGGTGCCACATAAGATAAGAGAGGCAGTTCCCCATACTGTTTGAACTATAAAGATAGTGCAAAGTCCAATCACTAAATTGAAAATAAAATTATTTTTCTACCTTTGTTGTCTGATGATTTTTGATCATACTGCTCCCGATCTGAGATTTCTGTTTTCCTCTGTCTTCTTTTAGCCCTTTTTCTATCGTCTACAGTCCATCTGCCATTTCTTGTCTCTCCTTTTGCTTTCTTCATTTTCTTCCATCAGCCTTTTTCCAGTCCCAATAACCCTCCCAGTATCAGCCTGCTTTACAGCCTCCTCTCCCAGTACCTTCTAGTGTCAACCCCCTTGCATTCCCAGCACCACCACTGCTGTCTATTCCATTTTAGTCCCTCTCCTTCTCCATCGTCCAGCCCCTTCTAGTCCAAATACCATCCCAGGTATCAGCGAACCTCTGGTCCCAGTGCCCCCTCCTGTGTCAGTTCCCTTCCAGTCACCCTCTCCTCTGTCCATCTACCTTGCAGTGCCATCCCTGGGTGTCAGCTCCCTTTAAGCCCCTACCTTCCCTCCAGCCTCCTCTTTCCTCTCTTTTCCGCTCCCTTTCAACACCCCATGTAAGCTCCCTTCTAGTCCCCACCTTCCCCCCTATCAGTTCTCTTCCAACCCCCCTCCTATTACCCAACCATCTTCCAGCCCCATCCCCAAGTGTCTGCTTCCTTCCAGCTCCCCTCCCCGTGTCTGCTCCCTTCCAACTCCCCCAGTGTCTGCTCCCTTGTAGCCCCCATGTCTGCTCCCTTTCAGCTCCCCCCCCCATGTCTGCTCCAGCTCCCTAGTTTGGCTCCCTTATAGACCCCCATGTCTGCTCCCTTCCAGCTCCCCCCTCCCCCCTCCCCCGGTGTCTGCTCACTTCCAGCTCCCAAGTGTCTGCTCCCTTGTAGCCCCCCCATGTCTGCTCCCTTTCAGCCCCCCTGTGTCAGCTCCCTTTCAGCTCCCCCCCGCCCCCCGTGTCTGCTTCCTTTGAGCCCCCCTCTCCCCTCCATGTCTGTTCTGATTCGTCCTTCAAAACATAAAGCAGCCCCAGGAACATTTCTCTGTTCCTGCGGCTCTGTTAACTTTTAAACTGCTGGGTTGCAGAGTTTCTAATGGCAAGAATAAGCATTTCCTGTTTCTAGTAAGAGCAGAGCAGAGCAGAACCAGGATATTCACCCACAGAGCTCAATATCTTAGAAAAAAAATCTGATTCTGATCATCTCACTAACAAACATTCTCCAGTACCAGGCATATTGTGAACTAATACAAAATCCTAGAACAAAGTCACTGAGGATCTATAGAGCAAATCTACCATACCATACCATACCATATCAGCACCAACTTCCAAAACTCACATAAGGAGCCCATCCAAAAAAAGCATCACTGTAACAATTCAGATTACTACAGTACAGATCCCTACATACAAACTCCATGTTAACAGAATACCTAGTCTTGGTCACACACTCAGAACACAGACCCTCACCAAGTACAGAATAAGTGACCATAACCTAAAAATAAACATATGTAGATAACAATTAAACTGCAACCCCAAAAAGTCAGATTCTGCATACAATGCAATACCAGAGTAATAGACAGAGATGCATTTCCATATACTGTATAAAATATAAAGATAGCACCAAGTGCTGTCATTAAATTGAAAATCATAATTCTCTTCTCCCTTTGTTGTCTGACCATTTTATTCTCTGATCATGCTGATCCCAATCTGAGGTTTCTGTTTTCCGCCATCTCCCAGTACCCCCCTCCCCACCTACTTGCCCCCAGGGCCAGCATGAGGATGATGCAGGGCCAAGTGCGGAGATTCATTGCAGCATAATTTGCATAAACTTAGTATACTTTGTTTAAAATATATATGCCATCAATCTAAAATCGTAGGTGGCTTCCAACCATATATGCAATTTGGTAAAGCAGATGTTACAACAAAACTAACATAATAAAACATTACATTTGATTAACGAAAAGCCACTTACACAGCCCCTCCCCCCAATCAAACCATTATAAGTATCTTCACATCAGATTTATTTTGCTATGACCAGATTATTGATGAGGAGGGATGATATAAAATGAGATAAACTAATCCTGGTAGCCATGAATTCAAATGCTGGATTGGATTGTGCTAGAGCTGGAAAAGTCCAGAACTCAGCAGCGGTGAAGGTATCAGGCTACTAAACAAAATTAAACTGAGACGTTCCCTTAAAATTTGAAATTTCCTTGAATCTGAAGTGACAAAATAGTTTAAATTTCAGTCTGGTAGCATAAAGAATGCAAAACTGCAAATCTCAAAAATAATACATATTCCAGTACCCCTTTCCCCTCCCATCACAGCCAACACCCTACAGTTGACCTCACCAAGATCCCAGAGTACAGGATCCATAGAGCAAATGTACTATCCATAACAGCACTAACTTCCAAAACTCACAGAACATGGAGAGTACTCAGAAAAGGGCAGCACCATAAATATTCCAATATTCCCTAGAACATCCATATTCCTATTAAGAAAACTGAACAAGCTGGGTTACTACAGCTCCCTACATAGAAACTCAGTGCTATCAGAACATGTAGCCTCAGTCACACATATGCAGAACAGAGATATATTCCCTACTTGGTAAAGCTCTATCAATACAAACTAAAAACAGTCATATGTAGTCAGAAAATGCTTTTACCCATTACTATCAGGTTTACAGGATTTCTTTCCAAAATTATATTTTATTGCAGAGTGAGGCAAGAGAAAGAATTCTCACACACAGGCATCTGCATTGTTAGCAGAAACTAACATAATGGCTCAGTGCAAGTAGTGTGAGTGCAACGAATGCCACCTCAGTGGGAGGCCTTCGTTGCACCGGCAGCTGTTTTGCCACGCTGAAATATGTCAACTGCAGGGGGATATAACCACCTCCCTGCAGTTAGCCTATGGCCCGACGTAATCAAACTCTGGAATTAGTTACCAGAGAATATAGTAAAAGCTATTAGTGTAAGCTGGGTTTAAAAAAGGTTTGGACAAGTTCCATAAACTACACAGGTACACTAAAAAAATTTTTTTTAAACTGCCTCTAATGTTTCGATTGATTTTTACGTTTTTTGGTGCGCTGAATCCAAATCTGGTAACCAATTTGCTCCATCACGTACAGATTTTTTGCTACATTGGGTTAGCAGTTTGAGGTGAACGTTTCAGATTGAGTGCGATCGAGATAAACGTTTCTTGGATGAATTCTTTATACTAATTGTTTAGTAGTTATTCAAATAAGAATAAAGAAAATTGTAACAAGGCAGCACATAAGAATAGAGTAATGTCAACAAAACACACTGTGATGGTAGCAAAATTGTCTGCACTTAAAACAGCCACATACATGTGCACAAACATTGAGCATATAAGAGCGAGGTTAGACACAAAGCAAAGCAAAGAAATGTGCAAAAAATGTTGTACAGGTATGTATGTAAGAATAGAAAACGCAAACCGCACCATTGCAATACATGAAGACAAACACCCGATGGTGTGAAAATAAAATTCTAATAAATGAGATCTGACACTGTGGTAATAACTAGCAAATTTTTATTTCAAAGTTTAGTAAAAACACGATATTTGTCAACACAGTTTAGATTTTAAAGTCATTCTTGGGTCAATCTCCTGGGGGGCCCGTTTCTTCTTCCCCCGAATGCTTCTCTTGGTGCGCTGCTTGGTGTATTTTTCATCTGGGGTTTCCCGCAGCAGCAACCAGCAGAAATCAGCCATCATAGTGGTATTCCATCTTCCTTGGTACCTTCTCTCTGCGTCCTTGATGTCCTGGTGAAACCTTTCACCTTGTTCTTCACTGTACGCCCCCAAGTTTTCGGGAAAGTAGTTCACATGGGAGTGCAAGAAATGGACTTTCAGGCTCATGTTACAGCCTTGTTCTTTGAAGGCATTGAGCATCCTGGCAACAATATCCTTATAGTTCTCATCCCGCCTGTTCCCCAAGAATTTGAGAACAACATCCTTGAAGGAATCCCAGGCTTCTTTTTCCTTCTCAGACATCGTTTCAGCGAATGCTCCATCTGAAATGAGTTTCCTTATATCAGGGCCAACAAACACTCCTTCCTTTAGCTTTGCTTCAGAAAGTCGGGGGAACTTTGAGCAAAGGTACCGAAAGCACTCACCATCTTTTGGAAGGGACTTGATGAATTGCTTAATGAGACCCAACTTAATGTGGAGAGGTGGTAATAGAATCTTATCACGAGGTACCAAGCTCTCATGAAGAACATTTTTCTCACCGGGTCTCAAATACTCCCGCATTGGCCAGTCTTTTTTCCCCCAGTGTAGGTCGCGGGCCCGGCTATCCCACAAGCAAAGGAAGCAGGGATATTTGGTGAAACCGGATTGCTGCCCTAATAGCATGGATAGAATTTTAAAGTCTCCACAAATCATCCACTTATGCTCATCATAACGAATCTTCTGAAGAATCAGGGCCAAATTCTCGTATTTTTCTTGGAGAATAACAGAGTGAGCAATAGGAACTGAAGTGAATGTGTTGCCATTATGAAGAAGAACACCTTTTATGCTGTCTTTTGACGAATCAATGAACAGCCGCCATTCAGCAGGATCATACTTGAGTTTAAACTTTTCCATCACTCCGTATATATCGTTGCAAAATACCAAATCTTCCTCTTTGCTGAAATACTTCAAAAATTGTGTCTCGCGGTTGCGGTACCAATAAAAAGTTGTTCCTGGTGACAATAGATTTTTCTGTTTAAGCCGAGAACCTAGCAGTTGGGCAGCATCTTTTGGGAGTCCTAAATCCCGGACTAAATCATTCAATTTAGCTTGAGAGAAAAGTTCAGGTTTCGGATCTGGTTCAGTTTCAAACTCGGAAGTACTGGACTCATCGGGAAAAGCCATCTGATGAGTCTCATCATGATCAGAACCGTCCACACAAATATGATCCAAAGATTTTGGTGGTTCAGGCAACGGTACTTCGTTGCTATGAGGCATAGGCCTAATTGCTGAGGGAAGGTTGGGGTAACTTATTATGTTCTTATTTTTTAAGTTGTATCCCTTCACAATGCAAGAGCAAAAATAGCAGTCACTGCTGTGGTCTCTTTGTTCACGCCACATCATAGGTATTCCGAAACGAAATGCTTGTTTTTTACCTTTTATCCATAAGCGTAGATCTTCCTCACATATCTTACACACTTTGTGAGGAGCCCACGGTTTGTCTTGATCGCCTTACTTCAAACCGAAATAGGCGAAATATACTTTTTTAATAAATGCAGAAATGTTCCTCTGCCGCTTTTTCACGGTATATTCCCCACAAATAAAACAAAAACTGTCCAGAGAGTTGACGCAACCTCTGGCTCTGTGAGCCATCACAAATACACAGCACTGCAAACTACAACTGTAGTGAACCACTTCGGAATAAAGCTGGATTACGACTGAGCAAACAAAAGGTAATAATGAACTTGCAAGAAACTGAAATTTGACAGGAACGTTCATGTCGCAACCACCGTGTTTGAGCGAGCGAACGAGGCGAAGCGAGGCGAACAGGAAAGAACATGCGCCAGCGCGAGTACTGGATTTAGCCCCCCGCCTCCCAATTGTCCTGTTAATGTATAAAATGAATACAAAACACTCTAAAATATCATGAGGGAGTGTTTCTAGTTAGTTAACCATTACAACCTCTATTTTGGGCCAAGAAAATAAACTGCAGTCGGCTAAAAAGAAATTATGTGAACATTCCTTATATGGGTAAGAAATCTAATTTTGCAAGAAAACGTGACGTGATGGAACATTTTGGCTATTTTTCCTGGATTCAGCACCCCAAAATCTATAGGAATCAGTTGCAAAACTGGAGGCAGTTTTTTGGTAGTGTACCTGTGCTATTATTAAAGAGGATCCTGGAAATCCACTGCTTACCTTGGGAGGAACATTGTGGAGCCCGTGTGCCTTTTTGGGAGCCTGCCAAGTACTTTTGACCTGGATAGGCCACTGTTGGAAACAGGATACTGGGCTTGATGGACCTTAGTCTGACCCAGTATGGCATTTCTTTTGTTCTTATGTTATCGGTACAGAGCCTAAGAAACATGCTGCTAAATATGCCAAACAAGATGGGCTCAACACACCCATGCAGCATCTTTCACATCCACAAAAACAAGAGCCGTTTGGTGCCCCAACATAGCACTTCCCACCCTCTGAAAAACAAGAAGGTCTGTGACCCCAATACAACACCTCCCATTCCAACATAAACACCAAGAAGGGTTTGGCAACCCCAACATAACTCCTGAAACTGTGCACTGGACCAGCATGGTGTTTATGTAAATATATATTCCAAAGGAAATGCAAATGCAAGATGCTCACACACCAAGGAACTAAAAGAAAAAGTGAGAACCACAGCACAGTTTATAAGGCCAAATTATAACTCATTTTATTCTGTTATAAACTGCATTATGGTTCTCACTTTTTCGTTTTGAATATATATTCTGTATCCACAGAAACCTCTCCCTCAACAATGGGCGCAGAGCAGAAGTAGGACATTCACCCACAGAACTCAATATATTAAAAAATATATATCTGATTCTGGTCATCTCACTAACAACAAACATTTTACAGTATTAGACATACTGGGAACTAGGGTTGCCAACTTTTTGAAAGAGAAAAACCCGCCACCTGTGGCTAGTCACGCTCCGCCCCATGTCCACCCTGCCCTGCCCTTTCCCCGCCCCCGCCCCACCCTTGCTCCACCCCGTCCCCAAAAAAATTGCAGAGAGGGCAATGTGCAAACTGAACAAGCAAGACTTCTACAAATTCTTAAGCAGAAATTCTATACTGACAAAATATGCAGCATTGGTTGCACACACACACAGTATAGACAGGTCTTCATCAATAAATGAGCATAAAACAAAAAGAGAAATATACAAACAAAAATTAAACTGAAACCCCAAGAAGACAGACTCCGTATGCAGTGCAATATCAGATAAATAAGAGATGCAGTTCCCCATACTGTGTAAAATATAAAGGTAGCACAAAGTCCAATCATTAAATTGAAAATAAAATTATTTTTTTCTACCTTTGTTGTCTGACCATTTTATTCTCTGATCATGCTGGTTCGAATCTGAGGCTTCCGTTTTCCTGTCTTCTCTTAGCTCGTTTTCTATGGTCTATAATCCATCTGCCATTTCTTTTCTCTTCTTTTCTTCACTTCCTTCCATCAGCCTATTTCCAGTCCCAGTGCCCCCTCCCCATTACGCAGTCACTTACCAGTACCATTCCCAGGTGTCAACTCCCTTGAACCCCCTCCTTACCTCCTCTGTCAGCTCCTTTCCACCACCTCCTCCCCACTTTCAGCTCTCCTCCAGCCACCTCCTTCACCCTGTCAGTTCCTTCCTGCCACCTCTTTCCCCTTGCAGCCACAGCTCCTGCTTTTTACAGAGCAGTGGCTGCAATAAAGTTAAAAAGAAAATTAAACCTGTGCAGAGACTTCTGCCCCCCTAGTGCATCTTCACCCCCCCTTAGAGCAGCTTCACCACCCCCTCTTAGTGCAGTTTCGCCTCCCCCCAGTGCAGCTTCACCCCTCCCACTTAGTGTAGCTTCGCCCCCCCCTTAGTGCAGCTTCACCCCCCTTAGTGCTGTGCTGCTGCTTGAACCCCCTTAGTGTTGCTTCACCCCCCTTAATGCTGCTTCCACCCCCCTTAGTGCTGCTTCCACCCCCCCTTAGTGCTGCTTCCACCCCCTTAGTGCTGTGCTGCTGCTTCACCCTCCTTTAGTGTTGCTCCCCCCTTAGTGCTGCTTCCACCTTCCCCAGTGTTGCTTCACCCCCCCTTAGTGTTGCTTCCACCCCTAGTGCAGCTTCACAACCCCTAGTGCAGCTTTACCGCCCCCTTAGTGCAGCTTTACCTCCCCCTTAGTGCAGCTTCACCCCCCTTAGTGCTGTGCTGCTGCTGCTTCATCCCCCCCCCCTTAGTGTTGCTCCCCCCCCCTTAGTGCAGCTTCCCCCCCCTACGTGCAGTGCTGCTGCTGCTTCACCCCCCCTTAGTGTTGCTCCCCCACCCTTAGTGCTGCTTCCACCCCCCTGAGTGCTGTGCTGCTGCTTCACTCCCCCCCTTAGTGTTGCACCCCCCCTAGTGCTGCTTCTACCCCCCCTTAGTGGTGCTTCCACCACCCCCTTAGTGCTGCTTAAACCCCCCCTTAGTGCTGCTTCCTCCCCCCCTCCTTAGTGCTGCTTCCACCCCCCCTCCTTAGTGCTGCTTCCACCCCCCCCCTTAGTGCTGCTTCCACCCCCCTCCTTAGTGCTGCTTCCACCCCTCCCTTAGTGCTGCTTCCACCCCCCCTTAGTGCTGCTTCCACCCCCCCCCTTAGTGCTGCTTCCACCCCCCCCCCCCCTTAGTGCTGCTTCCACCCCCCCCTTAGTGCTGCTTCCACCCCCCCTCCTTAGTGCTGCTTCCACCCCCCCTCCTTAGTGCTGTTTCCACCCCCCCCACTTAGTGCTGCTGCTTCCACCCCGCTCCTTAGTGCTGCTTCCACCCCCCCCCCCCCCCTTAATGCTGCTTCTGCTTTGCCCCCATGCAGCTGCTGCTTCTGCTTTTCACAGAGCAGCGGCTGCAATAAACTTAATTTGAAAAGGAAGAGAAACCTGAGGAGCCCTCCGGTCATCCTTCTGCAGCCCCTGAGGAAGTGATGTCAGAGGGGAAGGGCTCCTCACAGGTTTCTCTTCCTTTTCAAATTAACTTTATTGCAGCCGCTGCTTTGTGAAAAGCAAAAGCAGCGACTGCACGGAGGATCGATCGCGGATCGCGTTCGCCTTCGCGTTCGCGCACTGCAGGAGAAAAGCCTTTTTTTTTGCTCTGGCCGCTCCCGATCTCACGGCCAGAGCAAAAAAATGGCTTTTCAAGGGCCGGTTCTATATCTGTGCTGGCAGCCGGCCTGGCCATGGAAAAACCGGCCAGGCCGGCTGAAAACCGGCCGGTTGGCAACCCTACTAGGAACTAATATAAAACCCTACAAAAGTCACCGAAGATCTACAAGGCCAAAGCTACCATACATACATACCAGATTAAACTTCCAAAACTCATACAAGGTGCCTACCCAGAAAAAAGCAACACTATAAATACTACAGCGGGCCTTAGAATATCTAACACCTATTTGAAAAGCTGAACAAGGCAAATTACTATAGTACAGATCCTTGTGTACAAACTCCATGTTAACAGAACACACAACCTCGGTCACACACTCAGATCACAGACTCTCGCCAAGTACAGAAAAAGTGATCACAACCTAAAGTAAAAATAACAGTAGACAAAAATTAAACCAAAACCCCAAGAAGTCAGACTCTGCATACAGTGCAACACCAGATAAATAAGAGATGTGGTTCCCCATACTGTGTAAGATATAAAAATAACACAAAGTCCAATTACTAAACTTTTAAACTGTCACTGCGGGGGCGTGCACAGTAGCAGGAGAGCAGAAGCCATCAAGAGCAGCTGTTTGTAAATGCTCCCCCCCCCTGCTAAGTGGATCGCGAGGGAAGAACTTTTAAACTGTCACTGCGGGGGTGCGCCTGCGCCTTGCGGGCCCGCGCCTGAGGGCCTCGCCAGAGGGCCCTTTGGCGTGGCCCTTAAGCATTGGACCGTGCGAGGCAAAAGAAACATCTTCTCCTTGCTATATAGTTGGTAACTCTGTTTGAAGGTATGACTATGT
The DNA here is from genome assembly GCA_033557465.1 of Ichthyophis bannanicus. Taxonomy (NCBI): domain Eukaryota; kingdom Metazoa; phylum Chordata; class Amphibia; order Gymnophiona; family Ichthyophiidae; genus Ichthyophis; species Ichthyophis bannanicus. Next base: position 209,610,785 of record CM066043.1, on the reverse strand, counting down.
TAGTTAATTGTATTGTAATGTATGTATTGTCATTCCCTGTGCTATGTAGTCTGACTTCCAACCACTTTGATATAATGATAAGGTGGTGCATGTCCTCCCTGTCTTTGTATGACCTTTGTAGTATATTGTGAACCGCTTTGATTGAAGGAAAAGGCAGTATACAAAACATGTCAAATAAATAAATAAATTGAACATAAAATTATCTTTTCTACCTTTGTTGTCTGACCATTTTATTCTCTGATTATGCTGATCCTGATATGAGGCTTCTGCTTTCCTGTCTTCTCTTAGCTCTCTTTCTATGGTCTGTAGTCTATCTGCCATTTCTTATCTCTTCATTTGCTTTCTTCACTTCCTTCCATCAGCCTATTTCCAGTCCCATTAACCCTCCTCAGTGTCAGCTCCCTTTCCAGTTCTCCCCTCCCAGAACCTTCCAATGTCAACCCCCTTGCATTCCCAGCCCCTTCTAATCCAAATACCATCCCAGGTATCAGCTCACTTCCACTTCCAGTGCCCCTCCCCATGTCAGCACCTTTCCTTTCACCCTATCCTCTGTCCATCACCCTTCCAGTACCATCCCTACATGTCAGCTCCCTTCCAGTCCCATTACCTCCTCCCTTCCAGCCTCCCCCCATTACCCAACCACCTAGCAGTCCCATTGCCAAGTGTCAGCTCCCTCCAGTCCCACCCCAAGATGTCAGCTCCCTTCCAGTCCCCCTCCAGTACCATCCCCAGGTGTCAGCTCCCTCCCTTCCCCATCCTCCCTTTCCTAGTGTCCCCTTCCAGTCCTCTTACAGAACCATCCCCAGCTGTCGGATCCCTTCCATCCCCCTCCTCCCTTCCCTAGTGTCATTACCCTTCCAGTCCTCTTACAGTACCATCCCCCAGGTGTCAGCTCCCTTCATCCCCCTCCTCCCTTCCCTAGTTTTATCACTCTTTCAGTCCCCTTCCAGTACCATCCTCATTTATCAGCTCCTTTCCAGCCCCCTCTGTCAGCTCCATTCCAGCCCCCTCCTTCCCCCATGTCAGTTCCCTTCCAGCCCCCATCTTCCTCTCATGTCAGTTCCCTTCCAGCCATCTCCTTTCCCTGTGTCAACTCCCTCCCTTCCAGTCCCCTCTTTCCCCCTCTATTAGCTCCATTACAGTCATTTCCTTCCCCTTGTGTCAGCTCTCTTCCTGCCTCCATGTCCCCCCCCCTCTGTCAGCTCCCTTCCTGCCCCCCTCCTTCCCACCATGTCAGCTTCATTTCTGCCCCTTCCTTCCCCTGGCAGCCACAGCTCCTGCGTCCCTCAGTGGCTGTGATAGCAGTAATAATTTAAAATTAAAAAGAAACTGGTGTGGAGCCTTCCAGTCCTATGGAACCGCTGCGTCCTGCTCTAGCTCAACTTCCTTTTGGGGGCGGAACACAATAGCAGAGGTTCCATCGGGCCGGAAGACTCCACACTGGTTTTGTTTTAATTTTAAATTATTATCGCTATCGCAGCTGTGGTTCTGTAGGATGCAGAAACCGCAGCTGGAGCAGCAGCCAAACGTTTGCTGCCTGAAGTGGCCACCTCACTCCGCCTCATTATAGAGCCGCCCCTGGTTGTGACTACCCCCCTGGGTTTTCATGGCAAGGTGAGACTGAAAGTAGATGGTCAGGCCTTTTTTCTGTGCAGTACGTCTACAGCACCTAGTCCTCCAAGGTGATTTCCCATCCAAGTACTAAATAGGCCCAACCCTGCTTAGCTTGCAAAATTGGATTCCATGAGGGTGGTGTGACCATGGCCTATCAGGTATTCTTGTGCTACTTCTTTCCCTCTTTTTGTGTCTTTTTGGTCCTCATTTTGTCTTGTTTCCATTACAAATTTTTTGGGAATTGTACACCGAGATGACAACAAAATGTTTGCTAAATAACGATATATCAAATTCAAATAAATAAAAATGAAATGATTACTGCCTTGACCATTTCTTATTTAAATCATTTTCCAATAAAGGTTTCAGTTGTCAGAAAAATTTTAGGGTTCCTTTTACTAAACCCCACTAACCAGTTATTGCATGGTTTAGCGTGCATCAGCTGCCTGTGGTGAGTGCTAATGTGCCGCCATGTTAGCTACCATCTGCCAAAACACACATTAACTGGCAATCACGTGCTAGGGGCAGAGCGTGGGCATGTGATCAGTTAGTGTGGCACATAGTGTGAGTTCACCTAACAACTCCTCTGTAAATCTGTATTGTTGTTCTACGCAGTAGCTGCCTGAAACATGAAGATCATGCGCTGACAGCTAACAATAAAGCTATGCACTTAGCGTGTGAAACAAATGCACATTAAGTGCAAAACCTTAATAGGCTTTAGTAAAAGGAAACCATAGTCTTACAAATGATTTCTAAGCAGTAATTGAAACCTGATGTTCTAAAGTCATATGAGAATCAATTCTGATCCCTGAAATACAGACTCTATCCTGTAATTTTATCTGCATATTACCAAATGATGCATCATGTAGTGATTTCTGTGCACGATGATCACCAACCCCTAAATCTGTGTCTTTTCAGGATTTAACATGATGATTACAGGTCATCCAATAATATAAGGAGAACACAGATCTACATCACAAGGAAGAATGAATTGGATATCATCTGCGTATGAATAACGTGGTACACCTTTAGATTCTAATAAAGGTTGCAAATAAACATTAAACATTACAGGCAAAAGAGGGGAATCCTGCAGAATTCCATAGGGTAAAATCCAACTCCTGGAGCAACCGCTGTTTATTGACTACTTTACAAGAACTACCTATTAGAAATCCCGAAACAAGTTGAGCACTGTCTCATAAATGCCCACAAAAGATAATCTGTCAAAGAACAGGTCTATGGTCAGCGCTAATGAGAAATTTATGCCTATTTCTTCTCTTTATCTTAAGCATACAGGACCAGTAACTATTTCTGGCTTTTCTGAAGGGCAGTGGTGAAAAACATACAGCAGAGGAGGTGTGCTGTAACAATGGTGTGGCTGTTTATGTACCAGATAACACATTTCTGTGCAGGATTGATTTATTTTTTTAACATTTCTTCTATACCGCCTTTCAGATTATCAAGGATTTCTGCTGAATAATATCATTGTTTAAGAACATTGGTCTTATTCTGTGTAGAACATCTGTACAGAATAATATTGCTGTTTATATGCCAGATAGCATTTCATCAAATGTGCACATGTGCCAACCAGTTTTTTTTTCAAAATGTAGACACGGCTAGCGCAGACTTGGGTGTGAATGTGCTGGTTTGCTCTCCTTTTTTAGTGCAGACCTTTTGCGCACAGCTTATTTGCTTGCTGTTTGGTTACAGCATTAGAGAGCAAAACATTTGTGTTAGGATTGAATTAGGGCGTTGTGCGCTGAGCTAAAGTGCATGGCTGTAATGGAAGCTTCTGCTTCGATCCAACAGTTCTAATAGAAGTACAAGCAGCAATGCACACAGTTTCATCCCACCAAACTGTGCCTTCCCCTGCCATGCAGTGCCAACTGGGCAGACTGGATGGCCAACTGTTTTTTTTCTTCCTGTCATTTACTATGTTACTGTGTGCACCAAGACCATCCTTTTGCAAAACATTAAGTCCTCATCCAGAAGGCCAAACAAGCCCTTGCATTCATTTGTATATTATGAACTGTGCGTTTCCCTAAGACAAAATAGATGTTCCTATGCAAAAATGTGATAGTACATGCTAAAACCCCAAAATGGTTTACCGACATATATGAAACATATGACTTTTTCTTTTCATAAATAAAATCAAGGCAAAGTTCTATATGTGAGAAGGCAAAGGAAATATTGTCAAACATTTAAGCATTTGACTATACCACAGCTTAACTCATAAAATCATCTCCGTGCATGCTGTATAGTCTGTGATAAGGAAGCTTATCATAGCTCAGGAAGGAGCTATAGAAAAGGTGAAGTGACTCTGAACAAGCAACCTGTCAGTTCTGGTAGAAATAAGAAAACAGAATTTTCCCATAAAAGACTACCAGTCCCAGAATGCACCAGGTTTCCAGCAGCCATTAGAGGAGCTGAAGTGGGGAAACGTGTGTTCAATCAGGAGGGCTATGAGGTAATCCCCAAGCACTCATCTCAAAGGGCAGGGCCTGATTCAGCACAGCTGCACTATATTAGGGGGGAGCACTCATCTAGGCAGAATAAAGGTAGAGTTTATTCTACAGAGAAGCAGCTTGAGCTTGATCATCTTCATCATCAGGAGGATCATCAGAAGCAGAAGCCAAACCGGACGGACAGAGAGGGAAAGAAACCCTTTGGAAGAAAGAGAAGAAATGCCTTTGAGAGGTCTAGAAGAGTCCAGAGCAGTACGTATACTGGGAGGCATTCCAAGGGCCAGCATACACCATTGGACTGGGGAAAGCCAGAGGAATGGTGCTGCAGAGCTAGGAATCTCCAGACGGTACCTGTGAGGGAGACGGCTGCACGTGGAAGGGACCCTAAGACCCGTGCCAGAAGGTATGTGAAGAGAGATCCAGTGTCCAGGGATCTGGATTGGAAGGCTGGACATAAGAACTGGACTACATACTGGCCAGGCTATATAGAGAGGAACTCTAACAGCAATGGAAGCTCAGGTATGAACACTGATCTATGCCCTAGCTATAACCTTGAAAGACAGCAGGGAAACAAGTATTCTCCTGAAAGTGCTCCATTGGGAGATTCATCTGTGCCAATCCATGATATTGAACCCATGCTTGTTGAAGAAGAGGGGGTGATAGCAGATGAAGAATCTGTTTACATGGACTGCTCTCTGTCTAAACTCCTTTGGTGATTTTCTGTTATAAAGTACAGCACCCATCACAAAGAAATACAAACTTGTTCTTTAATCTACTCAGAAAAGCTCATGAGTAGGCTTTTTAGCCACGCAGTAGAAAGCAAGCCAGCTAAGGGGTTTTCAACTGGATAACTGCTAGCAATTGAGCCTTACCTAATTGCTTGTGAGCTCTAAGAGAATCACTTCTGAATCTATGTGGGAAGATATAAGTTTACCTGAAAAGAACAGTTTTTTTTTCCTTCTTTGTGGCTTTTGGTTTGTTGTTTGATACATGCTAAGAAAATATTAGCTAAGCCTACAGAAAAGACCAGTTTGTTATCAACCAGGTCTTATTTCTTTTGCTTTGATTGCCTGACAAGTTCAAATGTTGTTTTCTGATTTTGTTTTTCCAAGTTTAACACTGAAAGCAAGTAACCTGATTTATGTGCTACCAAGCATATCTGTGTTGGGAGAAATAACCCCATAAATAAATATCTTATTAGCTTTACCCAAAAGCACAACTAATTATTGTGAGCAGCTGTGTCTGGTGTGAATGAACTGCATTGCCCACAATCCCTTGCAAATCATATAGATATATGCACTTGCCAAGACTGTGAAGATTCTCACCCAGGCAGCTGTCTGACAAATGGCGTAGTTTTTCGGATTGCTTTTGCACAAAAGGGATTTACTTGCTGAGGATTACAACTAAAGTTCAAGTTTAAAGCTGGAAAAAAAGATTTTCCCTCAACTGCACTTTGGAGGAGAAGTGGATGTTCCAGGCAGCTGTCCCAGGAGGAAAAGACCCTGTGCAGAGCTGGATTCATCACTGACACAAGGTAATAAGTACCTGGGCATGTCTAGTGGTGGATGGGAGTAAGACACAGGGGTAATTGGAAAAAAAAAAGTAGAAAAAAAAAAACACCTGTTTGGAAGGTGGTGCACTTTGGTTTTTTTTTTCTTTGTTTCTTGCAGGGATCAAGATGGATCCAAAGGAACTACCTCAGTGGATGGCAGCCCAGTTTAGCAGGCAACAGGAGCTAGCACAGCAGGCTCAGGACACTGCTATGAAAGCCTTAATGGAACAGCAGAGGCCAGTGCTTTATCTGGTGCAAGCCCTAGTTCAGCTGCAGAACCAAAGTGGAACAGATGCAAGACCAGCAGTAAATACTGGTACACCACATGTGGACAGTGTGGGACTCAATCAGGGGATTGGGGCATTTAGTTTTGGGAAGCTAACTCCAGATGATAATGTTGATGATTTTCTAGAGTCTTTTGAAAGAGTGGCACAAGCATTAGCATGGCCAGAGACCCAGTGGGCAGTAAGGCTGGCAGCCTCATTAACTGGAGAGGCGCTTGCAGCTTACAGAGCTATGCCAGCAGCCCAGGTTTTGAATTATAAGGATGTAAAGGCTGCTATTAGAGATCGTCTAGGGTTGTCTATTTCAGAGTATAGGCGAATGTTTAGAGCTACTACATTGAGAGTGGGTGAAACACCCAGGGCTCTGAGTCAGAGAATCAGAGGTTTAGCTGTAAAATGGTTGGAGCCTGAGCAAAAGACGGAAGAAATGTTATTAGACATTATAATGCTTGAACAATTTATGTCTGCGGTCCCTAAAGATTTGCACACTTTCCTTATACAGCAAAATTGCCAAAATCTTGGAGAGGCAACCATGCTAGCAGAGAGATTCTTGGAAGCCACGCAGGCTTGCCATAGAATGGGTGGCCCTCTGAAGATTGGTGCTGAGGCAAGATGTGCTGTATCAGAAAAGAAAATAATTAAAAATGTTTCTGAAAATGAATGTACTGTATCAAACCAGATGACACAGTGGAATAGAAAGAAATGTTTCAAGTGTGGAAAATGGGGACATTTAGAAAAGAGATGCCAGACACACACTAGCTTAATGGGTATGGATTTAAAACAGCCCAAAGAAGGATTTCTTTTGATGGTTGATGTGCAAGGAATTACCACAAATGCTTTGTTAGACTCTGGGGCAGACCAGAGTATGATGTCAAAAAGGCTTTGGAAGAGGATAGAGGCCCAAGAAGGATTTGTGCCTAGAACCCCTGAAAGCCAAGTTCACATCAGATGCATTCATGGTGCTGCAACATCATATCCCACCTATAGGCTAAAGGTTAAGTGCCTGGGGGAACAAGAGGAAGTCCTGTTAGCAGTGGTGCCTAGGCTACCCTTTGATTTGGTTCTAGGAAAGGACTGGCCAAGATTTAAGCAGGGGCTAGTGAAAGGGCTAGGAAAGAAGGAGGGAGAAGGAATAATGGAAATAGCTCCCGGGCCTTTCTTTGGAAGTCCTCAGTCCCTAGCTAAAAAGATGGTTAAGCTTCCAGAAGGCCAAACTATAGGTAATAAGAGGGGCCTTGTATCCACCCGCTCGCAGGCTAAGGTAGAGAGCCAGCAGAAGGAGGAGGGGGAGCAGGCAGAGTTATTAGGAGACTTACCCTCTCATGATGATTTAATAACACCATCATCTGGTAAAGTAAGAAAGTTGAAAGCACAAAAGCGGCGTGAGAGACTTTGCAGAGCACAGGGTAGGGCTGAGATGTTAGATGGTCAAAGTTTACCCTGGGTGCCAGCTGAGTTAGTGGCAAAGTTTCCTAACTTTCCACAAGAGCAGCGAGCTGATCAAGCTCTCACCTGAGCTTTTAAGTATGCTCAGGAGGTCAGGAAGGAGTTGCCCAGATTCAGACTAGATAATGAAATATTATATAGAGAGGGTCAGGACCCCAGAAATGGGACCATACGTAAACAATTGGTGGTACCCACAACTTTCAAAGGGCTAGTACTTAGATTAGCACATGATCATCCAGTGGGAGGTCATAAAGGGATGCAAGGAACGCTGGATCAAATACTTATGCATTTTTACTGGCCAGGTATTTTCAAAGAAACTGCCCAGTTTTGTGCTGCATGTCCAGCGTGTCAGCGAGTTACAGCGGCTCACCCACCGGTGGTGCCATTGATCCCCATGCCAATTATCACAGACCCAATTGGTCGCATTGCCATGGATATTGTAGGCCCATTAGTCAAAACGCCACGAGGTTTCCAATACATCCTAGTTATGGTAGATCAGGCAACAAGGTTTCCCTGGGCCATACCATTGAGGAATGTTTCTGCAAAAACAATAGCTTTAGAGCTAGTAAAATTGTTTTGTGAAGTGGGATTCCCAAGAGAGGTGTTGACTGACCGAGGGTCCAATTTTGTATCCAAATATTTGGCCCAGGTCTGGGATGCCTTTGGCATTCATCACGTGAAAACCTCAGCCTACCATCCACAATCAAACGGTTTGGTGGAGAGATTCAACCAAACTCTCAAACAAATGTTGAGAAGGGGGTTAGCAGGAGAGGTAAAAGAATGGGATATGTTATTGCCCTTTGCCTTATATGCCTGCAGGGAAAGAATTCAGGTGTCCCTAGGTGTAACTCCCTATGAATTGATGTATGGTAGGGCTCCACGGGGTTTGTTAGATATTTTGAGGGAACAGTGGATTGATCCTGAACCAGGAAGTCAGGAGGTGCCACAGTTTCTACGTGACTTGAGAGCACGTTTGAAAAGGACCTCGCAGGTTGCTGAGAGGAACCTGCAGGACAGTCAAGTTCGCCAGAAAGGGTGGTATGATAGGAAGGCCAAAAGCCGCCAATTAAGCATTGGTGAAAAGGTTTTGGTTCAAGTAGCAGGTACAGCCCCAAAATTTGAAGTACAGTGGAAAGGGCCATGGAAGGTTGTTAAACAAGTGAGCCCAGTGTCTTATATGGTAGAAAATGCAAGAGGGCGTAGGCATACCTTCCATATTAATGTACTTAAGTCTTGGAAGGAGAGGCCTGTAAATAATAATGACCCTGAAGCCAGTCAGGAAGTTGTCACCGGCTGAACAAAAGTATTCCACAATAGAAAAAGAATGTTTAGCTATCAAGTGGTCAGTGGAGGCGTTAAGGTTTTACCTTACGGGGAGAAAGTTCCAGTTGGTCACAGACCATGCCCCACTTAAGTGGTTGCAGCAAATGAAGAACCACAATGCCAGGTTGACACGCTGGTACATGGCCTTACAGGCGTTTGATTTTCAAGTTGAACATCGTGCTGGGAAGTTACACAAGAATGCGGATGCCCTTTCCCGTATTACGGACTATGGAGAAGAAGTTTCACCAGTTAAACCAGTCCGTAATAACTTAAGCAGGGGGGTATGTGATAAGGAAGCTTATCATAGCTCAGGAAGGAGCTATAGAAAAGGTGAAGTGACTCTGAACAAGCAACCTGTCAGTTCTGGTAGAAATAAGAAAACAGAATTTTCCCATAAAAGACTACCAGTCCCAGAATGCACCAGGTTTCCAGCAGCCATTAGAGGAGCTGAAGTGGGGAAACGTGTGTTCAATCAGGAGGGCTATGAGGTAATCCCCAAGCACTCATCTCAAAGGGCAGGGCCTGATTCAGCACAGCTGCGCTGTATTAGGGGGGAGCACTCATTTAGGCAGAATAAAGGTAGAGTTTATTCTACAGAGAAGCAGCTTGAGCTTGATCATCTTCATCATCAGGAGGATCATCAGAAGCAGAAGCCAAACCGGACGGACAGAGAGGGAAAGAAACCCTTTGGAAGAAAGAGGAGAAAAGCCTTTGAAAGGTCTAGAAGAGTCCAGAGCAGTACGTATACTGGGAGGCATTCCAAGGGCCAGCATATACCATTGGACTGTGGAAAGCCAGAGGAATGGTGCTGCAGAGCTAGGAATCTCCAGACGGTACCTGTGAGGGAGACGGCTGCACGTGGAAGGGACCCTAAGACCCGTGCCAGAAGGTATGTGAAGAGAGATCCAGTGTCCAGGGATCTGGATTGGAAGGCTGGACATAAGAACTGGACTACATACTGGCCAGGCTATATAGAGAGGAACTCTAACAGCAATGGAAGCTCAGGTATGAACACTGATCTATGCCCTAGCTATAACCTTGAAAGACAGCAGGGAAACAAGTATTCTCCTGAAAGTGCTCCATTGGGAGATTCATCTGTGCCAATCCATGATATTGAACCCATGCTTGTTGAAGAAGAGGGGGTGATAGCAGATGAAGAATCTGTTTACATGGACTGCTCTCTGTCTAAACTCCTTTGGTGATTTTCTGTTATAAAGTACAGCAACCATCACAAAGAAATACAAACTTGTTCTTTAATCTACTCAGAAAAGCTCATGAGTAGGCTTTTTAGCCACGCAGTAGAAAGCAAGCCAGCTAAGGGGTTTTCAGCTGGATAACTGCTAGCAATTGAGCCTTACCTAATTGCTTGTGAGCTCTAAGAGAATCACTTCTGAATCTATGTGGGAAGATATAAGAAGTTTACCTGAAAAGAACAGGTTTTTTTCCCTTCTTTGTGGCTTTTGGTTTGTTGTTTGATACATGCTAAGAAAATATTAGCTAAGCCTACAGAAAAGACCAGTTTGTTAACAACCAGGTCTTATTTCTTTTGCTTTGATTGCCTGACAAGTTCAAATGTTGTTTTCTGATTTTGTTTTTCCAAGTTTAACACTGAAAGCAAGTAACCTGATTTATGTGCTACCAAGCATATCTGTGTTGGGAGAAATAACCCCATAAATAAATATCTTATTAGCTTTACCCAAAAGCACAACTAATTATTGTGAGCAGCTGTGTCTGGTGTGAATGAACTGCATTGCCCACAATCCCTTGCAAATCATATAGATATATGCACTTGCCAAGACTGTGAAGATTCTCACCAAGGCAGCCGTCTGACAAGTCTCATTGATTTAAAAGTCTGTTTACAACTTGTATCATCCCTATATCCATTCACCCATTAGGGGTACATCATCGCACAAAGCACTATGGGGCCAAAAACGTCTTCTGCTTCAGGCTCTATATACCAATAAACTCACATCAACACATCATTGATAAGTGCAACTTTTATGCTCCATGTTTGCAGAGAGTTTCCTTAACCCATTTGTAACTTGCGGGATTACAGAGATTATTTAGCTCATCCTTAATCCATATAGCCAATAGAATGCCTTCCTCACCATACCCACAAATACAGTCACTTTTCCTGTCGTCTGAACTCCATGCATGATCTAGTACATCAACAACAATGGCGATGGAGGCTAAAAATAAATAATGAAGCGTGGATCACGGCTGTAACTAAGAATCTTTAATACTAAATTACCAAATTATAGACAAACAAAACCACAAAAGAAGGATCGTCCAAAAAATTACATTAAAACCCCCAACATGGCCATGTTTCGGTATATCGCCTACACCAGGGCAATTTTACCAACAAATTTTAAAATGACTAAATATGAAAAAGCAAATAAACCTAGAAATGTCTTAACAAACTTCTGTCTTTAAGTGAAAAGGATTTACATAAATTCAAATGCAGTTTAGATTCAAGATGAATCCATGATCCAGGAATGTCTGCTATTGTTACTACTACTACTACTACTGATCATTTGTATAGCACTACAAGGCTACATAGCTCTGCATAGGCACATGTAAATGACAGTTCTTGCTCATCAGAACTTACAATCTAGTCAAGACAGACAATACAACAACTGAGGAGAGGAATACATCTAGGGAAGGATAAGGAACACATAGGAGACTAAGTGGATCAGGAACGAAAAAAGCAGCTTCGAAGAGGTGAGTTTTCAGCCTGGGCTTGAAAAGACATACAGACCCAGGAAGTTTGTTCCAGGCATAAGGAGCAACAAGGTTAAAGGACTGGAGTTGGCAGTGGAAGAGAAAGGCACAGACAGAAGCGATCCACCAGAAAAGCAGAATTCCCGAGGAAGGGTGTACAGAGAGGTAAGAGAGGAAAGGTAGTGAAGAGCAGCAGAATGAGTGCACTTATAGGTCAGCAGGAGAAGTCTGAACTGGATACGGAGACAGATAGGGAGCCAATGAAGTGTCTTGAGAAGAGGGGTTATATAAGCATATTGAGGCTGATGGAAGATTAGCCGCGCAGTTGAGTTTTGATCAGATTGAAGGGGAGAGAGATGACGCAAAGGGAGACCAGCCAGGAGGAGATTGCAATAGTCTAGACAGGAGGTGACTAAAGGGTGGATAAGTGTCTTAATAGTGTGTTCAGAAAGGAAGTGGTGATTTTGCAGATGTTATAGAGAAAGAAATGACATTTTTTAGCTATCAGTTGGATATGTGTGGAGGAGAAGGAGGAGTCAAAGATGACCCCAAGGTTCCGAGCTGAGGAAACAGGGAGTAGTAAAGTGCTATTCTCAGAGATTAAGAAAGGAGGAAGGTGGGTTTAGGAGAAAAATTAAGAAGCTCGATTTTGGCCATGTTCAATTTCAAACAGCATTGAGACTGCCAGGAAGCAGCAGAGATCCAGGCCTGGATTACCGGAGAGATTTCAGGTGTAAAAAGGTAGATTTGAGAGTCATCAGCATAAAAATGGTACTGAAAACCATGGGAGGAGATGAGGGCACCAAGGACTGGGTATAGAGAAAGAAAAGGAGTAGGCCCAAGACAGACCCTTAGGGTACACCAACTGAGAGCAGGATAGCAATAGAGGAGGATCCAACAGAACAAACAGGATAGCACAGAGCCATTAAAACCAAGCGAGGACAAGATGTCGAGGAGAAGGTGGTAGTCAACAGTGTCAAAAGCAGTAGAAAGGTCAAGAAGGATGAGTCCTTGGATTTAGCCAGAACAGGTCACTGGAGACTTTGGCAAGAGCCGTTTCAGTAGAATGTAAAGGACAAAAGCCAGATTACAGTGGATCGAGAAGGGAATGAGAGGAGAGAAAGTCAAGGTAACGGCACTGAACTGCAATGAAGAGGAGCAGGGAGATGGATGAATGCCTATAAGATTATAAATGATGCCATAAACACCTAATTGCAGACCCAATAGAATTCACAGGAAATATTTTGAATAAGGCTCTGGAGACAGTTAAGATGCACGTGATCTAGCAACTACAAATTGGCTTCTAAAGTGAAGAGAATTGGCTCTGATCTTATAGGATGCTTCAATGCTAGCTGTGTTCTCTGACTGTGGAATATGATTTGCAGCTGCTAGCATGTGCGGGTCCCAGTTGCCTCAAGATGCTTTATTCCAGTTGTGTCCTATGAATCCTGCTGGATCTACAATTACTGTATGTGTGTGGTATCACTTAGGATCTGATTACTGCCTGCACTGGCTTTCATCTCTATCATCACCAGACACATTCTTGGATCTTGGATTCATATTGAACATTAGTTGGACTAGGAATTAAATCAAATCCTTTTCAAGCAGAGAAAGGATTTTTCAAATACTTCTTTTGTTTCATGTTTTGCCATTTTAAAATTTGTAGGTGACTTTCTGCACCCTAAATGCATCAATTTGATTTCTTCACATTAAAGCTTAAGTGTCGGGGGATACACGTGATGCTGTGAGCAAGGGAGTAGCAATCTGCCTTCACTCGTGGGCCTGCTCTGATCATCCAGACAAATTTTATAATTACATCATGTTACCTGAAAGTGGCAAAAAAGGATAAAGTCAGACAGAAGCTGGTAGGCCTCAAGGTGGTGTCAAGTGCAGAGGAGGTTGTGAGGCCAAGGCCGAGTCTGGTGTTGGTGCAGCAGCTTACTTATGCTGTAGTGTTAGCCCTTGATAAACTGGGTGAGCAGCTGACCACAGTTACTAATGCTATCACTGATTTTGGCCCCCATATGCAGGAGGTGGCACGGAAGGTAAACAATACCGAGGACTCATTAAGAGAAGCATTAACAGAACTTACACGTCAATGAAAGCAGCAGTGGCCGGATGTGAACTGAAAACAGAAGATCTAGAGAACAGATCTCACTGCAACAATCTGCGATTCATTAGATTGTCAGAGTCCATCACTGAGCATGAGCTAGGAGACTTCCTCCCAAAGCGGTGATTGTCAATGGAGCTATTGTTGGATGCCACATGGGGGAAGCTGGGGACTGAGAGAACACACCGCAGATTGGCAGCACTTGATTAAAGGTCTGTGTTTTTCAGTGGTTTAATCTCAGAGGAAGACACAATTAAGTCAGGAGTTAGTCACCGAGTTTCAGTGTGGCATATTTGTACAGTAGGGGTGGCTAATCCCCAGAGCAGCATTTTGAAAGCGAGTGGGATGGGGAGGCTAGATTTCACTAAACTAGTTCTGCAGTGAGGGCAGGAGGCAAGCTTAACTTTATCATCACATCTAATCAGCAGAAATTTTTAAAGGTTCCCTGGCCTGTCTGCAGGAATGCTGATGAGAGAGTCACAGTACAAATTTCTGTTGATATATAAACCCCTGGTGCACCTTTCAGATGTGTGTCACGCAGTTGGGAGCCTGTCCTAAATGTGGAGTAGTTGTGGCCCATTTGGGCCACATGGTTTGGCTCTGTCCAGTGATTGTCTTTTTTTGTTGCATATTTCAGATGTGTTGTCCTCACTTTTGGATATCCCATTCCTGTTAGTAGAGGATATAATTTTTTTCGTGGATTTTTCTACCCTTTCCTGCTTTGACAAAGAGGTTTTATTACTTATTTTATTTTATGTAAACTACCCTGTATGTCTCACAAAGGGCAGTATATCAAATGCCAAATAAATGATAAATGAAACGATAAACTACTAAACTACTAACGAAATAAAAATAAATAAATAAATAAATAAATAAGGGGGTCATTTTATAATTCGATGCTTATGTGAGAAGTACAAAAAGACTAATGCTCATGCACACATTTACACCAGCTCCAAAGCAGGCATACGTTTTGGCATGTACTCTATAGGGCCTTTTACCAAAGGACACTAAGATGTTGCACCTAATGCACCAACGGGCTGATGCCAAATAAATGATAAATGAAACGATAAACTACTAAATAATATCAATCTAAGGTGTATATAACAGATCGGTGATAGTAACACTATGAATACTACTAATACCTAAACTGTAACAATGAATATGTGTTGATACATATGCTACAACGCTTACTGTATAAAACCGATAAGACCCAGTCCTAACCATGAGGATTGGGTCTAACATCTAACATGTAAATAGTCACCTCGCCACATCTTTTGATGGTCCAATGTAAATAGTCCACCCAGTAAACTGTAAATAGTCCACCCAGTTACAACTCCAAGTTACCGCTCCTGTTCAATGTAAGCACAAGGCAGTTCTGCCTTGACTGTTCGAGAATTGTTAACTGTAAACCGCACTGATAATATAGAGCGCGGTATAGAAAAGCTTTTAAATAAATAAAAATAAAATAAACTTGTTTTTTTATAAAGGCATTCTTTTTGGCCTACAAGTGTATTCTTATTCTACACTGGGGGAATTCTGCGCAAAAATTTTAAATTTTGCAAATAGTATTTTAAAATTCTGCATGTTTTATCAGTAAATGTTTGTGTAGAAATCCCCTAACATAAAGCCTAATTCCTCCCCTAGACCTGAAAATCCCCCTGCCTTTTCCCTCCTTAGCTCTCTCGCTCCAATCATAGTTCTCTTCCCAACTCCCGAGCCTTCCTTGCCCACCCTGTTCTCTCTTCCTCTAAATTCTGGCAAGATTCCTACTGCTGTCTGTTCCTGAGGTCTACCCCCACCTCCCCTCACCTCACCTTATGAAAGAACATAAGATATGCCATACTGGGTCAGACCAAGGTCCATCAAGCCCAGTATCCTGTTTCCAATAGTGGCTTATCTAGGTCACAAGTACCTAGCAGTTTCCCAAAAGACACACGTTCCTCAATGCTTGTATTGGGGCAAGCAGTGGATTTCCCGGGTCCCCTTA
This sequence comes from Ichthyophis bannanicus, assembly GCA_033557465.1. Taxonomy (NCBI): domain Eukaryota; kingdom Metazoa; phylum Chordata; class Amphibia; order Gymnophiona; family Ichthyophiidae; genus Ichthyophis; species Ichthyophis bannanicus. The sequence goes on along the minus strand of CM066043.1, from coordinate 209,595,289 downwards.
ATAATGGTTTATAGACCTTTCCTTCAGGAACGTGTCCAAACCTTTTTTAAACCCAGCAACATAAAAATTACTACAACCTCCAGTAACAAATTCCAGAGTTTGATAACATGTTGACTGAAAAATATTTTCTCTTATTAGTCTTAAATAGGTTACACTGTAGCTTCATTGTACATAAGAACATAAGATATGCCATATTGGGTCAGACCAAGATCCATCGAGCCCAGTATCCTGTTTCCAACAGTGGCCAATCTAGGTCATATATACCTAGGAGTTTGTAGCTCCTTCCCATGTACCAAACCTTTTCTCTCCCTTACCACTCCTTCTTTCTTCCCACCTTTCTGTCTCCCCGCCCCTCGGGATACACCCATCCATCCCCCAGCCACCCCCCCTCCCAACTCACCAACAGCCCATCTCCAGCCCCCAGCCAGCTCCCCCGATCTCACCAGCAGCCTATCTCTTCTGCCCGACCTGCAGTGACTTTTTAACACAGCCACGAGTTATTTTCCTTTGCTTCCGCAGCTATGCTAGATTTTGATGCCGCCACTACAGGTTTTTAAAAGGTAAACGGAAGTTCTTCCTATCAGAAACAGGAAGCACTTCTGTTTATCTTTTTAAAACATGTGTACCGTCGTTGGAAGTCTAGCCAAGCCACAGAAGCAATGGAAATACTCCTGAAATTGTGAAAAGGCCAACAGTGAGGCAGGCTTGCTCTTAAAGCTTGTGTGCCTGAGCCTGTCTTACTGGCTAGCTGATGCCAGGTGGGCAATTCTGCACAAATTCTGCTTTGCACAGTAGTATTATTTGGTAGAGATCATTGGACCCCTGGATATGGTTCAATGGCAAACACACCTTTTTGATCTTATGTTAATGGGAAGAAGAGAAGCTGGTAATTATTTCCTGCTTACTGGAAATTTTTTTAGTCCACCTGGGAAGCCAGTAGAGACTCTCGTCCCCATAGAATGTGGAATCTGGTGCTCAATAGATGGGGTCCTTGCCGCTATTATTTTTGTTTCTTTGGTTTGGGTAGACTATACACATTAAATTTATTTTATTTTATTTAACTGTTTTTCTATATCACTTAGTCAATAAACCAAAGCCGTTTACAGAGAACGGATAACTTCAAACTTACATAGAACGAAGAACTTATCTCATGGATTCCTGATGCAGTATTGATATAGGTCTAATCTCCGTTATAGTAACGTTATTTATGCTGACTGCTACATCAATAGAATTCTTCCATGTGATATGTAGGGGGCGAGGGGGTTAGTCCAAGGGAGTAGGGTAGGGAGGTACTGTTCTGCATAATATGAAAAAATGTTGAATCTCTGTTTTATGGGTATTTATACGCAGAAGAAACCACTGCGTGTCACTCAATTTGTGCTGCAAGATACCTTTATGCAATAAAGAGGTTTGAAAATAAATAAAGCTTAACTGCAAGGCATCGGACTATTTTCCAAATTTTTGTAGATCATTTCTCATGTTGTCTACTCCCTTTGTTGCAAAATCTTTGTGTCATCTGCAAGAAGGTAAACTTTTGGTTTTGCAAGTTGTTTATAAAAATTTTCTTCCATAAATAATGTGGGATCTACGCTATTCCTATATGTACCTTTGTCACGCATCAGTGGTCCTTCATCAGGATTTAACAGATGTATTTGTTTAGCATTTCTGCTTTTTCCTCGTCATTTTCCATACGTTAGTCCTCAGCACTTTTCATCTTTGGCTTTCCACTCCTCCCCAACATACCCAAAAATAGTTTTGCCACCTTGCTTTACATATTTAGCCATTTTGTTTTCTAGCTGTGCTTTTGCCATTCTGATTTCTTTCCTTGTCTCGTTCAATTTTATCTGATATTTTTTTCTGTTGCTCTTCTTGTGATCTTCTGTATTTTATGAATGCTACTGGTTTTGCCTTTACATCTGTAGCCACTTTTTAGGAATATGATAGCAGTTTCCTTTTCCTTTTATCTAGTTTTCTTACATAAAGAGCTATTAGTTTATAGCTCCTTTTAATTTAGACTACTCTCTTTCCAATTCCCTTATCTACTCCTACCCTACCAGCTCCTCCTTCAGTTACTTCACCATTTCACTAAAATCAGCATATTTGAAATCCAAGACTGAGCTTGGTGTGTCTTGACTCTATCTCAGTTTTTATATCAAACCATCAGGGCTGGTTTAATAGGGCAAGTGAAGCCCTGGCTCGAGTATCCAAGTTTAAAGGTACAAAAGCATCCTCAGCAGCTCACCCCTTCACAGCCACTCCCCAAAAGCCTTCAATGGACCTTTCCTGCTCTTCCAATTATTGGCCCTTTTGCATGCTGTTCACCACTGCTGTTTTAGATATCTTTCCTCTCAAGCTATTCTAGATCCACTGCAATCTGGCTTTAATCCTCTATATTCAACAGAAACGACCCTTGCAAAAGTCTCCAATGACCTGTTCCTGACCAATTCCAAGCGTCTTTACTCGATCCTCATCCTTCTTGACCTATCTATTACTTTTGACACTGATGATCACTTGGATTGTGGGGCTTCATTCTGTCTCAGTTTGCTTCTTACCGCTCCCATTGCACTTTCAATGTATGCTCTGGTGGATCCTCGCCTGCTGCTATACTGCTTTCAGTCAGTGAACCTCAGGGTTCTGCCTTGGGACCTCTCCTCTTCTCTCACTACACTCATTCCGTTGGTGCCCTGATTTCCTCCTATGGTTTTCAGTATCAACTTTACACTAATGTCTCTCAGAATTACCTCTCTACACCAAGCATCTCTCCAGGCCTGAATCTTAGCTTGCCTGTCCAACATCACTGCCTGGATGTCCCACCACCATCTAAAAGTGAACATGGTCAAGGTGGAGTTTCTTATCTTTCCCTCTAAATCTATATCTACCTTTTTTCCCATCTCCGTTTCTGTAGATGACACCATCATCCTCCCTGTCTCCTCGTCTCACAACCTTGAGGCTATCTATGAATCTTCTCTCTCTTTCTCTACACAAATCCAAGAGATAGCTAAAACCTATAGGGCCTGATATTCAGCAGTGGTGGCTAATTACTGCTAAAGTGGCTAACATAGTAACACACTGTAGCTTTATTGTATGTCCCCTAGTCTTTCTATATTCTGATGATGAAAACAATCAATCTACGTTTACCCGTTCCACTCCATTCATTAATTTATAGACCTCTATCATATCTCATCTGAGCCGTCTCTTTTCTAGGTTAAACAGCCCTAACCTTTTTAGCCTCTCTTCATAGGAGTATCCTTCCATCCCCTTTACCATTTTGGTGGCTCTTCTCTGTACCTTTTCTAATAACACTATATCCTTTTTAAGATACGGCAACCAAATTACACACAATATTCAAGGTGCGGTCGCACCATGGAATTTATTTTATCTATTTAATATCTTTTCTATACCCCGCTCTTTAAAATCAGTATGGTTTACAGGCAAACAATAAACTGTACAGTGCGGTGGAAATCTGCACTGTACTTACAATAAACAAGTGGTGTAACTTGGGACTAACGTGGGTAACTATATACAGGCTAGGCACTCAGGTCACAGATACAGTATTGACCAGAGTTGCTTAGCAACTATTTACAAGAATAGATAGCTATATACATGTTGCTATTTACAGGTTGTACAGTTGTGCTAGTGACGTTGCATCAGTGTGACATGGATGTACAAGGGGCGCTGTCCTGTTGGTTGGGTATGACTGATTGTGGTTTATAACTAGTCTGGGAGTAGTGTAGGAGGAAGAGATGGTGTTTCAGTGCCTTCCTAAACTGGGGAAGGTCCGTAATGGACCGGATGGTGGTTGGGAGGGCATTCCAGTTTGTGGGTGCATAGAACACAAAGGCTCTGTTCCTTGTTGCTTGCGAGCATTTCGTGATTGCATTTGGGATTACCTGTGTGTTAGCAGCGAATGACCTTCTGGATCTGTTGGGGGGAGTGGGGTGGACGAAGTCCGTGAGTGAGGTGGAGGAGCAATTGTTGATGGCTTTGAAGGTTAGTAATAGTATTTTGAAAGAGAGTCAGCAGTGGACAGACAGCCAGTGGAGGTGCTTCAAGATTGGGGTTATGTGATCCCTCCTTGAGGCTCCGTGTAGTATTCTAGCGGCGGCGTTCATTGGCAGCTGAAGTGGGTTCAGCGTGTTCTTCGGGAGTCCATGTAGAATTGAGTTGGCATAATCGAAGTGGGGGATTATGAGTGCTTGATAAATTGTCTTGAAGTCGTCCGGCTCCAGCAGGGGTCGTAGATGCCGGATTGTCCGTATCTTGTGGTAGACTGCCTTGACCATGTTATTTATATGGGCTTTCATGTCTAGATGTTGGTCTATGTGACTCCTAGATAGTGGACCATGGGTTTGCTTAGGAGATCGGTGCCTCTTACTTTTAATGAGGTGGGAGATGTATAAGTTTGGTTCCTGGTCATGAATAGGGTGTCCGTTTTGTTGAAGTTTATTCTGAGGTTTTGGGTGTGGAGCCAGTCAGTGATAGTATCAAAGCAGGTTGTTAGTGGTGAAAAGTCTGGCTGGTCGGTTGAGAACGGCATGTAGAGCAGTACATCGTCGACGTATACCAGGCAGGCGACGTTGAAGGACCGGATGAGTGAGCAGATGGGTTGCATGTATATATTGAACAGCAGGGCCGAGAGTGAGGATCCCTGTGGTACACCTTGTTTTTGTTGGAAAGGTTCAGAGGTCGTGGAGCCGGTTCGTACATGTTGCCATCTGTCTGTCAGGTATGACTTACACCAATTTAGAGCTGCGTCATGGATTCCCTTTTCCTTGAGGTGCCCCATGAGCAGATTATGATTGACAGAGTCAAATGCTGTGGCAATATCCATGAAAATGAGGGCAAATCCTTGTCTGATGTTGTCCATTCCGGTGATTAGGGTCCTGAAGAGGGTGGTCAGAAGAGTCTCGACGCCATGTGATTCTCTAAATCCATGCTGACATGGGTCGAGAGGAGCGATTGTCTCGATGTGGTGTTGGATTTGGTGTTGGACAACCTTTTCAATTATTTTGGCCAGTAATGGAATGCTTGAGATCGGTCTGTATGATTCCACCTTCTGGGGGTCTAGTTTGTGGTTCTTTAGAAGTGGCCTGATGGATGTTTGTTTCAGACTTCGTGGGAATGTCCCTGTTGAGAAGGAAAGGTCCATGAGTTTTGGACAGGAATGGGCTGAATTCCACGCACAGTGACTTTATCCAGAATGCTGGGCAAGGGTTGTTTGTAGTTGTGGTGGTGTTGATGGCGGTGATGATGTCCTCGGTGCCTTTCTCTGATGGGGTTGAGAAGGTGGTCAGTGGTGTTGGATGGTGTGACTCGTGTAAAGGAGTGGGGTTTGTGGTTAAGTTGGTCTGGCTTGTTTTGGATTGTAGGTAGTCCGCGAATTCCTGTGGTTGTAACATGCTTGGTTGGGTAGGGGAAGGTTCTTTTGTTAGGGTCTTCACTAGGTTAAATAGGTCATGTGGTTTGTTTAAGGAGCGCTGCAGGAGTTCTGCGTGATATTGCCTCATTTTCTCTGTGACTGCTTCGCGGTGGTTTTTTTAGGTGAGAGGTGTATGCTCTCTGGTCATCAGTGGAGCGTGAGCAACGCCATCGCCTTTCAAGCTTCCTTAGGCGGAATGATACAGAGGCATTATAAAATCCTTTGTTTTATTTTCCATTCTTTTTCTTATGATACCTAGCATTCTATTTGCTCTCTTGACTGCCACTGCACAGTGGGCAGAGGGTTTTAACATGTTATCCACGATGATGCCTAAATCTTTTTCCTAGGTGGTGGTTCCTAATGTGGAACCTTGCATCGTGTAACCATAGTTTGGGTTGTTCTTTCCTAGGTGCATAACTTTGCACTTATCCACATTAAATTTCATCTGCCATTTGTATGTCCAGTCTTCCAATTTATCAAGATCCTCTTGCAATTTTCCACAATCCTCATGGGTTTTAACAACTTTAAATAGTTTTGTATCATCTGCAAATTTGATAACTTCACTCGTTATTCCCATTTCCAGGTCATTTATGAATATGTTAAAAAGCAGCGGACCCAGCACAGTTCCCGGGGTACTCCACTATTCACCTTTCTCCACTGGGAAAATTGGCCATTTAGCTTTACTCTCTGCTTTCTATCTTTTAATCAGTTCCTGATCTACAATAGCATACTGCCTCCTATCCCATGACTTTTTAGTTTTGCCAAATGTCTCTGATGAGGGACCTTGTCAAAAGCTTTCTGAAAGTCCAGATATAGTGTATCAACAGACTCACCTGTGTCTACAAGGAGGAGTAGCCTAGTGGTTAGAGCACTGGCTTAGGAACCAAGAGACCAGGGTTCAATTCCTACTAACACTCCTTGTGGCCTTGGGCAAGTCACTTATCCCCCTCCATTGCCTCAGAAGAATCCAAGTTATCAATGTCCCTGTTTAATGTACATTACCAAGTTTAAGTTAACAGTGCAAACCGCTTTGACTAAAATGATAAAGCAGTATTAAAAAAACCTGTTAAATAACATAAATACATTTAATTGCAGTGTTTTGAGTCTTGAAGGACTACAAAAGGGGACTGCTACTTCTGGAAAAAGATCTGCAATAGTGAGCATATACTTCTGGGAATTTTTCTGAAGGGAATTCTTTGGATTAAAGCTGATTAATCTGTGAACCTAGTGTATTTGTTAAATCAGTCAGGGCCTAGTAGCAGCAGTTTAAGTTTAAATTTAAAACACAGAAGAGAGCTTTCTGGTAAAATTTAGAACCCAGCAGAAAGTTTCTAGTTTAAATTTTATACTAGGTCAGAGCCTAGCAGCAGCAAAGAGCTTTAATTTAAATCAAATCAGACTATAACTTAGCATAAAGGGCAAAACAGGATTAGTATTCTTTGAGCAATAAATAAAGTCTTCTAGAGACCTTTACAAAGAGGCCTTCTACCTAGAGGGCAAGAGACCTGTGAAACTTTTTAGATAGGTGTTAAAGCCAGGGGGCAGGTCAAAAGGCCATTTTGAAAGACTCCTTCTATCCAAGCAAGGATTGTTAATCACCCAGGAAGTTGGTCACAGCTTACCTTAGAAGCACAGGACAGGGTACTGTGTAGCAGCCCTCTTTTAATAAGTCTTATTTCCCTCCCTCCCTTCCCAACACCCACCAACCCCTGGGAAATCGTAGCTTTATAGGTACTTTGTTATTGTTAAGTGTCGTCAAGTCGGAGTCAACTCATGGCGACCCTCTGGATAGCTATCCTAAATTGTGTTCGGTCTTCAGTCGGGCGGCTCATTGTTGACAGACTGGTACCCGTAGCTGCTGTTAGTGTATCAATCCATCTCATTGCTGGCCTTCCTCTTTTGCGTTGACCTTTTATCTTGCCAAGCATGATGCCTTTCTCTAATGATCTCTCTCTTCGCATGATGTGTCCCAAAGTATGAAAGTCGAAGTCTTGTCATCTGAGCTTCTAAAGAAAGCTTAGGTTTGATCTCCTCTAGTACCGACTGGTTTGTTCTTTGGGCAGTCCATGGTATACACAATATTCGCCACCAGCACCATAATTCAAAGTCATCAATTTTCTTCCTGTCTATCTTTTTCACTGTCCAGCTTTCACATCTATATGATATTATTGAAAATACCATGGCTTGAACAAGTCAAATCTTTGTATGGAGAGAGATATCTCTGCTCTTGAGAATCTTATCTAGGTCTTTCATAGCCATTCTGCTAACAGCAATACGTCATCTGATTTCTTGACTGCTTGTTGCTTTTTTATTAATAGTTGATCCAAGTAGGTTAAAGTTGTTCACGATTTCAATTTCTTCTCCTTCAACAATGAACCTGTTGATTATGCTAGTTTTCATGATCTTTGTCTTCTTTAAAATAAGGTGCAGGTCCATTTTGAGACTATGTTCTTTGATTGTGAGAAGCAAATGTTTCAAGATCATCTTCACTTTCAGCCAGTAATGTGGTATCATCAGCATAGCAAAGGTTGTTGATGAGTCTTCCACCAATCTTCACACCTCTGTTGTCTTCATACAATCCTGCTTCTCTGATGATTTGTTCTGCATATAAATTAAACAGGTAGGGGGAAAGTATGCAGCCTTGTCTTACATCTTTGCTTATTGGTACTTACACATCTTAAAGGAAAGGAGATGCTCTCAGGTGCAGTTCTTTTTCCAAATCAGTCATACATTAAGGACCTGAGATTAATTAAGCTTCAGGTGAACAAGGTATATTAAACGTATTAGATACACTTTTATTAGTATAAGCATCTAGTAAGTAAAGAACTTAAAGATCTAAACACAAGCTTAAAACTAAGATGCAGACAGCAGTCCAACAGCGAGATGGGGTCTTTCCAGTCTTTTGCATTGAGTGCCACATGTATGATTTTTCTCCCATTTGGTGAGAGGTCTTAACGTGTGCACTAGGTGCAAGGAGCTCTTTGCGCTCAGGGAATGAGTCAATTCTCTAAAGGCTAGAGTAGCAGACTTGGAAGACATAAGAAAGACAGAGAGGTACAAAGACGAGACCTACAAGGAGAGGTCACGTGACAGGACAGCATCACCCTGGTGTGGCTAAAAGTGATCCTGTAACTAGGACCTGTCCTCCAGGAGATGTAAAACCCTCTCGCATCGAGGAAGATTCTCCAGGGCCATGTGCCCATGAGGGAAAGTGTTAGGACAGCTGTTATAGTTGGTGATTCGATCATTAGGCATGTAGATATCTGGGTGGCTGGTGGACATGAGGATCGCCTGGTAACATGCCTGCCTGGTGCAAAGGTAGCAGACCTCACATGCCACCTAGATAAGGTCTTAGATAGTGCTAGAGAGGAGTTTGCTGTCTTGGTACATGACGGTACCAATGACATAGGAAAATGTGGTATGGAGGTTATGGAGGCTAAATTTAGGCTTTTAGGTAGGAAGTTGAAATCCAGAACTTCCAGGGTAGCGTTCTCCGAAATGCTTCCCATTCCATGCGCAGGACCCAAAAGGCAGGCAGAGCTCTGGAGTCTCAATGTGTGGATGAGACGATGGTGCAAGGATGAGGGTTTGGGATTTGTTAGGAACTGGGGAACATTCTGGGGAAAGGAAGGGCTCTTCCGAAGGGATGGGCTTCACCTTAACCGGGATGGAACCAGGCTGCTGGCATTAACCTTTAAAAAGGAGATAGAGCAGCTTTTAAACTAGATAATAGGGGAAAGCCGACAGTCGCCAAAGAGGGCATGGTTCGTAAGAAGGTATCCTTGAAGAATACTACCAAAAGCAGAGAGATTCCAAAAAATAGTAAAGTAGCCCAAATGCCCTTGAGTATGGTGCAGACAGAGCTTAAAGTTTCCAATTACCCATGCCTACCAATAGCCAGATTAATATGAATAAAATACAGTCTCTAAAATGCTTGTATGCAAATGCTAGAAGTCTAAAAAATAAAATGGGAGAGTTAGAATATATAGCACTAAATGAGAGGTTAGATATGATTGGAATCTCAGAGACATGGTGGAAGGAGGACAACTAGTGGGACACTGTGATACCTGGGTACAAACTATATCGTAATGATAGAACTGATCAAATTGGTGGAGGGTTTGCGCTCTATTTTAGAGAGGGCATTGAATCAGAAAGGATTAAAGTTTTGCAAGAAACAAAATTTGCTGTAGAATCTCTATGGATTGAAATTCCATGTAAGAAAAGGAAGGCGATGGCAGTGGGGGTGTACTATCGACCGCCTGGCCAGAATGAACAAATGGATGATGAAATGCTCAAAGAAATCAAGGAAGCTAACAAAAGTTACAGCGCAGTAATAATAATGGGTGATTTCAATTACCCCGGTATCGACTGGGTCAGTGTCACGTCAGGACATGCTAGGGAGGTAAAGTTCCTAGATGAAATAAATGACTGCTTCTTGGAGCAGCTGGTTCATGAACCGACCAGAGGGGAAGCTATATTGGACCTAGTCCTTAGTGGAACACCAGATCTGGTGCAAGAGATAAGGGTGTTGGGGCCACTTGGCAATAGTGATCATAGCATGATCGCGTTTGATATAATTAGTAGAGGAGGGATGGTAAGGAAATCCACAGTACTACTTTTTTTTTTTTTTTTTTTTCAATATTTTATTTTGAACCATCAAACAAAACATCAAATACAGAACAAAAGACAATCGCTCCCTGGGGTGGACTCTGATCCCCAAGGCTCGAGATACATAGATGGTTACATAGTTTTTTAGGATAGTACCCCTACTTCCCCCCTCCCCCACCCAACCTCCCCCCCGATAAACCCCTCCCCCCCCCCCCCCGAAAGCAGTACCCACCCGGACCAGCATATATATAACATTACCGAACCTCAGTAGGTCTCCACATACAAACAGGGCTATCAACAGCCTAATTGCAGGGTTACATTACGTATCCGAGGACTCAATTTTTGAATATAGGGCTCCCACAGTAACCAGAAAGCAGACCATCGCTTCACATTTATTTATTTATTTATTTATTTATTAAGAACATAAGAACATAAGAAATGCCATACTGGGTCAGACCGAGGTCCATCAAGCCCAGTATCCTGTTTCCAACAGTGGCCAATCTAGGTCATACGTACCTAGCAGTTTCCCCAAAAGACACAGGTTCTGCAGTGCTTGTACTAGGCCAAGCATTGATATCCTGGGTCCCTTTTTAATAGTGGTTTATGGACCTTTCCTCCAGGAACTTGTCCAAACCTTTTTTAAACCCAGCTATACTAACAGCCCTTACTACATCCTCCGGTAACAGATTCCAGAGTTTGATTACACGTTGAGAGAAGAAATATTTTCTCCTATTTGTCTTAAATAGTTTACCCTGTAGCTTCATTACATGCCCCCTAGTCCTTCTATATTCTGATAGCGTAAACAATTTATCCACGTTTATCCGTTCCACTCCATTCATTAATTTATACACCTCTATCATATCTCCCCTCAGCCGCCTCTTTTCTAGGTTAAAGAGCCCTAACCTTTTTAGCCTCTCTTCATAGGAGTAGCCTTCCATCCCCTTCACCAATTTGGTGGCTCTTCTCTGTACTTTTTCTAATAACTCTATGTCCTTTTTAAGATACGGTGACCAGAATTGCACACAATATTCAAGGTGCGGTCGTACCATGGAGCGATACAGAGGCATTATAATATCCTTTGTTTTATTCTCCATCCCTTTCCTTATGATACCTAGCATTCTATTTGCTTTCTTGGCCGCCGCTGCACACTGGGCGGAGGGTTTTAACATGTTATCCACGATGACTCCTAAATCTTTTTCCTGGGTGGTGGTTTCTAATGTGGAGCCTTGCATCTTGTAACTATAGTGTGGGTTGTTCTTTCCTAGGTGCATAACTTTGCACTTGTCCACATTAAATTTCATCTGCCATTTGGATGCCCAGTCTTCCAATTTATCCAGATCCTCCTGCAGTTTTCCACAATCCTCTTGGGTTTTAACAACTTTAAACAGCTTTGTGTCATCTGCAAATTTGATTACCTCACTAGTTATTCCCTTTTCCAGGTCATTTATGAATATGTCAAAAAGTAGCGGACCCAGTACAGATCCCTGGGGTACTCCACTATTCACCTTTTTCCATTGGGAATATTGGCCATTTAGCCCTACCCTCTGCTTTCTATCTTTTAACCAGTTCCCGATCCACAATAGTACACTGCCTCCTATCCCATGACTTTTTAGCTTCGCCAAAAGTCTCTGATGGGGGACCTTGTCAAAAGCTTTCTGAAAGTCCAGATACACTATATCAACCGACTCACCTTTGTCTACCTGTTTATGCACACCTTCAAAAAAACATATCAGATTAGTAAGACAAGATCTTCCTTGTCTAAAGCCATGTTGGCTGTCTCCCATTAGGCCATGACTATCTACATGCTGTGTAATTTTGTTCTTTATGATGGCTTCTACCATTTTCCCTGGTACTGACGTCAGGCTCACCGGTCTGTAATTTCCCGGGTCACCCCTGGAACCCTTTTTAAAAATTGGTGTTAGGTTGGCGACCCTCCAATCTTCAGGTATTACAGATGATTTTAATGAAAGTTCACAGATTACCAATAACAGGTCTGCAATCTCATATTTCAGTTCTTTCAACACTCTGGGATGTATACCATCCGGTCCAGGTGATTTGCTACTATTCAGTTTATCAAATAGTTGTAATATATCTTCCCGGTGTAGCGATATTTCTCTCAATTCCTCTGCAGTATCACCTTTAAATACCACTTCAGTCTTGGGTAACACCCCTACATCTTCCTCAGTAAAGACCGAAGCAAAGAATTCATTCAGTCTCTCTGCTATAGCCTTGTCTCCTCTTATTGCACCTTTTACCCCTCTATCATCTAATGGTCCAATTGACTCTCTCACAGGCCTTTTGCTACGAATGCACTTGAAAAAGTCTTTATTTCGTGTTTTTGCTTCCGTAGCAAGTTTCTTCTCAAATTCCCGCTTTGCCTGCCTTATCAATGCTTTGCATTTAACTTGCCAGTGCTTGTGCTGTTTCCAGTTTTCATCATTTGGCTCTTTTTTTCCATTTTCTGAAGGTTGCTCTTTTGGCAGCAACAGCCTCTCTGACCTCACCTTTAAACCATGCTGGCAGTTTTTTGGACTTTCTTCCACTTTTCTTAATGCGTGGAATACAGCTGGTCTGGGCTTCGAGGATAGTATTTTTAAATAACACCCAAGCTTGCTGTAAGTCTTTAACCTTTGGAACCGCTCCTTTTAGTTTTTTCCGAACTATATTCCTCATTCTATCATAGTCACCCTTTTGAAAGATAAAAGGTAGTACTGTGGATTCCTTTACTATCTGTCCTCCACTGATTAAATCAAACATGATCATACTATGATCACTATTGCCAAGTGGTCCCAACACCCTTATTTCTTGCACCAGATCTGGCGTTCCACTAAGGACTAGGTCCAGTATGGCTTCCCCTCTGGTCGGTTCATGAACCAGCTGCTCCAAGAAGCAGTCATTCATTTCATCTAGAAACTTTATCTCTTTAGCTTGTCCTGCTGTGACACTGTCCCAGTCGATACCGGGGTAATTGAAATCACCCATTATTACTACTCTGTTGTGGCTTTTGTTAGCTTCCTTGATTTCTTTGAGCATTTCATCATCCATTTGTTCATTCTGGCCAGGTGGTCGATAGTATACTCCCACTGCCATCACCTTCCCCTTCATAAATGGAATTTCAATCCATAGAGATTCTACAGCATATTTTGTTCCCTGCAAAACTTTAATCCTTTCTGACTCAATGCCCTCTCTAACATAGAGTGCAACCCCTCCACCAATTTGTTCAGCTCTATCATTACGATATAGTTTGTATCCAGGTATCACAGTGTCCCACTGGTTATCCTCCTTCCACCATGTCTCTGAGAGTGCAATCATATCTAACCTCTCATTTAATGCTATATATTCTAATTCTCCCATCTTATTGTTTAGACTTCTAGCATTGGCATACAAGCATTTTAGAGACTGTATTTTATTAATATTAATCTGGCTATTGGTAGGCATGGGTAATGGGGAATCTTTATGCTCTGTCTGCTCCTTACTCAAGGGCATTTGGGCTACTATACTCCGTTTTGGAACCTCACTGCTTTTGGTAGTATCCTTCAAGGATACCTTTGTCCGAACCGTGCGCTCCTGGGTGACTGTCGGCTTTCCCCTATTTTCTAGTTTAAAAGCTTCTCTATCTCTTTTTTAAAGGTTAATGCCAGCAGTCTGGTCCCATCCTGATTAAGGTGAAGCCCATCCCTTCGGAAGAGCCCCCCCTTTCCCCAGAATGTTCCCCAGTTCCTAGCAAATCCAAAACCCTCATCCTTGCACCATTGTCTCATCCACGCATTGAGACTCCGGAGCTCTGCCTGTCTTTTGGGTCCTGCACGTGGAACAGGAAGCATTTCGGAGAACGCTATCCTGGAAGTTCTGGATTTCAACTTCCTACCTAAAAGCTTAAATTTAGCCTCCAGAACTTCCCTACCACATTTTCCTATGTCATTGGTACCAACATGTACCAAGACAGCAGACTCCCCCCCAGCACTATCTATGATCCTATCTAGGCGGTGCGTGAGATCTGCTACCTTCGCACCAGGCAGGCATGTTACCAGGCGATCCTCACGTCCACCAGCCACCCAGCTATCTACATTCCTAATGATTGAATCACCAACTATAACAGCTGTCCTGACCCTCCCCTCATGGGGGCATGGCCCTGGAGAAACGTCCTCGGTGCGAGAGGGTTTTACATCACCTGGAGGACAGGTCCTAGTTACAGGATCACTTCCTGCCACACCAGGGTGATGCTCTCCTGTCACGTGACCTCTCTCCTCCATGGCAACAGGGATGCTGCCAGACTGGAGGTGGGACTTCAGGACTATATCCCTGTAGGTCTCGTCCATGTACTTCTCTGTCTTTCTTATGTCTTCCAGGTCTGCTACTCTAGCCTCTAGAGAACGGACTCGTTCCCTGAGAGCAAAGAGCTCCCTGCACTTAGTGCATATGTAGGACCTCTCACCAACTGGGAGATAATCATACATGTGACACTCGATGCAAAAGACTGGAGAACCCCCATCTCGTTGCTGGACCTCTGACTGCATCTGAGTTTAAGGCTTGTGTTTAGGTCTTTTAAATCGGTATATAATAAGGATTGGTGTAGATGCTTATACTAATAAAAGTGTATCTAATACCCCTAATACACCCTGTGTACCTGAAGCTAATTAATCACAGGTCCTCTGTGTATGACTGATTTGGATTAAGAGCTGCACCTGAGAGCAGCCCCTTTCCTCTAAGATGTCCAAGTACCTATAAAACTACAATTTCCCCAGGGGTGGGTGGGTGCTGGGGAGGGAGGGGGGGAGATAAGTCCTATTAAAGAGGGCAGTTACAAGGTACCCTGTCCTGAACCCTCAGCAGGGGGATGGGGGTACCACACAAAGCCCAGTTGAGAGAGGCAAGGTAAGTACAGCTGAGAAGGCTGAAACTTGCACACCACTAAGACAAACACTAAATAATTAAACAAACAACAGTTAGACAAACAGTAAATAATTAAATAAACAGCTAGAACTCACAGTAAGATGTCCCAGGAGGCAAAAATCCACTCACTAGCAGAGCTCTGTAAAAGTTCAGCCTTTCTCTGATCAGAGAAAAGCAAACTAAAACAGCCTATGCACACGTGGAGAAAACAGGAACAAGGTTACAGGATACCTCAGGGGGAGGGGGTCAGGGGGAGGAGTCACTCAGGCAGGCAAGGACAGGAAAAAGCTTAACAGCAGGCTCTGGGGAGAGAGATTAATTCAAAATGGCTACCACAGTTTCTTATATACCGCACTATTTAGTATCAGCGCGGTTTACATGGAACAGTGAAACATAATGAACAAACGTTAGTTTTACAGAGAACAAGGAAATACAACTTGGATAACTTAGGGAAACATGCACATCAACTATTTACATATGTAGCAGTAATCTTTGCATAGTGGGTTATGAACCTACAGAAAGATATTAAGTATAGGGACTAATATGTAGAGGTTTCTGGAAGGAAGATGTGGCTATGGTGGAGTATGGTTGATCTGGTAATGTTGTATAAATAAGTAATGACCTCGCGCTGCCCGACACTCCAGGAGCATAAGTTGATGGAAGGAGTTCCGCCACTCCCAAAAAGAGGGAGGGTGGCTGTCCCTCCACCCACGTAGGATGGGGCCCTTACCCACCAGACATGCCTTCCGCACCAGCCAGCGACTCCATTTCCCCTTTGGAGAGGTGAGACCCAGGAGATCCAAGACGATCAAGGCCGCGTCCCAGTGAACAGGTTGTCCAAGGAGGTCGGCCATAAATAGGGCAATTCTATGCCAGTAGGGGCGTATGCGCCGGCAGCCCCACCACATATGATGAAGGGTCGCCAGGGGCTCCGCACAGCGTGGACAGCTACCATCCGCAGTCAAATGGCAGCGAAGGGCTCGCCGCGGAGAGAAGTGAACCCTAGTTAAACACTTAATTTGAATTTCTCGCCAGCGAGCACCATCTGCCAGGCTCGCCACTCTCCGGAGGGCCACCAGAATAGTGCCACAGGGAATCTCCCGACCCAGTTCCGCCCCCCAGGCTCTTTCCACACCGCTGTAGTCTGGCTGTGGTCGAAACTGCTCCAACCGAAGATGGAAGGTCCGAATAGACGGCCGTTCGACTTCGCCAAACCCAAAAAACGCTATTATCTGGGCCGAGCGGTCGCCACAGAGTTCCGACCCTGGAAGGGAAGCCACGTAGTGGGCCACTTGCATATATGCAAAGAAATGTAGGGGCCCCAATTCATATTCGCGGGATAGCATGGGAAAGGGCTTAGGTTTGCCCGCCAGGTCCACCACATGGCCCAGAGTATGCACTCCTCTCTCCCCCCACAGACGAAACGTCGCGGTTTCAGTGCCGGGGGTAAAATTGGCATTGCCCCGAATAGGTAACCAGCTCGACACCTGCCACCGACGGCCCCAATAGGCATTCAATTTCCGCCAGGTTTTATAAACCGGGGCCAATAACACGCTGTCCGCCAAATGCGTAGGCCACCTACTTACCTCCAGGTGCAAAAGGGCCCGTAACGAATGGGGTGCCACGTATGCCTCCTCAAATGCCCTAGGGGTATAAAAATCGTTATCCCCGAGCCAGTCCCCCAAATGGCGGGCTTGACAGGCCAGTACATAAGCACCAAGATCTGGGAGTCCCCATCCCCCCCCGCGGATCCTCCCCATTAGTCTACGATAAGAGATACGAGCTCTCGACCCCCTCCATAAAAAGCCCCGAAATTCCGCCTCAAAGCGCCAGATATCCCGACGAAGGAGCCAAACAGGGAGGGTCTGTAGCCAGTATAAGATCCGCGGCAGGAGGACCAATTTGATCGCTGCAATTCTCCCCATAAGGGAGAGAGGGAGGGGTAGCCACGCCTGCAGCTGAGTCCTCACCTTAGTCAACATCCGTCGCAAGTTAATCCTATATAGGTGATCTGAATGACAGGACAGTACAATCCCCAGGTATAGGAACTGGTGCTCAGCCCATCGAAGGGGAAATTCGCCCACCCAGCTGCCCCGAAGTCGTCCAGAGACATCAAGGGCTTCAGACTTATCCCTATTGATATTAAACCCTGCAAACTGCCCGAAGGCGCGGAACTCCTGTAAAAGAAGGGGTAGGGAGTCCCCGGGAGAAAGCAAGTGTACCAACAAGTCATCGGCAAAGGCCGAGATCTTAAATACCTGAGGCCCAATACCTACTCCCTGGATTGTCCGCATACCCGCCACTCGGCGTAAAAGAGGGTCCAAAGAAAGAACAAAAAGGAGAGGAGAGAGGGGGCAGCCCTGACGGGTCCCCCTCTGCAACGAAAAAGGCTCTGATATGACCCCATTACAGAGTATCGCTGCGGTGGGATTGGCATACAAACTGTCGACCATGTTACAGAACGACGGCCCCAAACCATACTGAGGGAGAATGAATCGCAAGTATTGCCAATCCACCCTGTCAAAGGCTTTTTCTGCGTCAAAGCTAATCAAGAGAGAGGTCAAATGTCTATGCTGAACCCATTCTAAAGATGCGATGATCTTGCGTAAGTTACGGACCGCGTATCGCCCCTTAACAAAACCGACCAGGGACTCATGGACCAGCTGCCCCAAGAACTCCGCCAAGCGGTCCGCCAAGATCTTAGCCATTAATTTAAGGTCGAAATTAAGCAAGGAAATCGGACGATACGAGGCCGCAAAAAGAGGGTCTTTTGCCGGTTTGGGGATAAGAACAATATGAGCATGGTTAGCCCCCCACCGAAAAGAGCCCTGCTGCGCTCTTCGATTATGTACGGCAGCCAGCGTTGGGGAGATCTGTTCATTGAGAATTTTATAGAATTCGGCGCCTAGTCCATCGGATCCTGGGGATTTGTAGCAACTGGCTTTGGAAATAGCCCCTTGCAGCTCAGCCACCGTAATGGGCTGATCTAACTGTGCTCTCTGCTCTATTGAGAGGCGAGGCAGGTCCAGTCCCCTCACATAATCCGCCATCTGCGTGGGAGAAGTCGCCTCCGCAGCGTAAAGATTCTGAAAGAAGGAGCGAAAGACACGCGCTATCGCCGGGCTTTCCCTGTGTAAGGTCCCAAGATCATCTCGCAAAGCGGGCACCAATTTAGAGCCCCGGGGTCCGCGAAGGCACCGAGCCAATAACTTCCCCGGCTTGTCCCCATAGCGGTACAATTGATAGCGATAATACAATACTGACTTCTTTGCTCTCTGGTGTAAAAGTTCGTTTAATTCCATTTGAGAGTCCCATAGCTGCTTTTTTAACCCCGCAGTAGGAGTGTGAGCCCAGCGGTGTCGCAATTTCGTCACCAAGCTCTCTAAGGCCATAATACGTTCGGCCCTCAATCGTCGTTTTCTGGCAAGAAATCCAATTATATCTCCCCTCAGTACGACCTTCGCTGTTTCCCAGAGCAATTCTGGGTCATCTTGATGACCCCTATGGTCGGCTTCGAATTCCTGCCACCGCCGCTGAATAAATGAGCGAAATTGGGCGTCTCTATATAATTCCAATGGAAAACGCCATTGGAAGGCCCGTGAAGTACTCCCACTCCAGAAGACTTCCATCCACACAAATGCATGGTCAGATATCTCTACAGGCCCTATCTGGGCGTCCCCCACCTTGGCAAACAGCCCAGCGGATAACAACAAGTAGTCTATGCGTGCACTGGTGCCATGGGCCCGGGATTGGTGTGTGTAGTCCCGCTCGACCGGATGTAGTAATCGCCAGGGATCCACTAACCCCAGCCTGGAACAGAAACGTCGCATTGCCCAAACCGTCGCCATTCTTTCTCTTTGCTCCCCCGCTTTAGAGGTATCGAGATCGACGTCCATGACCCCGTTGAAGTCCCCCCCCAAAATAACGGGGAGCTCCGGCCACGTCTCAAGTGTGGAGGCAATGCGCGCATACAGGGACAAATCAAGTACATTGGGACAGTACACGCTACCAAGAACTACCGGCCTCCCCTCAAGGACTCCCCGCACCAGTACATATCTGCCCGTCGGATCAACGAGGTCCTTCACCACCTCCATCCTTACACGTTTGTGTATCAAAAGCACTACCCCTCCCTTCTTACCAAGAGCTGGGGCCCCCCAGACCTGCCCCACCCATTCCCGGCAGAGTTTACGGTGTTCGTCGGCAGTCTGGTGGGTTTCCTGAAGCATAGCGATGTCTGCTCCCTGCCTAGCCAGGGCCTGCAAAATTTTTGCCCGTTTGATCGGACTACCCAGGCCACAAACATTCCAGGAGATTATCTTAAGTGTCATGTATTATTAAACTGGGCACAGAAATGTCTGTTATATACCATACAAAATATAGGGAAGACACCCCCCCAGCCTGGGGTCCTCCCCCCTAGCCCTTCCAAGACAGTCCTCGGCGTCCCTACCTCAACTGGTCCCCAAAAGTACAGCATTCCATCTCCCCCCCCACCCCCTATCCCCCCTTCCCCCCTTTCCCCCCCCTTAACTACTCCCTCTCCCCCTCCTTCACTCCCCCTCCCTCCCTCCGCCCCCCTTCGATTCCTTATTGCTACTACCATCCTCTTCTCCTCTTCCGTGAATTCCTAGATGCGTGTGGTACCCCCCCACTCCTCCAGCGCCCCGATTCCGCTACAGGCCACCCCTCCCCCCCGGCCCCCCCAAAGACACAACCACCCCCCGGGCCTCTCCCCCCCCCCCGCTCACCCCCCACACCCAGAGAAAACAACCAACATCTCTACTTAAAGGCAGTCAAAACAAACCCGGCAACCCTCCGCCCCCACACCAATTACCCTCACCATCACTTTACAGTCCAAAGCAGGATGCTCGAAACTTGTTCACCAAGGCAATAGTCTGCCCCTCCGATCCTCAGGACTCGGCTGCCACTGCGGCCCTCCGCCGTATCTCTTCCACGTAGGGCGTTGCTGCTGTCGCGGAGTCAAAAGTCCGACGGATCCCAGCATGGGTGAAGACCAATCGGGCGGGATATTGCACCATGAATTTAATATTATTGTCTATCAGGGTCTGGCACAATGGTCCATAATCTCGTCGCCGCTGCCCCAGGGCTGCTGAGTAATCTTGAACAATACGTATCCGGGCATTGTCCTTCTGAATGGTCCCTTTCTTTCGCGCTGCTGCACGCAAGACCGCTTCTTTCTGTGGGAATCTCAGGAACCGTGCTATGGTCACCCTGGGTCGGGCATCGTTGGTCCTCCTAGGTCCAACCCGGTGTGCCCTCTCTATTTGCACTGAGGCACCTGCCGGTTCATTCGCCAGGAGTTGTTTCACCAGATCTTCTAAGTAGGATTGTAGGTCCCGATCCTCGACGGTATCTGGGATCCCAAGAAATCTCAGGTTATTGCGGCGGGATCTATTTTCTAGGTCATCGAGTTTGGCTTCCTGCCCCTGAAGCAGTTTTTTCACCCGAGCCATCTCCCGCTGCAGCTCCAGCACGTGCTCCTCTGACTGCTCTATCCGGCGCTCCGCCTCTTGTAGTCGGCCGCCCAAGGCCTCCACTGAGGTCTGGACAAGGTCCATACGGCCCCGCAGGTCCTCGAACTGAGCAGACAGCGCCCCCGCTACGGCTATGGAAATTTCGTCCACCATCTCTGCTGTAGTCTTAGCCTCCCCCTTCAGCGGTGAGGATGGCTCCCCCCCCCTGGGCGGCAAGGGGGTCTTCTCCTTCTCCACCCGGCGGCCTCCCTTCGCCGCCATCGCCGAGGCCTCTGCTGTGGTCCACTCAGGTGGAGGGGGGGTCTCTCTCCCGTCCCCGCTCCACACGCCGGGCGACGAGGGTCTCAGTCGTCGACCTCCTCGGTTCGCAGCACAGTCCCAGATCCGAGCCTCAGGTGTCGCCTGGGCTGCTCAGGCCCCTGTACACAGGAGATAAAGTGGGGGTTCAGGGCTCTGAGGCGCTAGAGGAAAGGCAGGTGCCAAAGGTGGGGCAGTACGCCGAAGAAAGAACGCCAGTCCCGGGCCCCTACACGCAGGGGGGGATAAGCTTCAGTCTCGGGCTCCGGTGCACTGGAGGCCGGGTGCGGGGCACAGGTTGCAGGCTCTGCGATGGCGAAAGCAGGGCGCCGGTCAGAAACTCCAGAGTGCCGGGGGCAGGGGGGGCAAGGCTCAGTCCTGCATGCCCCAGCGCAAAAGACAAGTTGCAGGCTCCCAGCTGGCAAAAGGAGGCACGGGTCACTGTCTCCTATGGAGGGGGAGGAGGGCCCCAGTCAATTCTTCTCGGTCCTTTGCGGGTGGAAGCAGGCAAAACAAGGGGCAGCTCACAGCCAGGCCCGGTAGGGGATCTCAGCCTCCCCTGGTCTCTCCCGCATCAGGCAGCCACTCAAGGCACAAGCTGGAGACGAGCTGGAGGCAGGAAGGGGGGGACGAGCACCAGCCGCGGTCGCCGCAGGGATCCCCCTGCAATCCCTTGCAGGCTAGCCCTACTCGCCGACTGGCCACTCACCCCACCACGTGGCACTCACCCCAGCGCGGCGCCTGCAGCGCGAGCCGCGTGGATCCAGGCCGCCTCCTCAGATCTTCGGGTGCAGGTGAGAGGGGAGCGCTGGATCATCCCACCGGGCTGCGATCTGGGCAAGGGAGCTCGGGGGGTGTGTGGGAGCCCCGAAATTAGCCCCGTCACACATTCAGCGGCGCCGGAGGAGCAAGGGGGCCCAGAGCTCGAGCGGCGTGCGTCCGCACGGGCTCACCGCATCACCGGAAGTCCACAGTACTACCTTTTAACTTTCGAAAGGGAAACTATGATAAAATGAGGAAAATAGTTAAGAAAAAACTAAAACGAGCAGTTGCAAAGGTTAAAGACTTACATCAAGCTTGGGTGTTCTTTAAAAATACTATCTTGGAAGCCCAGACCAGCTGTATTCCACACATTAAGAAAAGTGGAAGGAAGTCCAAAAAACTGCCAGCATGGTTTAAAGGTGAGGTCAGAGAGGCAGCTGTTGCCAAAAAAGCATCTTTCAGGAAATGGAAAAAAGAGCCAAATGACGAAAAATGGAAACAGCACAAGCACTGGCAAGTTAAATGCAAGGCATTGATAAGGCAGGCAGAGCCAGAATTTGAGAAGAAACTTGCTACAGAAGCAAAAACGCGTAATAAAGACTTTTTCATGTACATTCGTAGCAAAAAACTTGTGAGTCAATTGTACCATTAGATGATAGAGGGGTAAAAGGGGCAGTAAGAGGAGACAAGGCTATAGCGGAGAGACTGAATGAATTCTTTCCTTCGGTCTTTACTGAGGAAGATGTAGGGATGTTACCCATGACTGAAGTGGTATTTAAAGGTGATACTGCAGAGGAACTGAAAGAAATATCGCTACACCGGGAAGATGTATTACAACTATTTGATAAACTGAAGATCTTCCTTGTCTAAAGCCATGTTGGCTGTCTCCCATTAAGACATGACTATCTACATGTTCAGTAATTTTGTTCTTTATGATGGTTTCTAGCATTTTTCCCGGTACTGACGTCAGGCTCACTGGTCTGTAGTATCCTGGATCACCCCGGAACCCTTTTTAAAAACTGGCGTTACATTGGCCATCCTCCAGTCTTCAGGTATTACAGTTGATTTTAATAAGATAGTTCACAGATTACTAATAGTAGGTCTGCAATCTCATATTTCAGTTCTTTCAAAGCCCTCGGATGTATACCATCCGGTCCAGCTGATTTGCTACTCTTCAGTTTATCAAATAGTTGTAATACATCTTTCCGGTGTATCGATATTTCTTTCAATTCTTCCACAGTTTCACCTTTAAATACCACTCCAGTTATGGGTAACATCCCTACATCTTCCTCAGTAAAGACTGAAGCAAAGAATTCATTCAGTCTCTCCACTATGGCAGTGTCCCTTTTAGTCCTCTATCATTTAATGGTCCAACTGACTCTCTCACAGGTTTTTTGCTAATAATGTACTTGAAAAAGTCTTTATTACGTGTTTTTGCTTCCACAGCAAGCTTCTTCTCAAATTCTCACTTTGCCTGCCTTATCAATGCCAGTGCATCTAACTTGCCAGCAATGTTCCCGCTAACCAACATTGCTGCCGGCGGGGGAGGTGCAGAGTGATTGACGCTCTGCCCCTCCCCCACCGACAGGAATGCCGGCGGAGGACCCGGCGCAGATTAAAGAGAACATCGCGAGGGTGCTGAAATTTAAACTGGAAACTCTCTGCTGGGTTCTAAATTTAACCATAAATCTTCCTGCTATGTTTTAAATTTAAACTGAAAGCTCTTTGCTACTATTAGGCCCTGAGTGGTTTAACAAATACACTGGGTTCACAGATTAATCAGCTTTAATTTAAAGAATTCCTTTTTCCCCAAGATTTAGAAAATGTCCCCAAAGTAAATACTTAACAATTGCAGATCTCTCTCCAGAAGTAGCAGTCCCCTTTTGTAGTCCTTCAAGATACTTATTCACTCTCTCATCACCTCTCATTTAGACTATTGCAACTTTCTTTCTCACTGGTCTCCCATTGAATCATCCATCTCCCCTTCAATCTGTTTAAAACTCAGCTGCCCAGCAAATCTTCTGCCAATGTGGCTATGCTCATGTAACCCTTCTTCTCAAGTCACTTCATTGGCTCCCTATCCATTTCTACATACAGTTCAAACTTCTCCTACCCGCCTACCAGTGCTTTCATTCTCCAGCTCCCCATTATTTCTTTTCTCTTATCTCTCCCTACACCCCTCCTTGTTAGCTCCACTCAGGGCCGGCCCAACCATTAAGCAAACTAGGTGGTCGTCTAGGGAGACAGCTTCTGAGGGACAGCAGAGTGGGTCACTGAAAGCTAAACAATAGATTCTGACTGCCAGGGAGCATAAGGCTTAAGGTTTCCCTAGGGTGCCACCAGCTTGAACTAACTATGGGGCCAGTCCTGGATGCACTCATCATCACTTTTGGCCTCTCTCTTCTATTGCCAAATTCAGATTCTGTTCCACATTGCTGAACGGTATACCTGGAATAGACTACGTCAGGCTCCATCTGTAGTCCATTTCATATCCAGGCTAAAAACTCATCCCTTTCAGGCTTCTTTTGGATCCTGATCCCCTTATTTTTCTGCCTACACCCATGTGTGTTTTAATTATTTCCCTTTTAAGAATTACCCTACTGGGTGTATCCTACACAGAGCAGTAATTACAATCCTAACCACTTCCTGGGCAGACTGGATGGAACACAGTGGTATTTATCGGTTTCATTTACTATTGTACTATGCAGAAGACACACCAAAACATGGCCATATTGAGTTTTTAATTTAGGTTTTTCGATGATTGATCTTTTGTGGTTCTGTTTGTCTATTTTTTTTGCTTATTTGCTGGCATGTGTTGGCATGGACTCAACACAACAACCTCACCACCAGACCCTTCCCCAGTATCTTGGCTTAAAGCCACAAGAAGTCAGCTCTCCCATCAGATTCACAAAATCGACAAGGAATCACTCCAACAAGGATACATGCCACAATTCCTGAAGCCAGCCATGATACGACTGATACTTAAAAGCAACACCCTAAGCCCCTCTGAACCAAAATCATACCGTCACATCTCCAGCCTACCATTCCTTGCAAAAATCATTGAAAAGACAGTGCAAAGGCAACTTCAGGACCACACTGACATGAATGCCCCACTGGACATCCAACAACATGGCTTTAAACCTCAACACGGTGTAGAAACACTACTCACTTCCCTCTTTGACAATCTCCTGAGAGGCATAGATAACAAAGAATGGATTCCTGTTAGTGTTCATGGACATATAAGCAGCTTTTGACACCGTGTCCCATGCTGGATTACTGCAACACCTGCAACAGATAGGACTATGCAAGAATACTCTGAAGTGGTTTACTTCCTACTTGGAAGATCGTACACAGCAAATCAAATGCACCCAAAAGAAATCAATGCAATTCCCCGTCACACAGGGAATACCACAAGGTTCAGTCCTGTCATCAATCTCTTTAATATCTACATCCAACCCATATGCAACATCATCAAATGCTACAAACTTCATTATCACCTCTAGGCTGACGACATCATGGTGTATGCTCCAGTCAACCTACTAGCTCTTGACACCACAACAATAACCAGATGCCTTGAAGACATGAATGCCTGGCTCTCAACCAATAACCTCACAGTTAACTATGATAAAATTGAAGCAATGTTCGTCACCAGGAATCCCACCTTCATTCCACCACAAACTATCAGCATTCTTGACAAACCAATAGCAGTCAAAGATGAAGTTAAATATCTGTGCATCACAATGGACAAATCCCTGAACATGCAATCCCACATCACCAAAACCACAAATAAGGCCTATCAACGTTTAAGAACCATCAGAAAGCTCAAGCCAATACTCCGCCAGGACCACTTCTGCACAGTGTGCCAAGCACTCATCACACCGATACTTGACCACGGAAACTCGCTGTATCAAGGCCTCCCCCAGCAGACCTTACACCCACTCCAAATGGTGCAAAACACTACAGCACTCATCATTACAGACATTCCAAGAACTAAGCACATCACCCCCATCCTACAGCAACTGCACTGGCTCCCAATGATGGCCAGAGCAAAATTCAAAACAGTCCTGATCATCTTTAAAATCATTCACCATCTCTCAGCAGATGCACTCCAAGATATCTTAACAAGGGATATCAGCAATAGACAAAGAAGAGCTAATAATGACAACATGATTGGCACACCTGCAGGATATCACAAGACAAAACAAACAACCTCAAGAAGAGCTCCTTCATTACTGGCATCCACACTTTGGAACTCCCTCCCAACGAGCCTGAGGGCCTTGAATGACCTCATAGACTTTTGCAAGGCCCTTAAAACCCTGCTCTTTACAGAAACCTATGAGCAAACAGACAACAGTCTCCACCCGAACAGTAATGCAACTACCTCCACCAACCCGATACTCACTAATCCCAACTAGACACACGAGTTCATTGTATAATGTTGTCAAGTACCCTCATGTTAAATGTAACCCTCCAGTTGTGATGTGACCACTTTGATTGTAGGATAAGATGGTATACAAATCTGTCTAAATAAATAAATAAAATTTGTTGTATTAACATTCTTGCGCCCTACTTTATTATTTTTTTATCCTTGCCACCATTGTATTTGTTCATCTATTCTGTTTGCTGGTGGTCTGCCAGTTTTTAGTGCTTGTACCTTTACTTAAGTACAATTTCAGTTCATTTGTTCATCATGCTGACTAAATGTAACGATGTAAAAACATGAAATAGAACTATGCATTTGTCTTAGAAACATGCAGCCTTTTTCTATCCCTAGATGTATTTGTGGATCCAATGGCTTCAAACAGAAAATATATTCAGCTCTGGGCAGGGCCGTACCGAGGGAAGATCACGCCCTGTGCGACTTGCACATCGGGCACGCCCCCCCCCCCCCCGCCCCCTGCGGCAGGAGAGAAGAGGCACACCCGATGTGCAAATCGCCGGCATGCTAAACAGATATTTCCCCCCCCCCTGCAAGAGCAGGGAGGGAAAGATCTGCTTAGCATGCTGGTGGAAGGCTTAAGGGATGCATTTTAGCTTTCTTCCATTGCCTGCCGCCACTGAAAGAAGAAAAAGTGGCGGCGGCAGGCAATGGAAGAAAGTTAAAATACGCCCCTTAAGCCTCTGCATCCTGGGCTAGGTACGGGCCTGGCTCTGGGTGTACATTTCATTACAATATATAATGAGACTCCCCAGAAGCAATAGAAAAACACAGAAGACAATATGAAGATATTTAAAGGGAAGAGATTTAAAAATACAAAAAGACAGAAAAAAGAAAAGAAGGGCATGAAAGAAAGGTGGAGCTAAGAAAGAGAAGCAAAAGGCAGAAGCTGGACAGGGATAAGAGAAATATCATTCCTTCAATCACTTCTCTAGTCTCCTTTTTTCTTCTCTAACGTAAACACAAATTAAATACGTCTCCAAGGCTAGAGCTGAAGTAGGAAATGAGACAACAATGAGAAATTCGCTCCTACATCTCGGATTACTTTGGTTCATGAGATGACAAAATATGCCATTTTATTACCTCCTACCCTTCCAGCTAGGGTTGGTCACAGCAATATAAAGACTTTCCCAAACACTGCAAGTTCATGCCAAACAAACAGACCTCACCGCCCTCATGGCTCATTATTATTGGAACTGTATCAGCAATAGCTGAGCTTCCAGGTAGACAACTTAATTTAATTTTTACTTTTCATTTACTGCACATAAAAGCACTGCCACCCTAAAGCAAAGTAAACCAGAAGGAACAGACCGAATAATACAAATACAGGGGGGGGGGGGGGGAAACCCTTTCCTCTGTTTACAATTGAATAATTTATTTTGTTTAATTGGATGCAAAGAAATGTAGAACTACAAAAGAGAAATTATTTTAAGGAATGGGCTAGGTATACAATGTACATAACATGGCACCATGCCCAGATCCCTCCTTGTTCTAGCCAATGCTCCAACAAGAAGCTTGCCAGCTGGAGCTCATTAGCACTGCAAGCGCTGCTGATATAAGAAACGGTGCACACAGCAGGATTTAAGAGTACTTGCGGCTAGCTGGTCAGCATCACTTCTTTGCTTGCATTAATTGCATACACATCCAGGGCTGGCCCCACTATTAGGGAAATTAGGCTGTCACCTAGGGCAGCAGCTTCTGGGAGAGCTGGCAAATAGCAGGGCATTCAAAGGTGTGGGGGGGGGGGTAAGGCTTAAGGTCTGTTTAGGGCATCAACTCCTTGAACCAACTCTGGGCCGGCCTTGTGCACATCATCACCACCCAATCACACACGGTTTGCTTCTGCGGCATTTTCAAAGACTATGACTGCCCATAGGCAAAGACCCTTCCCTGGTCAACAATTGAAACAGCAGACGGGAAGTGGTGCCAAGATGCTCTACCCTGCTCAGTATCTCCATCCAACCTCCCAGCTGCAATATTCACATTAATGATATCAGCAGAGACATAAGGCTGCAGACAGCCATTTTAGGGAGGGGGACCGCAAGAGAAGAGGAGGGAGTTCAGTGCCGAACAGACTGCACAGAGGTGGGCTCATCATCAGTGACAATTGTGAATGAGTCTCAGATCAAAGGCTAAAAGGACTCGAGATGGGGACATCAGGAGAGAAGTAGCAGCATATGTGGTGCAGCAATGGTAAGATTAGAAAATGAAAATGGGAGCAAGAGTATGAATCAATAAAAATGTAACTGCCCAAGATGATGACGATAAAGGTAGATTGAACAACCAAAGGAGAACAGCGGAAGTATGACCACAGCCTACCAGATGGTAATAAATATTCTTTATTAAGGGTCCTTAATAAAGAATATTTATTACCATCTGGTAGGCTGTGGTCATACTTCCGCTGTTCTCCTTTGGTTGTCCACTTGCGGAAGAATCTCTTCTTTTTCTTCTCCCCGATAAAGGTAGATTGCACAGAAGAGTCTCCCTGGAGCAGACCCAGCACAGTCAGAGGTGGAGGGTCTTTTACTTCACTGAAATCCTTATTGCCTAGCTTACACATGGCTAAGAAACACCCCTGCCTCATTCAAAAAGCAGTTATGGCTCATACATGAGGAGAATATGCCACCAAATACAGCACAGCAGTATAGTCATCTTTGAGTGGCGACAACCATGTTGCCACAGGGTAACACTCATAGGTGTAACACTCTCCCTACAATCTAATGGAGAAAACAAAAAAGTCCCCAAACCATATCCATGGGGCAGCCCAGGGAGGTGAAATGCTTTTGGAGCTCTCCCATTTTATCCCATGAAATGGCTTTAACCAAACTGGCCCTGCAGGGTAAGAAATGGGTTGGCATTCATATGTAAGTTGACACTAGGTCTTCACAGGTGGGGGATGTACCCTAGTGCATATCTAGCTATGTTAATTGAGGCCTCACATTAACAAATTGGCAGCCAGATGGTAGGGATCATGAGGAACCAGGTTTGGGTGGCTCTAAGCCAGTACAGCCAGCTCAGTTAACCCAAGGGACCATCCCAAAAGAGGGTTAGGGGTATCTGGATACAGTTAACTCCTTCTATAATAAGTAGAGTATGCAAGGACAAAAAGGCTACCGACCACAACCCCAAACAATACCAAGGAGGCCAACAGTGGGATCGGTCATAAGAAAAAATGTGGCGCCTGGCAACTGAGCAATTATTCATACACTGCTGCAGCCAGCCAAAGGGTACACAGCATATCAAGGCAGGGCACACAGCAAAGACCATAGCAAGGACCACCAGCAAGAAAAGATAAGGGTTACAACAAATGATATGCCTCATGCTATGAGGCCAGTTTTAGCGATTTAGCCACCTTGTCTGACTCTGAATCTTTGTTGGAAGACCCCCACACAACTTTTGGAGGGAATTCCAAAATTCTCACAAGAAAGGATCAAGAAGTGAAAGCATCCAAAGAGAGCAGGAAGAAAATGAGTAGGTCATGAAAAAGAATGTGGGCAATATTCAAAAGCACTTATTTAATTCCATAATTTTTTTTTTGGCTATCAAATGGATATATTTTGGCTGGACAAATTGTATTTTTCTTCCTAATATTAGAATGTGCAAGGACATTCTGGGGGCAGGGTCAAAATTTATCCAGATAGCCTCAGCATTCAACCGCTATCCAGATAAATTTAGGGAACCTGCACAAAAAGCAGTCCTAACTTAAACAAGTATGATTTTAAGTTTAGGACTGGATATTCAGTGGTCCTACTTTACCTAAATATATAGAGTCACTGAATGTTGTTGTTGTTGTTAAGTGCCGTCGAGTCGGAGTCGACTCATGGCGACCCTCTGGATAGCTATCCTAAACTGTGATCGGTCTTCAGTCAGGCGGCTCATTGTTGACAGACTGGTACCCGTAGCTGCTGTTATTGTATCGATCCATCTCATTGCTGGCCTTCCTCTTTTGCGTTGACCTTCTATCTTGCCAAGCATAATGTCTTTCTCTAATGATCTCTCTCTTCGCATGATGTGTCCAAAGTATGAAAGTCAAAGTCTTGTCATCTGAGCTTCTAAAGAAAGCTTAGGTTTGATCTCCTCTAGTACCGACTGGTTTGTTCTTCGGGCAGTCCATGGTATACACAGTATTCGCCGCCAGCACCATAATTCAAAGGCATCAATTTTCTTCCTATCTTTTTCACTGTCCATATGATGTTATTGAAAATACCATAGCTTGAACAAGTCGAATCTTTGTATGGAGAGAGACATCTCTGCTCTTGAGAATCTTATCTAGGTCTTTCATAGCCATTCTGCCAAGAGCAATGCGTCGTCTGATTTCTTGACTGCTTGTTGCTTCTTTATTGATAGTTGATCCAAGTAGGTTAAAGTTGTTCACAATTTCAATTTCTTCTCCTTCAACGATGAACCTGTTGATTATGCCAGTTGTCATGATCTTTGTCTTCTTTACATTAAGGTGCAGGCCCATTTTGAGACTATGTTCTTTGATTGTGAGAAGCAAATGTTTCAGATCATCTTCACTTTCAGCCAGTAATGTGGTATCATCAGCATAGCGAAGGTTGTTGATGAGTCTTCCACCAATCTTCACACCTCTGTTGTCTTCATACAATCCTGCTTCTCTGATGATTTGTTCTGCATATAAATTAAACAGGTAGGGGGAAAGTATGCAGCCTTGTCTTACACCTTTGCTTATTTTAAACCATTCTGTTTCTCCTTGTTCCGTTCGAACTGTTGCTTCTTGATCAATGTACAGATTGCGCAAGAGAACGATCAGGTGTTCTGGTATACCCATGCTTCTTTTTTTTTTGCAATTTAAAATTTTTATTAACAAATATCATAATATACATCACATAACACTGAAACCACACCTATAATACACAAACTTCCACGCCTATTATACACTTCATATTTATTATTCAAATTGCAGCAATACCCTCCCTTTTGGGTACCCTAGATTACATGCCCCTCTTCACAACGTATGAATGCATAAAATTCTACAAACTTATCTCTATGCTCTAGTAGACTATACTTAGTATAGTATATTCTCCAATTTTTTTTTCCTCATTCTTTTTGTACCTTGATAAAAAGAAAATCATATCATATTAAAACATTGTTTCTCTCTAAGCTCTTATTGTATGTGGATTTCTTTTGTGTATATTTTTATGTTACTTAACGTTTATTCTACCAGAACACCAACATCATACCCAATACCCAACTTCTGTAAAACATTTCGTTTCAACCAACATGAAACCAATATCTCTAGCAGCTCTTCTGTTGCCACATTCTGTACCCTCTCTAAACTCCCTCCCCTTCCTCCGCCCTCTGGTCTCTACTCCGCATACTTTATTTACCTCCCCCACCCCTTCCCCCCTTACCCTTCCATGCTTGTATTACCACTTATATTGACCTTCATTCTTCCTCCTCTATTCCCTCTATTCCCTCTCTATCCTCCCCTCCCTACCCCTGTTTAACCATCCCCATACCCCCTCCCACTGCTTTTCCACCTTCTCCCCTTTCCCCTTCTTCAGCCCCGTTAACTTATGCATTTGATACAAGTCTGCCAGACGCCCTGCATATTTTCCCATGGTTGGCATGACCTCCTGCTTCCAATGTTGAGCTATTTCACATCGAGCCGCAATTATACATTGCCACACAATGCTCCAATTCCCTTCTTCCACCTCATTCTTTTTTAGTAAGAGACACAACTCCGGCGTCAGATTAATTCTAGCACCGGTTATGCCCTCAATAATGTCCCCGATATTTGCCCAGTACTGCCTTACTACTGGGCACGTCCACCACATATGCAGCCACGTTCCTTTCTCTCCACACATCCTCCAACATACATCCGTCCCACGAGCCCCCGCTTTGTAAAATCGCTCCGGCCCTGAGCTATTCACTCCCATTCCTCCACCTCCCACTCCACCCCTAATTCCTTCTCCCAAACCTTCATATAACTTAATTTCTCTCTCCCTCTCTCTGTTAATCCTTTATATATTCTAGAAATCACCCCCTTCCTCCCCAACGAACCCAGACAGCAACCTTCAAACCATCCTGGTTCTTGTACAATGTCCTGCCAGTGCCTTCACTGCCTGAGGAGTGAGCCCATCTGTAGATAGTGGTACCGGTCCGTTTCTTTCAATCGGTACAGGTCTCGAACACCCTCGAAATCTCTTATACCTTGCCCAAAGACTATCTGCGACACACTTTGTAACCCCTGCTTTGCCCATCTTTTCACTACCGATACATCGGGGCCTTTTCCCTCTTCACAGCACGCCAGCAATGACATCCCACGCGCCCACCTCTTTTCCCCTTATCAACCTTTTCCGTTGTATCTGCCACACCTCCAAAGTGTGACCCACCAGTGGATTATCCCCCTTGCTACCCTTCCCCCCCAGATGAGTCTTTCCAGCTCACCGGGTCGGTATCCCGCTTCCTCCATCCTCACCCAGTGCTTATGTGGCTCCCTCAGCCACGAATATACCGCCCTCAACTGCGCCGCAATATAATACTTCCTGAAGTTTGGAACCCCCATGCCACCCTCTGTCCTTGCCACCTGCAGTGTTCTAGCTGCCACCCTAGGTCTTTTATTTCCCCATATGAACCCCTCAACCTGCTTTTGCAGCCGAACCAGCACCTTGGTAGGTATCGCTACTGGCAGCACTTGAAAAAAGAACAGGAATTGGGGGAGCAACATCATTTTTACCACTGCCACTTTCCCCAACCATGATACAAACCCCCTATTCCAGACCCCTAATTGTGCCTCTACTTGTCGAAACACCTTCGAATAGTTCAGCTCAAATAGCTCCTCCAGGTCTTGCCCCAGATAAACTCCCAGATATCGAATTGATCTCGATGCCCACCTAAATTTAAATGCTTGTTTTAGGCTCTCTTGCTGCTCCTCCCCTACTGATAAGTTCAAAATTTCCGACTTATTCCAATTGATTGTGAACCCCGCCATTTCCCCATATTCCTGCACCTCCCTCATTATTCCGGATAACGTCTCCATTGGCCTAGTGACCATAAGTAGGATATCATCAGCAAACATGGCTAATTTATACTCCCGCTGCCCTACTGTCACCCCCTTAATCTCTACACTCTTCCTGATTCTCCCCGCTAGCGGCTCCAACGACAAAGCAAACAGTAGTGGCGAGAGTGGACACCCCTGTCTCGTCCCCCTCCCCAACGGAAAGAATCCTGAATAACCTCCATTTACACGCACGCACGCAGCGGGTCTCTGATTATAATGCCTTTATCCAACCTATAAAACTGTTCCCAAACCTCATGTGTTCCAGCACTGAGAATAAAAATCTCCATGACACTTGATCGAATGCTTTTTCCGCGTCCAACGATAGAAGCAGTGCCGTTTCTGTTTTGCGTTTCACGGACCATATTACATTTAATGCTTTTCTGATGTTATCCGCCACCTGCCTCCCCGGTATAAACCCCGCTTGGTCCTCATGCACTAACTTCCCCAATATTTTATTGAGCCGCCCTGCTAACACTTTCGCCAGCAGTTTTGCATCTACATTTATCAATGAGATCAGCCGGTACGATGCACACTCCAGCGGATCCTTACCCATTTTAGGAATCAGTGTTATTCCAGCCTACCCCATCGTTTCCGCTAAGCGCTCCCCCACCCTTGGGATATTAAACAATTTTGTCAGGGGCCCTACCAGCTCTCCCTTGAATTTTTTATAAAAGCTGGCCGTCAGCCCAATACCCATGCTTCTTAATGTGGCCCAGAGTTTCTCATGGTTTACATAGTCAAAAGCCTTGCTATAGTCAATAAAGCACAAATAGATAAAAAGAAACCATCAATACCCGTAGATACCTTTAACATTTCTCACCAATCCGCAGATGATTGGTCAGATTTTTACCCTGTTACAAAAATGACATTAAAAACTATCATCTCCGGACTCAACACTACAACTTCCCATTTAGATCCATGCCCTGTTTCCTGGATAAAAAACACACTGCCAACACTCCTATCCTACATTCTCACAATAGTTAACCTCTCATTAACCCAAGGTTACCTTCCACCCTCACTTAAACATGCTCAAATACGCCCAATCCTCAAGAATTGCAATCTAGACAAAACATCCCCGGTATCTTACAGACCCATTTCGAGCATACCATTCTTGGCTAAAATAATTGAAAAAGTAGTACAATTACAAACACAGGAATATATAGATGCATCTTACCCACTTGATGAACAACAATATGGATTCCGGCCACGCCACGGAGTAGAAACACTTCTAGCAGTTTTATTTGATACTCTCCTAAGAGGTATTGACAACCATAAACAAGCATTCATCCTCCTGTTTATTGACATATCAGCAGCCTTTGATAGTGTACATCACACAATATTACTTAACAACCTAAGGC
The DNA here is from genome assembly GCA_033557465.1 of Ichthyophis bannanicus. Lineage (NCBI taxonomy): Eukaryota > Metazoa > Chordata > Amphibia > Gymnophiona > Ichthyophiidae > Ichthyophis > Ichthyophis bannanicus. Next base: position 209,560,998 of record CM066043.1, on the reverse strand, counting down.
AGTTAGGCATAAACTCCACAGTACATAAATGGTTCACCTCCTATCTAAATAACAGAACGCAAAATATAAGAATAGGTAATCAAACCTCCACTACATATAAGCAAGAATTAGGTTTACCACAAGGCTCAGCATTATCAGCCCTACTTTTCAATATCTACATAAAACCGGTCTGCAACATATTTAAGAAATTTGGAGTACAATATCACCTCTATGCGGATGATATTATGTTGTACATTCCATTTACGATCCCTAACCTACCACTACAACGCCTATCAGACTGCTATAACGAAATCACAATTTGGCTAAAAACTCAAAATCTCCACATAAACCATGCCAAAACAGAAGTCCTAATTGTAACAAAAAATCAATCATATATCCCTCCAACCCACATAACACTACAAGACCAAGAAATTAAAATAAAAAACGAAATAAGATATCTAGGCGTAATCATAGATTCACACCTTACAATGGAAACCCACATTAAAAATACTATAAAGAAAATCTATTTTAAACTCAAAATACTCAAACAACTACGCCCGCTAGTATTTATAGAGGATTTTATTAATATAATACAGGCTACCATAACCCCTCACTTTGATTTCGCCAACCTAATACTAATGGGCATTTCAAAACAAAACATTAAAAGGATTCAACTAGCTCAAAATGCAACAGCTAGAATTATACTAAAAATAAACTCACTCCAACACATAACACCAATTCTAGCATCCCTTCACTGGTTACCTATTCAAAGCAGGATAATTTACAAAATAATAATAACATCATTCAAAGCCTTACATGACATGGCCCCAACTACTCTATGTAGTCTAATATGCAAAGAACTTTCTAAGCCTACCCACAGAAAAGGACAATCAAATAAACTAAAGATTCCAAAAGACTTCATAAAAGCACATAAATTAACAAATAATAGAGCCTTTTCTCACATAGCTCCAACCATTTGGAATTCCCTACCAGAGGATCTACGATCACTAACAGAGATCGTGGAATTCCGCAAAAAATTGAAAACATATCTATTCACTAAACACTATAATACAATGGAAACCCTAGAACCCATATTAGACAAAGGCTAAATAGCCACCTGTTCACATCAAGTACAAACCTAACTCTATCCGGATAACACTTATAGCTTAAACGAAATGACGATCCAAGCTCTTATGCCCAAATACCTCCACATGTATATAGTTGCATATGTTATGTTCTTTTTTACGCTGTTCGACACTACAATACGTTAGTTAACTTGATACTCACGGTTCTAGCTTAAATATACTGTTTGTTTATTAAACTGTGTTTGTTTAATTTATGATGTTCTATGTAAAAGTTATGACGTTCTATGTAAAACAAACTGCGCTTTGTTAATTGTTGTTAATTGTACACCGCAACTGAACTTTGGAAGATGCGGTATATAAATGTTAAATAAATAAATAAATAAATAAATATCCTTTTGGTATTCTTTAGTCTTTTCAAGAATCCATCTCACATCCGCAATGATGTCTCTCGTTCCTCGCCCTTTCCTGAACCCTGCTTGCACTTCAGGTAGTTCTTGTTCCAGGTATGGTTGTAGTCTCTTTTGAATAATCTTCAGTAGAATCTTGCTGGCATGTGGGATCAGAGCGATTGTGCGATAATTTCCACAGTCAGTTGGATCACCTTTCTTTAGTATTGATATAAACACAGATCTTTTCCAGTCAGTTGGCCATGATGTTGTCTTCCATACATCATTGATGTTAATAGGCTAGGCTGGTGAAAGAGCAATCTTTTCTTTCCAGCAGATACTAGCCGAATATACTGAGACAATTCCGTGCCTTGTTAGAAGACGTTGAACCATTAACCCTCTTGGAAACTGCCTTAGTTTATCTAGAGTAATTTCACTTATCTATTCCATATTTCTTGGCAGAGCCTTGTGAGTACGGTAACAGCTGCATCAGATTGCTGCAATGCTTCTATGGGAATGCTATCAATGCCTGGTGCTTTGTTCTTTGATAAGGCTTTCAATGCTGCTTCAACTTCTTCTTTCATCACCAATGGTTTCCCGATCATAAGGTACAGGTTGAAACGGCTGTTGTTGGTCCACTTGATCTTTATCATATAAAAACTCTGTATATTCCTTCCACCTTTTCTTGATCTTCTCAGCATCATTCAACATAGAACCTTGAGCATCTTGTAACATTCCAATTCGAGGCTGGAACTTTTTCTTTAACTCTCGTAGCTTTAGGAAAGCCGCTCTTGTTCTTCCTCTAATAGTTTCTGCTTCTATTTCCTTGCAAGTGTCATTGTAGTACTTTTCCTTGTCCTGTCTTGCTGCACGTTGGAAATCTCTGTTGAGTTCTGCGATTGTCTTTCTTTCTCCTCTGGCTTTAGTTTCTCTGCGTTTCTGGGCAATTTTCAGAGTTTCTTCCGTCATCCATTTTGGCCGTTTTTGCTTTTTCACCTTTTGTAGAGACTTCTCGCTTTCTTCCAACACAACCTTCTTGATGTCATTCCATAACTCTTCCGGAGCTCTGTCATTTGTATCTAAAGCAGCAAATCGATTTTTCATTGAATATCAGGCATAAAAGAGGAGGATAAATCACTCGCTTATATTTATGTGGTGGCCCTGCGGGTGAATATGACCCCCTAAAAAATAGAGACAACGTAGCTATGAAAATACAACATATCTTCAGATACATTGTTAATTAGAAGATGTCTTTCTTATGTCTAATAAATGTGATCAAGCACAAAGATCTGGCCCAATCTGGTCTCATGATCACAAGGGCAGATATGATATTGGAAGTTTATGTTTATGTTTATTAATCATTTGATATACCGCTCAGACCAAAAGGCATTAAAGCGGTTTACAATACTATATCATTTGAGGAAATAAGAACGGAACGCCATTTGTATGATAGGACAGAGTAGAGGAAGACACAGTCAACAGATAAGAAGAAGAACAAGAACAGCAAGTTACCGCAAATGCAGGCAGCATGATCCAGTCCATGATATTAATGTATATCGCCACGGTCCAACGCCTAAGGGCCACGCCAAAGGGCCCTCTGGCGAGGCCCTCAGGCGCAGGCCCGCAAGGCACGGGCGCGCCCCCGCAGCGTCGGTTTTACAGCCGTTGTTACTGGCTGATTGGCTGTACAAAGACTACAGAAGGAGCATGACCACGATGATGAGTAATTTCATGATAAAACTGGAGAGAAGAAACAAGGAACATGCATGTCATGGAGCAATCGAGACATTAACATATTGATAAAGGAGTAATAACTTGGCTGTAGAATGCAAGTTGTAATAAAATGACAAAGAGAAATTAAATTACAATTGAACACAAAATAAATCAGAAGTGCTCTTGCTCTGGGTAGAAAAAGCTTGGGATCCAGAGCCAAATTTGAACATTTATATTGATTGAATCTTATTTGACAATCAAACTAACCATGCTCTGGGGATCGGAACAACTCAAAATTACCAGTGGATGCTCAGATTGCTACAGTTTTGCAGTCAGACAGAACAGCAGCACTTAATGTAATGAATGAAGTCTTTCTTGAGACATCCAATTTTGTCACTATAATTCAGCTATTGCAATGTTCTATAACATATATTAACAGCATTAATGCATGCCAACTGTTAGCAAACAATCCCCTAAGAGAGCTACATTGGCTCCCAATAGATTAGAGTGCTCAATTTAAAGTGTCATCTATAGTGTTTAAAAGGGATAGCTACTACGCTGTAGTAAAATTCACAATTTTGCCACACCCCAATTTACCGCACAAGTCATTAACCTGTGATACCTAAGTACTGTAGGTTAGTGACTTGTGCAGTAAATTGTATTTTGCATTTCTGGCTGCAGAAATGCAATGATAGTAGATGTGAATTTGGGCCTGCTATCCTTTTAAAGAGGCCAGTTGACTAAAAGAGGAGAATTAATTTACTACAGATGTCAGGAGTCATCAGGGAATGCCAAAGCAAAAGGAGAATAGTGGCAAATGAAGAAATCACATAAGAAGAAACTAGTACAAAAAGACATCAGTGAATCTTAAGCTTAGACTTATAAATCAGGGCCGGATTTTGGCTGTGGACACCCATAGACAAAGACAGGGTGAGTCTGTTTCTCTCCTCCCCCTGCAATTGCCCTTGCCGAGATACTCCCACTTACCTCCGCTGCTGTACTCTAAATTCTGTGCAGAAGGCAGCATTACCTTTCTCTTAAGCAACTCTCCAGTGCAGGGCCACCCAGAACTCATACACTGATGGATCCTTCAATGTCCCACCCCCTCCTCTGGTATGGCTTTCCTGTCACTATAAAAACCCATGCAATGGGCAGGAAATCACTGCTTGTCAGCACACAAATGCTGGAAAACTGCTTAAGAGAAAATGTAGTGCTGGTTGCTGCAGAGGATTTAAAGTACAGCAGTGGAGTTAAGAGGACCCAGACAGGCACAGGCAATGGCAGCAACGCTCTGGCACCTATCAAAATTTGGCACCAGAGGAAGTTCCCTATGTTGCCTATGTCTAAATCAAGGCCTGTCATAAATTGCATACATCATATTAGAGCCCATGCCTACCACTTCTGGTGTAGGAATTCAGAAACAGGTATGGCAACAGAAAAGAGAGAGCTTTTGAAGAAAATCAAGTTCTGGAAGTTTTAAAAGATTGCATAGAAACAAAATACTACATAGTTATCTGCTCCAGTGCCATCAATACTTTTTTTTTTTAGGGCCTGTTTTTTTATTTTAATTTATTACTTTACAAAATACAGCTAATCAAATGCTTACAGCCAGGAGTCAAGAAAAATTATATATGCCAAAGGCAAAAGGAAAACATTATGGGGTCAATTCCAAGCACGAATAGCGGGGGCTGGATGTCCATCATGGATGTCCAGCCCCTGCTATTCCCCCATTCGTGATTTGCAATTCCATGCCATGAGCTCCCCACATGTACTTCCCAGTTGTGGGGGGGAACTCTGTTCATGGGCAGAAGGGGGCGGGCCAAGGGCAGAGTGAGGGAGGGCTTTGGGCAGCATTAGGACCCCGGACATGAGGACTTATTCCACCTCGGAGGTGGAATAAGTCCCCCTGGACGGTGACAAACAAGACTCCGGGACCGGAGGACAAGGTAAGGAGGTGCAGGGGCCTCCCCACAGCCCGCCCCTGGCCACGGCAGGCCAGATCTGGGGTTGAACTGCAGGGGAAACATGTTTGCCAGGCCTGCTGTGGATCGCGACTCCTGCATGGAGCTGCAGTGCCATGGCAACATGACGCCATGGCCCCATGGCTCCATGCAGGAGCCTGGCTGAGCTAGCCGGGGGATTTGTTCAATGTCCGGATGACCAGAATTGGGGCACAGCCTGCCCGTCCAGGCCTGTTGCCCTCAATTCTGATCCTGCGGGTATATCTAGCCCCCATGGGATCAGAATCGGGTATAACTGGGGCACATCCTGATTCTGGATGCCCAGACATGTGGAGGATCCACAGAACAGAATTGGCTTCTATATCTCCAGACAAGCACATATCACCCCTGTCCTACAACACCTGCACTGGCTTCCCATCCATGTGAGAATGACACACAAAGTCATACACAATGAATCGGCAACCTGCCTCCACTCTCTTCTCTCAAAACCCAAGGATGACAAACCCCAAAGACACAATTCTCTCATCCTTCTAACCATACTAGCTCATAAAACCAAAAGCAAGCAATGCACATGCAGTCATGCATACACCCTTTTTGCCTCCACTGCTCCCTCCAAATCTGAGAGGATGCTCTCACCATTCATTCTGACTTCAGGAATAAACTCAAAACCTTCCTATTCCAGGAACACTTCAACACTGCCACAACTCTGGATCTGTGGTCAGGGATGACTTAGTACATTCATTACCTACTACAACTTCCAAAGGCTCAATTCCATTCCCACATCACGCATAGTTTTTGATCCATAATTCACTTTATTCCTCAGTATTACTCCCTCACTGTATATAGTTGTAGTTACTGTGTGTTGATCAAAATTATTTGACTGTTACACTAGTTGAATAATATGGAATGTTCTTGTTCTCTGTGAAACAGTCGCTTACACACTGCTACATTGTTAGTTCTACAGCATGTAAACCGCCTTGAATAGCAGAAAGGCGGTATCTAAACAACTTTAAATAAATAAATTATAGTAATTAACGGCTCGATAGTCCACAATATACAGAGATACTTTTAAGCAAACTAAAAAGAAAAGAGGCAGTTGCAAGCAGACCCATCCAAACCATTTACTTATGAGGATGTATGTCCCAACTCCAAGGGAGGAGACAGAGCTACAACTGTTCTAGCGGTAATAAAGGCTGTTAAGTGCGCTGGGTCAAAAAATAAGAATCTATTGCCCCGACATTTACCACACATTTAAAGGGGTAACTTAATTAAAAACTAGCCCCCAGCTGCAAAACCTGGGGTTGTAGCAGTAGAAATGGCTTCCTTCACTTTGGAGTATTTCTGCGACGTTCAGGAAAGCACAGTTACTCATCATATGAGTGATGTCGGCACCGATGGAGCCCACGCAGGAACGCTCCCCAGCATCCTATAGAAAAGCCTTTGGGAGCACTCCACTGCACCTGCGTGACTGCCTTCCCGCTCTTCTGACTCCCTCTCCTCAGTTGGGTTTGTAGCTGAGAAGGAACATTAAAAATAACCCTACAGCTCCATGGGGAGAAGGGTGGGTTATGAAGACTAAATTTCTGCTGTTCCCAGAGATCACCTGTTACTGGTGAGTAACTATGCTATCTCCAGGGATAAGTAGGAATGTAGTCTTCACATATGGGACGCCCTAGCTCCCAGATCTACTGGAGACTTGGAAACCAGGTCCGAGGTCGGACTGGGTTCAGCTGGACATAGACATCCCCGTCATGGAGATCTAGAATAACAGTGCAGGCGGGTGGAGGAGTTGTAGCTATGTGCCAAAAAGATGATGGAGGATCGCCTGAAGGCCGCATCCCGGCGGGAGTCCTTATCCAAGCAGTAGTGGGTGGCAAAGGCGTGGATGGAGGATCATGTTGTCAATGGCAACTGAGTGTAGGTTGGCTACAGATGTTGCCATGGCTTGGACATCTCGAGCAGTGACGTGCCCTGTGAGGGTGAGTCCTGCTTTATCATAAGCAAAAGCGATGCAGTCTGCTATCCATCTGGAGAGCTTACACTTTGTTACAGGAAACCCCAAGTGAGTGGGGTCAAAGAAAATGAACAGCTGTGAGGATTTGCGGAGATCCTGAGTCCTCTGCAGACAGAAGGCCAAGGCTCTTTTACAATGTGTGCAGGGTGGCCTCTGCACAGGACGAGTGAGGTCTTGTTAAGAAGACCAATTGATTGATGTGGAACGGCAATATCACTTTTGGTAGAAAGTGAGGCTGTGTCCTGAGGACAACCTTGTCATGATGGAATCTGGTATATGGTGGATGAGCCACCAATGCTTGTAATTCACTAATGCACCTGACTGAGGTCAGTACAACTAGGAATATGACCTTCCAAGATGAGTACGGCAGGTAAGCAGTTTCTAGGGGTTCAAATGGGGGTTTGAGAAGCTAAGCCAAGACCATGTTGAGATCCCACACCACTGGAGGTGGTCAAATGGGTGGCTTAGACAGGAGGCGGCCTCTCATGAAACATGCCACTAAGGGGTGCACCGAGATGGATTGGCCATCGATCGGTTTGTGAAAAGCCGCAATGGTCTTTAGTCCTGAAGAAGACAAGTGCAATAGATATTGCAGAAGTGCAGACACTGGTGTGTCGAAGGAATTGAGGTTCTCTCGTGAGCACCCTGATCCAAATTTGCACCATTTAAATGAGTAGGCCCTTCTGGTGGGGGGTTTTCTGGAAGCTAGAAGAATGTCTTTTACTTCCTGAGGAAGGTTGAGATACTGGAGCATCACCCCTTCAGCAGCCATGCACTCAGATGGAGAGATCACAGATTGGGATGTACGACTGTTCCATTGTTCTGGGATAGAAGATCCACATTGCAGCCCAGACAGATCAGATGTGTCTGTTGCAAAGTAGAAGGGGAAACCAGGGTCGACAGGGCCAGAAGAGGGCTATGAGAATCATAGTGCTTCAGTCGAGTTAGAGTTTGAAGAGGGTCTTTGGTATCAGGGGTGTGGGGGGAAATGCATAAAGCAATCCCTGACCCCAATGTAGGTGAAAAGCATTGTTTGCATGGCTTAGCTTGGACGAACTCTGGAGCAGAACTGCAGGAGTTTGCTGTTCTGTGGGGTGGCAAAGAGGTCGATGACTGGTGTTCACCAGGCTTTGAAGATCTGAGCCACTGTGCGAGGATCTAGACCCCACTCGTGTGAGTGGTGGATCTGACTGAGCATGCCCGCAAGGTGATTCTGATCACCTAGAATATACACTGCATGAAGGTGGATGTGGTGAGAGATGGAAAAGTTCCATAGGCAACAGGTCTCTTCTCAGAGGAGAAGCGAGCCTGTCCTGCCTTGCTTGTTCACATAGAGCATTGCCACTTGGTTGTCTGTCCTGACAAGTGCTTGGCTATTTGTGGGGTGCTGTTGAAACACCTGCAGGGCATTCATGATTGCCCGAAGTTCCAACAAGTTGATCTGTAAGGGTGAATCCTGAGTTGTTCACAGGCCCTGTGTGGACACTGACTCCATGTGGACTCCCCAACCAAGTTTAGATGCATCTGTAGTTAGTGTGTTGAGGTTGAGGCATCCGAAAAGGTGACCCTCCCAGCAGATTTGCTGAGGTGCATCACTATAGGAGGGAGTGGGTGATCTGAATGATGTCCTATAGGTGTCCTGTGCATTGTGTCCATTGGGATGCTAGGCGCATATGTAATCTTGCATATAGCACCACGTGTATTGTGGATGCTATATGGCCTAAGAGACGAAGGAAGTCTCGAGCTGTCGAACTTGTATGTTGATGCATGTAGGTGACTAGGGTTACTAGTCAGTCCATACAGTCTAGTGTAGAAAGGCTCTGGATAGCTGAGTGTCTAGCACTGTTCCTATGAACTCCAATCTTTGAGTTGGGGTTAGATGGGACTTTGGGAAGTTTACTACAAATCCCAGGTGCAGCAGTGTTGTGAGGGTAGTTTGAATTGAAGTGCAGAGTTTTTCTGGAGAGTCTGCCTTTATCAATCAGTCATCTAAGTAGGGGAAGACAAAGATCTCCCTGCCTCGCAGGTAGGCTGCTACCACTGACATGCATGTACTGGTAGTGGGTCCCTTGAAATGCAAAGTGAAGATATTTCCTAAGCCCTGGATATATCAGGATATGGGTATATGCATCTTTGAGATCTAGGGAACATAGCCAGTCTTGTTCCTACAGATAGGGTAGGAGAGTTCCAAGAGAAATCATTTTGAACTTTTCCTTAACCAGGAATTTGTAGAGATTTCAAAGGTTAAGGATAGGCCTGTATCCTGCTGACTTCTTCAATATGAGGAAGTAAGGAGAGTAGAAACCATCGTGAAGTTCTTGTTGTGGAACCTCCTCTATGGCCCCTTGGGTGAGCAGGTTGGAGATTTCCTCTTTGAGTGGGACCCTGAGGATAGGATGGAGAGGATATTCACACCTCTGAAGTGAGGCGGAGGTGGTTGTTTGAAGTTTAATTGTTGCCCCTCCTTAATGATGCTTAGGGTCCACTGTTCTGAGGTGATCATTTGCCAGTGGCTGGCAAAGGAACAAAGTCAACTTGCTATTTTTGTTGGATTGGGGCTTTGCAGGGGCAAGGTGACCATGTTCCCTAGGACCGAATCAAAAGCTGGGTGTCGCTTGTATCTGAGCTGCTGGCTGTTGCTTAGCAGTTCTGGGTTTCTTAGCAGGTTTAGACCCCCGTTGCTTGCCCTGAGGCTGGTTAAACACTTGTGAATAAGAAGGATAAAACCACTTCTTTTTAGGTTAGAAAGGCTTCTTTGTTGCTGGTTTCTTTTTTTTTTTTTTTTTTTTTTGAGGGTTCAGCCAAGAGCCTCTTCAGAGTGGCATCATCTGTTTCAAGCTCTCCAGCTTTTTCTCTCCAGTTTTTACCAAAGAGATTTTTCCCAGTGCAGGGGATGTTACCTAGTTTGTCTTGGATCATTGCTCTAGGTCCAAGGCCTGTAACCATGCTAGTCTTCGAGCACCGATGGCAATAGCTGATGCTCTTCTAGTAGATTCAAATGCATTGAAGGCTGCCCTGTTCACAAACTTGGAGACATTTTGGCTGTTTTTGAAGACTGTCCCAAAAGCTGGCTTCCCAATCCTTATTGATTTCCTTAAGGAATATTCCCATATATAAGATGTAGGAATTGATCCTATTTGCCGGCATGGAGGCCTGAAATGACCATCGAGCAAAAGCATTGAGTTCTCTTGATTCCCTGCTGGGGATATCAACGCATGTGTCTTACCATTTTTGATGTGGTGCATCGTTGATTCACCTACCATTGAGTGATGTGGTAGCTGTGTCCAGTATCAATAGCCCGGCTGCCATGTCCCAAATAAATTCCTGGAAGGACATGTCCTCCGGTGGGGACTTTTGGCGGGGGGGGGGGGGGAGGAGGGGGTGGTGCTTGGAGGGGATGGCTCCGATGCTGATGCCATATCCAGTAGCTCTTCAGAATCGTGGGACCGATGGTCTGAATTGGAGGCCTCAGAATCTGAGCTCAGCAAGCGTTATCGGTGCTGATAACCGTGTGAACAGTGCGGCCGGTACCAGCCATGCTCGATGTCCTCCCCTTGCTGCCTTAGCAGTACTGCAAAACCTGGAATTGACCAAGTTGATGGGGCTTTGAATACCAGTCCCGGTAGTGAAGCGAAGGCATGGGGAATGTGGATATCAGATGATTGCACCGATAGCGATACCGATGTCGGTACTGATGTCAATACTGATGTAAGTGGTCTTGTAGTCATCGGTGCTTGGGGTACAGAGGCTGCTAGGAGAGTCGCTAAGGTCGTCTTGATGGATAGCATGTGCTTATCCAATGAGATTGCTGGTGTCTGGTCCAGAGACAGAACGAGGCTTGCAGCTACTGTACCATAGCATAGCACCAGGGGCTCTGCCGAGGTTGATGTGTCAAAGGCCTCCCAGTTCCCCACAGAGGCTTTAGAAGACAAATCCTCCCGCCAGAGGCGTTTGGTTTGATGACCCACTTCAGAGGATGTCTTCGGGGAGTTGCTGTGTTTTGAGTGAAACCTCTCCCTCGCTCCTCTTGATGTCTCTTTGGATTCCTTGGATGAAGCTCGAGACTCCTTTGGATCCTGTGGAGATTTTTGCAGGATGTCAACGTTTTCTTCCTCTTAGAGTCTGAACTATGCTTTGAGTCTTTGAGGTTTTGGATACCTTTGAAGCCGATGAAGTTTGGGGGGATGGATGTTGATGCCAAAGAGACTGAATCCGATGGGAAAAGCTCCAACAACTTTCTGGCCCAGTTTCCTAGTCCTCTACATAAGATAAGATATGCCATACTAGGTCAGACCAAGGTCCATCAAGCCCAGTATCCTGTTTCCAACAGTGGCCAATCTAGGTCATAAGTACCTAGCAGTCTCCCCAAAAGACACAGGTTCCTCAATGCTTGTATTGGGTCAAGCAATGATATCCTGGGTCCCTTTTAATAATGGTTTATGGATCTTTCCTCCAGGAACTTGTCCAAACCTTTTTTAAACCCAGCTAAACCAACAGCTTTTATTACATCCTCGGGTAGCAAATTCCAGAGTTTGATTACACGTTGAGTGAAAAAATATTTTCTCTTATTAGTCTTAAATAGGTTACCCTGTAGCTTCATTGCATGTCCCCTAGTCTTTTTATATTTTGATGACCCATTCCATTCCATTCATTAGTCATCTGCTTACAGAGGGAGCAAGAGTCTGAGTCATGGTCAGGACCAAGGCACTTTGTGCACCATTCATGTGTGTCTGTGACAGAAATTGTCCGGGAACACTTGGTGCATTTCTTGAAACTGCTAGGATATTTCTCCCATGGTGGAGAGGGTAGGCACAAGGCCTATGAGGGGCACACAAGGTCCTCAAAAGAAAAATTGAAAGTACTGTAATCAGGGGCAATGCCGGTGTGAAAATGGGAAGGCAGAAGTGCTATTCTGAGAAACATTTTCTGCAGTGACAGGAAAAGCGAAGTTACTGATCCTGCTAGCTCCGTGGAAAAAGAAAAAGATATGGAATCAGAAGAGTGGGAAGGCAATCATGCAAGCACAATGGAGGGCTCCCAAAGGCTTTCCAATAGGATGCTGGAGAGCGTTCCTGCATAAGCTCCATCGGTGCTGACGTCGCCCATATGTGAAGACTACATTCCTGCTTGTTCCTGGAGATCATTTGTATCTTAAAGTTCATAAACAGAATGTCTTTATGTTTAAAGAACATTTTTAAGAGCCAGTCTCAGCCTGAATCCAACGCTAAATTCACCATCAGTGTAGCTCACTGTACAACTTCCTCCATTGGTTGCTTAAGAAAATTGGTAATATTCAAAAGAGCCACATCAGAACCCTGATCACCTGAGGAAACTTTACCAGAGGAAATATTATATACATATTTATATATATATATATATATATATATATATATATATATTAGTTACAGGTAAATACTTTTTGAACATCTCATAGAAGGAATTTGAGACAGTTTTGGGAAAGTTAAGTAATCAAAGATTTCTGCTGCGATCAGCGTTCTCAAAATTTTCCATTTTCAGTTGCATTGCTATATTGTCCTTCATAAGGGTCACACTATGCGACTCTAAAGCCTTAATTTTAGTTTCCTGGCCTCCAGATCTTTCCTTTATTGATTTAAGATCGGAGTGGCAATGCTCCAAATCTGTAGAAAACTGTGTGGTATGCTGTGTTAATACATGAAATATTGAGTTAATTGAAGTCTGGAGACTCTGAATGGCTTTTCAAAGAGTTATCAAATTAATTTCAGATGGCCGCATAGATGCTAACACAGAAGGAATGGAAGGTCCCAATAGAGCCGAAGTAGCACTCACAGTTCCAGCAAGAGCATCCTTAGAAACCACATTTCCTCCATATTGCTGTTCCAAGGGGCACTGAGAGATCGGGATAGCCACCATAGCTCCACCACCATAGTCTTCTGCCACGTTCCATTCTCCTTCAGGGTCGTAGTCTCAATATCAGTGTTCTTGGAGCAATGCATCACAACCAGTGACAAATTCATCGCTAACATCCCACTGAGCATCCTCCCTCCAGGAGATAACGAAAGAGCCTCTAAAGAGCTTGAGGACATCTCTGGTAACTACGTAGACTCCAGCAAGGTACTTCTGGAAATAACCAGTGAGGATGTCTCCTTAACAAGAAAGGAGGTGATGAAGGACTGTATAGGCGATGATGTTCCACCAGGTCTGAAACCCTTAGCCTTGGCCGGGACAGAACAGGTTTTCGCCTTTCTCTTGCCCATACTCAGGGCAGGACTCCTCCAGTATGCCTGCTTGCAGCCGTCATCTTGCCAAGCCACCACCCCCCCCCCCCCCCCCCAGCCCTCGGGCCTGATTTTTTAACAGCGCTTACTTATTTAGCAGCAGTTACACTATGGATACGTGCCTTATCTCTGAATTTTCAGTGACACTATGACAAAGCACCTAGATTTGGAGGTGGAGAAGGCATCTGTGTTAAGCCTGCTCTATAAAGATGCACAGGCACATATGTATTTTTATAAGATACTAGCACAAATCCTGCATCTATCATCCCTACACTGAAGGCATGGGCATTATACCAGCTCAAAAGCAGATGTAAATGACTATGCATAAAGTTTGCAAGCACATGATTGCCACATTTTATAATCAACACATCTATTTCACAACTCTGCTCGCACTCCACCCAGACCGTGCCCCTGGCAACATCTACAGGAAAAGTACATGCGTTCATGCCATCACACATATCTTTATACCTGGTGCTATTTTGTAAGACCCATTTTACATGTATATACTGCCACATTCTTATTAAAATGGCTATAAAATTACCCACCAAATGGATAGTACTGCTGAAAATTATTGCAGACTGTTGCAGCCCTATCCAGATAGTGCTGGAATTGTGTGAGTGGAGTAGGGGTGTTCTAATTAACTCTATAGATTATTATTATTATTACTGTTCCATGTAAAAGTAAATAAAAACTGTTAAACTGTTCTCTGTAAACCGCCCTTGATCTCTGGAAGGGGCGGTATAGAAGAAAAGAATAAATAAATAAATAGCGAAATTCGTCTGCTATTCTTATAGCTATACAATTTAATTTAGGCCAACAAAAATGTTACCCTAACCCATAGGTGTCAAACTCTGGCCCGCGGGCCAAATTTGGCCCGTAGTGTAATTATATTTGGCCCGCGAGGCTATACCAAATGACTACTAGAGCTAGCCCGCCGGTATTATACAGCGCATTCATTCATCGCTAATACTACAAATCCCATAATGCCTTGCTGTTGTTTTGGCGTGTCAATCAGGACAGGTCCCAGAAACACCCTCTCCTGTGTGACAGAAGTCATAGCGATCTCAAGCTACAACTGTCACTGTGGAACCCCTTCCCAAAAATGGCAAAAAGAAAGGCAGACAACAGGAACTTTCTGGACAGGTGGGAGACAGAATATTTGTTTACATATGTAAAAGACAGACCTGTTTGTCTGATTTGTGGAGTCAACGTGGCTATAACTAAGGAGTATAACATTCGACGACACTATGAAACAAAACACCATGACAAGTACAAGGACCTGGACATGACTCAAAGGAGTCAGAAAGTGGAGGAGATGAAAAGAAGTTTGGTTTCACAACAGAATATGTTCAAAAAGCCACATCACAAAGTGAGGCTGCTGTAAAGGCTAGTTATATTGTGGCAGCAGAGATCGCAAAATCAGCCCGGCCCTTTAATGAGGGAGAGTTTGTGAAAAAGTGCATGTTGAAAGTTTGTGACATCGTGTGCCCAGAGAAAAAGCAAGCCTTTTCAAACGTGAGCCTGAGCAGAAACACAGTAGCTGATCGCACATGTGATCTTGCCACCAATCTGTATGACCACCTTTTGGAAAAGGGAAAAGATTTCGTTGCATTCTCCCTTGCTGTGGATGAGAGCAGCGACGCATCTGATACTGCTCAGCTGTCAGTCTTCATCCGTGGAGTGGACTCAAATATGTGTGTTACGGAGGAGCTATTGGGATTCAAATCAATGCATGGCACAACCACAGGAAAGGAAATTTTTGAGGAGGTTTCCAAATGCGTAACTGAAATAAAGCTGCCGTGGGATAAACTCGTGGGATTAACGACAGATGGTGCGCCAGCGATGTGCGGTAAAACAAGTGGACTGGTGGGCAGGGTCCGGGAGAAGATGCAGGAAGAGAACTGTGCAGGTGAACTAACTGTTTATCACTGCATCATACATCAGGAATCATTGTGTGGCAAAGCCCTAAAGATGGAACATGTTATGACCACAGTAACACAAGTAGTTAACTTTATAAGAGCCAAAGGTCTGAATCACCGCCAGTTTAAGTCTTTTCTGGAGGAGTGTGGTTCGGAATACACAGACGTGCCGTATCACACAGAGGTGAGATGGTTAAGCCGAGGAAAAGTACTGAATAGATGTTTTGAGCTGCATGAGGAAATATGTCAGTTTCTGGAAAGCAAAGGGAAGGACACAGCAGAGCTTCGGGAGAAAAAGTTTCTGTGTGAGCTGGCCTTTCTGTGTGACATCTCGAGCCATCTCGATGCGCTGAACCTGCAGCTTCAGGGGCAGGGGCGCATCATCACAGACATGTACGCTGCAGTGAGGGCTTTTAAAACTAAACTGTGCCTGTGGGAGAATCAGATGCTGCAAGGAAACCTTGGCCATTTTCCCTGCTGCCAAACCATGAAAACGCAGTTCTTTACCAACTTGTTCCCATGCGCACAGTTTGCTGAAAAACTCAGTGTACTCGGTGCTGAGTTTAGCCGGCGATTTGCCGACTTTGATGTCCAGAAATGTAGGTTTGAACTGCTCAGTAATCCCTTTGCAGTTAATGTGGAAAATGCACCAACCAACCTCCAAATGGAGCTAATTGAACTCCAGTGTAATGACACGCTGAAGTCAAAGTATGATGCTGTGGGCGCCGCCCAGTTTCCACAGTTCATCCCTGACACAATGCCTCAGCTCCGCACCCAAGCTGCTCAGATGCTCTCCATGTTCGGCAGCACTTATCTATGTGAGCAACTTTTCTCCTCGATGAAGATGACCAAAACATCTCACAGGAGACGTCTGACTGATGAACACCTTCGCTCGATACTGAGGATTTCCTCAGCTCAAAGCCTGAGCCCAGACATTGATGAACTATCATCCAAGAAGAGATGCCAGGTATCTGGCTTGGGCACATCAGATTAGATCAGTGTGCAGCAAACTGAGCAATAATTAACGTTTTCTTTATGCACTTTTTCTTGCTACTCCAAGACATGGGCTTGAATGGTTGATTAATTTTATTATTGTTATTTTATTTTAAAAATTATTATTTATTATTATTTAAATCTTATTTAATAAATGAATGTCATTGATGTTTTTTTTATTTGAAATTGGTTTTTGCATATCTGAACTATTAAGTTATAAATTGTATAGTAATAAGTGTTGCTTCATATTCAATGTTAAAGCAAATCTTGTTTGGGTCCATATTAATAGGTTCATTTGTTCAATGCTGGCCCGCGACTTTGTTCAAGTTTTACATTTTGGCCCACTGTGTATTTGAGTTTGACACCCCTGCCCTAACCACTGTTCCCTCTAAGCTGTGCGCGTGTGTGTGCGCACACACCTCGCCGAGCAAGCGCACATACTTTATAACAGAGCGCACAAAAATTACGGTTCTGATTCTGATAGAAAACACAGACATCTTAAAATTTAAAAGTTGCTGTGTATTTACGGTTTTCACAAGTTCTAGAATATTATCTAGTGCAATCAATGTGGTGTACATACTGTATTCTGACATGTAGTCAAATTTTAAAGTATAGAACTCAGAGTGTCGTTATGTGACGCACAAAAATTTAACCTTCCATTGAAGAGCCGCAATGCTGGCCACTGGAGATTAAAGCTAATTTCCTGCAGTCCAACCCCCAATTTGGCCTCTTACAGCTAGGGTCGGGCTGCAGGGAATGTCCTCCAGCACCCCCCTTCCACATCCACGCCCCGGCATTTAAAAAAGGACACATCCAGGGACGTTATTCCACCTTATTTTTATTTATTTATTTATTTAAAGTCTTTTCTATACCACGCTGTTCGAGTCAGCTCGGTTTACATATAACAGAAACATTATCCATAAGTAAGGAGAAACCGTACTGGACTTACATAAAACAGGATATAAGAACTTGGGTTGAACTGGGTAAACTATCTACAACTCTAGGCTAAGGCAGGTTGCTGTCTGTATGCATCTGCTGGGGATAGTGGTTCTATTGTGTGGTGCTGGCGTCTTGTGTGGTGGTTGGGATGAGGTGATTGAGGGTGACAGACTGGTGTCGGTGAGAGGGTAGTTGTTGGGTGGTACCGTAGTGCAGTAAGAAAAGGTGGAGCTTGAGTGCCTTCCTGAACTGGGTGAGGTCTGTGATAGTACGGATGGCAGGTGGGAGTGCGTTCCAGCATGAGGGAGCATAAAACTTGAAGGCTCTCTTTCTTGTTGTCTGTGAGCATTTTGTGGATTCACTGGGTATAGATAAGGTATTGGCTGTGACTGATCTTCGAGTTCTGTTTGGCGGCGTGGGGTGGATGAGGTCGGTGATGGACGGGGATGTGAGGCTGTTGAAAGCTTTGAAGGTGATGAGGAGGATCTTGAAGGTTAGTCTCGAGTGGACTGGCAGCCAATGAAGGTGCTTCAATATTGGTGTTATGTGGTCAGACCTGGTGGCACCATGCAGTAGTCTGGCCGCTGTGTTCATAGCTAGCTGTAGTGGATGCAGCGTGCTCTTCGGTAGGCCGTGTAGGATGACATTGGCGTAGTCGAAGTGTGGAATGACTAAGGCCTGATAAATAGTCCTGAAGTCATCAGGTTCCAGAAGGGGGCGTAGGTGACGGGTTGAGCGAATCTTGAGATATATTGCGTTAACGGTGTTGGTTATATGTGTTTTCATATCAAGCCGTTGATCGAGTGTTACCCCTAGGTAACATATTGTGGACCTGATTTGGAGGTCAGCATCTCTTACTTTTAGTGTATTTGGTGGAGTGAATGCTTGGTCTCTGGTGATGAGTAGAGCCTCTGACTTCTTGTGGTTTATTCTTAAGTTTTGGGTGTGGAGCCAGTCAGTTGTAGCGTCAAAGCAGGCAGTTAGTTGAGAGAAGTCCACCTGGTCTGTGGCAAACGGCGTGTAGAGCAACACATCGTCTGCATACATAAGACATGAGATGCCGAATGAGTGGGCGATAGAGCAAATGGACTGCATGTATATAGTGAAAAACAGCGCCGAGAGGGAGGAGTCCTGTGGGACAACCTGTTTTTGCTGGAATGGTTTGGATGTCGAGCTTCCCGTCCTTACATGCTGCCACCTGTTTGAGAGGTAGGATTCACACCATCTCAAGGCTGCATCCTGTATCCCCTTCTCTGCCAGACGCTCTATGAGCAGTATATGGTCAACCGAGTCAAAGGCTGCGGAGATGTCGAGGAAGATTAGAGCATAGCCAGTTCTGGGTTTATCCAGTCCGGTAGTTAGTGTGTTGAAGAGGATGGTTAGAAGTGTCTCCACACCATGTGCTTCTCTGAAACCGTGTTGGCATGGGTCTAAGGGCGCAGCGGACTCAATGTGGTGGAATAACTTCCCTGCACATATCGCCAGCCCTGGACATACAGGGCCGACGTTAGAATTTCCCCTGTACGTCCAGGGTCGGCGAGTGCCCAGACTCCGCCCCGAGCCGCCCCTTCCCTGCCCCCATCTAACTTCCCCACACAACCAACGGGGAAGTTAGTCGAGGCTGGGTGAAGGCACAAATAGTGCGGATGGACGTCCCATTGGGTCGTCCATCCCCGCTATTCGTGGCACAGAATAACCCCCAATATATTTAAACATGATGGTGATTTTAAAAAAACACTGCCCATTGGGTTTAAATATTCACCTACCAGATACATATACATATGCACACGCGCAGACACATACTGTATATACATACAACATGTACTGTACAAAAATCAGGGCTAGCTCCAAAGATGGTTCAGGGTATTGGCGCACCCTAGGCAAACTAAGCCTTTTGCCCTCCTTGGCTGACAGAATCTATTGTTTAGCTTTGAATGCCCTGCTTTTTACTACCCTCAGAACTGCCACCCTAGACATTTGCCTAGGTGTTGGGCCAGTCCTGACAAAAATACAAATATTGAGAATTGTTTCATATATCTGATGAGCTGTCTTGTAGTGACTCAGATGTGTTTTTCATTTTCTTTGGTGTAAATTCTACCAACAACCCTACTGAATAAATCATGTGAAGGCACATTTTAGAAAAGACACTTAGCAAAGTGTGTGTAAATTGATGGCAATTTTGGAAAAGGCACCGTGCACATACATGGGTCTTCCAAAATCAACACATTCATGACTCCAAAGACACATGTAAAACAAATCCTGCGCATCTGGGGGCCTGCACATGTATGTGAAGGAAACTGGCCACTGCACATGTGCATAGTCCCCACAGAGAACATCAACTGAGGTAATGTGCATCTGCATGTTAAAATGCAGATACACATGCATGATTTTTTTTCCTGTTTTTGTATCTCACATATGTGCACAGGTCCCTTGTATGCCTGCATGCATGGCACGCGCTCCCCTTCTCATGCGTGGAATTTCTGCATACGTATGTGCTGCCGTGCACAGAGAAGAGCACAATGGCCACCAGACAGCCAAACTCTCATGGGTAGAGACCTTGATGTACGCTGCCTGGTTTGAAACAGAAGGAGCGTCCCTACTCCCAGAACAATGCAGGCCTCCCCTTTCTGCAGCAAGAAGCTTCTGGGAGAGGCTCTGCATGGCCCTAGCAAGGCAAAGCCACCATTTCATACCCTAAGACATAGCTCATCTACAGTAGCTGTAGGCAGACAACCAGTATGCAGGCAGGGAAGAAAGGTAGCCAGAGCTGGGCTAAATATGAGTCAAGACAGAGTAGTCCCCCTGGGACAACATCTCCTGAGGATCAGGAAAGAGCAGCAGCAGTTAAAACAATCAAAGATAGTGCAGCCACAGGAACACAGATATCCAGAAACACAATCTAAACCCAGCAGGGAGAGTAGGCACATATACAAAAGCATAGTAGTGGCAAGGCAACGTGTGACACAACTCTGGCAGGACAGGACTCACACAAGGTGAGGCTGCTGGGATGTGCGGGTGGTGACCTAGGAGAATGTCTGAGAATGCCATGGGAATAGTCGTAGTTTGGGGGAGGCAAGGGGGGCGGCTGCAGGGTGATGAAAAGAGCAGGCAGCAGGGCTGGTATTAGGGGGGGTGGCAAACAGGGCAATTGCTCTCAGCTCTCATGCCACAAGGGGCACCAAGTCTTTCAATTTGAAGGAGGACTAGCTTGAAGGTGGGCTTTGGTGCCCCCTCCACAATTTCTGCCCTGGGCCCCTGAATGTCTAACACCTGCCCTAGCTGTCAGCAACTAGAAGAACGTCACATGATGATGGCCAGATCTGACAATGGTAGTGGCACTTACTGAGTAAGCACATAAGCTGCAGCAGAACACTAGAAGCATGTGAAGAGCAAGAGAGTGCACTTGTTTCTGTGTCTTTCTTTGGTGGGGCCAGTGTCATATAAATCGTTTCCCTTTGAAAATTTGGGCTAGAGATGCCCATTGCAACAAACGTACCCATGTGCATACCAAGTGCAAGGAAGATTTCAGTCTGGGGAATTTACCCAGGCCACTATTTAATTGCCTGGGTAATTTCCTTTGAAAATTGTCCTACTACTACCTTCACTCTTACTTTATCCAGAGTAGAATAGCCTCTCACAGGAACTGAAGGCTACTGTAGAGGTCTGCTAAAAATGCGATTCTTGGAAACGTTTGCCTCCTGGTGTCAGTCAGGATTAGATGATGGAGCTCTCAGTGGCTGCTATGCCGCACACTGTGCGCAGTTCTCAGTGACTTTCTGTGCATTAACT
This sequence comes from Ichthyophis bannanicus, assembly GCA_033557465.1. Taxonomy (NCBI): domain Eukaryota; kingdom Metazoa; phylum Chordata; class Amphibia; order Gymnophiona; family Ichthyophiidae; genus Ichthyophis; species Ichthyophis bannanicus. The sequence goes on along the minus strand of CM066043.1, from coordinate 209,539,963 downwards.
TTGTTTGTGATTTTTTTATTTTGTTCTGTGCTATGTCTGAATTATTCACTTAAAATGATATTGTATTTGTTATGTGCTATTTTAACTGTACTCTGCTTTGTACAGCACTTCTAGTCCTAAGTGTTTATAAATTGTAAGTTTAGGTGTTTATTTTCCAGTTAATTAGGAATATTTTGAGGGTACAAAAAAAAATCTATGCTTATCAGTGTTTTCACTCCACAGGTACTATTGTTGGCAACTTTTTTTGGTAGAATCAAACTTCTACTCTATGTTGTGTCATTTAGCAAGGTTACTAGATGTCCTCGCTTTTCAGGTTTGGTCACTGATTTTAGAGCTGTGTCCCCCAACTCACACTTGTTTGGCAGGCTCCTGTCCCCAATTCCAGCAATGGAGACCGATTGGGGTAGGAAAAAATGTATTTTCAATTTAGTGTTTTTCATGTCATTTTTTAGAATTTACATCCCCTATCTTTCTATTTCGCACAGTAAGAGGGAAATGCATCACTCTTTCTATTTCGCTGTTGGTTTGTCTGCTTGGAAGTGTTGTTGTTGCTGTCATGGGATGGATGGGATGATTTGTTGCTCAAACCTGGAACTAAGGTGTCCCCCCCCCCCCCTTCCAGAATTGCCAAATTACCCAGGTTGCAGGAGTAAGATTTTAGGCCAGTCCTGGATATCTGACAATCTCAGCCTGAAGCATTCTGGGACCTGTAGCACTGATTTCAATGGGTAAAATCAGGAACTACAAATACCATACTGCATTGCAAACAATTTAAAACCAGAACTGGCAAAAAAATCTCACTCCTGGAACTGGGTAACTTGGCAATTCTGCATTTCGGATAAGTGTCCCAGTTGTTAATGCAGAACAGACACAAAAACTGAGTGGAAGATATAAGACAAGCAAGAAGAGAGGTGAAAGAGTTCCTGGGGCAATAGCATTTTTCCAGTGTTGTGGGTTAAAACCTAAAATCAGAAGCCCTAACTACAATTTCTTAAATTAAATTATGAATAAAGTAGTGTGACTGCTGCATTAGTCTACTTTAATAATCGATAAATATAAAGAAAAAGAAAAAAAGAAAATAAGGTTAGACGAACAGCACATTTTTGGACTAGATATTTGCAAACAGAAAGTCAGCATTGGGTTCTGCGGGGGTGGGAGTCAATCAGCCTCACAGAATCAGAGGTTTAAGGTAAGTGCTGTTTGAGACCATTGCAGCCACTTCAGATCATTGGCGCTCTAGGTGGCTGCCTAGTTCACCTAATGATCACGACAGCCCTGACTCAGACACACTGCCTATAAATCTCGCTCCTTAGCATCTCTAGTTTCTACCAGAGGTGGTGGAGGGTGAAAATGACTTGCCCAATGCCACTGGTTCTCAGCCCATTGCTCTATTGACTAGGCAACTCCACCGCCGGACTCCCGAGAGGGGCGACATCACCTGCCTGCCTCCGGCCCAATCGGGGCTGTGGGAGGGGAGCAGCAGCTCCTTTACTTTGAAACCGCCGATGGCGGGAAGAACTCCACCGCCGGACTCCCGAGAGGGGCGACATCACCTGCCTGCCTCCGGCCCATTCGGGGCTGTGGGAGGGGAGCAGCAGCTCCTTTACTTTGAAACCGCCAACAGGCGGGCCCGCGCCTGAGGGCCTCGCCAGAGGGCCCTTTGGCGTTGGTCCGTGGCGTTTGTTTATTCTGTTTAGTTAGTCTATGAATGTACTGTAACGTACTCCCTGTGTTATGTAATCCCTTTTATTACCGCTCTGATTGTATGAAGAGTGGTATATGTCTGTTTAACCTTGTATTGTATTGTACTTTGACCGCTTTGATTGAAGGAAAAAGCGGGATATAAATCTGTTTAAATAAATAAATAAATTCAGTGCATTGTTTCCATGCCGACTCATAATCTGCTGCTGTTGTCACACTCAGGACTACCCCTGCAGTTTTGTACATTCTGCTTTCTGAAGACAAGAAGTGTTAGGGGAAAGTCATGAACAAAGATCCTGGGGGTGAGGGGGAGAGGAGCATGCTAAGTGAATGAGACTCTATGGGGGAGTTGAGCAAAGAAGTAACTAGGTATCCATGGTAGGAACCCACATATGCTTATCTAATATACTGCTAGTCAGGCCCAGGTCATGGGACCAGGGCTGTATAAAGCGTGAATCGTGCCCTGTGCGACTTGCACATCGGGCGCACCCCCCCCATCCCCTCCATCTAGCCACTTTCTGGATGGGGGCGGGAGAGAAGAGGCGCGCCTGATGTGCAAGTTGCCGGTGCGCTAAGCAGATCTGCCCCTCCCTGCTTTGATGCCACGTCAGAGGAGGGAGGCACCAGACCTCTTTAGCGTGCCACGAGAAGGCTTAAGGGGCGCGTTTCAGCTGTCTACTGTTGCCTGCCGCCCCTGAGAGAAGAAAAAGTGGCGGCAGCAGGCAACAGCAGACAACTGAAATGCACCCCTTAAGCCTTTGCGCCCTGTGTGGCTGCACCGCTCGCACAGGGCTAGGTACGGTCCTGCATGGGACAGCAGAACTCTATTTTTAAACTCTAAAATCCATCTGTGAAATCTGTTGTCAGTGACATTTAATGGTTTCATATATTGTCGGATTTATTTAACTTTATTATTATTTTCAAACCAAAGCCACCATTCTCTCCTTTCTCCTCCAGGTCAAAGATGCACATAGACAATGCAGCTATATACACTCGCACAGGGACTGGAAAGAACTCTATGAGCTACACTAAAGACCAGTATGGTCCATCCAGTCTGCCCAGTAAAGTGGCTAGAGTGTTTGTAACTGCATCTCCGTGCAGTTCATCCCCTCTATGCCTGTGTTTAGGATTGTACTTGCCACTCCATGCAGGTCAGCCTTCCTCTGCAGGAGGAATATGGTTTGGGGAGCAAATATCTTTTTGCCTATTTTCAGCTATGACATTATGTTGGCTCTCTCCCATGAGAGCCTTTAATGGTAGACACAGCTGCTCAGATCTTGCAATTTTTTTGAATTGGGGGAGCAAAGGTGTGTGTCTGTATCCCAATACTCAGATAAACTGGCCATTCGGATGAGCCCTCCAGATATCTCTAGAACAGAGTGAAAATGGGCAGAAGACTTGGGGTTCCCGGTTACCCCAGGCACGATATTGAGCAAGATACGTCATATTCCAGGTTTAGTTCAATCGGCAAAATTGCGAGAGATACAGTTTCAGGTGGTATGCTGCACCCATTTTTCCCCACGATGGGCATTGCGGAGCAACTTGACCCAGGAGGGCAGCTGCCTATGGTGTATAACACCATTGGCGGGCCTGGCCTATAGGTGGTGGCACTGTGAGGTGATTCAAGGATATTGGCATTCTGAGGTGATTCAAGGGTGTTGGCACCAGATTCAAAACTATGTCAGCCTACTAGTGAACCAATGGGTGGAGTGGATTGGGGCTCTTGTGATATTTGATCAGCTGACAACTCTCCTTCCTAAGGGATGGTGGATGCGGTTGCTTGTCTGGAAGGCATGCATAGTGGGCAAGGAGCCCCTTCTTCAAAGATGGTGGAAGGCTGTGGCAGCTACCATTTGGGAGTGGCAGAGCTGCTTTCACTAACTGATGTTTTTGGAATGCCTTGATGCCCAGGGGGATGGGAAAAGGCAGGAAGCATTTCTGCAGCTGTGGGAATGGTATGTTAATACCTTGGCATCCTGAACGTGCAATGATCTGCTGCCCCTTTAGAGAGCTCCTGGCTAGAGCATTGAATACTCAGGTTCCAGACCATTTGACTATATTTAAAGGGAGACAGTGACACTGGAATGTTGAGACTAACCAGTTGGAGTATGATTGAGGATGTGAATGTTTGAGGCACCATTGGAGACGGGGGGGAGGGAGGGGGAGGGGAATAGGGAACTATATATAAAATGAAAATATTTGTTCTGTGTACTCTGTATACTGGGCACAATTTAAGTGCACCCACTGCCCTCAGGTGTGTATTTTGAACTAATAAACAATATTTAAAAAAATAGATATTTATGTTTGCTTTGATTTCATCCTCTTGCTAAGCATAGTTACTCACCTGCAACAGGTGATCTCCGGGAACAGCAGGAATTTAGGCTTCACATATGGGTATCGTCGGCACCGACGGAGCCTGCGCGGGAATGCTCCCCAGCGTCCAATTAGAAAGCCTTTGGGAGCATCCCACAGCGCCTGCGTGCTGCCTTCCCGCCTTTCCCAACTGCGTCTCTCCAGTTGAGTTTAAAGCTGAGACAAAGAGAAAGAGATAGAGAGATACAACTCCTAGGGGAGGTGGGTGGGTTGTGAAGACTAAATTACAGCTGTTCCCGGAGATCACCTGTTACAGGTGAGTAACTATGCTATCTCCAGGAACAAGCAGGAATGTAGTCTTCACATATGGGGACTCCCTAGCTTTAGATGCCAGGGAGAGACCCCAGAAGTTGTGTGTCCTTGTGAAAGGGCTCCACTTCCCCCATGGATCTCCGGCATCCTACCAGGGATGGTGGGTAGGAGTTGATTAGGTGTGGAACAGGTGTTGGAGAACAGCCTGACCAAACAAGGCATCCCGGCCGAAGTCCTTGTCCAAGCAGTAATGGGCTGTGAAGGTATGAACCGAGGCCCAAGCGGCTGCTTGACAGATGTTGTCGATAGACACAGAGTGCAGATGAGCCATTGAAGCTGCCATGGCTCTCACATTGTGAGCTGTGACATGGCCCTCCAGAGGAAGATTCTTACTTTGATAGGCAAAGGAAATACACTGTGCAATCCAGTTGGACAGTGTTCTCTTGGAGACTGGAAGTCCCAGATGAGAGGGATCAAAGGCAACAAAGAGTTGAGAGGACTTTCTATATTTCTGTGTTGTTGTTGTTAAGTGCCATCGAGTCGGAGTCGACTCATGGCGACCCTCTGGATAGCTATCCTAAATTGTGTTCGGTCTTCAGTCAGGCGGCTCATTGTTGACAGACTGGTACCCGTAGCTGCTGTTATTGTATCGATCCATCTCATTGCTGGCCTTCCTCTTTTGCGTTGACCTTCTATCTTGCCAAGCATGATGTCTTTCTCTAATGATCTCTCTTCGCATGATGTGTCCAAAGTATGAAAGTCAAAGTCTTGTCATCTGAGCTTCTAAAGAAAGCTTAGGTTTGATCTCCTCTAGTACCGACTGGTTTGTTCTTCGGGCAGTCCATGGTATACACAGTATTCGCCGCCAGCACCATAATTCAAAGGCATCAATTTTCTTCCTGTCTGTCTTTTTCACTGTCCAGCTTTCACAGCCATATTATGTTACTGAAAATACCATGGCTTGAACAAGTCGAATCTTTGTATGGAGAGAGACATCTCTGCTCTTGAGAATCTTATCTAGGTCTTTCATAGCCATTCTGCCAAGAGTAATGCTTCGTTTGATTTCTTGACTGCTTGTTGCTTCTTTATTGATAGTTGATCCAAGTAGGTTAAAGTTGTTCACAATTTCAATTTCTTCTCCTTCAACGATGAACCTGTTGATTATGCCAGTTGTCATGATCTTTGTCTTTTTTACATTAAGGTGCAGGCCCATTTTGAGACTATGTTCTTTGATTGTGAGAAGCAAATGTTTCAGATCATCTTCACTTTCAGCCAGTAATGTAGTATCATCAGCATAGCGAAGGTTGTTGATGAGTCTTCCACCAATCTTCACACCTCTGTTGTCTTCATACAATCCTGCTTCTCTGATGATTTGTTCTGCATATAAATTAAACAGGTAGGGGGAAAGTATGCAGCCTTGTCTTACACCTTTGCTTATTTTAAACCATTCTGTTTCTCCTTGTTCCGTTCGAACTGTTGCTTCTTGATCAATGTACAGATTGCGCAAGAGAACGATCAGGTGTTCTGGTATACCCATGCTTCTTAATGTGGCCCAGAGTTTCTCATGGTTTACACAGTCAAAAGCCTGTGTTGCTGTGTTCTCTGTAAGTAAAAAGCTAAAGCTCCTTTACAGTCCAAAATATGAAGATTCCTTTCTGCATTTGATGCATGAGGTCTTGGAAAAAACACAGGTAGGTAAACCGCTTGGTTCAAATGAAAAGGCGAGACCACCTTTGGCATAAAGTGTGGATGAGTCCTAAGGACTACCTTGTCATGATGGAACCTTGTATAAGGAGAATCAGCTACTAGTGCCTGCAACTCACTAATGCGACGTGCTGATGTGATTGCAATGAGAAAGATAACTTTCCAAGAAAGGAATTTCAACAAGGTAGTAGCCAAGGGTTCGAAAGGTGGCTTCATAAGCTGGCCAAGAACCAGGTTTAAGTCCCATGCCACCGGTGGTGGCCTAAAGGGAGGCTTAGCTAGAAGAAGGCCTCTCATAAATCTTGTTATAAGAGGATGGGAGGAAAAAGGTTGTCCATTTAAAGGCTTGAAAGAAGCTGCAATTGCACTTAAATGGACTCTTACCGAGTTATAGTCCTGCATTGGATAAATGAAGGAGATACTCCAGTAATGATTCGAGAGGTATCGCAAGGGGGCTAAGACCCTTCTGTGAGCACCATATGGTAAACCTTTTCCACTTGAAAGCATACGAGCATCTTGTGGAAGGTTTTCTAGAAGCATAAAGGATATCCTTTACTTGCTGAGAAAGGTTAAGATCATGGAGATCTAGTCCTTCAGCAACCAAGCCCTGAGATGCAGAGACTGGGGATTGGGATGCCATAACAGTCCGTCCTCCTGAGACAGGAGATCTGGAGCAGACCCTAACTCCAGAGAGGGAGCTTGAGAGAGATGTAGAAGCAGAGGGTACCACACTTGCCGTGGCCAATGTGGAGCTATGAGAATCATACGGCCTCTGTCTCTCTGAAGCTTGAACAGGGTTTTGGGAATTAGGGGAATGGGTGGAAAGGCATAAAGGAAGTCTTGACCTCAATGAAGGAGGAATGCATCCCTGGCCTGAGAGCCCTGAGCCGGAATTCTGGAACAGAACCGGGGAAGTTTGGCATTCAACGGATTGCAAAGAGGTCTATGTCCGGGGTTCCCCAAATTTGAAAAATCTTGGCCACGTGGTCTGCATGTAGAGACCATTCGTGTGGAAGCAGAACTCAACTGAGTCTGTCTGCCCAAGAGTTTTGGATACCTGAAAGATATACTGCCAGGAGATGAATCTGATGCTCTCTGGCGAGGGCCCATAGTCGCAAAGCTTCATTGCAAAGCGACAGAGAGCCTGTTCCTCCCTGCTTGTTCACATAGAACATGGCTACTTGATTGTCCATGTGAATGAGGACTGTCTTGTAGCTGAGCATAGTGTGGAACACCCGAAGAGCAAGGAAGATTGCTCTGAGCTCCAGAAGATTGATGTGTAGATGAGTCTCCTGTGGAGTCCAGGTGCCTTGGGTGGAGAGGTCTTGCTGATGAGCTCCCCAACCCACTGGTGAAGCATCTGTTGTGAGAGTAGCCTGGGGTAAAGGTTGTTGAAATGGGGACCCCAGAAACAGGTTTTGAGTGGACTGCCACCATTGGAGGGACAAAATAAGGCGATTTGTGTTTGCTATTTTGTCTGACAGGCACCCTGATGCCTGGGTCCATTGAGTGGATAAAGTCCACTGGGCTGCCCTCATATGGAGGTGAGCATAAGGAACCACATGCACAATAGATGCCATGTGGCCTAGTAGCTGTAACATTTCTCGAGCAGTGAGGTGAGGCTTTAGCACTACTTGATAAGCTAACTGCACCATGCAAAGGCAACGGGTCTGGGGGAGATAGGCCCTTGCTTTCCTGGTATCCAACAAAGCTCCTATGAACTCTAGAGACTGAGTGGGAATTAGTCTGGATTTTGGGATGTTTATGACCAGACCCAAATACTGAAGGATATGCATTGTGCAAGATAGAGAAATCCTGGCCTCTGACTCTGACGGGGCTCGAATGAGCCAGTCATCTAAGTAGGGGAAGACGAATATTCCTAGAGTGTGAAGAAATGCTGCTACCACAGCCATGCATTTCGTAAACACCCTTGGTGCTGAGGCCAGGCCAAAAGGAAGCACCCTGTATTGGTAGTGCTTTCCTTGGAAAAGGAACCGAAGGAACTTTCTGTGAGTTGGATGGATGAGAACATGAGTGTACGCATCCTTGAGATCTAGAGAACAAAGCCAATCCTGACTCTGAAGGTATGGCAGCAGGGTTCCCAGAGAAATCATCTTGAATTTCTCCTTGAACAGGAATTTGTTCAATTCTCTGAGATCTAAAATAGGTCTGTGTCCCCCTGTTTTCTTTGGGATAAGGAAATAGGGGGAGTAAAACCCTGTACCCTGTTGAGGAATGGGTACCTCTTCTATTGCCCCTTGGGCAAGAAGCATAGTGACCTCTTGATCTAACAGGTTGATGAGAGAGGTCTGAGAATTGAACTGTCTTACCATTGTGAGAGGGGGCATGCGGAGAAAGTGAAGCTTGTACCCCTCTTTTATAATGGAAAGAGTCCAATGTTCTGCTGTTATTTGCCCCCATCTGGGGGCAAAGTGACACAACCTTCCTGGAATGGTGGAAGGTTCTGGTCCATTGAGGGCCAGGAAGGCTAAGTTCTCTAGATGGAAGTCAAAGGCCTTGTGGAGGCTGAGACTGCTGAGACAGTTGAGGCTTAGCAGTCTTTGCTTTCCTTTGTTTAGTTGGTTGCTGACTCTTCCGGACAGACTGACCTGCAGAACGTCCCTGCTGATAAGAGGGATAAAACATTTTCTTTTTGGAAAAGAATGGTTTCTTGAAAGATTTCTTCTTTGCAGGATCAGCTGTGGCTTTGGATAATCTATCCAAAGTGGAGTTATCAGCATCCAACTCATTGGCCTTTTCTTGCCAATTTTTGCCGAATAGATTCTCACCTGTACAAGGAATATTGCCCAGTTTGTCCTGCACCCAGAGCTCCAAATCGGATGCCTGGAGCCAGGCAATTCTACGTGCACCTATGGCAATGGCAGAGGTTCTGCGTATGCACTCAAAACAGTCAAAAGCTGCACGATTGACAAATTTAGAAACATCCTGGGCATGTTTAACCAGTGTGAGAAAATCCTGCCTATCTTCAGGAAAAAGAGGGCTCAAAACCTCTAAATCTCCTGTGACTTCCTTAAGGAACATTCCCATATATAAAATATAGGAACTGATCCTGGCAGAAAGCATGGAAGCCTGGAAAGTACGACGTCCAAAGGCATCCAAAGTTCTACACTCACGTCCTGGAGGATTAGAGGCATGCCTCTTTGCACTCCTGATCCTTCTCATAGCTGACTCCACTACATAGAGTGGTGAGGAAGCTGAGTCTTTTGGAAACCAGGACACGGAGGTACTCGATACATGGTAATCCAGTCTACGAGAGTGAGGAGAGGTGGTAAGGGGTGTTTCCCACATCCTTAACATGAGATCATTCAAGATCTCATGGATAGGCAAGGTAGCTGCCTCCTTAGGAGCTTTGGGATATTGTAGAATCTCCAACTCCTTTGCCCTGGGCTCTGTTTCAGGAGCCACAGTAATGGAGAGACCTCGAGCCACCTCCCTGATAAAATCCTGAAAGGAGATATCTTCTGGAGGAGACATCCTGCGTTTGGGAGAGGAAGGCTCCTCGAGGAGAAGTACTCCGGTACCGACAGAACTGTCAGAATCCTCAGACTCCTCCGAGGATTCAAAGTACCATCTGTCCAGATGCTCTTGTAGAGCACGATACCCGTACCGACCGAAGTCAGTGCCAGGGGGATCAGTACTGGTGTACTGGTACTGGAGGGCATGGCTTGACTGGGTGCCGGCAATGCAGACACCGATGTCGATGCCGATGGAGATAGTGTGCAAGGAGAGCCGCCAGACTGCGTTCGATAGCCAGGAACCTCTGGTCTATCGATGCTGCCGATGCCTGGGTATCGGTAACGGAGAAGACAGCCGGTACCCCAGAGCATGGCACCAGTAGTTCTGCCGAGGTTGAGGCCTCGAGAACATCCTGGAGCCCCGATAATGCTTTGGAAGCCGAAGCCTCCCGCTGGGGCAATTTTGCCGGTACAGAACCCTCAAGGGCAACGCCAGAGGCATCTCGATGCTTAGAAGGAGATCTACCCTTTGAGGACCGGCTGGACTTATGTTTAGTTACCTGAGATCCATGGGAGGAAGACAAAGCCCTGGAAGACATCGATGCCACAGAGGCTGCATCGGAGGGAAAAAGGGTGCTAAATTTAGCAGCCCGGTTTTGTCGACCCCTCTTGGACATCATGGCACAGGCCATACACTCCGAAATGGAGTGGTCAAGACCTAAACATTTTAGACACCACTCATGGGTGTCGGTGATGGAGATGGTACCACCACACTTGGTGCACTTCTTGAAACCCAAGGCGGGTTTCTCCATAGTATGGGAAACATTTTGGGCCTAAGGCCCAAAAAGGCGCGTGCACCTGAAGAGAAAAGGAAAAAAATTTTTTTTTTTTAAAAGAAAGAAAGAAAGAACCGTCAGTACCGGTATAGCGTCGAGGGAAGGCAGACGCGACCACAAAAAAGAAGGTTAGGAAAAAATTTTCTGCGGTGACAGGAACGACGACCTGCTGGCTCCGCGGAAAACGAAGAACTGGAGAGAGGCAGTTGGGAAAGGCGGGAAGGCAGCATGCAGGCGCTGTGGGATGCTCCCAAAGGCTTTCTAACTGGACGCTGGGGAGCGTTCCTGCGCAGGCTCCGTCTGTGCCGACGATACCCATATGTGAAGACTACATTCCTGCTTGTTCCTGGAGATTAAAGGGATCCACTGTGCCTGTCCCACATCATTTTGAATTCTGTCACTGTATCTGCCCCTACACTGGGAAGGCATTCCAAGCATCCACCACCCTTTCAGTGAAAAAGTATTTCCTGATGTTGCTTTTAAGTTTACCTCCTTGCAGCTTCATCGTAGACCCTCTAGCCTTACAGCTGTCCCTTCTTTGAAAAAGGTTTGTTTGTTCATTGATATCCTTTAAGCATTTAAAGGTCTGTATCATATCTCCCCTGACCCTCCTCTCCTCTAGGGTATTACATATCTAGGTCTTCAAGTCTCTTCTCTTACGTCTTCTGTCACAGTTTACAAATCATTTTGGTGGCCTTCCTTTGAATCATTTCAAGTCTTTTTATATCCTTTGTGACATACGGTCTCCAGAACCAAACACAATACTCCAAGTGAGGCCTCACCAATGACTTGTACAAGGGCAGTAATACCTCATCCTTTCTGCTGGTTATTCCTTTCTGCATGCAGTCCAGCATTCTTCTGGCTTTGGCTACCGCCTTGTCACATCGTTTCGTCACCTTGAGATCCTCAGACACTAGCACTCCAAGGTCTCTCTCTTGGTCCATGCACACCAACCTCTCTCCTACTATTGCATACATTTCCTTAGGAGTTTTACATCCCAAGTGCATGACCCTGCACTTCTTCGCATTAAATCTTAACTGCCAAGCATTAGACCATTCTTCCATTGTTTTTAGATCTTTCCTCATGTTGTCTACTCCCTCAGAAGTGTCCACTCTATTGCAAATTTTCTCTCATTTGCAAAAAGGCAGATTTTTCCATTCAGTCCTTCCACAATGTCTCTCATAAATATATTGAACAGTATCGGTCCCAGAACCAATCCCTGAGACACACCACTATGCACCTTCCTTTCTTCTGAGTGAGTTCCATTTACCACCAACTTCTGTCATCTGTCAGTCAACCAATTTCTGATCCAGTTCACCATCTTGGGACCTATCCCCAGGTGGCTCAGTTTATTGATAAGCCTCCTATGAGGACCAGTATCAAAGACTTTGCTGACATTTAGGTATATCACATCCATCGCATGCCCTTGATCTAGTTCTCGGATAAACCAGTCAAAGAACTCAATCAAGTTTGTTTGGCATGATCTTCTCCTGGTAAAACCACATTGCCTCGGATCAAGAAATCCATTGGTTTCCGAGAGGCCACTATTCTTTATTTCAAGAGCACCTCCATTAATTTTCCCACCACATAGGTAAGGCTTACCGGCCTATAGTTCCTCATCTCTTCCCTATTAGCACTTTTGTGAAGAAGTAATACATCAGCCCTTCTCCAGTCCTGCAGAACCTCTCCTGTCTCCAAGGATCTATTGAAAACATCCTTTAAAGGTCCTGCCAGAACCTCTCTGAGCTCTTTCAGTATCCTGGGATGTATCCTATCTGGTCCCATGGCCTTGTCCTCTTTCAGTTTTGCAAGCTATTCAAACACATCATCTTCTGTGATTTGTGTGGTATCTACTCCATTCCCATTTCCTTATTTGTCACTCATATGTGGTCCTTCTCCAGATTTTCTTTCATGAAAACAGAACAGAAGTATATGTTTAACATTTTCACTTTTTCAATGTCACTTTCCAAAAATCCATCCTCAGCAATTTTGAGTCTTGTAATTTCACCTCTGATCTTCCTCGTCTCCCAAATATACCTGAAAATACTTTTGTCCTCACACTTCACACCTTTAGCCATCTTTGCATTTGCTATCTTTATTTCTCTCTTTGTCTCTTTTAGCTTTATCCTGTATTCTTTTCTCTGTTCCTCTTTTTGAGATCTTCTGAATTTTGTGAAAGCTGTGTTTTTTGCTTTTATTTGTACAGTCACTTCTTTGGAGAACCAAATAGGCTTCCTTTTCCTCTTGTTTTTATTTACTTTCCTTAGATATTGCCTCTTTTAGTTTAGCCCACTGCAATTCCACTTTCCTTATCGCCTCCTATCCTGCCAACTTCTCCTTCAGGTACTTTTCCATTTTATTGAAGTCAGCATTTTTGAAATCCAGGACTTTGCTGAGATTGGACTTTGCCTTGACTTTTACCTCAAACCACACTGTGTGATGATCACTGCTGCTCAAATGGGCACCCACCCGAACATACCACACACTGTCTCCATTGGCGAGTACTAAATCCAGCATCAAACTTTCCCTGGTCGGTTCCATCACCAGTTGTCTGAGCAATGCTTCTTGGAAGGCGTCCACAATCTTTTTACTTCTTTCCAGATTCGCAGAAGGAATATCCCAATCCATATCTGGCAGATTAAAGTCACCCAATATGATCACTTCTCCCTTCATAGCTACCTTTGCAATTTCAATGATCAAGTCTCTATCCATTTCCTCAATTTGAGTTGGAAGCCTGTAGACCACACCAGTATGGATGAAAGCGCCATCTCCCCTTTCTAAAACAATCCACAGCGCTTCTTCTTTTCCCCACGTCCCCTGCATTTCAGTGGCTTTAATATCGTTTTTGACATATAGGGCTACTCCTCTTCCTTTTTTGTCTTCTCTATCTCTTCTAAATAAATTATAACCAGCTATGGCTATATCCCATAGCCATAACTGGCTACAATTTATTTAGAAGAGATACAGAAGACAGAAAAGGGGGATTAAAAAGAATTAGCATTGGTTAGACAAAAGCATAAGAAAATAATTTCGATCAATTGTTGACTATCTGTGAAAGAACACATACAAATTTCATGAGGAGATTAGTAGTATTCTGATAGATTTTGAGTTATTAATTTTTAGTTGGTCTAGTCTTTTTTGTTTTGTTTTGTTTTGTGTGAGTGGAGGAGTAGCAATTTCCTAAGTACCCAAAAGATCAAGGGTTCAATTCCCACTGGCACTCCTTGTGACCTTAGGCAAGTCACTTTATCCTCCATTGCCTTGGAAGAAAAGGCCTGGCAATCCTACTTCCAGTGATACATTGCCAAGAAAATCCAGAGGCTGTGCTGACTTGACAGCACTTTAAAAAAAGTCTTTTTTTGTACCCTATGCAAAAAGGTTCTACAAAGGGAATCATACTAAAACTCACCTCCTAGATATATGAGCACATTTTATTTATTTATTTGGCATTTTTTATATATATTGTCTTTCAGTTTTATCAAGACGGTTTACAATGAACATAACAGTTTTACATGGAACAGGTACATTCATCAACTATTTTACATGTAACAATTAATAATTGTCTTGTAAATTTTGACAATTAACTGTGCAACATTTCAATAACTATTTACAGGATAGCTATTTTATAGTCTAAATGGATAAGATCAACCGATCCATATTTCATAATACATGAGAACAGGTGAGTGCTCTGTTCCTGTTTGCTGCATTTATCTTTCTTTTTTTTTTTTAACTTTTATTTTCATTTTAGAACATCGAAACAAAAGGACATACAGAATAGAAGACATGAACAAATAATATTATACAATCACAGACAGTAAACCCCCACCACCCCCCTCCCCCCCTGCTTCTTCTCTGGGATACGTAACAATCCAGTATCGGGTGTATATACACATTATTATCTTTCGAGATAATAGAAGTATCTGCAACATGATGAGTGTAGCTATACGGCTATATTGGAGCATCTGGCAATCTGAACATAGTCATTAAGCATCTGCCACTTAGACAAGTGAGAGCAGTCCTGAGCCTGGAATGCCATCCGACGAGGTATCTGCTCATATGTACTATATAAGCAGACAGAATTCCACCATTCGGTAAAAGTTAGGCGGGAGCCATTCTTCCAATTTTTCGTGACTAAGCATACAGCCACACCCAACATAAAATCCAGGAGGAAGCGGCCTGTCCTGGGAAGAGAGGGGATCCCCGCCACAGAGCGGAGTCCCACAATCTTCCAAGAAAGGGGCTCCCGGAAGTGTAGGATACTTTGTATCCGGTCCCAAACCCGCCCCCAATATTGCTGTAGTGCTGGACATTCATAGATAACATGGGCGAAGGTACCCACCGCTGTATGGCATGACCAACATCGATAGCTTGTATTGACATTCCATTTGGCCATCTTCTCCGGAGTATAAAAGCATCTGTGGGCAAAATAGAAGAGCGTTTGAGTGACAGAGGCGGATCTAGAGACCCGCACCACTTTGCTCCAGACTATCTTCCATTGCTGGGGAGTTAAAGTGATTTGCAATTCGCGCTCCCATGCCTGCTGGGCCCTAGGGGTGTCCCTGCCTGGACTATGAGTGAGTATTTTATAAAAGTTAGATGCCACCCCTGGTAGACTCCCGATACAACGAATCACCTCTGACAGCCCTTCCACGCTAGTATCAGAGCGCGGAATGACCCGAGCGCCTTTAAGGCAATGTTGGAGCTGCACCCATTGAAAGTAATATTTCGCTGGTAGACCAAATTCCGTTTGTAAAGCATTAAAGGATTTCCAGCGATCCCCAGCAAACAGCTGCTTAGGTGTCCAAATCCCCCTGGAGTACCAGGGTCTCCATGCTATCGTTTTTTTGTTAATTTGAAAACGAGAGTTATGCCATAGCGGGAGATGGTCCAGGGGGCACGCCTGCGGACCCAGAGATTGAATGAGGGCATTAAAGGCCACTAGAGTGTCTACAACCATTGGTGAATGGCGGGAGTCTGAATGATGGCTCATTCCGGGGAAGTAGGCCAGCGGAACTGGTCCACTAAGCTCTTCTTCAATATCTAGCCACACCGGGCGGCCTGCTGCCGGGGTATCCAACCAACGGGCACCTTGCTTTAAGAGGAAGGCTTTATGATATTTGAGAAAATCTGGGAATCTAGCTCCTCCTCTCGCTTTATCAGATTGCAAGTGTTGTTTAGCTATCCTGGGTGTTTTACCCTGCCATAAATAACGGATAAGAAGGCCTTCTATATCTTTGTAAATGTGTCGGGGCAATAAACATGGTAGCATTTCGAGAATGTAGTTCACTTTAGGAACTATCATCATTTTCACTGTTTCCAAGCGGCCCCACCATGTAAGGGTTAATGGAGACCACCGATTGGTAAGTTCACGGACTTTGGAGATTATCGCCTTGGCGTTGAAACTGATAGTGTTCTCTAAAGGATAGCAATAATAGACCCCGAGATATTTCACCATACTATGCTGCCAGAGAAAGGGAAAGGCTTGCATGTCGGCCGCATGTACCCGGTGATTAAGTGGGAAAGCAACCGATTTGGTCCAGTTGATCTTATAGCCCGAGAGCTGCGAATACCTGTCTAGTAATTCTAAGACTACTGGGACCGAGTCCAAAGTTATAAAAAGCATAAGATCATCTGCATAAGCGGAGAGTTTGATCTCTCTGTGTCTAAAGGGGGCACCTCGGATGTCTGCGGACTGCCTAAGTAACAGGGCTAGAGGTTCGAGCGCTAAGTCAAAGAGCAGAGGAGATAGGGGGCACCCTTGGCGTGTACCTCTTTGAAGGCTGAATGGCTGAGATTTGATAGCATTCACACATATACTGGCTGTGGGTTCGGCATACATGACTTGAAGAAACCGGAGAAAGCCCTTCCCAAAGCCGTACCAACGGAGAACAGCAAATAAGAAGGGCCATTCTAGACGGTCGAAGGCTTTCTCGGCGTCTAGGGAAAGGCCAACTAGTGGTAGATCTAGGCTTGCAGCATTAGTCAAAACATGACATAAAGTCCTAGCGTTGTCGGCAGTGGATCTTCCGGGTATAAAACCACATTGATCAGGGTGGATTAGTGTAGACATTTGGTCAGATAGTCGAGAGGCTAAGATAGTCGCAAAAATTTTATAGTCTGCGTTAAGGAGGGAGATGGGGCGGTAGTTAGCTGTTAACAGCGGATCCCTCCCTTCTTTTTCAAATACTACCACATTCGCCGCCGAAAAGGATCCCAAGCAAGATGTGTCTTCAGCCAGAGCAGTGAAATAGAGTTTTAGGTGGGGGGCTAGATCAGCACTGAACGTTTTATAAAATTCGGCCGGAAGACCGTCAGGGCCTGCGGCGCGTCCCGAGGCCACACGTTTAAGGGCAGAGTGAATTTCATTAGTAGAGAAGGGTTTATCCATCGCAACCCTATCCTCTTCAGAGAGGGTCGGCCGTTGGATTCCGGATAATAATCGCTCAAAAGCCTCTGACGTGAAGTCACATTCTGATTTATAAAGACGAGTATAAAAATCCCGGAAAAGCTCTACGATCTCTGTATTATTTGTCACTATGTCCCCTCCTACCGGGTTTCGGAGAGCCGCTACCCGTTTAGCTTCTTTTTGACCTTTCAAAGCATTAGCTAAGAGTCTACCAGCACGGTTGCTTTCCCGATAGTACATCCCTTGCTGCGATGCGATATTTTTAGAAGCTGCAGCAGACAGGATTGAGTTATATTGAAAGCGTAGGCGTTGCAATCGTAACAACACACAAGGATCAGTGCGGGAAGTAAGAACCCGTTCCCCAGTTTTAATTTGTTGCTCTAATATTAATAACTGTTGCTTACGCTGTTTCCCCAAGCGAATTTGATAGCTAGTAATGGTTGCACGAATGGCAGCTTTAAAGCCCTCCCACCAAGCCCAGCCCACGGTATCATGTGGTAAGTTAAAATGGAAATAGTCCTGAATGGCGGCCCGAATGTCTAACTGAAACTCTTGTTGCTCTAGCAGGGTCCTATCAAAAAACCAATTTCCCGGATTCCCACTGGGCAGGTTAGCGTGCAACTGGAAGGAAATGGCAGCATGGTCTGAGATATGTAATGGGTGAATCATCGCTGTGTCTACCTGAGATACCAGCACTTTAGATATTAGGAAAAAATCTATTCTGGACTGTGATAGATGGGGGGGAGAATAGAAAGTAAATTCCAGTTCAGCAGGATGCAACAATCTCCAAAGATCCACTAAAGCGAGATCTTTGATCAAGGAGGTGAGTGTGAGGGAGCTCTTGGGCAGGCCACTCGTTCTAGGCGGTTGCCTGTCTATCAGAGGATCGACGACTTGATTAAAGTCGCCACCTATTATCAGCGAAGTGCTAGCAGAGGCCTGCGCAACCTGAGCAATGGTAGCAAAAAAGGCAGGATTATCCACATTGGGGGCATAAATACATATACATGTTAGTTCAAGGTGTCCAATTTTAAGATGGACGTGGGACCATCTGCCCTCCGTGTCAGAGCTAGTGGCAATAATGGTGACAGGCAAGGATTTCCTCACCAGAATAGCTACCCCACATTTCTTAGAAACAGCCGGAGAGTAGGCAGCTACCATGTAAGGTTTAATATTGAGTTTCAGAGTTTCGGTAGAATTTAAGTGCGTTTCCTGAAGAAAAACCAGGTCCGCCTTTTCATGACTCAAATAACTAAGGATTTTCTTTCTTTTAATCGGGTTGTTGATTCCCTTTACGTTCAATGAAAAACCTTACATAGGGCCATAAGACATTGTTATACATTTGAAGTAAAAGCGCAGGCGAGTATGGAATATATACCACATCTGTACATCTATATCATACACATCAATTAAGATACCAGATACACCCCATATGAGAGAACAAGCACCGAAGTGCCCCAGAGAAGAAGCATAACCCCAAATATAAATGGCGACCATATGTCTGCGGGAGGAGGCCCAAGAGAGTGCAATTGCAATACTTGAACCCTTCTGTGACCACAGTCTCCGATCCCCACCGAAGTAGCTGTGGGCATGATAGAGCAGAGTCATCAAGGCTAGTGAAAGCCAAGGCCGTGAACCGCCAAGGCAGTCTCCAAGGTAGAGAGCGTCCGAAAACAATATGGCGGGTTTTACCAATATAAGGTCAATTAGCTAAGTGTTCCTTGGATCAACGCATCTGATCTGCCTCTTTGGACTCCAAAAATTCCGCAAGTAATTCAGGATCATCAAATGTTCTAGTCTGGTTGTGCAGCGTTACCCTGAGTTTAGCCGGGTACATCAGGCCATAGCGAGCTTGCAGTTGTTGTAGCCTCGGTCGAAATTCCAGGAATCGCTTTCTACGATCAACCGTGGGCTTAGCCAAATCAGGAAAGAAGGATATCCGGTGGCCCTCAAACTCGATGGGGCCTTTTGCGCGAGCGGCATTCAGAATTTGCTCAACATGTTGGTATCTTAAGAGCCGAAAGATAATAGGCCGCGGGGTCTTCCGATTGAGCGCCATATTTGAGGGCACTCGATGAGCCCGGTCAATCTCCAGGTCTTTAGCAAATGTGATCCGAAGTAGGGAAGGAAGCGCCTTACAAAGAAACTCCTTCATGTCTCCAGACTCAGCTCCCTCCGGTATGCCCACGAGCCGTATGTTATTGCGGCGGGCCCGATTGTTGCCATCTTCCACTTCTTTCTAAAGGGCCCGTATCTGGCGCTCTACTTTGTCAAGTTTCGCCAACCGGACCGAGTGTGAGTCCAGTATGCCTTCCATTTTGTCTTGTCGTAGGGAAAGCCCTTCAAGTTTGCTTTGCAGCATGCCGAAATCTTCACGCAGTGCTCGGAGTGACTCCCCGTTGGATTGCACAAGGTCTTTTACCCCTCGTATTTCAGTGAGGATCTCCTGCTGCATCTCGGGGCCTTCCCGAGGTGCGGGCTGTTTCTGCGGAGACGGGGGCTCGGTTTTGGAGCGTTTACCATGGGAATTCGTTGGGGTCCCGAAATCTAGGCGTGCTGGTTTGGTCCCCGCCATCACCCCAAGGTACCCCGGTAGAGTCAAAGCAATATTCAGAATTAAAACGGTTCAAAATTCAGGAGTCTTGGTAGGCCTCTCGGGAGCCTCAGCGCTATGCGACTATCCCGCTGGACATCAGGCTCCGCCCCCCTGCATTTATCTTTCTGATTGGATCCCGGTTTCAGCTGATTCGCACCAGCGTGTGATGTGGGCTATTTCATCCAGCCCCGCCGTGGGTGCGTGCTTCGAAGGGGCGTGTCCAAAGGGGCAAGATCTGTCCCTTTGGAGCACCTTCGGAGCACGAAGGAGGATTAAGGAAGTTGTCTGCTCTCAGTATGGGGAAATGAAAAAAAGAAAGCTTCTGCTCCTTAGACGGTGAAAGTTGTTAAAGTTGTTGGTCCTCTTGACACTCATTTTGGAGTTATGGAGAAAGTTCCTGCAACTTCTGCTATCGGGAAGGAGTCTCCAGAAGCGAGTACTGTCTCTTCCTCCTCCTCAACTCCATTGAGTTTTACTCCTCCCATCCTGAGTAGTAGCTCTGCTATTGCTTTCCCTGCTCTAGATAAGACGAGTGGGGGGCGCATTGGGACCTACTCCCCTGCCGGATTCTTTACTACATTTTGAATCTCTCTCCGACTCTAAATTTGTGTTGCCTAAACCAGGTTAGAGGTTTCTGACAAACCTGAACCTCCGTAAGATAGTTCACTTAAAGATATATGGGAAAGTGAAACAGACTGAATTCCCTCTGCAATCTTCTCTTTCTCACATTTCTACTTTTCCTGAGGAGGTGGTGACTGCTCTTGATGAGCATGAGGTTAAATTTTCTTTATATGATAATCGATGTTCTAAACTTGAATCTCAAACCTCATTGATCCAGTCCGCCCTTGCCTCCTCAGTACAAGATTCTCTTGCTTTGCACGGTCAGGGTGAATTTTGTGAAAATGCTTTTCATTCAAAAAATTAGAGGTTTGTGAATTTTCCTTCTACTCATTTCTTGTCATCTGGGATTTTGTTCTCCAAATATCTTAAAGATATCCTATTGCACCCTGATACTGATTCAATTAAAATATCAAAACTATATTATTTGCCTAAGGGTGCGAATGAGACAAGGATGTTTGTTTGGATGGGCAGGAGATAGATCAATTAAGTGGGCCAAGCTTGGATTTGTCTGCTTATTTAGAGACGCCAATGGAGGAAATTTCCTCAAGAGCAACTCTTTTGGTGACTTTCCTAATGGAGTCAGACAAAGACTTGATCTTAAAGCTCTACTTTAAAAAAAAAGCAGGTGAAATATTTTGGTCAGACAATACAGATATTTCCTGATATATCACGGGTTACTCAGAGGTTATGCACATAGAGAAGAACAACCCAAACTATGGTTACACGATGCAAGGTTCCACATTAGGAACCACCACCCAGGAAAAAGATTTAGGCGTCACTGTGGATAGCATGTTAAAACCCTCGGCCCAGTGTGCAGCGGCGGCCAAGAGAGCAAATAGAATGCTAGGTATCATAAGGAAAGGAATGGAAAATAAAACAAAGGATATTATAATGCCTCTATATTGTTCCATGGTGAGACCACACCTTGAATATTGTGTGCAATTCTGGTCGCCGTATCTTAAAACGAAAATAGCGTTATTAGAAAAGGTTCAGAGAAGAGCCACCAAAATGGTAAAGGGGATGGAAGGATACCTCTATGAAGAAAGGCTGAAAAGGTTAGGGCTCTTTAAACTGGAAAAGAGATGGCTGAGGGGAGATATGATAGAAGTCTAAAAATTAATGAACAGAGTGGAACGGGTAAACGTAGATCGATTGTTTACATTATCAGAATATAGAAAGACTAGGGGATATGCAATGAAGCTACAGGGTAAACTATTTAAGACTAATAAAAGAAAATATTTTTTCACTCAACGTGTAATCAAACTCTGGAATTTGTTACCGGAGGATGCAGTAAAGGCTGTTAGTGTAGCTGGGTTTAAAAAAGGTTTGGACAAGTTCCTGGAGGAAAGGTCTATAAACCATTATTAAGAAGGGACTCAGGATATCAATGCTTGACCCAATACAAGCATTGTGGAACCTGTGTCTTTTGGGGAAAACTGCTAGGTACGTATGACCTAGATTGGCCACTGTTGGAAACAGGATACTGGGCTTGATGGACCTTTGGTCTGACCCAGTATGGCATATCTTATGTTCTTAAGCATAGGAAAGCCCTCCTGGAGTTGCGACCTCGGGTCTTGGCTCTGGGGGCCTCTTTTTATTTAAAGTTTCCCTGTAAATGTAATTTGGTTTATCATGGTTTTACCTATGACTGAAGTAGTATTTAAAGGTGATACTGCGGAAGAAGTGAAAGAAATATTGATACACCGGGAAGATGTATTACAACTATCTGATAAACTGAAGAGTAGCAAATCACCTGGACCGGATGGTATATTTCCAAGGGTGTTGAAAGAACCTAAATATGAGATTGCATACCTGCTATTAGTAATCTGTGAACTATCATTAAAATCATCTGTAATACCTGAATATTGGAGGATGGCCAATGTACAGTAACGCCAATTTTTAAAAAGGGTTCCAGGGGTGATCCGGGAAACTACAGAACGGTGAGCCTGACGTCAGTACCAGGAAAAATGATAGAAACCCTAATAAAGAACAAAATTACTGAACATGTATATAGTCATGGCTTAATGGGAGACAGCCAAAATGGCTTTAGAAAAGGAAGATCTTTTCTTACTAATCTGCTATGTTTTCTTGAAGGTGTGAATAAACGGGTAGACAAAAGTGAGTTAGTTGATATAGTATATCTGGACTTTCAGAAAGCCTTTGATAAGGTCCCTCATCAGAGACTTTTGGCAAAACTAAAAAGTCATGGGATAGGAGGCAGTGTACTATTGTGGATCAGGAACTGGTTAAAAGATAAAAAACAGAGGGTAGGGCTAAATGGCCAATTTTCCCAATGGAGAAAAGTGAATAGTGGAGTACCCCAGAGATCTGTGCTGGGTCCACTGCTTTTTGACATAAACATAAATGACCTGGAAAAGGGAATAACGAGTGAGGTTATCAAATTTGCAGATGACACAAAACTATTACAGTTGTTAAAACCCATGAGGATTGTGGAAAATTGAAAGAGGATCTTGATAAATTGGAAGACTGGCCATCCAATCGGAGATGAAATTTAATGTGGAGAAGTGCAAAGTTATGCACCTAGGAAAGAAAAACCCAAACTATGGTTAAACGATGCAAGGTTCCACATTAGGAATCATCACCCAGGAAAAAGATTTAGGTGTCATTGTGGATAACATGTTAAAACCCTCCACCCAGTGTGCAGCAGCGGTCAAGAGAGCAAATAGAATGCTAAGTATCTTAAGGAAAGGAATGGAAAATAAAACAAAGGATTTTATAATGCCTCTGGGGGTTAAGCAGTTATGTTTCAGGGTGATCCTGGTTACAATTTGGGGCTCACCATTGGTGTGGAGTGTTTATTATGTACGAATGCATTATGGCATTTGTATATTTTTTCCTTTTTCTATTGTAAAATTATTAAAAAAAATAAAAAAATATAATAATAATACATGAGAACAAGCAAACGGGATTACACATAGAGAATCAAGAGTGTGAAGTTGTTAGATTTCAGAGAACAGAAGCTAGATGATTTTACTTACAGGAAAGCAGAGGAAAAGAGAAAAGGATTTTAGATTTAGCTCACACCATTTTTAAGAATACTTCAAGGCAAGCAATATTCGGGTATGATAATTTTCCTATCTCCAGAGGGCTTACACTCTAAGAGGCTGATGTAGAAAAATATGCTAGGCTTTGCATACAGATTAGCTTGGTTTTAGCACACAATATTGTGCATTGCCATTGCAAGAATAGGTTTTGCACATGAGCTGACTGTGCGTAAACCTTCAAGCAGACAGAAATGCACAGCGCTTTAAAATCCATTTAGATGGACAGTAATAAAGCAATTAGCTATGCAGAGCAGATACAGAGAAGTGTGCAGAAGACCAGAATGTTAAGCACAATGCTGGTATTTGAATTCAAGTTCCGAGGAGGTGTAAAAAGAAATTAGGTCTTACCTGCTAATTGTCTTTCCTTGAGCTTTCTCCGGGCCAGTCCAGGGAAAGGTAGGTAGGGTTGTCAATCCCCTATAGCAGCTGAGGACTGAAGACTTCAAGTTTTCTTGAGAGGTGAAGCCACTCCCCCTTAGGGTAAACCAGCAGTCTCCTTCTGACAAAGCAACTAAAACAAAAGAACTGACAAACCACAAATTAACCCTTGAAAAAACTGATAACATTCTATAGCCCTGAAAAACTCGGAAGCTCGAAATTTGCCCCCTAGGTTTTTTTTTTTTTTTAAGGTACCAAGAAGATCGGCACGGAGTGAAACCTAGAAGCCCCACGCCCTCCCCTCTCAGGCGACGACGCAGATACAGAAAAATTCTTACCGTTCTTAACGAAAGCGTCGGAAACACGAAAGGGGCGGGACCCTGGACTGGCCCGGAGAAAGCTCAAGGAAAGACAATTAGCAGGTAAGACCTAATTTCTTTTTCCCTTATCGCTTCTCCAGGCCAGTCCAGGGAAAGGTAGGGCAGTACCAAAGCAGTACCTATACTCGGGAGGGACCCGCCAGGCCTGCAACAAGAGCCGAGGCTCCCACTTTCGCATCATTTCTGGCCTGTACATCTAACCGGTAATGTTTCGTAAAAGTATGCAACGAAGACCACGTCGCTGCTCTGCAAATATCTACGGGCGGTACGAAAGCATATTCCGCCCAGGACGTCGCCAGAGCTCGAGTTGAATGAGCCCGCAAACCGACCGGCAGTGGAATGTCCTGAGCAGCGTAAGCTGCTCCAATAGCGCAGCGAACCCAACGAGCAATGGTGGACTTAGACGCTGCTTGACCCTTCCGAGGACCAGCATACTGGACAAAAAGCCTATCCGTTTTCCGAAAAGGTTTCGATACCCGAAGATAAGTCTTTAAGACCCGTTCCATATCCAAATGCTTCAAGGCATGATCCATAGGAGAAGCGGAAGTATCAGAAAAAAACGGTAACGCCACCGATTGATTCACATGGAAAACCGAGAGCACTTTCGGCAAAAAAGAGGGCACCGTCCGAAGCAAAATTCGTTCAGGAAGAAACTGAAGATAAGGCTCTTGACAAGACAGGGCCTGCAAATCCGAAATGCGGCGCGCCGAACATAAAGCTACAAGAAAAGCAGTCTTCCATGAACACTCCCGAAGACTCCGAGAGCAAAGGGAAGTCAACGGCGACCGGGAGAAGGCTCCCAGCACTATATTCAAATCCCAAGGAGGTACCAATGGGACGCACTGGAGGTCGGAGAATCTTTGCTGCGCGTAAAAAGCGATGTATATCCGGATGCGCCGAAAGACGGTGACGGTTTACCGATCCCCGAAAACAAGAAAGGGCAGCTATGTGAACCTTAAGGGTACTAAGCGCCAAACCCTTGTCCAAGCCGCGCTGCAGAAAGAGGAGCAACTGAGGCAAGGAAGACGCCATTGGAGAAATATGGTGTTGAGAACACCAAGTTTCGAAAAGACGCCAAACTCTTACATACGCCAATGAAGTCCCAGGCCTCCTAGACTGGAGTAAAGTGGCTACCACGGAACTGTCATAGCCTTTACGCTCTAAGCGAGCCCTTTCAAGAGCCAAGCCGTAAGTAAGAATCGATCCACCCGAGGCATGAGAATTGGCCCCTGATGCAACAGATTGATACGGACCGGTAGAGGCCAAGGCGGAGCTATGAGGAGTCGAACGAGATCGGCATACCAAGGTCGACGAGGCCAATCTGGAGCTATGAGAATCACCACCCCCCGGTGCTGCGTTATACGCTGGAGAACCCGACTCAACATCGGCCAAGGCGGGAAAACGTACAAGAGAGAGTCTTGTGGCCAGGGCTGCACGAGAGCGTCGAGCCCCTCGGACATGTGTTCTCTGCGCCTGCTGAAAAAACGGCTGGACTTGGCATTGCTGCAGGACGCCATGAAATCCATGATGGGTTGCCCCCAACGCAACGTCAGTTCGTGATAAACTGCCGCGTTCAATTCCCATTCGCCTGGATCGAGGAGATGACGGCTGAGATAATCGGCGTGCACATTTTCCCTGCCCGCTACATGAGCCGCTGAAATCGCCAGGAGATTGGCTTCCGCCCAAATCATCAGATCTTGACATTCGGCGAGGAGAGATGGAATCTTGGTTCCCCCTTGACGATTGATATATGCGACCGTCACGGCATTGTCGGAGAAAATCTTGACCGCCGATCCGCTGAGGAAGGCCGCAAAGTGTAGAAGAGCCAGACGAGCCGCCCGGAGTTCCAGTCGGTTGATCGACCACGAGCTCTCCTCTGGGGACCAAGCCCCCTGCGCAATGTGCGTCTGACAATGAGCCCCCCAGCCCGAGAGACTGGCATCCGTGGTGACCAACACCCACGAGGGCTCGTGTAAGGACATCCCTGCAGTCAGGTGATCGCGCACCAACCACCATTGTAGGCTGTGGCGTACGAGATCCGGATAGGGCAGACGCTGCGAAAGAGGGTGAAGCTGCGGTGACCATTGGGAAAGCAACGCTTGCTGCAAAGGTCGCATGTGAGCCTTGGCCCACGGAACCAGCTCCAGAGCCGCCGCCATGGACCCTAAGAGCTGTAAATAGGTCCACGCCGACGGCATTGTGAGACGTAGAAAAGCCTGCACCTGGAGGAGCAGCTTCTCGACTCGTTCCTCTGGTAAAAATACTTTCCCGCGCTCGGTGTCGAAGAAGGCCCCGAGATAAGTGAGCTGTTGCACTGGTTCGAGACGACTCTTGGCTCGATTGATCACCCAACCGAGCTGTTCGAGAAGTTGAACCACACGAGCGGTCGCTGCCACCGCAGCCGAGTAAGAGTCGGCTCTGATCAACCAATCGTCGAGATAAGGATGCACTCGGACACCTTCTTTGCGAAGTGCCGCTGCTTCAACCACCATCAGCTTCGTGAACGTCCTCGGAGCCGTAGCGAGCCCGAAGGGCAACGCACGAAACTGGAAATGCCCTGCCGGGAGAGCAAACCGCAAAAACTTTTGATGAGACGGTCTGATGGGAATATGAAGGTAGGCCTCCGTGAGATCGATGGACGAGAGAAACTCGCTCGGCTGTACCGCTCGAATTACCGTACGTAGCGTTTCCATGCGAAAGTGAGGAACCCGCAAAGTACGGTTTACTTCTTTGAGATCGAGCATGGGACGAAAGGAACCTTCCTTTTTTGGAACCACAAAGTAGATCGAGTATCGACCGCACCCGTATTGGTCTAGAGGCACCGGAATGACCGCTCGCAGCTGAAGAAGGCGGTAGAGCGTGTCCGCAATTGCTTGGGTCTTGCGACCGGGCGCAGAGGGAGACATTACAAAGGCGGGCGTCAAAGGGCATGCGAAGTCGAGAGCATACCCTTTCTGAATTATTTCTAACACCCATTTGTCGGAAGTGATGTTGGTCCAGGCTTCGAGAAAGTCCCCCAGGCGACCGCCTACTGGTACTAAAGCCTCGACCATCAGACCTTCATTGCGGCTTCTTGACGGAAGGTTGAGAGGCACTGAAGTAGGAGCGGGCAAAACCTCTGGCTCCACGAAAGGACTGCCCCCGAAAACTCGAACGGCCTCTGGAATAGGGAGCAAAGCGCGCCCCGCGAAATCTACGGGAGTCGCGACCGGATCCTCGAAAACTACCCGCCCCTCGAGAAGGCTTAGGCTTATCTTCAGGCAAACGACCCCCTTTAGAGTCGCCCAAATCCTTTACAATTTTTTCCAAAGCCTCTCCGAAGAGCAATTTCCCTTTATAGGGCAACTTACTGAGTCGCAACTTCGAAGATACATCAGCAGACCAGTTATGTAACCAGAGAAAACATCGCGCCGCTACAAGAGACGCCATGGTCTTAGCCGCAATACGCAGCAAATCATAAAAAGCATCTGCCATATAAGCAGCGGCGGATTCCAATTTTGCCGAATCTGCAGCTTCCGAAGCAGAGTCCGCGGAAGCATCGCCTTGCAACCATCTAATGGACGCCCGAGACACATACGCTCCACAGATTGCCGTCTGCAGCGCCAAAGCACTAGAATCAAAAGCCTGCTTAAGAAGTATTTCCAATTTTCTATCCTGCAGGTCTTTGAGAGCCGCCGCTCCCTCTACAGGAATAGTAGTTTTCTTAGTCACTGCCGAGATGATAGCATCCACCTTTGGCATGCGTAACAAATCCTTCTCCTCCTGTGGCAGGGGGTACAAGCGAGCTAACGCACGACTTCCCCGAAGGGTAGCCTCGGGGCACTCCCATTCAGATTCAATCATCTGCTTGATAACTCGGTGCATTGGGAAACACCGTTGCTCAGCCTTAAAGCCCTGCAAGAGCGGATCCTCCAAAGGTTCCTGAGAGGCAGACGGCAGAAGCAAGTGAAGCGCTGCTAAGGATTGGGAAATAAGCGCCGAGAGCTCTTCCTTACGAAAGACCCGAAAAATATTGGGATCCTCCCCATGAGCAATCTCCCCTTCTTCCAAATCATCTGTCTCCAGTTCCAAATCAGGTTCAGCCAACAAATCTGTGCTCCCCTGACCTAGCAGAACCGAAGATAGAGAAGGTAGCGGATCTAAAGGGTCCTTACTAACATTAGGCGCCTGGGACGACCCTTCTCCAGGATCCTCTGGTAGCAGACAAGGAAGAGAAACAGGTCCAGAACTCTGCACCACTGAACAGATATCAGGCTGAGAGGAGCGAAGTAAAAATGCCTTGTGCAGCGCTAAAATAAATTCGGGGGAAAAAAAGGAGCTCACGCTCTCCTGCAGAGCACCAACCGATGGTGAAAGCTGTGCTGGAGGAACTGGGTCTTTAGTAGACTTTGTCCTCTTCTTATGTGGCCGGGACTGATCCGTCGGCACACTGGCAGAGGGTACCAAAATGGCCGCCTTTCCCGCGGGCAACGAGGGCTCATTTGAGGTAATGGCCGGCTTGTCTGACATGAGAAAAGTGAAGCCGCGCCGACAAACAGACGCTCGCAAGAAAAACCGGCACTCTGAAAAACACCGCGAAGGGGAAAAAACCGCTGAGAACCGGCGCCAAACGCGCCGGCGTGAGCGCACCCGGAGAAAAAGAAAAGTAAGGCTGAGACTCACCGGAGCTGAGAGGATAAAAAGGCGGACTCTTCAAAAACAGTCCCGCTGCTAGCGGAACAATGAGACACCGGCACAGAAAGTGCAGAGGAACACCTGGGGCTCCCAGGCTCACTCCGATACCAGAGACGGAGGCGGTGAACGAGGCAGGCTCTACCTCACACCGCAAATGCAGTAACTTTCCACGTCTCAGATTTCCTTAAAGGTAAAGTGCACCCCAGTCAAAGAATAATAGGGCTATAAAATCAATCAGCTCTGCTAGAGCCAAGACAATTGTTTAATCAAAATCAAAGAAAGAAAAGTCTGTCCATGAGGGAGAAAGAGGGATTCGATCCTCCTTAGCTGCTGAGGACTGATAGACTGCTGGTTTACCCTCAGGGGGCGTGGCTTCACCTCTCAAGAAAACTTGAAGTCTTCAGTCCTCAGCTGCTATAGGGGATTGACAACCCTACCTACCTTTCCCTGGACTGGCCCGGAGAAGCGATAAGGGAAAGGTAGCTTGCTGTTCTGAGGTCAGGGCCAGTGAAGGGTTTATTCCTGTTTCTTCACATCGCATGCGTATGTGCAGAATAATATCCCATCATATCAATTTTGCAATATTAATTATGTGCAGAATAGCAGTCCATCATATGCGTAAATGTTATGTATAAGTACCTCCAAAGTACTTAACTGTGTATGATGATTCAGAGTTGCATGCATGTAACTTCTGCACATGATAGAATGCTATTCTGTGCATAAATTGCCAATACAGCTGCTGCTAGTGGAGATCCATGTGTGCATGCATCTGGCACATGCTCATGGGTCTGCACATTCTCTCCCATGTTAGTGTACAGATTTTGCGCACAGCCTGTTAGCATGCTTTTCGTTAGGCCTGCATTAGAAAACCATGCTCTGAGCTTTAGTGCACAGCTCTAACACAAGGTAGTTGCCCTGGTCTCTAAGTTTGTACCTGAGGCAATGGAGGGTTAAATAACTGTCCAAGATTACAAGGAGCAGAAGTGGGATTTGAATCCTAGCTTCCCTGGTTCACCCTGATAATCATTGGGTGGGGAATTTTGTAGATCTTTCTCATTTCTTTCAACAGTTACCAGAACTCCTAACAACATAAAGATGGCTGAGAAGTATATTACCAAAGCTGTTGCCGCTGTTACTACTTCCTTCGCCATCCAGATTGATGTCCTGATCATGGTGAGGAACTAGTTCCATGTGAAAGATGCCTGCAGGTCAGATCTCCTAGGAAACAGGTAGGAGAACCAAGGGTGGAAGTGGTGAGGCTGTGAAGCATCTGTAACAGTGAGGACTGCATCAATAAAATGCTTCTTAAAAGTTTTTAAAATTGAAAACTCTGGAGAAGGGAAAGGTGAAACTAGATCTCAAGATGACAGCATGGTACAGATTACTCACTTGAGCTGAAAAAACAGAATGCAGTCCTGGAAGTGGAAGAAGAAAAAACATCTCTGCATGAGGAAGAACTGGAATTTGAGAAAGTAAGAAATGCCATAGTGGGTTAGACAGTGATGGCATGAGGGTTTCTGCCATCCTAGGCAGACCCTCTATGCTGCCGTCGCTGCCCCCCCCCCCAAGACTCCGTCCAGCCGCCCCCTCCTTGCATTGAAACAAAGAAAAAGTTACAGAATGAAAACAAAGATAGGCAAAACAAGTTGCCACAAAGAAAAGTATCGACATATATCACTTATCATTAAGTCCACATTATTGGAGAGAGAAAGAACAACTAAACAAACAATACAAACCCTCTTTTCCATACATCTGACACATGGCTGTAGAACCCTAAAATTAATTGAACCCACTAATACAAATCCATCCGTACCCAATCAAGAACCCTGAGCTTTCAAGAAATCTTCTAACTGCAACTGGTCAAAGAAGAAGTATCTTTTACCAAGGCATGTTACTAGGAATTTACAAGGAAATTTAAGGTAAAAAATAGCCCTAAGTGCCAAAACCTGAGGTTTCAGCTCCATAATGGCTTTACGCCTAACCTGAGTAGACCTAGAAACATCCAGGAAGATATTGATTTTTTTGTACACAAAACATCACATCTTTTTTTTTTTATAAAAAGGACTTCAAAACTTTATTTTTATCAATTTTGAAACAAAGGAAACCACAAGTGTAGCACAATGCAATGCAATGTGTGCCTTCGAGTCAGTCCTGACTCCTGTTGACCCAGAAGTTCCTGGGGGCAATAATATCGGATAATGACTCAAAAAAATTAAACAGTTCTAAACTATCTACATTTGGAGTTTGATCAAGCTTGCCCTCAGTAGCCATACCTGTCTGCTTTCTATAAAGTAAATAAAGCGTAGTTACTCACCTGTAACAGGTGATCTCCGGAAACAGCAGGAATTTAGTCTTCACATATGGGTATCGTCGGTACCGACGGAGCCTGCGCGGGAACGCTCCCCAGCGTCCAATAGGAATGCTTTTAGGAGCATCCCTCAGCACATGCGCACTGCCTTCCCACCTTTCCAACTGTCCCTCTTCAGTTAAGTTTGTAGCTGAGTGAAAGGATAGAGGGAGAGAGGAAAGAGACAAAGAGAGAGAGACAACTCCTAGGGGAGGTGGGTGGGTTGTGAAGACTAAATTCCTGCTGTTCCCGGAGATCACCTGTTACAGGTGAGTAACTACGCTATCTCCAGGAACAAGCAGGAATGTAGTCTTCACATATGGGGACTCCCTAGCTGAAGATGCCAGGGAGATAGCCCCAGGAAGGTGCCACCCTAGAAAGATGGGAATCCTTCCTCCCATGGATCTCTGGCATTCCACCAGGGTTGGTGGGTAGGAGTTGAATTAGGTCTGAAAGAGATTTTGAAGAACAGCTTGGCCAAAGAAGGCATCCCAACCGGAGGCTTTATCCAGGCAGTAGTGGGCTGTGAAGGTGTGTACCGAAGCCCAGGTGGCTGCTTGACAAATGTCATCGTAGACACAAAGTGGAGATTAGCCATGGAAGTTGCCATGGCTCTCACGTTATGAGCTGTGGACATGGCCTTGAAGAGGAAGACCCTTACTCTCATAAGCAAAGGATATGCATTGGGCAATCCATTTAGATAAAGTTCTCTTGGAGACTGGAAGTCCAAAATGACTAGGGTCAAAAGCTATAAAAATTTGCGAGGACTTTCTATGTTGCTGTGTTCTCTGTAGGTAAAAGGCTAAGGCTCTTTTACAATCCAAAGTATGAAGGTTTCTTTCTGCATTAGAAGCATGAGGCCTTGGAAAAAATACAGGAAGATAAATTGATTGATTTAAATGAAAAGGCGAAATCACCTTTGGCATAAAGTGTGGATGAGTTCTAAGAACAACCTTATCATGATGAAACCTAGTATAAGGAGGATTAGCCACTAAAGCTTGCAGTTCACTAATGCAACGTGCAGAGGTGATTGCAATTAGGAAGATGACCTTCCAGTTCAAAAACTTAAGTGTTGTAGTGGCTAAAGGCTCAAAAGGCGGCTTCATGAGCTGCCCGAGAACTAGATCTAGATCCCAAGCCACCGGTGGTGGCTTAATGGGAGGTTTGGTTAATAGAAGACCTCTCATAAATCTGGATATGACTGGATGAGAGGAAATTGGTTGTCCATTCAGAGGCTTATAAGAAGCTGCAATTGCACTAAGATGGACTCTTACCGAATTGGTCTTTAGACCAGAATTCGATAAGTGAAGGAGATACTCTAGTATCGATTCTAAAGGTATGACAAGGGGGTTTAATCCCTTCTTGGAGCACCATATAGTAAAACATTTCCACTTGAAGGCATAAGCTCTTCTTGTGGAAAGTTTTCTAGAAGCCTGAAGGATATCCTTTTACCTGTTGGGACAGGTTAAAATCCTGGAGGTCTAAGCCTTCAGCAACCAGGCCATGAGACGCAGGGACTGGGGATTCGGGTGCCATAGCGTCCCGTCCCCTTGGGAAAGGAGATCTGGAGCATGCCCTAACTCCAGAGGTGCAGCTTGAGAGAGATGTAGAAGCAGGGGATACCATTCTTGGCATGGCCATCGTGGCGCTATGAGAATCATGCGACCCCTGTCTCTCTGAAGCTTGAAGAGTGTTTTGGGGATGAGGGGAATGGGTGGGAAGGCATAAAGGAAGTCCTGACCCCAGTGAAGGAGGAAGGCATCCCTTGCCAGACAATTGTGAGTCGGAATCCTGGAACAGAACTGGGGAAGTTTGCCATTCAGTGGACTTGCAAAGAGGTCTATGTCTGGAGTGCCCCAGAGATGAAATATCTTTGCCACCTGGTCTAGGTGGAGGGACCACTCGTGAGGCAGCAGTACTCGACTGAGTTTGTCTGCCCAAAGGTTTTGAATGCCTGGAAGATATACCACTAGAAGGTGAATATGAAACTCTCTGGTGAGGGCCCACAGTTGTAAAGCTTTGTTGCATAACCACAGAGAGCCTGTCCCGCCCTGCTTGTTCACATAGAACATGGCTACTTGATTGTCCGTCTGGACTAGGACTGTCTTGTAGTTCAGCTGGGTGTGGAATACTCGAAGAGCTAAATAGATTGCTCTTAATTCCAGGAGGTTTATGTGTAGACCAGCCTCCTGTGGAGTCCAGGTGCCCTGGGTAGAGAGATGATTCAGGTGTGCTCCCTAACCCACCTGTGATGCATCTGTTGTTAGGGTGGCCTGAAAGAGGGGTTGATGAAAAGGAGACCCCACTGTCAGATTTTCTAGTGATTGCCACCATTGGAGGGACAAAATTAGTCGTTGAGAGTTTATTATTTTGTCTGATAAATGACCTGTGGCCTGTGTCCACTGTGTGGATAGGGTCCACTGAACTGCTCGCATGTGGAGGCGAGCATATGGGACTACATGAACTGTGGCTGCCATATGTCCCAGCAACTGTAGTAGCTCTCGAGCAGTTAGGGAGGATTTCCCCGCTGCTTGAGAAGCTAGTTGCATTATGCGAAGACACCGGGCCTGTGGAAGGAAAGCCTTTGCCTGTCTGGTATCTAGACAGGCCCCTATGAATTCCAGGCACTGGGAAGGAACAAGTTTGGATTTTGGGAAGTTTATTACCAATCCCAAGTATTGGAGGATTCACATTGTGCGAGACAGTGCAGTGCTGGCCTCTGCAACTGTAGGGGCTCGAATGAGCCAGTTGTCTAAGTAAGGGAAGACAAATATCCCCAGGGTTCGCAGAAATGCAGCTACTACTGCCATGCATTTCGTGAATATCCTTGGTGCTGAAGCCAGACCAAAGGGAAGAACCTTGTACTGGAAATGTTTTCCCCTGAAAAGGAATCGTAAGAATTTCCTGTGATCTGGATGGATCAGAATGTGAGTGTATGCATCCTTTAAATCTAGAGAGTAAAGCCAATCCTGGCTTTGAAGGTATGGCAGAAGAGTTCCTAGAGAAATCATTTTGAACTTCTCTCGAAACTGGTATTTGTTCAATTCTCTAAGGTCTAAAATGGGTCTGTGTCCTCTCGTTTTCTTTGGAATAAGAAAATAGGAGGAGTAGAACCCTGCACCCCGTTGAAGAATGGGCACCTCCTCTATTGCCCCTTGGGCAAGAAGTGTTGAGACCTCATGATCTAGCACAGGAGATAGAGCAGCTTTTAAACTAGATATTAGGGGAAAGCCGACAGTCGCCCAAGAGCAGATGGTTCGGAAGAATGTATCCTTGAAGGATACTACCAAAAGCAGAGAGGTTCCACAAAAGAGTAAAGTAGCCCAAATGCCCTCAAGTATGGAGCAGACAGAGCTTAAAGATCCCAATTTACCCATGTCTAACAATAGCCAAATTAACATGAACAAAATACATTCTCTAAAATGCTTGTATGCAAATGCTAGAAGTCTAAACAATAAGATGGGAGAGTTAGAATATATAGCACTAAATGAAATGTTAGATATGATTGGAATATCAGAGACATGGTGGAAGGAGGACAACCAGTGGGACACTGTGATACCTGGGTACAAACTATATCGTAATGATAGAGCTGATCAAATTAGTGGAGGGGTTGCGCTCTATGTTAGAGAGGGCATTGACTCAGAAAGGATTAAAGTTTTGCAGGAAACAAAATCTGCTGTAGAATCTGTATGGATTGAAATTCCATATAAAAGGGGGAAGGCAATGGCAGTGGGGGTGTACTATCGAGCGCCTGGCCAGAATGACCAAATGGATGATGAAATGCTCAAAGAAATCAAGGAAGCTAACAAACGTTACAGTGCAGTAATAATAATGGGTGATTTCAATTACCCTGGTATCGACTGGGTCAGTGTCACGTCAGGACATGCTAGGGAGATAAAGTTCCTGGATGAAATAAATGACTGCTTCTTGGAGCAGCTGGTTCATGAACCGACCAGAGGGGAAGCCATATTAGACCTAGTCCTTAGTGGAACACCAGATCTAGTGCAAGAGATAAGGGTGTTGGGGCCACTTGGAAATAGTGATCATAGCATGATCGCCTTTGATTTAATTAGTGGAGGAGGGATAGTAAGGAAATCCACAGTACTACCGTTTAACTTTCGAAAGGGAGACTATAATAAAATGAGGAAAACAGTTAAGAAAAAACTCAAAGGAGCAGTTGCAAAGGTTAAAGACGTACATCAAGCTTGGGTGTTGTTGAAAAATACTATCTTGGAAGCCCAGACCAGCTGTATTCCACGCTTTAAGAAAAGTGGAAGGAAGTCCAAAAAACTGCCAGCATGGTTTAAAGGTGAGGTCAGAGAGGCTGTTGTTGCCAAAAAAGCAACTTTCAGGAAATGGAAAAAAGAGCCAAACGACAAAACCTGGAAACAGCACAAGCACTGGCAAGTCAAATGCAAGGCATTGATAAGGCAGGCAAAGAGAGAATTTGAGAAGAAGCTTGCTGCGGAAGCAAAAACGCGAAATAAAGACCTTTTCAAGTACATTCGTAGCAAAAAACCTGTGAGAAAGTCAGTTGGTCCATTAAATGATAAAGGGGTTAAAGGAGCACTAAGAAGCGACAAGGCGATAGCAGAGAGACTGAATGAATTCTTTGCTTCGGTCTTTACTGAGGAAGATGTAGGAATGTTACCCATGATGGAAGTGGTATTTAAAGGTGTGGAAGAATTGAAGGAAATATCGATACATCGGGAAGATGTCTTACAACTATTAGATAAACTGAAGAGTAGCAAATCACCTGGGCCGGATGGTATACATCCAAGGGTGTTGAAAGAACTGAAATATGAGATTGTAGACCTGCTATCAGTAATCTGTGAACTATCATTAAAATCATCTCTAATACCTGAAGATTGGAGGATCGCCAATGTAACACCAATTTTTAAAAAGGGTTCCAGGGGTGATCCAGGAAACTACAGACCGGTGAGACTGACGTCAGTACCGGGAAAAATGGTAGAAACCATCATAAAGAGTAAAATTACTCAGCATGTAGATAGTCACAACCTAATGGGAGACAGCCAACATGGCTTTAGACAAGGAAGATCTTGTCTTACTAATCTGTTATGTTTTTTTGAAGGAGTGAATAAACAGGTGGACAAAGGTGAGTCGGTTGATATTGTGTATCTGGACTTTCAGAAAGCCTTTGACAAGGTCCCTCATCAGAGACTTTTGGCAAAACTAAAGAGTCATGGGATAGGAGGCAGTGTACTATTGTGGATCAGGAACTGGTTAAAAGATAGAAAGCAGAGGGTAGGGCTAAATGGCCAATTTTCCCAATGGAGAAAGGTGAATAGTGGTGTACCCCAGGGATCTGTGCTGCGTCCACTGCTTTTTGACATATTCATAAATGACCTGGAAAGTGGAATAACGAGTGAGGTTATCAAATTTGCAGATGACACAAAACTATTTAAAGTTGTTAAAACCGAAGAGGATTGTGAAAAATTGCAAGAGGATCTTGATAAATTGGAAGACTGGGCATCAAAATGGCAGATGAAATTTAATGTGGACAAGTGCAAGGTTATGCACCTAGGGAAGAACAACCCAAACTATGGTTACACGATGCAAGGTTCCACATTAGGAACCACCACCCAGGAAAAAGATTTAGGCATCATTGTGGATACCATGTTAAAACCCTCGGCCCAGTGTGCAGCGGCGGCCAAGAGAGCAAATAGAATGCTAGGTATGATAAGGAAAGGAATGGAAAATAAAACAAAAGATATTATAATGCCTCTATATCGTTCCATGGTGAGACCGCACCTTGAATATTGTGTGCAATTCTGGTCGCCGTATCTTAAAAAGGATATAGCGATTTTAGAAAAGGTTCAGAGAAGAGCCACCAAAATGGTAAAGGGGATGGAAGGATACTCCTATGAAGAAAGGCTAAAAAGGTTAGGGCTCTTTAAACTGGAAAAGAGACGGCTGAGGGGAGATATGATAGAAGTCTATAAATTAATGAATGGAATGGAATGGGTAAACGTAGATCGATTGTTTACGTTATCAGAATATAGAAAGACTAGGGGACATGCAATGAAGCTACAGGGTAAACTATTTAAGACCAATAAAGAAAATATTTTTTCACTCAACGTGTAATCAAACTCTGGAATTGTTACCGGAGGAGGATGTAGTAAAGGCTGTTAGTGTAGCTGGGTTTAAAAAAGGTTTGGACAAGTTCCTGGAGGAAAGGTCCATAAACCATTATTAAGAAGTGACCGAAGATATCAATGCTTGACCCAGTACAAGCATTGTGGAACTTGTGTCTCTTGGGGAAACTGCTAGGTACATATGACCTAGTTTGGCCACTGTTGGAAACAGAATACTGGGCTTGATGGACCTAGGTCTGACCCAGTATGGCATATCTTATGTTCTTATGTTCAATTAAGATATGCGGCGCGGCGGGAGGTGAGTGTGCTGGTGTCTGCTTTGCAGCTGCACACGATGCACGAACTGCCCTCCAAGGAAAGCCGCGCGCACCGGGTCACCTCCGCCCGGCAGCTCGCGCGCCTCTGCCAAGTTCCCATTGAGAAAGCGGCCGGGGAGCGAGTGACGTCCCGGGTCACCCTGAGTGTGGACCGGCGCAATCACAAGACGGGGAGGGAGCCGCCGAGACTCGACGGGCACAGGGGGGGCTTCCCTGCACCAGAGCGCGGCCTTATAGCAGAAAGCGGTGCCCGCGCCTGGCACAACCCCCAAGCTTGTACCTCCAAGGGGGAAGCGCCGGGCCGCGTTGGCGACCGTCGCCACAGTGTCCGTCCCCCCTCCTCCCGGGGATGAGGTCGTGACGGCCGGTTAAAGGAGGCGTGTGCAAGATTTGCAAATGTCCCTGCCTGCTGTTAAGACTTACTAGCGAGCGCACGGCTTTTGCTGCTTTAAATCCCGGCGACTCACCTGCTGCAGTTCTGACCTGACAAGGTAACAACAGTCAAAGCTCATCACATTCTGTCATTTCATCCAGAGACAGTTGGAACTGCAGATTTTACCTTCCTAAATCTACTGGCCCGCCCCCCCTTTCACCACCACCCCCTTCTAGATCTTGTCAATTTCACTTGCATACAGTCCCTTAAAAAGCCCCCCCCCCCCGCAAAATAAACATGATGGGAGCAGCGTGGTCCGTGCTTCCCTGAAGCTTTGCTGACTGGTTCTGGTGCCCTTCTGCCTGGCGCCTCAGTGTGGCTGAGGGGAGAGGTGCCAGAAGGGTCCCCGCAGATTGCAGGAAAGTGACAAGGGATCAGGGCAGAGTTCAGGCGCCTCTAGCTGCCTGAACCGCCGTGGGGCTGTGAGAAACAAAGTCTCACTCCCCGCCTCCGCCTCTGAACCCACCCAGGTCCTCGCCTGCAGCACCGAGCGTTCTTCTGTCACGCCCTCCCACCCTGGCGGGAGACTTGAGGAGAACAGGAGACGCAATCTGCATTCTACATCAATAATTATTAGGTAAACTTCTACTTTGCCCTACCTGTGCTGCCTAGGTTTAATTGGACCAATAATACTAATGTTAATTATAATTATAAACTTATCTGGGCTTCTTTTTAAAAACCTATTAAATTATCTGGCTATTTGTCTAGGTGTCCAGGTTAGGGTTGCCACCTGTGTTCGGGTTTGTGATAAGGCTGTTGTCTATGTTTTCTATTTGGTGTCCGGTTTCTGATGGGATTTCATTTATTCATTTGCCATTTGTTTGGGTTTGGCCACAAGAAAAGGTAGTAACCCTAGTCGTGAGCCATGTCTTGATCTAATTAATGGTAGATTTACTTCGTTTATGAACATTTTACAAGGATTAACCTCAGTCCAGTTATTCATGATTATTAAATCACAATGATTCAATTTGATTAACTGCTATTACTGTATCTCAAATCATACTTCAAGATTGATGCATATGGATCGGCAGGAGGAAAAATTGTTGCATCGAGAAAACTAGTGAATCATTGCACCCCAGCACTATTGTATAATGACAGAATGGCTTTTTAATTGGGTTTCATTTGTGTCACCCATTAGTTTAAAAAAAAATTACATCAAATGTTAACAACGAAACAGGTATATTTTTTGACCAAAACAGATGTCTACAATTAATAAAATTCCCCAATCACATATTTTTTTATATGGGAACGGATTTGTATACAGCACTTCATTAGTTTTTTTTTTATTATACAAATTTTATCTTTTTGTAGACTTGAAGTCTTGAACAAAGAAAATGAGTACAGCAAAAAAAGCAAAAACAGATAGTGGAAGATCATTCCAAGAGGCCTGGACAGAGACATATGGAGTGATTGAACGCAGTGGGAAAGCATTGTGTATTATGTATAATGAAAGTGTTGTGTCTCGCACATCAAGTGTCAAACGTCACTTTGAGACCAACCATAACAGTGTTGCTGAACTTGGTTTAGCTCAAAGAAAAGAGTTCCTTGTAGGAAAATTAAAGAAATATCACTCCCAGTCTCTTAGTTTTAGCAACTATCTTTCAAAAACTAATCATCTTACAGTTGCCAGCTTTCAAATTTCACTGTGCATGGCAAAACATGGTAAGCCCCTCTGATGGAGATTTTATCAAAAAGGCAATTTTGGCTGGGAGTAATTCATTCTTCCATGATTTCCAAAACAAGGATAAAATTGTGCAGCGCATCTCTGAGATGCCGCTAAGCAGAAATACTGCAAAAGATAGGGTTCTGCGAATGGCTGCTGATGTTAGTCAACAGCTTACTTGCGACTTACAAAAAGCACCCTTCTACTCCATGTGCTTGGATGAAAGTACAGATATTACTAACCATGCAAGACTAGCGCTCATTTTGCGTTATGCTACTGGTGACATCATGAGAGAAGAGCTGGTAAAACTGCTGTCTTTGCCTGGAAGAACACAAGGGATAGATATCCACAATGCTGTGATGGAGGCTTTTTCATCACTAGACATAAGTCCAGAAAAAGTGGTTTCAGTTACTAGCGATGGAGCACCTAGCATGGTGGGGACAACATCAGGATTCATTCATTTCTTTGCTAAGGAAGCAAAACATCCACTGATTCAATTTCACTGCATAATACATCAAGAGGCTCTCTGTGCCAAAGAAAGCAGCAAAAAACTTGACGATGTCCGCAAAGATGTAACAAAAATGGTGAACTTCATCATGGCGCGTGCTCTTAATTTTCGACAATTTCAAGCCCTTCTTGATGAGGTTCAGGCACAATATAACACTTTACTGATGTACAATAATGTCCGGTGGCTGAGCAGAGGACGAGTGTTAGAGAGATTTGTGGCCTGCTTGGAAGAAGTTAGGCTATTTATGAACGAAAAGGGGGAAGACTATCCTCAACTCACCAACATGGCCTGGCTTACCAACCTCATGTTCTTTACAGATTTTACTAACCACTTTAATGTACTAAACAAAAAATTACAAGGCATGGGAAAAACAACAGAAAGCATGTTTAGTGACATCAAAGCTTTTGAGAGAAAATTGCATGTTTTTGAAAAAGACCTTGAGAGTGGACAGCTGAAATATTTTCCCAACCTAAAAATACATTTGGATAATTCTACAACATTTGTGGACAGTCATAAAAAACACCAGGAAATCCACAAAGCATATTCCACCATTGTAGCCGAAGCAAAGGAGAATTTTAGTAAAAGATTTTCTCAGTTCCGTAAGATGGAGACAACCCTTTCATTTATTACTTCCCCAGAAAAGTCCACATTTGAAGATCTTGATCTTTCCTGCTTACAGTGGTTGGATATTCAAAACTTGGAAATGGAGCTACTGGAATTTCAAGAAAGCTCTATCTGGAAAAGTAAATTCAATGACCTGCGTGCGGCTCTTGAACGTATTGAGTGTGAAAGGGTGACAAATGAAATCACTGCTAGCAGTTCTGAAAATGAAATCCTAAAAGCGTGGAATTCTCTGCCAGACAATTTTAAGTCCATGAAAGCACTTGGGATTGCTCTTCTTACTTTGTTTGGGTCATCCTATGCTTGTGAGCAGCTGTTTTCGGCTTTGAATCATATAAAACCTGATGCTAGAAACAGATTAACGGATGACATGAGTGCTGCATGTGTTGCTCTGAAATTAACGCATTATGAGCCAAGGATTGACAAGTTATCAGCATGCATGCAACAACAAACATCACATTAATTTTTTTCATGTATAGATTCTTTGGGAATACACACCGAGTCCTGACACAGTTAACAGTTTTAAGAAGTTTATCTTTTTTTTACTCAGGATACATTTGACATGTTATGTGAATAATACATTTAAAATATATTGTGTAACTGAATCAAATTCTTCCTAAATTCATTAAATTGAATGAAATCATTAAAACATTATAAATTGCCAATAAATTGAAATGAAAACCAAAGGATTGTGAATCAAATTGATTCTCTGACAATACAAAGATTCCAACCTTTACAAATGATGTTACATAGTTCAGGCAACTTTATAAAGAGTTTTTAGATACTAAAATCTTGTTGTTAAGGTTTAATTGACGTGCTGGCACTTTGAGGAAATTCTTTGGTTTTGTGCGGCAGTTTGGGCACTCGGGCTCAAAAAGGTTAGCCATCACTGATCTAGCAGATCATCTGCGGAGGTTTGAGAATTTAATTGTTTTAGAATTGTAGGAGGGGGCATGCTGTGAAAATGAAGCTTGTACCCTTCTCCTGTAATGGACAAAGTCCAATCTTCTGCTGTTATCTGATGCCATCTGTTGGCAAAGTGGCATAACCTGCCTGGGATATTGGGGGTTTGGGGACCCCTCAGAGGCAGGAAGGCTAAGCTCTCTAGGAAGGAGTCAAAGCCTTCGAGGGGGCTGAACCTGCGGAGCTGGTTGGGCTCTCGGGCCTTTTGGCTTCTTTTGCTGCCTAGTTTGTCCCTTTTGGGCAACCTGACCTTGAGTCTGACTCTGTTGGGTATAGGAAGGATAAAACTTCCTCTTTTTGCTGAAAGAGGGTTTTTTATAAGGCTTCTTTTTGGCTGGGGTGGCTGTAGATTTCGACAATCTATCTAGAGTAGTAATGTCAGCATCTAACTCGTTAGCCTTTTCCTGCCAGTTCTTGCCAAAGAGATTCTCTCCTGTGCAAGGAATGTTGCCTAATTTGTCCTATACCCAAGTTTCCAAGTCTAATGCCTGAAACAAGGCAATCCGTCGTGCGCCAATGGCAATAGCAGAGGTTCTGCTGATGCATTCAAAGCAGTCAAAGGCTGCACGATTTACAAACTTGGAGACATCTTGAGCATGCTTAACTAGAGCAAGAAAGTCTTGTCTCTTGTCATCTGGGAGAAGTGGGCTCATAAGCTCCAAGTCTCCTGTAACTTCTTTGAGGAACATTCCCATATATAGTATATATGAACTGATCCTAGCTGAAAGAATGGAAGCTGAAAAGTTTGGCGCCCAAAAGCGTCCAGAGTCCTGCATTCATGACCTGGGGGATTGGATGCATGCTTTTTTATACTTTTCATCCTACGCATGACTGACTCCACCACCATTGAATGGTGTGGCAGCTGAGTCTTTTGAAATCCAGAACATGGCGGAACTCGATACATAGTATCAAGTCTCCTAGAATGAGGAGATGTAGTCAGAGGTGTCTCCCACATTCTGAGCATCAAGTAATGCAGAATTTCATGGATGGGCAGAGTGGCTGCCTCCTTTGGAGCTTTAGGATATTGGAGAATTTCCAATTCCTTTGCTCTGGGTTCCTCTTCAGGAGCCACCGTGATTGAAAGGCCTTTGGCCATATCACGAATAAAATCCTGAAAAGACATGTCCTCTGGAGGTGACATTCTGCATTGGGGAGAAGAGGGATCTTCTGGGAGAAACCTTCTAGTACCAGCAGAATTGTCAGAGTCTTCGGAATCGGAGGATTTGAAGTATTCCTGACCATGATGCTCATGCAAAGCATGGTCCCGGTATCGATCGAACTCAGTACCGAGTTGATCCGGTACCGATCTGTCTATTCCAGCCAGAGATGGCTTGGGAAGAATTCCCACCGGGGCCGGTACCATCGGTACCGGCAGGGCCGGCCCGCCCATTGAGCGAGAATGTTTTTTGCACAGGGCACCGCGTTTCAGGGGGCCCCGCGCAAAAAACATTCTGATCCTAAAGTCAAATTTAAAAAAAAAAAAAAAAAAAAGCTGTCTTCTCCCGCTGCCGGGGCCGCCGCGGCAGAATCGAGTGTGCCGCGGGGCCCCCTCTGCCCAGCAGAGCCTGCCCTCCCCTGTATCCGCTCTCTCGTACAGCTGCCTGCAGTCTCACGCGCCGACTTTCAGAGCGCGAGGGGAGAGTTTCTCCCTCGCTGCTCTGTTAAGCCCGCGGGGGCTGATGGGAAGTTCCCATCAGCCCCCGCGGGCTTAACAGAGCCGCGAAAGGGAAACTAGTCCCTTCGCGCTCTGAAAGCCGGCGCGTGAGACTGCAGGCAGCTGTATGAGAGAGCGGATACAGGGGAGGGCAGGCTCTGCTGGGCAGGGGGGGCCCCGCGGCACACTCGATTCTGCCGCGGCGGCCCCGGTAGCGGGAGAAGACAGCTTTTTTTAAAAAAAAAATTTGGCTGGGCTGGGCTGAGCTGGGCGGGGGGGGGGGGGGTTTAGGAGTGCTGTGGGGCTGGGGGGGGTTAGGAGTGCTGGGGGCTATGGGGGGCTGGGGGGGTTAGGAGTGCTGATGGGCTGGGGGGGTTAGGAGTGCTGATGGGCTATGGGGGGCTATGGGGGGCTGGGGGGTTAGGAGTGCTGATGGGCTGGGGGGTTAGGAGTGCTGATGGGCTATGGGGGGCTATGGGGGGCTGGGGGGTTAGGAGTGCTGATAGGCTATGGGGGGCTATGGGGAGCTGGGGGGGTTAGGAGTGCTGATGGGCTGGGGGGGTAAGGAGTGCTGATGGGCTATGGGGGGCTATGGGGGCTGGGGGGGGTAGGAGTGCTGATGGGCTATGGGGGGGTTAGGAGTGGTGATGGGCTATGGGGGGCTGGGGGGGTTAGGAGTGCTGATGGGCTATGGGGGGTTAGGAGTGCTGATGGGCTGGGGGGGTTAGGAGTGCTGATGGGCTATGGGGGGGTGGGGGGAGTTAGGAGTGCTGATGGGCTGGGGGGGTTAGGAGTGGTGATGGGCTATGGGGGGCTGGGGGGGTTAGGAGTGGTGATGGGCTATGGGGGGGGGCTGGGGGGTTAGGAGTGGTGATGGGCTATGGGGGGGCTGGGGGGGGTTAGGAGTGCTGATGGGCTATGGGGGGCTATGGGGGCTGGGGGGTTAGGAGTGCTGATGGGCTGGGGGGGGTTAGGAGTGCTGATGGGCTATGGGGGGCTATGGGGGGCTGGGGGGGTTAGGAGTGCTGATGGGCTATGGGGGGCAATGGGGGCTGGGGGGGTTAGGAGTGCTGATGGGCTGGGGGGGTTAGGAGTGGTGATGGGCTATGGGGAGGCTGGGGGGGTTAGGAGTGGTGATGGGCTATGGGGGGCTGGGGGGGTTAGGTGTGGTGATGGGCTATGGGGGGGCTATGGGGGGGTTAGGAGTGGTGATGGGCTATGGGGGAGCTAAGTCTTTATATGGGCTGATGGGATTAGGACTGGAAGTGGGTTGATGGGGGGTTAGGACTGCTAATGGGGTATGGGGGGCTTAAACTGAAAATTGGGTGATGGGGATTAGGACGAAATGGGCTGATGGGGGGGGTTAACACTGGAGGTGGGCTGATGGGGTTAGGACTGGTAATGGGCTGTGGGCTGATGGGGGGTTATGACTGGTAAATGGCAATTGGGGGGGTTAGGACTGAAAATGGGATATGGGGGGTATAGGACATGAAATGGGCTGATGGGGAGGGGTTAGGACTTGAGGTGGGCTGATGGGGTTAGGACTGGTAATGGGCTGTGGGCTGTTGGGGGGGTTAGGACTGGTAATGGGCTATGGGGGGGTTAAGACTGGTAATGGGCTGTTGGCTGATGTGGGCTGTCTGGTAATGGGCTATGGGGGGTTAGGACAGATAATGGGCTATGGGGGGCTAGGACAGGAAATGGGCTGATGGG
The DNA here is from genome assembly GCA_033557465.1 of Ichthyophis bannanicus. NCBI lineage: Eukaryota > Metazoa > Chordata > Amphibia > Gymnophiona > Ichthyophiidae > Ichthyophis > Ichthyophis bannanicus. Next base: position 209,495,166 of record CM066043.1, on the reverse strand, counting down.
ATTAGGACTGGGAGTGGGCTGATGGGGAGGTTAGGACTGGAAATGGGGTAGGGGGGCTTAAACTGAAAATTGGGGTATGGGGATTAGGATGGGAAATGGGCTGGTGGGATTATGACAGGTAGTGTGATGATGTGGAGGATAGGACTGTAAATGGGGTATGGGGGAATTAAACTGAAAATTGGGTGATGGGGATTAGGACGAAATGGGCTGATGGGGGGGGTTAACACTGGAGGTGGGCTGATTGGGTTAGGACTGGTAATGGGCTGTGGGCTGATGGGGGGGTTAGGACTGGCAATGGGCTATGGGGGGCTGACTGGAAATGGGTTGATGGGGTTAGGACTGGAAGTGGGTTGATGGGGGGGCTAGGACTGGTATTGGGTTGGGGGGTTGCTAGGACTGGAAATGGGCTGATGGGGGGCTAGGACTGGAAATAGGCTGATGCAGGGACTAGAAGGGAATGGATGCTGGGTGAGGCTGGAACTAGAAGGGAGCTGATGTTGGGGGAGGATTAGAATGGGATGGGGCTGGAGGGTAAAATGGAGAGGGGAAAAATATTTTGTGTGGGAGGGATAAAAAATCTACAATTGGCCGGGTATTGGGAGAGTAAGTGGGGATTGAGGATGGAGGGGTAAAATTTGAGTGGATGAAATAGGAATGAGGAAAGAGCAAAAGGAGAAAGATTAGTATGTTAAAGCAGATGTAGAGAGAGAGAATGGAAAAAAAACTAGAAGAGAGAGACGAAAGGACAAATGCACAGCAGATGATGGAGAGTTAGCAGAAAACATGAAGAAACCAGAAGAAAGTGGCTGGAGCAATTGCAACTGAAAAAAAAATGCACAAAAGGTAGAAAGATATCTCTTTATTTTGAATTTATTAACTGGAATATGAAAGCTCTGGGAAATGTGCATCATTAACGTCTGCGCTTTGTTTGGTACAAGAGGAAATTAATTTATAGTTTTATTTCTACAGTGTTGTACATTCCAAGTTTGGCTTTTGGGGCTCCCAGTTTAATTATTGCCTTCCTGTTTCTAAATTGTGATTCCTTGTTTGGTGATGGTCTATATTCTGCATGTGTAACTGAGCTGAGGTATTCTGTTTATGTAATTCCTATTTGACATTGCCACTTGTTCTCTTTCCCCAGTAGGTCATGTATTGTTGTTCTCTGAAATGTATTGGTTTAATATTTGCAGTGTTTCCTTTTGATAGGTAGGGTATGGTGCTTTGTGAGTCCTGGTAGTGCTGTTAGGATACGGCGGGTTTGCTATGGGTTCTAAATGGGCAGTGTTTGTAGTAGTTCCTAATGTGCCTGGCGGTTGGCACTGGATTATAGTAATGTAGAAATCTTTTAGTCTGTCTTTATCCATACACTCATTAAGAGACATGTTTACTAAAAGTTAGTGTATGTTAGCATTATGCAAATATTTATGCAAATAAGGCCACTTATGCAAATGAGGCCCCGCACCGAGTCTCCGCACATGGCCCCGCACCCCCCTTGGGCCGCCCCTGGGTACCGGTACCGGTGTCTGTACTGGTGTAGGTTCCGGCATCGGTATCGATGTCGGTACCGGTGCCCGTTGAACCATAGGTGCCAACGGTACCGCAGCTGAAAGAAGAGCTGCAATGCTGCGTTCGATAGCGAGGAACCTCTGGTCTATCGATGCTGCCGATGCCTGGGTGTCAGTACTGGTGAAAACGGCCGGGACCCCTGAGCATGGCACAGGTAGTTCTTGTGAGGTTGAGGCCTCGAGAACATCCTGGAGCCCCATTGATGCTTTGGAAGCCAAAGCCTCCCGCCGGGGCTGTTTTGCCGGTGTGGTTCCCTCAAGGGCAATGCCAATGGCCTCTCGATGCTTAGCAGGAGAGCTACCCTTTGAGGACCGGCTTTTATGTTTAGTTACCTGAGATCCATGGGAGGAAGAGGAGGCCCTTGAAGATGTCGATGCAATGGATCTGGCATCCGAAGAAAAGAGGGTACTGAGCTTTGCAGCCCGGTTCTGTCTTCCTCTTTCAGTCATCCCCATACAGGAGAGACATTCAGATGGAGAATGTTCAGGCCCTAAACATTTAAGACACCAATCATGGGTGTTAGTGACGGAAATGGTACCGCCACACTTAGTACATTTTTTAAAACCACTAGTTGGTTTTTCCATGTTTTAGGAATATGAGGCCTAATGCCCAAAATGGCGCCTAGCACCGAAAAAGAAAAGTTTCTGAAGAGAAACAGTTCAAAATATACGTTTTTTTTTTTTTTTTTTTTTAAGTAAAGAAAAGAACCTGCGGTACCGGTAAGCGTCGTGCGGAGGCAAATGCGACCACAAGAAAACAATTTTAAAGATGGAATTTTCTGCGGTGACAGGGTATGGATCTTGTCGGCTCCACGGAAAATGAAGAACTGAAGAGGGATGGTTGGAAAGGCGGGAAGGCAGCACGCATGTGCTGAGGGATGCTCCCAAAAGCGTTCCTATTGGACGCTGGGGAGCGTTCCCGCGCAGGCTCCGTCGGTACCGACGATACCCATATGTGAAGACTACATTCCTGCTTGTTCCTGGAGATTAAACGTTACTTAAGCATCCATATCAGTAAACAATAATGCTTCCTTCAAGTATTTACGAAAAAGAATCAGTGGAGACAAATGAGTCACTGAAAAATTAAGACACCTTAAATTCCGTGCTCTTGTAATATTTTCTAATATTTCCATTTGCTGATGGCAATACAAACTATCTGTAATAGAGGAAATAGACACGGACTGTATGGCAGATAACTGAGACTTAAGTTTACCCAACCAAGCATCAATACATTCCATTCTACCAAGTTGAACCAAAATTCCTCTCAAAACCTCCTCTGTGTGAGACACCACTGACCAAATGTCCTTAAAGGATATCTCCCTATCAGCAAGATCATCAAACTGAGATCCAACAACAGGCTTTGACAATTGAAGCACCTTTGGCAACAAAGCCTTAGACAGGACCATGGAATGTGGATTAAGCAGAGATGGAGCAGGAACTGGAGACGAGGAGGCAAGAAATTCTCTACCAATAGGAGCCTGCTCTCTCGTCAAAGTTCAAAATTCAGATAGACAGGGTTGAGTTGATCCCCTAATAGGAGAAAGAGCCATAAGAGAGTCAAAACTTACAATCACAGAAGGAGATGGCAAGTTATTTTCCATACTGGAAGGTGCCAGATGCTTGTCTATGGGACCCTCTACTTAAGAAGATTTAACCATAAAGAGAGTTGGAAGCATCCTCTTCTTGCACTTTCCCATCTTAAGTGAACAGCACTCCCCCATTCCTGCTGCTCAGTGAACCAAAGGGGCATGACCTACCCTTTTGGACATATGTCCATTACCGCATCCCACAGCAGGGGCAAGATTAAATAACCCAGCAGAGACATCAGTGGAGGTGCCACAGGTAAAAAAGTACCTGTCAGGCTCCTAGAAGGTATGCTGCTTATCCCAGGGGTAGGCATCAGATTTCCCCAATCTATTATAATAATGGTTTATGGACTTTTCCTCCAGGAACTTGTCCAAGCCTCTATTAAATGCAGCTACACTAAAAGCCCACTAATGAATTCCAGAGTTTGATTACACGTTGAGTAAAAAATATTTTCTGTGATTAGTCTTAAATGTACTACATTTTAGCTTCACTGCGTGTTCCCTTGTCCTTCTAATTTTTGAAGTAAACAACCGATCTACATTTACTCGCTCCACGCCACTCATTATTTTATAGACCTTTATCATATCTCCCCTCAGCCATCTTTTTTTTCTAGCCTTTCCTCTTATGTGTATCCTTCCATCCCCTTTATCATTTTGGTCACTCTTCTCTGTACCTTTTCTAATTCCGCTATATCCTTTTTTTAGATATGGCTACCAGAATTGCAGACAATATTCAAGGTGGAGTAATACAGACACTTCAATTATTTTTCAAAAAGTCAATCAGGCTGCTTTTGGATAGAAGGCAGAATCATGTTCCAACCTGCAGGGCCAATTATAGAAAATGCCTTTGTAAGAGTATGTACTTTACAAACTTGGAAAACAGACAGTACATCTACAAGGTGCAATAGTCCTGAACACAAAGCATGGGATAGGTTCATATTTTTCAAGCAGCATTGATAATTCTGTTGAATATTCAGCATGCAATATGCGATAGACAATTTATAAACATTTAAACAGGGATCATTGCTTAATCTGTAGAAGTGCAAGTCCTCGTAGCAGGAAGAAACATGGTCCATCTTCTACAAATTAAAGATGACTTGGAAAGCAGCATTTTGAATGATTTGTAACGTTCTGATCAAACAAGCAGGCAAACCAAGAGACTAAATGTTGCAATAGTCAATATATGGCAAGATCAGCATTTGCACCACCACCATACGAAAATCCTCATTCATCAAATAAAGCCTATAAAATGCTGAATGAAATGGAATTGGTAAACACAAATTGATCATTTACCCTTTCAAAGGGTATAAAGACTAGGGGACACACCATCAAGTTACAAAATAGTACATTTAAAACATTTTTTCACTGATCACATTGCTAAGCTTTGGGACTTGCTGCTAGAGGATTTGGTAAAAGCAGTTAGTGTAACTGGGTTTTAAAAAGATTTGAGCAAGTTCCTGGAGAAAAAGTCAGCAAACAGTTATTAAGGGAAGTCTGGGAAAAACTACTGCTTATCCCCGAGAGTAAGTAGCATGGAATCTAGACAGGTTCTTGTAAGCTAGCTTGGTCACTGTTTGAAATAGGATACTGAGTTTGATGGACCTTTGGTCTGACCCATTATGGATATCTTATGTTAGTTGTTTCAAATGTGCCTTAATTGATTTTATTCAGATAAAACATTTTACCCTTTTGTACAGAGATTGCTGAGTTGGCAAAAGTCAGCAGCTGAACATAGGTTGTAAACTGCTTTTGGTCATATAAAGCGTAGTTACTCACCTGTAACAGGTGATCTCCGGGAACAGTAGGAATTGAGTCATCACATATGGGTGATATCAGTACCAACGGAGCCCGTGCGGGAACGCTTCCCAGCATCCAATAGGAAAGCTTTAGGAAGCATCCCCACTGCACCTGCATAGCTGCCTTCCCGCCTTTCCAGCTTTCCCTCCTCAGCTGAGTTTGTAGCTGAGATAAAAGGAGAGAAGAAGAAAGTACAACTCCTAGGGAAAGAGGGTAGGTTGTAAAGACTCAATTTCTGCTGTTCTCGGAGATCACCTGTTACAGGTGAGTAACTACGCTATCTCCAGGAACAAGCAGGAATGTAGTCTTCACATATGGGACTCCCTAGCTTGGAGATGCCAGAGAGATGACCTCAGAGCAAGCTGTGGAACACAGGCCAAAGTAGTAGGTCATATATCCTCTAAGGATGTCTGGTATCGAAACCTGGGACGGGGGGTAGGAGTTGATCTAAGTATGAAAGAGATGCTGGAGAACAGCTTGGCCAAATGAGGCATCCCGGCAGGAGTCCTTGTCCAGGCAATAGTGAGCAGCAAAAGTATGGACAGAGGAGCAGTTTGCTGCTTTACATATCTCATCAGTTTCCACAGAGCAGAGATTCGCCATGGAGGCAGCCATTGCTCAAACATTATGTGCCATGACGTGACCCTCGAGAGAGAGTCCGGCATTGTAAGCAAAGGAGATACAATTTGCTATCCATTTGGAGAGAGTTTGTTTGGATACTCGTAGTCCTAGGTGACTGGAATCAAAAGCGATAAAAAGTTGGGAAGCTTTTCTGTGCTCCCAAGTTCTCTGGAGATAAAAGGCCAAAGCATGTTTGCAATCCAGAGTATGAAGGGTTACCTCTGCCCTAGAAGAATGAGGTCTAGGGAAGAAAACAGGGAGGTACAGTGACTGGTTTAAGTGAAATGGCGAGACCATCTTTGGCATAAAGTGAGGATGAGTCCTAAGGACTACTTTATCATGGAGGAAACGACTGTAAAGAGGATCAGCCACCAAAGCTTGAAGTTCACTGATGCGCCTTGCCGAAGTGAGGGCAATAGGGAAGGTGACCTTCCAGGTAAGAAACATCAGGGAAGTAGTGGCTAGGGGTTGAAAGGGCGGTTTCATAAGTTGTCCTAAAACCACATTAAGGTCCCACGCCACTTAGTTAATAGAAGCCCTCTCATGAAGCGTGCTACAAGCGGCTGAAAGAAGATGGCTGACCATCCAAGGATATGTGGGATGCCGCTATGGCACTCAGGTGTACCTGTACCGAATTGGTCTTGAGTCCAGAGGAAGAGAGGTGGAGAAGATATTCCAGTAATGTCTCCAAGGGAGCTGAAAAGGGGTTAAGATCCCTTTTCAAACACCAGACAGAGAATCTACGCCACTTGAAGGCGTAGGAGCAACTTGTGGAAGGTTTCCTAGAAGATAAAAGGATATATTTCACTTGCTGAGAAAGGCTGATGCCCTGGAATTCTATGCCTTCAGCAGCCATGCTGTTAGGTGTAGGGACTGCAGATTGGGATGCAGCAGTGTCCCATTCTTCTGAGGGAGGAGATCTGGGGCAGACCCCAAATCTACTGGTTGAACTCGAGACGTAGAAACAGAGGATACCATGGTTGTTGTGGCCAACGCGGGGCTATAAGGATCATGTAGCCCTTGTCTCTCTGGAGTTTGAAAAGAGTCTTTGGAATGAGGGGAATGGGGGGGGAAGGCGTATAGGATGACCTGACCCCAGTGAAGGTGAAAAGCATCTACCGCTTGGCTGTTGTGAGCCAGGATTCTGGAACAGAACCAGGGAAGTTTGGCATTTTGAGGACTTGCAATCAGATCTATATCTGGGGTTCCCCAGATCTGGAAGATATAAGCAACCTTGTTTGCATGGAGAGACCACTCGTGGGGCAATAAGACCCGACTAAGTTTGTCCGCTAAGAGATTCTGTTTGCCTGGAAGATAAACCACAATTAGGTGAATCTGATGTTGTATGGTGATGGATCATAGGTGCAAGGCTTCGCTGCAAAGTGTCCAAGAGCCTGTTCCACCCTGCTTGTTCAAGTAGAACATGACTACCTGATTGTCCGTCTGGACTAGAACTGTGCGGAAGCGAAGGTGGTCGTGGAACACTTTGAGAGCATTGTGAATGCCTCTGAGTTCCAGCAGATTTATGTGGAGTTGTGATTCCTGATGAGACCAAAGACCCTGAGTGGACAGGTTGTCCAGATGAGATCTCCAGCCCAATCTGGACGCATCCATCGTCAGGGTACATTGATATGGAGGCTTCTGAAAAGGTGACCCTACGAGAAGCTGTTCTGGAGTTTGCCACCACTGGAGAGATGAGATGAGATGAGACATGCAGAGAGTGTTATCTTGTCTCCCAGACGACTGTATGCTTGAGACCACTGGGAAGCCAGGGTCCATTGAGCTGCATACATATGTAGACGAGCATATGGAACCACATGTACAGTGTATGCCATATGGCCCAGAAGTTGCAGCATTTCTCGAGCAGTGAGAAAGGTTTTGAGGCCTGCTTGGGATGCAAGCTGGATGAGTCGAACACAACGGGCTTGAGGTAGAAAAGTCCTTGACTGTTGAGTGTATAGGAGGGCTCCTATAAACTCTAGAGTTTGAGAGGGAACGAGTTGGGACTTTGGAAGAATTATTACAAATCCCAAGTGTTGCAGCACCTGCCTGGTGCACGTGAGAGAAAGATTGGCCTCTAGAGGTGTGCTTGCCCGAATGAGCCAGTCGTCTAAGTAAGGGAAGACAAGTATCCCTAGAGTCCTTAGGAATGCAGCTACAATTGCCATGCACTTTGTAAAGACTCTTGGGGCAGAGGCGAGGCCAAAAGGCAGGACTCTGTATTGATAATGTTTCCCCTGGAACAGGAAATGCAGAAACCTTCTATGTTCCGCAAATGTGAGTATATGGCCACAAAATACAGCAAACACACCTCCACCAATAAAATGCATCCTCATAATGTCAGATCAATAAGAAATAAAATCCCAGTTATCCTAGATTTGGTCAAAGCTGAAAAACCTGACATACTCTGTATCACAGAAACCTGGCTCTCTGCCACAGACAATGTACTTTCAAACCAGCTAAACATTAATGGATTTAACCTCTTTAACTGTCCCAGAGACAACAAGATAGGGGGCGGAGTCCTCCTATTATGCAAAGCAGAACTCAGTCACTGCCAACCACTGCAAAAATCTAGATGGGATGTATATGCTCAAAATTGAAAATAAAAACATGGCTCTATCCCTCATCTATAGACCCCCCTCACCTAATCACAACAACCTAACCTCCATCCTTGAATTAGCCTGCTCATCATCCATAAGGAAACCTCATATCATATTGGTGACCTTAACCTCCCTTCTCTCCGCAGAACACATTCCACTGCTTTCCTTGACTCAATGACTGACATGGGTTTTCAGCAAATTATAAACTCACCCACTCACACAAAGGGAAATTGCCTTGATCTATTTTTCCTTCACCTATCTGCCACTAAACACCCCCAATGCACCCCCCCCCTTATAGTCTACCAGTCCCATGGTCCAACCACCATCTAGTATCCTTCTACCTCCCCATATACCCTCCCACCATTCCCTCACCCATTATGTCACCCCAACTCAAAAGATTCAGTCATTTCAACACACATTCTTGGAAAACATCTTACCTCATCTAATTACTCATTCCTCCAACCTCATCTCACTAAATAGCTGGAACGCCTCAATACAAAAAGCTGTCACACCCACTAACGTCCACCCTAAACCCACACAAAAGCAGTCTGAAAAATGGTATTCTTGGGAACTAGCAAACTTTAAAAAAAGTCTAAAAAAACTGGAACATAAATGGAGAGTCAACAAAACTTTAGAAAATAGACAACATTATCTCTCCGCACTCAACTCTTATAAAGATGCAATTAACAAAGCAAAGAGAGAATACCACACTAAGATCCTTAACCGAGCCATCAACCATCTGAGGGAACTGTTTGAAATTATCAAATCATTAACCAAAACTAGCCTAACACAAACCCTGACAAAACCAACATCAAGCCGCAAACACTAACAAACGTTTACGCAAACAAGCTAAAAAGAAAGAATTCCATTCACACCAATCTCTCCCCAGACCCCCCATTAAATCCCAATTTCTGGAATAACTTCCATCTAATTGACCAGAAGCATTTACTATAACCAAGCACTATAACCAAGATCAACACTACAACCTCCCCCCTAGACCCCTGCCCAGTCACCTGGACCAAGGCAACTAAAACAGAACTAGCTCCTCACCTCCTACATATAAGTAAACCAATCCCTCCATCAAGGAATAATGCTGAAAAACTTCAAAATTTCCACTATTTGGCCTATTCTCAAGAATAAGACCCTCAACAGAGCTGACCCAAGCTCATGTTGGCCCATAGATAGCATCCAATTTGTATCCAAAATCATCGAGAAGGTTATCCAATTGCAACTTCAAGACTTTATTGACCTATATGCTCCCCCTGATGTCCACCAGTATGGGTTCTGCCCGTTCCATGGGGTTGAAACATTATTAATAGCTCTATTTGACACCCTCATCCATGGAATGGATGACACAAAAGAGGCGTTCATACTAGTCTTTATAGACATCGCCTCTATATTGGACAATATCAACCATAATATCCTTCTATCAAGACTTGCCAAATTTGTATAGAAGGAATGACTCTCCAATGGTTTAAATCATATATCACAGACTGGATATTTCAAGTACAAATAGGTCAAGATACGTCCGCTGCTTTCCTCCAAGAACAAGGCATATCCCAAGGCTCTGCCCTTTCAGTCAACCTTTACTTCCAGCCTGTCACCAACATATTCAGAAAATTCAACATAGGATATTTTATATACGCAGACGACATCATGTTATACCTTCCTATTAATATAATGAACCCCAACTACCACAATCTTGCAGACTGCATCAATGAAAAAGAATCCTGGCTAAACTCCAAAACCTTAACATTAATTTCAACAAAACCAAAGTTCTATACATATCAAGAAATCATAACTTCATCTCCCCCCTCCCCCCATCTCTCACCTTTCACAACACTGTGCTCCCAGTGAAGCAGGAGGTAAAATATCTGGGAATAACACTTGACAAATCCCTCAACATGTTAGCTCACATAAAGCAAACAACAAGATCCATCTTTTACAAACTAAAGATCATTCAGCATCTGACTTTAGATCTGCATCCCTCATTTCGACTACTGTAAATGGAAATTACACTTACCTGGTAATTGATATTCCTTGAGGGAGTACAGTTCAGTCCTCCACCACTGGGTAGTGCACCTCCTCCTGCAACATGGAGACTGGACAAGTCAAACTTGTGACATCACCGGGTATATTCTGCTGGTCTTCTCCCATGATCCCCCAGTGACCTACTGTCAAAGCAGACTCAAAGGAGCAAACAAACAACCAGTTAAAGTACTAAATACAAAGCTATGCTCAAACTTCAACTTTAAAATCACAGGGCCCCAAAAAGAAAGGCCGAAAACACCCTCCTCCGTGCCCCTGTCCTCCTGCGCACCAAACAGCGGAAGACAGAGAGCTAGAAGGAAGGAGAACTAAGGAAGAGTATAGGCAGAAAAGGTTGCTCTCGCGATTACCTGCCAATCAGAGTCCGTTGCCGACGCTAGGATCCGAAAGCACACTCGGAACTGACGCCTCGCGTCTGAAACATCCATCCCCGGGCGGGAATGAGGACTGAACTGTACTCCCTCAAGGAACATCAATTACCAGGTAAGTGTAATTTCCATTTCCTTATCGGTCCTACAGTTCAGTCCTCCACCACTGGGATGTACCAGAGCAGTAATCATTGGGAGGGACCTATCCAGTCGGCTCGGCCCCTAAACGAACAGAGCAAGCACCGACCCCAGCCCGCTCCTCACGTCAACAGGCGGTAAGCCAACCAGGAAGACACGACCGAGAGCCCACTTGAATCCTCTTCACTGGTGAAAACAGCACAGAACTCTGCCCCAAGCAGCGCTAGTGCTTCAGAAAGACAAACTCGCCATCGCAAACACACTGAACGCCCTAGAAACAGACCTACTGAGAAGGCTACCAGAGCTCCGCCTGAAAAATCCGCTTGAGCTCCCCCTTGGCTCTCGACCCCACCAGGGTGTCAAGTGTTAGCAACCGCTGCTCTCCCGCAGAACCCGCCTCCACGGAGGGACAGGCAGCGAAGAGACCTCCCAGAAAGCGACGGAACCTTCACCTAAGGTCCAAGAAACGCAGGTTACAAGCAAAGTGTTCTTGCGTAAGTCCCAAACCGACAACTAGACAGGCACAGCCGGATTCCACGAGGGAGAACGGAACCGAGGTCCATCCAGACAGAGGTGGGAAGCAAAATGAGGGAAATGGAAAAACCACCAGCGTCAAACACCCTATTTGTCACACCTCTTAAGGGCTTTATTCTTTGCAACACAAAGTAGCTCTACAGCTATGTCCTGGACCAGTTGGAGTCTTTTTAATTGAGAATGTGGAATGCAGCTAAGCAATGAGTTGCAATAAACCAAGCGTGATCCACCAAGGGCATATAAGAGGGTGTCAAGTGCCCCAGAGTCCAGCGTTGTTTCAGAAGATGTGGAGTCTTACATGGTGTGACAAAAAAGAAAGGAGACTCTGGTAGCCACGCCCACGACGCAATGCCAGTAGGCCAACCGCTTACATCACCTGGATATGCCCTCCGGAATTGGAGGAACCATGCAGAAGTAGCAATCGCCGACGTGATCCATGGGCCCTCTCCAGATCATTGGAACCGCAAAAGACTTTGATGGTCTTTTCCCATCCATCCACAGCCTGAGATCTGCTACACATGTATTGCAGCATATGTGTGGCGCCTAGCTTTTATCCTGATCTTTTATTCTGCAGCCAAAATATAAATTGTAGGCTTTCTGAACCGCCACAGTCATATGCCATTTTTGTGATGTAAAAGTCACATCACCACAACTAGAGCAGAAATTATCTGCATGATTAACACCAGTATGAGGAATCGCCAAATATGCTGTGAGTGACCTATCGGTATAAAATAAATATGTCTTTTTTTTTTTTTTTTTTTACTGTCAAGCGAGGCAAATTTAAGTAGTGACTGCATCAACTGGTTTTGGACAGTTATTTCGATTGGTTGCAAGTAAAGATTATGCAAGCTCACGCAAATGTTGCAGAATACACTGGTAATGGTCCCCACTGACTAATGAAGAGCACATATCTTAGCAACCAGACCCAGTCGGCCATTTTCACTATGACCTCTGAAAGGCATAGAATAGACCGGGCCACGGCCCCGTACCAATGCGTCGACGCTATCCAGTAGCCTCATATGTCCTCTGCTAAACATCGACCCGTCGCCGCAGACTGACAGGTCGCCATGAGGTCCAATATGGGCTGACCGCATCTGAGCACACGCGGCGCGCACACCGCCTGATGCAATCTCACTCCTCCGGCAAACACTCGGACCCCGCTAAGGACATTCACCACCACAGTGTCCCCACCAAAACGCAGGCCGCCAAGGCTTCAACCGCGCACGCTGTCCCTTCGCTCGGGCCACCCTGACCACCCGACCGACTCCACCCTGCCGATCGAAATAGGCCACCATCCCGGAGATCTCAGACAGCACCTACAGCGCTCGATCTGCTACCGTGTCCGCGAACGCCTGCCACGGCTGACGTACCGCGTACCGTTCCAGTCAGACGATGGAACACTGGGCGTGCTGTGTACACTAAAACGCCTTGTACATAAAGGATCCCCAAAATGTAGCTGAGTCTAACCACGCTCCGGCCAAGCTCCCGGAAGAAAGGGACAGAACCTTATAAAAAAGAAGTGGGGACAATTAGGAAGGCTTTCCTGTTTGATTCTTCTTTTTTTTTTTCCTTTTTACAACTCTATAAGGGCCACAAGGCACACAACCGAACAGGGCATTGTCCAGAGAACTCAAGGCCCCTCCTCCAGGCTGACTCCACATCCACAGCCTAAACCGGCAGTCACCTTGGCTGATGCCGAGCAGCGCGGAAGCCAACTTGTAAGCCTAGCATATGAAGTATGCCTACTAGTACAGCATTCCACAATGGAGGGACATGTAACCGGACGGCTTTGAATATGAACCTACAGATATCCCGCCCTTGCTCCAAGACAAGCACTGTGCAGCCTACTGGTCTTCTCGGAGCACCGCCACGACCCGAAGACCTAAACCGGCCAGCAAAAGACGACGTACGCTGGGCCCGAAGGAACCTGGTTGAACGGATCCCAGCACTCCCTGTATCGTTAGGATCGGAGCCTCCCCCCAAGGACTCAGCCCTGGCTGGAACCGGCTGAGCATAACTCCAGGCCCTGCGGCGAGCCCCCACGAAGAAGTGGGACGCAACGATGCCTTGAGGAAAGGGAAGGCGCAATGGGTGAAGCAAGTTGCTAGCCGACCAAGGGAGTAAACCCCACACGCGCACCTCAACGGAAGGACGGAAGAACCGAGGATTCTGGTCCCACAGGTGCGCCTGCTAGCCTTTAACAACATACACCTCCGCAGGTACAAAAAACTTAAATTGTGAGCACCTTCAGGGGTAAAGGGAATAGACGACAGCCTCCGACTGTGGACCACCTTGTCTTGCACAACAGACAGCAGCACCCCACCAAACAAATGATTGGGAATATATGACCTCAGAACCCCAAGGCAGAGGTGAAACAGTAGAACGTGCAGTGGACGTGAATTTCCAGATCTGCCAGCCCCCCTGCCCACATTGAGAAGAGGCAGAGAAGAACTGGACCGGCGGATCTGGAGGGGTGCCTCCTGGACAGCCGGGCTACTGAAGGGAAAGCTGATGACTGAGGCCCAAACTCCAACCCCATGCAACACCATGACAACCCCGCTCACGATATCCCAAGCGATCTCTGTCATTGCTGCAACAATCACCTGAGCATGAGATCACAGACGGAACACGGACATGCAGACGCACTCAAGGAGAGTGCACCTAAGAAGTATGAGCTTATCCAACATCCAGCACCACATGTCCAGGTGTCCCACTCCTGTCACCCAAAACACAGGACGTTTGAACCTAGGTGACCGTCATAGCAAAGACAGGGAGGCCTGACTGCCGCTATCAACCCTTCCAGGACCCTGGAACACTAAGCCCCGGACTGTGCCATCCAGCAACACTTCTCACGATCCCCAGCAGGGGCCTTTCCCCAGATGGCCCAGATGGCCCAGATGGGCAGTGTTCCCGCCAAATGGGCAAGCTGCGCTCTGATAACATAGTGCAGAAAACCAAATCAAAGTGTCTTAACCTAGCTAATTTTTGTCTAATAGTGATCATTCATAATATCAGCCAGGCTCAATCATAACATTAGTATTAATGATCTCTAAAGATTGAAGAGTTACTAATGTAACACTAATTGTTTTTTTTTTTGTTTGTTTGTTTTTTAAAAGAGCTTCAAAGGCGATCTTGGAAACTACAGACCAATGAATCTGAGTTCAGTGCCAGTTAAATGATAGAACTTGTTCTGAAAAGCAGCACCAAGCTGTCTTTTTAAAGGGTTAATAAACATGTGAGTAAGCCAAATGATATGTATCTGGATGTTTTAGAAGGTACTTGACAAAGCCCCTTATGAACTTCTCCTGAGGAAGGAGATGATGTGCTATTATAGAATGGGAAATGGATCAAAAACAGGAACACAATAGGACTAAATGGCCAGTTTTCTCACAGGAGACCCGTAAATAGTGGAATGTCTCGGGATCTGCACTGGAACTGGCATCTGGTAACATCTACTGCACTGAAATGATCTGGAAAAGAGATCAGCAAGCATGGCGATCAAATTTGCAGATGGCATAACGACATTTAGAGGCTGTCTGCACAATTTCCAAGCGTATAAACATGGAAATAGCATCCTTATGTAAATGACAATTTCAGAAAGGGCTCAATTTGTAGGTGGTTGTGCCGCTGATGACCCTGAATGGCCAAATCCTAGCACGGAAACCTGCTGCTGACAGACGTCGCTAACTGCCAGAATGCAGACAAAGGTAAAGGCACCCCCCAAGAAGTAAAACCCAAACCAATCACATTGCATTCAAAGAACTATAAACTATCATGAAATTAAAAGGAAATTAAAATTAGAATTAAAATTAAAAGTAACAGCAAAAGGAAGTCCTTATCTGGGTGTAGCCGCGTGGAACAGCGTCGTCTGCTCAAACGCGGGGCTGCTCCGCTCTCTGCCACGAGGCCTCAGCCCTGCCGAGAAAATAGCGCCAATCCGAAGCAGGCCCGTTTGGCGCCAGACTCCACAGAGGCGGCAAGAGCTCAGAGCCCCTCCATGCGGATTCGAGAGACTCCCTTGTGGCGTCGGGATGCAGCAGTTACCCCGCTGTAGCTGCGGGGTGAAGAGCTGTCCAGACACGCTGCTGCCTCGCGCCACCAGAAGTAGCAGACGCTGCGAGCCCCGGCCCACCGGCTAAAGAACCTCGAACGGCCTGAGGCTCCCGCCGCGATGGGAATCTGCTGCATGGACACTGCCAAAATGCAGGTGTTCCACAGAGCTCTCCCCCGTACAGTCCTGGGGGAGAGATCATCACCGGGCACAGAGACCGAAGAATCCCAAGCAGAGAGGCTAGCTGGCAGCGTGAACTTTGAAAAGGGACAGAACCCCCCTTTACACTAAGGCAGACCAGGTGAAAATAAATAAAGTAAAAGTAAATGAAATTAAATGAAAATGAAAATGAATACAATTTACAGGATTACACCTAAAGAAGGGCAAAAGAAATGCAAGGTAAATCAAATCCTGACTAACTGCTCCTAAACTGCTTCTCAAGTGAGCCCAGCACCTAGGCTCACTACGTCCTCATGCTGCATGGAGACTGGACACACTGGGGGATCATGGGAGAAGACCAGCAGGATATACCCGGTGATGTCACAAGTTTGACTTGTCCAGTCTCCATGTTGCAGGAGGAGGTGCACTACCCAGTGGTGGAGGACTGAACTGTAGGACCGATAAGGAACAGCTTGTTACAGGGAGTTAGCAAAAAGAATCTGAGTATCCTCCAGAGGGCACAAAATATCACAGCCAGAATCATCTGCAAGGCCCGATTAACAGACCATATCTCACCTATTCTTTATGAACTCCACTGGCTCCCAATTGTGAGCCGAATGAAATATAAAACCTTGATGACTATGTTCAAGTTGATCAACAACATGGCCTCATCTTTCCTCAAAACCCTCTTACACACACCCTCAGACATGAGATCTATAAGTAGTAACACTCAGCACTCTCTCACAATCCCACCCTCAATTTGTAGGACCAAACAGCATACAAGGAGTAGAGCTTTCACATATACAGTACTCCCTCCCTGACCATATCCATTCGATCAAAGACCTTCAAGTGTTCAGAAAGGAACTCAAAACTCTTCTTTTCACTGAACACTATAGTAACATTACAGACAGTACAAGCACACACCTAGCCCAACCCCTTACACACTGATCCCCACACACACTTAGAGCACCCCTCCAGACTTCTAGCACCCTACATGTCCAAGCTTTGAAACCCGAAGCTACTAATTAAATCATGTAAAGCATGTACATAATTAACATGTAAATAGTTTTTGTTCTGTTCTGTTATATAACTAAAGATTCAAGTAAACGGCCCAGAAGAAATAATAAAAAGAACACCATTATCCCCCTTTTGGATATCAAAGGACCATACAAGCCACCTCTAGAAGAGCAATATCGCTCTATGCTCCAACAATATGGAACTCTCTCCCAGATGACATACGTGCAGTTTCAGACATTAAAGATTTTAGAAAAAAACTAAAAACACTCCTTTTCAAGAATCACTTCAACCATATTACATAATAACCTCAAGTTAATATGTTCTAGGTCATCTAGGAATAACCTTTTACTATGGACTGGTAGACGCTATACACAATATAGATACTCTAAATAGTTATGTTTGTTTAACATTAGCCTCTGTTTAACTGTTCTATGTATAATGTTCCAAGTTTAACTGTTCTATGTATAATGTATTAAGTTATAATGTAAACCGCTCTGAGTGAAGGACAAAGCGGTATAAAAAAAAAGTTTAAATAAATAAATATGTAACATGTTTGTTCTATATAAACCGCCCTTGATCTCTGGAAGGGGCAGTATAAAAAAGTGTAACAAATAAATAAATAATCTGCATGGAGGGCAGAAAAGAGGAAGATTTGCAGGAAATGCCAAACAGAAAACCACATGCATTATGTAACTACCCAAGACTAACCAATTTCACAACATGATCATGGAGCAGCTTAAATATGACTCATTACATTTAACCACATACCTTGTTAGAATTTTAGAAATAACAGCTCAGTAATTTCCTTGCAGGTATGTCCCTTCATTTTCTCACTGGCAAAGTGTAAGCTTAATTATTAGCTGCATTTTGTTTCAACATATGTGCTGAGGCAGTCAAATTTGTTCTTTCCCCAACCTCTTTTTTTGTAAACTATCCATCTTCTCTTGAGCATGTAGAAGTCGGTATATTAGCTCTCTCTGCTTTAATATGAACACTTCTCCTGTCATTTGAATCAAACTACAAGAGTTCATTGAAAGGCAATGTAATAAAAACTCCTTATAAGGTAAAGAAGTAAAATTAAAAATGGGATGAAGTGCCTATAATTGTTTCTTTAATCTCAGAGTAAATACTGTGTTTTAATATATCACTTATACTTCTGACCTAGAAACATATTTCAGTCTACACACTTGCCTGTTGGAAACAAGTTCAACAAAGGAATGGTTTTAACAAACTTAACATTTCCTGATGTTTGCTCTTTCATAACAAGGTAAAATTAAGATAAAGATTCCTCAAATCTTCCTCAGAGTGACTACTAAAATATTAAGGATAAAAGATAAATGTATTGGACAATATTTTATGATTCCAATGTGTTAATTCATTTTATATATTTTGTTAAATATTTTGTATTTTTAGTATAAAGTGTAGTTAAACATCTTATGACCATGCATGCAATTGGATTTTAGTTTGATGGCTACGTTCACATTATGATAATTCTCTAAGAGGGTCAATATAGCTTGAAGTGAGGGGGTCCACTGATGTATTACCAACTTCTTTTTAAAAGGGTCATCTTAGCTCCGCTCAAGTCAATCAGATGTTATTTTCCTAATTTAAGAAGGGGCATCCACATGCTTCTTCTAGTACATCATTGTCAATAAATTGTATAGGCAATTCTCCCTGCCTCATTCTGCCATCTTCAAAGTATAGTGGGAGAGCAGTACTGCTCACATATGTTGATACCACTGGTCTCATGGACTGTGAGCATCTTTCAGGTCTCTGGTCCCATATGTTGATACCAAGAAACCAATGCTGGAAAGCATTCTGCAATTTGGCCCTCAGATGCATGGATTTTTATAATCACCTTCCTGTTTGGATGAGCTATATGAGTGCTCTCACAGATCACCCACTCAGCAGAATAATCACAGATCCTCATGGCAACTGAGATTATTTTCATAGTTGAGGAATGGAATGTCTAAGGCATCACTCACATCAAGATTATTTGGTTCAGCTTTCTTCAGTACAGCATCAGGCTACAATGACCCCACAAATAACTGTGATAAAGAAAATGTTGAAGAAATAATCTAATCTGATTTGCTCTCAGGCTGATAAAACAGCCTATAATTCACACTTGCTTGTATCAAATATTAAATTTACTTGCAAGAAGTATGCTTTAATCCATCAGAAAGTATCATCAGAGAATAGAATGAGGAATCATTTAAACATCCATGACAATAATGATATCATTGGGGGTGGGATAAAAACCACCAATAACAGCACAGGGTTATGATTTAAAATACGTACGAGAAATGCACGGCGTTCTTTCAAGAAGGACATGAATGGTGTTTGAGTTCACTGGAACAGCTTAAGAAATTTTGTTGGGAAACGTGTGCAGCATCATTTATGGTTCTGGTAGGAGTCATTTTTATATCATTAATATGGTGAATGAGAAAAATTATTTGGAACTTGAACAAGATATTGAAATGGGTTTTATTTATTTTATTGTAAACCGCTCTGTTTATCACTGAAGGGCGGTCAATCAAGCCAATAAACATAAACATTTAATAGAAAAAATAGTGAATGGTGATCCCCTGAAGAAACGATTCTAGTGAAACGCAATGGAGGCGCCTGAGGAAGGCGTTGGGATCTGAAAGCGAGAAGGGGCAAGAAGAAAATCATGATAGAAGTTAAGTATCCTAAGGGAATCGAAAATTATTTAAGAGATCATATGGTGAAAACAACAGTATTATTTTCGAAGAGTGAAGAATGTGATTACAGCCCCATCCGTTTTCATACACTAGGTATTTTCGCTGGAGGTCGTTGATGCTATCAGGCACTAACTGTGGACACAATGTGTCCCTGTAAACGAGTGCCAAACGAGTCTGAGACCTCCAACGATATAGATAAAAAACGTCAACTGTTTGTTGTTTGTTTGTAGTGACCATAAGAGATAACCAGAATGTGATTAAGGTTCCATATTGATAATCTTGAGTGTGTTTGTTTATTGTTAGTATTACTAATAAGTAATCGCTCAGAGAAAGACCATAATTAATTGTTTAATCCATACAAGACATGCCTTTTCTGATGTGCTTTTTCAATGGCATTCTTTGGGGCATTTGAGTCAACGAGTTTGTCTCTCACTCAATATGGTGCCCTGGTTGAGGATTGATGATGTTTCACTTTGACAGCACTGTGTAACTATCATGTAAGAACATATACATGTTAATATTCAAATATATTTGGGGCCATGCTGAACATCTAAATGCTTTTTAATTTTTTTTTAATTAAGGGGAATTCCATGTATAGTGTTAAACAGGTACATATAGCAGAAAATACCCAGAATGCTATATGTACAGCAGTGAGGGCAGGGCTGCTAATCCGTATTTATAGGTATAGGTGTCAATATTATGTCCCATGGAGGTAATTTTCTAAAATTCCTGAATGTATGTGATCACATACGCATATAAATGATCTCTTATAAAATACTGGGCTGGTGTAAAAGGACATGCTTTGGCATCAAGGCAATTACTTGCCAGTGAGCATACATATGGGTGGAGCACACAAGTATACATCTATACTATAATATACTAGGCTAGGGGATGAAGTACTCCTGTCCATGAAAGAAGAGCAGAACTTGGGGATGATCGTTTCTGATGATCTTAAGGTATCCAACCAGGTAGAAAAGGCAGCAGCGAAAGCCAGAAGGATGCTTGGGTGCACAGGGAGAGGACTGGCCAGCAGAAAGGAGGTTATAAATATTTGGTTAGACCTTATTTTGAGTATTGTGTGCAATTCCGGAGACCACACCTTCAAAAGGATGAAGTTGGTGCAGAGTGGCCACCAAAATAGTCAGTGGTCTTCATCAAAAGGCTTATGGGGACAGACTTATAGATCTCAATATGTATATTTTAGAAGAAAGGCAGGAGTTATGATAGACATGCTTAAATACCTTAATAGCATAAGTGCAATTGAAAGAAAACTCTCCAATGAGAGGGTATAGGATGAAGGTAAAAGGGGATAGACTTAGAAGTAATTTGTGGAAATATTTCTTTTCAGAAAGAGTGGCAAATACATGGAATAGTTTCCCAGTGGAGGTAGAAGAGACAAAGGGCCCGATATTGAGGTGGGTAGGCTATGCGTCATGCGGCACATAGCTTGCCCGCTGCCCCTCCCTAATCCGGAAGTGAATATCTGAGTTAGCCCGGACGACCCGGCAGCCACAGAGACTACACGGGTAGCGGCGATTTTCATTGCTACCCACATAGTCTTTGCATCTTAATAATTTTGTGTCAGCCTCAATTGGATCACCTTACTCATTACTCCTATTTACAAATCAGTTATGAATATGTAAACAGGACAGGTCCTAGTGCACACCCTTATGGCACTCCACTACAGGCTCTTTTCCATATGGATAATTGGCCATTTTACTCCTACTTACTATTTCCTGTCTTTTAGACAGTTTGCAATACATGAAAGGGCACTGCAAATTGGAAAACAATCAAACTTTGTAATACACCAGTGATATGGTCTGACCATCATTTGCTAATTCTTTCAATTCAGATTCCTGAAGAGGTAGGGATTGCTGGACAAACACCAGTTTGTAAGAGGACTAGTCATGCCCAGACTAATAATGGAATGGAGGAGTAACCTAGTAGTTAGGGTAGCAACCAGGGTTCAAATCCCACTGACTCTTCTTGTGGTCCTGGGCAAGTCACTTAACCCTCCATTGCCTCAGTTACAACGTTACATCATGAGTTCTCTGAGGACAGGGAAATACCTACAGTATCTGATCGTAACTTGCCTTGATCTACTACTGGCAAGGCGCGAGCTAAATACTACTAAAGAAATAAACTAAATAAAGTAAATCAGTTATGAATAACCAATTTTCATCATTATAAAAAGGTGAGGAGTTGGTGCAAAAAGTAGAATTACAGAATAATACATTCCATTCGGTATGAATAAATTAGTTCCTGAAGAGATAAGAAGTCAAGCTAGTTCCTATAAGACCCTGTGGTTTTCTCAAGAGTTAGAGAAGGAAAATCAAAACTTAAGGAAAGTTGAGCAGAAATGGAAGGAAAAAAAAAAAGAAAGCAGATGCTGTGAAGTAGGCATATAAGCAAAAGATGGAGCAATAAAAATCTTGGGTGGGGAGGCAAGATGGTGTCTGACTGAAGTCACAGCTCTTACTGCGTCACTGAGCTCCAAGTCCCTGATGAGTGCCACTATGGGCGGAAAGAGGAAGTCCAAGCCCCGACCCTCTGGGTTAGGATTTTCTGCATCAGGGATCCAGCGAACACTTGCATATTGTGGAATCAGCCTGGGCACTCTGAGCAGCACTTCAGTGGGACTAACAGTGCTATCTGCATCAGTCCTTAGTGGAGTGTCTTTGAGCCCTGAAGATAGATCTGCACTGCTGAAACCCGGAAGTTATTCCGGTGGGGCCAGTGAACTCTTGCCACCCCTATTTGGAGGGGGCTCCGGCAGTGGCGTCCTCCCTGTTGATTGGGAGTGGACAGTTGGGTGAGTGCTGTCACTGCCAGGGGTCTGCTTCTTCCGAGGGTGAAATGCCTTTACCTCCAGGCTTCGTTGGACTTCAGAAGCCTGCAGTAGTGAAAATGGATGCTTTGTGGGAGGTGACAGCCATGGTGAATTCTTCTCACCTTTTCAGGTACTTTGGGAAAATAGCTTTTCTCTATGAAAGAATCATTGCAGGTACTTTCTCAGGAGCAAATACAACATACTGCCCAGTTGGCTCTCCTCGAAAACCACCATGCTGAGTTGCAAGATATCTCTGGGGCTCAGGTTAAAAACTTTACCATTCTGGCTCACAAGATAGAGCACCTGGAGAACTTTTCTAGGCGGAATAACCTGCACTTTACTAGCTTTCCAAAGGTGCCTATTCCTGCCCCAGTAGAAATGGTTAAAAAATATCTTCAGGAGATTTTGAAGATGCCCGAAGACAATCTACCACCCATTGCTAGGGCGCAGTATTTGTTCTTGAGGTCTGTGGCCTGCCCATTAGAGGGGTAACAAGCACTAGTCCAAGCTCAGCAGGGTTTGTTTGACCTGACTGGGTTTTTGGTAGACTCACAGGAGATTGTGACAGACAGAACTATCCTGGAGGCTAGTTTTGCACTTGAGATGGACCATAATTCTGTTTTGCATTTATATTTCCATCATATCCATGAATTATGGGAGCAAAGATACAAATGTTTCCTGATTTTTTTATGGCAGCCCAAAAACAGCGCAAGGACTTCCTGGATCTTAAGCCCAGGGTCCTTGTGTTGGGTTTCACTTTTTTGTTAAAATTTCCATGTAAATGTTTTATTTTTCTTGATGGTAAACTATTTCTTTTCTTTGACCCCAAACAATTAGTAATCTTCTTGGTGGTTTGTGAGGGATCATAGGCTGTCTAGTCTCCTCCACATTAAGCTGGCTGTGTTGCTTAGGAATCAGGTAGTTTTTCCTTTTTTGTGGGAGAATTTTCTCTTTTTCCTATTGCTTGCCTCTTCCTTTTGATAGTCTAATATTAATATTTGATTTGTTTTGTAATATTGTTTATTTACCTTGTTGCTTGTAATCTCCAGGAACAAGCAGGAATGTAGTCTTCACATATGGGTATCGTCGGTACTGACAGAGCCTGCGCGGGAACGCTCCCCAGCGTCCAATGGGAAAGCTTTTGGGAGCATCCCACAGCGCCTGCGTGCTGCCTTCCCGCCTTTCCAACTGTCCATCTCCAGTTCTTCGTTTTCCATGGAGCCGACAGGTCCAATACCCTGTCACTACAGAAAAATTTGTCTTTAAACTTTGTTTTTGTGGTTGCATCTGCCTTCCCTCGACGCTATACCGGTACCACTGGTTCATTCTTCTTTCTTCTTAAAAAAAGAAAAACAAAAAAACTATAGTTTCTGAGCTATTTTTCTTCAGAAACATTTTTCCTTGGTGCTAGGCGCCATTTTGGGCACAAGGCCCAATTATTCCTTAAAAATGGAAAAAACATCTGGTTTTAAATAATGTTCTAAGTGTGGCGGTGCCATCTCCGTCACCAACATCCATGATTGGTGTCTCAAATGTTTAGGTCCTGACCACTCTACTTCAGAGTGCCTCTCCTGTGGAATGATGTCAAAAAGTGGTCTGCAGAATCGAGCTGCAAAGCTTAGCACCCTTTTTCCCTCAGACGCGGTGTCTGTTGTATCATGGATCTCAGGTAACTAAACATAAATCTAGCCAGTCCTCAAAGGGTAGATCTCCTAAGCATCGAGATGCCACTGGCGTTGTCCTAGAGGAATTTTCACCGGCAAAACTGCCCCAGCGGGAGGCTTCAGCTTCCAAAGCATCAATGGGGCTCCAGGATGTTCTCGAGGCCTCAACCTTGGCAGAACTACTGGCGCCATGCTCTGGGGTTCAGGCCGTTTCTAGCGGTACCGACACCCAAGCATCGGCAGCGTCAATAGACCAGAGATTTCTTGCTATCGAACGCAGTCTAGCAGCTCTTCTCATGGCTTCGGTACCATTGAAACCGTTTCAGACACCTCAACCGATACTGACACCATCGACGTCGATGGGTATACCACCCATACCGAGTCATGCGCCTGTCTCCGGCATCGACCGATCGGTACCGGAGCAACTCGATACCGACTTCGATCGATACCGGTACCGTGTGCTGCACGATCACCGGGATCGGAGGTATTTTGAATCCTCCGAGTCTGATGACTCCGAAGACTCTGCCGATACAAGAGTACTTCTCCCAGAGGATTACTCTTTTCCTCAGCGCAGAATGTCTCCGCCAGAGGATATGTCCTTTCAGGATTTTATCCGTGATGTGGCCAGAGGCCTTTCCATCACAGCAGCTCCTAAAAAAGAGCCTAGGGCAAAGGAGTTGGAGATTCTCCAATACCCTAAGGCTCCCAAAGAGGCAGCTACTCTGCCTATTCATGAGATCTTACATGATCTTATGCTAAGAATGTGGGAAACACCTCTAATGTTCCTTAAAGAGGTCACAAGAGACTTGCAGCTTATGAGCCCCCTTCTTCCTGATGACAAAAGACAGGACTATCTTACTCTTGTCAAACATGCCCAGGATGTTTCCAAGTTTGTAAATCGTGCAGACTTTGACTGCTTTGAGTGCATAAGCAGAACCTCTGCTATTGCCATTGGTGCACATCGGATTGCCTGGCTTCAGGCATCCGACTTGGAAATTTGGGTACAGGTTAAAATTAGGAAATATTCCTTGCACAGGAGAAAACCTCTATGGCAAGAATTGGCAGGAGAAGGCTAATGAGATAGATGCAGACAATATCACTTTGGATAGATTGTCCAAATCTACAGCCGATCCTGCAAGGAAAAGATCTTCTAAAAAAACATTTTTCAATAAGAAAAAGAAGTTTTATCCTTCCTATACCCAACAGGGACACTGTCCAGGTCAGAAGCAGTAAAACCTCAGCCAGTTCAGCAGGCTCAGCCTCAGGGGCTTTGACTCCTCTCGAGAGAACTTCGCCTTCCTGCCCCTGAAGAATCAAGAACCCTTGGACATCCCAGGCATGTTATGTCATTTTGCCCACAGATGGTACCAAATAACAGCAGAAAATTGGACTCTGTCCATTGTACGAGAGGGGTACAAGCTTCATTTTCACAGCATGCCCCCTCCTACAATTATAAGACAGTTCAATTCTCAGACCTCTCTCGACAATCTCTTAGGTCAAGAAGTCACAATACTCCTTGCGCAAGGAGCAATAGAGGAAGTACCCATTCCGCAACAGGGTACAGGGTTTTACTCCCCCTATTTTCTTATTCCAAAGAAAACAGGAGGATACAGGCCCAGTTTAGACCTCAGAGAATTGAACAAATATCTGTTCCGAGAGAAGTTCAAAATGGTCTCTCTAGGAACTCTGCTGCTATACCTTCAAAGTCAGGATTGGCTTTGTTCTCTAGATCTCAAGGATGCGTATACTGATATTCTCATCCATCCAAATCACAGGAGATTCCACCGATTCCTGTTTCAAGGAAAGCACTTCCAGTACAGGGTTCTTCCCTTTGGCCTGGCTTCTGTACCAAGAGTATTCACAAAATGCATGGCTGTGGTAGCTGCATTCTCCGCACTCTGGGAATATTCGTCTTCCCCTACTTAGAGGACTGGCTTATTCGAGCCCCTACCGTGCCAGAAACCAGCTCTACTTTGTTTCGCACAATGCGAATCCTTCAGTATTTGGGACTAGTCATAAACCTCCCAAAATCCAATCTTGCTCTCACTCAATCCCTAGAGTTCATAGGAGCTCATCTGGATACCAGACAGACAAGGGTTTTCCTTCCGCAGCCCCGCTGTCTTCGCATAATACAGCTAGCTTCCCAAGCAGTGCTCAAACCTTATCTCACTACTCAAGAAATGCTACAACTGCTGGGCCACATGGCATCCACCATGCATTCGGTTCCTTATGCTCGCCTCCACATGCGAGCAGCACAGTGGACTTTATACACTCAGTGGACACAGGCCTCAGGTTGCCTTTCGGACAAAATAACAAACTCAGACCGTCTTATTTCGTCCCTCCAATGGTGGCAATCACTCAAATATCTTCTGGTGGGGTCTCCTTTCCAGCAACCCCTATTCCAAGCCACCCGAACAACAGATGCTTACAGGTGGGAGGGGGAGCCCACCTGCACGATCTCTCTACCCAGGGTACCTGGACTCCACAGGAGGTCTGTCTTCACATCAAACTCCTGGAACTCAGAGCAATCTTCCTTGCTCTTCGAGTATTTCACGGCCAGCTCAGATACAAGACAGCCCTAGTTCAATCGGACAATCAGGTAGCCATGTTCTATGTGAACAAGCAGGGCAGAATAGGCTCTCTGTCGCTATGCAACGAAGCTTTGCGACTATGGGCCCTCGACAGAGAGCATCAGATTCATCTCCTTGCGGTGTATCTTCCAGGCATTCAAAACTCTTGGGCAGACAAGCTCAGTTGAGTTCTGCTTCCACACGAATCGTCTCTCCATGCAGACCAGCTTGCCCAAATATTCCAGATTTGGGGAACCCCAGACATAGACCTCTTTGCAAGTCCGCTGAATGCCAAACTTCCCCAGTTCTGTTCCAGAATCCCGGCTCGACATTGTCAGGCAAGGGATGCCTTCCTCCTTCACCGGGGTCAGGACTTCCTATATACCTTCCCACCCATTCCCCTCATCCCCAAAACACTATTCAACCTTCAGAAAGACAGGTCATATGATTCTCATAACTCCACGTTGGCCACGGCAAACGTGGTACCCTCTGCTTCTACATCTCTCTCAAGCTCCACCTCTGGAGTTGGGATCTGCTCCAGATCTTCTCTCCCAAGAGAATGGGATGCTGTGGCATCCCAATCCCCTGTCTCTGCACCTCAGGGCCTGGTTGCTGAAGGCCTAGAGCTTCAGATTCTCAACAGGTAAAGGATAACCTTTATGCTTCTAGGAAACCCTCCACAAGACGCTCATATGCCTTTAAGTGGAAAAGGTTTACCATATGGTGCTCGCAGAAGGGTCTTAACCCTCTTGCGATACCTCTGGAATCGATACTGGAGTATCTCCTTCATTTGTCCAATGCGGGTCTTAAGACAAATTCAGTAAGAGTCCATCTTAGTGCTATTGCAGCTTCTTACAAGCCTCTAAATGGACAACCTATTTCCTCTCATAGCAAGATTTATGAGAGGTCTTCTTTTAACAAAGCCGCCCATTAAGCCACCACCGGTGGCATGGGACTTGAATCTGGTGCTCGGGCAGCTCATGAAACTGCCCATTGAACCATTAGCCACTACATCTCTGAAATTCCTTTCCTGGAAAGTCATCTTCCTCATTGCAATCACATCAGCACGTTGCATCAGTGAATTGCAAGCATTAGTGGCTGATCCTCCTTACACAAGGTTCCACCATAAGGTAGTTCTTGACTCATCCACACTTTATGCCAAAGGTGGTTTCGCCTTTCCATTTAAACCAAGCAGTTTACCTTCCTGTATTCTTTCCGAGGCCTCATGCCTCCAGTGCAGAAAGGAATCTTCATACTTTGGACAGAGCTTTAGCCTTTTACTTGCAGAGGACACAGCAACATCGAAAATCTCCTCAACTCTTTGTTGCTTTTGATCCTAGTCATTTGGGACTTCCAGTGTCCAAAAGAACTCTATTTAACTGGATTGCACAATGCATATCCTTTGCCTATGAGAGTAAGAACCTTCCTCTTGAAGGCCATGTCACAGCTCACAATGTGAGAGCCATGGCAGCCTCAATGGCTCATCTTCACTCTGTGTCTATCGACAACATCTGTCGAGCAGCTACTTGGGTTTCAGTACATACCTGCACGGCCCACTACTGCTTAGACAAGGACTCCCGCCGGGATGCCTTCTTTGGTCAGGCTGTCCTTCTACACCTTTTTCAGACTTAGTCAACTCCTACCCACCATTCCTGATAGGATGCCAGAGATCCATGGGGGGAAGCATAGCCCTTTCACAAGGGCTGACAACTTCCTGGGGCCATCTCCCTGGCGGAAAAAAAGGAGGTGATAGTGCCTCTGTATAAGTCTTTGGTGCGACCTCATTTGGAGTATAGTGTGCAATTCTGGAGACCGCACCTTCAAAAGGATGTGAACAGGATGGAGTCGGTGCAGAGGGTGGCTACTAAAATGATTAGTGGTCTTCATTATAAAGCATATGAGGACAGACTTTAGGATCTTAATATGTACACCTTAGAGGAAAGGCGGGATAGAGGTGATATGATTGAGATGTTTAAATACCTCCATGGCATAAATGTTCAGGAGGAGAGCCTCTTTCAATTGAAAGCAAGTTCTGCTACGAGGGGACATGGGATGAGGGTGAAGGGGGATAGATTCAGGAGTGATTTGCAGAAATATTTATTTACGGAAAGAGTGGTGGATCCATGGAATAGTCTCCCAGTGGGATGAGGACAGTAACTGAATTCAAAAAAGCATGGGACAAACACAGAGGATCTCTAAAGGGAAAAAGGGGACTGTTGTAGTTGTTGATATGGAAGGACAGACTAGATAGGCCATGTGGTCTTTTTCTGTCATCATATTTCTATGTTTCTATCTGCAGCTAGGGAGTCCCCATATGTGAAGACTACATATTTGAAGACTACATTCCTGCTTGTCCCTGGAGATGGCATAATTACTCACCTGTAATGGGTGATATCCGGGAACAGCAGGAATTTAGTCTTCACAACCCGCCCACCTCCCCTAGGAGTTGTATCTCTCTCTTTCTCTCTCTTTGGTCTCAGCTATAAACTCAACTGGAGAGATAGAGTTGGAAAGGTGGGAAGGCAGCACGCAGGCGCTGTGGGATGCTCCCAAAAGCTTTCCTAT
This sequence comes from Ichthyophis bannanicus, assembly GCA_033557465.1. NCBI lineage: Eukaryota > Metazoa > Chordata > Amphibia > Gymnophiona > Ichthyophiidae > Ichthyophis > Ichthyophis bannanicus. Next base: position 209,466,350 of record CM066043.1, on the reverse strand, counting down.
TGGACGCTGGGGAGCGTTCCCGTGCAGGCTCCGTCGGTACCGACAATACCCATATGTGAAGACTAAATTCCTGCTGTTCCCGGAAATCACCTGTTACAGGTGAGTAACTACGCTTTACCCTAATGGATTACCTTTATTCTCTTTGTTGAGAACTCATTTTTGTACAATCTTTAAATAATAAATAAAAAACTTGGATGAATGATGTTAAATGTTCATATTATTGTGAGTGTATAAAATAACAGAGATTATCAATCTAAGAAATTGTTTCAGGTTGTGAAACCATTGGCCTGTAATTGTCTTGATAGGCCCTTGATTGGTCTTATGTCACTTTATGCTTTATCTCAGTAAGAAAGTAGGTAAGGTCACAGACACAGATGAAATATTAACAACTAGTATATTTCATGTATCTGGAGGGTTCAGATTGGTTTGTTTTTGTGTCTGTTATGGAGACTCAGGTAGAAAGGATTATAAACAGTTATCGGGTGTTCATAGCATAACAGATCTATGTTCTGCTTGGTTGATGAAGAAATTAAAAGGTGTATTAATTCCTCTAATATTGTGAATCACAATTTATGGCAAGGTTATAGGCCTTCATGTTAAAGCAGGCTATGGTGAGACCTGTATTGAAACCAGGAGGGGAGGTAAAGAAAAGTAGACTACTACTGTCCTCTATTTATTACTGTACCATTTATAGCAAAAGTATTGAGGCTGTTCACAAGCAACTGAAGGATTATTTAGACTTGAATGACATCTTGCACCTGTTATAGTATGGGTTTCATACACAATATAATACTGAAACCCTATAATTGTCAATGATAGAGTATTGGCTAATGGTTTTGGAATGCCAAACTACAGTAAAGCACAGTTACACACCTGTAACAGGTGATCTCCGGAAACAGCAGGAATTTAGTCTTCACATATGGGTATCGTCGGTACCGACGGAGCCTGCGCGGTAACGCTCCCCAGCGTCCAATAGGAAAGCTTTTGGGAGCATCCCACAGCACCTGCGTGCTGCCTTCCCGCCTTTCCCAACTGTCCCTCTCCAGTTGAGTTTATAGCTGAGACGAAAGAGAGAGAGATTCGACTCCAAGGGGAGGTGGGCGGGTTGTGAAGTCTAAATTCCTGCTGTTCCCGGAGATCACCTGTTAAAGGTGAGTAACCATGCTATCTCCAGGAACAAGCAGGAATGCAGTCTTCACATATGGGGACTCCCTAGCTGCAGATGCCAGGGAGATGACCCCAGAAGTTGTGGGCCCTTGTGAAAGAGCTTCACTTCCCCCCATGGATCTCTGGCATCCTAACAGGAATGGTGGGCAGGAGTTGATTAAAAATGGAACAGGTGTTGAAGAACAGCCTGACCAAGCAAGGCATCCCCGGCGGGAGTCCTTGTCTAAGCAGTAATGGGCTGTGAAGGTATGTACCGAAGCCCAAGTAGCTGCTCGACAGATGTCGTCAATAGACACAGAGTGAAGATGAGCCACTGAGGCTGCCATGGCTCTCACATTGTGAGCTGTGACATGGCCTTCAAGAGGAAGGTTCTTACTCTCATAGGCAAAAGATATACACTGCAATCCAGCTGGACAGTGTCCTTTTAGAGACTGGAAGTCCCAAACGACTAGGATCAAAAGCAACAAAGAGTTGAGAGGATTTTCTATGTTGCTGTGTCCTTTGCAAGTAAAAGGCCAAAGCTCTTACAGTCCAAGGTATGAAGGTTCCTTTCTGCATTTGAGGCGTGAGGCCTTGGAAAGAATACAGGAAGGAAAACCGCTTTGTTTAAATGAAAAGGCGAAACCACCTTTGGCATAAAGTGTGGATGAGTCCTAAGGACTACCTAATCATGGTGGAACCTTGAATAAGGAGGATGAGCCACCAATGCTTGTAATTCACTGATGCGACGTGCTGATGTGATTGCAATGAGGAAGATAAATTTCCAGGAAAGGAATTTCAAAGAGGTAGTGGCTAATGATTCAAAGGGCGGTTTCATGAGCTGCCCAAGTACCAAATTCAAGTCCCATGCCACCGGTGGTGGCTTAATGGGAGGCTTCGTTAAAAGAAGGCCTCTCATAAACCTCGCTATGAGAGGATGAGAGGAAATAGGTTGTCCATTTAGAGGCTTGAAGGAAGCTGCAATAGCACTTAAATGGACCCTCACTGAATTGGTCTTAAGCCCTGCATTTGATAAATGAAGGAGATACTCCAATAATGATTCCAGAGATATCGCAAGAGGGTTAAGACTCTTCCACTTAAATGCATAAGAGCGTCTTATGGAGGGTTTCCTGGAAGCATGAAGGATATCCTTTACCTGTTGAGAACCTTAAGCTCTAAGCCTCGAGAACATCCTGGAGCCCCGTTAGTGCTTTGCAAGCCGAAGCCTCCCGCAGGGGCAATTTTGCTGGTGAAAGTCCCTCAAGGGCAACGCCAGAGGCATCTCGATGTTTAGAAGGAGATCTACCCTTTGAGGACCAGCTAGCTTTATGTTTAGTTACCTGAGATCCATGGGAGGAAGATGAAGCCCTGGAAGATGTCGATGCCACGGAGGCTGCATTGGAGGGAAAAAGGGTGCTGAGTTTAGCAGCTCGGTTTTGCCGGCCCCTTTTCGACATCATCCCACAGGCAGCACACTGAAACAGAGTGGTCAGGACCTAAACATTTGAGGCACCACTCATGGGTGTTGGTGACCTAGATGGTACCGCCACACTTAGAACACTTTTTAAAACCCGAAGCGGGTTTTTCCATCCTGAGGGAAAAAGTGGGGCCTAGTGCCCAAAATGGGGCGTGGCACCTGAGAAGAAAACTACTGGACAGACTCCAGAAAGAAAGTTTTTTTTTTAAAGAAAGAAGAACCGGCGGTACCGGTGTAGCGTCGAGGGAAGGCAGACGCGACCACAAAAAAGCAGAAGGGGTTTTTTTTTCTGCGATGAGAGGATGTGCAACCTGTCGGCTCCGCGGAAAACGAAGAACTGGAAAGGGACAGTTGGGAAAGGCGGGAAGGCAGCACGCAGGCGCTATGGGATGCTCCCAAAATCTTTCCTATTGGACGCTGGGGAGCGTTCCCGCGCAGGCTCCGTCGGTACCGACAATACCCATATGTGAAGACTACATTCCTGCTTGTTCCTGGAGATTAGCAGATTTTTTTTTAGATATATTTGCTATGATAAAGTTTGCCATGATGTTGTTTTGCAGAGATTAGCCTCTTTCAGCTTGACCGTGTAAGGCTGATCTTTCAGTTACAATTGCTGAAATGGAAAATACATTGGTGAGAGTTCAATATCCCTGATTGAATGGATGTAGGGGAACACTTGATTAAGGCCTATGATCAAGTGCAATATTTGCAGATTTTTATAGATTCTAAAACTACATTAAAAACTCAAGTACTGTAAGGATCACAGTAAATAGGTCATTTTATAAGCTACAGCTTTTGCAGTATTTGAAACCATTTTTAGAAAGGGAGAATTTTAGTAAAGTTTTTTAATCAATTAATTTTGCCTGGTATGAACTATGAAAAGAGTTTATACTTTTGTTTACCTAAATCCATCTTGCATGCAATGCAGTTGTGTGGTTGATTTTTGCTATCCTTAGGTGGAAGCATATTAAGCCTAGCTTATTTTCCCTGCACTGGCTACCACTAAAAAGTAAAGCAAAATTACACGTGCTGATTTTATTATTTAAATAAATTAAGTTAGACATGCCAATTTTCTTGACTTTGCCTTTGAAATAACATTAGATAGAGAGAAATCTATGACCACAACTGCAAGGACTAAGGATCCTTCAGTGCAAGTAGCTAACAGGGCTGTAACTAGAAATCAGGCATCATCTGTATATGGACCTGTTTTATGGAACTAATTACCAGATTCAATACTTACTTATTTATTTAGCTCACACCATTCCAGTAGTAGTTCAAGGTAAGTTACATTCAGGTACAGTAGATTTTTCCCTGTCCCCAGGCAGCTTACAATCTAAGTATGTATCTGAGGTAATGGAGGGTTAAGTGACGTTCCCAAGGCCACAAAGAATGTTGGTGGGATTTGAACCCTGGTCTCTCTGGCTCCTGCTCTAACCACTAGACTATTCCTCCACTCCATTATGCCTAAATGATGATCTGAAGGAATTCCAATAAGTAGCTGAAAACATTATTATTTTATGGTTAGTGATATATTTGTGCATTTTATATATGTATCCGTGTATTGTATATATCAGGCATGTCCAACAGGTAGATCGTGATCTACCTGTAGATCGTGGAGGGGTCAGAGGTAGATCGCCAGCCCCACTTGGCTCCATCTCTCCAGCAGCTCGCCCCGTCGCTAGGTCGTTAGGAGAAAGCTCGTGCCGGCAGGTCGTCTGCCGAGGGCTTGCCGCCACTGCTGCTGATCCTTTGCCTGTCTTTTTTCCCTCAAAATCGTCAATCACAGGAACAAAAATTGTTAAATTAAATTCATCACGTGAATCTTCTTATTACTGTTCTTTGTTAATTGTATATTACCAAAACATAAAGGTGGTCTCAGACTCATTTGGCATTTCTTTAAGCAGAAAGATATCTAAATGCTTATGCCAGCTTGCATCAACGACCATCCTTTACATCACCGCAGTCATTGAAAATACCAATCAAAAAATGCTTAACTGCTGATTTCTTTCACCAGACTGCGAACGAGTCTGAGACCTCCTTTATGTTTTGGTAATATACAATTAACAAAGAACAGTAATAAGAAGATTCACTTGATGAATTTAATTTAACAATTATTGTTCCTGTTTGAGTGATTGTTTGGCGATTTTGACAGAATTTTTCACTCTATGAATTGACCAGTGTGTTTTATTTTATTTATTTATTATTATTATTATTTCATTACATTCTCTTATATACCACGCTATTCTGCATCAGTGTGGTTTACAATGAACAAACTGAAATTACATTGAACAAGGCATTGTAACTTGGAGATAACTATTTTACAGGGAACATGGGCTATGGAGGGTTAAGTGGCTTGCCCAAGACCACAAGGAGCACCTGTGGGACTAGAAACCCCAGTCCTTCCGGCCCAAGGTTGCTGTCCTCTAGTGGGATTTGAACCCCCGACCTTCCGGCCTGAAGTACCTTGCCCCAACCACTAGGCCACTCCTCCACTCCAGCCTGCAGGAAGCTTGCCTGTGGGTGTATTGGGGGCGCTTGTTGTTTTCATGCCAATAGTTTGTGGGTACCCCAGGGGGCCGCCGCCCACGTCCCACGACGAGACGTCACAGGCCCAGCGTCATACTTGGTATCCTGCCTCTCAGAATCACCCATTCCTGCCCCCGCCCCAACACCCCTTAGAAATGTGTTATATACCGGGTGATATCCATTCGCTCGGGCTTTACCTGAATACACTTACCGTATTAGTTGTGTCGTGTGTTGGTCGTTGGTCACTTTATAGTTCACTTTCATTAAACGTTTTCGGGCAGACACAACAAAGTGTCAAGAATTTGGTGATTTTGGCAGACTTTTCCAATTTTGTTCTAACTTGCCTATGCGAATTGGTTCAAACCACTGTGACTTTTGCTTGCCCCTGCAATTTTATTTTGCCTAGCCTTTGCGTTGATTCTACACTGCAATTTTATTTTGCCTTGCCTTCACATTGATTCTACACTGTGTACAGTATTAAATCACGTGTGGTGGTATTTGAACTTGTTTGGCGGTATTTGATTTTATTTGGTTGTTTGAGTTTTTTTGATGATTGTTTGGTGGTATTTGATTATTGGTGCCAGTATGATGAATTCTTATTTTTACTTTTAGAACTGCATGTGTGGTTTTGGCATCTCCAGTCCTTGTATTGCACATCATCCAGAGGTCTTCAGTTCCTGTTGATCTTTAATACTTTGGGACAGTGACAGTTTTGGACCAGATTCAGCCAGTGTTTATACTAACTTAGCAGATTTGGCCTTCTTACATCCAGCCACCCCAGTATAACAAAGATGAGTGTTCCAAAGAAGAGCAAAACCTACCACTTTGATGATGAATGGGAAATGGACTACTTCTTCATCATGGTGAAAGATAAGTGTTGTTGTCCAATTTGTAACACCACAGTATCCTTGCCCAAAAAGGGTAATCTAGAACGTCATTATAAGGCTCTGCATAGCAATAAGTTTGATGCTGATTTTCCACCCAAAAGTGAAATTCGTAAACTGAAGCTCAAAGAACTTAAATAGAAATTGGCTACTCAGCAACAGTTGATGGCGAAGCCAAGGTCACATTCGGTCAATGCAACCATAGCATCCTTCAAGGTCAGCAACCTGATCGCAAAGAAATGCAAACCTTTCACTGAAGGGGAATTTGTAAAAGATTGTTTTCTTGAAGCAGCTGACAATCTTTTTGAAGGATTTAAAAATTAGAAGATCATAGCTGCTATTCAAGATGTACAATTGTCAAGAAACACCATCGTGCGGCGAATAGAAAAGATGTGTGGAGACACAACTGAACAATTGTTGGAGGATGTTTCAAATTGTGTTGCTTTCTCACTCCAACTGGATGAATCTACAGACATAAGAGACATAGCCCAGTTACTAGTCTTTATCTGGATGGTTTTTGAAGACTTCAGTGTTAACTACTTGGAATGATTTCTTTAAAAGGGAGAACTACCAGTCGGGAAATATTCAGTTCTTTCCATTCTTTTGTGACAAAGTGTAATCTTCCATTGCATAGACTTGTTTCCATCACTACTGATGGAGCAAGAGCAATGACAGGTGAGTTTAACGGTTTCATAGCCCTCTGCAGACAGCATGACAACTTCCCAGATTTCCTTTCTTACCACTGCATCATTCACCAGCAAGTTTTGGCAAGCAAAAGACTCAATACAAAGACTGTCATGGACATCACTTTCAAAATTGTAAATTCAGTTCATGGAAGATCACTTCAAAGATGGCTTTTCAATCTTACTCTTGATGAAAGGGCAGCGGAAATCATTTTGCACACAGATGTAAGGTGGCTAAGTAGGCACAAATTTCTGCGAAGATTTCGTGATTTGCTGAATGAAATAAGAAGTTTTTTGAAGGAGAGGGAAAATGACCAAGCAGAGTTGGAAGATGAGGAGTGGTTATGTGATCTGGCATTTCTCGCTGACTTTACAGGCAAACTAAGTGATATGAACCTTGAACTACACGGTAAAAACAATTGCATTGGCGAGATGATGAGTACAGTTTCACCCTACAAGAGCAAATTTGAGCTAATGATGACTAACCTTGCAAACAACACTTTTGATCATTTTCCTAATACGCAGGACCATCTGGGACAATATCCAAATTTTGTTTTTCAGAACGAGAAGTATGTGACAGAAATCTGTTCTGTTATCCAGGAATTCGAAAATAGATTCTGTGACTTGCAAAAAATTGGAACAGTTGTGGAGCACTTGTCATACCCATTCAAAGTAGATGTGGGCATTAAAGAAACTGCAGCTGCTATCAGTAAAAATTACTCATTGAATAAGCCATCTCTTAATGAAATGAAATATTAATCCTTAAAATGACATTTTTCTCAAGACCCATGCTGAGCAAGAATCGTTTTGGAAGCTAGTGCCTAGAGACAAATTTCCCAACTTGAGAAGATGCAGTGAAGCTGTACACTCCTGTTTTGGTTCAACTTATTTGTGTGAATCTGCGTTTTCGCATCTGAAAATGACAGAGTGTACACAACGTTCCAACATGACAGATGAACATCTCCAGGATTCCCTGAGCCTGGCCCTCATGCAATATTCACCCAACTTCAAAAAGCTGGTGATGAAATGCTGGCTCAGACATCTCACTAATGAGCAAGAGCAAAATATTAAAGATTGTGCAAGATCAACCTGGATCAATACTCGACCTAAATTTAACACAAATTACTCAATAAAAGTTAAAGAAAGTTATTAAGACAGTTAAAGAAAGTTATTACTCAAAAAAACTTTAAGAAACAATGTACTTTCCATTTCCCCTCGCAGTTCTTACTGGATTTTCGTCTCTCTGTTTTGTTTTTGCTTAATTTGCTTAACAGCTGATCACATCCAAGTAAACGACAGAAGGTTCATTAAAAATGAGGGGGGGGAGGGGGGAATCCTCCAACTTTATTGGGTTAAAATTTAATTTGAAACTAATTTGAAACTTAAATTTCATGGTGGTAGATCACTGGCACTATTGGCCAGAAAAAGTAGATCACGACCTGTTCGAAGTTGGACATGCCTGGTATATATGTATTGTAGTATGTGCTATGAAAAACTATCTATTTAGGGCTTCTGATTTTTGGTTATGACTGGAAAACCCCAATAAAACACACCTGAAGGGAAATTTCAGGGTTTCAGTCATCTGAAAACCCCTCAAAAATGGTCCTTTCCTCAGCACTCTGTCACCTGACAGGAGACAATTTAGCCAGCTAATGTCATCATAGCTGAAAGCCAAAGAAAGTCTTGTCTCACTGACCTGTTATATTTTTTTGAAGGTGTCAATAAACAGGGAGATAAAGGTGAGCCAATTGATATACCTGGATTTTCAGAAAGCCTTTGACAAGGTCCTTCATGAGAGACACTTAAGAAATTAAAAATCATGGGAAAGGCGGCAGTGTACTATTGTGGATAAGGAACTGGTTAAAAGATAGAAAGCAGAGAATAGGGCTAAATGGACAATTTTCTCAATGGAGAAAGGTGAATAGCGGAGTACCCCAGGGATCACTGCTGAGCCTGCTGCTTTTTTTAAAATATATTTATAAATTACCTGGAAATGAGAATAATGAGTGAAGTGATCAAATTTGCAGATGACACAAAATTTTTACATTCATCTTGCACTTTAACAATTTTGAATAAATTGCAAAAGAACCTTGAAAAAATTGGAGACTGGAGATCCAAATGGCAGATGAAATTTAATGTTGACAAGTGAAAAGTTAGACACTTAGGGAAGAACAACCAAAACTACAACTACACGATGCAAGATTCCACATTAGGAATCACCACTTAGGAAAAGGATTTAGGTGTCATCATGGATTACACACATTGAAACCCTCTGTCAGTATGCAGCCGCAGCCAAGAAAGCAAATAGAATGCTAGAATCATAAGGAAAGCAATGGAAAATAAAACCAAGGATATTATAATGCCTCTGTATCCTCCTCCATGGTGCAACTGCACCTTGAATATTGTGTGCAATTCTGGTCACCATAATTTAAAAAGGATATAGCAGAATTAGACTCCCTTACCCAAGACAAATGTGCGAGAGAAGAATCCCAGCCCTGTATGGCTTTGGGGGGTGATACTTCCTCCCGGGGTTGTTTAGATGGACAGTCTGCATCGGAATGTGAAGAGTGGCAATGCCGATGCTTGGTGTCGGAAGCCGATGTCGACCTGGAAGTCGATGACCTCGATGCTAAAGCAGATGTCTTCTTTTTCTTAAACTCTGGTGACTCCGAGCTATGCTTTTCCTTTGCCAGTGAAAACGGAGTTTTGAAGAAGGGCTGAGTGTATCGGGAGCCCGAAACACAACGTTGGGTTAACATTTATTATATTATGCAAAGCTGCAAATTGAAGGAGGACTATGCGATCTGGTTTCAAGCTGACATTTGAGGTTGTGCTGCTTTATTTTTCTCCCCTTTAGGTTTTGCTCCTTCAGCGGTATCGCAGAAGAATTGAAAAGTACTCTCAGGACATCGTGTGGGGAGTTTTTTGGAAAGCTAAGTATACTTCCATAATTTTAGTTGGATCAGCAGCAGATATAACCATTGCTGAATGTCGGCTGTGTTTGGACGAGATCAATCTCTCAAGACTAAGCGCCTAATAGTTTGGCTGGATTTATTTCCTATACTAAATCGATGATGCCCTAGGATTTGGGTATCATGAGGGCACTGATTGTAGGGGTTGCGTCCCCATTTTATAAAATAGAAAAAAGGAACGTTCATGCTACGAGAGGATTGTGTATCTTCAAGGTATTAGTTCCGACAAAAATTTAGGTTACATATCTCTTTGGAATTGGGATTATTACACATGTGGGATATGTTGTTTGGGTTTAGTAGGGTTAATAGTTAAGTGAAGATTTAGAGGCATGGGAAGACTTTGATGGAGTCGATGCCCCTGAGGAGTGTACCAAAGGAGCTGAGTCTGTAGGAAACAGTTTAGCTTTCCATTTGTCCTAGTTCTTCTGACCTCTGGAAGTCATGTGGTAACAGGAGAGACAGGAATCAACATCATGGTCTGGGCCTAAACACTTGAGGCACCAAGAATGCGCATCAGTGATGGAAATTGTACTAGAACACTTAGAGCATTTTTTGAACCCACTTTGGGGTTTCTCCATCTTTGAAAATAATATGGAGGCAAAATCGAATTGGGCAATGGTGTTTAAAGAGGCCATAGGCCTCAAGTGGAAAATTAGTTGTAAAAATAAAAGTAAAGAAAAATAAGTAAAAATAAGAAAAGCGAGGGGAACCAGAAACGATGGAGAGTCAAGTCAGTCGACAGGAAGGCAACCGGAGTACTTTTGATGGTACTTTGAAAAAAAAGTGAAGCCTCTAGATATGGCTGACAGGGATGGGGTCCCAATGGCTCCGCAGAACAAAGACGACTGAGGAGACCAGGAGGGAAAGCAGCTACGCATGCGTGGAGGAACACTCCCAAGAGCATTCCTATTGGATGCTGGGGAGTATTCCCATACTGGGTTCAGTCGGTGCCAACGCACCCATATGTGAAGACTGACGTCCTGCTTGTTCCTGGAGATTTTGTATACCTTTGGGAACCCATGCGAAGTGAGGTGTAAATCATATGTAAACTTTATTAGCGATACAACACCCTAATCCAGGGGTACAAAGAGCCACACCCAACACGGGTGTGAGCTAGATGTGAGCCAGAAAACCATTCCCCTGAGGCAGAATATGTGATTCAAAACATGGATCATGTGGTGTGTCTCTCGCATGACAAATGATTCACCAGCATGAGAGAATGGTATCACTTAAGCAGATTTTTCAAGTTCCTCCGAGTATAACCTATCGTTGTGGATGTAATACTAAAGATGTACTCTATAGAGTGAATAGAGGTATGAAAAATTACCTTCATCAAGCATATGGGAATTGCCACTGGTGTTCTAAAACACTGAGTGGCCCTATGGCTGTAAAATTATATTTGAATGAACATTTGAGTAGATTGACGACCCATATAGAGATAGCAGCAATGGTGACTCAGTTTTTGAAAATGAATCATCCTATAGGGTATTTTCAATCGCATGTCATTGATCAAGTAGTGGAAGACTGGCAAGGTGGTGATTATGCCTGCCACTTGAACTTCAAAGAGCAGCAGTGGATTTTTAAATTACAAGAGTATCTCCCGTTGGTTTGAACAATGAGATTGAAAGACTATCTTTGTTATGATTGGTGTAGCCATATGTCCAGGAACTTTAAAGTCTGATGACGTTTCCTGTTTTCTCACAGTGGCAGTTGCAGAACAGCAGAATGCTGACTATTAGGTGCAAACAATAGTGAACTCAATGGTTTGATGGCAAAAAAATTCCCTTGACGCAAAGCTGTGCCTGAAACATGGATTCATGTCAGGCATGCCAATAGATAGAAGATAAGTCATTTTTAATTGCAAAATATAAATGTATAAAAACATGGACTTTTAGAGAATGATGAATGAATTTGAAGGGTTCAGAAATAGCTGAGGATTTATATATATACGAGGGTCATTTTTAAAGTAAGAACCAATTGCGCATCGTGTCTGCGCGATCTGTCAAGTGACGTCCGTTCAAGGTCAGCCACTCTTGGCCAGTCTCTCACTACGCCGCCATTACATTTCACGTCTCTGCCAGTGTTGGTTGTATGGTTATACTGCTTCGTTTGTCGCCATGTCAATCAGTAATCCCTCCGATTGTGAAGTGCGCTCGGTTATCCGGTTTTAATGCAAAACAAGTTCGTCCAGCATTTTCGGCACCCATCTCGCACACATTTTTTTGTAGTGCAGTTTGTCAGTAACAATGTGATAAACTACTGATCTTGAAACTTGTGGAAATGTCTGATGCAGCTCATCTATAGTGAAGCACCTGTTTTGGCGAATTTCCTCATCAACTTCTTGTGTCAGGTCTTCATTCATGACAGTAGGCCGTCCAGATCGTTCTTCATCATGAACATTTGTCCTTCCTTCCTTAAACATCATTCATTACACCTTCCCCATACACTTCAACAAGCTGCCGGTGAATTTCAGCTGGACAAACTTGTTTTGCATTTAAAAAACGGATAACCGAGCGCACTTCACAATCGGAGGGATTACTGATTGACATGGCGACAAACGAAGCAGTATAACCATACAACCAACACTGGCAGAGACGTGAAACGTAATGGCGGCATAGTGAGAGACTGGCCAAGAGTGGCTGACCTTGAACGGACGTCACTTGAGAGATCACACGGACACGATGCGCAATCGGCTCTTACTTTAAAAATGACCCTCGTATATATATATATATATATATAATATATATATATGCCAGCCCTTGGACTCTGCTGATAGCTGCTGATACATGTATGAATGCTATAACTAGATATAGGAGTGGACTTTGTTTGGCTTAATAGATTTTTACATCTCCTGTGTGAGATCATTTGGGTGGTGTGTTTAATAAAATATGATTAGGTCACAGGTTAGGATATGAGATCTTGCTTTTTGTTTATTAGCATGAAATATGCTGCATTGTAAGTTCATTTTTAAGAAAGCCTTCTTAACTTGATGACATTGCAGTGTGCATCACTTGTTTTGTATTGTCTACAGTGGCAGAAATAAGTGAAACTTGGTATGTCTGTGCTGGAAATATTCAAGCATCACTAAACCAACAAATAAGGAGGCGGAGTGGCCTAGTGGTTGGGGCAAGGTACCACAGGCCAGAAAGTCAGTGGTTCAAATCCCACTAGAGGACAGCAACCTTGGGCTAGAAGGACTTGGGTTTCTAGTCCCACAGATGCTCCTTGTGGTCTTGGGCAAGCCACTTAACCCTCCATTGCCCATGATCCCTGTAAGTATTAGTGTATGTGTCTCATATCCCCTTGTGTTAAATGTATCCCCCAATCGCTTTGACCCAGTGAAAAGCAGGATATAAATGCAGCTAAATAAATAATCTAAAGGGAGTGCCAATGTTAACATCCAACAATTGCACACCTAACACATAAATCTTCAAGCAAAAAAAAAAAATATGGGTACAGACATTCCAGAAGGAAATTAAGACTCATCTATTTCTCAAGCACTTTGGGGATCCACCAAAACAAAATATTTCCAGCTTCACAAATGAGTATTCCTCAATGTTTACCCATAAGATGAAATCCTACTCCATCTATTTATTAACTAGCTGTGAATATAAATCATCTTTGTAAATATAGTATGTTGCTTGTAAATGAATTGACTGTAAATGTGTTATGAGCAATCCCTATGTATATTCAATGTTCAAAGTCTCCCACTTGACATTGTCCCTGCTTATAATGTTATATTTACGTTTTATGTAATAAATTTTGTTCATGGTAAACCGCCTTTGATCCCTGGAAAGGGCGGTATAGACATCTCATAAATAAATAAAATAGCAGCAATATAACAGTGACAGCACAGCATAAAAAGCTAAATGATTTTTGTCTTTTGGTTTTGATATATGGATTCTTTTTATTAAAAAACATAATTAAAAAATTCTTGATTTTTGGGGTAAAATAAAAAAAATATTGGGACCAATGATTGACTGTTGGTTACCTAATGGTGAATATATATGATCTGCAGTGGGTTTTGAACTGAAGTACCTCATCTATATAAACAGTTTTTTGTCCTTGCTTAAAGATTTGTGACTTGGATGCTGGAAAAATTCAAGCAACAGTAATAACTTGATTGCCCAGATTGCTTCAAATATCAGATTCCTTGCTTTTGACTCCAATGCTTCATCTTTTCGGTTAGTTTTTTTTTTTTGAGGGGTGAGCTCAGTTTTCTTGCACTCCTTTATGCTTCTCGTTCAGTCAGATCAAGGGCTGGGATCTGATAGCATGGGCCTTCATTCACAAGTACTCAGAGTAGGGGGGGGGGGCACTGTTGCTGGGGCTTGGAGAAACTGGGCAATGCTGGGAATGGGAGAAAGGGCTAACACTGGAAAATTATTTTGTGTCATAAATATAATCCACCTAAAGAGCCATTAAAATTTCAAATGATAAACACCTAGAATCAGAAGCCCTATGTTACCTTGTAAACTTCTTATATTATGATAAGCAGTACATAAATACTGCAAATAAATAAATGAATTGCCTTCTATCTCATGACTGTCTAATCTCCTAAGGAATCCCTCTCATGAGAGAGTTCACCAAACATCTTCTGAAAATCCAAATACACCATCATCAACCAGGTCACCATTATCCACTTGTTTATGCCTTAAACAAATCTAATAAACTGGTACGGCAAGACTTGCCTTTGTTCAACCCATGCTAACTCATTCCCTTAGCACTTCTTTTCTTCCTTGGCTGTCCAGTGGTCCAACTGAATCTCTCCCTTTCGATGTACTTGGTATTAGAAATATAGAAATATGACGACAGAAAAAGACCACATGGCCTATCTAGTCTGTCCTTCCATAACAACTACAACAGTCCCCTTTTTACCTTTAGAGATCCTCTGTGTTTGTCCCATGCTTTCTTGAATTCAGTTACTGTCCTCATCTCTACCACCTCCACTGGGAGACTATTCCATGGATCCACTACTCTTTCCGTAAAGAAATATTTCCACATATCACTCCTGAATCTATCTCTATCTATCTATTAATTTTTGCCTCTACAGCAATTCTTTTCAAAGTCTCTTTTGGCCTGCCTTAAGACATAGAAACATAGAAATATGACGACAGAAAAAGACCACATGGCCTATCTAGTCTGTCCTTCCATAACAACTACAACAGTCCTCTTTTTGCCTTTAGAGATCCTCTGTGTTTGTCCCATGCTTTCTTGAATTCAGTTACTGTCCTCATCTCTACCACCTCCACTGGGAGACTATTCCATGGATCCACTACTCTTTCCGTAAAGAAATATTTCCACATATCACTCCTGAATCTATCTCTATCTATCTATTAATTTTTGCCTCTACAGCAATTCTTTTCAAAGTCTCTTTTGGCCTGCCTTAAGACATAGAAACATAGAAATATGACGACAGAAAAAGACCACATGGCCTATCTAGTCTGTCCTTCCATAACAACTACAACAGTCCACTTTTTGCCTTTAGAGATCCTCTGTGTTGGTCCCATGCTTTCTTGAATTCAGTTACTGTCCTCATCTCTACCACCTCCACTGGGAGACTATTCCACGGATCCACTACTCTTTCCGTAAAGAAATATTTCCGCATATCACTCCTGAATCTATCTCCCTTCACCCTCATCCCATGTCCCCTCGTAGCAGAACTTGCTTTCAATTGAAAGAGGCTCTCTCCCTGAACATTTATGCCACGGAGGTATTTAAACATCTCAATCATATCACCTCTATCCCGCCTTTCCTCTAAGGTGTACATATTAAGATCCTTAAGTCTGTCCTCATATGCTTTATAATGAAGCCCATTAATCATTTTGGTAGCAACCCTCTGCACCGACTCCATCCTGTTCACATCCTTTTGAAGGTGCGGTCTCCAGAATTGCACACCATACTCCAAATGAGGTCGCACCAAAGACTTATACAGAGGCATTATCACCTCCTTTTTTCTGCTAGCCATTCCTCTCCGTATGCACCCAAGCATCCTTCTAGCTTTTGCTGTCGCCTTTTCCACCTGTTTAGCTACTTTAAGATCATCAGACACAACCACGCCTAGGTCCCGCTCTTCTTTAGTGGACAAAAGTACTTCACCTCCTATACTGTATTGCTCCCTTGGATTGCTGCAGCCCAAATGCATGACCTTACATTTTTTAACATTAAATCCCAGCTGCCAAATTCTAGACCATTCTTCAAGCTTAGCTAGATCCCTCCTCATGTTATCTACCCCTTCCTGGGTGTCTACTCTATTGCAGATTTTGGTATCATCCGCAAAGAGGCAAACCTTACCCGACAGCCCTTCCGCTATATCACTAACAAAGATGTTAAAAAGAATCGGACCAAGGACAGATCCCTGGGGCACACCACTGGTAACATCCTTCTCCTCAGAGTGAGCTCCATTTACTTGTACTCTTTGTCGCCTCCCACCCAACCAATTTCTAACCCAAGCAGTAACTTTAGGGTCCATCCCTAGGGTGCTCAGTTTGTTTATAAGTCGCCTGTGAGGAACAGTGTCAAAGGCTTTACGGAAATCTAAATACACCACATCTAGAGCTCTCCCTCGGTCCAACTCCCTGGTCACCCAGTCAAAAAAATCAATCAGATTTGTCTGACAAGACCTGCCTCTGGTGAATCCATGCTGCCTCGGATCCTGTAATCCGCTGGACTCCAGAAACCTCACTATTTTCTCTTTCAGCAGCGTTTCCAATAATTTACTCACCACCGAAGTTAAACTAACCGGCCTGTAGTTTTCAACCACATCCTTACTTCCGCTTTTGTGTAAAGGCACCACATGAGCCTCTCTCCAGTCCTTTGGCACCACTCCTGACTCCAACGAGGCATTGAAAAGGTCAGTCAGTGGAGCTGCTAGAACGTCCCCAAGTTCCCTCAGTATTCTAGGGTGTATCCCATCCGGTCCCATCGCTTTGTCTACTTTAAGTTGAGCTAGTTTCTCACGAACACAGTCTTATGAAAATAGTTCAAGATGTCCCTCGCTTCTGTTCTTATTTGTGGGTGTTTTCTGAGGTCCTGCTCCTGGTTCTTCATCTGTGAACACAGAACAAAAATATTTGTTAAGCAATTCCGCTTTATCCTTATCAGCTTCTACATATTCCCCCCCTGCACCCTTGAGTCTGACAATACCACTTTTGCTCTTCCTCTTCTCACTAATATATCTGAAAAATGTCTTATCCCCCCATTTTATTGCATTGGCTATTTCCTCCTCCTTTTGAATCTTTACCTTCTTGACTACTTTGCTAGCTTCTCTAAGTTTTTCCAAATACAGATGCCTGTCTTCTGCTCTCTGTGATCTCTTGTATTTCATGAAGGCCTCCCTCTTTTTCTTCACTTTTTCAGCTACTTCCTTCGAAAACCATAGCAGTCTCCTGTTCCTTTTGCCTTTATTTACCATTTTAACAAAAAGGTTGGTTGCCCTTAAAATACCCCCTTTCAGTTTTGCCCACTGTTTTTCTACATCCCCCAGCTGTTCCCATCCCACTAACGACTCCCTGAGGTATTGGCCCATCTTCGCAAAGTTAGTCTTCCTAAAGTCTAAGATCCTCACCTTGGAATGGATTCTAACAGCCCTAGTCCTAATACTGAACCACACCATCTGGTGATCACTGGATGCAAAATGATCTCCCACTACAACATCAGAAACACTTTCACCATTGGTAAGCACCAAGTCCAGTATGGCCCCTTCACGTGTGGGGTCTGTTACCAATTGCCTGAATAGTTCTCCCTGTAGAGAATCCAGGATCTCCTTACTTCTAGATGATACTGCAGCAGGAATGTGCCAATCAACATCTGGCATATTGAAATCTCCTATCAGTAGTAACTTGTCAGTGCTTATACTTATCCCTATTTTATGTTTTAGAGTCTTCTTTCCATTTTCAAAAAGATGGCATTGTGACTTTCACTGCCTTTTCCCCTCACCATTAAAGCGTAATTTTACCTTATTTCAACCATTTATATTGCATGGAGTATGTTTTATCTGGGCTTCCAAAATGGTCTTTTTATATAATGTATACACATTATGCAAACTTTTGACTCTAGCAACTGTTCCTTTTAGGTTTTATTCTAATTTCCTAATTTTTATCATAGCTTCCCTTTTTAAAAATAAGTGTTATAACCATAGTTTATTTTAGCATCTAACTTTCAGGGATGACAAATTTGATCACAGTGTTATTGCTACTGCCTAGCATCACCACATTACCCCTTGCATAAGGTTTGATGTACCAGTAAGAACTAGATCTAAAGTGGTTTTCTTTCTGGTCACCTCCTTGATCCATTGCTCCATGAACCAGTCATTTAGGAATCTAGAAACCTTGCCCCCATCGCATATCCTAATGAGTCATTTATGTAATCAAGTTGGGGGGTAACTGAAAGCTTTCATTATCATAATGTTATCAAATTTGTTACCCTTCCTGATTTCTGTTAGCATCTCACCGTCTGCCTCTTTATCAGGTGAAAAGTAGTATACCCTACCACTATACTCCTCCCCATCACAAACAGAATTTCTGTCCATAAAGATTCCACATTGCATTTTGCTTCCTGGAGAACTTTTATCCTGATTGAGATATGCCATCCTTAACATGTAGTGCCACTCCTTCACCAATATGATCTACCCTGTCATTTCAATATTATTTCTAGCCGGGTATAATGGTGTCCCATTGGTTGTCCTCCTTACAACATGTCTCTGAGATGCCTATTGTTCATAGTTCAAAGACAGACTAAATGGCTCAGGGGGTGAACACAGTTTTACACAATTTACCAGGCAAGAACATGTACTCTAAATGGAATTTAGAATAACATTTAGCCCTTATATCGGCAGGAAACCCCCTCCCGTTTCTATTATTTCACAAGGATGATTGACTATTTACCCAGTATCAGTTCATAAAAGTGTTAAAAATGACTCAAGTTAGCTATGAGTCTCAATGAAAAGTGGTATGGCATTTATTCATTCTGAAGGTACCGCTATTAGCTGCATTTAAAGGTCTATTCCAAAATATTAATGTCATTTGTCTTAATTTTGTTAACACATTTTTTGATTCGGGGGATCAAAGGGTCCATGCTATGTTTAGATATGCAGGCATACATTCATATACTGAACACAGAAAAGAGCATTAGTCAGACTACTAGGTGAACACCTGCACCTTGCTGATAGAGTTCACATTACATGGATGAGTAACCACATGATGCGGTGGGACCAGTTAATGCTATTAATTCTGTAGACCAAAAGCATGCAAGTCCCCCATATGCAATGGCCCTCTTCTTGGGGGATAATGATATAATGCCCATACATGGTATGAAGCTCATTCACAAGATTCAAGAGAACTGTGTCACAGTGGCCAGGCTTCTCCCAACCATTCACATTATCTGGTCCTATATCAATCCCATGAAAGGTTTCACACAGTAAGCATGCACACAATACAATTGAAAAACAAATCTCACAAAAATACCGAACAAATGGATACACAGATTTATAGACATATTGGGGGGAGGGGGTCCATGATTACCCATGACCTGATAGTCAAAGCTGTTCAGAGATGTACAGGACAGATGGCATACAACATTTCTGACAGAGAACTAGACATTTTCAACAGCAACATGGCATCAAGTTTGTTATTGTGACATAGGCACATCCCATTTGATTGGGGGATCCCATGGAAAGTGGAGTTCACTGTCAATGGGCCAAGGTGGAAGAAGACATGTCTGGGACTCACAGTAAATAGTATTTGAGTCATGGCTGGCAGGGACACCATAGTTACTCACCTGTAACAGGTGTTCTTCAGGAACAGCAGGAATCAGTCCTCAAATATAGGTGACATCAATGCTGACAGAGCCCTTGCAGAAGCATCTCCCCAGCTTCTAAAGAAAGCCTTTGGGAGATGCCACAATGCATGTGTAGTCCCCTTCCCGCCCAAGGGTGCCCTCTTGTTCAGTCAGATGACATAGCTAGAGCGGATAAAGAAAAGATGGCCAAAATGAAGAGCAACTCCAAGGGGAGGAGGGAGGGTTGTGAGGACTGATTCCTGCTATCCCTGGAGAACATCTGTTACAGTTGAGTAACTATGCTTTCTCCAGGAACAAGCAGGAAGTCCGTCCTCACATATGGGATGCCCTAGCTCCAGGCTACCAAGGACCAGTAGAAAAAGTACAGCCTAGCCATGAGCAGCTGCAAGTGCATCTGAGGACAGACACGGAGGATCCCAGTGTCCAGGGAGAACAATGGCTCCAACAGCCTGAATAAGAAGGGTCAGAGGGCAGGAGTTGCCTAAACCCCGAAGAGAATTATGGAGTACAGTTTGGCTGAAGGCATTGTCCCAAAAGGACTCCCTCTCCAAGCAGTGGTAAGCTGAAAACGCGTGGACCGAAGACCAGGTGGTGGCCCGTAAGATGTCTGCCATGGGAACCAAGCGGTGGCTGGCAACTGAAGTTGCCATAGCTCTGACATTATGCGCCGAGACCCAGTGCTCCAGCAGCAGCCCAGTCCAGCCCAGTTGTAGGCGAAAGTGATGCAGTCCGCCATCCAGACGGACAGGGTCCGCTTGGTGACAACCTCCCCCAGGCAACTGGAGTCGTCTGAGACAAAACGCTGTGAGGCTTTGTGGTGGCTCTGAGTGTGCTGCAGATAAAAGGACAGGGCCCTTTTGCATTTCAAAGTATGGAGAACAGCAGACACCTTGTTGGTGTGGGGCCGTGGAAAGAAGTTAGGGAGTATCACCTCCTGACTGAGATGGAAATCCGATACTACCTTCGGAAGAAACTTCGGGTGAGTGCAGAGCACGACCCTGTTCTTGTAGAACCTGGTGTAAGGTGGCTCAGCCACCAGGGCCTAGAGCTCACTGACTCGGCGTGCCAGGTTGAGTGCCACCAGGAAGGCCATTTTCCAGGATAGGTATCAGAGGTGGCAGGTAGCCAATGGCTCAAAGGGCAGCTTAGTAAGCTGCACCAGGACCACATTGAGATCCCATTGCACCAGGGGCGGTCGGATGGGGAGTTTCAAGAGAAGTAAGCCCCTCATGAATCGAGTAATGAGGGGCTGCACAGAAAGTGGCTTGCCCTCTATGGAGTGGTGGTTCGCAGACAGTGCACTCAGATGCACTCTCACGGAGCTGGATTTGAGCCCAGACTGAGAAAGGTGGAGCAGGTACTGCAGTACCACCTGTACCAGGCAGGAGAATGGGTTCACCTGTTGCTCCGTGCACCATAAGGAGAACTGACACCACTTGAAGGCGTAGGCCTGCCTCGTGGAGTCCTTGTGAGAGGCAAGAAGGATCTCCTCCACCTCCTTGGGAAGGTTGAGGGGCACTAGGGTGACCCGTTCAGCAGCCATGCTGTGAAGGACAAGGAACCCAAGTTGGAATAGAGGACTGAGCCCTCCTCCCAGTGAGCTCCCGAAAGGGACTAGGGATTCCATCATGAGAAGAAGCAGGAGAGGAAACCAAGGCTGCCTAAGCCATCTCGGGGCCACTAGAATCAGGAAGCCTTGTCTCGCTGGGCCTTGAAGAGAGTCTGCGCTATCAGAGGCAAAGGAGGGAAGGCATACAACAGGCCTTCCGACCACGAGACAAGGAAGGCATCTGGTGCCACCAGGGCTGGATGTGGCTGTGGGCCGCAGAAACGCGGCAGCTGAGCATTGGTCGGGCTGGCAAAGAGATCAAGACTCAGAGTGCCCCATAACCTGAAGAGCCACTGTGCCACCCCGTGGTCCAGGCACCACTAATGCGGTTGGAGGACCCTGCTCAGTCCGTCCGCTAGGGCATTGTCCTGGCCTGGGAGGTACCCTGCCCGGAGAAGCATCCCCCATCTGGTAGCGGACAAACAGAGGGTTACTACCTTCTGGCAAAGGTGGTAGAAGCCTGTGCCCTCCTGCTTGTTCAGGTAGAACATCGTGACCTGGTTGTCCATTTGAACAAGCACTGACTGATGCTGCAGGAGGTGCTGGAAAGCCTTGAGCACAAGGAAAAGGCCCTGAGCGCCAGCAGGTTGAGAGTCAGGTTGCTGCTCTCTTCGAAGGACCAGATGTCCTAGGTGCGCAATTCCTCACAATGGGCACTCCAGCCCAGTAGGAAAGCATCTGTCATGAGGACCGTTTGGAGGCTCGGGAGTTGGAACGGCATGCCCCTCCGCAGGTTTTGTGGAACCTGCCACCAACTGAGGGACTGCCAACTGACGGGACACTGAGACCCAGTCCCAGTCCCAGAGCCTGCCCATGGCCTGGGCCCCATGTGAGCAGAGACACCACTGAGCTGCCAGTATGTGGAGACAGGCGCTAGGGATGACATGCACCATGGAGCTCATGTGGCCGAGACAAAGCATCTACCACACTGATATGATATGACAGCACTGCACCTCGGTTGCCAGGCCTGTGAGGCGATCTGCCCTGTCTTGGGGGAGGAAAGCGTAGTTACTCACCTGTAACAGGTGTTCTCCAGGGACAGCAGGAATCAGTCCTCACATATGGGTGACGTCAGCACCAACGGAGCCCTCGTGCGGAGCAATTCCCCAGCTTTCAAAGAAAGCCTTTGGGATTGCATCGCACATGCGTGGTCCCCTTCCCGCCCAAGGGTGCCATCTTGCTCAGTCTAATGACATAGCTAAAAAGACAGCAAAAAGAACAAAAACAATAGGACTGCAACTCCAGGGGAGGAGGGAGAATCTTGAGAACTGATTCCTCCTGTCCCTGGAGAACACCTGTTACAGGTGAGTAACTACGCTTTCTCCAGGAACAAGCAGGAAGTCAGTCCTCACATATGGGACTCCCTAGCTATAGGCTACCGAGAACCCATAGCTAAAAAATGGCTCCCTCTAGAAGAGCTGCAGCAGCTGTGATAGGAATCCAGCGGAAATACAACACCCCCGGTAGCCTAACACCAGAGGGCCGGAGGGTAGGAGTTGCCTAAACCTCAAATAAGTTGCGGAGTACCGCCTGGCCGAAAGCACTGTCTCGTCGGGTCTCTCCATCCAAATAATAATGGGCTGCAAAAGTCTGGTTTGAAGACCAGGTGGCGGCCCGGCAGATGTCTGCCAGCGGAACAGAGCGGAACTGAGCCACTGATGCGGCTTGGGCCATGACTCAAGCCTGCAATGGGAGGTCGGCTGCCCTGTACACCCAGGCAATGCAGTCTACCACCCAGGTGGACAACGTGTGCTTGGAGACAGGTAGCTCCAGCTTACTGGGGTCAAAAGAGATGAAGGGCTGAGGAGCGCTTCGATGCCCCTGCGTACGCTCCAAGTAGAAGGTTAATGCCCTCTTACAATCAAGGGTATGCAGAACCGCCTCTGCTCGGCTAGCATGCGGTCTGGGAAAGAATGTCAGAAGAACCACCTCTTGGTTGAGGTGGAACGGAGAGACCACTTTCGGGAGAAACTTGGGGTGGATGCGTAGGACCACCCTGTTCCTATAAAACCGTGTGTACTGTTTTTCTGAAACCAGAGCTTGTAGCTCACTCACTCGCCTGGCAGATGTGAGTGCCGCCAGGAAGAGTACCTTCCAGGAGAGGAAGCGCAGATGGCAAGTGGACATCGGCTCAAAAGGTGGGCGAGTAAGCTGTTGCAAGACCACATTGAGATCCCACTCGGTCGCCGGAGGACAAACCGGGGGTTTTAGTAGAAGTAGACCTCTGAGGAACCAAGACACCAAGGGGTGAACTGAAAGAGGTCGTCCTTCCACTGGTGAGTGATGTGCTGACAGAGCACTCAGGTGGACCCTGACAGAGTCAGATTTGAGGCCTAAGTCAGAGAGGTGAAGCAGGTACTGCAACACCACTGGTACAAGGCAAGAGAAAAGGTTTTCATTGTGTTGGTTACACCACACCTCAAACCTCCGCCACTTGAAGGCATAGGTCTTCCTAGTGGACCTCCTCCTTGAGGCCAGTAACACTTCTTCTACGTTCTTAGGTAGGAGGAGAGGAGCCAGCACTACCTTCAGCAGCCATGCCATCAGGTTGAGAGACCTGAGGTTGGGATGTAAGATAGAGCCCTGCTCCTGGGACAGGAGGTCGGGCATCACCCCCAAAGGGAGTGGGGTCTCCACTGCTAGCTGGAGGAGAAGCGGGAACCAAAGTTGTCTTGGCCATCTGGGGGCTACCAGGATGACCGAGGCCTTGTCCCGCAGGATTTTGAACAGAGTTCGAGCCACCAGAGGCGTGGGAGGAAATGCATACAGGAGGCCCCCCAACCAGGAGATCAGAAAATCATCGGCAGCCATCCTTTGGGGATGTGGCTGTCTGGAGCAAAAGTTGGGCAACTGATGATTCTGCGGGCTGGTGAAGAGATCTATGGAAGGATGTCCCCAGCAGAGGAAGATCTGCCGGGCCACTTCCGGATTCAGTTGCCATTTGTGAGGTTGAAGAATTCTGCTTAGTTTGTCTGCTAGGCAGTTCTCTTGACATGGCAGGTAAACTGCCTTGAGAGACATACCCTGTCTGATGGCAAAGGAGCAGAGGTCCATTCTCTCCTGGCACAGGATACGGGACCCTGTCCCTCCCTGCTTGTTCACGTAGAACATAGCCACCTGATTGTCTGTCTGCACCAATACAGACTGATGTGAGAGAACACGGCAGAAGGCTCGAAGAGCTAGGCATATCACTCATAGCTCTAAGAGGCTGATTTGCTGTGTCCTTTCTTGAGGAGACCACAACCCTTGAGTGCATGCGTCCTGGCAATGGGCTCCCCAGCCCAGCAGGGATGCATCTGTCATCAGGACTCTTGAGTACGCTGGAGGCTGAAAAGGCACTCCTCTCAGCAGGTTGGGTGGCTAAAGTCACCAGGCCAATGACTTCAGCAGTCATTTGGACACCCTTATCCTGTCTCGGAATCGCCCTATGGCTTGCGTCCACTGATCCCGGAGGCACCACTGAGCTGTTCTCATGTTGAGATGGGCGTTTGTGGTCACATGCACTGTGGAGGCCATGTGTCCTAGAAGGCGCAGAAAATGCCTTGCTTATATCTGAGACTTGTGGCTGATTTAGTGTACTAGCTCCAGAAGCCTCTGTGCCCTGTCCTCTGGCAGGTAAACCTTTGCTTGAATGGTGTCCAGCCTCGCCCCTATGAACTCTAAGTTCTGTGTGGGGAGCAAGGTGGACTTTGCCTGATTTATGACAAAGCCTAGATGCTGCAGTATGTTGATAGTGCGAGCTGTGGCCTGTTGTGCCTCTTGAGGCGACAGGACCCTGATGAGCCAGTCGTCCAGGTACGGGAAGACAGGCCCCGATGAGCCAGTCATCCAGGTAGGGAAGACGAAGATTCCCTGGCTCCTGAGAAAGGCTGCCACTACCACCAGACACTTGGTGAACACTCTGGGGGCGGAGGGCTAGGCCAAATGGAAGTACTCTGTACTGAAAATGGTTTCCTCCCACTACAAATCTGAGATATTGTCTGTGGTCTGGATGTATAAGGATGTGAGTGTAGGCATCCTTCAGGTCTAAGGAGCATAGCCAATCTCCCTGTTGGAGATAAGGCAGCAATATTCCAAGGGAAAGCATCTTGAACTTTTCCCTCACCAGGAACTTGTTTAAGTTTCTCAGGTCGAGGATGGGCCTGAGGCCTCCTGTTCTCTTTGGTATCAGAAAATACCTGGAGTAGATGCCTTGCCCTTGTAGGCGGTGCGGCACCGGCTCCACCGCCTGATCCTCTAGAAGACTGGCCAAC
This sequence comes from Ichthyophis bannanicus, assembly GCA_033557465.1. Taxonomy (NCBI): domain Eukaryota; kingdom Metazoa; phylum Chordata; class Amphibia; order Gymnophiona; family Ichthyophiidae; genus Ichthyophis; species Ichthyophis bannanicus. The sequence goes on along the minus strand of CM066043.1, from coordinate 209,441,002 downwards.
TCCTGTAAGAGGAGGTTCCTGTGTAGAGGGGGTCTGAGAGGCTCCCCTGGGAAGTAGGAAGGAGGTACCTGGTTGAAGTGGAGCAAATAGCCTTTCTGGACTATTTGTAGGATCAAGGTGTCTGCAGTGATTGCTGGCCACCTGTGGGTGTACAGGGCCAGCTTTCCTCCTGTGCCAAGTCTCACTCCTGGTTGGAGAGAGACTATGCTGTGGCTGTCAAAACCCCCCTACTGGCTGGGAAGGAGCTGGTGCCTGGGGCTTGGGGTCTTCTGCTTACGCAGGCCATGCCCCTGTCCCTTGGCCAGCTGCCCCTGTGGGGAGCTGGGGAGGCCTGGTGAGTGGGGTAGTTGCGGTAAGCAGCACCCTTCCTCGGGAAAAAAGGCTTTTTACCCAAGCCCTTCTTTTTAGAAGGAGCAGAAGTCTTTTTGGAGAGTCTTGTCTGGGTCAAGTACTCGGACTCGATTTCGGCAGCCTTTTCAGTCATGGGTTTGCCAAAAAGGTTGTCACCCCAGCATGGGCCATCGACTAACTTGTCCTGTTCCCATGGCTCTAGGTCCGACGACATTAGCCATGCCTGGCATTGGGCCCCAGTGCCTGCTGCGGCTACTTGGGCCGAAGTCTCGAAGCCGTCATAGGCTGCCCGAGACATAAACTTCAAGCACTCTCGAATCCCCATGGACAATGCAAGGATTCCTCTGAGAGGTCAGCTGAGAACCCGGCAATCTCCTTTGCCAGATCTCACAAGTACATGCCCATGTACAGCTGGTATGTTTGGACACGGCAGGACAGCATCGAGCCCTGGTAGCACTTTCTGCCGAGGGCGTCCAGGTTCCGGACTTCCCTGCCAGGAGGCACCGAGGAGTGCGTTTTTTGGCTCTTGAGCATGTGCATGGCCGATTCCACAACCAAGGAGTTGTGCGGCAGCTGTGCCTTCTGGAACCCAGGGCTCTTGCAGACTTGATAGATGGAATTGACCCACCTGTTGAGAACCGGTACCAAGGCCGATGACTCCCACATACAGAACATCAGCCGTTCGAACATCGGAGGAACCGGTACCGTAAGGGCTTCCCAAGGGGAAAATTCATACTGGAGGGCCTCGAGCTCCTCGGCTCCTCCTTGGTGTCCGCCAGGAATGCCAAAGCATTGGCCATGTCCCTGACGAACTCCAAGAACCGGGTATCCTCCGGGGGGGACCTTCTTCGAGGCTCAGACACCGGCGAGTCCGATGGGACACACTGGGTCTGGTGGGTGTCCGGGGACTCTTCATCCTCCATCTCCCATGCCGAGTCTTCCGAGGAGGAATCGATGGGCTCCAGCCGTGAGGGCTTTGGCCTCGACCGCCCCAACGCTGATGACCTCGGTCCCGAACGGGAGGTTGAGGGAGACCTCGGCTGAGGATCAACTCGAGTCCGAAGAGTCTCGAGGATCGGCTCGGCCTCCAGGGTCGACTTGGATGTCGAGGTCATGGTGGACCAGTGAGACCGGCCATCAACGCCCACTGCTGCTCCATGAAGGCAGACATACTGTGCTCCAAGGCCGCCATTCTGAGACCGAGCTCAGAAGGTTCCGCAGCTCCGGCTCGGGTCCAGACACCATCAGGCCCAATGCCAGTTCTCCCGGAGGAGAGTCAACAAGGACAACAGCAGTTACCTTCCTCGGCGTCTCTGGCTCAGTGCGAGGTACCTTTGCAGGCCGCTCCGACTCCGAGGACCTGGGTTGGCGGTCAGGACCCTGTGACCTGGCCCACGAGGACCCAGGCCTATCAGAGGCTTCCAACACCGCCGCCCTCGCGAGCTTCTTCTTCCTCTGGTGTTCCCTCGAGGGAAACCCCCGTTCAGAAGACCCCCGACGATGCTTGGAGTCAGACAGCTCCCGAGACGTCGAAGCTTCTGACGAGGTCCGGACCCGGGTGGATGCGGACTCAGAGAAAATCCTTTCACGCTGCTGCTGCCTACTTTTGAGTGCCTTAGAAGACATCTTTCCCGCACGGTCCACAGGCCATCAGGTCATGCTCGGCCCCGAGGCAGCAGAGACAGCAGTCATGTGTGTCGGTGAGGGACATTAACTTTTTACACCAATCACACTTCTTAAACCCGCTGGCAGCCATCGGGGGAAAAAGGGTTCCTGCGAAGTTGAATGACCGGGCTGCCAGTGAAAAAAGAAAAAAAGCGTGAACGCTAGTCACTAGGACAAAGAACTGAAAAATACTGACCGGACTCGATACAGGTCTACCGAACCGAGGTGGGAAGGGGAACCGGCGTCAAACAGGGCTTAGGAAGAGAATCTTCAGGATATTTATTTATTTATTTAACAATTTTTATATACCGCGCTATTTGTTATCAGTGCGGTTTACATATAACAAAGGTTGTACAGTCAGAAGACTGTTCTGTGCTTACATTGAACAGGAGTTTAAACTTGGAGCAACAGGGTAACTATAAACATATGTACAAGAGCAACTGGGTAACTATAGACATATGTACAAAAACACAATTAGATTGGGTTGGAATTGGATTTGACGCACTTTTTCCGTGAGGTAATTAGGACCAGGTCCGTTGGGCTCCGCGCAAAAAGGGAGACTGAGCAAGATGGCACCCTTGGACGGGAAGGGGACCGCGCATGCGCGATGCAATCCCAAAGGCTTTCTTTGAAAGCTGGGAAATTGCTCCGCATGAGGGCTCCGTCTGCGCCGTCACCCATATGTGAGGACTGACTTCCTGCTTGCTCCTGGAGAAAGCCACAGCCTGGAGGGTGTCCAATCGGGCCCCTATGAACTCCGAGTAGGGGTGAGATGGGATTTTGGGTGATTTACCACAAAACCCAGGTGTTGCAGGACCCTGATGGCGTGACCTGTGGCCTGCAGTGTTTCTGCGGCTGTGTCCCCTTTTACAAGCCAGTCGTCCAAGTAAGGGAAGATGAAGGCCGCTTGGAGACAAAGATAGGCCGTCACCACAGCCAGGCATTTGGTGAAAATTCATGGGGCGGAAGCCAGGCCAAAGGGAAGTACCCTGTACTGGTAGTGGTCACCTCCGACCATGAATCTTAGGTACTATCTGTGACTGGGATGGATAAGGATACGGATATAAGCATCCTTAAAGTCCAAGGAGCATAGCCAATCTCCCTGCCAGAGGTACGGCAGCAATATTCCAAGGGAAAGCATCTTGGAATCTGTTTAGGTTTCTCAGGTCAGAATAGACCTTAGTCCACCTGTTCTTTGTGGGACTAGAAAGTACCTGGAGTAAAACCCCTTTCTTTTCAGGTGATGTGGTACGGGCTCCACAGCCCTGACCCTGAGAAGACCTGCGAGTTCTTGCAAGAGCAGAGCCTGGAGCAGGAGAGACCGAGGAGGCCCCCTGGAAAGAAGGGTGGAGGCAGCTGGTCCAGGTCGAAAACCTTCAGCGCACCCAGCGGTTGAAAAAGGTGCGAAAGAGCTGGAGGAATCTAACAAAATAAAACTAAGTTGCGAAACCCGACACCGGAGCAGCGAGCCTTGAAGGCGGGAAGGGACTGGCAAAGGCTGGAAAGGTGTACAAGAGTACAAAAAATTAACTTTCTTCTGGGGGGACAAGACACATCTGTAGGGCTCCACAGAAAAATGGAGATTGACCAAGATGGCACCCTTGGGCATGAAAGGGACCACGAATGCGTGGTGACATCTCCCAAAAGCTTTCTTTTGAAGCTGTGGAGAAGCTTCCGTGAGGGCTCTGTCAGCGTCGGCATAACCCATGTGTGAGGACTGACTTCCTGCTTGTTCCTGGAGAATTTGTGATAAAGGTTTTCCCTGAACATTCTAAGGAAATGAATTATTGTTGACAAGATGCAGAGATAGTTTTCCAGCATTTACAACCAGGACAGAGATACACTTCTGCATAGGCTGGTATACATATTAGTATGATGGTACAACACCTACTCTTTCACAGACCTGGGAGATGCACAGATGAGACAACTGGTGTGTTCGTTTAGCACAATGATGTCATGGGCAAAGCTTTCATGGTCAGGTCCTCTCTATCTAATTGCAACAGGGTGAGGAGGAAGAAATTAGACCTTACCTGCTAATTGTCTTTCCTTGAGTTCTCTCCGGGCCAGTCCAGGAACAGGAGGGTTGTCAACCTTCTCCAGCAGCTGAGGACTGAATTCAGAAGTTTTGCTGATCTGATAGCTGGCTCCCCCTGCTGGCCACCTCAGTCACTTCCTAACCAAGCAGCCGAAGAAGATACCCATAACGTGAAAAAAGAAAGAAGGCTAAGGAGCCAAACCTGAAGGAGATATAGAACGCACCAACCCGAGAACAACTCCCTCATGCCGGTCTCCCTTACTCATTGAATCTATAAATTATGAATATTAATATAATGGATGTTTTTGTTTTTTTTTGCAATGAAACCTATCGGAATCCCCGATTCCTATCGAGGAAGCCCCATAGACCACCCCGAGCAGCATCCCGGAAGTGGTCTTCCAACCGACTAGCCTTCGAACTCTTAGACATGCACCTGAAGCACAATATCGGTAACGCCCAACAGAGAAAGAACTACCATGACACGGGTGGGTCCTGGACTGGCCCGGAGAGAACTCAAGGAAAGATAATTAGCAGGTAAGGTCTAATTTCTTCTTCCTTCTCATCTCTCCGGGCTAGTCCAGGAACAGGAGGGAAGTACCAGAGCAGTACCTAACTCCGGAAGGGACCCGCCAGGCCCGCTATGATGGCCGAAGCCCCCACATTCGCATCTCCCCTGGCCTGAACATCCAACCTGTAATGGTTCGCAAATGTGTGAAGAGAAGACCAAGTAGCCGCCCGACAAATGTCCGTCGGCGGAATCAAAGCATACTCGGCCCAGGAAGCAACCTGGCTACGAGTGGAATGAGCGCGAAGCCCCACTGGCGGCACTTGTCCACTTGCCTGATACGCTGCCGCTATGGCTTGCTTTACCCATCTAGCAATCGAGGCCTTGGAAGCTGCTTCCCTTTTCCAAGGTCCACCAAACAACACAAAGAGCTTGTCCGTCCTACTAAACTGTTTTGTCCTCCTCAGGTACCTCTTGAGCAGCCTCCCTAAATCCAAGGTCTTTAACACGTCATCAATGGGAAGACTGTCATGTTCCAGAAAGGTTGGAAGAGAAATAGTCTGATTCACATGAAATTTGGACACCACCTTAGGGAGAAAAGAAGGAACCGTGCGCAACACCACCTTTTCCTCCGAAAACTGAATATATGGAGCTTTACACGAGAGAGCTTGGAGATCCAAAATCCTTCTTGCCGAACACAAGGCCACGAGGAAGGCCACCTTCCAGGAAAACTCTCTGAGCGATATGTCCTTGGCTGGCTCAAAGAGAGGCTTCCCCAAAGCCTCAAGGACGAGATTCAAATCCCAAGGGGGAACCATAGACCGAACAGGGGGCCGAATGTTCTTTACCGCCCTCAGAAAGCGCAGAATATCGAGATGGGCAGATAGATGGACTTCCTGCAAACTCCCACAAAAACAAGAAATCGCTGCCAGGTGCACCCTGATGGTGCTGAGTGCCAAATCTTTATCCAGCCCCTCCTGCAGAAACGACAATACTTGCGGCACCCCGGTGTCGCACGTTCGGATGCTCCGCTCCTTGCACCAGCTCTCAAAAACACGCCAAACGTGGACATAAGCTAGGGACGTAGACCGCCTCCTGGCCTTCAACAGAGTGGCCACGACAGCCGCCGAATACCCTCGACGGGTCAACCTTTCCCTTTCAAGAGCCAAGCCGTAAGCGAGAAGCGATCCACATTGGGCATGCTCAGGGGCCCCTGAACCAAGAGGTCCGCTCGAGTGGGAAGTTTCCAGGGATTGTCTACGAGCAGACGCACTAAATCCGCATACTACGCTCTCCGGGGCCAGTCTGGCGCAATGAGAATAACGCGACCGCGGTGACTCGCCACTCTCCGCACGACTCTTCCTAACATTGGCCATGGTGGAAAGACGTAAAGGAGCCCCCTGGCCGGCCACGGCTGTGCTAGACCGTCGAGCCCCTCTGACATTCATTCCCGGCGTCTGCTGAAGAACCAAGGTGACTTGGCATTGCCGAAGGACGCCATCAGATCCATCACCGGCTGACCCCACCGTCGGGTCAGGTCGTGAAACACCGTGGTGTTCAATTCCCACTCTCCGGGATCCACGACATGACGACTGAGATAATCTGCTTGCACGTTGTCCTGTCCTGCCACATGCGCTGCCGACAGACCTTGCAGATGGGCCTCGGCCCAGGACATCAACTGCTGACTCTTCTCCAACAACACTATGCTTCCTGTTCCCCCCTGCCGATTGATATAAGACACCGGCGTCGCGTTGTCGGAGAACACCCATACCGCTTTGTTCTCCACTAAAGGAAGAAAGTCCCGAAGGGCTAGAAACACCGCCCTGAGTTCTAAGAAATTTATGGAACGGTCTTTCATCTCCGATGGCCAACAACCTTGAGCTATGCACCACTGACAGTGGGCGCCCCAGCCCAGCAGACTGGCATCGGTGGTGACTAGCACCCAGTCCAGCTGACGTACCCGCTCGAAGATGGCTGGGATCCAACCACCACTGCAGACTGTCGCTGACAGTCTGTAACCTGGACAATTTGTGGTCCAATGGATGATCCTGAGGCGACCACCGTGACAGCAACGCCTGTTGCAACAGGCGCATATGGGCTCTTGCCCACAGAACCAGATCTAAGGCTGCCGCCATGGAGCCGAGGAGCTGCAGATATCGCCACGCTGTCGGAGCCTTCAACCTCAAGAATGCTGTCACCTGTTTTAAGATCTTCTGGACCCTGCATTCGGGCAGAAAGACCACACCTATCTCTGTATCGAAAATCGCCCCCAAGTACTGGAGGCGGGATACCGGCTGCAGCTGACTCTTGGATTGATTGATCACCCAACCAAGCTGCTCGAGAAGGCTCACCACTCGCGCCGTCGCCACCCGAGACTCTGAGACGGATGGTGCCCGAATCAGCCAGTCGTCGAGGTACGGATGCACCAGGATTCCCTGCTTTCTCAAGGCCGCCGCGACCACTACCATCACTTTTGTGAAGGTTCGGGGCGCCGTGGCCAACCCAAACGGTAAGGCTCGGAACTGAAAGTGACCCATGTGCACCGCAAAACGCAGGAACTTTTGATGCTCTGATCTGATGGGAATGTGAAGATAGGCCTCCGTGAGATCTATGGAAATTAATACTTCCCCCGGTTGCACTGAGCTGATGACCGAACGAAGCGTCTCCATGCGGAAATACGGAACCCTCAAGCACCGGTTTACGTGCTTGAGATCCAAAATAGGCCGAAACGAGCCCTCTTTCTTGGGAACTACAAAATAAATCGAGTATCGACCTAATCCTAACTGATCCGGAGGAACCGGAACCACTGCCTGCAGCCGTACCAGCTGCCGAAGCGTCTCTGACACCGCCGCCCACTTTTCCGCCGAACCACATGGAGACACCACTAAAGCGTCTGACAACGGACGAGCGAATTCGAGGGAGTACCCCTCTCGAATAATTTCTAGGACCCATTGGTCGGACGTAATGGTGGTCCAGGACGAAAGGAAGCTGTGAAGCCGCCCCCCCACCGGGCACTCCGCCTGGACCAGCCTCGTTTCATTGTGACTTTTTAGGGGTATTGAGCTGGGATCCAAAATAACCTCTACCGAATCCTCGAGCTCCCCGAAAGGACTGAGCTCTGGCCCCAAAGCTCTATCCCCGATGGGAGAGCTCTTCATCCGACCTCCGGCCCTCCTCCAGAGCTCTCCCATCGGGGATAGAGCGGGCCGGAGCAACGCTCCAAAGTCCTCCCCTCTGCACAGCTGCCCAATCGGGGCACAAGGCCAACTTTAAAAACCATCGCCGGTCGGGAGATCCGGCCTCTTCATCTAACCTCCGGCCCTCCTCCAGAGCTCTCCCATCGGGGATAGAGCGGGCCGGAGCAACGCTCCAAAGTCCTTCCCTCTGCACAGCTGCCCAATCGGGGCACGATGCCAACTTTAAAAACCATCGCCGGTCGGGCGCACCCGTGCCTGTCGGGCCCGCGCCTGAAGGCCTCGCCAGAGGGCCCTTGGCGTTGCCCTTAGGCGGGGCACGATAATTGGGCACCATAAGTAGCCAACTGGCACAACCACAATTACCTACCCGAGACACGGACACCCTCGTCAAGGCCAGCTCATCTGAAACAAGCCTCAAACAAATTTGAGCTTCACGAGCAACTCAGCGAACGAACACCGCCAAATGTAAGAAACTGTTAAGCTCCACTTATCCTTAACGAACACAACATAAAGAACAGGTACTTTAACAAGTAGACAGCCTTTTATTCATAGCTATTACACACTATGTGAAGCCTCTATCTCTGGCAAATGATTTCTATTGTACCGATGTCAATTATCACTCCATAAGCCAGTTCATATCGATCCAGTAAATCTGCCAGCTTGTACTCATAACTGTGTCATGTTTACCCTGGACCATGTTTAATGGATGTATACATCTCATTGCACGCTGTACCCATACTACTTACAGATGAAAGTCTATTATTCAAATCTCTAAACCTTATATCACTATTTAACCATACGGGTATACACTGTTCCCACAACTGGATTTATCAACTGTCTGTCTAGTCAGGATTTATGATCCTCTCCTTGCCTACTACTATACCTCTCATGCCTTGCCTAGTGAATACAATTGCCTGCAAACGCCTCCTACATCTACAAATTTGATCTCTGTTCTATGCCACCTAGCTTAGTGACCTTACTCCAGCATCTCCTCTTGTGTGCCAGCCGACAGTTAACAGACCAACAGTCTTGTATTAATAATTTCTTAGCGGCCTGTCCATAGCTACCTGAGCCACCTGACCACAATCGCACAGCGCTCAATCAAGATGGGTTCCCCCTTCACCACCATAGTCGGATGCTTCATCATCCTTTTGAGTTGGTTTTCCAGCTCTTTTGCCTTAACCCCATCCCTCAACCAGATCCCAATATTACAGAGACATGGTAGGAGATGGACAGGTGCATCCCGTAACAACATAAATTGGGATACCCGCTTGCACCACCCCCATCTGGTATACATTGCGCTCCAACACTCTATGAAAACCAAACAAGACGAAAACCTCTACCCTCAAAGCCTAAAATGCGCCCTCATCAACGCCCGCTCAATCCGGAAGAAATGGCCAGTTGTTGCTGACATAATATCCCTCCACGACCTTGATATACTCATGGTCATAGAGACGTGGCTATCCGCCGAAGACAATGTCATACTCAACCAGCTCCTCCCCCAGAATTTTACAGTACATACAAGCCATAGACAAGACAAAAGAGGAGGAGGTGTGCTTATCCTCACCTGGACAGACCTCCATTTCCAGACGGTTGACTCCACCAGTACAAATCACCTGGAGACTGTCACCATTTCCAACAAGCGCTGCTCAATCAACTTGCTGTACAGAGCGCCCTCAGCATCCCCGGATGATCTCGCTGCTATCATTGATCTCGCCTCCAACACTCATAATCCAGGCACTCCAAACTTTATTCTAGGCGATTTCAACCTGCCAACGCTGCAAGAAAATCAAGCGTCATCCTTCCTCGATGCCCTCGAGAATCTCGGCTTCAAGCAATTAATCAAGGAACCTACTCATATTAAGGGAAATATCCTAGACCTTGTATTTGCCCCGCAGATATCTCTCGACTCATCTCAGGACCCCGTAACATCCATAAATTCTGTACCTTGGTCAGATCAGAAACTCATCATCCTCCAGATTCCTACACTCAAAGCCCAGTCAAAAAGCAACAAAATACCAAGCAACACTGCTAGACCGCCCTCTCGGTGTTTCAGACCATACAACAGAGATCTTATCCTCGTAGGAACTCAACAGCTCATCAATGAAACCACCCTGAACCTCGAGGACCTAATTTTTCACTGGAACAATAGTCTTAGTGCAATTGCCTTGCGCACACCTACCAGCAGGCCCCCAAGGAGAAGAGCAAGCGCTCCATGGTACACAGCTGAACTTAGAGCGTCACTTACCCATTTACGGAAACTAGAAAAACGCTGGCGCCGGTCTCATTCCATAGGTGACCAGACAGCATACAACTGTCATCTAGCTGCCCACCGCAAGGCAATCACTGAGAAAATGAAACAGTACCACTCGGATACTTTAAAGAGATCACTAAATAAACCACACGACCTTTTCAACCTGGTCAAAACGCTATCTAAGGAACCAACCCCCGGGCCCCAATTTGAGATACACCCGCAGGATTTTGCAACCTAATTACAATCCAAGCTATGCCAGACAAACAAAACCTCTACAATAACCGCCACCACTGAGCAAGAAGGCCCAACAGCTCTAACCGCATTCTCTACCCCTACCAAGAAAGGAATCGAAGACACCATCATGGCTCTTAACATCACCACATCCCAGTCCGATCCCTGCCCAGCTTTCTGGATTAAGGAACTCCGCAGTCATTTCAGCCCAGTACTATCCAAAATAATGAACCTATCCTTCTCAACAGGCTCATTTCCTTCAGCCCTTAAGTATACCTCTATTAGACCTCTGCTAAAAAACTGCAAGTTCGATCCCCAAAAGGTAGACTCTTACAGACCGATATCCAGCATACCTCTACTCGCGAAGATAATTGAAAAAGAGGTTCAACAACAAATACAGGACCACATCGACACCGCTGCACCATTAGACCCCTGCCAACATGGTTTCAGGGAATTCCATGGAGTGGAAACACTTCTTACCACTCTCCTCTGCAAGATAATCATGGGCATTGACAACATCCGTCAAGGGTTTGCTCTCATTTTTCTGGACATTGCTGCAGCTTTTGACTCTGTAAGTCACGAGCTTCTCTTAGGGCGACTAATTGAGAAAGGCATCAATGGAACAGCGCTAGAATGGTGCAGATCTTACCTGTCTGGAAGATGGCAGCATGTACGTTCTGGAGGGACAATCTCAGAACCTTTCCACCAAAGCCAGGGAGTTCCGCAAGGATCCTCCCTTTCTGCCCTATTGTTCAACATATACATGCAGCCGATTTGTAAGATCATCCGGTCCTTCAACGTTGACTGCATGTATACGCCGACGATGTCCTGCTCTACATGCTCTTCTCTACAGAACATTTGGACCTCTCCCCATTGACGAGCTGTTTCAACGCAATATCCGACTGGCTTCTGTCCCAAAACCTCCGAATACAACATAAGAAAACGGAAGTACTCTTCACTACGAGGAACCCAAATTTTACCCCACCACAACATCTTAAAGTAAAAGAAGCTGAGCTACAATCTAAACCCACAATACGTTACCTGGGGGTCACTTTGGACCAACGCCTAGACATGAAGGCCCACATAAGAAACACAGTTAGAGCAATATACTACAAGATCCGCTTGCTCAGGCATCTACGCTCCCTGCTTGAACCAAATGATTTCAGGACAATCTACCAGGCTTTGATCATACCTCACTTTGATTATTGTCATGCTCCCCTGCTACTGGCCGAAGGCTTTATAGTAGGGGTGACCACTGTTTTGCTTCTGAGTGTCCTTTATACTATCTAGCAGCAAGGGTTGCTGGGATATGTAGTTTTTGGTTTCACTCTCACAAAAATGTGTTGTGGCACAAGGGTCTCTTGGAACAGATAAATGTATTATTATTGTTGGGTTTTTCCCCTCACAGAGGTTCTCAGGCAAATAAGCAAAGCAATATAATTCTTTTCCAGAATAAACAGAAAAACAGGAGCAAATGAAAAAGCATCAAATAAAAGTGGAAAAACTGTTTCTTCACAGCAGCACAAAACTTCCAAACAACTTTGTAATTCTTCTTACCAAAGTTTGTTTATCTTAGGAGCAGTCTTTCTACATTATACATGGAACAGTCCCTCTTATAGTAATCAGGTGAGTCAGGAATATCAGCTACGTCATTAAACATCTCCTTGCTTGCATTCTCACGGCTCTGTTTAGGAGAACTTCTTGGCTGCAATCCTGGGATAGCTATTTGCAGCTGTTCTAAGAAGACGCCACTCTCACTGACCGTGACTTCTTCTAGTTCAGGAAATGGGTTAGAACGTAAGCTCTTCCTTATGGTTGTCACATTAGCTTTAAAACATTTGTCAAAAGAGTATCTGCTAGGTGCTTTCACAGCCGTGCTACCCTGGCACCTATTAGCACTTGCTCTTAACTGTTTTACGTCTTCCACAAAACTCTGGCTTGGCAGTAACCCTGACGTACCTTTTCTGCTGACCTTGCTTTGTCTGTGCTCGGAGCTCTCTTCCTCTCTACAGGGCAATGGCTTTGCCCTGTCTTCAGGAAGCTCCCACAACGGCTTAGGTTTAGCTTCAAGGTAACCAGTAATGGATCCACCAGAATCCTTCTTGCCTGGGGCTGGGTTCCAAGACTCCCTCAGTTGCTGCCTTCCTTGCTGAAGTGGAATAGACCCCTGTAAAGGCTTCTCCCTGCCTTCTTGTACGTCCTGATTCTCAGTGCTGCTCTGGTACTGCGTGCTGTTCTGAAAGACTAGCCCTGAAGCTGGTTTAAAACGGCTTCCTTGTTCAGGCACGCCCTTCTGACTATCCAGGTGCACCTCGTTAGGGCTGCTTCCAGCTCTTATGTCATGAATCTGACTGAGCTGCATTCTCTCTGAAAGCTTCCTGCTGTCATGGAAACCTGGCTTGCTCTGGCTTTTAAAGGTGCAGTGCTCGCCCTTTTCCCCTTCTGTCTGCTCATTATGCAAATGCCATTTTACAAGGTCTTCCCCAATTCACCTTGAACCCGCTACAGCTCGCCATGAATGCTGCAGCGAGGGTTCTACATGGAGCCTCCAGGAGCAACCATGTGACGCCTCTGCTTATACAGTTACACTGGCTACCCATCCAGGCCAGGATCGATTTCAAGACCATGTTACTCACATTCAAAGCTGTTAACAAGCTTTCCTCTGCCTCCTTAACTGCCCTCATCCACACCACATCCCCAAATAGAGCAAGAAGATCCACGGCTATAAACTCTCTAAAAGTCCCGAAGGCACTAACAAATTGCACCACATCTACAGCCAACAGGGCCTTTAGTCTCTACGCGCCAAGATGTTGGAATGCATTACCCTCTAATATCCGGGCCATCAAGAGCCTAACACAGTTTAGGAAGGCCCTCAAACACCACCTCTTCAGCAAGTACCTCATGGAGATCAATGACACTACCCCCTAAGCAAATAATGGAATCTCAACAACAAGCCTAGACAGATTCTCTAACCCCAAGTGGTACATATGATTCTATGAAACTTCCTGTTCATATGACTTTACGCAGTTTGTTTTGTAAATAGTTGCCCCTGTTATCCAAGTTTTCTGCCCTGTTATCTGTAAACTCATACGTGTTAACTGTACTGCGCATTTTTGTTCCATGTAAACCGCGCTGATGCCGAATAGTGCGGTATAGAAGAGACTGTAAATAAAATAAATAAATAAAATAAAAACGACCTCTCTGATACGGAGTGAAATGGGACCCCCGAAATCTGCGAAAATCGAGAGCGGGACCCCTGTGCAAATTGTTAGGCTTCTGAGTCTTCGGGCAGTCCTCAGGGAGTCGACCACCCTTGGAATCCCCGAGATCTTTAACAATCTTTTCCAAGGCCGCCCCAAAAAGCAGGGTGCCCTTGTATGGAAGCTTACTTAGACGAGCTTTGGAAGAGGCGTCTGCCGCCCAATTCCTCAACCAGAGAAATCTTCTGGCCGCAATCACTGTAGCCATGGACTTTGCAGAAATCCTCATCAAATCATAAAAAGAATCCGCTAAATAAGCCGCTGCTGATTCCAGCTTTGCCCCCTCGTCGTCCTCCTTTTGGGAGTGAGCCCCTCCTTGGATCCACCTTATAGAGGCTCGGGAGACACACGCTCCACAGAAAGTCGCTTGTAGCGAGAGAGCACAGGACTCGAAGGTTTGTTTCAACAAGGCCTCTAATTTCCTATCTTGCAAATCCTTCAAGGCCGCACCGCCCTCGACAGGAATAGTTGTTTTCTTGGTTACCGCATCTTGGTTAGACATCTTCAATAACTCCTGCTCCTCCTGAGGCAAAGGGTACAAGCGCCCGATAGCCTTTGCTCCACGCAAAGTAGCCTCCGGGCATTCCCATTCGGATTCCACCATCTGTTTCATGACTCTATGCACTGGAAAACACCGCTGTTCCACCTTAAACCCCTGAAGAAGGGGATCTTCTAAGGGCTCAGCCTGAGCCGCTGGCAAAGCAATATTTAAGGCAGACAAAGTCTGAGCGATAAGCGCTCCCAACTCCTCCTTTCTAAACACCCTGAACATATTAGGATCTTCGCTGGCCCCAAGATCGCTCTCATCCAAATCCGTGGCCCACTCCAAACCGGAATCTGACAGGATTTCTCCTTCCTCGACACCCTGGAGCCCTGAGATGAGCTGACCGGCGCTATCGGTGCTTAACTCAGCTCCGTGCACCAACTGAGAAGGACCCTCTCCGGGATCCAACAGGGAAGACTGAATTCCAGAGCTTTGCCCGGTCATAGGAGCAGCCACCTTAACCTGAGATTGCTGCCACTTCAAACAGTAAGCCTGGTGCAATGCTAAAATAAAGTCCGCAGAAAAAACAGATTCTAAACTCTTTTGCACTTCAGGCAGGGACTGAGGAAGAGCTTCTTCCACCTGCACTGGTTTCTTAGACTTCGTTTTCTTCTTGGCGGGCTTTTCCTGAACAGACCCCAACACCGGAGCTGAAGCTGTCATGGCCGCCGTTCCCGCCAAATCTGTGGAGTTATGAGGGCCTCCTAAAGAACTGCCCGAATCTGCCTTGCTCTCCATACTCGCTATCGCCCGATCGCAAAAATGAAAAAAAAACCCCGAGAAGCAAGGAAACGAAGAAAACCGCCACTACCACGGCTAAACAACCTAGCCGGGAACCTGCTACCACACGACAGCTGGCACGGGGATCAAAGCCGCTGCGAACCGCACGAAAGCTACCGTCAGAGCAAACACGTTCCCACCAACCTTGTCTTTCATCATCTGCACCTTTCCTGTAAGTTACTCACCCCGCTGCTAGCGGGAGAGAAAACTTTGCTACGGGGGTGTCAGGATGGTCGCTGGGGCTCCCAGTACCTCACTGTGCTTTTCCCCCGGCAAACGGAGCTGCAGTCTGAGACAGGCTCTGCCTCTCTGCTCCTTGAATCTACAGAATAAACAGCTAACCAGCTGAATATTTTGCGGAGGCAAATCCTGCTAGGGCTCAAACCGCGTTGCCACTGTAGCACTCAAAATAACAAAAGGAACAGTTTGCCAAATTAAAACTTTAAGTAATTCTTCGGGAGCCAGCCAGGATTCTGTCCCTTCCAGTTGCTGAGGACTGAAAGACTGAGGTGGCCAGCAGGGGGAGCCAGCTATCAGATCAGCAAAACTTCTGAATTCAGTCCTCAGCTGCTGGAGAAGGCTGACAACCCTCCTGCTCCTGGACTGGCCCGGAGAGACGAGAAGGAATAAGTCTTCTATGGCCCAGTCCCTATCAGTTCTTGTCAGATGAGTGTACTTGAGTTGTGTGACCCATAAAAGCATGGCCAATTTTTTTGGATAAGATACTGAATTTATGTTAGAGGTTTGTGTTGGTTCGTGTGTTCTCGGCTAAGTTGGTGTTCTAAATTCCATGCTGTGGCCATGAATATCTACTATAAAGAATTCTCATCTTAGCCAACTGGGTGTTCATGGTTTTCCATTCACAAGGCAATTCTGATAAAATAGATAGGCTGAGTGATTTGTCACCCCGGTCATGAGACGTATGAAGCTCGTTCAGAACTGCTAGCAAAATAGACAGTGCAGTGCCCAGATCTGAAACCGGATTTATGAGGGTGCAGGTAGTGAATAGATTCCAGGTGTTGAGTGAGCTGCGTGAAAACATGTTGTTCCAGAATTTTGGAAAGGAAAGGGAGGTTAGAGACTGGACAATAGTGAGATGTGGAAGGACATTTACATGTTGTCCTTCCCCTATTTTTCCAAGAGGCTACACTTTTGTCAGAGCCTCTTATAAAATATTATGGGAGTTCCCCACATCCTGACCCATACGTGTGAATTTCCCTCTCCACGTACTATGTAAAATCTGCCTTGGTGTATCTCAGATGGCACTTGGTGATGATGAGAATAACTAGGAAAGAAAACAAAAGTAATTGAGATGTGTATGCCAGTCAACGTGTTGTTTAAGTCTTTTATGTTGTTTGAGTCTTTGCAAATAGACTCTATAGCCTTTTCTGAGAAACAATATTGTTTATATAAGAAATGAGTCCACATTATACAGTATATTGTTTTTCTCATCATATCTAGGCAACATCCAGAAAGTTAGGTAGAAAATCAGAATATGCACGTTTATAGTTTGTTTCTCAATTGTGTGGCTGGTGGAATAGAAGATGTAAGAGAGAGGTAAATAAAATGTGACCATAAAACAAAGACCTTGTACTGGCTGGCAAAGTTTCCCCAATGAAAGATAAGGAGAAGAGCATTTGAGTTTACAAAGAACTATAGTATTTATTTGTCCTTAAAATGAAACAACTTTCAGCTCCCTCCTCCCACCATGTCAACCTGCTTCCAGCACCTATCTTCCCCCGTGTTGGCTCCCCTCAAACATTCACCCTCTCCTTTCAATGGCAGCCGCAGCTATGCTAGCGGTATTAGTTTAAATAAAAATGAAACCAATGCAGAACCTCCCCGCCTCCATGAAAGAAGCCGGGCAACTGCGTTCTGCCCCCAAAGGAAGTTACATTACGATTCCTAGCGTTCTGTTTGCTTTCCTGGCTGCCACTGCACACTAGGCAGAGGATTTCAATGTATTATCAACAATGACACATAGATCCTTTTCTGAGTGTGATTCCTAATGGGGAACCTTGCATCGTGTAACAGTAGTTTGGGTTGTTCTTCCCCAAGTGCATGACTTTACACTTGTCCACATTAAATTCCATCTGCCAAATGGATGCTCAGTCTCCCAATCATTCAGGTCTTCTTGCAATTTTTCACAATTCTTTTGTGTTTTAATAACTTTGAATAATTTTGTGTCATATGCAAATTTTATCACCTCACTCATTATTCTCATTTCCAGGTCATTTATAAATATGTTAAAAAGCAGCGAGCCCAGAACAGATCCCTGGGGTACTCCATTTGGAAAATAGGCCACTTAGCCCTACTCTCTGTTTTCTATCATTTAACCAGTTCCTAATCGACAATAGTAAACTGTCTCCAATCCGATGACTTTTTAATTTCCATGAGAGTCTCTCATGAGGGACCTTGTCAAAGGCTTTGTGTCAACTGGCTCACCTTTTTCTACCTATTTACACCTTCAAAAAACTGTAAGTGATTAGTGAGGCAAAACATTACTTAGCTAAATTCGTGTTGGCTTTCTGCCATTAAACCATAAGTATCTACATGTTCAATAATTTTGTTCTTTATAATGTTTTTTACCATTTTGCCTGGTAGAGACATCAAGCTCACCAATCTGTAGTTTCATGGATCACCCCTGGAATCCTTTTTAAAAACTGGTGTTACACTGGCCACTTGCCAATCCTCAGCTACTATAGATGATTTAAATGATAGTTCACAGATTACTAAAAGTAGGTCTGCAATCTCATATTTCAGTTCTTTCAGCAGGTCCAGTTGATTTGCTGCTCTTTAGTTTATCAAATAACGGTATTACATCTTCCCGATTTATAGAGATTTCTTTCAGATCTTCTGACACATCATCTTTAAATATTATTTCTGCCATGGGGAAGTTTCCTACATCTTCCTTAGTAAAGACACGCAAATAACACAGGTACACTAAAAAAAAATTTTTTAAACTGCCTCTAATGTTTCGATTGATTTTTACGTTTTTTGGTGCGCTGAATCCAAATCTGGTAACCAATTTGCTCCATCACGTACAGATTTTTTGCTACATTGGGTTAGCAGTTTGAGGTGAACGTTTCAGATTGAGTGCGATCGAGATAAAAGTTTCTTAGATGAATTCTTTATACTAACTGTTTAGTAGTTATTCAAATAAGAATAAAGAAAATTGTAACAAGGCAGCACATAAGAATAGAGTAATGTCAACAAAACACACTGTGATGGTAGCAAAATTGTCTGCACTTAAAACAGCCACATACATGTGCACAAACATTGAGCATATAAGAGCGAGGTTAGACACAAAGCAAAGCAAAGCAAAGAAATGTGCAAAAAATGTTGTACAGGTATGTATGTAAGAATAGAAAACACAAACCGCACCATTGCAATACATGAAGACAAACACCCGATGGTGTGAAAATAAAATTCTAATAAATGAGATCCGACACTGTGGTAATAACTAGCAAATTTTTATTTCAAAGTTTAGTAAAAACACGATATTTGTCAACACAGTTTAGATTTTAAAGTCATTCTTGGGTCAATCAATCTCCTGGTGGGCCCGTTTCTTCTTCCCCCGAATGCTTCTCTTGGTGCGCTGCTTGGCGTATTTTTCATCTGGGGTTTCCCGCAAGAGCAACCAGCAGAAATCAGCCATCATTAGTGGTGTTCCATCTTCCTTGGTACCTTCTCTCTGCGTCCTTGATGTCCTGGTGAAACCTTTCACCTTGTTCTTCACTGTACGCCCCCAAGTTTTCGGGAAAGTAGTTCACATGGGAGTGCAATGGACTTTCAGGCTCATGTTACAGCCTTGTTCTTTGAAGGCATTGAGCATCCTGGCAACAATATCCTTATAGTTCTCATCCCGCCTGTTCCCCAAGAATTTGAGAACAACATCCTTGAAGGAATCCCAGGCTTCTTTTTCCTTCTCAGACATCGTTTCAGCGAATGCTCCATCTGAAATGAGTTTCCTTATATCAGGGCCAACAAACACTCCTTCCTTTAGCTTTGCTTCAGAAAGTCGGGGGAACTTTGAGCAAAGGTACCGAAAGCTACTCACCATCTTTTGGAAGGGACTTGATGAATTGCTTAATGAGACCCACCTTAATGTGGAGAGGTGGTAATAGAATTTTATCACGAGGTACCAAGCTCTCATGAAGAACATTCTTCTCACCGGGTCTCAAATACTCCAGAATTGGCCAGTCTTTTTTCCCCCAGTGTAGGTCGCAGGCCCGGCTATCCCACAAGCAAAGGAAGCAGGGATATTTGGTGAAACCGGATTGCTGCCCTAATGGCATGGATAGAATTTTAAAGTCTCCACAAATCATCCACTTATGCTCATCATAACGAATCTTCTGAAGAATCAGGGCCAAATTCTCGTATTTTTCTTGGAGAATAACAGAGTGAACAATAGGAACTGAAGCGAATGTGTTGCCATTATGAAGAAGAACACCTTTTATGCTGTCTTTTGACGAATCAATGAACAGCCGCCATTCAGCAGGATCATACTTGAGTTTAAACTTTTCCATCACTCCGTATATATCGTTGCAAAATACCAAATCTTCCTCTTTGCTGAAATACTTCAAAAATTGTGTCTCGCGGTTTGCGGTACCAATAAAAAGTTGTTCCTGGTGACAATAGATTTTTCTGTTTAAGCCGAGAACCTAGCAGTTGGGCAGCATCTTTTGGGAGTCCTAAATCCCGGACTAAATCATTCAATTCAGCTTGAGAGAAAAGTTCAGGTTTCGGATCTGGTTCAGTTTCAAACTCGGAAGTGCTGGACTCATCGGGAAAAGCCATCTGATGAGTCTCATCATGATCAGAACCGTCCACACAAATATGATCCAAAGATTTTGGTGGTTCAGGCACAGGTACTTTGTTGCTATGAGGCATAGGCCTAATTGCTGAGGGAAGGTTGGAGTAACTTATTACGTTCTTATTTTTTAAGTTGTATCCCTTCAGAATGCAAGAGCAAAAATAGCAGTCACTGCTGTGGTCTCTTTGTTCACGCCACATCATAGGTATTCCGAAACGAAATGCTTGTTTTTTACCTTTCATCCATAAGCGTAGATCTTCCTCACATGTCTTGCACACTTTGTGAGGAGCCCACTGTTTGTCTTGATCGCCTAACTTCAAACCGAAATAGGCGAAATATACTTTTTTAATAAATGCAGAAATGTTCCTCTGCCGCTTTTTCACGGTATATTCCCCACAAATAAAACAAAAACTGTCCGGAGAGTTGACGCAACCTCTGGCTCTGTGAGCCATCACAAATACACAGCACTGCAAACTACAACTGTAGTGAACCACTTCGGAATAAAGCTGGATTACGACTGAGCAAACAAAAGGTAATAATGAACTTGCAAGAAACTGAAATTTGACAGGAACGTTCATGTCGCAACCACCGTGTTTGAGCGAGCGAACGAGGCGAGGCGAACAGGAAAGAACATGCGCCAGCGCGAGTACTGGATTTAGCCCCCCGCCTCCCAATTGTCCTGTTAATGTATAAAATGAATACAAAACACTCTAAAATATCATGAGGGAGTGTTTCTAGTTAGTTAACCATTACAACCTCTATTTTGGGCCAAGAAAATAAACTGCAGTCGGCTAAAAAGAAATTATGTGAACATTCCTTATATGGGTAAGAAATCTAATTTTGCAAGAAAACGTGACGTGATGGAACATTTTGGCTATTTTTCCTGGATTCAGCACCCCAAAATCTATAAGAATCAGTTGCAAAACTGGAGGCAGTTTTTTGGTAGTGTACCTGTGTAATTCATTCAGTCTTTCCACTATGGCTTTGTCCTCTCTTAGTGCCCACCCCTTTTACACTTCTATCATCTAATGGTCCAACTCGCTCCTTCACAGGTGTTTTGCTACGAACGTATTTGAAAAAGGTTTTATTATGCGCATTTGCTTCCACATCAAGCTTCTTTTCAAATTCTCTCTTTGTATGCCTTATCAATGCTTCACATTTAACTTGCCAGTTACATGTGTAACCTATTCCTTGCTGTTCTCTCTCTGAATCATCTCTCTCCCCTTCAATCTGTTCAACACTCTGCTGTGCAGCTAATCTTCCGCCAGCCTTCTCATGGCTCATATTACCCCTCTTATCAAGTCACTTCATTGGCTCCCTATCCGTTTCAGCATCCAGTTCAAACTTCTCCTGCTGACCTATAAGTGTATTCACTCTGCAGTTCCTCCCTACCTTTCCTCTCTTATCTCTCCCTATAACCCCTCCTCAGGAACTATGGTATTCTGGAAAATCGCTTCTATCGGTGCCCTTCTCTTCTATTGCTAACTCCAGACTTTGCTCCTTTCACCTTGCCGCTCCTCATGTCTGGAACAAACTACCTAAGTCTAAGTCAGGTGCCCTCTCTGACTCTTTTCAAATCTAGGCTGAAAACTTACCTCCACTGCCACTTTTGGATCTTGACTCATCTGATCTCCTTTGTGTTTCCATACCATTCTCCCTAGCTGTATACCACGTCTACAGCTACTGTATTGTCTGTCTTTGATGTTTACCACGTTCTCTGTAAACCGCCCCTGATCTCTGGAAGGGGCGGTATAGAAAAGCGCAGAAATAAATAAATAAACTGTAAGCTCTAATGAACAGGGACAGTCTTTTACATGTGTCTGTGCAGCGCTGCGTATGTCTTGTAGTGCTATACAAATGTTCAGTAGTAGTAGTAATAGTATGTCTCGTTTTCATCATTTGGCTCATTTTTCCATTTTCTGAAGGATTTGCTCTTAGCTAAAACAGCCTCTCTGACTCCACGTTTAAGCCATGCTATTTGGCTTGTTCAGATGTCTTTGCACTGAACTTTCAGACTATGCTAAGGAAAGTGGCTGCAGCTTTGGCGCCAAGCTTACTGATGGTGCTGAATATGCAGCTGGTGCCAATATTATCATACAATATGTGCCACAGCTTTCGCTGTTGAGGAAAGCTGCAAGCAGGGCTGGCACATCCACTAGGTGAGCTAAATGGCCTCAGCAGCATACATGACTGGCCACGCCGCTCCCCCCCCAGCTGCTGGGAGGGGGGGAGGTGAGCAGCAGCAGTATTTCCAAAAATGGCTGCTTTTTGCCATGGCTTTCTTGCCTGCGGCCATGTCCTTCAGCACACTTGGCCTGCTGCTTCTGACACCCTTCCGACAGTAAGTTGTGCCGGAAGGGGATCAGACGTGGTAGGCCATGTATGATGAAGGACATGGCCTGCCACGGGCAAGAAAGCGGCAGTAAAAAGCAGCCACTTTTGGAAATACTGCTGCTGCTGCTGCCCTGCCCGCCTCCTCCTCCCAAGATGTAATCGGCGGTAGCGGGGGGGGGGGGGAGGGGGGTGGCAAGGCCGGTGTTTCTGCCTAGGGTGGAAGAAACCCTTGGGCCAATCCTGGCTGCAAGTTTCTCACATGCTACCAAGTCAGACAACACAGCACTGAGGATTCCTGTGCTAAAATCTGGAGCATCAAGGAAGCCAGGAGGTGCCTCTCTACAAAGCCACTTTCTATGGTATAACTCACCCCTAAGAGTGGAGAAGCCTCTGCACTCCTCACCAGTTGATACGGCATGAGTCCACAGCCTAATGAAACAATTCCTCACCTTCTCCTTTTAATTAATGTTTCTCCATGGCTGCAGAAATGTCCAAATAAGAAAGCAGAACTTCAATCTTGTAAGCCTGAAGCACCAACCTCTAGGTGTCATAAATGCAATGAGAGCAATTCAGGACCTCTTGTTCCAGTCCCAAGAACTGGTAGCAGGTAGCATGTATGTCTGTAATGGGCATATTCCAGCCAAAAGTGCATCTTTAGAAGCCACTGCCTATGTCTGTAATGGCAAATAGTCTGTAAGCCAAGCTAAATTTAATTTTTTTAAAAATGGCTAAAGGAAAAAATTCTTTAAAAGAAAATTTTTAGGTAACTCCAAGGGGATTCAAAACAGAGGAAAGGAAAACAAACCAAAACCAATACCAACAAATTGGATAAAATATTTCATCTAGAAGCTAAGAATGAAAAAACACTGAGAGCAGAAACACATCCATGTTATACCTCAGACAAAAAAATGATTGAGGGGAACTTGTGTGGTAGTGGCTACATGGCCATTCCTGCACAAGTCAGAAAACCCTTCCAGAATTTTCTTGAGCTCTGAGAGAGCTAGTCCTTGTTGCTACCATTAGATGACATCACCCACTTGTGTGACCGATTCATCATCCTGCTTGCTGACATGAGACTTAGAGGGAATTCTGAAAAACAGAAACATATAGGCATTAACAAATCACTCCCAGGCCCCACTACACCTCTTTCTCTCAAGTCAGATCCCACCTTCTCACACTAGAGCATATCGTTAGAGTTGGGTTGGACAGGTGGAGAGAATGCTGGGATGAGGCTGGAGTAAGGAGAAGTGTTGGGGTTAGTGAGAGAGACAAAGCTAATCTCATCCCAACTCCACTATCCTAAATTGTGCAATGTATGTACGTATCGGCTCGTTAGCTTTAGGCCCTGCCAAAAAATCAATCCTGACTTCCCCAAGCAGCCATGCAGAGCAGCAGTAACAAGAGGGAGGCTGCAAGTACCAGCATGGCAGTGTTTTAGCCAAGGCATCTCAACAGTGTGCTCCATTCAACCATGGTGATGCGCAGGAAGTGTAGGCAAGTGCCTCTGAACAGCTGCCATGCCTATGTGAGTCACCTGTTTTACATCATCAGCTGCATACAATTTTATCTGAATAAGTACCAGCAATGGTGGGAAGGGAGGAGAAGCTGGTTGTCCACATACTTAAGGGTCATCAGGATTATAAATGCAATTCTGGTGGTACAAGTATATAGCGGCGCGATCAGTTGATCATCTAGTCCTAGCAGCATGCACACTCCTCCTTTTGGCCCATCATCGAGGATGGAGCTCCAAGCTCTTTTTACAGAAGTGTGACAAAAACAAGTTTTATTATTATATAGTATTAAGAAGAAAAAGTCAACAGACAGATTCTCAATGTTCCCTTTTGTTGGACTAACATAATACAGTCATATGTTAAAGACAAGAATAAATAGTCGTAGACATAGTACAGTGCAAAGTGGCATGCACATGGGGAAATATTCCTTCAGGGCAGACCACTAAATCAATGACTTTATGACTACAATACTAAAAGGGACCTTTGAAATAACAAGATAACATAGTTGAATGATTAAATACAAAGGGACTTGACAGGAACACTGGGTTTTAGATCTGATACTCTTTCGACCTATAACTATATATTATGCTGTTTTCTCCCTCAGATTTCTCATAAGATATCACAACTGTTCCTCTGCCCCCTCCCAACCCTTCCCAAACAGCTCTGAAAATAAACACCACCACTAGAATACAACATGTAATTTACTTATGTTTGGTTAACATTATTCATGGTTCATTCTGCATTGATCAGCTCTCAAAAGCTAGTCACAAATGTATTTGGTCAGTCTAATAAAAAGATGAGTGGAGGAGTAGCTTAGTAGTTAGAGCACTAGCTTAGTAACACAGAGACCAGGGTTTGATTTCCACTGGCATTCCTTGTGGCCTTGGGCAAGTCACTTAACCCTCCCTCTGCCTCAGAAGAAAGTTCTGGCAATCTATTTCCGGTCACATTGCCAAGAAGACCCAGGAGCTGCTGGGTCGCCAGGAGTCAGCACTAACTCAAAGGCACACATTGCATTGCAATAAAGTGTAGTTACTCACCTGTAACAGGTGATCTCCGGGAACAGCAGGAATTTAGTTTTCACATATGTATATCGTCGGTACCGACGAAGCCTGCGCGGGAACGTTCCCCAGCGTCCAATAGGAATGCTTTTGGGAGCATCCCTCAGCACATGCACGCTGCCTTCCCGCATTTCCAACTGTCCCTCTTCAGTTAAGTTTGTAGCTGAGTGAAAGGATAGAGGGAGAGAGGAAAGAGACAGAGAGAGAGAGAGAGACAACTCCTAGGGGAGATTGGTGGGTTGTGAAGACTAAATTCCTGCTGTTCCCGGAAACCACCTATTACAGGTGAGTAACTACGCTATCTCCAGGAACAAGCAGAAATGTAGTCTTCACATATGGGGGGACTCCCTAGCTGAAGATGCCAGGGAGATATCCTCAGGAAGCTGCCACCCAATTAAGGTGGGCCATGCTTCCTCCCATGAATCTCTGACATCCCACCAGGGTTGGTGGGTAGGAGTTGAATTAGGTCTGGAAGAGATTTTGAAGAACAGCTTGGCCAAAGAAGGCATCCCGACGGGAGGCTTTATCTAGGCAGTAGTGGGCTGTAAAGGTGTGTACCGAAGCCCAGGTGGCTGCTCGACAAATGTCATCAATAGACACAGAGTGAAGGTTAGCCATAGAGGCTGCCATGGCTCTCACATTATGAGCTGTGACATGGCCTTGAAGAGGAAGACTCTTACTCTCATAAGCAAAGGATATGCATTGTGCAATCCATTTGGACAGAGTTCTCTTGGAGACTGGAAGTCCAAAATGACTAGAATCAAAAGCAATAAAAAGTTGAGAAGACTTTCTATGTTGCTGTGTTCTTTGAAGGTAAAAAGCCAAGGCTCTTTTACAATCCAAAGTATGAAGGTTCCTTTCTGCATAAAGTGTGGATGAGTTCTAAGAACAACCTTATCATGGTGAAACCTAGTATAAAGAGGATCAGCCACTAAAGCTTGCAATTCACTAATGTGATGTGCAGAGGTGATTGCAATTAGGAAGATGACCTTCCAGGACAAAAGCTTTAGGGTTGTAGTGGCTAAAGGTTCAAAAGGCAGTTTCATGAGCTGCCCGAGAACTAGGTTTAAATCCCATGCCACCGGTGGTGGCCTGATGGGAGGCTTTGTTAATAGAAGACCTCTCATAAATCTTGTTATGAGTGGATGAGAGGAAATTGGTTGTCCATTTAGAGGCTTATAGGAAGCTGCAAAACACCATATAGTAAAACGTTTCCACTTGAAGGCGTAAGAGCATCTTGTGGAAATTTTTCTAGAAGTCTAAAGGATATCCTTTACCTGTTGGGAAAGGTTAAGATCCTGAAGGTCTAAGCTTTCAGCAACCAGGCCCTGAAATGCAGGGACTGGGGATTCGGGTGCCATAGCATCCCGTTCTCTTGGGAGAGGAGATCTGGAGCATAGCCTAACTCCAGAGGTGCAGCTTGAGAGAGATGTAGAAGCAGGGGATATCACGTTTGGTGTGGCCACCGTGGCGCTATGAAGATCATATGACCTCTGTCTCTCTGAAGCTTGAAGAGTGTTTTGGGGATGAGGGGAATGGGTGGGAAGGCATAGAGGAAGTCGTGACCCCAGTGAAGAAGGAAGGCGTCCCTTACCTGGCAATTTTGAGCCGGAATCCTGGAACAGAACCGGGGAAGTTTGGCATTCAGTGGACTTCGCAAATAGGTCTATGTCTGGGGTTCCCCAGATCTGAAATATCTTGGCCACCTGGTCTAGGTGGAGAGACCATTCGTGAGGCAGCAGTACTCGGTTGAGTTTGTCTGCCCAAAGGTTTTGAATGCCTGGAAGATGTACCACGAGAAGGTGAATTTGATGCTCTCTGCGAGGGCCCATAGTCGCAAAGCTTCGTTGCATAACGACAGAGAGCCTGTTCCACCATGCTTGTTCACGTAGAACATAGCTACTTGATTGTCTGTTTGGACTAGGACTGTCTTGTAGCTGAGCTGGGCATGGAATACTCAAAGAGCTAGATAGATTGCTCTGAGTTCCAGGAGGTTTATGCGAAGACAAGCCTCCTGTGGAGTCCAGGTACCCTGGGTAGAGAGATGATGCAGGTGTGCTCCCCATCCCACCTGTGATGTATCTGTTGTTAGGGTGGCCTGGAATAGGGGTTGCTGGAAAGGAGACCCCACTAGAAGATTTTCCAGTGATTGACACCATTGTAGGGACAAGATCAGTCGTTGTGAGTTTGATATCTTGTCCGACAGACATCCTATGGCCTGTGTCTACTGTGTGGATAGGGTCCACTGGGCTGCTCGCATATGAAGGTGATAGGGAACCACATAAACCGTGGATGCCATATGTCCCAATAGTTGTAGTAGTTCTCGAGCAGTTAGGGAGGACTTCACCGCTGCTTGAGAAGCTAGCTGCATTATATGAAGACAGCGGGGTTGTGGGAGAAAAGCCCTTGACTGTCTGGTATCTAGACGAGCTCCTATGAACTCTAGGGACTGAGACGGAGCAAGTTGGGATTTTGGGAGGTTTATGACCAATCCCAAGTATTGAAGGATTCGCTTTGTGCAAGACAGTGCAGATCTGACTTCTGGAACCGTGGGGGCTCGAATGAGCCAGTCGTCCAAGTAAGGGAAGACGAATATCCCCAGGGTTCTCAGAAATGCAGCTACTACTGCCATGCATTTTGTGAATATTCTTGGTGCCGAAGCCAGACCAAAGGGAAGAACCCTGTATTGGAAATGTTTTCCCTTGAAAAGGAATCGTAATAATTTCCTGTGATCTAGATGGATCAGAATGTGAGTATATGCATCCTTTAGATCTAGAGAACAAAGCCAATCCTGACTTTGAAGGTATGGCAGAAGAGTTCCCAGAGAAATCATTTTGAACTTTTCTCGGAACAGATATTTGTTCACTTCTCTGAGGTCTAGAATGGGTCTGTGCCCTCCTGTTTTCTTTGGAATAAGAAAATAGGGGGAGTAGAATCCTGCAACCTGCTGAAAAATGGGCACCTCCTCTATTGCTCCTTCAGCAAGGAGTGTTGAGACCTCTTGATCCAGTAGACTGCCTGTAGAGGTTTGGGAATTGAACTGTCTTACGATTGTAGGAGGGGACATACTGTGAAAATAAAGCTTGTACCCCCCCTCTCCCACAATGGACAGAGTCCAGTTTTCTGTTATTTGGTGCCATCTGTTGACAAAATGACACAACCTGCCTGGAATGTTTAGGGGTTCTGGCCCCTTCAGAGGCAGGAAGGCTAAGTTCTCTATGAAGGAGTCAAAGCCCTTGAGGGGGCTGGGCCTGTGGAGCTGGTTGAGCTCTAAGGCCTTTTGGCTTCTTTTGTCTGGATTGTTGTTGTTGACCCTTCTGGGCAACTTGACCCTGAGCTTACCCTTGCTGGGTATAGGATGGATAAAACTTCCTCTTTTTGCTGAAAAAGGGGTTTTTATAGGGTTTCTTTTTGGCTGGAGTGGCTGTAGATTTTGACAATCTGTCTAAAGTGAGATTGTCAGTATCTATCTCATTAGCCTTCTCCTGCCAATTCTTGCCAAAGAGGTTTTCTCCTGTGCAAGGGATGTTTCCCACTTTATCCTGTACCCAAATCTCCAAGTCTGATGCCTGAAGCCAGGCAATCCGACGTGCACCAATGGCAATAGCAGAGGTTCTGCTGATGCATTCAAAGCAGTCAAAGGCTGCACAATTTACAAACTTGGAGACATCTTGAGCATGCTTGACCAGAGTGAGAAAGTCCTGTCGTTTGTCCTCAGGGAGAAGGGGGCTCATAAGCTTCAAATCTCATGTGACTTCTTTGAGAAACATTCCCATATAGCGTAGTTACTCACCTGTAACAGGTGTTCTCCAGGAGCAGCAGGAATCAGTCCTCACAAATGGGTGACGTCGGCGCCGACGGAGCCCTCGCGGAGCAATTTTCCCCAGCTTTCAAAGAAAGCCTTTGGGAATTGCAGCGCGCATGCGCGGTCCTCTTCCCGCCCAAGGGTGCCATCTTGCTCAGTCAGATGACATAGCTAAAAGACAGCAAAAAATTAGCAAAAAAACGAAAGCATAGAACTGCAACTCCAAGGGGAGGAGGGAGGGTTGTGAGGACTGATTCCTGCTGTTCCTGGAGAACACCTGTTACAGGTGAGTAACTACGCTTTCTCCAGGACCAAGCAGGAAGTCAGTCCTCACATATGGGACTCCCAAGCTTAAGGCTACCGGAGACCCTAAGCACAAAAAGGAGCTCCCTCAAGCTCAGCAGCCCAGAAGGAAGGAATCTTCTCTGAATACGTCTCCAACCGGTAGCCCAACATCCGGGATGGAGGGTAGGAGTTGCCTATACCTCGAAGAGGTTACGGAGGACTGCCTGTCCGAAAGCACTGTCCCTGCGGGACTCCCTCTCCAGGCAGTAATGGGCCGCAAAAGTCTGGCTTGAAGACCAAGTAGCGGCCTGGCAGATGTCTGCCAATGGAACAGAGCGGAGGTAAGCCACTGACGTAGCCTTCGCCCGAACACGATGGGCCGTGACTCGACTTTCCAACAAGAGGCCGGCTGCCTCGTAAGCCCAAGCGATACAGTCAGCATTCCAGATGGACAGAGTACGCTTGGAGACAGGGAGCCCCAACTTACTGGGGTCATAAGAGACGAAGAGCTGAACAGCCCTTCTGTGCTCCCGCGTACGGTCAAGGTAGAAGGTTAACGCCCTTCTACAGTCCAGGGTATGCAGGACCATTTCAGCTCGGCTGGAGTGTGGCCTGGGAAAGTAGGTCGGAAGCACCACCTCCTGGTTGATGTGAAAAGGGGAAACCACTTTGGGAAGAAACTTAGGGTGAGTCCGTAGGACTACCCGGTTCTTGTAGAACCTAGTGTACGGAGGATCAGACATCAGGGCCTGCAGCTCACTAACGCGTCTAGCAGAAGTGAGGGCTACCAAGAACAACGTTTTCCAAGAAAGAAAACGAAGAGTACAGGTAGCCATAGGTTCGAAAGGCGGACAGGTAATCCGCTGTAAAACCACATTGAGATCCCAGTCCGGGGCTGGTGGGCGCAAAGGTGGTTTAAGGAGAAGGAGGCCTCTGAGAAAACGAGCCACCAGAGGGTGGCTAGAAAGAGGTCTGCCATCCACCGGCATGTGATGCGCAGAAAGAGCACTGAGGTGGACCTTGACCGAGTTGGACTTAAGTCCAAGATTGGAGGGAAAGCAAGTACTGCAAGACCACTGATGCTGAACAGGAGAAGGGATCTTGAGACTGCTGAGCACACCAGGCGGAGAACCGACGCCACTTAAGAGCGTAGGACTTCCGGGTGGAGGGCCGCCTGGAGGCCAAGATGACCTCCTCCACATCTGGAGGCAGGCAGAGGGGAGCAAGGACTACCCTTTCAGCAGCCAAGCCATCAGATGAAGGGACCGGAGGTTGGGGTGCAGGAGAGTCCCCTGATCCTGTGACAGGAGGTCGGGCTGAAACCCCAGAGGAAGAGGGGTGTCCACTGCCAGCTGCATTAGAAGCGGGAACCAAGGTTGTCTCGGCCACCGGGGAGCCACTAGGATCATCGAGGCTTTGTCTCTGAGAACCTTGAAGAGTGTCCGAGACACCAGCGGCATGGGAGGAA
Source organism: Ichthyophis bannanicus (assembly GCA_033557465.1). NCBI lineage: Eukaryota > Metazoa > Chordata > Amphibia > Gymnophiona > Ichthyophiidae > Ichthyophis > Ichthyophis bannanicus. The sequence continues at coordinate 209,410,900 of CM066043.1, read as the reverse complement.
AGGCATATAAGAGGCCTGTGGACCATGGAATCAGAAAAGCATCCGCTGCTACTCTGAGAGGATGCGGTTGTCGAGAGCAGAATCTGGGAAGTTGCCGGTTCAGAGGACTGGCAAACAGATCCATGGTGGGGAGGTCCCACTTGAGAAAGATCCGCTGAACCACCATCGGATCCAATCTCCACTCGTGGGGCTGGAGGATCCTGCTTAGCTTGTCGGCCAGGTAATTTTCTTGACCTGGGAGATAGACAGCTTTGAGGATGATGCCGTGGTGGACGGCCCAAGAGCATAGTTTCTGTGCCTCCTGACAGAGAAGGAAGGAGCCTGTTCCGCCTTGTTTGTTCACGTAGAACATTGCAACCTGATTGTCTGTCTGTACCAGCACCGACTGGTGAGAAATCAGGTGAGGGAATGCTTTGAGCGATAGGCAGATGGCTCTGAGCTCCAGGAAGTTTATCTGCTGAGCAGACTCCCAAGGAGTCCAGAGACCTTGAGTACATGTCCCTTGGCAGTGTGCTCCCCAACCCAGGAGAGAAGCATCGGTCGTCAGGACCTGAGAATGCGGAGGGGGCTGAAAAGTCACTCCTAGTACTAGGTTTGGCAGATGAAGCCACCATTGTAGAGAAGAGACCAGCTGGTCGGATATCTGTACGGAGTCCGCTAGGCTCCCAGTGGCCTGATGCCATTGTGTGCGAAGGCACCATTGAGCAGGGCGCATGTTCAGGCGGGCACTGGGGGTCACATGGACCGTGGAAGCCATATGGCCAAGCAGTCTCAGAAATTGCCTGGCCGAGACCAGGGCATTGCTGTGAAAGTGGCTGGGGAGGTCCATGAGCCGCTTGGCCCTGTCCAGAGGGAGGAAGGCCCGCGCCTGAAGAGTGTCCAACCTGGCGCCGATGAATTCGAGATTTTGAGAGGGCAGCAAAGTGGACTTTGCGAAGTTTATGACAAATCCCAAGTGCTGGAGTAGAGTCACAGTGCGATGAGTGGCCTGAGTGGCCTCTTGGGAAGACTGGGCTCTGATGAGCCAGTCGTCCAGGTAGGGAAACACAAAAAGGCCTTGAAGTCTTAGATAGGCCGCCACCACTGCCAGGCATTTGGTGAACACTCTGGGGGCGGAGGATAGGCCAAAGGGCAGTACTCTGTACTGGTAATGATTTCCTCCCACAACAAACCTGAGATATTGTCTGTGGTCTGGATGAATAAGGATATGAGTATACGCATCCTTTAGATCCAAGGAGCATAGCCAGTCGCCCTGCTGGAGGTGGGGCAGCAGGATTCCAAGGGTAAGCATCTTGAACTTTTCCTTTGCCAGGAACTTGTTTAGGTTTCGCAAGTCCAGGATGGGTCTGAGGCCTCCTGTTCTTTTTGGTATCAGAAAGTACCTGGAGTAAAACCCTTGACCCTTCAGGTGATGGGGCACCGGTTCCACCGCCTGTTCCTGAAGGAGACTTGCTAACTCCTGAAGGAGTAAGTCCTTGTGCAGAGGGAGTCTCGGAGGCTCCCCTGGAAAGTAGGAGGGAGGTACCTGGTGAAAGTGAAGAAGATAGCCCTTCTGAACTATGTGAAGTACCCAGGTATCTGTGGTGATGTTGGACCACCTTTGGGCAAAGTGGACCAGCCGGCCTCCTGTGCTGAGAGAAACCAGCTGAGGGGGAGAGGCTATGCTGATGAAGTAAAAAAACCCCACCCTGCTGAGCAGGGGCCGGTGGTGCAGACTTGGGGGCTTGCTGCCTACGGGACCCATTACCCCGTCCCTTGGCCTGCTTTCCCTGTGGGGGAGTTGCTGAGGCCTGATACTGAGGGTAGTATTTATAGGCAGCCGCCTTCCTCGGGTAAAAGGGCTTTTTCCCCGAGCCCTTCTTCTTTTGAGAAGGGGCAGAGGTCTTTCTTGAGAGACGAGTCCTGGTGAGAGTCTCGGTCTCGATCTGTGCAGCCTTCTCATCCATGGGCTTGCCAAAGAGGTTTTCACCTCGGCAGGGGACATCAACCAACTTGTCCTACACCCATGGCTCGAGGTCGGACGTCTGAAGCCAAGCCTGGCGGCGTCCACCGATGCAGGCTGCGGCTACTCGAGCCGATGCCTCAAAACCATTGTAGGCTACTCGAGAGATAAACTTCGAGCACTCTCGAATACCAGTTGACAAGGTTTGGAACCTCTGCAAAGGTTCGTCGGAGAGACCAGCAGAGAACCCGGCTATTTCTTTAGCCAGGTCCCGGAGATACATGCCCATGTAGAGCTGGTAGGTCTAGACTCGACAAGCAAGCATAGAGCCCTGGAAACACTTCCTACCGAGGGCATCCAGGCTTCGGGCCTCCCTACCGGGGGGCACCGAGGAGTGCATTTTTTGACTCTTAAGTCTATGCATGGCCGATTCCACCACCATGGAATGGTGCGGTAGTTGTGCCTTTTGGAAGCCGGGGCTCTTGCGGACTCGATAAATCGAATCGACCCGCTTGCTTAATACCGGCGACGACGCCGGGCTCTCCCACATGCGGAAGAGAAGTCGTTCCAGCATCGGAGGAACCGGTACAATAAAGGCCTCCTTCGGGGGAGAGTCATATTGGAGGGCATCGAGTTCTTCGACTCGAGGCTCCTCCTCGGGATCCGCGGGGAAGGCCAAGGCCTTGGCCATATCCCGCACGAAGCCCGAGAACCGGGTATCCTCCGGAGGGGACCGTCTCCGAGGTTCGGACTCGGGGGAATCCGATGGGACACACCGAGTCCGAAAGGAACCAGGTGACTCTTCGTCCTCGGATTCCCAGGCCGACTCCTCGGAGGAGTCGTCGAGGGCTCCAGTCGGGCGGGCATCGATGCCATCCGCCCCGACGCCGAGGGAGTCGGCGTCGACGACCTCGGTCCCGAACGGGAGGCCAAAGGAGACCGCGACCGAGGATCGACTCGAGCCCTCATGGACTCGAGGATCGGCTCGGTCTCCGGGGTCGACTTGGAGGTCGACGTCCCGGCGGTCAGGGCAGAAGCACCGGCGAGGCCAGCGATCAATGCCCGCTGCTGGTCCATGAAGGCAGTCAGACTGCTCTCCAAGGCCGTCAACCTGAGTCCGAGCTCAGGAGACCCAGCAGCCCCCGACTCGGGCCCCGACGGCGTCGGGCCCGACGTCGGCTCCTTCGGAGGCGAGTCTACGAGGACAACAGTACTCACGTGAGCGGGCAAGTCCATCTCAAGACGAGGATGTTTTGAAAGTCTCTCCACCTCCGAGGACCCGGGACGGGAATCGGGGCTATGCGACCTGGCCCTCGAGGAACCAGGAGCGTCCACCGATCCCGCCCTCGCGGGTTTCTTCTCCGATGATGTTCCCGGGTAGGAGACCCCCCCTTTCAGAGGAACTTCGACGATGCTCAGGACCAGAGTCCCGAGACGTCGAAGCCTCTGACGAGGCCCGAGCCCGGCCGGAGTCAGAGAAGATCCGTTCCCGCTGATGCTGCCGACTCCTCAACGCTTTTGAGGACATTTTGCCACACGGACCACAGATCATCGGGTCATGATCGGGTCCGAGGCAGCGGAGGCAGAAGTTGTGTGTGTCTGTAAGAGACATGAGTTTCTTACAGAGGTCACACTTTTTAAACCCGCTGGCAGCCATCGGGGGAAAAAGGGCCCCTGCGAGGTCGAAAGACCGGGCTGCCAGTGAAAAAGTAAAAAGGCGCGAAATCTGTCACGAAGGACAAAAAACCGAAAAATAAAGAACGGACTCGCAACCGGCGTCGCGAGTCCGGGTGGGAAAAGAACCGGCGTCGAAACCGAGAGAGAAAAAGAGAAATAAATCAACTTTTCTGCGGGGAGTCACAAACAACGTCTGTAGGGCTCCGCGGAAAAAAGAAGACTGAGCAAGATGGCACCCTTGGGCGGGAAGAGGACCGCGCATGCGCGCTGCAATTCCCAAAGGCTTTCTTTGAAAGCTGGGGAAAATTGCTCCGCGAGGGCTCCGTCGGCGCCGACGTCACCCATATGTGAGGACTGACTTCCTGCTTGGTCCTGGAGAAATAAAATATACGAGCTGATCCTAGCTGAAAGCATGGAAGCCTGAAAAGTTTGACGCCCAAAAGCGTCAAGAGTCCTGCATTCACGACCTGGAGGATTGGATGCATGTCTCTTTGCACTTTTCATCCTATGCATGGCTGACTCCACTACCACAGAATGGTGTGGCAGCTGAGTGTTTTGAAAACCAGGACATGGTGGAACTTGATACATGGTATCGAGTCTCCTAGAATGAGGAGATGTGGTCAAAGGTGTCTCCCACATTCTGAGCATCTAATCATGAAGAATTTGATGAATGGGCAGAGTGGCTGCTTCCTTGGGAGCCTTAGGGTACTGGAGAATTTCCATTTCCTTTGCTCTAGGTTCTTTTTCAGGAGCTACCGTGATTGAAAGGCCTCAGGGCACATCACGAATAAAATCCTGAAAAAACATGTCTTCCGGAGGAGACATTATGCGTTGGGGAGAAGAGGAGTCTTCCGGGAGAAACACTCTGGTACCGGCAGAATTATCAGAGTCATCAGAATCGGAGGATTCGAAGTATCTCTGATCCCGATGTTCATGCAAAGCACGGTCTCGGTATCGATCGAAGTCGGTACCGAATTGGTCCAGTACCGATCTGTCGATGCCAGAAAAAGTCTGCATGGGAAGGATTCCTACCAGGGCCAGTACTGTCGGTGCTGGTACCGGTATCTGTACCGGTGCTGGTACCAGCATTGGTACTGGTGCCCGTTGAACCACTGGTGTCAACGGTACCGCAGCTGTAAGGAGAGCTGCATTCGATAGCGAGGAATTTCTGGCCTATCGCCGCTGCCGATGCCTGGATATCGGTACCGGTAAAAGCGGCCGGAACCCCTGAGCATGGCACCAGTAGTTCTGCCGAGGTCGAAGCCTCAAGAATATCCTGGAACCCCGTTGATGCTTTGGAGGCCGAAGCCTCCCACTGGGGCTGTTTTATTTATTTATTTATTTATTTTATTTAACTGTTTTTAAATCCCTTTTTTCACCGGGTCAAAGCGGCATAACATTAAAGGGGGGGGGGGGGGTGGACAATAATCAAATTCTGGGGTTGGGGCTATTACCGGGTGGCCAACATTGATGATTTCAACAAATATTTGGGACATAGACATAGACATTGTATTTCATTCTCTTAGAAAATATGTTCGGGGGGGGGGGAGGGGGGGTGGGAGGTAGTCAGTAGCAGGTGCTTGTTTCTGGTCAGAGGTATTCCTGGAATAGGAAGGTTTTTAGTTGTTTCCTGAATGATAGGGGATCTCCGTTGCCTCTGATGTGACTTGGTAGAGAGTTCCAGAGGGATGGTGCGTATAGTTCGAAGGCTCTGTTGCAGGTCCGTTGGTTGTATTGGGTTCGTTTATGGGGGATGGTGAGGGAGTTGCTGATGGTTTGTCTGGTTGTTCTGTTGTGGGCTGGTCGGGGCAGTAGTGCGCAGAGCTGGAAAGTCTGAGTTTGGTAGAGAGCCTTGTGAGTAAGTAGGGAGGATTTGTATTTGATTCTTGCTTCGAGGGGGAGTATGTGCAGCTCCCTCAGTATTGGGTGATGCGGTCTTGTTTTTTTGCTTTCTGGATAATCCTTGCTGTGGTATTTAAGGCAGTTCGAAGTGGGTTGGTGTGGGTGGCTGGTAGTCCGTGGTAGATTATATTGCAGTAGTCCAGGTGGGGGAATGTCATGGCTTGCATCACTGTTCTGAAGTCCCGTGAGACTTCAGAACAGTGAAGGAGAGGTCTGAGGCGCTGTACTGTTTTAGCCTTGTGGAATATTGTTCCGGTGGTTTTTTTGATTTGTTGCTTGAGTGTGAGTGCTTGGTCTATGATGATTCCTAGCTACTTTATGTGCGGTTGTATTTGCATTTGTGTGGTTCCAATGTTGAGGTGTGTAGATGGTGTGAAGTCTGGGTCCTTTGTTACTATGAGGGCTTCTGTTTTCTTTATGTTGATGGATAGGTTGTTCTTCTGTAGCCAGCTGGATACTTCTGTGAAGCATTCTGATAAGTGGTTGTTTGTTGAGTTAGAGGCTGTGATTGGGGCATAGAGCATTATGTCATCTGCATAGATGTGATAGTTGATGTTGTGGGCGCGTATGATTGAGCAGAGTGGTTGCAGGTAGATGTTGAAGAGCATGGCAGATAGTGTGGATCCTTGGGGTACTCCTTGGTGTTGCTGGAAGGGAGGTGAGGTTGATGTGTTTGTGTGGATCAGTTGTTGTCTATTGGTTAGGTAGGAGTGGAACCACTGAAGTACGGTATCTTTGATGCCAATTGCTTGTAGTCTGTGTAGGAGGATGTTGTGGGAGATGGTGTCGAAGGCTGCTGATATGTCTAGGAAGATCATGGCATATCCAGAGTGTTTGGCTTGAGTTCCTATGATGAGGGTGTTCATTAGTGATGTCATGAGGGTCTCGAAACCGTGGAGTGGACGGAAGCCATGTTGTTGCGGGTCTAGTATGTTGTTGGTATCTAAATGTTCTCGGAGCTGTTGCTGAACTACCTTCTCAATGATTTTGGCGGTGAATGGGAGGCTTGCTATAGGTCTGTAGGAGGCGGGGTCCAGGGGATCCAGGTTGTGTTTTTTTAGGGTTGGCCAGATGATTGAAGTTTTGAGGAGGTCTGGCATGCGTCCCTGGCTGAGGGATTCATTAACAATGCGGGTTAATGGTGTGCTCAGGTCTTCTTTGGTTTTCTTTATCCATTCTGTAGGGCAGGGGTCTAGCGGAGAGGTGGTGGTATTCAGGCGGGAGATGGTGGATGTTATTTCTTCTTTCATGATTGCTTCAAATGTGCTCCATTCTCTGTCTATGGTGGTGGGGTGGTTTGTTGTTGTTGTCTCTGTGTTCAATTGTGGATTTTGTGGCTGTTGAAGCTGCTTGTATTGTCGTGCTAGTAATTCTGGTGGGACGTTTGGTAGTTGGTCGGATTGGTTGGGCGTTTTTGTTAGCTTTTTGACAATCTCAAAGAGTTCTCGTGGTTTGTTTATTGATGCGTTTATGATCTTTGAATGGTAGGTCTTTTTTGCTTTGTCGGTTTCTGTGTGGTACGCATCTAGTTCGTACATGTAGTTCGTTTCGTCATCCTCTTTTTTGGTTTTTCTCCATTTTCTTTCCGCTCTTCTGAGTTTGGTCTTTAGCTTCCGGAGGTTGGGGGTGAACCATCGGGCTTTTGTGGAGGTGTGTCTGGTTATAGTCTTGTTTGTTGTTGCGCTGGATGCAGAGGAGATTGTGGTGTTCCAATTGTAGATTAGGTCATCGATATTGTTGGAGCTTGTTTGGAGTTTAGGTAGAGTTTGTGCCAGGAAATCTTCTTTGATGAATGGTTTAAATCTTCTTGTATGTTGCTTGTTCTCCTTGCTGTGGGATATGTTGATAAGGTAATGGTCAGACCATGGTACATGTGTGATTTCTGGATTTTTGTATGAGGTGGCGGTTTGGGAATTTAGGAATATGAGGTCCAGTGTATTTCCTTTTTCGTGCGTTGGTTCGTGTATGATCTGTGTCAGGTTCATTGCTTCCATGGCATTGATGAAGGTTTCTGCTTGTTTGTCTTGGAGTGATGGGAGGTTGAAGTCTCCGAGGATTATTTGCTCTTTTGCGGAGATGGCGCTTTCATATATGTGCTGTAGTATCCTTGGTAGGTCGTGCTTGGGGTGGGTGCTTGGTAGACTAGACATGTTGAGAGGTGCTTATTGGTGAGGGTGAGCATGTCCGCTTCATTGGTCGTTTCTGATGCATGGTTCATGAGGTGGAGGTTGGTTTTCGCAATGATGGCTACTCCTCCTCCTCTGGTGTGTGTTCGGGAGCAGTGTTGAAGGCTGTATCCTTTTGGTGTTAGTTGGTTCATGAGCACCGTGTCGGTGTCTGTTAGCCAGGTTTCTGTTATGCATAGGATGTCAATCTTTTGGGTTGTGATCAGGTTGTGGAGCATGTGGTATTTGTTTTTGACTGAGCGAGCATTTATTAATGAAATGGAGAGCGGGCTGCAGTTCGGGGGGTTGGGGATGTGGGTTGGTGTGTGTGGGTGTTGTCCCATGTGAGGGGGGTTGTAGATGTTTGTGGTTTGGATGGTTGTGGTGTATGTCAGGGGTAGGTTGGTGAGTGTGTCTGTGGAGGAGGGGTAGAGGGTCAGGAGTGGTGTTAGGAGGTAAATAGGGGCTAGGAAGGGTGGCATGGCTTGTAGGCGTACCTTGGTGTTCAAGGGCTGTGCTGTGTTTCTATGCTGGTTTCCTGGGGTGTTGAGGGTCCTTTTTTCTGTGTTTTCACGTGTTTGGGTGTTTGTTGCTGTGGTTCCTCAGTTGTTTTTTGTTGTGGTTTCTTCTGTTGCTTGTTGTGGTGGGGTTTTTTTGTTATTTCTGCAGGTTTTGTTGCTTTTTGTTGTTTCTGGAGTTTTTTTGTGGTGCCAGTGGGTTCTGTTGGTGGGTCTGTTCTTTGTTTTTGCTTGTGTGCGCCTCTGTGCCGTGCCTAAGGGCCATGCCAAAGGGCCCTTTGGCGTGGCCCTTAGGCGCGGGCCCGCCAGGTGCGGGCGCACTGATGGTGCGCTGCCTTTTAGATGGCCTCCCACTGCCCCGATTGGGCAGGAGCTTCTGAGTGGGACTGTTTTGCTGGTGTAGTTTCCTCAAGGGCAATGCCAATGGCCTCTCGATGCTTTGAAGGAGAGCAACCCTTTGAGGACCGGCTCTTATGTTTAGTTACCTGAGATCCATGGGAGGAAGACGAGGCTCTTGAAGACGTCGATGCAATGGACCTGGTATCCAAAGAAAAGAGGGTACCGAGCTTTGCAGCTCAGTTCTGTCTTCCTCTTTTAGCCATCCCCATACAGGAGGAACACTCAGATGGAGAATGGTCAGGGCCTAAACATTTTAGACACCAGTCATGGGTGTTGGTGACAGAGATGGTACCGCCACATTTAGTACATTTTTAAAACCACTAGCTGGTTTTTCCATCTTTTGGGAAAAATGGGGCATAATGCCCAAAATGGCGCCTAACACCAAAAGAAAAGGTTTCTGAAGAGAAACAGTTCAAAAATAGATTTTTTTTTTTTAAAAGAAGAAAGAAAGAACCAGCGGTACCGGTAGGTGTCGTGCGGAGGCAGGCGCGACCACAAGAAAACAAGTTTAAAGAAGAAATTTCCTGCAGTGACAGGGTATGTGTCCTGTCGGCTGTGCGGAAAACGAAGAATTGAAGAGGGACAGTTGGAAAGGCGGGAAGGCAGCACACATGTGCTGAGGGATGCTCCCAAAAGCGTTCCTATTGGATGCTGGGGAGCGTTCCCACGCAGGCTCCGTCGGTACCGACGATACCCATATGTGAAGACTACATTCCTGCTTGATCCTGGAGATAAAGGTATCTCTACCTTGTTTGTTTACCTTTACATCATTAACAGGGCATTCAGATCAAGCGTAGTGATCTCCAGGAAGAGCAGGAATCAGTCTTCAAAGATAGGTATCGTCAGTACTGATGGAGCCCGCATGGGAATATTCCCCAACATCCAATAGGAGTTTTTGGGAGTACTCCACTGCTCCTGCGCAGCTGCCTTCCTCACAGCTCTCTTCAGTTGTGTTTGCAGCTGAGAGATAGAGGAAAAAAACTGTATCCAACAACTCCTAGGAAAGAGGGTGGGATGTGAAGACTGATTCGTGCTGTTCCCAGAGATCACCTGTTACAGGTGAATAACTATGCTATCTCCAGGGAACAAGCAGGAATGCAGTCTTCACAGATGGGACTCACTAGCTCCCAGGCACCAGACAGAGCATGTCCATAAGGTGGAAGAATGGAGCCAAATAGGTATGGACACAAGTTGGCCTCAGCATATTCAAGTGCAGTAGACGAGAGCATGGAAGAAGGAGTCAGGTGCCAGAGGTGGAACTGGTAGGAGTTGAGATTAAGTACCAAATAGATGTTGAAGCACAACCTGGCCAAAAATAGCATTCTGATGGGAGTCCCTGTCCAGGCAGTAGTGCGCTGCAAAGGTGTTAACAGAAGATCAGGTGGCTGCTCATCAGATCTCCTGTATGGAGACAGAATGAAGGTTAGCGACAGTTGTCACCATAACTCTGACACTGTGAGCGGTAATGTTACCCTTGGGAGAGAGAGAGAGAGACCAGCCTGATCACAGGCTAGCGAAATGCAGCTAGCAATCCAGATGGATAAGGTGAGCTTTGACACTGGAAGATCTAAGTGGCTGGGGTCAAAAGAAACAAATAACTGGGAGGATTTTCTAAAATCCTTAGTTTTATGCAAGAAGAAAGAAAGAGCACACTTGTAGTCCAGGGTATGTAATGCTGCCTCGGCCTTGGAGGCGTGTGCCCGGGTAAAAAGGACCAGTAGCATTATCGACTGGTTGAGATGAATAATGGAAACTACTTTTGGAAGGAAATGTGGATAAGTTCGAAGAACCACCTTGTCATGGTGGAATCAAGTGTAAGGAGGATCCACCATTAAAGCTTGTAGCTCACTGATGCGATGAGCTGAGGTGAGAGTAATAAGGAAGATTAACTTCCATGATAGAAATTTTTAGAGGCGTGGTAGCCAGGAGCTCAAACAGAGCGTTGAAAAGTTGGGCTAGGACCACATTAATGTCCCAAGACACTGGTGGTGGTCTAATCCGAGTCTTGGAAAGCAGAAGACCCCGCATGAATAGCTGCACCAGGGGGGGTGCAAGGAAATAGAAAGTTTATCTTGAGGTTTATGATAGGCTGCAATAGCACTTAGATGAACTCTGACAGTTAGTCTTGAGTTCTGTGGAGGACAAGTGGAGAAGATATTGTAGAATAAGCTCCACTGGGCAATTGGATGGGTTCATGTGCTTAGGGGTGCACCAAAGAGTGAACTGACACCACATGAATGCATAAGATTGCCTGGTAGAAGGCTTGCAAGAGGCAAACAAGATATCCAGTGGGGTATCAATGATGCCTACCGGTTCCAGCAGAGGAAATCAGAGGCAGGGGTCCCACTGAGAGATTCCAATGGAGACATCTGAGGGAGGGTTCCCATTGGTACCATCTCAAGAGGTGGAATTGGCGGATGTGGTCCTGATGCAACCAGTTCAAGAGCTGGCATCGGACCCACAGGTATGAGAACCGAAGTCAATAGTGGTATTGGAGTCACTGAGGCTGTCGATACCCATGGAATGGCAGCAGCAGGTAGCTTCTCTAAATTCCTTTCGATAGCCAAAACGTGATTGATGGACGTTACCATTCCTGGGATGATTGCAATACGGGGATGATAGCCACAGTTCCAGAGTATGGTAGCAATAGCTCTCCAGAGGTTGATGCCTCAGGAGCATCCTGGTGCCCCTGAGTGGCTTTTGAGGGTTGGTCCTCCCACCGGGGCTTGTTGTCAGGTCTGTCAGCATCTGATGCACTCTTCGATGCATCCCTTGAACAATGAGACTTACCTCGATACTCGGTATCAGACTTCAATGATGAAAAAGATTTTGACTTACGTTTGGAATTTTTGGAGACCCTAGACCCAGTACAGCTAGCCAAGCCCCTCGACAATGCTGTGCTACAGAAATCAAATCTGGGGCGAACAGTGATTCATATTGTTTGGCCCTATTCTGTAGACCTCTTTTGGTCATTTGCTTGCACAAAGGACATCGTCTTGCCTATGGTCCGGGCACAAATATTTAAGACACCAATCATGGGAATCAGTGACTGACAGTGTCAGAGCACTTGGAACACATTTTAAAGCCACTGATGTGTTTGTCCATGACAAAAGCATAGTTACTCACCTGTAACAGGTGTTCTCCAGGGACAGCAGGAATCAGTCCTCACTTATGGGTGACGTCGGCACCGACAGAGCCCGCGTGGAGCAATTCCCCAGCTTTCAAAGACAGCCTTTGGGATTTCTGCCATGCATGCGTGGTCCTCTTCCCGCCCAAGGGTGCCATCTTGCTCAGTCAGGTCCCTTAGCTCGAGCCCTACCAAACAGATGGCAAGGGAAAGACAAAAATCCAGCAACTCATCAGGGGAGGCAAGAGGGTAGTGAGGACTGATTCCTGCTGTCCCTGGAGAACACCTGTTACAGGTGAGTAACTACGTTTTCTCCAGGAACAAGCAGGAAGTCAGTCCTCACTTATGGGACTCCCTAGCTACAAGTTACTAAACCTGTAATCAAAAAACGCCTCTGTGAGGCCGTGAGCAGAAGCCGAAGCCCGAAGGAGCCCGGGTCCTCAGGGTGAAGCCCTCGGTAGCTGTGAAGAAGGGTCAGATGGCAGGAGTTGCTTATACCCCGAACAGGTTACGGAGTACAGCCTAGCTGAAGGCGCTGTCCCGGCGGGACTCCCTCTCCAGGCAGCAGTGGACGGCGAAGGTATTCGTAGAAGACCAGGTTGCCACCAGGCAGATGTCCATCATGGGCACGGAGCGCAGCGAGGCCACCGAGGCCGCTTTGGCTCGGACCCCATGTGCAGTGACTCGACGATCCAGAGGGATGCCCGCCTTCGCATGGGTGAACGCGATGCAGTCCACCACCCAAACAGAGAGGGTGCGTTTGGTGACTGCCTATTGGGATCATAGGTCAGACTTGTGATGAGACTGGGTATGCTGTAAGAAGGCGAGGGCCCGCTTGCAGTCGAGGAAGTGGAGAGTTACCGATGCCTGATCGGCGTGGGGCCTCGAGAAGGTGGTCAAGAGCACTATATCCTGATTAAGATGAAAAGCTGACACGACCTTAGGTAAGAATTTTGGATGGGTCCGGAGGACCACCCTGTTCCGATAAAACCTGGTGTAAGGGGCGCCAGCCATGAGCGCCTGAAGCTCACTGACTCGGCAAGCCGAGGTCAATGCCACCAGGAAGGCCACCTTCCAGGACAAATGCCGGAGCAAACACGTTGCCATCGGCTCGAAAGACGGACGAATGAGCTGCGTGAGCACCACGTTCAAGTCCCATTCCGCCGGAGGGGGACAGATGGGTGGCTTGACAACAGAGGCCCCGCATGAAGTGGGATACTAGTGGTTGCCCCGAGAGAGGCTCTCTCTCGATAGGGAGGTGATTAGCTGATATGACGCTCAGATAAACTCTAACAGAGTTCGACTTCAGCCCATCCCTCGAGAGGTGGCGAAGGAACTGGAAAAACCTACCGAACAGAGCACGAGAAGGGGTCAATCTGGTGCTCTGAGCACCAGACGGAGAAGCATTTCCACTTAAAGGCATAAGCTCGCCTAGTGGAGTCCTTCCTCGAGGTAAGGAGGATTTCCTCAACCTCCCCCGGGAGGGATAGAGAGACCCGTTCAGCCGCCAGGCTTTGAGGGATAGGGAGGGTAGATTCGGGTATAGTAACCAATCCTCCCCCTGCGTCAGCAGGTCCCTGGCAAAGCCCAGGGGGATCGGAGGCTCCGACGACAACCGGATCAGGAGTGGAAAACAAGGCTGCTGAGGCCACGAGAATCAGCGATGCCCCATCCCGCTGAGCCTTGAACAGAGTCCTCGCAATGAAGGGGAAAGGAGGGAATGCACAGAGAAGACTGAAGGACCATTTTAGGAGAAATGCATTGGGGCCTTCCCTGCTCGAATGTGGCACCATGCCGCAGAAGCAAGGGAGTTGAGTGTTCTGAGGGCTGGCAAAGAGATCCATTGCTGGAGTGCCCCAGCGTAGAAACAACCAGCCGGCCACTTTGGGATCGAGGCGCCACTCATGAGGGAGGTATGTCGCCTTGAGAGACATCCTCCTCCGGGAGGCAAAAGAGCAGATGAAGACTGATTCCCTGCAGAGAGAGCGCGACCCCATGCCCCCCTCTTTGTTGATATAGAACATCGCTACCCAGTTGTCAGTCTGCACCAGAACCAACTTCCCGCTGGGGACGTTCTCGAAGGCCTTCAGGGCCCACTGGATGGCCCGGAGCTCCAGCAGATTTATCTGCTGTTGAGCCTCCACCGATGACCACTGCCCCTGTGTACAGAGGGACCCGCAATAGACTCCCCACCCTAACAGGGAAGCATCACATCGTGCTGTGGGGCCTGGAAGGGCGATCCTCTCAGGAGTTTGCGGAGGTTTTGCCACCAGTTCAGGAACAAACGAAGGTCGGGAAGAACCCTTACGGGGTCCCTGAAGTGCCCGAGGGATTGGCTCCATTGGGAGCTGAGGCACAACTGGGTCGTCCGCATGTGCAGGTAGGAGAGGAACCACATGCATGGTCGAGGCCATGTTTTATTTATTTATTTATTTATTTATATATATATCTTTCTTATATACCGCGCTATTATAATCAGTGCGGTTTACATTTGAAACAGAACATACAAGAATGTAAGCAAGTTACATCAAGTTTTTTACATTGAACAGGGAATGTAAACATGGAGTAAAAACGAGGGAGAAACTATGTACATATTATAAAATTGTCCAAGAGACGTAGCATGGACCGAGCGGTGACCTGGTGGGGGCTCTGGACACCTGCCGCCAGAGCCCAGAGGCAGATGGAGGCATCCACCAGCAAGAAGGCCACGGCTTGTCGAGTGTCGAGGTATGCTCCGATGAATTTGAGGGCCTATGCCGGCTCGAGATGCGATTTTGGGTAGTTGACCAAGAGCCCCAAACTCTCCAAAAGGAGGAGAGTGTGCTACATCACTTGCTGGGCCTCCTCAATGGAGGAGCCCATAACGAGCCAGTTGTCGAAGTAGGGAAACGATGACACGCTCCGGCGCCGAAGGTGAGCAGCAGCCACGACGAGGCACTTTGTAAAGACCCGTGGGGCGGATGCAAGGCCAAAGGGGAGCACCCTGTATTGGAAGTGCTCTCCCTGCACCCTGAAATGCAGGTACTGCCTGTGTTAGGGATGGATCCAGATATGGGCGCAAGCATCCTTAAATCCAAGAGCATAGCCAGTCGCCCTGCCAGAGGAAGGGTAGCAGCACGCCAAGAGATAACATCTTGAATTTCTCCCGCACCAGAAACTTGTTCAGCTTGCGGAGGTCGAGGATGGGCCGCAGACCCCCCTGTCTTTTTCGGGAAGAGGAAGTATCGGGAATAAAAGCCCCGACCTCGAAGGTGGGAAGAGACCTTCTCGACTGCCCGTTGGGCAAGGAGGGAGTGTAATTCCTGCTGCAGCAAGAGCTGGTGTGCAGGGAGTTGAGGAGGCTCCGTTGGGGAGAAGGGGGGTGGGAGCCTGACGAAGTGAAAGCGATAGCCCTCCCGGATGACCTGGAGGACCCAGGTGTCCAAGGTGATAAACACCCACGCCGGGCGAAGCGGGACAGGCATCCCCCCACTGACTGCTGTGCCACTGGAGGGCGAGGGGCCATGCCACTGGCATCAAAACCCCTGAGGGGGTTATGTGGGAGCCGGCGTCTGGGCCTTCGGGCCCTTTGGTTTACGGTGACCCTGGCCAGACTTCCCCTGCGCTGGAGTGGTCGGTGTGGGGGTAGCTGGGTACGGCGGGTAGCCACGGTACTGGAGGCCTTTCCTAGGAAAAAAGGGCTTCTTGGCAGGCTGCTTCTTCCGAGGCAGCATCGAGGTCTTGTGAGAGAGACGGGTCCCAGTGACGTACTCCGTCTTAATCTCCGCAGCCTTCTCCTCCATCGGCTTATCAAAAAGTTGTTCGCCAAGGCAGGGTACGTCCAGAAGCTTCTCCTGCACCCACTGCTCCAGATCCGAAGATTGAAGCCAAGCCTGGCGGCGGGCTCTGATGCTCGCAGCCGCCATCTGAGCCGATGTTTCAAAGCCGTCATAGGAGGCTTGAGAAATATACTTGGAGCAATCTGCCACTGATTTCAAAAGGGTGCGAACCTGCTGAGGGGCTCGCCCTCGAGACCCGCGGAGAAGCCTCCAAGTTCTTTTGCCAAGTCATGGAGGAACATACCCATGAATAATTGGTATGCCTGGATGCGACAGGAGCGCATGGATAGGCCTTGTGGCCCAGGGCATCAAGGGCTCTGGACTCCCGGCCCGGCGGAACCAAGGAGTGGGATTTTAGGCTTTTCTGCTTCCTCATGGTTGATTCCACTACCATCGAGGTGTGTGGAAATTGAGTCTTACGGAAGCCTAGCCCTCGCTGCACCTTGTACATTGTGTCAATGCACTTCTTCAAATGGGGACCGAGGTCGGGGCCTCCCACATAAGGAGCAACATCCGGGAGAGGATCGGCGGCACCGGCACGGTGAGGGATCCCCTGTGTGGGACCTCATACTGAAGAATATTGAGCTCTTCAGCACAGGGGTCTTCTTCGGTCTGGGTGACCAGGTTGAGGGCCCGAGCCATGTCCCGAATAAACATCAAAAAGGAGGTGTCCCTCAGGTGGTGAACGCCGCTGGAGGTCAGGCGACGAGGGGTCCGACGGAAGATCCCGGTGAGTGCGGGTTTCCGGGGATGTGTCCCCATCGGATTCCCATCCGAGAAATCGGTCGAGGTATCCGAGCCTGGCGGTTCGCCCTGTCTGATGGCCAGTAACCTGGAGCCGGAAGCCCTGGACGATCTCGCCCCCGGAGAACGGGAAGGCGAGCAAGACTGATGTCGAGGACCCTCACGAGGCCCGTGGCTCTCGGGTGTTTCCTGGACAGATTTGGGTGTCCCACGCAAGAGACCCGTGGTCTCTGGGCGCAAGTCAGCAAAGCTGGCTGTGAGCACCTGCTGGGAAGCAATGAACACAGAAATGCTGCGTTCTAGCACCAGCATACGGGACTCCCATGCGAGCGTGGGACGCCGATACCGGGGTCACCGGATCGGACGCCGATACCGGGGTCACCGGATCGGACGCCGATACCGGGGTCACCGGATCGGACGCCGATACCGGGGTCACCGGATCGGACGCCGATACCGGGGTCACCGGATCGGACGCCAAGGAGGGTTCTCACCAGGATGGCCCTCTGGAGACTGGGTGCCTTCGCCGGTGGCCTCCGTTTCTCATACCTTGCGGGGCCGCTCCTTGTCTGACTTTCAGGAACGCCAAATGGGGCTAAGCGACCAGGCGCGGGAGCGCTCACGCTTGTTGGGGGCCCCAGACAGCAACTTTGAGGCCTTCTTCTTTTTGCGCCGTTCCACATCGGGGGACCCCTGGTCTGAATGCCGTCTGGAACGCGGTGCCACAGTGGAAGAACCCACCAGAAGGGAGATGACAGAGTGCCACCGGGGACTCTGAAGCAGCCTTTCGAAAAATGTCTTCGGACTTCTACTTATGGCTGAGCAGGGCCTTAGAGGGCATTTTCTTGCAGAGCGAACAGAGCTCTGGGTCATGGTCGGCTCCCAGATACCTTAGACAGCAGTCATGAGTGTCCGTAAGCGACATGTTCCTAGAGCATCTATCACATTTTTTAAACCCAGTGGCCATGGGGGCAAAAATGGCCCCTGCGAGGTCGAAGACCCACGCGGCCAGCAGTTGGAAAGAAAAAAAGGGCGCGAAGCCTGGGAAGAAAAAATGTTAAAAAGGTATCCCGGCAAGCTCCAAAAAGAGAGCAAAGGGAGGATGGGTAGAGGACCGGTGCAACCGGAAAAAAGAGAAATAGCCTGTTAAGGCGAGGAAAACTAAAATCTTTTCCGAGGGATGAGGACGTGCGTCTGAAGGGCTCCGTGGAAAAAGGGAGACTGAGCAAGATGGCTCCCTTAGGCGGGAAGAGGACCATGCATGCGTGGTAGCAATCCCAAAGGCTTTGAAAGATGGGGAATTGCTCCGCGCAGGCTCAGTCGGCGCCGACGTCACCCATAAGTGAGGACTAACCTCCTGCTTGTTCCTGGAGAAATGTCAATCTTAATTCTTTCCCTGATCTAATTCCTTGGTAAGATGGACTACATTTTTCTGTATTTGTTTACCTTAATCCACTTCATTCTCCAAAGAATGATTGAACCAGAAATAGTGTAGCTGCCAGGACAATCTTAGCTGTCTAGAGGGTTGGGGGGTGCTGGTTACTAAGGTGCGCTAATGTTAATATATGCTAATTCACTATAGAGCATGTTATTTTAACACATGTCCCATGTTTTTCAGTGGACCCAGTTACTGCTAACATGCTTTTATTTATTTATTTAACAAACAGGTTTTTTTTATACCGCACCTTAGTAACTAGCCCCCCTTAATGTCCTAAAATGCTTTATATGCTAACTTTTTTCCCCATCTTAGATATGTTTGTAAAAATGATAATGTGTATGGTTGAGATCATAAGATAAAGGTGACAGATGACAAGAAAGAAAGAAAGTGAAGTTGCAGGGAAATGTAGCAACAGTTGTTGGTGATATCCAGGCACACTGGTTCCATTGCCTGTATAGTTCTGCTTGTCTTCGGAGAAAGGAACAAAATGCTGAATACTTTTTAGCAATATTTACTGAGGAAATGGTCAGAATATAATGAGAACAAGACAGGTAGATCCTAGTCCATTTACAGAAATATTCACAGGCTGCTAGCAAAGTTCAAAACAAACATAGAAATGGGCCTATCTTTACTACCTTCCTATTTTTAATTTGTTTTGCCTAATTGCATTCTCGACAATTTTCTCTGCATTGCACAGCCTTTCAAATCATTTTCATTTCTACCTTCAACATTTTAACACTTTTAGCCATACTGATCTTTGTTTTTTTCTCTTGCCTTTATTTACTTAACAAGCATAAAGGTACACATGTATCTACAGGAAAACCAAGTTACTTACCTGTAACGTGAGTTCTCCAGGGACAGCAAGATAAGTCAGCCACAAGTGGTGACGTCATCCGACAGCGCCTAAGGCGGAAGTACTCTCATTAGCCCAGAAGGCTTTAGCCCTCTGGGCATGGCTAGTAGCCCCACCTCCAGATCCGCCCCTAGCTGGTCAGAGTTTCCCCAGCTGAGCCGGCGCAAAAGCTAGGAGATGGATAGTGGTTAAGGTTGCCCCCCCGCCGGGGAGGAGGGTGGGAAAGTGTAGCTGACTTATCCTGCTGTCCCTGTAGAACTCACGTTACAGGTAAGTAACTCGGTTTTCTCCCAGTACAAGCAGGATGAGTCAGCCACAAGTGGTGCCTCCCCAGCTACACCTATCGCGGCGGGGGAAGGGCCTTCAATGAAGCAGAGATAGAGCGCAAGGTGCAACAAGAAGGTTTAATGTGCAGTTTCACGGAAACCGTGCATACAGTGCAAACAGGATAGTGCAAACAATTCAACTGTGCAAACACTCTGAACAATTCTTATAAATTGTGCCACACACTGTGCAATTTTTTAAACATTGTGCAATTATTAGTGCAACTCTTACAAAACTGTGCAACACTCTGAACAATTCTTAGAGCAGTAAGGCACCAAAAGGGAGCAACTTCAGACAGGGTCCATTGAGCTTTTTGCCGCAGACAGTACGGCAAGACCGAACGCAGAGTCGTTCTGATTTGTCATGTCCAGACAGTAGTGTTTTTGGAAGGTTTGGATCGAGGCCCATGTGGCCGCTCTGCAGATGTCAGGAACCGGAATGGAGCACAGGATGGCGATGGTGGCGGCCAATGCCCGCAAACGGTGAGCCCGGATTCCTGAGGTAGGAGGAGTTCCTGCTCGTGACAAACACAGGGAGATGCAAGAGGAGATCCAGATGGACAGGGTAGGCTTGGACACTGGGCGTCCGGGTTTGTTAGGATCGTATGAGACGAAGAGCTGTGAGCCTTTCCTTAAGGCTGAAGTCCGCTCCAGATAGCAACGTAGCGCTCTAACACAGTCTAGGGTATGCAGGCGCTGCCGCTCCGGGTCGGAGTGTGGCCCCAGCTGGAAGCAGGGTAGTTCGATGGTCTGATTGATGTGGAATGCAGGGGCCACCTTGGGGACAAACTTGGGGTGTGTTCACAGGCAGGCCCGGTCTTGGTGAAGTATGGTATAAGGCGGGTGGGCTACCAAGGTGTGTAGCTCACTGATCCGTCTGGCTGAAGTTATGGCGATGAGGAATAGTGTCTTCCAAGAGACGAACTTCAGGTCAGCGATCTGCAGCAGTTCAAAGGGCTCACCTGTGAGCTGGTTGAGGACGATGTTAAGGTCCCATGGGGGCACAGGCTCGCGCACCGGGGGATGCAGGTTGGCCAGACCCTTCATGAAGCGAACTACCAGAGGTAGTGTAGCTACCGACGCATCACCAACCCGGTGATGGAAGGCCGCTATGGCCACTAGGTGGACCCTGATGGACTGGGTCTTCAGACCCAGTGTTGAAAGAGAGGTGAGGTATTGGAGGAGAGGGGGTACTGGGCATGAGAAGGGGTCTGGACTTCGGGATGCGCACCAGATGCTGAAGCGGCGCCATTTGAGGCTGTAGGCTTTTCTGGTGGAAGGGCGTCGTGCCGCCAGAATGACCTGCTGGACCTCTGCTGAGAGATTGAGGGGAGCGAGGGTTAGCCTTTCAGTTTCCACACTGTTAGCGATAGCATCCGCAGGTTGGGGTGCAGTAAAGTCCCGTTGTCCTGTGAGATTAGGTCTGGCCTCAAGGGAAGATGGATGGGGGGTTCCAGTGCCAGGCGGTGCAGGTAGGGGAACCAGACTTGTCTGGGCCAGTAGGGAACTACCAGGATGGCCAACGCTTTGTCCCTGATGAGCTGTTGGATTGTCCGGGCAATGAGCGGGGTGGGGGGAAAAGCGTAGACAAGGGGCCACTGGCTCCAGATCACGTCGAAAGCGTCCGCCGCTATTCTGTGTGGCGCGGGCCGTTTGGAGCAGAACAGGCGGCACTTGGAGTTCTCCTGTGACGCAAAGAGGTCGATCAGCGGGTGGCCCCATCTCGCGAAGAGGGACGATGACACTTCTTCGTGAAGTGTCCATTCGTGGGGACTGAGTTGTCTTCTGAGTCTGTCGGCTATCACATTCTCCTCTCCCGGCAGGTAGCAGGCTTGGAGGCTGCATTTGTATGAGAGGGCCAGGCGCCATGTGCGCAGAGCCTCTCTGCATAGGGGTCGCGACCCGGTGCCCCCTTGTTTGTTTATGTAGAACATAGTCACTTGATTGTCTGTCTGGATCTTGACGGTTTTTCCCTTTATGAGCTCCCGAAATGCCTGAAGTGCGTGGCGGACAGCTATGAGCTTGAGGATGTTGCTGTGTAGGGTTCTCTCTGAGGTCGACCACAAGCCCTGCGTGTGAGAGCCCGCGCAGTGGGCTCCCCACCCTAGGGCTGATGCATCTGTGGTTACCGTGATCTGGTGTGTCGGAGGCTGGAGGCGTTTGCCCTGAGACAATTTCTTCGGATAAGTCCACCAGCGAATTGCCTTGGCGACCGAAGAATCGATGGGGACCAAGGTTGACAGGTGCTGAGAGTGTTGGCACCAGTGAGAGCGGAGGTGCCATTGAAGGGCTCGCATGTGTAGCCTCGTAAGGGGGAGAACATGGGTGGTAGCTGCCATGTGCCCCAGGAGGCGAAGGATGGTTCTTGCCATTGAGTGCGAAGAGTTGATTACTTGCAGGGCAAGGTCGATGATGATGCGCCTTCTGCTCTGAGGGAGGAAGGCCTTGGCTTGAGTAGTGTCTATGTAGGCCCCGATGAATTCCAGTCTCTGGACTGGGGTGAGACGAGACTTCGTGTGGTTGACCAGAAACCCCAGGGAGGCGAGCAGCGACGTGGCTTTCTTGACCGCTCTCCGAAGCTCTGAGGGGGAGGGAGCTGAAAAAGCCAATCGTCCAGGTAAGGGAACACGATTATCCCGGCTTTGCGCAGATGCGCGGCTGCTACCGCTACACACTTTGTGAAAACTCTTGAGGCAGGAGAGAGGCCGAATGGAAGGACCTTGTATTGGTAATGTTTGCCAGCCACTCAAAAGCGTAGGAATTTCCTGTGGCGGGGATGAATGGGAACGTGAGTTTAGGCATCTTGGAGATCCAGGGAGGCCAGCCAGTGGTTCGGCTGGATGAGGGGAAGAATGGATGAGAGGGAGTGCATCCTGAACTTCTCCTTGGTTATGCACTTGTTGAGCTCCCGGAGGTCGAGGATGGGTCGGACACCCCCCGACTTCTTGGGGACGAGGAAGTACCTGGAGTAGAACCCCGAATTGACTTCGCTGGGTGGAACTGGCTCGATGGCTTTGGCCTTCAGGAGGGATACTATCTCCGAGGTCATAGGAGCGAGGTGTTGCAGAGGGATGTTGCTCGGGGGCAGGGAGCGTTGAAGAGGAGTTGAGGAAAATTGTATGCTGTAGCCCTGCTTGATGATGGCGAGCACCCACTGGTCTGTTGTTATCATCTCCCAGGAATGCCGGAAAGCTGATAAACGCCCCACAGCCGGCAGGGGCAGACCGGGCGGCGAGTCAAAAACTAGGATTGGGCTTCGCAGAGCCGGACGTAGCCTTCTTTTGCGTGTGCTCCCGCTGTCACGGCTTCTGCCTGTAAGGTTGCTGGTAGGGCTGCTGCTTGTACTTGGGTTGTTGCCATCTGCGATAATAATTGTAATTTTTGTGAGCTGTGGAGTTTTGGGAATTCCCTTTGCGGTAGGAGCGAGGGCGATCAGTACATTCCTCGAGGGTTTGAAGTGTGGTGCAGCGTTCGCGCATGTCATTCACTGTGTCCTTGACCTTGTCGCCGAAGAGTGAGTCCCCGGCGCAGGGGGTATCAGCGATCTTGTCGTGAGAGTCAGATCGCAAACCCGAGGCCCTGAGCCAGGCAAGCCGGTGTGCGGAGATGGCAGTTCTTGTGGCCGACTCAAAGGCGTCGTGGGCCGCTCGGCCGTGATGCTTAGTGCAATCCTTGAGGCCCGCCAGGGCAGCGTTCAGGGCTGGCAGAACTTCCGGCAGTTGGGTGAAGGCGGACTTAATGCTGGTCACCAATAGGTCCTGGTAGATGGCATGCTGGAATTGGTGTGCCGCTATCCTAGCGTTTAGCATGGCCCCTTGGTAGACGCTCTTTGCGACGTCGTCCAGAAGCTTGTTGTCCTTCCCTGGAGGAGCGTTGGGGGAGCTGCGAGAAGATTTGGAGCGCTTGAGGGCTGACTCAACCACAATAGATTGGTGGGGTAGCTGTTGCTTGTCGAACCCAGGCAGGGGTTGGATCATGTACTTGAGATCTAGTCTGCGCATGCAGGGATGATTGGATGCGGGGGTCTGCCATATCTTGGAGAGATTGTCTCTGAGGAGTTGGTGGATTGGCAGACAGGTGGTCGTCTTGGGGGTGTCGGCGAACTTGAGCGCATTTTGAAGTTCGACGCGCTGGTCTGGAGTATCCGTTGACGTGACAGAGAGAGAGGAGATGACTTTACGCACATACTTATAATAAGTCAGGTCCTCTGGAGGGGTGGAGTCCTGGGGGCTGTCAGAGGCAGGAATGGAGAGAGAGTCCCCGTGTGAAGGTGCCTGCGGCTGTGGGAGCTCCTCGGCGTCGTTCTGCAATGCTGGAGGGTGGGCAGCAGCCCCCGCAGAAGGGGCGGCTATGTGCACAACTTCAGGGGTAGGCACAGAAGGCTGGGCCAGGGTTTGTGGTAATTTCTTTGAGGCGAGGTCTGACAGGGTAGAAGCCCATTGCTGTAGCATGTCAGTGAGAAGATGCAGTGTCTCTGGGACTTGCTGTGCAGGCTCTGGAGCATGAAAGGGTGCGGGCAGCGTGTGCTGAACAAGCTCTTGGTGTGATGAAGAAGAAAGGGAGGAGAGGAAGGAAATCTCTCCGTCGTTGGAGTATGAGCTGCAGACAGAGGAGCTGGAGGATCTCCTTGCTCTTTTGCATAAAGAACAGCTGCTGGACGTAGAACTGCTGCCTGAAGCATCTTCAGAGCTGCGGCTGCGTGAACGTCGGTGCCGATGGTCGGCGCTGTGTGAGTTGCTTCTGATTCGTCTGCACTTACCGCTCCGGTGCAGGGCATTGTCTGTGCTGCGGTGTCGGCTCCGGTGCCGGTGTGAGGCTCTCCGCTAGCCCCGAGAGCCATTGTGCCGGTGAGATCTGTGCCCTCTGTGTTCGTTGCGCTGTCTTCTAGATGCTCTGTGGCTGGGGGAGTTGTCGGCGCTGCGCCGAGCGCAGGAGGAAGTCGCGGCTGGCTGACCGGAACCCGGAAGTAGGTCAGCCGGAAGACAGGAGGAGGAATGCTGGATAGAAATGGCCGCGTCCACAGGAGGAACGCACGTGGCAGAAGACTCCCCATCGCGGCGGGAGACAGAGGCCGATATCGGTGCGTCTCCGGCCGGAATAGCAGCAGCCGGGATAGCAGCAGCAGGGTCCAACAAAGAAGCGCTGAGAGCTGCGGCAACGGCAGCGGCGGTGGCAGGAACAGCTCCCGAAGGGCATGTTTGCGAGACTTGAGGGCCCGGGGAGACATACGCCCGCAGGCAGAACAATCTTCAACGGGGTGCTCCTTACCCAGGCAACGGAGGCAGAGTTGATGAGAAGCAGAGTTGGCCATCTTCCTGGAGCACCCCGTGCACTTTTTAAATCCTGGTTTCTTCATCTTCAGGAGATTTGAGGTGAGGTGATGAGAGTAAAATAAAAAACGTCTTGCTGGCAAGGCGGAAGACGAAAATCTGACCAGCTAGGGGCGGATCTGGAGGTGGAGCTACTAGCCATGCCCAGAGGGCTAAAGCCTTCTGGGCTAATAAGCGTACTTCCATCTTAGGCGCCGTCGGATGACGTCACCACTTGTGGCTGACTTATCCTGCTTGTCCTGGGAGAAATGGAAATTACATTTACCTGGTAATTGTTGTTCCTTGAGGAACTCCAGTTCAGTCCTCCACCTCTGGGTAGAGTACCTCCTCCTGCAGCGTGGAGACTGGGCATGTCAAAACCGTGACATCACTGGATGTACCCTGCTGGTCTCTCCCATCAGCCCCAGTGAACTACTGACAAAGCATACTCAAAGGAGCAACAAATAAGTAGCTATCATATTAATTTCAACTTTTACACTCAACCTTAACTTATAACTAACCCCCTTCCAGGAAGAAGGGGACTGCTTCTCGCACTTCCCCCTTCCCCCCCCCCCCCCCGAGCCAGGCCAGAGAAAGGGAAGATAAAGATAGAAAGAATCAGAGCGATCCCGAGCCTATTAAGGGTTATACCCACTGGGTATCTTGTACTTCCCCCCAAACTGATAATCCACTGCTGAAGAATCTATCCCCGGGCGGGAATGAGGACGGAACTGGAGTTCCTCAAGGAACAACAATTACCAGGAAAGTGTAATTTCCATTTCCTTATCGTTCCTCCAGTTCAGTCCTCCACCTCTGGGATGTGGAGGAGTGGCCTAGTGATCGGGGCAAGGTACTTCAGGCCAGAAGGTCGGGGGTTCAAATCCCACTAAAGGACAGCAACCTTGGACCGGAAGGACTGGGGTTTCTAGTCCCACAGGTGCTCCTTGTGGTCTTCGGCAAGCCACTTAACCCTCCATAGCCCATGTTCCCTGTAAAATAGTTATCTCCAAGTTATAATGCCCTGTTCAATGTAATTTCAGTTTGTTCAATGTAAACCGCACTGATGCAGAATAGCGCGGTATATAAAAGAATGTAAATAAATACATAAATAAATAAATGTAACAGAGCAGTAATCATTGGGAGGGACCTTTCAACCCGGAACGCAACACCGCCGACCTGAAACAGGCATCATTCGCTGCCAGAACATCCAGGCAGTAGTGCTTACTGAAGGAATGAAGAGACGACCAAGTGGCCGCTCTGCAAATTTCCACTGGCGGAACCAGACTGTGCTCCGCCCAGGAAGTCGTTTGCGCTCTAGTAGAGTGAGCCCTTAAGACTCCCTGGTACTGGTCGACCTTGCAAAATATACGCTGATGCAATTGCTTCTCAAATCCATTTGGAAATTGAAGCTTTTGCCGCCGCTTCCTCTTTACCGGGGGCTTCCGAACAGCATGAACAGACTTTCAGACTTGTGAAAGGTTTCTGAAACCTTTAAATACTGCCGCAGCACTCTCTTTATGTACAAACGGCGTAAACTACGGTCAGAGGCGTTCCCCTCCGCATAACCTAATACTGGTAGGGAAACCGACTGATTTAGGTGGAACGGAGAAACTACCTTTGGCAAAAACGACAGAACTGGACGCAACACCACCTTTTCTCTAGAAAATGACAAAAATGGCTCTTGACAGGACAAAGCCTGCAACTCCAAAACTCGCCACGCCGAACATATGGCCACCAAGAACACTGTCTCTAAAGTTAAATCCTTAACGGATGCTTGGTGTAATGGCTCAAAGGGCTCCTTAGACAAAGCCCCTAAAACCAAGTTGAGGTCCCAGGGTGGCACCACTATGCTGCGGGAGGGGCGAAGCCTAGATACTGCTTTAAGAAAATGCACCACATCTACATGAGCGCCTAAGGCTACTCCTTGAATTTTACCTCTATAGCAAGCCAGAGCTGCCAGCTGAACTCTTAAAGAGCTGGCTGCCAGAACCTTGTCAAAAGAATCTTGTAGGAAACTAAACACCACAGAAACGGACACCGTGGAAGCACGGATCTGTCGCCGAGAGCACCAGTCCTCAAAAATACGCCAAATTCGCACATATGCTAGGGACATGGATCTCTTCCTGGCTCGAAGCAAAGTCGTGATGACTGCCCCAGAATAACCTTTTTTCCTTAGCCTCGCCCTTTCAATGGCCAGGCCATAAGCGAGAACCGACCCACTTGAAGCATTCGAAGCGGACCCTGAATCAGCAGACTCTCCATTATCGGTAATCTCCAAGGCTCCCCATCGAGGAGTCGGACTAGATCGGCATACCACGGACGCCTCAGCAAGTCTGCGCCCACAAAAAGCACTCTTCCTCGATGAGCCTTGATCTGCTGCACTACTCGCCCTATGAGTGCCCATGGGTGAAAGACATAGAGGAGGCCTGACGATGGACAATGTTGTATCAAGGCATCGATCCCTTCCAACATCCTCTCTCATCTTCTGCTGTAAAAGTGATTCGTCTTTGCTGACTGGAAGGTCACCATGAGATCCATAATCGGCGGCCCCCATCTGTGGGCTATTTGGGCAAAGATTTCCAGATGAAGCTCCCATTCCCCAGCATCCACCCGGACTCTGCTGAGAAAATCTGCCATCACATTGTCCTTTACTACAATGTGCGCCGCCGAGATCGCTTGTAGTCGAGGTTCTACCCAGGCGAACAATGCCTCTGCTTCCTGTTCCATGGCCGCGCTTCCCGTTCTGCCTTGCCGATTGATGTAAGCCACCGTCGCTGAGTTGTCTGAGAGCACTCATACCCCCCGACCTTTTACAGCAACCTCGAACTTCTGTAGTGCTAGAAACACTGCTCGCAGCTCTAGGCAGTTGATCGACCATTGGACCTCCTGGTCGTTCCAAGTACCTTGAGCGAAGAGATCCTCGCAGTGTGCTCCCCATCCCGCAAGACTCGCATCTGTCAACAGCGGGAGCTACTGCGGCTGCTCCAGTGGCAAGCCCGCCGCCAGATTCCCTGGACAAAGCCACCAGTGAAGTGACCGCCTGACCCGAAATGGACAGGGGAGCCGTTTTTGTTCAGAGAATCGTTCTGGTGGGACCAGCATCATAGCAACGCCCTCTGCAATGGTTGCATGTGAGCTCTGGCCCACGGGACTACCTCCAGGGTCGCCGCCATTGTCCCTAACACCCGAAGATAGCTCCACGCAGAAGGCGCCGAAGTTGCCAGGAAGTTGCGTACTAGTTGATAAAGGACTTGAGCTTGATGATCCGGCAAAAGCACAGCTCCTCTCCATGTGTCAAAGCGGACCCCCAAGTACTCCAGCACCTGGGACGGGACTAATCGACTCTTGGCCGGATTGACCACCCAACTGAGACCCTGCAGGAACTTTACCACTCTGTCCGTCACTTGCACACTCTCGGTCTTGGACTTTGCCCGAATCAACCAATCGTCGAGATAAGGGTGAACTAGAATACCTTCTTTATGCAACGTCGCTGCCGCCGCCACCACCATGACCTTGGTGAAGGTACGCGGAGCTGTCGCCAAACCAAAAGGCAACACCTGAAACTGGTAATGTCCCCACAGAAGTGCGAATCTGAGGAACATTTGATGAACTGCTCTGATTGGAATATGTAAGTAGGCTTCGGTGAGATCGAGGGAGGTCAAGAACTCTCCTTGCCGTACCGCCACTATTACCAAATGCAAGATTTCCATCCTGAAATGAGGAACTCAAAGACAGCGATTTACCCCTTTCAGATCTAGTATAGGTCGG
Source organism: Ichthyophis bannanicus (assembly GCA_033557465.1). Taxonomy (NCBI): domain Eukaryota; kingdom Metazoa; phylum Chordata; class Amphibia; order Gymnophiona; family Ichthyophiidae; genus Ichthyophis; species Ichthyophis bannanicus. The sequence goes on along the minus strand of CM066043.1, from coordinate 209,382,920 downwards.
AGTGACCCGTCTTTCTTTGGCACCATGAAATAAATGGAGTAACGGCCTTCGCCATAGGCTGTTAATGGAACAGGCACCACTGCTCACAGTTGTAAGAGCCGATCCAACGTCTGTCGTACTGCAAGCGTTTTCCGCCAACCCTTGCAGGGCGAAAGTACAAATGAGTCCAGGACTGGACGGGCCAATTCAAGCGCATAACCTTTGTGTATTATCTCCAACACCCATTGGTCGGATGTTATGTGGACCCAGGCAGGAAGAAATTCCCGAAGTCGCCCTCCAATCGGTTAATTCCCACCTGGGCTCGCCTCACTTCATTGTTGTTTTCGATCCTGTGCAGTGGAGGCAGCTGCGAAACCTCTACCTGCTCCCCGAAACCCATGAAACCACTGGGCTCTAAAAGCAAATCTTCCTCTTTGGAAGCCTCCCAATCGAGAAGTACGAAATCTCCTAAAGTCTCTAAACTGGCCCTGCGAGTCTTCCACCTTTGGACTCTCCCAAATCCTTCACCAATTTGTATAGGTCTTCCCCAAACAATAACTTACCCTTAAAAGGAAGCTTACTCAGACGTGACTTGGAAGAGCCATCTGCCACCCAATTTCTGAGCCACAGATAACGGTGAGTGGCTACCAAGGATGACATACTATTTGCCAAGGCTCTTATCAAATCGTAGTGGACATCTGCTAAATATGCCGAACCAGTTTCTAGCCGTGTCACCTCCATTAGTTCCAGTTGACTGGATTGCTGCAAGTGTTGGGGCCACCTGAGGCACGCCCTCGCCACCAATGCTCCACAGATAGAAGCTTGCAGGGAAAGAGCATTTGCCTCAAAGGCCTGTTTCAACAAACAGTCTACTTTCCTATCCTGCGCATCCTTCAAAGCCACGCTGCCTTCTACTGGAATAGTCGTCTTCTTTGTGATTGCTGACACCGCTGCATCAATCCACGCGGAATGAAACCTTTCTTTGTCCTTGTCCGCCAAGGGATAGAGCCTGTTCATGGTCCTGACTCCCTTCAGTCCTGCTTCCGGCAGGTCCCATTCAGCTTGGAACATCCGGTCAACTAGAAACACCACCTGAGATTCCCTCACCTCTTAAACGAGAGGGTCCTCCAACCCCTCTTCCTCTGCCGGTTGTACCGCAGCTAGATTGAGCGCCTAAAGGGATTCTGTAATGAGTGCTGTAAGCTCATCCTTTCGGAAAACCCTAATGATTCGCTTCTGATCCTCCAGCTCCGGGATTTCGCCTTCTTCAAGTTCTTTCATTCCAGATTCAAGTTCTAACTCAGGCCCTTCCGTCTTAGTCCACTCGGTATCCAAGAGTGGTTGATCTAGCGGTCGTGCCCTTTTAAGAGGTCTTGCCACTGTGTGACTGAGGTCTTCCATCCCGGGCTGTCTCACCGGAGAAGTCAGTGGCATAGGCTCCGATAACCTCCCCTGCTGCCATAAGCAATAAGCCTGATGCATTATTAAGACAAACCCTGGGGAAAAATCTCCCAGAGGAGGCCCTGAAGCTGTTGAAGGCACGGCACTAGATGGACCCGCAGGCATCTCCAGCAAAGTCAACGACTGTGCCTCCACTCGCAACTCCCCTTCGGGTCTTGCCGAGAGACTGAGTGACTCCTGAACCACCTTATCTTCCATCTGCTGTTCCATACTATTTGAAATTGCAGCGCAGCCCCGGCAAATTCCGGTGTCCGAGACAGTGCCCCTGCACGTGCCACACACCAGACACTGGGAACATGAAGGCATTAGCTATTAATACTAACCAGCTTTTGATGAATTAGTATTGTCCCCTTGTTATTATATCTATTTTTTTTCAGTCAATCTAAAGGAGAGGAAACCCCCAGCTTACTGACCAAAACCCCTCTAATAATACAGTAACTGCAAAGAAAATAAACCAATCTAACCTAAAGTTAGTTTTGCTGAGTGAAAATTGCTTTCCCTTCAGCCCCGTAGCGAGTCCTCCCACTGAAAGACACCACGCGGCTGTAGCGTGTGGGAAAATGGCTACAAATGCAGTCGGGCCCTGCTTGGCGCCAAAACCCCAATGCCGCTTAATAAATTTCCCAGCCGCACGCCGCGCAGCAGGCTCCTGCCCTGAAAAACAAAGAAACCGCAAGGAGTGATTTTCTTACTGGCTCGATGTTCCGTTCTACCACCCGTGGCGTCGCTCAGTGCTGCAGTGAGCAACACACGCGGTGGGTACCTGTCTCGTGGTCTGAGATGCCTGCCCCGATGACTCGCAGCGATCCTGAGCCAGAGGGCAGACAGGCTTGTGAGCTGCAGGGCTCTCCCCCGTACCGTCCAAGAGGAGAGAGCTGCTGACAAAACTGATCCGCTTCGAGAAAGAAGGCAAGGAGACAGGTAGAGAATCGTCTCAAACCCTGTTCTTTTTTTTTTTTTTTTTTTAAAGAAACAGCTACCAGGAAAGAAAATTAATGTAAGTAATAGGACCAAATAAATTCCAAAACGTCCTCCTGCTGCATGGAGACTGGACACACTGGGGCTGATGGGAGAGACCAGCAGGGTACATCCAATGATGTCACGGTTTTGACATGCCCAGCCTCCAAGCTGCAGGAGGAGGTACACTACCCAGAGGTGGAGGACTGAACTGGAGGAACGATAAGGAACAAGCAGGAATGCAGTCCTTACACATGGGTGACATCAGCACCGACGGAGCACATGCAGGAATGCTCCCCAGCATCCAATAGGAAAGCCCTTGGGAGCACTCCACTGTGCCTGCACAGCTGCCCTCCTGCTCTTCCAAATCCTTCTCTTCGGTTCTTCTTTTTCCATGGCGCCATCAGGATCCACTCCTATCACTGCAGAGGTAAAAACTTCTCTTCACAGCGCTTTTGCTTTTCCACTCACACCAGAATCTCGCATACGATTCTGGTACCGTTTTTCTTCAATTCTTTTTGTTTTGTAATTCCATTTATTTTCTTTTTCCTTGTGGGCATCGTGCCCCCTCAGGCCTTGAACCTTCCATCTCCACGACGGAAAAACCTTCCAGCGGTTTTAAAAAGTGTACAAAATGCTCCTGCACCATCTCAGTCACAGACAGACATGACTGGTGCTTAAAATGCCTTGATACAGCGGTATATCAAATTAATAAAATGGAATGGAACATTAGGTGTTCAATGTTAATAGTATTTCTATACGCTTGTGTAGACTGAGCCGTGTATAATGCTTTACATATTAGCATAATCTGTACACAGACAGTATAGTCTACACAAGGATATATGATAGCATTAAGCCCCTTAAGATCCTGGGAGTTATCAATGAACATGGAAAACTTCCAACAGCAGATTTTTAAAAACTCATACTTTTCCCTGAAACTAATCTACTCAATTGGCTCCCTTCTTAATGTTAAAGGCCTACAGATATTAATTTATTCCCTTATAATCATACATTTGGGATTGTTGTAATTCTCTACTTCAAGGATGCAAGGTTTCAAGTATTAGATGACTTCAGAGAGTGCAAAACACTGCAATTAAATTTATTTATTTTATTTAACAGGTTTTTTTTTATACCACTTTAATCATTTTAGTCAAAGCGGTTTACACTGTTAACTTAAACTTGGTAATGTACATTAAACAGGGACATTGATAACTTTGATTCTTCTGAAGCAATGGAGGGGGATAAGTGACTTGCCCAAGGCCACAAGGAGTACTAGTGGGAATTGAACACTTGTCTCTTGGTTCCTAAGCCAGTGCTCTAACCACTAGGCTACTCCTCCTTGTGAATTAATTCACAACGCTAAAAAAATGTGATTATGTTACCCCTCTGGCTCCCTATGTCATATAGGTTACCTTTTAAAATACTCATTCTAGTTCATATAATAATCTATTCTGGTCAGCCAATGTTTCCCTCAAATCTTTAATACCCCTTCTCAATCCCTATGATTGTCACAGCAGAATCTATTAGTAATACCCTCCTTCGGACAAATCAGATCTGACCACATTTGTCATTCATTCTTTAGTGTTCTGAGCCCCACTCTTTGGAATGCACTTCTATTAGACCTAAGGCAAGAAACTTCCCTGGCAAAATTTAAACGTGGGCTAAAAGCTTTTTATATTATGAAGGACTTTGGTCACCATATTGTCTAATATACATTTTTCTTTCAACTATATTCTTGGCTTTGGGGGGGCAGTCCTGGATGAGCATGGACCTCAATTTAACTGTACAATATAGTGCTTTTGCTCTTTTAATTTGTTTGTATTTTCTGTATTATTTTCTTCTAATTTTACTTGGTTTTATATTTTCATTCTAAACCACCTAGATATTAAATCTGAAAGGCAGTATATCAAAGAGAAAACTTGAAACTTAATATTTTACCAATTATGTTTATATGTATGGCTCATAAATGATATGCAACTTTGAAATTGAAAAAAGGATATATGAGGGTCTATTCTTTAGTGTTTTGGTATATACAGGCTTACTGTAGATCACAACTTGGCTCCTGTGTTTTGATAGCAAAGAGATTTTTGCCACTGGGACAATATGGTAAACATTATTCAAGTTCAAAGATAACGTTTTCCTATGACTATCTTCAAGAATTACAGGAGGCGGCACCTCCCTTTAGCAGGACATAGCAGTATTAACCCAAGTAGTTTGAGGTGATGAACTAAATGACTTAAACATATGGTGCTACACTGCAACATGTCAATAAAATTTTGTAAGGTCCCATGTCTACCTTGAGGCTTATGTAATTTGAAACCACCTAATTGTCAGAGCAGTAGGCTGAGAAACAGGGAAGTCAGAGTTCAAAATCCCACTGCCACTCCTTGTGATCTGGGGGGGAGTGGAGCGCAAGTCACTGAAGCCTCGATTGCCTCAGGTACAAGCTTAAGATTTTAAGCTCTCCAGACAAAGGAAAATGAGCACTTGTAGGTAAGTAAGAAAAGTTTGAACAGTATGTGGAAATGAATTGGAAGCTAATGAAGCAACTTGAGGAGAGAGGTTATGCGAGTGTTGCAACACTGGTGAAATACAAATTGTTGCAGATGAATTTTAAATAGATCTGTGCTGGTTCTGCTGCTTTTTAACATATTCATATATGACCTGGAAAAGGGAATGAGGTTATCAAATTTGCAAATGACACAAAACTATTTAAAGTGGTTAAAACCCAAAAGGATTGTGGAAAATTGCAAGAAGATCTTGATAAATTGGAAGACTGGGCATACAAATGGCAGATGAAATTTAATGTGGACAAGTGCAAAGTTATGCACCTAGGAAAGACAACCCAAACTATGGTACACAATTCAAGGTTCCACATTAGGAACCACCACCCAGGAAAAAGATTTAGGCGTCATCGTGGATAGCATGTTAAAACCTTCCGCACAGTGTGCAGCGGCAGCCAAGAGAGCAAATAGAATGCTAGGTATCATAAGGAAAGGAATGGAAAATAAAACAACGGATATTATAATGCCTCTGTATCATTCCATGGTGCGACCTGTAAACGGGGGCGCTGGGTGAGAATGTCCACAGTCTTGGCAAAGGCAAATATTAATATGACTTGCAAAGGATTGTGGGAAATGTAGTCCATTCATACCAGAATCAGCCGTTCACAATAAATTAGTTGTGCTTGCACGAGTGTAAAGCCAAGAAAAGATATTTTATTTATGGGGTTATTTCTCCCAACACAGATTTGCTTGGTAGCACAGAAAAGGATACTTGCTTTCAGTATTATACTTAGAAAAACAAAATCAGGAAAAACAACAACTTAACTTCTTAAGCCATCAAATCAAATCATAAAGACCTTGATGGGAACAGAAAGGTCTTTTCTGTGGGCTCCTGCTAATATCTTTTTAGCAGTGCTTCAAAAACAAACAAAACCCACAAAATAATGAAAAACTGTTCTTTTTCAAGGCTAACTTCTGGTATTTTCACACACACCCAGAAGTGTCTCTTCAGAGCTCACAGGCAATTAGGCAAGGCTCAATTGCTATCAATTAACCAGCTGCAAACCTCTTGGCTGGTTTACTTTCTAAACGTGGCTCAAATCCTGCTCAAAAGCTTTTCTGAGTAGATCAAAGAACAAGTTTATATTTCTTTGTGATGGTTGTTGTACTTTGGGAAAGAATATTACCACAGAAGTTTAGACAGAGAGCAATCCATGTATTCACACTGTTCATTTACAATATCCCCTTCTTCTTCAACTATCATAGAATCAATATCATGGATTGGCACAGAGGAATTTCTTAATGGAGCATTCTCAGAACAATACTTGTTTCCCTGCTGTCTTCCCAGTGAATAGCTAGGGCATAGATCAGTGTTCATACCTGAGCTTCCATTGCTGTTAGGGTTCCTCTCTAAATATCCTGGCCAGTATGTAGTCCAGTTTTTATGTCCAGCCTTCCAATCAAGATCCCTGGACACTGGGTCTCTCTTCACATACCTTCTTGCACTGGTCTTAGGGCCCCTTCCAAATGCAGCTGTCTCCCTCACAGGTCCCGTCCGGGGATTCCTGGCTCTGCAACCCCACTCCTCTGGTTTCCTCCAGTCCAATGGATTATGCTTGCCTCTGGAATGTCTCCCAGCACACGTACTGCTATGGACTCCTTTAGACCTCCAAGATGCTTTTCTCTTCCTTCTTCCAAAGTGTTTCTTGCTCTCTCTGTCCGTGGGCTCTGGCTTCTGCTGCCTCTGCTCCTGCTGATGATGATCATGAAGATTATCCTGATGATTTTGCTGTGTAGAATAAGCTTTACTTTTAACCTGTTTAGAGGGCTGCTCCACCCTAGCACAGCGCAGCTGTGCTGAATCAAGCCCTGCCCTTGGAGATGAGTGCTTGGGGATTACCTCATAGTTCTCCTGATTGAACACACGTTTTCCCACTTCAGCTCTTCTAGTGGCTGTTGGAAACCTGGTATATTCTGGGACTGGTAGTCTTTTATGGAAACATTCTGTTTTATTATTTCTACCAGCAAAGACAGGTTGCTTGTTCAGAGCCAATTCACCTCTATTATAGCTCCTTCCTGAACTATGATAAGCTTCCTTATCACATACCCCCCCTGCTTAAGCTATTACGGACTGGTGTAACTGGTGAAACTTCTTCTTTACAGTCCGTAATACGGGAAAGGGCATCCGCATTTTTGTGTAACTTCCCAGCACGATGTTCCACTTGAAAATCAAATGCCTGTAAGGCCATGTACCAGCGTGTCAACCTGGCATTGTGGTTCTTCATTTGTTGCAACCACTTAAGTGGGGCATGGTCTGTGACCAATTGGAACTTCCTTCCTGTAAGGTAAAACCTTAATGCCTCCACTGACCACTTTATAGCTAAACATTCTTTTTCTATTGTGGAATACTTTTGTTCAGCCGGTGACAACTTCCTGCTCAGGTACATCACAGGATGCTCCTCCCCTTCATAACATTGGGATAGAACCACTCCTAGCCCTACATCTGATGCATCTGTTTGAACCAGGAAGGGTTTCCTGAAATCCACCCCTTTCAGTACTGGTCCTGTACACAACTTCCCTTTTAGGACTGAAAATGCTTTTTCAGCTTCAGGAGTCTATTTTAGCTGGTTTGGACAATTCTTCCGCAGCATATCAGTGAAAATTGCACTTTTCTCTGCAAATTGTGGTATAAATCTGTGGTAGTATCCAATAAGTCCTAAGAAACTTCTCAGTTGTTTCTTTGTTGTTGGAGGGGGAAAATTCCTGATGCTATCCACCTTGCTCATTAGAGGTTTAATTTTTCCTCTTCCCACTAGGTGGCCCAGGTATTTTACTTCCCTATTTGCAAAGGCACACTTCTTTGGGTTTAAAGTGATTCCCGCTTGCTTCATGGAGCACAAGACTGCCCTGATCCTCTTTAGATGTTCCGCCCAAGTGTTACTATGGATTATGACATCATCCATATATGCAAAGGCATAATTTTGGTGGGGTCGAAGTACCTGATCCACTAACCTTTGGCAGGTAGCTGCCGCTCCATGCAGTCCGAAAGGCATCCTCTTGAACTGGAAAAGGCCAACATGGGTGCTGAACGCAGTCTTCGGCTTCGACTCCCTGATTAGAGGGATTTGCCAATAGCCTTTTGTCATATCAAGGGTAGTTAAATATTGAGCTTGTCCAAGCTGGTCCAACAGCTCTTCAATTCTTGGCATTGGATATGCATCAAAAACTGATATTGCGTTTACCTGCCGGAAGTCAATACAAAATCTTAAAGAGCCATCAGGCTTTGGCACCAGGACTATGGGGCTATTCCAGGGACTCTTCGACGACTCTATTACTCCCATGTCCAACATTTCCTGGACTTGTGCCACTACTTCCTGTCTCTTCGCTTCAGGCAAGCGGTATGGCCTTTGACAAAATTAATTTCCCAGGTGGAGTTATTATCTCATGGGCAACCAAATGTGTCTCCCCAGGTATGGGTGTCAACACATCTGGGAATTCTTTAAGCAATTTCCTTATTTCTTCCTGTTGTACCACTGTCAGGTCCTCACCTATTTGGGGCTCTGACTTTTCTTTACAATCAGATACCTGGGGTCCCAAATCCTCCTCTTCATTCACCTCCCTTTCTCGGGCACAGGTGGCAGCTAAGCTTTTAACCCCTTTGTCTTCAGTAGAACCAAAGCCTTTGGTTCCACGCTCAGAATTTGACAGGGATGTGACCTCCTCCACAGGTGGGAAACCCAGTCTCTCACATATCAATTGGGCAATTCTGTCTCCCGTCTTCACATGATAATCATTCTGTCCAAAATTAAATAACAGATCTTTAAGACTGCCCCTGTAATCAGGATCAATCACTCCCGCTCCCACATCGATGAAATACTTAAGGGCTAATCCGGACCTTGGGGCTACTCTCCCATAGCATCCAATAGGTATTTCAACTTGGAGTCCAGTGTCAACCAGGGCTCTCCCTTGGCGAGGTACAGTCACATTTTCTATACTGCACAGGTCAAACCCAGCAGCTTGAGGGGTTGCCCGCTTAGGAGCTTGGGCCTTCTCTGTGACCCTATGGTACTTCAAGACAAATGTCTGCTTCGGGGTAGTTTGGTCTTCTGGACGCTTAACCATCTTTTTAGCTGGGGTCTGAGGACTTCCAAACAAAGGCCCGGGAGCTATTACCATCATTCCTTCTCCCTCCTTCTTTCCTAGTCCTTCCACTAGACCCTGCTTAAATCTTGGTCAGTCTCTTCCTAGAACCACATCAAATGGTAGCCTAGGCACCACTGCTAACAGAACTTCCTCTTGTTCCCCCAGGCACTTAACCATTAGCCTATAGGTGGGATATGATGTTGCAGCACCATGAATGCATCTGATGTGAACTTGGCTTTCAGGGGTTCTAGGCACAAATCCTTCTTGGGCCTCTATCCTCTTCCAAAGCCTCTTTGACAACATACTCTGGTCTGCCCCAGAGTCTAACAGAGCATTTGTGGTAATTCCCTGCACATCAACCATCAAAAGAAATCTTTCTTTGGGCTGTTTTAAATCAACACCCATCAAGCTAGTGTGTATCTGGTATCCCCTTTCTAAATGTCCCCATTTTCCACATTTGAAACATTTCTTTTTACTCCACTGTGTATTCTGGTTTGGCACAGTACAATTATTTTCAGAAACATTTTTAACAATTTTCTTTTCTGATACAGCACAGCTTGCCTCCGCACCAATCTTCAGAGGGCCACCCATTCTATGGCAAGCCTGCGTGGCTTCCAAGAATCTCTCTGCTAGCATGGTTGCCTCTCCAAGATTTTGGCAATTTTGCTGTATAAGGAAAGTGTGTAAATCTTTAGGCACAGCAGACATAAATTGTTCAAGCATAATAATGTCTAATAACATTTCCACAGTCTTTCCCTCAGGCTCCAACCATTTTACAGCTAATCCTCTGATTCTCTGACTCAGAGCCCTGGGTGTTTCACCCACTCTTAATGTAGTAGCTCTAAACATTCGCCTATACTCTGAAATAGACAACCCTAGGCGATCTCTAATAGCAGCCTTTACATCTTTATAATTCAAAGCCTGAGCTGCTGGCATTGCTCTATAAGCTGCAAGCGCCTCTCCAGTTAATGAGGCTGCCAGCCTTACTGCCGACTGGGTCTCTGGCCATGCTAATGCTTGTGCCACTCTCTCAAAAGATTCTAGGAAATCATCAACATTATCATCTGGAGTTAGCTTCCCAAAACTAAATGCCCCAATTCCCTGATTGAGTCCCACACTGTCCACATGTGGTATACCAGTAGTTACTGCTGGTCTTGCATCCGGTCCACTTTGGTTCTGCAGAGCAACTAATGCTTTCACCAGATCAAGCACTGGCTTCTGCTAGTCCATTAAGGCTTTCATAGCAGTGTCCTGAGCCTGCTGCGCTAGCTCCTGTTGCCTGCTAAACTGGGCTGCCATCCAGCTGGCCATTTCCCTCGGATCCATCTTGATCCCTGCAAGAAAACAAAAGAAAAAAAAACACAGTGCAACACCTTCCAAACAGGTGTTTTTCTCCTAAATATTTTTTACAATTACCCCTGTGCCTTACTCCCATCCACCACTAGACATGCCCAGGTACTTATTACCTTATGCCAGTGATGAATCCAGCTCTACACAGGGTCTTTTCCTCCTGGGACAGCTACCTGAATCAGCCACCTCTTCCTCCAAAGTGTAGTTAAGGGAAAATATTTTTTTCCAGCTTTTAACTTGAACTTTCTTTTTTTCTTCAGACTTCAGTTGTAATCCTTAGCATGTAAATCCTTTGCGCAAAAGCAATCCGAAAAACTACGCCAACTGTAAACGGGGGCGCTGGGTGAGAATGTCCACAGTCTTGGCAAAGGCAAATATTAATATGACTTGCAAAGGATTGTGGGAAATGTAGTCCATTCATACCAGAATCAGCCGTTCACAATAAATTAGTTGTGCTTGCACGAGTGTAAAGCCAAGAAAAGATATTTTATTTATGGGGTTATTTCTCCCAACACAGATTTGCTTGGTAGCATAGAAAAGGATACTTGCTTTCAGTATTATACTTAGAAAAACAAAATCAGGAAAAACAACAACTGAACTTCTTAAGCCATCAAATCAAATCATAAAGACCTTGATGGGAACAGAAAGGTCTTTTCTGTGGGCTCCTGCTAATATCTTTTTAGCAGTGCTTCAAAAACAAACAAAACCCACAAAATAATGAAAAACTGTTCTTTTTCAAGGCTAACTTCTGGTATTTTCACACACACCCAGAAGTGTCTCTTCAGAGCTCACAGGCAATTAGGCAAGGTTCAATTGCTATCAATTAACCAGCTGCAAACCTCTTGGCTGGTTTACTTTCTAAACGTGGCTCAAATCCTGCTCAAAAGCTTTTCTGAGTAGATCAAAGAACAAGTTTATTTTTCTTTGTGATGGTTGTTGTATTTTGTAAAAGTATATTACCACAGAAGTTTAGACAGAGAGCAATCCATGTATTCACACTGCTCATTTACAATATCCCCTTCTTCTTCAACTATCATAGAATCAATATCATGTATTGGCACAGAGGAATTTCTTAATGGAGCATTCTCAGAACAATACTTGTTTCCCTGCTGTCTTCCCAGTGAATAGTTAGGGCATAGATCAGTGTTCATACCTGAGCTTCCATTGCTGTTAGGGTTCCTCTCTAAATATCCTGGCCAGTTTGTAGTCCAGTTTTTATGTCCAGCCTTCCAATCAAGATCCCTGGACACTGGGTCTCTCTTCACATACCTTCTTGCACTGGTCTTAGGGCCCCTTCCAAATGCAGCTGTCTCCCTCACAGGTCCCGTCTGGGGATTCCTGGCTCTGCAACCCCACTCCTCTGGTTTCCTCCAGTCCAATGGATTATGCTTGCCTCTGGAATGTCTCCCAGCACACGTACTGCTATGGACTCCTTTAGACCTCCAAGATGCTTTTCTCTTCCTTCTTCCAAAGTGTTTCTTGCTCTCTCTGTCCGTGGGCTCTGGCTTCTGCCGCCTCTGCTCCTGCTGATGATGATCATGAAGATTATCCTGATGATTTTGCTGTGTAGAATAAGCTTTACTTTTAACCTGTTTAGAGGGCTGCTCCACCCTAGCATAGCGCAGCTGTGCTGAATCAAGCCCTGCCCTTGGAGATGAGTGCTTGGGGATTACCTCATAGTTCTCCTGATTGAACACACGTTTTCCCACTTCAGCTCTTCTAGTGGCTGTTGGAAACCTGGTGCATTCTGGGACTGGTAGTCTTTTATGGAAACATTCTGTTTTATTATTTCTACCAGCAAAGACAGGTTGCTTGTTCAGAGCCAATTCACCTCTATTATAGCTCCTTCCTGAACTATGATAAGCTTCCTTATCACAGACCGCACCTTGAAGATTGTGTGCAATTCTGGTCGCCGTATCTTAAAAAGGAATAGAAAAGGTACAGAGAAGAGCCATCAAAATAGTAAAGGGGATGGAAGGATACCCCTATGGAGATTAAAAAGGTTAGGGCTCTTCAACCTGAAAAAGAGACGACTGAGGGGAGATATGATAGAGGTCCATAAATTACTGAATGGAGTGGAACGGGTAAACGTAGATCGATTTTTATGTCATCAGAATATAGAAAGACTAGGGGACATGCAATGAAGCTACAGGGTAAACTATTTACGACTAATAAGAGAAAATGTTTTTCACTCAATGTGTAATCAAACTCTGGAATTTGTTACCAGAGGATGTAGTAAAAGCTGTTAGTGTTAGGGTTTAAAAAAGGTTTGGACAAGTTCCTGCAGGAAAGGTCCATAAAGAGGAAATGTTGAACAGTGCGGTATAAAAGAGACTGTAAATAAATAAATTAAATAAATAAATAAATAAAATTAGACTAACCTGCTAATTGTATTTCCTTGAGGAACTCCAGTCTAGTCCCGACTCTCTGCAGTTGTGCTCCTCCTCCAGCAGCTTTGGAGACTGAGAAACGTCATTCTTCCAATGACACTGGTACAAATACTCCTGGGACCGCCTCCTCTGTCCAGTAATCTATTGACAAAGCAGACTCACCGGTGGTGTTGAGACCGGTATCGTCTTTTTTGCCTAAAGTGGTGTCCGCCTTTCACATGAATCAGCTTGTCTCTTTACCGGTATTTGGTAAGGAGTCGGCGGTAATTAATACTTTCAACAATAACCCAACATAACTGAACTAACCACTCAAAGTAGAAATATCCCCTCTAAGGACCTATTAGCGTTTGATAGAACTGCTGAGGATTACTCTCCCCCCCCTAATAGGGAATAGGAACCTTCATGATAATCCCCTATTCAACCCCCTCCCATGTGAATCAGAACCTACACAGTACCGTTCATATCTTACCTATGTGTCCTCGTGGGCTTCAGGTCCTGATCCAAAAGATAATCTCTAGGGAGGGATACGGGACTAGACTAGAATTCCTCAAGGAACTACAATTAGCAGGTTAGTCTAATGTCCTCTTCCTTATCGCCCCTCCAGTCTAGTCCCGAACCTCTGGGGATGTAACAGAGCAGTGAAAGCAATCAATGGGAGGGACCTGCCATAGCAGCCTGAAGCACCGCTGCCCCAAAACAGGTATCCCTACCGGCCTGGACATCCAGACGGTAATGCTTAACAAAGGAATTCAGAGATGACCAGGTCGCCGCTTTACAAATCTGTGCCGCTGGTACAAAATGGGACTCAGCCCAAGAAGACCCTGAGCCCTAGTGGAATGAGCCTTAAGACCTTCCGGCACCAGCCTACCCTTGAGAATATATGCCGAAGCTATTGCTTCCTTAATCCATCTAGCTATGGATGCCTTAGAAGCCGCTTCTCCTTTACGCTGACCACCAAACAGTACAAACAGTCTATCTGACTTCTGGAAATCCGCTGTCCTTCAAACATATTTCTTTAACGCTCGGCGAACATCTAACAGATGTAAGCGGCCCTCGGATGAAGCCGCCGACTCCTTACCAAATACTGGTAAAGAGACAAGCTGATTCATGTGAAAGGCGGACACCACTTTAGGCAAAAAAGACGGTACCGGTCTCAACACCACCTTTGATTTGTAAAAGGCTAGAAAAGATTCTCTACAAGAAAACGCCTGCAATTCTGAGATTCGTCTGGCTGAACAAATTGCTACCAGAAAAATGACCTTGAGAGTGAGATCCTTCAATAATGATCTAGACAATGGCTGAAACGGCTCTTGTACCAACGCTTCTAAAACGAAGTGAAGATTCCACTTTGGGATCACCTGCCGATACGGCGGTCTCAACAGCAAAACTGCTCTTAAAAATCGTTTAACATCTGGGTGACACCCTAGTGTGGCACCCCTGATTTTCCCTCTATAACATGATAGTGCGGCCAACTGCACCTTCAAGGACGAAGCCGCTAACCCTTTCTGAAAACAGTCTTGTAAAAATGCCAAAATCTGCGGTATCGAGGCTTTAAGGGCCTCCACCTTACGGTCTGCACACCAAGCTTCAAAAATACGCCAAATGCAAATATACGCCAAAGAAGTAGACCGCCTCCGCGCTTTCAGCAAAGTAGCAATTACTCTTTGCTCTTAGCCGTCCATTCTCAAGAGCCAAGCCATAAGCGAGAATCGATCCACCTGCGGCATGTACAGTGGACTTTGAGATAACAGGTCTATTCTGAGTGGTAGTCACCAGGGCTGCCCTACCATCAGTCTCTGCAGGTCCGCATCCCAAGGTCTCCTCGGTCAATCCGGAGTGATCAAAATCACTAACCCTCGGTGCCGTTCTATATGCTGCACGACGCAACCTATTAACACCCACGGAGGAAACACGTACAAGAGTTGATCTACTGGACAGCTCTGAATGAGAGCATCTAAGCCCTCCGACATTCTTTCTCGTCTTCTGCTGAAGAATCGACCGACCTGCGCTGAGTGAAAAGTCGCCATGAGATCCATAACCGGAGATCCCCAGTGATGTACTATCATGTTGTAAACCTGCGGATGCAGCATCCACTCCCCCAGATCTACTTTCACTCGACTCAAGAAGTCGGCCGCGACACTGTCCACTCCTGCTACATGTGCCGCCGATAGAGCCTCCAGGTGCCGTTCGGCCCAATCGAACAACTGCTCGGCCTCTGCTTCCAGAGACACACTGCTTGTGCCTCCTTGTCTGTTGATGTAGGCCACTGCCGTCGCGTTGTCTGACAACACTCGAACCGCTTGTCTGCACAGGTAAGACTGAAACCCTTGCAACGCCAGAGTTACTGCCCTCAGTTTTAACCTGTTGATCGACCATAACCTTTCCTGATCGGACCACTGACCCTGGCAGGGTGCTCCCCATCCAATTAGACTCGCATCCGTTGTCAGAGGAATCCAATTCAGAGATTCCAAGGGCATATCCTTCTCCAGAATTCCTGGACGCAGCCACCCCTGCAGAGACTCCCTGGTCCGCGCTGGGCAAGGAAGCTTCCACGACAGCGGATCGTCCTGGTGTGACCACCTTCTTAGCAATGCCCTCTGTAAGGGCCCCCACCCACACCCCTACAATTAAATGTATATTTAGATTTGTGAGCTCTCATCTAATGTATATTGAAACCAATTGATCTTCCTATGATGTGTAAATCAATACTCAATCTAACTGTATATCTTAAAAATTCACTGTATTGTACAATACATTATGATTATGTAAAGTAAACCGCTGCTGATCGTAGGAAGTAGCGGTATACAAATGTTTACTAAATAAATAAAAAATAAATAAATATGAGCCCTCGCCCACGGCACCATCTCAAGCGCCGCCGCCATGGTACCGAGCAACTGCAGATAATGCCATGCTGTAGGGAGAGACTTTTGCAGAAACTCTTGAACCAACTTTCTCAAACCTTGCGCCCGCTGTCGAGGGAGAAATACCCTTCCGGCCTTCATATCGAGCCACGCCCCTAGGTATTCTAACGTCTGCGCCGGAGTTATCCTGCTCTTTGACATATTGACCACCCAGCTTAAGCTTTGTAGAAAGGTAATCACTCGGACCGTAGCTGACTCGCTTTCAGCTCTTGACTTTGCCCGGATTAGCCAATCGTCCAGATATGGGTGCACTAACACTCCCTGTTTCCGCAGCGCGGCCGCCACCACTACCATCACTTTGGTGAACGTTCGCGGTGCCGTCACGAGCCCAAATGGCAACGCTCAGAACTGAAAATGCCCCATCGGCACTGCGAATCTGGGAAACCTCTGGTATTCCTGTCAAACCGGTAT
Organism: Ichthyophis bannanicus; assembly: GCA_033557465.1. Taxonomy (NCBI): domain Eukaryota; kingdom Metazoa; phylum Chordata; class Amphibia; order Gymnophiona; family Ichthyophiidae; genus Ichthyophis; species Ichthyophis bannanicus. Next base: position 209,366,804 of record CM066043.1, on the reverse strand, counting down.
ATGCAGGTACGCCTCCGACAAATCCAGGGAAGTAAGAAACTCTCCTTTCCTGACGGCTACGATGACTGATCTTAGAGTTTCTATATGAAAGTGAGAAACCTGAAGGCACCGATTCACTCTTGAGATCCAGAATTGGTCGATAGGTCCCTTCTTTCTTTGGGATGACAAAATAAATGGAGTACCAACCAGAATCACATTGGTCTATATATATATATCTTTTTTTTTTTAATATATATATATATATATATATATATATATATTCCTGATGTGTCACCAACTGATTCCTGAAGAAACACTGTAAAAACGAGGCTTCCTGGTTGCAGTAGATGCCTCGGTAAATTTAGAGACTGCACTGGCTTTTCCCATCCGAACTACACGCGGCTTGGGCCTGCTGTGCGCTCTGATGCGCCTGAAGCTAGGCAGTCTCCGCCACTCGGCACGTTCTGGCTGACTCATCTCTCTGTCCAGTGTTACTCAGCCGCTGCCGATCGTGCGCTCCAAGTCTCTGCCCTGCTGTGCCTCGTACGCAGTGAAAATAAAAAAGGGACTTCTCAGCCTCAGGACCAGCGTGGCCACGATCCTTTCCAGCTCCCGCAGTGACGGCAACCGAGCGCTGACAGGCAAACCTCTAAGCGCTCAGTATGCCTGCTGTACCAGCTGCTCCCTCAAAAGCGGGAGCGAACACTGAAGCCGGTTCTCCCCCACTCGTATAGAGCCGTGGCCACTGACCCTGCTCCCCCGGAGCCTCAGCAGGACGGAGTCAAGGTAAATAGGGGAAGGGGGAGAGGAGCTCTACAGCAGATCATAAGGAACTAAACCTTTTTTTTTTTTTTTTTTTTTTTTTTTAAACAAAGGCAAATGAAAACTTCCTACAAATGCTAGAAACTACCTAACTTTCCTTAATTGTTCCTCTAGTGGAGCCCGGACCTCCAGGCTCCCAACCCTCCAGCTGCTTGGAGACTGAGATAACTGGACAGAGGAGGCGGTCCCAGGAGTATTTGTACCAGTGTCATTGGAAGAAAGCACAGTTACTTACCTGTAACAGGTGATCTCTGGGAACAGCAGGTATAAGTCTTCACATATGGGTACATCGGTACCGACGGAGCCTGCACGGGAATGCTCCCCAGCGTCCAAAAGAAAGCCTTTGGGAGCATCCCACACGCATGCACGCTGCCTTACCGCCCATTCACTTCCCTCTCATCAGTTGGGTTTGTAGCTGAGACCGAAGGAGGGAAGTAGACAAATCAGAGAGAGAGAGAGAACAACTCCTAAGGGAGGTGGGTGGGTTGTGAAGACTTATTCCTGCTGTTCCCAGAGAGAACAACTCCTAAGGGAGGTGGGTGGGTTGTGAAGACTTATTCCTGCTGTTCCCAGAGATCACCTGTTACAGGTAAATAACTGTGCTATCTCCAGGAACAAGCAGGAATGAGTCTTCACATATGGGGACTCCCAAGCTAGAGATGCCTAGAGGAGGTTGCAAATCTAATAGATGGGCCATGCTATTTCCCAGAACCTCAGGCATCCAAGGGATGGAGGGTAGGAGTTGAATTAAAAAGGGTGTGCTGTGGAACAGCTTGACTAAACAAGGCGTCTAGAGGGGAGTCCTTGTGTAGATCATAAATGTTAGTAAATATTGAATTCCAATTTTCTAATGTGGACCTTATTCAAGAGTATTGTGAAAGTATTTGTTTAGGCTAATATGGGTCTGGTGCTAAGAACCAGTACATTAGCCTCAAAGAAATTACCTCCCTGTGAAGAAGAGGAAAATAAATTTTGCAACACAGGCAGAGGTCAGAAGCCTTAATGGCTAGAACTAATCCCAGAAGAAAAAACTAGGGGAGTTTAATGAGGATGGATCTTGGAGGAGAAGCTAAAGCTTCTGTAGGCCAAAGTTTGAAGCTCTTTGTCCTTGGAGCAGAAAAAGGCTCTAGGAAAGAGAGGAGATAAATCTGACTGGTTTGCAGGAAAAGGATGGGTCTTTAAGACCTCTCTATCCAAATGAAAGAAAGAAACATTTGTAGTAGGCGGTGTAGCCTCCAATTCCTTGAAGATCAGTAATGTCTTCCCTAAGTGATGTCACTTAGGATAATGACTTTACACGGAGAGCTTCAGATGTAACGTAACCGGAAAGGTTACGGTAAAAGAAGGTAGTCTCTAATAATTACCATAGAAATTGGCTGTCCATTTAAAACGCTATGGTATGCTGGAACAGCATTAATATGGACAGTAACAAATCTTTCAGAGTCATATATATATATATATATATATATATATATAGAGAGAGAGAGAGAGAGAGAGAGAGAGAGAGAGAGAGAGATTCACTTAATAACAAGAAAGGGTAAGACCTGCTTGAGAATATGAATAGAGAATCTCTTTCTGGTTACACGTGGAAGAACCATGGAGAAGGTTACATGGAAACCAGTGGAATGTTCTTACTTAGAAGGAGAGGTCTAGATTTCTTTAAAAATTCTAGCCTTTGAATAACCAGAAATGGAGACCTATGTGAAAGGGTGCAGAGGAGATCCTTAGTCTTAAGACAGCAAGTCTGAATCCTTCTATAACTTCAATGTGGAGAAGAAGACGCAATATAAGGGGATACCATGTTTGCCCATCTATTAGGGCAATATGAGTTTCATGCATTCTTTGTTCAGCATAAGCTTCAATGAAGTATTGGGAATTAGAAGGAATGCATCCCTGTTGTAAGAGTTCCAATGGAGATGTGGAACAACCCAGGGAATTGAGCAATTCTTTATGCTTTCACGTGGTCTAAGCCCTGGTTCCTTTCCCTTAAAAGGAAATTTTAAGGAAGATGGTAAGAGTAGGAAAAAACCAGTCATGTAAGAGCATGACTGGGCAAAGCCTTTTTAACCATCTGGAAGTTACCTACTAGGAATGGCTCTGACGCTCTTTGGCAAAGGCCCATAGTTGCAGAGCTTTTTTGTATAATTGCAGAAAGCATATTGTAGGTTGCTTAGGTGAGATCTGGCTGTCTAATTGCCAGTGTGCAACCTAATCTATTCTGTTGGAGTCAAAAAGAATTGAAGATGGCTAAGAATAGTAGACAGGCTGGTTGCCTGCAATGATAAATTGTCCAAGTAGGTTTTGGAACCTCTCTTGGAATTATTTGTTATTAAGGCAGCAGAAAAAGTTAGGTCCTATAGTTTGGAAAAGGACCGACAGACATAATTAGGAGAGGTAAAACTCAATTATGGTCTGATAAGCTGTCTTAAAAGAAATATTTGAGAAGATTGCAAAGGGGACGAAAGCTCTGTATGGAAAGCACTTACTGGAGTAGGTATTGAAGAAAATCCTATGGGCTTAAAAAGTAAGCCCTCCAGTTGAATAGTATCACTCTTAGACTAGATGTCTCGACTTACGAGGGATAGAAAGTAATACAGAGTTGTGAAGACTTACAATTTGGTAAGTTTCTGAAAAAGGTAAATCCCTCCTGCAGTCAAAACTATGAGATATCCTCGTACAGGAAAACTGTCAAGGTGAAGGGCATAGCCTACCTTGTTATTAGTTGTTTCTCCTCTTTTTCCTTCAAAAAGGAGAGGAGAAAACCTGTAGGGCATGTTTATCCTCAATAGCTCTAGGAGCTAAAAGAATGGATTTCTCTTGTGGCAAGAGATTCATGTCTAGAGTCGAGGATTGAGTCAGTGTATCCCTGATCTCTCAGTAAGGATGAGATGAACTGCAGATGCTTCTGTTGATAAGAAGTAGGTTAGCGGTTCTAAACCTCAAACAGGAAAAAGAGATTTAATGAATAAAATACCAGAAACCCTGCGACTGCTGGGTTTGCTGACGCTGTTGAGGTTTTGATTTTCTTAGCCTGGTTTGATGTTGCCCTTCTTTGGAAACATCTGCATGATGGGTAGAAGATGGATAAAAAAAATTTCCCCTAGAGGGATAAAGTTTTTTAGGAGATTTTTAGTAGCTGGGATAGAGGAAAGTTTTGACAATCCTCTGAAAGCAACAACTGATTAGCTTGGAATACGGCATCCTTGTGAAAGAGATTTTCACCAGTACAAGGAGTATTTCCCAGCCTTTCTTGTACCCATTTGTCCAAGTCTGAAGCTTGGAGCCAGGCCATGCGACGTGCCCCTATGGCTATAGCAGAGGTTCTGCTAATAGACTCAAAACAGTCCAGGGAAGCACGATTAAGGAACTTAGAGACATTTTAAGCATGACTGACTAATAAGAAATAGTCTGCTCTATTATGTTCTTGAAGAAAAGGGGTCAAGAGCTTTAAATTCTTTGTGACCTCTTCAAGAGATAATCCCATATAGAAAATATATGAGATAATTCTTGCTGAAAGCATAGATGCCTGGAAGCATCGACGTCCAAAGGCATCTAAAATCCTAGACTCACGACCTGGCGGATAAGAGGAGTGCTTCTTTGCACTCTTAATACGGCTCATTGCTGATTCTACAACAAGAGAATGATGAGGAAGTTGAGTCTTTTGAAAACCTGGAGAAGGTGGCACCTTGTACATAGTGTCAAGTGTTTTAGAAGTTGGGGATAACGTTAAAGGAGTTTCCCACATTCTTAATAGTAGATCCTGTAAGATCTGATACAAAGGAAGCATGATCACCTCCTTTGGAATCCCGGGTAATTGCAGAGTTTCTGAATCCCCTGGTATAGATTCTCTACCAGGTATAGAACTGGCAAGTAACTTTGCCATATCAAGCAGAAAAGCTTGAAAAGAAATCTCTCCTGAGAAGGACCCCCTGAAATGAGGGGTAAAGGCTAGAATTATTGAAAATTCAGCCTTGGTACTGATGGAGTCATCCCAGTCATCGGGATCGGAAGACTTGAAAGGATGAAGCATCGGATTTTCTTTAAAGTGATGTCCTCGGTACCGCCCGAGGTTGGTACCAAATCCTCCAGGCTGGCATCGAAGGAAGCGAGTCTGTCGAAGCAAGCATCGACGGTACCGACACCGGTGCCGATGTCGATACCGGTACCGAAGCCGATACCGATACTGGAGGAATGGTCTGCAGCAACTCTAGTGGTACCGAAGTAGCTGAGAGCGCTAGACTACGTTCATCGGTGAAGTGTGTTTCATCCATCACCATAGCCAATGCCGGGGTGTCGGTACCGCTCGAAGCGGCCACAACCACCGAGCAAGGCCCAGGTATGTCCAAGGAGGTAAGAACCTTGGGAACAACCTGAAGCCCCGTTAATGCTTTGGAGCCCGAAGACTCCCGCCGGGGCTTTATTGCCAAAATGTCCTCGAGGGCAACGCCAGAGGCATCTCGATGCTTAGAAGGAGATCTACCACTCGAAGACTGGCTAGTCTTAACAGACTTTTGTTTGGTTACCTGATCCTGTGAAAAAGAAGATATTCTGGCTGGTGACATCGAGTCCGATGTGAACCGGGTATCGAGTTGTGCTCGATCCTGAAGACTTCTTCTGTTTGAGCTCCAGCAGGAGAGACACTCCAGTGGGCAATGGTCAGGACCTAAACATTTTAGACACCAAGTATGAGTGTCTAAAAATATATTTGCACGGCCACACTTTGAGCATTTCTTAAGGATAGTGGCTGGCTTTTCCATAATGGAAAGATAGAGGCCTAGTGGTCTAGAAACCGTCAGGCACTAAACAGGAAATATTCCTTAGAAAAAAGAGGAAATTTTTAGTAAAAAGAAAGAAAAGCACCGGCGGTACCGGTGGCGTCGAGGGAAGGCAGACGCGACCACAAAAAACAAGAATAAAAAAGAAGAATTTTCTGCAGTGACAGGAATACGTCCTGCCGGCTCCACGGAAAACTGATGAGAGGGAAGTGAATGGGTGGGAAGGCAGCGCGCATGCGTTTGGGATGCTCCCAAGGCTTTCTTTTTGGATGCTGGGGAGCGTTCCCGCGCACGCTCTGTCGGTACCGACATTTTTATTTATATTCTCTTATATACCGCTCTATTCTGCATCAGTGCGGTTTACATTGAACAAACTGAAATTACATTGAACAGGGCATTATAACTTGGAGATAACTATTTTTTTTACAGGGAACATGGGCTATGGAGGGTTAAGTGGCTTGCCCAAGACCACAAGGAGCACCTGTGGGACTAGAAACCCCAGTCCTTTCGGCCCAAAGTTGCTGTCCTCTAGTGGGATTTGAACCCCCGACCTTCCGGCCTGAAGTACCTTGCCCCAACCACTAGGCCACTCCTCCACTCCATACCCATATATGAAGATTCATTCCTGCTTGTTCCTGGAGATTGACGTTTCTCAGTCTCCAAAGGTGCTGGAGGAGGAGCAAAACTCCAGAGGGTCGGGACTAGACTGGAGGGATGATAAGGAACCATTATTAAAGCGGATCCAGGATATCACTGCTTGATCCAATACAAGCATTGAAGAACCTGTGTCTTTTGGGGAAACTGCTAGATATTTATGACCTAGATTGGCCACTGTTGGAAACAAGATACTGGGCTTGATGGACCTTGGTCTGACCCAGGTATGGCATATCTTATGTTCTTATAAGAGACTTACCTCGCACTGGAATCTTTTGTGGCTCCCGAATGCTCAGCCAACCCTTTACAGCTTTAGTGCCGGTATGGTCAAGAGATCGGAGTGACAGGCTGTGTTCCCGCCGACAGCTCCTCACCCAAAATGAACTCCAGAGCCGCCGAACTAAGCCAGTCTTTTTGTTGGAAAGCTCCCTACCCACTAGTAAAGCTCTCCTGGCACTGCCCAACTTCAGCCCCCTTTTTTTTCTTCTTCAACTCGTTATTCCCAGCTTGCTGATCAAAAGTCTTTCAAAGGCAAGAACTATCCTGTAAACCCAACTGAAAGGACCCCTTAACATCACTAATTCCTAATTATCCCTTTAGTGAGTCTCTGAATCACACCCTCCAGCTGCTTGGAGACTGAGATACTGGAGCCAGCTGCTTATCCAGGATTAACGCATCAAAATGTGACATGCTTTGTCTCCAAGCTGCTGGAGGGGAGAGACAACCCGCAGGTGCTGGGACTGGATTGGAGGGACGATAAGGAATCACTGTGCAGATTTCACATTGCTTTTAGATTTATTAATTCATATCAACTTAATGGCTGAATTTTTTTAGGGAAAAAAAATCATTGCAAATACAGATGTATTGTATACATATCCTATATTTGGGTCTCATTGTGGGCCAATGGATGCATACACTGAAATACTGCATAATTAAAATAAAAACAAAATAAACATTTGAATCTGTAAAGAGATGAGTTTAAGGCGCTAGAGATCATGGAGAATAATATTATAAAATAAAAGGTCACCTACACCAATGGTCAAATCTATTGGTTTGCCTATTTTACAAAGATATATACTGTAGGTGTCAATGTGTCTTTATAAAATTCCCCTTGAAAAACTGCAGAAATCACAGCTAAAATGAAGCCATTAATATTTAAATTTTCTCAAGGCATATTTTGTAAAGTATGTGCATAAATTGTAACTCCCCCCATATTCTACACCACCCCCCCCCCCCCAATTAAGCCCACCAAAGTATATGCATTCTTGTATGCATGGGGTAACTTCATAAGGCATTTTAGCACATATGCTGGCATTTATAGTACATGTAAAAAAGCCTTTATTCCAGTTACCCTCCTTGAGGCTGCTTTGTATCTATTGCTATAGAACCAGCTAATAAAGACAATGCAATCATAGTTGAGAATAAAGAGATCTATAGAAAGTTAGTAGATATATCATTCTATGAAATTTTACCTGAAGATTTTATACCTCGTCTATAACAGAAATCTTAGAGAGCACAAAAAAAACATGATCCTTTATGAGTACGGTGTCCAGATAGCTATTACCCCACAGCATTCATGGAGTCACTTCTAGCACTAGTCCATAGACCACCACTTTGGATAGCGCGTAGAGCATGGGGACAAAGGAAGTGCATTGCTAATCAGATCTCCAAAGAAACAGAGAAGGTGACCAACCCCTCTGAGTCAACCCTGCTTTGTAAAATCATCTTTATGATTAAATGTGACAACACATTTCCTAGAAACAGAACAAGAAACAGATAGCTGGTTGATATCTACAGTTGTTTTGCACTTTGCACATAATACAGTTGCTACATATCAGAGATGACAGCCAAATTTCCTAGAAAAGGGAAATATTTTTTTTTCCTTTTCAGGCTACAAGTACCCTATAGAATGGTATATATTTTTCTGAGCTTCAAAGTATTTTGGCAAATAATTTTAAGAAGTCCTATGCTATGACCAAAGCAGCATAGCATGAAAAAACCTGGTAAAACAGACAAATGAACTAGAAACCTCTCATCATTGGCTGATGTCAGAAAGATTTTATACGGAAAAGCACAATAAAGGTGGCATGTCTCATCCACTGGGAGCTATGTAAATAATAAAACATTGCTGTGTCAGAAAAACACCGGAACCATGACCTGGACAGAAAGCATAGTTACTCACCTGTAACAGGTGTTCTCCAGGTACAGCAGGAATAAGTCCTCACATATGGGTGACGTCGGTGCTGACAGAGCCCTCGTGTGGAGCAATTCCACAGCTTTCAAAGAAAGCCTTTGGGATTGCATCGCGCATGCGCGGTCCCCTTCCCATCCAAGGGTGCCATCTTGCTCAGTCAAATGACACAGCTAGAAAGATGGCAAAATGAATAAAAATTAATAATAGGACTGCAACTCCCAGGGAGGAGGGAGGGTCATGAGGACTGATTCCTGCTGTCCCCGGAGAACAGCTGTTACAGGTGAGTAACTACGCTTTCTCCAGGAACAAACAGGAAGTCAGTCCTCACAAATGGGACTCCCTAGCTATAGGCTACTGAGAACCCATAGCTGAAAAATGGCTCCCTCCAGAAGAGCAGCAGCAGCTGTGATAGGAATTCAGCGGAGACGCAACACCCCCGGTTGCCTGACACCAGAGGGTAGGAGTTGCCTAAACCTCAAATAAGTTACGGAGTACCGCCTGGCCGAAAGCACTGTCCCGTCAGGACTCTCTATCCAAGCAGTATTGAGCTGCAAAAGTCTGGCCCCAAAGACGAGGTGTCGGCCTGGCCGATGTCTGCCAGCGGAACAGAGCGGAAGTGAGCCACTGATGTGGCCTTAGCCCTGACACGGTGGGCCGTGACTCGACCCTGCAACGGGAGGTCGGCTGCCCTGTACGCCCAGACGATGCAGTCTGCCACCCAGGTGGACAACACGCGCTTGAAGAAAGGTAGCACCAGCTTACTGGGGTCATAAGAGACAAAGAGCTGAGTAGCCCTTCGATGTCCCCACTTACACTCCAGGTAGAAGGCTAACTCCCTTTTACAATCATGCCCGGCTAGCATGCGGTCTGGGAAAAAATGTTCGAAGAACCACCTCCTGATTGAGGTGGAACGGAGAGACCACTTTCGGAAGGAACTTAGGGTGGGTGTGGAGGACCACCCTGTTCCTATAAAACCGTGTGTAGATCTTTCTGAAACAAGAGCTTGTAGTTCACTCACTCGTCTGACATATGTGAGTGCCACCAGGAAGAGCACCTTCCAGGAGAGGAAGCGCAGATGGCAAGCGGAAATCGGCTCAAAAGGTGGGCGAGTAAGCTGTTGTAAGACCACATTCAAATCCCACTCGGTTGCCAGAGGACGATTCGGGGGTTTTAGAAGAAGTAGACCTCTGAGGAATCTGGATACCAAGGGGTGAACTGAGAGAAGTTGTCCTTCCACTGGAGAGTGGTGTGCTGACAAAGCACTCAGGTGGACCCTGACAGAGTTAGACGAGGCCTAACTCTGAGGTGAAGCAGGTACTGCAACATCACTGGTACAAGGCAAGAGAAAGTGTTTTCATTGTGCTGGTTACACCACACCTCAAACCTACGCCACTTGAAGGCATAGGTTTTCCTAGTGGACTGCCTCCTTGAGGCCAGTAACACTTCTTCTACGTTCTTAGGTAGGAGGAGAGGAGCCAGCACTACCCTTTCAGCAGCCATGCCATCATGTTGAGGGACCTGAGGTTGGGATGTAAGATAGAGCCCTGCTTCTGGGACAGGAGGTCGGGCTGCGTCCCCAGAGGGAGTGGGGTTTCCACTGCCAGCTGGAGGAGAAGCAGGAACCAAGGTTGTCTTGGCCATCTGGGGGCTACCAGAATGAGAGGACTTGTCCCAAAGGATTTTGAATAGAGTCAGGGCTACCAGAGGCGTGGGAGGAAACGCATACAGGAGGCCCACGGACCAGGAGATCAGAAAAGCATCGGCAGCCATCCTTTGGGGATGTGGCTGTCTGGAGCAAAATTTGGGCAACTGATGATTCTGTGGGCTGGCAAAGAGATCTATGGACGGATATCCCCAGCAGTGGAAAATCTGCTGGACTACTTCCGGATTCAGTCGCCACTCGTGAGGTTGGAGAATCCTGCTTAGCTTGTCTGCTAGGAAGTTCTCCTGACCTGGCAGGTAAACTGCTTTGAGAGACATACCTTGTCCGATTGCAAAGGGCAGAGGTCCATTGTCTCCTGGCACAGGATAAGAGACCCTGTCCCTCCCTGACATTACATCTCACATCTACAACACAGTACTTACATACCTATTTTAAGGTGGACAATTGACCTCTTTTTGAAGATCTTTCTCCTTTTATATGTTACAGGAGACTGATTGCGCCTCATGGATTCTGGTGCCAAATACTGAGTAAACATACAGACGCTCCCTGTTCTTTTATGTGTTGTAGATGTGAGATGTAATGTTTATTGTGGAAATGCAATTTTTGAATTTATGGAATTCTAAAAAGTACTTTTGTGGATTGTGATTGATGCTAAAACAATAACTGTTAAAATAAGGATTTGGTTTAAAGGCTATTAGACCTATGATGTGAGCTTCTGCCATTTCCCTATGGTGTTTAGATTCGCCACATGTAGGGTTGAGGCCATCCTGAGGTCATGTTTGCCTGTCTGAATTGTGCTGAAATCCAGTTTTAAGAAACTGATATAGAGTTTGTTGAAAAAACCTTTCTATTAGAGGTTGTTTCTGAGGGTGTAATATTTATATTGATGTGCAAAATTAACCCATGAGGAAATATTATTCTCAGAGAAAATTAGCAGAAAGGTGAGAGAAGAATATAAGACTTCATACAAATATATCTGAAAACACTACTATTATATGAAAGATAAAATAACACACTTTGTAACTCTGATCATTAGTAAAATAGTATAATGTTTGCTCCATACCAAACTTCTATCATAATGCAAAATTGCAAATCTTGTGCATTTCCAATACAAAAAAGTCAGTTCTCCAGTCTGTCACAAAATATGTATCACTACTACTCAGATCTGACACAGAAAGTCTTTTTGTTTGCATTCAGATGCTGTGACAAGCCAACAGCTTCAAAAGGTATGCAGTAAAAATTTGGTGTTTTGTTCAGTGAACATTCTGTTATATGAAAAATCAACTGGACATTTTAGAGAGTAAATGAACCCATAACATTGTAGACAGCTACCCTGTGTCATATACAGGATTTAGACCTAGACTTTTAACAGGGAATGTTCAGAAAAAGCAGTATCACAAATTGGCTAAATTTAGGAAATCTGAGTAAACATGGCTTTTGGGACACACTTAAAACATCCAACAGAGGCAATGCTTGTGCTGAAAACTTTCAAAAAGGATAGCAGCCCTCACATCCGCCCATCAGAGCTGCACAACACACATGCCCTGACACACATTCTCTAAGCTTAAAGTATCTTTAAAAGTATCAACTAGGAAAGCAACATTTCAGAAAACAAAAGCATAGCAGGAAAGTGTGCACCGGGAAAGTGAAAATTGATAATTAAACAAATCAACACGGCAACCACAGACTGGAAAAGAGAGACTGCCTTGTAATTTAGGATCCTTCTAGAAACTGGTGCACACTGTAAGATCTGCATGAATAGCTGTGGAAAAATATATGCTGAAAACACTTCCTGAATGAAATCTAACATCACTATCTCATGAATACATAGAAAAGACAATTTTCAAAGTTGCACACGCATGTAAAATGCCTTTTCAAAGGTATTAATGTGCAAAAGTGTCCTCTGAAAATTGCTCCTCTTGCTTCCAATGAACTCCCATTGAAAATGAGTTTGCAGATTCGCAAAGCTTTGTTCAGGGAGGACAAAAATTGCTCTGCAGAGGGTGCTTTTATAATAGGCTGCTTATGGATGAAGGCCAAGTACGGCCAACGTATAAAATACCAGGGCAAAAATGGCAGAAACCATGCTTAGACTGAAGCTGTGGACATTTATGGCTGGTCAGGGGCAGCAGGTATAAATATTCATGTGTAAAATATACAAGTAAATGCATATTTTATAAATGCATGTAAAATTTCCATGCCACCTTCTTGGCATCACACATTCTTTTATGCGTGTAATGCCTGGGGTAAATTTTGTGTGGGTAAAAAGGCCTCTATGCATGAAAATTCCTTTATAAAAATGACCCCCATGATGTATATACAAGGCTGGTCCTTTATAAAGCAAACGAGATACTATATTCTACATCAGTGTTTCCCATGCCAGTCCTTGAGGTGCATCTAGCTGGTCTGGTTTTCTGGGTAGTCGCTGTGAATGTGCAGGAGATGGATTTGCATATACCGAGTTACCAGCATGCAAATGTCTCTCAGACACGTTCATTACAGACATCCTGAAAACCAAACTATGATTAGGTTGGGAAATGCTGTTCTAGATTCTAAATTTATATTAGTCCATTACAACATTAATAAATACAACATGCACAATGATGTGCCATAATAGTAAACAGAAGAGGCTGCACAGTGAAGACACTGGGAAAAATATATCTTTACACACACATATAACAAGAACGTATGCCAAATGAATCATCACTAGAGAGTCTACCTTGATGTAACACTACCATATCTTGGCTGACATCTGCTTTGACACTGCAGCTGAAAACTCTGTTCAGCCCAGACAGAAGCTTGCAGGGCTGGCTTGGAGTAAGGGCTTTCTACAGACATGCAGCTACACACTCCAGGAATGCCTTGTGAGCATCTTTCTGTCACTTTCCAAGCAGCACTCATACAAACTGTGACAGGTTGGGAACTTTAATGTTAATGTCCCCAATATTGATGTTGCGTGGAATTTCTGGTAAGTTGATGTTCTTCACTGCTGACACCGCACGTGCAGGAGCTGCTGAAAGGCTATTCTGTAAGGGAAGGAAAACAACAGAGAATTCATATATTAAAAATGCTGACCCCAGCTCCTGAATCATGAAACCAAAAAATGCATGCAACAAGCTGCAGTAGTTGGTTTTATGGTCAAACTACAATTCAGGTATCTGATGTCGGAATTTCCTAGTTCTGAGCATGGTAATAAAGGTCAGTAAACTAAGTTTTATACAGAATGTATTCACATATTATAGTAGGTTTTCCAATAGTTAAAATTCATTACATGGAAACACTACACTCACTACATGATCTTGTGTTTTAGAAAAGCACTTAAAACAATAAAATGAAATTTCTTTTGTCATCTTAGTCTTATAAAGGATTTCAGTATCTAAGTTAAAATCCATTTACCCAGTTCAAAAAATGTTAATTACAGGAATCAGGGTTAAAGGTTTCCAGGCTGGAGGGCAAGATGGCAGCAGGAAGCTGACTCTTGGCGGCTGCACCGCAGTAAGCTCCGCGTTTCTGTGCCAGTGGCAAACCTTGGCTCTACGGGTGATGGGGCAGAGGAAAAGGAAGCAAGCGGGCTTACCCGGAGCTCCTTCGCAGGCTTCTGTTGCTGGCCAGAGGACCTTGGAACTTTGTGGGTTTGCGGCTGCGGGGTTCGGAGCGGCGTCTTCGCCAGCACGATGGGAAGAGCAGTTGTCTGTGCTGGGCGCATCTGGAGTGAGTCTTTCTCCGGATCAGCAGGCACCCCCGACACAACCAGGAAGTGTGTCAACTCCCGATGGCGTTTGTTTTCAGTCTTCGCCGGGTCTCCGGGTGAGTACTCCGCAGCCTGGTGGTGAGAGACAAGTGCGGCAAGGGTTTGCCCTAACTTCCAGAGGGGAGAGTCAGCTGGAGGGAGGTGGTGTATCTGAACCGTCCCCTCGTGTGGTGAATCTGCAGCTGTTGGAGCCTGGAGGAGGGCTGCTTCCTGTGAGTCGGGTGTTAGAGAAGCCGGCGGTGATTACCTTGGACGTGCTGTGGGACGCCATCTCTGCATTGACTACAACCCTATCTAAAGTCGTGGGTTCTAGGTTCTGTAAGTACTGAGATATCAGTTTTGAAATTGGAGGCTTCCAAGAACCAGGAGTTGTAAGAGGGTTCTTTGTTAAAGGTGAAGGAGGATGTCAGTCATCTTCGGGAGGAGCATGTGGCACTAATGAAAGAGAGAGTAGTGCTGACACGGAAAACTGAGCATCTTGAAAATCTTGCACGACGAAACAATCTCCGTCTTTTGAACTTCCCAAGGTCTCCACTCTTGTCCCCCTTGGAAATGGTGCGGAAGTATTTTGGGGAAGTGCTAAAAATTCCAGCTGAGCACTTGCCCCCAGTAACTAGGGCTCAGTATTTGAAGGTTAACGTCTCTGGAGTATGGGAAAATAACTTGGAGACATCAGTGAGTGGAATTGGGGACTTGACAGGATTCCTGGAAAGTTCTATGGACGTGATCACCGAAAAAACGGCTATGCTTGTGAATCTGGCTCTGGAGGCTGATAATGCATTGATTCTTCGGTCTTTTTTCAAAAATATTAATGAGAAGTTTTTAGGTTCAAATGTACGTATATTTCCTAATCTCTCTCGTGCCACCCAATTAAGGAGGAAGGAATTCCTGGCTTATCGTGCTAGGACCACCTCCTTGGGTGCTACTTTTGTCATAAAATATCCTTCTAAGTGTTATATTTCCTATCAAGGGAAGAATTTCCTGGTTTTTGAACCTAAGCAACTCAGATTTTTTAGGTGCAAGGGAAGAGGCCAGGGTGGTGGTTGGTCCCATTTCAGCTGACGCGTAAGTCTTATCCTGCTAATAACAGGTTCTTTTTTCTTCAGGCCCTGCTTTACTCTCAAGATGTGATTGTAAATTGGGGTCATTGGTATTTCCTATAGCCCCCCCATATTATTGTGGACTAATGTTTGGGATAGGATGTGCTCTGCAATTTTCTTTATATATGTATTAACATATCTAGTTTGTTGTGGAGTTCCCATATTTTTCTGTTTTCATTCATGTGAATACTTGAGTGTTATTATAAATGCCAATAAAAATTATTTAAAAAAAAATCCAAATGCTGTAAACTATACTTTCTGGTGAAACAAACTGCTAAACTTGACAAAGAACAGCAGAACAGCCATACATATTTTGCAAGGTATAGACAAAAGATCATGAATAGACATTTCTGAGAATGGCAAAAGCAAAAGCAAGAAAATCTAGACAACAGGACTGAAGAGGACCAGGCTTGGGGAGTAACGAAGTTTACTAGGCATTAACAGGTCCTCACCAAACAAAATGGGCTTTTCAGTATTTATCGGAGATTGGGCACCTCTGGCTTATCATAAAGAGGATAATTTTATAACAGGTTGCCACGTAGGTACCTATTTTTAGCCTGTATGTCTTTTAAAAATACTAGGAGTAAGCCAGCATAAATAAGAGCCAGATCAAAGATGCTGACATTTTAGCAAATAATATATTAAATAAGAAGGTGAAATTAGACTTACCTGCTAATTGTTGTTCCTTAAGGAACTCCAGTCTAGTCCCGAACCTTAGAAGTTGTGCACGTCCTCCCGCAGCTTGGAGACTGAGCATGTCACAGTTTTGATGACACCAGGATAAGTATTGCAGGCACCGCCTTCTTGCTCCAGTACCCTATTGACAAAGCAGACTCACCAGAGCAATTAAGTAACCGGCTAACCTCTTTCTAAACTAGCTATAACATGTAAACATTTGTTAAAAACAAATTTCTATCTTCTTCTTTTTATTTATTTATTTATTTTTAATAATAAAAAGTTGGACATCCCCCTTTTTCCAAACCCTCTCTAACACAGCATCCCACGAGCGACCGTCTCAGCCCTTACTTACGGCTATGCCTTATGCTTCAGAGCGCCACTCGGCAGGTATTTACAGGGAGGGATGCGGGACTAGACTGGAGTTCCTTAAGGAACAACAATTAGCAGGTAAGTCTAATTTCACCTTCCTTAGCGTCCCTCCAGTCTAGTCCTGAACCTTAGGAGATGTAACAGAGCAGTAATCACTTTACCGGGAGGGACCTGCCAGACCAGCCTGAAGCACCGCCGATCCAAACTTACAGTCCCGTTCCGCTTGAACATCAGTTATATAATGTTTCACAAACGAATGCAAAGATGACCAAGTTGCCACTCTACAGATGTCCACTGCCGGCACCAAACTACTCTCCGCCCAAGAGGTAGCCTGTGCCCTAGTGCAATGCGCTCTCAAACCAGTAGGGACGACTTTACCCTTGAGCAGATAAGCTGAAGCAATAGTTTCCTTAATCCATCTAGCAATCGATGATCTAGCCGCCATCTCACCATGTCTCAGACCCCAAACAGCACGAACAATCTGTCTGTTCTTCGGAACGAAGTTGTTCGTTGCAAATACTTCTTCAATGCCCTTCTGACGTCTAACCTATGCAGCCGACCTTCATGTCCACCCTTGCCCGCCTTGTTGAACACCGGCAAAGACACCACCTGATTCACATGAAAGGCTGACACTACCTTAGGCAAGAAAGAGGGCACCGTCTGCAAAACTACTTTGTTGACCTCATAAACCAAAAACATCTCTCTACAGGACAAAGCCTGCAACTCCGAAACTCACCTCGCCGAAGCAATAGCTACCAAAAAGACCACCTTGAGAGTAAGATCCTTCATTGTCGCTTTTGCTAAGAGTTCAAACAGCTCCCGCACCAAGCCTCCAGCACCGTATTCAAATCCCAACCTGGAACCGAAACCCTGCGTGGAGGTCTCAACAGCGCCGATGCCCGCAAGAACCTCTTTACATCTGGATGCGTCCCTAGAGCCGCCCCTTGCACCTTTCCTCGAAAACACAAAATCGCTGCCAGCTGCACCCGAAGTGAAGCAGCCGCTAGTCCCCTTGCAAAAAGGCCAAAACTTGCGCCACCGAGGCCGTTAAAGCCTTAAGTCTTCTCTCTTCGCACCACGACTCAAAAATCTGCCAAACTCGGATGTACGCCAGAGACGCAGATCTCCTCCTAGACCTTAAGAGCATCGAGATCACCGCCACCGAGTAACCTTTGGCTGCTAACCTTGCCCTTTTAAGAGCCAAGCCGTAAGCGAGAACCGATCCACCTGCAGCATGGACAGTGGCCCTTGCTTCAGCAGATCTTTCCTGAACGGCAGCTCCACTATCAGATGCCTCAAGTTGGCATACCAAGGCCTCCTTGGCCAATCCGGCGCCACCAAGACTATGCTTCCCTTGTGTCTTTCTATGTGCTGCAGTACTCGCCCTATCAGCACCCAAGGTGGGAAAATGTACAGTAGCCGATCCTCCGGCCACTTCTGAATCAGAGCATCCAACCCTTCTGACATCCGCTCTCTTCTTCTGCTGAAGAATCTTTCCACCTTTGCAGATGCATAAGTCGCCATGAGATCCATGGCCAGGAGCCCCCAATGCTGTACTATCAATTCAAAGACCTCCTGATGGAGCACCCATTCTCCTGGATCCACTTTGACTCGACTCAAGAAATCGGCCATCACATTGTCCACTCCTGCCACATGCGCTGCCGATAATGCTACCAGATTCTCCTCGGCCCAATCGAGCAGCTCGTCCGTACCGCCTTAAGAGCCACACTGCCCGTACCACCTTGACGATTGATGTACGCCACCGCCGTGGCATTGTCTGAAAATACTCTTATCGCATTCCCCTTCAGCTGCCGCTGACATTCTTTCAAAGCTAGAGTGACTGCCCGCAGTTCTAACCTGTTGCTCGACCACATCTTCTCCAATGCCGTCCACTGCCCCTGCACATACTGCCCCTCGAAGTGCGCTCCCCAGCCGAACATACTCGCATCGGTCGTCAACGTCCTCCTATCCGGGGCTTCCAGAGGCATCCCCTTTTCCAGACAACCTGGGCGCAACCACCACTGCAGCGACTGTCTTGCTGCCGGAGGACAGACCAACCTTTTGGACAACTGATCCGACTGATGAGACCACCTCCTGAGCAGAGACCTTTGCAGCGGTCTCATGTGAGCTCTGGCCCATGGTACTACCTCCAGCATGGCTGCCATCGTGCCCAATATCTGCAAATACTGCCACGCTGAGGGAGCTGTTCTGTCCAGGAAGGCCTGCACCAACCTTCTCAGCTTGCTGCACCTGCCCTGCGGCAGAAACACTCTGCCCTTGCCTCTATCGAAGCGAGCTCCCAGATATTCTAACTCCTGCGTTGACTTCAGCTTGCTCTTCGCCACGTTTACCACCCAACCTAGCAATTGCATAAACTCTACCACTCGCCTCGTAGCCACTATGCTCTCTTCCTTTGACTTTGCTCGAATCAGCCAGTCGTCTAATTAAGGATGAACCACCACTCCTTTTCTCAACGCCACCGCCACCACCACCATGACCTTGGTGAACGTTCTTGGCGCTATCGCCAGCCCAAATGGCAACCCTTGGAACTGAAAATGGCCCATCGGCACCGCAAACCGAAGAAATCATTGATGCTCTATTCTGATTGGTATATGCAGATACGCTTCCGAAAGGTCTAGGGACGTGAGGTACTCGCCTTGTCGAACCGCCGCTATGACCGACCTTAGAGTTTCCATGCGGAAATGTGACACCCTGAGACAGCTGTTTACTCTCTTGAGATCCAGAATCGATCTCAAGGATCCTTCCTTTTTTGGCATCACAAAATAAATAGAGTATCGACCGCAACCGTATTCGTCTTTCGGCACCGGCATCGGCACCACCGCCTTTAGCTCTAACAACCTTTCTAAGGTCTGCTGTACCTCTGTCTGCTTCGACCGAGTTCTGCAGGGAGATTGAACAAACGCGTCCCTCACTGGACGTTGAAACTCTAGTGCGTAGCCTTTCTGCACGATTTCCAACACCCACTGATCCGACGTAATTTGGGTCCATGCTGGAAAGAACTCCCTTAAGCACCCACCCATGGGAACCATTCCAGCCTGGACCCTCCTCGCTTCATTGCGGTTTCTTACTGCTTGGAGGGGAGGAGGCTCCAAAACCTCTACCTGCCCCCCTGAAACCTCGAAATCCCGAGGCTCTGTATTGAAACCTTCCCCTCTGAAACTGACCAAATCTTGACTGTCGAAAACGCCTAAATTCCCGCTGCTGACTCCGAGACGGGGTCACCTGCCGCCCGCCCCTGCTTGAGTTGATCCTCCGGTAATCTTCCCCCTTTAGAGTCTCCTAAATCCTTTACCAGCTTCTCCATATCTTCCCCAAAGAGAAACTTCCCTCTAAAGGGGAGCTTTCCTAATCTCGCTTTGGACGCCGCATCTGCCGCCCAATTTCGGAGCCATAGTGATCTCCTCGCCACCACTACCGACGCCATACTCTTTGCCAACCCTCTTATCAGGTCGTACTGACTATCCGCTAAATACGCCGCGCCCGACTCCATTCGAGCCGCTTCTTCCACTGCTGCCTCAACCTGCAGCCCCTTCATCCTTTGGGCCCATCTCAAGCACGCCCTCGCCACCCAAGCTCCACAAATCGAGGCCTGCATGGAGAGCGCATTAATCTCAAACACCTGCCTTAGCAGCGTATCTAGCTTCCTATCCTGGGCATCTTTAAGCGCTGCACTGCCCTCCACGGGAATGGTAGTCTTCTTAGTCACCGAGGATACCGCCGCATCCACCTTAGGAGGCTTAAACAGATCCCTATCCAACTCTTGTATCGGATATAACCTGTTCAGCAGCCGTGAACCTTTAATGCTTGCTTTCGGCGTGTCCCACTCTTCCTGTATAATCTCAAACACCCTATGAATTGGAGACGCTCGCTGCGACCTCCACACGGCCTGTAACAATGGATCTTCCAAAGAAGTATCCACCCCCTGCTCCTCAGCCGGCATATTCAGAGCCCTCAGCGTCTCCCCAATTAACGCCGCCAGCTCCTCTCTACAGAATACCCGGACCACTCTAGACTGGTCCTCCAGTTCCGGCAACTCGCCTTCTTCCAACTCTTGCTCCACGTCAGAGTCCTCCAACTCCTCCAACTGACCTTCCAGTGCTACATCTAGGCCCGTCCTGTCCCCTGACAGTTTGACCTTCTTCCCAGGGACCCCACCCTTCTCCCCCTCCAGGGAAGGCCCCTGCCTCTTGGAACAGGGCGACACTTCCATTGCAGGACCCCCAAAGTTGGCCCCAGGCCCGCCCAGCGCTTGCTGTAGTAGGATCATAAACTGTTGGGAAAAAATGGCCCCCAAACCCCCTTGCATAGGCGTATGAGATAACGGAACATCCGGCGCCGAAGATGGACCCGGTGCTGGTTCCTGCAGTAGCATAGGGGCCTCTGGGCGCACCTCAGCCCCCCCCGACCTCCCTTGACAGCTCTGCCCACCGTATGCTCCTCCATACAAGAACTGGATGCCTCCAGGGCACAAACACTAAACACACCAGCCTCTGACGGACCCTCTCTTGATCCCACAGAGGAGGCAGCGCGGTTTGGAAGGCATACGTATTTGCTCCTTCAAATGTGCTTTATGCCTGCTTGTAACCTCTCCGTTTATCTTCGGGGGTTTTTTGTTTTTGTTTTTTTAAACAAATCTCCTTCTCTCGCTAGTCTGACCTTTTCTCCTCGCTGCTTAACACTTGGCAGCCCTCAAAAAACAGCAGCCGTTGAAGCCCCTTCTTCCCGCCGAAAAAAACCACACGGCGGGAAAATGGCCGCTGGACTCCACTTTCCTAAATAAAACACTGCCTGCTGCTCACCAACCGCCCGATCTAAACACCAGAGCCGAGCTCCCTGTTGCCAGAAGATCACTCACCACTCCGCTATTACCCCGGCCTCCTGAGGACTGACTCGGGCCTTTTCGCTGCTTTTCCGCCACTCCACGCTGTCTGCCTGCCTTCCTTCCAGTATGAGCGGCAGTCCTCGACGGCTCCTCTCCCACCGCGGGGGAGAGGATACCGGAGTCCCTGCTCTCGCTTCCCACACACTTCTCTGCAGCCACTCAGAATTACAGAGAGGGGGGGGACGGGGGGCCAGCCTTGCAATATTCAAATCAATTTTCAAAATCATCAATATCACCGATTTAAAGGGACCGCAGCCCCAAATTAAATATATAATTTTTAAATTTTCTTTTAATGCCTAATTCTCTAACTAATCTAGCCTTAATGATTCCTTCAGTGAGTCCCGAGCCTCAGAACTCACACCTCCTTCCGCTGCTTGGAGACTGAAAACTGGAGCAAGAAGGCGGTGCCTGCAATACTTAGCCTGGTGTCATCAAAAGTGTGACATGCTCAGTCTCCAAGCTGCGATAGGACATGCACAACTTCTAAGGTTCGGGACTAGACTGGAGGGACGCTAAGGAACATAAGAAATATCATACTGGGTAAGACCAAGGTACATTCAAGCCCAGTATCCTGTTTCCAACAGTGGCAAATCTAGGTCACAAGTACCTGGCAGGTTCCCAAAAAGGTACACAGATTCCACAATTCTTATTCCTGGTTCTCCTTAATAACGGTTTATGGACTTTTCCTCCAGGAACTTATCCAAGCCATTTTTTAAACCCAGCTACACTAACAATTTTTACTACATCCTCTGGTAACGAATTCGAGTTTTATTACACATTGAGTGAAAAATATTTTCTCTTATTAGTCTTAAATGGGTTACACTAACGTCATTGCGTGTCCCCTAGTCTTTCTACTTTTTGAAGGAGTAAACAACCAATCTACATTTACCCGTTCCACTCCATTCATTAATTTAGAGAACTCTATCATATCTCCCCAAAGCCATCTTTTTTCCAAGCTGAAGAGCCCTAAACGTTTAAGCCTTTCCTCATAGGGGTATCCTTCCATCCCCTTTACCATTTTGGTGGCTCTTCTCTATACCTTTCCTAATTCTGCTATATCATTTTTAAGATACGGCGATCAGAATTGCACACAATATTCAAGGTGAGGCATTATAATATCCTTTGTTTTATTCTCCATTCCTTTCCTTATGATTCTTAGCATTATATTTACTTTCTTGGCTGCCACTGCACATGGTGCAAAGGGTTTAAATGTATTATCCACAATGATGCCTAGATCCTTTTCTGGGGTGGTAGTTCCTAATGTGGAACCTTGCATTATATAAGCTATAGTTTGGGTTGTTCTTCCCATTAAATTTCATCTGCCATTTGGACAGCCAGTCTTCCAGTTTATCAAGGTCCTCTTGCAATTTTTCACAATCCTCGTGTGAAACTTTGAATAATTTTGTGTCATCTGCAAATTTGATCACTTTGCTTCTTATTCCTATTTCCAGGTCATTTATGAATATGTTAAAAAGCAGCAGACCAAGCACAGATCTCTGGGGTGCTCCACTATTCACCTTTCTCCATTGAGAAAATTGGCCATTTAGCCCTACCCTCTGCTTTCTATCTTTTAACCAGTCCCTGTTCCACAATAGTACACTGCCCCTGTTATGACAAGATTAATTTATTTTGACGGGTCAAGCAGAGAGTTGGAGAAAAAGAGAGCGCTAGAGGCGGTGTACTTAGATTTCAGCTAAGACTTTGACCATGTTCAGTAAGATACTTATAAATAAATAGAGCACTCTAGGGATGGACCCTAAAGTGATTGACTAGATTAGAAACTGGCGGAGTGGGAAGCAATAAGAAGTATTTTTTTGAAGGTATGAATAAGCAGGTAGATAAAAGTGAGCTTGTTGATATAGTGTATCTGGATTTTCAGAAAGACTCAAGCTCCCTCATGAGAAACTCTTGGTAAAATTAAGAAGTCATGGGACAGGAGGCAATGTACTATTGTGGAGCAGGAACTAGTTAAAAGATAGAAAGCAGAGGGTAGGGCTAAATGGCCAATTTTCTCAATGCAGAAAGGTGAATAGTGGAGTATCCCAGGGATCTGTGCTGGGCCCACTGCATTTTTAACATATTCATAAATGACCTGGAAATATGAACAAGCAAGGTGATCCAGCTTGCAGGTGTAAACTGCAACTCTGCCACTGCTCCGTCCAAACTCCACCCCAGAACATGCCAACACACAGGTCATGTAAATGTACTGATCACCATGCGTACTTTTACGTATGTAATGCCTGGAGCAGTCTTATGCCCAAAAAATCCTTTATAACATTAACTTCAAAGTGTTCAACCTAGTGGCTATTAAGTACACCACTTAAACAACCACTTAAACAACCAGTTTCACTTACTTCTAAAAGCCTTGTTTACTATGGGGGGGCATCATTGTAGGTCTGGGGTGAGGGCAAACTTTGTAACTTTATAAGCTGGAGATGATTTTCAAAATACTATTCAGCTTATCAAATTAACAAAAAAAAATGCCCTATCGGCTTTAATTTCACTGTATTGTTTTAAATTATAATGTCATATTTTCTGGGATATACTCTAGACTACAGTTAGATTAAAAATGATTTTTGTCATTAATGTTACTTAAAATATGCTATTTGGCAGGACTCTTCACAAGGTTTCTTGCATGACTCCAGCTGGGGGAGTTAAGCAAGGAAACTTATTTTATTGCTTGGGTTATAACGCATTCTGCCTCTACTGAGCTGCAAAAGAAAAACAGATGTCATCTCGTTCTGAGACCTGCAGGATATCATACAAAGACCAGTTTATGTTATGGAGCTTGAACGAAGAGATGTGACGGTAGAAGAAAGAGTAAGAAAAACAGCAGTTATGTATGCAGCACTGATAATATACTTTCCTGATTCAGCCCTCTATTCATTCGTAAAATCATCTCATATTGTCTAATTTATTCAATCCCTTCAACCTTAAACTAATATGCATAGAGTTGTGAGCCTTAAAATCCCTGATCATAGCTCTCGCGGGTTATTAAACCTTCCTACAGTGGCATAAGTTCAAAGAAAGGATCTTCAAGCAACCATTTTGGAAGGGGCATCAGAGTATGGGATGATCTTCAAAAGATCCAAGAGTGGATAAAAGAACATAAGAACATAAGATATGCCATACTGGGTCAGACCAAGGTCCATCAAGCCCAGTATTCTGTTTCCAACAGTGGCCAATCTAGGTCATATGTACCTAGACGTTTCCCCAAGGGACACAGGTTCAAGCATTGATATCCTGGGTCCCTTCTTAATAATGGTTTATGGACCTTTCCTCCAGGAACGTGTCCAAATCTTTTTTAAACCCAGCTACACTAACAGCCTTTGCTACATCCTCTGGTAACAAATTCCAGAGTTTGATTACACGAGTGAAAAAATATTTTCTTTTATTAGTCTTAAATAATTTACCTTGTAGCTTCATTGCATGTCCCCTAGTCTTTCTATATTCTGATAAGGTAAACAATTGATCTACGTTTACCCGTTCCACTCCGTTCATTAATTTATAGACTTCAATCATATCTCCCCCTCAGCCGTCTCTTTTCCAGGTTAAAGAGCCCTAACCATTTTAGCCTTTCTTCATAGGAGTATCCATCCATCCCCTTTACCATTTTGGTGGCTCTTCTCTGAACCTTTTCTAAAATCACTATATCCTTTTTAAGATACGGCGACCAGAATTGCACACAATATTCAAGGTGCGGTCTCACCATGGAACGATATAGAGGCATTATAATATCTTTTGTTTTATTTTCCATTCCTTTCCTTATCATACCTAGCATTCTATTTGCTCTCTTGGCTGCCGCTGCACACTGGGCCGAGGGTTTAACATGCTATCCACAATGACGCCTAAATCTTTTTCCTGGGTGGTGGTTCCTAATGTGGAACCTTGCATCGTGTAACCATAGTTTGGGTTGTTCTTCCCTAGGTGCATAACCTTGCACTTGTCCACATTAAATTTCATCTGCCATTTTGATGCCCAGTCTTCCAATTTATCAAGATCCTCTTGCAATTTTCCACAATCCTCTTGGGTTTTAACAACTTTAAATAGTTTTGTGTCATCTGCAAATTTGATAATCTCACTCATTATTCCACTTTCCAGGTCATTTATGAATATGTCAAAAAGCAGCGGACCCAGCACAGATCCCTGGGGTACACCACTATTCACCTTTCTCCATTGGGAAAATTGGCCATTTAGGCCTACCCTCTGCTTTCTATCTTTTAACCAGTTCCCGATCCACAATAGTACACTGCCTCCTATCCCATGACTCTTTAGTTTTGCCAAAAGTCTCTGATGAGGGACCTTGTCAAAGGCTTTCTGAAAGTCCAGATACACAATATCAACCGACTCACCTTTGTCCACCTGTTTATTCACTCCTTCAAAAAAACATAACAGATTAGTAAGACAAGATCTTCCTTGTCTAAAGCCATGTTGGCTGTCTCCCATTAGGTCATGACTATCTACATGCTGAGTAATTTTATTCTTTATGATGGTTTCTACCATTTTTCCCGGTACTGATGTCAGGCTCACCGGTCTGTAGTTTCCCAGATCACCCCTGGAACCCTTTTTAAAAATTGGTGTTACATTGGCGATCCTCCTATCTTCAGGTATTAGAGATGATTTTAATGATAGTTCACAGATTACTAATAGCAGGTCTGCAATCTCATATTTCAGTTCTTTCAACACCCAACGCCGGCGGGAACTTCAGAGCAGCACCCGCAGCCATCTTGCAGCTCCCCGATCAGGGTAGAGCTCCTGAGCGGGCCGGCCAGCCTTCCCGCTCAGGCCTCCAGCCCAATCGGGGCTGTGGGAGGAGGAGCCGGCAATCAAAACAGCAGCCGCCGCCAGGCGGGCCTGCGCCTGTCGGGCCCGCCCCTGAGGGCCTCGCCTGAGGGCCCTTTGGCTTGGCCCTTAGGCGCGGGCCCGAAGGGCGAGGAGCAAACCGAGCCCTTAAAGCAGTTCAGCTACATGAAGCGGTTTGTATGAGAGAGACGACCGAAAGTGGTGAAGAGCAACGTTGAACTTTTGTGCGCTCCGGTCTCAAGATCTTTCGTGTCAAATAGCAGATGATTAGACACCTTGCATTACAATGTTAACCAACTGATATACTTGAATACATTGTATATATTGTAAAATGCCTCATACTGCCATTGCTGCCTTTAACTAGCTAACCTCTCTGGAGGCAAGTGGCTTGTGTTCCTTGCAAGCACTCTCCTGTCTAGCCTGATAGCCGAGCATACTATTCATGTGTCTCTCCCCCTGCTGCTTTGAGCAGATACCTACTCTGTTAACAGGCTTGCTGTCTTAGCTGTAACTCACTGCAAATTGTTTTGGATACCACCATCTTACTCTTATATTCTTGCTCATCACTGTACGTTATATCTCCTAGACTACCCAACCAATTGAAGTACAGAAATAATCCTCTAGTGAGTTGTTGTACATTCCTAGCGCACAAAGATGGAACACCCTAACCCTGCCATACTTGGCCTTTTTTTCATATTCTCTAGTTGGCTCCCAAGCTCTCTAGCCCTATTTCCTTCTTACAATCAGATCCCGATCCTTCATAGCCATGAGAGAAGATGGGCAGGTACCTCTCATCATAGTGTAAATTGGGACACACGATCGCATCACCCCCATCTTCTACACATTGCACTTCAACACTCTAGGAAAGATACACAGGTCAAAAGCCCCTACCCACAAAATCTAAAATGTGCTCTTATCAATGCCCGCTCAATCCGTAAAAAGTTGCCAGTGATTGCAGACATAATAGCCCTCCATAATCTCGACATCCTCATGGTCACCGAAACATGGCTATCTCCTGAAGATAATGTCATACTCAACCAGCTTCTTCCTCCGAACTTCTCAGCATACACAGGCAATAGACAAAACAGGAGAGGAGGTGGTGTTCTCATCCTCAGCAGAACAGAGCTCCATTTCCAGCTAGTTGACTTCACTAGTACAAACCACTTGGAAACAGTCTCCATTTCCAACAAGATCTGCTCTATAAATCTGCTCTATAGGGCTCCCCTCAGCCTCCACAGAAGATCTCCCAACTATTATAAACCTCGCATCCAATGTCCAGAATCCAACTACTCCAAATTGGATTTTAGGTGATTTTAACCTGCCAGCGCTTCAAGATATCCATTCATCTACCTTTCTTGAAGCCCTCAATATTCTAGGATACAAGCAAGTAGTAATAGAACCCACTCATGTGAAGGGAAATACACTAGATGTAGTAATTACACTAACCTGGTAATTGTAGTTCCTTTAGTGACGACAGCTTAGTCCTCCACTTCTGGGTTATGAACCTCCTCCTGCAGCATGAAGACTGGATATGACAAACTTGTGACATCACGGGATATAGCATACTGGAACGTCCCATCAGCCCCAGTGAACTTCTGACAAAGCAGACTCAAAAGAGCAACAAATAAGTAGCTAAGACAGTAAATCAAACCTAAAGTTCTAAAAGAACTAACACTGAACCGATAACAAGACAGCCCAACCAATTTTCCCTTGGGCTAAACGACTTGCATCCGCAGCCGTACCCCAGCTCCACTGCCACACCAAGGAACCAGAGAGCAGGGCACAGCCACCAAAGAGTGGAATCACTTACCTGACATTTGCACTGCCTTGCACCGAACGCGCTCCGACAACTGACACTCTCTCGGATGGGAAGGAGGACTAAGCTGTCGTCACTAAAGGAACTACAATTACCAGGTTAGTGTAATTACTACTTCCTTAGCGTTCCTCCAGCTTAGTCCTCCACTTCTGGGATGTACCAGAGCAGTACTAACGGGCGGGACCATGCCATCCGGAGCGCAAAACCGCCGCCCCAAAACAGGCATCCTTGGCCGCCAACACATCTAGGCGGTAGTGCTTACTGAAAGTATGTAGAGAGGACCACGTAGCCGCTCTGCAAATATCCACCGGCGGAACCAAGCCATGCTCCGCCCAGGAAGCCGCCTGCGCCCTAGTGGAATGCGCCCTCAATCCCACCGGCGCCAGTCGCCCGCGCAAAACGTAGGCGGACACAATGGCCTCTTCAATCCATCTGGCAATAGTCGCCTTCGCCGCCGCCTCCCCTTTCCGCGGACCCCCGAAGGCCACAAAAAGCCTATCCGACTTGCGAAAGGGTTCGGAAACTTTCAAATAATGTTTCAATGCTCTCTTGACATTGAGACGGCGTAATCCGCGGTCGGCAACTTCAGCTCCGCCAGCTCCTAGGACGGGCAGAGAGACCGCTTGATTCAAATGAAACGGAGAGGAAACCTTCGGCAAAAAAGACGGAACGGTGCGCAGCACCACCTTCTCCTTAGAAAAACACAAAAACGGCTCCCGACAAGAAAGCGCCTGCAACTCCGAAATACGCCGCGCTGAACAAATGGCCACAAAAAAAAACGTTTTCAAGGTGACGTCCTTAACCGACGCCTGATTCAAGGGTCAAAGGGCTCCTTGGCTAGAGCCCCCAAGACGAGATTAAGATCCCAGGGCGGGACGGAAATCCGATGAGCCGGACGCATCCAGGACACTGCCAAAGGCTAAGAGCACCGGAACAGAGGCCGTAGCTGCACGACACTGTCGCCGCGAACACCAATCCTCAAATATCCGCCAAACTCGCACATACGCTAATGAAGTGGAACGCTTCCGCGCCTGAAGCAAAGTGGAAATAACCTCTCTGGAATAACCTTTCTTTCTCAGGCGCGCCCTTTCAATGGCCAAGCCGTAAGCGAGAATCGATCCACCTGAGGCATCCGAAGCGGACCCTGGATTAACAGCGTCTCAGACACTGGAAACCGCCACGGGGCGCCGTCCAACAATCGCATGAGATCGGCGTACCAAGGGCGTCTCGGCCAGTCCGGAGCCACCAGCAGAACCCGGCCCCGATGCGCCTCGACCCGCTGAAGAACGCGCCCGATGAGCGCCCATGGCGGAAAGACATACAGGAGCCCCGCCGTCGGCCAAGGTTGAGTCAACGCGTCGATGCCCTCCGACATCCTCTCTCACCTCCTGCTGAAGAAGCGCGACACCTTCGCGGACTGAAGAGTCGCCATCAGATCCATGATGGGCGGGCCCCATCTCTGAATGAGCTGCTCGAACACATCCGGATGCAGCTCCCATTCCCCCGCATCCACCTGGACTCTGCTGAGGAAATCGGCCTGCACGTTGTCTTTCCCTGCTATGTGCGCCACCGAGATCGCCGTCAAGCGCGACTCCGCCCAAAGGAACAGATTGTCCGCTTCCGCCTCCATCGCCACACTGCCAGTACCGCCTTGCCGATTGATGTATGCTACCGTCGCCGCGTTGTCGGACAATACCCGGACCGCTTGTCCCGTCACCTGCGGCTCGAACCGGCTGAGGGCTAACCAGACCGCGCGGAGCTCCAGGCGATTGATCGACCACATGCTTTCTTCCGGAGACCAAACGCCCTGCGCGAAAAGATCCCCGCAATGGGCCCCCCAGCCCGCCAGACTAGCATCCGTCATCAACGGAAGCCACTGAGGCGGCTCCAAAGGCATACCCAAGGACAGGGACCGAGGCCTCAGCCACCAGCGAAGGGCCTGCTTGACTTTGACCGGGCAAGGAAGGCGTTTACTTAAGGAATCCGTCTGATGCGACCACCGGCGGAGCAGGGACCTCTGTAAGGGCCTCATATGAAAGCGGGCCCAAGGCACCACCTCCAGGGTCGCCGCCAGCAACCGAAGGTAACTCCAAGCCGAAGGCGCCGGAATCAAAAGGAACTCCCGTAGCCACCGCCGCAGTGCCTCGATCCTGCGAACCGGCAGAAAGACCGCCCCTCTCTGCGTATCGAAGCGCACTCCGAGGTATTCGAGGCTCTGAGTCGGTACCAGCTGGCTTTTGAGCGGGTTGATCACCCAACCAAGGCTCTGTAGAAAGGACACCACCTTTGCTGTGGCCGCTGCGCTCTCGGACTCAGACATCGCCCTGATCAACCAATCGTCAAGATAAAGGTGAACCAGAATCCCTTCCTTTCGAAGCGCCGCCGCGACCACCATCATGATCTTGGTAAAGGTCCGCGGAGCTGTAGCCAGACAGAAAGGAAGAGCATGGAACTGATAATGCCCCCAGGGCAGCGCGAAGCGCAAATATCTTTGATGGGACACTCTGATAGGGACATGAAGGTAAGCCTCCGTGAGATCGAGGGATGACAGAAACTCCCCTTGCCTCACCGCCACGATGAGTGACCTGAGAGTTTCCATCTGGAAATGCGGGACGCGGAGAGAACGGTTGACCCCCTTGAGGTCGAGAATAGGCCGGAGGGCGCCGTCCTTCTTTGGCACCACGAAATAAGTGGAATACCGTCCCAGGCCATACTCCTCCAACGGCACCGGGACCACGGCGCCTAGCTGCAGAAGCCTGTCGAGTGTCTGTTGGACCGCCATGGACTTGACGCGGCCTTGCCAAGGAGACAGCACAAAAGAGTCCCGAATCGGCCTCGCAAAGTCCAGAGCATAGCCGTCGCGAATGATCTCCAACACCCACTGATCCGTCGTTATTTGGGCACAGACAGAGAGAAACCCCCGAAGGCGCCCCCCAACGGGAAGAAGCTCTGTCTGAACCCACCTCATTTCATTGTGGTTTCCGGGCGGACCCAGAGGACGACGCGGCGAAACCTCTAATTGCTCTGCAAAAGCCCCGAAAGGCCTGCCCGTGAGGAGCAAACCGCCCCCTTTGAAAACCAGCCGAACGAGATGACCGAAATCTCCTGAAATCTCGAAACTGACCCCTGGGGGCCGGAGAGAATTTGGCTTGTTTAGGTTTGTCCTCTGGCAGCCTCCCGCCCTTGGACTCCCCCAGGTCTTTGACCAGCTTGTCCAGATCCTCACCAAACAATAATTTTCATTTAAACGGCAGCTTACTCAATCTAGACTTGGATGCGCCATCTGCCGCCCACTGTCTGAGCCAGAGAGACCGGCGAGCCGCAACAAGTGAAGCCATACTATTCGCCAGCGCCCGGATCAGGTCGTAGTGCACATCTGCCAAATATGCAGTACCCGACTCCAGACGCTCAAGTTCCCTGACACCGTCTTGGTCCAATGCAGCCGTTTAACGGAGATGCTGCGCCCATCGGAGACAGGCTCTTGCCACCCAGGCCCCACAAATGGAAGCCTGCAACGAAACCGAATCGGCCTCAAAGGATTGTTTCAACAAGCCATCTACTTTACGATCCTGCACATCTCTTAAAGCCGCACTACCTTCCACCGGGATCGTGGTCTTTTTAGTAACCGCCGAAACTGCCGCATCAACCCGGGGAGAGCTGAACTTGTCCCTGTCTTTATCCGCCAAGGGATACAGCTTCTTCATAGTCCGAACTCCTCGGAGGGCCGTACCGGGCAGATCCCACTCATCCTGGATCATTCTATCCACAACCTTGTGGACCAGAAACACCATCTGAGTTTGACGCACCGCCTGAATGATAGGGTCCTCACCTTCGTCCTCCACCACCGGCAGAGCCGTGGCGAGCTTCAGTGTCTGGAGAGACTCCGTGATCATTGCTACGAGCTCCTCTCTCCGGAACACCCGAATAATTTTAGACTGATCCTCGGGCTCAGGAATTTCTCCTTCCTCCAAATCGGCTTCCACGTCGAGATCAATGTCTTCCATCTCCTGCCACCCAAGCTCCGAGGTGGGCTGATCCAAGGGCCGAGACCACTTCGCCGGCCTAGGAAAACGAGCCCCCCCATCCGTACCAGCTAACGGCAAGACCGGAGAGGGAAACAGAGAGGCCTCGGGGACCTTCCCCTGCCGTCTTAAACAAAACGCCTGATGCATCAACAGAACAAAGTCAGGAGAAAACTCTACCATAGGCATATCCGCTCCAGACCCGGAGAAAGTGGACGGACCCCCCGCCTTCGCCTCTGGCGTCACCACCACAGGAGGGGACCCCCACTGCTCACCATCCCCAGCAGCCGTGGCCCCTTGCAAAGGCGGGGAAGCTGCGCTGTCCATCTGCTGCTCAACACTAACAGATACGGCAGCACAGCCCCTACAAATGCCAGTATCAGCCATCGTGCCCCTGTGGGTCCCACACACCACGCACTGCGGGCGGCCAGACATATGCTGACGCAGTCACATACTGAAAAAATATATAGGAACTCCCAAACTGGTCTGCTCTGCTTTGAAATGTCTCTCTAGTGGACCCAAAGCCGGCTAAAACCGATTTCAATTTCCTTCTGATTTATTTATTTATTTATTTTTTGTATTATGGTGAAGAAGGCTAAGGAGCCCCAAACCCGAAAGGGTTCAGTGCCCAGCCCATTCCTTCCTGCACTAAAGACAGGCCTGCGAAAAGAAACCCCCCTGCTCCAAGGGAATGCTAAGCGCTAAGCCCCGAACAAAAGAAAGAAAATAAAAGTAAATAACTGGAAAGAAAAAACACCCCTGAGAGGGCAGAAGCTAAAAACCTAGCCCGTGGGTACCCCAGCAGAATGATCTCTGTACCGCGTAGCCAGAGCCTGCACGCGGGAAAAAACCACGACTCCAAAATGGCCGCGGGCACACTCGAGAGGCAGTTTTGGCGCCTTTTTAAAATGCCGTTCTTGTCCGCCCCCCGACGTGAACGGGATGCCCAAAATAAGACTCACCGGAATCCTCCGAGCCCTGCCAGCAAGGACGTTACTCCGACCTAAGAGAAACGTTCGGTGCGAGAGCTGTTCCGCGTGTCTGCAGGCCTGCCGCCGACCCCGCTCATAGGCAGGAACCGGCGCGTCGTGGCAGAGCAGGGAAACGTCGGCACGGCTCCAAAGCAGACCATGCGCCTGAGAGGCTCTCTCCCACGCTGCTCGGGGAGAGTATACCCCAACAACTCTTGAGGTCCTGGTGTGACAGGGGAACTGACCAGCCCCTCCCCCCTTCCAGGAGCCTATGTCTGCCACGGGATCTCCTGATTCCCCTGTAGCCTGCACTGTTTCTTTTTTTTAAATGAAAAATATCAATTGAAAGAGGAAACCCAAAAGCAAAAGCTAAACCTAATCCTAACTACTCCTTATCCGTTCCTCCAGTGAGCCCAGGACCCAGGCTCACAAGTCCTCTTGCTGCATGAAGACTGGACACACTGGGGCTGATGGGACGTTCCAGTATGCTATATCCCGTGATGTCACAAGTTTGTCATATCCAGTCTTCATGCTGCAGGAGGAGGTTCACAACCCAGAAGTGGAGGACTAAGCTGGAGGAACGCTAAGGAACTTATTTTCGCTCCTCAGTCAGTATCTGTCCAATTCCATGACACAGTGTTGTCCATATCTTCTGTACCATGGTCAGATCACAAACTCATCATTTTCCGGATTCCCACTCATGCCAGTCAATCAAGAGTAACAGAACTCCAAGTAATCCCCCTAAACTACCTGTTAGAAGTTTCTGCACATTCAATAAAGATCTGATCCTGGCAGAAGCAGGACCGCTCCTTAATGCGACCACCATGGACCTGGAGGAGATGGTCACTTGCTGGAACAATAACCTTAGTGCGATTGCACTTCGTCAGCCACCTAATAAGTCATCAAGAAAAAGACCTACAGCGCCATGGCTCACATCTGATCTAAAAGCATCTCTCAAGTTACTACAGAAGCTTGAGAAGCGTTGGCGTAGGTCACATTCCATTCAAGACCAGGCTACATATCTTCACCAGCTAGCCGCCCACCGCGAAGCCATCTCAAGGAAAATGAAACGGCACCACTCTGACACCCTGAAACGCTCCCTCAATAAACCTCATGACCTTTTCAACCTTGTCAAGTCTCTATCTAAGGAACCAACTCCTGATCTCCAATGTGAAATTCACCCGCAGGACTTTGCCACCTACCTACAATCCAAGTTATGTCAGACAAATAAAATTTCTCTTGGCGTCTCCACCACAGACCAAGGGTGTGCAACATATGCAACTTCATTAACGGCTTTCTCAACCCCTTCCAAGAAATGCATCGAAGATACTATCATGAACCTCAACACCACTACAGCTCAAACAGATCCTTGTCCTGCTTTCTGGATAAAGGAACTGCGCAGCAATCTCAGTCCGATAATTTCGAAAATAATGGACCTTTCTTTCACAAGTGGTTATTTCCCATCTGCCCTCAAACGCACGTCAATCAGACCTCTGCTAAAAAATAGTAAACTAGACCCCCAAAAGGTAGACTCCTACAGACCCATTTCAAGTATACCTTTTCTCGCAAAGTTAATTGAAAAAGAGGTGAAAAGGCAGTTACAAGACCATATTGACTCAGTTGCTCCATGAGATCCATGCCAACATGGATTCAGGGAGGCACATGGAGTGGAAACACTCCTGACTACCCTTTTCAACAATATAATCACCGGCATTGACAACATACGTCAGGGTTTTGCACTCATTTTCCTAGACATTGCTGCAGCCTTTGACTCAAGAAATCAAGAGATTCTCCTAGGATGGCTAAATGAGAAGGGTATCTGCGGAAAAGCTCTAGAGTGGTGCAGATCATACTTGTCTGGTAGATGGCAGCACGTACGATCAGGTGGAACAACATCAGAACCTTTTCACCAAGGTCAAGGAGTGCCTCAAGGATCCTCCCTATCGGCGTTGATGTTCAACATATACATACAACCATCTGCAACATCATCCGAGATTTCAATGTCAGTTGTATGGTATATGCTGATGATGTCCTACTCTACATGCCATTCTCCATAGATCAAGTGGACCTCTCCCCTCTGACCAACTGCTTCAATGCCATATCTGAATGGCTCTTATCACAAAACCTTCGAATCCAGCATAAGAAAACTGAGGTGCTCTTCATTACAAGGAATCCAAGCTTTAACCCACCCCAATTCCTGAAGGTTAAAGAAGCTGATCTTCAAGTAAAACCTACAATTCGTTACTTAGGAATTACACTGGATCAAAACCTTGACAGGAGTGGAGGAGTGGCCTAGTGGTTGGGGCAAGGTACTTCAGGCCGGAAGGTCGGGGGTTCAAATCCCACTAGAGGACAGCAACCTTGGGCCGGAAGGACTGGGGTTTCCAGTCCCACAGGTGCTCCTTGTGGTATTGGGCAAGCCACTTAACCCTCCATAGCCCATGTTCCCTGTAAAATAGTTATCCAAGTTATAATGCCCTGTTCAATGTAATTTCAGTTTGTTCAATGTAAACCGCACTGATGCAGAATAGCGCGGTATATAAGAGAATGTAAATAAATAAATAAATGAAGGCACACATAGCTAATACTGTAAGAGCAATTTATTTCAAGATTCGTTCTCTCAGACACCTACGACCCTTGATGGAACCAGAAGATTTTCGGACAATTTACCAGGCGCTTATCATACCACACCTCGATTATGCCAACGCCATATTACAAGGTCTCCCCCAATCCACCTTGAATCCCTGGCAACTTGCCATGAACAGTGCTGCAAGAGTTCTCCTGGGTGCATCTAAGAGAGACCATGTGACGCCCCTTCTAAAGCAGTTACACTGGCTACCTGTACAAGCAAGGATTTTCTTCAAAACAGTACTGCTGACATTCAAAGCAATAAATAACCTCTCATCATCTTCAATATCTGACCTTATCCAAACAGCAGCTACTAATAGACCAAGAAGATCAACATCAATAAATATGCTAGATGTGCCAAGAGAATTAACTAAATGCACCTCGACAACTGCAAACAGGGCCTTCAGACTCTGCGCACCAAGATTCTGGAACTCATTACCATCTAACATCAGGGCAATCACTAGCATAACCCAGTTTAGGAAAGCCCTAAAAAACACTTCCTTTTCATAAAATTCTTCCCTGAGAGTAATGAATCTAATCACCAACCAAATATGTTCAGCTATGCCTCCACACACTATCAGTTAGGTGACCACACCATGCAAGGAGTCCCCGACCATTAAATTCACCTCTTTACTATATCTCGTTATTGACACTGTTGTGTAAATAGTTATATTGTTATCCAAGTTGGTTCTCCTGTTATTTGTAATATCAGACTTATGTACCCTGTCTGATTGTTATGTTCCATGTAAACCGCGCTGATACTGAATAGTGCGGTATAGAAGAAACTGTAAATAAATAAATAAATAATACCATCCGGCCCAGGTGATTTGCTACTCTTCAGTTTATCTAATAGTTGTAATACATCTTCCCGATGTATCGATATTTCCTTCAATTCTTCCGCACCTTTAAATACCACTTCAGTCATGGGTAACATCCCTACATCTTCCTCAGTAAAGACCGAAGCAAAGAATTCATTCAGTCTCTCCGCTATCGCCTTGTCGCCTCTTAGTGCTCCTTTAACCCCTTTATCATCTAATGGACCAACTGACTCTCTCACAGGTTTTTTGCTACGAATGTACTTGAAAAGGTCTTTATTTCGCGTTTTTACTTCCGCAGCAAGCTTCTTCTCAAATTCTCCCTTTGCCTGCCTTATCAATGCCTTGCATTTGACTTGCCAGTGCTTGTGCTGTTTCCAGGTTTCATCGTTTGGCTCTTTTTTCCATTTCCTGAAAGATGCTTTTTTGGCAACAGCAGCCTCTCTGACCTCACCTTTAAACCATGCTGGCAGTTTTTTGGACTTCCTTCCACTTTTCTTAAAGCGTGGAATACAGCTGGTCTGGGCTTCCAAGATAGTATTTTTCAACAACACCCAAGCTAGATGTAAGTCTTTAACCTTTGCAACTGCTCCTTTTAGTTTTTTCTTAACTGTTTTCCTCATTTTATCATAGTCTCCCTTTCGAAAGTTAAAAGGTAGTACTGTGGATTTCCTTACTATCCCTCCTCCACTAATTAAATCAAAGGCGATCATGCTATGATCACTATTGCCAAGTGGCCCCAACAACCTTATCTCTTGCACTAGATCTGGTGTTCCACTAAGGACTAGGTCTAATATGGCTTCCCCTCTGGTCGGTTCATGAACCAGCTGCTCCAAGAAGCAGTCATTTATTTCATCTAGGAACGTTACCTCCCTAGCATGTCCTGACGTGACACTGACCCAGTCGATACCGGGGTAATTGAAATCACCCATTATTATTACTGCGCTGTAACTTTTGTTAGCTTTCTTGATCTCTTTGAGCATTTCATCATCCATTTGGTCATTCTGGCCAGGTGCTCGATAGTACACCCCCACTGCCATTGCCTTCCCCTTTTACATGGAATTTCAATCCATATAGATTCTACAGCAGATTTTGTTTCCTGCAAAACTTTAATCCTTTCTGATTCAATGCCCTCTCTAACATAGAGAGCAACCCCTCCACCAATTTTATCAGCTCTATCATTACGATATAGTTTGTACCCAGGTATCACAGTGTCCCACTGGTTGTCCTCCTTCCACCATGTCTCTGATATTCCAATCATATCTAACCTTTCATTTAGTGCTATATATTCTAACTCTCCCATCTTATTTTTTAGACTTCTAGCATTTGCATACAAGCATTTTAGAGAATGTATTTTATTCATATTAATTTGGCTATTGTTAGACATGGGTAATTTGGGATCTTTAAGCTCTGTCTGCTCCATATTTGAGGGCATTTGGGCTACTTTATTCTTTTTATTTATTTATTTATTACAGTTTCTTATATACCGCGCTATTCGGCATCAGCGCGGTTTACATTATAACATAACTACCATACGACAAGGTGTCTGGTTTTACATTGAACAGGGAAAAGAAACTTGGATAACTGGGTTAACTATATATATGAACTATTTACACTGCAGGATAGGTAAAATCAGGTCATAAGTAAGGGGGCATCTCTAGAGGGGTGATTTCTTGAGGGATATCTAGTCTCAAAGGTTGTCTGGGAAGTATTGGATGAAGAGGTAGGTTTTGTGGAACCTCTCTGCTTTTGGTAGTATCCTTCAAAGATACATTCTTCCGAACCATCCGCTCTTGGGCGACTGTCGGCTTTCCCCTAATATCTAGTTTAAAAGCTGCTCTATCTCCTTTTTAAAGGTTAATGCCAGCAGCCTGATTCCATCCCGGTTAAGGTGAAGCCCATCCCTTCGGAAGAGCCCCTCCTTTTCCCAGAATGTTCCCCAGTTCCTAACAAATCCAAAACCCTCATCTCTGCACCATTGTCTCATCCACGCATTGAGACTCCGGAGCTCTGCCTGCCTTTTGGGTCCTGCGCGTGGAACAGGAAGCATTTCGGAGAATGCTACCCTGGACGTTCTGGATTTCAACTTCCTACCTAAAAGCCTAAATTTAGCCTCCAGAACCTCCCTACCACATTTTCCTATGTCATTGGTACCGACATGTACCAAGACAGCAGACTCCTCTCCAGCACTATCTAAGACCTTATCTAGGTGGCGCGTGAGGTCCGCTACATTCGCACCAGGCAGGCATGTTACCAGGCAATCCTCACGTCCACCAGCCACCCAGCTATCTACATGCCTAATGATTGAATCACCAACTATAACGCTGTCCTAACCCTTCCCTCATGGGCACATGGCCCTGGAGAAACATCCTCGGTGCGAGAGGGTTTTACATCACCTGGAGGACAGGTCCTAGTTACAGGATCACTTCCTGCCATACCAGGGTGATGCTCTCCTGCCTTGTGACCTCTCTCTTCCATGGCAACAGGGAGGAGCTTTCCTCCTGCTCCACTCCCAGATGCTGATCGGGTGCTGGTGCTGAGCTGTGGGCCGCTTCCTTCGCGCCAAGGGCGCTCTGCTCTTTTGAAGATGGTGCTGTTGTGGCCTGATTGGCTTCGGCGGGTGGACCGGGGAGGAGCTTTCCTCCTGCTCCACTCCCCGATGCCGATCGGGTGCCGGTACTGTGCTGCAGGCCACTTCCATCATCTGTGCAGGGGGGAGCTGCAGCGCCACTCATTCTGTGCTGTCACGCTGTATATGAAAAAAAAATAAGCCCTACCCCCCAAAATAAGCCCTAGTGCACCTTTTGGAGCAAAAATAAATATAAGACCCGGTCTTATTTTCGGGGAAACACGGTACTTGTAGAATAGGCGTGCTCGAGGAGGAATTTGGGTTGTGCTTGAGCAGACTCATTATTTAAGTGTGTATTTTATAAAATGCATGCATATGTGCATACTTTACATACTAACACTTATGCCTGCTTCCAAACACGTGTATAATGTCAATGCCCACGATCTACCATTATTTCTGCAAGATTTGTGCTAGTATTTTATAAAGGCAAACAAAGTTATACAATCCTATAGGAAGGGATTTATTCATAAATGCATAGATCTAGTCCCCACACCAAACACTCATACATACAGGAAAGGACCATGAAACTTATTGATCACTTATATTGGCCATCCAGTACAGTCTTTTGACCATAAGAGTAACCAAGATCTCAAGTTTCATCATCGATCACATTTAGTCCAATTTCAAAAGGTTCTTCTTTTCAACTTTAGTCAGTCATCTTGAATGAAGGACTGACTAAAGTTGAAAAGAACCACCTTTTAAAATTGCTAATGCAAGTTTATTGCTTTCGAAATGTGGCTGCCATGTCTGTGATATAAAATCTAATATGCATTTTTTGTGCAATGTACCTTTTGAATTTTAATTCTTTATTGTGAAGATAAAACTTATTTTTTTTGATCTATGAAAAATGTTTTCTACATTTTATGGGTTAAAAAATTAAAGAGAACTAAATATGGACTAAATGGGACTGATGATGAAGCTTGAAATGCCGGTTACTCTTATGGTCAAAAAGTTGTACTTGATGACCAACATAATCGTCAATAGGTTTGATGATCCTTTCCTGCATATATGAGTGATTGGTGCGGGGACTAGATCTAAGTATTTATAAAGACACATAAGCACCCACGTGTCTTTATAAAATAGGCATCTTATGTAACCATGACTGGGATGTAATTATACCAAGCTATATTTTATTCAGAAAGGACAGGGTAGGAAGAAGGGGAGGAAAAGTGGCACTATATGTAAAAAATAACATTAAAGCTATAGAATTACAGGGCTTAAAAGGGAGAGAGGAAGTACCGTGGGTTAAACTAGAAAGAGGGAAAGAGAAATCCATTTGCATTGGCATGATATGCAGACTTCCTCACAGGACGAAGAAGTGGACAGAGATTTAATAGAAAACATATGCAGCATTGCCAGGAAAGGGGAAGTGCTACTGATAGATGATTTCATAGTAACATAGTATATGATGGCAGATAAAGATCAGTATGGTCCATCTAGTCAGCCCAGCAAGGCGGCAAGAGTAGGTGCACCTGCCGCTCTGTGGAGATCACCCCTCCCCATGCCTTTGTCTAGGGATGTACCCATTGCTCCATGCAGGTCACGCCTATTTATTGAGATATACGAGATAGTTATGTTTATTTTGATTTTATCCTGTTGTTATAAAGGGATCCTCTGTGTCTATTCTATGCCATTTTGAATTCTGTCACTGTATTTGCCCCCACAACTTCCAGCAGGAGGGCATTCCAAGCATCCATCACCCTTTCAGTGAAAAAGTATTTCCTGACATTGCCTTTCAGTTTACCCCCTTGCAGCTTCATGTTATGCCCTCTAGTTTTACAGCTTCCCGGTCTTGGAAGAGGTTTGTTCATTTATACTCTAAGTATTTAAAGGTCTAACTGATATTTCCTCTGTCCCTCCTCTCCTCCAGAATGTACATTTTATTTATTTATTTAACAGTTTTTCTATACTGCCTTTTCATTCAATCAAGGCAGTTAACAATAAACTTCAACTTATACAAACTTGCAGAACGTTAACTTATACATAGAACTTGCAAAATGTCAACTTATACAAAGAACTTGTAATTATCAACAGTAACATAACTTCAACAACCTGAGTGGTCTCTTGTAACATTTCCTAAAGTAAACTATATACATCTTAAGGAGAGTAATGGGGTGTTTGTCTGGTGTGTGTGTCGTGTCTTTGAGCGGTTTGTGTAGTGATTTGGGTGATTGGTGGTCTTCATTGAATTGTTCCATGACTAGGGTGGTTTTGAGTAGTTTCCTGAATTCTTTTATATCTGTTGTTGATTTTAGTTTCTCTGGGAGGACATTCCAGATAGCAAGGGCAGCAAGAGAGAAGGCTCTCATGGATGTGGATTTGTTGGTTCTTGTGAACAGACTAGGTGTTGGTATATTGTTTTTGGTGCTGTTTCTGTCTGTTCTTTTGCTTGTTTTGGTTTCAATAAGTTCCTGTAGTATTTCTGCTGACATGTTTTTAATTTTGAAGATGGTTAGTGCTGATTTATATTTTGCACATGATGATATTGGTAGCCAATGCAGATCATGTAATATTGGAGTTATATGGTCTTGTCTTGAAGCGCTAGCAATGATGCAGGCAGCAGTGTTCTGTATTATTTGTAGGGGACGGGTGGTTTGTTTGGGTAGACCTTGGAATAGTATGTTACAGTAATCCAGTACAGGTGTAATGATGGCCTGGCATACTGTGCGGAAATGTTCTTTGTTAAGGAGAGGTTTTAGTCCCCGGAGTGTTGCGAGTTTGAAGGCGGCTCTTTTGGATATCTTGTTTATATGTGGTTGGAGGGTGAATTGCTTGTCTAGCATCACTCCAAGGTATCGGACTTCATCTTTTATTGTAATCGGTGTATTGGATATGTTGATAGAGGTAGGATGAATGAATGTGGGGTCTCTCGTTATGATGATTGCCTCCGATTTTTTTATGTTGATGTTTAAGCTGTTGTTAGTTAGCCAGGTTGTCATTTCTTGAATGCAGGTAGATATAGTGGTATAGTCTGGGGAGTCCAGTTGAATAGGGTATATGCCATGATGTTATCAGCATATAAGGCGTATTGTATCTTGTATTTGTTAAATATTTTGCATATAGGCTCAATATAGATGTTGAAGAGAAGAGCTGATAGTGATGAGCCTTGGGGAACTCCTTGAGTAGTTTTGAAGGGTGCTGAGGTGAGGTTCCCAGATTTTACTCTCTGCTGTTTGTCTTCTAGGTATGACTGAAACCATTTAATAGTGGTATCTTGAAGGCCAATCTCCCTTAGGTGCTTCAATAAGATGTGATGGAAGACTGTGTCGAAGGCTGATGAAATATCTATAAATATTAATAAGAAGCCCTGCTTTATCTTGTCTATTCCTTTGATTGTTGTTGAATAGATGTATGAGGAGTGCCTCAATGCCATGTTTTGGACGGAATCCGTGTTGGTGGGGTTCTAGTGGGGCAAATTTGTCAATGTGATCTTGGAGATGTCTCTGTACAATTTTTTCAGTTATTTTGGCCAGGAGTGGGAGGCTGGATATTGGTTGGTAGGTTGAACGGTCGGTATTGTTGGATGATGTGGTTTAGGAATGGGGCGTACAGTGGATTGCTTGAGTGCTTTTGGCATATAGCCTTTAGTAAGAGAGGTGCTTACTATCTTTTGGATGAATGTGTTGAATTCTTCTTTGGTGGATTTAATTAAAGTCACTGAGCAGGGGTCCAGTGGGGAAGTGTTGGTATTTAGAGCAGTGATGGTTTGTTCTATTTGTTTAGTTGATGGAATGCTGAAATTCTTCCATTGATTAGTAGTTGTGGAGCCATCTGTAGTTCTTGTGTCCATAAGAGAGAGAAGCTGTCATGGGGTGTGGTGGTACTGTACTTGGCAATTAGATAATCAGCGAAGGTTTGTGGGTGTATCTTGCAGTCATCTTTCGTGGTTGGGTCATTTGTTAGGGTACGAACAATGTTGAAGAGTTCTTTAGGTTTATTGCAAGCTTTTAGTACAAAGTTTGTGTGGTATTGTTGTTTATGTTTGTTTATTAGGTTATTATACTCTTTTTGCATTTCATGGTATTGTTTCAATGTCATTTCTGATTTGTTACGTCTCCAACGACGTTCCAATTGTCATAATTTTCTTTTGGATTCTCTTATTGTGTTGAGTACTATGGTGTAGATCTGGGCCTGTTTTTGTTGTGGTGTGAATTCGTTCGAGGCGTGAGATGTAATGCGGCAAGAATGGTGGTAGTCCATATGTTGATAGCTTCGTCAAGGTCAATTAAAATTTTGGGGTAGGGACTGTACGGTATCTTTGAGGAAGTGCTCTTTGTTAAAAGCTTTGAAGTATCTGGTTGGCTGTTCTGTTTTCCAGGCTGTCTTTTGGGTATTGTGGTGG
Organism: Ichthyophis bannanicus; assembly: GCA_033557465.1. Classification (NCBI taxonomy): domain Eukaryota; kingdom Metazoa; phylum Chordata; class Amphibia; order Gymnophiona; family Ichthyophiidae; genus Ichthyophis; species Ichthyophis bannanicus. Next base: position 209,323,890 of record CM066043.1, on the reverse strand, counting down.
AGCACAAATGATATGGCATGATGATCTGATCATGGTATTGGTGTGGTGTTATGAGACCTTAATTTAGGGTGTTGGTTGGCACAAATATGCGATCTGGTGTAGAGCCAGAGCGATGGGATGGATCTGATAGGACTTGCTTGAGTTGAATGGATTCCATAGCTTTGTGAAAAGCGATTTCAATTGTTGTTGAGGCAGATGTGAGGTTTAGGTCTCCTAGCACAATGAGCGTCTTGTGTGGTGAGTTAACTGCATATATCATATCCAGGATGTTGGATGTGTCCTCTGTTGGGGCGTTGGGGAGTCGATATATCAGGCAGATGGATAGATGTTTGTTTTCAGTGTTGATGAAGTCGCAGTGTTCGGAGCTTTTGGAGGTTGCTGTCTTGAGCCTTAGGGGTCTGTTTACTAAACGGCGCACTTGTACGGGGCGCACATGAGCGCTCTAAAAGAGGTATTTAAGTGCTCTTAAGCGCCCCGTACGAGTGCGCGGCACATTAACGGGTCCCGCAAGCGTGCGCCGACAACGCGAACATTTGCGGGACGGTAATGTGCGAAACAGGCGTGGAAAGGAGAAATGAGGGCGGAGGAAGGCCCACTAGGGGCGGAGAGAGACGGGGTCAGTGGGCGGAATGTGGGAGGGGGGAGACTCGCCGCACAGGAGCGTGCCCGAATCTCCAAGGAAATATACCGCGAGTCCAACAGTCGCGTTAGAGGTGCTGGGAAGGGAAAGGAAACCGTTTCCGTCAGCAATGTGCAGCACAATACTGGAAAGCCCAAATCCGTGAGCAGTGTGTCCCATGTGCACAGATCAGCCTCGTTAATTGCACAGGGCACTAACCACACGGGCGCCGCGCACCTTCGCGCATCTGTCACTCACAGCTTCCCGACGGAACGCCCACTCCTTCTACGGCACCCGCTCTGCACCGCGGACCGCACACCACCGGCCTTTAGTAAACAGACCCCTTAGGTCTGTTCGGGCAAGTATTAGTACTCCGCCTCCTCATTTGTGGGTTCTGGGGCAGTTGTATGCTGTGAATGCTGGTGGTGTTATTTGGTTCAGTATTACCTGGTCCGCGTTCTTGAGCCATGATTCAGTAATGCATAGTATGTCAATGTTGTTTTCACGGATATAATCGATAATGGTGTTTGTTTTGTTGCATATTGATCTTCATATTTTGCATATTTAGATCTTCAAGTCTGTTCTCGTACTTCTGATGCAGGCTCCAAATCATTTTGGTCGCCTTCCTCTGAACTGCTTCCAGTCTTTTTATAAAAATAACAATAAATAAATATCCTTTGCAAGATATGGTCTCCAAAACTGAACACAATATTCCAAATAAGGCCTCACCAGTGACTTGTACAGTGGCATTAGTACTTCCTCCTTTTTGCTGATAATTCCTCTCTGTATGCAACCCAATATCCTTCTGGCTTTTGCCGCCACCTTGTCACACTGCTTCACCACCTTGAGATTCTCAGAAAACAATCACTCCGAGGTCCTTCTCCTGGTCCATGAACACCAACCTCCCGCCCCTTATCGCATAAAATTCCCTTGGATTTCTGCTTCCCAAGTGCATGACACTGCACTTCTTCACATTCAATATGCTAGATGTTGGCACATCCCTGTTGCAGCATCACCTAGAAGTAAGGAGACCCTGGATTCTCTATAGGGAGAACTATTCAGGCAACTGGTAACAGAAACCACACATTAAAAGGCCATACTGGACTTGGTGCTTACCAATGGTGAAAGTGTTTCTGATGTTACAGTGGGAGATCATCTCACATTCAGTGATCACCAGATGGTGTAGTTCTGTATTAGGACTAGGGCTGATAAAAATCCATTCAAAAGCAAGGGTCTTAGACTTTAGGAAAACTAACTTTGCCAAGATGGGCCAATACCTCAAGGAGTCATTAGCGGGATGGGAACAGCTGGGGGATGTTGAAAAACAGTGGGCAAAACTGAAAGGGGATATTTTAAGGGCAACCAACCTTTTTGTTAGAATGGTAAATAAAGGTAAAAGGAGGCCGCTATGGTTCCCAAACGAAGTAGCTGAAAAAGGTGAAGAAAAAGAGGGAGGCCTTCATGAAATAAAAGAGATCACAGAGAGAGGAAGACAGGCATCTGTATTTGGAAAAATGTAGAAAAGCTAGCACAGTAGTGAGGAAAGCAAAGATACAAAAAGAAGAAGAAGAAATAGCCAATGCAATATAATGGGGGAATAAGACCTTTGTGAGATATGTTAGTGAGAGGAGGAAGGGCAAAATTGGTATTGCCAGACTGATGGGTGAAGGGAAGGAATATATAGAAGCCGATGAGGATGAAGCGGGATTCCTTAACAAATATTTCTGTTCTGAGATCACAGATGGCCAGGAGCAGGACCTCAGAAAACACCCAGAAATAGGAACAGAAGGGACGGGGATCTCAAATGATTTTCAGAAGACTGGAACTAAAAGTAGACAAAGCGATGGGACCAGATGGGATACATCTGAGAATACTGAAGGAACTGGGGGACATTCTAGCAGTTCCACTGACTGATCTTTTCTATGCCTCTTTGGAGTCGAGAATGGTGCCAGAGGCCTGGAGAGAGGCTCATGTGTTCCCTTTACACAAAAGCATAAGTAAGGATGTGGTTGAAAACTACTGTACAGGCTGGTTAGTTTAACCTCGGTAGTGAGTAAATTATTGAAAATGCTGCTGAAAGAGAAAATAGTGAGGTTTCTGGAGCCTAGTGGATTACCGGATCTGAGGCAGCATGGATTCACCAGAGGCAGGCCTTGTCAGACAAATCTGATTGATTTCTTTGACTGGGTGACCAGGGAGTTGGACAGAGGGAAAGCCCTAGATGTGGTGTATTTAGATTTCAGTAAAGCCTTTGATACTGTTCCATACAGGCGACTTATAAACAAACTGAGCATCCTAGGGCTTGACCTAAAGTTACTGATTGGGTTAGAAATTGGTTGAGTGGGAGGCGACAAAGGATACAGGTAAATGGAGCTCATTCTGAGGAGAAGGAGGTTACCAGTGGTGTGCCGCAGGGATCTGTCCTTGGACCAATTCTTTTTAACATCTTTGTTAGTGATATTGTGGAAGGGCTGTCGGGTAAAAAAAAAAGGGGGACTGCTACTTCTGGAGAGAGATCTGGAATTGTAAGTATTTACTTCTGGGAATTTTTCTGAATCTTGGGGGAAAAGGAATTATTTAGATTAAAGCTGATTAATCTGTGAACCCAGTGTATTTGTTAAATCAGTCAGGGCCTAGTAGCAGCACAGAGTTTTCAGTTTAAAATTTAAAACACAGCAGAGAGCTTCCAGTTTAAATTTCATACTCAGTGAGACTTCCGGTGGCAATGAGCTGGTGAAGATGTGTTCCAACTGGCTCCAGGTTGATCACCCCTAATTTTATCAATTTCAAGCTATTTGTTTTGATCAATACTCTCGATTTGATATTTGGCATATGGGAATTGAAGCGAGACCCTGCTACGGAGTAAAGTGAACTTCACAATCCACATGGCAACTAAAATGGAGTGTAAGGAGAAGAGCCGTGCATATGAGGGGAAGATGGCGGAGGGAGCTCCGGCAAGTCTGATCATGGAAACCAACCAGGGCATGGTTAAAGAAGTAACAGCTGCAGTGGTGGGTGCCCTGGAAGAACGGTTCCGCTCGCTGGCGGAACAGCTTATGCAAGTAAGCCAGACTATTGGGGATTTTACGGTGTGCATGGAACAGGCCGAGAAACACATTTCAGATCTGGAGGACACGCAGCAAACTCAAATGGACAGGCTAAAATCGTTGGAGGACTTGGTAAAACAGCAGCAAGAGAAAATTGACGATCTGGAGAACTGGGGGCAGCGGAAGAACCTCAATTTTATAGGCATTGCAGAAACTGTAACAGATGGCGAGCTGCATGGATTTCTGGAGACCTGGATTGCACAGCAATACACCGCTGGGCACTATAAAGTTGGAACGAGTGCATCGGTTGAGCCTAAGGCAGGAGACCTCACGCTGTCCGTGAGCGGTCATTGCTCGGTTTTTGGAGTTCCGGCAGAAGAGGTGGTTCTGCAGGCAGCCCGGGGTCGTCGGAAACAACCTGGGGTTTCGGCCCAGATTCTGGTGTTCCAGGACTATTCCATGTTAGTGAGCCTGAAGTGGCGAGCGTTTTCCACTGTGTGTGGACAGCTGGCGAACAGAGGCCTGTGATTTGCCTTAATGTACCCTGCCAAACTGCGCGTGGACTATAAGGGACAAACTAAATACTTGACAATGCCCAAGGAGGCCAAGCATGCTTGGTGCAGCTAAATGGGGACTTCACTTCTTGAGCAGGAAGAATGGATGGCAGAACATGATGGAGGGCCCCATGTACTCTCTTAAAAGGCAGCTTGGAGCAGAGTAGAATGGTTGATGGACTCATTATGGTTCCCTTCCTTGTCCTTTTTTTTTCTCTCTTCTCCTTTCTTTTTCTTCACCTCTCATGGTATTTGCAATGTTTTATGTCCCTGCTATGCAGTGGGAGTTAAGGGCGTAGAGCTGGTGAGGAACAGAGGAGGGGGTTGAGGGCAGGGATGGGGGTTTGGTAACTGGTTTGTTAGGGTGTAGTGTTTGATGTGGTCTTTACATGGCAGGGAATAGTGGGGTTGGAGGGAGGAGTAGGAAAGGTGGGAGCATTTTTCAAAGACAGGCTTGTGGGAGAGGGTGTTAATGGCATTTGAAGATGGATAAAGGATATATATTTTCATATAGAGGGTGGACCTGAATGCCAACCGGATAATGGAGCTCCAGGTGAGCCGGGGCATCTTAAGGGAGTGGGGGGGGGGGGTATAAGGAGTCTTTAATAATGTTTATGGGGTGGCTTTTAGGGTAACTTGGAGCAGTGAGGACAAGGGGAGGGGAGGGGGTAAAGATGCCCCATCTGTGGCTGAGATTGTAGGTAGGTAGGGAGGGGATGGCTTGGACCGGGAGGTCATCTCTGAGGGATTGTGTTTTCATCGGTACGTTGAGCATTACCACTATCTGGTGCCGTGAATGATGGGAAGATTCGCCTGGTTACTTGGAATGTCTGTGGGATTGGGAGCCCGATAAAACAACATAAGGTGTTGAGGGCACTGCGAGATAAATTTGTGGATAGCGCCTTCCTGCAAGAAACCCACATGACTGATAGTGAACATGCTAAAAAGCAGGGGTTAATTTTCAAATGGAACGGGTAATTAAAGGGGCCGGGGGGGGGGGGGGTGGAGCAAATTTTTGTGTGGACAGATGTGTGGAGTCCCTGTTTGTTTAGGGAACGTATATGCTTCGAACCAATTTGATGGGGGGGGGGGGGTTATTAATTGATGAGAAATTTGCTACAAGTGGCGGACCGGGAGGTGATTCTGGATAGAGATTATAATTGCGTGTTAGATCCCACGATAGACAGGGTCCCAGCGCGGGGACACGGTGATGCCCGTCAGCAATGTCGGTTGACAGCAATATGCGACAGTGTAGATTTATTAGATATCTGGTGAATACTGCATCCCAGTGAACATGATTATACACATTCGTCTAGGGCCCACGGTACGAGGTCTAGATTAGATTACTTTTTGATTTCTTCACAGTTATTGAATAGGATAGAGGGAGCCCAAGTGGGCAACATTCTAATTTTAGACCATGCAATGGTTTGGATTGACCTTCAACTTGCTCCCAATGGAAGGGGAGCAAGAAGTTGGCGATTTCCCTTTTACCTGAAGGGAAATGAGGCTTTTCAACAATATCTGTGCAATCAATGGGAATACTTTACGGAGACGAATGCGCAACATTGTTTTGGGAAACAGCAAAGGCATTTATGCACAGCAAAGGCATTTATGCGAAGGGTAGTGATTGGATTAGTGAGTAGGCACAGGAAAGACCAGAATCAAAAAATAGTGGAGTGGGAGCAACAGCTGCAGCGGTTGCGGTTGAGATTGGGTAGCCGGGATGCGGAGGAGACGCGATCCATGTATCTGGCACTGCAAAGTCAACTAAACACTATACTTTATGCAAGGACAAAATGCTCACTGTTATACTATAAATACAAACTTTACCGCTTTGGGAATCGGCCAGGTCGACTCCTTTCTTCGTTGGTGAAGACTAGAGCAGGGAGTACACACCTTGTGGCTATAAGGTCGATAAAAGCCTTGCAAGAGGAAGTAGAACAGGCTTTCTTGACATATTATCGTACCCTCTACTCCGCTGAGGATCGTGACGACCAGGAGGTGGGTCAGTATTTGTGGGATTGTGATCTCCCCCGTCTGGACCCAACGCAACAAGAGCAATTAAATGCATTGATTACTCTGGTAGACATTCAGAAAGTGATTAGGGGTTTGAGCACACTTACAGCACCTGGGTCAGACGGATTTAGTGCAGAATTTTATCAAATGCTGAGTGATAAAATATGTGTACTGCTCATAGATATGTACCATCAATCGGTGACAGCACAGTCATTTCCATACTCTATTAATAAAGCTTTGAATACAGTCATTCCTAAGCCAGGCGGGACTCACTGCTTCCAGGTCCGTACCATCCCATATCGTTGTTGAATGTAGAACTCAAGATCATGACAAAAGTATTGGCTTTACGATTATCGGAGATCATCCCCGCTTTGATCCACTCTGCCCAGGTGGGGTTTGTTAAGGGATGCCAGGCAGTGGGCAATATTCGCCAGATTCTGGCAGCTTTGACTCATTGTAAAGCAATGGGGGTCCCTGCCTTGCTCATTAGCTTCAATGCCAAAAAAGCGTTTGACAGATTGGACTGGCAGTACATGTTCAAGGTATTGGAGCAATTTGGTCTGGGAGGACTTTTTCTTCAAGCGATGCGGGCATTGTATTCTGCACCGGAGTGTTGATTAATGGTAAGCCTACCGACAGATTTCTACTAGAGTGGGGGACGAGACAGGGATGTCCTTTTTCCCCTCTGTTATTTATTCTCTCCTTGGAACCGTTGTTGTCGCAACTGTGGTCGAACCCGCAGATATAAGGAGTACAGATGTACGGATGGGATCCTATCAATTTAAATTGGCAGCGTATGCGGATGATCTGTTGGTGTGCCTCACGTCCCCAGAGCGTTCCCTTCCAATTCTTTTAAAGGAATTTACAAACTTTGGGAATATTTCAGAATATAAACTCAACCTTGATAAATCAGAGGCATTATCTACTAATGAATCTATGCAAAATTCCTGGGCAGGTGGGTTCCCACTTAAGTTGGCAGAGGGGTCTTTCCGGTACTTGGGGGTGCAGATGTCTGTGGTTCCTGAAAACCTATATCGACTCAATGTGCCACCATTAGTGGCCGTATGGAAAAACATTTAGCGAAGTGGTAGGATCTTCCCCTCTCGCTGGGAGAGGGTCAGATTGCCTTATTTAAGAAGGTATTCTTTCCTAAGTGGTTATATCTGTTTCAAATGGTTCCGATATGGCTCCTACACAGAGATTTGGGTAAAATAGATTGACTTTTATCTCAGTATTTGTGGGCAGGACGCAGAGCACAGAATGCTATTTCCACACTGCGGGATGCCTGGTGGCAGGGGGGGATGGGCATCCCGGATCTCCAGGCATATAATTTGGCTTGTTTGCTGCATCACCTTAAAGACTGGTTGTTTGAGACTCAAGAATATACTATTTTGGCATGTGAGCGAACTTTAGTAGAGCCCCTCCATCTCAGATATATATTACATGCAGCTGGGAGCAAACTGCTGGTTTCTTGGCGATGGTGCCCACTTCTTACAACTATGCGACAGGTATGGAGGTGGATATGTGAGCACTTACAGCACTCACATACACAAACGGTATATTTGCCATTGCAGGGCAATTTGGATTTTACTCTGGGGCTCACTTCAGCCCGTTTCCAACACTGGAGTTGTATGGGCCTTCGGTATGTCGAACAAATCCTCACAGAGGAGGGGGGGGGGCTTTTGCCCCTCGAGACACTTACAGCACAGTTTAGGCTAACAGGAATAGATTTATTTCCTTATTATCAGATGCGCAGTTATATAAGCAGATTGGAGACGGGTAATCTACTCAGTGATTTTTGTTCGGATTTGGAAGAGTTTTTCTTGTCGGAAGCCTCGGGTAGGATTACTATGTCTCAGGTGAAATCCGCGTTTCTAATCAGGAAATCTAAAATGACTTGCCATCGGCTAGCTGAAGTTTAGAATGCAGATATGGGCACGTCTTTGACAGGCAAAGATATATATGAAGTTAATCAGGCAAATCCCGTTTTTTTACAGCTATGGTCTCCCTTCGAGATGTGCAATATTGGGTGATTCGATGAGCATACCTGTCTCCGGGGCGCCTGTGCGCTATGGGCTATGGAGGGTGGAGTAGTTGTCCTAAATGTAAGGAGGAAGGGGCACCATTGGTCCATTTATTATGGTCATGCCCCAGGGTTCAGGAATATTGGCAGGAAGTGCATGCTTTTATTGAACGGGTCCTTTGTCATCGCTGGAGACTGTCTCCGCAGATGGCCTTATTGCATTGGATGGATGGAGTAGATCTGGTGGGACAGGGGAGGTGACGTTGGCTTTGTCTCTCCTGGAAACTGGCAACACGTATAATCCTGCAGGAGTGAAAATCCAGACATTTCTAGTTTCTGGCATTGGTGGAATGCCTTGCATCAACATTTGCAGACTGATAAGCTGTGGGCGCTGGGGGAGCGTAGATGCTTGCCTAGATTTCATGCAGTTTGGTTTGATTATATTCAGCTTTCACCTGCCCGCACTCAAAGTTACATCTTAAATGACCTTTGAATGGTTTGTGGAGCGTAGGGGATCCAATCACGGATGAGGGTTGGGAGGGTAAGGGGTTGGGATTTTTGGTGTCTAGGGGTTGGGGTTGGCTGATCCAGCACTGTATAAGGAACACCACAGGTTGGATGCTCGGACAGGGTGGGGTTAGGTCTAAGATTTGGAGGGGTGAGACTATTGGGGGTGGTTGGGGGGACATGGGGAGTAGACGGAGTGGTTTAGTGTTTCTGGTTGCTGGGGGGGGGGGTTATGGGGGGGGGATAGCAGAAAATGGTATTGAGTGCCTGACCAGGTTCCACTGTTTTGGAATGTTAGATTTGTTATAGATAAGGGGTATAATGGAACTATGGTTGCTGTTTGACATTTGAATTGCAATAAAAAAGTATTTAACAAAATTTCATACTCAGTTAGGGCCTAGTAGCAGCAAAGAGCTTTCAGTTTAAATTTAAAACACAGGAGAGAGCTTTCTGGTTAAATTTAGAACCCAAGACTCCCTCTATCTAAGCAAGGACTGTGGGACTCCCGCTGGAGATTGGTCACAGATTACCTTAGAAGCACAGGACAGGGTACTGTGTAGCAGCCAGCTTTTAATGTCTTCTTTCCCTCCCTCCCTGACACCCACCCACCCTTGGGATAATCATAGCTTTATAGGTGCTCAAACCTCTTAAAGGAAAGGAGGTGCCATATTCACTCTCAGGTGCAGCTGTTTATTCTCATCAGCATACATTAAGGACCTGAGCTTAATTAAACTTCAGGTTAACAAAGTACATTAAACGTATTAGGTATAGCTTTATTAGTATAAGTATCCCCAGCAACCCTTAGTAAGTAAAGAATTTAAATATCTAAACACAACCTTAAAACGAAGATGCAGACAGCAGTCCAGCAGCGAGATGGGGGATTTCCAGTCTTTTGCATTGAGTGTCACATGTATGATTTTCTCCCAGTTAGTGAGGGGTCTTATGTGTGCACAAGGTGCAAGGAGCTCTTTGCTCTCAGGGAACGAGTCTGATCTTTGGAGGCAAGAGTAGCAGACTTGGAGGACATAAGGAAGACAGAGAGGCACATAGACGAAACCTACAGGGATATAGTCCTGAAGTCCCACCTCCAGTCTGGCAGCATCCCTGTTGCCATGGGGGAGAGAGGTCAGGTGACAGGAGAACATCGCCCTGGTGTGGCAGGAAGTGATCCTATAGCTAGGACCTGTACTCCAGGTGATGTAAAACCCTCTCACACCAAGGATGTTTCTCCAGGGCCATTGTGCCCATGAGGGAAGGGTTAGGACAGCCATTATAGTTGGTGATTCAATCATTAGGCATGTAGATAGCTCAATAGCTGGTGGACGTGAGGATCGCCAGGTAATATGCCTGCCTGGTGCGAAGGTAGCGGACCTCACAAGCCACCTAGACAAAGTCTTAGATAGTGCTGGGGAGGAGTCTGCTGTCTTGGTACATTTTGGTACCAATGACATAGGAAAATCTGGTAGGAAAGTTCTGGAGGCTAAAGTTAGGCTTTTAGGTAGGAAGTTGAAATACAGGGTAGCATTCTCCGAAATACTTCCTGTTGCATGCGCAGGACCCAAAAGGCAGGCAGAGCTCCGGAGTCTCAATGCGTGGATGAGAAAATGGTGCAAGGATGAGGATTTTAGATTTGTTAGGAACTGGGGAACATTCTGGGGAAAGGAGGGGCTCTTCCGAAAGGATGTGCTTCACCTTAACTGGGATGGAACCAGGCTGCTGGCATTAACCTTTAAAAAGGAGATAGAGCAGCTTTTAACTAAATAGGGGAGAGCCGACAGTCGCCCAAGAGTGCATGGTTTGGAACAATGTATCTTTGAAGGACACTACCAAAAAATGAAGTTAGGGCACATCAGCAGAGAGAAACTACAGACCAGTAAGCATGACGTCAGTACCAGGAAAAATGGTAGAAACTATCATAAAGAACAAAATTACTCAACATGTCAACAGTCACGGCATAATGGGATGCTAAAATCCAAAAACACTCCACCACAACAGGACTAGTAGTTAATATAGCAACAAGAAGAGAAAACAGACTTCTTTATGTCACCCAGTCTCTCTGTATCTTTTACCAACCTATAAGGGGGTCTCAGAACTCACGAGCTAATGAGTGAATTACATCAATCTCTGTAAAAACCTTCGCACTTTTGCATCAATGACCAACCCTTATGGTGAGCATATACATCAACAATGTGCAGAAAGAACGCAACAGCAAACTTAGCTTCAAAAATCCTTCAGCCTATCACGATCAATCTGGTGCCCCGACGCCCCACTCAAGCGCCCATCGAGTGTTTCATGCTATGTTTCATCAGGGGGTACACTTGCTCCCAAAGCTACAAAGAAACAAAATCATAACATTAAAACCTCACCTATTCCCACAATCAACCAATCAATTAAAATCCATATACTACTTACCGAAACCACATAGCTCCACCTCAATCAGTGTCAGCTTAACTTCAATATGGCTGGGCAAGCTTCAACAACGCCGCGCATGCGAACTAACCTCCTACTCTTTTAAAACCCAACCATGCAATGACATCACACAATGTCCAATGAACATCAGCAACGTTACACCTAAAAACTGTCCAGCTGCTCGCAAAACCCCCCAGCAATACCCCAGTATCAAACATTGCAAACAAAAACAAATAAACAGCAGGAGCGCTGCATATACAAAAAGACCAACAATGTCTTTAAAGACCCCCGTAAGAATACACCTAAGCTGGCCATCCTCCAAACCATGAGGCCCCACCGAATAAGATTATAATGTACAAACATATGCCGCCGCTCCAAGTCAGCTTGTCCTCTTAACCTAAACTACACCCAAAAACACACACCCCAATCGATTTGCATGTTTAAACCTTCTGGGACCACCGTGCGCACACAAAAGATCCATCTCGGTTCACAAAGCAACAAAACTTGTTCTCTTGTTTTACCCCCTCTGCCGGCCACCACCTCATCAAGACAAAAGCACCTCAGATCCAAAAAGGTGTGACCAAAATCCAAACAATGCTGTACTATAGGTGCCTCCTTTACTCGACAATGGATCCTACTTTTAAGTTCCAGTATACGCTTCCGGAATTGCCGAATGGTCTTTCCTATATACGATAACTCACATGGGCACTGTATACCATAAACTATAAACTCCGAATCACGCGAGGTCCGCCTTCTCAACTTAAAATCCCTCCCATGATACGTGAAATGAACAATGTCCCATGTAAACGCACAAATCCCACAAGCACCGCATTTATGATGCCCCCTTAGCTCCCCTTCATCTAGCAATAAGGGATGCAATACTGAGGGACTCAACCTTTCCTGGAGATTCTGATGTCTCTGCCATACACACCTGACTTGCTTATTCTCTAGACCTGGAATAATGCGCAACAAATTCCCATGCTTCTTAAATATTCGCTGTATGCACGAACTAAGAGGGGAATACTTAGTGACCAAGTTGACATACTCTGAATCCTCCCCACTATCTAAACCAGTGTTTCTATGCGTATTTAAAAGCAATGCTCTGTTGTCACAAAATTCCTACGATAGCGTACAAATTGCGAGAAGGGTAACCCATTATGCAGTCGCATTGGGTGAGCAATATCATAATGGAGGAAAGTGTTTTTATCTGTAGGCTTCTGGTGCACCGATGTTACCCAACTATTTGGACCTTTACGCGCCACCAAATCTAAAAATACTATCTCACCATAATCACATGCACTAGGTGAAGTAAATATTAGGGTCACAATCATTAAGCCACATTACAAAATCTTGAAATGATTCAATTGTACCGTTCCAGATCATAAACACATAGTCTATGAATCTGCACCACAATTTAACTTGGGAGGCAAAAGGGGAAGAACTCAGCCACTTCTCTTCAAACAAACTCATAAACAAGTTGGCTACTGACGGGGCAAAAGTAGCTCCCATGGCCACTCCAGAAATTTGGTGATACAACACCTTCTCAAACACAAAAAAGTTTTGAAAAATGGCCAGCTGTATTAACTTTAGGAGGAACAGAATCATGGCCTCTGACAAATCCCTTCTACGATGTAAACTAACCTCCACTGTTGGTCTTTTTGTATATGCAGTGCACCTGCTGTTTATTTGTTTTTGTTTGCAATGTTTGATACTGGGGTATTGCTGGGGTTTATTGCGAGCAGCTGGACAGTTTTTAGATGTAACGTTGCTGATGTTCATTGGACATTGTGTGACGTCATTGCATGGTTGGGTGTTAAAAGAGTAGAAGGTTAGTTCGCATGCGCGGCATTGTTGAAGCTTGCCCGGCCATGTTGAAGTTAAGCTGACACTGATTGAGGTGGAGCAATGTGGTTTCGGTAAGTAGTATATGGATTTTAATTGATTGGTTGATTGTGGGAATAGGTGAGGTTTTAATGTTATGATTTTGTTTCTTTGTAGCTTTGGGAGCAAGCGTACCCCCTGATGAAACATAGCGCGAAACGCTCGATGGGCGCTTGAGTGGGGCATCGGGGCACCAGATTGAACGTGACAGGCTGAAGGATTTTTGAAGCTAAGTTTGCTGTTGCGTTCTTTCTGCACATTGTTGATGTATATGCTCACCATAAGGGTTGGTCATTGATGCAAAAGAGTGAAAGCTTTTACAGAGATTGATGTAATTCACTCATTAGCCTGTGAGTTCTGAGACCCCCTTATAGGTTGGTAAAAGATACAGAGAGACTGTGGGACATAAAGAAGTCTTTTTCTCTCTTCTTGTTGCTATATTAACTACCAGTCCTGTTGTGGTGGAGTGTTTTTGCATTTTAGCATTGTAGTATCACTCTGGCAGTTGACCATTGTTTTGTTATGGCTTAATGGGAGACAGCTAAAATGGCTTTAGACAAGGAAGATCTTGTCTTACTAATCTGTTATGTTTTTTTGAAGGTGTGAATAAACAGGTAGACAAAGGTGAGTTGGTTGATATAGTGTATCTGGACTTTCAGAAAGCCTTTGACAAGGTCCCTCATCAGAGACTTTTGGCAAAACTAAAAAGTCATGGGATAGGAGGCAGTGCACTATTGTGGATCAGGAACTGGTTAAAAGATAGAAAGCAGAGGGTAGGGTGTGGCCTTGCACACCACCCTAGGCCGTTGCCTAAGGTAGGGCGAGCACTCTTTGCCCAGAGCCGGGGCTGCTGGGATTTTGTAGTTGTGGGTTTTCAAATGAATTGAAGTCCGAGAGGCATAAGGCAAACACGAAAATTTATTGATTTTTACTACTACTCCATACAGAGCTTTTGGAAAGCTCAGCGCAAGAGCAAGAAGAAAAAAAAGTAGGATTTCTTCTCCTAACATAAATAGCTTCTACCACTTCCAGAATTTACACATCAGGCTTTCGTTACTTCTTCCAGCCTTTAACATAAATGCCAGTTTACCCTTGTTGAAACTTTCAAAGATTCAGAATAAACTTTCTGGCTTCATTCAAGAAAAAACATTTTCAAAAGCAAACAGCCTGTTTCTTTTTCTTTACTGGCTAAAGCAGTTCTTTGAGCTTCACACTCTATAATGCTCACACATTTAACTTGACTTGTGACACAAAGAACATTCCATTGCAGAAGATTCTGAATCAATGTCAGAAGCATAGCTTTCTGTCTGCATTTCTTCTACAGCTGACTCTTCAGTATCGTGGTTTAAACTTCTCCGGGTAAACCCAGGCTCCGCCCTTTCTAACAGCTCAAGAATTTTCTTCCAGCAAGACTTTTCCTTTCCTATAGAATTCTCAGCATACATTGGCAATTCTCTCGCTCTCATTAACTGGCTTACTGTCTGTAGCTGGCTTAACTTGCTGTTGGGCACAGGGTTACTCACGGTTCTCCTTTCTAACAGATAAGCTTTCACCAAGCCCTTGGCTTGCAGTAAAAGTGTCCTCATTTAGGGCTTTCTCAGTTAGGAATCTCCTGCCTCCAGGCTCCAAAGCAACTCCTCTGCATTCTTGGTTCTTCCCTGGCTTATGGCTTTTTCCCCTGAGGCCTCCAGCAGATCCCACAGTGTCCTCTGAGGCTGGGCTTCTCTTAGAAGTCTGTCTCAACAGTTCCTTCTCCTCCCCTGGGCTGTCCTGGGAACTCCCTTTCTCTCCAGCTGCCCTGGAGCTTCCTCCTCCTTCCAGCACGTTAGGACTTCTGCTGTGTTCTGCCACTCTGGTAGCTCCATCCCTGGGAACTTCTTCTCTCCTCCTCTCCTTCTCCCTAGGACTTCTGCTGTCCTCCTCCTTTTCTAATCCCCTAGGGACTCTATCTGAACGTGTTTGAGCTGCAGCCTCGTGCTGCTCCCTCAGCTGGCTCTCATTAGCCTTACAACTTGTTTCTGAGCTAGGGCGTGGCTTGCAGCTAGGAACTGGATGAGTTTTTTTCTGTTCAGGAGCAGTTTGAGTTTCACAGCCCTGCTTCCTGTTTCTCTCCCTTAAGGTAAAAGTGTGTTTTTTTCTATTTCTAGGGGCTCAGGAACATTTTGGCCACCACAAGGGTTAAATGGCCAATTTTCCCAGTGGAAAAAGGTAAATAGTGGAGTACCACAGGGATCTGTGCTGGGTCTGCTGCTTTTTGACATATTCATAAATGACCTGGAAAAGGGAATAATGAGTGAGGTTATCAAATTTGCAGATGACACAAAAATCTTTAAAGTTGTTAAAGCCCACGAGGATTGTGGAAAATTAAAAGAGGATCTTGATAAATTGGAAGACTGGGCATCAAAATGGCAGATGAAATTTAATGTGGACAAGTGCAAAGTTATGCACCTAGGAAAGAACAACCCATACTATGGTTACACGATGCAAGGTTCCACATTGGGAACCACTACCCAGGAAAAAGATTTAGGCGTCACCGTGGATAATATGTTAAAACACTCCGCCCAGTGTGCAGCAGCGGCCAAGAGAGCAAATAGAATGCTAGGTATTATAAGGAAAGGAATGGAAAATAAAACAAAGGATATTATAATGCCTCTGTATTCGTCCATGGTGCGACTGCACCTTGAATATTGTGTGCAATTCTGGTTGCCATATCTTAAAAAGGATATAGCGTTATTAGAAAAGGTACAGAGAAGAGCCACCAAAATGGTAAAGGGGATAGAAGAATACTCCTGTGAAGAGAGGCTAAAAAGATTAGGGCTCTTCAATCTGGAAAAGAGACGGCTGAGGGGAGATATGATAAGGATCTATAAATTAATGAATGGAATGGAACGGGTAAACGTAGATTGATTGTTTACGTCATCAGAATATAAAAAGAATAGAGGACATGCAATAAAGTTACAGGGTAACCTATTTAAGACTATTAAGAGAAAATATTTTTTTCACTCAACGTGTAATCAAACTCTTTAAGTTGTTTCCGGAGGATGTAGTAAAAGCTGTTAGTGTAGCTGGGTTTAAAAAAAGATTTGGACAAGTTTCTGGAGGAAAGGTCCATAAATCATTATTAAAAGGGACCAAGGATATCACGGCTTAACCCAATACAAAGCATTGAGGAACTTGTGTCTTTTGGGGAGACTGCTAGGTATTTATGACCTAGATTGGCCACTGTTGGAAACAGGATACTGGGCTTGATGGACCTTGGTCTGACCCAGTATGGCATATCTTATGTTCTTATGATACCAAAATCTGCAATAGACACCCAGAAGGAGTAAATAACATGAGGCGGGATCTAGCTAAACTTGAAGAATGGTCTTGAATTTGGCAGATGAGATTTAATGATAAAAAATGCAGGGTCATGCATTTAGACTGCAAAACTCCAAGGGAGCGGTACAGTGTAGGGGGTGAAGTGTCCAACAATCTTAAAGTAGCTAAACATATAGAAGTGTCGACAGCGGAAGCTAGAAGGATGCTTGGGTGCCAGCAGAAAAAAGGAGGTGATAGTGCCTCTGTATCTGTCTTTGGTGCGACCTCATTTGGAGTATTCTGTGCAACTCTGGAAACTGCACCTTTGAAAGGATATAAGCAGGTTGGAGTCGGGGCAGAGGGTGGCTACTAAAATTGTTAATGGTTTTCATTATAGAGCATATGAGGGATAGGCATAAGGATCTTAATATGTATATTTTAGAGGAAAGGCGGGATAGAGGATATATTTATTTAACATTTTTTATATACCGTTTTTTAGTTTTATCAAAGTGGTTTACAATGAACATAATGATGGTTTACACAGAACAGTAAAACAGCAACTATTTACATTTAACAATTGAAATTCCTTATAACATTTTATAACTATTTACAGTATAATGGTGCTTTACTTAGTGAAGTAACTTGTTGTGGGTGGACGGGGGGTTTATTGGTGAGGTTGCATGGTTTCTATGGTGCCAAAGTGTTCTGTATATAGGTGAGTTTTTAGATACTTTCTGAAGTCAGTGATATCTGAGGTCGCTCTCAGGTGGTGCGGTGAGAGAGTTGCATAGCAATGGGGTATAAAATTCAAATACTCTGTGTAGAGCTGATTGAGAGTTGTATGTAGAAATGTCAGCTGTTAAGAGGGTGTTCTGGTGTTGTTTCCTCCTTGATCCAGTGTCTGGAACTCTCTTGATTATCTTGTTTAGATATCCGGCTGACTGGTTGTGTAATATTTTGAAAGCTAATATAGCTTTGTACTTTATTCGTGATTGAATGGGGAGCCAGTGGAGGGATTTTAGGATGGGGTGATGTGATTGTGTTTCTTTGTACCTGTGATTAATCGGGCTGCTGTATTTTGTGACAGTTGTAGGGCTTGGGTTGCACATTTGGGCAGGCCTTGAAGGATTAGGTTGCAGTAATCTAGCTGCGGGGTGATTAGTGCTTGGCAGATGGAGCAGAAGTGATTCTGGTCGAGTAAGAGACATAGGTTTTGCAGGATCTTCATTTTATAGTAAGCCTTGGAGGCAGTCTTGTTGAATTGAGATTGGAAATTGAGCCTTTGGTCTAGGTGAATTCCAAGATATGATAGAGACATTTAAGTACATCCATAGCATAAATGCACAGGAGAAGAGCCTCTTTCGACGAAAGCAAGCTCTGCTATGAGGGGACATAGGATGAGGGTGAAAGGGGATAGACTCAGGAGTAATATGTAGAAATATTTCTTTACAGAAAGAGTGGTAGATGCATGGAATCGTCTCCCAGTGGAGGTGGTAGAGATGAGGACAGTATCTGAAATTCAAAAAAGCATGGGACAAACACAGAGGATCTCTAAAGGAATAAAGGGGACTATTGTAGTAGTTAATATGGAAAGGCAGACTAGATAGGCCATGTGGGCTTTTCTGCTGTCATGTTTCTATGATATACCGCCCTTAACAAAATAGCAGCATGGCGGTGTACTGTTTTAAAAAAAGTCAAAATATAGATAGAAAATAAAGAAAAAGGAACACCACCTTCTGACAGGAAAGAAAAGAGAGAGCGCAATCATACATGGGAGGAACTGGAAAAGACCAGCATAGGATTACGGGGCAGAGGAGATAAGATGATCGGGGGATGGGTCAGCAGGTGCAGCTCAAAGGCTCTCTGGAATAGGTATGACTTGAGTAGCGCTTTAAACCTGGAAAAGATGGTTCAAAACAGAGAGCTGGAGGTAAAGAGTTCAAGAGCAAGGGGCCGTGGAAATAAAATGCAGAGTGGTGGGTTATCTCCAGTCGAGCATGTGTGGCAGGAGGTAGGTGAATGCAATTAGCGTGAACGGAGCGGAGTACCCAGTGAGGAGCATGCAAATGGATGAGGTTAGAGAAATAAATAGGGATACCAAAAGTAGGAGCCAGAGTGAGGATCTTAAAGTGGATGCGATAAGATACTGGAAGCCAATGAAAGTGGATGAGAAGGAGGTTGATATGATCATGGCATGAGGCGTGTGCAAGAATCCAAATAGCGGTGTTTTGAATGAGCTGAAGATGATGTAGTTGATAATGGGGAAGACCAGCAAGCACTAGACTGCAATAATCCAGATGCGACATAACGAAAGAAAGCAGGAGAGTGGCCAGAGAGGAAGTAGAGAGAAAGGGGCACACGGCACGGATCTTCCAGAGGGAATAGAAAGAACGGCAAACAAGGGCTGTGAGGTGATCCTGAAAAGATAAAGCGTGGTTACTCACCTGTAAAAGGTGTTCTCCAGGAGCAGCAGGAATCAGTCCTCACTTATGGTTGACGTCACAGATGGAGTCCACGCAGTAACTCTCCCCAGCCCAAGGGAGCCATCTTACCTCAGTATGATGACATAGCTTAATCAAGCCTAAAAAGAAAAAAAAACTCCACAGGGAGGAGGAAGAGACAGATTCCTACTGCTACTGGAGAA
This sequence comes from Ichthyophis bannanicus, assembly GCA_033557465.1. Classification (NCBI taxonomy): domain Eukaryota; kingdom Metazoa; phylum Chordata; class Amphibia; order Gymnophiona; family Ichthyophiidae; genus Ichthyophis; species Ichthyophis bannanicus. The sequence continues at coordinate 209,304,890 of CM066043.1, read as the reverse complement.
CACCCATTACAGATGAGTAACCATGCTTTCTCTGGGACCAAGCAGGAAGTCAGTGCTCACTAGCTAGCTATAGGCTAGCAAAAAGCCTGTAAAAACCATGGGCAACCCGAAAAGGCCGTCATGAATGACAGCGGAACAGCGTTGAAAGTTTCCGAGAATCGGCAAGCAGCCCCAGCTTTAACTATGGAATAGATTCTCCGGCAGCCTGGACTGACAGAAGGGCCAGAGGGAAGGAGTTGCATTAATCCCCAAAGAGGAGTATGACCTGGCCGAAGGCAGTGTCACACCAGGAATTTGCCTCCAGGCAGTAATGGGCTGTGAAGGTATGGACCGAAGACTAGGTTGCAGCCCGGCAGATCTTCAGTAAGGAGACAAAGCAGAGCTGTAACATGACGTTCCAAGGGCAGCCCAGCCTGATCATAGGCAAAGGAGATACAGTCAGTCACCCAGGTAGAAAGGATGCGGTTAGAGAGCTATTCCCAGTCTGTTTGGGTTATAAAAAACGAACAGCTGGAGTGAATGGCGATGGCCTCTTGGTCCGCTCAAGGTATAAAGCCAGCGCCCACTTGCAATCCAAAGTATGGAGAGAGGCCTATTAGCATGAGGCCTGGGAAAGAAGGTGAGAAGCACCACTGACTGGTTGAGATGAAAAGGCGAGACAACCTTAGGAAGAAACTTAGGATGAGTGCTCAGAACCACTCTACTCCTGTGGAACCTGATATACGGAGCATGTGCCACCAGCGCCTGCAGTTCACTGACTCTGCACGCTGATGGAGCGCCACCAGGAAAAGGACTTTCCAGGGGCAGGTGGCAAGCGGCTTGAAAGGGGAGAGATGAGTTTCCCAAGGACCACATTGGGGTCCCAAGCTACCACAGGGGGGTGGAATCAGAGGCGAGAGATAAGAGGGCCCCTCCTGAAGTGGCTTATGAAGGGATGAATGGGCAGGGGTCATACATCTATCTAATGATGATACGCCACCAGCACACTCAGGTGCAATCTGATGGAATTGGACTTCAAACCAGCATGGGAGAGGTGCAGGAGATAGTGACCGTTTGCACAGAGCAGGAAAATGGGTTAAACCCGCACAGCAGACAGAGAATCTGCGCCACCTGAATGTGTAAGCACGTCTGGTCGAGTCCTTCGGGAAGTGAGGAGAACATCTTCCACATCTCTGGGGAGGTGGAACTAATAAAGAGCTATCCTTTCAACATCCATGCCGTGACGGCCAGAGACTAGAGGTTAGGATGCAGGAGGGTTCCCTCCTCCTGTGAGATCAGATCCGGGGTGCAGTTGAGGGAAAGCAGGGGCGCCCTTGAGAGAGAGCAGCGGGGGAACCACGGTTGCCTGGGCCAACGTGAGGCAATAAGGAGCACCAAGGATCTGTCCGTCCAGATCTTGAAAAGGGCCTTGGCCACCAAGGGATTAGGAGGGTATGCATACAGAAGACCCTCGCTCCAATTCAGGAGAAATGCATCTGCCACTAGTTGAGCATGGCAGGGAATCCTGGACCAGAACTGTGGCAGCTAAGCGTTGGAGGGGCTGGTGAAGAGATCCACTGCCGGTGTCCCCCAATTCAAGAATATGTCGCGGGCCACCTTAGGATTCAGGGCCCACCAGTGAGGCTGCAACACTCTTTTGAGCTTGTCTGCCAGGATGTTGTAATGGCCTGGGAGATACACTACTGGAGGAGCATGCCACAAGCAGTGGCAAACTTCCAGAGCTGAACCGCCTCACAGCAAAGGAGGTACAAGTCCATGCCGCCCTGCTTGTTGATATAGAACATCACGAACTAGTTGTCCGTCTGGATAAGGCTGACTCGAGTAGATAATTGTCGCTGGAAGATGCAGAGGGCATTGGACACCGCCCGGAGCTTGAGGAAGTTGATCTGATGGAGGCTCTCCTCCCTTGACCACAGACCCTGGGTACAGAAGTCAATGAGGTAGGCTCCCCAGCCGAGCTTGGAGGCATCTGTGGTGAAGACTTGCTGCTGCACCGAAACCTGAAAAGTAAGTCCAGCTAGGAGATTCTCCGGTCATTTCCACAAGGCGAGGGAGTCCGCCAAGGGCGAGGTCACGCGGACCCTGTCCGCTAGGTGCCCTGTCACCTGCTTCCATTGAGTGCAGAATAACCACTGGGTCTGTCGCATTTGGAGACAGGCGCAGGATGTGACATGAACCGTTGGAGGGGAACAAAGAAGTAGATACCAAGACTGGCAAGAAAACAGATTCAGGTTTTGAAACCCGTTTTATTACCCCTACGCGTTTCAGCCACCTGGCCTTCTTCAGGGGGATTACTTGAGGGAGCAAATCTCAAAAGAATAAAATCATAAATATTAAACAATCATGCAATATGAAAAATGTTTTAAAATATGAATTAGTCATTAGTAATTAAGACATATATAAAACAAAAAAATAAATACATAAAACGTCTTAAAGAGAAGCCACTCATATATAATAAATATAGTGATAACCATAAATGATAACATAAAAATGTATATAAAATATATGTGTTAATATCGCTATTAAAAATTATTAAGAAATCATTATAAAACTATAAAACTATTATATCACATCCATGTATATTAGTGTTATTGTGATATATTGTAAAACTTGGATAAAACAATAAAATGTACAGATATATATGAGAGCGAGAATAAGGATAAAAAGAGAGATGAGGAGGACATACATAAAAATGATTAAAATGTGTACCAATACCTTCTAAAGATCTAGTGAATAGTTAAAAAGACAAATGCCACTGAAAATGAATAAATAGTTAAAATGATTATAATATTCTCCACTGTGTGCCAAGATGAAAACTAGAGATCAAAAAATATTATAGTATACATCACATGATTATGTTATATTTAATCCATCAGAACGTCCACAAAGATTTCCATGCCAATTTAAAATTATATAAATTTATATAAATCTAAATTCCAGTCGATTAGAGAAACCATTTAATCCATACAAAAGTAATGCTGTAATAGCCCATGAGTAAAACAGGCAATTATTTTTTGAAAAACATACAAGGGTGATACTGTGATGACCTATGAGTAGAACAGGCAGTTATTTAAAAAAAAAAACCAAAGGATAAAAGAGAATGAAAAACTGAAATTATAAACGGGTTAAAAAACAAGAATGAACCAATATATTTTGGTGTGGATGAAAGACATTGTTTTCCTTACTGTAAACCAGAAGATTATCAAAGAACAAATCCTCCCACCTTAGGATATGCATGTTGAATTATCTATCGCCAAAGGTGGAATACTCACGCCCAATATGTCAAAAAACGATGCTAGTATTGGCAAGGCAGCTGCTTGTATACAGCGACATACTGCAGTTGGTAAACAAATAAAATGTGCCCAAATAACAGCAAAAATGTACTTTTTCTTGCAGGAAAACTATCTAAGTCATATTGTATGTGGCCAATTACTAAAAACGCCGTGCTGTCATTGATAAACAAGTAAAAATGTGCCAAAATGACATCAAAGAGTTATGCTTATTCCTACGGGGAGACTAGCTGAATTATATTTTGTATATGACCAACCGCTTAGGGAATCTCTAAAAATAAAATAATTTGTAAACATTTTCAGCCACACCAAAATATTCTTGTTTTTTAATCCGTTTATAATTTCAGTTTTTCATTCTTTTATTCTTTAGTTTTGTTTGGTTTTTATTTTTTTAAATAACTGCCTGTTCTACTCATGGGTCATCACAGTATGACCCTTGTATGTTTTTCAAAAAGTAATTGCCTGTTTTACTCATGGGCTATTACAGCATTACCCTTGTATGGATTAAATGGTTTCGCTAATCAATTGGAATTTAGATTTATATAATTTTAAATTGGCATGGAAATCCTTGCAGAAGTTCTCATGGATTAAATATAACAATCATGTGATGTATACTACAATATTTTTTAATCTCGAGTTTTCATCTTGGCACACAGTGGAGAATATTATAACACTGGTCAACAAATTTTTACAAAAATCATGTTACTGAAATAAAAATAGTAATTTCTTATCAATTTTTATATGCTGAACACGAATATGACAGTGAAATTGCAAAGTTGGCTCTAGTTTTTTTGTAATCTACAAGAATTAATGTTTACATCACGAAATGCATGTCAATAGTAAATATAATAGGCCTTCTGTTAATACCTGTAAAAAAACTAGCCATAGACTACTTAGATTTTTTCGCCTGTCTCTTGTACAGCTGTTTGGGAGCTTCTCTGGGGAGTGTCCAGCAGTAGTCAGCCAGCATTGTAGTGGACCATTTTCCCTGGTATCTTTGCTCCATCGTTGCGATATCCTGGTGAAAACGTTCGCCCTGTTCATCACTAACCATACCACAGTTGTCAGGAAAGAAATCGAGATGGGAATCAAGGAAATGGATCTTTAGAGACATATTGCATCCAAGTTTATGATACTACATCAGCATGTCTTCTACTAGTTCCTTGTAGTTTTCTGCCCTAACATTCCCGAGAAAGTTTGCTGACACTAGGCGAAAAGCATTCCATGCTTTTTTTGCATCACCCTGCAGCAAGTTGTTGAACTGGTTACCTTTGAGGAGCTCTCGAATCTGAGGACCCACAAAAACTCCCTCTTTAATCTTTGCTTCGCTGAGTCGAGGGAATTTTTCATGCAGGTATCGGAAAGTTGGCAAAGTGCGGTCCATGGCTTTCACGAAGTTTTTCATCAAACCTAGTTTGATGTGAAGGGGTGGTAGCAGGATTTTGTGAGCCGCAACCAGAGCTGGGTGCTGGATATTCTTCTCTCCAACTGTTACATTTTGTCTGCGATTCCATTCCTTCTGCAACTAGTGACAATCCCTTGCTCGGCTATCCCACTCACATAAGAAACACATGTATTTTATATATCCCTGCTGCAGTCCCATTAAAAGGGCAACTACCTTCAAGTCACCACAGAGATGCCAGCTGTATTTGTTATAGTTAATGAAAGTCAGTAAATGCTTTAAGTTATCGTATGTCTCTTTCATGTGGACGTCAATGTCAAAAGCTCTATACGTTCAATACAACTCTGAAGAAACTGAAGGCTAATTAAACCTTTCAAGGGCTCTTATTCAATTTCCACTATGAAGGTTTCAGACTTGCCAGCATTCTGTGTCAGACTAACTTCTGTACTTCCACATATATGCCTGATATTCGCATCAACGACCTCCTTTTGGATTCTATTTTTAATTCTTTATTACTACTTCCTTAAATTATTTAAAAACCAGGAGCTTGTTCCAAGGAGTCGATATTTTTCTTTTTTCAACTCAAAACACCAGTTATATGTAGTTGATGGTATAACTTATCATTATCTATCAAGTACTTAGCTTTCACTGATGTTGCTTATATCTTTTAGTTGTGACACTCCATAAAAAGCTCCTCTCTTACAACCACGATCCCAACGCTCTCCCCAGGTACCACTTTGGCGTTTCACCGCCTTGGTTTCATCAGGGGATCGATTCCAAACCCTTATGTGTTCTACAAAGATAAAATCAAAGATCAGTGCCTTCTAATTCCCTCTAAAACCATTTCTAATAAAAGAACTCATATAATATATACAAGATATACAAGAAAACTCACCCGCCTTAATTTCACACGTAATGCTTCCCACGTCTCTAATCGGTATGTTTTTCAACTATATTTTAATCAGAGAGTTTTTCAAACCGTGCGAATTCTTAACCTTCGCCCATTGAAAAGACACTGCGCATGCGGGTTAACTTGTCGGACTCCATTTATACAGACTCCTCCTATTATTTCCCGTCAGACTTAATAATGCATTCTATCTATTGAGTATCCCAAACCACCCATCACTTACTTCTAACATATCTTCATTGGGTTCATTAAATTTTGACCCCTTCCATATACTCATTTCCTTACTCTTATCTAATATACTATTTTCCATCTAGCCACTAAATCTTACATGCTCTGAATTGGACCCCTTTCCCCGAATATATCAACAACATTCTCACATTAATATGTGTAATCTTACTTGATATAAGATTATAACACTCATTGGCTATTAGACCTAACCAAAAAATTTTTTTAACTTCTATACACAGGCTGCCCAGTCTATACTGGCATTAAGCCCGTCTGGTATCACAGATTTCAGTCTATATATCCATCGTTGTTCTCGTATGAGAAATGTTTTATCAAGCGTTTTCCCTAATGTTTCCCCCTCCACTTTGTCCACACAAAAGACCCGTAAATGTTCAAAGGCATGACCTTTCGTCAAACAACGTTGAACGATTGGTGCTTCCTTCACTGCGCAACGCAATCTACTTCTATGTTCTCTCATCCGTGTCTGGAAAGAACGGAGCGTCTTACCTATATATATTAAGTCGCATGGGCATTGTACAGCATAAACCATCCCTATAGAATCACAGGTGGTAGAGGATCATAGAAGGTATTCTATCTCATGATAAACATTTGATAAACAGTTGAAAAACATACCGATTAGAGACGTGGGAAGCATCAACTACATAAAACTGGTGTTTTGAGTTGAAAAAAGAAAAATATCAACTCCTTGGAACAAGCTCCAGGTTTTTAAATAATTTAAGGAAGTAGTAATAAAGAATTAAAAATAGAATCCACAAGAAGGTCGTCGATGCGAATATCAGGCATATATGTGGAAGTACAGACGTTAGTCTGACACAGAATGCTGGCAAGTCTGAGACCTTCATAGTGAAAATTAAATAAGAGCCCTTGAAAGGTTTAATTAGCCTTCAGTTTCTTCAGAGTTGTATTGAACGTATAGAGCTTTTGACATTGACATTGAACGTTCAAAGAATAGACCACAGTTAGATGTCTTTCATGTGGACGGCATGCGCTACTGGAATAGATGGAAGACGGTTTCCATTGTTCAAAAGCACAGCCTTCAGACTCAGTTTCGAAGAGTCTATAAATAGCCTCCAGTCTTGTGGGTCATGAGTGATTTTTAAGGCATTCATGAGGCTTTCAATATCGGAACAGAATACCCGATTACTTTCCTTTCCGACTGCGTATAGTACACTGCTGACGTCAGATGGCTTCAGCAGCCGTCTGGCAGTAGTATTGCACTGCATCAGAAAATGATGCAGTCAACTCTGGATGATATGTGCATGTTGGTATTATGCAATGTGATGCAATATTACATCATTCAAGGCTTTTTGGGATGTTGTTGATGTCCTACTGGATAAATTTACATGGTGAAACGTCAAAAATGAACTACATACAATATCTTCAAAATGAGAGCCAATAAATTTTTTTAATGTTATATTCGTGTTTAGCTCACCAAGATACTACAGATTAGGGCCTTTTAAAGTCAGTAATGATTTCAATGTTGACCAGTGTAATCATAGAAACATAGAAATATGACAACAGAAAAAGACCACATGGCCTATCTAGTCTGTCCTTCCATATCAACAACTACAACAGTCCCCTTTTTACCTTTAGAGTTCCTCTGTGTTTGTCCCATGCCTTTCTGAATTCAGTTACTGTCCTCATCTCTACCACCTCCACTGGGAGACTATTTCACGGATCTACTACTCTTTCCGTAAAGAAATATTTCCGCATATCACTCCTGAATCTATCTCCCTTCACCCTCATCCCATGTTCCCTCATAGCAGAACTTGCTTTCAATTGAAAGAGGCTCTCTCCCTGAACATTAATGCCGCAGAGGTATTTATCTCAATCATATCACCTCTATCCCGCCTTTCCTCTAAGGTGTACATATCAAGATCCTTAAGTCTGTCCTCCTATGCTTTATAATGAAGACCACTAATCATTTTAGTAGCCACCCTCTGCACTGACTCCATACTGTTCACATCCTTTTGAAGGTGCGGTCTCTAGAATTGTACACTATACTCCAAATGAGGTCGCACCAAAGACTTATACAGAGGCATTATCATCTCCTTTTTTCTGCTAGCCATTCCTCTCTGTATGCACCCAAGCATCCTTCTAGCTTTTGCTGTCACCTTTTCTACCTGTTTAGCTACTTTAAGATCATCAGACACAACCACGCCTAGATCCCGCTCTTCTTTAGTGGACAAAAGTACTTCACACCCTATACTATATATTGCTCCCCTGGATTGCTGCAGCCCAAATGCATGACCTTACATTTTTTAACATTAAATCCCAGCTGCCAAATTCTAGACCATTCTTCAAGCTTAGCTAGATGCCTCCTCATGTTATTCTAGATACTCACCTTACAATGGACACTCACATCAGAAATACCATAAAGAAAATTTATTTCAAGCTCAAAATCCTTAAACAACTACGCCCTCTAGTATTTTTACAAGATTTTATTAATATAATCCAGGCTACCACAACCCCTCACTTCGATTTTGCCAACCTAATACTAATAGGTATATCAAAGCAAAACATTAAAAGAATCCAGCTAGCACAAAATGCAGCAGCTAGAATTATAATGAAAGTACACTCACTCCAACACATAACACCAATACTGGCATCCCTTCACTGGTTACCAATACAAAGCAGGATAATATATAAAACAATAACCTCATTCAAAGCTTTAAATGATATGGCTCCAACCACACTATGTAAACTAATATGTAAAGAATCTTCTAAGCCCACTCACAGAAAAGGACAATTAAACAAACTAAAGACTCCGAAAGATTTCATAAAAGCAAATAAATTAACAAACAATAGAGCCTTTTCACATGCAGCCCCAACCATTTGGAATTCCCTCCCAGAGGATCTACGAACACTAACTGAGATCATGGAATTCCGTAAAAAATTAAAAACCTATCTATTTACCAAGCACTACAACAACATAGATAACCCTTCACTCGATTTAGATAAAGGCTAACTAGATACCTGACTGTGTCAAATAAAATCCCTCTCACTTAAACAGATAATATACATAGCTGAAAATATATGATGATCCAGTCTCTAATGCCCACATACTTGTACCTGTATATAGTTTAATCTGTTCTGTATTTACATAAGCTGTTTAGTTAATACATTGTTTGTTGTTATAAGATGTTCCATGTAAAACAAACCCTGCTTTGTTGATTGTTGTTTATTGTAAACCGCAACTGATCTCTGGAAGATGCGGTATATAAATGAGTGTTAAATAAATAAATAAAATAAATCTACACCTCCCTGGGTGTCTATTCTATTGCAGATTTTGGTATCAGCAACAAAGAGGCAAACCTTACCCGACAGCCCTTCCGCTATATCACTAACAAAGATGTTTAAAAGAATCGGACCAAGAACAGATCCCTGGGGCACACCACTGGTAACAACCTTCTCCTCAGAGTGAGCTCCATTTATCTGTACTCTTTGTCGCCTCCCACCCAACCAATTTCTAACCCAAGCAGTAACTTTAGGGTCCATCTCTAGGGTGCTCAGTTTGTTTATAAGTCGCCTGTGAGGAACAGTGTCAAAGGCTTTACTGAAATCTAAATACACCACATCTAGGGCTCTCCCTCGGTCCAACTCCCTGGTCATCCAGTCAAAGAAATCAATCAGATTTGTCTGATAAGACCTGCCTCTGGTGAATCCATGCTGCCTCGGATCCTGTAATCCGCTGGACTCCAGAAACCTCACTATTTTCTCTTTCAGCAGCGGTTTCCAATAATTTACTCACCACCGAAGTTAAAAAAGAGTAAAGTAGCCCAAATGCCCTCGAGTATGGAGCAGACAGAACTTAAAGATCCCAAATTACCCATGTCTACCAATAGCCAAATTAATATGAATAAAATACAGTCTCTAAAATGCTTGTATGCAAATGCTAGAAGTCTACAAAACAAGATGGGAGAGTTAGAATATATAGCACTAAACGAGAGGTTAGATATGATTGGAATATCTGAGACATGGTGGAAGGAGGACAACCAGTGGGACACTGTGATACCTGGGTACAAACTATATCGAAATGATAGAGCTGATCAAATTGGTGGAGGGGTTGCGCTCTATGTTAGAGAGGGCATTGAGTCAGAAAGGATTAAAGTTTTGCAAGAAACAAAATTTGCTGTAGAATCTCTATGGATTGAAATTCCATGTAAAAAGGGGAAGGCGATGGCAGTGGGGGTGTACTATCGTCCGCCTGGCCAGAATGAACAAATGGATGATGAAATGCTCAAAGAAATCAAGGAAGCTAGCAAAAGTTACAGTGCAGTAATAATAATGGGTGATTTCAATTACCCCGGCATCGACTGGGTCAGTGTCACAACAGGACATGCTAGGGAGATAAAGTTCCTAGATGAAATAAATGACTGCTTCTTGGAGCAGCTGGTTCATGAACCGACCAGAGGGGAAGCAATATTAGACCTAGTCCTTAGTGGAACACCAGATGTAGTGCAAGAGATAAGGGTGTTGGGGCCACTTGGCAATAGTGATCATAGCATGATCGCCTTTGATTTAATTAGTGGAGGAGGGATAGTAAGGAAATCCACAGTACTACCCTTTAACTTTCGAAAGGGAGACTATGATAGAATGAGGAAAAACAGTTAAGAAAAAACTAAAAGGAGCAGTTGCAAAGGTTAAAGACGTACATCAAGCTTGGGTGTTGTTGAAAAATACTATCTTGGAAGCCCAGACCAGCTGTATTCCACGCTTTAAGAAAAGTGGAAGGAAGTCCAAAAAATTGCCAGCATGGTTTAAAGCTGAGGTCAGAGAGGCTGTTGTTGCCAAAAAAGCATCTTTCAAGAAATGGAAAAAAGAGCCAAACGATGAAACCTGGAAACAGCACAAGCACTGGCAAGTCAAATGCAAGGCATTGATAAGGCAGGCAAAGAGAGAATTTGAGAAGAAGCTTGCTGCGGAAGCAAAAACGCGAAATAAAGACCTTTTCAAGTACATTCGTAGCAAAAAACCCGTGAGAGAGTCAGTTGGTCCATTAGATGATAAAGGGGTTAAAGGAGCACTAAGAGGCGACAAGGCGATAGCGGAGAGACTGAATGAATTCTTTGCTTCGGTCTTTACTGAGGAAGATGTAGGGATGTTACCCACGACTGAAGTGGTATTTAAAGGTGTGGAAGAATTGAAGGAAATATCGATACATCGGGAAGATGTCTTACAACTATTAGATAAACTGAAGAGTAGCAAATCACCTGGGCCGGATGGTATACATCCAAGGGTGTTGAAAGAACTGAAATTTGAGATTGCAGACCTGCTATCAGTAATCTGTGAACTATCATTAAAATCATCTCTAATACCTGAGGATTGGAGGATCGCCAATGTAACACCAATTTTTAAAAAGGGTTCGAGGGGTGATCCGGGAAACTACAGACCGGTGAGCCTGACATCAGTACCGAGAAAATGGTAGAAACCATCATAAAGAATAAAATTACTCAGCATATAGATAGTCATGACCTAATGGGAGACAGCCAACATGGCTTTAGACAAGGAAGATCTTGTCTTACTAATCTGTTATGTTTTTTTGAAGGAGTGAATAAACAGGTGGACAAAGGTGAGTCGGTTGATATTGTGTATCTGGACTTTCAGAAAGCCTTTGACAAGGTCCCTCATGAGAGACTTTTGGCAAAACTAAAGAGTCATGGGATAGGAGGCAGTGTACTACTGTGGATCAGGAACTGGTTAAAAGATAGAAAGCAGAGGGTAGGGCTAAATGGCCAATTTTCCCAATGGAGAAAGGTGAATAGTGGTGTACCCCAGGGATCTGTGCTGGGTCCGCTGCTTTTTGACATATTCATAAATGACCTGGAAAGTGGAATAACGAGTGAGGTTATCAAATTTGCTGATGACACAAAACTATTTAAAGTTGTTAAAACCCAGGAGGATTGTGGAAAATTGCAAGAGGATCTTGATAAATTGGAAGACTGGGCATCAAAATGGCAGATGAAATTTAATGTGGAGAAGTGCAAGGTTATGCACCTAGGGAAGAACAACCCAAACTATGGTTACACGATGCAAGGTTCCACATTAGGAACCACCACCCAAGAAAAAGATTTAGGCGTCCTTGTGGATACCATGTTAAAACCCTCGGCCCAGTGTGCAGCGGCGGCCAAGAGAGCAAATAGAATGCTAGGTATGATAAGGAAAGGAATGGAAAATAAAACAAAAGATATTATAATGCCTCTATATCGTTCCATGGTGAGACCGCACCTTGAATATTGTGTGCAATTCTGGTCGCCGTATCTTAAAAAGGATATAGCAATTTTAGAAAAGGTTCAGAGAAGAGCCACCAAAATGGTAAAGGGGATGGAAGGCTACTCCTATGAAGAAAGGCTAAAAAGGTTGGGGCTCTTTAACCTGGAAAAGAGACGGCTGAGGGGAGATATGATAGAAGTCTATAAATTAATGAACGGAGTGGAACGGGTAAACGTAGATCGATTGTTTACCTTATCAGAATATAGAAAGACTAGGGGACATGCAATGAAGCTACAGGGTAAACTATTTAAGACTAATAAAAGAAAATATTTTTTCACTCAACGTGTAATCAAACTCTGGAATTTGTTACCGGAGGATGTAGTAAAGGCTGTTAGTGTAGCTGGGTTTAAAAAAGGTTTGGACAAGTTCCTGGAGGAAAGGTCCATAAACCATTATTAAGAAGGGACCCAGGATATCAATGCTTGAACCAATACAAGCATTGTGGAACCTGTGTCCCTTGGGGAAACTGCTAGGTACGTATGACCTAGATTGGCCACTGTTGGAAACAGAATACTGGGCTTGATGGACCTTGGTCTGACCCAGTATGGCATATCTTATGATCTTATGTTCTTATGTTCTTAAACTAACCAGCCTGTAGTTTTCAACAACATCCTTACTTCCGCTTTTGTGTAAAAGTACCACATGAGCCTCTCTCCAGTCCTTTGGCACCACTCCCGACTCCAACGAGGCATTGAAAAGTCAGTCAGTGAAGCTGCTAGAATGTCCCCAAGTTCCCTCAGTATTCTAGGGTGTATCCCATCCGGTCCCATCGCTTTGTCTACTTTAAGTTGAACTAGTTTCTCACGAACACAGTCTTCTGAAAATTGTTCAAGATGTCGCTCGCTTCTGTTCCTGTTTGTGGGTGTTTTCTGAGGTCCTGCTCCTGGTTCTTCATCTGTGAACACAGAACAGAAATATTTGTTAAGCAATTCCGCTTTATCCTTATCAGCTTCTACATATTTCTCCCCTGCACCCTTGAGTCTGACAATACCACTTTTGCCCTTACTCTTCTCACTAACATATCTGAAAAATGTCTTATTCCCCCATTTTATTGCATTGGCTATTTCCTCCTCCTTTTGAATCTTTGCCTTCCTGACTACTTTGCTAGCTTCTCTAAGTTTTTCCAAATATAGATGCCTGCCTTCCTCTCTCTGTGATCTCTTGTATTTCATGAAGGCCTCCCACTTTTTCTTCACCTTTTCAGCTACTTTTTTCAAAAGCCATAGCGGTCTCCTTTCCCTTTTACCTTTATTTACCATTTTAACAAAAAGGTTGGTTGCCCTTAAAATATCCCCTTTCAGTTTTGCCCATTGTTTTTCTACATCCCCCAGCTGTTCCCATCCCACTAACGACTCCCTGAGGTATTGGCCCATCTTCGCAAAGTTAGTCTTCCTAAAGTCAAAGATCCTCACCTTTGAATGGTTTCTAACAGCCCTAGTCCTAATACTCAACCACACCATCTGGTGATCACTGGATGCAAAAATGATCTCCCACTACAACATCAGAAACACTTTCACCATTGGTAAGCACCAAGTCCAGTATGGCCCCTTCACATGTGGGGGTCTGTTAACAATTGCCTGAATAGTTCTCCCTGTAGAGAATCCAGGATCTCCTTACTTCTAGATGATACTGCAGCAGGAATGTGCCAATCAACATCTGGCATATTGAAATCTCCTATCAGTAGCACTTCCCCTTTCCTAGCAATGCTGTGTATGTCTTCAATTAACTCTCTGTCCACCCTCTTCCTCTTGTGAGGGAGGTCTGTATATCACACCAATGCAAATAGATTTCTCTTTCCCTCTTTCTAGTTTAACCCACAATGCCTCCTCTCTCCCTTTTAAGCTCTGTAATTCCAAAGCTTTAATAGTAGATTTTACATATAGTGCCACTCCTCCTCCCCTACTTCCCCTACTGTCCTTTCTGAATAAAGTATAGCCAGGTATAGTTACATCCCAATCATGGTTTTCTGTGAACCATGTTTCTGTAACTGCCACTAAATCCAAGTCAGCCACTCCCACCAAAGCTTCAACATCAGGGATCTTATTTCCCATGCTATGAGCATTTATACACACTGCTTTCCATATGTTACCCCTGTTACCCATTTCCATAAAGGTATTTAATGTATCACCTACCTGGGGGCTTTCTTCACCCATCCCCAACAAATCTAGTTTAAAGCCCTCTTCAGTAGATTAGCCAGTCTACTACCGAAGACGCGTTGACCTTTCTTGGACAGATGGATGACATCTCTGCTCTGCAACCCTTGGAACAGCATCCCATGGTCTAGGAAACCAAAACGCTCTCGATGATACCATCCACGCAGCCATGCATTCATCTCCAGAATGCGAGCCTCTCTGCCTTGGCCTTTACCCTCAAAAGGGAGGATTGAAGAGAACACCACCTGTGCACCTAACTGCTTCACCCTCTGTCACAGAGCCATGAAGTCACTTTTGATACATTCCGAGGGATACCTGGCAGCATCATTTGTTCCAACATGGATTAGCAACATTGGGTAATAGTCAGTTGGCTTGATGAGTCTCAGCAAACTCTCCGTAACATCTTGGATTTTGGCACCAGGCACACAGCATACCTCTCTGGACATCAAGTCTGCTCGGCAGATGGACACCTCAGTACCCCTCAGAAGAGAGTCTTCAACCACCACTACCCTTCGCTTCCTTGTGGTCATTGATTCTGCAACTTTGGGGTACTTGAGCTCTGATTCTTCCCTTTCCAGGGATGCTTTCACCTCCTCCACTTCCAGGGCTGCATAATGGTTCTTCAATTCAAGGGCTAGAGAAGTTGGATTGGTGATTTTGCAGGCCCTGGTGACTTGTGTCCAACCATCGACATTCTGTTGGCACCCATCTTCTCCTCTGTTGGAGAGCTTGGTTGCTGCAAGAAGCATCTCATCAATGTACTTCTCACGGTCTTGAATGATCCTCAGCCTCGCCACCTCCTCTCTGAGTTCCTCCACTTGTTTCTTCAGAGCTTCAGCAAGCAGGCACATGGAACTGGTCCTTCAACTGGCATTAGGACCTCTGTCTGGACAGAGGCAGAAGCTGTAACAGGGGCAACAGCTTTAGCGATACGATTTTTCCCAGCCATTGTTCTGTTCGTGGAGCTTAGGTATCTGTTAAAGCAAAAGAGAGATCTACCAAGTACCAGTCGGTTTCCCAGCTGTCCTTTCACAGAAAAAGCAGTTAAATCTCTAATTATATTCAAAATGTGCTGCTCCAAGTCTCTGTGCTTTGTTAAATGGGGAGGTGCCCTATAAAGCAAGACTGCTCACTAGAGGTGGGTGGGAGTCGGGGTAGGTAGGGAGGGAACTAACACCTGATTAGATGTCAGCAGTTCCCAAAAGCTGAGGTTACTAAAGTTCAACAACCTACTCTGCTCAAGGAAATTTCTACTAAAGCACCAAAAAGAAAGTAACTTTGCTTTAAAAATATACAAAACCCCTTTTAAGAGCTCCCAGTCAGAGAGCTAGCAATTTAATAAAAATAAACCCTCAAATCCTTACCGTTGTTTGACCTGTAGAGCCCCTGTGAGGAATGCCTGAACAGGGCAGGACTCTGGAGCCTTTTATGCATTTTAACTATTTATTCATTTTCAGTGGCATTTGTCTTTTTAACTATTCACTAGATCTTTAGAAGGTATTGGTATACATTTTAATCGTTTTTATGTATGTCCTCCTCATCTCTCTTTTTATCCTTATTCTCGTTCTCATATGTATCTGTACATTTTATTGTTTTATCCAACTTTTACAATATATCACAATAACACTAATATATATGGATGTGATATAGCAGTTTTATAGTTTTATAATGATTTCTTAATAATTTCTAATAGCAATATTAACACATTTTATATACATTTTTATGTCATATTATATTATCATTTATGGTTATAATTATCACTACATTTATTATATATGAGTGGCTTCTCTTTAAGACGTTTTATTTATTTAATTTTTATGTTTTATATATGTCTTAATTACTAATAACTAATTCATATTTTAAAATATTTTCATGCTGCATGATTGTTTAATATTTATGATTTTATTCTTTTGAGGTTTGCTCCCTCAAGTAATCCCCCTGAAGAAGGCCAGGTAGCTGAAACATGTAGGGGTAATAAAACAGGTTTCAAAACCTGAATCTGTTTCTCGTCAGTCTTGGTATCTACTTCTTTGTTCCCTTGCAGTCTGCAGGTACTCTGTTGCTTTACCTAGTTTACCATGAACCGTTGGAGGCCATGTGTCCCAGGAGATGAAGCATATGACAGGCCGAGACAGTCGAGCAGCCCTGGATTTCTCAGGCCAGTGACGCCAGGCACTGAACCTGGTCTGATGGAAGGAAGACCCTGGCCTGAGACATGCCCAGGAGGGCCCCGATGAACTTGAAATGCTGAGAAGACTGCAGGTGGGACTTCGGGTAGTTGATGATGAAGCCCAGGTGCTCCAGCACCTGGATGGTATGTTGAATGGTCTGACAAACCTCCCCTGATCAGCCAGTCATCCAGATAGGGGAAGACAAAAACCCCTTGCAGTCTTAAGGCGGCGGCGACAACCGCCAGGCACTTTGATGTGATGCCTAAGGGGAGCACCCTGTACTTGTAGTGACACCCTCTGATGATGAACCGGAGATACTGCTGGTGCAAGGGATGTATTAGGACATGGGTGTAGGAATCTTTGTGATCCAAGGAACATAGCCAGTCTCCCCACTAAAGGTATGGCAGCAACATCCTAAAGGACACCATCTTGAACTTTTCTCGTAACAAGAAACAATTCAGATCCTGCAGGTTGAGAATGGGGCAAAAGCTGCCTGTTTTCTTGGGAACCAGAAGGTAGCAGGAGTAGAACCCTTTGCCCACCTGGGGCTGAGGGACCAACTCCACTGCGTTTTCCACGAGGAGAGTGCAGAACTTTCTCTGAAGACATTCTCGATGGTGGCGGTTCAGAAGAAGCTCCTCTGGAAAAAATGAAGGGGATGTTTTTTCTAAGTGAAGGAGGTAGCCCTCCTTCAGAACTTGCAGAGCCAGCAATGGGCGCACGATGTGAACCACCCTCCGATGTGCTGCAGAGCAGGACCATCCAAGGGAAGACAGGCTGCAGCGCTGGTTGAGGCTTGGAGGTCTTAGACCTACGAGGGCCCTGCCCCTGGCCCTTGACCCTTGGGGGTGCCTGATAGGCCTAATACTGGGGATAGCCCTTGTAGGCCGCCTTCTTTTGGGCAGAAGGACTTTTTTCTCAAAGCCTTTCATTGGAAAGGGTCAGCAGTCTTCCGTGCGAGTCTGGTTCGGGTGAGCAACTCAGTCTCCAGCTTGGCGGCCTTCTCCATCATGGGCTTGCCAAAGAGGTTGTCTTCCCAGCAGGGAACATTGACTAACTTGTCCTGAACGCATTGTTCCAAGTCCAGACAGCAGGCACTAATGCCCACAGCAGCTACCTGAGCTACAGACTCGAAGCAGTCATAGGCCGCACTAATAACATACTTGGAACACTCCTTCACCGCAGACACCAAGTTCTTGAAACGCTGGAGAGGAGAGTCCAGCTGAGAACCCAGTAAGTTCCCCTGCCAGATCTCTCGGGTACATGCCCATGTACAGCTGATAAGACCAGATATGGACCATGAGCATCGAGCCCTGGTAACACTTCCTACCAAAGCCATCCATGCTGCGTGCCTACCCCGGGGGCACCAAGGAGTGCATTTTCTGGCTCTTAATGCTGCACATGGACGATTCCATCACCGCGGAATAGTGTGGTACTTGTTTTTTCTCAAAGTCCAGACTCTTGCGGACGCAATACATTGAATTGAGTTACCGGCTCACTATGGACACCATAACCAGAGTTTTCCACATCCTGATCAAAAGATGCTTACAGATAGGAGGCATCAGGACAGTGATAGTCTCCTTGGGAGGGGAGGGGTATTGGAGGATCTTGAGATCCTCCTCCTCGATGGTGAAGGACAGAGCCTACCCCATGTCCCATACAAAGTCCAGGAAACAGAAGTCCTCGGGAGGGGACTATCAATGCTCCAGCAAAGGTGAAGAGTCCAAAGAGGCATCTCTGTGCTGCGCTGTGTCCGGGGACTTGTCCTCAATCTCCCACTCCGAGTCTGACTCAGAGAGGAAGTCAAATTATGGTGCAAATTGCATCAATGTCCAAATGGCAGAGTCGACAGGGTCTGCAGTTTGCGGCGCTCCAAGCCCAAAGCACTCAGGGGAGATACCAGGTGCCCTAATGGAGACCAGGAGCAACCCCTTGAATCAACCCGGAGGGTCCTTCTGCTGTGCTAGGAAGGCATCCAGGCTGCACTCCAGGGCCGCCACTTTCTCCTCCAGGAGAGAAGGCCCTGCAGCCTCTGCAGAGACACCAAAGGAATTGGGCTTGGTGCCGGTTCCAATGGCAGAGACTCACGGATGGTGATAGGTTCAGAAGCTCAATGTCAGTCCTCCGAGGGAGTGGAAGACTTCTCCCACCAGGGCAGCTTCTAGGGCCGCTCCTGGCCATCACCCTCAGTATCACGTCAAGGACTGAGGTGCCGATGTCCGTGGGATTTGCCCCTGGAACCGGCATCATCCCCTGACAGGGGCAGAGAAACAAGTGTTTCTTTTCTCCCTTCTTTCAATCTACTTCTCACTTTCACCACCTTCTCTACAACCAAGCCATCCAGAACACAGTCCAGCCCATCCAGGGATGGTCTTCGATGGAGAGTTACTGGTTTGATGACCCACGACTTTAAGGCTCCAAGTGAACTCGGTTAACTCAAGAGGTCGAGGCCTCTGTGGCAGCCTCCAAAGGCTTTGATTCAGACGCCATGCCAGAGCCAATGCAGAGGACTCATTTATTTATTTATTTACATTCTCTTATATACTGCGCTATTCTGCATCAGTGCGGTTTACATTGAACAAACTGAAATTTATTTATTTATTTTATTTATTTAACAGTTCTTCTATACCGCTCTATTTTAGATCAGAGCGGTTTACATTCAACATCAACCATACAACACAGGAACCCTGAGTTGTATTTACAATAAACAGGAGATCAACTTGGAAGTAACTGGGGGGAACTATGTACATTGTATAACATATCTACATCTTATTTACACTGGGGGTCCTGATTCCATTAATAATAATTCCATCAATAATACATTGAACAGGGTATTATAACTTGGAGATAACTATTTTACAGGGAACATGGGCTATGGAGGGTTAAAGTGGCTTGCCCAAGACCACAAGGAGCACCTGTGGGACTAGAAACCCCAGTCCTTCAGGCCCAAGGTTGCTGTCCTCTAGTGGGATTTGAACCCCCAATCTTCCGGCCTGAAGTACCTTGCCCCAACCACTAGGCTACTCCTCCACTCATGACCAAACAATATCTCCCGCTGCCTTTCACAGTTCTTACGCTCTTTGCTTGTCATCTGGAGACAGAGTGGGAAAGTAGAGGGCTCATGGTTGGCCTCGAGGCACTGAAGGCAGAAGCTATGGCAGTCCGTGATGGACATGGTCCTACCACAAGTGCTGCACTTCTTAAAACAGCTGATTATGGACATAGCCGGAGAAACGAATCCAGCAAAATCAAACTCTAATGTCCCAATCAGAAGGGCATGATAAAATAAAACCACGCACCGAAGAAAACCAAAGAGAATACAAAGGGACCTGAGAAAGCGTGGCACCAAGGCACCGATGGTTCCGGGCTCACAGGAAGGCAAAGAGTATGCAACTGAAAAAAAGTGAAACAGAGAAAGGCAAAAATACTACTAATACCACAATACGTTTTCTGGAGTGTAGATAGATATCTGAAAGGCTCCGCAGAAAAATGAAGACTGAGGTAAGATGACTCCCTTGTGCATGCAGGAAGGCAACCAGGCATGCATGGTGGATCTCCCAAAGGCTTTCTTTGAAAGCTGAGGAGAGTTACCGCATGGGCTCCATCAGTGATGTCACTCATAAGTTAAGACTGACTTCCTGCTTGGTCCCAGAAAAGAGTCAAGTATGATGTCCAGATAACAAAGAGAAGAGACCAGGGGAATAGGAGTGTCTGAAAGCAGTGGAGCAAGTGAGAGACATGGACTATTACCAGTAAGCCAGATGGCAAAGGTTTTCCCAGGGTTCAGAATGAGATAGTTAGTGGACATCCAACAGGAGATTCTGATGATACAGGCATTCAGTGGTGAAAGATCGGGAGAAAGAGGATCAGTGTGAAGAAGCAGAATATCATCATCGGCAGAATAATATGCCGATATCCCACATTGCTGCGCCAGGTGGTGAGGGGAACCAGGAAAACATTGAAGAGCAGGAGAGCAAGGACAGAGCCTTGAGGAACACCGCAGGGAAGGGGAGTGAACAGAAATGAGGAGGCACCCAGAGTGACAGACAAAGAACGGTAGGAAAGAAAAAGAATGGAACCAATAGAGAACTGTGCCTTGAAAGCTGAAGTTTTGGAGTCTGGTGAGCAGCTCCAAACTTAGATGCCCTGTTATAAAATCATGCTTTTGCTCTTTAAAATCTTGAACATTAAGGAGAGTGTTAGTCCATGACCAAGTACCTCATTTATGTCAAAATCAGTGGGTGTACCTTTATTGGTTCTGCCTTTACTTCCTGTAACATCTGAAAGTACATCTTTTTGCCCAGATCCTTTCCAAAAGTCATAGAAAGACACCTGAACATTCTTTTCTCAATTATCAGAGTGCAGTCCATGAGTGTTTCAAGTTTCATTTTAGTTTCATCCTCCAGTACAAATAATTAAATAAATATTCCTGTCAGTTATTTAAAAATGCACACACAACAAATCCAAGGCAATGTTGGTGAAGTGGATTTTAAGAAACCTTTAAACAGGCAAGAGTAGTGGCAAAACTTTGATCTCATGCAAAAAATTAATTTTCATAAGACCTTAAAGAGTAAATTAGGCTTACCTGCTAATTGTTGTTCCTTAAGGAACTCTAGTCCAGTCCCGGAACCATTGAGTTTAGAATCTCCTCCAGCAGCTTTGGAGATTGAAAACTTGTCATCGCTTTGATGACCTCCGCACATATATAGGCAAGGACCGCCCCTTCCTCTTCAGTACCTATTGACAAAGTAGACTCAGCAGAGCAACAAATAAGTAGTTAAACAAGTAATGAAAACCTATAACTCAACAACTAGCTCTACACCCCCCCCCCAGGGAAGGCTGGCATTCGCAGTCCTACTGCTTTGCCCCTCCCATCTCTGTACTTCTTTGCTTTATGGTTTTTTTTAAACTGATTGACCAATTATTAGACCGTCGGGGGACGACACAGCGCTGCACCAGAGCCCCCCCGCTTCCATCTCCCTAAATCTGCCCCGCCAAGACATCAATACCCGCACTGAACTTCAGGCTGAAACTAAACAGCTCGGGAGGGAACCAGACTAGAGTTCCTTAAGGAACAACAATTAGCAGGTAAGTCTAATTTACTCTTCCTTTTCGTCCCTCTAGTCCAGTCCCGGAACCATTGAGGATGTAAGAGAGCAGTGAAAGTCAACGGGAGGGCCTAGCTAGCGCAGCCTGAAGTACTGCTGATCCAAACCGGCCATCCTCTGCTGCCTGCACATCAAGCCTATAGTGCTTAGCGAAGGAATGCAACGACGACCACGTCGCCGCCCTACAAATGTCCACGGCGGGCACCAGACTAAACTCCGCCCCAGACGTCGCTTGCGCCCTAGTAGAATGAGCCCGTAGACCTTCCAGCACTACTCTACCCTTCAAAAGGTAGGCGGACACAATAGCTTCCTTCAGCCACCTGGAGATAGACGACTTCGCAGCCGCTTCCCCCTTTCGCGGGCCACCGAATGACTCAAACAACCTGTCAGACCTACGGAAGGCCTCCGTGCCACGGAGATATCGCCGGAGCGCCCGCCGCACATCGAGAAGATGCAAATGGCTATCAGTCCGCGCCGCCTGCTCCCCCAAAAATACCGGAAGAGAGACCATCTGGTTAACATGGAAAACGGACACCACCTTGGGCAAGAACGCCGGCACGGTGTGCAACACCACCTTGTGATCAAAGAAAGAGAGATACGGCTCCTTGCAGGACAACGCCTGCAACTCAGAGATTCTGCGAGCAGAACAAATAGCTACCAGAAACACCGTCTTCAACGTCAGATCCTTAACTGAAGCCTGCCCTACTGGCTCAAACGGCTGACTGACCAAGGCCTCCAACACCAAATTGAGATCCCAGGCCGGAACTGAGCATCTGCGAGGAGGCCGCATGAGCAATACCGCTCGCAAAAACCTCTGGATGTCACCATGCACCCCTAACGACTTACCCTGAATCTTGCCCCGGAAACAGGAAATCGCTGCCAACTGGACTCGCAAGGAACTGGCTGCCAATCCCTTCTCCACACCACCTTGCAAGAAGGAAAGGATCTGAGGGACAGATGCCGCGAGCGGACTAAGACCTCTCTCCGTACACCATCCCTCAAAAATGCGCCAAATCCGAATATATGCCAACGACGTAGACCGCCTACGCGCCCGCAACAAAGTAGAAATGACCGCCGAAGAATAACCTTTGGCTCTCAGCCGAGCCCGTTCAAGAGCCATGCCGTAAGCGAGAATCGAGTCACCTGAGGCATCCTTAACGGCCCCTGTAGCAACAGATCCTCCCGCTGAAGAAGCCTCCACAGGACGTCCACCAGAAGCCGCACCAAGTCTGCATACCACGGCCTTCTGGGCCAATCGGGTGCAATGAGGATTACTCTGCCCCGGTGCCGCTCTATGCGCAGCACCACGTGACCTATGAGAGCCCAAGGCGGAAACACGTAGAGCAGACCTGCCCTTGGCCACCTTTGTGCCAACGCATCGAGCCCCTCCGACATGCGCTCCCGCCTCCTGCTGAAAAATCTGAACGCCTTTGCGGACTCGAAGTTTGCCATCAGATCCATGACTGGAGAACCCCAATGCTGTACCAGAAGAGAATACAGCTCCGGGTGGAGGACCCACTCCCCCGGGTCCACCCTCCGTCGACTGGGAAAGTCCGCTGCGGTATTGTCCACCCCGCCCATATGCTGCGCTGACAGGCTCGCCAGGTTCTGTTCTGCCCAGGCTAGCAGAAGGCCTGCCTCTGCCTCCAGAATTGCACTTCCTGTACCGCCCTGACGATTGATGTAGGCCACCGTCGTCGCATTGTCGGACAGCACCCTGACCGCTGACCGCCTCAGCAATGCCTGAAACTCTCGCAGGGCCCAAAACACCGCCCTCATCTCTAACCGGTTGATGGCCAATCGCTTCTCCTCCAGAGACCAGCGGCCCTGGGCTATGCTCCCTTCACAATGGGCTCCCCACTCCAGCAGACTGGCATCTGTGGTCAAGAGTCTCCAGGATGGAGGTTCCAATGGGGTGCCGGTCTCCAGACTCTCCTTCCGCAACCACCATTCCAACTCGTTTCGTACATCCTGAGGGCAGATTAGCCGGCGAGATAACGGGTCCGATTGATGCGACCACCGCCGCAGCAGCGCCATCTGCAGCAGCCTCATGTGCACTCTGGCCCACGGCACCACTTCGATAGATGCCGCCATCGTTCCCAGCAGTTGGAGGTACTGCCACGCCATCGGAGCCCCTCGAGCCAAAAACTTCCTCACCAAGCTCCGCAGAGTGCGAGCGCGGTGCTCCGGGAGAAACACCTTGTCCAACGCCGTCTCGAAATGCACCCCCAAGTACTCCAGAGACTGAGAGGGGACTAACCTGCTCTTTGCCGGTTGACCACCCAGCCCAAGCTTTCCAAAACCTGTACCACCCGGGCAGTGGCCTTGACACTTTCGTTGCGCGACTTCGCCCGAATCAACCAATCGTCCAGATACAGGTGCACCGGTACGCCTTCTTTCCGGAGCACCGCTGCCACCACCACCATGACCTTGGTGAACACGTGAGGCGCCGTCGCTAACCCGAAAGGCATCGCCTGAAATTGGAAATGCCCCATGGGGAACGCAAAGCGCAGGAACTGCTGATGCTCTTGCCGAATAGGGATATGCAGATAAGCCTCCGTGAGATCCAGCGACGTTAGGAACTCCCCCTTTCTGACCGCTGCAATCATGGACCGCAAGGTTTCCATCCTGAAATGTGTTACTCTGAGACACCTATTCACCCTTTTCAAATCCAGAATCGGACGAAACGAGCCTTCCTTCTTTGGCACTACGAAGTAGATGGAGTAACGACCACATCAGCATTGATCCGCAGGGACGGGAACTACCGCCTTGAGAGCCAGCAAACGGTGTAGCGTCTCTGCCACCGTGCGCACCTTGAGCAGAGCCCTGCAAGGCGACAGAACAAAGGAATCTAATACGGGTAGGTGGAGCTCTAACGCATACCCCTCTCGAATGACCTCCAAGACCCACTGGTCCGACGTAAGCTGGACCCAGGCAGGGTAAAACTTCCGTAACCGACCTCCCACGGGCAGCACCACCACCTGAGTCCCCTCACTTCATTGTGACTTCTTAACACTTGAGGACTGAAAGAGTGCAAAACCTCTGCCTGCCCCCCGAAATCCCCGAAAATTCTGGCTCCTTCCTGGAAACCTTCCGCGTTGCGATGGAGCAAAACGAGAGGACCGAAACCTACGAAACTCTCTCTGAGCCCCCTTTGACCCAGAAAGCCCCCGGCCCTGCTTAGGCTTATCCTCCGGCAGACGACCACCTTTGGACTCCCCGAGATCCTTAACCAACTTCTCCAAATCTTCTCCAAACAACAGTTTCCCTCGGAACGGAAGCCTACTGAGCCTAGCCTTAGACGAAGTGTCCACAGCCCAGTTTCTCAACCACAGGGAACGGCGGGCCGCTACGACCGACGCCATCGCCTTGGCCAGACTCCTGATGAGATCGTAATGAATATCTGCTAAATAAGCCGTCCCCGACTCTAGCCGCGCTGCCTCCGAATCCTGCTCCCCCAACTGATCCCCCTGCAGTCTCTGGGCCCAACGGAGACAGCCTCTCGCTACCCACGCCCCCGCTATCGAGGTCTGCATGGAGAGAGCACTAACATCAAACACCTGTTTCAACAAGGTATCCAACTTCCTGTCCTGTACATCTTTCAAAGCCGCGGCGCCCTCTACCGGGATCGTAGTCTTCTTTGTGACTGCTGACACTGCGGCATCCACCTTTGGGGAGCGAAATAGCTCCTTATCCTGGTCCGAGAGCGGATATAACCTAGCTATCGCCCTAGAGCCCCTCAGGGCCGACTCCGGCAAATCCCATTCTTCCTGAATCATATGCCGAAACACCCTATGGATGGAAAACACACGCTGGGACGTGCGGACTGCTTGCAACAGGGGGTCCCTCCAGCACTTCCTCCGAGGAAGGTTCCACCGACGGCATAGTGAGCGTCTTCAGAGTTTCCGCAATCAAGGCGGGCAGCTCCTCCTTCCGAAAGACCCGGACCACCCTGCTTTGCTGGTCCTCATCAGGCAGTTCTCCTTCTTCCAAATCATCCTACGAGACACCTCCGAGATCCGCTTCCCCCGCACTCTGGTCCTCCCAGAGAGGACACACTGGATCCTCTGCACTAGCTCCTGTATTCTTTTTAAGTGGAGGAGCGTCTACCGCCGCTGCCGCCTCCCGCTTGCGCCCCTGCGGACTCTGAGGCGGCACTACCATTGCTGGCTGTAAGAGAGCCAAGGCCTGCTGCAAGAGAGCGAGAAAATCCGACGGAATCCCCCCTGGACCCCTTGCCTGGTTGACTGAAGGCCCAGGAACCGCTCAGTCCCCGGAAGCCGGCCCCGACTTCTGCTCCACGGCAGCACTCGAGGAGGGAAGGGAAACCCCCTTCTCCTGACCATCCCCCAACAGTTTTCCGCTAGGACCTTCCATAGGATCCTCAAGCAGGGCTGCCTCATGGGAGCAAGGCCTACACACACCAGACTCCATCAGCTCCCCCCTCTTTGAGCCGCACACCAGACAACGCGGCTTGGCTGGCATGCCCCCCGCACACAGAAAGCACTGCCTGCCTCCAACAGACCCGACGAGGAAAGGCCTAGCTGGATCCTTTTTTTTTTTTTTTTAAACTACCGCAGCCTCCGAGAATTGCCCAGCTCAAAGGAATTGAACTGCCTCTGAAACGAGGCCCGAAAGCCCCCCGACCGGCCAGGAAGAGCCTGCCCCGGCTGCTGCGATTCACCCCGCGGCAGCCGAAATGACCGCCGTCACTTTTCCCGCCCGAAATTGAGCAGGCGGGCCGGTCGCAGAAACGCGGTTCACATTGCTGCTCGCTCCCCAGGCAAACTCGCACTGTCTACCGACAAGACTCACCTCACCATGACCGGGAAGGGGGCCTTTAACCTCGCCGGAGCTCAGCCGGACCACGGCTTCGGCTCCGGCTGATCTCACCGTGTTCTGCCGGCTGCTAAGCCCTCTGCTGCCAGTGCTGAGATCCTAAGCCTGCCACCTGCTCCTCACCCGTTACCGCGGGTTTGGGAGCAGGGAGGCGAAGGTGCTGAGCTGTGTCCTGCCTTTAACAACCCCCACTTCTCCTCCACTGCTTGTTAAAGTGAAGGGGAGGTAGGGAGGGGGAGGGGGAAGAAGAGAGACAAAGACAGAGAACTCGGCCAGCGGTAGCAAAGGACACCTCTGAGCAGCAGCACCTTCCCTGTAAAATCAAAACACTAAGTAAGTAAAACTTCCAAAATATACTTAAAAGAAAACTTAAAGCTAAAGTTAAATCTAATGCCTATTCCTAGCTCTGCTTATTTGTGCTGAGTGAGCCTAGGGCTCAGAAGCTTCTCCAGCTGCTTGGAGACTGAAAGTACTGAAGAGGAAGGGGCGGTCCTTGCCTATATATGTGCGGAGGTCATCAAAGCGATGACAAGTTTTCAGTCTCCAAAGCTGCTGGAGGAGATTCTAAACTCAATGGTTCCGGGACTGGACTAGAGGGACGAAAAGGAAGATATTTAAATGTATTTGTTGTTGTCGTTGAAGTTATGATGACTCCTGGAGACCCTGTGGATAGTTGCCCAAGTTGTGACTATCCCCTGGGTTTTCTTGGGAAGGTGCGACCGGAGGTAGATTGTCAGCCCATTCTTCCATGCAGTAAGCCTACAGCACCTGATATTCCAAGGTGGCCTCCCATCCAAGCACTAACCAGGCCTGACCCTCCCTAGCTTCTGAGACACACTCAGGGTATAAAATAAAGCATAAAACAAAGCTCCTATCAGGGATGTTTTATTGATGACAACTTAGGGAGCAATTTTTAAACTCATCGCACAGCTTTCAGGACCCATGGGTACAACATACTCACAGGTCTGCAAGCTCATCAAAAGCAAACTGTGCATGAGGTTTCCCTTTGAAAATGCAATTTGTGGGGGAACAGCACATTCAATGGACCCACATATGTATCTGCACCTCTCTGAAGCAAGTGACAAAGTACCTGCTGAAAATGAAAGCCTTGCATGGACTTTCCCTCCCTAAGCTCTCTCTGCCTTGACATGCTTATTTTCTAACGTGTTCAAGTATTCATACTATATAAAGTGCAAATAATTTTACCTATGGGGCGGTAACTTTGAAAACTGCTTTCCCATATGTACACTGCAGACCCTGCTCAACAAGGAAAACTCCCTGCCCAGAGACCTCTACACTCCTGAGTACTCAATATGCAAATTTCATTAACAGGAAGAACCATAAGAATAATCTATGATAAAACTGCAACATGAAACTGATAACCAGACAAACTAGATATCTCGTTATTAAGCAAGACCAGACGAAGATAAGAAGTATATTAGCATAATTGTCTCTCATACTTACAAACTGATAACAGAACCTGTTTAGCCTAGATGAAAGCAAAACGCCAGTGAAGTTGCAATATAGCTTGCAAGTTTATAGCATGAAAATTTAGGGCAAATTCAGAAAGAATGTCTGCCTTTTCAATATATACCAACCTTTTCTAGTTCTTTCCTTTTCTCGTTTTTCCTCATCTTCCACATCATTTCTCTCCACCCGATCTCTTTCCTTCATCATTCTATTTATTTCTCTCCTCTCCATTTCTCTTGACTTACCATTTTTTTCATTCCTGTATCCCTGTAACTGTCCACCACTCCCCCAGTTCTCTATCTCCCCAGCCCTCAAAGTCTCCCTCTCTCCCCTTACTCTCTCTGTCCCTCTTTACCCCCAAGGCACCATCTCTATCTCCACCTATATATTAAGACTTCTCCTCTTTCCCTAACAAGGGTTTCTTTTCTCCCCTCCTTCAATCTAATTCTCACTTTCGCCACCTCTGTCTCTACAACCAGGCCATCTAAAACACGAGCCTGAAGAAGCTGCTAGCATGCATAAGAGAAGGGCTGATGCATCCTCCTCATACTCTCTTGCAGTCTCTAGAATGTGTCCAGCAGCAGCAGCAGCAGCAGCAGCAGCAGCAGCATCACCAGAAGTTGCACCAGGTTCAGCCACAAGAGCCAAAATGCAGTGTTGTGTATTCTATTCCTGTATCTGCTGTTGGACACAATCCAGGATAAGGGAAATGCAGGTGGTCTTCTTCCTGTGACATCTCTCTTAGAAGGACACTCCCACATCTAGAGAGACTTCCACAATCGCAACCTTCTTTCTCTGTCCTTCCTTCTACCACTTATCCACTTTCACCTCTCTCCCTCCCTGTGCAACTCTCCTGGGCATTCAAGCTCCCTCCTTCCTCCCTTTCCATGGGCAACTATTCTCTTCCCTTCCTTCTTTAGTCTTAACTAAAGATTTTTGCCTCCCCTCATCCTTTCTTCTATTTATGCTCCTTCCTCTATACTTTGCACCCCTTCACTAATGTCCTTCCTCTCTCTCCCTGCTAACAGTTGCTTATCCCCCTTCGCCTACTTACATTACTCCTCTCTTACTCCCTCTACCCTAGTAAAATTATGCCTAGGGCAGACTTGAAAATGCAGCCTCCTAAGCACCCACCCCTGACCCTCTATCACTTTGCTCCCATTGATCTCTTCTCTACCCCTGCCCTCTGCCTTTGTTATCCTCTTTCTTCCCACCCCCTTCCTTTTTCCCCAAACTGTTTCTTTTCTTGCACTCCTTCTTCTTTATCTCCCTTTGCTTCCCCCCCCCCCACACTCACTTCCTTCCCCCTTTCTCTCCCTCTCTAATCTTGTTCTTCTCCCCTCATCCCCTTTGTTGGTGCTCCCCCATGGTGCTGGAGAAAGTGCTTCCTTACAGTAAATGCTGCTTCTCAACCTCCCAAAATTCTGTCTTTTCCAGTACCAGAAGTAGAGAAATTAAGTCATGATGGGGTGGGGAAGTGGGGTCAGCACAATTTTTTAGAGGCATACATCTCCCCCCCCCCTTGCCCCTCAATGAAATTTATGTCCATATAGTTGTGGTTTGCACTCAGTTTTGTACATAACTCCCATTTCCAGATGTCAAACTAGTGGCCAGGAAGAGAAAGGGGCATAAGGTAAGATTTAAAAATATTTAACAATTTTGATGTTGTCGGAGTAAGATGGCCGCCTCACAGGAGAGTTGATCGGGGCTCTGCCCTGACTTTTACCTTCTGAGCAGTTTTCATGGGGTAAATGTTCTCAAAAGAGGAAGGGATCTGTCCGGGAAGACCCAATGGCTTGAGATGCCCTTCCTCGGCTTGACCCCATGGACGAGTTTGTTCAGCGAGAGGATGCCCATCTGACTCCTCTGTTGTCTATGTCTGGGGAAGGTTTGCCAAACAGACAGCTGGAAGGAAAAGTATCACTAAGCCCAAATGACTGTCATTCCCCAGTAGATCCAGCATTGCAGATTGTGAGAACAGCAGGTGAAGTTCTGTATGTCGAGGCGGGCAGGCTACCTTTTCCGAGCTGGAGGCATAGAAGCTGAAGTGGTAAAGCTTTGGATTGGTATGAAACAGCAACGTACTGCGCCCACGGAAGTGAGTGAAAATGCTGTGAGGGGAACCAGCTTACAACCCGATTTGCCATCAGTAAATCTAGTTGTTACCCCAAAACCTGTGGTTATAACTTTGTATTCCCTCTGGGAAGCCATCACCAAGTTGGAAGGCTCGATCCTGTCAAGTTCAAGCTGTGTATGCTCATCTGCAACCGTTTGTGGATAAAGTCTTACCTTTAGAAAGCTCGGTTGCAACCTCAGGCCAAAAATTAGAGTCACTGGAGTCAAGACAAAATAAATCTCTGAATTTGAAAGATTCTCTGGTTCAAGGCAAAATTACCTTAAATAGGTGAATTTAAAACTTGGGCAACAGGCTAAAGGCTAAAAACCCTTTATTTTATTAATTTTCCAAATGTCCCTCTTGTGACTCCTATTTCCACACTGAAAAGGTATTTCCAAGAAATTTTGAAGTTCCCCGAGTCTGTCTCTCCACCAGTTGCAAGGGTTTACTATCTTCTACCCTTTGTGAGGAAATCCAGAGGTCAGAAGTTGGATAGTAATCTTGAGGTAAGTTTGGAACCTGATTGTACCTGGATATTAAAAATGTGTTGCTTTTTTTTAATAACTGAGGGGCCCTCTTTTTAGGCCTCAAGGTTAGAGTATTTCATGATGTGGTTCGAGCTACCCAAAAGCATAGGAGGAAATTTCTCCTCCTTCGCCCTCAGGTTTTACAGCTTGGGGGATGTTTTGGCTTAATTTTCCTTGTAAATGTATTATTATAAACTCAATTTGTTCAATATATTTTTTATGATCCAGCTCAATTGGTGACATTTCTGAGTTCAAGAACTGGTTTGGTAACATCAACATCTTGTGTCTGCTTCTAAATGACACAAAAAGATTCACCATCTAAACTCCTCAATCACTTCCATACTATTTTTGTCGGAGCGTGTCGAGAGAGGGTAAGAATTGAATATCTAACCCCCTCCAGACGACAGGCTACTTTTTTTTATTATAAAGGTACTCCACCTCTAAGTAAAATTTAAAACTCTTGACTTATCTGTCTAAAGGTCTTTAAGTAAAGTCGTCACCGTTGTCCGGTAAGTAATATTCTGCACGACGTGCACGTTTCGGAACAAAAAATTCCTGTCTCAAGTGCCTTCTTGTCTGTACATCCAACCAATGCAACCGTGAACTCAAAAAATGCTGTCTTGGTTGGTTCTCCTTAAAATGAGCGAATGAAATCTTGACCATATTGATTGAAGAGTAAACCTCAAGCTGCAAGACGGCGTTTTTTGAGTTCACGGTTGCATTGGTTGGATGTACAGACAAGAAGGCACTTGAGACAGGAATTTTTTGTTCCGAAACGTGCACGTCGTGCAGAATATTACTTACCGGACAACAGTGACAACTTTACATAAAGAACTTTGGACAGATAAGTCAAGAGTTTTAAATTTTACTTAGAGGTGGAGTACCTTTATAATAAAAAAAAGTAGCCTGTCGTCTGGAGGGGGTTAGATATTCAATTCCTACCCTCCCTCGACACGCTCTGACAAAAATAGTATGGAAGTGATTGAGGAGTTCAGATGGTGAATCTTTTGGTGTAATTATTTATTCATTTACTATTTTGGGTTTATGTAAATTCTAAATGACACAGGTACCCTCCAAAGGGACAGGTATTGTGCTCAGCACACTAGGCTTCAAAGTGCCTCCAAACCTGCACATAGGCCTGAGATGGTAGAGCACCACCAGGCCTACAACAGGGTCTCAATCACTTGCGCAGAATATCTTCGGTGCCTCAGCCAACCCTTTCAAAACCCAAGCCATAAGCGAGAATCGATCCACTGCCGGTATGCACACCGGCCCTTGGGTTAGGTAGTCTAGCACAGTCGGTAGCCACAAAGAATCTTCCACCAGGAGCCACACCAGATTCATGTACCGAGGCCAGTCTGGCGCTATCAGCAACAGTTTCCCGTGATGTGCCTCTATGTGCTGTAACACCCGCCCTATCAGGGGCTAGGATGAGAAAAAACATACAGCAGCTCCACCTGAGGCTATGGCTATGGTGTTCTCTATTCGCGCCATCAAGTCCATCGCCGATGTCTCCCAGTGCTCCACAAGAGACCAGAACATCGCCTCCAAGAGGGACCATGATCCCTCAAGGTGTGGCAAGGTACTTCAGGCCGGAATGTCGGGGGTTCAAATCCCACTAGAGGACAGCAACCTTGGGCCGGAAGGACTGGGGTTTCTAGTCCCACAGATGCTCCTTGTGGTCTTGGGCAAGCCACCTAACCCTCCATTGCCCATATTCCCTGTAAGTATTAGTGTATGTGTCTCATATCCCTGCGTGTTAAATGTATCCCCCAATTGTGTTGTGACCGCTTTGATTGAAGGATAAGGCGGTATACAAAACTGTCTAAATAAATAAATAAATAAATAATCCACCTGAACATCTGCCACGCCAGCTACATGAACCATCGAGAGAGCCCTCAGATGGGTCTCCGCCCATTGCAGGCGTGGTATCGCTTCCGTCTCCACAAGTGCTGCCTGGCAATTGATATAAGCCATTGTGGTAGTGCTGTCCACCAGGATTCGCATGGCTCTCTGCTGCATCAAGGGTAGAAACACTTTGAGGGCCTCCAACCGACTGATGGGCCACCATCCTTCCTTGGTACATAAGAACATAAGATATGCCATACTGGGTCAGACCAAGGTCCATCAAGCTCAGTATTCTGTTTCCAACAGTGGCCAATCTAGGTCATATGTACCTAGCGGTTTCCCCAAGAGACACAAGTTCCACAATGCTTGTACTGGGTCAAGCATTGATATCTTCGGTCACTTCTTAATAATGGTTTATGGATCTTTCCTCCAGGAACTTGTCCAAACCTTTTTTAAACCCAGCTACACTAACAGCCTTTACTACATCCTCCGGTAACAAATTCCAGAGTTTGATTACACGTTGAGTGAAAAAATATTTTCTTTTATTAGTCTTAAATAGTTTACCCTGTAGCTTCATTGCATGTCCCCTAGTCTTTCTATATTCTGATAAGGTAAACAATCGATCTACGTTTACCCGTTCCACTCCGTTCATTAATTTATAGACTTCTATCATATCTCTCCTCAGTCGTCTCTTTTCCAGGTTAAAGAGCCCTAAACTTTTTAGCTTTTCTTCAATGGAGTATCCTTCCATCCCCTTTACCATTTTGGTGGCTCTTCTCTGTACCTTTTCTAAAATCGCTATATCCTTTTTAAGATACGGCGACCAGAATTGCACACAATATTCAAGGTGCGGTCTCACGATGGAACGATATAGAGGCATTATAATATCTTTTGTTTTATTTTCCATTCCTTTCCTTATCATACCTAGCATTCTATTTGCTCTCTTGGCCGCCGCTGCACACTGGGCCGAGGGTTTTAACATGGTATTCACAATGACGCCTAAATCTTTTTCCTGGGTGGTGGTTCCTAATGTGGAACCTTGCATCGTGTAACCATAGTTTGGGTTGTTCTTCCCTAGGTGCATAACCTTGCACTTGTCCACATTAAATTTCATCTGCCATTTTGATGCCCAGTCTTCCAATTTATCAAGATCCTCTTGCAATTTTTCACAATCCTCTTGGGTTTTAACAACTTTAAATAGTTTTGTGTCATCTGCAAATTTGAAAACCTCACTCGTTATTCCACTTTCCAGGTCATTTATAAATATGTCAAAAAGCAGCGGACCCAGCACAGATCCCTGGGGTACACCACTATTCACCTTTCTCCATTGGGAAAATTGGCCATTTAGCCCTACCCTCTGCTTTCTATCTTTTAACCTGTTCCTGATCCACAATAGTACACTGCCTCCTATCCCATGACTCTTTAGTTTTGCCAAAAGTCTCTGATGAGGGACCTTGTCAAAGGCTTTCTGAAAGTCCAGATACACAATATCAACCGACTCACCTTTGTCCACCTGTTTATTCACTCCTTCAAAAAAACATAACAGATTAGTAAGACAAGATCTTCCTTGTGTAAAGCCATGTTGGCTGTCTCCCATTAGGTTGTGACTATCTACATGTTGAGTAATTTTATTCTTTATGATGGTTTCTACCATTTTTCCCGGTACTGACGTCAGGCTCACTGGTCTGTAGTTTCCCGGATCACCCCTGGAACCCTTTTTAAAAATTGGTGTTACATTGGCGATCCTCCAATCTTCAGGTATTAGAGATGATTTTAATGATAGTTCACAGATTACTGATAGCAGTTCTGCAATCTCATATTTCAGTTCTTTCAACACCCTTGGATGTATACCATCTGGCCCAGGTGATTTGCTACTCTTCAGTTTATCTAATAGTTGTAAGACATCTTCCCGATGTATCGATATTTCCTTCAATTCTTCCGCACCTTTAAATACCACTTCAGTCATGGGTAACATCCCTACATCTTCCTCAGTAAAGACCGAAGCAAAGAATTCATTCAGTCTCTCCGCTATCGCCTTGTCGCCTCTTAGACCACCAGCCCTGCGCTAAATTTGACAGGCAGTGTCTACCCAAACCAGATAGACTCACATCTTGGTGATCACTACCTAGTCCGGAGTCTCCAGGGGCATCCCTGTCCCCAGGTTTGCTGGGATTAGACACCAGTGCAAGCTCGCTAGAGCCATCCCTGACAACAGGAGACGAACCTCTATGGAATGCACTAGAAGAGACCAATGAGCAAGTAGATGTGCCTGAAGAGCCCTCATATAGAGATGGGCCCAAGGTATAAGCTCCAGTGAGGCCGCCATGCAGCCCAGCACCTGAAGATAGTCCCAAGCCTTGGGCCTACAGTTTCGCAATGCAACCCTCCAGGAGATAGACCATGCCCCGGCATGTGTCGAAGTGGGCTCCCAGATATTCCAGGATCTGTGACAGCTGCAGCTGACTCTTGGTGAAACTGACCACCCAGTTGAGCTCCTGCAGATAGCAGACGACTGTCTCCGTTGAGCGCTGGCTCTCCTTGAGGAATCTCCCCTGGATCAACCAGTCATCTAGGTACAGATGAACTAGGATCCCTTGCTGGTGAAGGTGCACTGCCACCACCACTATGATCTTCGTGAAGACCAGCGGTGCCATGGCCAAGCCAAAGAGCAACGTTCGAAAGTGGAAATGTCCACTGGGCACCACAAAGCAAAGGAAACGCTGGTGCTCCAACCACACTGGAATATGCAGATAAGTCTCCGTTAGATCCAGGGAGGTAAGATACTCGCCCCAGTGCACTGCCACAATCACAAATCGCAAGATCTCCATACGGAAGCATGGAACTCATGAGTCCTGTTAATACTTTTCAGGTCCAAAAATGGCCACCAGGACTTCTCCTTTTTGGCACTATGAAGTAGTTATAATACCTTCCAGTACCCCATTTGGCCCAAGGTACCAAAACCACTGCTCTGAATGCATTAAGGGCTAACGAGTCTCTTCCACAACCTGAGCTTTGCAGGCCGAACTGAAGGGGGAGGACATGAAAAGGTCTGCCAAGGACTGGGCAAACTCAAGGGCGTAACCCTTGCGAATGACTTCCATGACCTAGGTGTCAGACGTAATCTGGACCCAAGCATGAAAGAAGCTTTTTAGGCAACCACCTACTGGCTGTACCTCTGCTGGGGCCCCAAACCCTCACTGTGAAGATCTGATTGCACCTGAGGCCATGGATGCGAACCCTTGACCACTTCTTGAAAGGAAAAGCCATGCTGAAGAAAGCAGGTTCTCTGCGGGTTAGCCACCTGGGAGGGGCAAAACCCTCGGAACACTCTACCATAGCCCCAGACCAAGCTGCCTTTGACTGCCTTGGGCCTGTTCTCCGACAGATGAGGCACCTTGGACTCGCCCAAAGACTTCACCAGCCTCTCCCAATCTTCCCCAAATAGCAATCTGTCCATAAAGGGGAGCTCACTAAGTCTCGTCTTAGAAGCCACATCCTCTGATCAGCTGCGCAGCCACAGGCGGTGCCTAGCGGCCACTACCATAGCCGTGCTCTTAGCGGAAACCCGAAACAGGTCATAAAGTAAATCCGTCAGGAAGGCCGTCCCCGACTCCAGACAAACGTCCTGAGCTCGGGTGGAGGCCCCTGAGGCCTCCTCCTCCTGCAGCCCTTGCGACCAGCGGAGACAGACACAGGCCACATAAGCCCCACAGCACCCGTAGGCATCCCGCAGACACCTCAAAGGCCTGCTTAAGCAGTGCCTCCATGCACCAGTCCTGCGGGTCCTTGAGAACCGCACCCTCCTCCACTGGAATGGTGGTTTTCCGCATGACCGCTGTCACCAAGGCATCCACCTAGGGAAGGTGTGTCTTTTCTTTGTCCTCAGGTGGGACAGGGTAAAGCCTAGCCATACTGCACCCCACTCAAAGTCCCGCATCTGGAGTGCTCCACTTCTCATCAATCATGAACTGTAGTAGGGTGTGTCAATTTTGAAGAAGCGATAATTTTAAAAAGCACTAGTGAAAAAATGGTACAATTTCATGCAGCAAATCAACAACTAGCTTTAAATTTTGTATAATACCTTATTTACCTACCTGTACCCAAATTACACAAAAATATACAAATTACTATTGGAAATAGGACCTGTGTCACATAGCAGATGGCTTACAACAGCTCTAAGGTTCATGAGAAAATGGATTTCCAAGCATAATCCGAAAAACTTAAGAATGATTGTAGAGTTCTGTGTTGGGGTTTACATGGTGAACTGGTTCAATATAAAAATAATTAGCAATTGGACACAAGGTCCCAGGCAGATATCTCCTTTTCCAGCTGCAACTGTTGAAAGAACAGTGTGAAGAAGTAAGGAAGATACTCATGCCTACAATGAGAAGGTCAGCTTGGTATGCTTACAGGGAGTCCGTTCTGCAAGCTATGTTGTGCAGTGAAGAGGAACAGGAGAAAACAGATGCAGTGGAGAAGATATTGAAGATCAGAGGTGAAAGAGATGAGAAGACTCAGTTTGGAGACAGCAGTGTGAGATCCAGGAAAACACCATCCATCAACACTGAGGCAACTACACTCATCCAATTACTTGACCGGA
Organism: Ichthyophis bannanicus; assembly: GCA_033557465.1. Taxonomy (NCBI): domain Eukaryota; kingdom Metazoa; phylum Chordata; class Amphibia; order Gymnophiona; family Ichthyophiidae; genus Ichthyophis; species Ichthyophis bannanicus. The sequence goes on along the minus strand of CM066043.1, from coordinate 209,267,940 downwards.
GCTCCGGAGTCTCTGAGCTTCCTCTTAACTGTACCATGACAACAGCAGAGATCAAGGCATTTCTGAGCAAGCCAATGGTGGTTCCAGATTGGCCATCACACACCCAGTCCATAGAAAGATGTGTAAAAATGACAACTGATGCTGCTGGTCATGTGTACCATCAGAAGAGGAGTGAACATTATATTAGGGGTCAGATGGTCAGCAGGGAGTTCATGAGCCAAAACAGAAGCAAACAAGATATGCCTTCTTTGCTGGATTTTGATAAACAACATTAAATTAACTGCACAAATGACATTTTAAAGACAATTAAGAGTAGTTACTCACCTGTAACAGGTGTTCTCCAGGAGCAGCAGGAATCAGTCCTCACATATGGGTGACATCGACATCGATGAAGCCCTTGCGGAGCATTTCCCAAGCTTTCCATGAAAGCCTTTGGGAATGCTGGCACGCATGCGCGGTTCCCTTCCCGCCTAAAGGTGCCATCTTACCTCAGTCAAATGACATAGCTAAGAAGAGCACACAAAAATGTAAAAACACAAACTATGTACAACTGCAACTCCAAGGGGAGGAGGGAGGGTTGTGAGGACTGATTCCTGTTGCTCCTGGAGAACACCTGTTACAGGTGAGTAACTACTCTTTCTCCAGGACCAAGCAGGAAGTCAGTCCTCACATATGGGTGACTCCCTAGCTCTGGCCTACCAGGAACCCAGGCTGAACAAGAGAACTCCCTCTAGTCCCAGCAGCGAAGAAAGGCTTTTCAAGGACACAACCTCCACCGGTAGCCCAACAGAGGGCAGGAGGGCAGGAGTTTCCTAAACCTCAAAGAGATGCCGGAGTACTGCTTGGCCAAAAGCACTGTCCCTACGGGACTCCCTCTCCAAACAGTAATGCGCTGCAAAAGTCTGGCTTGAAGACCAAGTTGCAGCCCTGCAGATGTCTACCAAGGGCACAGAGCGGAGATGAGCCACTGAGGCAGCCATTGCCTTGACACGATGGGCCGTGACCCTACCCTGAAAAGGAAGGTCAGCCGCCTTGTAAGCCCAGGTGATACAGTCAGTCACCCAGATGGACAAGGTATGCTTGGACACAGCCAACCCCAACTTATTGGGGTCAAAGGATACGAAGAGCTGAGTAGCCCTTCTATGCCCCTGCGTTCGGTCAAGGTAGAAGGATAAGGCCCTCCTACAGGCCAGGGTATGCAGAACTGCTTCAGCCTGGCTTGCATGAGGCCTAGGGAAGAATGTTGGAAGAACCACCTCCTGATTGAGGTGTAAAGAGGAGACAACCTTAGGGAGGAACTTGGGATGAGTCCTGAGGACTACCCTGTCCCTATAAATCCTGGTGTAAGGTCAATCACAGACCAGGGCCTGAAGCTCACTCACTTGCCTAGCCGAGGTAAGGGCTATCAGGAAAAGTGTTTTCCAGGATAGGAAGCGCAGTGGACAAGTAGCCATCGGCTCAAAGGGTGGGCGAGTCAGTTGCTGCAAGACCACATTCAGCTCCCACTCAGGAGCAGGAGGATGGATGGGGGGCTTGAGCAAAAGCAAGCCCCTGAGAAAGCGAGACACCAAGGGGTGACCAGACAAAGAACGTCCCTCCACCAGAGAGTGGTGAGCTGCTAGAGCTGAGAGGTGGACCCGAACAGAATTGGACTTAAGTCCCTGAATGGACAAGTGCAGTAAGTACTGAAGCACTACTGGCACAGTACAGGAGAAAGGATCTACTGTACGTAGCTGACACCACACAGAGAACCTCTTCCATTTGAGGGCATAGGTTTTCCTAGTGGACTGTTTCCTAGAGGTCAGGACAACCTCCTCAACTTCCTGAGGTAGGCCCCAGGGAGCCAAAACTACCCTTGCAGCCTCCAGGCCATCAAATTGAGAGCTTTGAGATTGGGGTGCAGAAGGGAACCCTGCTCTTGTGAGAGAAGGTCGGGTTGTAACCCCAGAGGTAGTGGGGAATCCACTGCCAGCTGCAGCAGAAGTGGAAACCAAGGCTGCCTCGGCCACCTGGGAGCTACCAGCAGGACCGAGGCCTTGTCCTGAAGAGTCTTGAAAAGAGTTCGGGCCACCAAGGGCATGGGAGGAAACGCATACAGGAGGCCCTGAGACCAGGACATCAGAAAAGCATCTGGTGCTATCCTCAGAGGATGAGATTGCCTGCAGCAGAACCTGGGCAGTTGCTTGTTCAGAGGACTGGCAAAGAGATCTATCCAAGGGAGACCCCACTTTAGGAAGATCTTCTGAACGACCAAGGGATGCAGCTGCCACTCGTGGGGCTGCAGAATTCTGCTCAACCGGTCGGCCAGGCAGTTCTCCTGGCCTGGAAGGTACACCGTCTTGAGAAGCATGTTGTGCTTCAGGGCAAAGGAACAAAGGTCCTGAGTCTCTCGACAAAGGAGCTTGGACCCAGTGCCGCACTGTTTGTTCACATAAAACATGGCTACCTGGTTGTCTGTTTTAATCAATACTGAGCGGTGAGCCAGGGCCGGAGAAAAAGCCCTGAGAGCCAAGCGGATAGCTCGAAGTTCCAGGAGATTGATTTGCTGGGCTGCCTCCCAGGGAGACCAGAGGCCCTGAGTGCACTTATCTAGACAATGAGCACCCCAGCCCTTCAGAGAGGTGTCGGTGGTGAGGACCACCGAGTATTCTGGCAATTGGAAGGGCATCCCCTCCAGCAGATTGGGTGGATACAGCCACCAGCTGAGGGAGGTCAAAAGGGGTCTGGACACCTTTATCCTGTCTCTTAGGCCTGTGGCTTGAGACCACTGAGTCCGAAGGCACCACTGTGCAGGCCTCATATGGAGCCTGGCATTGGGAGTCACATGCACTGTCGAAGCCATGTGGCCCAGAAGTCTGAGGCTGAGTCCGGCAGAGACCAGGGACTTGTTTAGAAACTGTTAGGCCACGTCCATCAGTCTTTGAGCCCTGTCTTCTGGCAAGAATGCCTTTGCCAGTTGAACTCCAAGTTCTGGGAGGGGAGCAAAATGGACTTTGCGAAGTTTATGACAAAGCCCACGTTCTGAAGCAGAGCAATGGTTCTGAGGGTGGCTTGTCTGGCCTCCTGGCACGTCTGACCCCTGATGAGCCAGTCGTCCAGATAGGGAAAAACAAAGATGCCTTGATTTCTCAGGTAGGCCGCAACCACTGCCAGGCACTTGGTAAAGACCCGGGGAGCGGAGGTCAGGCCAAAAGGCAGTACCCTGTACTGATAATGGTTTCCTCCCAAAATGAACCTGAGGTACTTTCTGTGGTCTGGATGTATGAGGATGTGAGTGTATGCATTCTTTAGATCTAAGGAGCATAGCCAATCTCCCTGCTGGAGGTAGGGCAGAAGTGTTCCAAGAGTAAGCATCTTGAACTTTTCTTTCTCTAGGAACTTGTTGAGGTTCCTGAAGTCCAGAATGGGTCGAAGGCCACCGGTCTTTTTGGGTACCAGGAAATACCTGGAGTAGAATCCGTGACCTTCCAAGTGGGGAGGCACAGGCTCCACCGCCCTGTCCACCAACAGACCTTGGAGCTCTCGAAGGAGAAGGTCTGTGTGCAGGGGAGGCCTGAAGGGCTCCCCTGGGAAGAAAGGAGGAGGCAGTTGATGAAAATGCAGGGCATAGCCCTTTTGGACTATGTCCAGCACCCAACTGTCGGTGGTAATGAGAGGCCACTGGTGGGCAAAGAGTACAAGGCGACCGCCTGTGTAGGGTTGGGAAGGCACGGACGGAGTGGCTATGCCCAAGGAGTCAAAAATCCCCACCCTGCTGAGTGGGAGCAGGGGCCTGAGGCTTGGGGGTCCTCTGCCTACGGGGCCCATTACCCTGGCCCTTGGCTTGCTGACCCTGGGGGGCAGCTTGGGCAGCCTGATACTGAGGGTACTGTTTGTAGGCAGTGCCCTTCTTCGGGTAAAAGGGCTTTTTACCCGAGCCCTTCTTCTTATGTGAAGGGGCAGAGGTCTTCCTCGACAGCCTTGTCCGGGTAAGGTGCTCGGTCTCGAGCTGAGCGGCCTTCTCGGTCACGGGTTTTCCAAAAAGGTTCTCACCTCGGCAGGGGACATCGACCAACTTGTCCTGAACCCATGGCTTGAGGTCCGATGACTGCAGCCACGCCTGGCGTTGAGCCGCGATGCCGGCAGCCGCAACTCGGGCCGAAGCCTCGAAGCCATCGTAGGCGGCACGGGAAATGAACTTGGAGCATTCCCGAATCCCCGAGGACAAGGTCTGAAATCTCTGCAAGGGTTCCCCGGAGAGACCAGCAGAGAAGCCGGCCAACTCCTTGGCCAGGTCCCGCAAGTACATGCCCATGTACAGCTGGTAAGACTGGACATGGCAAGCAAGCATAGACCCCTGGAAGCACTTCCTACCGACGCCATCCAGGTTGCAGGCCTCCCTGCCGGGGGGAATCGCGGAGTGCATCTTCTGTCTCTTCAGACGATGCATGGCCGATTCCACAACCATGGAATGGTGTGGTAGCTGCGCTTTCTGGAAGCCAGGGCTTTTGCGAAGCCGATAAATGGAATCGACTAGCTTGCTTAGAACCGGCGCCGAGGCCGGGGCCTCCCACATACGGAACAGGAGCCGTTCCAGCATCGGAGGAACCGGGACAGTAAAGGCCTCCTTCGGAGGAGAGTTGTACTGTAGAGCATCGAGCTCCTCGGCTCGAGGCTCTTCCTCGGGATCGGCAGGGATAGCCAAGGCAGCGGCCATATCCTGGACGAACTCCGAGAACCTAGTGTCCTCCGGAGGGGATATACTCCGGGGATCAGACTGCGGTGAGTCCGACGGGACGCACCGAGTCTTAAAGGTATCGGGAGACTCCTCGTCCTCTGTCTCCCAGGTGGACTCGTCCGAGGAGGAGTCAGAGTCCGACCCCACGGGGCCCTGAGGCACCCGCCCCGACGCCGGGGGCACCGGCGTCGACACCCTCGGTCCCGAACGGGAGGTCGAGGGAGACCTCGACCGAGGACGACTTCAAGCCGCGAGGGTCTCGAGTATCGGCTCGGTCTCCGGGGTTGACTTCGAAGTCGACGTCCCGGTGGTCGGGGCAGATGCACCAGACAGGCTGGCCATCAGTGCCCGCTGCTGCTCCATGAAGTCTGCACTCCAAGGCTGTCATCCTGAGACTCAGCTCGGGAGACGCAGTAGCCACCGACTCGGGCCCCAGCGGCGCCGGGCCCGACGTGGGCTCTCTGGGAGGAGAGTCCACGAGGACTATGGGGCTTACGTGTCCAGCAGACTCCGGCTCCACGCGAGGAACTTTGGCAGTCTTCTCTTGGTCCACGGGCCCGGGACAGCGGTCGGGGGTCTTAGACCTGGCCCTCAAGGGACCAGGGACCTCTTCCGATGCCGCCCTCGCGAGCCGCTTCTTCCTCTTACGTTCCCGGTCGGGGGACCCCCTGTCCGAGGAGCTTCGACGGCGCTCGGGATCGGAATCCTGAGATGTCGAAGCCTCAGACGAGGTCTGGGCCCGGCCGGAGGCAGAGTCCGAGAAAAACCTTTCCTTTTGATGCTGTCGACTCGTTAGTGCCTTGGAAGACATCTTCCCACATGGCCCACACGACTTTGGGTCGTGGTCAGGGCCATGGCACCGAAGGCAGCAGTCATGTGTGTCGGTGAGAGACATAATTTTCTTACACCGATCACACTTTTTGAAACCACTGGAAGCCATAGGGGAAAAAAGAGCCCCAGCGAGGTCAAAAGACCGGCCTTCCAGTGAAAAAGGGAAAAAGGGCGCAAACGCCAGCCACGAAGGGCAAAAACCAAAAAATGAAGATACCGGTGTACCGAACCCGGCGGGAGGGGAACCGGCGTCGAACCGGAGAAAAAAGAGCGAAAATCGCCAAAGAAAAAAATCACTTTTATCCGGGAGAACAGGACACACGTCCGATGGCTTCTCGGAAAAAAAAAAGACTGAGGTAAGATGGCACCTTTAGGCTGGAAGAGAACCGCGAATGTGTGCCAGCATTCCCAAAGGCTTTCATGGAAAGCTGGGGAAATGCTCCGCAAGGACTTCATCGATGTCGATGTCACCCATATGTGAGGACTGACTTCCTGCTTGGTCCTGGAGAATGTGGCTATAGGTGTTGTTCAGACTATTTGTACGTTCAAATAAATATTACTTAATTTCCACATATTTCAATTGCGATTTGATGTAGGTAAGACTCACTTTAAGCAGTTTCTAAAAGCTTTAGATTCAGCATGCAAAACTGTATAATTTGGTCACTAGTAGTTTGGAAAGTTTGGAAAAATAAAAATCTACCCCTAAAATTGACACGCACTAACCCTTAGTGCCCTGTGGATCGGAAAAGACTGAGAGGGTCCTCGGATACCCTCCATCAGAGGGTCCTCAGTGGAGTCTGGGCCAGATGGCGCTGCCTCTGCTATCCTCAAGACCGCAAGAGACTCTGATTAGAGCCGGCAGCTCATCCCGGTGAGAAGATCCGGATGGCTATCAGATCTTCTCTCCTTCTTCCAGGTTCTCCTGGAGCTACTCCAGGAGGTCTGTGGGTCCTCTAGGGGGTCCAGCGACTCCAGGAAGCCACCAAGCTGAAGTCCGGTTGCTCCTCCATGCAAACCTGCTGCAGACACTTCCTAGGTACCAGCCTCCTTCCCCATTCTACAGGCGCTTAAGGGAATGCTTCTCCTGTGCCCTGCTTCATCAGAAAAGGCTGATGAAGGAGCACAAACTCAGGGGAAAAGGGGACAGCAAACACCCTGACCAAACCCCTCGACTGACTGGAGGCTTTACCCAGAGCAAAATCCAGGTTAGACTGCACAACCGGAGGCCCCAGGCTAGCCCAGAAGGCCGCACCATGTCATCCAAGATGACAGTGGTTCCTGCTGAAACTGCGGGACTGCCGCCATCCCCAGAGGCCACGATGTCGCTTAGCCAGTCTGTCCCATCACATTCGGGACCATCCTGGGCCTCCCCAAGGTCCCCTGCAGCTAATTTTCTCGATTTTTGGCAGATGCTGCACAGCCCGATGTCCAAGAGCTGTGTTCTGCAACTGCCACACAGTGCACACCGGCTGTGGTCCATGCTGCTGTTGGCACACACTGGTTTTCCCCATTAACACTGAAAATGAAACTAACAACTCGTCAGTGTCTTTGGAGGACTTATCCAGCTGCTCCCTCTGCTGGGGACTGGAAACCAACTGGCCCCCTTGGCTCGATCTGAGCCTTGCTTCACTCGGCTCTGCCTCACTTTTTTTTTTTGTTGTTGTTGTTGTTGTTGCAGTTCTGACAGAGGCACAAATGCTTCCACCTCAGGCCCCCTCACAAAGGTTGGGGAGGAGGAAAAGAGGGAACGACCCAGAGGGGGCTACTTTGAGAGAATGGGGGAGGGACCCGGATCTTCCAGGTTCTGCACCCTGGGCCTAAAAAAGCCCTTCAGGCAAGGCTCCGCAGTCCTCAGCACAGGCTATGCTCACTACCTGCTGGAGACTGAGGAAATATTGGCTTAGTTCAGTGGGCACAGGGTATTTGTACTGATTTGAGAGAGTGTTTTCTCAGTCTTCACCTGCTGGTTGCTGAGCATAATGAACTTGTCAGGACTGGACTGGAGGGACTCCCTGGAAATCTTTATTTTTATCTTTCTTCTCTGTTTCTGTTACAAGGAGTATTTCTTGGACTATCATTTTGTAATAAGTATATAAAAATATCCCTCACTTGGTTTGCAGCTTGTGCTGTGAGGGCTTGTGTGCATCACGTTTACAATACAAGTTATGTATTGTAGCTCAGTGATGATGAGAGCTAAGCTATCAGTAGCTTAGCTACTGGCAGGGTCTCCCAAGATTGGCATCTCAGCTGAGACCTGTCTGACTAAGACAAACCACCCATCTGGGCAGCAGCAGAAGAATGGGACGGTGTAAGCAGAGGATCATATTTCTGTGACAAATGCAACAACACTTGAATTAACTGCGCGGAAGAAAGGTTTGGCAAATCTACTTCTGTATCTTGCCTCGAAAAACCAATGGATAGTCACAAAACAAATTGCACTATAGTGCTGGAAGATGAGACGCCCAGATTGGAAGGCACTCAAATGGCTACTGGGCGTCTCATCATCAGAGTAAAGCCAGCATTTATGATGTGATTGGATCTGCTGATGTAGCTGCATACGAAAAGAGAGTCAGAAGTTGCAAAGGTATCTTATATATTGGAACATGGCACGTACAAAGCATGAACCAAGGGAAGTTGGAGGTGGTCAAGAAGGAAATGGAACGTGTACAACTCGATCTGTTGGGTGTCAAACTGAAATAGACTGGTTTTGGGCACTTTGCATCTAATGATCATATGGTTTACTATGCTGAAACGAAAGACAAAGAAGAAACTTGCAAGAACTGTAATGGAATACAATGCAGTCAGTGAACGTTTAATTTCTATTTGTCTATGAAGAAAGCCCATCAACACAACTATAATTCAGATATATGCCCCAACGACAGCTGCAGAAGAGAAAGACGTTGATGAGTTCTATGAACAAGTACAAGCTGAAATTGACAGAACATGGAAACAGGATATCCTGATAATCATGAGTGAATGGAACGCAAAAGTTGGCAACAAAGAAGAAGGCAAAGTGGTTGGAAAATATGGACTTGGCAACAGAAACGAAGCTGAAGAAAGACTGATAGAATTCTGCAAAATCAATGATCTATTCGTCTCAAACACCTTCTTCCAGCAACACAAGCGACGATTGTACACGTGGACTTCACCCAATGGATTGTACAGAAATCAAATTGACTACATCTGTGGAAAACAACAATGAAAAAGCTGGATAACATCAACAAAGACAAAATCTGGAGCTGACTGTGGTACGGATCACGAACTACTAGCATGCAAACTCAAGCTAAAGTTGAAAAAGAGCAAGCCATTCATGAATGCAGCAAAATAGGACCTTGAGAATATACCACTGGAATTTAAAGACTGCCTGAGAAATCGATTTGCTGCTTTAGATACAAATGACAGAGTTCCATAAGAGTTATGGGATAACATCAAGAAGGTTGTAACGGAAGAAAGTAATAAGTCTCTACATAAGGTAAAAAAGCAAAAATGGCCAAAATGAATGACTGAAGAAACTCTGAAAATTGTCCAGAAACGCAGAGAAGCTAAAGCCAGAGGAGAAAGAGAGGCAATCGCAGAACTCAGAGATTTCCAACGTGCAGCAAGACAGGACAAGGAAAAGTATAGTGACACATGTAAAGAAGTACAATGACACATGTAAAGAGATTTCCAACATGCAGCAAGACAGGAGAAGGAAAAGTACAATGACACATGTAAAGAACCAGAAGCTATTAGAGGAAGAACAAGATCGGCCTTTCTAAAGCTACGAGAGTTAAAGAAAAAATTCCAGCCTCGAATTGGAATGCTACAAGATGCTCAAGGATCCATGTTGAATGATGCTTTTGAAGATCAAGAAAAGGTGGAAAGAATACACAGAGTCATTATACCATAAAGATCAAGTGGACCAACAGTCATTTAGCGTAGTTACTCACCTGTAACATGTGTTCTCCAGGGACGACAGCAGGAATCAGTCCACACATATGCGTGACGTCGGCGCCGACGGAGTCCTCGTGCGGAGCAATTCCCCAGCTTTTAAAGAAAGCCTTTGGGATTGCATTGCGCATGCGCGGTCCCCTTCCCGCCCAAGGATGCCATCTTGCTCAGTCAGATGGCATTACTAAAAAGACGGCAAAAATGAGAAAAAATTATTCAAAGGCCTGCAACTCCAGGGGAGGAGGGAGGGTCGTGAGGACTGATTCCTGCTGTCCCTGGAGAACATCTGTTACAGGTGAGTAACTGTCTAAATAAATAAATAAGGTATAGATTGTTCTCCAGGAACAAGCAAGAAGTCAGTCCTCACATATATATGGGTGACGTCAGTGCTGATGGAGCCCTCGTGCGGAGCAATTCCCCAGCTTTCAAAGAAAGCCTTTGGGATTGCATCGCGCATGCGCGGTCCCCTTCCCGCCCCAGGGTGCCATCTTGCTCAGTCAGATGACATAGCTAAAAAGACGGCAAAAATGAGAAAAAATTATTCAAAGGCCTGCAATTCCAGGGGAGGAGGGAGGGTCGTGAGGACTGATTCCTGCTGTTCCTGGAGAACATCTGTTACAGGTGAGTAACTACGCTTTCTCAAGGAACAAGCAGGAAGTCAGTCCTAACATATGGGACTCCCTAGCTATAGGCTACCGAGAACCCATAGCTGAAAATGGCTCCCTCTAGAAGAGCCGCAGCAGCAGTGATAGGATTTTTCTCCGAGAACGCAATCCCCCCCCCCCCCCACCCCGGTAGCCTGACACCAAAGGGTCGGAGAGTAGGAGTTGTCTAAACCTCGAATAGGTTACAGAGTACCGCCTGACCGAAAACACTGTCCCGCTGGGACTCTCTCTCCAGGCAGTAATGGGCTGCAAAAGTCTGGCTTGAAGACCAAGTTGCGGCCCGGCAGATGTCTGAAAACGGAACAGAGCGGTGGTTAGCCACTGATGCGACCTTAGCCCTGACAGACTGGTGGATAACATGCGCTTAGAGACAAGTAGAACCAGTTTACTAGGGTCATAAGAGACAAAGAGCTGGGAAGCTCTCCGATGTCCCCGCGTATGCTCCAGGTAGAAGTCAAGCGCCCTCTTACAGTCCAGGGTATGCAGAACCGCTTCTGTCCTGCTGGTATGTGGCCTGGGGAAGAAGGTTGGAAGAACCACCTATTGGTTGAGGTGAAACGAAGAAACCACTTTTGGAAGGAACTTGGGGTGATTACGTAGGACCACCCTGTTTTTATAAAACCGTGTATACGGTCTATCCGATACTAAAGCATGCAGCTCACTCACACGTTGAGCAGACGTGAGTGCCACCAGAAAGAGTGCTTTCCAGGAAAGGAAGCAGAGATGACAGGTGGACATTGGTTCAAATGGTAGGCGAGTACGCCTGCTGCAAGACCACATTTAAGCCCCACTCCGTAGCCGGTGGGCGAATCGGAGGCTTCAAGAGTAGGAGGCCTCTGAAGAATCAGTATACCAAAGGGTGAGCTGAAAGAGGTTGCCCGTCCACTGGAGAGTGGTTAGCTGATAGCGCACTCAGGTGGACCCTGACAGAGTTAGACTTGAGGCCCAACTCTGAGAGGTGGAGCAAGTACTGTAATACCTGAGGTACTTGGCAAGTGAACAGGTTCTCCTGATTTTGGGTACACCACACTTCAAATCTACGCCACTTGAACACATAGGATTTTCTAGTGGACTGCCTCCTGGAGACCAGCAACACCTCCTCAACCTCCTTGGGAAGGAGTAGAGGAGCAAGTATTACCCTCTCAGCAGCCATGCCATTATGTTGAGGGATCTGAGGTTGGGGTGTAGTAAGGAACCTTGTTCCTGGGTCAAGAGGTCGGGCTGCACCCCCAGTGGGAGTGGATTTTCGACCACCAGTTGAAGGAGAAGAGGGAACCAAGGCTGTCTTGGCCACCTGGGGGCTACCATGATGACAGAGGCCTTGTCCCGAAGAATCTTGAACAGAGTTTGTGCCACCAGGGGTGTGGGTGGAAAAGCATAGAGAAGGCCCTGTGCCCACGAGATCAGGAAGGCATCTGCCGCCACGCTCAGTGAATACGGCTGCCTCGAGCAGAACTGGGGCAACTGGTGGTTTTGCGAACTGGCAAAGAGATCCATGGATGGGAGACCCCAGTGGCTGAAGATCTGCTGGGCTACATACCGGTTCAGTTGCCATTCGTGAGGCTGTAGAATCCTGCTCAACTTGTCAGCCAGGAGGTTCTCCTGACCTGGCAGATAAACTGCCCTTAGGGACATGTGATGCGCCACTGCAAAAGAGCAGAGGTCCAGTGTTTCCTGGCATAGGATGCGAGATCTTGTGCCTCCCTGTTTGTTTATGTAGAACATCGCTACTTTATTGTCTGTCTGTATTAGCACCGACTGATGTGAAAGAAGATGACAGAAGGCTTGAAGAGCTAGGCGGATGGCTCGAAGCTCTAGAAGATTGATTTGAAGTGCGGCCTCTCACGAGGACCACAGACCCTGAGTGCATGAACCCTGGCCTTGGGCTCCCCAGCCCAGCAAGGAGGCATCTGTCGTCAGCACTCTGGTGTGAGAGGGAGTTTGAAATGGTACTCCCTGAAGCAAATTGGAGGGGTGAAGCCACCACTGCAAGGCTGTCACCAGTAGCTTGGAAATCGCTACCCTGTCTCTGAGGCGGCCTGTGGCTTGTGTCCACTGGTCTCTGAGGCACCATTGAGCTGTACGCATGTGGAAGCGAGCATATGGAGTCACATGTACCGTGGAGGCCATGTGGCCCAGGAGGCATAACAAGACCCTTGTGGAGACATGAGGTCTGTGCTGGACCTGTTGTACCAAGTCCTGCAACCACCTGCCCTGTCCAGCGGTAGGTAAGCCCTTGCCTGAAGGGTGACCAGTCTTGCCCCTATGAATTCCGAGTGGGGAGTAAAGCAGACTTTGCATGATTTACAACAAACCATAGGTGCTGGAGCAGGGTGACTGTGCGAGCAGTGGCCTGCTGTGCCGATTGGCCCCTGATGAGCCAGTCGTCTAGGTATGGAAAGACGAAGACTCCTTGGCTTCTGAGGAAGGCCGCCACCACTGCTAGGCATTTGGTGAATACTCTGGGAGCGGAAGCTAGGCCAAAGGAAAGCACCTTGTACTGGAAGTGGTTTCCTCCGACCACAAACCTTAGATATCGTCTGTGGTCTGGGTGTATGAGAATGTGAGTATAAGCATCCTTTAAATCTAAGGAGCATAGCCAGTCTCCCTGGTGGAGGTAAGGCAGTAGGATCCCAAGGGAAAGCATCTTGAACTTTTCCCTCACCGGGAACTTGTTCAGATTGCGCAAGTCTAGGATGGGGCGAAGGCCTCCTTTTCTTTTTGGTATGAGGAAATACCTGGAGTAGAAGCCTTGCCCCTGCAGGTGGTGGGGCACTGGTTCCACCGCTTGAACCTTTAGCAGACCTGCCAACTCCTGCAGGAAGAGATTCCTGTGAAGAGGGGGCCTGAGAGGCTCTCCTGGGAAAAAGGAGGTGGGCACTTGGTTGAAATGAAGTAAGTAGCCCTGTTGGACTATTTTCAAAACCCAGGCATCGGTGTTAATGGCTGGCCACCTGTGAGCGTACAGGGCCAGCCTTCCTCCTGTGCAGGGCCAAACCATTGGTGGGAGAGGAGCTATGCACTGGGAGTCAAAAACCCCCACCCGGCTGGGTAGGAGCCGGAGCTGGAGGCTTGGGGGCCTTTGGCTTACGTGGGCCATGCCCCTGTCCCCTGGCCTGCTGCCCCTGTTGGGGAGCTGGGGTGGCCTGGTAAGTGGGGTAGTTTCTGTAAGCCATACTCTTCCTCGGGAAAAAGGGCTTTTTCCCCGAGGCCTTCTTCTTATGAGAAGGTGCAGATGTCTTCTTCGACAAAATTGTCCAGGTCAAGTACTCGGACTCGATTTCTGCAGCTTTTTCCGTCATGGGTTTGCCGAACAGGTTGTCACCTCGGCATGGGACATCGACCAACTTGTCCTGAACCCCATGGCTCCAGATCCGACGACATGAGCCAGACCTGACGGCGTGCACCGATGCTGGCCGTGGCTACTCGGGCCGAAGCATCAAAGCCATCGTAAGCGGCTTGAGACATGAACTTCGAGCACTGTCGGATCCCCGTGGACAAGGCCTTGAAGCGCTGCAAGGATTCCTTGGAGAGATCAGCTGAGAACCCGGCAATCTCCTTTGCCAGGTCCTACAAGTACATGCCCATGTACAGCTGGTAGGTTTGGACATGGCATGACAGCATCGAGCCCTGGTAGCACTTTCTGCTGAGGGCGTCCAAGTTCCGGGCTTCCCAGCCGGGAGGCACCGAGGAGTGCGTCTTTTGGCTTTTCAGCCGTTGCATGGCCGATTCCACAACCATGAAGTTGTGTGGCAGCTGCGCTTTCTGGAACCCAGGACTCTTGCGGACTCGATAAATGGAATCGACCCATTTCTGAGCACCGGCATTGAGGCCGGGGACTCCCACATGTGGAGCATCAGCCGTTCCAACATTGGAGGCATCGGTACAGTAAGGGCCTCCTCCAGGGGAGAGTCATACTGGAGGGCTTTGAGCTCTTCGGCTCGAGGCTCCTCCTCGGCGTCCGCAGGGAATGCCAAAGCCTTGGCCATGTCCATTACGAAGTCTGAGAACTGAGTGCCCTCCGGAGGGGACCTTCTCCGAGGCTCCAAACCCAGAGAGTCCGATGGGATACACTGGGTTCGGTAGGTGTCTGGGGAGTCTTCCTCCTCTGTCTCCCATGCCTCCGAAGAGGACTCAATGCGCTCCGGCCTCAAGGGCTTCGAGCCCGACCGCCCAGACGCTGAGGGCACCGGCGTCGACGACCTCGGTCTTGAACGGGAGGTCGTGGGGGACCTTGGGGAGGATCGAATCAAGACCTGATCGACTCGAGGATCGGCTCAGCCTCCGGTGTCAACTTCGACGTCGAAGTCCCGGTGGTCGGGGCAGATGGACCGGCGAGGCCGGCCATCAGCGCCCGCTGTTGCTCCATGAAGGCAGCCATGCTGCTCTCCAGGGCCGCCATCCTGAGACCGAGCTCAGAAGGCTCCACAGCTCCCGGCTCGAGTCCCAACGCCATCGGGCCCGACGCCGGCTCTCCCGGAGGAGAGTCTACAAGGACAACAGAAATTACCTTGTCCTATGTCTTTGGCTCCTTGCAAGGTTGTTTAGCTGGCTCTCTGACTCCGAGGGCCCAGGACAATCGGAGGCATCCAGCGACGTCGCCCTCGTGAGTTTTTTCTTCCTCCAGTGTTCCCTGGAGGGAGACCCCCGCTCAGAAGACACACGACGGTGCTCAGGCTGCAAGATGTCGAGTCCTCAGACGAGGTCCGGCCCGGGCGGATGCGGACTCAGGAAAAATCCTGTCCCGCTGGTGCTGCCTGCTTGTCAAAGATTTTGAAGACATTTTACCACACAGCCCACAGACCACCGGGTCATGGTCAGGGCCAAGGCATCGGAGGCAGCAGTTGTGTGTGTCGGTGAGAGACATTAACTTCTTACACCGATCACACTTTTTAAACCTGCTGGCAGCCACTGGGGGAAAAAGGGCACCTGCGAGGTCAAACGACCAGGCTGCCAGTGAAAAATAAAAAGAGCGCAGTCACGAAGGACAAAAAACAAAAAATATGACCGGACTCGATACCAGTGTACCAAGCCGAAGGCGGGAAGGGGAACCAGCGTCGAACCGGGAAGCTGAAAGAAATTATTCAACTTTTCTACTTTTTCCACGGTGAAAACGGGACCACATCCATTGGGCTCCACGGAAAAAAGAAGACTGAGCAAGATGGCACTCTTGGGCGGGAAGGGGACCGCGTATGCGCGATGCAATCCCAAAGGCTTTCTTTGAAAGCTGGGGAATTGCTCTGCACGAGGGCTCCGTCAGCACCGACGTCACCCATATGTGAGGACTGACTTCCTGCTTGTTCCTGGAGAACAACCTATACCTTATTTATTTATTTAGACAGTTTTGTATACCACCTTATCCTTCAATCAAAGTGGTCACAACACAATTGGAGGATACATTTAACACGAGGGGATATGAGACACATACACTAATACTTACAGGGGAACATGGGCAACGGAGGGTTAAGTGGCTTGCCCAAGACCACAAGGAGCACCTGTGGGACTAGAAACCCTAGTCCTTCCGGCCCAAGGTTGCTGTCCTCTAGTGGGATTTGAACCCCCAACCTTCCGGCCTGAGGTAACTTGCCCCAACCACTAGGCCACTCCTCCCACCTTATAGTCAGGAACCATTGGTAATGAAAGAAGAAGTCGAAGCAGCATTGAAAGCCTTATCAAAGAACAAAGCATTGGGCAGTGATGGCATCCCATTGAGTTATTACAGCAATCAGATGAAACTGTTACCATACTTACAAGACTCTGCCAGGAAATTTGGTAGAAAACATCATGGCCAACTGACTGGAAATTATCACACAGTCGCTATGATCCCACATGCCAGCAAGATTCTACTCAAGCTCATTCAGCAGAGACCACAACCACACCTGCAATGAGAATTGCCTGAAGTACAAACAGGGTTCAGGAATGGGAGAGGAACGAGAGACATTATCGCAGATGTAAGATGGATCCTTGAAAAGACAAAAGAATACCAAAAGGATATCTATATGTGTTTTATTGACTACAGCAAGGCTTTTGACTATGTAAACCATGAGAAACTCTGGGCCACATTAATAGCAAGGATATATCAGAACACCTGATCGTTCTCTTCCACAACTTTTAAACTGATCAAGATGCAACAGTTCGAACAGAAGTAGGAGAAACAGAATGGTTTAAAATCAGCAAAGGTGTATGACAAGGCTGCATACTTTCCCCCCTACCTCTTTAATTTATATGCAGAACAAATCATCCGAGAAGGAGGATTGTATGAAGACAACAGAGGTGTGAAGATTGGTGGAAGACTCATCAACAACCTTCGCTATGCTAATGATACCACATTATTGGCTGAAAGTGAAAACAATTTGAAACATTTGCTTCTCAAGATCAAGGAATATAGTCTTAAAATGGGTCTCACCTTAATATTAAGACGACAAAGATCCTGACAACTGGCAAAATGAATAAGTTCATCGTTGATGCAGAAGAAATTGAAATAGTTGACAACTTTAACCTACTTGGATCAACTATCAGTAAAGAAGCAACAAGCAGTCAAGAAATCTGACGATGCATTGCTCTTGGCAGAATAGCTATGAAGGACCTCGACAAGATTCTCAAGAGCAGAAATGTCTTTCTCCAAACAAAGATTTGACTTGTTCAAGCCATGGCATTTTCAATAACATCATATGGATGTGAAAGTTGGACAGTGAAAAAGAAAGACAGGAAGAAAATTGATGCCTTTGAATTATGGTGCTGGCGACGAATACTGTGTATACTATGGACTGCCTGAAGAACAAACCAGTCAGTACTAAAGATCAAACCTAAGCTTTCTTTAGAAGCTCAGATGACAAGACTTTGACTTTCATACTTTGGACACATCATGCGAAGAGAGAGATCATTAGAGAAAGACATCATGCTTGGCAAGATAGGGGGTCAACATAAAAGAGGAAGGCCAGCAATAAGATGGATCAATACAATAACAGCAGCTACGGGTACCAGTCTGTCAACAATGAGCCGCCTGACTGAAGACCGAATACAATTTAGGACAACTATCCAGAGAGTCACCAAGAGTCGACACAGACTCGATGGCACTTAACAACAACATAAAATATAAATTAAAAATATATTTAACAATTTTAAACAGCAACTAGTCCCTATTCCAGTGTTCTGGGACCCCCTTTTCTGTCCTTTTCAGGGACACTAAAAGTGGAATCCAGTTAGAGGCGAGATCCTTAAAATGGCATGAATTCTATGAAAATTAGAAGTTGTACTATTTTTGGGGTACTGCAGATTGGACTTACAGGATCTAGAAAACATGCATGAACTGCAAGTGCTGCAACAAGAAAAACTAATGCTCTCTTCATTTGCACAATCATACGATTTTCCTTCTAAAAGTATACTGTGCTAAAATTCAGTGTTTTAGCCCCACATATGTCATTTCAACCTAGTCAACATCTTGCGTTAGCTTCGTAGAGATGTCTGTTTAAGACATTAAAAGATTTAGTAACTGGCCAGCTGTTGAGATGCAATGAGCCCTATATATCAAGACAGTGAAATATCACAACTTCTAGAAAACAGAAAATAAATGTGAACACCTATAATGATACAGCAGCTTTTAACTACATTAGTATTCAGACTGCATAACTTAGGAAAATAAACTCCATAATATAAAGCATATGATGGAATTGTCAGTGATTACAAGTAATGCCCAATGCAATGAAAAGACAAAATTGAGTGTTGACTTTATTAAAAGCCTTTTGCTTAGGCTTTATTTCCTAAGAAAAAAGTATTTTTATTAAGCAACCAGGGCACACATCAGAAATGGGTTCTCTTAAATGACAAAGTCTTTTGAAAATAGGGATAATGTGCAGCCTAAGGAGCATTTTCAAAATCCTAATATCCT
Organism: Ichthyophis bannanicus; assembly: GCA_033557465.1. Classification (NCBI taxonomy): domain Eukaryota; kingdom Metazoa; phylum Chordata; class Amphibia; order Gymnophiona; family Ichthyophiidae; genus Ichthyophis; species Ichthyophis bannanicus. The sequence continues at coordinate 209,249,909 of CM066043.1, read as the reverse complement.
GATTAATGCTCACGACTAGCTACTTGTTCCAGGAGCAATGACAGCATAGATGACAGCGATTAGTACTGCCTTTATTTCCAAGTGGATATTATCTTAGACTGTGTTTGGCTTTCAAGTATGAAAATAAAACATAACACCAGAAGGTATGTTGATTCACTCTAGTGTCTTAAAAAAAATACATCAGCAAAAACCAAGAGGGGGGCTCGCCACTGGTAACACAGGGATAGCAGCTCAGCATACTGCACTATGGGATCAAATATAAAATAAAATGGCATAGATGAGAGGAACAATTACGACTGCTTTAAAATGTCTGACATTGTGGCTAGTCTTCGGGGCTTTGGATGACATAAAACCAAGATCCTCAACACAATTGCCAACTTTTATTATCCTGCTCAGAACAAAGCTTTGTATTTCTATTTCTTGGGTTAGTATTTTTCCCTAAGTGAGCAGATTACCTCTGACTTTTCCAGTCGATTCTGGGCTTCAATCTGAGAAACTACTTCATTCATGTTGGTTTCCAACACCATCCCTCCCATCACCACCTCATGCAAGATGTAATGAACCTGAACAAATAGAAACATAGGAAACTTGGGTTTCAGTGCCTATGTATGAAGGATTAATACAATCCCAACAAAGGCTTTACACAGATACCTCTTTCTTGCTACCTTATGCTCTGCACAATCCATTTGTTAAGCAGTATTTCAACAAAACTGACTAAGAGTTGGGTATGTTGAAATGCACTCGTGTAAAGGTATCAAGATACACACTGATCTTATAGACAAAAAATACTTTTATGTAAAAGCAAAACCTATGTTTTTATATATTGACATATAAACAAAACTGTTGTTATCTTCAGATTTGGTGGTACTGTACACACCTGCATAAAGCACAGTTACTTACCTGTAACAGGTGATCTCTGGGAACAGCAGGAATAAGTCTTCACATATGGGTACGTCGGTACCGACGGAGCCTGCACGGGAATGCTCCCCAGCATCCAATCAGAAAGCTTTTGGGAGCATCCCTCGCACCTGCGCACTGCCTTCCCGCCTTTTCCACTGCCTCTCCTCAGTTGAGTTTCATAGCTGAGACAAAAGGAGAGAAAGAGGAAAGGAAGATAGATAGCCAGATACAACTCCTAGGGGAGGTGGGTGGGTTGTGAAGACTTATTCCTGCTGTTCCCAGAGATCACCTGTTACAGGTAAGTAACTGTGCTATCTCCAGGAACAAGCAGGAATGAGTCTTCACATATGGGACTCCCTAGCTATAGATGCCTGGGAGAGATCCCATAAAATGCGTGTCCCTGGATCAGGACTGCACTTCCCACACATGGATCTCCGGCATCCCATGAGGGATGGAGGGTAGGAGTTGAAAGAAGAGGTAGCTGTAAGGAAAAACAGCAAAGCTAAGGACTACAGGAGAGGAGTCCTTGGTATGTATGATAAGTATCATTAAAATATTTAATGAACAATTACAAAATGGATCTTACCTACTGCATTGTAGGAAGCAGAGAGCGCGATGGAATCTACTGGAGAATCAGTAGAGGATCCTCAAGGTGACCTCACAGCAGTGAGGGTGAAGGTCCAAATCTGGAATTGGCAGGTGACCAGGTGTCAACTGGGGTAGTATAAGAATGGCAGGTCTTCAGTGGAAAGCTTTATGGAAAAAGCTGAAAACTCCTTTAGCTATAGAGGTATTAACATTGAGGAGTAAAAAAAGGAAGACTGACCGATTTGGACAAGTAGCCCAGTCCTGGAGGGAAGAAAGGGTATGGAAAAAGAACCCGCCTTCCCAAGGAGGACAGATGTGTGAAGGGCTGAAACCTCAGAACTACTGAAGATCTACACAGTCTTTCCTAGCTGGTGAGAGATAGGAAAGATATTGAAGCATGATGCTTCAGGGATAGCGAGACCTAGAGTAAAGTGGAAGCTGTTAGTACCACAGTAGTGGTTGTGTGCATAACAGCCCCCACATACCAAGGGACAGTATGAAGATATGCTAGCCCACTGTCTGGGACATCTAAGAAGGTAAAAGCCTTTATAGCATAGACAGTTATGGAGATAGTATGTAATACATATCTACCCATAAAAAGCATCTCGACAGATACATATATGGAGGGATATATATATATATATATATATATGTATATATGTATATATATATATGTGTATAATATATATGAATATATATATAGGGGCATAACCAATGCACACACAGCTTACAGACATCTGTATGTATAGAAATATACAGGGATATAGACATACATGAATATTGAAGTCTGAAGGTACATGTCTGCAACTAAGCCCCATAAGAACATTCACATGAGAGATGTGAAGGAGAAAGATTCATCTAATAACAAGAAGGTGGAACCTACTTGAAAAGATCCTGTGAGCAGTGAGTGAGAATCAGCTGTGCCTACTTAGTTGGGAACTGTGTGTGAGAGAAAACTACAGCCAATCTGAGCACTTTTCAAATCATTTAGAATCCCTTCAGCAATGGCTTCAACGATCCTGTGAGCAGTGAGTGAGAATCAGCTGTGCCTACTTAGTTGGGAACTGTGTGTGAGAGAAAACTGCAGCCAATCTGAGCACTTTTCAAATCATTTAGAATCCCTTCAGCAAAGGCTTCAACGATCCTGTGAGCAGTGAGTGAGAATCAGCTGTGCCTACTTAGTTGGGAACTGTGTGTGAGAGAAAACTACAGCCAATCTGAGCACTTTTCAAATCATTTAGAATCCCTTCAGCAAAGACTTCAACGATCCTGTGAGCAGTGAGTGAGAATCAGCTGTGCCTACTTAGTTGGGAACTGTGTGTGAGAGAAAACTGCAGCCAATCTGAGCACTTTTCAAATCATTTAGAATCCCTTCAGCAATGGCTTCAACGATCCTGTGAGCAGTGAGTGAGAATCAGCTGTGCCTACTTAGTTGGGAACTGTGTGTGAGAGAAAACTGCAGCCAATCTGAGCACTTTTCAAATCATTTAGAATCCCTTCAGCAATGGCTTCAACGATCCTGTGAGCAGTGAGTGAGAATCAGCTGTGCCTACTTAGTTGGGAACTGTGTGTGAGAGAAAACTACAGCCAATCTGAGCACTTTTCAAATCATTTAGAATCCCTTCAGCAATGGCTTCAACGATCCTGTGAGCAGTGAGTGAGAATCAGCTGTGCCTACTTAGTTGGGAACTGTGTGTGAGAGAAAACTGCAGCCAATCTGAGCACTTTTCAAATCATTTAGAATCCCTTCAGCAAAGGCTTCAACGATCCTGTGAGCAGTGAGTGAGAATCAGCTGTGCCTACTTAGTTGGGAACTGTGTGTGAGAGAAAACTACAGCCAATCTGAGCACTTTTCAAATCATTTAGAATCCCTTCAGCAAAGGCTTCAACGATCCTGTGAGCAGTGAGTGAGAATCAGCTGTGCCTACTTATTTGGGAACTGTGTGTGAGAGAAAACTGCAGCCAATCTGAGCACTTTTCAAATCATTTAGAATCCCTTCAGCAATGGCTTCAACGATCCTGTGAGCAGTGAGTGAGAATCAGCTGTGCCTACTTAGTTGGGAACTGTGTGTGAGAGAAAACTGCAGCCAATCTGAGCACTTTTCAAATCATTTAGAATCCCTTCAGCAATGGCTTCAACGATCCTGTGAGCAGTGAGTGAGAATCAGCTGTGCCTACTTAGTTGGGAACTGTGTGTGAGAGAAAACTGCAGCCAATCTGAGCACTTTTCAAATCATTTAGAATCCCTTCAGCAATGGCTTCAACGATCCTGTGAGCAGTGAGTGAGAATCAGCTGTGCCTACTTAGTTGGGAACTGTGTGTGAGAGAAAACTGCAGCCAATCTGAGCACTTTTCAAATCATTTAGAATCCCTTCAGCAATGGCACGCCCGTGCCTTGCGGGCCCGCGCCTGAGGGCCTCGCAAGAGGGCCCTTTGGCGTGGCCCTTTGGCGGTGGGACCGTGCAGGACCCACTATCTGCTGCTATATGCTTATTCTATATGCTCATTCTGTTCAGCGATATGCTGTTTGTAGTTAATGTAGGGTAATGTAATGTAAGTTATGTACTGTGTTCCCTGTTTGTACTCCTAGTGTTTTGTGGTGATGTAATGATAATGCAATGTATGTTTCCCTCACCTTTGTTTAACTCTGTGCTGTATTAACCGCTTTGATTGAAGGAAAAGGCGGGATACAAAACATGTTAAATAAATAAATAAAATAAATAAATATAGAGAATCTATTCTTTCGGGCTAAGAGGGTGCAGGAATGCTATCCAGTAAAATAACCAGGATGGTTGCGCGAAAAAACAGAGGATAATATCAGTCTGTAGAGAGCAAGTCGTGAGTTCTGTAGAACTCTGACATGGTAAATGGACAGGAAATGCATAGAAGGAGATACCAGGATGAGCCATTGGAGGGACACAGGGGTATCATGCATTACTAGTAGAAAAAGTGCTGTCCATGAGGAGTAGGATAGCATGAGGCCAAGCTGTAAGGAAAAAGAACATATTCCTACAGGATTGGGAAACTCCTTGGATATTCACGCAGAAAAAGCTTATATCCTGTATTATAAACAGGAGAGAAGAGGGTGTGGAGAACCCTCACAGTCATGGAAAATGACTGATAAGCCTTTTTTACTATAGGGAAATAGCCATCAGAGACAAAGTTCAATGCTCTCTAGCAAGGGCCCATAGTAGAAAGCTTCTCTGAAGATTGCAGAGAGCATTATGCAGGAGAAGTGGGAGATAAAACTGACTGTAGGTCAGGTGTGTTGTGACATCCCAGGAAATGGAGATGGCCAGGAAGAAGATAATGTGAGAAGCCTGAAGTGAGTAGGGTTATCCAAGATAGATGAGGACTGTCTTGGAATCACTACTAAGGCTAGAGAAAAGTAGTGGAAGAGACTGGAAACTTGTGGGAAAGTACCAGTAGTTCAATCACTGGAACTCCTGCATGAACAGAAGTTGAAAGAGACAGCAGAGAAAATCTTTCTGTGTAAAACAGAGAGAACAGATAAAGGGAGAGGAGAATCCTGTCCCTGTCTGATAAGCTGTCCAGAGAATTTATTCAAGGAAAAAAACTCTACACTGGAATGAAAGGCTGGAGAAGCTGTTCAATATGGTACCACTCAATCAGGGGAAACCCTGGATGAGAGGGTAGAGACAACAGGTAACTGAAGGGTGACTTACCATATGGTGAGTCAGCTGAAGGAAAAAATGTTCATGTCGGGACAGAAACTATCATGGGATAGTTGTTAACTTCTCTTCTTGGAGGAAGAAGAGGAGGAATCTGTAACCCACAGACAAGAATATTCTGACAGCTTAGCATGAAGGGGGGAAACCAGGTGTAGAGCTTTAAAGAGAAACAGTGAACAAACCTCTGCTAAGAAGAAGTTAACTGTAGGTTGCAACCTTCAGGAACCTATGGTTGCTGGGTATGCTCAGACTGGCTAGAGTTTGGATTCTTCAAACCAGGACGAGGTGTCCCCTGCTTGGGTACATCTGAATGATGGGCAGGAGAAGAGTGAAACCTTCTTTTCTTAGGGAAAGAAGGTTTGGTGGGATATTTCCTACCTCCTGGGGAAGAAAAAGGCTTAGGATGGTCCCTAGAACCAGGGAAGTCAGTGGAGCAATGAGCAACCTGACATAAAGCCTCCTTATTGAAGAGATTTTATCCAGTACAAGGAGAATTACCCAGTGTATGTTGTGCCCATCTGCTCAAGTCTGAAGCCTGGAGCCAGGCTCCACGATGTGCTCCTATGGCAATAGCAGAGGATCTGCTAACAGACTCGAAAGAGTCTAGAGAAGCACGAGAAAGAAACCAAGAGATATTCTGGCTATGACTAAGAAGCAAGGAATAGTCTGCAGCCTTAGGTTCCGATAGAAAAGGAGTCAAAAGAGATAATTTCTTTGTGACCTCCTGGAGAGATAGACTCATGTAAAAAATATAAGAGATAATCCTTGATGCCAGCATAGATGTTTGGAAGGTTTGACATCCAAAGGCATCAAGTGCTCTAGATGCACGACTGGCGGATAAGAAGAATGCTTCTTCTTGCTTTTTACCTTCCGCAATGCTGATTCCACTACAATGGAATGATGGGGAAGTTGAGACTTTTGAAACCCTGGAGAGGGGGGCACCTGATACAGAACATCAGTTGCTGTAGAAGGTGAGGGAACCCTTAAAGGTGATTCCCAAATTTTTAGAAGAAGATCCTGCAAAGAATGATGTAAAGGAAGCATTATATTTTCCTTTTCTGCAGGAGAGCCTCGAGTGGGATCACAGCCAGGGATAGGAATAGCAAGAAAGGTTGCCATGTCAAGGAGAAATTTCTGAAAAGAAGGATCTCCAATAGAAACTATCCCTGGCCAGGCTAAGGCTGAAGGAGCAGCCTGAGCACCAGAGGATGTATTGGTCTGGTGCCCAAAAAGAACCCCACTAGATGGATAGTGGTACTGGCAGTCACGATTTGAGGCAGTCAGTACTGCATCGTCCATGCCAGGTATCGATTCCAAACTAGGCATAGAGAGGATCGATGGTGCCGATGTAACTGCAGGAACCGACATGGATACCGGTACCGGTAGTCGAGTCGGAATCGGAGGCGGTAACGCCATCGAAGCAGTCATCGGAGGCTGCTCAAGCGGTACCAAGGCGACCCGAAACGCTTGGTGAATATCCTCGGTACTGCGTATCCGGAAACGATAAGGGTCGGTTCCGAGACGCGTCGGTACCCAGTCATCTAGACTAGATAGCGATTCCAGACTCGGCATCGAAGGGAGCGAGTCTATCGATGCATGTCTAGAGGGTACCGACGTCGGTGGTGGTATCGGCGATGTTGTCGATACAGGAAAGTCAATCTGAGTCGTATCGATCGGTCCCGAAGGTACCGAGGACGCCAGATGATGATCCCTGGTGAAGAGTGGATCACTCAACACCGGTGCCGATGCCGGGGTATTGGTACCGCTCGAAGCGGATGCCACCACCAAGCATGGCTCAGGTATGTTCTGTGAGGGGTGAGCCCCAGGAACAACCTGAAACCCCTGAAATGCTTTGGAGCCCGGAGACTCCCGCCGGGGTTTTAATGCCAATTGGGTCTTGAGGGCAAGGCCGGAGCCGTCATCATGCTTGGCATGAGACTTACCACTCAAGGATTGGCTAGTCTTAACAGACTGTTTGTGGGTTACCTGATCCTGTAGAGAAGAAAAAGCCGGTGCCCTCACTCCGGGAGGGAAAACGGTATCGAGGGAAACTCGAAACAGGGAAGTTCTTCTCACAGTTTTGCAGCCTGAATGTTCAGGGGAAAAAGGGTCGGGACCCAAACAGGTTAGACACCAGGAATTGGAGTCTAAAAAGAAGACTGTTTCCACAGTGAAGGCACTTCTTAGGAGAAGAAGGCTCCATGATGGAAAGGCCTTGTAGGCCCAAAAAAATTTAAGACAAAAGCAGAGGGAAAAATCTCTCTGAGTTTAAGAAAAAGAAAAGAAAAAACCCACCGGCGGTACCGGTGGCGGCGGGAGACACAGCCGCGACCACAAGAAAACAAGAAAAAAAGAATTTAAAGAAAAAAGTTTCTGCGGTGACAGGAGGACGTCCTGCCGGCTCCGCGGAAAAACGAAAACTGAGAGGCAGTGGAAAAGGCGGGAAGGCAGTGCGCAGGCGCGAGGGATGCTCCCAAAAGCTTTCTGATTGGATGCTGGGGAGCATTCCCGTGCAGGCTCCGTCGGTACCGACGTACCCATATGTGAAGACTCATTCCTGCTTGTTCCTGGAGATCTAGGTGGTTGCACATTTCAATACAGATGAATTTTTGGGTGTTGACCAGCACACTTTGTTTTAATGATGGTCTAGACAGAAGGATCCACGATACCCTTGGTAGCTTGCTCTGTCACCCTAGGTGAAAGTATTTAATGCTTTCTTGGGTACCCGCCAAAAAAGTGCTTTAAATTTAAAATGCAGCAAAGAAGCTATTTGACCAAGAATACTCAAACATGTCACTAACTTTGATATTGCTAGTATAAACAGGTAGAAAAGGCAAAGGCGAAAGCCAGACGGATGCTTGGATGCACAGGGAGATGAATGGCCAGCAGAAAAAAGGAGGTGATAGTGTCTCTATTTAAGTCTCCAGTGTGACCTCATTTGGAGTATTGTTGTGCAATTCTAGAGACCACACCTTCAAAAAGATGTAATCAGGATGGAGTCTGTGCAGAGGGATACTACTAAAATGGTTAGTGGTCTTTGTTATAAAGCATATGGGGAGACTTAAAGATCTTAATATGCATACGTTAGAGGAAAGGCGAGAGAGAGGAGATATGACAGAGTCATTTAAATAACTCTGTGGCATAAATGCACAAGCGGAGAGCCTCTTTCGACTGAAAGCAAGCTCTGCTACGAGGGGACATAGGATGAGGGTGAAAGAGGATGGACTCAGGAGTAATATGCAGAAATATTTCTTTACGGAAAGAGTGGTAGATGCGTGGAATAGTCTCCCAGAGGAGGTAGTAGAGACAAGAACAGTATCTGAATTCAAGAAAGCATGAGACAAATACAGAAGATCTTTAAAGGAAAAAAGGGGATTATTGTAGTTGATATGGAAGGAAGAACTAGATAGAAACATGACAGCAGAAAAAGACCATATGGCCCATGTTTCTAAATTTCAGTATTTGGAATGCCAGCTCACATTGCAAGGCACTGGGAAGCTGTTTCATGAATCTGTGGATACGTTTCATCATGGGCATCAAAGGAAAATGACTTGGGCAATTATCCCTCTCCTGTTCTAATTGTATGCTCTATGCATGCTAATCAGAGAGCAATAAACCACATGCACACTCGCACACCTATCAACTCAACACAACAATGTCTATGTATTTCCAATAATCTAGTTGTTTTGGGGAGCCGTTTTCTCCCATTTCTCTAAACCAGAATATGAAGAGAAAAGGTAGTTACTCACCTGTAGCAGGTGTTCTCCATGGACAACAGGAATAAGTCCTCATGTATGGATGGTGTCTGAGAAGTAACCCTGCGCAGGAACACTCCCCAGGTTTTATTGGAAGCTTTGGGAGGCTCCACCACGCCTGCACGCCTGCCTTCCCGCCTGTCGCTATGGCACCATCTTCTCCAGTCTAATAACAAAGCTGTAGTGGAATATAACTCCTCAGCGAAGTGGGAGGGTTGTGAGGACTTATTCCTGCTGCCCACAGAGAACACCTGCTACAGATGAGCATCTGCTTTTTCTCCGTGGACATGCAGGAAGTCTTCACATATGGGACTCCCAAGGTACAGGCTACTGAAAAACAGAGGAAGTTGCCGAGAAGCCCAACAGGGGCAAAAGTGAACTAAGAATTGGAGAATCAACTATGTACAGAACTGGTAGTTCACAAAAAGAAACTCACATGATTTAGCTTTTTCACCATGTGTTTTCTTTGTTTTTTTGAGTAGCCTAGATGGACAGTAGGGCCCTGGAGGGATAGAGTTGATTCTAATCCACAAACAGATGCCGGAGTACAGATTGGCAGTTGCTGTCACGTTGGGAATCCTCATCCTGACATTGTGAGCTGTGACATGACCATCAAGGATCAGGCCAGCCTGAGCATATGCAAAAAGGATGCAGTCTGCCAGTCAAAGTGAAAGAGTGCGTTTGGAAATGGCAGCCCCTAGCTTGCTGGAGTCAAAAGAAACAAACAGCTGGATGGACTTTTGGTAGGCCTTTGTTTCTCTCTAAGTAGAAGGCTAAGGCTCATTTGCAGTCCAACAGTACAGTGCCGCCTTCCCTCTGTGGGCACGAGATCTCAGGAAGAAAGTCAGTAAAAGACTGACTGATTAAGATGGAAAGTGGAAACCACCTTTGGAAGGAATCGAGGGCGAGGGTGCACGTCAACTCTGTTATGATGGAACCTAGTGTATAGCAGATGAGCCACTAGGGCCTGGAGCTCATTTACCAAGTGTGCCGACATAACTGGCACCAGAAATAAGACTTTCCAGGTCAAGTACTCCAGAGGGCAGGAATCGAGCAGCTCAAAGGGAATTAACATTGAGCTGTGCCAGAACCACCGAGGGCTTGAAGGAAGGCTTCGAGAGAAGCAAACCCCTCATGAAGCGAACAACTAAAGGCTGAGCAGAGATGAACCTCCCCTTTATTCCACGATGGTATGCCCCAATCGCGCTGAGGTGAACCCTGACAGAGTTGGACTTGAGACCCGACTCCAAGAGGTATAGAAGGTACGTGAGTAGTCTCAGTGGGGCAAATTAAAGGATCTAGCCCTGGTCCCCCCACCAGAAAGCTAATATTTTCCATTTGAATGCATAAGACCTTGTCGAGACCCTCCTAGAGGCCAAGAGAACATCTATGACCCTGTTGGGCGGGTTACATAGAAACATAGAAACATGATGACAGAAAAAGACCACAAGGCCCATCTAGTCTGTCCTTCCATAACAACTACAACAGTCCACTTTTTACCTTTAGAGATCCTCTGTGTTGGTCCCATGCTTTTTTGAATTCAGTTACTGTCCTCATCTCTACCACCTCCACTGGGAGACTATTCCACGGATCCACTACTCTTTCCGTAAAGAAATATTTCCGCATATCACTCCTGAATCTATCTCCCTTCACCCTCATCCCATGTCCCCTCGTCGCAGAACTTGCTTTCAATTGAAAGAGGCTCTCTCCCTGAACATTTATGCCACGGAGGTATTTAAACATCTCAATCATATCACCTCTATCCCGCCTTTCCTCTAAGGTGTACATATTAAGATCCTTAAGTCTGTCCTCATATGCTTTATAATGAAGACTACTAATCATCTTAGTAGCAACCCTCTGCACCGACTCCATCCTGTTCACATCCTTTTGAAGGTGCGGTCTCCAGAATTGCACACCATACTCCAAATGAGGTCGCACCAAAGACTTATACAGAGGCATTATCACCTCCTTTTTTCTGCTAGCCATTCCTCTCCGTATGCACCCAAGCATCCTTCTAGCTTTTACCGTCGCCTTTTCTACCTGTTTAGCTACTTTAAGATCATCGGACACAACTACGCCTAGGTCCCGCTCTTCTTTAGTGGACAAAAGTACTTCACCTCCTATGCTGTATTGCTCCCTTGGATTGCTGCAGCCAAAATGCATGACCTTACATTTTTTAACATTAAATCCCAGCTGCCAAATTCTAGACCATTCTTCAAGCTTAGCTAGATCCCTCCTCATGTTATCTACACCTTCCTGGGTGTCTACTATATTGCAGATTTTGGTATCATACGCAAAGAGGCAAACCTTACCCGACAGCCCTTCCGCTATATCACTAACAAAGATGTTAAAAAGAATCGGACCAAGGACAGATCCCTGGGGCACACCACTGGTAACATCCTTCTCCTCAGAGTAAGCTCCATTTACTTGTACTCTTTGTCGCCTCCCACCCAACCAATTTCTAACCCAAGCAGTAACTTTAGGGTCCATCCCTAGGGTGCTCAGTTTGTTTATAAGTCGCCTGTGAGGAACAGTGTCAAAGGCTTTACTGAAATCTAAATACACCACATCTAGAGCTCTCCCTCGGTCCAACTCCCTGGTCACCCAGTCAAAGAAATCAATCAGATTTGTCTGACAAGACCTGCCTCTGGTGAATCCATGCTGCCTCGGATCCTGTAATCCGCTGGACTCCAGAAACCTCACTATTTTCTCTTTCAACAGCGTTTCCATTAATTTACTCACCACTGAAGTTAAACTAACCGGCCTGTAGTTTTCAACCACATCCTTACTTCCGCTTTTGTGTAAAGGCACCACATGAGCCTCTCTCCAGTCCTTTGGCACCACTCCCGACTCCAACGAGGCATTGAAAAGGTCAGTCAGTGGAGTTGCTAGAACGTCCCCAAGTTCCCTCAGTATTCTAGGGTGTATCCCATCCGGTCCCATCGCTTTGTCTACTTTAAGTTGAGCTAGTTTCTCACGAACACAGTCTTCTGAAAATTGTTCAAGATGTCCCTCGCTTCTGTTCTTATTTGTGGGTGTTTTCTGAGGTCCTGCTCCTGGTTCTTCATCTGTGAACACAGAACAAAAATATTTGTTAAGCAATTCCGCTTTATCCTTATCAGCTTCTACATATTCCCCCCCTGTACCCTTGAGTCTGACAATACCACTTTTGCCCTTCCTCTTCTCACTAATATATCTGAAAAATGTCTTATCCCCCCATTTTATTGCATTGGCTATTTCCTCCTCCTTTTGAATCTTTGCCTTCTTGACTACTTTGCTAGCTTCTCTAAGTTTTTCCAAATACAGATGCCTGTCTTCCTTTCTCTGTGATCTTTTGTATTTCATGAAGGCCTCCCTCTTTTTCTTCACTTTTTCAGCTACTTCCTTCGAAAACCATAGCGGTCTCCTGTTCCTTTTGCCTTTATTTACCATTTTAACAAAAAGGTTGGTTGCCTTTAAAATACCCCCTTTCAGTTTTGCCCACTGTTGTTCTACATCCCCCAGCTGTTCCCATCCCACTAATGACTCCCTGAGGTATTGGCCCATCTTCGCAAAGTTAGTCTTCCTAAAGTCTAAGATCTTTACCTTGGAATGGATTCTAACAGCCCTAGTCCTAATACTGAACCACACCATCTGGTGATCACTGGATGCAAAATGATCTCCCACTACAACATCAGAAACACTTTCACCATTGGTAAGCACCAAGTCCAGTATGGCCCCTTCACGTGTGGGGTCTGTTACCAATTGCCTGAATAGTTCTCCCTGTAGAGCAGGGGTCTCAAACATGCGGCCCGCGAGAGCATTTTCTGCGGCCCGCAACACCACGGAGTATTGTTTACATTGCATTTTTGTCCTCCTGCTGTTTCTATATTTTTTTTTACCTCGCGTGATTCCCGGGGCTGCATGGTGTTTCTCACGTCCGCGTCACACGCCTGCCCTCCACCAATCAGCGACAGGCAGGAGGAGAAAAAGGAGGGGGGGGGCCGGGCCCAGAAGCAGTCTGAACAGCCTTGAAGAATCGCCTGCTTGGATCGCCTGTTGGGGGATCGCCAGGGTGCACAGCTCTCCGCGGCAGGTAAGGAAGCAGTCTGCCTCCCTCTGTCCCTCTCCTCTTCGGCTTTCAGAGCCGCGAAGGGAGAGCTTCTCCCTCGCGACTCTGTTAAGCTCGAGGGGGCAGAGGGGAAATTTCCCATAAGCCTCAGCCGGCTTAACAGAGTCGCGAGGGAGGAACTCTCCCTTCGCGGTTCTAAGCCCGAAGAGGAGAGGAGGGAGGGAGGGAGGGAGAGGGGGGGGCCTGTGATTTTTGCCAAGGAGGGAGGGGAGGGGGGGCCTATGATTTTTGCCAGGGAGGGAGGGGAGGGGGGGCCTATGATTTTTGCCAGGGAGGGAGGGAGGGAGGCCTGTGATTTTTGCCAGGGAGGGAGGGAGGGCCTGTGATTTTTGCCAGGGAGGGAGGGGGGGCCTGTGATTTTTGCCAGGGAGGGAGGGAGGGAGGGAGGGAGGCCTGTGATTTTTGCCAGGGAGGGAGGCCTGTGATTTTTGCCAAGGAGGGAGGGAGGGAGGGAGAGGGGGGGCCTGTGATTTTTGCGAGGGAAGGGAGGGGAGGGGGGGGCCTTGATTTTTGCGAGGGAGGGAGAGGGGGGGCCTGTGATTTTTGCGAGGGAAGGGAAGGGAGGGGAGGGGAGGGGGGGCCTGTGATTTTTGCCAGGGAGGGGAGGGGAGGGGGGGCCTGTGATTTTTGCCAGGGAGGGGAGGGGAGGGGGGGCCTGTGATTTTTGCCAAGGAGGGAGGGGAGGGGGGGCCTATGATTTATGCCAGGGAGGGAGGGAGGCCTGTGATTTTTGCCCGGGAGGGAGGGGGGGCCTGTGATTTTTGCCAGGGAGGGCCTGTGATTTTTGCCAAGGAGGGAAGGAGGGAGGGAGGGAGGGGGGCTGTGGGCTGGAGGGAGTCAGAACAGGTAATGTGCTGTGGGCTGGGGGGGGGGGTCAGAACGATTACCTGTTCGGACCCCCCCCAGCCCACAGCACATTACCAGTTCTAAACCCCCCAGCACATTACCAGTGGACTGCATGAAAAAAAAACTAGAAGAGAGAAGAGAGGACAAATGGACAGCAGACGATGGAGAGTTAGCAGAAGACACACGAAGAAACCATAAGAAAGTGGCCGGAACAATTGCAACTGAAAAAAAAATGCACAAAAGGTAGGAAAATATCTCGTTATTTTGAGTTTATTAACTGGAATATGTCAGCTCTGGGACATGTGCATCCTTTATGTCTGTGCTTTAGTACAAGAACTTAATTTAGAGTTGTATTTCTACAGTGCTGAGGTATTCTGTGTAATTCCTATTTGACATTGCTACTTGTTCTTTTTTCCCAGTAGGTCATGTATTGTTCTCTGAAATGTATTGATTTAATATTTGCAGTGTTGCCTTTTGATAGGTAGGGTCTGGTGCTTTGTGAGTCCTGGTAGTGCTGTTATGATACGGGGGGTTTGCTATGGGTTCTAAATGGGCAGTGTTAGTAGTAGTTCCTAATGTGCCTGGCGGTTGGCACTGGATTATAGTAATATAGAAATTTTCTAGTCTTTCTTTATCCATGCACTCATTATGCAACATTATGCAAATATTTATGCAAATGAGGCCCCTTATGCAAATGAGGACCCGTGTCTTATGCGGCCCCCGGGTTACTTTACAAGTCCTCATTCGGCCCTCAAAGCAATTTGAGTTTGAGACCCCTGCTGTAGAGAATCCATGATCTCCTTATTCCTAGATGATACTGCAGCAGGAAAGTGCCAATCAACATCTGGCATATTGAAATCTCCTAGCAGTAGCACTTCCCCTTTCCTAGCAATGCTGCGTATGTCCTCAATTAACTCTCTCTAACCTCTCAACATCCATGCAGTTAGGGCCAAGGACTGGATGTTGGGATGTAGTATCTTCCTGTCTTCCTGAGATATGTGGTCTGAGGCAGAGCCCAGCTGCAGAGATTCCCATTGGAAGAGTTCAAACAGAAGGGGAAACTATGGCTGTCTGGGAAAATACAGTGTGATGAATATCATCGCCCCCTGTCTGTCTGGAGTTTCAGCAGGATCTTTGCTATGAGAGGTATGGGTGGATATGCATAAAGCAGGTCCTTCTTCCAGTATAGGAGGAATGCATCTTGTGCCAGCCTGCTGCACGAGGTGACTCTGGAGCAGAACTGATCCACTTAGGCATTTTATTGGGTGGTAAAGAAGGGTACCCCACTAATGAAAGATGTGGGCCACCAAACCCTTGTTCAGTGTCCACTCGTGCAGCTGGAGAACACGATTCAGCTGGTTCACCAGGGTATTCTCCTCCCCTGGCAGATATGTGACTCTGAATTCAATCCTATAGGTGATGGCGAACTTCCACAACTGGACTGTTTCCCAGCACAGGTGATACGAACCTGTGCCCCCCTGCTTGTTTATGTAGCACATCGCAACCTGATTTTGTATCTGAATCAGGACAATCTGGTTGGCTAATCATTCTTGTAAAGCCCTGAGGGCATTCGCTATGGCTCACAGTTCCAAGGAATGTATGTGTTACAGGATCTCCTGTTCAGACCAGGCACCTTGAGTGTGAAGGCCATCCAAATGCACTCCTTAACCCATTTTAGATGCATCTGTTGCCAATGTTTTCTGAGGTGATACCTTCTGAAAGGCAAAACCTTGAGCAGGTTCTGATGATTCAACCAGTGCAGGGCCTGGAAGAGAGAGCCAATGATAGCCACCTGATCCCAGAGGCAGCCGGTGACCTGGTTCCACTGCATCCTCAGTGTCCCTCGAGCCTGTCTCATCTAAATACGAGCTATGGGTGTGATGTTTACAGTAGAGACCATGTGGCTGAGCACAGTCAACATCCCTCAACTCTGTTGGGTATTGCAGAACAAGGCCATCAATCTCTGGAGTCCGTCTACCGGAAGGAAGGCCATCACTTGAGTTGTGTTGAAGAGAGTCCCCATGAACTCCAGTGGTTGGGCGGACTGAAGGTGGGACTTTGGGTAATTGACTACAAACCCCAACAGCTCTAGCATCTGAATGGTCAACCGTGTTGACTGCTGGACTCCGTCTGGAGTGGTGCTTTTTATGAGCCAATCATCCAGATAAGGGAAGACAAAGACCCCTAATGTTCTGAGATAGGTTGCTACTGCTGCGAAGCACTCTGTGAAGACTCGGGGCACCGAGGCCAACCCAAAAAGCAATACCCGGTACTGAAAGTGCTGTTCTGCCAGGACAAACTTGAGATACCTTCTGTGAGCAGGATGGATCGGTACACATTCTTTAGATCTAGGGAGCATAGACATTCGTCTTTCTGAAGATACAGGAGCAGGGTACCTAGAGATACCATCTTGAACTTTTTTCGCACCAGAAAGCTGTTGAGGTTTCTGAGGTCCAGGATGGGATGGACTGGACCCCCACCCCCCTCCTCATCTTTTTGGGGACCAGAAAGTACCTGTAGTAAAATCTCCGTCCAGTCTGGTCCTGTGGCATGGGCTCCACAGCAGAGATTTCTCCCCAAAGTAGGTCTAGATGTAGAAGGTCGAGGGGATACACCCTCAGGGGCAATGCAGCAGCAGCTCTGCGAAGTGCAACGTTTATTTATTTATTTGAAGGTTTTTATGTACCGCTCCTTCCAAAGATCAAGGGCGGTTTACACAGAACTCAACTGTATACATTAAAACATCAGGGGGTTATCAATTTGGGGGGGTTCATTTATCTACTAGGCACAAAGTTAACTATTTACAGTACAGCATGTTTTGCACAGTGATGATTATGTAGGATTGTTCATTTAATCAAGGCGGTTTACGTTGAAACTCAAAAAACTGTTACATAGAACTTGCATAGGGAAGAACATGATTCAAACCATTACAAGGAACTCTCTATGGAGAACAAGGGGAGGGAGAACAAGCGGGAGGTGCGGAATAGCACAGCATATATACAGTGGAACAGTTGATTGAATTTGCTTGTGAAGTGAGTACATGAATCCAGTTTATCAGTTTCGTGCTTATTCTGTTTGACTATAGTTAATCATAACAGATTTATGGATGCTATGGTTAATTTTTCTTCTAAATGTTACTACATAATGGACTGTATCTTCCGATAGAACTACTCAATTTAATGAAATCTATAAAGCAATATATCCTCTTCAATCACTATACACATCAGCAGATATACTGAGTCATATGGTGCCTGTCAATAACACACACCATACAAAAACAAGGAAAAACATTGCATAAATATTTGTGATGCAATTAAAAGAAACATCTGTATCTAAATGTTGTCAGTGCAAGGAAAAGTGGTGACACAAATAATGACAGGTCATTTAATCTAGTTAATTAAATAGGATCTGAAATAATTAGTGCTTACTAAATCTAATTATATCCAATTTGGAACATATGTTTTCATTACGTGGTTGGTTTGGTGTTGATCAAAATTCAAGTTACAGATGGGCTTCTGTAGATTTTGGTTACATCAGTTTTACAGTTGCAAATATCTTTTAAAAATGATATACTGGGAATCAGAATTACTGGAGTTAGGAAGAAAGCAAACATCCAAAATAGCATGTTTCAGCACATGCAATACAAAAAGAAGATAAGATAGCAAGGCTACTGGTGTTAGTTTGGGAAAAACTGAAGTTATTATAAACAGAATATTGAAAGATCTTTCTGTTATTATCAGCAGCACTTTTGTGAACACAGAGATCAGGTGGGCAAATTTTTAACGAGGCTTATCCAAAGGAAGAAGCAAAACACCTTAGTTCACAAAATCCAAAAACCATCTAGAGACTTTACAATCATACCATCAGAGATTTCTGATGCTTTCAAGAATTTATGTGAAGATCTTTACTCCTCCAACGTAACTTGCTTTTTGAACCAAATCTAGATCTTTCTAAGGCTAAGATGCCAGTTTTAACTGAAGCACAGAAGCATCTTCTGGCAGGTCCAATCTCTTCAGCCAAATGATGTGAAGCAGCTAGAATACTCCACCATTACCTTTGCGGGATGCCAATATTATAGTTTTACATAAACAGGGTAGATGGCTTAGTGCGTGTGATCTCTCACTGACTTAGGATGGGTGTCAATTGAAAAAAACCCTTACAAAGGCAAAGATTTAACTTATTTTCTCACTCTCACTCCTATCGACAGCATGGCTAGATGTATTAGTATGCAATGTCCTATAATCGCAAATGCACTCTACATATTTCATCCAATTTGCACCAAGCTGGGTACTCACGATGAACTCCTCTCTCCACTCACTCGGGTTTGCAACAACTCATCTTTATCTTTTTGGGCCACACAGGGACTTAAATATGTAGAACAGATAAGGAACGCCAATACTACAGAATCCTTTGATTCTCTATTCATTAAATAAAATATTCATGCCACTAGCAGGCCCATTTACACTAGTATTAAGGATTTATGTACTAAAAAAGCCCAGAGTTGAACACCCAAAAGCACCTATGTGATAGAAGGTGACATTTTACTTACCAGATATTGTCCTTTCCTTGAGTCCTGCTAGAACAGTCCAGAAAAGCAGATTGGCCCTGCTAGACCAGTCCAGATAAGCAGATTGGTGGAGATAAAGAACCAATGAAAAGCCCAAGTTACAATGACATCACTCCTTTGCCCCTATCCACCTCAGTCACCGGAAGTCTCATCAGTATTCGTTCCAAAACATATGGGAGAACATGGCAAGCCTCACACATCCTCAACGATGGCAACAATGAGTAATCAAACAGCAGAGAATTATATACAGGAAAGCTTAAAGAGAAGGCTGTCCATAGAAGATGAACCTGTGGAGCCAAGTATATAAATTATAGCGGACCCAAAATACCACTGCAGAATAACAGAACAGGACATAGTTCCAGGGGCGGACCTTGAACTGATATAGCAGGACTCAAAGAAAGGACATTATCTGGTAAGTAAAATGTAACCTTCCATATTGTCCTGCTAGACCAGTTCAGACAAATGGGAAGTACCAAAGCTACAACTCCACTGGGTAGGAAGAAGACATAGCAGCTCGCAAAACTTTAGAGTCAAAGGCCACATCCGCCCAAGTGTGGACATCCAAGCGAAAATGCCTGACCAAAATGGAAAGTGATGCCCCTGTTGCCGCTCAACAAATATCTGCACGGGCTACCGAGCTCTGCTCCACCCATGGGGATGCTAGTGCTCGAGTAGAATGAGTGCGCAAACCCTCCAGAACCAGCCGGTTCTGCAACTGATCCACTGAGGCAACAGCAGCTTTAAACCTGCACACCAATGCTGACAGCCGCTTTGTCACCTTGCACAGGCCCAGCAAATGGTGAAAAAAGATGGTCTGACTTATGAAAGGAATTTGTAACCTCCAAGAACAGGAGAGGCACCCTCTAGACATCCACATCCTGGTCATTCCTCCGACCCTGAACCTTAGAGAAGGAAGACAGGCAAACCACTTGGTTCACATGAAAGGGAGAAATAACTTCAGGGAAGAAGAAAGGCACAGGCTGAAAGGAAATGGTCTCTTCAGAAAAGACAGCTAAGGATCTTGGCAACACAGGGCCTGCAGCTCAGAATCTGCCTTGAGGAACAAATCACAACCAAGAAGATAGTCTAGAGTATCAAATCCTTCAATAGCTTCAATAGCTCAAAGGGCTCCAACATCAAGGCCCCAAGAACCAGACACAGATCCCAGGAAGGGACCACAGACTAGAAGGGAGGATGCAGATGCAGACCCCCCTGAAGAAGGCGCAAAACATCCGGGTGTAAGACTAAAGACTCACCAGCCAATGGACCCCTGAAACAGACCAAAACTGCCATCTGAAGCTTCAGGCAGCTAAGAGAAAAGGCCCTTCCCCAGACTGTCCTGCAGAAACGTCAACAGAGACAGCACCTTAGCCGCCTCAGAAGCCAGCGAACATGTGCCGTAACAGCACTCAAGACACCAGGCCCGCACTTATGCCAAGTTGGTAAACCTCATCCGGGCTCTGAGAAGATTGGAAAACCACCGTCACAAAGTAGCCCATATGCGTTAACCATCTCTTACAGGAGCCAAGCCATAAGTGAGGAGGGAGCCAGGTCCTACATGACAAGCAGCCCCCGATACAATAGGCCCTGAGATGGAGGCTAACAAAGAGGTGGCGCTTGCGGATTGGTCGAATCACACTCTCCTTGGCCAATCTGAAGCCACCAGAATACTTCTTCTCTGGTGACGCTCCATACGCTGAATCACATGCCCCACCAGGGGCCACAGAGGAAACCCATACAGCAGGTGTTGACTTAGTCAAGGTTAAGCCAGGGCTCCGGTGCCTTCGAACCTCATCTCCATGCAGCAATTGAAAAAGCGGCACACTTTGGCATCAGAGCAGGTCACATCAGATCCTTCTTGGGGCAACTCCAGTGGCATAGGAACAACTAAAACACCTCCTGACACAACTCCCACTCTCCTGGAATCAGAGTGCGCCGGCTGAGAAAATCTATTTACACAGTGTCCACCCCTGCAATGTGCAGAGTCGACAAACTAGGAGGTTCTCTGTTGCCCAGGCAAATAGGGGAACCACCTTCAGGGCTAATCTGACACTCCTGGTGCTGCCCTGCCAATAGACAAAAGCCACCACTGCGGCGTTGTCTGAGAACACTCAAACTGCTCGGCCCTTGAATGGGAGCCAGAAACGCGGAAGAGACAATCTAATGGCCCTTGCTTCAAAGGCAGTTCTTGGACCATACCACCTCCCTGCAGTTCAAAGGGCTCTGGACCATTCGGCCTTGGCAATAGGTTACCCAGCCCGAGAGACTGGCATCCATTATTAGAAGGATCCATGAACAATCGTCCAGCAGCACACCCTTCCTCAGAAGACTGGGCTGTTGCCAACACAGGCTAGCCATCACCATCATTGAGAGTGGGAATCTGAGCTCGAACCGCTACAAACTCAGAGACCACAGAGTAGTAAGGACAGATGGAGCAGCCACATATGAGCACGTGCTTATGGCACAATCTCAGCTATCGCCGCCATCACTCTGAGGAGCTGGAGAGCAACCCGGACTCTGGAAACCTGCTGCAAACAGAATAGCACTAGGCAATCCAACAGCCTATGATTTTCTCCACTGGTAGGTAGACTCTGCACACTAGAGTATCAAAACATGCTCCCAGGAACTGGGAATACAACTGTCTCTTTCTCCAATTGATCACCCAGCCAAGGCTCATCATAGAAACATAAAAACATGACAGCAGAAAAAGACCACATGGCCTATGTAGTCTACCCTTCCATATCAACTACAATAGTCCCCCTTTTTTGCTTTAGAGATCTTCTGTGCTTGTCCCATGCTTTTTTTGAATTCAGATATTGTCCTCATCTCTACTACCTCCACTGGGAGACTATTCACGCATATACCACTCTCTCCGTAAAGAAATATTTCTGAATTTTACTCCTGAGTCTATCCCCTTTCATCCTCATCTTATGTCCCCTTTTGGCAGAACTTGCTTTCAATCCAAAGAGGGTCTCCTCTTGTGCATTTATGCAAAGAATGTATGTAAACGTCTCTATCATATCTTCTCTAACCCGCCTTTCCTCTAATGTATACATATTAAGATCTTTAAGTTTGTCCTAGTATGCTTTATAATGAAGACCATTAACCATTTTAGTAGCCACCCTCTGCACTGACTCCATCCTGTTTATATCCTTTTGAAGCATATAAACCTATATTCAACTTTAACTGTTGAATATAGGTTATTAGGAATCTTCAGCCTGCCTATGTTCCTTGCGCAGCCTTTAAATCAGATATTTGAGTGTGCCCTCAGTTCACAGGTGGTCTACTGGCCTGGGATACTTAACTTCCCACCCACCTTACCCCTCACCCCACCCACCCCGGGTTGCTTTGCTTATATAGTCTCTGGGTGATCAGAGAATTAGATCAAGGGCATGCAATGGATGTGATCTACCTAGATTTCAGCAAAGCCTTTGATACTGTTCCTCATAGATGGTTATCAATAAACTCAACTGCTTGGGGATGGGTCCCAAGGTGGAAAACTGGATCAGAAATTGGCTGACAGACGACAGAAGGTGACGGTAAACGGAACTCACTGGGATGAAAGGAAGGTGATTAGCGGTGTGCCCCAAGATTTGGTCCTGGGACCGGTAATGTTAAATATATTTATGAGTGATATTGCTGAAGGACTGAATGGAAAAGTCTGTCTTTTTGCAGATGCAACAAAAATTTGCAATAGAGTGGACTCCCCTGAGGGAGTGGATAACATGAAGAAAGATCTACAAAAGCTGGAAGAATGGTCTAATGCTTGGAGTTAAAACTTAGAGAAGCTAGCAAAGTAATCGAGAAAGAAGAATAGCCGATGCAATGAAATAGGGGGATAAGACATTTTTCAGATATGTCTTCGACCTTGCTAGGGCCCCTTTTCCCCATGGCTTCCACCAGTGGTTTTAAGTGGTGTGATTGGCGTATTCGTACCATGTCCCTCACCGAGCCCCATGACTGCTGCCTCCATTGCCTTGGGCCAGACCACGACCCCTTGATCTGTGGCCTCTGTATGAAGATGCCCTCCATGCCATCAGGAGTCGTCAGCAGCAGCAGGAAAAGATTTTCCAGAGGTCTGACTCTGCTCAGGAGTCACCAATGACACCGCGCTCCAAGGCCCCCTCCGGAACCCCGGGGTGACCCTGATACCTCGAGACTCCGAGGCCATGAGTCCTCCAAATGGAGCACCCTGGAGGTGGAACACAAGAAAAAGAAACCATCAGGGAATGTGGGTAAGTCCCACTCCCAGCCCCGCAGCCCACACCGCGAGTCCGAGGGGATGGGGCAGAAGTGGCCAATCAAGGTGGCTCAAAGAATCGTTGGCCTTCAGCGATCAGCCTCGAAATCCTGAGGCTATCATCAACAAGGACTTCCTCATCTGAACCGGAGCTGGACCTGAAATCCTCAGTGCCCGTACTGAAGGCTGCGGAGCCATCTGGCCTGGAGACCAGAATGGCGGCCTTGGAGCACAGATTGTCTGCCTTCATGGCACAGTAGCAGGCTCTGATGACCGGTTCTTCCAGTTCATTGGTCTCAGCCACCAGGCCCTTGACCTTGAGGTTGTCCCCTGGTGGTCGAGCTGGTCCTCGAGTGCTACCAGCCTCAAGATGTCCCTCGGCTTTGGTCGCAATCCTCAGGGGCGAGAGTCTCCCTGAAGAGTGCCCGTGGCTCAGATCGCAGGGCCTCTGAGAGACATGAGCTGACCCGGACTGCCCTCGACACCTCCATAGACTACAACTCAGACTGGGAGACCGAGGACTAGGAGTTCCCAGATATCAGACACCACCACAATGTGCCTTCAGATCAGTCTCCCACCGAGACACGGTGCTGGTTCCCGCTCGAGGATATGGCCTTCCTTGACTTTGTGCGGATATGGTGAAAGCACTTTTGTTCCATGTAATGCTGTATCATCTATACCAAAGTTACCTGTACATAGTTTTAACCGTTCCATGTAAACTGTTTTGCCTTGCAGAAAAACAGTATATAAAATCTGTTAAATTTAAATAAATAAATAAATTCAACACAGAGTCAGAGGAGGATCCTCGCACGGAGGAACTCAAGATCCTCCCAAAGGAGGCACTCAATCCCTGCCCCTCAAATCCTGGAACGGCTACTCATATGCATGTGGGAGACACTTGCACTGGTACCCATCATGAGCAGACTGTTGGACTTGATGAACCGAGTCCACCGGAACCCTGGGTTCCAAAAGGCACAGCTGCCACATAACTCCACTGTGGTGGAGTCGGCCATGCATTGCTCAAGAGCCAAAAGATGCAGTCCTGGGAGACCCCGGGGAGGGAGGCCTCTGCTATGGATTCCATGGTCAGAAAGTGCTACCGTGGCTCGATGTTCATCGGCCGGATCCAGGCATACCAGCTGTACCTGGGCATTTACCTGAGACACCTAACGAAGGAGCTCGCCGGGTTCTCGGCTGGCCTCACTGAGAAACCCCTCCAGCGCTCCAGACCCTGGCCTTGGATGTCAGAGAATAATGCAAGTTTATGACTCGGGCAGCCTGTGACGGCTTCGAGTCGGCATGTAGAGTAGCTGTGGTGGGCATCAGTGCCTGGCGGCAGGCCTGGCTACAGTCTTCCAATCTAGAGCAATGGGATCAGGACAAATTGGTCGATGTCCCTTGCCAGGGAGAGAATCTCTTCAGCAAACCCATGACCGATAAGTCTTCAGAGTTGGAGACATTTCCTGACAAGGACTAGGCTCTCCAAGAAGACCGCGAACCTTCCCTGATGGACGCCCTTAGGTAAAAAGCATCCTTACTTGAGGAAGGGCAAGGATTCTGGAATCTCTCCTCTCGAAAATGACCCCCAACGCAAGGGGACATAGCTGCCGCAGATCCCCTTGGTTTTATCAAAGGATGATCTTGCCAAACAAATCTGAATGAGTTCTTTGACTGGGTGACCAGAGAACTAGATCAAGGGCATGCGATGGATGTGATCTACCTAGATTTCAGCAAAGCCTTGATACTGTTCCTCACAGGCGGCTTATCAATAAACTCAACAGCTTGAGGATGGGTTCCAAGATGGTGAACTGGATCAGATTTAATGTGAAGAAATGCAGTTGTCATGCACTTGGGAAGCAGAAATCCAAGGGAACAGTATGCGATAGGGGGCAAGAGATTGGTGTGCACAGACCAGGAGAAGGACCTCGGAGTGATTGTTACCGTCTATCTCAAGGTGGCAAAAGTGTGACAAGGCAGTGGCCAAAAGCCAGAAGGATGCTGGGATGCATACAGAGAGGAATTACCAGCAGAAAGGAAGAGGTACTAATGCCACTGTACAAGTCGCTGGTGAGGCCTCACTTGGAATATTATGTTCAGTTTTGGAGACCATATCTTGCAAAAAATATAAAAAGACTGGAAACAGTTCAGAGGAAGGCGACCAAAATGATTTGGAGCCTGCGTCAGAAGACTTATGAGAAGAGACTTGAAGACCTAAATATGTACACTCTGGAGGAGAGGAGGGACAGGGGAAATATGATTCAGACTTTTAAATACTTAAAGAGTATTAATGGACAAACAAACCTCTTCCAAAGACGGGAAAGCTGTAAAACTAGAGGGCATAACATGAAGCTGCAAGGGGGTAAACTGAAAGGCAATATCAGGAAATGTTTTTTCACTGAAAGGGTGGTGGATGCTTGGAATGCCCTCCCAATGGAAGTGGTGTGGCAAACACAGTGAGAGAATTCAAAATGGCATGGGACAGACACAGTGGATCCCTTTATAGCAACAGGATAAAATCAAAATAAGCATAACTATCTTTTATATCTGAACAAATAGGTGTGACCTACACGGAGCGGTGGATACACTCCTAAACAAAGGCATGGGGAGGGGTGACCTGCACGGAGCGGCAAGTGCACCTACTCTTGACGCCTTGCTGGGCAGACTAGATGGACCATACTGGTCTTTATCTGCCGTCATATACTATGTTACTATGTTAGAGGACAAGGAGCGGCTCACAGCATGGTCGCCGGACCCTCCGGCTGGCTGAATATCCTTACCACAGCGCCATGCCGGACTAACTGCATCCCCCGACTGATAGAGGGAGAGAGCAAACCTTCCAGGGATGACTCAGAACAAGGAGAAAGTCCAGAATCCAGAGATGAGGTACCTCACTTGCTACAGGCCAAACAATGTTTCCTGGAAGAAGACAGAGAGAATTAAGGCAAGTGTCATAAGCGCACACTAAGGCAGTGGTGGCCTGAAAGGCATGCATTAACTGCAATGCACATTACAGGCGCTAGGATAGGAACACACATTGGAGCTGCTTGGGTAGAACACACACTAGGACCATGTAACTGCCAGGTGTACAATAGGTAAAAACACTACTAACACATGCAGAAAATAGCAGGAAACCCCACACTGCACCAACTGTCACCAGCGGTCCATCCAGAATTGCATCCCAGGCAGACAAAATTAGGAGCCACCAACAAGGACAATGACGTAGTCAAGCCTTGGTACTCACCACCTGAGAGCCCCAGGCAGAGAATCCATGCTGGGATCTGCTTTACTCCCTTGAAACTGTTTCACTGGCTTTGCAGCACTTTGTTTAAGGTGGCTGGCAGGCAGGTCCCTCTAAGAGCCTTCTGCAATTTTCAGGAGAGGGCAGGGGGGAATAGAGGAGAGGGCAGGGGGGAATAGAGGAGGGGGAGGGGGCACTGAGGTTGGGTGAGGCTGCTGCACTCTTCCAGATCCTTCCAACTCCTTCCAATTTCTGGCTATTCAATAGGCTCTTATCATGATAAGTGCGTGGATCTGAACCAATTTTCCCTCCTTCTATGGCTACCGAAAAGCCCACAGTCTAGTGGAGCCTCCCACGTTGCGCTCAAGTGAGAGAGTCACATTCAAGGTGGTCGTTCTCGAGCATTTAATCAAGCTTTTCCTCTCAAATCTTCAGATTTTCTTCAGAGAGGAGAAAATCCATCCACCATCTGCTGGAGACAAAGAAATAATGAGGAGACCTCTGCTGGCTGAGATGGATAGAGGCAAGGGAGTGATGTCAATAAAACCTGGGCTTTTCATTGGTTCTTTGTCTCCACCAATCTGCTGGTAGGAGACCACAACTCACTTGTCTGAATGGTCTAGCAGGACGATATGGAAATGCTATTATACCTAAGAAATGAAAAAAGAAAGTAGAGTTAAGCCCTACATCATAGATTTCATTTACTTTCTCATGAGGAAGTCTCCTTTACAACTTCTCACTGACAGATATAATGTAGACCTAGGATATACATGTTTGGACAACTATATGGCACAACACCCAGCATCTGTCAAACGTGGGTGGACTGATGAGTACTGCACATATTGATTTCCTGCTTTCTTTACCAATCCATCATCATCCACCAATTCCTTATTTGGCAGAATGAAGGGCATCCACTTATATATGGGGTGGGCATACCCTGGGGCAAAATGTTTGAAGTGATTTATCATATCATGACCACAGAGGTGGCCCCACCACCTAAGCTGGCTCTGTTAGGGTTTGGGGACCCTATTTGACTTTATAAATGCAACCCTCAATTGATATCCCAAATGCTTTTAATGCTCAGATTTATAATCATTAAAGCCTGGAAACAGATTCTATTGCACAAAAACTGGCTTGCCCGTTTAGAAAACAATGAATTATCTCGAAGGAAAGAGTAGTTACTCACCTGTAACAGGTGTTCTCCAGGAGCAGCAGGAATCAGTCCTCACATATGGGTGTCATCGGCGCCGATGAAGCCCCAGCGGAGCATTTCCCCAGCTTTCTATGAAAGCCTTTGGGAATGCAGGCACGCATGCGCGGTTCCCTTCCCGCCTAAAGGTGCCATCTTACCTCAGTCAAATGACATAGCTAAGAACAGCACACAAAAATGAAAAAATAAACTATGTACAACTGCAACTCCAAGGGGAGGAGGGAGGGTTGTGAGGATTGATTCCTGCTGCTCCTGGAGAACACCTGTTACAGGTGAGTAACTACTCTTTCTCCAGGACCAAGCAGGAAGTCAGTCCTCACATATGGGTGACTCCCTAGCTCTGGGCTACCGAGGAACCCAGGCTGAACAAGAGAACTCCCTCTAGTCTCAGCAGCAAAGAAAGGCTTTTCAAGGACACAACCTCCACCGGTAGCCCCACAGAGGGAAGGAGGGCAGGAGTTGCCTAAACCTCAAAGAGATTCCGGAGTACTGCCTGGCCAAAAGCACTGTCCTTACGGGACTCCCTCTCCAGGCAGTAATGGGCTGCAAAAGTCTGGCTTGAAGACCAAGTTGCAGCCTTGCAGATGTCTACCAAGGGCACAGAGCGGAGATGAGCCACTGAGGCAGCCATTGCCCTGACACGATGGGCCGTGACCCTACCCTGCAAAGGAAGGTCAGCCGCCTTATAAGCACAGGTGATACAGTCAGCCACCCAGATGGACAAGGTACGCTTGGACACAGCCAACCCCAACTTATTGGGGTCAAAAGATACGAAGAGCCGAGTAGCCCTTCTATGCCCCTGCATACGGTCAAGGTAGAAGGATAAGGCCCTCCTACAGTCCAGAGTATGCAGGACTGCTTCAGCCTGGCTAGCATGAGGCCTAGGGAAGAATGTTGGAAGAACCACCTCCTGATTGAGGTGGAAAGAGGAGACAACCTTAGGGAGGAACTTTGGATGAGTCCTGAGGACTACCCTGTTCCTGTAAATCCTGGTGTAAGGCCTGTCACAGACCAGGGCCTGAAGCTCACTTACTCGCCTAGCCGAGGTAAGGGCTATCAGGAAGAGCGTCTTCCAGGAGAGGAAGCGTAGTGGACAAGTAGCCATCGGCTCAAAAGGTGGGCGAGTCAGTTGCTGCAAGACCACATTCAGCTCCCACTCAGGGGCAGGAGGACGGATGGGAGGCTTGAGCAAAAGCAAGCCCCTGAGAAAACGGTACACCAAGGGGTGAACCGAGAGAGATTGTCTCTCTACCAATGAGTGGTGAGCTGCTAGAGCTGAGAGGTGGACCCGAACAGAATTGGACTTAAGTCCCTGATTGGATAAGTGCAGTAAGTACTGAAGAACTACTGGCACAGTGCAGGAGAAAGGATCCTCTTTACGTAGGTGACACCACACAGAAAACCTTTTCCACTTGAGAGCATAGGTCCTCCTAGTGGATTGTTTCCTGGAGGCTAGGACAACCTCTTCAACTTCCTGAGGTAGGCCCCAGGGAGCCAAAACTACCCTTGCAGCCTCCAGGCCATCAAATTGAGAGACTTGAGATTGGGGTGCAGAAGGGAACCCTGGTCCTGTGTGAGAAGGTCGGGTTGCAACCCCAGAGGCAGTGGAGGATCCACCACCAGTTGAAGCAGAAGAGGAAACCAAGGCTGTCTCGGCCACTTGGGAGCTACCAGCAGGACCGAGGCCTTGTCCTGGAGAATCTTGAAGAGGGTTCGGGCCACCAAGGGCATGGGAGGAAACGCATAGAGGAGGCCCTGAGACCACGATATCAGAAAAGCATCCGCTGCTGTCCGCAGAGGATGTGGTTGCCTGGAGCAGAACTGTGGCAGTTGCTTGTTGATGGGGCTGGCAAAGAGATCCATCAAAGGGAGACCCCATCTCAGGAAGATCTTCTGAACTACTGAAGGATGAAGCTGCCACTCGTGGGGCTGCAGTATCCTGCTCAATCTGTCTGCCAGGTAGTTGTCCTGGCCAGGAAGGTACACAGCCCTGAGGAGCATGTTGTGCTTGAGGGCAAAAGAACAAAGGTCCTGAGCTTCCCGACAAAGGATCCTGGACCCAGTTCCGCCCTGTTTGTTCACATAAAACATGGCAACTTGGTTGTCTGTCTGAATCAGGACAGACTGTTGAGCCAGGGTAGGAGTGAAAGCTTTGAGTGCTAATCAAATAGCTCTGAGTTCGAGGAGATTGATCTGCTGTGCAGCTTCCCAGGGAGACCAGAGGCCCTGGGTGCACTTTCCCAGACAATGCGCTCCCCAGCCTTGCAGGGAGGCATCTGTTGTTAGCATCACTGTGTAATCTGGAATCTGGAATCTGAAAGGGCACCCCTTTCAGCAGATTGGGTGGGTGTAGCCACCAGTTGAGGGAGTGCAGAAATGGTCTGGACACCCTTATCCTGTCTCTGAGGCTGCCTGTGGCCTGTGACCACTGAGACCGAAGGCACCACTGTGCAGGCCTCATATGGAGCCTGGCATTGGGGGTCACATGTACTGTCGAAGCCATGTGGCCTAGAAGCCGCAGGCAGAGTTTGGCGGAGACCAGGGACCTGCTGAGAAACTGACTGGCCAAGGCCATTAACCTTCGGGCTCTGTTTTCTGGCAAGAATGCCTTTGCCAGGAGAGAGTCCAACCTTGCCAATATGAACTCCAAGTTCTGTGAAGGGAGCAAAGTGGACTTTGCGACGTTTATGACAAACCCAAGGCGTTGTAGAAGAGCAATAGTCCTGAGGGTGGCTTGATTGGCCTCCTGACATGTCTGACCCCTGATGAGCCAGTCGTCCAGATAGGGGAAGACAAAGATGCCCTGATTTCTCAGGTAGGCCGCCACCACTGCTAAGCACTTTGTAAAGACTCTGGGGGCAGAGGTGAGGCCAAAAGGCAGCACTCTGTACTGATAATGGTTTCCTCCCACGATAAACCTTAGGTACTTTCTGTGGTCTGGATGAATGAGGATGTGAGTGTACGCATCCTTTAGATCTAAGGAGCATAGCCAATCTCCCTGCTGGAGGTAGGGCAGAAGGGTTCCAAGAGTAAGCATCTTGAACTTTTCTTTCACTAGGAACTTGTTGAGGTTCCTGAGGTTCAGAATGGGACGAAGGCCACCGGTCCTTTTGGGCACCAGGAAATACCTGAAGTAGAATCCGTGACCGTGCAAGTGGAGAGGCACAGGCTCCACCGCCCTGTCCACCAACAGACCCTGAAGCTCCTGACGGAGAAAGGCTGTGTGCAGAGGAGGCCTTGGAGGCTCCCCTGGAAAATATGGGGGTGGCAGTTGGTGGAAATGGAGGGCATATCCCTTGTGGATTATCTCCAGCACCCAACTGTCCCCGGTGATAAGGGGCCACTGGTGGGCAAAGAGGGCGAGACGACCTCCTGTGCAGGGTTGGTAGAGCAGTGGAGGAGAGGCTACGCTCAAGGAGTCAAAAACCCCCACCCTGCTGAGTAGTAGCAGGGGCCTGAGGCTTGGGGATCCTCTGCCTACGGGGCCCATCACCCTGGCCCTTGGCTTGCTGACCCTGGGGGGCAGCTTGGGCAGCCTGATATTGTGGGTACTGTTTGTAGGCAGTGCCCTTCCTCGGGTAAAAGGGCTTTTTACCCGAGCCCTTCTTTTTATGAGAAGGGGCAGAGGTCTTCTTTGACAGCCTTGTCCGGGTGAGGTCTCGAGCTGAGCGGCCTTCTCGGTCATGGGCTTGCCAAAAAGGTTCTCACCTCGGCAAGGGACATCGACCAACTTGTCCTGAACCCATGGCTCGAGGTCTGATGACTGCAGCCATGCCTGGCGTCGAGCCGCGATGCCGGCTGCCGCAACTCGGGCCGAAGCCTCGAAGCCATTGTAGGCGGCATGGGACATAAACTTCGAGCAGTCCCGAATCCCTGAGGACAAGGTCTCAAATCTCTGCAAGGGTTCACCGGAGAGACCAGCAGAGAATCCGGCCAACTCCTTGGCCAGATCCCGCAAGTACATGCCCATGTTCAGCTGGTAAGACTGGACACGGCAAGCAAGCATCGAGCCCTGAAAACACTTTCTACCGACGCCATCTAGGTTTCGGGCCTCCCTGCCAGGTGGCACCGCGGAGTGCATCTTCTGACTCTTCAGACAATGCATGGCCGATTCCACAACCATGGAATGGTGTGGTAGCTGTGCCTTTTGAAACCCAGGGCTCTTCCGGAGTCGATAGATGGAATCGACCCGCTTGCTAAGAACCGGCGCCGAGGCCGGTGCCTCACACATACGGAAGAGGAGCCGTTCCAGCATCGGAGGAACCGGGACAGTAAAGGCCTCCTTCAGAGGAGAGTCATACTGTAGGGCCTCGAGCTCTTCAGCTCGAGGCTCCTCCTCGGGATCCGCCGGAATAGCCAAGGCAGTGGCCATATCCCGGACGAACTCCGAGAACCGGGTGTCCTCCGGAGGGGACCTACTCCGGGGTTCAGACTGCGGTGCGTCCGAAGGGACGCAATGAGTCTTAAAGGTATCGGGAGACTCCTCGTCCTCCGTCTCCCAAGCTGACTTGTCTGAGGAAGAGTCGGGGTCCGACCCCGCAGGGCTCTGGAGCACCCGCCCCGACGCCAGAAGCACCGGCGTCGACGCCCTCGGTCCCGAACTGGAGGTCGAGGGAGACCGCGACCGAGGTCAACTCCGAGCCATGAGGGACTCGAGTATCGGCTCGGCCTCCGGGGTCGACTTTGACGTTGATGTCCTGGTGGTCGGGGCAGATGCGCCAGACAGGCTGGCCATCAGTGCCCGTTGCTGCTCCATGAAGGCAGACATTCTGCTCTCCAAGGCTGTCATCGTGAGACTCAGCTTGGGAGACGCAGCAGCCACCGACTCGGGCCCCGGCGGCGCCGGGCCCGACGTCGGCTCCCTGGGAGGAGAGTCCATGAGGACTACAGGGCTTACGTGTCCAGCAGACTCCGGCTCCACACGAGGAACTTTGGCAGGCTTCTCCAGTTCCACAGGTCCGGGGCGACGGTCGGGGGTCTTAGACCTGGCCCTCGAGAAGCCAGGGACCTCTTCTGACGACGCCCTCGTGAGCCGCTTCTTCCTCTTGCGTTCCCGGTCGGGGGACCCCCTGTCCGAGGAGCTTCGACTGCGCTCGGGATCGGAATCCCGAGATGTCGAGGCCTCAGATGAGGTCCGGGCCCGGCCGGAGGCCGAGTCCAAGAAAAGCCTTTCCTTTTGCTGCTGTTGACTTCGTAGTGCCTTGGAAGACATTTTTACACAGGCCCCGCACGACTTAGGATCGTGGTCGGGGCCGAGGCACCAAAGGCAGCAGTCGTGTGTGTCGGTGAGAGACATTAGTTTCTTACACCGATCACACTTCTTAAAACCACTGGAAGCCATCGGGGAAAAAAAAAGAGTCCCCGCGAGGTCAAAGGACCGGCCTTCCAGGGAAAAAGAGAAAAAAGGGCACGAACGCCAGCCACGAAGGGCAAAAACCGAAAAAGTAGAATCGGGCTCGATACCGGTGTACCGAACCCGGCGGGAGAGGAACCGGCGTCGAACCGGTAGAAAAAAAGAGCAAAAATTGCTAAAAATCTGATTTTAACCGGGAAAACGGGACATACGTCCGATGGGCTTCACGGAAAAAAAGAGACTGAGGTAAGATGGCACCTTTAGGCGGGAAGGGAACCGCGCATGCGTGCCTGCATTCCCAAAGGCTTTCATAGAAAGCTGGGGAAATGCTCCGCTGGGGCTTCATCGGCGCCAATGACACCCATATGTGAGGACTGACTTCCTGCTTGGTCCTGGAGAACCAACACACAATATGACTCTATAGAGGAACAGTTTTAGAACTATTATATAGCCTCTTAATAGTTTTCACATAGGCAATTGTTTTTCTATGCATCCACCACTTTTTATCTTGCCAAGATGCACATTCTGTATATGAAGAATAAACAAGTTACTTAGCAGCAGTGGACATTTTCAATCAATGTTCCTGCTAAGCAGCTTGAAGTTACTTGGAAGGCCTCCCTCAGAATTCCTACCAGTGAGGAATAGTGCAATGCAATCCGCTTAGAATCATGAGGCACAGGCAGGTCCTGAGGGTCCGGCAGGTTCGGAGCTGCTTGTGCCTTGTGATTCAAAATGGATTGCCACTGGTAGGAACACCAGCAAAGGATTCCTACACAGCTCTAAGCTGTTTAGTGGAAACACTGTTTGCAATATTTTTTATATGATTTGGAAAAATGTTTTTTCTGTTTTATTATATATGCAACTGTACAGATAGCAGGCTGCTGTGTTGCCACATAATTTATGCTCTGTCACAGTTTGTAGTATGGCCTGCCCAAAATAAAACGTTACAGAAAAAAAGACATCAATGCAGTTTTCCAAAAGACGTGGCTAAAAGGTAAAATGACCAGACACTTCAGAACTGACAAGGAGTAGTTAGAGCATGGGCTGAGAACTAAGACAGCCAAGGTTCAAATACCACTAACACACCTTGTGACTTTGGGCATGTCACTTCAACCTTCATTGTCCCAGGTACAAACATAGGAGCACGTTTACTAAGCCCTGCTCTGGTAACACATGTGTGGGCTGGTTACCAATGTGGGGTTGCGACTTAACTGCAGGGGGGGAGGGGGGGCAAGTACATCTTTCTGTCTGCAATTACAGTGTTTCAGTGCAGCAAAACAAGCACGGGTGCAGCTACCACCACCCACTGAGGTAGCATTAGCTCACTCACATTACAGTACCTGCGCCAAGCGCAGGTATCAAGGTCTACAAATGCCTACGCTAGCTGTGCCACAACAGGAACACCCCATCCCACCCAGTCACCATCCCAACACAAACTTATCAAAATAGCATGGGGTTTTTAGTTCGGTGGCCAAACCATGCACTACCAAGTAGCATGCTTTAGTAAACAGGCCCCTTAGATTGTAAGCTCTCTAGGGACAGGAAAATACTTTCCGTACCCAAATATAACTCGCCTCCAACTACTACAGGAAAGATGTGAACCAAATTCAAAATTCTAGGTTTCTTCACTCAGAATGAGTCATAAAATTCAACTCCTTGGCACCTTTCGATGACCAATCAAGCCCCTGCAGCAACATCTCCCTCTTCGTTATCATACTTATACCTGCTAAGCAGTTGTGGATTGTAGAATACTCCTCCCTTTTTGGACCGATTCTTTTATTTGCGAAGGGTACTTTTGTAACAGAACACTTAGGTAAGAAAGGCATATAGGTGCATATATATATATATATATATATATATATATATATATATATATATATATATATATATATATGGCTGCATTCCCAAAGGCTTTCTTTGAAAGCTGGGGAAATGCTCCGCATGGGGGCGCCGTCGGCGCCGACGTCACCCATATGTGAGGACTGACTTCCTGCTTGGTCCTGGAGAACATGTAGATTTTTGTTGTTAAGTGCCATCGAGTCAGTGTCGACTCATGGTGACTCTCTGGATAGTTGTCCTAAATTGTGTTCAGTCTTCAGTCAGGCGGCTCATTGTTGACAGACTGGTACCCGTAGCTGCTGTTATTGTATTGATCCATCTCATTGCTGGCCTTCCTCTTTTGCGTTGACCTTCTATCTTGCCAAGCATGATGTCTTTCTCTAATGATCTCTCTTTTTGCATGATGTGTCTAAAGTATGAAAGTCGAAGTCTTGTCATCTGAGCTTCTAAAGAAAGCTTAGGTTTGATCTCCTCTAGTACTGACTGGTTTGTTCTTCGGGCAGTCCATAGTATACGCAGTATTCGCCACCAGCACCATAATTCAAAGGCATCAATTTTCTTCCTGTCTATCTTTTTCACTGTCCAGCTTTCACATCCATATGATGTTATTGAAAATACCATGGTTTGAACAAATCAAATCTTTGTATGGAAAGAGACATGTTTGCTCTTGAGAATCTTGTCTATGTTTTTCATAGCCATTCTACCAAGAGCAATGCGTCGTCGGATTTCTTGACTGCCTGTTGCTTCTTTATTGATAGTTGATCCAAGTAGGTTAAAGTTGTCCACAATTTCAATTTCTTCTCCTTCAATGATGAACTTGTTGATTTTGCCAGTTGTCATGATCTTTGTCTTCTTTACATTAAGGTGCAGGCCCATTTTGAGACTATGTTCTTTGATCGTGAGAAGCAAATGTTTCAGATCATCTTCACTTTCAGCCAGTAATGTGGTATCATCAGCATAGCGAAGATTGTTGATGAGTCTTCCACCAATCTTCACAGTCTGTTGTCTTCATACAGTCCTGCTTCTCTGATGATTTATTCTGCATATAAATTAAACAGATAGGGAGATAGTTTGCAGCCTTGTCTTACACCTTTGCTTATTTTAAACCATTCTATTTCTCCTTGGATCACATTTTTGTGACAACGGCAACAACACTAAACTTAAACTGCGTGGAGGAAAGGCCCAGCAATCTATTTCTGTATCTTGCCATGAAAACCCAATGGATAATCACAACAAAACAAATTGCACTATAGTGCTGGAAGATGAGACCCCCAGGTCGGAAGGCACTCAACTTGGGATGAGCTGAAGATTTTTCAGAGTAAAGCCAGCATTTATGATGTGGTTGAATCAAAGCCCTCGGAATGTCTGACTGCTGATGTAGCTGTGCATGAAATGAGAGTCAGAAGCTGTAAAGATGTCTTACATATTGGAACATGGAAAGTACAAGCATGAACCACAGGAAATTGGAAGTGTTCAAGAATTAAATGGAACGTGTACAACTTGATCTGTTGGGTGTCAGCGAAGTGAAATGGACTGGCATTGGGCATTTTGCATCTGATGATCACATGGTCTACTATGTTGGAAATGAAAGACAAAGAAGAAATGGTGCTGAATTTATAATAAAGAAGAAACTTGTAAGAACTGTAGTGAAATACAATGCAGCCAGTGAACGCTTAAACTCTATTCATCTATGAGGAATGCCTATCAACACAACTATAATTCAAGTATATGCCCCAACAACAGCTGCAGAAGAGGATGAAACTGGAGAGTTCTATTAACAAGTTCAAGCTGAAATTGACAGAACATGCAAACAGGATATCCTGATAGTCATGGGTGACTGGAATGCAAAAGTTGGCAACAAAGAGAAGGCAAAGTGGTTGGAAAATATGGACTTGGCAACAGAAATGAAGCTGGAGAAAGACTGATAGAATTCTGCAAGACCAATGATCTATTCATCACAAACACCTTCTTACAGCAACACAAGCGGCGACTGTACACATGGACGTCACCCAATGGATTGGACAAAAATCTAATTGACTACATCTGTGGAAGTTAATGATGGAAAAGCTCGATATCAACAACAAAGACAAAACCTGGAGCTGACTGTGGTACAGATCATCAGCTACTAGTATGCAAAAACTCAAGCTAAAGTTGAAAAAGAGCAAACCACTCATGAATGCAGCAAAATATGACCTTGAGAATATACCACTGGAATTTGAAGACTGCCTGCAAAATTGATTTGCTGCTTTAGATACAAATGACAGAGCTCCAGAAGCGTTATGGAATGACATCAAGAAGGTTGTGTTGGAAGAAAGCAAGAAGTCTCTACAAAAGGTGAAAAAGCAAAAACGGCCAAAATAGATGATGGAAGAAACTCTGAAAAATGCCTAGAAATGCAGAGAAGCTAAAGCCAGAAGAAAAAGAAAGGCAATCGCAGAACTCAACAGAGATTTCCAACGTGCAGCAAGACAGGACAAGGAAAAGTACTACAATAACACATGCAAGGAAATAGAAGCAGAAACTATTAGAAGAAGAACAAGATCGGCTTTCCTTTAAGCTACGAGAGTTAAAGAAAAATTCCAGCCTCGAACTGGAATGTTACAAGATGCTCAAGGTTCTATGTTGAATGATGATGAGAAGATCAAGAAAAGGTGGAAAGAATATACAGAGTTTTTATATGATAAAGATCAAGTGGACCAACAGCCATTTCAACCTGTACCTTATGATCTGGAACCATTGGTGATGAAAGAAGTCGTCGAAGCAGCATTGAAAGCGTTATCAAAGAACAAAGCACCAGGCATTGATGGCATTCCCATAGAAGTATTACAACAATCTGATGCAGTTCTTACTCTATTTACAAGGATCTGCCAAGAAACTTGGAAGACAATATCATGGCCAGCTGACTAGAAAAGATCTGTGCTTATACCAATACTAAAGAAAGGTGACCCAACTGACCGTGGAAATTATCGCATAATCGCTCTGATCCTACATGCCAGCAAGATTCTACTGAAAATTATTCAGCAGAGACTACAACCATACCTGGAACAAGAACTACCTGAAGTGCAAGCAGGGTTCAGGAAAGGGCGAGAAATGAGAGACATCATCATGGATGTGAGATGGATCCTTGAAAAGACTAAAGAATACCAAAAGGATATCTATGCGCTTTATCGACTATAGCAAGACTTTTGACTGTGTAAACCATGGGAAACTCTGGGCCACATTAAGAAGCATGGATATACCAGAACACCTGATCTTCTCTTGCACAATCTGTACATTGATCAAGAACATGTAGATAGTCATGGTTAAAAGGCAGAAAGCCAACATAGCTTTATCCAAAGAAGGTCTTGTCTTACTAAGGTGTGAATAAACAGGTAGACAAAGGTGAGCCAGTTGACATAGCGTATCTGGATTTTCAGAAAACCTTTGACAAGGTCCCTCATGAGACACTCTTGGCGAAATTAAAAGGTCATGGGATAGAAGGCAATGTACTATTGTGGATCAAGAATTGGTTAAAAGATAGAAAGCAGAAGGTATGGCTGAATGGCCAATATTCCCAATGGAGAAAGGTGAACAGTGGAGTACCCCAGGGATCTGTGCTGGGTCCGCTGCTTTTTAACATATTGGTTAATGACCCGGAAATGGGAACAACAAGTGAGGTAGTTAAATTTGCAGATGAGACAAAATTATTCAAAGTTGTTAAAACCCAAGAGAATTGTGAAAAATTGCAAGAGGACCTTGATAAATTGGAAGACTGGACATTCAAATAGCAGAGAAAATTTAATGTGGACAAATGCAAAGTTATGTATCCAGGAAAGAAAAACCAAAACAATGGTTACACGATGCAAGGTTCCACATCAGGAACCACCACCCAAGAAAAAGATTTAGGCGTCATCATGGATAACACATTGAACCCCTCTGCCCAGTGTGCAGCGGCAGCCAAGAAGGAAAATAAAATGATAGAAATAATAAAGAAAGGAATGGAGAATAAAACAAAACGTAGATCTCCAGGAACAAGCAGGAATGTAGTCATCATATATGGGTATCGTCGGTACCGACGGAGCCTGTGCAGGAACGCTCCCCAGCATCCAATTAGAAAGCTTTTGGGAGCATCCCACAGCGCCTGCGTGCTGCCTTCCCGCCTTTCCCAACTACCTCTCTCCAGTTCTTTGTTTTCCGCGGAGCCAGCAGGTCGTGTTCCTGTCACCGCAGAAAATTTTCCTTCTTTTTGTGGTCGCATCTGCCTTCCTAGACGCGTTACCGGTACCGCCGGCTTTTCTTTCTTTCTTTCTTTTCTTTAAAAAAAAAAATTCTTAGTACTTTTTTCTCATTTTTTTTCCAGGTGCACCAGCCTTTTTGGGCCTTAGGCCCAAGATTTCTTCCACAATGGAAAAACCCTCTTCGGGTTTTAAAAAGTGCACCAAGTGTGGCGGTACCATCTCCATCACCGACACCCATGAGTGGTGTCTGAAATGTTTAGGTCCTGACCATTCCATCTCGGAATGTATGGCCTGTGCCATGATGTCCAAGAGAGGTCGACAGAACCGAGCTGCCAAGCTCAGTACCCTGTTTCCCTCTGATGCAGCTTCGGTGGCATCGACGTCTTCCAGGGCTTCGTCTTCCTCCCATGGATCTCAGGTAACTAAACATAAGTCCAGCCGGTCCTCAAAGGGTAGATCTCCTTCTAAGCATCGAGATGCCTCTGGCGTTGCCCTTGAGGATTCTGCACCGGCAAAATTGCCCCGGCGGGAGGCTTCGGCTTCCAAAGCATTATCGGGGGTTCCAGGACGTTCTCGAGGCCTCGACCTCGGCAGAACTACTGGTGCCATGCTCTGGGGTACCGGCGATCTTCTCCAGTACCGACATCCAGGCATCGGCAGCGTCGATAGACCAGAGGGTCCTGGCTATTGAACGCAGTCTGGCGGCTCTCCTTGCGGCATCGACACCCTCGGAACCGCGTCAGACAGTTCAACCAGTGCCGGCACCGGTATCGGTACCGACAGCATCGGCATCCGCATTGCTGGTAGCCAGTCATGCGATGCCTTTGGGTACCATTACACCGGTACCGATTCCCCTCGGTACCGACTTCGGTCGGTACGGGTATCTGGCTCTTCAAGAGCATCCTGACAGAAGGTACTTCGAGTCCTCAGAGGAATCTGAGGATTCTGACAGTTCTGTCGATGCGGGAATACTTCTCCCGGAGGAGCCTTCCTCCCCTAAACGCAGGATGTCTCCTCCAGAGGACATTTCCTTTCAGGATTTCATCAGAAAGGTGGCTCGGGGTCTGTCCATTACTGTGGCCCCTGAAACAGAGCCCAGAGCAAAGGAGTTGGAAATTTTACAATATCCTAAATCTACTAAGGAGGCAGCTACCTTGCCCATCCATGAGATCTTGCATGATCTCATGCTAAGAATGTGGGAGACGCCTCTTACTACCTCTCCTCACTCTCGTAGACTGGATACTCTGTATCGAGTCCCTCCTTGTC
This sequence comes from Ichthyophis bannanicus, assembly GCA_033557465.1. Classification (NCBI taxonomy): domain Eukaryota; kingdom Metazoa; phylum Chordata; class Amphibia; order Gymnophiona; family Ichthyophiidae; genus Ichthyophis; species Ichthyophis bannanicus. The sequence continues at coordinate 209,210,087 of CM066043.1, read as the reverse complement.
CTGGTTTCCAGAAAACTCAGCTTCCTCACCACTCTATTGTAGTGGAGTCAGCTATGAGAAGGATCAAGAGTGCAAAGAGACATGCCTCTAATCCTCCAGGACGTGAGTGCAGACTTTGGATGCTTTTGGACGTCGTGTCTTCCAAGCTTCCATGCTTTCTGCCAGGATCAGTTCCTATAGTCTATATATGGGAATGTTCCTGAAGGAAGACACAGGAGATTTAGAGGCTTTGAGCCCTCTTCTTCCTGAGGATAGAAGACAGGATTTTCTCACATTGGTCAAACATGCCCAGGATATCTCTAAATTTGTCAACCGTGCAGCTTTTGACTGTTTTGAGTGCATAAGCAGAACCTCTGCCATTGCCATAGGTGCACGTAAAATTGCTTGGCTCCAGGCATCTGATCTGGAGCTCTGGGTAAAAGACAAACTCGGAAATATTCCTTGTACTGGTGAGAACCTGTTTGGTAAAGATTGGCAGGAGAAGGCCAATGAGTTGGATGCTGACAACTCCACCTTGGATAGATTATCCAAGTCCACAGCTGATCCTGCAAGAAAGCAATCTTTTAAGAAACCATTCTTTTCTAAAAAGAAAATATTTTATCCTGCTTATTCTCAGCAGGGTCGTTCTGCAGGTCAGCCTGTCCGGAAGGGTCAGCAACCACCCAAACAAAGGAAAGCAAAGACTGCTAAGCCTCAACCGTCTCAGCAGTCTCAGCCTCCACAAGGCCTTTGACTTTCAGCTAGACAACTTAGCCTTCCTGACTCTCAATGGACCAGAGCTTTCCACCATTCCAGGAAGGTTGTGCCATTTTGCCCCCAGATGGGTACAGATAACAGCAGAGCATTGGATACTCTCCATCATAAAAGAGGAGTACAAGCTTCATTTTTCAAGCATGCCCCCTCCCACAATGATAAGGCAGTTTAATTCTCCGACCTCTCTCATCAACCTGTTAGGTCAGGAGGTCACTATGCTTCTTGCCCAAGGGGCAATAGAAGAAGTACCCATCCATCAGCAGGGTACAGGGTTTTACTCCCCCTATTTCCTTATCCCAAAGAAAACAGGGGGATACAGACCTATCTTGGACCTCAGAGAATTGAACAAATTCCTTGTCAAAGAGAAATTCAAGATGATTTCTCTGGGAACTCTGCTGCCATACCTTCAGAGTCAGGATTGGCTATGTTTTCTAGATCTCAAGGATGCGTACATCCATGTTCTCATCCATCCAACTCACAGAAGGTTCCTTCGGTTCCTTTTTCAAGGACAGCACTACCAATACAGGGTGCTTCCTTTTGGCCTTGCCTCAGCACCAAGGGTGTTCACGAAATGCATGGCTGTGGTAGCAGCATTTCTCCGCACTCTAGGGATATTCGTCTTCCCCTACTTAGACGACTGGCTCATTCGAGCCCCAACAGAGTCAGAGGCCAGGACATCTCTATCCTGCACAATGCGTATCCTTCAGTATTTGGGTCTGGTAATAAACATCCCCAAATCCAGTCTAACTCCCACTCAGTCTTTAGAGTTCATTGGAGCTTTGCTGGATACCAGAAAGGCAAGGGCCTATCTCCCCCAGGCCCGTTGCCTTCGCATGGTGCAGTTAGCTTCTCAAGCAGTGCTAAAGTCTCATCTCACTGCCCGAGAAATGCTACAACTACTAGGCCACATGGCATCTACCGTGCATGTGGTTCCCTATGCTCGCTTGCATATGAGGACAGCCCAGTGGACTTTATCCACTCAATGGACCCAGGCATCAGGGTGCCTGTCAGACAAAATAGCAAACACAAGTCGCCTTGTTTTGTCCCTCCATTGGTGGAAGTCCACTCAAAACCTGGTGCTGGGGTCCCCTTTTCAACAACCCTTACCCAAGGCAACTCTCACAACAGATGCTTCTCCGATGGGTTGGGGTGCTCATCTACAAGACCTCTCCACCCAAGGCACCTGGTCTCCACAGGAGACCCATCTACATATCAATCTCTTGGAGCTCAGGGCAATCTTTCTTGCTCTTCGAGTGTTCCACACCCTGCTCAGCTACAAGACAGTCCTCATTCATACGGACAATCAAGTAGCCATGTTCTACGTGAACAAGCAGGGGGGAACAGGCTCTCTGTCGCTTTGCAACGAAGCTTTGCGACCATGGGCCCTCGCCAAAGAGCATCAGATTCATCTCCTGGCGGTGTATCTTCCAGGCATACAAAACTCTTGGGCAGACAGACTCAGTCGAGTTCTGCTTCCACACGAGTGGTCTCTGCATGCAGACCAGGTAGCCAAGATATTTCAAATTTGGGGAACCCCAGACATAGACCTCTTTGCAAGTCCGTGGAATGCCAAACTTCCCCGGTTCTGTTCCAGAACCCCGGCTCAGGGGGCTCAGGCCAGGGATGCTTTCCTCCTTTACTGGGTCAAGCCTTCCTGTATGCCTTTCCACCCAGTCCCCTGATTCCCAAAACCCTGTTCAAGCTTCAGAGAGACAGAGGCCATATGATTCTCATAGCTCCACATTGGCCACGGCAAGTGTGTTACCCTCTGCTTCTACATCTCTCTCAAGCTCCCTCCCTGGAGTTAGGGTCTGCTCCAGATCTCCTATCTCAGGAGAACGGAAAGCACAGTTACTTACCTGTAACAGGTGATCTCCGGAACAGCAGGAATTAGTCTTCACATGTGGGAGACGTCGCCGACGGAGCCCGCACGGGAATGCTCCCCAGCATCCAATCAGAAAGCCTTTGGGAGCATCCCCCGCGCCTGCGCGGTGGCTTCCCGCCCTTCCTACTGCCTCTCCCCAGTTGAGTTTTATAGCTGAGCCGGAAGGAGAGGAGAGGAAGGAATAGAGAGAGATAGATACAACTCCTAGGGGAGGTGGGCGGGTTATGAAGACTAATTCCTGCTGTTCCGGAGATCACCTGTTAAAGGTAAGTAACTGTGCTATCTCCAGGAACAAGCAGGAATGAGTCTTCACATGTGGGGACTCCCTAGCTGAGGATGCCCGGGGAGATCCCATCAGCGCAACCCAGGCCAGGATGGCGTTTCCCCAACCTGGATCCCCGGCATCCCCTGAGGGATGGAGGGTAGGAGTTGAGAAGAGAGGAACAGCAAAACCCAAAGGCTACAGGGAGAGTAGTCTTTAGAATGCATGAGAGTTATCATTAAGCATTTAATGAATTAATGACCTAGTACCGTGCAGAGCTTACCTACAGGGTTGTAGGAAGTGGAGCTGTGATGAAGGTACTGTCGACGCAGTAGCGAGGTCTTCAAGGGAACTTTCACAGCAGCGAGGAGGAAGTTCCAAATCCGGAAGGACAGGAGGATCCAGGTGTCAACTGGGTCAGGAGAAGGACGGCAGGTCTTCAAGAAAGCTTTATGCAAAAAGCTGAGCACTCCCTTAGGAGCAGAGTCCATGACTCGGAGGACTAACAGTAGAAGACTGGCCGATCTGGATAGCCTAGTCCGGAGAAGAGTAGGGGTGTACCCCGGAGCAGAAGGGGTACACAGTCTTCCCTAGCTAAGGGATAGGGAGACAAGGGTCTGAACCTCCGGGAGGAGGGCATAACTAAAAATAGAAGCTGTTGACTTCACAGCAGTACGGAGAGTACAACCAGTCCGAGGGCCGATCCAAGGAAAATAGGCAGGCGGACTGGCCAGGCCTCGGAGGGGGGGGGGGATAGGCGGTAGAACACAGGCACTGTGGACATCTCCCAATATGCGCCTACCGAGCAGGTGATATCTGATATATCTAGGTAGTTGGGCATGGGGAACGCCCACCCAGGCACTGACGCAAGTATGCCGAGGAACCTACCCCCATGAGCATAGCACTGATAAGGCGGATCTGCCATTGATCCACAGAAACGTCCCCCTGGGGAGGTGGTGTCAAGATCCGTCCGGGAGGAGGGATCTATTCCAGTGGAGCAGGGGCAGATCGGCGAACTAACAGCACGGTAGCGTGGAGGACAGAGGGTATAGTCCTTGGAAAGCATTGGGGGACTATATCCGGGTGGGTTCTCCTGCCTGAACAGAGAAAACAGACAAGGGGAACAGGGTTGATCCGGCCTTGTCGAGGAATTGTTCCGAACATGCTGTGAGGGACAGCAGACAAACCGATACGGTATCAATCAGCAGGGGAACCCTGGCAGAGAAGGGTTCGGGGAACGTACCTAAAGGTAAGTCAGTTGAGGGGTAGGAAGTCCATGGGCCAGAGCTAACATGGAATAGAGGTGATCTCCTTCATCCAATCGAAGGAGAATACCTGAACCCCTGGATAAGCATCCGAACCATTTGCCCTACTGAACGAACCCCAGAGTAGAGCTCAATTTATGCTTCTGGTAAGAGAAGGTTAATTGTAGGCAGCCGCCTACAGGAGCCTAAAACTGCTTGGTATGAGTATCCTGGCGCGGGCCCGGGAACTTCAAACCAGAGGGAGAGGTCCCTTGCTTGGGCGCACCTGGCGGGTGGGCGGAGGGATGACATTTCCTCTTCCTAGGGAAGGAAGGTCTACTGAGGCATTTTCCACCCCCGGGGGGAAGACGGGACCTAGGATGGCTTCTAACGCTGGGAGGGTTAGCGAAGCACTGAGCAACCTGACGTAAGGCTTCACTATTGAAGAGGTGGTCCCCAGCACAGAGAGAATTACCCAAGTTATGTTGCGCTCGTCTGCACAAATCTGACGCCTGCAACCATGCTGTACGACCTGCTCTGATGGCAATAGCAGAGGATCTGCTGACCAACAGGAAGGAGTCTAGAGAAGCACGAGAAAGGAACCCAGAGATATTCCTGCAGTGATAAAGAAGCAAGGAATATTCAGAGGCCTTGATTGCAGACAAAAAGGGAGACAACAGAGATAATCTCTCGGTGACCTCCCGGAATGTCATGCTCATATAAAAAATATATGAAATAATTCTGGAAGCCAACATGGACGTTTGGAAGGTTTGACGCCCCAGGGTATCCAGCATTTTCGAGGCGCGACCTGGAGGGCGAGAAGAATGCTTCTTCTTGCTTCCCACCTTCCTCAGCGCCGATTCCACCACGATAGAATGATGTGGAAGCTGGTGCTGCTGAAACCCCGGGGAGGGGGGCACCCGATACAGGGCATGCATCGCTGTCGACGGTGCAGGAACCCTCAAAGGCGACCGCCATGCCCCCAGTAGAAGATCCTGCAGGGAAGGATGTAGAGGAAGCATTACAGCCTCCTGTTCCGCAGGACCTGGACTTAGGGAAGGACCCTGGATGGGAATGGCAAGCAGGTCCGCCATGTCAAGAAGAAAATCCTGAAAAGACGGCTCTCCCAGAGGGGCTATGCCGTGGGAGGCGATGGCGGGAGGGGCCGCCAGGGCACCAAAAGGCCGATCGAGCTGATGTCCGCTGGGCAGAGGAGGGTACCAACAGTTCCAGATCGGGGCAGTCAGCATGGCGTCGTCGGTTCCTGGAATTGATTCCAAGCTAGGCATCGAAGGGGTCGATGGCACCGATGGGACCGCAGGAATCGGCCTCGGCCCCGACCCCGGGGGCAGCACTGCCCCCGGCGATTGAAGCGGTTCCGAGGCAGCCGGAGGGCAGTGGTTAGTAATTTCTGCTCTGCGTCGCGGGAAGGGACAGGGGCCGGTCCCGAAGCGTGTCGTAGCCAAGCCTTCAAGGCTGGATACCGATTCCAGGCTGGGCAGCGAACCGAGCGAGGAGATAGACTCCCTCCTTGAGGGTGCCGGCGGCGGCTGCCGTGTCGGCGATGCTGACCCCGGGGAGCGAATCGGAACCGCGTCGATCGGCGTCGCGGGCATCGAGGGCCCCCGAGAACGAAGCTCGGTGAAGAGGGGGTCCTCCGACACCGGCGCCGATGTCGGGCGGCAGGCACTGCCAGACGCCGGGCCCCTTCTCGAGCCTGTCTTACCCGGAGGGAAATCCTTCCGGGGCATACGACCCATCCCCGATGGTACCCAGGCAACCCGACGACGCGCCCCCGCGGGGAGGGAAGCGCAAAACTCCGGCGCCGACACCGGGGCACCGGTGCCTCTTGACACTGGAACTAATCCTCTGGTAGGCCGGGACGGCAGGAACCCAGGCTGGATCGATGCGATCGAAGACACCGGGGTCCCCCTTTGAGCAATGGGCGGGGCCCTTGACGTCCGCGTCGATGCCAGGGGATCGCCAGTCTGGGATTGATCGACAGACCCCAAGGACACCGGGGAAGGCCGACGGCGGTCACTGGAGACGAGTGGAGCGCTCGACGCCCCTGCCGACTCCGGGGGAGCGGCGCCACTCCAATCCGGTACCACCCCCGCGCAGGACTGGGATACCGGCAAACCAGCGCGGGTCGAAGCGAACGGCCCCGAAGGAAGCGAGGGTACCCGATGACAATCCCCGGCGAGAGTGGAACCCTCGACGTCGACGCCAATGCCGAGGTGCCGCCCGAAGCGGGTACCACCTCCGCTCATGGCCTGAATGTGGGACCGCCAGACCGGGTCGAGACGATCGGCCCCGGAGGCGCCGAGGACAGCCGCTGACGATCCCCGGTGAGGAGCGGAACGCTCGACACCGACGCCGAGTGGTCAGTACCGCCCGAAGCGGATACCACCCTTGCGCATGGCCGGGACGTCGGAACGCCATACTGGATCGAGTCGATCAGCCCCGGAGGCGCTGAGGACCGCAGCTGACGATCCCCGGTGAGGAGCGGAACGCTCGACACCGACGCCGATGCCGAGGGGTCGGTACCGACCGAAGCGGAGACCACCCCCACGCCTGGCAGAGACGTAGGAACGCCAGACTGGGTTGAGGCGATCAGCCCCGGAGGTGCCGAGGATACCCGATGACGATCCCCGGCGGGGAGTGGGACACTCGATGCCGACGCCGAGGAATCGGTACCACCCGAAGCGGGTACCACCTCCGCGCATGGCAGGGATGACGGAACGCCAGACTGGGTCGAGTCGATCGGCCCCGGAGGTGCCGAGGACAGCAGCTGACGATCCCCAGTGAGGAGCGGGACGCTCGACACCGATGCCGACGCCGGGGGGTCTGTACCGCCCGAAGCGGATACCCCCTCCGCACATGGCTGGGATGTAGGGAAGCCAGACTGGGTAGAGTCGATCGGCCCCGGAGGTGCCGAGGACACCAGCTGACGATCCCTGGCGAAGAGTGGAACACTCGACGCCGGCGCCGATGCCGGGGAATTGGCACCGCTCGAAGCGGATACCGCCCTCGAGCATGGCTCGGGAATGTTCTGTGAGGAGCGAACCCCAGGAACAACCCGAAACCCCGTGGATGCTTTGGAGCCCGAAGACTCCCGCCGGGGTATATTGGCCAAGGGGGGCTTGAGGGGTCGGCCGGAGCCGTCGCCATGCCGCGCATGAGACTCGCCCCTCAAGACTTGGCTAGTCTTAACAGACTGTTGTGTGGTTACCTGATCCTGTAGAGAAGAAAAACCCGATGACCGCGCCTTCGGGAAGGCGTCATCGAGGGATACCTGAAAAAGGGAGGGTCTTCTCCCGATACTGTAGCCCGGAGGACCCGGGAGGAAAGGGTCAGGACCAAAACAGGAGAGGCACCAGGCGTTGGAGTCTAAGTGGAAAACTAAGTCTCCGCAGTGAGGGCACTTCTGGGGAGAAGAAGGCTCCATGCTGTAAGCCCGGTAGGCCTCAACGACCCGAGGGAAAGGAAGGGTTCCCTCTAGGTGACGAAGAATAAAGAAAGGAAAAGAAAAAAAGGGGCACGGAAGGTGCCGTTGTCGGCGGGAAAAAAGGCCGCGACCACAGGAAACAAGGAAAAAGGAAATCTCTGCGGTGGCAGGAGGGACGTCCAGCCTGCTCCGCGGAAAACGAAAAACTGGGGAGAGGCAGTAGGAAGGGTGGGAAGCCACCGCGCAGGCACGGGGGATGCTCCCAAAGGCTTTCTGATTGGATGCTGGGGAGCATTCCCATGCGGGCTCCGTCGGCGACGTCTCCCACATGTGAAGACTCACTCCTGCTTGTTCCTGGAGAATGTTATGGCATCCCAATCCCTTGTCTCTGCATCTCAGGGCTTGGTTGCTGAAGGCCTAGATCTCCATGATCTTAACCTCCCTCAGCAAATAAAGGATATCCTTTATGCTTCCAGGAAGCCTTCCACAAGACGCTCTTATGCTTTCAAGTGGAAAAGGTTTACCGTATGGTGTTCACAGAAGGGTCTTAACCCCATTGCCATACCTCTGGAATCATTACTGGAGTACCTCCTTCATTTATCCAATGCAGGACTTAAGACTAGCTCAGTGACGGTCCATTTGAGTGCTATTGCAGCATCCTTCAAGCCCCTAAATGGACAACCTATCTCCTCCCATCCTCTTATAGCAAGATTTATGAGAGGCCTTCTGCTAACTAAGCCTCCCATAAAGCCACCACCTGTGGCATGGGACTTAAATTTGGTTCTTGGTCAGCTCATGGAGCCACCTTTCGAACCCTTAGCTACTACCTCCTTGAAATTCCTTTCTTGGAAGGTTATCTTTCACATTGCAATCACATCAGCACATCGCATCAGTGAGTTGCAAGCACTAGTAGCTGATCCACCTTATACAAGGTACCATCATGACAAGGTAGTCCTTAGGACTCATCCACGCTTTATGCCAAAGGTGGTCTCGCCTTTTCATCTAAACCAAGCGGTCTACCTACCTGTGTTCTTTCCAAGGCCTCATGCATCAAATGCAGAAAGGAACCTTCATACTTTGGACTGTAAAAGAGCTTTAGCCTTTTACTTACAAAGAACACAGCAACATAGAAAGTCAACTCTTTGTTGCTTTTGATCTTTCTCATTTGGGACTTCCAGTCTCCAAGAGAACACTATCTAGCTGGATTGCTCAGTGTATATCCTTTGCCTATCAGAGTAAGAATCTTCCTCTGGAGGACCATGTCACAGCTCACAATGTGAGAGCCATGGCAACTTCAATGGCTCATCTGCACTCTGTGTCTATCAACGACATCTGTCGAGCAGCCACCTGGGCCTCAGTTCATACCTTCACAGCCACTACTGCTTGGACAAGGACTCCCGCCGGGATGCCTTGTTTAGTCAGGCTGTTCTCCAACACCTGTTCCATACCTAATCAACTCCTACCCACCATCCCTGGTAGGATGCCAGAGATCCATGGGGGGAAGTGGAGCCCTTCTCAGGGACGCACAACTTCTGGGGTCTCTCCCTGGCACCTAAAGCTAGGGAGTCCCCATATGTGATGACTACATTCCTGCTTGTTCCTGTAGATAGCATAATTACTCACCTGTAACAGGTGATCTCCGGGAACAGCAGGAATTTAGTCCTCACAACCCACCCACCTCCCCTAGGAGTTGTATCTCTCTATCTATCTCTTTCCCTATCCCTCTCTCTCTCTGTCTCAGCTTTAAAACTCAACTGGAGAAAGGCAGTTGGGAAAGGCGGGAAGGCAGCACGCAGGTGCTTTGGGATGCTCCCAAAAGCTTTCTAATTGGACGCTGGGGAGGGTTCCCGCGCAGGCTCCATCGGTACCGACGATACCCATATGTGAGGACTAAATTGCTGCTGTTCCCAGAGATCACCTGTTACAGGTGAGTAACTATGCTTTACTCACCTGTAACAGGTGTTCTCCAGGGACAGCAGGAATCAGTCCTCACTTATGGGTGACGTCGGCACCAACGGAGCCTGCGCAGAGCAATTCCCCAGCTTTCAAAGAAAGCCTTTGGGATTGCTGCCACGCATGCGTGGTCCTCTTCCCACCCAAAGGTGCTATCTTCTTCAGTCAGGTCCCAGAACTAGAGCCCTACTAAGCAGAATGGCAAGGGAAGGACAAAAAAATTGCAACTCCTCAAGGGAAGTGAGAGGATAGTGAGGACTGATTCCTGCTGTCCCTGGAGAACACCTGTTACAGGTGAGCAACTACATTTTCTCCAGGAACAAGCAGAAAGTCAGTTCTCACTTATGGGACTCTCCAGCTACAGGCTACTGAACCTGTAAGCCAAAAATGTCTCTGCAAGGCCGTGAGCAGAAGCCCGATGTCCGAAGGGAGTTTCAAGTCTTTGGGGCAAGCGCTCAGTAGCCGCAAAAGAGGGTTGGAGGACAGGAGTTTCCTATACCCCGAAGAGACTACGGAGTACATCCCAGCCAAAGGCGCTGTCCCGGCGGGGCTCCCTCTCCAGGCAGTAGTGCGAGGCAAAGGTATTTGCTGAAGATCAGGTCACTGCCCACCATATGTCTGTCAGAGGCACTGAGCGCAGCAAAGGCCACTGACGCCGCCTTGGTGCAGACACCATGCGCGGTGATGACCTGACGATCCAACAGGGCGCCCGCCTTTGCCTGGGCGAAGACGATGCAGTCCGTCACCCAAATGGAAAGGGTGAGTGTGCTTGGTGACTGCCAGCCCCAGGCGGTTGCGATCGTAGGCGATGAAGAGCCTGGCGGACCTGCAATGCCCTTGGGTGCGTTGCAGGTAGAAGGTGAGAGTCCTCTTGCAATCGAGTGTATGCAGGACCTCCGATGCCCGGTCGGTGTGAGGTCTCGGAAAAGAATGTCGGCAAGACCACCTCCTGACTGAGGCGGAAATCCAATACAACCTTAGGTAGGAACTTGGGATGGGTGCGAAGGACCAACATGTTCCTGTAAAACCTGGTATAGGGGGCCTCGACCATGAGGGCGTGCAGTTCACCGACTTGCCGCACCGAGGTCAGTGTCACCAGGAAAATCACCTTCCAGGAGAGGTGCCAGAGCGAGCAAGTTGCCATCGGCTCCAAGGGCGGCCTTGTCAACTGCATGAGCACAATGTTCAGGTCCCATTCCACCGGTGGACGTTGAATGGGGGGTTTGGAAAGCAGGAGGCCCCGCATTATGCAGGACACCAAAGGCTGGCCTGAGAAGGGTTTCCCTTCAACAGGCAAGTGGTTGGCCGAGATGGCACTCAGGTGAACCCTGACTGAATTGGACTTCAGTCCCACCTGCGAAAGGTGGAGAAGGTACTGAAGAACCCAATGGGTGGAGCAGGAGAACGGGTCGATCTGGAGCTCAGAGCACCAGTTCGAAAACCGCCACCACTTCAGGGCGTAGGCCCGCCTCATCGAGTCCTTTCTCGATGCGAGAAGGACGTCCTCGATCTCCACCAGGAGATACAGCGAGGCTAAAGAGACCCGTTCAGCCGCCAGGCTGCCAAGGATAGCGAGACCAAGTTCTTATGAAGCACCCGCCCCTCCTCTTGTGTCAGCAGACCGGGGGGCACTGCCCAGGGAACCATAGGCTCCGACAAGAGCCAGAGTAGAAGCGGGAACCAAGGTTGTCGAGGACACGAGTATCACCGAGGCTCAGTCTCACTGGATCTTGTGGAGGGTCCTCGCCAGGAGAGGAGTGGGAGGGAACGCATACAGCAGCCCGGAGGTCCAAGACAGGAGGCATGCATCTGGGGCCACTCTTCTCGGGTGTGGTGTCGGCCTGCAGAAGCAGGGGAGCTGCGCATTCGCTGGACTGGCGAACAGGTCCATGGATGGAGTCCCCCAATGGTAGAACAGGTGGAGAGCCACCTGTGGACTCAGGTGCCAGTGGTGAGGGCGGAGAAATCTGCTGAGCCTGTTTGCAAGGACATCGTCTTGGCCCGGGAGGTAGACAGTTCTTAAGGTCATGCCCCGATGTCCTGTGAAGGAACAGAGGAGGACTGCCTCCCGGCAAAGGAGGTGGAAAACCATGCCCTGCTCCTTGTTGATGTACAACATCGCGACTGTTGTCGGTCTGCACGAGCACCGACCTGCCCCGCAGATGGCGCTTGAAGACCTTCAAGGCCAACCAGACCGCTCGAAGCTTAAGCAGGTTGATCCGCTGGCGAGATTCCTCGGGTGACCACCTTCCCTGGGTACAGAAGTGGCCACAGTGTCTCAACCACACATGGTAAATAATTAGGAGATAATTTTATATAAAGTAATTTTCATGCAGATGGGAGCACATACACGTGTAAATAGCCTCATAAAATTCTGATTTCAGTAAAAGTATGTACTTTGGCATGATGGTGCATAATTTGCCAGTAGGTGTGCACAATGGCAATTATAGGCTCAGACATCTACACCAGCTCTAGGGTATCTCCAGTGATGGGATTCAAAAATCTTAGGAACCGGTTCTGTATCATCACCTCATTGTCTCCTTATGCCCCCCTATGTCCAACATGAGCTATGTCTCCCCGCTCCCCACGTCCAGCATCACCCCTTTGTCTCCTTATGCCCCTTCTTCAGCCCTTTCTGATAGAAGCGCCCATGTGCCTCCCTGCCGGCCCTTCCTGTCCCGCCCTCATTGATTCATACCTATCATAGCTGCATGATGGGTGTGAGACGGGGCAAATCGCTCTTTTGGGAGGCCACCCTCCTGTCAAATCCAGCACATTGTCCACCGGCAGTAACAAAAATAGTACAGGCGCAAGGCTTTTCTGATACAAGAGCGCGCCTGCCTCTAAGCCCCTGCTGGCCCTCCTTGTCCTGCCTCCTCTGACCAACAAATATGCGTCAGAGAGGGCGGGAAAATGAGGGCCAGCAGGGTCTTAGAGGCAGGCGTGCTCTTTTCTCAGGTGGCTGGCAGACAGATCTCTCTAAGAGTCTTCTGCAATCTTTGGAGAGAGCAGGGGGGAACAGAGGAGGGGCTGGTCAGTAGGGTCTTAGAGGCAGGGACGCGCTTTTTTCACAAAGGCTCCGCCCCTATACTTTTATTTTTGTTACCAGTGGTGGACAACAGACTGAATTTGACAGAGGTGAAAGCGCAATTTACCCTGTCCCGAATCAAACACATGGCCATGGCCCCAAATGAAACATTGTCCTATAGGAACCGGTTCGGCAAACTCAGGGAAATTCTAGTAAAAGGTTTGCATGAATTGGTGCAAACCAGCTGAAGCCCACCACCAATGTTCCCTCTAATTTTCTGTAGGCTGTGTGCGCATAAAATTTCAGCTGTGCGGCTTTTGAAGGAAGGTTAAATTTTTTGTGCGCTACATAACGACACTTGGAGTTATATACTTTAAAATTTGACTACACATTAGAATACAGTATGTACACCACATTGATGTTAATCAAATTAAATGAAAATAGACGATTACTAAATGAAGCAGAAAATTTCTAGTAATTACAATCACAAGTGTGGTATTATTTCAGTTAATTTTTATTGAAAGCCATTGTTATTCCATGTAAATAATTTATGTATGGAAGAAGAGTTCGGTGTCCTACATGGAGTGGTGGGTTCACCCCTAAACAAAGACATGGGGAGAGGTGGCCTGCACAGAGCAACAGGTGCACCTACTCTTGCTGGGCAGACTAGATGGACCATGCTGGTCTTTATCTGCTGTCACTTACTATGTTCTCAAAATTTCTCTCTTCGATCTTTCAAATGTACCCAGTCTGAATAAATTTTATCAAGGTCTACTGATCCGCCATCTTGAAGATGACTCTTAACACGCATCAGCATTTCCAAATGTTCTAAATGTAAGCGATTCCTTATTTTGGTTTTTAAACTGTTCATCAAGCTGAAACCACGCTCACAATCTGCACTAGAAGCCAAAAATAGCCGCGGGAAACAAGAAAGGGGGGGGGGGGGAGGGAGCTATAAAAGTTGTTGTTTTACTAACAGCCATTGCTCAGCCATTTTGAATGTGAATTCTGCTTGAGACTTGTGCTTGGAAGTGATATTGTTGCTTAAACCTGGATCTAAGGTGTCCCATACCACACACACACACACTTCCAGTAAGTGTTCCTGGCAGTGGCGTAGCGTGAGTTGTCAGCAAGGCAAGTAATTTGCGCCCCCCTAACCCGCGATCAGCGCTGCACTGTCCCTCCCCCAGATAGTCCCTCGCTCTCTCTTCGCACCCACCGCACCGTACGCCTGGCACCCCCCCTCCCCCTCCACAGTGGGTGGCGACCCGGCGGCTCGGATCGGATTCGCACAGCCAGCACTTAAGATGAGTGATCATGCCTTTTCGGTGATGGGCCCAAGCAGTGAAATAGTTTGCCCTTGAAGGTTAGGCTGGCACTGGAGCTAGATCTGGATCTGATGAGTTTTAGGAAGGAATTAAAGACCTGGCTGTATCTGATGGAATGCTGAAAGTTTACTAGTTTCTTTTTGGGGACTGGTTAGGACTAGACTGGTGGTAAAGGGGGCTCCTTTATTACAATGTGTTATTTATACTGAAGGGATGGTGTAGAATTGTTGCGTTCTTACCTCTGATCTTTAGGTGGTGGGGTGGGGGAGGAGAGGTGTTTGGTGAAGTCTTTTTTATGTTTTATTCTTGAACTTACACCATACTGAACAGCCTTTGCAACTGGGAGTGTGGTGCATAAATAACAAATTAAATGACTTGTAATTTTTTTTTTGGACAGCAGAGTTTGAAAAAAAAATACACCAGAATGTGAAGGTTTTCAGATAACACTGAAAATGAACCTTGAACTGAGGGAAGTATATGCAAATCTTACAGTTCTCTGCGGATGCCCTGGATACCAGACCTACCTGCATGCATCTTTCTGTGACGGGAGTTCGACCCCCACTATATAAATATATTAAAACTAGATAAAGACCCTTGCATTTGTAAAAGAAAGTTGTGAGGGTTTTTTTTTTAAAATAAAATATGACCGTAATAAGCTGCTCACCTTTTAAACTAAGTAAGTACTGTATACAAACGTTAGACACAAAACGCATTAGCACAAAAAAAAGAGCAATCACGTGTAGGTATAGAACAGTTTGCAGAGCCAGAGGGAAGTGAAAAGTAGAGCAAACAGATGCGATCCTTTACATAGCTGATTTTGCAGGACTACTCACCCACGAGGGACGGATCGCCCGTGACAAAACACGCATGAAGAGGAAAGGTCATAAAGCGCAAAATCCAGCAGATAGGGGAAAATGAGCACGCACCTGGGTCTCCGGAATCTTACAACAGAGCTCGGGCTCGCCCGATCCGGCTCTAGCGCCGTTATAAGTCCCGACACCCTCCTAGCTTGTGCCTCTGAGCATTAATGTGCAGGATCTGGAGACGTCTCCCCTCCCGAGGGAGGAGTCAGGAGGGAGCGCACCGCTTTCACTTTCACTGCTCCACCTCCTTCCCAGAGACGGTGGCGGTTCGGGCTGCAGCTTAGGAGGTAGGTTATTGCTCTGAGTCCCTGATCCCACTAGGCAGGAAAAAGCGGAGGGTCACTGAGTGTGAGCGCGCCCCCCCCCCCCCATGTTGCGCCCGGTGCGGCCGGCCCCCACTGCACCCCCCACGCTACGCCTCTGATGCGCGGTCCCCTTCCCGCCCAAAAGGCAAATGTAAAAAATTAAATTAAATAAAATAAGCTATAACTAAGCAAAGAAGGAAGCACTACCTAAAACATCCGTGTCCCGACTCCCGATGCACCGGTGTGTTGCTCTGGCATCCAAGGCAGCACATGGCACTGAAGGCTGGCTGAGGGAGGGATCCAAGGAGGTGCGTCGCTGGCAGGCAAGCAGGCACAAGAACAGAAAGAGGCTGGCTTGCTGGCTGCCCCTCCCTTTTATTTCCCTCTAGCCTGCCATGATTCGTCAATCGTCCGGTCACATGTGAGAGGAGTGAGGGCAGGGGACTCAGTGCAGACAGGAGAGATTCGCAGAATGGCAGTAGATCGGTGGTGCAGCCGCGGCCTTAAAAAACCCAAGGTATGAAATCAGTAATTTTTGTGCGCTCCTTGAAAAGTTGTGTGCGCTCGCTCGGCGAGGTGTGTGTGCGCGCACAGCTTAGAGGGAACAGTGCCCACCACTGGATGTTTCCCTTGAGAGAACTGAATTATCTGGGGGAATTTAGACCCTAGACCTCCATGCCCCCCAACCCCCAACCAGAAGTACAACATGACCACTGGATGAACCTGCCTTTTTGCAAGCAGTTTGTGAACTCCCTCACAAACTGTTCTTCCAGAGGGTAGGCATGCTGCTGCAGCAGAGGTCCCCCAAAGTCCCGTCCAGGCTGATCCATACCTCCCTAGTCTTCAGTACTTAAAGTCTCCCCATCCTATCTCACAGGAAACCCGCAGGCATGACCCCGGTTATCCAAGTTATTTATGCCCCGTTACCTGTAAACTCATACGTGTTGAATGTACTGAGCATTTTGTTCCATGTGAACCGCGCTGATGATGAATAGTGCGGTATATAAGAGACTGTAAATAAATAAATAAATAAATGACCGTCATTTCCACTGGCAGGAAAGGAAAGCTGAGGGAGAGGCAGTCAACCTAACTCTAGTGGCTTTGGGCCTTCCCTGCGGTCCTCAGCCATCCAATCATCCTCCAAAACTTGCCCCACTGTATCCATATTACAGATGGACAACAAAAGGAGCCCTCTGTGCTGCTCACACAGAGGCTCTCATAAGCTCTAGTATCTGCCAACCAGCATCATGTTCCTACCGCTTTCTGCAGACACTGGCACTTATTTGACATACTCTCGGACTCCATAACATCCCCGTCACTGCCGGAGATTCCCCTCAGGGGATTCCCCAGTGCCTCTGCAAAAGTCTGTTGACAGCCACTTCATACTTTTGCCTTTTTTTTTAACCCAAGAAACTTTATCCATGTCGAGGAGGGCAAAACAGCAAATGAAAGGGACAAAACCCAATATTGCTAGCAGGAGAAGAAGGGAGGAAAAGGGAGGGGGTGAGATCAACAATGCCGCCTACTTACCTATCCTGGCAGAGACCTCTAGAGACTTCCCTGATCATTGTATCACTGCCCAGCAGAGTTGAGGCCCCTCCAAACTCAGGACTTCCACTGCTGGCTCAGTTAGCACAAAGGTCCACAGATTGATCCCTAAGAGCCACCACCAGGCCTAGGAAGCTCAACTCCAAGCCACAGTCCTCAATCTGCAACCCAGGAGCTAGGTCAACAAGGATCGTGCCACACCAGTCCAAACTGCCACTATCTGCTAGAGGCAGAGAAAACTGTCAAGTCCCGGGGCTGCACCATTCCTTATCCAGTGATGACATCAATGAAACCCATTTTCTGCCTTGATGTGCACGTTGGGCGACACAACTCACTTGTCTAGACTGATCTAGTAGGAGGGAAAGGAATGCACTATTTCACCATTACTAAGTCTGGAAATTAATTCTTGAAGTTTCTTATTGTTAATATAGAATTTGGCTCCCTCAGCATCAATTGGGTTGTATCAAGACTCACAAACACTTGAAAGGAGGACAATACAGGCACATAATTATAACCTTCTACAATGCACACAGTTTCAGCTTTAACAAGCTGAAAAGTGTACACTTGCAGTGTCGCACAATGGCACATTTTCCCCATTTGCAGAATCAGGCATATTAGGGGTTGATGTGCATCTCTCATAGAAGTGTCGGGGATGTGTGTGAGTGTATATGTCCCAGGGGATGTATGCATGCATATGTGCGTGCATCCATCTGTGTGCATCATGGGAAGTGTTGGGAGCTATGTGCATTGCCTTTAACCTTTCCCGGCATTCTTGGCTTCACTGAAACAGCCGCCTGCATGAAGGAAAAGGCTCTTCACGCTGGCGGCTGTGCAGAGGGAGCCAGGGCCTCGCACGGGTTTCCCCAGCTCCCTCTGAAGCCCCTTAGACTTCCATGGGGCTGTTCGGGGGGGGGGGGGGGGCTAGGACTGAATGGGCTGTGATCAGGGGGGAACTTGGACTAGAAATGGGCTGTGATGGGGGAACAACTGGAAATGGGCTGTGATGGTGGGGGGGGGGAACAGACTGAAAATGGGCTGTGATGGTGGGGGGAACCAGAACGGAAATGGGCTGTGATGGTAGGGGGGGTAGGACTGCAAATGGGCTGTGATGGGGGGAACTTGGACTGAAAATGGGCTGTGATGGTGGGGGGGGCTAGGACTGGAAATGGGCTGTGATGATAGGGGGGGCTAGGACTGGAAATGGGCTGTGATGGGAGGGCTAAAATTGGAAATGGGCTGATGAAGAGCTGGATTAGGACTGAAAATGGGCTGATGGGGGCTGGAAGTGGGCTGTTGGGAGCTGGAAATGGGATGACGAGGGGGCTAGGATTGGAAATTGGCTGATGGGGGAGCTTAGCGTGGAAATGGGCTGATGGGGGACTGGAATGGAACTGGAAAAGAGTATATGGGGGGCTAGGACTGGAAATGGGCTGATAAGGAGCTGGAATAGGACTAGAAATGGGCTGATGGGGGCTGGAATAGGACTGGAAGTGGGCTGTTGGGAGATGGAATAGGGCTGGAAATGGGCTGACGAGGGGGCTACGATTGGAAATTGGCTGATGGGGAGCTTGGAGTGGAAATGGGCTGATGAAGGACTGGAATGAAACTGGAAAAGAGCATATGGGGGGCTAGGACTGGAAATGGGCTGATGAGGAGCTGGAATAGGACTAGAAATGGGCTGATGGGGGAGCTTGGACTGCAAATGGGTGATGGGCTGGAATAAGACTGGATATGGGCTGATGGGGGCTGGAATAGGACTGGAAGCGGGCTGATGGGAGTTGGAATAGGGCTAGAAATGGGCTGATGGGGGAGCTTGAAGTGGAAATGGGCTTATGGGGGGGCTGGAATGGAACTGGAAAAGAGCATATGGGGGGCTAGGACTGGAAATGGGCTGATGTGGAGGCTTGGGAAAATGGGACTAGAAGGGGGTAGATGCTGGGTGGGTCTAGAACTATAAGGGAGCTGATTTTGGGGGAGGACTAGAAAGGGATAGGGATGGGGAATGAGAATGGAGAGGGGAAAAGATATTTTGTGTGGGAGGAAAGAAAAAGTCTACGATGGGCCAGGTATTGGGAGAGTAAGTGGGGATTGAGAATGGAAGGGTGAAATTTGAATGGATGATAAAGGAATAAGGAAAGAAATGGGGGAAAGAGCAAAAGGGGAAAGATCAGTATGTTAAAGCAGATATAGAGAAAGAAAATGGAAAAAAATCTAAAAGAGAAGAAAGGACAAATGGATAGCTCGCAGAAGACACGAAGAAACCAAAAGAAAGTGACTGGAGCAATTGCAACTGAAAAAGAAAATGCACAAACAACAAAAGGTAGAAAAATACTTTTTTTATTTTGAAGTTATTAACTGGAATATATCAGCTCTGGGAAATGTGCATCATTAAAGTCTTTTGTGTTTTATTACAAGAGGAAATTAATTTATAGTTTTATTTCTCCAGTGTTGTTGTATATCCCAAGTTTGGCTTTTGGGGTTCCCAGTTTAATTATTGTCTTCCTATTTCTAAATTGTGATCCCTTGTTCTTTGGTTGACGGTCTATGTTCTGCATTTTAACCAAGCTGAGGTATTCTGTTCATGTAGTTTCTATTTGATCATGCCACTTGTTCTCTTTCCCCAGTAGGAGATGCATTGGTATTCTCTGAGATGTATTGGTTTAATATTTGCAGTGTTGCCTTTTGATAGGTAGGGTTTGGTGCTTTGTGAGTCCTAGCAGTGCTGTTATGATATGGTGGATTTGCTATGAGTTCTAAATGGTCAGTGTTTATAGTACTTCCTAATGGGCCTGGCAGTTGGCAATGGAATATAGTAACGTAGAAATCTGTTAGTCTTTCTTTATCCAGACACACATTAAGAGGCATGTTTACTAAAAATGCATGTTAACATTATGCAAATATTTATGCAAATGAGGCACATTATGCAAATGAGGCCCCTCAATTAATCTCCGCACATGGCCCTTGCCCTCCCCTTGGGCCGCCCCTGTGTGCATGTGTCTGTGTATCATGGGGAGTGTTGGAGGTTGCATGTATGCGTGTGTGTCTGTGTGCCATAGTGTCAGAGGCTGTATGCATGCGTGTCTGTGTGTCATGGAGAGTGTCGGGTTGCGTGCCTGCATGTGTGTGTCATGGAGAGTATCGGGGCTGCGTGTATGCTTGCGTGTGTGTGTGTGTGTTTGTGTTTCATGGGGTATGTCAGGGGGTGCGTGCATGCATGCATGCGTGCGCCTCGGCTATACAAGGCTCTTGTCAAGTGCTGCTCGTTTTAATATTTGTCCGTCTTGCTCAAAAACAGCATGTAACAGTCTACAGCTATCAGTTCTTTCCAACACTGAACCATGTTTGTCTAATGACATCATGACTGACATGAAATATGAAAATCTACTGCCAATGACAACTATTTTGAAAATTAAGCAAGATAAAAAAAATAAAATATTTTCATGTCGCTTTTAGATAAACACATTCTGTTTGTGATACAGACACTCAGGTCCATTAATTTTTATAATTTCATAAACTTTTTAAAGCAGGGCTTGACAAATTTTCTTAGAATCTAGGAGCCAGCTTAGGAGCCAGCTGCTGAGACCTTGGTTACAGTGCCCCTCCCTCACCACCCCCCCCCCCAAAAGGTGCACTGCAGCTTCATTTACTGTTTTCCTATTTTCTATGGGAAAAGAAAAGAAAGCTTAACAAATCAGCCACCCCCAGTGAGTATGTTATCAGCAGCATATTAATGGCTCTTTACAGCTGCACCTGAGACAACTTCCTTTTCTGCTTTAGATATCACCATGGGCTGGTAATATGTGAAGCAAAAAAAAAAACCCTCCAAATACCAAACTCTCACAGCTTCCCCAGCCATCACCCAGTGTCTCTCTCTTGCCGCGCCCCCCCCCCCCCAAGCCATCACTTAATGTCTCTCTGTCCCCCACCATCACCTGATATCTCACTGTTGTTCCACAGTTCTTCACTCTTCCACTGTGATCAGCTCTGCATGTAGTTTGAGCCGCACAGTGAAGGAAGTTTGCTGATCTCACAAGACTTGAAACAACAAGATTAGCAAATTTCCTCCACTGTGAATCTCAAACTACATGCAGAGTCAATTGTGGCGGAAGAGTGATGAACCACAGAATAATGGTGAGACATTGGGTGATGACTGGGGGAGGAAGGCAATCAAAACCCAGGCACCAGGGCAAATTTATAGGCGCCATGGTGACCTGGCACCTGGGATTTGCTGAGCCCTGTTTTAAAACTACTTTCTGCTTTTTTCAAACCTCAAGACAATGCAAAATGTTGTGCAGCTAATGCTGGCATTA
This sequence comes from Ichthyophis bannanicus, assembly GCA_033557465.1. Taxonomy (NCBI): domain Eukaryota; kingdom Metazoa; phylum Chordata; class Amphibia; order Gymnophiona; family Ichthyophiidae; genus Ichthyophis; species Ichthyophis bannanicus. The sequence continues at coordinate 209,189,160 of CM066043.1, read as the reverse complement.
GATATTTCCTCTCACTGAATCCATCAGAAGACTGTCAGAAAGGTTCCTAGTGACTAACCCTTTGATATGAAGAGAGGTAATTTCCCATACAATCATATCACTTTCTGTTATCTTTAAAAAAGCGAACAGAACTTTGCCCTGCAAAATGTTACATGCCAGGTCATTTTTTATCAGATAGCTCACTTCAAATTTATTAGCATTGAAATGTGCTACTTTGCAATTCACCTCAATAGAAACATGTATCCATAGAAACTGATGGCAGATACAGCTTACTTACTGCAATACAAAAAAAACATCTTTCTCCTCACCTTCCCTCTGTGATTTGTTCTAGGTCTTCTTGAATTCCAATAACTTTCTCTCACACTACCTTCATCAGGCCTGCTTCCTGATATTATACCAAAGTCTACCAATCCGCAACTTCATCGCTCATGTGCTATTTAGCGTACTTACTCAACTGTAACAGGTGTTCTCCAGGAGCAGCAGGAATCAGTCCTCACATATGGGTGACGTCGGCGCCGATGGAGCCCCCATGCGGAGCATTTCCCCAGCTTTCAAAGAAAGCCTTTGGGAATGCAGCACGCATGCGCGGTCCCCTTCCCGCCCAAGGGTGCCATCTTGCTCAGTCTGATGACATAGCTAAAAGCAAAACACAAAAATAAATATATGACCTCAACTCCAAGGGGAGGAGGGAGGGTTGTGAGGACTGATTCCTGCTGCTCCTGGAGAACACCTGTTACAGGTGAGTAACTACGCTTTCTCCAGGACCAAGCAGGAAGTCAGTCCTCATATATGGGACTCCCCAGCTTAAGGCTACCGGGGACCCAAAGCTGAAAAAATAAGCTCCCTCTAGAGCCTCCGCATGTGTGAGAAGAATCTTCTCTGAGAACGCCCCCGAACGGAAGCCAAACACCAGGGCCGGAGGGTAGGAGTTGCCTATACTTCAAAGAGATTACGGAGTACCGCCTGCCCGAAAGCACTGTCCCTGCGGGACTCCCTCTCAAGGCAGTAGTGGGCCGCAAAAGTCTGGCTTGAAGACCAAGTAGCGGCCTAGCAGATGTCTGCCAACAGAACAGAGCGGAGATGAGCAACTGACGCAGCCTTCGCCCTGACACAGTGAGCCGTGACTCGACCCTGCAAGGAGAGGCCGGCTGCCCTGAACGCCCAGGCGATACAGTCTGCTACCCAAATGGACAGGGTACGCTTGGAGACAGGTAACCCCAGCTTATTAGGGTCAAAAGAGACGAAGAGCTGAACAGCCCTACGGTGTCCCTGCGTACGGTCAAGGTAGAAGGACAACGCCCTCCTACAGTCCAGGGTATGCAAGACCATCTCAGCCTGGCAGGCATGCGGCCTGGGAAAGAAAGTTGGAAGAACCACCTCCTGATTGAGGTGGAAGGAGGAGACAACCTTTGGAAGGAACTTTGGATGCTTCCGTAAGACTACTCTGTTCCTATAGAACCTAGTGTATGGTGCCTCTGACACCAGGGCTTGAAGCTCACTTACTCGCCTTGCTGAGGTAAGAGCTACCAAAAACAATGCTTTCCAGGAAAGAAAGCGCAAAGGACAAGTAGCCATAGGCTCAAATGGTGGGCAAGTAAGTTGTTGCAAGACCACATTCAAATCCCACTCAGGGGCAGGTGGATGAACTGGAGGCTTAAGCAAAAGCAGGCCTCTGAGGAAGCGGGCTACCAAAGGGTGGCTTGAGAGAGACTGACTCTAAACCGGCGAGTGGTGCGCTGAGAGAGCACTGAGGTGGACCCTAACAGAGTTGGATTTAAGGCCTAAATTGGACAGGTGCAGCAAATACTGCAGCACCACTGGTACCAGGCATGAGAAAGGATCCTCCTTGTGCTGGGCACACCAGGTGGAGAAACTACTCCACTTAAGAGCATATGACTTCCACGTGGACTGCCTCCTAGAGGCCAAGACCACGTCCTCCACTTCCCTAGGCAGTAGTAAGGGTGCTAGAACTACCCTTTCAGCAGCCAGGCCATCAGATTGAGGGACTGGAGATTGGGGTGTAAGAGAGATCCCTGCTCCTGAGACAGGAGATCGGGTTGTATCCCCAGAAAAAGAGGAGCGTCCACAGCTAGCTGTAAAAGAAGTGGGAACCACGGTTGCCTTGGCCATCTGGGGGCCACCAGGATCACCGAGGCCTTGTCCTGGATCACTTTGAACAATGTTTTGGGCACTAGAGGCGTGGGAGGAAACGCATATAGGAGGCCTGTAGACCATGGTATGAGAAATGCATCCGCTGCTACTCTGAGAGGATGCGGTTGTCTGGAGCAGAACCTGGGCAGTTGACGGTTCAGTGGACTGGCAAACAGATCCATGGTGGGAAGACCCCATCTTAGGAAGATCTGTTGAACTACCAGAGGATTCAACCGCCATTCGTGTGGCTGTAGGATCCTGCTCAACTTGTCTGCCAGGTAATTCTCCTGTCCAGGGAGATAGACCGCCTCGAGAAGTATGCCATGCTTGACTGCCCAGGAGCACAGGTCCTGTGCTTCCTGACAAAGAGGTCGGGACCCTGTGTCCCCTTGCTTGTTCACACAGAACATAGCAACATGACGGTCCGTCCGAACTAAGACAGACTGCTGAGAGAGGACATGAGAGAAAGTCTGCAGGGCTAAGCAGATTGCTCTGAGTTCTAGGAAATTGATTTGCTGTGTGGCCTCCCAAGGAGACCACAGGCCTTGAGTGCATGCTCCTTGGCAATGTGCACCCCAACCTTGAAGAGAAGCACCAGTTGTCAGCACTTGAGAGTGTGGAGGTGCTTGAAAAGACACCCCTTGCAGTAGATTCGGAAGATGAAGCCAGCACTGCAGAGAATCTGCCAGTAGATTGGACACCCTCACTTTGTCCGTCAGGTTTCCTGTGGCCTGCAGCCACTGAGCCCTTAGGCCCCACTGAGTGGGCCTCATGTGCAAACGGGCATTTGGAGTTACATGGACCGTGGATGCCATGTGGCCTAAAAGCCTTAGGAATTGTCTGGCGGAGACTAGAGAATTGCTGTGGAACTGTCTGGCCAGATCAATCAGTCTGTTGGCCCTGTCCATGGGTAAAAAGGCCTTCGCTTGAAGGGTGTCTAGTCTTGCTACTATGAACTTCATGTTTTATGAGGGGCGCAAAGCGGACTTTGTTTATGACAAATCCCAGATGCTGGAGAAGAGACACAGTACGGAGGGTGGCTTGATTGGTTTCCTGTGGAGACTGACCCCTGATGAGCCAGTCGTCCAGGTATTTATTTATTTATTTATTTATTTAACAGTATTTCTAAACCGCCTTATCTTAATAATCAAGGTGGTATCACAGCAAGCAATCAGGTAAAGTGTGTGTGTTGTACATGCAGTGAGGATAAAACTTAGTTGTGTGAGGGATGTGTTGGGTGCTTGATTTGTTTGAGCTATATACAGGGTGGGCTATTTACAGTGGTGCTAGAATCATATTTTATATATATTCAGTTGTTTGGGAGGATTGGAGTGCTGTTATCCATTCTCTTAGGTTATGTGATGTGACCATAGTGCTCTATGAACAGCATGGTTTTCAGTTGTTTTCTGAAGTCTTTGAGGTCTGGAGTTGCCCTTAGATCGTCCGGTAGATTGTTCCATATTGTTGGAGCAGCCATGGAGAGAGCTCTGTCTGTTGTGTCCTTGCGTGTGTGCTTGTACTCATTTGGGGTGCTGACTCGGTTGCGTGTTTGACTTCTTCTGGGACGTGCGCTGGTTTCCGGTTGTATGAGCAGGTGGAGGCTGTTGGCTGATGTGTGTTCTTTTATCTTAAATAGGTTTATGATAGTCTTGTATCTGATGCGAGCAATGATTGGGAGCCAGTGTAAGTCCTTTAGTGTAGGTGTGATGTGCTCCTGCCTTGCGGCTCCGTATATGATTCGAGCTGCAGTGTTTTGTGCCAGCTGTAGTGGTTTGAGAGCTTGTTTTGGTAGTCCGAGGTATATCGGATTGCAGAAGTCCAGTATTGGGGTTATCAGTGCTTGACAGACTGTACGGAAGTGTTCTGGAGCGAGGAGTGGTTTCAGTCTCCTGATGATTCGCATCCTGTAATATGCTTTTTGGATTGTTTTGTCTATGTGTGGTTTGAGGTTGAGTTTACTGTCCAGAGTAACCCCAAGGTATCTCACCTCCGATCTTATCGGTATCGTGGTGCTTTGTATCTTTATGTTTGGTGGGTGTGTGAAGCTTTGGTTTCGAGTGATGATTAAAGCTTCAGTCTTGTTGTAGTTTATAGCTAGATTGTTGTTTTGGCACCACTTCGCCATTTGGGTAAGGCAGTCTGCTATCTTAGAGAAGTCCGGGTTTTCGATTGATATCGGGGAGTATACCATTATATCGTCTGCGTATATTGTGTATTGGATGTTGTTCTCTTTCATAATGTTGCATATTGGTTGGATGCAGATGTTAAAAAGGAGTGCTGAGAGTGCGGATCCTTGTGGTACTCCTTGTTGGACGTTTATGGGCCGGGAGGTGTCCTGTCCCACCTTGACCTGTAGCTGTCTTTCTGTTAGGTACGAGTGGAACCATTTTAGAGTGGTACCGTGTATACCAGTGTTCTTCAGTCTCTCCAGGAGTATATTGTGATCAACTGTGTCGAACGCTGAGGAGATGTCGATGAAGATCATTATAATTCCATTCCTGATGTCGTCAATTATTCTTATGATGCTGTCGAAGAGGTAGATCAGGAGAGTTTCGACTCCATGGTTGGGACGAAATCCGTGTTGGTTGTCGTCGAGAGTTCCGTGTTCGTCAATGTGTTCCTGAAGTTGTAGTTGAACCGTCTTTTCGATTATTTTGCGAGGAAGGGTATGCTGGAGATTGGTCGGTATGCTGCTGGGTCCTTTTTGTCAAGAGAAGTTTTCTTTGTGATTGGTCTTACTGAGGCAAGCTTTAATTGCTGTGGCATGAGTCCTTGAGTGAGTGAGTTGTGTACCATTTTATGAATGTTTGGTATGAGGCTTGCTTTGGTGGCTTTGACCCATGACACTGGGCAAGGGTCTGTAGGAGCAGTGCTTGTGTTGATTGTGGAGATGATGTCTGATATCTGCTCTTTTGAGGGTGAGTGGAATGTGCCCCAGGTTTTGGGGTGGACGTTCGTTCTGTTGGTTCTACTGGGTGTTGAGCGCTCTGTGGAGTGGAATTTGTCTTTGATGTGGTCGGCGAATATCTGTGGATCCACTTGTATTTCTCTTTCTGCTGCTTGCTCTTTTGTCAGGGTTTTTACTATTTCGAAAAGTTCTCTGGGTTTGTTGATGGAAGAATTTATCAGGTTTGTGTGGAATTCTCTCTTTGATTGGTTGATGTGTTCATTGTATTGTTTTTGCTTTGTTAGGTAAAGATGTTGGTCGGAAGTAGTTTTGTTTTTTCTCCATCTCCGTTCAATTTTCCTGAGCTCCCTCTTTTCCTGTCGTATTTTTGCTGAGTACCATGGTTTGTTTTGTCTCTTGTTGTGGTGTTGTTTCTTGGTCCTGTCAACGGATGGTTTGGCGGCGTTAGCTAGGACATTGTTCCAGTTGGAAACTTGTTCCTCCAGGTCCTCTGAGTCAATGTTCAAGTGTTGTATTGTGTCCTGGATGAATTCGTCCTTGTCAAAGGACTTGAATCGTCTTTGTGTGTGTGGGAAGTTCGCTCTTTCGCTTGTCCAGTCTTCTTGTGATTGCAGATTTGTCTCGATTAAGTAATGGTCAGACCATGGTACTGGGGTGATGGTGGGTGTAGAGATTAGGTCTCTTGAAGTTAGGTAGTTTGATGCGAAGATGAGGTCTGGGGATGATCCTAGTCTGTGTGTTGGTGCATTGACTATCTGTGTGAATTGAAGTGATGACATTGCCTGAAGGAAGGCCTCTGCATCTTTTGTATTGGCGGACTTGAGGTTGAAGTCTCCGATTAGTAGTGCTGGTTTGTTGTTTGACGTTATGGCACAGGCTTCTTCGAGTATGAAGGCTAGTTCGTCGGGTGGAGCACGGGGTGCTCTGTAGGTTAGGCAGATTGCAATATTCTTGTTCTTGATGCTAATTGTGTTACACTGCTTTGTATCTGTGAGATTCAGTGTCTTGAACTTGAGTTCTGTTTTTGCTATTATTAGGACTCCTCCTCCACGCTTGTGGATGCGTGGGCAGTTGTATGCTGAGTAGTTGTTCGGTACTAGTTGGTTGAGTAGTACACTGTCGGTAGGGTTGAGCCATGTCTCTGTGATGCATATTATGTCTGGCTGTCGCTCTTCAATGTGGTCTACCAGAGTGTGTATCTTGTTGCAGATGGATCTGGCGTTTATGAGCTCAATTGATGTTTTCTTTGTGGAAGAGGTTGTTGCGACGTGTGCTTCCTTAGGGCCGGTGTTGGGGTTTGATTTGTGTCTGTTTTGTCTCTTTGTTTGGGGGGTTGCGAGTGTCTCTTTGTGTGTGTGTTGTGGACCGAGATATGGCAGTGCAGTTGGTGGGTACCATGGTGTGTTTGTTTGGGTGTAGTGGGGGTGTGTAGTTGGTGGGAGGAGTTGTGTGACTAGTAGGTATAGTGGGAGGAAGTATGTGGTGTGCATGTTGATAGCTTGTGATGTTCTGATAGGGCGACGCCTGTGTCCTTAGGTTTTCGTCTGTTGTTTGCTTTTTTGAGGAGAGCTGTACTTGTTGCAGGGGCTTGTCCTGGGGATGTGAAGTTGTATCTGTTGCGGTGCGGGAGCCTGTCCCGTGGAGGGAGCCTGTCCCTTGGATGTGAAGCTGTATCTGTTGCGGTGCGGGAGCCTGTCCCGTGGAGGGAGCCTGTCCCTTGGATGTGGAGCTGGATCTGATGCGGTGCGGGAGCCTGTCCCGTGGAGGGAGCCTGTCCCGTGGATGTGGAGCTGGATCTGTGGCGGACGCCTTGGTGCGGGAGCCTGTCCCGTGGAGGGAGCCTGTCCCGTGGATGTGGAGCTGGATCTGTGGCGGACGCCTTGGTGCGGGAGCCTGTCCCGTGGAGGGAGCCTGTCCCGTGGATGTGGAGCTGGATCTGTGTTGGTCGTCTTGGTGCGGGGGCCTGTCCCGTGGATGTGACGCTGGATCTGTCGCGGTGCGGGAGCCTGTCCCGTGGGGGGAGCCTGTCCCGTGGAGGTGGAGCCGGATCTGTGGTGGTCGCCCTGTTGCGGGGGTCTGTCCCGTGGATGTGGAGCTGGGTTTGTCGCGGTGCGGGAGCCTGTCCCGTGGAGGGAGCCTGTTTCGTGTGTGTGCAGCTGGATCTGTTGATGAACTCTTGGTCTGACCCACTATGGTACATCCCAAGTCCCTATGTTCTTATCTAGCTAAAGATGACATTGCTCTAACATAGCATCAGCACTGGCATATCTCTGGGTTTAAGGTATCAATCTGGACAAACATGGTAATACCAAATATGGCCTATAAACGATGGTAGTTAACAACACTGGCATATCCCTGGGTTTACAGTATCGATCTGGACAAACATGGTAATACCTAATATGGCCTGTAAACGCTGGAAGCTAACAACAGTATCCAGAGGGAACTAGTCACTAGAGTGCCCAACACTGATCTTGGATTCTAGTCCCAAACATGAATTTCTACCCTTTAAATTAGTATTTTTATGAGAGGCAGGAGGATAATCCTAGCTGTAGAGAGTGGTGCTGCTGCAATCAGATGATTTAAACAGAACTATACATTCAATTATTGTTAGGAGTGCAGTTAATTCATATAAGTAATGAAGCAGTGTTGATAGTTTAAAAATCACTCAAATGAGTGTGACTTACGTGCCCCAGAGTTTCAGCTCTTTAGGCAGTTCGGCGTCTTCGGAGTTGGTATTCTGCGTTTCCACTGTGAGTTGGTGGATTGTCAGTACCTTGATTGTACGCGAGCTCGACCCCGAGGGAGCTCAGCTGTACCAAGAGGGAGGTGTAGTCTCAGCGTCGTTTTTTCTGTTATGTTTCTGTGACGATCTTGGGGGTGCCTTTGCCTAAGGGCCGTGCCAAAGGGCCCTCTTGCGCGGCCCTCAGGCGCGGGCCCGCAAGGCGCGGGTGCGCCTGTGGCGTTCTCCTTTTAAATGGAGAGCTGTGCCCCGATTGGGTAGAGATGCTCTGAGACACGCTGCTGGAGGGGTGGAGCCAAAAAGCAGCTTCCCCCGAAGAGCTCTTTTGTGTGCAGCAAGGTCTTTTGTAGCTGGCTTGCTCTTTTCTTGCCGCCGATCTTCTGGAGCAGGGCAGGCTCCCTTCGATGAGGCTTCGACTCGGGTAGATGGCTCAGCTCCTCCTGGAGCTAAGCAGAGCAAGAGAGGATCCTGTGCCTGTGGCTTCTCCTTTTAAATGGAGAGCTGTGCCCCGATTGGGTAGAGATGCTCTGAGACACGCTGCTGGAGGGGTGGAGCCAAAAAGCAGCTTCCCCCGAAGAGCTCTTTTGTGTGCAGCAAGGTCTTTTGTAGCTGGCTTGCTCTTTTCTTGCCGCCGATCTTCTGGAGCAGGGCAGGCTCCCTTCGATGAGGCTTCGACTCGGGTAGATGGCTCAGCTCCTCCTGGAGCTAAGCAGAGCAAGAGAGGATCCTGTGCCTGTGGCTTCTCCTTTTAAATGGAGAGCTGTGCCCCGATTGGGTAGAGATGCTCTGAGACACGCTGCTGGAGGGGTGGAGCCAAAAAGCAGCTTCCCCCGAAGAGCTCTTTTGTGTGCAGCAAGGTCTTTTGTAGCTGGCTTGCTCTTTTCTTGCCGCCGATCTTCTGGAGCAGGGCAGGCTCCCTTCGATGAGGCTTCGACTCGGGTAGATGGCTCAGCTCCTCCTGGAGCTAAGCAGAGCAAGAGCACACGCACACAGCTTAGAGGGAACAGTGACGGCAAGCAAGCATTGAGCCCTGGAAGCACTTTCTACCGAGGGCATCCAGGTTCCAGGTCTCCCGGCCGGGAGGCACCGAGGAATGCATCTTCTGACTCTTCAGACGATGCATGGCCGATTCCACAACCAATTAATTTTCTCTGTATTTTTAATTGTATTTCATTATAATTTTTTATGTTTGTGGTTGATATTTGATTGATGTAATACAATAGATTTTAGATATAGATATGTATTGTTTTTATAATTTTTAATTTAGATTTTCATTGTATCTCGGGTTTTTTTGAGTTTAACAAGAGTTGTTGTGACATGTGAAATTTTTAGTCACCTTTGGGTTTCATTTGAGACCTAAGATGCCTAGTATAGTCAGATATAGTCTTTTTTATGTGTAATATAGTTTTCTTATGTTTATATTTATTGTTTTAGCCCTCCTTTGAAATTTATTGTTTTAATTTTAACTGTATTTATTTCTTAATGTAATTTTACAATTTATATGTTTTTTTTTAGTGTGCCCTGATAACCCCTGATGAAGTGATATACGAAACACGGTCCTGTGTTGGGTTTAGGCCACTTAATTTGTAATAATAAAGGTGTTGGGTGTTGAACCTACCGCTTCCTGGTCTTGTTTTCAGCTCAATTTGAGTGGCTAGCGCTGTTTTCTTTTGTTGGTCCACCGGTACAGTAAAGGCCTCCTTGGGGGGGAGTCATACTGCAGGGCCTCAAGCTCCTCGGCTCGAGGTTCCTCCTCGGGATCCACAGGGAAGGCCAAGGCCTTGGCCATGTCCCGCACGAAGTCCGAGAACCGGGTGTCCTCCGGGGGGACCATCTTCGAAGCTCGGACTCCGGTGAGTCAGAAGGGACACACCAGGTCCGAAATGTGTCCGGGGACTCCTCGTCCTCCGTTTTCCAGCCCAACCCCTCGGAGGAGGAATTGAGTGGCTCCGGTCGGGCAGGCATCGATGCCATCCACCCCGACGCAGAGGGTACCGGCGTCGACGACCTCGGTCCCAAACGGGAGGCCGAGGGAGACCTTTGCCGAGGATCGACTCAAGAGCGCATGACCTCGAGGATCGGCTCAGCCTCCGGGGTCAACTTGGACGTCGATGTCCCGGTGGTCGGGGCAGATGCACTGGTGAGACCGGCGATCAGTGCCCGCTGCTGCTCCATGAAGGCAGCCAAGCTGCTCTCCAAGGCCGTCAACCTGAGTCTGAGCTCAGGAGAGTCAGCAGCCCCTGACTCGGCCCCCGACAGCGTCGGGCCCGACGTCGGCTCCCCCGGAGGAGAGTCCACGAGGACTATAGTACTCACGTGACCCGGGGACTCCGTCTCTACATGAGGTTGTTTAGCAGGCCGCTCAGACTCCGAAGACCTGGGACGGCGCTCGGGGCTATGCGACCTGGCCTGGAGGAACCAAGTGCGTCCACCGACGACGCCCTCGCGGGTTTCTTCTTCCTGCGATGCTCCCGTGAGGGAGACCCCCTCTCAGAGGAACCGCAGTGATGCTCGGGATCGGAGTCTCAAGACGTCGAGGCCTCTGACGAAGTCCGGGCCCGGCTGGATGCGGAGTCAGAGAAGATGCTTTCTTTTTGGTGCTGCCGGCTCCTCATTGCCTTTGAGGACATTTTCCCACACAGGCCACAGATCATCGGGTCATGATTGGGCCAGAGGCAGTGGAGGCAGCAGTCATGTGTGTCGGTGAGAGACATAAGTTTCACTTCTTAAACCCGCTGGCAGCCATCGGGGGAAAAAGGGCCCCTGCGAGTTCAAACGACAGGGCTGCCAGTGAAAAATAGAAAAATGGCGCATACGCTAGTCACTAAGGACAAAAACCGAAAAAAGAAGTCCGGGCTCGATACCGGTGTACCGGGCCCAGGCGGTAAAGGGAAACTGGCGTCGAACTGAAGAAAACACGAGTCTACGCTGAAAAATCAACTTTTTCCTCGGGTGAAAATGAAACATGTCCGTCGGGCTCCGCGGAAAAAAGACTGAGCAAGATGGCACCCTTGGGCGGGAAGGGGACCACGCACGCGCGCTGCATTCCCAAAGGCTTTCTTTGAAAGCTGGGGAAATGCTCTGCATGGGGGCTCTGTCGGCGCCGACGTCACCCATATGTGAGGACTGACTTCCTACTTGGTCCTGGAGAAATAACCTGCATATCTTAAACACAGTCCCCTATTCTCCATGACATCCTTCCTTAACTTCTGGTCTTACCTCATAAATAAAGCTTCTGTTCTTAGATATTTATAAAATAGAAATATAGGGGGGATATTCAGCAAAAGCAGCTAACCGCCACAGATGAAACTTAAACCTGGATATTCAATGCCAGGGTCATGTCTGGCTCCAGCATTGAATAACTAGGTTGCCCGGATTGGGAGGTAGCTAACTGGGCAGTAGCGATATTCAGCTAGGCCAGCCTTTGCTGAGCCTTACTTTGCCATAACTGAATAGCAGCTCAATATCACTGCTGCCCAGTTCTGGCTCGGTGGTTAACCAGTTAGCATCGGGGCATGCAGCAGCGGCAGCCTCGGATATTCAGCGGCACTAACCATATTAGTGTCACTGAATATCCCGGGTAGAGGGATTAGCATGGTTAGCAAGTCTGCTAATCACGTTAATCTCGCTGAATAATGGGCCCTTAGATTTTCATTTTCCAGCTAATTCGATGTTCATTGAGGGCGCACACAAAAAAAAAAATCAGCATTTATCCGTGTCTCTACATCAAAAGGTACTATCTTTTGTTATCTTTTCTAGTGGAAACAAATATGTATGTTTGTGTTGCTTAAGAATTGTTGGCACTGAAAAGACACAAAAATCAAATGAAGGATGCAAGACATCTAAGGAAGTGGTGGATTTTTTTTTTTTAATGTTTATTCAATAAACACATTTTTTGGATTGGGGGGTGTTTAATCAGTTAAAACCTAAAATCAGAAGCTTGACTCATGATGACATTTGCATTACTTTGATAATGCTTTTTCCAATTGCCACTACTACTCTAGATACAGCCTCCAAAACTGGGCCAAACACAACCAAATCATTGAAATGGCCTCATGGTGGAAGTCATCACTGTAACAGATCTGTGCATGCTCGAGACAGATATGAAGAGGAGTGGTAGGGTCAAGAAGACAGGTAAACAACACAGCAGAGAGGCAAGTTGGTGCTGGGTTGCATATGGGAACTTATATGCAATCTACTCAAAATGGATGAAGCTCAACTGGGCAGACAAGATAAAGATCAAAAATTACCTGCCATCATTTACAATGTTATCTTAAAATACTGCACAGTAAATAATTTTTTTATGGCAGCTGTTCTACACTTCTGCACACGAAAGCATGAAATGATTTTGTTTAGTTTATTTCATTTGATTCACCATCTTTTATCAAGGACAGCAAAGTAGTTTACACAATAAAATTAAATAAAAGAAGGGGAAGAGTGTGACTGGACCCAAGGTTATTCCAGGTTTACACCAGTATGAGGTAACAGGAATTTCCCACTGGGCTATCTGGATGGCACTTTTCAGAAATGGAAAGAAAGAGGTTTGAGGTGGGTGACAGTTTTGGGGGTAAGAAGAAGTGGTTAGCTTTGAGGATTTACAAGAGGCATATTCAGTCCAAGATAGGGAGAGATTTCATTACTTGCCGGTTTTACACTACAAAGGAGGAGATGGGGTGGAGAAGATGGGTGGGAGATCGTATGGAAGGAGGAAAGGGTAGCAGCGGAAGTATGGGTGGGAGGGGAGAATTGGGAGGAAGTAGATGAGGAGGGGGGTAGATGAGGAGGAGGGGAATTGGAGGGTGATCTTGTGGATTTTGTCATGGAAGTAGTCGGCTAGGGTTTGGGCAGAGAGGGAGGGTGGGACCAGGGGCGGAGGCGCCTTGAGGAGAGAATTGAAGGTATTAAAGAGGCGGCGAGGATCAGAGGCAAGGGAGTTGGTTAGATGGATGTAGTATTCTTGTTTTGCAAGTGCTATGGCTGACTGGAAGGAGCCTAGCATGAATTTGAAGTGTAGAAGGTCTTCTGGGGAGTGGGATTTGGACCAAGCACGTTCAGCAGAACAGGCACAGGTGCGTAGATAGCGGGTTGTGGATGAAAGCCAGGACTGGGGAACAGATCGTCTGACAGGACGTGGGGTGGGTGGGGCAAGAGTGTCAAAAGCAGAGGATAGTGCAGCATTATAAGAGGATACTGCCTCATCGATGGACTTGGAGGACATAATGGAGGAGAGAGATGGAGAAATGGTGGAGAAGAGGGTTAGGGGATCAATATTGTGGATGTTTCTAAATAGGATGGAGGAGACGGCGCGAGGTTGGGACGGCGGGGAGCTGAAGATTAAAGGTTAATAGGTGATGATCAAATGAGGGGAGGATTGAGTTACGGAAGTTTGAGGAAGAGGAATTAGAGAAGAGTATTAGGTCAAGGCAGTGGCCGTGTAGGTGGGTGGGGGCAGTGGAGCAAAGTCAGAGGTCAAAGGAGGAGGTGAGGGCGAGGAACTTTAAAGCATGGGGATCGGAGGGGTTATCGACGTGAATGTTAAAATCGCCAAGAATAAGAGTGGGGGAAGAGGGATCCAGGAAGATGGAGAGCCAGGAGTCAAAGTCGGTGAGGAAGGTCGATTTGGATTTGTCAGGTGGGCAAACAGCTATTCGGATCAATGTATCAAGGCTCCCACCCAGCTTAGAACCCTCTGACATAAATCCCCAGCCTCCCCCTCCCGGGCATCTACCAGGTAAATTCCCTGGTAGCAAGTGGGTAGGCAGGAGTCATCCCTGCATGCTCCTGCCCTGTCAGTTTCTGGCTTTAAAGCAGCCCCTCCCAATCTCTAGCAGTAGTTGTGCCCTTATTTGGCAGTTTCATCCCAATAAGTCTACTGCTAGGGGTTGGGAGGTGTGATTTTGAACCCAGGTGCTGATGGGGAAGGAGGACATGGAAGCACTTCAAAAAGATACCCAGTGCTTTGTAAAAGGGACCAGGGATCTTTGACAAAGCGTAGTTACTCACCTGTAACAGGTGATCTCCGGGAACAGCAGGAATTTAGTCTTCACATATGGGTATCGTCGGTACCGACGGAGCCCACGCAGGAACGCTCCCCAGCGTCCAATAGGAAAGCTTTTGGGAGCATCCCACAGCGCATGCGTGCTGCCTTCCCGCCTCTGTATCTCTCTCACTTCAGTTGAGTTTATAACTGAGACCAAAGGAGAGAAGTATTTATTTATTTATTTATTTAACAGCTCTTATATACCGCGCTATTTGACATCAGTGCGGTTTACATTAAACAAAATACACTCAGATTTAGAGAACTAGAGAAAGTAGAAGTAGAGAAAGAGAGAGATAGAGACCAACTCCTAGGGAGGTGGGTGGGTTGTGAAGACTAAATTCCTGCTGTTCCCGGAGATCACCTCTTACAGGTGAGTAACTACGCTATCTCCAGGAACAAGCAGGAATGTAGATTTCACATATGGGGACTCCCCAGCTCAAAGATGCCAAAGGGTGACCCCAGCTGGCTGCGAACGCAGGTGAGATGGGTCATGCTTCCTCCCATGGACCTTAGGTATCCAAACTGTGGATGGTGGATAGGAGTTGTATTAAGTATGGAAGAGATATTGTAGTCATAGAGCAGCCAAAAGAGGAGGCGGCGTCCTCGCCATCACCAGATCTGATCTTCAATTCAACATAAAAGATGCAACCAGCTCACCGCTCCTAGACACAATCTCGATAGAGAACAAGTGTTCCTCCATCAATCTACTCTACAGAGCACCATCATCTGATGCAGATGCACTAACAACAATAATAGATGCAGCCGCAAACTCCCAGAGCCCACATACAACAAGCTGGGTACTAGGAGACTTCAACCTCCCCTCCCTGCAAGACTCTCACTCAAAGGCGTTCCTCGAAGCCATGAAAGATCTAGGATATAGCCAATTAATCAAGGAACCTACCCATATAAAAGGAGGCATGCTAGATCTAATATTCACAACAGACCCAACCATCAGAAAAACAACCATCCCTGATATATCAATCACCGCTGTCCCATGGTCAGATCACTCATTAATCCTATTCCAAATTCCTCAGCCAAGCCATGTCCAAAAAGATGAAACCACTCGAGTGCTTTACCGGAGATTCCTTTTTCTTTGAGGTGTTCAAGGAGGCGCTCATGGCTAACGGAATCAAACGCTGCAGCGATGTCAAGGAAGACAAGGACAAAGCCTTGGCGGGTATTGTCGATGCCTGATATTATGTTGCTGAAGAGTGTGGTGAGAAGGGTCTCGACCCCGTGAGATTCTCTAAATCCATGCTGGCATGGATCCAGTGGTGCATTGGAATCAATGTGATCTTGTATTTGTCTCTGAACTATCTTTTCCATTATTTTTGCAAGCAATGGTATGCTTGCTATGGGTCTGTAGGATTCTGGTTTCTGTTGGTCGAGCTTGTTGTTTTTTAGTAGAGGTCTTATTGAAGTTTGTTTGAGGGTGCGTGGGAAATCACCTGTTGTGAACGATTGTTGAATAAGTCTGGATATGATTGGACTGAGGTCAGTCCGGAGATCCTTGACCCAGAAAGCTGGGCATGGATCAGATTGCGCTGTGGACGTATTGATGGCTGCTATGGTGTCTTC
Source organism: Ichthyophis bannanicus (assembly GCA_033557465.1). Classification (NCBI taxonomy): domain Eukaryota; kingdom Metazoa; phylum Chordata; class Amphibia; order Gymnophiona; family Ichthyophiidae; genus Ichthyophis; species Ichthyophis bannanicus. The sequence continues at coordinate 209,173,743 of CM066043.1, read as the reverse complement.
GATGCATCGTTTGGATGGAGTTGAGAAGGTAGTGAGTGGTGTTTGATTGTAGGGCTGAAGGATGATGCTGGACACTGGGTTGTTGTTTATCTGACAAAGTTTCGTTTGTAGATAATCCGCATATGTTTGAGGATGGATTCCATTTGTTTGTTCTGATGCAGGTTCTGTTGTAAGTTGCTTAACGAGGGCAAACAGGTCACGAGGTTTGTTGAGGGATCTCTTTAAAGTGTCGGCGTGGTAACGTCTCATGGTTTCAGTCACTGCGGTACGGTGCGCTGTGAGTTGTAAATTGTATGCCTTTTGGTCTGCTTCTGAGCGTGAGCGGCGCCAGCGTCTCTCAAGTTTTCACGCCTTTTGCAACAGAAAACCCAGACCTCGAACCAATAACATGCTGCATAAACGAAATATCCAATTGGCTACAATCCCAAAACCTCCGGATTCAACACAAGAAGACGGAGGTGATGTTCATTACAAGGAACCGTAACTTCACTGCCCCAACAATACTGAAAGTGAAGGAAGCAGACCTCCAGACCAAATCCGCGATCAGATACCTCGGCATCACACTAGACCAGAACCTAAATATGCAGGCTCATATAAGTAACACTGTAAGGGCAGTATATCATAAAATTAGATCCCTTAGATACCTAAGATCTCTGCTGGAGCCAGATGATTTCAGGACTATCTATCAGGCACTAATTATCCCGCATTTCGATTATGCAAATGCAATACTTCAAGGTCTCCCCCAAACCACCCTAAACCCACTGCAAATGGCAATGAACACCGCAGCAAGAGTACTACACGGAGCATCCAGGAAAGACCATGTCACACCTATAATGAAACAACTCCACTGGCTCCCGATTCAAGGTAGAATTACATTCAAGACCTTGCTGCTCACCTTCAAAGCCACCAAAGGTCTCTCGTCAACTTCACTAACTGAGCTAATCCAGATGACACCCCACAACAGAGACAGAAGGTCAGTAGCTCAAAACACCTTGATAGTCCCAAGATCTATAACTCAATGCTCCAAGTCAACATCCAGCAGGACTTTCAATCTTTATGCACCAGTGATCTGGAATAACCTCCCTCACAACATCAGATCAATCCCAGACATATTCCAATTCAGGAAGGCCGTGAAACACTACCTCTTCCTCATACATTACCCTGAACCTAATAGAAACTCAGCACCATTTGCCGAAACCACCCAAATCACCACTGTCTAAAACCATACAAACACATGATCAGCCTACAAATTGTATATATTGTATATTTTGTGGTTGTACATAGTTACCCTGTTAGCCAAGTTGAATATCCTGCTCATATGTAAACACAAAGTACTATTGGAAATGTGTATGTTCACTGTTTATTGTAAACCGCGCTGATGCTGAATAGCGCGGTATAGAAGAGACTTTAAATAAATAAATAAATAAATAATCCTGACCAGAGTCCTTGTCTAAGCAATAGTAGGCTGTGAAGGTATGTACCGAAGTCCAAGTGGCTGCTTTGCAGATGTCATCAATTGAGACAGAACGAAGGTTAGCCATTGAGGCTGCCATTGCTCTCACATTGTGAGCCGTGACATGGCCTTGGAGAGAAAGTCCCTTACTCTGATATGTATAGGATATGCAATTTGCAATCCAATTTGACAGCGTTCTTTTAGAAACTGGAAGTCCCAAATGACTAGATTCAAAAGCCACAAAAAGCTGAGAAGATTTTCTATGTGGCTTAGTTCTTTGGAGATAAAAAGCTAAGGCTCTTTTACAATCCAATGTGTGAAGATTCCTTTCCGCACTGGAGGCATGAGGCCTAGGGAAGAATATAGGAAGATAAACCGACTGGTTTAAATGAAAAGGCGAAACCACCTTTGGCAGAAAATGAGGATGAGTCCTGAGGACTACTTTATCATGGTGAAACCTTGTATAAGGAGGGTCAGCCACTAACGCCTGTAGTTCACTAATGCGTCTTGCAGAAGTGATGGCAATTAGGAAAATAACTTTCCACGAAAGAAACTTTAGGTCTGAAGCGGCTAAAGGTTCAAAGGGCGGTTTCATAAGCTGACCAAGAACAAGATTTAGATCCCATGCCACCGGTGGTGGTTTAATGGGAGGTTTTGTTAAAAGTAGGCCTCTCATAAATCTTGATATAAGTGGATGAGAGGAAATAGGTTGCCCATCGAAAGGTTTATGAAAAGCAGCAATAGCACTAAGATGGAACCTAACTGAATTGGTCTTCAGACCAGAAGTTGATAATTGTAGAAGATACTCTAGTAGCAACTCTACAGGTACTAAAAGGGGGTTAAGTCCCTTTTGTGAACACCAGATAGAGAATCTTTTCCACTTGAAAGCGTAGGAACGCCTTGTGGAGGGGTTTCTGGAAGCCAGGAGGATATCCTTTACTTGCTGAGAAAGGTTAACATCCTGGAATTCTAGGCTTTCAGTAACCAGGCCCTGAGGTGTAGGGACTCTGGATTGGGATGCAGTAAAGATCCGTTCTCCTGCGATAGGAGATTTGGAGCATTCCCCAACTCCAGAGGAGTAGTTTGAGAGAGACGCAGAAGAAGAGGATACCACGTTTGCCATGGCCAACGTGGAGCTATGAGTATCATACGACCTCTGTCTCTCTGAAGTCTGAATAAAGTCTTAGGGATAAGGGGAATGGGTGAGAAGGCATAGAGGCAGTCCTGTCCCCAGTGGAGTAGGAAAGCATCTCTTGCATGACAGTTTTGAGCCAGAATTCTGGAACAGAATTGGGGAAGTTTGGCATTCTGTGGTCTTGCAAAGAGGTCTATACCTGGTGTTCCCCAGATTCGAAACACTCGAGAAAGCTGGTATGAGTGGAGGGACCACTCGTGTGGCAGCAGTATTCGACTGAGTTTGTCTGCCCACAAGTTCTGAATGCCCGGAAGGTATACTGCAAACAGGTGAATTTGTAACTTTCTGGCGAGGGCCCATATTCACAAAGCTTCATTGCATAGCGACAGAGAGCCTGTTCCGCCTTGCTTGTTCACATAGAACATAGCTACCTGATTGTCGGTTTGGACCAGTACTGTTTTCTTGCTGAGATGGCCCTGAAAGACTTGAATAGCACTGAAAATGGCTCTCAGCTCTAGGAGGTTTATGTGAAGGGAAACCTCCTGTGAGGTCCAAAGACCCTGAGTGGAGAGATCGTGCAAGTGGGCCCCCCAACCCATCCTGGATGCATCTGTCATCAGAGCGGTTTGGCATAGAGGCTGCTGGAAAGGAGAGCCTACACGGAGGTTTTCCAGGGATTGCCACCATTGCAGGAATGAAATCAGACATGTGGTAGTTCTGATTTTGTCTGTTAGTTGATCCGAGGCTTGTGACCACTGAGAAGAAAGGGTCCACTGTGCTGCTCACATGTGCAGGTGAACATAGGGAACCACATGGACAGTGAATGCCATGTGTCCAAGCAGTTGAAGCATCTCCCAAGCAGTAAGGAATACCTTCATAGATGCTTGAGATGCCAGTTGTATTATACGTAGACAGCGTGGCTGGGGCAGGAAAGCCTTTGACTGCCGTGTGTCTAGACGAGCCCCTATGAATTCTAGAGATTGAGAGGGGGTGAGATGAGATTTTGGGAGGTTTATGACCAACCCCAAGTATTGCAGAATTGTTATTGCTCAAGAGAGAGCGAAGCTGGCCTCTGGAGCTGTCGATGCTCGAATGAGCCAATCGGCTAAGTAAGGGAAGACGAATATTCCCAGAGTCCTCATAAATGCTACTACCACTGCCATGCATTTTGTGAAGACTCTCGGAGCAGAGGCAAGTCCGAAATGAAGAACTCTGTACTGGAAGTGTCTTCCTTGGATCAGGAATCGAAGGAACTTCCTGTGATCTCAGTGGATGAGAATATGCGTGTACGATCTCTTAGATCTAGAGAACATAGCCAATCTTGACTTTGAAGGTATGGTAAAAGTGTTCCGAGGGAGATCATCTTGAACTTTTCTCGGAACAAATACTTGTTTAATTCTCTGAGGTCTAGTATAGGCCTGTGTCCCCCTGTCTTCTTTGGAATAAGAAAATAGGGGGAGTAGAACCCTGTCCCCTGTTGGGATATGGGCACTTCTTTGATTGCTCCTTGAGCCAGAAGTGACGTGACCTCCTGCCACAAGAGGTCGTGGCAGGGCCCTGAGAATTGAACTGCCTCAGAATTGTAGGTGGCGGCAAGTTGAGGAAATGAAGCTTGTATCCCAATCTTACAATGGACAGAGTCCAATTTTCTGATGTTATTTGTTGCCATCTTTTGACAAAATACGACATGAAATAAAGGCGTATTTATAGAGCGTATACTATTGTATTGATAAGTCAATTTTGCGCTCCAAAACTTAGTACCCCTACAGTTTCAAAACATTTTTCAACTTAACTGTTCATCAAAAATATGGCTAGGTCTCAGACTTCCCGGCACTTTTTTGGCGTTCTGTCAGTGAACCAACAGAGCCGTGCCAACTAGCATCAACGACCTGCCAGAATGGTGAACAGTTGACAATATATGTAAAGACTATTTAACATACTTAAGACATTACATAATTAAAGTACAGCCAATTATCTTCAAAAATGGCTCAACCGCCAACCCTACCAAAGTGTATAAACAAATGACATATGAAAAATCTAAAATGTATCAAAGTCAAAGTCGCTCTTTTTCAGTCCATTCTGGTGATCAGTCTTCTGCCCCTTTCCCTCTCACTTGTGGTGTACCGCAGGGTTAGCGTAGTTACTCACCTGTAACAGGTGTTCTCCAGGAGCAGCAGGAATCAGTCCTCACTTATGGGTGACGTCGGCGCCGACGGAGCCCTCGCGGAGCAATTTTCCCCAGCTTTCAAAGAAAGCCTTTGGGAATTGCAGCGCGCATGCGCGGTCGTCTTCCCGCCCGAGGGTGCCATCTTAGCCAGTCAGATGACATAGCTAAAAAAGACAGCATAAAAATTTGCAAAAAGAACATAAGCAGACGATTGCAACTCCAAGGGGAGGAGGGAGGGTAGTGAGGACTGATTCCTGCTGCTCCTGGAGAACACCTGTTACAGGTGAGTAACTACGCTTTCTCCAGGACCAAGCAGGAAGTCAGTCCTCACTTATGGGACTCCCAAGCTCAAGGCTACCGGAGACCCTAAGCACAAAAATGAGCTCCCTCTAGCTCAGCAGCACAGAAGGATAGAATCTTCGCTGAATTATCACCCACCGGTAGCCCACATCCGGGATGGAGGGTAGGAGTTGCTCAGACCTCAAAGAGATTACGGAGGACTGCCTGTCCGAAAGCACTGTCCCTACGGGACTCCCTCTCGAGACAGTAATGGACCGCAAAAGTCTGGCTCGAAGACCAAGTAGCGGCCCGGCAGATGTCTGCCAGCGGAACAGAGCGGAGGTAAGCCACTGACGTGGCCTTTGCCCGAACGCAATGAGCCGTGACTCTACTTTCTAAGGAGAGCCCGGCTGCCCCATAAGCCCAAGAGATACAGTCCGCCACCCAGATGGACAGAGTACGCTTGGAGACCGGGAGCCCCAATCTATTGGGGTCAAAAGACACAAAAAGCTGAGCAGCTTTACGGTGCTCCCGCGTACGGTCAAGGTAGAAGTTCAGAGCCCTTCTACAGTCCAGGGTATGGAGGACCGTCTCAGCTCGGCTGGAGTGTGGTCTGGGAAAGAAGGTTGGAAGTACCACCTCCTGATTGATGTGAAAAGGGGAGACCACTTTAGGCAGAAATTTCGGATGAGTCCGTAGGACCACCCTATTCTTGTAGAACCTAGTGTAAGGGGGATCAGACACGAGGGCCTGCAATTCACTTACGCGTCTAGCGGAAGTGAGGGCTATCAAGAACAGAGTTTTCCAAGACAGAAAACGGAGAGAACAGGTAGCCATAGGTTCAAAAGGCGGACAGGTGATCCGCTGCAAAACCACATTCAGGTCCCAGTCAGGCGCTGGCGGGCGCAGAGGTGGTTTAAGTAGAAGGAGACCTCGGAGAAACCTCGCTACGAGAGGGTCATTGGAGAGAGGTCTGCCGTCCACCGGCACATGATGTGCTGAAAGAGCACTGAGGTGAACTTTGACGGAGTTGGACTTAAGTCCCAGATTAGAGAGGTGCAGCAAGTACTGCAAGATCACCGACACCGGGCAGGAGAAGGGATCCTGAGACTGTTGGGTACACCAGACTGCAAAGCGACGCCATTTAAGGGAGTAGCATTTGCGGGTAGAAGGCCGTCGCGAAGCCAAGACGACCTCCTCCACCTCCGCCGGCAGGAGAAGGGGAGCAAGGACTACCCTCTCAGCAGCCAGGCCATGAGGTTGAGAGACCTGAGGTTGGGGTGCAGGAGGGACCCCTGATCCTGAGTGAGGAGATCCGGTTGTACCCCCAGAGGGATTGGATCCTCCACCGCCAGTTGCAGCAGGAGCGGAAACCACGGCTGCCTGGGCCAGCGAGGGGCCACCAGGATCATGAAGGCTTTGTCTCGGAGAACCTTGAAAAGAGTCCGAGAGACTAGCGGGATGGGAGGGAAAGCGTACAGAAGGCTCCCCGACCACGAGATCAGAAAGGCGTCCGCCGCAACCCGAAGGGGGTGTGGCTGACGAGAGAGCGTAGTTACTCACCTGTAACAGGTGTTCTCCAGGAGCAGCAGGAATCAGTCCTCACTTATGGGTGACGTCGGCGCCGACGGAGCCCTCGCGGAGCAATTTTCCCCAGCTTTCAAAGAAAGCCTTTGGGAATTGCAGCGCGCATGCGCGGTCCTCTTCCCGCCCGAGGGTGCCATCTTAACCAGTCAGATGACATAGCTAAAAAAGACAGCATAAAAATTTGCAAAAAAGAACATAAGCAGACGATTGCAACTCCAAGGGGAGGAGGGAGGGTAGTGAGGACTGATTCCTGCTGCTCCTGGAGAACACCTGTTACAGGTGAGTAACTACGCTTTCTCCAGGACCAAGCAGGAAGTCAGTCCTCACTTATGGGACTCCCAAGCTTAAGGCTACCGGAGACCCTAAGCACAAAAATGAGCTCCCTCTAGCTCAGCAGCACAGAAGGAAAGAATCTTCGCTGAATTATCACCCACCGGTAGCCCACATCCGGGATGGAGGGTAGGAGTTGCTCAGACCTCAAAGAGATTACGGAGGACTGCCTGTCCGAAAGCACTGTCCCTACGGGACTCCCTCTCGAGACAGTAATGGACCGCAAAAGTCTGGCTCGAAGACCAAGTAGCGGCCCGGCAGATGTCTGCCAGCGGAACAGAGCGGAGGTAAGCCACTGACGTGGCCTTTGCCCGAACGCAATGAGCCGTGACTCTACTTTCTAAGGAGAGTCCGGCTGCCCCATAAGCCCAAGAGATACAGTCCGCCACCCAGATGGACAGAGTACGCTTGGAGACGGGGAGCCCCAATCTATTGGGGTCAAAAGACACAAAAAGCTGAGCAGCTTTACGGTGCTCCCGCGTACGGTCAAGGTAGAAGTTCAGAGCCCTTCTACAGTCCAGGGTATGGAGGACCGTCTCAGCTCGGCTGGAGTGTGGTCTGGGAAAGAAGGTTGGAAGTACCTCCTCCTGATTGATGTGAAAAGGGGAGACCACTTTAGGCAGAAATTTTGGGTGAGTCCGTAGGACTACCCTATTCTTGTAGAACCTAGTGTAAGGGGGATCACACACGAGGGCCTGCAATTCACTTACGCGTCTAGCGGAAGTGAGGGCTATCAAGAACAGAGTTTTCCAAGACAGAAAACGGAGAGAACAGGTAGCCATAGGTTCAAAAGGCGGACAGGTGATCCGCTGTAAAACCACATTCAGGTCCCAGTCAGGCGCTGGCGGGCGCAGAGGTGGTTTAAGTAGAAGGAGACCTCGGAGAAACCTCGCCACGAGAGGGTCATTGGAGAGAGGTCTGCCGTCCACCGGCACATGATGTGCTGAGAGAGCACTGAGGTGAACTTTGACGGAGTTGGACTTAAGTCCCAGATTAGAGAGGTGCAGCAAGTACTGCAAGATCACCGACACCGGGCAGGAGAAGGGATCCTGAGACTGTTGGGTACACCAGACTGCAAAGCGACGCCATTTAAGGGCGTAGCATTTGCGGGTAGAAGGCCGTCGCGAAGCCAAGACGACCTCCTCCACCTCCGCCGGAAGGAGAAGGGGAGCAAGGACTACCCTCTCAGCAGCCAGGCCATGAGGTTGAGAGACCTGAGGTTGGGGTGTAGCAGGGACCCCTGATCCTGAGTGAGGAGATCCGGTTGTACCCCCAGAGGGATCGGATCCTCCACCGCCAGTTGCAGCAGGAGCGGAAACCACGGCTGCCTGGGCCAGCGAGGGGCCACCAGGATCATGAAGGCTTTGTCTCGGAGAACCTTGAAAAGAGTCCGAGAGACTAGCGGGATGGGAGGGAAAGCGTACAGAAGGCTCCCCGACCACGAGATCAGAAAGGCGTCCGCCGCAACCCGAAGGGGGTGTGGCTGACGAGAGCAGAAGCGAGGAAGCTGCCGGTTGTGAGGACTGGCAAAGAGATCCACCGTGGGGAGACCCCACTTGAGGAAGAGCTTCTGAACTACCAAGGGATCCAGACGCCACTCGTGCGGCTGGAGGACCCTGCTGAGTTTGTCTGCAAGGCAATTTTCTTGGCCCGGGAGATAAACTGCCTTGAGGAGGATGCCGTGACTGACGGCCCAAGAGCAGAGCTTCTGTGCCTCCCGGCAGAGGAGGAAGGAGCCCGTGCCCCCCTGCTTGTTCACGTAGAACATGGCAACTTGATTGTCCGTCTGGACAAGGACGGACTGTTGGGAAGTCAGGTGGGAGAAGGCCTTGAGAGCTAGGCGGATCGCCCTGAGCTCCAGGAAGTTGATCTGCTGAGCCGACTCCCACGTGGTCCAGAGGCCCTGAGTACGTGCCTCTTGGCAATGTGCTCCCCAGCCCAGGAGGGATGCATCGGTGGTCAGCACCCGGGTCAGCTGAGGTGACTGGAAAGGCATTCCGAATATCAGGTTCGGCTGCCGGAGCCACCACCGGAGAGACGAGACCAGCGGCTCGGAAACGCACACTAGGTCTGCTAGGCCGCCCGTGGCTTGTCGCCACTGCTGGCGGAGACACCATTGAGCAGACCGCATATTCAGGCGGGCATTGGGGGTCACATGGACGGTGGAAGCCATATGGCCGAGCAGTCTCAGGAAGCGCCTGGCGGAGACCAGGGGCTGGCTGCGAAAGCGGTCGGCTAGGTCCATGAGCCGTTGAGCCCTGTCGAGCGGTAGGTACGCTCGCGCCTGCGGAGTGTGCAGCCTTGCGCCGATGAACTCGAGATCCTGTGAGGGGAGCAAAGTGGACTTTGCGAAGTTTATAACAAAGCCCAAGTGCTGCAGCAGAGTCACCGTGCGGCACGTGGCGTTGGTGACCTCCTGAGCGGACGCTGCTCTGATGAGCCAGTCGTCGAGGTACGGAAAGACATAGAGGCCGTGAAGCCGGAGATGGGCCGCCACGACCGCGAGACATTTTGTGAAGACTCGCGGTGCGGAGGACAGGCCAAAGGGCAGTACTCTGTACTGGTAATGATTTCCTGCCACCACAAACCTTAGGTATTGGCGGTGGCTTGGGTGGATGAGGATGTGCGTGTAGGCATCCTTTAGATCCAAGGAGCATAGCCAATCTCCCTGCTGGAGGTAGGGCAGAAGGATTCCAAGGGTAAGCATTTTGAACTTCTCCCGCACAAGGAACTTGTTGAGGTTGCGCAAGTCCAGGATGGGTCTGAGGCCCCCTGTTCTCTTTGGTATCAGAAAATACCTTGAATAAAAGCCTTGACCTCTCAGGTGGTGTGGCACCGGTTCCACCGCCTGTTCCTGCAGAAGACCTGCTAACTCCTGAAGGAGCAACTCCCTGTGCAGAGGGGGGCGCGGAGGTTCTCCCGGAAAATAGGAGGGAGGGACCTGATGGAAGTGGAGAAGGTAGCCTTCTCGCACGACCTGAAGCACCCAGGCATCTGCGGTGATGCTGGACCACCTGTGGGCGAAGTGAACCAGCCGGCCTCCGGTGCTGGGAGGAACCAGCGGGGGGGGAGAGGCTATGCTGAGCGAGTCAAAAGCCCCCACCCTGCTGAGCAGGGGCTGGTGGTGCAGGCTTGGGGGCTTGTTGCCTACGGGACCCGTTACCCCGTCCCTTGGCCTGCTGGCCCTGTTGGGGAGCTGCAGGGGCCTGATAATGGGGGTATTGTTTGTAGGCAGCCGCCTTCCTCGGGTAAAAGGACTTTTTCCCCGAGCCCTTCTTTTTCTGGGAAGGGGCGGAGGTCTTCCTAGAAAGCCTGGTCCTGGTGAGAGTCTCAGTCTCAATTTGTGCAGCCTTTTCCGCCATGGGCTTGCCAAAGAGGTTTTCGCCTCGGCAGGGGACATCGACCAACTTGTCCTGTACCCAGGGCTCAAGGTCTGACGACTGAAGCCAAGCCTGTCGGCGGGCACCGATGCCGGCTGCGGCCACTCGAGCCGAGGCTTCAAAGCCATCATAGGCTGCTCGGGACATGAACTTTGAGCATTCCCGAATGCCCGTGGACAAGGCTAGGAACCTCCGCAAGGGCTCCTCGGAGAGACCAGCGGAGAATCCGGCTAGCTCTTTAGCCAGATCCCGGAGATACATGCCCATGTATAGCTGGTAAGTCTGGACACGACATGCGAGCATAGAGCCCTGGAAGCACTTCTTGCCAAGGCCATCCAGGTTACGGGCCTCCCTTCCAGGAGGCACCGAGGAGTGCATCTTCTGGCTCTTAAGACGATGCATGGCCGATTCCACTACCATGGAATGGTGTGGCAGCTGTGCCTTTTGAAAGCCAGGGCTCTTGCGGACCCGATAGATAGAATCGACCCGCTTGCTCAGGACCGGCGAGGAGGCCGGACTCTCCCACATGCGGAAGAGTAGTCGTTCCAGCATAGGAGGAACCGGCACAGTAAAGTGTTCCCTCGCGGGAGAGTCATACTGGAGGGCGTCGAGCTCTTCGGCTCGAGGCTCCTCCTCGGGATCCGCAGGGAAGGCCAAAGCCTTGGCCATATCCCTAACGAAGTCCGAGAACCGGGCATCCTCCGGGGGGGACTGCTTCCGAGGCTCGGACTCCGGTGAGTCCGATGGGACACACCGAGTCCGGAAAGAATCAGGTGACTCTTCCTCCTCAGACTCCCAGACCGACTCCGACGAGGACTCGGTAGGGTTGGCCCAGGCAGGGTGCGGCGCCAGCCGCCCCGACGCCGAGGGAGTCGGCGTCGGCGACCTCGGTCCCGAACGGGAGGCCGAGGGTGACCTCGACCGAGGATCGACTCGAGTTCTCATCGACTCGAGGATCGGCTCGGTCTCCGGGGTCGACTTGGACGTCGACGTCCCGGCGGTCGGGGCAGCGGCGCCAGCGAAGCCAGCGAGCAGTGCCCTCTGCTGGTCCATGAAGGCAGACAGTCTGCTCTCCAAGGCCGTCAACCTGAGTCCGAGCTCAGGTGACCCAGCAGCCCCCGACTCGGGCCCCGACGGCGTCGGGCCCGACGTCGGCTGTCGCGGAGGCGAGTCCAGAAGGACCACAGGACTTACCCGGGCAGGCATCTCCGACTCCAGGCGAGGTCGCTTCGGGATGTGTTCCTTCTCCAAGGACCCGGGGCGGCTGTCGGGGCTATGCGACCTGGCCCTCGCGGAACCAGGAGCGTCCACCGACGCCGCCCTCGCGGGTTTTTCCTTCCGACGATGGTCCCCGGAGGGAGAACCCCGGTCGGAGGAGCTCCGGCGACGGTCCGAGCTGGAGCCTTTCGACGCGGAGGCCTCCGACGAGGTCCGGGTACGGCTGGGGTCAGCGAAGATTCTCTCACGCTGATGCCGCCGACTTCTCAACGCCTTTGAGGACAGTTTGCTGCAGGGCCCACAGATCAGTTCCTCATGATCCGGGCCCAGGCAGCGGAGGCAAAAGTCGTGTGTGTCGGTTAGTGACATATTTCGGTCACACCGACCACACCGCTTAAACCCACTGGCAGCCATCGGGGGAAAAAGGGCCCCTGCGAGGTCAAAGGACCGGGCTGCCAGGGAAACCGAAAAACGAAAGCGGACTAAGTCAGAAAAACCGAAAAAAGAAAGAGGACTCGAGACCGGCGTCGCGAGTCCGAGCGGGAAAACGATCGGCGTCGAACCGAAAGAAAAAAGGATAAAATAAAGAAGAAAATCAACTTTTTCGCAGGGACAAGACGGGGACGTCTGTAGGGCTCCGCGGAAAAAAGAAGACTGGCTAAGATGGCACCCTCGGGCGGGAAGACGACCGCGCATGCGCGCTGCAATTCCCAAAGGCTTTCTTTGAAAGCTGGGGAAAATTGCTCCGCGAGGGCTCCGTCGGCGCCGACGTCACCCATAAGTGAGGACTGACTTCCTGCTTGGTCCTGGAGAACTGTTCTTTCCCCACTTCTGTTCAACATTTTTCTAGCTCCTTTACCGTTAGTAATTCAACAGTTCCCCGTGTCATTTTACATGTATGCCGACGATATTATTCTACTGTTTCATACCTCTCCCCTGTCCTTAGATATTACTCAATTGAATCTTTGTCTCTCTCGGATTTCTTCTTGGCTATCCCACAATTTCCTACATCTAAATCCGTCAAAGTCCACAGCTATGTGAGTCTCACTAACTGGTTCTTGCCCTTCCCTGGCTCCCTCGATTGATTCTGCTTCTCTCCCTCTTGTGTCATCGTTCCGCTATCTCGGTGTCATTCTCGATTCTACACTTTCTTTTCATCAGCATCTCACCTCCCTTACACGTCGTTCTTTTGCTGCTCTGCGAAAGATTAGGGCTGTCCGTTCCCTTCTCCCCTTCTCGTCCCTAATCACCCTTGTCCTGGCCCTAGTTATAAGTCGCCTGGACTACTGCAACGTTTTTCTTGCAAACCTCCCAAAATACCAACTTCTCCGTCTTCAGCGCATTCAAAATGCTGCTGCCCGCCTCATCACATTTTCACGCCGTTCTGACCATATCACACCTATCCTTCTCCGTTTACACTAGTTACCTCTCTGTTTTCGCTTTCATTATAAGTTCCTTATCTTGATTCACCGCGCTCTTCATACAAATACCCCTCTATATCTTGCAGATCGGATCGCGCTTCACATTCCCTACCGTCAACTCCGTTCTCTTCATGCAAATCATTTGTCCCTCCCCTCCCCGTCACAAGCACACCTCGAGCAGACCCGTCATGCAGCTTTTTTCTTTTTAGGTCCAGTGTTATGGAATGCATTACCCCCGTCTCTCCGTCTGGAACCCTCATACCCTCAATTTAAAACACTACTCAAAACCCATCTGTTTCAGCAAGCTTTTCATCTCTCTCCTGATGGTCCTCCCTGATGTTCCTTTAGCTGTTGTATCTGTTTTTGTTTTGTTGTATATCGGTCCTGTTGTGTATTTGTCTACCCATAGTCTGTTCTGTCTATCCTTCTATGGGCCTTTTTATCATTGTTTGTATTATTTTATTTAGTAGCTTGTGTTTTAGAATACTGGCCCTTTCATAGGCCTTTTATCATTGTATGTATTGTTATTTTAGTTAACTTATGTTTTAAAATACTGGCCCTTTGTCTGGTTCTGTTTAATTTTTGTCTTCTATTTGTCTGTGCTTTTATACTTCACTTTTCTGTTTCACTTTGGCGTTCCTTTCTTTGTCTTTGCATGGCCAACCTTTTATTGTACACCGCTTTATGTTTCGACGGAAAGCGGTTTATCAAATTTTAATAAAGATAAAGATAAAATGAAGGTTCCCAACAATTTCCTCAAAGTCCCGATGAATGTTCCCAAAGTCCAAATGAACGTTCCCAAAGTCCAGATGAATGTTCCCAACGCTGTCGTTGTAGCGCTCCCACGCGTTTCTCCCACATGGGATTCTTCAGGGGAATTTCGAACAAAATGCTTCAAGGGAGATTGTAGTTTGCTTTCTTCAATGCTTCAAGGGAGATATCAATCTTTTTTCAAGGGAGATATCAATTTAGCTCTTGTCTTGAAACCACTGGCTCCGCCAGTCAGAATCATAGAGAAAAGCTCCTGCTTCTCGTGGCCCCCAATTTTTTGTCCACTGTCAGCAAAACCGATGCTGCCCACGTCTTCAGGAGTTAGCTATCTTTAAATAGCTAACTCCTGAAGACGTGGGCAGCATCGGTTTTGCTGAGAGTGGACAAAAAATTGGGGGCCACGAGAAGCAGGAGCTTTTCTCTATGATTCTGACTGGCGGAGCCAGTGGTTTCAAGACAAGAGCTAAATTGATATCTCCCTTGAAGAAAGATTGATATCTCCCTTGAAGCATTGAAGGAAGCAAACTACAATCTCCCTTGAAGCATTTTGTTCGAAATTCCCCTGAAGAACCCCGTGTGGGAGAAACGCGTGGGAGCGCTATAACGACAGCGTTGGGAACATTCATCTGGACTTTGGGAACGTTCATTTGGACTTTGGGAACATTCATTGGGACTTTGAGGAAATTGTTGGGAACCTTCATTTTGACTTTGATACATTTTAGATTTTTCATATGTCATTTGTTTATACACTTTGGTAGGGTTGGCGGTTGAGCCATTTTTGAAGATAATTGGCTGTACTTTAATTATGTAATGTCTTAAGTATGTTAAATAGTCTTTACATATATTGTCAACTGTTCACCATTCTGGCAGGTCATTGATGCTAGTTGGCACGGCTCTGTTGGTTCACTGACAGAACGCCAAAAAAGTGCCGGGAAGTCTGAGACCTAGCCATATTTTTGATGAACAGTTAAGTTGAGAAAAGTTTTGAAACTGTAGGGGTCCTAAGTTTTGGAGCGCAAAATTGACTTATCAATACAATCTTTTGACAAAATGGCATAGTCTGCCTGGAATGGTCAAGGATTCTGGACCTTTAGGGGCAGAATTACTAAGTTCTCTAGGTGGAAGTCAAACATCCTGAGGGGGCTGGGTCTGTTGAGCCGGTTGAGCTTTTTGAGCTTGTGGCTTTCTCTACTGTCTGTTCTGTTGTTGTCCCTTTTGGGAAACATGAAGTGGACAGTGAGTTTGATGGGTTTAAGATTGGTAAGGCTTCTTTTTCTTACTGAAAAAAGGTTTCTTGAATGTGTTTTTTTTTGCTGGGCTGGCTGTAGCCTTTGAAAATCTGTTCAAAGTAGTATTGTCAGAGTCAAGCTGATTAGCCTTGTCTTGCCAGTCCTTACCAAAGAGATTTTCTCCTGTGCAAGGAATGTTTCCCAGTTTTTCTTGCACCCATTGTTCCAAGTCTGATGCTTGAAGCCAAGCAATACGACGTGCTCCTATGATATAACAGAGGTTCTGCTAAGACATTCAAAACAGTCAAATGTAGCACAGTTCATAAATTTAGAGACATTCTGGGCATGTTTGACTAGAATATGGTAGTCTGCTCTTTTTTCCTCTGAGGCAGAAGGACTAATGAGCTCCAAGACTTTTGTGACTTCTTCCAGGAACATTCCTATATACAGAATGTAGGAACTGATCCTGGCTCCCAGCATGGAGGATTGAAAACATCAACGGCTAAAGGCATTGAGTGTCCTGGATTCACGGCCTGGAGGATTAGAAGAGTGTGTTTTTGCACTCTTGATTTTTCGCATGGCTGATTCCACTACCACTGAATGGTGTGGTAAATGAGTTTTTTGAAAACCAGGACAACTTGGCACTCGGTACATAGTGTCCAGGCATCAGGAATGTGAAGATATCGTTAAAGGAGTCTCCCACATTCTCAACATAAGATCATGTAAGATCTTGTGAATGGGAAGCATAGCTGCTTCCTTGGGAGCCATAGGGTATTGTAGAATTCTTAATTCCTCTGCCCAGGTTCTTTTTCTGGAATCACAGTGATTGCAAAGCCTTTTGCTAAATCACGTATGAAGTCCTGGAAGGACATATCTTCTGGAGGAGACATCCTGTGTTGAGGAGAGGGAGTTGAATCTTCTAAAAGATTCACTCTGGCACCGGTAGAATCATCAGAGTCATCGGAATCGGAAGACTCAAGCACCAGGTGCTCCTGTGACGCATGGTATCGGTACTGCTCAAAGTCGGTACTGAAGTGTCTCGGATCCTGATCCCCAATACCGGACATCGGCATGGGGGGGAAGCAGTCCTGTCGAAGCAGGTGTTGTCGGTACCGGTACCGATGTCGGTACCGATACCTGTGGAACCGTCTGTTGCGGTCTTAGCGGTACCAAGGCTGCTACTAAGAGGGCTGCTAGACTGCGTTTGATAGCGAGGATTCTGTGATTCATCACTCCTACCGATGCCTGGGTGCCGGTGGATGCGGCCATGACCCCAGAGCATGGCACCAGTAGTTCCGCAGAGGTCGAGGCCTCTGGAACATCCTGGAGCCCCATTAATGCTTTGGAGCTTGAAGACTCTTGCTGGGCTGTTTTGCCGGTGAAGTATCCTCGAGGGAAATGCCCGAGGCATCTCAAAACTTCGAAGGAGATTTTCCCTTCGAGAACTGGCTAGTTTTACTTTTTGTTACCTGAGATCCATGGGAGGAAGATGAAACCCTGGAAGACATCGATGCAACTGACATCGTGTCGGAGGCAAAAAGGGTACCGAGCTTTGCAGCTTGTCAGACGGCTGCCTAGGGTGAGAACTTACACAATCTTGACGATGCATATATTCATATGATTCTTGCAAGGTATTGTGGGTATTGTAGTTCATTCACTCCCAAACACAGCTGATGACAATAATTAAGTTGTGAAACCAAGTGGTAAGGCCAATAAAATACTTCTTTTATTGATGGGGTTTAATTCACCCAGCACATGTATGCTTGATAGCCATATAAATGAGGTTACTTGCTTGCAGTGTTTAAAATGGATAACAAAAAGTCACAAAGCAAATCAGAAATACAACCTTCAGCTTGTCAGGCAATTAGCTAATGTTTTCTTAGCAAATAATTACCAAATACAAAGGCACAAAGAAAGAATAAACTTTGTTTGTTAGGTTAACTTCTGCTTATTTTCCACGCAGATCCCAGCAGTGATTTTCCCTTGCTCACACACACAATCAGGTGCAGGTTTAATTACTATCAATTGACCAGCTGAAAGCCTTTAGCTGGCTGGCTGCTACTGTGTGAACTCAAATCCTGCTTTAAGAGCTGTTTGCAGTGGAAATAAAGAACAAAGTTAGGTTTCTTTGTGATGGCTGATGTGTTTGCTTACAGAAAGCTAGCAATAGCATTTAGATAGAGAACAGTCCATGTAAACTGTACTTTCATCTGCTGTATCTCCCCCTTCATCAATCAGCATAGGGTCACTATCATACATTGGCACAGACGAGTCTTTCATTAAGGCACTATCATGAGAATGCTTATTCCCTTGCTGCCATTCTCTATTATAGATAGGGTCTGGATCAGTGTTCATACCTGAGCCTCTCCTGCCATCATAATTCCTCTCTGTAAAGCCTGGCCAGTATGTAATCCAATTCTGATGTCCAGCCTTCCAATCTTGATCCCTGGACACTGGATCTCCTCTCACATACCTTCTGGCCTTGGTCTGAAAGTCCCTTCCACATGCAGTCTTCTCTCTTCCAGGTAGCCACTGGTGATTCCTATCTCTGCCATTCCATTCCTCTGGCTGAATCCAGTCCAATGGACTCTGCTGGCATTTGGAATACCTCCCAGTATGGGTACTGCCTTGGACTCTCCCAGACCATCCAATGGGCTTTCTTCTCTTCCTTCCAGAGAGTTTCCTTCTTTCTCTATCCGCTTGGCTTGGCTTCTGTTTCTCCAGGTGATACTGGTGCTTGAGCTTGTAGCCGTTGCTGTCTCTGTCTCTGTATCTCTTCCTAAAGCTTTTGCTGAAGCTCTCCCTGAAGCTGTTATCTGAAGAATAATCTCTATTCTTATTCTTTCCTAATGTGTGCTCCTCCCTAACACAGCGCAGCTGTCTTGAATCAGGCCCTGCCCTTTGAGATGAGTGCTTAGGGATTACCTCATAGCTCTCTTGATTGCACACACATTTTCTCACTTCAGCCCCTCTCATGGCTGCTGGAAACCTGGTGCATTCTGGGACTGGTAGTCTTTTATGTGAAAACTCTGTTTTCTTGCTTCTACCAGAACTGACAGGTTGCTTGTTCAGAGTCACATCATCTTTTCTATAGCTCATACCTGAGCTATGATAAGCTTCCTTATCACATACCCCCCTGCTTAAGTTATTACGGACTGGTTCTACTGGTGAAACTTCTTCTCTACAGTCCGTAATACGGGAAAGTGCATCCGCATTCTTGTGTAACTTCCCGGCACGATGTTCAACCTGAAAATCAAACGCTTGTAAGGCCATGTACCAGCGTGTCAACCTGGCATTGTGGTTCTTCATTTGCTGCAACCACTTAAGTGGGGCATGGTCCGTGACCAACTGGAACTTTCTCCCTGTAAGGTAAAACCTTAACGCCTCCACTGACCACTTGATAGCCAAACACTCTTTTTCTATCGTGGAATACTTTTGTTCAGCCAGTGACAACTTCCTGCTCAGGTACATCACAGGATGCTCCTCCCCATCATGGCACTGGGATAGGACCGCTCCTAGCCCTACATCCGATGCATCGGTTTGAACCAGAAAGGGTTTCTTGAAGTCTACTCCTTTCAGTACCGGTCCTGTACACAATTTTTCTTTTAATACTGAAAACGCTTTTTCAGCTTCTGGTGTCCACTTTATCTGGTTTGGACAATTCTTTCGCAGCATATCCGTGAAAATGGCACTTTTCTCTGCGAATTGCGGTATAAACCGGCGGTAGTATCCAATAAGTCCTAAGAAACTTCTTAGTTGTTTCTTGGTTGTTGGAGGAGGAAAATTCCTGATGCTATCTATTTTGCTTAATAGAGGTTTAATTTTTCCTCTTCCCACTAGGTGGCCTAGGTATTTTACCTCCCTATTTGCAAAGGCACACTTCTTCGGATTTAAAGTGATTCCCGCTTGCTTCATAGAGCACAAGACTGCCCTGATCCTCTTCAAATGCTCCGCCCAGGTGTTACTATGGATTATGACATCATCCATGTATGCAAAAGCATAACTTTGGTGGGGTCGAAGTACCTGATCCACTAACCTTTGGCAGGTAGCCGCTGCTCCATGCAGTCCGAAAGGCATCCTCTTGAACTGGAAAAGGCCAACGGGGGTGCTGAACGCAGTCTTCGGCTTCGACTCCCTGGTGAGAGGGATTTGCCAATATCCTTTTGTCATATCAAGGGTGGTTAAGTATTGAGCCTGTCCCAGCTGGTCCAACAGCTCCTCAATTCTTGGCATTGGATATGCATCAAAAACTGATATGGCGTTTACCTGCCGGAAGTCAATACAAAATCTTAAGGATCCATCAGGCTTCGGCACCAGGACTATGGGGCTATTCCAGGGACTCTTTGACTCCTCTATTACCCCCATGTCCAACATCTCCTGGACTTGTGCCACTACCTCCTGTCTTTTGGCTTCAGGCAAGCGGTATGGCCTTTGACGAACCAATTTCCCAGGTGGAGTTATTATTTCATGGGCCACCAAATGGGTCTCCCCAGGTATGGGTGTCAACACATCTGGGAATTCCTTAAGCAACTTCCTAATTTCTTCCTGTTGTACCATTGTCAGGTCCTCACCTATTTGGGGCTCTGATTTTTCTTTACAATCAGATACCTGGGGTCCCAAATCATCCTCTTCACTCACCTCCCTCTCTCGGGCACAGGTGGCAGCTAAGCTTTTAACCCCTTTGACATCAGTAGAACCAAAGCCTTTGGCTCCACGTTCAGAATTCTCTAGGGATGTGACCTCTTCCACAGGTGGAAAACCCAGCCTCTCACAGATCAATTGGGCAATTTTGTCTCCTGTCTTCACATGATATTCATTCTGTCCAAAGTTAAATAACAGAACTTTAATATTGCCCCTGTAATCGGGATCAATTACTCCCGCACCCACATCGATGAAATATTTAAGGGCTAATCCGGACCTTGGGGCTATTCTCCCATAACATCCAATTGGTATTTCCACTTGGAGACCGGTGTCAACCAGGGCTCTCCCTTGGCTAGGTACAGTCACATTTTCTATGCTGCATAGGTCAAACCCAGCAGATTGAGGGGTTGCCCGCTTAGGAGCTTGGGCCTTCTCGGAGACCTTATGGTACTTTAGGACGAATATCTGCTTTGGGGTAGCTTGGTCTTCTGGACGCTTAACCATCTTTTTAGCTGGGGTCTGAGGACTTCCAAATAAAGGCCCGGGAGCTACTACCATTAAACCTTCTCCCTCCTTCTTTCCTAGTCCTTCCACTAGACCCTGCTTAAATCTTGGCCAGTCTCTTCCTAGAACCAAATCAAAGGGTAGCCTAGGCACCACTGCTAATAGGACTTCCTCTTGTTTCCCTAGGCACTTAACCTTTAGCCTATAGGTGGGATATGATGATGCAGCACCATGAATGCATCTGATGTGAACTTGGCTTTCAGGGGTTCTAGGCACAAATCTTTCTTGGGCCTCTATCCTCTTCCAAAGCCTTTTTGACATCATACTCTGGTCTGCCCCAGAGTCTAATAATGCATTTGTGGTAATTCCCTGCACATCAACAATCAAAAGAAATCCTTCCTTGGGCTGTTTTAAATCTAGACCCATTAAACTAGTGTGTGTCTGGCATCTCTTCTCTAAGTGTCCCAATTTTCCACACTTGAAACATTTCTTCCTATTCCACTGTGTCATCTGGTTTGATACAGTACATTCATTTTCAGAAACATTCTTAATTATTCCCTTTTCTGATACAGCACATCTGGCCTCAGCATCCATCTTTAGAGGGCCACCCATTCTATGGCAAGCCTGCGTGGCTTCCAAGAATCTCTCTGCTAGCATGGTTGCCTCTCCAAGATTTTGGCAATTTTGCTGTATAAGAAAAACATTCAAATCTTTAGGTACCCCAAGCATAAATTGTTCCAGCATTATAATATCTAATAACATTTCTACTGTCTTTTGCTCAGGCTCCAACCATTTTACAGCTAGACTTCTAATTCTCTGACTCAGAGCCCTGGGTGTCTCACCCACTTTCAATGTAACAGCTTTAAACCTTCGCCTATACTCTGAAATAGACAACCCTAGGCGATCTCTAATAGCTGCCTTTACATCCTTATAAATCAAAGCCTTGGCTGCTGGCATTGCTCTGTAAGCTGCTAGTGCCTCACCAGTTAATGAGGCTGCCAGCCTTACTGCCCACTGGGTCTCTGGCCATGCTAAAGCCTGTGCCACTCTTTCAAAAGACTCTAGAAAATCATCAACATTATCTTCTGGAGTTAATTCCCCAAAATTAAATGCCCCAATCCCTTGATTGAGTCCCACACTGTCCACATGTGGTGTACCAGTACTAACTGCTGGTCTTGCATCTGTTCCACTTTGGCTCTGCAGCTGCACTAGAGCTTGCACCAGATCAAGCACTGGTTTCTGCTGTTCCATTAAGGCCTTCATAGCAGTGTCCTGGGCCTGCTGTGATAGCTCCTGCTGCTTGCAAAATTGGGCTGCCATCCACTCAGCCATCTCCTTCGGATCCATCTTGACCCCTGCAAGAAAAGAAAAAAAAACAAACCAAAGAGCAGCACCTTCCAACCAGGTGTGTTTTGTTTTTTTTTGTTTTTTTTTTTTCAACTTTTTTTCCAATTACCCCCTGTGCTTACACACATCCACCACTAGACATGCCCAGGTACATATTACCTTGTCTCAGTGATGAATCCAGCTTTTCACAGGGTCTTTTCATCTGGGACAGCTTCCTGGAACAACCACTTTTCTTCCAAAGTGCAGATGAGGGAAAGAAATCTTCTTACAGCTTTAAACTTGACTTTTATTTGTAATCCACAACAAGTAAATCCTCTTGGTGCAAGAGCAATCCGAAAAACTACGCCATTTGTCAGACGGCTGCCTAGGGTGAGAACTTACACAATCTTGACGATGCATATATTCATATGATTCTTGCAAGGTATTGTGGGTATTGTAGTTCATTCACTCCCAAACACAGCTGATGACAATAATTAAGTTGTGAAACCAAGTGGTAAGGCCAATAAAATACTTCTTTTATTGATGGGGTTTAATTCACCCAGCACATGTATGCTTGATAGCCATATAAATGAGGTTACTTGCTTGCAGTGTTTAAAATGGATAACAAAAAGTCACAAAGCAAATCAGAAATACAACCTTCAGCTTGTCAGGCAATTAGCTAATGTTTTCTTAGCAAATAATTACCAAATACAAAGGCACAAAGAAAAGAATAAACTTTGTTTGTTAGGTTAACTTCTGCTTATTTTCCACGCAGATCCCAGCAGTGATTTTCCCTTGCTCACACACACAATCAGGTGCAGGTTTAATTACTATCAATTGACCAGCTGAAAGCCTTTAGCTGGCTGGCTGCTACTGTGTGAACTCAAATCCTGCTTTAAGAGCTGTTTGCAGTGGAAATAAAGAACAAAGTTAGGTTTCTTTGTGATGGCTGATGTGTTTGCTTACAGAAAGCTAGCAATAGCATTTAGATAGAGAACAGTCCATGTAAACTGTACTTTCATCTGCTGTATCTCCCCCTTCATCAATCAGCATAGGGTCACTATCATACATTGGCACAGACGAGTCTTTCATTAAGGCACTATCATGAGAATGCTTATTCCCTTGCTGCCATTCTCTATTATAGATAGGGTCTGGATCAGTGTTCATACCTGAGCCTCTCCTGCCATCATAATTCCTCTCTGTAAAGCCTGGCCAGTATGTAATCCAATTCTGATGTCCAGCCTTCCAATCTTGATCCCTGGACACTGGATCTCCTCTCACATACCTTCTGGCCTTGGTCTGAAAGTCCCTTCCACGTGCAGTCTTCTCTCTTCCAGGTAGCCACTGGTGATTCCTATCTCTGCCATTCCATTCCTCTGGCTGAATCCAGTCCAATGGACTCTGCTGGCATTTGGAATACCTCCCAGTATGGGTACTGCCTTGGACTCTCCCAGACCATCCAATGGGCTTTCTTCTCTTCCTTCCAGAGAGTTTCCTTCTTTCTCTATCCGCTTGGCTTGGCTTCTGTTTCTCCAGGTGATACTGGTGCTTGAGCTTGTAGCCGTTGCTGTCTCTGTCTCTGTATCTCTTCCTAAAGCTTTTGCTGAAGCTCTCCCTGAAGCTGTTATCTGAAGAATAATCTCTATTCTTATTCTTTCCTAATGTGTGCTCCTCCCTAACACAGCGCAGCTGTCTTGAATCAGGCCCTGCCCTTTGAGATGAGTGCTTAGGGATTACCTCATAGCTCTCTTGATTGCACACACATTTTCTCACTTCAGCCCCTCTCATGGCTGCTGGAAACCTGGTGCATTCTGGGACTGGTAGTCTTTTATGTGAAAACTCTGTTTTCTTGCTTCTACCAGAACTGACAGGTTGCTTGTTCAGAGTCACATCATCTTTTCTATAGCTCATACCTGAGCTATGATAAGCTTCCTTATCACAAGCTCTATTCTGCCGGCCCCTCTTGGTCATCCTCATGCAGGAGGGACACTCCTTTGGACAATGTTCAGGACCCAAACATTTTAGACACCAATCACGGGTGTTGGTGACGGAGATGGTACCGCCACATTTTAAGCATTTTTTTGAAACCACTGGCTGGTTTCTCCATGCTTGAAGAAAAAATGGGCTTAGTGCCCAAAATGGCGCCTTGCACCCAAAATAGGGAAAAACCCTGAAGAAAAATATATATGGCTTTTTTTGTTTTTAAAGAAAGAGGAAGAGAATCGGCGGTACCAGTAGGCGTCGAGTAAAGGCAGACGCGACCACAAAAAACAAGAAATAAAGGTAGACTTTCTGCGGTGACAGTGTACCGTGTCCTGTCGGCTCCGCGGAAAACGAAGAACTGAAGTGAGAGAGGTACAGAGGTGGGAAGGCAGCACGCATGCGCTGTGGGATGCTCCCAAAAGCTTTCCTATTGGATGCTGGGGAGCATTCCCGCACAGGCTCCGTCGGTACCGACGATACCGATATGTGAAGACTACATTCCTGCTTGTTCCTGGAGACACAAGCATCTCTATTTAAAATAAACGTTAAGTCAGAACCTTGTATGGGACATTAAGAGTGCTTTATGCAGTGAACATTAACGTTTTAAAGGCATATGCAATGAACATAAATTTGGTACATGCTTTAGTAGAATGCTGTGCTGAAACATTTGAGTATTGTTAAAATGAACACTATAAGGAGTGATTTTATATGCATTAAGAGTCAAAAAATGGACTACTGGGACCGATGAGTGATAAACTCCCATATTTAAAAATGAACTGGTCAGGATAGTCGTTATCTAACGGTCCCTCTCCACTAAAAAAAAAAAAAACACTTATGTAACACTGGATATCTTTTTGGACATGACAGTGTAACATAACAACTATAAATATTTGATTACACACTTGTGTGAAGTTGAATATGTGGGTGAAATGAGATAGGAGAGGTATTGTGTAAGAACATATTTAAGAGGGAAACTACATATTGGTTTTTATTCTGTGTACAGCCTGCTTACTTGCATTTTATGAAAAGCAAAGATCATGTTCCAAACAATTTTCCAATCCTCCCAGGCAACTTCCCTGCCTAACCCTCCTAGGCTTCCAAAAGCAGGCTGCTAGACACTTTCCAGGGCAGGTTACTGGGCACCCTCCCAAACTTTACAGGCATCTACTGCCTGCTCCTGCAGCCTCCTCTAGGCAGAGACAGGTCCCCTTTACAAAAAAGGAAAATGGTAACGACCTCAGGTCAAATAAACCATTAAATCTTCCTATTTCTATCATCAAATTTGCCCAGGTACTCATAAATGTTGTCAAATATTAACATCAAGTCAAATTTATTAACCTTTGCAGACTGGCCTCAGAAAATGCAGTCCTCACGCCAGTACGAGTATGTGTTTCTGCGGCTGCATGAGGAGGGGGAGAATAAAATAACTGGCTTAAAGGAAAAAAATTCAAACAAAAAAATCCTTTGTCAAATAAGAATTGTCGGCACTACCTCAGCCTTCACCATTGCCACTTAATCTTTAATAAAGTTGATGTTAATTGCTAATTGTTCTAGTGAATATTTTTTATGGATATTACTGCTAAAATTGTCATTATTATGCTTGTAAAGATGGGTTGGGTTTTTTTTTTCAACTCAAAATAAAAAACAGCACACACAAATCATGAGCTGGAAAAATAGGCCTTGACAAAATGCCGACCCTAGTTTCTGCCTTGCTAATCATTCTGGAAGACATGTGATGGAGCACACTGCCAAGAAATTCATTCAGAGGAGTAAAAGGAAAATTTTATGGAAAAGTACGTTTTTTTTTTTTTATAAACAGAAATATTTTTCTACTGTGTTTTTACAGTCTGAAACAATTTCCTACGCTGTTTAAATCTTCTGTTTTAAAGTCAGCAAGAGAGCATGATTTTTTTCCTCCCATAAGGGAAAAAAGGCATGCACATTTATTCAAAACTAAAAAACACATATACAAAAGATTGGCCCTATAGCTGGATGCAACCACTCTGACTCAACAAGGGAAAAAAACACTAAATGGAAATTACACGTACCTGGTAATTGTAGTTCCTGGAGGGTCCAGTTTAGTCCTCCACATCCGGGTAGTGCACCTCCTCCTGCAGCATGGAGACTGGACCAATCAGAATCTTCAATACATCAGGTTGTATACTGCTGGAGCTCCCATCAGCCCCCAGTGAACTATTAACAAAGCAGACTCAGAGAAGCAACACATGAATGAAAAAAGTTAACTATAACAAAACTTAATACCCTGAACTATAAGTTGACACCCTCCCCAAACGAGAGAGCCAGAACTCTGCACCTTGCTTCTGCCCCCTTTACCTGAAGTAATTGGCAAGAATCAGCAGCAAGCATAAAAATTCCCCCTCTAACAAGAGGGAGCGAAAGAACTCCAACCACGAGGATCCTAAGAAATTTACTTACGCGCTCTCCCTCACACTGTTTTTAGCGCGCCGTTCAGGAAAAAAATAAACTTTGCCTCTTGGGAGGGAATGAGGACTAAACTGGACCCTCCAGGAACTACAATTACCAGGTATGTGTAATTTCCACTTCCTGAGCGGTCCTCCAGTTTAGTCCTCCACATCCGGGATGTAACAGAGCAGTTACCAACGGGGGGGACCTTGCCAACCAGCGTGTAACACCACCGAACCAAAACAAGAATCCCGAGCCGCCACTACGTCCAACCGGTAATGTCTACTGAAAGCGTGGAGAGACGGCCAAGTAGCCACCCTGCAAATTTCCACTGGCGGAACAAGACTATATTCCGCCCACGACGACGCTTGCACTCTAGTAGAGTGAGCTCTCAAACCTAACGGAACAGACCGGCCATGCAAAATATAAGCCTAGGCAAAAGCCTCCTTAATCCACCTAGAAATTGAAGATTTTGCCGCCGCTTCCCCCTTTCGAACTCCCCCAAAGAGCACAAACAAGCGATCCGACTTACGGAAAGTCTCGGAGACCTTCAGATACTGACGCAACACTCGGCGCACATCCAGCCAATGGAAACCGCTGTCCGAAACCCGTGCTGTGTCTGCATGAAAAGCTGGTAGAATAACGGATTGATTCACATGAAAGGGAGACACCACCTTAGGAAGAAAGGAAGGAACCGGCCGTAGAACCACTTTATCCCTAGAAAAAGATAAGAACGGAGCCCTACAAGACAGGGCCTGCAGCTCCGAAATTCGCCTTGCCGAACAAATGGCAACCAGAAACACCGTCTTAAGAGTTAAATCTTTCACCGAAGCTTGGCGAAGAGGCTCAAAAGGTTTCTGAACCAGAGCCTGCAAAACCAAATTCAAATCCCACGGGGGAATTATACACTCTAACCGAAGGCCGCAGCCTAAACACGGCTTTAAGAAACCGCTGCACAGGGGGGGCGGAGCCTGATGTCCAGCGGGTAGGACGCTTTGCGTTGAAGCTCCCGAGAGGCCTACTCAGAATCCTGACTTAATACCTATATAAATTTACTATTTTGCTCCGAGCTGACCGGGGCACCTCGGGGGGGATGGCGGCCCACAAACCAGCACGCTTGGACTTCGGGTCTCCTTCTTCTTCTCACGGAAAACGCTCCAAAACGGAGGTATCCTCCCCGCAGAAGATGGTTCCATTTCGTGAAAACCCCGCAATGCACCTGGAGATTTTGGAGGAAATACGCGGCGTGAAGGAATTGGTGCAGTCTAATGGAGAAGCGCTTCGAGCCATGCGAGAAGACTTTGGAGTGCTCCAAGACCGACTTGAAGGTCTTTCATTACGGCAGGACAATATGGCGGGGGTCCTCGACTCGCACGAGGTGCGCTTGGGCAAACTGGACGAGGCTGAGCGCCAGATACAGAATCTTCAAAAGGAATTGGAAGATAGCAATAATCGCGCCCGTCGCAACAATGTGAGGTTCCTTGGAATGCCGGAGGGAGTGGAAGCAGGAGATATAAGAGAATTCTTGCTCAAAACTCTTCCCTCCTTGCTGAACATTGCTTTTCACAGAGAACTGGAAATCGATCGAGCACACCGTGTTCCTGCCCGCATGGCGCTCAACCGCATGACCCCCCGGCCTATTATCTTTAGCTTGCTACGATATCAACAAAGTGGAGCAAATTTTACATGCTGCTCGAGCGAATCATCATTTGGAATATGAAGGTCGTAAGGTCTCCTTCTTTCCGGATTTGGCAAAGCCTACCGTTGACCGTCGGAAGAAACTCCTTGCTCTTCGCCCTCGACTTCAACAGCTACAGGCTCGCTTTGGCCTGTTGTATCCAGCGAAACTCCGAGTGACTCTCCATAACCAGACCAGGACGTTCGAGGATCCTGATCTATTATCAACATTTTTGGACTCCAAAGAAGCAGAACAGATGCGCTAATCCCAAATCTTGGACTCTTATCTGCCGGCTCTGTCCGCCATTTTGAAGGGCCCGATGCGGCGATCATAGCCCAGCACAGAAATAGCCTGGACTTTCTTTCTTTCTCTGTATGACTTATGTCTTTGGTCTCCTATCCCTTCATGATGTGTGCCTCGGTCGGATTCGGAGCACGCACAGTCCTACAGGTCATATGTTTTTTTTCAATTTCGGCCTTCTCTGGGGTTTCTCCCCGCAGACACATGGTCGCCAGTAATTTTGGGGTTTTGCTTCTCCTATACCGTACTGCGGTTATCTTTGTTAATGTGGGGCGCTTCATTGTATTATATTAGCTTATTTTCCTATGTCATGTGTACAGCCAGATACAGTTAGTTTGAGGGACACAGTAAAACTATGTGTGCTATCATGCTCAGAATTTTAACTTTTCTGAATGGCCTCATGTAAAATCTTATTATTCATCGTACAAGGCATTGCTGGTCCACTCCGCAGAAAGAAAATCCTTAGCTATCTTAGACACGAGCACGTTGATTAGGTGTTTCTTTCGGAAACGCACTACACTCTGCTGAAACACTGAAACTCAATGCTAGGCCTCACATGGTAGCTGCCTACTCTCCCACCGTTTCCAAATGATACGGGATAGTCATTCTGGTCAAGAAGTTTTTGCACGCTACTGTACCTGATATTAGCGCTGACATGGAGGGTAGATGGGCCCGTGTACACCTTGAGGTTGGAGATAGTGAATTCACGTGTATTTGCACTATGTTCCCGAATGTGGACAACCCTGCTCACTAAGCAAGTTTTGCTCAGTTGGCCTCGGCCTCCGCTAATGCTCCATTAATACTTGGTGGCGATTTTATTCAAGTGCTCCCTCAATCTTTTCTTCTCAAACAAGGTGCTTGTTGGTTGGAAGCTCCTGTACCGAGCAGACCTGTGTGGCTAGATATAGTAGCGGGCCTTTGCTCACCGATTCCTTTTCCCTTACTCCCTGGTATGACTCTCCCATTAGACTCCCACTCTCCACCAATGTTTTTCGACACTTTAGGTGCCTTTAATATTCCTATGCAACCTTTTGACTCCCGACTCTGGTCAGTGTAACTTTAGCATTGCATTCGGAGCACTAGAGTATTCCCGCCATCGGCACTCTTTGCATAAGGTTGATTGGAAACTTCCGATCTCTCGGTAATTTACCGGGTGTAGCATCCAATTTTACTAAACCTTATGTAATGCTATCACTAGAGATACCTCTATAGCGCAGAAAGTATGGGAGAGAGAATTGCATGTGACTTTAACCTCGGAGCAATGGAGCCTTATCTGGAGCAGAGGGACACGGGTTTCTGACCCGCCTCACTCATTCAGACCCTCTTCTTTCTAGCCCACCGGTGTTTTTACATTCCTCACAGTTTAGACATATGGAACACTACTCAGGGTAATGGTTGCTGGACACGTCCTGTGGCCATTGGTTTATTACTTCATTTCATGTTATGCATGAATATCCCGCACTACAGTATCACTGGCGTCGGGTCTGGGGTCGTATTTAGTCTATATTGCACTCTCCGGAGTCCCTTTCTCGGAGGGTAGTGGGACTTCGCCCAGTTGCGGGGATCCCCTCTCTCCCAAGAAATGGCTTATCTCCTTTTGAACTATATGCTTGGCATTGCTGTTTCCCTCATTGAGTAATACTGGGAAATTAGTTCCCATCTGAGCCTCACTGAATGGTGGAATCATGCCTGTCTCTACAGTAAATATGAACAAATACCTCGTCTGTGTGCTTCCTCCGTTCAGACTCCTTCTTATTGGTCTTAATGGAAGATGTTCAATGAATATGTACATTTTGCTAAATGCTCTCATCTGACTGTCTAACTTTGTATCTATCTCTGTCTCATGATCATGCTGTATTGTGGATATTTTTTGATTGTTTGATGTATAATCACTGTTAACGGGAAGCGCTCACCTGCTGATACAAGCGGGTAGAGAAGAAGCACCGGGGTGGGGGGTAATGGGTTTACTTTTCCTTATTGTATACTTGTTTTGTATCTTTTGGTGTGTTGTTCCTTTGTTTGTTGTAAAATGAAAATAAAAGTTTCAAAAAAAAAAGAAACCGCTGCACATACGAGTACGCTCCAAGAGGAAGATCTTGAATCTTGCCCCGGTAACACGCGAGAGCCGCCAGCTGAACCTTCAGGGAACTGGCCGCTAAACCCTTGTCAAAACCGTCCTGTAAGAAACTGAGGATTACGGCGACTGAAGCCGCCACCGCCCGAATCTGATGCCTAGAACACCAATCTTCAAATATTCGCCAAACTCGGACATACATCAACGAGGTTGAAGACTTTCTAGCTTGAAGAAGAGTGGCAATAACTGCCGGCAAATAACCTTTCCTTTTCAACCTAGCCCTTTCAATGGCCAGACCATAAGCGAGAATCGATCCACCTGAGGCATGCGCAGCGGACCCTGAATTAGCAGGTCCACCAAGAGAGGAAGCTTCCACGGGACGCCGTCGAGAACCCGGACCAGATCTGTGTACCAAGGCCGCCGGGGCCAGTCTGGCGCCACCAACAGAACTTTCCCGCGGTGCGCCTCGATGCGCTGGACTACTCTGCCGATCAACACCCACGGAGGAAAGACATACAGAAGACCAGACTCGTGCCACGGTTGGATGAGGGCGTCAATTCCCTCGGACATGCGTTCTCTCCATCTGCTGAAAAACCGACCCGTCTTTGCTGACTGGAAGGTTGCCATGAGGTCCATGACTGGCGGACCCCATCAGCGAACTATTTGCACATAAACTTGCGGGTGCAGCTCCCACTCCCCAGAGTCTACCTGTACCCTGCTGAGAAAATCCGCCATCACATTGTCTTTTCCTGTGATATGCACTGCCAAAATGGCTAGGAGGTGAACTTCCACCCACAGGAACAGTGCCTCCGCCTCCTCTTCCATGGCTACACTTCCTGTGCCTCCTTGACGGTTGATGTACGCCACCGTAGCCGAGTTGTCCGAGAGGACTCTTATCGCTCTCCTCAATACTGATGCCTCGAAGGCCTGCAGCGCTAGCCTCACTGCTCGCAGCTCGAGATGGTTGATCGACCACAAGGACTCCTGGGCTGACCACTTCCCCTGCGCGAAACGGTCCTGGCAGTGTGCCCCCCATCCCGCCAGACTCGCATCTGTTATCAAAGGCATCCATACCGGCTGTTCCAAGGGCATCCCCGCCCGCAGGGACTTCGAGCATAGCCACCATCGCAGAGACAGCCGAACTCGCCTCGGACAGGGCAACCGGTGGTTCAACGAGTCCGACTGGTTCGACCACCGACGCAAGAGGGCTCTCTGAAGCGGATGCATATGAAACCTGGCCCAAGGAACCACCTCCAGAGTTGCCGCCATTGTTCCTAGTAGCCGCAGGTACCACCACGCGGAGGGCGCAGGAATCCCCAAGAACGTGCGCACCAGGCAGCGCAATGCTTGGGCGCGGCGAACCAGCAAGACCACCAAGCCTCTGGCCGTGACGAAAACTACCCCAAGATATTCGAGGGACTGCGTAGGAACTAAGTGACTCTTCTTCGCATTGGTCTAAAATCGTCTTCTTGGAACTGGGTAACTTGGCAGCTCTGAAACAGCCCAGCAACCTCAGTGCATTACAATATACCAAAAGGCGGTATAGAAAACCTTTTAAACCATAAGCCATAACATGCAGCAAACAGCCACTTCTGAATCATTTCTCTGCCTACTCTAGAAAGCAGCATCCAACAGTTTCCATTGCCAGTGCAGCACTGGAAAGGGCTCACCAGCTGCATCAGGAAGCAACCACACTATGCCCATATGAACGCCCTGAACCCAAGGATCTTGCTCAAGGGCTGTCTTCATTGGTGCTGCACTTGCTGATGCCTCCCTTAGTCCTGGGTAATGTGGCAGTGGCTGTGTCTGCTTTGGTCGTGACTCCCATGAGATGCAAGACCATTATGTTTTCATCAGGTACAAGCAGTGATGTTGACAGCTCGGTGACAGAGTACTTGATTGGACAGCCCTCGTCTGGGGAAGGTAGCCAGACAGTGGTTATAGTGGCAGGGTCTCATGTTGCTAACCCTACAGGAGCCATGGCAGAAATCACCAGACTCTCGGAAAGATCTTCCTTAACCAAATCACAGGATATTATATTTGAAAGCATTTTCACAGGATGAGATGCTATACATCTATTTTTTCCAGATTGTAATGCTTTGCTCATGGGCTATTAAGCTTGGTTGTTTTACGGATGTTTCTAGAAGCTTCCAGGGGTAAAGAAGGAAGTTTCTGGCTACAGGGAAAAGGCTACTGCTTTATAGAACTCCTCCTTATTTATATACCCAGTTAAGTGTGTTTTGATGCTGGCAAATATGAAACATATTTATGAGCCATCTCAGATGTGGTGTGTTTTTTTTTAATTCAAAGGTTAGAAATGCATGCCTATGTGGTTAGGGTGTTGAGGGAAAAGGCTTCAGCTGGAATAAGGAGTATGCTTCTATTGTTAAAGTTTTGGTTTTTCATTTTTCCTTGGTTTCCTACTCCTTGTATTGCATCTTGGCTCCCTCTTCTTTGTATTGTTTATCAGATTTGATATTCCAGATACAATCTAAGTTGTGGACTTTATTAGTGCAAATTGTTATATTTTTATTTTTTTCCCAATTTTTAAATATTTTCACACATCCAACAATGAAGACGTCAAGATATCCCAAACTAGACAATCATGACCTACCACCATCTAACTACTCCCTACCTCACCCACCCGATCACTATCCCTCCCTCCCACCCCTCCCCATCTTCAAACACTACCCCCCCCACCAACTTATCACATAAGACAAAACAAAACAATATAATACGTGAAACCTCATCAAGCCCACTCCGACAAAATTCAGAATCCAAATCACACACAATAACTCAAACAAAGCAGCAAGTACAATCCAAGTAGCACAAACAATGTCACCATCACATGGTATAGCAATACAAAACATAGCAATATAACCCCCACCCCTTTCCATTACAGCAAGGCTCCACACTCAGTCCAGTAGGTCAGTTTTAGTAAGACTGCCAGCCCAGACCATACAAGAAAGCTAGTCTTTCTTAAAGGCTTCAACTCAATCACACTATGGTGCAGCGAGTTTACTCAGGAAGTATACTCCCCATACTGCCTCAAAATAAATACTGCTCGTCTGAGCCATCTCAAAATAAACCTGATCAGCCCAAAGTGCCTGCAGATTGCTTCTCGCTCGAGCTAACTCCCTATGCAACTGATATGTCTGTCTGACTTGAACTTGGGTCCTGCAACTGCCGAACTCCCTCAGCCAGCCACTCTCTCTCTTCCCTCTGTATTTTTCACCAATTCGCCCACTGCAAAAAACACCCTCTGATCACCACTTTAAATGCATCCCAAGGGAGATGCAGGGAAACCTACCTCTGGCATATTAAAATGAAAGTACCCCATGATGGCCTTTTTTATGTCACCAAACATCTCAGGCGAATTTAG
This sequence comes from Ichthyophis bannanicus, assembly GCA_033557465.1. NCBI lineage: Eukaryota > Metazoa > Chordata > Amphibia > Gymnophiona > Ichthyophiidae > Ichthyophis > Ichthyophis bannanicus. The sequence continues at coordinate 209,140,461 of CM066043.1, read as the reverse complement.
CAAACTCTCATTCAATCCCTAAAAATTATAAGCCGGGGGGTCCACTCGCGCCAAACAAAAAACACTATCCAAACCAGCAAATGATCAGTCCAGATTCTACTCTCAATAGCCACATTCCCCACCTGGGCAACCACCGAGTAGTCCAGCCACATATAATTAATCCATGAGGGGTGTGAATAAAAGTATATTTTCTCTTGGAGGGATGCAGCTCATGCCAGGCATCACTCACTACCAAGGATCTCACAAAGCCCCAGAATGCCTTTCTAGTCACCCCCATCTTCCCCCATGTTTGGATGAATCTAGATTTGGATTAAATTCCAAATTAAAATCTCTCCCAACTACCCAGGACCCCTCGCTCATCTGCATCTGCCTGCTCTTCACCTCCTGCAAAAAGCCTGTTTGATTACTATTAGGGGCATAAAGACATACAATTTTCGGTACTTCATTTAACAGAACAAACTTTAAGGGCTAAAAACTGGCCACCCAGGTCAACCACCTTCTCCAGCAACTTGGGCTGCAGATCTTGGAGGGGGAGGGGGAAGAAGACACTGACCCCTACCCTTCTTTCACTCCTTGGTATTGGAGGCAATAAAGCCTGGCAGAAAGTTAAAAAATAAATTTTAAGAACCGGAAGACAAACATATTTCATTGTAAACAAAGACAAAATGTTAGCTGCTGAAATCACAGATCTTAAATAAAAAATCTACTGTTGATCTTTAAGACCCTTTGCTCTGGACGACCCTACTAACTCTCTGATCTTTTGAAACTCTATACATATCTGCACATTCACTTAGGTCACAGACTGAAAACATTCTTCCTCTCCTTTCACCTGGACCAGCTCATTTGGAATCCACCCGCATGGCTACATCCTATTTTGTGGCTCTCCATTTGTGGAATAATTTGCTTCATCATATACTACTTGAACTACTTCAAAGAAATTTAAGACCTCATTAAAAGCTTATTTTTTTACCCAAGCCTAACCGAATGGGTAGTCTGCTTTTTGGGGTATTATAGGGCTCTCAGCAGAGGTGGTCCAGCATTCTGGCAATCACTGCTCTCTTTTCTTTTCTATCCTATTTGGTTAGATGATTTATTGATGCATTAGTTTCTCTACTTTCAGTTGCTATATTTTTCCATTAATTTCTTTTTTCACATTATTTTTCTTCTTTTGTTAATTTTAAGTTGTAAATCGCACTGATGTTTCTACGAATTGCAGTACAGCAAAAGTGAAATAAACATAAAACAAATACATGCTGTGCAAATGGTGTTATAGTTTATTCACTCATTTCAGGCATGGCTTTTGTGTGATCTTGTATTGTGATCCACTAAATCCAGCCAATGAAAAATATTTGAAAGGTGCATGGAGTCTAAGATCATGGTACTAAATCTCAGGCAATCTGTCCTTTATTTGACACAGAGGTTACTGCTAGAAAGTAGTCTTGAGCTCATTCATTAGTGGGCTCGTACACTTTAGAAAAATAATTATATAAAACCATGCCTTTATTTTATCTCATTTACAATGGTCTTTGACCGTTATGAATGGCAAATAATAAAGTTCTGAAAATAACTTTAAAATCATGATGTAAAGGTGAAAAACGTCAATTTGTTATCTCTTTGGAAAGTCCATTATCTTATCTTCAAACAAAACATCTGAAAAGGGGAAGGGCAATATCTCCTTGGGGAGATAATCAGCTTCCTGGACTCAATAGTGTCTTTGCAGCTAAGTCTGTGACTCCAGGTAATGATTCCATTTGCTTCTTCAGACTTACTATATTAGCACCCTTCAGCATCAAGTCTAAATCTCTTTTTGACTGCGGTTCAAGTACAAGTTCTGAGCTATGAGACAAAAGGATTGTCCCTCAGCCTTTTGGCCAAGATTTACCTGTAAAATATGGAGGAGAGGAGTTTAATGCCTTCCTCTTGGCCCCAACCCAGACATCACTCAGTCTCTCTCTAATCTGCCCACCTCTCTAGTCCTCCTCTCTATCTGATGTACTCCTCTCTTCCAGGTAACCAGCCACCCTTACCTCCAAAGCATCTAAGAGGCTTGGTGCCCCTCCCCAATAGGTACCTCTCACCTTGCTGTTTACTGCCACTTCTGTCATCACAGAAAAAACAGTACTGTTTCAGCAATCAGCACTGTGCAACCTGGCTATCAGTGAATTTGAACAAAAAGAACAGATACCCAGACCGGCAGAGTTTTCAGGCTTGAAAGACCCCTTTCTTTATTGCCCTATGCGTTTCGGCCTTACGGCCTTCTTCAGGGGATATTATAGGGTGCAAACCTCAAAGAAACAAACAATAATAATTAAAACACATCAAATAAACAATATAAACATTAATTAAAATCATTAAAAAGTATAAAAACAAAATAGATAGCATAGTAGCTGGAAAACCAAACCGCTAACATCTGTAATCACCAAATAATAGTCACAGAAGTAAAAAATACAGATATATGTAATGTGCTATAATTATATCTACAGTAAAAACAGACTAAAAAGCAACTAAAAAACAAGTAAAAAAGACAGAGAATGAGATGAGGAGGACATAGCTAAAAACATAAATATGTCTACCGATACCTTTTTTGTATAGGATTTGTTAAATAGAGAACATATGTCACTAAAAAAAGGAATAAAAAAAACAATAAATAATACACAGGAAAAATCATGAAAAATGATGAATATTAATGTCAAAAAAGATCAACAATAAATAATCTACTTTAAAAAATAAACGCCTAAAACCATAAATAATAAACGCCTAAAACCATAAATAATGAGATAATGTACTTAAAAACAAATATTTTAATCACGCAAACAGCAAAAGATAAAAACTACAAATAAAACACATAAAAAACCTATTGAAATGTATTAGACAATCCTGGGGGAGAAAGAGCCACATACCTAGTCCTGATACAATTTCTTTTTTTTTTTTTTTTTAACTTTGCCACATTTAGGGATAGTTATCTTCATATACCTTTTAGAGTTTCTATGAATTGGTAGAACATTGCCCACTGATCTTGCCAATGTATCCAGTTTTGTCTCAATGTCTTTTTTTGAAGAACATTTAGGGCATTGTTCTCTACGGACTGGGGTTATTACAGTGCTCCTCCTTTACCATGACTTCACACACCAAGATTTTTGTTATTATTCTTTTATAAAAGGTACTTCACGTTGTGGCTCTTTCGCGTGGGAAGGCAATGAGGTGGAATTATTTAATGATTTTGTCCCAAGGAACGCTGGAGCGGAGGAGGAACTTGAAAGTGGTCACAGCCTTCTTGCGGTACCGTTGGATGTTCCCTTTTGGGATGCTGCTGACGGTGAATTGGATGTCCCAGAAGGTGAAAGAGGCGGATGAAGCGTGGGCGGTGTTGGGAGAGCTGGGATGCGAGAACCTACCAAAAGCGGGAGAGAGAGAGCGGAGAATGCAGTCTACAATTATGGAGGGCAAGGTGCAAGCTAGCTCTCAATGGCAGCGAGTGGGAGAAAAAGGAAGGAGGCTGAAGAGGATGTCACAGCAGCGGAAGACGGCGCAGATGGCGGACACCTGAGGAGGATGGCTGATGGTGGAGTAAGCCAGAGCAGTCGGGCCACTTGGGGCGGTAGAGCCCCAGTGAGTTTTGGATGATGGACACTGGACTTATAGGGCTTTAAGAGGAAAAATGGTGAAGGGGGGTGGAGGGGGGTGAGGGGGTGATGGCAGGTGAGGGGGGGATGGGGTGAATGGGGTGAATAGATGGGGTTAGTGGAGGGGGAGTTCAGTAAGAGGTACGGAGGGGGAGGGTGCAGTTGGAATGAGGGGGCCCGCCGCGGGAAGGGGGGCTCTTGGTGGATGGGGTATGTAAAAGTAATGGGATAGGACACATCTTACATGGAAAGTCAGTTGGGGGAAGAGGAGGGGGGCGGGGGGAGGAGGGGGAAGGAGGGATGGGCATCTCATAGCAGGGAATGGAGGAAGAGGGGATGTAGGTAATGATCCGAATAAGATCTATAAATGTTAAGGGGCTAAATTCCCCGACTAAGCGTAGTCTGCTGTACAGGGAGGTGGCGAAGAATCGCTGGGATGTGGTATTAATACAAGAAACCCACTTCAGAAGAGGGGATGTGGGGAGGATGAGGAACACACGTTTTCAGGAGCAATTTTACTTTTGGGACAAAGAGGGGGGAAGAAGGGGGGGTAGCTTTGCTGGTGCGGGTAGGGTGTGGGATTTGGGTGATGAGTGACTTTAAGGATGGGGAAGGGAGAGTGGTGAGGATAAAGGGAAAGATGGGGGTTGAAGATATTGTTATAATGTCGGTGTATGAGCCAAATGGTAATCAGGTAGAGTTTTGGAAAAGGGTGCAGAAAATAGTGGATGGGTTAGGGCAAGGGAAACTCATTATGGGAGGGGACTTTAATGTCGTATTAGCCCCAGGGGTAGACAGGAATCCGGGAGGGGGGGGGGAGGAGAAACAGACAAGACTTGAAGCAATTAATGAAACAATATAACTTAGTTGACTCGTGGAGAGAACTAAACCCTAGAGGTAGAGAATATACATTTTTTTCAGTGCCACATCAGAGTTGGAGCAGGATTGATATGCCCCTGGTGGACAAGGAATGGATGATGGGGGATAAGGAGGGGGGTATAGTGCCGATAGGGTGGTCGGATCATAGCGCAGTGGAGGTGAGAGTCGGATGGAAGAATCTGGGTGGGATGATATTTTGGAGATTGAACGAGAGCTTATTAAAAAGTAGGGAGGTGGTGGATGATGTAAGGCGGGCAATAAAGGAATACCTGTTATATAATGATAATGGGGAAGTGACTGCGGTGACTTTGTGGGAAGGGGTGAAGGCTGTGATAAGAGGGAGGTTTATTATGTGGGGGGCGAGGAAGAAAAGGGTAAGAGTGGAGAAAGAAGAAGGGTTGGGAAGAGTGCTTAAGGAGGCAGAGGAGAGATTTCGGAGGTCGGAAGCGAAAGGGGATAGGGAGGAGGTGGAGAGGGTGAGGATGGAGTTGCAGGCGCTGCAGGTAGAGCAGATAGCCTTTGCATTAAGGAGAGTAAAGCAGGTGTATTATGAATTTGGGGATAAGACGGGGAGATTGTTAGCTCGTAGACTTCGGCAGCAAAAGGGGGCTTCAATGATATACCAGATTAAGGGGAAGGGGGGGACGTGTAGGGGGGGGAGGAAGAAATTCGGGAGAGATTTCGGGAGTTTTATCAGGATTTATATACAAGGACGGAGGGAATAGGGGAAGCGGAGATTTCAGAGTATTTGGAGGGGATAAATTTAGGAGCATTGTCAGAGGAAGCGCAAGCCGCGATGAAAGGGGGTATTACGGGGGAGGGAATAGGGAAGGTGGTATGGGGGTTGGTGGGAGGGAAGGCCCCAGGGTTAGATGGGCTGCCGGGAAGCTTTTATAAGGTGTTTTTGGGGGAAGTAGGAGATATCATGGGTAGGGTATTTAATGGAGTACTGGAAGAGGGGGGAGGGGGGAATTGTCTTCGGAAATGTTAACTGCAGGGATCACTGTTTTGCCGAAGCCAGGGAAAGACCCGTTAAATTGCAGTTCATATCGCCCTTTCTCTCTTCTTAATGTGGATGTTAAAATCCTGGCGAAGATTTTAGCGGATAGGTTGGCACCATGGTTGCCGGGGATAATTAAGGATGACCAGGCAGGGTTCATAATGGGGAGACAGGCGGCTGATAATAATATTAAGAGGGCGGTAGGAGTGGTGTGGGAGGCGAGGCAAGCACAGGAGGAGTTCTTATTGATGTCAATAGATGCCGAGAAGGCCTTTGATAGGGTGCACGGGGAGGTTTCTAATGCAGGTGCTGGGGAAGATGGGTTGTGGGCCGAATTTTGTGAAATGGATGGGAGGATTGTATGACGGCCCGAGGGCGCGGGTTAAAATTAATGGGAGGTATTCCAGGGATTTTGGGTTGGGGCGGGGGACTAGACAGGGCTGCCCGATGTCACCGTTGTTGTTTGCAATGGTAGTGGAGCCGTTAGTGGAAAGGATTAGAATGAACAAGAGGATATTCGGAGTGGAAAGGGGAGGACGGTGTCATAAGATATCTTTATATGCTGATGATATTTTGTTATATATGGAGCATCCTCAGCAGTCGATGCAGGAGGTGATGGGGGAGGTGGGTAAGTATGGGGAGGTGTCGAGGTTTAAGTTGAATGTAGATAAGACAGAGGTGTTGAAGGTGCATGAGTAGCGAGGCAGAAGAGTTCTTGCGCAGGCAATATCCTTTGCGGTGGGTCAGCAAATCGTTAGGCTATTTGGGAGTTCAAATTCCAGTGAGCTATGCAGATCTCTATAAGGTTAATTACCCGAGAATTATAGGAGAAATTAATAAGGATTTAGATGGGTGGTTGAGGTACGAAATTTCATGGCTGGGAAGGATAGCAGCGATTAAAATGAACATTCTGCCGTGCCTGCTATATCTTTTTCAGGCTCTACCGGTGGAGATACCAGAGGGCACGATGCGGGCGCTGCAGAGACGGGTTTTTCTTTATATTTGGAAAGGAAGCCTCCAAGGCTCTCACGGGAGGTGAAGTTTGCGCCCAAGGAGGAGGGGGGTTGGGGGTCCCTAATTTGCGAGATTATTATACAGCGGCCCAACTTAAACATGTTATGGATTGGAGAGGGGATAAGGAGGAGAAACCATGGGTGAGTTTGGAGAAAACGAAGGTGAGGGGAGGGAGATTGGAGGCATGGTTGTGGGCGCCGCAGGCAGAGAGGAAGGAGTTGGGGAAGGGGACCCCAGTAATGAGGCATGTGGTGAACATGTGGGATCGAGTGAGAACTCCGGAAATAAAAAGAAGGGGGAGCGGATTTTAGGTGATGACCCCGTGAAGAAGCTGGAAAGCTTTTCAACCAGGATGGGAAGGGGGTAGGTTTGATGGGTGGAGTGATAAAGGGTTGGACTGTGGATTTCAGTTACTAGAGGAGGGGAAGCTAAAGGCGTTTAGGGTGGTAAGGGAAGAGTTTGGATTGGAGGATAAAGATAGATTCGCGTACACGCAGGTATGCTCCTTTCTTAGGGGGGAGTTGGGGAAGGCGGGGATGGCTAGGGAAGTGTCACGAATGGAGGCATTGTGGTATGGGAAGAAGTGTTCGAAAGGAATGATATCGGCTTTATATAAGGGGGTAAAGGGGGAACCAGACGGGAAGTTTAGATATATTTTTGCCTGGGAGGGGGAATTGGGACGGACAATGAATCTCAAGGAGTGGAAGGGGGTATGGGATCAGATAAAGAAGACGCCCTGTTCCAGTAGTATTAGGGAAAACTGCTATAAAATCATGTTTCACTAGTATTATACACCAGAGAGACTGCACCGGATGTATCCAGGGGTATCCCCAATGTGTTGGCGAGAGTGCGGGGAGGTGGGGACATTTTGGCACATTTGGTGGAGGTGTACAAAGGTGCAGGCTTATTGGGGAAGGATTCAAAGATGGATTCAATCGAATATGGGGGTGGAAGTGGATTTGAAGCCGCTAAGTTTTTTATTGTCATGGAGGGGGAGGGGCAAGTATTGGAGGGGGGCAGGATGGTGCAGGCATGTCTTTGTGCGGCCGGTGTGAGGTGGCAGCTGCATGGAAGCAGAAGGAGGCGCCTTCTGTAGGGAAATATGAGGGGAGACTGCGGTACATAGTGCTGATGGAGAAGTTAACAGCAGCCCGACAAATGAGGGGGGCTAAGTTTGAAATAAGGTGGGGGAAATTATGGGATGCCTTGGGGGGGAGGGGGGGGAGGGAGTAGGGGGAGATGGGGGGAAGAGGGGGGAGGGGAGGACAGTGGAAGGGAAAGGATAAGGGTACTTCATTCGATTAAAGGGGGGTGGGGCGGGGGTTCTTTGTTGTTGGGAGTAAAAAAGGGGGGAATAATAAAGGGAGAGGGGGGTAGGGGGTCAGTAGTTAGGGGGTGGTGGGAGTGTTAAAATATAAAATAATTGAAAGGTGTTTTTGATGTATATTAATACGGGTAATTGAGTTAAATACATTGAATAGAGGGGGTGGAGGAGAAAGCTACGCAGGTATGGGGGTAGCTACTATAGATGGAGAATGTTTTGAGTAATCAAATGTTTCTTTGGGTGTGATATTAAGCAGGAGAAGGTGTGTAAAGTTGGGTTAGGAATCAATATTCTCGGGCGAAGGGGGATGGTGGTAGGAATGTGTTTATGTATACGTTAAAGGGATGTTGACAATAAAATTTTAAATATAAGGGGAAAAAAGATAAAAGTTTTAAAACTGTGCAAACATTAGGAACACCAACTACTATTGAGTAAAGGGGTTTATGATATGGGTAGACTGGGGGGGGGAAATGCTGGGTAATGTAGACAAAATTATGGGTAATATTTCAAAATAGAGACAAGGTATAGTTACACTGTTTATTATGGAAACATATTAGGATAGCAGTAGAAGCTTACAATAAGGAACAATGACTAATATCTTATTTGGAGTATATTATTGTAAAGGAATTTAGGCTGCTGGGTACCCTATGTATAGATGAGGGAATGTTATGGATACATGTACATGGTTATCTTATGGAAATGATGACAAATACTTACATACAAAAAAAAAAAATCTTGCACCCTTTCTTTTTGACGTATCCATGTAAGTGTATCTTGATTTATGAGCAGACAAAGTATGTGTTTATGGAATCTGATCAATTGGAGGTGTTTCTGTCTAGCAAAGAAAATGGATAGAGTGTTGCTTCTTCCTTTCTAAGTAAATAGGGCTAGCATTGTATATTTTCACGGGCCTAGTATATACCTATGTTGAGCATTGTTTGTAATTGTATTACTTCTTATTGTTTCCTTCTTGCATCTCCCCTTAATGTGGACTTGATTGTAATTCCTGTTTATATTTGAAATAAAGATTGTTAATAATTAAAAAATAAATAAATAAATAAATAAAATAAATGCATAGGTTTTCTAGTCAACTGCCTCCTGGAGGCCAGCAACACATCCTATATCTTTTTAGGGAGAAGAAGTGGTGTAAGGACTACCCTTTCAGCAGCCATGCCATCAGGTTGAGAGACCTACGGTTGGGATGCAGAAGAGAGCCCCTCTCCTGCGACAGGAGGTTGGGTTGCAATCGCAGAGGAATTGGAGCCTCCGTCGCCAGCTGCAGGAGCAGCGGAAACCATAGCTAGACAGCTGCCAGGATGCTACCAGGATGACCGAGGCTTTGTCTTGAAGGATCTTGAATAAGGTCCGAGCTACCAGGGGTGTGGGAGGAGAAACATATAGGAGGCCCACAGACCATGATATTAGAAAAGCATCTGCAGCCACCCTGTGAGGGTGTGACTATCTGGAGCAGAAGCGGGGCAACTGGAAATTTTGCAGGCTCACAAACAAATCCATGGATGGTCAACCCCAGCAACGGAAGAGCTGCTGGGCTATGTCGGGCTTCAGCTGCCACTCATGCGGCTGGAGCATTCTGCTTAGCTTGTCAGCTAAGAAGTTCTCCTGACTTGGCAAGTAAACCACTTTGAGGTACATACCCTTGCTGACTGCAAAGGAGCATAGGTCCAGGGTCTCTTGACATAGGATGCGAGAGCCTGTGCCCCCTTGCTTGTTCACATAGAACATTGCCACTTGGTTGTCCATCTGAATTAAGACAGGTTGATGAGGCAGGGTTTGGCAGAAGGCCTGCAGAGCTAGACGGATCGCTCGAAGCTCTAGGAGACTGATCTGTTGTGTGCTCTCCCACGGAGACCATACACCCTGAGTGCAGACCTGCTGGCAATGGGCGCCCCATCCCAGCAGGGATGTATCTGAAGTCAGCACCCTCGAGTGCATGGGAGGCTGGAAAGGCACACCCTCCAGAAGGTTGTGAGGCCGAAGCCACCACTTCAATGATTGCACCAGCCATTGGGAGACCCTGATGCTGTCTCAAAGTCTGCCTGTGGCTTGCGTCCACTGGTCCCAAGGCACCACTGAGCTGTTCTCATGTGGAGTCAGGCATTGGGTGTCACATGCACTGTGGAGGCCATGTGACCAAGGAGGCGCAGAAAGTGTCTTGCTGAGATCCGGGATCTGCGACTCACCTGCTGTACTAGGGCCACAAGTCTTTGTGCCCTGTCTTCTGGCAGATAAGCTCTTACCTGAAGTGGGTCTAACCTTGCCCCTATGAACTCCAGTCCCTGAGTGGGAACCAGATTGGACTTTGTGTAGTTGACCATAAAGCCCAGGTGCTGGAGCAACTGGATAGTGCGGGACGTGGCCTGTTGGGCCTCCGGAGCTGACTGGGCTCTGACGAGCCAGTCGTCTAAGTAGGGGAAGACAAATAACCCTTGAGTTCTTAGGAAGGCCCCCACCACTGCAAGGCACTTTGTGAATACCCTGGGTAGGCCAAATGGAAGTACCTTGTACTGAAAATGGTTTCCTCCCACTACAAATCTGTGTTACTGTCTGTGGTCTGGATGAATCAAAATGTGCGTATACGCATCTTTGAGATCTAAGGAGGATAGCCAGTCTCCCTGGCAGAGGCAAGGCAGCAATATTCCAAGGAAAAGCACCTTGAACATTTCCCTCACCAGGAACTTGTTTAGATTTCGCAGGTCAAGGATGGGTCTTAGGCCTCCAGTTCTCTTTGGTATCAGAAAGTACCTGGAGTAGAAGCCTTTGCCCTGCAGGTGGTGGGGCACCAGTTCCACCGCCTGATCTTCAAGAAGACCTGCTAACTCCTTCAAGAGGAGGTCCCTGTGAAGAGGGGGTCTGAGAGGCTCCCCTAGAAAGTAAGAGGGAGGCACCTGGGTGAGATGTAGCCGATAGCCCATTTGGACTATCTGGAGAACACAGGTGTCTGTTGTGATGGCTGGCCACCTGTGGGCATACAGGGTCAGCCTTCCTCCTGTGCATGGCCTTGCCTCCTTGGAGAGAGGGACTATGCTCTGGGAGTCAAAAACCCCCTCCAGGCCGGAGCCAGTGCCTGGGGCTTGGGGGTCTTTTGCTTACGCAGGCCATGACCCTGTCCCTTGGCCTGCTGCCCCTGTTGTGGATCTGGGGAGGCCTGATACGTGGAGTAGTTTCGGTAAGCAGTACCTTTTCTCGGGAAAAAGGGCTTCTTACCCGAGCCCTTCTTCTTAGAAGGGGCAGATGTCTTCTTCTCGAGTCTTGTCCAGGTCAGGTACTCGGACTCGATCTGAGCAGCTTTCTCTGTCATGGGCTTGCAAAAGAGGTTTTCACCCCGGCAAGGGCCATCGAACAACTTGTCCTGCACCCATGGCTCCAGGTCAGACGACTGTAGCCATGCCTGGCAGCGTGCACCGATGCCGGCCGCAGCTACCCAGGCCGAAGCCTCGAAGCATTCATAGGCTGCTCGTGTCATAAACTTCGAGCACTCTCGGATCCCAGTGGACAAAACTTGGAAGCGCTGCAAAGGTCCCTCGGAGAGACCAGCTGAGAACTCGGCAATCTCCTTTGCTAGGTCTCACAGGTACATGCCCATGTACAGCTGGTAGGTCTGGATTCGGCATGACAGCATTGAACCCTGGTAGCACTTCTTGCTGAGGGTGTCCATGTTGCGGGCCTCCCTACCAGGAGGCACCGAGGAGTGCGTCTTCTGGCTCTTGAGCCGGGGCATGGCCGATTCCACAACCATGGAGTTGTGCGGCAGCTGTGTTTTTTGGAACCCAGGGCTCTTGCGAACTCGATAGATGGAATCAATTTGCCTGCTGAGGACCGGCATCGAGGCCGGTGTCTCCCACATGCGAAGCATCAGCCGTTCCAGAATAGGAGGCACTGGTACAGTAAGGGCTTCCTTAGGAGGAAAGTCATACTGGAGGATCTCGAACTCCTCAGCTCGAGGCTCCTCCTCAGCCTCCACTGGGAATGACACATCCCTGACGAAGTCCAAGAAACGGGTGTCCTCCGGGGTAACCGTCTCCGAGGTTCAAGTCCCGGTGAGTCAGACGGGACATACTTGGTACGGTGGGTGTCTGGAGACTCCTCTTCCTCCGTCTCCCAGCCGGATCCCTCCGAGGAGGAATTGAGTGGCTCCGACCCCGAGGGAAATGGTGTCGATGACATCGGTCCCGAATGGGAGGTCGAGGGGTACATCGGCCGAGGATCAACTCGAGTTCTTAGTGTCTCGAGGATCGGCTCGGCCTCCGGGGTTGACTTGGACGCTGAAGTCCCAGTGGTCGGGGCGGACGGACGTGTGAGACCGGCCATCAGCGTCCGCTGCTGGTCCATGAAGACAGAAACGCTGCGCTCCAAGGCCACCAACCTGAGACCAAGCTCAGGAGGCTCCGCAGCCCCTGAGTCTGGTCCCGACGCCAGCTCTCCCGGAGGAGAGTCAATGAGGACAGTACTTACCTGCCTCGGTGTTTCCAGTTCCTTTCGAGGGAGTTTGGCAGGCCTCTCCGACTCCGAGGATCTGGGGCGGTGAGTCAGGCTTCGCGACCAAGTCCGCAAGGGACCAGGCCGCTCGGAGCCTTCAGATGACACCATCCTCACAGATTTTTTCTTCCTCCGGTGTTCCCGCGAGGGAGACCCCCTTTCAGAGGATACCCGACGCTGCTCGGGATCAGAGAGCTCCCGAGAGGTCGAGGCCTCTGACGAGGTCCAGGCCCAGGCAGGTGTGGACTCAGAAAAAATCCTATCATGTTGCTGCTGCCTGCTCCTCAAGGCCTTGGAAGACATTTTCTTACACGGGCCACAGACCTTGGGGTCGTGGTCGGGCCCGAGGCAGCAGTCGTGTGTGTCAGTGAGAGACATCAACCTCGTGTACCGATCACACTTTTTAAACCCGCTGGCAGCCATCGGGGGAAAAAGGGCCCCTGCGAGGTCAAAGGACCAGACTGCCAGCTAAAAAGAAAAAAGAGCGCGAACGCTAGTCTCTAAGGACAAAAATGAAAAATTGGACCAGACTCGATACTGGTGTACCAAGCCGAGGCGGGAAGGGAAACCGGCATCGAACCAGTAGAAGAAAAGCAATTTTCTAACTTTTAGCTACTTTTTTCCACGGGGAAACTAGGACGACGTCCGTTGGGCTCCACAGAAAAAAGGAGACTGAGCAAGATAGCACCCTTGGGCGGGAAGGGGACCATGCATGCGCAATGTAGTCCCAAAGGCTTTCTTCGAAAGCTAGGGATTTGCTCCGCATGGGGGCTCCGTCGGCACCCATATGTGAGGACTGACTTCCTGCTTGTTCCTGGAGAAAAGTTGTTAGTGTAGCTGGGTTTAAAAGAGGCTTGGACAAGTTCTTGGGGGAAACGTTCATAAAACATTATTAAAATGGACTGGGGAAATCTACCTCTTATCCCTGGGATAAACAACATGGAATCCTGTCTACCTTTTGGAAACCCAATAGGTACTTGCGACCTGGATTGGCCACTGTTGGAATGGAATACTGGGCTTGATGGACCTTTAGTCTGAGCCAGTATAACATTTCTTATGTTATGTTAATATTACTGAGGGTTGAACAGCATGCTGCAGATTGTAGGAATAGTGCTGTTTTTTTGCTAGTAGCAGAAACCAATGTAAAAAAATATATATATAAATCATTGGGCTAGGCCCTATAGAAACCTGGCACCTGGAATTTGTTGACCTCCCCCCATAGCATAACACTCCCCTCCAACACTCAAAATGTGAAGGAGGGATAGAAAAGTTATGTGAGTTAAAACTGTGACAACATAATGCATTTTATCACAGTGATATTTACCACAGGAGTCACTAACCTGCTACATACCCTCTATAATGCAGGCTAGTAATCCCGATGGTAAATTTAAATTTGCAGTGCTGCAGCCAGGAAGACTGCATTTCCTGGCTGCAATAACAGAAAGACAGCCGGCCTTAAGTCAAGCCTGCTGTCTCTTAAAAGGGGCCATTGATGGGACAAATTAACCACCATTCCCAGTACCAAATCAACAAACTCCCACCCCTGAATCCTCCCACAAAATCAATGTATCAAGGCTCCCACCCAGCTTAGAACCCTTTGACATAAATCCCCAGCCTCCCCCTCCTGGGCATCTACCAGGTAAATTCCCTGGTAGCAAGTGGGTAGGCAGGAGTCATCCCCGCATGCTCCTGCTCTGCCAGCTTCTGGCTTCAAAGCAGCCCCTCCCAACCTCTAGCAGTAGCTGTGCCCTTATTTGGCAGTTTCATCCCTATGAGTCTACTGCTAGGGGTTGGGAGGTGTGATTTTGAACCAGGTGCTGATGGGGAAGGAGGGTCCAGGGACCAAACCTGTCCCATCACTTGCCACCAGGAGGAGCCAGAGGGTGTTGAAGGGGGGTGGGAGCTTTGATGCATTGATGCCAGAGGGGAGGAGAGAGGTTTGATGCACCGATGTCTGTTGGGAGAGGAGGATGCTGACTATGCATACCCCTTTAAAAGGCTCATCAGGAGCACCAGGTCACACGTTAGTGGCCCGATGCTCTCATTGCAGTAAATTACCATGTGTTAAGGGCAAATAACATACAATATTGCATTTCCATTTAGTGGATGTTGTTTAGCCAAAATCATGTGTTATTCCTATAACACGTCTCAGTAACTACCCCTCTTAGCTGGCTAGAGCCTATGGAGTAAACGTTTCACCCTACAGAATGGCTAAATTTAGCAGTTTAATTTAGCTAGCAGCTAGATTTTGGCCAGTCAAACTGTGGCCGATCTCAGCGTCACCAGCAGTTTCTCCCAGACTAAGCACTCAAACTGTAGGACTGTGGTTTTCAACCCATCAGAGAGAGACTGGTAATGTTAATTTCCATTTGATCTTACAATACGTTTGCACCAGTCCACAGATTGTGGTTACAGAAGATCCTCTAAGTCAACCAAGAGTATGGTCATTGTAACATTGTAAAAAATTAAAAACACACTTATTTACGACACACTATGGCACACAAACAAACAATGGCACACATACGGACAAAAATACACCCCACCCCATAACAGCACAATCAGAAAGGCTAAAAGAAAATAACCCAAATGTTAAAACCTAGGTCAGTATTATGTCAATCAAACACACCTCCCTGTATATAGTTGAATGACCATCAGAACGTTTGATTGTCTTTCCATTCTGTAATGTATATAGTACAGATTATCCAAGCATCCAAGCCTAGACCAGCAATACACCAACCAATTTCTTCCCACTGTATATAGTTGTATGAATATCAGAATGTCGGATTGTCACTACAATCTTTGCTAAGTTCTCTGTAAAAGTTCACAAATGCTCTATGCAATATGAATAGGTATGCATTCCTGTTGTACCTTTAATATCGTTGTTCATTGTAAACCACACTTGATCCATGGGAAAGTGCGGTATAAAAGTGTTTAAGTAATAAATAAATAAATAAATGAAGAGGATATGGTAGGTTTCCAAAGTCTAACTACATCTGGCTTTGGACATACCTTATCCATATGGAAGATCAAATCCAGCTCACACACATTCTCAAAGCATTTATCCAGCGTCTCAACGAACACCTGGAGAAGAAAGTAAGAATTAGACCAAGAGATGCACATGCTTCATATCTCATCTCCTTCCCGTATGTGACACAAACATACCTTTACCCATCAATCTGTGCTTGGGTAATATTCTACTCTGTAGCCAACATCAAATCAAGTATTTTTCCATATTTGTCTGTGATCATTTCTAACATTGTTCTGATCCCGCAAGGCTCTTCCTAAGGTCCAATGAGTTCAGCATCCTGTCTCTGACAATGGCCAATTAGGCTCTCCTGGAAGTACTCAGCAAATCCACATGTGAGATTCCTTCTCTACAACTTACCCCCAGAAGTAGGAAAGCATGATCCTGAAGTCTATTTGGCTAATATTTTATTTAATTTTCACTCTTCCACCACTAGCTCAGTGTGAGTTACAACAAACTGTAGAAATGGGCCTTCAGAAACCCGTTCAAACAAGGAATGTGAAATATTAAAAGAATAGATGGCAAGTAAAGCTCACTTATTTAGTCCATGACAGATATAACATTAATAAGACAGGTTAAAAGAGAATATGAGGAGAAACCTAATTAATCAGTTTTTTATTTTCATTCCATTTGTACCCATTGGACCCTGTTAACATTTTAAACTATGTCTTTCTAGCTTTAATATCCTTTGTTACTGTACAGTTTTACCATGCTAGCAGTCATGGAGTGAAAGAGTAGCTTGATGGTTAGAGCAGTGCGCTAAATACCAGGGACGCTAAGGTTCAAATCCCATTGATGCTTGGGCAAGTCATACATTGTCTCAGATACAAACTTAAAAATTTGTTAAGCCCTCTGGGTGACAGGGAAATACTTACTGTACCCACTCACATTGAACTACTACTATGTAAAATCCAAAATAATAATTTAGCCTTCTTTCAACCTTTTTTAATGCATGAAATACATTCCTTATCGTTCCTCCAGTTCAGTCCTCTACCTCTGGGTTGTCAATCTCCTCCTGCAGCTTGGAGACTGGTATGTCAGAATGATGACATCACTGGATATTGCCTGCTGCACTCACTCCTCCATCCCAGTGTAACCAGTCTCCATGCAGCAGGAGGACTTGGCGAGCCTTGAGCAAGGGCTCTCTGGAGGAATTAATAAGGAGCTAGGGGGTTAGTTAGGTTAGCTAATTCATTTGTATGGGTTCAATTTTATATGGGACTCTTTTTTTTTTCTTTTTTTTTTAAAGAAACAGTCAGGATCAGACAATCGCTCAGCTCCGGATTTCTTACTCCCTCACTCTGCTCATTCTATGGGGGCACTTGATCAGTACGGCGAGTTTTGAGCCCCGCTGTAGCCAAGAGGTTCTCTCCCCCCGGACACTATGGGGGAGAGCCCTTCTTTCGGCCTCCGTGCTTTCACTTCAGCTGCGGCTGTTTTTCGCGCCCTCGGAGGTGCCGGCGCGGCAGTCCCGCTGTGCTCAGGGCCTTGGTTCGTTGAGCACGACGGTCCTTTCAGCGGCAGTGTAGCAGTCCTGGCTGGTAAGCTGTTCCCCGGTTTCAGGCTGCTCCGGCAAGCGGCTAAACTTCGCTGTCTGGTCCAGATCCGGCAGCGGTTTACTTTGGCGGCCTTTTCTTCTGCTTAGCTTCACAGCGGCCATTTTAGGTGCTGCGGAAAAGCCGCGTGCTTGCCAGGGAGGGCTCCTGATTCTGAGCTAGGGCTAGGTACGGGGTCCTGTTATCATTTCTTTGGTTTGCCTTCTTTGTTTTCTTTGTTTTCTTTCATTAATTTTGGCCCTTCTCAGCAGCTCCTCAGAAAGGGGGGGGGGGGGGGCTGAGGGGGGCTCTGTTCCCGGGAGTGCAGAGCAAGTGGAACTAGCGCTACCGTCTTCTTGTAGATTGCAGTAGTGGCTAGGTGGCCGTTTTCCTGAATTTAAAAAAAAAAAAAAAAAAACAAGAGAGAAACAAAGAGATCACAGTCTAGGCTGTTTTATGGCTGCCAGACCTCAGTGTATTGTCTGTGGCACTAGAAGGGGCACAGTAGCAGATACCGGGGTGTGTCGGGGCTGTGCGTCCCTTTCATCCATTGTGGAGCAGCAGATGGAGTCTAAGGAATCCCCGGAAGCGCATACAGCTCCCGCGGGGACGGATTTCTCGTGGCCCCCAGCGCACGGACCAGCATTGGAGGAGCTGGCAGGCACCTCAAGCGCTTCTCCAGCAGCCCAGGTGTCGGGTCTCGGGGAGTTCAGCCCCGAGTTTTTTCTGCTCATGCATCAGGCCTTTTGCCTGCGTCACCAAGGCAAGGGGTCTGACTCCGGGGCGCTGGCATCTCATGCTCCGCAGCTGGAGGCGGTTGCTACGATGGCCGACGAACCGCCAGCGCCTAAAAGAGCACGAACAACAGGTCCGGCGTCGGTGGAGGACGAGTGGCCGGAAGCCCAAGACCCGGAATGGGATCAGGACCTGGGTACGCAGGACTTGGAAAAAGGGGAGATCCCTGAACCCGAGGATCAGGCTAAGATAATTAGGGTCTTCCGTAGGGAGGAACTGGCGGCCGTGATCACGGAGACATTGCAGATGTTAAATCTTTCTACGCAAGCTGCGGTCGAGGAGGAGGTTGAGGACCCAGTCATTCAGGCGGTTAGACAGACGCAGGTGGTGTTTCCGGTACACAGAGTAGTCGACAAAATGATTCAAGAAGAGTGGGATAAGCCTGAAGCAGGGCTACGGGGCATACGGACTCTGAATAGGCTGTACCCTCTGGCCGAGAAGGATAAAGAACGGTTCCGGGCACCGCGGGTGGACGCGGTGGTGTCGGCGGTTACTAAGAAGACCACAATTCCGGTGGAAGGTAGTGCGGCCTTGAAGGATGCTCAGGACCATAAGGTTGACGGTTTGCTGAAGCAGACTTTTGAAGCGGATTCCCTTTTGCTGCAGGCCTCTATCTGTGGGGCTTGAGTGGCCAGGGCGTGTCTGCGCTGGGCCCAGCGACTGTGTCAGTCTGTGCACATGGATAGCGAGGAGTTGAAAGAGCTCGATCGCCTGGAGTCCGGGGCGGCTTACTTAGCGGATGTGCATTACGACTTGATCAGGGCGCTGGCCAACAGCACGGCGTCTGTGGTGGCCGCCCGTCGATCGGTATGGTTGCGGAATTGGGCGGCAGACGGACCTTCTAAATCCCGTCTTAGCAAGCTACCCTTTAAGGGGGGTTTACTGTTTGGAGAAGATTTGGAGAAGTTGGTGAAGGATCTTGGTGAATCCAAGGCGGGTAGGCTCCCAGAGGATAAGCCGAAGCCAGGGAAGTCCGGCCAAAGCTTTCGGAGCCAGTTTCGAGATTTTCGCAGATTTCGTTCGACGCGCTTCAGTAGTTTCCAGAGGGGCCAGTATCAGGCTCGGGCCCAGGGATTTCTGGGGTTTCGAGGAGCGAATAGGGGGTTCTCCTCAAACCCTGTGTCCGCATCACACAAGCCACAATGAAGTGAGGCGGGTCCCGGCGGAGGGGCCTCCCATAGGCGGTCGACTTCAGGAGTTCCTTTCCGCTTGGACCCACATCACATCCGACCGGTGGGTGTTAGAGATAATTCAACATGGCTATGCGCTAGAGTTTGCCCGACCCGTACGGGATTCCTTTGTCATGTCCCCTTGCAAAGGGTCCAAGAGGACTGCAGATGTTCGCGCCACTTTGGACAGACTGCTTCACTTGGGAGCGGTGGTAAAAGTGCCCAGAGCCGAATGCGGCATGGGTCGGTACTCGATCTATTTCATGGTGCCGAAGAAGGGTGGAACGTTGCGACCCATCTTGAACCTCAAGGCCATAAACCATTGTTTGCGGGTGCCGCATTTCCAGATGGAAACTTTGAGATCGGTCATTGTAGCGGTGCGTCACGGGGAATTCTTGACGTCTCTGGATCTTACGGAGGCGTATTTGCACATACCCATTCGGGAAGCTCATCAGAAGTTCCTACGTTTCGCTCTTCCGTGGGGTCACTACCAATTCCAGGCATTGCCCTTCGGCCTGGCGACAGCGCCACGGACCTTAACCAAAATTATGGTGGTGGTGGTGGTGGCAGCGGCATTGCGCAAAGAAGGGATTCTGGTCCACCCTTATCTCGACGATTGGTTGATTCGAGCCAAGTCTGAGGAGGAGAGTGTCCGAGTAACAGACAGGGTAGTACAGTTTTTGCAGGGTCTGGGTTGGGTGGTAAACCCGACAAAGAGTTGCAGCCCACCCAGGACCTAGAATATCTCGGAGTTCGGTTCAACACGAGAAGAGGGCTGGTGTTTCTGCCGCACAAACGGGCCGAGAACTTGCGATCTCTAGTCCGACAGTTCCTGTCGGTGCCAGCGCCGTCGGCCTGGGATTATCTCCAGGTATTGGGGACCATGGCGGCAATGTTAGAAGCGGTGCCTTGGGCCAAGGTACATATGCGGCCTCTGCAAAGAGCGCTTCTTCGCCGCTGGTCGCATCAGTCCGATCCCTTGAGCAAGCGGCTTCCCTGTCCGTTCAAAGTCAGACGGTCTCTTCATTGGTGGCTCCTCCGGTCGTCGCTGGCGGCCGGCATGCCGCTGCAGCAGCCGGAGTGGCTTCCGTTGTTGACGGATGCCAGCCTCCTAGGTTGGGGAGCTCACTGCGGGAGCCAATTTGCGCAGGGGACTTGGTCTCCCCAGGAGACCTCCTGGTCGATAAACCGTCTGGAGCTTCGAGCGGTATTCCGGGCCCTGCAGGTGTTCGAGGACGTGGTGTGCGGTCGGTCCGGGCGGGTGCTCTCCGACAACTCAGCGACTGTCGCATATATCAACCGTCAGGGCGGCACGGGGAGTGTTGCGATGGAGGAAGAGGCGGACGAGCTGTTTGCTTGGGTGGAGCTTCGGTTGTATGCGATCTCGGCAGCGCACATTGCAGGAAAGGACAATGTCAAAGCGGACTTCCTCAGCAGAGTTCAAGTGGATGCAGGAGAATGGGAGTTGCATCCCGATGTTTTCAAGCAGATCATAGTGCGATGGGGAACTCCATTAATGGATCTAATGGCGACATTTCGGTCGGCGAAGGTCAGACAGTTCTTCAGCTGAAGACGGGAAAGGATGTCGGAGGGCATAGACAGGCTGTTACATCAGTGGCCTTCCGAAGGTCTTCTATATGTTTTTCCCCCATGGGCGTTGATAGGCCGGGTGGTTCAAAAGATCGGAGCTCACTTGGGAAGAGTCCTTTTGGTGGCGCCCGACTGGCCGAGACGTCCTTGGTATGCAGACCTGGTGCGCCTCCTGGACGGCGATCCCTGGCGGATCCCGGTGAGGGCGGATCTGTTGCTTCAAGGTCCGCTTTTCATGCCCCAGGTGTATCGGTTCTCGCTTACGGTATGGCCCTTGAGAGGGCTAAGTTGAGCAAGAAAGGCTACTCGTCGGCGGTCGTGGCAACCTTGCTTAGAGCACGGAAGCAGTCGACTTCCTTGGCATATGTGCGGGTCTGGCGTATTTTTGAGGAGTGGTGTTCGCAACGTCAGGTTCGTGCGGCCGCTGTTTCCATCCCGTTGGTCTTGGACTTTCTGCAGGGTGGCTTTGATAAAGGGCTGGCTGCCAGTTCCTTGCGCGTTCAATTGGCAGCCCTTTCTTGTTATCGCGGCAAGGTCAACGGAGTGCCTTTAGGGGCTCACCCTGATGTGGCTCGCTTTCTGAAGGCGGTCTCTAGGTTGCGTCCAGCGCATAGGGTGTGCGTCCCACCGTGGGATCTTAATCTCGTTCTGGGGATGCTATCAAAGCCTCCCTTCGAACCCTTGCATCATGCATCGCTGAAGGATTTGACGTTAAAAACAGTGTTTCTGGTGACGATCTGTTCGGCTAGGAGAATCTCGGAGTTGCAAGCGTCGTCGTGTAGGGAACCATTCTTATCTTTTTCCAGGGAAAAGGTGGTCTTACGTCCGGTTCCGTCCTTTTTGCCTAAAGTGGTGTCTCCTTTTCATTTGAATCAGGCGGTGTGCTTGCCCGTTCTTGGTTCTTTGGATGGAAGCGAGTCGGATCGCCGTCTCCGTCATCTAGATGTGAAGAGAGCGTTGCGTCAGTATTTGAAGGTAACAGAGTCCTTCCGCAAGTCTGATCGGTTGTTTGTATTGTTCGGAGGAATGCGCAAGGGTGAGGCGGCGGCTAAGGCTTCAATCGCCCGGTGGATTAGAGAGGCGATTGCTTCCGCTTATCTGCTTCACGGTCGAGTTGTGCCCGCGGGATTGCGCGTGCATTCCACCAGAGCACAGGTGTGTTCCTGGGTGGAACACAGTTTGGTTCCGCCAGGAGAAATTTGTAGGGCAGCGACTTGGTTGTCACTACATACTTTCAGCAAGCATTACAGGCTGGACGTAGCAGCGGCTGCTGATGCTCATTTTGGGTCGGCGGTACTGTCTGCCGGTTGGAAAGGTCCCTCCCAATGAATACTGCTCTGGTACATCCCAGAGGTAGAGGACTGAACTGGAGGAACGATAAGGAAATGATAATTACACTTACCTGGTAATTGTAGCTCCTTGAGTGACGACAGTTCAGTCCTCCTTCCCACCCAGATGTTTCAAGAGGAACCAGGATTGCTAGAGAGCGGGTGAGTGTTACAGGTAGGTCTTAGTTCATTTTCTGCTGTGGTTCACTTTCTCTGTGGCAGGGCAGGGTATAAGAAAGCCTTGCCAGAGGGGGTGGAAGGTTCTACGCTTAGTATAAATGGAAATTAGACTTACCTGCTAATTGTTGTTCCTTGCGGAACTCTAGTCCAGTCCCGGAACCATAGAGTTGTGAACCTCCAACAGCAGCTTTGGAGACTGAAAGATGTCATCGCCTTGATGTCACCGGTATAACTTGGCAAGCACCGCCCCTCTTCCACCAGTACCTATTGACAAAGCAGACTAAGCAGAGCAACAAATAAGCAGGAACCGGAAAAACACTATGTAAAAACTATGAAAGAACATATGGAAAAAACTATGCACTCCCGACGCCTGCTCCTAGGCGCCCCCGAGCCCAGCCGGGCCTGCTGCTAATGAAAGACCTCCCCGTGACTCGTGTGGTGTACCTACATAACAAAGAAATGCGTCATCTTTCGCTGCCGTTGTCTCTCTGTGCTTGTGTAGGCACCTATATACTTTTTTTTTTTTTTTTTTATACCTTCAGGCTGTGTACAGTGTAAGACCATGGGAGGGATCCGGGACTGGACTAGAGTTCCGCAAGGAACAACAATTAGCAGGTAAGTCTAATTTCCATTTCCTTTGCGTCCCTCTAGTCCAGTCCCGGAACCATAGAGGACGTAACAGAGCAGTGAAGATCAACGGGAGGGACCCGCAAGCCCAGCCTGAAGTACCGCGGAGCCAAAACGCACATCCTCCTTCGCCTGAACATCAAGCTGATAGTGCCGGGCAAAAGAATGCAACGTGGACCAAGTTGCCGCCTTACAAATGTCAGCCACCGGCACTAAACTGAATTCCGCCCAAGACGCCGCCTGCGCCCTGGTCGAGTGCGCACGAAGACCCACCGGAACCACCTTACCCTTCAACAGATAGGCCAATGCAATAGCCTCCTTCAACCATCTAGAAATGGAAGACTTCGCCGCCGCTTCACCTTTCCGTGGCCCGCCAAAGGCGACAAACAGCCGGTCCGACTTTCGGAAAACCTCCGTTCGACGAAGATATGTCTTAAGCACCCGCCGAACGTCCAGACGATGCAACCGACCGTGCGACTGAGCATTCTGCTCCAAAGAAAACACCGGAAGGGACACTACCTGGTTAACATGAAAACTCGACACCACCTTAGGCAAGAAGGCCGGGACCGTGCGCAGGACCACTTTGTGAGCGAAAAAGGACAAGAACGGCTCCCGACAAGACAGCGCCTGCAACTCCGAAATCCGTCTAGCGGAGCAAATAGCCACTAGAAAAACTGTCTTCAAAGTCAAGTGCTTAAGAGAGGCCTTATCTAATGGCTCGAACGGCGCCCCAATCAACGCTTCTAACACCACATTAAGATCCCACGGAGGAATGGACGTACGTCTTGGCGGCCTTAGGAGTAGCACAGCTCGTAAAAAATGCCGAATATCACTATGCGCTCCTACCAACTGACCCTGAATCCTCCCCCGGAAACAGGAGATGGCCGCCAACTGAACCCGCAAGGAGTTAGCCGCGAGACCTTTATCCACGCCGTCCTGCAAAAAGGAGAGAATATGAGGCACCAAAGCCTTTAAAGGCGGAAGATCGCGCTCCCCGCACCATGCTTCAAACACCCGCCACACCCAGGTGTAAGCCAGCGACGTGGAACGCCTCCGCGCTTGCAATAATGTGGCAACGACCGCCGCCGAGTACCCCTTGGACCTCAGCCTAGCCCGCTCAAGAGCCATGCCGTAAGCGAGAATCGACCCACTTGCGGCATGCGTAACGGACCCTGCATTAAGAGGTCTCTCCGAACCGGAAGTCTCCACGGCCTGTCTACCAGCAGTCGAATCAGGTCCGCATACCACGGCCGTCTGGGCTAATCGGGCGCGATCAGAAGGACCACGCCGCGGTGCCTCTCTATGCGTTGGACCACCTTTCCTATGAGCGCCCAAGGCGGAAACACATAGAGAAGCCCTTCCACCGGCCACTGCCGTGCCAACGCATCGAGGCCTTCCGACATTCGCTCTCTCCGCCTGCTGAAGAACCAGTCCACCTGCACGAATTCGAAGCTCGCCATTAGATCCATGATCGGAGCCCCCCAGCGCTGCACCAGCATCGCAAAGACCTCTGGGTGAAGCCTCCACTCCCCCGGATCCACTCTGCGGCGGCTTAGAAAATCTGCTTCTACATTCTCTACTCCTGCCACGTGCTGCGCGGACAACGCCACCAAATGCTTCTCAGCCCAGCGCAATAGCTGACTCGCCTCCGCTTCCAGCGACGCACTCCCCGTGCCGCCCTGTCGATTGATATAAGCCACCGTTGTCGCATTGTCGGAGAGAACCCGTACCGCCATGCAACCCAAGGTCCCCTGAAACTGCTGCAGCGCTAAGTACACCGCGCGCATCTCCAACCGGTTTATGGACCAACGCTGTTCCGGAGCCGACCAGGACCCCTGGGCAAACCGTCCTTCGCAATGTGCCCCCAAGCCCGCGAGACTGGCATCCGTCGTCATCAGCGACCAGGATGGGGCCTCCAATGGCACGCCCCTCTCCAGGCTGTCGGGCCGCAACCACCACTGAAGCTCCTGCCGCACCTCTGGAGGGCATACCTGTCGGCGGACAACTCGTCCCGTTGATGCGACCAACGCCTGAGAAGAGCACTCTGCAAGGGCCCATATGAAACCTGGCCCACTGCACCACTTCAATCGTGGCTGCCATCATTCCGAGCAACTGTAGATATTGCCACGCAGTCAGAGCCCTGAACGCTAAAAACCTCCGCACACACTCCCTTAAGGCTTGTGCCCTCTGGCTCGGGAGAAACACCACACCTAGGTTCGTCTCGAAGTGTGCTCCCAAGTATTCCAGCGACTGAGTCGGAAGGAGCCTGCTCTTCGCAAAACTGACCACCCAGCCTAGGCTTTCTAAGAACTCCACCACCCGACCGGTGGCCGTAGAACTCTCCTCCCTGGACTTCGCTTGGATCAGCCAATCGTCCAAGTACGGATGCACCAGAATCCCTTCCTTGCGGAGTGCCGCCGCCACCACTATCATAACCTTTGTGAACGTCCGAGGCGCCGTCGCCAGGCCGAAAGGCAGTGCCCGGAACTGAAAATGGCCCATGGGCACCGCAAAGCGCAGGAACTTCTGATGTTCTGAGCGCACGGGAATATGCAGGTACGCTTCCGTGATGTCCAATGACTTTAAGAATTCTCCCTTCCTGACCGCCGCAATGACCGACCGCAAGGATTCCATCCGAAAATGGGTTACCCGAAGGCACCGATTCACTCTTTTTAAATCCAAAATCGGCCGAAAGGTGCCCTCCTTCTTTGGAACGACAAAATAGATGGAGTATCGACCGCACCCGCATTGATCTACCAGCACCACCGCTCCTAGTTTCCGCAACCGCCCCAGCGTGTCCGCGACCGCCTGTAACTTCCGCGGAGCTCTGCACGGGGAAAGGACAAAGGAATCTAAGACGGGTTGTTGGAGTTCCAGAGCATAGCCCTCTCGAATGTCCTCCAACACCCACTGATCCGTGGTAATTTGGACCCAGGCAGGGTAAAACTCCCGTAACCTGCCTCCCACGGGAACATCCCCCACCTGAGCCCGCCTTATCTCATTGGGATTTTTTTCCGCTAGAGGAGTGGAAGGAGGAAAACCCCTTCCCTGCCCCTCGGAAACCTCGAAACGGCTGGCCCCGCGCAGGGAACCGCCCCCTCTGTGTCGGGACAAAACGCGAGGACCGAAATCTACGAAAGCCCCTCGAGAGACCCCTGGATACAGTCGACCCGCGGCCCTGCTTCAGCCTATCCTCCGGGAGCCGACTGCCCTTGGACTCTCCAAGGTCCTTTACCAGCTTTTCCAAGTCCGAACCAAACAAGAGTCCCCCGCGAAAAGGGAGCTTACTAAGCCGCGCTTTGGAAGAGCCGTCCGCCGCCCAGTTACGCAGCCAGAGATACCTCCGCGCTGCCACCACGGAGGCCATACTTTTGGCCAGGCCTCGAATAAGGTCATAATGGATATCTGACAAATACGCTGTGCCCGACTCCAACCTCGCCAACTCGTCCGCCTGCGTCGCCAGGAGACCCTCCTGCAGCCGCTGGGACCACCGTAAGCAGCCTCTGGCTACCCACGCTCCCGCTATCGAAGCCTGCAAGGAAAGGGCACAAATATCAAACACCTGCTTCAACAGAGTCTCCAATTTCCGGTCCTGTACATCCTTTAACGCCGCGGCGCCTTCAACCGGAATCGTGGTCTTTTTAGTCACTGCCGACACCGCCGCATCCACCTTCGGGGAACGGAAAAGTTCTCTATCCTGGTCAGACAGCGGATACAACCGAGTTAACGCCCTGGTGCCTCTAAGCGCGGATTCCGGAGCGTCCCACTCCTCTTGAATCATGTCCCGAAACACTCTATGAACAGGGAAGACTCGCTGGGACTTTCGAACCGCCTGCAACAGAGGATCCTCTAGCGTCTCCTCCGCCGACGGGACATCCGCGGGCATATTGAGCGCTTTTAGCGTTTCCGCAATCAGCGCCGGCAGCTCCTCGCGCCGGAAGACCCGGACCTCTCTACTTTGCTCCTCCACTTCCGGGAACTCTCCCTCTTCTAACTCCCCCTCTGAAACGCCTTCCTCCTCTATCTCCGAAAGCTGTCCCTCGTCCTCCACCAGAAAAGACGAGGACTCTTCCAACGTCGTCCAACACCTCTTACCCGGCCCAGCCTGCCCCGCTAGGAGGGCCCCCGGCCGTTTCTGACTCCTTAATCTCGGAGAGGAGGGTTCCAGACCAGGCTGCAGCAAGGCCAAGGCCTTCTGCAACAGACAGAAAAATTCTGGGGGAATACCTGCCACTCCTCCGCTCAGAGTGCCCCCCGCCACCGCCGATGCGCCTACCCTGGACGATGGACCCGCCGTTGGCTCAGGGAGACCCAACGTAGGCGGCTGGGAGTCCCCTACCTCCGAAGGAACCACCGCTCCGCAGCCGGTTCCCCAAGCGTCTTGTCCATCACTGCTGCCTCTAAGGAACAGCCCCTGCACACGCCAGAGTCCAGCACCTCGCTGCGCCTCACCCCACAGACGAGACAGCGGGGTTTCGCGGGCATCTTGAGTAGGACTCCTGCCACCGGTGAATCTGGGGATTGAGTTTGCAGGAGCCCCAGCTGGGACTTGAACTGGGACCTTCGGCTCCTGAACACCCTGTCTGCGTGTACTGCCCCACACTGTGGCCACCTCTGCCCCCAGTACCACCCCCAGAGGGGAGAAATGCCAGGCTCCGGCGCTGAAAACACCCCAAAAAAGAAGATCAGGGCTAAGTCTCAGCTAGGAGAACCCCGTCTGACGATTTATTATTATTTTTATTTCTATTTTGTAAAGATAAGACTCCCAAGCCAAGTAAAATTGCTTAACTAGCTGAAGCGCAGCTGAATAACGCGAAAACGAAGCTCCGCAGGCCGTGCAATGAGCGACTGAGATCCACACGCTAACACCGCGGCACTTAAAATGGCCGCCGCAACTGTTCCCGCTCAAATTGCAGCGCGAAAATGACACCGCACCTCAAGGCCCTACCGCCCGACAGACGGAGGCCGCAGAAAAAAGGACCCCGGAGCTCCCACTCACCTCTGCCACAATCTTAGCCTCAAGGAAGGAGGAGAGGGTGCTGCTAACGTCCACCAGCCGCGAGGCACAGCCTTACACGGCTTCAGCCCCGGCGGTTCTGTCTGCAATGAATATGCGAAAAGCCTCACTGGCTCACCGACCCCGGTGCTGTCTCTGCACCGGCGATCCAGCCTCAACCTGCTCCTCACCCCTTTTTTGCGGGTTCGGGAGCAGGGAGGAACTGAGCAGTGCTGACCTGCCTCTGTACGGCCCCGGGCAGAAAAAACCCTTGCTGGCTTTCAGGACCTTCCCTGCTGCTGCACAGCCAGTTAGCCTG
The DNA here is from genome assembly GCA_033557465.1 of Ichthyophis bannanicus. NCBI lineage: Eukaryota > Metazoa > Chordata > Amphibia > Gymnophiona > Ichthyophiidae > Ichthyophis > Ichthyophis bannanicus. The sequence goes on along the minus strand of CM066043.1, from coordinate 209,112,560 downwards.
CTACCTGCTCCTCACCCTTTCAAGCGGGTTCGGGAGCAGGGAGGCAGTGAAGAATGCTTCAATGCTCGTTTATACGCTGGGGCCCAGTACTAGAGAGGAAAGGGGGAGAGAGAGAGAGAGAGAGGGAAAGGAAAACATGTCCACAGCCAGTAGAAGTCTTTGCAGCAGCAGCAGGACAGCATCTAAAAGAAAAATTACCCAAAATGAATCTAAAGAAATGTAAATATTCAAAACGAAAAACCCTGCTTATTTATTCCTACTGAGCCCAGTCCCGGGCTCAGAACCTCCAAGCTGCTTGGAGACTGAAAGTACTGGTGGAAGAGGGGCGGTGCTTGCCAAGTTATACCGGTGACATCAAGGCGATGACATCTTTCAGCCTCCAAAGCTGCTGGTGGAGGTTCACAACTATGGTTCCGGGACTGGACTAGAGGGACGCAAAGGAAGTTCTGTTAAGTATTAATGATTAGCTACTTATTTGTTGCTCCTTTGAGTCTGCTTTGTTAATAGTTCACACTGGGATGGAGGAGTGAGTACAGCAGGCTATATCCAGTGATGTCATCATTCTGACATACCAGTCTCCAAGCTGCAGGAGGAGATTGACAACCCAGAGGTAGAGGACTGAACTGTCGTCACTCAAGGAACTACAATTACCAGGTAATTATCATTTTTGTCTGGGCTTCCAAGATTGTCTAAAAATACTATCCCATGCTTAATGCAAACTTAACCCTTGCAAATGCTCTTTTACATTTCCTTCTAATTTCCTCATAAGCTATCTTTTTAAAGTTAACTAGCTGGTAGGTGCAATTACTTATTATTCTCCCTCCAGTGATTATCTGATTGAGTTGTGGTCACTATTGCTAAGTAGCTCCACCATTCTTATCCTTGGACCAGACCCTGCATCCCACTGTGAATTAGTTCTAAAGAATTTCCTTCTCTTTGCCCAGTTTATGGCATCTAGAGTCTTTCCTTCACCAGTAAAGCCCTGACGAAACAGTCATCCAATCAATACTACAATAATTAAAATTTGTCATTACTATAATGTTTCCAACTGAATTAGCTTACCTAATCTGTTAATATTTCACAATTTGTTTTGTCATCCTGATAAGATGGATGCAGTATGTCTCCCCCCCCCCCCCCCCCCCCCACTACTACACTCTTCCCAGTCACACATGGAATTTCTATCCAGAGGCTCCAAAGTACAGTTTGCTATCTGCAGCACTTTTACCCTACTCAACTCTATGCTGTCCTTAACATATATTCTCACCATATCATAAATTTGATCTCAATATATTCTAAACAGTTTTGAATGGCAGAAAAACGGTATATAAAAAATGTTAAATAAACAAACAAACATGGGTATTAGCATCTAATCTTCTCAAAAGGTCTCTGTTCCTAACTAAAAATATTGACATAATAGGCATCTCAAATATTCAAAAACTCTCCAATCTTATTTTCAGACCTCCGGTATTTACATTCAGAGAATTAATTCTATGATTCTTTTCACATTCACCTTCTCATTAATAGCAGTTGAGTTAGATAATTTGCAATTATTCATATTATTCTGGTTTTCATTTATAACTACCCAAGATATCTTGGCTTTCTAAAAAAGAAAAGGAAGCAAAATACAACCTACACTACACTATAGAGGCCAATGTACTAAAATGCAGATGTTTTCATAGATGAGGCTATACATGCCTTAAAATATGCAAAATGACCTACAATGCACAAATCACCAGTTCTTTTGGCTTTTGTGCATTTGAACACACTTAAAGGCACGTTTTAGAAATTACATCTAGGTGCAATCTGGGACGTGCAGGTCACAACGCATGAAAAAAAGCCAGCCATGTGCAAGTTTCAGCCCAATTTCAGAAACGTGCACTTGCTCGAAATGGATGTCAATGGTCATGGCCACATAGATTTCCCCATGACAAAATTTTAGAATGGGGATATCTATCCCATGCTGCATACATGTCCTTGCCTGCTATTTTGCAAGCAGAGATGTGCATCAGCATGCCAACCAGAAAATAAATGTCCATGTTTCCCTTCCGTTTTCTTTTTGGTCATGAAAAGTATTGCGTGTGTCTGATCTTGGAAGCCATGCAGGGTTGGGTCTGGTTAGTACTTGGATGGGCAACTGTCTGGGAATACCAGGTGCTGTAGACTACATAATTTGTAAAAGCTGTTAGTGTAACTGGGTTTAAAAAAAGATTTGGACAAGTCCTGGAGGAAGGGTCCATAAACCATTATTAAAGAGGGTCCGGGAAATCCACTGCTTACCCCGGGACATGCACTGTGGAAACTGTGTACCTTTTTGGGAACCTGCCAGGTACTGGTGACCTGGATTGGAAACAGGATATTGGGCTGGCTTGATGGACCTTGGTCTGACCCAATTTGGCATTTCTTATGTACTCCCTCCAGGTATTTTGGTGGCAGAATAAGAGCTTTTCTGATGCCTATTTGTACCCTGGACAAGGAATAGATATGCGCAGTACCACCGGTGGGTTTAGACACATTCATTGTTTCTGAAATCCTGCATGCACATGTACCTTTTTCCAGAACACCCAGGACACGTCTCTGCCATGCTCCCATGTGACATGGACATGTTTGTCCCAGAGACATCCATATATCCAGCTTTCTAAAATAGCTCCGTGGATGACTTTGGGATCTGCACATCTACATGTCTGGACATTTTTAAATGTCCAGTTCACAAACAGGGCTTCTACAATGATCCACATAGAGTTACTTTGCAATAAAATCTGCAAACTTTGGGCTGTGTAAAAGTTTCACATAGTGTTCTATGTGCAAAATTTATTTAAATTCATGATTAATGAGCTAATGCCTTTAATGATGAATTCATGAAAATGGACACAAAGATGACTTTGCAGGCTTGTTTTTTGCCAAAAAAAAGATCACTACACCTCTGGGAGTGTAGCAAATGTTTTGGGACATCACCAGAAAAAGTTTGCTGCACCACTCATTATCTGTACTAGAGAAAGCAGATATGGAAGACACATTAGTTGATACACTGAATTATGGTGGAGGTTAAATTCTATAGTTAATGTTGGTTTACACATTGAATTATGGTATTGCCAGCTGTTAAAGTCTAACATGGTCTCCACATCTACCTCAGTTTTTACTACATCAGGCTATGCTAACTTCCCTGTTTTAACAGGGAAGCAGAAGCTTCCTAAGCAGAAGCCACAATGAACTTGTGAAATCGCATCACATCAGAAGTTCTGCAAATGGTCTCACGGGCAAGAGCATATTCCACTCTTTTGTGCCCTACTGGTTGCTAAGATCATAATGTCATTGGCTGAACTGACACTCTCCATCGTCCTGCATATTAATGCACTTTAGTAAATAGGATTTCTACATTTGGAATGTGTTTCAAGGTTGTAAAGTGTATTTTTCTCTATAACAATTTTTGGTACCTGTTGAAGGCTACCTACTTTTTCTCCGAGGAAAAGTTGGGGGCTTTGGTAGATCTTTCTCATTTTCTTCAACAGGTACCAAAGCTCAAGTAACTGAACCATGGCTGGGAAGAATAGTGTTGTCAAAGCTGTTGCCCCTATTATAGCTACTGCCTCAAGATGCCTTCCATGTCCAAGATGCCTGCAAGCTGAAGTCCTCATGAAACAAGTGAAGGCATTCAAAGAGGTGGCAAGACTGAGAAGCATCTGTGACAGCGAGAAGTACATTGATGGGATGATTCTTGACAATAAAGACAAAAAAGATCGTTCATGTACTAATATGAGTGACTAAGAATCTTCTTCTCTTTTATATAGTTCAAAAAAATAAATTTTAAATGAAAGAGGTCTCAGACTTATTTGGCTCTGCCACAAAGACTTTCGTCCGTTTTAAAGCAGATTGCCCATTAGCATCAACGACCTCCAAGAACACAGTGAGGTTATAGTACCCAGGTTAACTTGCTCAAAATTCAAAATTCAATAATGAGCACTGAAGGCTTTACTTATTTGATTCGCCTGAGATAACCCACTGGTATGGACTGTTAAAGGATCCCGTTAAAGGATCCCGACGCCCACTCCAGGTACCAGTCATTCGTTTCACCGCTATGATTTCATCAGGGGATCACTCGATCTAGCACGTCCAGCTTTCTTACCACTTTCAAGCTATATCAATAAATAAAATATATTACTACTTCACCCAATCCCATCCTTATATTAAAAACAAAACATATTCACATTCTATCTTGAAAATACTCAAAAAATACCTCTAAAAAATCAATTAGCTGCCCGCATTCCACCGGTGATTATCTGCACATTTGCCAGTTAATCTCAAAATGCCGCGCATGCGAGCTAAAGAAAGCCCTCCCTTCTTTAAAGAGACTCGCAGAGCCTTGAACACCAATCTGATGTAAACACGTCATCGCCCCGTATAGCAAATTAAAGAACCCTTTTCAGCAATTGACATCATCTCTACATAACGCATATTAAAGTATCCTTTTCATCAATTTACTGTGATCAAAAAATAATAACAACTCTACCGCAGTGTACAGATTGCTTACACATTGAAATGGAGATTGCCCACTTCATACGCAGTTCGCCCATTCAATTGAGGCATTTAAACCTTTGGGGACTACTGTGTCAAAAGTGTATATCCACCATTGCTCACGTCTAATTAAGGACCGATCCAGAGACATTCCCCCTCTCTCCCATTCTTACTTGATCTACACAAAGAACCTGAAGTTGTTCATAGTTGTGATGTGCTTGCATACAATGCTGAAGTATAGGGGCCTCTTTTACAACACATTTCAAACGACTTTTATGTTCCCTAATACGAATTTGAAATGAACGTGTGGTCTTCCCTATATAGACCAATCCACATGGACAAAATATGGCATAAACCACATTAGTGGAACCACAGGTAGTAGAAAATTTTAAATTTCTTTTGAGGCCATTATATTCAAAGTAGGAGGCTTCCATAGTAATTGCACATATATCGCAGCTACCACAGCTCCGATGGCCCTTGCCTGAAGTCTCTACTTGATCATCCTCTATCGACTTCAACACTGTTGGGCTTAAAAGTTCTTTCAGGTTACAATCTCGAGTCCACACACATCTAATAGCTTTATTATTTAAGCCTGGAACCACTGAAAGAATATTAGAATGTTTCTTAATGATTTGTTGCACTGCTGAGCTCATTGGAGAATATCTCGTGATGAAATTCACATACGAAGATTCACAGTCTCTTGTCTCAGTCGAGCGCATCTCCAAAAGCGAAGCTCTATGATTATATAGCGCTCATGTATACGCTCTCTTAATAATGTGCTGCGGATATCCTCGAGACAAAAAATTGACAAAACTCCTTTGACCGTCATTTAAAATCCTTCACATCTGAACAGTTCCTACGAAAACATAGGACCTGTGAATAAGGAAGACTTCCTTAAGTCTTCGTGGGTGCAAACTACGAAAATGCAAAAAAGTGTTTTTATCTATGTCCTTCTTGAAAATTGAAGTCAGCCATCCTTCTGGACTTCTCTTGATCACCACATCCAAAAATGTAAGGGTCTCACTATGGAAAGAATGAGTAAAGGTGATATTTACATCCTGATTGTTTATCCATTCCAAAAACTGACAAAGACTCTTCAGTACCTCTCCACATCAAAAAGATGTCATCTATATACCTCCTCCATAATAAAATCTGTGGGGTGTAACTTGAAGGGATAACCCATTGTTTTTCAAAAATGCTCATATAAAAATTGGCCACTGATGGAGCGCATGTAGCGCCCATGGCTACACCAGCAATTTGTTGGTATAGCTCTCCTTGAAAGAGAAAATAATTACGCCGGATTGCCAAACGGACCAAATTCATAATAAAGGTAACTTTAGATTCAGATATATCCCCGCGTTGACGGAGTACTTGATCTACCACTTGTAATGCTGCCTCCTGTGGGATATGAGTGTAAAGCGACACCACATCTAATGTTACTAAAAAGACTTCAGGACATTGAGACCATTCATTTGCCTCCCTTAATAAATTCAGAAAATGAGTTGTGTCTTTGACATACGATGGGATAGTCAGCAATAAAGGACGTAAATAGGAGTCAACATAGGTAGATAATGGTTCAAGAATACTACCTCTGGTGGACACTATAGGTCGACCAAGTGGATCATGTAAATTTTTATGCACTTTCGGTACTATATAAAATTTGGCTGTAGTTGGAGCTACTACATTCAAATAGTTGTACTCTTTCCGTGTAATTAACCCATCTGTTTAAGCTGACTGAGTCAGAGATCAAATTTTCTGTTGTAAAATCTCCTTAGGATCCATCTCCAATTTGACATATACTGATTGATCTTGTAGTTGAGTCAATGCCTCTTTTATATAGGCCTCCCTGGAAAGTACCACTACAGCTCATCCTTTGTCCGCCCGTTTTATAACTATATCAGGCCTGCTTTGTAATTGAACTAAGGCCTGCTTTTCTTCACGAGACAAGGCTGTATTTTGTAATTTGTGGTTCTTCTCCAACTGATGTATATCTGATAATACCAATCGCTTAAAAACATCCAGAGCCGGATGAATTGGGCCTGGGAGGGACCATGTAGATTTCAAAGGAAGAGGTACTCGTTGTAATTCTTCCTCAGTAGAAGGCAAACAGAGTTGTGGCTCCAAAGCACCAAAGTAATTTTTCAAGCTCAACTTACACATCAAATGTTCATCATCTAATCTGAACTGAAAAGAGTCAAACTTCGTGAACGGAACAAAAGATAATCCTCTATTCAAGACTCTGATAGCATCCGTCGACAATATGCAAGCACATCACAACTATGAACAACTTCAGGTTCTTTGTGTAGATCAAGTAAGAATGGGAGAGAGGGGAATGTCTCTGGATCGGTCCTTAATTAGACGTGAGCAATGGTGGATATACACTTTTGACACAGTAGTCCCCAAAGGTTTAAATGCCTCAACTGAATGGGCAAACTGCGTATGAAGCGGGCAATCTCCATTTCAATGTGTAAGCAATCTGTACACTGCGGTAGAGTTATTATTTTTTGATCACAGTAAATTGATGAAAAGGATACTTTAATATGCGTTATGTAGAGATGATGTCAATTGCTGAAAAGGGTTCTTTAAATTTGCTATACGGGGCGATGACGTGTTTACATCAGATTGGTGTTCAAGGCTCTGCGAGTCTCTTTAAAGAAGGGAGGGCTTTCTTTAGCTCGCATGCGCGGCGTTTTGAGATTAACCGGCAAATGTGCAGATAATCACCGGTGGAATGCGGGCAGCTAATTGATTCTTTAGAGGTATTTTTTGAGTATATTCAAGATAGAATGTGAATATGTTTTGTTTTTAATATAAGGATGGGATTGGGTGAAGTAGTAATATATTTTATTTATTGATATAGCATGAAAGTGGTAAGAAAGCTGGACGTGATAGATCGAGTGATCCCCTGATGAAATCATAGCGGTGAAACGCATGACTGGTACCTGGAGAGGGCGTCGGGATCCTTTAACAGTTCATACCAGTGGGTTATCTCAGGCGAATCAGATAAGTAAAGCCTTCAGTGCTCATTATTGAACTTTGAATTTTGAGCAAGTTAACCTGGGTACTATAACCTCACTGTGTTCTTGGAGGTCGTTGATGCTAATGGGCAATCTGCTTTAAAACGGATGAAAGTCTTTGTGGCAGAGCCAAATAAGTCTGAGACCTCTTTCATTTAAAAAAAAAATTTTTAACTATATAAAAGAGAAGAAGATTCTTAGTCACTCATATTAGTACATGAACGATCTTTTTTGTCTTTATTGTTGACGTCATCGTTCTGAAACAGACCAGTTTTGGTGTAACCACATCAGAAGGGATGATTCTTGAGGCATCCAAGCGACAGAGGTGAAGATCTGAAGCTACGAAATGAAGAGAGTTGTACACGAGCCACTAGAGCCTGCAGAATCGGCAATCTAACTCCTCCAGCCCTCGAAATGAAGAACCAGTATGCAGCCCAGGAACAGGAAGAACCAGAGCTCAAGCACACAAAAGTTGCAGAATTGGTGACCACAAGAAAGCAAAGGGTAGTGGTGGTTGGAGACTCTCTTCCGAGGGGTACTGAGACATCCATCTGTTGACTAGGCGATGTCGAGGGAGGAGTTCTGTCTGCTAGGTGCCAAAATCCATGATGTTATAGAGAGTTTGCTGAAACTCATCAAGTCTACTGACTCTTATCTAATGATGATCATCCATGCTGGCACAAATTATGTTTCTAGGTATCCCTCTGGGCGTATCAAGTGTAACTTCATGGCTCTGGGAGAGAGAGTGAAGCAGATAGATACACAGGTGGAGTTCTTTTTAATCCTCCCTGTTGAAGGTCAAGGTTGAGGCAGAAAAGCTTGCATCCTTTTATTTTATTTATTTATTTATTTACATTCTCTTATATACCGCGCTATTCTGCATCAGTGCGGTTTACATTGAACAAACTGAAATTACATTGAACAGGGCATTATAACTTGGAGATAACTATTTTACAGGGAACATTCATCCTTGAGATGAATGCATGGCTGCGTAGATGGTATCATCGCGAGCGTTTTGGTTTCCTGGACCACAGGATGATCTTCCAAGGGCTGCTGAGCAGAGATGGTGTCCACTTATCCAAGAAGGCTCAAAGTGTCTTCCATAGCAGACTAGCTAACCTACTGAAAAGGGTTTTAAACTACATTTGTTGGGGATGGATGAAGAAAGCACCCAGATAAGTAAAACATTAAATACCTCTGTAGAAAGGAGTAAAAGGGGCAATGTCTGGAAAGCAGTGTGTATTAGGGGTATGTTTACTAAACCGTCTTAATGTGCGCTCTGCCACCTTATCGCGCAATAATGGCGCTTTATTGGGCGCAGAGGTACCTTAGCGCGCGATAACGTACGCAGCGGCGCAAATGAGCGCTGAGGGCGGAGAAAGGTTCCCGGAGGGCGGAGAAAGGCTCCCGGAGGGCGGAGAAAGGCTCCCGGAGGGCGGAGGAAGGCTCCCCAGGGGCGGAGAGAGAGGGTCAATGAGCGAAGAGTGGGAGGGGAGAGGCTCCCTGCACACTAACACTGTGAAATTAGAGGCTGAAAACTAACGCCAGTGAAACCCTGGCGTTGGAGCTGATTTAAAGGGAAAAGAAACCATTTCTGTCAGCAATGTACAGCAAAACCAGGGAAACCAACAAAAAGTGATAAGTGTGATACATGTGCACGGAACAAAAGGTCAAATAAACAGTGAAAATGACCAGAAGAAAATGTAATAAAAACATACCATGCTGGCCAATAGTGATATTAATGGGAAACATCAAAAAACACTCCCGAGAAAGCTCCAAAAAAAAGATATGAATTTTGGAAGAGTCTATGCTCCATCCCCATACAAGGTGAATGAGTCCACAGTAAAATTGCGCTGAGCAGGGTTTTCCCTCTCCATTGGGCAGGTTTCCTATGGCGTGCACATGTTCCGCAACAGCAGGGCGGGCATGTCGGAACGGGCAACTGGACAGATGCTTGAAAAGGGGACACAGAGGGCTGCAGGCAGCACATGTGGTGGTGCAGCTGGGCCACAGTGCGGACTAGGGGGATGCCGAGGTGGCCCATAGGAATGTTGAAACAGTAGTGCAGCCAGACAGCAACTGATGAGGGCCCAACATGGGCACGAGTGTACTTCCCACAGTGTCACAGGGGATAGTACCCAGCAGGTACCCCCAAGGGCATAGAACATTGGCAGGCGGTGCTGGGGGGAAGTGTGGACAGCTATGCAGGCACCCCTACCCCAGAACCCGCACCATAGGCAGCCGCCTACCCACACACTGGATGGCCGGAGACTGCGCACCACCAGCACCACCAGCAGAAGGGCATGTTAGCAGGGTGGCAGAGGGGTACTGGTGGTGGAGGGGGCAGTGGCAGCTGCCCAGAGCAGACCATGGCCTAGCCCTGTGTAGGTGGGTGCCATGCACTGCAACAGACAGGCCCTGTCTGACGAACAGTCATGGTATCTCCAGGGAATGCACTGTCTCTGTGGCAACACGGTGGTGCAGTGCACACAGCCAGTGTGTTCAGGAGCAGAAGGTCACAGGTTTAAGTCCCAGCTGTGGTTCCTGCCAACCCAGCCCTCATATTTTACCCACTACTAAAACGTGCTAATACAGACAGAACCTTTATTGCAGATGACGTAGACATGCCCAAAACACCTACATTTTACCCTACAGAGCACAGACACCATAAACATGCGCATTACCTAGAGCAGAGTCTCCCAAATGCAGTCCTGGAGGGCCAAACACCATTCAGGTTCCATGCTGCCTCTAATAAATATGGCTGTGCTGCATTTCTATGCACCACCCCCATGGTATGCAGATGCATCTCATGCATATTCATTAGGGACAGCATGAAAACCCGAACAGTGTTTGGCCCTCCAGGACGAGTTGGAAACCTCTGCCCTAGAGCAGCGGCCAACAGGGGCAGACACACCCGCACCCACAGGCTCCATTATCCGAAGCCTCCTGGAGAGGCAGGATGTTGGGCCCTGCGTGCATCTCCCAATACTAGCACTTGCATACCTTAGCAATGCCACCCTAAACCTGGGAAAACTGTACACAGCTATCAAAAGGCTGCTATAATAACTGGCAGACAGCAATTCCTACGTTAAGCACAATTGGCTGATTGAGCTGCATCATAGCAATCTTTCTGATGTTTGTGGAGTGTGCCTCAGGTCTGGTGTCTGACAGAGTGACCCCAACAGTATTGCGTACCATAGCCATGCCTGCACTGTGCCCAGGACTGGTGTGGTGGCCAGAGCTGCCAAACACCTCTATAGTTGCACAATGCTGGCATAGGTGTGGGGAGTGTGTCTCTATCCAGTGTGTGGTGGCTGCTAACAACTTCCTCAGCCCACACTGCTAGCACTGTTGCCAGTATTGGCTCGCCAATGTGCATAATGAGGAGCAAGGTACTGTGGGTATAGCCTGGACAGGGTGGCCTGGCCTGGATGCATCAGCACAGGGCATAAGGCAATGGCTCGGACACTGTAGTGCCCAGCCACAACCTGCACCGACAGGGTGGCCACAGCATGTCCTGCTGGGAGGACACTCTCACCCTGACTGAGCAGTGACCATGGCATGGCTAGGCTCCCCCATAGTGCTATACTGTATTTTTCTTCAGTAAAATATATAGCTCTCTTCTCTGGGGCCTAATCACTGACTTATCTGCTTGGTGGATATGCTCACATCCCAGCTTTTGGGTGCACACATCTCTTCCAGGATCATGCACTGTGGACTAGCTAGCAGACTGTCTGCAGTTATATGTGTATGGCTGAAACACCTTGCAGGGTGCAGCCAGGGCCAGCCTGTCCATTGAGCAATAATGTTTTTTGTACAGGGCCCCGCGCTTCAGGGGGCCCCGCGCAAAGAACATTCTGCTTTTTTCAAAATTCAATTAAAAAAAAAAAACACTGGCTGCTACCGCTGCCGCAGCAACAGAATGGACTGTCCCGCGGGGCCCCCTCTGCCCGGCTGAATCCCTCCCTCCCTCCGTGATGGCTGAGCCCCTCCGTGCCGGCTTTGAGAGTCGCGAAGGGAGAGTGTCTCCCTCGTGTCTCTGTTAAGCCCGCAGGGGCTGATGGGAAAGCCCCTGTGGGCTTAACAGAGACGCAAGGGAGACACTCTCCTTTCGCGACTCTCAAAGCCGGCACGGAGGGGCTCAGCCGTCATGGAGGGAGGGAGGGATTCAGCCGGGCAGAGGGGGCCCCGCGGGACAGTCCATTCTGCCACTGCCGCGGCGGCAGCAGCAGAGGTAGCAGCCAGCATTTTTTTTTAAATTTAATTTTACTTGAGTCGATGGGGGGGGAGGTTAGGACTGGTAATGGGCTATGGGGGGGCTAGGACTGGAAATGGGCTGGGGGGGTTAAGACTGGAGGTGGGCTGATGGGGTTAGGACTGGTAATGGGCTGTGGGCTGTTGGGGGGGGGGTTAGAACTGGTAATGGACTATGGGGGGGTTAAGACTGGTAATGGGCTGTGGGCTGATGGGGGCTGTCTGGTAATGGGCTATGGGGGGGCTAGGACTGGAAATGGGCTGGGGGCTTAAGACTGAAGGTGGGCTGATGGGGTTAGGACTGGTAATGGGCTGTGGGCTGATGGGGGGTTAGGACTGGTCATGGGCTATGGGGGGGTTAGGACTGATAATGGGCTGTGGGCTGATGGGGGCTGTCTGGTAATGGGCTATGGGGGGGTTAGGACAGATAATGGGCTATGGGGGGGCTAGGACAGGAAATGGGCTGATGGGGAGGGGTTAGGACTTGAGGTGGGCTGATGGGGTTAGGACTGGTAATAGGCTGTGGGCTGATGGGGGGTGGTTAGGACTGGCAATGGGCTATGGGGGCTGACTGGAAATGGGTTGATGGGGTTAGGACTGGAAGTGGGCTGATGGGGGGTTAGGACTGGTAATGGGTTATAGGGGGGGCTTAAACTGAAAATGGGGTGATAGGGGGTTAGGACTGGAAGTGGGTTGATGGGGGGGCTAGGACTGGTATTGGGTTGGGGGGTTGCTAGGACTGGAAATGGGCTGATGGGTGGCTAGGACTGGAAATGGGCTGTTGCAGGGACTAGAAGGGAATGGATGCTGGGTGAGGCTGGAACTAGAAGGGAGCTGATGTTGATGGAGGATTACAATGGGATGGGGCTGGAAGAGTAAAATGGAGAAGGGAAAAATATTTTGTGTGGGAGGGATAAAAAATCTACAATTGGCCGGGTATTGGGAGAGTAAGTGGGGATTGAGGATGGAGGGGTAAAATTTGAGTGGATGAAATAGGAATGAGGAAAGAGCAAAAGGAGAAAGATTAGTATGTCAAAGCAGATGTAGAGAGAGAATGGAAAAAAACTAGAAGAGAGAAGAAAGGACAAATGGACAGCAGACGATGGAGAGTTAGCAGAAGACACGAAGAAACCAGAAGAAAGTGGCTGGAGCAATTGCAGCTGAAAAAAATGCACAAAAGGTAGAAAAATATCTCTATTTTGAATTTATTAATTGGAATATGTCAGCTCTGGTAAATGTGCATCATTAACGTCTGCGCTTTGTTTAGTACAAGAGCAAATTAATGTATAGTTTTATTTCTACAGTGTTGTACATTCCAAGTTTGGCTTTTGGGATTCCCAGTTTAATTATTGTCTTCCTGTTTCTAAATTGTGATTACTTGTTTGGTGATGGTCTATGTTCTGCATGTGTAACTGAGCTGAGGTGTTCTGTTTATATAATTCCTATTTGACATTGCCACTTGTTCTCTTTCCCCAGTAGGTCATGTATTCTTGTTCTCTGAAATGTATTGGTTTAATATTTGCAGTGTTGCCTTTTGATTGATAGAGTATGGTGCTTTGTGAGTCCTGGTAGTGCTGTTAGGATACGGCGGGTTTGCTATGGGTTCTAAATGGGCAGTGTTTGTAGTAGTTCCTAATGTGTCTGGCAGTTGGCACTGGATTATAGTAATGTAGAAATCTTTTAGTCTTTCTTTATCCATACACTCATTATGAGGCACGTTAACTAAAAGTTAGTATATGGTAACATTATGCAAATATTTATGCAAATGAGGCCCCTTATGCAAATGAGGCCCCGCACCGAGTCTCCGCACATGGCCCCGCATCCCCCTTGGGCCGCCCCTGGGTGCAGCGGCTGGTGACTCACTGTGCCTGCTGCTGGAGAATGTCAGATGGTGTTGGGGGGCAGCTGAGCATTTCCATGCCTACTGTCTTCTTGCCATTGCCTTAGGGATGTGTACAGCTCTGCATTGGCTGCCCTGTAGGGTGTCTGTCCCCCAGCGTGACTGGGGTTGATGGCCCCCCTCTACTGCCACTGTTGCAGGGAGGTAGAATGTGGATCTGTTGGTGGGGGAATCCTGTCTCCCACCCTCAGCCACAGAGGGTGGGTTGGGTGGTGGTACATAATCCGCCTATGGGTCCAAACACCCCCTGTCACATACATCATGTTACCATGGCACCAAGATAGAATATGCACTATTCTGGGTGCATCATAGTCCATAAGGGCCAGACCTGATTGACAACTTCAGATAGACACTAATGTATCCTAGGTGTGTTTGCAGGAACTACCTATCACACAACACTGGCACTGATGGCTTACATGGCCTTTTGCAGCCACTGAAGGTGCTGCGGACCTGGTGCTGGCCGCCCCACCTCACCCTCAGGGTGAGCACAATACCCACACAATGTGACGGTCTGTAGCTACTCTGTGCCACTAACACACACCGTCGGCACCCCCTACCAGGCTGAGGTGCTGTGGGGTGCATACCTCATCTTGTGATCATCTGTAGACTGCTGATATGCATGTGCATCATGGGTACGGGTGGGTTGCCCCTATCCTGGTAGCCACAGCAGACTGTTTGTGTGGTGACGTGCAGTCCTTCTGTAGCCAGCCAGGGGTTTGCTAGCAGCTGTAGAGCTGTAGCCCACTGGTTACTTCACTGCCTGTGGAGCCAGAAGTCATGGGTTCTAACCCACAGTGGGGTTATTTGATAGGGCTGTCCGAGGCATTGTCTATTTTTAATGTACATTAATGCTGCCAGCAAAAACACCCTCAGAGTACCGTAACCTTAAGGTGCCTTATAAAGTACCTGAAATCCGCCTGAAATCCGTGCCATAACTGACCTAGCCCAATTCAGAAAGGCCCTTAAATTTAACCTATTTATCAAATACTACCCTTGATGAAGTAAAACATATTAATCCCACCAAAATACTAGCACCCAGGCTAATGTATCTATTCTATGTAAATAGTTTGATCATTATGATCATGTTATCTAGTTAACAGATGTTATATTCTATGTAAATAGTTCCCCATGTTTTTTTTCCAAGTTGATTCTCCTGTTATATGTAACACCGAACAACCTGTTGTTCTGGTCTTTTGTGTTATCTGTAAACCGCGCTGATGCCGAATAGTGCGGTATATAAAAAATTGTAATAAATAAATAAATAAAGGTGTCCTATAGGGGACATTGTAGGGTGCCTTGGCGGACAGTGCACTTTATAATGTGCCCTCTGGAGTGCCTTATGCGGCACTTTAGGTAACGCTACTGTGAGGGTGTGTTTGCTGGCAGCACTAATTAAAATAAAACTACAATGCCTCAAAAAGCACTACTTAAACATACAGGGAGATGCCTCAGCCAGCCTTGTTCATTAGGCACACTGGGGGATTGAACTCATGTCTCTTGTACCATCAGTCAGTGTATTAACCATTGTGCTACACCTGTTTCTGTGTTTGCATGTCTGCGCGCCTACTTAAGATTACCGCGCGTTAACGTGCTTAGAGGCGATAATGTGTGCAGGGCGCATTATCACATGATAATCCCGGTTTGCTACGTTTAGACCGGAACGCCTACTCCTTTTATGGCATCCTGCACACTATCGCCGGGCGCACGTTAAGACTGCTTAGCAAACATACCCCTTAATGCCTGTAGCATGGGAAATAAAATCCCAGATATTGAGGCTTTAATGGAAGAGGCTGACTTGGATTTACTGGCAGTTATAGAGACATAGCTCAAAGACAATCATGACTAGAATCCAATTATATCAGGCTATACTTTATTCAGGAAGGGCAGGTGAGGAGTGGCGGCACTATATATAAAAAATCATATTAAAGCTACAGAATTACAGTACTTACAAGGGAAGAAGGAGGCGCTGTGGGTTAAACTAGATCACCAAATGGCATGGTTCAGAATTAGGACTAGGGCAGATAAAGTCCATTCAAAAGTGGGGGTCCTAGACTTTAGGAAAATTAACTTTGCCAAGATGAAACAATACCTCAAGGAATCATTAGTGGGATGGGGGCTGTAGAAAAGCAATGGACAAAACTGAAAGGGGATATTTTAAGGGCAACAAAATAGGAATTATACTTACCTGGTAATTGTGGTTCCTTGAGTGACTCCAGTTTAGTCCTCAACCTCTGGGTAGTGAACCTCCTCCTGCAGCTTGGAGACTGGGCATGTCAAAAACTCATGACATCACTGGATATAGCCTGCTGGTCTCTCCCATCAGCCCCCAGTGAACTATTGACAAAGCAGACTCAAAGGAGCAAAAAATCAGTAACTTTTTTTTTTTTTAACTTAACATTATATTCAAGGGCACGCAGAACATATAACCTATCTACCTACTACTCCCCTTCCAGAAGGAAAGGGACTGCTTCCTGCATGCTCTCCTTTTCGTCGAATGCCTAGCCCTAAACAATCCAGAGCAATATAACAATATAGCGCAAAACAAATGGAAGCATCAAAATGACTGAACACCAGTGAAGGCCTAGATCCACTTTTAACCTTGCACTTCCCCCAACAGAAAAACCACTGCTGCTACGAGCCCATCCCTGGGCGGGAATGAGGACTAAACTGGAGTCACTCAAGGAACCACAATAACCAGGTAAGTGTAATTTCTATTTCCTTATTGTTCCTCCAGTTTAGTCCTTAACCTCTGGGATGTATCAGAGCAGTAATCATTGGGAGAGACCTTTCCAGCTGGATCTCAACACCACCTCCCTGAAAACGGCATCCTTAGCCGCCAGAACATCTAGGCGGTAGTGCTTACTGAAAGTATGGGGAGACAACCAAGAGGCCTCCCTACAGATGTCCACTGGCGGAACCAAACTGTGCTCCGTCCAAGAAGACGCTTGCACTCTGGTAGAGTGAGTTCATAAGCTCCCTGGCACTGTATGGTCCTGTAGAAGATAAGCCGACGCACTCGCCACTCCAATCTATCCAGAAATGGACTCCTTCGCCGCCGCTTCCCTTTGCGGGGCCCTCCAAACACTCCGAAGAGAGACCTTTAAACACTGCTGCAGCGCTCTCTTGACGTCCAAACAGCGCAAGCTATGGTTCAATACGCTCCCCTCCGACGCACCTAGCGCTGGAAGAAAGACCATTTTAGTTAGGTGAACGTAGAAACCACCTTTGGCAACAACGACAGAACCAGCCACCAGGCCACCTTCTGTCTGGAGACAGATAAAAAATGATTCCTGACAGGTCAAACACCTGCAACTCCGAAAATCGCCTCGCCGAACAGATGACCATCAAACATACCGTCTTCAAGGCAGAACCCTTAACCTACGCCAGTTGCAAGGGCCCCAATAGCGCACTAGCTAACGCTCCTAAAACCAACTTGAGCTTCCCCGGTGGAATAGCCTACGAGAGGGCTACAGTCTGGTAACCGCCTGAGAAAGCGTACCACATTGACCTGTGCATGAGAGCCACTCCCTGTCCTTTGCCCTTATTGGAAGACAGAGCTGCTAACTGAACCCTCCAGGACCTGCCTTTACCAAACCCGTCCTGCAGAAAACTTAATACCAAGGGAACTGACACTGTTGTCGCGCAAGCGTGCCTCCGCAAGCACCCGTCCTCAAAAATGCGCCATATACGCACATATGCAAGGGACATAGACTTTTTTTTTTTTTTTGCGGCAAGGTGGCAAAGACTGCTGCCAAGCAACTCTTTTTCCTTAAAAGCTTGCCCTTTCAATGGCCACCCCGTAAGCAAAAACCGATGCACCTGAGGCATTTGAAGGGAACTCCGTAGCAACAGAATCTCCAATGTCAGAAACCTCCATGGATTCCCATCGAGCAATCGTATGAGGCAGGCATACCACAGGCGCCTCGGCCAGCCCGAGGCCCCCAACCACACGTTTCCCCGAAGCACTTCGATACGCAGAACCACTCGACCTATGAGTGCCCCCGGTGGAAAGACATAGAGAAGGCCGGATGACAGCCGCCATTGAAACAGTGCACTGATGCCTTCCCACCTCCTTTCGCGTCGTCTGCTGAAGAAGCGACTCGTTTATGCAGAGTGAAACTCTGCCATGAGGTTCATTACTGGCTGTCCCCATATGCGACCGATCTGTGCGAACACTTCCGGATGCCACTCTCATTCTCCGGCATCTACTCGGACCCAGCTGAGGAAATCCGCCGTCACAATGTCCTTACCCGCAACCTGCGCCACCAAAAACGCTGACAGCCAAAGCTCTATCCACACACACAGACCCTCTGCCGCGGCCTCTATGGCCACACTTCCGGTTCTGCCCTGCCAATTGATGTAGGCCTCTGCCGTGGAGTTGTCGGACAGTACTCGCACTGCTCGACCTGTCACCGTACCTGTGAACACCTGCAACGCCCAGCGTATTGCTCGCATTTCCAGTCGGTTGATTGACCACTGGGTCTCCTGTGTACTCCAAGAGCCTTGCGCGAAACGATCTCCGAACGTAGTGGAGTTTAACCCAGTTTTTGGCCAAGCTCCAGGAGGAAAGATCCATAATCTTTTATTAGAGAGAAGCTGGAAAATTATGATTTTTTTTTTATACCAACTTTCACCAATTCAAGATGTTCTACAAGGCACACAACTCAACTGAGCATCACATCTGTTGTACATGCAACGGAACCCTTAAAATATGAGCATACATGAATCCACCGCTTGCCCCGATACAAGCATTGAGTAGCCTATTCGTCTTTTTTGGAAACCAGACAGGTCCTTAAGACCTGGATTGGCTACCCTAGGAAACAGGATACTGGACCTGAAAGAGCTTGGTCTGACCCAGTATGGCATTTCTCGTATCCTTATGAACGGAACCTCCCAAGGTCTCTACCTTGGAAGTAACAGGCTGCGCCTGGCCCTATGGCCCTGTGGCTAGCTCACACGGAGTAGTGTGGCCTAGTGGTTGAGGCAAGTTGCCAGAGGACCAAGGGTTTGAATTCCAATTGAGACCACCAAGCTTGGGCCATAAAAACTGGGGTTCCTGGTCCCACAGGTGGTCCTTCTGGTCTTCGTTAAGCGACTTAACCCTCTGCCTCAGGTACCAAAACATAAATTGTGAGCCCTTCAGGGACAAGGGAAATAGAAATACCGTAATCGACTGTATGCCGCACTGACCTGTAGGCAATCAGTATACTCAAATAAATAACTGACTGGGAATATGTGACCATAGCAAACACTGGCAGTGGAGAGATATCAGAGCTGGTGCTGGTTCCTGGTCTTCATTTCTCGCTCTCCCAGTCCTTCTGCCAGCATTGAGAAAAGGCTGAGAATAGATTGTCCAGTGGGCTGGGGACCTTGCGTCCTGGACATGAAAGAGAAAGAGGGGCTAGGATCTGGGAACAAAGCCCAAAGAGAAAGGGAAACTGGTGACTGTGACACTGTAGCTCCTCCGGACGGCTCACTCCACAGCAGATCCCACGACTGCATCTCCAACCCCATGTAACACCATGAGGACCTCACGCACTTTATTACAATTAACATCCCCCCATTACTGGAGAAATTACCTTAGCCTGATAATACAGTCCGAGCAAAGAAATGCAGTCTCACTCTGCAAAGAGTGCACCCAAAAATCATGCCTAAGCAATTGTGAGCACATACAAAATGCACATCTACATATATGGGTGACCCAGCACCTGTCCCCCAAACACAGTGCAGTGAGCATGCTTGAACATAGGCTGAATACATGGAGCATACACAGAGTATTGACTTCCGCTATGAAACCTTCCAGTGCCCTGGAGCGCTAAGCCCCAGACTGTGCTACCCAGACATCCTTCTCTTCACCCTCAGCCTTTAACCAGATGGCACAGACGGGTCCAGTGCCCCTGCTAAGTGCTTAAAGCCCTGCTCTGACAGCACAGGCTCTAGAAATAGATGAGAATTTCCTGGGAAGGGCATGCTAAGTGGAGCTATGAAACACACAGGGAGCCGTCCCCCCCCCCCCCGCCTTCCTGCAGTCAGAGAAATAGCAGTGGGATACACCGACAACCTTGCAAGTGGAGGTCTTAGAGGTTGCTGCCTGTGTGAACCTGATGAGGAATACAATTTCGTATTTTAGCACCCCCCAGGGAAGGAGGCACCGAATACTATATGTGATTCATGAGCAGCGCTGCCATCCAGTGGCCTTTAGGGCACCAGAGCCCGACAAACGATACAGAAGTTGAGCTTTAAATCTCGGTCATATAATCTTGATTTGCAGAACATTACAGTTGCTTGTTTAGTCACTAACCCCTGAGAGCCCATGAGATGGCCCTGTGGTTATTTCTTCCCTGACTTGCAGAGAATGATCAATCTGATGATGGCTGCATACAAACGGTCACAGAAAGGCACTATTGAGTGTACCAGCTGCCCTCTGGTGGCCATAGACCATAGCACAGGCACTTCTTGGTTGACAGTTTAACTGTTATTATTATTATATTTTTTTTTATATCCTAAGGTTTCCTAAACCTGTCCCTGTGAAACCACAGGCGTTTGGGGAACTTTCACTATAGAATACACAAAAGCACACTTCCAGCCTGTCCCTCCTTCCAACTACAAGTTAGGGCTCTGCTCTTGAAGAACCTAAAAGCTGGCAATTTGCCTAATATCCCGGGACTTAACAGATGCTCCTCAGAGACATGATTAGGAGGAAGAGAACATTTGGCATCAGAGATCAATGCCAAAACTGCTGTCCTATAAAACTAAGAATAAACTTAAAAATAAAGAGGACTGGGGAGAGACCAGAGAGGCAGCGCAGAGGTCCGGTGTGGCAGGCACCTGCTCCGGCGGCCCCGACATCATCGGGGGCCTCTTCAAAACCGGAGCAGTGGGAGAATTGCCTCGGGAGAGACCAGAGAGGCAGCGCAGAGGTCCGGTGTGGCAGGCACCTGCTCCGGCGGCCCCGACGTCATCGGGGGCCTCTTCAAAACCGGAGCAGTGGGAGAATTGCCTCGGGAGAGACCAGAGAGGCATCGCAGAGGTCCGGTGTGGCAGGCACCTGCTCCGGCGGCCCCAACGTCATCGGGGGCCTCTTCAAAAGTTCCTTGGTTTGGCGCAGCCGGAGGCGCTAGTCGGGGTAGCGATAGAAGGGGCTAGATACAAGGGGCATTTCAGGCCCCTTGGGAGCCCCTTGGAGCATCGAAGGAGCATAGTACCTGGGGCGTCCTCCGGCTGTGGAGATCCTGATGGGAAAACGGAAGAAGATTGAGTCAGCAGCGGTAGCTGAGCCTGCGGTGGGCCCTATGGACAGACATGTTAAGGTACTGTCTGGTGTGGATGCAACGCTTGACCCTGACTTTCTTGTGCTCCGGCCCTCTCCGGTGTCTTTGAGTTCCCCGGACCGGACACCACCTTCTCCTCCAGTCTATATATCTCCTCCTTTGCCTGCTTCAGAGGGTACGCGGTTTCAGCAGAGTACCCCGATAGGAACGGGGGAAAAACTGAAACCGGTTGTATGGGCACCCGTTCCGGGAGAAGCCAGAATAGTGCCTGAGGATCAGGTAACTCTGGCCGATATCTGGAAGGTGGTTACCCGTATTGAAAGTTCCTTGGTACCCACTGTTGTGCAACTTTGTAGTTTCTCTTTGGAGATTACTACTCGGTTGACAGAAGTGGATAATAAGGTGGAGATTGTTTCTAATCAGTTATTGGATGTGAAAATCAGTGTCAGGCTCTTAAAGCTGTGAATTCTTCTCATATTAAAGATAGTTTAGTTTTACACCATAAGATGGAACAGTATGATAATATGTTTCGTGCAAAGAATGTTCGGTTGTTGAATTTTCCTTATTGTCGTTTGCTGTCAGCTGAAATTTTATTGAGGAAGTATTTTAGAGAGGTTTTGGGCTTGGCTTCGGCTGACTCCATTTGTCTCTCTAAACTTTATTATTTTTACTGGTAGAGGTCTGTCTCAGGGTTCCCCGGGAGGGTTTGATGAAGTTCAAGGCCAAGCTAGCCTTGGACTCACCAAATTACTGGAGGACTCGCAAGACAATATTTCCTCCAGAGCCACTTTGGTGGTTTCATTTCTTTCTGACCAGGATAGAGCTCTTGTGTTTCGGAGCTACTTTAAGAACATGTCTGTACCTTTCTGTGGTGCTAGAGTGCAAATATTTCAGGATGTCTGTAAGGCAACTCAGACTAGGAGACAGGGTTTTTTGGCCCTTAAACCTAGGGTGATTGCCTTATCGGCTACTTTTTTTCTTCGATATCCCTGTAAGTGTTTGATAACTTTTCAGGGATCTAGGTTTGGTTTTTTTTATCCTACTCAGCTTGAGGTATTTCTTTTTCTTTTCTTTCTTTTTTTTAACATTTATATTTATTGAGTTTTTTCCTGACAATACAATCATCAGAATAAAGAACCATAGAAACAAAATATAACAACAATAATTAACAATACAAGAATCCCTGTAAAAAGTACTTTAGCCCACGTCTCGGGGTATCCAAATCACATTAATAACAAAGAAAACCTAACCAGACGGCCCACAAAGGCGAATCTGGCTAACACAATTCCCCAGCCCTATACCCTCCTATGCTCCCGGGAAGAAAAGAAAACAAAAAAGAAATCATCAACCATAACAAGGAACCACTCATGCCTCCTCCTTGGCATGAAGCCATTTCTCCAAGTCTGAGGAAGACAAAAAAACAAATTTATCCTGCCCCAAAGAAATCAAACATTTACATGGATAACGTAAAAAAAAAGGTAGCACCAAGAGCTAACACTCTAGGCTTATAAACTAGAAAAGATTATCTACGGATTTGAGTCGAACGAGATACATCTGGAAAAATAGAAACCCTGTCTCCACAGAACAGGGTCTCTTTTCTCCGGAAGTATGCTTTGAGAATAATTATCTTATCGTTTTCAGAGGATAAAGTAACTAGCAAGGTGGCCCTAGAAGTAATGTCTTGCGTATCCTCCAAAAAGGCTGTCAAATCAAAAGGATGTTGATCTTCCAAAACCGCCAAATCTGCATCAGCATTAGGTAGAACAACTTTAGTGGGAATATAATAACATTTAATAAATGGAAATGTATCAGCATCAGGTAAAAGCAAAATCTCCTTCAAAAATTTCCAAAAAAGGATTGAAGGGGACAACAATGATATACAAGGAAAATTAAGCAAACGAAGATTTTTACATCTAAACAAATTCTCCAAATTTTCTACCTTCTGATGCAAAGCTACACTATCTTTAATTACAGTAGTATAAGATGAGGAAATCAATTGAACCTGAGTGTCAACGTTTGAGAGACCTGAGGTTAAATTGGCTATTTGCGAATCTAAACCCTGAAACTTCACAAACATATCACTGGTAAAATGGCACAGAGAGGGAACCGTTTCAGTAAGAATTTGCTCAGTCCGCTTAACAACCTGCCAAATATCAAGTAATGAGATCGGAGAAGTTTGAGAGTTATCTGCAAGAGGAACCGGCTCCTTCCAAGCAACGGCTTTAGGAAGGTCGCCAGTGTCTGCGAGACTAGGAGATGAGCAGGATACAGCAGGAAGTTCCAAAAATCCCGGAGGAAGAGGAGGGGTACGCTCAACTGAGCTAAGGCTAGCCCCCTCAACGGAGGGAGCAGGGAGAACAGTACCTGGTTTTGATGCCACTGGTGTGAAGATCACGTGTTTATCCATTGGGCCTGCTGCAGGCACCGCAGTAGTAGAAGACTTCTTTTTTCTTTTCCCACCAGGCATATGGATTCACTCAAAAGCCTTCCGCTCCTAATCGGCTCCTAAGGGGCTCACAAGGGGCCATTTGCTCCCCTTTCGATACGCCCCTTAGGAGACGCCGACGGCAGACGCCGTGCTATAGGAAGATCACTTTTATCAGGGCCTTGGATGACGTCAGGGTAGCTGCCCCGTGCAAGCCGGCAGACTCCAGGAAACCAGCTGCTCTCACCCCTCCGCGGGAGAATCAAGGTATCAGGTAAAATCCCCAGCTTGAGGTATTTCTTTGTGATAAAGAGGGGCTTGGCACCAAGTGACTGGGGTGGGTGGTTTGTTAATATAGCTGTCTAGAATTCAAGAGTTATGGCTCTTGTTTTTTTTTTCCTTTCCATATTGTGGTTTTCTATAGTCTCCCCATATTGTGGGCTAGGAAGGATGTATTGCCTTATCGTTTTTTCTTTTTGCTATGTTCTTTATTAATAGATCATCTGTATGTTTCTTTATGCTTGCTTTTGTAAGTTTTGTAAAATTCTAATAAAAAATAAATAAATAAATAAATAAAGAGGACTGACAACAGCCCCCTTAAGGTTGAGGAAACCCCGAGCCTCAAAAAACCTACAAACAAAAGAAAGAAACACTAGGCCCAAAAATCTAGCTATTCTGCCTGTCGTCTTCCTCACACAGGCAGCTCGCCACGTGGCTTCCTCACACAGGCAGCTCGCCATATGGTCCAAATACCTAGAGAGAAAATGGCCGCCCCTTTGCCAACGAATTTTGGCGCCAAGAACAACAGCCGCTGCAAAAAGGAGGCCTCAGCAGACTGACAGAGCCCGAAGGCCTTACCTGCAGGGCCGAAAGTCAAGCAGCCTGCTCCTACCACCTTGAATTCATCCGATGCTCAAGCTGCGCTGCCGCGCCTGGCAGCCATGGCGAGGACTGCTCAGCTGGTTCCACAGAGTAAAAGTAAAATCCCGCAGCAACGGAAAGGCTCCGTCTTACACATCTTCAATGTGGCTGTACGGATCCCGGAGCTCTCTCCTGTACCGTCAAGGGAGAGAGATCCGCACCGGCGAATGCCTGCAGCAAATGAAAATAACTGACAAGGAGGGAAGGCGAGAGCTGCTACTGATTTAAAGAGCCAGGCTCAAATTTAAAATTACTGTAAATATAAGGAAATTTACTCCTAACAAGTAAAGGGAACTAAATGGAAATTACACTTACCTGGTAATTGATGTTCCTTGAGGGAGTACAGTTCAGTCCTCCACCACTGGGTAGTGCAACTCCTCCTGCGACATGGAGACTGGACAAGTCAAACTTGTGACATCACCGGGTATATCCTGCTGGTCTTCTCCCATGATCCCCCAGTGACCTACTGTCAAAGCAGACTCAAAGGAGCAAACAACCAGTTAAAGTACTAAATACAAAGCTATGCTCAAACTTCAACTTTAAAGTCACAGGGCCCCAAAAAGAAAGGCCGAAAACACCCTCCTCCGTGCCCCTGTCCCCCTGTGCACCAAACAGCGGAAGACAGAGAGCTAGAAGGAAGGAGAACTAAGGAAGAGTATAGGCAGAAAAGGTTGCTCTCGCGATTACCTGCCAATCAGAGCCCGTTGCCGACGCCTCGCGTCTGAAACATCCATCCCCGGGCGGGAATGAGGACTGAACTGTACTCCCTCAAGGAACATCAATTACCAGGTAAGTGTAATTTCCATTTCCTTATCGGTCCTACAGTTCAGTCCTCCACCACTGGGATGTACCAGAGCAGTAATCATTGGGAGGGACCTATCCAGTCGGCTTGGCCCCTAAACGAACAGAGCAGGCACCGACCCCAGCCCGCTCCTCACGTCAACAGGCGGTAAGCCAACCAGGAAGACACGACCGAGAGCCCACTTGGATCCTCTTCACTGGTGAAAACAGCACAGAACTCTGCCCCAAGCAGCGCTAGTGCTTCAGAAAGACAAACTCGCCATCGCAAACACACTGAACGCCCTAGAAACAGACCTACTGAGAAGGCTACCGGAGCTCCGCCTGAAAAATCCGCTTGAGCTCCCCCTTGGCTCTCGACCCCACCAGGGTGTCAAGTGTTAGCAACCGCTGCTCTCCCGCAGAACCCGCCTCCACGGAGGGACAGGCAGCGAAGAGACCTCCCAGAAAGCGACGGAACCTTCACCTAAGGTCCAAGAAACGCAGGTTACAATCAAAGTGTTCTTGCATAAGTCCCAAACCGACAACTAGACAGGCACAGCCGGATTCCACGAGGGAGAATGGAACCGAGGTCCATCCAGACAGAGGTGGGAAGCAAAATGAGGGAAATGGAAAAAACACCAGCGTCAAACACCCTATTTGTCACACCTCTTAAGGGCTTTATTCTTTGCAACACAAAGTAGCTCTACAGCTATGTCCTGGACCAGTTGGAGTCTTTTTAATTGAGAATGTGGAATGCAGCTAAGCAATGAGTTGCAATAAACCAAGCGTGATCCACCAAGGGCATATAAGAGGGTGTCAAGTGCCCCAGAGTCCAGCGTTGTTTCAGAAGATGTGGAGTCTTACATGGTGTGACAAAAAAGAAAGGAGACTCTGGTAGCCACGCCCACGACGCAATGCCAGTAGGCCAACCGCTTACATCACCTGGATATGCCCTCCGGAATTGGAGGAACCATGCAGAAGTAGCAATCGCCGACGTGATCCATGGGCCCTCTCCAGATCATTGGAACCGCAAAAGACTTTGATGGTCTTTTCCCACCCATCCACCGCCTGAGATCTGCTACACATGTATTGCAGCATATGTGTGGCGCCTAGCTTTTATCCTGATCTTTTATTCTGCAGCCAAAATATAAATTATAGGCTTTCTGAACCGCCACAGTCATATGCCATTTTTGTGATGTAAAAGTCACATCACCACAACTAGAGCAGAAATTATCTGCATGATTAACACCAGTATGAGGAATCGCCAAATATGCTGTGAGTGACCTATCGGTATAAAATAAATATGCCTTTTTTTTTTTTTTTTTTTTTGTTACTGTCAAGCGAGGCAAATTTAAGTAGTGACTGCATCAACTGGTTTTGGACAGTTATTTCGATTGGTTGCAAGTAAATATTATGCAAGCTCACGCAAATGTTGCAGAATACACTGGTAATGGTCCCCACTGACTAATGAAGAGCACATATCTTAGCAACCAGACCCAGTCGGCCATTTTCACTATGACCTCTGAAAGGCATAGAATGGACCGGGCCACGGCCCCGTACCAATGCGTCGACGCTATCCAGTAGCCTCATATGTCCTCTGCTAAACATCGACCCGTCGCCGCAGACTGACAGGTCGCCATGAGGTCCAATATGGGCTGACCGCATCTGAGCACATGCGGCGCGCACACCACCTGATGCAATCTCACTCCTCCGGCAAACACTCGGACCCCGCTAAGGACATTCGCCATCACAGTGTCCCCACCGAAACGCAGGCCGCCAAGGCTTCAACCGCGCATGCTGCCCCTTCGCTCGGGCCACCCGACCGACTCCACCCTGCCGATCGAAATAGGCCACCATCCCGGAGATCTCAGACAGCACCTACAGCGCTCGATCCGCTACCGTGTCCGCAAACGCCTGCCACGGCTGACGTACCGCGTACCGTTCCAGTCAGACGATGGAACACTGGGCGTGCTGCGTACACTAAAACGCCTTGTACATAAAGGATCCCCAAAATGTACCTGAGTCTAACCACGTTCCGGCCAAGCTCCCGGAAGAAAGGGACAGAACCTTATAAAAAAGAAGTGGGGACAATTAGGAAGGCTTTCCTGTTTGATTATTCTTTTTTTCTTTTTTTTTTTTTTCCTTTTTACAACTCCATAAGGGCCACAAGACACACAACCGAACAGGGCATTGTCCAGAGAACGCAAGGCCTCTTCTCCAGGCTGACTCCACATCCACAGCCTAAACCGGCAGTCACCTTGGCTGATGCCGAGCAGCACGGAAGCCAACTTGTAAGCCCAGCATATGAAGTATGCCTACTAGTACAGCATTCCAAAATGGAGGGACATGTAACCGGACGGCTTTGAATATGAACCTACAGATATCCCGCGCTTGCTCCAAGACAAGCACTGTGCAGCCTACTGGTCTTCTCGGAGCACCGCCACGACCCGAAGACCTAAACCGGCCAGCAAAAGATGACGTACGCTGGGCCCGAAGGAACCTGGTTGAACGGATCCCAGCACTCCCTGTATCGTTAGGATCGGAGCCTCCCCCCAAGGACTCAGCCCTGGTTGGAACCGGCTGAGCATAACTCCAGGCCCTGCGGCGAGCCCCCACGAAGAAGTGGGACGCAACGATGCCTTGAGGAAAGGGAAGGCGCAATGGGTGAAGCAAGTTGCTAGCCGACCAAGGGAGTAAACCCCACACGCGCACCTCAACGGAAGGACGGAAGAACCGAGGATTCTGGTCCCACAGGTGCGCCTGCTAGCCTTTAACAACATACACCTCCGCAGGTACAAAAAACTTAAATTGTGAGCACCTTCAGGGGTAAGGGGAATAGACGACAGCCTCCGACTGTGGACCACCTTGTCTTGCACAACAGACAGCAGCACCCCACCAAACAAATGATTGGGAATATATGACCTCAGAACCCCAAGGCAGAGGTAAAACAGTAGAACGTGCAGTGGACGTGAATTTCCAGATCTGCCAGCCCCCCTGCCCACATTGAGAAGAGGCAGAGAAGAACTGGACCGGCGGATCTGGAGGGGTGCCTCCTGGACAGCCGGGCCACCGAAGGGAAAGCTGATGACTGAGGCCCAAACTCCTCAGGATGGCCCCGTCTTGCATTGGCAACCCCATGCAACACCATGACAACCCCGCTCACGATATCCCAAGCGATCTCTGTCATTGCTGCAACAATCACCTGAGCATGAGATCACAGACGGAACACGGACATGCAGACGCACTCAAGGAGAGTGCACCTAAGTATGAGCCTATCCAACATCCAGCACCACATGTCCAGGTGTCCCACTCCTGTCACCCAAACACAGGACGCTTGAACCTAGGTGACCGTCATAGCAAAGACAGGGAGGCCTGACTGCCGCTATCAACCCTTCCAGGACCCTGGAACACTAAGCCCCGGACTGTGCCATCCAGCAACACTTCTCACGATCCCCAGCAGGGCCTTTCCCCAGGTGGCCCAGATGGGCAGTGTTCCCGCCAAATGGGCAAGCTGCGCTCTGATAACATAGTGCAGAAAACCAAATCAAAGTGTCTTAACCTAGCTAATTTTTGTCTAATAGTGATCATTCATAATATCAGCCAGGTTCAATCATAACATTAGTATTAATGATCTCTAAAGATTGAAGAGTTACTAATGTAACACTAATTGTTTTGGGGTTTTTTTGTTTGTTTTTTTGTTTTGTTTTTTTAAAAGAGCTTCAAAGGCGATCTTGGAAACTGCAGACCAATGAATCTGAGTTCAGTGCCAGTTAAATGAAAGAACTTGTTCTGAAAAGCAGCACCAAGCTGTCTTTTCAAAGGGTTAATAAACATGTGATTAAGCCAAATGATATGTATCTGGATGTTTTAGAAGGTACTTGACAAAGCCCCTTATGAACTTCTCCTGAGGAAGGAGATGACGTGCTATTATAGAATGGGAAATGGATCAAAAACAGGAACACAATAGGACTAAATGGCCAGTTTTCTCACAGGAGACCCGTAAATAGTGGAATGTCTCGGGATCTGCACTGGAACTGGCATCTGGTAACATCTACTGCACTGAAATGATCTGGAAAAGAGATCAGCAAGCATGGCGATCAAATTTGCAGATGGCATAACGACATTTAGAGGCTGTCTGCACAATTTCCAAGCGTATAAACATGGAAATAGCATCCTTATGTAAATAACAATTTCAGAAAGGGCTCAATTTGTAGGTGGTTGTGCCGCCGATGACCCTGAATGGCCAAATCCTAGCACGGAAACCTGCTGCTGACAGACATCGCTAACTGCCAGAATGCAGACAAAGGTAAAGGCACCCCCCAAGAAGTAAAATCCAAACCAATCACATTGCATTCAAAGAACTATAAACTATCATGAAATTAAAAGGAAATTAAAATTAAAAGGAAATTAAAATTAGAATTAAAATTAAAAGTAACAGCAAAAGGAAGTCCTTATCTGGGTGTAGCCGCGTGGAACAGCGTCGTCTGCTCAAACGCGGGGCTGCTCCGCTCTCCGCCACGAGGCCTCAGCCCTGCCGAGAAAATAGCGCCAATCCGAAGCAGGCCCATTTGGCGCCAGACACCACAGAGGCGGCAAGAGCTCAGAGCCCCTCCATGCGGACACGAGAGACTCCTTGTGGCGTCGAGATGCAGCAGTTACCCCGCTGTAGCTGCGGGGTGAAGAGCTGTCCAGACACGCTGCTGCGCCTCGCGCCACCAGAAGTAGCAGACGCTGCGAGCCCCGGCCCACGGCTAAAAGAACCTCGAACGGCCTGAGGCTCCCGCCGCGATGGGAATCTGCTGCATGGACACTGCCAAAATGCAGGTGTTCCACAGAGCTCTCCCCCGTACAGTCCTGGGGGAGAGATCATCACCGGGCACAGAGACCGAAGAATCCCAAGCAGAGAGGCTAGCTGGCAGCGTGAACTTTGAAAAGGGACAGAACCCCCCTTTACACTAAGGCAGACTAGGTGAAAATAAAGTAAAAGTAAATGAAATTAAATGAAAATGAATACAATTTACAGGATTACACCTAAAGAAGGGCAAAAGAAATGCAAGGTAAATCAAATCCTGACTAACTGCTCCTAAACTGCTTCTCAAGTGAGCCCAGCACCTAGGCTCACTACGTCCTCATGCTGCATGGAGACTGGACACACTGGGGGATCATGGGAGAAGACCAGCAGGATATACCCGGTGATGTCACAAGTTTGACTTGTCCAGTCTCCATGTTGCAGGAGGAGGTGCATTACCCAGTGGTGGAGGACTGAACTGTAGGACCGATAAGGAATCCCTGATTGCCAATTAACCAAATGTAACCGAATTAAAAGTAAAATTAAAGGTAAAAATCAAAAGTAAAATCAGATTAGAATTTGTTACACTAAATGCTCCTTATCTGTTCCCCCAAGTGAGCCCAGAAGCTAGGCTCACTACGTCCTCCTGCTGCATGGAGACTGGACACACTGAGGGCTGATGGGAGAGACCAGCAGGCTATATCCAGTGATGTCATGAGTTTTTGACATGCCCAGTCTCCAAGCTGCAGGAGGAGGTTCACTACCCAGAAGTTGAGGACTAAACTGGAGGAACGATAAGGAACCTTTTTGTTAGAAAGATAAATAAATGTAAAAGGAGGCCACTACAGTTCTCAAAAGAAGCTGCTGAAAAGGTGAAGAAAAAGAGGGTGGCCTTCATAAAATACAAGAGAGCACAGAAAGAGAAAGACAAGCATCAATATTTGCAAAAACTTAGAGAAGCAAAGAAAGTACTCAGAAAAACAAAGATTAGAATGGAAGAAAAATAGCCAAAGCGGTAAAATGTGGGGACAAGGCATTTTTTAGATATGTTAGTGAGAGGAGGAAGTACAAAAGTGGTATTGTTAGACTCAAAAGCAAAGGTGAGGAATATTTAGAAGCTAATGAGAATAAAGCTGAATTGCTTAACAAATACTTTAGTTCTGTGTTCACAGATGAAGGGCCAGGAGCAGGACCTCAAAAAACACCCACAAATAGGAACAGTAATGAAGGAGATCTTGAATGATTTTCAGTAGACTGTGTTTATGAGGAACTAGCTAAACTAAACATAGACAAATCGATGGGGCCGGATGGGATACATCCCAGAGTACTGAAGGAACTAGGGGAAATTCTAACAGCTCCACCGTCTGACCTTTTCAATGCATCTTTAGAGTTGGAAGCGGTCCCACAGGACTGGAGAAAGGTGCATGTTGTCCCTATACACAACAGCAAAAGTAAGGATGAGATCGCGACCTACAGGCCGGTTAGTCTGACCTATGTAGAGAGTAAATTAAGGGAAATGCTGCTAAACAGAGGGCAGTGAGGTTTCTGGAGTCCAATGGATTGCAGGATCCGAGGAAGCATGGTTTTACTAGAGGAAGGTCTTGTCAGACAAATCCAATTAATTTCTTTGAGACTGAGGGAGAAGTGGATAGAAGGAAAGCCCTAGATGTGATGTACTCAGATTTCAGTGAAGCCTTTTCACTGTTCTGCACAGGCGACTTATAAATAAATTGAACACCCTGGGGATGGACCCTAAAGTGACTGATTGGCTGGGTTAGAAATTGGTTGACTGGGAGGCAACAAAAGGTACAGATAAATGGAGCTCTCTCTGAGGAGAGGGATAAGAATGTTACCAGTGGTGTGCTGCAGGGATCTGTCTTTGGTCCAATTCTTTTTAACATTTTTGTTAGTGATATTGTGGACGGGCTGTCGGGTAAGGTTTGCCTCTTTGCAGAGCAATAGAGTAGACACCCAGGAAGGAGTAGACAACATGATGAGAGATCTAGCTAAGCTTGAAGAATGATCAAGAACTTGACAGCTGTGATTTAATACTAAAAAATACATGGTCATGTATTTGGACACCAAAAGTCCAAGGGAGCAGTAAAATATAGAGAGTGAAGTACTTCTGTCCACGAAAGAAGAAAGGGACCTGGGCGTGACTGTTTCTGATGATCTTAAGGTGGCTAAACAGGTAGAAAAGGCAATGGCAAAAGCCAGAAGGATGTTTGGGTGCCTAGAGAGAGAGACAACCAGCAGGAAGAAAGAGGCGACAGTGCCTCTGTATAAGTCTTTGGTGAGACCTCATTTGGAGTATTGTGCACAATTCTGAAGACCACACCTTCAAAAGGATAAGAACAGGATGAAGTTGGTGCAGAGGGTGGCTACCAAAATGGTCAGTGGGCTTCATCATAATGCATATAGGGACAGACTTAAAGATCTCAATATGTATACTTTGGAGGAAAGGCAGGAGACAGAAGATATGATAGAGACATCTAAATACCTCATGGCATAAATGTACTGTAGGAGAGCATCTTTTAAATGAAAGAAAGCTCTACATAGAGGGGGCATAGGATGAAGATGATAGCGGATATGAAACTCAGGAGTAATATGCAGAAATATTTATTTACGGAAAAAATGGTGCATGTGTGGAAAAGTCTCCCAATGGAGGTGGTAGAGACCAGGACAGTATCTGAATTCAAGAAAGCATGGAACCAACACAGAAGATCTCTGAAGGAAAAGGGGACTATAGTAGTTGGTATGGAAGGGCAGACTGGATAGGTCATGTGGTCTTTTATTACCGTCATGTTTCTTATATCCCCGTTTCATGCCTAGCTAGTCTAATATTTGAACAGCTACCCACAAGATTGGATAGTTTAAAAAAAGAAGAGAAATAAAAAAGAAATCAGCATCACTAAGGACAATTACCTCTCAAAAAGCCAGCACAGTGTTTGCTAATCTGTAACATGGAACAGACAGGGTACCAACATAAAACCGATAGTTGTACTATGCACATACCTCGTACAAGCAGTATTAACCATGTTAGTACTGGCCTCTTTTTGGCCAAACTTGGAATCACTTTGCTTCAGATTTAGCTGATAGATGCAAAAAAGTGTTTGTAGAACTCGTGCAGAGTTACATGTGGCTCATTTTTCTAATATGACAGGTGAAGCCACTTGAAAATAACAAGGCATAGGGAAAATTTTCAAGATCATTCCTAAACTGAGTGAAATATGCAACATTCTTCTATTTCAAGCAAGGCAATAAACTGAAATATTCTTCACAAGATTCACTGACCCCACTCTTATGACTTGTAGTTGGATATGATGTCTTAGTTAATAGTTCCCTTATATGCACACTGTCTTCTTGAAACTATTTCTAAATATATAATTAACCATGTACAAGGTTAAAGGGTGGGGAGCTCAAAGACCAAATTCCAGGAAAATAAGCTTAGGACATAAAGTGTTCAACAGATATCAAAACTGTTGCGGTGGCTAGGCAGACTCTTCATCTTATCATCTAGATTGTATAATGCAAAACTATAAACAGAATGTTATTTACAGTCTATTCCTGTTCTGTTCTTAGAGAAAATACTGCTTATACTGTCTCCCAACAAAGTACAGAACATTTACACCTCAGTTCCTAAAGACGGGGAACAAATTCACACTACTTGTCCATGTCCATATAGCCTCACACCAATTAAACAAACTGGTCAAGTAATTTTTTGTGACTTGGTCATTTGCTGATAAAATACAAAAGCCAAATCATCTTTTATACAATGGATATCAAATGTAAATGCACAAAGCACACCTCTTCCTTTTCTTGTACACCTTGGGGACAACACAGGACATTTCAGTAAAAGGTCTTCAGAACTGACATTAGGAAGGGTTTTGTAACAGCCCACCTGTCTCATGTAACTTAAGTGCATATTGGCTGCACATGCTTTCAAAGAGAAAGAATGCACTGCAAGCCTTTTGTAAAATACCTTACAAATTCTGAATGTCCCAATTTGAACATCCTTTTTTCAACACAGACATATAAATATGAGCTTCATATCTCTCATATATTTTATTTTATTTTGTTGGAATAAAGGGTATGTGCAATTCATTATGGTCTATAAATCAAAATCACCTTTTGGCTAGCAAAATTGACTCTAAATGCAAAAATCACAATTGCTGCCCTACACTATCATATCAACTCCTTGATTGTTTATTCACATATATCTTTACTATATCATATCTACTCAGATTTATTTTTTAAACATTGTTTATACCTCTAAATTTGATAGCATAATTTTATCTAATTGAATAATTTATTGTTTCACCAGCTTACTATGTCCACAACAGCAATGTAGAAGTAGATAAAAAAAATTAATAGAACTGAGCTCAAAGCTCAACCAGACAATATCATATTCATTGTGTGATAGCTTCACTATCATCACTCCACTTCCACTTAACCAGCAAAACACCAAGGGAGTCGTTTTAGAAGTCTTATTCATGCTTTGGACATCCAAAAATGGACTTAGAGTCGTCCAAAGCAGAGACGTCTCTAGAGACATTTTAGAAGCCAGCTCTGGGGACGTCCCCAGCATGAGGATGCATGGCCAGGGCCTTCTCGGGAATCTGGAGGCACGGTTAGGACGTTCCCACCTAAACACAGAAACGTCACGGATGTCCAGAGTCACCTCTAACCCTAAACCTGCTCCGAGGCATGAACAGCAATGAACAAGTATCTGAAAAGTTCTCATTTTAGCTGAAAAATATCCAGAGGGTATAAAGAAGAATGCACTTGCTCATTCCCAGTACTCAGCACAATATTAACAATAGCAGCAGCGGGATTTGAACCCTGCCTGCTACTCTAGCCAACTACTCTAATCATTAGGCTATCCTAGACGTCCAGATTCTCTAATACTGTTCTGGAGAAGTCTAGTCAGATGCCCCTATCAGGCACGTCGAGGTCTGTGAAATTACATCTGCACCTGGATGTGCCTAGATTTTTTTTTTTGTAATTCTGTTTATTGTAAAACTGGGGGGGGGGGGGGGGGGGGGGGGGTTCCCCCGTTTATATTGTCATTTTACATTTTACACAATTTTTCTTGCCAGTACATATGGGTGCTGTTATTACACCTATTAACATTGCTATACCTAACCATTCTACAAGCTAAGCATTATCATAGTGCGCACCAGGGTGTGGGGGCAGTCCTTGATTGCTCTCCATGTGCCACCCCCTTCTTTTCCAGTGGCGTGTGTTATCTCCTCAGCTCCTTTTTATTTTTATCTTCCTTTCCCCTCCCCCTGCACTCAGCCGTCTTTTCTTCTCCATTCCTCACACTCCGGCACTGAATTGATTCCATACCTTCCTGTACTCCCACCTATTCACAGAGGCTGTGGGTTCTATCATCAGTGTTTCCCACTCCCCAAGTTCCTTCATAGCATTGAGCCAATGTGCTCCCGCTGTCGCTATCCAATGTTTAAGGATTGTTTTCCAAGCCACCATTAAAGCCACTCTAGCAAATCTTCGTTCTTCAGCCCTTAGACCACTAGTTTTCATAGGTGTTTTGTTCCCCAGCAAAAATGTTGTATATGTCCATTCTACCTGTACCCCCACCACTTGTCTAATATGTGCCAGCACCGTTTGCCAAAATTCTCACAAGCGGTCACATTCTAAGAAGGTATGAATCATGGTTCCTTTATGGATCTTGCATCGCAAGCACTCTGAGCCATCCCATAGTCCCATCCTTGCCCTTCGGTCCCTAGTAATGTATGACCTGTGTATAATCTTATAATGTGTTTCTTGAAGTGTGGCACTAGGTGTTACAGTAAAATCTTCACGTAGGCAGTCTAATAGTAGTGAAGTGTCCACCCTCTCTCCCAATTCCTTTTCCCATGCTGCTGCAGTCTTCTCATCCCATTCCACCTGCCGTTGTTTCCTTCCTAACTTATACCAATAAGATTGCGATTCTGCTTGTTTGTCAAAACCAGGAGCCACCTATCCAGCTCTGTGAACCCCTCTCGATCCCCCTCTCCTCTAAACCCACTGTTTACATAATGATGACATTGCAGGTATGCCCAAAAATGTTTATTCGGGATCCCCCATTTCTTTTTCAATTGCGAGAAAGCTGGAAACCCCTGGGGGTCCATCTCCAAAGGTTGTCCTACGTACTTACATCCCCTGTCTGCTCATTGGTCTAACAGTGACCTATCCAACCCTGGGGTAAACTCTGGGTTCCCTACCTTCCTCTGCTCCCCCCAAGTGTTCTCCTCCACCACCTCCATGCTTTCCTCAGGGGCTGCAAGAGCCATCGCCTACCTCCCGCCGCCCCTTGCTGCCCCCTCCAGTGACTTGAAGGGTTCCAAAGAGTTGATGGGAGAGACAGTTAGCATTCATAAGGCCCCGCGGGGAGTATCTCTCATTCCCTGTGTGTAGTTCATGTATCAAACGCATTATTACAGCCACATTGTATAGGTATAGGTCCACTAAACACACTCCCTCCCCCCCCCCCCCGGAACATTTCCCACTAAGTTTATCATAACTGATCCTGGCTCCCTTTCCTCGCCACAGAAGGTATCTCACGAATCCTATGTATTCTCTCTCTTCCTGGCCACTTATCCAAAAGGGCAGCATTTGCAATGGATATAGGAGACGGGGGAGAACCACCATCTTAAGCACGGCCACCCTACCCAAAAGGGTCAGAGGGAGACCCTTCCAGTGCTCACATAATTCCTTCATGCTTCTCACCTTATCTCTCACATTTTTATTATATACTTTGCCCGGGTCAGCACATAGATATTTTGTTGTTGTTGTTGTTGTTGTTAAGTGCCGTCAAGTCTGTGTCGACTCATGGCGACCCTCTGAATAGTTATTTGTCACAAACTGTGTTCGATCTTCAGTCAGATATATATAATCCCATATATATAATACATATAATACCAGGTATTTAAGATAGCCCTTTGCCCACATCAAGGGAAAGTTTGCTTGCTCCTAGCTTTTACAGTTTTTCGAGGCTGCCATAGCTTCTGATTTGCCCCAATTAATTTTTAAGCCAGTACTCCTCCAATACACTCCCCAGCCTTGCTGATGAATAAGAACATTTCATCTGCAAATAGGTTAATTCTGTACTTTTCCTTCCCATTCTCTATTCCATCCCATTTTTGGGATTGACGGATTTTGCAGGCTAGGGGCTCTAGCAGTAGGATGAAGAGCATGGGGGATAGGGGACATCCCTGCCTGGTGCCCTTATACAGTGTAAATGAATCTGTGAGCTCTCCATTAATCAATATCTGTGCCATAGGGTTCTGGTAAAGCATTTAAACCAGTCCAGGAAAAATCCCTCCATTCCAAACATCTCCAATACCCAAAACATATATTCCCACGAGACATTATCAACGCTTTCTCAGTGTCTAAGCTCGCTATAGCTTTGCCTCCTTCTTTGTGCTGCTCCTCGTACAATACTGCTATGGCCCTAAGGAGGTTCGTGGAGGCAAAACGCCCTGGTACAAAGCCCAGCTGGGCCGGCTGCACCAGGCCGGCAACAATTTCCCCTAATTTGCAGG
Organism: Ichthyophis bannanicus; assembly: GCA_033557465.1. NCBI lineage: Eukaryota > Metazoa > Chordata > Amphibia > Gymnophiona > Ichthyophiidae > Ichthyophis > Ichthyophis bannanicus. Next base: position 209,075,144 of record CM066043.1, on the reverse strand, counting down.
CCAGGATAGCCGCAATTAGTTTAATGTCTTGGTTCAAAAGTGAAATTGGTCTGTAAGATCCCATTTGGGTGACATCTTTCCCAGGCTTAGGTAGCACTATTATTGTTGCCCTGTTCTGATAGGGTCCTAGGTCCTCTGCTTCTCGTGCAGCTGCACTGTAGGCCAAGAATGGGGGTGTCAGCTCCTCATTCAGTATTTTATAGGATTTCGGGCCTAACCCATCTGGGCCCTGACGCCTTTGCTTATTTTAATGCCTTCACCGCCCTCCAAACCTCAGCCGGTGTGAATGGTTCGTCCAACCTCCCTAGTTCTTCTTTTGTTACCTGATGGAGTTGTAGGGTTCTAAAGAATTCTTCCCTTTTTACATCATCCCTGGGGCCAGTATCATACAATGTTCTATAATACTGTAAGAATTGTTGTTGGATTTCCTCCTCACCTGTTAGAAGGTTCCCCTCTGTCCTTTTGATAAGAGCTATGAAGTTTTTCTTTTTCTTAGGACTTACTAGGAGTGCCAAAAGGCATTCCCCCATCTATACAACTAATATTTATAAAGCTTTATGTCCCTGGCCACTTGTTGGGTGAGGAGCGCTCCAGTGTCTTCCTCGTGGCCTGCCATTGTGTTTTATCACTCTCTTGCATAGTACAAATGTGTCTTAATCTCTGATCATGCAGCTGCCTTGATAGATGCAGATTTCTCCATCTATCCTCCTACAGGTGTGGGTGGTGTATTCCATAACAACTCCCTGCATAGTGGCTTTTGCCACTGCCCATAGTATGCGTGCATCCTTCACTGTGGTTCATTTTCCTTCCAGTATGTTAACCATGCTTGCTTAATATGGTCACAAAATGTTTTATCCTTGTACAAGGTGGGATTCATACGACAGTTCCTTACCCCATGTTCCTCTTTCTTTTCCCCCATCCTTAACTCCACCCATCCAGGGGCATGGTCTGATATGCCAATATCCCCTATGAGTGCTTTTTTCTAGCCTGGGGAACAATCCATCTGATATCAGGAGATAATCCAGGTGCGAGTAGCTGCCCTGAGGGTTTGAAAAAAGGTGAAGTCCATCTCCTGTGGATGTAATGTGCGCCATGTGTCTACTAACCTCAGTTCTCCTTGGGGAGATTGAAATCCCCTCCCACCACCCACTGGTAGTCTCCAAATGCGAGCATTTTGGCCAACATGGCAATAAAAAAAAAAAAACAATGCTGGTATACGTTCAGGGCATATATGTTGCAGAAGGTTATCCTATGGCCTCGTAGCTCTCCTCCCATCAGACAGTACATCCCTTCGGCGTCCGCCGCGCTCTTATGTGCCACGAAAGGGATTCTCCTATGTATTAGTGTGGCTACTCCCCCCTCTGGCGGCCATTGCAAGAGGCAGCCCCTACTTCACCCACCCATCCCCTCAGCAATTTATGGTGCTCGGGCATTGTGAGATGTGTCTCGTGTAGGAATGTGATATCTGCCCCCTCCTTCTTTAAGAAATTCAGGAGCTTAGTTCATTTAATTGGGGAGTGCATTCCCATCAACATTTAATGTACATATCTTTATTCTATCCAATACCTGCTTGGGATTCCGCTTTAGCTCTCTTCGGGTGTCTGGTCTCAATCCCGGGTGCCCATACCTCCCAGCTGAGCACTGCACCTCTTTATCTTGTGCCTCTGCTAGCATTTCCCTTGGCTGAGTGCAGTTCTGTCCCTTCCTCCCCCCCTTTCCCTCCCTCTCTCTCCCCCCTACCCTTCCCCTTAATCCCCCCCCATGGTTCCTCCTCTTCCCTAACATCCATCCTCCCCTGCCCGATTCATATGTCCCGACTCACCCTGCAACGATCTCTGCATATCATTCTTTACCTCCCCCCCCTCCATGAGTCTCTGTCCATTCTTGTCTGTGAGCTGCATCCTGGTAGTCTGTGTGCTCACTAAGTACTCCACCAGTTGGGCAGCTAGTTCTTCTCAGCTTAGTGTACCAGCTTTTGATTTGCTTCTCCAGTGCCACCGGGGGACATGCCATTGCCTTCTCCATTTTTTTTGGTTATTTATCTCTTTCTTGCCCCCGGAGACCCTGTGTCAGCCTTTGTCCATCAACAGCAATGTCTGATCGTGTCTAGGTTTAATTGAAAGTCTTTGCTTCCCTTGGTAACCTATCAATCCTTACACCTTGTATGTTAAACTGTCCCTTCATTACTGCGTTGCATTTCCAACTTTGAACTCTTGCCAACTGGGCATCAACGCAAACAACTTCCTCCATCAATCTCTATATAAAGGCTTTCACAGCTTGCGGGGTCTCCAGCTGTTGTATGCGGTTGTCATGTGTGACCTTTACCTTTGCAGCAAATTGCAGCACAAATTTAATTCCCCTCTGTGCCAGCTCAGAACAATAGGGAGCCATGGCCCTGCAGCTTTCTGCTACCCTGACCAAGTAATCATTAAAGAGTAGAAGTTTCTGACCCTTATTATTTCAGGTTGCATTTGTTGCAATACAGACCCATCAAGCGGTGCTTTTCAGCGAAATTGAGCACCTGGGCAATGATTGGTCTCGGGTGGCCTCCCTCTTCTCTGCGAGGGCCAAGTCTATGCAGTCTCTCCACCGCCATGCAGTCTCCCGCATGTGTCAGGCCTAGTTGCTGCAGCAGCCATTGTTCCACAATGTCCCACAGTTCAGACTCTGTGTGCTCTGCCACTCCTACCAGTCTGATGTTGTTTCGGTGGCTCCGGTTCTCTTGGTCATCCAGCTTTTCTATAAGGGCCTGGTTGCTTCTCTCCAGTGCCGCTATACATGCCTCTGCATTTGTAAAATGTTCCTCCTGTTGTTCTAGCCTTCTTTCTACCTCATTGATTCGATTGAGCTGGCTCTCCAGGGCTCCCTGTATATCAACAGAGGTTTGGAGGCGGCTCAGTTTTTCATCCAGTACTACTGTTAGGTTTTTGATGAGCTCCCTTAACGCTTCCTCAGGGAATGATATTGTTTGCACCCTCTGTTCAGCCGCCATTTTGCTCTCACTCTCCTTCTCTCTGGAGGTTTGGGCCACTTTCGGTGGCATCGCGTCTTCGTGCCTAAAACAGGTTTGTCTTTGGGTTGATGTTTGTTACCGGGTTTCTTAGGGGCCCATTTGGAGCAGCTCCTGTTTTTTCGGGGAGAGGACGGAGCTCGGCCCAGGGGTGTCCGTTCAGGCTGCCTTAAATATATGAACCCCATGTGCCTACATTTTTTTCTCAGATGCTCTGGCTTAGATATCCCAGATTGCACTTGGACAAATTTTCTAAAATTCTCCTCCAAATGTCCCAAAAATTAAGACAAAATTAAATCAAGAAATATATGAAAATAAGCATAAATTTATCTTCAAACTCTATTCATGTTGAGTCCTTCAAGTGGAATTCATTACTTCTTTTACTCAATAGAGCTTCCAACGCCTACACACACTTTTTTCTCTTTCTTAGTGCATGAGCCGATTCCCAGTACCTCGGCTACACATGGTTCACCATTCAAATTCATTTGTACATTGCTGTCAAATAATTCCATTTCAGACCTTCAGACAATGATTTCCCTTCAGAGAATATCACTTCTGAAACTCGGCTTGGTTGTATCATTTTTGGGGACCCTTGTGGGCCCTTTTCCTAAAGAGCGCTCGGGTTCAGCAACTAATGTGCAGTTAGCACTAAAAAGAACATGCAGTAGTTGCAACCCTTGTGCACTAATTGCCGGGGATGTGGCATATTCACGGCAGTTACCACACAGAACAGCACTCTAATGCACCATGGCATTAGTGGCACCCAAGCTAATTGCATGAGGTGCAGATAGCACATGGTGTATACCCCCGTACTACCTGCATTGTGCTCACTACGCCCCCTCTCCACCCCTAACTAGCTCCTTCCCCACCCCAACACACAACACGCTGTTAATGCTGAAATAAGCATGCACTCACTGTCCTGGCCACACACTGTTAGTCACCATGGACATCAGCACGCACTTAACATGCGCCAAAACTCACATTGACTGCATAGTGCAGTTCATAAAAGGGTCCCTTTCTGTTTTGCTGGTTAAGTGGAAATGCAGTGATGATAATGGTGTCACTGGAATATGTTTGATCTTGTCCGGTTGAGTTATGAGCATCATTCTTCCATTTTAAAAAATGTTTTATATACTTTCACATTACCATTGTGGACATAGTAACCTAGTGAAACAATGAAGTAATTATTCAATTAGATGATAAAATATTATAATACGAAATTTAGAGATAAAACAATGTTGAAAAAATTCAAGAATGAAAAATAATCTGAGTAGATAGGACATTATATAGTAAAGATATAAGTAAATAAAGAATCAAGCAGTTGATATGATATTGTGGGGCAACAATTATGATTTCTGCAGTTCACTATGATCACATGCGTGTTTGGAAAATGTTATTGTAAACCTACTTTTCAGTTTATAGTATATTAATACTTCAAGGATACCAATACGATGTTAATAGAAATTCCAATCATCATAAACAGTGATATACTGAATTACTTAAAATTCATAAGCAGTGATTACAAAATAAAGCTGCAGTGGTAAGACTACATTAAGGTAATTTACACAAAGCAAAGATTACAACCCTAATCAATGGGGTAACCTGCACATTATGACCATTATAACCCAGAACAGCAATGGTAAAACAGTTTTGGGCCTCTCAAGCTGCATTGCAATAACCTTCATAGAGGAACCATGGTTAAAAAATAGGGAGACAGGATATTTAAAAAAAATTTAACAGCCTTACTAACCTTGGTAGTTATAAGGATTGTTGCATCAATTGGTGACAGGCTATGGAAGGAGGCCAGGTAACAGAGTTGAGGACTGCAAGATTTAAAGGCGACCAATTAACAGTATCTGTGGAAACCATCAGTCTACAGGGATGGCTTAAGAGGCCAACTTGTGAGGCACTGGCTCAGTGTGCATGAGCTCAAGGGTGCTGGAAGCCTGCCTCACTGGTTTACCTCTTTATAGCCACAGGAGTGTTTTCCTTTGCTTCTGTGGCTCTGCTAAGCTACAGCCACTGGCACCGAAGTGTTTCTAAAGTCAAACAGGCGCTTCCTCTGTTTCTTGTGTGAGACAGGAAGTAACTACTACTACTACTGAGCATTTGTATGTCTACAAGACATAAGCAGCACTGCACAACCATGTAAGAGACAATCCCTGCTGATCAGAGCTTACAATCTAGTCAAGACAGACAACACAGTAGGTACAAACAGGGATACATCTAGGAGGAATGGTAAGGAAACACAAAGTACCTGTATTTGACTTTTGGAAATGCAGTAGTGCCAGCACTTGCAGCTTAGCACAGCCACAGGAGCAAAAGAAAAACACGTGGCTGTGCAAATCATGAATGCAACTGCGATGGCAGTGACTAGCTATGACTGATGCGGGGGGGGGGTGCGGGGGGGGGAGGGGAGAGTGGCTGAGACTGGAAGAGGACCGATGTTGGAAGGGGCTCGGACTGGAAGAGGACTGATGCTGGGAGAGGCTGGAACTGGAAGGGAGCTGCTGTTGGGGGGGAGGGGGACTGATACGGGGGGGAGAGTGGGACTGGAAATGGTGGGGGAATGAGACTGGAAGGCAGTTGGTGCTGGGTGGAGGGGGGAGTGGGACTGAAAATGAGATTGGTGGTTGGCTGGGACTGGAGGAGGACTGATGCTGGGAGAGCTGAGACTAGAAGGGAGCTGGTGCTGGAGGGAGAGTGGAATGGGCAGATAGTGGGGAGGCTCGGTTTCGGGGGGCTGAAAAAGGGCAGATGCTGAGGGAAGGGTGGGGAAAAGTGGCAAAGGCTGGAGGAGTGAGAATGGAGAGGGGGTCAGATACTGTGTGTGAGAGGGAAGAAAAGTTGAGAGGAAGGGATATAAGAATGAATGCTGGGATAAGGAGGAGAAAAGGCAGGGTTAATAAATATTGGAGAAGGAAATACCGGTAGCTGGGTGGGTACTAAGAAAGGGATGTAGGAGGCAGGAGGGTAGGTACTAGGGACATGGGTATGGAGGAGATTAGTGTCTCTAAAATTGGGTGGGAGAAAAGAAGAGGATGGACTCTTAAGATTGGCTGGGTATTGGGAGACTCGGGGGAGACTCAGGGACTTAGAGATTAGCTGGAGAGGAAGCATAGTTACTTACCTGTAAGAGGTGTTCTCCAGGGACAGCAGGAATCAGTCCTCACATATGGGTGGCTTCGTCACAGACAGAGCCCATGCGGAGCATTTCCCCAGCTTTCAAAGAAAGCCTTTGGAAATTCCACCACGTATGTGTGGCCCCCTTCCCACCCAAAGGTGCCATCTTACTTAGTCAGGTGCCATAGCTACAGCCCCTTCAAGAAGATGGCAGAAATATACAGCAACTCCAAGGGGAGGAGGGAGGGTTGTGAGGACTGATTCCTGATGTCCCTGGAGAACACCCTGTTACAAGTGAGTAACTGCGCTTTCTCCAGGAACAAGCAGGAAGTCAGTCCTCACATATGGAACTCCCTAGCTACAAGCTACTGAGGACCTGTAGAAAAAGGCACGGTGCCAGTCAAATCTGAAGGATGGCCACGCTCCCAGTAGCTAGAACAAGAAGGGTCGCAGGGCAAGAGTTGCTTATACCCCGAACAGATTATGGAGTACAGCCTGGCCAAAGGCAGCGTCCCGATGGGACTCCTTCTCCAGGCAGTAATGCACTGTGAAGGTGTGATTGGAAGACCAGGTGGCAGCCCGGCAGATTCTGCCAGTGGCACCGAGTGCAGACTAGCAATAGACGGCGCCATCGCTCAGACATTGTGATCCGTGACTCGGCATTCCAGGGGAAACCCTGCCTGGGCCTGGGCAAAGGCGATGCAGTCCGCCACCCAAATGGACACGGTACGCTTGGTGACCGCCAGCCCCAAGTGGCTGGGGGTCAAAGGAAACAAAGAACTGCCCAGATCTGCGGTGGTCCTGAGTCCGCTGCAGGTAGAAAGAGAACGCCCTCTTACAATCCAGGGTGTGGAGAATCGCCGACGCCTGGACAGCATGGGGCTTCAGGAAGAAAGTGAACAGCACTATCTCTTGACTGAGATGAAAATCTGAGACAACCTTCGGAGGGAACTTGGGTTGAGTCCACAGGACCACCTAGCTCCTATAGAACTTCATGTATGGTGCCTCGGCTATCAGCGCCTGGAGTTCACCAACTCTCTGGGCAGAGATGAGACCTATCAAAAAGGCCACCTTCCATGACAGGTGCCGCATTGGGCAGGTAGCCATGGGCTCAAAGGGCGGCTTGGTCACTGCGTGAGGACCACATTGAAGTCTCATTCTGTCAGAGGAGGGCGGGTAGGGTGCTTGGAAAGAAGCAGGCCTTGCCTGAAACAAAAGACAAGCAATAGCCCCGAAAGAGGTTTGCCCTCAATGGGATGGTGGTTCGCTGAGATATTCAGGTGAACACTAATCGAGTTAGACTTCAGCCCAGACTGCGAGAGGTGGAGCAGGTACTGCAAGTCCAAATTGGTAGGGCACGAAAATGGGGCCACTCGGAGCTCCGAGCACCACACCGAGAACAGACGTCACTTGAAGGCATAAGCCCATTTGATCAAGTCCTTGATCTCCATGGGGAGATGGTTGGAAGCTAGAGCGACCTGCTCAGCTGCCAAGCTGTGAGGGACAGGAACCTCAGATTGGGGTGAAGAAGTAGACTCTCCTTCTGCATCAGCAGCTTCGGTGGGAACCCAAGCGGGACCGGGAGCTCCGTCAAGAGACGGAGCAGTAGGGGAAACCAAGGCTGTCTGGGTCATCTCGGGGCTATGAAAATCATCAAGGCCCTGTCCCGCTGGACCTTGAGAAGAGTCCAGGCGATGAGGGGTGTGGGGGGGAAGCATATAGTAACCCCGTGTCCCACAAGATGAGGAAGGCATCGGGAGCCACCCTGCCAGGGTGCAGGATGGGACTACAGAACCAAGGAAGCTGCGAGTTCGCCGGGCTGGCAAAGAGGTCCAGGTCCACAGTCCCCCGATGCTGGAAGAGGTGCTGTGCCATTCAGGGACACAGGTGCCACTCGTGCGGTCGGAGGACTCTGCTGATCCGGTCTGCCAATGCATTGTCCTGATCCAGGAGGTAAGTGGCCCGAACTGTTATGCCCTGACTCACTGTAAAGGAGCACAGGGCTGTCGCTTCCGAACAAAAGCTGTAGGAGCCGGTGCCCCTCTGTTTGTTCACATAGAACATCGTGACCTGGTTTCCCGTCTGGACCAACACCACTCGGTGCTGCAAGCGGTTCCTGAAAAGCCGGAGAGCGAGGTGAATTGCCCAGAGTTCCAGCAGATTGATCTGCTGCCGGGACTCCTCAAGGGACCAGGACCCCTGAGTGTGCCATCCCTCGCAGTGTGCTCCCCAGCATGCCAGGGAGGCATCCATGGTCAAGACCCACTGATGTGCCAGGGCTTGGAAGGGCATACCATGAAGCAGGTTTTAAAACTCCAAGCCAGAGACTCCGCCATGCTGGGAAAGACCGAGATGGGTTCTCGAAGACAGCTGGCTGACTGCGACCACTGTGCTCAGAGGCACCATTGTGTCGCCCGCAGGTTGAGATGGGCGTTGGGCATGACTTGGACCGTGAAGGCCATGTGGCCTAGAAGGCAAAGCATCGTCCAGGCTGGGACGGCGCCGCAGCACCACACCTTGGATGCTAGGAACATGAGGTGGTCCGCCCTGTCCTGAGGAAGAAAAGACATGGCCTGAAGGGTGTCCAAGCGGGTCCCAATGAACTCCAGGGACTGAACTGAAGTGAAGTGGGACTTTGAGTAATTGATCACGAACCCCAGATACTCTAGGAGGCAAATAATGCAGTCCGTTGCCTGCCTGGCTTCGGAGGCCGTGCCCCCTTTTATGAGCCAGTTGTCTAGACAGAAATAGACAAAGATGCCCTGCAGGCACAGATGGGCAGCAGCCACAGCCAGGCACTTCGTGAAGATCCGCGGGGCGGACGCAAGGCTGAAGGGAAGTACCCTGTACTGGTAACTGTTTCCCTGAACCATGAAGCAGAGGTACTTTCTGTGTTTGGGGTGGACGAGGATGTGTGCATAGGCATCCTTTAAGTCCAAGGAGTATAGCCAATCACTCTGCTAGAAGTAGGGCAGTAACGTGCCAAGGAAGAGCATCTTGAACTTTTCCTGCACCAGGAACTTATTGAGGTTCTTCAGGTCGAGGATGGGCCAAAGGCCCCCTGTCTGCTTCGGGATGAGGAAATATCAGGAGTACTTTAGGAGGCCTGCAAGCTCCTGACTCAGGAGGGCCTGGTGCTGGGGAAGCCAATGTGGCTCCCCGGGAAAGTATGGAGGAGGGGCCTGGTCCAGATGGAGATGATAGCTTTCCCGAACGACCTGAAGAACCCAGGCATCAGTAGAGATGGACTCCCACCTGTGGGAGAAATTGACCAAATGCCCCCCCGATGGGCAGCCTTCCTGCCAGAGGGGGAGAGACTTTACCGATGGCATCAAAACACCGAGGCTGGGGTTGGGTCTTGGGGCCCTTGGGCTTACAAGGGCCGTGGACCATGGACTTGCCCTGGACTCCTTGAACGGGGGTCGATGCCAGCAAATAGGCTGGGTAGCCCCTGTACGGGAGCCCCTTTCGCTGGACGAAAGGTTTCTTGCTCTGCTGCTTCTTCCTGGGGAGGGAGGAAGCTTTCCAGGAGAGGCAAATAGGAGTCACGCATTCCGTCTCAATCTCCGCAGCCTTGTCCACCATGGGCTTGCCAAATAGCTGCTCCACAAGGCAAGGGACGTCCAGCAGCTGCTCCTAGACCCACTCTTCCAGCTTTGAGGACTGGAGCCAAGCCTGCCGGCGGGCTTTGATGCCTGCCGCCGCAACCCTGGCAGAAGACTCGAAGCCATCGTACGCTGCTCGTGAGAGGTACTTCGAACATTCCTCAATGGACTTTGAGAGGGCCTGAAAACACTGGAGATGTTCTCCATCAAGGCCCGCTACAAAGCCTCCGAGCTCCCTAGCGAAATCATGGAGGAACATTCCAATGTATAATTGGTAAACTTAGATGCGGCATGACGACATGGAGCTCTGATAAGCATTGAGCCTGAGGGCATCAAGGGTACGAGACTCTCTGCCCAGGGGGACTGACGAATGAGTCTTCGGGCTCTTTAGCTTCCGCATGGCTGATTCAACCACCATTGAGGTGTGGGGAAGCTGGGCTTTCCGAAACCCTGGACCTTGCTTGACTTTATACACAGCGTCCAGGCGCCTGCTCACAATCGGGATAGAGGCCGGGGTCTCCCACATGCGGAGTAGGAGGCAATTCAGAATGGGAGGAACCAGCACTAAGAGAGTCTCCCTCGGAGGAGCTTCATATTGCAGAATACTGAGCTACTAAGCACGGGGCTCCTCCTCTGACTCAGTGGCGAGCGCTAGGGCCTGCGCCATGTCCCAGACGAACTTCATGAAGGTGGTGTCCTCGGGAGGTGACCGCCATCTCTGGATCGGCCGGGAGGGGTCGGTCTCGGTGGGACAGAGTCTCCAGGGAGGTCTCTCTGTCGGACTCCAGTATGAGTAGTCCATGGAGGACTCGAGGTCGTGTGGCTCGAGACGGGTCGGCGACCCGCGCCAGGTCCCAGAGGACAAAATTTGCCAAAGCCGAAGGCGCTCGATCACAAAGATCTTGCGCCCAAGGAATGGGACAGAGATTGAGACCCATGCCAAGGATCCTCACAAAGCTTCTGGCTCTCAGGGGGTCATGACGACAGCCCAGGGAATCCTTGAGGTCGAGGTCCAGGCCCCTGCGGTCTCAAGGCACGTGCCGGCGGGTCCAGGCATCAGCGCCTGCTGGGCGAGGAATACAGAAACACTGAGTTCCAAGGCCAGCATCCAGGCCTCCCACTCGGGAGTGGGGCCCTGAGAAACCGACACCGGGGTGACCGGGTCGGGTGTCGAGGAGGAGAGGGGGTCCTCGCTGGGACAACCCTCGGGAGATCGGGCACCTTCACAAGAAGCCTCCATATCGGTTTGAGATACCTTACTGGGCCACTCCCTATCCAACTCCAGAGACTGCCGAGGGGGGCTGAGAGACAAGGTGCGTGACCTCTCACGCTTGTCTGGCGTACTCAACAGTCCTCGAGGCCTTCTTCTTCTTCTTCCGCTCCCGTTCAGGCAACCCCTGGTCAGAGTCCCGCCAGGCCTGGGGAGGAGCCTTGGGAGACTTCGGAGCTTGCGCAGCCAAAGAGCAGGAGGCTACCAAGGATACCGGGGCTGCTTTATGGAAGAGATAATCCAGCTTCTGCTTACGACTCTGGATGGCCTTGGAGGGCATCTTCTTACAGAGGGAGCATAGCTCAGGGTCGTGGTCAGCTCCTAGACACCTGAGACAACAGTCATGGGTGTCTGAACGACATGTTTTTGGAGCATCTATCACATTTCTTAAAACCGGAAGCCATTGGGGCAAAAAGGACCCTGCGAGGTCAAAGATCCTCGATGCGGCAAGTGGTTAAAAAGGGCATGAAGTGCGGTAAAAACAAAAAAGAAAGGCAAAAAAAGGGCCAAAGCAGAGGCGTTCGGGAGGCGGGAAGAGGACCGGCGAAGGTCAGTAGAGCAAAAACCGGTTAGAAACAGAGAAAATGTTTTCTAGGGACGAGATGCACATCTGAAGGGTTCCACAGAAAAAGGGAGGCTAAGGAAGATGGTACCTTTGGGCGGGAATGGGACCACGCATGTTTGGTGGCATTCCCAAAGGCTTTCTTAGAAAGATGGAGAAATGCTCCACGTGGACTCTGTCGGTGCCAATATCACTCATATGTCAGGACTGGCTTCCTTCTTGTTCCTACAGAATGAAGAAATTTACCAGAGATTAGGAGGACCATGGGGATTGGATGAGGGGTATGATTAGGGCTGTTAGACGAAGTGCAGAAATATGGGAAAGGGAGAGGGAGAGGGTTTGATGGACTTGGAGTTTGGAAGGCAGTTGTAAGAAGACAAAATTAGACTTACCTGCTAATTGTTGTTCCTTAAGGAACTCTAGTCCAGTCCCGGAACCATTGAGTTTAGAATCTCCTCCAGCAGCTTTGGAGACTGACACCTGTCATCACTTTGATGATCTCAGCCTATATATACAGTAGGACCGCCCCTTCACCTTCAGTACCTATTGACAAAGCAAACTCAGCAGAGCAACAAATAAGTAGTTAAACACGGTAACATATATAACCTAGAACGAAAACTCCATCCAGTCTTCCCTGTTCTGCCCTTTTTGGTTCCTATTCCTGTTTTTTTCTTTTTTTTTTTTGCTTTCCAAGGAGCAGCGCTGCAACCGGAACTCAGCCGGCCAGGACCATACAGAAGAAACAGCAGAAGAAAGCTTAGAAGGCAGTGCAGACTAGACCCCTAACACTAAATAATCTCGGGCGGGCTCCGGGACTGGACTAGAGTTCCTTAAGGAACAACAATTAGCAGGTAAGTCTAATTTCATCTTCCTTTTCGTCCCTCTAGTCCAGTCCCGGAACCATTGAGGATGTATCAGAGCAGTAGGTTACCTAACGGGAGGGACCAGCCAAACCAGCCTGAAGCACTGCCGCCCCAAAACGGCCATTCCCCGCTGCCTGAACATCGAGCCTATAATGTTTAGTGAATGAATGCAACGACTACCATGTAGCTGCTCTACAAATGTCCACCGCCGGCACCAAACCGAACTCCGCCCAGGAAGTAGCCTGCGCTCTAGTCGAATGAGCCCTGAGCCCCGCCGGCACCATTCTACCCTTTAACAGATAGGCCCCTGCAATTGCTTCTTTCAACCATCTGGAAATAGACGCCTTAGTCGCCACCTCTCCCTTTCGTGGACCTCCGAAGGAGATAAATAACCTGTCCGATTTACGGAAGGATTCCGTACCACGAAGGTAATGCCGAAGCATCCGACGGATATCCAAAAGCCGCAAACGACGATCCGACTTAGCCTCCGGACTGCCCGCGAACCCCGGAAGCGACACCATCTGGTTCACATGAAACACCGAAACCACCTTAGGCAAAAACGCCAGAACCATACACAGCACCACCTTGTGCTCATAAAAAGATAGATAAGTTTCCTTGCAAGAGAGGGCCTGAAGCTCTGAAATGCGGCGAGCCGAACATATAGCTACCAGAAACACCGTCTTTAAAGTCAGATCCTTTATAGAGGCTTTCCCCAACGGCTCAAAAGGCTGTCGCAGCAGCGACTCCAACACCAAGTTCAGATCCCATGCCGGAACCGAACATCTACGAGGAGGCCGCATGAGCAAAACCGCTCGCAAAAACCTGCGGATGTCGCCATGCGACCCCAACACCTGGCCCTGAACCTTACCGCGAAAGCAAGAAATTGCTGCCAACTGAACCCGCAAGGAACTTGCCGCCAAACCTTTCTCAACACCATCTTGCAAGAAGGAAAGAATCTGAGGCACCGAAGTCCGCAAAGGCCGCTCTTCGCACCAGCCTTCAAAGATACGCCAGACCCGAACATAAGCCAGTGACGTAGAACGCCTACGTGCCTTCAACAAGGTCGAAATGACCGCCGGGGAATATCCGCGAGCTGTCAGCCTCGCCCGCTCAAGAGCCATGCTGTAAGCGAGAATCGAGCCACGTCCGGCATCCGTAACGGTCCCTGACGCAAGAGATCTGGTCGTAGAGGCAGTTTCCAGGGGTCCGCTACCAAGAGGCGAATCAGATCCGCATACCACGGTCTCCTGGGCCAGTCGGGCGCAATCAAAATCACCCAGCCCGGATGCCGCTCTATGCGCTGCACCACTCGACCTATCAGAGCCCACGGAGGGAACACATAAAGCAGGCCCCCCCCTGGCCAGACCTGCGCTAGGGCATCCAGCCCTTCCGCCATCCTTTCCCTCCTCTGGCTGTAAAACCTGTCCACCTGCGCCGAGTCGAACGTTGCCATGAGGTCCATGATCGGACAACCCCAACGCCGGACAAGCAAGGAAAACACCTCCGGATGGAGTACCCACTCCCTCGGATCTACTCTGACGACTGAGAAAATCGGCCTCGACATTGTGTACCCTGGCCACGTGTTGCGCAGACAATCCTAGCAGATGCCTCTCGGCCCAACTCAGCAGCTGGCTCGCTTCTTCCTCGAGAGCCGCGCTGCCTGTGCCTCCCTGGCGATTGATATAGGCCACTGCCACTGCGTTGTCGGACAGCACCCTTACCGCCGTCCATTGCAAGCAGTCTTGAAACTGTAGGAGAGCCAGGAATACCGCCCTCAACTCTAACCTGTTTATGGAGTAACTCCGCTCCGTCGGAGACCATTGACCTTGTGCGAACCGACCCTCGCAATGCGCGCCCCAGCCTAGAAGGCTGGCATCCGTCGTCAATAACCTCCAGGAAGGAGGTTCCAGTGGGACCCCGGAGTCCAATGACGGCTTCCGTAACCACTGGAGCTCCCGGCGCACCTCCGCCGAACATACTAGACGACGGGATAAGGGATCCGATTGATGGGACCAGCGCCGAAGAAGAACATAAGATATGCCATACTGGGTCAGACCAAGGTCCATCAAGCCCAGTATTCTGTTTCCAACAGTGGCCAATCTAGGTCATATGTACCTAGCAGTTTCCCCAAGAGACACAAGTTCCACAATGCTTGTACTGGGTCAAGCATTGATATCTTCGGTCACTTCTTAATAATTTTTATTTATTTATTTATTTGCAAATCTTTTATATACCGCCATTTCCTAAGATCAGTGGCGGTTTACATTGAACAACAAGAGATACATAAAACAGTGCTGTGAACAGGTACATTGAACAGTATTCAAAACTATATACAATTAGGTAAAATCAAGTATGATGAACAATAATTAGTACTATATATAGGTAGTATTAACAATATTTGAAACTATTTACATATACATTAAAGTTTTATCATATGTTCTCTTTTGGTAGTAATAATGTCAGTATTAGGGTGAACAAATCATGGAAATCTAAGGAGGATGGGAGGTCTTATCCAATTCTTTGTCTATGTTCGAATAATATTGTGTGAACAAATAAGTTTTTAGATCTTTTCGGAATTGTTTCAGGTCTTTTATTTCCCTTAGTTGATCAGGGAGATTATTCCATAGAGCAGGTGCTACAAATGAGAAGGCACTTCTACTTGTTATATGTTTAGTTTTTCTTATTGAGTCGGGAACTGCAATAGTATGAAGGTTCTTTCTACGTCTTATTCTGTTTTCTATAGGTCTATGAATTAGTGTAGACAGGTATGATGGGGTAATCTGGTTTATGAGTTTGAAAGTGGTCAAAATTATTTTATATTGAATTCTACTTTGTATAGGTAGCCAGTGTAGTGAGTAGAGAATTGGGGTGATGTGATCAGTCAGTTTTGCTTTGGAGATTATTCTGGCTGTAACATTTTGAGCCATCTGTAGTATTTTTAGGCTCTTTTTAGATACACCTGTTAATATTCCATTGCAGTAATCAAAAAGGGGAGTTATCAGTGCCTGTGTGATGGTTCTAAAGTCATTGATTTCTAATAGTGGTTTCAGTTGTTGAATTGAGCGTAGCTTGTAGGTATATTGTTTTAGTTGTTTTTTTAATATGATTGGTGAAACTGAGAGCCTTGTCTATAGTGACTCCTAAGTATTTAATATTTTCCTTTATAGGTATGGTAAAGTTAAGAATTTTGATGTCAGTTGGTGGTGTGTAATTTGTGTTTCTTGATGTGACTAGTATCTCTGTTTTCTTGAAATTGATTTTCAAGTTATTGTTACTTAGCCATTTTTCAGCTTCCATAAGGGAGCTTACTATTCTGTCATATTTTGGATCTTGTATATCAAATGCAGAATACAGCATAATGTCATCCGCATATATCTGGTATTTCACCTTGTATTTTTGAAAGATGGTACAAATAATAATGGTTTATGGACCTTTCCTCCAGGAACTTGTCCAAACCTTTTTTAAACCCAGCAACACTAACAGCCTTTACTACATCCTCCGGTAACAAATTCCAGAGTTTGATTACACGTTGAGTGAAAAAATATTTTCTTTTATTAGTCTTAAATAGTTTACCCTGTAGCTTCATTGCATGTCCCCTAGAGATCTCTGCAGTGGCCACATATAGGCCCGCGCCCAAGGTACCACCTCTATCGCAGCCGCCATCGTCCCGAGCAGCTGAAGTTACTGCCACGCCGACGGTGCCTGTCTCGCCAGGAATTTTCTCACAAGTCCTCTCAAGGAACGCGCCCGACGGTCCGGCAAAAACACCTTGCCCAAGCCCGTCTCGAAACGCGCTCCCAAGTACTCCAGAGACTGAGGGGGAACCAGATTGCTCTTCGCGCGATTGACCACCCAGCCCAGGCTTTCCAACGTCTGCACCACCCTGGCCGTGGCCTTTACATTGAACTCTCTCGACTTCGCTCGAATCAACCAATCGTCCAAATACGAGTGGACTAACACTCCCTCCTTTCGCAGCGCCGCTGCCACCACAACCATTATCTTGGTAAAGACCCGCGGCGCCGTTGCCAGCCCAAACGGCATCGCTTGAAACTGGTAATGCCCCATGGGAAGTGCGAACCGAAGGTACCGCTGATGCTCGGGCCGAATTGGAATATGCAATAGGCTTCCGTGAGGTCTAACGACGTGAGAAACTCCCCTTCTCTTATCGCCACGATCACCGACCGCAATGTTTCCATTCGGAAATGCGTTAACCGGAGACACCGATTTACCCTCTTTAAGTCTAAGATCGGCCGAAAGGAGCCCTCTTTCTTGGGAACCACGAAGTAAATGGAGTAACGACCGGACCCGTACTGGTCCGAGGGAATGGGAACTACCGCCCGGAGCTGTAGCAGCCTTTGCAACGTCTCCGCCACCGCGTAAATCTTTAGCGGAGACTTGCAGGGGGAGAGCACAAAGGAATCTAAGATGGGTCGATGGAGCTCTAGAGCATAGCCCTCTCGAATGACCTCTAGAACCCATCGATCCGTGGTAAGTTGGACCCAGGCAGGGTAAAACTCCCGTAACCGACCGCCGATGGGCAGCACCTCCACCTGAGCCCCCCTCATCTCACTGTGCTTTCTTAACGGCCGAGGACTGATAGGGAGCAAAACCCCTACCTGCCCCTCGAAACCCCCGAAATCCATGCCCCCGCACGGGAAACCTGCTCCGTTGCGCCTGGCCAAACCGAGAGGACCGAAACCTACGAAACTCCCTTTGACCATCTTTGGAACCCGCGGGCGCCTTTCCTTGCTTAGGTTTATCCTCCGGCAAATGACCGCCCTTGGATTCCCCAAGATCCTTCACCAACTTATCCAAATCTTCACCAAACAAAAGTTTTCCCCTAAAGGGAAGTTTACTGAGGCGGGCTTTTGAAGAAGAATCCGCCGCCCAATTCCTTAACCACAAATATCTTCGCGCCGCCACAACCGAGGCCATAGCCTTTGCCAGGCCCCGAATAAGGTCATAATGAATGTCCGCGAGATAAGCGGATCCGGATTCTAGACGCGCTATTTCGGTGTCCTGCGCTCCCAACCGATCCCCCTGCAGCGCTTGGGACCACCCACGCTCCCGCTACCGAGGCCTGCATGGATAGAGCACTAATATCAAATACCTGCTTTAATGAGGTATCTAATCTCCTGTCCTGGACATCCTTTAAGGCCGCAGCCCCCTCAACCGGGATGGTAGTCTTTTTAGTGACTGCCAAAACCGCCGCATCCACCTTTGGAGAGCGAAAGAGATCCTTATCCTGGTCCGAAAGAGGGTATAACCTAGCTATCGCCCTAGACCCCCTTAGGGCCGATTCAGGCACGTCCCATTCTTCCTGGATCATCTTCCTAAAAACTCTATGCAGGGGAAAGACGCGCTGGGGGGTGCGGACAGCCTGTAACAAAGGGCCTTCCAGAACCTCTTCCAAAGCCGGTTCCACCGAAGGCATATTTAACGCCTTAAGCGTCTCCGCAATCAGAGCCGGAAGCTCTTCCTTCCTAAACACCCTGACCACTCTACTGCACTGTTCCTCATCGAGCAATTCACCTTCTTCAAGCTCCTCCTCCGAGAAACCTGCCAGTTCACCGTCCGCTGACGCCAAGTCCTCCCAAAGAGAAGCGGCAGGGTCTTCCAAGCTGTCCTCTCTACACCGCTTGTGCGGGACCGGCTGCCCCCCTGCAAGCGCCGAACGCTTCTGACCCCGAGGATTCTGAGGGGCTGTTCCTAAAGCTGGTTGCAACAGCGCAAACGCTTGCTGCATCAGAGCAAAAATGTCTGGCGGAATGTCAGCCGCCGATCTGGGATGGCTTGCTGATAGAGGAGGAACCACCCCCTCTCCCTCCGCGGGACCCGGGAGCGGTTCCCCTGAACCATCTAGGGAAGGCAGGGGGCCAGACGCGGACTCCGCATGATCCCTGCTTGTGCCTTCAAGGGGATTCTCCATGAAGGCCGCTTCACGGGTGCAGGGCTTGCACAACCCCGCCTCCAACAATTCACTGCGCCGCGTTCCACACACGAGACAGCGCGGCTTAGGTGACATACTCCCCTAACAAGTAATCCAGGCCTGATGCTAGCAAGACTATTGTAAGTTCTTGTCTCTCTTCGCTTCTTTCTTTAATATTTTATTTTAGTTTCTACCAACACCACAGCCTGTTAGCCACCGAACCAGCCCTAATTTACTTAAATAACTGTGACCTAACTTGAAAATTAGCCCGAAATCCCCGACGGAGAAAGGCCTGTGCAGCAATACTGCTAAGCAGCCCGCGGCTGAGAAAATGGCCGCCGCTCCGATTTTCCCGCCGAAATCGGACGGGCGGCGGCGCACACACTGAGCGCTCCCGACTCTGTCCCGCTTCAAACCCCGATGTCCCCTGCAGGACTCACCTCCTTTGGCCTCGACCGGACAGTGGGGGCTCACAGCACGCCAGAGCTCAGCCGGACCGCGGCTTCAGCTCCCGGCGGCAATGGCTGCCTCGCTGCGAATGCTGTGCCTACAACCTGCTCCTCACCTGTAACCGCGGGTTCGGGAGCAGGGAGGCAGAGGCAGAGGTGCTGGGCTCTATCACCCCCAAAGGCTCGTTTGCACGCTGGGGAGCACAAAAGGCCAAAAATAAAGAAAATGGAAAGGAAAATCGAAAAGAGACTGGTGGGGAGGGGGGGGGGGGCTAGAGGAGAGGGAGAGAGCAAAAGAACCGGTCTAACCAGCCGGTCTGTCTTCCAGCCACAGCACCACCTGAAACAGAGAGGAAACCCTCATTAACCAATTAAGGAAAGTAAAGAAATTCAAAAAAGAACTATGTTACTCTGCTTATTTGTGCTGAGCGAGCCTAGAGCTCAGAAGCCTCTTCAGCTGCTTGGAGACTGACATACTGAAGGTGAAGGGGCGGTCCTACTGTATATATAGGCTGAGATCATCAAAGTGATGACAGGTGTCAGTCTCCAAAGCTGCTGGAGGAGATTCTAAACTCAATGGTTCGGGGACTGGACTAGAGGGACGAAAAGGAACAAAGGGCTATTTAGTGGGTGAGAGACAAAAGAGGGGGACAGGTCTTTGAAGGAAGTAAGAGAGGGTAGAATTAGGGAAGGTGAAGGGGGAAATAGAAGCCTGGATGGGGGTGAGACATAAGAAAGGGACTGGAGTTGGGCAGAGAATGAGAGATAGGGAAGCAAATGGGACTGATTAGGGATGAGAAGCAGAAGATGGTAATTGAGGGTGGGGAGAGGGACAGATAGTGAGGGTAGAAATGGGGAGGGCTTGAAAATGGGTGAAAGGTGAGGAAGCTGGGGAAGGGATAAGATAGAGGTGGGGAATGGAAGGACTAGAGAAGCAGGGAGTTTGAAATGGAAAGTTAGTAATAGGTGGAAGGAGAAAATAGGAAGACTAGAGAACACAGAGAGAAGCAACAAGGAGAAATGAAATCTAGCTATAGTTAAGTAATAGGTAGATGAGAGAAATAGAGAAAATGATGGATCAGAATACTGTGAGAGTGAAGAAATAGAAAACAGAAATGAGATTCTAGAAAAGGGCTTCAGTGAAAAACAAGAGGAAGCGGAAGAGATCAGGACCAACCCAGCTGGAAAAATAAAATGATCAGACAAAGATACAAAATAATATATCAATTCTGAGAGAATGAAATATGTCCTCTTTGAAAATGTGCATTTCTTATAGTACAGGAAGAAATGCATTTCTGTTTCTCTTTCTTCAGTGTTCTACAGCTCTCGGTTTTTCATTTCAGCATATTTGTTTCTAATTTGAAGTTGCTTTACTAGATATCTATTTTTCATATGCAGCCAAGGTGAAGGATTCTGTTAATATGCTGGTTCTGAGTATTTCAGCTTGCTGTCTTTTTTCACCAACTGATGTTTCAAAATATTTACAGTGCTGACATTTCATAGGCAAGGTTGGTGTAGTTAGAGTTCTTGGACTTGGTGCTGGTATGGTAAGCGTAGTTACTCACCTGTAACAGGTGTTCTCCAGAGACAGCAGGAATCCGTCTCACTTATGGGTGATGTTGGCACCGACGGAGCCCGTGCAAAGCAATTCCCCAGCTTTCAAAGAAAGCCTTTGGGATTGCTACCACGCATGTGTGGTCCTCTTCCCGCCCAAGGGTGCCATCTTGCTCAGTCAAGTCCCTTAGCTCGAGCCCTACCAGCAGATGGCAAGGGAAGGACAAAAATTCAGCAACTCATCATAGGAGGCTGGAGTAACTACACTTTCTCCAGGAACAAGCAGGAAGTCAGTCTTCGCTTATGGGACTCCCCAGCTACAGGCTACCGAACCTGTAACCAAAAGAAAAATACGCCTCCGTGAGGCTGTAGTCAGAAGCCGAAGCTCGAAGGAGCCCGAGCCCTCAGGTCCTCAGGGCAAAGCCCTCGGTAGCTGTGAAGACGGGTCGGAGGGCAGGAGTTGCTTATACTCCAAACAGATTACGGAGTACAGCCTGGCCGAAGGTGCCATCCTGGCAGGACTACCTCTCCAGGCAGTAGTGGGCGGTGAAGGTATTTGTCAAAGACTAGGTTGCCGTCCGGCAGATGTCCATCATGGGCACGGAGCGCAGTGAGGCCACCGAGGCCACTTTGGCTCAGACACCATGTGCAGTGACTCGATGATCCAGAGGAACGCCTGCCTTTGCATGAGCAAACGCAATACAGTCCACCATCCAAACAGAGAGGGTGCGCTTGGTGCCTATTGGGATCGTAGGTCACAAAATGCTGGTCAGACTTGCAATGATTCTGGGTACGCGGCAAGTAGAAGGCGAGGGACCGCTTGCAGTCGAGGGTGAGGAAAGCCGCCGACGCCTGATCGGCATGGGGCCTCGGGAAAATGGTTGGGAGCACTACCTCTTGGTTGAGATGAAAAGCCGACACGACCTTGGGTAAGAACTTAGGGTGCGTCTGGAGGACCAACCTGTCCCGATAAAACCTAGTGTAAGGGGCGCCCACCATGAGCTCCTGAAGCTCACTGACTCGGTGAGCCGAGGTCAGCGCTACCAGGAAGGCCACCTTCCAGGACAAATGCCAGAGCGAACGCGTCGCCATCGGCTCGAAGGGTGGATGAGTGAGCAGCGTGAGCACTACATTCAAGTCCCATTCTGCCGGAGGGGGACAGATGGGCAGCTTGGATAACAGAAGGCTCCGCATGAAGCAGGAGACTAGTGGCTGCCCCGAGAGAGGTTTTCTCTCAACAGGGAAATGATTAGCCGATATGGCGCTCAAATGAATCCTAACAGAGTTCGACTTCAGCCCTTTCCTCGAGAGGTGGAGAAGGTCCTGGAGGACCCACCGAACCGGGCATGAGAAGGGGTCGATCTGGTGCTCTGAGCACCAGATGGAGAAGCGCTTCCACTTAAAGGTGTGAGCCCTCTTATTGGAGTCCTTCCTCGAGGCAAGGAGGATTTTCTCGACCTCTCCGGAAGGGCCAGAGAGGTTAGAGAGACCTGTTCAGCTACCAGGCCGTGAGAGATAGGGAGGGTAGGTTCGGGTGCAGTACCCGACCCTCCTCCTGTGTCAGCAAGTCCCTGGCAGAGCCCAGGGGAATCGGAGGCTCCTCCAACAGCCAGAACAGGAGTGGGAACCAAAGCTGAAGAGGCCATGAGGGGGCCACGAGAATCAGCGATGACCTGTCCCATTGAGCTTTGAACAGAGTCCTCACAATGAGGGGAAAAGGAGGGAATGCATAAAGGAAACTGGACGACCAGTCCAGGAGAAATGCATTGAGGCCCTCCCTGCCCGGGTGCGGTACCGGGCTGCAGAAGCAAGGGAGCTGAGTGTTCTGGGGGCTGGCGGAGAGGTCCATCGCTGGAGTGCCCCAGTGCAGAAACAGCCAGCCTGCCACTCTGGGATCTAGGCACCACTCATGGGGGCGAAGAATTCTGCTGAGCCTGTTCGCCGGGCCGTTCTTCTAACCCAGGAAGTACGTTGCCTTGAGAGACATCCTCCGCCGGGCGGCAAAAGAGCAGATGAGGACTACTTCCCTGCAGAGGGAGTGCGACCCTGTGCCCCCCTCCTTGTTGATGTAAAACATCGCTACTCGGTTGTCGGTCTGCACCAGGACTGACTTCCCACTGGGGACATCCTCAAAGGCCCTCAAGGCCCACTGGATGGCCCAAAGCTCGAGCAGGTTTATCTGCTGCTGAGCCTCCACAGGCAACCACTGCCCCTGCATACAGAGAGACCCGCAATGGGCTCCCCACCCTAACAGGGAGGCATCTGTGGTCAGTACCACATCATGCTGTGGGGCCTGGAAGGGCGATCCAAGCAGGAGGTTGTGGGGGTTCTGCCACCAGTTCAGGGACAAACGGAGGTCGGGAAGAACCCTGACGGGGTCCCTGAGGTGTCCAAGGGATTGGCTCCATAGGGAGCTGAGACACCACTGGGTCGCCCGCATGTGCAGGCGGGAGTGCGGAATCACATGCACGGTCGAGGCCATGTGGCCCAAGAGGCTTAGCATGGATCAAGCGGTGATCTGGCGGGCGCTTTGGACACGAGCAGCCAGAGCCCAGAGGCAGATGGAGCGATCCACCGGCAAGAAGGCAAGGCATACTGAGTATCGAGGCACGCCCTGATGAACTCGACAGCCTGTGCCGGCTCGAGGTGAGATTTCGGGTACTTGACCAAGAACCCCAAGCTCTCCAAGAGGACAGTGCGCGACATTGCTTGCCGGGTCTCCTCGACAGAGGAGCCCCTAAAAGCCAGTCGTCAAGGTAGGGGCACACCGGCACGCCCCAACGCCGAAGGTGAGCGGCAGCCACGACGCGACACTTCGTGAAAACCTGAGGGGCGGATGCAAGACCGAAGGGGAGCACCCTGTACTGGAAGTGCTCTACCTGCACCCTGAAACGCAGGTACTGCCTGTGTTGGGCATGGATCAAGATATGGGCGTAAGCGTCCTTTAGATCAAAGGAGCAAAGCCAGTCGCCCTGCTAGAGGAAGGGCAGCAGAAAACCAAGAGATAACATCTTGAATTTTTCCCGCACCAAGAACTTGTTTAGCCTGCGGAGGTCGAGGATGGGCTGCAGACCCCGTGTCTTTTTTGGGATGAGGAAGTAAAGGAATAAAAGCCCCAACCTCGAAGGTGGGGAGGGACCTTCTCGACTGCCCGTTGGGCAAGGAGGGAGTGTAATTCCCGCTGCAGCAAAAGCTGGTGTGCGGGGAGTTGAGGAGGCTCTGCCGGGGAGAAGGGGGGTGGAAGCCTGTCGAAGTGGAGGCGATAGCCCTCCTGGATGACCTGGAGGACCCAGGTATCTGAGATGATAAGCGCCCACGATGGGGCGTAGCGGGACAGACATACCCCCACGGGCTGCTGTGTCACCGGAGGGAGAGGGGCTATGCTGCTGGCGTCAAAACCCCTGAGGGGGTTGCGGAGGAGCCGGCATCTGGGCCTTTGGTTTACAATGACTTTGGCTGGGCTTCCCCTGCGCAGGAGTGGTTGGCGTGGGAGTAGCCAGGTACTCCGAGTAGCCGCAATACTGGAGGCCTTTCCTGGGGAAGAAGGGCTTCTTGGCATTCTGCTTCTTCCGAGGCAGAGTAGAGGTGAGGCAGGGTAGAGGGTCCTGCGGGAGATACGGGTCCTCGTGACATACTTCGTCTCAATCTCCACAGCCTTCTCCTTCATCGACTTACCAAAACGTTGTTCGCCGAGGCAGGGCACGTCCAGGAGCTTCTCCTGCATCCACTGCTCCAAATCAGAAGATTGGAGCCAAGCCTGGTGGCGGGTTCCGATGCCCACGGCCGGCCACCCAAGTCGATGTCTCGAAATCATCATAGGAGGCTCGAGAGATATACTTGGAGCAATCAGCGACTGATTTCAACAGGGAGCGGAACCTGTTGAGGGGCTCACCCTCGAGGCCCGTGGAGAAACTTCCCAGTTTTTTTGCCAAGTCGCAGAGGAGCATACCAATATATAGTTGGTATGCCTGGATGCGACAAGAGAGCATGGAACCTTGATAGGCTTTGCGGCCCAGGACATCAAGGGCTTTCAATTCTCGGCCCGGCGGGACCAATGAGTGGGACTTCGGGCTTTTCTGCTTCCTCATGGCTGATTCCACCACCATCGAGGTGTGTGGAAGTTGGGTCTTTCGGAAGCCTGGCCCTCGCTGCACCTTGTACATTGTGTCAAAGCGCTTGCTCACAATGGGAACTGAGGCTGGGGCCTCCCACATGCGGAGGATTGGAGGGAGAGTATTGGCGGCACCGGCACCGGCACGGTGACAGATTCCCTGGGCGGGGCCTCGTGCTGAAGAATATCGAGTTCTTCAGCACGAAGGTCCTCCTCGGCCTGGGTGACCAGGTTGAGGGTCCGAGCCATGTCCCAGATAAACACCAAAAAGGAGGTGTCCTCGGGCGATGAACACTGCTGGAGACCAGGCGGCGAGGGGTCTGACGGAAGATCCCAGTGGGTGTGGGTCTCCGGGGATGTGTCCCCATCGGATTTCCAATCCGATTAGTCGGTCGAGGGATCCGAGCCGGGAGGTTCGCCCTGTCTGATGTCCGGCGGCCTGGAGCCGGAGGCCCTGGACGAACTCGCACCCGAAGAACGGGAGAGCAAGCAAGATCGATGTCGAGGACCCTCACGAGGCTCATGGCTCTTGGGGTTTTCCTGGACGGATTTGGGTGTCCCACGCGAGGGACCCGCGGTCTCTGGGCGCAGGTCAGCGAAGCTGGCCGTAAGCGCCTGCTGGTAAGCAACGAATGCAGAAACACTGCGTTCCAGCGCCAGCATACAGGATTCCCACGCGGACGTGGGGCCCTGGGACGCCGACACCGGGGTCACCGGATCGGGCATCAAGGAGGAGAGGGGGTCCTCACCAGGATGTCCCTCGGGAGACTGGGCACCTTCACCAGAGGCCTCCATTTCTCTGCGAGGTACCTTGCGGGGCCGCTCCTTGACCGACTCTCGGGAACACCGAAGGGGGCTAAGCGACCAGGAGCGGGAGCGCTTGTCGGGGGTCCCAAAACAGCAACTTTGAGGCCGCCTTCTTTTTGCGCAGTTCCACCTCGGGGAACCCCTGGTCCGAATGCCACCTGTAACGCGGTGCCGAAGGGGGAGAACCCACCAGAGGGAAGACGACCGAGGGCGCCACCGGAGAGTCCGAGGTGGCCTTTCAAAAAATGTCTTCAGAATTCTGCTTACAGCTAAGCAGGGCCTTAGAAGACATTTTCTTACAGAGCGAACAGAGATCTGGGTCATGGTTGGCTCCCAGACACCTTAGACAACAGTCATGAGTGTCCGTAAGTGACATGTTCCTAGAGCATCTATCGCATTCTTTAAACCTCGTGGCCATGGGAGCAAAAACAGTCCCTGCGAGGTCGAAGACCCATGCGGCCAGCGGTTGGGAAGAAAAAAGGGCACGAAACCTGGGAAGAAAAAATTTTAGAAAAGGTATCCCGGTAAGTTCCAAAAGAGAGCAAGGGGAGGACAGGTAGAGGATCGGTACAACCGGAAAAAGAAATGAGAGCCTGTTAAGGCGAGGAAAAAAAACCTTTTTCAGAGGGACAAGGACATGCGTCTGAAGGGCTCCGCGGAAAAAGGGAGACTGAGCAAGATGGTACCCTTGGATGGGAATAGGACCACGCATGCGTGGTAGCAATCCCAAAGGCTTTCTGTGAAAGCTGGGGAATTGCTCCGCGCGGGCTCCGTCGGTGCTGACGTCACCCATAAGTGAGGACTGACTTCCTGCTTGTTCCTTGAGAATGGTAAGTTTCTGAGTGTCCATTTGCACGGTTTTGTGTTACTAGAAACAAAGAAACATGACAGCAGAAAAAGACCACATGGCCTATCTAGTCTGCCCTTCCATATCAACCACTATAATAGTCCACTTTTTTCCTTCAGAGATCCTATGTGTTTGACCCATGCCTTTTTGAATTCAGAGGCTGCCCTCATCTCTACCACCTCCACTGGGAGACTATTCCACAGATCTACCACTCTTTCCGTAAAAAAATATTTCCGTATATTACTCGAGTCTATCCCCTTTCACCCTCACCCTATGTCCCCTCACAGTAGAACTTGCTTTCAATCGAAAGAGGCTCTCCTCCTGTGCATTTATGCCACAGAGGTATTTAAACGTCTCATTCATATCACCTCTATCCCGCCTGTCCTCTAAAGTATACATATTAAGATCCTTAAGTCTGTCCTCATATGCTTTTTAATGAAGACCACTAACCATTTTACTAGTCACACTCTGTACAGACTCCAACCTGTTTATATCCTTTTGAAGATGCGGTCTCCAGAATTGCACACAATACTCCAAATGAGGACGCACCAAAGACTAATACAGAGGCACTATCACCTCCTTTCCTCTGCTGACTATTCCTCTCCCTATGCACCCAAGCATCCTTCTAGCTTTTGCCGTCGCCTTTTCTACCTTTTAGCTACTTTAAGACCATCAGACACAATCATGCCTAAGTCCCGCTCTTCTTTTGTGGACAGAAGTACTTCACCCCCTATACTGTATTGCTCCCTTGGATTGCTGCAGCCCAGATGCATGACCTTGCATTTTTTAACACTAAATCTCAACTGCCAAATTCTAGACCATTCTTCAAGCTTAGCTACATCCCTTCTCATGTTATCTATACCTTCCTGGGTGTCTACTCTATTTCAGATGTTGGTATCATAACACAATGTCTGGAAGTAGAGAGAGTTTGTGGTGTTGTCACCAGAATTTGACGTCATTTTTGTATGTCGCATTTTGTAAAATAAAACATCCTACTGTTCTGCATCAGTTGGGAGAGTTTTATTGGCAAGTCTGGGAATGTTCCATATGAATGTTCCATATGAATGAATAATAATTCTATCAGAGTGATATTCAAAGGCAACTATCTTTCTCAGGCAAAGCGTAGTTACTAACCTGTAACAAGTGATCTCCAGGAACAGCAGGAATTTAGTCTTCACATATGGGTATCGTCGGTACCGACGGAGCCTGTGCAGGAACGTTCCCCAGTGTCCAATAGGAAAGCTTTTGGGAGCATCCCACAACGCCTGCGTTCTGCCTTCCCGCCTTTCCAAATGTCCCTCTCCAGTTGAGTTTATAGCTGAGACAAGAGAGAGAGATACAACTCCTAGGGGAGGTGGGCGGGTTGGGAAGACTAAATTCCTGCTGTTCCCGGAAATCACCTGTTACAGGTGAGTAACTACGCTATCTCCAGGAACAAGCAGGAATGTAGTCTTCACATATGGGGACTCCCTAGCTGCAGATGCCAGGGAGATGAACCCAGAAGTTTTGTGCCCTTGTGAAAGGGCTTCACTTCCCCCCATGGATCTCTGGCATCCTGCCAGGGATGGTGGGCAGGAGTTGATTAAGTATGGAACAGGTGTTGACGAACAGGCTGACCAAACAAGGCATCCCAGCGGGAGTCCTTGTCTAAGCAGTAGTGGGCTGTGAAGGTATGTACCAAAGCCCAAGTAGCTGCTCGACAGATGTCGTCAATAGACACAGAGTGAAGATGAGCCATTGAGGCTGCCATGGCTCTCACATTATGAGCTGTGACATGGCCTTCAAGAGGAAGGTTCTTACTCTCATAGACAAAGGATATGCATTGAACAATCCAGTTAGATAGAGTTCTTTTGGAAACTGGAAGTCCCAAATGACTAGAATCAAAAGCAACAAAGAGTTGAGAAGATTTTCGATGTTGCTGTGTCCTTTGTAAGTAAAAGGCTAAAGCTCTTTTACAGTCCAAGGTATGAAGGTTCCTTTCTGCACTGGAGGCATGAGGCCTCGGAAAGAATACAGGAAGGTAAACCGCTTGGTTTAAATGGAAAGGCGAAACCACCTTTGGCATAAAGTGTGGATGAGTCCTAAGAACTATCTTATCATGGTGGAACCTTGTGTAAGGAGGATCAGCCACTAACGCTTGCAACTCACTGATGCGACGTGCTGATGTGATTGCAATGAGGAAGATGACTTTCCAGGAAAGAAATTTCAAAGATGTAGTGGCTAATGGTTCAAAGGGCTGTTTCATGAGCTGCCCGAGCACCAAATTCAAGTCCCATGCCACTGGTGGTGGCTTAATGGGAGGCTTTGTTAAAAGAAGGCCTCTCATAAATCTCGCTATGAGAGGATGAGAGGAAATAGGTTGTCCACTTAGAGGCTTGTAAGAAGCTGCAATAGCACTAAGATGGACTCTTACTGAATTTGTCCTAAGACCCGCATTTGACAAGTGAAGGAGAAACTCTAGTATCGATCCCAGAGGTATCGCAAGAGGGTTAAGACCCTTCTGCAAGCACCATATGGTAAACCTTTTCCAGTTAAAGGTGTATGAGCATCTTGTAGAGGGTTTCCTAGAAGCATGAAGGATATCCTTTACCTGTTGGGAAAGGTTGAGATCCTGAAGTTCTAGGCTTTCAGCAACCAGGCTCTGAGATGCAGAGACTGGGGATTGGGATGCCACAGCATCCCATCCTCTTGGGAGAGAAGATCTGGAGCAGATCCCAACTCCAGAGGCGGAGCTTGAGAGAGATGTAGAAGCAGAGGGTACCACGTCTGCCGTGGCCAACATGGAGCTATGATAATCATGTGACCTCTGTCTCTCTGAAGTTTGAAAATGTTTTGGGGATGAGGGGAATGGATGGGAAGGCCTATAGGAAGTCCTGAACCCACTGAAGGAGGAAGGCGTCCCTTGCCTGACAATATCAAGCCGGAATTCTGGAACAGAACCGGTGAAGTTTGGCATTCAGAGGACTTGCAAAGAGATCTATGTCTGGGGTTCCCCAAATCTGAAATATTTGGGCAACCTGGTCTGCATGGAGAGACCATTCGTGTGGTAGCAGAACTCGACTGAGTTTGTCTGCCCAAGAGTTTTGAATGCCTGGAAGATACACCACAAGGAGATGAATCTGATGCTCTCTGGCGAGGACCCATAATCGTAAAACTTCGTTGCATAGAGACAGAGAGCCTGTTCCGCCCTGCTTGTTCACATAGAAAATGGCTACCTGATTGTCCATTTGAACTAGGACTGTCTTGAAGCTGAGCTGGGCGTGAAATACTCGAAGAGCAAGGAAGATTGCTCTAAGTTCCAGGAGGTTGATATGAAGACAGGCCTCCTGTGGAGTCCAGGCACCCTGGGTAGAGAGATCGTGCAGGTGGGCTCCCCATCCCACCTGTTAGCATCTGTTGTTAGGGTGGCTTGGAATAGGGGCTGCTGGAAAGGAGACCCCACCAGAAGATTTCTGGGTGATTGCCACCATTGGAAGGACGAAATAATATGGTCTGAGTTTGTTATTTTGTCCGACAGGCAACCTGAGGCCTGTGTCCACTGAGTGGATAAAGTCCACTGGGCTACCCACATGTGGAGGCGAGCATAAGGAACCACATGCACAGTGGATGCCATGTGGCCCAGCAGTTGTAGCATTTCTCGAGCAGTGAGATAAGGCTTGAGCACTGCTTGGGAAGCTAGTTGTACTATGCGAAGACAGCGGGGCTGCGGAAGGAAAGCCCTTGTCTGTCTGGTATCCTGATGAGCTCCCATGAACTCTAGGGACTGAGTGGGAGCAAGATTAGATTTTGGGAGGTTTATAACTAGTCCTAAATACTGAAGGATTCACATTGTGCGAAACAGAGCAGATTTGGCTTCTGGCACTGAAGGGGCTCGAATGAGCCAGTCGTCTAAGTAAGGGAAGATGAATATTCCCAGAGTGTGGAGAAAAGCAGCTACCACAGCCATGCATTTTGTAAACACTCTTGGTGCAGAAGCCAGGCCAAAGAGAAGAACCCTGTACTGGAAATGCTTTCCTTGAAACAGGAATCGGAGGAATCTCCTGTGATTTGGATGGATGAGAATATTAGTATACGCATCCTTGAGATCTAGAGAACAAAGCCAAGCCTGACTTTGAAGG
The DNA here is from genome assembly GCA_033557465.1 of Ichthyophis bannanicus. Lineage (NCBI taxonomy): Eukaryota > Metazoa > Chordata > Amphibia > Gymnophiona > Ichthyophiidae > Ichthyophis > Ichthyophis bannanicus. The sequence goes on along the minus strand of CM066043.1, from coordinate 209,044,896 downwards.
TATGGCAGCAGAGTTCCTAGAGAGATCATTTTGAACTTCTCTCAGAACAGATATTTGTTCATTTCTCTGAGGTCTAAAATGGGTCTGTATCCTCCTGTTTTCTTTGGAATAAGGAAATAGGGGGAGTAGAACCCTGTACTTTGTTGGGGAATGGGTACTTCCTCTATTGCTCCCTGAGTAAGGAGTGTTGTGACTTCTTGACCTAAGAGACTGTCGAGAGAGGTCTGAGAATTGAACTGTCTTACAATTGTAGGAGGGGGCATGCTGTGAAAATGAAGCTTGTACCCCTCTCGTACAATGGACAGAGTCCAATTTTCTGCTGTTATTTGGTACCATCTGTGGGCAAAATGACATAACCTGCCTGGGATGGTCGAGGGTTCTGGACCGTTCAGGGGCAGGAAAGCAAAGTTCTCTAGAAAGGAGTCAAAGCCCCTGAGGAGGCTGAGCCTGCTGAGCTGACTGAGGTTTTGCAGCTCTTGGCTTCTTTTGTTGTCTAGGTTGTTGCTGTTGTTCCTTTTGGGCAGTCTGACTTGGACGGTGTCCCTGTTGGGTATAGGAAGGATAAAACTTCTTTTTCTTATTGAAAAATGGTTTCTTAGAGGATATTTTCCTTGCAGGATCGGCTGTAGATTTGGACAATCTATCCAAAGTGATATTGTCAGCATCTATCTCATTAGCCTTCTCCTGCCAATTCTTGCCAAAGAGATTTTCTCCTGTGCAAGGAATGTTTCCTAATTTATCCTGTACCCAAATTTCCAAGTCAGATGCCTGAAGCCAGGCAATCCAACGTGCACCAATGGCAATAGCAGAAGTTCTGCTTATGCACTCAAAACAGTCAAAGGCTGCACGATTTACAAACTTGGAAACATCCTGAGCATGTTTGACAAGAGTAAGATAGTCTTGCCTTTTGTAATCAGAAAGGAGGGGGCTCATATATATATGTGAAAATTTTGATTTATATATGGAGATTTTGTTCCTAGTTTGATCAGAATCTTTTTTTCTATGTCTTTGATTGTTTTGATTCTGATCGTGGTTTGTGGAATTTTTTGATCTTGAAAGTTTGAGTAAACCTCGCACTCGTGGCTTCGGAGATGTTTGCATACAGAAGAAAAGCTTACACAATTGAGGAACAGAAGGCGCTTTTTGATGATGAAGATGCTTCAGTTTTGATTGATAAGTTACCACCTACGGTTTTGGAGCCATTTCCTCCACCTGGTATCCCACCATTGTCCTTCACATATACTATATCCTAAGCATGCCCAATATTTACTGCACTGACAAGGCTGGCTCAAGGTGTTGTAGAGCCCGGAGATAACTTTTGTTTTGCAACTCTCTTTTCCCTTGGGAACGATCTTGCGGTATGAACTGAGCAAATAGGAGCAAATTTTCAGCAGGCACGGTTACTGGCTTAAGTTAAACTCTGGTACTGCCATTTAACTTAATCTGTATATTCCGCGCTGCTGTCCATATAGGTAGTGGCACTGAATATATGGATAGTGTAGTGACTTTGCCATTATCATCTGTTTTAATTTAGGCCTGCTATTTGGCCTAAACTGTATAACGCTGAGGTACTCAAATCCAGTCCGGGAGGGCCGCAAACCAGTCAGGTTTTCGGGATATCCCTAATAAATATTGTCACCAGTAGTCCGCCAGTAGCTTCAGCATACGGGGTAGGTAGCCTGGAGACCTTTTATTGAAAGGTTAAGGGTATAGTTGTGGACCTTTTCAATAAGTTGTAGTCATGAATCGAGTGGTTCAGGCAAAGACAGGCTTTTAATTCCCCTCCCGGGGCGGATTCAAACACAAAGTAACATAGGAACAAAAAGCCATACACTCTGGCATAAGGTAGGAAAAATAACTTATAACAGCTTCCAACTTAAATCACAAATGGTACGGTATTCATTGCATACAGTCCCTTGGTATTAGGAAATAAAGTCCTGTGCTTCTCAACTGCCAGTTGAACCAGCTTCTTCAGGTATCTGGCTCAGCACAGTGAAATCCTATCATTTGTAACTGTTAACGTACAATCCATCTGAGTATCAGACAACTGTTCATCTGGAGGATCAATTAGCATTGACTAAGGCTGGCTATCAGCTGAATACAACTTCTGCCTTGTATACCACGTTTCCAGATTATTCTCTGCTGTCTGTTCCAGAGGCTTCTCTATTATTGCCTCTATGGGGTAAGGATCAACTTTACTATATCTCTTGGCATAGCTTAGAGGAGAGTCATATTCTTTATAGTTCTTATGAGAGAAATTCTTATAACTACTTTTACCAGGATTATACAGCCTACCTTCTGGCTTTGAGGCAGGAGAAAGTCCGTGCACAGCTCTCTCAGGATGGGGTTTAAACCTCAGAGGTTTTTCTCTGTGTTCTGGCTGCTCACCCTCTTCTTCTGACATACAAATGTCTTGCACTGTATATCTTTCACTCCTTGGAGCTTGTAAGTGCTTCCCAGCTATCCTCACTGGTAACTTCTCCTTTTGGGTTCCTTCACCATAGGATAAATACCTGGAGTTTTGGTCAAAGGGTTTTTGTGCCCTGCTCTTCCAGTTATTCCTGTCAGCTGCTTTCTGTCTCTCTCTCTCACATTCAGAATCAGAATCCACTGAATCACTTACATACGTTTTCCTTTCACACTGGGACAGACGCTGCTTCCAAGAGCCAGACCTCAGCTTGCACAAACTTTCCAGCTGGTTCTGTTCTCCTCCGTCTTCCCTGTTCTTTCTCTCTCCTTGCTGTTCCCTTTGCTGTTCTCAAACTCTAATGAACGTTTCTTATACGTTTGCTTGGGAGCTAATCTAGCCCTTCCCCCTCCCAGGTGAAAGCTATCAAGCCCAGGAGATGGGGATTGTTTGCTAGCTGGGTGGGGTTCCTGCCCTCGTGGCTGGGATTGTTTGTGTTGCTCCTGGCAACTGGGTGTCCTGAGCTTATCCTTCCTACCAGAAACAGCCCTACTGCACTCAGGTTCCTCTGTTTCCATATCACAGGATGTCTCTTCCCCATTACAATATGCATGAGATATATTTGCATGTACTGCCTCCATTGTATTTGAATCTATCTCATGCATATTCATTACGGATATCCCAAAAACCTGACTGGTTTGCGGCCCTCCTGGACTGGATTTGAGTACCTCTGCTTTAGCGTAGTTACTCACCTGTAACAGGTGTTCTCCAAGAGCAGCAGGAATCAGTCCTCACATATGGGTGACGTCGGGGCCGATGGAGCCCCCATGCGGAGAATTTCCCCAGCTTTCAAAGAAAGCCTTTGGGAATGCAGCGCACATGCGCGGTCCCCTTCCCGCCCAAGTGTGCCATCTTGCTCAGTCTGATGACATAGCTAAAAGACAGCAAAAAACAAAATAAATTATATGACTGCAATTCCAAGAGGAGGAGGGAGGGTTGTGAGGACTGATTCCTGCTACTCCTGGAGAACACCTGTTACAGGTGAGTAACTATTCTTTCTGCAGGACCAAGCAGGAAGTCAGTCCTCACATATGGGACTCCCCAGCTTAAGGCTACCGAGGGCCCAAAGCTGAAAAAATGAGCTCCCACTACAGCCTCAGCATGTGTGAAAAGAATCTTCTCTGAGAACGCCCCCGAACGGTAGCCCAACACCAGGGCCGGAGGGTAGGAGTTGCCTATACCTCAAAGAGATTACGGAGTACCGCCTGTCCGAAAGCACTGTCCCTGCGGCACTCCCTCTCGAGGCAGTAGTGGGCCGCAAAAGTCTGGCTTAAAGACCAAGTAGCGGCCCGGCAGATGTCTGCCAACGGAACGGAGCGGAGATGAGCCACTGACGCAGCCTTCGCCCTGACACGGTGAGACATGACTCGACCCGGCAAGGAGAGGCCAGCTGCCCTGTACGCCCAGGCGATACAGTCTGCTACCCAAATGGACAGGGTACGCTTGGAGACAGGTAACCCCAACTTATTAGGGTCAAAAGAGACGAAGAGCTGAACAGCTCTTCGGTTTCCCTGCGTACGGTCAAGGTCAAGGACAACGCCCTCCTACAATCCAGCATATGCAAGACCATCTCAGCCCGGCCGGAATGCGGCCTGGGAAAGAAAGTTGGAAGAACCACCTCCTGATTGAGGTGGAAGGAACAGACAACCTTTGGAAAGAACTTAGGGTGAGTCCGTAAGACTACTCTGTTCCTATAGAACCTAGTGTATGGTGCCTCTGACACCAGGGCTTGAAGCTCACTTACTCGCCTTGCTGAGGTAAGAGCTACCAAAAACAACGCTTTCCGGGAAAGAAAGCGCAAAGAACAAGTAGCCATAGGCTCAAATGTTGGGCAAGTAAGTTGTTGCAAGACCACATTCAAATTCCACTCAGAGGCAGGTGGACGAACTGGAGGCTTAAGCAAAAGCAGGCCTCTGAGGAAGCGAGCTACCAAAGGGTGGCTTGAGAGAGACTGACCCTCCACCGGTGAATGGTGCGCTGAGAGAGCACTGAGGTGGACCCTAGCAGAGTTGGATTTAAGGCCTAAATTGGACAGGTGCAGCAAATACTGCAGCACCACTGGTACCAGGCATGAGAAAGGATCCTCCTTGTGCTGGGCACACCAGGTGGAGAACCTACGCCACTTAAGAGCATATGACTTCCGAGTGGACTGCCTCCTAGAGGCCAAGACCACGTCCTCCACTTCCCTAGGCAGTAGTAAGGGTGCTAGAACTACCCTTTCAGCAGCCAGGCCATCAGATTGAGGGACTGGAGATTGGGGTGTAAGAGTGATCCCTGCTCCTGAGACAGGAGATCGGGTTGCATCCCCAGAGGAAGAGGAGCGTCCACCGCTAGTTGCAAAAGAAGTGGAAACCACGGTTGCCTTGGCCATCTGGGGGCCACCAGGATCACCGAGGCCTTGTCCCGGATCACTCTGAACAGTGTTTTGGGCACTAGAGGCATGGGAAGAAACGCATATAGAAGGCCTGTAGACCATGGTATGAGAAATGCATCCGCTGCTACCCTGAGAGGATGCGGTTGTCTGGAGCAGAACCTGGGCAGTTGATGGTTCAGTGGACTGGCAAACAGATCCACGGTGGGAAGACCCCATCTGAGGAAGATCTGTTGAACTACCAGAGGATTCAACTGCCATTCGTGTGGCTGTAGCATCCTGCTCAACTTGTCTGCTAGGTAATTCTCCTGTCCAGGGAGATAGACCGCCTTGAGAAGTATGCCATGCTTGACTGCCCAGGAGCACAGGTCCTGTCCTTCCTGACAAAGAGGTCGGGAGCCTGTGCCCCCTTGCTTGTTCACATAGAACATAGCAACTTGATTGTCCGTCTCAACTAAGACGGACTACTGAGAGAGGACATGAGAGAAAGTCCGCAGGTCTAAGCGGATCGCTCTGAGCTCTAGGAAATTGATTTGTTGTGTGGCCTCCCAAGGAGACCACAGGCCTTGAGTGCATGCTCCTTGGCAATGTGCACCCCAACCTTGAAGAGAAGCATCGGTTGTCAGCACTTGGGAGTGTGGAGGTGCTTGAAAAGACACCCCTTGCAGTAGATTCGGAAGATGAATCCACCACTGCAGAGAATCTGCCAGTAGATTGGACACCCTCACTTTGTCCGTCAGGTTTCCTGTGGCCTGCAGCCATTGAGTCCTTAGGCCCCACTGAGCGGGCCTCATGTGCAGACAGGCATTTGGAGTTACATGGACCGTGGATGCCATGTGGCCTAAGAGCCTTAGGAATTGTCTGGCAGAGACTAGAGAATTGCTGTGGAACTGTCTGGCCAGATCCATTAGTCTGTGGGCCCTGTAAAAAGGCCTTCGCTTGAAGGGTGTCTAGTCTTGCTCCTATGAACTCCATGTTTTGTGAGGGGCGCAAAGCGGACTTTGCTAAGTTTTTGACAAATCCCAGATGCTGGAGAAGAGACACAGTACGGAGGGTGGCTTGATTGGTTTCCTGTGGAGACTGACCCCTGATGAGCCAGTCATCCAGGTATGGAAAGACAAAGAGTCCTTGAACTCTGAGATAGGCCGCCACCACCGCCAGGCACTTGGTGAAAACCCTGGGGGCGGAGGCTAGGCCAAAAGGGAGTACCCTGTACTGGTAATGGTTTCCTCCCACTACAAATCGGAGATATTGTCTGCGGTCTGGATGAATAAGGATGTGAGTATAAGCATCCTTTAGGTCTAAGGAGCATAGTCAATCTCCCTGCTGGAGATAGGGCAGCAGGATTCCAAGGGTAAGCATCTTGAACTTTTCCCTCTCCAGGAACTTGTTGAGATTGCGCAAGTCTAGGATGGGCCTGAGGCCTCCTGTTCTTTTTGGTACCAGAAAGTACCTGGATTAGAAGCCTTGACCTCTCAGGTGGTGGGGCACCGGTTCCACCGCCTGCTCCTTTAGAAGACCTGCTAACTCCTGCAGGAGTACGTCCCTGTGCAGAGGGAGTCTTGGAGGCTACCCTGGAAAGTAGGAGGGAAGTACCTGGTGGAAGTGGAGGAGATAGCCTCTCTGGACTATGCTTAGCACCCAGGTATCCCTTGTTACGGCTGACCACCTGTGGGCATACAGGGTCAGCTGGCCTCCTGTGCTGAGAGGGGCCAGCTGAGGAGGAGAGGCTATGCCACTGGAGTCAAAACCCCGCTCCCTGCTGTGCAGGAGCCGGAGCTGGTGGCTTGGGAGTTTTCTGCCTACGCGGCCCATGTCCCTGCCCCTTGACCTGCTGACCCTGTTAGGGAGCTACAGAGGCCTGAAAGTGAGGGTAAGATTTGTAGACAGATGACTTCCTCGGATAAAAGGTTTTTTTTCCCCGAGCCCTTCTTCTGAGAAGGGGCAGAGGTTTTCCTGGACAGCCTGTCCGGGTGAGAGTCTAGGACTCGAGTTCTGCAGCCTTCTCAGTCATGGGCTTGCCAAAGAGGTTTTCACCTTGGCAGGGGACATCGACCAACTTGTCCTGAACCCACGGCTCGAGTCCGATGACTGTAGCCAGGTCTGACAGTGTGCACCGATGCCAGCCGCGGCTACTCGGGCCGAAGCCTCGAAGCCATCATAGGCTGCTCGAGAGATAAACCTCGAGCACTCCCAGATCCCCGATGACAGGGCCTAGAACCTCTGCAAAGGTTCCTCGGAGAGACCAGCAGAGAACCCGGCAATCTCCTTTGCCAGGTCTCGAAGGTACATGCCCATGTACAGCTGGTAGGTCTGGACACGGCAAGCAAGCATTGAGCCCTGGAAGCACTTTCTACCAAGGGCATCCAGGTTCCGGGCCTCCTGGATGGGAGGCACCGAGGAGTGCATCTTCTGACTCTTCAGACGATGCATGGCCGATTCCACAACCATGGAGTGGTGCAGTAGCTTTGCCTTTTGGAACCCAGGGCTCTTGCGTACTCGATAGATGGAATCGTCCTGCCTGCTCAGAACCGGAGTCGAGGCCGGCGCCTCCCACATGCAGAAGAGCAACCATTCCAGCATTGGAGGAACCGGTACAGTAAAGGCCTCCTTGGGGGGCAAGTCATACTGCAGGGCCTCGAGCTCCTCAGCTCGAGGCTCCTCCTCAGGAACCGTGGGGAAGGCCAAGGCCTTGGCCATGTCTCGCACGAAGTCCGAGAACTGGGTGTCCTCCGGGGGGGGACCGTCTCCGAGGCTCGGACTCCGGAGAGTCCAAAGGGACACACCGGGTCCGAAATGTGTCCGGGGACTCCTCGTCCTCCGTTTCCCAGCCCGACCCCTCGAAGGAGGAATCGAGCAGCTCCGGTCGGGCAGGCACCGATGCCATCCGCCCCAACGCCGAGGGTACCGTTGTCGACGACCTCGGTCCCGAACAGGAGGACGAGGGAGACCTTGGCCGAGGATCGACGAGAGTGCATGGACTCGAGGATTGGCTCAGACTCCAGGGTCGACTTGGACGTCGATGTCCCAGTGGTCGGGGCAGATGCGCCGGTGAGGCCGGCGATCAGTACCCGCTGCTGTTCCATGAAGGCAGTCAAGCTGCTCTCCAAGGCCGTCAACCTGAGTCCGAGCTCAGGAGACTCAGCAGTCCCCGACTTGGGCCCCGATGGCGTCCGGCCCGACGTCGGCTCCCCCGGAGGAGAGTCCATGAGGACCCGGGGACTCTGTCTCTACACGAGGTTGTTTAGCAGGCCGCTCCAACTCCGAAGACCCGGGACGGCGCTCGGGGCTATGCGACCTGGCCCTGGAGGAACCAGGTGCGTCCACCAACGCCGCCATCACGAGTTTCTTCTTCCTGCAACGCTCCCGCGAGGGAGACCCCCCTCTCAGAGGAACCCCGGCAATGCTCGGGATCGGGGTCCCGAGACGTCGAGGCCTCTGACGAAGTCTGGGCCCGGCCGGACGCAGAGTCAGAGAAGATTCTTTCTTTTTGGTGCTGCCGGCTCCTCAATGCCTTCGAGGACATTTTCGCACACAGGCCACAGATCATCGGGTCATGATTGGGCCCGAGGCAGCAAAGGCAGCAGTCATGTGTGTCGGTGAGAGACATAAGTTTCTTACACCGATCACACTTTTTAAACCCGCTGGCAGCCATCGGGGGAAAAAGGGCCCCTGCGAGGTCAAACGACAGGGCTGCCAGTGAAAGATAGAAAAATGGCGCGTACGCTAGTCACCAAAGTTCCCTCTAATTTTCTGTAGGCTGTGTGCGCATAAAGCACAGTTACTTACCTGTAACAGGTGATCTCTGGGAACAGCAGGAATAAGTCTTCACATATGGGTTTCATCGGTACCGACGGAGCCTGGGCGGGAACGCTCCCCAGCGTCCAAAAGGAAAGCTTTTAGGAGCATCCCACAGCGCCTGCGCGCTGTCTTCCCACCTTTCCTAACCGCCTCTCTCCAGTTCGAGTTTTAAAGCTGAGACAAAGAGAGAGTGAGGAAAGGAAAGAAAGATAGAGAGATACAACTCCTAGGGGAGGTGGGTGGGTTGTGAAGACTTATTCCTGCTGTTCCCAGAGATCACCTGTTACAGGTAAGTAACTGTGCTATCTCCAGGAACAAGCAGGAATGAGTCTTCACATATGGGGACTCCCCAGCTAGAGATGCCTGGGAGATCACCCAGGCTGTGAGTCCCTGGGAAGGGCTCTACCTCCACCCATGAATCTCAGGCATCCAGCCAGGGATGGAGGGTAGGAGTTGGTTAGGTATGGAACAGGTGTTTGAGAACAGCCTGACCAAACAAGGCATCCCGGCGGGAGTCCTTGTCCAAACAGTAATGGGCTGTGAAGGTATGAACCGAGGCCCAGGTGGCCGCTCAACAGATTTGGTCGATGGACACAGAATTTAGATGAGCCATAGAGGCTGCCATGGCCCTCATATTGTGAGCTGTGACATGGCCTTCCATAGAAAGGTTCTTACTCTGGTAGGCGAAAGAAATACACTGAGCAATCCAATTGGACAGAGTCCTCTTAGAGACTGGAAGTCCTAAATGAGAGGGATCAAAAGCAACAAAGAGTTGAGAGGACTTTCTATGTTGCTGTGTTCTTTGTAAGTAAAAAGCAAGAGCTCTTTTACAGTCCAGGGTATGAAAATTCCTCTCTGCACTTTAAGCATGAGGTCCTGGAAAAAAGACAGGTAAATAAACCTCCTGGTTCAGATGAAAAGGTGAGACCACTTTAGGCATAAAGTGTGGATTAGTCCTGAGGACTACCTTGTCATGATGGAACCTTGTATAAGGAGGATTAGCCACCAAGGCTTGCAGCTCACTGATGCGGCGAGCTGAAGTGACTGCAATGAGAAAAATAACCTTCCAGGAAAGAAATTTCAAGGAGGTAGTGGCTAAGGGTTCAAAGGGTGGCTTCATAAGCTGGCCAAGAACCAGATTCAAGTCCCATACCACTGGAGGCGGTCTAACGGGAGGTCTAGTCAAAAGAAGGCCTCTCATGAATCTTGCTATAAGAGGATGAGAGGAAATAGGCTGTCCATTGAGAGGCTTAAGGGATGCTGCAATAGCACTCAAATGGACTCTTACTGAATTTGTTTTAAGGCCTGCATGGGATAAATGCAGCAAATACTCCAGCAAAGAATTCAGAGGTATTGCCAAAGGGTTAAGACCCTTCTCTGCACACCAAATGGTAAACCTCTTCCATTTAAAAGCATAGGAACGTCTGGTGGAAGGCTTTCTGGAAGCATGAAGGATATCCTTCACTTGCTGAGAATGATGCAAATCCTGAAGGTCTAGGCCTTCAGCAACCAAGCCCTGAGGTGAAGAGACTGGGGATTTGGGTGCCACAACGTTCCCTGCTCCTGGGACAGGAGGTCTGGAGCAGATCCTAAGTCCAGGGAGGGAGCTTGAGAGAGATGCAGAAGTAGAGGGTACCACACTTGGCGTGGCCAACGTGGTGCTATGAGGATCATAGACCCTCTTTTTCTCTGAAGCTTGAACAGTGTCTTGGGAATTAGGGGAATGGGTGGGAAGGCATAGAGGAAGTCTTGCCCCCAATGAAGGAGGAAGGCATCCCTGGCCTGAACTCCCTGACAGGGAATCCTGGAACAGAACCGGGGAAGTTTGGCATTCCACGGACTTGCAAACAGGTCTATGTCTGGGGTTCCCCAAATTTGAAAGATCCTGGCTATCTGGTCCCCATGGAGAGATCATTCGTGTGGAAGCAGAACTCGACTGAGTCTGTCTGCCCAAGAGTTTTGAACCCCCCGAAGATACACTGCCATGAGATGAATTTGATGCTCTCTGGCGAAGGCCCACAATCTCAGAGCTTTGTTGCAAAGCGACAGAGAGCCAGTTCCCCCCTGCTTGTTCACGTAGAACATGGCTACTTGGTTGTCCGTGTGGATGAGGACTGTCTTGTAGCTGAGCAGGGTGTGGAAGACTCTGAGAGCTAGAAAAATTGCTCTGAGCTCTAAGAGGTTGATATGTAGAGATGTCTCCTGTGGAGACCAGATGCCTTGGGTGGAGAGATCTTGTAGATGAGCCCCCCAACCCTTTGGGGAGGCATCTGTTTTAAGGGTTGCTTGGGGTAACACCTGTTGAAAGGGGGACCCCAGCAACAGATTTTGAGTGGACCTCCACCACTGGAGAGAGCAAAAAAGGCGACTGGAGGTTGCTATTTTGTCTGACAGGCACCCTGATGCCTGAGTCCATTGGGTGGACAAAATCCATAGGGGACCACATGCACGGTTGATGCCATGTGGCCTAACAGTTGTAACATCTCTCGAGCAGTTAAATGGGACTTTAACTGAATCTGGGAGGCTAACTGCACCAAGCGTAGGCAACGGGCCTGGGGAAGATAGGCCCTTGCAGTGGTGGTATCCAGTAAGGCCCCTATGAACTCTAGAGATTGAGTAGGGGTGAGATGGGATTTTGGAATGTTTATTACAAGTCCCAGATATTGAAGAATATGCCTTGTGCAGGCCAGGGAAGTCTGGTCCTCTGACTGGGATGGAGCTCAGATGAGCCAGTCGTCCAGATATGGGAATACAAATATTCCTAGAATGCGTAGAAATGCAGCTACTACTGCCATGCATTTTGTGAACACCCTTGGAGCAGAGGCCAGACCGAAGGGAAGCACTCGGTATTGATAGTGCTTTCCTTGGAAAAGGAACCGAAGGAACCTTCTGTGTGTTGAATGGATGAGAACATGGGTGTACGCATCCTTGAGATCTAGAGAACAAAGCCAATCCTGACTCTGGAGGTATGGAAGGAGAGTACCGAGAGAGGTCATCTTGAATTTCTCCTTGTATAGAAACTTGTTCAATTCTCTGAGATCTAATATGGGTCTGTAGCCCCCTGTTTTCTTTGGGATGAGAAAATAGGGGGAGAAGAACCCTGAACCCTGTTGAAGAAGGGGTACTTCTTCTATTGCCCCTTGGGCAAGAAGGGTAGCAATCTCCTGACCCAGAAGGTCGAAGAGAGATGTTGGAGAATTGAACTGTCTCACCATGGTGTGAGGGGGAAGGTTTAAGAAATGAAGCTTTTACCCGTCCCTTATGATGGAGAGGGTCCATTGTTCTTCTGTGATTTGCTCCCATCTGGGAGCAAAGTGAGCTAACCTTCCTGGAATGGTGAGAGGCTCCGAATGTTCTAGAGCCAGAAAAGCTAAGCTCTCTAGTTGTAAGTCAAAGGCCCTGAGGAGGCTGAGGCTGCTGGGCCGTAGCAGTTCTAGCAGTCTTAGGCTTGGCCTGTTTCGGTTGTTGCTGTCTCTGTAGCAAAACGACCTGCAGAATATGACTGCTGACCATAAGCAGAATAATATTTCCCTTTTTTGGGGAAAAAACCCTTTTTGAACAACCTTTTCTTAAAAGGAACAGAAGTAGACTTTGAAAGTCTATCTAGAGCAGAATTTTCAGCATCCATCTGGGTGGCCTTTGCTTGCCAATCTTTGCCAAAAAGGTTTTCACCTGTACAAGGAAGGTTTCCTAGACCATCTTGAACCCAGGGTTCCAAATCAGAAGCTTGTAACCAATCAACTCTGCGTGCACCTATGGCAATAGCCGAGGCTCTGCTGGCACCTTCAAAGGAGTCAAAGGCTGCACGGTTGGAAAACTTGGAAATATCCTGGGCATGTTTGAGCCAGGTGAGGAACTCTTCCCTTTTATCTTCTGAAATAAAAGGAGATAAAGTTTGCAGATGATCTGTAACTTCTTTTAGAAACATCCCCATATAGAGACTATAGGAGTTGATCCTGGCAACAAGCATACTGGCCTGGAAAATTCTCCTGCCAAAGGCATCTAAAGTTCTGCATTCTCTTCCTGGAGGAGCAGAAGAGTGCCTTTTTGTGCTCTTTATCTTTTTCATAGCAGACTCCACCACAATGGAGTGGTGGGGAAGCTGAGTCTTATGGAAGCCAGGGCAAGGAGGAACACGATACATGGTGTCCAACCTGCGAGAATGAGGAGAAGTGGTGAGAGGAGTCTCCCATATGCCCAACATGTGATCATAAAGAATCTCATGTATTGGTAAAGTGGCTGCCTCTTTAGGGGCCTTAGGATATTGTAAAATATCTAATTTTTTGGCTCTAGGCTCTGGTTCAGGAGCCACTGAAATGGAAAGGCCCCTGGCCACTTCCCTAATGAAGTCTTGAAAAGAAAGTCTTCTGGAGGAGACATTCTCCTTTCTGGAGAAGAGGGCTCCTGAGGATTGATCACCGATGCTTCGACAGAAACCTCTGATTCATCAGAATCTTCAGAGGAATCTAAGTATCATCTGTCTGGATGCCCCTGCAGAGCCCGATACGCGTACCGGGTGGTATCGACATCGGGAGTGATCGGTACCGGTTCGGTACCGATGGGCATCACAGAACAGTGTACCGCTTCAGTCGACACCGAAGCGGATGTCGATGCAATCGGTACCGGCACCAGAACCGATATCAGTACCGGTGCCGAAGTTGGTACCGGCAACGGAGTTTGTTGCGGTACCGAAGGCGTCGCAGCTTGTATGAATGCCGTGATGGTACGCTGCATGGTCAGGATATTCTGATCCATCGACGCAAGCAATGTCTGGATGTCGGTACCAGTGGGAACCACCGGTACCCCAGAACATGGCAACAGGTGATCGGTCGAGGCCGTGCCATCGATGTCAACCTGTGACCCCATAGATAAAGCTTTGGAAGCCGGAGCCTCCCGCCGGGGTAATTTTGCCGGTGCGGATTCCTCGAGGGCAAGCCCGGAGGCATCTCGATACTTCGAGGGAGATTTACCCTTCGAGGACCGGCTGGACTTAAGTTTGGTTACCTGAGATCCATGTGAGGAAGTAGAAGCCCTGGAAGACATCAATGCAACCGAAGCTGCATCAGAGGGAAACAGGGTACTGAGCTTGGCTGCTCGATTCTGTAGACCTCTTTTAGACATCATAGAACAGGACTCACAATCTGTAATGGAGTGGTCAGGACCTAAACATTTTAGACACCATTCATGGGTGTCGGTGACAGAAATAGTGCCGCTGCACTTCGTGCATTTTTTAAACCCAGAGGCGGGCTTTTCCATGAGGAAAAACTTCTTAGGCCTAAGGCCAAAGAAGAAAATGCACTGAAGTGAAAAAAAAAACAGAAGGTTTTTTTGGGTTTTTTTTAGAATAAAGAAAGAAAAAACCGGCGGTACCGGTCTAGCATCGAGAAGGCAGACGCGCGACTAAAGAAATAAAATAAAGAAATTCTTCAGCGGTGACAGGAACACGACCTGCTGGCTCCGTGGAAAAGAAGAACTGGAGAGAGGCGGTTAGGAAAGGCGGGAAGGCAGCGCGCAGGCGCTGTGGGATGCTCCCAAAAGCTTTCCTTTTGGACGAAACCCATATGTGAAGACTCATTCCTGCTTGTTCCTGGAGATAATATCAGCTGTGCAGCTTTTGAAGGAAGGTTAAATTTTTGTGCGCCACATAACGACACTCGGAGTTATATACTTTAAAATTTAACTACACGTCAGAATACAGTATGTACACCACATTGATTGCACTAGAAAATATTGTAGAACTTGTGAAAACCGTAAATACGCAACAACTTTTAAATTTTAAGACGTCTGTGTTGTTTTCTATCAGAATCAGAACCGTAATTTTTGTGCGCTCTGTTGTAAAGTATGTGCGCTCACTCGGCGAGGTGTGTGCGCGCGCACACGCGCACAGCTTAGAGGGAACAGTGCTAGTCACTAAGGACAAAAAACAAAAAATGAAGTCCGGGCTCGATACCGGTATACCGGGCCCAGGCGGGAAAGGGAAACCGACGTCAAACCAAAGAAAACACGGGTCCACGCCAAAAAAGCAACTTTTTCCTCAGGTGAAAACAAAACACGCCCATCAGGCTCCGCAGAAAAAAGAAGACTGAGCAAGATGGCGCCATTGGGCGCGATGCGGACCGCGTATGCGTGCTGCATTCCCAAAGGCTTTCTTTGAAAGCTGGGGAAATGCTCCGCATGGGGGCTCCGTCGGTGCCGACGTCACCCATATGTGAGGACTGACTTCCTGCTTGGTCCTGGAGAAAACGTATTTGAACAGTAACTGAATATCACCACTGCCTAGATAATATTCTAAGACATTGGGAACCATGAAATAAACTGATATTGACAGAGTCTGTGCTCATTTGGAGCTACCTCGACACCACTCCTCGCTGCACTAGACTTTCGAGAATGTCCGCTACCACCTTTGCTTTGGCAGGAGCCTTGCAAGGGGACAAGTTAAAAGCATTTGAGAAAGGTCGAGACAACCAGAGCATAACCCCTATGAAATGACTTCCAAGACTCACTGATCGGAAGTTATCTGGACCCAAGCAGAGTAAAAGGTTTGTAGCCGGTCTCCCAAAGGAATCAACTCCACCTGAGTCCCCCCTCACTTCACTGGGACTTCTTAGAGCCTCCCAAGAGCCCTCCAGAATAGTCTCTGCCTCCTCCTCAAAAGCGCTGACCTCTAGGAGGACAGTGAGATCGTTGAAAGGGCATTTAGTGCAATGCCTGAAACTTCCAAAAATCCTTGAAGCAACCCCTCACAGAAGCTGTAGATCTATGTCCCCTAGGCTTGCCCTCTGGCAAAATCAGGACCTTAGAATCTCCCATCTTTCACCAACATCTTCAGTGCATTCCTAAAAAAGAGTTTTCCCTTAAAAGGAAGCTTACTAAAACAAGTCTTGGAAGCTATATCTGTTTCCCAGTTACACAGCCAAAAGAGATGCTGAGCTGACGCTGCAGAGGCCATATTCTTGGCCAAGGCTCTAATCAGGCCATAAAGCGCATCCGCCAGATACTCTGAGCCCCGACTCCAGCTTAGCAGTTTCAGATGATGTCTTGAAAGAGTCCAATCTGATGCAGACAAACTCTGAGCCCATCTCAAAGAGGCACAAGCCATGTAGGCCCCACAAATAGATGCTTATAATGCTATGTTTAAGTTTATTAGGTTTCTTGGTATATCGCTCCGCATTAAACCAGGGTAATTTACATGACAACAAAAAAAAGAAAAAAAACGGCCTTAGGCCAGGAAAATAGAAAAAACTCTCCACTATATGACAGCACAGCTGTGACCTCAAATAACTGCCTCAATACCATTTCCATCTTCCAGTCCTGGGCATCCTTAAATGGTGCACCATCTTCTACTGGAATTGTAGTCTTCTTGGTAACTGCCGATACAAGCACATCAACCTTAGGTAACCTAAGGATATCTTTTTCCATGGGTGGAAAGCATAGTTACTCACCTGTAACAGGTGATCTCCAGGAACAGCAGGAATTTAGTCTTCACATATGGGTATCGTCAGTACAGACGGAGCCTGCGCGGGAACGCTCCCCAGCGTCCAATTAGAAAGCTTTTGGGAGCATCCCACAGCGCCTGCGTGCTGCCTTCACGCCTTTCCCAACTGCCTCTCTCCAGTTGAGTTTAAAGTTGAGACAAAGAGAGAGAGAGGGAAAGAGAGATAGACAGAGAGATACAACTCCTAGGGGAGGTGGGTGGGTTGTGAAGGCTAAATTCCTGCTGTTCCCGGAGATCACCTGTTACAGGTGAGTAACTATGCTATCAACAGGAACAAGCAGGAATGTAGTCTTCACATATGGGGACTCCCTAGCTTTAGATGCCAGGGAGAGAACCCCATAAGTTGTGTGTCCCTGTGAAAGGGCTCCACTTCCCCCCATGGATCTCTGGCATCCTACCAGGGATGGTGGGTAGGAGTTGATTAGGTATGTAACAGGTGTTGAAGAACAGCCTGACCAAACAGGGCATTCCAGCGGGAGTCCTTGTCCAAGCAGTAATGGGCTGTGAAGGTATGAACCGAGGCCCAAGTGGCTGCTCGACAGATGTCGTCGATAGACACATAGTGCAGATGAGCCATTGAAGCTGCCATGGCTCTCACATTGTGAGCTGTGACATGGCCCTCCAGAGGAAGATTCTTACTCTGATAGGCAAAGGAAATACACTGTGCAATCCAGCTGGACAGTGTTCTCTTGGAGACTGGAAGTCCCAAATGAGAAGGATCAAAAGCAACAAAGAGTTCAGAGGACTTTCTATGTTGCTGTGTTCTTTGTAAGTAAAAGGCTAAAGCTCTTTTACAGTCCAAAGTATGAAGACTCCTTTCTGCATTTGATGCATGAGGCCTTGGAAAAAACACAGGCAGGTAGACCGCTTGGTTCAGATGAAAAGGCGAGACCACCTCTGGCATAAAGTGTGGATGAGTCCTAAGGACTACCTTGTCATGATGGAACCTTGTATAGGGAGGATCAGCCACTAGTGCCTGCAACTCATTGATGCGACGTGCTGATGTGATTGCAATGAGAAAGTTAACTTTATAGGAAAGGAATTTCAATGCGGTAGAAGCTAAGGGTTCGAAAGGTGGCTTCATGAGCTGGCCAAGAACCAGGTTTAAGTCCCATGCCACCGGTGGTGGCCTAATGGGAGGCTTAGTTAGAAGAAGGCCTCTCAAAAATCTTGCTATAAGAGGATGGGAGGAAATAGGTTGTCCATTTAAAGGCTTGAAAGAAGCTGTGATAACACTCAAATGGACTCTTACTGAGTTAGTCTTAAGTCCTGCATTCGATAAATGAAGGAGATACTCCAGTAATGATTCCAGAGGTATCGCAAGGGGGCTAAGACCCTTTTACGAGCATCATGTGGTAAACCTTTTCCACTTGAAAGCATAAGAGCGTCTTGTGGAAGGTTTTCTGGAAGCATAAAGGATATCCTTTACTTGCTGAGAAAGGTTAAGATCTTGAAGATCTAGGCCTTCAGCAACCAAGCCCTGAGATGCAGAGATTGGGGATTGGGATGCCATAACATTCCGTCCTCCTGGGACAGGAGATCTGGAGCAGACCCTAACTCCAGAGAAGGAGCCTGAGAGAGATGTAGAAGCAGAGGGTACCACACTTGCCGTGGCCAATGTGGAGCTATGAGAATCATACGGCCTCTGTTTCTCTGAAGCTTGAACAGGGTTTTGGGAATTAGGGGAATGGGTGGAAAGGCATAAAGTCTTGACCCCAGTGAAGGAGGAAAGCATCCCTGGCCTGAAAGCCCTGAGCCGGAATTCTGGGACAGAACCGGGGAAGTGTGGCATTCAATGGACTTCCAAAGAGGTCTATGTCCGGGGTTCCCCAAATTTGAAAAATCTTGGTCACTTGGTCTGCATGTAGAGACCCATTCGTGTGGAAGTAGAACTCGACTGAGTCTGTCTGCCCAAGAGCTTTGGATACCTGGAAGATAAACTGCCAGGAGATGAATCTGATGCTCTCTGGCGAGGGCCCATAGTCGCAAAGCTTTGTTGCAAAGCGACAGAGAGCCTGTTCCTCCCTGCTTGTTCACGAAGAACATAGTTACTTGATTATCCGTATGAATGAGGACTGTCTTGCAGCTGAGCAGGGTGTGGAACACTCGAAGAGCAAGGTAGATTGCTCTGAGCTCTAAGAGATTGATGTGTCCTGTGGAGTCCAAGTGCCTTGGGTGGAGATTGATGAGTCTCCTGTGGAGTCCAAGTGCCTTGGGTGGAGAGGTCTTGCAGATGAGCTCCCCAACCCATTGGTGAAGCATCTGTTGTGAGAGTTGCCTGGGGTAAAGGTTGTTGAAAAGGGGACCCCCACCAACAGGTTTTGAGTGGACTGCCACCATTGAAGGGACAAAATAAGGTGATTTGCGTTTGCTATTTTGTCTGACAGGCACTCTGATGCCTGGGTCCATTGAGTGGATAAAGTCCACTGGGCTGCTCTCATATGGAAGCGAGCATAAGGAACCACATGCACGGTAGATGCCATGTGGCCTATTAGTTGTAACATTTCTCGAGCAGTGAGAAGAGGCTTTAGCACTGCTTGAGAAGCTAACTGCACCATGTGAAGGCAATGGGTCTGGGAAAGATAGGCCCTTGCTTTTCTGGTATCCAGCAAAGCTCCTATGAACTCTACATACATAATGTTTATAGTGTTGCACTGTTCTGTGCCAATCTGTTTAACATATTCTATTAACTTTACATTGTATATAGTTATGACGTTTCATGTAAAACAAACAATGTTTTGTTGACTGTTGTTAATTGTGAACCGCAGCTGATCTCTGGAAGCTGCGGTATATAAATGCTTGTTAAATAAATAAATAAATAAATAAATAAATAAATAGAGACTGAGTGGGAGTTAGGCTGGATTTTGGGATGTTTATGACCAGACCCAAAAACTGAAGGATACGCATAGTGCAAGATAGAGAAATCCTGGCCTCTGACTCTCATGGGGATCGAATGAGCCAGTCGTCTAAGTAGGGGAAGACGAATATTCCTAGAGTGCAAAGAAATGCTGCTACCACAGCCATGCACTTCATAAACACTCTTGGTGCTGAGGCCAGGCCAAAAGGAAGCAACCTGTATTGGTAGTGTTTTCCTTGAAAAAGGAACCGAAGGAACTTTCTGTGGGATGGATGGATGAGAACATGAGTGTACGCATCCTTGAGATCTAGAGAACAAAGCCAATCCTGATTCTGAAGGTATGGCAGCAGAGTTCCAAGAGAAATCATCTTGAATTTCTCTTTGAACAGGAATTTGTTCAATTCTCTGAGGTCTAAAATAGGTCTGTGTCCCCCTGTTTTCTTTGGGATAAGGAAATAGGGGGAGTAAAACCCTGTTGAGGAATGGGTACCTCTTTTATTGCCCCTTGGGCAAGAAGCATAGTGACCTCTTGATCTAACAGGTTGATGAGAGAGGTCTGAGAATTGAACTGTCTTACCATTGTGGGCGGGGCATGCAGAGAAAGTGAAGCTTGTACCCCTCTTTTATAATGGAGAGAGTCCAATTTTCTGCTGTTATCTGCCCCCATCTGGAGGCAAAGTGAGACAACCTTCCTGGAATGGTGGAAAGTTCTGGTCCATTGAGGGCCAGGAAGGCTAAGTTCTCTAGACGGAAGTCAAAGGCCTTGTGGAGGCTGAGACTGCTGAGACGGTTGAGGCTCAGCAGTCTTTGCTTTCCTTTGTTTAGGTGGTTGCTGACTCCTTCGGGCAGGCTGACCTGCAGAACGTTCCTGCTGAGAATACAAGGGATAAAACCTCCTCCTTTTGGAGAAGAATGGTTTCTTGAAAGATTTCTTCCTTGCAGGATCAGCTGTGGCTTTGGATAATCTATCCAAAGTGGAGTTGTCAGCATCTAACTCATTGGCTTTCTCTTGCCAATTTTTGCTGAATAGATTCTCACCTTTACAAGGGATATTGCCCAGTTTGTCCTGCACCCAGAGCTCCAAATCGGATGCCTAGAGCCAGGCAATTCTAAGTGCACCTATGGCAATGGCAGAGGTTCTGCTTATGCACTCAAAAGAGTCAAAAGCTGCACGATTGACAAACTTAGAAACATCCTGGGCGTGTTTAACCAGTGTGAGAAAATCCTGCCTCTTATCCTCAGGAAGAAGAGGGCTTAAAATCTCTAAATCTCCTGTGACTTCCTTAAGGAACATTCCCATATATAAAATATAGGAACTGATCCTGGCAGAAAGCATGGAAGCCTGGAAAGTACGACGTCCAAAGGCATTCAAAGTTCGACACTCACGTCCTGGAGGATTAGAGGCATGCCTCTTTGCAATTCTGATCCTTCTCACAGCTGATTCCACCACAATAGAGTGGTGAGGAAGCTGAGTCTTCTGGAAACCAGGACAAGGAGAGACTCGATACATGGTATCCAGTCTACGAGAGTGAGGAGTGGTGGTAAGAGGTGTTTCCCACATTCTTAGCATGAGATCATGTAAGATCTCATGGATAGGCAAAGTAGCTGCCTCCTTAGGAGCCATGGGATTTTGCAGAATCTCCAACTCCTTTGCCTTGGGCTCTGTTTCGGGAGCCACAGTAATGGAAAGACCTCGAGCCACCTCCCTGATAAAATCCTGAAAGGAGATATCTTCTGGAGGAGACATCCTATGTTTAGGAGACGAAGGCTCCTCCTGGAGAAGTATTCCGGTACCGACAGAGCTGTCAGAATCCTCAGACTCCTCAAAGATTCAAAATACCTTCTGTCCGGATGCTCTTGCAGAGCACGATACCCGTACAGACCGAAGTCGGTGCCGGGGGGAATCGGTACCGGAGTATCGGTACCGGAAGGCATAGCATGACTGGGTGCCGGCAAAGCAGCACCGATGTCGATGCCGTCAGTACCGGGACCGATACTGGTGCCGGAGTCGGTGCCGGTTGAACTGTCTGACGCGGTTCCGAGGGTGTCGATGCCTCAAGGAGAGCACTGCATTCAATAGCCAGAAACCTCTGGTCTATCGACGCTGCCAATGCCTGGGTATTGGTACCGGAGAAAGCAGCCGGTACCCCAGAGCATGGCACCAGTAGTTCTGCCGAGGTTGAGGCCTCGAGAACATCCTGGAGCCCCGATAATGCTTTGGAAGCCGAAGCCTCCCGCCGGGGCAATTTTTCCGGTACAGAACCCTCAAGGGCAACGCCAGAGGCATCTCGATGCTTAGAAGGAGATCTACCCTTTGAGGACCAGCCAGACTTATGTTTAGTTACCTGAGATCCATGGGAGGAAGACGAAGCCCTGGAAGACGTTGATGCCACAGAGGCTGCATCGGAGGGAAAAAGGGTGCTGAGCTTAGCAGCTCGGTTTTGTCGACCCCTCTTGGACATCATGGCACAAGCCATACACTCCGAGATGGAGTGGTCAGGACCTAAACATTTAAGACACCACTCATGGGTGTCTGTGACAGAGATGGTACCGCCACACTTGGTGCACTTCTTGAAACCCGAAGCGGGTTTTTCCATAGTGGAGGAAATTTTTGGGCCTAAGGCCCAAAATGGCGCGTGCACCTGAGGAAGAAAAGTTTGGAAAAATAAACTAAATTTTTTTTTTTTTTTTTTAATTGAAGTTTTTAATCAGTTTAACACCAACTAAATATAAAGACAATCAGGAACAAAAGGAAAAGTAAAATTATACTTATCCATAGAAACATCTATACCAAGTAACAAAATCCGATTTAGCCCACATATCTGAGATTCAACTGGGGCATTACAATAATTAGGATACAAATAAGAAAATAAGGCATATAACCCACCTATCCGGAGGCTAAACAACGACTACACTCCCCATTACTTTTCCCTCACTCTCCTATCCGCTATAAATTTTTCCAAATGTGAAACATCAGTGAAAATAAATGAATCACCCTCATAATTTATAACACATTTGCAAGGGAATCTAAGAAAGAAAGTAGCACCCAGCTGCAAGACCTGAGGCCTTAAAGTAAAAAAAAGCCTCCTCCGCAGCTGGGTACTACGTGCTACATCAGGGAAAATATTAATAATGTGACCGCAAAACTTTGTGGCTTTATATTTAAAGAAATTCTTAAGAATACATTGTTTTGCATCCAGAGTTTTGCATGTCACTAACAAAGTAGCCCGGGTACTTATTGCATCTGTGGATTCTTCTAGAAAAGTGGTTAAATTCGATATAGAAGGTTCAATAACATCTAATTCCCCGTTCACTGAAGAAACCTTTTTCACCGCTGAGGAAATATAATACATTTGTGAGAATTCAAAAGACTCACTCAAATGCAAAACCTCTCTCAAATACTTATCCAGAAGAATTCTGGGAGCTAAGAGAGAGGTATAAGGAAAATTTAATAATCGCAAATTATACAAACGTATAGAATTTTCCAGAGCCTCTACTTTACTATGCAGGATCAACGAATCCTTTATGCCAGGCACATTCGCAGAATGCAAAGGGCCAATCTGGGATTCAAGCCTAGTACAGGTAACATCCACAAAGGAAACTTTTTCATCTAGTTGCTTCAAAGAGGCAACAGTCTCTGTTGAAAAAAGACAAAGGGAACTCAAAGTAGAGGTTAACTTACCATCAATCGATTGAAGGGCACTCCATAAATCCTTTAAGGTTACTTCAGTGTCAGAGGAAGGGTTAGATAGCCCGGAAGAGTCACCAACCCCGACTAACTGAACCGGTCTAGGCAACAGTACTATAGGAGCACTGGCACTCACCTTATCTAGAGGCTCCACAGAGGCAAACGAAATCCCGGGAGAAGACAAGGGAGGGGGAGGAGGAGACCTCCCTCCAGAACTGAGGGAGGCTCCTTCGGGGGAAGACTGCGCTACCGGTAGAGGAACAAGATGGGATTCGCTGAGGCTGTGTGGGAGGCATTGGGGGTTTGCTCTTATCCCCCGGAGACTGCTGCATTGTGTACCGGCTGCTGGAATCGCTCACGTGCCCTTTACCATCGGGCAGGCAGCGGCGAGACAAAAATATACTAAGCCACTTAACAAAAATATAAAAGCCACTTAACCCTCCATAGCCCATGTTCCCTGTAAAATAGTTATCTCCAAGTTATAATGCCCTGTTCAATGTAATTTCAGTTTGTTCAATGTAAATCGCACTGATGCAGAATAGCGCGGTATATAAGAGAATATAAATAAATAAAATAAATAAATAAATACTAAATTTTTATTTTTATTTTTTTAAAGAAAGAAAGAAGAACCGGCGGTACCGGTATAGCGTCGAGGAAGGCAGACTCGACCACAAAAAAGAAGGAGAATTAGAAAAAATTTCTGCGGTGACAGGAACGACGACCTGCTGGCTCCACGGAAAACGAAGAACTGGAGAGAGGCAGTTGGGAAAGGTGGGAAGGCAGCACGCAGGCGCTGTGGGATGCTCCCAAAAGCTTTCTAATTGGATGCTGGGGAGCGTTCCCGTGCAGGCTCCGTCAGTACCGACGATACCCATATGTGAAGACTACATTCCTGCTTGTTCCTGGAGATTAGGATATAGTCTCGCCATAGATCTGCTGCCTCCTAATCCGGCCTCTGGAACCTCCCATTTGGCCTCTATCATCTCTTTAATGGCACTCTGCAGCAGAAAGGACTTTGTTTCCGAATTCCCTGCAGGAGAAAGTCCTCTAAGGTAGATTCCTGCTTCCTCGGAGACTCATGATAGATATTGAGAGCTGCTAAGGACTGAGCAATCAGCACCGCCAATTCTTCCTGAGGAAAAACCCCAATAATAATGGAGACCTCGTCTGGTGGAATTTTACTTGCCTCCAGTTCCTCTCCGGAGGGTTCACCCCAGTTCCCAGATGGGCCTTCTAGAGAGTCCTCCGAAGCTCTAGAAAAGACGGAAGCCTGGTCATTCCCCACTTCATCCTGCACCCTATAGCGCTTAGTAGCCAGCTCTGAAGAGCTCTTAGCTGCAGGCACTAGACTCTCTCTTACCCTAAGCGCCTCAACACCATAAGGAGAACTTTGCACCAGGCAGAAGGCCTGGTGCAACAGTAAAACAAATTCAGGTGAAAAGGGAATATCTGGAACTGCAGATATTCCTCCTAAGCCAGCCAACCATACTCCTTGACACCCCCCCCCCCCCAAGAAGCCAGGAGCTGTAAACTGCTTCTCAGAAGGCTCTACCACTGCCGTTTGCACTGAATCCAACATGGCCACATTTCCCACCAATACTGTGAGATCTCACAGCTGATTGGGAAATGGCTTGCAAGTCAAATTGCCTCCTGATGCTTCAATAGCCAGCAGTCTAGTTTCCAATAAGATAACTTCCGCTGCACGACCATCTGCTTTGCAGCTGTGGCATAAACTGACTGATGAAATCTGACTGCAGCGGCTGCCACAGGAAGAGTGAAGAAAAACCGAGGTTATAAAAGAAAAAGAATCAGTCAAATGGCCCCCCCCTTGCACCTCAGAGCACCAGAAAGAAGTGAAAATGTAGCCTTTTGACTGCCCTTCCCTTGTCAGCAAAGCAACAGTTGCACGCTTCGCCTGCCGACTTTATTTTTTTTTTAACCAGAATATTTAAAGGGCCAGGACCAACTGCAAAAAATGATCCCAGACCCCCTCCCAAAAGCTGGAGAGGAGAAACGAAGGACTGCAAGGGTTCCCTCACAGGATACCCTAGCACTATAGGCAAAGGACTAAGGGGAAGGCACCCAGACCACCAGGTTATGCACCCCAATCCTAAAGGAAGCTAAATTAACAGATCTGGGTCAGCATTGCAGCAGAAATCACTACTTTCCTCATGAACCCATTTGCCTCTTAATTTTTTTTTTTTTTCAAACCGTCTCAATGGAGTTCAGACTGTAAGGGAGCTCATCACCTGATGGAGACTGGGAAATACTGAAGTGAGCAGTTCTGCATGGATCCTTATGCTGTGACATCAAATCAGTGGTTCTCAGTCTCCACCTGCTGGTGATTGGGCATAACCTGTATGTCTGGTCTGGACTGGACTGGAGGGACAATAAGTTAGCATGATTAATTTTCTGGTGTCAGAAGTACTTTATTTTACCTACCAACTTCTTTAACAATTGTTCACAAATTCTTAAGAAGCACGCTCCTCCGGTTACAATAATTACACAAGAAAAGCACATAATATACAAAACAAAAAGGCAATATCAGATTATTTAGCAAAGAACTTGAATGCACTACCTACTAAACAAAAGAAAATGGAGAAACGGCAAGATAAACCAGAAGCAATGCTCACTTTACAAACACATATAACAAGAAAATGCCACCTAGGCGGTACAATTTAAAATAAAAGCCTTAGCACATTCTGTTTCAAAACAAAAAGTTAGAACTCATTCAACCCCTAGACTCTACAAGATGGTCCAACGTCTTAGCATGCAAAAGAAATCTTAAGTTACTGATGCTCAAAAAAGACACATTTAAAATTCTGGTGGACGATTACAGACTTATAGGGATAACTTAAAAGGAAAGTGCTACCAAGAGCCAAGACCTCTGGAGCTTCCATTAGACCTCTTCTGAAGAAACCCAACCAGGATCCAAGCGCACCCACCTCCTATAGACCCATAGCCAGCAGACCCTTCCTTGCCAAAATCGCAGAAAAGGCAGTTCAAATTCAGCTCCAGGAAACCATTGACAAGCACGCACCCCTGGACAGACAAATATGGGTTTTGCCCTTTTCACAATGCTGAAACACTGCTCAACTCCTTGTTATCAACACTAAAAGGGCAGTTCTACCATTAGGCCAACTGAGGCGGTGGCCTCAGGCGGCAGTTTTTAGGGGGCGGCACTGATTTGCCGCTCCCTAGAAACTGCCTAAGGTAGAACGGCCAACGCCATCCATTAAACGAAAGCAGCCGCAGGAACATTTCTCCGTTCCTGCAGCTCTGCTTTCAAAGACTGCTGGGTCGCGTGGAGCCAGCGGGGAGGGAGGGGGCCCCGAGATCATCGCTTCCGCTTCCAGGCGGAATCGATGACCTCGGGCCCCC
Organism: Ichthyophis bannanicus; assembly: GCA_033557465.1. Taxonomy (NCBI): domain Eukaryota; kingdom Metazoa; phylum Chordata; class Amphibia; order Gymnophiona; family Ichthyophiidae; genus Ichthyophis; species Ichthyophis bannanicus. The sequence goes on along the minus strand of CM066043.1, from coordinate 209,018,836 downwards.
CCCCACCCCACTGGCTCCACGCAACCCAGCAGTCTCTGAAAGCAGAGCCACGGGAACAGAGAAATGTTCCCACGGCTGCTTTCAATGATGAATCGGTGAGGTGAGGAGGGAAGGGAGCAGAGAAGGGGGGCCGGGAAGGGAGCAGACAAGGGGGGGCTGGAAGCGAGCAGACAAGGGGGGGCCTGGAAGCGAGAAGACAAGGGGGGCCTGGAAGCGAGAAGACAAGGGGGGGGCCTGGAAGCGAGAAGACAAGGGGGGGGAGTGGGAAGGGAGCAGACATGAGGGGGGGAGTGGGAAGGGAGCAGACAAGGGGGGGATCTGGAGGGGAGCAGACAAGGGGGGGGATCTGGAGGGGAGCAGACACCCAGGGGTGGCACTGGAAGGCGTAGGGACAGGGGAGAAGGGGAGCTGGAAGGGAGCTGACAGGGGAGGGGGCACTGGGACAGGTGGCGGTACTGGGAAGGTAAGGGGGTTGGTAATGGGAGGGGAGGCTATAAAGGGAGCTGATACTAGGGAGAGTTACTGGGACTGAAAAAAGACTGATGGAAGAAAATGAAGAAAGCAAAAGGAGAGACAAGAAATGGCAGATGGACTATAGAAAGAGCTAAGAGAAGACAGAGGAAAAAGGAACCCTCAGATCGGGACCAGCATGATCAAAAATCATCAGACAACAAAGGTAGAAAAAATAATTTTATTTTCAATTTAGTCAAATTACTATAGTACAGATCCCTACGTACAAACTCCATGTTAACAGAATACCTGGCCTTGGCCGCACACTCAGAACACAGACCCTCAAGTACAGAATAAGTGACCACAACCTAAAGCAAAAATAAAAATATGTAGACAAAAATGAAAATGCCCTCCGCATGCGGTGCCACACCAGATAAGAGATGCAATTCCCCATACTATGTGAAATATAGATAGCACAAAGTCCAATCACTAAATTGAAAATAAAATTATTTTTTCTACCTTTGTTGTCTGCCCAGGGGAAAAAAGGTCAAGTGGTCATCTTGATGCACAGGCGAGTGAGATTTGTAATGCTACAAGTATATATTGACCCAGCAGGCAGATTTTTGTTGGTACATGGGATGTTAGAAGGGAGGCCCATAGTGTTGGGCAATGTGTATAGCCCGAATGCTTTAGACCGGGAGATGTACGCAAGATTGGCTTCTAGGGTGGAATAGATGCCGGATGTCCCCCTGATATTGGGAGGGTAATTTAACGGGGTGTTTGACGTTGACCTCGACACATTGCGAGGGGAAGGGAGCCAGGTAAGATCTCAAACAGCGACAGTGTTGCGGGGCCTTCGACAAAGGTTGGGCGCGGTGGATCCGTGGCGCTTGTTACACCCATTGGATAGGGATTTTACACACCAGTCGAGGGCACATGGTTTCAATGCGCGCATTGATTATATATTGCTATCAAAGGGGCTGTTTGCCCACACAGTGGATGCACAAATCGGACCCAATGAGATATTGGACCACGTGCTGATCTGGGTAGAGTTGGATTGGGGCAACGCTGACCCCAGAGTAGTGTCAGACGGCTGCCTGGGTGAGAATCTTCAGAGTCTTGGCAAGTGCATATATCTATATGATTTGCAAGGGATTGTGGGCAATGCAGTTCATTCACACCAGACACAGCTGCTCACAATAATTAGTTGTGCTTTTGGGTAAAGCCAATAAGATATTTATTTATGGGGTTATTTCTCCCAACACAGATATGCTTGGTAGCACATAAATCAGGTTACTTGCTTTCAGTGTTAAACTTGGAAAAACAAAATCAGGAAAACAACATTTAAACTTGTCAGGCAATCAAAGCAAAAGAAATAAGACCTGGTTGGAAACAAACTGGTCTTTTCTGTAGGCTTTAGCTAATATTCTCTTAGCAATGTATCAAACAACAAACAAGATCCACAAAGAAAGAAAAAAACTGTTCTTTTCAGGTAAACTTCTTATATCTTCCCACATAGATTCAGAAGTGATTCTCTTAGAGCTCACAAGCAATTAGGTAAGGCTCAATTGCTAGCAGTTATCCAGCTGAAACCCCTTAGCTGGCTTTCTTTCTACTGCGTGGCTAAAAATCCTACTCATGAGCTTTTCTGAGTAGATTAAAGAACAAGTTTGTATTTCTTTGTGATGGTTGCTGTACTTTATAACAGAAAATCACCAAAGGAGTTTAGACAGAGAGCAGTCCATGTAAACAGATTCTTCATCTGCTATCACCCCCTCTTCTTCAACAAGCATGGGGTTCAATATCATGGATTGGCACAGATGAATCTCCCAATGGAGCACTTTCAGGAGAATACTTGTTTCCCTGCTGTCTTTCAAGGTTATAGCTAGGGCATAGATCAGTGTTCATACCTGAGCTTCCATTGCTGTTAGAGTTCCTCTCTATATAGCCTGGCCAGTATGTAGTCCAGTTCTTATGTCCAGCCTTCCAATCCAGATCCCTGGACACTGGATCTCTCTTCACATACCTTCTGGCACAGGTTCCCTTCCACGTGCAGCCGTCTCCCTCACAGGTACCGTCTGGAGATTCCTAGCTCTGCAGCACCATTCCTCTGGCTTTCCCCAGTCCAATGGTGTATGCTGGCCCTTGAAATGGTTCCCAGTATACGTACTGCTCCAGACTCTCCTAGACCTCTCAAAGGCTTTTCTCTTCTTTCTTCCAAAGGGTTTCTTGCCCTCTCTGTCCGTCCGGTTTGGCTTCTGCTTCTGATAATCCTTCAGCTGAAACTGAGGATATCCAAGTTGATCATGAAGATGATGATGATGATCCTCAGGATAATTCTCTGTAGAATAAACTCTACCTTTATTCTGCTTAGATGAGTGCTCCTCCCTAACACAGCGCAGCTGTGCTGAATCAGGCCCTGCCCTTTGAGATGAGTGCTTAGGGATTACCTCATAGCCCTCCTGATTGAACACACGTTTCCCCACTTCAGCTCCTCTAATGGCTGCTGGAAACCTGGTGCATTCTGGGACTGGTAGTCTTTTATGGGAAAATTCTGTTTTCTTATTTCTACCAGAACTGACAGGTTGCTTGTTCAGAGTTACTTCACCTTTTCTATAGCTCCTTCCTGAGCTATGATAAGCTTCCTTATCACAGTAGACTATGGCGGTTCTTGCTGGATCTTTACTGGGACACTGATTTCCACTTTTTTATCAAGCAGTAGTGGCATGAGTATGCACTAAATAACGAGAGGCATCAAGCTGACCCGGAATTGTTCTGGGAGACGGCTAAGGTGGTATTGCGAGGCGATATCATAGGATATGCGGCGCGTAAGCGGAGGTTACTAACTGAGCAGATTGTTCATATGGAAGGACAAATGATTAAAGAGCGTCGGAGATGGGCGAGTTGTCCTAACGCCATGAATAAAAAGAGGTTGTGGGAAGCTCAAGTGGCCCTTAATGAATTACTACACAGGAGAGCTAAGAAATCCCTTATGTATTACTGCTATCAGTTATACCGCTTTGGAGATAAACCAGGGAGGCTTCTAGCTCGTTGCCTACAAGATAGCAAGGGAACTGGAACGGTGGCGGCGTTGAGAGATGCTCAGGGTCGCTTACATAAAGTTAAATTAGTCTTACCTGCTAATTGTAGTTCCTTTAGGGACTCAAGTCTAGTCCCGACCTCTGGGTTTTGCTCCTCCTCCAGCAGCTTGGAGACTGAGAAACGTCATCCTTTACTGATGACACTGGTGTATCCTGTGAGGATCCGCCTCTCTGCTCCAGTTATCTATTGACAAAGCAAACTCACCAGAGCAACAATTAAGTAGCACACATAACCACTACTATAACAAACATACTTCATTTTTTTTGTTGTTGTTTTTTTTAGGAAAAAGCTTTTTCTGTAACTTATATCAGAACTATTTAGGCCTGCCCACCTTGGAAACTGAGGGAAGCGACCTACTGTAGACCTTGAACTCTATCAGCCAATAGCTCTTACCTGTATTACTCCCCTGCTTCAGGCCTAGCTACCGGAAAGAAACACCTGGGCGGGATCCGGGACTAGACTTGAGTCCCTAAAGGAACTATAATTAGCAGGTAAGACTAATTTAACTTTCCTTAGAGTCCCTCAAGTCTAGTCCCGACCTCTGGGTACGTAACAGAGCAGTAAATCATTGGGAGGGACCCGCTAGACCAGCCTGAAGCACCGCTGATCCAAAACACGCATCCCCCTGTTGCTGAACATCCAAACGGTAATGCTTGACAAAAGGAGTCAATGACGACCAAGTCGCCGCCTTACAAATCTCCACCGCGCTCTAGTCGAATGAGCCCTCAAGCTCTCCGGAACGGGCTTCCCCTTCAAAACATAAGCTGACGCTATGGCCTCCTTATGCCACCTAGCAATGGAAGCTCTGGACGCCGACTCTCCTTTTCTCTGCCCTCCAAACAACACAAATAGCCTATCTGATCTGCGGAAACTTTTCGTCCTCTTGAGATACTTCTTCAAGGACCTACGGACATCCAAGACATGAACCTTATCAGCGTAGGAAGCCAAGGTAGACTCCCTGAGCACCGGCAAAGATATCTCGATTCAAATGAAACGGCGAAACCACCTCGGGCAAAAACGAAAGCAACGGCCTCAACACCACCTTCGTATCATAGAAGGACAAAAAAGGCTCTTTACAGGACAAGGCTTGCAACTCTGAAATTCTCCTAGCCGAACAAATCGCCACCAAGAATACCACCTTGAGAGTGAGATCCTTTAAAGAAGCCCTTGACATAGGCTCAAACGGTTCCTTGCCTAACGCCTCCAGCACAAAGGGAAGACTCCACTTCGGAACTATTTGCCTACATGGAGGCCTAATAAGGCTCACCACTCTCAAAAATCTCTTAACATCCGGGTGAGAACCTACCGCCATACCCGCTACTTTCCCCCGGTAACAAGATAACGCCGCCACCTGCACCCGCAGGGACGCTGCGGCTAAGCCTTTCTCCACTCCGTTTTGCAAGAAGGCCAACAGCTGTGGGATAGACGCTTTCAACGGCTGCAACTGTTTCTCCCCACACCATTGCTCAAACACTCGCCAGACTCGAATGTACGCTAACGATATCGACCTTTTCCGAGCCCTCAATAACGTTTCAATAACCGCAGCCGTATAGCCTCTCTTTGCTAACCGCGCCCTCTCAATAGCCAGGCCGTAAGCAAGAACCGATCCATGTAAGGCATGCATAGAGGCCCCTGCGTCAAGAGGTCCTTCCGCCGAGGCAGCCGCCATGGCTCCGCTAGCAGGAGATGCCGCAAATCCGCATACCAGGGTCTTCTGGGCCAATCCGGCGCTATCAGAATTACCGGGCCTCAATGACCCTCGACACGCTGCACCACCTTTCCGATCAGGACCCAAGGCGGAAACACGTAAAGGAGTTGCTCCATCGGCCACACCTGAATGAGAGCATCTAGGCCCTCAGATATTCGCTCCCTTCTTCTGCTGTAAAACCGATTGACTTTTGCCGACTGAAACGTTGCCATGAGATCCATGACTGGCGTCCCCCAACGGCGCACCACCATTTCGAACACTTCCCGATGCAGAACCCACTCTCCTGGGTCCACCTTCACCCGGCTTAAGAAGTCGGCTTCCACATTGTCCACTCCCGCTACATGCGCCGCCAATATCGCTGGGAGATGAACTTCGGCCCACTCGAACAACTGTTCGGCCTCGGCTTCCAGCTGTACGCTGCTTGTGCCGCCCTGCCGGTTGCTGTAGGCCACTGCTGTCGCATTGTCGGAAAACACTTGGATAGCTTGCCCGCGCAGCTCCCGTTGAAACACCTGCAGCGCAAGAGTTACCGCTCTCAACTCCAGCCTGCTGATTGCCCAACTCCTTTCCCGTTCGTTCCATTGGCCCTGTGCGAAACGTCCTTGAAAGTGAGCTCCCCAGCCTGACAAACTGGCATCCGTCGTCAGAAACACCCAAGGAGGCGCCTCTAACGGCATCCCTTTCTCCAAATTCCCGGGACGCAACCACCACTGAAGAGCCTGCCTCACCTCCGTCGGACACACCAGGACCCTGGACAGGGAATCGTTTTGGTGAGACCATCGCCTGAGCAGGGCCCTCTGTAATGGTCTCATGTGAGCTCTCGCCCATGGCACCAACTCCAAAGTCGCCGCCATGGTTCCCAGCAATTGTAGGTAGTGCCATGCCGTAGGCCTCACTCTGCGTAGAAACTGCCGGACTAGGGCCCTCAGTCCGGCCGCTTGTTGACGTGGCAGAAAAATCCGACCCGCCTCCTTATCGAAGTGGGCACCCAGATATTCCAGTTGCTGCAAAGGGGTTAACTTGCTCTTTGACATATTGACTACCCATCCTAGATTCCGCAAAAACGCTACCACTCTCTGTGTCACTGTCTCGCTCTCGTCCCTTGACTTCGCTCGGATCAACCAATCGTTCAAGTACGGATGAACGAGAATGCCCTCCTTTTGCAACGCTGCTGCTACCACCACCATCACCTTGGTGAACGTCCGTGGTGCTGTAGCGAGCCCGAAGGGCAATGCCCGAAACTGAAAATGACCTCCTGCTCTTTGATAGGCCCCGAATGAGATCGTATTGTATGTCGGCCAGATATGTGGATCCTGTCTCCAACCTGGCCGACTCCCCGACCGTATGCTCTCCATGCTCTCCTTGAATTCTCTGCGACCAGCGAAGGCAGGCTCTCGCCACCCATGCCCCACAGATCACCGCGTGCATGGAAAGCGCATTCACTTCAAACACCTGCTTCAACAGGGTGTCCAGCTTCCTATCCTGAGAATCCTTGAGAGCAGTACTACCCTCCACCGGGATGGTAGTCCTCTTTGTCACTGCCGAGACGGCAGCATCCACCTTTGGGGCCTTGAACAATTCACTATCCTTCTCCACTAGTGGATACAGACGTCCCATAAGCCTGGCACCTTTGAGGCTCGCCTCCGGCATATCCCATTCTTCCTGAATCATCTCTCGAATCACTCTATGAACCGGAAATGCCCTCTGATTTTTATGAAAAACCTGCAGCAATGGATCTTCTAATGTCTCATCCTCTGCAGGTCCAGGCGCCGGCATATTAAGAGCCTTCAGTGTCTCTGAAATGAGCGCTGGCAGCTCGTCTCTCCTAAACAACCGAAACACTCTAGCCTGGTCCTCCTTGTCTGTGATCTCGCCTTCCTCCACTTCGCTCTCAATGTCCAAATCCGGATCCTCCTCATCGGACGGGACCTCCTCCGAGACCACCGACTGTTCCTTCAACTCCGCTTCGGCTCTGGACCTCTTTGCTGCGCTGCCTGCTGCTCCTGAGCTCAAAGGAGTACCCGGCCTCTTTTCTGGCCTCTTTTCATCAATCGCGTTGGCTACATGCCTCTTTAGCTGACCCCCCCAAGACCTGCTGCATCAGGGCCACCAACTGTTCTGAAAGAAGCGCCGTGAACCCCTCCGGCAAAGATGCCTGCGAAGACAGGAGATCTGGCGCTGACGACGTACCCGCTACCGGCTCCTGACTCGGCAAATCTGCAGACACCGACTCCTGGTCTGCGCTTGGGCCCTGCAGCGGAGCCCCCCCTTCCGAGGGACTATCCAGTGTGGCTGCTTCCTGCACACAGCCGCGACAAACTCCCGCTTCTGACAGCGCGCCCTTCCTGGCGCTGCACACCAAGCAGAGAGACTTGGACGGCATCACACTACCACTGGCCCCCTGCTTGTTTTTGCTGCTTGTCTCCATGTGGTCAGGCCCTCCGTGCTATTTCGTGCCCACAAAATGGCTTGTGTCACACGCTCTGAGACCTGGAGCCTACTTACCTTACTCGTCAACCCCGGCCTCCGTGTCTTCAGGGGTACAGCCACCGCGCTCCATCGACTAGCTGCTTCCAGCGTCGGGAGCTCATCGGAGCAGAAATTCAGAGCTCCCGTCTGCCGGCGCCTGTCAGTGTGTGCGGCTTCACCTCAGCGGTTCGCAGGCAAAAACTTCTGCATCCGCTGTCTGCCGCCTGATAAACGCGGTGCTCCCTTCTCTCCTCGGAGCCTCGTCGTCTGATAACAACCCCCCTACCTCTGCTGCGTAGGTAAGAGGAGGTAGTGGGGGGGGAAGGAATGAGAAGAGAAAGGCGAGAAGGCCTCAACAGCTCTTAAAGCTACAGCTCCCCCTGTTTTGCCTAACTTAACCTACATAAGACCTAATAATCTTAAATAATCTCAAATAATCTTAAATAATCGGAAGACCCAAATCCAAAATAAAAACTGACTGTCTCTACTTAATTGCTCCTCCAGTGAACCAGGAGCCCTGGTCCACTGATCCCCCAGCTGCTTGGAGACTGAGGTAACTGGAGCAGAGAGGCGGATCCTCACAGGATATACCAGTGTCATCAGAAAAGGATGACGTTTCTCAGTTTCCAAGCTGCTGGAGGAGGAGCAAAACCCAGAGGTCGGTACTAGACTTGAGGGACGCTAAGGAAACAGACTTCGAAGATTGTTCAGGCGTTTCAATCCTTCTATCAGCACCTGTATTCGGGAGTAGAGGGGTCCTTGATCAGAATGGAGGATATTTTAAGAGAGCTGAAGCTTCCGCGGCTGGGAGTGGAACAGTGGGCCCAGTTAGAAGAGCCAATTACGGTGCAGGAAGTGCAAAGGGTCATTCAAAAAGCCAGTTGCTCCAAGACGCTTGGTCCGGATGGTTTTGGAGCCGAACTATATAAGGTATTGGAAACTTTGGTGTCCCCTTCTCTGGTGGCAGTCTTTCAACAATGAACTGAGAGGGGCCTATTCTCATGGGGTGACAATCACGCGCACATTGTGTTAATACCTAAGCCGGAGAAGGACCATACACAGGCGGCCTCTTATCGTCCAATTTCCTTGTTAAATTTCGATGTAAAAGTGATGTCTAAGATTTTGGCAGACCATCTGGCTTTGGTGCTGGGGGAATTGGTGCATGAGTCACAAGTGGGCTTTGTGAAGGGTTGGCATGCGGTAGAAAATTTGCGGAAGATCATCGCGACATTGGAGTGGGTGCACAATGGAGAACTGCAGTCACAATTGGTCAGCTTTGACATGGAGAAAGCTTTTGATCAGGTGAACTGAAAATATCTGAGGGGCTTGCTGCCGCGTTATGGTTGGGGACCATCCTTTTGTAAAATGGTAGATGTTCTCTATACGAATCCTAAAGCGGGGTTGATATGCAATGGAGTACTATCGGAGAAGTTCTTGCTGGAAAGAGGCACGTGCCAGGGTTGTCCCCTCTCCCCGCAGTTGTTTGTGCTCTCACTAGACCCATTGGTACGGAGGATAGAGGCGTCCGGAGACATTCGAGGGGTGCGGATCGGGACATCTGGGTTTAAGACGGCAGCATTTGCGGATGATATGTTAGTGCATTTGCTAGCCCCCCAGCAGTCGCTGCCTAGACTATTAGAGGCGTTTTCGTGGTTTGGCAGTTTTGCGGGATTGCGCATTAATATGGATAAATCAGAGGCTTTGGATGTGTATGGTCATTTGAGGAGTAGTTGGGGGACTACCTTCCCACTCATATGGGCAAATGATTACTTTGTCTATCTGGGTATCCTCTTGCCCAGGGACCCCAAAGAGATGTACAAAAGAAACTTTGAGTAGATATCCCTTAAGTTACGTACGCAATTACAGGTGTGGAATCCCCTTCTCCTGTCTTTGCTCGGGAGAGCGGCGGCATTGCAAATGGTAGTACTGGTTGCAAACTCTTCCGGTGTGGCTGCTTAGGAGGGATCTTACCTATTTGGAGCGAGAGATCCAGTGATTTCTTTGGAAGGGGGCGAAAGCGCGCATTCCGTTGAATCTTTTATGAGGGGTATGGAGAGGAGGGGGATAAGGGTTCCGGATCTGAGCTCTTATGGCTAGCCTGTCAAGCCAGGCATGTGGGGGACTGGTTGGGGGATACAGAGCACTATACCCCCAGGGCGCTGGAGGCGGCCTTTGTGGCTCCTCAAACACTGTTGGCGGTCATGCATGCGGAGGGATCAGCGCTATCGCCGAGATTAAATAGGAGTGTACTGCTGACTCCAGCGAGATATACCTGGAGGCAATTAAACAGGTATTGGGGTAGAGCTCCAAACGTATCCAGCTGGCTACCGTTACAGGGTAATACTAAATTTCCACCAGGATCGGACACAGTAGTGTTTCGGGAATGGCAGGACCTTGGGATATGCAAACTCAGACATATGGTGGATGCAGCGGGGAGATGCAAACCATTTGCGACTCTCTGTAGGGAATATGAGCTGAACAGGGACCAGATTTTTGCATATGCTCAGCTCTCCCACTACGTGGCCTCTTTATCTCAGGGGGAATTAGCGGTGGAGAGATCCGCGACAATCTTAGAATTCTTCAGATTAGGAGAAGGGTCTCCTCTTACAATTTCAGGTCTAAAAAGAAGCTTGGACAAATATCTGACTCCGCCAGATTATTCGCCGGAGGAGGCCGCGTGGGCGCGAGAGTTGGGTTTGGTGGTGGGGCAGGGTCTGCGAAGCCCTAAGGCGGATTTCCGGGCTCATAGAGGGGGCTAGATGGAGAGAGGTGCAGTTTAAATGTGTAATTCGGGCACATTTCTCCCCGAGGAGAGCGTTGCGGAGCCATCTTACGTCCGATGGTGGGTGCCCAAAGTGTTCTACTCCGCTGGAAGATTTGGGTCATATGTGGTGGGGGGATGTCAGCGAATTTGCTCTTACTGGGGGCAGATTAGTGATTATATGAACAGGATGATACGTCAACCGATTAGGTGGACTGGCTCTCTGGTCGCCTTGGATCAACTTGGACCACTTCACCCCAAGGGCAGATGGGAGCGTTTACTGGTGAGGAAGGCCTGTCTGGTGGGTAAGGGACTGATACTGCATAGATGGAGAGAGCAGAGCCCCCCCTACCGCAACATTGCATAGCAGTTTATGCAGTGTACAATGCATGAAAATTACACTTACCTGGTAATTGTTGTTCCTTTTGTGACTCCAGTTTAGTCCTCCACCTCTGGGTTGTGTACCTCCTCCTGCAGCTTGGAGACTGGGCATCACTGGATGTAGCCTGCTGTTCTCTCCCATCAGCCCCAGTGAACTATTGACAAAGCACACTCAAAGGAACAACAAATGATGAGGGACCTTGTCAAAGACTTTCTGAAAGTCCAAATACACTATATCAACCGACTCACCTTTGTCTACCTGTTTATTCATACCTTCAAAACAACATAACAGATTAGTAAGACAAGATCTCCCTTGTCTAAACCATGTTGGCTGTCTCCCATTAAGACATGACTAACTACATGTTCAGCAATTTTGTTCTTTATGATGGTTTCTACCATTTTTCCCGGTACTGACGTCAGGCTCACCGGCCTATAGCTCCCCGGATCACCCCTGGAACCCTTTTTAAAAATTGGTGTTACGTTCGCCACCCTCCAATCTTCAGGTATTACAGATGATTTTAATGATAGTTCACAGATTACTAATAGCAGGTCTGCAATCTCGTATTTCAGTTCTTTCAACACTCTTGGATGTATATCATCCTGCCCAGGTGATTTGCTACTCTTCAGTTTATCAAATAGTTGTAATACATCTTCCCGATGTATCGATATTTCCTTCAATTCTTCCACACCTTTAAATACCACTTCAGTCATGGGTAACATCCCTACATCTTCCTCAGTAAAGACCAAAGCAAAGAATTCATTCAGTCTCTCCGCAATCTCCTTGTCGCCTCTTAGTGCCCATTTAACCCCTCTATCATCTAATGGACCAACTGACTCTCTTCACAGGTTTTTTGCTACGAATGTACTTGAAAAAGTCTTTATTTTGCGTTTTTGCTTCCGCAGCAAGCTTCTTCTGAAATTCTCCCTTTGCCTGCCTTATCAATGCCTTGCATTTAACTTGCCAGTACTTGTGCTGTTTCCAGGTTTCGTCACTTGGCTCTTTTTTCCATTTCCTGAAAGATGCTTTTTTGGCAACAGCCGCCTCTCTGACCTCAGCTTTAAACCATGCTGGCAATTTTTTGGACTTCTTTCCACTTTTCTTAAAGCATGGGATACAGCTGGTCTGGGCTTCCAAGGTAGTATTTTCAACAACACCCAGACTTGATGTACGTCTTTAACCTTTGCAACTGCTCCTTTTATTTTTTTCTTAACTATTTTCCTCATTTTATCATAGTCTCCCTTTTGAAAGTTAAAAGGTAGTACTGTGGATTTCCTTATTATCCCTCCTCCACTAATTAAATCAAACACGATCATGCTATGATCACTATTGCCAAGTGGCCCCAACACCCTTATCTCTTGCACCAGATCTGGTGTTCCACTAAGGACTAGGTCCAATATGGCTTCCCCTCTGGTCGGTTCATGAACCAGCTGCTCCAAGAAGCAGTCATATATATCATCTAGGAACTTTATCTCCCTAGCATGTCCTGCCGTGACACTGACCCCAGTCAATACCAGGGTAATTGAAATCACCCATTATTATCACTGCGCTGTAACTTTTGTTACCTTCCTTGATTTCTTTGAGCATTTCATCATCCATTTGTTCATTCTGGCCAGGCGCTTGATAGTACACCCCCACTAACTTCGCTTTCCCCTTTTTACATGGAATTCTAATCCATAGAGATTCTACGGCAAATTTTGCTTCCTGCAAAACTTTAATCCTTTCTGATTCAATGCCCTCTCTAACAGAGCGCAACCCCTCCACCAATTTGATCAGCTCTATCATTACGATATAGTTTGTACCCAGGTGTCCCACTGTTTGTCCTCCTTCCACCATGTCTCTGAGATTCCAATCATATCTAACCTCTCATTTAGTGCTATATATTCTAACTCTCCCATCTTATTTTTTAGACTTCTATCATTTGCATACAAGCATTTTAGAGACTGTATTTTATTCATATTAATCTGGCTATTGGTAGGCATGGGTAATTTGGGATCTTTAAGCTCTATCTGCTCCATACTCGAGGGTATTTGGGCTACCTTACTCTTTTTTTGGAACCTCTCTGCTTTTGGTAGTATCCTTCAAGGATACATTCTTCCGAACCATGCACTCTTGTGCCATACGACCCCGGGCGGGAATGAGGACTAAACTGGAGTCACTAAAGGAACAACAATTACCAGGTAAGTGTAATTTTCATTTCCTTATCGTTCCTCCAGTTTAGTCCTCCACCTCTACGATGTAACACAGCAGTAATCATTGGGATGGACCTTTCCAGCCAGTTCGCAACAATGTTGACCTGAAGCAAGCATCATTCGCCACCAGAACATCTAGGTGGTAGTGCTCACTGAAAGTATGAAGAGACGACCCGTTGGCCGCTCTACTGATGTCCCCCGGTGGAACCAAACTGTGTTCTGCCCAGGAAGTCGCTTGCGCTCTGGTAGAGTGAGCCCGCAAGTCCGTCAGAACTGCACGACCTTTCACCAGATATGCTGATGCAATTGCCTCTCTAATCCATTTGGAAATGGACGCCGCTTCCCCTTTGCGGGGACCTCCGAATAACACAAAGAGATGGTCCGATTTGCGAAAGGTTTCCGAAACTTTTAAGTATCTCCGTAACACTCGTTTTATGTCCACCCGGCGCAAATTTCGATCAGAAGCGTTCCCTTCCAGAGAACCTAGCGCTGGAAGAAAAACCTTTTGATTGAGGTGAATAGCAGACCCCACCTTTGGCAAAAAGGACAGAATTGGCCACAATACCACCTCCTCTCTAGAAAAGGACAAGAACGGTTCTCTACATGATAATGCCTGTAACTCCGAAACTCGCCTCGCCAAACAGATAGCTACCAAAAACACTTTTTTATTTTAATCAAATCCTTTACCGACGCCTGGTGCAAAGGTTCAAAAGGTTCTTTAGTCAACGCTCCTAAGACCAAAATGATATCCCACGGCGTAACTATGACCCTCCTCGAGGGCCGCAGTCTGGAAACTGCTTTAAGAAAGCGTAAAACATCAGTATGAGCACCTAGCGCAATTCCCTGCACCTTTCCTCTATAGCAGGAAATAGCTGCCAACTGGACTCTCAAGGAACTAGCCGCTAGCCCCTTATCAAACCAGTCTTGCAGAAAACCTAAAACCAGGGGAATGGATACTGTAGCTACCCGAATCTGCCACTGAGAACATCAGTCCTCGAAAATACGCCAGACACACACATATGCCAGAGACGTGGACTGCTTCCTTGCTCTCAGGAAAGTGGCGATCACCGTCCCATAATAACCTTTTTTTTTTTTTTCAGCCTCACCCTTTCGGCCAAACTGTAAGCGAGAACCGATCCACCTGAGGCATTTGCAGCGGACTTGGTATCAACAAATCTTCCAACTTTGGTAATCTCCAGGGATCACCGTTGGAGCAGGCGAATAAGATCGGCGTCTTGGCCAGTCCGATGCTACCAATAGCACTCTCCCCTGATGAGCTGTGATACGCTGAATTACTCGCCCTATGAGCGCCCACGGCGAGAAGACATATAGGAGAACTGCCGACGGCCAATATTGCCTCAGGGCATCGTTCCCCTTCGACATCCGTTCTTGTCGCCGGCTGAAGAAACAACTGGCCTTTGTCGAGTGAAAAGTTGCCATGAGAACCCTGATTGGTGGTCCCCATCTGTGAACAATTTTGTGCAAACACGCCCAGATGCAATTCCCACTCCCCGGCATCCACTCGAGCCCTGCTGAGAAAATCCACCATGACATTGTCCTTTCCTGCCAAGTGTGCTACTGGAATCCCGCTGAAGGATTCCGCCTTCCCATTGTCTTTTCCTGCGATGTGCGCCGCCAATATCGCCAACAGCCAGAGTTCTACCTCAAGCAAGCCACGTTACTGCTTCTTTGTCCGTGGCCACCCTACCCGATTCGCCTTGCCGGATAATGAAAGCCACCGTTGCCGAATTCTGCAAAGCACTCGAACTGGCCGGCCCTTTACCGAGTTTTTGAACGCCTGCAGTGCTAGAGCTCTTTCTAGCATCTCGAGCTGGGAGAATTACCATTGCCCCTCCCAAAACTGACCAAGTCCCTTGTGCGAAGAGATCTCCGCCCTGTGCTCCCCAACCCGCGAGACTCACGTCTGTCACCACTGGGAGCCGCTGCAGCTGCTCCAAGGACAGACCCGCTACCCAATGTCCCGGAGCGATTCTCCATTGGAGGGGCTTCCTGACCCGAAGTGCATAGGGAAGACGCTTGCTCAGCGACCCGCTCTGGTGAGACCAATGGCTCAACAGCGGAGATTGCAATGGTCGCATGTGAAATGTGGCCCAAGGAACTACTTCCAGGGTTGTCGCCATTGCCCCGAGCAAGCAAAGGAAGCCCCAGGCCAACGGTGCCAGGAGAGTAAGAACTGGCCTACGAGCCGGCGACACACTTAAGCTCGCCGAACCGGCAAAAAAACCCCACATAGCTCCCCTCTGGGTGTCTAAGCGTACCCCCAGGTATTCCAGATCCTGAGTTGGAACCAACCAACTCCTGATCGTATTGGTCATTCAGCTGAGCCTGCTGCTTTTCGACCTCGGCCTTCACCTGACACAACCAATCGTCGAGATAGAGGTGCAGTAAGATGCCTTTTGTCCGCATTGCTGCCGCCGGTACCTGTAGAATCTTAGTGATAGTGCGCGGAGCCATTGCCAGACCTAAGGGTGACGCCTGGGATTTGTAGAACCTTCGAAACTGTGCAGATAAGCCTTTCAATTAATTGACACCAGGGACTTTTTTTTTTTTTTTTTTTTTTTTTTAAGTCAAACAGATTCTTTGGTGTCAAAATCCGATCTTTGAACTCAGAGGCCACTGAAATTAAACTGGACGACTAAACATTTCAATGGTTCCTTGAAACCTGTCAAAAGTGAGTTCCTATGGCTGGTGTCAAACCCGTAACCTTCTCCTGTAAAGTGAAACTTGTTATGATTACAAAGCGTAGGTATTTTGGAAGCTTTCATACTGAGCCGCAGAACCACCCCTGAAGTGGTTCATATGCTCCCACACCGGAAAACATCCTTCTTTAAATGCTCAATAGACTTTCTCAAAAAATGCGCACACAGATATTGCCATGAAGCAATAACAATTATCCCTCCAAAGAAAACTCTGCACCACCTCCTTACCAACCAAAGACAACCTCTTCGGTAAAGCCCATTAGAAAGTCTTCTTTTTTTTTTTCAATCAGACTTTCTCTCCTGTCCTATAGACAGGCCCTTTGAAGCTTGGAGATGACATGATGGCTGGCCAGGCTACTAATAGGCAACCTAAACCTGCAACAAAAGGGGAGCTTTAAGTCTAATTATCTAGATAGCAAGAAATCCCGAACCGTGTGAATGCTCTGCTTCAAATAAAGCTAGCACTGAAGAATTTTGAAGAATCAATGGAGTCATCCCTACCAGAAGAAGAATGAATACCTAGTATTTGCAGGCACCTGACCTTAAAGTCTTGCCTCCAGCGTGGCCAATGCCTTAGGCCTGGCTCAAATAGTGTTCTAGCCTTCCGAAGATCAGCTGTAGCAAGGTCAATCGCCAGCAGATCTGTGACCTTGCTGAGATCCCGTTTCCGAAAGGAATCACAACACTATCCCTGCTGAGATTCCTAGCCGGTTAGAGTCACCGCCTTGTGATAGGGGCAAATACTGGATTACACCGGCCAAGGGTTTTTTTTAATGCCTGATCTTCCGATGAGAAGACCACGATGGTACTTGAGCTGCCTTGTCTGAGATGAGAAAAAAAAATCCCCTAACGGCTTATGGTATCCAGAACTTTATGTTCCCATATGCCAGAGCCCTGGTTTGTTGCTATTCTTCAGAGATTAGAAGCAATGATCATCTAAAGGATACCTGTAATAAATGCAAGTTAAAACCCAGCAAGGAAACTATCAGGTCCGTCTAAGTAACACCTCCGGGTAGAACCGGACCAGGCCAGTCCTAGCCGGAAAGACCGCCCGTGTATTCTAGAGAAAAACAAAAGTTGCCACAGGCCGCTTCAACTAGTAGCCTAAAGGCTCGCCAAGGTCTTTTTTTTTTTCACTACCTTTTTAAGACCGTAAAGGAAAAGAAACCCAAAAGTGTGAAACTCACACAACCAAATTAACTAAACCATTAACCTGCCTTTGCAACGGCACCAAACCCGTTTCATAGTCGGCAGCCAAAAGACGTGGGAAGGAACTGCTCAAGAAACCCCTTAGCCGGCCACAACGGCTAAAGCGCTGCACTCATGGCCTGCGTTCAAAAGGAGCCCCGCGCTGCAAACAAGATGTTAACGGGGATTTCCCCCCAGCCAGAATAGCTTAACATTGCCCTACCTTTCGTCGATCGTAGCCCCGGCAGCTGTGCCCGACCGAGAGCTGAAATCGGGGTGACAGCTGCGCCGTTAAGACAAGCCGCACCGAAGCCCCACAGCGCCTTGTAACGCCTGTGGTAAGCGCCACTGCCTGCCGAAGCAAGGGCCACTACTGCTGTGGGCCCGAACAGCTCCTCTTCGTGCAGTTCAGTAAGGGGGAGAGGGCAGCCTTTTTGTTTTGTTTTTTACCAAATGAACATAAAACTCTAACACAAATTGTATCTTTGTGCCATGCGCTTTCTCCCCATAAAGACTTAAACGCCCCACGACAAGATTTACAAATAGTAAAATTAAAATTAAAGTAAAATTAAAGTTAAAGTAAAATCACCTCAGGCGCTGATGCCACGCTGCAGACATGCTCATAAAATGGCCGCCGCATGTAAAAGTTAGAAAAGGGTGCCAAAACGCGCCGCAGAAGAAACCGGCATGGCTGCAGCCCGTTCTCCGCTCGCCGGCCCAGTAAGCTGCCCCAAATCAAATTTATTTAACTTACTGCTCTTCAACGGGCTCTAGCCCGCGCGGCCCCGCTCAATATAGACGCGAGCGGAGAGCCACCGGGCGAGCCTCCCGTCAGTGTGCCGGTGTGAGCAGCGGGATCGTAGCCGTCCGCCGAGCCGAGGGATCTCCTTTTCTGCAACAGAGCTCTCCTCTGTTCCATCCAGGAGGAGATCTGAGAAAAGAATCTAACATTCACGGTACTGAAGGAGGCACAGAGACACCAGCATAAGGAAAGTTTTATTTCCTTTTGTTTTTTTGGGGTTTTGTTTAAAGTGACATAAACCAAAAGAAATTTAAATTTAAACTTAAAAGAAAACAACCAAATTTAAAGGTACCAATTGAAATGTAATCTAATCTAAAGCTACACTATTGCTACTTAACTGTTCCTCAAGTGAGCCCAGCACCTAGGCTCACTACATCCTCCTGCTGCATGGAGACTAGACACACTGGGGCTGATGGGAGAGACCAGCAGGCTACATCCAGTGATATCACGATTTTGACATGCCCAGTCTCCAAGCTGCAGGAGGAGGTACACAACCCAGAGGTGGAGGACTAAACTGGAGGAATGATAAGGAACATCTCTGTTGGCCTTTCTACAGGATGGCTTGTAGAAGAGCCTTTCCCTCAGCTCCCTGAAAGTTCAGGTGGCAGCTTTATGCTGTTTCCAAGGCCCAGTGGCTGTTAAGTCTCTAGCTTTGCACCCGGACGTCTCATACTTTCTCCAGGGGGTTCAGCATCTGCATCCTCCCCTTCAATCTATGATTCCTTCCTGGGATCTATGTCTGTGCTCAGTGCCCTGATGACAGTGTCCTTTGAGCCAAACATACCAGGTCATACATGGTATCAGAAAGGAAGGCCATAGCAGACTCCAATCATCCAGCGGAAGAGACTGAATCCACTGAAGCAGAGCTCGAGACATCAGGGTGGTAGATTCCACCAGTTGTGGAGCCCCTTCACTATGGCGGCTACTGTTCTACAACAATGAATCTACCTTGCAGTCCAGAAAATCCTTTAAGGCCGATCCGCCTTTCATAGGAATGGTAGTCTGTCTGGTAGCTGTTTTGACCCTCACATCCACCTTGGGCATGTCAATCAACTTGACCCACTCCTTCTCCAGGAAAGCAGAGATTTGTTTTTGCACACCCTTAGCCTCTTAGGTGGGGCACTGGGAGAGTCCCACTCTGAGGAACGAGAAGACAGTCATGGATTTTCGCACCTCTTGAAAGAGTGGGTGTACCTTCTGCTCCTGCTCCACAATGGAAGAATCCTCCAAGTTCAAAGTGGATGAGATCCCGGCAATCAACGCCACCAGTTCCTCCTTCATGGATAGGCAGATCAGTCTGGACCTTGCGCAATCTTATGAAGGTGAGAGTACATCTTCATCTACATCAGAGCCCAGTACTAAGCCATTTGAATCCAAGTCACAGTCAAAATCTTAGACAGCTCCCAGCTGCTCCACATCTCTGGAGGGGTGGGGGGGTGCCTTCGCCGGGGACGCTTAGCCAAAGGTAATTGAACAGGGCTTCCACTCTCAGCCTGCCTCACAAGAGACTACACCCAGGGACACCCAGAAGCGACAGGTTCTGAATTTCCACACCAGAAGGATCAGGTCTGCTACAAAAGGGAAAGAATTCCGGGCAGGACAATCCGGAGTCTAGATGCTCTCCTCTCAGACATGACCCCCCAATAGCAGAAGGCACAGCCACCACAGAGCTCACAGCACTGTCACCGGATCCTCCAGCTGGCTGAATATCCTTAGCCATAGTACCATCCATCATCTCCTACCCTGAGGCAGAAAGGTCGAACTATCTGTATCGCTCGGCTGGGAGGAGGAAAGCAGACCCTCCAAGGATGACTCTGAAGCTGCCATACCAGAAGAGCAGAGTCCAGAATCCAGGGATAAGGCACCTTGCTTGCCACAAGTCAAACAACGTTTCCTGGAAGAAGATACAGAGAGAGTTAGGCAAGTATCACAACAGCATGTGCTAAGGCTGTGTTGGCCCAGAGGTGTACCTTTACTGTGCTTTTATACAACATGCAGTACAGGTGCTAGAGGAGGAGCGCACATTGGAGCTACTTGGGTGGAATGTGCATTAGCACTACATGACCACCAGGTAAAAACACTACTAACGTGTGCAGAAAATGGTGGGAAACCCCACACCGTGGCAAAAGTCACCAGCGGTCCACCCAGAATTGCATCACAAGAAAACAGAATCGAAAGCCCCCAGCAAGGACAATGACGAGGTCAAGCTTTGGTACTCACCCACTGAGAGCCCCAGGCAGAGGATCTGTGCCAGGCTCAGCTCTACTCCCCTGAAATGGTGTTACTGACTGGCTGTGCAGCACTGCGTTGGCTAGCAGGCAGATCCCTCTGAGAGCCTTCTGCAATCACTGGGAGAGAGCAGGGGGGACAGAGGAGGAAGGAAGGGGTTTTGAGGATGTATGAGGCTGCTAAATTCTGACATCCTTCCAGAACCTTCCGATTTTCTGGCTGCTTAACAGGCTCTTATCCAGGGTAAGAGCATGGAGCTGAACCAATTTTCCCTCCTCCTATGGCTACCGAAAAGACCACAGTCTAGTGGAGCCTCCCATGTTGCGCTCAAGTAAAACAGTTAACTCTGTTTCTCAAGGTGGTTGATCACGAGCATTTAATCAATCTTTCCTCTCAGTCCTCAGATTTTCTTCAGAGAGAAGAAAATCCATCCACCATCTGCTGGAGACAAAGAAATACTGAAGGGACCTCTGGTTGCAGAGGCGAATAGACGCATGAAAGCGAGGTCATTCAAACCTGGGCTTTTCATTGGTTCTTGTCTCTACCAATCTGCTGGTAGAGGAACACTACCCACTTGTCTCGACTGATCTAGCAGGACGATATGTAACTAGTGTTAATCCAGCCATAACAGTGCTAATTACTGTAATCAGAAATTTAAACTAAGAGCAAGGAGCCCAAGTGCCTCTTGAATGACCCATGCAAGCAGGCCA
This sequence comes from Ichthyophis bannanicus, assembly GCA_033557465.1. Classification (NCBI taxonomy): domain Eukaryota; kingdom Metazoa; phylum Chordata; class Amphibia; order Gymnophiona; family Ichthyophiidae; genus Ichthyophis; species Ichthyophis bannanicus. The sequence goes on along the minus strand of CM066043.1, from coordinate 208,998,126 downwards.
TTTTAAAGCAAAATATTTCCCCTTGGGGGGTGGCAGTTGAGCACTATGCCTCCTACCTTCTCTATGTATCTCCTTCAGCTGTAATTCTGGGCAGCGTTTCCTCATTTTTCTAAGAAATATATGCATCATCTCATTTTTACAGAGCTGTAAGAAGTCAATCACACTATTTTATAAACTTCGTATAGTCCACATTGACATGTCACAATGACTTTTCAGCATACTTTGGTATTCCTATAAATATAAAACATGTGCACCATGCAAACTTGTTGTAAGAACATTTAGTTTTCCCACAGTACTGATTCCACTTTGGTTCTTCTAGTTTTGTTATAATTTGCTTCAATGGAAGGTCACAAAGAACCCAAAGAGCTAAAAGAAATTGGCATTCTGATGCGACAGAGCACAGAGAGGGAAAGATAGAAAAAGATGGTGCTGCTGGACTAAATTCACACCTACAAAACTCAAAAAGCTATAAAACAGGAACATCTTATAAGCTAACAAGAAAAAGAGGCAGACTGTGAAACTGTGGATCTTCTACATTAAAGAGGTACCTCAAGCTGCTCAAATTTACAGTCAAGTATGCTGGAAGAACTCAAAAGAGGAGGTTCAGAGGGAGAAAGGGGAGTTGACTTTAGCTCATGCCTTTCTCAGAAGTATCATGACGAGTTATATTCAGGTACAGCATGCATTTCCTGTCCCCAGAGGGCTTACAATTTAAGTTTGTACTTAAGGCAATGGAGAGCGAAGTGACACCCAAAATCACAAGAAGCAGTGGGATTCGAACCTGGTTTCCCTGGTTCTCAGCCTGCTTGCTTTAACCATTAGGAAACTCCTCCAATCCGACTGCTGAAAAAAGGAGGTGGTGCTGTGTGCAATGCGTGTGCTGCACAACGTGGAGTCCAACTATCCATGCCCGTGCTAACTCTCATACTCTGTCTAAGAAGAAGAAAGGCATATGCAACTACATATGTGCTCTGAAAGGAGCTCCTGCATGTTTAAGAACCATTGCTGGTACTTCTTGTTGCTGCAAGGTACTGAGAGCAGAGTCCATGTGCTGGTCTAAATCTGGGCATCAGGCAGTGGTATTTTCTCTGTGGCATACCTGATCAAGTCTAAAAGGTACAGTGTGAAAAGGTACACTGACTAGAAAACGCAAGATTTAACTACTGTGCTACAGTGCCACCTTGTGCAAATTTTACAAACTTAATTCAGCTACGTAGCACCATCTAACAGAGATCCCAATCATTCCAATATATATCGAGAGATGTCAGGATACAGAATGCTAAATTAAAGCTTTTACACTTAAAAATAGCACAAGGTGTATAAGGGGAGAAAATACAGTAGAGAGGTTAATAATAAATGGTATTCTGGATTACTGAAATTTTAATTTGGAAAAAAGCAAAAATTATCTTAAGTTTAAAATATTGTGAGCAAAAGCTCTAATCACCAAAGTTACAAAAGTGAAACAATCTCCCATCTCTCACAAAGCATAGTTACTCACCTGTAGCAGGTATTCTCCATGAACAGCAGGAATAAGTCCTCACATATGGACAATGTCACCAACGGAGCCCTGCATGGGCATTCTCCTCAGCTTCCAAAGGAAGCTTTTGGGAGGCACATTATGCATGCACACCTGCCTTCCTGCCTGCCACGGTGCCATCTTCTCCAGGCTAATAACATAGCAGGAGCCAAAAGAGGCAACTCCCCAGGGAGGTGAGAGGGTTGTGAGGACTTATTCCTGCTGTTCACGGAGAACACCTTCTACAGGTGAGTAACTATGCTTTCTCTGTGAACAAGCTGGGAGCAAGACGTCACATATGGGACTCCCAAGCTACAGGTTACTGGAACCAGAGGAGATCAACAGCGGCAACCAAGCTGGTGAAGCTAGCAAGAATAGGGTTGTCGCACAAGGGACTCATCTGATTCAGCATCCTTAGCAGACATCAACCTCAGGAGTTTTAGTAGGTAGCCTGGATGGACAGAAGGGCCAGTGGACAGATGTTGACTCTAAGACCCAAAGAAATGCCAGAGCACGGCTTGGCCAAAGTTGCTGTCCTGTCGGGAATCCCTATCCAGACAGTAATGGGCTGCAAAGGTATGGACTGAAGACTACGTAGAAGCAATGTAGATCTCCTCTGCAGAAACAGCAGAGATTGGCCACTGATGCAGCCATAGCATGGGTATTGTGGGCCGTGACATGGCCCTCAAGGCTCAACTCAGCCTGGGAATAACTGTGAGTGATGCAGTCCACTAGCCAAAGGGATAGCATGCGCTTCGAGACAGCAGTGACCTGGGGTCGAAGGAAACAAACAGTTGGGTGGATTGGCAGTGCGCCTTTGTGCACTCCAGGTAGAAGGCTAGAGCCCACTTGCAGTCCAAGTTATGCAATGCTGCCTCACCCTGGGTGGCGTAAGGCCAGGGGAAGAAGGTTGGTAAGACTATCAACTGGTTAAAGTGGAACGCAGAAACCACTTTCAACAGAAAGCAAAAGTGCATGCAAAGAACCACCCTGTTCTGTTGAAACTTGGTGTAAGATGAATGAGCCACAAAGGCCTGTAATTCACTGATGTATCGGGCTGACATGGCCACCACCAGAAAGAGGACCTTCCAGGTCATGAATTTCAGGGGCTCGAACGATGCCTGCATCATCTGAGCAAGTACCACATTGAGATCCCAAGCCACCGTAGGGGGCTTGAGCAGAAGCTTTGAGAGTAGCAGGCCCTGCATGAAGCAAGTCACAAGAGGCTGGGCAGAAATGGCTTCCCCTGGGAGCTGTGATGGTACACCCCTATCTCGCTGAGGTAAACGTGAACCAAATTTTACTTCAGGCTCGAGTCCGAGAGGTGGAGGAGGTACTATAGCAGCTGCTCCACGGCACCCAAGCAGCAGGCTGCAAACATCCACCACTTTAGCACGTAGGCCTTGCATGTCAAGTCCTTGAGGAATGCCAAAAGAATGTTCGTAACACCCTCGGGAAGATTGAGCTCCAAGAGGACTCAGCATCCACACCGTTAGGGCCAATGAGTGGACATTAGGGGGCAGCAAGGTTCCACCCTTCTGTGAGATGAGGTCCGGGGTAGAGTACAGACAGAGAGGCTCTCTCAGTGAGAACTGCAGCAGTAGTGGCAACCATGGCTGTTGAGGCCAAAAAGGAGCGATGAAGATCATGCAGCCCTTGTCAGTCTGGAGCTTCAGGAGGGTTTGCGACACAAGTGATATCGGTGGTGGGGGGGGGCATGCATACAGCTGGCCCTCCCCCAGTGGAGGAGGAAGGTATCCAAGGCCAGGCAGTTGATGGCCAGCCTCTGGGAGCAGAACTGGTCCACCTGGGCATTGTGTACCATGGTGAAGAGATCCCCCACAGGAGTACTCCATTCCTGAAAGATCCAGTTCACCACAGTCCTGTTGAGGTCCATTCATGTGGCTGAAGTACTCTGCTAAGCTGATTCACTAGGCCATTGAGCTTACTGGGCAGGCAAGTCGCTCTGAGCTCCATGTCGTGGAACAGGGCGAACCTCCACAATCAAACCGCCTCCCAGCAGAGGAGGTACAAGCCTATGTTCCCTTGCTTGTTCACACAGAACATTGCCACCTAGTTGTCTGTTTGGATCAGGACCACCTGGTTGGCCAGGTGTGCTCGGAAGGCACAGAGGGCATTGGTAATCGCCCGAAGTTCAAGGAAGCTGATCTGGATATGGCTCTCCTGCTCAGACCCCAGGCCCTGCAGTTGAGCCTCCCAACCAAGTTTGGTTGATCTGTTGTGAGTGTCTTGTGGGAGACTGCTGTTTGGAATGGGAGGCCTTTGAGCACGCTCTCCGGCTTGAGCCACCAGTCGAGGGACCAACCCAGAGACACTGTGACCACCACTCTGTCCCAGAGGCAACCCTTCGCCTGCTTCCATTACATGCTTAAGGTCCCTTGGGCCTGCCGCATGAAGAGACAGGTCTGAGGGGTGACATGCACTGTGGCAGCCATATGGCCAAACACCCACAACATATTTCAGGGCCAAAGTACGGCACTGGCACTGCACCGCACTCACCAACCACTGCATGCAGTCTTCTGTTAGAATACCACTCGGGCACGAGCTGTATTGAGGAGGGTCCCAATGAACTCCAGCTGCTGCACAGCCTGGAGATGGGACTTCGGGTAGTTGATCATGAAGGCCAGCCACTCGAGCACCTGAAAGGTGTGGGATCTTTGATGAGCCAGTTATCCAAGTACAGGGAAGACAAGACCCCCATGATCTGGAGGTAGGCAGCTGCCACTGCCAGGCACTTCATGAAGACCCTTGGAGCTGAGGCCAGCCCAAAAGGAAGCACTCGATACTGATAGTGCTGGCCTCCAAGCACGAACCGTAGAAACTGTCTGTGACTTGGGTGGATCGGGATGTGTGTGTACACATCCTTTAGATCCAAAGAGCATAGCCAATCATCCTGTAGAAGGTACAGGAGCAGCGTCCCCAGCAAGACCATCTTGAACTTCTCGCGCACCAGGATCCGGTTTAGGTTCTGCAGGTCCAAGATGGGCCGGAACCCGCCGATCTTCTTGGGAACCAGGAAGTATCTGGAATAGAAGCCCCATCCAACCTGTGCTGGAGGAAACAACTTGATGGCTAGGTCAGCTAACAGAGCGGAGACTTCTTCCTGTAGTAGGCTCTGGTGCGCAAGGTCCATGGGGTACTCCCCTGGGGTATATGGAGGCGAGAGCTGGGCAAGGTTCAGTCAATATCCGCTCTGGACAATCTACAACACCCAGGCATCCAAGATGAAGGCCTACCTGTGGGCAAAGTGGATGAGCCCCCCCCCCCCCGCCCGAGAGGGTACCCTGACAGACAGCGGACAGCTGACTATGCTCCTGAGCAACCCGTCAAAACCCCACTCCTGGCTTGGGCTGTGGGACTTTCTCCCTCCACTGCTGGCGGCGGGCCTGCGCCTTCGGTTGGGCTGGTGGCTGGGCAGGGTAATACCAGCGCAGGTATGGGTAGAAAACCTTCTTATCCTGATGTTTCTTCCGCAAGGAATTCACGGTGTTCTTGGATAGCCTAAAAAGGATTACATGCTCCTTCTCGTGCACCTCTGCCTTTTCCTCCATCGGCTTCCCAAAGAGGTTCTCTCCCGGCAGAGAACACTGGCTATCTTGTCCTGGACCCACTGTAATCAGAGGACTGCAACAATGTCAGTGATGCCTACCACAACTACTCTGCCTGCAGACTCGAAAGCATCATAGGCACCACACACCATGAACTTGGAGCAGTCCTTGCCATGGCCCACCAAGGCCTGAAAGGCCTCGCGATGGTCCTCGAGGACGAGGGCGGAAAGTTCTTCCAGGTCTAGCATGATGTCTTTGAGGAACATGCTCATAAAGGTCTGGTAGGCCAGGCCCCTGGCAACCAGCATTTAACCCTAATAGCATTTTCTCCTGAAGGAGTCCAGGGTTCAAGCCTCACAGCACGGGGGTACCAAGGAATGGTCTTGGTGCTTTTAACCTGCTTCATTTATTTATTTATTTATTTAAACTGTATTTATATCCCGCTTTTCACCGGGTCAAAGTGTTTAAACAACTAAAGGGGGGGGACAATAATCAATTCTTAGGGTGGAGGGGCTGTCACCGTGGAGGCCAACATTAATGACCTGAACAAGGCTCCAAGGCTAACTCAACCATAATAGAGTTGTGTGGTAATTGAGGCATCTCAAAGCCTGCGGCCTTTTGGACTCTGTACAGGGAATTAAGTCTCCAGCTGATGACATGAACCATAAGAGGTGTTTCCCACAGCCGCAACATCTTTGTTAGTGATATAGAGGAAGGGCTGTTGGGTAAGGTTTGCCTCTTTGCGGATGATACCAAAATCTGCAATAGAGTAGACACCCAGGAAGGTGTAGATAACATGAGGAGGCATCTAGCTAAGCTTGAAGAATGGTCTAGAATTTGGCAGCTGGGATTTAATGTTAAAAAATGTAAGGTCTTCTCTGCCTAAGGAGTGAACCCAATTGTAGATAGTGGTACCGGTCTGTTTCTTTCAACCGATATAGATCTCGGACGCCCTCAAACTCTCTTATCCCTTGCCCAAAAACTATCTGAGACACGTTTTGCAGCCCCTGCTGTGCCCATCTGGTCAGGACCATCACATCAGGGCCTATGCCCTCTTCGCAACAGGCCAGCAAGGACATCCCACGTGCCCACCTCTTCTCCCCAATCAACTTCCTCCTATGTACCTGCCACACCCCCAGAGTATGCCCCACCATTGGATTGTCTCCCTTACTTCCCTCCCCCCCCCCAGACGAGGCGTTCCAGCTCCCCAGGCCGAAGTCCTGCTTCCTCCATCGTCACCCAGTGCTTATGTTGTTCCCTCAACCACGAGTATACCGCCCGCACCTGTGCTGCCACGTAATATTTCCGGAAATTGGGGACCCCCATACCCCCCTCTATCCTAGCCACTTGCAATGTTCTAGCTGCCACCCTGGGCCTTTTATTCCCCCATATAAACCCCCCGACTTGCTTTTGCAGTCTAGCCAGCGTCCTAGTTGGTATCGCCACCGGCAGCACTTGAAAAAGAAAAAGAAACTGGGGGAGCAACATCATTTTCACCACTGCCACTTTCCCCAGCCATGATATGAACCCCCTGTTCCAGGCTCCCAATTGTGCCTCTACTTGCCCAAATACCTTCGGGTAGTTCAGCTCATAAAGATCCTGCAGATCCCGCCCTAGAGATACACCAAGATACCGAATAGATCTCGTCGCCCACCGAAATTTAAATTTTTGACGTAAGCCCGCTTGCTGCTCTTCCCCTACCGACAAATTCAAAATTTCCGACTTATTCCAATTGATCGTAAAACCCGCCAGTTCCCCATATTCCTGCACCTCCCTCATGATTTCAGGCACCGTGTCTTGCGGCCTAGTGGCCATAAGCAGGATATCATCAGCAAACATTGCCAATTTGTATTCCCTCTGTCCTACGACCACCCCCCTAATGTCTACGTTCTTCCTAATTCTCCCTGCTAACGGTTCCAACGATAAGGCGAACAGTAACGGTGAGAGTGGACACCCCTGTCGCGTCCCCCTCCCCAGCGGGAAGAATCCTGAATATCCTCCATTTATACGCACACAGGCCGTAGGTCTCTCATACAATGACCTAATCCAGCCAACAAACCCATTCCCGAACCCCATGTGTTCCAAGACGGAGAATAAAAATCTCCACGACACTTGGTCGAAGGCTTTTTCTGCATCCAACGATACCAGCAGTGCTGGCTCTGGATTGCGTTTCACGGACCAAATCACATTCAGCGCTTTTGCAGGAACCAGGCTGGTTTGAGGGCAGTTGTCTGGGCTCGCTGGGGAGGAAGGGGGTTATTTCCAGAATATATAAAGGGCTGACAGAGAGAGGGAGAGAGAAATTAAGTTATATGAAGGCGTGGGAGAAGGACTTGGAGGTTGAGTGGGAGGTGGAAGAGTGGGAGCGAATAGCTCAAGGCATAGCGAGGGTGTCTCTCGCCACGTCCCTGAGGGAGAATGGATGGAAAGTGCTGTCTAGGTGGTATTTGACGCCTGAGCACCTGTGCAAAGCGGGGGCTCGAGGGACGGATGTGTGTTGGAGAATGTGTGGAGAGAAGGGAACTTGGCTGCATATGTGGTGGACGTGCCCAGTAGTACGCCAATATTGGGAAAAAATTGGGGACATCCTGGAGGGTATATTAGGCGCCCGAATCCCCTTGACACCAGAGTTATGTCTCCTACTAAAGCAGAATGACGTCGCAGAGGGGAATTGGAGTATTGTGCGGCAATGTATAATGGCGTCCCGTTGTGAAATAGCACAACATTGGAAACAGGGGGTCATGCCGCCCATAGGGAAATATACAGTGCGCCTGGCAGAACTGTATCAAATGCATAAATTAACAGGGCTAAAGAAGGGGAACGGTGATAGGGTGGAAAGGCGGTGGGAGGGTGTGTGGCGATGGTTAAGCAGGGGCGGGGAAGCATAGATTGGGTACTTTGGCGGGTGTAAGAAGATTGACACTGGTGGTACACTCAGCAAGATCAGGTAGAGGGGGGAAGGGTGGGGGGGGGCAGGGGAAGGGAAGGGGGAGGGGGGGAATTTACAGCTAGCCAGTTAAAGGGGTTTTTGTGGTGTAAACTTTATGTACTACCTAACATGCATAGGAAAGAAGTAATCATTACAAAGGTAGGAGATGTTCAATGTTGGTTTATTAGAGAATGTTGTGACAGTGGCTGCATCTATATTAGAAGTTGGTTGGTAAGAATGTACATACAGTTTTGTTAATGGTACAGATATATCTGAGATGCATAATTGGTGTTTTGTATAACAAAGGAACTGAATAAAAATTTAAAGTTAAAAAAAAAAAAAAAAAAAAAAAAGGTAAGGTCATGCATTTGGGCTGCAGCAATCCAAGGGAGCAATATAGTATAGGGGGTGAAGTACTTTTGTCCACTAAAGAAGAGCGAAACCTAGGCGTGGTTGTTTCTGATGATCTTAAAGTAGCTAAACAGGTAGAAAAGGCGACGGCAAAAGCTAGGAGGATGCTTGGGTGCATATGCAGAGGAATGGCTAGCAGAAAAAAGGAGGTGATAGTGTCTCTGTATAAGTCTTTGGTGCGACCTCATTTGGAGTATAGTGTGCAATTCTGGAGCCCGCACCTTCAAAAGGATCTGAACACGATGGAGTCGGTGCAGAGGGTGGCTACTAAAATGGTTAGTGGTCTTCATTATAAAGCATATGAAGACAGACTTAAGGATCTTAATATGTACACCTTAGAAGAAAGGAGGGATAGAGGTGATATGATTGAGATGTTTAAATACCTCCGTGGCATAAATGTTCAGGCAGAGAGCTTCTTTCAATTGAAAGCTAGTTCTGCTACGAGGGGACATGGGATGAGGGTGAAGGGGGATAGATTCAGGAGTGATATGCGGAAATATTTCTTTACAGAAAGAGTGGTGGATCCATGGAATAGTCTCCCAGTGGAGGTGGTAGAGATGAGGATAGTAACTGAATTCAAAAAAGCATGGGACAAACAGATAGGATCTCTAAAGGAAAAAAGGGGACTGTTGTAGTTGTTGATATGGAAGGACAGACTAGATAGCGAACACAAGAAAGAGCACTAGGCCCTTGCAGCAAGAAGTACAAACACACCAAGCGAGAGACGTAAGAAGGTCACAGGTGCTTTATAGTAATTGGGTAACAAACTCCGGAGAGTTTGTTACCCGATTACTTCGTCGGAGGTTTTTTGAATCTCATCGGATATATTTCTACAGTTCTCAAAGCATAGAGGAAATTATATTGCACAGGTATATTCTGTAGTTTCCCTAAGAAAGTTACACAGTGTGCACCACTGCATACCCCCTGAGAAAGGCATTGCCGAAATGCGTTGGGGATTAATCAATAAAGCACCTGTGACCTTCTTACGTCTCTCGCTTGGTGTGTTAGGACAGACTAGATATGACGACAGAAAAAGACCACATGGCCTATTTCTATGTTAGAGCAGCCTTTGCGGGACATGGTGCATGGGAACCATCACCGCCTCCCTTGGGGGCCAAGGGGTACTGGAGGAACTCTAGCTCCTCTACCCTCAGTTCCTCCTCCGATTCCAGAGAGAAGGGGATGGCCTTGGCCATGTACCTGATGAAGTCCTGGAAGGACATGTCCTCCAGAGGCGACTTACACCACTCAGGGGGAGGCAACAGGTCAGATGAGAGGTCAGGGGACCGGAGGTCCGAAGCCGTTGCTTCCTCGTCAGTCTCCCATTCTGACTCTGATTCTGAGAGGAAATTGAAGTAGTGCCGGGTCTCTTCCCCTGCCGGCTCCGTGACGGGGGAGAAGGTGGACACCAGTAGCCCCTGTGCTGCCCCATATGTGGCCATCAGTACCCCTGGGCATTGGATTCCAACATACTGGACAGGGAGATAGCCATTAGAACCGGTGTCAATTCAGACCTAGACCCGATGCACCTGCCTCAGAAGGCAGGGCATGGGTCTCCAGAAAAGGCTGGATGGAGTGCGGTGACAATGACACCAGTGCCGCAAAGCCTGTGTTTCGTAAGGTTAGAACCACTGCCAAGTGAGCTTTGAGGGCTCAAAGGCATTCTCCAGAACCACCATCTGTGACGGAGCCAATGCCGCAGCCGCAGTCACCGATATCAACACTTCAGGTGGAGACTCCACGATGATTGTCTCCTGATGCACCAATCAGTTGCCCTCGCAGTGAGAAGGGCTGCGATGACTATGCACCTGGACTTTCTCCCGGTACTCACTCTGACGTTGACGGGATCTCAACGGAGGTTCTCCTCTCGATGCCCGGGCACCCTGTCTCTGACTGGGCACGGAGCTTTTACCCAGTGGACGTCTCAGCAGAAATGTTGGAAGGTGTTGACGTTGACGTCGGTGTCGAGGAGGCTGAGCCAAAAAGGGACTCCTTCTGTTTTTCTTGACCCTTCAGTCCCTGTTGCGTCATCTGCAGAGATAGACTGCAGGCTCGGGTCCAAGGCACTGTATGCACTAGTTGTGGCAGTCAATGACAGAGATGGTCCTGCCACACTTGGTGCATTTTTGAAGCCACTGGCTGGCTTAGGTATGTCAAAAAATACCACCGCGACCAAGTTAAACTCAATAGCAGCTGTGAGCGAGAAAAATTCCAAAAGGGGAAAAAGCCCCTAAATGTCGTAGAAAAAGGATAAAGAAAAAAAAGATAGACCGACAGAGCCAATAACAGACGGCAAGAAAATCAGAAAAAAAAAATCGGCCTATGAGGGTTAAGAAAGAAAATGTTTTTCCGGATGCAGGAACATGTCCTAGGGGCTCCACATAAAAAAAGAAGACTAGAGAAGATGGTGCTTTAACATAGTAAAATAGTATATAATGGCAGATAAAGACCAGCATGGTCCATCTAGTCTGTCCAGCAAGGTGGCAAAAGTAGGTGCGCCCGCCGCTCCGTGCAGGTCACCCCTACCAATGCCTTTGTTTAGGGGTGTACCTGCCACTCCATGCAGGTCAACTCTACTTGTTGAGATATCAGAGACAGTTAAGCTTATTTTGATTTTATTCTGTTTCTATAAAGAGATCCACTGTGTCTGTCCCGTGTCATTTTGAATTCTGTCACTATATTTGCACCCACCATTTTCATCAAGAGGGTAATTCCAAGCATCCACCATTCTTTCAATGAAAAAGTATTTCCTGATGTTGTCTTTCAGTTTACCCCCTCGCAGCTTCATGTTATGCCCTCTAGTATTACATCTTCCCCGTCTTTGAAAAAGGGTTGTTTGTTCATTAATACTCTAAGCATTTAAAGGTCTGTATCATATCTCCCCGTCCCTCCTCTCCTTTAGAATATACATATTTAGGTATTGGAGTCTCTTTTCATATGTCTTCGGGAGCAGATTCCAAATCATTTTGGTCACCTTCCTCTGAACCATTTCCAGTCTTTTTATATCCTTTGAGAGATATGTTCTCCAAAACTGAACACAATATTCCAAGTGAGGCCTTCGGGTGCAGCAATAAATAAAAGGTTTTCTATAACACTTTGCTCTAACCTGGTAGTCTCACCAGCGACTTGTACAGTGGCATTAGTACCTCCTCCTTTCTGCTGGTAATTCCTCTCTGTACTCAACCAAGCATCCTTCTGGCTTTGGCCACCACCTTGTCACACTGTTTCACCACTTTGAGATCCTCAGAAACAAGCACTCCAAGGTCCTTCTTCTGGTCCGTGCACACCAACCTAGTGCCCCCTATCTCAGATAATTCCCTTGGATTTCTGCATCCCCAAGTGCATGACACTGCACTTCTTCACATTAAATCTTAACTGCCAAGCATTAGACCATTCTTCCAGCTTTTGCAGATCTTTCCTCATGTTATCCACTCCCTCAGGGGAGTACACTTTGTTGAAAATTTTTGTGTCATCTGCAAAAAGACAAACTCTTCCATTCAGTCCTTCAGCAATATCACTCACAAATACATTGAACAGTACCAGCCCCAGGACCGATCCCTGGGGCACACCACTAATCATCTTCCTTTCATCAGAGTGATTTCAGTTTACCATCATCTTCTGTCGTCTGTCAGTCAAACAATTTCTGATCCAGTTCACCACCTTGGGACCCATCCCCAGGCTGGTCAGTTTATTGATAAACCTCCTATGAGGAACAGTATCAAAGGCTTTGCTGAAATCTAGATAGATCACATCCATTGCATGCCCTTGATCTAGTTCTCTGGTCACCCAGTCAAAGAACTCAAACAGATTTGTTTGGCATGATCGTCCTTTGGTAAAACCATACTGCTTTGGATCATGCAACCTATTGGTTTCGAGAAAGTCTACTATTCTCTCTTTCAGGATCGCCTCCATTACTTTTCCCACTACCGAGGTAAGGCTTACTGGCCTGTAGTTTGCCACTTCTTCCCTTATTACCATCTTGCCCCTTTACCAGTCCTGCGGAACTTCTCCTGTCTCCAAGGATATATTAAAAACATCCTTTAAAGGCCCTGCAAGAACCTATCTGAGATCTTTCAGAATCCTGGGATGTATCCCATCTGGTCCCATGGCTTTGTCCACTTTCAGTTTTGCAAGCTGTTCAAACACATCTTCTGTGAATGGTGTGGTATCTACACCACTCCCACTTGTATATTTGTCAAATCACAGGTGGTCCTTCTCCAGGATTTTCTTTAGTAAAAACAGAAGTATTTGTTTAGCATTTTCGCTTTTTCAACATCACTTTCCACAAATCCATTTCCTAGCACTTTTGAGTCTTGTAATTTCACCTCTGATCTTCCTCTTCTCCCGAATATACCTGAAAAAAGCTTTACCACCACGCTTTAGATCTTTAGCCATCTTTTCTTCTGCTTTTGGCTTTGCTATCCTTATTTCTCTTTTTGTCTCTTTTAGCTTTATCCTGTATTCTTTTCGGTGTTCCTCTTTTTGCAAACTTCTGAATTTTGTGAAAGCTGCGGGTTTTTTGCCTTTATTTGTGCAGCCACTTCTTTAGAAAACCAAATAGGTTTCCTTTTCCTCTTGTTTTTATTTACTTTCCTTACATATGTATCTGTTGCCCCTTGTATTGCCTCCTTTAGTTTAGCCCACTGCAATTCCACTTCACTTATCTCCTCCCACCCTGCCAGCTCCTCCTTCAGGCACTTGCCCATTTTCCCCAAAGTCAGCGTTTTTGAAATCTAGGACTTTGAGCTTGCTGTGAGGGGACTCTGCCTTGGCTTTTATCTCAAACCACACCGTGTGATGATCACTGCTGCTCAAATGGGCACCCACCCAGACATTCAACACACTTTCTCTGTAAGTGAGTACTAAATCCAGCATCGAACTTTCCCTGGTCGTTTCCATCATCATTTGTCTAAGCAATGCATCTTGGAAGGCATCCACAATTTTTTTTTTTACTTCTTTCCACATTTGCAGAAGGAATACTCCAATCCACATTGGGTAGATTAAAGTCATCCAATATGATCATTTCCCCTTCATGACTATCTTTGCATTATCAATAATCAAGTCTCTATCCACTTCTTTGGTTTGAGTTGGAGGCCTGTAGGCTACACCAGCATGGATAATAATGCCAGCTCCTCTTTCGAACACAATCCACAGGGCGGCTTTCTTTTCCTCACATCCTCTGCATTTCAGCAGCTGCAATATTGCTTTTGACATATAGGGCTACTCCTTCTCCCTTTCTACCCTCTTTATCTCTTCTAAACAGATTATAGCCAGCTATGGCTATATCCCATTCATGCGACTCGTTAAACCATGTTTCTGTAATAGCCACAATACCCAAGTCCATTTCTACCAATAGGGCTTCCAGGTCAGAAACTTTGTTTACTAGGCTTCGAGCATTTGTGCTCATTGCTTTCCAGCATTTGTTGACTGGCTTACCTGTATTTTGCATGGATTTTGTTCTACATGCCTCTTCCCACTTGCCATTGATGTGTGGTTTAAAAGTGTGGCTGTTTCCAATGTTATTATGCTTTTGCTGGGAGTGATGTCCTGAACTTGCCCGTCTCCATCCGTCACCCCCTTTCCCTAGTTTAAATACCTGTTCACATACTCACTGAATTTTTCATTTACGCTCCTTTTCCCTGCGACAAAGAGATGTAGTCCATCAGCACAGTATAGTCTCTTGTTGATCCATCTGTTTCCCCAGTCGCCTATATATCTAAATCCTTCTTGTTTGCACCAGGTTTGGAGCCATGTATTAAAGTTGTTTATGCGATGCAGCCTTTCTGCCCCCTTACCAAGAACAGGTAGAACTTCTGAGAATGCTATAGTGTTAACAATGGGCTTGAGTTTTTTCTCCCAGGTGTGGAAGTCCCTTTGAACTGCAGAGGCACTGTTTCTAGCCAGGTCATTTGTACCCAAGTGGATGACAACGTCAATTTTGGAGTGCTCACTTTCTGCACTAACTATACTAACAATCTGGTTCATAGTCCTGCTGGCTGAAGAGCCTAGGAGGCATTTGACCATCTTTTTCTCATTTGAACTGTGTTCCCAAGTTGGTGCCTCTGATGATGGAATCTCCAAGTAGCAGTAGTTTTCCGTTTTGTGAATTTTTCTTCATATTTGGTGCATTATCAGTAGATTAGGCATTAACTTTCTCATTTAAGGGCACTTCAGTTTCCACAGACTGGGCGCCCTCCTTTTCCAAGGCAGAGAAGACATTATTCAGGGATATCTCTTGATTTAGAGGGTGTCTCTGTGTTACAGGTCACAACCTACCAGCCCACTGTGATCCATGTATTCCTGGGCTCTGATTCTTTGTGGGAGTGGTGGTGGATTTTGTTCAGTCTGTACCCTAGAGGAGGTGTGTTTAATTGCAACTAATTCTTCCCTTAGTAGAGTACAACTAATTCTTCCTTTAGCAGATGGGAAGGCAGGCACACACATGCACAGTGTGCCTCCCAAAAGCTGCCTTTGGAAGCTGGGGAGCGTTCCTGTGCAGGGCTTCATCGGTAAAGTCACCCATACGTGAGTACTTACTTCCTGCTTGTTCACAGAGAAACATTCATTCTTCAAACATCTTTCAGAACTCCTCATGTATTCACTCACCATTCTAACACTGCTGTATCTCCTACTTACGATAAATACCTGAGCTGAGAGCGATACCAAAATACTGTATGTTATTTATTTAGCTATTTTTATAGACTGCTTTATCTGTCTAAGAAGGGTTTTTAAAGCTTTGTTTTATTAAAGATTAAACTAATGAAATTAATAATCAGTAGGGAACAGCAGCTGATCGGAGGAAGAGGGCGCTGAGGTGAAAGAAATACATATATCTCTCTTTTCCTCTTAAAAACCTCCTCCTTTCTCTTTTAAAGCACCATAAAAGCAGCACTCAACTCTCTCTTCCTCTAGAAACTACTAGCAACAATGCTGCAGCAAGCTCAACTCCAACCAGCCTGAGAATCAGTATTAGCTTCTAATGAATTTATTAATACCAATAAAAGAGAATCACCTGAATGAGATCCAGAATGCCCAGTTCACTCTCAGAGGAATCCACGCAGAATACAAAGTACAGTGTGGCATAGTGGCGGTAAATCAATTTGTAATCAGAACCACCAATCAAACTGAAAGATAAAAAAAGCAACAAAAAGAAAAAGCTGGAAAATGTAATTAAGTTTCTGATTTGTCACACTTTATACATTTTGGGGATACTTTTATAAAAGAGGAGTCTATTTTATAAAGCCATGAAATCTTACAAACGCCCCAACACAAAAACTGCTTAATGAACACTTAGATTAATTAATATTATCATATATTGTGGGCTATCGAATTACATAAAATACTTAGTAGATTAATAACATCAACAGTACACAGCATTTTCATCATCTGTCTGTCATAAAATTTGTAATATTTAGATTGGAACATTTTCAATGAGTTCTCAAAAGAACTTTTATCCATCTATGGAAACCATACTGCTCTTCTCTATCCGGTATACCTAATCTCCTCTTAAGCCCCTGTCCACTAATAAGGGGACAAAACATTTTACGAGCTTTTCCTGGAAAATGGGTTTTTATTTTATTCCATATTTAGAATGACTGAACCCTCTCCAGTACAGTGCTTACAAAATTCTTCACATCCCTGTACATTTTTTCACATTTATGTATTTAGTTTACTACAGCCAACTATATTATCCTTTTCCCAGATAAAACCAACTTGTCCAAAATGGTCTATATCGAAATTATAAATCTTCAATAAAACAATAAAAACAAAACATATGAAACAATGTAGATAATACATGACAAATATACTATGCCCACCCTAAAATAAAGGCAGGCAGCCAGCCAGTGCCAACTCAAAGTCTTCCACTTAGCCTGCTCTGCTAAACAGGAGGAAAATGTCAGGTCTTCGCCTTATTCTTACGTCTCTATTTTTTTCCTTTATGCCTACTTTCTGTTAGCAATGACTTCTACGAAACTAGGCCCTTGCTCTATAATTTGCTGCCTTCTGCAATACATTCCCTGCTGGCATCACCAATAAGGCTCCCTGATTCAATCTGTTTCTGTAATGGAACATACTATTGCACTTATCCTGTCCCTCCCCCACTCCACCAAGCCACTTTCAATACAAAAGAGCAACTATTTTAATTACTTTTTGAATATTTATATAAGGAAGCAAAAAGTCTTGCTTGCTTAAGTCATCACACCACTTGCTTCAGTACTTGGTGGAAGCCCTCTTTGCAGCCATGAGTCATTTAAGATTAGTATCTATCAAAATTGCACAATGAAATGGTATACTTTTTGTCCATTTTTTTTCAGCATAGTTCAAGCTCTTTCATATTGAATGGGGATCATCTGTGGACTGTAGTCTTCAAATCTTACTGCAGATTTTCTGTTGGATTAAGGTCTAGGCATTGGCTGGGCCGTTCAAGGACGTTCACTTTTTTCTTGCTAGGCCACTCCCATCGTTGCTTTTGTTTTGTGCTTACGATCACTATTCTGCTGAAAAATGGATATTTTCCCCAGTTCAAGGTCTATGGCAGACTGGGACAGATTTTACTCCAGTATCTGTCTGTATTTTGCACTATTCATCTTTTCCTCAACCTTCGCTACCGTCCCTAACTCCACTGCTGCAAAGCATCCCCTCAACCAAACGCTGCCACACCATCATGCTTAATTCTAAGGATGGTTTTAGGCTGCGTGATACAGACATTTGTTTTTATACTGCACATAATTGCTTAGCTTCGAGACCAAAAGGTTCAGGATTGGTTTCAGACCACAAAACCATTCTTCCATGTATGCAGTGTAACATGTGTCTTTCTTTGCAAACACTACCATACAGCTTTCTTTAGCAGCAGCTTCGTTCTTGTCACCCTCCCATAGAGGCCATGCTTGTGGGGCAATCATGAAATTGTTTAATGGCCAACTATTTCCTAGCTTGAGACTTCTAATTCATTTAAAGTAATCTTAGGTTTCGCAGTGATCTTCCTCAACAGTTTCCTTAACCCACTGTTACTGACTGGATGGATGGCCTGATTGAGATAGTGTTTTGATGGTGCCAAGCTGTTTCCACTTTACAATGAACCCCAAAATGTCCCAGGGGATATTCAAACATAATGAAATCTTCTTATTGCTTTCTCCCAAGCCTGAACTTTTGATTAACTTCATTCTGTAATTCTTTCAGCAGTTATACATGTTTAGACTTTTGCTTCAAATTCATTCATACAACAGAAACGGCTTGATTCATCATCTAGGAATATTTGAATTGACTTAATTACTGATACTGGACACAGGTGGACTCTATTTAATGGACCTTG
Source organism: Ichthyophis bannanicus (assembly GCA_033557465.1). Taxonomy (NCBI): domain Eukaryota; kingdom Metazoa; phylum Chordata; class Amphibia; order Gymnophiona; family Ichthyophiidae; genus Ichthyophis; species Ichthyophis bannanicus. The sequence goes on along the minus strand of CM066043.1, from coordinate 208,980,388 downwards.
TTAAGGCAATTCTTCGAAACAAAGCTAAATTTGGGTTTGCTAAGGCAAAGGGTGTAAGGACTTATGCTTTCTGTTTCTTATTCTCAATTCCATAATTGTTCTTTCATGTTGAAAGCATAGTGTATGTTGTGTAGATTAATGAAACATACAAACTCCTACTTTAATGTATTTGGAATTATATTTTTAGACAACAGAATGTGGAAAATATACAAATGTTTGAAGACTTTTACGAAGCACGCACTACACTTCCTAAGACGTATTTATTAACACTTAACACGTGATAACAATGTATTCCACAATATCTGCCACAAAGCCCATTTTATACAAAGGCCTTTGTGGCCGATATTGCATGATAATGCTGTTATCACTTGCTAACCATTGATAAATAAGGGCTTTTATAAAACGTTTTTTGCTGTAAACTTAGCTGGTATACACAAGATACAATAAAACATCACTACACTTCAAAGGAAGACAACAACAAAATTTAAGATGAATACTGTAATTCCCAAGTAATAGAAGCGTGGATAAATTAGCAAGTCACAAATATATCCCAAATACTGGCCAGAAGAAATGTATCACGGTTCCATCAGACTCCCTTTAAAATGTTTTTATTTTATATGCCAATAAAAACATCAACCAAGATATCAGACAGCGACTTCTCCTAAGGGGATCTTGGCACATCTTTCTAATCATTTACCACTTCAAGGGCAAATTTAATGTAGGATTTCTTTTTTTTTTTTTTTTACTCAAAAGTACTTCAAAATCATATTCATAATCAGAATGTGTTTGGACCACTTTTAAAACATATTTTTGACCACTTTTGCTTTTAAAGATAATTTCTATACAAAATTTGTCCTTGAAGGGGTACATAATCGGGACTATGAGATATGATCTCCCTTAGAAAGTGTCACAAGTGCCAAAAGGCTCTCTTTTTTTATTTGGATATAAACCAAAAAACATTCAAAGGGTTTCTTTTTTATTGTAATTTCAAAAACATACAGCATACAAATTGATTCTCAACAGCAAAAGCTATAGACAGTTGTATCCCTCCCCAAAACATCCCTATTCCCCTAGGAAGCGTCTCACAGACACTGCTAAACCCACCTTAGCAAGCATGCATTATATGCAATGCAATGTGTGCCTTCAAGTCAATGCTAACTCCTGGCAACCCAGCATTTCTACAGTGCTCAAAGCGCGTAGTTACTCACCTGCAACAGGTATTCTCCAGGGACAGCAGGAATCAGTCCTCACATATGGGTGATGTCGGCGCCGACAGAGCCCACACGGAAGCATTTCCCCAATGCGTGGTCCACTTCCCATCCAAGGGTGCCATCTTGCTCAGTCAGATAACATAGCTAGAAAGGTAGTAAAAACTAAAACAAGATAGGGAGGCATCTCCCAGGGGAGGAGGGCGGATTGTGAGGACCGATTTCTACTGTCCCTGGAGAACACTTGTTACAAATGAGTAACTACGCTTTCTCCAGGAACAAGCAGGAAGTCAGTCCTCACATATGGGACTCCCTAGCTCCAGGCTGCTGAGGACCGAACCACGATAGCACCAACAGCGGCCAAGTTGGGTAGCCATGAGTTGCAGAAGATGAGTACCCAACTGAGAGACTCTGCGAGACCCTAGCCCTCCAGTGTCCCCATCACTCCGGTAGCCTGACCACAGAAGGGTCGGAGAGCAGGAGTTGCCTACACCAATGTTCCCTCTAATTTTCTGTAGGCTGTGAGCACATAAAATATCGGCTGTGTGCAGCTTTTGAAGGAAGGTTAAATTTTTGTGCGCCACATAACGACACTAGGAGTTATATACTTTAAAATTTGACTACACATCAGAATACAGTATGTACACCACACTGATTTTAATCAAATGAAATGAAAATAAACTATTACTAAATGAAGTGAGAAATTTCTAGTAATTACAATCATAACTTTTAAATTTTAAGACGTCTGTGTTGTTTTCTATCAGAATCAGAGCTGTAATTTTTGTGCGCTCTGTTATAAAGTATGTGCGCTCGCTCGGCGAGGTGTGTGCGCGCACACACGCGCACAGCTTAGAGGGAACAGTGGCCTACACCCTGAAAAGATTGCAGTGTTCCACCTGCTCTCTAGGCTGCGAACATGTGAACTGAAGACCATGTGGCGACCTTGCAGATCTCCATCACCGGCACTTTCACATGATGCACTGTAATCCGGTGTTCTAGGGAGAACCCAGCATGCTCATAGGTGAGGGCAATACAGTCCACCACCCAAGTGGACAGAATTCACTTAGTCACAGAAAGCCCCAGTCTGCTGGGGTCAGAAGAAACGAAAAGCTGAGGAGCTTTGCAATGGCCCTGAGTCCGCTGTAGGTAGAAGGACAGGGCCCGTTTGCAATAAAGTGTATGGAGTACAATTTCCTCCTGACTGTCATGAGGCAGTGGGAAGAAGGTAGGAAGAACCACCTCCTGGTTGAGGTGGAAAGGAGATACCATCTTTGGGAGGAATTTGGGGTGGGTGCGGAGCACCACCCCATTCTTGTAAAATCTTGTATATGGTGGCTCCGCCACTAGGGTCTGAAGTTTGCTTACTCCTCGAGCGGACGTGAGGGCCACCAGGAAGGCAACCTTCCATGAAAGATACCGCAAATAGCAAGCAGCTAGAATGGTGATCTAGAGAGCTGTGAGAGCACCATGTTGAGGTCCCACTCCGCCGCCATGGGGCAGACAGGGGGCTTAGACAACAACAGAAGTCCCCAGAGGAACCGAGAGACCAGGGGCTGACCCAAGAGGGGTTTTTCCCCTCGATAAGGTAGTGGTGTGAAGCACTTAGGTGCACTCTCACCGAGTTGGACTTTAGTCAAGCTTGTGACAGGTGCAGTAGGACCTGGAGCACTAGTTGCTTTGGGCAAGAGAACGGATTCTCCCATCTCTCCACACACCATACAGAGAATCATCGCCACTTAATGGCGTAAGCTCGCCTAGTGGAGGGCTTTTGGAGGCCCAGCAGAACCTCCTCAACCTCCTTTGGGAGGTTGAAAGGGACCAATGCTATCCTTTCAGCAGCCACACTGATAGCGTTAGAGACCCCAGATTGGGGTGCAGGAAGAAGTCCTCCTCCTGGGTCAGGAGGTCCTGGGCACGGCATGGCACAGCGGGACCGGGAGTACTGCCGACAGGGAGAGAAGTAGTGGGAACCAGGGTTGTCTGAGCCACCTGGGGGTGATTAGTATTAGTGATGTCCACTCACGCTGGACCTTGAAGAGAGTCTTGGTGACCAGAGGGATCGGCAGAAAAGCATAGTGGAGGCTTTCCGTCCAGAGGATCAGGAAGGCATCCGCCCTCTCCAGGTGTTTGCCGCAAGCAGAAGCGGGGCAGCAGGGTATTGTCCGAGGTGATGAATAGGTCCAAGGGCCTGCCCCAGAGGCAGAAGAGCCGAGGGACCACTATGGGGTCCAGGCACGACTCATGTGGATGGAGGACCCTGCTCAGCCTGTCCACGAGCAGGTTGCCTGGCCCGGGAGGTGAACTGCCTGCAGGAGCATGTTGCTGTGCACTGCAAAGAAAAGGAGGCTCATCGCCTCCTGGCAGAGGGAGTACGACCCTGTGCTTGTTGACGTAAAACATGGCAACTTGGTTGTCCAACTGAATCAGTATGGATTAGTGTCGCAGGCGGTGGTGAAACGCCACTGGGTCTTTTGGGAAAACTGCTAGGTACTTATGACCTAGATTGGCCACTGTTGGAAACAGGATACTGGGTTTGATGGACCTTGGTCTGACCCAGTATGGCATATCTTATGTTCTTATGAGATTGCCCTGAGCTCCAGGAAATTGATCTGTAGCTGATACTCCATCTGGGATCAGCTGCCTTGTGTGCGGCTGCCCCCGCAGTGCACCCCCCAACCTAGGAGGGAGGCATCCGTGGTCAGGATCCTCCGAGGCGTGGGGGCCTGAAAGGGCATCCCTGCTAAGAGGTGGCGGAGAAGTTGCCACCAGTTGAGGGAGTCTCCCAGCTGGTGAGTTACCTTAACCCTGTCCCGTAGTCTGCCTGTGGCTTAAGTCCACTGTGAGCGGAGGCACCACTGAGATGTCCACATGTTTAAGCGGGCTAGCAGGATCATGTGGACTATGGAGGCCATATGGCCCAGAAGGCGGAGAAGGAGATGAGCTGGCACTGACCGGGGAGTTGAACCTTTGCCACCAGCTGTCTGAGGCATTCTGCCCTCTTCCTGGGGAGGATGGCCTTGGCCTGTAATGTGTCGAACTAAGCACCTATGAACTCCAGACTCTGGGCTGGAGAGAGGTGGAATTTGGGGTAGCTGATGATGAATCCCAGGTGCTGCAGCAGGAGGGTTGCACCTCCTGCAGCCTGACTGGCCTCTGCAGCCGTGCTGCCTCTGATGAGCCAGTCATCTAGGTAGGGGGCAGCTACCACTGCAAGGCATTTCATGAAGACCCTTGGCGAGGATGCGAGGCTGAAGGGTAGCACCCTGTACTGGTAGTGTTCTCCTCTACCATAAACCTTAGGTACTGCCTGTGGGAGGGGTAGAATAGGATATGTATGTACGCATCCTTTAGGTCCAAGGAGCACAGCCAGTCTCCCTGGCAGAGGTAAGGCAGCAGTGTTCCAAGGGAGAGCATCTTGAACTTCTCCCTCACCATAAACTTGTTTAAGTTTTGCAAGTCTAGGATGGGCCCGAGGCCTCCATTCCTCTTTGGGACAAGGAAGTACCTGGAGTAGAAGCCTCTTCCGCATAGGTGTTTGGGTACAGGCTCTACTGCGTTGTTCCTGAGAAGACCTGTGAGCACTGTCAGCAGCAGAGTCTGGTGAAGGAGGGGTCACAACAGCTCTCTGAGAAAGAACCTGGGTGGAATCTACTATAGGTGGAGGATGTATCCCTCCCTGGCCACCTGCAGTGCCCATTGGTCCGAGGTGATTGGAGCCCACCTGTGGGAAGAGAGTCAGGAGTCCCCCTGTGGGCTGGTGAAGGTCTCCTGGGGGAGGGGAGGCCCTGCCCTGGGAGTAAAAGCTCCCCCAGGCTGGTTGGGAGTCGGGGTCTACGGCGTAGGTGCTTTTGTCTTCTGAGCCCCGTGCCCTAGCCTTCTGAGGTGAGAAGCCTACTGCTGCTGGCCTGAGAAGGGCTGGTATTGGTAACCCTGCCCAAAGGACCCCTTCTTCCTCGGGAAAAGGGGCCTCTACCCTGATGGTTTCTTGCGGGGATGGGATGAGGTCTTCTTAGAGAGCCTCAGGTGGGTCACCACATCGGCCTCGACCTCAGCCGCTTTGTCGGAAAATGGGTTTAGCGAACAGGTTTTCCCCAGTGCAGGGGATGTCAAGCAGCTTGTCTTGGACCCATTTCTCGAGTTCAGAGTATTGTAGCCAGGCTTGGCCTCAGTCACTGATGCCAGCCATGGCTACCTGAGCCACTGACTCAAAGCCATCATAGGCCGCCCGGGAGAGGAACTTGGAACAATCCATGATCCCCGAGGTCAGGGCCTGGAACTATTGGAAGGGTTCTCGAACAAAGGCTGACGCAAACCCCGACAGCTCTTGGGCCATAGCCTTCAGGTACATGCCTAAGTGAAGTTCACAGGCTTGGATCCGGCACCCGAGCATTGAGCCTTGGTAGCACTGGTGCCTGAGGGCATCAAGGGCCCTGGCCTCTCTCCCAGGAGGAACCAAGGAGTAGGTCTTCTGGAACTTTAGTTTCTGCATGGTCGACTCGACGATCATGGAGTTATGCGGGAGCTGGGGTTTGTGGAACCCTGGGCCCTTCCAGACACGGTACACGGTGTCAAGGCACCGGCTCACCACCGGCACAGATGCCAGCATTTCCCACACCCGAAAAAGCAGCTTCTTGAGGATTGGCTGCACGGGAACCGTGAGGGTTTCCTTGGGTGGAGACTCATGATGAAGAGCCCCCAACTCCTCAGTACACAGGTCTTCCTCCACCTCGATTTGCACCAAAGTCATGGAAGGCCACGTCCTCAAGAAGAGAGTGGTGCTGGGGTGGTGGGGGCGACGGGTCTGATGAGATGTCTCAGTGCGCTTGGTGTCCGAACAGGCCTCATTGTCCGTCTTCCAGATGAGTCTGAGGCCCTGCAACTCCTTGCATCGAGGCCGGCGCCAAAGGGTTGGCAGCCTGTCGAGGACTGGGTGATCAGAGAACGGACCGGGTTGTCAACCGGTGACAAGGGCTTACCCAAGGTCGGTGGTGCTCGGAGCTCAGCTCGACAACTGGGGACTCCCTCACAGTCGAGGGTCCGGTCGTCGGGACAGATGAGGCGGACGAACTGGCCATCATCACCTGCTGCAGAGCCAGGATAGCAGTGATGCTGTGCTCCAGGGCCGCCATTCTAGGTATATGCCATGCTAGGTATCATAAGGAAAGGAATGGAAAATAAAACAAAGGATATTATAATGCCTCTGGATCGTTCCATGGTACGACCGCACCTTGAATATTGTGTGCAATTCTGGTCGCCGTATCTTAAAAAGGATATAGCGTTATTAGAAAAGGTACAGAGAAGAGCCACCAAAATGGTAAAGGGGATGGAAGGCTACTCCTATGAAGAAAGGCTACAAAGGTTAGGGCTTTTCAACCTCGAAAAGAGACGGCTGAGGGGAGATATGATAGGGGTCTATAAATTAATGAATGGAGTGGAACGGGTAAACGTAGATCAATTGTTTACGCTATCAGAATATAGAAAGACTAGGGGACATGTAATGAAGCTACAGGATAAACTATTTAAGACAAATAAGAGAAAATATTTTTTCACTCAACATATAATCAAACTCTGGAATTTGTTACCAGAGAATGTAGTAAGAGCTGTTAGTGTAGCTGGGTTTAAAAAAGGTTTGGACAAGTTCCTGGAGGAAAGGTCCATAAGCCATTATTAAAAAGGGACTCAGGATATCAATGCTTGACCCAATACAAGCATTGTGGAACCTGTGTCTTTTGGGGATACTGCTAGGTACGTATGAACTAGATTGGCCACTGTTGGAAACAGGATACTGGGCTTGATGGACCTTGGTCTGACCCAGTATGGCATATCTTATGTTCTTATTCTGGTTTCTAGACCAGAAGGCCCGGCGTCGGCACTCTTGCGAGTATGTCTTCGATGAGGATTACTGCCTCAAGGAACCTCCCTCATTCTCTGCTGGCCGAGGAATCCTTCTTGAGGACCTTGGTGGGGCGCTTCTCAGAGTCCCTCCGGGCGGTTTTACCGGGTTTCTCCGGTGCAACCTTGGTGGACCTTGAAGACTACTTCTTTTTGTCTGGGTCCGAGGTCTTCTTGGAGGATCCTCCACCATGGGACTCCAAGAACGCTCGGGCCTCATGAAATGTGCTGAGCTTGGAGCTCAGCATCGGGAGGCCAGGGTCGAGTCGGACCTGGGTAACAATTTTTCCAGTAACTCCGACCTTTTTCTGTTAGTTTTAGGCGTCATGGCTTGACACAGGTCGCAGGAGGTGTTGTCATGTTTCGGGCCCAGGCAGCGCAAACAGCAATCATGGGTGTCGGTTACTGACATAGTTTGACTGCAATGGTCACATATTTTGAACCCACCGGGAGATCTGATGGATGGCAACTGAACAGGGTCGACAGCTCCTGGGCGAAAAAAGGCGCAAACACCTGTCGAGAAAGACCTCGATGAAAAAAGGTGCCAAAAACGGCGTCAGGGACGGCGCTGGCTCAAAGCGGGAAAAGAAACTGGTTGCTAACTAGGAAAAACTCAACTTTTAAGGAAAATAAGGGAATTTTTCCAGGGAAACAGGACTCACATCTGTTGGGTTCCACAGAAAAAAAAGGAGACTGAGCAAGATGGCACCCTTGGGCAGCAAGGGGACCACGCATGCATGGTAGCATATCCCCCAAAGGCTTTCTTTGAAAGCTGGGAAAATGCTTCCACGCGGGCTCCATCGGCGCCAACGTCACCCATATGTGAGGGCTGACTTCCTGCTTGTTCCTGGAGAATACTTCTTAACTGGAGCACAGATTCTCTAAAATAGCTCAAGGAGAATGACTCATATTTATAAATGAGAGAGACCGAATTCCACCAAAAAGACATACTACGCAGCATATTATTCTTCCAACAGTCCAAAATAGTCTGCCTAAGGCTACTGAAAGCAACATATCAAAGGGCTTTCTATGCTCAGGCCTCGAAGAACATAGGTAAGACTGCAATCAAAGAATTACAGTCTCATACATCAGGGGTTCCTGGACATGCATCATATACTGAATTTTACCCCACATCGGTGGCCAGAAAATCTAAACAGTTCCACAGCAAAAAAGTAGATGTTCTGGTGTTCCAATGTCAAACAGATAAGACCAACATTGATTGAATATGGTTTGATCAACTCTATACAGCTTTAGGGGCATCCAACTCAATGTGCTATGAAAAAATGACAGCAACATTGATTCCGAAGAGGAACATTGAACAGTCTTCTTCCAGAAGTCATGCCAAACTTCAACTGGCATCTGCTGAGCAAGATCCTTCTCCCAGACTCTTAGCAAGCCCATGCTTTTGTTGCTGAAGGAAGACTGGGACAAGATTTTATAAAAAGCAGTCTCCGCATGTCTCTTAACAGAATCTAGGAACACAGGTTGCCCAATGAAGCAGTGGCCAGCAAGTCCTGATAGGAACCTTGTCTCATGTTTTAATGTATACTGTGGAAAGAAAAGATTGTATCTATGATGAAGCTTCTGGAAGGACATCAAATGATCACTGACCATATCCCTCGCTGCATCCATAAGGGCCAAAGTAATTTCATTTTCCATATCTTCTAGACCAGTCCAGGCAAGTGGGTTGCGTTCCCTTGCCAGCAGATTGGTGGAGGCAAAGACCAATGAAAAGCCCAGGTTTCAATGGCATCACTCCCATGCCTCTATCCGGCTCAGCCACCAGAGGTCCCTTCAGTAATTCTTTGTCTCCAGGAGATGGTGGATGGATTTTCTCCTCACTGAAGAAAATCTGAAGACTGAAAGGAAAAGAGATTGATTAAATGCTCATAAACGATCACCTCAAGCCCTAAAGGAGAAGGAGTGACTCTCACTTGAGCGCAACATGGGAGGCTCCACTAGACTGCAGTATTTTTGGTAGCTATAGGAGAAGGGAAAATTGGTTCAGCTCTATGTCCTCATCATGATAAGGGCCTGTTGAGCAGCCACTAAGTTTGAAGGATTTGGAAGAACCTGGAAGAATACAGCAGCCTCACACAACCTCTGCACCCTCTCCCTCCTCCTTTCCGCCCTATTCTCTCCCAATTGCAGAAGGCTCTCAGAGAGATCTGTCTGCCAGCCACCTTTCAAACACTGCTGCTGAAATTTAAACCCAGCAAGTGAGCAGTTTCAGGAGAGTAGAGCTGAGCCAGACATGCAGCCTATGCCCAGGGTTCTCAGGGGGTGAATACCAAGGCTCGACCCTTGTCATTGTCTTTGTTGGGGGCTCCTGGTTTTGTCTCTGAGGAACGCAATTTGGGGTAGACTGCCAGCAACCGTTGATGCTGGGTGGAGGTTTCCCACCATTTTCTGCATGTGTTAGTAAAGTGTTTTGCCTATTGTGCATCTGTGGATCATGCAGTCCTAATGTGCATTCTGTCCAAACGGCTCTAACGTGCACTTCTGCCCTAGCACCTTTAACGTGTGTTCTGTAAAAGACGATGCAACCTTAACGCGCGCTCTGGTGATATTTACCCTAACACTTTATGTCTTCTTCCAGGAAATGTTTGACCTGCAGCAAGCGAGCAGCCTCATCTTTGGATTCTGGACTTATGCCCTCCAGGGGCAACTCACAAGCTGCCATACAGGAAAGGCAGTTTTCCCCTTCTCAGCCAGGAGACACAGTGAGTCCACACCTTCCTACTTCAAGACAGGAGGGTGCAGGATGGTGCTAAGGGTAAGGATGCTCAGCTGGCTGGAGGCTCTGGCGACCATGCTGTGAGCTGCTCTTCATCCACTAGGGAGTCTCTGGCAGCTATGCCCTCTGGTGTCAGGAAGTCTTTCCAGAGGAGAGCTCCCAGAGTCTGAATTGTCCTCCCTAGAGTTCTTTTCCTTTTTGCAACAGGCTTGGTCCTTCTGGCATGGAAATTCAGCCTCGGGGTGCTCTGGACACAGTCTTGTACAGGGTATACTGTAAGTAGAAGCCCTGTTCCATTACCTCTGGCTAAGTGTCCCTGGCGCGGGACACTCCCTGAAGATGAGAAACGCTTGGGAGCTGTCCAAGACATTGACTATGCCTCAGACCCAGATGAATCAGTTTTGAGCCCTGCTGTGGAGGAGGACCTCCTATCACTGTCAGAAGACTATGATCAGCCTGTTCCAAAAGGAGGCGCTGGCGGCATTGATTTCCAGCGTCTCATCCACCTTGAACTTGGCAGCACAGAGCAGGAGTCAAAAATACACCCACTTCTTCAAGAGGTGTGGAAATCTACTACTGTCTTCCCGTTCCCGGCGGTGATCAAAAGAAATGATCCAGTCGAAGTGGGACTCACCCAACTCCCTGCCTAAAGGGTTAAGGTCTATAAGAAGTTCTACATTCTCCTGGGGTGCAGCGAGTGGTTTAACATTCCCAAGGTGGATGCACAGGTCGCGGCAGTTACCACACAGGCTACCATTCCTGTGGAAGGCAGATCAGCCTTGAAAGATGTTCTGGACCGCAAGGTTGATTCCTTGCTGAAGAGCCAGTATGCAGTGTCGGTGGCTATTCTACAGCTGGGGATATGCACCAGCTTGACTTCTCAAGCCCTGCTCCAGTGAATTCAGTCTCTTCCGCCTGATGATACTACTTCTCTCTTGGAGTTGGCTATGGCCTTCCTTTCTGATGCCATATATGACCTGGTGCACCTAGCGGCTAGGGATGGTGCCCTGTGTCATGGTGCTGGATTTGGCTCCGGCACTAGGCAGCGGACACATAATCCAAAGCCAAGTTGGTTCAACTGGGTTTTAAGGGGAAGTTTGTATGGAACAGAATTTTTGGTCGAGATGGCACGGATAGCCCTGACTAAAAACGATTTCTTTTTTGATGGAAGTTTTTACCAACAACTGCAATAGAGCTGCAATGGCCCCTGATATCTCAAACCTCTATGTGGCAGAATTTGAACTTACTTATCTAATTTTCCTTTTTCAGCCCAGGTTGTTAGTTGGAAAAGATATAGTGATGATATTTTTATCTTATGGAAAGGTGAGGAAAACTTGTTACCTCAGTTCGTAGAGTGGTTAAATACATGCAGCATCAATTTTAAGTTTAAGATGCAATTTGATATGAATGAAATACTTTTTTGAACATTCTTATTAAGAAAACTGATTATGGTTTCCATGCAATTATTTTTTGTAAATCAACAGATCATAACAAGTTGCTTAGATTTAATAGAAGTTTGAAAAAGAACCTGCCAGTGTCCCAGTTTTTGAGGTTACATAGATTATGTACAGATATTATGGAATTTAAAAAACAAGCTATTGACATGGGTAAGAGGTATGTTGATAGAAGGTATCTGTCAAGGTGTACTGCAGATGGGTACCATACAGCAAAGTCTGCTAGCAGGCAAGATCTGCTATGTACTAAAAAGCAATTGAATGACAACAAATATATATGTACTCTTCGTTTCTCATAATTGTCTTCACAAATTCAGAAAATAATGAAGAACCACTGGCATATTTTACAGATCCATCCATGTTTATCCAATCAAAGATTGGTAATTGTGTATAGTAGAGAGAGGAATTTGGCTCGTCACTACCAACCTGGAAAGCCTTTCTTCCCTCTGCTTCATGGCCTTGGACTCATTCTCAGTCCTTCTGTGGAGCATGTGGACCCAGGGACACAATTTCTTCCAGAGGATGACCCTCCTGGACCATGCAATGAAGGTTTGGGGGCCCATTCCCTGGTACCTCCAGTGGGCGGCAGGCTTCGCCTTTTCTTTCAGGAATGGGCCCGGATCACCAAGGATCGCTGGGTGCTAGACACCATTCAATTCAATTATGACCTGGAATGCAAGAAGCCGATTCCCGATGCCTTCATCTCCCCCTGTGGCTCTGCGATCAAAGGTGCCATGATGCAGATCACTTTGGACAAGTTTCCCCGCTCACCTGGGGGGATGGGTACTACTGCCTTCATAAGAACATAAGAACATAAGATATGCCATACTGGGTCAGACCAAGGTCCATCAAGCCCAGTATTCTGTTTCGAAAAAGTGGCCAATCTAGGTCATACGTACCTAGCAGTTTCCCCAAAAGACACAGGTTCCACAATGCTTGTACTGGGTCAAGCATTGATATCCTGGGTCCCTTCTTAATAATGGTTTATGGACCTTTCATCCAGGAACATGTCCAAACCTTTTTTAAACCCAGCTACACTAACAGCCTTTACTACATCTTCCGGTAACAAATTCCAGAGTTTGATTACACGTTGAGTGAAAAAATATTTTCTTTTATTAGTCTTAAATAGTTTACCCTGTAGCTTCATTGCATGTCCCCTAGTCTTTCTATATTCTGCGCGGCGTTAGTTGAATGACTTGATGAAAGGGGAGAAAAATCCAGCTTGCAAAGTTTGAGAACAGAACCTGATGTTAAAGTGGAAGACAAATGCTGTGCGAGAAACCCCTGATGAAACGTATGGGGAAATCGACACAAAGATAAGCACAGTTTCTTCTAAATGCGGTTATTATAAATAAGAATACATTGAAATATATTAAGATCTAAATAAGCAACATAAAAAGGTCATTGATGCAAAACGGAGCAAGAGTTTGGTGAAATTTGAAATTTAAAACTATAGCTCCATTGAAGTCTGAGACCAGTTGCGTAACGATATTATTTCTAACAATTATAATGTATCCAATGGAAGAATCGATAAATTAATGATTGAATAATGTTTGGGAACAAGAATATAATTGGATTTCTCTAGCTATTATTGGAGCAACATATATTCGATACTCAAAAGTTTCTATATTCTGATAACGTAAACAATCGATCTACATTTACCCGTTCCACTCAGTTCATTAATTTATAGACTTCTATCATATCTCCCATCAGCCGTCTCTTTTCCAGGTTAAAGAGCCCTAATCTTTTTAGCCTTTCTTCATAGGAGTATCCTTCCATCCCCTTTACCATTTTGGTGGCTCTTCTCTGAACCTTTTCTAAAATCGCTATATCCTTTTTAAGATACGGCGACCAGAATTGCACACAATATTCAGCCGAAGCAAGGGCTGATACTCCATCTACTTTGCAGTGCCAAAGGAGGATGGTTCCTTGCATTTTAAGATGGAAACCTTGCGCTCTGTGATTCAAGCAGTGCACCAAGGAGAGTTCTTGGCTTCTCTGAATCTGGCTGAGGCATATTTTCATATTCTGATTGGGCGAATCAGCAGAGATTTCTGCATTTTGCCATGCTTGGCTTTATCAGTTTGCTGCCCTTCCTTTCGGGGTCTCCACTGCCCCAAGGACGTTCTCCAAGGTCATGGAGGTGGTGGCTGTGGCGTTACAGTGCCAAGGAATCAGAGTACATCCCTGTCTGAATGACTGGCTTATCCAGGCATGTTCTCTGTCAGAGGTGATGTCCCGATTGGTGTCCTCCTTGGAAAGCCTCAGCTGGGTGATCAATCAGGAAAAGAACTAGCACTTGCCTTCCCAGTCCTTGGAGTTTCTGGGAGCACGTCTTGACACTCAAGTGGGCAGAGTTTTCCTGCCAGAGGTCAAAGTCAAAAGACTGTTGGATTGCCTGGTGATGTTCTATGCACAGCAGGCCCCCAGAGCCTGGGATTATCTCCAGCTTCTCGGATTGATGGCAGCGACCATAGTGATGGTCCCATTGGTGTGCCCACATGTGGCCCCTCCAACGGTCCTTGTTGACTCAGTGGTCCCTGAATTCGAGAGCAGACTCCCGCTCCCGAGAAACATTGGATGTAGCGTACTGGAACTCCCATCAGCCCTCAGTGTACTATTGACAAAGCAGACTCAAAAAAGCAAGGAACAAAGATCTACAAAGGTTATACAATCGTCCTCTGTTTTTTTTTGTTGTTGTTTTTTTTAATTACCTATAGAACAATATATGAACTTCCCTCCCAAAAGGAAGGGATGAGGTCTCTGATATCCAAGCCTCCCCCCCTGCCGAGCCAGGCAAGAGTTAGAGGAAGGAAAGACAGAACAAGAGCAAAAACTCACCTTTAAATGTGTTGCACGCTCCTAAATGCGTGCCGCGCCAAACAAACAAACCAATACGTCAGGGCGAGAAGGAGGACTAAACTGTCGTCACTCAAGGAACTACAATTACCAGGTAAGTGTAATTATCATTTCCTTATCGTTCCTCCAGTTTAGTCCTCTACCACTGGGATGTAACAGAGCAGAACTAACGGGAGGGACCCTGCCAGCCGGCACGCAATACCGCCAACCCGAAACAGGCATCCTCCGCCGCCAGCACATCCAAACGGTAGTGCTTGCTGAAAGTATGAAGCGACGCCCAGGTCGCCGCCTTACAAATTTCCACCGGCGGAACAAGACTGTGCTCCGCCCAGGAAGCTGCCTGCGCTCTAGTAGAGTGCGCTTTGAGACCTACCGGCGTCTGGCACCCTTGCAACATGTAAGCCGAGGCAATGGTTTCCTTAATCCACCTGGAAATGGAAGCTTTCGCTGCTGCCTCACCCTTTCGAGGTCCTCCAAACAACACAAACAGATGATCCGATTTACGAAAAGCCTCGGACACTTCCAAATACCGACGTAAAACTCTCTTTACATCCAAACAACTCAAACCACGATCAGAAGCATGCGCAGAGTCCGACCGCAGAACTGGAAGAGACACGGACTGATTCATATGAAACGGAGAAGACACCTTCGGCAGAAAGGAAGGCACTAGCCGAAGAACCACTTTTTCTTTAGAAAAACAGAGAAAAGGTTCCCTACAAGACAGAGCTTGTAACTCGGAAACGCGCCTCGCTGAACAAATAGCTACCAAAAACACCGTCTTAAGAGTTAAATCCTTGATCGAAATTTGACTTAAAGGCTCAAATGGCGCCTTTCCCAGCGATCGTAAAACCAAATTGAGATCCCACGGCAGAACGGAAATCCGACGTGGAGGGCGCATTCTCGACACCGCCTTCAAGAAACGCAGGACATCGTCGTGAGCTCCAAGAGGCACGCCCTGAACCTTGCCTCTATAACAGGCCAAGGCCGCCAACTGCACCCTCAAGGAGCTGGCGGCGAGCCCCTTCTCGAAACCATCCTGCAGAAAACTCAACACCACCGGCACTGAAGCCGTGGCAGCACGAATCTGATGCCGGGAACACCAGTCCTCAAAAATACGCCAGATGCGTACATAGGCAAGCGATGTGGAGCGTCTCCGAACTTGAAGAAGAGTTGACACAACCGATCTGGAATAACCTCTTTTTCTCAACCTTGCCCTTTCAATGGCCAAGCCGTAAGCGAGAATCGATCCACCCGCAGCATCACTAGCGGACCCTGTAAGAGAAGCTCCTGCGACACCGGAAGTCGCCAGGGGGTCCCATCCAGCAGCCGGATGAGGTCGGCATACCATGGCCGCCGGGGCCAATCCGGTGCCACCAACAGCACGCGCCCGCTATGCGATGCGATTCGATGCGCTGAATCACTCGACCGATGAGCGCCCACGGCGGGAACACATAGAGAAGACCCGTCGACGGCCACGGTTGAATCAAAGCATCGATGCCCTCCGACATGGGCTCCCACCGCCTGCTGAAAAATCGGCTCGCTTTCGCGGACTGGAAGGTGGCCATCAAGTCCATGACCGGCGTTTCCCACCGGAGAACCAACTGCGCGAACACGTCGGGATGGAGCTCCCATTCGCCCGCATCCACTCGTACTCTGCTGAGAAAATCGGCTGTCACGTTGTCCTTTCCGGCGATGTGCGCCGCTGCGATTGCTAGGAGATGCGCCTCTATCCAGGAGAACGGACCCTCTGCCTCCTCTTCCATGGCTGCGCTGCCGGTACCGCCCTGGCGATTTATGTATGCCACGGTCGCCGCATTGTCCGATAGTACTCGCACCGCCCGACACGTTACCAGCGACTCGAAACTGTTCAGGGCGAAAAACACCGCTCGCAGCTCCAGACGATTGATCGACCAGACACTCTCCTCCACTGACCAACGTCCCTGCGCAAATGCCGTTCCGCAATGCGCACCCCAGCCCACTAGGCTGGCGTCCGTGAGGAGCGGAATCCACACTGGTTGTTCCAAGGGCATTCCCGCTCGCAAGGACGTAGGGATCAGCCACCACTTCAACGTCCGCCGGACCCGTAGAGGACACGGAAGCTGCTTGCTCAAGGGGTCGGACTGATTGCACCGACGACAAAGCAAGGCCCGCTGCAACGGCCTCATATGAAATCTGGCCCAAGGAACCACCTCCAGCATCGCCGCCATGGTCCCGAGTAGCTGCAGGTATTGCCACGCTGTCGGAGCCGCCAGTGTCCTGAAGCGCTGCACCAGAGCCCGGAGAGCGCGGATTCTCTTCTCTGTTAGAAACACTGAGCCTAGCCAAGTATCGAACCGTACTCCCAAATACTCGAGAACTTGCGTAGGCTCCAGATGACTCTTGAGCGGATTGACTACCCAGCCTAGACTCTGGAGGAAAGTTACCACCTTTTCCGTGGCTGTCTCACTCTCGTCCCTGGACTTCGCCCGGATGAGCCAATCGTCGAGGTATGGATGGACTAATATTCCTTCCTTTCTCAGCGCCGCCGCTACCACCACCATTATTTTTGTGAAAACTCGTGGAGCTGTGGCGAGGCCAAAAGGCAGAGCCTGAAACTGGAAGTGCCCCCAAGGAAGCGCGAACCGCAGAAACCTTTGATGCGCTTCCCTGATCGGGACGTGGAGATAAGCCTCCTTGAGATCGAGGGACGTATGGAACTCTCCTTGCCGAACTGCTACAATCACCGAACTCAGTTTTTCCATACGAAAGTGTTGCACCCGAAGGCACCGATTCACCCCTTTGAAATTGAGAATAGGCCGAAGCGATCCGTCCTTCTTTGGCACCACGAAATAAATAGAGTAACGACCCATACCATACTCCTCTGGCGGTACCAGAATAACAGCCCCCAGCTGCACCAGATGGTCTAAAGTCTGACGCACCTGGAAAGCCTTTTTCGGCCCTCTGCAGGGTGAACTCACAAACGAGTCCAGCACCGGCTTTGCAAGATCTAGAGCATAGCCATCGCGGATAATCTCCAACACCCACTGATCGGTAGTCACGTGGGTCCAGGCAGAAAGGAAATCCCGAAGGCGACCTCCGCTCGATTGACTCTCTGCAGGGACCCGCTGCCATTCATTGTGGTCTGCGAGTGGCACCCGAAGATGCCGCTGAGAACCCCCTGCTGGCCCCTCGAAACCCACGAAACCCCAGGGTTCGGGAGGCAAAACGCCCTCTTTGGGACCCTGCGAAACGGGGAGATTGAAACCTCCGAAAGTCCCTATACTGTCCCCGGAAGGAAGAAAATACCTTTCCCTGCTTTGGTTTATCCTCCGGGAGCCTACCCGCCTTTGGATTCCCCCAAGTCTTTAACCAACTTATCCAAATCCTCTCCGAACAATAGCTTACCCTTAAATGGAAGCTTGCCGAGCCGAGCTTTGGAAGAGCCATCGGCTGCCCAATTCTTAAGCCAAAGGGATCTGCGCGCGCGGCTACTAAAGAAGCCATACTATTCGACAATGCTCTAATGAGGTCGTAGTGCACGTCAGCGAGATACGCCGAACCGGACTCTAAGCGCTGCAGTTCCCCGACCTCATCAGGCCCCAAAGAGGTTGACTGCTTTAGGTGCTGAACCCAACGGAGACAGGCTCTCGCTCCCCAAGCTCCACAGATAGAAGCCTGTAATGAAATCGCATCAGCTTCGAAAGACTGCTTTAAGAGACCATCTACCTTCCTATCTTGTACATCCTTCAAGGCCGCGCTGCCCTCTACCGGGATTGTAGTCTTCTTAGTGACCGCCGAAACCGCCGCATCTACCTTTGGGGCACGGAACCTTTCCTTGTCTTTATCAGCTAAGGGGTAGAGCTTACTCATAATCCTAATCCCCTTCAGCCCTGCTTCCGGATGATCCCACTCGTTCTGAATCATCTGATCTATTACCTTATGGATAGGAAAGACTACCTGCGCTTGACGCACTGCCTGAATAATGGGATCTGCGATATCCTCTTCCTCGACCGGCTGCTCGGGAGACAGCCTGAGGGTCTGCAGGGCCTTCGAAATAAGAGCCGGTAATTCTTCTCTTCGAAACACCCAAATAATCCTAGCTTGGTCCTCTGGCTCAGGAATCTCGCCCTCTTCTAATTCATTGTCATCTCCCTCCAGCTCAAAATCCACCTCTTCTACCTCGTGCCACCCCACACCGCTCTTGGCCGCTCAACGGTAAAGATTCACCCTCCCCAAGCCCGAGCTTCTGGGTGGGAACGGGAACAGAAAGGGAAGTAGGTAGCTGGCCCTGCCTTCTACAACAAATAGCCTGATGCAAGAGCAATATAAATTCTGGGGAAAATTCCTCCATTAGTGCAAGAGAACCAAGATCTGCAGCCGCTCCAGAAGTACCAGAAGCTCCCTCTGGAGCCGGAGCGGAGGGACCTGCTATCCAAGAATCACTCTCTGTCCCTGTAACCGCTTCCTGGGGCCCAGAAGGTTTAGGGGTCTCCATCTGCTGTCCACCACTGACAGGCCCTGTGACACAGCTCGAACAGACGCCTGGGCCACCTGAAGTGCCCTTCCAGGATCCACAAATAATACACTGGGAGCTGAGTGACATGGATGGAACAAAAAGGACAGACTGAAAGCAGCGAGCCCTGAGGACAGCTCAATAAGCTTTACACTACAGTTCCTGTTTCCTTTGTTTGTTTGTTTGTTTGTTTTAACGCTTAAATCAATGACAGTGCCTCATAGACTACCGCCCAAAGCAAATGCCTGCAGAAAATAACAAATTCGCAAAGGAAAAACAAAGGTAAAGGTAAAAGAAACTGCTAACCTGAATCCGGAGACTCCTCTATGCCCGCCAACAGCCCTGCAAGCAATATACAGGCGCCGCTGTAGAAACCGCGTGTATAAAATGGCCGCGGTTTCACACAGCGTTTAGGAGGGAACCGGCGGGAGTCTCTGCAGCCCCAAGGAGATAAGAAAAAACCTCTCCCGGACTGTCCGCTCTCGAAACCGGCACTCTTCAACTGAACGAAGCAGCGCACAGGCCTGCCGCGACGTCAGCTGTGTGTCTGCGGAACCGCTTTCGCCGCCGACACCTGCAGCGAGAGGACAGCCGGCTGACTGATCGCCGGTGAGAAATTTAAACCCCGCTCCGTCAAGGGGAAAAATAACTCACAAAGAAATCGCCGAAAAGGCGCGTGGCTAGGCAAGGACAGGACTCGGATACCAGAGTCCTGCAGTCCAAAGGTTATGCAAAGACATCCATCAGAAATTAACCCCTTAATGCCTTTTTTTTTTTAAAGTGACAGCCACAAATAGCCCAACGGAGAATTTTAAAGAGAAAGCCTACAATGTCAATCTAACAAAACCCAAAAGAAAAGTAAATAGTGGAAAAAAATCAAATTGAACGCTGAAATCTAACTAGCCTGCTAAGAACAGATTCCTTAGTGAGCCCAGCACCTAGGCTCACAAGTCCTCCTGCTGCATGGAGACTGGACACACTGAGGGCTGATGGGAGTTCCAGTACGCTACATCCAATGTTGGCAAGATTTTGATTGGTCCAGTCTCCATGCTGCAGGAGGAGGTGCACTACCCAGTGGTAGAGGACTAAACTGGAGGAACGATAAGGAACATGGCATTTGCCAGCAGCTGTACCCAGACAGAAGAATCAATGAGTGAGAGCGACTGAGTGAAGGCTGGGGGAGGGGAGGTCATGGCAAAGAGAGAGAGAGACTGGGTGAATGCAAGGTGTAAGAGAGGGTTGTTTTGCTTTGTGTATCACCAGGCTATTGAGACATTGTGCAGTGGCAGTTAAGGGCCAGATTAATAAGCTTTCTTTTCCCCACAAAAAATGGGAAAAGAGTTTTAGTCAAATCAGGCCTTAAGAAAGAAACTATGATACATCTTTTGGGGAGGGAGGAGGGCATACTGTGACCTAGATTTCAGCAGCTGGCGCCTTGATTCCAATAAAATTTGTCAAAGCCTGATACATTTTTCAGCAGAAAGAAATTCTAGAATAAGTTATGATAAAAGGCCCAAAAGGTGAACGGAGAAGCTAATATTAGAAAATATTTCTTAACATAGTGAATGCATAGAACAATCTCCCAGTGGAGAGAGTGGATACAAAATCAGCAAAATAATTTAAAAAGGATCCTTAGTTATAGAGAAGCAATGGGAAACGTGGGATGTAATGTATTAAAACAGGAAGAAAAACTAGCAGATTAAATTAGGTTTATGATCTTTATCTGACTTCATATTCTGTTTTTCTACAATATCAAGCCCTGAGCTCTCATGTTAAACCAGAATATTTACATGCAAGACACTAAACATATCTGTTACTTACCTTCCACCTTCCAAGAAGTTACAAACATTTTCATCCCGCTTTGAAACAAGATGGAAAGTCTCGCGTACTATTTGCTGTTGCATGTCTTCAGCCTTAGAGAGAACAAACAGGAAACCTCTTTTTAGTTAGGAAGAATGTAGTCTGACCTTACAGTGTAATGAAACGAGTGTAATACACCGAGGATAAACCACAATATAAGCAGGCGCAGCAAAATGAAAGCAAAATATTTTAATAGTATTCCATCTTTTAACACATTCCGACTTATCCCAATAGTCCTACACAAGGGCAGCAGCAAGAATTCTTACTAGTACTAGGACTTACTTTTCTTTTCACTAGCACTCATAAACAGATGCGTTTCCAGGAGGAAACTGATCACAACCTTGGATGTCCTAGTGAAATGGAGTAAATCCTCCTGCATTGAAATACCTCCCACCAAGACTGCTTCAGAACTAGGCAAAACGTATTCAATTGCTGTGTTTTTTGTATTAGGAACCTTTACTCCGTCCCTGCCCCTAGTATTCCCTTCCCCTACTACCACCACTAAGCCCAAATATAAAGGGATCTTCCCTGCTGAGTGCATATGTTTATGCCACTTCTATTTCCCACATGAGAATACTGAAAGCTTCTCATGATCCCAGGGTCCTGCTCCTCTTCTCTGGCACACCCTACAGAGAGGAAGCCCAGGAAAGGGAAAGGAACAGCAGGGACTGTAGAAGCAGTGTACTCCTCACTCTTCTCTTCTGCTGCTGCACAGCCCCAAGCTGGCCTTAATAGGCAGGAATCCCAAAATAACTTTTACCTATCTAATAAAGCTGTTTTCAGCCATGCCTAATTGTACTGGATTACTGATAACTACGTTGACATATTTGGAAAAACAAGACAAATAGGTATCCCCTTTGGATGTCTTAAATTTTTTTGCAGAAACAATCTGAAATATAGGACAGTCTGGAAAGTACTGTTCTACTAATAGCCATGGTACAGAGACTGCAGGATGACAGATCAAAGAGGATATGACTAATCCAATTATAAGGGATGTTGTTACCATTGTCACACATAAGTACATAAGACATGCCATACTGGGTCAGACCAAGGTCCATCAAGCCCAGTATCCTGTTTCCAAGTGGCCAATCTAGGTCATACGTACCTAGCAGTTTCCCCAAAAGACAGGTTCCACAATGCTTGTATTGGGTCAAGCATTGATATCCTGGGTCCCTTTTAATAATGGTTTATGGACCTTTCTTCCAGGAACTTGTCCAAACCTTTTTTAAACCCAGCTACACTAACAGCTTTTACTACATCCTCCGGTAACAAATTCCAGAGTTTGATTACATGTCGAGTGAAAAATAGAAATTACACTTACCTGGTAATTGTAGTTCCTGGAGGATCCAGTTTAGTCCTCTACATCCGGGTAGTGCACCTCCTCCTGCAGCTCGGAGACTGGACCAATCAGAATCTTCCTATGCCAGGATGCCTGCTGCTGGAGCTCCCATCAGCCCCCAGTGAACTATTAACAAAGCAGACTAAAAGAAGCAACACATGAGATAATTATAAATATCAAACCAGAAAAGAACTTAGTCCCCTTAATTGTTAATCGACCCCCTCCCCAAACGAGGAAGCCAAAACTCTGCACAGCGCCTCTGACTCCACCTGAAGAAAGAAGCAGTCCAAACCCAGCCACCTGACCTGAATAGCTGGCAAAAGGAAAGTAGAAGCGAGCCCGGGATACGAAAACCCAAAGACACAGACGGAAGCTATATATCGCCGTTCACAGCAAGCGCGCCGCAATCAACAACCGTGACACTTGGGAGGGAAGGAGGACTAAACTGGATCCTCCAGGAACTACAATTACCAGGTAAGTCTAATTTCTATTTCCTGAGCGGTAATCCAGTTTAGTCCTCTACATCCGGGATGTAACAGAGCAGTCAACACCGGGCGGGACCCTGCCAACCGGCGCGCAACACCGCCAAACCAAAACCAGCATCCTGAGCGGCGAGCACATCCAACCGGTAGTGTCTACTGAAGGCATGAAGAGACGACCAAGTAGCCGCCCTACAAATGTCCGCAGGCGGAACAAGACTATGCTCTGCCCAGGATGTCACCTGAGCTCTGGTAGAATGGGCCCTCAAACCCACCGGAACCGGCCGATTCTGTAAAATGTAAGCCGATGCAATCGCCTCCTTAATCCACCGGGCGATGGACGCCTTAGCCTCCGCTTCTCCTTTGCGGGCTCCGCCAAAAAGCATGAATAACCGATCTGTCTTACGAAACGTTTCTGACACCTTTAAGTAACGACGAAGGACTCGCCGCACATCGAGGCAATGTAAACCCCCATCCGCAGGGCCCTCTGCCTCCGAAGGAAGGACCGGAAGAAATACAGACTGATTCAAATGAAAAGGCGAAACTACCTTAGGCAAAAATGAGGGCACTGACCAAAGAACCACGCGATCCCGAGAAATGGACAAAAACGGTTCCCTACACGATAGCGCCTGCAACTCAGAGATGCGCCGCGCCGAACAGATCGCCACCAGAAATACCGTCTTCAGGGTCAGATCCTTAACCGACGCTCTCCGAAGGGGCTCAAAGGGTTTGCGAACTAAGGCCTGTAAAACGAGATTCAAATCCCACGAAGTAACTGACACTCTGCGCGAAGGACGCAACCTGAGGACCGCCTTGAGAAAACATTGTACGTCCGCATGCGCCCTTAGGGAAACCCCCAGAACCTTGCCCCGGTAGCACGCCAACGCTGCCACCTGCACCTTCAGAGAATTGGCCGCCAAGCCTTTGTCAAAACCGTCCTGCAAAAAACTGAGAATTACCGACACCGAAGCCGTAGCCGCGCGAACCCCACGACGCGAACACCAATCCTCAAATAACCTCCACACCCGCACATACGCCAGCGATGTGGAAGGCTTCCGCGCCCGGAGGAGCGTGGCAACCACCTCAGGAGAATAACCTTTCTTCCTCAACCGAGACCTTTCAAGGGCCAAACCGTAAGCGAGAATCGATCCACCTGAGGCATCCGCAATGGCCCCTGAAGAAGCAGATCCAAAAGCGGAGGCAGTCTCCAAGCCACTCCGTGGCGCAAGCGAACCAGGTCCGCATAACCACGGCCTTCTTGGCCAATCCGGAGCCACCAGCAAAACCCGCCCCCCGGTGCGCCTCGATGCGCTGAACGACCCGACCGATCAACGCCCACGGGGGAAAGACATAAAGAAGACCGTCTGCCGGCCACGGCTGAATTAGCGGCGTCGATGGCCTCGGACATGCGTTCTCTCCGCCTGCTGAAGAACCGCCCTGTCTTCGCCGACTGGAACGTTGCCATAAGGTCCATAATCGGAGGCCCCCATTTGCGAATTATCTGCGCGAACACCTGAGGGTTCAATTCCCACTCCCCGGGGTCGACCTGCACTCTGCTGAGAAAGTCCGCCATCACATTGTCTTTTCCGGCGATATGCGCCACCGAAAGGGCCGGTAGGCAGGTCTCCACCCAATCGAACAAGACCTCTGCCTCGCTTTCCAAGGCCACACTGCGAGTGCCTCCCTGGCGGTTGATGTAGGCCACCGTCGCCGAGTTGTCCGAGAGAACTCGCACTGCTCGCCCCCACACCAACGTCTTAAGGGCTTGCAGCGCGAGCCTCACCGCTCGCAACTCGAGGCGGTTGATCGACCAAGCAGCTTCGAGAGGGGACCATGTCCCCTGCGCGTAGCGGCCTTCGCAGTGGGCTCCCCAGCCCAACAGACTCGCATCCGTGGTGAACGGAACCCAAGAGGGCTGCTCCAGAGGGAGCCCCATCCGGAGGCTCTTCGAGCACAGCCACCACCGAAGAGACAAACGGACCGATTTCGGGCAAGGCAACCGCTTGTTCAACGAATCCAACTGGTTCGACCAGCGACGTAACAGGGCTCTCTGAAGTGGCCGCATACGAAACCTGGCCCACGGAACTACCTCCAACGTTGCCGCCATCGTGCCCAACAGGCGCAGGTACCACCACGCTGACGGAGCGGGAATCCCCAAGAAAGACCGCACGAGCCTCTGCAAGGCCTGAATGCGGCGCTCCGGTAAGCACACCAAACCTCTCGCCGTGTCGAAACGAACGCCGAGGTATTCTAGGGACTGCGTCGGCACCAAATGACTCTTTTTCTCGTTGACCACCCAGCCGAGGGACCTCAGCAAGGCCACTACCCTGTCCGTGACCTGCACACTCTCTTCTTTGGACTTCGCACGAATCAACCAGTCGTCGAGGTAAGGGTGGACTAAGATACCTTCCTTGCGCAAGGCCGCTGCAACCACCACCATGACCTTAGTGAAGGTGCGTGGAGCTGTGGCTAGACCAAAGGGCATTGCTTGAAATTGAAAATGACCCCACGGGAACGCGAACCTCAGGAACATCTGGTGGACCGCTCGGATGGGAATGTGTAAATAGGCCTTCGAGAGATCGAGAGAGGTAAGAAACTCTCCTTGACGCACTGCTACAATGACGGACCGTAAGGTCTCCATCCGGAAATGCGGGACCCGGAGAAAACGATTCACGCCCTTGAGATCTAGAATCGGGCGTAGCGACCCGTCTTTCTTTGGTACCACAAAATAAATGGAGTAGTGACCGACGCCGCGCTCGGAGGGAAGAACGGGAATCACCGCTCCCAAATCGATGAGCCGACTCAACGTCACCCGAATGGCCTGCACCTTTTGTTCGCCTTTGCAGAGGGAAAGGACAAAGGCGTCGGGAATTGGCAAAGCAAACTCTAGCGCATAACCCTCTCTATCTCGAGCACCCATTGATCTGATGTTATTTGGGCCCAGGAAGGAAGAAAGTCCCGAAGACGTCCTCCGATGACTAACCCCTCTTCCGGAGCCCGCCTCGCTTCATTGTGGCTTTCGACCAAAGGAAGAGGACGTCGAAGAGGACGCCACTGCGAATGCTCTGCCTGCCCCCCGAAAACCTCGAAAACCGTGGCCTCTGGAACTATACCGGCCGCGCTGGGAACCCCAAAATCGGGACGAACGAAACCTGCGAAAGTCTCGAAACTGACCCCGCACCGGCGGCAAACTTCTACCCAGCTTAGGCTTATCTTCGGGCAGTCTACCACCCTTGGACTCCCCAAGATCTTTTACCAATTTATCTAGATCATCTCCAAACAACAACTTACCCTTAAAGGGAAGCTTACTGAGCCGGGACTTAGAAGAACCATCGGCCGCCCAATTCCGCAGCCATAGTGATCAGCGCGCCGCCACCAAAGAGGCCATACTATTCGCCAATGTTCTAATCAAATCATAATGTACATCCGACAGATACACCGATCCCGACTCCAGCCGAGTCACCTCTAGCAAGCCCTGCTGATCCAAGCCGGAGACTTGCCGCAAGTGCTGAGCCCATCGTAAGCAGGCCCTAGCCACCCAAGCCCCACAAATGGAGGCCTGCAAAGATAAAGCATTGGTCTCAAAGGACTGTTTCAACAACCCATCTATCTTCTTGTCTTGCGCGTCCTTTAAAGCCGCACTGCCTTCCACCGGAATGGTGGTTTTCTTGGTGACCGCCGACACCGCAGCGTCCACTCGCAGCGATTTAAACCTTTCCTTGTCTTTATCCGCCAACGGATAAAGGCGGTTCATAATCCGAATCCCCTTTAGGCCGGACTCGGGTTGATCCCACTCAGTCTGAATCATCTGTTCCACTACACGGTGCACCGGAAACACCACTTGAGATTCCCGCACCGCCTGAATGAGGGGATCCTCCAAGCCGTCCTCCTCAAGAGGACGAGGAGCAGCGAGATTGAGAGCGTGGAGAGATTCTGTAATCAAAGGCACCAGCTCCTCTTTACGGAAGACCCGAATAATCCGGGCCTGATCCTCAGGTTCTGGGATTTCTCCGTCTTCCAATTCGTCAACACCACCTTCCGGATCCACCTCTGCATCATGATCCTGCCAGCTCAAGTCGTCATGGTCCAGGGCCATGGCGCGAAGGCGCAAAGGCGCTTGGCCGAAGGCTGGCCGTCCTCCCTGGCCTCCCCACCTTGGAGGGATGCCAGGGGCGACGACCATGCGTCTGGTAACTTGCCCGAGCGTCCCAAGCGAAAGGCCTGGTGCATAAGCAGGACAAAGTCAGGGGAAAAACCCGGGAAGGAAGATTCCGCTGTTGCAATCGGCCACGAGCCCCCCTGCCCTTTAGGAGGGGCCGCAGAACCAGATGCAAGAGGGTCAGGAGAGGGACCATCGTCAGCCTGCACCGTCGGGCTTCCGGGGCCTGATAATTCCTTATGCTCCATTTGGTGTTCTAAACTGGTGGAAACTGAGGCGCAGCCCCTGCAGACCCCAGACTCATCCACCGCCCCCCTGCGCGACCCGCAGATAACACATTGCGGTCTGGAAGCCATGGCACAGCAGTCCCCACAGTGACAGGAAATTTAAAGAAATCAAAGCCAGGAAACAGAAAGAAAAATCTCAGTTTTTGTAATTTTTTTTTTTTTTTTAAAAGAACAGCAACCGGGAACTGCAATGCCCCCCTCCCCCAGCAAAAACGCTATGCCAAAAGTGCACTAAGTGGAAAGGAAACCCGTTGTAGCACACTACATGCTGGGCAGGAAAAACACCGGGACTTTAAGATGGCCGCCGGCAGCTTTAGCCGGCGGGAAAAAATGGCGCGAAAACCAACGAAAAGGAAATGTAAATGTAAAATAAATATTAAAGAAGCAAAGGGGCAATCAGCAGCACCAAAATCCCCCGAAACTCACCGCACCTGGCCAAGATTGCCGTAGCAAACTCCCCACTCGATTCTGAGCGGGAGCAAACAATGACACCGGCTGTCAGTCAACAGAAGGAATGCAGCACGGAGCGTAAGAGGGAAGCCAGCCTGCTGTAGAGGGGCTTCCCAAGCGCTGCCAGGTGGCCGGAAAGGCAGAGTCCTCCTCCGAACAGTCGTGGAGGAAGGAGCTAGCCTCGGACTGCAGAAAAACCCTTCTGAAATAAAATCAGCAGTGCAGCGCAGACTCTGCTCCCGATCGCAGCCGTCTCTCCTTTTTTTTTTTTTGTATTTATTTATTGTATTTATTTAAAGCGACAGCTACCCAAAAAAAAGAAACCAAAGCAAAAGAATAAACTCTCTAGTGTTGCCTCTAACTGTCCCTAAGTGAGCCTAACCCCAGGCACACACGTCCTCTAGCTGCCAGGAGACTGGACACACTGGGGGCTGATGGGAGCTCCAGCAGCAGGCATCCTGGCATAGGAAGATTCTGATTGGTCCAGTCTCCGAGCTGCAGGAGGAGGTGCACTACCCGGATGTAGAGGACTAAACTGGATTACCGCTCAGGAAATTCTTTTCTCTTATTAGTCTTAAATAGGTTACCCTGTAGCTTCATTGCATGTCCCCTAGTCCTTTTATATTCTGATGACATAAACAATCAATCTACGTTTACCCGTTCCATTCCATTCATTAATTTATAGACCTCTATCATATCTCCCCTCAGCCGTTTCTTTTCCAGGTTGAAGAGCCCTAACCTTTTTAGCCTCTCTTCATAGGTATCCTTCCATCCCCTTTACCATTTTGGTGGCTTTTCTCTGTACCTTTTCTAATAACGCTATATCTTTTTTAAGATACAGCGACCAGAATTGCACACAATATTCAAGCTGCGGTCGCAACATGGAACAATACAATATTCTGTTTTATTTTCCCATTCCTTTCCTTATGATACCTAGCATTCTATTTGCTCTCTTGGCCGCTGCTGCATACTGGGTGAAGGGTTTTGACAAACAAACTATTCTGTTGTGTTTTAAACAAACAAATACTATAATTCATAATGGACAGCAGAAGCCTGCACATAAGTTAGATCAAGTTTCTTCCAAAGCACTGAATCACTAACCACATTTTTACCTTATATAGTGATTAACATGGGAAAAGCACCCCATTGATGAAAATATTTGCAAGATTTATTTACTTTACATAGGCTGTATATTCTATTTGGTACTCTGGAACAGTAGGAAAACAACTTATTATATAATTAAAAGCATATATTCCTCCATCATCTGGAAGGTAAAAAAAGTTAATGTGCAGACAGACAGCTAGATACAGGAATGAGAGCAGAGACAGGAATGGAACCTGAACTCCATTGCTCCCTAATATCTGTATCAATGATTTCCCCAGAGTACTGGAGAGATCAGCCACCTCAGGATTAAAACTAAATGAGATGAACACTAATCATTCATCTCCTACCCCACAAGATCTACCAAAGAACCTAATCCTGCTAGATACCAGCTGCAAATCATGGGATAGATATATAAATCTGGGAGAGACAAAGGCAAAACATTTTCAACACAAATTCAAATTCTTCCTAAATAAACAAGCAGGTGCATATCCTATAGCAGTGGGTCCCAACCTGTGGTCCACGGACCCCTGGGAGTCTGTGAGACCATTACAAGGAGTCCTCAGGACACAGAAAACAGTAAATCATAGAAAGACTAGTGGGGATTGACTGGGAGGAGAGAGGGAGGGGGGAGAGTGAGAAAAAGGGAGACCAGTGCTGACTGATTGGGGAGAGAGACAGATAAACTGGTGGACAGGAAGGGAAAGGATGACAAAGATGGCTAGTGGAGCCAGTCTTGATACTGAGGAGAAGGAATCCAATAATAACATAAGAACATAAGATATGCCATACTGGGTCAGACCAAGGTCCATCAAGCCCAGCATTCTGTTTCCAACAGTGGCCAATCTAGGTCATACGTACCTAGCAGTTTCCCCAAGGGACACAGGTTCCACAATGCTTGTACTGGTTCAAGCATTGATATCCTGGGTCCCTTCTTAATAATGGTTTATGGACCTTTCCTCCAGGAACTTGTCCAAACCTTTTTTAAACCCAGCTACACTAACAGCCTTTACTACATCCTCCGGTAACAAATTCCAGAGTTTGATTACACGTTGAGTGAAAAAATATTTTCTTTTATTAGTCTTAAATAGTTTACCCTGTAGCTTCATTGCATGTCCCCTAGTCTTTCCATATTCTGATAAGGTAAACAATCGATTTACGTTTACCCGTTCCACTCCGTTCATTAATTTATAGACTTCTATCATATCTCCCCTCAGCCGTCTCTTCTCCAGAGTAGTGGGGATGAACTAGGGGCCCCTGGGCTTTCTGGACCTCAATAAGGAAAGAATTGGGAAACCCTGCTCTACAAGACCCATGTCTTGGCTCAAAGATTTGGTGCTTCTGAAAGTTTTAAACTACAGTGGTGTGCAAAAGTCTGGAATCACTTGTAAATTTGACGTTTTTTTCAACTTGGTGACCTTATATCTTAATTTCTTTGTCCTCCCAGTGGCTTTTTCTGTGTATCTCATGATAAGTGATAGATTTGGCTATTAGGACCAACTTTTAGTATTAGTTTGGCCCTTAATTTCTGAGTTTGTTCCCCATAGTTGCCCTGTTGATAGATTTTCTGTGAAAATTGCACAATGTACATCGCTGGCCAACGATATATTATTGTAAGTATGCTTTAAAATATTATGGATGCACGCCAGCTTTCCTTCAAATTAATGTATGTGGCCCTGAAAAAGGCCATTTTTATGCAACAGTGATGGCTCGGTATTTGATGGGCCACCCTTTGTTCTTGATCACCTGACTGCACCTTGTCGGCATTGAATGAACCAGTATGACAAGGTGATCGTTGGTGACAACACGGTTCCAAGCTGCAATGAGTGACTTAATCAGCTCACGCTTTGATGTCGGATGCCTCTTGGATATTTCCAAGGCCACCTTGTGCCACAGGTTCTCGAGTGGATTCAGATCTGGAGACTGGGCAGGCTAGTCCATTGCCTTGATGTTGTTCCGCTGCTTCCAGCTGATCACCTGTCTGGAGCGATGGCAGGGTGCATTGTCATCTTGGAACAGGAACTAGCCAGGAAACAGCTGGTGTGCTGATGGCACCATGCACCTTTGCAGTATGGTGATGTACTTGGCCCCGTTGACCATTCCACTAACGATGTGAAGATGTCCAATGCCACCGGCAGCCATGCAGCCCCAGACCATGACCTTCAAAGGATGCTTCACAGTAAGGTTGAGACACTCAGGCTTGAATTCCTCTCCAGGAAATCTCCTCACATAGGTGTGGGCCTGGTTACCAAACAGGCAGAAGGTGCTTTCATCGCTGAATAGCACCTTTTCCCACATTTCAGTCGACCAGGTTGAATGCTTTCTCACCCACACGATCCAGTTGCGCCTTTGTATGTCAGTCATCAGTGGCTTATTCCGTGCTTTGTAGCCCCGGAGACCAAAATGCAGGCACCGGCGACGAACTGTTGATGAGCTGACATTGACCTCACTCTTGTCTGACCACTCTCGAAGTAGCTGAGGTCAACTTGCAATTAGTCAGTGAAATGCATCGTAGTGCGCGGTCCTGGCGTGATGTTGATGCACGTGGACGATCTGAACGAGGCTTGTCCACCACTGAACCCGTTTCTTTCTTCTTCTGTACAATCTTAACAACAACGCTCTGACTGCAGCCAACTTTCCTGGCTGACGGCTTGAAAATCCTTCCTCGCTCATAAAGGACACATGAACACGCTCCTCCAACGTCAGGGTCCGAGTCATCTTCATGGTCGATCGAGAAAGCATATGAAATTCAAAAATTCTGCGCGTTTTTATAGCTGCACTGTTGGCTAGATATCTGCATTGTGATTGGTTAGTGAAACCAGCCTCCTGATTGGTCAGAAATAAATAGTAATTACACTTACCTGGTAATTGTAGTTCCTTGAGAGACGACAGCTTAGTCCTCGACGTATGGGTAGTGCACCTCCTCCTGCAGCATGAAGACTGGACCAATCAGATTTCAGCTCCACTGGAAGAAGCACACCCTGCAACTCAGGAACTCCAGTGAACTACTGACAAAGCAAACTCAAACACATAGCTAACCTTTAGTAAAACTGCTCTCATAGGAAATATATTCCGCAACCTAACTGGGTTTTTTTTTTTTGTTTTTTTTTTTTAAATCAACTGGTGGCGTAGGCCACATACTAAAAATTATAACCAACCGGAACGGAAAGTCCCGTTCCTGCCACAGCGAAAAACTTAGAGAGAAAAGAAAGTAACATGAAACGCACTCACCTGGAAATATCGTCTTCTTCATCCAAGGCGTGCCGTGCGAAAAGAAATCAGGGAGAGGCAGGAGGACTAAGCTGTCGTCTCTCAAGGAACTACAATTACCAGGTAAGTGTAATTACTATTTCCTTATCGTTCCTCCAGCTTAGTCCTCGACGTATGGGATGTATCAAAGCAGCCTAACGGGTGGGATTGTGCCAGCCGGCACGCAGAACCGCAGAACCAAAGCCAGCATCGCTCGCCGCCAAAACATCAAGACGATAATGTTTACTGAAAGTGTGCAAAGACGACCACGTGGCCGCTTTACAAATATCTACCGGTGAAACCAGACTGAATTCCGCCCAGGATGTCGCTTGTGCTCTCGTAGAGTGAGCCCGCAGTCCCGGCGGCGGAGACCGACCGTGCAATATGTAAGCCGAACCAATCGCCTCTTTAATCCATCTGGCAATAGAAGCCTTCGCTGCCGCTTCCCCTTTACGAGGACCACCAAACAGCACAAACAAGTGGTCTGATTTACGAAAATCATTTGTAACTCGTAAATAACGGCGGAGAACTCTTTTGAGGTCCAACCGACTCAAACCACGATCAGAAGCATGCCCTTCGGACTCCGAAAAAAACCGGAAGAGAAACAACCTGATTCAAGTGAAAAGGAGAAGTCACCTTTGGCAAGAAAGATGGAACAGGCCGCAGAACCACTTTGTTAGGCGAGAAAGACAGAAAAGGCTCCCTGCAAGAAAGAGCCTGGAGTTCAGAAATACGGCGTGCGGAACATATAGCCACTAGGAACACCGTTTTAAGAGTCAAATCCTTTACCGAACTACCAGAGAGCGGCTCAAAAGGAGCTGCACTTAGGGCACGTAGCACTAAATTAAGATCCCACGCGGGAACCGATACTCTACGGGCTGGCCGTAACCTAGACACAGCACGCAAAAAACGAACTACATCCGGATGCGCCCCTAAAGCCACACCCTGAACTTTACCGCGATAACAAGACAGAGCCGCCAATTGGACTCGCAAAGAGCTGGCGGCGAGACCCTTAGTAAAACCGTCTTGCAAAAAATCCAGAATTATCGGCAGAGAGGCCGTAGCCGCTCTGATCTGGTGTCTGGAACACCAGTCCTCAAAAATACGCCAAACCCGAACATAGGCCAGCGAAGTGGATCGCTTTCGCGCCTGCAAGAGGGTCGCTACCACTGAGCGGGAGTAACCGCGTTTTCTTAGCCGAGCCCTTTCAATAGCCAAGCCGTAAGAGAGAATCTCTCCACTTGGGGCATGCGAAGTGGACCCTGACACAACAGGTCCGGTAATAAGGGAAGTTTCCAGGGAGGACCGTCGATCAGCCTCATCAGATCGGCATACCAAGGACGACGCGGCCAATCCGGCGCTATTAAGAGCACCCGACCCCGGTGGGCTTCGATACGTTGAATAACGCGCCCCAACAGTGGCCATGGAGGGAATACATAAAGCAGACCCGTGGATGGCCACACCTGCAACAGAGCATCCAGACCTTCGGACATCGGCTCTCTTCGCCGACTGTAGAATCGAGCCGCTTTTGCTGAGCGGCACGTGGCCATCAGGTCCATGAGTGGTTGGCCCCAACGCTGCACCAGCTGCGCGAACACCCGGGGATGTAGCTCCCATTCTCCGGGATCCACCTGAACTCTGCTGAGGAAGTCCGCCGTCACATTGTCTTTTCCGGCGATATGTGCTGCGGAGATGGCTGACAGGCGAGGCTCTACCCATTCGAACAACGTCCGAGCCTCCGCCGCGAGGCCGACACTTCCGGTTCCCCCTTGCCGGTTGATGTAGGCCACGGCCGTTGCATTGTCTGAGAGCACCCGAATCGCTCGAGCCGATATCCGAGTCTCAAAGCCCTGCAATGCCAAGCGAATGGCTCGAAGCTCCAATCGGTTGATCGACCAGGCGCTCTCTTCTGGGGACCAAAGACCCTGGACGAACTGGCCCTCGCAGTGAGCACCCCAGCCCGTCAGACAGGCGTCCGTTAATAGCGGAATCCAGTTCGGCTGCTCCAATGGCATCCCCACTCGCAGAGTGAGCGGATTCAACCACCAGGAGAGATCCCTTCGAACCAACATCGGGCAAGGCAGACGCCTGCTCAGCGGATCGGACTGGTTGGACCAGCGGCGGAGTAAGGCCTGCTGGAGGGACCGCATGTGAAACCGCGCCCAAGGAACCACCTCCAGAGAGGACGCCATCGTCCCCAACAACTGCAGGTATCGCCACGCCGACGGGGCTGGAGATCCTCGAAACTTTCGCACCAGAGACTGAAGAGTCAAAATCCTGCGTTCGGGTAGAGAAACCAACCCCTGGCAAGTCTCGAATTGCACCCCTAAATATTCGAGAAGCTGTGTTGGAACTACATGGCTCTTGAGTGGGTTGATCACCCAGCCGAGAGACTGTAAGAGAGTGATGACCTTTTCTGTCGCTGCCAAGCTCTCTGCGCGCGATTTCCCGCGAATCAACCAGTCGTCCAGATAGGGATGAACCAGCACCCCGTCCTTGCGGAGAGCCGCGGCAACTACCACCATGATCTTGGTGAATACGCGAGGTGCGGTCGCTAGACCGAATGGTAAAGCCTGAAACTGGAAATGCCCCCACGGAAGCGCAAAGCGCAGATACCTCTGCTGGTCTTCTCGAATAGGGATATGGAGATAAGCCTCCGTGAGGTCGAGGGACGTAAGAAATTCGCCTCGGCGAACGGCCACTATGACAGACCGTAGCGTTTCCATCCGAAAGTGAGGAACTCTTAGACAACGATTCACTCCTTTGAGATCCAATATGGGTCGCAGATCGCCTCCCTTCTTTGGCACCACGAAATAAATGGAATACCTTCCCAGACCATATTCCGCTGGTGGAACTGGAATGACCGCCCCCAGCTGAAGAAGCCGATCGAGCGTTTGGCGCACCTGCAAGGTCTTCTGAACCCCTCGACAGGGAGACACTACAAAGGAGTCGAGTACTGGTCGGGCCAAATCGAGAACATACCCGTCTTTGATAATGTCTAGTACCCACTGATCGGAAGTAATTTGGATCCAAGCGGAGAGAAAATGTCGAAGGCGTCCTCCGATCATCGGCCGCTCCACCTGGACCCGCTGTCTTTCATTGGGGTTTGCGGGGGCCCGGGGCACCTCCCGCCGTGAACCCTCGACTGGCTCCACGAAATCCGCGAAAACTGGACACCCGGGAACTATATCTACCCCGCTGGGCGCTGGCGTAACGGGGTGACCGGAACCTACGAAAGTCCCGAAATTGTCCCCTAGTGACCGGAATGGATCTACTCCGCTTGGGCCGATCTTCTGGTAAGCGACCGCCTTTGGATTCACCTAGATCTTTGACCAACTTATCCAAATCCTCACCAAAGAGTAGTTTACCCTTAAAAGGTAATTTGCCCAACCGTGACTTAGAGGAACCATCGGCCGCCCAATTTTTTAGCCAAAGAGCTCTACGAGAAGCCACTACCGAAGCCATGCTATTGGAGAGAGCTCTGATGAGATCGTACTGTACATCCGCCAAATAAGCCGTACCAGACTCCAAGCGGTGAAGTTCCGTCAGCGTATCAGTGTCTAAGGATGGAGAACGCTGAAATCGCTGAACCCACCGCAAACAGGCACGGGCTACCCAAGCCCCACAAACCGAAGCCTGTAACGCAATCGCATCCGCCTCAAAGGCCTGCTTCAACAGACCATCCATCTTCCTGTCCTGCGGCTCCCTCAAAGCCGCACTCCCTTCAACCGGAATGGTGGTCTTCTTCGTCACCGCCGACACGGCTGCGTCGACCTTGGGAGATCGAAAACGTTCCAAATCCGTTTCTGCCATAGGATAAAGACGACGCATGATCTTAACTCCCTTGAGACCAGTCTCAGGAGTGTCCCACTCGGTCTGAATCATCTGGTCAATAACTTCATGAAGTGGAAAAACCACTTGAGTCTGACGAACAGCTTGAATGATGGGATCTACTCCGTCCGCCTCTTCCGCCTTAGGCGCAGAAGACAAGCCTAACGTCTGAAGCGCTTCCGAAACAAGAGCTGGAAGCTCCTCACGCCTGAACACCCGAATAATCCTCGCTTGATCCTCCGGCTCCGGAAGCTCTCCTTCCTCCAAGCCGTCTACATCTCCCTCCGGATCGAACTCGGGATCATCCCCCTCAGGCCAGTCCGCCTCCACAGAACCAGGGTCGTGCAACCGCGGCCGCTTCGGGGCTCTGATGTCGGACAATGGAGGCTCTCCAAGAGGGGGCTGGAGGGATAGTCCCTGCGGTGGTAGAGGCGCCCCTCCCATAACCTGGCGCCTTCGACAGAACGCCTGATGCAGAAGCAATACAAAATCTGCAGAAAAATCCTCCAAGGGCAACGACTCCCCCAGAGCTAGTTGCGCCCCAGGCGCCGAGGTACTGTTAGGAGCAAGCCCCGAGGGACCCTCTAGCGGTGATTCTAAATCTCCTGATGCGGCACCAGACTGTGCCGATGCAGGCAAAGAATGCTCCAGGCGCTGTTCCATGCTGCGAGACAGTGAGGCGCAGCGAGGGCACACGCCGGTCTCTGCGTCGGCACCCCGCCGAGATCCACAAATGAGGCAAAGAGAACCCGTGGACATGGGGAGTCTAGCGTGTTTAAAACGCCAGCCAACCGCAGCCAAAAAGATAGGGGAACCAACAGCACACTGACCCAGAGGAACCAAGCGGGAACTGGGCAGTGTTCAATAAAGGAAAGCGGTGCAGGTCAAGAGAAAAGGTCTGACCAGCAAGTGGGGAAAGGAGGCTATGCCTGCTTTCCCTCATAGGCATACATATCTTCCCTTTGTGTCTTTATTTTATTTTATTTTATTTTATTTTTTTTTTTGGAAGCCTAAGAATAATAGCAAATGCAATTAAAAAACCTCCCAGAACTAAAGAGGTTACTTCCTCAGACAGCTGCCACGGAGAAAATCAGCGAGGGAATGAGACACACAACTCCTGCCCTATAAGAAATAGAATGAAGCAGCGTACTAACCACTGACAAAGGCAAAATAAAGCAAATAACAATAAAAGAAAGTCACTGAAATCAAATTCAAATGAAAGGAAACTAAAGGAAAACAAAAATCTACCGCGGGGTAACTGAAAGAAAAAAACCGTGGACCGAGAAAAAATGGCCGCGGCAGACCCGCAAGCGTTTTGGCGGGCTTTTGCAGCCTCACGGTGAAGGGAAGGGCCCGAGGAAAATAAGCCTGTTGCTGCCGCGAAAACGGGAGCCCCCCGGGGTCGCTTCCCCCCTCGAATATATGCGACTGTCCTGAACAGCTGAGGGAGGGAGTGAACGCGGCTCAAAAGCCGGCCAGCTTCCCCTCAGCTGCAATCACTCACCGGCACACACGCAGCTGTCTTCAGTCTCTGGAGACGAGCTGCAGCTCAGCCTTCGTTGGAGCTCTGCCCCGAAGAGCCTTGGGGCAGAGATCCACTTTCCCCAAAGTCAAAAAGTACACAGAGAGTCGTCAAGGTCTGAGCAGGAGAAGGAGCTTCCTCCGGTTTCCTCCCCCCGCCCCCACTGAGTGCCGAGAATCACAGTGAAAATTTAAAGGGACAGCGTATTAAATAAGAAAAAAAAGTAAAGAAGCCCTAAAAGGACCCAAATAAAGGTTAGCTATAGGCAAAGAATACTATCTAAATAACTAGTGAGCCCAGCTACGCTCACTAACGTCCTCCTGCTGCATGAAGACTGGACACACTGGAGTTCCTGAGTTGCAGGGTGTGCTTCTTCCAGTGGAGCTGAAATCTGATTGGTCCAGTCTTCATGCTGCAGGAGGAGGTGCACTACCCATACGTCGAGGACTAAGCTGGAGGAACGATAAGGAACGTGTGCATATTGGATAATCTTGATCCAGTTTTGACGCAGGATCCACAAAAATTGCAGTAGCTATCTCCCAGTGTCTGTAAAGTATTTAAATTGGAAGCAAGGAATACAAAAAAGTCAACTCTAATAGCCAAATGTATCCCTTTTAACATGGTAGAAAGATGAATATGCTGGGCTAAAGCAAAATTTTAAAAAAAAACGTTAGCAAGTACGAAAAACGAAAAACTCACAAGTGCTTCCAGACTTCTGCACACTACTGTAGCTACAACGACATGACAGGAAAAATCTCTAACGGCCATAAAGAATTCTAGACAAAGACATCCCCTCTCCTGCAGCAAAACTATTTACATTATTTTATAAGATTCCTGAATGGCAATCTGACACCTCCAGGGCTGCAAATGTTCTTTTTCAAAGAAACACCCCTCATAACAGAAAAAATAGCAGAGTACTGACCACACAAAAAAAAAGCAGTCATGTTCTGATGTCATCTTAATAACCACAACACAAACCTCCTCCACTATCAGGCTATAGATCACTACACACTAATAGAATATCTCATCAGTCATATAGTCAAAGAGAAACCCTTACCAAATAAGTAATAAGCTAAAAATTAAAATAAGGGACAAAAATGAACTGGAAGCTATGCTCATGTCCCAAAACTGACAAGAGAAAATCTAGCACATCCCACAAAAGAATGGAGCAGTAAACTCCCTGTATAATCTTGGAGGAAACAGGAGAATCAGCAACTTCGGCAGCACAATACTTTGTATCTTGCCAACAGACCAAAAACGTGATCTGACCAGAAACAAATACTGACAAATACAATATCTGGGAATCACCCTTAATGTTGTCACCCCCATACCTTGTAATTTAATCTTACTATTATCAGCACTGTGTAATGTTTTCCCATTTTATTTTTAATACATTTCTTTGGCAACGTATAACAAAACTGTCATGCCAACAAAGTTATGTGGATCCTAAAACAGCTGAAATAATTTCCCTAGCTCGGTGTGCTATAAAGCAACGGGTACTAGGCCTGGGATCTTCTATGTACTCTGTCCTAGTGCGGCTGAGGCTAGCACGAAACCTCCTCTTTTCACAGCCAACGCTACACACTTACGAAATGCTGATAGAAGCGCATTAAGCGCGGTTTGCCGTGGTTATTGAACACTAGGATGGCTTTAATCATCTTCTTGTATTAAATAACACAAACACCGAACAAACAGATAACTGTCAAAACAATCCAGACCACAAAACGAACTTCCGCCGCTGACAGGTGAGGAGCGTTTCGGTTAAAGCGGACCGTTAGGAAACAAGGACAGCAGGTTCCGGGCGGCCACTAAGGGGCGCGCGTACGTAGCAGAGTTTGAAAGTCGTCCCTAGGAGGTTACTAGGGAAGGTCCCGCCCCCCGGGTTTGCTAATGACCCTTCCGCTTCCGCTTCATCCCAGCCTGCCCTGCTGGGAAAGACAGAAGGGCAGCCGCAGGAAGTAGGAGGAGGGACGAAGGAGAAGAGGGATTTTTGCCTGGTCAAGGCAAGTTGGGGACGATGTTGGAGCATTATGAGGCAAGGGGGGACAATCGAATGATAGACGAGGCAGAGAGGAGGGGCGGGGATATATCGCAAAGGAGCGTTTTGCCCACCAGAGAACTTCTATTTGGTTGTAACTAAAAGAAACTGAGAAGCAGAAGTAAGAAAATATAGATTCACTCTTCTTAAGCCCAGTTTGAACTGAGGATCGGTATTGGGACTAGAGTTGCCAACTGGCTCCAGATGCGCCTGACAGACTCGATCCAGGCCTGGATTTACCCCATTGTATGCAGGGACATGTAGTCTTGGTTTTCTTATGCAGTGCAATGGAAAAATCAGAACTACATGTCCCTGCATGTAGTGTGGTAAACCTAGGACTGGATCAGGTGTGTCGGGCACATCTGGAGCCAGTTGGCAACCCTAATTGGGACAATAGATGCCTTCTGTTCATATCCATAAACTCAGGGCTGAACAACAGGGTTACTCCTTGTAAGAAGGGTTCTCTATGGACAGCAGGATAAGTCAGCCACACCTGGCCTAAACCAAAGATGATGGGGCACTTAAGGTGTGGGCACTGCTCGCTTTGCGATCACGCTCTGGTTACTAAAAGCTTTTTTCATCATCCAATTACGAACAAAAAGATTACACGTATTGATTTTTTCCAATTGTGAGTCGCATCATATGGTCTATGTGATTGTCTGCCCTTGCAATCTCCTGTATGTGGGGAAGACTGATCACACCATATGCAATTGGATTATTGAGCACCTTCAGAGGAGGATTGAGGAAGGACCACTCATGCCCACTGGATTTTGGCCCAGCACACTGGTTTTTGGTAATTACAGTGGCGAGACCACACTAGAGAGGTGGTGACATTGACAAGATTCTTTTACAGTTCAAACAGAAATATATTTTTAATTCAGATACTTTGACACCCTCTAGTCTCAATCTGGATCAAGATTTTAGTGTTTTCCTATTGTTTTTTACCCTCTTTTTTACGGCTTTTAAAAAAAAATTAATGATTTTTATGGGGGGTTCAGGTTTTTTTGGGTCCCTGGTGTGCTCCTGATTTCTACCAGTTGAACCACCTGCCCCCCTCCAGTTTTCCCCTTTTTCCTTTTTTCCCTTCTTCCCCCCACCCTCCTTGGGTTTTGATTACTTTGAAGTTTGGCGGGTTGGTTTTAATTGTGTTGTTATCTTTTATTGTTCCCTTGCTTTTATATATACCTTTTTAGTATTGTTAACATAAGAAATGCCATCCTGGATCAGACCCAAGGTCCATCAAACCCAATATCATGTTTCCAACAGTGGCCAATCTAGGTCATATGTACCTAGCAGTTTCCCCAAAAGACACAGGTTCCACAATGCTTGTATTGGGTCAAGCATTGATATCCTGGGTCCCTTTTTAATAATGGTTTATGGAGCTTTCCTCCAGGAACTTGTCCAAGCCTTTTTTTAAACCCAGCTACACTAACAGCCTTTACTACATCCTCCTGTAACAAAATTCCAGAGTATTACACGTTGAGTGAAAAAATATTTTCTCGTCTTAAATAGGTTACCCTGTGGCTTCATTGCATGTGTCTTTCTATATTCTGATAACGTAAACAATCGATCTACATTTACCCGTTCCACTCCATTCGTTAATTTATAGACCTCTATCATTATCTCCCCTCAGCCATCTCTTTTCAAGGTTGAAGAGCCCTAACCTATTTAGCCTCTCTTCATAGAGGTAGCCTTCCATCCCCTTTACCATTTTGGTGGCTCTTCTCTGAACCTTTTCTAATAATGCTATATCCTTTTTAAGATACGGCGACCAGAATTACACACAATATTCAAGGTGCAGTCACACCATCCTTTGTTTTATTTTCCATTCCTTATGATACCTAGCATTCTATTTGCTCTCTTGGCTGCCACTGCACACTGGGCAGAGGGTTTTAACATGTTATCCACAATGACACCTAAATCTTTTATCCTGGGTGGTGGTTCCCAATGTGGAACCTTGCATCGTGTAACCATAGTTTGGGTTGTTCTTCCCTAGGTGCATAACTTTGCACTTGTCCACATTAAATTTCATCTGCCATTTTGATGCCCAGTCTTCCAATTTATCAAGATCCTCTTGCAATTTTCCACAATCCTTATGGGCTTTAACAACTTTAAATAGTTTTGTGTCATCTGCAAATTTGATAACCTCACTCGTTATTCCCTTTTCCAGGTCATTTATGAATATGGCAAAAAGCAGCAGACCCAGCACAGATCCCTGGAGTACACCACTATTCACCTTTCTCCATTGGAAAAATTGGCCATTTAGCCCTACCCTCTGCTTTCTATCTTTTAACTAGTTCCTGATTCACAATAGTACACTGCCACCTATCCCATGACTCTTTAGTTTTGCCAAAAATCTCTGATGAGGGACCTTGTCAAAGACTTTCTGAAAGTTGAAATACACTATATTTAAGCCAGTGTTTGCTTTTAAGGTATCCTATTTCTGTTCTTACTTTTAAAGTCATTTATTTCATTCCTTTTTTGTTTTTTATTAGATGCTAATTTTTTTTAATCCTTCGTTTTACTTATTTTAGTGTGTGATCCTGTGTCCTCTTTGGGGGTGTATAAATTGCAATATATCTTTTCCCATTTTAATGAGTGACATATCGTTGGCAGCCCTGATCATTGTTCTTGTGTTTCCTTTTACTCTTTTTTTATGCTTTTTAGTGTTTTTTTTATACCACTTTGCGTTTTAATTTTGTGTTTTAAGGCAGTTTGTGCCACCAGAAAAGCCACTTTCCATGACAGGTATCGAAGGTGACAAGTGGCCAGGGGCTCAAACGTTGCTTGGTCAGCTGAGAGCACCACAATGAGGTCCCACAACGCCACTGGTGGGCAGAGAGTGGACATGGATAACAGGAAGCCCCAGAGGAACCTGGAGACCAGGGACTGGCTTGAGAGAGGGTTTTCCTCTATAGGGTGATGGTGGGCAGCTATGGTGCTCAAATGCACCCTCACAGAGTTTGATTTTAGCCTGGTGTGCGACAGGTGTAGGAGGGTAATGAAGAACGAATTCCCCTCCTCTTCCGCACACCAGAGAACCTTCTCCACTTAAAGGCATATGCCCATCTGGTGGAGGGATTTTGGGAGGCCAGTAGAACCTCCTCGACTTCCTCAGGAAGATTGAAAGGGGCCAATGCTACCCTTTCAGCAGCCACGCTGTTAATGACCCCAGGTTGTGGTGCAGGAGGGAGCCCTCCTCCTGGGACAGGAGGTCCGGGGCTCATCCCAGTGGGACTGGGAGTGCCACCGATAGGGAAAGCAGCAGAGGGAACCAAAGTTACCCTGGGGCAAGCAATATAACTGACGCCCTCTCGCTCTGGACCTTAAAGAGAGTCTTGGAAACCAGGGGGCATCAGTGGAAACATCGAGTAGGTCTTCTGATCATGGGATGAGGAAGGCTTCTGTCACCACTCTCCCTGAGTGGGGTTGGTGCAAGCAAAAATTAAAAGCGCTTATTACAGAATGAAGCTCATCAAAAGACTAAGGCCGCTTCTTGATACTGTTCACTTCAGAAATGTTTGTCAAGCATTGATTACTCCATTACTTGACTTCTGTAATCCAATATATCTGGGTTTATCTAAGCAAGCACTTAAGCCTTTACAACTGGCGCAGAATACTGCTGCACGTATAATTTTTGGTCTATCAAGTAGAGAACATATAACTCCCATCTTGAAAGAGCTTCACTGGTTACCTATAGCTTCACGTGTAAAATATAAAACTATAATTTATATTTTCAAGATAAAACAACAATATTCTGCAGAAGCCTGACATATCTCATACAGTCAGATATTAGCAACAGACCTAGAAGAAGAGGATCTGACAACAGAATCAGCTTATCAAATGATGTCAGAAAAACACGTAAAGACACCTCTGAAAGGGCTTTCTCTTTTGCTGCACCTTCCATCTGGAACTCTCTACCTAATGAGCTGAGAGCAGCTCAGGACAT
Organism: Ichthyophis bannanicus; assembly: GCA_033557465.1. Taxonomy (NCBI): domain Eukaryota; kingdom Metazoa; phylum Chordata; class Amphibia; order Gymnophiona; family Ichthyophiidae; genus Ichthyophis; species Ichthyophis bannanicus. Next base: position 208,937,482 of record CM066043.1, on the reverse strand, counting down.
CAATGACTTTAGAAAGCAACTGAAAACATCTTTGTTTATAGAACACTACGGTCATGCAATTAACTAACTTAATTTGTCTGGAATGTAAATCATATACATATTGTATAATAGCTCACATTATAGTATAGCTCACTATGTAGATAATGCAACTCACTCTAACACATTATACCATAACTTTAACTTTTATTTCTTTACATTTTCTCACTAATACTCTTAATATCTTTGTTTGTAAGACCGCTTTGATTGTATGATAAGGCGGTATAGAAATCCAATTAAATAAATAAATAAAAACGAGGTGGCTGCGCATTGTCCGGGGAGGCGAAGAGGTCTATCACAGACCTGACCCAGCAGTGGAAGAGTTGCTCTGTTACCCTGGGGTTCAAACACCACTCATGTGGGTGAAAGACTCTGCTCAGCCTGTCTGCTAAGCAGTTGTCCTGGCTTGGTAGGTACACCGCTCGTAGAAGCATGCCGTTGCGCACTGCGAAGGAGAAGAGGGTTACCGCCTCCTGGCAGAGGGACTACGAGCCTGCTTGTTGATGTAAAACATGGTAACCTGGTTGTCCATCTGGATCAGCACAGGTCAGTGCCACAGGTGGTGGCGGAACACTCGCAGGGCCAGGAAGATTGCCCTGAGTTCTAGGAGGTTGATCTGCAAGGGTGACTCTTCCTGGGACCCAGCTGCCTTGCATGCGGCAGGCCCCACAAAGGAGGTAAAATACCTTGGAATAATTATAGACCACTCACTCACCATGATCTCACACATAAAACAGACAGTAAAAACCATATTTCATAAACTCAAGACAATACAACATCTGAGACCCCTACTTAACACAGAGGACTTTAGATCAGTAGTCAATACCCTCATCACCCCCCATTTCGACTATTGTAATAGTCTCCTAAATGGACTACCATTAAAGAGCATATACCTTCTCCAAAGAACCCAAAACATATGCGCCAAGATGATCACAAAAGCTAAACTAACAGACCATGTGACCCCAATTCTATTAGACCTACACTGGCTCCCTATAAACAGCCGAATAAAATATAAAATCCTCCTAACTACTTTCAAAATCATTAATAACATCTCTCCCTCACAACTATCTACTCTAATACACCCCCCATCAGAAACTAGAACGCGCAGACAGAATGCAACCCATTCCCTCAACATAAAAACAAATTTCAGAAAAACTAAAGCGACAAGTGATAGAGCCTTCTCCTTTGCTGCCCCCACCCTCTGGAATGAAATACCATTAACCCTCCGCATGATAAAAGACCTTCACCAATTCAAAAAGGAACTAAAAACCTACCTCTTTACAAAACACTTTGAGATCCCCTATCAACAAAAAACCTCTCCAAAACAATCACAGAAACACATCCACAGTATTCATGACAGAACAAACGACTAACTCAAAAAACTTTATATATATCACACAACATGCAAAAAGATCCGCTCAGCTTTCGGCTATATCACTGTAAATAACCACTGGTAATTAACTATGTTGTGCTCCATGTTATATAACCTGTACATAGTTTTAACAAGTACTGTTATAGTTAACGTTCAAAAATATGTTCCCTGTAATTACACTTGTATATAGTTAAAACTTAACGTTCCTTGTAAATGTATACAGAAGTATACAAATGTTCTGTTCACTGTTTAATGTAAACTGCCCCTGATCTCTGGAAGGGGCGGTATAGAAGAAACTGTTAAATAAATAAATAAATAAATGCGCCCTCCAACCCAGGAGGGAGGCGTCTGTTGTCAGGGTCCTCTGCGGCGTGGGCACATGGAAAGGCATTCCCATCTGGAGGTGACATAAGTTTTGCCACCAGATGAGGGACTTTGCCATGTGGCGGGAAACATTGACCCTGCCCATGGCTTGAGTCCACTATGAGCAGGGGTACTATTGGGCTGTCCGCATGTGCAAGTGGTCAAATGGGGTGACATGGACCATTGAGGCCATGTGGCCGAATAGGCGTAGGAGAGAAAGCCAGTACCAACTGGCAATGTTGTGCCTCCGCTGCCAGTTGTATGAGGCGGTCTGCCCTTTCTCTTGGGAGGACAGCCTTGACTTGCAACGTGTCTAACTGAGCCCCTATGAACTCCAGATTTTGGACTGGAGAGAGATGGGATTTGGGGTAGTTGATGACGAACTCCAGGTGCTGCAATAGGAGGGTTGTTCACTGTGTGGCCTGATTGACCTCTGAAGCCAAACCCCCTCTGATAAGCCAGTCGTCCAGGTAGGGGAAGAAGAAAGCCCCTTGTAGGTGCAGGTGGGCAGCTACCACTGCCAAGCATTTGGTAAAGACTCTTGGCGAGGAGACCAGGTCGAAGGGCATTACTCTGTACTGGTAGTGCCCTCCTCCAATGACAAACCGTAGGTACTGCCTGTGGGAGGTGCGCAGCTGCCACTGCAATGTACTTCATGAAGACTCTTGGGACAGGAGAGAGCCCGAAGTGGAGCACCCCATACTCGTAGTGCCCCCTGAGCATGCAGGAACTGCAGGTATTTCTTGTGGGACAGATGTATTGGGACATGGAAGTGTGGAAGGACACACTGTTCAGGGCGCAGGTTTTGCAAGCCGGCTTCATGGGCCCCTCCATCCCTTGAGTACTGTTCTGATACATCCCAGGAGTCTGGACTGGACTGGAGGGACAATTTGGAAGGTAAAATTACACCTCACTGGCTAATTTTCTTTTGAGTCCAGTCCAGTCCTCACCCGTGTGGTACAGTTTTGGCGAGACCGTCCTGGGAGGTTGTGCTTTAGCGGATTTTCCAGTGGCCCTAGTCTGGTTGGTTTGTCACCGGGGGGTGGCTAGTTGTTGGCTGTTTCTTTCGGTCCATTTGGAACCATGAAGGCTATTTCTGCCTGGAATGGCATAGTTTCTATATAGTTCTTTATTCTCTTGTTCTGCTGTACAACAAAGCTACTGGCTTAAAGGGGAGTAGTTTCACTCCCTTATACTGTGAAGTTTGGTGTGCTAGTCTTCATCTGCTGGAAGTGGGACATAACCCAGGAATCTGGACTGGAATGGAGGGATGCAAGGAAAGGTCTAATTTAACCTTAGGCATCTAAACTGCTAAGCCATCCTAATTAGCACTTCCAATAACTGCAGCTTTCGGGGAGGCAGGAACCTTAAGCTTCTCAAGGTCCAAAAATGGTCTCCACTATTCAGGCAACAGAAAACATATTTATATTCAAATACTTTAGTAAACATTTACAAGGGTATCTAAGCATAAATGTAGCTCGTCTCATTGCCAAAAAAATAAGTTCTCTTTGTTCCTGTCCAGCACGAGCTATATCAGGGAATATCCTAATAAGCTGACCAAGAGAAGGTCCACTCATCTTTTTAAAATGCAAGACAAGAATTAAATCCTGCTCAAAAACAAAGAAAACACAAAGTGTTGCTCTCTCTTTACATTCTGAACCTGAAGTCTCAAGTAAAGCAGGAACATCCAAAAACTGTTGACAATCATCAATTCCTCAAGCCATTCCTGATTGCAAAAAATACACCTAGTTTAAAAGGAGGAATGGCTGTTTCATGAAGTTAAAAAATATCTTTTGGAAGTTCTTAAAACAACTCTAGCTTGAGTTAACAACTGTAGCTTGAGGAACTCTAGCTTGAGTTAACAACTGTAGCTTGAGGAAAATTGAAAACTCTAAAATTCAAATCTCTCATCCAGTTCTCATTCGCTTCCAATTTCCTATGTAATATCACTCTGTCTTAATCAAAGTCTCAATCACTTGGTCAGCAGCTGAAATTCTTTCATTCAAGTCCAATATTTTAGCATTCATGTCTCGATGAAAGGTCTCCTGTTTCTGGGCAAATAAATCCACTATTTGAACCAGAGTATTCAATTCAGCCGCAGTCTTGGAGACAGTATCCTGAAGCTTTAGCAACAAATTCCAAGTCAAAGTAATATCCAAAGCAGGCATGGGTACAGTTACCTGAGCAGAAGGGGGCTGGACCTCAGAAACCTCTAGCTCCACAGCTGTCGACCTTAATAAAGTTGAAACTGAAGGTTCCTCACCATGACTCCCTCCTCCAGCAGCTAATATCCTCTCCCAGCAAGGGGTCTGTAAGGCCAGAGCCAACTATCCTCCCAGGGTCCCAGCTGCCACGCTGATCAAAGCCAGATCTGGGTGTTGTTCAAGTGGTGTTGAGTGCTGCTGCAGGTCCAAGCTGACAACGCCTCTAGGCGGGCCTGAATTCCACCCCCCAGGCCTGCAGCAGATGCTTCACCTGTGGCCTGATCTACAGAGGTTTTCCACAGTTGATCAATCACAAACGGCTGACTGGAGATCATTGGGGTAGCTTTACTATCTTTAGCTGACCCCTTCCTCTTCTTTTTCAGTCATCAGAAGTCAAGGAGGAGAAAGGTAAAGGTGAAAAACAGAATACTGCTGCCAGAGTTCAGCTGCATGCCACCATCTTGGTCATAACCCCCCATCCCAGCGATCTTTAAAACTGCTTCTATTACTTGCAGCAACTACAAAATCTCTCTCCATACATCAAGAAGACGAGTCTGATCACAGTGGTCCATGAGGAGGAGTGGCCTAGTGGTTGGGGCAAGGTACTTCAGGCCGGAAGGTCGGGGGTTCAAATCCCACTAGAGGACAGCAACCTTGGGCCGGAAGGACTGGGGTTTCTAGTCCCACAGGTGCTCCTTGTGGTCTTGGGCAAGCCACTTAACCCTCCATAGCCCATGTTCCCTGTAAAATAGTTATCTCCACGTTATAATGCCCTGTTCAATGTAATTTCAGTTTGTTCAATATAAACCACACTGATGCAGAATAGCACGGTATATGAGAATGTAAATAAATAAATAAATGTTGTGATAACATCAAAGCTGATTACAGTAATGTCATGACAGACTACAAAGAGTTTGTACCTGCTTTAATTAATTCAAAATGCTGCAGCACAACTGATAGGCTGCAAGCAGTATGACATCACACCCTTCCTGCAAAAACTGCACTGGTTAGCAGTACCTGATGGGACCAAATTTAGAACTCTACCTCTGATTTTCAAGGCCCTCAGAAGAAAATGGGCCAAAGTTAGCTATCTTCCCACATTTAAAGCCTCTTAAGTTCCTTTCAAGGAACAATTCAAATGGCTTCATCAATTAACATTTGAATTTGTGGAGCCTAAACTATGACCTGACCAAGGCCAGGTGTAATACCTGAAGATTGGAGGACGGCTAACGTAATGCCAATTTTTAAAAAGGATTTTGGGAAACTACAGACCGGTGAGCCTGACATCAGTACCGGGAAAAATGGTAGAAACCATCATAAAGAACAAAATTACTGAACATGTAGATAGTCATGGCTTAATGGGAGACAGCCAACATGGCTTTAGAGTAGGAAGATCTTGTCTTACTAATCTGTTATGTTTTTTTGAAGGTGTGAATAAACAGACAAAAGACAAGTCAGTTAATATAGTGTATCTGGACTTTCAGAAAGCCTTTGACAAAGTCCCTCATCAGAAACATTTGGCAAAACTAAAAACTCATAGGATAGGAGGCAGTATACTATTGTGGATCAAGAACTGCTTAAAAGACAGAAAGCAGAGGGTGGGGCTAAATGGCCAATTTTCCCAATGGAGAAAGGTGAAAAGTGGAGTACCCCAGGGATCTGTGCTGGGTCCGCTGCTTTTTGACATATTTATAAATAACCTCACTTGTTATTCCCTTTTCCAGGTCATCAAATTTGCAGATAACACAAAACTATTTAAAGTTGTTAAAACCCATGAGGATTGTAGAAAATTGCAAGAGGATTTTGATAAATTGGAAGACTGGGCATCCAAATGGCAGATGAAATTTAATGTGGACAAGTGCAAAGTTATGCACCTAGGAAAGAACAACCTAAACTATGGTTACACGATGCAAGGTTCCACATTAGGAACCACCACCAAGGAAAAAGATTTAGGCATTATCATGGATCACATGTTAAAACCCTCCGCCCAGTATGCAGCGGCAGCCAAGAGAGCAAATAAAATGCTAGGTATCATAAGGAATGGAAAATAAAACAAAGGATATTATAATGCCTCTGTCTCATTCCATGGTGCAACCGCACCTTGAATATGTAGAAATTAGACCTTACCTGCTAATTGTCTTTCCTTGAGTTGTCTCCGGGCCAGTCCAGATGAATGGGTAGTCAATCTCCCTCCTCTAGCAGCTGAGGACTATATACAAAGTCTTGTTGCCAGGATACCAAGCCCCACCTCTCTGAGGCAGCAAGTCAGTCTTTACGTAACAAGCCAGTAGAAACCAAAAAGAAAGAAGACGAATAATATACGAAAACCCTGGAAGAGGCACCCAGAGGACTATAAACCACGCCCGGGCACGAATAAGAAGCCTGGTCTACGTGGAAGTTTTTTATGTTTTTTTTTTTTTTTTAAACACTGGAAGGTACCCATAGAATACCCTTATCGAAAACCCCGATACACTTGAAATCGACTATCCTGAGATACCGCCAAAACACTCTTAGGGTGGGCTCTGGACTGGCCCGGAGACAACTCAAGGAAAGACAATTAGCAGGTAAGGTCTAATTTCTACTTCCTTATCGTGTCTCCGGGCCAGTCCAGATGAATGGGTAGTACCAAAGCAGTAACTAACCCTGGGAGGGACCTGTGAGCCCCGCGATGATTGCCGAAGCTCCCACAGAAGCATCCCGACGCGCGAGCACATCCAGATGGTAATGACGAGAAAAAGCATGCAGAGAAGACCACGCCGCCGCCCGACAAATGTCCACAGGAGGCACCAGCGCTGATTCCGCCCACGACGTCGCCTGACCCCGGGTAGAATGAGCTCGAAGCCCGCCCGGTACCGACTTACGCTTGGATTCATACGCCACTCTAATGGCCTGCTTCACCCAACGCGCTATGGAAGCTTTTGAGGCCGCCTTTCCCTTTGACGGACCCCCATAGAGCACGAACAAACGATCTGTCTGCCGAAACGAGGCGGTCAACCTAAGATACCGACGGAGCACCTGCCCATATCCAAGCTCTTCAGAGAACGATCCAAGGGAGCCTCGGCTCCCACCGCTACAAAGGTGGGAAGAGTAACGGACTGATTGACATGGAAAGCCGACACCACCTTTGGCAAAAAGGACGGAACCGGACGCAGAACCACTTTCTCTTCTGAGAACTGCAGGAAAGGCGGGCGACACGAAAGCGCTTGTAAATCAGAGATGCGACGAGCCGAACAGAGGGCTACCAAAAAGGTAGTCTTCCAGGAAAACTCTCGGAGGGAACTGGCAGAATGCGGCTCAAACGGAGGCCCCGTGAGAGCTTCAAGAACGAGATTCAAGTCCCAAGGAGGAACCACCGGTCGAAGCGGAGGACGGATATATCGAGCTGCCCTAAGAAAGCGAAGAACATCAGGATGGACAGAAAGATGCGAACCGCGAATCGGACCTCGAAACACCGCTAGCGCCGACAACTGCACTTTTAAGGTGTTGAGAGCAAGACCCTTCTCTAGACCGTTCTGCAGAAAAGCCAGAATATCCGGAATAGTAGACCCACGGGCCCGCAGCGAGCGATCGGCACACCAGGCTTCGAAGACTCGCCACACGCGGATATAAGCCAAGGAAGTAGATCGCCTACGCGACTGCAACAAAGTAGAGATCACTGCGGTCGAGTAACCCTTGCGGCGCAATCTATCCCGCTCAAGAGCCATGCCGTAAGCGAAAACTGATCCGCCTGAGTCATCGGCACGGGCCCCTGGTGCAGCAAGTCCGGTCGCGTGGGCAGACGCCAGGGCGGAGCTACTAACAGTCGCATCAGATCCGCGTACCACGGCCGTCTGGGCCAGTCTGGAGCAATCAGAATCACCAGGCCGTCGTGAGAGGCTACCCTCTGCACTACTGGACCGACCAACGGCCAAGGTGGAAACACATACAGAAGCTGGGCCAACGGCCAGGGCTGAACTAGACCGTCGAGGCCTTCCGACATGTGCTCCCGACGCCTGCTGTAAAACCGCCCGGCCTTGGCATTGTGCAGCGTGGCCATCAAATCGATCACCGGGAACCCCCAACGCAAGGTGATCTCGTGAAAGACCTCCGCATGGAGCTCCCACTCTCCCGGATCCAGCAGATGATGACTTAGATAATCGGCCTGGATGTTGCTCTTTCCTGCCACATGAGACACGGACAGCGCCGTGAGGTGCAATTCCGCCCATTGGAACAGACGCTGACTCTCTTCCAGGAGAGGCAAACTGCCCGTGCCGCCCTGGCGATTGATGTAAGAGACCGTCACCAGATTGTCGGAGAAAATCCGAACCGGCTTGCCCTCGAGAAGTTCGGCAAAGGCCAACAGCGCCAGATAGACCGTGCGAAGTTCTAGTCGATTTATCGATCAACTCGTCTCCGCTGGCGACCAAACCCCCTGCGCAATTCGTGCCAAACAATGCGCCCCCCACCCCGTCAGACTGGCATCGGTAGTGACTAAGACCCATTGCGGAGTGGCCAGTGGGACGCCCGCCAGAAGATGGTCCGGAACCGACCACCACTGCAAACTGAGTCTGACGGAGTCGGGACAACTCAAGCGCCTGGAGAGTGGATGCCGTTGCGGAGACCACCGAGAGAGTAGAGCCCGCTGAAGAGGCCGCATGTGCGCTCGAGCCCAGGGTACCAAATCCAAGGCCGCCGCCATCAGGCCTAGCAACTGCAAGTACTTCCAAGCGGTCGGAGCCCGAAGACGCAAAAAGGCTGCCACATGCGCGAGAACCTTCCGTACCCGCTCCAGTGGCAAGAGGACGAGTCCCCTGTCGGTGGCGAACAACGCACCCAGATACTGAAGCCGCTGAACCGGCTGCAGATGACTTTTGGACTGATTTATCACCCATCCGAGACTCTGTAGCGAGGACACCACCCGAGCAGTCGCCGACAGCGACTCTGCCCTCGAAGGCGCTCGAATCAACCAGTCGTCCAAATAAGGATGAACCTGGATCCCGTCTCTGCGCAGCGCCGCCGCTACTACCACCATCACCTTTGTGAAGGTGTGGGGCGCTGTCGCTAGCCCGAAAGGCAAAGCTCGAAACTGGAAATGCCCCATAGGCAGCACAAACCGAAGGAAACGTTGATGCTCCTCCTTTATGGGAATGTGAAGATAAGCTTCGGTCAAATCGATAGAAGTGAGAAATTCCCCCGGGCACACCGAGCGAATCACTGATCGTAAAGTTTCCATCCGGAAGTGTGAGACCCGCAGACAGCGATTGACATGCTTCAGATCCAAAATGGGACGAAAGGCATCTCCCGGTTTGGGAACCACAAAATAAATCGAGTACCGACCGAAGCCGCACTGGTCTGGTGGCACGGGTACCACGGCTCGGAGCCGCAGCAAGCGAAGCAACGTGTCCTGCACTGCTCGCCGTTTGAGAAGCGGACCGCAGGGAGAGAAGACGAAGGCGTCTGCCAGCGGACAATCGAACTCGAGGGAATAGCCTTCGCGGATAATCTGAAGCACCCACTTGTCTGTGGTAATGGCGGTCCAAGCAGAGAGAAACTCCTGCAAACGACCCCCGATGGGAATCTCTACCTGGACCTGCCTCGCATCATTGTGGCTTTTTAAGACCCCCAGGGGAGGAGGATCCGAAGTAACCTCTTCCGGACCCCCGAGCGCCTCGAAAGGACGGCCCCCGAGCTTGAAAACGCCCCCGCTGATAAGGAGCAAAACGAGCTCCCCGAAATCGGCGAAAGTCACGGCCTTGACCCCGCGAAAAGGGAGCCTGCTTAGGTGTCCGAGGACGGTCCTCAGGAAGGCGACCTCCCTTAGAGTCCCCTAAATCTTTAACAATCTTTTCCAATGCCTCTCCAAAGAGCAATTTACCCTTAAAAGGTAATTTACTGAGTCGGGCTTTGGAAGACGCATCGGCTGCCCAACTACGCAACCAAAGAAACCGGCGGGCTGCCACCGCCGATGCCATAGCTTTCGCGGAAATACGTATCAAATCATAAAAGGCATCTGCCAGATACGCCGCCGCGGACTCCAATTGAGCTCCCTGAATGGGAGGAGAAGACTCTCCCTCGGGCGTCGCAGTCTGCTGACTCCATCTAATGGAAGCCCGAGAGACGTAAGCACCACAAACGGAAGCCTGCAGCGCCAAAGCGCTGGCTTCAAATACTTGCTTCAAAAGTGCTTCTAGTCTACGGTCCTGCATATCCTTTAGGGCCGCAGCCCCCTCTACCGGAATGGTGGTTTTCTTGGTGACCGCAGACACCAGAGCATCCACCTTTGGCAACCGCAGGAGATCCCTCTCCTCGGTAGGCACCGGGTATAACTTAGCCATCGTTCGAGCTCCCCGCAAGGAAGCCTCCGGGTATTCCCATTCAGATTCCACCATCTGCTTTATCACTCTGTGGAAGGGAAAACATTTCTGCTCCGCTCGAACCCCCTGCAATAAGGGGTCTTCCAAAGGCTCCTGCTGGGACGCCGGAGGGATCAGACTGAGAGCCGTGAGCGACTGAGCGATTAGGGCGGACAACTCGTCCCGTCTAAAAACCCTAAACACGTTAGGGTCATCCCCTGGCCCTAATTCACCGTCTTCCAGTTCATCAGGCCAGGAATCGGCCCCTGGGTCTGGCCTAAGCTCTCCTTCCTCCGGCCCCAAGAGGTCTGTGAACGATCGAGAATCCAACTTAGCCTCAAACTTAGCCTGCCCACTAGGCAACTCAGAAATCCCCTCTGCCAGCTCTGACCCGCAAGGCTCCCTAGTCTGGGGTGCCATGGGAAAGTCTGCCCTCCCCGGTACAGAAACCTGCTCCTTTTGCAGTAAATAAGCCTTATGAAAGGCAATAATAAACTCCGGGGACAAAAGAGAATCAGAAAGTGGAGGCAGAGCTTAGCTCTCCGGAGCAACCGGCTGTTCTTTAGCATGTTTAGTTTTTGCTCTGCGCTTTGCTGGCTTAGGCACAGGGACTGCTGAGACGGATGCAGCAGTTAAAATGGCCGCCGTTCCCGCGCATTTCGCTGACGAGGGAAGTGAAGAGACGCGGTCTCCGTTATCACCGGAGGCGTCCTGCATGGCCGCACACTCTCTCTACACACAAACACGGCTCCAAAACCCCCTTCGCGCCAAAACACAAGCCCCGAAAATCGCCGCGGTGAAGAAAACACTAAAAGAACCCCGCTGCCGAAATGAAAGCAAATTTACCTGCACGGGTTCCGGAGCCCTCAATCACGCTGTCAGCTGGGAGAAGGAGCCACGAGACAAGCAAGGAACCAGCCGCTGAGGCCCCCAGGTCTGGTCCCACTATCGGCCTTAAAAGAGCAGAGGAGGCAGGCTCTGCCGCATGCTCTAACAGTGCTGCTGTGCCCCAGAATCGCTACGATTGCAGACGTATAAGCACCGTAGTGTGAAACACCCTGCCAGGGTGACACTAATGTCCTCTGGGACTCTCTTCCATGAAAAGAACACAAAGCAATTATCTAAGGAAAGGTTCTTAAAAAACAAGAAGGGAAAACCCCCCAAAGATCGATGGGGAGCCAATCTCCACACGTCTAGTCCAGCTGCTGAGGACCATAACACTGACTTGCTGCCTCAGAGAGGTGGGGCTTGGTATCCTGGCAACAAGACTTTGTATATAGTCCTCAGCTGCTAGAGGAGGGAGATTGACTACCCATTCATCTGGACTGGCCCGGAGACACGATAAGGAATGTGTGCAATTCTGGTTGCCGTATCTTAAAAAGGATATAGCATTATTAGAAAAGGTACAGAGAAGAGCCACCAGAATGGTAAAGGGGATGGAAGGATACCCCTATGAAGAGAGCCTAAAAAGGTTAGGGCTCTTCAACCTGGAAAAGAGACGGCCAAGGGGAGATATGATAGAGGTCTATAAATTAATTAACAGAATGGAACGGGTAAACGTAGCTTGATTGTTTATTTCATCAGAATATAGAAAGACTAGGGGACATGCAATAAAGCTACAGGGTAATCTATTTAAGACTAAGAGAAAATATTTTTTCACTCAACGTGTAATCAAACTCTGGAATTTTTTATCAGAGGATGTAGTAAAAGCTGTTAGTGTAGCTGGGTTTAAAAAAAGATTTGGACAAGTTCCTGGAGGGAAGGTCCATAAACCATTATTAAAAGGGACCCAGGATATCACTGCTTGACCCAAAACAAACATTGTGGAACCTGTGTCTTTTCAGGAAATTGCTAGGTACTTATAACCTAGATTGGCCACTGTTGGAAACAGGATACTGGGCTTGATGCTTGGTCTGACTCAGTATGGCATATCTTATGTTCTTATGAAGTTTGTATGTAGGGATCTATACTGTAGCAATCTGACATGTTCAGCTTTTCAAATACTGTAGGTGTATGGATGTTCTAGGACCTGTTTACAGTATTTATAGTGCTGATTTTTTTTCTGGATAAACCCCTTGCTGTATGAGTTTTGAAAGTTTATGCTGGTATGGTATAGCAAATTTGGCCTTGTAGATATTCAGAGATTTTTATAGGGCTTTCTATAGTATTTTGGTACTGGAGAATGTTTATGATGTTGTTAGTGAGATGACCAGAATCAGATTGGGGTTTTTTTTGGGGGGGGGGACTATCACAACCTGTTTGTATGATGCTAAGTATTTACTGCTAAGCAGTTATTTTTATTCTGGCTGTGCATTTGCCCTTTCACTCAATTTTCTTACATTGGATTTGAAGGAGAAATACTAGCGTCAAGTGAAGAGTTCACAAAGGAGTTTTTGGAAAAAGGAGGGTGAGGTGTAGCCAATATAAATAACAATGAGGGAGGAGGTATTGATTTATAAGTGGCAAGGGGGCACTAGAAAGCCTAGCACTGGCCCTGGTTAGCCCAGTGATTAGAGCAACAGCCTAGTACCCAAGAGATCAGGGTTCGATTCCCACTGGCACTCCTTGTGACAGTCATTTTACCCTCCATTGTCTTGGAAGAAACAGCCTGGCAATCTACTTCTGGTTATACCTTTCCAAGAAAGCCCAGGGGCTGCTGGGTCACCAGGAGTCAACATTGACTTGATGGCACTTAAAAAAATAAAAACCTTCTATATACTTATGATTGAAAGTTTGAGGAGTGGCTTTTATATATGTCATAATTATATCACAGGTAAATGTGCTAAGAATTCCATACTTGCTGATGAGACTCCAAATGCTTTAGTGATTAGCACTGCATGATCCAGGCATCAACAAACAGATCTGAATCTTTTGGACATAGTAAATGACAGCAGATAAAGACCAGTATGGTCCATCTAGTCTGCCCAGTAAAATGGCAAGAGTAGGTGCACCTGCCGCTCTGTGCTGGCCACCCCTCCCCATGTCTTTGTTTTAGGGGTGAACCCACTGCTCCGTGTAGGACACCCCTGTATGTTGAGAAATTAGTTAATTTTATTTTGATTTTATCCTGTTGCTGTAAAAGGATCCACTGTGTCTGTCCCATGCCATTTTGAATTCTGTCACGGTATTTGCCCCCAACACTGCCATCAGGAGGGCATTCCAAGCATCCACCACCATTTCAGCAAAAAAGTATTTCCTGACATTGCCTTTCAATTTACCCCCTTGCAGCTTCATGTTATGCCCTCTAGTTTTACAGCTTCCCCGTCTGTGGAAGAGGTTTGTTTATTCATTATTTCTCTTTAAGTATTTAAAGGTCTGAAAGAGTAGTTACTCACCTGTAACATGTGTTCCCTAGGAGCCAGTCCTCACATATGGGTGTCATTGGCACCGATGAAGCCCCAGCGGAGCATTTCCCCAGCTTTCTATGAAAGCCTTTGGGAATGCAGGTATGCATGCGCGGTTCCCTTCCCGCCTAAAGGTGCCATCTTTCCTCAGTCAAATGACATAGCTAAGAACAGCACACAAAAATGAAAAATAAACTATGTACAACTGCAACTCCCAGGGGAGGAGGAGGGTTGTGAGGACTGATTCCTGCTGCTCCTGGAGAACACCTGTTACAGGCGAGTAACTACTCTTTCTCCAGGACCAAGCAGGAAGTCAGTCCTCACATATGGGTGACTCCCTAGCTCTGGGCTACCGAGGAACCCAGGCTGAACAAGAGAACTCCCTTTAGTCTCAGCAGCAAAGAAAGGCTTTCCAAGGACACAACCTCCACCGGTAGCCCAACAGAGGGCAGGAGTTGCCTAAACCTCAAAGAGATTCCGGAGTACTGCTTGGCCAAAAGCACTGTCCCTACGGGACTCCCTCTCCAGACAGTAATGGGCCGCAAAAGTCTGGCTTGAAGACCAAGTTGCAGCCCTGCAGATGTCTACCAAGGGCACAGAGCAGAGATGAGCCACTGAGGCAGCCATTGCCCTGACACGATGGGCCATGACCCGACCCTGCAAGGGAAGGTCAGCCGCCTTGTAAGCCCAGGTGATACAGTCAGCCACCCAGATGGACAAGGTATGCTTGGACACAGCCAACTCCAACTTATTAGGGTCAAAGGATACGAAGAGCTGAGTAGCCCTCCTATGCCCCTGCGTACGGTCAAGGTAGAAGGATAAGGCCCTCCTACAGTCCAGGGTATGCAGGACTGCTTCAGCCTGGCTTGCATGAGGCCTAGGGAAGAATGGTGGAAGAACCACCTCCTGGTTGAGGTGGAAAGAGGAGACAACCTTTGGGAGGAACTTTGGATGAGTCCTGAGGACTACCCGGTTCCTATAAATCCTGGTGTAAGGCCTATCACAGACCAGGGCCTGAAGCTCACTCACTCGCCTAGCCGAGGTAAGGGCTATCAGGAAGAGTGTCTTCCAGGATAGGAAGCGTAGTGGACAAGTAGCCATCGGCTCAAAAGGTGGGCGAGTCAGTTGCTGCAAGACCACACTCAGGGGCAGGAGGACGGATTGGAGGCTTGAGCAAAAGCAAGCCCCTGAGAAAGCGGGACACCAAGGGGTGATCTGACAGAGAATGTCCCTCCACCAGTGAGTGGTGAAGCCATGTGGCCAAGCAGAGTCTGGCGGAGACCAGTGACCTGCTGAGAAACTGATTTGCCAAGGCTATCAACCTTTGGGCCCCGTCTTCTGGCAAGAAAGCCTTTGCCAGCAGAGAGTCCAGCCTTGCTCCTATGAACTCCAAGTTCTGGGAGGGGAGCAAAGTGGACTTTGCGAAGTTTATGACAAACCCCAGGCTTTGAAGAAGAGCAATAGTTCTGAGGGTGGCTTGTCTGGCCTCCTGGCACGTCTGACCCCTGATGAGCCAGTCGTCCAGATAGGGGAAGACAAAGATTCCCTGATTTCTCAGGTAGGCCGCCGCCACCACTGCCAGGCATTTGGTAAAGACCCTGGGAGCAGAGGTGAGGCCAAAAGGCAGCACTCTGTACTGATAATGGTTTCCTCCCACAATGAACCTGAGGTACTTTCTGTGGTTTGGATGAATAAGGATGTGAGTGCACGCATCCTTTAGCCAATCTCCCTGCTGGAGGTAGGGCAGAAGTGTTCCAAGAGTAAGCATCTTGAACTTTTCTTTCTCTAGGAACTTTGTTGAGGTTCCTGAGGTCCAGAATGGGTCGAAGGCCACTGGTTCTTTTGGGCACCAGGAAATACCTGGAGTAGAATCCGTGACCTTGCAAGAGGGGAGGCACAGGCTCCACCGCCCTGTCCACCAACAGACCATGAAGCTCTTAAAGGAGAAGGTCTGTGTGCAGGGGAGGCCTTGGAGGCTCCCCTGGAAAGGAGGCGGCAGTTGGTGAAAATGCAGTGCATAACCCCTGTGGACTATTTATTTATTTATTTAACACTCATTTTTATACCGCATCTTCCAGAGATGTTGCGGTGTACAAATAACAACAATCAACAAAGCGAAGTTTGTTTTACATGGAACATCTTAATTTTACATAGAACATCTTAAAATATCATACATTAAACAAAGTTAAGTCTATATCATACATTAAACAAAGTTAAGTCTAGGAAACTAAACAGTGCATTTAAACTGGAACCGTGTTAAAACAATTAACCAACAAATGTAGTGTCTATATACATAAGACAGTACATAGCAGATACAACTATATACATGAGGTATTAGGGCATAAGAGATTGGATCGTCACTTCATTTGAGCTATGTGTGTTATCCATTAGGTGGGAGGATTTTGCTTATGTAGCCAGTTACCTGTTTAACCTTTATCTATGATGAGTGCAAGGTTTTCCATGGTGTTGTAGTGTTTAGAGAATAGATAAGTTTTTAATTTTTTGCGGAATTCCATGATCTCTGTTAGTGATCGTAGATCCTCTGGTAAGGAATTCCAGATAGTTGGAGCTATGTGAGAGAAGGCTCTATTGTTGGTTAATTTATGTGCTTTTATGAAGTCCTTCGGAATTTTTAGTTTATTTAATTGTTCTTTTCTGTGAGTAGGCTTAGGTGTTTCTTTGCATATTAGATTACATAGTGTAGTCGGAGCCATGTCATTTAATGCTTTGAATGAGGTTATTATTGTTTTGTATATTATCCTGCTTTGTATTGGTAACCAATGAAGGGAAGCTAGTATTGGTGTTATGTGTTGGAGTGAGTTTATTTTTAGTATAATTCTTGCTGTTGCGTTTTGGGCTAGTTGAATTCTTTTAATGTTCTGTTTTGAAATGCCCATAAGTATTAGGTTGGCGAAATCAAAGTGAGGGGTTATGGTGGCTTGTGTTATATTAACGAAATCTTGTACAAATACTAGCGGGCGTAGTTGTTTGAGAATTTTAAGTTTGAAATAGATTTTCTTTATGGTGTTTCTAATGTGGGTTTCCATTGTAAGGTGTGTATCTAATATAACACCTAGATATCTAATTTCATTTTTTATTTTAATTTCTTGATCTTGTAGTGTTATATGGGTTGGGGGGATAAATGATTGATTTTTTGTTACGATTAGGACTTCGGTTTTAGCATGGTTTATGTGGAGGTTTTGAGTTTTTAGCCAAATTGTAATTTCGTTATAGCAGTCTGAGAGGAGTTGTAACGGTAGGTTAGGGATGGTAAATGGAATGTACATCATAATATCGTCTGCATAGAGGTGATATTGTACTCCAAATTTTTTAAAGATATTGCAGACCGGTTTTATGTAAATGTTAAAAAGTAGGGCTGATAGTGCAGATCCTTGTGGTAAGCCTATTTCTTGGTTATATGTAGTTGATGTTTGATTACCTATTCGTACATTTTGTGTTCTGTTGTTTAAATAGGAGGTGAACCATTTATGTACTGTAGAGTCTATGCCTATCTGCCTTAGGTTGCTGAGCATTATTGAGTGATGTACACTATCAAAGGCCGCTGATATGTCAATGAAGAGGAGGATGAATGCTTGTTTATGATTGTCGATTCCTCTTAGGAGAGTATCAATTAATACTGTTAGTAGAGTTTCTACTCCGTGGCGGGGCCGAAATCCATATTGTTGCTCGTCAAGTGGGTAAGATGTGTCTATGTATTCCTGTGTCTGTAATTGTACTACTTTTTCTATTATTTTGGCCAAAAATGGTATGCTAGAAATGGGCCTGTATGATACTGGGGATGTTTTATCTAGTTTGCCATTCTTTAGGATTGGGCGTATTTGTGCATGTTTGAGTGATTGTGGGAGGTAACCTTGGGATAATGAGAGGTTGACTATTGGGAGAATGAAGGATAGTAGAGTTGGCAGTGTGTTTTTTATCCATAACACTGGGCATGGGTCTAAATAAGAGGTTGTGGTATTGAGTCCGGTTATGATAGTTTTTAATGTCATACTTGAAATGGGGTAAAAGTCTGACCATTCATCAACAGACTGGTAAGTGGTGTTAATTGTATCTAAAGACATTTGAGGTTTTTTTGATTTGTTTTGGTAGTGATTAGCTAATGTTTGTACTGAGATGTCGGTGATTTCATTGCTAGAAGTTTGAGCGTTATTGGTAAGGTTTCTGACAATAGAAAATAGCTCTCTAGGTCTGTTATATGATTTTGATAAAGTTGCTGCGTAGTAATTTTTCTTTGTACTATCTAGTGTTTCTTTATATTTTATGAGAAGGTTATTGTATATTTCCTTATGTATAGTCAACTTAGATTTTCGCCATTTAATTTCATGTTTTCTTAGTTCTTTTTTCATTTGTTTTAATGTGTTATTAAACCATGGTGTATTGTTTGTTTTGGGGTGTGTCCTTTGTTTATTTGTGTGATTGATTTTGGCTGCATTATTGATGGTTTCATACCAGTTGTTGACAGCGTCATCTAGATCTGATGTGCATGGCAAGAGGTGGGGGATTGTTGAGTCGAGGAATTCCGTTTCATTAAATTTTTTAAATTTTGATGTGGGACCACTTAATGTATAGTTTTTGACATTAGCAGTATGAAATGTAAGATTTATTTTGATAATATAATGATCAGACCAGGGTATCTCTGTGAGTGCTATGGAATTTGGGTTGATTAGTTTGAAGAGTGAATCTGGGAGAAAAATCAGATCTAGTGTTCCTCCTTTTATATGTGTTGCAGTATTTATTATTTGATGATAATCTATATCTGATATAGCATCCAGAAATAATTCTGTCCTCGGTGATGAGGGGCCACTGGTGGGCAAAGAGGGCGAGGCGACCTCCTGTGCAGGGTTGGGAGAGCAGGGATGGAGAGGCTACGCTCAAGGAGTCAAAAACCCCCACCCTGCTGCGTGGGAGCAGGGGCCGGAGGCTTGGGGGTCCTCTGCCTACGGGGCCCATTACCCTGCCCCTTGGCTTGCTGACCCTGGGGTGCAGCTTGGGCAGCCTGATATTGAGGGTACCGTTTGTAGGCAGTGCCCTTCCTCGGGTAAAAGGGCTTTTTACCCGAGCCCTTCTTTTTATGAGAAGGGGCAGAGGTCTTCCTAGACAGCCTTGTCCGTGTAAGGTGCTCTGTTTCGAGCTGGGCGGCCTTCTCAGTCATGGGCTTGCCAAAAAGGTTTTCACCTCGGCAAGGGACATCGAACAACTTGTACTGAACCCATGGCTCGAGGTCCGATGACTGCAGCCATGCCTGGCGTCGAGCCGCGATGCCGGCTGCCGCAAC
The DNA here is from genome assembly GCA_033557465.1 of Ichthyophis bannanicus. Classification (NCBI taxonomy): domain Eukaryota; kingdom Metazoa; phylum Chordata; class Amphibia; order Gymnophiona; family Ichthyophiidae; genus Ichthyophis; species Ichthyophis bannanicus. The sequence goes on along the minus strand of CM066043.1, from coordinate 208,918,535 downwards.
TCGGGCCGAAGCCTTGTAGGCGGCGCGGGACATGAACTTCGAGCAGTCCCGAATCCCCGAGGACAAGGACTTGAATCTCTGCAAGGGTTCCCCGGAGAGACCGGCAGAGAACCCGGCCAACTCCTTGGCCAGGTCCCGCAAGTACATGCCCATGTACAGCTGGTAAGACTGGACACGGCAAGCAAGCATTGAGCCTTGGAAGCACTTTCTACCAACGCCATCAAGGTTCCGGGCCTCCCTGCCAGGGGGCACCACAGAGTGCATCTTTTGGCTCTTCAGACGATGCATGGCCGATTCCACAACCATGGAATGGTGTGGTAGCTGTGCCTTCTGAAAGCCAGGGCTCTTCCTGAGTCGATAGATCGAGTCGATTCGCTTAAAACCGGCGCCGAGGCTGGTGCCTCCCACATCATGAAGAGGAGTCGTTCCAGCATCGGAGGAACCGGGACAGTAAAGGCCTCCTTCGGAGGAGAGTCATACTGCAGGGCCTCGAGCTCGAGGCTCTTCCTCAGGGTTCGCCGGAATAGCCAAGGCAGTGGCCATATCCCGGACGAACTCCGAGAACCGAGTATCCTCTGGAGGGGATCTACTCCGGGGCTCAGACTGCGGTGAGTCCGATGGGACGCACCGAGTCTTGAAAGTATCGGAGGACTCCTCATCCTCCGTCTCCCAGGCGGACTCGTCCGACGAGGAGTCAGGGTCCGACCCCGCGGGGCCCTGGAGCACCCGCCCCGATGCCGGAGGCACCGGCGTCGACGCCCTCTGTCCCGAGCGGGAGGTCGAGGGAGACCACGACCGAGGTCAACTTCGAGCCATGATGGACTCGAGTATCAGCTCGGTCTCCGGGGTCGATTTCGAAGTCGATGTCCCGGTGGTCGTGGCAGATGCGCCCAACAGGCTGGCCATTAGTGCCCGCTGCTGCTCCATGAAGGCAGACAGACAATCTGCTCTCCAAGGCTGTCATTCTGAGACTCAGCTCGGGAGACGCAGCAGCCACTGACTCGGGCCCCGGCGGCGGCTCTCTGGGAGGAGAGTCCTCGAGGACTACGGGGCTTACGTGTCCAGCAGACTCCGGCTTCACACGAGGAACTTTGGCAGGCTTCTCTTGTTCCACGGGCCCGGGGCGACGGTCGTGGGTCTTAGACCTGGCCCTCGAGGAGCCAGGGACCTCCGACGACGACGCCCTCGCGAGCCACTTCTTCCTCTTGCGTTCCCGGTCGGGGGACCCCTTGTCCGAGGAGCTCCGAATCCCGAGATGTCGAGGCCTCAGACGAGGGCCGAGTCCGAGAAAAGCCTTTTTCTGCTGCTGGCGACTTCGGAGTGCCTTGGAAGACATCTTCCCACATGGTCCACACGACTTAGGGTCGTGATCAGGACCGAGGCACCGAAGGCAGCAGTCGTGTGTGTTGGTGAGAGACATTAAATGTCTTACACCGATCACACTTCTTGAAACCGCTGGAAGCCATCGGGGAAAAAAAAGAGTCCCCGTGAAGTCAAAGGACCGGCCTTCCAGGGAAAAAGCAAAAAAAAGGGCGCAAACGCCAGCCACTAAGGGCAAAAACCGAAAAAGAAGAATCGGGCTCGATACCGGTGTACCGAACCCGGCGGGAGGGGAACCGGCGTCGACCCGGGAGAAAAAATAGCGAGGATCGCCAAAAAAAAATCAACTTTTATCCGAGATGACAGGACATATGTCCGGTGGGCTTCTCGGAAAAAAAGAGACTGAGGTAAGATGGCACCTTTAGGCGGGAAGGGAACCACGCATGCATGCCTGCATTCCCAAAGGCTTTCATAGAAAGCTGGGGAAATGCTCCGCTGGGGCTTCATCGGCGCCGATGACACCCATATGTGAGGACTGACTTCCTGCTTGGTCCTGGAGAATCATATCTCCCCATCCCTCCTCTCCTCCAGAGTGTACATATTTAGGTCTTCAAGTCTCTTCTCATAAGGCTTCTGACGCAGGCTCCAAATCATTTTGGTTGCCTTCCTCTGAACAGTTTCCAGTCTTTTTATATCCTTTGCAAGATATGGTCTCCAAAACTGAACACAGTATTCCAAGTGAGGCCTCACCAGTGACTTATACAGTGGCATTAGTACCTCTTCCTTTCTGCTAGTAATTCCGCTTTGTATGCAACCCAACATCCTCCTGGCTTTTGCCACCACCTTGTTGCACTGTTTTGCCACCTTGAGATCCTCAGAAATAATCACACCAAGGTCCTTCTCCTGGTCCGTGCACACCAATCTCTCGCGTACATTTGCCCAGGATTTCTGCTTCCCCAAGTGCATGACCCTGCACCTCTTCGCATTAAATCTTACCTGACAAGCATTAGACCATTCTTCCAGCTTGTGGATATCTTTCCTCATGTTATCTACTTCCTCAGGGGAGTCCACTCTGTTGCAAATTTTCGTGTCATCTGCAAAAAGAAGATTTTTCCATGCAGTCCTTCAGCAATATCACTCACAAATGCATTGAACAGTGGCGGGTCCAGGACCGAACCCTGGGGCACCCCGCTAATCACCCTCCTTTCATCCGAGTGAGCTTTATTTACCATCACCTTCTGTCATCTGTCAGTCAACCAATTTCTGATCCAGTTCACCACCTTGGGACTCATCCCCAAACTACTGAGTTTATTGATAAGCCTCCTATGAGGAACAGTATCAAAGGCTTTGCTGAAATCCAGGTAGATGACATCCATCGCATGCCCCTGATCTAGTTCTCTGGTCACCCTGTCAAAGAACTCAATCAGATTTGTTTGGCAAGATCATCCTTTGGTAAAATCATGTTGCCTCAGATCATGCAACCTGTTGGTTTTGAGAAAGTTCACTATTCGCTCTTTCAGAAGCGCCTCCATTACTTTTCCCGCCACCAAGGTAAGGCTTACGGGCCTGTAGTTTGTCACTTCTTCCCTATCACCACTTTTGTGAAGAGGTACCACATCCACCCTTCTCCAGGCCTGAGGAACTACTCCCGTTTCAAAGGATCTGTTGAAAACATCCTTTAATGGCCCTGCAAGAACCTCTCTGAGCTCTTTCTGTATCCTGGAATGTATCCCATCCAGTCCCATGGCCTTGTTCATTTTCAGTTTTGCAAGTTGTTCTAATATATCATCTTCAGTGAATGGTGTGGTATCTACTTCCCATTTTTATATTTGGGAGTCAGATGGTCCGTCTCCAGGATTTTCTTTAGTAAAAACAAACAGAGCAGATTTGTTTAGCAATTTTGCTTTTTCAATGTCACTTTCCACAAATCCATTCCCAGCACTTCTGAGTCCTGCAATTCCATCTCTGATTTTCCTCCTCTCCCGAATATACCTGAAGAAAGTTGTGTCACCACACTTCACATCCTTAACCATCTTTTCCTCTGCCTTTGATTTTGCTTTCCTTATTTCTCTTTTTGTCAGCTCCTGTATTCCTCTGTTTGCAAGCTTTTGAATTTTGTGAAAGCTGTGTTTTTTTGCCTTTATTTGAGCAGTCACTTCTTTGGAGAACCAAACAGGTTTCCTTCTCCTCTTGATTTTATTTACTTTCCTTACATATTTATCTGTTGCCCCTTTTATTGCCTTTAGTTTAGCCCATTGCAATTCCACTTCCCTTATCCCCTCCCAACCTGCCAACTCCTCCTTCAGGTATTTGGCCATTTTACTGAAGTCTGTGTTTTTGAAGTTTAGGACTTTGAGTTTGCTATGATTGGGCTGCACCTTGGCTTTTATCTTAAACCACATCGTGTGATGATCGCTGCTGCTCATAGGGGCACCCACCCAGACATTCAACAAGCTATCGCCGTTGGTGAGCACTAAATCCACAATTGAGCTTTCCCTGGTTGGTTCCATCACCATTTGTTTAAGTGACACATCTTGGAAAGCATCCACAATTTTTTGCTTCTTGCCAGATTCGCAGGAGTACTCCAATCCACATTGGGTAGATTAAAGTCACCCAATATGATCATTTCCCCCTTTGTGGCTATCTTGGCAATATGTATAATCAATTCATTATCTATTTCTTCAATTTGAGTCAAACTTGGACCAAGTAAGAGAAAATAGAAATTACACTTACCTGGCAATTGTCGTTCATTGAGTGACGACAGTTTAGTCCTCCAACTCTGGGTTGTGCACCTCCTCCTGCAGCTTGGTGACTGGGCATGTCAAAGTCATGACATCACTGGATAGAGCCTGCTGGTATCTCCCATCAGCCCCCAGTGTACTCTTTGACAAAGCAAACCCAAAAAAGAACAAACCAGTAGATATACCATAACGTTAACCAAACTAACCAGTCCTCAGTCTGAGGGACCTTCGTAACTTTATTATTCTTATTTATTTTTGTTTTTTTTACATTCTCATGTCTTATCTTAGCACCCTTCCTCTGCCACCCCCTTACTTAGATAAGAGAAAAAGAAGAAACAGACCAGAGAGTAGTACTCACCGCAATCCAGAGTCTGAAAGAATCTCCCCACTTCTTGAAACTGATGCTCCACTCCGTCTGAAATAAACACCAAAAAGATTACCTCCCAGGCGGGAATGAGGACTAAACTGTCGTCACTCAAGGAACGACAATTACCAGGTAAGTGTAATTTCTATTTCCTTATCGTTCCTCCAGTTTAGTCCACCTCCGGGATGTATCACAGCAGTAATTATTGGGAGGGACCTTTCCACTCAGAATGCTACTCCACCAAACCGGAACAGGCATCGCTCGACGCCAGAACATCCAAACTGTATTCCACTCAGGATACCGCTTGTGCTCCCTGAACACAAAACTCGTACGCCCACTGGCACCGAACAGTCTAGCACATATATCTTCACATCTTTGCCTCGTCCATTCCTTTGGCGATGGATACCTTCGCTGCCGCTTCCCCTTTGCGGAAACCTCCAACTAGGACAAATAGACGATCGCAACTGTGAAGAACCTTAAACTCTTAAGTCATGCCGGAGTACTCTCGCTATGTGCAAGTGGCACCAATCATGGTCCAAGACGCTCCCCTGCGCCAAAGCTAGAACTAAACGAGCAACCATTTGCCACTAAAACCACGTTGAGAATCCACGGCGGAACCAAAATGCTATGCAACAGCAGTAGCCTGGTTACTGCTTTAAGACAAATCACTTATCTGCGTGAGAACCCAGGCCAGCCCCTGACCTTTGCCTCTATAGCAGGGGTCTCAAACTCCAGTCCTGGAGGGCCACAAAGCAGTCAGGTTTTCAGGGTATCCCTAATGAATATGCATAAGATATATTTGCATGCACTGCCCCTGTTGTATGCAAATATATCTCATGCATATTCATTAGGGATACCCTGAAAACCTGACTGGTTTGCGGCCCTCCAGGACTGGAGTTTGAGACCCCTGCTCTATAGCAAAACAGAGCCATTACTTGAACATTTAAGAACGGACTGCTCGCTCGCCTCTGGAAATAAATTATTGTAAGTATCCATGCTAGTGTTACCCTGTGAACTACAGGTTCGCTAACCTACTCTAGACCATTGAACTGGCTTAATCCAAACAATTTAGCAACTTTGTTTGTTGAGCCCTCCTGGACTTCCGCCTCTAACGGAAGCAATGACAAACCTAGAAGATAGCATTTCAAATATAAAAATCAAAATGACCTCAACTCCCCCTGGATGTCTGAAGATAGTGAGCTTGTAGTTATCAGCTTAGCCAAGCGGAATCTCTTGCAAATGCATCCACTGCCAATGCTTTTGCGTCCTTTGTTTCTCCTCAACTTTACACCCCCAGCCAAATACTGGGGTGTGGGAAAGTAGGACCTAACTCTTAACACCACACATGCACTTCAAAAAACACAGTGCTTCACTGTATCCACGTGGCAACCTATCAAATCCGATCCCCAGGATTCAAAATTCAAGGAGCCATTATCTGCGAAACGATAGGAAGGGAGACCTATTATATATTTAGTCATAATTATTTTTTTTTAAAATTCAATCATAATCATAAAAATTCAGTGCCACCGATCTACCCCCAAATGATAAGACGACCGGAACAACCGCTCCATTCCAAAGAAGACCCCACCTAAGACTATCTGTGGGCACACTTCCAGGTGACGCCACCACCTTGCCTACTTCTGCAATGGGCGCCCCAACAAACGCCTGCCATTGAGATTGCACGACAGCAAACAGAGCCTCTAAGTCCTCTTATCGGACCGCCCTACCAGATCCTCCCTGCTGTTCTAGGCAAAGCCCTAAATCGAAATCGCCAGGCAGCATGTGCCCTGCCCGATCTTGTCGGTTCAGAACCGAACGTTTGGCACGCCCGCGCCTCACCATCCGCTGTAAGCAGTGGATCCACCAATGTGCTCCCCGATCGCTCCAAAACTCCCGTGCGAAAAGAACCCCCGCAAGGCGTCCTCCGCTTGCAAACCTGGGACATCAGGAGCTTGTCTTCCGCAAGATCCCTTGGGAAACCCCCCGACAAGGAATCGCCTAACCTATGTGGGACATGCGGGACGCTAGTTCGGAGCACGTATCTTGCGCGATCCACCTTGCAACAGGGGCGTTTAGCAGAAGGCGCCTGCGAGCTCCAGCTCCCTTACTACCTTCAGGGCCACCACCAAAGCCGCGAGCATCCCAGATAGCCCCAAGGCAATATCATGCTGGGTGCCAGTGGCCCCGATGTTAACTGTTGAAGGGCCTGATCTCTCTGCTCTGGCATAAACACTGTTCCCCAATAGAAAGCCGGATTGTACCCCTCAGAACTCTAAGCCTTGCAAAGGACTAAGCGACGCTCGACTGCCTGGACTACTCCATCTAGAGTCTTAAGAAACTTGACTCCTCTGCTTGTAACTGGGACACCCTCGGCCCTGGAACCTGGACCAATCCGCTACGTGACACCGCCAGGGTGAACTAAGAGGCCTTCCTTCCGCCGGACTGCCACAACCACCTCCATCACAGTGGTGAGGGCGCGAGGATCCGTTGCTAGACCGAAGGACCAAACCAGCAACTGCCAAAAGTATCCAGGGGAAGCAAACCCTATAAACCTCTGATGTGCCACCCCTAGAGAAATGTGGAAGACAGCTCCTACAGGGTGGAGGGCTGCTACCACTCCTCCAGCGACACTGTTATGAAACCGTTGCGGGCGGTATTGTTAAGAGAAAAAGACGCTCGGATCCAATGATTTAATTCCTTGGAATGGAGAAAAAAAATACAGGGAGGCCTATCTTCCTGTCGGAACTATGAAATAACTAGCACAGCGCCCGACGCCGAACCACCCCTGTGATCCCTGCACCACCCCCCCATACCAAACGTAATCTTCTATTGGAAGGTGAGGTACTCGAAGAGGGCAAAGCACCCCTTACAGATCCAGCCGAAGCAGGCCTTCCTTCCTCGGCACTCTGAGATAAACAGAGTAACGACCGATGCCGCAACACTCAAGTGGACCGGCACTACAGCCCCTAGCTGTAAAAGACAATCCCAAAACGGACACACCACCCTGGTTTCTAAAACAAGCAGTTACATATTGAACATAGACAGCTGGAAGAATCCTATTGCATTCCTCCACTGGATTTTGTACTAGAAATATATCATGTACGGAGGCACCTCCTGCTTACTGCAGAACTAAGCTGCTACAAACCTATACGCAGGGGTTTTTGAGGGGGGGGGTCGTTATTTGTTTTTCAAAATACTTTTTTAATCTTGTCTCTGACTGCCGATCAGATCCATCTCATGCAAAGGCACCCAAGCCATAACTGTTGAGATCACTTGAGCAGGCACACAGCACACTGACATGTGCACGGTAACACCTCTAGCCTAACATATTAGGCCTACGTCCACCTGCCTGCATCCAGCTATTGTCCAGATCCTCTCCAAACCCCAAGGTTCTTTTGGACAGATGTTTACTGCGGCATGCCATAGAAGGACTGTCCGCCGCCCATTTCCCAATGATAGTGACCTGCAGACAGCATACTATTAGTCTGAGCTCTGACCAAGCCATATTGCACCTCCGACAAACAAGCCATTCTTGATTCTAGGCGATCCAGCTCCCCTGAACTTACGTGCTCTAACAGGATAGACTGTCGCAAACTATGGGAGCATCTGAGAGATGCTGTAGCCAGTAACACCCCGCACAAGGAAGCTTGCAATGACCAAGCGTCGGCTTCAAGGATTGTTTCAATAAACCAGCCATCTTTCTATCCTGTGCATCCTTTAAGGCTGCGCTACCTTCCACCGGCATAGTGGTCGTCCTAGTTACAGCCGACACCGCTGCATCACTCGCTGGTACCCCTGGTAACAGGAGCTATGAGGCAGAGCCTCCCTAAATGACCAACCAAGCTTATTACCCGCATATCATAAACAAAAAGGGCACAGGATCGACCCGCCTGTGGCAGAGGGGCAATAACAACAGACCCCTGGAGACACCACCCCTCCTTAGCTTTAGTGTACAGCACCTGCGGCTATAGATGCATTATACATAATAAACATAAAAGAACTAAAGGGAAAGACAGAAAGGGCCAAAAGTATACAAGATATATACAATGCCAGAAAAGGACCCGCAAAGTCTTTAAAACGGCTAACCCCTTTTTTTTTCAACTCAGAGTAAAATACATTGTTCAATTATCAACTTAAAAATTTTAAAAATATGCTGTACGCATACCAAACTTTATTCTGCCCGCTTCTCAGACTGAATGTACTCTGCTGATCGTCGGTGCTGCCACGAGGCCGCAGCGCGCGGGAGAGGCTCCGGCCCGTGCCCAAATGATGTCAGCCGCTCAAGTCGCACCAGCAGCACATCGCACCTCAGACACGGCAGCCATCTAGCTGTTTCCGTCTCCACAGCCTCTCACGAGTGGAGACCGAATCGCCGCCCTGCAACCACTATGCTGCTCGCTCCCATTGCGAGCAGTGTGGGCCGGGTACAGTAACTCTTCAGCTCCCCTCCACTGCCCCGACTGTCCTCCGTTGGGCTCCTCTCCGTTTTGTCCGGGAGAGGAGAGCCGACCAACAGAATGCGAAGAGGAAGCCCTGGGGCAATAAAAAGAGCAACGGCTCGAGGCTGAGGGCCGTAATTAGCAGCACACACCAAGGCGGGAAGATGCTTATCTTAGACAGCTTCCAATAAATTAAGGTACATTAAATTAAATTAAGTTAAAATAACCCAAGTTTTATTAACTTATTAAATTAACTAAACTGAAAGGGATTAGACTAACTTTAAAGTAATTAGCCCAAAGAAAAGCAAAATTACAAAGAAAATTAAAACCAATAATTAATATTTGCCAATTTCAATTGGACCCAAATTAACACTAGATCCTGTCTGTTTCTTATCTGATTCCCAAGTGAGCCTAGAACCTAGGCTCACTACGTCCTCCTGCTGCATGGAAACTGGACACACTGGGGGCTGATGGGAGATACCAGCAGGCTATATCCAGTGATGTCACAACTTTGACATGCCCAGTCTCCAAGCTGCAGGAGGAGGTGCACAACCCAGAGGAAGAGGACTAAACTGGAGGAACGATAAGGAATATAATATTCAGACCCCTTAGCATTGAAGCTCCAAGATGCCTCACTCGTACTAGGGAGTAGTGAATCATGATGCTGTAATCGATATTCAGCTCAGAATTCAGAAATCAAATCTCACACTCAACCAAAAACTCCGACATCAGTACCAACCAACACAGGAACGATTTCTCTTACACTTTTATACCAAGTGCCGTAGCAGAGATTGCAGGAATAAAACAGTTTTTTTCCTAGTAGTTCTTACTAAGCTAGAATTTTCCCTCCCAGTATCATTTTTATTCAAAAGTGAAAGTTTCACAATTCCAGCAACTGTGCAGTACATTGTGTTTATCTGAATATCATTTACCCTTAAAGAATTCATTTGTTTTAGCTGACAATGTCTTAAAATAAACAGAACTCATTATTGTATATGATGGAAAAAAATCTAAGTGTTTATTAATAATTTCTACAACATACCTAGCTAAAAGGATGTGAATTGTTATAAAAATGTAAATGCTCAGTTAATGTAAATATTTTCTCCTTCTGAAATTCAGGCTACATGGCTAAAAACACATTTAAGAAGCACCCATGTCAAATTACTTCTGCGATGTGTTCAAGTTATGACTTATCTTACTATTTGCATGTCATTCTGGTGGGAAAGGGTTTAATCTCTCTGGGACTAGGAATGAGCATCCAAGCCTTCAGGATGCTAACCCACTTTCTCCTGCAGAAGTCTGAATCCTGGGTTATTGTACTGAGAATGAAATTTACCTGCATGTTGTATCCAGGCAGAGAAAGAAGAAATAGCCCGTTTTCAGAAGTTTCATTACAAAGCAAAAGGGATCAACTAGTTACCTGATCGCTGCATATTTTTACAATATTTAACTACAAATTGAAGTGCAAAAACTTGGTTTTTGTGAATGATCCTAAATAAAATCATCTTCTCTGGGCTCCGAATCTCTTCAATCTAAGGCTTTGGAATGGACTGTTCACAGAAAATGTGCACCAGATTTTAGCTGTGGTTTGTACAGAAACAGGAATGTCCTATAATTTCCCCCTCATACAGTGGCCTTTGTTTCTCCCTGCTTAAATTCAAATCTGTGTGCTTTTCCAGCAAAAGGCATAATTACAATTTTAGCCACATAAAAAGTAGAAATTCTTTTACATGTCAGGTCAAGTTTTAACAATGCTGAAATCATACACTCTGAATGAAATGTTGAAAGTGATGTGTATCATGCAACTTCATTAATCTCTTCGATAATATTTAGAAGTGGAACTGCCCGTGGCGGTGTTTAGCGGGTCTCAGACCATGGGCTGCCAAAGCAAAAAAGCTTGAAACTTTGGGATAAAAGCCCTATTTGCATCAACGACCCTTTGCACACTCCACCATCTACAGGAGAATATTTAAATGAATATTTAGATAATATTAAGTATTTGCTCAGCTTGTTAGTGCCTAGTGGAAGGCTGTGTCCCCAACGCCATCAGCCGCGCTTTTTGCATTTCACCGGCAATGGTTTCTTCAGGGGGTAGCCTCAACAGTGCATGCTAGAGCCAATAACAGTTTTACGTGTGTGAACCTTGTAACAACATTTGATTCAGAGTGTATGATTTCAGCATTGTTAGATATTGCTCTGAGAGAGAAGACCACTATTTAATTTGTGCAGGTCAAGTTTTAAAACATTGTGAATTAATTATGATCAAATAGAGAAAATATAGTTTAAAAATATCATAAAGGCAAAATAAAAAATAGTTGACAGATGTGCAAAAAGATCTTTAAGCAATAAAGACTGACAAATTGGAAAAATAAACAATGAGGCAAAGTTTTACACATATTTGCAGAAAGATGATCTTTGGGGGTTTGCAGACAATAGGAGCTGGAACTGATGAGCTTTTCCAATGTTTGTTCTTTGTTCATCTGGATGTGATACTTGAACAGGAAAACCTTTTCTACTCTGCCATCTATATCACAACAGTGCAAACTACTGGCAGGATGAACAGAACAAGAATGCAGGACTCCGACTTCTTTTCAGTACACACCATCTCTCTCAGCCTTCCTATGAAAACAATAGACAGCAGTGTATCCCAATTAAGTTAGAATACTTTACATACAGTATTAGCAGCAGTGAGTGAGACCATTAAGCTACAAGGGCAGATCACAAATGTTGACGTGCTCTGTAGTATTTTTATTAACTAGTAATGTAAACAGCAGGAAAATGTCACTCCCCATGTAGTACTGAGTTAAATTTAATATAAAAAAGCTTTTTTTTCTTAGATTAAAATGGTATGTTCCTCGTGAATGATGCACCATGCATTTTCAAAATTCAATATTCTTAATACTTCTGTAGCTAAGCTGCAGTTCAGCGGTCATTCAATTTGTAATAAATGCAAACATTGTAAAAAGCCTGACATCACTTCTTTAGTTATAGAAAATTAACATGTAAATGGAAAAATATTATTTGAAGAGGGATCATCATTTGTGTTTTTCCTATCCTCTTTTAACCCATTTCTGGGTGTGAAGGGTTAAATAATCCAGAATACCACACAGGTTTGCCACTACAGCCCACAGCACCCAATTTTCACTAGTGGTTCTCCTCCATCCAGTTACTAGCCAGGATTGATCCTGTTTAGCTTCCAAAATCTAACAAGTTTAAGCTCCACTAAGGAATTATAGGGAGGCAGCCATTTAAATATGAAAGATGTACATGTTTCTGCTTTCTCCTCGTTTTTGCTAAAAGACAGAAAGCAGTAAGTGCATCTGCATTAATTGTGAATGAAGTGAACCCACGATAAGGAACTTTTCAGTGCAGTAAATGTAGGGAACACACTGGCCACATTCCCGATAGCACATGAATTTTGGATTTTGCACTTACCACACATCAGTGTTTACTTCTAAAATGTAGAAAGTGCAAAGATTTACCACAATTTAATAAACAAAAATTCATCAGTTAAGTATGCATTAAAGTTAGCATACCCTAAATTTCATAAGGCACACTAACACCCCTACCACCACCTTATTTATTCAAGTTCCAACCATGAAAAATAGATACTGGCCTTAAGAACATAAGATATGCCATACTGGGTCAGACCAAGGTCTTCCTTAAGTCCATCTTACCCATTCATCATCTTCTGCCCCATCACCTTGTCCCCGGGGTTCGACCTCTGCCTCTCTTTGAGATTTTACAGCCATGATGCTGTCTGTCCAGGAAGCTCCTGCCTGCGCATCACCAACAAAGTTGCATTTGGTCACTGTTCCAGCATTTATTTTGGCTAGAGAGACTGAACATAAATCAAAGCATTACTCTGGGCAATAGAAAAAGTCAAAAGTATGACATATATCATCAAAATATTAGCTTTGTACCTGCAAAAACCCAAAATATAAAAGCCGAAAGAAAACAGACTGGGAAAAGCTACTTAGGAAGGGTAAGAATAAACTACAGAGAATTCAAGATAGTCTGGAGAAAGCTAATTAAACAGAGCAGAGACAAATTAGAATTACCATAACTTAAACTGGAACAATTCACCTAAGATAAGTAAACTGCTAAGATATGGACTGGAAAAGAGAAAGTTAAATTGTGACGTCAGGTGCATGGGGGTATGGTGAACCCACCATTAAACCAAGGAAAAGGTATTTAAAGCATACTGTTTTACATGCTAGGGCTGCTTTTTCTTTAATGATGGACTACATGTTTCTGCAGTGGGACAAAGGATCCAAAGTTAAAAATTTACAACAATATGAAATCAGGTATTTAAAACGGAAGAAAGGGAGTATAGATGGAAGAGAATGAGTTTGGGAAGTCATTTCCCTCAGCAACCAAACCATGAAATGCCAAAGCACCAATACACAGCATCTCTTACACAATACTGAACAGCAAACACGACATCTAGCAGCCAGTGCAGAGAAAAAAAAATGTGCTGGAAATTCACTGCATTCAGAGCGGAGCACACTCTTATTTTAAAAGGAAGTGTCCCCTTCTCTTTTTGAATAGTGTTTCTCTTCCCCTTTTCTTTGGAGAACCAGGTCTTTCCCTTTTAAATAAAGAGTATGTTCCCCTTTAAGTGAAGTTAATTTCTATTCCCCCTTCCCCAGCAAAAGCGCCATGAAAGTAGAGAAAACAAAAGAAATCTTAATATCATCATCGGCAAAGTGGAAGAAGAGGCAAGAAATAAAGTTATATAGACTATAAAGGAAAAAAACTCCATAGAAAAAAAATTGATGGACAGCTATAAGCCCAGATAGAGTTTAAACATTAGCGTTTCAGATCTGAAAGCCCTAATGGTGAAAGTGAACTTGGACATTACGGAAACATGGTTCTATGAACCCCATGAATGGATACGACCGTGCCGAGTTATATGCTGTTTAGAAAGGGTAGGGATGACATAGGAGGAAGAGGAAAGCACAGTTACTTACCTGTAACAGGTGATCTCTGGGAACAGCAGGAATTAGTCATCGCATATGGGTACGTCGGTACCGACGGAGCCCGCGCGGGAAAGCTCCCCAGCTTTTCAGATTAAAAGCTTTTGGGGCCTCCCACTGCACATGCGCGCTGCCTTCCCACCTTCCTGACCAGCTCTCGTCAGTTTGAGTTTAAAGCTGAGACAATAGAGAGAGAGGACAGGAAGATAGAGAGATAGAGATACAACTCCTAGGGGAGGTGGGTGGGTTGTGATGACTAATTCCTGCTGTTCCCAGAGATCACCTGTTACAGGTAAGTAACTGTGCTATCTCCAGGAACAAGCAGGAATAAGTCATCACATATGGGGACTCCCTAGCTAAGATGCCTGGGAGATCCCCCTCCAAGGGTAAACCATCTTCGCATGGATCTCAGGCATCCATCCAGGGAAGGTGGGCAGGAGTTGTTTAAGTATGGAACAGGTGTTTGAGGACAGCCTGACCAAACAAGGCATCCCGGCGGGAGTCCTTGTCCAAGCAGTAATGGGCTGTGAAGGTATGAACCGAGGCCCAAGTGGCTGCTCGACAGATCTGATCTATGGACACAGAGTGAAGATGAGCCATAGAAGTGGCCATGGCTCTCACATTGTGAGCTGTGACATGGCCCTCCAGAGAAATGTTCTTACTCTGGTAAGCAAAAGAAATACACTGAGCGATCCAATTGGAAAGTGTACGCTTGGTGACTGGAAGTCCCAAATGAGAAGGATCAAAAGCCACGAAAAGTTGGGAAGACTTTCGATGTGGTTGAGTCCTGTTGAGGTAAAAGGCAAGAGCTCTTTTACAATCCAGAGTATGAAGGTTCCTCTCTGCACTGGATGCATGAGGAGCCGGGAAAAAGACAGGTAGATATACCTCTTGATTAAGATGAAAAGGCGAGACCACTTTGGGCATAAAGTGGGGATTCGTCCTAAGGACCACCTTATCATGATGAAACCTAGTATAAGGTGGATGAGCCACTAAAGCCTGCAGTTCACTGATGCGGCGAGCCGAAGTGACTGCAATAAGGAAAACAACCTTCCAGGAAAGAAATTTGAAGGAGGTAGAGTCCAAAGGCTCAAAAGGTGGCTTCATAAGCTGACCTAGAACTAGGTTCAAATCCCATGCTACCGGAGGAGGTCGGATGGGAGGTTTAGTTAGAGTCAGGCCTCTCATGAAACATGCAACAAGAGGATGAGAGGAGACAGGTTGTCCATTTATAGGTTTTAAGGATGCTGCAATAGCACTCAAATGGACCCTTACTGAATTCGTCTTAAGGCCTGCATTTGAAAGATGCAGGAGATAGTCCAAGAGGGAATTCAAAGGAAGTGCTAGAGGGTCAAGACCCTGCTGAGCACACCAAATGGAAAAACGTTTCCATTTGAAAGCATAAGAACGCCTCGTGGAAGGTTTCCTAGAGGCATGAAGGATATCTGTCACAGGTTGAGAAAGATTAAAGTCTTGAAGACTTAGGCCTTCAGTAACCAAGCTCTGAGATGTAGGGATTTGGGGTTTGGGTGCCACAAAGTCCCCTCCTCCTGAGACAGAAGGTCTGGCGCAGCTCCCAGGTCCAGGGAGGATCCCTGGGAGAGATGCAGAAGTAAAGGGAACCACACCTGGCGTGGCCAGCGGGGAGCTATGAGGATCATAGTCCCGTGATCCCTCTGGAGCTTGAACAGAGTCTTGGATATTAGAGGAATGGGTGGAAAGGCATAGAGGAATTCCTGACCCCAATGCAGGAGGAAGGCATCGTGGGCCTGAGCTCCCTGACACTGAGTTCTGGAACAGAACCGGGGAAGTTTGGCATTCCACGGACTTGCAAAGAGGTCTATGTCCGGGGTCCCCCATTCCTGAAAGATTCTGCGTATCTGGTCCATATGTAGGGACCATTCGTGTGGAAGCAGAACTCGACTGAGTCTGTCTGCACGAGAGTTTTGAACTCCTGGAAGATATACTGCAAGAAGGTGAATTTGATGCTCTCTGGCGAAGGCCCATAATTTGAGAGCTTCGTTGCAAAGCGACAGAGAGCCTGTCCCTCCTTGTTTGTTTATATAGAACATGGCTACCTGATTGTCTGTCTGAACTAGGACAGTCAGGTTGACAAGGAGGGTATAGAAGACCTTGAGGGCAAGGTAAATTGCTCGCAGTTCCAGGAGGTTGATATGAAGGGTGGCCTCCTGTGGAGACCAAGTGCCCTGAGTGGAGAGGTTCTGAAGATGAGCTCCCCACCCTGTCTGGGAGGCATCTGTTGTGAGGGTTGCTTGGGGCAACAAAGGTTGGAAGGGGGCCCCCAACAACAGATTCTTGGTGGATGTCCACCATTGGAGGGACCAAAATAGACGGCTTGAGGTGAGTATTTGGTCGGAGAGCGCTCCAGATGCTTGAGTCCACTGGGTGGCCAACGTCCATTGAGCTGCTCTCATATGCAGACGAGCGTAGGGCACCACATGTACCGTGGAGGCCATGTGGCCGAGAAGTCGCAGCATTTCCCGGGCTGTCAAATGACTGCTGGACTGAGCTTGGGAGGCCAAACTCAACAGGCGTTGGGCCCTGACCTGAGGCAGGTAGGCCCTTGCAGTGATGGTGTCTAACTGGGCCCCTATGAACTCGAGAGACTGAGTAGGGATTAGTTGAGACTTGGGAAGGTTTACTACCAGTCCTAGATACTGCAGAAGACGCCTTGTGCGGTCCAGGGAAATTTGGGCCTGGGACTGAGAGGGAGCTCGGATGAGCCAGTCGTCCAGGTATGGGAATATGAAAATTCCCAGGCCTCTTAGAAAGGCAGCTACGACTGCCATGCATTTGGTGAACACTCTTGGAGCAGAGGCTAGACCGAAGGGGAGTACTCTGTACTGGAAATGTTTTCCCTGAAACAGAAATCAAAGGTATTTTCTGTGGGATGGGTGGATGAGTATGTGTGTATACGCATCCTTTAGGTCTAGAGAACAAAGCCAATCCTGACTCTGAAGGTATGGAAGGAGAATGCCCAGAGAAAGCATTTTGAATTTCTCCTTGAACAGAAATTTGTTCAATTCTCTCAGATCCAGAATTGGTCTGAAGCCCTCTGTCTTCTTTGGTATTAGAAAATAAGGGGAGTAGAATCCCGTCCCCTGTTGAAGAAGAGGGACCTCCTCTATTGCCCCCTGGGCAAGGAGGGAGGAGACTTCCTGACCCAAGAGGGCCAGGAGAGATGGGGGAGAATTGAACTGCCTCACCATAGTATAAGGAGGAAGGTCGGAAAAATGGAGTTTGTAACCCTCTCTGATGGTAGAGAGGGTCCATTGCTCTGATGTAATTTGCTCCCATCTGGGAGCAAAGTGAGCTAACCTTCCGGGTATGGTGAGGGGCTCTGGTTGTTCTAGAGCCAGAAAAGTTAAGTTCTCTAGGGGCAAGTCAAAACCCCTGAGGGGGTGGAGCCTGCTGAGGCGTAGCAGACGCCGCAGGCTTTGACCTTGCCTGTTTAGGTTGCTGACGTTTAGCAGCAAAACGAGGCTGAGAGGATTGTTGGCCAGTATTTGTGGAAAATCTGGACTTCTTGTAATAAGGCCTCTTAAAAGACTTCTTCTTGGCAGGAGTGGAGGTAGACTTAGAAAGTCTATCTAAGGTGGCATTTTCTGCATCCATTTGAGTGGCCTTAATTTGCCACTCCTCACCAAATAAGTTCTCACCTGTACAGGGCAGATTTCGTAAGCCATCTAGGACCCAAGGTTCTAGATCAGAAGCCTGGAGCCAAGCAAGACGTCGGGCTGCTATAGCAATGCCCGAAGCCCTACCAGCACCCTCAAAGGAATCAAAAGCTGCCCTGTTGGAGAACTTTGAAATATCCAAAAGGTGTTTTACTAAGGAAATGAACTGCTCCCTCTTATCCTCAAGGATAAAGGGGGCAAAATGCCGAACTTTTAGAGCGATTTCACTGAGAAACATGCCCATGTAAAGACTATAGGAATTAATCCTGGCTATAAGCATAGTGGCCTGGAAAAATTTCCTGCCAAAAGAGTCTAGAGTCTTACATTCTCGCCCTGGAGGAGTAGAAGAGTGCCTTTTGGTACTCTTTATCTTCTTCATTGCAGACTTCACCACAATAGAATGGTGAGGCAACTGGGTTTTTTGGAAACCAGGAGAAGGGGGGACACGGTACATGGTGTCCAACCTGCGAGAAGAAGGAGACAATGTTAGAGGAGCCTCCCATAAGTCCATCAAGTGTTCTTGAAGGATTTCATGGATAGGCAGGGTGACTGCCTCTTTAGGAGACTTAGAGTATCCTAAAATATCCAGTTTCTTTGATCTGGGTTCCTTTTCAGAGGATGAAGCAATAGAAAGACCTTTAGCCATTTCTATGATGAAGTCCTGAAAGGACAAATCCTCTGGTGGAGACATTCTCCTGTTAGGAGAAGAAGGCTCCTCAGGAAGATCAAGGGAGAACTCATCAGAATCATCAGAGGAGTTAAAATCCTCTGAAGAAGCAGAGTATCCTCTATGTGCTTCCAACGCACGATACGCATACCGTTCGGTATCGACATCGGGCGTACCGGGTATGGGATCGGTACCGGGCAAAAGCCCGGATCCGGCATGCGGAACCGATCTGCGTTTGGAAGACGATGGCCTCGGTTCTGGTATGGAAGCCATTACCGGAACCGGACCCGGAACCGCTGGCTGCGGTACCGAGGGCGTAGCAGCATTAATAAAAGCCAGAATGGCCTGCTGCATGACTTGGACAGTAGTGCCCATAGACGCCACTGCTGCCTGGATGTCGGTACCGGTATGGGCCGGTACCCCAGAGCAGTACAACAGGTGATCTGTCGAGGCCGCGCCATCGATGTCAACCTGTGACCCCATGATTGCTTTGGAGGCCGGAACCTCCCGCCGGGGTTTTTTGGCCTGGGCAGAATCCTCGAACTCAGAATTGAGAGCCTCTCGATCTTTAGAAAGAGATTTGCTTTTAGAGGATTTGCCCACTGGAGTTTTGGTTACCTGAGATCCATCCGGAGAGGAAGACCTGGATGACTGTGATGCTTCTGAAGGAAACAGCACATGGAACTTGTTGGCCCGGTTCTGCAATCCACGTTTCGACATCTGGGAGCAGGATGGGCAGTCCGGTATGGAATGGTCAGGTCCTAAACATTTAAGACACCATTCATGGGTGTCTGTAAGAGGAATGACAGCACTGCACTTGGTACACTTTTTAAAACCAGGAACTGGCTTCTCCATGAGGAGAATTTGTGTAGGCCTGAAGGCCTAACAAAGTACCAAGCTGTGCTGAAGAAAAGAAAAATATATATATATATTTTTTTTTTAAAAGAAAGAGAGACCGGCAGTACCGGTTTCAGAATGGGGAAGGCAGGTACGCGGTCTAAAGAAAACAATAAAATTAACAATTTCTTCAGCGGTGACAGGAACACGACCTGCTGGCTCCGCGGAAAAAAAGAAACTGACGAGAGCTGGTCAGGAAGGCGGGAAGGCAGCGCGCATGTGCAGTGGGAGGCCCCAAAAGCTTTTAATCTGAAAAGCTGGGGAGCTTTCCCGCGCGGGCTCCGTCGGTACCGACGTACCCATATGTGATGACTTATTCCTGCTTGTTCCTGGAGATAGAACATTTCTTTAAGTCAAAAATATTCAAATGACTGAAATGTGAGGGCATCAGGAAAGGAAAAAGCACTGTAGACCATTTTGAAAAGAGGGGATGGAGCTTCCATCCACACCAGTGTGATCTACAGACCTCCAGCTCAGTATACGGATGAAGATCTCATCAAAGATATTGAAAAGGTGGAAATGAATGGAGACGTCATGTTATTAAGGTGACTGTAACCTACTAGATAGACTACAATATCCCATCTAAAAAAAAATATTAATGTCTGGAGTAATTGTGAATGTGTTGTAAAGGGCTCTTCTCATTAAAACTGAAAAACCTCCACATTGCAACTTGAAAGCTTAAATTGTAACTAAATAGTTAACTTAAATAAGAAATATTGATTTTGAAGAGTGTACAATTATGCTTAGACATTTGCATGTCACTATTTAGTTACAATTTAAGCTTTCAAGTTGCAATGTGGAGGTTTTTTCAGTTTTAATGGTATACCCCTCCAGCAAAAAAGACCACTACGTCAGTTGTAAGGGCTCTTCTCAGACAAATGGTGACAGAACCCACCAGAGAAAGGGGACATTGGACCTACTACTCACAAATAGAGAGTGTGCATCCGGTATCCAGGTGAGTGCCTACCCAAGCACCAGTGATCAGATGGTATGGCCCAATATAAAGGCTAAAATGGAGACCAGTCACACATACAGCTCAAATCCTGAATTTCAAAATGCGGACTGACAAAAATGGGAATGTGCTTGGAGGAGGAGCTGGCAGGGTGGGAGGAAGACAGGAAAGTGTAAGAACAATGGCAACCAGTTTTTATATAAGGAAAGTAAATAAAAGAACAAAGGAAATATGGTTTTCCAAGGAAGTGGTGACAAAATAAACACAAGAAAGGGTAGCAGTCACAAAGCAAAGAATACCTGGTAAAGCTGAAAGAGATGATAAAATAAATCAGGACAGCAAAAACAAGGACAGAAGGAAAAAAAAAAAAAAAGAGACTTTAGAGGTATGCCAGGAAGAGACCAGAATTGAGATTATGGGTCTTCAGCACCTTTCAGCCTTGCATTTGGGGAATGATGAGAAGAAAACCGAGTAGTGGGGTGCTTCATGGATTGGTCCCTGGAGCTAAGTATCTCCGTAAGTGATATTGCCGAAAGGGTTAGAAGTTCACCTTTTTTGTGAATGACATGATCTGCAACAAAATGGACACCCCAGAGGAGGCAAACAACATGACAAATCTACAAAAACTGGTTGAATGCTTGACAGTAGGCTTCAATGCAAAGAAATGCAGAGTGATGCATTTGGGTTGCAGAAATCCAAAGGAGCCGTATATGACAGGAGGTGAAAAGCTGATGTGCACAGATCAGCAGAGAAATTTTGGGGGGGATAATGTCTGATGATCTGAAGGTAGCAAAACAATGTGTTGAAAGTGGGGCCAAAGGAACAGAAATGCTGGACGGCACAGAGATCTTCTAATAACCAAGACCCTCTATATAACAATATCACTATCCAATATTGTTTTATATCATATTCCCATCTTTTTTGTCAGACCACACATAATATCAGCTCAGTGTTGGCCACAATCTCATAAGGTCCTTTTTAATTTAAAAACTTTCAGTATATTCTCTAGATCATGAATTACTGCATTATATAAACTGCTCCACTACGTTGTGTTTCACACATATCCCCATATACACAGTTCTGCTTCAGGGAGAATGATACACTTATCTTTTCTATGCAGTCCTCCACTTTAGTCCTTCTAAATCATGTCTCCTTACTCCTCAAAATGGCCATGGCAGGGGCGGGGGGGTTCCCAAGCACAGAGGTAAGCTTCTCCCATCCATTTCCCCGTTTGTTTTATTTAATTAAGGAGATCTCTTCATAATAAGGAATACCATTCCACCTCCGAATCGAGGCCCTTAGGGAATGCTGAATTCATCCTGAAAATCCACAATTGCTCTTTGCAATTTAAACAAGCCTCCCAATCCTCTCTCTCCAGTATTAGGGAATGCACTCAATAGCCCTCCAGTGAAGAAGTTCAAAACTATTGCCTTTTGGCAGGCAATGTTTCACCATTGGCACCAAACAGGTCTGTGTTAATTTGGAATCTATGTTCCCGTAACTGAACTTTAATGAAGATACCTAGTGGTCAGGTTTAGGGCCCAGAATTGCAGAGTCCTCAATTGATAACTAGATTAAGTAAATTAGGAGGCAATATAGAAGTAGGAAATGAAGGCTCATGGTAACAGACTTCAGTCCCAGTTCCAAATGAGCTGGAGGTCCAAGGGAGCAGAAAGAGCCTTCAGGGACCCTGTCCCCCCTCCCCCCAAAACCACATCAAAAAAGCTTTCAATTTAGACTTCTAGTCCAAAACCTACCCAAAAACGTGAGGACAAAGTCCATCCCACTGAGGACTTTGTCCTCACATTTTTGGGCAGGTTTTGTTCCTGTATTCTGGCACCTTTTCACAAGCACTAAATTTAGAAAACATAATTTGGAAAGGGAAAAACTTTTAAAAAATGGGAACAGATGGTATGATATCTTTCTTGCCTGCTCTATTTTTAACAAAATTATAGACCAAAAAAGAAAAAAAAAAAGCAATTAAAGAAAGATAAAACATCAAGCCGAACATTCTCCCACAAATTTATCTAGGAATATGAAGCCATAGTTAAGAAAAAAAAAAACACACAAACACACACACCGCACCTATGAAAGGACTGTCTCCATGGGTCTTTATTCGAAGCTCTTCCCCTATCTCCAGTTCAGTCTTTTCTACCTCTGCTTCTGCTAACCAGAAAGCCACTGTTCCTTGGGGGGCATGTTTCTCAGTTACTTTCAACAGCTCAGATTTATCCACCAAGTGCCTGAGCTCCTCTGGAGACAATCTGTCAGTTTCACCTTTGGCTTCGATTTCTGCAATGAAAATAAATGTAAAAAAGTAAAATGTGAAGCTCAAATTCTCTCCTGTTGACTTTTAGAAGATCTTTAGATGGAAGATAGAGTAAGGGGTGCCAGCAAGATGAGGAAGGTGACTAGAGACATGATCAAGGCCACAAAGGAACAGACAAATGTGACAGGCATATAGGGCAGGAGCAAGGATATTAGGTGCCCTAGGTGAAACTTCAGCATTGCACTCACTTGCAATTAAATTTTAGTCCCCTTGTTCCCTCCTCTCCACCAATAATAATTGTGATTATTAAACTCAGTAGTAGTCATCTCAACAAGATCCCTCCCGGAACAGTCCTAATGCATATTTGGGTATCACACTTTTAAATGTTAAAAACTTTGTTTTGTAAATGTATAAATAAGGGAGATTTTAAAAAGCTACTTAGGAGAGTAAAATGGGTTATTTGCATATTGCTCTTTCTTCCTGCAGGTAAAAGTGCAAATGACTCTTGACTTTGTGTGGCTACCAGGACCCATGGCTTTACTTTGATGGTAGCTGCTCTTTGCTGTAAACCCCTCTTCCCCCCTCCCAAAGAAGCTTCCATAGGCAACTGCCTAGTTTGTCTAGTGGTTGGACTGGCCCTGTAGGCATAAAAGACGTGCGATAATCAAAGCAGAAAAGGAGGAGAAAAGACAGATAAAAGGAAAAATAAGAGCAGATGGAAGTGAAAAGGACTGACTGTCGTACGAAATAAAAGTAAGTTGATATAGGGAGGCATTCTGAATATGCAAATGAGGAAATAAGGGTCAAAATGTTAAAAGCAACAGGTCAATTTTAAAACCAGAAAGTATTGTCAATACCTACTGAAGGAAGACATGAGGAAGCCTGTGTTCACCTTCTTAGTCTCACTGAAATTTGGCTCTATCTCATTTCCTTTGGGGTCAAATTTTCGGCGATGGATTTTATTAGGTTTCAAGTACAGAACGTACCAGTGCTCCTGAGGGAGAAAAAGCAATCCATCCTTAATACCACTGATGATGTAAATTTGCATTTAAGTGGCAACAGAGTGAAGTAGGATCATTTGTGCCAAAAAGCAGCATATTTCAAAAAGTAAATTCAAGATTCTCACCAATCTGAGTAAAACAAAAAGTGTAGTTACTCACCTGTAACAGGTGTTCTCCAGGGACAGCAGGAATCAGTCCTCACTTATGGGTAACGTCGGCACTGATGGAGCCTGCGTGGAGCAATTCCCCAGTTTTCAAAGAAAGCCTTTGGGATTGCTACCACACATGTGTGGTCCTCTTCCCGCCCAAGGGTGCCATCTTGCTCAGTCCGGTTCTTTAGCTCAAGCCCTACCAAGCAGATGGCAAGGGAAGGACAAAAATCCAGCAACTCATCAGGAGAGGCGAGAGGGTAGTGAGGACTGATTCCTGCTGTCCCTGGAGAACACCTGTTACAGGTGAGTAACTACGCTTTCTCCAGGAACAAGCAGGAAGTCAGTCCTCACTTATGAGACTCCCCAGCTACTACAGGCTACCGAACCTGTAACCAAAAAACACATCCGTGAGGTCGTGAGCAGAAGCTGATGCCCGAAGGAGCCCAAATCCTCGGGGCGAAGCCTTCGGTAGCCATGAAGAAGGGTCGGAGGGCAGGAGTTGCTTATACCCCAAACAGGTTACGGAGGACAGCCTGGCGGAAGGCGCTGTCCCGGTGGGACTCCCTCTCCAGGCAGTAGTGTGCAGCGAAGGTGTTCGCTGAAGACCAGGTCGCCGCCCAGCAGATGTCCATCAGTGGCACGGAGCGCAGCAAGGCCACCAAAGCCGCTTTGGCACGGACCCCATGCGCGGTGACTTAACGATCTAGCAGGGCACCCGCCTTTGTGTGGGCAAAGGCAATGCAGTCCGCCACCAAGATGGAGAGAGTTCGTTTAGTGACTGCCTGCCCCATTCGATTGGGATCATAGGTCACAAAGAGTCGGCTAGACCTGCGATGAGCCTGTGCGCTACAGATAGAAGGCATGAGTCCTTTTGCAGTCGAGTATATGGAGAGCCGCCGACACCTGGTTGGCATGGGGTCTCGGAAAGAAGTCGGCAAGACTATCTCCTGGTTGAGATGGAAGTCCGAAACAATCTTCGGCAAGAACTTGGGGTGGGTACGGAGGACCACCCTATTCCTATAGAATCTAGTGTAAGGGGCATCAGCCATGAGAGCCTGGAGCTCACCGATTCGGCGGGCTGAGGTCAGACACACCAGGAAGGCCATCTTCCAGGATAGGTGCCGAAGCAAGCACATCGCCATCGGCTCGAAGGGTGAACGCATAAGCTGCATGAGCACTACATTCCAGGTCCCATTCTGCCAGGAGAGGCCGGATAGGCAGCTTGGACAACAAGAGACCCTGCATAAAGCGGGAGACCAAGGACTGCCCCAAGGGGTTTTCCCTAGACGGGAAGGTGATTCGCTGAAATGGCGTTCAAATGCACCCTGAAAGAGTTCGACTTCAGGCTTTCCTTCGAGAGATGGAGGAGGTATTGAAGGACCCACCGAATGGGGCAAGAAAAAGGATCGATCTGGAGCCCGGAGTACCAGACCAAAAAGCTTGCCTAGTTGAGGTCTTCCTCAATGCTTGGAGGACCTCCTCACCCTCTTCCGGGAGATCCAGCAGGGCTACAGAGACCCGTTCAGCCGCCAGGCTGTGAGGGATAAAGAGGCCAGGTTCAGGTGCAGTACCCATCCCTCCTCCTACGTTAGTAGGCCTGGGGCACAGCCCAGCGAGACTGGAGGCTCTGTTGATAGCAGGAGCGGGAACCAGGGCTGTCGAAGCCACAAGGGATCTACGAGTATCATCGATGCCCGGTCCCGCTGGACCTTTGTGCAGGGGCCTGGCAATGAGAGGAGTGGGGGGGGGGGACGCATAGAGCAGGCTGGAGGACTAGCTCAGGAGAAAAGCATCCAGGCCCTCCCTGCTCGGGTGCGGCATTGGGCTGCAGAAGCAGGGGAGCTGTGCATTCAATGGGCTGGCAAATAGGTCCATGGCCGGAGTGCCCCACCGATGAAACAGCCAACAGGCCATCCCCGGATCCAGCCACCATTCGTGAGGGCAGAGGATTCTGATGAGTTCGTCCACCAGGACATTCTCCTGGCCCGGGAGGTAGACCGCCCCGAGGGTTATACTCCAACGGAAGGCGAAGGAGCAGAGGAGGACTGCTTCCCGGCAGAGGGAGCGAGATCCGGTACCCCCTTTGATGTAGAACATCGCCACACAGTTGTCGGTTTGGACGAGCAACGACCTCCCGCTGAGCTGATCCTCGAAGGCCTTCAGGGCCCACAGCTTATCTCATAGATCTTGCAAATCTTCCCATGATCTACGAGATAAGCATTGCCTTTAAACCTTTATAAATAAGACCAGCACTGTTGAAGCTGGCATAGGAAAGATTCACAGGACAGCCTGACTTTAGCAAACAATTGGAAAGCAATGTATCAGGGTCACTGATGCAACGGGAGGCATAGAATCTAAACAATAAATTCTAGTTTAGATAACAGCTTTGTTCTAGTCTGAGACCCAGTTGCTATATCCAAGAGTTGCACGGTCGAGGTGATCTTAATAAGGGAAAAGCCACAATCTCAAGGTTAAGTAGTGGAGCTGACATACTGTGGTTACTTTGTAGTTTATGAAGCTCTGAGAAGTGACGATATATTGATTTGTGGAGTCTGGAAAGGCAAACCCCCAGGAGGAGGTTGCGGAGGCTTTGCCACCAGCCCAGGGACAGGCATAGGCCGTGGGAAACCCTTACGGAGTCCCTGAGGTGGAAGACGGATGGGCTCCACTGGGCACTGAGGCACAACTGAGCTGTCCATATGTGGCCCAGCAGGCGTAGCATAGTTTGGGCCATGACCCGAGGAGTGCTTTGGACCCAAGCTGCCAAGACTTGAAGGCGGTCAGCACGATCCGCTGGCAGAAAAGCTGTCACCTGCTGAGTATCGAGGTGTGCACAGATGAATTCTAAGGTCTGCACTGGTTCAAGGTGGGATAGTTGACCATAAACCCAGGAACTCGAGCAGGAGGATCGTGCACGACGTCGCCAGGCGGGTTTCCTTGACCGAGGATCCCATGACAAGCCAGTCGTCGAGGAAAGGGAAGACCGGTATGCCCTGATGCCTGAGGGAGGCGGCGACTGCAGATAGGCATTTCATGAAGACCCGCAGGGCAGATGCAAGGCCAAAGGGGAGCACCCTCTATTGGAAGTGCTCTCCCCGCACCCTGAAGCGCAGGTACTGCCTGTGCTGAGGGTGGATCAAAATGTGGACGTAAGCGTCTTTTAGAGCCAAGGAGCATAGCCAGTCGCCCTGCCAGAGGAAGGGCAGCAGAACGCCGAGGGATAACATCTTGAACTTCTCCCGCATTAAGAACTTGTTTAGCTTTCGGATGGGCCGCAGACCCCCCCCCCCCCCTGTCGTCTTCGGGACGAGGAAGTCCCAGGAATAGAAGCCCCGACCTCAGAGGTGCGATGGCACCCTCTTGACCGCCCGCTGGGCAAGGAGGTTGACTAATTCCCTCTGCAGGAAGACCTGATGCGCGGGGACTCGAGGGGGCTCCGCTGGGTAGAAGGGAGGGGGGAAGCCTGTGGCCATCCCAGATAACCCGGAGGACCCAGGTATCTGAGGTGATGGAAGCCCACTGAGGGGCAAAAGAGGACAGGCGTCCCCCCATCAGCTGCTGAGTCGCCGGGGGGTGAGAGGTTATGCGGCTGGCGTCAAAGCCCCTGCAAGGGCTGAGGCGGTGCCGGGGTTTGGGCCTTGGGCCCTTTCGGCTTATGGTGACCTTGGCTGGACTTCCCTTGTGCCGGAGTGGTCGGCATGGGAGCAGGTGGATATGGTGGGTAGCCACGGTAGGGCAGGCACTTCCTCGGAAAGAAAGGCTTTTTGGTTTGTTGTTTCTTTCGAGGGAGGGTGGAGGTCTTGAGCGAGAGATGGATTCAGATGACGAACTCAGTCTATCTCCATGGCCTTGTCCTCGATCGGCTTGCTAAAGAGCTACTCCTGTACCCAACGCTCCAAATCTTAGGATTGGAGCCATGCCTGGCGATACTCCCCCATGCCGGCTGCCGCCACTCGAGCCAAGGAAATCATCATAGGTGGGCACGGGAGAGGTACTTTGAGCAGTCTGCGACAGACTTTAGCAAGGTACTGAACCTATTGAGGGGTTCGCCCTCGAGGCCCACAGAGAAACCTCCAAGCTCCTTGGCCAAGCCGCGCAAGAACATGCCCATGTATAACTGGTATGCCTGAATACGGCAGGAGAGCATGGAACCCTGGTAGGCCTTGCAGCCCAGGATGTCGAAGGCTCTCGACTCCCTGCCTGGAGAAACCGAAGAGTGAGACTTCAGGCTCTTTTGCTTTCTCATGGAAGTGTGGAGGAGTTGGGTTTTCCTGAACCCAGGGCCGTGCTGGATCTTGTATATGGTGTCGAGGCACTTACTCATGATGGGGACCGAGGCAGGCGCCTCCCAAATGCGGAGTAGCAGCCTGGAAAGGATGGGAGGAATGGGATAGTAAGAGACTCGAGGTGGGGACTCATACTGAAGGATGTCGAGCTCTTCAGCTCGAGAGTTCTCCTCAGCCTGGGTGGCCAGGTTGAGAGCCCGTGCCGTATCCCAAACAAACACCAGGAAGGAGGTGTCCTCAGGTGGCAAGCGCCGCTGGGATGCGAGCGGAGAGGGGTCCAACGGAAGGTCCCGATGGGCACGGGTTTCTGGGAAAGTATCCCCATCGGACTCCCAGTCCGAGAGGTTGGAAGAGGAATCCGAACCGGCCTGACTGCCCCGACCGACGGCCAAGGCCCACTTCAAGCCGGAGGCCCTGGAGGATCTCACCCCCGAGGAATGGGAAGGCGAGTGAGGCAGACGTCAAGGACTCTCATGAGGCCCACGGTTCTCAGGGGTTTCCTGGATGGATTTCGGCATCCCACGCAAGGGCGCCGCAGTCTCTGGGCACGAGTCAGCAAAGCTGGCTGTGAGCGCCTGCTGGGAAGCGATGAACGCAGAAATGCTGCATTCTAGCGCCAGCATGTGGGACTCCCACGCAGGCAAGGGGCCCTGCGACACTGAACCCGGGGTCACTGGGTCAGGCATCGAAGAGGTCCTCGCCGGGACAGCCCTCTGGAGAAAGGGCACCATTGCAGGAGGCCTCCATATCTGTACGAGGTACCTGCAGGGCCACTCCTTGTCCAACTCTCGGTAACGCCAAAAGAGGGCTAAGCAACCGAGCGCGGGAGCGCTCACGCTTGTTGGGAGCTCCCGACAGTGACTTCGAGGCCTTCTTCTTGTACTGTTCCACCTCAGGGGACGCCTGGTCAGAGTGCCGCTGACAGAGCAAGGTGGAGAGATGACAGAGGGCACGAGTGAGGATCCCGAGGCAGCCTTTCTGAAAATGTCGTCGGACATCTGCTTACAACTGAGCAGGGCTTTGGAGGACATTTTCTTACAAAGCGAACAGAGCTCTGGATCATGGTCAGCCCTGAGACACTGCAGGCAACAGTCATGGGTGTCCGTAAGCAACATGTTCTTAGAGCATCTATCGCATTTTTTGAATCCGGTGGCCATAGGGGCAAAAATGGCCCCCGCAAGGTCGAAGATCTACGCGGCCAGTGGTTGGAGGAAAAAAGGGTGCGAAGCCCCTTAAGGCAAAAAAGATGAAGAAAAATGTCCCTTAACGGCTCTAAAAAGATAGAGCAGGGGAAGGACGGGTAGAGAACCGGTGCAATCGGAAAAGAAGTTGGCCTGTAGGCCGAAAACAAAATACTTTTTCCGAGGGATGAGGACATGCGTCCAACGGACTCTGCGGAAAAAGGGAGACTGAGCAAGATGGCAACCTTGGGC
The DNA here is from genome assembly GCA_033557465.1 of Ichthyophis bannanicus. Taxonomy (NCBI): domain Eukaryota; kingdom Metazoa; phylum Chordata; class Amphibia; order Gymnophiona; family Ichthyophiidae; genus Ichthyophis; species Ichthyophis bannanicus. Next base: position 208,889,337 of record CM066043.1, on the reverse strand, counting down.
AGCAAGAGGACCACACATGCGTGGCAGCAATCCCAAAGGCTTTCTTTGAAAGCTGGGGAATTGCTCTGCGCGGGCTCCATCGGTGCCCACGTCATCCATAAATGAGGGCCGACTTCCTGCTTGTTCCTGGAGAATGGTAAGACCAACCTGCATGCCAACTAGCCAACAACCATAAGGAAGGACCCAAGTCTTTTCTGCTGCCCAGCTCAAAGTTTGATTGGCAAAAGAGGGTTTTATGATACTTAAGAAAGAAAAGGATACAAAAAATATTTTTGTGCCAGCTTCGCATGTAGGTTCAAATAGACTGTATGCCTTCTGGGGCAGTGAGATTTCTACTCTGTCTTGAGCTCAGATTTGGAAAGGCAAGTAATTAAATACATAATACAAATAGCTATCAGGTACACTCACTCACTCTCTCTCTCTCTCTACAGTGCTTTCTTGTTATCGTCTGTAATCCATCTGCCTCTGAAGGTTCTTAATCACAGTGGATATGTGAAGGGTAATTTTGCAACCTCCTGTATTGTCAACATGGGCCGACTACACATGTGTGGGAACGCATTATATAAAGGGAGGCATACATGTGCCTCACTTTATTAAACTAGGTGCACAGTGACGTGCCAAACACTAATTGCGTTGATTATGCCTTCCCTAGAGCAGGTATAGCTGGTAGCAGGGATGCACATGTCACAGTATTTTATAAAGTACACATGTCCCTCGAGGCTGCACCTGCACTCCATCCACGCATGCCCCACATGAGACTGGCATGGAGGGCATTTCCATGCGCACTTATAGAATGGCGCCCACTGAAAGGGTATACAGAATTGCTCATGCCCAAGTCTGGAAAAATCTAGACCTGCTCACCTAAGGGCAGTGGATCTTTCTGCAGCTCCCTTATAAAATCACTCACAAGGTGTCAGTATACCATAATACCAGTCTCCCACCGAGTGATTACTAATGATATTGTGGCTGAAGAAGTAGTTTTCCAAACTTCCTCCCCCACAAAAATTAATTCTTGGGCAGATCATACAATATATAAGAAAACATTATTCTTTTTTTCTATGTTTATATAATATACCTAGCCTGGAAATTTGGTTGCTGCGCCTGATTTTGTCTGATCTTGGAAGCTAAGCAGGGTTGGGTCTGGCTAGTACTTAGTAGACCACCTTGGAATACCAAGTGCCGTAGGCTTACTTCACAGAAGAAAGGACTGGCAAATCTACTTCCGGTTGCACCTCATCAAGAAATTCCAGGGGATGGGGCACTAGGAGTAGACATCTACTTAATGGCACACAACAGGTTGAAGGATTATGGGCAGAAATGCATTCTTTTGTGTACAGGTTTTCTCCAGTTTCTAACAAAAATCCCTAAGTTTTTTGGAACAACATGATTCCAGTTTGTAGCTCTATGTAGTTGAGTTGTTTGGAAGATAACATCTGCACAGATAAACCAAGTGAAAAACACACAGTGATTATTATTTTATTTTTAGGAAAAATACATACACCAAAAATACAAAAACATTCTGCATCACAATTACTTTGTTTCTTTAATCCTTTCAAACACTCTAGTCTTACAATATCAAAATAAACTTAACTATCTAATTTCTCAACATACAGGGGTGTCCTACATGGAGTGGTGGGTTCACCCCTAAACACAGATATGGGGAGGGGTAGCCTGCACGGATCGGCAGGTGCACCTACTCTTGCCATCTTACTGGGCAGACTAGATGGACCATATTGGTCTTTATCTGCCGTCATTTACTGTTACTACTATTTGTATTTTTCAGACTTCTAAAAGCACTCTCTCAAAGACCAGTACATACAACAAACTGCATGAGGACAGGATGGATTTAGTGCCTTGCGAAAAGTATTCATCCCCTTGGTGTTTGTCCTGTTTGGTCGCATTACAACACTGGAATTAAAATGGAGTTTTGGGGGTTAGCAAGACGTGACATACACAACATACCTACGATTTTGAAAGTGCAAAATATCCTTTATTGTGACACAAGCAATAATTCAGACAACAAAAAACAAAATCACCCCCCCCCCCCCAAAGCCATCTTTTGTTGCAATTACAGTTGCAAGTCTCTTGGGGTATGTCTCTATTAGCTTAGCACATCTAGCCACTGGGATTTTCACCCCTTGAGGCAAAACTGCTCCAACCCCTTCAAGTTCAATTGGTTGCGTTGGTGTACAGCGATCTTCAAGTCATGCCACAGGATTCTCAATTGGATTGAGGTCTGGACTTTGACTAGGCCATTCCAGAACATTTAAATGTTTCCCTTTAAACCACTCCAGTGTAGCTTTAGCAGTATGTTTAGGGTCATTGTCCTGCTGGAAGATGAACCTTCATCCCAGTCTCTAATCTCTGGCAGCTGAAACAGCTTTTCCTCATGTAGTGCCCTATATCTAGTGACATCCATCGTTCCTTCAATCCTAATTTTCCTGTCCCTGCCGATGAAAAACATCCCCTCAAGCATGATGCTGCCACCACGTTTCATTGTGGGAATGATGTTCTCGGGGTGATGGAAGTGTTGGGTTTGCGCCACACATGGCGTCTCCCATGATGGCCCAAAGGATCAATTTTCGTCTCATCTGACCAGAGAACCTTCTTCCATGTGTTGGGGGGGGGGGGGTGTCTGCCACATGCTGTTGTGAAAACTCCAGACATGTTGTTTTCTCATTTCTTTCTTTAAGCAATGGTTTTTCTTCCATAAAGCCCCGCTCTGTGGAGCGTATGGCTTAAACTGGTCCCATGGACAGATACTCCCATCTCTGCTGTGGATCTTTGCAGCTCCTTCAGTGTTATCCTCGGTGTCTTTGTAGCATCTCTGATGAATGCCCTCCTTATCCAGACTGAGTTTTGGGGGCGGCCTTCTCTTGTCAGGTTTGTGGTGGTGCCATATTCTTTTCATTTTGTTCTAATGGATTTAATGTTGCTCCTCAGAATATTTAGGATTTGGGATACTTTTTATAACCTAACCCTGATCTATACTTTTCCAGCTTTGTCTCTGACCTGTTTGGAGTGCTCCTTGGTCTTCATGTTGCTTGCTCAGTGGTGTTGCAGAGTCAGGGATAGGTATATTTATACAGGCATGTGACACTGATTGCACACAGGAAAAGCCTAATCAACTAATTGTGGGCCTCCTCAGGTTAATTTGTTGGACCGGATCTTATTTAGGGGTTTCATAACACAAGGGATGAATACATATGCATTTACAACTTTTAGGTTTTTACTTTTTTTTTTTTAAATATATACCAGGTATTTTATTGTCATTCCACGTCACCAATTTTGACTATATTGTTAGGCCCATTACCTAACATCCAAATGAACCTCCATGTTCATTACAGGTTGAACATAATGCGATAAAACAGGACAAACACAGAGGGGATGAATACTTTCGCAAGGCGCTGTATTAGTCGCTAGCACTCAAAAGGTAAATGCAGAAGCAGCAGAGCGGGAATATTGATCTAGACACACAGCTCAGCAACCAAAATATTTGGAAGAATAAGTAAGGGAGAGTGAGTCTGCACTAACCACGAGAAAAAGCAGCAGCAGCAAGAGTGAACCCTGCACAAATGAGAATCCAGTATGTTCACTAGCTGGCCATCCAATCAGATGGAGTCCTGGAATGTCAGACAAGACACATTTGGAGTAATTTTAAAAAGCTTTTTCCCCAAACATATCCTTAAGAACCATAAAAGCCCCCCCTCCTTCCCCAGAAGGATCAGTTCACTGGTAAACAGTCCAACAGTGATTTCCATACAGATTCAAAATGCTTGCCCCTGTGAAGCGCTGTAAGATGTTCCAGGTGGCATCTCTGTAGGTTGGGGCTGTTTCCAGTTCCACGCTATCTCATAGCGGGCTGCTATTACACAGGCCTTTATTGGTCTGCTCCTTTTATGGTGAAGCCCCAAGAGGTAGGTACATTCCCATATCCAGCCTGAAAAATGGTATTAATTTGCTCCTTTCATTGTTTCCAGTAAGCCTGTATTACAGAACATGCCTGCCATATATGTACCAAAGAACCCAGACCCCCATTCTCTCTCCAGTATCTATCTGATACCCTCGGGAACATTTTATATAAGCACTCTGGAGTGTAATACTATCGCATCAAAATTTTCTATGTGTTTTCCCTAATAATGATTGAGAGAGCAGACCTCACAGCTCCAGACACACAGTCTCCCATTCTCTCTCATGCAGTCAGTCCCAAATCCCTTTCATATAATTGACTTTTTGAGCCCTCCCTGATTGCAAGCTCTGGTACAGTAGCCTGATCAAGCTCCGTTATCTAGGATACACCATCCATAGGGCCTCTAGATCATTATATCCCGTCCCATAGGACAGCTGTCAATCCCGCTGCCGGAGGTAGTGCGAACCCTGCAGGTATGCAAACAGGTCCTCCAATTCCAATGGATATTTCTCCTTCAATTCTACAAAGATTTGCATCTCATCACAATCTATAAGCTTAGCAAAGTTGTCAATGCCTAGCTTCTCCCACCTCCAGAACCTTCCCTCCCAGATTCGAAATCCAGTGTGGCCCCAATTGGGACCAGAACCAAGAATTTCGCTAATGGAGCCACTCTTCTCTGCTCTCACTACCACTGAGCCCATAAATGTTGCACATATGGATTCTTGGTCCACTTCCCTTGCGGAGAGCTCCCCAATATCCAAGGTAGGTGGGCTAACTTACATCCCTGGGTCCAAAACTGTTCAATAGACCTAAATCATTTAGTCCCCCCCCCCCCTCCACCTTCCAATCTATTCCCTGCCTAAGGTGGGCCGCTAAATAATAGTCCATGATATCTGGGACCCCTAACCGCGCCCCCCCCCCCCCACATGTAGCATGCAATACTCAGTGTGCTACTGGCGGAGGACGGTGCCTCGAAATAAATGCGAAGATCTTCCTTTGAATTCGCTGAAATAGATACAATAACCTGGGGAGGCATTCATTTTGACTGCCGCTATTCTCCCCAACCAGAACAATTCTTCCTTCTCCCATCTTTCTAGGTCTCTCCCAATCTGCCCCAACAGGGAGGGATAGTTGGCTGCATACATTCCCTCTGGCACCTGGGTGATACAAACCCCTAAATATTGGAGGTAGGTTTGTGCCCATCTAAATGGGAAATGTTCCTTCAGCCTCTGTGCCAAGGACCCTGCGAGATTAATGTTAAGGACCTTAGTTTTGCACAGATTTATCTTAAAGCCCGAAAGGGCCCCAAACGCTTCAGCTTCTTGAAGCAGCACTGGTAAGGACAGCAGAGGCTGCGTTACAAAGAGCAACCCGTCATCTGCGAACAAAGTTATCTTGTGGTGATCTCAGCCCACTCTCACTCCCGATGTATCACAATGTGTTTGTATCCTGCCCACTAGCAGCTCCATGACTAACGCAAAGAGTAGGGGCAAGAGTGAGCACCCTCACCCTTAGAAAGAGTTTTGTAAAACTCTATGAACTATCCCCGAATCCCCTCCGCTTTAAAGAAAAGCTTATCTCCTGGCCCCTTAAACCTTAATAATTGTGGTGCGCCACTCCCGCTCCTTCAAGTTCCTTGCTAATAAAGCCCCTGCTGTACTACTGAACTCATAATACTGGTTCACCTGCTGCAACTGGTAGGTAATAAGCTCCATTTGGGTGTCTGCTAACTATTTTCGGGCTTTATCTAATTGCTCTTGCACCCAACGATCCCCCATGCATTGTGGGTCTGCTCCAATTCTTCCACCCTCCACAATAGGTGCCCCAACTTCTCTTGCCTAGTCTTCATCTTTCTGGATGCCCAGTGCAGCAATTTACCACTTAACACCCTTTTAAGGCCATCCCATAGCATCCCCATTCACACTTCCCTATTATTATTATGCAACAGGTAATCATCGATAGACTCCGAGACCCTTGATCTCTTCTGCATCCTGTAATAAACTATCATTAAGTCTTCAGAATGTGTGTCCTCCAAAACTTCTTCAAAGGGGAGCGTGATCAGCCCACATAATAGATTCAATGGTGACCTTCTCCATTCTTTGCATCCAGTCTGAATACCCTAGAAGGAGATCTATTTTGCTGTAGCTATTGTGGGCCATAGAGTAGTATGTATAATCCCTCTCTAATAGGTGGGCAGCCCGCCAAACATCTACCAGCATACACTTCTTCATGCACTCCCGAACTGCTCTCACCCCTCCCTCACAAGCTCCCTCCCCATCCTCCCACTTGGACCAGTCCACCCTGGCATCTACCACCACATTAAGTTCCCTCCCTACCAGTAAAAAAAAAAACACACCCCCACCCCTCCAACCATTTGTCAAGACCCTCCCAGAACTCCCATTGTTCCACATTCAGGTCATATACATTCAGAAAAGACACTGGTTTTCCCGTATAAATTTTCCCCATACCAATAATATTCTCCCAGCACTCCCCTTTTCTACTCCACCCAAATGGAAGGGGACATCGCCCCGTATAAGACAACTATCCCCACCTTTTTCTTATGTTCTCAATGGGCATTAAAATAAAATTGTGTATATGCCTTATGAAATAATAGCCATTCATCTTTCTGGAGCAAGTGGATCTCTTGCAGGAGGACCACCTGCCAGCAGAGCCTTTGCAGGTCTCGATATAGTAACTTCCACTTATGTGGGGTATTGAGGCTGCAAACATTAAGCGTGCCCACATGTAGTTCTAAAGCTATGATGGAATTCCTCCCGTATGTGCCTCAGTTACCTTCTGCCCATGCCCATGCCCTAACCCTTCCCCTCTCCCCCCAGTTTTAAACTTTCCCACAGAATCGGTTTCTGCGATCTCCTCTCTCGAGGAACGATCTCTCTGGAGTGCCACTCTAGCTACACCCCCATTTAAACTTCTCCAGTTCCCATATTTTCTCTTCCTAGCCTAGCATCCCCCCCCCAGTTCCCCATCCCCAGCACACCCACTCACGCATTCTCAATCATGCTACACCACTTCCATCCATTACAATTACCTCCCGCTCGCCCTGCACCTCCCTCCCCCCCCCCAAAGAACATACATCTATTCTTCAACATGACAGTACGGCCTAGATGTCTTTCCCTATCCCCCCCCCTCCTCCCCACTGTGACTAAATTACCATTAGTCCAACACAGCATAGGTCATGTCCCTTTTGAATCTTTCAATGCGCTTGGACCCACTCCCCCTCGTGATCCCTTCAATAAGCTTTGAAGATACAGTCCCTATCCAGTAAGCGCTGCCATCGTGCCTGGTCTTGTCCTTCCCAAGCCGGTGCCTCTACTGCCTGTGGTCTCCACAGCACATTGGAGGTCCCTTCCTTCAGAAGCTGGGCCCATGCTTCCTCCTCTATGCGAACCCTTAATCTCAATTTGGAGGCCAAAGGGGAACAGCTATTTATATCTGATTTTCTCCTTATTTAAATAAGGGATAATCCCTTGCAACGCACGTTGCTTTTATAGGGTGGCTGGGGCCAAATCATGATACATTTCCAGTTCACTGTTCTCACACTTAAAATCGGCCCTTTTTAGTGGTAGCTCTCATTATTTGTTTTTTTCTGTCCAAAGCTGAATAAAGCCACAATATCCCATGGCTTGGACCCCAGGGGTGTCCCTAGGCCCTGGTGGGCACATTCCAAGCCGATTTCCCCAACGGCTCCTTCTCCTCCGTCTATTTGAATGAGGTGATGGCAAACTACTCTCACCACTTGGGAGGCTTGCTTATACTTCTCCTCCGGTACAACTGAAATCAGGATGTTACAGCGATGGGATCGGTATTCGAAGTCCTCAAGTTTATCTTTAATCTACTTGTGCTACTTCTGCAACTGCCGTATAAGATCACTCGCTGCTCCCATGGTGTCCTCTGGATGGTTCACGTGCTCGTCCAGGGACTCAACGCGTTACTCCAGATTGTGGATTTCACCTCAGAGTTCCACCATAGCCGCACGCAAGTCCTTCTTGACCAAGGCAACTTCCCTGTGGAGCTCCCAGAACTAGCACCAAAGGTCTTTGCGGGTGCACTGACCATCGGCCTTCTCTATCTCCTCTTCTGTATCTATGCTTGACACCATGTTGCCTCATGCTTCCCGCTGACTTACTGTCTCTTTATTAGCATACGAGGACTTGAATCTTTCCAATTTTTTGCGCATCAACATCGGGGTGGGCTCACAAACACCAGCTGGGATTTCTCCAGCAAGATAAGCAGGGCGAGTGAGAAAATTGCCTTTAGCTGCTCTCTGATGGGAGCCTAGACTCTAGGCTAACATCTCGAATGGTGACATCACTTCCTCCAGAAAAAATGTTTTCACAAAAACTATGTGACCGCATATGCACTTAAGAAGTACGCACACAAAAGTATGCACTTGTATGCAATCTGTGCATAAGCATTTCTGGGGGCATAGTTGCAATGTACGTGCATATTTTATAGAAAACATATGCACACAGAGTATGCACACAAATTTACATCTTTTGTAGTTTCTACTTTGGCATTTTTTGCACTATTAGGAATGGATCTAGGAGCCTCTTTTAAAAAGGTACACAGGTGGCACCTATATAGGAGTCTATATTGCCTTTATAAAAGCAGCAGCTTTAGAACTTCTCACACATAGGGATCTTTATAAAATTATGCTCATTGTTCCTCACCTTCCTGCCATTAATGTCAGCAATGGCATGACGAGAAACATCAAGCAGCTTTCCGTCCAGAATCACACCATGCCCACTACAGAAAAAAAATTAGAAAGAAAAAACGTTTAGCCATTAACACTTAATAAATTCAAGCAGTTATCCAAAGAGACTAAGGCCTCTCTACCTGCTAGCCTTCTTATTTACAGAATTAATGCCACAAACCCAGGATAACATCACAATAGAAGAGCATATCCCTTAGTTACATGATGTGAAATTAGGCCTTACCTGCTAATTTTCTTTCATGGAGTCCCTCCAGTCCAGTCCAGACAGACGGGTTGTGTCCCGTCTACCAGCAGCTGGAGACTGCAAATCTTTTGTCACCCCATATAGCAGAGAAGCTTACCTCCCCCTGTAGTATTCCAGTAACAAAGCCAACAACGCTCCCTAGAGCGCAAATCACAACACTAAACTAACAGAACCTAACAGGAACTGACCTCTTCTGCCTCACACCATAAAATTCCAAACTCTAAAAGTCATAACTACTGACTTCAGCGGCACCACTGTTTTGCAGATAGTAATCGGCTCTACTTCCAAATTTCTCTGGGGTTTTTTTTTCTTTAGTCTTTCTTTATCTTAAGGCATCATCCAAGACCCGATGAGATGCTACGGTAGAACCTCGTGAAGCAGCCGACTGCAGCCCCCATCAAGGGCAGAGATCCGGTCGCCCGAAAAAATAACCACCACCACATACTTGGGCTTACATACCCTACACAAACAGAATGCGGGAGAGTTCTGGACTGAACTAGAGGGATTCCATGAAAGAAAATCAGCAGGTAAGGCCTCAATTTCACCTTCATCCTCATCCCTCCAGTCCAGTCCAGTCCAGACAAATGGGATATACTGCAGCAGTATCTACCAATGGGAGGGACCAACAAGCCCCGCCCGTAATTCCCAGTCACCAAACCCTGCCTCCTGCGTTGCTTGCACATCCAAACGGTAATGCCGGGAAAAGGTATGCAACGTCAACCACACTGTCACACAACAAATGTCTGCTGGAGAAACCAAGCTGAACTCAGTGCAAGAAGCCACCTGAGTTCTCATGAAGTGAGCTCTCAAGCCCTCCGGGATCCTCCAACACTTAAGCAAGTAGGCCAAGACAACAGCCTCCTTTAACGCAAAATGGATGCCTTCGTGGCCATCTCCCCCTTGCGAGGGCCGCCAAAGAGCACAAATAAATGCTCCGATTTCCTGATGGCCTGGGTCCTTTTCAAGTAACATTTCAGCACTCTGCAAACATCCAACCTATGCAGGTGCCCAACCGAAGCATCAACCCCCTCCCCCCCTCGCACCAAAGAGCTACCACCTGATTGACATGAAAACGGTGACATCACCTTCGGCAAAAAGGAAGGCACTGGCTGCAAAACCACTCTTTCCTTGGAGAGGACTAAAAAGGGCTCCCTTCAGGCGAGAGCTTGCAACACCGATATGCGCCTGGCCAAACAAATTGCTACCAGGAAAACAATCTTCAGAGAAGTGCTCCCCAGAGGTTCAAACAGAACTGCAGACTACACTGAAAGCACCAGGTTAAGATCCCAGGGAGGAACCACCGCCCTCACTGGTGGACGCACCTGCTTCATGGTCCGGAGAAGGCCAGGATAAAACCATGCACCTTACTCCTCTAACAGGCTAGAGCCACCAACTGCACCTTCAGAGAATTCAAGGTGAGCCCCTTCTCCAGTCCTTCCAGTAAAAAAAACGGCAGGACATCCACCACAGACACCTTCAGAAGCTGCAAGGCATGGTCCGAACACCAAGCTTCGAACACTCACCAGAAGCAAACATAGGACAGTGACACTGATCTCTTCTGTGCTTTCAGCAAGGTGTCAATCACTCCTGGGGCATAGCTGCACTTTGCCAGCCGCGCCTGCTCAAGGGCCAGGCCATAAGCGAGAATAGACCCACTTGAGGCATCAGAACAGGATCCTGATGGGCAGATCTGCCCTCTCCGGCAGCCACCAAGGGTGATCCACCAGCAACCATATCAAGTCAGCATACCATGGTCTCGGCAGCCAATCTGGAGCCACCAGAATCACCCAGCCCAAGTGCCAAGCTATCCTCAGCAGGAGATGCCCAATGAGAGCCCATGTGGAGAAAACAAAAGCAACCCCTCCTGAGACCAGGACTGAGCTAGCATGTCCAACCCTTCAGACATTCTTTCTCTCCTCTAGCTGTAGAAATGGCAGGCCTTTGCATTGTCCACAGTTGCCATGAGATCCATCACCAGCTGGCCCCATCAGCGCACTAGCCCATCAAAGACCAAGTCCTCCAAGGACCACTCCCCCAGATCCAGATGATGCCTGTTCAGATAATCCACCTGCACATTGTCCTTGCCAGCCACATGAGCGCTGAAAGGGCTACCAGGTGACATTTGGCCCACTGCAGAATCGACACATCTATGAGGACGACACTGCCAGTGCCTCCCTGTCTGTTCAGGTACACTACCAATGAGGCTTTATCTAAGAATATCCATACCACCGGTTGCTTAGTAGGGAGGTGAACTTCTGAAATGCCATCCAAACCACCCTGATCTTCAGATGATTGATGGACCAAGTGCTCTCCTTCTGAGACAAACGACCCTGAGCCACATTGGACAGGCAATGTGCTCCCCAGTCATTTAGACTGGCATCTATGGTGACTATCACCCCTGCTCAGATATGCCCTGCTCAGCCACCACTGTAACTCGACCCTAGTCTCCCCATGCAATGAAGCCAGTGGGATAAGGGGGTAGCTGAGGCGACCATCTCAAAAGGAGCACTATTTGTAGGGACCTCATGTGCGCCCCAGACCAAGGACCGCCATCAGACCAAGGACCTGTAAGTAGTGACAATCCACTGCAACTTTCCTATTCTGTCCTCCAGCAGTGCCACCCAACTGCTCTCAGTGTCAAACTGAGCATCCAGGTACAGAGACTCTACAAGAATGAGATGACCTTGCGCATCACCTCGAGACTCTCCTGCCTGGATTTTCCTCAAATAAGCCAATCATCTAGGTATGGGTGGATGAGGATCCTCTGCTTCCAAAGAGCCACAGCCACTACTACCATCACCTTGGTGAATGTTCTGGGAGCCATTGTCAAACCGAAGAGCAGTGCTTGGAACTGAAAGGGTCCTATGGGAAATCGCAAAGTGAAGGTACCGCTGATGCTCAAGACAAGAAAGCTTTCGTGAGATCTAAAGCCGTTAGAAACTACCCGCTTTGCACAGCCACCAAGACCGACCACAGTGTTTCCATGTAAGAACATAAGATATGCCATACTGGGTCAGACCAAGGTCCATCAAGCCCAGTATCCTGTTTCCAACAGTGGCCAATCTAGGTCATACGTACCTAGCAGTTTCCCCAAAAGACACAGGTTCTGCAATGCTTGCACTGGGTCAAGCATTGATATGCTGGGTCCCGTCTTAATAAACGTTTATGGACCTTTCCTCCAGGAACTTGTCCAAACCTTTTTAAAACCCAGCTACACTAACAGCCTTTACTACATTCTCCGGTAACAAATTCCAGAGTTTGATTACACGTTGAGTGAAAAAATATTTTCTTTTATTAGTCTTAAATAAATTACCCTGTAGCTTCATTGCATGTCCCCTAGTCTTTCTATATTCTGATAACGTAAAACAATCGATCTACGTTTACCCGTTCCACTCCGTTCATTAATTTATAGACTTCTATCATATCTCCCCTCAGCCGTCTCTTTTCCAGGTTAAAGAGCCCTAACCTTTTTAGCCTTTCTTCATAGGAGTATCCTTCCATCCCCTTTACCATTTTAGTGGCTCTTCTCTGAACCTTTTCTAATAGCGCTATATCCTTTTTAAGATACGGCGACCAGAATTGCACACAATATTCAAGGTGCGGTCTCACCATGGAACGGTATAGAGGCATTATAATATCTTTTGTTTTATTTTCCATTCCTTTCCTTATGATACCTAGCATTCTATTTGCTCTCTTGGCTGCCGCTGCACACTGGGCGAGGGTTTTAACATGTTATCCACAATGACGCCTAAATCTTTTTCCTGGGTGGTGGTTCCTAATGTGGAACCTTGCATTGTGTAACCATAGTTTGGGTTGTTCTTCCCTAGGTGCATAACGTTGCACTTGTCCACATTAAATTTCATCTGCCATTTTGATGCCCAATCTTCCAATTTATCAAGATCCTCTTGCAATTTTCCACAATCCTCTTGGGTTTTGTTTGTGTTCTTGGGTTTTAACAACTTTAAATAGTTTTTTGTCATCTGCAAATTTGATAACCTCACTCGTTATTCCCTTTTCCAGGTCATTTATGAATATGTCAAAAAGCAGCAGACCCAGCACAGATCCCTGGGGTACACCACTATTCACTTTTCTCCATTGGGAAAATTGGCCATTTAGCCCTACCCTCTGCTTTCTATCTTTTAACCAGTTCCTGATCCACAGTAGTACACTGCCTCCTATCCCATGATTCTTTAGTTTTGCCAAAAGTCTCTGATGAGAGACCTTGTCAAAGGCTTTCTGAAAGTCCAGATACACTATATCAACCGACTCACCTTTGTCCACCTGTTTATTCACACTTTCAAAAAAACATAACAGATTAGTAAGATCTTCCTTGTCTAAAGCCATGTTGGCTGTCTCCCATTAGGCCATGACTATCTACATGCTGAGTAATTTTATTCTTTATGATGGTTTCTACCATTTTTCCCGGTACTGATGTGAGGCTCACCGGTCTGTAGTTTCCCGGATCACCCCTGGAACCCTTTTTAAAAATTGGTGCTACATTGGCGATCCTCCAATCTTCAGGTATTAGAGATGATTTTAATGATAGTTCACAGATTACTAATAGCAGGTCTGCAATCTCATATTTCAGTTCTTTCAACACCCTTGGATGTATACCATCCAGCCCAGGTGATTTGCTACTCTTCAGTTTATCTAATAGTTGTAATACATCTTCCCGATGTATCAATATTTCCTTCAATTCTTCCGCACCTTTAAATACCACTTCAGTCATGGGTAACATCCCTACATCTTCCTCAGTAAAGACCGAAGCAAAGAATTCATTCAGGCTCTCCGCTATCGCCTTGTTGCCTCTTAGTGCCCCTTTAACTCCTCTATCATCTAATGGACCAACTGACTCTCACAGGTTTTTTGCTACGAATGTACTTGAAAAAAAATTTTAATTTCATGTTTTTGCTTCCGCAGCAAGCTTCTTCTCAAATTCTCCCTATGTGGAAGCGAGGAACCCAAGGGGCCCTGTTGACATCTTTAAGTAGAGAATGGGCCGAAAGAACCCTTCTTTTTTTCGGCACCATGAAATAAATGAATGGAGTATCGACCGAAGCTGCATTGGTCTGCAGGAAAGGGAACCACTGCTTCCAATGCTAGTAGACGTTCCAACGTTCCTTTTACTGCCCATGCCTTTCCTGGGGCCTTGCGAGGAGAGACTACGAAAATCTCTGCAAGTGGGCACTGGAACTCCAGGGCGTAACCATCCCAAATGACTTCCAGCACCTATTGATCTGGATCCAAGAAAGGTAAAAGCGCTGCAGACATTCGCTGATCTGTTCCATTGCCTCCTGGGCCCCTCTTGTCTCACTGTTTTCTTAGCAATGTTGGAGACTCCCAAGTAACAGCCACGGGTGGTTCTCCTGCTCCTAAAGGACTGGCCCCGATAGGGGAACCGTCCTCTCTGCGGAAGAGGGAAACGAGCCGATCTGAAACGATGAAATGTCAAGCTCCCCCTCGGCCCTGCTGAGACTGCCCCCAGCCACCCTACGGCTTATCCTATGTCAGTCTGACCCCCTTAGAGTCTACCAGCTCTTTGAGGGCATCGACAACAGCAGCTTCTCTGAAAGGAAGCTTACTCAACTGAATCTTGGACAACATGTCTGCGGCCCAATTACACAGCCAGAGGAATCACCAAGCCACCACCATCAGCACCATACTCTTGAAAGATGCTCTAACCAGATTATAACAAATATCCACCAAGGTGGTGGAAGCGGACTCCAACTTAGGCAGTTGTGCCGATTCATATCCTTCTGTTTGGGAACTCTCTGGCAGAATTTGAACCCAATGCATGCAGGCCCTCGCCATGTATGCCCCACAGATAGACAATTGCAGCAACAGTGTGTTTACCCCAAACACCTGCTTCAAGAGCGACTCCAGGTGCCAATCCAGTTTATCTTTGAGGGCAGCACCCCCTCTACTGGAATCGTGGTCTTTTTTTGTCATCACTGTGATTAAAATATCCACCTTCGGCATCTTAAACAGTTCTTTCTCCGCTGGTGGAACCAGGTACAAGCACACCACCGCACTTCCTCCATGAAGGCCAGCCTCCAGCAGGTCCTACTCAACCTCAATCATCTGCATGATCGCCTTATGGACCGGAAAGGAATTTTGTGGCGTTCATGTGTCTTGCAACAGAGCATCCTCTAATAGAACCTCCTCCACCGTCACTTGGAAAGGAAAGGCCGCAAGGGATTGTGAAATAACCGCCAAGAGTGCCTCCTTCCTGAAAACTTTAACAATAGCCGGGTCTTCCCCAGGCAGAAGATCCCCTTCCTCTAGCCCAGAGGTACTCAAATCCAGTCCTGGAGGGCCGCAAACAAGTCAGTTTTTTGGGATATCCCTAATGAATATGCATGAGATATATTTGCATGCACTGCTGCCATTGTATTTGAATCTCTCTCATGCATATTCATTAGGGATATCCCAAAAACCTGGACTTGTTTGCGGCCCTCCAGGACTGGATTTGAGTACCTCTGCTCTAGCCCAAAAGCCTCCTGCTTGTCTTCTAACCCCAACAGACTTTCCCCGAGATCCTCTTGGTCCCCTGAGGCCTCTGAGAGCCTATCTACTACTATGTTGACCTCTTCAGGAAAGCATGGCCACTTGACCAGAACTTGCTCCCTTGCAGTCTGCGAGGCTCGCTTAGCCCCTGATGCTCTCTCAACCACCACTGCCTTCTCCAGGCCTTGCCTTCTTTCCAGCCTATAGGCCCTATTCAGGAGCAGGATGAATTTGGGGGTAAAAAGACAGCTGTCCCTCAACAAGTATTCATCCGCGATGTGGCTCTCCTGTGCTGCTTCCCTCACAGATGGAACCGAGCGATGCCCCTCTAAAATGGCTGCAGCCTCGGCACTGTCCAAAGGCAAAGTGGCCACTGAAGGAAAAGCACGGGACTTTTCCCACTGTGGAGAAGACAACCCTGCAGCCTGCACCGAAGTCTCCAAGCCAAAGGACCCTGCTAATCTGGGCCTGGAACCCCAGCGCTGTGCTTCTGCCTGCCGACTCTCCTTCTCACACAACTTACAACAGCTGGTCGGTGAGAGAGAGAGACAGCTGCAGCACATGGAAACTTAGAGCCAGCAAGCTGCTTGCACTATCGGGCCTCCCACCCAATACCAAACTCCTGTCTCCAATAAGAACCGCCATGAAGCGAGATGCACACAATGCAAATACTAAAGCTACCGGTAAGGACGAACAACGCAAGCACAGAAGCTCAGTCTGGACAGCGCCTGTACTCCCTGGCCCATGGAGAGGCTGCTGCTGCTGCCGTCTGAAAACACCGACACTGACTGAACCATTAGCAATGCCCCTGTAGAGGTATCTCCCACCCACTCAAGGATTCTAGACAGACTGCTCACCAAAGCGAATTATCTAATTCACACTGATAAAGTTGTTTGATACGCACCCTCCCCCCCCCCCCAAAAAAAAAAAAATCTGTGGTGCAGTCATCCCCCTCTGCTGAAGGTCAGTCCTGTGGTCCAAACCACCAAAAAGCCCAACCTATCTGAACAATAACTGGGTGAAAGCCTCCATCCAGTCCAGACAGAGCTGTTTGGACCTTCACCAGCTGCTGGAGACTGAAAATACTACAGGGGGAGGTAAGCTTCTCTGCCTTACCAGCTGATGGTAGACAGACACAACCCATCTGTCTGGACTGGACTGGAGGGATGTGGATGAACAGTAAATGGTCTGATATGTCACCATCTAAGTGTAGTACTATCTGCAAGAAACAAAACCCAGGACACATTCTGAAAGAGTAAACACAGGCAGCATGTGCACAAACCCTGCTAGTAGCAAATTTCATTTATTGTTAGAGTGGTCAGAAACCATCAGTCAGAGGCATAAGTTCAAATTACGAGCTTCTGAGTGACAATTTGCAAAGGAGGGTTCAATAGCAGAAGATCTCAGAGCAACAAATGGGCCTCCTCCTTCCTTGTGTCCCCTCCAACTTTGCAGGGAATCCTCATATGGAATACATAGTAATTGCTGCCGCCACCTCTTCATTTAGTTGGTTTCTACTTATCCTCCCCTGTACAGCTCTTTCCTATGTTTCTGCTATCAGAGGGCCATGGTGCATAACCTCCTGCTTGTTTCCATGTGCACTCTCACATACACAGAAGCCACTTCAGTCTCTGCCTGCATTACTTCTTAGGTGGCTTTTCCAGCAAGAGATTGACTCTAGAGTCATTCTTCACCCTACCAGGAGGCCAGTGGCTCAAGTCCCATTCCCACTCAGCCAACAGTTGCCTTCCTTCAAGCGCAACTTCATTTATTTGGGTCAGAGAAATACACATTACAAAAATAGTGAGATCAATAGGCGACTTGCCAGTGGTGACTTGTGTCTGCTAAGACCACACCACTTTTCATGGAGACTGGATGTGAATGTTCCTTATCCTTCTGCTTTAATCCCACAAAGTTGCCATATTTTTAGCATGCAACTGCAGAAACGGACTCCAAGTTTTTAAAAGCGAACATGCAGCTTTATGCTGTTTATGGAAACATTTCTATAATATAAAAAGGGAGTGTTCTCAGAAATGTAAAAGGCTCCTATTTTAGTTTGGAGGAAATGGCTCTGACTGAAAGGCAATATGTACTTGTTAATTTCAAAAGAATTTTTTCACTGGGGAAGAGACAACAGCTTGAGTAAAATTTAAGACTGCACAGAAGGCAGGCACAAGAAAGGCAGACTGCGGTGATCAAATAAGGAAGGGAATGAAATTGCTCTAGGACAAGCAAGATAAGTCAGCCACACTTTGTGATATCATCCGACAGCGCCGAGACAGAAGTACTCTCCATAGGCCAACTGGCCCTACCCCCCAGCCTGCCCCTAGCTAGCCAGTTTCAGTTCTTCCACCTTGCCAGCAAGACAGACCTCTCTACTCTCCAACTGAAATCTACCTAATTCACACTTAATTTCAAGAGAAGAAGAATTGTTTCTTCTCCTTTTACTTACTATAAATGTATGAATTACAATGTCTCTAATGCTGTCTCTCTGTCACCTTCTTTGCTTTGAGATCAGTTCCAGTGCAGTTCGGCAACTTCTTCTGACCAGAAGAGCTGGGCTCGGAGCCCCTGTACCTACCGGCCATGTGCTTAGAGCCTGCAGCAGATGGGTGTGATACCTCTCAGGCGATGTCACTGATAAAAAAAGACCATTGATACCCCGGCCACAGTTTTAAAACAGATGCTCATCATCCCAGCTGGGAATATGCTGCACGTGGGACTGAGGGAGTGCCACCACTGCTCAGGGTGTGCCTCAAAGGCCTCCATCACCAGTCGCAGGCATCTGATGATCAACCTGGCTCACCAGGTCATGGACTTGGCCTTAAGAGCGCCCCAAATCCCATCCCCTTGACTGCAGCCTCACCTATCTCCAGAGCCACTGCCCTTCGCCATATTGAGAAGGTGAGGTCAGCACGTCCAACTCTGACCCCGTTGTGCCATTGGCGGTTGCCATGGCAACAAGGGTAACCCAGAGCAGCACTTCCAACTCCGCCACAGAGCCCTGGCCTACTACCCCTGCCCTCCATGGCACCACTGTTTGGCACCACTGTTTGGCACCATGGCAAGAGGTAAATCACGAAGTAGCGCCGTGCTGACATTGAATTGAGGTGGTGAGGTCAGCAAGTCCATCCCCGCCCCCCATGGCACCAGGTAAATCACAAAGCAGCACCGTGCCGACGTGGGAACACATCATCGATGCAGAGGATCATCAGGGCCCCCGCTCCACCTTCCTCTCAAAGCCAGAATCTCTCGAAGCTGAGTCTCCCCCTCCAGCGGCATGGTGTAATGCATCATCCTGCCCATCTCCACAGCAGGTCACATTGGTGCATTGATAGTCCTACTGAGGCCAGGCAGTGAATTCCAGAGTAGGCAGGATAGCGCCAAACATGTGGAATGTTCCGAGTCCCCGCCCTATCGGGCAATGGAAATGCAGTTGCCAAAGGACCTTCATCCTGTTCTGGGCCCAGAGCAGCTCACACAGTCACAACAACGCTTCCTGACCGGCTCTTATCAGCCAACAACAGAACAACTACATGAGCGCAAAGTAGGGAATGAAGCTGCAGATCTTCATCGCCGCTCCCTGCCAGCTCCTGCTGAGGCCCTTGAGAGTGCACCATGCTGAACTGCCAGTGGAGGTGTAGCCTAATGACTAGAGCACTGGCTTGCTGTATTAATGCTTCGATCTTTCACTACTTTTGTTGCTCAGTCGATATCGTCACTGTTGCAGTGTTGTAGTCCTGCTCGTGAAGACTATCTCACTGTTACTGCTCAATGGGGCTGATCACTGCTGCTGCATGTGTGCGCATTGTGACTGCAGGATTACACATATTGTCGCTGGATGCATGCTCATTAGCACTCCACACTGCACTTATCTCTGCACACTGCACTTTATGCAGCATGCATGCATGCATGCATGCATGCACGCACGCACGCACGCACGTTTGTTGGCATGGCGTGCATGGCACCCCCCCTTTTCAGTACCACCACCAAACACACAACGGTGTGGCCCTGCCTAACGGTGAGGTGCATGTTCATTGTCACAGCACACGCAGCACCCCCTTTTGCCACTGCCACCAAGTGCTGCCCTGCCTAACAGTTATGTTCCAGGGTACACCAATAAGACATCCAGCCCTGGGGAACTGTCACCCTGAACCGGACCTCGGCTCAGCCTTCCCCCACCCACCACAGCACATGGCAGCTTGGGAGGCACCAAGTATGGGTGACTTATGCTGCTTGTCCTAGGAGAAAGCAAGGTTACTTACATGTAACAGGGGCTCTCCGTGGACAGCAGGATAAGTCAGCCACACATACCCACCCACCTCCCCTGGGAAGGGGTCAGCCTTCAGCCCGGTGCCTGCCTCCTAGCAGTAAAGGCTCAGCTAGTGATGTACTGACTAGCTAGGGGCAGGCCAGGGGGGTAGGGCCAGTTGGATGATGTCACCAACTGTGGCTGACTTCTCCTGCTGTCCACAGCGAACCCTTGTTACAGGTAAGTAACCTTGCTTTCAGAATTATCTCACTCCTTTTTCAGCAGAAAGAGCTCAAGGCGAGTTACATTCATTCAGGTACAGTAGGCATTTCCCTGTCCCTAGAGGTCTTAGGATCTAAGTTTGTACCAGAGGCAATAGAAGGTTAAGCCACTTGCCCAAGATCACAGAGCAGCAGTGGGATTCAAATTCTGGCTCCCATGTTTGTCAGACACTCTTCCACACTAATAGTTCTTATCTGCCACCATGTCACCTGTCTTTCTAGAGACAATTCTGTTGTCCTAGGAGCTCTAGAGAAAACGTATACAGAGTTGCCAAGTTACCCAGGTCCAGGAGTGAGATTTTTTTGCTAGTTCTGGTTTTAAATTTGCATTATGATATTTGTAGTCCCTGATTTACCAATTGGAATTAGTGCTGAAAGTCCTATAATGCATCAAAAAGAGATTGTCAGAAATCCAGGCATGGCTTAAAATCTCACTCCTGGAACCGGACAACTTAGCAACTCTACCCTTAATGTGCTTTCTTACATCTTTCCCTTCCCTCCAAGGTTATCTTAGGGGAATTTCCATGGCGTGGGAAAGGTACATTGGCCAGCTGGCTGATCAAGTCCTGTTTTAAGTCCCCATCCGCATCCTACATAGGTTTCTCTTGCTCTCCTTGGAGGAAAGGAAGAGGGAGAAAACTAGATAATTCCTGGTCCCCGAGACGACAAGGCTTTCCAAACTGCCCCGGGGACACCCCGCAGCCAGTTGGGTTTTCAGATATTCACCATGACTACTGAGATAACGTTTGCAGTGTAGCAAATCTACTTCATGCCATCACGGTCGATATGCAGGAACCGCAACCGGCCATGGGGTCCCTTCCCTTGGACAGCTCTGGAACCCCTGCAACAGGGCAAAAGCCGGATTGTACTCAAGCTGCTCTAAAACCAAGGTGCCACTGACTAGGGGATGCTAAGGTAAAGGTGCCTGGGCTTTCCCGTTATCTCCGCTCCCCGAATAGGCCCGTGAGCAAACCGCGTCCTGCCGCGCTGCATGCACAGACAGAGAATCGTCGTAGGCGCTAGGCCAAACCCGCGAACCCCCAGTGCCGAAGCAGGCCCAGACCCTCTCCTACCGCTGGTAAACCGACGGCTCCCAGGCGTCGGGCACGATCTCCGTGTGCACGGGCTTGTTCTGCAGGACGCTGTCGTGATATATGCGACTCATCGCAAGAGCCGACGAACCAGAAAAAGCAGTGCCGCCGGGACCTGGCGAGAAGCTTGGACGCGCTCAACCGGAGGGAGGGGGGGCTCGTAAATGCTTGCGCGCCGATTTGCAAAGGGTGGCGTCTCAGTATTCTGAAATATACGCCTTTTAGAACAAATGCAGAACTGTATTTTCCAGCATTGCAAATAACACGTTGTATACCGGCGGGAAGTGTCTCTTGCTGACTAATACAAGAGTTTTGACCTTCCGGTTGGTGACTTGGTACATTCTGCACGGAAAGCAAACCGCTGCGGCTGCTCTCACCATTGTCAGGTGTCTAGCCTGGCCTGTAGTGCCTATATTCTCCAGTAGAGGCGCTCTCGCTACGCCCTTCTACGACAGCTCAGCAGCAAGCACTATACTTCGGGTTTAATTTGCAAAAAGCGTTTTCCCATTTTCATCCACTCACATAGCGTATTCCCCTAGTGCTTCTATTCTCTCAACTTCTTTTCCTAGACTGCTGGCAGTCCATACTGAAATGCAGAAGGTCAGGAAGTTGTTTGATGCAGATGACACAATGTGATAACCTTTTAGAAACGATTCCCTTAATTTTACTGTAAAATATCACCTGTTAATTGAAATGGTCCGGTATACATATATACGCTTTAACCCTGTTGAATCAGCTCTCTTCATTACACCAGGTTTTTGTTTGGCGCCAGTACTCAGCTACAGGGGGAATTCTATTTGCATATACACAATATTTACATTATTTAAAACATCATATGTAAAATATGGTGAAATCATGACCACATAATTTGTAGTACTTTAGTCCTCAGATATTCCTGTTACGTTAGCCCAAAGGGGATAGTGTTCTATTAGCTCCATCCCCTACAACCTGCTGCAGGGCATGATCCTCACCCAGTCCTCCAGAGCACTGGTTTCTCCTCTGTCAGACTCATGGTAATGACTAGGGGGATGCATGGCCAAAAAAGTCTGGTCTGTGTTCAATTAAAACAAATGTTTCCTGATTTTTCTTGCATTTTCTCATGCTTGTTGGACATTTGTTTTGTTAGGTGCACATTCTATGTGCACAAGAACTTTATTAAGTGTGCAAATCAATTGTACATGTGCTAATTCATATGTATACATGTATACAAGTGATTTGCATACTCTTAAATGCACACTCTTAGTCATGATATGAAAAAAACGACAAGTGGACAGATAGAGAGAGACATTACTGGTGGTTTTCTCTCTCTCCCTCCCTCCTCCAGTGGTACTATTCTTTCATGCTCTTCTGTATTGTCCCTGGTTATATTATATAGGGCTGGGGCCCCAAATATATTAGCCAGTGCCCTGCATAGAACAAATCCTCTGCTTCCTGCTCCGTCTTGCTTCTTCCCTTCCAAGCAGGACTGGCCCTAGACTTGGTCCAAAGTGTTGCACCCTAGGTAAACCTCAAGCTTTACACTCCTTCTGGCTATCAAAATCTATTATTTAGCTTTGATTGGCCTGCTTTTGCTGCCCTCCAGAGGTGGTTGCCCTAGGCGACTGCCTAGTTTGCCTAGTGGTTGGGCCAGCCCTGCTTCCAGGCAACAACTTGCAGAGATCACGGGGAAAGGGATTAGAGTGGAGCAGACGGAAATAACTTTTTTGCCAGATTGGTGTTTCATAAATCCCAGGTGAAAATGTTTCGTAGACTTTTTCAACATAACACCACATCTGTCAATTTTCTGTTCAGCATTAACATTTAAAAAAAACCTCTTTTCCAAACTTTTACTGCACACCTTCTTTCTTAGGAGAGGTTCCACCCTAAGTCCGAATTCGGTCCCCATAAAATACCTTATAATCCTGTCTTTTATGGACCATATGCTAAAATGTTTAAGAAGAATTATCCCTCACAGACCTCACCGAATTCCGGCGTGAGTTATACACCACCCTGTTCTTGGAATACTTCGGCACAGACTCTGAACTACCCGTCCATCATTCAGATCCACACCAGAAGCCTCCGTAGCAGCAACATAACTCTTCATATACACATGCCACAGACAGTTAAGTAAGGTGTAAATAGTTATGATGTGTTCAGTTAACTTAACCTTTAACAAATGTTCTATGTAAAATGTTTAGTTTGTTGTTCCATGTAAACCGCTGTGGCTTGTAGATATGGCAGTATAAAATACTGCTAAATAAATAAAATACTGTATGACTAATAACCCCTCCCTATCCTTACTACTCCAGATGCTTCACCTTTATCCTTAATCTGACCTTACATGCGCCCTCCTTTAGATTGGAGTTCCTGGTGACTGTCCCATCCCCCCGCCCCCCATCCTTATCTCCATCCATCACAGATTATACAGTACTAATAGAAAAAGAGGATGACGTCTAGAAAATAAATCATAAGAACATAAGAAATACTGGGTCAGATAAAAGGTCCATCGAGGCCAGTATCCTGTCTTCCAGAGTGGCCAATTTCAGGTCACAAGTACCCAGAAGAACCTCAAGGCTTTGAGAGAATCATCACTTTCACATGTGACCTGTTCTAATGCAGTACAGCTGTCACTTGCATACTGAACATCCTTTATCTTTCCATTGCATTAGAAAGACCTGCAGACTCACAGTCCTGGAGATTTGCTGAGTTATTTTCCTCAAAGTATGGGTGGGAACTAGGAAGAAAATGATCAAAGTCTCTAAGTTCCTGGAATGCAGCTGGAAAAAGTGAGTGAATATGCTTGTTCTTGCATTTTGAGTAATGTGCTTAGCAGTCCATAGGAACATTCAACATCCACTTGTGTTTATTGATGGAGGCTTTATGTCATCTTATCATTCAATCCAAGCAAAAACACTATCCCACCCAGTATATGTAAATCCTTTACACTCATTCTATTAGCAATAACAAGTGGAGGAGTAGCCTAGTAGTTAGAGCAACAGCCTAGTACCCAAGCCATCAGGGTAGGGCTAAATGGCCATTTTTCCCAAAGGAGAAAGGTGAATAGTGGAGTACCCCAGGGATCTGTGCTGGGTCCGCTGCTTTTTAACATATTCATAAATGACCTGGAAATGGGACTAACAAGCAAGGTTATCAAATTTGCAGATGACACAAAACTATTCAAAGTTGTTAAAACCCATGAGGATTGTGGAAAATTGCAAGATGATCTTGATAAATTAGAAGACTGGGCATCAAAATGGCAGATGAAATTTAATGTGGACAAGTGCAAAGTTATGCACCTAGGAAAGAACAACCCAAACTATGGTTACACGATGCAAGGTTCCACATTAGAAACCACCACCCAGGAAAAAGATTTAGGCATCATTGTGGATAACATGTTAAAACCTTCCGTCCAGTGTGCAGCGGCGGCCAAGAGAGCACATAGAATGCTAGGTATCATAAGGAAAGGCATGGAAAATAAAACAAAGGTTCTGTATCCTCTGTATCGTTTCATGGTGCGACGCACCTTGAATATTGTGTGCAATTCTGGTTGCCGTATCTTAAAAAGGATATAGCGTTATTAGAAAAGGTTCAGAGAAGAGCCACCAAAATTGTAAAGGGGATGGAAGGATACCCCTATGAAGAGAGGCTAAAAAGGTTAGGGCTCTTTAACCTGGAAAAGAGACGGCTGAGGGGAGATATGATAGAAGTCTATAAATTAATGAATGGAGTGGAACGGGTAAACGTAGATCAATTGTTTACGACACCAAAATATAGAAAGAATAGGGGACATGCAATGAAGCTACAGGGTAACCTATTTCAGACTAATAAGAGAAATCTTTTTTTCACTCTACGTGTAATCAAACTCTGGAATTTGCTACCGGAGGATGTAGTAAAAGCTGTTAGTGTAGCCGGGTTTAAAAAAGGTTTGGACAAGTTCCTGGAGGAAAGGTCCATAAACCATTATTAAAATGGACCCAGAATATCCACTGTTTGCCCCAATACAAGTATTGTGGAACCTGCGACTTTTGTGGAAACTGCTAGGTACTTGTGATCTAGATTGGCCACTGTTGGAAACAGGATTCTGGGCTTGATGGACGTTGGTTTGACCCAGTATGGCATATCTTTTGTTCTTATGTTTTACACTCATTCTATTAGCAATAAGAAGTGGAGGAGTAGCCTAGTAGTTAGAGCAATAGCCTAACACCCAAGCCATCAGGGGTCATTTCCCACTAGCACTCCTTGTGACCTTGGGCAAATCACTTTATCCTCCATTGCCTCAGAAGAAAAGGCCTGGCAATCTACTTCCAGTCATACCATGCCAAGAAAATCCAGGGGCTGCTGGGTCTCCAAGAGTCAGCATTGGCTTGATGGCACTTAAAAAAAAAGCTATAAATGCATAAACAAATCAATAAAGAAAGGACAAGCAATCAAGAAATCTAACAACGCATTGCTTTTGGCAGAATGGCTATGAAAGACCTAGACAAGATTCTCAAGAGCAGAGATGTCTCTCTCCATACAAAGATTCAACTTGTCTAAGCCATGGTATTTTCAATCACATCATATGAATGCGAAAGTTGGACAGTGAAAAAGAAAGACGGGAAGAAAATTGTTGCCTTTGAATTATGGTGCTGGCAACGAATATTGTGTATATCATGGACTGCCCAAAGAACTAACCAGTCAGTACTAGACAAGATCAAACCTAAGCTTTCCATAGAAGCTCAGATGACAAGAGTTTGACTTTCATACTTTGGACACATCATGCGAAGAGAGAGATCATTAGAGAAAACATAATGCTTGGTAAGGTAGAAGGTCAACACAAAAGAGGAAGGCCGGCAATGACATGGATCTATATAATCACAGCAGCTATGGCTCTGTCAACAACGAGCCACCTGACTGAAGACCTAATTCAGTTTAGGTCAACTATCCAGAGGCTTGCCATGAGTCGACACTGACTCGACGACATTGAACAACAGCAACAGCAAATGCATTAGATTCCTAAATCTTATCTTTTTCCCAAACTTTCTCTTTGCATGATAATCTCTACTGGGGGAGGGGTCAAGATGCTGAGTTGAGAATCACAGTCATTTAATGCCTGGGGCATGAAAAATACATTGGTAAGTAGCATGGATGCACTCACAGCATATCTACCAATGCACTCACCATACAATAGGAATCTCTTCCACTGCCTTGTGCAAATTTGCCAATAATCTTTACTGTTCTTTCCTTTTCAAATGCTCTTTTTGTTTTATTTATAAATCTGTTTGTTCTCTAATTCAGTATGACTCAGTCTGCAACCCAGGAGACAAATGTGGCACTTTTACTGCACAGAGGGGCCCGTTTACTAAAGTACAGTCAGTTTTGTGTCTTCCGCATGTTAGTCTCAAAACCTAACATGTGCGCCTGTGTGGTAACTTTTGGAGATGTGGCCAGCATTGGCCCTGCAGTTATTGCACAGGGCAGATTCCTATTGTATGGTATATGCATTGGTAGATATGCTGTAAGTGCATCCATGCTACCTACCAATGTATTTTTCATGCCCAGGCATTAAATGACTGTGATTCCCAACTCAGCATCTTGACGCCTCCCCCAGTAGAGGTCCCCATTAGCATTCCAAACCTCCAATAGCCCCACCCCCCTAAACATCCTTACATCCCCCAACAGACCTCCCATCAGTATCACAAATTTATTAAGTACCATCAAGTCGATGCTGACTCCTGGCAAACCAGCAGTCCCTGGTTTTTCTTGACAAGGTATGACCAGAAGTTTATTGCCAGGCTTTTTCTTCCCAATAGCCAACATCAAAATCCCACCTGTTCATAAACCTCCCCATCAGCATCCTGAACCTCTGATAGCCCTCTCATCAGCATCCCACCCCCACCAGTAGACCTTTCAATCAGTATCCCCCCCCCCCATCTTCTACCCCCCGAAGAGGTACATGACCCTTCTTACACCCCTCAGTCTACCCCGGCACTTACCAGACCTTCCCTGCAGACCTAGTGGTGGGACAGGAGCCATCTCCTGACACTTTTGCCCCATTGCTTTCCAGTTTCAAAATGATGGCTCTGAAGCTGTCAAATAAGGCAGACTTGTATCTTGCTGTCTACTGAATACACCAGGTAAGTAACTTGGTTTTATGGTGACCTGTTTCTTTTTAACTAGTTAATGCAGCATTTTCAGATATGCTCATGATCTCCAGTATTATAAAATTATAAAAAGTGAGCGTATAAATTCTGATCCTCTCATTTTTTGATTCGAAAAACTGTTCTAGTATATATCACTGTTATAATATTGCAAAGATTATTATAGTATATCACTTTATTCCCCGTGCAATTCCCACATTGGCCTACAGAGGGAGTACCCTCAGCAAGGGACCTGGGGTGAGTGGACAAGTATCATTCGTATGGAGTAGCCGCTGGCGTGACTACAGAACTTTCAGACGTGACACTTGCCTAATAGGGACTCCAGTACATTTCAAGACACACTTCCTTGCATCAAGAGCTGAAAGAGTGCTGTGAGAACCTTCATCCATTCTGTCTGTGTGGCTGCTGGATTTTTATGCTCCATCTCTCCCTGCAGAGGCATTGCTAGGCAGGTGAGGTTGGTTTCCCTCTTTGTGCTTTTGTACTCAGGGCCCAAGTAGGTCAACCCAAATTCTACATGCCAAAACTAAAACAAAGACTGGTGCCAAGAAGAAAGCAGGAAAAAAATACAACAATACGGAAGAACAAGAGGAAAAAACCGACAAAGGAAAAGATGCTCAGGGAAAGAAAGAAAAGGGGGAGAGAGAAGGAGGAGGGAGGCGGGGAGGGGGATCCAGTGGGAGAAAGGAGGAGGGTAGGGATAGTGAGAGAGAGCAACAAAAGAACAGAGGGGAGGGAAGAGAGAAAACAGGACATGTATGTGAGGAGGGAGCCTTGAGAAAGTGGCAAGGGAGAGAGAACTGAAAGAAACAAAGGACACAGCAGAGTAGGAGACAGTATACGAACGTGAAAAAAACAAACAGCAAAATCAGGGAAACCAACATCAAAGGGCACCAACGGAACGTGCAGCGTTATTTGCAAAAAGAGCTTTGTGTACCACAAGCATTTTCATAGCTTCCAATAGCTTTTTACTTTAAAATTTGTGCAGGGGAAAAAAAGAACAGAAACACACTGTAGTGGAGGAGTAGCCTAGTGGTGACCGAGAGACCAGGGTTTGACTGCCGCTGGCACTTGTTGCTTTGGAAGAAAGGCCTGGCAATCTATTTCCGGTCACAGATATACCGAGAACGTCCAGGGGCTGCTGGGTTGCCCGGAGTCAGGACGGCGCATGTCACTTTACAGTCAGTATGATGGCGAATAGGAAGCATTAGGGGCATGCAATATGCCTGGTTCAGTGGCATAGACCGCTGTTGATTTTGGCTTTTCTTTCACTTCTTCTTCACATGGAAAACGAATCTGCTCACTCTCATACGCTCTCTCTTCTTTATGTTCATTTTTTGACCTGGCAGTTCATTCTTGCTGCTTTAAGTTTCCAGCTCAATCAGAACTGGTCTCTATCGGGCTAAGCCTGATGAACCTTCACTTGCATTTACCTGGCATTTTTTTCCCTATTTTTTTTCCGTTTTAATTTTTATTAACCATTTCAATGAAAATTACAAACCTCTTCTCAACATTATACAATTTCCACATTCCTTACATAATGAAGCCGTTGTATTCCCCACCGTGTTATTTCCCCCTTCTTTTGTATCCCGCCTTGTATCTTCCCCCCCCCCCCGCCCCCCCCCCTTTCACTCTACATTCATGCATTCCTCTCCCTCTCATCCGGCCCCTCATACACATCGCACCTCATTTCACCCTTTCACCATTAGATCTTCCAGCCGACCTGTATCTCCAAGGATCTTAACTAAATTTTATCCGTACATCCGTCCTACTTCCTCCCCCGCTCTCCATCCTTCCACTTTTCCAACCACTTCCACACTCCCTTCCATTTATCCACCATCTTCCCCCTGCTCCCCTTCTCATCTCCGTCAATCTATACATCAAACTGACCTCTGCCACTCTTCTGACAAAGCCTCCAGATTTAGGTAGGTCCGATCCCACCCAATGCTGAGCAATCTCACATCTTGCTGCAACTATACAGTGATGCAGTACCCCACCTTCCCTCTTTGGAATATCCTCCTGCAATTTATGCAGTAAGCAGGCCTCTGGCTTCCTTGGCAATCTATATCCGGTCATTTCAAAAATCATTTCTATTATCGTTGCCCAATAGGCTTGAATCCTCTCACATTTCCACCACATATGCAACCAGTCTCCTCGCTCTTGGCAACCGCTCCAACATTGATCATTGTGTCCCGTTCCAGCACTTTTTTACGCACTGGTGTCCAGTACCAATGATATAACACTTTATAAGCATTTTCTTTTACTTGTGTGGCAATGGATATACTTGCCACTGTCTGTAGAATCTTATCCCACACCTCTTCATTCCAGCTCACCCCCAGATCTTCCTCCCATTTTAGCATAAACCCCAGTTTACTTCCCCCTCCTTCCATCAATCCTTTGTAAATCCTGGACAAAGCCCCTTTTTGACCAAAGTGGCCTGAGCAAACTGCCTCAAACTACCCTCTATTTTCCCTTAGATCCTGCCACACCTTCCGTTGCCTCAAAAAATGGCTCAATTGTAAATATGCATAAAATCGCTTCCAGCCGGTACAGGTCCCTGATGCCCTCAAACTCCAGCATGCCCTCCTTGCTCACTACTTGAGAGATATGTGCAAGCCCAGCCATAGCCCATCTACTGTGAACCTCTCATTCTCATAGGCAAATATTATTGTCCCTTGACCAATGTGATGCACTGATCCAGGTAAAGACGCCTTCACATGTGCAGTCCGGAATTCTTGGGATGGTCTGTTCCATCTGGACTCTGGCCAATTTTCTCTGCTGGAATCTCTGGAGTGCAATTGGTGACATGGCTTCAGGCCTCATTCAGAAGAGCAGCAGCCAATGTTAAATGAAAAAACTAAATTTCTAGGTTAGATTTTACAATGAGACAATGCAATGTGCCAAACTTAATTTCATTCATATTTACCCTACGCAGCACCTTTACTCCTGGTCCTTGATCCCTTTCAAAGCAAGCCTCCAATGTCATTCCTTGTGTGTATCCTTTATCTTGTACTAATTGTTTTCTATTCTGTCTCCACACCCTCAAACTATGGGCTATTATGGGGTGTTGGTATTTATTTTCGGCGCTATTACTTTCCCTCCATACCATTCTGTCCAATCTCCCTCCCTCTTACTGAGTCTTCTTCCATTTGAACCCACTGTTTCTGTGTCCCGCTCTGCCACTCATATATCGTTTTCAATTGAGCAGCCTCATAATATTTTCTAAAATTAGGTACCCCTAACCCTCCCTCTCCCTTGGCTCTTTGCATTACTGCCATAGCTACTCTTGGCCGTCTATTTGACCAGATGAATCGATTAACAATTTGTTGTAATTGTTTTAACTTTTTGTACGGTACCAGTATTGGTAGCGTCTGGAACAACAACAAAAATCTTGGCAGTAACATCATTTTTATTGTCGCTATGCGACCAAACCATGAGAGGTATTCCCTCCCCCACCCATCCAACAGGCTCTCTACCTGCCCAAATAGTTTCGGATAATTTAGCTTGTATAGAGCCTCTATCCTATTGCTAATCTGAATCCCTAAATATCTAATCTGTTCTCTAGCCCATCTGAATGGGTATTTCTTCCACAATATACTCTGCACATCCCCATTTAGTGATAAATTCAATATTTCTGATTTTGTCCAATTAATAGTAAAACCCCGAAAGCCTCCCATATTCTTCTAGTTCCCACATTAATATTGGGATTGAGAAACGAGGTCTAGCTACGCTCAATATTATATCATCAGCAAACAGGGATATTTTATATTCTGTCCTCCCCACTCTTATTCCCGTGACATCGGCCCACTCTCTCACCCTCTCCGCGAACGGTTCCAAAGATATGGCGAAACGTAGTGATGATAGGGGGCAGCCCTGTCTCGTTCCTCTCCCTTGCCCAAAGAATTAAGAGTTGGCCCCATTTACCCTAACACATGCCTTCGGGTTATGGTATAGCGCTTTTACCCAGCTTAAGAATTCTTCCCCCAATCCCCTTCTTTCCATTACCTGGAAGAGGAAAGACCATGACAGCTGATCAAAGGCCTTCTCTGCATCCAGCGACAGCAACAAGACTTCCTCCCTACTCTGTTCAGTGTACCAAATCATATTTAAGATCTTCCTAATATTATCAACTACCTGCCTACCGGGAATAAATCCCGCTTGGTCCGCATGCATCAGCTTCCCTGCCCTCTTGTTTAATCGTGTAGCGAGTATTTTCGCTAGTACTTTGGCATCTAAATTGAGCAATGAGGTAGGATGATATGAAGAGCACTCTTGTGGATCTTTTCCCTCTTTGTGTATTACGGTTATTCCCATCCACCCCATGGTATCCGCTAATCTACCTCCCTCCCGTGGAAGATTAAATAATCTCACCAACGGTCCAGTTAATAGCTCTCCAAAACTTCTATAGAACCTCGCTGTAAGCCCATCTAACCCCGGCGCTTTGTCTATTTTCAACTGTTTTATCGCCTGCTGCACCTCTTCTGCTGTGATGGCCTTGTTCAACTCTTTTTGTTCCCCCTCTTCTAACTTCGGTAACTGTATTGAATCGAGATAACTCTACTTCTACTCTCTCCCTCTGCGGAGGATCTCGCGCTTTATATAACCCCTGATAGTATTCTTTAAAAACCTCCCTCATCCCCCGTCTTTATATACCAGCTCCCCTTTCCAATTCCTAATTTTCATGATTTAAGAACGCAATTTCCTCTGCTTCAATTTCCGAGCCATATATCTCCCAGCCTTATTTCCTCCCTCGAAGAATTCCTGTCTCAACAATTGCATGTGATACCTTATCTTTGCTGCCTGTAAGTCATTTAACTGTGCTCTTACAGCTGGCAGCTGGCCTCTGTATTCTCCCTGCTTTCCTTGCGCATCTAGTTCTTCTAATTCTAGCAATCTTACTCTCAATTCCCTCTCTGTTCCCTCCCTTTCCTTCCGTTTTTGTGCCCCCCCCATTTAATTAAAAGTCCTCTCACTACTGCCTTATATCCATCCCACACCCCTCCCCAAGTTACCGCCCCATTATCATTCCAATGGACGTACTCCCTCGTTTCCCTCTCAATGTCCGCTCTTACCCTCCCATCTTCTAATAATGATTCATTAATTCGCCAAAACTGTAGGCCTTTCCCCTCTCCCTCTACTGTCAATCTGACTTCCACTAGCGCGTGATCTGACCAAGTAATCAAATCCATCTCCGCCCCCTTAATCCTTCCCCCCATCTCCTTCGACATCCAGATAGCGTCTATTCTGGAATATGATCCATGTACCGGGGAAAAATAAGAGAATTGTCTCTTCCCCGGATGATAGAATCTCCAGGCATCGATCAAGAAATGGTGCGCTACAAAACTGTGGTAGCGCTTCCTATCCGCCCTCCTACCCTCCCTTTTCCCTGAGGCATCTTTCACTGGATTCCACGTTAAATTGAAGTCTCCTCCACAAATGAGGCTACCCTCCCCCAGTTTCCCCACTTCTTCATTCAGCTTTGTCCAAAATTCACTTTGCACCCCTGTTGGCACGTAGACATTCACTATGCAATACCATTCATTCCCCACTTTTATCCGCAATAACACATATCGCCCCTCTTTATCCCTCACCACATTTTGCAATTGCATCTTTAACTTTGCATCAATCAATATTGCCACTCCTCCTTTTTTCTTTTCCACAGTATTGGATGCGTGTATACATACTCCATATCCTCTGGGTTTAACTAGAGACTCTGTTGCTCTTGTCAAATGCGTTTCCTGTATAAGCACTAACTCCGTCCTTTGGCGTGTGATTTCTTTATACAATTTCTGTCGTTTAAATGGTGAATTAAGGCCTTTGACATTTAGCGATACTATTTTTAACTCACCGTTATACTTTGTATCCCCCCTACACTCTTAGCCCTTACACCCCTCCCTCTCCTCCCCCTCCCCCCCAAATACTCTTACCCATACTATTTGCACCCCCCTCTCCCTTCCCTCTTGTCTCCTCGCCTCCCCCCTTCCCTTCCCCCCTCCTGGTACTATTCTTCTCCAGCTCTTTAACCCCTCCCCCTCCTCCCAACCCTGCCCCCCTCCCACCCTACAGACCTTCCCTTCCCCCATCTCTTCCACAGAGACTTGACTTCCATAGATTGTGACTGACACTCAGACCTCCACCTGCCTAGGCTCTTCTAACCCCCTCCCCCCTTCCCCTCTCTCCTATTACTCTCCATCTCGCCCTCCCCTCTCCTTATTGCCCCCCTTCCCCCACCCCCCATCCTGAATTACCCTTTACACTCCACTTCCTACGATACTCTCACCACCATTCCTCCTCCCCCACCCTTCCTACCCCCTACCCCCTCATCTCTTATATCACATTACATTACAGATCATCCAGCATCATAAAGCAGTCCAATTCTTTAAATGAATCCATCTAGGTGCGACTTCTCGGTCCACCCTCCTCAGGTGGTCTCCTGCGCTGCTGCTGTCGCTCCAAGGTTCCCGGTATTAAGCCGCATCAACCTCCGTCCTGTGTTTGGTGCTCTATGCCATTTCGAACTGTCCCCCCTGGATGCTGAAGTTGTCTTTGCTTTTGTTGTAGATGTCCCCACCGCCCCTTCTGGAATAGTAGTTAGTCCCAAATTCCTGAGTGCAGTCCAGGCTTCTTCACTATTTCTCACCTTCCTGGAGACTCCTTTCACGGTCATTAATAACCCAAAAGGGTATAGCCACGTATATTGCATCCCCTTCCTCCTCAGAATCACTGTCACCTCTTTCAGCTCTCTCCGAAACTGAAGCGTTCCAGGGGACAGGTCCTGAAACAGTTCCACCACTTGATCCTCCCACTTGATGTGTGTCACTTTCCTGGGAGCTCTCAAGATGCATTCTTTACTTTTAAATTAATTCAGGCACACCACAATGTCCCTTGGCCGGTTTCCCCTGATGGGCCCCAGCCCCCTGTGCGCTCTCTCTATTTGCAGAGGTTCATCCTCAGCTCCTTCCGCCAATGCTGCCTCTTGTAGCACATGTTCAAAAACTTTAGTAATTACTTCTTCACAATTTTTATACTTAAGACCTTCTGCGATGGCTCTCACTCTGATATTACATCTCCGGGAGCGGTCCTCCAGGTCCTCCATTTTTTCTTTTAATTCTTCCTGCGCTTGCTTTAACTCGACCCATCCA
Organism: Ichthyophis bannanicus; assembly: GCA_033557465.1. NCBI lineage: Eukaryota > Metazoa > Chordata > Amphibia > Gymnophiona > Ichthyophiidae > Ichthyophis > Ichthyophis bannanicus. The sequence continues at coordinate 208,855,056 of CM066043.1, read as the reverse complement.
TTTTGTAATTTCTCTGTTGCTTCCCCCTGTTGTTCCACCTGCTGCTCTATTTCTTCCACCCTGGATCCGAGCTCCACAATATCTTGTCTGAAAGATTGCAAAGTCTCCTTCAACTCGTTTTTGACTCCACTAATTTCCACTTTGAGTTCCTCTTTCAGTTCCTCCAGCCACATCTTAATCATATCTGCTACTCCCGGATTCTATTGCTCCCCGATCTCGTCCTCCTGCTCGTCCGCCTGTCTTGCTGCCATTTTATTTTCTTTCTCCCCATCATTTCTTCCTTTTGATGCTGCATGTGACAAGCGGAACTCCGCCAGTTTTTTCTTGGCGGACATCCCTCCCTTTGTTTTCTCCATCCACTCACTCTCCTCCTGTCACCCTTGTTCCAAAAGTGCAGTATTAGTGGTGGTATATATCAGCGCCCTCCTTCAGCACTTTGCTCCTACCTAACAAGTCCAATTGCTTTTTTCAAATTCTCTCTTGCTATCCTCTATCCGGATGATCTCTGGCTGGAGTTATATCATCAATATTTATTTTTGTTTAGTTAGCGTTGTCTGTGTTTGCTGTGGGTTCTAACGGCTCATGCTGAACACTTGCAGTGGTTCTTGCTATGGCGTTCTGCCATACCCGTGTTCCTTTCTTCCCCTCCTTTGCTTGGAGCCAGTCAGCTTTCTCCTCTTTTCCCCTGCTGAGCACAGTTCTCTGCTCCTCCTTCACCCTCCAATCCTCCTGCCGCATCCTACCTCTCTTCGCTGCCGCCTTTCCTTGCAGCCTCTCAACTTCAGTCTCCCGGCGCCCTCCTCCTTCAGTTGGCCCACGATGCTTGCCACTCCCCAGTCTCGCTCCCTGCCGGGTCACTTATTCCGTGCCTGCCGATGCTCTGGTGCAGCATCTATCAGCTCCCCCGCGCTCTCTGGGTCTCACACCAGCGCTCCGGTCCGGCCCGCTGTCGCCACAGCCTATTCACCCGCCTCTCTCCTCCGCCACGTGGTACCTCTCTCCACTCTCACAGTCTACCCGTGCTGGCTTCTCCTATGGCTGCCGCTGCCCGCTCGACCGCTCGATTTCTTTTCGTGGATTAATCCGCTCACTTCCCCGGCATTGCGCCGCTGCTCCGCTACTTCATGGGGTGCACTTTCTCCCTTTTTTGCAAGCTTCGGTGGCGGAGCCCTTCTATAGCACCGCCATGCAGTCTGGTGACGTCACCGGAAGTCTTTTTCCCTATTTTTAAATTTCCTGTCGCCTTGCTTAGTCTAGCCAGTCTTTGACTGCCCTCCACCAGGGCCACAGACCTTTGCTTCCTCAATCCCTCCAGATCATGCTAACATGGGCCAAGGACTGTAAATATACCATTCCAGTATCCCCCAGCCAACCCAAGGACCACAGTCCTGGCCTAGGAATGGAACCAGTGTCCTCTGTATGGCAACACACAATCCTGCAGCTGAACCTTCAAAGTGGCCCAGATATGTGTTCTTTAATGTTGCATCCAAAATGTGTTTGGCTTAGTTATTAACCACCCATAGAACATCCAAAATAAGTTCAAAAAGGAAAGAGATCAAACTTACAAGACCTGGAAAGTGGATAGCCTGGTCCTCATTAAATGCAGCAGGTCCCATTAGGGGGGTATGTTTCATCAGAACACACATACAGCCAGGACCATACTAAGGGCTTTGCGAGCGGTGCGGCTGCACTGGGCGCAAGCATGGAAGGGACACTGACATCATCACTGTGGCTTCCAGGAAGCCCAATAAGAGCGAGTTCCTGCATGCACCTGGGTGGGGGTTGCACCAGCTGTGTGAATCATACAGGGTGCATTTCTAGCTTGCTGTGGTCCTGCAGACGTGTACTAAATGATTCAAGACAATTGGCATAGGGCTCAGCGCAGTAGATAATAACAAATCAAAAGTGCAAAAAAGAAAAGGCATCTTAAAGATAAGCTAACAATATGGCACTTCAGTCTTGACAGATCATTTTTAGGGTACTTCTCCTTTAATACAATTTACAGATTCACCTCCAGTGTAAAGTAAGGACCCAGTGATTAGTCATTGTGATGTGATATTGCTGTGAAAACAGACACAGGCAGAGATGGACAGACATGTACAGAGGCCCCTCTGCTGTCACCAACGGGAGGGGAGTGTGTGAGAGGTACTTTGTCATCCCTGGCTGCTGGTGTCTTCCCTGATGAGAGCCCGTTTGTCTGATTACAGCTCTTTCCTTACACAAAAGGTGAATAGAAAAGAGCTGCCATGTGCAGGCTGGATCCCATTCTCTTGTCTACAATGGGCTTCCCTTCCCCCACCTTTTAAGCCTGCCCACTGCAAGGCTGGTCTGGCTATGTGTATACCGGATCTACCACAGCAGGATGGGGAGGGAGAGGATGGAAGAGAAGACTAGCTAAGTGAGAATGCCTAAGGGACAAGAAAGAATCGCTTACCCCCTCTGATATCTCTCCATAGGTTTATTATGTGAGTAACAAGCACAGGTCGGAGCCCATTCAGCGACAGATTCCACAACAGGGCAGCATAAGAGTATCTAGAGGATGGAATTAACATAGGTGCAATATACAAATAGATCTGAAAACCCCTAGTCAAAGTAGATTTTTTTTTAGCCTGGATAGTTTCCTATTTGGACCCGCCCCCTTGTATCTTGTATGGTTATTACAGCTTTAGAGTCCAAATATATTGTGTCCCTTACAGTGATGTTTCCTCTTTTTCCATTTCCAGATTTAGGGGGTGGTGTATGTGGAGTTTGTGTTAGTGATTGAGTGTTTTTAAATTTATTTATTTAAACTTATTTCTAGTCCACTATACAAGGTTCTAGGAGGGTCACAATGAATACATAAAGTCAATGATTAAAATGAGCATTAATAAAAATGTAAACATTCTACATTAAAAAAAACCATCAATATACAAACGTGGAACATGGGGAGAAAAAAATATTAACAATACTTGACTTGCACAAGCCACTGTTCTTAAATGCCAAAAGAAAGAGAGGAGATGTCTTAAGTTACTGCAAATGCCTGATAAATGAAAGGTGCCTTCAATGTTTTCCAAGAGTGTTTGCAGAGGGAGTAGGTTTTTGTTTGAAATGGTCTGGGAAGGTTGTGCGTGTAGCTCTGTGTATATGGATATAAATTTAAGGGTATATATATACATCAGGGGGATATGTGAGGCATGGGAAGATGTGCCGTGGGTGAGAACTGAGCATGTGTGGGGAGATAAGGGAAGGGGGTGTGTGTAAAAGAGTCATAAGGCAGGTGCTGGGGGATGTGGGTTGTACATGTATCTATAGGTATGAGTGTGGGTGTGGGTGGTGAAAGAGAAAGGGGTAGGTAGAGGAGGAAATATATATGGGTATTTGCTTTACAGAGGTATGGGTGGGAAAGGATGATGCAAGGTGTGCATGTTGGGATGGTAAATGTGCTTGTGTGTTTAGGTATGTTTGGGATGTCAAGGGTGTGTTTGTGTGTGTGCGTATGCACGTGTTTGTGGGGGTAGAGGTGGATGGGAGTGGCAGGTGCAAGGGAGGGTGTGGAAGTTAGAGTGACATGGTGTGAACTGGGGTGGGGAACAGAGCTATTTTGTATGTACATATGTACAGTTGGGGGCCAACATTATTGCCACCACTGTTCCCTCTAAGCTGTGCGCGTGTGCGCGCGCACACACCTCGCCGAGCGAGCGCACATACTTTACAACAGAGCGCACAAAAATTACAGCTCTGATTCTGATAGAAAACACAGACGTCTTAAAATTTAAAAGTTATGATTGTAATTACTAGAAATTTCCTGCTTCATTTAGTAATCGTCTATTTTCATTTAATTTGATTAAAATCAATGTGGTGTACATACTGTATTCTGACGTGTAGTCAAATTTTAAAGTATATAACTCCGAGTGTCGTTATGTGGCGCACAAAAATTTAACCTTCCTTCAAAAGCTGCACACAGCTGATATTTTATGCGCACACAGCCTACAGAAAATTAGAGGGAACATTGATTGCCACCCTTGCAGTTCAATCTCTTACTGTCCAATATCTCCTAAAAAAAAAGTAGCCAATGAAATGGCACTGGATGATAAATGCACATGTATTTGACACATAAAAGAATCATAACAAGACCAATTAAAAAAGGAAATAGTAGGAAATAGTATAAAAACGGGGGCATTTGCCAGGAAATGATTATTTACCAAAATATTCTCATTCCCTATACCTGAATTGGTGATGACTATCTTGAAAGTAAATTTTTTGTTGGACTTCTTACCATTGAAAGGATACCCTCTCTCATAGCAAGCTTTCCATTTAATCTTATGCTGAAGGTTACATAGCCTAATAAAAAGTAATTGGAGGAACAATGTATAATACGGGCCCCCAGATATACTTAACTTTTTGAAGATCTTTTAAGTTGCCTCCGAAACCGAAGTGCTTATCGAAACTATCTCATCATGTCTTGCCACTCCAGACGCTGGCACCCTTATCAATAATTCAAATCAGTTTGAACAGAAGAACCACATTCCCATTGCAGTAAAATTAGACACACCTGTGATCAATTGTCAGTATTCACATGATTTGAATCAACCAATGAATGATGGTTCTAATGTTTAAAATGACCACATTCACTCCCTGTTCCATTTTCACAATGGTGAAGACAAGAGAACTGCCTGAGACCATCAGAAAAAACATTATCCCCAAACATCAAAGGGGTACTAGGTCATCTCCAAAGACCTTAGGATTCCTGTGTCTATAGTTTGCAATGTTATTAAGAAGTTTTCTGCTCATGGACTGTCAAGAACCTCCCAGGATGTGGTGGAAAGAGGAAAACTAATTCAAGAAATCTTCAAAGGTTAGTGCAAACTGTTGGAAAACACCACGTACAACATCCAAAGAGCTTTAGGCTGGAGTGGTGGTTTCAATCTGTACCATACGCCACGCACCAAACAAAGAATGACTTCATGGGCGAAGGTCAAGGAGGACCCCACTGCTCAAAGACAGACATAAAAAGGCACACCTGATCTTTGCCCAAACACACCTTAAGAAATCACAATCCTTCTGGGAAACCTCTGTGGACAGATGAAACCAAATTTAAGCTCTTTGGTAATACATACCAGTGATGCATTTATAGGCAAAGAAATGAAACTTATAAGGAAAAAAACACCCTTCCTAGAGTTAATATGGTGGAGGTTCCATAATGTTGTGGGGCTGTTTTATTGACTCAGGAACTGGAGGCCTGGAACGTATTAAAGGAATCATGATGTTAGAGGACTACCAATGAGTCAAATGAGGAAAACTGGAAACAACAGAAGCACTGGCAAGTTAGATGCAAGGCATTGATAAGGCAGGCAAAGAAAACATTTGGAAAAAAGCTTGCTGCGGAAGCAAAAACACATAATAAAAACTTTTTCAAGTACATTCGTAGCAAAAAACTTGTAAAAGAGTCAGTCGGACCATTAGATGATAGAGGGGTAAAAGCGGCATTAAGAGGGGACAAGGCCATTGCAGAGAGACTGAATGAATTCTTTGTTTCAGTCTTTACTGAGGAAGATGTAGGGATGCTATCCATGACTGAAATGGTATTTAAAGGTGATGCCGCAGAAGAATTGAAAGAAATATCGATACAACGGGAAGATGTATTACAGCTATTTGATAAACTGAAGAATAGCAAATCACCTGGACCAGATGGTATACATCCGAGGGTGTTGAAAGAACTGAAATATGAGATTGCAAACCTACTATTAGTAATTTGTGAACTATCATTAAAATCATCTGTAATACCTGAAGATTGGAGGATGGCCAATGTAATGCGAATTTTTAAAAAGGGTTCCAGGGGTGATCCGGGAAACTACAGACTGGTGAGCCTGTCATCAGTACTGGGAAAAATGGTAGAAACCATTATAAAGAGCAAAATTACTGAACATGTTGATAATGGGAGACAGCCAACATGGCTTTAGCCAAGGAAAGTCTTGTCTTACTAATCTGTTATGTTTTTTTGAAGGTGTGAATAAACAGGTAGACAACGATGAATCAGTTGATATAGTGTATCTGGCTTTCAGGAAGCCTTTGACAAGGTCCCTCATGAGAGACTCTCGGTGTAATTAAAAAGTCATGGGATAGGAGGCAGTGTACTATTGTGTACTATTGTGGATCAGGAACTGGTTAAAAGATAGAAAACAGAGGGTAGAGCTAAATGGTCAATTTTCCCAATGGGAAAAGGTGAATAGTGGAGTATCCCAGGGATCTGTGCTGGATCCACTGCTTTTTAACATATTCGTAAATGACCTGGAAATAGGAATAACGAGTGAGACAATCGAATTTGCAGATGACACAAAATTATTCAAAGTTGTTAAAACCCAAAGAGGATTGTGAAAAGTTGCAAGAGGACCTTGATAAATTGGAAGACTGGATGTTCATATGGCAGATGAAATGTAATGTGGACAAGTGCAAAGTTATGCACCTAGGAAAGAACAACCCAAACTATGGTTACACGATGCAAGGTTTCACATTTGGAACCACTACCCAGGAAAAAGATTTAAGCGTCATCATGGATAATACGTTGAAACCCTCCATCCAGTGTGCAGCGGCGGCCAAGAAAGCATATAGAATGCTAGGAATCATAAGGAAAGGAATGGAAAATAAAACAAAGGATATTATAATGCCTCTGTATCGTTCCATGGTGCGACTGCACCTTGAATATTGCGTCCAATTCTGGTCGCCTTATCTTAAAAATGATATAGTGTTATTAGAAAAGGTTCAGAGAAGAGCCACCAAAATGATAAAGGGAATGGAAGGATACTCCTATGAGGAGAGGCTAAAAAGGTTAGGGCTTTTAAACCTGGAAAAGAGACGGCTGAGGGGAGATATGATAGAAGTCTATAAATTAATGAATGGAGTGGAACGGGTAAACGTAGATCGATTGTTTATAGCATCAAAATATAGAAAAACTAGGGGGACATGCAATGAAGCTATAATGTAACCTATTTAAGACTAATAAGAGAAAATATATTTTTCAGTCAACGCGTAATCAAACTCTGGAATTCGTTATCTGAGGATATAGTAAAAGCTGTTAGTGTAGCTGGGTTTAAAAAAGGTTCGGACAAGTTCTTGGAGAAAAGGTCCATAAACCATTATTAAAGGGGATCCAGGAAATCCAGTGCTTGCTCCAATACAAGCTTTGTGGAACCTGTGTCTTTTGGGGAAATTGCTAGGTACTTGTGACCTAGATTGGCCACTGATGTAAACAGGATACTGGGCTTGATGGGCCTTGGTCTGACCCAGGATGGCATATCTTATGTTCTTAAGGTATTTTGGAGCAAAAGGTGCTACTTACTGTCAGAAAGCTATATCATGGATCCTCCAGCAGGACAGTGACCCAAAACATACATCCAAAAGTACAAAAGAATGGTTAAAAATACAAAAACGGACTGTTTTAAACCAGCCAGCAAAGAGTCCTGATCTCAATCCAATTGAGAGCCTTTGGAAAGAGCTGAAATCTGCCATTGGTAAAAGGAATCCTGGAAACATTCATGAGCTGGAAGAAATTGCAGTTGAAGAGTGGGAAAAAGAACCAGCAGACAGATGTAAGAAACGTATAGATGGCTGCAAGAAATGTTTGGAGCTTGCCATCACTGCCAAGGGTTGTGCAATCAAATATTAGGGAAGGGTGCCATTAATCCTGTCCAGGTCATATTTTTTTTTTAGAAATTCCTTGGTCTAAGTTGCACAGACATCTCTTTTTTTGTGTTGTTGTATACCTTTGAACATACTATTAAAATATTATGATGACATACAGTTGGAATATTTCCAATTATTTCTCAAGATATTTTACACAACAGGCCCGATATTGAGTTAGTATGGCTAGGCGCAAGTACAGCGCCTAGCCATTGCGCCATCCCCTAACCATGGATATTCAATGCCAGGGTCATATACAGCCCCGGCATTGAATATCTGGGGTCACCGCATATGCCCAGAAGTCGCAGAGGCCTTTTGAATATCAGGCCCAACATACTTAAAATGCAAGGGTGCCAATAATGTTGACCATAACTGTCTATGTGTGTGTGTGTGTGTGTGTGTGTCTGTGTTCACACACATGCAGGATGGAGGATGCTGAGGCATCTGGTTTCTGTGTTTATCTCTAGTAGAGATCTGCCCTGCATAAATATTTCTTCTTTCCATCTCCACTCCATGTTCTTCTCCTTCCTTGCTTACTCTGAAACCTCCCTTGTCCTTTGCTGCTTTCACCAGAGCTCCCATCTCCTCCCCCTTCTCTCACCGCCTCTTCTGCCTCCTAGTCCTTCTCCCTTCTCATGGGCTCCCAGGTCCTCTCTCTTCTCCTCTTAGCCCCTTCCTTCTTCCTCTTTCCCTTCCCCTCCTCGACCCTATCCACCCTCCCTGCCCAGTCACTTTTACCTATTTGAAATCACATCCTGTCAGCTCATCTTCTGCCACCTGCAGCCTCATTTTGTGTTGTGGCAAGCTACAGAAGTCCCCAGTTCTTCCCATGCTCACTTCTATTTGTGCCACAGCTCCAGGAAAGCCCCTCCTGTGCAGATGGGGTTTGGGTCTCTGTCGACACACTGCCGATTAGTACTCTTCTGGTTCCTCTTTCTTTTTATGCCACAAGGCTTGGGAGTTTTCATGGACCCTGCTGATCTTCAGATGGTTATGGTTATGGTAATTTTATTTGATAAACTGCCTTTCTGGGACAAGCAAAGCAGTGTACAATATACAAACTAAAGAACAGGCTCAGGGCCAGAGAAATGGAAAGGAAGTTTACAACGGTTTTGAGAAAGGAGAGAGAAAGGAGACAAGACAAAACAAGGAGAGGATACACACAGGAAGGAGATAGAACTTAAGGCATGTCACACAAGGGGGAGGGAAGGCCGAAGGCTGTGGAGAAGAGGTGAGTTTTCAAGTCTTTTTTAAAAGTGCTGTGATTGGACTCCAGGCGAAGGGATGAGGGGAGAGAATTCCACAGGGCAGGTCCGATGAAAAAGAAAGCGGAAGATCGTGTAAATTGCATATGGGCAAGGGAGGGTATGGGAAGGGTGAGGCGATTGAGGTGAAAAGAGCGGGGTGTGTGCCTGGGGGTGTGGAAGGAAATGAGATCGGCTAGGTATTGTGGAGTATTTGTATGGAGGATGGTGTGCACTAGAGAGAGCAGTTTATACTGGGTGCAGAAAGGGACAGGTAACCAGTGGAGGTGGAGGAGTAGAGGTGTTATGTGATCCCGGGGAGAGGAGTGAGTAAGAAGACGGGCTGCAGTGTTTTGGATCCTCTGGAGACGGGCTAGTTGGGATTTGGAAAGGCCTATGAGAACTGAATTGGAGAAGTCCACCCGTGACATGACCAATGACAGCAGTAAGGTAGTGAGGGCCGTTGGGGAGAGGAAGGGGCGTATTGCTCGAATTTGGCGGAGGAAAAAGAAGGAAGTTTTAGTAAGGTGAGAAACATGGGCTTGGAAGGAGAGGTCTGAGTCGAAGTGCACTCCAAAGATACCGAAAGGTGGAGACTAGGGGAACAGGGGTGCCAGAAAAAGAAGGTGCTAATGAAGGGGGTGGATTGCCATAAGAAAACCAAATTGCAATAGTTTTAGTGAGGTTAAGATGAAGGCAGTTTTGTGTCAACCAGGAGGCTACTGTAGTGAGGCAAGAATTTAGTGGGGAAAGATCTGGGCAGGAAGGGGAGGTGTGGTGAAGGAGGACTATGTCATCGGCATAAAAGAATGCTGATATTCCCGATTGCTGAATTAACAGAGCGAGGGGGGCCAGGAAAAGGTTAAAGAGCAGGGGTGCCAATACTGAACCCTGGGTGACGCCACAGGTAAGTGGGAATGGATCAGAGGAGGGAGTTGCAGGGGAGGAAGAGAGGACGGTGCAAGACCGGGAGGAAAGAAAGGAATGAAACCAACGGTGAACAACACTACAAAGACCCGCTTCCCGAAGGCGAAGAAGAAGAAGGGAGTGGTCCACTAAGTCGAACGCTGCAGATAAATCAAGTGCTACCGCCACCGAGATATCTCCGTGTTCATGGGCAACATGCAGTGCATTGGTGAAAGCGAGTAAGATAGTTTCGTGACCGGTGCGAAATCCTGACTGTCGGGGATGAAGGAAATGAATGGAGTCGAGATGGTGAGTGAGCTGTGCAAAGACCAGTTTTTCTAGAAGTTTGGAAAGAAAGGGAAGGTTAGAAACTGGGCGGTAATGGGCAGGAACCAGAGGATCCAAGGAAGGGTTCTTTAGGATGGGTCGGATTAGGGCGTGTTTCCAGGGACGGGGAAAGGTCCCAGTGGAAAGACTAGAATGAAAAATAGAGAGGATATAGGGAAGAAGTGAGAGGGAGGGAGTTAGTAACCAAGAGGAAGGGATGGGATCGAGAGAACAGGAAGTTTTCCTAGAGGAGGAGATGAGGTGATGCAATTCAGAGGCAGTAGGTAGGGAGAAGGAGGCCCAGGTGTGAGAGAGGTGGAAGGTGGGAGGAGGAGACGCAGCAGGAGGAGGTGAATGAATGGGAGCAGGGCAATGAGGCAAGGAGGCTCGCAGAGTTGAAATTTTATCATTAAAGAAGGATGCCAGAAGAGAGGGAGGAGGAGACGGCTGAATTGTGGTCGCAGGAGTTGTGGAATGGAGAGAGGAAAGAGACTTAAGTGTGGCGTAAAGGTGTCGAGTCTGATTCGGGGCCCTAGCGATGGCGTCGGAAAAGTAAGAACGTTTAGCCAGATGAACTTGCGATCGATAGTGTGACGAGTGGGCCTTGAAGGAAGCAAGAGAGGTTGGGGAGGGGGCCTTACGCCACAACCGCTCTGCCCTGCGGAGGTGTGTGCGAAGGAGACGCAGACCACTGTGGTACCAGGGATACACAGGGTGGCGACGTGGTGGACAAGGACGTAGAGGGGCAAGGTGGTCGAGAGTGGCAGAGAGGGTAGAGGACCAAAGAGAGGCCTGAGAGTTGGGGGAGAGGGAAGTAAAGTTAGTAGGCAAAAGTTGAGTGGCAGGAGGGAATTGCTGGATAGTGAGCGGGGTTAAGAAACGTGAGTAATGGGGGGGAGGAGACTTAGGGGACAGAGGAGGGGGGGAGAGTGCCCTAGGAAAGGCACAGGAGGCAGAGACAAAAATGATCCGACCAAGGCAGTGGACGTGAACAGAGGTCATGGAGGATGAGAGGAAGAGGTTAAAAGTAAATCTAATGTGTGGCCGGCAAGGTGGGTGGGGAAAGGGACATGTTGCGAGAGAGATAAATCATGCAGGAAAGAGACAAAAGCGTGATCTCTGGAAGAGACAGGGGAGTCCAGGCGGATGTTGAAATCACCAGCTATGAGCAGGTGCGGGAAGGCTAAAGAAAGATCAGAAATAGTTAAAAGGAGGGAATCCCATAAGTCAGATCGGAGCGCTGGAGGGGAATAGACAAGCAGAATATGGATAGAAGGCGAGGTGTGTAAGTGAAGTAGAAGGGACTCGGGGTAGTGTAGTAGAGGAGAGGGGACCTGGGTAAAAGAGAGAGATGGGTGTAGTATGGCTGCCACACCGCCGCCTGAACGGCCTGGGCGGGAGACAGAGGCGGCAGAAAAACCGGCAGGAAGGCAGCGGGCAAGAAGGGCATCTTCCCCCTCCCTCAACCAGGTCTCGGTGAGGAGAAGAACATCAAGAGACATCTGAAGGATGAGATCCTGGACGAGCAGGGTTTTCGATCTTAAAGAACGGCAGTTCAGGAGACCCATTTTAAAGGAGGAGGCTTGAGGAGGGGCGTGGGGAGTGACAGAGGTTGGAGCAGGGAAAGAAAGAGACAGCGAGGGCTGGCAGATACAAAGATTGGCAGGACAACGAGAGCGCATAGAGGAGGGTTTGTCTGGACGTCTGCCCCACAAGACGGGGATCGAAGCCATGGAACAGGAGAGGGGTAGGGTGGAGAGTGCAGAGGTGCAAGGGAAGGAACGTACCTCCGTCGGCTGAGTTGGAGTCCCGACAGGCAGAAGTGACAGAATAAGCCGGTGATCCGTCCCAGGAGACGAAGAAGAGAAGAGTACCAGTGCTAGGAGGGAAAAAAGACTAATCTTAAAGGTGTGGCCTCCGCTACCAGAGCGACCCCAAGGAGCGCCCCTAAGGAGCACGCCATGCTCCTTAGGTGCACGCCTCTGTCGCGCGCCGCGGCGACGAGTGCCACAGGCGCTCTGGTTTTATACAGCTGGAGCAGTGTACCTCGTAGCTCGCGGCCGTGTTCCCGCGACCGCTTCACTTCCGGGTTGGGAGGAGTCAGGCAGCAACCAAGGAGGGAATGGCCCTGGTGAAGCGGGCAAGCCCTGCAGAAAGACAAACAGGCAAATAATGCACAAGACAAGCAGAGGGTAAGCATTTAGGACAGCAACCTTGTGCCGCAGGCGCTCTGGTTTTATACAGCTGGAGCAGTGTACCACGTAGCTCGCGGCCGCGTTCCCACGACCGCTTCACTTCCGGGTTGGGAGGAGTCAGGCAGCAACCAAGGAGGGAATGGCCCTGGTGAAGCGGGCAAGCCCTGCAGAAAGACAAACAGGCAAATAATGCACAAGACAAGCAGAGGGTAAGCATTTAGGACAGCAACCTTGTGCCGCAGGCGCTCTGGTTTTATACAGCTGGAGCAGTGTACCTCGTAGCTCGCGGCCGCGTTCCCGCGACTGCTTCACTTCCGGGTTGGGAGGAGTCAGGCAGCAACCAAGGAGGGAATGGCCCTGGTGAAGCGGGCAAGCCCTCGTAGCTCGCGGCCGCGTTCCCGCGACCGCTTCATTTCCGGGTTGGGAGGAGTCAGGCAGCAACCAAGGAGGGAAAGGCCCTGGTGAAGCGGGCAAGCCCTCGTAGCTCGTGGCCGCGTTCCCGTGACCGCTTCACTTCCGGGTTGGGAGGAGTCAGGCAGCAACCAAGGAGGGAATGGCCCTGGTGAAGCGGGCAAGCCCTCGTAGCTCGCGGCCGCGTTCCCGCGACCGCTTCACTTCCGGGTTGGGAGGAGTCAGGCAGCAACCAAGGAGGGAATGGCCCTGGTGAAGCGGGCAAGCCCTCGTAGCTCGCGGGCCGCGTTCCCGCAACCGCTTCACTTCCGGGTTGGGAGGAGTCAGGCAGCAACCAAGGAGGGAATGGCCCTGGTGAAGCGGGCAAGCCCTCGTAGCTCGCGGCCGCGTTCCCGCGACCGCTTCACTTCCGGGTTGGGAGGAGTCAGGCAGCAACCAAGGAGGGAATGGCCCTGGTGAAGCGGGCAAGCCCTCGTAGCTCGCGGCCGCGTTCCCGCGACCGCTTCACTTCCGGGTTGGGAGGAGTCAGGCAGCAACCAAGGAGGGAATGGCCCTGGTGAAGTGGGCAAGCCCTGCAGAAAGACAAACAGGCAAATAATGCACAAGACAAGCAGAGGGTAAGCATTTAGGACAGGGTTGTGGGGACTGGCTTTTTCTGCAATTTGTTTTGTAATCGGTATACATATGTTTGTTTGTGCATGCTCATAGATGGACAGGCAAACAGATGGATGGATAGACAGACAGACAAATAAAAAGACTGACCCTCGACAGTAGTTACTTTCTCTTTTTGGGGAAATGTATCTAAAAATGACTAACGATATTTCTGATGTGCATAAACGTATCTGTTAAAATGAAGCTGGCTTTATGAATTATTTTAGTTATATTGTTGAAACTGAACTACTAATACATTATGAGGCTAATTTTATAACAAGGAACTTAGGTTAAGGGGCAGAAAGGCACCTATTTTCTGCATAGTTTATAAGGCATCTGTGTGAGTTCATAAAATGCTAGGGCAAATCCTGCTGAAATCGTACCTACATTGCAGAGCAGGTGTAAATGTTAGTGCGCAAATCGCAGCGCCGTGCCTGTTCCACCCAAATTCTACCCCGTGCACATCTATTATAAATATACGTGTCATTTATGCCTGACTTATAAAAGCCCATTTACATGCTAAAACAGCAATTACAGCATGAAAATGGTTTATAAAAATATCCTCTTAGGGAGCCATCCCAGAACATGAATATGTCCCTGACTGTATTTTGAAATACTGCTGTCATACACATCCACGGTACTAGCACAGGGATCTCAGATCATGCCCAGAAAGGGTGGAACAGGGGCATGGTCAGCTACGGAGATGTATAAAGCGTATTCAGTAAAGGCCTATTTATGTTTTCAGTGCTGCCCGCAGACGTCCATGTTATTCCTGCGAAAATGTGGTTTAAGGCCAGGACTTGAAAAAGTTCTGCTCTTCTCTGCAATGCATCCCAGATTGAAGAATGGTTGTGACAATTATATTTTGAACTGATGTGACTGCAATCTGGAAAAACACAAGATGCAGTTTTAAGGAACAGAAAGCAGAGGTAAGGGAATGGTGTAAGGTATAGAAACATTAATAAACACCCTTACAGAAATATTAAGAAGAGCAATAGTATGTATTATGGCTATGCTGAAATGTGCTGTTTGTGCTAAAGGAGCCAATCTAGGGGACCCTAACAATTCCCATGTTCTGAAAAATTGGACTACTAACAGAGTGGAGGAGTAGCCTAATGGTTAGAGCACTGGCTTGGGACACCTAGAGACCAGTGTTCAATTCCCACTAGCATTCCTTGTGGTCTTGGGCAAGTTACTTAACCCTCCATTGCCTCAAAAAAAATCCAAGTTATCAATGTCCCTGTTTAATGTACATTACCAAGTTTAAGTTACAATGTAAACCTCTTTGACTGAAATGATAAAGCAGTATAAAAACCTGTTAAATAAAATAAATAGCATGGACATAAGTAGGGAAAGGATTCTTGTTTGGATGAGAAACAGAGATCATATTTTTAGTCATGGTACCCCATGCTATTATGTTATGTCATAGCTATAATGTATAGGTTCAGAGCATCTTTTTGGCAGAATTATGTTTTTGTGACTGAAAGTGAGTGTGTGTGTGTATGTGTGTGTAGTTTGAGGGGTGCAGGTGAGGATCTGGTGCGCTCATTTGCAATTCAGGAGGGGACAAGAAAGCCTGGCCAGTACCTGGACCATATGGATGACCGCAGTTTCACTAGGTGCCAGTGTGATCGGGCAGATAAAATCAGAGAAGGTTCTCTATAGTGAAATGTCACAACATATCCCTATTCGATAATAAGGGACCCTCAGAATAAGAGCATTCAGCAGTGAAAACAGCACTAATGCATGCCCATAATGCACATTTTTTTGAGACCAATGATGTTGCTGTTGAGCATGTATTAGTGCTGTTTTCACTGCTGACTGCTGTTAATCTCCAGGAACAAGCAGGAATGAGTCTTCACATATGGGTACGTCGGTACCGACGGAGCCTGCGCGGGAACGCTCCCCAGCGTCCCAAAAAAGGAAAGCTTTTGGGAGCATCCCACAGTGCCTGCGCGCTGCCTTCCCGCCTTTCCTAACCGCCTCTCTCCAGTTCTTCTTTTCCGCGGAGCCAGCAGGTCGTGTTCCTGTCACCGCTGAAGAAGTTCTTTATTTTATTTTATTTCTTTGGTCGCGCATCTGCCTTCTTCGACGTCGGACCGGTACCGCCGGTCTTTTCTTTCTTTTTCTTCTTCTTCTTCTTCAAAAAAAGATACTTCCGTTCCACTTCAGTGTATTTTTTCTTCGTTGGGCCTTAGGCCTAACAGAAAATTCCTCATGGAAAAACCCGCCTCCGGTTTTAAAAAATGCACTAAGTGCAGCGGTACCATCTCTGTTACCGACACCCATGACTGGTGTCTTAAGTGTTTGGGTCCTGACCATTCCATCACGATTTGTCCGTCCTGCACCATGATGTCTAAAAGAGGTTTACAGAACCAAGCAGCCAAGCTCAGTACCCTGTTTCCCTCTGATGCAGCTTCGGTGGCATCGAAGTCGTCCAGGGCTGCTTCTTCCTCCTATGGATCTCAGGTAACCAAACATAAGTCCAACCGGTCCTCAAAGGGTAGATCTCCCTCTAAGCATCAAGATGCCTCCGGGCTTGCCCTCGAGGATCCTGCACCGGCAAAAGTACCCCGGCGGGAAGCTCCGGCTTCCAAAGCTCCTCCTATGGGGTCACAGGTTGACATCGATGGCACGGCCTCGACCAATCACCTGTTGCAATGTTCTGGGGTACCGGTGGAATCCGCCGGTACCGACCTCCAGACATTCATGGCGTCGATGGATATGCAGCGTGCCATCACGGCATTCATACAAGCTGCGACACCGCTGGTACCGCAAAAACCTTTGTTGTCGGTACCGGCTCCGACACCGGCTCCGATATCGGTTCCAGTGCCGGTACCGGTTGCATCGACATCGGCTTCGGTGTCGACTGCAGCGGTACCCTGTCCGATGATGCCTATCGGTACCGATCCGGTACCGATGACTCCCGATGTCGATACCACCCGGTATGCGTATCGGGTTTTACAAGAGCATCCAGACAGGCGATACTTCGATTCCTCCGAAGACTCTGATGCATCGGAGGCCTCTGTCGAAGCATCGGTACTTCTTCCTCAGGAGCCTTCTTCTCCAAAAAGAAGAATGTCCCCTCCAGAAGACTTGTCTTTTCAAGACTTCATAAGGGAAGTAGCCAAAGGGCTTTCTATCTCAGTGGCCCCTGAGACAGAGCCTAGAGCCAAAAAATTGGATATTTTGCAATATCCCAAAGCTCCTAAAGAAGCAGCCACTTTGCCAATTCATGAGATCCTTTATGACCACATGATAGGCATATGGGAGACTTCTCTCACCATCTCTTCTCATTCTCGTAGGTTGGATACCATGTATCGTGTCCCTCCTTGTCCTGGATTTCATAAAACTCAGCTTCCTCACCATTCTATCGTGGTAGAGTCTGCTATGAAAAAGTTAAAGAGTGCAAAGAGGCACTCATCTGCTCCTCCAGGAAGAGAATGTAGAACCTTAGATGCTTTTGGCAGAAAAATTTTCCAGGCCAGTATGCTTGTTGCCAGAATCAACTCCTATAGTCTCTATATGGGGATGTTTCTGAAGGAAGTTACAGATCATCTGCAAACTTTCCTCCCTTTTCTTCCAGAAGATAAAAGGGAAGACTTTCTTACCTGGCTTAAGCATGCCCAGGATGTTTCCAAATTTTCTAACCGTGCAGCCTTTGACTCTTTTGAGGGGGTCAGCAGAGCCTCGGCCATTGCCATAGGTGCACGCAGAATTGCTTGGCTACAAGCTTCTGATTTGGAACCCTGGGTCCAAGATGGATTAGGAAATCTTCTTTGTACAGGTGAAAACCTGTTTGGCAAAGATTGGCAAGCAAAGGCCACTCAAATGGATGCAGAAAATTCTGCTTTGGATAGGCTTTCAAAGTCTATCTCTAATCCTGTCAAGAAGAGGTTGTTCAAAAAGGCATATTTTCCCAAGAAGGGAAGATATTATCCTGTTTATGGTCAACAGACTTCATCTGCAGGTCGTTTTGCTGCAAAGCGTCAACAACCTAAACAGGCCAAGCCTAAGGCTGCAAGGACTACTGTAGCCCAACAGCCTCAGCCTCCTCAGGGCCTTTGACTTGCAGCTAGAGAACTTAGCCTTTCTGGCTCTAAAAGACCCAGAGCCTCTCACCATTCCAGGAAGGTTAGCTCACTTTGCTCCCAGATGGGAGCAAATCACAGCAGAGCACTGGACCCTTTCCATCATAAGGGAAGGGTACAAACTTCATTTTTCAAACCTTCCTCCTTACACCATGGTGAGACAGTTCAATTCTCCAACATCTCTTCTCGACCTTCTGGGTCAGGAGATTTCTACCCTTCTTGCCCAAGGGACAATAGAAGAAGTGCCTCTTCTTCAACAGGGCTCAGGGTTCTACTCCCCCTACTTTCTAATTCCAAAGAAAACAGGGGGCTACAGACCCATCTTAGATCTCAGAGAATTGAACAAATTCCTATGCAAGGAGAAATTCAAGATGATTTCTCTAGGTACTCTCCTTCCATTCCTTCAGAGTCAGGATTGGCTTTGTTCTCTAGATCTCAAGGATGCGTATACCCATATACTCATCCATCCAGCACACAGAAGGTTCCTTCGGTTCCTTCATCTAGGAAAGCACTACCAATACAGGGTGCTTCCTTTTGGTCTGGCCTCTGCTCCAAGAGTGTTCACAAAATGCATGGCAGTAATAGCTGCATTTCTACGCACTCTGGGAATATTCGTATTCCCATATCTGGATGACTGGCTCATCCGAGCATCATCCAAATCAGAGGCCCAGACTTCCCTAGCCTGCACAATGCGTGTTCTGCAGTATCTGGGACTGGTGATAAACATTCCAAAGTCCCAACTCACCCCTACTCAGTCTCTAGAGTTCATAGGGACCTTGATGGATACCACAACTGCAAGGGCCTATCTTCCCCAGGCCCGTTGCCTACGTTTAGTGCAGTGAACCTCTCAGATTCAGTTAAAAACCCATCTAACTGCTCGAGAGATGTTACAACTGCTAGGCCACATGGCATCCACTGTGCATGTGGTCCCCTATGCTCGCCTTCACATGAGTGCAGCTCAATGGACTTTGTCCACCCAGTTGACCCAGGCATCAGGGGGTCTGTCAGACAAAATGGCAACCTCCAGGCGCCTCTTTTGGTCTCTTCAGTGGTGGAAGTCCACTCAAAATCTGTTGCTGGGGTCCCCCTTCCAACAATTGTTACCCCAAGCAATCCTTACAACAGATGCCTCTCCAAAGGGTTGGAGAGCTCATCTTCAAAACCTCTCCACCCAGGGCATTTGGTCTCCACAGGAGACCTCCCTACATATCAACATCTTAGAGCTCAGAGCAATCTTCTTAGCTCTCAGAGTCTTCCATACCCTGCTCAGCTACAAGACAGTCCTCATCCACACGGACAACCAAGTAGCCATGTTCTATGTGAACAAGCAGGAAGGAACTGGCTCTCTGTCGCTTTGCATCGAAGCTCTGAGATTGTGGGCCTTCGCCAGAGAGCATCAAATTCATCTTCTGGCAGTATACCTTCCAGTTCAGAACTCTTGGGCAGACAGACTCAGTCGAGTTCTGCTTCCACACGAATGGTCCCTTCATATGGACCAGATAGTCAGAATCTTTCGAATTTGGGGAACCCCGGACATAGACCTCTTTGCAAGTCCGTGGAATGTCAAACTTCCCCGATTCTGTTCCAGAATTCCGTGTCAGGGAGTTCAGGCCAGGGATGCCTTCCTCCTTCACTGGGGTCAAGACTTCCTGTACGCCTTTCCACCCATTCCCCTAATTCCCAAGACCCTGTTCAAGCTTCAGAGAGATCGAGGGACTATGATCCTCATAGCTCCACGTTGGCCACGCCAAGTGTGGTACCCTCTACTTCTGCATCTCTTTCAAGCTCCCTCCCTGGACTTGGGGTCTGCTCCAGATCTCCTGTGTCAGGAGGGGGGAACGTTATGGCACCCAAACCCCCAATCTCTCCATCTCAGGGCTTGGTTGCTGAAGGCTTAGACCTTCAAGATTGGCATCTTTCTCAGCAAGTAAAGGATATCCTTCATGCTTCCAGAAAGCCTTCTACTAGACGTTCCTATGCTTTTAAATGGAAAAGGTTTACCATTTGGTGTGCTGAGAAGGGTATTAACCCTCTAGTAATACCTTTGAATTCTTTACTAGAATATCTCCTGCATCTTTCCCATGCAGGCCTCAAAACAAATTCTGTAAGGGTCCATTTGAATGCTATTGCAGCATCCCTCAAGCCTCTCAATGGACAACCTGTCTCCTTTCATCCTCTTATTGCAAGATTCATGAGAGGCCTTCTTTTAACTAAACCTCCCATTAGACCACCTCCAGTGGCATGGGACTTGAATCTGGTTCTTGGTCAGCTCATGAAGCCACCCTTTGAACCCTTAGCCACTACCTCCTTGAAATTTCTTTCCTGGAAGGTTATCTTTCTTATTGCAGTCACCTCAGCTCGCCGCATCAGTGAACTGCAGGCCTTAGTGGCTAATCCACCTTATACAAGGTTCCATCATGATAAGGTAGTCAGGACCAATCCACACTTTATGCCTAAAGTGGTCTCACCTTTTCATCTTAATCAAGAGGTGTATTTACCTGTCTTTTTTCCAGGTCCTCATGCATCAAGTGCAGAGAGGAATCTTCATACCCTGGATTGTAAGAGAGCTCTTGCTTTTTACTTACAAAGGACACAGCAACATAGAAAGTCTTCTCAACTCTTTGTTGCTTTTGATCCCTCTCATTTGGGCCTTCCAGTCTCTAAGAGGACACTGTCCAATTGGATTGCTCAGTGTATTTCTTTCGCCTACCAGAGTAAGAACCTTTCTCTGGAGGGCCATGTTACAGCTCATAATATGAGGGCCATGGCCACCTCTATGGCTCATCTAAATTCTGTGTCCATCGACCAGATCTGTCGAGCGGCCACCTGGGCCTCGGTTCATACCTTCACAGCCCATTACTGTTTGGACAAGGACTCCCGCCGGGATGCCTTGTTTGGTCAGGCTGTTCTCAAACACCTGTTCCATGCTTAATCAACTCCTACCCTCCATCCCTAGTTGGATGCCTGAGATCCATGGGAGGAGGTAGAGCCCTTCTCAGGGTCTCACAACCTTGGGGATCTCCCAGGCATCTCTAGCTGGGGAGTCCCCATATGTGAAGACTCATTCCTGCTTGTTCCTGGAGATAGCACAGTTACTTACCTGTAACAGGTGATCTCTGGGAACAGCAGGAATAAGTCTTCACAACCCACCCACCTCCCCTAGGAGTTGTATCTCTCTATCTATCTTTCCTTTCCTCTCTCTCTCTTTGTCTCAGCTTTAAAACTCGAACTGGAGAGAGGCGGTTAGGAAAGGCGGGAAGGCAGCGCGCAGGCGCTGTGGGATGCTCCCAAAAGCTTTCCTTTTTTGGGACGCTGGGGAGCGTTCCCGCGCAGGCTCCGTCGGTACCGACGTACCCATATGTGAAGACTTATTCCTGCTGTTCCCAGAGATCATCTGTTACAGGTAAGTAACTGTGCTTTCTGAGGCTCCCTTATTATTGACAGGGATATGGCTCTAGGGAACCCATTCACATTCCTTCTGGAATATTTTTCATGGGGTACTCTAATAAGATCATATATTGTTGGCAGTGTGATACATCCGCTGTGCCAGGCACCGGGAGACATAACTAATGTTGTCCCAACATTCCCCAGATTGTTCCATGAGGCCTAAATCCCTCCCCAGTCCAGGATCTATGAGAGCTGCGAGAGCGGTGACATATCTGGAAGCCGGCTACTTGGTATGATGGCGCAGGGATCCCCCCTCCCATGCCCCACACAGGCCTGACCAGGGGAGCAGTGCCTCAAAGCTGATTGTGGGAAGGCAGACAGGGTTGCCTCACAGATAGCGGATGTACACAGACTGAGATACGCCACGATGGGACAGGTGTAGCTGGTATGAGACATGCCAGTACCCAGAGAGGTGGGGTCTACTGATCATTTGTATAGCACTGCATGGCGTACACAGCAGTGCACAGACAGACATAAAAGACTTTACAATCTAGTCAAGGCAGACAACCCAGCAGCTGTGGACAAGAGACATTTAGGGGGAATGGTATGGAAAGGGAGATTAGGCAGATCAGATCCAAAAGCAGCAACGAAGAGGTGAGCGCTCAGCCTGGATTTGTGAAGGGCCAGAGAAGAAGCCTGACGTACAGACCCAGATAGTTTGTTCCGAGCATAGGGAGCAGCTAGGTGAAAGGAGGGAAGTCTGGAGTTGGCAGTAGAAGAGAAGGGCACAGATAGAAGCGATCTGCCAGGAGCGGAGTTCCCGAGGAGTGCTGTAGGGAGAGATAAGAGAGGAAATGTAATGCGGAGCAGCAGAATGAATGCACTTGTAGGTCTAAGGCACTTAAAGGACCTACATTTTTTCTTCAGCAACATTATGCATCTTTTGGGGAACTGCAATGTTAGTTTTGGGTTTTGTACACTTGGTAAGGGTCCATTCTTAGAAGTTTTAAGTGTGTTTGTAGAGATGACCAAGACAGGCCATTTTATAATGCCAAGTACCACTTGATGCAAGGTATGTCCTGACAGACATGTTCATATTTACATTCTCTTATAGCATATTAGGGTGCACTGGGATTACCAGCACTTCTCAGGGCCTGAGGAGGACTGCTATATTGTCTAGGTTGCAGCAGCAGTAATTTCTCATTGGTATTTATGTGTAGTTTGCGTCAGCACACTACTGTCGGGGTGAAGAGCAGCTTAGGAGGTGCACGTTTTATCAAGGAGATGCGGCGTCCGCAGGTACATCCCAGAGATGGGAAGGATCCGAAACGTGCAAGTTTTCAGAATATGGCGGGCACAGGATCGTCCGAAACGTTTACCCGTGTCCCATAATATTACAGGGGCGTGTTTCTCCATTATTTTGCATGGTCCATTTCAGCACCCATGTGCGGGCCGCGCTCTGGACGCACGCATGGTCCGGCTGCATAGCACTTTGCCGTGCTATACTGGACACATCTATCTCCCTGATTCCAGACCTGCGGGCACTTCTAGACCCGTGGATGTGGAATTAAGCTCAAACGGGGCATTTTTTCCATTTAGACGTGTCCGCGGGTCAGACATGCCTGTTATGGAATCGGGCTCTTAGTGTCTACATAGAGGAGAGGAGTGGGAGGGGCCATAGATGTAGCTTCCCTGCTTAGTTTGAGGGGGCAAGTAGTAGCAAAATCAAAGAGCAGAAGGGGGCTGCCAGTTCAGCACCAGCACCTGAGGCATAACCTCCTAAGCTACACCTATGAAAGGGGACCTATGATTTTTTGAAACAACTGAGACTTTACCCTTTCTTTTTCCTAATGAAGAATGAAGACTTTCCTTTCTGACTTCACACAGAAATACAGGTCAATAACAAAAAAAACCCATATATAAGGTGACAATCCATCTTCAGGAAATGTCTTAAAGACTGGCTATACTGTCAACCCAAACATCTGGCCATTAATGCTCTGTTTTCCACTATTGGTGTATTAGTTTTGTCTGGTCTTTGTATCTCAGTTGTTATCATACTGCCACCCTTTTCCTTCTTGCAAATGAATTAATGAATTGACGTTTTCTTCAGGCCCAGATTTAAGCATAGATAACATAGACAACTGCTTCTGATGCCAAATTTTGATAGACATTAAGAGTGTGGTTGCTGTACTTCCGTCCGGGCCTGCCCTTGGCTTTCACATGACTGTGCTAGTGAGTATAGCAGAGAACTCAAAATGAAACTTGAGCAACGTGCCGGCCTACCTTTGTGCTATGAGAGGTCTTGCAATGCTCCTCCTCTTGCAGGGGTTTCCATAGTAGCAGTGGGAAAACCCAGGTGAAGGATAAGGAATGTGAGGACCAGGGGAAAAGGAGGTCACTAGCAGTTATGTTCGGGAGATCCCCCTCCTCCATTGCTTATGAGCACTTCAGTTTTAAATATGGCACTGGTCTTCTCTTTATCATATTTCTTATTGCATATTTTATATTGTAAAATGTTGTTCTTCTAGTTCAGAGACTCACAATCTTTTTGGCTGTGTGGATCCCTTATTAATCCCCATAAAGTTCAAGGACCTCCAGTTCATCCCTATCACACTTTTTGGACCCCCTCCTCTCAGAGCTAAGCCTGTCCCCACTAGGCCTCTTTATCTCCCTTTCCCTTCCTGTCTCCACCAGTCTCTCTCACATCCTCCAGCCATTCCCACCATTCTCCGCCTCTTTCTCTCTCCCTACCCCCATCTAGTTCCCTCCAGTCTCTCTCTCTCTCTTCCCTCTAGCCAATCCCCACCAGTCTCTCTTTTTTTCTCTTTTCTGTCCTGCGAACCTCTTGTAGTGGTCTCAGAGACCCACAAGGTCCACAGACTACAGATCAGGAACCACTGTTATAACCCTCGTATTCTCTCTTGTGTCTCAATTTATCTACTAGATCTTGC
Source organism: Ichthyophis bannanicus (assembly GCA_033557465.1). Lineage (NCBI taxonomy): Eukaryota > Metazoa > Chordata > Amphibia > Gymnophiona > Ichthyophiidae > Ichthyophis > Ichthyophis bannanicus. The sequence goes on along the minus strand of CM066043.1, from coordinate 208,831,237 downwards.
TAGTGTAAACTCCTGAGTAGCTTTTAGGAGTCCTACTCCTTTATCAGGTGAAAACAAAATCATCAGGGCCTTGGTTACACATTAGGAATCATTATCCAGGAAAAGGATCTAGGTATCATCATGGACAATATGTTGAACATCTTTTTTCTCAATGTGTAATAGAAACTTAAAAAGCAAATGGAATGTTAGGAATTATTAAAGAATAAATCAAAGACTATCATAATGCCTCTGTATTACTCTATAGTGCAGCCGCACCGTGAGTATTGTATTTTCTAACCAGGGCTCCACACATCAAACAGTAAGTAAGGTTTTGAGGGTTTCTTTGTTTGGTTTGTTTTTATTACATTGCTAGCTCTCTGACTGGGAGCTCTTAAAAGGGTTTTGTGTATATTTTTAAAAGCAAGGTTACTTCATTTTTGCTGTTTTAGGGGAACCTTAATTGAGCACAGTAGGTTGCTGACTCCAGTGACCTCCTCAGCTTTAGAAGCTGCTAACACCTAATCAGGTGTTAGTGGGCCTGTTTCCTGAGTGCAGTTGAAGCCTGCATAAAAAGGCTCCTGTGCCCTGCCCCTTTGAGGCTTTTCTAACCAGGGCTCCACACATCAAACAGTAAGTAAGGTTTTGAGGGTTTCTTTGTTTGGTTTGTTTTTATTACATTGCTAGCTCTCTGACTGGGAGCTCTTAAAAGGGTTTTGTGTATATTTTTAAAAGCAAGGTTACTTCATTTTTGCTGTTTTAGGGGAACCTTAATTGAGCACAGTAGGTTGCTGACTCCAGTGACCTCCTCAGCTTTAGAAGCTGCTAACACCTAATCAGGTGTTAGTGGGCCTGTTTCCTGAGTGCAGTTGAAGCCTGCATAAAAAGGCTCCTGTGCCCTGCCCCTTTGAGGCTTTTCTAACCAGGGCTCCACACATCAAACAGTAAGTAAGGTTTTGAGGGTTTCTTTGTTTGGTTTGTTTTTATTACATTGCTAGCTCTCTGACTGGGAGCTCTTAAAAGGGTTTTGTGTATATTTTTAAAAAGCAAGGTTACTTCATTTTTGCTGTTTTAGGGGAACCTTAATTGAGCACAGTAGGTTGCTGACTCCAGTGACCTCCTCAGCTTTAGAAGCTGCTAACACCTAATCAGGTGTTAGTTCCTGCCCTACCCACCCCGACTCCCACCCACCCCTAGTGAGCAGCCTTGCTTTATAGGGCGCCTCCCCTTTCACAAATCACAGTGACTTGGACCAGCACATTTGTATGTAATTAAAGTGTTTTAAACTGCTTTTTCTCTATAAAGACAGCTGCGAAACCGGCTGGTACTTGGTAGATCTCTCTCTTTTGCTCTAACAGATACCTAAGCTCCACGAAAAGAACAATGGCTGGGAAAAATCGTATTGCTAAAGCTGTTGCTCCCGTTACAGCTTCTGCCTCGGTCCAGACAGAGGTCCTAATGCCGGTTGAAGGACCGGTTCCATGTGCAGGGTGCCTGCATGCTGAAGCTCTGAGGAAAGAGGTGGAGGAACTCAGAGAGGAGGTGGTGAGGCTGAGGAGCATTCAAGACAGTGAGAAGTACATTGATGAGATGCTACTTGCAGCAACCAAGCTCTCCAGCTCCGGAGAAGATGGGTGCCAACAGAATGTCGATGGTTGGACACAAGTCACCAGGGCCTGCAAAATCACCAATCCAACTTCTCCATCCCTTGAATTGAAGAACCATTATGCAGCCCTGGAAGTGGAGGAGGTGAAAGCATCCCTGGAAAGGGAAGAACCAGAGTTCAAGTACCCCAAAGTTGCGGAATCAGTCACCAGAAGGAAACGAAGGGTGGTGGTGGTTGGAGACTCTCTTCTGAGGGGTACTGAGGCGTCCATCTGCCGACCAGACTTGATGTCCAGAGAGGTATGCTGTCTGCCTGGTGCCAAAATCCAAGATGTTACGGAGAGTTTGCCGAGACTCATCAAGCCCACAGACTATTACCCAATGTTGCTAATCCATGTTGGAACAAATGATACTGCCAGGTATACCTCGGAACGTATCAAAAGTGACTTCATGGCTCTGGGACAGAGGGTGAAGCAGTTAGGTGCACAGGTGGTGTTCTCTTCAATCCTCCCTGTTGAGGGTAAAGGCCAAGGCAGAGAGGCTCGCATCCTGGAGACAAATGCATGGCTGCGTGGATGGTGTCATCGAGAGCGTTTTGGTTTCCTAGACCATGGGATGCTTTTCCAAGGGTTGCAAAGCAGAGATGGCATCCATCTGTCCAAGAGAGGTCAACGCATCTTTGGTAGTAGACTGGCTAATCTACTGAAGAGGGCTTTAAACTAGATTCCTTGGGGATGGGTGAAGAAAGCCCCCAGGTAAGTGAAAGCCCCCAGGTAGGTGATACATTAAATACCTTTATGGAAATGGGTAACAGGGGTAACATATGGAAAGCAGTGTGTATTAATGCCCGTAGCATGGGAAATAAGATCCCTGAGGTTGAAGCTTTGGTGGGAGTGGCTGACTTGGATTTAGTGGCAGTTACAGAAACATGGTTCACAGAAAACAATGACTGGGATGTAACTATACCTGGCTATACTTTATTTAGGAAGGACAGGGTAGGAAGAAGAGGAGGAGGAGTGGCACTATATGTAAAAACTACTATTAAAGCTTTGGAATTACAGAGCTTAAAAGGGAGAGAGGAGGCATTGTGGGTTAAACTAGAAAGAGGGAAAGAGAAATCTATTTGCATTGGAGTGATATACAGACCTCCCTCACAAGAGGAAGAGGTGGACAGAGAGTTAATTGAAGACATACGCAGCATTGCTAGGAAAGGGGAAGTGCTACTGATAGGAGATTTCAATATGCCAGATGTTGATTGGCACATTCCTGCTGCAGTATCATCTAGAAGTAAGGAGATCCTGGATTCTCTACAGGGAGTACTATTCAGGCAATTGGTAACAGACCCCACACGTGAAGGGGCCATACTGGACTTGGTGCTTACCAATGGTGAAAGTGTTTCTGATGTTGTAGTGGGAGATCATTTTGCATCCAGTGATCACCAGATGGTGTGGTTTAGTATTAGGACTAGGGCTGTTAGAATCCATTCCAAGGTGAGGATCTTAGACTTTAGGAAGACTAACTTTGCGAAGATGGGCCAATACCTCAGGGAGTCGTTAGTGGGATGGGAACAGCTTGGGGGATGTAGAAAAACAGTGGGCAAAACTGAAAGGCGGTATTTTAAGGGCAACCAACCTTTTTGTTAAAACGGTAAATAAAGGCAAAAGGAACAGGAGACCGCTATGGTTTTCGAAGGAAGTAGCTGAAAAAGTGAAGAAAAAGAGGGAGGCCTTCATGAAATACAAGAGATCACAGAGAGCAGAAGACAGGCATCTGTATTTGGAAAAACTTAGAGAAGCTAGCAAAGTAGTCAAGAAGGCAAAGATTCAAAAGGAGGAGGAAATAGCCAATGCAATAAAATGGGGGGATAAGACATTTTTCAGATATATTAGTGAGAAGAGGAAGAGCAAAAGTGGTATTGTCAGACTCAAGGGTGCAGGGGGGAATATGTAGAAGCTGATAAGGATAAAGCGGAATTGCTTAACAAATATTTTTGTTCTGTGTTCACAGATGAAGAACCAGGAGCAGGACCTCAGAAAACACCCACAAATAAGAACAGAAGCGAGGGACATCTTGAACTATTTTCAGAAGACTGTGTTCGTGAGAAACTAGCTCAACTTAAAGTAGACAAAGCGATGGGACCGGATGGGATACACCCTAGAATACTGAGGGAACTTGGGGACGTTCTAGCAGCTCCACTGACTGACCTTTTCAATGCCTCGTTGGAGTCAGGAGTGGTGCCAAAGGACTGGAGAGAGGCTCATGTGGTGCCTTTACACAAAAGCGGAAGTAAGGATGTGGTTGAAAACTACAGGCCGGTTAGTTTAACTTCGGTGGTGAGTAAATTATTGGAAACGCTGCTGAAAGAGAAAATAGTGAGGTTTCTGGAGTCCAGCGGATTACAGGATCCGAGGCAGCATGGATTCACCAGAGGCAGGTCTTGTCAGACAAATCTGATTGATTTTTTTGACTGGGTGACCAGTGAGTTGGACCGAGGGAGAGCTCTAGATGTGGTGTATTTAGATTTCCGTAAAGCCTTTGACACTGTTCCTCACAGGCGACTTATAAACAAACTGAGCACCCTAGGGATGGACCCTAAAGTTACTGCTTGGGTTAGAAATTGGTTGGGTGGGAGGCGACAAAGAGTACAAGTAAATGGAGCTCACTCTGAGGAGAAGGATGTTACCAGTGGTGTGCCCCAGGGATCTGTCCTTGGTCCGATTCTTTTTAACATCTTTGTTAGTGATATAGCGGAAGGGCTGTCGGGTAAGGTTTGCCTCTTTGCGGATGATACCAAAATCTGCAATAGAGTAGACACCCAGGAAGGGGTAGATAACATGAGGAGGGATCTAGCTAAGCTTGAAGAATGGTCTAGAATTTGGCAGCTGGGATTTAATGTTAAAAAATGTAAGGTCATGCATTTGGGCTGCAGCAATCCAAGGGAGCAATACAGTATAGGAGGTGAAGTACTTTTGTCCACTAAAGAAGAGCGGGACCTAGGCGTGGTTGTGTCTGATGATCTTAAAGTAGCTAAACAGGTGGAAAAGGCGACAGCAAAAGCTAGAAGGATGCTTGGGTGCATACGGAGAGGAATGGCTAGCAGAAAAAAGGAGGTGATAATGCCTCTGTATAAGTCTTTGGTGCGACCTCATTTGGAGTATGGTGTGCAATTCTGGAGACCGCACCTTCAAAAGGATGTGAACAGGATGGAGTCGGTGCAGAGGGTTGCTACCAAAATGATTAATGGGCTTCATTATAAAGCATATGAGGACAGACTTAAGGATCTTAATATGTACACCTTAGAGGAAAGGCGGGATAGAGGTGATATGATTGAGATGTTTAAATACCTCCATGGCATAAATGTTCAGGGAGAGAGCCTCTTTCAATTGAAAGCAAGTTCTGCTACGAGGGGACATGGGATGAGGGTGAAGGGAGATAGATTCAGGAGTGATATGCGGAAATATTTCTTTACGGAAAGAGTAGTGGATCCGTGGAATAGTCTCCCAGTGGAGGTGGTAGAGATGAGGACAGTAACTGAATTCAAGAAAGCATGGGACCAACACAGAGGATCTCTAAAGGCAAAAAGTGGACTGTTGTAGTTGTTATGGAAGGACAGACTAGATAGGCCATGTGGTCTTTTTCTGTCGTCATATTTCTATGTTTCTATGTTTCTAATTCCAGTCGCCACATCTCAAAAAAGATATAGCAGAATTAGAAAAGGTACTTTGTTATTGTTTCTGTCACTATCACCCAACTTGGAAGGGTATTTCAGGCTTCCATCACCCTTTTAGTGAAAAATGTTTCCTGTTTCTCTTTAGTTCACTCTCTTGGAGTCTCATATCATAACCTTTTCTCTAGAATTGAGGTTCCTAATCTTTTTGGTTGTGTGGAACCTCTTATTAACCTCAAAAATTTTCAGACAGCCTCAATCCAACCCCATCATTCTTCCTAAATCCCCACTCCTTCATGCCAAGCCCATCCTCATAGCCCTCTTTATTTCCTGTCCCCTTTCTGTCTGCACCAGTCTCCCCTAGCTAGTCCTCACTAGTCGCTTTCTCTCTACCTCCCCTCAGCTAGTTCCCTAAAGTCTCTCTCTCTTTTCTACCCCCCCCCCCAGCCAATCCCCACAAGCCTCTTTTTTATCTCTTTTCCATACCTTGTGGACCACCTATAATGGTATCATGGGCCCCTGGGGTTCACAGACCACAGGTTAGGGACCACTATTCTAGAACATCTTTTCCCTTGAAAGAGATTTGCTTCTTATGCATTAATAATACCTTCAGGTCTTTGAATGCCTTTTATCATATCTCTCCTCTAGAGTATGCATGTTTATATTTCAAAAACTCGTTTCATTGAGCTACTGATGCAAACCCTGCATTATCTTAGTAGCCCTTCTCTTGGCCACCTCAATTCTATCTATATTCTTCCAAAGACAAGACCTCCAGATTTGGGCATAATACTCCAGATAAAGTTGTTGTAATGACCTGTACAACTACCACCAAACGTAGATAGAAAACTCTTTTTTTTTTTTTGGTTGGCTGACCTTTTGTCTCTTCAAAATACCATTCTAAAAATCATGGGAATAAATCATACTAGCAAAGAGTATTGATTTCGAAAGGGAAGACACCAAGTCCATATGTGACACGCTAAGGTGCAGAGATCCTGGGGACTAGCAATGCACCATCTTTGTGTTCCAACACGGTCAGCCTGATGCAATCCTGTTTACCATAGCCTGAGGAGAGGGGATCATTTGGGAGAGATGGAAGGAGGAGAGAGCAGCATGGAAGTAGAAGGTAATTAGTATAGCAGAGATGGGAGAACTGCAAAGCATGGCTGAGATGGGAAGAGGAGACAGAAGATGTTAGAAGATATATATAGAGAGAAAAAGTGTGAAAATGACAGAAGAAGCCTTGTAGCGCTATATAAATGATAAGCAGTAGTAGTTCAGTCGTGGAGTCTTGAAGGCTGAGAAGAACTGTGTTGGGAGAATCAAATGAATATTCCTTTTCCTTCTTATGCCAGGATGCTTTGTATTATCAGTTCTGAGCATCCGGGCATCAGATCTTTGAAGCAGTGGAATGAAGACTGAAGCTTCAGAATTAGTATAAAGTGGGCAAGTTAATTGTTAAGCAATAGATCCTCTGAGAAGGTGATGAAGATAATTTTATAAGGTGCACCTAGCTGAATGCACATACTTTGCACCTATTTTATAAAGCATGGGTGTATTTTATAAAATAGGGGCATTAGTGGTTGAAAACGTGGAAAACGTGTTAAATCGAGGGGTGATCATTAACACCAGCCCTATGGCTGGTATAAATGCCCACGCCAGGATTTCTAAAGAACATCCATAAACTATAGTATTTTATCATTTCTATGTGCAACTGTGTGCTCTGCCCATGTTCCGCCTATGTGAACGCCCACAGCAAAAGTGCGTGCCGTTGGCCTAACGTGCATACTTATAGGATAGTGACTGGTTAAAGTGCACATGTTGCATCATAAATCATTGAAGATAACGTGATTTACGCCTGTATAGCACATAACTTTCCATTGCTCCTTATAACGTAGCCCACAATGTGTGTAAAGGGGATAAGGCATTTTATTTTCATGTGTTTAATTTCTGCATACCTGTGAGTCTTCTCTAACCTTTATCAGTTTCGTAATTACATCAGTGTTTCTCCCACACAGGAATTAAGTATTTCTGGTTTTCATTTCTTTTCCTTTTCCCATAGCTTCCTATGAATGTGAGCCTTGTAACTGGTTAGGAGAATATTTAGACAAGGAGTGGAGGAGTGGCCTAGTGGTTGGGGCAAGGTACTTCGGGCCGGAAGGTCGGGGGTTCAAATCCCACTGGAGGACAGCAACCTTGGGCCGGAAGGACTGGGGTTTCTAGTCCCACAGGTGCTCCTTGTGGTCTTGGGCAAGCCACTTAACCCTCCATAGCCCATGTTCCCTGTAAAATAGTTCTCTGTGTGCTGTGCTTTCCTGTCTAATCAATGTGTTTATACCTCAAAAATTTCCTGTCATGATTTGACAATTTCCAATCTGTAATCAAACCGCTGCTGATCGCTGGAAGTAGCGGTATACAAAGTGTAGGTAAGCATTTTTGGCTTTTTCATGCTGACATCATGGCAGGAGAGTGCCCTGTTGGAGAGATCTGGAGAACAATTCTGCCTACGGAGACATGATAATAATTGGGCATAACGGACCTGATCATATAAGATACTAACTATGCCAAACATCAGCTGGCCTAAAAATCTGCATAAATGAGGTTTCATCACTTTTCATAAAATATGCAAATAATGCTACTCTAGTTGGCCTCCTTTTCTGCTCAGTGGGTTGGATCAGCCCTGCCTCGGAACAGGAAAAGCTATGAGCAGTTTCCTCTGCTTTGCTTCATAGCTGTAAAAAAAAAAAAAATTCAGAACACTGCACTGTCCTTGGGACAGCTTGTGACACCTGGGTGCATTTACATGCGCTGACAGGACAAACGCTGATCCCAACCTCTTACATCAAAATTGTAGCAGCTCTGCCACACAAAACAGAAATTTGATCCGTCTTCGCAGTGACTGCAACAGCTGCAGTGTTTACACTATTTATTTACAGTTCTTTTGATAGATCACAGTTCCGTAAAAGACCTTGCCATCAATACAGTTTACAAAACTGACAATTCAAAAGCAAATAACAATAATGTCATTATCCAACGTCAAACAATAAACATAGACTAACAGGAGCCAATAGGAAGGGATGCATAGAGCAACAATCTCTATTAAAAGACGGTAATTAATCAGACACAATAAAGGGACTTTCCTGGGTGACTGGCCTTCACCAAGAATGTCTTCTATGTCTGAATGTAGCCCAACCCAGCTACAGCTAGTGTGGGGGCGAGATGGGAGATGAGGCAAGATCCCCTTCTGGTTACCATGGCGGCTGAGTAAGGCAAGGTGAACAGTGACTGCCCACCAATAATGAAATGGCAAACGTGAGATAGGAAAAGGGGGGAGGCTTCACCTAATGTAATCCCTTCCAAAATAATTGCTCTTTGGATTTTACATTTCAAGTAACATTTATAAGGATCAATCGGACTCGTGGAAGTGTGCATGGCAAAAATGTTTGGTTCATTTCATTTTGTCCACATTTTATATGATTTTATTTCGTTATATCATTTGCTTTTAACTTGGTAAAGGGGGAAGCTGCTACCCCCCTCCTTCTTCCCCATCAACCTTATTATGCTTCTGACTACCTTACCCCTCCCCCCTCCCCAGGCAAGTTGCCTGAGTAGAAAGCTCTTTGCCCCAACCTGGGGAGTTCATCTACTACTGTCTAAAATGGATCCCCCTCCCCATTGCCTTCCAGAGCAGGAGAAAGTATCACTGATTTTTTTTCCTTGCTCCCCTACTGATTGATAAGATACCGGCAAGCAGCACTATACCATACCTCCCAGCATCATTAGCAATTAGCACAGGACACAGAGATGCTGGGGGGAAACATTTTCCACTTCTAACACATCATTATTTCATACAATTTATTGGTAACAACGAATCAATGTAAAATTAGGAAAGTTTGGAAATATTAAGCTTCTGAGTTTGTCTTGGTACAACTTGTTGCACATTGCCTTGGGTGAATTTTTTTCAAAAGAGCAGTAAATAAATCATAATAAATAAGTAAATAATATTTAAACCATATTAAGGGGTAATTTTATAAAAGCCACCTAGATTTATGCACAAACACCACATGCGGCCCTATTCTGTTAAGTGTTCACACGCATTCAATTCCGCATGCTTTCACTATGGGCACTGCAGAGGGACGGAGTTTCGGCGGAGCATGAGGTTATGATGCATAGATTATAAGATGCTAGAATTCATGTGCATTATTTACAAATTGAGAAATGGGCATTCAAACCAGCTCTTGGGTTGGTGTAAGTGATCACGCCTTAAACTGACATGCATTTTCAGACATTCACGCTAGCATTTTATAAAGTACACGTGAACGTGACTTTATCAAATAGACATGAAAATGAGCATAAACATACATGTTAACTACACATGACTTTATAAGATTACTCTCCACAAAGATAATTTATAACAAGGGCCTCGAGGCGAGAAAGATAGACAGAGCCTTTATAAAATATTTGCAAATGATGTGCCTATGCACCTTCCCAAAATTACCCAAGAAAAGCAGGTGCACACATTTAAACCTACTTCGAGGCCAGTGTAATTATGGTTGGGTATGTGCCAGTAGGAATATGAAAGTAATATACACTAGCATTTTGACCTAATTACCCACCATTGCTTTTGACTCAATAAAAACAATAATATCAAAACTATGAATGGTGGGATCAGTTTAACTCTACTTTAAAAACTTATTATAAATCAAACATATTCATATCATTAGATTTTATTTATAACCTGCTTACTATTTTAAAATAGGATTGGGGCTCAGAGAACTTTTTATTTATATGAACAACTTGTCAGCCCTAGAATAAATTCAATGGGTTGACTCTGTTCTCAAACATGATTTCGTCCTTGCCCCGCCAAGTTCCCACATATTTTGAATTGCGTTTAAAATCAGTCCTTTCTGCAGGTAAAATTAACACAACTGTATAATTTGCTGTACAATAAAGTAAAAAAAAAAAGAATTTATCAGATAAGGCTTGGTAATGATCTCTCTTATGCAAGACTGACCATTTATCTAGTTGCTACTTTGGTCAGTTTTTGAAGAAGTGATGAGAAAACAAGGAATGATTTCTGTAGAAGCTTTGAAATGAATGCTTTAATTACAGATTGCTTCATCAGAGAAAGGGAAATTCTCGGCTAATCAAAGCCAAGACTAATCCACAAAACTCCAAAGATTACATCAGGGACGGGTCAACCTCAGATCAAAAAACAATTAATTGTTTTTGGACCTCAGATTCAATGTTAACAATGATTTATGTCAACATATTTATTTAGCCCATTTTATTCTATATCAATATAAAAAGTTATTTAATATATCAAATTAGTGTCTGTATATCATTATATCTTTTTAACGAAGTTCACTCAAACATCAGCCTTAAAGAAATTCAAACAAGTAGCCATAGTGCCATGTTTTGAGCCTCACAGTTATTTCAGTAGAAAGGTTCTGCATCAGAGAATGGTCTGTATCACCTCCTCAAAACGTCACACAGACATGTCATTCAGCCTGGCCATTATGGTTTTGTCTCCACAAGGGAAGCATCTTCAGGATGACCTTACAAAATATATTGCACGAGGAGTCAATCCGTTGATATTAGTTATGTTTGATTTCTAATAAGTTTTTTTTTAAGCAGAGTTAAAACTGATCCCAGTATTCATGTCTTTTGATATTGTTGTCAGTAAGAATAAGCACAAATGCACATAATTAACATAACATAAAAAAAAAACATTAAAACCCCCACCTCCTGGTAGACCAGCCCAAAGGTATTTGATGCCTTCTTAGGCAAACTTTCAGCCATACGCCCCTCCCCCAACACACACACATAGTCCAGTGCTGAATCTTCCCATTCTTTGGCTTCTCTTTCCCTCACCTGGTGTCCAGCACCTCCCAGTCCCTTCCAGGAGCCACCCTATATCTCTTCTTCCCTCCCCCTCCCCCACCTGATAGTCCAGCATCAATTTGTTATAAAAATAAAACGTTTTGATGGGATAAAGAAAATACTTTCACCATGAGATTCCCAACAGTGAATACTGAACCTCGCTGTCACGGACATGCAGTGTACATAGAACAAACAAATGGGCTTTTTGCTATAAATGCACTGCATATCAGCTCTTTTTCCTTCTTGCAAATGTTTTCAAGTAAACAAAGACTGAGGTTGCTAGCCTCTGTTTCCTTGTAGATGATGTGAACTGACTGGGAAGAGGGAGGGGTGGAAAAGGGGTTTTATGTGTGTTTTAGCAATGTGTATATATATGGGAGGTGGGAAGTGTATACACCTCCCACATAGAGCTGCATATATATATATATATATATATATATATATATATATATATATACTCACTCGGGTCCCCACAGGCGACTTTACCATGTGCATAGGGGCAGGGGGCCCGAGTCTCCACATTGTTGCCTGCTATGAACTCATGTCACCAATTGTCATGTACACCTGTCTTTCTCTGTGATGTGGTTCTACTGTGCACAGACTCTTAATAAACATGTCGCCTACATTGAGATCTTGTGTCCTACCTCCCTTCTTAATGTGTGCATGTGCAGTACATAGTACATTGCTATTCCAACTGTATAATGTGCTGGGGAATCCTTTTACACATGCTGTGGGCACAGAGTCTGCCAGATGGTGGACCAGTAGTCTTGGCCTACTGCAGGGTGGATGGCTGAGCAGGCAATGGCTGTCCATTAATAAAGTGAAACCTGTATAGATGCTGAACATCACCAACTCAGCCCTCATTAGGCGTGGACAACCCCTGGCACTGGAGCCATGCCTCGCAATGTACCATGGGGCAGATATTGAGCTATGGTGCAACATCACACATAGTGTGCATGCTGATGTGGGTGTAAGTATGTCTCCACCTGACCGGTGTCTGTATACAGACCCACTGGCCACCTCTTCCCCTGGACCATCCAGTGGATGATGGCAGTAGCTGTGTGCAACAGGGAGAAGGTGCTTTATGGGGGGGGGGGGAGGGTGTGCATGGGTTGTACCTGTGGCCAGCTGTTAGAAAGGACTGTTTCAGACGGAGTCCCAGGCCCTTGCAATGCTGCATATGTCTTGTAGCGCTATACAAATGTTCAGTAGTAGTATCATATGCTTGACCAGGTGTCACCATGGTGACATGGGGGGCTGAGGATGAAGTAGTAGGCATACAGGTATTCACATGTCTCAGGATAGGGCCATATTGCACATGTTGTTGACATGGAGTGGTGGAAAGCTGCATAGCTACATTGGAGGGTTCGCGCACATGCAAACACGTCACTAGACACATACTGCCAACGTCAAAAATGATAATTTGTTTGGCCACCTGGGCCATCTATCTATTTGCATATCTCTTATAAGAAAATGTAATACAGATTTCTACATGGCCCCAGTCCTTAGCACATGGCATACCTGCTCTACTCCCCATCATCCCCCTCCTTATTGGAGTGGCTGGAGCAGAGATACATGCTATGAGCTATTGTAGAGCTCTTATCATGGCATGTATCTCTACTCGCAGCCCTTCCAGGTGCATCACCATGAGGTCTGGTGACCTGGTTATAAAGCAAAGCTCTTCTGTACCACCCATCACAAGAACATGTGGTGCAGCAGGACCTCAGGGTCCTCGAAGGTCCTGAGGGTCCAATGGAGATGCACTTGGACCAGTGGACAGGCAGATTGGACAGGCTTGGTGTCCACTGACTGCAGTGGATCTCCAGCCTGTCCACCTGCCTCCTCCCACCTTTCCCACTCCCCTCTCCTCTTCTTCCAACCCCATCTCCCTCTCCCACCCCACTCTACCCTCTCCCTCATCCCATCTTCTTCTTAACCCCATCCCTCACCATTACCTCCTCCATCTCTAGTTCCTATCCTTTAACCTCCCACATAGATCCCAGCATAGGGATCCTCTGTGCTTGGTCCTCTCTCCCTCTCACATCCTGAGCAACCCATAGCTAGACCATGTTTGCAGGGCTGCTGCATTAATGTCTCCTGGCCCTGCTACATGCCCTGCTACTTGCAACTTTGGGCCCTGTGACCGCTGTCCTCTCCCAGCTCCCTCCACTCCTCTGTCTCTCTCCAACATGGAAGACACCCCTAATGAGGAGCTGCTGCTACCTGCCTCTGTGGTGGTGGTGGCGATGGTGATGATGGTGGTGTTGTGGGGGGTCTTCTGGCCTTTGTGCCACTGCAAAAAAAGGTGGTGAGGGTAGCAGGGATGCAGCTTCTGCTGCTGCTGCATCTGCAAAACAGGTGGGTGGCACTTACTGTAGCCCTGTGACGTGGTGCCGCTGTACACATGCAATGAACACTGGAGAAAAATTACCATGGTACCATCATGGCTCTTTAATGACTACTACTACTAACACTGATTAAAAGAGGGCTGCTACACAGTACCCTGTCCTGTGCTGCTGAGGTAAGCTATATTCTTATTTGATTTAAATTATAGCTCTTTGCTGCTGCTAGGCTCTAACTTATTATGAAATTTAAACTACAAGCTCTCTGCTGGGTTCCAAATTTAACCAGAAAGCTCTCTTCTGTGTTTTAAATTTAAACTAAAAGTACTTTGCTGATGCTAGGCCTTGAGTGACTATTAAATTTAAACTACAAGCTCTCTGCTGGGTATGAAATGTAACCAGAAAGTTCTCTTCTGTGTTGTAAATTTAAACTTAAACTGCTGCTACTAGGCCCTGACTGATTTAACAAAAAATAGTGGGTTCACAGATTAATTAGCTTTAATAGAAAGAATTCCTTTCAGAAAATTCCCAGAAGTATATACTCACAATTGCAGATCTCTCTTCAGAAGTAACAGTCCCCTTTTCTAGTCCTTCTGGTTGAGCTATTTATGCCTGTCCTGCTGAGGTAAGCTGTGACCAACTTCCTGGATGATTAACAGTCCTTGCTTGGATAGAAGGGGTCGTTCAAAATGGCCTTTTGACCTGCCACCTGGTGTTAACACCTATTGAAAAGGTTTCACAGGTCTCTTGCCTCCTAGGTAGAAGGCCTCTTTGTAAAGGTCTCTAGAAGACTTTATTTGCTGCTCAAAGAGTACTGACCCTGTTTTGCCTTTTGTGATAATCTATTTTCTTATTTGATTTAAATTATAGCTCTTTGTTGCTGCTAGGCTCTAACTTATTATGAAATTTAAACTACAAGCTCTCTGCTGGGTTCCAAATTTAACCAGAAATCTCTCTTCTGTGTTTTAAATTTAAACTAAAAGTACTTTGCTGATACTAGGCCCTGAGTGACTATTAAATTAAAACTACAAGCTCTCTGCTGGGTATGAAATGTAACCAGAAAGTTCTCTTCTGTGTTTTAAATTTAAACTTAAACTGCTGCTACAAGGCCCTGACTGATTTAACAAAAAATAGTGGGTTCACAGATTAATTAGCTTTAATAGAAAGAATTCCTTTCAGAAAATTCCCAGAAGTATATACTCACAATTGCAGATCTCTCTCCAGAAGTAACAGTCCCCTTTTCTAGTACTTCAAGACTCAGATCTGACAATGTACATAGTTATATGAAAATAGTTCTGTCTGTCCTCTCAGGATACAAAAGGCCTGTTTGAAATTTATTTATTTTTATTTATTTATTTTCTGAATTTCTATACCGCCTTTTACAGAGATTGAGGGTGGTTTGCAATGAACAGAACAAAACATTTTACATAGAACATGGGTGTTACAAAGCGTTTAAAAACATTAACAGTGATCAATGACTGTAAACATGGAATATGATTACGATCTGATCATGAACTACTTACAATAAACAAATAGTTTTAATATACAAATGTACATGGGTGATTCAAGTCAGTGCTGAGTATGTTGCTGATGTGAGAGACCTTTGTTAGATAATTGTAGGGGGATTGTGGAGTGTTCTAGTGGATTCCCAAAATGTTCAATAAACAGGTGTCTTTTAATTTCCTTGCGAAATGTGAAAAGGTCGTTGATCACTCTTAATCTTTCTGGAAGGGAGTTCCAGAGCATAGGCGCAAAGTAAGTAAAAGCTCCGTTACTGGTAGAATGGATAGTTTTACGGAGGTCAGTTGGGATTATTAAGGTATTCTGGGAGCATCATATTCATTGAATGAACGGTATGTTAATCAGAGATGTAAGAAATGTTGGAGCTATCTTCCTAAAAAGCTTAAATGTGATCAACAGAGATTTATATTTGATCCGGCTTAAGATTGCCAAGCAGTGCAAACTGATGTGATCTATGATACGGGTCTTCCAAATTTGACATGTTGAATTTAAGATGTTCACTGTAATTCTTCTTGGAGTTTAAGATGTTCACTGTAATATTTCTTTGAGTTCCATGTAAACCGCATTGTGCGGCAATAGTTCATTGAGTTCCCTGTAAACCGCCTTGTTTCCATGGATAAAGCGGTATATAAAACCTAAAAATAAATAAAAAATAAATATCCAGCCCTGGCACTGAATATCTGGGTAGCTAAAGCGGTGCAAGTTAGGCCAGGGTTACCTGCATCTGACTCTCGCTACCCGGGCAGCGGCTCAATATTGCAGCCTCCGATCTACCCTAGAATGCTTCCGCTCAGCACTGGGGCATGTAGCAGCGGCACCCAGGGATTTTCAGTAGCACTAACCATGTTAGTGACGCTGAATATCCCGTAGAGTGGCATTTACATAGATGGCAGGTCTGCAAACCATGAAATTGTCCCCCTCCAAACCCAAAATATACAGTTGCAAGCTCAGTCAGTTCCTGACCAGAAATTTAGGGTACATGACTGGATACAATTCTCTAGCTTTACACGCTCAGACTTGGATAGAATATTGACTATTTTAATGTACCCAACCTCACCTCAATCCTTTCTGTCTAGGCAGAAACAGCAAAAGTGATTTTACTCTTCACTTATGATGTAATATAAATACATCTTTTGGTGAGGGAATTTTTTCAGAATCATTAAGAGGCAGGTTTGTAAATAAATCTCATTGATTGGCTTAATAAATCAATCAGTCAATCAATCTTGAAGAGAAACTTAGGATCAACTCCTATATCATCTACATGGGAATGTTCCTCAAAGAGGTATCCAGGGGTCTTGAGACCTTTACTCCTTTCCTCCCAGATGACAAGAGAGCAGATTATTTTGCCCTAGTCACGCATAGCGCTGCGTACAACTGGTAGCGCTATGTAAATGCTAAGTAGTAGTAGTAGAATAGCCAAAATGTTTCAAAGTTTGTCAATAGGGCTACCTTCGATGCTTTTGAATGCACAAACAGGACCTCAGCAATATGCATTGGTGCACGTAAAATTGCATGGCTTCAAGACTCAGTTCTTGAACAGTAGGTTCAAGATAAGTTGGGCAACATACCTTGCACAGGGGAAAACCTCTTTGGCAAAGACTGGAAAGATAAGGCTTCTCAGTTAGTCAGAAAGCACAACTCTAAAGAGACTGTCCAGAACAATAGCTGACCCTGCTAGGAAAAAGAAACCTGCAAAGAAGTCTTTCTACAATAAGAAGATAGTCTATTATTTTTATCCTCCTACTTCTCATTACCAGGATCAGGCCCCACAGAAGAGGCAGCAGCATCCTAAGCAACAGAAGAAGCCACAGGTGGCTAAATCTCAACCAGATCTGCAGCCACAGTCTGCACCTCATTTTTGACTTTCCTAGAGAACATTGCCATCCTGCCTCTGGAGGACCCTCATACCCTCCACATAGCAGGCAGATTGTGTCACTACGCCCACAGACGGCACCTCATCACCTTAGAGCAGTGGACAGTCACAGTAGTCCAGGAAGGGTACAGACGTCATCTGCAAACTCTACCCCCCTCCACTTTCATGGGGGAATATCAAATACAAGCCCCACTTACTGCTCTTCTATAGGACAAGGAGTCTTCTCTCTGTCTCAGAGTGCCATAGAAGATGTCCTAACATCCCAACAGGGAATGGGCTTCTACTCAACGTACTTTCACATTCCAAAGAAAACCAGAGGCTACAGGCCCATTCTGGACCTTAGAAACCTCAACAAGTTTCTAGTCCACGAAAGGTTCAAGATGATCTCTCTCGGGATTCAGACCTTTAAATTTTAAGTATTTAATGAACAGATAAACCTCTTCCAAAGACGAGGAAGCTGTAAAACTAGAGGGCATAACATGAAGCTGCAAGGGGGTGAAATGAAAGGCAAGGTCAGGAATTACTTTTTCACTGAAAGGGTGGTGGATGCTTGGAATGCCCTCCCAATGGAAGTGGTGGGGACAAATACAATGACACAATTCAAAATGGCATGGGACAGACACAGTGGATCCCTCTATAGCAGCAGGATAAAATCAAAATAAACATAACTATCTCTTATATCTGAACAAATAGGGGTGACCTGCACGGAGCAGTGGGTACACCCCTAAACAAAGGCATGGGGAGGGGTGGCCTGCACAGAGCGGCAGGTGCACCTACTCTTACCGCCTTGCTGGGCAGACTAGATGGACCATACTGGTCTTTATCTGCCATCATATACTATGTTACTATGTTAGACAATATTAATGCTCATAATTATCTCCCCTCCCTGGGAAAGAAGATAGAAAAGCAGTGCTCCAACAGCTAAGTCACCATTTGGAAGGGAATACTATTGTCAATTGTTATTGATCAGGCTTTGGCATTAATCAAAGCTGTGAAATGATGCTGTTAGACTCATACTTTTTGAGTCCAGGAAGATCATGGCAGGGATTGTCTGCTGATCCTTCCAAATCTTACAACAGCTTTTAATGCATTGGGCTATGATGTTCTACTACATAGTCTACAAATGGTTGGAGTCAGGGCCAGCCCAAAGGTTTCTGCCACCCCAGGCGGAAGCCCTGGCCATGCCGCCCTCCGCTTTCCAAGTCACACCATCCCCCCCCCCCCCCTCTTCTGAGCTGTGCCACTACCGCCAATTCTGTTGGCGGGGTTGTTGGAGGGGGGGCAGCTTGGCTTGGCACGGCAGAGCCCATGGAAGGCCATGTGCTTCGGCCCACAGAGGTCTGCTGCCTTTGCCAGCTGCCTAGCCTTCCTACTGGATGAGCTGGCCCTGGTCGGAGTTGAGCGATTGGTCTACAAGTGATTTGACTTATTTCTAACAAAGGGATCATCTGTAATCAAGAATACTAAATCAGTTTCTTCTATACAACAGTCATCTTTTGGGGTCCCTCAGGGCTCCATCCTCTCCCTGACTCTTTTTAACATCTGCTATCCATGCACATCCTCCCCCTATACCACCCCCACCCCTCCCCACATACACCGATTCCCTAACATATATCATTGAAATGTCTGGATTTGAATTCCATTTTTCCCATATGACATCCAACTTGCTGCAACCATTAATAGAGACCAGAGGTCTAGAGAGCTGTCATCCTGAAAACAATGAAAGAAGGTGAAATTAAATTTGGTAAAATATGAAACCTTATAAATATCCAGATGGAAGAGGAATCTATTGTATTTCATTCTCCTGGCAGAATTCCTATGGGAATAAAGCCTAATGTTCATAGCTTAGGCATAATTTTTGACTCCAAATTGTCCTTCGCCACTCAGATTCCAACTACTTTAAATCTGCATTTTGTGGTTTACACATTTTATGACAGCTGAGATCCTTCCATGCCATTACAAGATCTGCGATCAGTGTCTCATGCTTTAGCTCTTTCAGAACTGAAATGCTATAATTCATCGTACTGTGGTTTAATCCATAGGCAGCAGAATGTGATGGGCCACTGGAGCCATGGCCTGATCAATATTTTGCCCGTCAAAGAGGGTGGGACCAGAGACTGGTTTGTTTGGTCCCTCCAACCAAAAAGGTGTTCCCTTTCCTGTGCTTTAATCAAACATTTCTAAGCTCTTTATCACAAGAAAAGTCATATCAATTGCCAAAAAACAATACCATTAAAGAAGGGGCAACAAAAAATAACATAAACAATCGTATTGCAGAAATATTAACACTCATATGTCCTTTAAACATGTATAGTGGCTGAGCATTGCTGGCGGTCTGTAAGAATTTTCAGCAGTTCTGTAAGTATAGTGTTACTGAAAATTCATGGCTAGGACAGCTACTGCTACTAAGCGCTTTTGAATAGTGGTCTGCCCAGTGTTAAGCCTCTGGATCAGTAGTGCACTTCTTTACATCTGGGTTTAATAACTAATGCCTTCATTACTATTGGATGTAAGCATTCAAAAACACTCAAAGAAATATATGAGGACAAACAGGATAATAAATAAAACAACAATAAGAAAACAATTCACAAGCAATGCCAAAACTGGCAACAGTTTAACCCTCAACCCCAGCCCACAAAAAGGGAGAACAAAATAAAGAAAATAAACCCAAATGCCAATAATGCAGGAAAAAGACAGGAAGGTACCAGAAGACAACACAAAATCATACAGTGGGGGGCCACTACTCACAGCAGCTCTACGTGAATCCAAGAGCGCCAACAGCTGGGATGGATCATAAAAAATATAAGAGTTAGAGTGGAATTTAACCAAGCATTTGCAAGGAACCTTTAGGAAAAATTGTCCTCCCAGCTGCTGGACACCAGGGCGAAGAAGGAGAAACTCCTTTCTTCGTCTTTGCATAGCCCTAGAAAAGTCCGGATAAATCTGGACATTGAACCCTTTAAAGTCTATACTTCTCTTACGGAAATAAACCCTAAGAAACCCGTCCCAGTCTGATAGGAGTGAAAACCTAACTAACAAAGTTGCAGAGCTAAATGACTCCACATCTGAAGATTCCAAAAGCGCAGAAACATCCAATGAATCTACCAGTTGAACACCAGGAATCTCTCCACCACCAGGAGACCTTCTACCCAGTGGCAGATAATACATTTTTGCTATAGGAGGATGAGATTCCACCGGTATACCAAATACCTCTAGTAAATACTGTTTAAAGAGCTCTCTAGCACTTATAAGAGTAGAACATGGAAAATTAATAATACGCAAATTAGAATATCTAGCATAATTCTCCAGTGTCTCAATCCTAGCTTGCAAAGTAAGAGCATCTTTACACAAAGCATTAACAGAATCCCCCACAGCAGCCGTCTTGGTTTAAGTCTCAGTTAAAAGTTGTAAGGAGGAAAGCACTTCAGTATGTTGCTGCAACTGTTGGTTAAGTTCTTGCACTTGCCCAAACAAAGCCTGCACCTGTGGGAACAACTTTTCCCCAAGGCTGGCAATGGTTGTCCAAATTGCCTCCAAAGTAAAGACTGCCGGGCGAGCAAGGACAGAAGTACCTGGAGTCTCAGCCACTCCTGCTCTGTCTCCTGGAGCCTGAAGAACTGCAGGTAGGTCTCCTGTAGCGGCCATAGATCCAACCGCTGTTCCAGCAGTTTGTTGTAAAGACCAAGCAACTGGGAGCTGGTCCGGAGGAGCAAACACGCTCTCATGCTGTTCTCCTGCACACACCGCAGGCAACCCTCCAGCAACTGGAAACAGACCTCCTCGAGCTCCTGTCACCGTTGCTAAGCCCGCTGATGAATCCCCAACTGCTGCGGCCCTTGGCGGATGCCACTGCACCAGCGATGTGATGTCTGGCCTCGAGCTGCTGGACAAGCAGTCCTGCTCTGCTCCGCTGCCAATAGGGCTCTCTATTGTCAGCAACCCTTCTGGTCGCCACTCGCCGTGCACCACAAAGGAATCTAAGTTCCCAAAAGGTAACAGGGTAGTTACTGCCGGCACTCTGGAGGGCTTAGGCGCCGGTTTTGCCTTCCTTTTCCCCATCGACGATAGGGCGGCTCACAGCACAAACCCACCAGCCATCAACTATTGGATTTAAATGAACAGTGTGCTGATGTTTGTGCAGTCCTTTGTACAGAGTTTTCTTATGTGCATAAATGACCTAGAAAGTGGAATAATGAGTGAGGTTATCAAATTTGCAGATGACACAAAACTATTTAAAGTTGTTAAAACCCAAGGGGATTGTGGAAAATTGCAAGAGGATCTTGATAAATTGGAAGACTGGGCATCAAAATGGCAGATGAAATTTAATGTGGACAAGTGCAAAGTTATGCACCTAGGGAAGAACAACCCAAACTGTGGTTACACGATGCAAGGTTCCACATTAGGAACCACCACACAGGAAAAAGATTTAGGCGTCATTGTGGATAACATGTTAAAACCCTCGGCCCAGTGTGCAGCGGCAGCCAAGAGAGCAAATAGAATGCTAGGTATCATAAGGAAAGGAATGGAAAATAAAACAAAAGATATTATAATGCCTCTATATCGTTCCATGGTGAGACCGCACATTGAATATTGTGTGCAATTCTGGTCGCCGTATCTTAAAAAGGATATAGCGATATTAGAAAAGGTTCAGAGAAGAGCCACCAAAATGGTAAAGGGGATGGAAGGATACCCCTATGAAGAAAGGCTAAAAAGGTTAGGGCTCTTTAACCTGGAAAAGAGACGGCTGAGGGGAGAACATAAGAACATAAGATATGCCATACTGGGTCAGACCAAGGTCCATCAAGCCCAGTATTCTGTTTCCAACAGTGGCCAATCTAGGTCATATGTACCTAGCAGTTTCC
Organism: Ichthyophis bannanicus; assembly: GCA_033557465.1. Classification (NCBI taxonomy): domain Eukaryota; kingdom Metazoa; phylum Chordata; class Amphibia; order Gymnophiona; family Ichthyophiidae; genus Ichthyophis; species Ichthyophis bannanicus. The sequence goes on along the minus strand of CM066043.1, from coordinate 208,809,511 downwards.
CCAAGGGACACAGGTTCCACAATGCTTGTATTGGTTCAAGCATTGATATCCTGGGTCCCTTCTTAATAATGGTTTATGGACCTTTCCTCCAGGAACGTGTCCAAACCTTTTTTAAACCCAGCTACACTAACAGCCTTTACTACATCCTCCGGTAACAAATTCCAGAGTTTGATTACACGTTGAGTGAAAAAATATTTTCTTTTATTAGTCTTAAATAGTTTACCCTGTAGCTTCATTGCATGTCCCCTAGTCTTTCTATATTCTGATAAGGTAAACAATCGATCTACGTTTACCCGTTCCACTCCGTTCATTAATTTATAGACTTCTATCATATCTCCCCTCAGCCGTCTCTTTTCCAGGTTAAAGAGCCCTAACCTTTTTAGCCTTTCTTCATAGGAGTATCCTTCCATCCCCTTTACCATTTTGGTGGCTCTTCTCTGAACCTTTTCTAAAATCGCTATATCCTTTTTAAGATACGGCGACCAGAATTGCACACAATATTCAAGCTGCGGTCTCACCATGGAATGATATAGAGGCATTATAATATCTTTTGTTTTATTTTCCATTCCTTTCCTTATCATACCTAGCATTCTATTTGCTCTCTTGGCCGCTGCTGCACACTGGGTCAAGGGTTTTAACATGGTATCCACAATGACGCCTAAATCTTTTTCCTGGGTGGTGGTTCCTAATGTGGAACCTTGCATCGTGTAACCATAGTTTGGGTTGTTCTTCCCTAGGTGCATAACCTTGCACTTGTCCACATTAAATTTCATCTGCCATTTTGATGCCCAGTCTTCCAATTTATCAAGATCCTCTTGCAATTTTCCACAATCCTCTTGGGTTTTAACAACTTTAAATAGTTTTGTGTCATCTGCAAATTTGATAACCTCACTCGTTATTCCACTTTCCAGGTCATTTATGAATATGTCAAAAAGCAGCGGACCCAGCAGAGATCCCTGGGGTACACCACTATTCACCTTTCTCCATTGGGAAAATTGGCCATTTAGCCCTACCCTCTGCTTTCTATCTTTTAACCAGTTCCTGATCCACAATAGTACACTGCCTCCTATCCCATGACTCTAGTTTTGCCAAAAGTCTCTCATGAGGGACCTTGTCAAAGGCTTTCTGAAAGTCCAGATACACAATATCAACCGACACACCTTTGTCCACCTGATTATTCACTCCTTCAAAAAAACATAACAGATTAGTAAGAAAAGATCTTCCTTGTCTAAAGCCATGTTGGCTGTCTCCCATTAGGTCATGACTATCTACATGCTGAGTAATTTTATTCTTTATGATGGTTTCTACCATTTTTCCCGGTACTGATGTCAGGCTCACCGGTCTGTAGTTTCCCGGATCACCCCTGGAACCCTTTTTAAAAATTGGTGTTACATTGGCGATCCTCCAATCTTCAGATATTAGAGATGATTTTAATGATAGTTCACAGATTACTAATAGCAGGTCTGCAATCTCGTATTTCAGTTTCAACACCCTTAGATGTATACCATCCGGCCCAACTATTAGATCAGTTGATCTAATAGTTGTAATACATCTTCCCGATGTATCAATATTTCCTTCAATTCTTCCGCACCTTTAAATACCACTTCAGTCATGGGTAACATCCCTACATCTTCCTCAGTAAAGACTGAAGCAAAGGATTCATTCAGTCTCTCCGCTATCGCCTTGTCGCCTCTTAGTGCTCCTTTAACCCCTTTATCATCTAATGGACCAACTGACTCTCTCACAGGTATTTTGCTACGAATGTACTTGAGAAGGTCTTTACTTCGCGTTTTTGCTTCCGCAGCAAGCTTCTTCTCAAATTCTCCCTTTGCCTGCCTTATCATTGCCTTGCATTTGACTTGCCAGTGCTTGTGCTGTTTCCAGGTTTCGTCGTTTGGCTCTTTTTTCCATTTCCTGAAAGATGCTTTTTTTGGCAACAACAGCCTCTCTGACCTCACCTTTAAACCATGCTGGCAGTTTTTTGGACTTCCTTCCACTTTTCTTAAAGCGTGGAATACAGCTGGTCTGGGCTGCCATGGTAGTATTTTTCAACAACAGCCAAGCCTGATGTACGTCTTTAACCTTTGCAACTGCTCCTTTTAGTTTTTTCTTAACTGTTTTCCTCATTTTATCATAGTCTCCCTTTCGAAAGTTAAAAGGTAGTACTGTGGATTTCCTTACTATCCCTCCTCCACTAATTAAATCAAAGGCGATCATGCTATGATCACTATTGCCAAGTGGCCCCAACAACCTTATCTCTTGCACTAGATCTGGTGTTCCACTAAGGATTAGGTCTAATATGGCTTCCCCTCTGGTCGGTTCATGAACCAGCTGCTCCAAGAAGCAGTCATTTATTTCATCTAGGAACTTTATCTCCCTAGCATGTCCTGACGTGACACTGACCCAGTCGATACCGGGGTAGTTGAAATCACCCATTATTATTACTGTGCTGTAACTTTTGTTAACTTCCTTGATTTCTTTGAGCATTTCATCATCCATTTGGTCATTCTGGCCAGGCGCTCGATAGTACACCCCCACTGCCATTGCCTTCCCCCTTTTACATGGAATTTCAATCCATATAGATTCTACAGCAGATTTTGTTTCCTGAAAAACTTTAATCCTTTCTGACTCAATTCCCTCTCTAACATAGAGAGCAACCCCTCCACCAATTTGATCAGCTCTATCATTACGATATAGTTTGTACCCAGGTATCACAGTGTCCCACTGGTTGTCCTCCTTCTACCATGTCTCTGATATTCCAATCATATCTAACCTTTCATTTAGTGCTATATATTCTAACTCTCCCATCTTATTTTGTAGACGTCTAGCATTTGCATACAAGCATTTTAGAGAATGTATTTTATTCATATTAATTTGGCTATTGTTAGACATGGGTAATTTGGGATCTTTAAGCTCTGTCTGCTCCATACATGAGGGCATTTGGGCTACTTTACTCTTTTGTGGAACCTCTCTGCTTTTGGTAGTACCCTTCAAGGATACATTCTTCCGAACCATCCGCTCTTGGGCGACTGTCGGCTTTCCCCTAATATCTAGTTTAAAAGCTGCTCTATCTCCTTTTTAAAGGTTAATGCCAGCAGCCTGGTTCCATCCCGGTTAAGGTGAAGCCCATCCCTTCGGAAGAGCCCCTCCTTTCCCCAGAATGTTCCCCAGTTCCTAACAAATCCAAAACCCTCATCTCTGCACCATTGTCTCATCCACGCATTGAGACTCCGGAGCTCTGCTTGCCTTTTGGGTCCTGCGCGTGGAACAGGAAGCATTTCGGAGAATGCTACCCTGGAAGTTCTGAATTTCAACTTCCTACCTAAAAGCCTAAATTTAGCCTCCAGAACCTCCCTACCACATTTTCCTATGTCATTGGTACCGACATGTACCAAGACAGCAGACTCCTCCCCAGCACTATCTAAGACCTTATCTAGGTGGCACGTGAGGTCTGCTACCTTCGCACCAGGCAGGCATGTTACCAGGCGATCCTCACGTCCACCAGCCACCCAGCTATCTACATGCCTAACGATCGAATCACCAACTATAACGGCTGTCCTAACCCTTCTCTCATGGGCACATGGCCCTGGAGAAACTTCCTTGATGCGAGAGGGTTTTACATCACCTGGAGGACAGGTCCTAGTTACAGGATCACTTCCTGCCACACCAGGGTGATGCTCTCTTGTCACGTGACCTCTCTCCTCCATGGCAACAGGGATGCTGCCAGACTGGAGGTGGGACGTCAGGACTATATCCCTGTAGGTCTCGTCTATGTACCTCTCTGTCTGTCTTATGCTTTCCAAGTCTGCTACTTTAGCCTCTAGAGAACGGACTCGTTCCCCGAGAGCAAAGAGCTCCTTGCACCTAGTGCACACGTAAGACCTCTCACCAACTGGGAGAAAATCATACATGTGACACTCAATGCAAAAGACTGCAAAGCCCCCATCCCGCTGCTGGACTGCTGTCTGCATCTTAGTTTTAAGTTTGTGTTTAGATCTAAGTTCTTTACTTACTAAGGGTTGCTATGGATATTTATACTAATAAAACTGTACCTAATACGTGTAATATACCTTGTTCACCTGAAGCTTAACTAATCTCAGGTCCTTAGTGTATGACTGATTTGGGTAATGAGCTTCACCTGAGAGCACCTCCTGTCTTTAAGATGTGTAAGTACCTATAAAGCTACGATTATCCCAGGGGTGGGTGGAGGGAGGGAAATAACACTTATTAAAAGAGGGCTGCTACACATTACCCTGTCTTGTGCTGCTGAGGTAAGCTATATATATATATATATATGATAGAAGTCTATAAATTAATGAACGGAGTGGAACGGGTAAACGTAGATCGATTGTTTATGTTATCAGAATATAGAAAGACTAGGGGACATGCAATGAAGCTACAGGGTAAACTATATAAGACTAATAAAAGAAAATATTTTTTCACTCAACGTGTAATCAAACTCTGGAATTTGTTACCGGAGGATGTAGTAAAGGCTGTTAGTGTAGCTGGGTTTAAAAAGGGTTTGGACAAGTTCCTGGAGGAAAGGTCCATAAACCATTATTAAGAAGGGACCCAGGATATCAATGCTTGACTCAATACAAGCATTGTGGAACCTGTGTCTTTTGGGGAAACTGCTAGGTTCATAATGACCTAGATTGGCCACTGCTGGAAACAGGATACTGGGCTTGATGGACCTTGGTCTGACCCAGTATGGCATATCTTATGTTCTTATGTTAAATTCTTTTGTTTAGTTTCCTGCAGATTTGGCATACTGCCTTTCACAAGTTCAGAATTCAAATAAATTATAGGGAAAGAGGTAATATGCATAAATAAATAAAGACAAACACATTGTCAAACAAACAAGCAAACAAACAACTAATGATAGACAAAAGAAATAAAGAAATATCCAAGTGTAATTGTTAGGGGAAGGACAAGGGAGGAAAGCATGGGAACACGACTTTGATTTCCATACCCTTTTTAAAATCTTGAATAGGATATCTCGGTATGCAGATAGGTCGGCATGGAGCGGTAGTTACAATCCAAAGTAGAACGCATAGGACAGGGTAACCTACACAGAGCACAACCCTAAACACCTTGCTGGGCAGACTAGATGTGTCATGCTGGTCTTTATCTGCTGTCGTTTACTATGTTATTTTGTTACTTAAGAGACACCAAATAAACTACCATAAGCAGAAGAAGAGCCTCTTAAGGACACTAGCCATAAACCAACTTTTGCAGATTACAGTATTGTACACAAAATGAGAAGGTGTTTGCTGTCCTTTACAGAGATTATGTGACTTATAAGAGTAACTTTCCTCACGGATGAGCAAATTTGACTGACGTCTTATCAAGCAGAACTTCCCTGTATATCAAGCTGAATAGGGGAAAGTTCCTGATACAGTTCGCAACAGGGCCTGTAAATGAACACTGAAATTTGCTCTTCAGATTGAATGCAGCTATTACAGCCTTATTGTGCAATTACCTTGGGATTAGATCATATGTATATCACTAAACCAAACAGGGGTTTGGCATTTGGACATGCAATGACATGGAACAGTACAAATGAAACATACTACCACTAATCCATTGATGTTTTTATTTAAGATTAAAAAAAATTGCAAACCAAAATGCTAATAAACTGTGTATCTCTCGGGAACACTCCGTAGGTCAGTATGTAAAATCCTGGAATCCATCACTGTAGCACACCCTTTGGGGGGATGCAGGAGTGTAAACTCCAGATAAAGAAGTTTAAGGAACACATATATTTTGTGGGGCAGTGGTGGCTTTGTGTTCCTTGCAGGGAATGTACAAAGTTCATCTGCACTGCGGAATTTATTCATTTGAGTCCAGATTCTTCTTCCTATGAGTAGCTATGAAGGATCATCAAGCTTCTGTCAGATTGTGAGTTATGTACTGTATGAATCGGTGCTGATGCAGTAATATAGGTTCCAGCCTGTCTAGAACAGGGGTTCTCAACCCAGTCCTCAGGACACACCTAGCCAGTCAGGTTTTCAGAATAACCACAATGAATATGCATGAGAAAATAGCATACAGTGGAGGCGGGCATGCAGAGCTCTGTCGTGCATGTTCATTGTGGTTATCCTGAAAACCTGACTGCTTTGAGACCTGCTGGTCTGTAATGTGCGTGCATTGTTGCGGCAGTGCACAGACAGGTGTGCACACATTAGGTGAGATGGTAAGCAGCGGGAGCGTGTAAGTAGGGCACACTGCAGACATACATGGGATGGCATGTTTAGGCGGTGTGTGTGCATAGATGAGCGTGTAAATGGACATCTGGATAGAGATTCATGGCTGTGTCCTCAAGGCTTCTGTACATTTACATTGCTTTTTAAACAGGGAAAAGGTCTCCCCTACAGTTTGTTTGTCGACCTTTATTTCTACATATCCAAATGCATGAATACAGCAACTATAATACTTTGATTTTTTTAACACAACTTTAAGAATGAAACATCTGCTCTTGGAAATTCACGGTATTTTACTGCTACATTCTGGGTGATGGCAAGGAATTATTTTGCTTTAACATGCCATAATACTATCCAAAAAACATTTTACCCTCTCCCTTCACCTTGCATCTAGTCCTTAACTCTACTTAGCCATGTTTTACTCCACTCTGTCTACCCAGCGTTTTCTGTGTACTGTTTCTTTTATCTTCTCTCATCGAACAAGATAAAATGAAATGCAAGTAGCAGAAACTACTGTAGCTTGGAAGTAATCATTCCATCAGGGGAAGTAGGATGTCCTCCACCCTGCCAAAACTTTTCACAACAGACTGCAATATGAGCAGTTCTTAGCCTTTCCATGCCTCGGTCTTACTTCCTGTGTTGCACTGTGAGAGTGCTGCTGAGCTTGCAATAGCACCGTCTCTGCACTAAAACTAAAGCAAGGAAGCACATGCAGCTTTCCTGTATCAGGGCATAAAATGTGGGTGGCAAGAGACGGATTTAAGGCTGGAAAAAAGTTAAGAGCTTAACACTGATTTTCAGCACTAGGCTCACAAATTAGGCAAATGAATGTCAGGCATAAATTTAGGAGCTTCCGACAGCATATTCAAAAGCTTTACGCACTTTGCAGACCTGCAAACCATGTAAATGCCACTCAGCAGGCTATTCAGCAGAACATACCCGGAGTGTGCCACGGAACATCCCCACATAGCACAGGGAAATGGCCCGATTGCCAACCAATTGGTATCGGGGCATTTCAAGGGCAGAGTGGGGGCCGGCACAACTGGTCAGCAGCAATATTGGGGCACTAACTTCAAGCTGCTAAAGCTAGGAAGAAAAAAGGCTGTCCTAATTTTAGCCAATTTAGCTATCCGTCCAGTGGCTGAATATCGCCGCCGATCAGATAGCTAAATTGCTGTCCTGTGAAACCGGATATTCAGTGCTGCTGGCCGGAAATATCCCCAGCACGGAATAGCTGAGGCTAATTTAAAGCACCAATGGCCAGCCGTTTTAACTGTGCTGGTTGCCATCACTGAATAATACCTCCTGCAATTTCTAAGCTCCTAAATCAAGATGAATTTTCAGCTGATGTTCTTTTACTAAAGCTCGATAAGATTCAGCACTTACTGCATGTTTAGTGCAAAATGTAATATGTCATAATTGCAAAGACTTCGTGGTAAGTGTCAAGGGGGGTGCTTGGCATGTTCTCAGAAGTTATCACGAGGACATATCTTGTAACACACATTGGACGCAGGTGCATGTACCAGTACCCATGGAGGACTCAGTAAGGGCACCCACCGTAATTGCAACATTGACAGCACGGGCAATTGCTCCCACACTAATTGCATGCCCACTCTCCTCCTCAGCCCGCCCAGCCTCTTGCGCATTGTACAATGTGCCTCTGGTAATTGTCATGCCAGTGTGGTAAGTTACAGCAGACCCACACACATTAACTGCACAGCACATTTTAATGAAAAGCCCCTTAGGTTTCTAAGTTTAACTGAAAATAGGGCAATACATATCTATCTGAATACATTTAGGACAATAAAAAAGCAGATTTAACTTTATCTGGATAGTGGATTAAATATCGCCGCTCTATGGATAGCTCTGGCACTGAGAGCAACTTGCTATATATGTACACTCGTATTTTGTTTAAGCACCATGGCTCCTGTTTAAAAAACGCTGACCACGGATTTTAAATAACAACCTGTTTATATTTAAAATATTCAGCCAGCTACCCAGTGCATAACTTTAAATCCATAAATTATTATCCATTTAAAGTTATCTATATTTTCAATCAATGTATCCATTTAGGTGAACTAGCTGCTAAGATATTTGTTTAAGGTTATTGCTGTTATCTGTTTATAGCTGTACCTATCCATTCTTCTGCTGATTGGATAATTTGTCCATTCAGTGGTTGACTTTTTCAACTGAATGGATAACGTTTAGGCCAGGCCGAGAACACCCCTAACCTGCCTCCAGCAAAACATATAGAGCCCGATTCCATCCTAAACGTGCAGGCCCTTTGTGCGCCCGGTCGGAACAGACACACAGAGGGAGTTGCAATTCTGATCCCACGGGGCACGTTTAGCCTCGTGGGATCAGAATTGCGATCAGGCCTGTACGTGCAGGCCGGGACCATGATTCAGCCCGGCCTGCACGTACAAGCCTTGCCCAACTAACTTAGTCTGGGCTTTACAATGGAGCCATGGCGTCTGGTTGCCATGGCACCGTGGCTCCATTGTAAAACCGTGATCCCCGGCCACCGGCTCCTGAATTATTTTCCCTGCAGCCCAACCCCTGATCCGGCTCCCAAGGCCAGGGCCGGACTGCAGGGAGTGTTCTCTGCCCCCTCCCACCGCTTTGCAGCCCCAGGCCTGCCGTCCACTGCCTGATCAGGGTACATATTCCACCTCAGTTGTGGAATAAGTTCCCCATCCAAGCCATCAGCCCCTGATGTACAGGGCTGACATTGGAATCGGCCCTGTACGTCCGGGGTCAATGACTGCCCACCACCCGCCCTAACGCCACCCCCAATCTGCCCCTTCCTTGCTCCATTTAACTTCCCTGTACAACGAGTGGGGAAGTCAGACATGATCGGAATGACCCCCATAGGGCCCAATTATTCAAAGTATTTACATGGTTTAAAAAGCTGTAAACCATGTAAATGCTACTATAAAGGGATATTCATCAATTCCATTGCTACCCGCCCTGATGCCATCCATGTAGAATCAGGGCATGTCATGGACGTTTCGGGGCGGAGCAGAGACGGCACCCTTTGCTAACCGGGCATCGGTAATATTGAATCACTGCCCTGTTAGCGACCCGCAAGTAAAGATAGGCTTGGGAAAACCTTGACTATCTTTACCTATGGCAGCTAACCAGGCTGTGGTTCAATATCGCCACTGCCCAGTTAGCTTCCACGCCATGTAGGGCATTGTGGCAGACCCCAATATTCAATTCTGGTGGACGGATATGGCCCCGGATTGAATATCTGGGGTTAAAGTTCAGTGGCGACACTTATGCGCCTTAGAGATATATAGTCGTCACAACTCAGTATTAGGCTCATAACTTTCTGATGTTTAGCGGATTAATTAACCTGAATTTATCCGCTCCCCAGGCTGAAATTTAAAAACAAAAGCCACTTTTGCAGTTGGCAGTCACTGCTGACTGCATAAGTAGCTTTGAATATCATCATTATACCCAATTATGCATTCTGGGCAGGATAGTTTTGGGATGATGGTTGTGCATCCAAATATTAGTGAAGGTGCCATTAATCCTGTCCAGGTCATATTTTGTTTTGTTTTTTCTCAGAAATCACTATGTCTAGGTTGCACAGACATCTTTTTTGTTATTGTTGTATACCTTTTCAATATAACTTTTAAAATATTATGATGACATACAGTTGGAATATTTCCAATTATTTCTCAAGATACACAACATAACATTATTGGCACTACTGCATGACACCACTGCATGACTAAAGCCAGCTAAGGATTTGCAATTAACGCGCCAAACAAACACACTTTAATTGCAAAGCCTCTATGTTAGCTCTCAGGAGCATGACCAGTATGTTCTGGGCAGCTAACGCATGATGGGCCAATCTAACTTGTGTTCCATCAGGCTGGTTTCTTTTAACGAGGAGTTGTTAGGGAGCTCACTTTAAGAATTGCATTGTTGCTGAGCACACAGCAATTGCCCTAGTGCTAGCAATAAGAATGACACCTAAAACCCACTCTGCCCCTCCGCCTACTAGGCACCTCACCCTATCCATTGCCTAGACTCTTAACCATTTTCACATCCAGGACCTCTCTTAATTAGTTCAATGACATCGTTCCCCCTTGGTTTTATTTAATGGCATTACTTTAACGCTCCATTGTACTCTTTCTAGCTTTATGTTAAGTTTAAGTTCATGTTTCAGTTTAACCCACCCTGGTTGTGATAATTTTGAGCCATTGGACCTTACTGTCATTCCAAGTTGGAACCTCCTTGTTCTATGTAAACGTTTCAAAGTTCCCTTGTATGTACCGCTTTGACTCTCAGATAAGGCGCCCTATACAAGTAGCTAAATAAATAATGTGTCCTCCACACTCACACTGTCCATTTCCTGCCTCATCCTGCAATTGCCATTTAACATGCGTTTTAGTGCTTGGTGGTGGCAGACATGTCATGCATTAGTGTTCCCGACTGCCAGCTGTCGCGTGTTAAAACACATGTTAACCAACTAACAGGGTTTAGTAAAAGGGGCCCTTAGTCTTGTAAGCAGCATCTTTCTGTTGGGTTCCTTCTCTGCAGGCAAACACACATATCTTGCAAAACTTTGTGATCTCTTGGACAATGTGACTCGATGGAGACAGGGGACCTGGCAACCCCAAAGCACAGCCTATGGCCCAAAGAAGCAGGGTGCCTGGTGGCCAGAGAAGACACAAGTGATAAGGTGATAAAACGCCATGCTCTATGCTTCAGCATCATCGTGTGAAGTTCTTGCACTTGCTAACAACTCTTCTCCACAGTCTGCAGCAGCCTCGTATTTGTTCTCTATCCCTTTCAAATTCCTACCTCTTTTTGGCACTCTGCTTTCTTGGAGACTTACTGTTTCCACTGGCCCATTGAATGTCGTTGTACACTTGTTTGTTCCCAGTTTTTCATTTTGATGTTTTATTGCTTTATATTGCATCAGCTGAACTATATGTTGACCCTAGATGTAGGCATAGTTGCCGAAACTTGACCAATTTGGGTCTTCAATAAAGTATTTTTAAAGAAGACCTTTTTATGTGGCTGTGGTCTCTCTCTGCTCCTTCCATTGGCCTTTCAGAGCCCAGCCAGTTCATGAAGAAGCTTCACCAACACCAAAGCCATAGACACCAGTATAAGTGGTTTAGGGGAGGCTAAGCCTTCCCAGCATCCAGGCTAGCAACTAGGAGCAGGAGATAGATCATGCAGCACTGATTGCTTTGGCCAAGAACAGGACAAACACTAGAAGAGAGAACAAAGCAGGAAGCTAGAAGAAGCTGCCTGCCTCTTGTAGCTGCTAAATTTCCACCTTCTCTCATTGGTCCTGGCCAGCAGAAGGAGCCAATCAGCACCCAGAGAAGGGAACAACACTTTCTGCAACTTCCGCAGTGAGGAGGGACATGGAGAGGAGAGTGCAAGACAGTGTTCTGCGGAGGAGGCAGTAAGAGGAGAGAGAAAATGAATGAGAGTGGCACAGAAAGTAGAAAGCAGGAGATGTGAATGCAAGACTTCCCCAGAGGAAATGTGAAGGAAAGGAAAAAATATAATCTGTAAAGACCAAGGCCAGCCACTTCTCTGCTTCGCACTCCTCAAAAAAGCGAGTCATTGACTGCCTATGACCATGGTACAACAATGTTCCTTGCCTCACTCCCTCCCTTCCAATTTCTGTAACTTGTCTTCAAGTGCTCCAACCCCACACTGGTTGTATCCTACCCATAGACCCAGGAGTCAGCGAGACTTTCTTGCATGGGATTGGTGGAAGGATGGCAGAAAGTTGAAAGAGGCTTGTTGCTGCTTAAACCACTCTGCTTGCCAAATGGCTCCAATGCTGAGAAAAGGGCTTCACAGCATGAGAGAGCAAGACAGCCTCTAATTACAGATGACATGTTTAATGAGTGAAACTTGGCATGTCTCTCTGGCCACTAGGGCCACAAGGAGGCTCTTGCCTGCATACTGTAGAAGAACAGGGGGAAGAAGGTGTAGGGATCTCAGAATGAAATCCCTGAACATACGTCAAGCAACCCTGCCCAGCCTTGCCTCTAGCACTGACATTTTCCCACCAAGGGCCCAAGGTAATTTTCTAATGGAGAGGGTCCACCTGTGAAATTGTGAGCCTACATCTTTTCCTCTCTCCCATTAAGGACCGTCACTATTCCACATCCATGAAACTATGAACTTCTTTCTTGTTCCTCATATTCAGAAAACAATGATTTTTCCCACACTCAGTTTATTTGTAAATATTATTCTTCTCCTTCTCTTGCCTCCATATCTCTCTCGTTTTTGCCTCCTCCATAAAGCTTTGAACTTCATTCTATATAAATGACTGCTCAGTGTAAATTATTTAATCAAACTCTACATCTCCTTTCCAGCCTTTGTCTTTTCTATCAAATTCCAATTTTCTTCCTTTTGTTTCTCATTTCTATGAAAATGAGCATCTTTTAAAACCTTACATTCTCAACCTCATGAAGTTCTAAGCCCCACATTGTTCCTCCTTGCTTCAGATCAATCAAATTTCATTTTATGATTGTAGTATTACATCCTCTTGTTCTTTCAGCCTCACCTCTTTTTAAGCTCTGAAGCTCGCCTTCTGTAATCATTCCATAAAGTCATAAACCACAATCTTCCCTTCTGCAGTACCAACTCTAGTCTCCATTAATTCCGCTCTCCCCTCATCTTCTCTGAACCTTGAGGTGCTGGAACAATATTCTTCATTAACCTGCCTATAATTAGGATTTGATGAGTTCCCCATTTCTCCTTACTTCCAGGAATTTCTAACCCTCATCATTATCCAGGAATCTCTACCTCGAGCAGGCAATGGACATCTATGGTTTTGCTCATACATCATGTTTAGTGATCAGAAAAGAAGAATTGTTTTAAAAAACAAAATACAGACATACGGAGGGTTTTATTTTCCTCTCTTCCAAATCATCATTTTTGCTCAATGTAACATTATCTCAAGAAATAAATTCAGAGTTGTGTGTTTGCTTTTAAGATTACTCTTCTCTGAGTTTAGTCCAATGGTTCCATGACAGTGCTATGAATGGTTGTACTGGAAACCTGAGTTTGCTCCCAGAGCCTGCCAGGGCAGGAGATATTATGGAGACAGTGCTTGCAGCCCCGAAGAAGAGGGGTGTGCATTTATCATGGTGGATTTAATTTGTTTTGGCACCGAAAAAGTAAAAGTGCATGCATGTCACTTGTAAGCACATATACCTACAAATTAATGTATGTACAATTGATTGCGTGCATAAAAAAACCTCTAACACATACAGTATGTGCACAAAAAAATGAATAGGCAAAAACCCCACAAAAACATTCTTAAAAATCATAAAACCCTTTTTTAAAATGGGCATAAAACATTTTTTTTTGGCCGTGTACATCTCTACCCCTAAAGGATAGGGACTTTCAACTACTACACAATGGCAGCCTCTAGTGGCTAGACTCAGTGTGCTTTCCAGATGGCAGCTGATCAAGCTAAGCTCTCAAAGTTGCCAAAAAAAATATTAGGCCCAATATTCAGAAGGGTTTTTTCCAGTTGATAGGACTTGCCAACCAGATAAACTCTGCTGAGCTCGATATCCAGCAGCACTATCCAGATAGTGCTGCTAAATAGTCGGACAGTGCTGAGGTGGTCCAAGACACTTATCCAATTAGCAGTAATTTTCAGTCCACTAAGGGGTCTATTCTGACCTGTGTTTAGTGGGCTGGACATCCGATCCAGATGTCCAGGCTCATAAAACGCTGGGTTGCTGGTTTGGAAGACAGAGCTCCTCGCACGTATAGGTAAGTTGTATGGGGAGCTCTGTTCATGGGCAGGAGGGGATGGGCAGTGGACGGGAACCTGACCCCAGACATACAGGGCTGATTCTAAGGTTGGCTCTGTACGTCCAGGGGCGGCCATTTGCACGGGGGACATAGTCCAACTCGGAGGTGGAATAAGTCCCCCTGGACGGCAGAGGACGGAGGACCTGGGACCAGAAAGGAAGATGAGGGGGTACAAGGGGTTCCCCATGGCCCAACCCTGGCCATGGCAGGCCCTATTGGAGGTCGTGTGGTGGGGAAAGGAACATCTTGGGGCTTGTGAGGATCATGGTTCATGCATGGAGCTGCAGAGCCATGGCAACAAGACGCCACGGCTCCATGCAAGAGCCTGGCTGGGCTAGCTGGGTAGTGGGCTGACGTCTGGGTGCCCAGAATCGAGGCATGGCCTGCACGTCCAGTCGGTTGCACCAGATTCTGATCCCGTGGGTTGCTCAGAACAGAATTGGCCTCCACCTAGATAAGTGACTGCATAAGTTAGGACAAAAAAAAATGGGCCTAACTACGTGGTCTGGCTATCTGACTAGCGGCTGACTATCACCACTGTCTGGATAGCCAGTGGCAGCCACCACTCAAACCAGGCCACTTTTCCTCGCAGCAACCAGCTGATTGCCATGGACTGAATATTGGCCAGATTATTACTTTTTTTCTTCACTGTTCTGCTGAAATTTTATGCTGATAATTAAATATTCTGCATAAAAGTGTAGGTGGTGATTAGAAAGCTCCCCCTCTTTACACCCCAAAACCATATAATCAGACTTAATCCTGATCAGTCTGGAAAGACAATATGAGACCATCTGGTTCAACATCGTCCAGATCCTTCCCTTCTGATTTCAGCCAACCCTGGAACAAGTAGCACTGTCATTCTGAATCTACGTATAACTTGGACATCACAACAAATAACATTCACATAGGCCTGCTTACAAAGCCTAGAAATGGAAGGTGATCAGTCAACAGTCCCTACTTAATGCTATGTATTGCATACATGTGGGAAGAGGGACCTACCAGATAAATACACAGATTCTAGGGATTTCTTTGACAAAGTCACAATACTAGTAGCTAATGTCATTCCCTATATAAGTTCAATCAGGCTGAAAGCACAACTTCAGTTCTGGGTGGCCGAGAAGGAGAATGTTGCCCAAGGAACCACCAAAGTCCTCTTTGGTAAGATTTACTACTACTACTACTGAGCATTTGTATAGCGCTACAAGACGTATGCAGCGCTGCACAGACACATGTAAGAGAAGTCCCTGCTCATCAGAGCTTACAATTTAGTCAAGACAGACAACACAGTAGGTGTAGACAGGGATACATTTAGGGGGAACGGTAAGGAAACACAAAGGAGATCAGGTGAGTCAAGATCCGAAAGCGCAGCGAAGAGGTAAATTTTCAGCCTGGATTTTAAAAGGGCCAGAGAAGGCACCTGACGTACAGACTCAGGTAGTTTGTTCCAGGCATAAGAAGCAGCAAGGTGAAAGGAGCGAAGTCTGGAGTCTACCTACTTTTAAAACCCAAGCTGAGAATGTGGTGACATTACCTTAAGAAGAACTGAGAGAAGGGAATTATTTGGCTTTCCACTTGACAAGTGGAGTAAATCCTGCACCTTGCTCCAGTTGCAGGATTTACTCCAGCCCCAGGCTTGCATCTTGCGTGGTACCTATGAAAGCACCGCCAACTGGATTATCTCGAAGTATGTGCTCAATGTACGTCATAGATTTCAGTGAAAAGGTCAGTTATGACTGAACCATACCTAATAAAACCTGTGATCAACCACTACAAACAAGTTTTAACCTTCAGCCCTCATGTTGCTTTATATCTTAAATCCTTATAAGGTAAAGAGGAGATACTATGGATTCATCTGGAAAGAGAGAATGGAATATCTATTTACAGTGATGAGATGGCATAAATTCTAATGAAGGGCACCCAAACAAAATTTTGCTGAGGGTCCCCCATTGTTGTGGCAGCAGTGTGCCTCCCCCACATGCGGTAAACTTGTTTGCCTTGCTGCCTCAGTTCCAGGTCCGGTGGCTGTTACCTCTCAGGCAAAGTTTCATAGTGCAGCTGTTATCATGAGACTTTGAGAGGTAACAACACTGGGACTGGAACAGAAGCAATGCAGCAAACAAGTTAAAGTAAGCTTGCTGCATGTGAATGGGGGAGAGGGGGGGAGTCATAAGCACCAGTGCTGCATTTGTCATCTTCATGTAGGCCCCCTTCCTGCCCAAGTTCCCCACATTGCAGGAATTTAAGCCACTGCAATGGTGTGATGTACAGACTTCCCATGAAGGAAGATAAATAGATAAAGGTTTGCTTGAAGTCTTTCACAATATTGCTATAAAAGAGGAAGTGCTATTGACAAGTGATTTAAATTTACTGGATGTTAATTAGGACATCCCAGCTGTGTCATCTAGAAGTAGGGAGATTCTGGATTCTATACCAGGAAAACTGTTCCAGCAACTGATATGAAACCTACATGGGAAGGGGCAATACTGGACCTTACAAATGGAGAGAGTGTTTTTGAAGATATAGTGGGTGATTATCTGGCATCCAGTGACCACTGGATGGTGTAGTTCAGTATTAATATACAGGTGGAGATGATAGATTCAAAAGAAAGGGTCATAGACTTTAGGAAAGCTAACTTTTTCATAATAGATGAATACCTCAATGAGTCAGCTAGATGGGAACATCTGGAGGAAATAGAAAGGTAGTGGGCAAAAGTGAAAGGTATTTCAAGGGCTATGTACTCCTTTCTTAGGAGCATAAATAAGAGCAAGAGAAAAAGGAGGTCACTATGGTTTTTGAAAGAAGTAGCTGAAAAGGTAAAGAAATAGAAGTTAGCTTTTATAAACTACAAGAGATTGAAGAAAGAAGAAGACAAGAAATAATATCTGGAAAAGCTAAAAGAAGCTGTGAAAATAGTCAGGAAAGCAAAACTACAAAGGGAAGGAAAAATGGCCAATACAGTAAAATGGGGACAAGACTTTTTTGTTTTGATATATTAGAGAAAGGAGAAGACTCAGCCGTCCTGGACTATATCCTGATCAGCTCTCGATTCCGATCATCACTCAAAGATGTACCTGCAATGAGGGGGCCCGACTGTGCATTGACTACTACTTTGTCGATGCCAAGGTATAGCTATGATTACAATGGGCAAAGCGCAAGGCACCTCCTCCAGCCAAACTGAACTGGGCTTGTCTGAGGGATCCGGCACTCAGACAAGAATTCCAAATTGCCCTATCCAACACATTTGTAGCACTCGAACCATCGGATGATGCTGATGCAGAATAAAAGCAGATATTGGAGTCCATCCTAGAATATGCCACCCCTCTGTGCCCACCCATTTTTCATTGGACACAGCCATGGATTTTGTACGAGTGCCTGGATCTGGTGGATAAACAGAAACGAATCAAACACGTTGACTTTGAGCAGTATTGGCACTGAACAAAGAGGTCAGACAGAAGAGGAAGGCAGAAAGAAAAGCCTACTGGAATGGTGTCACAGCCAGACTAGAAGAAGCAGCATCCAGGCATGAGTACCAGACTCTGTATCAGACCCTTAGGAGACTGAGTGACAAAACCAAGTCGACCAATGATAATATCAAGAAAGCAGATGCCACCTTTGTGAGCTCCTCTGGTGAACGCCTACAATGGTGTAAAGAATTCTTCCAACAGCTATACATCCATACGTCAGTTTGAATTTGGCTCTTTGTCTTTAATTTTTTCCTTTTTTAAAAGCTATTTTCACCAGATGTCGTAAAAGGAATCTTTTTCATTGCGTTTATTTCTCCATCATAATCAAGTCTACTATTGGGGTTTTTTTTAATATTGATGAACTGATGATGTGTGAGTTCTAGCAATGTCTGTCCCTTTAAATTGATAGAGGGATGTTCCTTTTAAAAGCAGGCGCTTCGCATAGCATCCCGCATGCGCGGCGTTTTTCTGCAATGATTTCAGTGGTATACGGAGTTTGCGAAATAGCAGTCATCGAAAACGTGGGCAGCATGATCTCAAAAGGTGAAGTTCGTTTAACTTATCATTACGGTTGTTGAACTCATAGTTACAACATGGAACGTAGACTTTACATTATCCTGTTGGTTTTATTTAGCCAAAGAGTGCAGTTCCCTGAGGAAACTTTTGATGTGAAACGCTGGGTGAGCCTGTAGAAGGCGTCGGAACCTCAGAATACAGCGGGATAGATGAAGATCCAGTTATTCTCAGCTCAACGTAGTTGTCAAGCTAAGTGTCGATTTTCAAAAAAATATATTGGATGGAATAATAAGCTGAATAAGATCTGCTGACTAAGTTTTTTGAGCGAGATGATCTACTTTGAAATCAATTCTACTCCCGATGATCTTGGCTATAGTTTATACACTACCTTTCATTCATTCCTTTTGCTCATAGGAGAATTTCCTGTGTGTTATTAAGAGAAACTTAAGAGCAAAGGAGTGTGATTTAAAGTTATATTTTAAAGTACATGAGTATTGAAACAGGTCATTGATGTGATTTTCAGCACAGTTAATGGGTAAATACCCTTGCTGGAGTGCTATAAGATTTACTGAGACCTGTAGTCTTTACTCAGTTATATAAGAACAGTTCCAAGTTGGTGGGTTTAGAAAATCAAACGAATTTTCCATTGAACTCTAATGGATCATATATCTGGGCTGCAAAAACCCAAAGGAGCAGTACAGTGTAGGGAGTGAAGTACTTCTATGCATGAAAGAAGAGTGAGGCCTGGGGGTGATTGTTAACTGATGATCTTAAGGTGGCCAAACAGGTAGAAAAGACAAAGGCAAAAGTCATAAAGATGCTTGAGCATATAGGGAGAGGAATGGTCAGGAGGAGAAAGGAGATGATAGTGCCTCTGTATAAGTCTCTGATGAGATCTCATTTGGCGCACTCCATACAATTCTTGAGACCCCACTTTCAAAAGGATATAAACAGGATGGAGTTGGTCCAGAGGGTGGCAACTAAAATGATCAGTGGTGTTTGCTGTAAAACATATAGGGACAGACTTAAAGATCTAAACATATATATTGTGGAAGAAAGGTGGGATAGAGGAGATATGATAGACATTTAGATACTCCATGGTAGAAATGCACAGGAGGTGGGCTTCTTTCAATTGAAAGGAAATCCTGATCTGGAACGAAGAGTCATAGGATAAGGGTGAAAAGGGGTAGACTCCAGAGTAGTATAAGAAATATTTCTTTATGGAAAGGGTGGTGAACGTATAGAGCATCCTTCCAGTGGTAGAGACAAGGGTTATATCTAAATTCAAGAAAACATGGGACAAGCATAGGGGATTTCTAAGGGACAGGAAGGGTTTGTAGAGCTTAGTAGTCAGTATGAATGGACTGGTATGTGTGCCTGGATAGGCCATATAGTTTTATCTGCTATCATTTTCTATATTTCTCTGGTTTTCTTAGAGCTGGCCTCTGTGGTACTGTGAATCTCAATTATCTTCGCTCTAACCTAAGAAACTTTTATCTAGAAATCTCTGAGTCTCTGTCCCTTGAATTTTATATCTGCAAAATTCTGACAGACTTTTTCACATTGTTTGACTATGGGCACAAATGTTTGAGTAAGAACCTAAGAGTCCATATTTCCAAATGTATTTTCGACATTCTCATTTCCTGAAAAAGACTCATAGAAGCATAGAAATATGATGGCAGAAAAAGACCATATGGCCTATCTAGTCTGCCCTTCCATAGCAACTAATATAGTCCCATGCTTTCTTGAATTCAGATACTGTCCTCGTCTCTACTGCCTCCACTGGGAGACTATTCCACGCATTCTACCACTCTTTCCAAAAAGAAATATTTCTGCATATTATTCCTGAGTCTATCCCATTTCATCCTCATCCTATGTCCCCTCATTGCATAGCTTACTTTCATTGAAAGAGGCTCTCCTCCTGTGCATTTATGCCACGGAGGTATTTAAATATCTCTATCATATCTTCTCTATTCCGCCTTTCCTCTAATGTATACATATGAAGATCTTTAAGCCTTCCTCATATGCTTTAGAACGAAGACCACTGACCATTTTGGAAGCCACCCTCTGCACCAACTCCATCCTGGTTATATCCTTTTGAAGGTGTGGTCTCCAGAATTGCACAACAATACTCCAAATGAGGTCTCTCCAAAGACGTATACAGAGGCACTATCACCTCATTTTTTTCTGCTGGCCATTCCTCTCCCTGTGCACCCAAGCATTCTTCTGGCTTTTGCCATTGCCTTTTTGACCTGTTCAGCCACTTTAAGATCATCAGAAACAATCATGTCCAGGTACCGCTCTTCTTTTGTAAACAGAAGTACTTCACCCCTACACTGTACCACTCAGGGCCGGCCCGTCCATTGAGCAAGAATGTTTTTTGCACAGGGCCCTGCGTTTCAGGGGGCCCCGAGCAAAAACATTCATTAGCCCAAGTAGATTTAAAAAAAAAAAAAACGGCTGCTGCTGCTGCCGCCGTGGCAGCGGCAGAATGAAACGTCCACGCCGCGGAGCCCCGACTGCCCGGCAGAACCTCCCTCGAGCATCAGCTCCCGAATCCCTCCCAAAGCATGGGCTTTCAGAGCCACGAGAGCTTCTCTGACCTCTTGCGGCTCTGTTAATCCCACCGGGGCTGATGGGAAATCCCATCAGCCCCAGCGAGATTAACAGAGCCGCGAGAAGAAAGGGAAACTGGTAATGGGCTATGGGGGGGACTAAGACGAAGTGGGCTTATGGGGGGAGGGGGTTAGGACTGGTAATGGGCTATGGGGGGGTTAGGACTACTAATGAGCTATGGGGGGGACTAAGACTGGAAGTGGGCTTATGGGGGGAGGGGGTTAGGACTGGTAATGGGCTATGGGGGGGTTAGGACTACTAATGAGCTATGGGGGGGACTAAGACTGGAAGTGGGCTTATGGGGGGAGGGGGTTAGGACTGGTAATGGGCTATGGAGGTGTTAGGACTGGTAATGGGCTATGGGGGCTTAGGACTACTAATGAGCTATGGGGGGGACTAAGACGAAGTGGGCTTATGGGAGGAGGGGGTTAGGACTGGTAATGGGCTATGGAGGTGTTAGGATTGGTAATGGGCTATGGTGGCATATGACTACTAATGTGCTATGGGGGGGACTAAGACGAAGTGGGCTTATGGGGGGAGGGGGTTAGGACTGGTAATGGGCTATGGGGGGGTTAGGACTACTAATGAACTAAGGGGGGGACAAAGACTGGAAGTGGGCTTATGGGGGGAGGGGGTTAGGACTGGTAATGGGCTATGGGGGGTTAGGACTACTAATGGGCTACAGGGGGGAATAATACTGGAAGGGGGCTGATGGGGGAGGGGGGTTAGGACTGGTAATGGACTCTGGGGGGGCTAAGACTGGAAATGGGCTGATGGGGGTAGGACTGGTAATGGGCTATAGGGGGGGCTAGGACTGGAAATGTGCTGATGGGGGGGTTAGGACTGGTAATGGGCTATGGGCTTGCTAAGACTGGAAATGGGCTGATGGGGGGTTAGGACTGGTAATGGGCTATGGGGGGGGGCTAGGACTGGAAATGGGCTAATGGGCGGGTTAGGACTGGAATAGGCTGTGGGGAGGCTACGACTGGAAATGGGCTGATGGGGGTTAGGAATGGTAATGGGCTATGGGGGCTAAGACAAAATGGGGTGATGGGGGGCTTAGGACTGGTAATGGGTTGGGGGGCTTAGGACTGGTAATGGGCTATGGGGGGGCTAGGACTGGTAATGGGCTGAGTGAGGGGGCTAGGACAGGAAATGGGCTGATGGAGGGCTAGGATAGGACTGGAAATGGGCTGTTGGGGGGCTTGGATTGAAATGGACTCATGGAGGGGTTAGAACTGGAAGTAGGCTCATGGGGGGCTTGAATTGGAAATGGGCTGAATGGAGGGGAGCTAGGATTTGACATGGGCTGATGGTGGGGCTAGGAAAGGAGTAGAAATGGGCTGATGGGGAGCTGGGATTGGAAATGAGCTGATGGAGGGACTCGGATGAGGAGCTAGGACTGGAAATGGGCTGATGGTGGGGCTAGGATAGGACTAGAAATGGGCTTATGGTGGGCTAGGACTGGAAATGGGCTGATGCGTGGACTAGAAGGGAGCGGATGCTGTGTGGGGCTGGAACTAGAAGGGAGCTGATGTTGGGGAGGATTAGAATGGGATAGAGCTGGGAGAGTGAAAAAATATTTTGTGTGGGAGGGAAGACAAATCTACAATTGGCTGGATATTGGGAGAGTAAGTGGGGATTGAGGATGGAGGGGTAAAATTTGAGTGGATGAAATAGGAATGAGGAAAGAGCAAAAGGAGAAAGATTAGTATGTTAAAGCAGATGTAGAGAGAGAATGGAAAAAAAACTAGAAGCGTGAAGAAAGGACAAATGGACAACAGACAATGGAGAGTTAGCAGAAGACACGAAGAAACCAGAAGAAAGTGGCTGGAGCAATTGCAACGGAAAAAAAATGCACAAAAGGTAGAAAAATCTCTCTTTATTGAATTTATTAACTGAAATATGCCAGCTCTGGGAAATATGCATCATTAACGTCTGTGCTTTGTTTAGTACAAGAGGAAATTAATTTATAGTTTTATTTCTACAGTGTTGTTGGGCTTTTGGGGTTCCCAGTTTAATTATTGCCTTCCTGTTTCTAAATTGTGATTCCTTGTTTGGTGATGGTCTATGTTCTGCATGTGTAACTGAGCTGAGGTATTCTGTTTATGTAATTCCTATTTGGCATTGCCACTTGTTCTCTTTCCCCAGTAGGTCATGTATTGTTATTCTCTGAAATGTATTGGTTTAATATTTTCAGTGTAGCCTTTTGATAGGTAGGGTCTTGTGCTTTGTGAGCCCTGGTAGTGCTGTTATGATATGGCGGGTTTGCTATGGGTTCTAAATGGGCAGTGTTTGTAGTAGTTCCTAATGTGCCTGGCAGTTAGCACTGGATTATAGTAATGTAGAAATATTTTAGTCTTTCTTTATCCATACACTCATTAAGAGGCATGTTTACTAAAAATTAGTGTAAGGTAACATTATGCAAATATTTATGCAAATGAGTTCCCTTATGCAAATGAGGCCCGCACCGAGTCTCTGCACATGGCCCCGCACCCCCCCTTGGGCCGCCCCTGGTACCACTCCCTTGGATTTTTGCAGCCAAATGCATGACCCTACATTTTTTAGCATTAAAACTCAGCTACCAAATTCTTGACCATTCTTCAAGCTTAACTAGATCCCTCCTCATGTTATCTACTCCTTCCTAGGTGTTTACTCTATTGCAGATTTTGTCCAGAACAGTTCTCTCTGAATCCCTCTCAACTCTGTTAAATGTTCTTTGATGCAATCTAATGCCTAAAAATCAATTGCACTGTAAACACCCCTCGGTTCAGTTCAAGTTATTTGTAAATGCTTCCCAAGTAAATTAATTGTACACTGCTTTGGCTTGTAGATAAAGTAGTACAGAAAAAGTTGCTAAATAAATAAATAAAGATCAAATACATTTTCAAGGCTGGTTATTTACTTAAACCATTTATAACCCACTTATCACATGCATCTTTTAAGGTTTCAATTTGATACACTGCTTTCTATCATAAGACATCAAAGAAGTTAAGAAAGTTAACCGAAAAAGATCAAAAAGAAAATTTCCGATTAATGACAACACAAGATAAAAGTAATGAGAGGAAGGGGAAAAACAGAGAATGGAATAACAATTGTAATATTATAGTTCACAAACAGCCTCTAGACAATATCCAATTGTGGCGAGGCCGCGGGGCAGGGTCCCTGGCGGCCGAAGGTAACCAGGCGCACGGCCCGGTGCGGGGACCCTGCCCACGGCTTTTGGGAGGGGCGGGTGCAGGCGAGCATCATTTAAATTCATTGGCTCGCCCGGGCAAAAAGAAAGGGGCGCGAGCCAATGAAGAAGGCTTGCAGAGGGGGTTTTAAGGAGGGCGCGCGGTGGCAACGGTCTCTCGGCGAGACCGGCAATGGGTGTGAGGGCTCCGTCTTGCTCTGTCGGCGTCCCGGCCTTACTTGCTTGCACGGGGTCCTGCGGATCGGCGGTGCTTCGGCGCGTCGGTGGCTTGCGACCGGTTCCTGCTGGTAGGGGTACAATTTTCGGTCTCTTGCGGCCTGCGGCTTAATAAAAAAAAAAGAAAAAAAAAAGAGGTGGCAGAGTGGTCTCCGTCCGGGAGGGTTCCTCGGGGGGGTTCCTTCTTTGCCCACTTTCAGTTGCCGGTGAGCGGGGCCTTAGGTCAGGAACATGCCGCCGCAGAGGGGAAGGCAGGCCAGAAGTGGGGCACGTGGCAGAGGAGAGCAGGCTGTGGAGGGCAGGAGAGGAGGCAGGTCTGTGCATTCGGGGGGGGGGGGGGGCAGGCGGATGGGGCGGTTAGGGGAGCGGCTACAGGCGGGCTTGGGCAGAGAGGGGCTATTGGGGCTAGGGTAAGGGGAGCTACGGGCAGTGGAGGGGCCAGAGTAGGGAGGGGCAAGGAGGCCGCCTCTGCGGGAAGACAAAGAGGGAGGTCTTTTACCAGGGGGGACAGGGGGGATGGAGACCTGGGCCTAGGGCATCTGGTAGGGGAAACTGGACCACTAGGACAAGGGAGGGGCAGGGCAGCGGATGGAGCAGTCGGTGTGGAGGCGGTTTATGGGGGGACGTGAGTGGGGTTGTGCAGCGGGGTTCAGGGGTAGGGGCGGCAGAGGTTGGGGGGTGCAGTTGGGGTGGACAAGGGATGGGGGGTGGGGTGGGGGGGGCCAGTTTGGGCAGGTTGGGCTGCACCGTGGCTTGGGGCTCATACTTATGGGCAGGGCCCCTTGGTACAGAGGGGGGTCGGAGGGAGCGTGGGAACTCCAACTAGGTATGCGCCATGGGAGCATTTGCTGGGCGGGGGCCAAGGATCTTCCAGGGCTGAGTGGTTGTCTGCTTGGCAGCCGTGTGGCTCCCCGTTCGTCCCCTCTCCCCCCTCTTCTTCTCTTTTGTCTTTTCATGTTTCCACAGGGGCTCAGGCGGCAGCGCAGATCTCCGTCGGGCAGTGTGCGGCAATGGAAGAGGTCTCTGGGGCTGTATCAGGAGGACCTCAGAGGAGTGGGGCCAGCCCAGCAAGCGTTGCGGGAGCGCAGTCACCCAGCCTGGGGATACGAGATCCCGAAGTGCTGCCGCAGGATATGCAGGCGGGCGTCGGAGGTGCCATGGGTGAGTTGTCCGTGGGCAATGTGGGGGGGGGGGGGTGGGACTGATCAGTTGGAAGGGAAAGACAAGGGAGGGCGTAAGGCTAAGCGCAAGTGCCAGCACGTAAGACGGAGTCGGCGCAGTTCGGAGTCTTCTTCGTCGTCCACAGCGTCCACATCGTCATCCTCGATAGCGCCTTCTCGTTTGGGACAGGGGGTTGATCCAGTACCAGGTGGGCCCGCCGGTGGAAAGGGCGTTCCTACGTTGGTGGCATTCGCAGAGTTATGGGAAGGGGTCCCGCGGCATCTGCGGCGCAAGATATGGAAGAGGCGGTACATAGATATATTCAGATTGCTGGAGGGCAGGAGGCATTCAGGAGAGAGTAGGAAAAAGCGGAAGGAGGATGAAAAGGCAGGTCGGGTCAAGAAAGTGTCCCGGAATGTTATCAATTGGGTTAGAGCTTTTTTAAGGTTAGCGAGCGTTTGGGGTCGGCAGGCTCCGGAGGATTACGGAATGCTTTTGGCGTATGCGGACTCTATTTTGGAAGCTGCGCAAACGCATGGCGGTTTTGCGTGGCTTAATTATGATGAGACGTTTCGAGATAAGATGGAGGAGAGTAAGGGGCTGTCCTGGGGTACACAGGATATCAATTTGTGATTAACCCAGATGTCGGTTGGAACGGGTGCGAGCGGGGGAGCGGTGGTCCGTGCTGGGGGGGGGGTGGCCTGGCGGGAGCGGGGCAGCCATTTCGTGCGAACGGTGGCACTTTGCCGCAGAGAGCAGGGGGAGGGGGTCCAGGGGACATCTGTTGGCGTTTCAATAGATCCTCATGCCCCTTCCCCGACTGCAAGTTCCGGCACGCATGCTCTGCCTGCGGGGGTGGGCATTCCGCACTTAAATGCTTCAAAAAGGGCGGTGTGCCCCCCCCCTACGGCGACCCCCAAGTAATACCGATTTGATGGGGTTGTCTCCCACTCCAATTTCCCGGGAGGTGATTAGCGAGTGGTTGTGCGCTTATCCGCGGAGGAGGGAGAGGGAACTGTTGGAGCGTGGGTTTTCTGAGGGGTTCGTTATTCCGGTGCGAGGTACTATAGTAGGTAGGTCGGCGCACAATTCTCCCTCGGTGAGGCGCTTGGCGTCGGTGGTTCGCGAGAAGTTGGCGGTCAAGTTGCACTTGGTCAGAAGAGCAGGCCCTTTTGTGGAGCCACCTTTGGTGAATTTGGTGATGTCTCCACTGGGGGTAATCCCTAAGAAGGAGACGGGGAAGTTTCGTTTGATACATAACCTCTCCTTTCCTTTGGGAGATTCAGTAAATGCTCATATTCCGAAGGAGTTGTGCGCGGTCCGTTATGTGTCCTTTGACGAGGCGGTGGGTCTGGTAAAACGTTGTGGCCCTGGGGCCCAGTTGGCAAAGGTAGACATCGAATCGGCTTTTTGTTTGCTGCCCGTCCATCCGTCTTCGTTTTATTTGTTGGGTTTTTCGTTTGATAATGAATTTTATGTGGACAAGTGCATGCCTATGGGCTGTTCAGTGTCGTGTGCCTACTTTGAGATGTTTAGTACCTTTTTGCATTGGAATTTAGTAAGGCGGGTGGGTTGTGGGAATGTAGTGCACTATCTTGACGATTTTCTATTTGTGGGGGCAGCGCAGTCGGAGGTCTGTCAACAGTTGATGGACGGTTTTCTATGCATGGCTAGTACGTGTGGGCTCCCGCTGGCCGTTGACAAGACGGAGGGCCCGACCACTTGTATTACGTTCTTGGGGGTGGAAATCGACTCGGTCGAAATGGTGGCGTGCCTCCCGATGGATAAGGTGTTGAAATTGCGGGTTCTGGTGGCTAATGGGTTAGCGTCCGATAAGTTATCCTTGAAGGAATTGCAAATATTAATTGGCTCTTTGAATTTCACGTGCAGAGTGATTCCGATGGGCCGTGTTTTTATGCGTCGATTGGCGGCCGCCACTGCGGGGGTTCGCAAGCCGCATCATCGTATCCGAATGTCCAAGGTCATGAAGGCCGACTTGAGAGTGTGGGATGTTTTTCTGGAGGATTTTAATGGTGTGTCTGTTTTGATGGAGGCGGAGGTGTCCATTGAGGATTTGCAGCTTTTTACGGATGCGGCAGGCAGTGGTGTTTTGGGGATTTACTTTGGAGGGGATTGGTGCGCAGCCCAGTGGCCTCAAGCGTGGCATACAGATGGCCTGACTAAAAACATTACGTTCTTGGAGTTGTTTCCTTTGTTGGTTGTGTTGCACTTGTGGCCTGAACGGTTGAGGAACCGCAGATTGATATGGTGGTGTGACAATGAGGCTGTGGTTGCGGTAGTCAATCGGTATACGCCGCGCTGCGTGTTAGTAGCGGGTCTAATGCGGGATATAGTTTTCGCTTGTTTGCGTTTAAATGTCGCAGTGAAGGCACGGCACATTCCGGGTTGCACTAATAGAATTGCTGATGCTTTCTCTCGTTTCAAGTGGGAGCTGTTCCGGACGCTGGCGCCAGAGGCGAGCGAGGAAGGCATGGAGGTTCCAGAACATTTATGGAAGATTGGCCAGCAGAAATGGTACGCCTGTTGAAGAATTCTCTATCGCCTGCGACTTGGTCTGCATACAAGAAAGGATTTGACCCAGTGTTGGAGTACCTTGAGTTGAAAGGCTTGAAGCCCGGAGCGACGGTGGATGGCTTGTTAGGACAATATATAGTGGAGGCGAAATGCTCTGGTGTGTCCCGGGCATCAGTTCGGAGTTGGTTGGCGGGCTTTGCTTTCTTTGCCAAGGCTGCTGGCTGGGGATCCGTGAGGCCGGGGTTTTTGGTCCAGAAGTTATTGCGGGGATGGGATAGAGCTTGTCCGTCTCCTCGGGATGCGCGGTTACCTGTGACACACGACCTTCTGGTGCGGCTTTGTGCGGCGCTGCTGAGTGTGGCGTCTTCGTCCTACGAGGCGGTTCTTTTTAAGGCATTGTTTTGCTTGGCCTTTTTTGGGGCTTTTCGGGTCGGCGAGCTGGTGGCTAGCTCTGGCAGGGCAGGGCGGGCTGAGGGATTATTGTTTGGTCATGTGCAGGTCGGGGGAGGCCAGCTGCGGGTCAGGCTGGCCAGATCAAAGACTGATCAGTTGGGCAAAGGACTGTGGGTAGTACTTCACGAAGTGGTATCCCTGCCGACTTGCCCTGTGGAGGCAGTGCGGGCTTATTTATCAGTGCGCCCGGTGGCTGGTCCCCTGTTTTTCTTGCATGAGAATGCCTGTTGGGTGACCCGTTTTCAGGTGGCGGCGGTGCGGAGGATGGCCATACGGTATCTGGGCATGGATCCTACACGCTTTGCGCCGCATTCCTTTCGCATTGGAGCGGCGACAAGTGCAGCGGCGGCAGGGATGTCAGAGGTGGCGATTCAGAACATTGGCAGGTGGCGTTCACAGGCCTTTAAAGGTTATGTGCGTTTGTGAGGGGAGCGTGTGGGCATGAGAATAACCTTTGCTTTCTTTTTCAGATGCTGTGCGGTGCCCGCAATTATGCTGGATGATCGGGCACTCATTTGTGCATTGGGCGGGACTGCAGGCAGCTGAAAGACCATTGGGTCCTAATTTGGGACTCGACCCGGCATTGGTGTCTCTACTATGGCTTGGTGAATGTGGGCTGCGTTGGCCGCAGCTGTTACCTTTGCTTTGGCACCATAGCCGGGTGAGAGCGGAGCCCGCCGTGATCCTGCTGCATGTGGGAGGGAATGATTTAAATGGATGGACTTGTAAACAGATCATTCGAACAGCGAAGAGGGATCTGGCGGAGGTGATTCGGATGTTCCCTCAGGTTATTGTAATGTGGTCAGATATCATTCCAAGGCCTGTTTGCCGGTTGCAGCGGCGTTGGTCCAGGGGGTTGGCAAAGGTCAATCGGCAGATTGGGCGGTGGGTATGTCAGCACGGGGGGTATCAGATTATGCACTCCTGGGTTGACGTAGATTGTGCTGGACTTTATCGCCAGGACGGTGTGCATTTATCACCGGTAGGAGTGGACCTACTGTTGAATGACTGGCAGGAGGCCTTGGAATGTGTGGTTCAGTGGGAGTCTCGATGGTCGCAGCTTTAGGGGGGGCGGCGTAGAGGCGTAAACGTGCCCTACGCCTGGTGGCGGGATCCCGGAGGTTTCCGGGGTCTGGAGCCTTAAGCTGGAATTGGGGCGGGGGCGGGCGCCCCCAACCCGGAGGACCCCTGGCCGGTCTTTGCTAGTAGTATGGCGAGGCCGGGGAAAGGGGGGGTTGACTTTGCCGCTGGCTCGGCCGCGGCGGGAGTGGAATGAGCTCACCTTGCTAGTGGTACGGCGGGTGAGGGCTCATTCCGCTCGTGGGTTATTATATTAAGAAGTTGGATGTTGAAAACAATGTTTGGAATGTTATAATTTTAATAAAGCAGCGACCATTTGAGCCAAAGTTCTGTGTGTATGGACTGGTTATTTGGAGTTGGAAACGGGGGTGGAGTTATGGGGGGGGGAAGCGGGGTACCACCGGGTCCGACCTGCCTTGGTTATGGCGAGGCCGCGGGGCAGGGTCCCTGGCGGCCGAAGGTAACCAGGCGCGCGGCCCGGTGCGGGAACCCTGCCCACGGCTTTTGGGAGGGGCGGGTGCAGGCGAGCATCATTTAAATTCATTGGCTCGCCCGGACAAAAAGAAAGGGGCGCGAGCCAATGAAAAAGGCTTGCAGAGGGGGTTTTAAGGAGGGCGCGCGGCGGCGACGGTCTCTCGGCGAGACCGGCAACGGGTGTGAGGGCTCCGTCTTCCCGCCCGCCCGCCCTTCCTTCGGGTTGGCCTTGGGATAGGGTTGTCGCAGCTGGTGGGGGTGGCGGGATCCCGGAGGTTTCCGGGGTCCGGAGCCTTAAGCTGGAATTGGGGCGGGGGCGGGCGCCCCCAACCCGAAGGACCCCTGGCCGGTCTTTGCTAGTAGTATGGCGAGGCCGGGGAAAGGGGGGGTTGGCTTTGCTGCTGGCTCGGCCACGGCGGGAGTGGAATGAGCTCACCTTGCTAGTGGTACGGCGGGTGAGGGCTCATTCCGCTCGTGGGTTATTATATTAAGAAGTTGGATGTTGAAAACAATGTTTGGAATGTTATAATTTTAATAAAGCTGTGACCATTTGAGCCAAAGTTCTGTGTGTATGGATTGGTTATTTGGAGTTGGAAACGGGGGTGGAGTTATGGGGGGGGGGGGGGAAGCGGGGTACCACCGGGTCCGACCTGCCTTGGTTATTGTCTTCAAGGTCAACTACTATTTATCAGGCTTTTTATGCCACTTTATCATTTTAGTCAAAGTGGTTTATATTGTAACTTAAACTTGGTAATGTACATTAAACAGGGACATTGATAATCTGGATTTTTCCTAAGGCAATGGAGGGTTAAATGACTTGCCTAGGACCACAAGGAGTACTAGTGGGAATCAAACCCTGGTCTGTTGGTTTCCAAGCCAGTGCTTTCACCATTGGGCTACAGCTCCACTAGAGTCTCAGCATGGCAAAAAGAAACACATGATCCATTCTGATAGCTGTTTCCTGTCTACACCTTTTAGAGATTTCCAAAGCTTGTCTTTAGCCCTTTGAAACTAAAATTGACAATCCCTATGCTATAGAACAAGCCTAGACATTCATCTGTACTTGCTACTGCCACTTATGAGAGAGCGTAAGACACTAAGACAAGTCAGTATATTTATACAATAAAATGGTTAAAGTCAACAAGGCTGCAATCAGAAAAAGCCAAGATTTAAGTTTTAAAAGCAGCCTTAAATGATACATTTTTAGGAAGGACCTGAATATAGCCAACCTACCTAAAAATGACAACTGGTATAATCTGCAGCAAACTTAGACTCCTCAAACACCTGAGGCTCCTACTACTACTACACCAGGACTTTAGATCTGTACTCCAAGCTACGGTATTCCCCACATGGACTTCTGAAATAGCATCCTACAAGGGCTCCCAAGACAGACTATAAACTATCTTAAGATAGCTCAACATGTTGCTATCAGACTCATCAGAACACATTACTCCCATCCTATACAAGCTACATTGGCTACCTATACATAGTAGGATCAAGTATAAAATACTAATGACTACCTTCAAACAATAAGGGACTTATCACCATCATAGCTAACCAAATTCATAAAGAGCCCCTCAAATGACAGACTAAGAAGGCAAAATATACTTCTTGTACCTTCATCCTATCAAATATTTACCAGGACGACGACTAATAGGGCCTTCAGCTTTCCTGCACCAATGTTATGGAATTCTCTCCCAGACAAACTTAGATCCACTACTGACCTAATGGCATTCAAGAAAGAACTCAAGATGCATTTTTTATAGAGCATTTTGGCAAAACTGAACCAATGCAAAATTTCTTCCCCAGATAATATCCATCTTCCCAGTCTACTGTATACTCATAATAAGTTAGCTCTGTTGTGATCAGCCCTTACATTTCAATTAGAATTACATCAGATGTAAAATTGAGCATCCTTGTAAATAAGCCTACATGTACATACGTTTCTTCTTGTATAATAACCTATATGTACAGTACGTATGTTTCTACTTGTAAATAAGTTACATTGTTTTATTTCACTGACCAATTGCATACTTCCTATTGTATACTCATCGTTCTCTACTGTTACTTGTTGAAGCTTGTTATGATGTAACTGTTCTTTACTAGTTATCTGTAAACAGCTTTGATTTTTCTGAAAGGCGGTATATAAAACCATTCAATAAGTAAAATAAATACTGATGTCCAGAGCAGGGTTCCAGGGCAGCGTATCTGTCGATATGTAATGGGCTGCAGCTGATGGAATATTGAAGTTCTGGAACAAAGTACCAGGTTCTGGGAGCGTACTCATAGCCCTCACTTTCCTGTGGTAGGTCAGGGATAGAGTCTGCATCTAGAGTTAGAAAACTGTGTGGCAAACATTCGGAAATTCAGTACATTAGAATACCCTTGCATATATTTGCTTACTAAGGGTCCCTTTTACAAAACACTTACTATGTACTATCTGCTGCATGGCCCATTTTATTCCTGTGGACTCTGTGTCAGATAGCATGTGCTAAGTGTTAGTAAAAGGGGGTCTAAGTAAATTTAATTTAATTTTATGAAAATTAAGCCATTTCCCAACCTTTCTCAAATGTCTGTATCCTTTGTTTTGTGTGTGAAGGAGGAAGGGGATTTGAATAATAGGTGCCAGGAGACAGAGAATACAGGGAGGGGGGAGGGAGGTGAGACTAGAATACAGATGGGATCTCTGAGATGGTGGAGGAGAGGATAAGGAAAGGGGATATCAGGAATAGGATTAGAAGAGAGATACTTAGAACGTGCGGAGGAGAGAGGATTAAGAGTAAAGAGGAAATTATGGAAGATAAGAGAGGGAAGAAAGAGTGAGAGGCCTTGGAATAAGAAAGATGAGGCAATAAGGATCAGGGAGGGAGAAAGAGGGATCCCTTTCTCTCTCTTTCTTCCCACCTGAAACAAGTCCAATCTCTTGCACATATGCACACACTTTCATCCACCTTCTAACCTCCTCCCTCTTTCTGTCACTCACACGCTCACTCCAATGCAGATCCCCTCTCCTCTTTCCCCTCTCTCATGCCATCTCAGCCCCACCCCCTGTGTCAATCCCTTGTCTTACTATATTCACCCACCTGCCCCATTCTCAGTTGACCCCCATGCCAATCCGCCCACCTCATACCTTCCAGGCCCAACCAGCTTCCCCTCCCAGTTTAGTTTATTCCCCCACCATGATTCCCCTCAATGCCAAGCCTGCTGGCTGGAGGAAAGCAGTAGGGCATCAGACCAAATCCTTTTCCTCCTCTGCCACTAGGGACCACTCCCTTTACAATAGGCCAGATTAGGGAATTTGTGGGACACAGAACAGAATAGAATTTCCACCTGAAGGCATTCAATAGGGTCCAGAATGAGCAAGGAGAGGCGTCCTATATTCATGCTTGCCTAACGCCTCAGTTTTCTGCCATTACATGAGCACCGGGCAATTCCATGCCAAAGGGCAGATTTTATAGCCCTTGCTGTAGCTGAGAAGCCAGGATTGCTGAGCCTAGTAGTGTAGTATGGGGGGGGGGGGTGTGGAGAATCAGTGGGCAATACTTAATAGTTTATTTTTATTGTTTTGGCATCTATATAGCACACTAAACCAGGATACTTTAGATAAAATAATAAACAGATACAATGTCCCCTCTTAAAAGAGCTTACAATCTACCGTAAGGACCCGATTCCGAAGGGGGAACCTCCTGCCTGCCCAGACATCCAGGATCTGGACGGGCCAGTCTAGTCCCAGATTCTGAGCCTGCGGGAGTTAAACATTCTCGTGGGATCAGAATCGAGTCTAGATGGCCAGCTCATGCCTGGATGGGTAGGCCATCCCTCGATTCTGTGCCACTGGACATCCAATTGTTTCCCTGCACAGGCCTGCCCCAGCTCCTGCATGGACCCACTGTGCCATGGCACTGTAACTCCATTAAGGAGACGCGATCCCCGGCTGCAGCCACAAAGTTCATTCTCCGCAGCCCAACCCCTCATGTAGCCTTCCAAAAGCAGGGTCGGGCTGTAGGGAAGCTCCTGCACCCCTTCGCCTCACTGACCTGGCCCTGTGCCACCATCCCCCGATGTCCAGGGGGACTTATTCCACCTCCGAGGATCAGCTCTGTATGTCCTGGGTCGCATCCCTGCCCAATGCCCACCCTTGCTCCACCCTCAGTCTGCCCCCTCCTGCCCCCATCCAGAGCTCTCCGTACATCTCCTATGTAAATGCAGGGAGTTTTGGGCAGGGGATACAGTCCCAGCATTTAGCGGGGATGAACGTCCAAGCCGGACATCAATTCCTGCTAAACGCAGCTCAGAATGACCCCGTAAGTGAATAACTGAGGCAACAGGAGATGGTGAGGTTACTGTATTAAAATCTAGAAAATTTTCACAAACAAAGCTACATGCATTCAAACAGGGGGGCATTCTGAACCACAAATAGCGGGGATGGACGTCCCAATGGGACGGCTTCAGCCCCCAACTAACTTCCCCGCTGGTTGTGTGTGGAAGTTAGTTGGGGGCGGAGAATGTGCGGCCTGGGGGTGGAGAGTGGGCGGGCACTGGGCGATTGCCAGCCCTGGATGTAGAGCGCCGATTCTAATGTCGGCCCTGTATGTCCCGGGCCGGCAAAATGGCTGGGGAAGTTATTCAACCTCCGAGGTGGAATAACTCCCCTGGACTTTTTTTTTTTTAAAATTTGGGGCACGGAAGTGGCTGGGGGAGCCAGGGACATTCCCTGCAGCCAACCCTGGCCTTCAGAGGCCAGATTGGTGGTCGGGCTGCGGGGAATTTGCAGTTTTGGTCAGAGGCTGGCATCGTGGCTTTTAAATGGAGCCACGGTGCCATGGCAACATGATGCCATGGTGCTACGGCTCCATTTAAATGCCCTGACCGAGTTCGCCAGGTGCAGTCTTGCATATGCAGACCGGACAGAATCGCTGTCCCAACCTGCACGTGCAGGACTGTTCGCGATTCTGATCCCGCAGAGCTAGACATGCCCCGCGGGATCAGAATCGCGATCCCCTCTATGTATCTGGTTCAGACCAGACGCACAGAGAGGATGGACATTCGGGACTGAATCGGGCCCATAGTGAATAGTGTGTATCTGCAACAGCATATACTACTTTCTCTTTCAATAAACAAAGCAGACCTTGCAAAAGAATAACATTTTATTCAGATTAATAGTTAATGAGCTGTTGTGTTTGCAAACTAATAGCAAATAGCAAAATTACAGACAAAATTGCTTCCTCAAGGCCTTTTCACAGGAAGTTAAATACACCTCATTGAGGTGTATTGAAAGTTTTTGAGAAAACATTTCTGTGCTAAGTTTCTACTAGGATTATTTATATGTAAATCACAGTAAAAAAATGTTGTTGTTGTTGTTGTTATTAAGTGCCATCAAGTCGATGCCAACTCATGGCAACCCTCTGGATAGTTGTCCTAAACTGTGTTCGGTCTTCAGTCAGATGACTAATTGTTGATAGAGGGGCATCCATAGCTGCTGTGTACAAAAATAGCATGTGAGAGATCACAAATAGTACACCATCCTCAGTGTGACTTTCAGGGCTAGAACAAGAATATTAGGTACCTTAGGCAAACCTTCAGTTTTGTGGCATCCCCCCCACCCCCCCACCCCCGGTAACCTACCCACAGGATCTCTGACATAAACAATTCAATTATACCTTCACAGATTCCTTTTAGGAGGTAATTTTATAAACGTCTTCTGCATGTAAAACGCTGATTAAAGCATGTAAAAAGGCCTCTTAAAAAATTAGTTCATACCCAAATGTAGGCACGAATCAAACGGGTGCGTGCTTATAGAGTAGGTGTGCTCAGCAAAGGAGACAGAGTAAAACATGGATGAATTTTATAAAATAGGTGCCTTCACATGTAAAGTCCATGCTAACTTTTACGTGTGCTCTCGAGCAGGTGCAATGCTTGCATCGTCAATCTAGGCACAATTTCTCCATGATTTATAAAAAAAAGAGGTTAAGAAGAAAGAGAGGAGGAGTGGTGCTATATATAAAAAAATAATATTAAAGCCACAAAACTGTAGGGGAAAAGATGGCACTGTGTGCTTGTTTGGAAATAAGCAATGGAAAATCTATTTACATTGCTGTGATATACAGACTTCCCTCACAGGCAGAAGAAATAGAGATTTAATTGAAAACATTCACAATATTTGCTATGAAAGGGGAAGGAGATCTTAATTTGCCAGATGTTGATTGGGATATCCCTGCTGCTTCATTTTCTAGACCTGGATTCTCTACAGCGGGAATTGTTCCGATAACTGGTAATGGAACCCTTGGAGTGTTTCTGATGTCATAGTGGGTGATCATCTGGTGTGCAGTGATCAATGGATGGAGAGCTTCAATATTAGGACACAAGTGAAGATGGTTTATTTAAAAGTGGGGGTCCTAGACATCAGGAAAACTAATTTTTATGTTACAAAAATCATGTTTATGTATTAACAACAAACCATACAATCCCAGCCTGTGGGAACTCTTACACGGAGCCGGACACGTCAAATAACAACAAACATGTATTGTTATATTTATTATGCCCACTCCCTTCCCCTCCTACCCAGGAAAACTAATTTTATAAACTGGGGAAATACCTCAAGGAGTCGTTAGCTGGATGAGAACATCTGGAGGGTAAGTAGAACAGCAGTGGGCAAAACTGAAAGGAGATATTTTAAGGGCAACAAAAGTTTTTGTTAAGAAAGCAAATAAAAGTAAGAGGAAAAGGTTTTTAAAAGAAGTAGCTGAACAGTCAAGTCTTCATTGACTGTAAGGGATCATAGATAGAGGTAGACAAATGACAAGGAGAAAAGAGACGGCTGAGGGGAGATATGATAGAGGTCTATAAATGAATAAATGGAGTGGAACGGGTAAACGTAGATCGAATATAGAAAGACTAGGGGACATGCAATGAAGCTACAGGGTAACCTATTTAAGACTAATAAGAGAAAATATTTTTTTCACTCAATGTGTAATCAAACTCTGGAATTTGTTACTGGAGGATGTAGTAAAAGCTGTTAGTGTAGCTGGGTTTAAAAAAGGTTTGGACAAGTTTCTGGAGGAAAGGTCCATAAACCATTATTAAAAGGGACCCAGGATATCAATGCTTGACCCAATGCAAGCACTGAGGAACCTGTGTCTTTTGGGGAAACTGCTAGGTACGTATGACCTAGATTGGCCACTGTTGGAAACAGGATACTGGGCTTGATGGGCCTTGGTCTGACCCAGTATGGTATATTTATTTATTTATTTTATTTATTTAACAGTTTTTATATACCGCGCTATTCATCATCAGTGCGGTTTACATTTTAACAACCTTGTACTTAAGCATAAAACATATGTCAAGTTTACATCTAACAGGAAGTGGAACAGGGATAACTGGGGTTAAAGATAATATAACAACAAATATTCACAACTATTTACAGAAAATTAGCATAGGCTTTGAGTTTCGTAGGTTAGAAATGCACTAGATTTGGTCAGGGGCAAGGAATGTAGTTTTGGTAATTTATTTGACTAACCATATTAATTAGTTTGGGTTGGAAGGGGCAAAGGTGGGGAGGTAATACCTTGGGAGAAGTGTTGGGTGAAGAGGTGTGTTTTTAGAGCTTTTCTGAATTGGGACAGGTCTTTTTGTGATCTGATGTTGGATGGTAACATGTTCCAACATCTGGGGGCGAAGGATGAGAAAGCTCTCATGGTAGTCGTCTGCGTGACTTTTGCTGGGTCTTTTGGGACCATGAGTGTGTTTTCTAGCTCTGATGTTTTGAGGGTGGTGAAGGATGTCAGATAGTGAGGATGGAGAGATTTGATGGAACGCTTTGAAGGTCAAGAGAAGGGTTTTGTATAAGATCCTGCATGTTATTGGGAGCCAATGAAGTTCAAACAGAATGGGAGTAATATGTTGATTCCTAGAAGCTCCATATAGAACTCTCGCTGCTGTATTCATGGCCAACTGTAGTGGGTTCAGTGTGCTCTTAGGAAGGCCATGGAGAACAATGTTAGCATAGTCGAAGTGCGGGGTGACTAACGCTTGGAAGGTTGTGCGAAAGTCATTTGGTTCAAGCATGGGTCTGAGAAGTCGTAGTGTCCTGATCTTATGGTAGATGGTCTTTACTGTATTCTTTATGTGATCTTTGAATTCCAGCCGCTGATCCAGAATGACACCTAGGTAACGTATCGTGGATTTGACCGGTAGATCGGCATCTCTTGTTCTTAACGTTGGTGGAGGAGAGAAGTTTTTATTCCTTGTGATAATCAAGACCTCCGTTTTTTTAAAGTTGACTCGGAGATTTTGTGTGAGTAGCCAATCTGAGATATTATTGAAGCAGGTGGTTAGAGGTGTGTAGTCAGGATTTATAACGTTAACTGGTGTAAATAGGAGCACATCATCAGCATAAATGAGGCAGGAGATTCCGAATGAGCGGGTGATGTTGCAGATTGGTTGCATGTAGATATTGAATAGCAAGGCAGAGAGGGAGGAACACTGCGGTACTCCTTGCTTTTGTCAGAAAGGCTGGGACGTAGTGTTACCAATCCGGACCTGTTGCCAGCGATCCTCCAAATAAGATTTGCACCAGCTCCAGGCTGTTCCTTGTATCCCTTTTTCGTGGAGCCGGGCTAGCAGTTGATCATGGTCGATGGAGTCAAAAGCTGCAGCTTGTCAACGGGGGCGCTGGGTGAGAATGTCCACAGTCTTGGCAAAGGCAAATATTAATATGACTTGCAAAGGATTGTGGGAAATGTAGTCCATTCATACCAGACTCAGCCGTTCACAATAAATTAGTTGTGCTTGCTCGAATGTAAAGCAAAGAAGATATTTTATTTATGGGGTTATTTCTCCCAACACAGATATACTTGGTAGCACATAAAAAGGAATACTTGCTTTCAGTATTATACTTAGAAAAACAAATAAGGAAAAACAACAGCTGAACTTGTTAAGCAATCAAATCAAAGCATAAAGACCTGGATGGGAACAGCGAGGTCTTTTCTGTAGGCACCTGCTAATATCTTCTTAGCAGTGCTTTAAAGAACAAACAAAACCCCACAAAGTAGAAAAAAAACTGTTCTTTTTCAGGGATAACCTCTTGTATCTTCACACACACTCAGAAGTGTCCCTCCAGAGCTCACTGGCAATTAGGCAAGGCTCAATTGCTAACAATTACCAGCTGAAACCCTCTTGGCTGGTTTACTTTCTATTACGTGGCTCAAATCCTACTCAGAAGCTTTTCTGAGTAGATTAAAGAACAAGTTTATATTTCTTTGTGATGGTTGTTGTATTTTGTGACAGCATATTACCACAGAAGTTTAGACAGAGAGCAATCCATGTATTCAAAATCCCCATTTATAACATCTTCCCCTTCTTCAACTATCATGGGTTCAATATCATGGATTGGCACAGAGGAATTTCTCAATGGAACACTCTCAGGACAATACTTGTTTCCCTGCTGTCTTCCCAGTGAAGAGCTAGGGCATAGATCAGTGTTCATACCTGAGCTTCCATTGCTGTTAGAGTTCCTCTCTAAATACCATGGCCAGTATGTAGTCCAGTTCTTATGTCCGGCCTTCCAATCAAGATCCCTGGACACTGGATCTCTCTTCACATACCTTCTGGCACTGGTCTTAGGGTCCCTTCCAAGTGCAGCCGTCTCCCTCACAGGTGCCGTCCGGGGATTCCTGGCTCTGCAGCCCCACTCCTCTGGCTTTCCCCAGTCCAGTGGTGTATGCTTGCCTCTGGAATGCCTCCCAGTATACGTACTGCTATGGACTCCTTTAGACCTCCCAAATGCTTTTCTCTTCTTTCTTCCAAAGTGTTTCTTGCTCTCTCTGTCCGTCAGCTCTGGCTTCTGCTGATGATGATGGTCAGGATGATCAAGGTGCTTCTGATGATCAAGATGCTTCTGATGAAGATGATTCTCTGTAGAATAAGCTTTTCTTTTATCCTGCTTAGATGAATGCTCCACCCTAGCACAGCGCAGCTGTGCTGAATCAAGCCCTGTCCTTGGAGATGAGTGCTTGGGGATTACCTCATAGCCCTCCTGATTGAACACACATTTCCCCACTTCAGCTCTTCTAATGGCTGTTGGAAACCTGGTGCATTCTGGGACTGGTAGTCTTTTATGGAAACATTCTGTTTTATTATTTCTACCAGAACAGACAGGTTGCTTGTTCAGAGTCACTTCACCTCTATTATAGCTCCTTCCTGAACTATGATAAGCTTCCTTATCACAAGCTATGTCTAGGAATACCAATGCAACTCCATTTCTGATGTTGTCTGTTGTAGTAATGAGCATGTTCATTAAAGAGGCTAGAAGAGTTTCGACTCCG
This sequence comes from Ichthyophis bannanicus, assembly GCA_033557465.1. Taxonomy (NCBI): domain Eukaryota; kingdom Metazoa; phylum Chordata; class Amphibia; order Gymnophiona; family Ichthyophiidae; genus Ichthyophis; species Ichthyophis bannanicus. Next base: position 208,769,457 of record CM066043.1, on the reverse strand, counting down.
TGTGCTTCTCTGAATCCATGTTGGTTTGGGTCTAGTGGTGCTTCGGAGTCAATGTGTTGTTGAATCTGCCTCAGAGTAATCTTTTCTAGGATCTTGGCTAATAGGGGAATACTTGAAATTGGACGGTAAGAGTCTTCCTTCTTCGGATCAAGTTTATTATTTTTCAGTAAGGGACGAATGGAGGTCTGTTTAAGGGCAGTTGGGAATATCCCTGTGCTGAGTGACTGGTTCGCTATGGCTGCTATGTATGGGCTAAGTTCTGCTCTCATTGCTTTGATCCAATGAGCTGGGCATGGGTCATTAGGGGCGGTGGTGGCATTGATGGAAGTTATAATTTCTTCAATTGTTTTCGGGGATGGAGATGAAAATTTATCAAGTATAAACTGAACATTGGGAGGTTGTGTGGTTTCAATTGATGTTGCTGTTGTGATTTTGATCATCTTAGATTGGATGTAGTCAGCATATAGTTGAGGTTGTACATGTTCATGCTGTGGTGGAGTAGGTTCTCCAGTTAGGGATTTTACTAATTGGAAGAGATCTCTTGGTTTGTTGAGGGACCGGTTAAGGAGTTTTGCATGGTATTCTTTTCTCCTGTCCCAGGTTAGCTGACGATGGGATCTCAAATGAGCTAAATAAGTGGTTTGGTCATCAGGATTCAGAGTATCTCCATTTCCTCTCTAGTTTCCTCAATTGATGTAAGGAGGCTCGTAGCTCGGCAGAGAACCATGGCGCGTTCTGTTTCTTGGGTCTGGGAGAGTTGATAGAGGCTTGATTGTCTGTGATGAGAGGCTGGACGGATAATCCTATGGCACTGTTCCAGTTCAATACAGTTTCATTGATGTTGTCATATGTTTGAGAGAGTTTTGGGATGGTCTGGGAAATGATTGCATCTCTGTTGAATGGTTTGAACCGAGAGGGTTTAGGGAGTGAACAGTCAAGTCTTTATATCTTATGTCCTTAAGCTTAGGGGAGCTGGTAAAGTAGTCAAGAAAGCAAAGATGCAAATGGAAGAAAAAATGGCCAATACGGTAAAACATGGGGTACGTCTTTTTATGTATGTTACTGGCAGGAGGAAGTATAAAGGTGAGACCCAGGGGTAAAAGGGGTGGGGGGTGGAATATGTAGCGGAATTGCTTCACAAATATTTCTGTTCTGTGTTCACGGATGAAGGGCTGGGAAATAGGACCTCAGAAAATAAACATAAATAGGAATGGAAGTGAGGTAGAACTTGAACTATATTCAGAAGACTGTATTTGTGAGGAGCTACCAAACTAAGAGGTCTTTTACTAAAAGGCACTAAGGTGTGTTGCATCTAATATGCCAATAGCACAAAACCATGGAATGTTAGGTGCAGCACTACCACATTAAAAGTTGGGGGTGTGGGCAGCATTTTCCTGGCAGTTAACACGGAGCCCTGTCCCCTAACATCTGCCACATTAGCATGGGTGCATGTAACTGCAGAGTGCACCACACCCACCCTCTGCCCCTAACTCACCCACTCATGCCCCTAACGTGGGATGCACAGTTAGCCAGGAATTGACCCTCACTGTCATGGTTCTGCGCTAGTTGGCAATGTGTGTTCAAGGCATGCTTTTAGCATGTACCAGGCACATGCTGCCAGTTATCACCCTTTAGTAAACCCCCCCCTAAAAGTAGACAAAGCAGTAGGAATGGTTGGGATTCATCTGAAGGTATCAAAGGAGAAGTACGGGCGACTCTGCAAGCTGACCTTTTCAGTGCTTCTTTAGAGTCAGGAGTCATAGGTGTCTGAAAGGGGTGGGCCACATGGGCCCTGGCCCCACCAAAAAATCGCAGCATGACAGGCAGCAGGCTGCCCATGGGGATCCATTCCCCATGGGCAGAAGAAGAAGAGAAGCCATGAACGCAGCAAAGACCCTTCCTGTTTGCCCACAGAAAATCAGATCTCTGCGGATAGAAGAGGAAAGGTCTTTGCCATGATCATGACTTCTCTTCCTCTTCTGCCCCTGGGCCACGATTATGGCAAAGACCCTTCCTATACTGCTCACAGGAAGACAAGAAGGGTCTTTGCCATGGTCACCTGTGGAGATCCCATCCCACGTGGGCAGAAGAAGAAAAGTTGTGATTGCAGCAAAGACCCTTCCTATCTGCCCACGGGAGATTGGATCCCTGTGGGCAGAACAGGAAGGGTCTCTCCCCGTGGGGTTGAGCTTGGGGTGGAGGCAGAGCAGAGGTTGTTCCCCCCAAAGAAAAAGGCCTTCTGCCGTCCCTGTGAGGAGTGATCCCGGAGGACTGTGGATGGGCAAATGTAGCTGCTGTTCCCCAAAGAAGGGAAGAGATTGGTAACCTCAGACTGGTTGTCCATGGTGAATAAATGAATAGAAATGCTGCTAAAGCAGAGGATGGTTCGGTTTCTGGAATCCAAAGAATTATAGGATCCGAGACAGCATGGCTTTATTAGAGGTAAATCTTGTCTGATGAATCTGGCTGATTTTTTTGACTGGGTGACCAGAGAAGTGGATTGGAGAAGAGCGCCAGATGTGATATATTTAGATTTCATCAAGGCCTTTGAGACCGTTCCACATCGGCAACTTATAAATAAACTGAGTGCCCTTGAGTTGGACTCAAAAGTGATTGACTGGGTAAGAAACTGGTTGAAGCTCCTGAATAATAAGAGGAAATGTTTGTACATCAACCTTTTAGGAATGTTCATGTATCTGAAACCTCTTTTCTGCCTTAAATCTGCACCCAAATAATTCAACCATTTAACACTTAGGAAATTATATTTTGACAACAATGTTAGACCCAAGTGCAAGATAGGATGCGTGACTAGCCTTGCTCATTTCAGAACTTCTACAAGGTTCTACTTATTAAAATAGAGGAGCATTCCATTGAGTGTGTGCAGGCCCCCGTGCGTCTGATTGGAGGTAGACCCAATTCTGATCCTGCGGGAGCTAGACATGCCCACCGGGATCAGAATCGGATCTAGGGTTTGTACATGCAGGCTGGGATTTGATTCCGATCAGCCTGCAGGCACAACCACCTGCCCGGCTACCTCAGTGAGGCTGCTGAATGGAGCCATGGTGCCATGACATTCCATTGCCATGGCACTGCAGCTCCATTCAGTAGCCACAATCCCCGGCCGCTGACCACAATCTTCTTTCCTTTCAGCCTGACCCTCAATCTGGCCTTCCATGGCCAGGGTTGGGCTGCAGTGAACCCCCTGCACCGCCTTACCTTTCCTCTGCTGCCCAGGCCTGTCATCCCCCATCCAGTTTGCCGACCCCAGATGTACAGGGCCGATCTCAGAATCGGTCCTGTATGTCCATGGTCATGGACCATCCATGCCCACCCTTGCTCTGCCTCTGGAATACCCCCTCCCGCCCCCATCTAAGTGCCTTGTTCATATGGAGAGGCTTTGGACGGGGACGGCAGGGGGCGAATAGTGGGGATGGATGTTCCAATGGACGTCCATCCCCGCTATTCGCAGGATGGAATAGACCCTGTGGTTTCTTCAGAAGTATGTGAATATGTAGAACCATTACAATTTAGACCAATACTGCTTCTGTATCTGCTGTAAGAAACATCTTTCCCACATATGGTTCAAAGCTACCAAATTATCCTGGTCTAGGAGGGAGACCTTTCGGCCAGGTCTGGTTTTGAACTTACATCCCAAAGCAATGTGGTAATCAGTGGTGCAGGTACCGTAACACACCTGAATAAAGTTGTCATATCTAGTACTCAACCTGAAATATCCCTCTAGGAACTTGCAAAATTTCAAAAAGGGCAGAGGAGCTGTTTTATGAAGCATATCTACTATGTTTTATTGACTGCAGCAAGGCCTTCTCATGAAAAACTCTGGGATATACCAGAACACCTGATAGTTCTCATGCACAACCTTTATATTGATCAAAAGCAACCATTTAAAACAAAATGGTTTAAAATTAGCAAAGGTGCACAACAAGGCTGCATATTTTCCCTGTACCTGCTTAATTTAAATGCGGAAGAAATCATCAGTACTGTAAGAAGACAACTGAGGTGTGAAGATTGGTGGAAGACTCATCAACAACCTTTGTTATGCTGATGATAGCATGTTACTGGCTGAAAGTGAAGACAATCTGAAACATCTGTTTATCAAGATCAAGGATCATAGTTTTAAAATGGAGAAGATAAAGATCCTGACAACTGGCAAAATCAATAATTTCATCCTTGATGGAGAAAACATAGAAATAGTAGATATCTTTAACCTGTTTGGATCAATAATCCATAAAGAAACAACAAGCAGTCACGAAATCCGACAACGCATTGCTCTTGGCAGAACGGCTATGAAGAACCTAGACAAGATTCTCAGGTGCAGAGATCTATCTCTGTGTACAAAAATTTGACTTGTCCAAGCCATGGGATTTTCAATAACGTCATATGGATGTGAAAGTTAGACAGTGAAGAAGAAAGACAAAAAGAAAATTGATGCCTTCAAATTATGGTGCTGGCAAAACATACTGGAGGGGATATTCAGCGGTGGTGGCAGTTAGCACTTGTAAAGCACATAGCTGTCACCGCTGCATGCTAACCCCGATTATTCAATGCCGGGGCCATATCTGGCCACTGCCATTGAATTTCCAGTGGTTCAATATCACCGCTGCCGGTTAGCAATGGGTGCCACCTCCGCACCACCCCAGAAGGCCCACAACACGTCCTGATGCTAAATGCAGAGCATTGAGGCAAGTAGCAGCGGCACCCTTGGATATCCAGCGGAACTAAACCTATTAATGCTGCTGAATATCCCATTCAGCGATATTTACACAGTTTGCAGGTCTGCAAATCATATAAATACCTTTGAATATCCCTTCCACTGTGTATACCATGGACTACCCAAAGAACAAATCAGTCGGTACTAGAGGAGATTAAACCTAAGCTTTCTTTAGAAGCTCAAATGACACAACTTCAACTTTCAAACTTTGGAGACATCATTCGGAGAGAGAGATCATCAGAGAAAGACATCATGCTTGATAAGGTTGAAGGTGAACTCAAAAGAAGAAGGCCAGCAATGCAGTGAACTGATACAATAACAATTATGGATGTCACTCTATCAACAATTAGCCACCTGAAGAAAGACCAAATACAGTTTAGGACAACTATCCACAAGGTCGCCATGAGTTGACATTGACTTGACAGCATTTAATAACAAAAGGCAAGAAGACAATCCACATGGTCTTCCTTGAAGAGTAGTTTAGTGGTTTTGGCAGCAGCCTGAGACCAGAAAGACTACAGTTCAAATCCCACTGGCACTCCTTGTGGCCTTGGGCAAGTCACTTAACCCTCCATTGCCTTAGGTACAAGCTTAAATTGTGAGCCCTCCCAGGACAGGGAATACCTACAACAGCTGATTGTAACATGCCTTGAACTACTACTGGAAATGTGTGAGCTAAATGCAAATATATAATAATAAATAATGTGCCAAAGAGCCCTGTGTGCACTGGTATGAAAAAGGTGACATGCAGCCTAAGTTGTCCACTAACCACTGCCGTCTCAGTAAAACAGACAAATGGAAATTTTGTAGCACTGAACTGGAAATGGTACACGTCTCATTGCTGGGTGTGATGTACTCACTGTATGTCAGAAGGCCTGTATAAAAATAGGCACAATAAGGTAGTATGCCTCAGCCACTGGAAATTATGTAAAACCATAACATCGCTGTGTCAGAAAAACATTGGAATCATGACCTGGATAGAATTGTGGAGACTGAAGAAGTTGTGATCACCTGGGACATCCCATTCCCACCAATAAAAAGTTAATACAAGAATGCCGGACATTGTGGTAAAGGAGAAATATTCAAGAACAGCACTGCTAATAGACGTGCCAAAGCCAAGTGATTATTTTGTACAATGGGCAGAGGAAGAGAAGATCCTCAAGTGCCAATAAATGCAATCAAAGACTAAAAACTGTACAGGAAAGATACAGAAATTGTCCCGATTGTATTGGGAGCCATTGAACTGATTTTAAAAAATGCCAAGGGCACCTTCCTAGGTTGCTTGTGCATATCACACCTTGTGAGCTCCAAGAGATGGTTCTTTGGCACAAAACAAGTGTGGAGATGAACATTAACAGTAAATCCAAGAGACCGCTTATCCCCAACATACCTTATCATAGGAGTGAGGTCCCGCCATAATGTGCACAAAACAAATCCAATTGGAAACATTACCCTGAATGGAGTAACTGAATTGTGGAGATCCCTCTGTTGTAGGAGCATCGGTGTCAGGATTATCTGATTTCAAGCAGGCCATCATTTCACAATTTTTCTGTAGAAATAATTCACAGGTCTGCGACTAAAAAGCTGTTTGATTATTTTTATCTAATTTCCATGTATTTTGGTGTACTGAAAACAAATAAAATATTGAAAAAACTCCTAGACGTCATGATTTGCCACAACATGCAAAATTGTCTTCAAATTTATCAAATTTTTTCAAATTACTATTAATTAATTAAAATTACTATTCATTAATTCACATAAGTGCATTTAAGATATAAAATGTCAAAAAAAACCTTAAAGGGGTTGTCCGAGTTATGTAAAAAAAAATACAGCACTGTAAATCTGATGGTCAGCAATATATACATAAGCTAAGTAAGTTTTAAGTCCATGCTTCTAATGGTAGAAGGGGTTAATCTTTCCTGAAGAATCCAGTGGGAGGGAGACACAGGGCAGATAGCAGCAGCTCCGGTCAGTGCAGGGGGGTGTGGCCAGCACTGTGACGTCTCCTGTACAGACACAGAGCTGCTCTCTCCTGCATGCCACACTTGTGCACGAATCATCATCAGGTTCTTGGTTCTAGGCTGTTCACACTTTTTCATCGCAATTCGTGTTAGCTCGTCATTCTTCAACTGTTATGTTATGGCTCCGCGAAAGTGTATTAATTCGCCAGACAGTTTCTGTTTCATCTGTGGTGAATATACAGTGTTGAAGCAACAGCAGAATATTACAGACTTTGTGAAAAAAGTATACTTTGCATACTTTGGACTAAAAATTGGAGATCAAGATAAAGTCTGTGTGCCTCATAAAGTGTGCAAACTGTGTGTTGAGGACCTCTGAAACTGGTTCAAGGGTAAGAAAAAATCTTTCCGTTATGGGATTCCTATGGTATGGCGAGAGCAAAAGAACCATAGTGACGACTGTTACTTTTGTTCATGCGATGTGAAAGGGTTTAATTCCAAATGGAAGCATTCCATTTCATACCCCAGTCTTCACTTGGCAATTCGTCCCATCCCCCATGGCACAGATATACCAGTACCCAAGCCCCCTGCTACCTTGGAAGAGATACCTAGCTCCGATGAAGGTGAAGTCATACCTGAACCAGATGATGAATCAAGTTCTGACTTTGAAGATGATACAAGACCAAAATTGTTTTCTCAGGAGGAGATGAATGATTTGGTAAGAGACTTGAATCTTCCCAAAGATGCCGCTGAGTTACTCGGATCAAGGCTGAAAAGCAGGAATTTATTGTTGCCAGGAGTGTCATCTTCATGGTTCAGACATTGTGAAAAGGAGTTTGTTCCTTACTTCGCCCAGGAAGACAAGTTGGTTTATTGCATCGATGTCGAAGGTCTGATGGGTCAATTTAAAATCCAATATGATTCAGAGCAATGGCGTCTTTTTATAGATTCTGCAAAAAGAAGTCTCAAAGCAATTTTACTCCACAACGGTTTTTACGCTTCCATACCTGTAGGTCATTCCGTACACTTGAAGGAAACCTACGAGAACTTGGAATTGGTTCTTCGTAAACTTAAATATGAAGACCATGGTTGGCAAGTGTGTGGGGACTTGAAGGTCTTGTGCATGCTGCTTGGGCAACAAGCTGGGTATACCAAATATCCTTGTTTTCTGTGTCTATGGGACAGTCGAGACCGACAAAATCACTGGACCAAGAAGAGTTGGCAGCCGAGGGTGCTAACAGTCGGTGAAATAAATGTCCTCCGAGAAACTTTGGTACCTTCCCATAAAGTTCTTCTACCACCTCTCCACATAAAATTGGGATTGATGAAGCAATTCGTAAAATCACTTCCAAGAGATGGAGAATGCTTCAAATACTTGGTCACCAAGTTTCCAGGCCGGTCGGAGGCAAAATTGAAGGAAGGTGTGTTCGTCGGACCAGACATTAGAAGGCTTATAGTTGATCAAGAGTTTGTCAATACCATGATGGGTCCTCAAAAAGAAGGGTGGATTACATTTAAAGAAGTCATACAGAAATTTTTAGGCAATAACAAAGATCCTCACTACAAAAAGATCGTCGGACGAATGCTGAAAGCATTTCAAGCTTTAGGTTGCCTGATGAGTTTGAAAGTGCATTTTCTCCAGTCCCACCTTGACTACTTTCCTGAAAATTTGGGAGCTGTGAGTGAGGAACAAGGTGAACGATTCCACCAATACATTAAAGAGATGGAAAGGAGATACCAGGGAAAATGGAGCATTACAATGATGGCAGACTACTGTTGGATGCTTCAGAGAGACATTCCAGATGCTACTCACAAGCGTAAATGCACCAAGAGGAGCCTCACAAGGAAGAAGAATCAAGTTTAGTGTGTGTAGATGAGCTCATTTCAGTTCAAAAAAGGATTTTCATGAAAATATTGTAATAAAACTTTAATTTTGTAAGTCTATTTCCATTTATTTTGAGGTATTGTCTTATTTAACATAGTTACCTAAATTGTCAGGAAACGTGATGTCCTATGACAAAGTGGAGGTCATTTTCGGATTCAGCGCACCAAAAAACATAAAGATTATGTGGAATAACCAAAACAGCTCTCGAAAAAATTTTTTTGCAGACCTGTGGGTGATAAAGGGAATGTTTTTGTCACCCTTTATTTCTATACTACAACATTTATTTTAGATTTTTTTTGTGTAGAGATATTTTGTCTTAATGTTTGGTTTTCAGAAATCAGATGTTGATTTGTGAACTGCAATGAGGGACCCGAAGTCAGACATACAATAGTTTATGGGTAGAAATCTAAAGAAGAGTTTGGTTATTGTAAAAGCCAAATCAAGGAGATAGAAGTTCTAGAAATCCAACTTATACTTTGAAACCTAGGGGTGGATAAATCGAGTAAGGTGGGATCCTCGCTGGAATTATCTTGAATAGAAAGGAAATATCATTGTTTTTTTTAAAGGGCAGTTTCTCCAAATGGATTAGTTTTATATATTCCATGACAGTTATGAACCTCACTTCTAAGCCAGGGTATATGAAGTGTGATCTCAGTCTCTCAAAGACAGCAGTACTTTATTGCCTCTTTATCTGCAGAAGTTCACTTAATTGTAGTTAATCCTCTTAACGTTTTCATTAATTTCTGTGGTTTGTCTCCTGCCACCATGGGCCCATGAACACACCCACCATGGCCTTTATCTGTGGCAGGGATGTTATCCGCATCATTGTTAGCCCTAGTGCATAAGCTATGGGTGGGCACCTTTTTATCGTGGGCAAGGTGTGACCAGTATGTATTTTTCTTTTTCTTTCCTATATACTTCAATTGTAGTGTCACCTGGCTGGGATTTAGTGCAGATTTTATATAACGGGGTCACCATGTGAAGGTACTCAGCAAGACTTGAGGAGAGAACTTTATTCGCCCTCCCTAAGAGATGCACCAGCAACTGTTGTTAGTGAATTTTATGTTGCGCTCCCCTTTGTGATACTGGAAATTATGTATGACTGATTCGTTATGACCTGTATTGACTTGCCGTTTCCTTACATAGTTTATTTAAAACCAAAGAAAGGACAGAAATTCCTAGACCCTGGTAGAAAAGATATAAAAACACTCAGAATTGCCTAACTGATCCCTGAATCACAGTAGGGTATGTTTATTGTGCCAATAACTTGCATGAGGGCAGCTTACTAGCATGGGGCTTAGGGCTAACTGCAGGGGAGTGGATATACCAACAAAAAGAAGTGGAAGTGGAGTATCTTCTGAATAGGGTGACTGCTCATTCTGATGAAGCTGCGATACCGGCAAAACCAACAGCTGCCATCAAGACTGAATCTGTTATAATCTTTGTGTTCGTTGGACCGGGGGGATGAAGCTGACACAGCGTTATGAAGCTAAGTGATTGCTAACTTTGCTCCCTCCGGTTTATTGTTGCACCTAATTGTTACATCATTGCTTGTACATTATATCCAGTACAGGAGTGGAGGAGTAGCCTAGTGGTTGGAGCACTAGCTTGCTCACCAAGGACTGGCGTTCAATTCCCACTAGTATGCCTTGTGGTCTTGGGCAAGTCACTTAACCCTCCATTGCCTTGGAAGAAAGGCCTGACAATCTATTACCAGGAAAACCCAGGAGTCAGCACTGATGCAAAGGCACACGTTGCATGGGTGACATACTGTAGTAGCCTCATTCAGTGAGTTCTGTGCAGCAGTGGGTAGCACCTTTATTCTGTATACAGAAATAGAAGGCAATGATGACATAATTAGCTGTGGCAGGTAGATGTCTATATCAGTGTTTTTCAACCTTTTTTGTGCAAAGGCACACTTTTTTCATGAAAAAAATCACGAGGCACACCACCATTAGAAAATGTTAAAAAAATTTACCTCTGTGCCTATATTGACTATATATAAAGTAATTCTCTTGAATAGGAATCAAACACTCACACCAACCCCCCTCCCCTGCTGGTTCACTCACACCACCCCCCCCCTCCACTGCTGGTTCACTCACCCACCCCCCTGTCACTTACTCACCCCTCCTGCTGGGTCACTCACTCACTTACCCCCCCTCCCCTGCTGGTTCACTCACACCATCGCCCCCCCCTTGCTGGTTCACTCACACCACCCCCCCCTCCCCTGCTGGTTCACTCACACTCCCCCCCCCCCTTGCTGGTTCACTCACACTCCCCCCCCCCTGGCTGGTTCACTCACACCCCCCCCCCCCTCGCCGCTGCTTCTGCTTTGTACAGAGCAGCGGCTGCACTACACTTACATTGAAAAGTAAAGAGAAACTGTGTCAGGAGCCCTCCGGTCATCGCAGAGCCCGAGGAAGTGATGTCATGGGGGCGGGCTCCTCACAGGCTGTCTTTCCTTTTCAAATTAACTTTATTGCAGCTAAAGTTAATTTGAAAAGGAAAGACAGCCTGTGAGGAGACCGCCCCCATGACATCACTTCCTCGGGCTCTGCATGATCGGAGGGCTCCTGACACAGTTTCTCTTTACTTTTCAATGTAAGTGTAGTGCAGCCGCTGCTCTGTACAAAGCAGAACCAGCGGCTGCACTGCTATAGGGAATCGCGATCGCGTTCGCGCTGCGGACTTCGGCACAAAAGCCGTTTTTTTGCTCTGGCCGCTCCCGATCTTGCGGCCAGAGCAAAAAACCGGCTTTTCAATGGCCGGTGTTACAACTGTGCCGGCAGCGGCCGGGCCATGGAAAAACCGGCCAGGCCGGCTGAAAACTGGCCGGTTGGCAACCCTAATTTGTGAGCCGAGGCCACATGTTACGGATGAAATTGGAATTTTTCCCACGGCACACCAGACAATATCTCACGGCACACTAGTGTGCCGCGGCACAGTGGTTGAAAAACGCTGGTCTATATCACTGATAAGATCATATACATTGAGCTATGTGGTGTTTTCAAGATTTTATTTGATATTGTCTTGAAAATAGTATTTTGGGTCCAATTTTTTATTGGTGATTCTAGTACATTTTCGGTTCCCTTTTTTGGTGTGATTTTTGTGTTTTTGGGGAGTGGATATATCCATCCCCCTGCACATACTACATGAGAAGATATAAAGGATAATAATAATGCCACATGTGCGTCTGGTGTGAGGTTCTATTTCCTTGCGTAATATTTAGATGCTTGTTTCCCTTAGTGCCAAATGAAGACGGTTCATGCAGATATACATTTCTTTGCGGATGAGCAATAAAGATTAGCACAGATCATATCATTATACTCTGATTGGGACCAAGCAGGTAGAATAATTTTTAAATCCTCTAATTTGGCAGTTTGTCTGTTCGTGTTCTTTATGAATAGTTCAGTAATAACACAAGAACAATAATGAACTAAATCTCATACAATGTCATGCTAGCACGGGCATCAATTTACGGTTTAAAATTAAGGCAATAAGTATATAGATATGTATATAGGGTAATAAAATGGTGTACAGTTAATCTGAAAAAAAAATTCTGAGATTTTTTTCTGAGGTTTAGTAATCTCCCTGTATTTGTATAGTGCTGGGACTTTGTTCCACTGATTCCTTCTGGTTAGTGTAGTTCTTATGTTTTCTAAAGCGTTATTTTGAATTTGGTAAAAATGTTGAGTGTTTAATTATAAGAATTTCATACTGAATATGGGTAACACATACTCATTTTTTCATTTTTCCTTTTCTCAATAATATAGAAGGTATTGTGTATGTGAAAGACTATATTGAGGTAGGTGTTTAATGTTTATTATATAGAATAATTGTGTCTTTGTTTGCGTTATGTGACAAGGTCCTTTGAGATAAATAGTATCTGAAGTTTTATCTTTATGCTTATACACATTTTTATCCATAGTTGATACATTTTGTTTTATAGTTCTGACTTTAATGCTGTGGTTTATTTTATTTTCAATTTCATTGTTGTTCCATACCTGTACATTATCACTGTATAATGTCTATATAAGTTTTTTATTTATTTATAATAAGTATAATAGTTCATGTAACGGGCTTCCTATCATTTTATTTTTATGTATAATGCGTTTATATTTGCACTTGTTTTTATATGTTGTAGTTAGGCCATCTTTAGCCCCTGATGAAGGCGGAATGAAACACGGCCTGTGTCGGGCCAATGGCTTAAGTTTATTCAATAAAAGCAATCCTTCCCCTGCTATCCACGTTTTTTGGACACGGGAACAATTCATGTCACCCACTGAGATGGCATTTGTTGAATCTGTGTTACTAGTGCCAAAACGTAGCATGGGCAACAAATGGCCGCACTAGCTGCACTGCGTGGGAACGCCATTCTCCCAACAGCGCTACCCCAATGCATGTCAGAAGAGTAGTGTGTGTGTGTGTGTGGGGGGGGGGGGTTAGCACAGGAATCTGCATTATGTTTCACTGCTGCCCCCAAACCACATGCTGTGTGCTACCCGTTAGTAACCCCCCCCCCCCCCCCAGTCCAAATCACAAATCGGGATCACACAAAAAGAAATCCCAAATTGCCTGGAAGCCTGACTATGGATATAGACTGAATGTGACATATTGTCAAAACCAGGAAAAGGAGTTCCCCAAACATGCAGGTTTTTTTTTTTAATTGTTGTAAGTCACTGAAGCTTCTTCCTGCAACTTCATGTAGATTGTAGAGCATCCCCCTAGGAGATAAGAGCAGCAACTAATGATCATTTGGTTTGAGAAAATGCAGAAGTATCCAGGAAGGGGGTAGCAGGAATTTCCAGCAGCTTTATTATTCATTCAAGGAAAATTTTCTCAAGCAAATTAAAGACTCCTCCCACACACACACATTAGGAAGACCAAGAGAAGCCTTGGGAGTCTGCCATTCAATCCAGGGAGAGTGCTTCAGTTTCAATTGGCAGAAAGGTAATCTGAAACCATGTAGACAAGTCCGGCTCTCAGGGGAACCGGATCATATCCTATCAGGCGCAGAGGAACTCAGGGGACCCCCAGAAAGCTATTGTCAAGGAACTTTTAGATGCCGCCTTAAACTCGTCATTAAACAGATTATTAAAGTTTGCTGCAGAAAACAGTGTGACCAGGAGATTCCCTTCCCCCCATTTCGTGTTTGAATCTGAGGTTTCCCCAAATTACCCCTTTACTATGACTGCCCCCCCCCCCCGCTTGCTGTTCATATGGTTAAAAAGAAAAAGGGAAAAAAATGTCCTAACTTGATTTTCAAACGAAACTCCCAGAACCAACAAAACCTCTTATAAAAGGAACCGAAAGAAAAAAAGGAGGAAGGAGAAAGAAAAGAATCATTAAAACAAAAACAAACAAACCACCAACCCTCTGCTTTCAGTGACCTCCGAAGAGTTTCAAAGAGAGAGAGAGAGAGGGGGGGGAAAAAAACCCCTCTGTCGTCTCCGGTGGAAAGGGAGAAAGAAAACTTCGGCTCGAACCGGGGGAGGAGGGGAGGAAGTGAGAAAACAAAAGACAAAGATAAAAGGCTGCTGGGGTGGATGGATTTTTTTTTTCCTCTGTCAGAGCTGGGTTAGGAGGAGCTGTTTTACATCCCTTCACGTCAGCCCTGCCTCATTCCCTTCTTCCTTCCTGCGAGAGAGAGAGAGAGAGCCAGCCGCAGCCGAGGAGCCCCAGCCAGCAGCCCCCCGCCCCGACGGTGAGTCTCTGCTGCGCGGCCAGAACTCGGGTGCTGGGGGGGGAGGTTGCCGGAGCCCGCTTATTGCGCTCGCAGACGCTCCTCGCAGCTCAAAGGTATGATCGCAGGCACGGTGATCTCCTTTTCTTTCACTTCCACATTCCCTTATGCCGGAGAGAGATGGCGTCTGCTGGGGAGGACTGAGAGCAGAGCGCGAGCCCCCCGCCCCCCCTCGGAGGCTGCACGTGGGCCGCTGCCCCCCCCGTGCTAGGCAAAGTTGCGGGAGGATCGTTTCGGCTCGGGTCCCCTCCCCCTCCTCCGATGACCGGTCGCAAACTTTATTTTGTGTCCGTCCGTCCGACTGCTGCCAGCGATTAGAGGGGGCCGGGAGGTAAGTGCCCCCTCCCCCCTTCATCTTTCCCTTTCGTTGCGAAGTAACAGGTGCATTTTCATAATGGATCAGCTTTCGTGAAGGAGGTAAACAGTGCCCCGCTTTTGTAGCATTCATACTCCCACACCTGTTGAGAAAGCCCAGAAGAGGTGGGGCAATGCAAATTCCAGTAACAGAGCAGGGTTTTTTTTTTCTTTCCATAATTTTGTTTAAATCGATCAATATTTTTCCAGAGGATTTAATTTTTTTTGATTATCTTTTATTTTTTTTTTTTAGTAAGGGCAGCCTAGCCTTAGCCATAGTTCTTGTGTTCTGAATTATTGTTTGAGGGGGGTTAGTGAAAAAAATAAAGTGGTAAGCAAGTCGCTTCTCCTAAATTTAATGTCAGAAACCTTATTTTCATATGGTATGAAGTTCATGTGTTTGTTTGGGCACATGAAGAAATGAGAGGGTCCACTCTATGGGACAGGTTATTTTATGGAATTCGTTTGAATGGCTTGAGGATTTATTCAGGAAGTTTAACTCTCTGAATCTGCAGCAGGATCATTAGTGGTTAAGAAAAGGGTGAGAATATTTAAATTGCAGAATGATTTTGAGGTGCTGTTGAAGCTTTACTGCATAAAAAATGCTGAGCCTAAAGAAAAAGTTACTATTTTGAGATCTCAGATTAATCAAAGCAGCAATAGCATTCATTATGCTGGTTTTTCAAGTTATAAATCTCTTACTGGCTGCTTACGGAAGTTGCTCTCAGTTGTTAGAATATAAACTATCTGGAATTTTCTAAAAAATAAAACAGTTCAGATTGTTAAAGTTCTTCCTATTGATGATCCGCCTCTTACTGTACGACCACCACATTTGTAGGGGGATGAAAGTACTTTTTCTTGGCTTGACAGGCAGTATCACAGTTTGTTCAGCCTTTGGAAGGCTCTTCTCCATCAATCTGCTGGCCTTCCCTGACAGGAACTGTAGTGATAGGGGCCCGTGAAAGGATTGTTATCAATAAGCTGGGCTTAGTTGTCAGTGTGGCAGTGCTGTGCATTTTCTTTGCATAGCAGGCTTAGGAGTCTGTAGGAGGCTGAGACAGAGGCGTCTTGCATGGTGCATCTCCTGATGCCTCTATGCTGGTATTCCATTAGCTGTGGCTTTTCTTTAACATCAGAGGAAGAATAGACGAAGTTGGGGAAACTTGAACAGTATTACTCAGCTGTATACCCAAAAAGTTATTTTCAGCTTAGAACATTAGATGCGCCATGCTCGGACACACCAGCCCTGTATTCCGTCCCTTGGCGGCCAATCCAGGTTACAAGCACTCAGCAAGATTACGATTGTTTCTTGTTTTCTCTCAGAAATAAGCAGTTGCTTTCCTAAGTCTACCTGGCAATGATGTTAAATTTGATTACTCACCTTTCCAAACCCGTGCTCCCAGCAAATTACAGTTCAGGCATAGCAAGTACCTGAGGCACTGGTGGGTGACGTGATTTGCCAAAGGTTACAACGCAAATCAGTGGGAGACATAGCTTCTGTGGTCCTCAGCCCACTGTTTAACAACTAAGCTGCCCCCCACCCTTCCAGAGTTGCCAAGTTACCCAGTTCCAAGAGGAGATTTTAGGCCACTCCTCCATTTCAGACAACTCTATACTGATGCGTTATGGGACCTGCACAATTGATTTCAGTGGGTAGAATCAGGGACTACAAATACCACAATGCTTTGGGGATGTAAGTTCAAAACCAGTACTGACCAAAAGGTCTTCCTCCTGGCTCTGGGTAACTTGACAGCTCTTTCACTCCCTTTTGAAAAGCTGTTAATAAAAAAAAATCTGCAAAATGTAATTTATTTGGATAAATGTTTCTCAAAGTTCTTATATTTATATTTTTTATTTATGTACTTTATTTTATCTTGTTGCAAAAGCAGAGATTGATAGAATTTTGCTTACTTATAAAGAATCTTGTTTCTGTGGAATATTTTTTTAATATTTGAGTACAAGGAAAGAAAGCGGCCAAATGGTTTGAGACTCCAGGTTTCATTTCGGAGAAATAGTTAATTGTTGCTAACATCTTCTTCAGGGTGTTATCATATAGACATTAATACTGTGCAGGTGGACAAAACAGTCAAAGCCACTTTAATGAGGTGCAAACCTTTCACCTTCTATGAAAGAACTTTGAGATGAGATAGGCACCTTAGGTAGAGAAAGGATAACAGTAATTTAACATAACAGTGTTAAATATGTTTATTATATGTGTGATTACACGGGTAAATACAGTCTGTTGTGTTTTAAGGAGCACATCAAATGACTTCTTTGCTCCACTCAGGGCCTGTATTTAAAGATGAGCCTTTGAGTTTTGATTATGACAGCTGATTTCTGTCTTACAGACAAGGCATTTTTGTTAATACCTAACTATGTTTGATATGGATGGAGAATTTTCCTTAAAATACAGCTATGTCTCATTTTTGGAACTGAAACTTTTTGTAGAAAATGCAATATTGTATATAAGGGTGTTAAGGTTGGTGACTGGAAGAGGTAACAACAGAACAGGAAGGAACTGACTAGATAGGAGTAAAAGATATATTGTCTAGACTGGCTTAACTCAGTAAGTAATGAAAAAGTATCCTTTAAAACAGGGCTGGGCAACCTTTTTTGCCCTGAGGACTACAGTGGGGTATGTTGCTTCTTGCTAGGGTTAGTGGGGGGAGACAGAGCCCCTCCTTGAAGGTCTGATGGGGAGGTGGATCCCTTAGTCCTGCTGCTAGAGCTGTTGCAAGTAAGTGCCCCAGGCGAAATTCAGCCTTGTACCGTCTCTTGCACCCCCCCCCCCGTAAGCTTCTGCCCTATGCAACTGCCTACTTTGCCTAGAGGTTGGGCTAGTCCTGCCCGCCCCCACCATAAGCAGAGGGGAGGTGCGTGAAAACCAGACTCTTGGCAGTGAACTCGCTCTCTACGATGATACACAGAATGGTATTCTTCTCTTCTTCCTCCTCCCACTCCCCAGTATGTTTTGTAGTAACAGCTCATCTCCTTCCCTGCTCCAGCAATAGTGGCTGCCCCCAGCTGGAGCTAAAAATAGAAATTCTTTTTTTTACTTGTTTTGTTGGGGATGGTGCCCCTTTAAGAGGCCAGGTTGGGCCATGAAAGAAGCCAGCTGTTTCCTCTGCCAGGTCAAAATCAGTTGTGTGGCTCAGCAGAGGTCAAGAAAGAGGTCTGTTGGGAAGGCAGGAATGGGCTTTTTTTCCCTTCTCTCCCCATTGTGATCAGCTGAGGGAAGTGACAGCTGCTGAAGACCAGCTTTGAGAGATGAGAAAATGGGAGTTAGAGAACGGTTGGGTCCTACACAACAAAGGATAGTAAATTGATTTCACTCCAAGCAAAGGAAGATCTAGCAGTCTCTTCAATATTTTCATGAGTGAAATAAGTGAAGGGTTAACAGGAATGGGATCTGCAAGATGATGGTGTTTGCAGATAGAGTGGAAAATTAGGGTGTGATCATGTTTGTCATTTAATATTTAGGACCCCTTTTCCTAACTCTTGGCTGGAGCTACTTGCTGCACAGTCCATAGGAATGAAATGCGGCAGAAATACGTCAGCTAAACGTTAGTAAAAGTGATAGAGTTGTGCTCTGGGTGCAGGACCATTGTAAGATATATGCAGGATGGGCAAGTGCGTAGGGTGTTGGCACACCATGTCCAAGACAGGGACAGCATCGGTACTTCATTCCACTGCTGATGCCATAGTGGCCGTAGGAGGTTCTCTTATTCGGTACGTGGCATGCCATCATGAGTTGGCACCTGCTGGCCAGGCCCATCATCAGAGGTGGACCCTCCCCTTTCCCACGACTACTCAGGGTGCTGTTTAGCCCAGCAATTGACCTGTTTGGGTTATCATGTCAGATGATCTAAAACTTACTGAACAGTATGGCAAGAGCCTAGAGAATACTGTGGTGGATTGGAAGGTCTATAAAAATGAGGGGGGCAATACTTACGTGCAAGTCATTGCTGTACTGAGGGCTCTTGTTTCAGAAAAGAAATATGGATAAAGGTCATCTAGCCTTGGGTCTCTTATGGCCTTTTAAGGGTGTTGCATGTGGCCCCAGGGTCAACTTAACCTTGGCAGTAGGCTGGAATGACAAAGAGCAGTTGAAGCAAAGTCGTAGGTCCTGACGGCCACACAGACTTGAAGAACCTTGAATATACTTTTACCAGAAGGGAGGATGGACAAGTTTCAGATAGCCCATTTACCCAGTTAGGTATATCATTTCATTTATCAAAATTTGATATATCGCCCTAAGGAGAGCAGAGCGGTTTACATTAAAAATGTAGTAATCTGAAAAAGAAAAGAACGCCAGTGGAAGACAGGAAAGTAATATGGAGCACACACGCACTAAGAAGGGATCTGCATGAGGATCAAGGAACAGAGAGGAGTAAAGATGGTGGGAGTGAGCGCAAAACAAAGTTTAATATGTAAAAGTGTGATATCCCAGCATGCAGTTTTGCAGGATCATTCTGGAAGGGATGGTGCTGGAGTGTTCACGATGGTTGTATTTAATTGTCCAGATCTTGAGCTGGGGGGAGGGGGGAGATAGAGTCTGAAAACTCAACTGGGAGGGAGGAGCAACAAGGCTGAAGGTTTGCCTAGAGTATCTAATATTCTTGCACTGGCTCTGTGTGGCCCACAGTTCAAATAGCCTTCAGCAACTCTGATGCAGCTTGCTAAAGCCAGGGCCAGAGCAGAGGACAGTGAGCAACAGTGGCAGCAAGACTCTACACATTCCCAGAATGCAAGCGTGATAGCACGACACGAGGGAACAGGGTAGAGAACATGCAGTCACTGTCTCCATAGCGGTGCCCTCTTCTCCCTTCAGTGTGTCTGGTTTAGGGAGCAAGCGCACCAGCTTGAAGAGGAGGAGCATCTCCAAGCAATGAGCTCGTCCTCTTGTTGGCTGTTCTCTGTTGCCATGATACCACCACCTCAGCTAATGTCTGTTTGGAGGAAGAGGAGAAGGTGATGAACCAGGAGTTAGTGAGACAGAAGGAAGGAGTTGGGAAGGGGTGAGAGGTAGTTGGAAGGGAGTGGATATAAGATTTTGGCACCCATACGCAAGCCCGGAGGGAGGATCCCAGAAAGGGGGGGGGGGGGGGTGTCGGAGACTGGACAGCCAGAAAGGGAGCTGAGAAAGGCCACAATGCCCCAGTGGTGCTCTTTTGGAGCACCACACACACATGTACTTTAACAAAGTGAGAGCAGAGCCCCCTTGGCCTGGGTGCTTGGAGCCCTCAAAATGTGATGCCCTAGACAGTTATCTAGGTTGTCTATGCTTAAAGTCAGGTCTGGATAAGCTGGGAAGTGGGGTGGAAATGAAGGAAGACATGAGAACTGAGAAGTGAAAGAGGAAATGGAGCTGTGAAGGACATGAGGTAGATAGGAGGAAACTGTGGGCAGGGTGGGGGTTGAGAGTGAGAGACAGAGAGCTGGAAGGCGGTGCAAAGAGATTGGTGACTGGGAAGGACAATGAGATGGAAGGGAAAGATCAAATATGTGGAGGAAGAGCTTCAGAGGAAGAGAGAGAGACATTCGAGGGATGGATGGAAGGGAAGAGCAAGCCACAGGGCCAGTTCAAGGATATTAGATGCTCTAGGTAACATTTCAGCTTTGTGCCCCCTTGCAAGTGGTTTTAGACCCCTAGTGCCCCCCTCCAAGATTTTAACTATTAGTCAATTGTAATCATCTCAACATTATCCCTACCAGAACAATCCTATAAAAGGACATATTTGGACATGACACTTTTTTAAATATTAAATTTTGTTTTGTAAATATCTACATAATGAAGAAGATTTCAAAAAGCCGCTTATTTTCTTTGCATCAAGGGCCTTTAGTCCATCAATGACTTGCACGTAAGTATTGCCTCCTCTTATTTCTAGGCCTTCCATTGCACTACAGCATTCCTCTGGCTCTTGCCACTATTTGCATGTTGCCCATTCTTCCTGCAGGTAACTATATGCACTGAGGACCTTTCCAGGACCTATTGCATTGCTTTGACTGTAGCTGCTCTTTGTTGCTCCAGTGATCTGTGCTAGGCCCGCTGCCTTTTAACATATTCATAAATGACCTGGAAATAGGAATAGCACGTGAGGTGATCAAATTTGCAGATGACACCAAATTATTCAAAGTTGTAAAAAAAAACAAGAGGATTGTGAAAAATTGCAAGAGGACCTTGATAAATTGTAAGACCGGCCGTCCAAATGTCCGATGGAATTTAATGTGGACAAGTGCAAAGTTATGCACCTAGGAAAGAACAACCCAAGTGATGATTACCCGATGCAAGGTTCCACATTAGGAACCATCATCTAGGACAAGAATTTAGGCATTGTGGATAATATGTTGAAACCCTCCGCCCAGTGTGTAGCGGTGGCCAAGAAAGCAAATAGAGTGCTCAGAATCATAAGGAAAGGAATGGAAAATAAAACCAAGGATATTATAATGCCTCTTTATCATTCCATGGTGTGACTACACCTTGAATATTGTGTGCAGTTCTGGTCGCCATATCTTAAAAAGGATATAGCGGAATTAGAAAAGGTAAAGAGAAAAGCTACCAAAATGATAAAGGGGATGGAAGGATATCCCTATCAGGAAAGGCTTAAAAGGTTAGGGATCTTCAACTTGCAAAAGAGACAGCTGAGGGGAGATATGATAGAGGTCTATAAATTAATGAATGGAGTGGAACGTGTAAACATAGATCGGTTGTTTACTCCATCAGAAAGTAGAAAGACTAGGGGACACGCAATGAAGCTACCATGTAACCCATTTAGGAGTAATAAAAGAAAATATTTGTTCAGTCAACGTGTAATCAAACTCTGGAATTTGTTACCAGAGGATTTAGTAAAACTGTTAGTGTAGCTGGGTTTAAAAAAGGTTTGGACAAGTTCCTGGAGGAAAGGTCCATAAACCATTATTAAAGAGGACCTCAGAAATCCACTGTTTGCCCCGGGACAAGCACTGTGGAAGTGCCTCTTTGGGAATCTATCTGGTACTTGTGGCCTGGATGGGCCACAGTTGGAAAGAAGATACTGGGCTTGATAGAACTTGGTCTGACCTAGTATGACATTTTTATGCTCTTATGTCTCCAGAGGTCACCATTGCTAGAGCAATATGTGTCTAAAAAAAGCGAGAAAGTGAGTGATATACTATTTTGCTTTCATCCAATCTGTTGATAAATTGTTTTTCAATGTGTGTCATGTTGTGATTTTTCAAAATATTTAAATTATTTTGAAAATGTTACTTTCTTGGGATTTTTGTTTTAGCATTTATGTATATAGTAATTCATATCCCCTCCATCTGTATTTTGCAAATTATTTTGAAGGGGAGAGGAATAAAAGGAGTGTGCATGCAGTCATTTTTGCTTTGAACCCTCCCCCCTTCCTCCCCCATCCCTACCCTGGCCAGTCTCTTTAAAGTTTAACAGCCAAAATGTTGTTGTCCTACTAATATAAAATTTATAACATGGACATGAATAGCAAATATAGCACAGTTGGTACCGCAAATGTTTTGATATTTTATATTGCTGACTGAATCAGCAAATTTCTTAAAATTAATTATCCCACGAGTATCGCGGGGACTATGATTTAAACCAAAAAAGCCTGATCCTAAAAATTGCTACAGTTCATACTCGGTGGTGCTGTTCAGGTGTGTAAAGTATATATGACATAGTGGCCATGAAAGAAAGAAAGGTTTAAGGAGAAGAAGAATTTAAAAAAAGAAAGGCTTCCTTAAAACAGGTCTAAAAGAGGCAGTGTCTCTTTAAAGAATGTCCAAAGAGAGAAATTCTAGAGGGTAATTTTTTATAAAGGTTTTTTATATCTATATATATCTATAGTCTTTATTAAAAGTTTGGGATCTACTGAAGCATTACCCACAGGAAAAATAAAGACTTCTATGCAGCATATGCTAGTATATATATATAAAAGCCTCTTACAGAATTACCCGGGAGTAAAAAGTATGCATGATGACAAAATGTGTACTTTTATGTATCCCAAATGGAGGCTTGTTCAGGGGAGCGTGGACTGTCATGATGAGTGTATGTATTTTTATTCTTGAACATTTATATCTGCTCCTGAGCAGACATATATCTGCAGCTTTCTTCTAGATGCAATTTCTGCAGGATTTTTGCTGGTATTTTATAAGGACACACAGGGGCAAATTAGCGAGGTTTAGTGCCAAAAATTAGCACGGAGGTGTAGGCAACCTGCGCTAACTGTTGGGGGCATTCACATCAAGTCCCCAGGCAGTTAATGTGGTGGGAAGCACCTGAGCTTCTAAATCTGTAACTGGTTAATGTGGGTGTATTTGCTTGTCCATTGCAATTTCAGCAAATGTGATGGTAACACCTAACCTGCTCAGTCCCCACCCAATCTTACACTAAGCAGTTAGTGTGGGATTTTTACTGCCCTGACATTGTTAGCGCATGGTAATGGCCGCCATAGCCTTGTGCTAACAGTTTACCATGCATTAAGCCCTGTGCTAACAGTTAATGCATTTTAGTAAGCATATCCCATAGGCACCTATGGGGGCCCTTTTACGACAGGCCAGTAGCTGTTTAACATGCATTTTAGCATGCTGACACATATGCCTGCAAGCTACAGACTGCTGAACGGCATAGTAAGTGGTCATCACGCGCTAGAGTGGAAAGTGGGCAGGTTAGGGGCCGAATGTGGGTGTGGAGAGCACATTGTTGTTAGCACAAGGGCAATTAGTACAACTATGGGTATAGTTAGGAGCACCTACCTTAATCACGCCATGCATTCCGCTGCTGGATTGTGCACTAACCTCCAGGAACTTGCTGGGCAGGCCCTGATAGGTAGCGCATGATGGTTGCATTTACCGTGTGTCAGTTTTGCTGCTTATTACAGTAAAAAGGCGCAATGTGTCTTTATAAAGTAGACTTGGAAAAGGCCCCTTTTTGACTTGCCACATAGGCACCTTGTTTAAAAAAATGTACCCTCTTTGAGGGTAAATTTATAAAGTTGTTTATCTGTGGGTGAAGACCTTTTTACTTACAGAAAATGTTTGTTTATTAAAATGTGACATACTGCCCTTCATGGGTATATCAGAGCAGTTTTACATTGGCTTTTTTTTTAGTTCACATAGTTTTTTATTAATTTTCATCTCGCAGAAAATCAACACAACATAATATAACAAATATTTCAACAACTCCCCACACTCATTAACTTGCCCTTTCACTATCAACACTGCAATACCCTTGTCAACCACTTTTAAGGGCTTGTAACATAGATCTTGATAGGTTCCCATACCTTAACAAATGAATCTACCCAATTCACCTGCTCTGTTACAACTATCTCACACTTATATGTGAGTCAAACCAGATTCCACCATCCAGTGGTGAATTATCCTCTCATTGGTTTAAAATAAATTGTAGCACTAATACTAACTGATGCAAGAAGCATCTGCTCAGACCTAGCAAGGTTTGCATATATAACTTTAGACTTCCCAGGGACTATTTTATAATTCAGATGCTCTTTAATCCGCAATCTCTCTCCCGCATATCCTCCCAATATACTTTCGCATTCAGACAGTAAAAAATCTTGTGGGCAAAAGTATCTTCCTCCTCCTGGCATGAGCAATACTTCCCCTTTTCCTGCATTACCTTAGCCACCTTGTGAAGAATATTTACTGGGTTAAGGCAGCCCACAGAGAAACACACTGATTTTGTTCCAAAGCCATTCTCTACCCCCCCCCCCCCCATCCTTCTTGCACATTTTCTCCATTTCTGTTGTACAAGAGGGACAGAGGCACTTGAGTGATTTATAGAACTAGAAGATGGCACCAGGAAAGGATGACATTTTTCCGACACTAGGTTGTATGTTCAGCTGGGCTAAATGAAGACTTCAATGGTACAGTTGTGGTCAACATTATTGGCATCCTTGCAGTTCAACTCCTTAATGTCCAATATCTCCAGTGACATGACTTTGGACTAGTAGTAAGGATGACATAACTATCTTGCGTATATATGGAATGAGTTGATCCAGAAGATAGTTAAGTCATCTTTACTACAAGGACACATGCCTTCCTCCCTTAAACAAGCATCTATATGGCCAATTTTGAAAAACATATCACTCTGCAAGAAGGACCCTGCAACATACTGCCCGATCTCCAGCCTACTATTTCTTGCAAAAATCTTAGAGAAGGCCATTCAGATACAGCTGCAGGACCATAACGATCACAACGCACCACTGGATCCACAACAGCATGGTTTCAAGCCACGTCATAATGTGAAAACGCTTCTAACATCACTCTTCAACAACGTCCTGAAGGGAATTGACAAAGCCAAGAATGGATTCCTCCTCATTTTCATGGACATTTTATCCGCCTTTGATTCAGTTTCATATCCCATCCTGATCCAACGCCTCCAGGACATTGGCATCTGCAATAACACACTAAAATGGTTCACCTCATACCTAGATGGTAGGCTTCAACAAGTCAAATGTGGGGCTAACTACTCAGTACCCTTCACTGTACCACAAGGCATTCCACAAGGCTCTGCACTCTCCTCGATACTATTTGATCTATACATACACCCCATGTGCAATATCATCAAGAAGCATAAAATACTATTCCACCTATATGCTGATGACCTCATGGTATACACTCCAATCGACCTGGAGGCCCCAAACCTAACAGCTATCACCCAATACCTGGAAGATGTAACCACCTGGCTCAGCAACAACAACCTGATGTTAAACTACAGCAAAACAGAAGCACTCTACATCAGCAGAAGCACCACTTTCAACCCACCACAAGCAATCCAACTATTGAACCAAACCATACTGGTGAAAAGTGAAGTGTGCTACTTAAGTGTCATCCTGGACAAAAACATCAACCTCCAATTGCATATAAACAAAACCATAGCAAAAGCATACCGCAAACTAAATCTCATAAGTAGACTAAAGCCACTTTTAAATCAGGACCATTTCTGGACGGTATGCCAAGTTATCATTTACACCAATACTGGACTATAGCAATTCACTCTACCAAGGACTTCCAAAGCAAGCCACACATCCACTACAGATGGTACAGAACACAACAGCAGAAATCTTCAACGGAACTAGCAAGACAAACCATATTACACCGGTATTACACCAACTACACTGGCTCCTAATTCAAGCCTGTGCCAAGATCAAAACAATACTGAATATCTTCAAAATCTTCCACCACTCCTCAGCAGATCCTAGAGACCCTAGTCACAAGAGAAGTCAGTACCCATCCTAGATGAAACAATAACAGACACATGATCAGTTTGCCAACAGACTACCAGAAAAGCGAACAATCTACCTCCAAAAGAGCCCTCTCACTAGCTGCATCCCAACTGTGGAACAACCTCCCCAAAGAAATGCAAGCCTCTGAAGATATCAAGGACTTCAGGAAGAAACTGAAGACCCTTCCGTTCATGGAACATTATGGAAACATCACGTAGTCTGGCAACCACACCAGCCCCAACCAAGGACCCTAGACCATTAGAACAGCCACCGATAACTCTGCCCAGCTGTAAATAGCCTGAACCATAGCTCTTGAAGATAAGCAATCTGTAAATAGGTTATTACCCTGTTAAGTACCCTGCATGCCAACCTTGAGCTTAGTTCACTGTATTTCGTTTGCGTTTGAAGTGCAATGTAAACCGCTTTGATTTCAGGATAAGGCAGTATAAAAATCAGGTTAAATAAATAAATATATTCACACACATTTGACACATATAGCAATCAAATGAAACAAGACCAATTAAAAAAAGGAAATAGCTGGAAATAGTATAAAAACTGAGACACTGCCAGGACATGATTAACACACAATTATACCCTTATTATATTATTATACCCTTACTCACTAGTATTCCAATAATTTCATATATGCACACACCTGTAACAAAATCGAAAGAATATGAAAAAATGGAGAAACCTTCAGATTCAGTTAAGGGACTTATAAAGAGGACAAGACCCTAATAAACTAGTCACGGCCATATCATTCATCGGTCTCATCCATTTACCACATTTATTTCATGACATACATTATATCTCCATAAATAACAAGATCCAAAGTATCAAAATGTTCCAAGAAGTGTAACAATAGAAACATAATATGCTTAGCTTAAATAGAACACTCGACATGATCTCATGTTTCTGGCTTAAAAATGCCTTGCTTCAGGGGAAACACTCTTAACACATGAGCAACCAAACTACTTCACCAAAAGCTAACAGTTGTTGTGTTTAACCAGAACATACGTCAGAATATAAAGGAAGGTAAAGAAATCAAATGGATTTCTATGGTGTGATTGAATTATTAAGCCCCTCAGGTTCCATTGAGACCAATTGAAAGATCCACTGTTGCTCAACATAATTCAATCTATGTAAAGGGTCACTACCCTGCCAATCTACCTGTATTTGATCACCCACGCCACCTTAAGGAAAGCTTGGCAATAGGTCAAATTTCTGAGTTTGCATCACATGTGTTCTTCTTTTGAAGATCGTTTAGCAGAAGCGGTGGATTTAGAGACTCGGCTCTTACAGCGGGGTTATCCCTTTCCTGCAATTACAAGAGCATTTAAATGGGCACGTTCCTTATCCACTCCCACACTTCATAAGAACATAAGATATGCCATACTGGGTCAGACCAAGGTCCATCAAGCCCAGCATCCTGTCTCCAACAGTGGCCAATCTAGGTCATACATACCTACCGGTAGCAGTTTCCCCAAAAGACACAGGTTCCGCAATGCTTGTATTGGGTCAAGCATTGATATCCTGGGTCCCTTCTTAATAATGGTTTATGGACCTTTCCTCCAGGAATTTGTCCAAACCTTTTTTAAACCCAGCTACACTAACAGCCTTTACTACATCCTCCGGTAACAAATTCCAGAGTTTGATTACACGTTGAGTGAAAAAATATTTTCTTTTATTAGTCTTAAATAGTTTACTCTGTTGCTTCATTGCATGCC
The DNA here is from genome assembly GCA_033557465.1 of Ichthyophis bannanicus. Lineage (NCBI taxonomy): Eukaryota > Metazoa > Chordata > Amphibia > Gymnophiona > Ichthyophiidae > Ichthyophis > Ichthyophis bannanicus. Next base: position 208,741,824 of record CM066043.1, on the reverse strand, counting down.
CCCTAGTCTTTCTATATTCTGATAACATAAACAATCGATCTACGTTTACCCGTTCCACTCCGTTCATTAATTTATAGACTTCTATCATATCTCCCCTCAGCCGTCTCTTTTCCAGGTTAAAGAGCCCTAACCTTTTTAGCCTTTCTTCATAGGAGTATCCTTCCATCCCCTTTACCATTTTGGTGGCTCTTCTCTGAACCTTTTCTAATAACGCTATATCCTTTTTAAGATACGGCGACCAGAATTGCACACAATATTCAAGGTGCAGTCTCACCATGGAACGATATAGAGGCATTATAATATCTTTTGTTTTATTTTCTATTCATTTCCTTATGATACCTAGTATTCTATTTGCTCTCTTGGCTGCCGCTGCACATTGGGCTGAGGGTTTTAATATGTTATCCACAATGACGCCTAAATCTTTTTCCTGGGTGGTGGTTCCTAATGTGGAACCTTGCATTGTGTAACCATAGTTTGGGTTGTTCTTCCCTAGGTGCATAACTACCCATAACGTCTGGGTAGTGTACCTCTTTCAGCAGCTTGGAGATTGAGCATGTCCTCTTTTATACTGCTGTCACCTCCCACCAGTCCCTGTAAGCTCAGTCTCCAAGCAGCTGGAGGTGGTGGTGATCCAGGGTGCTGTCTCAATGAAGGAACAACTAAGGGGATTATTGTTAGAATTTGCTTTGATTTCTATTTCTTCCATCCTTGGATTTATTTCTTTTTTTAATTGGCCTAGCAGCGTTTCTGAAGTTTTAAAACCAAGGGAAACAAAAAGTCCTGAAAAGAATCAGAAGGAGCCCTCCACTCCTCCTCCACCCCCCCAGGACCCTTCGGAGGGGGTGTGGGGTAGTGTGGAACTGCCTCGGTCTTGAGCGGCTCCCGAACCCGTGAACAGGTGAGGTGTTTGCAGCCGGTGTAAGAACCTTCACTTCAGTTTCTCGGCTCTGCCTCTGCCAAAGTCGGGAGGTGGAGCGGGGGCCTGAGGTCCCCGATTCTTCATGGAGTTTCCGTCGGGCAGTGGGCTCAGGTAGAGGGGCTCTTGTCAGCAAGCAGTTTAGCGCAGGGCAGTGCAGGGCCCACGGACACACTCCCCTAGTAGAGAGTGGCGTGGTGGGCAGTCACATGGTGTGTTAAGTGGTGGCTCCCGGCGATGAGGAAAAAGTATGCCATTTTCTACCGCATTTCAAGTCTCTATTTAGGCTTCCCCCTACAGCTCCTTTCCCATGCATCGGTTTTCTTTCGGCGGCTCTGGACAAGGCTGTTTTTCAACGTTTAGCTTTTGAAAGAAAAAGAAAAAAAGATACAAGAAAGAGGAACTAAGGCAAGCTCCTCCTGGGGCTCCTTTCCATGTAGTGTGGTAGGTTTCTTGGTGGGGAACTAAGTCTTCCTTGTCCTCCTTTTGTTTTTGTTGTCTTTGCCAGAGAGAAAAAAAAAAAGAAGCGGATGAAGAAGTGGAAAGAGGAGTAAAGAAGAAGAGCAAAGGAGGACTGCCGGTCAGAAAGCACTATGCCAGCCAGGCCCAAATGCCTTGTGTGTGGAACCCGGCATGGCACTGTCTCCATAGCAGGCATTTGCTGCAGATATGCTGCTGAGACCTCTTTGGTGGAGCAAGACTTACAGGCAGGGGGGAGTCTGGTTTGTAGGCCCTCCCGGTTGCAGGAATCTTGATTCACAACAGAGGCGGAGGTTGGGGAAGGAAATTCTGCAGCTATGCTGTTGGAGCCAACGCTTTGCCCCCAGCCGCCCCCCAGAACCTCCACTTCCCAGGACATGGGGGACAGTGGAGCCCTGGGAAGGGTTTTCCCCTGAATTTGTCCTACTTCTTCATAAGGCCTTCTACCTGCATCAACAAGGCATGGGGGCATCCGGGCTGGCATAGGAGCAGGGTGCCAAGAGGTCCCCCCCCCAGAAGACCAGACTTGGGAAGGATTGGCCGGAGCAATCTCCACCATCAGAAGGCCTGGATGCAGAATTTGACACGGATGATGAGGAGCTCAAGGAAGGAGAGATTATGGAGCAGGAGGAACAGGCCCGGATTGTTTGGGTGTTCCATGGGAGGAGTTGCCGGAGCTCATAGTCGAGTCTTTAAAGGCCCTGAATATGCCCACAGTGTCCTGGCCGAGGAGGACGTGTTGGAGGACCTGCTACTTCAGGCAGTGCGGAAGATGCAGAAGGTCTTCCCTGTCCATAGAGTGGATAAGTAGACGATCCAGGATGAGTGGAGCTTTCCTGAAGCGGGATTGCATGGGGTGCGGACCATGGTGAGTCTGTACCCTCTACCGGAGCAGGAAAAGGAGTTGCTCTGATCTCAAAAGGTGGACATTGCAATGTTGGCAGTAACCAAGAAAACAAAATTCTGGTCAAGGGTAGGGCAGTGCAGCGCTCAAGGACCCTTAGGACAGAAAGTTGGATATGATCTTAAAACAGGCCTTTGATATCAATGCCATTGTGCTGCAGGCTTTGGTCTGTGGAGCCTGGGTGGCCAGAGCTTGCCTCCGTTGGTCTCGGCGGATCCAACAGCCAGAAGACCCAGAGATAGGATCAGAAGGGGAGGCAGCAAATTAGAATCGGGTGCGGCCTACCTGGCGGACACCCACTATGATCTGATCAGGGACCTATCTAAGAGTATGGCCTCCCTGGTAGCGGCTACGAAATTGGGTGACAGACAGTTCCTCTAAGTTCAGGCTCAGCATGCTCCCCTTCAAAGGGAAGCTCCTCTTTGGGGAGGAGCTAGCAAGTTAGTGAAGGATTTGGGGGAGTCTAAGGACGGGTATCTCCCATAGGACAAACAGAGGCTGAGCTGCAATGCACCTCCTGTGCGGACCCAGTCATGGGAACTCAGGAGGTTTCAGATGACCTGCTTTGCTCCCTACCAGAGGGGCCATTTTCCCTCAAGGGGGAAGGGGTTTCATGGAGTGGGGAGGGGATTTAAGAAACATAGAAACATAGAAATATGACGACAGAAAAAGACCCTAAGAAAGTGCAATGAAGCGAGGAGGGCCCAGGTAGAGGTGCAGCCCATGGGAGGTCATCTGCAGGAGTTCTACTCTGCCTGGGCCCAGATTACCTCAGACAAATGGATCCTGGAGGTCATCCTTGAAGGCTATGGCCTAGAGCTAGCGCGGCCGGTATGTCCCTGAAAAACCCAAGGCAGGGCTGTGGTGGTAGGAGACACTTTTGACATGGCTCTGCCAGTTAGGGGCGGTAGTGCCCATCCCTGAAGATCAATGCGGAGGCAGTCAGTACTCCATCTATTTCATGATGCCAAAAAAGGAAGGTTCCTTTCGTCCAATTCTAGACCTCAAGCATGTGAATTGATGTCTACGGGTGCCACACTTTCCCATGGAGATGTTGATGTCCGTGATAGTGGTGGTACAAAGCGGAGAGTACCTAACATCGCTAGACCTCACAGAGGCATACTTACACATTCCTATCCAGCCAAAACATCAGAAGTTCCTCCACTTTGCGGTGCCAGCAGGCTGCTTCCAGTTTCAAGACTTGCCATTCAGCTTGGTGACGGCCCCCTGTACTGTCACCAAGATTATGGTGGTTGTGGCAGCAGCGGCGCTTCGCAAGGAGGGAGTGCTGGTACACCCATACCTCGATAACTGGTTGATTTGGGCAAAGTCAAAGGAGGAGAGCAAAAGGGTAACTTCAAGAGTGGTGGAATTCTTGCAAGGTCTTGGTTGGGTGATCATCCTGACCAAGAGCTCTCTGGTGCCATCCCAGGAGATAGAGTACTTGGGGACATGCTTCAACACCTGCAGGGGGAAGATCTTCCTGCCAGAACACCGAGCGCAGGGGCTGTGAATGTTGGTGCACAGCTTCCTGAGCATGGTGGACCCATCGGCCTGGCATTATCTGCAGGTTCTCGGGACCATGGCAGCGACCCTTGAGTTGGTTCCATGGGCAAGGGTCCACATGAGCCTGTTGCAGAGGACACTCCCCTGCTGCTGGTCTCACCAGAAAGACCCACTATCGAGATGACTCTGCTATCTGCCGGTGACCAGGAGAGCTCTCAGGTGGTGGCTGTGTCTAGGGAATCTGGCGGAGGGCATGCTCTTTGAGTCTCTGCAGTGGATTCCGCTAACAGATGCAAGACTGTCTAACTCGGGGGGCCCACTGTAAGGGAAACTTTGCCCGGGGCTGCTGGAGTCCAGAGGAAGCCCTTTGGTCCATCAACAGTTTGAAAATGAGGGCAGAGGGCCAGGTGCTCCAGAGCTTCGAGCCATGATTACAAGGAAAGGTGATTCAGGTCTTCTCAGACAATGCGACCACAGTAGCCTATATCAATCACGAGGGAGGCACAGGAAGTGCCTCCTTGGAGGAAGAGGCAGAAAGTCTGCTAGGATGGGCAGAAAGCAATCTCCAGGTATTTTCAGTGGCGCATGTGGCAGGAGTCGACAATGGAAAAGCGGATTACCTAACCTGGGTGCAGATGGACTCTGGCGAGTGGGTGCTCTGCCAGGAGGTATTCTCTCAACTGACAGCCAGATGGGGCTCTCCAATCATGGATTTCATGGTGACATAGATGGCTACAAGAAACCCTTGGAGGCTGTCATTTCTGCCAAGGGTTGTGCAATCAAATATTAGTGAAGGGTGCCATTAATGCTGTCCAGGTCATATTTTTTTCTCATAAATTACTACTTCTAAGTTGTACAGACATCTATTTTTTTGTATACCTTGGAACATACTATTAAAATATTTTGATGGCATATGGTTGGGATATTTCCAATTATTTCTCAAGATATTGTACACAACATACCTAAAATGCAAGAGTGCTAATAATGTTGACTACAATTGTAGCTACGACTGAATTAAGCAATGCTTTAACTGAAGCCAAGCACAATGTTGCAACCATGAGAGTCCATATTGAGTGCAGGGTTCTTGAAAGGGCTTAAACGTCCCCTCAGCAAGAAGGTGCCCCACTAAACAGACCCCTCTATCACTCCAGTGTCTCTGGTTATTTATATTGTGCTGAATTTGAAGGCGGGGTTATGCCAAAGTGCCAACATCATGGACCAACCTGACCACATTCCACGTTCGCCTCCAGTTTATGAAACTCACCAGGAAGCACGAAAAATAGACTGTATGAACTTTTTAAACTACCTGTCCATGCCCAGTAATAAAGGGTGGAGGTGGCACTACTTCCTCTCCAGCAAACCCCATATGGGAGGGGGGTTATCACCTTCCTCTGTGAGCTAGTGCCTAGTGTTCTGTAAAATAAAAGCAGACTGATACCTCAAGAAACTCGAGGAAATTTATCCTCTCCTCTCGCCCTGAGCATATTGAGCTTATGAAGTTCTGTTGCAGAAACCTATTGGCTTCTTGCCTGCCCACATCTAATTTAGATCTTATTCCTCCTTCCTGGTTTTAGAACAATCACTAGGTCTGATTCACCTCATTTGCTCTCTTATCAATCAGTCTTTCTGTTGGCTTTTTCCATGATCCTTGGAAAAAGACCACATTCCGTCTTCTTCTCAAGAAACCCAACCTTGGTCAATCATCCCTTTCAAATTACCATCCAGTCTCCAATCTTTCATTTGTTTCAAAGCCTGCTGAACGTTGGGTATTTTCCCAACTGTCTACTCATACCAAAACCATTCATGTACTACATACATACCAGTCAGGTTTTTGACCTTTTCATAGCCTTGAGACTGTCATTACAACCTTTCTAAGCAATATTCATACTGCCCTGGACCGAGGAAATATCGCTCTTACTATCTCCCGGATTTCTTTTTGTGCTTTCGATTTGGTTAATCATGACTTTCTTCTCGCTTACCTTTTTGAGATCAGAATCTGTGGCAAAGTTCTTTCAAGGTTTCAGTCTTTTCTATTGTAGGCCGGGTCCACCTACAAAGCCTCCCCAATTACCAATAAACAGTTCAGACAGCAAGTTGCTCAGCTACAAAGAAACTTTTTATTTGGCACAGCAAACAAATGGTTATAGATGCAGATAGCAAGTACCTGTCTGAGGGACAGTGGGGCAGCCTTCTCTCTGCAAGGGGAGAAAAGAACTGCCCCCAGACCCTCTAAAATTGCTGTCTTATATATACCTCTCTGTTTCAAATTCTAAATAGTTTCAGCAAATGCAAAACTCTTTCCCAGGGCCTTCTATGGTTATGTAGCTGGATCTGCTGATCAAGGTCTGCCTAACTATGCAATCAATCATAGCCCTCTGCCTCCTCCTGTGTTTTTCCATCTGCTGGCACCAATTGAAACCTTCAGGGCAAGAGCATTAGTTGAATTCCTGGCTTGACCTGTTTGAACCTAGGCTTATATCCTTGGACACTTCTGTCCAAAGTATAGCTTTTTTTAGGCTTTATAACAGTCATAAGCTGCATGTACTCTTTTCCTGTTGCCCACCTGTTTTGTACCAACCATATGTTGCTGTGTCTGTTTCAAACAGGCCAGAGTGCAGTTATAAGGCAGATATATATGCAATCATAAGGCAAACATATAAAGCAGATCTGAGCTGATTATCCCTTTATTCCAATTATCCCTTCACTATCAGGTCAGATGTTTTAAGTTTCTTTAGGTTCTTCCTCGTCGTCCTCCTTCTCCTCCCCTTCTACAGTCTTTCCTGTACCCTGAGGAGTCCTGAAGGGTTCAGTTCTCACTCCGCTCTTGTTTAATGTCTTTGAGTCCTCTATCTTCTCATTATTCAGGAATCTGGAATCGCTCCCTACTTTTAGCAGATGACATTTTACTAGTTATTTATACTGACCCTATTAATTCCTGATTTGTCTTCTATCAATTTTTGTCTAGCCAAATTTGCCCAATATCTACATAACAATTGTCTACAGCTTAATCCTCAAACTACTGCAACCTGGCTCAGTGGATCAGCAGACTATTCTACTGTTAGTCCTATGTTAAATGGTTTGCTTATCATACTTGTCTCTTCCTTCAAGTATCTCAGCATCATCGTAGATAACGGAATGTTCCTTTTCTCAACAAATGAGTTTGGTTGCAAAATTTTATACTTCAATACTCTCCGCCACTTTCCATATCATGACTCTTCAGACTAGACCATAGTTGTCCTAAATCTCACAATATCCTATCTTGACTATTGTAACATTGCTTATGCTGGTCTACCTGAATATTCAGTAAAACACTTCCAGTCAGTTCAAAACATGATGGTCTGTCTCCTCTCTAGCACCCGTAAATCTGATCACGTTACACCATTATTTATCCATCACAGGCTCCTAGTTTCAGCCTGAATTAATTTCAAGGTCCTTTTAAATTTATGGCATTATACAATGAAGCCCCCACATATCTCTTTTCTTTCACTTTATATGCCCCCTCACGTTCACTCTGCTCTCTCCATAACAATCAGCTATTTTTACTACCACTTTCTAAAGCAAGATATTCATCTACCCATCATTCAGCTTTGTTTTCTTTGTTGTTCCCACTCTCAGGAATAGTCTCCCTTCTCACCTTCATCTTGCTTCTGCTTTTAAAAGCTTTAAGACTGACCTCAAGACCTTTCTCTTCAATCGTTCCTTCGAAATTCCTTCCTGATTGGGATGGTAGGTTGGTGAAACAGTTTTACCGTGCCTGGAAGTCTCTTCCTCCTCCTTTTGAACTATTTAGTTTACTGTCACTGATGGGTATTTCTTTTCTAATGCTATTTGAACTTTTTAATTTGTTTTTAATTTGTTTTTATCTTGATGTAAACTGCTTTGATAGTTTGGTACCCTGGAAAGGCGTTCTATCAAATTTTTAATAAACCATAAACCACATCCAAGCTGCTTTCCTTTTCCACAAAAAAAACAGGAGAGCACCCGCTCTATTTTCTTTTATTTTTTATTTTAAAACCAAAAAGGTAACTGCATATTGTACATACTGTCAGCTCCATTTTCTTATGAGTGGAGGGGCCACAGAATGCCTCTCTTGATTGGGGGGCCAAGCTCTGCCTTGCCTCCATCCCAAGCCCCACCCTAACTCTTCCCCTGGCCCCCTGCCCTCCCCCATGGCCTTCCCCTCCTATTCTGCCCACAGGGATCCCATTTCCCATGGGCAGAAGAGAAGGGAATGGCTACGATCATGGCAGAATCTTGCCTGCCCACAGCCTTCCCCCCTCCATGGGCAGGAGGGGGGAAGGCTGCTGTGTTTGTGGCAAAGATTTCTTCTGTCTGCCTGCAGGGATCCGATTTCCCATGGGCCAACAGAAGGAGTCTTCCATGATCCCGGATACTCTCTTCTCTCTGCTGGCCAGCAAAGGTTTGGTGGAGCCAGGGCCCATGTGGCCCACGCTGTTGTGACGCCTATGGCCTAGTGCTTAGAGCACCAAGAGATTAGGGTTAAATTCCCACTGGCACTCCTTGTGACCTTGAGCAAGTTGCTTTATCCCCCATTGCCTTGGAAGAAAAGGCCTGGCAATGTACTTCTGCTCATACCTTACCAAGAAAACCCAGGGGCTGCTGGGTTGCCAGGAGTCTGCATTGATGATACTTAATTTTTTTTAATATTATACAAAGGCAAATAGAATGCTAGGAATCATAAGGAAAGGGATGGAGAATAAGACAAAGGATATTATAATGCCTCTGTATCATTCTGTAGTGTGACCGCATCTTGAATATTGTGTGCAGTTCTGGTCGCCATATCTTAAAAAGGATATAGCGGAATTAGAAAAGGTACAGAGAGGAGCCATCAAAATGGTAAAGGGAATGGAAGGATACTCCTATAACGGCTCTTCAATCTGGAAAAGAGATGGCTGAGGGGAGATATAATAGAGGTCTGTAAATTAATGAATGGAGTGGAACGGATAAATGTAGATCGATTTGTTTATGCCATCGAAAAGTAGAAAGACTAGGGGATATGCAATGAAGCTACAGTGTAATCCATTTAACATTAATAAGAGAAAATACTTTTTCACTCAATGCATAATCAAACTCTGGAATTTGTTACCAGAGGATGTAGTAAAAGCTGTTAGTGTAGCTGGTTTTAAAACAGGTTTTGACAAGTTCCTGGAGGAAAGGTCCATAAAGAATTATTAAAGACCTGGGAAATCCCCTGCTTGCTCTAGTACAAGCATTGTGGAAACTGTCTCTCTTGGGAACCTGCCAGGTACTTGTGACTTGGATTGGCCACCATTGGAAACAGGATACTGGGCTTGATGGACCATGGTCTGACCCAGTATGGAATTTCTTATGTTCTTAAAGCAACTGGGAAAAGCACTGGAAGCATATTTAGCGCACACAATTTCAGGAGCCAAAGTCATCTTAGTTGTTTCAACCACACCCACTACACTAGATGAAGGGGAGACCATTGTAACAGAAGAACCAGCACAGTTTTCAATAGCTTGTAACTATTGATTGCCACCATCTCTTCTAATGTCAGACCGACCCAAATCCCTAAATACTTCAGTCCTTCCCCTGCTCGACTCGCAGAGAAGTCAGCAACACATTCACTTGTACTACACCCGTTAAGGGGCATGACCTCTGACTTGACATAAGATTTTATTTATACCGTGAGTAAATTGAAAATGACTCAATAATTCAAAGGATTTCTGGCAAAGAATCCACATACGCATAGATCAAAACAAGATCAAAACATCGTTAGCATACAGTGAAAGTCTACTCTCCACTATCTGTATTTAAAACCAACCAATGCTAAAAGCTCTAGTGCCCTGTTAGAGTAGCGGAGAAAGAAAACACCCCTCCCTGGTCCCTTTCTAAGCTAAAAGCCTGAGAAAGGGCCCCGTTGACATACAGTCTAGCAGTCGGCATGGCATACAATGCCTGTACGATGTGCACAAAGGAGTCCCTGATCCCAAATCACACCATGACCCTAGAAAGGTATTTGCATTTGACCCCCATCCAAGGCCTTCATTACTCCAATCAGAATGCCTAACAAGAAAAACACAGAAGTGGTGAAATCTTAAATTCAAAAAAAACCTTTTACAAAATCTTCGTGATCGTTAATTCGAAAGATAAAATAAATTTATGTTGGAGATAATGTCGGACTATTTGCCATGAGGAAATATCCTTCTGAAGCAAATCTTCTTCTTCCTTTTTATTCTTTTTATTATGTGAACCCACAGCTCGCTATCCTACAAGCCGTACCCATGTTTAACTGAGGTAAAATAGCACCTTGCCAATCCCTCAGACAGGTGTGGTGTTATGATGACGAAGATACAGTTCTCAAATAAATGAAGAAAAACGCCGACTTAGCTTTCGTTCAGACTCAAGCAACAATCGCTTGATGCCATTGTTATGAAGCTTGTCGGTACTGCATATTTTCTTCATCGCCGTATACCACCACTCCTGCAGATCGTAGAATCTAAATTCTGCTGCTGAAATAAGATTAAAAAGTCGTATCGCTACATAGTGCCATGTTTCAGGCCATCATAAAACCTTTTGGCCCTTCATCAGGCTAGACAGAATACCAAAGCAGAATGTTCAATCCTTTTTACAGGGAGAAGGAAATGATGTCAAAAGATCATGAAGTGGCCAATAAAAAGTCCCAAAATACCTCACAGTAAACTCCACCAATCCAAGTCCAAATTGAGATCCAGGGGCGTGATTGTATCTAATTTGAAAAGCCAGCGCTGCTCCAAATATTGTAATCTAGCAAGCCTGTCACCTCCCCGATAATTTAAAGGGACCTGGTCAATGATCCTCCAAGTCACTCATTTCAAGATTTTACTTGAGGATCATTGACTAGGTCCCTTTAAATTATTGGGGAGGTGACAGGCTTACTAGATTACCATATTTTAGCGCATATAACGCGCGCGGTATATGCTTTCTTTCTTACCGTGCAACCCCCCTCGCGCGGTATTTGTGAAGGCGCGCTATACCAAAACATTTTTACAGGAAGCAGCATTCAAGATATAAACCAATAAAGGAGTCCATACAAGAATATTATGGTTTCAAAATCTATTTAATTTTCATCATCATAAAACCTTCGAAGTCACTTCCCTCATCAACATCATCATTGAAATAATTTAAAACCATCTGGAGACGCTCTTCCGAAACATATGCACCGTCATCGTCACTCCTTTCGACATCTTCATCATCATTTTCGTCATCGCTACGTACCCGATCCTCGTTCTTATCATAAACAATCCCGGATTTTCGGAATCCATTTCTTATGGTTTCCAGGGATATTTTGTCCCAAGCAGAACACAACCAATGCAGATTTCCGTTAATGTAGCCCTCTTTAATCGTCCCGATGGTGTGAATTCATGAATTCCCTGCTGCATCCAATTATCCCACTCTCGTCTGATGAACATTTTGAACGGGTGATTAACTGCTATATCTAGCGGCTGCAGCTTGCACGTAAGACCACCCGGTATCACTGCGATATGGGCACCAGTCGAATTAATATAATTTTGCACATTTTGTTTCTTTATGGGCAGCCATGGAATCAAAGATCAATAAAGACGTTTTAGAAAAGAAACCACCAGGCCTGGCCCTGTAACATTTATCAATCCATATTTTCATGACCTCAGAGTCCATCCATCCCTTTTTGTTACATTGAACAACAATACCTTGTGGAAATTTTTCGCGGGGCATGGTTACTCGCTTGAAAATAACCATCGGCTTCAATTTAAGCCCACTCGCTGTGCAACCCAGGACTACAGTGAAGTAGGCCCTCTCGTGTCCAGTTGTTGTTGCGACAGTTTTCGAACCCGAAGCAGCTACAGTCCTGGTTGGTGTCATGTCGAAAGACACAGGAACCTCATCCATGTTAATAACATCCATTGCCGAAATGCCGAACTCCGAAATTTCTTTGCTGACAAATGTGCCCAAATCTGCCATCTTTTGTTCCCAGTCATCCGGAATCCTCTGGCCTACAGTTGTTCTTATTTGCACGGAAAGACCATTCCTCTTCATAAATTTGCAAATCCAGTTGAAACTAGCCTGGAAATGTGAAATTCCTTTTTCATTGGCCAACAGTTTTGCTTTGAATTGAAGTGCAATAGTTGAGACAGCTTGATTTTGCTCCCTTTTAGACAGAATACACTTTTTTAAGTCACTCTCTAGCTTTGGCCACTTTTCTTTGGGACCCCGACGCGCATGTTTTTGCGGGTTCATCTCTAGCGTCATTTTCTCCTTTCTCCAGTCGCGAGCAGATGACTCACCATCATCAAATGCTCTTGTTGCTGCTCTGTTGCTTGTTTCTTCCGTTCTTGCCACAACTTTCAGCTTGAAGTCCGCAGTATAAGACTTGCATTTAATTCCAGGCATGATGCCAAGATTATAATAGAAGAGATCGCAAAGTTTAAATGTAAGGTATAATAGAACCGAGGGCCTTTTATATGCCCTTAAGCAAGTGACTACATGAACTCGTCCAATGGTGAACTCGTCACAGTGAACTCATCCAATTGTTTTGAAATCAAAAGCTCCAATTGATGAAAGCCGTGAACTCGTCACAGTTTACTCCAATTATTTAGAAAGCAACAGTTACACATGCGCGATATACGCAAGGGTGCGTAATGCGAGAACGTCATTACACAAAAGCCCAATTTCCGTGCTTTATATGCGGGTGCGCTTTACATGCGCTAAAATACAGTACAATATTTGGAGCAGCGCTGGTTCTCATTCTTGGCTAAAAGGTTAATGGGTTCAACGCTGCAGTTAATCCATCTTTTTGCCCTCCCCAGGAGCAGTGAGCAAAACAAGAGCAAATCCACTCAGATTTAAAAAAAAAAAAAAAGGGTTAAAGTAAACCTCACTGCAGTAGCATTCTCCTGAGTCACAGCCGCTCCTGCCTCTTCCATGATCCTGTGAGTACTCTGAAAGCCATGTCACTGATGTGTCCCAGCATGGGTGAAACGGTCATAGACGAGGGGGAGAAGGGGGAAGCTTGAAGGCATTAACGTTTAAAAGCTTCAACCAACACAATGTCATGTTTCAAACTAGAAAAACCTTTACAGTTCTGCTTCAGGATTCACATTTTATTTAACAGGTTTTTTTTATACTGCTTTATCATTTCAGTCAAAGCAGTTTACATTGTAACTTAAACTTGGTAATGTACATTAAACAGGGACACTGATCACTTGGATTTTTCTGAGGCAATGGAGGGTTAAGTGACTTGCCCAAGGCCAGAAGGAGTGCTAGTGGGAATTGAACCCTGGTTTGCCTGATTCCCAAGCCAGTGCTCTAACCATTAGGCGGCTACTCTACACCACTTATTGGAAATGATCCAGTCCGCTCCAAAGTTCAATTCACCATGCAGCATATCTCAAAACCTCTTCAACTTTCACTTTCAGGTGACTTTCCAAGCAACATGACCGTGGCATTTTTATGCGTACTACTCCCAATGAGATCATAATTTAAAGGATTGCCTCTTAGATTAAAGTGTACCAATCAGTTTGTTGATTCAGCCCATCTGGTACCACAGCTGATAAAGTACATATCCAGTATTGCTCCCGCATGTTTAATTTTGCTTCTGCAAACGATGTTGAACAATCAGTGCTGACAGTGTCTTAGCAGATGATTGTGATCGGTGCTCCCATAATTGAATCTTAATCATACGTTTTGGACAGCCAACATAGATCATATTGCATGGACATAATAGGAGATGTACCACATATGTGGAAAGGCAGGTAGTGTAGAATTTACTGCCAATGGTACAGTTCCCCACGGGCATAACTCACTGTACCCCCAGTATTGCCTGATCACACACATCACAGGCATAGTGATCCACTTGTTGATCACGAGGTTCATGAGTAATCTTCCAAGTCAATGATTTACTGATCATGTCACCTGTAGTCCTACCCCATTGGTAGGCTATGATGGGATGCTGTTCATATAATACTTTTCAAAATGTCCTCGTGGAGTCATTGCCATTTATGAAAATAAATTAATAAAGATAAAATGAGAACATAAAGAGAAAAATGTAAAGAGTTCATGAAAGGCGAGATCCTCCTGTTACTAGTCTTCAAAGTACTGTCCCTTTGTCAGCAGTGTGTGAATTCTTGCGTCTCAGCATTAGATGTACTCTTGGGCGGGGAGGGGCTGCATTGTCCTCTTCCTTTAGATCATTAGCAGATCCTGGTTTTCTTTTTTCTGCAGCTGCTGGTCTCAGTGTACAGTGTGAGTGATCGTGAGGAAGATTCTTAAAACACATGCTGTCGCTGGTAGCTTGTCAAACGGAAGCGCAGACAGGAATGGATGAATTGAGAGATTATGAAAACGGCGCAATCTTCATATGTATACAATAGGGGGAAATGTATTAAGCCATGCAAGATCAAAGCAGGGGGCTTTTCCCCCTCAAAATATGAGAAGACTTATTTGCTTATTTTGTGTTTTTCCTTAGCAGGCCAACTGAAAATTTTTAAAAAGGCGGCTTTCATGATGCATAAAAGTGTAGTCTTAGCAGCCAGTCAGGTTAGAGTGCTATCTTGGCTGGATGACTATTTGTTTGGGGGGGGGGAGGAAGAGGGGGGGTGGTGAATAAAGAGCTTTCCACCAAACCAGCTGAAATGTTTCTGCTCCTTATCTGCTGATCACATCCATCTTGAATGCAACAGAAGCCCTGATGTTGACTCATCTGTCCGCCTTAGTAGAAAAGAGCAAAAGTTAACTTCATAGGCAGTGGCTGCTGCTGGACAGATGATAAATGTGCTTAGATGCCAAGGACCAGGATTTTTAAGCCAATTTAGCAGCAAATGACTGCTTTCTTTGAGTACAGTCCAGGAGATGTTCCTGAGGGAGAGACTGTAGGGTTGAAATAATTGAGGTCAATTTTAGGGGGTAGCAAGCCAAGGTTATTGCTTGGGATCCCACTGCTGAAACCAAGTAACACTGAGGCAGAGTTTCATGGTGCCTGGCATGACTGGCTCACTCCTTAGTTTCTACTTTGGGCCCCAGGTGTCTCAGCCTTAGTGCAAGAAGCACTTGACCAGCCATTGAATGGCTCTAATTTTGTAGACGTACCAAGGGAAGAACTTGATCTTGTGTACTGTTTATAAAATGACCTGAAACCATCTTGGTCCCATGAGGTAGTTATGAATCTATTTGAGCTGCAGGACTTTTAAAATAAGTGAAACAATATCATAGGTAAAACAGGGCTGAGCAGTTAAAATAATCAACCCACTCTGTTGGAATGTCTTTATTTTGCAGTCTTTTTTTTTTTCTTCTTCCTTTCCCCATGGATTTTATTTTTGCTTTATGAACAGAAATAACCTTTGTCGGTTTTTGCTTAGAATATTAACAATGAAATGAGTCTGTGACATTTGTTTTGGCGGTGGTGTTTCAAAACCCAAGAGCTGGGTCACTAGGAATCAGCACTGTCTCGATGGCACACATTGCATTTTGGTGGTTCATTGCCTATGGCCTGTGAGATTCTTTCCACATAGTGGTTACAATACCCTGACCCAAGGTTTGAATGAAGGGGTAGAGTTAATCCAAACTTGCTACACTTTTAGTGGGAAACAGAAATGGTATTGTAGTAATTCTGTTTCTCCCAGGGCAAGCAGGATGAGTCAGCCACAAGTGGGGTGACGTCATCCGACGGCGCCGTAGACGGAAGATACTCTCACTAGCCACGCCTCCCGGACCGCCCCTAGCTGATCAGTCTTCGTCTTCCGCCTTGCTGAGTTAGACGTTTATTTTTTACTCTCACCTGAAAATGAAAAAACCTGGATTCAAGAAGTGCACCGCATGTTCCCGACGTATGGCGAACTCCGACACTCATCTCATCTGCCTGCTATGCCTGGGGAAGGATCATGCCGTCCAAGACTGCTCTGCCTGCGGCCGTATGTCCCCGAGGGCCCTCAAGTATCGGCGGCATGCTCTCAGAGACCTCCTGTCTCCAACGAATCCTGTGAGTGTGCAGCCATCCACGAGCGCTCAGGCAATCCAGGCACTGCCGGTCCTGCGATCCTCCAATGCCTCTGCCGCCTCTCTTCCGGCCGGGGACGCGCCTCTCCAGGCCTCCGTCCCCCGCCGTGATGCTGGGACTCCCTCCACGTGTGCTCCCGTGGAGGTCGCCATCTTGCAATCTCAGCCTCCTCCCTCCTACCCGGAACTTCCGCTTGCATCTATGACTACTTCCGGTCCTCCCTACCAGCGCATACAGCACAGCCGTGCCCGCGCTGATTATAGCAGCGACTCCAGCTCCGACAGCTATTCACCGCGCAGCAGCAGACACAGAAGCCGCTCCAGAGGACGTGGCAGGAAGCGCCGACATCGGAGCCGCGCACAGAGCAGGAGGAGATCACATCGGCGCTACAGAGAACCGGCACAGATATACGCCAGTAAGTACCATCGGTACTACAAACGGCGTAGACACTCACACAGCTCCTCTCCGCATCACTATGCTCCCTATTATGAGGGTGATGCAATATGTGCATGAGCTCCAGGGCGTAGATGAGTCTGCTCTTTACCTGTCGGACTCACCAGCTCATGACACCTGCCAGGGACAAGCTACACTAACTCCTATTGTCACTCAACCAGCGCAGGATTCACACAACCCAAACAATCCTGACATGCTGACTCTACTCAATGACATGATGAAACAATGGACTTCCACCATCTCTGATATGGTCTCTCAGCGCTCAGTTCATACCAACCACCAAGAAGTGTCTGGCCCTGCACAAAATGAGGGAGAAACACCATCTAGTCAGACCGCGCAAGCACCGGCCCCTGCTGTGCCAGTCTTGCCTCCAGCAACCGCCCCTGTACTGACAGACTGCACAGCAGACTCTTCTCTGTCGCACTCCTCTTCCATGGTGGACCACGACAACCCTGACCCTCAGGAACCACCAGAAGACCTAACCTATCCAAAGTTCATCAATAAGGTCCTGACTGCCCTCTCTATCTCTGCCACTGAGAGCGCTGACAGGAGCGATGAAGTCCAGGGAGCTCTGAAGTTTGTCGACGTTCCGAGGGCTGCTCCTTCCCTCCCTATACACCAGCTCCTCAGGAACAACCTCCTGAAAACATGGGCAACGTCAGCGTCCAACCATCCTTGCCCCAGGAAAATGGACTCAAAATACGTGGTCCAGTCCACACCCGGCTTCGACAAACATCTCCCCCACCAATCCATTGTGGTGGAATCCGCCCTGAAGCGGAATAAATCCTCGCGCTCGTCCATCAATGCTCCACCTGGCAAAGATAACAAACTTCTGGACGACGTTGCGAAGCGCATCTACCAAGGCGCCATGTTAAATGCAAGAATCGCCGCCCACTTATTTCAAGTAGCCATCTACCAAACAGTAGATGACATGCGTGAGCGCTGTACCACTCTCCAGACCCTGGAAGAGGGGTCCGATCGCTCAAAGACCTACCGCAAAACACCCCACTATGCCACATCGGGATACAAGCGGTACAACCACTACCGCAAATGGCAGCAGCAGCCCCGCTACAAACAACAGCACTACTCTGCTCCATATAGGCTGAAACCACGACAGAGGGAGCGCTCTACGAAGAAAGCCCCCACCGCCCCCGCAAAGAATAATCCCAGCTTTTGACTCACCCTCACAGCTTCCGACCGGGGGCCGCCTGTCTGCATTCCTAACCTCCTGGGAAAAGATCACAACGGACCATTGGGTGCTCTCCATAATCGAGCACGGATACCGCATAAACTTCAAATCTGCCCCCCCCCCTTCGTCCACCCCCTGGCCATACTCCACATCAACAGAACGCAGCCGCTATGGACGCAGAAATCAAAGCATTGCTCGCATCCAGAGCGATCAAGCCTCTCCCCAGCAGCGAAATCAACAAAGGCTTCTACTCAAGATACTTCCTTGTCCCCAAAAAGTCCGGAGGCGTACGCCCCATCCTCGACCTAAGGAAGCTCAACAAACACATCGCCAGGGAGAAGTTCAGGATGCACTCTCTGTCCACCATCCTGCCGTTAATACAACCTCGGGAATGGCTGGCCGCCCTGGACCTGCAGGATGCCTACACACACATCCTCATTCATCCTCAACACAGAAAATTCCTGAGATTCCGAATAGCGGACAACCACTACCAATACAGGGTGTTGCCCTTCGGACTGTCCCCTGTTCCCAGGGTGTTCACGAAGTGCGTTGCTGTGGCCGCCGCCCATCTACGCAAACAGGGTGTGTGCGTCTTCCCTTACCTGGACGACTGGCTATTCTCAGCTCCGAACCCCAGCCAACTGCGCAGGGCAGTCGGAAAGGCCACCTCACTTCTTTCCGAACTGGGCTTTCTCATCAACTACCAGAAATCCCACTTATCCCCCAACTCAACAGCTCGAGTTTATCGGGGCGCATATAG
The DNA here is from genome assembly GCA_033557465.1 of Ichthyophis bannanicus. NCBI lineage: Eukaryota > Metazoa > Chordata > Amphibia > Gymnophiona > Ichthyophiidae > Ichthyophis > Ichthyophis bannanicus. Next base: position 208,723,624 of record CM066043.1, on the reverse strand, counting down.
ACACCATTCTGACAAGAGCCGCCTTGCCCCAGAACAGGATAAGCACCATCATCGCACTGGCAAGAAAAGTGCTCAGCTCCCCGCACGCATCTGCTCGTGCAATCCTACGCCTGCTGGGCCACATGGCGGCCACCACACACGTCCTTTCCTTTGCCAGGCTGCGGATGCGGGCCCTTCAGTGGCACCTCCGAAGCCGCTGGTGCCAACACTCTCAACCACTCTCCGCCCCCATTCACAGAGACCCCAGAACGGACAAAGCATTATGCTGGTGGATGAACCCCAGCAACCTATCCAAGGGCAAACCTCTGCAGGCCGCCCCCCCGAATGTCACTATGACTACAGATGCCTCAGCGCTCGGATGGGGAGCGCACTGCGCGGGAGCTCGCACTCAAGGGTCCTGGTCACCCCAGGAGAAGAACCTTCATATCAACATCCTGGAGCTCAGAGCGGTCCGCCGAGCTCTTCACACCTTCCGCGACATGGTCCAACAGAAAGTGGTCAAGGTCCTGACGGACAATCAAGTAGCCATGTTCTACATAAACAAGCAGGGAGGCACCGACTCCAGAACTCTGTGCAAAGAAGCTCTCCTCACCTGGCGCCTGGCCCTTTCACTCCAATGCACTCTCCAAGCTTGCTACCTGCCCGGGGCAGAGAACATTCTGGCAGATCGCCTGAGCAGACAACTAAACCCCCATGAGTGGACCCTCCACTCGGAGACATCAGCATCCCTCTTCACGGAATGGGGCCACCCACAGATCGATCTCTTCGCTTCTCAAGAAAACACCAAATGCCGCCTCTTTTGCTCGAAGAGACCGTCCCCCCACAGGCTAGCGGCGGACGCCTTCGATGTCGCGTGGGACCGATGGCAACTGGCCTACGCGTTTCCACCAACTCCGCTCATTGCACGGACTCTGCAACGTATCATCAGGGACCATGCCAAGGTCATTCTGGTGGCCCCATACTGGCCCAGACAAATCTGGTTCCCGTACCTGCACCGCCTATCGTTGGAACCCCCAATCCGCCTGATGCAGCGACCGGACCTCCTCTCGCAGGACAACGGCACTTTACTCCACCCCAACCTCCGGATGTTATCTCTGACAGCCTGGAAGCTGAAAGGGTAGCCCTTGCTCCCTTCAACCTGCCCTCTGAAGTTCAGGACATCATACTTGCCGCACGGCGCCCCTCAACTAGAAAATCATATAGCCTCAAATGGCGCCGCTTCAGCTTATGGTGCGCAGAGCACCAACTTGACCCCTTCACGTGCCCGGTCCCCAGCCTTCTTCAGTACCTGGCCGACCTCTCCGCCCTGGGCCTCAGAACTCAATCTATCAAGGTGCATCTATCCGCCATCGCTGCCTTCCACCTACGCAGCGATGATTCCTCAGTGGCGGCCCTGCCCCTGGTTTCCAGCTTCATGCGAGGTTTGACCAACCTGCACCCACCAATTAGGGAACCCGTACCCCCTTGGGATTTGAACATTGTCCTTCAACAACTCATGCAGGAACCCTTTGAACCCATCCAGTCTTCGCATATGAAGTTCGCTTCATGGAAGACACTCTTCCTCATCGCCATCACATCGGCCAGGAGGATCAGCGAGCTTCAAGCTCTCGTGGACTATGAACCGTACACCATCCTCCATCACGACCGTGCTTGTCTCAGGACTCACCCCAAGTTTGTGCCTAAGGTCGCCACGGCCTTCCACATCAACCAGACCATCGAGCTGCCTAGCTTCCAGCCAGGCCCCCCTTCTGACCCTGCTCAGCATCGCCTGCACACGCTCGACTGCGTCAGGGCCCTCCGTTGCTACCTCAACAGAACTGCACCATTACGCAAGGGGTCACAGCTCTTCGTCTCCTATGACCCCAACAAGCCGGGTGTTCCCGTCTCCAAGCGAACTCTATCCAAGTGGATAACCACATGCATATCCTTTTGCCTATCACTCGCGGGTTCACGCCCCACCGCAGGAGTACGGGCACATCACCTAAGAGCATTGGCCGCTTCCATTGCCAACTTACGCGACATTCCAGTGCCAGAAATCTGCAAAGCGGCTACCTGGTCCTCGATCCAGACCTTCCAGAAACATTATTGCCTGGACAGGACAGACCACGGGGGCGCCGCCTTTGGCCTTGCCGTGCTATCGGCACGCCCCCCTTGAAATCTCACATTGACCTGTGCTATGCACATCATCTCATTGCTATCTCCTTATGACTATTTTGCACAACTATGCGAATCTTGTTGCACAATTGCTATTGCACAGCTATGCCTATTCATGTTGCACAATTCTTATGCGTGCCTTATGCGTGTTTTGCACAATGCATGTCTAGTTACACGTTCTTATGCACTGTTTTGCACAATGCCTGATCTTGTTACATGTTCTTACACTGCTGGCTATGTACTGTTACTAGCTATGTACTGTTAACGGTTATGGTTGTATGCCTTCATTGGGAATGCTGCTGCACTCCCAAATAAACACTTCCTGCAACCTCCGTGTCCAGGTGCCTACTCTGAAAATCCCCGCCGCAGCACAATTAGCTGGGGAGACCCCACTTGTGGCTGACTCATCCTGCTTGCCCTGGGAGAAAGCGCAGTTACTTACCTGTAACATGAGTTCTCCAGGGACAGCAGGATAAGTCAGCCACACTTTCCCTCCCTCCTCCCCGGCGGGGATCCCTCCTAGCTTGCTTCCGCCTCCTAGCTCCTCTCGCCTCGGCTGGGGAAATCTGATCAGCTAGGGGCGGTCCGGGAGGCGTGGCTACTAGCCACACCCAGAAGGCTAAAGCCTTCTGGGCTAGTGAGAGTATCTTCCGTCTACGGCGCCGTCGGATGACGTCACCCCACTTGTGGCTGACTTATCCTGCTGTCCCTGGAGAACTCATGTTACAGGTAAGTAACTGCGCTTTTATTCTCCCCTCCCAAAAGTGTTTGTCGCAATCCACTACTCTGACAATGTCTGCCATGCTCTGTCCCTTATGAGAATATGGCAATCATGAGGGTGGTGTGGAAATTCACCATCAAGTGGTGAAAGTTCATGATGGCCTTTTCTCATAAGTTGCCCACTTTAGGAGGAAGGTTTTAGGCCAGTCCTGGACTTCTGACCACCCTACCCTGTTGTATTATGGGCATTGCAGCACAGATTTCAATGGATAGAATCGGGGATTACAAATACCCTAATGATTTAGGATGTAAGTTCAAAACCAGGACTGGACAAAAATTCTCCCTCTTGGAACAGACTTGGCAGCACTTAAACTGGTACTAGAGTTGGTTCAAGGTGTTGGCACCCTAGGCAGATATTAAACCTTATGCCTTTCCCCCACTATCAGAATCTATTGTTTAGCTTTGAATGCCCTGCTCTTTGCTGGGCTCCTCCCCTCCACAGAAGCTGCCGCAGTAGGTGATGACTAGGAACCAACCTAATTCACGATTTCACGGCCGTGGCGTTTTCCGTGAATTTGGCTGTCTTCCGTGAAAAATGTGAAATTCCCGCGAAGGGGTGAGAGAGCCGGTTCGGGAGCTGCTGACCCGTGTGTGGCAGCCCTTCTGACATCATCTCTGGGCCCCGATTAAAAGAACTGCGCATGGTGCTTCAATTTGGGAGCGTTTACTTACAGCCTGATTCCCGCGGAGGGGTGAGAGAGCCGGTTCGGGAGCAGCCCTTCCAACGTCATCTCTGGGCCCCGATAAAAAGAACTGCGCAGGGTGCTTCAATTGGGAGCGTTTACTTACAGCCTGATTCAGGTAGTCCACAGTATACACAGTATTCTTTGCCACCACCATAATTTGAAGGCAGGGTGCTTCAATTTGGGAGCGTTTAGTCTGAATTAAAAATTGAATTATGTCAAAGTGCATCAATGATAATGAAGAAAGCTGAACATGTCTCTTGTGCAGAATGAGCTAAGCAGTTTCCAAAGGGAACTTTACATGCCGATTCTGGGAAATTATTTTGTTCATACTGTAACGTTACTGTTGATCACACCAGGAAAGGAAGTATTGACAGGCACTTGGCATCGTCAGTTCATGCTTCCAAAAGAAAAGCAGCAGAAGAAGCACTGGATAGAAAGGCAAAAAAGCAGGCAACTGTTACGGGAATTTCACGTAGCACGGAAGCGAGGGACGCGCGCAATATGGTTGTATTTGAATTGGTTGAAGCATTTACTGAAGCTAACATTCCTTTGGAAAAACTAGATCATCCCACCTTGCGCTCCTACCTACAAAACCACATCCCGAACCTCGGGCTGTTGCCTGCTTCACAACACCTGCGAACAGACTTCCAACAGAGTTTTTTTCCAGCCACAAACAACAATTGAAGGAACTTTTGTCAGCTGCGCCATCCGTTGCGATTGTTACTGATGAAGCCAGTGATTCTCAGGACAGGTTTTGTTTGCATATTTTGTTTGTTACTGAAGTTAAAGCGTCTGCAGCTCGTCCGACTGCTTATTTAGCTGACGTCATTTATCTTGAAACGGTAAATGCAGTTACTGTTAGCCAAGCTGTACTTGCCTGTGTGGCTAACATGGGAATTTCTTACAATAACATTAGTGCTTTCGTAACTGATAGTGCGTCATACATGTCCAGAGCGTTTGAGAAAATAGCAGCAGTGCTACCGAACGCTGTTCACTGTACATGCAACGCGCACATTTTTAGCCTGGTTGGCGAGACCTGGTGAAAAAACTTCAAACACGTTGATCGTCTGGTGGCATTGTTCAAGTCCATTTTTAGTTACTGCTCCGCTAGGAAGTGCAGATACAAGGAGTTCTTGGCTGTGAAAACTGAAACAGAAGTGCCGCAGCCTCCTATCCCAGTAGTTACCAGGTGGAACAGCTGGTTTAAAACTGTTATGCACCATGCCAAATTCATCCAGTTCTACAAAGATTTCATTGCTGAAGAATTGCAACTGAGAGATGCAACAAATGCACTGACTGAATTGTACGAGCTTCTTGATGATCCTGCTGTCGTCGCAGAAGATGTGAACTTCATCGCTGCTAATGCAGTGAAGCTTGTAGACTTGCTCACATGGTTTGAGTCCACCAATGTTCGCATACATCTGGCGTGCAACAAAGTGATAGATATTCTGGCTTGGGCAGAATACAAAGCAAGTATTGCCATTGTCGCCAAGTACAAAAAGGCCTTTGAAGATACCGCTGACAAGCTTAGTCAATACTACAAACCTACAGGTCGTCAACGATTCTCCCAGCCAGGGCTGAACTTCTTGAAGTCGGTCAGAGTGTTTGACTTTACGCAGGTCTTGCTTTTGCAATGTGATGAGTTGATACAGAACATACCTGGAATGGATGACCGTCATCTCTTGGCTGAATTTGCAGCTTACAAAGCAGTGGCTGTAGATGTTCCCGCAGAAAGGTCTGTCACATCATTGTGGTTTGCAAGCACTGGCAGATTCCCGTTGTTGAGCCGGTTGGCGCTACAATACTTATCTGTGCCCACAAACAGTGTTGATGCTGAAAGGAGTGTGAGCCAATACATGACTGTCAGTGCACCGCAGCGCCAGAGACTGTTGACAAGCAATTTGACAAATCAAGTGATTATTGCAAAGAACTCAAAACTGTGAATGCCTGAGTATTTGTTGTTTAATTGTGTCTTCTTCAAAAAAGTTCTTTTTGGATATTCCTTGTGTTGGCCGTGGTTTTTGTCCTCCATTCTGACAGTTGACAGCAATTACTTGAAATAGATACTATAACTGCTAGTTAAAGTTCGCATAAAACGTTGAAATAAAGGTCCGTGAAGTTTCCATGAAATATGTTGAATTTTCAAAGACCTCCCGTGAAATAGCGCATTTTTTCCCGTGAATTTGGTTGGTTCCTAGTGGTGGCCTAGTTTGCCTAAGGTTTGGGCTGGCCCTGTTGGAACCAGCACCACGAGAGTCCTGCTATGGTAGGTCTAAGTATCCTAGTGTTAGCAGAAGACCTTTTTTGCCTTGCCATAAGTGATATTACAGTAATGTGCAGATCTATTATTTTGGTATAACAATTGTTTAATGTATCACTGATCCAGGAAATTAATTGCTGTCCCTCCTCCCGAAAACATGTAGCCACAAAGAACAGAGATCTGAATCTTTTTCAATAGATTTTAAAGCAGTGTATTGTCATAGCTGATATTTTATTTTATTTATTTATTTTATTTAGCAAGCATTTGTAGCCCGCTCCTTCCAGCGATCAGAAGCGGGTAGGATTACTATTGTGAAACTGCCGAATCAAGGCAGGTACAAATTTTGTTTACATACAGATTGTCAGAAAAGCACATCATACAGAGTTAACACTTCTTGATATACCTAAATGCATGTTTTAATCTATTTTGTGATTATTTTCAATACTTCTCCCCATGTTGGATTCTTTACCCCCGACTGCCATCAAACCCTGATAAAACCCCATAGAGTTAAGTAAAGGACTGGTGGGCTACAGGGAGACAGGAAGCCATGTCCCAGCACTTCCAAAGAATAAATTACAGGGGACCAGTTCAGCATTGCAGGACTCTGGATAAAATGCTGCTTTCAGGGGACATGAAGGTTAGGAATTTGGAATGATCACAGGATTTGTCCCAATGATTTTGTAACTTCAGAGTTGTCAGCTACCACGACCTCTGTCTTTTCTATTTGGGCCTGAAAGCTGCACAAAAGAGACAATCTTAGACTCTTATTTGTTGACTTAACTTGTTCCTAAATACTTGGGCTTGGACAAGTGATGTGTGCTGTGGCAGCTACTGCATTAAGAAATATGGGAAGCACGGAAATATTTATTTATTATTTATTTATTTTATTACAAGCTCTTATATACCGCACTATTTAGCATCAGCGCGGTTTACATAAAACACAAAGACCAGAACAAAATAATGTTTGGTTTTACAGAGAACAGGTACGACAGCTTGGATAACATAGGGAATTGTTAACTGAACTATTTACATCACTGAAATCACTGAACAGATCTTTCAGTCTGCCAGGGCTCTCTTAAAACTAGAGCAGTGCTGCAAATTTACTTTCCTGGAGAAATCCAGGGAGCGTCTTGACTACGTACATGGAGGGGAGAAGAGTGTGGAGGAGGGATGAAGGAACTGGTGCACTTCCTGGTTCTAAATTTATCTTTCCTGTTCTTTTGCTCTGTAGTGCTCCAGCTGTGTGCGCTGTCCCAGACGCCAGGAAGTATCTCTGTTCACCTCTCCCCACTTGGACTCCTTGATGTCAAGATTTTTTTAAAAAAATTTTTTCACAAGCCTGAAATTAACTTTCTTTTATCCCTGGTGTTCTTTTAAATTATGTATTGAATTTCACAAACAAAAATAAGGCCACACCACGGAAACAAGACTAATGTTTGTAGTCCATTATAAGATGAAAATGGGGTGGTGGGGGGGGGGAGACAAGACAGCTAGCCCCTAAAGTAGGGGTAAGAAAGAGAAAAGACTCATTAGAAAAAAAAAAGAGAAAAAAATTGTATACAGCAAATCACTGAGTAATATGGTACTATGATAGTGCAACCTATCCTACTCTAACTTGTAATACATCGGGATCCTCACTTGCAACACTGTCAATATCAACAGCGTTTTACTCTTTAAAAATTCTCTAATTGTACCAGGTCCCAAATGCATAGCTGTTCCCTTCAGGAGTCATGTACTAACAGTTAATGCACACTATTTGCAAAAGGGCCCATTTTATGCAGTGAGATCTGTAACATATAATTCACGCTAACCGTTAATAAATCACCCCCACCCCTGAGGTTTTACCAGGCATTTGCAGGACAACTCAACCCAGAACTGGCTCCCACACAGACTATCTGAATGCAGAACTAACGTCTTATGTCGCACCCGGATAGCCTTGCAGATATCTGGGACTATTTGTATTTAAAGTCTCATGAACAGGCAAGTCTTGTCTTATGGCAGAACAAATTCCTGATCGTTTTATTCTACATTTCTGTTCCTCTTTCTTTTTCACCCCTTGATTTGTATTTTCCTGGCCCTCTTTACCCCTCCTCGTTTTCTTTCTCCAGCACCCACCATGAAAGTTTCCAGCTTGACCAAGATAAGGGGTGTTTTCCAGCACTGCTGCTCTTACAGAGTTTGAGTGCAGAGATTCTCTGCCCTCTCCAGACCGAGCATGGTGCTAGTCACTGGGCTTTTTAAGTCCTAAGTTTTTCTTTCCATTTATCTTAAATAGTGAGCAGTTTACAGTGTGGTCTGTGCCACCCTTAAATGTGTTAGTTAAGAGAGTGTGAATGCTGCTATTCAGTATTAGCGCAAGGAACAATTTTCTTCATCTCTCTATTCAAGAGATGTAACTTAAATGTTTGAGTTAACATTGATGCACCCACCCCGTATACCCTTTGCATCTCTCTCTTTTATGCAAAATTTAACATATTACCTCAACAAAGAAAGCTGTAGGAACGTACAAGGATACTAAAACAAAAAAATTCTCGTTTTTCTCTGCATTTATATCGTGCCCAAAATAGTGTCTTCCAGACAAAGATCTTGCATTTACTGTTCCAAATTGCAGTTCTCTGTTCTGTTTATCTTCCCAGTCCTTAAATACACACCTACTATAATCTGTATTTGAACTGCAATTGAATATGGCAGAGTGCCCCACAATAGTCAACTTCCAAACACGCTGCATCATTTTTGAAGGAGAAAGACAGTTTACCTTACCAAAGCACTATGTTAGTACTTCAGGTTGGGGAGTAGCAAATTTCTAGAAATTATCTTCTAAATAAGATCTTTATCTTTATTGCGGTGTTTGATATGCCGCCCAACACCGAGGCATCTGGGTGGTTTACAATACAAAACAAATGCTACAGGAGACATGAAAAGAAAAAGGAACGCTATTGTGAGGATACGAAAGGAAGGAAAGCACATAGAGGAAAATAATGGAGTGCTTAACTGGAGGGGGAGGGCAGCTGAGGGCAGGAAATTAGGAGAGAGAGGGTGAAAGGTCAAAGGCAAAGAAGAAAAGATGAGCTTTCAGCACCGTCTTAAAGTGGGGAAAGGAAAGTTCAAGATGAAGGCCCAATGGGAGGGAGTGCCATAGGAGGAGGCCCAAGAAAGAGAAGGTGGAGGACAAGGTGGATTGCAGATGTGCAAGTGAAGGGGATGGGAGAGAAAGGTTGTTGGAATTAACCTGATGGAGGGGACGATTGGAGGTGTGGGGATGAATGAGGTCGGATAGGTATTGGGGGGTTTGGATGTGGATGACATGTGACATGAAGTACCAGAGTAAGGACCTTATATTGGATACAAAACTCTATGGGTAACCAGCGCAGGTGAATGAGCAGAGGGGTAATGTGATCTGAGCGAGAGGCATGGGTGAGAATCCAGGCAGCAATGTTCTGAAGAAGTTAAGGATGACGCAGTTGGTACAAGGGCAACATTACAGTAGTCGATATGGAACATAATGAGAGAAAGGAGGAGAGTAGTTAGAGAAGTAATTGAAAGAAATGGGTGAACAGAATGGATCTGATGAGAGTAAAATGATTGTTGGATGACTGAGGATAGGTGATTATGGAAGGAAAGGGAAGAGTCCAGGTTGATACCTAGATTACGGAGGGAGGAGACCAGTCTGTGTGAGGGAGGGTGCTATAGAGGTTGGAGAACTGGAGAGGGAAAACCATATTGCAGCAGCCTTGGCAGGGTTGATCTTCAGAAAGTTAGTTGACATCCCGGCAGAAACAGTGGAGAGACAGACATTCAAAGGCATCAGGTCAGGGGTAGAGGGGCTGGTATGATGAACAAGAAGAATATCATTGGCGTAGTAATAAGTGCAGATCCCGTGGTGTTGAATAATGAGAGAAATAGGTGCCAGAAAAACATTGAAAAGGAGAGGGGTGAGGACAGAACCTTGAGGGACACCACAGGACAATGGAAAGGCATGGGAGGAGGAAGACTTGATGAGGACAGTAAAGGATCAGGAGGAGAGGAAAGAGTGGAACCAGTGAAGAACAGAATTGGCAATACCAAAGGAGTGGAGACAAGAGGAAGTGCGATGGTTGACCAGATCAAAGGCGTAGGAAAGGTCAAGAGACAGCCAGTGAAATATTACCATGATCGTGAGAAGAATGGAGTTCATTAAGAAGGGATAGGATGATAGTCTCAGTGCTATGACCATGACGAAAGCCAGATTGATGGGGTGAAGGGCAAGGGTGGCCTCAAGGTGGGAGGAAAGCTGGGAAAAGACAAATTTCTCAAGGGCTTTAGAGAGGAAAGACAAGGTAGAGATAGGGCACCAATGAGCAAGGATAGCAGGGTCCAGAGATGTTTTCTTGAGAATGGGTTGAATCAACGTGTGCTTCCAGGGAAGTGAGAAAGAGAACCAGAGGAAAGACTAGAATTGAACATGGTAAGAGGGGCCAAGGAGGGAGTTGAGCCAAGTTGAGGGAATAGGATCCGAGGGGCAAATAGTCTTACAGGAAGAGTTCAGCGGAGGAGATGGTATGGAAGATGACCAGGAGTGGGAAAGGGTAGAGGCAACAGGAGACGGAGGAGATGCTGGGAGAAGGGGAAGTGGGGGGGAGGGAGGGAAAGGGGGGGTGAACAGTCAGGGAAGGAGCGACGCAGGGATAGAACATTGTCAGTGAAGTAGATAGCTATAGTGGTAGGATCAGGAGAGGTGGAAGAGGGGGTAGGGGAGGAAAAGGAGTGGGAGTGGAGGACAGAGTACAGTTGCTGGGAAGAGTTAGAGGATGAGGAGAAGTTGGGAGTTCTGGGAGAGCTTGGCAGAATGAATAAGGGAGCGATAGTGGGAGTGACAATGACGAAAATGAGCAAGAGATTCGGCAGAAGGGCATTTGCGCCAGTGGCGTTCAGCCCGACAGAGATAGGAATGATGAAGGTGAAGGCCGGAATGATACCATGGGTGATGGACTGACGAGTGAGGACAGGGTGCAGGGCGGAGAGGAGCAAGAGTATCAAGGGCGGCAGTTAGGATAGAATTCCAAGACCTGGAGGTCAGGGGGAAAGGATGCAAATCAGAAGGGAAGAGTTGGTCAGACGGAGGGAACTGTTGAAAGGGTAATGGCCGAGATACGGTGAACGAGGCAGGGAGAAGTTGACGTAACCTGGAGGATCCGAGGGGGAAAGAGAACAGGAGACAGACACGATCAGACCAGGGAACGGGAAAAGTTGAAACAGCACAAATGATAGTATATAATTAGCATATGTTTTCTCCCAATACTCCACTACTTTGCGGCAGAAGCACTGGCTATGTTTGCCCCTGGTATGATAGTAGTTTGCCACTTTATTGGATTAATTTCTATATCGCCGCCTTTTCTTGTTCAAAAATGTTTAAATCCCCTTTTCTTAAAAGTAGTGTTCTGTTGACAGCACCTAGCCTGATCCTGAATTTCTTAAGCCTTTGATGGTTCTTAGATCACTCCATAGGTTCCCCACTAGGAACAAGGATAGTTCTTATTAAGCATTTTCCAGAAGCCATTTTTGCATGTAAATGTCTGTTTACCCAGGTAAGCTGGCTGTCAGAAAAGTGCCCCCCCCTTCCCCTGTTAAAAATACACATATGAATCAATGCGTATGCTTCTACCCAGAGAAGGAATTGGCATTTTCGTGCACATGTATAGGTTGAGGGCTAGAAATAAGGCACATAGTACATCAGACCCTAAAAAAGGAACTGCGATATACCTTTTGGGGGGGGGGGGAGGGGGGAACACTGCTACCTAGGTCTCAGCAGCCAGCTCCTAAATTTTTTAGCTAATGCCTAGATCCTGAGAAAATTTGTCAAGTCCTGGAGTAAGGAGGTGTGGAGATGTCTAAGGGAAAGAACAGATATGGAGAGGGAAGGGTTAAGCAATGGGGGGAATATGGTTGGGGGAAAGTTAAAGTTAGTCTCTCTAAATGTAAAGGGACTCCTTTCGCCCTATAAGAAGTGACTACTTTTAAAGGAAATAGAGCACCTTCGAATGGAAATTATATTAATCCAGGAAACACATTTATTAAAAAGAAACAAAAGGTTGATGGGAATAAAAAGTACTTAAATATTTTGCATCCAACATGAGAGAAAAGAAGAAAGAGGGATACAATTTACAGAGTTGGGGTGCAAGTGGCATAAGGGGAAGAGGTATTTGATTTTGAAAGCTAAGTTCAATATGGAAACAATTATTGTTGTGAATAGTTATGGTCCCAGTGGTCATTAGGGTGATGTTTTCAGGGAGGTGGGATGGGAAATACTTGGCTATGCGGTTGGTGGGGTTTTCAGTATTCGGCCCATGCCCTCTAAGGATTGCTGCGAATTGAGGGAGGGAGGGAAGGGGGATAGAATAAAGTGGAAACAGTTTTGTAGGACTTTGGGGTTAGTGGATATTTGGAAGCATCAATGTTTGGAAGAAAGAGTATACTTTTTTTTTCCTCAGTGTCACATAGGATATAACACTCACATTGATTTGTTCCCGGTGGAAAAGACCAGTGAATCGAGAATAGGAACTACAGGGGTGGAAGATATAATATGGTCGGATCATGGAATGGGGGCAAAGTTGGCAGAAAAGAGGGCTTTCATATTGGCATTATTTTTGGAGGACAAACAGATTATGGAGGGGTTGATAAAAGGATATTCAGGAATATTATTTGCTGAATGGGGTGGAGAGATGGGTGGCCAGTGGTTTGGGATGGGTTTAAAGCAGTAATTAAGGGACAGTTAATTATGTAGGGTTCCTATAAGAAGGAGATGAAGGGCCAGAAGACTGTTAGGGGAGGAGAGAAGGAAGCTTACTGCCCTTGATGGTGACAGATAATGACTATCGGGCGCTGAATACCAGGCAGAAGGTGTCTGAGCATGTTAATAAAGCGAGAAAACTACTGGCTCAATGTCTGAAAGAGGAGATGCTGATGACCCAAATTGGTGGTATTAGTGGTAGATTCTGAAGGTATTCTGAATGGATTTTGGGAATTCTGCAAGGAGTTATATAGCGTGAGAGAGACAGCTGGGATAGAGGAGATGGAAAGTTATTTGAACTTGGTCACTTTGTATAGGTTGGAGGAGAGAGAAGCGTGGGGATGGAGGCAGAAATTACTGTAAAATAGATATGGGAAGCTATGGGTGCATTAAAGCAGGGTAAATCACCGGGTTTAGATGGCTTGTCTGCAACATTTTATAAGCAATTCGGACACTTGCTAATGGACCCGTAAAGTAGGCATCAACATGTTGCCAAAGGAGGGGCATGATCCAATGATGTGTGGATCATATAAGACAATATCATTAATTAACTTGGATGCTATGCTCTTGGCCATAATCTTAGCCAACAGAGAGGAGAAGGTGATTCTAAAATTGGCGCATGAAGACCAAGCAGGGTTCGTGGCAGGCCAACAAGCGAGTGGCATCGTCAGGTGAATGTTTTGAATTTCATGTGGGCCACTCTGAAGGAAAAGCTGCAATCCCTCTCCTAGCTGTAGATGCGGAAAAGCATTTGACCAAGAATACTGGACATTTGATGTTTAAGACATTAGAGAAATGAATGTTGGAACTACATTCCTGACCTGGATAAAGGCTTTATATAGGGATCCGAAGGCTTGCATCAAAGTTAAGGGCAAATACTCTTGGTCTGTTTAGCTTGAGGTGGAGAGCTAGTAGGGATGCCCACTGTTGCCCATGCTCTGTTCTCTCAACTGAGTCACTGACTGCTCTTGTCCTTATGAGTACAGATTTGAAGGGCATTTAGATGGGGAAGAGGGAATACTGCATCTCTTTATTTGCAAGACCACATATCACTTTATCTAGTTTGGTTTGGAAATTAAGAGTATGGGTGGCTCTCAGGCTTTACTGAAAATATGCAAAAGTCTGAGATTTTGAAGATATAATTTAAATACATAGGTTAAAGGAAGTGATAGACATAGATTACATTCTCAAATCTGTGCATGTTTGTGGTATGGGACTAGAATCTGCAGAAAAAGCAGCTGCAATTCTTTGTGTGCACCTTTTTCCAGGGCGGTGTTCGATGGGACTATGCTTCTACTTTCACTTTTAAAAGTTGGCGCAAAGCCCATGGGTGAAAGCACCTGCCAATGTCGCATCACTGCGAGTACTTTTGAAAACTTTCCTAGCTCTAAGTAGTAGAGTCCTATCCAAATCTCTCTTCTTATGTATTTATATATGCTTTTGTTAATGCAGGCTCGTTAAATTAGTGGAAGGGTGGGGTTAGATATAAAGAAATGACAAAGTAATGAGGTTTTTTTCTCAGCACATATTCTCTGTTGGCTAAGAATGTGACTATCTATAGTCTTTGTTCTGTTATGAATACAATACACTGTTTACATGGTGACAATAACCAGATTTAAATTTAAAAAAAAAACTTGTTCCCTTTTTTTTAAATTTTGAGCAGGCTTTTTTTTTTTTTTTTTGTTCCCTTCTGCTCTAGTTCCTTTCAACTCTTTTTCATCTAGGCATGCATTTATATTCGGATCTAAGAATATAACAGGCACTCCTAAATTTTGCCAGTGCTTAATAGGAAACATTCTTGGAACCTTGAACAGCTACTGTAAGAAAAAGATGAAAATTAAGAGGAAAAGGGATTCCTAAAATATTTCTACGAAGCACAGCTTGCATTAGTAAGAACTCTTCTGGAGGCATTTCTCCTACATATTGTAAAATTCCGATATACAGCGACTAGGAAGAAAGGTCTTGATATGGCAGGGGTCAGAGCCGCCAGCGCTTTGGGCGCTTGAGCATATCCGTCATGCCAGGGGGACGTAACTTCTATTGAGTTAGGACCCCCAAGAGTTTTTCAAAGTTGTCCCTTATGGAAGGGGTGTGAGGTCCTGGGTTCACATCCCAGACAAGTTCCATGTTTTAAAATAAATCTGAGAAAATACGTTTTTCACTTAGTGCAGAGTTATGATGTGCTAAAAGCAGTTAGGTGCATTATGAGTAAGACACATGCATTTAGCCACACTTATCTATACCCCCCTCTGTGGTTCCACCACCACTGCCGGGACCCGTGCCAGTATCTAGCACCTCCCCCTGCCAGTGCTCACCTCCACTGTCGCGACCCGTACCACTATCTAGCACTTCCCTCTTCCAGTGCTCTGCTGGGACCCATGCCACTACCTAGCACCCTCCCCTGCCAATGCTCACCTCCGCTGCCACTGCCGTCAGGACCCATGCCACTACCTAGCACCCTCCCCTGCCAATGCTCACCTCCGCTGCCACTGCCGTCAGGACCCATGCCACTACCTAGCACCTCCCCCCTTCTAATGCTCACCTCCGCTGCTGCTGCCGGGACCCGCAGTGGCGGCAATATACTGAGACAGAGCGGAGCCTGAAAGTTAGTTATTTTAGAAGTTATATCATCTTTGATTTTAATATTTAACGCAATACAGAGTTAGTGCATTGCATTTTCTGTTTCTCTGGTGTTGCACTGCATGCAGAGTCTTGGTTTCTTGGGATTTCAGTTTAATTTTCGTCTACATGTTTATATTGCCAATTTGTGGTAATTTCGTTCTATACTCTTTCTGTGTTTAGAATGTATGACCCAGGCCAGGTATTCTGTCAGCAGTGAGCGTCTGTGTAGGCATCTGCAGTAATGTGGCTTGGTTAATTTTCTCAATAGGTGGTACTGATGTATTTAGTGTTGCCTTTTTCTAGGTAAGTCCTCAATGGTGCTGTTATGGAAGTGTAGATTTGTTCTATCCAGGCTGACTTTTGCAGGGCTTTCTTCATAATATGCCTGATACTTGAGTAGGTTTATGTCGTTGTTACTGTTGAATTTTTTTTTTGTATGGCGAGTTCTACAGGGAAATGTCCTAGTTCTGTTCTGTTCTGGAGGGAGTGAAAAATTACAAGCTAAAATAAAAACATATAAAGCTAAATATCATTTTTGTGGTGCTTCTTTCATTTGCAAAACAATACAATCTACAGATCTTTCGAAATTTATATTGCAAATGTGCCATGAGAAAAACCTCATTCAATCTCTTATTGGAGAAGTAAATCTCACTCTTTGGGATGGGCTACTCTTGGCATCTCTGTAAAAGTTTGGACGAATTTCTGGAGGAAAAGTCCATAAACTGTTCTTTAAGGGAGATTTGGGGAAAGCTACTGCTTATTCCTGGGGTAAATAGCATGGAACCTAGCCAGGTACTTGTGACCTGAATTGGCCACGGTTGGAAACAGGATACAGGCTTGATGGACCTTTTGATCTGACCCAGTATGAAAAATCTTATTCTTTGTGGTGTTTTTATCTAAAGCTGGATGACTTTTTTTTTTTTTTTTAACAAAAGTCTGGCCAGACAGAAAATTTCTTCCTGCTTGGGGCAAAATTTGAGTCCTTTTGCAGTAGGAAGTATAACTACTTTTATTAATTGACATAGTGGGTTGATTTTTTGAGGGCTACCCATATTCCCAGTGTATAGAACTCGTTTCAGTTGTTGACTAGTTCTTCTCTCGTTCTAGGAGATAACCTGGGAGTGGAGGAGTAACCTAGTGGTTACGGTAGTGGGCTGAGAAGTCAGGGTTCAAATCTCACTGGTGCTCCCGGCGACTTTGAAGTAGTCCTGTCGCCCTCCGTTGCCTAAGGCAAACCTAGAGGCCTGTTAGCTCCTCTCAACAAGCCACACTAGTTATCCTGAGAGTGCAGTGGGTGGTGGATTTCAGGTATAATTAAGGACTAGTTGCTGTATGGGATATGATCTCAAAACACTCGTATTTTGTATTAAAGGCCTCTTTAAAAAGTTTTATAAATTTTATGTATTTATTTATTTATTTAGCTGTATTTATATCCCGCTTTTCACCGGGTCAAAGCGGTCAATTGGGGGATACATTTAACACGAGGGGATATGAGACACATACAGTAATACTTACTTACAGGGAACATGGGCAATGGAGGGTTAAGTGGCTTGCCCAAGACCACAAGGAGTGCCTACAGGACTAGAAATCCCAGTCCCTCCGGCCTGAGATTGCTGTCCCCAGGTGGGACTTGAACCCCTGGCCCTCTGGCCTGAAGTATCTTGTCCTAACCGCTAGACCACTGATTTCATTCCAAGAAAACAAATTTGTATATAATAATCAAACATAACCTCCACCCCAAAGACCTTACAGGACAAGGAGGCCTGTTTGGGAGTTGCTGGGCTCTCATATGATCCAGAAGGCTTCCTATGGTTCCTCCATAGAGTGGGAGACTTGCTTTGTGGCCCTTTAGTGCTACGGATACATTTTTGCAGTTTTGGAATAAAGAGACTCCCATGCTGGATTGTGGGTTTAAAAATGAAGAGATTTTGCCCTTTCTAAACTGAGAATTTGACAAAAAAAACTTTTTTTTCAGATCTATAAATGTAAAGTTAAGCATACCTTTTAAACATACATACAGGGGCTTTTTTTAGACTTTAGGTAACCCATCAGATCACCTAAGGGAATTGTCCTTGATGAAGTTGGATGCCTCTTTGTACCTCATTTCTCCTTGTGACTCTTTTCTCTTCTGGATGCATAAGAGTAATTTCTCTTTGTTTCTTTTGGCATTACACACCACTGGAGAAACTCATGTTGACAACTCTCCTGAATAACAGCTGCAGACACACAGGAACCTGCTCTGTTCCTCTGTCTCTCCATTTCTTCCAAACACACTGGTGAGGATAAATCTCAGTAGAGCATGGAGTATGGGACATATTCCTTCCCAGGAAGAATCCCACTCAGATTCCCACCTGGAGCACCCCTCACTGCTGCTACAGGCACACACCCAGGGGCTCTGATCCTGAGTCTTGAATCCCCTGAAGAACAGAGCCCAGGGTCTTCTCTGTGCTGACTTGAACTACACTTAATGTTCCTCTTGCTATGATCTCATACAAACATGCATGGCAATAGTAGCTAAATAGTAAGAGTACAAGTCTGAGAATCGGGGAGTAATGTCCAAGAGAGGCAGGTAATACAAACCAGATAATAAAAAAAAAATGCACCACAAATCGATCAAGCAATATTTAATATTGTGGATTATCCATTCATAAAATACTGGAGAATGACAAAATATAATTTAAAAGGGCCTAACATGGTCATGCTTTGTTTTTAAGGGGTATGTCTACTAAGCCAGGCTATCTGCAACTAGGTTCCATTGAAGGAAAAGGCGGGATACAAAACATGTTAAATAAATAAATAAATAGCTCAGGTTAACCATTCGCCCGGTTTAGTAGAGTACCCCTTAGCGTTTTTTGAGCCTTCCCATGGATTTTTCATCATTTCCTATTGCACTCTACTTGCAGTGGTGTTGATTTTTTTTCATCTGTTTGGATGCACATGTCTCGTGATTTAAAATAAATGTTTGATTTCTGTATTAAATATGGATGTGTGGTCATTAATGCAGGGGGCAGAACAGAGGTGTTGATAACAAGTTGCAGCTAGCATGGGCATTATTTGTTGATTTAACCGTTTTTATATACCGTCTTTCATCAATTCAAGTTGGTTTGCAGTTAACGGCAGTAAATGGGTTGTTATATTTTTGTTAACATGGGTGCTCGTGTCGCCGCCTCAGTGGGTGACGGCTGTGTGCCAGCTTGTGAAATGCTGCATCTTGGGCCTATGCTAAGTGCAGGGCACAGACGCACGAACCCCCTGAAGTTAGCACTGGTAAGGTGGCCTACAGCAAACATGCCCCTAAATGAATTGTCACATTCAAAGCAACTCATTATTATGCAAACTAATGTTGCCTGTGCTAAACTTGGCAAAACACCTCCAGAGGTGCTGGTAATTTTCACCTGGGGCATCAAGCTGCTAATGTGTGAGCCGAGTTGCCTGGGGAAGATGAAGTTAAGGCCAGTGATTAAGTTCTTGCAGTGAAAGGCTTCTTCATGTCTTGGTGTCATTGTTCATCCTTATGCTCCAAATAGGACTTTCTTAATCACTATTAGCGCTGTTGCAGACTCTCAGAGCTGCTGTTGACCTCTACTAGGCAGTGAGCCTTCTCTTGGATAGCTCCTACGATTTATCATTAGATCTTAAAACACTGCGGTTGTTTTTAGAAAATTGTGGAAGCCTGCTTATTTGTAACAGCATATTCTTAAAATAATCGAACCTAAAATTACTGTAAATCTATTTATTTTCTACCAATATTGTAATCACTGTGAACCACTCTGTTGAGACCAGATAAGTCCCAAGAGGCAGTATATCAGGAAATAAACTCAACTAAATAAATTTGTTCAAACTCTTGCAATTTTTATGGTGTGTTTTTTATCCAGTTCACATATCTTTTATTGTAAATGGCTTCATAACCATCTTTGGGAAGGCAGTCTGAAAGATTGATAAATTAAGTCCCAAAATATCCCTCCCCTACCCCCCCCCCCTGCTGTCAGTAAAATACAAAAGTGGTCCCCTTAGCCCCTCCCAATTTTTTTTTTTTTTTTTTTTTTTTTTATTGAAAGACTTCCAAAGAATACAAAAATACAGTAACCGCCAGGATCCTCAAAAAAGAAGGATGCAACAGTAACATTACAACATCAGGTCACAACAGCAACCTACAATATGTCTTCATTTTTATACGTTTATAATGAAGAAACCTGGACCCCCACAACCTCCCTACCCCCCCCCCCATGTCATCCCGAACCCGGGACCCCCCACCCCCACCTCCCAACCCCCCCATCTATGACTTGTGGAGGTCAGAGCTCGGGACAGAGGTGAGCGTGAGAACACAGAGAAGGGGCCAACCGCCGAAGAGGTCGGTGTAGTATCCCCGTTTATCCTGGACTATCACGCACCATAACGCGACACAAAGGGCGCCCACACCAATTCAAAACGAGCCAGGCGCATTCTGCCAACCGCTACCCCTCGTTCCATAGAGTATGTATCCCACATGCGTTCCAGCCAGACCTGGAAAGAGGGGGCCAAAGCTTGCTTCCAGGCCGCTGCCAGGGATAGCCGAGCCGCATTCAAGCCGTGCCGGAGTAAGGCAAGTTGCAAAGCCCGGCCGCCCGGCACATGGGCCCCAAAAAGGAAAATCCCCGGATCCCAGGGGATACTCAGTCCCAAAAGCATCTGCAGCCGGAACTGTACACCTTTCCAAAAAGAGCGAATGCGGGGGCACGCCCACCAAATGTGTCCCAGGGTACCCCGCTGCCCACAGTTACGCCAACAGAGGTCCCCAGCCCCGGGATACATACGAGCGATCCGCGCCGGAGTCATATACCAACGATACAGCAATTTATAGTTCGTTTCTCGGGCATTAGTCGCAACCGAGCTCTGCCACAGGCGCTTTTCCACTGTCTCCCACTGCTGATCAGTATAGGAGAGACCCAGGTCAGAGCTCCAGAGCACCCTATGCCGTGTGGGGCACTTCTGGGCCCCCTGCAAATGGGCATATAGGGTCGCCACAAGACCCCTAGTAGTAGTACACCCCCTCACAGTAGCGCTCCAGGTCTGTCAGGTTTCGAGCAACGTGGGGTCGAACGGACCTAGAATTGACCCAATGCGTCACCTGCAGGTATTGGTAGAGATGCCCAGCCGGAAGATCAAATTCGGCCTGTAGGGCATGAAAGGGTTGCAACCGACCATCTGCAAAAAATTGACCGACCCGGCTGAGACCAAGGTGTCCCCATTGCCGAAAAGCTACATCACTTAAACCCAGTGGGAAGGAGGTGTTATCAACTATAGGGGCTAAAGGGGATATGTCCACATCACGTGATCGAAAATGTTGATCCCAGCAACGGAGTGTATGAGAAACGTAAGGGTTACTAGTGCACTTGCCGCGGCGGAGTCGTGGTCCAAGCCACAGCCAGTCCCCCAACCCCGCTCCCCCCACCAGACTCATTTCCATCTGCACCCATCGCTTAGTGCTATCGGCAATCATCCATTCCACCCCCGCCCGACACTGCGCTGCCGCATAGTACCAAGATAAATTGGGCATTCCCATACCGCCGGTACGCGTACGGGCAAAGAGAACCTGCTGCGCTAGGCGCGGGCGACGATAGTGCCACACAAACTTCATGAGTAACTTTTGCCAGGCCGCCAGAATAGCTCGTGGGATAGGGATCGGGAGAACCTGAAAGAAGTAAAGGAAACGTGGGACAACCACCATCTTGACAACGGCTATACGTCCAAACCAGGAAAGGAGTAGGCCGTTCCAGACCTCCAAGTCCCGCCGGACCTGACGAAGCAAGGGATCATAGTTAGCTTTGAAAAGATCCGCCCGTTCCACAGTCAAATTCACCCCTAAATATCGTAGAGTGCCAGGCACCCAGCGAAGAGGGTAAGCCTCTCGAAGCTCCGCACAAACCGCCCCAGGGACCCCAACATTCAAGATCTCCGATTTAGCATAATTGATTTTAAAGCCGGAGACCCGAGAGAAATCCGCGAACAGCTGCATCGCGATGGGGAGAGAAGCAGACGGATTCACCAAGGATAAAATGATATCATCCGCAAAGAGCGCGATCCGGTATTCCGCGGAACCAATGCGGACCCCTCGCAATCCCGGGTGATCTCGAAAGCTCTGGGCCAGGGGTTCCATCGCTAAGGCGAAAAGCAGGGGGGACAGAGGGCAACCCTGACGTGTACCTCTCTCCAAAAAGAAATGCCGCGAGTGTCCCCCATTAATCCGAATGCACGCCCGGGGCTGCTGGTAGAGGCTACGAACCCAGCCAATATAGTTAGGACCAAAGCCCATTAGCTCCAGAACACACCATAAATATTCCCAATCCACCCGGTCGAAGGCTTTTTCAGCGTCAATGCCCACTAGCAACGTTGGTTGCGGGTCCCGCTGGGCCACATGAATAACTTGTAACATACGCCGGATGTTGTCCGCGGCCTGACGACCCGGCACAAAGCCAACCTGGTCGGGATGAACCAAGCCCGGAAGAACCCGATTCAAACGTGCAGCCAGCACAGAAGCATAAATTTTTACGTCGACGTTTAACAAGGAGATGGGGCGGTACGACGCCGCATCATGCAGGGGTTTGCCGGGCTTGGGTATCATCACGACCAATGCCTCACGCTGGGACGGTGGAAGGGAGGCTGCCCCCAAGACCTCATTAAACAAACAGGTCAGGGATGGTGCCAGGTGCGTTCGGAACTTTTTATAGTATTCCGCCGGAAATCCATCACTACCCGGCGCGCTGCCCGTTTTCAAATGCCGGATTGCATTTTCCACCTCATCAATCGTAAATTCTGAGTCCAACTGAGCCCGGTCAGAATCAGACAGACGCGGTAGGGCGGTCCCCTGAAGATAATCCTTCAAGTGGTCCCTACCAGAGGGCTCAGCTTTGTAAAGCTGCTCCAAGTAATCGGCAAAAAGCTCACGAATCTCCCGGGAGAGGACCCTCCTCTGTCCTCCTGCATCACGTAATTCACGGACCACTCTCGAGGATTGTTGTTGACGCAAGCGCAAAGCCAAAAGGCGGCCAGTTTTGTTCCCATGTTCGTAGAAAGTTTGCCTTAGTTTCCGGCGCTTATTATCTAGTTCTCTCTGCATACATGCATCTAAATTCGCTCGGACTGTCCGCCACTGACGTAGGACCTGCCGCGACCCGGTTCGAGCGTGCTCCAAGCCTAGGCGAGCGGATTCCCACACCAGATGGTCATGTTCACGCGTCCAAAGTCTGCGTGTGCGAGTTGCCTCAGCCAGAAGTTGACCGCGGGCTGTAGCCTTATAAGCATCCCACACCATGGGAAGGGGAACCTCCCCCGTATCATTAAGTTCAAAGAATTCCTGAATAAAGTGGGCATGGTCCTGTACAGCACCCTGCCGCCGTAGGAACCTCACGTCTAAACGCCAGAGAGGGCGAGACTCACTACACATGCCGTCCGGGAGGGAAAGCCAGCACGGGGCATGGTCTGACCAGGTCCCCTCCCAATTTTTTAAACAACAAACATTTAATGTCACTTCCAGAGCTGTTTAACCCAACAGGTAAACGATATAGAAAAATCAGCTCTACTTCTTCAACAAGAGATGATGTGAATCTTATTCCATAATATAATCTCCTCTTTTAGTAAATTTTATCATGCAACTGGGTCTCAGAACCAGAATGGAGCGACTTATTGCACACATATATTCAAGTGAAACTGCGCTCTAAACTTCACATCAATGACCCAAAAAAACGTTGCTTTTTTCTTATTATGTGTAAAAACAGAGATTATCTTTAACTCTTATTGCAAATATATATTCAAAGATGCTTATCTGAAAAATAGATGAGGCTCTTCTCGAATGTGAATCATTTCTGAGGTTTTTCTCCCAACGCCTATATGATAGCGCCGTAGCGTTTCACAATCCAACGTTTCGTCAGGGGATAGTCATCATTAATATTCGAGCGTAGCATCTACCTCCATAGTTTATGACTTCCGTGCCGGCCGTTCAATTCATTCATACAGACGTCACTTGAATATATGTGTGCAATAAGTCGCTCCATTCTGGTTCTGAGACCCAGTTGCATGATAAAATTTACTAAAAGAGGAGATTATATTATGGAATAAGATTCACATCATCTCTTGTTGAAGAAGTAGAGCTGATTTTTCTATATCGTTTACCTCCCAATTTTTTAAACAAAACTGCTGTGCCGCTTGATCTCCGCATCTAGCACTGACTCTCCAGCAACTACCAGGTATTCTTGGTGTCCAATGTGGGACAGGAGCAATCCCTGTGGCTCCATTTTCAAATATAGGGAAGTTTTTGTTTTTAAATTACCAGCCTCTTTATTTATTAGTTTTTAGCTCATACCTTTCCAGTGGTAGATCAAGGCGAGTTACAATCAGGTGCTGTAGTTATTTTCCTGCCCCTGGAGGGCTTACAATCCAAGTTTGTACCTAAGGCAATGGAAGGCTAAGTGACTTCCCCAAGGCCACAAGGGATTTAAACTCTGGTCTTTCTGGTCCCGGGCTGCTGCCCTAGCCACTAGGCTACTCCTATACTCCTTTAAAGGATAGTGGATCCAGGTTTGGGCCTATTCTCATATGTTGCTGTAGCTGGGAACACAAAATATTCTCGGCCACAACAACACTTAAGAAAGCTAGTGTGTGGTTGCCTAACCCAGGGCTGGCTCGAGGGTTACTGCTGCCCTGGACAGTCCCTCCATGCTGTCGCGGCCCCCTCCCTGAAGATTGTGGCACTGTCCCCTCCTGGCATCCATCTTCTCACCTGGGGGAGGATACTCCTTCTGCGTTGGGCTTTAAGAGGCCCACACTAGCACACACATGGCCTGCCGCTCCTGCTCCCCTCCGATGCAACTTCCTGTTTGGGAGGGGGCAGGTGCAGCGAGAGGTTGCCTTGGGATAGTGAATCCCACAGTAATTTTCTTGCAGTAAAATAACATGCAAGCATACTGTTTTACTATAACTTAGTAAATGGCTCTTAGGTTATAAGTCCTCTTGAGCAAGAAAA
The DNA here is from genome assembly GCA_033557465.1 of Ichthyophis bannanicus. Classification (NCBI taxonomy): domain Eukaryota; kingdom Metazoa; phylum Chordata; class Amphibia; order Gymnophiona; family Ichthyophiidae; genus Ichthyophis; species Ichthyophis bannanicus. The sequence goes on along the minus strand of CM066043.1, from coordinate 208,699,358 downwards.
TATCTGCTGCACCCAAAATGTAACTCACCTTGAGCTTTGGTTTGGAAAGGCAAATAATTTAAATCCAGAAAAAACAAATTCATATGTTCTGGTGGGGACATAATTTCCCTAGTAAGAGACCTGTAGGTAAAGTTGAAAATGTAAACATTTACTGCCCAAAAATATATTTCTTTAGTTTTCAATTAATCCAAGCAAATATGCATAAAAACACTCTCGTGTGCAGCATATGCATGTTTGCTGACTTTTTCATGTGGAGGCCGATTCTGCTTCTGGCATGTCCAGGTTTTGGCCGGGCAATGCAGCCAGATGTGCCGGAGATGTCCCCATTTCTGCTTCCGCAGAGCCCAGACCCCCTGCGATGGCAGAATCAGTGACATAGTCATCCGGCCGGGCACCCCATTCTGGTATGGGGGATGTCTACTGGCATGCCCGCCAGACTGCAGAATGCTTTGGTTGATGTGTTGGTGCAGTGGTGTCCCGCCACCATGGCACCGGACGTCCAGCCAAAGCAACTGAATGGCCAAACGCATAGTGGCCCCATCAGCCCACCGTCTGACTCTCGGTGGGGGCCCCAAGGCCATGGTTGGGTGGTGGGGGCTCTCCTATGGTGTCGCGATGGGATGGGGGGCTGCAGGACACTATCACCACAGCACCTGGCACTTATTCCACCATCGGGGTAGAATAAGCCAGGCGTGTAACTAGGAGCCAGGGAACATACAGAGGCATGACTGGAATTGCCTCTGTACATCTGGGTAGCTGCCCCCCCCCCCCTGCACTGCCCCCTCCCGGTCCCGTCCAGCACTCCCCACACAAACGATCTATACGTGTGGGGTGCGCTGAGAGTAGAATTGAGTTCTGGGACTAAGCGCAGGTTGGACATCTAGGCTGTATGTCCTACCCCGTTATTTGCTGATCAGAATGACCACCATTGTGCTTTCCTTATGAAGTAGACAGTTCCGGAATCATCCCAACAATGCATCTGTATACCTATTATTTACATATCAAAACTAGAAATGGACTTCTCTCATCAGTCATAACTGTACAGAACCAATTTTACTAGTAATATTTTGAGGGGGGGAGTGCCAGTAGATTCTTGTGGCTCCTACCTTAAGACATGGGCTCATATGTTTGCTTCAAAGCCAATCTGAAGGCATGGGTCTTCAGACTTGTTTGAGATGCACATTCCTTCAGCTATAATCTAGAAAACCAAGATGCCACCTTTAGATGACAAGCCATAGAAAAGAGCTACCACTATAGAGGATTACACTTGGCAAATCAGACAATACATCCAAGGCTTATTCAATTGGATGAAATTGTGTAAGAATGTTTAACCGTAACACGTCACCAACGGGTAGACTGAGCTAGTTGGGAGCCTCGGTTACAGGGGGTGCGTGCTTCAATTTTACACTGCCAAACAGTAATGCACGATTATTCTTTCCTGATCGTCTCATTCATAGGCTCACAAGCTTAACAGTGTAATCCTTTATAGTGGTACAGTGGCTCTTTTCTATGGCTTGTTAGATTTGTACTTGAGTGTTATGGAGTGGATTTGTTTTGTAATACTATAACCTTTAGATGACAGACAGCCCTCCAGTTCATACCATATAGGATTTCCTTGTCCTGGAAGCTGCAGAAACCAGTAGGTACTCCCACCCCCCACCTATGCTGTTCTGTCCTTTTCTTCGGAGTTGTTTTGTCATTATTTTAACTGTAAACAACGTAGCTGTGTAAATTATTCATGTGATATATCACTAACAAAACACAAATCATAAACCATTTTTTTTTCAATTTCATTTGTTTTCTAAGCTTTAACTTTATTTTGCATATGGCCCATGCTGCCAGGCATACTCTCTCAAGTGAAATAGCCATAATGCATCTGCTGGTCTTCTTAATTCTATGTGAAAACCAGTCATTCATCTTTACGTAAACCTGCCCTACCATTGCCACCAACTTCCTTGTCGTCCTCTGGTACCATTTTCATTGATAGGTTACATCACTTCATACCAGCTAGGACGGGATGGGCTCCTAAAATACCATGCCGCCCAAGGTGGTGGGGGCCAAGGGGTTCCTCTTAGAGCTCCAATCAGGAAGTGAGGAAAATGGCATGAAGGCATGTTTGGAAACTGAAAGGGTTTCTGGAATAGATATCAAAGGCAGGGGTGATGTGTGAGTGGGTGTCTAGGGCAGGAACTTGTGTGTGGGGGGCAAGGGCATGGTGTCTTGAGCAGGGGGGATATCTGCCGGATATGTAGGGGTATCTACTGTGGGTGAGATTCTGAGATGGGGACATGTGTATTTTGGGGGTATGGTCGGGGTGGGATTTGTGGGAGTATGTACATGGGGGATGTCGATTGTAAGTGGGATATTTGGGATAGTGGCATAGCAGGGATGTTTTGAAGTGGGATGGGTGTGTGTGTCAGGGACCATGGAAGGGGTGTGCAATGCACAACGAAGGTGGGGTGGGAGTTTGGCTCTGGGAGGAGGTGCGGGGTAGTGGTGCAGAAAGAGGGGTATCTGAGGCAGGTGTTAGAGGGTGCTGGGTTGCAGGGGATTCAGATTGCTAATGCAATTAATATGTTTTGTGAAATCTTATGCATGTTTTATTGTAACTTGCCCTGGGCTTATTGTCAGGATGGGCTAAATACCTAAATATACAAAGAAAAGTATGTCGGATGCACAGTAAGGTGGGGGGGGGGGGGGATCTGTGACAATGGTGCAGATGGGAGGTGTCTGAAGTGGGTGTCCAGAGAAAGTATCGAAGAGAAGTGGAAGATTCAGAGAAGCATGGAGAAGGCGGTCTGGTTTATTTATTTTATTTATTTGAACAGTTCTTCTATACTGCCCCTTCCAACAATCAGGGGCAGTTTACATTAAGCAAATAGCAGTACAGAGAATGTTTTTAATTTATATTACAATCAAATGATTTACATACCAGCTAGCCACATATGCAAATGTATAGTGGAAGCAGGTTAGCTTAACTATATACATGATAACTAAGCAGTGATATTCGGTAAAGGCATTAGATTAATCATGTCAGAAAGGTAATTGCTTGGATAAGAATGGGAGGTTTGAATGGGAGGAATGGGTTATAGGTATTGTTGGAAGTACAGTTGTTAAAGTATTCAGAGAAAAGTAATGTGCTTAGTTCCTTGTGGAATGTTTGGAGATCTTTGATTGATCTGATGGGGTCAGGAAGGGAATTCCAAAGAATGACTGCTGTATATGTGAAGGCTCTGTTGCTGGTAGCTTGTTTAGTTTAGAGGGAGAATGGAGCAATGGTCCATATGAGGGGTGTCTAACATGCAGTGGAGGGTAGAGAGGGACAGCTTCCCCCTCCATGAGCAGATAAAAGTAGTCTGGGGTTCTCCCTGGACAAGCAGGAAGTAAGCCCTCATGTACAGGTGGTGATGCTCCCCATCTTCCATTGGAAGCTTTTAGGAGGATCCATCATGCATGTGCACCTGCCTGCCTTCCTGCCTGCCGTGGTGCCATCTTATCTCCAGTCTTTTTTTTTTTTATTATTCTAAGGAGCCCCTAGGACGTGTTCCTGCTGTTGCTGAAAAATGCTATTTTTTTGCCCCTCATGGGTTCTTTTTCTTTTCCTTACTGCTAACCACCTGCTATTGGTTGTGTCGGTTTCCTACTGATGCCGTTTTTCTGCATTTTTGAGTATTTCTTCTCCCTGTGCTTTGTGCTGGTTGGTGACATTGAGTCCTTTTGATCTTGCTGCGGACATCTTCCTGGTCATGTCTAAGCTAGCCAGTGGATTTAAAAAATGCACAAAATGTGTGTGCACCATTTTGGTGACCAGCCAACATAACGCCTGCAGTGTCTTAGGCCTGACCATGAGTCCTCCTCATGAAATCTGTCAGCAGATGACAAGGAAAGACCTAAAGGGCCAGGAGAAGCAGTGAGAGTTTCTCTACGGACCGTCGGACTTAGCGTCCTCAGCCATGGCATCAACATTGGCATCATCACCCTCATGTGGCTCCGCCGACGCATCACGCGGTGTCCATGCTCACTGGGAGATGAGGGGCCATGGAAGCAGTCTATCGACCTTTGGTTGGAGCCACAGAAGGAGCAGTCATTTACCCCATCAATGTTGAGGGGGGCACTAGAGCAGCGGACCAAGGACCACAGGCATCGGCACCGGAGCCCTTCCCAACATAGAAATAGAAACATAGAAATATGATGCAGAAAAAGACCACATGGCCTATCTAGTCTGTCCTTCCATATCAACAACTACAACAGTCCCCTTTTTACCTTTAGAGATCCTTTGTGTTTGTCCCATGCTTTTTTGAATTCATTTACTGTCCTCATCTCTACCACCTCCACTGGGAGACTATTCCACGGATCCATTACTCTTTCTGTAAAGAAATATTTCCACATATCACTCCTGAATCTATCTCCCTTCACCCTCATCCCATCAAATACTTATTGAACGTCTTGAGGAAAAAGGAATCCATAGCTCAGCACTAAGCTGGTGCAAATCCTACCTGTCCAACAGATGGCAACAAGTGAGGATTGGCACCACAACATCAGACCCATTCCTACAAGAACAGGGTGTACCTCAAGGCTCTTCGCTATCCGCATTAATGTTTAACATTTACATGCAACCCATCTGCGAACTGGTCCGATCCTTTAATGTAGCCTGCCTAGCATATGCAGACGATATTCTCCTCTATATGCCTTTTGCAACGGATCAACCTGATTTTACCCCACTGGTAAGCTGTTTCAAAGCAGTTGCGGAGTGGCTCCGCACACAGAACCTACGAATCAATCACAGCAAGACTGACGTACTGTTCATCACAAGATAGTAACATAGTAAGTGACGGCAGATAAAGACCAGCATGGTCCATCTAGTCTGCCCAGCAAGATGGCAAGAGTAGGTGCACCTGTCGCTCTGTGCAGGCCACCCCTCCCCATGTTTTTGTTTCTGTTTAGGGGTGAACCCACCACTCCATGTAGGACACCCTTATTTGTTCAGATGCTAGATAGTTCAGAAGTTAGATGGTACCGTTTATTTTGCTTTTATCCTGTTGCTGTAAAGGGATCCACTGTGTTTGTTTGTCCCATGCCGTTTTGAATTCCATCACCGTGTTTGCCCTCACCACTTCCATAGGGAGGGCATTCCAAGCATCCACCACCCTTTCAGTGAAGAAATATTTCCTGACATTGCCTTTCAATTTACCACCTTGCAGCTTCATGTTATGCCCTCTAGTTTTACAGCTTCCCGTCTTTGGAAGAGGTTTGTTTGTTCATCATTTCTCTTTAAGTATTTAAAGGTCTGAATCATATCTCCCCTGTCCCTCCTCTCCTCCAAAGTGTACATATTTAGGTCTTCAAGTCTCTTCTCATAAGGCTTCTGACGCAGGCTCCAAATCATTTTGGTTGCCTTTCTCTGAACAGTTTCCAGTCTTTTTACATCTTTTGCAAGATATGGCCTCCAAAACTGAACACAGTATTCCAAGTGAGGCCTTACCAGTGACTTGTACAGTTGCATAAGTACCTCTTCCTTTCTGCTGGTAATCCCTCTTTGTATGCAGCCCAACATCCTCCTGGCTTTTGCCACCGCCTTGTCACACTGTTTTGCCACCTTGAGATCATCAGAGATAATCACACCAAGGTGTTTCTCCTGAACCGTGCATACCAACCTCTCACCCCCTATTGTGTACGTTTCCCTTGGATTTCTGCTACCCAAGTGCATGACACTGCACTTTTTCACATTAAATCGTAGTTGCCAAGCATTAGACCAGGCTTCCAGCTTTTGTAGATCTTTCCTCATGTTATCCACTCCCTCGGGGGAGTCCACTCTGTTGCAAATTTTTGTGTCATCTGCAAAAAGACAGACTTTTTTCCATTCAGTCCTTCAGCAATATCACTCACAAATATATTGAACAGTGCCAGGCCCAGGACCGAACCCTGAGGCACCCCGCTAATCACCTTCCTCTCATCCGAGTGAGCTCCATGTACCATCACCCTCTGTTGTCTGTCAGTCAACCAATTTCTAATCCAGTTTACTATCTTGGGACCCATCCCCAAGCTACTGAGTTTATTGACAAAACTCCTATGAGGAACAGTATCAAAGGCTTTGCTGAAATCCAGATAGATGACATCCATTGCATGCCCCAGATCTAGTTCCTTGGTCACCCAATCAAAGAACTCAATCAGATTTGTTTGGCAAGACCGTCCTTCGGTAAAACCATGTTGCCTGGGATCTTGCAACCTGTTGGTTTTGAGAAAGTTCACTATTCGCTCTTTCAGGAGCGCCTCCATTACTTTTCCTGCCACCGAGGTAAGGCTCACGGGCCTGTAATTTGACACTTCTTCCCTGTCACCACCTTTGTGTAGAGGTACAACATTAGCCATTCTCCAGTCCTGAGGAACCAGGGAGGAGTGGCCTAGTGGTTAGGACAAGGTACTTCAGGCCGGAGGGCCGAGGGTTCAAGTCCCACCTGGGGACAGCAATCTTAGGCCGGAGGGACTGGGATTTCTAGTCCTATAGGTACTCCTTGTGGTCTTGGGCAAGCCACTTAACCCTCCATCGCCCATGTTCCCTGTAAGTATTAGCGTATGTGTGTCATATCCCCTCGTGTTAAATGTATCTCCCAATAAATACAGCTAAATAAATAAACCATACAGCAAGTCCATAAAGTCCATCGAGGTCCATCACCGGGCCTCCAGAAGGCCCCCAGCTGTCTTCCGAGTTGTTTATCGCCTTGGGGAGCCCTCTGCCAATGCGGCAGGCTGGATTTTTCCTTCTGGTATGAAGAGATCTGTTCCTCTGAAGGCTCACGCAGCACAGGAAGATTAGACCAACCAGCCTTTTGCAATCCCTGTAGAGCTGCTTCCACTGATTTAGTGTATGTAGTGGACCCTGAGATTGTAAATTGTAGACCCACCAGGAAAAGTCACTTGTAGCAGATCTGCTCCTCACGCAGACGCTTAGTTGTAAGGCCATTAGTCCCTTCTCTTTTTCATGGTGAGCACAGACAAGTCCACATAAATCTCCATTGCCTGGCCTTCCCATTGGATCTTGCCAAACTTCCTGGCTGCCACCATCACCAGTTCTTTGGTGGCATATTCATGGAGGCAAGTCACCACATCCTGTGGTCTGCCTTCCCGCCTGGGCTCCAGCGCCCAATGGTCCCTCTCTACCTTGCAGCAAAGGTCTTCCTTCTCCAGCCTGGCAGCTTTAATTACCACTGTACGATTGAGCAATTTTGTAAGGCTGCAATCTAGTTTCCTCAGTCTCTAAAAGACCCTGCAGCCTAATGTTAGCTCTCCAGAAACGATTTTCCAAACCCTCCATTTTGAGAAGGAGCTCCTCATGGTCCCCCAGAATTTTATCCATTTGATGCTGTATGGCTTGCAATTTGGCATCCTGTTCATCCAGGTGGCCTTCTGCTTCTTCCACCCTTTGCCACATATCCTTGAGTAAATCAGCAATCCAAATTTGGGTTTTGGTTTTAAAAGTTTCCAAATCTTGCAATAGGGCTAGAAAACAGTTCTGCAGATCACCCCCTCAGTTTCTATACTTCACTTATGGGGTTTTCAGCCTCCATTGAGCTCTCCCTCCTTATCTCAATGGCTGTCGCTGTTCCAGCTGCCATTTTGCTGCGGCTAAGTCCTGTTCCATTTGCCGCCTTAAAAGTGAAGACTTTCAGGTCAATGGCCCCTTCCTTCCCAGACATCTGTCTCTCCAATCACTGCAGCAGCACACTTTTGTTCTGGGTGGGGGGAGATCAGATGACAGAGAGCACCATAATTGGGTGTTTTATAGTTCCAGCCTGCAGAGCTACGCGGCCATCATCAGGGGTGATGTCTCCACCTCTGGCCTTCAAATTTTGGTCCTGTAACTTTATTCCTCTTAGTGACAAGTGGCTCCCAGCTTTTTCCTGGCTCATTAAATAGGGCTACAGCATTGCATTGTATACAGAAGCAGTGCAAAGTTCTAGTAAATGAAGAAAACTGGATTCTTTTTAGACTGAGATACCAAAGATATTCTTGCATCTGAGCCTCAGCGACCTCCTGAGTCCCTTCCACCAATTCGGTGGTGAGTAAATTATTGGAAACGCTGCTGAAAGAGAAAATAGTGAGGTTTCTGGAGTCCAGCGGATTACAGGATCCGAGGCAGCATGGATTCACCAGAGGCAGTTCTTGTCAGACAAATCTGATTGATTTCTTTGACTGGGTGACCAGGGAGTTGGACCGAGGGAGAGCACTAGATGTGGTGTATTTAGATTTCAGTAAAGCTTTTGACACTGTTCCTCACAGGCAACTTATAAACAAACTGAGCACCCTAAAGATGGACCCTAAAGTTACTGCTTGGGTTAGAAATTGGTTGGGTGGGAGGCAACAAAGAATACAGGTAAATGGAGCTCACTCTGAGGAGAAGGTTGTTACCAGTGGTGTGCCCCAGGGATCTGTCCTTGGTCCGATTCTTTTTAACATCTTTGTTAGTGATATAGCGGAAGGGCTGTCGGGTAAGGTTTGCCTCTTTGCGGATGATACCAAAATCTGCAATAGAGTAGACACCCAGGAAGGTGTAGATAACATGAGGAGGGATCTAGCTAAGCTTGAAGAATGGTCTAGAATTTGGCAGCTGGGATTTAATGTTAAAAAATGTAAGGTCATGCATTTGGGCTGCAGCAATCCAAGGGAGCAATATAGTATAGGGGGTGAAATACTTTTGTCAACTAAAGAAGAGCGGGACCTAGGCGTGGTTGTGTCTGATGATCTTAAAGTAGCTAAACAGGTAGAAAAGGCGACGGCAAAAGCTAAAAGGATGCTTGGGTGCATACGGAGAGGAATGGCTAGCAGAAAAAAGGAGGTGATAATGCCTCTGTATAAGTCTTTGGTGCGACCTCATTTGGAGTATAGTGTGCAATTCTGGAGACCGCACCTTCAAAAGGATGTGAACAGGATGGAGTCGGTGCAGAGGGTGACTACTAAAATGATTAGTGGTCTTCATTATAAAGCATATGAGGACAGACGTAAGGATCTTAATATGTACACCTTAGAGGAAAGGCGGGATAGAGGTGATATGATTGAGATGTTTAAATACCTCCGTGGCATAAATGTTCAGGGAGAGAGCCTCTTTCAATTGAAAGCAAGTTCTACTACGAGGGGACATGGGATGAGGGTGAAGGGAGATAGATTCAGGAGTGATATATGCGAAATATTTCTTTACAGAAAGAGTAGTGGATCCGTGGAATAGTCTCCCAGTGGAGGTGGTAGAGATGAGGACAGTAACTGAATTCAAAAAAGCATGGGACCAACACAAAGGATCTCTAAAGGTAAAAAGGGGACTGTTGTAGTTGTTGATATGGAAGGACAGACTAGATAGGCCATGTGGTCTTTTTCTGTCATCATGTTTCTATGTTTCAGTGTTTCTATGTTTCCTTTGAAAAAAGGAAGTTGCACAGTTGCTGAAAGACCTCCTGTACATAATCACTTTTCCGACAGTTCCTATGTTGGTTATAGTAGATACTTGCACCACTGAAAGTTTACATGTATGCCACAGATGAAAATTTCAGAGGGAAGGGGCAAAAAATTCAGTATTTCTTTTTTTTTTATGATGAGAAAGGAAAGGAGCAATGAAGAAGTTTAGATCTCTCCTTTCCAGTCCTAACCCCCCCCCCTACATTCCGATTCTAGAAGGGTTTGCATTGTGGTTTTGATTGTGAATGAAGTGTTTATTTCTGGTATTCCTATTGGTTCTCTTTTCAGGTGGCCGTCCTTTCAGCCTAGCAGAATTCTTTCCTCTCAACGCTATTCTTTCTCTCTCCTTTCACCTCCTTTTCTTTTCATTCTCCCTTTTCTGTATTTCCTTTTTATCTTTTACCCCACCCCTCTGAGCCTCCCTTTTTTTTTCTTTCTTGTTCCTATATCCAGTTCCCTTTTTTCTCAGTCTTTCTTTTTAATGCTTTGCTTTGAATAGCTCTTTTCTGTTTTGTGGGGGAAGGGAAAGGGTAGAACAAGGAAGCCAGCCTTGAAGCAGAGAGGAACTGGAAATCTCCCCGTGTTTGTTTCACTGCAGTGCAAAGCTGTCAAAAAAAGTTTTCATTGTATTGTGAAACTAGTAAATTTGTTCTGCTCAGATACATAATTTGGTGTCGTTGAACCCTTCGTTTCACCCCATCCTCTTTTGTGGTGTAGAGTTGGGATGCATTTTATCAAAAATAACTGGGACGTGAACACTTACTCTGGTGCTGGGTGCTAGGCAAAGAGCTGCTGCAGGGTTTTAAGCCAAGTGCCACATTTTTGTCCGGAGAAGGATTCCCTACCCCTCCCCCCCACCCCCCACAACTGGATTGGCTTCAGTTGCACTGTAAACCTTTTTTCTACCTTCCCCTGGATTCCCACATAAGACAGAAGAATGGAGAAATTTAGAAGGATGTTAGACTTGGACATTTTTTGCTTTTCTTTTGACCTTACCAGCTATAAATAAGCTGTTGGTTTCCTTTTTTTTACTGACTCTGAGAGGGAGGGTTGAATTTTCTTCCTCCCCCTCTCTCTCTCTCTCTCTCTCTCTCTCTCCCTCCCTCCCCCCCCTTCCCTAACCTTCCTTATCCCAGATAGTATACCTGGACATCTCTGAAGAATTTACTGTCCCAAATGCGGGGGGGCGGGGAGGTGGAGATGAGGAGGGTTACCACCTTTTGAGGTCCACCATAGCACCGTACCTTGGCAGGCAAGCACTGCCACAATAGCAACTGTTGCCCCCTCCCCTCCCCTTTTCCGCGGTCTGAGCATGTCCAGGCCAAGTGGCACCAGCAGAGGAAGATCCGAACTCAGATCTTCCGCACTGTCCTGAGCCCTGGAACTGGGCCAGCTTTTGTGATCCATTCTTCTCTTACTTCATTGTCCTACTTAAACACAGTAGGCCGATCTTTCTTTCTGGATGAGAAAAACACCTTTAGACAAGAAGCAAATTTTAACATGATGGGAAGGATGAAAACAAAGGCCCGTCACCCCATCGAAATACTCTGCCCATCCCTACATTCCCCTCCCCCCCACACCATGCAGTGGGGTAAAACCAGAGCCCCTTTAGGCATGGAGCTATATGGTCATTATATGAGAGAAAAAGGATAATAATTATTTATATAACTACCAGGTATGCAACACTTCACAATAAGGGATTAGGAAGGAGAAGGCATACATGAGAATTTCAAACATGAAAAGTGTGATTCTTACTATTACCTATTCTTTCTCCGAACTATGTAATGCATTCTACACAATGTGCTTCAGGGTGAGAGGAGACAACTCCTGCTCGATCAGATATCCTACCTAGAGGCATGCCTTTGAGTTGCACTGTGGTCTTATCACTGTGTGGGTAATAGGAACATGACTATACCATCATCAGTCTAAAAATATATAGTGAGCAAGGAACAATTGCAGGAGGTGGGACCTAAGAGGTTCTCATCTGCTGACAGCTACTACATGATATTTTCTGTAATTAAGAGAATATGCAACAGTTTAATAAACAATCCTGTGTACTTGAGAACCATTTTGATTTAAGTTATGTCATCCATGACATAGTCTCACTACCATCTGAATACTTTAAAACATGATTATGTGAGTCTCTTTGCTTGTTGGAAGAGAGAGGTCACCTGGAAGGAGAGCATGATCTTGAGGGGCAGGAAGTGATCCTAGACTTAGGACATGTCCTCCAGATGATGCAGGGTCCTCACACTGAGGATGTGTTTCCGGGAGTAGTGCCATTGGAGTGGACAATTCATTTATTAGGACTGTACATAGATAAGTGACAGATGGACATGAGGATAGCTCTGTAACTTGCCTGCAAGGTGCGAAGGTGATTTATCTTCCATGTCTTCTAGGTAAGATTTTAGATAGTGCTGGGAGGGGCTGAATGTCTTGTGCATGTGAATACCAATGACATACAAAGGTGCAGGAGAGAGGTTCTGAAAGTCAAATTTAGGATTTGAGGTAGAAAGCTGAAAACCAGAATCTCCAGAGTAGTATTCTCAGAAATGGCTCCCCTGTTATGCATAGGACCCCAGAAACAGGTAAATGCACAGATAAGACAATGGCGCAGGGAAGAGGGATTTTGATTTGTTAAGAATTGTGCAGCATTCTAAGGATGGGGACCCTAATCAAAATGGATGGATTCCACCTTAATTAAGGTGCAGCTAAATTGTTGGTGCTAATCTTTCATTCTTTAAAAAAAAAGAAAAGAGAGAGCAGCTGTTAAACTAGATCTTGTTGGGGGGGGGGGGGGAGCTGACAGCTGCTCAAGAGGGCAAGGTTTGGAGTAAAGTATCTTAAAAAAAAAAAAAATATCGACAGAATGATAAAATTAGACTGTCCCAATAGAAAGACAGTGGTAAAAGTTAAAATATTCCCGGTGTATTGAAATAAAAATCAAACACAGCTAAATGATTCCATGTTACCTCATCAATTGCGGCACAGGTTGTAAACAAATAAAAAAAATGCATACTTATCAGTTTACAAACACAAGAAGTCGGAAAAATAAGTTTGGATAGTTAGAAAGTATGGTGCTAAACAAAGATGTAGACATAACAGGTTTCAGGCAAGTACCAACAGATTAGCACGAATCCAGGTGCTTACTAACAAACCCAGTCTGAACCGTGGACAGCAGTAGAAGGACGTTCTTTATTGTGTAAAAAAGCCTATGGCCCGACACAGGCTGTGTTTCGTTGCCTTCTTCAGGGGCAGGCTACATAAATTGATAAAAACAATAATTAAATAAAAACATATAAAATACATTTGAATCCAGATTGAGACCCAACGGATGAATGTAGCAGGAAATACGGTGTATAAATAATCGAATGATACTTTAAAAGACCATTCAATACATGAATAATAAAAACCACACAGAGATCAGCACAGCAACAAACATTAGTGTTAGCAATAATATTCTAAATGTAACACACCTTATGTGAGATGTAAACTTGCCATGTGTCAATTAACGCTTAATACAACATATAACACATATATTGATTACCATCTAAAAATTTCATATATATATTTTACCACTTAAAAGACAGTAATAAATAATATCAAATAAATAATTAATATCCATAAAAAGACATGAAAACATATATTACACATTAAAATTCAAGGCATACCTTTTATCAACTGTCTGTACTTCACAAGTACTCTAATTTCTAAAGAGGGACAAGGAAGAAAATCCATATGGGTAAGTGAAACCACCTAGTGATGTCATTCAATTGGCTATACATATAGTAGGTGAATAGTTACAAAACCATGCTACCTGTAAGGTCATTAAATCACGCTTGGAGTAAAAGTTGTCATAGATGGCAGGTGTAAGAAGCTATAAAAATATAAACAAATTGTTGTCATTATTCGCAGTGAGCCCATTGTCCAAATTTCTAAAAACAAGGAATTATAACGCAATGCCGTGCGTACATGATGATTGCCTAAAAACCAAGGGGAAGGAACTCACTTATATGCCAATGCACAGTATACATAGAAGGGTACCATAACCCCTTCATTTCTAGAAACTTCCCTATACTTCAGGTACCACTACTTAATCATTCAAAAAAATGGGAAAAGTTTTCTTTTATACTCCTTCACTAAACCCCGGGGGGGACCCTGCCAGTTGCAGCAATATTGCATTAAATCTTAAAACAAACACAACCTTAAAGACTTCTAAATACATACACGTAGAAAATAAACAGAGTAGTTTTCTGCCGCTTCACAACTCACCCCGCCATGCTTTCTAGGTATCATACCGTTTGAATCCCCAAGCCCCGATATCGAATCCAAATGAAAAACTACAAAATGAAAAACTCCAAAATTGAAAATAGATGATAGGGGAACTCACTTTTGGACGTTCCACATTGACCACAGTGGACCCTGCCAAAACCGCATATGACTGTGAAAGGACGCCGGAGTATGCGCCTTAAAAAAACCGCGTTATGCAAATGATGTAGGAAGAGTAATCAAGCGGTTGTTATCACATTGCACACTAAAGAAACCTGAATGTACACATTTTTTTAACAGTTCATTACAACTGTAGAACCCAAGGAGCATCCCTCCATCCTTTGTTTCCTCTAACTTTAACAACGAAAAATACAGAACCAGCCAACAGATGATAGAAGAACTCAATTTTTAACGCTCCACACTGCACTCAATGGACCCTGCCAGAAACGCATGTAACTGTGAAAGGACGCCAGAACATGCGCCCTAAAGTATCACGTTATGGGAGGAGTAATCAAACGATTCTATACGTGTCAGTCTCTAGGCACCACAAGACATAATCTTAATTTTTCTTTAAACAAACGGGTGCACTTAGTAATATATATACGGAAGTCTAATTCCTTACACTGTTTAACCAATCACCATATATGCTAGAAGATAAATTATCTGTATGGCAGATGAAAACTAAAACAATGTCACTTAACATTAGATTGGCTTAATGACCTATCCAAAAAACCTTTTTAAGCTTGCCATTGGCAAACCCCTACAAAAAAACAGATAAATTATTATCCATATTAAGTCCATTAGGGTACAAACTGTCAAGGTTAAAAATATATCGCTCTTCTAGACGACGAATGGATCCTTCAATGTCTCCCCCTCTCCAATTAATTTTTACCTTTTTAATAACGAAAAACTTCAAATCTGAAATCTTATGTGATAATTCTTGCCAATGGTTTACAAGAGGTTTTTCTACTGCTCCCCTTCTGATACAGCTTCTGTGCTCAATGATCCGGTTGCGCACTGGTCGAGTAGTCTTGCCAACATACAACTTCATACATGGGCACTGCACAACATAGATAACATGACTGGTGGAGCAGTTGGAAAAGTCATCTAATAGGAATATACGGTTGCTTCTGGGATGAACAAATTGCTTTCTAACTACAAGGGCATGGACACACACACAGCATTTTCCACACTGGAAGTGACCTTTATGTTGAGAAAGAAATTCCCTTTCTGTAAGGGCTGACGGGACTAGCATGTTTTTTAAGTTTGCATTCCGTTTATATGCAAATGTAACTTTCATATCACGAAAGGCCGGAAGAGCTTGGATCAATGGCCAATATTTCTTTATTATTTTAGTAATACGTTGTGATTGATAAGAGTATAGTATAGGGCAAACCATACCTACATCATTTGTTTTCGTCCGTTTATCTAATAGTTCTTGGCGGGAACATTGTATAGCCCTTTTGTATGCCTTTTCTATAGATGCAGCTGGGTAGTTTCTATCTCTGAATCTATCCTTCATCATATTAGCTTGTTCTCTGAATTGTTGCTTTGACGTACAAATTCTCCGGATTCTTAGAAATTGGCCAACTGGTAAATTATGTTTCAGAGCCAAATTATGAAAACTATGAAAATGAAGTAATTGATTGCGATCCGTTTGTTTTTTATAGAGCATAGTGGAAAATCCATTGTCATTTTTTATAATTAATAAATCTAAATATGCAATTTTCTTATCATCAAAGGTCAACTGGAAACGTAGTTTTATCGTCGCAGGAATTAATCCATATATTAAATTCCTCAAGGAGGGGTGCAGATCCTTCCCATATCATAAAAACATCATCTATGTACCTAATCCATAGCTGCATGTTGTTTTTGAATGGGTTCTCTTTTATATATATATTTCCTCAAAATTAAAAACATAAGTTTGCAATATCCGGGGCCATGGAGGACCCCATGGCCACCCCTTTTATTTGCTTATAAAATAATCCTTGAAAGCAAAAGTAGTTTTCACACATTGCAAACCGGGTAAGATCAAGGAGGATTGCTGTAGGGATCCGCCTCCATTCCTGTCTATTATATAAATATTGTTCTACTAGTTTTAACGCTTCCTTTTGCGGGATGTTTGTATACAGTGATTCTATATCAAGCGTTACTAATAACCACTCAGGATTAAAATTCTGAAGCGACGATAATATTTGAATCACTTGCATAGAGTCACGGACATAAGACCACATTTTTAATACGTAAGGCCTCAGAAACACATCCACCATCTTTGAAATGGGCTCCATAAGGGATCCAATTGCTGATATTATCGGCCGCCCAGGGGGATTATCCAGTGATTTATGCACCTTGGGGTTAATGTAAATAGTAGGTATAATAGGATGATCTACCATCAAAAATGATTTTTCTTGTGAGGTGAGGTGTCCAAGCTCATATGCTATTAAAATTAAATTGTCAATAGAGCCTTTCAGTGAACTGGTGGGGTCATCATTTAACCGTAAATAGAACGTACTATCTCTTAACTGCCTATAGATTTCATTCAAATATTGATCCTTATCCAGAAATACAATAGCGCCCCCTTTGTCTGCTGGTTTTATAATAATACTTGAGTTGTTTTGCAACAATTTCAGCGCTTGCCTTTCTTCTAAGGAAAGATTATCATATGGACGATTCGTCTTCACTTTAATTTCATCTACTTCTTTCGTAACTAACTTCTCAAAAGTAGCTATAATAGGATCAATATTCAGAGGTGGCATCCATTTAGATTTAGGTTTAATTACAGACAGAACTGTATCAGAAGGATCACATGTGGCAAAGAAATTTTTTATTTTAATCTTACGGAAGAATTTGAATAGGTCTAAATGAGTTTCGAAATGATCATACTTTTTAACCGGGACAAATGTAAGACCCTTATTCAAAAGAGCAAGTTCTCCGGACGTTAATTCATATTTTGAGATATTGATAACATTATTGATATCATTTATCCTTAGTACGGTCTTTCTACCGACCTCTCGGATCCCTTGTGGCTCCATCCCCGCCCGCGTCCGCGACCTCGGCCTCTGTATGCATTCTGGTGCACATACGGTCTGGAGTATTGATCGTGTGTCCATTGATTGTTCTGGGGAGCTTTCCGTGATCTCTCCCGTCCTCCCCCTTCCCCCTTCTTTCGCAACATAAAGGTCACTTCCAGTGTGGAAAATGCTGTGTGTGTGTCCATGCCCTTGTAGTTAGAAAGCAATTTGTTCATCCCAGAAGCAACCGTATATTCCTATTAGATGACTTTTCCAACTGCTCCACCAGTCATGTTATCTATGTTGTGCAGTGCCCATGTATGAAGTTGTATGTTGGCAAGACTACTCGACCAGTGCGCAACCGAATCATTGAGCACAGAAGCTGTATCAGAAGGGGAGCAGTAGAAAAACCTCTTGTAAACCATTGGCAAGAATTATCACATAAGATTTCAGATTTGAAGTTTTTCGTTATTAAAAAGGTAAAAATTAATTGGAGAGGGGGAGACATTGAAGGATCCATTCGTCGTCTGGAAGAGCGATATATTTTTAACCTTGACAGTTTGTACCCTAATGGACTTAATATGGATAATAATTTATCTGTTTTTTTGTAGGGGTTTGCCAATGGTAAGCTTAAAAAGGTTTTTTGGATAGGTCATTAAGCCAATCTAATGTTAAGTGACATTGTTTTAGTTTTCATCTGCCATACAGATAATTTATCTTCTAGCATATATGGTGATTGGTTAAACAGTGTAAGGAATTAGACTTCCGTATATATATATTACTAAGTGCACCCGTTTGTTTAAAGAAAAATTAAGATTGTCATGTGGTGCCTAGAGACTGACACGTATAGAATCGTTTGATTACTCCTCCCACATCATTTGCATAACGTGATACTTTAGGGCGCATGTTCTGGCGTCCTTTCACAGTTACATGCGTTTCTGGCAGGGTCCATTGAGTGCAGTGTGGAGCGTTAAAAAGTGAGTTCTTCTATCATCTGTTGGCTGATTCTGTATTTTTCGTTGTTAAAATTAGAGGAAACAAAGGATGGAGGGATGCTCCTTGGGTTCTACAGTTGTAATGAACTGTTAAAAAATGTGTACATTCAGGTTTCTTTAGCGTGCAATGTGATAACAACCGCTTGATTACTCTTCCTACATCATTTGCATAACGCGTTTTTTTTAAGGCGCATACTCCGGCGTCCTTTCACAGTCATATGCGGTTTTGGCAGGGTCCACTGTGGTCAATGTGGAACGTCCAAAAGTGAGTTCCCCTATCATCTATTTTCAATTTTGGAGTTTTTCATTTGGATTCGATATCGGGGCTTGGGGATTCAAACGGTATGATACCTAGAAAGCATGGCGGGGTGAGTTGTGAAGCGGCAGAAAACTACTCTGTTTATTTTCTACGTGTATGTATTTAGAAGTCTTTAAGGTTGTGTTTGCTTTAAGATTTAATGCAATATTGCTACTTTTATCATATCGGCAATGTACGATGCAGTTACCCTTGTGCGTTGATTATTCCTGTAAGTGAGATGTGCAACTGGCAGGGTCCCCCCTGGGGTTTAGTAAAGGAATATAAAAGAAAACTTTTCCCGTTTTTTTGAATGATTAAGTAGTGGTACCTGAAGTATAGGGAAGTTTCTATAAATGAAGGGGTTATGGTACCCTTCTATGTATACTGTACATTGGCATATAAGTGAGTTCCTTCCCCTTGGTTTTTAGGCAATCATCATGTACGCACGGCATTGCGTTATAATCCCTTGTTTTTAGAAATTTGGACAATGGGCTCACTGCGAATAATGACAACAATTTGTTTATATTTTTATTTTTATAACTTCTTGCACCTGCCATCTATGACAACTTTTACTCCAAGCGTGATTTAATGACCTTACAGGTAGCATGGTTTTGTAACTATTCACCTACTATGTGTATAGCCAATTGAATGACATCACTAGGTGGTTTCACTTACCCATATGGATTTTCTTCCTTGTCCCTCTTTAGAAATTAGAGTACTTGTGAAGTACAGACAGTTGATAAAAGGTATGCCTTGAATTTTAATGTGTAATATATGTTTTCATGTCTTTTTATGGATATTAATTATTTATTTGATATTATTTATTACTGTCTTTTAAGTGGTAAAATATATATATGAAATTTTTAGATGGTAATCAATATATGTGTTATATGTTGTATTAAGCGTTAATTGACACATGGCAAGTTTACATCTCACATAAGGTGTGTTACATTTAGAATATTATTGCTAACACTAATGTTTGTTGCTGTGCTGATCTCTGTGTGGTTTTTATTATTCATGTATTGAATGGTCTTTTAAAGTAGTATTTATTTATTTGATTATTTATACACCGTATTTCCTGCTACATTCATCCGTTAGGTCTCAATTTGGATTCAAATGTATTTTATATGTTGTTTTTATCAATTTATGTAGCCTGCCCCTGAAGAAGGCAACGGAACACGGCCTGTGTCGGGCCATAGGCTTTTTTACACAATAAAGAACGTCCTTCTACTGCTGGACATAACAGGTTTCTCCAGGACAACCAATTGGACGCTTTCCAGGGTACAAATTACATCGAATTGGTGGTGGGGTGGTGCTATATGTTACATATGGCATAGAGTCAAAGAGGATAAAAATCTTGCTATAAACAGAATGCAGTATGGAATGTATATATTCAACAAAATTTCACTTGGGAATAAGAGGGACAGGCAGTGGAATGCTAAGAAATTTGGAAACGGAGTAATAATAGAAGATTTCAATTAGCCCAATATTAATTGGGTGTTTGTTTGTATTTGCTATTTCTGCCCCTAAGCAGTTTACAGTCCACTAATAAGACAGACAAAAAATAAAAATAAGAAATAAAGTTACAATTTTAAATGGGGAGAAAGCCCTCTGAAACAAAGGTAGTAAAGGCATTCATAGCACTCATACTCTGTCGCCACTTATAGTCCCCTACCAGAATACAACTCTACCCCCTTCATGACTACATAAACATAGAAACATGACGACAGAAAAAGACCTGTCTAGGCCTATCTAGTCTGTCCTTCCATATCAACCACTACAGCAGTCTCCTTTTTTCCTTTAGAGATCCTCTGTGTTTGTCCCATACTTTTTTTGAATTCAGTTACTGTCCTCATCTCTACTACCTCCACTGGGAGACTATTCCACGGATCCACCACTCTTTCCGTAAAGAAATATTTCCGCATATCACTCCTGAATCTATCCCCTTTCACCCTCATCCCATGTCTCCTCGTAGCAGAGCTTGCTTTCAATCGAAAGTAGCTCTCCCCCTGTGCATTTATGCCATGGAGGTATTTAAACATCTCAATCATATCACCTCTATCCCACCTTTCCTCTAAGGTGTACATATTAAGATCCTTACGTCTGTCCTCAAATGCTTTATAATGAAGACCACTAACCATTTTAGTAGCCAACCTGACTCAAACCTGTTTATATCCTTTTGAAGGTGCGGTCTCCAGAATTGCACACAATACTCCAAATGAGGTCGCACCAAAGACTTATACAGAGGCACTATCACCTCCTTTCTTCTGCTGGCCATTCCTCTCCCAAGCATGCTTCTAGCTTTTGCTGTCGCCTTTTCTACCTGTTTAGCTACTTTAAGATCATCAGACACAACCACGCTTAGGTCCCGCTCTTCTTTAGTGGACAAAAGTACTTCACCCCCAATACTATACTGCTCCCTTGGATTGCTGCAGCCCAAATGCATGACCTTACATTTTTTAACATTAAATCCCATCTGCCAAATTCTAGACCATTCTTTATTTTGAGGCTTGCTTGAAATAAAAAGTTTTCAATGTAATTTTGAATTTGGCAAATGATGATTCCATTCTAATGTCATCTGGTAAAGCATTCCACAGGGCTGGGGCCAGATAACAGACAGCAGCTTGCTGAGTAATATCAAGATGAGCCCTAGCAGTAGATGGTAATACTGATCTATCCTGCTGAAGTGAACGGAGGGTCTGGGATGCAACATATGATATTAACCAATCAGATAGATGCCAAGGGAACCTCACATAGAGGCGGCCTTATGAGCAAAGGTCAACATGATAGAATCTCTTAGAATAGGCTACTAACTTAATTGGGTAGTTTGAAGTTTCTTAATTGAGGACTTCAGTAACCCACAATATAAGGAGTTGCAGTGGTCAAGTCGATTAATGACCAAGACATGTATGAAAGTAAGTAAGCAGTGTAGGTTTATCAAAATTAGGAGTGGACAGACCACAGTCTGAGCAGGGAGTAGAAACATGCTTTTGACACATCTGCAGCTTGGGCTTTGAAGGTTTATTTGAGATCTAATTTACAGCATAAAACGTTCAGGGATGACCTTAATGGGACTAGATGTCCCTGAATAAACGGTGCCTTTTTGTTATAGTACCTGATACTATACCTTATCAAGGTTTAGTTTAAGTGAATTTTGCATTAACCAATCAGACACTGACAGCAGATGAGCATTTAGTGCTGACAAGTCTGACTGTAAAGAGTCTGTGTAGAACAGCGGCTGAGTATCATTTGCAAAGAAGAAACTATTTATCCCTAAAGACTCTAATTCTGCTGAGTGTTGCATGTATACATTAAAAAGTATAGGGAACAGGATGGATCCCTGCAGTACTGCACAAGTCAAAGGAAACTCCTTTGATTGGGAAGAACGAAATGTTACTGAGAGCGTGATTTTGGAGGAACAACTGAAACCAACATAGTACAATACCAGTAATTCTTATGTCAGCCAGTCAATGTAGCAGAGTTAAAGTTTCTAGATGTTGTCAATGACTATCGGTACTGGCACCCATGAGAGGGGAAATTTATTTTACTTCAGACCTAATCCTTATTTGGAATGCAGAACCTGGTGTCAGTGGTAACGGTGGTTTTGCGGCTTGTTAATAGTGATCATAAGGCAATCAAATTTGTCATAACCACTTGAAAGAGGGCACTGAAAAGACTAGTTTGTAGCATTTAATTTTATGTTCAATCTGTTTATTGACAAACCACAAACCAAATATATACAAATAACCACAAACCCCATGAATAGTAAAGCACATTGCAAGTGCTCACATTTGACATTTATTGAAAAAGGTACAGCAGTTCTAGTTAGCCTCTCCTCTGGTTCATACTTGAGAACGAGACAGAAGATTAAAAAACGGAGGGAAAGCCAAACTACTGCGTTACCTTGTACGCCACTAACAGTAAGAAACAAGTATAAAGGTGTTTGTTTTCTCCATTGGATTTGTATTTTCTCCCTCTGATTACTAATACTAATCCTAACCCCTCTCTCCCCCGTCCCTCCACTTTCCCTCCCAATCAATACCTATAACCACAAAACCTGGGAGCATTTAATTAAAAAAAAAAAAGCATGCCAAAATGAGGAAATCCAGAAAAAAAACCCCTAAAAGGAGCAATTGCCAGGATTGAATGTTTTGCATGAGGTGTGAACATTTATTTAAAAATACAATTTTGGAAGCCCAGATAAAATGTATTGTATGCTTTTAAAAAGGTGGGGGGGGGGGGGGGGGAACCAAAATGCCAGCATTGTTTACTGGCGAGATGAAAGAGGCAGTAAAAGCTCAAAGGACATTTTCAGAAAATGGAAAAATAGATATGCACATGGGCACTGGCAAGTTAGATGTAAAATGGTAATAAGGCAAGCCAAGAGACTTTGAAAAGAAGCTTGCATATAGGCAAAAAATAATACTAAATATTTTAAGTATAATGAAAGCAAAAAGCATGTGAAGGAGTTAGTTGGACCACTAGATAATCAAGGGCTAATGGAATATTTGGGGAAGACCAGGTAAAAGCAGAAAACCAAAATTAATCCTTTTGCCTCAGTCTCTGCTAAGGAGGTTTGAGGTCATACCCATACCAGAGACCTTCTTTGATAGTCATGATTTGGAGCAATTCCAGCAAATTGCTGTATATCTAGATGGCATAATAAAAGAAATTGACAAACTAGAGAGTAACAAATCACCAAGACTGGATGGTATTCACCCTAGAGTTTTGAAAGAGCTGTAACATGAAATTGGCAACCTGTTACTATTAATCTACAACCCATAGGTGTTTAAAAGGGGTGGGCCACATGGGCCCTGACCCCACAACAAATCGCGGCATGGGAGGCAGCAGACTGCCTATGGGGATGCTTTCCCCCATGGGCAGAAGAAGAGAAACCATGATCATGGCAAAGAACCTTCCAGTCTGCCTATGGGAGATCGGATTCCTGTGAGCAATACAGGGAGGGTCAGCTTGGGGAGGAATTAGGGTGAAGCTTGGACCTCCCTCCCCAAAGAAAAAGGCCTTCTCGCCACCCCTGCTGCAGCCTATCATTTTAAAACAGCCTTGGTACCCAAGGAATGGAGAGGGTGGCCAATATAATGCTGTCTTTGAAAAAATACTATTGGAGATTATTTGAAAAAGAATGGAGAACAAATAAGAGAATATTATGTCTCTGTATAGGTCCATGGTGCAACTATACCTGGAGTATTGTGTTCAATGCTAGCCCCCTTCCCTATCTCAACAAGGATATAGTGGAACTTATATATAGAATATATTTATGTACTCCTGCTCGCATATTGTATAATGTATATATGTATATATGTAATTAGTACTCATATACCTAACAAACCCCTCGTGTGATGTGCCTACCCTCCTGATCAACCTGTACACACCCAAATTTTACTGTACTGATTGACAGTCCTCTTTATGTTCCCCTTGTGTAATCAGACCGCTGCTGATCGCTGGAAGCAGCGGTATATAAATGTTTGCTAAATAAATAAAATAAAATAAAATAAATAAAAAGATTCAGAGAAGGGCGATTAAAAATGTTAAAGGGGATGGAACATCTCTCTCTTATGTACAAGTAGAAATGCTAAACAGGTTAGAGCTCTTCAGCTTGTAAACGAGAAGACAGAGAAAGAGAATATGATGAAAACTTAGAAAATCATGAGTGGGGTGGAACAGTTAAATAGAATGGCTGGCTGGTTGTTCAACCTCTCAAACACTACAACAAGATGACAGTCCTTGAAACTAATCAGTAGACAGAAAACAAATTGTAAAAAGTATTTTTTTTCATGTAATGTATAAATCGGAGTGGAGGAGTAGCCTAGTGGTTATTGTACTGGCTTGGTAACCAAGAGATCAGGGCTTTATTCCCACGGGCACTCTTTGTGGCCTTGGGCAAGCCATTTAACTCTCTGTTGCTTCAGAAGAAAAGCCTGGCAATTTACTTCCGGTCACACTGCAAAGAAAACTTAAGAACTGCTGGGTCGCCATGATTCTCCATGGACTAGCAGGATTGCGTCAGCCACACCTGGTGACGTCCTTCGGGCGGCGCCATAGATACGGAAGTGCTCTCCAGAGCTCAGAAAGGTGAACCTTTCTGAGCATATCCAGGTAGCCCACCTCACCGGCCCACCCCCTAGCCCGGCCAGTCTTCTTCCTTCCGCCTTGCCAGCATGACGGACCCTGCTCACACACACACACACACACACAAAAAGACGATTATTATGCTCTACACTATAACGCATTGTATCCTAACCTTTTTGTAAATAACTTCTGTAAATAGCAATGGCAGTTTGTTGCCTATTTTCCCTGTAAAAAGTTAGAAACTTCTGACCAACATAACGATACAGAAGTATACAAAAGTTAACACCTTGTAAATAGTTGAAACAGTATAATGTCCAGTTATATGTAAAAAGTTAAAACAATTTTTGTTCAATGTAATGCTATACGAACCGTATACAAAACTGTCAAATCGTTCCATGTAAACCGCCCCTGATCTCTGGAAGGGGCGTTATAGAAGAAATAGATAAATAAATAAATAAATAAAGACAAGATCTACAAACCAAGTTCTACAGAGGATCCTACGATGCTGAAACCTGGTTTTAAAAAATCCTCCCGCTATAAAAGAAAGATGAGCAGCACAGACACCCATGACATTTGCCTGCACTGCTTGGGCCCTAATCACAACGTTGAGGACTGTTACCATTGCAAGAAGATGTCCCCAAGGGCCCGAAGAGCCAGAGAACACGCTCTGAGGGACTACCTCACCTCTGATGCAGGTACTTCAGCTGCTCCAGCTGTCTCTTCTCCTTTGATTGCATCAGCTCCGGATGTGCCCATTGCGGACTCCATCCCCAGTCGTGTCGCAGATTCACCCTCCTCCATGCCTCCGGCGCCACCTCCGATGACTCCCGGCGCTTCTGCTCACTGTCATGGACTGGCAGCGATCTGATCGGAGGTCACAGCACACCAACAATCAGAGCAGAGGCAGGAAGCGAAAGGACTCCATCAGCAGCAGTAGTGCATCCAGCCACAGAGGACGAAGCTGCAAGTGCGCTAAGCACCGGCGTCACTCCCAGAACCGCAGAAGCCACGGAGATCAGCACCGGAGTCCTCCTAGCTCCTCCAG
Source organism: Ichthyophis bannanicus (assembly GCA_033557465.1). Taxonomy (NCBI): domain Eukaryota; kingdom Metazoa; phylum Chordata; class Amphibia; order Gymnophiona; family Ichthyophiidae; genus Ichthyophis; species Ichthyophis bannanicus. The sequence goes on along the minus strand of CM066043.1, from coordinate 208,674,206 downwards.
CCCCTGCAGCAGCAACTATAGCAGATCCAACCATGGATCCAGCCACTCTGGTTCATCAGCAATTATTAACCTGCTGTCTCAGCTAGTAAGATAATCTGCCTCTAATGCTTCTACCACCCCCTTCCCCCTCCAACTCAATCTGCTTCCACGGCAATGGACCTGCTGGACCACCAGACGTCCACTCCGGACAAGCGCCCTGGGATCTCGTCCAGGCGCCCTCGCCAGACCCGGACCCGACCAATCCCTCCCCAGACAGCACCATGGAGGAGTGCGACATTGAGGTGGCGATTGTAGGGTCTGCGTCCCATGAACACTCTACCTCTGAGAAAAGGCATTCCCCAGAGCTGGAAGATCCACCCCCTCTGGAGGATCTCACATACCCCATGTTCCTGAACAAGCTTGCCTCCACCTTGGCATTGAAGGCCTCAGATGATAAAGGGGAACTGGTGCCGGAGGTCCTGAAATACCTCGCAACCCTGAAGCCCGCCTTCACGCTGCCCATACACCAGACCTTGCGGGATAACCACTTGAGACTGTGGCAGACCCCGGCTTCCGGCCGGCCTTTTCCCAGGAGACTGGATTCAAAGTATCAAGTACAGCTTGTACCAGGATTCTCAAAACCCCAACTGACGCATCAATCCATCATGGTGTCGTCAGCTCTTAAGCGGATAAAATCCTCACACACCCACGCCAACAGCTCGCCGGGTCGAGACCACAAGCTCCTCGATGACATCGAGGGAAAAAAGTCTTCCACGGAGCTATGCTCAATGCAAGAATTGCGGCGCATCAGTTCCAGCAAGTTCTTTTCCAAGACGCCTGCATGGCGAACTTCAATGCCGCCATCACATCCCTCCCTAAGGAATCCCAGGCATTAGTATCCAGCGCGCTCAATGATATGTCTGAGTGCAGCAAGCATCTGGCGAGCACGACCTTTGACTCTTTCAACACAGCGCTGTGAACCGCCGGCACGGCCATCTCGGCAAGACGGTGGGCATGGCTGAGAGCCTCTGGCCTTCATGACGACACCCACGATAGGATTGTAGCTGCGCTCTGTACAGGCGAGTCGCTCTTTGGGGACAAAGTCAATGATACTGTCAACGACATGAGAGAGCATTGTACCACACTGCAGAACTTAGTGGAGGACAGGTTCGAGCGCCACAGCGGCACTCAGAAAAACAACTTTCAGAGGAAACCTTACTACACATCCAACAGAAGGTACCCCTCCAACCGGAAATGGCAGAATCCCAGGTACAAAAGCAACTCCTACCACGGCCCCTCACACCAGCGCAACTCCCAAAGGGACTGCAAGCAGAGGAAGACCAACGCGCCCGCTAGCAAAAGTGGCCCCTCCTTTTGACAGCGAGTTACAGGCGGCCACCTGGATTGGGGGTTGCCTGACTCACTTCCTACAAGAATGGGCACGGATCTCCTCCGAGTCCTGGGTTCTGCAGATCATCTGAAAAGGCTACCACATACGTTTTGCAACACCACCCTGCCAACGCAGTCACCCCGTCAGCGACACCCCTCCACACCTGCAACATGCCATAGCTGCAGAACTACTACACCTGCTGACCTCCCACGCGATAGAGGAAGTACCCCCCACCGAAAGAAACTATGGATTCTACTCCAGATACTTCCTCATCCCCAAGAGGTCGGGGGGTGTTCGCCCCATCCTAGACCTCTGCAGGCTAAACAAGTTTATCATCAAGGAGAAGTTCAGAATGTACTCTCTCAGCTCTATCCTCCCTCTGATCCAGGCCGGCGACTGGATGGCATCCCTGGATCTACAGGAAGCCTACACTCATATCCGCATCCACAAGTCACACAGGAAGTACCTCTGCTTCCATGTGCTGGGACAACACTACCAGTACAGAGTCCTTCCCTTCGGCCTGTCGCCAGCTCCACGTGTCTTCACGAAGTGCGTGGCCGATGCAGCAGCACATCTCCGCAAGCAAAACATCTCCATCTTTCCCTACCTAGACAACTGGCTCCTCACAGCCCCCTCAGCCCTGGAGCTACGGGAGTCCCTGCGGAGAACCACGACCCTGATTTCATCCTTGGAGTTTGTCATCAATTTCAGCAAGTCGCACCTCATGCCTTCCCAGAGGCTGGAATTCATTGGAGCAGTAATCGACACGCGAGTCTCAAAAGCTTACCTTCCTGAACGCAGACTGCTTGCCATCACCTCCCTGGTGTCCAACTTGGCCGCGACAGTGAGCTCCTCAGCTCGAGCCATACTGCGCCTACTGGGCCACATGTCTGCCACAAGATCAGTCCTTCCCGTCGCGAGGTTGAAGATGCGTGCACTCCAGTGGCATTTGCGCACCCACTGGAACCAACACTCTCAACCCCAATGCACCTGCATCCCGATGCCTCCCCAAATCAGGACTCAACTATGCTGGTGGACGATGCTGGCGAACCTCTCGGGAGGCAAGGACATCCATGCACATGATCATCAGGTGATCCTCACCATCCAACGCCGGCTGGGGCGCTCACATCCTGCAGTTCAGCACCCAGGGAGCCTGGTCTCCGCAGGAGAAACTCCTGCACATCAACCTTCTCGAGCTGAGGGCCATCAAATACACTCTCAAAGCGTTCGTACCACACTTGCGCAGCAAGTCCATCCTTATACAGACGGACAACCAGGTGGCCATGTTTTACATCAACAAGTAAGGGGGAACTGGCTCTTGCTCTCTCTGCAAGAAAGTGCTACAGACATGGTCACTGGCCTTGAAGAACAGGTGCAGTCTTCGTGCTTCCTATTTCCCGAGAGATCAGAACACCTTGGCAGACAAACTAAGCAGACAATTGCAACCGCACAAATGGACCCTCCTTCCGGAGGTCTCCGACAGTCTCTTCTGCCACTGGGGATCGCCGAGCATTGACCTCTTCGCCACGGAACAGAACGCCAAGTGCCCCCTGTTCTGCTCCAGACATCCGTCAGCCAGGAGGCTGGCGGCGGATGCATTCGACGTATGCTGGGGGGAATGGTCTCTGGTGTATGCCTACCCGCCGACCCCCCCCTCATCCCTGCAATGCTTCAACGCATCGTGCGCGACAAAGCTCAGGCCATCCTAGTGGTTCCCCACTGGCCATGCCAGATGTGGTTTGCCCTTCTCCTACGCCTAGCGCACAAGCCCCCGAAACGCCTGCCCCTCTGACCGGACCTACTAACGCAGAACGGAGGCAGCACGAGGCACCCCAACCTCAGAGTGGAGGAGTGGCCTAGTGGTTGAGGCAAGTGCTTCAGGCCGGAAGGTCGGGGGTTCAAATCCCACTAGAGGACAGCAACCTTGGGCCGGAAGGATTGGTGTTTCTAGTCCCACAAGTGCTCCTTGTGGTCTTGGGCAAGCCACTTAACCCTCCATAGCCCATGTTCCCTGTAAAATAGTTATCTCCAAGTTATAATGCCTTGTTCAATGTAATTTCAGTTTGTTCAATGTAAACCGCACTGATGCAGAATAGCGCGGTATATAAGAGAATGTAAATAAATAAACCTCAAAGCCCTAGCTCTCACTGCCTGGAGGTTGAGCGGATGAGCCTCTCTACACTCCAATTACCCGCAGAGGTACAGGAGGTAGTTCTAGCGGCCAGAAGACCCTCCACCAGAAAGTCCTATGGCCTCAAATGGAAGAGGTTTAGCATCTGGTTTGCATCACAGGGCCTAGAGCCCACCACATGTCCACTCCCCAACGTCCTGCAGTACCTCAGTTCTCTGTCCAACCTTGGCCTGAAGACCCAGTCCATCCGTGTATACCTCTTTGTGATTGCGGCGTTTCATGCTGCGCCTAATGGCGCCAACTCCATTGCGACGCTGCCGCTGACAAACCTAAAACCCCCGGTCAGGCACCCGGTTCCGCCTTGGGACCTCAACACGGTCCTCAACCGCTGAACACAGGAACCCTTCAAGCCACTTCAGTCCGCCAACATGAAGTTCGCCTCTTGGAAAACACTATTCCTGGTAACCATCATATCCGCCAGGAGGATCAGTGAACTACAAGTGCTGGTCTTGCACCCCCCTTATACGCAACTGCACCAGGACCACGCATCCCTGAGGACCAACCCAAGGTTCGTACCCAAAGTGCTATCTGCTTTCCACATCAATCAGTCCATCGAGCTCCCTTCGTTTTTTCTGGAGCCCCATGCATCAGCTGAGGAGCATCGCTTGCACACCCTTGACTGTCTCCGGTCCCTCAGGATCTATCTACACAGGATGCAGCCTATCCAGCAGAGCGAGCAGCTGTTCGTACCGTTCGACCCCAAAAGGCCCGGTAGGCCCATCACCAAAATGACTCTTTCCCACTGGGTGACCGCCTGTGTCTCCTATTACCTAGACCCTACAGGCACCCAGGTGCAGCCGAGAGTGGGCCCTCACCATCTCAGAGCGCTGGCCACCTCTATTGCCAACCTTCGCTCTGTCCCGCTGCTCGATGTCTGCAGAGCGGCCACTTGGTCCTCCCTGCACACCTTTCAGAGGCACTACTGCCTCGACCTCAGGTCTCAGGAGGACTGCCACGGCCGTCCTCTCCACTGCAGCTGACGGAAATGAGTCCTCACCGCAGTGCGGGACTTCCAGAGATTGCTAAAATTGTTGACTCTTGCACCATGTCCCACTCTGTACTTGTATTGCTCCAGACTGCGAATTATTGCACTATTGCTCTTTCTTATTGCAATATGAGCTCGCTTATCACAATACTATCTTTATTGTTGCAATGTTGTTGCTGCCTGTTGCACCTGTACACATGCTGCATATCATTACTATTGTTGCGCTGTTTGCTTGGTTATCACTTGCATTTGTCAGTAAAGTAACTTGCCCCCACTCATGGTCTCCATTGTCGTCTATTAGCACACTTACCTCCTCCACCCCAGCACGCACCTGCAGCTTGGGAGGCACCAGGTGTGGCTGACGCAATCCTGCTAGTCCATGGAGAAAGCGAGGTTACTTACCTGTAACAGGGGTTCTCCGTGGACAGCAAGATAAGTCAGCCACACAATCCCACCCGCCTCCCCAGGAGGTCAGCCTGACGAGGCCGCTCCCTAGCCGGTAAGACTAACTAGGAACACACTGGCCGGACTAGGGGGCGGGCCGGTGAGGTGGGCTACCTGGACATGCTCAGAAAGGTTCACCTTTCTGAGCTCTGGAGAGCACTTCCATATCTATGGCGCCGCCCGGAGGACGTCACCAGGTGTGGCTGACTTATCCTGCTGTCCACGGAGAACCCCTGTTACAGGTAAGTAACTCGCTGTCAGCATTAACTCAAAAGGCACACATTCCTTTGCAATGCATAAACAAACTGTGGAATCTGTTGCTGGAGAATGTGGTCAAGGCAACTAACAACAAGGATCAAAAGAGGTTTGCACAAGTTCCTGGAGGAAAAGCCCATTAAAAATTATAATCCAGGTAGATTTGGGAAAGCCATCTCTTTCCCTAGAAATGAGCTATGAAAAATTTGGGATCTATTAGGTACTTGTGACCTTGGCTGGCCACTGTCAGAGACAAGATGCTGAGCTTGATGGACCTTGGTTTGACGCATGGCTTTTCTTATGTTCTTCTTAAATTGTAGGAGATACCACAGAAATTCTATATTGGCAATATTATTTAACTTAGCACCACTGGAATATTTATCATCATGGGGTTTGTTTGATTTATTTGTTATACTTTTCTATACCTCTCCTTCCAGAGATCAGGGGCAGGTTACAGGGAACCAAACATGTTACATAAAACAGGAGCTAACTTTTTACATGATAATTTTGACATGAAACATTTTCAAAAGGTTAACGTTTCGACTGTAACTATGTACAAGTTAACTATATACAGAGGTGTTCTTTGGTTTGAGTGAGCGTGATTAGGGTCTATGTGGTCTTGAGTAGTCCTTTACCAACAGTTATGTTAGGTAATGGACTGGTGTGTCAGTGATGCTTGTGAGTTTTTGGGTTTGTGTTGTCTTCTCTGTAGTGTGCAGTGAAGGGGTGTGTTTTAAGCTGCTTTCTGAACTCTTGGAGATCTTTAATTGCGCAGATAGATAATGGTAGGGAATTCCAGAGGCTGGGGGCCATATATGTAAATGCTCTGGAGCTGGTAATTTGTTTTGTTTTGCGGATTGAATGTGGGATTACTAGGGAGTGAAGGGTGTTCTCCCTTCGAGATCTAGTGTCTGCGAGGGGTATGAAGAAGAGTTGAGAGGAAGGATGGTGCAACATTGTTAATGCGTTTAAAAGTTATCACGAGTAGCTTGTATTTTATCCGGCTTGGGAGCCAGTGGAGGTCATATAAGAGGGGTGTGATATGGTCGGTTAGTCAGGCTTTGCAGATGATTCTGGCTGTGATGTTCTGTGCTCTTTGGAGTATGTATAGGTTTTTTGCTGGTAGACTCTGTAACAGGCTGTTACAGTAATCAAAGTGGGGGGTAATGATGGCTTGAACAACAGACCTGAAATGGTTTGTTTTGAGAAAGGGTCTCTTGTGTTGTATGGTCTTTAGTTTGTAAAATATTGTTCTGGCTGTTTGCTTCAGGTGGGGTAGCATGCTGAATGATTTGTCAAGAGTTATGCCCAAATATTTAACCTCTTGCTTGATTGGGAGTGTGATGTTATTAATGGTGATGGTTTGGGGTAGGGTGATGTTTTGATTCCTTGTGATGTAGAGAGTTTCTGTCTTAATAAAGTTTATGCTGAGATTGTTGGAGTTCAACCAATATTCAATTTCATTAATGCAGTCAACTAGGTTATTAAAGGTGGGGTTGTTAACATTATGCTGTCACTCCCCATAGATGTAATCTGCGTAGATATAGCATTCAATGTTGTGTTTCCTGAATATATGGATGATGGGCTGTAGGTACAGGTTGAATAAGAGGGCAGAGAGGGCAGATCCTTGTGGTATATCTTGGTCTTGTGGAAAGGTACTTGGGGGTTCCTCCCCTATTTGAATCCATGGTTTGTAATTTGAGATGTAAGATTTAAACCATAGTAGGACTATTCTGCCCAGGCCGAGTTGTTCAGTCTTGAGGTGAGGGTATTGTGGTTAATATTGTCAAAGGCTGATGCAATATCCATGAAAACTAATAGGAATGCATGGCTCAGGTTATCTATGCCTCGGATAAGATTATCAGTTAGAGCTAGGAGTAAGGTTTCGACCCCGTGAAATGGTCGAAAGCCATACTGATGCACATCAAGGAGGGCATTGGTATCTAGGTAGTCTTGGAGTTGGTTTAGGATGGTTTATTTGATTATTTTAGCAACAAAAGGAATGCTTGCTATTTATTTTATTTATTTTATTAGCAAGGCTTGAAATACTGCCAATACCGAAGTGTCAGGGCGGTGTACAATAGTAAACAAGGAGGCTACTAGAAGATTAAAGGAGGAAAGGAACGCCATTGGGCTGACAGGAAAGCACTAGTGAGAGGGAGAGAGAAAGATAGGAAAGGCGCGAAGTTAAACAAATAGACAGGCTGATTGCAGAGGTGGGGGAAGGGGCAAAGGGAGGGGAGAGGGGTGGTGTATGGCATCAGAATCATCACGTGGCTACAGGGAGGTCAAAAGCCTGGGAAAAAAAGATGGGTTTTAAGAAGAGCTTTGAAGCGAGGGAATGAAGGTTCGGTGCGGAGCGAGTGAGGGAGAGAATTCCATAGGGCAGGACTCGGAAAGAAGAATGCAGAGTGACGAGTAAGTTCGATTGATCTGTATGAGCTTGGTTCACTTCTGTTTAGTGCCTTGTTCTTTAGTACGGGGTGAATGGAGGACATTTTTAGGTCAGTGGACATAATACCTTGGAGTAGAGATTGGTTTATTATTTGGAGGAGGTATGGGGCATGTTTTATGCAGATCTACAGTTATTGTCATGTAAAGAGGATCCAGCTGCTATGGTAGTAATAATGAGAAATGTCAGCAGAATACATAATTGGATGAATATCAATGGGTTAGTGTATAATCCAAGATTCTGTGTCTAAGTGCTAATCGATTGTTCATCCCCATTTTGAGATTCACTGATGCTTCCCTACAAGTTGAAGACTGAGGTGTTTGGATAAGTCATAGGGAACCATCAGTGAAGATTTGTCTGTTTCAAATTGCAGATGAAGAGTTGATCAGCATTTGAAGCACGGAATCTTGGGATCTATGAGTCATATTTTGATTCAAACTTGACCTTTAAGACCCAGATGAATAGTAGTAACTACAGCTTTTTTTTTTCAATAGAGGCTTTTATGCAGTTAAAATATATTATCTGTGGAAGATATTTGGACAGTATAGATTGTGCATTTCCAAGGGTTGGGTTACTGCAGGGCCACTTTTTATTTATTTATTTATTTACATTCTCTTATATACCGCACTATTCCGCATCAGTGCGGTTTACATTGAACAAACTGAAATTACATTGAACAGGGCATTATAACTTGGAGATAACTATTTTACAGGGAACATGGGCTATGGAGGGTTAAGTGGCTTGCCCAAGACCACAAGGAGCACCTGTGGGACTAGAAACCCCAGTCCTTCCGGCCCAAGGTTGCTGTCCTCTAGTGGGATTTGAACCCCCGACCTTCCGGCCTGAAGTACCTTGCCCTGCCTGTCTGATAATGGGCATTAGATAATTCAAATCTGTTAACCCAGGTTGATGGCATTGCATTGGTTACCAGCTCAGTAAATGGTAAAATTCAAAATTAGTTCTCTAAATTATCTGGGGAATGGGTCTGGGATATCTTTCAGAGGAGATTGAACAGCTCTCACAGGTACATGTGTCGTAATCAGGTGGAGGATCACACTCTGTGAAGGTATCTCATTTAATAGTGATGCAGAGCTCGCTCTCCTCTATAACAGGACAGAGGTTGCGCAATAACTTGCCACTAACATATTGGAAAGAGCAGGAATATTTGCCATATAGAAGGAATTTGAAGGCTAAACATTTGCCCAGGGCATTAGCTTGATGTCTAGGAAGTGTAATAAATTGTAGCAGTTGGAGATGGGGAAAAGAGGTATTTTATTTTTTATTTATTTGGCTATTTTATACCGCTCTTCCACAGGTCAGAGCCGTTAACAATTAACAACTGTTTTTTACATCAAACATGGTTCAGTATAACTCGGATCATTAAACATAGGGATGAAGCGGCATTTGCTGTGTACAGGTTGGGTAATATAGCAGCTTACACTTATATACAGTTTATGGGTGCGTGTATAATTCTCATCTTTTAATACTGTTTTATATTGTAACCACAGAAAATTGCATTTAGTTTATGGACTACAAATGAGAAATAAATTTGGGAGACTGCACCTTCAAAATAAATATCAATTGGATGCAGTCTGTCCAGAAGGGTGGCTACTGAAATGATTAGCATATGGTGACAGACTTAAGTATCCAAATGTGTATATCCTAGAGAAGAGATGGAAAAGGTAGATATGATAGAGAATGTTTAAATACCTCAAAGGTATAAATACAATGGAAAGGAGACTCTGGAATGAGGCATCATGGGTAGTGGAGACATAAATCAGCCTCCAGTAGGCGTGGTAGAGACGGTATCAGAATTCAGAAAGCACTGGACAAGTGCTGAGCATCTCTGAGGAGGAAGGGATTGCAGAAGCTGGGCTGGTGGTTTAGATGGGCCGACTTACTGGATAGGATATATGCAGGATTATGATTATTCAAAAGGAAGTGGAGGAGTGGCCTAGTGGTTGGGGCAAGGTACTTCAGGCCGGAAGGTCGGGGGTTCAAATCCCACTAGAGGACAGCAACCTTGGGCCGGAAGGACTGGGGTTTCTAGTCCCACAGGTGCTCCTTGTGGTCTTGGGCAAGCCACTTAACCCTCCATAGCCCATGTTCCCTGTAAAATAGTTATCTCCAAGTTATAATGCCCTGTTCAATGTAATTTCAGTTTGTTCAATGTAAACCGCACTGATGCAGAATAGCGCGGTATATAAGAGAATGTAAATAAATAAAATAAAAAAATAAAATAAATAAGTATCCAAATAGCTGCCGCTGTTTGACTGTTTCCCTTTAGTCATCATTATCCAGATAGTACGGAGGCTGCCTGCAAGATATTTAGCAGCACTATCTGGATAGTGCTGGAGCGCTTCTTGGGAGGAGCCTGATGTTATCCAGAGTGTGGCAATATCCAGATCACTGTCTGGGTAAGTTCTGCCCAAGCACCACTCTGGCACTATCCCTCAAAAATGTGGTTTTAAATGTATCCAGATGGCAAGACGTTTGTACGGGGAGGCTTAGACGGGGGCATTGTAGAGGCGGAGTGAGGGAAGGCAGTGTGAGGTCTGAGGCCCCGGGCATATAGGGCCATTCTTAAAGTCTACCCAGTGCATCCGGGGCCTATGATCTAGGCAGGGGATGGCAGGCCAGGGCAGCAGTAGAGAGGTGAGGGAGTGCAGGGGGTTCCCCACAGCCTGACCCTGGCCATGGAAGGCCTGATCGGGGGCCTGGGTTGTAGGGAACAAAGATTCTGGTCAGCGGCCAGGGATCGAGGCTCCTGAATAGAACCGTGGTGCCATGGCAAAGGGCTGCCATGGCACTGCGGCTCCATTTAGGAGCCTGACTGAGTTAGCTGGGCAGGGGTCTGTACGTACAGGCCGATCAGAATCGGGTCTGCCTCTGTGTTTGCCAATTCTGATCGGGTGCACAGGGGCCTGGACGCACACATTAGAATGTGCCTCCGCGTGGACAGCAGTCTGAATATCAAGCAACAACGCTACCGTTTTTCCTGAATAGTCTGCACTGACCACAGTCGATATACTGGTGCTGCTAAATATCTGGGTTATATTACAGCATTTCAGAATCAGCCTGATGGTCTCTTTCTGCCATCATGTTCTATGCTTCTGTGAGACAGATGGAGGACTTGATGATGGGAAAGGAGTTGGGCAAGAAGAAAGCAGCAAAGGCAACAAGATGAATGGGGGGAGGAAGGAATCTAACCATCAAAGGTAGAAAAAAGATTTTAGTCCTTAAGTTATTGGAATCTTAACTTTTTAAATAATTCAATCTTAGTTTGTTTATCATTTGTTTAAATGACAACCTGTTAGACCTGACAAGTGGTACAGTGTTTCTGTGGGTGGAAGAGGGACGCTTTGCTATAAACTACACTCTTCCCCATCTTGTCAGCATAGCAAAGGGGCTGGAATGAATGGGGAGGGCCTGGAGACCCTTGTGGAAGAGAATCTGAGAGAACGAGCGGGGGGGGGGGGGGGAAAATGAATGTGTGGGTAGTGCTGAGATGAAAACCCTCCCCAAATGATGATAATAGTCTTCATTTTCCAAACAAGGACGGGCAGATTAAGGGTAATGTTTGCCTTGTTTCTGTCACTGGGTTTGATTTTCCATGTACTTGGAAAGCGCTGCAGGTTTGACGAGAATAAGAAAACAGTGGTGGACTTCTGACCTTTCTTCTTCTAACCTACAATTGCATAAGCTTTATCATGGAGGGGGCAAACTGTTTCGGTTAATTATGCTGTTTCAGAAAGAAGCTTGTTTGATCTCTGTTAATGTTACTCTGTTTAAAAATATAGAATAATACCACTTCTTTTTTCTCCTTTGGAACTGATCCTGTTCGGTGTTGTAGAAAGAATCTTTTCCAGGGATAGTGGAAATATTGAAGCTAATTAAAGAAATGCACTTCCGAATTGGGGAAGGCAGCAGATTTCTTTCCCCAGCTGCAGAGAAGCTGTTGCCCCCAAGATTGAGGTTGGACGATATTATAAGGCCTTAAGCAATGGAATGCATATAAGGACTCCCCGAGAACCCTTAAATGCTACTCCACTAAGAGGGCCCATAAAAAATCCAGTAATTTTATCATAGGACTGGGAAGCCATCTCCACACTTATTAGAGGGTATGCAAAAAGCATAGTTATGAAGGTGTAGAAATAGACGACTAAGGATACACCAATCCTTTAATTTTTTTAAATTTTGTTTTAGCAGAGGATTAAGAATATGTCTGAGAAGGAGGAGAGGATTGACAGACGGTAGACGGATTCTTCTCCCTTCCCCCCACCCCACTTCCCCAGGACATCCGGAGGAGGTTAGAACCTGAAAGAAGGGCTGGGATTGAAATGACTCTGTGTATCTGATGAAGCAAAAGACAAAGCTTGATGAAATTGTGTGTATATCAGGAAGCGCTTGAGAGGGGAGGGGTACTGGAGATGAAAGGAAAGAGGACACAGAGGTTTGAGATAGAGATGAAGATTGGGAGATAGATGAAAGAGAAAAGGGAAAGATAAGAGAGAGAGAGAGAGAGGCACAACACACACACACAAGACAGATCCAGAGAGCGGAGATAGGCGTTGCTAGGGAAACGGAAAGAATGAGCGAGAGAGAACTGAAAGAGGAGACAAGACTAGGAAATGAGGGCGGGTGAAGTGGGGGAGGTCAGGAGTTGCAGTGGATATCTGATGTGGGAACGGTTTATAGTGCTGGTTTCTCTGGCTAGCAGGCCACCTTGGTATACCCTAGTGGGCTTCATCCAAGTGCTAGCCAACTCTGATCCCAAAGATGTGGCTACCAGCCCTAATGCTCCCCACTGTAAAACGAACGAGAGGAAAGAGGCCACAGGAAAATAAGTATGAATAATTTAAAGTTACTGTCACCTGCTTCATTTGTAAAGGGGGGTGGGGTCTTGGTGTTTGGTTAATTCTGCAAACTTCCCATCGGAATGGATTTTCTTTCATAAGAACATAAGATATGCTATACTGGGTCAGACCAAGGTCCATCACGCCCAGTGTACTGTTTCCAACAGTAGTCATTCTTGGTCACAAGTACCTGGCAGGTTCCCGAAAAGGCACACAGGTTTCACAGTGCTTGTCCCAGAGTAAGCAGTGGATTTCCTGGGTCCTTTTTAATAATGGTTTATACACCTTTCCTCCAGGAACTTGTCCAAACCTTTTTTTAAACCTGGCTACACTACCAGCTTTTACTACATCCTCCGATAACAAATTCCAGAGTTTTATTACGCGTTAAGTGAAAAAATATTTTCTCTTATTAGTCTTAAACAGGTTACACTGTAGCTTCATTGCACGTCAGCAATGGTTCCAATCTGGGGTGCTATAATTCAGAAGGGGCAAAATGAAGTGTGAAAAATGGGACCCATCCATTTTAAAAGACAATATATCCCCCTACAACAATCGCAGGAAAAAAATGAACAGCAAGTAAACTGTTTACAAAACTGACTTAGTTCGTCAGGTTGTAGCTATCACAAGGAATGTAGTGTAGTGACTGTCCGGTCCGGCCCAGCCAGCATCTGCTACAGGTGGCTGCACTGAAAGCAACAGGAGTTATTAAAAGCTTTGTGGCTTTTGTAGAGGCTATTTTAGAAATATTTTACAAGGAGTAGCCTAGTAGTTAGAGCTACTACCTAGTACCCAGAAGATCAAGGGTTTGATTCCCACTGGCACTCTTTGTGACCTTAGGCAAGTCACTTTACCCTCCATTGCCTCCAAAGAAAAGGCCTGGCAATCTACTTCCAGTGATACATTGCCTAGAACAGTGTTTTTCAACCTTTTTTGTGCAAAGGCACACTTTTTTCATGAAAAAAATCACGAGGCACACCACCATTAGAAAATGTTAAAAAAATTTACCTCTGTGCCTATATTGACTATATATAAAGTAATTCTCTTGAATAGGAATCAAACACTCACACCAACCCCCCTCCCCTGCTGGTTCACACCAACCCCCCCTCCCCTGCTGGTTCACTCACACCACCCCCCCCCTCCACTGCTGGTTCACTCACCCACCCCCCTGTCACTTACTCACCCCTCCTGCTGGGTCACTCACTCACTTACCCCCCCTCCCCTGCTGGTTCACTCACACCATCGTGCCCCCCCCCCCCCTTGCTGGTTCACTCACACCACGCCCCCCCTCCTCTGCTTGTTCACTCACACTCCCCCGCCCTTGCTGGTTCACTCTCACTCCCCCCCCCCCCTTGCTGGTTCACTCACACACACACACCCTCCCCTCTGCCCAAGCCGCTGCTTCTGCTTTGTACAGAGCAGCGGCTGCACTACACTTACATTGAAAAGTAAAGAGAAACTGTGTCAGGAGCCCTCCGGTCATCGCAGAGCCCGAGGAAGTGATGTCATGGGGGCGGGCTCCTCACAGGCTGTCTTTCCTTTTCAAATTAACTTTATTGCAGCTAAAGTTAATTTGAAAAGGAAAGACAGCCTGTGAGGAGCCCGCCCCCATGACATCACTTCCTCGGGCTCTGCATGATCGGAGGGCTCCTGACACAGTTTCTCTTTACTTTTCAATGTAAGTGTAGTGCAGCCGCTGCTCTGTACAAAGCAGAACCAGCGGCTGCACTGCTTTAGGGAATCGCGATCGCATTCGCGCCGCGGACTTCGGCACAAAAGCCGTTTTTTTGCTCTGGCCACTCCCGATCTTGCGGCCAGAGCAAAAAAACGGCTTTTCAATGGCCGGTTTTACAACTCTGCCGGCAGCCGGCCTGGCCATGGAAAAACCGGCCAGGCCGGCTGAAAACCGGCCGGTTGGCAACCCTAATTTGTGAGCCGAGGCCACATGTTACGGATGAAATTGGAATTTTTCCCACGGCACACCAGACAATATCTCACGGCACACTAGTGTGCCACGGCACAGTGGTTGAAAAACGCTGGCCTAGAAAACCCAGAAACTGTGCTGACTCCTAGCAACCCAGCTGTCTTGACAGCACTAAAAACAAAAAATAACCCCATCCCTGATCATTTCAGCAACAACCCCAAAGTTGAAAGCCAGGCCCCGGCCTCCTTCCGGAACCCTGTGTTTATGGCTAGAAGGCCAATCATCGGGTGCCGCCTTGTTGATGACCATAACCCCTCCCTTCTGGTTCTGCTGGCCCAGGGTATGGAAGCAGGGACCCCCTTTGCATGGCCAGCCCAGGTATAATTATAAAGCAAATGTGTAGAGGTCTTCTTTCCAAAATGTGCATATTGCCTGACTACTCATGCAGCACTTTACAATGGTGATAGGTCTACTAGCACTATAAAAATTATTTCTGGCCCGCTATTATAATGCAGGATGGTCAGGGTTAAACTACTATGTTCAGATGTTGATTTTCTTTTGTAAGGCTGAATACGAAAGTCCAAAAACTGCAAGCCCTGATTTGCTTGTTTTTATAGTTGTTGAGCAATTCATGCTTTTTAGGTTTTTACTTTAATAAAATGCAGGTTCAAGCAGGCTGCAGGAAAGTCTACACACAGATCATGTCTCTCCGACATGCCACCCCTCTCACTCGCTTCTTTTGAAAATGACACTGCAAACTAAATGAAATATTAAATAGACCACGCTCCCCAGAAGGCTTCGCTCGGTGCAGGTGAGCAGGTTATTGCCATGCTTTCTCTGGTTTCCGTCTGCCTCATTTCTTTTGGAGAAGGTATGGTTTTGAGAGCTAGACACAGTATTTCTGACATGCTTCTGTGTTCTGCTAAATTTAAATGCACAGGTCTTGCGACTGACTGCTTTCCAACAGGACTGCTCGGACCTCTGATGTGTTCTTAGAAGTATGTAATTCAAGACTGTTTGCTAACTTTTTCTCCGCCGGTTCGGTATTCCTCTGCTTGCTTGGTGTTTTGGTATTACTCTGCCTCTCTCTACTCTCTTGTAACATTGTTTTGCCACCTTGCCTGTTTGGTGCACATCAGCACCTCCCACCCCCCTCTCGGATTTCTGTGCTCCTAATGCAGGACTCTGCAATGGCTCGTTGCATTCATCTTAGTTGCCTAACTCTTGATTACTCCTTCAAACTCTCCTAGATCACTTTTTTTTCCTGTTCCAGAAAGGTGCATGCGTTTTCACAACGATACGAAAACTAGTACAAAAGAGCCTTGTTTTGTTTCCAAGCAAAATGCAAGAATTCATTTTGTTTCAGAATTAGTATGTGCTGTTTGACACATAGGGGTACTATTTTTGAAACAAATGAAATGGTCCCCAGAAGGAACAAAACGCAGCTCCCAAAATGAAAGCTGTGAAAAATGGGGCCATGCTGCACACTTCTCATATGGAGCGTCCACCTGCTGCTCATCTCTGCATCATTTGCCAAAAAAGGTAGAGCTTTTCTGAGCGCTATTGCAAGGGGGCAGGCAAGCAGAGTGACCGCCCGACAGGTGGCGCGCTGCCTTTTTGAGTCAGTCTGCAAACGGGCGAGCACAAAAGGGAAAGGGAGGCACAAAAAGCTGCCATTGCTATAGGTGCCATTTTGTCCAGCAACTGCCTTGCCTCCCCTACCAACAAGCCCTCTGCGGGATCAAGGGCAGAAATACAGAATGGAACTGGACCAAAGGCACTCCACTGATGACCCTCTGTTCTTAGAATGAACTCCATTTGTTACTAGCACACAGCTGATTAGAGTGGGACCTGCCCTCAGGCGATTCGGTTTACAGCCTCTTAGCTGAACTGTGGAGGTGTAGCCTAGTGGTTAGAGCAACTGCCTAGTTCCCAGAAGATCAATTCCCACTGGCACTCCTTGTGACCTTGGGCAAGTCACTTTACCCTCCATTTCCTTGGAAGAAAAGGCTGGTAATATACTTCCCGGTGATACATTGCCAAGAAAGCCCAGAGGTAGCTGGGTTGCTATGAGTCAACATTGACTTGATGGCACTAAAAAAAAAAAAAAAAAAAAGCTGAACTGTGGACTTTTTGACTGTTCAGATCTGGATAATTATGTAGCTCAGTAAAAGCTGATAAGGTTCCCACTGCATTAGAGTTTGAGCCTTAATACTCCACTGGCTGTTACCAAATACTATCTGGTCTCATTTGAGCCTGTTGATGACAGTTTTTAGCCTTGTTAGTTTTTTGTGACATTGTATTAAAAACTGAAGGAAAAACACTATTTAGGGGTATTGTTTGCCTTCGGGGGGGGGGGGGGGGAAGGAGGGGTACATGATATGACACTAGAAGTGTTTGATAGGAGAACTGATTCCCCACTAACAGTACAGACTCGTTAATGGATTTTGCTAATTTAGGGGCAGCCCTGAACTCCACCCCCCCAACCCCCCAGGCGGCTAAACTACAGCAGCAGCTCTGGGAGGGACTTGGTCAGGTGGGATCCTGTTCCTCTAGTCTGCTCTCTCTTTCTCTGTCTCCTCCCTCTAACAAACATCTGAGGGATGCCACTTAGCCATAGATGAAAAAGAGAATGATGATCTCCAAGGGCGTGGGGAAGAGAGCTAAAAACACAAGAGGATGGATGGCGTGTAGCTGGAGAGATATGCGTGAAAGAGCAGACTGGCGTTTGCTCCAGAACTAAACAATGATAAGGAATCCGCATCAGTGTCGTGCAAAAAAAGGCATTGTGAATAGGTAAAATAGAAAAGTATATGTGCATATGTGGAAGCGTTTCTGAGGAAGTGAAACAATAGCCCGCATTTCCCCCATCCTCTTTCCTTTACCCGCCCCCACACTGCTGAAATTCCTGGCGTACTGGGCGACTCCTTTCATATGCCCTGTAAACTGAACCACCCAACTGCGAGCCCAGCAAA
This sequence comes from Ichthyophis bannanicus, assembly GCA_033557465.1. NCBI lineage: Eukaryota > Metazoa > Chordata > Amphibia > Gymnophiona > Ichthyophiidae > Ichthyophis > Ichthyophis bannanicus. Next base: position 208,656,758 of record CM066043.1, on the reverse strand, counting down.
GAAGCCTTGAGTGTAGACTGCTCGCAAGTGGGTGTAGGAAAAGAGCTGAGGTTCAGAGCCTAAAACCTGCCGTCTCGTGCATTAGCTAACCATTTTGGGTTAGTTTTTGCACCTCTTCCCCCAAAAAATAGCAGCTTATGCCCCAGATAGCACATTTCCCCTGCTGTGTTTTTTTTTCAACGCACTGTTCAGGAAAGCCATAAAAACTTTGTGGGTGCTGCGTGCTCAAACGGACATAAATTCATCATAGTCCGATCGCAGACCCTTAAGGTCTCCTCAGACCTCGCGTTAAAATCCCAGCCTCTGCACACGTCTCTGCATCTGCGCTACATAGCTAATTGCTTTGTTACCATCCGTTCAAATGGATTTAAATGCGCTGCTCTTGGCGCAGCCATTTGCGCATGGATGATGCTCGTTTTAGATCACTCCCTACATTCTGCGCTGAAAAATGTGCGCAAACAGCAGCACCCATTGCGTGGATTTAACCTTAGGTTATTCAAAATGCTTAAAAAAACGACACCCTCCCCCTCATTGCTCAGCATTATCCTAATACAGATGTGGATATTTTGGGGCATTCTGCACAAAAAAGATTGTTAATCCATGTACTGGCACATGATTTGAACAGAGAGATGTTTTAAAAAAAAATCAATAAACTAAAGCAATGCATTTTTTTTATTGGACTTAGTACATGCTTCGACTAGCTTTCAACAGCTAAGGCTTTCTTCTTGTGATCAGAACAGCATTGAGCAAAGGATGGCACTACTGGAAAATAGAGGTGTATCAAAAAGTATTCCAAGGATAGTCTCAAGGAGAGAGGGGGAAGGGGGTTAATAGATTGGTGAGCAAAGGTGACAGCGTGTCTGAAAGCCCAGATCCCATGTCTAAAAGGACCCATAGACTCTGGCATGCCACAATGCACTTATCTTACTGTAGCTCCTAATATAAAGGTAATAGTCACCAGAATTTACTCTTTTAGCGCCGCACTTTAAAAATGTAATGCCATCTTGCGTCTCTCCCCCTCACCTGAAAATAGAATCAGTGATTATAGTAAATTTTAAACGGTGCATCTACCAGCAGCATAGTATGATAACTCTTGCTCGGGAAGGGGGGGGGAAGAGGACCGGGCCTAGTGCTGGAAAGACTTGAGGTGAGTGATCAGGGTCAGGCTAACATCACACAACACTAGGCGACTGCCCAGGGCAGCAAAGAGTAGCAGCCGTCAAAGGAAAATGCTAGATCCTTCCTGACAGCCAGACAAACTCTAAGAACGATCAGCACATTCTTTTACTCGCAGGAAGAGTGAGCGCACACATACATACAACGCAAGGTTTAATATTTAAGTGTGACATCCAGTTATGCATTTTTATAGGATTGTTGGCAGAGGGACTGTGTTGGGATACTCACAATTATCTCAGGTGTGTGTGTGCATGTGATAAGGCGGAAAGTTTGCATAGGGTGCCCAATATCTTTGCATCAGCCCTGCATATGATGTCCCATTTAACCTTCTGAGGGATGGAGTCCATATGTAGTCAAATACATGCTCTATCCACATGCTTAATGAGTAGGAGAGGGGATGTTTTTAGACATGTTTTACCCTAAGAAGCAGCAAACCCTGCTGAATGGGAACTGAGGAAAGCTAGTAGAAAAGAAAGCAGAAGAGCTGAAGGGGGGGGGGGGGAGGGGGTGCTTAGCAAGTGAGAATTTGGTGGTGTGATTCTATTCTGACACTCTGACTTTGGACAGATGGGTCAAATAATGGATTTCCAATCAGCCCATATCTTTTTCCCAGCAACAGGAAGTCTTGGGGGTTGAGGGCAAGACTGACAGGGATGGTAAACATGAAGGACAAGAATAATCAATCTCTCTGTCTCTCCCTCCCTCCCTCCCTCCCTCTAAAGAGGCATTTTCTTCCTCAGTTGCTTCTCCCTCCCATTCAGGATCTAGCACACACACTTTTTCCATCTCTGTCTTATCTCTGCTGCATATTCCTCTTTCTCCCTCTACCATTCCCCCCTCTCTCTCTGCTTTCTTTGTCTCTGCCCCCTTCCCTTTCTCTCCTGCACCCCTCCCTTCACGCCTTTTCCGTGTGTGTGTGTGTGTGTGTGTGTGTGTGTGTGTTGCCGGCTTCTTTCTCTCCCTCCCCCCTTCTCTCTGTAGGTTTCCCACTGCTCTCTAGTCTATATTTTCTCCTCTTCCCACACTCCCCTTTCGGTTTTTTTCCTCCTCCAGTCTGCCTTTCTCTTATCATGTTTTTTTCTTATCTCATATTTTTCCTCCATACCTCTGCCCTCTTATCTTTCCTTCGGAAGCTAGTCCAAGAATACATTACGTTAGTCCAAAGGTATCGCTTTATTTTCCTTGTTTTGTTTCTCCTTTTATGTAGTTCCCACTTCTCTGCATTTTCTGCCTCCCTTTGCATCCCCACGTTCCCCTTGCCCAGTCTCTGATGCCTTCTTCTCAATATCTCTGTTTCTTCTTTATTCCCTTCCCCCATCTGTTTGTCACTTTTTCCCCTCTCCTCCTCCCATGTCATTGGTGGTGGTTGTCTCCTCGGTCTCATCCTCCCCCTTGTCTCGTTCTGTCACATAGTTTTTCTTTCTTTTGTGTGCTGCTTGGACTGCTCTTTGCTCTCTCTCTCTCAGATTTCTTCTTTGTGTGGGGGAAGGGTCACCAGTTTCCTTTTGCTCCTTTGTTTTTCCAGCTCACTTGGGAACCAGGGCTGGAATCTGATGCTACCAACCTTCATACACAGCTATCCAGGGACCTTTGGCCTGTTTCCTTTCCCAGATCAATTGGTCCAGCCATTGCACTGATAAGTCTTGGCCAAGAGCCGAGCAGCAGGTGTCCTTCTGGAACCCTACAATCATGGGTCCTAAATCCAGTCACTAGATGTCACTGTTTCACAGTGAGTGGGACGCCTTCCCCAGAGGGGTTGTGAATATACCCAGCTTGTCAGCCCAAGGAGTTGTAACATCTGACCCAGGAATCAAACCCAGTTCCTCCACAGATATTTATTTGCCTGCCTTCCTCTTTCCATCTTTTCTGTTCCAGTACAGTTGGTCTTTTTTTTTCTCTTCCATTACCCACAGATCTCCACCTTGTTTTATCTGTTTTGCCTCCATCCACTTTGTCGTCCTAATTTTGAATTGTAAATAGGTTTGCTGACTTGAAAAGTGGTATATCAAATTTTAAATAAACCAAGCATGGTCTTCCTACAGTAAATTGCAGCCTCTTTTCTCCCTCCTTGTGTTCCTGTTGGCACCTTCTCTCTGCTGGAGGATACTGCATCATCTTCTCTGTGGACCAGCAGGATGAGGCAGCCACACATGGGTCATGACCTCACGATTGCTCTCCAATAGCTCAAGAGAATAGGAAGACTCTTCTGAGCATGTGCCAGCCACCCCACCCACCACAGTGCCCACTCCCTTTCCACCTCAGTGTGTTCTTTCTGGCCAGCTATGCAGACTGATCTTCCTGTTCTCCTTGTTTTCCTTTAATTTGCTTTAATTTCTTTAATTTCCTCGTTTTTTCTATTGCTATATCTTGTTCTTTTCTTTCTTCCCTGGGATTGACTGATCAGAGGAGGACACCTGTGTGAGAGATTTTCCTCACTGTAGTCAGCATGTAGGACCATGTGGGCCATCAGCAGCAAGGCCCTCTCCTGGGAGCGCTCTGCCCTCTGGCCATGCGTTCAGCCTGCCGCGCCTTTGTGAGCAGGTTCAGGCTGCTAGAAGACATCGCAGCACTGCTTCCTTGACCCTCCCCCCCCCATCCAGGGGAGCAAAGGCAACCCTTGTCTTAATCCCACAGCCATGATGGCCTGGTATGCCGACCTCGCATGTGGCCTATTGAGAGACAATGGCGTCGAACCCACTCCTCTGAAGCACACACTGCATACAACTCATACTTGCTGACTCACCGTGAGAAGATAACACAAAAAAGGAAACTCTATCACACTGATATTTTAAAACGCTCCATCAACAAACCACATGCTTTATTCAATATAGTAAAGTCCATAACAGGAGAACCAATCTCAGTCCACCCCCCAATGCCTCAACCACAGGACTATGCAGACTATTTACAATCGAAGATGGTTAAGACCAACGCAAACATAGGCACTAATAATCCCTCCACACCATCTGAAACTTTTCAAGCAACGCCACTATGCAACTTCACCACAGTATCCACTAAAGAGGTCGCCGACATCGTTGCTTCTGTTAATCCCAGCACAGCACCTAATGACCCCTGCCCAGCCAGCTGGATCAAAGAGCTTCGTCATGACATAAGCAACATCCTGGCCAAAATTCTGAACCAGTCCTTCACCACAGGATCATTCCCGCAGAGCCTCAAAAACACCTCTATCAAACCATTACTAAAAAATAGCAAACTAGATCCAGCCAAAGTAGAATCCTTCAGACCAATATCGAGCATCCCCCACCTTGCCAAGATCATTGAGAAAGCCGCCCAACAACAAATCCAGCAACATATCGACACCGAAGCACCATTGGATCCAGCCCAACACGGATTCAGAGTAGCACACGGAATAGACACTGTCCTCACAACCCTGTTTAACGATCTGATCACAGGAATCAACAACATACAACAAGACTTTGTCCTTATTTTCCTGGACATATCTGCTGCCTTCGACTCAGTGAGTCATGACATACTTCTACAACGCCTGAAAGAAAAGGGGATCCAAAATACAGCTCTAAAATGGTGTGAATCCTACCTATCCAATAGATGGCAGCAAGTCAAGGCTGGCCACTCATCCTCTGAACCATTTCTACAAACACAGGGAGTTCCCCAAGGATCGTCCTTATCTTCATTGATGTTTAACATTTATATGCAGCCGATATGCGACTTAATTCGATCCTTCAACGTAAAATGCCTTGCATACGCTGATGACATCCTCCTTTACATGCCATTCTTGATAGACCAACCAGTGCTCTCCCCAATAATTAATTGCTTCGAAGCAGTAACAGATTGGCTATTATCCCAGAATTTACGGATCAATCATAGCAAAACGGATGTCCTATTTGTCACGAGGAACCTCAAATTCACACCCCCTTCATCTCTACGAGTCAACAATATAGAATTGAAATCCAAATCCACAATTCGTTACCTCGGCATCACCCTGGACCAGCACCTGAACATGACAACGCATATAAAAAACATCACAAAGGCAATATACCATAAGATCAGAACTCTACGTCACCTCCGACACTTACTGGACTTCACAGACTACCAAACAACCTTTCAGGCTCTAGTCCTTCCACATGTTGATTTCGCGAATATTATTCTTCATGGCCTTCCACAGTCGACCTTAAACCCGCTCCGCTTAGCCTTGAATGCAGCCGCAAGAGTCCTCTCCGGATCATCAAGATCCGACCACATAACACCCATCATGAAGGATTTACATTGGCTACCTCTTCACGCCAGGATCCAATACAAATCACTGGTTCTTACCTTCAAAGCCCTAAATAACTACCCCCCTACGCCAATCAGCACGCTAATCCATGGCACCCTAGAAAATAGAAGCAGAAGATCTACTGCACGGAACACGTTAGCAGTCCCCAACCTAATGACTAAATGCACAAAAGCTACCTCCAACAGAGCCTTCTCCTTATTTGCCCCTTTAAACTGGAATGCACTCCCCCATGAAATCCGTGGAATAAAAAGCATCATACTATTCAGAAAAGCTTTAAAACTCCACCTATTCACAAAATATTACTCAGAAACCTCCAGTGATAGAAGCACATCCAACAACCTGCAAACTTCCCCCATATACCTGCCGCCCCTGCACGTCATCTCCTCAGATAATGGTTAGCTTCACAAAACTAATGCAACACCCATTTACATTAAAGTATTGTACATAGTTTGAGTTAATATGTATTTAGTTCCCCTGGTTTCCTTCCCATGTTCAATTTCCTGTTCTTTGTAAACTCAATGTTGTTTGTATACATTGTAGTATGCTTGTTTGATGTACACCGCGCTGATTTTAATAGCGCGGTATAGAAGCAAATGTTAAATAAATAAATAAATAAATATTGGTCTTCAACATGGAAGAACCCTCGCCGCATCAGGCCATGCAGAGAGAGTCCTTCGGTGCAGGACACATGACCTGCATTGCAGCCCTGTGACAAAGGGGGGGGGGGAGACCCTTGTACTAATGTTGGCTGGATGGTGGTATGGTCCCATGCCCCACGGACCCACACCTGTGAAAGATTGGGGCTTCTCTCTAGTCTGGAGAGATCTTCCCCGAAGGATGTTTGCTCCTGCAGATGCTTCCTTTACAAGGAAAAGTGGAAGGCCTCGGCTGTTCTTCTAGCCTGGCTGGCACAGACCTTTAATGCAGCCTCATGGTAGGCCTGCACCAGGGGCTGAAAACATACTGATGCAGAATAGCGCGGTATATAAGAGAATGTAAATAAAATAAAAAATAAATAAAATACTTGAGGAACCACCCCTTCACAGCGCTGAACCCTGGCTGTGTGAGCCGACCATGGGAAAAAGCCACGGAGCAACATTCTAATGGCTTCGATGCATGATCCTTGCTCCCAACATGCTTCCTGGGGCTAAAAATGCAGGCACCTGTGCTCAAGCGCTGATGGCAATGATCTTCAGTGGAGCCCCTAGTGTTGGTGCCATGTCGACACAGGTATGGATTGGCCTGGCGCGTATGCCAGAGCCTGCCTCCTGATGGCATTCCCTCGGCTGTTACGAACATCCCGACACAGACTTTGATTGCCATAGTGGGGCTCCATTGAAGCTACTCAGTGCCAGGCCACCCCCACTTCCTTTTCTGCATGCAGTGATTGGACCATACCAGTGTGAGGCAATTTGGGGCATGGTTATGGCCACCTCTGTGCAGGAAGAAGTGCCACTGAAAAGGTGTGCCTTTCGTCTGTCCAATTGCATGACAGGCAGTGCAACCAAGAGCTGCTCTTCCATCGTCCCTAGTTGTTCTGATCCTGGGGCCTCCATCCAGTGCTTGGGACCCTGCGACTGGGACCCTCACTGATAATCTCTCTCTTCAGCCCTGCAGAGTAGACATTGTGGCTGTTCCCGGGCAGAATAAGAACACAGCTCAGCACTGATGGTCCTCTCTTCTTGCATATCTCCTAACGCAGAATACTCTAAGGCACTGAACCTGGCTCTTCTGGTAGATTTACAGTGCATCGGCTGAAACTCCCAGACAGCTCCACAGCACCAGTCCTGAGTTTCTTTTCAGCTGCTATCCACAGTGAATAAGCCTTAACTCCTTATCCAGACTAACCCCCATCTCCTGAACCGGAGCAGTTAGTACTACTCAGCGTTGCTGTGCCACATTGTTGCCTGGAATTCATAGTGTGCTCCAGAATTCCCCTGAGTTACTTTTTGGGGCCAGTCCTGCCCACCTGATTTTAGTGTTTTTGTGCACACCCGGACCATCTTGAACCTCAATAGAGATACTCCCGTAGGACACCTGCCTTCTAATCCAAAGGTGCTTGATTTGAGGCCAGTCTTTTTGTCAAGGCTCATTCTCAAATTTGGCTGTTAACGTGCACCATCATACTGGCATTGCGCCAAAGAGGACCCCTCTTGTGGTCCATAAGATTTGTCAGATATAGACACTTCTCCAGCAACTAAACATCCAGACCTCAATCATACTTACAAACTGTCAGCAACTGGTAGGAAAGAATGAGAGTCAGGACATTGGATCTAATACAGCCTGCTCTTTGACCCAGACACTCTAGATGCAACCCCCCCCCCCCTGTGTTTCTTCTGCTTTCCCTCATCTTACGTCTCTTTCTTATAATCTAATGCAGTCCTTTCCTGACTATTAAATTGTTTTATTTTATTGTAAACTGCTCTGTTGTCCCCACTAAGGGGGCGGAATATCAAGTTTTAATAAAATGAAAATGAAATGAAATGAAAGGCGTATTGAGAGATTCAGTCTAATTTAAGCCTGTAGCATTCAATATGATGGGGAAACATTTGGTATCCTCCTGCCATAACGCACTGATTGCTCTGAGGGTTTACAACAGGGTGGTGATGCATGGGGGATGTCCAGCCTACATGACTTAAGCCCACTGCCTCAGGGCCCTTGCCTCTATAGCCAATCCTTTGTCACAGCACTGGGGACATGACACTTAGGTGCAAGCAAGGCTATTACCTCGGTGCCATGCCTATCGGCCATTGTGTGCCCGGGACCCCATGGCAGACACAGTGCCGTCTTCCCAGAGCCCCAGGGATAGCAGTAAACTCTGTGGCTCAGTGGTTGTACCACTGATCTTAGAACCCAGGGGCCCGTTTTCCCCCAACATTAGTGTCACCCAAGGCCTACCTCAAACCACTGCTTACCTGGCCTGCGACTCTTTCTAGCTATAATGGATCTTTCCACAGGAGGGCTCCAAGCCCTGCACTCTACAGCTCTCATCATCGCTGCGGTAATGCCGGCCCTGCGATGTAACACTCATGTCCCTGTCTCCCTGAGCAGCACCTCCGTTCATGTCCGGAGCACTGAGAACTGATCAGTGTGAAAGAGTAGCCTTTATGGTTACAACAGTGGGATGAGAACCATTGCATTCAAGTCCAAACTCCACTGTTGCTCCTTTAGCCACCTACAAATTCCCCGATAGAGTTACTCAAGCCTTGCGCTAAGAAACCCTGCAAATCTTACAACCCAGACCCTCCCAGTTTTTATACCTTTTCCTACTATTTTCTTTTTAAATTGATCTTGTTTATTTGATTCTTTTATGTGTCAAATGTGTGCATATATAGTCCAAAGCCATTTCACTGGCTGTTTTTTTGGAGATATTGGACATTTAAGGGGTTGAACTACAAGGGTGCCAATAATGTTGACCACAGCTGTATGGTAAGTTCTTCTCATCAACTTGCAACCTATTGAGCCAAGTAAAGGTTGAAACCATTGTGCCACATAGACATCTCCACTGTTACCCATCCTAATTTGACAGCTTTATCCTACCACAGCACCACATGGGCTTTGAAGGGTGGACAAAAATTATGAAAAGAAAAAAAAAGCAATAAAGGACACCACATTCTGTCACAGTCCTCGGCTGGGGAGTCACCTGTGTGTGGTTGACTCATCCTGCTTGTCCATGGAGAAAGTGAGATTACTTACCTGTAACAATGATTCTCCGTGGACAGCAGGATGAGTCAGCCACACAAACACAACTGCTTCCCCTCTAGGATGAACCTACCTACAGCTGCAAAACAGACGGAGGTGGGAAGGGGGTGGGCACTGTGGTGGGGTGACTGGCACATGCTCAGAAGAGTCTTGATTCTTCTGAGCTGTTGGAGAGCAATTCCGTCCATGGCGCTATCGGGAGGAAGTCATCCATGTGTGGTTGACTAATCTTCGTGTCCATGGAGAACCCCTGCTACAGGTAAATAACGTAACTTTTTCCCTTTGGATGTTTCAGGAAGTTGGGGTGAGGGATCAGTAGCCTTACAGCTGTTGCCTTAGGCCTTCTGAAGAATTGTACTGAACTCTCCTCCCATTGCTTCTCCCCTCTCTCCCCCAAATATCTCACCTCTCCTTTATTTATAATGTTTAAAATCTTCTCTCCTGTCTGAGCTCAATTTGCCTCTGGTCTTCCGCAGAAAGTGTAGCAGCCAATTTTTTTTATTCCCCTTTTCTTTTTTTTTTTTTTACATATAGTTAACCCTTGGGTTAGTTATCTCTTTGACTTCTTGCCAGCTCTTAGCATTTAAGTTGCAGGGATGTCTCCCTGCTTCGCAAGTTTGATTGGCTGGCAATAAACGATGTTTGAGAAGTGGAAGGCATTTAATTAAACCGTGCACTTTTTAATAGTCTTAGGACACACCTCATCCAGGGGAATGCAGACACCTGTCCCAAACAGCAATATAGTCAATGAAACACTAGACCTACTGCAGTCCTAGTCCTTAGACATTATGTCTGATTTTAAAATTCACATTCTTAGTTTTGACTGTAATTCTGTACGTCCAGCCAGCTCACTTCCATAGGTCTGCTTGCAAGAAGACAAGACCTGCTCAGGTGATCTTGAGTCTGAGCCAGTACCAGGGGGTCTCAGGACTATTTCTGACCTGTGGACTGGGGTACACAGCCTCCTACTAATCCTTACCTAAAACGGACTTTTTCTATTTGTGTCACTTCTCCCCATCCTTTCCTCTGGGATATAAAGGTCTCTTGTTTCTTTTGCTGTCTCCTTCTCTTCCCCCCCCCCCTTTCCTTCTTTCTCCCCCTCCCTTTGTCTGGCACAGGAAGGCTCTCTTTCCCTTAACTACTTCTCTGTCACTGTCAGCTTTAAGCTCATTACGTAGTAATTGCTTCAGAAGGCTCTAGAATGATACCTTTTCAACAAATGTCTTAAAAGAAGAGCAAGGGGGGGGGGGGCGGAAGGGGTGAGGCTTAATGCACTCTCTAGGCTACTGATGCCTAGTGGCATTTAGTTTCTTCGATTCCTCTGCCTAAATATCCAGGCGGCTCTTGAGGAGTTCCCTGTAATAACCTGGCAGCTCCGCTCATTCCTGTGATTTGAAATGACTCGCACACGTATGTGCCCTCTGTCCTGTTCGCGCTCTCACTCTGTGATATGCGCACGCACCGTACGCACACGCTCTCTCTGGCAGTGACTTAGAACAGTTATAAAATCTGAAAACTCGGGTTTAAGTCCCGACTCCTCTGCCACACTCACCAATGGCAGAATTCAGATTTAGGGCCCCCAGGCAGCAGATTCTGAAAGGGGTCACAAAGCAGGAAGAGTTCATTTTAAAAGATCTAGGAGAGGCTGCAAGGGGGTCCCCTTCTTCCTTGGGCAGAATTTACACCACTGGCACTTACTATATAGCTGTAAGGTTTTCAGAGTCAATGTAACTTTAAATTCTGTTGTGGTTTGTTCCTTTATCATTAACCTCAGCCCTGTGCCTAGTTACATGGATTTTTCTGAAACTCTCTGCTGTCTGTCTGTTGTCTGGGAGGTGAAGGCTAACTGTGCTTGCTTGCTTCTCCCTTCCATAGGGAAGCTTCCTCACCCTGGGGCAATGCCGCATCACTACACAAACGTCAGGGCTCCTTGGAGAATTCCTGTGCTACAGCCCAGCACTAAAGTTCTAATGCTGGGATTCCTAATGCAAATTTAGTGCAGACGTTTTGCTCAGCAATCCTGTAAGCAAATAGCATGCAAGCCTGCTGTGTGTGTGCAAAACGTCTGTACTAAGCCAGACACATGAGCACAGGAATTTTGCTCAGAATACCTGTGTTCCTAAACGCTGATATTATTCTGCGCAGGATGGTATTGCTGTACGCACCACATAGCGGTCCAGCACATGCTTAACATTGTTCCAGTACGCTTTCCCTGTCGGGATTTTTTTTTTTTTTTGAGCACCCTCTCCAGCAGAGCCAGAAAGAAATTGCAGGTGTTGTCCGCTGAAGAAAGAGATGAAAATTCCTCACCAGCATTCACCGCAGACCTATGAGCTAACCCTTAATACGTCTTCAGACCTCATGTTAATATCCCAGGCTTGAGCTTCGCTTTCTGGTCTTCGGCACGCTTCCCTGTATCTGCGCTGCAGAGCTCATGGCTTCATCATTGGCCATTTTAATTAATCTAAGTGTTCTGCTTGTAGTGCAGGCGATAGCGCATTGATTATGCTTTCATTCAATCTCTTGTATTCTGCTGACACGCTAGCGTATAAAGTTGTGTGCAAATACCCCGCTGTCGCCTGTGCTAACTGCAGCACGCTTTGCCGCATCGGCCACTCATTCAGTAACCGCACAGATGAGCTTTGAGCTGCTCAGTGTATTTATTTAATTTGTTTCTGTTGTCCTGATGGTAGAAACGTTTCCCCACAATGTAAATAATGGAAGAAAAAAGCCAGTTGACCCCGTTCATTCTTCCCAATGGTCCTATGGTGCAAGGATAGTCCTCAGCTACCCTGCTTTAGAAGCTCAATTGCTTGTAGGCTATCGCTCCATATCGGGTGTGTTTCTTTTCTTTCTCCGCCATTTTGGGTAGGTGAACATTAAGGGCCCGATATTCAGCAGCAATGGCTAGCCTGGCAGCCACTTCTGAACCATAGACCTGGACATTCAATGCCGGGGCCTTATCTGACCACCGGCATTGAATATCTGAGGCAGCCAGATAGCACTGAAACAAACTGGGCGGTGGCGATATTCATCTGCTGCCCAGTAAGCTTCTGTGATGAAAGTTAGGCCAGCCTTTAATGCGCCCAATGTTCGCCACTTCGCGATAACTGTAAGCGGGTGAATATCGCTGCTGCCTGGTTATCGCCGGGTGCTGCCTCCTGAACTCCCTGATGATACCCAGCTACCTCAGGACATGCAGCAGCGGCACTAGATGTGTTACTGCTGCAGAATATCCCAGGTTTGCTAGCCCTGTTAATTGCTGTCAATATCGGGTACCAAATTCCCATACTTAAGCGATCAGCTACCCCCTCCCAGCACCCGGTTCTTTCTTCCAAATTTTATAATCTAGATAGTTACCAAATCTAGCAAAACTGTTGCCCAAACATATGGCCACCTAGGTTTTCATTGTCGTGCTGAACAGTACCCAGCTGGTACCAACTTGGTTGCTTTCCAAAGAGCTGTAGCTTGCTGGGTCCAACTCAACTACCTTTTAGAATTTTAAACCAGAAACCACCTTCTTCTTCCTCTGTCCTCTGAAAAAAGACATCCTTAAAGACAGAGGGGATGGAAAATACAACTATTAAAAATATTTTTTTCTAGCTAGTTGAGGAAAATGTGAACAGTCTATCTCTACACCTTTTCACTGAATCTGGGTGGTGCATGAATAACCTCTGGGGCCAGCTCTTTAATAACAATTACTAACTTTCATCCTGAGCAGAGATGAAATTATAGTTGTTTTGATCTTGAGGCAAGTATCAGAAGCCAGCTAGACTGAATACTTGTAGTAGGGATTCCGATAAACTGGGCAGGAGAGGAGACCTTCATAGGTAGGGTGTAGACTAGTAGTTCCCAACCTGTGGTCTTTGGACCCCTTGTGGTCCATGAGACCTATTACAGGGCGTCCACAAGACATAAGAAGTTCCATACTACATCAGACCATACGTTCATCAAACCTAGTGACTTTTCCCAAGAGTGGCCAATCCAGCTTGCTTACTGCTCTTAGCGTGGGTGCTCTCCAATACTGTATAACAAAGAGAAAAACAATATAGAGGCCGGTGGGGATTGACTGAGGGGAAGAGAGATTGAAAGTAACTGGCTGGGGAAAGGAGAGAGATAGGAACTGGGATTGGTGGAAAGAGAAAGAGGGCTGGCACTGAGGGGAGGAGATGATCTGGGGGCCCCTGAAATCTTTGGAAGTTAATAAGGCTTGTGGGAACCTCTGGTGTAGACTGTCAAACCAAGGGCAGTTGCTGTGCAAAACTGCTCCCTGAGCAAGATTTGCTTTGGGCAACACCTCTTCCCATTCAGGCTTGCACACTTGCAGACTGACTCCAAGGATGATGTGGCATCTCTCAGCTTGGCTTCCAAGGTAGTTGCCCTATTTGCCCTGCTCAGTCATTTGGGAAGAGGAGGTAGTACCCAGCGTTGTGTTTTGCCCGTATAACGCATTAATGCTACTGTGTGTTGTAGTGATATAAATGCCGGGAAAGAAAAGTGATTGGAAACCATTTGCCTCTCCTCATTTTGCAGACAGGGCTATTGGAGTGATCAGTCGAGGGCAACCAAATGGTTTTCTTTGTGGCTAGCCATGAGGGACATTTTGGGACATGTGGCAGCAATGAAAGATTGCACATAAAAGCCTATCACAGGTAATGAAGTGGATGATACAAGCGAGAATAAAAATAACTGGGCGCCTTTACCCACCTGAGGGTGTTCTCTCCACGCGCTGGATAGGTGATCACTCCCTTGATCACGTTTTGATGCAATAGTGCCACCGTGCTTACTTACCTTTTTCCTGTGCTGCCTGGCTTGCATTGTGCGAGCTCTTCTATATGTTTCTCTAGGTATAAATGCTCATTTCTTGAATATATGTTTGGAATTTTAAAAAAACCAACCCATAACAGAGACCCGAAGGAAGACATAAGAGCAGAGGTGCTCCAGGGTGTTGCTCTTGAGATTCGATTCAGTTACATGAAGCGCTCTCTCCCTCACTTTATCCTCCTTCAGCTTTTTGAAACCTTTGGAAATTCTCTCATCCCACGTCGGTTGTTCCAGCCATACTAGTTAGGTGGACAGATGGCTCAGTCATTGCTGATGGTAACCTACAAGTGCAGAGAAGAAACCTCAAGCCAGTTTGAGAGAAAGGGATTGAGGGCAGGCCCTGCTCACAAGTCACCTCGTCTTGCATGGCTGTGAAGAAAGGAAAATGAGTTGAGTGCTCTTAAATCTGAGGGCAGTTCAACTGGATAGAAAGCAGCCTCCTTTATTTCTCAGTGCTGATCATTAGAAATTGTCATTATTTTTAGGTATATTGTATATGAAGGTTTTGGAGGTCTCAGGTTCTTTCTTAAGGTGTTTATTAATATACAGTAGCATTTCTGTATGATTTCTTTGGGAGGAGAGATGAGCAGGGCCGCCTCAGACTCCTGCTGTAGACTGATCTCAGACAGATTGGGGAGAGGGAGGGGGAGCAGGGCTGGCTGTGACCTCCTTTGACAAGTAAAAGGTTGTAGTTGGAGCATTCCATCGAAGTGACAGCAGGGGTGGATTGGAAGTGAATTACCCAATGTAGCCATATGGTTGCATAAGTACACCCTCAAATACTTCAGTGCCTCTCCTTATTAGATCCCGATCAGGTTTCACAGTGTATTCCAGGAAGGACCTTAACAACAATAGGTGTGGTCATAACAAAAGATAACACATCACCTTGTTCCAAAAAAAAACCCATGCAAAATTAATGACTTAGTAAGGAGGCAACCTTAGGAATAGCAAATCCCACAGAGAAGATAATGAAACTAAGCAACAGGCCGGTTGATATCTTGGGAAAAATCATTGGTAGTCTTTCTTTAAAAGAGAGAGAACACTGTATGTGTGTATGTTTAAATCCTACGGCATAGAAGGCCATGGTATAGTCAAATGCACAAAAGAGAAGACACGGACTGGTTTATAATTCTTTGCTTGAGAAGATACGAAGTCTCCTTTTAACGCCTAAATTACTATTCAAAAAACATTTGAATAACCACTGTTCAGAGCAACAGGCCAAAGCAGCTTATTAGAAATAACTTAGCATAATATGATAATGGGGTATTTTTTTGGTTCCTTTGTTTTGGAGCAAAGGTACATTTTGAAAATTAAATGGAATCATGTCACCTCTTTGAGATTTTACTACTATTGTCATTCTTATAGCTTATATAATTTGACTTTTATGAATTGCTTTGTATATTTGTCAGGAAGGCGGTATATAGATGTAAATATAAATAAATAAAATAACATTTGAGGCTTTAAGAATGTTTCCTGGCAAGCCAGGCCTAGAATGCTTCCAGCAATTAAAGAATGTTCATGCTAGGGCAGGTCAAAAGAAGGTTGGTTTGGAATATATGTAATTCTCCATAAAAAAAGAAAGCTATCTAAAGAAAACCAGAAACATCATACACACAATAAGACAAACAGTATTGCTCACGTCACATGGAGAGTCAGAAAAATCAAAACAAAAACAAAAATGCAAAGCAAAGTCACCTAAATTTTTTTTTAGCAATCTTTATTCTGCTTGGAGTAGAGGAGTAGCCTAGTTGGTTAGAGCAGCATCCTAGTAACCAAGCGACCAGGATACTCCTTGTGACCTTAAGCAAGTCACTTTACCCTCCATTGCCTCGGAAGAAATACCTGGCAATGTACTTCTGGTCACACTTTCAAGAAAACCCAGGGACTACTGGGCCAGCCTTGACTCAGTGGTACGCATTGCATTAGTCTACTTAGATCCTGTAGTATCTTATCCCCCTATAGATTTTATGATCAAAAATTAAACTTATCCAAATGTATTGGGTTTTGAAACACATAAATAGCCCCCTGAAGTGTAAAAATACACCTACAGGGGAAGCTGAGGGAAAAAGTCACCACCAAAGCTAAAACCTGAGGCTTCAGACCCCAAAACCTCTTCCTACACACGAGTATTATGGGACACATCAGGAAAAATTTGTAGCTTCTAACCACAAAATAGATGATCTTTATTTTTAAAGTAAAATTTTCAGTATTAACAATTTATCAATTTCAGATATAAAAGTCGCCAATTAAGTAGATCTAGTATGAATCATATCTGTAGAATCGTCCAGACAGGCTGTTAAATTCTGATTTTCATTTAACGCTAACATATCAATGTCCCACGCGTTCTCTTTCACATTCTGGATTTTAGTATCTAGATAAGAACAATTAGGATCATGGTTAGCAATATTGAACATCTCCTTAAAATATTTCCTTAACAAAATTTTTGCAGACGGCAAATGAGTAAACGGGAAATTTAAGGAAATGCAAATGTCTTGCCTTTAAGGAATTTTCAACAGCTTCCAATATGAAACGTCATGGATGGTTTTTGTTTTTTTTATGTTTTTTTTTTTTTTAGGATGTTTTAAATTGTAGAAACATTTAGCTGTTTGTAACGTATGAAGCTATGAATCCATAACTTAGGTCCACTTCTCTACTGTAGAAAATTTCTGGTCAATTTCCGGAAGCTTGGCAACCGTTTCTAGTATAAAAATACATAGAGGAAGCAATTCCTTTAATCATTCACTGCCAAATGTCTAATAGAGTAGCTCTCTTGTTACCCGATGAAATTACAAGATTCTCACCTGCTTCAGGTGGCCGAACCACCTTAGGTAGCTGAATACCACCAGGTCAACAGAATATTAAAACAATCCAGCAGAAAAGGAGGGAACCAACTGACTCCTTTCAAAGTAGGAGAGCCTCAACAAACTTCTTAAAATTCGTCGAGACTCTCCTCCTTTGCTGGTTATACTTTGTTGCTAGTGGTGATTGGTTCATGTAGTGTGTGTGCTGCATGATGTAGTAGTGATTGGTTGATGTAGTATGTGTGTTGTATGGAGACAGTCTGATAGTTATACATTTTATATATGTTTTTGTAGAAAAAATATTGTATCAAGAATTCACTATGTGTTGATATAATTAATAGTATTTGAAGTATAATATAAATAGCATTAATTGTGTTTGATTAAAGTTATTTAATTTATTTTGCTGATTGAATAGGTGTCCTTTCTGATGTGAATTGAATGATTATTATATGGCTTTTGAAGGCTGAATGTTACTTGTTTTATTATTATTTAGGATATTATATTTCTAACAGTTGTGGTGTTTATTTATTAGCATTCCTTTCAAAGGAAAACCAAAGAGCGAATAGGGAAGTAAGGAGAAAAGAGCAATCATTACAGAAAAAATGAGGAAGAACGTAGACATGAAAAGTGGAACAGAGGCAGTAAGATAGATAGTTAGTTAAATAGAACCCTGGAACAGTGCATCAAAGAAGTAACTCAAAGGATAGGGGCTGAGGAATTAAATGCACCATCTTTCTTGTCCTGTCTTATGCGGTGAATCTTGTTTTCACACTACAGCGATGGCAGGAGGCCTTTTCATGACTGAGTTGGAAAAGGGTGTCTACATGTGGGGTCAGGGGAGTGCACTGGAGTATAAAAGGGCCGAAACAATAATTAGACCACAGATATACTGCCAGGTATTGCAGACATCTGCTGGACTCTAACAAAGAAAGAACTCAGACCTGCTGAGTTCCCTGTGGCACACCCAGTTAAATCCATTGTTTAAGCTTAGTTTGTCTTCCCTCTCTCTCTCTCTCCCTCCTTCATCGGACAGGTTTGGACACTACCATGAGGCTCTGATACTCAACTCCCTTCACCCCTCCCCCTCTCTCTCTCTCTCTCTACCCACATGTTCTGGCCTACCATGCGGCTCTGACCCACATGTTCTGGCCTCTATCTCTCTCACACTTCACACATGCACACACACAGACTCAATGATGCACACTGAAACAGCTCTGTAACAATCACTATATACCTCTGTTCAATACCTATGTATTAAGCCTATTTGTACATAAAAACCTTTCTCCAAGCCACACCTGTTTGCTTGTCTTATTACAATACCCTCCTGCGTCTGTGAAGTGAAATGAACCCAGGACCAAGCGGAGACTAGACCAGAGATTACATATTCAGAAGATTACATATTGATAATTTTTACTCATTACCATGTAAATATCTCATGTATATCATAATTGACCCCTGTTATACAAGTTACTCCTCACCATGTAAATATCTCATGTATATAGTTACCCCTGTTATCCAAGTTTGATCACCTGTTCGATGTAAAACCAAACAGCATGTTGTTATGGTCGTTGTGTTATAATGTAAACCGCGCTGATGCCAAATAGCGCGGTATATAAGAGATTGTAATAAATAAATAAATAAATAAAATAGTTTTTTTTCCCCTCCCCTCCTCCTTGAGGGCCGAATAGGTCCTAGAAGCATAGGGAATGAGATCATTTCTTTGTGGACAAGTAGGATGAGTCATCCACATAATGGATGACGCCATTCGATGGAGCCTTGAATAACCCAGTGCTCAGAAGAAAACTTTAAAAAGAAATGTTCTAAGCATGTCCACTGGTGAGTTCCAGTTCCTCCTTCAGTCTTCCCTCTCCATCTTCCTACTTTGTGGATAACGTAGAAGAAAGAAGAATGAGAGAGCTTTCCAACATCTACTGAAGAGTGTCAGCTTGGCTCAGCTCAAGCCACTTTCTAAAAAAATGCCCAGACTGCGGGAGAAGAATGAGCATCTCGAAAGACAACAATGTCTGCATCCGTTGCATCATCCTGGCATACTACATGGAGGCCTGCCTGCTCTGAAATTGGATGTCTCCCCAGTCTCGCAAGCACAGAAGGCATGCCCTCAAAGATTTTCTCGCAGGGCAGTCTTCCCCGGTCCTAGAGGCCCCAGTTTGCGCACTGGCCTGATTCTGCTTGCCACTGGCCTTGCTTTTGTTCCTGCTACTGCCCTAACTCTGCTTACCTTCCCCACTGCTGGCTACCACAGCACCGTGATGAATGGGCAGACAGGAGCTCCACTTAATGTTGGGACCTCTGCCTCCCTCCCACACACTGGGGAACCCCTTCCAGGCAGTTACCATGGTGTTGGCGTAACTCTGTGCACCTGCCAGTGCCAGCAAGGCCACACCCACTGACACTAGGGAAGCCTTTCCCCCCTGCTCAGTCGACACCCTTCTGGGCCAGGGAATCCCACCTTCACACTGTCCATGATGCTGAGACTTCAACTGACTCCTGGTGCAGAGAAAGGGAAGAAGCTAATAGTTTGTCAGCACAATGAGAGAGAGGACAAAGAACACCAAAGCAGCAGAGACGCCTCTGAAGACTGCAATGATGCCATCTCTGAAAACACCCTCTCAGCTCCTCCTCCTGCTCATTGGACTGACCAAGGAAAAGAATCACCTTCTCCAGGCTCCACTTCTCCACCTCCTCAAAGATAACCAGTGCCCCCAGCCACCGCTCCTCCTCTATTTCCAAGAGGCACATGCACAATGTACTACCATGCCTGCTTCTCCTGCACCAGCTCACACTGCAACCACACCACCCCCTGGATCTCTTCAGATTTGTAGTGCAGCACTTGCAGGCACAACCCTCCTCTATCCACCTGGACCTAAGACACCATCTAACTGGACCTCAGTGGAGGCTGACGCCCCTCCCCCTCCAGGTCTCTCCCAAGAGCACAGCATTTCAGACAGAGGAAGACAGCCTCAGCTCCAAAACCCTTTTGGACTCATATGGTATGAGCAGACCTTCCACCTATGGGTCACCTGACTCCACAGGTATCCCTCCAGACTTGTCGTTGCTTCTAGTCATTCCAGTCTCATCACCAGAAGACCTGATCTATCCCAAATTCCTCCAGAAGCTGACTACCAGCTATCACTATCACTCTACAACAGTGGTTCACAACCCAGTCCTCTGGTACTCCCAGGCCAGACAGGTTTTAAGGGTATCCACTATGAATATGCATGAGAGAGATCTGCATGCACTGCTTCCATTATATGCAGATCTATCTCATGCATATTCATTGTGGATATTCTGAAAACTTGACTGGCCTGGGGGTACCCGAGGACTGAGTTGGGAACCACTGCCCTACAACAAGCCAGACCCATACAACAAAGTCCTTGGTATCTTCAAGTACTTGGAGACTCCAACACGACCGCATCAATCCACAATCATAGAATCGGCTATGAAGAAGTTGACGAGCTTCCCCTTGCACTCCAACAGCTTCCTGGAAAGGAACATAAGTCACTGGACCTGGTAGGCACAAAGGTCTTCCAAAGCTCCACATTGAATGCCTGTATCATCACTCACCAATTCCAACTCATTCTCTGCCACGACTCCTACAGAAGATCCAAAGGGAGGGACGCCATGGCACCTTTAAACATAGTCTGGATAACGCCCATCCTGCAGGACATAGAATCGGCATTTTATGCATTTGAGATTGCTTCCTAAACTGCAATGGTGGCCATTGCCACCAGTTGAATCTGTGGATCTGAGGCTCTCAGCCAAGTCAGACACCCTTGAATACTTTGCTAATGTCCTCCGCTCCAGAGAAATCTTCTTCAGAAATGAGGTCAAGGAGACAGTCAACAACATTAAAGACCACGGCACCACACTATAGACCTTATCTTCCAAGGGCCTGAACTGCACTCCTATGCCCAGAAGGTAGTATCGCTCGCAGTACTGCAATAACTACTCCACCTCAAGCGGCTACAGTTTGTACCACAGATGGCACCACAAGCACTCAAAATTCCAGCCTCAGCACAACATAGACTGACTCAGGGAGCAAAAGTACCAGAAACAGCCCCCCTCCAAGACTGCACCCAGTTTTTGACTGCTGGGGCACAAAAGCCATCCTGATCAGGTGCCACCTCTTACACATTGTGGAGGTCTAGACCATGATAACAGACAAATGGGTCCTCTTTGTTATAAAGCATGGCTACCGCATCAGATTCCACACTAAACCCAAACTCTGTCCATGAACCTCAGCCACAGTTTCAGAAGTGCTGGGCCCTCTCCTCCTCACAGAGATTCAATCTCTGCTCCTGAACAGAGCCATAGAACCAATCCCTCTAGCAGAGATCAACCAATGCTTCTATTCCCATTATCTCCTCATCCCCAAGAAAACAGAGGGTTTTTATCCCATTCTGAACCTGCAGCTTCTCTACGTACATCCTCAAAGAGAAAGTCCGACTGCACTCCTTGGGACCATCCTACCTCTCATCCAGCCCAACAACTGGCTCGCCTCCCTGGACCTCCAAGATCTGTTATACCACCATTCAGAAATACAACATTCACATTATGGCAGTTTACAAATGCATCCAAACAAAACTAAGGGACCGTAGAAATGGTATGGATAGGACAACAATGTGTACCTTAGACAATGAAATATAACTGAGACACAAAAGGTAGGGCTGGTACTGAGTTGCGCTTGAATTCAAGGACAGCCCAGGACTAATAACACAGGGAAAATATAAGTCAGAGATGGTCAGCATAAGAAAAGCATTAAAAAAACTGGGTGTGCTTGACTTTTTGAATTTCTTCAACAAGCATATTGGCATGGGCTTCCTCAGTCTCTTTGCAGAGAACATGCAGAATCTGGAGGTTCGCCACTATTACTACTACTACTTTGTCATTTGTATAACGCTACAAGGCATATGCAGCGTTGCACATATACACATAAGAGAGAGACTGTAAACTCCTATTGAGAAGAGATTTACTCTCTCCATCAAGTGCCTCCTATATGCCACCTATCTCCCATGGGAACACAACACGCTTGCAGACAACCTCAGCTGGCAGTTAGACCCTCACGAGTAATCTCTCCATCCTGATACTGCAGCAGATCTGCCAATGGAAATGCTCTCCATTTTGCTCCAAGCGGCTGTCCCCATGCAGACTGGCCCCACCAACAGCTCCTCTGTGCTTACCCACCCACCCACACCCTGGATAGCCAAGACACTGCTAAAGACAATAGGCAACAAGGCCCACATCATCTAAATCGACCGCCAACCCCCGAGGCCAAGACAGACATGGTTTCTATGCCTGCTTCACCTGTCCCAAGTGCCCACCATGCAAGCTACCGCTTCTCCCAGACTTCATCACACAGGACAGGAGTACCATGCTACACTCCAGCCTAAAGGCCCTCGCTCTCTCTCCACATGGATGTTGAAAGGGTGACACTCAACCCACCCTACCTGACTGCCGAGGTCACAAACATCCTGCTAGCCACTAGATGTCAATCAGCCAGAAGATCCTAAAGATTCTAGTTATGATGCACTTCCAAACAACTCAACCTCTCAGATGAACCTGCTGGGCTTGAGACTTACTGAGAAGGAAATGGCACTTACTACTATGGGTCTTGGGCTGGGTTCACATGTTCAGAAGAACCCTTTTTTAAAAGGTTTTTCTGAGCTCTGGGAGAGCAAATCTGTTCAGAGCTCTGTCAGATGACTTTACCCATTGTGTGACTGACTTATCGTATTGTCCACAGAGAACCTCCATTACAGGTAAGTAACCTGGCTTTATCTAACTGTGAACTAAGATTGGCATGAGGCTTAGAAAAAACAGTCATGGGGCTGCTGGCACACCCTTCCAGCCACTCTTTCCACAGGTAGGTGACTCCCAAGAGTGCCTTCTTGTTAGTTCACTCCCATATTAATCTAAAACTTCTTTCCATTTTCAGTGGTGACCATTTCATATATCTAATGGAGATGGTTTCTGCTTCCCATGAATCTCCCATGGTCTTTGTGCTTTGTTTTCCAGATTCCCAGCTTAAAAATGTTCTAAATTAAGGTTTGGATTCATTTGTGCTTTTTCTTTGTACTCTGCCCATTTACACCCCCCCCCATCTCTGGAGATCACCAATCCAAAGAGTGTCCTGTGGCAATATGAGCATGGTATATATATCTTGTATTTGGTTACACTATTCCTCTAAGTAATAATTCTATAGTAAATTCAATTGAAGAGAGGCTTAGAGGCCTGTTAAGCCCTTTCCAATGAAATCCTATTTTATTTTAGATAGGGTCAAAATGTTCCTGCAAGACCCATCAGTCAGTGAGGATGGTGTAAGTAACAATAACTTTTCTGACTCGTAAAACACAAATCCTAGAACTCCACTTCCCTATTCTTCTCAAGGGCAGTA
Source organism: Ichthyophis bannanicus (assembly GCA_033557465.1). NCBI lineage: Eukaryota > Metazoa > Chordata > Amphibia > Gymnophiona > Ichthyophiidae > Ichthyophis > Ichthyophis bannanicus. Next base: position 208,633,588 of record CM066043.1, on the reverse strand, counting down.
TCTCCAAATGGGCCAGTTTTGGTATACCATGACAGTTGTGAACCTCACTCGTAAACGATGTCACTATGTGCCTGGCTGCTCTGTCACTTTTAGGCCATGTCTGCTTAAAGTCATCCTCTTACTTTCTGGTTCTGCTCAGCTGGGTCCGAATGCTCATGCTGTTCCTGCTCAGGTTGATTTGGTTTATTATTTTGAATATTCCAACTTTAACCATAAATTGCATGAAGGCAGATTACAATAATAAAATATACATCATATAAACAAATGTTTACATATTATAATGACCTCATTAGTTTTGGCTGATCCAGTTTGATTGTGCTAGCCCATGGCTTGATGATGACCTCCATTAAGGAACACAACAAGCAGTGAGTGTAAAAGTGTGACTTTTGAACCTCTTAACCACACACTTGAGAACAACGTTCTAAGCTGTATGGAAGCCCTCCACCATGCTGATGATGATAGGGGGAGGTGCGGCAATATTGCAACTAAAGATGTGATTCCACCGTAGCTCCCCCTACTGGCAGCAGCATGGTCTGAGAACTTGCACGCAGCTCGGCACGAATGTTGCTTAAAAGTTGGAAATCAGAGTAGCTATACACAGCCCACCAAAAGGACATCTCATGATACAAGGAGCTTTAGCACCAGAAACACTTTAGTGGACCCTGACGGGTTCATTTCAGGGTTTAACATCTTTTGTTGGAGCAACCTAAGAATTCTAGATTCTGTTGTGTATGAGTAGACCTCTCCAGAGGTAATCTGAAGAAAGCTATGGGGAAGGGAATTTTGTGGTCTTAAGCCCATTTACATAATCATCAGCTATGGGTAACTTTATGTTGAGCCAACAAAAGGTAGTGCAACCTGCTACTGGATCTCTGTATTAACGGATCCTATTGCAAGGAAAGAGTATGAGATTCTTCAGGACTTTGAGACTCTCTCACACTTTTCCTCTTTCCCTTCTGCAGCAATGAAAGCCTAGTTGGAAGGCATGAGAGATGAACTGCCTCATGGACTCAGGAACACAGACAGATGCTGTGGTGGTGCTGTCCTTGGCACAGGCAGCAGTTTTGGGTCTGGTGTCTGAAAATGAGCTTTTTGGTGCTTCCATCAGCCCCAATGGCTTCTTCCCTGCATCAGGGAGCAACTTGATGGAAAAAGGACCAGCAGAAGCAGAACAGCCAGATGGTGAACCCTATCTGGAGACTAGAGTTCGGGTTGCAGTTGAGCCACAAGAAGAGGAGGCCTTGGAAACGGAAAAGCACACAAGGAGGAAAAAAAGGCCTCCGGTTAGGCTGGTTCCAAAAGTAAAATATGAAAAGGTAGAGGGGGAGGAAGTATATGAGGTGGCATTGCAGTCTGCTCATGAGCATATACAGAGTGCCCCCCCACTAGCATCTGAGGAACAGGCATGTGAGGGAACTGTTCAAAGTAGTACTGTGAAAATGATTGACCTCAGCACATTCCATAGACGGCCTCGGCGCCTTCGCCACTTGCAGGGGCGACAAAGCCAGAATGTAGATATCCAGGGTTACCATCACAGTCTTCAAAACCCTGCCCAAGGTTATTCTGAACCATCTATGGACCTGGCCCCAGAAGGCACAGGATTGGAGACCAGGCAGACCCAGTGTAATTTTGAGCCTAGTTCACCTACATCAAATGAAACTGAGATCCTACTGCCAAAGTCACCATTGCGAGTAGAGAATGGACCAAACTATGTTTGGCAAGAGTCCACGGAGTTTGACACAGACACAGTCGGGTCCCATATTGAGCGCAACAAAAAGGCTCAGCTGGACCGCCTGGATATCAATGTTCAAATTGATGACTCATACCTGATAGAGGCTGGTGACCGTCAAAAACGCTGGCAATGCCGCTTGTGCGAGAAATCCTATACCTCTAAATACAACCTAGTGACTCACATCCTTGGCCACAATGGGATCAAGCCCCATTCATGCCCGCACTGCAACAAACTCTTTAAGCAACCCAGTCATTTGCAAACCCATCTTCTAACGCACCAAGGCACGCGGCCCCATAGATGCGAAGTGTGCAACAAAGCATTCACACAGACAAGCCACTTAAAGAGGCACATGTTGCTACATACAGATATCAAGCCCTACAGCTGTCGATTCTGTGGCCGGGGCTTTGCCTACCCAAGTGAGCTAAAAGCACATGAGGTGAAGCATGAGAATGGTCGGTGCCATGTATGCGTGGAGTGTGGCCTGGACTTTGCCACACTTACACAGTTAAAGCGACACCTCTCCACTCACCAGGGACCAACAGTGTACCAGTGCCTAGAGTGTAACAGATCCTTCCACTACCGCAGTCAGCTGCAGAACCACATGCTACGGCACCAGAATGTTCGGCCCTTTGTCTGCACCGAGTGCGGCATGGAATTTAGCCAGATCCATCACCTCAAACAGCATTCTCTTACTCATAAGGTAAAGTTGCATTTCTCTCTTTCTCCCCCCCCCCTTGCTTTTATTTGTGTTTTTGAGACTGGAAGTGACTTTCATGCTGGAGTTTGAGGATTTGGGTCTACTGTAGATTTCCTAAAACTGGACAAGTTGAGATTATCAAAATAAAATACAAGGGTCCATTTTGTAATTATTTTTCAATATCTATTCGTAGAGTCAGGTAATTTGTTTAGATTCAGATTGAGAATCCGATAACCTTATTGGCATAACTGTTTCACACATGTTGTCAAAGTAGTACATGGTTTAGAAAAACTGTTTCAGGGGTGGGTTAGGGATTCTTTTGGCCCTCTTTAGCAGTTCAGAAGGATACTTCTGTTTCTTGGTGATTGCACTGCTATACTCCCCCCCCCCCCAATGCAATCAGACTCCTCACTCCTACAAGTTGGGTGCAATAGGACCAATAGGGAGGAGTGGCCTAGTGGTTGGGGCAAGTTACCTCAGGCCAGAAGGTCAGGGGTTCAAATCTCACCAGAGGACATCAACTTTGGGCCGGAAGGACTGGGGTTTCTAGTCCCACAAGTGCTCCTTGTGGTCTTGGGCAAGCCACTTAACCCTCCATTGCCTATGTTCCCTGTAAGTCTTAGTGTATGTGTCTCATATCCCCTCATGTTAAATGTATCCCCCAATTGTGTTATGACCACTTTGATTGAAGGATAAGGTGGTATACAAAACTGTCTAAATATTTCCCTTCCCAGATTTGACCATTTACAGCTTGTATTGATCATTTTCACATCTCCCACAATATGAAGCCTGTTGAGAATTCCTGATTCTTAAATAAGCTAATGGAAGTAATTTAGCAAGTTAAGGAAAATCAAATCAGTTAGTTGGACCTTTGGGAGATGATCAAGCCACTAGCTGTTGGTGTCCTGCTCTTCATGAAAAAAGTCATTTGAGCCCCACCTAGTGGTGAAATTTCCCAACAACAGGTGCATGATAAGAAAGTGTTAAGATCGAGTCCTGTAAACATTTTCAATTATATTTTTAAATTCTTGTTTTTGGAGACAAGGGGACAACAAATATTAGATGTGGGATAGATAAAAGAAGAAAATGTAGCCTAGAACAAGTGCCCTCACACTGATATATAGTGTTGAGTTTGAATAGCTCTCTGTTTTCCTTATACTTAGATATTGAGAACTAGCTTGCTAGTAGGAAAATAGAACTTCAAAAACTTATCTCCAGGAACAAGCAGGAATGTAGTCTTCACATATGGGTATCGTCGATACAGACGGAGCCCGCGCTTGAACACTCCCCAGCGTCCTATGGGAAAGCCTTTGGGAGCATCCCACTGCGCCTACACTGCTGCCTTCCCGCCTTTACAACTCTCCCTCTTCAGTTTTTCATTTTCCGCGGAGCCAACAGGCAGCAACTCCTGTCACTTCAGAAAATTTTCTTTTTTGTGGTCACGTCTGCCTTCCTGTCAACGCCTACACCGGTACCACCGTTGTCTTTATTTTCTTCTAAAAAAAGAAAAAAAAAAGAAAAAAGCTTTTTCTTGATGGTCTGTCCCCTCTTGTTGCTTTGGCGCCATTTTGGGCACTAGGCCCTGTTTTCTTTCAAAATGGAGAAACCAACTAGTGGTTTCAAAAAATGTTCAAAATGTGGCTGTACCATTTCTGCTACCGACACCCATAACTGGTGTCTTAAATGCTTGGGCCCAGACCATTCTCCATCGGAGTATCTCCTCTGCAGAAAGATGACTAAGAGGGGCCTGCAGAATAGAGCTGCGAAACTCGGCACCCTTTTTGCCTCGGATGCAATGTCCATTGCATCGACATCATCCAGGGCTTCATCTTCCTCCCATGGATCTCAGGTAACCGAACCCAGATCTTCTTCGAAGACTGGTCGGTCCTCAAAGGGTAGATCGCCTTCTAAACATCGAGATGCTTCTAGCATTGCCCTCGAGGAGAATACACCGACCAAACAACCCTGGCAGGAGATCCTTGCCTCCAAAGCATTAACGGGGTCCCAAGATGTTCCCGAGGCTTCCACCTCTGGAGAGCTTTTGGTGCCATGTTCTGGGGTCATGGCCCGCTCTGCTGGTACCGACACCCAGACATCGTCAGGCTCCATGGATCAACATATCCTAGCCATTGAGAGCAGTCTTGTGGCCTTGTTAGCAGCCTTCGTACCACTAAAGCCACTACAATCGGTTCCGCAGCCATCTGTACTGATACCGGTACCGGATGTATCTGCATCTACTGTTGCGCCGTTCTCCATGCTACCACCCATGCCGGCCCTAGAATTGGTATCTGGCATAGAGGGTCTGGTATCGAGGCATTCCGATGCCAACTTCGATCTGTACCGTCAACAGGCAGTACGAGAGCACCCGGCCCGTCGATACTTTGAGTCTTCCGATTCCGATGATTCTTATGACTCCATCAGTACTGGAGCGGTTCTTCTGGAGGATCCTTCTCCTTCACCGCAATGTCGGATGTCTCCTCCGGAGGACATGTCTTTTCAAGACTTTATACGGGATGTGGTTGGGGCCTCTCGATCACCGTGACCCCCGAGAAGGAACCGAGAGCTGAAGAACTTTAAATTCTTCAGTATCCGGCAGCCCCTAAGGAGGCCACAACCCTTCCTATACACCAGATTTTGCATGATCTCATGCTTAGAATGTGGGAAACACCTTTAACGATGTCTCCACGTTCTCGAAGGCACGATACAATGTACTGGGTACCGCAGTGTCCTCGATTCCAAAAAATGCAGTTACCACACCATTCCATGGTTGTGGAATCGGTGATGCGCCGGATGAAAAGTGCCAAGACACATTCCTGTAATCCTTTGGGCTCTGAGGCGAGGACTCTCGATGCCTTTGGTCATTGATGTTTTTAGGCCTCTATGCTATCGGCCAGAATAAGTTCTTACATACTCTACATGGGTATGTTTCTTCGAGAGGTTATTAAGGATTTGGAACTCATGGCTCCTCTTCTCCCCGATGACAAGAGGGCCGATTTCCTTACTCTTGTTAAGCATGCCCAAAATGTTTCTAAGTTCATGAACAAGGCAACCTTTGATTGTTTTGAATGCATTAGCAGGACCTCTGCTATTTCTATCGGTGCACATCGGATTGCTTGGTTACAAGCATCTGATTTAGAGCAGTGGGTGCAAGATAAGCTGGGGAATATTCCTTGCACAGGAGAAAACCTCTTTGGCAAGGACTGGCAGGATAAAGTTTCTCAGCTTGAATCCGAGAACACTACCTTAAATAGACTATCCAGGACCACTGCCAACCCAGCTAAGAAAAAGACAGTTAAGAAACCCTTTTTCACAAGAAAAAGAAATTCTATCCTCCTTACACCCAAACAGTCCACTGCCCAATCCATGCTCCCCAAATGGGACAGCAGCAACCAAAACATCAAAGAAAGGCTCAAGTCCCAAGAGCTCAACCAGCTCAGCAGACACAGCCTCTGCAAGGTCTTTGACTCCTTTCTAGAGAACCTAGTCATCCTTCCTCTAGAAATACCAGAGCCTCTCAACATTCCAAGCAGACTGTTACTTTGCCAAGAGATGGCAGCAGATAACATCAGAGCATTGGACTCTCTCCATAGTGACAGAGGGGGTACAAACTCCATTTCCACAGTTTGCCCCCTCTCTCTGCTCCACGAGAGTTCAGTTCTCGGCCCCCCTCACCACTCTCTTGTGTCAAGAGGTCACCTCACTCCTTGCTCAGGGAGCGATAAAGGAGGTACCTCTTTCTCAACAGGGCCTGGGCTTTTACTCCCCCTACTTCCTTATTCCAAAGAAAACAGGAGGGTACATACTGGACCTCAAAGAGTTAAACAAGTATCTCTTCTGAGAAAAATTCAAAATGATCTCTTTCAGAACACTTCTCCCTTACATTCAGAGTCAGGATTGGCTATGTTCTCTAGATCTAAAGGACGCCTAGACACATATCCTTAATCATGCAGAACACGGGAGGTTTCTTTGATTCCTCTTTCAGGGAAGACATTACCAGTACAGAGTTCTACCCTTTGGCCTGGCTTCCGCCCCAAGAGTCTTCAAAAAATGCATGGCAGTAGTAGCAGCATTTCTATGGACTCTAGGGATATTCGTCTTCCCCTACTTAGACGACTGGCTGATCCGAGCACCAATAGCACCAGAAGCCAGCTCTGCTCTTTCCTGCACGATGCAAATCCTGCAATATTTGGGGTTGGTCATAAATCTCCCAAAATCCCATCTCACCCCTTCTCAGTCTCTAGAGTTCATAGGGGCTCTTCTAGACACACGGCCGTCAAGGGCTTTCCTGCCACAACTTCACTGTGCTTGAATAGTTCAACTGGCTTCTCAAGCAGCTATGAAAACTTCCCTAACTGCTCGAGAAATGCTTCAGTTGCTTGGGCATATGGTGTCCACTGTACATGCGGTCCCCTACGCTCGCCTACACATGCGAGCAGCCCAGTGGACCCTAGCCTCTCAGTGGACTCAGGCGTCAGGTTGTCTTGTGGACAAAATCAGAAACTCTGCATGACTCTTATTTTCAAACCACAGAACAATTTTTTGAACATAATTCAACAACAATACTTCTCACAATACAAAAAATCCATCATCCCCCCCGCACAGGGAACCTTCCAACATACTTCATATTTCAGGGTCTGTGTTTTTCCCCATTAATGATACGAACTACCTCCCCCTCCCTCCTCCCCCCGAGTTCCCCTCTCGACTGCCTCCTTACACGCTATCTCCCCCACCATCAATTATTTTCCAACATCGCCGTCCACTGAATGTATTTCCCCCATACCATTAGGAATTTTTTCTGACTGGCCCTCTTGAGCACTGTCAGTTTACTCATTAAATAAATCTGTGACAACATTCCCTTGAACTCTGTTAGTGTGGGAACCGCTGCCGTTTTCCATTTCCTAGCCAGCAGGATCCTCAGTGCCACTCACCCCAAATCAATAAATACTCCCTCAACCTTGGTTAAGAGAGGGGACTGCACACCCAATAAGGCTGTCTCCAGTCTTAGTTCCACTTCCCTCCCCAGAATCTCCCCCAATAAACCCATTACAGTTGCCTACACCCTATGCACCTCCCCACAGGTCCACCAAATATGCAGGTATGTGCCCTGCCCCCCACAGTTCCTCCAGCATTGGTCCGATACATATTCATATATTTTATGTAGTCTAACTGGCGTCAAGTGCCATCTATATAACACCTTATAATTGTTCTCAATTAAGTTTGTAGCTAGAATGCCTTTATACCTACTCACATAAATATGCTCCCATGTATGGTCGCACGCCTCATTTTGTCCCTTCAGTGGTGGCAAACCCTAGAAAACCTTCTCATAGGGTCACCTTTTCAGCAGCCACTGCACCAAGCTACCTTGACGACGGATGCATCCAAGTCAGGTTGGGGGGGGGGGGCTTATACAGACAATCTCTCCACTCAAGGTCTCTGGACCCAGCAGGAGACTTGTCTTCACATAAATGTACTAGAACTCAGAGCCATTTTCTACACTCTTCGAGTATTTCAGGACCATCTGCGTTACAAGACAGTTCTTGTCCAGATGGACAATCAGGTAGCCATGTTCTATGTGAACAAGCAGGATGGGACAGGCTCTCAGGCGTTGTGCAACGAAGCTCTACTCCTCTGGTCCTTCACAAGAGGCCTTCAGATTCACCTTCTAGCGGTGTATCTCCCAGGCACACAGAATCTCCTGGCAGACAAACTCAGTCAAGTGCTGCTGCCACACGAGTGGTCTCTTCATTTAGAACAGATTGCTCGAATTTTTCAAATTTGGGGAACCCCAGATATAGACCTATTTGCAAGTCCTCAGAATGCCAAACTTCCCCGATTCTGTTCCAGAATTCCGGCTTGGAACAGTTAGGCAATGGATGCTTTCCACCTCCTCTGGGGTCAGGACTTCTTGTATGCCTACCCACCCATTCCCCTCATTTCCAAGACTATTCAAACTTCAGAGAGACAGGGGGCATATGATACTTATAGCCCCTTGCTGGCCACAACAGATGTGGTATCCACTACTTCTACGTCTCTCTCAAGACAGGCCTCTGGAGTTGGGATGTGCTCCAGATCTTCTATCCCAGGAGAACGGGACGCTTTTGCACCCAAATCCTCAGTCTTTACACCTGATGGCATGATTGCTGAAAGCTTAGAATTCCAGGATGTCAGCCTCTCTCAACAGGTTAAAGATATCCTTTTGGCCTCAAGGAAATCTTCCACAAGTCATGCCTATGCCTTCAAGTGGAAAAGGTTCTCTATCTGGTGTTCAAAGAAGGAACTTAATCCTTTTTCAGTTCCAGTAGAGGTGTTTCTGGAGTATCTCCTCCACCTTTCATCTTCTGGACTTAAGACTAATTCAGTAAGAGTCCACCTTAGTGCCATTGCAGCTTTCCACAAGCCCTTTGATGGACAGCCTGTCTTCTCAGTCGCATGTAGCACGGTTTGAGAGGTCTATTCTTAACTAAGCCTCCCATTAGACTACCATCTGTGGCATGGGATTTAAATCTTGTCCTCGGACAGCTCATGAAGCCACCCTTCGAGCCCTTAGCCACTACATCCCTGAAGTTTCTTTCTTGGAAGGTAATTTTCCTAATTGCCCTCACTTCTGCAAGACACATTAGTGAGCTACAGGCTTTAGTGGCTGATCCTCCTTACACAAGGTTCCACCATGATAAAATAGTTCTTAGGACTCATCCTCACTTTATGCCAAAGGTGGTCTTGCCTTTTCATTTGAACTAGTCAGTTTATCTTCCTGTCTTCTTTCCTAGGTCTCTTGCTCAGAAAGAAATCTTCACACCCTAGATTGTAAATGGGCTTTTAGCCTTTTACCTTCAGAGAACTAGCAGCATAGAAGGGCTTCACAGCTTTTTGTTGCCTTTGATTCCAGTCACCTGGGGTTACCAGTTTCCAAGAGAACACTCTCCAGGTGGATTGCAAACTGCATATCCTTTGCCTATGAGAGTAAGGGATTTTCTCTCGAAGGTCATGTCACAGCTCACAATGTTAGAGCAATGGCTGCCTCTATGGCCAACCTTCGCTTGGTGTTGATTGACAAGATCTGCAAAGCAGTCACTTGGTCCACGGTCCAAACCTTTGCAGCCCATTACTGCTTAGAAAAGGACTCCCGTCGGGATGCCTCGTTTGGCCAGGCTGTTCTCCAGCATCTCTTTCAGACTTAGAACCCGTGTCCTACCCCATGTCCTGGGTTTTGATACCAGAGATCCTTGAGAGGAAGCATGACCCACCTCAGCGTGGGTTTAGCTGCTCTCTGGGGTCATCTCCCTGGCATCTCTAAGCTTGGGAGACCCCATATGTGAGGACTACATTCCTGCTTGTTCCTGGAGATAGTGTAGTTACTCACCTGTAACAGATGATCTCCGGGAACAGCAGGAATTGAGTTTTCACAACCCACCCACCTCCCCTAGGAGTTGTATCTCTATCTCTCTCTCTTTCCTTCTCTCCTTTTATCTCAGCTACAAACCCAACTGAAGAGTGAGAATTGGAAAGGTGGGAAGGCAGCAGCAGGCGCAGTGGGATTCTCTCAAAGACTTTCCTATAGGACGCTGGGGAGCATTCCCACGCGGGCTCCGTCGGTGCCGACGATACCCATATGTGAAGACTCAATTTCTGCTGTTCCCGGAGATCACCTGTTACAGGTGAGTAACTACGCTTTTCTTCCAGTCTATAAAGACAAATGACTTCACTCCCAAGTACAACCTGAAAAAAAAAAGAGGGTTTACCTATAAGCTAAACTAAGGCATATGTCTGATATTATCCCGAGAAATTAATTAGAATGTACATCTCCATTCATAATGCTCCTGCCTTAACTCTTTCAGGGAGTGAAGGAGTTCAAGTGTGAGGTATGTGGACGGGAGTTCACCCTGCATGCCAACATGAAGCGCCACATGCTGATCCATGCCAGTGTCCGTCCCTTCCAGTGCCACATTTGCTTTAAGACGTTTGTACAGAAGCAGACACTGAAGACCCACATGATAGTGCACTCGCCTGTGAAGCCATTTAAATGCAAGGTAATCCTTGTGCTCTCTTACCAATTAGCTTACGGAAGAAGAAAAACAGAGAAAATAAAATGCAAGGTTGGTGAACAGATTCTCACGGGAAGACCTCATTTTAGATAGGATGTGGAGAGGGGGATTTGCTTGCTTATTTAAAATACTTGTATACTGCAAATCATAGAATTCTAAGCAATTTACAGAAAAACATAAGAGAATTATATACATACAAACGGACAAAATAAAAATTAAGATCTTGTAAACCTAATATAGTTTTTTTTTGTTTTTGTTTTTTAAGAGTATGCATGGATAAAATAATGGGCCTTTACCCTCTTTCAAAAGTCCAATAAATCTGACTGCAGTCTAAGGCCTTCTGGCAGTTGATTCCAAACTTTGGGGCCAGAGATGTCTAGGACAGGATGTGCTCAGTTTCTCCAATATTTTACCAAAAGGTTCTGCTGAAGGCAGAGGTCACATCTATTTGCTGGCAAGTCCAGCGGGAGCAGGGATTTTATAAAATAGGACATTTTATTTAAAAAAAAAAAAGACCCATTTTTTTTATTGGTGCAGCCAGAAACATCACAGCTTCCTGGCTGCAGGAACATAGACAGCAAGTCCCGAGTCAAATACACAGTCTCAAATAAGGGCCAGTAACATATCCCCCAACCCCGCCAGCCCTTAACAGGGGGTCACCCTGGTGTCTAGTGATAAGACAGCAGCAATTGGCATTGCTCATGCCTTATCAGACACCCGGGTTCAAAATGACATATCTGACGCCCAGTAGATGTTGCAGCTTGACCCCCTAGTGGCAATACCTCAAGGCAACCACTAGGGGTCAGAGACACCATTTTGAACTCAGGTGTCTGATGGGGCAGGGGTGATGGGGGATCAATCCCTGCCCCTTCTGATAAGAGCCGGGGGGAGGGGGCGGCAATTTGGCTTTGTGTCAGGGCGGTGGGGAGAAGGGGGTTCCATCAAACTTTGCACCCCCTCTTCAAGCTGGCACTTGTGCGTGCCTTGGGGCAAATGGAAAAGCTGACTGCATCCAATGGGTAGTAAACATGAAAATAACGGCTTTATGAAATCATTATTTGCATGGGTATGTGCTTCTACAATGAGCGCCATAATGACCTGGGTGCTCAAGGGATTAAGGGCCCCATGTAGATTGGAGTTTTTTTAATGGGATTGGGGGGGGGGGGGGTTACACAATGCTGGATATTCCAGCAGTCTACAGATTTGCCAACCCCCTGACCATAGAAGAGCTACAACCATGTATCACGGCAAATCCACAGCGCTGTCACAGACCGTGGAGAGCTGGCATGGCTGGTGGTAGATGTCCATTCTGGAGTTTTAAAATGGGCAGTCCAACACTCTAGAAGCTCCTACAGTGGAAGCCATCCTTTAACCAGTGAGGGTTGCATTACGAGGGAGCTTGTGGCTGTCATCCACTAGGGAAGATGAGAGCACTGCAGAACTGAAAAGTCCTCCTTCTGTGCCATCTTTTTCTGGCTTCATCAGCATTTTCAGGAGCAGAAATTGTGGGTTTGGGTTTTTGCACAGAAGGAGTTAGGATAGAGGGCTGGATAGTTTTGTGGGTGGTTTTAGATATTGTTTTTTTATACTTGCGTTAGGATTAGTTTTTGTTGTGAAGTGTATTGAGCTTCAGTCGGAGTAAGTAAGTGAAATAATATGACATACTATACACACCATACACAGGAAGAGAGAAGATAATGGAAATATGTCTTTTAATCGATTCTTTTTAGGTTTGTGGAAAGTCTTTCAACCGCATGTACAATCTCCTGGGACACATGCATCTACATGCAGGAAGCAAACCTTTCAAATGTCTGTACTGCTCTAGCAAGTTCAACCTGAAAGGCAACCTGAGCCGGCACATGAAGGTCAAGCACGGGGTCATGGACGTCAGCCTGGACAGCCAAGGTGGGTAGCTATGTCTGGCCTGGCTTTCATTACTAAGAAAAATGGGTGTGCTACTTCGGCATGACCTTTGAGATCTGTGTGGCTCTTTTTTTTTTTATCTTTGGCTAGTAGTTTTACTTGTACAATAATTACCACAGCTGGTATCTCCGTGTCGGCACGTGTGTTGAAAAACAATGCGCATCGACTATCTTTATCTTTATAAGCAGCTTTGACAATCTACTGATTATCAAAAATAATTCAAAAACAAAAAAGTGACAGACTACACCATTAAGTACTGTACAAAACAAGGCTCAAAGAGAAAACGTCCTGCTGAGGAAGAGCTGTAGAAAATGTCAGAAATTCTGGGGAAACATTGGTATAATGTAAAAATCATTAAAATGCATAGAAGACATAAAAAAGGCATGGATTTAATTGCCACTGATAAATATTCAGGGACAGACGTTGATAAACAGTTTAGGGAAGAGCAAATGATAAAGATCAAAAGGCTTCTAGAAAGACATTTCTACTTCAATAAGCCTCGGTTTGGGGAAAAGCCTATTTATGCACACTTTTCCAGCAGTAGGTAGCAGTAGCAAGTTGCATTTAGGTACAGTTGGTATTTCCCTGTAGTAGTACTACTAGTTATTTGTATAGCACTACAAGATGTACGCAGCACTGTGCATGTACAAGTAAGAGACGATCTCTGCGTGTCGGAGCTTACAGTCTAATCAAGAGCGACCACACAACGACCGGAGACTAGGGGGAATCTAGGAGAATGGCAAGATACAGATAGGTGATGAGGGGATCAGGATCCAAAAGCAGCCTCAAAGGCTGGTTTTCTTAGCCTGGATTTGAATAGGGCCAGAGATGGAGCCTGGTTTATTAACTCGGGTAGATTGCTCCATGTATATGGAGAAGCAAGGTGGAATGAATGAAGTCTGGAGCTGACGATGGCAGAGAAAGTTCAGATAAAAGGGATCTGCCAGAGAAGCAGAGTTCCCAAGGGGGGGGAAGGTGTAGGGAGTAATAAGAGACGAAAGGTAGTGAGGAGCTGCAGAATGAAGGCACTTATAGGCCAGCAGGAGAAGTTTGAACTGAATGTATAAATGAATAGGGAGTCGGTGAAGTGTCTTGAGAAGAGGGGTTATGTGAGCATAGTGAGACTGGCAGGAGATTAGCCATGTGGCTAAGTTTTGAACAGATAGAAGGGGAGAGAAATGATTCTGATAGAGACCAGAAAGCAGCAGGTTGCAATATTCTAGGCTGAAAGTGACTAGAGAGTGAATAAGGGTCTTAATAGTGTGTTCAGAAAGGAAGGGACGAATTTTGCTGATATAGAGAAAGCTAAACTCTATTGTTTCTATCTGTTGGATGTGTGCAGAGAAAGAGAGAGAAAAGTCAAAGATGATGGCAAGCTTGCGAGCTGAGGAAACGGGGAAAGTAGAGGAGCAAGGCATTCAAAGCTAAACAATAAATTATGACAGCCGGGGGGGGGGGGGGATCCTGATCCACTAAGTCTCCTGTTCATCTCCTATGTGTTTCCTTACCATTCTCCTAGATATCCATTTGTTGTTATGTTGACTGTCTTCAGAAGACTGTAAGCTTCGAAAAGCACAGACTGTCTCTTACATGTCTCTGTACAGTGCTGCATATACCTTGTAGAACTATACAAATGATTAGTAGTAGTAATAATAAGGCTTAAGAATTGCCTAGGATGCTGACATCCTCCCTCTAATGATTTCAGAAACCTCTCTCCTATACCCTCATCTTCCTATCCTTGGCGACTTTAATTTACACCTTGACTCTCCAACACATCCCCACGATGCATCCTTCCTTTCATTACTCCAATATGTACGCTACCCAACTCATTCGGCTGGCCACACTCTTGACCTTTATCACATCTGCTCCCCTCCCACCAGGATCTCAACCTTTCAGTGTCTTGGTCTGACCATCTTTGTTTCCTTTTCTCTTCGTCCTATTCCCTTTACCACTACAACTCCTGCTGTTCCTCCTTCCTCTTCTGTTCTCCGCTGCGCTTCTGCATTCACCCTTCAACAGTTTCCCCCCTCTGATCAGCTCTTCCCCCCGAACATTTCCTCTCTTGACCTCATCATCCCTGGTTTCACCCTGATCATCGTCCTCGTCATCATTCCTCTCTTTGTCATGTTGAGCACCTGTGCTGCAAGCGGCGCTCCACCTAGTCCCTTGCCCACTTTTGCTATTGTCACGCCACACTATCGTTCCCTCATCCATTCTGCTAAGCTTTCCTACTATTCTGGGCTTATCTCATCATCTTCCAATTCCTCCCGTCAGCTGTTCTCAGTTCTCCGCTCCCTGTCATCTCTTCACCCCTCTACTTCCCCCACCCATCCATCTGACTCCCCTGATCCTGCTATCTTAGCATCTCACTTTTCGGATAAAGTTATTGCCCTACGACATTCCTTTATCACCTGTCTGCCTTCACTTTCCCCTCCGCTTCCTCCTCCAACATCTCCTCCGGCCCCTGCGACCTTGTCCTCTGTCCCTCCCCTCTCCTATTCCTGGGCTTCCTTTTGTCCTATTTCATCCGCAGAACTACTTAAGGTTCCATCATCTTCTCATAAAATCACCTGTCCCTCTGATCCTATCCCTTCCTCATGGCTCACAGCTCTTTCTTTAGCTCTTCTTCCAATTGTCCTCAGTATCTTCAACTCCAGTCTTTCCTCCGGTATTTTCCCCCACTCTTGGAAGCATGCCATTATTTGACTAATACTCAAAGAAACCTTTACTGGACTCTACAATCCCTGTACACTGGCTCCCCATCTCCAACCTTCCCTTCCTTTCTAAAATCCTCGAAAAATTGTTTTTTGCTCAGCTTTCCTCACCTCTTGATGCCACTCTTGCACTACACCCCCATCAATCCGGTTTTCGTTATGGCCACAGTATTGAAACTATTATTCTCTCGCTCCTCAACAAACTTCACTCCTCTCACGACCGTGGTGATATTTCACTGGGATCTCTCTCCTGCTTTTGACCTAGTGGATCACCATTCTCTTCTCTCGCG
The DNA here is from genome assembly GCA_033557465.1 of Ichthyophis bannanicus. Classification (NCBI taxonomy): domain Eukaryota; kingdom Metazoa; phylum Chordata; class Amphibia; order Gymnophiona; family Ichthyophiidae; genus Ichthyophis; species Ichthyophis bannanicus. The sequence continues at coordinate 208,618,190 of CM066043.1, read as the reverse complement.
CCTCCATGACTCAGGGATCTCTGGCTCTGTTCTTCAATGGTTTCATTCATTTCTCTTCTCTCATACTTTTTCTGTTCTCTCTACTACCTCCGCTTCTCCTGCCACCCTTCTACCTTGTGGTGTCCCTCAGGGTTCCATGCTCGCTCCCCTCCTCTTCAGCATCTTCCTAGCCCTTCTCGCACTTATCATTCAGCAATACGGCATCGTCACCTACTACTACACAGACGATATCCTTCTGGTCCATCACACCCCCTCCTCAGTTCTGTATCTGACTTCTCTCAACATCTGCCTTTCCTCTGTTTCCTCATGGATGGCATCTAGTTTAATTTATTACAATTTCTTATATACCGCACTATTGTCAGCGCGGTTTACATACAACAAAATGACCATAACAAACTGCTTGGCTTCACATAGAACAGGAGTAACAACTTGGATAACATGTTTTGCTTTACAGAGAACAGGAGTAACAACTTGGATAACACGGGGGATGCAAACTGAACTAATTACATATGTACAATGAGATTGAGTGCTGAGAATTTAGGGTGTTACATGTGTACAGTAGGGTTGAGATGTTATCTTGAGGAGGTAAGAGGAGAGGCAATTAGGTAGGGGTTAGGTTAATCTGGTAGTACTGTGTAAATAAATGGAATTTGAGAGCCTTTCTGAATTGTGTTAGGTCAGTAATTGCACGGATGCCTGGTGGTAATGCGTTCCAACATTTTGGGGCATAGATACTGAATGCCCTGTTAGATGTTGCGATTGTGTACTTTGTTGAAGCCTTTGGGATTAATAGTGCATTTGTAGATAGGGATCTCCTTGTTCTGTTGGGAGGAATGGGTTGGATGATATCGGTTAATGAAGGGGAGGTGATGCCATGGATGGATTTGAAAGTGAGTAACAAAGATTTGAATGTAAGCCTTCCTTGTATGGGGAGCCAATGAAGCTGTATTAGGATAGGCGTTATATGGTTGCATCTTGCTGCTCCCACTAAGACTCTGGCTGCGGCATTCATGGCAAGTTGCAACGGGTTGAGTGTTGATTGAGGGAGATCTTGAAGAATAGCGTTGGCGAAGTCAAAGTGTGGTAAGATCAGGGATTGGTATATTGTCCGGAAGTCTTCAGGGTTTAGAAGGGATTGCAGGTGTCTAAGGGACCGGATTTTGAAATATATGGCTCTGACTATGTTGGATATATGGGTTTTCATATCTAAATGTTGATCGAGGGTGACTCCTAAGTACCGAATTGTTGATTTGGTTTGGAGCTCAGCCTCATTGACCTTTATATGAGGTGGAGGGCAGAAACTCTGGTCTCTGGTGATGAATAGCACCTCAGTCTTTTTGTGTTGTATCCTAAGATTTTTGTGTTGTATCCTAAGATTTTCAGTTATCTGCATATCAATCCATCTAAAACTTTTGCCATCTGGTTTCCCTTCTCTTCCAGTGCCCCCCCCATTAGTTCCACTTCTTCTGCGTACCCCCATTCCTTTGGTCTCCACTCTCCGCTAGCTTGGTGTTACTCTTGACTCTTCCCTTTCCTTCAATGATCACATCTCCTCAGTTGTTCAATGCTCCTTTTACTTCCTCCGCCAGATTTGCTCTGTTTGCCCTTTTCTCACTCCCTCATCTCTTGCCACCCTTCTTCTTTCTTTAGTTATAACACACATTGAGCACTGCAATGTCACCTTAGCCAGCCTCCCCCAGTCCCAAATCCTCCAGAACACTGCTGCTTGTAGTTTTACTCGTACTTCCCACACCGAGCAGATCACGCCGCTTCTTGAAAAACTCCACTGGTTACCTATAAAGTTCTGTATTCAGTATAAAGATCCTCACTCTGATCCATCACACTATCCATACTGGCACCCCCCCCCCCAGTACCTCTCTGATCAGGTCCATCTGCACCGCTTCCTCCGTTGGGTCCACTCCAACCGCCTTTCTCCCCTCCCCCTCAGCAACATACCTGGAATCAACCTGAGCTTCTGCCTTCTTCTTCCTTGGACCCCTCCTGTGGAACTTCTTTCTCTGACCTTTTGCCTAGAACTCTCCTGCCCCTGTTTTAAGGCGCTTCTAAAAAAAATCACCTCTTCGACTTCCGGTGACATCATCGGAGCGCATGGTGGAGTAGCAGATAAGCTCCGCACATAAGGCCTGCCATAGAGAGGAAAAACACCCCAAAGGGCGTAAAAAGAAAGTGTCGACATGAGGAGGAACTAGGGGAGGAATACCCCAAGCACAATTGGACTGAGCGCGAGCCGCGGTACTCACCTGAAGCACTGAACACGCGGTGAGGGCGGCCTGAACGGAATGGCGAAGGCCGGAGAGTGCCGAGAACAGGGCAAAGTGTTTGTACGTGAGCAGGAGGAGGGTCAGAGTGAGCTGAAGTGACAGAAATACACTGCCTGACTGTCCGGAGGAGAGCTGGAGGCAGAGAGACTGGCGATTCAGGGAGGCGCAGCTGAATCGGGAGTAGTGAGAGGTCCGAGTGAAAAGCCACGTGTCGGGAGGAGAGGAGAACAGTGCGATTGCACGGCGGTGCAACAGGCAGAGCAACCGACACCCGGTGGAGAAGCTGGTGAGCCCAACAGCCCGGAAGTGCGGGGGGAGCAGTGCGAGTGTGCGTGTGGAGAAGGAAGAGTTGAATCGGAGGGAGAAGACGGCATCCAGGGGAGCAAAAAACAGCAGGAAGAGACTTTGAAGTGTGTTGCTGTACAGGCAAGCAACATCAAGGCTACCCTGGGAGTGCAGCAGCAAGTAAGCCCGGTGATAAAGGCAACATAAATATATAATTAAGCGGTTATCCTTGCCAGGAGGAACAGTTGTGCCTTAGTCAGTGTGAGAAGTTAACGGACCAGACAACGCACTCCTCAGGGAGGGGGAGAACAGCAGAGCCTTCCATAGTAGCCACTGCACACGGAGTGGAACTCAATAAAAATAAGAAATGGATAAATCAAAAAGAAGGGTCCGTGAAGAAAAAATTGGCAGAATTTCGCTCCTCCTATGCATCATCCAGAGGAGGGAAGGAGGGAGAGAAGGCAGGTAAAATGATGGTGTAGTTACCGCCAGAGCAGTTGGAGGAGACGGAAGGAGAGGAGTGCTCGGGAATGGCTGAGAAATCAAACAGTGGCTTACAGAATTAAAAAAGAAGGAAATCAGTGGAGTAAAAAACGAGTTAAGAGACCCTACAAACACTTAAACAAGACATCACAGATCTGGGAGAGCATGTGGAAGATACAGAGGTTCAGTTGGAACAACAAGAGGTAGCTGTGGGGAAAATCCAGAAGGGCTGGGAGGAGTTGCGGCAGGCTCAAGAGGAGATGAAGGTCAAAACGGAAGATTTGGAGGACCGTTCCCGAAGATGCAGCATCAGAGTGCGAGGCATCCCGGAGGATCCCACATATAAGAACAGTGAGGCAGTGGTTCAACAAGTATTTGGAGAACTATTAAAAGCCGCAGCTATAGCAGAGGAGGATGAAGGGGATCCTCTAAAAATAGAAAGGGCGCATAGAGGGCTGGGGCCCATAAGGGGCAATCATCCAAGAGACATTGTGGTCTGCTTGAACTTCTTCAAGATGAAAGAACGCCTACTGGGAGCAGCTAGAAAGCTAAGAACCTTCCAGTGGGAAGGATATAAGTTGGAACTGTTCCAGGATTTGTCCCAGGGAACACTGCAACGTAGACGGGAGTTAAAGGAGATTACAGCTTACTTGAGGAGGGCCGATCTGAGATATAAATGGCTGTACCCGTTTGGATTGCTGATTACAGTGCAAGGGCGGTCGCGGAGAGCGAAGACAAGGGAAGAAACCTGGAAGGCGCTGAGAGACTTAGGAGCAGCAAACCTCCCTGAAGAGGCTAGACGTCCAACTAAAACAACTGACAATGACTCAAATACCTCTAGGGCAGATAGCCTGAGGTGGCAGAGAGCAGCAGAAGGTGGTAGGAGATTGGAGAGACTGGCCAAGGATCGACAACGAGGACCTGCTGTTCCCTTTCCTTCTCCTTCCCTTATCTTTTTAACTATTTCTGTCCTCTATTCTGTCCTATCTCATAAATGGCGTTCTTTTCATATTTTCTTAAATGATGTAGTATTGTAAACCGCTCTAATGCTTCGGCCTGAGCGGTATATCATATGTAATAAACCCAACCAAACCAAACCAAACCAAACTGTGATGGAAAAAGAAATAGGCAGAAGTTGAGGACAACATATGGACTTGAGCCAGATGACGCCTAATAAGGAAAGGGTTTTGGGTGGTTGATATATGTACCATATAGTGATGCTGGTTAGTAATGGGTTGTTAGAGGGAGGGGTGAAGGAGGGGAGGGAAGAGGGGTGTGGTGGAGGGGCTGGATAAGGAAGGAGGAGGATCTCGGGCAGGGTAGGGGACGAGGTATTTGCTTATGAGAAGCGAACACAATAGCGGTTGGGTGGGGGATGGTGGGGGGGCAGGGGGTTGAGAGAAGGGGGGAAAAGGTGTAAGGAGGGGTAGATGGAGTATGGAAGGACGGAGGAAGGAGGGGGGGCAGAGGATAAAGGGACAGGGGTAGACTGAGGTCCGATATTTGATCACCATTATGGAAGTAGTATCTCCTATGTGGAGAAGATGGAGAGGAGGAGGGGTGGAAGGAGAGAGAGGGAGGGGAAGGGGAGGGGGTGGGTAAGGGAGGGGGGTAGATAAGAGGTGAGGCACAGAAGGAGGGGGTAGGAAAAAACTACAAGGTGAATTAAAAATTGTAACACTAAATATTAAAGGGCTTAATTCGCCATTTAAGTGGCAGACACTATAAAAAAGTAAGCCGTCAAAGAGCGTCGCTAGTGCTCATACAGGAGACACACTTAACAAGGGCAACAGAACATATGGTCAAGCTTACAGGATATGGGAAAGGTCTGTATGCATCAAACAGTGGGAAAAAAAGAAGGGTGGGGTGGCAGTTTTTATAGCCTCCAAACTTAAGGCGGAGGTACAGAAGGTAGTCCGAGATAAAGAGGGGAGATTTATACTGTTACGCATACAAATTGGGAATAAATGGTATTGTATTATCAAATGTCTATGTACCAACAGGGGGGGCAAGGGGCATTTTGAGCAAAATTAGAAGCTGAGGTGGGGAAACTAGGAGATGGAAACATTATCTGTGGGGGAGACTTTAATTTAACATGGAACCCAGATAGGGACGCAACAGGGAAACGTGAGGGCAAAAGAGCAGATAGGAGAAAATATCGCAATTTTGTTGCACAGCATTGTTTGATGGACCCATGGCGATTCCATCATCCCCAGAAAAGGCAGTTTTCATATTTTTCTCATGTACATGGATCATATTCCAGAATAGATTCTATTTGGATAACAAAGGAATTGGCGGGTAGAGTTAAAGGGGCAGATATGGACTCTATAACATGGTCAGACCATGCATTGGTGGAGGTCAGGTTGACACTGGAGGGGGAGAGAGGAGATACACAGTTTTGGCAGTTAAATGAATCCCTTTTGGAGGATGAGCGGGTTTGAAAGGAGATAGAGCGGGAGACAGTGGAATACTTTAGATGGAATGATAATGGGGAGGTGGCCTGGGGGGGAGTGTGGGATGGATATAAGGCAGCAGTGCGGGGAGTTTTCCTAAAATGGGGGGCACATAAAAAGAGGGAGACGGAGGAGAAAAAACGGGAACTGCGAGAAAAATTAATGGAATTGGAAGCATTAGATGGGCAAGAGGGAGGTGGAACGTATAGAGGCCAAGTGCTGGCAGTTAGAGGGCAATTAAATGCTACGCAAGCAGAAATTATAAGATACCGAATGCAATTATTGAGACGGGTTCTTTGAAGGGGGAAATAAAGCGGAGCAATATATGGTGCAGCGATTGAAACGAAGGAAATTAAGATCACAAATATTGCGAATTAGGGATCGGGAAGGGAAATTGGTTTATAAAGATGGGGATATACGAGAGGCCTTTAAAAGATATTATCAAGAGCTGTATGCAGCTTGGGCCCCTCCAGATTCGGAAAGAATACAAAGCTATTTGGATTCTATTAAGATCCTGTCACTGAGCGAGGAGGAACAAAACCAGATAAATACCGCAATCGTGGCAGAGGAGATCCTGCAGGCAATAAAACAGCTAAAGGTAGATAAGGCTCTGGGATTAGATGGGCTCACAGCACAATTCTATAGAAACTTTAAAGAGCTTTTTACAGCTCCTTTGCTGAGGTTGTTTAATTTACCAAGGGAGGGGGGGTACTAGCAGCCACTATGGGATGGGCTGAGATTACAGTGATACACAAAGAAGGTAAGGATCCACAGGAATGTACGTCGTATAGACCAATTTCCTTGCTTAACTTAGATGCCAAATTATTGGCTAAAATATTAGCAACCCGTTTAAATAAGGATATTGGGAAGTTAATCCCTGAAGATCAAGCGGGTTTTATTCCAGGGAGGCAGGTGGCGGACAACATTCGGAAGACTCTGAACACTATTTGGTCGGTGGGGCAAAGTAATCAGGAGGCCTTGTTAATGTCATTAGATGCGGAGAAAGCGTTTGACCAAGGGGTGGGTGGCAACATTATATCGGAACTCGACGGCATGCGTTAGGGTAAATGGAGCATACTCTGCCTTTTTTGAGCAGGAGAGAGGGACAAGGCAGGGATGTACATTGTCACCCCTATTATTTGCAATTTCACTAGAACCGTTTGCAGAGAGAGTGAGAGCCAGCAAGGATTTGCAGGGTATAAAGGTAGGGAAGAGCGAATATAGAATATCATTATTCGCGGATGATATTATATTGAGTGTGACCTGCCCGAGATGCTCAATACCTATTTTAATGTGGGAAATAGAGGAATATGGGAAGTTAGCAGGCTTCACTATAAACTGGGCAAAATCAGAAATTTTGAATTTGACACTGCCAGCAGAGGTGCAGATGCGATTAAGAACGCAGTACCCCTTTAGGTGGGCAAAGGGGCCGATTAGGTATTTAGGGATCCAGATAAGCAACAGGTTAGAGGACCTGTATGATTTAAACTACAAAAAGCTGTTTGGACAAGTTGAAATTTTATTGGCTGGGTGGTGGCGGGGATATCTCTCATGGTTTGGTTGAATCGCAACAGTAAAGATGATGATATTGCCCCGCTTTTTGTTTTTGTTTCAAACATTGCCGATAGACCTACCACGGCAAAAGTTAAAGCAGCTGCAACGAAGCATTACTCAATTTATATGGAATAATAAGGAACCAAGAGTGGCTATGTCTATATTGCAGAAAGATAGGGAAGAGGGGGGGACTTGGGGTTCCCAATTTTAGCAAATACTATCTAGCGGCGCAATTGAAAACGCTGTATGATTGGTACTGAGAAAAAGAAAAACATTTGGTTCAGATGGAAGGGGACTCAGTAAGGGGAGCGGGGCTGGAAATGTTGGTATGGAGGAGGAGTACGGTGTTAGCCAGTAGAGTGCTGAACCCCTTCGGGGATGACCTTGGAGGCGTGCTTTGAGAAGGGGACAGGGGCGCAGATACTCCGAGGATGGGTAGAACGGGGATTGACGCACATCTCCCAGATAGTAGTTGAGGATGGACTAGGGATTTCGAGGGTATCAAGGATTTGTATGGACTATCCAGCAATGATTATTACAGTTATGCTCAGGTGAGTCACTTTATGAGGCAGCAGAGTGTATGGCGGGACCTATGGAGCAATAGAGGGTGGTTCGAGGCCCTTTGCTCAGGTAACTTAGGGTGCAAGGGTGCCTTGTCTAAAATATATAAAGATCAAATATTGGGTTGTCACTTATCAGAACTAGATGCTATGTAGCTGCAAAATAATATAACTAGCTCTACTCTTTTACCATTAACCAACTCTAGTATCCTATAACAAGAGTGTATTATTTCTTGTATAGCAAACAGATCTCAGAATCGAATCGGCTATAGACTGCTTTCACTTTCGTAATGCAGCCAGGTGCCTTCAATACATCAATGATCTGTTAATTTTGCTATTAACTTTTAATTTATTTTTCTTCTTCTTTAAATTAATTTTTCTTTTTATTTTCAATAAAATTATTTTCAATAAAATTAAACTGCAGTTGAAGCTTGGTATGTCTTCTTTGTTTGGAACAACTTTAAATGGTGTTGTAAATCAGCCTCAAGCAATCGAAAATCTCTCAAATCAATTAATGCTATAAAGTTGACAGTGAATCTCTCTGGGCTCGTTGTAGAGCGATGAAAATACTTCCACTCTAACTATAGCACTTCCATTGTCACCATGCTGCATTCAAAAGCCTCGTAGTGAGGGATTGTCCAAAAGTATCCTATAGCTTGTAACTTTGTGTCATATGATGGACACTATGCTGATCCAAAAGATTTTTCTTCAACGCTTCATGTGTTTAGGCTTCACGGCCAAGCGTCTCACACTCAATGTTCCAACATGAAAGCTGCTGCTGCAGTGTTTTAAACCATTATAAACTACTTCATTCCATTTTAAACTGTTAGAAATTGCTCCATTCCCGACGCATTAATAGGCGCCACAGCGTTTCACTATTAGCGTTTCTTCAGGGGACTGCGGTCGCTCCCACACTGAGCCTTGCATTGAAAAGCTGTACGGCAGCAGCAAGAAATGAAATAGCACAACATTGGATGGGGGTGGGGAGTCCTCAGAGTGCAGGGTTTATTAGAAGAATGGAGGACCTGTGTTTGATGCATCGGTTGACAGGGTTGCGACACGGGAAAGGGGAAAAGGCTGTGGTACACTGGCAGGGTGTCTGGACATGGCTGGGTAAATGGAAAGTAAGGAAGAAGGGGGACATGACCAAGCACAGCTGCGAGTAAACAAAGGAATGGCTGAGTTAAGTGGCGGAAACACCAATATCTGTATAAGTGATACAAGCAAGAAGAGGTAGTGAATACGATGCAAATATATAAGGGGGGGGGGGTAATTGGGAGGTGGGGAATGGGGGGAGGGGGGTTGGGTGGCTGAGTAAACATTAACACATTGTTGCATTGGAATCTAGGGGAAAACTGGTTTAGCTATCGATAGATTGATGTTATAAAATTTATATACCATGTTGAATGAAGAAGCCTGTATTATATGTGATATAAGCTCAATAAAAATGTTAAATAAATAAAAAATCACCTCTTCTTCCTTGCCTTCGACCTTTCCCCCTTCCCCTCTACTGTCTCTTCTTTGTGTCTGTCACTCTTCATCTCCAGCTACTGGTATCCCTTTTCTTTACTTTCCTGTCATTGATGATGTTCCTTTTTCGTTTCTCAGGCTCCTAGCTTTTTTAATTATAAGCCGCTCAGACACCTCGGTATTGGGCAGAATATTAAATGGAAAAATAAAGATAAAGACACTTTGAACCACCTCTGGGACCGGCCCTGTTTTTTTAAGGAGGGGCGTGGGCTTAGGGGGAAAGATAAGGAGCTCTGTTTTGGCCATGTTCAAATTTAAAATAATGGTGGGACATCCAGGCAGCATTGTCAGATAAGCAAGCTGAGATACGGGCTTGGATTCCTGGAGAGATTTCAGGTGCAGAGAGAGAAATCTAAGAGTCATCGGCATAGAGATGATATTGAAAACCATGGGATGTGATGAGTGCACTAAGGGACTCTGTGTAGAGAGAGAGGTTCCAAGACAGACCCCCTAAGGTACGCCGACCAAAAGTGGGATGGGAGTAGAGGACATACACTAAAAGTGCAGTGGGAGAGATAAGAAGAAAACGAGGTTGGAATAGAGCCCCAAAATCCAAGGGAGAACAAGCTATCAAGGAGAAGGTTGTGATCAACAGTGTCAAAAGCAGTGGAAAGGTCAAGAAGGACAATACGACCTCATCAACAGATTCAGATGACATAATGGAGGAAAAAGGTGATGAGACAGCAGGGGAGAGTGCTGAAGGATTGATAGCGTGAAGATTCCTAAACATGTTTTTGGAGACTGGGCGAGAGCGAGGTAGGGGGTGGTTAAGAATGAAGCTTAGTAGATGATGTCTGATAAGGGAAGGACTGAGGTGAAGAAGTTTGAGGGCAAGCAATTGGAGAAGAAAAATAAGATCAAGGCAATGGCCATGCTTGTGAGTATGGGCAGCAGAGCCCTGCTGGAGGTTGAATGAGGAGATTAGGAAAGGAGCTTTAAGGCAGAAGGCTCAGTGGCGTAATCAACATGAATGTTAAAATCCCCAAGAATAAGGGAAGGGAAGTTGCATCCAGAAAAGAGGAGAGTCAGGAGTCAGTCAGTGAGAAAGGTAAAAGTGGACTTGTCCCGTCTATCTCCCGCGAGTTGTCTGCTGCATTTAAACCCCGATCATGGCAAAGATACCTCCTGTTCTGCCCAATCTTCCGCAGGCAGAACAGGAAGGATGGTTGCTGTGATTGTATTTAAACAAAAAAAATAGGGGGGGGGGGGGAAGAGTAGAGCAAATCCCAGGCACCAGGTGTAAATTTGTGGTAGCCATGGCAACCTGGCACCTGGGCTTTGTCGAGCCCTGCCATAATGCATCAGGTTGAGCTTGTCAGAAATCCAGGACTGGCTTAAAATCCCACTTATGGAACTGGGTAACTTGATAACTCTGGCATATTCCAACTACTGTCTGGTATATAAGACAGTTTCATCCTGAGACCTCTTCCCTCCAGGCACTCCCAGCTTTGGATGAAGGAACTCTCTTCATGTCCTCTACCCCAGTTGTCTCCAGCAACCCCCCTTTTTTGTCTTTCTGTAGGTCAAAAGGAGGTAAAAGACCACAAACCCTCCACTTTTCCTTTTGTTCAGGGACTAGGCCAGCACCCAAGACCCAGCAACCTCAGGAGCTCCATGTCACCTATTGGCAGCTTGGTTGAAAAGAGGCGGAGAGGTTTTCCTCCTTAATCTTTCAGAGTTTTATTTAGTGATATCGCTAACTCCTCCCCCCCTCCCCTGGCACCATCTCCACTAGCACCCCTGCAGACTAACAGCACATTACATTCCATCGCCCATCAGCAATGGGATTGGTACTGAGGCCAGTACATGGAATTGCGAGCACATACAGTAGTGGCCAGGGCATAGGCTTTGGAACAGTTTGGGGGGGGGCATAGGGGCCTTGGCCCCACCAAAACTTCGCTGCCGAGATCAGAGCTTCCCCTAGGTTGGCCTGCGGGGACCCGTTCTCCCGCAGGCAGAGGTAGGGGAAGGCCGGCAATTGCAGCAGCATGGAGTTTGGCTGGCCAAGGGGCGGAGCTTGGCCCCCTCACAGAACAAAGCATTCCGACCCCTCTGGGCCAGGATACTCCTCTCTCTAAGGAAAGAAGTTTGGTAAATCAGGCCCTGCCTAACTGGACGGGGAGGGAGGAAAGACCCAAAAGGGGCCCCCCTTGGCAAAGCTTAGTGATATCGGTGAAGCTGAGTTTTTTAGGGCACCTGGCACTGTCTAAGCACACTATTTAACAAATGCCTTGAGCCCCAATGTGTGTAACCTAACCCTATGGATCAGCAAATTTGTTTTTTATTGCTCAGAAGACAGTATTTAGACAGCTGGCTTTTGATCTGTCTATGGCAACTGAAAAAAGCTATCTGTACAACTGAATTGGCTTCTGTAACAATAGATCACCTGGCTACCATGTGAAAAGTTGACATGCTAGAAAATGCCAGGTTGTGTATTACCCCTAGGCCGGGAACTACAGAGAGAGAGTGTGTATGTGTGTGCAGGACCAACCCTAGAGCTGGTCCAGTGTTGGAGCCCTTGGCAAACCTCAAGCTTTACACACCCTCTGGCTGTCAAAATCTTTGAATGGCCTGCTTTTGCATCTCTCCAGAGGTTGCTACCCTAGGTGACTGCCCAGTTTGTCTAGTGGTTGGGCCAGCCCTGTGTGTGTGGGGGGGGGGGGGGGAGGAGGGTTTTCAAAGTGAAAGGGGAAAGGGAAGGGAAGACAAACCTGGAAACCCTTTGCATTCTGGTCATTGTGAGATTTGATGTAGATTAGCATGGGCAGGGAGATATACAAATGTGTACTCGCCCTCTCTCCAGGGGATGACCCTTATCAATGTATAACCTCTGAAGCTATGATTGATGGGGCTTATAACAAGCCCAGCTACTGCCACTTCTTCCAGCCCTATTGGGCCAATGCAGAAAACTAGCACAGCCTAGTTTAAGGTTTAAATTTTGGTTTGATCCCTATGATTTCATTAAATTTTTTTTTTAGTGATTGAGTTGAATAAAAAAAAAAAAAAAGAGGGGACCCTGTGACAGGATTTGATCCGGCCACGACCTGCATCCTTCTGTTGTCTCTTTAGTGCTTTGTGTGGTGGTCCAGCTTTCCACTAGCAGTTCTCCTCTCCCTGACTGTATTGAGGGGAGCCCTGTAGCACACAACGCACTCCTCTGCCGGTCCTAAGCTACTGCTCTGAGTCGGGGCAGGAGGAAGACAAGCTCGCCCCGTGGCTGTCCGCTCGCTCCTGTGCAAAGCGGGGCTGCGTGAGCTGGAATGTGGGTGAGACGCGATAAGAGCAGGATTTTTGTTGAATTGAAGTGGTAATTTACAGCATAAAGGACAGCGTGCTGGATGGGTTTACATTTTGTGGTAAACCAGCGGGATTTGGCGCCAATTAAGGGCTTCTGCAAGCGGCAGCCATTTTGAACCTGCAGACTTGGCCGCGTGGCAGTCTTCCGTGGCTCAGGGCACATCGGAGTCTAGTAGGGCTTAGTACTTGCTGGCAAAAACATGTGAGGTCACCTTTATTTGTTCTTCTCTTTATTAGTTAGCCAAAACTTTCAGATTAATGAACTATCTCCGCTGCTCACATTTGCTTCCGGGTGGCAGGGTTTTTTTCTGAGCGGGCCACAAGGCACAGCATGGCCGGAGGTCTTTGAGCTGATCAGCAGTGAAGGTCAGTGTCTACTCACGACGCAGACAGGTGTAACTGGCCGGGAGCCGTGACCGGGCTTCGCTTGAGGTGAATGTTTCTTTTTCCCGCGTGTTTTCTGTCACGCGGGTAGGCCGCGTCTGGCGGCAGCGGTGACTGTTCCTTTTGGTTCCATTCTGGAAGGGCTTATTTATTTATTTATTGGTTTAGTTATTTATTTTCATTATTTGTTTGCATGAGGTCGATTAGGTTACTTTCTGGTTAGAATGGGTACGTTTTAAATGGCGGTATTAAGAGGCTTTGATCTCTAGGGCTTGGCCTGGCGGAGATATAAAAAAAAAAAGAAATAAGGGAGAAACGGGCCCTCTTTTTAGTGGGGCGTTCTTCATGGCAATAGAGTGTCGAGCCCTGCTCATTTAGAGCTAATACTGTTTGCTTCTGATCTGACCTGTATGCTCGGTACTCCAGGGCCAAGACCCTGTTTGACCTCAGCGGGCTAATTTTATTTCCCTCCCTTCAGCGCACGGGCAGGCACAGCGGTGGCCGGAACTCAAGAGGATGTCTCTGGCACAGCTAAGCACTGCACTACTTTTTAGTCGCAGGTCCAGAGCCTCGTGGCTCATGACAATCAGTTGCATTTGGACGCGTTGTCGTCGTCTTCAGCGCAATTTTTTTCTTTTATTCAAGACCACAGGGGTTTGGCCTCTGCTGTGTTTGGGGTACCTGGGAGAGGCAGCCTCCGGAGAATAAAGCAGGACATGGCAGCTTTTTACTAGGAGGACATTTGCAGTTTCTTAATTATACTTTTAATTATATTTTTAATATAGTTACTTCAAAGGCTAGATCTGGTTTCATACCTGGATACAGATTGAGGGAGTTCCTGGGGAGTCGACCCAGCCCTTCCCACCAGGTCGGCCAGGCCTTAGGGCCTGGTATGGGATGGGGTCAAGGAGGGTAAATCACACTTGATCCTTAAGCATTCCTTGTCTTACACAGCTCTAAGCATACTTGGTGCAAGTGGACTTGATGCAGACATGTGGGAAAAGCCTAATCAGTTAGGCCATGGTTGTGGCTGCACAAATGTCAGAGTGCTGGCTGCCTGGTCAGGGTACCTAAAAGCTTGATACGGGGTTGGTTACTTCTGAGAAGGATTTGGCAAAAAGTCTGATACAGGAATAAAGATGTGTTTTCAAAAAAAATAAAAATAAAATAAAATGTGGCATTGAGGTTGGTAGCAGCTACAGCTCTTTGAAGAACAGGAGGTGCCTGCTACAAGAAAGGCATATACTTAGACAGACAGGGGATAGGAAGCAAATGAAATCTGCCCATCTGCCTATGGTCAGTGAGTACCGCTCTTTTGGGAGTGTCCCAGCGAGGTACATTGGCTTCCGGAGCTCAAGGGTGTCAGGGCTTTCGAAGTGCAGGAAGAGGAGCCTAGGTTACCTCTTCCGCAGCTGCCCGAAAACCACAACAAAGCAAGACGAGCCCAGAGGGCAGTTCAATTGGCAGGAGGAATTCTTCGGGAGTTTCTTCCTGCTGGGGTTTGGATACTAAATAGAAACCCACCGCACAGGGTAAAACCACACAAAAACAAACCAAACCAAACCCTGGCGTAACAGAAAAGAAAAGAATCTCTGCAACATTAACTTTTTGTCGGAGTGATCAGTAAAAAGAGGGAGGAATGTAAACCTTCCCCTCGCTGTGACCGCTCCTTTTAATCATTTGAAAAACAGTGTAACAGATAAAACACTTAACTTGTAGACTTTCTATGAGCTTAGAACAGGGGTCGGCAACCCGCGGCTCCGGAGCCGCATGCGGCTCTTTCTCACCTTTGCCGCGGCTCCGGAGCACACTGCCCGCTTTAAACGTCGCGTTATGGGCTCCCTCCATGTCAGCTTCCTCCCTTCTTCTGCAGCCGCGGTTCCCTGTCTCTTAGGGAACCGCGGCTGTGCTTTTAAAATCATCTCGGAGCCCTTCCTGTCTTGACGGGCTCCGTGCAGCATTGTCCCGCCTCTAAAGGAAGTTTTGGAGGCGGGACAATGCTGCACGGAGCCCGTCAAGACAGGAAGGGCTCCGAGATTATTATAAAAGCACAGCCGGGGTTCCGTATGACGCTGGGAGCCGCGGCTGCCGAATCTGGGTGGGAGCTGACATGGTGGGAGGGTGCAGTTTTGCCTGGAGGGATGGAGGGGGCTGACATGGAGGGAGGGAGCAGATATGAATGGATGGAGGGAGGGGGGCTGACATGGAGGGATGGAGGGGGCTGACATGGAGGGAGGGGGGCTGACATGGTGGGAGGGAGCTGATATGAATGGATGGAGGGAGGGGGCTGACATGGAGGGATGGAGTGGGCTGACATGGAGGGAGGGGGCTGACATGGAGGGATGGAGGGGGCTGACATGGAGGGAGGGAGCTGATATGGATGGATGGATGGAGGGAGGGGGGCGGACATGGAGGGAGGGAGCTGATAGGGATGGAGGGGGCTGACATGGAGGGAGGGGGGCTGACATGGAGGTATTGGGGAGGCGGGCTGACATGGAGGGAGGGAGCTGATAGGGAGGGAGGGAGGGGCTGACATGGAGGGAGGGAGCAGATATGAATGGATGGAGGGAGGGGGGCTGACATGGAGGGATGGAGGGGGCTGACATGGAGGGAGGGGGGCTGACATGAAGGGAGGGAGCTGATATGAATGGATGGAGGGAGGGGGGCTGACATGGAGGGATGGAGGGGGCTGACATGGAGGGAGGGGGCTGACATGGAGGGAGGGAGCAGATATGAATGGATGGAGGGAGGGGGCTGACATGGAGGGAGGGGGGCTGACATGGAAGGATGGATCGAGGGGGTCTGACATGGTGGGATGGAGGGGGCTGACATGGAGGGAGGGAGCAGATATGAATGGATGGAGGGAGGGGGGCTGACATGGAGGGATGGAGGGGGCTGACATGGAGGGAGGGGGGCTGACATGGAGGGATGGATCGAGGGGGCTGACATGGAGGGATGGAGGGGGCTGACATGGAGGGAGGGAGCAGATATGAATGGATGGAGGGAGGGGGGCTGACATGGAGGGATGGGGGAGGCTGACATGGAGGGAGGGAGCTGATATGAATGGATGGAGGGAGGGAGGGAGGGGGCTGACATGCATGGATGGAGGGGGCTGACATGGAGGGAGGGGGGCTGACATGGAGGGAGGGAGCAGATATGAATGGATGGAGGGAGGGGGGCTGACATGGAGGGGGCTGACATGGAGGGAGGGGGGCTGACATGGAGGGGGCTGACATGGAGGGATTGGGGAGGCGGGCTGACATGGAGGGAGGGAGCTGATATGGAGGGAGGGAGGGAGGGGGCTGACATGGAGGGATGGAGCACTGGTAATGGGGTTGAGGGGACGAGCACGGGAAATGAGCTGATTAGGGGAGGCTAGGACTGGTAATGAGCTGATGGGGGGTAGGACTGGTATTGGGCTGATTAGGGGAGGCTAGCACTGGTAATGGGGTTGAGGGGGGATTAGCACTGGAAGCGAGCTGATTGGGGGGCTTTGACTGGGCATGGGCTGATTGTGGGGAGGGGAGGATAGAGCTGCTGGCCCTGGAAGATAACTGGGGGCTAAGGCTACAAATGGGCTGATATGAGGGGATGGGAGAATGGAACTGGATCTGAGAGGGGCTGCCATGGTATTTGTACTAGAAGGGACTGGTCAGTGGGGAAGGAGGGGGACTGGAAGGAAATGGACACCAGTGGCAATCATGGGAATGCAAGTTGACATTGGAAGGTACTGGGAGTGAGGACTGGAAAGGGGCTGATATTGGGGAGGGTTACTGGGACTGGAAATAGGCTGATGGAAAGAAGTGAAGAAAACGAAAGAAGAGATAAGAACTGGCAGATGGACCATAGACCACAGAAAGAGAGCTAAGAGAAGACAGGAAAGCAGAAGCCTCAGATCGGGACCAGCATGATCAAAGAATAAATTGGTCAGACAACAAAGGTAGAAAAAATAATTTTATTTCATATTAGTGATTTGACTACAAAATCATCATAATTTTGAAATCAAATATTGTTACTTCTTGTTATATTTTCTGGCGTATTTTTTTTGGTGTGCGAAGGAAGAGGGGTAGTCTTATACGGCGAGTATAGGCCAAACACCTATATTTTAACAGGAAAAGTAGGGGGTCGTATATAGCATTAAGGTAAGAAACAATATATGCAGTGTTAGATTTGTTTTAAATGTCGCAATGGTTTTGCGGCTCCCAGTTTTTTTTTTCCCTTCGGAAACGGGTCCAAGTGGCTCTTTATGTCTTAAAGGTTGCAGACCCCTGGCTTAGAAGAACCACAGGAATCATGATGGACAACGTGGCACGTTTCAGATCAGAAAAATTTCTGACCCTGCATCAGGTTGAACAAATGAATTCCGTAGTGGTGCAAGCTGCAATGTTCAAAAGAGAAGAGCATTCCAACATTTAAAGAATTGGCGTGTGACGTAAGCTGCCAGCCAACCCCAGATCCGTTCTAAAAAAACTTGCAAACCAGTCAAGCTTGAAGAACTCACTACAACCAATGGATCACCAGGGAACCCTATGAATCGGGGAACACCCTGTTCCTATTGGCTGAAAAAGTACAACAGGAATTAGTTGAATGAAAAAATTTGTTTGCATGCCATATTTAATTAGAGCATACTGTACCACTCCAAAGAAGCATTGAGACCCAAAGGGGAGACGGTTCCCAATTTATAAATCCATCGTTGTTCCAATTTTTGCAATTTAGAGATTCGGTCACCTCCCCTAGGATCCGGCAGAACCATATCAAGAACACGCCATTTCAAATGATCAAAAGTATGTGTTTTTTGTACACAATGTTCCACCAAGGGCGCTGTTAGTGCCTTAGTCCGAAGACGAGACGCATGTTCACCTAAACGAACCTTAATGCTTCTTATGATGCGTCCGACATAATAAAAGTAGACATGGGCATTGAATTAAATACACCACATACGTGGAATCACAGTCTGTACGCCATTTAGAACTATAAATGACTGAGGTGTGAACATCTGTCCATAGGGGGCCTACAAGAGCCAATTGATAATAGCGGCATGAGCCACAAATATAATGACCCGGATCCAAATGGGCTAAAGGAGGCCAATCAAGAGGAGAGGTTGTCTTAACCACCATATCCCGCAAATTGGGACCTCTTGAATAAGCAATCATAAGGCGTTTATTAGAAAAACAAGAATGTAAGCCTAAAATTGGCCAGAAGCGATGCAATATTTTTACTACCCTAGATAGGGGTTTGGATATGGCAGAGCATTGGGTAGTAGAGATAATGCACAAAGGGCATGCCCTAGAATTTGATCGCCCGATGCTAGGATCGTTGGTGCTGTCTTCTTGCGAAGATCAAAAATAAACCTAGAAGAGTATCCCACAATTATATCACACCTAACTAAAGAGACCACTCAATAAAGAAAGAATTTTTTGTCGGAACTACTGCCATGAAAACTTGCGTCCTCTCGAAGCAGACTGTTCCTTTTAATCAAGAAATTGAAAAGGGATACCAACCCCCAAAGTACCCAAAAGGATATCACAAACCCATGGGGTACAAACAAAACGTGTAAGTGAGTTCTGTGTTTCATTTAAAAAAAGAAGTTTTTTCTTTCACTCCCCGATTCAGCTGCAAATAATAACCAAGGGTAAGCTCAAGTCCAGGCTCCCAGGGCTCGATAAAGATTTCAAAGCAGCAGGAGTGTCGTCAGTAATTGTTTTGAAGAAGGGCTGGGAAGCACACAAGCTCGAAACACAACGTTGGGTCAACATACTGTTTGGAACATACTGTTTGGATTACAGATTTCTGACGATTGTGGATGATTCCCCTCTTTCATGGCGACACTCCTGCTGCTTTGAAATCTTTATCGAGCCCTGGGAGCCTGGACTTGAGCTAAGTACCCTTGGTTATTATTTGCAGCTGAATCGGGGGAGTGAAAGAAAAAACTTCTTTTTTTAAATGAAACACAGAACTCACTTACACGTTTTGTTTGTACCCCATGGGTTTGTGATATCCTTTTGGGTACTTTGGGGGTTGGTATCCCTTTTCAATTTCTTGATTAAAAGGAACAGTCTGCTTCGAGAGGACGCAAGTTTTCATGGCAGTAGTTCCGACAAAAAATTCTTTCTTTATTGAGTGGTCTCTTTAGTTAGGTGTATCTTCTTGCGAAGGGCAGCGGAGATCGTCTGCAATTCGGAGAACTTGGATCGTATCGATCCCAAAGAAGTAAGTCGCTGGCTCAGAGTGTCTTTCTTTCGCATGGAAAAGTTGCAATCGGTGGTGTTGGCAGTTCCGCTGGAGGAGTTCTTAAACTCCCTGCACCTTTTAGGAGCTTTCTTACACATTGCAATGAGGACAGCGCATCGGAAGTTTTGGAGGTTTTCCTTCCCCTGGGTACATTGTCAGTTTCTAGTTTTGCCCTTCGGTCAGGCAACGGCCCCACGCACCTTCACCAGGGTTATAGTGGTAGGCGTGGTGGCTCTGCGGACAGACAGAATCTTAGTTTACCTTGGCCTTGGCGAGTAGCAGATTCGTCCAAAGTCCAGGGCCAAGACTGTCTGGTTTAGGAACAGAGTAGTGAAGTTTCTTCAGGCTCTAGGCTGGGTAGTCAGCACGGTCAAAAGTCGCTTGGTCCATCTCAAGCCTTACAGTACATGGGGGTGTGGTCCGGTTACCAATTGGGAGCAGTGTTTCTGCCGGAACAGAGACATCAGGCCCTTCAACAGCTAGGATGTGGCTTTCTGTTGGATATGGTGCTGTCGGCTTGGGGCTATCTTTGGATACTCGGGACATTGGCAGCGGCTCTGGAGGTAGTTCCGGGGGCTGGAGCTCGCATGCGCCCCCTACAAAGGTCCCTGTTGCAACGTTGATCGCGCACGATCGATTCTCTGAACAAACGCCTCCCATGTCCTGTGTAGGTCAGGCGATTCCTTTTTCTGGGAGTTTGCCCTGGAGATCTTGCGGAAGACATGCCGCTGGAACTTCCGCAGTGGCTCCCGATGTTGATAGTTGTGAGTCTCGCAGGCGGGGGAGGTCTTGCGAAGATCTCTTCACACGTGAGGTTTGGAGCAATTGGTAGACACATTGGTGGATCAGCAGTTTGGAGCTGAGGGCGTTGCTCGGGCATTTCAAGCGTTCGATTCTTAACTGAAGGATCGGGCAGGGCGAATGCTGTGCAACAATTCCGCAGTAGTGCTTTACCTAAACCGGCAGGGAGGTTCAGGTAGGGCAGACATGAAAGAGGAATCGGAGGCTCGGTTAGCTTTGGTGGAGCCTCAACGGCAGGCACTTATGGCAGCGCACATTGCAGAAACAGACAATGTGCTAGCGTCAGCTGGAAGTGTTCCCACAGATAGTCATCAGGTGGGGTCCTCCGATCATGGTTCACACAGCGACCTTTCTTCAGTCAAGGCGAAACGTCTTTTTTGTTACAGCAGAAGACGAGAATGGGTGTCGGAAGGCGTCGATGTTCTGGTGCAACCAGGGCCATCGCTCGGCTCTCTCTGTATTGCCCTCCCGGGGTGCTCATTTATTTATTTATTTATACATCTCTTCTATACCGCCACTTCCAGCGATCAGTGGCGGTTTACAAGTAAACAAAGTTTAATAATAGCATGCTATTATTTTACATAGAACGGGTTTAGAAACTATTTTACATAAAACAGGTTTTGAACTATTTTACATAGAACGTGTTTTAGTACAAAGAACAGTAAATGGAGAACAAGAGTTTTTACATAGAACAAAATTATAAAAGTAAACATTTAACTATTAGGGCGAGTGGTGCAGTGCTTAGGAGCTCTTCGAGGAGGAGTGCGGTTAGTGGCTTCGGACTGGACAAGGCGCCCGTGCTATGCCGGTCTATTTAATCTGCTCGACGGGGATACTCGTAGATTGCCGGTGTCGGAGGATCTTGTGGTTCAGAGTTCACTGCGAGTGGCTCAGGTGAATCGGTGGTCGCTTGCGGTTTGGCCCTTGGAAGGGCGAGGTTAAGGAGAACGATTTATTTTGGAGCGGTCATCTCAGCCTTATTTCGGGTCAGGAAGAGGTCCACATCCCTGGCTTAGGTGCGCATTTGGCATATCTTTGAGGACTGGTGTTCACGACGCCAGATTCAAACAGCTACGGTACCCATGCCTATAGGATTAAGCTTCCCTCATAGCAGGTTTGGAAGGGGTCTGGCGGGCCCTTTAAGAGTACAGTTAACAGTTCTGACTTGAAGTAGAATCATGGGGTCTCCGTGGAATCTCAACTTGGTTTTAGGGGCGTTAGCTAAGGAACCCTTTGTGTCCTTCCTACAGGCATCAGGTTAGGATTTACTTTTAAAAGCAGTGTTTTTTGGTGGCCCTCTGCTTGGCAAGGTGCATATTGGAGTGGCAGGCGTGGTCCTGTAGAGAATCATTTTTGTCTGTTTTCAGAGATATGGTGGGCTTGCGACCTGTTCCGTTCTTTTTGCCAAAGGTAGATTCTCCGTTTCACCTAATTCCATTGCTGGTCTTCCAGGTCTAGGTGCGGTGGAGGGAAACGCCTCAGATCGTAGCTTCGACGCTTGGACGTCAGAGTGCGGTGGCAGGAGTTAAAGGTCTCAGAAATTGTCTGCTATTCAGACCGGCTATTCCTGCTGTTCAGTGTTCCCCGTAACGGGGAAGTAGCGGCGAGAACGTCAATTTCCAGGGATTAGAGAGGCCATTGTGTCAGCATATAGGTTGCAAGGTCGTCCAGTACCAGTGGGGTTGTGAGGCCACTCGACTAGAGCGCAAGCGATTCCAGGGCGGAGCACAGTTTGGTTCCGCCAGTGGAAATTTGCAGAGCGGCCGCCTGGTTATCTCTGCATACCTTCAGTAGGCAATACCGCCTGGATGTTATGGCAACAAATGATGCTTGTTTCGAGTTGGCGGTGTTGCGATCCGGGTGGAAAGGTCCCTCTCAATAATTACTGCTCTGATACATCCCAGAGGTGGAGGACTAAACTGGAGGGACGATAAGGAAATAGAAATTACACTTACCTGGTAATTGTTGTTCCCTGAGGAACTCCAAGTTTAGTCCTCATTCCCGCCCGTGAGGTGATCTATTCAGAGTTTGTTTTCAGGTGGGGAGGAGCATCAGTTTTGAATAGCAAAAAAAAAAAACTTTTTGGTTCCTGGATTGCAGTGAGTATTACTGTCTGACTTCTTTTCCTTCTCTCTTAATCATTGTAAGGGGTGGAACAGGGAAAGTGAAAGAATAAGAAAAATGAGAACGTAAAAAAAAAAAAATCCTTTTTGTTGAAGAAGTGATAGTTTGGTTCTCACTTATAGTTATGGATACAGTTGAAATTAAGTTTTAGCTACTTATTTGTTGCTCCTTTGAGTTTGCTTTGTCAATAGTTCACTGGGGCTGATGGGAGATACCAGCAGGCTACATCCAGTGATGTCACGATTTTGACATGCCCAGTCTCCAAGCTGCGAGAGGAGGTGCACAACCCAGAGGTGGAGGACTAAACTGGAGTTCCTCAAGGAACAACAATTACCAGGTAAGTGTCATTTCTATTTCCTACCCATGTGGTCTAGGATAGCCAGCAGTAGTCGTGGACCATGGGGATACTGAATAGCTGCAACAGAGATAGTTGATGCATGATAATGGTAGTAGCTTCAGTTACTACCATTACTAGCCAAGGGTTAGAGAGAGAGCAGCATTTGCATTTTCAGCCAGAAGATGGCAGAACCAGCAGTAGTAATAGATGAGAGAGTAGAGGAATGTGGAAGAGGAGGCAGGGCTGGCTTAGCTTATCTCCTGGACCTGTAGCTACAAATTAATGTAGCTTCCATATCATCCTGTTAGACCAGACCAGACAAGTGAGTTTTGTTCCCCTTCCAGCAGATTGGTGGAGACAAAGAACTAGTGAAAAACCCAAGTTTCAATGACATGCTTCTCTTCGCCTCAGCCACCTTAAGTATTTCTTTGTCTCCAGCAACTGGTGGATGGATTTTCTCCTCTCTGTAGAAAATATGAGAATTGAAAGAAAAAGAGATTGATTGATTAAATGCTCGTGAACAACCACCTTGCATATAGAAAGATAACTCTGTCACTTGAGCATGACGTGGGATGCTCCACTAGACTTGCGGTCTTTTTGGTAGCCATAGGAGGAGGGAAAATTGGTTCAGCTCCACGCTCTTATCATAACAACCTGTTGAGTAGCCACAAATTGGAAGGATCTGGAAGAGTGTAGCAGCTTCAGGGCCCCCTCCCTCCTCTTCTGGTCCCCCCCATCTCTCCTGAAGATCGCAAAAGACTTTCAGAGGAATCTGCCTGCCTGCCAACCACCTGAAACGCAGTACTGCAAAGCCAGTCAGTGAAACAGTTTCAGGGGAGTAGAGCTGAACCTGGCACATATTCTCTGCCTGAGGCTCTCAGGGGATGAGTACAAAGGCTTGACATCATAGTTGCCCTTGTTGGGGGCTCCTGACTGTCTTCCTGGGATGCAATTCGGGGTGGACTGCTGGTGATCGTTGATATGATGTGGGGATTTCTGCACATGCTAGTAACGTTTTTACCTATTGTGTGCCTGGTGGTCGTGTGGTCCTAACGTGCGTTCCACCCAAACAACTCCAAAATGTGCTCCTTCCCTAGTGCCTGTAATGTGCATAACGTAAAAGCGCAGTTAACGCACGCTTGCGGGCTGACACAGCCTTAGCATGCGCTGTTGTGATGCTTGATCTGTGGCAAGCGAGATGCCTCATCCCTGGATTCTGGACTCTATTCTTCCTGCATGGCAGCTTCTGAGTTTCTCCTGGAGGTCCTGCTTTCCCCCTCTCAGCCAGGGGGATGTACCTAGTCTAGCCTTGCCTACCTTAGGGCAGGAAGTGACGGATGGCACAATGGGTAAGGATATTCAGCAGGCCGGAGGATCTGACGACCATGCTGTGAGCCACTCATTGTCCTCTAGGGAGTCTGTGGTGGCTGTGCCCCCTGGTGCTGGGGAGTCATGTCTGAAATGAGAGCTTCTGGACTCCGGATAGTTCTCCCTGGAATTCTTTGCCTTTTTGCAGCAGGCCTGGTCCTTCTCACATGGAAATTACGACCCTGTGCCCTCTGAGTGCCCCCGGGCACAGTCTTGTGTGGGGCAGGCTGTAAGTGGAAGTCCTGTTTGATTACCTTTGATTAAGCATCCCCAACGAAGGATACCTCCTGGAGATGCAGAACAGCTGGGAGCTATCCGAGATGCTATGACTCTAATGGCTCGGTACTGGGCTCTCATGTGGATGAGGAAGTGCTCTCGCTTTCAGAAGATTATACAGAGCCAGCGTGATCCACCTATTCCAGAAGGAGGAGCTGATGGCATTGATTTCCAGGGTCTCATCCGCCTTGAACTTGACAAATGCTTCCACCACGGAGCAGGAGCCGAGGGTACACCTGCTCTTTCAAGGGATGTGAAAATCCTCTACTGTCTTCCCATTCCCAGATGTGATCAAGGATATGATGTGGTAGGAGTAGAACTCTCCTGACTCTACCTAAAGTGTTAATGGTATGTAAGAAGATCTATGCTCTCCTGGAGGAGGAGTGCATCGAGTGGTTTGGCATTTCCAAGGTGGATGCGCAGGTCATGGCGGTTACCAGACGGACCACCATTCCTGTGGAAGGCAGGTCAGCCATAAAGGATTCCCATCCTTTTTTCCTGGCTGGCTTCCCCACCATGGCCTCTGCCAGTGGCTTTAAGCACTGTGTGATGTAGAGACCCCTACCGAACCCATGGAAATAGAGAGAAAGGAAGATTCCACCTTTAAAACTGACAGGCAGCGAGAGCACATGGCTCACTGTTTACATAGAAAAGGTAAACAGGGAAAGAGAGGAGCTGAATTGACACGCCCAGACGCTGACGTAATAACAAGCCCCGAGCTTAATCAAGCACACCTGTTCAGGGTGAGAGCAGAGCCAAGCCCAGGGGAACAGAATTATAAAACATTGTCATTAGCTCCCAGGAAGGAGGCAGAGAGAGGAGCCACGAGGGAAGCAGAGAAGGAAGCAAAGCCAGGTGGAGAAGCAGCAGACACAGGCTGGAGAAGAGGCCAGAGGGCAAGCTGGACGGGTAATTGCAGCTTGAACGGCAGTTGGAGCTGTGGCAGCAGAGAGAGTTGGAGTTGTGGCAGAGAAGCAGCTCAAGGAAGGAAAGACAGGAGAGAAGAGAGAGCTCCTGTAAGGCAGGCTTGGAGAGGCTCAAACTCCAGGGAGTTGGAGACCTGATAGAGAAACTTCTTACCGGTCTGTGAAAAAAGCCAGCAGACTTGAAGGAAGGAAGGCACGCCCTGTGACCAGGAACTTGCTGGAACGGAGAGAGCAAGGAGCCCTGCAATCAGAAGGGAGACTTCAGAGTTTACACAGGTGGGAGCCCAGCACAAAAACCTTCCCATATAACTGCCAAGAGTTAGAGGAGAGCCACAGAAGAAACTCCAGTGCAACAGGTATTTTAAACCCTTGCTGTGTAGAGTTGTATAAAGGGAAAACACCTGGGTACAGAGAGGGAAGTTATTTTAAATCCCTTAGTAACCGTCTGCAAACAAACACTGCCAGCCCTGATATAGAAGAGATGCAGATAGACTCTAATGTTGAGGACATAGCAGATATGCGAATGGATTGCACGCTGTGTTTGGCTGACCACATTCAGTCACTGTGTTAAAACCTGGAAGTAAGAGTGCTGAGTTAACAGCAAAGAAAAAGGAGGTATTTTTCTTTGTTCCAAGAAGCTGTTTATTTTCAGTTTGTACTTACTACGAGCACTGTATTGTTTTGGGAACCAGAGAGTGAAGAAGCACTTACCTTAATTATTGTATATAATCCTCATGCTAAACTCCTGGACACTGTTCTTATTTGTTATGCACCGAAGTTCTGTTTGTGAGGGGAATAAAACCTTGTCATTTTGCCTTAAACACTCAGACTACAACTGCTTCTTTATCAGAGAGCTAAAAAGGGACTACAAATCCCAAGAGGCCTTGCAAGAGCCCTAGCTGTAGTCTCACTTTCTGCATAGAGAAATCATCATGGCAGACCAACCCTCTGCGCCCTAGGCGGAGGGCTGACCACGTGGTGACAACTGTGACTGATGTGCCCACACCATGTCGCGCACCAACCCACACGACTACTGCCCCTAATGCCTAGGACCAGACCATGACCACTTGGACTGTGGCCTTTGCAAGAAGATGACCTCCAAGACTATCAAGAGCCGTCAGCAGCAGCGGGAGTCCTCCTTCCACAAGACAGACTTTGCACTGGAGTCTCCGGAACCCCAGGGAGACCATGCTGCCTCAGAGCCCCGAGACCACTGGTCTTCCAGCTGGAACACCCTGGAGGAAGAGCCCAAGAAGAGCTGGAAACACTTGAAGAACGCATTGGTGAACGAGCCTGGGAAAGTAGGCAAATCCCACAGGCTCTGGGCCCGTAGTCCCCGTTGGAAGTCCAAGGGGAAGGAGCAGGAGTGGCTGACCAAAATTCCCCAATGGAAATCGTCAGCATCCGGCGACCGACCTCAGACCCCCAAGGCCATCCTGGTCAAGGACACCCCCTCGATGGAGCCGGCGTCAGGTCCGAGTCCTTCTGTGCCTCTCGCTGAAGGCTGCGGAGCCATCTGGTCTCGAGACCAGGATGGTGGCCTTGGAGCGCAGTTTGTCTGCCTTCTTGGCCCAGCAGCGGGCTCTGATGCCTGGCTCTGCTGGGTCATCACTCCCAACTACTGGGCACTCGACCTCGAGGAATTTCCTGGACGTTGAGCTGATCCTTGAGCGCCACCAGCCTCAAGAGGTTCCTCGACACCGGTCCCAATCTTGGGACTAAAGTCCGCCTCGATGAGTGCCTGGGGCCCTTACCGCAGGGCCTCCAGGGGACAAGGACCATCAGGCTCATGGCCTGACTCCGGAGTCCAGACCACCCTCCACCCCTCCACCGACTACAGGTTGGACTGGAAGACTGAGGACGATGAATCCC
Source organism: Ichthyophis bannanicus (assembly GCA_033557465.1). NCBI lineage: Eukaryota > Metazoa > Chordata > Amphibia > Gymnophiona > Ichthyophiidae > Ichthyophis > Ichthyophis bannanicus. Next base: position 208,591,427 of record CM066043.1, on the reverse strand, counting down.
TGGATACCTATCTTCACCGGGATATACCTTCCGACCCATCTCTCACCGAGACCCGGTGTCTGTCCCTGCCTGAGGACATGGCCAAGGCACTGGCCTTCAAGACCAAAGAGGACCCTTGGACCAAGGAACTCGAGATCCTCCAGTATGAGGCCCCTCCATCTTTGTCCTGCAGCACTTGGGGTTCATGATAAAACACCAAAAGTCCCCTCTCCTCCCAACACAGTATCTGGAATTTATAGGGACAAGGCTGGACACCATTCAGGCAAAAGCCTTTCTCCCTCAGGACGTGGCTGCTGCTGTGCAGTGCCGATGCTCGGTGTCCGTCTGCCTGCTGGGTCACATGGCATCCACAGTTCGTCACCCCAGATGCCCGTCTTCACATGAGGGTGGCTCAATGGGGCCTCCACTCTCAGTGGACCCAGGCCACAGGCAGTCTGCAGGACAGGGTGATGGTGACCCGCCAACTGGCTGACTCCCTCGCATGATGGCAAACCTCCCAGCACCTTCTGGCTGGGATGCCCTTCCAGGCCCTCATCCCCCAGAGGGTCCTAACCATGGACGCCTCCGTCTTAGGCTGGGGAGCCCAATGCGACAACCCCTGCACTCAGGGCAGTTGGTTGCAGACGGACAGTCTGCAGCAGATCAACCTCTTGGAGCTTTGGGCTATATCTCTGGCCCTGCAAGCCTTCTGTCACCACCTACAACACCATTCAGTGCTGGTCCAGACGGACAATCAAGTGGCGATGTTCTGTGTCAACAAGCAGGGGGGATGGGGCTGTAAACACTTTGATGAGAGATAGTAGCTCTCTGCTCTTATGCGAACCACTATGGGATGCTCCTGCAGGCCGTGTATCTGCCGGGCCAGGACAATGGCCTGGCGGTCAGGCTGAGCAGGGTCTTCCAGCTGCACAAGTGGCGGCTAGATCCCAGAGTGGCCTATTGGCTCTTCCAGCTCTGGGGGATTCCACAGATGGACCTTTTCGCCAGCCCGGCTAACACCCAGCTGCCACGCTTCTGCTCCAGGCAGTCACATCCATCCCAGGTAGCAGCAGATGCATTCCTCATCCTGTGGATGGAGAGCCTTCTCTACGCCTTCCTGCCCACGCTGCTGATTGCTAAGACCCTGTTCAAGGTTCAACATGACAGAGCATCCCTGATACTAGTAGCTCCTCAGTGGCCCAGACAACCATAGTACCCGCTGCTCCTTCGATTATCCACAGCGCCCTCGGTCCCCCTGGGGAGTGCCCCGGGGCTGCTGTCACAGGAGGAGGGCTCCCTCCTACACCCCAACTTGGGGTCTTTGACACTAACAGCCTGGCTGCTGAAAGCGTAGCCTTGACCCCTTTCAACCTTTTGGAGGAAGTGGAGGAGGTCCTCCTGGCCTCCCATAGGACCTTCACAAGACTGGCTTATGCCCTCAAATGGTGCAGATTCTCAGTGTGGTGTGCAGAGCGATGGGCCAACCTGTTCTCGTGCTCTGTGCAGCTTGTGCTGCAATATTTGCTGCACCTGTCTCAGACAGGACAAGCCCACCTCTGTGAGGGTCCACCTGAGTGTACTTGCAGCACATTACCACCTCATCGAGGGTCCAATCTCTCATGACCCGCTTCCTGTGGGGTCTCTTGTTGTGTTCCAAGCCTCCTGTCCACCTATCAGAGGTGGAGTGGGACCTCAACGTGGTGCTGTCACAACTCGCTGGCTCACCTATGGTACCTTTCCTGGTAGGTCGCGTTCTTTGTTGCACTCACGTCAGCGAGCTCCAGGCATTGATGATGGACCCACCTTACACGAGGTTTTATAAGAACAGGGTCGTGCTCCACACACACTCCAAGATCCTTCCCAAGGTGGTATCCCCCCTTTCCACCTTAATCAGGAGGTCGTGCTTCCCACCTTTTTTCCACGGCCTCACACCAGCTGGCAGAGGCATTCCTTCATTCTCTGGACTGTAAGAGGGCCCTGTGCTTCTACCTCTGACATACCCAGAGCCACCGCAAAGCCTCACAGCTTTTTGTCTCCTATGACCCCAGTCAGCTAGGGCAGCGGTGACCAAACGTACTATGTCCACCTGGGTAGCGGACTGCACTGCCCTCGCCTATGAATGGACTGGGCTTTCGCTGGAGTGCCAGGTCACGGCACACAGCATCAGAACCATGGCGGTTTCCGTGGCAAACCTGTGTTCCATTCCTCTGTTGGAAATCTGCCATGCCACCACCTGATCGTCTATCCATACCTTTGCAGCTCATTTATTGCCTGGAGAGGAAGTCCTGTAGGGATAGTGCCTTTGACTGGGCAGTACTAAGTCATCTATTCGGGATGTAGGCAACTCCTGCCCTCCAACCCTTGTGTGTTCAGGCCACCGCAATACTGGTTTCTCGCTGGATACTTGGGAGTCTGTTTTCTCAAGACTCATTGCTGCTGCTCATGGCTCACCTTTTTCTGATCACCTGTGGCTTTTTACAGGTTTTCGGTATCCTGTAGCTAGGGAGTCTCATATGTGAGGACTGACTTCCTGCTTGTTCCCGGAGAAAGAATAGTTACTCACCTATAGCAAATGTTCTCCAGGGACAGCAGGAATCAGTCCTCACAACCGTCCCTCCTCCTGTAGAGTTGCTTTTTGTGTCATTTTTGCCTTTGAGCTATGTCATCCTACTGAGGCAAGATGACACCCTTGGACAGAAAGTGAACCATGCATGCGTGGTGCATCTCCCAAAGGCTTTCTTTGAAAACTGGGGAGAAGCTACTGTGCGGGCTCTATCGGTGCCAACATCACCCATATGTGAGGACTGATAACCTGCTGTTCCCGGAGAAGACCTCTTACAGGTGAGTAACTTCGCTTCACTTGCTGAGGAGCCAGTTCACTATAGTGGCAGCTATTCTGCACCTAGAGGTATGTACTAGACTGATGTCTCGAGCCCTACTCCAGTGTATTCAGTCTCTTCCGCCAGATGATACTACCCCTCTTCTGCAGTCTTCTACGGCCTTCCTTTGTGATGCTATGTATGATCTGGTATATTTGGCGGCCAGGGATGGTGCCCTGATGATGGTATCATGGTCTTGGATTTGGCTTCAGCACTGGGCAGTGGACACATTCTCCAAAGCCTGACTGGCCCAACTGGTTTTTAAGAGGAAGCTTCTCTTTGGAGTCAATTTGAAGAAGCTGGTTAAAGACCTGGGCAAAACAAAATCTTACCGCCTTCCAGAAGACAGCTCCAAGGGGCCTGTGAAGCAGGCTGATGCCCCTTTCTCATCAGCTTCCGCCTCTCCACCAAGGGCGCGCTGGCCGAACTCCCAGTGGTCTTGGGGCTCTCATTACTGACCTGGAAAACCTTTCTTCCCCCTCTGCTTCCAGGCCTCAGGCTCGTTCTTAGACCTTTTTTGGACTCAGGGACTCTGTCCCCTCCAAAGGAAGACTCTTTCAGGCTGCACAGTGAAGGTTTAGGGGCCCATTTCCTGGTTCCTCTGGTTGGAAGCAGGCTTAAGCTTTTCTTTCAGGAATGGGCCCGAGTTACCAAGGATCGCTGGGTGCTAGACACCATTCAGCTTGGCTACATCCTGGAAAGCAAAGAGCCAAGTCTGGATGCTTTTGTCGTTTCTCCTTGTGGGTCTGCGATCAAAAGTGCTGCTGTGCAGACCACCTTGGACAAGTTGCTGTGCCAAAAGGAGGTGATGCCCCTCCCCCTGGACAAGTGGGGCAAAGACAGATACTTCATCTATTTCATGGTGCCAAAAAAGGATGGTTCCTTCCAGCCTATTCTGGACCTCAAGAGGGTCAAATGAGCACTTGCACATCCTGCACTTCCAGATGGAATCCTTGTGCTCCATGATTCAAGCAGTGTGCCAAGGGGAGATCTTGGCTTCTCTGGTCTGGCTGAGGCCTATTTCCATATTATGATCCAGGCAGACCAGCAGAAGTATCTATAGTTTGCTGTGCATAGCTCTCTCTATCAGTTTGCCACCCTCCCTTTTGAGCTGTCCAGTACCCCAAGGACGTTCTCCAAGGTCCTGGTGGTGGTGGTGGCTTTGACGCTGCGGTGCCAAAAGATCTGTGTCTATCCCTATCTGGATGACTGGGTCAACTGAGCCTGTTCTCTTTCAGAAGCATCTCGGGTGGCATCCCGAAGCCTCGGCTGGGTGATCAATCGGGGAAAGAGCCGGCTGTTGCTTTCCCAGTTCCTGGAGTTTCTGAGAGCATATTTTGACATTGGAGTGGGCAGAGTTTTCCTGCCAGAGGATAAAGTCACAAGACTGTTGGATGCCTGGCACTGTTCTGTGTGCAGCAGGCTCCCAGAGTCTGGGATTATCTTCAGTTCCTCGGATTGATGGTGGCGACCATAGAAATGGTGCTGTGGGCATATGCTCACATACGACTACTGCAGCGGTTCTTGTTGACTTGGTGGTTCCTAAGTTCTCAAGAGTTTGAGTGCAGGCTTCCACTCCCGTTGATAGTGAAGTCCAGCCTGTAGTGGTGGCTGCAGCCCTGTCATCTGAGGAAGGGTGTACTGCTGGACAATTTCTTCTGGATCCTGTTGATGATGGATGGCAGTTTCTCGGGCTGGGGAGCCCATTGCCAAGACCGTATGACCCAGGGCCGTTGGAACCGCAGGGAAGTAGTGTGGCCTATCAACCACCTCGAGGTGAGGGCCATTAGGTTGGCTCTTCTGCATTCTGTCCCTTGGTCTCAAGGGCTGTGCGGTTTGAGTGTTAGGACAATGCCATGGCACTGGCTTACATGAATCGCCAAGGAGACATGAGGAATGCCAGTATAACTCTGGATATGGCTCTCCTGTTTGCCTGGGTGGAGAAGCTCTTAGCCTTATTGGCCCAGCACATTGTCAGAGTGGACAATGTGGAAGTTGACTTCCTCAGCTGGCACTCTCTGGATCCTGGAGAATGAGAGTTGATTCATGAGGCATCACTGGGGTCACCCTGAAATATATTTGATGGCAACTTGCTCCAATGCCAAAGTTTGCCATTTCTTCAGTCACCACACGGAGATGGTCCAAGGGCATTGATACCCTGACCCAGCCTTGGCCAAGTCAGCAACTGCTGTACATATTTCCTCCGTGGTCCCTGATGGGGCATGTGATTCGGTGTATAGAACGCCATCTGGGCAGGATTGTTCTGGTGGTGCCAGATTGTCCAAGGAGAGCATGGTTCGGAGATCTGATGTGGCTTCTGTAGGCTCCTCCTCTTGGGTGCCTCCATCTCAGGGTCTATTGCGGCAGGGACCGATCATCCTGGAGGACCTGGCTCCCTTCTCGCTTATGGCATGGCTCTTGGAAGGAGATAACTAGCGTGTAAGGGCTACTCTCCATGCAGTGGTCTGTATTCTGCTTGGTGCCTGGAGGAGGTCTACCAAGCTTGCATACATACGGATATGGTGCCTTTTTTGAGCATTGGTGCAGCACGTGGCAGTTGATTCCTGAAGCAGCCAAGGAATCCTCCCTGTTGGCCTTTCTACAGGATGGCCTAGAGAAGGGTCTTTCTCTTAGCTCCCTGAAAGTCCAAGTGGCTGCTCTGGCCTGTTTCCAGGGTCCAGTGGCAGGCAAGTCTCTGGCCTTGCACACGGACATATTATGTTTTCTCCAGGAGATTCAGCTCTGCATCCTCCCCTCTGGTCTGTGATCCCTTCCTGATATCTGTGTCTGGTATTTAGGATCCTGATGGTGGCATCCTTTCAGTCATTGACACACACTACCTTAAAGGAGATGACGCTCAAGACAGTCTTCTTGGTTATGATTTGTTTCACAAGGCAGATTTCCGAGCTGCAGGCTCTATCTTGCCAAGATCCTTATCTGTCCTTTTCGCAGGAGATCGTTTCCATTTGGCCTGTACCTTCCTTCTTGCCTAAAGGTGCCTTCTCTCTTTCATGAGAACCAGGTGGTCTGCATGCCCTCCTTCCTGAAGGAGCAGTGTCAGGGGAAGGATAAGGATCTTCGCCTGTGGATGTCTGGAGGGCGCTATTATGGTACTTGGAGATTATGAATGTTTTTGTAAGTCCAACCATCGTTTTGTTTGCTGGCCCGCATAAGGGTGAAGTGGCAGCCAAGTTGACTTTGGTGTGCTGGATCAAGGAGGCCATTACCTTGGCGTATCTGTTAGTTTTTTTTAAAATTTTATTTAACCAGTTTTCCATACCGCCTTATCCTTCAATCAAAGTGGTTTACATCATGCAATCACTACAAATAGGTACTGGATACATTCCCTTGTCCACAAAGGGCTCACAATCTATGTGTACCTGAGGCAATTGAGGGTTAAGTGCTTGCCCAAGGCCACAAGGCCATCTGTTGAGAAACCAACAAGTTCTGGGGGTTTTGTATGCTAATTCTACCAGAGCACAAGCAACCTTGTGGGCAGAGTGGGCTTGGTAGCCCCTGCAGACATTTGTCAGGCACCAACGTGGGCATAACTTTACACTTTTGTCCAGCATTACCGCTTGGATGCTCATGCGCGGGCGGACATGGCTTTTGGCTCAAGGGTTTTGTGAGCATTTTTGGTACATCTCATTTGTCTGGAGTGATATAGCAGGACTACATGGAAGGTGACATTTTACTTACCAGTTAATGTCCTTTCCTTGAGTCCTGCTAGACCAATACCCCTAAAACTGTATTTGTTCTGTTCTCCTGCTGCAGTACCCTTGAGTCCACTATGATTTTTATACTTGACTCTGCAGGTTCATCTTCTACTGACAGCCTTCTTTTTATGATAAAATGAGGAAAATAGTTAAGAAAAAACTAAAAGGAGCATTTGCAAAGGTTAAAGACTTACATCAAGCTTGGGTGTTGTTGAAAAATACTATCTTGGAATCCCAGACGAGCTGTATTCCACGCTTTAAGAAAAGTGGAAGGAAGTCCAAAAAACTGCCAGCATGGTTTAAAGGTGAGGTCAGAGAGGCTGTTGCCAAAAAAGCATCTTTCAGGAAATGGAAAAAAGAGCCAAACGACGAAACCTGGAAACAGCACAAGCACTGGCAAGTCAAATACAAGGAAGGCATTGATAAAGCAGGCAAAGAGAGAATTTGAGAAGAAGCTTGCTGTGGAAGCAAAAACGCGAAATGAAGATTTTTTCAAGTACATTCGTAGCAAAAAACCTGTGAGAGAGTCAGTTGGTCCGTTAGATGATAGAGGAGTTAAAGGGGCACTAAGAGGCGACAAGGCGATAGCGGAGAGACTGAATGAATTCTTTGCTTCAGTCTTTACTGAGGAAGATGTAGGGATGTTACCCATGACTGAAGTGGTATATAAAGGTGGGGAAGAATTGAAGGAAATATCGATACATCGGGAAGATGTATTACAACTATTAGATAAACTGAAGAGTAGCAAATCACCTGAGCTGGATGGTATACATCCAAGGATGTTGAAAGAACTGAAATATGAGATTGCAGACCTGCTATTAGTAATCTGTGATCTATCATTAAAATCATCTCTAATACCTGAAGATTGGAGGATCGCCAATATAACACCAATTTTTAAAAAGGGTTCCAAGGGTGATCCGGGAAACTACAGACCGGTGAGCCTCACGTCAGTACCGGGAAAAATGGTAGAAACCATCATAAAGAATAAAATTACTCAGCATGTTAGATAGTCATGGCCTAATGGGAGACAGCCAACATGGCTTTAGACAAGGAAGATCTTGTATTACTAATCTGATATGTTTTTTTGAAAGTGTGAATAAACAGGTGGACAAAGGTGAGTCGGTTGATATAGTGTATCTGGACTTTCAGAAAGCCTTTGACAAGGTCCCTCATCAGAGACTTTTGGCAAAACTAAAGAGTCATGGGATAGGAGGCAGTGTACTACTGTGGATCAGAAACTGGTTAAAAGATAGAAAGCAGAGGGTAGGGCTAAATGGCCAATTTTCCCAATGGAGAAAGGTGAATAGTGGTGTACCCCAGGGATCTGTGCTGGGTCCGCTGCTTTTTGACATATTCATAAATGACCTGGAAAGTGGAATAATGAGTGAGGTTATCAAATTTGCAGATGACACAAAACTATTTAAAGTTGTTAAAACCCAAGAGGATTGTGGAAAATTGCAAGAGGATCTTGATAAATTGGAAGACTGGGCATCAAAATGGCAGATGAAATTTAATGTGGACAAGTGCAAAGTTATGCACTTGGAAAGAACAATCAAAACTACGGTTACACGAAGCAAGGTTCCACATTAGGACCCAGCACCCAGGACGATTTAGGCATCATTGTGGATAACATGTTAAAACCCTCGGCCCAATGTGCAGCGGCAGCCAAGAGAGCAAATAGAATGCTAGGTATCATAAGGAAAGGAATGGAAAATAAAACTAAAGATATTATAATGCCTCTATATCGTTTCATGGTGAGACCGCACCTTGAATATTGTGTGCAATTCAGGTCACCGTATCTTAAAAAGGATATAGAGTTATTAGAAAAGGTTCAGAGAAGAGCCACCAAAATGGTAAAGGGGATGGAAGGATACTCCTATGAAGAAAGGCTAAAAAGGTTAGGGCTCTTTAACCTGGAAAAGAGACGGCTGAGGGGAGATATGACAGAAGTCTATAAGTTGATGAACGGAGTGGAACGGGTAAACGTAGATCGATTGTTTACGTTATCAGAATATGGAAAGACTAGGGGACATGCAATGAAGCTACAGGGTAAACTATTTAAGACTAATAAAAGAAAATATTTTTTCACTCAACGTCTTATCAAACTCTGGAATTTGTTACTGGAGGATGTAGTAAAAGCTGTTAGTGTAGCTGGGTTTAAAAAAGGTTTGGACAAGTTCCTGGAGGAAAGGTCCATAAACCATTATTAAGAAGGGACCCAGGATATCAATGCTTGACCCATTACAAGCATTGCAGAACCTGTGTCTTTTGGGGAATCTGCTAGGTACGTATGACCTAGATTGGCCACTGTTGGAAACAGGATACTGGGCTTGATGTCCGGACCTTGGTCTGACCCAGTATGGCATATCTTATGCTTTCCTGTACATAGTTCTCTACCATTGATTACTCGTTGTTGCCCACAATTGAGGTTGTGTGAGACTTGCCATGTTTCTTCCATGTGCTTTGGAACGAATACTGAAGGGACCTCTGGTGGCTGAGGTGAATAGAAGCATAGGAGTGATATCCTGGGCTTTTCCTTGGTTCTTTGTCTCCACCAGTCTGCTGGTAGAGGAACACAACCCACTTGTCTGGACTGGTCTAGCAGGACTCAAGGAAAGGACATTAACTAGTAAGTACAGTAAAATGGCACCTTCTAGATGCAATAGAACTTAGATTAGTGGTTATGTTACCTGCTCTACCAAACAGTTGTTTGTTTTGTTTGTTTATTTATTTATTTATATAGTGCAAAAATGATAAACCATTCTCTGCAGTTTATAATTAAACATCTATAATCTAAAAAGTTAAAAATTAAAGAGCATGAAACATAAAAAACAAATAACAACATTATCACTAAAACACTATCCAAACACTACATCCACAGTACATAATCTGTATACAGTAGGTGGGTGACTTTTCGATAGGCTGCCTAGGTTGAGAGGCCAATTAGGCACCTATTTTGTGACTATTTTTAAAGAAACATAGGCAACTGTGTCTCTCTTTTTTTTTTTTTAAATACCAGCACAAAACCTGCAGAACCCGCAGCTACAGTGGTCCTGCTTTTGATAAACATGGGTGTAGCTGAAATATGCACGTTTGCGTATCTAATAACCTACACACATTCTTTGTGACTTTGGGGATGTGGTTTGGGCACATCATGGGCAATCATGCCTATACTCCGGGTAAGAGTATGCACTTGTCACCTTGTATGCATGTATAGGGTTTCGAACAAACATCCTCTCTAAAATTACCCCCTCTATGTTAGAGGGAAACCTGCAGAACACACTTTCATAACGGTTTTCTTTTACTCTTATATCTTACAGATCCAGTAATAGACCTGCCAGACACAGACCATGGGGAGATGGATAGGCAGCAGCAGGTGGAAGATTATGAAGAGAACTCTTATGGGTATGGGGAAGTGGAAAATACCACTAACGTGAATGCACTGAGCGAGCAGGCCTTGAAGGAAATGACCTATTACAACGTATAGTAGTTTACAAAGCAAAGCATTTGGGCACAGTATTGGAGGGGTGGGGGACAAGGGGCATTAATGCCATCAGCAACAGCTGCTGGTCACTTTTTAGACAAAGTGCACAATTGTCCTTCAGTAGTATAAAACGTTATTAACTGTAATGGACAGACTGGCATTGTAAATCCTGTTGCCTGTGGATGCTGACTGCTTATAAAGGACACAGGATTTTCTCAGGGCAGCGCTGTGCCCTTTTGCCTCGCTGTACAAAGGAGAAATATCTTGTGGGACATGACTGGTGCTCCTGAGGACCCCAGCCAGTAAGCAGCCCCTGCAGTGTGGGGGAGGGGGAGCAAAAAAGATGCCTGGGGAGTATCTGCCAGGTAGTCCCCCCCCGCTCCCTTCTGAGATGGACTCTTCACTCTGGGGGCCCTTAAGGAAACTGTCAGTTGGGGGTCCGTAATTGGAGCTTCTGCCACTAACCCCAACCAGCTAGCGTTTGTGTTCTGTAATTTATGCACTGAAGTTTTGACCCCCCCTTCTTTTTTATTCTCAGTCTCCAAGAGGGAATCTTCAACTCTTTCTATCAACTCCTGTAACTTGCCTTTTAACCGTCTCCTGAAACGTCTAGGGAGGTAGTGTCTTCTGCATCATCTTCTGCAGGAGAAGGTCTCTGTAACTTTTTGCTTTCTGTTACATTCTGATGCTGAGAGTCAGAATTTGCACTCAATGGCACACCAATGTGAAATACTTTAGTTCTGACATGAATGCCTCATCAAAATAGAGGGGGGAGGAAACCCACCTGTTCCTTTGCAGCTCAGGCCATTGCCAGACCTTGTTTCTAATTTAGTTCTGTGGTTTGCTAAAAAAAAAAAAAAATACAAAGCACCAAATGGCTAGACAGACTTTCCCCCGTTGATCCTGAGATTGTATCATGCTGCGCACTGCTTCATGAGAAGATGGACTCCGTAGAGTGTGCCTGACTATATGGGTGAATGTCAGCCTGCAATCGCTTGTTCTCTACCTCTTGATCCCTTTTTGTGGTTAATGTGCTCCTATTGCTTATGATTCAGAGTCCCGCAGCTTAACGCTCCTGCCAGGCAGGCGTGCATACTAAATGGCAAGCCTACCGAGGAAGAAATACTTGCACTTTTCATTCCACACGTGAAATAACTGAAAACAGTTTACGTTGACATTAGATTTTACTGTACTTAGAACTACAGGATTTATAAAACTGGAGTGTCACGGAACCTACCAAATTCAGATTTGCTATTGGCCTGAACTTGGGTGGCCCTTCCATGGCAGTATAATGCTGGGGGGGGGGGGGGGGGTTGTTTAAATGTCTTTTCTTTAAATGGGAAAAAATGTTTTTCAGTACTAAATTGCAGCTGAGAGGTGTCTGCTTCTTCCTTTTCCTGTGCCTAACCTGGCACGTTCCACTACGCCTCTAGCACAGACCTTTGCGAGTGTTGTCACCGGGGACAAAGAAGGTGGGCAGCAGAGGAGAATTACCTGTCCATTTTTAAATGGATTCTGGGCAGTTTTATTGAATAGTGAACGCTTTCGCTTTGCTAGGTCTGTCGTCATTCTGTATTACTACACCATGCACATCTTGATTTGTTTTTCAGATTGAAGCCAGCGCTGTCCGAATTATTCATAATTCCTTCCTTGAAAGTCTCTTCTACATGTTCCTTCCAGCTTGCTCCTTGCTTTGCCTGTTCTCTCGATTAACCTTTTACCATTTAATTTTTTTTGCAGTTTTCTCTCATATCACTTTTTCTCAAGTATTAAGTGTGCACCTTTTATGTTGGTAATCCTCAAGTTTTTTTTAATGTCCTTATCTCCAGGAACAAGCAGGAATGTAGTCTTCACATGTGGGTATCGTCGGTACCGATGGAGCCTGCGCGGGAACGCTCCCTAGCGTCCAATAGGAACACTTTTGGGAGCATCCCTCAGCACATGCGCGCTGCCTTCCCGCCTTTCCAACTGTCCCTCTTCAGTTCTTCGTTTTCCGCAGAGCCGACAGGATCCATACTCTGTCACTGCAGAAAATTCCATCTTTAAAATTGTTTTCTTGTGGTCACGTTTGCCTCTGCACGATGCTTACCAGGAGACTTGGAGCTTATGAGCCCATTTCTCCCAGATGACAAGAGACAAGACTTTCTTGCTCTAGTTAAGCATGCTCAAGACGTCTCCAAGTTTGTAAATCATGCAGCCTTTGACTGCTTTGAATGCATCAGCAGAACCTCTGCTATTGCCATTGGCGCACGACGGATTGCCTGGCTTCTGGCATCAGACTTGGGTACAGGACAAGTTAGGCAGCATTCCTTGCACGGGAGAAAATCTCTTTGGCAAGAACTGGCAGGAAAAGGCTAACGAGTTAGATGCTGACAATACCACTCTAGATTGTCAAAATCTACAGCCACTCCAGCCAAAAAGAAGCCTTATAAAAAAACCCTCTTTCAGCAAAAAGAGGAAGTTTTATCCTTCCTATATCCAGCAGAGTCAGTCTCAGGGTCAGGTTGCACCAAAGGGACAAACTAGACAGCAAAACAAGCCAAAAGGCCCGAGAGCCCAACCAGCTCTGCAAGTTCAGCCCCCTCAAGGGCTTTGACTCCTTCTTAGAGAGCTTAGCCTTCCTGCCTCTGAGGGGTCCCCAACCCCCCTTATATCCCAGGCAGTTTATGCCACTTTGCCAACAGATGGCATCAGATAACAGCAGAAGATTGGACTTTGTCCATTGTAGGAGAAGGGTACAAGCTTCATTTTCACAGCATGCCCCCTCCTACAATTCTAAGGCAATTCAATTCTCAAACCCCCGAGGAAATCTGCTAGATCACAAGGTCTCAACACTTCTTGCCCAAGGGGCAATAGAAGAGGTACCCATTCTTCAACAGGGTGCAGGGTTCTACTCCCCTATTTTCTTATTCCAAAGAAAACAGGAGGGCACAGACCCATTCTAGACCTCAGAGAATTGAACAAATACCTGTTTCGAGAGAAGGAGGGGAGGAGTGGCCTAGTGGTTGGGGCAAGGTACTTCAGGCTGGAAGGTCGGGGGTTCAAATCCCACTAGAGGACAGCAACCTTGGGCCGGAAGGACTGGGGTTTCTAGTCCCACAGGTGCTCCTTGTGGTCTTGGGCAAGCCACTTAACCCTCCATAGCCCATGTTCCCTGTAAAATAGTTATCTCCGAGTTATAATGCCCTGTTCAATGTAATTTCAGTTTGTTCAATGTAAACCGCACTGATGCAGAATAGCGCGGTATATAAGAGAATGTAAATAAATAAATAAATAAAGTTCAAAATGATTTCTCTAGGAACTCTTCTACCATACCTTCAAAGCCAGGATTGGCTTTGCTCTCTAGATTTAAAGGATGCATACACTCACATTCTCATCCATCCAGATCACAGGAAATTCTTACGTTTCCTTTTCAAGGGAAAACAATTCCAGTATAGGGTTCTTCCCTTTGGTCTGGCTTCAGCACCAAGGGTATTTACAAAATGCATGGCAGTAGTAGCTGCATTTCTGCGAACTCTGGGGATATTCGTCTTCCCTTACATAGACTGGCTCATTCAAGCCCCTACAGTTGCAGAGGCCTGCACTGCACTGTCTCGCACAATGCGAATCCTCCAATACTTCGGATTGGTAATAAACTTTCCAAAATCCCAACTTGTTCCTTCCCAATGCCTGGAATTTATAGGGGCCTGTCTAGATACCAGATAGGCAAAGGCTTTCCTTCCACAGGCCCAGTGTCTTCACATAATGCAACTAGCTTCTCAAGCAGCGGGGAAATCTTCCCTAACTGCTCGAGAGCTACTACAGTTGCTCGGACATATGGCATCCACAGTTCATGTAGTCCCATATGCTCGCCTCCACATGCGAGCAGCTCAGTGGACCCTATCCACACAGTGGATACAGGCCACAGGTCATTTATCAGACAAAATAATAAACACTCAACGACTAATTTTGTCCCTCCAATGGTGGCAATCACTAAAAAATCTGACAGTGGGGTCTCCTGTTCATCAACCCCTCTTTCAGGCCACCTTAACAACAGATGCATCACAGGTGGGTTGGGGAGCACACCTGAATCATCTCTCTACCCAGGGCACCTGGACTCCACAGGAGGCTGGTCTACACATAAACCTCCTGGAATTAAGGGAAATCTATTTAGCTCTTCGAGTATTCCACGCCCACCTCAGCTACAAGACAGTCCTAGTCCAACCGGACAATCAAGTAGCCATGTTCTATGTGAACAAGCAGAGCGGGACAGGCTCTCTGTCGTTATGCAACGAAGCTTTACGACTGTGGGCCCTCGCCAGAGAGTATCAAATTCACCTTCTAGTGGTATATCTTCCAGGCATTCAAAACCTTTTGGCAGACAAACTCAGTTGAGTACTGCTGCCTCACGAGTGGTCCCGCCACCTAGACCAGGTAGCAAAGATATTTCATCTCTGGGGCACTCCAGACATAGACCTCTTTGCAAGTCCACTGAATGCCAAACTTCCCCGGTTCTGTTCCAGAATTCTGGCTCACAATTGTCAGGCAAGGGATGCCTTCCTCCTTCACTGGGGTCAGGACTTCCTTTATGCCTTCCAACCCATTCTCCTCATCCCCAAAACACTCTTCAAGCTTCAGAGAGAACAGGGGTCGCATGATTCTCATAGCACCACGATGGCCACGCCAAGCATGGTATCCCCTGCTTCTACATCTCTCTCAAGCTGCAGCTCTGGAGTTAGGGCATGTTCCAGATCTCCTTTCCCAAGAGGATGGGACGCTATGGCACCCGAGTCCCCAGTCCCTGCATCTCAAGGCCTGGTTGCTGAAGGCTTAGACCTCCAGGATTTCAACCTGTCCCAACAGGTAAAAGATATCCTTCAGGCTTCTAGAAAACTTTCCACAAGAAGATATTATGCCTTCAAGTGGAAACGTTTTACTGTATGGTGCTCCAAGAAGGGATTAAACCCCCTTGTCATACCTTTAGAATTGATACTAGAGTATCTCCTTCACTTATCGAATTCTGGTCTAAAGACCAATTTGGTAAGAGTCTATCTCAGTGCAGTTGCAGCTTCTTATAAGCCTCTGAATGGACAACCAATTTCCTCTCATCCACTCCAGATTTATGAGAGGTCTTCTATTAACCAAACCTCCCATTAAGCCACCACCAGTGGCATGGGATCTAAATCTAGTTCTCGGGCAGCTTATGAAGCCGCCTTTTGAACCTTTAGCCACTACAGCCCTTACGTTTTTGACCTGGAAGGTCATCTTCCTAATTGCAATCACCTCTGCACGTCGCATTAGTGAACTGCAAGCTTTAGTGGCTGATCCTCCTTATACTAGGTTTCATCATGATAAGGTTGTTCTTAGAACTCATCCACACTTTATGCCAAAGGTGGTTTCGCCTTTTCATTTAAATCAATCAATTTATCTTCCTGTATTTTTTCCGAGGCCTCACGCCTCTAATGCAGAAAGAAACCTTCACACTTTGGATTGTAAAAGAGCCTTAGCCTTTTACTTACAGATAACACAGCAATATAGAAAGTCCTCACAACTTTTTATAGCTTTTGACCCTAGTCACTTGGGACTTCCAGTCTCCAAAAGAACTTTATCTAAATGGATTGCCCAATGCATATCCTTTACTTATGAGAGTAAGGGTCTTCCTCTTCAAGGCCATGTCACAGCTCATAACTTGAGGGCCATGGCAACTTCCATGGCTAATCACCGCTCTTTGTCTATCGATGACATTTGTCGAGCAGCCACCTGGGCTTCGGTACATACCTTCACAGCCCACTACTGGCTGGATAAAGCCTCCCGTCGGGATGCCTTCTTTGGCCAAGCTGTTCTTCATAATCTTTCAGACCTAATTCAACTCCTACCCACCAACCCTGGTAGGATGCCAGAGATCCATGGGAGGAAGCATGACCCACCTCACTATAGGTGGCAGCTTCCTGGGGTCATCTTCCTGGCATCTTCAGCTAGGGAGTCCCCATATGTGAAGACTATGTTCCTGCTTGTTCCTGGAGATAGCGTAGTTACTCACCTGTAACAGGTGATCTCCGTGAACAGCAGGAATTTAGTCTTCACAACCCACCCACCTCCCCTAGGAGTTGTCTCTATCTTTCTGTCTCTTTCCTCTCTCCCTCTATCCTTTCACTCAGCTACAAACGTAACTGAAGAGGGACAGTTGGAAAGGCGGGAAGGCAGCGCGCATGTGCTGAGGGATGCTCCGAAAAGCGTTCCTATTGGACGCTGGGGAACGTTCCTGCACAGGCTCCTTCGGTACCGACGATACCCATATGTGAAGACTAAATTCCTGCTGTTCCCGGAGATCATCTGTTACAGGTGAGTAACTACACTTTCTGGGTTTATCTTTTACCTGCTCGTAAACCAAGGCTGAGATGCGTTAGCCCAGGTTTCTGATTTAGTACTTTGCATTTTATTCCCTAGCAGAAGGCACTACCGGAAAGGTTTCTAAAAGTTCCTCAAGTGTAGATACCCCCCCCCCCCTTACTACAAATCTCACTCAGAATATGGGAAATCCTAACAATTGCTGTGTTAACTTAATTATTTAAAAAACTTTTGTTGCTTTTTTAAAACAGCAGTGCTAAAAAAACTATGGGGCTGATATTGAAAGCAGTTAACACAATTAGCAGACCTAACCGCGTTGATCACAGTGACCAGGCTATTCTATGGCACTAAGGTGGTAGTGCCACGGAACATCCCCAGGTGCTACCATTAAATGCCCCTAGCATCGGGCCATTTTGGGGCAGAGTAGAGCTGGCACCCAGGGATCACCAGGCAGCAACAATATCCAACCACTGCCTGGTGATCTCTAAGCGGCAAAGGTTAGGCATCTAAAAGGCTGGCTTAACTTCACCACTGACGCTAACCGAGCGGCAGCTAAATATCACTTTCTGCCTGCTTAGCTGCAGCGCTCTCCAGCCAATCCGGATATTCAATGCCCGTGGCTAGATATGGCCCCAGCATTGAATAGACTAGCCCCAGCTATAGTTGAGACTGCACAGGACTTCCTTTTTTGTTATTTAAAATGTATCCCATTAAGCAGCGATATTGGTGTGATAGAAATTTCTGCGAGCTCTTTTCCCTTTTTTCCTGTGATGAATGTATGTACTTAAATCGAGGTGGTGCTGTGCTGCTTGTCATTAGAGCCCAAAACAAGTATCACCCTGACACAATGTACTTTGCAAACAGCTGAAGTGCAGACTTAAGAGGTTTGGGGCTTTTTGCTACAGGAATCCATAATAAAAAGATGGACACCCTTTTTATTTAAAAATAAACAAACCATGTGTTACTCCTTTCAACCAAAAAGAGAAACATGAGGAGATGGAAGAGGAGAAATGCTCGGTAAGCTCCTGCTTTATAATTGGGTCCTGCTACCTTCAAGTGTGGAAGGACTGGGGCAGTGACCTTCTCTGTGGCATCGCTACCTTGTGATAAACATGAGAAAATTCTGCCGTGACATGTAATGGAGCAAAACAACTGGAAGCGTGTCTTGCAACAAAAAGAGTTAAAAGAAAACTCTTTGTCCAAAGCTGTGCTGAGGAGACACAAAATGGGCCAGGAATTTATTTTCTTATTAGTATAACAAAAAGTTGAAGTTCAGTACATTTGGAAGATGAGTTTAGCTTTATAGTGTTTTGATATATTTAAAAATGTAAAAGAAAAAAATATAAGGAAAAAAAGTATAGAAATTGTGAACGTAATATAATACATAATCTTTTCTGTGTTTTACTTATTCCCATTCAATGTTACGGAGTTGTCGTCCCCCCACCCCCCACTTTCCACACTTCAGCTGCCAAGAGTGGATTGGTTTTTCTTTGTGACTGTGAAGTTACATTTCCAAAGTGATGTGGGAAACAAAAAGCAAAGTCCAGTCTGTTGGAGCTCAGGGGTTTGAATTGTAATCATTGCTGTCCTCAATGAAGTAGGGTGGACCACAGACAGACTTGCAGTCGTTCCACTGAAAAAGCAGAGCCTTGTGTTGTCATGTGCAGGGTAGGGGTCAATCTCCAGGAACAAGCAGGAATGTAGTCTTCACATATGGGTACCGACGGAGTCTGGGCGGGAACGCTCCCCAGCGTCCAATAGGAAAGCTTTTGGGAGCATCCCACAGCGCCTGCGTGCTGCCTTCCCGCCTTTCCCAACTGTCCCTCTCCAGTTCTTATTTTCCACAGAGCCGACAGAAAATCCCCTTCTTATACTTCTTTTTTGTGGTCGCGTCTGACTTACCTCGATGCTATACCGGTACCGCCAGTTCTTCTTTTCTTTTTTCTAAAAAAAAAAAAAACCCAAAAACCTTGTTTCTGGAGTCTTTCTCCAGTATTTTTTTTCTCGGGTGCCATGCGCCATTTTGGGCAGTAGGCCCAACTTTTCCCCTCAAAATGGAAAAACCTGCTTCGGGTTTTAAAAAGTGTTCTAAGTGTGCCGGTACCATCTCTGTCACCAACACCCATGAGTGGTGCCTCAAATGTTTAGGTCCTGATCACTCTTTTTCAGAGTATGTTGCCTGTGGGATGATGTCAAAAAGGGGCCGGCAAAACCGAGCTGCTAAGCTTAGCTCCCTTTTTCCCTCCGATGCACCCTCCGTGGCGTCGACATCTTCCAGAGCTTCATCTTCCTCCCATGGATCTCAGGTAACTAAACATAAATCTAGCCGGTCCTAAAAGGGTAGATATCCTTCTAAACATCGAGATGCCTCTGGCGTTGCCCTTGAGGGACTTTCACCAGCAAAATTGCCCCGGCGGGAGGCTTCAGATTCCAAAGTAGTAACGGGGCTGCAGGATGTTCTCGAGCCTTCAACCTCGGCAGAACTACTGGTGGCATGCTCTGGGGTTCCGGCCGCTTTAACCGGCACCGATACCCAAGCATCGGCAGCATCGATAGACCAGAGATTCCTGGCTATTGAACGCAGTCTGGCGGCTCTTCTCACGGCCTCGATGCCCCCGAAACCGCTTCAGACAATTCAACTGGTACCGGCACCAACATCGGCAGGTATTCTACTGGGACAGAGTCATGTGTCTTTATCTGGCATCGACAAGTTGGTACCGGACCACTCCGATGCCATCTTCGATCGGTACCGGTACCGTGCCTTGCACGATCACCCGGATCGGAGCTACTTCGAATCCTCTGCAGATACCAGAGTACTTCTTCCCGAGGATTCCTCTTCTCCTCAGTGTAGGATGTCTCCACCAGAGGATATGTCTTTTCAGGATTTTATCCGAGATGTGGCCCGAGGTCTTTCCATCACAGTGGTTCTTGAAAAAGAGCCTAGGGCAAAGGAATTAGAAATCCTACAATACCCTAAAGCTCCCAAGGAGGCAGCTATCTTACCTATTCATGAGATCTTGCATGATCTCATGTTAAGGATGTGGGAAACACCTCTAACCACATCTCCTCACTCGCAGAGACTCGAACCCATGTATCGAGTTCCTCCTTATCCTGGGTTTCAGAAGACTCAATTACCACACCATTCCATGGTGGTGGAATCAGCCATGAGACGGATAAAGAGTGCAAAAAGGCATGCTTCTAATCCTCCAGGACGTGAGTGTAGGACTCTTGACGCCTTTGGACGTCGATACTTCCAGGCTTCCATGCTTTCTGCTAGGATCAGTTCCTATATCGTGTATATGGGAATGTTCCTTGAAGTCACAGGAGACTTAGAGCTTATGAGCCCTCTCCTTCCTGATGATAAAAGGCAAGATTATCTTACTTTGTTAAACATGCTCAGGATGTTTCAAAGTTTGTGAATCGTGCAGCCTTTGACTGCTTTGAATGCATAAGCAGAACTTCTGCTATTGCCATAGGTGCACGTAGGATTGCCTGGCTCCAGGCATCTGACTTAGAAATCTGGGTACAGGACAAACTGGGGAATATACCTTGCACAGGAGAGAATCTCTTTGGCAAGAATTGGCAGGAAAAAGCTAATGAAATAGATGCTGACAATATTACTTTGGATAGATTGTCCAAATCTACAGCTGATCCTGTGAGGAAAAGATCCTCTAAGAAACCATTCTTCTTCAGCAAGAAGAAGAAGTTTTATCCCTCCTATACCCAGCAGGGACATCGTTTAGGTCAGTCTGCCCAAAAGGGGCAGCAGCAACAACCAAGGCAACAAAGGAAGCCAAAAGTAGCTAAGCCTCAACCTGCTCAGCAGACTCAGCTTCCACCGGGGCTTTGACTCCTATCTAGAGCACTTAACCTTCCTGGGATGGTGGAGGGTTCTGGGCCGTTCAGGGCCAGGAAGGCAATGTCATTTTGCCTCCAGATGGTGTCAAATAACATCAGAAAATTGGACTCTGTCTGTTGTACGAGAGGGGTACAAGCTTCATTTCCTCAGCATGCCCCCTCCTACAATAGTAAGACAGTTCAACTCTCGGACCTCTCCCAACGATCGGTTAGGTCAAGAAGTCACAATGCTCCTTGCTCAAGGAGCAATAGAAGAGGTGCCCATTCCCCAACGGGGTACAGAGTTTTACTCCCCCTATTTCCTTATTCCAAAGAAAACAGGAGGACACAGAACCATTCTAGACCTCAGGGAATTGAACAAATTCCTGTTCAGAGAGAAGTTCAAAATGATTTCTCTAGGAACTCTGCTGCCATACCTTCGGAATCAGGATTGGCTTTGTTCTCTAGATCTCAAGGATGCGTACACTCATGTTCTCATCCATCCAACTCACCGAACGTTCCTTAGATTCCTGTTTCAAGGGAAGCACTACCAATACAGGGTTCTTCCTTTTGGCCTGGCTTCGGCACCAAGGGTGTTCACAAAATGCATGGCTGTGGTAGCAGCATTTCTCCGCACCCTGTAAATATTCGTCTTCCCTTACTTAGATGACTGACTCATTCAAGCCCCTTCAGAGCCAGAGGCCAGAGTTGCTCTGTCTCGCACAATGCGCATCCTTCAGTATTTGGGACTTGTCATAAACTTCCCAATGTCCAACTTTGCTCCCACTCAATCCATAGAGTTTATAGGAGCTCTTCTGGATACCAGACAGAGACAAGGGCCTTCCTTCCACAGCCCCGCTGCCTTCACATTGTGCAGTTAGCTTCCCAAGCAGTGCTAAAACCTCACCTCACTGCTCGGGAAATGTTACAGTTGCTAGGCCACATGGCATCCACCGTGCATGTGGTTCCTTATGCTCGCCTCCATATGAGGGCAGCCCAGTGGACCTTATCCACTAAGTGGACTCAGGCGACAGGTTGCCTGTCATACAAAATAGCAAACTCAGATCGCCTTATGTTGTCCCTCCAATGGTGGCAGTCACCCAAAAACCTTCTGGTGGGGTCTCCTTTTCAGCAACCCCCACCCCAAGCCACTCTAACAGATGCTTCACAGGTGGGTTGGGGAGCCCACCTGCATGGCCTCTCTACGCAGGGTACCTGGACTCCACAGGAGGCCTATCTCCATATCAATCTCCTGGAGCTCAGAGTAATCTTCCTTGCTCTTCGAGTATTTCACACCCAGCTCAGCTACAAGACAGTCGTAGTTCAAACGGACAATCAGGTAGCCATGTTCTATGTGAACAAGCAGGGTGGAACAGGCTCTCTATCACTGTGCAATGAAGCTTTGCGACTATGGGCCCTTGCCAGAGAGCATTAGATTCATCTCCTTGCAGTGTATCTTTCAGGCATTCAAAACTCTTGGGCAGACAGACTCAGTCGAGTTCTGCTTCTACACGAATGGTCTCTCCATGCAGACCAGGTGGCCCAAATTTTTCAAATTTGGGGAACCCCGGACATAGACCTCTTTGCAAGTCTGCTGAATGTCAAACTTCCCCGGTTCTGTTCCAGAATTCCGGCTCAAGGTTGTCAGGCCAGGGATGCTTTCCTCCTTCACTGGGGTCAGGACTTCCAGTATGCCTTTCTACCCATTCCCCTAATTCCCAAAACCCTGTTCAAGCTTCAGAGAGACAGAGGTCATATGATTCTCATAGCTCCACGTTGGCCATGGATAATGTGGTACCCTCTGCTACTACATGTCTCTCAAGCTCTGCCTCTGGAGTTAGGATCTGCTCCCGACATTCTCTCTCAAGAGGACGGGATGCTGTGGCATCCCAATCCCCAGTCTCTGCATCTCAGGGCCTGGTTGCTGAAAGCCTAGAACTTCACGGTCTTAACCTTTCCCAGCAGGTAAAGGATAGCCTTCATGCTTCCAGGAAACCTTCCACAAGATGCTCTTATGCATTTAAGTGGAAAAGGTTTACCATATGGTGCTCGCAGAAGGGCCTTAACCCTCTTGCGATATACCTCTGGAATCATTACTGGAGTACCTCCTTCATTTATCAAATGCAGGGCTAAGACCAATTCAGTGAGAGTCCATTTGAGTGCTATTGCAGCTTCTTTCAAGCCTCTAAATGGACAACCTATTTCCTCTCATCCTCTCATAGCGAGATTTATGATAGGCCTTCTTTTAACAAAGCCTCCCATTAAGCCACCACCGGTGGCATGGGACTTGAATCTGGTACTTGGGCAGCTCATGAAACTGCCCTTTGAACCATTAGCCACTACCTCTTTGAAATTCCTTTCCTGGAAGGTCATCTTTCTCATTGCTATCACATCAGCACATCGCATCAGTGAATTGCAAGCGTTGGTGGCTGATCCTCCTTATACGAGGTTCCATCATGATAAGGTAGTCCTTAGGACTCATCCACGCTTTATGCCAAAGGTGGTTTCGCCCTTTCATTTAAACCAAGCGGTTTACCTTCCTGTATTCTTTCCAAGGCCTCACACTCCAATGCAGAAAGGAACCTTCATACTTTGGATTGTAAAAGAGCTTTGGCCTTTTACTTGCAAAGGACACAGCAACATAGGAAATCCTCTCAACTCCTTGTTGCTTTTGATCCTAGCCATTTGGGACTTCCGGTCTCCAAAAGGACATTTTCCAGCTGGATTGCACAGTGTATATCTTTTGCTTATGAGAGTAAGAACCTTCCTCTTGAAGGCCATGTCACAGCTCACAATGTGAGAGCCATGGCATCAATGGCTCATCTTCACTCTGTGTCTATCAACAACATCTGTCGAGCAGCTACTTGGGCTTCGGTACATACCTTCACAGCCCATTACTGCTTAGACAAGGACTCCCGCTGGGATGCCTTGTTTGGTCAGGCTGTTCTTCAACACCTGTTCCAGACTTAATCAACTCCTACCCACCATCCCTGGTAGGATGCCAGAGATCCATGGGGGGAAGTGGAGCTCTTTCACAAGGGCACACAATTTTCTGGGGCCATCTCCCTGGCATCTGCAGCTAGGGAGTCCCCATATGTGAAGACTACATTCCTGCTTGTTCCTGGAGATAGCATAGTTACTCACCTGTAGCAGGTGATCTCCGGGAACAGCAGGAATTTAGTCTTCACAACCCACCCACCTCCCCTAGGAGTTGTGTGTGTCTCTCTCTCTCATCTTAGCTTAGCTTTAAACTCAACTGGAGAGGGACAGTTGGGAAAGGCGGGAAGGCAGCACACAGACGCTGTGGGATGCTCCCAAAAGCTTTCCTATTGGATGCTGGGGAGCGTTCCCGTGCAGGCTCCATCGGTACCGACAATACCCATATGTGAAGACTAAATTCCTGCTGTTCCCGGGGATCACCTGTTACAGGTGAGTAACTATGCTTTCTCTGAGCAGACACGCTATCGTGGGACAGGGCCGAAGGATATAGGGTATACTCGAGGGAGCAGAGTTGTGCATTTCCACTTCATGGCACATCGCAGCGTGTGGTGACTGTGCCGAGCTCAGCAGAGCCAACCTGAAAAAAGGTGGTAAGTGTTTTCATGGATGCTAATGTAATGCTTTTCAAAGGCAGAGGTCTGCATCTGTCAGCCATTTTTTGTAACTTGTTTGGAGAACAGGTGATGCATGTTCTTATTATTACTATAATACAAAGGCCTGATTCACAAAGCTTTTATTTTTAGACCCACAATGAATATTGGGGGGGAAAAAACTTCAATGAATTGGGTTGAAACGTTCTATCCCCCCTCCTCCCTCCTTCTTTTCTTATGGGCCTAAGCCCAACTAGAACACTTGATATATGGACTACTCTCCTACGTTATTTCTCTTGGTGCTTGCAGCTGCAGATCTATCATTCACTAGCTCCTGAAAGAGGTCTCGGCCTGGCTTAGTTTGATGATGACTTAATAGAAGTGTGTGTCCAGTAAGAGGGAACCTTAAATCTAAAAGCACCCCCACGGAGAGCTCTGTGCTGTTTATATGAGTGACATAAAATAGAACCTTTTCTGTGGAATTCAGGCTATGACAGTCAAAGTTAACATGAGCAGCAAAATGATGACTGACTTACCTTTTCAAGGTTACCGGAGAATATTCTTTTCTGTATGGTGTTAAAAATATCAGGCTTAAAAAAAATAAACCTACTGTTACTGCCATCAGAGTTTTGTGGGCCCCTGATGGGACATTGGCCCAAAAGCACCACACTAATACTGAAGAAAGCCTAGAACTGCCCATTTTCATTTATTGCAACCCAACCAAAACGTATTTGAAAACTAAGATTATTTATCTAATGCCATGACAGATTCTTAACTTATAGCTCGTCTCTATAATGGAATGGCTCTGCTTATTTTTAAGATAGCTGTGGTAAGGATCTTTGTGTGGACTGTGCTCAGGGACCTCGTGCAACACCCCACCTCTTCTACTGATGGATGCTGCCCTGTGCGCTGTTGGTTGGTGGGTCTCAATTTCATGTAATCGGTGAAGAGCCTTAGCTCTTCCTGGTGAAATTTTAGCCATTTTCTGTTCAGGAAATTCTCTGTTAAATCTAGCAGAATATACTACCTCTTTTGTGATCCATTGCTACCATGTTACCAAACAAGGACCTCAGTCTTTTTTTATGTTATATAGGAGATTATTTTTCTTTACATAGGTATAGATAACCACTCCCAAGAAGAGACGGTGGACCTCGTTCACTCTTGTGCCAGCCTGGAGAGAAACTATGAAATGGATTCTAACATTGCTTCAGATTGCTAGTTTATATATAGCTTCAAACTGTGGTTGTCTCTTAACTGGGACACTCGCCACAGGGATAAATCTGAAAGCAAAAAAGTCCTTCTGCCAGTCTGTTACTGCTTATTTATTTAAGTGCAAGGTTGTGCCTGCAGCCAAGTGCTGTAGGCCTGAGGTTTTAATATAAAATTCATCCTAAAAATCCTGCCTTTGACTGTGTGGGATGATTAGAACCAGGATGGGTGTGAAAGCCTTAATGTTTAGCAAGTGCTACCAAAATATATAACATTTTGTTTAAGTGGGAGGTATTTTTGGAACATCCCTCTCTGACAAACTACTTTTTATTTTACATTGTGTTATAAAATGGCTGTTGAGGAAAAGGTGAGTGTACATTCAGTGCTGGTGTGTGGACATAGCCCAGTTCAATGTATATTGGAGGTACCTTGTGTCATAGCTGAAACTGGTTTCAGTGTTTGTATAAGCATTAAAGGAGGATGTATTCACCATCCTAGCTTTCGAGAGTGGGAGAAAAAAATTGGGTCTGGACTTATCGATGTGAGTGTGTGACTTAAAGAAAAAAGAATTGTATACATTTTGAGAAAAT
The DNA here is from genome assembly GCA_033557465.1 of Ichthyophis bannanicus. Lineage (NCBI taxonomy): Eukaryota > Metazoa > Chordata > Amphibia > Gymnophiona > Ichthyophiidae > Ichthyophis > Ichthyophis bannanicus. Next base: position 208,565,816 of record CM066043.1, on the reverse strand, counting down.
AACTCTGAATTCCACTTGTGCAAAGCTCTACTGTGTTTAATTTTCTTGTATAAAACAGAAGTTTGTTTACTTAGCAATAATTATAAATAAATGATTATCTAGCACTGTTATTTTACAAGTAAAGTGATTGATTACCCATGACATGCTGGTAATAAGCCAACAGGTTCTTTATCCTCTTTTGATTTTCCCCTTCCGATGTTATCTCCTGCCTATCTTAATCTTGCCCAAATGGGTCCTAAACTAATTCTAGAGAGTATTCCAGCTACCGCCTCTTTGCTGCCAACATGGAGAGGTCTAGTCCCAAAACTACAGAATGTATCTGAAAACTCAGCCAGTACCTTAAAAGCAGCTAATGACAGGATGCAAACAGGTTGCCTGTGGAAAATGGGTATGAGTGCAGAGTTCAAGCAGAAAGGCCATGCTGTGTCAGACCCATGAGCGCTCAGGGTTCAAGTAACTGTGCAGTACCTAATACCGCCTATCCTACTGCTTACAGGGCTGATTAATGGTAATGGATCTGCCTTTCAGGGGAGGAGAGATTAGCAGCACTGTGTTGCTGCCCCTGAGTATTCTGCTGACTGTATTTTAGCCGGTTAGCAGGTCTGCTAACCACCTAAAAGATTTTGAATATGTCCCTTTGTCCGTCCCCCCCCCCCCCCCCGCCACAAAAGAATGTTGTGCACACCCAGGCCCTTGCCTTTAAATTTTCCAAGGAGCCTCATAGGAGGTACCTTGGTCCAATAAACCTCCTGAAAATCTATATGCACTATATTATCTAGCTCAAGCTAGGAAAAGCTCTCCAATACAAGGCCTACCCTAGAAAATGTATTTATTAGTATTTAGCTCATGGTTCAAGGCACGTTACATTCATATAAGTAGGCATTTCTCTGTCCCCAGAGGGCTTACAGCCTAACAGTCCAATGCAGAAAACTAGCACGGCCTTTAAGCACAGATAACGCCACTTTTAAGCACACTTACTACTACCGCCAAATGCAGAAAAGAGACGGATGCACATGTAAACACCAAAGGAAAAACTAGTGCACAATTAGCACCAAGATTATTTAAATTATAGGCAAATGAGCTGCACATAATAAGATGGTATGATAATGATGCAGAGAAATGCACCGTGCTGCCGACAGTATTTTGATGGCATTGGGTGTTTTCCCCAATGCCATTAAAATATTGTCAGGGGATGGTGACCCCAACAGAAAGCAAATCCCTGGTGGCCCTGATTTTCACCCCCCCAACCAAAAATATACCTGGTGGCCCAGAGACTCCAACACCCCCCCCCCCCGGTACCTTTTACAAACGAGGGGAAGCGCTGCCCACACCCTCCCACTCTTGCCCAGCCATCTTGAAAAATGGCAGTGACTGGCCCCATGTGGTGCGTCTTGGGATGCACTGGGTGAAGGTAGAATATGCCTTATATATGGCATTCTGACAGTGCCCGGTGCATCCCTGGATGCACCGCACGGGGCCAGGTACTGCCATTTTTCAAGATGATGGGCAAGAACATTGTAAAGATACCAGGTGGGGGAGAGTTCAGGGCTGCTGGACCACCAGGAATTTGCTTTCTTTTGGGGGCACTGGCCCCCAACTGTATTTTGATGGCATCAGGGGCTTTTGCCGATGGATCATCGGAATGGAGTTTGACATTTCCCTTCATGATCCAAGCAGCGGAGAAAGCCCCTGCTGCCATTAAAATACTGTCATGACTCACATGCAAATTAGCCATGCAGTGCCCCTGTTTCTCTGAGAGAGCATGCCACACTAGCGCTGACTTCTGTGTATGTGTCTGGCTTTCCCAGTTTAATGCTGCCATTTGTGCCCAGTTTAATGAGTGGCTAATGTGCATATCAGCCACTTGCTACATGCCAGCACTAAAGTTGTGCACTATCGCTGCTCTGCAAATCGGCATAAAAAGTTGATAGCATGTGACTTCAGCACCAATTTTGTGCATCGGCATGTAAGTTTGTACCTGAGGCAATGGAGGGCTAAGTATCTTGCCCAAAGTCACAGTGATTGTGGGAATCAAACCCAGATCTCTTGGGTTCTAGGCTGTTATTCTCAACCACTAGGCTACTCCATGCCATCAGGCACAACTTCTCCAACCTTTACCATCTGAAATCTCTGAAACAACTATGGCCTCTCATAGTCTTAGATTGAGGAGATCTGTTTTCCAAGAGCTAGGGCTTGGCCTTCTTTAGGTCCTTGACCAACTTATCACCAAACCATTTTCCTCCACAGGGAAGCTCACTGCATGGGGACTCCTTGACCATAGCAAGCTGTTCAGATAATGGCACTGGGAGTTGGAACAGATCCTGCTCAATGTGGAGACCTGAAACAGAGCAAAGGGAACTTCTCAGATTAGCAAGTGCTGGCGATGGAGACTATCATAGGGCTAGTGCTGTCACTGGAAAGTTGTGGTTTTCTGTCTCCCTCTACTGGCAGGTAGCTTTTGTAATTCTTGTGAACCATTTTGCTGCTTCAGATGAGAGGCAGTATATAAAATGAAAAATAAACTTAAAAACTCATGGATGTGGACTGATCGAGTGCTATGATAAGGAAACAATTATTAACCCAGCGGACCTGCAAAAGCCCCTACTTTATAAGTAAGAAGGAATGGATCCTTGTGCCCTGGAATGGCCACGGTTGGGCAGGATACTAGGCTTAATAAACCTTTGTTCTGATCAAGCATGGCGCATCTTATGCTACCATTCCAGTCTCATCTAGTCCTTCCACAGATAATGACAACACCCCCCCCCCTCCCTTTTGCTAGCTAGTCAGATCTCTTTGCACAACGGCTGCATTTGTGTCTTCAAATAGTGCTTAGGATTTTTTTCCATCTAAAGTTTTATTGGATCCAATGCAATACACTATCATATAGAAACATTTCCATTGAACCATACATATTAAAATGGTTCAACAAAGGTAACTCTCCCCTCCTCTAACAATGTCCCCAACTCAGTCCGCTTATGTTGGGCTAGAAGTAAACAATCTTAAGACCACTGCTGCTTATCTGGAGACAGGAGAGCACAAAGTTTGCTTAACAGCTTGGGAGCAAAAAAAATGGAAGTAACAGAGCCAGGTTCTCCTAGTCTCCTGCTCCATGGCTGCTAGAACACCAAAGGTCAGAGTTCCCATGTTTCTTCAGACTGCTGCAGTTTTACATGTTTAAGGCCTGTCATCTTAGAAAGGAAGTTTATATTCCAAACAGGGAGAGCTGGGGGCAGTAAAAGGTTTCTCTTCTCTGCCAACACAATTTCTGTTCTGTTAGCAACTACTCAAGGAATCATTTTTTTCATTCTGCCTTCAGTGATTGATGGTAAACAATACAGGAGACACTTTTTGATGGCAGTGGGATATCTGCATAAGTAATATGTTTAACAACAACTTTCCAATAAAACAGGACCAGGGGGGGGGGGGCCCTCTCACCATAGCCAAAAGTGGCATCAGAGCCACACACTTTCCAGTAGACATTACTACATGGGGATCTATTTTCTGATTCCTGGAAGGAGTCAAATAGTAGTAGTATAACATCTTTTATCCATTCTCTATTAGATTTGTTAAGAATGAAACTTAAGTATGATACAATATTTGGCCAACAAACCAGAAGAGAGGTGCAACTGCCCTGAACAGCAGCGATGAAGAGCAGAGGAAGACCACAACCACCCCAGAGGAATCTTCTATCAACACACTTTTTATTAAGAACTCGGCTTGTCCAAGTTTTGGCAAACATGCCTGCAGCAGGGTCAACATACAAAATCAATACTACAGGTAGACAATGGAGCATCTAGGTTAACAACCATAAACAAAAATGTCTGACTAAAGCAAATAGAATACTGATACCACCCACAGTTTGAAGCATGTATGTTCTACGTTAACCCATGACAAAGGCGTGTTTATTAGGAACGTAACTGCCAAGTTCCAGCAAACAGGCTGATGCAGAAAAGGTAGCATGCACTTTACGTGCAGATAATGCAACTTCTCCTGGAACAAGTAGGAAGTCAGTCCTCACTTATGGGTGATGTCGGCACTGATGGGGCAATTCCCCAGCTTTCAAAGAAAGCCTTTGGGATTTCTGCCACGCATGCGTGGTCCTCTTCCCGCCTAAGGGTGCCATCTTGCTCAGTCTCCCTTTTTCCACAGAGCCCTTTGGACACACATCCTCATCCCTCAGAAAAAGTGTTTTCGTTTTCGGCCTCTGGCCCTCTCTTTTCCGGTAATACCGGTCCTCTCCCGTCTTCCCCTTCGCCCTTGTTCCCCCTGGGTGAGGGGATTCCTTTTTTTCCAGCCTTTTTAGGATTTTTTCTCTTTGGGCCATTTTCGGGCCATTTTCGGGCCATTTTTTCCAACCGCTGGCCTCAAGGGTCTTCGACCTTACAGGGGCCCTTTTTGCCCATATGGCCACCGGCTTCAAAAATGTGACAGATGCTCCAAAAATATGACTCAGACACCCATGACTGCTGTCTACAGTGTCTGGGGGCTGACCATAGCCCAGAGCTCTGTGCTCTGTAAGAAAAAGTCCACTAAGGCCCTGCTAAGTCGTAAGCAGAAATCAAACATATTCCATAAGGCAGCCCCAAGATCCCCAGTGGCATCCTTGGCTGACCCACCGCTTACGGGGTCCCCCACAGTGGTCCTGCACCCAAAGGTGTCACTTTGATCAGGGTTCCCTTGAGGTGGAGTGGCGTAAGAAGACGACCTTGAAGTCATTGTCAGGGGCCCCAGACAAGCGTGACCGGTCTCGCGCTCGGTTTCTCAGCCCTCCCCAGCGTTCCCGAGAGTCTGACAAGGAGCAGCCTCTAAAAGTACCTCATACAGGTACAGAGGTCTCCGGCGATGGTGCCCAGTCTTCTGAGAGTCATCCCGGTGAGGACCCCCTCTCCTACTCCATGCTAGCCCCGGTAAACCCGGCGCCAGCATGCAGCATTGAGAGTGCAGCATTTCTGCCTTCTTAGCTGCCCAGCACAGCTGGCTCATGCCTCGAGACCAAGGACCCCCCGAGGGGGGTACCTAAACCTGTCCTGGAAACCCCTCAGCACCAGTCTCGCTCACTGTCCTGTTCCTCGGGGGCAAGGTCCTCCAAGGCCAGTGCCTCTGGCTCAAAGCAGGCCTCGGCCTCGGGGTAGGGTGACCAGTCTAACTCAGAGTCCTTCTCAGACCTCTTGGGCTGGGAATCGGACGAGGATACCTCCCCGGAGACCTGCGCCCAGAGGGACCTTCCTTCGGACCCATCCCCATCTGTCTCCCAGAGGCATTAGCCTCCCGAGGACACCTCCTTCTTGGTGTTTGTGTGGGCCCTCAATCTGCCCATGCAGACTGAGGAGGAGCCGAGGGCAGAGGAGCTTGACATCTTGACTATAAGTCTCCACCTCAGGAGTCTCTTACGGTCCCAGTGCCTTCCATTCTCTCCCGGCTGCTCCTCCGCAAGTGGGAGGCACCTGCCTCGGTTCCCATTGTGAGCAAAAGGCTCAATGCCATGTATAGGGTCCAGCGCGGCCCAGGGTTCCGGAAGACCCAGCTTCCGCACACCTCCATGGTAGTGGAATCGGCATTGCAGAAGCAAAAGAGCCCGAAGTCACACTCTTCATTCCCGCCTGGAAGGGAATCCAGAGCCCTCGACGCCCTTGGGAGCAAGGTCTATCAGAGGTCCATGCTGGCGTGCCGCATCCAGGCCTAACACCTGTATATGGGCATGTTCCTGTGCAACCTTGCCAAAGAGCTCGGCGTTTTTTCTGCAGGCCACGGGGGCGAACACCTTCTCAGGTTCCAGACCCTCCTGAGGTCGGTTGCAGACTGCTTGAAGTATCTCTCCCGCACCGCGTATGATGGGTTTGAGTCCTCTGCCCAGGTGGCAGTGGCCGGCATCGGAGCCCGGCACCAGGCGTGGCTCCAGTCTTCTGACCTAGACCAGTGGGTCCAGGAGAAGCTCTTGGATGACCCCTGGCTCGGCGAACAGTTGTTCGGCAAGCCCATGGAGGATAAGGTAGCCAAGATCAAGAGGGAATTCATAACTCGCACCCTTCTCTTGTGTAAGACCTCTTCTCTCCCATGGAAGAAACAGCACACTAAGAAGTCGTTCTTCCAGAGGAAGGGACTCCTCTACTGGGGATACCCCACCCCCACACAGACTACCGGCATGCAGGGCAAAGGGGAAGCACAAGGTCACCGGAAACCAAAGGGGTCTAAGGCCCAACCACTGGCGCAACCCCAGGGGATTTGACACTGAATGCAGAGCCTCTTGCCCCCCGACGGCACTCCCGCCTGTGGGGGCACACCTGTCCCTTTTTGCCCCCCAATGGGAATATATCACATTGGACACCTGGGTCCTCTGGGAGAGTTATCGTCTTCATCTGGACAGGCTCCCTCCTCCCTTGCGGAGCCTTCTCTGCTTCCCTCACACCAAGCTTGCTTGCAGCAAGAGCTGGACAACTTCTCGGTCAGCAGGCGGTTGAAAAGGTACCGCCGCATCTCCCAGGCTGAGGGTTCTACTCCTGATACTTCCTTGTTCCGAAGAGGACGGGGGGCCTACACCCCATCCTCAATCTCAGGAACCTGAACAAGTTTCTGGTGCAGGAAAAGTTAAAAATGCTATCTCTTGATGTCCTGCTGCCCTTCCTCCAGCAAGGTGATTGGCTATGCTCCTTGGACCTCAAAGACTCTTATGCTCACATCTTGGTCCACCCAAGGCATAGACAGTACCTGCGCTTCAGAGTACAAGGGGAGCATTACCAATATAGGGTGCTCTCCTTTGGGCTTGCATCTGCCCCACAAGTCTTCACCAAGTGCCTATCCATGGCCACTGCCTACCTCCAGCGGCAGGGCATACCCATCTTCCCCTACCTAGATGACTGGCTTGTCACGGGGGCATCAGCCAAGAAAGCTCGTCTCTTGGCATCATGCACAGTCCTCCTCCTCGAACGCCTCGGCTTCCTGGTCAATTATTCTAAGTCCCACCTTGAATCGGTGCAGACCCTGGAGCTCATCGGCACCCTCCTCAACATGGAGCAGGCGACCGCCTTCCTACCCCAAGACCATGCGGACTGTCTCCACGCACTGGTGACCAAGGTCCAAGGCAGGGCACAGATTCCAGCATGAGCCATGTTGTGCCTCCTGGGGCACATGGCCTCAACTGTCCATGTTGTTCCACATGCACATGCGGGCGGCTCAGTGGTGCTTCAGAGCACAATAGACCCAGGCCTCTGGCCACCTCCGTCTGGGTCTCTTGTTGCCTATGCAGCTCCCTGGATTGGTGGCAGGATCCCCAAAGCCTCCCTGGGGGCATGCCCCACAGCACAAGCTCGTCTTGACGACGGATGCCTCCCTACAGGGCTGGGGAGCCCACTGTGGCGACCGTCAGACCCAGGGGCAATGGTCACCCAAAGAATCCCAGCAGCAGATCAACCTGCTCGAGCTTCGGGTGGGCCCTGAAGGCCTTAGAGTACCATCTGAGGGGAAAGTCGGTACTTGTGCAGACTGACAACAGGGTAGCAATGTTCTTTATAAACAAAGAGGGGGGAATGGGTTCCTGCCTCCTCTGCCAGGAGGTGGTCCCCCTCTGCTCCTTTGCCATATGCCGGGGCATGACGCTCAGAGCGGTCTATTTCCCGGGCCAGGAGAATGTCCTCACGGACAGACTCAGCAGGATCCTCTGCCCATACGGGTGGCACCTGGATCCGGAGGTGGCTAGCCTCTTGTTTCATAGGTGAGGGACTCTGTCCATGGACCTCTTCGCCAGCCCAGCGAAAGCACAGCTCCCCTGCTTCTGTGGACTGGTTCCACACCCGAACAGGTTGGCCCCGGATACGTTCCTCCTGAACTGGACCTCTGGGGTTCTGTACGCTTTCCCTCCTACTCCTCTCATTGCGTGGACCCTCCACAAGATTTAGCGGGAACGAGCTTCAGTGATTCTCATGGCTCCTTTGTGGCCTCGACAGCCTTGGTTCCTGCTCCTGCTCTCGTCCAAGCCTCCAATCCCCCTGGGCTGCACCCCAGACCTGCTAATGCAGGAGAGGGGATGGGTGCTTCACCCGAACCTGGCTTTGTTGTCCCTCGCAGCCTGGTGGCTGAATGTGTCTCCTTAGCCTCGCTGCACCTCCTGGGGGAGGTCGAGGAGGTTCTTCTCGTGTCAAGGAAGGACATGATGAGACGGGCCTATGCCTTTAAGTGGCAGTACTTCTTGATTTGGTGCTCCGAGCTCCAGATCGACCCATTCTCCTGCTCCACCCAGTGGGTTCTCCAGTACCTCCTCCATCTCTTGCAGGTGGGGCTGAAATCCAACTCTGTCAGGGTGCACCTGAGCGCCATCTCAGCTAACAACCTCCCCATTGAGGCTAAACGCCTCTCGGGGCAGCCCCTGGTCTCACGCTTCATGCAGGGTTCCTTACTTTCCAAGCCTCCCATCCGGCCTCCACCGGTATAGTGGGACCTGAACATCGTGCTCATGCAGCTTACGCAGCCGCCCTTCGAACCGATGGTGATGTGTTCACTTCAATACCTCTCCTGGAAGGTAGGCTTCCTGGTGGCTCTGACCTCAGCTTAGCAAGTCAGCAAACTCCAAGCCCTCATGGCAGAGGCCCCTACACAAGGTTCTATGGGAACAGGGTGGTCCTCCGTACCCACCCCAAGTTCCTACCAAAGGTTGTCTTGGATTTCCATCTCAAACAGGAGATAGTCTTGCTGACCTTCTTCCTGAGACCTCATGCCGATTGAGCATCGACAGTCCTACATACACTCGACTGCAAGAGGGCTCTCGCCTTCTACCTGCAGTGCACCCAGGGTCATCGCAAGTACGATTGGTTCTTCATTGCCTTTGATCCCAACTGCCTGGGGCAGGCAGTCACCAAGCGCACCCTCTCCATCTGGGTGGCAGATTGCATCACTTTCACCCAGGCAAAGGCTGGGGCCCCGCTGAATCGGCGAGTCACCGCACATGGCATCCAGGCCAAGGCAGCTTCAGAGGCTTCGCTACACTCAGTGCCTCTGACGGACATCTGCCAGGCTGCGACCTGGTCTTCAGCAAACACTTTCGCTTCACACTACTGCCTGGAGAGGGAGTCCTGCCAGGACAGTTCCTTCGGCCATGTTGTAATCTGTTAGGGGTATAAGCAACTCCTGCCCTCCGATCCTTCTCCTGCGGCTACCGAGAGCTTGCTCCCAAGGACCCGAGCTCCTTCAGGCATGGGCTTCTGCTCACACCCGCGGAGGCATTTTTTGAACTACAGGTTCAGTAGCCTGTAGCTGGGGAGTCCCATAAGTGAGGACTGACTTCCTGCTTGTTCCTGGAGAAAGCGTAGTTATTCACCTGTAACGGGTGTTCTCTAGGGACAGCAGGAATCAGTCCTCACTACCCTCCCACCTCCCCTTAAGAGATGCCATATTTTCTTTTCTTCCTTTGAGTAGGGCTCTAGCTATGGGACCTGACTGAGCATGATGGCACCCTTGGGTGGGAAGAGGACCATGCATGCGTGAAAGCAATCCCAAAGGCTTTCTTTGAAAGCTGGGGAATTGCTCCAGGCAGGCTCCGGCGGTGCCAACATCACCCATAAGTGAGGACTGATCCCTGCTGTCCCTGGAGAACACCCTTTACAGGTAAGTAACTATGCTTTCTATGCACCATTTCCAGCACACCAAATGCAGAAAAGAGCTTGATGCACACACAAAAAGGGACACAAAGTATGTGCACACAGCAATGTCAAGCATATTTAAATGATATGCAAATGAGCTTCATGTATTAATGAGGTCTGCACCTACTGCAGAAACACACAGAGGATTACATAACCAGCAGGAACACCAATACCTCTATGTGTGGTGTGAGGCAACTTAAACATCTTGCACATGTGGGAATGGACTTTTAGGGTATGTAATGGTGATGTGAAATTGTTCTGCATGTATCTTTCAGCATATAAGCAAAGGTTCAGGGTTCAATGACATACATCTTTTTCATCTTATCCTGGTGTGTGTTTTGCACTTGCTTATATCATTCTCCATTTACTACGATTTCATAAAAAATTGTTTTTGGGGAAAATAGTGTTGATTATTATGGACTGAGTGCCCAAAGAACCAGCACGTTATGTGTGAAAATGTCAAATGCGCACACAGCGACTCGTAGCATGTCTGTTGGTTGTGCAAGCATTGGCTTCCCTCTTTTCATCTTTACACAAAGTTTTGCTTGCAGCTCATTTGCATGTGTGCCCTTTGCTGCATCCATTACTGAAGTCTCATGCTGTTGGCATGTTATGAAAATGCATACACAGGTAATAGCATGCAGCTTCAGCACCGGCCTGAAAGCATCTTGATAGACCACAGCCACACCAGCTGAATCTTCACTCTTTCCCCATGCTACGATATATGGCCAGCCACGTGTTCTCTTCTGATAGCATTTCTAGATCTTTCACTCATTCTATTGAATGGTTAGGTTTATCAATCCTGATGGATTAAGTGAAGCATATAATTTTATTATAAACCTCTTCATCTTATGCAAATTAGTACTTGACAATCCAGAAAGGGTTCGGTTTCCATCCTCAGGAGATGCGCTTTAACTCTCCCTGATCTTGTTTCTAGGGAATGCCTGAATTGGCAATAAGAAATTACTTTTGTTATCATTTAATGATAAAGAGTCCAAGCAGCACATTTTTTTCTTTTAAGAACAATTTTTCTCCAAGCTACATGCATTTTTGTGTTTTATTAACATGATGGACCAGAATCCCTTGGGGGAATTTATATTTAATAGGCATAGAAAAATAGACCTTCCTTTGCCTGAGATTTCTGCGACTTCCATCAATGTGTTAGCTATAGTCAGATTAAAAATAGGGTGAATAAACTGGGGTACCCATAGGTATCATACAGGCCATGTGCCTAGTTGATTCTGCTGCTTACGCTGAAGCGCCAGTGCTAGTTAATTGATCAGAATGTTTGCCCACTCTTAATATTCTTCCACCTTTACCTTCAAGCCAGATACATCACAAGACAGTTCAAGGTCCTTGATCAGTTTTGACAAAGAATGGTGCTCATGTAACAAAGTATGTCATCCACAAAAGAGACTTCCTTTTTTATATACATTCCTTTTCCATCTGTTATCCCTGAATATCTGAGTTATGCCTTGGTTTCTTGTAGTCTGACGAGAATAGTGATAGAAAATCTTTAGTCCTAAGCAAGAGCTCATTCTGCTTTTTAAAGCGAGTTCCCTAGAAAGAAAAAAAAACCCTCTGGTTTCAAATTCTTAACTTCTTTAATCATCAAATTTCTTTTTGTAGGTGAATTCAGCCCTTTCGCTGTTAACCCTATTGAGCCTATTTAAAAGATAAGTAAAAGCATTATCAGCAGCTATTGAAAGCAACAAATACAAGTTTAAAGAAGGTAAATAAAAATCTAGCACAGAGACCAAATTGTATATACCCTGTAGCAAATAAAAGAACCTACCATAAACCATCAATCACCCTTACTCCCTTTCTTGGTCTGCAGCCTCCAGTCCACACCGACCTTACTTCAAATGGAGTGAAAATATCAAGTGTCTCCATAAAGGGCTATATCTCATGCATGAGATACAAAGATTAAATGACTGTGCTATCAAAAACTCTCATAGCGTATTTTCAGTAAATGTCACTAGCTGCTCCATCTTGCAGCACAGGTGATGACCCCCTCCCTTTTACCTGAAATGGCAGAGCCCTGCCTCAATGACAGCATGAATAAGCCAATAATTCCCATTAATTTAAGGGCCCTCATTGCATCCCCCACCTTATGTACTTTAGTGCAGAGTAGGCTAATGGTTAGAACAGCCGACTAAGCAGCCAAGGTTCAAATCTCATTGCCACTGCTGTGATTTTGGGCAAGTCATTTAACCCACGATAGCCTCAAGTAAGCCCTCTGCAGGCAGGAAAATACCAACTGTACCTGAAATGCAATGTATGCCTTAGAGTCAATGATGACTTCTGGTGACCTAGCAGCTCCTGCGTTTTCTTGGCAGTGTAACGAAGAGATTGTCAGGCCTTTCTTCCAAGGCAATAGAGGGTTAAGTGACTTTCTCAAAGCCACAAGGAATGCTACTAGGAATCAAACCCTGGTCTCTTGGTGACCAAGCCAGTGCTCTAACCATTAGGCTACTCCTCCACTCTGTACCTGAATGTACTGAAAAGCAAAGTTACTCACCTATAACAGGTTATCTCTGGGAACAGCAGAAATTTAGTCTTCACATATGGGTGACATCGGGTACCAATGGAGCCCACGCAGGAAGCTCCCCAGCTACCACTAGGAAAGCCTTTGTGAGCAAAACCAAAAATAATCTACAACTCCAAGGGGAATAGGGCAGGGTATGAAGACTAAATTCCTGCTGTTCCTGGAGATCACCTGTTACAGGTGAGTAACTACACTAGCTCCAGGAACAAGCAGGAATGTACCTTCACATATGGGACTCCCTAGCTCCCAGATATCGGAAGAGGTGGACCAGGTTAGAAAGTCTAACAAGGTCATTTGAACTTAGACTTCCCCACCAAGCAGATCTGGCAGAAATGGGTTGGGGGGGGGAAGGTAGGAGTTGTTGCTATGTCCCAAAGAGATGCTGAAGGACCACCTGGCCAAAGGCTGCATCCCAGCAGGAGTTCTTGCCCAAGCAGTAATGGGCTGCAAAGGTATGGATAGAGGACCATGTAACAGCTCAGCAGATCTCATCAATGGCTACTGAACAAAGGTTAGCCACAGAGGTTTCCATTGCTCAAACATTATGATCCATGACATGTCCCATGAGGAAAAAACCTGCTTTGTCATATGCAAAAGAAATGCAGTCTGTTATTCGTTTGGATAGTGTACATTTGGCTACTGGAAGGCCCAAGTGATTTGGATCAAAGGAGACAAAGAGCTGGGAGGACTTCCTAATGTCGTCTTTCCTTTTAAGATAGAAAGCTAGAGCCCTTTTACGCTGCATGAGAAGCATGAATTCTTGGGAAAAAGTCTGGCAGGATCACTGACTGATTGAGATGGAAAGGAGACACCACTAGGTAGAAAGTGGGGATATGTCCAAAGGACGACTTTGTCATGATAGCAGCGAGTATATGGAGCATAAGCCACTAAGGCCTGCAACTCACTGATGCATCTGGCCAAGGTCAGGGCAATGAGAAAGAGAACTTTCCAAGATAAGTATTGTAAGTGTGTGGTTGCTAGGGACTCAAATGGAGGTTTGAGGAGTTGCGCCGAAACTACATTAAGATCCCATAATACCGGAAGTGGACAAAGGGGCGGCTTGGTGAGGAGAGGCCTCTCATAAAACATGCCAGAAGAGGAACTGTGGAGATAGACCTGCCATCCACAGGCTTGTGAAAAGCTGAAATAGCACCGAGGTGCACCCGTACTGAATTCATTTTGAGTCCCAAAGAGGACAGGTGTAAAAAATATTGAAGAAGTGTGGATACTGATGCCTCAAAGGGATTTTGATTATTTTGAGCACACCAAAGTGCATATCTACACGATTTGAAAGAGTACATCTTCCTGGTGGAAGGCTTTCTAGAGGAAAGGAGATTGCCTTTGTGTTCCCTAAGAGGGGTGCTTCCAGAGCTCTCCCAAAAGGTGATTTTTTACTGAGTTGCTGCATAACTGAGTCTTGTTTCCAAATAACTGTGAATCTGTTTGTCTCCACATAGCTCTCTATCTGTCCATAGTATTGGGTTCCCTTAAACCTCTACAGCAATGGAGTGGGTAAGTTTTAAACTTTCTCTTACCCTTTCTCAGCTGTAACTTACCTTGCCTCTCTCAACTAACTGGGCTTTATGTGGTACCCCCCTCCGCCCTGCTGAGGGTTCAGGACAGGGTACCTTGTAACTGCCCTCTTTAATAGGACTTATCTCTCTCCCTCCCTCCCCAGCACCCACCCACCCACCCACCCCTGGGGTAATTGTAGTTTTATAGGTACTTGCACATCTTAGAGGAAAGGGGCTGCTCTCAGGTGCAGCTCGTTATCCAGATCAGTCATACACGGAAGACCTGAGATTAATTAAGCTTCAGGTACACAAGGTGTATTAGGGGTATTAGATACACTTTTATTGGTATAAGCATCTACACCAATCCTTATTATATACAGAATTTAAAAGACCTAAACACAAGCTTTAAACTAAGATGCAGACAGAAGTCCAGCAACGAGATGGGGGTTCTCCGGTCTTTTGCATTGAGTGTCACATGTATGATTTTCTCCCATTTGGTGAGAGGTCTTACGTATGCACTAAGTGCAAAGAACTCTTTGCTCTCAGGGAACGAGTCCGTTCTCTAGAGGCTAGAGTAGCAGACCTGGAAGACATAAGAAAGACAGAGAAGTACATGGACGTGACCTATAGGGATACAGTCCTGAAGTCTCACCTCCAGTCTGGCAGCATCCCTGTTGCCATGGAAGAGAGGTCACGTGACAGGAGAGCATCACCCTGGTGTGGCAGGAAGTGATCCTGTAACTAGGACCTGTCCTCCAGGTGATGTAAAACCCTCTCGCACCAAGGACGTTTCTCCAGGGCCACGTGCCCATGAGGGGAGGGTCAGGACAGCTGTTATAGTTGGTGATTCAATCATTAGGAATGTAGATAGCTGGGTGGCTGGTGGACGTGAGGATCGCCTGGTAACATGCCTGCCTGGTGCGAAGGTAGCGGACCTCACGCACCGCCTAGATAGGATCGTAGATAGTGCTGGGGAGGAGTCTGCTGTCTTGGTACATGTTGGTACTGTGATAAGGAAGCTTATCATAGCTCAGGTAGGAGCTATAGAAAAGATGATGTGACTCTGAACAAGCAACCTGTCAGTTCTGGTAGAAGTGAGAAAACAGAATTTTCACATAAAAGACTACCAGTCCCAGAATGCACCAGGTTTCCAGCAGCCATGAGAGGGGCTGAAGTGAGAGAATGTGTGTGCAATCAAGAGAGCTATGAGGTAATCCCTAAGCACTCATCTCAAAGGGCAGGGCCTGATTCAACACAGCTGCGCTGTGTTAGGGAGCAGCACACATTAGAACAGGATAAGAATAGAGCTTATTCTTCAGATAACAGCTACAGAGGGAGGAAGAGATACAGAGACAGCAACGGCTACAAGCACCAGTATCACCTGGAGAAACAGAAGCCAAGCCAAGCCAAGCAGATAGAGAGAGAAGGAAACTCTCTGGAAGGAAGAGAAGAAAGGCCATTGGAAGGTCTGGGAGATTCCAAGGCAGTACTCATACTGGGAGGTATTCCAAAAGCCAGCAGAGTCCATTGGACTGGATTCAGCCAGAGGAATGGAGTGGCAGATATAGGAATCACCAGTGGCTACCTGGAAGAGAGAAGACTGCATGTGGAAGGGACTTTCAGACCAAGGCCAGAAGGTATGTGAGAGAAGATCCAGCGTCCAGGGATCAAGATTGGAAGGCTGGACATCAGAATTGGATTACATATTGGCCAGGCTATACAGAGAGGAATAATGATAGCAGGAGAGGCTCAGGTATGAACACTGATCCAGACCCTATCTATAGTAGAGAATGGCAGCAAGGGAATAAGCATTCTCATGATAGTGCCTTAATGAAAGACTCATCTGTGCCAATGTATGATATTGACCCTATGATTGTTGATGCAGGGGGAAATACAGCAGATGAAACTATTTACATGGACTGTTCTTTATCTAAATGCTATTGCTAGTTTTCTATGAGCAAACACATCAGCCATCACAAAGAAACCTAACTTTGTTCTTTATTTCCACTGCAAACAGCTCTTAAAGCAGGATTTGGGTTCACACAGTAGCAGCCAGCCAGCTAAAGGCTTACAGCTGGTCAATTGATAGTAATTAAAGCTGCACCTGATTGTGTGTGTGAGCAAGGGAGAATCACTGCTGAGATCTGCGTGGAAAATAAGCAGAAGTTAACCTAACCAGCAAAGTTTATTCTTTTCTTTGTGCCTTTGTATTTGGTAATTATTTGCTAAGAACACATTAGCTAATTGCCTGACAAGCTGAAGGTTGTTTTCTGGTTTACTTTGTGACTTTTTGTTATCCATTTTAAACACTGCAAGCAAGTAACCTCATTTATAGTGCTATCAAGCATACATGTGCTGGGTGAATTAAACCCCATCAATAAAAGAAGTATTTTATTGATCTTACCACTTGGTTTCACAACTCAAATTATTGTCATCAGCTGTGTTTGGGAGTGAATGAACTACAATACCCACAATACCTTGCAAGAATCATATGAATATATGCATCGTCAAGATTGTGTAAGTTCTCACCCTAGGCAGCCGTCTGACAGTACCAATGACATAGGAAAATGTGGTAGGGAAGTTCTGGAGGCTAAATTTAAGCTTTTAGGTAGGAAGTTGAAATCCAGAACTTCCAGGATAGCGTTTTCCGAAATGCTTCCTGTTCCATGTGCAGGACCCAAAAGACAGGCAGAGCTCCGGAGTCTCAATGCGTGGATGAGACAATGGTGCAAGGATGAGGGTTTTGGATTTGTTAGGAACTGGGGAACATTCTGGGGAAAGGGGGGGCTCTTCCGAAGGGATGGGCTTCACCTTAATCAGGATGGGACCAGACTGCTGGCATTAACCTTTAAAAGAGAGATAGAGAAGCTTTTAAACTAGAAAATAGGGGAAAGCCGACAGTCACCCAGGAGTGCATGGTTCGGACGAAGGTATCCTTGAAGGATACTACCAAAAGCAGTGAGGTTCCAAAAGGGAGTATAGTAGCCGAAATGCCCTTGATTAAGGAGCAGACAGAGCATAAAGATTCCAAATTACCCATGCCTACCAATAGCCAGATTAATATGAATAAAATACAGTCTCTAAAATGCTTGTATGCCAATGCTAGAAGTCTAAACAATAAGATGGGAGAGTTAGAATATATAGCACTAAATGAGAGGTTAGATATGATTGCACTCTCAGAGACATGGTGGAAGGAGGATAACCAGTGGGACACTGTGATACCTGGATACAAACTATATCGTAATGATAGAGCTGATCAAATTGGTGGAGGGGTTGCGCTATATGTTAGAGAGGGCATTGAGTCAGAAAGGATTAAAGTTTTGCAGGGAACAAAATTTGCTGTAGAATCTCTATGGATTGAAATTCCACTTATGAAGGGGAAGGTGATGGCAGTGGGAGTATACTATCAACCGCCTGGCCAGAATGAACAAATGGATGATGAAATGCTCAAAGAAATCACGGAAGCTAACAAAAGTCACAACAGAGTAGTAATAATGGGTGATTTCAATTACCCCGGTATCAACTGGGTCAGTGTCACGGCAGGACAAGCTAAAGATGGAATAAATGACTGCTTCTTGGAGCAGCTGGTTCATGAACCGACCAGAGGGGAAGCCATACTGGACCTAGTCCTTAGTGGAACGCCAGATCTGGTGCAAGAAATAAGGGTGTTGGGACCACTTGGCAATAGTGATCATAGTATGATCATGTTTGATTTAATTATTGGAGGACAAATAGTAAAGGAATCCACAGTACTACCTTTTAACTTTCAAAAGGGGACTATGATAGAATGAGGAATATAGTTAGGAAAAAACTAAAAGGAGCGGTTCCAAAGGTTAAAGACTTACAGCAAGCTTGGGCGTTATTTAAAACTACTATCCTCGAAGCCCAGACCAGCTGTATTCCACGCATTAAGAAGAGTGGAAGAAAGTCCAAAAAACTGCCAGCATGGTTTAAAGGTGAGGTCAGAGAGGCTGTTGCTGCCAAAAAAGCAAGCTTCAGGAAATGGAAAAAAGAGCCAAATGATGAAAACTGGAAACAGCACAAGCACTGGCAAGTTAAATGCAAAGCATTGATAAGGCAGGCAAAGCGGGAATTTGAGAAGAAACTTGCTACGGAAGCAAAAACACAAAATAAAGACTTTTTCAAGTACATTCGTAGCAAAAGGCCTGTGAGAGAGTCAATTGGACCGTTAGATGATAGAGGGGTAAAAGGGGCAGTAAGAGGAGACAAGGCTATAGCAGAGAGACTGAATGAATTCTTTGCTTCGGTCTTTACTGAGGAAGATGTAGGGATGTTACCCAAGACTGAAGTGGTATTTAAAGGTGATACTGCAGAGGAATTGAGAGAAATATCGCTACACCGGGAAGATATATTACAACTATTTGATAAACTGAATAATAGCAAATCACCTGGACCGGATGGTATACATCCCAGAGTGTTGAAAGAACTGAAATATGAGATTGCAGACCTGCTATTGGTAATCTGTGAACTTTCATTAAAATCATCTGTAATACCTGAAGATTGGAGGGTCGCCAACGTAACACCAATTTTTAAAAAGGGTTCTAGGGGTGACCCGGGAAATTACAGACCGGTGAGCCTGACGTCAGTACCAGGGAAAATGGTAGAAACCATCATAAAGAACAAAATTACACAGCATGTAGATAGTCAGCCAACATGGCTTTAGACAAGGAAGATCTTGTCTTACTAATCTGATATGTTTTTTTGAAGGTGTGCATAAACAGGTAGACAAAGGTGAGTCGGTTGATATAGTGTATCTGGACTTTCAGAAAGCTTTTGACAAGGTCCCCCATCAGAGACGTTTGGCGAAGCTAAAAAGTCATGGGATAGGAGGCAGTGTACTATTGTGGATCGGGAACTGGTTAAAAGATAGAAAGCAGAGGGTAGGGCTAAATGGCCAATATTCCCAACGGAAAAAGGTGAATAGTGGAGTACCCCAGGGATCTGTACTGGGTCTGCTACTTTTTGACATATTCATAAATGACCTGGAAAAGGGAATAACTAGTGAGGTTATCAAATTTGCAGATGACACAAAACTGTTTAAAGCTGTTAAAACACAAGAGGATTGTGGAAAACTGCAGGAGGATCTGGATAAATTGGAAGACTGGACATCCAAATGGCAGATGAAATTTAATGTGGACAAGTGCAAAGTTATGCACCTAGGAAAGAACAACCCACACTATAGTTACACGATGCAAGGCTCCACATTAGACACCACCACCCATGAAAAAGATTTAGGAGTCATCGTGGATAACATGTTAAAACCCTCCGCCCAGTGTGCAGCGGCGGCCAAGAAAGCAAATAGAATGCTAGGTATCATAAGGAAAGGGATGGAGAATAAAACAAAGGATATTATAATGCCTCTGTATCACTCCATGGTACGACCGCACCTTGAATATTGTGTGCAATTCTGGTCACCGTATCTTAAAAAGGACATAGCGTTATTAGAAAAAGTACAGAGAAGAGCCACCAAATTGGTGAAGGGGATGGAAAGCTACTCCTATAAAGAGAGGCTAAAAAGGTTAGGACTCTTTAACCTGGAAAAGAGACAGCTGAGGGGAGATATGATAGAGGTCTATAAATTAATGAATGGAGTGGAACGGATAAACGTGGATCAATTGTTTACGCTATCAGAATATAGAAAGACTAGGGGACATGTAATGAAGCTACAGGGTAAACTATTTAAGACAAATAAGAGAAAATATTTTTTCACTCAACGTGTAATCAAACTCTGGAATCTGTTACCGGAGGATGTAGTAAGGGCTGTTAGTATAGCTGGGTTTAAAAATGGTTTGGACAAGTTCCTGGAGGAAAGGTCCATAAACCACTATTAAAAAGGGATCCAGGATATCAATGCTTGACCCAGTACAAGCATTGAGGAACCTGTGTCTTTTGGGGATATTGCTAGGTACGTATGACCTAGATTGGCCACTGTTGGAAACAGGATACTGGGCTTGATGGACCTCGGTCTGACCCAGTATGGCATATCTTATGTTCTTAGCAGTAGAAAGGTGTAGATTTTGATAGATGACACTTTCAGCATCCATGCTGTCAGGCAGAGTGACTGCAGACTGGGATGGAGGAGTGTTCTGAGATGGAAGACCTGGCCTGGATCCCAATGGGATCAGAGGAGTTCGTATCAGCTGAAGTAGAAGGGGAAACCAGGGCTGACAGGGCCAGCGATGGGCTATGAGTATCAAAGAGTCCTTGTCTGTTAGTTTGAGGAGGGTCTTTGGGATCAGGGAGATGGGGAAAATGCATAAAGGAGGTCCTGATTCAAGTGGATCATGAAGGCATCCGATGCCAGACTGAATTTGGATGGAATTCTGGAGCAGAACTGTGGAAGCCGAGTGTTCTTTGGAGTGGCAAAGAGCTGTTGCTGGAGTTCTCCTGCTCTAGAAGAATTTTGCCACTGCTTTCAGATCTAGGGACCATTCGTGGGGTTGTAGGATCAGACTCAGCTTGTCTGCCAGGTGATTGGATTCTCCTGGATTGTAAACTGCACATAGATGCATGTTGTGGAGAATGGCAAACTTCCCTAGCTTGCAGGCTTCCCAGTAAAGGGGAAGGGAGCCTGTCCCACCCTGTTTGTATATGTAGAACACTGCCACCTAGTTGTCTGTTCTGATTAGGATCCAACTGTTGGAAAGGTGGTGCTGGAAAACTGGGGGGCATTCATGACTGCACAAAGCTTGAGGAGGTTTATCTGCTGTGTTGATTCCTGGGCTGTCCACAGCCCCTGGATGGAGATGGAATCCAGATGTGCTCCCCAACCTTGTTTGGAGGCATCCGTTATCAGCATATGCTGAGGTTGGGGTGTCTGAAAATGTGACCCTACAAGCAGACTTGTTGGGGTGTACCACCATACAAGAGATCCAGCTAGAGGAGATGTTATCTGGATGATATCCTGAAGGGTTCCTGTGGCTTGGGTCCACTGGATTGAGAGAGTCCACTGTGCCTGCTGCATGTGGAGTCTTGCATAAGGGACTACATGTACCGTGGAAGCCATGTGATTGAGAAGACAGAGAAAGTCTCAAACCATAGCAGTTTGTTGTTAGCGCACATGGGTGGCTAAGTCTATTAGCCTGTTCATGTGGTCCACAGGAAGGAAGCACTGGATTGTTTTATGACCAGAATGGCTCCTATGAAGTCCAATCTTTGAGTAGGAGTGAGGTGGGACTTTGGAAAGTTTATCACAAAGTTCAGATGCTGTAGTAGTGTAACAGTCCTTTGCCGAGATGAGCAGAGCTTTCCAAGAAAGTCTGCCTTTATTATCCAGTTGTCTAAGTAGGGGAAAACAAAGACTTTGCTGCTTTGGAGATGTACTGATACCATGGCCATGCACTTTGTGAAGACTCTTGGTGCAGATGCAAAACCGAAGGGAAGGACCCTGTATTGGTAATGGGTTCCTTGACAGGGGAAGCGGAGATACTGTCTGTGGACTGGGTGAATCAAGATGTGAGTGTAAGCCTCTTGAGATCTAGGGGACAGAGTCAGTCGTGTTCCTGTAGGTAGGGAAGGAGGGTTTCCAGAGAGATCATTTTGAATGTCTCTTTTATGAGAAATCTATTTAGCTCCCTGTGGTCGAGAATTTATTTATTTATTTAACAAACATTTATATACCATGCTTTCCCAAGTATCAAGCGCGGTTTACAGGGAACAGCGATATGAATGGTACAAAACAAGTACTTATTCATTTACATCAAACTTGTAGAACTACATATATACAATGAATGATTCAAATACATAACATAGAACAAAATAAGGGAGAGAACTATATACAGTAGTGATATTAGAAGTTGCTTACATGGAGTAGTACAATCAAACTAAAGTAGAGATTGCTCTGTTTGACTAATGTGAGACTGTGAGGTATTGTTTTCTGTTCGTATGTAAGTGATGGTTTGTGAACTATAGTGTAGTGTGAAAAGATGTGTTTTTAGATTTTTACGGAATGTTTTGAGGTCATTCACTTCTCTGAGGTCGTCAGGCAGTTTGTTCCAGAGTATTGGGGCAAAGTGTGAGAAAGCTTTGTTGTTAGTTACTTTTTTGCCTTTTCTGAAATCCACTGGAATTACGAGTTTGCTTTTGTTTTTATTTTTACTCCTTTGGTTTTGATTGGGTGTTTCCTTATTAATAAGGGTGTTGATGAATGAGGGCGCTAAATTGATTTTGAAAGTTGTTACCAGAATTTAGTATTTTATACGGCTGTAAATAGGTAGCCAGTGTAGTTCGTAGAGGATGGGTGTAATGTGTTCGATGGTGCCGATGTTCATGATTGTTTTGGCTGCCACATTTTGTGTGGCCATCTGACTTCTTTGGAATGAGGAAGTAGGGGGAATAGAAGCCTTTGAGCAGTTGGTTTGGAGAAACTGCTTCTATAGCTCCTTGGGAAAGGAGAGTGTTTATCTCCTGCTTGAGGAGGGCATCCAGGGGAGGTTTGGTGGGAAAATCTCTGCTGAAATGGTGAGGAGGAAGTTCTCGAAAATGTAGCTGGTAACCTCTCTCAATTATGGAGAGAGTCCATTGCTCTGTGGTGATGGTATTCCACCGCTGAGAAAAGTGAGAGTGTCTTCCTGGGATGGTGGTGGGTTCCTCTATGTGCAGGAGAAGACAGGCTATGCTCCCTCTATGGGAGTCAAAAGCTAGGTATAGTTGGTGTTTGTGAGGCTGGCTGTGGCATGGCCAGTCTGGGTTTCTTTGCCTGCTTAGGACCTTGCTGTTTTTGTTGGATCTGATAGAATGGTTAGGAGTATGAAGGATAGAACCATCTTTTAAGGTAGAAGGGTTTTTTAGTTGTCTTCTTTCTGGAAGGATCAGCAGTTTTTCTGGAGAGCCTCTTAAGTGTTGTCTCATCTGGTTCTAGCTCTCCCGTCTTCTCCCCGAAAAGATTTTCCCCAGTGCAGGAGATGTTGTCCAACTTATCTTGGACCCATTGTTCCAAGTCTGGCGCCAAGCCCGACACCTTGCACCTATAGCAATAGAAGAAGCCCTGCTAGATGACTCAAAGGCAACAAATGCTGCTCTATTTACAAAATTTAGAGACATTCTGGCTGTGTGCTAAAACAGTTCAGAAGGCTGGTAGTTTTTCCTCAGGAAGAAATGGGAGGAATCCTTCCCAGTCTTTGCTAAGCTCCTTCAGGAACATGCCCATGTAGATTATGTAAGAATTTATTCTGCTGGATAGCATATATGCCTAAAAAGAGTGACTGGTGAAGGAATCGAGGCATGGTTCTTGCCATTTTTTGTGTGTCACATTGCAGATTCCACCACCATGGAATGGTGTGGAAGTTGTGGCTTCTGGAAGCTAGGACATTCAGGAACCCGATACATCGTGTCTAATAGATGACTGATGTGAAAACCATTAGAGGGGTCTCCCACATTCGGAGCATTAGGTTGTGCAGAATCCAGTGTACCGGGATGATTGCGGCCTCTTTCGGGGTTATGGGATGCTGGAAGATCTCCAGCTCCTCTGCTCTCAGTTCTGATGCCGCCAGAAAGAATCGGCCAGCCACCATGTCTCAGATAAACTCCTGAAAAGACATGTCCTCAGGAGAGGATTTACTCCAAGTACTGATGGATGGTGGCAAGGGTTCCAAGGTAATGTCCTGGATGTTATCAGAATCTGAGGAGTCCAGATCCAATACCGGTGAGTCCTGATGATGCCAATGATGGCATGAACAGGTTATGTCAGTTTGACATGGGGCCTAGTGTGGAAACTGTCAGAATACCAAAGCACTAATAAGATATATTTTCTATAATTCTTAAAAAATTAGGGGATGGAAAAAACAGACAAGGTGAAAGTTGAATAGGTGGGAAAAAGGTCAAATAACAAGGGATAAATCTGAAAAAGGCCTGAGCACATGTTTATACACTAGGCCATAAGGGTCACAGGTCAGCAAGAATGCCAAGCGCAGATATGACAGGACAAAGAAATGAAAGAGAAAATCCAGATGCCTGGAATCGAAAACAAAGGGACTATTTGGAAAGAATACTATATAACAGGACAGAACTCTTAATGAATTGGGAATCTGTAACCCATTTTCGGAGGAGGGTGGATTGCAAATTCCTACTGTATGCCTGCTAATGAGAGAGTAGTATGTGTCTGATGTCTGTGTGAAAGTCTATCTTTGAGTGTAGCTAGGAATCTTACACTGTCATATATCCTTCTCTTTCACTGTGCTAGGATCTGTCTAGGGACAGGAAAACTCTAATTACTTTATAGCTGTAAGTGGAGGGTGAAGGGATTCTCCAAGTTACTTTGTATTTAGTTAGTTTTGGTTGCTCTACCTATATGCTTGTTTCTGTGATGTATAAGGGATAAGGGATTTTTTTTGTAAGAAGAATCTGTGAGAAGTTTGTACCAGGTACGAGTATAATCTGCATGAAGTGTATGTAAGGTTTTTGTTTTCCCTCTTGCACGGAGGAGGGGTGGCAATCCGCCTGGCCAACAGACTGGCACCCCCCTTGGTTCCGCACACTGGTGGCATGTATGGGCAGGTGTCACGGTCTTTGATGGCTTCAGACACAACAGCGAGAGGTTTTGAGGGATTTTCTTTGGAGAAGGTAAGTCACAGATTTTTCATTTATTTCTAAGTATAGTATTTTAGCTAATAGTTTGTTAAAGGACAGGAGGCGTGTTTATTGCCTCTTTTGGACAAAGCTATTTAGTGAACCTATTTTACCAGTGATAGGTTTACACACTATAAAGCTGCTATATAGTTCTGAAGACTAGGATTTTTTTTCTTCTCTTCTCTTTTTCTTTTCCTAAAAAAGAGAACACTAATATGGGATGGGGTAAGGACACAATAGGGATCCCTGAGGATTCCCCCTTAGGGCACCTATTAAAGGAGGTGCCAGAGCTGGATAGGAAATTAGTTAAGGAGTGCCACTGGAAATGGGTGACAGGAATGCAGGGACTGACTAAACCTTGGCCACAATTTGGGGCAGAAGATAGGGACAGTCTTACAGACGTCCAGATTTGGATAAAAGCTACCAAACCAAAAGTAAAAAGCAGAGAGAAACAAATGCAGTGTTTAAAACTTTGGGCTAAGTTAGGAAGGCTGGAGGAGATTACAAATACATCGCCCCCACCTTATGCCCCGGTAGTAAAAACCTTGATGCTCACAGATCAGGAGGGTGCCTCTGCTCCGCATGAACTGGTGGCTGATGGCTACCAGCAGCCGCCAGTACAGACGCTGGTAGAAGACTCCCGTGGAGCTAGGGAAAAGCAGCCTAGTGCACCCATTCAGCCAGCAGAGACTCCCTATCAGGAAGCTCAAAGAGAGCTGCAGAGATTAGAGAGTAGGAATCGGGTTCAACAAGAAGCAGAATCCCAGTGGATGAGGGTAGAAGGAACACTGAAATCTACCAAGGTAGAGCCACCCCTAGGGAAAAAGGAGATGAGACAATTAACTCGGCAGCTGAGAGCAGTAGAAAGGGAGATACAGAATTTTAGGAAGCCAGTATATGATGTGGATTTACAATCCACTTCCTTTAACTCAGAGGGAACAAGATAGACACATGAATGGAACATAGAGGGCTTGGAAGAAGAGTTGTAAAGCTCACAGGGGTCCCCCAGGGTTACTTTGACAACCGATAAGTGGCTGTAATCTTTGGATAGATCAAGGAGTCAGGAGAGAATGAATGTGTGTGTGAAGGCAAATTTAACCCCTTGTGAAGAAGTGCAGGACAAAGAACTGAGTGGGCACTATGTGTGGAAGTGGAGTGATTACCTCAGGATATGGATTTGGCTAGGAAATGCATTGTAGGGGGTATGGGGGTCCCTCAGTGGGACTCTAAATATATGAAGGAAGGTTTGGAAGTATGGGAAAAATATGAAAAGAAGGGATCCTTAGGGGCGGCCCAAGGGGGGTGCGGGGCCATGTGTGGAGACTCTGTGCGGGGCCTCATTTGCATAAGTGGCCTTATTTGCATAATGTTACCATAAACTAACTTTTAGTAAACAAGTCTCTTAATGAGTGTATGGATAAAGAAAGACTAAAAGATTTCTACATTACTATAATCCAGTGCCAACCGCCAGGCACATTAGGAACTACTACAAACACTGCCCATTTAGAACCCATAGCAAACCCGCTGTATCCTAACAGCACTACCAGGACTCACAAAGCACCAGACCCTACCTATCAAAAGGCAACACTGCAAATATTAAACCAATACATTTCAGAGAACAATACATGACCTACTGGGGAAAGAGAACAAGTGGCAATGTCAAATAGGAATTACATAAACAGAATACCTCAGCTCAGTTACACATGCAGACCATCACCAAACAAGGAATCACAATTTAGAAACAGGAAGACAATAATTAAACTGGGAACCCCAAAAGCCAAACTTGGAATGTACAACAACACTGTAGAAATAAAACTATAAGTTAATTTCCTCTTGTACTAAACAAAGCGCAGACATTAATGATGCACATTTCCTGGAGCTGACATATTCCAGTTAATAAATTCAAAATAAAGAGCTATTTTTCTACCTTTTGTGCATTTTTTTCAGCTGCAATTGCTCCAGCCACTTTCTTCTGGTTTCTTCGTGTCTTCTGCTAACTCTCCATCGTCCGCTGTCCATTTGTCCTTTCTTCTCTCTTCTAGTTTTTTTCCATTCTCTCTCTCATCTGCTTTAACATACTAATCTTTCTCCTTTTGCTCTTTCCTCATTCCTATTTCATCCACTCAAATTTTACCCCTCCATCCTCAATCCCCACTTACTCTCCCAATACCCGGCCAATTGTAGATTTTTCATCCCTCCCACACAAAATATTTTTCCCCTCTCCATTTCACTCTCCCAGCCCCATCCCATTCTAATCCTCCCCCAACATCAGCTCCCTTCTAGTTCCAGCCTCACCCAGCAACCACTCCCTTCTAGTCCCTGCATCAGCCCATTTCCAGTCCTAGCCCCCCATCAGCCCATTTCCAGTCCTAGCTCCCCATCCATTTCCAGCCCTATCCGAGTCCCTCCATCAGCTCATTTCCAATCCCAGCCCCCCATCAGCCCATTTCTAGCCCATTAGCCCATGTCAAATCCTAGCTCCCCTCCACTCAGCCCAATTCAAATCCAAGCCCCCCCCCCATGAGCCTACTTCCAGTTCTAGCCCCTACATGAGTCCATTTCAATCCAAGCCCCCACCATAGCCCATTTCCAATCTTGGCTCCCCCAACAGCCCATTTCCAGTCCTATCCTAGCTGCTCCATCAGCCCATTTCCTATCCTAGCTACCTCCCCTCACAGCCCATTTCCATTCCAAGCCCCCTCCCCATCAGCTATTTGCAGTTCAAGCCTCCCCTTCCACTCAGCCCATTTCCAGTCCTAGCAACCCCCAACCCATTACCAGTCCTAGCCCCCCATCAACCCACTTCCAGTCCTAACCCCCCATCACCCCATTTTCAGTTTAAGCCCCCCCCATAGCCACTGTTCCCTCTAAGCTGTGCGCGTGTGCGCGCGAACACACCTCACCGAGCGAGCGCACATACTTTACAAAAGAGCGCACAAAAATTACGGTTCTGATTCTGATAGAAAACATAGATGTCTTAAAATTTAAAAGTTGTGATTGTAATTACTAGAAATTTTTTGCTTCATTTAGTAATCGTCTATTTTCATTTAATTTGATTAAAATCAATGTGGTGTACATACTGTATTCTGACGTAGAGTCAAATTTTAAAGTATATAACTCTGAGTATCGTTATGTGGCGCACAAAAATTGAACCTTCCTTCAAAAACTGCACAGCTGATATTTTATGCGCACACAGCCTACAGAAAATTAGAGGGAACATTGCTCATAGCCCATTACCAGTCCTAACCCCCATCAGCCCACTTCCAGTCCTAACCCCATCCATTTCCAGTCTTAGCCCCCCATAGCCCATTACCAGTCCTAACCCCCCATCACCCCATTTCCAGACTTAGCCCCCCCCATAGCCCATTACCAGTCCTAACCCCCATCAGCGCATAGCCCATTACCAGTCCTTACCCCATCAGCCCCCCTCCAGTCCTAACCCCCCCCCCATTTCCAGTCCTAGCCCCCCACAGCCCATTACCAGTCCTAACCCCCCTCCCCCCAATCGGCCCAGGGAAAATTTAAAAAAGCAGCAGAATCAAATGTCCCGCGGGGCCCCCCCCGGCCCGGCTGAGCTCTCCCTGCCCGGCTGAGCCTCTCCGTGATGGCTTTCAGATCCACGAAGGGAGTGTCTCCTCACAGCTCTGTTAAGCCTGCAGGGGCTGATGGGAAATTTACCATCAGCCCCTACGGGCTTAACAGAGTCGCGAGGGAGACAGTGAGACACTCTCCCTTTGCGGATCTGAAAGCCGTCGCGGAGAGGCTCAGCTGGGCAGGAGGGGGGGCCCCGCGGGACAGTCGATTCTGCCGCTGCCGCGGCAACAGCAGCCAGCTTTTTTTTTTTTAAATTTAAGTTATTTTTAAAGCAGAATGTTCTATTGCGCGGGGCCCCCTGAAACGCAGGGCCCTGTGCAAAAAACATTCTTGCTCAATGGACGGGCCGGCTCTGTCCTTAGTGAAAGTATTGCCCTGGTGTTAAACCCACATCCAGGAGCAGCAAGGAATCCACCTTTAGTATAATATGTACCATGGAGCTTTATGGCTATGGAAAATGTAGCTAGGGAATTGCCCCCCTTAGTAAGAGGAGCTACCTCTTGGATAGCGAAGTTTGAGGAATGTACTGCAGGACATCAGATCGCCCTCGGTGATATGAAAGGTATTTTGGTTAGGTTAATTCAGGGGAGAACAGAGGAGGTATTTAGGCTGGCAGGATTACAGGCTGCAGGATCATAGGTTTGATGGGGCTGGGATGGCTCAATATAGGCAGAGGTTGTGGACAGTTCTTTGGGTCATGTACCCAGATGTGAACGATTTTGGGGTAGTGACTTCTATGATCTGGAAAGAGGGACAAGGAGTGAATGAGTGGGTGAGTGAAATACAGCAGGCTTGGCAGCATAAGACTGGGCATCCGTGGGATGCAAAGGGACATGCTGTGTTTTTCCAGATAATGAAAGCTGGCTTGCCGGTGGAGGTGCAGAAGGCTTTAGAGGGAGTAGTGGGGTTGCCACATATGAACTGGAATGTTATTCTGTCACACATTGATCATTTTGTGAAGCAAAGGGCCAGCAGAAAGGAGAAAAAAGAAAAAGGTGCCTGGCGAGCAGAGGTTCGGGCATTGGGCCAACAAGTGGAGGAGTTAGGATGTCAGCTAGCGCAGGTCATGTATAGAGGGGCAGGAGAAGAGAGGAGAATCTTTATCTTTATTTTACACTCGATAAACCGCTTTTGTCAGGACATTAAAGCGGTGTACAAATAAAATAAAAGGCAGCACTGCAAACTACAGAAAAAGAACACCAAAAATAATAGGAAAGAAAGAAAAAGAATAGCACAAAAACCTTATAAACGATAAACAATAATCAACAACCAAACATAGACAAAAGACAAACAGCACAACCAACAGAGACAGACAAGGGGGGTAGCAGGGCCAAACTGAGCTAGGACAGGACAGTAACCTAGGGCGGTATCAGGGAGGGAAATCAGGAGGGAGATCAAACACTTTCTGAAACAAATGGGTTTTGAGTGAGGCTTATACCAGCGCCCTGTAGGAACTCGTGTGGAGGGCCCTAGACATCTGCTTGGATGGCAGGATGAAGAGTTCAGAGATAGGGGAAGAGGAGGACCTATCAGAGAAGGACCCATATGCTGGAACTGTGGGCGTCAGGGACGTTTTAGCAGGGAATGCGATCGAGGGAGACAAGGGGACAGGCGATACTAACTAGGACAGTACCCCTTGGTGGCACAAATTGGTAAAGACGACTCTTACATTAAGGCAATGGTCGGGGGTGTGGAAACGGTGTTCATTTTGGACACTGGAGCCACTGTGTCCACCATAGGGGCAGAAGGAGAGGGGCCATTCCTTTTAGCAGGAAATAAATTAAGAACAGTAGGATTTACTGGTGAATCCAAAAGTTTGAGTTGCACCCAACCTTTAGAAAGTGTGATAGAAGGAACTAAGGTGATAGCCCCCCTTCTATATGCACCAGAGTCACCAGCCAATCTTTTAGGAAGGGATTTGTTGGGGAAATTTGATATCCAGATACAATGTACTATGTACCCAATTATGTTGCCACCGAAGTTAAGAACCCCCAAGCACACCGGTGGGAGGAACAGAATCCAGTATGTATTTGACAAAGAATCAGCAGAACACTTGCAGCAGCTGGTAGTTCAGGTGTGGGGAGATAAGGTGGTGAATTTAAAACCTTGCCGCCAGATAATGTGGCCACTTTTGCAGTGCCCAGAGAGGTGGGAGACAAGAATTAAGCTTGTTCAGGTATTGTCCCTTATTATCAAGAGGAATGTGGAGCAGTGTATGCAATAGGATCTATAGAGGGCTGTGAGGACATGTGGTGGGTAACAGTAGTATTTCGGAGAGGGGGAGCACTTCAAAGGACCTGATTTGGCTTTTGAAACATCAGGTGGAGATGAGAGGGAAAATAGAAGGAGAAGAATATCCTTTACAGGAACAGTTAAGGAAGAGGATTTCTTTCCCGATCTGGAGCCACATGAATACTTTCCGTATCAATGGCATCAGTTCAGTTTGGGATCTGAGAAATCCTGGGAGGTAGGATCTGGGATTATGGATCAGGCCCCCCCCCCCCCCCGGAGGTATGATCTAGATGTGGGATTACATCGGGAGGTAAAAGCAGTGGAGATTATTCTTAAGGAGGGGTGTGAAGGGCTGAGAGTGAAGCAGTATCCTGTCAGCAGAAGCGTGCAGAGGAATCAGAGAGCAGGTAAAAGAATTTGTGAAGCAAGGAGTTTTATACTGCACTCGGAGCCCCTATAACACCCCCATATGCCCAGTACGTAAGCCTAATGGTAAGTGGAAGTTGGTACAGGATTTGAGGAAGTTGAATGAAATGGTGGTAGTGGAGTTCCCAGTAGTATCAGGTCCAGTGGTAATGTGGACAGGAGACAGTCCCCTGTATGAATGGTTCTCTGTGGTGGATTTAAGCAATGCCTTTTGGACTCTGCCATTAGCCAAGGCTTCACAGGAATTGTTTGCATTTGTGGATGAAGGACAGCAGTATACCTGGTCCCGACTACCACAGGGGTATGTAGAGAGTCCCTCAATTTTTAACAGAGTTTTGAGTCAGGATCTGCAAGATTTTAGAGAGAGATGGGAAGGGAACTCTGTGACCTTGTTGCAATATGTGGATGATCTTATGCTATGCACAGACACACTGGAGAAACATGAGGAAGCCATGGGGATTTGTTACAGGTTTTAGGGGCACAGGGCTATAAAGTTAGTAAGAAGAAAGTCCAAATATGTCAGCAGGAGGTAGTTTCCTTGGACAGAGGGAGTCAAGAGATGGGAGGAGAGTGGCAGAGGACAGACGGACAGGGTTAAGGGCAGTAGCAAAACCCCAGACAGTGGCCCAGGTGCGTGCGCTCCTGGGGCAATTGAATTTTTGTAGGCATTGGGTGCCCCATTGTGCTGTGAGAGCAGCAGGTTTAAGGAAATTGCTGAAGGGCATGGGACCTAAAGATGGTAAGAAAGCAGTGGTAGTATCCCCTGAGGAATGGACACGGGTGGAGAGTTTAATTCAGGATATAACAGCTCATCCGTTAGATAGCCCTATACCCGGTCGACCTTTGGTCATTCATGTCACCCAGGATGACCAGGGTTGGACAGGGGTTGTGACTCAGGAGGACAGGGGAGGGAGAGGTCCCCTTGCATTTCTTTCAGGTACATATTCAGAAATTGAAAAGAATTTTACTATGTGCGATTGGGCAGTTGTTGCCGGTGCGTCTGTAGTAAAAAGCAGCAAAAGGATGGATTGGAGACTTAGTTGAGATACATACCGCCCATGGAGTCCCAGCACGTTTAGGTGCTTCCAGAACAGGATTTACAGCACAAAGGATGGCTAGCCACTCTAGATGCTCCATATATATAACTTTCCTTCCTCCATCTACAAGGTTGCCCTATAAGGGATTGATTCAGGAGCAACTAGATCCAGGACATGTTTGTCAGGTGGGGAAAGATAGGGCATATGTGCAGGATACACCCATTGAGGGAGGAAGGCAGGTGTATGTGGAGGCCTCAGAGCTTGGCCCCCAAGAGAATCCCACAGAAATAGGGGTAGCTGTAGTGGAAAGAGGGAGCACAGAGTATCAGGGATTGAGGGTGGTGCAATCACTCTCTCCTAGATATTATACGTCCCAGTCTGCCAAATTGTTGGCAGTACTGTTAGCTATTGCTTTAACCATCTCAGATCCTGTGACAATTATTTCTGATTCAGAATATGTAGTGAACACTAACAGAATATTTACAGGCGTGGGACAGGACAGGATTTAAACAGGGTTGTGGAAAGGCAGTACGTCACTTGTCTCTTCTAATGTTGCGCCAGGAAATGCTAGCAATTAAACATACTCTAACAGTACCAATAGCAGTTGTTAAATGAAAAGCACAAAGGACAGGAGAACACTGAATGGAATAATCAAGCAGATTCTTTAGCTAAACAGGCAGCGGTGAGGGCTCCACCTGAGCTGTCTCCTTTAGCAATAGTACTGGCTGTGACATTATGGTCTAGAGGAGAGACAGACATGCAGGATTTACTGATAGGTACACAGACCGCAGCTACAGCAGAAGAGAAGAGAAGATAGAAAGCAGCAGGATGTGAAATGAATCAGAGAGGCTTGTGGGCACACCCAAGTGGAGCATTGTGCATATCTCTAGTTGCACTACAGCTGGTGTTGCCATCTCTGCATGGAACGGCACATCAGTCTCCCAGAGCTATGCTTGGAAAATTAAGAGAGAGTTGGTGGTGTCCAGAGATGAGGCAAATTGTGATTCAATATGTGTCTTTGTGTAAAATATGCTCACAGGACAATTCTTATGCTATGCGAATGATCCCCATAGGAGCTATGTTACCACGTCCTTCAGGACCTTTTCAAAATCTTCACATTGATGTCACTGACATGCAGATTCTGGTACATGGGTACAGGTACTTGCTAGTGTGTGTGTGCTTTCTCTCAGTGGATTGAAGCCTTCCCTTGCAGGAGAGAAACAGCAGGAATAGTAGTGAAGCACCTGGTGGAGGATATTATTCCCAGGTTTGGTTGTCCTCAGAAAATCTAAGGTTTTTGTTTTCCCTCTTGCACGGAAATGCAATGAACTGCCCCTCCCCTCCTGGTTCCATACAATGTCCAAAAAACTGCCAGCATGGTATAAAGGTGAGGTCAGAGAGGCTGTTGGTGAGAAAAAAAGCATTTTTCAGGAAATGGAAAAAAAGAGCCAAATGACAAAAACTGGAAACAGCACAAGCACTGGCAAGTTAAATGCAAGGCATTAATAAGGCAGGCAAAGAGAATTTGAGAAGAAACTTGCTGTCAAAGCAAAAACGCATAAGACTTTTTCAAGTACATTCGAAGCAAACAACCTGTGAGAGTGTCAGTTGGTCCTTTAGATGATAGAGGGGTAAAAGGGGCAGTAAGAGGGGACAAGGCAATAGCGGAGAGACTAAATGAATTCTTTACTGAGGAAGATGTAGGGATGTTACCTATGACTGAAGTGGTATTTAAAGGTGATACTGCAGAAGAATTGAAAGAAATATCGCTACACTGAGAAGATGTATTACAACTATTTGATAATCTGAAGAGTAGAAAATCACCTGGACCGGATGGTATACATCCAAGGGTGTTGAAAGAACTGAAATATGAGACTGCAGACCTGCTATTAGTAATCTGTGAACTATCATTAAAATCATCTGTAATACCTGAAGATTGAAGGATCGCCAATGTAACGCCAATTTTTAAAAAGGTTTCAGGGGTGATCCGGGAAACTACAGACCAGCGAGCCTGACGTCAGTACCAGGAAAAATAGTAGAAATCATCATACTCAGCATGTAGATAGTCAGGGCCTAATGGGAGACAGCCAACATGGCTTTAGATGAGGAATATCTTGTCTTACTAATCTGTTATGTTTTTTTGAAGGTGTGAATAAACAGGTAGACAAAGGCGAGTTGGTTGATATAGTGTATTTGGACTTTCAGAAATCCTTTGACAAAGTCCCTCATCAGAGACGTTTGGCAAAACTAAAGAGTCATGGGATAGGAGGCAGTGTACTATTGTGGATCAGGAACTGGTTAAAAGATAGAAAGCAGAGGGTAGGGCTAAATGGTCAGTTTTCCCAATAGAGAAAAGTGAATAGTGGTGTACCCGAGGGATCTCTGCTGGGTTCGCTGCTTTGACATATTCATAAATGATCTGGAAAAGGGAATAACGAGCGAGGTTATCAAATTTGCAGATGACACAAAACTATTTAAAGTTGTTAAAACCAATGAGGATTGTGGAAATTTGCAAGATGATCTTGATAAATTGGAAGACTGGGCATCAAAATGGCAGATGAAATTTAATGTGGACAAGTTGAAAGTTATGCACCTAGGGATGAACAACCCAAACTATGGTTACAAGATGCAAGGTTCCACATTGGGAACTACCACCCAGGAAAAATATTTAGGCGTCATTGTGGATAACATGTTGTTAAAACCCTCCGCCCAGTGTGCAGCGGTGGCCAAGAGAGCAAATAGAATGCTAGGTATCATAAGGAAAGGAATGTAAAATAAAACAAAGGATATTATAATACCTCTGTATCGTTCCATGGTGCAACTGCTCCTTGAATATTGTGTGCAATTCTGGTCGCCGTATCGTAAAAAGGATATAGCGTTATTAGAAAAGGTTCAGAGAAGAGCCACCAAAGTGGTAAAGGGGATGGAAGGATACCCCTATGAAGAAAGGCTAAAAAGGTTAGGGCACTTTAACCTGGAAAAGAGACGGCTGAGGGGAGATATAATAGAAGTCTATAAATTAATGAACGGAGTGGAATGTGTAAACGTAGATCAATTATTTACGTTATCAGAATATAGGAAGACTGGGGAACATGCAATGGAGCTACAGGGTAAACTATTTAAGGCTAATAAATTGGCTACCTATCCAGGCTAGAATTGTCTTCAAGACACTGTTAATCACTTTTAAAGCTATTAACAAGCTCTCCCCTGAATCAATAACAGCCCTCATCCATATCACATCTCCTAATAGAGCAAGGAGATCCACAGCTACAAACACCCTAAAAGTCCCGAAAGCATTAACAGCGTGCACAACATCTACAGCCAATAGGGCGTTTAGTATCAGTGCACCAAGATGCTGGAACGCATTACCTCCAGATATCCGGGCTATTAAGAGCCTCACAGAGTTTAGGAAAGCCCTTAAATACCATCTTTTCAATAAGTATCTCATAGAACCCAACCTCACCCACTGAGACAGAGATGCAACCCGCTAAGCAATTATATGGTTTCCCAACAACATGCTAAGAAAGATTCCCTAACCCTTAGTGGTGCATTTGTTTCTATGGTATTCATGATCATACGACTTTATGTAGCAATATTTGTAAATAGTTTGCCACTGTTATACAAGTTTATGTAGCAAATGCTGTAAATAGTTTACCCCTGTTATCCAAGTTACTTGCCCTGTTATCTGTAAACTCTTACATGTTAACTGTACTGAGCATTTTTTGTTCCATGTAAACCGCGCTGATGCTGAATAGTGCGGTATATAAGAGACTGTAAATAAATAAATAAAAATAAATAAGTGAAAATATTTTTTCACTCAACGTGCAACCAAACTCTGGAATTTGTTACCGGAGGATGTTGTAAAAGCTGTTAGTGTAGCTGGGTTTAAAAAAGGTTTGGACAAGTTCCTGGAGGAAAGGTCTATAAACCATTATTAAAAGGGACCCAGGATATCACTGCTTGACCCAATACAAGCATTGTGGAACCTGTGTCTTTTGGGGAAACTGCTAGGTACGTATGATCTAGATTGGCCACTGCAGGAAACAGGATACTGGGCTTGATGGACCTTGGTCTGACCTGGTATGGCATATCTTATGTTCTTATGATCCTGGCTGCATTCCTGGGGTTGTGTCAGTGTTAAAGGAACCAAAGCCGCTAGGAGAGCTGCTATAGTCCTCTCCAAGGACAGAATCCACTGATCCCGGGAGGTAGCCTGCGTCTGGTCCAATGAAAGAACAGGGCTGGGGGTCACCATAAGATATCAAGGCATCGGGGGTTCTCTGGAGGCAGAGGCCTCTGCCTTCGGTGCCTCCTGATTTCCCATCAAGGCTTTGGAGGACAAATCCTCCTGCCAGGGATGTCTGGACCAATGTTCAGATTCCGAAGTCCTGGATGATTCCCAGTGAGTCGAATGGGACCTCTCTCTCAATTACTGAGATTTCCCCCAAGGAATCCTTGGACTTTTCCATCGGTTCCTTCAGTTTCTCAGAGGAGTCTCAGGATTTTACCTTGTTTTTTTGGAGGTTTAGAAGAAGATGTGGTTTTCTTAGTCTTCTTCTCTAACTGTCTCAACTCTTTGGAATGCTTTGAGCCATCGGAGCATGATGATGTTCTGGAGGAAGTAGAGGCCAACAACAGAGTCCGAAGGGAAGAGTTCGCCAAACATTTTGGCCCAGGTACCTAGGCCCTTCTTCATCATCTGTTTATAGAGGGAGCAGTCTTGGGGAATATGGTTGGGACCAAGGCATTTCAGACACCAATCGTGTTTGTCTGTTATCGAAATGGTGCTGAAGCACTTGGTACATTTTTTTTTTTAAAACCACTGGCAGGTTTCTACATCTTAAGATGGTGGGCACAGTCTGAAGGGCTCTGAGGCAAAGAAAGAGAATCTACAATCAAGGTATGCAAAACTAGGGTTCAAAAAAATGCCCAAACTGCAGGAAAAAAAAAAAGAAGAATAGCACCAATACACACAATCTGTGCATGTGGTGCCTGGAAATCAGCCACCAGGTAGAGAACTGCCCTCACTATGCTAAGATGTCCCTCCCCGGGCACAAAAATCCAGGTTTCACATCCTGCAAGAGTACCTGGATGGGACCCCTCTCACTGCTCCCGGTGGCTGCAGCTATGTGGATCACCCACCACTGATGGACTGCCTGCAATCTGCTCCTGCCAGATGGGATATGCCCCCCCAGGCCTCCATCCCCAACCATGCTCCCACCAGGGCTACAGCAGTCTTTAGCAGCATGGCTCTGGCTCTGGCTCAGAGGCCACAGCTCCAGACCCATGCTTCCCTTCCCTCCATCTCAGCGCTGGCAATGTCGTTGCAGTTCCAAGCTCCACCTACTGCGATGCCGTGGCAGCAGAACAAGCTATGAGGGATACCACTGCCCCGATGGAGAGGTCAGCACAGAAGTGGGGAGACATTTTCCCCACCAGTGTGGGAGTGCTACAGTTCATGCTGCAGCAGGGGTGGGCTGGACAGCAGAAAGTACAGCAAGCGGTGGCCCTGAACCCTCAAGCAGCAGCTGCAGCCCCTGTCGATCCCCCAGCTGGCACAACAAAAGACAATGCCAGACACCACGAGCAGCGCTCCTCCAGCCCCACCCCCATCCCCTTCCAGGGAATCCTTCAGCCAGGGCCATAGCAGAACCAGTACATCCAGGGCCCAAGACACAGCCGGCCTGTTGGACCTCATCTTCCACCTGCTGCAGCAATACCAACAAGGATCTGCTCTAGTGCCACAGAGATGGGAGATACCTCTACCTCATCCACAATGGAAGGCCCAGAGTCACTTGTGAGGGATGAACCCCCCCTCCCCCCATGCTGCTGCCACCGACAGTCAGGCTTGTCCTACCCTAAATTTCTACACAGGATCATGTCCCTGCTAGCCCTCACACTTGCAGATGCAGCAGACCTAAGTATCGAAGCATACAGGGCCCTTAAGTACCTAGATTCCCCCCAAGACTTTGCTGACACTTCCCAGCCACCAGCAACTTCAACAACCTCACAATTCTGGCTAACTTACACAAGCTGGATACTAAATACTAGATGCAGCCAGCTCCAGGATTCTCCAAGACACAGCTGCCACACCACTCCGCTCTGAAGCGCACCAGATCCTCCCACAACCATACCAACGCCCTGACCGGCAGAGACCACAAGCTCCTGGATGATATGGGCAATGCTAAGTGCACAAATCACAGCACACCAGATCAAACACACAATGTTCCAAAACCTGAGGAATGTGGTAGTGTCACTGACCCCAGAGTCCCAAGCAGCCACCGCGACAGCATTAGCGGACCTCACAGAATGCACCAAGCACCTAGTAAAAGATGTCTTTGCTGCCTTCAACACCACCACACAGACAGCAGGCACAGCCATCTCCACAGGACCCCTAGCCTGGCTCCGAGCCTCAGGCCTATGGGAGGACACCTATGACCACATAGCAGATGCTCCCTACACCAGGAACTCCCTATTTGGCAAAAGAGTCAAGCTCACCATCAATAATATGAAAGAACACTGCACCATCCTACAGACTCTTGCAGAGGAGGGCCTCAAGCGCAGCACAAGCAACAAGAAGGGAAGTTACCACCACAAATCCTACCCCTCCAACAAAAAGAACACTTCTTACCACAGGTGGCAGACCCCACAGTTGAAGCAACAGCCGAACCAGGCACCCTACTGACAGAAGCACCGACAGAGGGAGAGGAAGCAATAGAGGCCTGCAGCACATGTCAGGCAAAAGCAATCCCTTCTTTTGACAACCCACCCACAGACAGGACCCCCGGTGGGGTTGGGGGGGGGGGGTCTTTTGACCTTCATTTCCTAGACCAAGATCACAACAGACAAATGGGTACTCTGTGTTGTAGCAGAGAGGTACAGCATTTGTTTCCAATTGCTGCCCTGCCGGTAGCACCACCCCATCTCAGAGTCCCCCTCTCACCTCCGGGAGACCATGATGTCCGAGATCCTGTCTCTTCTGGCCTCACAGGCTATAGAGCCAGTCCCAGCAGACAAGCTCAACAACGATTTCTACTCCAGATACTTTGATACCGAAGAAGTTGGGAGGGGTCCGCCCCATCCTTGACCTTAGGAAACTGGACAAATTCAAAGAGAAGTTTTGCATGTACTCCTTAGGATTCATTCTACCACTCATCCAGACAGGGGATTGGCTGATGGCCCTGGACCTGCAGGATGCATATAACATATGCAGGATGCATATAACACTTGTTACCTTATATATCCATTGTTATCTTGTTCCATGTAAACAGTTGAAATATACTGCCAAAAATTGTTCTATGTAAACCGTCTTGACTTGTAGAAAGACGGTATATAAAAATTGTTAAATAAATAAATAAATAAATAAATGTCCCCATCCACTGGTCACACAGGCGATACCTATGCTTCCAGGTATTGGGCCAACCACTAACAATACAAGGTGCTTCCCTTCAGCCTACCCCCGGCCCTGTGGGTATTCACCAAGTGTGTTGCAGTGGTGGTGGCCCACCTCCACAAGCAAGACATCTGCATCTTTCTGTACCTCGACAACTAGCTAATTTCGGCTCACTCAAGGCAAGAGGCCCAGGCGGCAGTCTGCAGTCCAATAGACCATTGCTCTACTAGCCTCACTGGGGTTTATCATCAACCACCAGATGTCCCACCTCCGCCCCACCCAGTGCCTGGAGTTCATTGGGGCAGAGACACTTTGGCTTCCAGGGCCTTCCTACCTGCCTGCCAAATGACCACAATCAACGCTTTGGCTCTGCATTGCTTTGGCATAGCAGCCCATAGCTTGGACTCTCCTCTGCCCCTGGGGCACATGACAGCAACACCACAAGTACTATCCCTTGTGAGGCTGCGCATGCGCAGCCTCACATAGCACCTCTGCTCCCACTGGAACTAATGCTCCTAACCACTATCTGTGCATGTCCCAATGAACAAGGGTGTCCAACAGTTCCTCCTCTGGTAGACCTGCCCAAAGAACCTCAAAAGTGGTAGGCCCCTCCAGCAGCAACCACACCAAGTTATCACAATCAATGCCTTGCCAACGGGCTGGGGAGCATACAAGAGGCCAACTACACACACACCCCTCTGGAACCCCAAAGAAAGATCACAGCACATCAATTTATTGGAGTTCGCGCAATACGCTTCACTCTACAAGCTTTTAAGCAGCTCATAGCTAACAAGACTGTTCTTATCCAGACAGAAAATCAAGTAGCCATGTTCTACATCAAGTAAGGGGGAGATGGACACCCGCCCACTCTGCAGGGAGGCCCTCAGAGTCTGATCCTTTTCCCTCTCCAAGTGCTGCCTCCTGCAGGCATCCTACCTCCCAGGCACTCTAAACAACCCAGAGGACAGAATGAGTTGCCTGCTGGACCTGCAAAATTGGACCTCTTTGCCACCAAGGAGAATGAGAAATGCCACCACTTCTGCTCAAAGAACCCCTTAGACAAGAGTCTAGTTACAGATGTCTTCAACATGTCATGGGGGGAGTGGTCACGAGTATATGCCTCCCCCCACATCTCCAAGACTCTGCAGCAGATAGTTCGGGACAAGGCCCACGCCATCCTCATTGTGCCACTCTGGTCAAGGCAGATGTGGTTCCTCCACCATCTTGCTCTGGAGCCACCGGTATGCCTCCCCCTCAAACCAGCTCTCGTCACGCAGGACCAAGGGACCGACCTACACCCCAACCTACAGGCCTTCGCTTGGAGGTTGAGAGGCACACTCTAGCATTGCTTTGTCTGTCCACAGAAGTATAATATGTCCTCCTCGCGGCCTGGCACCCATCCACAAGAAAATCCTACGGTCTGAAGTGGAAATGCTATAGCGCCTGGTGCATTGCTCAGGGTCTGGACCCAACCTCCTGCTCAGTCCCCCAGGTACTCCAATACCTGAACACCCTCTTTAACAGTGGCCTCAAGATGC
The DNA here is from genome assembly GCA_033557465.1 of Ichthyophis bannanicus. Lineage (NCBI taxonomy): Eukaryota > Metazoa > Chordata > Amphibia > Gymnophiona > Ichthyophiidae > Ichthyophis > Ichthyophis bannanicus. Next base: position 208,525,318 of record CM066043.1, on the reverse strand, counting down.
AGTCGATCAAGGTCCACACCTCTCCACTATCGCCTCCTTTCACGAACGCCCAAACGACAACGCCATTGCCACACTCCTGCTGGTCACCCGCGTCATGAAAGGCCTGAATAACCTGCAACCACCAGTGCATCCCCCAGTGCCACCCTGGGACCTCAACATCATTCTCCACCAGCTGACACAAGAACCTTTCAAGCCACTGCAGGCGGTGCCTCTCAAGTAAGTCTCCTGGAAGATGCTTGTCCTGGTCACAATCATCTCGGCCAGATGGGTCAGCGAGTTGCAGGCACTCGTGGCAGGCTCACAGTACACACAACTATACCATGGCCAGGCCACCTTGCACACCCACCCAAGGATTGTACCGAAGGTAGCCTCAGCATTCCACATCAACCAGACTATAGAGCTCCCTTCCTTCCACCAAGATCCCCGTGCCTCACTGGAGGAACAGAGACTGCACACCCTGGGCTGCATCAGGGCACTGCACACCTATCTCCTTCGGAGAGAGAGCCACTACAGCAGCTCTTAGTCTCTTTTGACTCCAACACGCCAGGGTGCCTGGTCCCTAAGAGGACACTGTCGCATTGGATAACAGATTGCATTGCCTTCTACCATGACCAAGCAGGGGCACAGACCATGGCCAAGGTGAAAAGCTCATCAACCTCAGGCGATGGCCACCATTATAGCCAACCTATGTTCCATGCCAGTACCCAGCCTCTGCAGAGCTGCCACCTGGTCCACCGTTTATACCTTCCAGAAACACTACTGCCTAGACCTGCAAGCACAGGTGGCCAGTTCCTTCAGTTGAACTGTTCTGGACTCAGCCAAGCCATAACTGTCTGGGGCACTATACACACAGTGTGACAGATCTACTGGTTGATCAGTTGCACCCCCATGCCACTGAATCGTTTGCACTATTATGGAGTTGTCTGCACAATTGCCAAGTTCTTACTGACTTGTTTGTACTTCAGGTTTTAAAGTTCTGTTACGCTATATTGTTGAAAGCACTTGCACATTTGCAAGGTTCTTCCTAATTGTTTGCACATCAGGTTCTGAAGTTATGCACAATTGCCAACTTCACTTCAGAACCTGATGTGCAAACAATTCAGTGAGATGTTAAGCTATGTTGTCGAAAGCTGTAAACTCTGTGGTCAAAAGTTACTCAAACAGCTTCCACTGACCAGGGTGCACTGTTGTCAGGGCAAACATCCAGTCCTTCCTTCACCCTCATCCACGACAGATAGCACCACCGTCGTGGGCTAGGGAGGCAGTGGCCAATGCATCCTGCTTTTCCAAGGAGAAAGCAAGTTTACTTATTTGTAGTGGGAGTTCTCTGTGGACAGCAGGATAAGCCAGCCTCACATACCCACCTGCCTCACCTAGATGAGGTCGGCTTCATGACCCAGGCACCCACCTACCTAGTGGCAAGACCACAGAGCTAGGGACACACTGGGCTAGGTAGTGCCGGGCCAAGGGGTAGGGCCACTTGGCACATGCTCAGAAAGATCTCTTTTCTGGGCTCTGGAGAGCACTTCCATCCTTGGCGCTGTCAGATGTCACCAAGTGTGGCTGACTTATCCTGCTGTCCACAGTGAACCCCCATTATAGGTAAGTAACCTCGCTATTCAGCAGTGCACACAGAGGTATTTCTTTCTCCCTCTCCCCACCCCACTCCCAAATAGATAGTAAAAAGGCACATTTCTGTTGCTGACTGTTCTAGCAATACCAAGCATAGTGCATTTGTGTAATTTGGAACTCTGGTACACAATCTAAAGGGGGTAGAGAGTCTTCAAAGTAAGACAAGCAGGAGGGGAGGAAACTGCTACATTACTTTGAAGGTGTGCTGAAGGACTGGGGACTAGTTCTGCACCATTACTATAACAATTCCAATAATGACTCTAGCTTGCATATGGCAAAGCTAGTTCTTGCCTGCTAACTTTCTTTCTTTGAGTCTCTCCAAGCCAATCCAGAAGCATGGGTTAATGTTCCCTCACCAGCAAATGGAAACTGAGTACCATAGGTTTTGTGGATGTCACTCTAAGTGCTCTGTGCACATTGCTAGTAGAATACTAGCATGAGACAAAGCAGATTACACAAGAGAAATGTTAAAGAATCATACAATATACCCTCCAGTGGGAACAACAGAGTAACTTAACAGAGAACCAAGAACAGTTAAGGCAACAACCTTTGCAACTTGCCTGTAATGCTGAACACCCCCCCCCCCACTCTTCCAGGGAGGAACCCAATAAATGTTCCAGAGCAAGCCCCCCCAACCTTATTCTTCTGAGATATCTGGGCTTGCTGAAACTGCAGTGCAGATGGTGGGCGGGTTTTGAACTGGTCTGGAAACTCAGGTAAGACTTAACTTCACCTTCCTTATCCTCTCTCTAGTCCAGATGCATGGGATGGACCAGAGCAGTAAATCAAGAAAGAGAGGGACTAGCAAACCTGGCCTGAAGCACTCAGGTCCCAAACTGCGCATCCTGCCTGGTCTGATCATCAATACAATAATGCCACACAAAGGTATACAGGGAAGATCACATTACCGCCCTACAAATTGTTGAGGAATGAGACTACACTCAGCCCAGCCCACAAGGCTGCTTGAGCTTGGGTCGAGTGAGCACGGAGACCGTTTAGGGCAGGAAGCAGGTAAGCTGTCTCTATCACCTCCTTCAGCCAACATACAATAGAAGATTAACATAGCCTCCCCCTTACGTTGACTCCCGAAAAGGAGTGCCACTCCTCCTCCCCTTCTTCCTACCCTGTCCTTTCTGAACATAGAGCCTGGTATAGTTATAACCCAGCCATAGTTGTCCATGAGTCATGTCTCTGTAACTGTCACTAAATCCAAGTCAGCCTTTCCCTTAAAGCCTCCACATCTGGGATCTTATTTCCCATGCTACAGGCATTTATAGACACTGCTTTCCAGATGTTGCCCCTTTTATCTATTTCTATAAAAATATTTAATGTTTCACTTACCTGGAGACTTTCTTCACCCATCCCCAATGAATCTAGTTTAAAGCCCTTTTCAGTACGTTAGCCAGTCTGCTACTGAAGATATATCGACCCTTCTTGGACAGATGGATGCCTTCTCTGCTCTGCAGCCCTTGGATCATCCCATGGTCCAGGAAATCAAAACACTCTTGATGACACAATCCATGCAGCCATATATTTATCTCCAGGATGCATGCTTCTCTGCCTTGACCTTTACTCTCAACAGGGAAGATTGAAGAGAACACCACTTGTGCCCCTATCTGCTTCACCTTCTGTCCAAGAGCTATGACGTCACTCTTGATATGCTCAGAGAGATACCTGGCAGTATGATTTGTGCAGACATGGATGAGCATCATCAGGTAATAGTCAGTAGGCTTAATAAGTCTCCACAAACTCTCTATAACATCTTGGATTTTGGCATCTGGCAGACAGCATACCTCCCAGAACATCAAGTTTGGTCAGCAGATGGATGCCTCAGAAGAGTCATCAACCACCACTATCCTTCGCTTCCTAGTGGTCACTGATTCTGCAACTTTGGGGTGATCAAGCTCTGGTTCTTCCCTTTCCTGGGATGCTTTCACCTCCTTCACTTCCAGGGCTGCATAATGGTTCTTCAATTCAAGGGCTTGAGGAGTTGGATTGGTGATTCTGCAGGTACTGGTGACTCATGTCCAACCTTCACCCTTCTGTAGGCTTCCATCTTCATCTCTGCTGGAGAGCTTGGATGTTTCAAGAAGCATCTCATCAATGTACTTCTATCTTGAATGCTCCTCCACCTGTTTCCCCAAGAGCTTCAGCACATGGGACCAGTCCTTCAACTGGCATTGGGATCTCTGTCTGGACAAAGGCAGAAGCCATAACGGGGGCAACAGCTTTGGTAATATGATTTTTCCCAGTCATTGTTCAGTTGGTGGAGCTTTGGTACCTTTCTTTGAAATGGACACACACTGTTAGGAATGCCTTGGAATGTTCTTTAACTAAAAGGAAGTCTTGCCTCCCCAATCTATTACAGTTTTAAAATAATTGAACATTTTGATATACTGTATCTGTATTTTCAGAAGATGTTTGTCCAAAGTGCCTCATGAGATACTCTTTAGGAGTTTAAGGCTATGCAATAGGAGGCCATGCCCTATTGTGGCTTGAGAGTTGGTCAGAACAGTATTCTCAACCCTCCCTCTAGATGCACATCTAGCCAGTCTGATTTTCAAGATTATCTGAATGAATATGCAGATTCAATATACATCTAGCAGAGGCCCATTATATACAAAATCTGTTTCATGCATATTCATTGTAGTGAGCCTGAACATTTCACTGGCTCAGTGCACCTTTAGGAGAGTTTTCTTCATGTTTTAAGTTCTGCTTTTAAATCACGTGAACTGCTTTGCTGGGTGGTCAATATTTTTCAGTTGAGAAAGGTAAATAGTTGAATCCTCCATTGATTTGTACTGTGAATAGGCTTTAAGATTGGAACAATGAGAGGCGATCACATTCATGGATAACACAAAATTGTTCAATATTAAAATACAGAACATGAGGATTCTGTAAGACTGAGAATCCAATTGGTAGATACTTAATGTGGACAAGTACAAAAGTAATGCACATTTGTATTCTCCCCCCCCCCCTTTACTGGAGGTACAGTGTTAGGTTCCACATGAGCACTCACCACCCAGGAAGAGCATGGATAAAGCACTGAAATCTTTGGCTCAGCATGTGACAACTGCTAAAAAAGCAAACATTAAGATTTAAGAAAACTTCTCTGTATTGACCCCTGGTGAGACCATAGCTCAAGTATTGTATGCAATTTTGGTTGCTACATCAAAAAACATAAAAGAACTAGAAAAGATCCTGAGAAGGGCAACAAAATAATGAAAGGGATGGAACTGCTGGCAAAAATAAAGTCTAAACATGTTATGGCAAGGCAAACATGCAGCCCATAAAGCTCCCTAATCTGGCCCCCTGAACAACTTACCTTACAGCAGCAGCGCTAAAGAACTGTCAGGAAGAGCTCTGTAGAGCAGTTTGAGTAGCATCAGAATAGTTTGAATCGGGGCAGTTTCTCCAAATGGGTTAGTTTTGCACATACCATGCAGTCGTGAACTTCACTTCTAAACCAGGGCATGGGGAGTATGGTCAGTCTCTCAAATTTACTGCTAAGGCTTGGTATAGTTAGTACTTGCATCGTGCCAAAGACAGCCTCCTGCTGGCATTCATAAGATGTAATCTGTATGGGTAGTATGTCAAGATGGGCTTGGAAATTCTTCTTTAGCAAGACTGTGGCACCCAACACAATAGGAAATATTTCTATATCTTTCTGCCACATTCTTGGTCTCTTGACTGCATTTCCTAGTATTTCAGGATCTTTTGCCTCTCCACACAATTCACAAAGTAGTCACTTGAACTGACACCTCTATGCCGATCTCCTTAACCACTATAATCTGGCTTCCTTGCATCTAGCTTTTTTCATCAGTCATAATGGGAGTATCTCAGGTGATCATAACCTCATTCTCTGTACTTCTCTTAGGATCATGATACCAGTGCTTTTCGGGCACAGTGTGGTAGTGCTTTCAGAGTCTCCAATGGATGAGGCACGCTACTTTTTATGTCTTTCTGTACAGAAATTTTCTGCCATCAGAATTTCACAGCAGAGAAAGTGAGTCACCGTTTCCAGGTCTTCCTTACAGAAAACAACAAAAGTCTGTGTTGCCAGTTTTTTCAATGCTTGTTGTAAACCATCTCATCTGTAAGTCACTGTCCTGGCAACTATTAGCCTCTCATCCTTTAGTTTCAGTTCAGCCCTCCTTAACCATTCATGTGTCCATTGTTGATCAACAAAGGGTTCCTAGATTAACACACTGCATTTCTCACTATATTTGTGCATCTGCCACTTGTTTTTCCTAGTTTGTTGATATAATTTCTTGAAACGTTTTTCTCTTTTTTTTCAAATTCTCTTCCCTGTGCATGCTTGTGGATTTTCACTCATTCCTTCTAGTTAGAACACTTGTCCACTTGATGATGGCAATAGATTCTGGACATTTACTCTTATATTTCAGCACTTTTTACTTGTTTGGAACCAAGGTTGTAGTTAAGTAGGCCTGGAGGCTGATAGTAGCTCTGAATGTGTAAGCAATCTCAGAGTCCTAGCCCTCCTTGAGCTCTAGAGATGTAGTCATGGCATACATAGATTCTTGTAAATCACTTCATGGGCATGGAGGAATTTTCATGTTCGCAAATCCAGTTTTTCAAGATCTTTAAGAGGCCAGTCCACAACCCCAATCTTAATCCATGATGTTAAAACACTTTTTAATAATGATTTTAATCCCTTGTAGTATTCTTTACTGATCTTTTCTCTCAGTAATTTCTGCTTGAGTATTGTTCCTTCTTCTACTCAGAGATACTTATATACCCCTTCCTGTTCAAGGTCCTTCATGTCACAGCCTTCAGCCAGGGAGATTTTTCTATTTTGCTCAATTTTCCTCTATAATAAAAAAGTTGCCTTAGCACATTTGTCAAGGCCAAAGGTCATCCTGATGTCATCAGAAAAGTTTTTCACCACACAGAGTTGCTCTGCTAATTGTTGGTCGCTAGAATCATAGCGCTTCAGATAGTCTACAAATAATGAGATGTTGTTACTTTCTTTAGGGTTTATGCTAAATCTATATCCCAAAGAGTTGATGAGAGTAATTGGATTAAGCGCCATACAAAACAGAAGGGGCAACAGGAAATCCCCCTGAAATATTCCTCACTAGATCCTGATGTTAGGAATGATATTACTGACCATCTTTATATTTCAAAAAGAGTATAGTTTGACACATGTCATGGTGAACTTAACGTACTCTATCAAACCAAGATTTATTTCATATATTTCAAGGCAATTTACTATCCAAGCGTGTGGGACACTGTCAAAAGCTTCCTTATAAATCAATCCATGCTCTACTGAGACTTCTGCTTTTCTTAGCACTAGCCATGATAGCCTTATTCAACACTAACTGGTCTTTGGTGCCATATGCCCCTCTCTTGTTGCCCTTTTGCTTTATGGCCATGATGTTTTTGGACTAGATATGATCATATATTCTGTCTGCACCTATCACAGTGAACAGCGTATAGATTGTAGGTAGATAGGTTATTGGTCTAATTGTTGGGAGTGTTACTGGGATCTCCTTTTGGAAGGAGAAATGTTCTTCCTGTAGTAAGCCATTGTGGTGTTAAGTCTGGCTGCGTAAACAATTGATTTTTGCAATTCACCAGGTCTGGGTAGAGTGATGTTAACCATTTGAACCAAAAGTTGGTTACTCCACCTGAGCCAGGGCTCTTCTATTTTGGGGCTCGCTTTAACCTGCTTACCAGTTCATTTGCCGTTACTGCAAGCCATTCCATAGGTGTGATGTTTGCTTTCTCTAAATGCTCCTCTATGCAGAGTAACCATTGTACTTTATAGGGTCCTCAAAGTTTTCACCAGAAGCTTTCCGTTTTGGCTTTGGTTGGTGGTGTTTATTAATCTTAATGCTCTTTCCCAGTTCCCTGTAAAATTGTTTTGGGTTCTCTCTAAATAGTTTATTTTGATATCTTTTTTTGCAGTTTTCTTCATATCTTTGCAATTTTTGTGCTTCGCTGCTACTTCCAATTTATTGTTATAACATATAAGTTTCAGGTCTTCTTCTGTTAATACAGCATGTTTCAGCTTAATGCCTTGGATCGTCCTTAATATCTTCAATGATTTTAATCTCTTCAGATAGCCATCTATCAGGGACACCTCTGCACACAATAACTATTTTTCCCCTTGATGCGCTTTTTCCAAGGAGGAACTTGTTTTCTTTTTCTTATGGCCCTGCACTTTAGTAGATATTATTCTCACAGTAATAATTTTAGCTGCACAATACTGTATTTGATTTATTTTAGTGATATCAATAAATTGTTCCTTTATACTGGATTTGGCCCTATTCATCTTTATAATCATAAACATAACACCTAAGGTTAAAAGTAACTTGGGTAATCTTTCCCTTGCCTCAAACACAGTATGTTCATCTTTTTCCATATGGACTAGTAGTTCCCATCTTGAATTCTTGCACCTCTGGATCTCTCCTCCTTTTCTTCCTCCCCTTCAGTTGATTGGTTGACCTGTTCTGTAGTCACTTCACACTCCTGCAGCTCCATCTCTCCCTTGACTGTTGTTTCTACATATTCCTTTCTTCTGATACTCCCACCCAAGTCGCCTCCTCTTTCCTGTATTTCTCTTTCCACAGAAGCCCTTAGTGTTGCTTACTTCTTTGCTTTGATCTGTGAAATTAAAGATCTTAAATCTACATCTGATACTTCTTGCAGATTCTCCTTGTATACCCCTCTTGATTTAAAGGTACCCTTACTGTAAATTGTGAGCCCTTCAGGGACAAGGGAATAAAAAGTACCTGTTAGTATATACATACATGTAAACCACTCTGATGCACAAGTAAAAGGCAGTATATCAAGTGCCTAAACCAAAAAGGGAAAGTGTTTGTAGCATGAAAGTAGCAGTATCTCCTCTATATCTGCAGAAGTCCACTTAACGGTAGTTAATCCTCAACTTTTTCATTAATTTCCAGCCACAGTGGATCTATAAACATGCTCACCAAGGCCTTTATCTGTGGCAGGGATGTAATCTACAGCTGCAATGCTTGCACTATTGCAACCCTTATCATGAGTTCTAGTGTGTAAGCTATGGCTGGGCACCTTTTTATCCTAGACAAATGGAGCCAGCATGTACTTTTCTTTTTTTGTTCTTATCATACTTCAATCATAGCGTTGCCTCGCTGGGATTCAGTATAGATTGTGTAGAACAGGGTCACCACATGAAGGTACCCAGAAAGACCAATGTTGAGTAACTATAATCCCTCCCCCAAGAAAAGCACAGCAGTTCAACCACAGCTAGTGAGGTTCATGCTGCACTTCCCCTTGATACCTAGTTTGAACTATAGATGACCATTAATGATTCCATACTCTCTCCTGTATCTCCAGACCAATGCAGCAAATGTCATTTTTCAAGCTCATAGGCACCTGAAGACTACCACAGTCCCCACTCCTTACCCCAACAGGAAGTATGCATCAGAGGGAGCAGACTATGCAACACCTTCAAGCATACATAGGGGTGAAGGCTCCATAGTGCTCTCTACCCATTTTGATTGCTGCTGGAGGTCCAGAGAAAGCAAAGCAGTACAGGGAGTAGCGTGTTTCAAATTTAGATAGGCCAGGGCTTTAAGCAGCAGCAGCAGCAGCAGCATGTGGAAGGGAGGTTGATGGGGAGAAAGATGATGGCTGTCAAAGGGGAGTGGGCAAGGGACAAGAATAAGCAAGGCCGACAGCTCCAGGTCATCAGGGACAGATCAAGCCAGTCCCAGTTTTACCCCTAACTGAAGCCAATGGATGTAAAACTAAGATTGGCTCAGCCCTAATGCAGCAGGGAGAGGATTATCTGGTAAATGTTACCATTAACCCCACTGATTTAGTCTGTCTTCATGCCAGTGGCACAGTTCACCCCCTTCCCACCTACTACAGACCTCTCTGTGGTCTCCTTTTCCCTCTAATCCCCTGTGAAATCCAGTTCCTTACCCTCATCCCAGTAACAAACACCATTAAAAGTAAGCAATGCAAACAATTTACATATTTGATATGCAAATATTTCTGTAAAATGTGCATATGTACACCTCCCCAGTTGGCCACATCAAGGGGACCCCTCCTCCCACTCAGCTTCCAGTGGCTTTTTGCAACCAATCTTTAAAATAAGCTCAAGGTCTTTAGGTTAGGGCTCTTCAGTTTAGAGAGTCAATAAAAATCATTAATGGAGTGAAATTTAGAACTGTTTACTCTCAAAAACTAGGAAGAGGGCAGCTCACATCCCTTCACACAAACGCTTGCACAGATTACTAGTAGATAAAGTAAAAGCACTTCACATAAGGTGACATTACTTACCAGATGTCCTTTCCTTGAGTTCTGGTAGACCAGCTCAGCCTAGACAAGTAGGATAAGTGACCCTACCAGCAGTTTGGTGGAGACTGAAACTTGTACATTTCATTGGCTTATATATCACATCACACATATGCCTCTGTCAGCCTGAGTCATTAGAGGACACCTCAGTATGTGTCCCAAAGCATATGGAAAAGCATGGCAAACCTCAGTTGAGAAACCATGTAAAAACTATGTATATGAGAAATTGACTAGAAGGCTGTCAAGTAGTAAATGAACTTGCAGAGCCAAGCAGACCACAGTACCACTATAGAACAGACAAAATAGTTCCAGGGGTGGGACCTGGACAAGTCTAGCAGGACAATATAGAAGGTGACAATTTACTTAAGATAATAATGTCCTTGAGTCCTGCTAGACCAGTCGATACAAATGGGACATACTAAAGCTGCACCTCCACTGGGCAGGAAGACAGCAGCTCACTAAACTTTGGAGCCAAAGGCCATATTTGCCCGAGGTGGGACATCAAAGCTGTAATGCATGACAAGACCTGGAAAGCAATGGCCAGTGTCACCAGACAAAGGCTGGACAGGCTACAGAGCTAGAGCTATACTACACCCAAGAGAATGCTGGCACCCAAGAAAAATGGACAAACGCTCCAGCATCAGCTGGCTCCATAACAGATACACAGACTCAAATGCCTCTATGATTCCAGCATCCTAACGTTAACCCTGTTGTTGCAACACCCTCATGTAGGCCAGCAAATGGCACAAAAAATAAAAAAATATATGAGATTGTACTTACAAAAAAGGAAGCTGTAACTTCCAAGTCCTAGAGACACACCCTCCAGCCATCTGCAAGGCAAAGATCATTCTTCCCCTCTACACTGCTCTTCAAGAAAGGACAAGCAAACCACTGTTTACACAAGAAGAGAGATATCACTTTGGCTTATACCTACCTTTTTTGCCCAAGGGAAACAGCCTCCTCTGAAAAGGACCGCTTTGATCCGGTGAAAAAGTAGTATAAAATAAATAAATATGGATTCCAAAAGACAGTGTCTGCAGCTCAGAAATGCACCTTGTCAAACCAATCATGACCAAGAAAATAGTCACGAGTCAGGATACTCAGAGCAGCACACTTCAGGAGGCTCAAAGGGCTTCAACACCAGGACTCTGGAGCACCAGAGTATGCAGGCACCAAGCCCCTTAAAGAAACCATGAAACATCCAGGTGCAAAAGCTGAAGACTTTCCAGGCACTGGATCACTGAAACAGGACAAGGCTGCCACCTGAAATGTCAGGGAGGTGGGGGGGGGGGGGGGGGGGAAGACACCCTTTTCCAGACTGTCCTGCAGAAGACCAACAGAGCCTGTACCTTGGCAGACTTAGGAACAAGCTGTCATGTACCACATCCATGCTCCAAATACCACCAGGCCCACACACATGCCTGGCAGGTAGAACACCCTCTAGGCTCTGAGCAGAGCAGAAACTACTGCAGGAGAAGAGCAGTTATGCAACCGCCGACTCCATTCAAGAGCTAAGCTGTAAGCAAGAAGGGAGCCAGATCATCCAGGGCCAAACTACCTCCAATGCAACCAGCACCAAAATGGAACAGATCAACAGGAACAACCTTCAGGAACCACATCCAGTCCCTAAACCACACTCTCCTCATACAATCCAGCACCACCAGTATAATCCAGCCTGGATGGTGCTTTATGCACCAACACATGCCCCAATAGCCATGGAGGAAGCATATGTAGCAGGCATTGCCACAGCCAAGACTGAACCAGGGCAACAAGCCTTTTGACCCAGTTTCCAAGTGGTATGTGAAGCAACAGCACACTTGCGATTGGAGCAGGATGCCTTCAAATTCCATCCTAGGGTAACTCAAACAGAGAAGGCATTTTAAGATGATGCTGACTCAAAGCCCACTCCCCAGGATCAAGAGAGCAACAATGGAATACCACTTCTTCCACACAGACCACCCCATCAATGTGCTGAGCCGACAGAGCAAGGAGGCTCATTTCTGCCAGGTGAAGCAGAATGTCATCTGAGCCACTCCTGAACACAGCTTGTGCCACCTTGGTGACTGACAGATGGCACAGCTGTGGCATTGACCTTGTACACTTACACCACCCTGCTCTGGACCAAGGGTGGGAAAAGAGGGCCAGTCAAATAACCCTTGCTTTGAGACAGCTGATGGACCACACTGCCTGCATACACAGTTCCAACAGCCCTGGACCGCTCAGTCTGGAGAAGGGCTTCCCCACCTGTAAGACTAGTGCCCAAATCCAAAGGAATCCACAAGTAATATCCAGTGGCATGCCCTCCATCGGATAGGGTAGGCATAGCCACCATTTCAAGTTAGCTATCACTCTCAGTTGGAGTGGGAGCCTGAGCTCAAACTCCAGTCAGGAAGGGCTGAAGGAGCAGCCTCATATGAGCACAGCCATGGCACCAGTTGAGTGCTGCCACCCTGAAGCAGAGAAGCTAGGGATAATCCAAAACCCTGGGAACCTGTCAAGAACAGCATAGTGCAAGTTGTTCCATCCACCAGAAGTGGGGAGGTGCCAACGGACACTTTCCAACTGACCATCCAGCTAAGGCCTTGCAGAATGGCACCACCCAGGCCAAACCTAGAGAGGCCTCCACCAGATAACAGGCTCAGATGAGCCAGTCATCCAGGAATGGATGTATGCCTAATCCCTAGTACCACCACACAGCAGCCACCATCTGCATGACCCTGGAGAGCATCCTTGGGGTTGGTAAGAGGTCAAAAGGTAGGAGAGCAAAATGAAAGTGAGCCAAACATGGCAAAAAACACAGACATCTCTGCTGGTCCTCCCAGATCAGGTTATAACACAGAAGATTAAAAATAATCAATCAACTTCTAGTTTTGGCTTAAACAGTCAGAGGGCTGGTCATGAACCAATGATCTTTGGGTTAGAAGGCATGTAACTTACAGAAAACATAGTTGTGCACCTGTAGCAGGTGTTCTCCAGGAAGAGCAAGAATAAGTCCTCACATATGGGTGACATCACCAACAGAGCCCACATGGAAACACTCCCAGCTTCCATTGGAAGCTTTTGGGAGCTCCATTGCAACTTGTGCTTGCCTTCTCACGCACCAGAGCCATCTTTCCTTCAATATGATGGCAGTTTAACAAGAACTCCTCCATGAGGAGGAAGGGAGGGTTGCGAGGACTTATTGCTGCTGTCCCCGGAGAACACCTGCTACAGGGTAACTATGCTTTCTCCAAGAACAAGCAGGAAGTTCTCACAACTGGGATTTCCTAGCTACAAGCTACCAAAAACAGCAAAAAAGCCCAACAGGGCAACCAAATAGGAGAACCGGAAGAAACAGCTTGAGTAGTCCCTCCAAGGGACTCATCTGAATCCACATCCACAGCAATCATCATCAACAGCAGCCTAGGACGACAGAATGGGCAGTGGGAAGGAGTCAAACCTACAGTGCTTTGTGAAAGTAGTCATCCCCTTGGGTTTTGTCCTGTTTTGTCACATTACAACCTGGAATGAAAATGGACATTCATTTGCAGGTTAGGTAATAGATCTAACAATGTAGTCCAAATTGGTGAAGTGGAATGACAGTAAAATACCTTGTATATAAATAAAAATACACAAGAACTAAAAAACAATTGTGAGTGTATATGTATTCAAACCATCCCTTTTGCTATGAAACCCCTAAAGAAGATCTGGTCCAACCAATTAACCTCAGAAGTCACAATTAGTTGATTAGGGTCCACCTGTGTGCAATCAGTGTCACACAATCTGTCACATGATGCCTGTATAAATATACCTGTTCTGAAAGGCCCCTGACTCTGCAACACCACTAAGCAAGCAACATGAAAACCAAGGAACACTCCAAAACAGGTCAGAGACAAAGTTGTGAAGTATAGATCAGGGATGGGTTATAAAAAAATATATATATAAATCCCAAATTCTGAATATCCCACAGAGCACTTAAATCCATTATAACAAAATGGAAAGAATATAGCATCATTACAAACCTGACAAGGCTGCTCACCAAAACTCACAGACTGGGCAAGGAGGGCATTAATCAGAGATGCCACAGACAACAAGGGTAACAGTGAAGGAGCCGCAAAGATCCACAGTGGAGATGGGAGGATTTGTCCATAGGATCACGTTAAACCATACACTCCACAGAGTGATGCTTTATGGAAGAGTGGCCAGAAAAAAGCCATTGCTTAAAGAAAATAAGAACACATGTGGAGTTTGCACAACAGTATGTAGCAGACTCTCCCCCCCCCCCCCACCAACACATGGAAGGAGGTTCTCTGGTCAGATGAGACTAAAATTGAACTTTTTGGCCATCATGGGAAATGCCATGAGTAGCACAAACATAACACATCCCATTACCCCAAGGACACCATTCCCACAATAAAACATGGTAGTGGCAGCATCATGCTATGGGGATGTTTTTCATCGGCAGGGACAGGATTGAAGGAACAATGGATGGCACTAAAAATAGGACAATTCTTGAGGAAAAGCTGTTTCAGTCTGCCAGAGATTTGACACTGGGATGAAGGTTCAACTTCTAGCAAGGCAATGACCCTAAACATACTGTTAAAGCTACACTGGAGTGGTTTAAAGGGAAACATTTAAATGTCTTGGAATGACCTAGTCAAAGCCCAGACCTCAAGCCAATTGAGAATCTGTGGCATGACTTGAAGATTGCTGTATACCAACACAACCCAACTAACTTAAAAGAGTTGGAGCAGTTTTGCCTTGAGGAATGGGTGAAATCCCAAGGGCTAGATGTGCTAAGTTAATGGAAACATACAGCTGCAAGTCTCTTGGGGTAATTGCAGCAAAAGGTGGCTCTACAAAAAGTACCAACTTTGTGAGTAATACCTATGCACACTCAAGATGGGGGGAGGGGGCAGGGAGGTCGTCTTAATGTTTGTGCCACAATAAAGGATATTTTGCATCTTCAAAGTGGTAGGATAACCCCCAAAAACTCCATTTTAATTCCGGGGTTGTAATGCAACAAAATAGGACAAACACAGGAGATGAATACTTTCACAAGGCACTGTAAGTCCCAAGCAGATGCCAGAGTACAGAGTGGCCAAAGGTTGCTGACATGCCAAGAATCCCCATCGAGACAGTAGCAGGCTGTGAAGGTGTAGACCAAGGACCATGTGGCAGCCCTACAACTCTCCACCAAGACAGAGCACAGATTCTTCACAGAAGCAGCAATAGCTTGGACATTATGCATCATGACATGACGTTCAAGGCTCAGCCCGACCTTTGCTCATGCAAAGGAAATGCGGTTCACTATCCCAATGGACACCATATGTTTGGAAACGGCTACGCCCAGCCAGGAAATGCAGATGTGTCCACAGGACCACTCTGTTCTGATGAAACCTGGTGTATGGCACATACACCACCAGGACTTGTAGTTCACTCACTCATTGAGCAGAGTTAACCGCCACTAGGAACACAACCTTCCAGGTCAGGGATTTGAGCAGGCAAGATGTTAGCAGCTCGAAGAGGGCACAGAGGAGCTGCCCAAAAACCACATTTGAGGTCCCACACTACCAGCAGGGGCCTAACCAGAGGTTTAGAGAGACATCCCTGCATGAAGCAACCCACCAGTAGGTGAGCAGAGATGGGGTTATCACTCAGCCCATGATGGTATGCCCCTATTGTACTCAAGTGTGCTCGGACCAAATTGGACTTGAGGCCCAAGTTAAAGAGGCAGAGAAGGTACGTTAGTTGGAGCTCTACAGTGCAAGAAAAGGGATCCTGTGCCCTAGAGAACAAATGTATGCCATGTGAAGGCGCAAGAGCGGCATGTTGAATCCCTCGGGGAAGCGAGGAGTACGCTTTCCACCTCCTCTGGGAGGCTGAGTTCCTAGAGAACTACCTGCTCAGCATCCACACCATGAGGGCCAGGGACTGCACAATGGGGGTGGGGAGGGGGGAGGAGGAGAAACAGGGTCCCACTGTCTTGTGAGATGAGATCTAGGTTGCAGCCCAGCCAAAGAGGCTCTGCTGAGAGGTGACGCAGCAGGGGGAACCACGGTTGTTGAGGCCAATATGGAGCAATGAGAATCATTGTGTCCTTGTTGGCCTGGAGCTTGAACGATGTTTTTGCTACTAGAGGAAATGGGGGCGGGGGTATGCATACAGCAACCCCATCCCACTTCAGGAGAAGGGCATCAGTTGCCAGCCTGTTGCTGGACACCACCCTAGAGCAGAAGCAAGTCACCTGGGCACATGCTAAGGCTGCATAAGCATAAAGGCATGCGCCAAGTGCATACAAGAGGGCACATTGTAAGCATTCAGGCACAAGGCGCACAAAACAAACATTAACAGCACACACAAGAAAATGGTGGCAAGCACCAACAGTCAGTCACCCATGGTCCACAACAACCGTCACCGCAACAGAGGAGAACAGGAGCCCTTGACAAGGAAAAGGACTACATCAAAGCCTTGGTACTCAACCCCTGAGAGCCTCAGGCAGGGAAAACCATGCCAGGCTCAGTGCTATTCCCAAGCTGCTATCTCTCACATGCTTGCATAACTGTCTTAACAGCTACATACCTCTGAGGTGTCTTCAGGGAGAGTAAGAGGGGACAGCAGAGGAATAAGGCTGATGAACTCTACATCTTCAATTTTCTAGCTGCTCAATAGGCCCTTAACAGGATAAGAGCATGGAGCTGAACCAATTTCCCCTCCTTCTTTGGCTAATGAAGACCTTAGTCAAGTGGAGCCTCCCACATCACGCTCAAGTGAGAGTCATCCTCAATCTCTTTCCTCTCAATTGTTCAGAGTTCCTTCAGAGATGAGAAAACCCATCCACCATCTGCTGGAGACAGACGAATACTGAGCTACCCTCTAGTGGCTCAGGCTGAGGAAGGCATGGAAATGTCATTGAAACCTGGGCATTTCATTGGTTTCTGTCTCCACCAATCTGCTGGTAGGGGAACACAACTCACTTGCCTGGACTGGTCTAGCAGGACAGTATGGAACTGGGTTTAAGGAAAAAGACAGACAAGTTCCTAGAGAAGTCCAAAAACTTGAGTTATGGAAAGCCATAGCTTATCCCTGGATGTAATTTGTAAGCAGCATGGAATCTACTTTGAGATCCTGCCAGGTACATGTGATCCAGATTGGCCACCCACAGAATTAGAAGACAGGGCTTGGAGCATTGGTCAAACACAGTATGGTAGTTTGATTAAGTTATTCCAAGATCACCTCAAATTGTTTTAATTTTAGATAAATGCACAAGTTGCATCTAACATTTTTAAAACAGTAGTTCATACCCCTACTCTGTTACTCACAAAAACAAGAGTAAGTTGGTAAAGATGTTTAATAACATGGCACCATGAAGTGATCAGATACAATGGGAAGTTACAGTATGTGAGGCTTTTCATCACTAACTGGTAAAACTAGGAACAGCAACTCTGTACTTCCTACAGCAGTTAGACAGGCCTCCTGGATTCTATCCCATGTCTTCCTCTGGCTCTTGGACACACGTAAAAACAAAACCAGTATTAAACGTTAAAAAGTGTGTGAGTTTCTTCTTCCAGGGCCACACAGGGGTCAGCCTTTTAGTCCTGTTAAGTTAGGCATGAGGTAAAAAACACACTGTCTGCATCGCCCAGCTGCAAGGTGCATTTTCTTCTATTTCTTGCCCAGTGCTTTGTCTAGATTGTTCCTTATAGCATCCAGGAAGTCTGTTGTATTCACATAATGCTCATTCAATCTCACGCTGAACAAAAAACAAAAAAAAAGGTGTTTTAAGATCAGAACTTTTTTTTCACAAACATTCCTGAAAAGATTTGCCTCCTGCACCACTCATGTGCTGTACAGTTCTACTACTGCAAACACAGACTGCCTCTACATCAGAGGCAGCCCCCCAAAACCACCACTTTTTTCTGTAACTAGTTTTATTGGTATTTTCAACATAGCATCGCAACAGAACTTATGCAACAATGTTTGATCATCCCCCTCCCCCACTATTCAATCCCACCTCTATGACTCCATAAACCTCATGAAGAGTCAGAACCCCCCCACCCTACCTTCCCTTCCTCCAATCCCAATATGATGTACAAGTAGTCTCAAGCTGTTCGATTCACTCCTTTTGAAGAGCTGTAAGTTTGAGGGCTATTGTAGCCATGAGGGTGTCCATGAAAGCCAGGTAAGTCCAGTATAACTGCGGATTTCCAATGGAGGGCTCTCTCCCCTCTTGCTGCCACAAATGCAGATTTCAAGACCTCCTGCACCTTCACCACACTCCGATTATAATCATGTAGCAGAAAACCTCCTCAACCACATATGGTAATACGTTCCCCTCTGCCCACAGCCCTTCCAGCACTCAAGAGGCTCTCCCCTCCAATTTTAACTAAATCGAGCCATGGTGAGGCGCCAGCAAAAATATCTTCAGCCCATTTTCCACAAAATCAGTTGCAATAGAGATCTTGCAAATATAGAGGGAAATGAGCTTCCACTCACCAGGCTCCAGTTCCACCCCAAGATCCTGCTCCCATAGGACCAAATGCTGCAGCATCCATCCAGTTGATCTCCCAAGAGCTTTATATACAGTAGCTCAGAATTTATGCCCAGTCCTCCCCACCACCCCTCACAAAAACAGCCTCAAGGAAAGTCTTCCCCTTCTCCAGATGGTGCAGAAACACATCCTAAGAGCTCTGTGAAAAAAGGCTGGAGAAGATGGTGCCATGGCAGGCTGGAAGGCAGGTGTGCATGCATGATGGAGCCTCCCAAAAGCTTCCATTGGAAGCTGGGGAGCATTCCTGCACTGGGCTCAATCTGATGTCACCCATATGCAAGGGCTTGCTTGTCCATGGAGAAAGTCAAGTTCTTTGCATGTGTGTGTGATGGGCTAGTGTTCAAGGGAAAAAAACCCTATATGATGGGGGGATGGGACTGGGGAGGGAGATTGGGGGCAGATGGTACATGGTGGGGGGGATCCCAACACATTAAATGTCATAATAGAAGAGATGAGGGGAAGACAGAGGGAAGGGAGGAAGGGGGGGGGGGGGAATTTACAAGGGGTAGAGGGAGGGTAACTAAGACTGACAAAGACAGCTACTGGGTACTCACCCTTTTCTTATAAATTCAGGTATGGCGAGGAGACCATAGGCTGGGGGGGGGCTGGGGGGGTCTCATCTCAATATAAGTGAAGAACACTTACTGCATGTACAGAGACCCTATAGATAAAGGCTGAGGATTATCTCCTGAAAAGCGTGTGGTCTGGGCACCCCTATTAAGCACAAAGATTTTGAAAGCCCTGGCCCGCCACTGCTATGATATAGCATTTCTTCAGGAAACACACTCTAGCAGAACACGCTAAATTAAAATGAGCTTGGGTAGGGCAAGTTATTGGGTCACCAGCACAAGGCTGCAGGGCAGGGGTGGTAATTTTGATCCATAAAATGGATATGGTTTACCTGTACCACCAAATACTCAGACCCCCAAGGGCATTATACAGGGTGAGCCAGTCAAACCTGCATTTTTGAAATGACTGTCAAAAATAAACGGAAGGATATTTCAAAATTTTATTGTTACTATCTTAATGTACATTAAAAAGCATTTAAGAAACAACATTCACTGTTTAAAAATAACGCCAGTAAGATGGTGCCCTTCCCGATTGAGACAAAAATGCAAAATCGTTTTCATTCATAGCCTGAACAACCTGAATTTTGTACGGGTGATGGTGTAAATCTAACCTCAAGATTCTTTGGACGCTCGTGTTTGCCATGCCAAGTGCAGCACTCTGTCGATGCGCCGATCTCCGAGGGCTTCTTTCCACAGCAACTCTCACGCGGTCAATATTCGCGGGAGTTTCGCACTGATCTTGCACTGCCACCCCTTCTGCTTCTCGTTTCACCAATTGCTTCAAAGTTTGTCACCCACAATTTGATTGAATTAACAGACGGCACTGGCTTATTTCAATTAATTTGAAAATTTGTCCGGAAACGACGCTGAGCGGCTGCATAACTACCACTTTGGTAAAACGCTTTCACAGCGAATGAACGTTGTTGTTTAGACCACTGCTCCATGGCGACTGAAATGCTTAGTTGTGGGGGACACAATGGTAACCTTGCTAACTCGCTCCGCCCACTTTCACGGCTCTCCCGCCCTTTTCAAAAATGCAGGTTTGACTGGCTCACCCTGTATTATACTACAGGACGAACTGGAAGGCCACCCTATAGTACTGTGTAACTTATATGGCCCTAATAACCCAGAGGGACCTTTTTTATGCCAGTGGCACCTAAGAGCAGTGCCTGTGTAATAAGGTTACAGTGGGGGGGGGGGGGGGACAACAACTTTAACAACATTCTAGACCCCTTGATGGACACTTCTCGTCAGGATCAGGGGGCTAGGGAGGGCATTTGTCTTGAGTTTTACAATGCTTTTGTTGACAACTTCACGTGATGCACCTCTGAAGACTCCTGCAACCCGAGGAGAGGGATCACACACACACACACACACACACACACATCTTAGGCACATGGCACTAGTGCCTGTATAGACTACCTGTTATCTAGGACCATGTTCACAAGTGTGGATGCTGCTACAATAGAAGGCGGGTTTTAAATTGTAGGGTGTTGTGTTTAAAGCATCAGGTGGTGACCGTGTAGAGGGCATGCACAACATGCTACAGGCAGGGTCCAGGGCTCAATTACTAGAAATGCAAGCAGCTCTTAGTAAGGTTCTCCAAAGAGTGAAGAAATCTCAGGCCTATTACAAATTTCAACTTTTCCAACACTGAGATAAAAATGGGCAACTGTTGGCACGTTGCCTACGAGGGCCCAGAGAAGTACAGACAATCCCAATGTTACAAGATGAGAGGAGTATACCACATCAAGATATGCCAACTATAGCGCATCCATCACTGTCTAGGAGTTAGCCCAGGGTATTCGAGCCCAATGTTGCAAGGCCCTGGGACCCGATGGATATACAGCAGAATTCTATAAACTCATTAGGGACTTAGTTGCCCCAGTCTTGGCGGAGGTATATCAATCACAAAATCTAAAGGTGGCTTCTTGTGTGGAGAAAAAAGGCCTATTTGACATTAATCCCTAAACAGAGGAAGGACCCCCAACTGACTAACTCATATCACCCAATTTCATTAATAAATTATGACCTGAAACTACTAGCAGATCACTTGGTGCTTTTTTTTTTTTTTTTTACCCACCTAGGGTCCAGGAGCCCCAAGTGGGCTTCATACGAGGTAGACATGCAGCAAGTAATGAGGAAAATAACCTTTAGAATGGGTCTGTGAGAAGCAGATACCATCCCTATTGATAAGTTTTGATGCCGAGAAACGTTTGACAGTAGCTGGAACAAATATTCCCACCCCATCTCAATATGGCTTGGGTGTATTCTTTTTCGAGATGGTTAGTGCATTATACAGTTGGCCCACAGCAGCAGTGTTAGTTAATAGAGTCACTTCTGCTACATTTGGGTTAGAGCAAGGGACATGACAGGGCTGTCCACTCTCCCCTTTATTTGTTTAATGCTGGACCCATTCGTTCGCACAGTTGTAGATAATGAGGTACAAGAGGTACGCATAGGACGATCAAAATTTGTAATCTTGGCGTTTGCAGACAATTTGTTGACCCATCTCACTCTCCGTGTTATCCCTGCCCAGGCTACTTTTGGAATTTGAGTCCTTTGGGCAGATATCAGTTTTGCAGATAAGGACAAATCTGAAATGCTAGACATTTTGGGCAGACAGAGCAAAATGGGGAGCATCCTTTCCCCTGATGTGGGCAGACTGCTTTCTGCTACCTAGGAATCCAGCTCCCACACAACCTACACTTGCTATATAAAATGAACTGTAAAGTTATAGTGACACAAATGCGAGTTACGATGCAGGATTGAAACCCTTGCCATTGTCGTCATTGGGGAGGGTGGCAGCCTTCCACATGGCTCCGTTTCCCCATATATTCTACAAATGGTACCCATAAGGCTACTGCAGAAAGATA
Source organism: Ichthyophis bannanicus (assembly GCA_033557465.1). Lineage (NCBI taxonomy): Eukaryota > Metazoa > Chordata > Amphibia > Gymnophiona > Ichthyophiidae > Ichthyophis > Ichthyophis bannanicus. The sequence goes on along the minus strand of CM066043.1, from coordinate 208,503,401 downwards.
TAGCTAAACTTGAGCAGGATTTGTGCAGGTTGATATGGTCATGGAAGCAGATGCATAGTCCACTGGTCATATTTGGGGGTGCCTGGCAGCAAGACAGGATGGGAATACGAGCAGGTCAACTAAGACACTTGTGAGATTGGATGGGGCAAACCAAGATACACCCCCTCCCCCCTAGGCACTAGAAGACTTTGTGGCGCCTTATTCGTCGTTAGCTGTGCTACATAGGGAGTCAGATGCTAACCCTCCCCGGAACCTTCGTAGCACTCTAATAGGTCTGCTTAGAAATGTTTGGCGATTTGTGTTTAAAACGGGATATTGTGCCGGGGGTGACCAGTTTACTACCAATTCAAGGTAACCCACAATTCTTGCTGGGCACAGAAAAAGTCTTAGTGAATGGAGAGATCTGGATAGTTAGTGTGGGATATGTAGTGGACCTGGAGGGGCACATAAAGCCTTTTCAAAACTTAGAATTTGAGCTGGGAAAGCCCAAGTGTTTGCCTATTTACAACTATCCCATTATATTCAATCCCTTCCTAAGGGAGGGACTGACAGGGGAGACCTCACTGTGACTGATACAATTCTTTGTGCTGAATGACCAGATTAACCTTGGTATATCACAGTTCTACAAGAAGCTGTGCAAATGGACTTCATGTCTGGATTTTTTGTAGGTAGAACAGATGGGCCAGGGAAATGAGTGCCCTAGTAGAACCGGAAGTGATAAGGCAAGCAGTGGCACAGATTCCTAGCATAGTAAGATCAACACTGTTACAAGAACTCCAATATCACACACTTTGTTGAGCACAATTCTCACCACGAAGGGCATTTCATAGTGGGATGACTCAGTAGCGATTGTCCCTAGTGTGGCAAATCATGGGCAGACCCGAGTCACCTCTGGTGGAAATGCAGAAGGCTTCAACAATATTGGGGCCAAATTCAAACCTATAATTAGTAATCTGGTGGAGCAGAGAGTGGAATGGATGGGAGATTTGGTGATTTTGGATGTCTTGTGTCCTACGCATCCTAAGGGATACTGGACACACATGCTAGTGCGAAAGGGCTATGTGACTGGGAAATAGGTGATTATGCGATGCTGACAAGAGGTGTCCATCCCCTCCTTCTGGGAGTGGCAGAATTGCTTCCACCAGTTGATGCCAATGGAACGTATGGCAGCCAGAGGGCTGTACCAAAAGGCAGGTTACTTTTCTAGCACTGTGGAGTGCATACATTGATCATTTAGGTCCCATAGCTCATAATGAAGTGCTGACATTTAGATAAGATCATTGAGTGGGAGAGATTGAGAGCGACTGACCCAAAGCACAGGCCAAGATTGGTCCCCCAGGCAAGATAGGTAAAGATGTCAATTCTGAGATTGGGGCAAGGACAGGGCTAGGGCTACAAGAAAGTGGCAGCAGTAAAAGGGAAAGGTGATCTACCCATGACTGACTGGGGGGGGGGGGGGCGCGCTGTATAAGAGCACCCATAGTGCCTCAATTTATGCATGGTAAGAGGGGGCGGGGGTAGTAGGGGATTAATTCATAAGAGACACACAAAGTATTGTTACTAAAAACTATGATCAACTGTTGGCCCATGGCTAAAGTTACTGATATGTTTTCATTGATGTTATATGTTGTGGTATAAAAAAAATACAGAAAAAAATAGTAGTGACATGATCTACACAAAATGCTCTACTTTAAATGTGAATGAAAATTTTTTAAATATTTCTATAATTTAAGATTAATAAATCTGGATTTCATGCCATCACATCTCTCGACTCAATACTTAGAAGCCCCTTTTGTTGAAAAGCCACCTACGAGTCATTTAAGATAAATAGCAATTCAAGGTAATAGCAATTCAAGCAGTTCTCTCCATGCTTCTTGGCAGAACCCCTCGCTCTGTCAAGTTGGATGGAATCATGTATGACTACAGTTTAAAAGTCTTCCCACAGTTTTATACTGGATTCAGGTCTAGCTTTGAATGGGCAATGCAGTCATTCATTTTCTTCTTGCTGAGGCCACTGGCTGGTTTTTCTTAGGCCTTGGGATCATTTTCCTGCTGAAAGGTGAATCCTTCCGACAGGTCTGTGCATACCAAATAGGTTTTCTTCCAGCATTTGCCTGTACTTTGCACCATACATCTTTCCTTCTTCCAAAGCAAAGTGGAAAACTTCCCTGTCCCCACCATGCTTTAACACAGATAGCATTAGTAGGGTGATGTGCTATTTTCCATTTTACAAATATGCACTTATCAAGACCAAGTAGTTCAGTTTGATCTCAGACCCATGCTTCCCGTGTCCCTTAAGTGTCCCACAGCAAACCCTGTACAGCACATCATACGTTTTATCTTCAGCAGTCGCTTCCTTCTTGCCACCTTCCCACATGTTTGTCCAGTAATCTGGAAATTGCTGAACAGCCCGCGGCTTCCTCAGTCTCAAGGACCTTTGCACTTTGAAAGTCATCTTAACGTTCAGTGATTTTACTCATTTTCTTTAACCCATGACTCATGAATAACTTCAGAGGTATGACTGTATTAAGACAATGCCTTGGTAGTACAAACTGGCTGGTTCCACTTTATACTGATGGAACCAACTGTACCAAGAGATAGCATACTTACTCACCTGTAACAGGTGATCTACGGGAACAGCAGGAATAAGTCGTAACATATGGGTACCGTCGGTACCGATGGAGCCTGTGCGGGAACGCTCCCCAGCATCCAATAGGAAAGCTTTTGGGAACATCCCACAGCACCTGCGTGCTGCCTTCATGCCTTTCCCAGCTGTCCCTCTCCACTTGAGTTTAAAGTTGAGACAAAAGAGAGGGAAAGAGAAAGATAGATGCAACTCCTAGGGGAGGTGGGTGGGTTGTGAAGACTAAATTCCTGCTGTTCCCAGAGATCACCTGTTACAGGTGAGTAACTATGCTATCTCCAGGAAGAAGCAGGAATATAGTCTTCACATATGGGGACTCCCTAGCTGCAGATGCCAGGGAGAAACCCCAGAGGTTGTGTGCCCCTGTGAAAGGGCTCCACTTCCCCTCATGGATCTCTGGCATCCTATCAGGGATGGTGGATAGGAGTTAAGTATGGAACAGGTGTTGAAGAACAGCCTGACCAAACAAGGCATACTGGCAGGAGTCCTTGTCTAAGCAGTAATGGGCTGTGAAGTTATGAACCGAAGCCCAAGTAGCTGCTCGGCAAATGTCAGACACAGAGTGAAAATGAGCCATAGAGGCTGCCATGGCTCTCACATTGTGAGATGTGACATGGCCTTCCAGAGGAAGGTTTTTACTCTCATAGGCAAAAGATATACACTGTGCAATCCAGTTGGACACTGTTCTTGGAGACTGGAAGTCCCAAATGACTAGGATCAAAAGCAACAAAAAGTTGAGGGGACTTCCTATGTTGCTGTGTCCTTTGTAAGTAAAAGGCCAGAGCCCTTTTACAATCCAAAGTATGAAGATTCATTTCTGCATTTGAGGCATGAGGCCTTGGGAAGAATACAGGAAGGTAAACCACTTGGTTTAAATGAAAAAGGTGACACCACCTTTGGCATAAAGTGTGGATGAGTCCTAAGGACTACCTTATCATTATGGAACCTTGTATAAGGAGGATCAGCCACCAATGCTTGCAATTCACTGATGCGACGTGCTGATGTCATTGCAATAAGAAAGATGACCCTCCAGGAAAGAAATTTCAAGGAGGTAGTGGCTAATGGTTCAAAAGGCAGTTTCATAAGCTGCACAAGAACCAATTTTAAGTCCCATGCCACCGGTGGTGGCTTAATGGGAGGCTTAGTCAAAAGGCAGCCTCTCATAAATCTCACCGAGAGGATGAGGAAATATGTTGCCCATTTAGAGGCTTGAAAGAAGCAGCAATAGCACTCAAATGAACTCACTGAATTGGTCTTAAGCCCTGCATTAGATAAATGAAGGAGATACTCCAGTAATGATTCCAGAGGTATCGCAAGAGGGTTAAGACCCTTCTGCGAGCACCATATGGTAAACCTTTTCCACTTGAAAGCATAAGAGCGTCTTGTGGAAGGCTTCCTGGAAGCATAAAGGATATCCTTTACCTGCTGAGAAAGGTTAAGACTGTGAAGTTCTAGGCTTTCAGCAACCAGGCCCTGAGATGCAGAGACTGGGGATTGGGATGCCACAGCATCCGTCCTCCTGAGAAAGGAGATCTGGAGCAGATCCTAACTCCAGAGGCAGAGCTTGAGAGATGTAGGAGCAGAGGGTACCACTTTGCCGTGGCAAATGTGGAGCTATGAGGATCATATGACCTCTGTCTCTGAAGCTTGAACAGGGTTTTGGGAATTAGGGGAATGGGTGGAAAGGCATACAGGAAGTCCTTGCCCCAATGGAGTAGGAAAGCCTGACAACCCTGAGCTGGAATTCTGGAACAGAACTGGGGAAGATTGGCATTCAGCAGACTTGCGAAGAGGTCTATATCCAGGGTTCCCCAAATTTGGAAAGTTTTGGCCACCTGGTCTGCATGGAGAGACCATTCGTGTGGAAGCAGAACTCGACTGATTGTCTGCCCAAGAGTTTTGAATGCCTGGAAGATACACCACAAGGAGATGAATCTGATGCTCTCTGTTGAGGGCCCATAGTCGCAAAGCTTCGTTGCATAGCGACAGAGCTTGTTCCGCCCTGCTTGTTCACATAGAACATGGCTACTTGATTGTCCTTTTGAACTAGGACTGTCTTGTAGCTGAGCTGGGTGTGGAATACTCAAAGAGTAAGGAAGATTGCTCTGAGTTCCAGGAGACTGATATGTAGATAGGTCTCCTGTGGTGTCCAGGTACCCTGGGTAGAGAGGCCCTGTACGTGGGCTCCCCAACCCACCTGTGAGGCATCTGTTAGAGTGGCTTGGGGTGGAGGTTGTTGAAAAGGGGACCCCACCAAAAGGTTTGGGGGAGATTGCCCCCATTGGAGGGACAAAATAAGGCAATCTGAGTTTGCTATTTTGTCTGAAAGGTATCCTGACACCTGAGTCCATTGAGTGGATAAAGTCCACTGGGCTGCCCTCATATGGAGGTGAGCATAAGGAACCACATGCATAGTGGATGCCATGTGGCCTAGCAACTAACATTTCCCAAGCAGTGAGGTGAGGTTTTAGCACTGCTTGGGTAGCTAACTGCACAATGTGAAGGCAGCTGGGCTGTGGAAGGTAGGCCCTTGTCTGTCTGGTATCCAGCAAAGCTCCTATAAACTCTAGGGACTGAGTGGGAGCAAGGTTGGATTTTGGGACGTTTATGACAAGTCCCAAATACTGAAGGATGTGCATTGTGCAAGAGAGAGAAACCCTGGCCTCTGGCTCTGAAGGGGCTTGAATGAGCTAGTCGTCTAAGTAAGGGAAGACGAATATTCCTAGGGTGCGAAGAAATGCTGCCACCACAGCCATGCATTTTGTGAACACCCTTGGTGCCGAGGCAAGGCCAAAAGGAAGAACCTAGTATTGGTAGTGCTTCCCTTGAAATAGAAAGCAAAGGGACTTTTGATGAGTTGGATGGATGAGAACATGAGTGTATGCATCCTTGAGATCTAGAGAACAAAGCCAATCCTGACTCTGCTGCCATACCTTCAGAGTTCCTAGAGAAATCATTTTGAACTTCTCTTTGAACAGGAATTTGGTCAATTCTCTGAGGTCTAAAATGGGTCTGTGTCCTCCTGTTTTCTTTGGAATAAGGAAATAGGGGGCGTAGAACCCTGTACGAGAATGGGTACCTCTATTGCCCCTTGGGCAAGAAGCATAGTGACCTCTTGACCTAACTGGTCATTGAGAGGTCTGAGAATTGAACTCTCTTACCATTGTAGGAGGGGGCATGCTGTACCCCTCTTACAACAGAGTCCAATTTTCTGCTGTTATCTGCCCCCATCTGGAGCCAAAATGACAACCTTCCTGGAATGGTGGAAGGCTTTGGGCCGTTCAGGGCCAGGAAGGCAAAGTTCTCTAGATAGGAGTCAAAGCCCCTGTGGAGGCTGAGTCTGCTGAGTTGGTTGAGGCTTAGCAGCTTTTCTTTTTCTTTGCCTAGGTCATAGGTGTCAAACTCTGGCCCGCAGGCCAAATTTGGCCCGTAGTGTAATTATATTTGGCCCGCGAGGCTATACCAAATGACTACTAGAGCTAGCCCGCCGGTATTATACAGCGCATTCATTCATCGCTAATACTACAAATCCCATAATGCCTTGCTGTTGTTTTGGCACGTCAATCAGGACAGGTCCCAGAAGAAACGCCCTCTCCTGTGTGACAGAAGTCATAGCGATCTCAAGCTACAACTGTCACTGTGGAACCCCTTCCCAAAAATGGCAAAAAGAAAGGCAGACAACAGGAACTTTCTGGACAGGTGGGAGACAGAATATTTGTTTACATATGTAAAAGACAGACCTGTTTGTCTGATTTGTGGAGTCAACGTGGCTATAACTAAGGAGTATAGCATTCGACGACACTATGAAACAAAACACCATGACAAGTACAAGGACCTGGACATGACTCAAAGGAGCCAGAAAGTGGAGGAGATGAAAAGAAGTTTGGTTTCACAACAGAATATGTTCAAAAAAGCCACATCACAAAGTGAGGCTGCTGTAAAGGCTAGTTATATTGTGGCAGCAGAGATCGCAAAATCAGCCCGGCCCTTTAATGAGGGAGAGTTTGTGAAAAAGTGCATGTTGAAAGTTTGTGACATCGTGTGCCCAGAGAAAAAAGCCTTTTCAAATGTGAGCCTGAGCAGAAACACAGTAGCTGATCGCACATGTGATCTTGCCACCAATCTGTATGACCAGCTTTTGGAAAAAGGGAAAAGATTTCGTTGCATTCTCCCTTGCTGTGGATGAGAGCAGCGACGCATCTGATACTGCTCAGCTGTCAGTCTTCATCCGTGGAGTGGACTCAAATATGTGTGTTACGGAGGAGCTATTGGGATTCAAATCAATGCATGGCACAACCACAGGAAAGGAAATTTGAGGAGGTTTCCAAATGCGTAACTGAAATAAAGCTGCCGTGGGATAAACTCGTGGGATTAACGACAGATGGTGCGCCAGCGATGTGCGGTAAAACAAGTGGACTGGTGGGCAGGGTCCGGGAGAAGATGCAGGAAGAGAACTGTGCAGGTGAACTAACTGTTTATCACTGCATCATACATCAGGAATCATTGTGTGGCAAAGCCCTAAAGATGGAACATGTTATGACCACAGTAACACAAGTAGTTAACTTTAAGAGCCAAAGGTCTGAATCACCGCCAGTTTAAGTCTTTTCTGGAGGAGTGTGGTTCGGAATACGCAGACGTGCCGTATCACACAGAGGTGAGATGGTTAAGCCGAGGAAAAGTACTGAATAGATGTTTTGAGCTGCATGAGGAAATATGTCAGTTTCTGGAAAGCAAAGGGAAGGACACAGCAGAGCTTCGGGAGAAAACGTTTCTGTGTGAGCTGGCCTTTCTGTGTGACATCGAGCCATCTCGATGCGCTGAACCTGCAGCTTCAGGGGCGGGGGCGCATCATCACAGACATGTACGCTGCAGTGAGGGCTTTTAAAACTAAACTGTGCCTGTGGGAGAATCAGATGCTGCAAGGAAACCTTGGCCATTTTCCCTGCTGCCAAACCATGAAAACGCAGTTCTTTACCAACTTGTTCCCATGCGCACAGTTTGCTGAAAAACTCAGTGTACTCGGCGCTGAGTTTAGCCGGCGATTTGCCAACTTTGATGTCCAGAAATGTAGGTTTGAAATGCTCAGTAATCCCTTTGCAGTTAATGTGGAAAACGCACCAACCAACCTCCAAATGGAGCTAATTGAACTCCAGTGTAATGACACGCTGAAGTCAAAGTATGATGCTGTGGGCGCCGCCCAGTTTCCACAGTTCATCCGACACAATGCCTCAGCTCCGCACCCAAGCTGCTCAGATGCTCTCCATGTTCGGCAGCACTTATCTATGTGAGCAACTTTTCTCCTCGATGAAGATGAGCAAAACATCTCACAGGAGACGTCTGACTGATGAACACCTTCGCTCGATACTGAGGATTTCCTCAGCTCAAAGCCTGAGCCCAGACATTGATGAACTATCATCCAAGAAGAGATGCCAGGTATCTGGCTTGGGCACATCAGATTAGATCAGTGTGCAGCAAACTGAGCAATAATTAACGTTTTCTTTATGCACTTTTTCTTGCTACTCCAAGACATGGGCTTGAATGGTTGATTAATTTTATTATCGTTATTTTATTTTAAAAATTATTATTTATTATTTAAATCATTTAATAAATGAATGTCATTGATTTTTTTTTTAATTTGAAATTGGTTTTTGCATATCTGAACTATTAAGTTATAAATTGTATAGTAATAAGTGTTGCTTCATATTCAATGTTAAAGCAAATCTTGTTTGGGTCCATATTAAAAGGTTCATTTGTTCAATGCTGGCCCGCGACTTTGTTCAAGTTTTACATTTTGGCCCACTGTGTATTTGAGTTTGACACCCCTGGCCTAGGTTGTTGCTGCTGTCCCTTTTGGGCAGACTGACCTAAACGATGATCCTGCTGGGTATAGGAGGAATAAAGCATACTCACTCACCTGTAACAGGTGATCTCTGGGATCAGCAGGAATTTAGTCTTCACATATGGGTATCGTCAGTATCGACTGAGCCTGTGTGGGAACGGTCCCCAGCGTCCAATTAGAAAGCTTTTGGGAGCATCCCACAGCACCTGCGTGCTCCCTTCCTGCCTTTCAAAATATCTCCTGTCTGGGTGATCTTGGAAAGCACAATACCGGTACCGATCGAAGTCAGTACCGGAGGGGTCTGGTACCAGCCTGTCGATACCTGAGGAAATAGCATGACTTGGGGTCGGTAACAGTCGCTGATGTCGATACCGGTACCGATATCAGTGCCGGAACCAGTGTCAATACCGGTTGAACCATCTGAAACGGTTCCAAAGGCACCGAAGCCGCAAAGAGAGCCGCTAGACTGCGTTCAATAGCCAAGGACCTCTGGTCTATTGACACTGCCAATGCCTGGGTATTGGTACCAGACGAAGTGGCCGTTACCCCAGAGCATGGCACCAGTAGTTCTGCCGAGGTTGAGGCCTCAAGAACATCCTGGAGCCCCTTTAGTGCTTTGGAAGCCGAAGCCTCCCGCTGGGGCAATTTTGCTGGTACAAGTCCCTCAAGGGCAACGCCAGAGGCATCTCGATATGAAGGAAATCTACCCTTTGAGGACTGGCCAGATTTATGTTTGGTTACCTGAGATCCATGGGAGGAAGACTAAGCCCTGGAAAAACGTCAATGCCACGGATGCTGCATCGGAAGGAAAAAGGGTGCTAAGCTTAGCAGCTCGGTTTTGCTGACCCCTCTGACATGATCCCACAGGCAACACACTCCGAGATGGAGTGGTCAGGACCTAAGCATTTAAGGCACCACTGATGTGTGTCGGTGACAGAGATGGTACTGCCACACTTGGAACACTTTTTAAAAAACGCGGAGGTGGGTTTTTCCATTCTGAAGGAAAAGTTGGGCCTAGTGCCCAAAATGGCACATGGCACCTGAGAAAAAAAAAAATAGACCGGAAAGTCCAGAAAAAATAATTTAAAAAAAAAAAAAAAAAAAAAAAAGAACGAACCAGCGGTACTGGTATAGCGTCAAGGAAGGCAGACACTACCACAAAAAAAAAAAAGAATGAAAAAGATGGGATAATTTCTGCGGTGACAGGAAAAACAACTGCAGAAAACGAAGAACTGGGGAGAGGCAGTTGGGAAAGGCAGCACGCAGGCACTGTGGGATGCTCCCAAAAGCTTTCTAATTGGACGCTGGGGAGCGTTCTTACGCAGGCTCCGTTGGTACCGACGATACCCATATGTGAAGACAACATTCCTGCTTTTTCCTGGAGATAATTTCTTCTTACTGAAGAATGGTTTCTTGTAGGATTTTTCCCTTGCAGGATCAGCTGTAGATTTAGACAATCTATCCAATGTGATATTGTCAGCATCTCTCTTTAGCTTTTTCCTGCCAATTCTTGCCAAAGAGATTCTCTCCTGTACAAGGAATATTCCCTAGTTTATCCTGTACCCAAAGTTCCAAATAAGATGCCTGGAGTCAGGCAATCCTACATGCACCTTTGGCAATAGCAGAGGTTCTGCTTATGCACTCAAAGCAGTCAAAGGCTGCACGATTCACAAACTTGGAAAATTCCTGAGCATGTTTGACAAGGGCGAGGTAATCCTGCCTCTTATCAGGAAGGAGAGGGCTCATAAGCTCTAGATCTCCCGTGACCTCCTTAAGGAACATTCCCATATATAATATATAGGAACTGATCCTAGCAGAAAGCATGGAAGCTTGGAAGGTTCGATGTCCAAAGGCGTCAAGAGTCCTACACTCACGTCCTGGAGGATAAGATGCATGCCTTTTTGCACTCTTGATCCTTCTCATAGCTGATTCCACCACCATGGAATGGTGTGGTAGCTGAGTCATCTGAAACCCAGCACAAGGAGGAACTCGATACATGGTGTTGAGTCTTCGAGAGTGAGGAGATGTGGTTAGAGGTGTTTCCCACATCCTTAACATGAGATCATGCAAGATCTCATGAATAGGTAAGATAGCTGCCTCCTTGGGAGCTTTAGGGTATTGTAGGATTTCTAATTCCTTTGCCCTAGGCTCTTTCAGGAGCCGCTGTGATGGAAAGATCGAGCCACATCTCGGATAAAATCCTGAAAGGACATATCCTCTGTTGGAGACATCCTACACTGAGGAGAAGAATCCTCAGGAAGTACTCTGGTAGCAGCAGAGCTTTCAGAGTCTTCAGATTCATCCGAGGATTCAAAGTATCTCCGATCCGGGTGATTGTGCAAGGCATGTGCCGGTTGAATTGTCTGAAGCAGTTTCAGGGCCATCTAGGCCGTGAGAAGAGCCACCAGACTGCGTTCAGCCAAGAATCTCTGCTCTATCGATGTTTGGGTATCGGTACCGGATGAAGCAGCCGGTACCCCAAAGCATGGCACCAGTAGTTCTGCCGAGGTTGAGGCCTCGAAACATCCTGGAGCCCTGTTAGTGCTTTGGAAGCTGAAGCCTCCCGCCGGGGCAATTTTGCCAGTGAAAGACCCTCAAGGGCAACGCCAGACACATCTCGATGCTTAGAGGGAGATCTACCCTTTGAGGACCGGCTAGATTTATGTTTAGTTACCTGAGATGCATGGGAGGAAGACGAAGCCCTGGAAGACATCGATGCCACAGAGGTTGCATCGGAGGGAAAAAGGGTGCTAAGTTTAGCAGCTCGGTTCTGCCGGTCCCTTTTCAACATCATCCCACAGGCAACACACTCCGAAATAGAGTATTCAGGACCTAAACATTTGAGGCACCACTCATGGGTGTCAGTGACAGAGATGGTACCGCCACACTTGGAACACTTTAAAACCTGAAGTGGGTTTTTCCATTTTAAAGGAAAAAGTTGGGCCTAGTGCCCAAAATGGCGCGTGGCACCTGAGGAGACAATAACTGGAAGAGACTCTAGAAGAAAGGGTTTTTGTTTTCTTTTTTTGGAAAAAAAGAAAAAGAACCGGTGGTACCGGTGTAGCATCGAAGGAAGGCAGACGCGACCACAAAAAGGAAGAATAGAAGGGAATTATTTTCTGCGGTGACAGGATGTGCGACCTGTCAGCTCCGTGGAAAATGAAGAACTGGAGAGGGACAGTTGGGAAAGGCGGGAAGGCAGCATGCAGACACTGTGGGATACTCCCAAAAGCTTTCCTATTGGTCGCTGGGGAGCGTTCCCATGCAGGCTCCGTTGGTACTGACGATACCCATATGTGAAGCCTACATTCCTGCTTGTTCCTGGAGATATTCAAATTAAAAAAAAAAAAAAATTATAGCTTCCCCTCCAAGCCACACCTTTGAATAAAATTAAACTCAAGTTTAACAGCTCCATGTTCATCATGTTTAAACGTTTACTTCAACTTGACTTCATGCAACAGCAATATAGTTTGCTGCCTCTTCCAGTAGTTACTTGAATCAGCTCAACTAGTTGAATGGACACAGGCAAGCTGTGTTTACACTTAGGACCCTTAAAGCAATGTTTGGAAATTGAGCTAATTCATTTGTTGTGTGTGCATGCATGCGTTTTTGTTTTGTTTTGACATTTACAAAATGTTTATAAACTGCTGTGAACAACTAAAAGCCTCATTCTGTACCCTTATCAACTTATCCCCTCCCCCTTTCAAATAGTCAGGTTTAACAGTCTGGAACTGCTTAGTATTTTCTGAATACCCCTAGGTAGCCCATTCCACAAAAGGGTTACCCACACAACTCACCTCATCCTCCCTCCCCCCCCCCCACTTCACCTCATGAATAGCATGTCTTGACTAGATCAGATACCTTCCTGGTATGTACCTCTACTCTTTCCTCCAAATATTTTGAATATTTCCCCCCATAGGGTCATAATCATCAAAACCAAAGCTTTAAGTGTGATTTTCACAGAAGCTGATAACTAATGGAGTTTATCAGCACGATCCCGTCTGCATGAGAGATTTTCCCCAGTAGCCGCCTTGGGGCCATATTTTAAACTGAACCCTTCTAGTTCTCTTTAGGGAGACCGAGCAATAATGCCCTACAGTAGTCCAGGGTGGAGAAGGCTACTGAAACAGTCAATGCCTCAGTTTAAAAAGGACTTGAAGCCCCAAATCCATCTGAGTTTCCTCAATGGCTTCCTAATTTATCTGTTCTACATACAAATCCACACTAAACTTTACAGGGACTTAGATTTTAGGAGTAAGGAAGAGTTATTCTGGGGCTAAGATCAGTTCTTTTCCAGTCTTCAATTTGTCAGTTTTCCATGCATTTACAACCAATCCACTTGATCTAAACCAGTCCAAAGCTTTCTCCAATTTAAGAGTGAGCTCAAACTCATCCACTCCCTTTTAGTGGAATCAGTTGTACATCATCCACAGATATGCTGCTCCAACTCAAACTTCCTAAAAATCTCACTCAAAAGGGCAGGTGGTGACATTTTAGTTACCAGTTAATGTCGTTTCCTTGAATGCTGCGAGACCAGTTGAGACAAGTGGGTTGCATTCCCCTACCAGCAGATTGGTGGAGACAATGAACCAATGAGAAGCCCAGGTTTCAATAATCACTCCCATGCAGCCATTTATTTATTTACATTCTCTTATATACTGCGCTATTCTGCATCAGTGCGGTTCACATTGAACAAATTGAAATTACATTGAACAGGGCATTATAACTTGGAGATAACTATTTTACAATGAACATGGGCTATGGAGGGTTAGGTGGCTTGCCCAAGACCACAAGGAGCACCTGTGGGACTAGAAACCCCAGTCCTTCCGGCCCAAGGTTGCTGTCCTCTAGTGGGATTTGAACCCCCGACCTTCCGGCCTGAAGTACCTTGCCCCAACCACTAGACCACTCCTCCACGCCATATATGTCTCAGCTACCAGAGATCCCTTCAGTATTCCTCCCAGAGCATAGAGGAGAAACATGGCAAGCCACTCAAGATGCCTCCGAAAGGGAATGGGCCCGGATGAGCTAGTCGTCCAGACAGATGGACATAGAGAGTTCATGGTGGTGTCAGTGCTGCAATACAGAGGGATATCTAAGTCCTCAAGGTGGTGGATGGCCCAAAAGGGAAGGTGGTGGACTGATGAGAGCCAAAACAGACAGACATTTCTGCTGATCCACCCAGATTAGGATATGAAACCACGCCTGGCAAGATCCAAAGAAGCCATGAACTCCCCTCAGGGCACTGCTGGAATCATGGAGCAAGAGGCTTCCATCTGGAAGTACAGGACACACAAGTGTTTGTTGACCTCCCCCCCTCCCATTAAGGTCCAACAAAATAGGCCAGAACAAACAGGGTTTTTTGGCACCATGTGATAGGGCAAGGGCAGATACTCCAGTCTGCTTGTCTGGTGGGACAGGCACCACTGTTTTTAGGCATAACTTGTCCAGGGTGGTCTGCATAGCAGCACTTTTGATCACACAGACTCAAGATGAGATGAAGGCATCTAGAATCTGCTCTTTGCAGTCCAGGACATAGCCTAACTGAGCAGTGTACTACCCAGTGATCCTTGGTAACCCAGGCCCATTCCTGAAAGAAAAAAAGGCAAAGCCTGCTTCCAACTGGAAGGGCGGGGCGGGGGGGGGGGGGAAGAGATGCCCCTGCCGCGAACACTTTGCCATCAAAGGCAGCTTCCACTCTCCACCTGTCCCCATGAGACTGTATACAGGGGAACAAGACCACAGGGTCTACACACCTATACCAGAATGACCAGGCATGCTGCGAAGGAAAAGAATTTTGGGAAAGACAATCCAACTCTGGAAGCTCTCCTCATGGAAATGACCCCCCCCCCCTACACTTGGGGGGCGTAGTTGCTGTTGATCCCCTAGAGGATGGAGACCCCCTCCCCAGCATGGACATCAGATCCTCTGCCTGATAAATATCCTTACCAATAGCACCATCTGCCACTTCTTGCCCTGAGGCAGTCAAAATTGGGCTAACAGCATCCCCTGGCTGAGAGAGAGAGGGAGTAGGCCCTCTAGGGATGACTCAGAAGCAGCCATGCAGGAAGAGCAGAATCCAGAAGCTGGAGATGAGGCGGCATGCTTGCCACAGGCCAAACTTAAGATTTAAGGCAAGTGTCACAACAGTGCATGCTAAGCTGCAGCAACCCAAAGGATGCCTGTTAACTGTGCTTTTACTATAGGGTGGGTTACAGGCACTAAAAGGGTAGGAGCACATAGAGCCGATTGAGCAGAATGCGCACAAGGACTACATGCCCAGCAGGCGCACAAAGAAAAAGCATAGTTACTCACCTGTAACAGGTGATCTCCGGGAACAGCAGGAATTTAGTCCTCACATATGGGTATCGTCGGTATCGACAGAGCCTGCATGGGAATGCTCCCCAGCGTCCAATTAGAAAGCTTTTGGGAGCATCCCACAGCACCTGCGTGCTGCCTTCCCGCCTTTCCCAACTGTCTCTCTCCAGTTGCGTACTAAAGCTGAGACAGAGAGAGGGAAAGGGAAAGATACACAACTCCTAGGGGAGGTGGGTGGGTTGTGAGGACTAAATTCCTGCTGTTCCCGGAGATCACCTGTTACAGGTGAGTAACTATGCTATCTCCAGGAACAAGCAGGAATGTAGTCATCACATATGGGGACTCCCTAGCTTTAGGTGTCAGGGAGAAACCCCAGAAGTTGTGTGTCCCTGAACAGGGCTCTACTTCCCCCCATGGATCTCTGGCATCCTACCAGGGATGGCGGGTAGGAGTTGATTAGGTATGGAACACGTGTTAGAGAACAGACTGACCAAACAAGGCATCCTGGCGGGAGTCCTTGTCCAAGCAGTAATGGGCTGTGAAAGTATGAACCGAGGCCCAAGTGGCTGCTCGACAGATGTCGTCGATAGACAGAGTGCAGATGAGCCATTGAAGCTGCCATGGCTCTCACACTGAGCTGTGACATGGCCCTCCAGAGAAAGGTTCTTACTCTGATAGGCGAAGGATATACAGAGAGCAATCCAGTTAGACAGTGTTCTCTTGGAGACTGGAAGTCCCAAATGAGAAGGATCAAAAGCAAAGAGTTGAGAGGACTTTCTATGTTGCTCTGTTCTTTGTAAGTAAAAGGCTAAAGCTCTTTTACAGTCCAAGGTATGAAGATTCCTCTGCATTTGATGCATGAGGCCTTGGAAAAAACACACAGGTAGGTAGACCGCTTGGTTGAGATGAAAAGGCGAGACCACCTTTGGCATAAAGTGTGAATGAGTCCTAAGGACTACCTTGTCATGGTGGAACCTTGTATAAGGTGGATCAGCTACTAGCACTTGCAACTCACTAATGCGGCGTGCTGATCTGATTGCAATGAGAAAGATAAACCTTCCAAGAAAGGAATTTCAAGGAGGTAGTAGCTAAAGGTTCAAAGGGTGGCTTCATGAGCTGCCCAAGAACCAGGTTTAAGTCCCATGCCACTGGTAGTGGCCTAATGGGAGGCTTAGTTAGAAAAGGCCTCTCATAAATCTTGCTATAAGAGGATGAGAGGAAATAGGTTGTCCATTTAGAGGCTTAAAGGAAGCTGCAATAGCACTCAAATGGACTCTTACCAAGTTAGTTTTAAGTCCTGCATTGGATAAATGAAGGAGATACTCCAGCAATGATTCCAGAGGTATCGCAAGGGGGTTAAGACCCTTCTGCGAACACCATATGGTAAACCTTTTCCACTTAAAAGCATAAGAGCGTCTTGTGGAAGGTTTCCTGGAAGCAAAAAGAATATCTTTTACTTGCTGAGGAAAATTAAGATCCTGGAGATCTAGGCCTTCAGCAACCAAGCCCTGAGATGCAGAGACTGGGGATTGGGATGCCATAACATTCCGTCCCTCCTGAGACAGGAGATCTGGAGCAGATCGTAACTCCAGGGAGGGGAGCTTGAGAGAGCTGTAGAAGCAGAGGGTACCACACTTGTCGTGGCCCATGTGGAGCTATGAGAATCATATGGCCTCTGTCTCTCTGAAGCTTGAACAGGGTTTTGGGAATTAGGGGAATGGGTGGAAAGGCATACAGGAAGTCTTGACCCCAATGAAGGAGGAAAGCATCCCTGGCCTGAGCCTTCTGAGCCGGAATTCTGGAACAGAACCGGGCAAGTTTGGCATTCCACAGACTTGCAAAGATCTTGGTTACCTGGTCTGCATGCAGAGACCATTTGTGTGGAAGCAGAACTCAACTGAGTCTGTCCGCCCAAGAGTTTTTATGCCTGGAAGATACACTGCCAGGAGATGAATCTGATGCTCTCTGGCGAGGGCCCATAGTCGCAAAGCTTCGTTGCAAAGCGACAGAGCCTGTTCCTCCCTGCTTGTTCACATAGAACATGGCTACTTGATTGTCCGTATGAATGAGGACTGTCTTGCAGCTGAGCAGGGTGTGGAACACTTGCAGAGCAAGGAAGATTGCTCTGAGCTCCAAGAGACTGATATGTAGATGACTCTCCTGTGGAGACCAGGTGCCTTGGGTGGCGAGGTCTTGCAGATGAGCTCCCCAACCCATTGGAGAAGCATCTGTTGAGAGTTGCTTGGGGTAGGGGTTGTTGAAAAGGGGACCCCAGCAACAGGTTTTGAGTGGACTTCCACTACTGGAGGGACAAAATAAGGTGACTTGTGTTTGCTATTTTGTCCGACAGGCACCCTGATGCCTGGGTCCATTGGGTGGATCAAGTCCACTGAGCTGCCCTCATATGGAGATGAGCATAGGGAACCACATGCACCGTAGACGCCATGTGGCCTAGTAATTGTAACATTTCTCGAGCAGTTAGATGAGACTTTAGCACTGCTTGAGAAGCTAACTGCACCATGCGAAGGCAACGGGCCTGGGGAAGATAGGCCCTTGCCTTTCTGGTATCCAGCAAAGCTCCTATGAACTCTAAAGGCTGAGTGGGATCAGACTGGATTTTGGGATGTTTATTACCAGCCCTAAATACTGAAGGATATGCATTGTGCAGGATAGAGAAATCCTGGCCTGTGACTCTGTTGGGGCTTAAATGAGCCAGTCGTCTAAGTAGGGGAAGACGAATATCCCTAGAGTGCGGAGAAATGCTGCTACTACAGCCATGCATTTCGTGAACACCCTTGGTGCTGAGGCCAGGCCAAAAGGAAGCACCCTGTATTGGTAGCGCTTTCCTTGAAAAAAGGAACCAAAGGAACCTTCTGTGGGTTGGATGGTACGCATCCTTGAGATCTAGAGAACAAAGCCAATTCTGACTCTGAAGGTATCGCAGCAGAGATCAAAGAGAAATCTTGAATTTCTCCTTGACAAGGAATTTGTTCAATTCTCTGAGGTCTAAGATAGGTCTGTAACCCCCTGTTCTTTGGGATAAGGAAATAAGGGGAATAGAACCCTGTACCCTGCTGATGAATGGGTACTTCTATTGCCCCTTGGGCAAGAAGGATAGCGACCTCCTGACCTAGCAGGTTGATGAGAGAGGTCAGAGAATTGAACTGCTTTACTATTGTGTGAGGAGGCATGCTTGAAAAATGAAGCTTGTACCCCTCCTCTATGATGGAGAGTGTCCAATGCTCTGTTATCTGCCCCCATCTGGGGGCAAAATGACAGCCTTCCTGGCTCTCAGGGGACCAGAGTCTTCCACCATTCCAGGAAGGTTAAGTTCTCTAGTTGACAGTCAAAGGCCCTGTGGAGGCTGAGCCTGCTGAGGCCTAGCAGTCTGTTTTCTTCTGTTTGGGTGGTTGCTGACCTTTCCTGGCAAGCTGACCTGAAGAACGTCCCTGCTGAACATAAGCAGGATAAAATCTTTTCTTCTTAGAAAAGAATGGTTTTTTGAAAAATTTCTTTCTACCAGGATCAGCAGTGGACTTGGATAATCTATCCAAGATGGAATTTTCAGCAGCCATCTCATTGGCCTTTTCCTGCCAATCTCTACCAAACAGGTTCTCACCAGTACAAGGGATGTTTCCAAATTTGTCTTGTACCCAGAGCTCCAGATCAGATGCCTGGAGCCAAGCAATTCTACGTGCACTTATGGCAATAGCAAAGGTCCTGCTTATGCACTCAGAAGAGTCAAAGGCTGCACGGTTGGCAAATTTAGAAACATCTTGGGCATGTTTGACCAAAGTGAGAAACTCCTGTCTTCTATCCTCAGGAAGAATAGGACTTAAAAGCTTCTAAATCATTTGTGACCTCCTTCAGGAACATTCCGATGTAGAGACTATAGGAACTGATCCTGGCAGAAAGCATGGAAGCTTGGAAGACTCGACATCCAAAAGCATCCAGGGTTCTGCACTCACGTCCTGGAGGATTAGAGGCATGCCTCTTTGCACTCTTGATCCTTCTCAAGCTGATTCCACTACAACAGAGTGGTGAGGAAGCTGAGTTTTGGAAACCAGGACAAGGAGGGACTCAATACATAGTATCAAGTCTGCGAGAATGAGGAGAAGTGGTAAGAGGTGTCTCCCACATCCTTAACATGAGATCATATAAAATCTCATGAATGGGCAAGGTAGCTGCCTCCTTAGGAGTTTTGGGTTATTGTAGAATTTCCAAATACTTGGCCCTTGGCTCTGTTTCAGGGGCCACAGTAATGGATAGACCCCGAGCCACCTTCCTAATAAAATCCTGGAAGGAAATATCCTCTGGAGGAGACATCCTGCGCTTGGGAGAGAAGGGCTCCTCTGGGAGAAGCATTCCTGTATCGACAGAATTGTCAGAATCCTCAGATTCCTCTGAGGACTCGAAGTACCGTTTGTCTGGATGCTCTTGAAGAGCCCGATACCCATACCGACCGAAGTCGGTACCGGGAGTAACCGGTACCAGGGTATCGGTAGAGGGCATAGGATGACTGGGTACCGGCAAAGCAAACACCGATGCCAATGCTGATGCTATCGGTACTGATACAGATACCGATGCCGGGGCTGGTGCCGGCTGAATTGTCTGTCGCGGTTCCAAGGGTGTCGATGCCGCAAGGAGAGCCGCCAGACTGCGCTCAAAAGCCAGGACTCTCTGGTCTATCGACGTTGCCAATGCCTGGATGTCAGTACCGGAGGAGACCACCGGTACCCCAGAGCATGGCACCAGTAGTTCTGCCGAGGTTGAGGCCTCGAGAACATCCTGGAGCCCCGATAATGCTTTGGAAGCCGAAGCCTCCTGCCAGGGCAATGTTGGCGGTGCAGAATCCTCAAGGGCAACACCAGAGGCATCTCGATGCTTAGAAGGAGATCTACCCTTTGAGGACCGGCTGGACTTATGTTTAGTTACCTGAGATCCACGGGAGGAAGCAGCAGCCCTGGAAGACGTCAATGCCACCGAAGCTGCAGAGGGAAACAGGGTACTGAGCTTAGCAGCTCGGTTCTGCCGACCTCTTAGACATCATGGCGCAGGACATACAATCTGTGATGGAGTGGTCAGGACCTAAATATTTTAGACACCATTCATGGGTGTCGGTGACCGAAATGGTACCGCCACACTTGGTGCACCTTTTGAAACCTGAGGCAGGAAAAAGAAGAACTGGAGAGAGGCAGTTGGGAAAGGCAGCACACAGGTGCTGTGGGATGCTCCCAAAAGCTTTCTAATTGGATGCTGGGGAGCGTTCCCGCGCAGGCTCCGTCAGTACCGACGATACCCATATGTGATGACTACATTCCTGCTTGTTCCTGGAGATTGCTATTAACGCTTGTAGAAAACAGCACGAAACCTCCACCCCCCCTATAGAACTGCATCTCCCACAGACAGAATTGGGAGCCCCCAACAAGGACAATGAGGTCAAGCCTTGGTACTCTTCCCCTGAGAATCCCAGGGAGAGAATCCATGTCTAGCTTAGCTCTACTCCCCTGTAACTGTTTGTCTGACTTTGCAGCAGTTTATGTAAGGTGACTGGCAGGCACATCCCTCAGAGCTTTCTGCAATCTTTGTGAGAGAGCAGAGGGAGGGGGGGGGTGGCAGAGGGAGGGGGCATTGAGGTTGTGAGAGGCAGTTGTACTTTTCCAGATCCTTCCAACTTCTGGTTGATCAACAGGCTCTTATCCAAGGTAAGAGCATAGAGCTGAACCAAATTTTCCCTCCTCTTATGGCTACCGAAAAGACTGCAATCTAGTGGAGCCTCCCAGGTTGTGCTCTAGTGAGATCAACCTGCAGGCTCTCATTCACGAGCATCTTAAATCAATCTTTTGCACTCCAGAATTTTCTTCAGGGAGGATAAAATCCATCCACCATCCGCTGGAGACAAATACTGAAGGGACCTCTGGTGGCTGAGGCCAATAGAGTCACGGGAGTAGTGTCATTGAAACCTGGGCTTTTCATTGGTTCTTTGTCCACCATTCTGCTGGTAGGGAAACCCAACCCACTTGTCTGGGCTGGTCTGGCAGGACAATATGGAAACAATTACTTGAAGGATTTTAACAACGTAGTAAGAAATGGCTGGCAACTGGTCCATAGTCTACACAACATGATACAGCTGCTGATCTCCCCTCTTCAGAATGGGCCTCACCATTAGATTTTTTTTTTAAGTCACAAGACTTCCCCCTACTAGCTACAAATGCATTCAAAGTATTCCCAACACTGATATAACCTCCCTTTCAAGAGGCATTGAAAGTCAACAGCACTCCAAATTACAAGGCCTCTCTAAGAAACCGAAACAGATCTTTCTTCTTGTCCTGAAACAAGGGATAACTTCTCTAGTGTTTCCCTTCATACCAATGCCTCTTTCCCTTTCTTCCTATCCCCTAAAATCAATTTCGGCAAAACCTTAATCTTCTGCTCAAAAAGCACATACTAGGCCTAATCTATGTCCGCCCTCTTTCCTTAACCACCTAGTCATTTGAAAAGAAAACCCCTCGCCTTCAATGGGTTTATATACTGATAAAATTACTTCAGACAGTAGGTGTATCTCTCAACCTCCCTTCTTCTCGTGTAATGCCCTTTGTGACAAACACCCTCTCCAACTTTAACCTCTACGAGGGGCCACCCTCCTCTCAATTCTCACTCCCAAATTTCTACCATCTCTACAAATAAGCCCTTTAGTTTAACCTTTTTAGTTGTTTCTTATTTTGAATATTCCTATCAATTTGCTCTCACGCTGAATAGGTTGTGTAGATTAGTGAAACCCACTCCCACTATAATGCATCTTTTGGAGACAAGCAAAATGAAAAAATGACCAAAGGTGTCCCAATCAGCAGAAGATCTGTTAAAGCAGAAACAAGCAATAGAGCATTCACCTATGCAGCGCCAATCCACTGGAACCGACTCCCACATGAGCTTTGAATGTCAAATAGCCTGAATGAATTCAGAAGGAAACTCAAAACCCATTTATTTCAGACCTACTACAACCCGACCTAATTACACCTTACCTCAATAAATTCTCTTCTGCCCCCATTATGGCGCTCGGAACACACGCAGCTTATGGATTACTGATATGTAATCCTGTATATATGTATATTTTTATCCCCACCCCCACACACCTTCAATCCAATGTTTATTTAGATTCGTGAATGTTATGTACAAAGTATCTAATCGCCATTCCTTGTGTTATGTAAATCATTGCTCAAATCAAAATTTGTATCTTTGAAATTTCAATGTATTACGATACATTATGATTCTGTAAAGTAAACCGCGGCTGATCCTAGGAAGCAGCGGTATACAAATATTTACTAAATAAAGGTGTGAAAGCTTTTACAAGGCGCTGTATTCAGTTCACTCAATGCTGTAGCAAGTGGGTAGGTGGATCAGCTTCTAGTCTCCCTTTCAAACATATGCGCCAAGACCCAGTGTCACAGCCATCCCCTTTACAGCAGGGCACTTACATTAGTAAACAGGACTTAAGCCATTTAGTCTAGGACCCTGGTGATAAAGTCTGGAATGGACCAAGTCTAGAGTTATTTCACAACCAGAAGTATACTCTTAACTGCAGCAGGGGCAGATGATTGCAGCTTCATTTCAGTAATTTGACCAACATTTGCATTGCAAAAATCTTTCAATCCCTCTTAAGGCATCAGGGCAAGTGCTGTAACTATAGCGCTTCAAACTAATGCAGCAGCCAGACCCCAAACATTTTAATGCAAGATGCCCTGCACAATTCTGATTAGTTTTGCTAATTTTTTTTTTTAAAGTTTCAGAACCCTTCCCAGCTCACTCAAGTGACTAGTTCCCCCATACGGTCCCTCACAAACCCCTCCC
This sequence comes from Ichthyophis bannanicus, assembly GCA_033557465.1. Classification (NCBI taxonomy): domain Eukaryota; kingdom Metazoa; phylum Chordata; class Amphibia; order Gymnophiona; family Ichthyophiidae; genus Ichthyophis; species Ichthyophis bannanicus. The sequence goes on along the minus strand of CM066043.1, from coordinate 208,480,752 downwards.
AAACCTCAATTAAGTAATGTCTTTGGGTTACAGCATTAGTGAAAGCAGGTAAACTGATATCCACCATGCTAAATACCCCAGTAGGAAGGCTTCTGAATCCCTGAAGTTTATACTTTCCTATTCACCCATAAATGCTTCGGCGACTGCTGCAGTGAACCTACTGAACTGTGCAACCACCAGCTCTTTGCACCTCCCCCTCTGTAGTAAGCGCTGGTGAGATTACACGAAGCCCACATGAAACATAAAAGCTTATTGTGGTAGCATCACGTTCCTTCGTGTAGTGTTCCAGACACATACTGTGCTCTCCAAAGCAGCCCAACTAATCAGCACCTCCCTGCACTCCACAGTTCAATGAGTGCGAGCGGCCGAGTATACACTCTAAAAAACAGGCACTTACTTGCTGAGACCACCATGAATGCAGCCTGCAAGATCCTTTGTCATGACCCCACTTTCCACAGTCTCCACACAAACCTTCTCTAGAGTCAAAGCAAACCTGGGAAAAGAGCAGAGCAGCTTGTGAAATGGATATTAATAGCGATGACTAAATATTATTAGGAGCCCAGTGTCATGTAGCCAATCCATAAGAGAAATATTTGTATTTTAGCACAAAAGCAGCATGAAACCAGCAGTAACATTTTGAAGACAACATGGCCTCTGTAGTAGTCTAATAAATGTTTATGTCCATCTGTTATTTTGGAGATAAACAAGCTATAGATACAATTTTTTTTGAACCAAAGACCTTCATATGTAGCCAAGTGAACTAATACAGCCATTCAATCTAAAAGGTCTGCAAAAGATGGCTCGGAGAGGAAAGAAAGTGAGGCCCAAAATGTGTGTTTTCACAAGAAACTGCATACTTGTTTACACTGAGATACAAAAGTGATTAATTACACTGTATCTGATCACATGTCTCATGGCAAGTTACATTAGACTTTACAGAGGTTTTACTCATGCAAACATACTACCCAGCTTTTCAAACACCAAAATAGTGAGATGGTAAATAGGGAAAGGGCATCTGATAGGATGGTGGGGGGAAAGGAAAAATAGTCTTAAGGGGCGGCAGCAGATAAAAGGACTTTTTAGGGTAAAAAAAAAAGTGGAGGAAGGAGGGAGAGAGTAAGCGGAGGAATGGTGAAGGGGGAAGGAGAGTCAGCAGAAGGCTTGGGGGGGGGGGTAGGGTGAAGAGGGTGGCTGCAAATTAAGGTAGGTATGTCACAAGCAGCTAAATCCACACCTGGTCACGCTCGTCCACTCATCCTTGCACCATGCACACACGGACTCTTAACTATGCAAGCATCTCAATCTAAAAAGGTGTTTCTGCCTACAGTCTACTCTACACTCATGCATTCCACCCACTGCGACCGTGCCACAAACAACCCCCGTCCACTCAAAACATCTCAGCCACTAGTCACTCACCCTAAAGTGTAGTTACTCACCTGTAACAGGTGATCTCCGGGAACAGTAGGAATTTAGTCTTCACATATGGGTATCGTCGGTACCGACGGAGCCCACGTGGGAACGCTCCACAGCATCCAATAGAAATGCTTTTCGGAGCATGAGTGCTGCCTTCCCACCTGTCCCTCTTCAGTTAAGTTTGTAGCTGAGTGAAAGGATAGAGGGAGAGAGGAAAGAGACAAAGACAATTCCTAGGGGAGGTGGGTGGGTTGTGAAGACTAAATCCCTGCTGTTCCCAGAGATCACCTGTTACAGGTGAGTAACTACGCTATCTCCAGGAACAAGCAGGAATGTAGTCTTCACATATGGGGACTCCCTAGCTAAAGATGCCAGGGAGATAGCCCCAGGAAGGTGCCACCCTAGAAAGGTAGGCATCCTTCCTCCCATGGATCTCTGGCATTCCACCAGGGTTGGTGGGTAGGAGTTGAATTAGGTCTGAAAGATTCTGAAGAACAGCTTGGCCAAAGAAGGCATGGAGTGGAGGAGTGGCCTAGTGGTTGGGGCAAGGTACTTCAGGCCGGAAGGTCGGGGGTTCAAATCCCACTAGAGGACAGCAACCTTGGGCCGGAAGGACTGGGGTTTCTAGTCCCACAGGTGCTCCTTGTGGTCTCGAGCAAGCCACTTAACTATTTTACAGGGAACATGGGCTATGGAGGGTTATCTCCAAGTTATAATGCCCTGTTCAATGTAATTTGTTTGTTCAACGTAAACCGCACTGATGCAGAATAGCGCGGTATAAGAGAATGTAAATAAAAAATAAATTAGAAAAAAACGATGGGAGGCTTTATCCAGGCAGTAGTGGGCTGTGAAGGTATATACCGAAGCCCAGGTGGCTGCTCAACAAATGTCATCAATAGACACGGAGTGGAGATTAACCATGGAAGCTGCCATGGCTCTCACGTTATGAGCTGTGACATGGCCTTGAAGAAGACCCTTACTCTCATAAGCAAAAGGATATGCACTGGGCAATCCATTTAGATAAAGTTATTTTGGAGACTGGAAGTCCCAAATGACTAGTCAAAAGCTATAAAAAGTTGCGAGGACTTTCTATGTTGCTGTGTTCTCTGTAGGTAAAAGGCTAAGGCTCTTTTACAATCCAAAGTATGAAGGTTTCTTTCTGCATTAGAGGCCTCGGAAAAAATACAGGAAGATAAATTGACTGATTTAAATGGCATAAAGTGTGGATGAGTTCTAACAACCTTATCATGATGAAACCTAGTATAAGGAGGATCAGCCACTAAAACATGCAGTTCACTAATGCGACGTGCAGAGGTGATTGCAATTAGGAAGATGACCTTCCAGGTCAAAACCGTAAGGATTGTAGTGGCCAAAGGCTCAAAAGGCAGCTTCATGAGCTGCCCGAGAACTAGATTTAGATCCCATGCCACTGGTGGTGGCTTAATGGGAGGTTGGGTTAACAGAAGACCTCTCAAATCTGGATATGAGTGGATGAGAGGAAATTGGTTGTCCATTCAGAAGCTTAGAAGAAGCTGCAATTGCACTAAGATGGGCTCTTAAGGAATTGGTCTTTAGACCAAAATTCAATAAGTTAAGATACTCTAGTATCAATTCTAAAAGGAATGACAAGGGGGTTTAATCCCTTCTTGGAATACCATATAGTAAAAACGTTTCCACTTGAAGGCATAAGATCTTCGTGGAATGTTTTCTAGAAGCCTGAAGGATATCCTTTACCTGTTGGGACAGGTTGAAATCCTGGAGGTCTAAGCCTTCAGCAACCAGGCCATGAGATGCAGGACTGGGGACTCGGGTGCCATAGAAACATGATGACAGAAAAAGACCACATGGCCTATCTAGTCTGTCCTTCCATAACTACAACAGTCCACTTTTTACCTTTAGAGATCCTCTGTGTTGGTCCCATGCTTTTTTGAATTCAGTTACTGTCCTCATCTCTACCACCTCCACTGGGAGACTATTCCACGGATCCACTACTCTTTCCGTAAAGAAATATTTCCGCATATCGCTCCTGAATCTATCACCCTTCACCCTCATCCCATGTCCCCTCGTAGCACAACTTGCTTTCAATTGAAAGAGGCTCTCTCCATGAACATTTATGCCACGGAGGTATTTAAACATCTCAATCATATCACCTCTATCACGCCTTTCCTCTAAGGTGTACATATTAAGATCCTTAAGTCTGTCCTCATATGCTTTATAACGAAGCCCATTAATCATTTTAGTAGCAACCCTCTGCACCGACTCCATCCTGTTCACATCCTTTTGAAGGTGCGGTCTCCAAAATAGCACACCATACTCCAAATGAGGTCGCACCAAAGACTTATACAGAGGCATTATCACCTCCTTTTTTCTGCTAGCCATTCCTCTCCGTATGCACCCAACCATCCTTCTAGCTTTTGCCATCTCCTTTTCTACCTGTTTAGCTACTTTAAGATCAGACACAACCACGCCTAGGTCCCGCTCTTTAGTGGACAAAAGTATTTCACCTCCTATACTGTATTGCTCCCTTGGATTGCTGCAGCCCAAATGCATGAACTTACATTTTTTAACATTAAATCCCAGCTGCCAAATTCTAGACCATTCTTCAAGCTTAGCTAGATCCCTCCTCATGTTATCTACCACTTCCTGGGTGTCTACTCTATTGCAGATTTTGGTATCATCCGCAAAGAGGCAAACCTTACCCTTACCCGCCATAGCGTCCCATCTTCTTGGGAAAGGAGATCTGGAGCATGCCCTAGCTCCAGAGCTGCAGCTTGAGAGAGATGTAGAAGCAGGGGATACCATGCTTGGCATGGCCATCGTGGTGCTATGAGAATCATCGTGGCGCTATGAGAAACATGCAACCCTTGTCTCTCTGAAGCTTGAAGAGTGTTTTGGGGATGAGAGGAATGAGTGGGAAGGCATAAAGGAAGTCCTGACCACAGTGAAGGAGGAAGGCATCCCTTGCCTGACCATTGTGAGCCAGAATTCTGGAACAGAACTGGGGAAGTTTGGCATTCAGTGGACTTGCAAAGAGGTCTATGTCTGGAGTGCCCCAGAGATGAAATATATCTTTGCCACCTTGTCTAGGTGGAGACCACTCGTGAGGCAGCAGTACTCGACTGAGTTTGTCTGCCCAAAGGTTTTGAATACCTGGAAGATATACCACTAGAAGGTGAATTTGATACTCTGGCAAGGGCCCACAGTTGTAATGCTTCGTTGCATAACGACAGAGAGCCTGTCCTGCCCTGCTTGTTCACATAGAACATGGCAACTTGATTGTCCATCTGGACTAGGACTGTCTTGTAGTTGAGCTGGGCATGGAATACTCAAAGAGCTAAATAGATTGCTCTTAATTCCAGGAGGTTTATGTGTAGACCAGCCTCCTGTGGAGTCCAGGTGCCCTGGGTAGAGAGATGATTCAGGTGTGCTCCCCAACCCACCTGTGATGCATCTGTTAGGGTGGCCTGAAAAAGGGGTTGATGGAAAGGAGACCCTACTATCAGATTTTCTAGTGACTGATTGCCACCATTGGAGGGACAAAATTAGTTGTTGAAAGTTTACTATTTTGTCTGATAAATGTCCTGTGTCCACTGTGTGAATAGGGTCCACTGAGTTGCTCGCATGTGGAGGCGAGCATATGGGACTGCATGAACTGTGGATGCCATATGTCCCAGCAACTGTAGTAGCTCCCGAGCAGTTAGGGAGGATTTCCCTGCTGCTTGAGAAGCTAGTTGCATTATGCGAAGACACCGGGCCTGTGGAAAGAAAGCCTTTGCCTGTCTGGTATCTAGACAGGCCCCTATGAATTCCAGGCATTGGGAAGGAACAAGTTGGGATTTTGGGAAGTTTTACCAACACCAAGTATTGGAGGATTCGTATTGTGTGAGACAGTGCAGTGCTGGCCTCTACAACTGTAGGGGCTCGAATGAGCCAGTTGTCTAAGTAAGGGCAGACGAATATCCCCAGGGTTCGCAGAAATGCAGCTACTACTGCCATGCATTTCGTGAATACTCTTGGTGCTGAAGCCAGACCAAAGGGAATAACCCTGTACTGGAAATGTTTTTCCCTTGAAAAAGGAAACGTAAGAATTTCCTGTGATCTGGATGGATCAGAATGTGAGTGTATGCATCATTTAAGTCTAGAGAGCAAAGCCAATCCTGGCTTTGAAGGTATGGCAGAAGAGTTCCAAGAGAAATCATTTTGAACTTCTCTCAGAACAGGTATTTGTTCAATTCTCTGAGGTCTAGAATGGGTCTGTGTCCGCCTATTTTCTTTGGAATAAGAATAGGGGGAGTAGAACCCTGCACCCTGTTGAAGAATTGGTACCTCTTCTATTGCCCCTTGGGAAGAAGTGTTGAGACTTTGTGATCTAGCAGATTCTCTGCAGAGTTTTGAGAATTGAATTGCTTTAGAATTGTAGGAGGTGGTATGCTGTGAAAATGGAGCTTGAACCCCTCTCCTACAAACGGACAGAGTCCAATCTTCTGCTGTTATCTGATGCCATCTGTTGGCAAAGTGACCCCTCAGAGGCAGGAAGGCTAAGCTCTCTAGGAAGGAGTCAAAGCCCTCAAGGGGGCTGAACCTGTGGAGCTGGTTGGGCTCTCGGCAGCCTTTTGGCTTCTTTTGCTGTCTAGTTTGTCCCTTTTGAGCATCTTGACCCTGAGACTGACTCTGCAGGGTATAGGAAGGATAAAATTTCCTCTTTTTGCTGAAAGAGGGTTTTTTTAATAAGGCTTCTTTTTGGCTGGAGTGGCTGTAGATTTTGATAATCTAGAGTGGTATTGTCAGCATCTAACTCGTTAGCCTTTTCCTGCCAGTTCTTGCCAAAGAGATTCTCTCCCGTGCAAGGAATGTTGCCTAACTTGTCCTGTACCCAAGTCTGATGCCTGAAGCCAGGCAATCCATCGTGCCCCAATGGCAATAGCAGAGGTTCTGCTGATGCATTCAAAGCAGTCAAAGGCAGGAAGATTTAAACTTGGAGACATCTTGAGCATGTCTAACTAGAGCAAGGAAGTCTGGTCTCTTGTCATCTGGGAGAAGTGGGCTCATAAGCTCCGAGTCTCCTGTAACTTCCTTGAGGAACATGCCCATATATAGTATATATATGAACTGATCCTAGCTGAAAGCATGGAAGCCTGAAAGGTTTGGCGGCCAAAAGCATCCAGAGTCCTGCATTAACAACCTGGGGGATTGGATGCATGCCTCTCTGCACTTTTCATCCTACGCATGGCTGACTACACACCATTGAATGGTGTGGCAGCTGAGTCTTTTGAAATCCCAAGACATGGCGGAACTCGATACATAGTATCAAGCCTCCTAGAATGAGATGTAATCAGAGGTGTCTCCCACATTCTGAGCATCAAGTTATGCAGAATTTCATGGATGGGCAGAGTGGCTGCCTCCTTTGGAGCTTTAGGATATTGGAGAATTTCCAATTCTTTTGCTCTGGGTTCCTTTTCAGGAGCTACTGTGATTGAAAGGCCCTTGGCCACATCGCGAATAAAATCCTGAAAAGACGTGCTCTGGAGGTGACATTCTGCGTTGGGGAGGAGAGGGATCTTCCGGGAGAAACCCTCTGGTACCAGCAGAATTGTCAGTCTTCGGAATCAGAGGATAATAAGTATTCCTAACCATGATGCTCATGCAAAGCATGGTCCCGGTATCGATCGAAGTTGGTACCGAGTTGATCCGGTACCGATCTGTCAATTCCAGCCAAAGATGGCATGGGAAGAATTCCCACCAGGGCCGGTACCGGTATTGATGTCGGTACCAGTGCCTGTTGAACCATAGGTGTCAACGGTACTGCAGCTGTGAGAAGAGCTGCAATGCTGTGTTCGATAGTGAGGAACCTCTGGTCTATTGACGCTGCCGATGCCTGGGTGTCGGTACTGGTGAAAACGGCCAGGACCCCTGAGCATGGCACCAGCAGTTCTTGTGAGGTCGAGGCCTCGAGAACATCCTGGAGCCCCCTTCATGCTTTGGAAGCCAAAGCCTCCCACCAGGGCTGTTTTTCTGGTGTGGTTCCCTCAAGGGCAATGCCAATGGCCTCTTGATGCTTAGCAGGAGAGCTACCCTTTGAGGACTGGCTTTTTTGTTTAGTTACCTGAGATCCATGGGAGGAAGAGGAGGCTCTTAAAGATGTCGATGCAATGGATCTGGCATCCGAAGAAAAGAGTACCGAGCTTTGCAGCCCGGTTCTGTCTTCCTCTTAGTCATTCCCATGCAGGAGAGACATTCAGATGGAGAATGTTCAGGCCCTAAACATTTAGGACACCAATCATGGGTGTCAGTGACTGAAATGGTACCGCCACACTTAGTACATTTTTTAAAACCACTAGTTGATTTTTCCATGTTTCAGGAATGAGGCCTAATGCCCAAAATGGTGCCTAGCACCAAAAAAAGAAAAGTTTTTGAAGAGAAAGAGGTAATTAGATCTTACCTGCTAATTATTGTTCCTGAAGGAACGACAGTCCAGTCCCTTTACTTCAGGGTTACGCAACCCTTCCAGCAGCTTGGAGGCTGAGCCCAACCTTTTTGGGGTGGAGCGGTATATATACCACTGGTGCCACCCACCAACTCCAGTAAACTACTGTAAAAGCAGACTTAACAAACCTAGGTAACTCTGAAAACGGAAATAATCAAACTCAAGCAAAAACTCAATATAAATTTTTTTTTTTTTTTTTTTTAACCGGAATAGGTAGTAGGAGAGGAGGTCAAGGGAGGAGGTAGGAGAACTGCTATAGCGCGTGCCTTTCCTCCAGCCTGACCCACCAGCACATCCTGAATCCGCCCTCGGGCCGCAGTCCCGAATCAGAGAAACGGCCGGAATGGCTAAATAGAGCTAAGGAGGGGAATAGGGACTGGACTGTCGTTCCTTCAGGAACAATAATTAGCAGGTAAGATCTAATTACCTCTTCCTTATCATCACTCCAGTCCAGTCCCTTTACTTCAGGGAAGTACCAGAGCAGTACCAGCTCGGGCGGGATTCGCCATTCCGGAACGTAGCACTGCCTGCATAAACCTGGAGTCCGCCGAGCTCTGCACGTCCAGCCTGTAGTGCTTGGTGAAAGAGTGCAGAGAGGACCAAGTCGCTGCCCTACAGATATCCAAAGGAGGCACTAGGCTGAACTCCGCCCAAGAGGTAGCCTGCGCTCGACTTGAGTGAGCGCGCAGGCCCCCTGGGACCTGTTTCCCCTTGAGGATATAGGCGGAGGCAATCGCCTCCCTGATCCATCTGGAAATTGAGGCCTTGGCCGCCACCTCTCCCTTGTGAGGCCCTCTGAACTGTACAAAGAGTCGTTCGGATTTCCGGAAGGGCGCCGTGCGGGAGAGGTAGCGCTTCAAGGCTCTGGGGACGTCGAGCAGATGGAGCTTACTATCTCCCCCTCCTGGTCCCTCCGACGAGAGAGTCGGGAGAGAGATGGATTGGTTGACGTGAAAGGGGGAGATCACCTTAGGCAAAAATGAAGGAACCGTCCGAAGGACTACCTTATCCCTGAGGAAGGACAGAAAAGGAGGCCGAGAAGACAGGGCTTGCAATTCGGAGACTCGTCTAGCTGAGCAAATGGCCACCAGGAACACTGTCTTCAGAGTCAGATCTTTCAAGGAGGCCTTCTTCAAAGGCTCAAAAGGCTCCGCGGCTAGGGCATTTAGCACCAGGTTGAGGTCCCAAGGGGGTATGACCGATCTTCGTTGCGGTCGGAGCCGCCTGACCGCTTTCAAGAACCTGACAACGTCCGCGTGAGCTCCCAAAGCTTTTCCGCCCACCTTGCCCCTATAGCAAGCGATGGCCGCCAGTTGTACTCTCAAGGAGCTGTGAGCTAAACCCTTGTCGAGACCCGCTTGCAAAAATTCCAGCACCTCCGGGACCGAGGCCGACAGGGGATTCTTCCGGTGTTCCGTACACCATGCCTCAAAGATACGCCAAACTCTTACGTAGGAGAGACAGGTGGAGCGCTTCCTCGCACTCAACATGGTCGCGATTACTGCCGGCGAGTAGCTGCGCCCTTTCAATAGCCAAGCCGTAAGCGAGAATCGATCAACGTGTGGCATCTGAACCGGTCCTTGCTTGAGTAGGTCCTTCCTGACGGGAAGGCGCCATGGTCGGTCGGCGATCATCCTTACCAGATCCGCATACCAAGGACGACGAGGCCAATCCGGGGCAATAAGGACTACTAGGCCCTGGTGAGCTTCCACCCGCTGGAGGACCTTCCCGATGAGGGCCCAAGGGGGGAAGACATAAAGAAGACCCTCCGAGGGCCACCTTTGAGACAGGGCGTCCAGGCCCTCGGACATCCTTTCCTTCTGTCGACTGAAGAATTGGCTTGCTTTGGCGGATGTGAACCGCGCCATGAGGTCCATGACTGGAGGACCCCACCGGGCTACTATCTGGTCGAAGATCTCCAGATGCAGTTCCCACTCGCCGTGGTCTATCTTGTACCTGCTGAGGTAATCGGCCATGATGTTGTCCGTACCGGCCACGTGCTGAGCTGAAAGCGCTTCCAGGCGAACTTCCGCCCACTTGAACAGGGAGTCCGCCTCCTTTTCCAATGCCGGACTGCTGGTGCTGCCCTGGTGATTGATGTACGCCACGGCAGTGACATTGTCGGAGAGAACGCGAATCGCTTTCCCTAGCACTGAGGGTTGGAGAGCCTTGAGTGCCCGAGCGACGGCTCTCAATTCCAGTCGGTTGATAGGCCATAGGGATTCCACTGCCGACCACCGCCCCTGGACAAACTGGTCCTCGAAATGTGCTCCCCAGCCTGCCAGACTGGCGTCCGTCGTCAACAGTACCCACTGAGGAGGTTTGAGGGGCATTCCGCGACTCAAGTTCCTTGGGCATCTCCACCAGAGGAGAGAGTGCTTGGTCTGAGGGGCGCAGGGAAGCTGCCGAGACAAGGGGTGCTGTTGTGGAGACCACCGCCGCAACAGGGACTGCTGTAACGGGCGCATGTGAGCTCTGGCCCATGGGACAACCTCTATTGCTGCCGCCATGGTTCCCAACAATTGTAGGTAATGCCACGCTGACGGGAGCCGCCTGACCATGAACTGTGAGACTAGGGTTCTCAGGTCCTTTATCCTTGAGCTGGACAGAAAGACCCTGCCTCTGCCTGTGTGGAACCTTGCTGCGAGATATTCGAGCTCCTGTGATGTAACCAAACTGCTCTTTGCTCGATTGATGACCCATCCTAGCTCCTCCAGAACTTGAACTACTTTGGCTGTTGCCCGGTGACTTTCCTCTTCTGATTTTGCCCAGATCAGCCAGTCGTCCAGATAGGGGTGCACTAAGATTCCCTTTTTTCGTAGGGTGGCCGCTACCACCACCATCACCTTGGTAAAGGTTCTTGGCGCTGTCGCTAGCCCGAAGGGTAGCGCCTGAAATTGAAAATGACCGAGGGACAGCGAATCTGAGGAACTGCTGATGGGCCCTTCTGACCGGGATATGCAAGTACGCTTCTGTCAGATCCACAGATGTTAAGAACTCTCCGGCCCTCACGGCCGCTATCACTGATCTCAGGGTTTCCATCCGGAAGTGAGGTACCTTGAGGCAGCGGTTGACCTGCTTTAGGTCCAGGATCGGACGAAAGGAGCCCTCCTTTTTTGGGATGACGAAGTAAATCGAGTACCGACCCGTACCGCATTGGTCTGGAGGTACCGGAACTACGGCCCCGAGATCTATGAGGCGGGAAAGTGTCGACTCTATGGCTTCTCTTTTTGCTGCGGAACCACAGGGAGACTGAACAAAGGCTGGAAGTATTTGCTTTGCAAATTCGAGGGAGTATCCTTCTCGAATCACTTCCAGCACCCACTGATCGGATGTGACTCGGGACCAGGCGGGAAGAAACTGCCTCAGGCGACCGCCTACCGGCAATCCGCCCTCCTGGGCCCCCTGTATCTCATTGTTGCTTTCTGGGGCCCGAGGAGAAGGAGGAGGATGAGAAACCTCTGCCCCGAAACCCTTGGGATCCTTGACCCCTAGCGTTAAAACGACCCCTGAGGAAGGGGTTAGGTCTAGTCGAGCGAAACCTCCGAGGTGCTCTAGATTTGTTCTGAGCTGGGGCAGAAGATCGCGTTTGCTTGGGCCTGTCCTCCGGAAGCCTGCCGCCCTTGGACTCACCCAGGTCTTTTACTAACTTGTCCAGGTCCTCTCCGAATAAAAGTTTCCCCTTAAAAGGGAAGGCAGCTCAGGCGAGCTTTAGAGGAGGCATCAGTGGCCCAATTCCGGAGCCACAAATAGCGTCTGGCTGCCACCACCGAGGCCATGTTCTTTGCTAAGCTCCGGATGAGGTCATACTGGCTATCCGCCAAGAAGGCCGTACCTGATTCCAACCTTGTCGCGTTGGCTAGAACCCCCTCGGAGGAGCCCTCCTCTGCCTGGAGTTGCTGAGACCACCTCAAACAGGCTCGTGCCACCCATGCCCCAGAAACTGAGGCCTGTAAGGCCAGAGCGCTCACGTCGAAGGCTTGCTTAAGGAGCGTGTCCAATCTTCTGTCCTGGGCATCCCTCAGGGCCGCGCTGCCCTCCACTGGGATGGTGGTTTTCTTCGTCACTGCTGAAACCGCTGCATCCACCCTGGGGGACTTCAGAAGCTCTTTGTCTGCTTCTGGGAGAGGGTAGAGCCGAGACATGGCCCTGACCCCTCTCAACGCTGACTCTGGTTGATCCCATTCCTCCTGAATCATCTGACGCACCACTCTGGACAGGAAAAACCTTCTGGGACCTTCTGATGGCCTGAATCAAGGGATCCTCCAAAGCTTCATCCTCTGCAGGGGCATCCGAGGCCACGTTGAGAGCTTTCAGGGAGTCATTTATTAAAGCGGGCAGCTCCTCCTGCCTGAATACTCTGATTATGCGAGAGTGGTCCTCCTCCGGGATCTCCCCTTCCTCCAGCTCCTCCTCTTCCTCCTCCAACTCCTTTTCCGAGGCCTCCTCTTCTGGCAAGTCCTGGGAAAACGGAGTGAGGGGCTCTTCAACCACCAGTCTGGGGCGCTTTGAGGGTATCCCAGAGTCCTGGGTGTTAGACCTCGTGGGTCTGACCAGTTTACCTTCGGCCGAAGGACCCGCTTCCCCGGACCAAGACCCTTCTTACGCAGGCAATAGGCCTGGTGCAGCAGGAGAATGAAATCAGGGGAGAAGAAGTCCCCGACTCCCCCTTCTCCTGCGGGAATGGAGGAGGGAGGTATAGGGGGAAGGGGGGCCTCTGAGTGAGAAGGTGGGGACAGCTGGGACGCTACTTCCCCCTCCGAGGGATCCGAGGACCCCTGTGAGGCCTGGGACATGGCAAGGCTGATTTCCTGTTCTACAGAGGAAACGACTGCAGCGCAGCCCCTGCAGACCCCTGCCTCAGATGCAGTACCCCTCCTAGTGCCACAAGAGGGACACCTCGGTTTGCCAGTCATGCTCTTCAGAGAAATCTCCGAGTTGTCTCCCCAAAAGATTATTTTAAATAAATCACTTAAGTAAATAAATAAACAAAAACAAAATTAAATAAAATTAAATAAAATTAGGCAATTAAAATCCCCCCACAACAATTCTAGGCTCTGAAAAGTTCTCCGGGAACAGGAGGCACAGAAAATCTTTCCCCTTAATTATCCCATTAAACGCTAAAATAATCTTTAGCAGAAAAAACCTTCTCCAACTTGATTTCAGCCTAAGCTGTATACTTGCGGTTTAGGAGCTTCTCCCAGGCCCGAGACCGCAGTTCTCCGTAGGGGGCTCAACACGTGCTAGGCCGCGACCACGTGGAGCCCTTAGCCGAGTGGCCTGCAAACACTGGCCTTTGTGCTGCCCCCCACGCTCCGGCGGTGAGGGGGAGGGTGGGGACTGAGGCCCGAAAGATCCTGGGCCTCGCGCTACCCCCTGCGCTTCTCTTCCCGTCGCTGACCTTTAGCACGCCGCCGTAAGAAGAAGGGGGCTGAGGAGGAATTTTACCCTCTCCCACGTGTACGGCGCGTCCTCCAGCGCTCAGCCGCCAGCGGGGCTTCGGCGCGAGGACGGACACGACTTGAGGCAGGCAGGCCGAGGAACAGGCAGCACCGGCAGTGAGAGGAGCTCTGGTCTTTCCTCCTCGCCGCTGCAAGACCTGCAGGGAATCACCTCCAGCACCCGGGCCAGGCCGCAAGGAGGGGGGGGGGGGAGAAGGAAGGAAAGAGGAGAGAAGGAGTACTCCGTAGGAAATCAACTAAAGGTAAGATTCCAAACAAAAAATAAGGCAGACTCTGTCAATTAGTAAAGATTAAATTAAATTAAAGTAAATAAAAACGGATTTAAAAGGAAGATAGGACTCCAGTAAGCCCTAGGCTTACGGAACCCTCCAGCTGCTTGGAGGCTGAGAATACTGGAGTTGGTGGGTGGCACCAGTGGTATATATACCGCTCCACCCCAAAAAGGTTGGGCTCAGCCTCCAAGCTGCTGGAAGGGTTGCGTAACCCTGAAGTAAAGGGACTGGACTGGAGTGACGATAAGGAACAGTTCAAAGTATAAAACGTTTTGAGAAAAGAAAAAGTACTGGTGGTAACGGTAGGCGTTGTGCGGAGGCAAACGCGACCACAAGAAAACAATTTTCAAGACAGAATTTTCTGCGGTGACAGGATATGGGTCCTGTCGGCTCCGCGGAAAACGAAGAACTGAAGGACAGTTGGAAAGGCGGGAAGCTCCCAAAAGCGTTCCTATTGGATGCTGGGGAGCGTTCCCACGCAGGCTCCATCGGTACCGACGATACCCATATGTGAAGACTAAATTCCTGCTTGTTCCTGGAGATTACCACCCACTCAAATATACTGCATTTAGTCATTCAGTCACACACAAACACCATTCTCTCCACTGAATATACTAATACCCTTACATATAGTGCAGATGTATCCCTCCCACACGCGTGCACCAGTTCACATGCAGATCCCCACACATTGGAGACATTCCTTCATGCCCAACCCCCAACTTCATGATTATATACAGTATGTAATTTGTGTGAAAAATAAGTTCTTTGCATAATTTTGTTTAATTCTGAACGAATGTGTATTTCTCTGGGGTACATCTAATGAGCACTGATATTTAAAATGTTGAAGCCCGCTGCGATGCAGCATCTTGGAAGTCTTTTTTCCACCATCAACCAAATGAAAAACATGCAACAGAAACGTCACATAATTTGATGCTCTTTGTAATGAGGCACACAGTCATGTTCTACAGAAACCGAAGGTACCTCAGCTGTATTACGGCTTGCATAAGAGGCAATCAGAAGAGTCATTCCTAGATTTCAAGGAACTACCTTTGCCAAGTCCTATAGTTCCACAAAATATGGTAGATGAGAAATGCTGTAAACTGGGAAAACACACACCTAACCTGCCATTCAAGTGCTCTAATACCTATGCTGCGAGCTACCTCATCACTCAAAATGAATCCCTTGATGACAGGAAGACAGATCCTGTCCATGTCTTTCACCCAAAGCCATTCCTAATTCACTGGAATAAGCTTTAATCTGGGCTTCCTAGCAACTAGCCACTGCAGCTAATCACAAGGGTTTATCTTCCAACATACATTCATGAAGCCGATATTAGACTGGAAATTAACCCTAAACTGCTTGATTTGAAAGGGGACTCAAAATGTGTTGAGACAAGACAGAACCCCAGAAAGACCATATCATACCCAAGGAGAGAGATACTACTTCCCAAAATGCATACATTCAAGGGGCATATAAAGCCAAATTTTTAAACTAACCTATTACAGAAATGGGCAAGACATCTTAATGTACCATTACAGTTAGATAGCAATGTACCAGACATTAAAAGACAGCAAGAGACTCCAAACCTAGCTTCTGTATTTTGTAGGGGAAAATCATCCTTCCATATTCCTTAAGTTGTTCATGCACATTTAGATGTCTGGAAGGTCCAGTATCCTCTATCACACCATCTTCTCTTTCAAAGGATTACTACACACCATTAAAATTCAGTCTAATTTCAAATTTAAAAAGGAGAAAAGATCTCAGTAGTCAGATTATCCCTCTAATAGGTGGCTACCTACCAACAGGGACTGGTCTTAAACACCATCAATGATCTAGAACTCCTCTATACAAAATCCTTAAACATTTTAAACTACTGCCGAGTAGCTAAGCTTAGCTTCTCAAGCCCACATATAATTGAGATATAATTTTGTTGAATTACTGTATCAATAGTCCAATCAACCTATTTACAATATGCTAGCTATACAGGGCTAGACCAAACTGCATAAACTCAAAGCTCCAGGCAGCTCGTCCACAAGGACAAATATCAGAAGCTGGTTCAGCAAAAGCAGCTTGAAGCACTACCACTTAGCTTGAATGGTGCTTAAATCCCTCGAAGACCTTTTAAATATCTTGCCCACCAAACAGCTTCACTGTGGGCAATCAACATTGTTTGGATAGTCTCTTCGAGGAGAGACATGTTGATTGCCCCCGATGAAGCTGTTAAAGGGCTAATGACAGATCTTTTCTCCTCTTTTCTAAATTTTAAATTAGATTGAACTTTAATGGTGTGTAGTTGTCCTTTGAAAGGAAAGATGTGATCCAGAGGGTTTTTTTTTTTTTTTTTGAGTGGCGATAGTGGTTGTATTTCTGGAGCAGTTATTGTTGGTTATTTTGTAGAGATCCAGTATCCTGCCAGGACAATAGCACAGTTGATGGGGGAGGGGGGGGGATTGGTACTGGCATCTAGGTCACATGAAAACATCCAAAACACAAGTTAGGAGGGTCTGAATTCAGTGTCTGTGGATGCAAAAATCTTGTTTTGTTCACAAGTTTTACAAATGCTGCCTACTGCTTATTTTATATTTTTTTTTTGGCTGATGTAAATTATGCCCTTGAATTTTGTAAACCACTTTGGTTGACCTGCATTTGAGGAAAGCAGTATGCAGTACGATATTTAAACACACTATGGTCTGCTGAGCCGGTTGAGGCTTAGCAGCTTTTGTTTTTCTTTGCCTAGGTTGTTGCTGCTGTCCCTTTTGGGCAGACTGACCTAAACGATGCCCCTGCTGGGTATATGAGGGATAAAACGTCTTACTGAAGAATGGTTTCTTGTAAGATTTTTTTCTTGCAGGATCAGCTGTAGATTTAGACAATCTATCCAACATGATATTGTCAGCATCTATCTCATTAGCTTTTTCCATCAGCAGTTTAAACGCCAGCCACAGCATTTAAATAAAATCTGGATATTCCGTGCTGGTTGGTGATTGGTATTAAGTATCCAGATTCAGCACTGGCCAACTGGCATTAGCCAGACAAGGGCAACTGTCAGTCCATTATCTGGATGGCAGCACTGAAAACTGCCACTATTTGGATAATGCTGCAGCAATCTGTAGTAATATTCCATGGCATCATCTGGACTGCCACAGAATATCATGGTCAACGGGGCTTATATGGTTAGAAGGTGCTACTAACCCAAATGAGCCCTGTTAAATATTGAGTCAACATACACAGCACAGGAAATATGAGGGGAGTAGTGTCTACAGTAATATGTAGAAACGTACTTAATCAGGTCCTGGTTGCTATCCAGCTTTCCTCTATGTTCAAGGCCTCGAGTCCAAGCAAAGATGCTGGCAATTGGGTTGGTACTGGTGGGCCGCCCCTAAAAAAAAAAGTCAGAAATAGAATGAGGATACTTCACTCCCAAGGCATAAAGGTTTCAATCTCAAACCTTTGCTATATGATTCAAAACCACAGCGAATTGAGCTCCAATATGTAACGTACTAGGAATATATATATAGATTGTAAAAACCTACAGCGAATTGAGCTCCAAGATGTAATGTACTAAGAATGTAAATAGTTTCCCCAAGTTGACCTCCATGTTAAATCCCTGTTCTATGTAAATGACGGCCAATTTTATCTGACCAAGTGTTTTATTGTTCAATGTAAACCGCACTGATGTCAAAGAGCGTGGTATATAAGAAATGTTAAAGGTATCTAAGCGAACAGACTGTACAGAACAAGACAGATCTTGACATAATTTAGGCAACATAAGAAAACATAAGAGAAAACATGAGAATCCCTCAGAAAATGGTCTTGCTAGGCTCAAAACATGGTTATGAAAGACAGATGTTAGCTACTATTAGTCACTGATCATGTGACCACTGCTTGCCCACAGCACTTCTAAGAGACACCTCAGTTATGTACCAAATAGACCCAAAAGTCAGGCATTTCATGCTTTATGAAAAAAGTGTTGATCAAGACTTGCAGTCACATGCAGCCTTTACTCTAGTTAGCAGGGGATGACCTGCTGCTGTTTATTCTGTATCACTATTACAGCTCACACTAACCAACTCCAGCACAGTGAGCTGGTTATAAATATACAGAGCTTTGTGCTATTCTGAGAGCCAGTTTAAGTTTCAGAACTTCTCCAATACTATATTGCAATATCAAATCAGGCTGGATATAAGTACTGGTTTGGAGGGGGGGGGGGGGAGGACAAAAACAAAACAAACCACACCACATTGCCTGAAATATTACATTAAGCTATGGCAAACCACTTTAAATCAGATTTAGATATTTAGCTCTTTCATAGGCTGAATTATGACCGCAGCTTGCAATTTCATAGGTCAAGGTTCTCAGCAAGGTACAATGTGGTTCTTTCTGGATACTAAAATGAGCAAGAGGATAAAAAGGTACACTGGACACCTGGCACTATGCCAAAAAGTGTTCACTTGCATACACATGTCCCAAAACTAGTCTCATTTACACAACATTGTTACCCTGGAACTCCCACTTGTTTAAAACCCTCAAGAACCAAGTCAAGTCCCAACATACTGTCAACTCATACGCGGCTAGCGTGGTCAGTGTCAGGCTAACAGTCTACAGGCCTGCCTTGACTTCTTACATACTGCCACAGGACAACTAAAGCAGCACACCTACCTTCTGATGCTCTCGGTAATGGCGCGTGACCGTGCCATGGGCTGCTTCTGCTTCAATGGTCTTGCCATCTGGGCAAACCAAAACTGAAGTCATCAAGCCAAGTGAGCCAAAACCTATATGAAAAAAAGCCAGGAGTGAATCTGACTCATCTATATGCATAAGACATTTCTACTTTCTTCTCACTGCATCTATATCAATCTCTCTCCATCTACAGTAAGGAAGGTGGACATATTTATACCAATAAACTGGCTAACAGATTCACTGAAATCCTATATAAATTCCAACTGGTGTGTTCTGATGGGCTAATGGGAACATAAATCAAAAATCTTTACTAAAAACCATGCAGTTACCAGTAGAAAAGGAGTACTCCGCCATGCTAACCCCATGGTGAAGTCTAGTAGTTACCTTGAGCTAGAATGTCTGACTGGACATCTCCATCATAGTTTTTACAGGCCCAAACAAAGCCGCCAGCAGACTTGAGCACTTGGGCCACCATATCATCAATCAAGCGATGCTCATACCAAATCTTCAGCTTGTCAAATTCTGGTTTGTAATTCCTGTAAAGTGTAAAAATTGCCAACACATTACTTTTCCATGCCTGAATTGTTTCCTCACAACCACTTTCTCAACTGCTTTGAGGCAACAGGCATGGTTAGCTGTCCAGTCATGAATGCCAGCAAGAATGAGAAGATCAAATTAAATGTCTTGTGAAAGTGTGTGTGGGGGGGGGGGGAGGGGGGGAAGAAAGACACCTGAGCAAATACATACAGTAAACCAACATTCCACCTCATACTGTAACAATTTCTGGATTACAAACAGGCCATACCACCTGTAAAGAACAGTGAACACCTAAGTCAGTCCACAATGGACAATACTAATTCAAGGGTTGAAGAATAGAAGCCACCAAATTAAATCAAGGAAAAAGAACCTTTAACGGAGATGAAATCCTATAGCCATGATAGCCCAATCTCCTGGCACACACAAAAACGTAAAGAGAATTTCTAAACACTAACTGGGAAAGCTATCTGAATTCGAGTTAATCCACAAGCTATTACTGTAGTAAACAGCATAGGATAACTAATGGTACAATTGTCATCAACAATATTGGCACCCTTGCATTTTAGGTATGTTGTGGACAATATTTAGAGAAATAACAGGAAATATTCCAATTATATGTCATCATAATATTTTAATAGTATGCTCAAATAGTATACAACAAAATAGGTGTCCGTGCAACAGACATCTGAGAAAAAAAACCCCAACACAAAATATGACCTGGACAGGATTAATGACACCCTTCACTAACACTTGGTTAAACAACTCTCGGCAGCTATGACTGCCTCCAAATGTTTCTTGTAGCCATCAGTTTCATACATCTGTCTGCTGGTATTTTCTCCCACTCTTCAACTGATTTGTTCCAGCTCATGAATGTTTCCAGGATTCCTTTTACCAATGGCAGATATCAGCTCTTTCCAAAGGTTCTCAAATTGGACTGAGAACAAGACTCATTGCTGGCCAGTTTAAAAAAAAACCAAAAAAAAAAAAAACCAACCCACACCACAAACAATTCATTTGTTCCTTTTTAACCAATCATTTTTATACTTTTGGATGTATGTTTTGCATCATTATCCTGCTGGAGGAGCCATGACCTTCAACACAGACCTAGCTGACACTAGGTAGCACATTTAGCTCCAAAACACCTTGGTAGTCCTCTGACTTCAAGATCTGTTTAATACATTCCAAACCTCCAGTTCCTGAGGCAACAAAACAGCCCCACATTATGGAACCTTCACCATATTTAACTGGAGGAAGGTTTTTTTTTTCCTTATAAACTTCATTGCTTCATCTGTAAATATATTGCTGGTCTGCATTGCCAAAGAGCTCAAGTTTTGTTTCATCTGTTCAGAGAACATTTTCCCAGAATGACCATTTCTCAAGGTGAGTTTGAGCAAAGATCAGGTGTTTTCATTACAAAATACTCATACTAACTCAAAGCATTGCACACTGGTTCTCCTCAGTATATAGCCGATTCCATTCGTTTACAACCTTCCCCCCCCCCCCCCTGTTTTCTCCGCTCAGCACATGGCTACCGTCTATCTCCCTGCTCCATCCTCAGCTCACTTGGAAACACGTCACTCTGCTTTTTACTTCCTGGCCCCAGCCCTCTGTAATTCACTCCCACTTGCCCTCCGTACCGAGCTATCCTTTCAAAGATTTAAGTCCCTACTCAAGACTCATCTCTTTCAGCAGGCTTTTGATTTCCCAGATCCTTAAGACCGGCCTTCCCACCAGTACTTTCCCTCACTTGTCTCTTTCCCACTTTTGCCTTTTCTGCTTCTTTCTGTCCTGTCCAAATAATGGCGTTTTTTCCTTTTCTTGCTTTTATTGGTTGATTATACTGTACACCGCCCTGATGCACCTGCCTGGGCAATATATCAAGTAACCAAGATAAGTGTCTTTATGTCTCATCTTTGAGCAGCAGGGTGCTCCTTGGCCTTCACTCATGAAGTCTTTGTTTAGTGCACAGCATATGGTGCGGGTTGAAGCCACCACTCCAGATAGATGCAGTCAGCCTTAAGATCTTTGGATGTTGTATGTCATTTTTTTCCAATAGTTCACACTAACCTTCAAAGACTTCATGGATTAACTTCCATTTCCACCACATCCTGGGAAGCTGACAGTTCCATGAGCAGAAAACTTCTTAATATTGCAAACTGTAGACACAGGAATCCCAAGGTCTTTGGAGATGGCCTTCTACCCTTTTAAAAAAGTTTGATGTTTGTTGATCATGGCTTTTCTGATGGTTTCAAGTAGCTCTCATCTTCATCATTGTGAAAATGGAGCAGGGAGTGAATGTGGCCATTATAAATAGAACCACCATTGGTTGATTGATTCAAGACATGTGTGTACAGACACTTGATAACAGGTGTGTCTAATTGTACTGCAATGGGAATGTGGTTCTGTTCAAAATGATTTGAGTTGTTTATAAGGGTGCCAATGTTCTGGCAATGTCCTGGTTTTTATATTACTATTTCCTTTTTTTTAATTGACCTTATTAGATTCTTGTGCGCGCCAAATATGTGCACATATATAGTCCAAAAGCATTCCAAGGGTCACCTTTTTAGGAGATGCTAGACATTAAGGTGTTGAACTGCAAGGATGCCAATAATGTTGACCACAACTGTATAGGGAATCTTGCAGTGGCTCTGGATGGATGAAAAGTGAAAAATTTCCCATACTTCTCAAAAATGTCCTGAAAGATGTCTTTAAATCTGCCATCATACGCCTTCAGAATTGTGTTCTTGGTGCTCATGTAGAGGGGCCACTGCTTCTGAATGGCGTACTGGAAACAGCTGTGAGCAAAGCCTGTGATGGACTGAAAACAAATGAGTTGTTAATCCCATGGAGCAAACCCTCGGTTGGGGGGAGGGTGGGGGAGAAGGGGGGTAGGAACAATGGTTAAGATATACATAGGATTACTCTGAATGCCACGGGTTCACCCATTTCACATCAGCTCCAGGAAATCAAATTAAAAAAAAAAAACAACACACAAAAACCCACACACAGCGATGTGCTATATTAAACACTTGTTCCATTCCCCTGATTGGAGTGGAAAGCCTCCTTCCCCAAACAGTGCGTCTTAATAAAAAGGGCAGGGGAGGGAACCATTTTTAACTGTTACACCTGGTACTATGCCAAAACATTCATTGAGTTAACCCGGGGGGGGGGGGAGGGGGTAGTAACTATGCAGACACCTCCTTGGGAAAGCCATCCAAAGCATTTTGCTGTTCCTTACCTCATCTGTGTTATACATGCCCATTCCAACGCCACCACCAGGAAAATTGAACACCTCCCACTCTTTCACCGCAGACCCGTCTTTGGGTGTGAATACCATCTTGAAGGTGCCAGCTCTATCTGCAACAAAGTCTGTAGCCTTGTACTGCAAATGTAAAGTTAAAAGGACAGATAATGGTCAAAGTTTAAAATTAACAACTGAAGTTTTCCATCTCTCCCATCACCAACTAGTGGCAGGCAGTCCCATGCTCTAAAATTAAAGCCATGACACACCTGGTCACCGTGAGCATGTCTGCCAATGGTGATAGCCTTGGTCCAGCCAGGGACAAGGCGAGGAATGTTTTTACAAATAATCGGCTCCCGGAAGACTGTCCCACCCAAGATGTTTCTAATTGTACCATTAGGGCTTTTCCACATCTTCTTCAGTTTAAATTCTGAAATGCAAAAGAGAATTGCTTCAGTCACTATGCTGGGCGTAGCTGCAAGAAATCGTTCATTTGAGAACCACTTATGGCAGGCAAAGAGTAGCAGAAAAAAACCCCACTGGCTAGACCATCAAGAGCAACCATAAACATTTTTTGTCCACAGTTTTGTAAGCGAGAGGCCAATTAACTTCCAGCCAACTTCTAAAGACTGCTACTGCCCTTGCAAAGTTCACATTTTCTTGAGTATGAACTTTGCCCTTGCAGACAAATTGGATCATCTTGTTTAGCCACCATTAGCTTGTGGAAGCTTACAGGCCATCCCAACCCTGCAGTCAGTCACTCTCGATCTAACAGAAGACCAGCACCAAGATTGACCAGAAAAAGGGACAAAATCTACTTTATCAGAGCTTTTTTTTTTGGAGGGGGTAGTAATGTAGTGGTACAGAATACTTGCACCTTTTTTCATTGATCCATTTCTTTTTTTTTTTATTTTCTTTTTTTTTTTTTAAAGAGCAGCCCTGCATATGAATAATGGCACCTTTTTTTTTTCTAGGAAAAATGCACTGAATATCATGATATATGCAAGTAGTGTGGATGCTGCCGCTCCGCACAAATGTGTTTTAACTGTAAACCGAGCTGATCTTAAAGAGCGTGATATAAAAAAAAAAGCCTCAAATAAATATGCAGATCATATAGTTTCATTCCTATTGCCAGCACCATACTTGATTCCCTGGAGTTGACATCTAAATACCTACACAAACTGTTGAAGGGAGGACACAAAAAGCATAGTTACTCACCTGTAACAGGTAATCTACGGGAACAGCAGTAATTTAGTCCTCACATATCGGTATCGTCGGTACTGACGGAGCCTGCGTGGGAACGCTCCCCAGCGTCCAATAGGAATGCTTTTGGGAGCATCCCTCAGCACATGCGCGCTGCCTTCCTGCCTTTCCAACTGTCCTTCAGTTAGGTTTGTAGCCGAGTGAAAGGACAGAGGGAGAGAGGAAAGAGAGAACTCTTAAGTGGGTGGGTTGTGAGGACTAAATTCCTGCTGGTCCCAGAGATCACCTGTTACAGGTGAGTTACACTACTATCTCCAGGAACAAGCAGGAATGTAGTCCTCACATATGGGGACTCCCTAGCTGAAGATGCCAGAGAGATAGCCCCAGGAAGGTGCCACCATCGAAGGTGAGAATCCTTCCTCCCATGGATCTCTGGCATCCCATCAGGGTTGGTGGGTAGGAGTTGGTTTAGGTTTGAGAGAGATTTTGAAGAACAGCTTGGCCAAAGAAGGCATCCCGACGGGAGGCTTTATCTAGGCAGTAGTGGGCTGTGAAGGTGTGTACCGAAGCCCAGGTGGCTGCTCGACAAATGTCATCGACAGACACAGAGTGGAGATTAGCCAAAAAATCTGCCATGGCTCTCACATTATGAGCTGTGACATGGTCCTGAAGAGGAAGACCCTTACTCTCATATGCAAAGGATATGCATTGGGCAATCCATTTAGATAAAGTTCTTTTGGAGACTGGAAGTCCCAAATGACTAGGGTCAAAGGCTATAAAAAGTTGTGAGGACTTTCTATGTTGCTGTGTTCTTTGTATGTAAAAGGCCAAGGCCCTTTTACAATCCAGAATATGAAGGTTTCTTTCTGCATTAGAGGCGTGAGGCCTCGGAAAAAATACAGGAAGGTAAATTGATCGATTTAAATGAAAAGGCAAAACCACCTTTGGCATAAAATGTGGGTGAGTTCAAACCACCACCTTATGATGAAACCTAGTATAAGGAGGATCAGCCACTAAAGCTTGCAATTCACTAATGCGACGGGCAGAGGTGATTGCAATTAGGAAGATGACCTTCCATGTCAAACACTTAAGGGCTGCAGTGGCTAAAGGCTCAAAAGGCAGCTTCATGAGCTGCCCGAGAACTAGATTTAGATCCCATGCCACCGGTGGTGGCTTGATGGGGGGTTTAGTTAATAAAAGGCCTCTCAAATCTTGATAGGAGCGGATTAGAGAAAATTGTTTGTCCATTTAGAGGCTTATAAGAAGCTGCAATTGCACTAAGATGGACTCTTACTGAACTGATCTTTAACCCAGAATTCGATAAGTGAAGGAGATACTCTAGTATCGCTTCTAAGGGTATGACCAGAGGGTTTAATCCACTCTTGGAGCACCATATAGTAAAAACATTTCCACTTGAAGGCATAAGATCTTCTTGTGGAAAGTTTCCTAGAAGCCTGAAGGATATCTTACCTGCTGGGACAGGCTGAAATCCTGGAGGTCTAAGCCTTCAGCAACCAGGCCGTGAGGTGCACAGACTGGGGATTCGGGTGCTATAGTGTTCCGTTCTCCTGGGAAAGGAGATCTGGAGCATGCCCTAGCTCCAGAGGTGCCGCTTGAGAGAGATGCAGAAGAAGGGAATACCACGTTTGGCATGGCCATCGTGGTGCTACAAGAATCATGCGACCCCTGTCTCTCTGAAGCTTGAAGTGTGTTTTGGGGATGAAGGGAATGGCATAAAGGAAGTCCCTGACCCCAGTGAAGGAGGAAGGCATCCCTTGCCTGACAGTTGTGCACCGGAATCCTGGAACAGAACCGGGGAAGTTTGGCATTCAGTGGACTTGCAAAGAGGTCTATGTCTGGAGTGCCCCAGAGATTTTATTTATTTTTATTTTCTTATATACCGTGCTATTCTGCATCAGTGCAGTTTACATTGAACAAACTGAAATTACATTGAACAGGGCATTATAAACTTGGAGATAACTATTTTACAGGGAACATGGGCTATGGAGGGTTAAGTGGCTTGCCCAAGACCACAAGGAGCACCTGTGGGACTAGAAACCCCAGTCCTTCCGGCCCAAGGTTGCTGTCCTCTAGTGGGATTTGAACCCCTGACCTGCCAGCCTGAAGTATCTTCCCCCAACTACTAGGCCACTCCTCCACTCCTTTGCCACCTGGTCTAGGTGGATTGACCACTCGTGAGATAGCAGTACTCGATTGAGTTTGTCTGCCCAAAGGTTTTGAATGCCTGGAAGATATACCACTAGAAGGTGAATTTGATGCTCTCTGGCAATGGCCCATAGTCGTAAAGCTTCGTTGCTTAACGACAGAGCCCATTTCGCCCTGCTTGTTCACATAGAACATGGCTACCTGATTGTCCATCTGGACTAGGACTGTCTTGTAGCTGAGCTGGGCTTGGAACACTTGAAGAGCTAAATAAATTGCTCTTAATTCCAAATCCAGGAGGATTATGTGTAAACCAACCTCCTCTGGAGTCCAGGTGCCCTGGGTAGAGAGATGATTCAGGTGTGCTCCCCAACCCACCTGTGATGCATCTGTTAGGGTGGCCTGAAAGAGGGGTTGATGGAAAGGAGACCCCACTGTCAGATTGTCTAGTGATTGACACCATTGGAGGGACAAAATTAGTCGTTGAGAGATTGTTATTTTGTCCGACAAATGACCCGTGGCCTGTGTCCACTGTGTGGAGAGGGTCCACCGAGCTGCTCGCATGTGGAGGCGAGCATATGGGACTACATGAACTGTGGATGCCATATGTCCCAGTAACTGCAGTAGCTCCCGAGCAGTGAGGGAGGATTTGCCTGCTGCTTGAGAAGCTAGTTGCATTATGCAAAGACACCAGGCCTGTGTGGAAGGAAAGCCCTTGCCTGTCTGGTATCCAGACGGGCTCCTATGAATTCTAGGCATTGGGAAGGAACTAGTTGAGTTTTCGGGAAGTTTATTACCAATCCCAAGTATTGGAGGATTCGCATTGTATGGGACAATGCAGTGCTGGCCTCTGCAACTATGGAGGCTCAAATGAGCCAGTTGTCTAAGTAAGGGAAGATGAAAATCCCCAGGGTTCGGAGAAATGCAGCTACTACTGCCATGCATTTCGTGAATACTCTTGGTGCTGAAGCCAGACCAAAAGGAAGAACCCTGTACTGGAAATGTCTTCCCCTGAAAAGGAAACATAAAAATTTCCTGTGATCTGGATGGATGACAATGTGAGTGTATGCATCCTTTAAGTCTAGAGAGCAAAGCCAGTCCTGGCTTTGAAGGTATGGCAGACGAGTTCCTAGAGAAATTTTTAATTTCTCTCAAAACAGATTTGTTCAATTCTCTGAGGTCTAGAATGGGTCTGTGTCCTCCTATTTTCTTTGGAATAAGAAAATAGGGGGAGTAGAACCCTGCAACCTGTTGAAGAATGGGTACTTCCTCTATTGTCCCTTGGGCAAGAAGTGTGGAGACCTCGTGATCTAGCAGAGGTTTGTGAATTGAATTGCTTTAGAACTGTAGGAGGGGGTATGCTGTGAAAATGAAGTTTGTACCCCTCTCCTACAAAAGGACAAAATCCAATCTTCTGCTATTATCTGTTGACAAAGTGGCATAACCTGCCCAGAATATTGGGGGGTTGGTGACCCCTCATGAGGCAGGAAGGCAAAGCTCTCTAGGAAGGAGTCAAAGCCCTTGAGGGGGCTGAACCTGGAGAGCTAGTTGGGCTCTCAGGCCTTTTGGTTTCTTTTGCTGTCTAGTTTGTCCCTTTTGGGCAACCTGACCCCGAGACTGACTCTGCTGGGTATAGGAAGGATAAAACTTCCTCTTTTGGCTAAAAGAGGGTTTTTTATAAGGCTTCCTTTTGGCTGGAGTGGCTGTAGACTGACAATCTAAGGTAGAATTGTCAGCATCTAACTGGCTAGCCTTTTCCTGCCAGTTCTTGCCAAAAAGATTCTCCCCCGTGCAAGGAATGATGCCTAACTTGTCCTGTACCCAAGTCTCCAAGTCTGATGCCTGTAGCCAGGCAATCCGTCGTGCACCAATGGCAACAGCAGAGGTTCTGCTGATGCATTCAAAGCAGTCAAAGGCTGCACGATTGACAAACTTGGAGACATCCTGAGCATGTTTAGAGCAAGAAAATCTTGTCTCTTACCTGGGAGAAATGGGCTCATAAGTTCCAAGTCTGACTTTTGAGGAACATTCCCATATATAGGATGTATAAACTGATCCTAGCTGAAAGCATGGAAGCTTGAATGGTTCTGCGCCCAAAAGCATCCAGAGTCCTGCATTCACGACCTGGAAGATTGGATGCATACCTCTTTGCACTTTTGATCCTACGCATGGCTGATTCCACTACCATTGAATGGTGTGGCAGCTGAGTTTTCTGAAATCCAGGACATGGTGGAACTCGATACATAGTATCAAGTCTCCTAGAGTGAGGAGAAGTAGTCAGAGGTGTCTCCCACATTCTGAGCATCAAGCTATGCAGACTTTCATGGATAGGCAGAGTGGCTGCCTCCTTAGGAGCTTTAGGATATTGGAGAATTTTCAATTCCTTTGCTCTGGGTTACTCTTCAGGAGCTACTGTGATTGAAAGACCTTTGGCCATATCACAGATGAAATCCTGAAATGACATGTCCTCTGGAGGTGACATTCTGTGTTGGGGAGAAGGGGGATCTTCTGGGAGAAACCCTCTAGTGCCAGCAGAATTGTCAGTCTTCGGAATCGGAGGAATCGAAGTATTCCTGACCCCGATGCCCTTGCAAAGCACGATCCCGGTACTGATCGAAGTCGGTACCGAGGTGACCTGGTACCGCTTTATCAATTCCAGCCAGAGATGGCATGGGAGGAGTTCCCACTGGGGACAGTACTGGTGTCTGTACCGGCATCGGTGTCTATGTCAGTACCAGTGCCCTTGGGAACACTGGTACCGCAGCTGAAAAGCAGAGTTACTTACCTGTAACAGGTGATCTCTGGGAACAGCAGGAATAAGTCTTCACATATGGGTACGTCGGTACCGACGTAGTCTGCACAGGAACGCTTCCCAGCGTCCAATCAAAGAGCTTTTGGAAGCATCCCACCACGCCTGTGTGCTGCCTTCCCGCCTTTCCCAACTGCCTCTCCTCAGTTAAGTTTTAAAGCTGAGACAAAGAGAGAGAGAGGAAAGGAAAGATAGATAGAGATACAACTCCTGGGGAGGTGGGTGGGTTGTGAAGACTTATTCCTGTTGTTCCCAGAGATCACCTGTTACAGGTAAGTAACTGCTATCTCCAGGAACAAGCAGGAATGAGTCTTCACATATGGGGACTCCCAAGCTAAGATGCTTGGAGTCCCAGCATGTCATAGGTTTGAACATGCTATCCCCCACAACGCCAGGCATCCTGAGGATGGAGGGTAGGAGTTGAAGAAAGAAAGGTGCTGTGGAACAGCTAACCTAGCATAGGACTGCAGACAAGGAGTCCATGTGTGGATGATAATCATCATCAATGATATTGGAAGAAATATTGCAATATGGACCTCCCCTAACAGGATTACACAGCAGTAAGGAGGTTCATGGGATCTACTGGGGACCCAGTAGAGGAACCTCCAGGAGGACCTCACTGTGAAGTGGAGGTAATAAACCTGTAGGAAAGAACAGTGGAGGTCAGATTCCTGAAAGGTAAGAGGGGACCCCGGTAAACTGGGGTAGTACCAAACGGTGGGCCTTCAGCAGAAGGCTTTATGATAAAAGCCGAACTCTTTTGGCGACAGAGTGGCTCACCCTAGGGAGCAAAAAGAGAAGGCCGACCGAATTGGATAAACAGGCACAGTCCTTGTGGGAGGAAAAAGGAATGGAAACCCCTTGTATCCCAAAAGAAAGGACAAATGGCTGAGGCGTTAGAGCCTGTGATTAGCTGAAGATCGGCAATGTCTCTCCTAACTGGAGTCAGCTAGGAGAGATACTGGAACATGGAGAGCTTCAGAGGTACCTAAACCTTAAGGTTATGGTGGAAGTTGTTAACTACCACAGAGTGGTTGTGAATGTAGAAGCCCAAACATGCTGGATAGCATAGGTATGGGTAAAGCCCATCTGTCAGAATCATATAGCTATATGAGCCTCGACAGTCAGGTAGATAAATGCAGAATACATATCTACCGATAGTAAAATATCTCGACAGAATAGATAGATAGATAAGAATATATCTATAGTGAGATATGAAGGGCATAAACACACAAATGATAGACATTTGTAAAATGTATGCTAAAGAATGAACATATAGGCCTCTATATGGGTGTCTGCAATGAAGCAGACAGATATGCCTACAGAACGGTATTCACATAGGAAATGTGGAGAGGAAAGATTCATCGAACAAGAAGGTGGAACCTACTTGAGAAGATATATAGAGAATCTATTCCCACTGGTTATGAGCTACAGGGATGCTAACTAGTGAAATAACCAGGACGGTTACATGAAAAGCAGAGGATGATATCAGTCTGCAGCCAGCAAGTCCCGAGTATTCCAGAACTCTAGCATGGTAAGTGAACAGAAGACGCATAAAAATGAGATACCATGCTGACCTGCTTAAGGGCAAAAAAGGTATCATGCGTTCTTACCATGAGGACGAGCTGCAAGGAGAAAGCATATTCCTGATTGGAAATATTATGGACCAAAGCAGGGAATTGGCAACTCCTTAAGCTTTCATGTAAGAGAAGGCCTATGTCCTCTATAATAAAAAGGAGATAGTGAACAAAGGGAGAACCTTTCTAGTCATGGGAGACATGACTGAAAAAGCCTTTTCCAACCATCTAGGATAGCTGTTGGAGAAAAAAACCCCATGCTCTCTAGCAAGGGCCCATAGTGGAGAGCTTCTCTGTAGAATTGCAGAGAGCATGATGCAGGAGAATGAGATAGAACTGGCTGCTGGCGAGCCAGTAGCTATGTCAACTATGCTGCTAAACCCAGGGGAATGGAGATGGCAGAAAGAGAAGACAATCCAACAAGGCTGTAGTGAAATAATTTCCAAGACAGATAACAGCACTGACTTGGAATCACTACTAAAACTAGACAGAAAGTTAGTGGAGGACAAATCTGGTTGCTGGTGGACAAGAACCAGTGGTCCAAACATTAAGGCTCCTGCATAGGCAGCTGCTTGCTAGACAGCAGGAAGAATCTTACTGTTTAAAAACAGAAAGGACAGAACAGGAATAGAAAACTCTGGACATGTCTGATGAACTGCCTCAAAGCAAGATTGAAAAAGGAGTCAACTCAGAGGAGAACTCCGCACTGGAAAAGTAACAAAACTAGAGAGGCTGAAGAAAAGCCCTCCAGTGAAGCAATACCGCTCTTACAGAGGGGTAAGAGGGTAAAGAGAATGGAGCTGAAGATGACTTACAAAGTAGTAAGTCTATAGAAAGGAAAAAAAGACATGCTGGCACAGGAAAACTATCGTTTGATAGTGGTTAGACCTCTTTCCCTAACAGGAAGAAGAGGGAACCCTGTGACCCATAAGCATGAACATCCTGACAGCTCATAGAACATAGAAAAAATGGATGTCTTTTGGGAAGAGATCCATGTCTAGGATTTAGAACAGCAGTAGATTGCCTCTATTGAGAAGGAGCAACTGCAGATTCTAACCCTAAGAGTCACAAGCATCTGATGAAGATTGATCAGAAACCCTGTGGTTGCTGGGTTTGCTGAGCCTGGTGAGAGGTTGAATTCTGCAGACCAGGACGATGCTTCCCTTGTTTGGGAACATCTGTATGATGGGCAGATGATGCATAAAACCTTCTCCTATGGGAAGAACGTTTGGCAGGACATTTCCTGCCTACTGGGACAGAAGAAGGTGCAGAACAGCCCCTAGGAACAGGTAAGTCAGTTGATAACTGAGTAACCTGACGTAAAGACTCCTTGTTGAAAACATCGTCTCCAGTGCAATGAGTATGTCCCAGTCTTTGCTGTGCCCATTTGTCCAAGTCTGAAGCTTGGAGCCAGGCTCTACGTCGTGCCCCTATAGTTATAGCAGAGGTCCTGCTAACAGACTCAAAAGAGTCTAGGGAAGCACGAGTAAGAAACCAAGAGATATTCTGAAGATGCTTAAGCAGCGAAGAATAGCCTGCACTCTTGGACTCTGGAAGGGAAGGAGTCAAAAGATGTAATTGCTTTGTGACCTCCTCAAGAGATAGGCTCATAAAAAATATATGAGAGAATTCTTGCAGAAAGCATAGATGTCTGGAAGGTTTGATGTCCAAAGGCATCTAGTGTCTTAGACTCACGACCTGGCGGATAAGAAGAGTGCTTTTTCTTACTCTTTACCCGCCTCATTGCTGATTCCACTACTATGGGATGATGAGGAAGTTGAGTCTTTTGAAACCCTGGAGAGGGGGGCACCTGATATAAGAGATCAGTTGCTCTGGAAGGTGGTGGTACCCTTAAAGGTGTTTCCCACATTACTAGAAGGAGATCCTGCAAGGAATGATGCAAAGGAAGCATTATGTTCTCCTTTGCTTTGGTAGAAACAGAGCCTTGTGCAGGATCATGTCCCGGGATAGGAATGGCAAGAGATCTTGCTATATCCAGGAGGAAACTCTGAAAAGAGGGATCTTCAACGGGAATTTCCTTTGGACAGGTTAGATCTGAAGAACTAGCCTGAGCATCGAAAGAGCTATCCAAATATATAGGAATAGAAGATCCTGCACGGTGTAGTGTGGAATCCTTAAGGGATGGTCGCCGGTACTGGCTGTCAGGAGCAGCGACCGTCAGTACCACATCGTCCATGCCAGGTATCGACTCCAAGCTTGGTATAGAAGGGAGCGATCCTGTTGAAAGAAGCATGGCAGGAGTTGGCCACGATGCTACTGTGGATACCGGTACCGATACCAATACCGATGTCGGAGCTGAGCTCGACGCAGCCATCGGTGACAGTTCAATCGGTACCGAGGTAACTGAAAACCTCTGGCTGCTATCCTCGGTACCGAGCCTCCGGTATAGATCGGTGTCGGTACCAAAGCATATCGGTACCCAGTCTTCCAGACTAGAGATCGATTCCAAACTCGGCATCGAGGGCAAAGAGCCTGATGAGCAAAGCATGGAAGGCACTGACCGCAAGGATAATGAGGACATTGGTACCGACTTCTGTACCGTGTCTGATACCGGTGGATGAAGGTCAACCAGTGGCAACTCAAATGGCCTCGGGGGAACAGAGTTGCAGATCCAAATCATCAGAACCGAGCCTTCGGTATTGCCGAGAGCCGGTACCAAGGCGAGTCGGTACCCAGTCCTCCAGACTGGAGATCGATTCCAGACTTGGCATCGAAGGAAGCGAGGCTATCGATGCACGTCTGGAGGGTACCGACGTCAGTGGTAGTATCGGTGCTGGTACCGAGAATGGAAAGTCAGTATGGAGGGTATCCACCGGTCCCGAAGGCACCGATGACGCCAGATGACAATCCCTGGTGAGGAGTGTTTCATCCAACACCAGTGCCGATGCCGGGGTATCGGTACCGCTCGAAGCGGATGCCACCACCGGACACAGCTCAGGTATGTTCTGTGAGGGGTGAACCCCAGGAACAACCTGAAACCCCTCAAACGCTTTGGAGACCGAAGACTCCCGCTGGGGTTTTGAAGCCAGTGGGCCCTCGAGGGCAAGGCCGGAGCAGTCTACATGCTGTGCATGAGACCTACCACTCGAGGGCTGGCTAGTCTTAACAGACTGTTTGTGGGCTACCTGATCCTGTGTAGAAGGAAGGGACGGTGCCCCGAAGTTGGAGGGAAACTGTATCGAGGGAACCTCGATGTTGAAAACCTCTTCTCAAACTGTTGTCAGGACCCAAGCAGGTTAGACACTGACTTGAGGGTCTAAAAATAAAGTTGTACCGCCACAGTTTAAACATTTCTTGGGGAAAATGGCTGGCGGTTCCATGAGGAAAAAAACGAGGCCTAGAAGGCCTAAGAAACCGTGAGACACTATGAAGAAAAAATATCCCTTGAAAAGGAAGATTTTACAAGAAAAGAAAAACACTGGCGGTACCGGTGGCATCGGGGAAGACAGCCGCGACCACAAGAAAACTAAAGAAATAAAACAGGAATTTTCTGCGGTGACAGGAGGACATCCTGCCGGCTCCATGGAAAACGAAAACTGAGGAGAGGCAGTTGGGAAAGGCAGGAAGGCAGCACGCAGGTGTGGTGGGATGCTTCCAAAAGCTCTTTGATTGGACGCTGGGAAGCGTTCCCGCGCAGACTCCGTCGGTACCGACATACCCATATGTGAAGACTCATTCCTGCTTGTTCCTGGAGATGATCCGATACACTGCGCTCGATAGCAAGAAACCTCTGGTCTATCAATGCTGCCGATGCCTGGGTGTCGGTACCGGTAAGAACAGCCGGAACCCCCGAGCATGGCACAGGTAGTTCTTGCAAGGTTGAGGCCTTGAGAACATCCTGAAGCCCCATCGATGCTTTGGAAGCCAAAGCCTCCTGCTGGGGCTGTTTTGCCAGTGTGGTTCCCCTCAAAAGCAATGCCAATGGCCTCTTGATGCTTAGCAGGAGAGCTATCCTTTGAGGGCCGGCTTTTTTGTTTAGTTACCTGAGATCCATGGGAGGAAGAGGCCCTTGATGTCAATGCAATGGATCTGGCATCTGAAGAAGAGAGGGTACCGAGCTTTGCGGCCCGGTTTTGTCTTCCTCTTTTGGTCATCCCCATGCAGGAGAGACATTCAGTTGGAGAATGATCAGGTCCTAAACATTTTAGACACCAATCATGGGTGTCAGTGACGGAAGTGGTACTGCCACACTTAGTACATTTTTTTTTTTAAACCACTAGTTGGCTTTTCCATGATTTAGGAAAATGGGGCCTAATGCCCAAAATGGTGCCTAGCACAAAAGAGGGAAGTTTCTGAAAAGAAACAGTCTCAGTTTAAGGTTTGTTTTTTTTATGGTATGAAAAGAACCAGCAGTACCGGTAGGCGTTGTGCGGTAGGCAAACGTGACCACAAGAAAGAAATTTAAAGATGGAATTTTCTGTGGTGACAGGGAATAGATCGCATGGGCTCCGCAGAAAATGAAGAACTGAAGAGGGACAGTTGGAAAGGCGGGAAGGCAGCATGCATGTGCTGAGGGATGCTCCCAAAAGCGTTCCTATTGGACGCTGGGGAGCGTTCCCACACAGGCTCCGTCGGTACCGACAATACCCATATGTGAGGACTACATTCCTGCTTGTTCCTGGAGATTAGATTATGAATAGAAATAAAACCGAAGTAATGATAGTTACAG
Source organism: Ichthyophis bannanicus (assembly GCA_033557465.1). Lineage (NCBI taxonomy): Eukaryota > Metazoa > Chordata > Amphibia > Gymnophiona > Ichthyophiidae > Ichthyophis > Ichthyophis bannanicus. Next base: position 208,446,221 of record CM066043.1, on the reverse strand, counting down.
AGGGGTGGGTGATCAAAATGAGTGCTCTAAAAATTGAGTCTCACAATCTCTACAGTAACTAAGGTAATTCATTTGGGTGCTGTATTGGATTGGATGTTGTACTGGATTCAGCAAAGTCTTAATGAACTGATAAGGTCTTTATATTTTAAGTTAAGGTTGTTACCCTCAAGTGCAAACATCTTTGCAACTGATGATTTTAGGATTATGTTGCAATCCATTTGCCTTTCTGATGGCATTATTAGGGTATGACAAAAATTTCAGAACTCAGCAGCTCATATTCTCTGGTAATTCTCATTCAAAGATCACATTTCCCCGATATTATAAAACACCTTACATTGGCTTCCAGTGGCACGGAGAATAACATTTAAAGGTACTACCTTTGATACACACAGGAGATTCAGCCCCATGTGATGTGGCTGTATAAACTTTCTCTGGTTTTAAGATCAGCGGGCACTCAGTGGTCGTATGTGCTATGCACATTTGTGTGAACATAGGAATTGAATATTTTAAATTGAATGGAACAAGCTCCCCTTGTCACCCAGACTGATACACTGCATTAACATTTTTTTGAAAGCAGTTTAAAGCATGCTGATTTTCAACAAGCTTTTTGTTAGATTTGATATTTTCAGTGCCATTCACATTGATGGATTGCACAACATTTTTTGAAACTAGTTAAAAGCAATTTTACTTTTAAAAGCTTCTGTCAGATTTGATTGTTATTGCCTATGGATATTTGTGTTTTAAAAAAGTATATAAAAAGACCCACCTGACAAGTCAAAAGAGTCTAACCAAAAACCACACTCAAAAAAACAAATATAAATGAAGGGAAAATGGAGACCACAGGCATCAATTTGTATCCCTAACCTCGGGTCTGATTGCCCAAGCCTCATTACATGACTCCACTTCCCAACTACACACATGTGGAAAAAAAAAGTCACTATATGGCTGCAAAGCTCCTTCAGCCTAAATTCATCCAGTGATAACCGGGAAGTCTACAAAGCTTTCTGGTACTTGTTGGAAGACAGACAACCCAAACGAATCTGCCACTATAACAGCTCGTTTCAGAGCTTTCCTCCTGTTTCGAGGTTAGAATGTAGAAACATAATATGCACGCAAGACTGTCCAACCAATCAATATTCAGCAGCATATTATAATATTTACAATTAGTTATTCCATTCGATCATGAAACATTTCAGGCTGAAATCCTCGCCCTACGCCATACCTTCAACTCTAGCTTCATCTGGTGTGATGGTTGCACACTTCACAGCTACATTGTACTTCTTGGTGGCCATTGCAGAGTCTATAGTCACTTGGTCACTGGTCTGGTCACGATTTGGAAGACCCAAGTCAAAATATTTCAACTCTATAGCCACATTAGGCAGTATGAACTAGAAAGAGAAATAAAATGATAAACACAGTCTGATGTCAAGCACTGTACATGCCAAGGTGGCAGAACCATGTAACTCCTGAACTGGACCCTCTTAATCGGAGGTTTGCTGAAAATGCTGTGAAGACCCCAGGGAAGGGGAAGAAGGACATCATTACTTAAGAGTGACCAATTCCAGCAGGGCTAGTGCAAGGAATTGTGTACCCTGGGTGAATCTTCAGCCTTACACCCCCCTCCCCACCTCAAAACCACATGGGATTGTCAAACTCAAAAATAATGATCATCCTTTCTACAATAATCCTGTAAAAAAATAAACAGGTCGATAGAGAGAGAGTTGTATATCAATTTAAAAAATTAACTCACAACCCTTTTTATATAAAAAAGTTTGTCCACTCTTCCTTTGGGTAAAAGGATGCGCTGACAAGTTGTCTGGCTGTTAGATCTATTGCTTTGTACTACAGCCGTCTTTTGCTCTACTCTAGAGGATGTTGCCTTAGGTAACTGCTTGGTCTTTCAACCAAGCTATGTAACCCGTGTACAACCGCAGTCCTTCCAAAGATTGCTCAGCGCATTTCATACTGTGGTTCCACATTACCTTTTCCTTGATGAATTCCCAGATGATGCGGGTCATCTCATCCCCATCCATCTCCACCACTGGGTTTGCAACAGTAATCCTTTTGTCTGCATCTGCGAGGGAGTGGAAAGAACACCCCATATCAAAACAAAACAAGTTTTCCAGGCTCACCCCCAAACAATCCTTACACTGCTTGTATCACTAACTGTAAAATTTACCCCTTTTATTAGTGCCACAAATAAACTTAGCAGCTATTAACACCATGCAAAGTCAAAACTAGCCACCTATTTGTCTACCTTTTGAGAACCTGACAGGTACTTGTTACCTGGATTGGTCAGTGTTGAAAATCAGGATATTAGGCTTGATGGACCTTTGGTCTGACCCAGTATGACGACATTATGTAACCCACACTTTCAAATACACAGCAACACTATACAAGAGAAAGGCATTTCAGAATGCTGGGGAAAAGCTTTTCTGGATCAATTTAAAAATAAAGGCATGAATTACAACAGCATGAAGATCCAAGGAACCACTGGATGCAGTACACGGCAAAAAGAGCTAAAGCACCACACACTGGGATCAATTTAAGCACAAGACATTCCTATATTTTCTAAAACTTGTGGCACACCAATCTCTGTAGTAGGCAGTTTACAGAGAACTCAAAGCCCAACCCCCCCCCCCGAGAAACAGAGCCAGTGTGGGGGGGGGGGGGGGAGGAGGGGGAGAGCAGCTACTGTGTACCGCAGAAAGGAGGTCATTAGATTAAGTGTGTGATCCTTTTGGTTTTATAGCTTTTAGACTTTTGCAACCTCCAAGGGCCACATCCTCAAGAGGAGCTTCTGCACATTTAAGAGCCACAACGGGCATCTTCCTTATTGCTGCAAAGTGCTGAGCACAGTCCATCTACCAATCTGGACCCAATAAATCGGGCAGTGGTGATTTCTGTATGTCAGAAGGCAAGCCAATGGACCATGTCAAACTGGTTGGGAAATGGTCACCTTAGATTACTCATGAGAAAGTCTATTACATCTACATCTGTAAATTGATTCAAGAGAGCAGTGGTCAAGAAGTTAAACTTTTTGTAGCAGTGAAAGGGGGCAAGGGGTAATTTTGTTTTCAGTCACTCCCATACAAAGAACAGATTGCAGGCTTGCTTGACTTGTGTTGCCCAATCAATATTTAAAAAACTGATGGCAGAATAAAATCTCACTATGGCATGGCAAACCTCAGAATTTTTTTTATCCCTAGATATCAAGCTAGTAATTTTTATATTAAACTAGTTCTGAAAAAGGCTTTTTGAGCAAATAAGTGCTTATCCTGTGGTGTAGCTAACATCATGCAATTAGCTGCACAAATTAAGACTGGCTGTATGTCAGCCTTGTAATTTAAGGCTCAGTCACAGCTGTACCAAAACTCAATGATTGGCAAGGTCTGATCATTACTATACATGCCCCAGTCGGTTTAAAAAAACCCTCCACAACCAAAAAAACCCCTAAACTAAAAGCATTCATTATGTAAGTTGAAGACAAAAAAAAAAAAAAGAGGGGGGGGGGGGTTGATGAAATTAAATTAAATTGTAGGGGGGAAAGATAGCAAGAACAGGACAGCACCAAATTCACATCCTTGCCAAATTCCCAAGTATACTGAAACAGCGACATCGCCACATCACCAGGTAGCTAGAATGACTCTTAAAGCTTGAGCAGAGCAAGACACCCAAAAGCAAAACCCTGATACTCCCAAAGCATCACAGAGCCCTTAAACCACAAGGTCACTATGCAACTGGGGGACAGAGGGAGGGGACCCAAAGCAATCACCAGTGTCACACCATCAACCTGCTGCTTTGTTCTGTGCACAGGAGTTAGCCAGCTGGAGCAAGTTTAAACAGAACGGTCCTTAAAAGCTACCAGCACAGGTTTTTCCACTAACACAATGAGTCAGTTATCTGTTTCTTCCCAGCAATTCCAAGCGCTGTCTCCTCCATACAGAGCTGTGGCGAAACTAGCAGCAGATTTTGAATGCCAGGATAACACCCCCCCCCCCCATGCCCTTGCTCAAGAGCCAACATTTCTTAGTGTTTTATTTACACATTCCTGACACCCAGCTCCATGGCAAGATGCCCCCAGCTAAGTGTTGCAAAACAAAAAAAATCTATATGATGCCAAAAAGGCACGTACTCTTGAGGTTTTCTAATTTCAGTTCTTAAGTTATCGTAGTACAAGACTTAAAAGCAATTCTGTATCCTTAATTCAAGACGATCGCCGAGTTTTACAGTAAGCCATGCCAAGAGGTAATGGATGTTAAATAGTATGTAAGGAAGCAGGGCCATACCAGGGGCTGTGTGAGTGCTGTGACTGCACAGGACGCAAGTACAGAAAGGGGTGCTGATATTAATCGCTGGGTTTCCAGGAAGCTCAGAAAGAATGAGTTACTGCACGTGGTTGGGGCGGAGGGGGCATCAGATTTGTTAATCGCACAGGGTGCATTTCTAGCTTGATGTGATGCTGTAAGAAAGTCAGAGTGCAGAATAAAAGGGTTATGCCACATTCAAACTAGAGATTCAACTCTAGCCACCTTACGGAGCAGGCTAGATGACCATGCTGGCATATGCCTTCATTATTATACTAGAGTTATTTCATAACTTAAAGCCACTATCTGTCCCTCTTTTTAAAAGGTCACTTTCTGCCTAGTAAAATTGTCCAAAAAAGATATTTGAAGAATTTTCCAGAGGCGGCTCACAATATAAAAAGCTGGAACAGTGTTACAATTTGTTTTTTCTACCTGTAGATACGCTGGACTGTAAGTTTAAAGACAGGAGGCCATGTGACCCACATATTTAAAAGCTCCTCAGTGACAAATGACGCTAAGGTCTCCTTCTCTATAGGAGTACAATTAAAGTTAAAAGGTATAGAGCAGAGACCAGGATAGATTCCAAAACAGTCTGGTGCTTTCCTTGTAATTTTAGTCTCTAGCTATAAATACCAGCGGCAGACTTCTCAAACTTGTGGCACACTTGCCTAAATTAGGATGTATTTTCATATTAAATAGTGAAAGTGTGCATATTTTATATAAAACTAACTACATGCATATATGTAAGGAAAAGCTTATATTATTGGGATTTCAGCAAGAGGAGGAAAGAGAAGGTATTAAATCACAGAGAGAGGGAAAGGAGGAAAAAATATCAGGAAACAGGAAGGATGGCTCAGACTGGAAACAGCAATTTCACCTGTTTTAGCCAGTCGAATGACTTTGTGTAATTCAGAGATGTTCAACCAATTGGTCTGGCTTTGCAGCCCCCAGTGGGAGCACCAATTACTCTGTACAACACAAAAAAGTGTGGGCAGCACTCAAGACTAAATCATGTCAGTTTGCTCAACAGTCATGACCACAGTGCTTTACACTGTTTGCAGCTAGTGATATCTTATGCTGTGTCAGTGTATCTTTTCACCCAATTAGGCAAAGTGAATAAGGAGAATTATTCTAGATCCATTATTGCAAGTTTCATCCTGAAGTCCAACTAGAAAGTTCCAAAGTAATATAAAAACTTGAGTAATTTAAATGACATATTAAGCTCAAAGGAGGTAAATAAGTGCTTTTAGAATGAAGAGAGCATACCCGGTGCCTATAAGATATTGGCAGTATAAATACCTCATTTCTTTCATATAATTTTCATCAAGGAAAATGTGGATTTGTTGGGAGATTTATATTGAATTGTTTGAGAAAAGAAAAAAAAATGGTCAGCTTTTATTTTTGTTGAGAACAAAAAGATGGTCATGGAAACTCGTACATCCTGGTTTGTTGGGCATTCACTGGCTGCAGAATCGATATTTTACAGAGACTGTACCAGGATATGGCAAAAGCAGTGCATTGCCTGTACACACACTATGCAAAATATGCACATTGAAAAAAAGAACCACCCGATATCTGGAATACCAATGTACCTCATGTACAAATATGCCAATATATATAAAATGTCTACAGTCAAGTAGACTGCCCATGATTTAACAGCAGCAGCAGCGCTGCCGCCGCCTCCTCCTTTAACCCTGCATTCAAATCAACCAATGTGATCACCTCCAATCTTCCTGCCTCCTCCTTCCCTTTCATGCACTAGATTATCTACCCAGCAGGCATAACACTGAACACTATCACAGAAGAGTGGGCTCATTTTTTGCTCCTCAGACCAACTGAATCCACAGTTAACAGGTGTTAAGCCTCAGGTTGTGTTGCATCCAGGTTTAAGAGCTAACGCCTTCATTACCTTTAGATTGAAATGAGCAATGCACTGGCATCTATACAATCCATTGCAGGGTTCTGTTGTGCACTAAATTGTTCTGTGGAGAGTGGCCATAAAAATACGGTGTGCAGAACCCATGCCAAGCTGTCTGCAAAGCCTCCTATACATGCATTACATCATTCTCTTGGCGCAAGAGAAAGCCACCTTTATTTGGGCTGCAGGCAGATGTAGTGAGGCAACACATTACTTGATATATGTAGAAAGGGAGGAGAGCGCAGCAAGCAATATCCCTTTAATGGATTAAAAAAAAGGCCATTTTTAAAAGCTAAACCCCCTTCATCCTTTGCATTAATTTGATAGCATGTAGCCCTCAAAAGGTCACAAATGCATTTAGCCGTCAAATCTGTTGACCTCTGAATATCTGCTTATAAGGAAAAGCTACATTAAGGCTTACAAAATTACCCAAATATTTTACATTAGAAATCCTTTATTCCCCTACTTGAATTGATCTTTTCAGCTGCTTGATGACTCAGCATATCCATACACTCGACTTTCTAAAAGTAGTATGAAGTCCAGTTCTAACCAGGTATTCTGCTTCCACTGTGAAAGTCATAACACTTACTTCTCCAAGTCACCTTGAAGCCATGCCTCCACCCACTAAGTTTCAACCCAGGCCTGCAAAAGTGCCCTTGGAGGAAGGTACCATTCAATACAGACTAGAAACAACTTTCCCTAAACTACACTCCTGTCCCAAAACGTAGGGCTCCAAATGTCATTTTCTGTCCTGAACAGCTCCCATACAAGTCCAGTTTGGTGCTATTTTAACAAATCTGAAAGACACTGTACATAGTCCACATAAGAGGCCTGCCAGAAGCACTAGACTAGTACAGCAGCTCAGACTAAGGGGGAGGAACGGATTTAGCTCATACCTTTCTCAGAAATTTAAGACCAGTTTATATTCGTATGCAGTAGGTATTTGTTCTTTTGGGCTTCCACAGCTGGTATGATAAACATTTGCAGTTTTCTGTGTCAAGCTGCATCTTCGTAACTGGAAGATGACGTTGCTCACCTGTGGCTTTCTTCAGGGTGAAGTGGTTAAGCAGCGGTTGTCTGTTCTTTTATATAGCAATCCTCAAACCTGATTGGCAGAATTGAGGCAGGAAGTCTGAATTTGAGGGAAAATCCGTTGGAGATAGACCTCTTTTCCTATAGATTGGAAGGTTCTCTGGTGAATATAAAAATGCTTTCCCTATAGTTTCTTTAAATGTTCTCTTGGGCTTCCGCAGCTAGTATGATCAACTTTGCAGTTTTCCAGGTCATGTTGCAAAGTTTAACAAGAAAATGTGTGTTATTGAGTCGTGCCAATTCCTAGCTACCCTTATGGATTGCTGCGATTACTCCTTTGTTTTCTTGGCAATGTGCAACCAGAAGTAGATTGCCAAGCCTTACTTCCTTGCAGTAAGCCTACAGCACCAGGTCTTCCAAGGTGATCTCCCAAATAAAAATAAAGAGTAAGGGGTGGATTCAAAACCAGGGGAGGGAGAGAGACTGTCAGATCAGGAATGGAGGCAACAGCTGGGGGGGGGGGGGGATTAAGCAAGTCAGCACAAAGCAAAGGTACCATAATAGTTTCTTTCCACGCAGATCACTAAGAAATAAAATGGAAACTAATGCCGAGAAGAGGGGAGAGGCATAATGCAACCTGGGAAGTACGTCTTGTTCCATAGGGCACATGCTTTCAACCACATTTAGATCATGCTTGCTTACAAGTTTGACAAAACCCAGACTTCTTGTACTGAGCATGATGGAGATTTAAAGGGACACCTTTGAGACAGCACAGTTCCTTGTGATTGTGATTATATATATAGGATCATTTCCTTCAAGGAGCTAGAAAGCAGTCTACTAGGACTCAAACATTACCATAACATGATTAAGGTCTGCAGGGATACTGCTCACACTGAGTTTTCAGGCTCTTGCCAAAATGCCTATATGTTAAAGGCAGAATCCCTATACGAGTACAAGTGTGCTTCGGATCCAGTGAGAGCATTTTAGGGGGCAAGTACTGAAATCACTATAGTTTCCAGTGGTGTTAGTAAATTCTTCAGGAGATCCTAGCATTTCATGGTATGCCACTTGTCTCCTTGTCTAATGATTAGCCTTTATTGGCCTTGCTATTAACTCCCTAACTCCATTGAAAGAAATAGATAAACCAGATGTATTACAACTATTTGATAAACTGAAGAGTAGCAAATCACCTGGACCGGATGGTATACATCCAAGAGTATTTAAAGAACTGAAATGAGATTGCAGACCTACGTTTAATAATCTGTGAAGGGTTCCAGAGATGATCTGGGAAACTAGACCGGAGAGCCAGACATCAGTGCTGCACAAAATGGCAGAAACCATTATAAAGAATAAAATTACTGAACATGTAGATAAGATACACAAGACTTTCCTTGGTTAAATCTGTTATATTTTTTGAAGGTGTGAATAAATGTGTAGAGAAAGGTGAGCCAGTCGATATAATGTATCTAGATTTTCAGAAAGCCTGCAACAAGGTAGAGACTCTTGGCCAAAATTAAAGAGCCATGGGACAGAAGAAAGTGTAATAGTGTGGATCAGAACTGGTCAAACGATGGAAAGCAGAGTAGGGCTAAATGGCTAATTTTTCAATGGAGAAAGGTGAATAGTGGAGTACCCTGGGGATCTGTACTGGGCCTACTACTTAGTAATATCTTCATAAATGACCTGGAAATGGGAATGAGTGAGGTGATCAAATTTGCAGGTGTAACAAAATTATTCAGTTATTAAAACAGAGGATTGTTAAATGCTGCAAGAGGATCTTGATAAATTGGAAGACAATGTCCAAATGGCAGATAAAATTTAATATGGACGAGCAAAGTTATGCATTTAGGAAAGAGCACAAACTACGGTTACACAATGAAAGGTTCCACATTAGGAACCATCACCAAGGAAAAGGATTTAGGCATCATAGATCGTGTGTTGAAACCCTCTGACCAGTGTGCAGCGGTGGCCAAGAAAACAAATAGAATGCTAGGAATCATAAGGAAAAGAATGAAGAATAAAACCAAGTATATTATAAACCCTTTGCATCATTCCATGGTGCAAACACCTTGAATATTGTGTGCAATTCTGGATGCCATATCTAAAAAACATCTCCCCTCAGCCGTCTCTTTTCCAGGTTGAAGAGCCCTAACCTTCTTAGCCTCTTCATAGGAGTATCCTTCCATCCCCTTTACCATTTTGGTGGCTCTTCTCTGAACCTTTTCTCTTATAACGCTATATCCTTTTTAAGACACGGCCACTAGAATTGCACACAATATTCAAGGTGCGGTCTCACCATGGAACGATATAATTTGTTTTATTTTCCATTCCTTTCCTTATGATACCTAGCATTCTATTTGCTCTCCTGGCCGCTGCACCACACTGGGCCGAGGGTTTTAACATGTTATCCACAATGACGCCCAAATCTTTTTCCTAGGTGGTGGTTCCTAATGTGGAACCTTGCATTGTGTAACCATAGTTTGGGTTGTTCTTCCCTAGGCGCATAACTCTGCACTTGTCCACATTAAATGTCATCTGCCATTTGGATGCCCAGTCTTCCAATTTATCAAGATCCTCTTGCAATTTTCCACAATCCTCTTGTGTTTTAACAACTTTTAGTTGTGTGTCATCTGTAAATTTGATAACTTCACTCGTTATTCCCTTTTCCAGGTCATTTATGACCGTCAAAAAGCAGCAGACCCAGCACAGATCCCTGGGGTACACCACTATTCACCTTTCTCCATTGGGAAAATTGGCCATTTAGCCCTACCATCTGCTTTCTACCTTTTAACCAGTTCCTGATCCACAATAGTACACAGCCTCCTATCCCATGACTCTCTAGTTTTGCCAAAAGTCTCTGATGAGGGACATTGTCAAAGGCTTTCTGAAAGTCCAGATACACTATATCAACCGACTCACCTTTGTCCACCTGTTTCACACCTTCAAAAAAATAAAAAATACATAACAGTAAGACAAGATCTTCCTTTTCTAAAGCCATGTTGGCTGTCTCCCATTAGGCCATGACTATCTACATGCTGAGTAATTTTGTTCTTTATGATTTCTACCATTTTTCTCTGGTACTGACATGAGGCTCACTGGTCTGTAGTTTCCTGGATCACCCCTGGAACCCTTTTTAAAAATTGGCGTTACATTGGCGATCCTCCAATTTTCAGATATTACAGATGATTTTAATGAAAGTTCACAGATTACTAATAGCATGTCTGCAATCTCATATTTTAGTTCTTTCAACACCCTTGGATGTATACCATCCGGCCCAGGTGATTTGCTACTCTTCAGTTTATCTAATAAGTTGTAATACATCTTCCCGATGTTTCCTTCAATTCTTCCGCACCTTTAAATACCAGTTCAGTCATGACATTACAGAATCTCAATCCTAGCACACCTCTCAAACAGCCCCATTTTGTATATATGTATATAGCTCATTATGTAAATAGTTCACCGATATAATCTAACGCACTGCCCCACACACTACACTTCTCAGTTCTCACAATGCATGCTACAAACCACACTTTTGATTTTGATTGATGTGCCACACTGCCTTGATTTAACGATAAGGTGGTATACTAAATCCTTCTAAATAAAAAAATAAATAGGTAACATCCCTACATCTTCCTCAGTAAAGACCAAAGCAAAGAATTCAGTCTCTCCGCTATCAACTTATCGCCTCTTAGTGCCCCTTTAACCCCTCTATCATCTAATGGACCAACTGACTTCACACGTTTTTTGCTACAAATGTACTTGAGTCTTTCACATTTTTGCTTCCGCAGCAAGCTTCTTCTCAAATTCTCCTTTTGCCTGCCTTATCAATGCCTTGCATTTGACTTGACAGTGCTTGTGCTGTTTCCAGGTTGTGTCGTTTGGCTCTTTTTTCCCCCCATTTCCTGAAAGATGCTTTTTTGGCAACAGCCTCTCTGACCTCACCTTTATACCATGCTGACAGTTTTTTGGACTTCCTTCCACTTTTCTTAAAGTGTGGAATACAGCTGGTCTGGGCTTCCAAGCTAGTTTCAACACCACCCAAGCTTGATGTAAGTCTAACCTTTGCAACTGCTCCTTTTAGTTTTTCTTAACTATTTTCCTCATTTTATCATAGTCTCCCTTTCAAAAGTTAAAAGGTAATACTGTGGATTCTTACTATCCCTCCTCCACTAATTAAATCAAATGTGATCATGCTATGATCACTATTGCCAAGTGGCCCCAACACCCTTATCTCTTGCACTAGATCTGGTGTTCCACTAAGGACTAGGTCTAATACGGCTTCCCCTCTGGTCGGTTCATGAACCAGCTGATCCAAGAAGCAGTCATTTCTTTCATCTAGGAACTTTATCTGCCTAGCATGTCCTGCGATACCGGGGTAATTGAAATCACCCATTACTGCGCTGTAACTTGTTAGCTTCCTTGATTTCTTTGAGCATGCCATCATCCATTTGTTCATTCTGGCCAGGCAGTCGATAGTACACCCCCACTATCATTGCCTTCCCCTTTTTACATGGAATTTCAATCCATAGAGATTCTACAGCAAATTTTGTTTCCTGCAAAAAACTTTAATCCTTTCTGACTCAATGCTCTCTCTAACAGAGCGCAACCCCTCCACCAATTTGATCAGCTCTATCATTACAAGGTTAGATATGATTGGAATATCAGAGACATGGTGGAAGGAGGACAAGTGGGACATTTTCTTATGTCATTGGTACTGACATGTACCAAGACAGACTCCTCCCCAGCACTATCTAAGACCTTATCTATGGTACGCTACCTTCGCACCAGGCAGGCATGTTACCAGGTGATTCTCACATCCACCAGCCACTCAGCTATCTACATGCCTAAAATCACCAACTATAACGGCTGTCCTAACCCTTCCCTCATGGCCCTGGAGAAACATCTTCGGTGTGAGAGGGTTTTACATCACCTGGAGGACTGGTCCTAGTTACAGGATCACTTCCTGCCACACCAGGGTGATGCTCTCCTTTCACGTGACCTCTCTCCTCCATGGCAACAGGGATGCTGCCAGACTGGAGGTGGGACTTCAGATTAGCTTTAATATAAAGTCGTCCTTTCAGAAAATTCCCATAAGTATATACTCACAATTGCAGATCTCTCCAGAAGCAGCAGTCCCTTTTTCTTTTTTTTCCCCCACTGCTTACCCGGGATAAGCATTGTGTACCTGTGTACAGTTTTGGGAACCTGAGAGGTACTTGTAGCCTGGATTAGGCCACTGTTGGAAACAGGATACTGGGCTTTTCTGACCCAGTATGACATTTATGATCCTATGCCATTGCTCCTGTCTGAAGAGCCTTGGTCCACCAGGTCCTCGACAAAGTACTCTTTTCAGCTGCTGCAAAAAATGGATGGCTTACTGCACCAGAGATTCCTTGGCCTTGCACCACCGACAGTCAGTAACATGTTTCTCCTGTGCTGCCCATTTCACAACATTTGTCTCTGCCAGTCTTCCTTGGCCAGAGATAGTGATGTAGAGGTAGAAGAGATTCAGAGGAGGAAATGCAAGATCGAGCTGCTGTTGTGATGAATTTTGCCATCCTTTTTTCAGGAGCTTCTCTACTGAATGCCCACTTGTACTGCAGAACTGCTTTCTCTCCTGCCTGATACACACCTCTACTTTTCCAAAATTTCTTTGCCATAATTTAAGCCGTCTTGAGTTGTGAGGCCTGTTTAGGACCGGAGTGGGCCTGGTTTTGACATTTACATCCCTGTAAATACACTTTTCATACAGAAATCAGAACTAAATCTCCATGCTCGCAGTACAGTATGATCAGGACAGTCTCAACCTGACCATTGTGAGGACTGCAGAAGGGCGGAAGTGTGTGGAAGCTGTTTTGGGATGCTTGCCATTAGTATGGACATAGAGGGGATAATTTTATAAAGCATTTTCAGCTTATAAATCATGTTTTACATGCAGAAAACCACCAGAATAAAATTACATAGCCAAATATTAGTGTATAAGCCTGCATGCCAACCAGATGGTGCATACTTAAGTCCACTGTCCAAACAGTCCCAGGGGCACAGGTTGGGAAGAGCTGGGGGGCGGAGGAGTTGCAGTGTCAGGCATAACCAATAGAAAGGAAGAAGAGAAAACTCCTGTACAGATGATATGTGGTACTGCCTCACTTGATGTACTGTATTTAGTTTTGAAGGCCATATTTCACTTATGATATAAGAGTGTGGGTGCAGTCAGAACAGCCTCCTCCCTATTCGCCCCCTCAACCTACCTCACTCCCTACTTTGTACAAAGCCCCTCCCCAAGTCAAAGAACATACATACGCACGTGCGAAGGGGTTGGAAAGAATTCCATGAGGCATGCTTTCCGCATGCGTTTCACAGAAAGCACGGCAGATGCATGAACCCACTCCTGAAGAGATGGTGGAAGCAAAAATTGTGTTGGAATTCAAGCAGGGGTGGACTATATACACAATGCCTAAAAAAAGGGCTGGCCCAAGGGTTTCTGCTGCTCCAGGCAGAAGCCCCACCCATGCCACCCCCAGCTGCACCACACTAACACCGATTCTGGTGGCAGGGGGGGGGGGGGGAGCGCATCTCAGTGGCAAGCCATGTGCTTCAGTACACACAACCTGTCACTTCTGACTCCCCTCCAATATAACTGTGGGTTCAGAAGCAGCAGGTCTTTGTGCTGAAGCACACTGCCTGCCACCAAGCTCAGCCACCCTCTCCCGCCACCAGAATCTAAGGCAGCCTTTTCTAGATTTGGTTTTTGCTTCAGGTATGTTGAACTTGATATACAAAATGATATTTGAAAAACAGATTTAGTGGTCCAATATTTGAGACTTTCTATATGGCCTTTTCATAAATTGCATCTTGTAAGGGATTTCAGGTGCTCATCCAGTACCGTACCTAGTCCTGTGCGAGCGGCGCAGCCACACAGGATGCAAAGGCTTAAGGGGCGCATTTCGGCTGCCTGCTCTTGCCCTGCCGCCACTGAGAGAAGAAAAAGTGACAGCGGCAGGGCAACAGCAGGCAGCCGAAATGTGCCCCTTAAGCCTTTTCACGGCACTTTAAGCAGGTCTGGTCCCTCCATCCTCTGACATCACATCAGAACTGGGAGGGACAGATCTGCTTAAAGTGCCAGCGACTTGCACATTCTGCCTGCCTGCCCACACACACACACTTTCTCTACCTTCACCACCCCAAAACAGACAAAGTCTCACCTCCTCCACAACTTAATAGTCACTGGGGACGGAGGAGAAGAAAGATTCTTAATGTCAACTTCTTATCCTTTTTAAATATAAAACAGAAGCCTTTACAGCAGGGTGATAATCCTAGACAAATATTGGTTGGACACCTCGCAAAACAGCTTTGTAATTAAACCATTGACAAAATTCAAAGGAGTATTGGACAGTAGTAAATAGTGGTATGCAATTCAAGTCACTTATTCAGTTCAATGAGAACAGTGACCGAAGATAACAGAAAAGGTATTTATACCTGGATAGATGCCAGTACTATACCTTCAGGCAAAATAAGCAGTCCTTTGACACTTGTAGTATGCTTGATGCCAAATTTTCAACAGAAATTTTACAGGAAACATTTTCATGATGTATGAACATCTTCCTGTACTAAACAAAAACAAAGTGATACCAACACCTTTTGAGAGGAAAAAGGATTTACGCAAAAAACCTCTGCAGATGTCTACTACAAAAAAAACAAACCCCACACCTCTTCCCACTTTTGGCTACTTAGTTTTCTCAAGCCAGCCCTTGTGTACCCAATAGTCCAGGGGTGGGCAGTTCCAGCCCTCGTGCACCACAATCCAGCCTGGTTTTCATGATAGCCCTAATGAATATTCATGGACCTATTTTCATAGGATGGAAGGCAGTGGATGCAAATAGATCTCATGAATATCCATTAGGGACATCATGAAAACCAGGCTGGATTGTGGTGCACGAGAGCTGGAATTGCCCACCCCTGCCATAGTCAGTCTGGTTTTTAGGATAGCCACGATGAACATGCATGAAATAGATTTGCATGCAATGAGGTAGGGCATGAAAATCTCATGTATATTCATTGCGGGTACCCCAAAAACCAAACTAGCTACACGTTACACCATGATTGATTGACTTAAACACTGCCCTACGTCACAAGGTTATTCTAAACCAGGGGTTCTCAACTCGGTCTGTGGAACATACCTAGCTAGTCATGTTTTCAGGATAACCCTAATGAGTGTGCATTAAAGATTTACATGTACTACCTTTTTATGCAAAAAAAAAAAAGAAAGTCCCTACATATCATTGAGGTTATCCTGAAAACCCTACTGGCTGGGTGTGTCCCAAGGATGGGTTGAGAATTATAGTACTAAACCAGCTAAAAATGGTTTCAGATGTTCCCTAGTAGTTAGCAATGCCACAAGGGAAGTCCAATAGTTCAAAACCTGCTAATTTCCAACAAACTCCACAGAATCTGCTTGCTGCCTGCACTTAAGGAAGCAACATAAGCAGCACAATCCCTTAGCACAGCAGTTTCTCCCAGATTTCCCCACACTAATCTACCCCCAATGTAAGACAACATTTTATCATGGAAAACCAGAAGTAAAACCATCACGCTATGACACTATGCTTTTGCCTTTACCTTCTACAAGGGAATTTGTTTCCATCACCACAGATGTAACTGCAGCAGCTCAAGTCCACTGAGGCCATGTCCCCCTTTGGCCCAGGCAATGCCCTCCATGGAGCACTTAACGATACCACCACAGAGGTGTTCCGTGCCAAAGGAACACATCCAAGGAGAAGATCCTGCTCCTTGGGGCAACTCCCATGTTCTCAATTCAGATTCAGTCTTTGGCTCATCTTTCTGATTTGTTCTTTAAAAATCCTGGAGCTTGCCAACAGCTCTGTTTTGTCAGCTTCAGCCCCATAGTTCTTCCCAATCCTGGTGCTCTGGGGACACCACACAGCTCCAGCACCTACATATCTGCCCCGCCAGATAAGACATCTCACATGCATTGCGAGGTTAGCATCAAGACCTTCTGGGCCGAAAGGATGCTATTAGAACATGCTTGCATGCTGACACTGAAGTTCTAGAGCGATCTGCAGAGCTGCGGCATAAGCTTTTGTTACACTGTCTGGCCCAGCCCTGTAGTATCAGGCTGATGGGGCCTTAGGATCCCTATCAGTCACAACACCCCCCCCCCCCCCCACTACCACCTCAACTAGGAATTTGACTGTCAGCCAATGTAGTCCTCTCCTGCACCCCAAAACTGTGTGGCTCAGATGTCCTGAAAAAGGTTCCAAATGCCATGTCCAGTTGAGGTCCAAATGATTATGCATGTCTGTGTCCTGTGTGGTTGCACCACTAGCACAGGCTTAGGTATGGAGCTGGATACAAAGACACCATGTTTTTCAAATTTATAATTTACCGTTTCATCCGGTTATTCAGTTTCCTACCCACACACAGCAAGACATACTTTAGATGTTATCTTTTCCCTCTTGATGACCTCCCTCTAATCAGCCTCTCAGCTTTACCCTGCAGTTTATCTGATCATTGCCATGGTTTTACCATCTTTTAATACCTGGGAACACCACCAAATTGATTTACTGGCATTCCCATGCCTACCAGAAGCCTGAACTCCCAGATCTTCAGACCTTTAGTCTCCAGCTTATGTCCTTTCCTGTTGACTTCCAGCTATTGACCCTTTCAGAACAAATCACTCTTCAAATACTGTTCTTAAGCCTCCTCATATCAGAAGCACCCTCATCCTAAATGAAAGCAACATCACTGGTATCATGCCAGCCTCTCACTAATTAAACGAGAGCTTCTAAAGACCAAACATAAGTGGTGGTGCCGCAAAACAGTTGACCCAATAACCCAGCTCAGACAGCAGCAAAGGTTTTATAAAAAGGTAAAAAAAAAAAAAAGAGGAAGAACCTACTATTCTAGAACTACTGACAATGCCCAAAGACAGAAAATGGGTATTTTCCTCCCTAACCGAGACACTAGTTCTGCCCCTGCAATCAATCATTTAGCACTTTTAGTCTTTATCTTGGCCACTCACTACAGTAAGAAAATTGCCGATATCCAAGCCCCTCTCCCAGCCACAGCCAGACCAGTATCTGCCATCTAGCAATTTGTCCCTTCAACATGACCCTTCTCCAAATCCTTATAGCACTTGATGTAATTTCAACCACATATCCAAGTTCAAGCTCCAAAATGCAATCAGACCTACAACGTTCATTCTATCCTATTCCCTCCAAATAGCTGAGGCTCCACCCTTGACCTGTCCCCCTACATTCTTTCATGATTAATACCAATTTACAGACTAGACCAGTTCCTGATGCTTGGAAGCAGGTGCTGGTCTACCCAAAACCAATGACGCCATCAGGCCCAGAAAATTGCCTTGCATCAAGGCCATCTTACCTCTCCAAGAATGTGGGGGGAAAAAAAAAAAAAAAGTCTCACAAAAGTTACACAATTACCTGAATATAAAAAGCTCTACACCCCCTGTCAGTCAGGATTTTGGATCTATCACAGCAAGTACAGTTAAAAGAGCTCTCCTCAGCTAGATGCTGGACAAATAGCTATCATTGTTTTTTTGACTGGCTACATCAAAAGCTGCTGAGAGATCCAACTACTTATCTCCGGACTTTCTGATTTAGGTATTTCTAATACAGTTTTACAGCAGCTCGAGTCTTTTCTATACAAGAGTATCCTCCAAGTTAAATGTTCAATACCTCCTACTTCAGACACCTTACTCCTGTCCTCAGAAGTACTTCAGGATTCTCTTTTCCACCTCAGCCCGTCTTAAAAAAACCCCAAAAAAACCCAGAAAGACTTCAAGTCAATACTGACTCCTGGCAACCTGCAGCCCGTGTTTGCTTGGCAAGGTATGAGCAGAAGTAGATTGCCTGGCCTTTTCTTCCAAGGCGATGGAAAGTAAAGTGACTTGCCCAAGGAGCACCAGTGGGAATCAAACCCTCATCTCCTGGGTGCTAGGCTGTTGCTCTATCCACTAGGTTACTCCTCCATCTGCTTGCAACTCTTAATACAAGAGTATAACATTACAGGATTCTACTACACAGATGACATACAACTCGTTACTTCTACTATAGCAAGACAGCAGTTAACTGGCTCTCAGTAAAATCAGCTAAAATTAAGCCATTCCAAAACCAAAAGCAATATAGATCACACCACTGATTGTTACAAGAGTAACCATGTTATAACTGCTGCCATTGCCATAAATATCTTGAGTTGTATAGACTCTGAACTGATACTTTAATCAAAGTTTTCTGAGAATGAAAAAAAAAAAAAAAAAAAAGTTATCTAAGTTTTTCAGCACTTCACATTCACAGAGGGGTAGCTTTGTGGTTAGGGCAGCAACCTGGGATCAGAAAGACCACTTGTGGCCTTGGGCACTGCAATCACCTAACCCTCCATTGGCTCAAGTACAGCCTTAGATTGTATGACAGGGAAATACCTACAGCACGCAATTGTAACTTCCCTTGATCTACTTCTGGAAAGGTGAGAGCTAAATATTATTTTAACACTTGTATTACTATTGCAATATCATTTATAATAAATTACTTGTTAAAAATCTCAGATGATGATGCCTTCAGAATGTAGCTGCTGAACTTCATAATGCCACCAAGACCATGCTTACCACCTCTCTCCCCCCCATTAATGAATAAGCACAGGCTTCATTGTTACAGGATGTCTCAAGGTACTCATGTCAGAACACAAAATACCTTGTTAGCTAGTAATGCATGTCTGAATAGAATATTTACTTCTATACTCTCCCAGCTGTACACCCAAAATGCACACTTACGACCCCTACAAAAAAAACAACCCTCAATCGGAGTCTACTCACTCTCTTGCATTTCTCTTTGGCCCCCAACCTTGAACACCTTCCCCTTGTATTTTAAGAGAAGAAACATCACTAAAAAAGTTCATGAAGGGCCTCAAAGCACATTGCATCCAAATACCCTATGAACTTAAAGTAACCCTACAGCAGGCTGGGCTCTTTCATAACCTGTTCTACTCAAATTTTATTGTATGCTTTTTCATTACCCTCTTTTTGCTCTCTCCTTTGAGTTTTTCTACCCCCTTTATTCTCTTTTTAAAACCAGATTTTTAAGTTTGTAATCCACTGACTTTTTTATAAGGCAGTAGTATAGCAAGTGCTTTAAATGATAAAGGATAGCAACACAGGCAGGCAAAACACCAAATCCTTAATTGCTCCCAAATTATGAAAACCATGCCAAACTATGGAATGGGGTTTTACCCCCTTTGCAGCACTGAATCTTAACCCTTTGATCAGCCCTCAGCTGGAGTGAACGCAGGGAAAGTATGTTGCTTCACTTCAGATAAGATTTGCCATACTGGGTCAGACCAAGAGTCCATCAAGTCCAGTATCCTGTTTCCAACAGTGGACAATACAAGCCACACATACTTATCAGGTTCCCAAAAGGTATACCGGTTACATTCTGCTTATCCCAGTATCCTGTTCACCCAAGATTTCCGATGGCCCAACAGGCTCTGTCCTGCTCTCTCAAAGGTCCCTGGCACATGACCTCCTCCTCCCCAACCCCACAAGGGCAGCCTTGGTATCCCAAGTGGGCTGATGCCCTTCCCACCCATCCTGGGGTCAGAAGACAAAAGAAATGTTCATATCTGCCACTGGCACCACCTGACCCTGAGTGACATGTCAGGGCACCTCGCTAGGGAGGTCAGGTACCATTTTCAAAGCCGACAGAAGAAGGGGATGCCAACCCAGGATCTGGTAAGTATTATTTATTTATTTATTTAACTGCATTTATATCCCGCTTTTCACCGGGTCAAAGCGGTGTAACATGTAACATCGGGGGGGGGGTAATTTTTTTAGGGTGGGGCCGTCACCAGGGTCAACATTTAATGATTTGGGTAGACATGGACATGTTTACTTCTAAGTGTTTAGGTCATGGTGTTGTTTCCGTTCAGAGATGTTCACGGAATAGGATTGTCTTGAGCTGTTTCTTAAATGATGTGATGTCAGCGTTGCTCCTGATGTGTTTTGGTAGAGAGTTCCAGAGGGATGGAGCATAGAGTTCGAATGCTCTGTTGCAGGTCCGTTGTGTGGATTTGGTTCTTTTGTAAGGGACAACGATAGAGTTATTGCAGGAATGTCTGGTTGATCTGTTGTGGGATGGTCGAGGCAGTAATGAGTGTAGGGAGGTGATCTGTTTTTGGTGGATAGTTTTGTGGGTGAGTAAGATAGCTTTGTACTTGATTCTTGCTTGCACTGGAAGGAGGTGAAGGTTTCTTAGGATTGGAGTTATGTGGTCCCGTTTTTTTGCATTCTGAATGATCCTTGCTGTAGTGTTTAAGGCAGTACGGAGGGAGCTGGTGTGCGAGGCAGGAAGTCCATGATAGATTATGTTGCAAAAATCCAGATGAGGGAGTGTCACAGCTTGCATCACGGTCCTGAAGTCGTGAGGTTCTAGGAGGGGCCGGAGGTGTTGAATAGTTTTGGCTTTGTGGAATATCATCCCAGCAGTTTTGCTGATTTGTTGTTTGA
This sequence comes from Ichthyophis bannanicus, assembly GCA_033557465.1. Taxonomy (NCBI): domain Eukaryota; kingdom Metazoa; phylum Chordata; class Amphibia; order Gymnophiona; family Ichthyophiidae; genus Ichthyophis; species Ichthyophis bannanicus. The sequence goes on along the minus strand of CM066043.1, from coordinate 208,425,430 downwards.
GGGTGAGAGCTTGGTCGATGATGACCCCTAGATATCTTATTTGAGGCTGGACTTGGATTTGTGTGGTTCCCATGTTGAGGTGGGTAGGTGGTTTGAAATCAGGTTCTTTTGTTACTATTATGGCTTCGGTTTTCTTTATGTTGATGGATAGATTGTTCTCCTGCAGCCAGTTGGCTACGTCATTGAAGCAGGCAGACAGCTGTTCGTTTTTCGGGTTGGTGGTTGTAATTGGTGCGTAGAGCATTATGTCGTCCGCGTAGATGTGGAAGTTGATGTCGTGGGTGCGTATGATTGAGCATAGTGGACGGAGATATATGTTGAACAACATGGCGGATAGGGTGGATCCTTGGGGTACTCCTTGTAGTTGTTGGTAGGGGGGCGAAGTTGTGGAGAGGGTGCGGATCCGTTGCTGTCTGTTAGTTAAGTAGGATCTGAACCATTGGAGTACAGTGTCTTTGATTCCAATTGCTTGTAGTCTGTGTATGAGGATTTCGTGTGAGATTGTGTCGAAGGCCGCTGATATGTCTAGGAAGATCAGGATGTATCCAGAGTTTTTCTCTTGGGTTCCGATGATGAGTGTGTTCATTAGGATGGTCATGAGGGTCTCAACTCCATGTAGTGGTCGGAAACCGTGTTGCTGCGGGTCAAGTATGTCGTTGGTGTCTAGATGATCTTGAAGCTGGTGTTGGACTATCTTTTCTATTATCTTGGTGGCGAGGGGGAGGCTTGCCACTGGTCTGTATGAGGTGGGGTCCGTGGGGTCCAGGTTGTTCTTCTTTATGGTTGGTCGAATGGTTGATGTTTTGAGGGCATCAGGTATGTATCCTTGTTGAAAGGATTCGTTTAGAATGTGAGTCAGTGGGACACTTAGTTCTTCCTTGGTTTTCTTTATCCATTCGGTGGGGCAGGGGTCTAGTGGGGAGGTGGTGGTGTTCAGACAGGAGATGGTGGAGGATATCTCTTCCTTTGAGGTTTCATTGAATGTGTTCCAGTCAGTATTTATGGCGATTCCGAAGTTTGTTCTTGTGGTTGTAGCGCATCGGTGAGGTTGTTGAGGTTGCTCACGAGGGAGGAGGCTGACAATGTCAGATGCTCTTAAGGGCCTCTCTGCAAGGTGCTCTGGACCAGACAGCACTGTAGAGAAGGGGCAAAATCTTCTCTCCCTCCCTTGGTTGGCTTTCTGATCCCTGGTGGTGTACGAGCCAGTCTCTGCTCATGAGCTAACAGGAAGGGAGATTGCTCAATTCCACTACATTAACCCTCTGACATGTTACGGGAGTGGTGTGTACTTTTTTCAGCCACCAGATTATTTTAAAATGGTGCAGTGATAGTCACGCTGTTAGTTTACAGCATCTGAAGTAAAGTTTTCAGCATGGTTTTTTCCCTTCCGATACCACGGCTGCCTTAACAGCTTTGTATTTTCCATCATTTTATGTTTATTTTTTGAACATTTGAGAAGATTAAAAATATAAATAGCAACAATAGTTTGAGTTAGCTAAAAGGCTTTTGTTGGACATTTACCTTTCACCCCATTTTTTGGCACCATTAGTAGGCTTAAAATGTAAGTCCCCTTAGTGCAGCTTGAAACACCGGCATTGTGCTACTTTGGAAGATGCTGTAGCGTAATAAGGCAAGTTTATATATATTTTTTATATTTGCAGGCAGCACCATATGTTACATTGTATTGTTTTGATGGTATGTCTCCTCCTCATGTACAGCTTTTGTTTCTGGTGGTCTGGTACTCTGGGTTTGTACCTACAACTACTAAGTTAGCATTATTTACAATGAGTTTTATCCCCTTGAAAGTTTAAATATGATAAGATGGGTTGCTACATATAAGATTCTCGTTTGCACTATTAGGTTTAAAAACATTGGGCTGATCAATGGCAAGAGTTTCCTCAATATTTACAATACACGTACACAAGTCACTCCCACAAAAATATAACCTACACATAGCACTCCAAAGGTTTTGCACCCTTTGGCAATGTGTGGGTTGTGTTTTTTTTTTTTTTAAATATGGTGGTTATGCACTTGGGAAGAAGAAATCCAAGGGAACCGAACATGATGGGGGGAGGTTGGTGTGCACAGACAAGGAGAAGAACCTCTTGAGTGATTATTTCGGACGATCTCAAGGTGGCAAAACAGTGACAAGGTGGTGGGCAAAAGCCAGAAGGAAGCTGGGTTGCATACAAAGAGGAATTACCAGCAGAAAGGAAGAGGTACTAATGCCACTGTACAAGTCACTGGTGAGGCCTCACTTGGAATATTGGGTTCAGTTTTGGAGACCATATCTCGTAAAGGATATAAAAAGACTGGAAACAGTTCAGAAGGTGGTTATCAAAATGATTTGGAGCCTGCATCAGAAGACATAGAAGAGACTTGAAGACCTAAATATGTACACTCTGGAGGAGAGGAGGGACAGGATTCAGACCTTTAAATACTTAAGAGTATTAATGAACAAACTTTTTTCAAATACGGGAAAGCTGTAAAACTAGAGGGAACAACATGAACCTGCAAGGGGGTAAACTGAAAGGCAATGTCAGGAAATACTTTTTTGCTGAAAGGATTGTGGATGCTTGGAATGCCCTCCCGATGGAAGTGGTCGGGGCAAATACAGTGACAGAATTCAAAACAGCATGAGAGACACAGTGGATCTCTTTATAGCAACAGGATAAAATCAAAACAATTCTCTCTTATATCTCAAGAAATAGGGGTGACCTACATGGAGCGGTAGGTACACCCCTAAACAAAGGCAAGGAGAGGGGCAACCTGCACAGAGCAGCAAGTGCATCTACTCTTGCCACCTTGCTGGGCATACTAGATGGACCATGCTGGTCTTTATCTGCCATCACATATTATGCTACTATAATTGTTTTGTCTCAATATGGTTGCTCCTTGATTTTCATGTTGCTTCCTTCATGTTTTGCAATTATTCTTAATGTATTTTAAGTTAACTTATTGTTCTTATGGATTTTTTATTGTTTTTAACCCTTTATCATTTTATTGTGTATTTGGTAATTTTTTTGTATATATTTTTGGTGGTATACACCCCCTGAAGGCGTTTTTAATAAAGACCATTTGACCTTTCCACCGCTTTGTTGCTTCTGCGTTAGCCTACGGGTGGTTGTGCTCTCCTTTGGACTACTCGAAGTGGAAGCCACTGAAACTGAATCCAAGGCAAATGATCCAAACTGCCTGGCTTGGTTAGAGGCCTCTCTAACATTTCTTGGCACAAAAGGACAAGAGGAGGATTCATGGTCAGGACCCAAACATTTTAAACACCAGTCATTTATCAGTGGCTGAAATGGTACTGGCACACTTGGTACTTTTTTTTTTAAACCACTGGCTGGATTTTCCATGCCTGCAAAAATTGTCTTAATGAGGATGAAAACAAGGCTATGGAGGCTTAGAGACCTAGTCTAGTGGTTAGAACCATGGTGAGAATCGAGTAAAAGAAAAACATTGAAAAAAAAAAAAAAAGAAATAATCAGGACCTGTGTCAGATTGGATAGAACCAGCAGAAAGGCTAAAAAGCACAAAAAAATAAGTTTCAGCAGTAAAAAGGACAGTGCATCCTACAGGCTCTGCAGAAAACAAAACTCAGGAGAGGAGTTGGAAAGGCAGGCATGCAGGTGCAGTGGGAGTGCTCCCAAAGGCTTTCCTACTGGATGCTGGGAAGCATTTCCGCGTGGGCTCCATCGATGACACCACCCATATGTGAAGACTGCATGCCTGCTTGTTTCTGCCGATAATCTTTTATGCCAATTCAAGACAAATGGGAGAAATGGAGCATGTGACCCAAGCATGCCTGGACCTCTCACCAAACCTCTGTAACCCCCCCCCCCCCCCCGTCCAAAAATCATTGATGACCCAAGCACCTACTACCACTATTCTCCCCCCAAAAAAAAACCCCAAACAACTTTTTTGTGGGCACTAGCTCCTCCAATCGATCTCCCCACCATCAGCACAAGAACGCCATATCCTTTGCACATTGGGAAACAGCAGCACTGCCTGGACGCTTCTGCCCCTGCAGCTCCATCTTGTAAGTCTGCAGCTCCTGACCCCTCACAATGGATTCCGAGGGGCACCACAGGGGCCAATCTGCCAAATAAAGCAACTTTTTCCTCATGGGACACACAGCATGAACTAGTTTTGCAAGATGGTGGTGCAGAGACAGGAGGACAATATCCTCATCTCTCAAGGTGTAGACGGTACAGGACAGGGGTGGCTGTTGGACTATATTATTTTTTTTTTGGGGGGGGGGGGGAGGGAGAATCTAGTAGCTACTTGGACTTAAATTTTTTTGTGGTGATGGGGGTGGGGGAGAGGCATAAGAGCCATTGGGGCCACTAAGATTTTGAGGCAGGGGTAATCAGAGGATTAGCAATCAGGGCATGCAGGGGAGAATCAGGGGTCTGGATCTACTTCAGTCATTTGAGGGAAGGTGTGACATGTCACCTCAGCTTTATTTAATCTTTGAGTTTGAGATATTTCTCAGGCAGAGCATCAGAGCTGTGCACATAAAATAAGACAGCTGACCCTTTTGCTCCCATTGTGTTTTAATTTTTCTGTCATTTCTTGTGTCCAGGTTTAAGGGAGACTTTCTGCATCAGCCCAGGGTGCCAGAACTCTGTGCAATGTTTTAATAAAGCAACCACTTAAAGGGCATAAGTTCAGAGTGTAGGCTGCCATCATGACTTATCTTGCCAAAATAAGGCCATTGAAAGTTCTCCACTCAGGTGGACCTAACAGGAACACATGGTTCTCTACGAGGGTCAGGCCACGGGACAAGGAGATATACCTGGTTCAAGGTCATATACTAAAGTCTGTTGGATTTTTCCAGGTTTTTATTTTGTGGGGAGTGGGAACTGCTGTTAGAAGTCTTTATTCCCAGTCATGAAAAAAGTGCATTTCAAAAACGTTTCACTCAAAGTGACTTTTTGGAGGTGGGCGGGGCGTCGATGAAAGTGCAAAAATAGAGCATCAAATAGTTAGGAACACAAACACGTGAAGGTACAGCACATTAAGAGGTCACATCAATGCCAGGTTTTCTCAACCTGAAAAGAAGGTCAAACTGCTTAAACAAACAGTCACGAGTCTGGATAAGTTATTCAGCATGTCACGAACAGAAGCACTTTAGAAAAGTCACATAGTACCGTATCGCAATTAGTATATGCGACCGAGTTGTACTTAAATACCTCCAGCCATCCCGCTCTCTCAAAAGCTCTAAAGATGGGGACTGCTTCGTCCTTCCCTCTCATGCGTGTTAGGCTACGGAACGTCACAGGCTAAGAGTTAGTGAATCAGGAGGATGCTTTAAATATGTCACAAGTATCTCTAGCCGAGCGGATCAGTCCCTAGAGAAAGTAAACGGGGCTACAAGGAAAACTCCCTCGAGCCGCTGGAGGGGGGCTCCAGCTCCCGGCAGGAATGCGAGCTGAGCCCTTGCCAGGTACCGCTGCCCTTGAGAACAGCCCTGGAGGACGGGCTCGGGCCCGGCCAAGCGCAAGCCCACGAGCGCATAAGGACCTTACCCCACCTTCTCCCGCTACTTGTGTCAGAACCAGAACCGCTCCGGCTAGTGGAGGAGCTACCAGAGGCCCGCCGGCTTCCACGCCTCCCCGAGCGAGTGTTCCCTCTCCGGCCCCTAACACGATACAAGGGGAAGCAAGCGAGCGAGCGAGCGCCTAGCATCCTTTGCACAGAGCGACTCGCAAACGCTTTCCCAGAAAAGCCCCCGGCGCCGGTAAACTGCAGCACGCATGCCCACCGGCTTACTCACAGCTCCTCAGCTGCTGCACTTGCTGGCTCAGGGCGGGCGCCAGGACGGCTGGGTTCTTGCTGAGCGTGGTGGAGGCGGCTCTGCAGAGCGAGTGCACGGCCCGGAGATAACCGGCCATTCTGGAGGGAGGCAGAGGGGAGAAGAGCGCCCGCGCGAGCTAGCGTCACAGAAAGGAAGAACAGAGGCGGCACCGTCTAGCTATAGCAGCCGCAGCGCGTCCCCTCCTACTACTGCTCCTCCCGCGCGAGAAGCCGGCTTCAAGGGCACACACGTCAGCACCAGCGCTTTTTATAGCAAGGAAGCGAGCGCGAGACCGGCCAGGCGGCCGCTCGCGCGCTCCGCAGTCCCGTTGCCGTGGCTGCGCTCCTCCCAGTCGGCAGCAGCTGCACGTCCTTGCCAGCTTTGCCCGCGTGCCCCATTCATTGCTTTCATTCATTCGAACGGTGCGCGCTCGGCTGCTTTTCTTTTACATTCGCCGGTTCGGAGCTAGTGGAAGGAATATTTCACAGGAAGGTGGGTAATGATTTGAAAACGTGGCTGAAATGAAGCTTTTTTTTCTAAAACAGAAATAAAGTGCATTACAATAAAAGTAAAGTCGACTTTACTTATATTTTAAACTTCAATGCATTGGAGATAGTTAAGCTTACTTTTTAACACCTCTCCTCTACCCGTTGTATTGGAGGCTTTCTGGTGAACTTCCAAATGTCCCAATATCCCCAATTAGGGGGACCCTGTTTGAGTCACACACACACTATACATACGTTATCTAGGGACGGCAGCGTCCTCTTTGCTCTTACGCTTATCCTTGCGGCCATCATTTTAGTTGCAAAACTGTTTATTAAGCATCAAACTTCCAACAAGAATACATAACCAAAGCCACCGGTACAAATAGGGAGTAATGCAGTATAGATAGCGGGGCTTCAGCCAAAGTAAGTGACTTCAGGTGAACTGATGCCACTTTAAAAATGTGAGGTTTGAGCGGGTCAGTGACCTCAGGTGAACCTCTGCCACTTTTAATATGGCGGCCATAAAAAGCAGATTAAGAAAGAGGATACTGACCCCGATTAAGGAATTTATGGAGGGGTCCATTGAAGGGACTTTAGTGTGAGTGAGGTGTAGAAAGGCTGAAAGGGTTACTTGGTGGGTAGATAAGTGGACAATTTGGGGGGCTGCTTAGTGAATGAGTGGGTAGGGCTGAGGACTCTGCTTCCTTAGGGTTTTTGGAGCAGGGTCTTCCTGCTTTGAGAGTCTATGGGCTGGGTCTTCCTGTCTCAGGGATCCAGGCCTAGGATTCTTGGGATTTGGGGTCCCCAAATTAGGAATCCTGTCTCTTTGGTTTTCAAATTTTTTGAACATGCAACTTTCACAATCATCACCATATTGTCCCCTAACATCAATCACCTATCCCCCCCCCCCCCCTCCACCACAAGATACTCCTCAACACTCTGCACTTAAGCTTTTGAGCAAAAGCCCTCCAAAGATTTTCAAACTGGGGGAGCTTCTGCAGGTTATTTGCCGTTAGTTGTTCCATCAGATATACTCTGTGCGTTCTCAGCTGCCAAGTATGCAAACTCAGTACTTGACAGCATTTCCAATACTGTGCACCTCACACCATTTTACCTGTAAACCCTATCCACCCTTCCCAATCTATCATCACTCCCTCTAGTATTTAGCACATGCCTTTACAATGGTAGTTCAAGGCACGTTAGATTCAGGTACATAGGAATTCCCTCTCTGAGAGGGCTTATAATTTGTTTGTACCTGAGGCAATGGAGGGTTAAATGACTTGCCCAAGATCACAAGGAGCACCAGTGGGAATTGAACCCAGATTAGGCTGTTGTTGTAACCACCAGGCTACTGAATCCCACCTTCAACCAACTCCTTTACCATCCCTTCCACTGACTTCCAGAATCTCCTTATATTTGGGCAGTACCATCACATTTGTAACTAGTCCCCCCTCTGCTCCACACTCCCGCCAACACTTAGCAGGTAAAACAGGCACCAGCTTATGCATTTTTAACTGGTGTCATGCACCATGTGTATAGTACTTTATATCCCTTTTCAACAATCTGGCTGGATATTGAAAGTTTCCTTGCTGCTCTGTGTATGTCACCCCCACTCTGCCTTTACTTTGGGTTGTAAGTGCTGTGTGTGCTAAAGCTCTTGCTACATAGGAAGTACTCGTAGCGAATAAAATATCAGTGCTGAATCAGAAGTTGCTCAGCATCACTGTTCCCCCTGTAAGGTGCTAAGGAGCCTGCCAGTCACATTCTGGACTTGGCAGTCGCTTGACTCTTTGACCATGAGCTGCAACTCAATCCCGCTAAGTCACAGACCGTATGGGTTACAGGAATCTTTCTTCTCCCACCATTAGTCCCTCTATTGCAGGAATACCAATTCCACTAGTTCAATCTGTAGCCCATTTAGGGTAATCTTTGATCCCCTCTCACCTTTGAACTTCAGGTTGCAGCAGCTCATCGTTTCATGCCCTTTGCCTTATTTGTTCCATCAAACCTTTTCTCAGTAGCATAGCTTTACATTCCCTTATCCATGCTTTAGTTATTTCACAGCTGGACTATTGTAATAGCATCAACTGTGGTCTTCAGACCTTCCTACTAAAGAAGCTGCAACTGGTTCCACACCCAGCGGTCTGTTTGCTGTCAAATGCTGCCAAATTTGACCACGTTACTTCCCTGCTCTATTGGAGCCTTTGGTTGCCTTGTAGTTATCGGTCACATTTCAAAATCCTTACTCTCACTCGTAGGGCTTTTTATTGTGGTCTCCCATTTTACTTGAATTCCCTTCTGGTTCCCCGCTGTCCCACGTGGGCTCTGAGGTCTCAGACTGACATACTAATGCTTCCCTCTGTCTCTTGTGCACACCCGGAGTCTACTCGCCAGTCTGCTTTCTACTTTTTCACCCCTCATCTCTGGAATTCCTTACCCGATTCTTTGCACCATGAGTTTAGGAAACGTATTTATTTAGTTAACTTTCCTCTCTAATTGTTTATTGAGTTCTTTTCTCCTCTTTTATATCTTTTTGATTTTATGAACGCTGTTTTGATTCAAACCACACCACAGGCAGTATATCAAGTCCTATAATAAACATAAACATTCTTATGATTGAGTTCTGTAGATAGTGCCTCTCCCTCGAGAGTGAAACCAATGGCAGGAATGCTAGTGGTGAACTCCCAATCACATTAGTGGAAACGCTTAGCATGGTTTATTACATCGGCCCCTAGGATTGTAAATGATGTTTTGTTAATTGAGGTCAGATTCCATCACCACCCCTAGGCAGGGCCATCCTTTGTGGGATGCTGTGGGAGTTTTGGGGGTTTCGGGCTTCTGTAGTAGCCCTGCTTCTTTCCCCTGACATTTAACATTGCTTTCTGTGGGAACACTGGTAAGGAGGAGCTCCAGCAGCCCATATGCAGAGACGTATGTACCTAGCTAGATGGTAGTACCCCCCTCACCCACTGCAGAGACATATGTATCTAGCTTGGATGGGGAAAGAGGGCTTGCTGGAACTGAACACCCTAAGGATGCAGTCCAAGTTTGTAAGCAAAGTAATGTAGACTAGGCAAAAGCTTTCATGCGTTTTAATGAAAGACCATAAGACAAGCCATACTGAGTCAGACCAAGGGCCATTGAGCCTAACATCTTGTCTCCAATAGTGGCCAGCAGATTCCACAAAGTAGATCTATTTCTTATTGTTTATCCCTGCAAATGAACTATAACTCTCTCAAGTCTGGTTAATAATTTTTATGGACTTTTCCTCTGGGAATTTGTCCAATCCTTTTTAATCCTGCTACATCCTCAAGGAACAGATTCCATAGCTTACTTATGCATTGCATGCAACACGTTTTCTACAATTAGTTTTCAATCAGCTGGTCGTTAGTTTCATGGAGTGCCCTCCATTCCCTTTTTAACATACTGTAGTAACATAGTATATGAGGGCAGGTAAAGACCAGTATGGTCCATCTAGTCTGCTCAGCAAGGTGGCAAGAGTAGGTGCACCTGCCGCTCCGTGCAGGTCACCCCTCCCCATGCCTTTGTTTAGGGATGTACCCACCGTTCCGTGCAGGGAACTCCTGTTTGCTGAGATATAGGAGATAGTTACGCTTAGTTTGATTTTATCCTGTTGCTATAAAGGGATCCACTGTGTCTGTCCCATGCCATTTTGAATTCTGTCACTGTGTTTGCCCCCACCATTTCCATCTGGACCAATCCACCCAGCTCTTAATTTTGCAAGCTTCTATCATATCTCCTCTCAGTTATCTTTTCTCCAAACTGATGAGCCCTAAACTCTTTAGTCTCTTTTCATAAGGGAGGTATTCCATCTCCTTTTACCATTTCTTTTGCTCTTCTCTGAAACCTTTCTAGTTGCACATTATCCTTTTTGAGATGGGAGGGGGGAGCAGAATGATACACAGTTCTCAAAAGGGCATGTTTACTAAAAAGCACTATTAGGTGGATTTAGCACTATGGAATTTAGCACCTGGTTTGGGTGTGGCACTAAAAAGTATCATGCATCCTCGCACTAAAAATCCCATGCTACCCTGATAGCGAGCATCAGGCCAGAGACTGGGTGAGTCATTAAGTGTGCCCACATGCTGGCTTGTGAGATGCTGCATCTTGGGCCTTATCGGATAATCCCTAACTATTTTCCTTTTTAATAGCTGTAGCACACTGGGCTAAAAATATCAGCATAATATCCGCAATGACTCAAAGATCATGGGTGGTGACTCCTAACTCAGAACCAAGCTTCTTGTACCTGTAGTTGGGATTTTTCTTTCTTATATGTATCACTTTGCAATTGTCCATATTAAATTTCATCTGCCATTTAGATGGCCAGTCTCCTGGTCTCACGAGATCAGTCTGCAAAACCTCATAATCCTCTGCTGTTTTCTCAGCTTTCAGTAACTGTGTAATCTTCGGATCTGATCATCTCTCTTGTTGCATCTATCTCCAGATCAATATGAATGTGTTGAACAGCACAGGTCCTAATACAGACTCTTGGGGCATCCACTAGTGATCCATTTCCATGTGGATAATCAACCGCGTTCAGTCCTACTCTCTGTTTCCTGTCTGTTAGCCAGTTTGCAGCCTACAAAGGACATATTCCTATTCCATAACTCTTTAATTTCCTACAGAGTCTCTCATGAAGGACTATATCAAATGCCTTCTGAAAATCCAAATGCACTATATCAAGTTTCAACTTTGAAAAGTAATCTATGAGGAGAAAGGCCAAAGATGATGGGTTATTCAAGAAACTGTTGGATAAAAAGGTTGATAATTCTCAGGGCAATATTGAGCCTGCAACAATTAGCGGGTTTTTTTTAATGCAAGCTGTTCTGGATAAAAAAATCAGATATTCAGCAGCAGTCTTCGGATAGTGGCTGCCATTAAATATCTGGATTTTGAATCAGCAGTTGCGATTTTTAGCCGTTATCCAAAATGTCAATTTGCATAAACTCAGAATGTTTTTTTCTCCTCTCCTAAATGATGCGGATATAGCAGCACTGAAAAAGGCCACCATCTGGATAAGTGCTGTTTCCTTCCCAGCTCTGCCCACTACTGCCCTGGCATTAACTGGACAGTGCCGTGGAGGTCAGAGGAAACATTCAGCGACACTATGTGGACAGTGCCACTGAACATTGGGTTCACCAGGGCTTATCTGGCTAGCAGGTCCTACCCACTGGATAAGCCCTTTTGATTATTGGCCCCTCTGTTTTACTTTTTTTCTGTTAATTTTTAAAACATTTTCATCAGTTGTGTTATTTTTTTTCATTTTTGGGATAGATTAATTGTTTTTTATTTTGGGCTACATCCATAAGTTTTATGAGAAAATGCTGTTTAGGATTCTAGTTTTTATACAGATAAGAAATATCCTAAAAATGTGGTTGCTCTCTGTTTATTTATTTAACAGTATTTCTATCCCGCCTTCTCCTTCAATCAAGGCGGTCTCCACAGCAAACAATCATAAGAGTGTTTCAAGTGTTTTCATGCAGTGATACAGGTAGTGTGTTTGTGGTGCTGTATAGTGTTAAGGAGCAGAAATGATGTGCTGACTGCTTAAGGCCTTGCGGGGCAGAGGATGGATGTTAACAGCACAGAGAGTGCATGGTACATTGCCACAATGTAACTGTCATGGCTGCCAATAAGGTAGGTACACTTACCTCCACCTCAAGAGGGACAGTTAAATTCACTCATGTTACTGGTAGGCAGTTAGTGCAGATGCTGTCAAAACCCCCAAATCCTGATCATCAATGAAGCACCACAACCCCCAACCCCCCAATTCCACCCCCAACCCTTGATCCCAATCCAACCTCCCCATCACAAACATCCCATCCACAAAAGGTATCAGCTGACCTTCCCCCACCTACCTGACCCCCCCCTCCAACACTTATCAGGAGTATCGTGGCTGGCACGAGCAGTCCATCTACACTCCTGCCTCAATGTGCCTGGGTTCAAAATGGCAGTTCTGACCTCTAGTAGTAGTATTGCGGCACAACCCTAGGGATCAGAGCCACCATTTTGAACCCAGGTGGCAACAGGGCAGAATCATAGGGGATTGCTCCTAACCGGCCACTATATTACCAGGGATACCCTCAGTAAATGTCAGAGGGGGATCGTGGTGTGGGGGGGAAGGGCTGGTTGATGCTCTTGAGAGAGTTGGGAGTGTGCTCAGGGGTTTGTGGTTTCCGCTGAAGCCCCCATTAAATGCGTTGGCAGATAGCGTGGATGCATCCACGCTATCTTCCAGTGCATTTAACGTGGGCCAGTGCAGTAAGTGTGTGTCCCATGTGCTAACTGCAGGACATTTACTGTCTGTGTCCCCAAAAGCATACAGGCTTTGCACTTCCTGCCCTTAATTTTTGCACCAATGCGCAATAAGTACAAAAATGTAATGCACTTTAGTAAATAGGCCTCAATGCAGAATACAGTTGTAAAGGTTGTCAAGGGTTTACATGAGTTTGATCACATTACTCCTGCATTGATTGGGCTAAATTGGTTGCTTGTGCAGTATAAGGTTTTGGTGATGGTTTTTAAGTCATTGTATGGGATGGCCCCAGAATATTTATGTACGAAATTTCATGGTTATCAACCGGGTCGTGTTCTGCAGTCCAAAGGAAGGGAGTTTTTGTTTGTGCCTGGGGTGCGGGAAGTTCAGCAGGCGTGTTATTGTGCACATACTTTTCAAGTTCAGGGGGCGGTGTTGTGGAATGCCCTTCTGGACTCTGCGTAGAGAGCGGGATTTTGTATGTTTTTGAAATAAATTGAAGAACTATTTGTTTCAGGAGGTGCTTTGGGAGAAATGGGAGTGTGAAAATATGTGGTACAAAGTATATGGATCACCAACAGATTGAAGTTGGCTCCTTCCATGTCAGTCATCTTCTGCTGCCCCCTACAACATCTGGCCCCTTTGTGCCACCATCAAACCATGCATGATTTCCACATGCTCTGAGACACAATACATCCAGCAGCATAAATCACACCATAATTCTCCTAAGTCATATTGCAGCACTGACCAATTTAACAGATCTAGAAAATATTGAGAAATCGCAGCTCTATTCCCAACTTTTAAGCTGTCATTTCAGGAAACAGACTGGAATCTTATCAGTGATGCCTTTAAGAAGACAAAAAAAAACAAATGGTGAAATATGCTTGCTTTTGAGATCACGTAAGTCCTTTCTTCAGGTGTGATTGACTAATGAATGCAGCTAATTCAGATACATTATCTATATAACTGAATCAGGGATTTGCCCAGGGCATAGAAATATGCTATACTGGGTCTGACCAAGGCCCATCAAGCCCATTATTCTGTTTCCAAGAGTGGCCAATCCGGGTCACATGTTCCTGTCAGGTCCCCTAAAGGTATGCAAATTCCATGCTGCTCGTCCCAAGGGTATGTTGTGGATTTCTGCGGTTCACTTAACGGTTTATGTTTAGTTTCTTCTAGGAACTCATCCAAATCTCTAGCAGCTTTTACCACATCTGGTAATGAATTACAGAGTTTTATCATGCATTGAACAAAAAATATTTTCTCCTATTAGTCTTACATGTGCTACATTGTAGCTTCGTTGTGTGTCTCCTAATCTTTCTACTCTTTGAATGATTAAACAACTTATCTACATTTACCCGTTCCACTCCATTCATTATTTTATAGACCTCTATCATATCTCCCCTCAGCCGTCTCTTTTCCAAGTTGAAGAGCCCTAACCTTATAAGCCTTTCCGCATAGGGGTATCCTTCCGTCCCCTTTACCATTTTGGACGCTCTTCTCTGTACCTTTTCCAATTCTGCTATGTCCTTGTTAACATAACAGTGAAAGAATTCAAAATGGCATGGGACAGACACAGTGGATCCCTATATAGCAACAGGATAAAATGAAAATAAACATAACTATATCTCAGCAAATAGTGGTGCCCTCATGGAGCAGCAGGTGCATCTAAGCTTGCCGCCTTGCTGGGTAGACTAGATGGACCATACTGGTCTTTATCTGCCATCATATGCTACGTTACTATGTAACACATGGCGACCATAATTGCCCACAATGTTCAAGGCGCGTTGCACCATGGAGTGATACAGAAGCATTATAATATAATATCTTTCGTTTTATTCTCTATTCCTTTTTGGTTCAGTTTCGGTTCATGTGGCCTTTATTTCCCAATTTTCAGATTTTTTTTTTTTTTTTTTTTTAGTTCATTTCACACATTCGTTTTAATAAAAAAAAGAATGTAACTTTAGAACTTTGATGAGTGCAAATTGACTTAATATGTTAATTTTGTAGGGTAATGCACATTAAATCGATTTAAAGTGCACTAAGGGCCATGTTTACGAAACATTAGCGTGTGCTATCTGCCACCATGCCCTGAGGAATAACATGGGCACTATAGCAGATAACACATGCTAATGTTTAGTAAACATGGCCCTACATTTTTTAAGGCATGCTGGCAAACCAAATGCACAGTAATGAAAGTGCATGCCTAATCTGTATTAATCACACATAGGCGATATTTGTTATTGGATTAAACATATTTCTCATCCTTTACATCATGTGTCTGTATAGACTTAAACATGGCAGCCACATGCCTGGGCCTGTCATTTTCAGTAGCTGTGATATCTGTAAAATGACGACATCACTGAGGGGTTTGAATTAACTGCGGGAGGATTTTTGCTCTGGGTGAGCACATTGTAAAAGCACGGAGATTTCCCGAGAGAGAATAACGTTATCTTAATCACAGAGTCCCTGTGAATATTTACAGAACCATTAACCTCAACAGCTCCTGCCAAACGGAGGACTGCCAATGTCCTTGACTTTGATAAGGAACAAAAAAGTGCAGGACGAAAGGGCAGAACATGTTTCCAGCTGGATGCTACTGATTTGGAAAGGAATTGCTGGCATGGATTACACTAGGGACATACACCCACCCTGCGCGCTCTCTCTCTCTCTCTGGCCCATAACCCATATATTTAAGCCAAGGTGGACTGCATCAGAGATTTTTATCAGTATGGGTTAATTGGACTTCATTTGCTGTCATTGACAATGTTACTATTGTGTAATCATTGATACTACCTGTTTTCACAATCTGTTCACAGCAGAGAATCTGCCAGAGTTTCACTTTAGCTTCTTGTGAGCCACAAGCTGTCAAAACCCCCCCATTCTTTCTGCCGCATAAGTCCAAGGTTATAATTAGGGCTGCTGCTTTAGGTTTTAAGCAATAACACCCCCCCTATCACACACACACCCAGTGCATAAAAAGTACAATAGGTCTTTATTGGCTGAACACTGGGAAAGTCCCATTTTCCCCCAGAACTCTTTCACCCCTCCCTTTGCCTGCTATGGATCCTCCATTTTGTTTTTGTGCCTTTCTGCACGGATGCCTCCTCAGTTGCACAAAGATGCATTGGATTCTACCAGAAATGATCCCCAGGAATGGCACCTGCACCATGAAAACACCGATTAAACCCCTAACTAACTGGAAAACAAATATTTAAACTTGCAAGGGTCATTTTTATCCAGACAGCAGCTTAAGACAGCTGTTTCGCTACCCTAAATTGTCCAACAAATTATTCTAATAGCGGGTAAAAATTGCCAACACTCTGGATGATGGTGGCAATTATCTGGACAGTGGCTGGCGTTTTCCATGCTGAGTCCACAGACTGCCCTGGTGCTCTCTGATAGTGACACTGAATCTCGGTGTTTTTCTCTGGGTAACCTCTATGGCAGTGGTTCTCAACCCAGTCCTCTGGGACCCACAGGCTAGTCAGGTTTTCAGGATATCCACAATGAATATGCATGAGATAGATCTGCATGCACTGCTTCCATTGTATGCAGATCGATCTCATGCATATTTGTGGTGGATATCCTGAAAACCTGACTAGCCTGTGGGTCCCAGAGGACTGCGTTGAGAACCACTGCTCTGTGGTTATCCATCCAGATAAGGGATTTTGAAAATTGACCCCACAATTTATAAACGCCTAAGAAGAGAAGCCCTAGTTATATATGGATCACTGGGTTGCAGAGATTTAAAGAGGCCATGAATAGGGTGGACCCAGAATTCTTATGTGTGTTTCCCATTTTACAGTGGGGAATACTTGCACACGTTACACAGTTTTTCTGGCCAATTTTACACAGCTCTGAACCATTCATAGGTTTCTGGAAAGTCATATTGCGAGTGGTGTTTTGCTTCGCTGTTGGAAAACAACAAATCAGTCTGGAATGAGGTGTAAACCAGATGTAGATAAACGTTATTAGGGATACAACACCCTAACCCAATTGTACAAAGACCTACACCAGACACAGCTGTTTCAGCACTACCTTCATCAGGGGTATATGGGCACTTAACTTGCAGCGAGAGCTTTCCGGTTCAGCCATATACCCCTGACAAAGGCAGTGCCGAAACACGGCTGTGTCTGGTGTGACTCTTTGAACCTCTGAGTTAGGGTTTGTTTCCCTAATAAATGGCTGAACTTGAAAGCTCTCGCTACAACAGTTAAATGCCCATAAATCCCTGATGAAGGCAGTGTCAAAACATGGCAGTGTCGGGTGTGGCTCTTTGTACCCCTGGGTTAGGGTGTTGCATCCCTCATAAAGTTTATCTACATCTGGTTTACACCTCGCTCTGGACTGCTTTGTGGGTTTTTGGAAATTCCATGTTTTGGCCGGGGCTTTAAATGAGGTATTAAGGGAGTTATTTTCCTTAATCTCCCATTTCTTATCTTTGCTTTGAAATTAAAATAAACTTTTTGTGGCTTCCTTAGTTCATCAATACCATTTGTACGTGTACGTTTCTAAGTTTCTAAAATCAAGTCCTTAATGGGGTAATGTTATAAGGAGGTGCTTATTCTTAGGTTCTCGCAATGTGCGATAATGTTGGTATGTATTCTTTTATGTACATACGTGGTCACATATGCACATAAATGCCTTCTTATAAAATACTAGCCAGGTATGCATGTTGTCTGCATGGTGCGTCCTTTCACTGTGGGTGTGCACGATGGGTGGAATCTGCACAGAGCATGGGCTTTTTGTGTACGTCTCTATGCATGTGTACTTGCAAGAAGTAGGCACAGTCATTTATACCAGCTTTAGGACTGGTAGGAGTGATCGCGCCTTACTTTAAGGCACATTTTCTGACACTTATGATAGTATTTTATAGGTACCTACTTATTGTTATAAAATAGGCTTGATTGTTAAATTGTGTTTTGACTACAGTAGGAACCCTTTTTATAAAATTACCCTCTGCTCTTTTTCCATGTGTACTTTTTTAAAATCACTGCTCCCGCTGTGCATGCCAGCAAATACACATGAATTTGCCAGTGACCTCATATGTATTTTATCAAAGGGTCTGCGTTTGGCAGAACCTTTTGTAAAATACAGAGGGCACTGTAAGTGCCCCGACCTGAACATTCCAGTTCCTCCCTCTATGTACTATGTTTCTTTATGTACTTCATAGGACATCAAGGCGGTTTACATCAAAATAAAATTACAGAAGAAACCAGAAAATAACAGTAGCAGAGCAGCCTGAAAATAAGAGAAAACAGACAGGAACTAATACATAAAATTAATACCTAACCAGAAGATCAAATAAGGAGAAGTAAAAAACAGAATCAAACTGTTGCTAGCCTGTCATCCCTTAGCTTCGAGGAAAGGCTTAAGAAAAGAGTAGGTTTTTAGGGAATCCTTGAATTTTGGTAGTGAAGCCTCAAGACAAAATATGTCTAGATAGCAGCAGATTCCACAAGTGAGGTGCCAAAATATAAAATGCAGACTGGTGTACTATCTCCAACCTGGCATGTTTAGGCGCAAGAAGGACAAGAAGAGTTTTCAGCTTGAGATCGGATTGAACTAGATAACAGAGGAAAGCCGAGTTGCCCAAGAGTGCATTGTTCGGAACGATGTATCCGCGAAGAATACTAGCAAAAGACTGAAGTTAGGGCATATCGACAGAGAGGTTCCAATAAAGACAAAAATAACCCAAATGCTCATAAGTACAGAGCAGACAGAGCTTAAAGATTCCAAATTACCCTTGCCTACCACTAACTAGATTGATATCAATAAAATACGACCTCTAAAACGCTTGTATGCAAATGCTAGAAGTCTAAAAAATAAGATGAGAGAGTTAGAATATATAGCACTAAATGAGAGGTTACATATAATTGATATCTCGGAGAACAATCAGTGGGATACTGTGATACCTGGGTACAAACTATATCGTAATGATAGAGCAGATCATATTGGTGGAGGGGTTGCACTATGTTAGAGAGGGCATTGAGTCATAAAGGATTAAAGTTTTGCAGGAAACAAAATTCACTGTAGAATCTCTACCAGGTCTCTAAGACTGAATGAATTCTTTACTTTGGTCTTTACTGAAGATGATGTAGGGAAGTTACCCATGACTGAAATGGTATTTAAAGGTGATGCATCGGAAGAATGGAAAGAAATATCAATAAACCGGGGAAATGTTATTACAGCTATTTTATACATTGAAAAGTAGCAAATCACCTCGATCTGATGCAGACCTACTATCTGTGAACTATCATTAAAATCATTGGTAGTACCTGAAGATTGGTGAATGGCCAATGTAACGTCAATTTTTAAAAAGGGTTCCAGGAGTGATCCAGGAAACTACAGGCCGGTGAGCCTGACATCAGTACTAGGCATAAGAACATAAGAACATAAGAAATGCCATACTGGGTCAGACCGAGGTCCATCAAGCCCAGTATCCTGTTTCCAACAGTGGCCAATCTAGGTCATACGTACCTAGCAGTTTCCCCAAAAGACACAGGTTCTGCAGTGCTTGTACTAGGCCAAGCATTGATATCCTGGGTCCCTTTTTAATAGTGGTTTATGGACCTTTCCTCCAGGAACTTGTCCAAACCTTTTTTAAACCCAGCTATACTAGCAGCCCTTACTACATCCTCCGGTAACAGATTCCAGAGTTTGATTACACGTTGAGTGAAGAAATATTTTCTCCTATTTGTCTTAAATAGTTTACCCTGTAGCTTCATTACATGTCCCCTAGTCCTTCTATATTCTGATAGCGTAAACAATTGATCCACGTTTATCCGTTCCACTCCATTCATTAATTTATACACCTCTATCATATCTCCCCTCAGCCGTCTCTTTTCTAGGTTAAAGAGCCCTAACCTAGGCAAAATGGTAGAAACCATTATAAAGAATAAAATTACTGAACATGTAGATAGTCATGGTTTAATGGAAGAAAGCCAACATGGCTTTAGCCAAGGAAGGTATTGTCTTACTAATCTGTTATATTTTTTTGAAGGTGTGAATAAACAGGTAGACAAAAGTGAACCAGTCGATATAGTGTACCTGGATTTTCAGAAAACCTTTGACAAGGTCCCTCATGAGAGACTCTTGACGAAGTTAAAAAGTCATGGGATAGGAAGCAATGTACTATTGTGGATCAGGAAATGGTTAAAAGATAGAAAGCAGAGGGTAGGGCTGAATGGCCAATTTTCCAATGGAGAAAGGTGAATAGTGGAGTACCCCAGGGATCTCTGCTGGGTCCGTTGCTTTTTAACATATTTGTAAATGACCTGGAAATGGGACTAACAAATGAGGTAATCAAATTTGCCGATGACACAAAATTATTCAAAGTTGTTAAAACCCAAGAGGATTGTGAAAAATTGCAAGAGAGTGTTGATTAAACTGAAAGAATGAATGTTCAAATTGCAGATAAAATTTAATGTGGACAAGTGCAAAGTTATGCACCTAGGAAAAAACAACCCAAACTATGGTTACACGATACAAGGTTCCACATTAGGAACCACCATCCAGGAAAAAGATTTAGGCGTCATCGTGGATAACACGTTGAAACCCTCCATCCAGTGTGCAGCGGCAGCCAAGAAGGCAAATAAAATGCTAGGAATCATAAGGAAAGGAGGAATGGAGAATAAAACAAAGGATATTATAATGCCTCTGTATTGTTCCAAGGTGTGACCACAACTTGAGTATTCTGTGCAATTCTGGTTGCCGTATCTTAAAAAGGATATAGTGGAATTTGAAAAGGTACAGAGAAGAGCCATCAGAATGGTAAAGGGGATGGAAGGATACCCCTATGAGGAGAGACTTAAAAGGCTAGGGCTTTTCAACTTTGAAAAGAGACAGCTGAGGGGGAGATATGATAGAGGTCTATAAATTAATGAATGGAGTGGGACGAGTAAATGTAGATCCATTCTTTACGTCATTAAAAGTAGAAAGACTAGGGGACATGCAATGAAGCCACAGGGTAACCTATTTAAGACTAATAAGAGAAAATATTTTTTCACTCAATGTACATCATCTCTCCATCTCTGCTATTGCCTGAGCTTGCTGCACTAAACAAATGTCAGCGTGGTCGATATGGGACCTTGAGCATCTGCGTGGTCAATATGGGACCTCGAGCATCTGCATGCTCAAGGCCTGCTGCTTTCCAGCCCCTCTGAAACAGGAAGTTCTAGGGGGAAGGTTGGCAAGCCTTGAGCATGCACTGACTTCTGTTTGAGTCATCACTGATGATGCCCTTCAAATTGTGCTGCCCTAGGCAGATGCCTACTCTGCCTAGAGGAAGGGCCAGTCCTGGTGGGACCCCTCTCCCTATCTCCTTCATGCAGGCCCTGAAGGGCAGGGGAAAACCTGCTGTAAGGACCTATGTTCTGGTACACATTATGTAGGTCTCTCCACTGTTTTGTTTCTTACCTCCAGAGTCCAACATCTGCTCAGGTAGAATATATTAGAAAATATATGGGCCAATATTCAGTGATGACGGTTACTACATTAATTTAAATGCCAGCGTTGCTGTTTACATTAATGCATATATTCAGCATGACAACATGTGTAGGCCATGGTACAGAACATAGATGCAATGCAGACAGCTATTTGGATAATTTTCTTGGCTTGCCTTCACTGTACAAATTAGTATAAGGCTGGTTAGAGAAATATCTGGCCTGGTACTATCTGTTTGGCGACTGAAAATTGATGGATAAGCAAGTTTATGTGAGACCCATAATTTACTGAGTTAATCAAAAGTAATTCGGAGCAAATAAAGTTGTCTCTGCATGAAACAGAAACATGACGACAAAAAAGGCCACATGGCCTATCTAGTTTGTCCTTCCATATCAACTACTTCAATAGTCCACTTTTTTCCTTTAGAGATCCTCTGTGTTTCTCCCATGCTTCTTTGAATTCAGATACTGTCCTCATCTCTACCATCTCCACTGGGAGACTATTCCATGGATCCACCACTCTTTCCGTAAAGAAATATTTCCACATATCACTCCTGAATCTATCCCCTTTCACCCTCATCCCATGTCCCCTCATAGCAGAGCTTGCTTTCAGTCGAAAGAGGCTGCATTTATGCCATGGAGGTATTTAAACGTCTCAATCATATCACCTCTATCCTGCCTTTCCTCTAAGGTGTACATATTAAGATCCTTAAGTCTGTCCTCATATGCTTTATAATGCAGACCACTAACCATTTTAGTAACCATCCTCTGTACTGACTCCAGCCTGTTTATATCCTTTTGAAGGTGCGATCTCCAGAACTGCACACAATATTCCAAATGAGGTCGCACCAAAGACTTATACAGAGGCACTATCACCTCCTTTCTTCTGCTGGCCATTCCTCTCCCTATGCACCCAAGCATTCTTCTAGCTTTTTCCGTCGTCTTTTCTACCTGTTTAGCTACTTTAAGATCATCAGACACAATCACGCCTAGGTCCCGCTCTTCTTTAGTGGACAAAAGTACTTCACCCCCTGTGCTATATTGCTCTCTTGGATTGCTGCAGCTCAAATGCATGACCTTGCATTTTTTAACATTAAATTTCAGCTGCCAAATTCTAGACCATTCTTCAAGCTTAGCTAGATCCCTCCTCATGTTATCTACACCTTCCTGGGTGTCTATTGCAGATTTTGGTATCATCCGCAAAAAGGCAAACCTTACCTGACAGTCCTTCTATATCACTAACAAAGATGTTAAAAAGAATCAGACCAAGGACAGATCCCAGGGGCACACCACTGGTAACCACCTCCTCCTCAGAGTGAGCTCCATTTACCTGTACCCTTTGTCGCCTCCCACTCAACCAATTTCTAACCCAAGCAGTAACTTTAGGGTACTCAGTTTGTTTATAAGTCGCCTGTGAGGAACAGTGTCAAAGGCTTTTACTGAAATCTAAATACACCACATCTAGGGCTGTCCCTCGGTCCAACTCCCTGGTCACCCAGTCAAAGAAATCAATCAGATTTGTCTAACAAGATCTGCCTCTGGTGAATCCATACTGCCTCAGCTCCTGTAATCTGCTGGACTCCAGAAACCTCCCTATTTTCTCTTTCAGCAGCGCTTCCAATAATTTACTCACCACCGAAGTTAAACTAACCTGCCTGAAACTTTCAACCACATCCTTACTACCGCTTTTGTGTAAAGGGACCACATGTGGCTCTCTCCAGTCCTTTAGCACCACTCCCGACTCCAATGAGGCATTGTAAAGGTCAGTCAGTGGAGCTCCTAGAACATCTCCAAGTTCCCTCAGTATTCTAGGGTATATCCCATCCAGTTCCATCGCTTTGTCTACTTTAAGTTTAGCTAGTTTCTCACGATCAGTCTTCTGAAAATTGTTCAAGATGCCCCTCACTTCTGTTCCTGTTTGTAGGTGTTTTCTGAGGTCCTGTTCCTGGTTCTTAATCTGTGAACACAGAACAGAAATATTTGTTAAGCAATTCTGCTTTATCCTCATCAGCTTCTGCATATTCCTCCCCTTCACCCTTGAGTCTGACAATACCACTTTTGCCCTTCCTCTTCTCACTAACATATCTGAAAAATGTCTTATCTCCCCCCTCCCCCCCATTTTACTGCATTGGCTATTTCCTCCTCTTTTTGAATCTTTGCTTTCCTGACAACTTTGCTAACTTCTCTAAGTTTTTCCAAATATAGATGCCTGTCTTCCTCCCTCCGTAATTTCTTGTATTTCATGAAGGCCTCCCTCCTTTTCTTCACTTTTTCAGCTACTTCTTTCAAAACCATAGGGGTCTCCTTTTCCTTTTACCTTTATTTACCATTTTAACAAAAAGGTCGGTTGCCCTTAAAATATCCCCTTTCAGTTTTGCCCACTGTTTTTCTACATCCCCCAGCTGTTCCCATCCCGCTAACGACTCCCTGAGGTATTGGCCCATCTTGGCAAAGTTAGTTTTCCTAAAGTCTAAGACCCTTGCTTTTTGAATGGATTTTAACAGACCTAATCCTAATACTGAACCACACCATCTGGTGATCACTGGATGCAAAATGATCTCCCACTATAACATCAGAAACACTTTCACTATTGGTAAGCACCAAGTCCAGTATGGCCCCTTCACGTGTGGGTTCTGTTACAAGTTGCCTGAATTGTTCTCCCTGTAGAGTCAAGATCTCCTTACTTCTAGATGATACTGCAGCAGGAATGTGCCAATCAACATCTGGCATATTAAAATCCCCTATCAGTAGCACTTCCCCTTTCCTAGCAATGCTGTGTATGTCTTCAATTAACTCTCCGTCCACCTCTTCCTCCTGTGAAGGGAGGTCTGTATATCGCACCAATGCAAATTGATTCCTCGTTCCCTCTTTCTAGTTTAACCCACAATGCCTCCTCTCTCCCTTTTTAAGTTCTATAGTTCTAAAGCTTTAATAATATTTTTTTACATATAATGCCACTCATCCTCCCATTCTTTCTACCCTGTCCTTTCTGAATAAACTATGGCCTGGGATAGTTACATCCAGTCATGGTTTTCTGTGAACCATGTTTCTGTAACTGCCACTAAATCCAAGTCAGCCTCTCCCATTAAAGCTTCAACATCTGGGATCTTATTCCCATGCTATGGGCATTTATACACACCACAAATACATTGAACAGTGCCGGGCCCAGGACCGAACCCCGGGGCACCCCGCTAATCACCTTCCTTTCATCCAAGTGAGCTCCATTTACCATCACCTTCTGTCGTCTATCAGTCAACCAATTTCTGATCCAGTTAACACTTTGGGACCCATCCCCAAACTACTGAGTTTATTGATAAGCCTCCTATGAGGGACAGTATCAAAGGCTTTGCTGAAATCCAGGTATATGACATCCATCGCATGCCCCTGATCTAGTTCTCTGGTCACCCAGTCAAAGAACTCAATCAGATTTGTTTGGCAAGATCGTCTTTCGGTAAAACCATGTTGCCTCGGATCTTGCAACCTGTTGGTTTTGAGAAAGTTCACTATTCACTCTTTCAGGAGCACCTCCATTACTTTTCCCGCCATCGAGGTAAGGCTCACGGACCTGTAGTTTGACACTTCTTCCCTGTCACCACTTTTGTGTAGAGGTATGACATCAGCCATTCTCCAGTCCTGAGGAACTTCTCCTGTTTCCAAGGATCTGTTGAAAACATCCTTTAACAGCCCTGCAAGAACCTCTCTGAGCTCTTTCAGTATCCTGGGATATATCCCATCCGGTCCCATGGCCTTGTCCACTTTCAGTTTTGCAAGTTCTAGCACATCATCTTCTGTGAATGGTGTGGTATCTACTTCATTCCCATTTTTATATTTGGGAGTCACAGCTGGTCCTTCTCCAGGATTTTCTTTAGTAAAAATAGAGCAGAAGTATTTGTTTAGCAATTCCGCTTTTTCAATGTCACTTTCCACGAGTCCGTTCCCAGCACTTCTGAGTCCTGCAGTTCCACCTCTGATCTTCTTCCTTTCCCGAATATATCTGAAGAAAGTTTTGTCGCCACACTTAACATCTTTAGCCATCTTTTCCTCTGCCTTTGATTTTGCTAACCTTATTTCTCTTTTTGTCTCTTTGAGTTTGATCCTGTATTCATTTCTGTGTTCCTCTGTTTGCCAGCTTTTGAATTTTGCAAAAGCTGTGTTTTTTGCCTTTATTTGAGCAGCCACTTCTTTGGAAAACCAAATAGGTTTTCTTCTCCTTTTGTTTTTATTTACTTTTCTTACATATTTATCTGTTGCCCCTTTTATTGCCACCTTTAGTTTAGCCCATTGCAATTCCACTTCCCTTATTTCCTTCCACCCTGTCAACTCCTCCTTTAGGTACTCAACCATTTTATTGAAGTCAGTGTGTTTGAAGTTTAGGACTTTGAGCTTGCTATGGTTGGCCTGCAACTTGGCTTTTATCTCAAACCACACCGTGTTTCGTGGATTTTCATTTGACAATTTGCAGAGTCTGAAAAGAGTTGCAGGCAGTACTGACTTTTTCAGCTGCTGACATTTTGGGATTTTTTTCTTGTTTTGTTTTAATTTAATAGTGTATTAACAATTTTCACATCAAAATTATTCAGTTCGCCAAAGCTGAATCCAGTCACAAGTAGAGCACTGAACTAAGCAATATTCTTAATTAAATCAAAAGAAGAAAATCATTAAACTATGTCTGCAAAAAAGCAGAGAGGATAGCAAGCACAAAGAAAACTTATAAATGGTAATACTGCCTATTCTCAACAAAATCAAGTGCATAACCCCTATAGCCTCAACCTCCCAGCGATTCTCAGAATGATCAGTGTCGGAAGCCGCAGTCAGCTGTTGCTGACTTTGAAATAAAGTGTTCAGGTGAGAGGGATTATAAAAAAATGAAATCCTTCCCTGAAATTGAACTAAACTAGGACATTTCAAGAAGAATGGTATTCCCAAAGCTAATGCTCTTGTATGCAACTGAGGAGTTCCTCACCCCTTACCCCTTGACTGCCATGAGAAATATTAGGGTAAACATAGTTTATGAGGTGACAGTGTTCAGTGGTCTGTAGAAACACACAGTCAAAACCAAATTTCTGTATGAAAGAGTCCTAAAGATAACAGCCAGTACCCTGAGGTTGGTTTACTCCAAAATCTCAGTTAAATTACCCTTCCAGATGGTCCCTCCAGTCTAGGCACGTGGGTTATGCTCATCCACCAGTAGGCGGAGACTGAGAACCACAAGCTCAAACCTCTTTCAAGTAGCCTGTGCTCCCCTGCAGAGATTTCTCGGTCTCCAGCAAGTGGATGAGCACAGCCTGTACTGGCTGTTTGTATTTTTAGGTGCTGGGCTGCAGTTCAGGGGGGCAGAGAACAGCACAGCGGGGTCCCAGATTGGCGAGTCTTGATCGGGCTGACCTTCCCACACATGGCCTAGCAAGAGAAGGGCTGATGTGCAGTATACAGCAGCAGCCGCCAGAGTCTGCTCTCCACGGTCAGGCTTTGCTGCATTTGTGTTAAGGAAAGCGTGGCTGCCGTGGAGAGCTTGGCCAGCGGTGCAGCAGTCTGAGGCAGCTGTGGGGGGTTTTACAGCTATGATCGCCCTGTGGGAGAGGCCGGAGCACCCGTGGTTTTAGCAGGATCAACCACCATTTTGTCTGCTGCCTCAGAGAGCAGGGAAACTCACTTATTACAGCCTGTGTCCTCCAGATCCTCCTGGGACCCACTGGGGGGGATGCTGTGCCATGGAGGTAAGTCCTCTTTCTCCCCAGAGTTTGTGCTGTTATTGCACCAGGCTTTCCTGATGCAGCAGGAGCATGGGG
Source organism: Ichthyophis bannanicus (assembly GCA_033557465.1). NCBI lineage: Eukaryota > Metazoa > Chordata > Amphibia > Gymnophiona > Ichthyophiidae > Ichthyophis > Ichthyophis bannanicus. Next base: position 208,398,629 of record CM066043.1, on the reverse strand, counting down.
AGGGGTCTCTCGAAATGGGATACCCCCTCCTTGGGGGGGCTGGCAGTCCCGGCAGCAGGAAAGCACCCATACCGAGAGAGGTCCCCTGAGTTTGAGGATGGGGCCTCATTGGGGTTGTTAGGTCCCTCAGGGCCCTGGAGGGTCCATCTGACCTTTGGAGGATCCGGATCCTGAGGAGCTGGAAGAGGGGGAACTCCAAGCTGGGGAGGACTCTTCAGCCATCAGAATTTTCATAGGGATGAACTCCCCTCCTTGATTGTCAAAACCTTAGCAGCCTTGCGGATTGCGGGTGATCCACTACCAGGCCCCTTAGACCAGGAGGAGGATTTGCTTTTTGAGGATATTCCGAAACCACTTCCTTTCCTTCTTGTCCACCAGGCAGTTAAGGCAATGGTTAATTAGGAGTGGAAGGTTCCCGATGCAGGCTTGTGGATCTCCAGGAGTATGGTGAGGCTTTACCCTATCCCTCCGGATTAGAGGGAGTGCTTTGCTTCCCCAGGTGGATGTGCTGGTGACTACGGTCATCAGGAAGACTACTATCCCGGTGGAAGGGGGTGTGCCCTTGAAGGACCCGCAGGATCAGTGGATGGAGGTACTGCTTAAGCAGGCCTTTGAGATTACTACCTTGGCTTTCCAGGGGGCCATTTGTGGATCCATAATGTGGTACGCACTTGCTTGCATTGGTGGCAGAATATCCCTGAGGCAGCTGCCCCAGAGGAGGCAGCCCAGTTGGAGTCTGGCACCGCCTTCCTGACTGATCTCCTTTACAGTTTGCTCCGGGCCTCGGCCAAGTCTATGGTGACTGTGGTGGCAGTTTGGCATTTTCCTTGAGTATTTGGTCTGTGGATTTAGCCTCCAAGACCAGGTTGAATTAGCTTCCCTTCTCAGGGAGGCTGTTTGGGGAGGACATGGAGAAGTTGGTGAAGGACCTGGGGGACACTAAGGTGCCTTGGCTTCTGGAGGACAAGCCCAAGGCGGTGGGCCATGGAACCTCTTCTCAGGGTTGGGGCGTGAGGTGTGGAAATTTCACCCTTCCAGAGGGGCAAACCCCCTGAGGTCCTCACTTCTCCCGAAAGGTCCCTCTTGTCGTGGAGGCAGTTGGGGTGGCAGAGGTGGGGCCACTGGAGCCCCCAGAGCTATCAAGGCCTCTCAATAAAGGTTTGGGGGCCCTGGCAGAAGTGCAGTCGCTAGGCATCTGCCTGTCTATTTTATCCCACCTGGGCTGAGCTTATGACAAACACCTGGGCATTGGAGGTGATCCGCGAGTGTTGCACCCTTAGGTTTATGAGACCCCTTGTGGACACTTTTATGATGCCATGCTTTCACTTGGAAATGCTGCAGTCTGTCATTGTGGCTATTCGACAAGGGAAATTCTTAACATCCCAAGATCTTTCTGAGGCATATCTGAACATTCCCATTCACTGGAGCATCACCATTATTTGTGTTTCAATGTTTGGAGTGCCTCTTCGTGCTGTTTGGTGGGCCTCACAAGGGTGAGGCGGCTGCTAAGATGTCTATTTCTCTTTGGATTCAGGGTGCCATTGAATCCGAATATTTGCTAAAGGGTCGTGTTGTTGCGGGCCCATTTTGCAAGGGCTCAGGCGACCTCTTGGGCAGAGTTCAGTCTTGTCCTGCTCCAAGATATCTGCAAGGCAGTGACGTGGTGATCGCTCCATTTCTTTTCACGTCATTACCAGCTGGATGTGCAGGTCTGTCAGGATGTGGATTTCAGGGCTCTGAAGCTATAGGCTGGAGTTTCAATGCCCACTCCACTATAATACTGCTTTGTTACATCCCACACATCTGGACTGGACTGAAGGGATGATATGGAAGGTGAAATTAGGCTTACTTCCTGGATACCCTCCAGTCCAGGACCCTTCCAGGACTTGACTTTTATCTTTCTGGTCTTGCGTCTGATGGTGATTGGTAGAATGGGCAACTTCTAGGCCAGTTGGTTGTAGTGGATCTGCCCTCTCGTCTTTGTGTTTCTAGGGGGTTTCCATTGTGCTGTTGCACTGCTTACTCTCCTTGTTGTGGATCTTGATCCGTGGAGGGGAAGGGGGGAGTGTCTTGTGTTTGGTGCTGCTATATAAAAAAAGGAAAATGTTAAGGTAACTCATGGCAAGCTATGCACATTTGTTCTGATGCATGATTTGTTGCAGGGCTGGTATAGGTGATAGGGTTCTGGGACTCCGTGCTGCTGCTTTGTGAGGTTAATACTGGCTCTTCAGGGGAGTAAGGAAAAAATTTAAAAAACATTAATTTTTTGCCCCTTGAGCATTCTCCAGTTTTTCCAACTTATTCTCTAAAGCCATGTTTCCCTTCACTAAGGCTTCATTAGTTGCCTCCAGAATCTTAATTCTCTTAGTATTATCAGTTGCTAGCCCCTATATTCACCCAGCTCCTTCCAAGCCAGAAAGTTTAACCACTGTCTCCCAAGAAAATTAGCATTATTGTGAAAGGCAATTGGACAGAGCAGCTTCCATTTTGGCAACTACCTGCCAAATCTCAAGATTAGTTGCTTCTCCAGGTGGGTTCCTAGGCAAAGCCCCTATGAACTCTGAGAACATCACAGGCTTCACTTGTAAGAGGGAGGTGCCCCTCCACCCACCAGTAGGAGTGGTTTTGAGCTCTCCCAAGTGAGATGTAGCGAGGCAGCCAAAGACTCACTAACTGAATCTAGCCCTATCAAGTCTCCCTTTAAATTTCTAAACCACATTCTGCAGCCGGGTTAATTTTTCCATATCTCAGGAAAATTGTACCTGTCTTATTCAATATGTTATAACAGTGATTTTCTTTCTGCTATGGTCATGTATTATATACCGTTTGATAGAAAAATGAGACAGCAACACAAATATGTATAACTGAAGGCTCAAAAACATGAAAATAGGTGAACTTTATTTATAAAAGCAATCATTATTAGTTGCATAAATTTGATTTAATTTTAACTGATCTTAAAAATTACAAGTTATTTAAGATCTTCAGTATTATGAAAATATGCAAAACATGGTGCAGCACAGAGTGGTACATTTCCACATTCAGCACAGTGATATTTAGTTTCAACACGTTTACGATTGTCACCAGAAACATGACGATGTCCGAGACTCTCATTGCACACGCGACACTGTCGAAATACGGTAGTTCTCTTCTCAGTTGGTGGAATGAGACTAGGGAAATGTCTAGCATTCAAACGAAATGGGGAAACACCAGTACTTGGTCGGCCACCAGCATCACATGCACTGGCATCAGGACCAACTGCTTCAATGATAGCCAAGATAAGCTTCATACGGAAGTCAAGTCCTGTCACTTTCTCCTCTGGGTCGGACTTGCTCCAGAGTATCTGAGCATTGAGTACTGCTACGTCCAACAGATGAAAGGTAACTTTCTTGTACCACTTTACAGTTTTGCGCAGAAAAGCATAATACTCCAATAACTGATCTGTTCTGTCTACACCGCCCATTATGTTGTTGTAGTCAACGATAACTTGTGCCTTTTGAATTGGCTGATCATTACGATCTCTTTTTCCAGTGTGAACTACAGAGCCATCATGACAGTTGGACAACATTCTTACATAATTCTTATCATACCAGCAAAGTGCTAGCAGTTTATCTGTTGTACGATATGTGACATCTCCTCGTTTCAATTTGCTTCCATCTACATTTAGACGCAGGTCAGTAGGCATACCAAATCGACTGGATTGTACCGTTCCAAAGCAGGATGTTGCTCGGTCATACAGATCCATACAGAGTTCTGGACTGTTGTAGTAGTTATCCACAGCCAATCGATAACCTTGATCAAGCAGTCCATCCATCAGATTCAGCACAATACAGTAGCTACTGCTATGTAAACCATCACTTAGAACTGCATCTTGACCTGAGTATAGCATATACTTCCAGGTGTATCCACTACGTGACTCACACAGCTCATAGGATTTGATGCCAAATCTTGAGCGTTTTGTAGGTATGTATTGTTTGAAATATAACCTTCCTTTGAAAAGCAGTAGAGATTCATCAATTGAAATGTCTTGTTCCGGGATATAAACAATTTTGAATCGCTTTGTGATAATGTCATAGAATGGACGAAGCTTCCAAATGCGATCACCCTCAGGTTTCTGTGTTGCATTGTTTTGAAAGTGAAGGGCCTGTAATATTCGCTTATATGTATTTCGGCTCATTACTGATGGAAAGAATGGAGTTTCTAACAATTGTTGACCTGACCAGTACAAGTCAATCATAGGCTTCTTGATTATTCCCATAGCCATCGTCAACGCCAACATTCTCCATATAGCATTATGGTCAACGTCTTGCCATTTTCTCATTCGGGCATGAGGCTTGTCAGCTGGTATTTTAGCACACAATTCTGCTGCATAGCAATTTGTCTCAAGAACAATCATTGAAATTAGTTCATCTGTAACAAAGAGCTTGTAGAAGTCCAATTTAGTTGCATTGACACCCATACGTTTGACTATGCCTGGTTGTGCAATGAAAGGAAACTGACGGACGTCTTTTGGAGTTGTTTTCCATGGAAGACTGCTTCTTCTTGTCCGTACTTGTGATGTAGTTGCACTATCACCACGGTCTGCAGTACGACGGCAAAGCTTCCCTCTGCCAAGAGGGTTTGTATTTACAGATGGTTCAGCCGCGGCCACAACTGTAAATGAAAATGTTTTATTATAGTTGACATTTTTCAAATTGAACAATTTATAATATAAATGTGACATTTAGTGTTTTGTTATACCTAAAGACATAGCTGATATATAGGTGACAAATAATGACTAATAATGACGGCAAATAATACTAACCTGGAGGTTCAGCTGCAGCCTCTACTGAATCTGGGTCACTGTCATCCGAGCCTTCAAAGTCCACATTTTTGGTGAAAACTTCTTCAGTTTCATTATCAATGACATCTTCGCCACTGCTATTACTGTTACCATCACTTTCTGTGAGAAACCTAATCACTTCGGCAGCTTTATATCGTTCTTTACACATTCTCTTACCAGCTGACTTCATCTTGTTTTCTTTGCTTTTAATTGAAATGACCTATTTCTAATGCCCTATTTGCAGGTTATTTTCTGGCTTTAAAGACCTGGTTTTTACAAAGAAACACTAGCAAAACTCTCTTTTCCCTTAGTCCAAATGTGTGTTGTCATTAGCTTCCGGTTTTCCCCTCATTAATATTCATTAATCGCGTCATAGCGCCGATCCCGAATATTTCGGGCTCGGCCGTTTGGTCATTATTTTGGGTCCCGAATATTTTGGGCCCGGCCTGGAAAGAGCTAGTTTCCTTTTGCCCTGTTTGTTGTCAGTATTAAGAGTTATAGTTTCTTTGGCTTCACCCAAGCCATTGAAGATGGAACCTAGAGAACTCAAGCTCAAATCCATAACTGGTGGTAAATGCGATAAGCACAGAAATGGACTTAAAGATGCTGTTTCTAGCAACTGACCTCCTGAAGTTCCCAATGAGGTTCCTAGTTTCTGATATCCTTTATCACAACATAGGAGTCCATGGGGCCTTGTATATAGAAGAGTCAGTTACTTTAAAGTCCTTGTTTTTACCTTGCGTCTTTCCCATCCCTAAATGCCCCAAATAGGCAGGAATAAAACAATATAGCACAGTACCTCTCATGTGGTAGCTCCATTCACATGTCTCATGATATCCTCAAATGACTCCTCACTTGGCTTCAAAGGTTATTCCACCCTGGTCACAGCCCTTTGGACATGTGGCTACAGGTCACATTATCGTATTGCAGCTCACTGTAGATTTTATATGGGCCGCTTCCATCACTTGTCTGACATCACCAGTGTGCCACAAAACCAGGCAGATGTACCAGGGATAGATGTGTGCCTGAAGTAAAGTGATGTAGAGGGGAACCCAGGAGGTACTCGCATCTATCCCCGGAACATCCGCATAGTCTTGTGACACACTGGTGGCATCAGTCAAGTAATGGGAGCATCCCCTATGGTAACGCTGAAGGAGTAAAGAACCTGTGTGCCTGAAATAGAGTGGTGTAGAGGGGAACCCAGGAGGTATCCCTATGATAGAGGGTAGGGATCGATATGTGTGTACCTCAGAAAGGAGAATGGGGGAGGGAGGGACAGAGCAGAAGATCTGTAGTAGACATCTGATAGAGCCAGAATGACTAAATTTGAAGGAAACAGTTGGGAGGGAATTTAATAATTTGGAAAATAGAATATGTTGTGGGCATGTTTAATGCACAATCCACGATTAGTAAGAGTTTTCTTGAACAGGAAATGGTTGCTGATAATCATTTAGATGTTCTTTCTATTTCTGAAACTTGGTTACCTGAGGTGGAAGGCGTTTATGCCCAGGGGTTGGTCCCATAGGGTATGTTCTGTTGCACCAACCTAGGGTTGGGGGGGGGGGAAGTGGGGTTGGAATTTATTTTTAATAAGGATTTGAAATTGCGGAAAACAGACATTAGCTTTCCTGAGGGATAAAGGCCTTGTTGGTGGGGTTTGCTATGGATAGGAATTTTATAGTTTTATTAGTTTTTTCCTGATATTGCTCATGAAAGGTTAAACAACCATTCTAAAAACCTATCTGTGCAGTATATGCTGGTTATTGGAGATTTTAATTATCATATGGAGCAGGTTGATGAACCATATGTGCAGGAGCTTATTGCTTTTATTGGTTCCTTAGATTGGAAACTTTTAATGGCTTTTCCTACACATATGACGGGCCATACTTTGGACCTTGTTATGGTCTCTAATTAGTTTAGACAGTTTTGAGGTTGAAAGCATTTCGCCATCAACAATTCTTTGGTCTGATCATTATTTTATTTCTTTTAATATTGAAGGGATTAAAAAGCAATTTTTAGAGAAGCAGGATGTCGTGGTAGTAAGGCCTATTAGAGAAATACAAGTGGAGAATTTTCCGACCCATTTGGAGCAAGGGTTATTTTTACAGGATAATAGTAGTCTAGAGCAGAAGTTAGACAGTTGGAATGGAGTAGTAATTACCTCTATCAACAATGAGCCGCCGCCTGACTGAAGACCAAACATAGTTTAGGACAACTATCCAAAGGGTCGGTATGAGCCGACACCGACTCGACGGCACTTAACAACAACAACAACTACTAAGGCTCTGGAAGCAGTTGCCCCTAAGATTAGGAAAAAAAGGAGGAAAAGCAAGAAATTAGCTTCCTCAGAGAAAGGAAAGAATAAACAGCTATGATTGGAGGTTAGGAAGTTGAAATGGCAAAGGCAGGGGCGGCTCTATAATGAAGCGGAGTGAGGCGGTGGCCTCAGGTGGCAAACTTTTGGGGGCGGCAAAAATGTCCCCAAAAGAGCCGCCTTACTCCGCCTTCAGTTTTAAACAACAAAAAAAAAAGGTTGACAAGCAGCTGTGATAGCGCCCACGAAGCTCCGTTCCGCTCCCCTTCCTGCAGCCCGTATCGTCTCCGTTATGCTCTTTCCCCTTCCCCAGCAGCTGCCATAGTAGTAATTTCAAATGAAAAAAAACCTGATGCAGGACTCTTCTGGCCCTTTGGAACCCCTGCAGCTGCGTCCCGCCCCCCAAACGGAAGTGATGCTAGAGCATGGGACGCTGTTTCAGGGGTTCCAAAGGGCCAGAAAGGTCCGGGCTGCAGGAAGGGGAGCGGAATGGACCTTCACAGGCGGCATGAGGGGGAGTGGAACGGAGCTACACAGGGGAAAGACAGAGAGAGGAATGGAGCTGCACAGAGGGAAAAAGAGGGCTGGAAACTGTAAAGGAACTGACGGAGGGAGCAAAAGAGTGCCGGAAACTGGAAAAGAGCTGACAGAGGGGACAAGGGAGGGCTGAAAACTGGAAAGTAGCTGACGGGGGAAAGAGAGGGCTGGAAACTGGAAAGGAGCTGACAGGGAGGGCAAGAGAGGGCTGGAAACTGGAAAGGAGCTGACAGGGAGGGCAAAAGAGGGCTGGAAAGGGGCTGACAGAGAGAAAAGGAGGGCTGGAAACTTGAAAGGAGCTGACAGGGGGAGCAAGAGAGGGCTGGAATCTGAGAAGGAGCTGACAGAGGGGGCAAGAGAGGGCTAGAAAGGGGCTGACAGGGAGAGAAAAAGAGGTCTGGAAGCTGGAAAGGAGCTGACAGAGGGGGCAAGAGAGGGCTGGCATCTGGAAAGGAGCTGACAGAGGGGGCAAGAGAGGGCTGGAATCTGGAAAGGAGCTGACCGGAGTGGGGAGAGGGGAAGAGAGGGCTGGAAACTGGAAAGGAAAGGAAGGGGGAAAGAGAGGGCTGGAAGAGAGCTGATAGAGGGGGAAAGAGATGACTGGGGAGGGAGCTGATACAGGGGAAAGAGATGGCTGGAAGGGATCTGACCGAGGGTTAGAAGAGAGCTGACAGAGGGAAAGAGAGGGCTGGAAGGGAGATGACAAGGGGGAAGGTGCAGGCTGCAAGGGAGCTGATACGTGAGGATGGTTCTGGAGGGGTACTGGAAGGGTGATGATCCTAGGGAAGGGAGGAGGGGGATGGAAGGTAGCTGACATATGGGGATGGGACTGGAGGAAGCTGACACTTGGGGATGGAACTGGTAGGTGGCTGGGTAATGGGGAGGAGACTGGCAGGGAGGGGGTACTGGGACTGGAAGGGAGCTGACACGTGGGGAGGGTTATTGGGAATGGAAATAGGCTGATGGAAGGAAGTGAAGAAAACAAAAGAAGAGACAAGAAATGGCAGAGTGCTAACAGAAGACAGGAAAGCAGAAGCCTCAAATCAGAACCAGTATGACCAGAGAATAAAATGGTCAGACAACAAAGATAGAAAAAAATAATTTTATTTTCAATTTAGTGAGTGGACTTTGCGTTATCTTTATATTTTACACAGTTTGGGGAACTGCATCTCTCATCTGGTGTTGCTCTGCATGCAGAGTTGGGTTTCTTGTGGTTTCAGTTTAATTTTTTCTTAAATATTTTATTTATCTCCAGGAACAAGCAGGAATGAGTCTTCACATATGGGTACGTCGGTACCGACGGAGTCTGCGTGGGAACACTTCCCAGCGTCCAATCAAAGAGCTTTTGGAAGCATCCCACCATGCCTGCGTGCTGCCTTCCCGCCTTTCCCAACTGCCTCGCCTCTCAGTTTTCGTTTTTCCGTGGAGCCGGCAGGACGTCGTCCTGTCACCGCAGAAAATTCTTCTTTTAATTCTTTAGTTTTCTTGTGGTCGCGGCTGTCTTCCCAACGCCACCGGTACCGCCGGTGTTTTCTTTTCTTTTCTTGTAAAATCTTCCTTTTTCAAGGAATATTTTTTCTTCATAGTGTCTTAGGCCTTTTAGGCCTCTTCTTTTTCCTTCATGGAACCGCCAGCCACTTTCTCCAAGAAATGTTCAAACTGTGGCGGTACAACTTTATTTTTAGACCCTCGAAGTCGGTGTCTAACCTGCTTGGGTCCTGACAACAGTTTGGTGAGAAGAGGTCTTCAATATCGAGGTTCCCTCGAAACACGGTTTCCCTCCAGCTTCGGGGCACCGTCCCCTTCTTCTACACAGGATCAGGTAACCCACAAACAGTCTGTTAAGACTAGCCAGCCCTTGAGTGGTAGGTCTCATGCACAGCATGTAGACGGCTTCGGCCTTGCCCTCGAGGGCCTATTGGCTTCAAAATCCCGGCGAGAGTCTTCAGTCTCAAAAGCCTTTCAGGGGTTTCAGGTTGTTCCTGGGGTTCACCCCTCACAGAACATACCTGAGCCGTGTCCGGTGGTGGCATCCGCTTCGAGCGGTACCGATACCCCAACATTGGCACTGGTGTTGGATGAAACACTCCTCACCAGGGATGGTCATCTGGCGTCCTCGGTGCCTTCGGGACCGGTGGATACACTCCAGACTGACCTTTCATTATCGGTACCAGCACTGATACTACCACCGACGTCGGTACCCTCCAGACGTGCATCGATAGCCTCGCTTCCTTCGATGCCGAGTCTGGAATCGATCTCCAGTCTGGAAGACTGGGTACCGACTCGCCTTGGTACCGGCTCTCGGTGGTACCGAAGGCTCGGTTCCGATGATTCGGATCCGCAACTCTTGGTTCCCCCGAGGCCGATTGAGTTGCCACTAGCTGACCTTCATTCACCGGTATCAGACACGGTACCGAAGTCGGTACCGATGTCCTCATTACCCTTACGGTTATCGATGCCGAGTTTAGAATCGCTCTCTACTCTGGAAGACTCGGTACCAATACACTTTGGTACCGACACCGATCGATACCGGTGGCTCGGTACTGAGGATAGCACCCGGAGGTTTTCGGTTACCTCGGTACCGATTGAACTGTCACCGATGACTGCTCCGATGTCTCTGTCTCGACTCGACTCCGACATCGGTACCGGTATTGGCATCGGTACCGGTATCCACAGTAGCATCGTGGCCAACTCCTACCATGCTTTTGTCAACAGGATCGCTCCCTTCTATGCCAAGCTTTGAGTCGATACCTGGCATGGACAATGTGGTAATGACTGTCGCTGCTCCTGACAGCCAGTACCGGCGACCATCCTTTAAGCATTCCACACTGCACTGTGCAGGATCTTCTATTCCTATATATCTGGATAGCTCTGTCGGTGCTCAGGCTAGTTCTTCAGATCTAACCTGTCCAAGGGAAATTCCTGTTGGGGAACCCTCTTTTCAGAGTTTCCTCCTGGATATAGCAAGATCTCTTGCCATTCCTATCCCAGGACATGATCCTGCACAGGGCTCTCTTTCTACCAAAGCAAAGGAGAACATAATGCTTCCTTTGCATCATTCCTTGCAGGGTCTCCTTCTGGGAATGTGGGAAACACCTTTAAGGGTACCCCCACCTTCCAGAGCAACTGATCTCTTATATCATGTGCCCTCCTCTCCAGGGTTTCAAAAGACTCAACTTCCTCATCATTCCATAGTTGTGGAATCAGCAATGAGGCGGGTAAAGAGCAAGAAAAAGCACTCTTCTTATCCGTCAGGTCGTGAGTCTAAGACACTTGATGCCTTTGGACGTCAAACCTTCCAGACATCTATGCTTTCTGCAAGAATTCTCTCATATATTTTCTATATGAGTCTATCTCTTGAGGAGGTCACAAAGCAATTACATCTTTTGACTCCTTCCCTTCCAGAGTCCAAGAGTGCAGACTATTCTTCACTGCTCAAGCATCTCCAGAATATCTCTTGGTTTCTTACTCGTGCTTCCCTAGACTCTTTTGAGTCTGTTAGCAGGACTTCTGCTATAACTATAGGGGGACGACGTACAGCCTGGCTCCAAGCTTCAGACTTGGATAAATGGGCACAGCACAGACTGGGACATACTCCTTGCACTGGAGACAATCTTTTCAACAAGGAGTCTTTACGTCAGGTTACTCAGTTCTCCACTGACTTACCTGTTCCTAGGGGCTGTTCTGCACCTTCTTCTATCCTAGTAGGTAGGAAATGTCCTGCCAAACTTTCTTCCCATAGGAGAAGAAGGTTTTATGCATCATCTGCCCATCATACAGATGTTCCCAAACAGGGGAAGCATCGTCCTGGTCTGCAGAGTTCAACCTCTCACCAGGCTCAGTAAACCCAGCAACCACAGGGTTTCTGATCAATCCATCAGATGCTTCTGACTCTTGGGATTAGAATCTGCAGTTGCTTCTTCTCAATAAAAGCAATCCACTGCTGTCATTCTAAATCCTAAACATGGATCTCTTCCCAAAAGACATCCATTCTTTCTATGTTCTATGAGCTGTCAGGATATTCATGCTTCTAGGTCACAGGGTTCTCCTCTTTTTTTCCTGCTAGGGAAAGAGGTCTATCCACTATCAAACGATAGTTTCCTGTGCCAGCATGTCTTTTTTCCCTTCTATAAACTTACTACTTTGTAAGTTTTCTTCAGCTCCATTCTCTTTACCCTCTTACCAGGTTTTCCTCTGTAAGAGCGGTATTGCTTCACTGGAGGGCTTTTTCTTCAGCCTCTCTAGTTTTCTTACTTTTCCAGTGTGGAGTTCTCTTCTCTGAGTTGACTCCTCTTTTTCAATCTTGCTTTGAAGCAGTTCATCAGACACGTCCAGAGTTTTCTACTCTTGTTTGTCTGTTCTTTCTGTTTTTAAACAGTACCATTCTTCTGCTGTCTGGCAAGCAGGAGCCTTAATGTTTGGACCACTGGTTCTTGTTCACCAGTAACCAGATTTGTCCTCCACTAACATTCTGTCTGATCTTAGTAGTGGCTCCAAGTCAGTGCTGTCATCTGTCTTGGAAATTTTTCACTACAAGCTTGTTGGATTGTCTTCTCTTTTTGCCATCTCCATTCCCCTGGGTTTGGCAGCATAGTTGACATGGAACTGGCCGCAGGAGAGCCAGTACCTATCTCCTCATTCTCCTGCATCATGCTTTCTGCAATTCTACAGAGAAGCTCTCCACTATGGGCCCTTGCTAGAGAGCATGTGGGGCTTTTTCTCCAACAGCTATACTAGATGGTTGAAAAAGACTTTTCAGTCATGTCTCCCATGACTAGAAAAGTTCTCCTTTTTAATATAAAGGACATAGGCCTCCTCTTACGTGAAAGCTTAAGGAGTTACTAATTCCCTGCTTTGGTCCATAGTATTTCCAATAGGGAATATGTTTTCTCCTTCCAGCTCGTCCTCATGGTAAGAATGCATGATACCCTTTTGCCCTTAAGCAGTTCAGCATGGTATCTCCTTCCTATGCGTCTTCTGTTCACTTACCATGCTAGAGTCCTAGAATACTCGGGACTTGCTGGCTGCAGACTGATATCACCCTCTGCTTTTCACGTAACCATCCTGGTTATTCTACTACCTAGCATCCCTGTAGCCATAACCAGTGGGAATTGATTCTCTATATATCTTCTCAAGTAGGTTCCACCTTCTTGTTGTTAGATGAATCTTTCCTCTCCACATTTTCCTATGTGAATACCTTTTTGTAGGCATATCTCTGTCTGCTTCTTTGCAGACTTCCATATAGAGGCCTATATATTCATACCTATAGCACACATCTTACAGATGTCTATGTCTATCATTTGTGTGTATTTTATGCCCTTCATATCTCATTATAGATATACATATATAACATATAGATATATGAGAATATATCTATATCTATCTATATCTATATGTATCTATCAAGATATTTTACTATTGGTAGATATGTATTCTGCTTTATCTACCTGACTGTCCAGGCTCATATAGCTATATGATTCTGACAGATGGGCTTTATCCATACTTATGCTATCCAGCATGTTTTGGGATCGTACACTCACAACCACTTTGGTTGTTAACACCTACCATAACCTTAAGGTTAGGTACCTCTGAAGCTCTCCATGTTCCAATATCTCTCCCAGCTGACTTCAGTTAAGAGAGACATTGCGGATCTTCAGCTAATCACAGGCTCTAACGCCTCCAGCGTTTGTCCTTTCGTTTGGGATACAAGGGGTTCCCATACCCTTTCTCCCCACAAGGACTGGGCCTGTTTGTCCAAATCGGTTAGCCTTTCTCTTTTTGTTCCTAAGAGTGAGCCACTCTGCTACCAAAGGAGTTTGGCTTTTATCATAAAGCCTTCCTCTGAAGGCCCACCGTTTTTGTACTACCCCAGTTTTTCCTACTGGGGTTACCTTTCAGGATTCTGACCTCCTTTGCTTTTCCTACAGGTTTACTACCTCCACTTACAGTGAGGTCCTTCTCGAGGTTCCTCTACTGGGTTCCCCAGTAGATCCCATGAACCTCCATACTTCTCGGAAATCCTGTTAGGGGAGGTCCATATTGCAATATTTTTTCTTTGCAATATCATTGATGACAATTATCATCCACACATGGACTCCTTGTCTACAATCCTATGCTAGGTTAACTGTTCCACAGCACCTTTCTCTCTTCAATTCCTACCCTCCATCCTCAGGATGCCTGGTGTTGTGGGGGATAGCATGTTCCAACCTATGACATGCTGGGACTCCAGGCATCTCAGCTTGGGAGTCCCCATATGTGAAGACTCATTCCTGCTTGTTCCTGGAGATAGCACAGTTACTTACCTGTAACTGGTGATCTCTGGGAACAGCTGGAATAAGTCTTCACAACCCACCCACCTCCCCAGGAGTTGTATCTCTATCTATCTTTCCTTTCCTCTCTCTCTCTTTGTCTCAGCTTTAAAACTTAACTGAGGAGAGGCAGTAGGGAAAGGCGGGAAGGCAGCACACAGGCGTGGTGGGATGCTTCCAAAAGCTCTTTGATTGGACGCTGGGAAGCGTTCCCACGCAGACTCCGTCGGTACCGACGTACCCATATGTGAAGACTTATTCCTGCTGTTCCCAGAGATCACCTGCTACAGGTAAGTAACTGTGCTTTACTTTAGGTTGTGACCACTTATTCTGTACTTGGTGAGACTCTGTGTTCTGAGTGTGTGACCAAGGCCGTGTGTTCTGTTAATATGAAATTTGTACGCAGGGATCTGGACTGTAGTAATTTGCCTTGTTCACCTTTCCAAATAGGTGTTCTATGTTCTAGGACCCGCTTCAGTATTTATAGTGCTGCTTTTTTTCTGGGTAGGCACTTTGTATGAGTTTTGGAAGTTTATGCTGGTAATGGTATGGTAGATTTGGCCTTGTAGATCTTTGGTGACTTTTGTAGGGTTTTATATTAGTTCCCAATATTCCTGGTACTGGAGAATATTTGTTAGTGAGATCACCAGAATCATATACAGTATATATATACTGTATATGATTCTGGTGATCTCATTAACAAATATTCTCCAGTACCAGGAATATTGGAAACTATTAGATGGCCCAAAAAAGTGAGAACATCTCGTAGCATATAAGTTATTTAAAAATTCAAAAAGACAGATGTAAACGATTGACAAATAAAAAAAAAAAGATGGCAACCGGAAAATTTCAAAATAAAGACGTTATATAGCTAAAAAAGGTAAATAAGTAAAAGGACAAAAGGACAAAAGAAATTGAATTGCAGTATGTACAAATGTAAATATATGGTGGTTAGTGCCTGTGTAAATGTATGATAATAGCTAAGGTCTTCATATGGACCCGCATATGTGTGCTGTGTATCCCCCTGCTCTCTCTATCTAATCCCCAAATAATTCTGTCTGTAATTTATGACAAATCCCGTAATTGTAATCAAACCGCTTCTGATCGCTGGAAGGAGCGGTATATAAGTCCTTACTAAATAAATAAATAAATAAATAAACTATTTAAGCTTTTAATTTACGAGATGTTCTCACTTTTTTGGGCCACCCTGTATGTGTATGTATGTGTGTGTATGTATATATATATATATATATATATATATATATAATTTCTTTCTTTCTTTTGTTTTAAGTTATTGAGTTCTGTAGGTGAGTGTTCTAGTTCTGCCCTACACCCACTGTTGAGGGAGGGGGTTCTGTGGATGAAAAATATATGTTCAAAAAGAAAAAGCAAGAACCCTAACACAGTTTATAACAAAATAAAAATGAGTTATTATTTAGTTTTATAAAGTGTGCTGTGGTTCTCGCTCATTCTTTTTGTTCCTTGGTGTGCAAGCATCTTACATTTCCTCCATATTATTTAATCGACTTTTTGGTTTGGTTCAGTCCATGAATGGAGTTTTGAGAAAGCACCCCCCCCACACACACATTACCGGGGGGGGGGGGGGCGCTGCCATCTCTCTCTCACCTCAGGCAGCAGATTGCCTTGAGCCGCCCCTGAGCAAAGGGATGATTTAAAACAGTCGTGGAAAGATAAATTTAAGAGCTATAGGCAGGTTTTATAGAAGCTTAAGAGAGATCATTTTAGTAAATGGATTTTGGATGCAAAAGATGCTAGTAGAGGAGTGTTCTCTGTTGTTAGAGCATTATCAAAATAAATTCCATCAAAATTAACTAGTGAAGATTTTGCCCAGTTTTTTGTGGACAAAATTAAGACCATTCAAAAAGATTTTCCGAAAATGCCAGTGTCAGACTTGATGGTGATAAAAGAGACAAACTTATCTTATTTTTCTGTTTCTTCAGATGATCATTTGTAGAAGTTAATTAGACATTTTATGGTGGGTTACAGCTCAGTTGATCTCTGACTGGCACAGTTTCTAAAAACATTACTGGAAGGTTGTTTCTTATATCTCCATTCAATGGTAGCTTAGTCTTTGCAGGAGGGTGTTTTCCCGTTGATACTGAAACAGGCCTTAATTCTGCCAGTGTTAAAAAAACAAAAAAAATCCCTCTTTGGCTGTAGATGATGTGAAAATTTATAGACCAGTGTCAAATTTGCCTTGTATTGCTATGATTTTGGAATCTGTTGTGACCATTCAATTACAGAAGTATATGGAAGAGACTGATATTCATCCAACCCTCCAATATGGGTGTAGAACCACTTTTAGTACGGAAACAGCGGTAGTGGCTTTATTGGATGAGATGCAATGATTCTGGAAGTTGTAGTTTTTTGGTTTTGTTAAATCTGTCTTCAGCCTTTGATACTATTTCACATTATTTATTTTTGGCTAGATTGTGTTCATTGGGGGTGTGACTCTTTTTTTGTCCAATAGATCTTTCAGAGTGGAGTTTAAAGGGAAAGTTTCAAAAGTGTTTTTCTGTACGACAGGGGTGCCTCAGGGGTCACCATTATCTCCCTTGTTGTTAAATGTCTATTTTAGTCCTTTAGTTCATCATATTAGCAAATTGGGGTTTTCCCCATATACAGATGCGGATGTTCAAATTTTTATACCAATGAAGTGCTCTTTTCAAGATTTATTGGATCAATTGCAATCTGGTCTTTGTGTTTTGAGGGATTTGTTGCAGGAAAATAAATTAAGCTTGAGTTTAGGGAAAACTGAGGTTTTATGGTTGGGGAAGACTGTGATTCCAGATGATACTAAGTTTGTCCAACTTGTGGGACAGAAAGTTGAGATATTGTTGGAAGTGCATACTTTTGAGTGTTATAAATTCTAATTTGACTCTTGAATCATATGTATAATATATACAAACTAAGGTATGGTATAAGTTGAAGTTGGTAAGACAATTGCAATCAGTGTTAAGGCCACAAGATTTTGACAAGACTGGACAATGATCCAATCGATAGTCCTGGGTCATCTGGACGATTGTAGTTTAGTATTCTTGGGAATGCCTAAATTGTTGTAACATAAATTACAATGGATTCAAAATATTTCTGCGAAGTTGATCACATGTAGTAGTTATAAGGATAGGGTTACCTTTTTATTGTTAAATCTTCATTGGCTGCCAATAGAAGCCAGAGTTTTTTGTTTCAGGTTCTGTTTGGCTTTTAAAGCTATTCATAAGATAGGCCCTATTTATTTATCAAATAGGTTTCGCTGTGCTCTCCAACTCGATCTTTATGTTCACTGACTCATTGTACATTGGTATTGCCTTCAGCCTTTGTCTTTCGGCAGAAGAGGGTTTAGAAAGAGATCTTTTTCTGGTGCGGTACCAAAATTGTGGAATGAGTTACCTGCTGTAATTAGGGATCTTGAGTGTTACGAGGTATGACCAATTTCAAAAAGTTTTAAAGACATTTTTTAACTGCACCTGATTGAATTGTTCATTTGTGAAAGTGGAATATAAGCATCCTTGTTAAATTAAATGAAAATTAAATTACTCACATATATTCCCGGAACATCTGCCCAGTCTTGTGACACGCTGACATCAGTCAAGTGATAGAAGCATCCCCTATAAAATACACAGTGAGCCGTAGTGCGCTGAAGGAGTAAAGAATTTGTGACTGCCTCCTGGTTTCCCCTCTATACCACTCTACTTCAGGCACACAAGTTCTGCACTCCTCACAGCTGCTGACATTTGTGGCAACAATCACAAACACTGCAGCATTGTTGCAGTATTGGAAATTGCAAGAAATCACTGCCTGCAGCTCAGAGCTTCCCTAGGAAGCACTACTAAAGTACTTCTCAGGGAATTGTACACCAAAAACTTTAAAAAAATGTTCCTCCTGAAGTAGTGCTTCCTTCAGTTTTGATGTTTAAATGAATCACTGCTCAGAGACAGCAGTTGTGTTATTTTGCTTTCATAAATATAGTATGCCAGCTTGACTAAGTATAGCAGAAGAGAAATATTTTTTTGCAGAATTCCCCCTGGAGTGCTAATGGTATAAAACAGATGTCCCTCTTCCATAACTTCACCCCATCAGTTGACAGTGACCAGCCTGACGCTCTGGTAGCAGCTTTAAAGATTTATCACATCCCATGTTGCACTCATTTTGCCTGCCTTCAATGATGCCTAAAACAGATGGACACTGTTACTATTAATAGTATTAGCCTAGTTCCAATATTAGACGCCCTGGTGTTAAAGGATATCAGGACAGATTTTAAAGGCTTCTATTTTACAACATTCATGAGATGTGCTCACTGTTGCATATCTAGCAATATTAGATCTGTGAGTGCAAATCAAATGAGATATTCAGCTTTTTCCTACAGAGTCTACTTTTTTGTACACTTGTGGATTTTGAAGGTGCTCAAATAAAATATGATGCCCCCTAGCACCCAAACAATACTGCTTTAGTACTCGGCCCTGCTGATAACTCATTTAAAAACGAAAATTCTGTACGACAGAGGAACACTACAGATTATCAGGGCCGAATTTAATATCTCGGTGGAGAGTGAGGAATGGGGAAGGTGGGAACAGAGCATCATTGCCTTGAAGCAAGTAAAAACAGGCTACCTTTGATAGAATTTAATATCCTAGGCAGCTGCCTATGTTGCGGATGTTTGCAGATTGCACAAAATAGCTTGACATGTATCTAGACAAAATTAAACTAGTTGGAAAAGGCTGTTCTAAAATGGTAGCAGGCAGGGGCGACAAAACCCACTGTGCAAAATGTGTACTCACATGGGGTAGCAACTGTGGGAGGGAAGCACAGTTGACACAGTGAGCTAGCCAGGCTTAGTTGTGAAACAGCGGGTGGCAAGCAGCGGACAGTGGACACTCATGCAGGAAAGAGTAAAACCATCAGCATGGGGCTTTGGAGCCGATGCACATGCTGCATGTCTGACATGTCCCGGCTCCCTCCGATGCAGATCCCTCTTAGTGAGGGACAGGCACACAGTAGATGTGCTGTATGTGCGTGGGCTCCAAAGCTCCATACTGATTTTTTGCTTCATCGACTTGGTGGTAAGGGGAGGGTAAGAGAAGGGAGAGATGGAGCAAGGGGAGGGGGAACAAGAAATTGAGAGGTGGACAGAGAGAGAGGGGGCAAATACTGGATTTTGAGTGGTGGACAGAGGTGGCAAATCCTAGACCATCAGGAGAGGGAGGACAGGATTAAAGGGGGGATAGGAAGCTGCAGGGTTTTGAGGAGGGAAGCAAAAGGATGAACAGTGGAAAAGAAAGTGGGGAGATACTAGACTATGGGGTGGAGGGGATGAATCAGGGGATGGGGAGATGTTGGGCTATGGGAAGTGGGAGGGGGCAGGGGGAAAATGGCAGATGCAGGGTATGGTGGATGGTAAGGAGATGAGTAAGAGGAGGAAGGTGAATACAAAGGGTGGAAATGTAGTAATAAAGAGTCTGTGAAAGACATGGGAAGAAGACTAGGGAATGAGTGAAACGGGAAATGGGAGAGCTGGGGAGATAAACTGGGCTGGAGCTGAGAGAAGGAGGTGAAAAGTCAAAAGGAGATTGAGATTTGAGTGGATAAAAACGATTTAAAAAAGACATGGAGGCAAGTTACCTCAGGTTGGAGGGCCAGGGATTTGAATCCCACTAGAGGACAGCAACCTTGGGCCGGAAGGACTGGGGTTTCTATTCCCACAGGGGCACCTTGTGGTCTTGAGCAACCAACTTAATCCTCCATTGCCTCAACTACAAAAACATAGATTGTGAGCCCATACACAGTACCTGAATGTACACCACTTTTACTTGTAGAAAAAGCGGTATATATACCTAGTTGTTTTTTTTTTGTTTTTTTAATTTATTTTTTTATTAAGTCAGAAATACATAAATACAAGAAAAACAAAATATAAAGAAAAACATTTTTACATTATATATCACATAGACTCATATAACAGGTCCAATCCACATCAAGGAGGGTGTGGTTATAAAAATAAGAAAAATAGAACCTAAGTGGGCCCGAAATAGAAACATCAACTCCATATTCTAGCAAAGAGTCGAGAAATACAATTTACAAATACAAAAAACAAAAAATCCCTAAGTCCTACTATCCAAAAAGGTAACCAAATGATCAACTTCAAGAAATACATATCTTTTGCCCTGAAACCAAATGTGGAATTTGCAAGGAAATTTCAGGTAAAAAGATGCCCCCAGGGCTAAAACCCGAGGACGCAGTTCCAAAAAGGCCTTGCGCCGCTTCTGAGTTGCCCTGGAGACATCAGGAAAAATTTGTATTGCATGGCCACAAAAACACAAACAGCCTTATAAGGCAGATCTTTTGAATCCTGAACCACTGACCACTTTTCCAAAGAGACAATCCTAGTTTCATGATCTGATAATTTCAGAACTGTTTCTTTAGAAAAATCAGAAACTTTTTTTAATGAATGGCCAAGTGCCAACTCCATCCGAGAAACAATAGCCCATATATCTTTTAAGGATACATTATCCGGCGGTGGCTGGGTTTCCCCAGCTGCTGGAAAAGTAATTACAGAGGGCAAAGACGGAGGCAATGTAAAAGAAGAGTCAATTCTCAAAAACGTAGAGGGTAGTAGGGCCGAGCCAGGGTCGGCTTCCTCGATATCCACCCGGGAAGCCGCCTCCCCGGATATAGACACCGACTCTGAGCAGGGCGGAGTAACACCCATATCGCAAGGAGAAGACACAGATGAAGAAATACTCACTCCGGAAACGTCCAAGCCACACTCCTTCGGTGTCTGGACAGAAGGAGAAGGATCACTCACGCGGACGTGAGCGTCCATCGGTCCAACGACCTTAACAACCTTCATTGGAACGGGCGGATATTTCTTTTTCCTTTTCCCCATTACAGGGTAACGCTTCTCCCACCTACGTGCACCGAAGGGGCACCAAAGGGGCGTGGCCTGCCCCTTTGGTCACGCCCCTTCGGTGCACGCCCCCAAGGGACGCCCACGACCGCGTCCCGTGGTAGGGCTGGAGATTTTATAGCCCTCAGCTACACTGCAGGTGATCAAATTAGCAGGAGCTAACGTCGGGAACCACTCAGGTACACAGTCCAGGAACAAATGAAGAAATCCACACACCTCGGCGTCCCGCGGTGGGGCTGGAGATTTTATAGCCCTCAGCTACACTGCAGGTGATCAAATTAGCAGGAGCTAACGTCGGGAACCACTCAGGTACACAGTCCAGGAACAAATGAAGAAATCCACACACCTCGGCGTCCCGCGGTAGGGCTGGAGATTTTATAGCCCTCAGCTACACTGCAGGTGATCAAATTAGCAGGAGCTAACATCGGGAACCACTCAGGTACACAGTCCAGGAACAAATGAAGAAATCCACACACCTCCATATATACCTAGTTAAAGAAAGAGAGAACTAAGAAGAAAAGATCAATCTAGAGAGGGAATAGAAGGAGGAATGAGGAGAAATGGCAAATGGACAGCAGATACTGGAAAGCAAGTTAGAAGATAGAGAAAGCAGAAGAGATTCTGTGACCATCATGGCTGAAAAAATAAAATGCTCAGTTTATTAACTGGAATATCTTAGCTTGGGTAAATATGCATTGCTGATGCACTGAACCAAACATAAATACAAGAGGAAATGCATTTCTGTTTTATTTTCCCAGTGTTGCTGTAAATGTAGTGTTAGACTTTTTGGACTGACCAGTTCAGTTATTGTTTTTTTTATTTCTATGGTTCCTTGTTCTATGTTTGGTGTGAGGGTCTGTCTGTGTCTTGCATGTGTGATTGAGGTGTGTGGCCTTCTGTTAACATGTAGCTTCTGTGTAGAGATCTTTAGCAGCTTCACTGTTCAGTTTTCCTAGTAGGAGATATTTTTTATTTATTTATTTACATTCTCTTATATACCGCGCTATTCTGCATCAGTGCGGTTTACATTGAACAAACTGAAATTACATTGAACAGGGCATTGTAACTTGGAGATAACTATTTTACAGGGAACATGGGCTATGGAGGGTTAAGTGGTTTGCCCAAGACCACAAGGAGCACCTGTGGGACTAGAAACCCCAGTCCTTCCGGCCCAAGGTTGCTGTCCTCTAGTGGGATTTGAACCTCCGACCTTCCGGCCTGAAGTACCTTGCCCCAACCACTAGGCTACTCCTCCACTAGTAACATAGTATGACGACAGATGAAGACCAGTATGATCCATCTAGTCTGTCTAGTATGGTGACTAGAGTGGTTGTACCCGCTGCACTGTGCTGGTCATCCCCTTCTGTGACTATGCTTAGGGTCATACCTGCCATTCTGTTCAGGTGGACCCCCCTTTATGCCTTTGTTTAGCATTGTATCTGCCGCTCCATACAGATCACCCCTTCTATGTACTGAAGTAAGGTGACATTTTACTTACCAGTTAATGTCCTTTCCTTGAGTCCTGTTCGACCAGTCCAGACAACTGGGTTGTGTTCCCCTACCAGCAGATTGGTGGAAACAAAGAACCAATGAAAAACCCAGGTTTCAATGACATCGCTCCCATACTTCTATTTGCCTCCGCCGCCAGAGGTCCCTTCAGTATTCGTCCCAAAGCATAGAAGAAACATGGCAAGCCTCACACAACCTCAGTTGTGTAAAAAAACTATGTACAGGAAAGCATAAACAAAACTGTCATTAGACGATGAACCTGCAGAGCCAAATATAAAAATCATTGCGGACCCAAGGGTACCGGAGCAGAAGAACAGAGCAATACAGTTCCAAGAGCAGGCCCTGGACTGGTTTAGCAGGACTTGAAGAAAGGACGTTAACTGATAAGTAAAATGTCACCTTCCATATCATCCTGCTAGACCAGTCCAGACAAGTGGAATATACCAAAGCTACAACTCCACTGGGTGGGAAGACAAGCAGCTTGCAAAATCTTTAAGCCGAAGGCCGTGTTCGACGGCGTTTGGACATACAAGTGGTAATGCTTCACAAAAGTGGAAAGTGATGTCCATGTCACTGCCTGATAAATGTCTGCAGAGGCTACCAAGTTCTGCTCCACCCACAAGGATGCGTGTACTCGGGTAGAATGGGCACACAAACCCTTTGGAGCCAGGCGGTTCCGCAACAGATACGCCGATGCAATGGCCTCCTTAATCCAGTGCCCTAAGATCGACTTGGCCACTGTGTCACCTTTACCCGGGCCAGCAAACAATACAAAAAGATGGTCGGACTTATGCAAGGAATTCATAATCTTCAAGTACTGGAGAAGCCCCCTCCGGATATCCACTAGGCGGAGATGCTTATCCTTCCCCAAACACTACTGCTTAGAGGAGGGCAGGCAGATCACCTTGCGTGAAAGGTAGAAAGCACCTTAGGTAAGAAGGAAGGCACAAGCCGACTAGAAATGTCCTCCTTTGAAAAAGACTGATAAGGATCTCGGCAAGACAGAGCCTGCAGCTCGGAAGTCTGCCCTATGGAACAAACCGCAACCAGGAAGATCATCTTGAGCATCAAATTCTTTAAAGTTGCATACTTCAGTGGCTCAAAAGACACTGCCATCAGGACCCTGAGCACCAGACACAGATCCCAGTAAGGGATTACTGACTGGAGGGGAGGACACAGACACCAAACCCCCTGGAGAAAGTATGAGACATCCAGGTGCAAGGCTAGAGATCTACTTAGCCATTGCACTGCGGAAACAGGCCAAAGCTGCCACCTGAACATTCATAGAGCTAAAGGAATAGGTCCTTTTTTAGGCCCTCTTGTTGAAAGGTCAGCAGAGAGTGCACCTTGGCCGCCTCAGGAACCAACTGCCATGTGCCACACCATCGCTCAAAGAGGTACCAAATCCGCACATATACTAGCTTGTAGACCTCCTCTGGGCTCCAAGCAATGTGGAGACCACTGCTGGAGAGTAGCTCTTATGTACTAGTCATCTCCTTTCAAGAATCCACACTACAATTTAGGTCAAATATCAGAGGGTGGTTACTACCAAATAACGAGACAATTCCCTCTACCAATATCCAGAATACTGCTGATGAATCCTGCTCTATTTTGCCTCTTTGTACATATCCAAAACACCCAGACACGGAAATCCCCAGTGAATAGAGGTCTCAGACTCACGATGGCAGCGCTTAGATTTATCCAAAGCAGTGTGCCTGATTGCATCAACGACCATAAATATTCACAGATTTTCCACAGATATTTTACTTATTTCATGCCCGGAGTATTTTTACTTATTCCATACAGCAGACTCTTCTGTAATTTGTAAACATTTTCAAATGAACAAGTTTTGTATGTTCAAGATTGTGCTTAGCTTATCTTCGTGTAGCTGGTGTAAATCCCCGACGCCACCAAGTGGGTACCGCTTTCGCGTTTCGTATTACTTCTTCAGGGGGAGATATATTAATATCAGCACGATCTTTCAACTTGCGGCTAAACCAATGCTCTCACGTCCAACAGATCATCTGAGACTCCAACCTGCTTGGTGTAAAGAAAAACGCCCCCTGAAGAAGTGTAGGGAGGAGTGGTCTAGTGGTTAGGACAAGGTACTTCAGGCCGGAGGGCCGGGGGTTCAAGTCCCACCTGGGGACAGCAATCTCAGGCCGGAGGGACTGGGATTTCTAGTCCTATAGGTACTCCTTGTGGTCTTGGGCAAGCCACTTAACCCTCCATTGCCCATGTTCCCTGTAAGTATTAGTGTATGTGTGTCATATCCCCTCTTGTTAAATGTATCTCCCAATTGACCGCTTTGACCCGGTGAAAAGCGGGATATAAATACAGCTAAATAAATAAATAATAAATAAGAAGTAATACGAAACGCGAAAGCGGTACCCACTTGGTGGCATCGGGGATTTACACCAGCTACACGAAGATAAGAGGAGAAAATGCTACTAAAATGTGCAGTAAATGGAAGGAAACCCCCACACTGCGTCAACAGTCATCAGCAGTCTATCCTGAATTGTGTCCCACACAGACTGAATCGGGAGCCTCCAACAAGGACAATGACGAGGTCAAGCCTTGGTACTCACCCCCTGAGAGCCCCAGAGGATCTCTGCCAGGCTCAGCTCTATTCTCAGGAAACTGTTTTACTGCCTTTAGCAGCACTGCATTTAAGATGGCTGGCAGGCAGATCCCTCCAAGAGCTTTCTGCAATCCGGAAGAGAGTGTTGAGGTTGTGTGAGGCTGCTGCACTCTTCCAGATCCTTCCAATTTTGTGGCTGCTCAACAGGCTCTTATGATAAGAGTGTAGAGCTGAACCAATTTTCCTTCCTCCTTTGGCTACCAAAAAGACCGCAATCTAGTGAAGCCTCCCACATCGTGCTCAGGTGAGAGAGTCACCCTCAAAGTGGTCTGTCACGAGCGTTTTTATCAATCTTTTCCTCTCAATTATTCAGATTTTCTTCAAAGAAGGGAAAATCCATCTGCCAGAGACAAAGAAATACTGAAAGGACCTCTGGTGGCTGAGGCGAATAGAAGCATGGGAGTGATGTCATTAAAATCCGGGCTTTTTTTTTGTTCTTCACCAATCTGCTGGTAGGGGAACACAACCTACTTGTCTGGGCTGGTCTAGCAGGACAATATGGAAAAGATATCTAAGTCTGCTTTGATCTCATTCTCTTGCTATAAAGTGATCCACTATGTCTGTCCCATGCCATTTTGAATTCTCTCACTGCATTTACCCCTACCACTTCTATCGGGAGGATATTCCAGCATCCACCACTCACTCTTTCAGTGAAAAAGTATTTCCTGATGTTGCTTTTAAGTCTACCACCTTGCAGCTTGATCATATGCCATCTAATTTTACAGCTTCCCCTTCTTTGAAAAAGGTTTGTTTGTTCATTAATATTCTTTAGTTATTTAAAGGTCTGCATCATATCTCCCCTGTCCCTCCTCTCCTCTAGGGTATACATATTTAGATTTTCAAGTCTCTTCTCATATGTTGGCGCAGGCTCCAAATCATTTTGATCACCTTCCTCTGAACCATTTCAAGTCTTTTTATATCCTTTGTGAAATATGGTCTCCAAAACTGAACACAATACTCCAAGTGAAGCCTCATCAATAACTTGTACAGGGACATTAATACTGCCTCCTTTCTGCTGATTATTGGGTGGAGGAGTGGCCTAGTGGTTGGGGCAAGGTACTTCAAGCCGGAAGGTCGGGGGTTCAAATCCCACTAGAGGACAGCAACCTTGTGCCAGAAGGACTGGGGTTTCTAATCTCACAGGTGCTCCTTGTGGTCTTGGGCAAGCCACTTAATCCTCCATAGCCCATGTTCCCTGTAAAATAGTTATCTCCAAGTTATAATGCCCTGTTCAATGTAATTTCAGTTTGTTCAATGTAAACTGCACTGATGCAGAATAGCACGGTATATAAGAGAATGTAAATAAATAAATAAATAAAATTATTCCTCTCTGTATGCAGCCCCACATCTTTCTGGCTTTGGTCTTGGTACATTGTTTCGCCACCTTGAGATCCTCAGACACTGTCATTCCGAGGTCCCTCTCCTCATCCCTGCATACCAACCTCTAGCCCTCTATCACATACAGTTCCTTTGGATTTCTGCATCCCAAGTGCATGACTCTGCACTTCTTTGCATTAAATCTCAACTGCCAAGCATTAGATCATTCTTCCAGTTTTTGTAGATCTTTCCTCATATTGTCCACTCCCTCAGAGGTGTCCACTCTGTTGCAAATTTTCATGTCATCTGCAAAAAGGCAGACTTTTCCCTTCAATCCTTCTGCAATATCACTCACAAATCCATTGAATAGTATTGGTCCCAGGACCAATTCCTGGAGCATGCCACTGCTTGCCTTACTTTCTTCTGAATGAGTTCCATTTACTACTACCTTCTGTCGTCTGCCAGTCAACCAATTTCTGATCCAGTTCACCACCTTGGGACCCATCCTCAGGCTACTCAGTTTATTGATAAGCCTCTTATGAGGAACATTATCAAAGGCTTTGCTGAAATCAGGTATATTGCATCCATCGCATGCCCTTGATCTAGTTCTCTAGTAACCCAGTCAAAGAACTCAGATTTGTTTGGCATGATCTTCCTTTGATAAAACTATGATCTCCAGGAACAAGCAGGAATGTAGTCTTCACATATGGGTATCGTCGGTACCGACGGAGCCTGCGCGGGAATGCTCCCCAGCGTCCAATAGGAAAGCTTTTGGGAGCATCCCACAGTGCCTGCATGCTGCCTTCCCGCCTTTCCCAACTGTTCCTCTCTAGTTCTTCATTTTCTGTGGAGCTGGCAGGTTGCACATCCCTGTCACCGCAGGAAAAAATCCCTTTTATTCTTCTCTTTTGTGGTCGCGTCTGCCTTTCCTTGACGCTACACCGGTACCGCCAGTTCTTCTTTCTTTCTTAAAAAAAAAAACAAAAGAACTTTCTTCTGGAGTCTTTCCAGTAATTTTCTCTTCAGGTGCCACGCGCCATTTTGGGCACTAGGCCCAACGTTTTCCTTCAAAATGGAAAAACCCGCTACGGGTTTTAAAAAGTGTTCTAAGTGTGGCGGTACCATCTCCGTCACCGACACCCATGAGTGGTGCCTCAAATGTTTAGGTCCTGACCACTCTATTTCTGAGTGTGTTGCCTGTGGGATGATGTCGAAAAGGGGCCGGCAAAACTGAGCTGCTAAACTTAGCACCCTTTTTCCCTCCGATGCAGCCTCCGTGGCATCGATGTCTTCCAGGGCTTCGTCTTCCTCCCATGGATCTCAGTAACTAAACATAAATCTAGCCGGTCCTCAAAGGGTAGATCTCCTTCTAGACATCGAGATGCCTCTGGCGTTGCCCTTGAGGGACTTTCACTGGCAAAATTGCCCCGACGGGAGGCTTCGGCTTCCAAAGCACTAATGGGGCTCCAGGATGTTCTCGAGGCTTCAACCTCGGCAGAACTACTGGTGCCATGCTCTGGGGTACCGGCCGTGTCATCCGGTACCGATACCCAAGCATTGGCAGCGTTGATAGACCAGAGATTCTTGGCTATTGAACGTAGTCTGGCGGCTCTTCTCACGGCCTCGATGCCCCTGAAACCGCTTCAGACAATTCAAACGGTGCCGGCACCGACTGCATTGACATCGG
Source organism: Ichthyophis bannanicus (assembly GCA_033557465.1). Taxonomy (NCBI): domain Eukaryota; kingdom Metazoa; phylum Chordata; class Amphibia; order Gymnophiona; family Ichthyophiidae; genus Ichthyophis; species Ichthyophis bannanicus. Next base: position 208,370,575 of record CM066043.1, on the reverse strand, counting down.
TAGGTATTCTACCGGGACCGAGTTATGCGTGTCTATCCGGCATCGACAAGTTGGCACTGGACCATTCTGATGCCGACTTTGATCGGTACCGTGCCTTGCACGATCACCGGGATCGGAGATACTTCGAATCCTCGGATGAGTCTGAAGGCTCTGAAAGCTCTGCCGATACCAGAGTACTTCTTCCTGAGGATTCCTCTTCTCCTCAGCGTAGGATGTCTACACCACAGGATATGTCCTTTCAGGATTTTATCCGAGATGTGGCCCAAGGTCTTTCCATCACAGTGGCTCCTGAAAAAGAGCCTAGGGCAAAGGAATTGGAAATCCTGCAATATCCTAAAGCTCCTAAGGAGGCAGCTACCTTACCTATTCATGAGATCTTGCATGATCTAACATAAGAACATAAGATATGCCATACTGGGTCCATCAAGCCCAGTATTCTGTTTCCAGCAGTGGCCAATCTAGGTCATATGTACCTAGCAGTTTCCCCAAGGGACACAGGTTCCACAATGCTTGTATTGGTTCAAGCATTGTTATCCTGGGTCCCTTCTTAATAATGGTTTATGGACCTTTCCTCCAGGAACTTGTCCAAACCTTTTTTAAACCCAGCTACACTAACAGCCTTTACTACATCCTCCGGTAACAAATTCCAGAGTTTGATTACACGGTGAGTGAAAAAATATTTTCTTTTATTAGTCTTAAATAGTTTACCCTGTAGCTTCATTGCATGTCCCCTAGTCTTTCTATATTCTGATAAGGTAAACAATCGATCTACGTTTACCCGTTCCACTCCGTTCATTAATTTATAGACTTCTATCATATCTCCCCTCAGCCGTCTCTTTTCCAGGTTAAAGAGCCCTAACCTTTTTAGCCTTTCTTCATAGGACTATCCTTCCATCCCCTTTACCATTTTGGTGGCTCTTCTCTGAACCTTTTCTAAAATCGCTATATCCTTTTTAAGATACGGTGACCAGAATTGCACACAATATTCAAGGTGCGGTCTCACCATGGAACGATATAGAGGCATTATAATATCTTTTGTTTTATTTTCCATTCCTTTCCTTATCATACCTAGCATTCTATTTGCTCTCTTGGCCGCTGCTGCACACTGGGCCGAGGGTTTTAACATGGTATCCACAGTGACGCCTAAATCTTTTTCCTGGGTGGTAGTTCCTAATGTGGAACCTTGCATCGTGTAACCATAGTTTGGGTTGTTCTTCCCTAGGTGCATAACCTTGCACTTGTCCACATTAAATTTCATCTGCCATTTTAATGCCCAGTCTTCCAATTTATCAAGATCCTCTTGCAATTTTCCACAATCCTCTTGGGTTTTAACAACTTTAAATAGTTTTGTGTCATCTGCAAATTTGATAACCTCACTCGTTATTCCACTTTCCAGGTCATTTATGAATGTCAAAAAGCAGCGGACCCAGCACAGATCCCTGGGGTACACCACTATTCACCTTTCTCCATTGGGAAAATTGGCCATTTAGCCCTACCCTCTGCTTTCTATTTTTTAACCAGTTCCTGATCCACTATAGCACACTGCCTCCTATCCCATGACTCTTTAGTTTTGCCAAAAGTCTCTCATGAGGGACCTTGTCAAAGGCTTTCTGAAAGTCCAGATACACAATATCAACCGACTCACCTTTGTCCACCTGATTATTCACTCCTTCAAAAAAACATAACAGATTAGTAAGACAAGATCTTCCTTGTCTAAAGCCATGTTGGCTGTCTCCCATTAGGTCATGACTATCTACATGCTGAGTAATTTTATTCTTTATGTGGCTTCTACCATTTTTCCTGGTACTGATCTCAGGCTCACCGGTCTGTAGTTTCCCGGATCACCCCTGGAACCCTTTTTAAAAATTGGTGTTACATTGGCGATCCTCCAATCTTCAGGTATTAGAGATGATTTTAATGATAGTTCACAGATTACTAATAGCAGGTCTGCAATCTCATATTTCAGTTCTTTCAACACCCTTGGATGTATACCATCCGGCCCAGGTGATTTTCTACTCTTCAGTTTATCTAATAGTTGTAATACATCTTCCCGATGTATCGATATCTTCTTCAATTCTTCCGCACCTTTAAATACCACTTCAGTCATGGGTAACATCCCTACATCTTCCTCAGTAAAGACTGAAGCAAAGAATTCATTCAGTCTTTCCGCTATCACCTTGTCGCCTCTTAGTGCTCCTTTAACCCCTTTATCATCTAATGGACCAACTGACTCTCTCACAGGTTTTTTGCTACGAATGTACTTGAAAAGGTCTTTACTTCGCGTTTTTGCTTCCGCAGCACGCTTCTTCTCAAATTCTCCCTTTGCCTGCCTTATCAATGCCTTGCATTTGACTTGCCAGTGCTTGTGCTGTTTCCAGGTTTCGTCGTTTGGCTCTTTTTTCCATTTCCTGAAAGATGCTTTTTGGCAACAACAGCCTCTCTGACCTCACCTTTAAACCATGCTGGCAGTATTTTGGACTTCCTTCCACTTTTCTTAAAGCATGGAATACAGCTGGTCTGGGCTTCCAAGATAGTATTTTTCAACAACAGCCAAGCCTGATGTACGTCTTTAACCTTTGCAACTGCTCCTTTTAGTTTTTTCTTAACCGTTTTCCTCATTTTATCATAGTCTCCCTTTCGAAAGTTAAAAGGTAGTACTGTGGATTTCCTTACTATCCCTCCTCCACTAATTAAATCAAAGGCCATCATGCTATGATCACTATTGCCAAGTGGCCCCAACAACCTTATCTCTTGCACCAGATCTGGTGTTCCACTAAGGACTAGGTCCAATATGGCTTCCCCTCTGGTCAGTTCATGAACCAGCTGCTCCAAGAAGCAGTCATTTATTTCATCTAGGAACTTTATCACCCTAGCATGTCCTGACGTGACACTGACCCAGTCGATACCGGGGTAGTTGAAATCACCCATTATTATTACTGCGCTGTAACTTTTGTTAGCTGCCTTGATTTCTTTGAGCATTTCATCATCCATTTGGTCATTCTGGCCAGGCACTCGATAGTACACCCCCACTGCCATTGCCTTCCCCCTTTTACATGGAATTTCAATCCATATAGATTCTACAGCAGATTTTGTTTCCTGCAAAACTTTAATCCTTTCTGACTCAATGCCCTCTCTAACATAGAGAGCAACCCCTCCACCAATTTGATCAGCTCTATCATTACGATATAGTTTGTACCCAGGTATCACAGTATCCCACTGGTTGTCCTCCTTCCACCATGTCTCTGATATTCCAATCATATCTAACTTTTCATTTAGTGTTATATATTCTAACTCTCCCATCTTATTTTTTAGACTTCTAGCATTTGCATACAAGCATTTTAGAGAATGTATTTTATTCATATTAATTTGGCTATTGTTAGACATGGGTAATTTGGGATCTTTAAGCTCTGTTTGCTCCATACTTGAGGGCATTTGGGCTACTTTACTCTTTTGTGGAACCTCTCTGCTTTTGGTAGTATGCTTCAAAGATACATTCCTCCGAACCATCCGCTCCTGGGTGACTGTCGGCTTTCCCCCAATATCTAGTTTAAAAGCTGCCCTATCTCCTTTTTAAAGGTTAATGCCAGCAGCCTGGTTCCATCCTGGTTAAGGTGAAGCCCATCCCTTCGGAAGAGCCCCTCCTTTCCCCAGAATGTTCCCTAGTTCCTAACAAATCCAAAACCCTCATCTCTGCACCATTGTCTCATCCACGCATTGAGACTCCGGAGCTCTGCCTGCCTTTTGGGTCCTGCACGTGGAACAGGAAGCATTTCGGAGAATGCTACCCTGGAAGTTCTGGATTTCAACTTCCTACCTAAAAGCCTAAATTTAGCCTCCAGAACCTCCCTACCACATTTTCCTATGTCATTGGTACCGACATGTACCAAGACAGCAGACTCCTCCCCAGCACTATCTAAGACCTTATCTAGGTGGCGCGTGAGGTCCGCTACCTTCGCACCAGGCAGGCATGTTACCAGGCGATCCTCACGTCCACCAGCCACCCAGCTATCTACATGCCTAATGATCGAATCACCAACTATAACGGCTGTCCTAACCCTTCCCTCATGGGCATATGGCCCTGGAGAAACTTCCTCGGTGCGAGAGTGTTTTACATCACCTGGAGGACAGGTCCTAGTTACAGGATCACTTCCTGCCACACCAGGGTGATGCTCTCCTGTCACGTGACCTCTCTCCTCCATGGCAACAGGGATGCTGCCAGACTGGAGGTGGGACTTCAGGACTATATCCCTGTAGGTCTCGTCTATGTACCTCTCTGTCTGTCTTATGCTTTCCAAGTCTGCTACTTAACCTCTAGAGAACGGACTCGTTCCCTGAGAGCAAAGAGCTCCTTGCACCTAGTGCACACGTAAGTCCTCTCACCAACTGGGAGAAAATCGTACATGAGACACTCAATGCAAAAGACTGGAAAGCCCCCATCCCGCTGCTGGACTGCTGTCTGCATCTTAGTTTTAAGTTTGTGTTTAGATCTAAGTTCTTTACTTACTAAGGGTTGCTATGGATATTTATACTAATAAAACTGTACTTAATACGTGTAATATACCTTGTTCACCTGAAGCTTAACTAATCTCAGGTCCTTAGTGTATGACTGATTTCGGTAAGGAGCTTCATCTGAGAGCACCTCCTGCCTTTTAAGATGTGTAAGTACCTATAAAGCTACGATTATCCCAGGGGAGGGAGGGAGGGAAATAACACTTATTAAAGAGGGCTGCTACACAGTACCCTGTCTTGTGCTGCTGAGGTGAGCTATATTCTGATTTGATTTAAATTATAGTTCTTAGCTGCTGCTAGGCTCTAACTTCTTATGAAATTTAAACTACAAGCTCTCTGCTGGGATCTAAATTTAACCAGAAAGCTCTCTTCTGTGTTTTAAATTTAAGCTAAAAGTACTTTGCTGATGCTAGGCCCTGAGTGACTATTAAATTTAGACTACAAGCTCTCTGCTGGGTTCCAAATGTAACCAGAAAGCTCTCTTCTGTGTTTTAAATTTAAACTTAAACTGCTGCTACTAGGCCCTGACTGATTTAACAAAAATAGTGGGTTCACAGATTAATTAGCTTTCGACTTTCATACTTCGGACACATCATGCGAAGAGAGAGACCATTAGAGAAAGACATCATGCTTGGCAAGATAGAAGGTCAACGCAAAAGAGGAAGGCCAGCAATGAGATGGATTGCTACAATAACAGCAGCTACGGGTACCAGTCTGTCAACAATGAGCCGCCTGACTGAAGACCGAACACAATTTAGGATAGCTATCCAGAGGGTCGCCATGAGTCGACTCCGACTCGACGGCACTTAACAACAACAGCAATACAAAGTCGTCCTTTTAGAAAATTACCAGAAGTATATACTCACAGTTGCAGATCTCTCTCCAGAAGTAACAGTCCCTTTTTCTAGTCCTTGGTACTGGACCACTCCAATGCCGACTTTGATCGGTACCGTGCCTTGCACGATCACCCGGATCGGAGATACGTTGAATCCTCGGATGAGTCTGAAGGCTCTGAAAGCTCTGCTGATACCAGAGTACTTCTTCCTGAGGATTCCTCTTCTCCTCAGCATAGGATGTCTCCACCATAGGATATGTCCTTTCAGGATTTTATCCGAGATGTGGCCCGAGGTCTGTCCATCACAGGGGCTCCTGAAAAAGAGCCTTGGGCAAAGGAATTGGAAATCCTGCAATATCCTAAAGCTCCCAAGGAGGCAGCTACCTTACCTATTCATGAGATCTTGCATGATCTCATGTTAAGGATGTGGGAAACACCTCTAACCACATCTCCTCACTCTCGAAGACTCGACACCATGTATCGAGTTCCTCCTTGTCCTGGGTTTCAGAAGACTCGGTTACCACACCATTCCATGGTGGTGGAATCAGCTATGAGAAGAATAAAGAGTGCAAAAAGGCATGCATCTAATCCTCCAGGACGTGAGTGTAGGACTCTTGACGCCTTTGGATGTCAAACCTTCCAGGCTTCCATGCTTTCTGCTAGGATCAGTTCCTATATCTTATATATGGGAATGTTCCTTAAGGAGGTCACAGGAAATTTAGAGCTTATGAGCCCTCTCCTTCCTGATGATAAGAGGCAAGATTACCTCGCCCTTGTCAGACATGCCCAGGATGTTTCCAAGTTTGTGAATCGTGCAGCCTTTGACTGCTTTGAGTGCATAAGCAGAACCTCTGCCATTGCCATAGGTGCACATAGGATTGCCTGGCTCCAGGCATCTGATTTGGGTACAGGATAAACTAGGGAATATTCCTTGCACAGGAGAGAATCTCTCTGTCAAGAATTGGCAGGAAAAAGCTAATGAGATAGATGCTGACAATATCACTTTGGATAGATTGTCTAAATCTACAGCTGATCCTGCGAGGAAAAAATCCTATAAGAAACCATTCTTCAGTAAGAAGAAATTTTATCCCTCCTATACCCAGCAGGGGCATCGTTTATGTCAGTCTGCCCAAAAGGGACAGCAGCAACAACCTAGACCAGGGGTGGGCAAGTCCGGTCTTGGAGAGCCGCAGACCAGTAAGGTTTTCATGATGTCCCTAATGAATATTCATGAGATCTGTTTGCATCCACTGCCTTCCATTGTATGGAAATAGGTCCATGAATATTGATTAGGGACATCATGAAAACCTGACTGGTCTGCGGCTCTCCAGGACCGGACTTGCCCACCCCTGACCTAGACAAAGAAAGACAAAAGCAGCTAAGCCTCAACTGGCTCAGCAGACTCAACTTGTCTTCAACTTTCCTCTGCCTGCTCAGCTGAGCGCACTTAGCTCAAATCCTGTTCTTTCTCTGACTGACTTCACTTCAGATTCATGCTTTTTTCTTTTCAGTCCGCCATTGCACTCACTAAGCAAAACTATTTTCTCCATCTGACTAACCATCTTGCCCCCCTTGCCGTGTCTTTTCTACTTTCAGTTCTCTTCTAATGCACCTCCACTCCCTTCTTCTCTCTCTGCCCAAACCCTAGCAGACTATTTCCGTGACAAAATGCATAAGATTACTCTTTAATTCCACACAAAATCTTCTTCACCCCTCTTTCTCCTTCTCCATTACCATCTTTTCCCTTCAACCTCTATCATCCTTTCATCCTTTTCTAAAATCTCTGAGGAAACCTCTTCTTCTTTCGTCCTCTAAACTCACTACCTTTTCTTTTGATCCTATCAACTCCATCTCCTTCTCCATCATCCCTTTCATCTCACATATTCTCAACTTTTCACTTTCCACTGCAGCTTTCAAGCATGCTATAATCGCTCTTCTCATAAAACCCTCGCTTGACCCTACTTCTATTATCGAAAAATCTCCCTTCTCCCATTAATTTCCAAAATTCTTGAACATGCAGATCTCTGCTGCTGTCTCAAATTTCTCTCAGCTCAAGTCCTCTTTGATCCACTTCAATCTGGTTTTCGTCCATTTCATTCTACTAAAACAATTCTTGCCAAAGTCTCCAGTGATCTGTTCCTCGCTAAGTCCAAAGGCCTTTACTCAGTTCTCATTCTTCTCGATTTTTCTGCTACTTTTGATACCGTTGACCACCTTCTCCTCTTTGACACTTTAGAGGCTGTGTACTATCTTGGTTCTCTTCTTATCTCTCGAATCACTCTTTCGGTGTTTGTTCTGGAGGTTCCTCCTCTACTGCCATCCCTCTTTCAGTTGGTTTACATCAAGAGTCTGTTCTGGGCCCTCTTATTTTCTCTTTATAGCCTGTCCCTTGGTACCCTCCTCTCTTCCTATGGCTTTCAGTATCATTTTTATGCTGATGACTCTGAAAGCTATCTATGCTTCCTCCTTCGCTCCAAACTCGTATCTCTACTTGCTTTTCTGACATCGATGCCTGAATGTCTCACCGTCGCCTAAAATTGAAAATGGCTAAAACTGAATTTCTTATTTTTCCCCATAAATCCTCCTCCCACCTTCCTCCTTTCTCTATCACTGTTGACAACACTCTTCTTCTTCCTGTTTCCTCAGCCTGCAACCTAGGGTCATCTTTGACTCCTTCCTTTCCTTCTTCACACATATTCAACATACGTATAGCTAAAACATATCGTTTCTTTCTCTACAACATTAAGAAAATTTGTCCTTTCCTGTCTGAACACACTACTAAGGCTCTTGTCCACTCTTTTGTTACCTCCCAACTTGACTATTGCAACCTCCTCCTTGCTGGTCTCCCTCCCTGGTCTCCCTCAGTGTCATCTCTCTCTTCAGTCTATCCAGAACTCTGCTGTGCGGCTAATCTTCTTCCAGCCCTGATACACCCATATAATCCCTCTTTCTAAAATTATTTCACTGGCTCCCCTTCCATTTCCGTATCCAATTCAAACTTCTCCTTCTAACATACAAATGCATTCACTCTTCTGCCCATTACCTTTCCTCTCTTCTCTCTCCCTACACCCCTCCTTGTGAACTCTGCTCCTCCTCTGCCTTTCTTCTCTCTAGGCCTTTTTCTTCTTCTGCAAACTCCAGACTTCGATCTTCTCACATTACTGCTCTTTATGCATGGAACAAACTTCCTCTATCTTTACGTCAAGTCTCTTCTCTCCCCCTCTTCAGTTCCATGCTAAAAGATTACCTCTTTGAGGCCACATTTGGATCCTAATCCTTGTTCTCCTTCCCTATTTGAACCCTCTTGTATTGTTCTGTTTGTCTTGATTAGATTGTAAGCTCTACAAGCAGGAACTGTCTTCTTTATATGTTTCTACAGCACTGCATATGCCTTGTAGCGCTAAATAAATGATTATTATTATTAGTAGTAATAGTAATGCCCCCTCCATCTTGAATCTTCATGTAAAAAATGCAAGACTGGTTTAAAACCTGGTGCTTTGAACACATGTTCTGGCAACATCCTGATGTCCATCTCCTCATAATCATTGCCTATGTGCTCAGGTTTTTTTTCCCAATACTTGTCTTGGCAGATATTGTCCTACATCACAGTGCCCCCCACGCGTGTTTCATTTGTTCAGTGTTTGTCTATTCTTGATTCCTCTGGCTTCCTATTACATTGTCTGTTTTTCTGTTTCCTGGTCCTCTTACTTCATATTATGAACCACTAAGATGCCTTTGCTCTAGCAGTATATAAAACCTGCAAATAAATAAATATATTAGATGTTATGTACCCTAGCGGTATAAAAAATTTGCAAATAAATAAATGGCTTTCATCCATGATAGTGATGCTGCTACCAACCTCTGCAAATCATCCATCAGACCTGAAGCCTGTACCAGCACATGAAGGAGCATGCTCACTGACAAGAGCACCGTTAGCGTGCGGTCGGGCCACAAAACCACCACTGAGTCCAACACCAACTTTAAGGGGCTTGAATGTTCATTTCCCTGCCATTGGCGTGTAACTAACACATGGCAATGCAGTATCTAAGTATGCAAGCGTACCTTACGCCACCCATTGAGCTGGCATTAAATGCACCTGTCATAATGTCCACAATTGTGGTTAGCATGCAGTCAATGCCCACAACCCACCCTATCTCCATCCTGTCTCCACATTGCTTAGCATAGGATTTTTTACGTAGGGCCCTATGCCAAATATTAGTGTGGCATACTCACCGTACACTGAACCCCACACTAGCAGTTAGCGTGGTTTAGTAAACATGCTCCTGGGATAAATCCAGGGCTTCTTCTTTCTGTTGCCCATAAGAAAACAACAAACCTTTAGCGCCAAAGAGCCCCTTTCTTCAGAGCTCAAAAGAAAGCTTTCAGGAACATGCAGCCATCTTGGATTATCTGCTTGGAAGACCCAGAACTAGGCCAAAGCAACTTGAGCAATTGTCTAGAGAGCAGGAACGTACCTATGAGGGCCCTCAGGGGCAATGGCCTTGGGGGCAAAGGCCCCCTCACTTCTGGCTAGTGTCCCCTCAAAATATTCTTAGGGCAGGCATTACATTTACTCACTGTGCTGGACTGCACTCTCGTAACTCTGCCTTCTGCTCACTTTGCTCTACCCTTGGCCAGTCAGGAGTCTGAGGTTTTGAACAACCTATGGCATTAGTAGGGCAGGCAAGCCACACTGAATAAGCCGTGCCATGCAGGAGTTGTGCGGCATGGTCTTGCACTGGCTGCTTATCAGGATTTGGGAACCGGCTGCGCTTTTTTTTTTTTTTTTTCCCACAGCACTACACTGTCTCGCTGATCTTAAAGACGAGTACAAAGGTGAGTTTCTGATACTGCTCATTGCTGCCAGCCCCACCACCGGCATTTCACTTTCACAACTGATCGCTACATTTTTCAGCAGTTATAACCAGGAAGGGAACAATAATGGCTTCTGCTGAATGTAAAGAGATGGGGGGTTCATGATGAGAGAGTGAGGCAGAGAGACTGGGAGAAGCAGGGGAGGTCATAATGAAAGAAAGATAATCAGACTGTGGAAGCATGGAGGATCATGATGAAAGAGAAACAGACAGACCGGAAGTGGGGCGTGGAGAGCATGATGAGACAGAGAGACTGGAAGAAGGAGGGGGTTATGATGATGAGACAGAGAGACTGGGAGAAGGAGGGGGTTATGATGATGAGAGAGACTGGGAGAAGGAGGGGGTTATGATGATGAGAGAGACTGGGAGAAGGAGGGGGGGTTAGGATGATGAGACAGAGAGTCTGGGAGAAGGAGGGGGTTATGATGATGAGAGAGACTGGGAGAAGGAGGGGGTTATGATGAGACAGAGACTGGGAGAAGGAGGGGTTATGATGAGACAGAGACTGGGAGAAGGAGGGGGTTATGATGATGAGAGAGACTGGGAGAAGGAGGAGGTTATGATGATGAGACAGAGACTGGGAGAAGGAGGGGGTTATGATGATGAGAGAGACTGGGAGAAGGAGGGGGTTATGATGATGAGAGAGATGGAGAAGGAGGGGGTTATGATGATGAGACAGAGACTGGGAGAAGGAGGGGGTTATGATGATGAGAGAGAGAGACTGGGAGAAGGAGGGGGTTATGATGATGAGACAGAGAGACTGGGAGAAGGAGGGGTTATGATGAGACAATGGGAGAAGGAGGGGGTTATGATGATGAGCGAGACTGGGAGAAGGAGGGGGGTTATGATGAGACAGAGAGACTGGGAGAAGGAGGGGGTTATGATGATGAGACAGAGAGACTGGGAGAAGGAGGGGGTTATGATGAGAGAGACTGGGAGAAGGAGGGGGTTATGATGATGAGACAGAGAGACTGGGAGAAGGAGGGGGTTATGATGAGACAGAGAGACTAGGAGAAGGAGGGGTTTATGATGATGAGAGAGACTGGGAGAAGGAGGGGGTTATGATGATGAGACAGAGAGACGGGGAGAAGGAGGGGGTTATGATGATGAGACAGAGAGACTGGGAGAAGGAGGGGGTTATGATGATGAGAGAGACTGGGAGAAGGAGGGGGTTATGATGATGAGAGAGACTGGAAGGAGCAGGGGGGGGAGGGTTATGATGATGAGAAAGGTGTCTTTTTTGCTTAACATATAACCAGGCCAAGCGATATGGAAAGCAGAAAAGGGAAGTTGCCTCAGTTACAACTCTGAAGGGTTGCCAGGGGTGGTGATAGGAGGAGGGGTGTGGTCACTGCCTTCTGTTGATACTGTGCAGTGGCATGTTAAGAGCTTGATTTTTATTAAGCTTTCTTTTCCCATAGAAGATGGGAAAGCAGTTTTAGCAAATTGGACCTTAAGAAAAAAATCTGCTACTGTACACTGTTTTTTTTTTTTGGAGGGGGGGGATGCACACTGTGACTTAGGTCTGCATCTAGCCTGGGGGGCTGGAAGAGAACTTACAGGTCACGTGGATAGAGCTGCCATATTACCCATTTCCAGGAGAGAAATGTAAGGCCCGTCCTGGATTTCTAATAACTTTATCCTGATATATTATGGGACTCAAAGCACTGATTTCAATGGGCAGAATTTGGGACTACAAATCAAAATTGCTTTAGGATTTAAGTTCAAAATCAGGACTGGCCTGCCTCCTGGAACACAGCATCTTGTGCAGTTCTGGGTAATATGACTGAGCTTCATCATTTTTGGGGGAGGGGGGGCGCATGTTGAGGCTTCAGAGCACTCTGCATTATTCTTGTGGGGGTGTGATATGCAACGTAACAGGTCCCATTCCCCCACAAGAGCAGTGGCTAGGGCTTGGCTTAGCATAGAAGGAAATGCCCTTCAGTTTCTAGTTCTCGAGTTTTGCGCTGTGTACAGCGTTGAGTCCTTGAGGTTTCAGTTCAGTTTGTGTTTGCACATCTGTAATTGTGATTGATAATATCCTGTATTTAGTGAAGATCTGCCTTTTAGTCTATGCGTAACTGAAGAAAGGTATCCTGCAAGTGCAGGGTTGGGGAGCCTCCAGCCTTGCCCTCCTCCTGCCCCCATACCTCATGGGCATTTTCGCTGCTGCACTCTTGAGTCTGTTTTCCCCGGGATTATACCCTTTTATTTTCTGCTCATTGCATTGTGGGAGGTCTTTGAATTTTCTTTGTCAGTTTTTGGAAATGTGCATCTCTGATATCTTTTGGAATTTGTATGGTATAGGAAGAAGTGCATTTCTGTTTTCACCTTTCTTTGGGATGCTCTCTGATTCCTTGGGGTTCCCAGTTTAGCATTTATCTATATATTTCTGTTTTTAATTTGTGTTCTCCTATTCTGTATTTGAAAGTGTGTGATTGAGGTATGGTAGTCTGCTAGTTTGTACTTTGTGGATACCTGCTACACTTCAACTTATGTTTTCCAGTGACATCTTCATAAATGACCTGGAAATGGGAATAATGAGTGAAGTGATCAAATTTGCAGATGACACAAAAAGTTGAAAACACAAGAGAACCTTGAAACATTGGAAGACTGGATGTCCTAATGGCAGATGAAATGTAATGTGGACAAGTGCAAAGTTATGCACCTAGGAAAGAACAACCCAAACTACGGTTACATGATGCGAGATTCCACATTAGGAACCAACACCCAGGAAAAGGATTTAGGCATCATCATGGATAATACATTGAAACCCTCTTCCCAGTGTGCAGTGGTGGCCAAGCAAATAGAATGCTAGGAATCTTAAAGAAAGGAATGGAGAATAAAACCAAGGATATTATAATGCCTTTGTATCGCCCCATGGTGCGAGTACACCTTGAATATGATGTGCAGTCCTGGTTGCCATATCTTAAAAAGGATATGGTAGAATTAGAAAAGGTGCAGAGAAGAGCTACCAAAATGGTAAAGGGGATGGAAGGATACCCCTATGAGGAGAGGCTAAAAAGGTTAGAGCTCTTCAACCTGGAAAAAAGACGGCTAAGGGGAGATATAGTAGAGATCTGTACATTAATGAATGGAGTGTAACGGGTAAACAGATCGGTTGTTTACTCCTTCAAAAGGTAGAAAGACTAGGGGACATGCAATGAAGCTACAGTATAGCCCATTTAAGATTAATAGGAGAAAATATTTTTCACTCAACACGTAATCAGATTCTAGAATTCGTTACCAGAGGATGTAGCAAAAGCTGTTAGTGTAGCAGAGTTTAAAAAAGGTTTGGACAAGTTTTTGCAGGAAAAGTCCATAAACCATTACACAGGTACACTAAAAAAATTTTTTTTTAAACTGCCTCTAATGTTTCGATTGATTTTTACGTTTTTTGGTGCGCTGAATCCAAATCTGGTAACCAATTTGCTCCATCACGTACAGATTATTTGCTACATTGGGTTAGCAGTTTGAGGTGAACGTTTCAGATTGAGTGCGATCGAGATAAAAGTTTCTTGGATGAATTCTTTATACTAATTGTTTAGTAGTTATTCAAATAAGAATAAAGAAAATTGTAACAAGGCAGCACATAAGAATAGAGTAATGTCAACCAAACGCACTGTGATGGTAGCAAAATTGTCTGCACTTAAAACAGCCACATACATGTGCACAAACATTGAGCATATAAGAGCGAGGTTAGACACAAAGCAAAGCAAAGAAATGTGCAAAAAATGTTGTACAGGTATGTATGTAAGAATAGAAAACGCAAACCGCACCATTGCAATACATGAAAACAAACACCCGATGGTGTGAAAATAAAATTCTAATAAATGAGATCCGACACTGTGGTAATAACTAGCAAATTTTATTTCAAAGTTTAGTAAAAACACGATATTTGTCAACACAGTTTAGATTTTAAAGTCATTCTTGGGTCAATCAATCTCCTGGTGGGCCCGTTTCTTCTTCTCCTGAATGCTTCTCTTGGTGCGCTGCTTGGCGTATTTTTCATCTGGGGTTTCCCGCAGCAGCAACTAGCAGAAATCAGCCATCATAGTGGTGCTCCATCTTCCTTGGTACCTTCTCTCTGCGTCCTTGATGTCCTGGTGAAACCTTTCACCTTGTTCTTCACTGTACGCCCCCAGGTTTTCGGGAAAGTAGTTCACATGGGAGTGCAAGAAATGGACTTTCAGGCTTGTTCTTTGAAGGCATTGAGCATCCTGGCAACAATATCCTTAAAGTTCTCATCCCGCCTGTTCCCCAAGAATTTGAGAACAACATCCTTGAAGGAATCCCAGGCTTCTTTTTCCTTCTCAGACATCGTTTCAGCGAATGCTCCATCTGAAATGAGTTTCCTTATATCAGGGCCAACAAACACTCCTTCCTTTAGCTTTGCTTCAGAAAGTCGGGGGAACTTTGAGCAAAGGTACCGAAAGCACTCACCATCTTTTGGAAGGGACTTGATGAATTGCTTAATGAGACCCAACTTAATGTGGAGAGGTGGTAATAGAATTTTATCACGAGGTACCAAGCTCTCATGAAGAACATTTTTCTCACCGGGTCTCAAATACTCCCGAATTGGCCAGTCTTTTTTCCCCCAGTGTAGGTCGCGGGCCCGGCTATCCCACAAGCAAAGGAAGCAGGGATATTTGGTGAAACCGGATTGCTGCCCTAATAGCATGGATAGAATTTTAAAGTCTCCACAAATCATCCACTTATGCTCATCATAACGAATCTTCTGAAGAATCAGGGCCAAATTCTCGTATTTTTCTTGGAGAATAACAGAGTGAGCAATAGGAACTGAAGTGAATGTGTTGCCATTATGAAGAAGAACACCTTTTATGCTGTCTTTTGACGAATCAATGAACAGCCGCCATTCAGCAGGATCATACTTGAGTTTAAACTTTTTCATCACTCCGTATATATCGTTGCAAAATACCAAATCTTCCTCTTTGCTGAAATACTTCAAAAATTGTGTCTCGCGGTTGCGGTACCAATAAAAAGTTGTTCCTGGTGACAATAGATTTTTCTGTTTAAGCCGAGAACCTAGCAGTTGGGCAGCATCTTTTGGGAGTCCTAAATCCCGGACTAAATCATTCAATTCAGCTTGAGAGAAAAGTTCAGGTTTCGGATCTGGTTCAGTTTCAAACTCGGAAGTACTGTACTCATCGGGAAAAGCCATCTGATGAGTCTCATCATGATCAGAACCGTCCACACAAATATGATCCAAAGATTTTGATGGTTCAGGCACAGGTACTTCATTGCTATGAGGCATAGGCCTAATTGCTGAGGGAAGGTTGGGGTAACTTATTACGTTCTTATTTTTTAAGTTGTATCCCTTCACAATGCAAGAGCAAAAATAGCAGTCACTGCTGTGGTCTCTTTGTTCACGCCACATCATAGGTATTCCGAAACGAAATGCTTGTTTTTTACCTTTCATCCATAAGCGTAGATCTTCCTCACATGTCTTGCACACTTTGTGAGGAGCCCACGGTTTGTCTTGATCGCCTAACTTCAAACCGAAATAGGCGAAATATACTTTTTAAATAAATGCAGAAATGTTCCTCTGCCGCTTTTTCACGGTATATTCCCCACAAATAAAACAAAAACTGTCCGGAGAGTTGACGCAACCTCTGGCTCTGTGAGCCATCACAAATACACAGCACTGCAAACTACAACTGTAGTGAACCACTTTGGAATAAAGCTGGATTATGACTGAGCAAACAAAAGGTAATAATGAACTTGCAAGAAACTGAAATTTGACAGGAACGTTCATGTCGCAACCACCGTGTTTGAGCGAGGCGAACGAGGCGAGGCGAACAGGAAAGAACATGCGCCAGCGCGAGTACTGGATTTAGCCCCCCGCCTCCCAATTGTCCTGTTAATGTATAAAATGAATACAAAACACTCTAAAATATCATGAGGGAATGTTTCTAGTTAGTTAACCATTACAACCTCTATTTTGGGCCAAGAAAATAAACTGCAGTCGGCTAAAAAGAAATTATGTGAACATTCCTTATATGGGTAAGAAATCTAATTTTGCAAGAAAACGTGACGTGATGGAACATTTTGGCTATTTTTCCTGGATTCAGCACCCCAACATCTATAGGAATCAGTTGCAAAACTGGAGGCAGTTTTTTGGTAGTGTACCTGTGTTATCAAAGAGGACCTGGGAAATCCACTGCTTACCCCAGGATAAGCAACGTGGAATCTGTGTACTTTTTGGAAACCTGACAGGTACTTATGACCTGGATTAGCTGCTGTTGGAAACAGGAAACTGGGCTTGATGGACCATGGTCTGACCCAGTATAACATATTGTATGTTCTTATGTAGTGTTAGAAAGCCTGGTATAATAATTGTATTCCTACCTCTTTCTAGGTAGAGTTGTTGCCGTGAGAGTCCCAGGAGTTAGTATTGTTTTGGAATGGCAGGATTACCTCACCGTTGCTGAGTGTTTGTTTTTTTTAGAGTTGTGTGTTTTGTTTCGTTTCATTTCATTTATTAGATATTTTACCTGCCCTTACAGTAAGCCCAAGACAGGATACATTATAATACAAACAAGCATACAAATAACACCATGATAAAAATGTTTCCTACTGACATATTAATAATATTACAGCAGCAGCAGGAGGAGCACACTTAAAACCACCCATCAAATCTCAATCAGCCACAAGAATGTTTTCACTGTTACTTCAGGATGAAGAGTTTGTCACTGAACTGAGATGACATCAAAATTGGAATATTCTTTTTTGCATTATTGATAATCGGTGAAAGCATCAAGAAAGCTTGGTGGGTTAGAAATTACAATGTGTACATTGTGAGCATTGCTTCCTAAACATTAGTGTATGCCGTCTGCTGCAGCGCCCATGTTAGTCTATGTGCACAGCAGCGGACAGCAAGCGGTACTATATATGTGTGTATGTTCAGCAGTTGATTTAATGTTGCAGACTGTTTATCTGAAAATCTGTTAGCAGGTGTACTCTAAGGCATTAGAATATAACTAGTGCCGCTCAGACCTGTGTGTGCTTAGTGCACACTCATAGTACCTCTGGGCCTCCCCCAAAAACTCAGGTCTGGCTACTCCACTGCTGGAGAGCCCAGTGTGAAGATGCTGCACCAACTGGAAGGTGAGTGTAGTGAAACAGATTTTCTGTAGTGGACCTAGTGTGCTGGGTTTCATGCTACCAGCACCATGCATTTCCCAGCCTGAATGCGATCCATTCTAGGCCGCTAATGAATCGAGTCCATCTAGGGCTCTGGCGCAGATGCGGAAGTGCCAGTAACATCAGCATCGAGAACAAGGGAGTGGAAATGACGAGCAGTCTGTATGCAGGAACTCTGCACAGTGACTCTCCTTTAGTGGACGCAGTATTTGTCCTTGTGACATCACCAATTGAGTCATCTCTGACATCTTAAAAGCTTTTTTTTAGGTAATTCCAGCCTTTACTACTCACTTCCAGAAAGTTTGCACCACGTCAAATCTTATTGCTTCTTTTATATTCAGTGATACATTGCTTTTAGTTATTGATTTCTATTTATCAATACTATTCAGTTGAAGTCCAGGAAGATTTTCATTTCCTTTATTTAATGTCTTTCTCGCCTTAATTCAAACAGAGTGCTGGAGGTGAGTTACAAATTCACAGCTGTTCATAGAATTCACGCTGACCCTAATAATCTACAGCACTACACGGTGATTGGCAGGTAGCTGAATAATACTATCACGAACACAGAACGCAATAACATCAAGGTTAGCCAACATAACAGAGAACATATTTATAAAGAACTGGGGTAGGAGCAGTTTAAGTAGCAGGTAGATGCCTAGGATGGAAGCTTTTAGGAGATGGCAAAGAGTAACCGGAGTCAAAGCAAAACAACAGGTTCTGATCACGACACAACCTCAAAGAACCAGCAGAGTGTGCTTTTTCTTGTAAAGAGGGTAAATGATTCGTGGACATTGTCCTCATGTAAAATAGAACAAAACAAAGGGACCCTTAGCCAGTTGGCCATTGGGTGGCTGGCTTGTTAAGGGTGCTGACGGCGCTATTCCTGCTGAATATCTCCAGACCACCTTTGCACTATACGCTTAGTGCAGGGGCAAGCTGAGGGCGGCGTCTGTGCTGGCTTTATCTGATTAGCAGGAATCAGTCGGCACTTATCTGCTTAGCACCGCGCAGCCCGGATCTTCAGCAGCAGCTTCTATCCAGACAGTGCCTCAGAGTGTCCCATCAATATTTAAGTGTCACAGCTGCCCCCCATGGTATTTGAAAATTGGATCCATAGTTTATTATTTTAAAGTATAGAAGCCAAGGTGCCGGATATTGCAAGGGGGGGGGGGGGGTTTCCAGTTAAAAGGGCCTGTAATTAGATAAATCCCGCTGAGAAGGAACTAAACATTTGATTCCCTCTCACCACTGCGGCACTGTCTGGATAGTTGCAGGGCAGTTTGTGGTGGGTTGAGAGTGGTCCCAGCACTTTATCATGCTAGCAGTAATTTTCAGTGCTGCATAAAGTTAGGGTGTTTCAGTAGCTGTCCTGTCTTTAAGCGGTTTGGCTATCTGGAGAACGGCTGAATATTGCTGCATGCCGGTCAGTGGAGAAAGCAGATATTCAGCTCTAGAGGATATCCAGATTCTAGCGCTGAATATTTGATTTAAGTTTTGTTCATGGCAGCCAGACATTTTAAAACCCCTGACCTCTGCGGGCTGAACATTGGACCCCGATATTCCATAGCTTCTATGGATAAATTTGACATAGAATGGCAAAATGGGTGTGGGGGTTTTCTGATTCTGTCAGCTGTCCTTTGGGGAAAATGGATTACGGTAGTGAACGATTCAGAAACGACTGATGAAGACCTTTTGATAATTGCTTCTTCAATATCTTACGTTGGTGCAAAAGTTGACTATAAATGAACAGTTGTTTCAGGGGACAACATTGGTTATTTTTGGATGTTTCTTAAAAGTAATTTATTTATTTAGAATACATTTATATACCGCAGCTTCCAGCGATCAGCAGCGGTTTGATTACAGATTGAAAATTGCCCAATCAAGACAGATAATTTCGTAGTAACATTACATTGATTTGAAAGGAAAGCACGGCACACAGTAATAAGGTCATAGGAGAGGAGACAGATATTTACATATGTACATTTTTCCTAACAGAATTCCTGTTGCAAATAGTGACATCTTGAATTCCCCTGTGATTTACATCAAATTGTAATAGCACTGGAATAGATGAGTCTTTAGCTTTTTTCTGAATGCTTTAAGGTCTTTGGTCGCTCTGAGCTCAGGCGGCAGTTGGTTCCAGAGGGTCGGGGCAGTATAAGAGTATGCTCGGTGGCTAGTGCTAGATTTGACAGATCTGATGTCAGGTGGAACATGAATGGTGTGTAAGTTGATGGTTCTTCTGATTCTGTTGGGTGGTTGCGTGCTGATAAGGGTGGAGAGAAAGGATGGAGCTATGTTATGTATGAGTTTGTGTGTAGTTATCAATGTTTTATATTGTATCCGGGCCGTAATAGGGAGCCAATGCAGCTCGATCAATACAGGTGTGATTTGTTCAGCACTGCTTTTTCGCATGATGATCCTCGCTGCCACATTCTGGGCCATTTGTAGGATGTTTAGCGTTTTCTTTGGGAGACCCTGGAGGATGGCGTTGCAGTAATCTAAGTGTGGAATAATGAGTGCTTGCGCAACAGACCTAAAATCGTGAGGTTCGAGGATGTTCCGTAGTGGTTGTATGACTCTAAGTTTGTGGAAAATGGCCTTGTTGGTTTTGCGTAGGTGCTTGTCCATCTTTAGGTTGTTGTCAAATGTGACTCCCAGGTATTTGATCTCATTCTTTGTGTGGTAAGTATTGTTACAGAGTGTGATAGTCGCGGGCGGTTCAAAGTTTGGTTTGCTGGAAATAAACATCACCTCAGTTTTCTTATGGTTGATTGTCATGTTGTTTTGCTGTAACCATTGCAACATTTCATTCAGGCATGTTTCAAGTAGCGTATAGTTAGGGTCTACTGTATCCAGTTGCGTGTATATCATGATATCATCCGCATAGATGTGGTATTTGATGTTATGCTGTTGGAAAATATCACAGAGGGGCTGCATATAAATGTTGAAAAGTAGTACCGAGAGAGCTGATCCCTGAGGTATGCCTTGCGTCTGAGAGAATGCTTCAGCCTTTTCGCCATTGAATTGAACCTGTGGCATTCTGTTTGATATGTATGAGGAGAACCATTTTAGGGGGTATCCCAATATCCCTATCGATTCAAGCTTGTTTATGAGGATTCCATGATGGACTGTATCGAAGGCGGCAGAAATGTCAATGAAGATGAGTATAAACATTTTCTTCTTATCTTCAAGGCCTTTCAGGAGATTGTTAAGTAGTGCTATTAACAGTGTTTCTACCCCGTGATGTTGTCTGAAGCCGTATTGTTGTTTATCCAGGATTTCATGTTCATCTAGATGGTCTTGTAGTTGCATAAGGACTGCCTTCTCAATGATCTTTGCTAGGAAAGATATGCTGGATATGGGGCGGTAGGATGCTGGGTCTTCTTTGTTGAGTGAGTTGTTTTTTAGAATTGGTCTTATTATAGATTTCTTGAGTTGCGCGGGCATGATTCCTTGTTTTAGCGATTGGTTCACTATATGCGTGACTTGGTGGACAATATCTGTTTTTGCCGCCTTGATCCATGCAGCTGGGCAGGGATCGAGCAGGGATGTGGTGGTATTGATGTTTGTTATTATGTTGATAGTTTGTCTATCATCAATGTTGTGGAATTCACTCCATGCCTGGTCCTGTTGTATATTGGCTTCCCGACATGTGTTTGGACAGAGAGGGGTCAGGGTTGCAGTAAGTTTGTTTGCGTAGTAGTCTGCCAGGGTTTGGGGTTTTATTACGTCGTCATAGTGGTCTGCCTGGGCGGTTCTGGTTAGTGATTTCACTAGTTCAAAAAGTTCACGAGGCTTATTGATAGCTTTGTTCAGGAGGTTGGTGTGGTGGGTCCTTTTGGCGGCGTTGACTTCCTCTTTGTATTTTGAGAGGAGAATGAGGTATTCCTTTTTTTGTTCGATGGATTTAGTGCTTCTCCATCTTCTTTCGAGTTTTCTGAGTTCCCTTTTCATTTTTGTCAGTGTTTCCGTGTACCAGGGTTCTGAGTTGTATTTGGTTGTATTCGCGGGGGAGTTCCATGTTGGGTGCGCTGTAGCCTGAATTCCGGTGTTCCAGCTATTTGTTAGAACATCCAGGTCCTGGATTTGCAGGTCTATGTGGGTCGTGATGTTACTTACGAGACTTTCCAAGTTGAGTTTGTTGAATTTTCTTCGCTGTTGTATCACTCTCTGTGCTTTAGCGTCCTTGGGTAGTGTAGGTAGTTTTATATGAATGTCGATTCGATGGTGGTCGGACCAGGGTACCAGGGTTATCTTTATCAGAGGTTTCTCATTATTGTTTTGTTTACTCGTGGGAGTGAAAACCAAGTCCAGAGTATTGCCCTGGTCATGGGTTGCATCATTTATTAGCTGTTGATACCCCAGTTGGGTCATGGCTTCCATGAAGGTATTTGAATGCGTAGGCGGAAGTGATGCGAGGTTTAGGTCTCCTAGGATGATTTGGAATTTCTTGGGCTGAGTAGAGGATGTGCTTTCTAGTGCTGTGGCAAGTGTTTCATGTTGCGGCGAGGGGGCTCTGTAAATCAGGCAGATGGCTAAAGCCGTGTTTTCCACTTTAAGCAAGTCCATGTCTAAGTTTGAATTCAGGAAGGTGCTTGAAAGTTGAAGGTCGGTCTTCGCTATGATGAGAACTCCTCCACCTCTCTTGTTGCTACGAGGACAGTTGTATAGGTTGTAACCTGGATTATTTATCTGATTCAATATGGCTGCATCTGTGTTCGTGATCCATGTTTCTGTTATACAGAGGATGTCCGGTTGCTCATCCTTCATGATGTCGTAGATAATTTGTGTCTTGTTCCTGATTGATCTGGCATTGATGAGTATGATGTTACAGGGGTCATGGGATGCTTGAGGCGGCTTGGTGTGTATGGTCTGGTTTTGGATGGGTTTGTTTATACGTGACCTTATTGGTTTGGTTTTGCGGTGCCCCTTTGCTCTGGTATGCCTGTTAGCAGTGGGCTTCTGCGAGGGTGAGAATGTTGGTTCATTTGTGATGATGTAGTAAGAGGTGAGTGGAGGTAGTGAATGTGTTTGTATTGGGTAGAGAACATAGATTGGACTGCATAAGTGTGGTAGAGCGCAGAACAAGTTTGGGTTGAAGGCGTAAGCTGGGACAAGCGTGAGTATACATATGCTTAGAAAGAAGTTGAAGGGTTCCATACCTGAGCAGTTTTTAGACAGAGGCCTATTGCCCGTATACACTTAACAGTAACAAGGGGGTTATGTTGCAGACAGTGGCCTAGTGCCCGTATACACTTAACAGTAACAAGGGGTTATGTTGCAGACAGTGGCCTAGTGCCCGTATACACTTAACAGTAACAAGGGGTTATGTTGCAGACAGTGGCCTAGTGCCCGTTGTGGTGAACAGCGCCCTCCTGAGCCTATGGAAATGGATGAAAATCCTGAGGTTCAGCAGGATTTATCCCTATTTGAGAAACCAAGGAAGAAAGAGAGACTCTATTCCACAGAGCTGAGCATGGAGACCAGCCCAGGGGAGGAGTCCTGCAGTCCTGATTGGGCACACCCTGCCCTTGGAAGGGGCGTGTCCAGGAGAGAACGTGGTTTTATACCAGAGCATGGCTTTGCTAGTCAGAATGGGAGTGAGAGGAATGAGGAGAAGGAGAGGAGAAAGAAGGAGAGGAGGAAGAATGATTGGAAGTCCAGAAGACAGTATGCTGATACTTGGGAACCTGGCATTGGAAGGAGACCTGCAAAGTTCTATTCAGAGGCAGTGAGTAGAAGTCCCAAGGAGAGAGGACCTAGCCCTGAAATAGATAACCGTTGGAAGGCACAGCCCTGGGAAAGGAAGCCTTCAAGGCAGGCACAAGAAAGAAAACAATCATTCTGTGAAGTACCGTTTGAGCCAGAGAGCAACAAACATTCTAACAGCTGGAGAACGTTGGAGCCATCTGAAGTCAGAACGGCATGGCAACAAGTAAGTGAATTGCCACAAAGTTTCCAGGCTGAACGTAAAGCTAACTCTCCTGTGTGTGAAACATTAGCAAAAGAGACTAGCAGTTACTCTGATACAATTAATCTAAGAGAGGAGAAAATAAACAGCCTTAAGCCAGAGGGAAGTTGTATAGCTGATAGCAATTCCCTACCTCCCAAACAGCAGGCTGAATTGCTCCTACAGAGTTTTAAGCAGTTTTTAGAGTTGCAAGCTAGAAGACAGCCAGTGTTACCAGAAGCCAGTAATTCCATACAGCTTGAAGAGTTAACACAAGATAATACAGACTTACCAGATTGTGAGAGCATGGATTGCACGGTCTGCTGTGTAGAGATGCCAAGCTGAAGGAAACTGCTTTTTACCGTATGTGAATTGAATGCTACGGAGCTGTTGTATTGCCTTGCTGAGAAAGCTCTAATTATGTGCACCTGATTTTCCCCAGCACTGTGAAGGTAACAGTGGCTGAAAGAGGCTGCAGTGAATCTAACTGACCTCTTGGGGCAAAGTGAGTAATTTGCTGAGAAGTGAAAAGAAGCAGTTATACTTTAAGTTGCCTTTATCCTAAGTTTTCCTGTTAGCATTTGAAGCACCTATTTTGTTTGCATTTATTTGCCATGTGATGGAACAATATCCTTTACTAATAATAAAAATACTGGAAACCCCATAACTACAACTCTTTATTTCGGAGCGAGAGGAGCAGGAATTACAATACCCAGCATTCCCTGGATACAGGTTACTCTCCTTCCTCACGAAGCATCAGACCGCCGCTCCTGTCTTTAGCCCCAAGGCCGGGCAGGAGCGCCGCACCGTATACACTTAACAGTAACAAGGGGTTATGTTGCAGACAGTGGCCTAGTGCCTGTATACACTTAACAGTAACAAGGGGTTATGTTGCAGACAGTGGCCTAGTGCCTGTATACACTTAACAGTAACAAGGGGTTATGTTGCAGATAGTGGCCTGGTGCCCGTATACACTTAACAGTAACAAGAGGTTTTGTTGCAGACAATGGCTTAGTGCCCATATACACTTAACAGTAATAAGAGGTTATGTTGCAGACAGTGGCCTAGTGCCCGTATACACTTAACAGTAACAAGGGGTTATGTTGCAGACAGTGGCCTAGTGCCCGTATACACTTAACAGTAACAAGGGGTTATGTTGCAGACAGTGGCCTAGTGCCCATATACACTTAACAGTAACAAGGGGTTATGTTGCAGATAGTGGCCTAGTGCCCGTATACACTTAACAGTAACAAGAACATTGCTTGAATGTAGTAGCTAGGCTTTAGTAGGGCCCCTAACATGCACTGTGTAGTGTCCTAGCAGTGTTAGAGTCTTAGATCTTGTCTTTTTATGGCGGTGGTTTTTATGGTCAGCACTACGATAGTGGCTTACCTCCTTGCGTGGGGTTTGAACGTTGTGGATCTTCGTCGCTCCTGGGAGGTTTAGGGGGTTGGGTCTAGGCTGGGTGGATTGTGCGATGTTGGTTCTCTCGAGGCGTCTTCGTTTCCCTCCCGCCTAATTCCCACCGCCTAAGGGCCACGCCAAAAATGTCATTTCATTACATGAAAGGACTTTATTTTCAAAACAAATTAGGCAAAGCAGCATACAGTAGGCAGTAGATGATTAGAATATGGATTTACGGGCTATCGGAAATACACAGTATGTAGACACTGTGTACAGTTGTGGTTAACCCCTTAATGTCCAATATCTCCTAAATGAAAGCGGTCAGTGAAATGCCTTTGGACTATATATGCACACATATTTGACACACAAAAGAATCAAGTAAAACAAGACCAATTAAAGAAAGGAAATAGTAGGAAATAATATAAAAACTGGGACATTGACAGGGCATGATTATTGGAACTCTTGTAAACAATTCAAATCAGTTTGAGCAGAAGAACGACATTCCTATTGGAGTAAAATTAGATGCACCTGTGATCAATTATCAATGCTCACATGACTTGAATCAACCAATGAATGATAGCTCTATTATTTAAAATTGCCACATTCACTCCCTGTTCTAGTTTCACAATGGTGAAGACTAGAGCTGCCTAAGTCCATCAGAAAAACCATTATCACCAAACATCAAATTTCAGAGGGGTACAAGACCATCTCCAAAGCCCTTGGGATTCCTGTGTCTACAGTTCGCAATGTTGTTAAGAAGTTCTCTGCTCATGGAATTGTTGAGAACCTTCCAGGACATTGTGGGAAGAGGAAAATTAAGAAATCTTCGAAAGTTAGTGTGAACTTTTGAAAAATAAAATAGGCAATCTGGAGTGGAGGTTTCAACCTGCATCATATGCCAAACACTAAACAAAGAAGGATTTCATGGGCGAAGGCCAAGGAGGACCCCACTGCTCAAAGATGGACCTAAAAGGCATGCCTGATCTTTGCCCAAACCCATCTTGAGAAACCACAGTCCTTCTGGGAAAATGTTCTGTGGACAGATGAAAACAAATTTAATAGATCATTTTAGCAATGCAGACCAGGGATACATTTACAGGTGAAGAAATGAAGCTTATAAGGAAAAAAAATCCTTCCTACAGTTAAATATGTTGGAGATTTCGTAATGTTGTGGGGCTGTTTTGCTGCCTCAGGAACTGGAGGCCTGGAACATATTAAAGGAATCATGAAGTCAGAGGATTACCAAGGTATTTTGGAGTGTTAGAAAGGTAGGTCTGGGTCGAAGGTCATGGGTCCTCCAGTAGGGCAATGACCCAAAACATACATCCAAAGGTACAAAAGAATGGTTAAAAAGAAAAAAAATGGACTGTTTTAAACTGGCCAGCAATGAGTCCTGATCTCAATCCAATCAAACCTTTGGAAAGAGCTGAAATCTGCCATTGCTAAAAGGAATCATGGAAGCGTTTATAAGCTGGAACAAATCACAGTTAAAGAATGGGAGAAACTACCAGCAGACAGATGTATGAAACTTATAAATGGCTAGAAGAAACGTTTGGAGGCTGTCGTCATTGCCAAGGGTTGTGCAACCAAATATCAGTGAAGGGTGCCATTAATCCTGTCCAGGTCATATTTTGTCTTTTTTTTTCTAAGAAATTACTCCAAGTTGCACAGACATCTTTTTTGTGTGTATCTTTGAACATGCTATTAAAATATTATGAGGACAATAGGGTTGTAATATTTCCAATTATTTCTCAAGCTATTGTACACAACATACCTAAAATGCAAGGGTGTCAATGTTGACCACAATTGTATGATTCCCCTTTTAAATGATCTATTAAATTCATTCTGGGAACATAGTTAAATTCCAGTTCATTAACATATTGTCCACATTTATGTGTAGTTTTTATATTTTATAGAGGCAGCTTAAGTGCCTATGTGCCTTTATAAGTTAGGCACCTAGAACCATCCCCAATAGGGCATAAATCTTCATGCTGTAAAGGTGTAAATGGCAGTGCTCCTTTGCATTTTATAAAGTACACCCATCTATTAAAACTGTACCTCTGCTCCGCCCTGAAATGTTTTCCAAAATAAAAAAAAAAATAAGCAGGGGGATTGACGTGCTGCCCCCTCTCCCAGGTGAGATTGGGAGGGGGGCAGCATGGTGGGACTGCCTAGGCGACAAAAGCCCTTGGGCCAGCCCTGGGTGGGATTCCCCAGCTCCTGCTGGTGCACAGCATCTCGCCATTACAGAAGGAAAGGACAGAGTAAGGGAAGGGGCAGGATCAGAGAGGAGGAATGAGAAGGGAGAGGGACAGCTGTGGATTGGAGGGAAGGGGAAGAGTTAGGGGCAGGTGAGTGATGGGGCATGAGGGAAAGGCAGGATTAGAGAGAAGGAATGAGAAGAGAGTGGAGGGGGGCATGGGGTGGAACAAAAGGAAAGGCGTGGGTTCAAAGATAAGGAAATGGGGTACGTGCAGGGAGATGGAAGCGTGGAGGAGAGAAGAATTAGGAGACTGCAAACCAGAAGCTGCAGCAGAGAGAGTGGAAACGGCTGATAGTAAGAGAACAAAATTGCGATGCAGCACTGGAGTGTGTTGGTATGCGCTGCATCACGGTTTGGGAACCATTGCTACCACTGCAGCGGAGCTGGCAGAGGCGAGCCGCAGCATGAGCAAAAGTATGGAGAACCTGCCTAGGGCACCTCCAGTCCTTCCGCCACACCTGGCTACACAATTTTCCAACAACTATTTTCCTTCTGTATAAAATTGTCCCCATAGGTTTCCAGTTATTTTTTTTTTTTTTTTTACAGAATCATTATGGGAAAGGTGATCATGACTGAGTTGAATTATCAGAATCTAAGGAGGCAACAAGAGATCTGAAAATTGAGTGGTGACATGAGTAGCTAACACTATTACACCAGCCCTGAACTATGTCTGATCATAACTTAAAAGCAGTGCTACTGTGCCTTATACAGTAGAAACAGAAACATGGCTGCAGAACAAGACCCATATTAACCACTATAGCCCCTTTATTTTCCTTTAGAGACCACCTAAGTTAGTCCCATAAGAACATAAGATACGCCATACTGGGTCAGACCAAGGTCCATCAAGCCCAGTATCCTGTTTCGAACAGTGGCCAATCTAGGTCATAAGTACCTAGGAGTGTCCCCAAAAGACACAGGTTCCTCAATGCTTGTATTGGGTCAAGCAGTGATATCCTGGGTCCCTTTTTAATAATGGTTTATAGACCTTTCCTCCAGGAACTTGTCCAAAACATTTTTTTTTATTTTTTTTTTATGTTTTACATCCCCTTTTATTTTAATATCGTTAAACATTGGTTTTGTTTACAAAAATAACTTATTTGATTCAAAAAAAGCATTTAGAATTCACACTGAAGTTATTTTTATGAACACAAGATATCTGCTTCATTCCATGTTTCTTTCTTGTCTATAAGTCCATTGTTCTGAAAAACTGCATTTAATGGAATGAAATGTAAAACAAGGTCCCATGAAGTTGATTTTTTTTTTTTAATACTTTATTTAAGTCCACCATAAAATCCAGACATATAACAACAGACGACACCCCGGGGAGGGTTTACTCTTCACCCCCCCGGGAGCCAACAAAAAGATAGTACAAAGGGCAGGCATTTTTCAGTATCTCCCAACCCCCCTCCTCCCACCCCCCACCCCTCACCCACCAACCCACCCTCACTCCATTACCCACTGCAGAAACCAATTGTCATCAAGAACTGTAAAGCAACTACCGCCTACCCACTTCCTAGGTCCGCAGTCATTCAACTCCCCCCTGGAGGGTGGCATTACGGCTGTGGGGTCCTAGCTGCTGGATATATGGCTCCCATGTCGACATAAAGACTGTCCAACGCCTGGCACTGCCCCGCGCCATCCAACGCTCCGTTAGCATTAATTGATGAAAATTATTCCGCCATTCACTAAAAGTGGGCAGTTGGCGTTCCCGCCATAAACGAAGAATCGGCCCTTTACCCACCAGACAGGCCTTCCGCACAAGCAAACTCTCACCGGCTTTCACAGGTCCAGGGGTCGGCAACTGATCCAGTGCAACAAATAGTCCCGTCCAATGAAGCCTTCGCTGAAGCAGCATGCAAAGGAAATTGCATATCCGAGCCCAATATGCCCGTATTCCCCGACAGCCCCACCACATGTGTAAGAGAGTAGCCAAGGGCTCCGAACAGCGTGGGCAGGAGCCATCCGTGTCCAACCGACTGTGCAGCGCCCACCGTGGCGAAAAATGAGCCCTCGTCACGCACTTAAATTGGATCTCCCGCCAGCGTGCTCCTTGAACTAGTCGGCTAATCCGTTTCAATGCCGTCAGTACCAATCCCGGCTGTATGTCTACACCCAATTCAGTCGCCCAAGCTCTCTCGACTCCACTATAATCAGAGAGGGAACGATACCGCTCCAGACTGCGTTTCAAATTAGAAATCGACGGCGGGTGTTCCTCTCCCAACTGGAAGAATTCCAAAATATGGGCTGATCGTTCAACCTGCAGCGCTTCGCGCGGCAGTGCGGCCACATAGTGGGAAGTTTGTATGTAGGCAAAACAATGCGAGTCGGGGAGATCGTATTCCCGACTGAGCGTTCGGAATGACTTACAGTTTCCCGCTTGGTCCACCAAGTGTCCTATCAACCGGATGCCCCGTATCCGCCAGTCCCGAAACACCGCAGTCGTGGATCCTGGAGTGAATTGGGCATTACCCTGCAGCGGCAACCAACAAGACACCTTCCACGTTTCCTGCCAATATTGGTTAAGTAATTGCCATGTGCGTCGGGCCGAGTCCATTAGCGGGCTCTGCCGACTAGTAGCCGTGAAAGCCGTAGACGTGCCGTGCAAAAACGCCAGGAGAGTCGCAGGGGCCACCAAACACTCCTCTAAAGACCTAGGCGTGTAGACTTCCGTCCCCCCAAGCCAATCCCCCAAATGTCTGGCTTGACAAGCCAATGCATAAGTCTTCAAGTCGGGAAGGCCCATACCACCCTCTCGCCATTTGCCAAGGAGACGATTCCATGCGACCCGCGCCCGTTGCCCCCTCCAAAGAAAACGCTTAAGCAAAGCCTCCATTGTACACAAGTCCCGTCGGAGCAACCAGACCGGCAGGGTCTGCAGCCAGTACAAAATTCTGGGTAGAACTATCATTTGGACTGCCGCTATCCTCCCTGCGAGAGACAACGGGAGAGGTCCCCATGCATTTAACTGCACCGCCAGCTGCCGCATTATCCGATCTAAATTACGTCGGTATAGATCCCGGGGATTACCGGTCAATGTTATGCCCAAATAGATAAATTCTTTGTCTGCCCACCGCAAAGGGAAGGGTCCCCTCCAAGAATTGCGGAAATGCCCCGAGACATCCACTACTTCAGATTTATCTTTGTTAATGCGCAAGCCTGCAATTGCTCCAAAGCGCTGGAATTCATCTAAAAGCGAAGATAAAGAAGTGGTCGGAGACGTCAAATGGACTAACAAGTCATCGGCGAAGGCCGAGATAAGAAAGGTTTGCGACCGAATTCCCACTCCCTGTATCCCCTCCGAGGTTACGACGGTGCGAATCAACGGGTCCAAGGAAAGAGCGAATAGCAATGGCGATAGAGGACAGCCCTGTCTTGTACCTCTACCCAACATAATATCGTCCGAGAGGAAGCCATTGCACAGTATGCCCGCGGTCGGGGAAGTGTATAAACTTTGCACCATATTACAAAAATCCTCCCCAATGCCATAGCGCGGTAGCAGTCTCCATAGATAGCGCCAGTCCACTCTGTCAAAGGCCTTCTCTGCATCGAAGCTAATCAACAACGACGAAATATTATGAGCATGAACCCACTCCAAGGAGGCCAAAATCTTCCGAAGGTTTCGCACGGCATGTCGGCCTTTCACAAAGCCCACCTGCGCATCATGAATTAAGTAGCCTAATACCCCCACCAGGCGATCAGCTAGAATCTTCGCCAACAGTTTAAGATCGAAGTTTAATAGGGAAATGGGTCGATATGACGCTGCTTGCGTTAGGTCCTTACCCGGCTTCGGGATCAAAGTGATATACGCGTGATTACGCCCCCAGCTGAACGCCCCGTGCTCTGCCCTGGTGACAAAGACCTCTCGCAGGAGTGGGCTGACCTCGTCTCCGAGGATCTTATAGACTTCTGCCCCGAATCCATCTGGCCCTGGCGATTTATAGCACTGGGCCGCCGATATTGCGGATTGTATCTCCTGCACAGTAATAGGTGAATCTAAAACCTCCCTCTGGGCTGAAGTGAGTTGAGGCAACTCCAAGCCCTCAAAATAGTCCTGCAGCCCCTCCGGGGAGCCGGCCTCAGACGTGTATAACCTTTGAAAGAAGGTGCGAAAAATCTCTGCAATTTCTTTAGTCTCTTTATGCACACGTCCCTGGCCGTCTTTCAATGCCGCTACGTGGGCAAGACTCCGTCGGGCTCGCAGACAGCGTGCTAGCAACTTGCCAGGTTTGTCACCATAGCAGTGCAAACGAAACCGATAAAACAAAGCCGATTTCTTTGCTCGTTGATGTAAGAGCTCATTAAGCTCGGTCTGGACTTCCCATAACAACTTCTTATTGGACAACGCTGGCGTGCGGGCACATCGCCGCCGTAACGTCGTGACTCGGCGCTCAAGTAGTACTATACGTTCTGCCATCAACCGGCGCCTTCTCGCGGCGTATCCGATGATGTCTCCGCGAAGAACCACCTTTGCCGTTTCCCAGACTAACTCGGGGTCATCTGCGTGAACCTGGTGATGGGCAAGAAATTCCACCCATCTCTGGCGGAGGAAGTGGCGAAATGGCCCATCCGAATAAAGTTCTAGGGGGAATCTCCACAAACGTGACCGGTGTGTGTCCCGCCCCCAGTGTAAGGCAAGCCACACCATCGCGTGGTCTGATATTTCGGAAGGACCAATCTGGGCATCCTCGGTGTGTGTGAACAAAATCCCTGAAATCATTACATAGTCAATACGGGCACTGGAACCATGCGCTCGAGATTGATGGGTGTAGTCCCTCTCGGAGGGGTGCAGGACTCGCCAAGGATCAAGTAAACCCAATCTCCGACAGAACCGCAACAACATCTGGGAGGATACTATCCTCTCCCGCCCGCCCCCTCTCTCAGAGGTATCCTGATCTACATCCAGGACTCCGTTAAAGTCCCCGCCCAAAATCACCGGACACTCCGGAAGCTGCTCCACTCTGGATGCCAGACCATTGTAAAAACCCAGATCAGCCACATTGGGACCATAGAGATTCCCCAGAATCACCGGTTTACCGTCTAAATGACCATAAATCAACAGGGATCTGCCAGTATTATCAGCAATGACCGTCTCCTCTAGGAATCGCACGCGTTTATGAATTAAAATTGCTACGCCCCCCTTATGCCCCTGGGCAGGGGACCCCCATACTTGGCCCACCCAGCTCTGACAAAGTTTGCTATGTTCAATGGCTGTCTGGTGGGTCTCTTGAAGGAACGCAATGTCACATTTATGCCGTGCAAGTGCTTGCAAGACCTTGTGCCTCTTAATAGGGTTTCCCAGCCCACAGACATTCCACGAGATTATTTTCAAAGCGCCGGGGCAGTGTCAAGGCGCCACCACAGAATCACTACCAAACACTGCAGAGGAATACCCCCAGCCTGGTATCCCTCCCCATCTATAGGTAAGCCGTTATCCCTTCTAATAGCATTCACTGGAGTGTACCCCCTCCCCTCCCCCTGCCCCCCCTCCTCCTCCCCCCTCCCATCCCTCCCCCCCCACCCCCCCATCCCCCCTCTCCTCCAAGGTCTCCCGTCCAGCTATAGCCTGGACTACTTCCTGTGGCAGACGGGCTCGCCCCTCCAATACTACACCCTCCCCACCAAGAATATCAAAACAGAAAAAGAGACATAAAGTCTCCACTGCGAACCTCTGTATCGGGGCTCCCCCACCCGGTGCCATCACCCTCCACGCGCCCACTCCCCCACGGCCCCTGCACATCTCCCCCCCGGATGACCCCCCATCTCCCCCGCCCTCCCCCCACATCGGTTACCTGTATCTATGCTTTATCTAATCCAGTCCCCTCCACTCCCCCGACCACCCCCCCCACCTCAACCCATCGCCCCCCCTGAAGAGAGATAAAGAAGGGAAGGGAGGGGGGGGGGGTCAGGCAGGAATACAGGGGCAAGACATTGCAAAAATGGAAGTAACCAGGGAGCCAACAAGGCAGTAGCAAGTATAACAAAGTGTAACAAAGTAACCATTGCAACCAAATAACAAGGATACAGTGTCTCCCCTGGCACAGTAAATGTTGCCAGATAATGAATCACTGCATCCCAGTCTAGTATACTACATAAAAGGCAAAACCAATAGTTCTCTCATAACATATGGGGGGGGTACCCCCCACCTCTAGACAGTCACGTATCGGTTTGAGCTGGCAGAGAGTCCAGGAAGGTAGTCGCCTCTTCCGGGGTCGCTAGAATGCGGGTGTGGCCTTGGTGCTCGACCCGCAGCCGTGCAGGGTAGAGGAGTGAGAAGCGAAGGCCGCGGTTAAACAGCTGGGTACAAATCCCCGAAAAAGCCCTGCGTTGTTGACTAACGAGGATAGAGTAGTCCTGAAATACTAAGAGCGGCTCAGTGTCTTGTGGGTTCCGCCGTCGGCCCCTTGCCGCCTTTAGCACCTCCTCTTTCTGTCTGTAATCAAGAAAGCGGGCAATCACTGCTCGTGGTTTCCTATGCTGCTCTCTTCTCTGGCCAAGCCGGTGTACCCGTTCAATTTTGAGCGATTCTCCTCCCAGACTTGGCAGGAGACTCCCAATCCATGATTGTAAATAATCAAGTAGGGCACTATCAGTTACACTTTCAGGAATTCCGATGAATCGCAGGTTTTTTCTCCTACCTCGATTCTCCAATTCATCGAGTTTCTCCCCTTGCTGCTTCACCAAAGTCTCTAGAGCAGCCACTTTGGCCACCATCGAGTGTTGCGTGTCTTCTACAGCGGACACCCTCGTCTCCACCTGCTCCAGCCGCTCCTCCACCATCGTGAAACGTTGGCCAAGTGATTGAATTTGCTCCCCCAAGTCCTGAAATCGTGTACTGAGCGCCTGCACCACCGCGGTACTAACCTCGGCCACCAGGTCTGGCGGGGTGCCCGGTTTCGGGCTAGGAGGCGAGCCTTCTGCCGTTTTTCCCTCTATAAGGCGGGGTCTCTCCTTTCGCGGAGCCTTAGACGCCATCAGGTCAGCTATGCGATACGCACCACGTCCCACACCGGGCACTGCTCCCGTAGAGTAGCAGAGGTAGGGCTGTGTATTTGCAATCCCCCGCTGTATGGAGGTGTAGGCGCCGTGAGGGAGTTGTCTGTCCAAACCAGGCAGAGACGGCCGCGGGACTGTAGGCTCAGCACCCCAGGAGGACTCTAGTAAATAGGGCAGTAAAAGAAAGTCCTACCACCGTTTAGCACGTTTTCTCCCAGGCCCCAGTGCTCGCTGTTGTCAGGCAAGGGTCCGACGGTCTCCGAGGCCCCGCGAGGAAGGAGAAGAGCGCTGTGCCCCGCCGAAAGTGGTTTCTTATCTCCTCAGCTGGTGGCAATAGCTACTCTCCCCTAAGCAGGCAAAAGCAATCCCGGACCTCCGCTTCACTGGAAATACAGGGCCCCAATAGAATAGCCAGCCGCGGGAGCGGGAAAGAGGGTTGGGGCGCTCAAGTATGTCCCGATGTCCTTCCCCACTTCCCCTCCAAGCCGCACAAACACTGGTCGCACCTCACCTGGGTGTTCCACTCTCCGTAAGTGGCAGGGAGCTGCAGGGATTTGTCCAGGCTCACCACGTCCCACCTTTCAAAAGAGTAGGTCGCCTGCCCAGGTCACTGGAAGATGTCGCCGGTCTATTTCCGCCGGAGCCAGGCCGCCTCGTGGTGCTTGGGACGGAGGCTGGCAGCGGCAAGGACGCCCGATCGTACTTCCGAGCAATTTGAGAATTAGCCCCGGGAGCTTCTCCGTTCTGGTAGGTGTGTTTGCAGGTCTTTTCGTGTCCCCGAACACCGGATCCCACACAAGGAGCACTAACGATGACGGTGGGGGAAGCACCCAAATGGCCTCTTCACCTTCCCCGATTTGCTAATCTTTCATCTCCGGGCCGGTAGGGATGGCCGCGAATCGCCTCCGCGCCGAGTGTTGGAGCCCCGGCAAGGGAGAAACAATGCCGGTGGTGGAGGGGGATTATGTAGAAGAATTTATAGCCGTTTTTTGAAGGGCGATCGCCCGGAGCTGATCGTGAACCGACCAGTCAGCTCATTGCCCAAACCGGAAGTCGTCCAAAACATTTTTAAACCCAGCTACACTAACAGCTTTTACTACATCCTCCGGTAACAAATTCCAGAGTTTGATTACATGTTGAGTGAAAAAATATTTTCTCTTATTAGTCTTAAATAGGTTACCCTGTAGCTTCATTGCATGTCCCCTAGTCTTTTATTTATTTATTTATACATTTTTCTATACCGCCTCTTCCAGAGATCAGGGGCAGTTTACAGGTAACAAAAACGTTAATAATAGAAGACTATTATTTTTACAGAGAACACTTGTAGAACATTTTATATTCTGATGACATAAACAATCGATCTACGTTTACCCGTTCCACGCCATTCATTAATTTATAGCCCTCTATCATATCTCCCTTCAGCCGTTTCTTTTCCAGGCTGAAGAGCCCTAAGCTTTTTAGCTTCTCCTCATAGGAGTATCCTTCCATCCCCTTTACCATTTTGGTGTCTCTTCTCTGAACCTTTTCTAATAACGCTATATCCTTTTTAAGATACGGCGACCAGAATTGCACACAATTTCTTGAATTCAGATACTGTCCTTGTCTCTACTGCCTCCACTGGGAGATTATTCCATGCATCTATCACTCTTTCCATAAAGAAATATTACCCCTGATTCTGTCCCCTTTCATTCTCATCCCATGTCCCCTGGTGGCAGAGTTTGCGTTCAATCGAAAGAGGCTCTCCTCTTGCGCATTTATGCCACAGAAGTATTTAAACATCTCTATCATATCTCCTCTATCCCTCCTTTCCTCTAAAGTATAGAAATTGAGATCTTTAAGTCTGTCTCCATATGCTTTATATCGAAGACCACTAACCATTTTAGTAACCATCCTCTGTACTGACTTCATCCTGTTTATATCCTTTTGAAGATGTGGTCTCCAGAATTGCACAAAATACTCCAAATGAGGTCATACCAGAGATTTATACAGAGGCACTATCACCTCCTTTTTTCTCCTGGCCAGTCCTTACCCTATGCACCCATACATCTTGTTGTTTGCCGTCACCTTTTCTATCTGTTTAGCCACTTTAAGATCCTCAGAAACTTTCACATCCAGGAACCCATTCTTCTTTCATAGACAAGAAGCACTTCACCCCCTACACTGTACCACTCCTTTGGATTTTTGCAGCCCAAATGCATGACTTTGCATTTTTTAGCATTAAATCTCAGCTGCTGAATTCTCGCCTAATCTTCAAGCTTAGCTATATCCTTCCTCATGTTATCTACTCCTTCCTAGGTGTCTACTCTATTGCAGATTTTGGAATCATCCACAAAGAGGCAAACCATACCTAACAGCCCTTCTGCAATATCACTAAAACAGATGTTAAAAAGAATCGGATCAAAAACAGATACCTGTGCACACCACTGGTAACATCCTTCTCAGAGTGTGCTCTATTTACCTGTACCTTTTGTCGTCTCCCACTCAACCAGTTTCTAACCCAGTCAGTCACTTTAGGGTCCACCCCTAGGGTGCTCAATTTATTTATGAGTTGCCTGTGTGGAATGCTGTCAAAGGTTTTACTGAAATCAAAGTACACCACATCTAGGGCTCTCCCTCGGTCCAACTCTCTGGTCACCCAGTCAAAGAAATCAATCATATTTGTCTGACAAGACTTGCCTCTGGTAAACCCATGCTGCTTTGGATCCTGTAAACCATTAGACTCAAGAAACCTCACTATCCTCTTATCAGCATTTCCACTAATTTACTCACTACAGAGGTTAGACTAACTGGCCTGTAGTTCCTCACAAACAGTTTTTAGAAAATCGTTCAAGATCCCCTTCAATTCTGTTTCTATTTGTGGGTGTTTTCTGAGGTCCTGCTCCTGGCCCCTTCATCTGTGAAGATAGCTCAGAAACCTCTTATCTATATCCATGCCCCACTATTTGTTCAAAATAAGAAGAGTAATTATTGGTTTACCTATTGCTCAAGGTGGTTTAAGAGACACTTGCTATACTGCTGATGGAGAACTAGAGGGCACCATTTGCTCACTTATGAGTTAAGTAAGTTTGGCACTGTTTTGAGTTTAAGGGCACAAATCACAGATGTCTATTTTAACTTAGAGTTGCAAACTGGCTCCTTGAATTTCAGAACAGGGTGATCCAGTCCTGGCTTTACTGCACTGCATACATAGACTTGTAACTGATTAAATCTACCTGTGTTGGGTTTTACGTCCCCCTCCCCCCTTTGTGTATAGGACACTGAACAAAAAAGCTATCAGAGGAAGCCACACATGCACATACAGAGCAATTTCATAAGATTTCTCTTCCTTCAGAAAGTATACTAAACGTGGAGCCCATATTTATTACATCATTGATGTTCATAGTTACAGAAAGCTCTCGGTATACTAATATTAAAATAGAAAGCAAGTCTACCTATTGATCACTTTTATTTCTCAAAATATTCAAACATGCCTCCTTACTGTAGGCATCTGTATATTAATTCAGTTTAAAAGACTATTGAGGCTTGTATATTCCATACAGGTGAGTGGCCTGCCCACTATTGGATAAATTCAGGACACCTGGAGTATGCATTATGTAAGGTTTTCTCAATTCAGGCCATATTGTCAGTACAAATAATTGTTTTGCCAGTTCCTCCTTTGTCTGCTGAGAGAGCCTGTGCCTGGCTGATTCTGCATCTGATTTGTAATTATAAAACACATGGGCCCATGAATGCACACACAAGTGGAACTTACATGGAAATAAACATGCGTCCACACAGACTCAAGCACACACATATTCATGAAGAAATATGTGAATATGAAACTGTTCATCTGCTTTCTGTACTATAAACCACTGACATCTGCTAGTTGGGCTTTTTTTTTATTCGGTGTAGACTTCGTTGTTTTAAAAGCAGCATTGGCTAGATCAGAGCTTTCCAAACCTGTCCTAAGGACCCTACAATAAATATGCATGAGGCAAATTAGCATATAATGGGTTTCCAAGGTATGCAAATTGATCTCATACATATTTCTTGAGGATATCCTGAAAGCTTAGCAAGCTGTGGGGTCCCCAGGACAGGCTTGGGAAGCCCTGAGCTAGACAGTACAAATATTAAGGGGCGTGTTTGCTAAATTGTGGTAAGCTTCTGCACTTACCATATGTTAGGTGCAAAGATTTTTGTGCATTAAGTGTAAAACCTGTGCAGTAAAATTGTTGAGGATGTAACCAGCATCCACCTTATATTTATCACACAGGGTGGACACATACCCCATAGGCCCACATTACAGGCATCAGCAGATAGCACGGATGCACCTGTGCACCCATTAGCAAACTGAGCAGCTGTCTAAAGCCCCAGTGGTCCGTGGCTGGTCCATTGCCGTAGCTGCTGCCCCCTTGCAAAAGGAAGTTGGCATCATATGTTGGTGAGGGCAGAAGCAAAGAGCCCCGTGGCGCCACAGCCCCTACCAAAGTGAATAAAAGCCCAGGTGCCAAGCACCCAGTTCCCCGATCCTTGTCCCAACCCCGATCTCAGCTTGATACGT
Source organism: Ichthyophis bannanicus (assembly GCA_033557465.1). Lineage (NCBI taxonomy): Eukaryota > Metazoa > Chordata > Amphibia > Gymnophiona > Ichthyophiidae > Ichthyophis > Ichthyophis bannanicus. The sequence continues at coordinate 208,332,043 of CM066043.1, read as the reverse complement.
GACCTACCCTCCATCCCATCCCCCCACCACCACGTACCCAAAGGTAAGGCAGGCGCGGGAGCGGTTTCTCTGCTCCTGTCCCGTTGTCACCCAACTTGAAAATGGTGGTTCTGACTCCTAGCAGTAATATCATGGTACTACCGTTAAGGGTCAATTTACCAAATAAGGTAGCCATTAGCACAGGCTCACGCTAATGGTCAGTGCATGCTAAAACCCACACTAGCTACTTACCGCACTTTAGTAAACATCTAAGTTAAGTGGGTTTTCTCTTTTATCACATCTTGGTCTTATTCCTGAATCCTTTCTTTTCAAATACTGTTTTATTTCTTATAGCTTGGTACTTGCTTGGAACACAAAATGTAACATTTTGGATGGTCGCACCCCATGTTCTGAGAAATTCATTTCAGCATTAATTCATATTTCTACACACTACTCATGCTTTGTAGGTATCTGTGACCTGCGCCTGGTGTTCTCATGAGGACCCCTAAAGAAACTACAGTATGATGAAACATTGCAATAAATGTGTTAGGTGTAAAATAAATAAATGGATATTTTATGTATTCCTTTTTTGACTGAATAAAAGATCTTTGTCCAAAGCACTTTCTAAAATGAAAGAGGTTATACAGTAATGGGTCTATTCTGTCCTGTGACTAGCAGGGATCGAAGCCCTCTTGGGACGTTCATCCCCGCTATTCGCCCCCTTCCGTTCCCGGCAGAAGCCTCCTTGTACGAACAAGGAGTTTGTACAGGGAGACTTAATCAGGGGCAGGAGGAGGCCCTGTACGTCCGGGGAAGGCAAACTGGACGGGGATTTATTCCACCTCAGAGGCCTGGGCGGCATCAAAAAGGTGAGGGGAAGGGGGTGCGGGGAATTCCCCACAGCCCGACCCTGGCCGTGGAAGGCCAGATCAGGGGTCGGACTGCAGGGAAAGAAAATGTGGTCGGGGATCGTGGCTCCTGAATGGAGCCACAGTGCCATGGCAACAGGACGCCATGGCACTGCGGCTCCATTCAGGATTCTGACTGAGTTAGCCGGGCAGGAGTCTGTAGGTGCAGGCTGATCGGAATCGGGTCACGGCCTGCATGTACAGACCCTAGACCGTATTCTGATCCCGCAAGGCATGTCTAGCCCCCGCGGGATCAGAATTGGGTCTGCCTCTGTGCGTCCCGTTCAGATTGGAGACGCAGGGGCCTGGACATGCTCTGTGGAATGTGCCTCTATATGCATTAGTTGAATAGACCCAGGGGGTAACTTTTTAATTGACGAGTGTGTAGAACAGTATTTGGCACGCTCACGTAAATGTTTTTAAAATTACACAACATACAGTACACACATGTACAATCAGATACTTAGTTTATCTAAGTGACAAAAGCAACATCCAGGTCAGGATGTTCAAAAATTTCAGCCCATTTTACAAAAGGCTCACTGAATGTAGCACCTTTTGTGAAATGTGTACATAAGAAATGCCATACTGCGTCAGACCAAGATCCATCAAGCCCAGTATCTTGTTTTCAACAGTGGCCAATCCAGGTCACAAGTGCCTGGCAGGTTTCCAAAAAGGCACCCAGGTTCCACAATGCTCGTCCCGCGGTAAGCAGTGGATTTTCCAGCTCCTCTTTAATAATGGCTTATGGAATTTTCCTCTAGGAACTTGTCCAAATCTTTTTTAAACCCAGCTCACCACCACCCTTTACTGCATCCTCTGGTAACGAATTCCAGAGTTTGATTACGCGCTGAGTAAAAAAAAAATTCCCTTATTAGTCTTAAATGGGGTTACATTGTAGCTTCATTGTGTGTCCTCTAGTCTTTCTACTTTTCGATGGCGTAAACAACCAATCTACATTTGCCCGTGCCACTCCATCCATTAATTTATAGACCTCTATCATATCTCCCCTCATTTGTGGAGGAGTAGAGGAGTGGCCTAGTGGTTGGGGCAAGGTACTTCAGGCCGGAAGGTCGGGGGTTCAAATCCCACTGGAGGACAGCAACCTTGGGCCGGAAGGACTGGGGTTTCTAGTCCCACAGGTGCTCCTTGTGGTCTTGGGCAAGCCACTTAACCCTCCCTAGCCCATGTTCCCTGTAAAATAGATATCTCCAAGTTATAATGCCCTGTTCAATGTAATTTCAGTTTGTTCAATGTAAACCGCACTGATGCAGAATAGCGCGGTATATAAGAGAATGTAAATAAATAAATGTAAATAAATTTGTCTCTTCCAAGTTGAAGAGCCCTAACCTTTTAAGCCTTTCCTCATAGGGGTATCCTTCCATCCTTTTTACCATTTTTGTCGCTTTTCTCGGAACCTTTTCTAATTCTACTATATCCTTTTTAAGATATGGTAACCAGAATTGCATGCAATATTCAGGTGCGGTTGCACCATGGAACGATACAGAGGCATTATAATATCCTTGGTTTTATTCTCCATTCCTTTCCTTATGATACCTAGCATTCTATTTGATCTCTTGGCCACTGCTACACACTGGGCAGAGAGTTTCAACGTATTATCCACGATGACACCTAAATCTTTTTTCTGAGTGGTTTCTAAGGTGGTACCTTGCTTCATGTAACCATAGTTTGGGTTATTCTTTCCTACGTGCATAACTTTGCACTTGTTCACATTAAATTTTATCTGCCATGTGAACGTCCATTCTTCCAGTTTATCAAGGTCTTCTTGCAATTCTTTACAATCCTCTTGCATTTTAACAACTTTGAATAATTTTGTGTCATCTGCAGATTTGATCACCTCACGCGTTATTCCCATTTCCAGGTCATTTATGAATGTTAAAAAGCAGCGGACCCAGCACAGATCCCTGGGGTACTCCACTATTCACCTTTCTCCACTGAGAAAATTGGCCATTCAGCCCTACTCTGAGTGGAGGAGTAGCCTAGTGGTTACAGCAACTGCTTAGTACCCAGAAGATCAAGGGTTCAATTCCCACTGGCACTCCTTGTGACCTTGGGCAAGTCACTTTACCCTCCATTGCCTCGGAAGAAAAGGCTGACAATCTACTTCCAGTGATACATTGCCAAGAAAACCCAGAGGTAGCTGGGCCACTATGAGCAGGGGCGGCCCAAGGGGGGTGCGGGGCCATGTGCGGAGACTCGGTGCGGGGCCTCATTTGCATAAGGGGCCTCATTTGCATAAATATTTGCATAATGTTACCATACACGAACTTTTAGTAAACATGCCTCTTAATGAGTGTATGAATAAAGAAAGACTAAAAGACTTCTACATTACTATAATCCAGTGCCAACCGCCAGACACATTAGGAACTACTACAAACACTGCCCATTTAGAACCCATAGCAAACCCGCCGTATCCTAACAGCACTACCAGGACTCATAAAGCACCATACCCTAACTATCAAAAGGAAACGCTGCAAATATTAAACCAATACATTTCAGAGAACAATACATGACCTACTGGGGAAAGAGAACAAGTGGCAATGTCAAATAGGAATTACATAAACAGAATACCTCAGCTCAGTTACACATGCAGAACATAGACCATCACCAAACAAGGAATCACAATTTAGAAACAGGAAGACAATAATTAAACTGGGAATCCCAAAAGCCAAACTTGGAATGTACAACACTGTAGAAATAAAACTATACATTAATTTGCTCTTGTACTAAACAAAGCGCAGACGTTAATGATGCACATTTCCCAGAGCTGACATATTCCAATTAATAAATTCAAAATAAAGAGATATTTTTCTACCTTTTGTGCATTTGTTTTCAGCTGCAATTGCTCCAGCCACTTTCTTCTGGTTTCTTCGTGTCTTCCGCTAACTCTTCATCGTCTGCTGTCCATTTGTCTTTTCTTCTCTCTTCTAGTTTTTTTCCATTCTCTCTCTACATCTGCTTTAACATACTAATCTTTCTCCTTTTGCTCTTTCCTCATTCCTATTTCATCCACTCAAATTTTACCCCTCCATCCTCAATCCCCACTTACTCTGCCAATATCCGGACAATTGTAGATTTGTCTTCCCTCCCACACAAAATATTTTTTCCCTCTCCATTTCACTCTCCCAGCTCCATCCCATTCTAATCCTCCCCCAACATCAGCTCCATTCTAGTTCCAGTCCCACCCAGCATCCGCTCCCTTCTAGTCCCCGCATCAGCCCATTTCCAGTCCTAGCCCCCCATAAGCCCATTTCCAGTCCTAGCTCCCCCATCTATTTGCAGTCCCATCCGAGTCCCTCCATCAGCTCATTTCCAATCCCAGCCCCCCATGAGCCCATTTCTAGTCCTTTCCTAGCCCCACCATCAGCCCATGTCAAATCCTAGCTCCCCTCCACTCAGCCCATTTCCAATCCTAGCCCCCCATGAGCCTACTTCCAGTTCTAGCCCCTTCATGAGTCCATTTCAATCCAAACCCCCACCACAGCCCATTTCCAATCTTAGCACCCCCCCAACAGCCAATTTCCAGTCCTATTCTAGCCCCTCCATCAGCCCATTTCCTGTCCTAGCCCCCCCCACTCACCCATTTCCAGTTCTAGCTCCCTCCCCATCACAACCCATTTCCATTCCAAGCCCCCGTCCCCATCAGCTATTTGCAGTTCAAGCCCTCCTTCCACTCAGCCCATTTCCAGTCCTAGCCTCCTCATAGCCAATTACTAGTCCTAACCCCCCATCAGCCCATTACGTCCTAACCCCCCATCACCCTATTTCCAGTCCTAGCCCCCCCATCAGCCTATTTCCAGTCTTAGCCCCCCCACATAGCCAATTACCAGTCCTACCCCCCCATCAGCCCATTTCCAGTCTTAGCCCCCCATAGCCCATTACCAGTCCTACCCCCCCCATCAGCCCATTTCCAGTCTTAGCCCCCCATAGCCCATTACCAGTCCTAACCCCCCCATCACCCTATTTCCAGTCCTAGCCCCCCCCCATCAGCCTATTTCCAGTCTTAGCCACCCCCCATAGCCAATTAACAGTCCTACCCCCCCCATCAGCCCATTTCCAGTCCTAGCCCCCCCATAGCCAATTACCAGTCCTACCCCCCCCATCAGCCCATTTCCAGTCCTAACCCCCCCACCACCACCACCACCCCCCCCACCAGCCCAATTCCTTCCTTAGCCCACTCCCCATATCCCATTACCAGTCCTAACCCCCCCCATCAGCCCACTTAGCCCCCCCCATAGCCCATTACCAGTCCTAACCCCCCCCCATGGCCCATTACCAGTCCTAACCCCCACCCATGGCCCATTACCAGTCCTAAGTGCCCCCCCCATGAGCCCACTTCATGTCTTTGCTCACCCCACCCATGGCCCATTACACGTCCTTACCCCCCCCCATGGCCCATTACCAGTCCTAACCCCCCCCCCATGGCCCATTACCAGTCCTAACCACCACCCCCCCCATCAGCCCACTTCCTGTTTAGCCTCCCCCTCCCATGGCCCATTACCAGTCCTAAACCCCCTTCCCCCCTATCATCCCAAATTACAACAAAAAAAAAACCCAAACCGGCTACTTCTGCCGCGGCAGCATCAAGAGCTCTGCCGCGGGGGCCCCCCCCTGCCCGGCAGAGCCTCCCTGCATCATCAGCTTTCTTCAAGTCCCAAAACGCGGGCTTCTTTCAGAGCCGCGAGAGTTTCCTTTCTCGCGGCTCTGTTAATCCCGCCGAGGGTGATGGGAAATCCCATCAGCCCCGGCGGGATTAACAGAGCCGCGAGAAAAGAAACTCTCGCAGCTCTGAAAGAAGCCCGCGTTTTGGGACTTGAAGAAAGCTGATGATGCAGGGAGGCTCTGCCGGGCAGGGGGGGACCCCGCGGCAGAGCTCTTGATGCTGCCGCGGCAGAGCTCTTGATGCTGCCGCGGCAGAAGCAGCCGGTTTGTTGGTTTTTTTTAAAACTTGGGATGCTGAAGAATGTTTTTTGTGCGGGGCCCCCTGAAACGCGGGGCCCTGTGCAAAAAACATTCTTGCTCAATGGACGGGCCGGCCCTGACTATGAGTCAACACTGACTTGATGGCACTTTAAAAAAAAAACCAAAAACAAAAACCACTCTTGGCTCTCTATCTTTTAACCAGTTCCTAATCCATAATACATACACTGCCTCCAATCCCATGACACTTTAATTTGGCCAAGAGAGACCTTGTTAAAGACTTTGTAAAAATCTTCATTCATTATTGGGGTCATTCTGAGGTATGAATAGCGGGAATGGGCATCCCGTTGGGATGTCCATCCCCACTATTCAGACCCCCTTCTGACCCCGACTAACTTCCCTGCTTGTTGTACGGGGAAGTTAGGCGAGGGCGGGAAAGGGGCATATCAGGGGTGGCGTTAGTGCGGGCAGTGGGCAGTCATTGGTCCCAGACATACAGGGCCGATTCCAATGACAGCCCTGTAAATCCGGGGCTGGCAGCTTGAACAGGGAACTTATTCCACCTCTTAGGTGGAGTAAGTTCCCCAAGTCGGTGGAGGACGGCAGTCCCGGGGCTGGAAAGCAGCAGGAGGGGGCAGAGGAGATTTCCTTCAGCCTGACCCAGCCCTTGGGAGGCCAGATCTGGGATCGGAATGTGGGGAATGTAGTTTGCAATCTGGTGGCTGGCGATCGGGACTTTTGAAAGGAGCCGTGGTGCCATGGCAACCGGATGCTATGGTGCCATGGCTCCATTCAAAGGCCTGACTGAACTATCCGGGCAAGGTCTGTATGTGCAGGCCGACCTGAATCTGTGTCCCAGCCTGCATGCGATTCTGATCCCGTGGGGCTAGACACGCCCAGCAGGATCAGAATCCTAGCTAACTCTGTGCATCTGGTTCCGACCAGGCACACAGAGGGCCGGGACGTCCATGTCATAATCGGGCTCTTTATCAACCGACTCACCTTTGTCTACCTGTTTATTCACACCTTCAAAAATATATAACAGATTAGTAAGACAAGACCTTCCTTGGCTAAATCCATGTTGGCTTTCTTCCATTAAACCATGACTATGGTTCAGTAATTTTATTCTTTATAATGGTTTGGTTTCTACCGTTTTGCCAGTACTGATGTCAGGTTTATAGATTCCCAGATCACCTCTGGAATACTTTTTAAAAATTGGCATTACATTGGCCATTCTCCAGTCTTCCGATACTACAGATTATTTTAATGATACTTTACCTAATAGTAGCTCTGCAATCTCATATTTCTGTTCTTTCAGCACCCTTTGATGAATACCTTCTGGTTCAGGTGATTTGCTACTCTTCAGTTTATCAAATAGTTGTAATACATCTTCCCGGTTTATGAATATTTCTTTCAGTTCTTCTGATACATCACCTTTATATACCATTTCAGGCATGGGTAACTTCCCTACATCTTCTTCAGTAAAAACCGAAGGAAAGAATTCATTTGGTCCCTCCATTATGGCCTTGTCCTCACTTAGCGCCCTTTTTACCCTTCTATCATCCAATGGTCCAGCTGACTCTCTGTTTTTTTTGCTACGAATGTACTTGAAAAGGTTTTTATTATGCATTTTTGCATCCATGGCAAGCTTCTTTTCAAATTCTCTCTTTGCCTGCCTTATCAATGCCTTGTATCTAACTTGCCATTGCTTCTGTTTCCCGTTTTCATCATTTGGCTCCTTTTTCCATTTCCTGAAAGATGCTTTTTTGGTAACAGCCTCACTGACCTCACCTTTAAACCATGCTGGCAGTGTTTTGGTCTTCTACTTTTCTTAAAGCATGGAATACATCTGGTCTGAGCTTCTATAGCTCAAAGAAAGAACATTTTAGAGTCCCTGCTTCTCAGAAAATCTCAGGACATGATGATGTAATGGGGATGTCAGTCACAGGACCAGTGGAGCCACCTCCACTTTTGTAGGGAAGTATAACTAAAGGGCTTGACAAGCCTGTGCCCAGAGTCTTCCTTCACGGGAGTCCAGAGGGTGAAGAAGGGCTGAATGAGACGCTTAGCCTGAATATTGCTGCCAATGTGACCCACCCAGCCACTAACTGTAGGGTAGCAGTCGCTCCCAGGTTATTGAGGCTTGAACTCACAGCTTGATGCAACAGAGGAGAAAGGAATATATAGTCAAGAAAGGTGTGTGGGGAAGAGAAGTCTAGCAGCAGATGATCTGGAATTCCAGGAGGAAGGGAACTGTCTGCTTATCTGTGGGAAGAGGAGGAAGAAAAGAGGCTATAACCCAAAGTATCAGGAAGGAACCTGATACAGAGTTGCATCCTTATTTTACTCTTAAGAACTCAAAAGATAGGTTTGGAAAAGGACCTGTCTCCCAGCTGCATCTATGGCCATCCCAGTCAGGGAGTATTAATATGTATTGATGTAACTGTGTTTTACCTTTGTTCCCGAGGAGAGAAGAGCGAATACTTCCCCAGAACGCATATTCCTCACAGGAGATTTACCCCTCTTCATTTTAAAGGGCCTATAGCAGATTATAGTATTTTTAAGTTCAGAGCAACATATGCTGTTTGCATTCAATATAAGCATCAGGTTTAAATCTGAAGGGAATCTGCTGTTTCTCCCAAGAGCATTAATGGAAGAGGAAGTAGAGGAAAAAGATAAGAGAGGAGAGAGCTGTACCCACCCCGGGACGCAAGAAGAGGACCAGTAGAAGGAAAAGAAACTCCAAGGATTTAGAATAACCAGATATATTTTGTTTTTACTGTTGTGTCTGAATCTAAGACGCATTGTGGGTCATTTTGGAAGCCTTATTTGTGCTTTGGACGTCTGAAACGGGCATCGAGACATTCAAAATGCAGAGACATCTCCAGAGGCAATTTAGAAGCCCCAGCGTGAGGACGTCCCAGTCTGAACTGGGGCATTCCCAGGAATCTGGAGGTCCCCACCTGATCTCAGAAATGCTCTGGATGTCCGGGGTTGCGTCTAAGTTTATTCCTGCTGCAATCACACACAAACATTGGGAAAGTGCTAGTTGTGGCTGAAAAACATCCAGAGGGCGCAGAGAAGAAAGCACTCTATCATCCCCAGTACTCCGCACAATTTATACTGATAGCAGCAGAGGGATTTCCCTGCTCCTAGCCCACTACTCTAGCCATCAGGCTCTTCCTAGACATCCAGGTTCTGAAATACTATTTTGGGGACGTCTCTCTAGACGCCCCCACTGACGTCCATATCGGGCATGTCCATGTTTGTGAAATCACGTCGGGCACCTGGTTGTGCCTGATTTTTCTCCAGAGGATCTGAATTAGATGTTTCAGATTGCGCTTGGACGTCTTTTCCAAAATACCCCTCTCTATACTTTATTTTTGGATGATCGCCTAATAAAGGTGTTTTGCTTAAAAATACAGGGGGTGATATTAAAAAAAAATTGAACGCCTAAATTTGTGTCCTATTTTAAAGCTAATTTATGAGTCTAATTTTTTAGCTGAGAATTTATCTTGATTTAAGAATTTATGCTTCTAAATTTAGGTCTGCCATTCATTTGCCTAATTTATGAGCTGAAAATCAGCTCTAAGCTCCTAATTTTTTTTCCATGCCCTAAATCCGCCACTGTTGTCACCCACTTTGTATGCTCCTAAATTTAGAAGTTCAGTGAAATTTTGAGTATAAATTTAGGCACTTAGAGGCAAATTTAGGAGCATAACTCTCAAAGTTAAATCCTCTGAGGGCATATTTAAAAGGATTAACTAAGTTAGCAGACCTGCTAACCCCGTTAATCCCAGTGAGCGAGTTATTCAGTGGCACATAACCGTTTTGTGCTGATGAATATTCCCTCATAAGCTGCTGCACGCCCCAGTGCTATCCACGTAGCATCAGGGACTTTTGGGCTGTTGCTCGAGTTAATCAGTCAGCAGCAATATCCAGCCACTTGCCATTCACGTTACGCACATGGTGGCACATAGCCGTCATAATTCAATACCAGGCTGTAGATATAATACAGGACCATGCATGCGTGGTGTGATATATGGAAGAATGCATGTCTTCTTTGAAAAGACATATTTTTATTTTCTTGACATATCTGCTGCTTTCGATGCTGTTGATCACCGCCTTCTCCTCAATAACCTGTTCTTGCTTGGATTTGGGCCTCTCTTCTGTCCTGGTTTTCTTCTCATCTCTCACACTGCACCTTTAGTTGTGTTATGGTGGATCTTCCTCCACTGCTGTTCTGTTTTCAGTCGGTGTACCTCGGGGCTCTGTTTCGGGACCTCTCCTTTTCTCTGTCTACATGCCTTCCCTTGGTGCCCTGATCGCCTCCCATTGGTTTCTGTATCGTCTTTATGCTGTTGGCTCACAAATTTCTCTCTCTGCACCTGAGATCTCTCCAGGTGTCCGGGCCCATATCTCAGCCTTCTTGTCTGATGTTGCTGCCTGGATATCCTGCCACCATGAAACTGAACATTGCCTGAAGGAACTCCTTATATTTCCCCCTAAACCCTCCCTCCCTCCTTTTTCTCTTTCTGTGGATAATGCTACCATTCTCCCAGTGTCCCCAGCTTGCAACTTTGGGGTCATCTTTGACTCTTCCCTCTCTTTCTCTGCACACATTCAATGGATAGCTAACATCTGTTGTTTTTCTCTGTAACATCAGCAAACTTCGTCCTTTCCTTTTTAAACACATTACCATGACCTTTATCTACTCTCCAATCACCTCCCGTTTAGACTATTGCAACTTGCTTCTGAATCATCTCTCTCATAGCCAGTCCATTTAAAATCCTGCCATACGGCTAATCTTCCACCAGTGTTACGCTCATGTAACCCTTCTTCTCAAGTCACTTCACTGGCTCCCAATCCATTTCCACATCCAGTTACAAATTCTCCTACTGACCTGTAAGTGCATTCACTCTGCTTTTCCACGTTATCTTTCCTCTCATGTCTTCCTACAGCCTTCTTCGGGAACGCTATTCATCAGCCAAATCACTTTTATCTGCTCCCTTCTCTTCCACTGTCAACTCCGAGCTTCGTTTATTCTACCGTGCACTGTATACCTGGAAAAGACTGACGGAATCATAATGCCGGGCTCAAACTCTGGTTCTATTCAAATCCAGGGCAGAAACCCGCCTCTTCAAGGCTGCTTTTAGGTCCTGACCCTCTTTATTCTCCTGTTTACCACCCATGTGTGTTTTAATCATTTTCTCTTAGTTCTACCCTAGTCCCCTATTTGCTGTGTGTGTCCGTCTTGGATAGCCTTGGAGCTCTATTGAGTAGGGACTGTCTCTTACACGTACATATGCAGCACTACATATGTCTTGTAGCGCTATAGTAGTAGTGTGTCTGTCCATTCCTTTAAACTCCTAAAGCAGGCTGGGCGTTATGCAGCATTGTATGTGCCCCCTCTAGCGTTAGCAGTGACTGCCTTGGAACCAGCGTTGGAGCCCATTTCAAAATTTGTGGATGTTTATTTATGTCCTTTTTCCATATTGCAAGAAGAGTGGAAGGGGGGAACCTCTCCATCTGGTGCTTTTTTTTTTTCTTCAGAAAATTAGTACTGAGTGTTAGTGATCCCACCGTTGATTAGTTGAGTGTGATCTAAGTGTGGTTTGGGCTGTTCTAAAAAAACTATACATGTATTTTGCATTTTACAATGGCAATTTACATATATTTTTAAAAATTTCTGGTCGGTGACAAAAGGTTCTGGGGTCCATTGAAGAGAGAAGTGGGGGAAACGGCCGTCGAACTGCCTGTGGAAACGGAGCAGGGGAAGGATTAGAATGCACGCAGTAGGAGTGCACATTTTATACTTGTTAAGATACCTTTTAGATGCCTTATGTTCAATATACCTTGGTGTAATATAAACCATGAGGTTTTTTTGTTTTATGATTGACTGATCTATGCTTAGAGTCATCTCATTAATATTGCCACTAACCCTTGGTTTTCACTATTTCCTGCCACTCATTTTTTATATAGTAGCCTACACGTGGGGGCAATTTCTCCAGATGGGTTAGTATTGCGCACACCATGACAGTCTTGAACCTCACTGCTAAGCCAGAGTATGTGGAGTGTGATCTCAGTCTCTCACATTTACAGCTAACGCTCCGGTAGGGCAACTCTCATTGATTCCGTGTCTGAGACAAACTGCACATGCACCGCTATTGATTTTTCCCAATTGCATGTTCTGATTTCCCAAGAAAGCATCAATTATAGGCCCATGCATGCACTAGACTAGCTTAGCCTGTCCCCTGGGGCTTGGAACCCTCAGGAGCTCTTTTATTAAGCCAGTATGATGTTGCAGAACATGCAGGCCGGATACTAAGAAGTTTAAATTTACTTATTTATATTGGACTTGATTAATACAAATTTTTGCCTTATTTTATATCTATGAGAAAGACATTGTTTAAGCCAGGCCTGTGAAATCCTATTCACTTGAAGCTGAGCTTAAGATGTAGGGAGTGTGGTTTAGATGTTCAGCAATTGGTTAGGTTAGAGCAGTGGTTCCCAACCTTGCCCACACCCCTAGGAAAGTTTTGATTAATGTTCACACCCCCTACAAAATTAATATCACAGTGCATGTGAGCAGAGGCAACCGGTGAGCTGAGAAGCCCCGAGGGGTAAAATACTTAACGAACTCTCGTGATCGTGAATTTTTGAATGAAACAATATACAATGATTATGTCAGATGTTGCATTATAATGATTTTAAAAGCAATACTCTGATAGTCAATTACTTACTTATATGTTAAATCTGTTAGTCTTTCCTTTTGATTAAATAAACAATGAGACTCCTATCTATGCAACACAACCACCTACTGGTAGCTGACTGCGCGATGACTCATGACTTGTCACTAAGGGACACAAGCCACTCTTTGTCACACCCTCTGAAAGTCCATCTCGCACCCCCTGGGGATGCAGGTACCCTAGGTTGGGAATCCCTGGACCAAGAGTATGACATAAAAGGTGTAGACATGCATATCAAATCACTTATATCTAGTAAAATATGACATGCAAAATTACATAATACACAAATGTAGATACTTAGCAATGCTCTAAATTAAAAACAAGAGTACATTGGGACAATTTTGAGTACCCTGCCTAATAGCAAGATACATATCAACTTTGCAGCTAATTTGCTAAAGGGCTACCACCTGGGTACTGTACCTTTTGAAAATTAGTAAAGGAAAAGTGCATTTATCCCTTGCAGCTCCTATTTGTATGGTTGACCAACTGGGATTAAAACACCACATGTCCATTTGATAATCAAATGTCCACAGGCTATTTCCTTTCCCAACCTACATATGCCCCAGAAACTCCTCTATTTAGCCCTGCTAAAAGTACATGTGCTATATAAACTCATGCATGATTTTAGAAGGATTAAGGACAGCAATAAGCAGCCAGAACTCATTACCTGGATAAATAGCCTTAAAATACTGCACTGGATACACCAAGAGGAAGCAGGAGGCCACACTGCAACACCCAGCCAGCTCTGCTGGTTACTGAGGCAAAGAGAGGCCCTGGAGACTGTCACAAGGATCTACTTGGATCAGTAAAAGAGAGGGAAAATGTGAAAGAAATTATCACTCTGTCTTTGCAGAGCACCCTTTCTGGTCTTTTCAGCTCCTGCAGTTTTTAGCTGGTCCTGAGAGCAATTGTTTCCTTTTAATTCATGGTAGCTGGGGAGATGCTTAAAAATGTGTTGCAGGAATCTTGGTCCTTTGTGTCCTTCCTCACCGAGCAGCTTGCGGGATAATAAGAGGTCCTGACATGCCCATAAAAGGAGTCAATGTGTACTTTGGCCCAGTGCTTGGTGATGGCGACTCGTAAAAGTCCCCCTCATATGGTATTGACTCCATGCTGGGCTGCTGCTGTCCAGAGTTGGTGCTGAGGCCAGCCACCTGTTTTCTTCCTCTTGCACTTATGGAACACCATTTCCTGCTGGTCCAGTGGGGGCGTCTGTAGAAGGAAGCATGCATTTTTATTACTAGAATGAAAAAAGCAAACATTACTTTTCAAAATATACTTTCACTACTGAAGCTTGAAAGCCACAATGTGACCCCTTTAATACTATATGGTTACTATTTATTTTTATTTCCCTGCTCCTGGAGGGCTTGCAATCCAAGTTTATACCTGAGACAACAGGGGGTTAAGTGACCTGGCCAAGGTCATAAGGAACAACAGTGGGAAGGGGCGGTATAGAAAAACATTGCAAATACAGTGGGATTGGAATCTAGCTTCCCTGGTTCTCAGCCCACTGCTTTAACCATTACACTATTCTTGCACAGAATAACTACACTACAACATGAAATAAATATTTTACAGACTTCACTCATCCTAGCATTTTGCCTGAAGCACTTTGGTGCTCATTTTCTTGAGCAATAACATTTGAAACCTCATTATGTTTTGCTACAGTTCTTAGCATATAGCTTGGGACAGGGTCCCCCCCAAGTTCTACACTCATTAGCTTTTTTTGTATAGTGTCTTCTGAGAATAGTTAGTATCTTTTCCACATCTGAAGAGCCAGTGGTGTTACTGCTGGATAAGGAGTTTCATAAGTTCTTCCAAACTCGTTCATTAACTACGTTCTTCACTATACTCTCTGCTAGCGCTGGTACTGACCCTCCTGACAGACAGACCTCAGAGTCACGCCCACCTCTTACTTGAACCATAAATCTTTGCCTTTCTTTGCAACCAATCCACAAAGAAGCTACAGCCAGAGTTAATTTGAAGTTGCCATTATTTGTTTGGGGTTTATTTTTGATTTATTGTGTATTTGCCCATAGAACAATTAACATACAATATAATTAGTAGCCAAGGAGAAATCACAGACAAATGTATTAGGAGGAAACCAAACAGTGGGTGTGTGTAGACTGTAATCTGGGAAAGCTAATTGTAAAAGATATTCAAAGAGAGATGCTTGGAAGAAGAAAGGTGGGCGAGAATATCAGAAAGGAGGAGTGATGCAGCCCGATCAATTGCATGAGACCAAGAACATAGCTGAAAACATTAACATAGGCAGGCATTCTGCCCGATTGCCAAATCAAACACTCATTCACTCATACCAGAATTCAGACAATGCTTCGTATACTGTATGTTGGAACAATTGGCCACAGCCAGCTTTGTCACCAAAGAACTTATGGGGTGGGGGACACACCTGTTCACCTGAGCCAATGCGAAGTGAAATTGCCTGCCGTACTGCCTTGCTTGGAATGCTGTTTGTTGGGGCACGGTGGAGGTCCTGCCTTGCCATGCCGAGCTAGGCTCGCACCATGCCTCCTATGCCACCATGTAGTTTGATGCCAGCCTTCCCTGGAGGGGCATGCCAGGCTACCCTGCCTTGCTGCCAGCTAGGTGACCAGCCGCTCCCTCATCAGGATCTGTGCATAACTGGTATTCGGCTCGAGTACCTGCCACAGACACGGAGAAGCTCAGCTTATCCAGGTCCCCCAATGAAAATGCCCCTGCCCTATTGTCGGCTAGTGATCCCACAGCCAGTGGTACTGATTTGCTGAGGATGATGATGGTTGTGATAATCAGATGGGTATGGATAAGAATTAAGTTCGGGTCAATCTCCCTAAGGTGGTGCTGCTCCTGAAGTTCAGTGCTGACGCCCTGTACTAAGCTATAAGGGAGGAGTAGCCTAGTGGTTGGGGCAAGGTACTTCAGGCCGGAAGGTCGGGGGTTCAAATCCCACTAGAGGACAGCAACCTTGGGCCAGAAGGACTGGGGTTTCTAGTCCCACAGATGCTCCTTATGGTCTTGGGCAAGCCACTTAACCCTCCATTGCCCATGTTCCCTGTAAGTATTAGTGTATGTGTCTCATATCCCCGCGTGTTAAATGCATTCCCCAATTGTGTTGTGACCGCTTTGATTGAAGGATAAGGCGGTATACAAAACTGTCTAAATAAATAAAATAAGTGTAAGAGGTGTCCAACAGGTGCAACCACGTGCATGCCATGGTTCAGGATGAGTGCAAGCATGCAAGCAGCCTCCCAGTTGTGTATGTCTCTGACAGCCCCTTCCAGAGTCCAAGCCCAGCGAGGTGTAGCCCTTACCCTCCCCACTCTCAGGGGTGCACCCAGTAACCGCAGTGGGCTCCCTCACAGCTGCCCAGCAAGAGCCAGTGCTGAAGGTCCACTCACATGGTACTTTCACCTCTGATCCTATTCATTCGTGCTAGTCCCAATGAGAGCAGCAAGGCAGTCCACATCCACTGGTACAGCGGAGAAGCATGACTGGTGGCAGTCCTTAACTACCAGCACTTTGGTGGATTAAGGCTGATGGGCGACTTGCTGGTCCTGGGTGAACTATCGGCCTGGTAGCTTAAAGAGCCCAGTGAATGGCATGGTAAACCCTGCATGGAAAGTGTGTGCCTTGCATACTGCAGAAGATGTCATGCTGGCCCATTCTAGTCCTTTTCCAAGATGATCCTGTGAGCAATTCGCACCGCCATGACATTTGAGCAGGTTTCCGACCAGGGCTGCCCACCCATCCCACCCTTGGGTTGCGATTGCAGTCCTGATATGTCCTTCAGTTCAAGTGAAACTCTCGGGGACACCCTGTCTTGTGGCCGGCTGTGAAACCCTACCTCTCGCTTGCCAGTGCACCTTGTTACAAAATAGAGCTTATAAAGGGACTCACTGGAGCTTTCCACACTTTTCTGGGACATGATGGGTGTGTGCCCCGAGTCTTGATTGCCATCATGGGTCAGCTATGCTATTTGGTCTATGTGGGGACCTGACAGGGCCCATCTCTGCCTTGATTCAGGTATGCTATTCAGTCTACTTGGTGACCCGCCAGGGACCACCTCAGCCTTGCTAAAAGGTGAGGGGAAGGTGCCATCCCTCGATTGCCATGGGGATTCAGTAGTGCCCCATGGCCTCCGCCTTGGAGCTAGTTATAGCAACCTGTCCCTTGCTTCCTGGAACAGCTATGTCAGGGGCAGATATGCTGTTTCCTTCTGCTCTTAATAGGGACTTATTGGGGCACCCCATCTGTATCCTGTAATTCAGCTCCTATTAGAGACTCACTGGGGCCCGACTTGCTGGGGCACCTTGCCCATAGTCCCCGGGATGTCCTGCCCAATGTGCCCAGTGCAGTTCTGTTGCCTCATTCAACCCTAAACGGAGTTTGTTTTGACACATGGCGGTTCGGCAATCTCATATGATCTGCCCTACCACCCATCAATTTGCATCTCATGTTGATCAACAGGGAGCTTATGCAACATGGCCCAAGTGAGATCTCTGTGATGGCAGGCTGTGCATCCAACCCAAAGGTTGAAACCAAGCACCCCCCTGTCACTAACTAGCACAGCCAACACTTGGTGATGGCATGTCCAGCCATGGCACAGCACATTGTGATTGTGGATAACTAGAATGGCATGGACCCATGACCAAATGGTGGGTGCTATTTGCTCCTTCCACCCTGGTCAAAGCTCAGCTGAGGCACGCTGACTTGACTGTCGTCTGCACACTAGAGTTGATGCCCATCACAAGCTGGCAGTAGGGGTACCGATAATCGCTGGGTGACTATAAATAGAGCTTATTTTGAAAGCAGAGAATGCTTTCTCGTAACTTTTGTTCCAGCTACACATGCGCTCATGTGAGATGGTTGTACCCCAAGGTTCCAAGGCATGAGCACCAAGTGCTAAACAGCATGCATCCACAGAGATAGTGGAAGCTGAGCACTTAGTTACGAGCCATGCCAGTGCTTGAAAAATCAAAATCAACCCTGTCCTTCTCAGATCTCAGCCAGATTGCTCAGGGTAACCTAATGGCCCACAGAGAGGTGGCCAAAGCAGTGCCAGAACAGATGATCCTAGGCTCAAATACCATCGGACGGCAGCCAACGACCGACAGGAATGAAAGGATTCCAAAGGATAAGTTATTTATTTATTTATTTAACAGGTTTTTTTTATACTGCCTTTATGCCAAGGTGGTTTACATAGAACTCATGGGGATACAAACTTTAACAAAATGGGGATTTACTGATTTTGGCAGTGCGTGAATGAAAACATAGTATGTGCATGTTTAGTTATGTGATATCATTTGGGCCAAAGTGTTCAATGAAGAAATATATTTAAGAATTTCTTCAGGTCTTGTATGGACTGTGCAGATCTGATTGCTTCCGGTGTTCCAGATAGTTGGGGCAAAAAGAGTGAAGGCTCTATTTGTTTGCTGAGTGCTTCTGGTCTTGAGGGGAGATATGACTAGAAGGTTCTGGTTCGCTAATCTTCTAGGCCTTGTTGAGGGTATTCTTGTGATTAGGTCTTCGAGGCAGGAAGCTGAAGAGTTATGGAGAATTTTATAGATGGTAGTTGCAACTTTATATTTCATCCTTTATGTAATTGGTAACCTATGTAGGCTTTTGAGAGTCGGTGTGATGTGTTGTCATCTTGATGCTCATGTTAGGAGTCTAGCAGCGGTGTTTTGCACTAATTGAAGTAGAAATAATGCTTGTTTTGGTAGTCTCTGGTATAACATGTTGCTGTAGTCATGATGAGGGGTTATGATGGATTGAAAAACTGTTCTGTAGTCGTTATATTGGAGTATGGGTCATAAATGTTGGAGTGATTTGAGTTTCAGTTAAGCAGTTTTGGCTGACTTCTTGATATGAGCAAGCATGTTTAGGTTGTTGTCATGGATTATGCCAAGGTATTAGACTTCACTTTTTATCGTGATTTCTGCATGTTTGAGAATGAGTTTCTCAGGTGGGTTGAAGGAAGGGGTCCCTTGTGACTAGTAGTGCTTCGGTCTTTTTGTTGTTCACTACTAGGCCAGGTTCTGCATGGAGGTCCGTAATGGCTGAAAAGCAATCTGACATGACAGAGAAATCTGGGGTAATGGTGTAGAAGGGCATGTAGAATGTAATGTCATCCATGTATAGATGGAAATTCATGTTAAATTTTCTCAATAAATTGCAAATAGGCTGAATGTAAATGTTAAATAGCAGAACTGATGAGGCTGAGCCCTGTGGTATTCCTTGCTTTAGGAAGAAGTGGTTGGATTTGAGAGGTCCGACTTTTACTTGTAGCCTTCTGTTTGTGAGATATGAGGTGAACCAGTCTATTGTGGTTTTGTAGAGGCCTATGTCTCTAAGCCTTGTAATTAGGATGTTATGTGATTGTGAGTCGAAGGCAGCACTGATGTCTAGAAATATAATAAGGAATCCTTGATGTGGCTTATCAAGACCTCTGATTACTGTGTCAAATAGTGCTCTGAAGAGGGTATCTACACCATGTCAAAGGCGGAAACCGTGTTGCTGGGGGTCGAGGGGAGCATGGGTGTTGATGTATTCTTGAAGCTGGTGTACAGACTTTTCAATTATTTTGGACAGAAATGGTATACTGGCGATTGGTTGATATCAGTCTGATCTATTGAGGGTTTCTTTAGAATGGGTCTTATTGAGGCCTGCTTCAGGGCAGAAGGTAAGTATCCTTGAGAGAGAGAAGTGTGGACTATCTTTTGAATAATTGAATAGAATTCAGTCGGGAGGGATTTTATCCAGGCGACTGGGCATGGGTCCAGAGGAGAGGTGGTGGTACTGATGCTTCGAATAATGTCTGAGAGTTCTCTCCGTGTAATTAATCTAAAGGAGTCCCAGATGTGAACTTGAGATGGTTTATCCCATTTTTGAAGAGGTTCATTGGTTATTGGTGTTGAGGATTGCTTGTTGGCTAGATAGTTGGCCATGGTCTGCGGGTTCAGCTGTTCTTTTGAGATCATGGGATGTGTGGATGTCGGATCTCTGATGAGGGTGGATACAATGCAGAATAGTTCCCTTGGGCGATTGAGAGATTTCATGATTGTTGGTGTAGTATTCTTTTCTGCTGCTGTTGATGAGATTGCTGTATTCATGCTGTTTGGTGGTAACTTGCTATTTCATGGATGCATCTTGAGTTCATTTCCATCTTCTCTCAATCTATCTGACCTTTTGTCTCATAGTTCTTAGTTTTCAAGAGAAACAGGGCTGTTGAACCATGTTAGGGTTGTTCTTTGTGCGTCTTGTTGTAAAGGAGATGACTTTGTTAATCACTGTGTTCCAGGAGTGGATGAGGTTGTCCAAGTCCTGCAGGTTGGATTCTAGGAGCAGAGAAATGTCATCTTGGAAGGATTGTATGTTGAACGCTTGAAGCGGCATGTTTGTGGCTGATGTTGGGGGAGGAGTGGAATCTGTGTGATGTTTGGGAGGACAAAGGATATCATTGCATGATCTGACCATGGCACTGGATCTATCTGGGTGTTAAAAGTCTGCTGTGACATAGTAACATAGTATATTATGGCAGATAAAGACCAGTATGGTCCATCTAGTCTGCCCAGCAAGGCAGCAAGAGTAGATGAACCTGCCACTCCATGCAGGTCACCCCTCCCCATGCCTTTGTTTAGGAGTGTACCCACTGCTCCATGTAGGTCACCCCTGTTTTTTGAGATATGAGATTGTTATGTTTATTTTTATTTTATCCTGTTGCTATAAAGGGATCCACTCTGTCTGTCCCATGCCATATTGAATTCTGTCACTGTATTTGCCCCACCACTTCCATCGGGAGGGCATTCCAATTATTCACCACCCTTTCAGTGAAAAAATATTTCCTTTCAGTTTACCCCCTTGCCAGCTTCATGTTATGCCCTCTAGTTTTATAGCTTCCCCATCTTTGGAAGAGATTTCTTTGTTCATTAATACTCTTTAAGTATTTAAATGCCTGAATCATATCTCCCCTGTCCCTCCTCTCCTCCAAAGTGTACATATATAGGTCTTCAAGTCTCTTCTCATACGTCTTCTGACGCAGGCTCCAAATCATTTTGGTCGCCTTCCTCTGAACAGTTTCCAGTCTTTTTATATCCTTTGTGAGATATGGTCTCCAAAACTGAACACAATATTCCAAGTGAGGCCTTGCCAGTGACTTGTACAGTGGCATTAGTTTAGCTGGAGTGGAGGAGTGGCTTAGTGGTTGGGGCAAGGTACTTCAGGCCGGAAGGTCAGGGGTTCAAATCCCACTAGAGGACAGCAACCTTGGGCCGGAAGGACTGGGGTTTCTAGTCCCACAGGTGCTCCTTGTGGTCTTGGGCAAGCCACTTAACCCTCCATAGCCCATGTTCCCTGTAAAATAGTTATCTCCAAGTTATAATGCCCTGTTCAATGTAATTTCAGTTTGTTCAATGTAAACTGCACTGATGCAGAATAGCGTGGTATATAAGAGAAAATAAATAAATAAAAATAAATTAGTTTAGGTGCAAAGATAAGGTCTAGAGTTGCTCCTTTAGAATGAGTGACACATTATTTGTTGCTGTTGGAGGGCTTCCATTGCATTGATGAATGCACTTGCTTGCTTTGTAGAGGTGGAAGGGAGGTTTAGATCACCAAGGAGGAAGAAGAATTTGTTGGATGGTGTGGGAGTACATGCTTCTTCCAACAGGTCTGATAGGTCTTCAGTATTAGATGAGAGTGGACGGTATGTTAAGCAGATAGTGTGGTCATTATTGGTGATTGTGAGAAAGTCTAACATTTGCAGGGATTGGGAATTGTTTACGGTGAAATGTAGGTATTCTTTTGCCAGTATTAGGACTCCTCCTCTCATGACTGGGGCAGTTGAAGAGCTTGTAGTGGGGAGGTAGCAACTGATTCAGCAGTACATTGTTTGTGGTTGAGATTCAGCTTTCTGTGATGCACATAATGTCAGTGTGGTTGATTTGCATGAAGTCTGAGATTGTGTGGATCTTGTTGCGTATCTATTGTGCATTAATGAGGGAACATTTTATTGGGTAGCTTGGGTGCTTCTGTTTGAAGTTCTGGTTCTGTTGCTGTGTGGCTTTAATTTCTATCAATCTTCATGGTGATTTTGTATGCTGTTCTTTGAGGCAAGGGTTTGGAGTGGGGAGCCTTGGTCTATAGTGGATTGGGATATTGTTGTTGTAAGTGGCTAGCACATGTATAGTTGAAGAAAAAGCAGTATCAGTAACATTACAGCATATGGTAGGAGATTGTGTGGCAACATACTGAACTGAGAAGATGGTAGGTTACTTGGGAGGATGTGCTGTCTTTGTATCCTTATGGGGCCCTTTGGCTATCCTGGGAGGAGTGGTGTGCTGGGCATATGCTGGTGCGGTGGTTCCTTAGGCAGCGCTTTATTTGATTCTTTATTTCTTCTTTATTAATTGCACAGGTGGATGTGCTGTGCCAGTCAGTTTTACATCTTTTGCTCCTTTTTAATGCGGTCCCCGCCTAATGAGCCTTCCACTGAAAGCAATACCATATTGCTGCATCTGCTAATAGAGGGGGTCAGCCAGTGATTCTGGAATTGCAGGTCCCACCTCAGTCGGATGGCCGACACAGAAGCCCAGTAGCCAGACACAAGCTGGGCATATCTTATATCCACCAAGCTTCAACCCTCCTCATCATGATATGCAGGTGCAACAGCCATAATACACCGTACCGCAGCAGAAGCCAGCCCAAGGGTCACATGGCTGAGACCAAGCACATGAGAATATGGAACACACAGAAATATGGACCCGACGGCAGACAGAGGCCACAAGGCCCCCTCCAGACTGTCCAGTCATGCAGCGGCACCCATTGCTTGCCAGCCTTCACAGGAAAGAAGGAACAGAGATGACGAGCCGACAGGGCAATGGCCATGCCAAGCCTGCCGCACACCCCGTGCTGCATTGACCCTCCTGCTTGCTGATGAGGTTAAGCTTGATGTCCAGAAGGGCACTGGCTACAGGCTACTGCCATATGGCTCATGATCCTCCGAGGGGATCTTAGTGTACACTATCCAAAGGAAAGCAAGACATCTCGTATCCAGTCATGTAGTTAGAACACAAATCAGCACAGGAAATCAAGCTCCACCTGCTGCAGCCTCTGCGTATGCCCCACTCTAAGGACTGCTTGATGCAACAGGGGAAACCAAGAGTCACAGCCAGGCCCATCCCAGTCCATTCCCTGCGCACGCAAAAAACTCAGACCTAGGAATGCAACCAGCGCAGAAGAAGAGAGGAAGGCTGAGCTAATTGCTGAATTATCATTTAGTTGGCATGGATGTAAATGGGTTGTGTGCTGTCATGAGCATCGGTGCCATAATTATACTCATGGGAGATCTTTCTACATTTAGCATCTACACTACCACAGAAAATCATGTGCAAATGCTGAGCAGATGCTGTGGTAATGCAGCACACTTCACCCCTGTAATCAGGCCCTTGTGAGGTGCACGCCAGTGGCAGAAGTTCAAATTAAGGACTGCCAGAACTGCGGTGATCTACATCAGAAGATCCAACAGTGGTTTCAAATGCGCCTTTACCTTCCCAGGACCTTCCTGCACTAAAGGGGCTACTTGGAGAGAATTTTAACCACTAATACAGAGAGAACCACTTAGCTTATCCCTGCCAATAGAGCCCTTGAGGCAGTTGCCCTTTCCTTCACTTTTCATTGTCTTTTGTTTTTTTCTTTGTCCCCCCCCAGCCAGACATCAATTTCCTCTCAACTGGCCTTCATCAAATATTGCATAATGCTGAGGCCGAGAAAGAGAATTATAAAATTACTTCTCTGAAACTCGAGAGAAACTATTTTTATGAAAATAATGAAAGCACGTCCAGAGCTTGCAAGCTTGACAAGCCCAGCCTGAAAACTTATATTTCCAATGACTTTCTAAGAAATCTGCTTTATCTCGGTAGTGTTTCGGTTGGTTTGCGTTTAATGACTGGTCTTTTGCTCTCGATCAATGCGCATTTTGTTTTTTATTTATCTAGAAAACTGAGCCTGTTTCTGGAACTTCTTTCACATCTCCTGTTATTGAACCAACTGAGCTGCTTTTCAAACACGGCAAACCTGCTCGTCTTTATTCAGCTGCAGCTGTGGGAACACATTTCCCACCATGAAAGCACAGTGCTCTCAGGAGTTGCACGTGCGGCAGCAGAGGCACAGGACGGCCAGAAACAGGATATTGCACACCATGGGTTTCATGCTTCCCCGAGCCCACAGAACAGACACAAATCAAGACAAGGATAATGGTTAGCGCACGTGATAACAAAGACTCAAAGCCAGTTCCGCTCTCTCCCCCAGCACTTACCTTGCATGTGGCTTGCTTAACCTCCCCAATGCCAGCAACTTGAGGAGAGCTGGAACAAGAGTTGAGGTAGTGCATCGCTTCTCAGGCTGCTCTCTGCAAGGGCCTAAGCTCCAGGATTGAGCTCAGCCCAGAGGAGAAGGGAAGCAAGCCATGAGGGTAAGCGCATGTGTGCCACTGCATGACCTGGCCTCTCCCAGGGAAGATTCGGAGAGCCGCTGCTGCATGCACTGGATCTCCACAGACAAAGAGCAAGAGAGAGACGCCGATGCATTGCAGTCGGGAAGAGAGAGGCTGATTCTCGGCCCAGTTCCCACTTTTATCAGTTGCATTGTGCTACGTCCCTACCATGAGCCATGTCATCTTAACACGTCTATATTTATGGCATGGCAGGGGCAAGTCAATGCGGTCTTCCACCAGGGGTCCGCTGCCACGTTAGATCTCAGGTCCTTCGCATATAGCTCATTCCTCCACGTACTCTCCAGAAGATGAAGTGGGGCAGCCCTGAAATCTGGAAACAGAATACAATGAATAATCAAGATTGTCCATATTTCCTTCCCATTACCCTACCTCCTGGCTTCATCTTCTTCTGTGTTTATCCCAAGCATTCTTAAATTCTGATACAGATTTTGTCCCCACCACTTCCTGCGAGAGATTTTTCTGTTTATCCACTACCCTTTCTAGGAAAAAATATTTATTAATTCTAGAACTACCTTCCCTCTACTTGCTTTTCTGTATTAATTATCCTGGGTTCATGGCTGGAGAGTATGGGATACACTTGTAAATACCTAAAAACAGCCTTCCAATTCGCACTTCTGGAGCAAAGTGGAAACTCACATTCTACAAAGATCTAAGGTCTACACAGTCAGATTGGTGAATACTTACAGAAGGAACAGACATTCTCATTGCTTCCTCTGTATTCCTTATAATAAGATTAAAAGCCTGTTATAAATATGGAAGAAACTTGCATGACCACTCTGTCTAGGAGCATTCTCCCCCCAGAAGCTTTACCTTACCCTGGCTGAAGCTGCCATCTTGAGGTACAGTAGAAATGCCCAATTTCCCCTGCCCTGTCAGTGGCAAAATTCAGATGGTGCCTGAGAAGCAGAATGTTTTGGAAGTCATGATGAGCAGCAAGCAACTACTACCTGAATTGCAAATAGCAAGCCCTGCTTGCTCTTAGGGTATGCTATTCCCTGTCATCGAGGACCAAGTCATAAAATATGCAATTCGCAGCCTGTGCATACACTAAGGGCACAAACATCCCGTGCACAAGCAGCAAGGAATTGCCCTTTCCTGAAAGGAACAAGATTTCTGTTTTATGGAATGGCAAATATTAATGTTCTAAAAACATCATCTTACACAAAGCTCTTAGAAGTGATGTATTAAAATAGGAACAATTCACTAGTGAGCAAATTCCCTAAAATTAGCAACAATAAGAATGATATCATCCATATTCCGTGTTGTAAGACCCAGAGCTCTGCACAGAAGGTTCTTTCCTTTCTTTAGTATTTTCTTTGGCTGCATGGTCTTGTTATGCATTTTTATACTATTCTATTACCAGATTTTTCTATTGATAATACCAATTTTCTTTGTATATTCTATGTTTAAATTATAAATAAATTTAAAAAACCTAGAAACTAGAAATCAATCCATCCTGCCTAGGCTCTGTTTGCTGAGGATTTTTATTTACCATGAGAACCGAAAAGGAGAGTATGTCTCAGGCCAAGGTCTGCATACCATAGGGCACCAACAAATCTCAGCCCTTGGAACACCTTCCTCTCAATTGATCAAAGACAACTGCTAAGCATTATCACCTCGGTCAACACCCCCACTTCATCACTTGATCCATGCCCAGTCAGCTTGATCAAGGCAAACAAAACTGAGCTAGCTCCACACATAGTAAACCAATCCCTCACTCAGGGATATATGCCAAACCAACTCAAACAATCCATGATTTGCCCTATCTTGAAAAACAAAACTCTTGACAAGAACAACCCCAACTCCTATAGGCTGATAGCAAGCATTCCATTTATCTCCAAAATAATTGAGAAAGCTGTGCAAAACCAATTGCAGGACTATATAGAACTCAATGCTCCCCTAGATGAACAGCAATTCGGCTTCCACCCCCACCATGGAGTTGAAACGCTTCTTCTAACCCTCCTGGACAAACTTATACATGGTCTAGACAATTAAAAAAATACATTCATACTAATCTTCCTGGACATTGCTTCTGTATTTGACAATGTCAATCATAATACATTGATCAAAAGATTGTTACAAATAGGAATCTCAGGAACCGCACTACAATGGTTCAGATCTTACCTAGATAACCGCGCACAACAGGTTCAAGTAGGCACTGAAATTTCCTCAAGCTTCAAACAGGAGCAAGGAATCCCTCAAGGTTCTGCCCTATCTGCATTATTATTTAACCTATACATTCAACTGGTGTGCAACATATTCAAAAAGTTCAAAGTAGGATATCACATTTACGCTGATGATATCATGCTGTATGTACCCATAGATATCACCAGTCCTTACCATCAGACACTCTCATCCTGTATCAAAGAAGCACAAATCTGGCTAAACTCAGTGAACCTCCAGATAAACTTCAATAAAACCGAAGCACTGTACATAACAAAGAACCTAAACTTCATCCCACCCCCCCACCCCACTCACTTTCCCAACACACGAAACCGACATACCGGTCAAGAATAAAGTGAAATATTTAGGTGTCATTTTAGATCAGGCCCTAAATATGATATCTCACGTAAAATTATCCCAAGCAACATCTTTTTCAAACTACGAACACTGCAACATCTCAGACTTCTACTCGACCCCCATGATTTCAGGTCAGTGGTGCAAGAACTGGTCACACCTCACCTCGACTTTTGCAATGGTATTCTCCAAGGATTGCCAAAAGAGACGATTAATCAGCTTCAAATAACACAAAATGTAGCAGCCAGAATCATTTGCAAAGCCCAACCAAACGACCACATCACACCCATCATGCACATGCTCCACTGGCTCCCTGTTACAAGCAGAATAAAATTGAAACTACTTTATGACCACATTTAAATTACTTAACATTTCCCCCTCGTTCCTGACCACATTAATACACCCAAATTCAGACACAAGAATCAAAAGAGAATGTCACATGAACACCATCAGACTGCTGTAAAACTAGGCAAGCCACAAGCAACAGAGCTTTTTCATTTGTGGCACCCAGCCTATGGAACATCCTCCCAGATACATTGAGAGCCATCAAAGACCTACAAGCTTTTAGAAAACAAATCAAAACACACCTGAACACTACGGCACTGACAGTAACACCCCCTCGCCCACACAAAACATTCACACTCCTGACTCGCCATATCGCTCACAATGAAGAACCAGCCAGCCAAAATCCTATGTAAAGCTCAGCTGCTTTGTATATAGCTAATGAGATACATAATTGCCAATGTATTTAATGCACCCCAGTTCGCCAACCTTACCTGCTCCCTATTTCCCATAATATGTTCAATGTTTATGATTAATATTTCCCTTAATATGTAAAATGGTTCAGTTCTCTGTAATCCACCCCTGATCTTTGGAAAGGGCGGTATATAAAAACTTTTGAAATAAATAAAATAAAATAAGCCTAGCTCCACTGTTCAGAGCAAAAGCGTGCATTTACCTTTGTATAGAAACTTGTCACGGATGCAAAATATGTGGTCACTTCCTCCTATTCTTTCTGAGGGTAACCGTTGCAGAAAAATTGCTCACAAAGATCTGAAAAATGTATTCTATGCACGTCCATTTCCTCTTCTGACCTAAACATGCCCCCAGAACGCCTCCCCTCAATGCTGATACAAGTACATATGGACAATTTTAGCCACACAGAGGGTGAGAAATATTCAGGGAGCAGATTAATGCAAGTAAAATACTATCTCCAGGAATAGGCAGGAATACAGTCTTCACATATCTATTTATTTTATTTATTTATTTATTTACATTCTCTTATATACCGCGCTATTCTGCATCCGTGCGGTTTACATTGAACAAACTGAAATTACATTGAACAGGGCATTATAACTTGGAGATAACTATTTTACAGGGAACATGGGCTATGGAGGGTTAAGTGGCTTGCCCAAGACCACAAGGAGCACCTGTGGGACTAGAAACCCCAGTCCTTCCGGCCCAAGGTTGCTGTCCTCTGGTGGGATTTGAACCCCCGACCTTCCGGCCTGGAGCCCACATGGAAATACTCCCCATCATCCAATAAAAAGCATTTGGGAGTATCCCTCAGCACATGCGTTTCTGCCTTTGTGCTTTCCCAGTGATTCTCCTCAGTCTTAGTTTTTCCGCGGAGCCCAGAGATCACTGTCCTCACATTGCAGTTAAAACCTTTTTCCTTGCACCCTTCAGTGTTCGATATTTACTGTATTTGCCTTCCCGTCATACCAGCACCATCTCTCCTCGATTCCGGTGTTTTTTGTATATAATTTTTCATGAGCTGGAACAAATCGCAGTTGAAGAATGGGAGAAACTAACAGCAGACAGATGTATGAAACTTTATAGATGGCTACAAGAAACGTTTGGAGGCTGTCATCACTGCCAAGTGTTGTGCAACCAAATATTAGTGAAGGGTGCCCTTAAATCTTGTCCAGGTCATATTTTGTGTTTTTCTCAGAAATTACTACTACTAATTTGCACAGATATCTTTTTTTTGTTGTGTTATACCTTTGAACATACTATTAAAATATTATGATGACATACAGTTGGAATATTTCCAATTATTTCTCAAGATATTGTACACAACATACCTAAAATACAAGGGTGCCAATAATGTTAACCGCAACTGTATAATGGATGTAAATTCTGAAAACTGACATATTCCAATCACTAAATTAAAAACTATTTTTTCTACCCCTTCTGTTCCTATTGTTGGAATCGGGGACAGGAGGCTGCCAAACAAGTGGGAGTCGGGGACACAGCTCTAAAATCAGGGACAATCCCCAAAAATTGTGGACGTCTGGTAACCTTAGGTTTGCCATGCAAGCCGAACTGAAGGAGAGAGCTACCAGAGGAGTTTTCTGTAGAGGAGACTTGCCTGCTGAAATGAGAACATAAGAACATAAGATATGCCATACTGGGTCAGACCAAGGTCCATCAAGCCCAGTATCCTGTTTCCAACAGTGGCCAATCTAGGTCATACGTACCTAGCAGTTTCCCCAAAAGACACAGGTTCTGCAATGCTTGTACTAGGTCAAGCATTGATATCCTGGGTCCCTTCTTAATAATGGTTTATGGACCTTTCCTCCAGGAACTTGTCCAAACCTTTTTTAAACCCAGCTACACTAACAGCCTTTACTACATCCTCCGGCAACAAATTCCAGAGTTTGATTACACGTTGAGTGAAAAAACACCTTCCCCTATCAGTCCCAAATAGTTTACCCTGTAGCCTCACCGCATGTCCCCTAGTCTTTCCACACTCTGATAAGGCAATGAGGTACAGTGGGGATGACTGCTTACAAGGTATATGGAGAGAATTAGAGGAAAAGGATCCCAATGAGGAGGGAGAAAGGACATTATAATTTTCTAAGTGCTTAGGAGCCCCAACCCAGCATCCATCTGCCAGCAGTCAAACTGATAAATAGTTGGAAGTGGGATCAGAGACATTCAAAATGGACACAACCTCTGTTAACAAAAATGGTGTAGTTGTTGTACAGAACTCATTTGCTTGTTATTGTTTGAACGGGGCATTTTTGTTGCAGTAAAAATTATTGGAGCAGCCAGTTCAGAGTCAAGAGGCTCTAATTTATGCACCAAGGGTCTTGAAGAGATTTCCCTTCCCCCCACGGAGAACCAGCTCCCTGTTGATAAGAGTGCATGCTAGCTGAGTGAAGGAGAGTGAGAGAGCCTGGGATAAAATTATTCTGTGACCTGGTCCCTGTAGGACCAGGCTGCCGCCCTAGGGCAAGTGGGGATTCCACCATATTGGACTGGTCTGAAGACAGGATCTATTGGACTGTCCCATCTAGTCAAAGAGGGAGATTGTTCGCTCTCAATGAAAGCTAACGTCTAGCACAGTGGCTGTCTGATTGCACCTGACCAGAGAATGGAAAGGACTCTGTGCTTGTCCCCAAACCTTTTTAAACACTGTGGATGTAAAGCAACCAATTAGGTTTAAAGCAGCAGTGAGTCCTAGTGACGTTATCCAAACCAAGGTTGCAAAACACCAACTAGTTTGCACAAGTGCACCAAGTAACACTCGCCTGTTATTTTGACTTAGATACATTTCTTATATTTGTTATTAAAGCCACACCCCTTATTTTAAAATGTTTCATTTCTAAGTTCACATATTTGTTCATTTTCTATTCATGCCTAAGCATATCAGTGTGATACTTGCCTGGGGTTTTGACAGAGATCAGCATGGTAATGCAGTGCCTCAGTTTATCTGGGTTAAATTGGTGGGTGTAGTTTAAGCAGGGGTAGTTTTTCCAAAACTGTATATCTTAAGATCACTTAAAAACTGAAATACAAATCAGAAAATAAAAAAAAAATGGGACTGCTAAGGAAGCACTTGAACCTGACAACTCAAAAACTGGCCACCCCCTCCCCCAACATATTCCCACAGAATAATAGTTCTCATAAAAATATCTTTTCTGTATTTGAAAACCTTCTTCCAGGTACAGTACAAGATACCTTCTACCCACACTGCCATGGCCTTCTCTGCTGGTTCTGTCAGAGAATATGTTGTTCTCCGATAGCTTTGTGGAGAACTATTGAGATAGGAACAAGCATTTCCTTGGAGAGTATCCTAATTTCCTCTTTCAGTGGGTGTGGGGGGGGTTACTTCAGATTGACTGACTTATGAGGCGAAAGTGCCTCTCTAATTATGTGCTTTGCTGTCAACTGCCAAGTGAATTTTAACCGAAGTGAAATACGTGGCTTGCAGCTGTAAGGTATGAAAATGTGCAGGGCTGCAGCTGACGGTGGAGGCTGGCAACGATGTGGCCCTTGCTGGCTGGGCTGCAGTGCAATGCCAGCTTTCGGTGGCACTTCCTGATTGGCTGATGCCCAAAACTTTCCCTTATCCTTTGTTTATTCTGCTTGCGACATGTAGCTTTGCAAAGCACGTCCTGGCCCGACAGTGGAAAGCAGCCTGGCACAGCCTCCTCACTAAGGCTTTTAGCTATTCTATCCTTGAAGTACTTTCCCTGAGCTTCTGTCTTTATTTTCTGAGTTAGACGCTGCTTTCCCAAATCCTGCTCCTCGAGTGCAAAGTGCCTTTTTCTTCCTCCTTTTTTGTTTGTATCCTGCAACTGTGTCAGTACAAGCATTGTGGAACTTGTGTCTCTTGGGGAAACTGCTAGGTACATATGACCTAGATTGGCCACTGTTGGAAACAGAATACTGGGCTTGATGGACCTTGGTCTGACCCAGTATGGCATATCTTATGTTCTTAGGAAAGTTACAGGGCCTGGAGATGCGGCACTTCCAGGCGCCTTCCCTCAGGTCTCGCCTCCCTAACCTTCTTTCTCTAGGGACTTACATTTCTTCTCTCCCCTTTCTCTTTTTCTATTCCTCATGGCACTGCAGTCCCTTCCTTTTGTTTCTTTTCCTCCTTTCCTCCTTTCTTTGCCTCTTTTGTCTTTTGGAGGGTTCTGGTGACGTCACCGACATGATGACAACCTGATCTGCATAGCTCCTGCTGGTTAACAGCTAATTCCACCATTTCAGTGCACCCCGATCCCATCGCAGTGACCTGTGTGAGTGTCCTACACTTTGAATGGTGAGTGGATGGCAGGAACAGCGAAAAAACCCATCCATGGACTTAAAATCATTAGCTTTTAAGGGAGGAGAGGTGAATGCCGGAGATTTGTCTAAAATGGTGGGCCTAACCACTGAGCCCTCTCACTTGAAAGATTCCGGCCAGGGTGAATCCTCAGCGGGGGCCCTTACAGACCTAGTTTCTTTGCGCTCTGATATGCGCCAGTGGTTCGCGGACTTAAAAACGGACATTACTTCACTGCAGCACGATGTGCAGACTTGGATAGTTGATGTGCGGTCCGATATCCACGAGTTGGGGCAACAGATTGAGGATTCGGAGGCCCACCTGGATAAGTATGAAGATACCTTAGCAGGAATGACCAGGAAACATACCACGGTACCAGAATCGCATGAAGATTTGTTGCTAAAAGTGGAAGACCTTGAGAATAGATCTCACTGCTGCCACTTGCGCATTCGCAGCCTGCCAGAGACCACAGGGCCAATCAATTATGCAGAGTCTGTTGAGTGCATCTGCGGGGCTGTGGACCAAGCAGCTCAACTAGGCGCTGGATCACTGTGCCTGAAAGTGGAAAGAGCACAACGTATTCTGGGTCAACCAAAAGGCAGGAAACTGCGTGATATCCTTGCATGTTTCCATGAGTTTGCATCGAAAGAGATTATATTGCAAGTAGCATGGAAGCAGGATCAGGTAAAATGGGACAATGGGACAATGTGAATATTGAGCTTTTTGGGGATCTGTCAGCTATTACGGTGAAAAAAATGCCACGATTTTTGCCCAGTTAGCCTGAGGTTGAGAGAGGAAAATGTTAAATATCGATGTACCTTCCCGTTTGGCCTGCAGTTTTCATTAGATGGCCGCCAATTTCATGTCCGCACACCAGAGGAAAGCCTCAATATATTGAAAGATACCAGGTGGGTGAATCTGCCCACAGAAGCCTTGCATCCTCCTGGGTTACCTCTAAACTACATTGGGAGACAGCATGCCAGGATGGGAAGCGACTTCAGCAGCAATCAGTCCCTGTGAACTCAGCATCAGATCCTCCAGCATGAAGCGTTCCATGGAACCATTGGACTTTTGGTTGTATTGATTTGCAGGATTTATTGTACACATCGAAGTAGCTTTGGTTGCATGTTTGGGATAGTCTTTGGACAAGGGTGTAAAGAATGGTTCAGTTGGGGTTTTGGGGAATGGGCAAGTTAGTCATTTTATGAAGTGAAGTTTGTGCGGATGTTTATACATCTTTACATTGTGTCGGGGAGTCAGTCGTGGGGACAGTGGCAGTTCAAGAGGCAGTTATTAGCGGAGGAAAGAGGGGAGTTGGGAAAGCGGGGAGGATTTGGTTTACCGATGGGGTTTTGTGTGAGATATAGAGGGGCTGAAAATGTATGTGGAGACTATAGGGGTGGTTACTGCAGGGACCCTTAATGTTTGGAGGCTTAACTCCCACACAAGCTCCAACTTGGTTGTTGTCATGTTTGTGCACTGTTCCTTGGGTTTTCAATAAAAATTTTAAAAAAATTGTCTTTTGCATTTACAGTACAAAATACAGGGTCTGCTCAACTCTCAAGCACAACTAGGCAGCTGCCTAGGTTGGCAACTTGTGAGGGGCCACAAAGAACAGCAGCTGTCAAAACCAAACAATAGATTCTGACGGTCAGACAACCACAGGGAATTATCAGCATAGTTCACAGAAAGAGTGGACACACACACACAAAGCAAAGTTTAATATGTAAAAGTATGATGTCTTATTACATTTTTACAGGATTGCTGTGGGTGAGCTGATATTGGAATGATCATGATTGTTGAGTTTAATGATGAAAATCTCCCGGGGGAGTGGGGGGGGGGGGCACGTAAGGCTGAAGGTTTATCTAGGACGCCCAATACTCTTGCATCAGCTCTGACAGAAGAAAAATGTAATAAGAACTTCCCACAGCAATAGTTTTTTGGCCTGAAAGATTGAGTCTTTTCTTGTGGTAATAGATGAAACCTTTTCAAGAAAAGCAAGGCATAATATCCCTTTTCTGCCTAGTTATCAGATGTTTCAGTCCCTGTACATCAGCACGTCCTGTCCTTCCACAGGAGATCTTTCAATCTCTGAAATGATTTTGCTTTCTGAAGAAAGAAAGACCTGAAACAATGCAAAAGGTTTGGATGAGGGTAGCTGGGTTTTGGTGAGCTGCAAGGTGGTATCCTGCCTGCATCACCTGGCGATTCTCAGAACCCAAACACATTGTTCTCAGACTATCAGGTTCAGCATTCCCTATTGCTGCTGTCAATTGGGAAAACTTGTGCTTTGCACCAAGGGCCGGCACTGTGGTTATAACAGTGGACTAAGAACCACGCAAGCCAGGGTTCAAATCCCACTGATGTATCTTATGATCTTTGCCCCTCTATTGCCTCAGGCATAAACTTAGGACCCCTTTTTACTAACATTTTGCTCAAGCGTGGCCATAGGAATAAAATGGGCCATGCTCGAGATACGTTTTAGTAAAAGGGGCCCTTAGATTGTAAGTCCTCCAGGGACAAGTAAATGCCCACTATACTTGAATGTAACTTCTTTAAGTGCTACTAAAAGCATATGAGCTAAATCAGAAATGATAAAAAAAAATTTAATATAAGGCAGCATACGCACCAGTCATGTGGGGCTACCGACTAGCTAGCTGGGACTTTTTCTTAGAGGGGAAGGGTGGGGAGGGAGGAGGCTATCTCCGAATAGCTAGTCGGGTTGTTAGGTTGGCCAGGAGTGCACCAGTTCCCTCCCTGGGCAGCTTCCAGTGGGAATCGGAAGCTGTAAAGGGGAGGGGGGGGATCGGTGCTGCAAAGAGGCCAGGACTTTTATTATTTATATTGTCAGTGCCGTGGTTTATAAAACTGTGGCACTGACAATATTGTTGAAGGGGGAGGTCTGATCACTTTTGCATGCAGGGACTTGTAGTCTTGCTTTTCTCATGGAGTGCAATGGAGAAATCAGAACTACATGTCCCTGCATGCAATGGAGTAAACCCAGGACTGGATCAAGCCTGTTGGGCGCATCTGGAGCCAGTTGGCAACCCTATTGCCACTATGGGCCTAAGATACAAGGGTTCACCACTTTCTGGTACAGACTAGGTGGCCCAGGAGCTCTTTGTGTTTCCAGCACAGACAGCGAAACTACTGTTGCACAGTTTATTAGCATGGACAGAGACACAAGTCTTTAATGAGAAGTGAAAGGCAGGCAATAGGGGCAGTCCCCTGCCATTTTTATTTCTAAAACATAGCTGGGAAGATTTTGTTAGAGAACTACCATGATTTTATATTTATCAGGGAGTCGGTTAAAAAAAAAGTTTCCCTCAAGTATGAAATGCATAGAGAATTCCTTCTGGGCTGAGTGAACAGCAAAGTGTTTTCATCTGTAGATTATCTTTGTATTTTGCTGTTATTTTATGTGATACCACCCCAGTTCTACATACCAATCAAGGCTTTGCTTCAGGTTTGCTCCACTTTGAAATACCTCTGTGTTTTCATTGGGAAAGATTCCAGCCCTAGAATGGAGCAATTTTTACACTGGAACAAGCGTTTCATATATCCCCTCCTTGATCAATTGACAAAGTATCCCCATTACACACCAGTGGAGAAAAATGTCACGTTGCAAGCACAAAATAAATGGTCTTTTCATTTCACTTTTATTTAATCTTACTGAATTCTATAGTGACTCATTCTATGATCAATTTTTGACTAAACAGGGGATTAGAAATTGCCATGCTGAATGCAGCCAAGAACAAAACCCAGGCAACAGAATACCTTCATCCTCCAATGCACTTGCATTGTTGAGGTAAAACATGAAACGGAGAATGTGGCATACAAAAAACAATGTGAACTGGAGCATTAAAATTCCACAGGTGTTATAATCACAACCATCTCTCATGCTCAGAATCTGCAAATCCCAACAACATGCTGCTGCTGCGTACTGAAGCCATATTCTTTGCTGGCATGGGGTTCAGACTCTGCCTCACTCCCTAAGGCACGTTCTCTGATGCTCAGCGGCAAGCCCAAGGCTGCTCACTGGAAGAGTAGCCTAATGGTTAGAGCAGTGGGCTGAAGCCAGGGTTCAGATCCCATTGCTCCTCCTTGTGATCTAACTTTTGGCAAGCCACTTACTCCTCTATTATCTCAGGTACAAATTTAGATGGTAAGTCCTCCGGGAACAGTGGAACTATCTACTGTATCTGAATATAACTCACTTTGATCTATTACTGAAAAGCCAGGAGCCGTCCATTAGGTGAACTAGGTGGTTGCTTAGGGTGCAGACCAGAATTGCACACAGTATTCAAGGTGTGGTCGCACCGTGGAACAATACAGAAGTATTATAATATCCTTGGTTTTATTCTCCATTCCTTTCCTTATGATTCCTAGCATTCTATTTGCTTTCTTGGCCGCCGCTGCATACTGGGTGGAGGGTTTCAATGTAATCTCCAGGAACAAGCAGGAATGCAGTCTTCACATATGGGTATCGTCAGTACCGACGGAGCATGCGCGGGAACGCTCCCCTGCGTCCAATAGGAAAGCTTTTGGGAGCATCCCACAGCACCTGCGTGCTGCCTTCCCACCTTTCCTAACTGTCCCTCTCCAGTTCTTCGTTTTCCGCGGAGCCGACAGGTTACACATCCTGTCACTGCAGACAATAATTCTCTTCTAGTCTTCTTTTTTGTGGTCGCATCTGCTTTCCATTGACGCTACACCGGTACCGCCGATTCTTCTTTCTTTTTTTCAACCCCCCCCCCCCCCAAAAACCTTTCTTCTGGAGTCTTTTCCAGTTATTTTCTCCTCAGGTGCCACGTGCCATTTTGGGCACTAGGCCCAACATTTTCCTTTAAAATGGAAAAACCCGCTTCAGGTTTTAAAAAGTGTTCCAAGTGTGGCGGTACCATCTCCGTCACTGACACCCATGAGTGGTGCCTCAAATGTTTAGGTCCTAACCACTCTATTTCGGAGTGTCTTGCCTGTGGGATGATGTCTAAAAGGGGCCGGCAGAACCGAGCTGCTAAACTTAGCACCATTTTTCCCTCCGATGCAGCCGCTGTGGCATCAACGTCTTCCAGGGCTTCGTCTTCCTCCCATGGATCTCAGGTAACTAAACATAAATCTAGCCAGTCCTCAAAGGGTAGATCTCCCTCTAAGCATCGAGATGCCTTTGGTGTTGCCCTTGAGGGACTTTCACCGGCAAAATTGCCGCAGCAGGAGGCTTCTGCTTCCAAAGCACTAACGGGGCTCCAGGATGTTCTCGAGGCCTCAACCTCAGCAGAACTACTGGTGCCATGCTCTGGGGTACCGGCAGCTTCATCCGGTACCGATACCCAAGCATCGGCAGCGTCGATAGACCAGAGATTCTTGGCTATTGAACGCAGTCTGGTGGCTCTTCTCATGGCCTCGATGCCCCTGAAACCGCTTCAGACAATTCAACCGGTACCGGTACCGACTACATCGGCAGGTATTCTACCGGGACCGAGTCATGCTTATTCATCCGGTATCGACAAGTCTGTAACGGACACCTCCAATACCAACTTTGATCGGAACTGGTACCATGCCTTGCACGATCACCCGGATCGGAGATACTTTGAATCCTTGGATGAGTCTGAAGAGTCTGAAAGCTCTGCCGATACCAGAGTACTTCTTCCTGAGGATTCTTCTTCTCCTCAGCGTAGGATGTCTCCACCAGAGGATATGTCCTTTCAGGATTTTATCCGAGATGTGGCCCGAGGTCTTTCCATCACAGTGGCTCCTGAAAAAGAGCCTAGGGCAAAGGAATTAGAAATCCTACAATACCCTATAGGTCCCAAGGAGGTAGCTACCTTACCTATTCATGAGATCTTGCATGACCTCATGTTAAGGATGTGGGAAACACCTCTAACCACATCTCCTCACTCTCGAAGACTCGACACCATGTATCGAGTTCCTCCTTGTCCTGGGTTTCAGAAGACTCAGCTACCACACCATTCCATGGTGGTGGAATCAGCTATGAGTAGGATAAAGAGTGCAAAAAGGCATGCATCTAATCCTCCAGGACGTGAGTGTAGGACTCTTGACGCCTTTGGACGTTGAACCTTCCAGGCTTCCATGCTTTCTGCTAGGATCAGTTCCTATATATTATATATGGGAATGTTCCTTAAGGAGGACACGGGAGCTTTAGAGCTTATGAGCACTTTCCTTCCTGATGATAAGAGGCAGGATTACCTCGCCCTTGTCAAACATGCTCAGGATGTTTCCAAATTTGTGAATCGTGCAGCCTTTGACTGCTTTGAGTGCATAAGCAGAACCTCTGCTATTGCCATAGGTGCACGTAGGATTGCCTGGCTCCAGGCATCTGACTTGGAACTTTGGGTACAGGATAAACTAGGGAATATTCCTTGCACAGGAGAAAATCTCTTTGGCAAGAATTGGCAGGAAAAAACTAATGAGATAGATGCTGACAATATCACTTTGGCTAGATTGTCTAAATCCTACAAGAAACCATTCTTCAGTAAGAAGAAGAAGTTTTATCCCTCCTATACCCAGCAGGGGCATCGTTTAGGTCAGTCTGCCCAAAAGGGACAACAGCAACAAACTAGGCAAAGAAAAACAAAAGCTGCTAAGCCTCAACCGGCTCAGCAGACTCGGCCTCCACAGGGGCTTTGACTCCTATCTAAAGAACTTTGCCTTTCTGGCCCTGAACGGCCCAGAGCCTTCCACCATTCCAGGAAGTTTATGTCATTTTGCCCCCATATGGGGTCAGATAACAGCAGAAAATTGGACTCTGCCTATTGTAAGAGAGGGGTACAAGCTTCATTTCCTCAGCATGCCCCCTCCTACAATATTAAGACAGTTCAATTCTCAGACCTCTCTCAACGACCGGTTAGGTCAAGAGGTCACTATGCTTCTTGCCCAAGGGGCAATAGAAGAGGTACCCATTCTCCAACAGAGTACAGGGTTCTACTCCCCCTATTTCCTTATTCCAAAGAAAACAGGAGGACACAGACCCATTTTAGACCTCAGAGAATTGAACAAATTCCTGTTCAAAGAGAAGTTCAAAATGATTTCTCTAGGAACTCTGCTGCCATACCTTCAGAGTCAGGATTTGCTTTGTTCTCTAGATCTCAGGGATGCATACACTCATATTCTCATCCATCCAACTCATCGAATGTTCCTTCGCTTTCTATTTCAAGGGAAGCACTACCAATACAGGGTTCTTCCTTTTGGCCTGGCCTCGGCACCAAGGGTGTTCACAAAATGCATGGCTGTGGTGGCAGCATTTCTTCCCACCCTAGGAATATTCGTCTTCCCTTATTTAGACGACTGGCTCATTCGAGCCCCTTCAGAGCCAGAGGCCAGGGTTGCTCTCTCTCGCACAATTCGCATCCTTCAGTATTTGGGACTTGTCATAAACTTCCCAAAATCCAACCTTGCTCCCACTCAGTCCCTAGAGTTTATAGGAGCTCTGCTGGATACCAGACAGACAAGGACCTACCTTCCACAGCCCCGCTGCCTTCGCATTGTGCAGTTAGCTTCCCAAGCAGTGCTAAAACCTCACTTCACTTTTCGGGAAATGTTACAATTGCTAGGCCACATGGCATCCACCATGCATGCGGTTCCTTATGCTCACCTCCATATGAGGGCAGCCCAGTGGACTTTATCCACTCAATGGACTCAGGCATCAGGTTGCCTGTCAGACAAAATAGCAAACTCAGATCGCCTTATTTTGTCCCTCCAATGGTGGAAATCACCCCAAAACCTTTTGGTGGGGTCCCCTTTTCAGCAACCTCCACCCCTAGCCACTCTAACAACAGATGCCTCACAGGTGGGTTGAGGAGCCCACCTGCAAGGCCTCTCTACCCAGGGTACCTGGACTCCACAGGAGACCTATCTACATATCAATCTCCTGGAACTCAGAGCAATCTTCCTTGCTCTTGGTGTATTCCACACCCAGCTCAGCTACAAGACAGTCCTAGTTCAAATGGACAATCAAGTAGCCATGTTCTATGTGAACAAGCAGGGTGGAACAGGCTCTCTGTCGCTGTGCAACGAAGCTTTGCAACTATGGGCCCTCGCCAGAGAGCATCAGATTCATCTCATTGTGGTGTATCTTCCAGGCATTCAAAACTCTTGGGCAGACTCAGTCAGGTTCTGCTTCCACACGAATGGTCTCTCCATGCAGACCAGGTGGCCAAAATTTTCCAAATTTGGGGAACCCCGGACATAGACCTCTTTGCAAGTCCGCAGAATGCCAAACTTCCCGGTTCTGTTCCAGAATTCTGGCTCAGGGTTGTCAGGCCAGGGATGCTTTCCTCCTCCATTGGGGCCAGGACTTCCTGTATGCCTTTCCACCAATTCCCCTAATTCCCAAAACCTTGTTCAAACTTCAGAGAGACAGAGGTCATATGATTCTCATAGCTCCACATTGGCCACAGCAAATGTGGTACCCTCTGCTCCTACATCTCTCTCAAGGTCCGCTTCTGGAGTTAGGATCTGCTCCAGATCTCCTTTCTCAGGAGGATGGGATGCTGTGGCATCCCAATCCCCAGTCTCTGCATCTCAGGGCCTGGTTGCTGAAAGCCTAGAACTTCACAGTCTTAACCTTTCTCAGCAGGTAAAGAATATCCTTTATGCTTCCAGGAAGCCTTCCACAAGACGCTCTTATGCTTTCAAGTGGAAAAGGTTTACCATATGGTGCTCGCAGAAGGGTCTTAACCCTCTTGCGATACCTCTGGAATCAATACTGGAGTATCTCCTTCATTTATCTAATGCAGGGCTTAAGACCAATTCAGTGAGAGTTAATTTGAGTGCTATTGCAGCTTCTTTCAAGCCTCTAAATGGGCAATCTATTTACTCTCATCCTCTCATAGCGAGATTTATGAGAGGCCTTCTTTTAACTAAGCTTCCCATTAAGCCACCACCGGTGGCATGGGACTTAAATTTGGTTCTTGGGCAGCTTATGAAACCGCCTTTTGAACCATTAGCCACTACCTCCTTGAAATTCCTTTCCTGGAAGGTGATCTTTCTTATTGCAATCACATCAGCACGTCGCATCAGTGAATTGCAAGCATTGGTGGCTGATCCTCCTTATACAAGGTTCCATCATGATAAGGTAGTCCTTAAGACTCATCCACACTTTATGCCAAAGGTGGTGTCACCTTTTCATTTAAACCAAGCGGTTTACCTTCCTGTATTCTTCCCAAGGCCTCACGCCTCAAATGCAGAAAGGAATCTTCATACTTTGGATTGTAAAAGGGCTCTGGCTTTTTACTTACAAAGGACACAGCAACATAGGAAGTCCTCTCAACTCTTTGTTGCTTTTGATCCTAGTAATTTGGGACTTCCAGTCTCCAAAAGAACACTGTCCAACTGGATTGCACAGTGTATA
Organism: Ichthyophis bannanicus; assembly: GCA_033557465.1. Lineage (NCBI taxonomy): Eukaryota > Metazoa > Chordata > Amphibia > Gymnophiona > Ichthyophiidae > Ichthyophis > Ichthyophis bannanicus. Next base: position 208,291,008 of record CM066043.1, on the reverse strand, counting down.
TCTTTTGCCTATGAGAGTAAAAACCTTCCTCTGGAAGGCCATGTCACAGCTCACAATGTGAGAGCCATGGCAGCCTCTATGGCTCATCTTCACTCTGTGTCTATTGACGACTTCTGCCGAGCAGCTACTTGGGCTTCGGTTCATACCTTCACAGCCCATTACTGCTTAGACAAGGACTCCTGCCGGGATGCCTTGTTTGGTCAGGCTGTTCTTCAACACCTGTTCCATACTTAATCAACTCCTACCCACCATCCTCGATAGGATGCCAGAGATCCATGGGGGGAGTGGAGCCCTTTCACAAGGGCACACAACTTCTGGGGTTTCTCCCTGGCATCTGCCGCTAGGGAGTCCACATATGTGAAGACTACATTCCTGCTTGTTCCTGGAGATAGCATAGTTACTCACCTGTAACAGGTGATCTCCGGGAACAGCAGGAATTTAGTCTTCACAACCCGCCCACCTCCCCTAGGAGTTGTATCTCTCTATCTCTCTCTTTCTCTATTTCCCTCTCTCTTTTGTCTCAGCTTTAAGCTCAATTGGAGAGGGACAGTTAAGAAAGGCGGGAAGGCAGCACGCAGGCGCTGTGGGATGCTCCCAAAAGCTTTCCTATTGGACGCTGGGGAGCGTTCCTGCGCAGGCTCCGTCGGTACTGACGATACCCATATGTGAAGACTAAATTCCTGCTGTTCCCGGAGATCACCTGTTACAGGTGAGTAACTATGCTTTATCCACGATGACACCTAAATCCTTTTCCTAGGGTATGGTTCCTTATCAAAGGCGGCACCAACAATCTGGAACGCCCTCCCCGACAAACTGCATTCAACAACAGACCTTAAGGAGTCACTATAATTAAGCAAGGAACTGATACCCATAGCATTGTAAATAGCGCACGCTGTAAATAGCACCACAAGAATCAACGTCCAGACACACTCACACGCATACACTATTCACTGCATGTGCACACTATACCCTGTATCTTATTGATTGTTTGCTGTTCAGACCGCCTTGATTGCAGGATAAGGCGGTATAGAAATACGTTTAAATAAATAAAATAAATAAAGTGGAACCTTGCATCATGAAACCATAGTTCGGGTTGTTCTTTCCTAAGTGCAAAACTTTGCACTTGTCCACATTAAATTTCATCTGGCAGTTGGATGTCCAGTCTTCCAATTTATCAAGGTCCTCTTGCTGTTTGATTCTTCCCTCCTCTGATTTTAGCAAGTTTAGAAGAAAGATACAGACAAGGTTGCACTCTTCAGTTTTCCTGTCCTTTTAGATTCTTTCATGACACAAATGGCTGAGACAGGTGGCGGTTTTCTGTGCCCTGACTATGGGACACAACCAAGATGGGGCAAGAGAGAGGAGCATAAGGAAAGCGATGAACATTATGTCTGGCAGCAGCAGGTAAGCTGGGCGCTGTCTTATCAGATGTTTATCTTGCTTTACTAGACCCCCTCCAGTGTGAAGGCTGTGTTAGTGCTTTTCTGATCTCTCAGGCACCATAAGCAATGTTCCCATAAAACTACGCAGGACTCCTCTGTCCACACTGTTACTGGTGGGGACCTGTGCTGTAATAGCAGGCTATGGAGTTTCGGTGGTGGGCGGACCAGCCATTTTGGTTTCATTATGAGGAACACAGAAGGGGAGGAAAGGGCACCCCTCCGCAGAAAACAAGAATTCCACAGGAACTGAAGGAGAGCTACGGCCACATCACTAGGGCAGTAAAACCTTTTTTTCCAAAGAAACCTTCAAGGGTCAAGACCCAGCTTGGCCAAGTATCGGCCGTCAGCCTGTATCAAAGGTCACTAGAGAATCAGTTGTGAATAGTCTACAGTGACGGTATGAAAGAAGCAAAAAAGATTCCAGCAGCAGAATAGAAGGCGCTTCTGACAATTGCCTTTAGCGTTTCAGTGAGAAAACAAAAGCAGTTTCAGTGGTGTGGCTGTGTCTCTCCTTAGCTTCTTTATTAATGAGGCCAGAAGGGTGCATCTGAGAGCATTAAGGGACCTAAAGTATGTTCCAAAGATTTCACTGTCTGAACTTTTCAGTGCATAGAGTTGAGTAGTTCCAGAGGACTGGAGATTAGCAAATGTGCCTCTTCTTCACAAAAGTGGAAGGGATTGGAAATTACAGGCCAGTTTGACCTAGGAGGTAAGGAAGTTAAAGGAGTCACTGCTACAACAGAGGACAGTGCAGTTAAAATCCTGTGAATTACAGGATCCAAGGCAGTATGGTTTACTAGAGATAGATCTTGTCAGACAAATCTGCTCAATTTCTTTTGACTAGGTGACCAGTGTGAGGTCAGGGGAAAGTGCTAGATGTAGTATACTTAGATTTTAGCATGGTTCTCAACATAGCTCCACATAGGCAACTTGAGGGCCCATAATATGGGCCCAAAAGCTGTTGAGTGGGAGGCAAAAAAGGGTAGTGGTAAATGGAGTTCACTGTGAGGAAAGGGGGTTAAGAGTGGTGCAAGCTTTTCCACTAAGCAGCCAAATATTTTTTTATCATTGTCAAAGTAGGTCTTTTGTGAGTGGTTAAGTTTATGCTGAGACATCTCATGCAAGGTAATTGTACCGGTCACACCTCATCTGTGAATTTTCCAGTGAAAGCTTTTGGCACCTTTACGTCTCACTCCTTCTGTATGGATAGTACACACAGCTGCAGCTGTAGGGGACAAATACGTTCTACTAAGAGCTGCACAGCTCAAAAAGAAAAAAAGCCCAAGTTCTTTTTGTTGTAGTAAATTACAGGTTGTTCAGGAAAAGCTTATATTGCAGGCTTTGCCTTTGCTCTTTGTGAGCAGGGAGGGGATTAGTGTTAGAAATAAGAGGCAGCTTCTGCGGTAAAGCAAGTCTCTTCCTGCTTTTCTCCCAGAACAACTTCCTCCTTTCAGTCCAGCCCATTCCCCTAATTTACACCTTCCCTAATTGTAAGGATTTAGAACTCCACAGAAGCATGCACTTATCTCGTGACAGATGCCTGTATGCCAATTAACGGTTCAATGCAAAGAATCCTAGAGTCCAGAATGGCATTTCTCTAGATCCCGTTTGCTGAGGTTCATTTTGTAGTAGCGTGGGTAAAGTAGTAAGGATGCAGTGTTAGGTTTTATTTCTGGGCATTGAAGTAGACTAACAAACAAGAAAACAATAGGGTGATGTCTTTTTACAGGACTCACAATACATTTCCTGACTAGCTTTCAGGAGGTAACAATTCCTTTCTCAGGTCAGAACAGAATGAGCAGGTCCAAGGAGAAAATGTTCTCACAATAACATCTGCGTTTAGCACTGTGATCTGCTTTAGAGGTGGAATATTACATTTGATAAATAAAAAGTAAGGGTCCGATATTCAGTGGCAGTTACTAGCCGTTGTAAAGCGGTCAGCTGTCGCCACTGAACCTAAGATCTGGATATTCAGTGCCAGGGCCAGTTAACTTCTGTGGCAAACATTAGTCCGCCCTTTAAGGTGCCTAACTTTTGCCGTTTAAAGATAACCGAACAGCAGGTGAATCTCGCTGCTTCCTAGTTATCGCCGTGCGCTGCTTGTGCTCCACCCCCGGAACACCCCGATACTCAGAGCCGGCTCCACCCCCGGAACACTCCGATACTCAGGGCCGGCTCCACCCCCGGAACACCCCGATACTCAGGGCTGGCGCTACCCAGTAAGCTGGGTAAGCGTGGCAGGAAGACGCTGGCAGTGGGGCGCTGTCACTAGCCGCCCGCCACCCACCGCTTCAAAAAAGAAAGCAGCCGCGGGAACATTTCTCTGTTCCCACGGCTCTGCTAACTTTTAAACTGCTGGGTCACGGAGTTTCTAATGGCAAGAATAAACATTTCCTGTTTCACTAGGGAGCTGGAAGGGAGCAGACACGGGGGGGGGGGAGCTATAAGGGAGCAGAGACAGGGGGGGATCTGGAAGGGAGCAGACATGGGTTGCTACATGAGAGGGAGCTGGAAGGGAGCAGACATGGGGGGGAGGAGCTGGAAGAGAGCAGACATGCGAGAGCTACATGGGAGGGAGCTGGAAGGGAGCAGACACGGGGATGGGGCTGGAAGGTGGCTGTATAATAGGAGAGGGATTGAAAGAGAACTGACGGGGGAAGGTGGGGGCTAGAAGGGAACTCACATGGGGGGGTTGGAAGGGAGCGGAAAAGAGGGGAAGGAGGAGGCTGGAGGGAAGGTGGGTGCTTGAAGGGAGCCGACACCCAGGGATGGCACTGGAAGGCAGATGGACAGAGGAGAGTGTGACTGGAAGGGAACTGAAGGGGAGTTGGCATTGGGATTGGAAGTTTGCTGATACCTGGGATGGTATTTGGACTAGAAGGGGCTGGACGATGGAGAAGGAGGGGGACTAAAAGGGAATAGACACCAGAGGCAGTGCTGGGAATGCAAGGGGGTTGACACTGGAAGGTACTGGGAGGGGAGGCTGTAAAGGGGGCTGATATTGGGGAGGGTTACTGGGACTGGAAAAAGGCTGATGGAAGAAAATGAAGAAAACAAAAGAAGAGACAAGAAATGGCAGATGGACTATAGACCATAGAAAAAGAGCTAAGAGAAGACAGAGGAAAACAGAAACTTCAGATCAGGACCAGCATGATCAAAAATCATCAGAGAACAAAAGTAGAAAAAAATAATTGTATTTTCGATTTAGTGATTGGACTTTTTGCTATCTTTATATTTCACACAGTATGGGGAACTGCATTTCTTATCTGATGTGGCACCGCATGTGGAGTCTGACTTCTTGGGGTTTCATTTAAATTTTTGTCTACATATTTTTATTTTTGCTTTAGGTTGTGGTCACTTATTCTGTACTTGGTGAGGGTCTGTGTTCTGAGTGTGCGACCAAGGCCAGGTGTTCTGTTAACATAGTGTTTGTATGTAGGGATCTGTTCTGTTGTAATTTGACTTGTTCAGCTTTTCAAATAGCTGTATGGATGTTTTGGGGCCCATATCAGTATTTGTAGTGCTGCATTTTTCTGGGTAGGCCCCTTATTGTATCAGTTTTGGAAGTGTACGCTGGTATGGTATGGTAGATTTGACTTTGTAGATTTTAGTGACTTTTGCAGTGTTTTATATTAGTTCACAATATGCCTGGCACTGGAGACTGTTTGTTGTTAGTGAGATGACCAGAATCAGATTTTATTTTTTATGTTTTGGATTATCATAGCCTGTTTGAATGATGCTAAGTATTTACTGCTAAGTATTTTTTATTTTGGTTATGCATTTGCTCTTTTGCTGCAATTTTCTTACAACACTTGAAGGAGAAATACTAATATCACTTGAAAAGAGTTCACAAAGCGGTTTTGGGAAAAAGGAGGATAGGGTGCAGCCAACATTAATAATAATGAGGGAGGGGCGCTGATTTATAGGTTGCAGGGGGACGCTAGAAACTCTAGCACCGGCCCTGCCAGTACTAGCCGGCGTTCAGCAGCAGCACCCGGGGGTATTCAGTGGCACTAACCATTAATCGCATTGAATATCGGGCTCTAAATCTTTTGCTCTGACCTGCTTATGCTGTCTGGGCATGAGAAGAGGAGTATTAAGTACTAGGCTTGTGCATTTCAGGTTCATTTGGACATTTGCATGCATAAAATTGAAGCATGTGTGCAAAATTGCTTGCATATCCATATACTGATGGTGCACACTTGAAAAAAGCAGGTGCAGGCATTTATACCAGCTCTAGGACTGGTGAAGATATCAGCACCTGCTATTTAGGTGTGTGTTATGCCACTTACGCTAGTATTTTATGAAGGACAAATAGGTGCCTGCCTTCTTTATAAAATAGATTTATCATAGGTGCCTTAAAAGGTTCTTTAACTAGGTTCCCCCTTATAAAATTACCCGCATGATATTCCCATCTTTACTAATGGTTTTGACAATATATCATTAGTTATTACTAGATCTAAAACTACTGTCCAATGTATCCAATCTGCTACTTCTCTAAAAAGAGAAGGGCGGTGTAGAAAGTCTTCAATAAACGTAAACCCAAGATGAAGTGAATACGAAGACTAAAATTATTCGGCCTGATTTTTGGATAAGAGCAAAGCTTTTGTGCTGTCAACTTCTATTTGTTTTGCGCTCAATAAAATCACAGCACAGACTCTTCTGGCACCAAGCTGACTGGAGCCCTCTGTTAGTCCTGAATCTGTGTTCATTAATTCCTGCCTTCCCTGTGTCACGGATTTGAAAATAATTTCTCCCAGGGGCTGCTCTCACCACACAATTAATGGACAGACCACGGGTGAGCTGAGCTGGTTTCATTAATATCAGCACAAGTAACTCTGTCATCCGGTCCATACCACAGGGTGGTCATACTTGGATCAAACCAGATGTTGCATCAAACACAGAAAAAACACAGAGGCATGGGTGGGGAGGGGAGAAATGAAATGCTAAAATTTGTGCATAAATATTGAAGGAGATGTCAAATTCATCAGCACAGATTAAGTAATTGTAGCATAGCTAACCACTCACTGTGATATCAAGAGCAGAAGGTTGGTGTATTGAAGCATTGTGCTTGATAAACACTAAGTTTTCAATAACTGAATATAAGAGAGGAGACATCATTACCGATGTTTACAGAACCAGTGAAAACATGTCCAGGATCTATATACATTTTTAGGCATGACAGTTTTAACATGTGTTGTCAGATACACAGAGGGTAATTTCATAATGCATTTTCTGTATTTTCCATATGTAAAAGGGCTCTTATAGAGTTATGTAGCTAATGACATACATATAAGTAAGCACACTGACAAATTAGTGCATACATACACAGGACTGTACCAAGCTAAAAATGTGCCCTGTGTGACTAAGGAATCTGGTGCCCCCTCCCCCCACATCCACGTTCAGTAAGTCACTCTTTTTGAGCTTCCTGGAAGCCCAGTGGTTATATCGGCACCCCCTTCTGTGCTTGCGCCCTGTGCCGCCGCACCACTTGCACAGCCCTTGATATGGCCCCGAACATACATATGTGCAGTGCATAAGTGTTCTCAAGGTCATAATTTGGACAGAGAAAGGGCAGAGTTGCAATGGGCATGGTCAAAGTGACTAATAGAACAGTGTTCAAAAGAGGTTTGGACAAGTTCCCTTTGGTAGTGTGGCATGCAGTGGGAAGGGGTTTTCTTTCAGACAGCAGTTCAGTGAAAACAAAATCAACTTTACTTCTGTCCCAGCTTGTTAAACCTCCACAAGCTGATTCTCCCAGCCCTTCGTCCAGCCCCAGTTAAAGTTCCTACCTCAGAACTCCTTTGCATGGCTTGCCTTGGAAGGACTTCTGGTTCCACAGGCCTCTCTCCCTCCTGCATCCTGCTGGGTTCTTAACCTCTCCCTGTGAGCCACGCCGTCCCAGCCCTGAACTCTGGGCTGCAGACTCTCTGAAAGGGGACTGTGGATAATCCTTTTGGAAAGAGATGGGTAACATTCTATAGACCTCCATCACATTCCCAAAGAAAAAAATCCATTAAAAAATTATTAGCCAGGGAAACTTAAGTGGCCATCCTTTGAAATAAGTTATGAGACATTTGATCTACTTTTTAGGATCTGCCAAGTCCTTATGACTTGAACTTCTGTTGTTTGAACCAGGCTACTGGGATCAATGGACCTTGGTCTGACCCAGCATGACTTATGCTCAATGAATACACACATCTGCTGCTTTAGATCTGGTATACATTTGTATGAGGGCATTTTTATTATTTATTTATTTATTCATTATTAGTACTTTTGTACGCTACTGGGATCATTGTAGGAGCCTATGCTGCCATTTTGGACTTTCCCCTTAGATGCCGTGGTATAAAATTAGCCCAGAAGGCAAAAGAGAACACTTTTCACATAGATGCAACACATGGGCCTATTTTTATAAAAGCAGCATATGAGCCTTTTATAAAGTACCTCCCCATAAAGCTCCTGCATAAAGTTACGCATGCTTTGAGGCAGAAACAACTTTGTGCATAGGAATCTGCACATCTGCACGCAGTTCATAAAATACACTCACAAGTGGCCATTCTCCACCCCTCGGACATGCCAGTGTGTATATCACACAACAGCAGGCACTGTGCTTTTGGAGCACCTCCTTGTACGTTTGCATTCCCCCAGGCAAGTTTATATGCATCTGCTCTAGCATGAAAAGACAGTTCTTCCAACTCAATTTTCTTATACAATTACTCCAAAAGTTGTTAAAAGGGGAAACATCACAACATAGTGATATGAACAACAGAGAAATAAAATGACTTAGTTTCTGATTGATGGGGCTTATTACAAAAAGCATTTTGTAATACCTTATTGTCGCCTGTACGCCTGGTGTTTGCTTGATATGCTGACTCACTCTCAAGCTTTGTAAGTCTGAAATTTGATGGTCACGTCCTTTGGATCAGCAGCACTTGCCTGGGAAAGTGTGAACTTGTTAGATGTCATAAACTAAGCAGGGTTAGGCTTGACTAGCTCTCGGATGGAGGACCACCAAGGAAATCAAAGCAACAGCAAAACTCTGCAGTATTTTGGCGAGAAGATATTGCAGGTGATTTGATCCAGTGACGTAAATAAAAACAATGCTGCCATGAGAGAAAGAAAATGGAAACATGCATAAAAGGGTTCCTGACCGTGTCCATCCAATTGGTGATAAGACCATTATACCAGAGGGCATTGAGAAATGGGAAGAAGAGGTGTGAACCAGTGGTGCAACACTTAATTATGCATTTGAGATTCTCCCCGTTGAGGTAGCATTAGCTGCACCCGTGCTGTCTGCAAATCTGACGGTAACCGTATGTTGTAGACACACCCACTCTCTGCCTTAATCCCACCCACTCCTGCAGGTAACACACTTTCTGCAAATAGCGCAAAAAATCACTGCAAATTGTAAAGCATGTTGTGATCCAATTTAAAGAGAAGTTCAAACTATTATTATTATTACTATGGACAATTATACCGGACACATGGATTATTTCAGATACTGATAGAGAAGTCACAAGTTCACAGACATTCCACATCAGTGTTACATTTCCAGGTATTACATTGTAAGGTAGTAGATAATGTTACTCCTTATGGCCCAGATCCCATCCTTAACCAAGATTGTAAGTTAACCATGAAATCTGCGGATTTATTATATTTTGATGCATGGTATGCAAATTTATGATAAACATAATTAGGAAATTTTTGAATATCTTTGTGGCTTAGAGCAGTGGTTCTGAACCTGTCGTGGAAAGCTCCAGCCCATTGGGTTTTCAGAATATCAAGAATGAATATATATACGTTTGCATGCAATAGAGTCAGCATATGCAAATCAATGTTATGTCCCTGGGGAGCCCTCCAGGAGAGATTTGGGAACCAGTGCAGATCTGGAATTGCCGGCTTCTGATTTGATGACTGTATATTATTATACCACTACAGTGTTCTCCCCAGATATTTTTACCAGCTGGGCGGCATGAAGAAGTAGCTGGGTGAGCCACACTATAAGCCGGAAGGCAGCAGACAACATAACTAATTGTCTTTCAGGAAATTCCATATAGAATATGTTTATTTGCCACTGTTTCTAATTCATTTAAGTATCTAATTCATTCATATTATATTTACATGTACTATTATGTTTTTTTAAGTATTAATTTCAAAATTACTTAAATAATATTTCCATTCCTGCTCTTTATTTTGCTATATCAATTCATCATATTAAGCTAGCTGGGCGATGAGTAAAATCAGCTGGGTGGTGCACGCTTCAGAAGCTCTGAGGAGAACACTGCACTAGTCCACAATCATACTGATTTTTTAATTTTCAGCCCATCTCCAAAAAAATGCTCAGGGTGGCTTAGAATGTTACATGAGTTTAAAAGCTAAATAAATGCCAAAGACAGTGGGAGATGAAAATTCGCTGAAAATTGCTTTTGTTCTTTCAAAGACTGCCAAGAGTGCCATAGGGAAATTTTCCCCACATACTTTGCAGATGCAAGGTATACCAGAAAAGGCAGAAGGGCAAAATGGTAGAAACCATTATAAAGAATAATGTAGCTAGTCATAGTTTAATGGGAGAAAGCCAACATGGATTTAGCCAAGGAAAGTCTTCTCTTACTAATCTGTCTTATTTTTTTGAAGGTGTGACTAAACAGGTTGACAAAGTTGAGCCAGTTGATATAGAATATCTGGATTTTCAGAAAGCCTTGACAAGGTCCCTCATGAGAAACTCTTGGTGAAATTAAGAAGTCATGGGATTGGAAGCAGTGTAGTATTGTGGATCAGAAACTGGTTAAAAGATAGAAAGCAGAGAGTAGGGCTAAATGGCCAATTTTTTCAATGGAGAAAAGTAAATAGTGCAGTACCCCAGGAATCTGTGCTGGGCCCACTGCTTTTTAACATATTCGTAAATGGCCTGGAAATGGGAATAACTAGAGAGGTGATCAGATTTGCAGATGACACAAAACTATTTAAGAACATAAGATATGCCATACTGGGTCAGACCAAGGTCCATCAAGCCCAGTATCCTGTTTCCAACAGTGGCCAAACTAGCAGTATCCCCAAGAGACAGAGGTTCCACAATGCTTGTATAGGTTCAAGCATCGATATCCTGGGTCCCTTCTTAATAATGGTTTATGGGCCTTTCCTCCAGGAACTTGTCCAAACCTTTTTTAAACCCAGCTACACTAACAGCCTTTACTACATCCTCCGGTAACAAATTCCAGAGTTTGATTACACGTTGAGTGAAAAAATATTTTCTTTTATTAGTATTAAATAGTTTACCCTGTAGCTTCATTGCATGCCCCCTAGTCCTTCTAAATTCTGATAATGTAAACAATTGATCTATGTTTACCCGGTCCACTCCATTAATTTATAGATTTAAATCATATCTCCCCTCAGCCGTCATGCATTAAGAAAAGTGGAACAAAGTCCAAAAAACTGCCAGCATGGTTTAAAGGTGAGGTCAGAGAGGCTGTTGCTGCCAAAAAAGCATCTTTCAGGAAATGGAAAATAGAGCCAAACGACGAAAACTGGAAACAGCACAAGCACTGGCAAGTTAAATGCAAAGCATTGATAAGGCAAGCAAAGCGAGAATTTGAGAAGGAACTTGCTACGGAAGCAAAAACACGAAATAAAGACTTTTTCAAGTACATTCATAGCAAAAGGCCTGTGGGAGAGTCAATTGGACCGTTAGATGATAGAGGGGTAAAAGGGGCAGTAAGAGGAGACAAGGCTATAGCGGAGAGACTGAATGAATTCTTTGCTTCGGTCTTTACTGAGGAAGATGTAGGAATGTTACCCAAGACTGTAGTGGTATTTAAAGGTGATACTGCAGAGGAATTGAGAGAAATATCGCTACACCGGGAAGATGTATTACAACTATTTGATAAACTGAATAGTAGCAAATCACCTGGACTGGATGGTATACATCCAAGAGTTTTGAAATAACTGAAATATGAGATTGCAGACCTGCTATTAGTAATCTGTGAACTTCCATTAAAATCATCTGCAATACCTGAAGATTGGAGGATCGGCAATGTAACACCAATTTTTAAAAAGGGTTCCAGGGGTGATCTGGGAAACTACAGACCGGTGAGCCTGACGTCAGTACCGGAGAAAATGGTAGAAACCATCATAAAGAACAAAATTAAACAGCATGTAGATAGTCATGGCCTAATGGGAGATAGCCAACATGGCTTTAGACAAGGAAGATCTTGTCTTACTAATCTGATATGTTTTTTTGAAGGTGTGAATAAACAGGTAGACAAAGGTGAGTTGGTTGATATAGTGAATCTGGACTTTCAGAACGCCTTTGACAAGGTCCCTCATCAGAGACTTTTGGCAAAACTAAAAAGTCATGGGATAGGAGGCAGTGTACTATTGTGGATCGGGAACTGGTTAAAAGATAGAAAGCAGAGGGTAGGGCTAAATGGCCAATTTTCCCAATGGAAAAAGGTGAATAGTGGGGTACCCCAGGGATCTGTACTGGGTCCGCTACTTTTTGACATATTCATAAATGACCTGGAAAAGGGAATAACTACTGAGGTTATCAAATTTGCAGACGACACAAAACTGTTTAAAGTTGTTAAAACCCAAGAGGATTGTGGAAACCTGCAGGTGGATCTGAATAAATTGGAAGACTGGGCATCCAAATGGTAGATGAAATGTAATGTGGACAAGTGCAAAGTTATGCACCTAGGAAAGAACAACCCAAACTATGGTTAAACGATGCAAGGTTCCACATTGGGAACCACCACCCAGGAAAAAGATTTAGGAGTCATCGTGGATAACATGTTAAAACCCTCCGCCCAGTGTGCAGCGGCAGCCAAGAAAGCAAATAGAATGCTAGGTATCATAAGGAAAGGAATGAAAAATAAAACAAAGGATATTATAATGCCTCTGTATCGTTCCATGGTACGACCGCACCTTGAATATTGTGTGCAATTCTGGTCGCCGTATCTTAAAAAGGATATAGCGTTATTAGAAAAGGTACAGAGAAGAGCCACCAAAATGGTAAAGGGGATGGAAGGCTACTCCTACGAAGCGAGGCTACAAAGGTTAGGGCTCTTCAACCTGGAAAAGAAACGGCCGAGGGGAGATATGATAGAGGTCTATAAATTAATGAATGGAGTGGAATGGGTAAACGTAGATTGATTGTTTACGCTATCAGAATATAGAAAGACTAGGGGACATGTAATGAAGCTACAGGGTAAACTATTTAAGACAAATAAGAGAAAATATTTTTTCACTCAACGTGTAATCAAACTCTGGAATTTGTTACCGGAGGATGTAGTAAAGGCTGTTAGTGTAGCTGGGTTTAAAAAAAGTTTGGACAAGTTCCTGGAGGAAAGGTCCATAAACCATTATTAAAAAGGGACCCAGGATATCAATGCTTGACCCAATACAAGCATTGTGGAACCTGTGTCTCTTGGGGATACTGCTAGGTACGTATGACCTAGATTGGCCACTATTGGAAACAGGATACTGGGCTTGATGGACCTTGGTCTGACCCAGGCATATCTTATGTTCTGTGATAAGGCAGAAGCCGCTGAAAGCAGAAACTTAGAAAAAAAAGCTGTTTCTTACAAAACAAATAACTTGCAGAAGATGCAGTTCCCTTGCAAAAGCAGCTAGAGGGAGCATGCATGAACCTACAGAGGCTGAGCTAACACACCCGGGGACTGATTGTGCAGGAGCTAATCAGCTCCACCTGAAGAGTAGCTGGAGGAACTCAGAAGTAAAACAGCTTTATAAGCAGAGAGGCAGCTCAGAAGAGGAGAGCCCGGCCTGGAGGGAGGAAGGAACCTCTGAAGAGAGCTCAGAGGAGAGCTCAGAAGGGGAGAGAGAAAGATACAGACCAAGAGGAGCTGGAAAGAGACCCGGTAAGAAGAAATCCCAGAGGCAGTGAGTTCAGAAGAAGAGAGCCTAGCCTGGAGAGAGGTCTATGCTCACCAGAAGGGTCTGTAACAAGATTTAAAGATACTGGAAGAGAAAGTCCTGATAGGAGGATTACTTGTGCTAGAAAGCCAAGAAGCCTGGAGGTTTTATCTGGTCTTCCCAAGCTGCAGAGAAGACAAGCACTATCCAGGAGGATTCCAGAGGGAGTCTACAAAAGAGACCGTGTCCAGAGAGAGGTACCTGGTTGGGCAAGTACCGGTCACACGGACGTTACAAAGCCAAGGTACAGTGACTCTTTTTGTCTAAAGAGAAACCCAGCTCATAGAGCATCTGTGAGAGCAGATAAGCAGTCTGAGAGAAAAGAAAGCAGGCAGGAGTTTTACAAGCCATTGCCTAGGGGCGTGGGGACAAGCTCTGCTGTTTAATTGAAAGCCCTAGAACAGCCCAGCTAGAGGCTAGGGAGAAGTAATATTGATTTTCAAACCACTGCAGCCAGGGAAAGGTCAATTGCTGAGGGAAGCACAAATGACCCAGAGCCCATGCAGGTGGAATATGGGGATTCAGTTATATCGTCCCAGGAAGATTTACTGGATTGCTCTGTGTGTATGGCAGGAAGCCTTGAGTCACTCCCTGAGCTGTAATTGTATATGGACAAGCTGTAATATTGTTTTGTTTGTGCTGAGCGAAAGAGAAAAGCTCACCAAGTTATTTTTGCTCCAAAGTTGGAAAGCCGGTGTTGTTTTTACAAAGAAGCTGTGAAAGTATGTAACAGTTTATTTGTTCACCTTATGCTTTGGTAGAAGAACCTGACAAGAAGGAAATACTTTCATTTCTCTGTGACCTAGCGAACCTCAGTGCATAAAAGGGAAATAAAAGCCTTATTTACCCTCCATTTTGGCTCACACAACTTATTCTCATAAGGAGGAGGACTACAATACCCAGGATGCATCTGGCTTAAAGAGTCTTTTACCTCCATCAATAATAAAATGCTCAACCTGCCCTTGCAGCCACAGGCCACCAGGGGGGGGGGGTTGATGACAGTTCTTATGTATCTTTTCCAGGTTAAAGAGCCCTAACCTTTTTAGCCTTTCTTCATAGGGGTATCCTTCCATCCCCTTTACCATTTTGGTGGCTCTTTTCTGAACCTTTTCTAATAATGCTATATCCTTTTTAAGATACGGCGACCAGAATTGCACACAATATTCAAGGTGCGGTCTCACCATGGAACGATATAGAGGCATTATAATATCCTTTGTTTTATTTTCCATTCCTTTCCTTATGATACCTAGCATTCTATTTGCTCTTTTGGCCGCCGCTGCACACTGGGCCGAGGGTTTTAACATGGTATCCACAATGACGCCTAAATCTTTTTCCTGGGTGGTGGTTCCTAATGTGGAACCTTGCATCGTGTAACCATAGTTTGGGTTGTTCTTCCCTAGGTGCATAACTTTGCACTTGTGCACATTAAATTTCATCTGCCGTTTTGATGCCCAGTCTCCCAATTTATCAAGATCCTCTTGCAATTTTCCACAATCCTCTTGGGTTTTAACAACTTTAAATAGTTTTGTGTCATCTGCAAATTTGATAACCTCACTCGTTATTCCCTTTTCCAGGTTATTTATGAATATGTCAAAAAGCAGCGGACCCAGCACAGATCCCTGGGATACACCACTATTTACCTTTCTCTATTGGGAAAATTGGCCATCTGTCCCTACCCTGTGCTTTCTATCTTTTAACCAGTTCCTGGTCCACAATAGTACATTGCCTCCTATCCCATGACTCTATAGTTTTGCCAAACGTCTCTGTTTAGAGACCTTGTCAAAGGCTTTCTGAAAATCCAAATACACTATATCAATCGACTCACCTTTGTCCACCTGTTTATTCACACCTTCAAAAAAACATAACAGATTAGTAAGACAAGATCTTCCTTGTCTAAGGCCATATTGACTGTCTCCCATTAAGCCATGACTATCTACATGTTCAGCAATTTTGTTCTTTATGATGGTTTCTACCATTTTTCCTGGTACTGACGTCAGGCTCACCAGTCTGTATTTTCCAGGATCACCCCTGGAACCCCTTTTAAAAATTGGTGTTACGTTCGTCATCTTCCAATCTTCAGGTATTACAGATGATTTTAATGATAATTCACAGATTACTAATAGCAAGTCTGCAATCTCACATTTCAGTTCTTTCAACACCCTTGGATGTATATCTTCCGGCCCAGTTGATTTGCTATTCTTCAGTTTATTTAATAGTTGTAATACATCTTCCCGATGTATCGATATTTCCTTCAATTCTTCCGCACCTTTAAATGCCACTTGTCATGGGTAACATCCCTACATCTTTCTCAGTAAAGACCGAAGCAAAGAATTCATTCGGTCTCTCCACTATTGCCTTGTCGCCTCTTAGTGCCCCTTTAATCCCTCTATCACAGGTTTTTTGCTACGGATGTACTTGAAAAAGTTTATATTACATATTTTTGCTTTCACAGCAAGCTTCTTCTCAAATTCTCCCTTTGCCTGCCTTATTAATGCCTTGTATTTAACTTGCCAGTGCTTGTGCTGTTTCCAGGTTTCGTCATTTGGCTCTTTTTTCCATTTCCTGAAAGATGCTTTCTTGGCAACAACAGTCTCTCTGACCTCACCTTTAAACCATGCTGGCAGTTTTTTGGACTTCCTTCCACTTTTCTTACAGCTGGTCTGGGCTTCCAAGATAGTATTTTTCAACAACACCCAAGCTTGATGCAAGTCTTTAACCTTTGCAAATGCTCCTTTTAGTTTTTTCTTAACTATTTTCCTCATTTTATCATAGTCTCCCTTTCGAAAGTTAAAAGGTAGTACTGTGGATTTCCTTACTATCCCTCCTCCACTAATTAAATCAAATATGATCATGCTATGATCACTATTGCCAAGTGGCCCCAACACCCTTATCTCTTGCATCAGATCTGGTGTTCCACTAAGGACTAGGTCCAATATGGCTTCCCCTCTTGTCGGTTCATGAACCAGCTGCTCCAAGAAGCAGTCATTTATTTCATCTAGGAACTTTATCTCCCTAGCATGTCCTGCCATCACACTGAGCCATTCGATACCGGGGTAATTGAAATCACCCATTATTATTACTGTGCTGTAACTTTTGTTAGCTTCCTTGATTTCTTTGAGTATTTCATCATCCATTTGTTGATTCTAGCCAGGCGGTCGATAGTACACCCCCACTGCCATCGCCTTCCCCTTTTTACATGGAATTTCAATCCATAGAGATTCTACAGCAAATTTTGTTTCCTGCAAAACTTTAATCCTTTCTGACTCAATGCCCTCTCTAACATAGAGCGTAACCCCTCCACCAATTTGATCAGCTCTCTCATTACGATATAGTTTGTACCCAGGTATCACAGTGTCCCACTGATTGTCCTCCTTCCACAATGTCTCTGAGATTCTAATCATATCTAACCTCTCATTTAGTGCTGTATATTCTAACTCTCCCATCTTATTTTTTAGACTTCTAGCATTTGCATACAAGCATTTTAGAGACTGTATTTTATTCATATTAATTTGGCTATTGGTAGGCATAGGTAATTTGGGATCTTTAAGCTTTGTCTGCTCCATACTCGAGAGCATTTGGGCTACTTTACTCTTTTTTGGAACCTCTCTGCTTTTGGTAGTATCCTTCAAGGATACATTCTTCCGAACCATGAGCTCTTGTGCGACTGTCGGCTTTCCCCTTTTATCTAGTTTAAAAGCTGCTCTATCTCCTTTTTAAAGGTTAAACCCCAGAGGATTGTGAAAAATTGCAAGAGGAAATTGATAAGTTGGAAGACTGGACGTCCAAATGGCAGATGAAATTTAATATGGGCAAGTGCAAAGTTTTGCACCTAGAAAAGAACAACCCAAACTTAGAAACCACCACCCAGGAAAAAGATTTAGGCATCATCATGGATAACACGCTGAAACCCTCCATCCAGTATGCAGTGGCGGCCAGGAAAGTTAATAGAATGCTAGGAATCATAAGGAAAGGAACGGAGAATAAAACAAAAGATATTATAATGCCTCTGTATCATTTCATGGTGCGACTGCATCTTGAATATTGTGTGCAATTCTGGTCGCCATATCTTCAAAAGGATATAGCGGAATTAGAAAAGATACAGAGAAGAGCCACCAAAATGAAGGGCAAAGGGCATGGAAGGATACCCCTATGAGGAAAGGCTTAAAAAGTTAGGGCTCTTCAACCTGAAAAAAAGACGGCTGAGGGAGATATGATAGAAGTCTATAAATTAATGAATGGAGTGGAACATGTTAACATAGATCGATTGTTTATGTCATCAAAAAGTAGAAAGACTAGAGGACACACAATGAAGCTAAATCCATTTAAGACTAATAAGAGAAAATATTTTTTACTCAACGTGTAATCAAACTCTGGAATTCGTTACCAGGTGATGTAGTAAAAGCTGTTAGTGTAGCTGGGTTTAAAAAAGTCTGGACAAGTACCTGGAGTAAAGGTCCATAAACCATTATTAAAGAGGATCCATGAAATCCACTGATTACCCCAAGATGAGCATTGTGGAAGCTCTGGATTTTGGGTACCTGCTGTAACCTTTTGCCGCTTCCTACGTTCGGTTACTCTCCTGTTGGTCCTGGGTCCACTTCGCAGAGGCAGTAGGGTTTGTAGCACAACAAGACAACCAAACTAGTGTGGTTTAAAAAGAAGGTTTTTATATAGAAATAGGCCTCTTACATGGGTACAGAACAGAGGTATATAGTGGTTACTGAGCTGCTTCCGTGTATATCAATGACTCTATGTGTGTGCCTGGGTGTGGGAGAGAGAGAGAAAAAGGGGGGGGGGGAGGTAAAGAGAAGTGTGTGTTAGAGTCTCATAGTAAGAAGTGTCCGATGAATAGGAAGAGAGTGAGTATTTTTGTCCTTCTC
This sequence comes from Ichthyophis bannanicus, assembly GCA_033557465.1. Lineage (NCBI taxonomy): Eukaryota > Metazoa > Chordata > Amphibia > Gymnophiona > Ichthyophiidae > Ichthyophis > Ichthyophis bannanicus. The sequence continues at coordinate 208,272,755 of CM066043.1, read as the reverse complement.
TGTATTTACAGTGAAGTTCTCCTTCTCCAGCACCTCCCTTTGTCATACTTTGGTCTATTTGAGGTCTGTTATCACCTGATTAGCAAGGAGGGGCTGCTGTCCTGCAGACTAATCTCATCAGGCATGCTAAGCCCATCAAGTCTGGAGACGTCCTATCTTACATCACCAGGGTGTCAGAGCTACCTGCAGGCCAAGGTCTGGAAAAAGCCATGAAACCTATGCTAGGCATAATGTCATGCTGTATGATGACACCTGCCAGGTACTTGTGACCTGGATTGGCCACTGTTGGAAACCCAGTATGATATTTCTTATGTTTTTATGTTATGTTCTTATGAATCAGGTATGATGATTTCAAAATGATCCTTTTGACCTGCCATGATCTTGCCGGCAGAGTTGCTCATTTTCCAAGCAGAAAACGTTTCCCATGCCTTGTAGAATGTGGGTAATTTTCCCTGTGGAGGGGGAGGGCAATTTTCAAAGGGGGGATTTCTGCATGCAAAACCACGTTTACCCACAAAAATCGCTTTGAAAACGTCCCTCCAAAATGGCTTGAACAAGGTAACAGTGTTAGTAGGACTGGTGGGATTTAAACCCTGGCTTTCCTGGTTTCCAGTCCATTACTCAAACCCTCTTCTTCCTCCTTTTTTATTTATTTGGTTTTAGTTCACACTGTTTTATTGGTTGTTCAAGCTAAGTTAAATTCTGGGACTGTAGGTATTTCCCTGTCCCCAGAGGACTTACAATCTAAGGGCAAACTGTACTAATGTGAGATATTGCAAGATATGGATACCATGCAATCCATTGTGGACACAAGGCTATTTTTTCGTTAATTGTCCTGCTGTATAAGTTCTTAATTGCTTACATTAACTATTTCCCTTCTTAGCTAACCTTTTCAAACCATTGTTGTCTTGCACTACTTAGAATAAGCCACACTATGTAATATATCACCATCTATACACACTTTTGCTCCTTGCTTTCAGATGGACCTTGTAAGCTCAGCATTCCTTATGTTTATATGTTCCATATAAGTTCACGTTTCAGTTAACCTGTGTGGCGCTGCAGCGTCTAGGCAGTTGCCTATAAGAAGCAGCGTGCCAATTGTTCTTTGTTAAACTAACTTATTTCCAGAGCAAATGCTGCTGGGACCTTTGTAGTTGTGGTTAATAAGCAGTCCGAGTAGTTTTAGGCAGTTCACAGGAAATTTATTAATTTTATCTTGTTTCATCAAACTTAGCAAAGTAAACTTCTCTTTGGAACATGAACAAGGTGTAACAGAAATAGTGATGAGTAACTCAAATAGCTTCCTTCAGCAAACAGGAAATTAATGCTTTAAACAGTGCTGAGTAAAACAAATTGTAATCCTTTTCTTTTCTTTCAGGATTCACAAACATTCAGAGCATTTAAACACAGTTATGAATTCTTTCTTTAAACCAGCAATTCAGCTTTTCTTCTTATTAAACATAAGCTGTTGAGCAATCCATTATAGAATCTGAGTCGTGGTCTAATTCAGCTAATTCTGTTTCCATGTCCTCTATTTCATCCTGAAACAGCTCTGGGTTTTTATCAGCATAACCTGTCTTCAGTTGTTGCATTAATTTAAACACTTTATCCCAGGGATTTCTTTTTCTCCCCTCGGGGTTTCTATATACCTTGCAGGGCTTTGTATCTCTAGGCAAAACATTCACATGACTCTGCCGTCTCTGCTGGCTTCTATGCACAGACTTCCTTTCAGGCTTTACAGAAGAATAAATCTCCCCTTCAGAATCCTCAGCAGCCTCACTGCTATCTGAGCTGTATTCTACAATTCTCCCAGAGTTCTGGCTCCTACCTTCACAAGGGCTTACAAACTCTGTACAGCTGTACCTGGTAGAAGAGCTGCCGTTAGAAACCTTTCTGTGCTGAGGTTCAGACTTGCTCTGCCATTCCCCTGGCTTTGGCTTCTGAACTCTCTGCCGTGATTCCTGTGTTTGCTCAGTCCAAGACTCCTGTCTGGACTCTGCTTCTCCTAATGCTTCAACCTCTGCTTCTGCTGCTCGTGCTGCTTCTTGCTTCTGAGAGCTTAAATCTTTGAGTGTGTGAGGCGTTTTCCTAGCTCTTCCCCCCACGTGTTTCTCATTTGCCTTTTGTGTTGCCATGGAGGCAGGGTGTGGTCTGTACTCATCCCTCTCAATCATGTGGCTTTTCTCTCTAGATGTTGATTTAACTGATTGCCTGCCTGAGCCATGCTTTGCCTCAGAAGAAAAAGTTTTAAAACCAACCCTTTTTCTATGCCTGTCAGTGTCCTCATTACCACACCTGTTAACCTGTAAACTGCCTTTACATTCTGATAAGGCAGTATATAAAAATAGCTAAATGAATATGTATATAGTGCCACCCACCCACTCCCTGGACCTTGAGGGTTAAGGGAGGGGCTGGCCTTGAATGCCCTTGAGGGTTAAGGTTGTAGTTGTGTAGGTGCTCAAGTAGTAAGGCAAGGCAAGGAAAATTTCTTTTGTGAGGTTTATTTCTCCCGCTCCGGAGTTCACATGCAGCAGACGTAAATGAAATAATGTAGCACAAAACAAGGCTGAGAAACTTAACTTAAACAAGGCTTTTCACTGCTTGGCTAAATGTCCATTACTGATCACATTAGGTTGTCATGTGACCTCCTTTCCTTAACGTAACAGAAAACTCTGGTAACAGCAATGCTCCTGAATTGCACACAATATGCTTTCACTTATTCTCTTCACATAAGCTTCTTTAGCATAGCAATCAGTGAGGTAAGTTTCTTATATTCCTTCATAAAGCATTGGCAAGCATATCATTTAAATGTCCTTTTGAATCACACAAGTAGAGCAGTCCATCGGGACTTCCTGCTCTGTAGACGGCAGAGAAATTAAAGGCATTTCTTCCTCACAGCTGCTCATAGGCTTTGCTACGTTATTGGGAGAAACTGCTCTGCTCTTAAGGAACTCCCTGAATTCAGTGAGAAGTAATTCAGCCTGTGTATTTTCTGAACTAGACTGAGAATATCCTCCTTCAGGTAAATGCTTGTTTACAGTTCTTATCTCTTGGCAATTATCAGTGCTTCTACTCGGACAAGAGTTCAGCGTGTAAGCATTTCCCTTCCCCCACCTATCTCCAAATGAAAGTGCAGGGTAAAACGCTTCAGCTGTGCTTGGAGAGTCTTTCAGAGTTTTAAAAGGAAAACAGTTAGGCTTCTCTTGGCTTAACCAATTAATATCAAACTTTCTGCCTTTGTCCCGTCTTTCACAATTAAAGTTCACTCTTTCTGGCTTCCCACTGTTAAGCTTGCTAGCCGTTCTAAACCCACCAGATACCTTGTGCTGGGGCTTCTTCCAGGGTATTTCTTTCTCCCTCTGCCTCCTGTTCCAGGGTTCTGCTTGGTCCTTTAAACTCCTGAGCTGCAGCCTTGGGTCTCTCAGTGCCTTTGAATTCTTCTGCTTACAGAAGTCTTTCTTTGCCTCTGAGTCTCCCAGGTCCTGTCTGCTCCTTCGTGGATCACAGCTACTCAGTGGTTCTCTCTCCAACGGTTCCTGTTCCTGGTCATCTGACCTGTCCTCGTCCAGGTGCTTGTGCTCCCCGTGCTTCTCGTGCTGATCTTCTCTTTGCCCTTCCTGCTGATGTTCTAACTGTTTCTGTCTCTGGGTTCTTAACAAGCTGCTTGAGTACTGCACTGCCCGCCTCCTGCTTGGGCGTGCCCAATCAGAGACTTGGCTCCTCGCCTGCCTTGAGGTGAGGTGTGGTTCCTGATTAGCACTGTGCTTCTTTATCTCAGAAGAGAAAATCCTGCATTCCGCTGCAGTACCGGTTCTCTCCACCGGATCACTATTAGTTTCCATTGCTTCACCAGAGTCTGCTACATCACAATAGTTATGTATCAACCAACCTACACAATACCCATCCTGGGGTTGATGGAAGGTGATATGTTCCATGTATATAGGTTATAGTTTTATATTATTATACATTGTTCTATGTAAACCTAATTGTTCGATGTAAACCGCCCCTGATCACTGGAAGGGGCAGTATATAAAACAGTTCAGATAAATAAATAAATAAACAAAATAAATGGATGTAATTAGTAAATAGGTCTCATTGACACTAAGGGATTGCATTCAATTGCATTAATGCATATTAGTAAATAATAGAAGGTGAAGTGACTGGCCCAAGGTCAGAATGAGCATCCTCAGGCTTTGAAGCCTGGCTTCCTCAATTTTCAGGCTGCTGCTCTATTAGGCTATTCTTCTACTACCAGATATAGACGGCATTGTACAGAAACAGCCAAGAGTCTCTTTTCAATCCTCTCCCTGTATTGCCATTGAGTTCCATTCTTCTATTTTTGTCTTTTATGATTTAATCTTTTGGTCTTAATCCTAAGTAGCCTATTATTGTCATAAAACTATTTTCTTACAATTTAACACCTTACTGATATAAAACATGCTCTGCGAACATCATTATGGTTGCACCTCATTTTCTATCTATTTTGTTTTATGAGGTAAGTATTCAAAAATAATTCTGTGGTTGACAATGGGGCTGTTTTAAAATCTGGGCTACTTGAAGAGATACTTTTAGAAATATGAATTGTGTAAGGATAGCCAAATGATCTCTCCTAAAAGAGAACAGAATTTGGGGTGCTCCAGGTGTAATGCCACTTAGCCACTTAAGGGGTTATCTTATAAATTTTTTCCTACCTGTATAGTACGTACATGGACAATGTGTTTCTGCTTTTATGTAATCTGTGTATAGATGATCTCAGGGACATAGTATAGGTGGAACAGAGGAAGATTTGCAACGTACATGCGTATTTTACTAAGCCCTGTGACAGTAAATTATGGGGGGACCATGTTACCGGCATGGGGCTTCGGGCTAACTGCAGGGGGATGGTACATCTGTCCCCAGGGCCAGCCTGTCCACTAGCTACCGCTTTTGGAAATGCTGCTGCTGCTTGCTTCCCCCTCCCAAGACAGAATCAGCGGCAGCTGGGGGGTGCGGTGGCGACATCTGGGGGGGCGGCCCCGGGAATTCTGCCTAGGGTGGCAGAAACCTTTGGGCCAGCCCTGTCCGTTCCTCTGCAGTTACCACACTTCAATATGGAAAACTGGCCATGGATGCAATAACATCGCTCATTTAGAAGGTGTTAGTTCCACCCGCGCTACCTACACTGAGCGTAGCTACGACGTGTCACAACATCTGTGCTAGCTGTACTGTACTGAGAATGTGCTGTCCCACCCAGTTGCTGCCCCAACAAGCGCTACCAGGATCGCACAGGGCTTTTGGCTGAAACTGCACGCTAACCCCACACTACCCTTTAGTAAACATGCCCCATATAGAGTACATGCATAAACTTACACCTTTGTAAAAGCACGTATAAATTCGTACATTGGCATTAGTGCGTTGCTGGGCCTGGTTCTAGAAGCTCAGTTATGAAGGCACATGGATGTCTATGTTGCCTTTTTAAAATAGGCTTAATATGGGCACTTTTTTGGACTTCACATATAGGCGTTCCATTATAAAATCAAGCTCCTCACTTACATGTATCCATGGTGATATTCAGTAAGTTTGACAGCCAAACAGGACACACAAACAGCAGGTAACTCGAAACCTGTAACTTAGACATTTAAAGTTATATGAGTATATTCAGGGGTGCTTCCTAAATGGATAGCATCACTGACTATAGATATCGTTTCAAAATGTCTCACTGCATGGCTCAATGCTGACCTTATATATTATCTGTCTGCCACTGCAGTTATCCAGAGCTTCAATAATCACACCAGATTCCTTTTTATTGCTATATACATTCATATAATAAAAAAGCAATCAATTGTCTGCATGGTCACACTCCTTGTTTTAAAAGCTTCTTTTTCCCCGAGTCTGCTTTATAAGACTTAAGACAATATTCATGCCTGCAATGGCGTTCAGCGCCTTAGTTCATTTAAGTTATCATGATGGGAGTGGTTAAGTGGGATGCGCTTTCAAAAACATAAAATATTAACACTGCTTTAGGAATGAAATGCCAAGCTGAATGGAGGGAAAAAAAGGTATTTGAATGATTTTATTTAACGAGCAACTGGTTTATTTTAAGAAGCGTGTTGCTGTCCCTGCTCTAAGATAGGTGGCTGCACACCACTATACTGTTAGGATCAGACACTGAACCTCCTCATTCTTTTTTCTCTTTTATTAATTTTCTCTCACTACTCATTTTCTTTCCCTATCCTTCGCCCTCTCCTTGACTCTTATCTGTCCTCTCTGTGTGCTGGTAAAACATACTTAGCCAGATGGGTTCTCAGGATTCTCCGGGAACAAGCAGGAAGTCAGTCCTCACATATGGGTGACGTCGGCATCTATGGAGCCCGCTCACATTCACTCCCCAGCTTTCAAAGAAAGCCTTTGGGAGTTAGACCGTGCATACACAATCATCTTTCCAACCAAAGATGCCATCTACCTCGGTCTTCTTTTTTCTGCAGAGCCCTGCAGACATCCTCTCTGTCTTCCCCAGTAAAAGTTGATTTTTTTCTAACCCTCTCTTTTTTCTCTTTTTTGACGATCTGTTCCCAATCACCTTCTCGCCATCTGAGTCCGCCCTCGCCTTGGCATCGCATTTTTTTCTCAGGTGTACAGGTCTTTTCTCGCACCTTCCCTGACCGAGACATCTGAGTTTGACCTCATGGGTGCCGACTTCCCCCTCTGAATTATCTCCCTTTCATGATCGCCGGAAGTCCCCACCCGAGGACTTTGTGTTCCTCGACTTCGTCCGGAGGATGTCGAAGGCCCTAGTCTTCATGGCAGAACCAGAGGATGAGCCTCATGCTGAGGACTTAGAGATCCTCCAGTATGAGACCCCTCCGAGGGAGGCATTGATGGGGCCGATTCACCCCAACCTGGAGCGCTTGCTGTTCAGGATGTGAGAGAGCCCGGAGACTGTGCCAATGGTGAGCCAGCGGCTCAATTCCCAGTATCAAGTTGGCAAGAGCCCGGGTTTTATGAAGACACAGCTGCCTTACAACTTCATGGTGGTGGAGTCGGCCATGTGTTGAATAAAGAGTCAGAAGACACACTCCTCTGTGCCCACACTATGGAAAGGTTTAGCAAGAAGGTGCTACCAGAACTCGATGCTCACGGCCCACATCCAGGTTTACCAGCTGTACATGGACATATACCTGAGGGACCTGGCGAAGGAGCTTGCTGGGTTCTCAGCTGGGCTAACAGATGAATCTCTCAAGTGCTTCCGATCCCTCATCTCCTTAGTCTAAGAAATACTCCAAATTCCAGACTCGAATGGCCTATGACTGCTTCGAGTCCATGGCTTGTGTGGCTGCAGTGGGCATTAGTGCCTGCCTCCTGGCTTGGCTACAGTCCCTAGACTTTAAGCAATGGGTACAGGACAAACTGGCCAATGCCCCCTGCCGAGGAGAGAATCTCTTTGACAAACCCATGACAGATAAGGCAGCTGAGTTGGAGTTAGAGTTTATGACCTGGACTAGGCTTTCCTGGAAGACCGCTGACCCTTCCCGTTGGAAGGCTTTGGTGAAAAAGCCCTTCCACACAAAGGCAAAAAAGGCTTACGGAAAATACCCCCAATTTCCGGCCTATAAGGTCAAGCAGGCCAAGGGCCCAGGGGCACAGCTCCCATAAGCAGAAAGCCCCCCAAGCCCCAAACAGCTCCCCAGATGCAGCCTGGGGGGGGGGCTTTTAACTCCTTGGGCATAGCCTGTCTTCACTCAGAGGACCAGGGCCCCAAGGCACATGGGATGACATTTGGTTTACTTCGCTGACCTCTGGCCAGGCATCACCACTGACGCCTGGGTGCTGCAGATGGTGCGGGAAGGTTACCTTCTGCACTTCAATCAGATGCCTGGTACCATCAGTATCTCTGCTTCATCATTGGAGACTGCCACTACCAGTACAGAGTGCTCCCCTTCGGCCTCTCCTCGGTCCCCCGGGTGTTCACCAAGGGCCTAGCAGTAGTCGCTGCTCACCTCTGCTTGCTGATGTCTGTCTTCCCCTATCTGGATGACTGGCTCCTGAAGGTCAACTCACCAGAGGAGGTATGTCACGTGGCCCATTGCACCATCGGGGTGCTGCAGCATCTGGGATTTGTGATCAACTTCCCAAAGTTTCATCTGCTACCGACCCAGCACCTGGAGTTCATAGGAGCCCTTTGGAACTCCACCCAGGCTGGAGCCTTCCTCCCTCTAGATAGGATGCAGCACCTGGCAACCCTAACAAAAGAGGTACAGGGTCATTCATCTGCATCTGCCCGTCTCTTGATGTGCCTATTGGAGCACATGGCCTTGAAGGTTCTTGTAACCCTGCAGGCCTGTCTACAGATGCAACAGGCCCAGTTGACTCTCAGCTCTCAATGGACTCAGGCCACAGGCCAAGTGGAGGATTGGGTCCACATCACCCAGCCTCTGGCGACCTCTCACCTGGTGGCAGAGCCAACAGAATCTCATGGCCGGCCTGCCCATCCAGTCTGCGTTCTGACCATGGATGCCTCCAAGCTCAGCCGTGGAGCCCACTGTGACAGTCTACAGTTGCAGGGTGCCTGGACTTGGAAGGAGAGTGCCTTCCAGATCAACCTCCTGGAACTCAGGGCTGTGACAAACACCCTTTGGGTGTCCCAGGCCCACCTGGTTGGCCAGATTGTCCTCATTCAGACAGACAACCAAGTAGCGATGTTTTACATCAACAAGCAGGATGGAATGGGCTTGTACCTCCTCTGTTGGGAGGTGGGTCGCCTGTGGACTTTCACTGCATAGAAGGGCACGGTCCTCCGGGTGGTCTACCTACTGGGCCAGGACAATCTGCTCGCAGATTGACTCAGCAGAGTCCTTCAGCCCCACGAGTGGCACCTCAACCCAGCAGTGGCCACTTCCATCTTTCGACGTTGGGGGACCCCAACATTGGACCTCTTTGCCAGCCCTGGTGCACTTCTACTCCTGAAAGCCGACCCCGGAAAGGGTGGTGGCAGACGCCTGTCCTGGTCCAGGAGCCTGTTGAACGCATACCTGCCTACTCCCCTGGTTCCCAAGACCTTGCTCAAGGTTCATTCGGACTGGGCCACGGTAAATCTCATTGCTCCTCGGTGGCCCCGGCAGCCGTAGTTCCGTCTGCTTCTTTAGCTGTCCTGAGCGGCTCGATACCCCTGGGCCAGGCCCCCGACTTGGTCTCGCAGGAGGACAGGACTCTTCTCCATCCCAACCTCTAGTCCCTTGCCCTGACGGTGTGAATGCTAAATGGCTAGCCATAGCACACCTCCACCTCTCCTGAGCAATGGAGGACATCTTAATGGCATCATGCAAGGACTCAACATGGCGTGCATATGCCTTCAAATGGCATAGATTTTCTGTCTGGTGTGCGGACAGGAATCTCAAGCCGTTCTCTTGCTAGGTGCACAACATCCTACAATGCAGTGCATTGCAAAGATATTCACCCCCTCTGTGTTTGTTCTGCTTTGTCGCATTAGAATCTGGAATTAAAATGGAGTGTGGGCAATGTTCCCTCTAATTTTCTGTAGGCTGTGTGCGCATAAAATATCAGCTGTGTGCAGCTTTTGAAGGAAGGTTAAATTTTTGTGCGCCACATAACGACACTCGGAGTTATATACTTTAAAATTTGACGACACATCAGAATACAGTATGTACACCACATTGATTTTAATCAAATTAAATGAAAATAGACGATTACTAAATGAAGTGGGAAATTTCTAGTAATTACAATTATAACTTTTAAATTTTAAGACGTCTGTGTTGTTTTCTATCAGAATCAGAGCTGTAATTTTTGTGCGCTCTGTTGTAAAGTATGTGCACTCGCTCGGCGAGGTGTGTGCGCGCGCGCACGCGCACAGCTTAGAGGGAACAGTGAGTGTGGGGGGTTAGCATGTGATATATACAACATGCCTACAACTTTGAAGGTGCAAAATATCCTTTATTGTGACACAAGCAATAATTAAGACAAAAAAACTGAAAGCAGGCGTGTGCATATGTATTCACCCCCCAAAGTCAATACGTTGTAGAGCCATCTTTTGCTGCAATTACAGCTGCAACTGTCTTGGGGATATGTCTCTATTAGCTTAGCACATCTAGCAACTGGGATTTACATCCATTCCTTAAGGCAAACCTGCTCCAACTCCTTCAAGTTAGATGGGATGTGTTGATGTACAGCAGTCTTCAAGTACTGCCACAAATTCTCAATTGGATTGAGGTTTGGGCTTTGACATTTGGGCCAAGACATTTAAATGTGTCCTACTAAACCAGCATTAGCAGTATGTTTAGGGCCATTGTCCTGTTGGAAGTTGAATCTTCGTCCCAGTCTCAAATATCTAGCAGACTGAAATAGGATTTCCGCAATAATTGTCCTGTCTTTAGTGCCATCCATTGTTCCTTCCAGCCTGGCCAGTTTTCCTGTCCCTGCCAATGAAAAACATCCCCACAGCATGATGCTGCCACCACCATGTTTCACTGTGGGAATGGTGTTCTCGTGGTGATAGGAAATGTTGGATTTGCGCCACACATGGTGTGTCCCATGATGGCCAAATGGTTAAATATTCTCTCATCTGTCTAGAGAAGCTTCTTCCATGTGTTTGGGGGGGTCCACCATATGCTGTTATGCAAACTCCAAACGTGTTTTCTTATTTCTTTCTTGGAGCAATGACTTTTTTCTGGCCACCCTTCCATAAAGTCCCACTCTGTGGAGTGTATGGCCTAAAGTGGTCCTATGGACAGATATTCCCATTTCTGCTGTGGATCTTTGCAGCTCCATTGAAGGACATGCTCACCATTTCTGAAATAAAGTGTACGTCCACCTTGCCCATAACGCCCCCTTGTCATGCCTCCATTCCACCCCTTTGCGACTTTGACCTCTTCGTGCTGGTGACATCTATAAAAATGGCCTCTAAAATGGCTCGGGACATCTCTGTGATTTGAACATCTGTGTGGCCATTTTCAGATATCCAATGCACAAATAGGGCTTCTAAAATAACCCCTATAAAGTCATATATGTTTCAAAATACAAATGTAACCATTCACGGGGCACAACCCTTATGTACTCGCATTAGGGCTATAGGTAAAGTGCTCAATTTTCTTTCCTAGTAGGTAGTATACAACAATGCCGTTAAGTGGCGTGGGAGTCCTCTGCCTGTGTTTCTAAAAGTGTGGGGGGGAGGGTTGTGCTTCATTATCGTGGTTTCAAACATGAGGAGCATGCAAGTTGTGCAGGTCTCCCAAGGGAGCTACCTGTTCCTCAAGACTGAAACTGCAACAGTGAAGCATCACCCCCTAGGAATGAAGGACCTTTTGTAGTGCACCCTAAATAAACCAAAAGATGCAGCAGTTCATAGTTAGCAAAAATCAAATTGCACAGCTATTTAGGATACTCTAGCCACTACAAGAGAAAGTCAATCACATTATCTTCAGCCCTAGTTTAAGTATATATTGGTTGTGTTCTCTGAATTGTTTCAAATAGACTTGATGCAGACATTTGTATGTCGAAACATGACCATATTGGGTCATGTTTAAAATTGATTCTTAGGACATTAGCATTTTTCTATGACTTTTTAAATGTTTTTATAATTTTGTAAATGTTATTAGTGTGTTATTAAAGCTTATCATTATCCTTTATGTTATCTATGAGGCATGTTTACTAAAGGTTAACACATCCATTAATGAAGTTAATGGGCGTTAAGTGCTACTGTGCCCATAGAAATAAAAGGGCTGTGTGCATTTAAAGCGCGTTAAAACCTTTAATAACACATAGGGGTATGTTTACTAAAGTTCTTATTTTATACTTTTTATTGACTGGGGCATTTGTTAACTTGCTTCATACCTGTGCTGCTTCTGTTGCGATTGTAAATCTATCACTGCATATTCACATCAGTAAGCCTGGAAACCTGGCCGGATAGGTGCACTTGCAGAAGAGGGCTGAGAAGCACTGCATAAAATACTATTCAGCCAGAACAAAGACCATGAGGCTGATATATGCTCTAGAAATATTTGAGAACAGACCCCCCCCCCTCTCTTTATATATCTCCTGGGTACAGCTGAGGAATACAGAGCCAAATGATCCCCTCCCAGAAGGGAGCACACCCATCCCTATGGCCTGACAGCTACAATATGGGAAGATGGGGGGGGGGGGGGAGAGGGGGTTCACAGCCACAGAGGGTCACCATCTCCCTCCTACCAGGAGGAGCTCTGGGAGGGCAACACATGGCAGTTGCAAATCCCAAACAGCCCCCAGGCTGAGCACCCCAGCTGCCATAGAAACAATAGCCCACAAGATCAGGGAAAATTACAAGAGCTCCCTAGATCCTTGGATTGTCCCACTCCTGGGCAGCATCATGGCCCCCCCCCCCAGGTGCGAGTATGCACTGCTACATGCCCCGCCCCCCCCCCCCCCATGCAGGGGTCGGATGGCACTTTTGTTACTACACCATCCTGTTGCCAATATGTGCATCACCTAATTTGCATGCCCCACCCCCCACAGTACTCTGCAGGCTCTGACTGGCTAAGAGGCCAGCACTGACTGCAGCATAGAGCACAGGCACTATGTCCTGACACCTTCACAGCACACAACCCAAGCAACCCTCTGACAACTAGCCATTGCATATGCAGACGTGAGCAACAGTCTGTCAGGACAGCTGTTGATGTGTCTATGGATGTTTGTCCATTGTCCCAGCAGGGTCACCCCTGACCTGCAGGATCTGGTTTTGTAGTTGTCAGGCTGTTGTGGTCCACTGCCATGTCAGCTGCATCATGCCACCCCTCCAATCAGTTGGCCTAGGCAGGCGCCTTTGTATTCAGCTCACATCTTCTGTTTGCCCTATTTTCTTCTTATGTGTTTGCCCTACGTCTGCCCTTCATATTTCCTGACCCTCGCGTATGAGGAACTACAGGTGAGCACATGGATATATATCCGTATACAGCGGGAGGAGCCATTTGAAAAACCTACATATGGGAAAATCAACGGAGGAAATGCAGCAATTTACACATCTAAGTGCCGCACTTGCACCTGTAACTTCGTATTTTTGCAACTTACAAGTGCATTCAGCTCACATCTTGTTGTTTTATATCACATGTTGTTTTATTGTGAACCGCAACTGAACTCTGGAAGTTGCGGGTTATAAATATATGTTAAAATAAATAAATAAATAACATCTCCTATTTATAAGGGTCAAAAATATGTTGTAGATGAGACCTTTTAACTGGACTAACTTTATATCTCTGTGTCAAGTTTTTGAGTTAATCTCTCATCCTCAGGTCAGCCTCCCCAGCCCAGTCTGATCTAATAAAGAGAGGATAGCTCTCAAAGGTTTTTCATAGATGGATTTGTTTTCCTCTATTTTGATTATAAATAGTTAAATTCCATTCACTGTTCATGATAAGAGATGCCACAATGAAACATAGAAACGTCAACAGAAAAAGACCATATCATCTATCTAGTCTGCCTTTCCATATCAAATACTATAGTCCCTTTTTTCCCTAAAGAGATCCTCTGTGTTTGTCCCATGCTTTCTTGAACTTAGATACTGTCCTCATCTCTACCACCTCCACTGGGAGACTAGTCCACAGATCCACCACTCTTTCCGTAAAGAAATATTTCCACATATTACTCCTGAGTCTATCCCCTTTCACTCTCATCCTATGAGACCCAAGAGTTTTGAACCACAGTGTGATTTTGTAATATTATGCAGCAGGGATCTCAGTCTATAAAATAGCATTTGATTTATTTTCCTTGTTTGTTTTTCTATATTGGACTTTAAGGGCACAATTCTCTCTGCCCGCCGACCCCTTAACCGTGGATTTTCATATCTCCAGGAACAAGCAGGAATGTAGTTTTCACATATGGGTATCGTCGGTACCGACGGAGCCTGCGCAGGAACGCTCCCCAGCGTCCAATAGGAACACTTTTGGGAGCATCCCTCAGCACATGCGCGCTGCCTTCCCGCCTTTCCAACTGTCCCTCTTCAGTTCTTCATTTTCCGCGGAGCCGACAGGACACATACCCTGTCACTGCAGAAAATGTCTTCTTTAATCTTGTTTTCTTGTGGTCGCGTTTGCTTCCGCACGATGCCTACCGGTACCGCCGGTTCTTTTCTTTTCTATTCTTTTCTTCTTAACAAAAAAAAATAAAAAATTCTGAATTGTTTCTCTTCAGAAACTTTTCTTTTTCGGTGCTAGGCGCCATTTTGGGCACTAGGCCCCATTTTTCCTTAAAGATGGAAAAACCAGCTGGTGGTTTTAAAAAAAATGCACTAAATGTGGTGGTACCATTTCCATCACCGACACCCATGACTGGTGTCTTAAATGTTTAGGCCCTGACCATTCTCCATCTGAGTGTCTCTCTTGTATGGGAATGACTAAAAGAGGAAGACAGAACCGGGCTGCAAAGCTCAGTACCCTCTTTTCTTCGGATGCCAGGTCCATTGCATCGACGTCTTCAAGAGCCTCTTCTTCCTCCCATGGATCTCAGGTAACTAAACATAAAAGCCGGTCCTCAAAGGGTAGCTCTCCTGCAAAGCATCGAGAGGCCATTGGCATTGCCCTTGAGGGAACCACACCGGCAAAACAGCCCCAGCGGGAGGCTTCGGCCTCCAAAGCATCAACGGGGTTCCAGGATGTTCTCGAGGCCTCGGCCTTGACAGAACTACTGGTGCCATGCTCAGGGGTCCTGGCTGCCTTCACTGGTACTGACACCCAGGCATCGGCAGCGTCGATAGACCAGAGATTCCTCGCTATCGAGCGCAGTATTGCAGCTCTCCTTACAGCTGCGGTACTGTTGACACTGATGGTTCAATGGGCACTGGTACCGATGCCGGTGCCGCCACAGATACCGGTACGAGCACCGACGGTACTGGCTCCGGTGGAAATTCTTCCCATGCTGTCTTTGCCTGGCATCGAAAGATCAGTACCGGATCAACTCGGTACCGACTTCGATCGATAGTGGGACCATGCCTTACATGAACATCGTGATCAGAGATTCTTTGAATCCTCCGATTCTGATGACTCTGATAATTCTGCCGGTAGCAGAGTTTTTCTCCCGGAAGACGACTCTTCTCCCCAACGCAGAATGTCACCTCCGGAGGACATGTCTTTTCAGGATTTCATTCGTGATGTTGCCAAAGGCCTTTCAATCACGGTAACTCATGAAAAGGAACCTGGAGCAAAGGAATTGGAAATTCTCCAATATCCTAAGGCTCCAAAGGAGGCAGCCACTCTGCCCATTCATGAAATTCTTCATGATTTGATGCTCAGAATGTGGGAGACACCTTCGACCACATTTCCTCATTCTAGGAGGCTTGATACCATGTATCGAGTTCCACCATGTCCTGGATTTCAAAAGACTCAGCTGCCACACCATTCAATGATAGTGGAGTCAGCCATGCGTAGGATGAAAAGTGCAAAGAGACATGCATCCAATCCTCCAGGTCGTGAATGCAGGACTCTTGATGCTTTTGGACGTCGTACTTTTCAGGCTTCCATGCTTTCAGCTAGGATCAGCTCATATATTTTATATATGGGAATGTTCCTCAAAGAGGTCACAGGAGATTTGGAGCTTATGAGCCCACTTCTCCCAGATGACAGACGACAAGACTTCCTTACGCTTGTCAGGCATGCTCAAGATGTCTCCAAGTTTGTGAATCGTGCAGCCTTTGACTGCTTTGAATACATCAGCAGAACCTCTGCTATTGCCATTGGTGCACGACGGATTGCCTGGCTTTAGGCATCAGACTTGGAGATTTGGGTACAGGATAAATTAGGCAACATCCCTTGCACAGGAGAAAACCTCTTTGGCAAGAATTGGCAGGAAAAGGCTAATGAGATAGATGCTGACAATATCACCTTTAGATTGTCAAAATCTACAGCCACTCCAGCCAAAAAGAAACCCTATAAAAAAACCCTCTTTCAGCAAAAAGAGGAAGTTTTATCCATCCTATACCCAGCAAAGCCAAGCTCACGGTCAAGTTGCCCAAAGGGGACAACAACAGCAATTCAAACAACAGAAGAAGCCAAAAGGCCCGAGAGCTCAACCAGCTCCGCAGGTTCAGCCCCCTCAAGGGCTTTGACTCCTTCCTAGAGAGCTTAGCCTTCCTGCCTCTGAGGGGTCCAGAACCCCTAAATATTCCAGGCAGGCTGTGTCATTTTGCCAACAGATGGCACCAAATAACAGCAGAAAATTGGACTCTGTCCATTGTAGGAGAGGGGTTACAAGCTTCATTTTCACAACATGCCCCCTCCTACAATCCTAAGGCAGTTCAATTCCCAGACTTCTGCAGACAATCTGCTGAATCACGAGGTCTCAACACTTCTTGGGGCAATTGAGGAAGTACCCATCCTCCAGCAGGGTTCAGGGTTCTACTCCCCCTATTTTCTTATTCCAAAGAAAACAGGGAGACACAGACCCATTCTAGACCTCAGAGAATTGAACAAATACCTGTTCCGAGAGAAGTTCAAAATGATTTCTCTAGGAACTCTTCTGCCATACCTTCAAAGTCAGGATTGGCTTTGCTCTCTAGACTTAAAGGATGCATATACTCACATTCTGATCCATCCAGATCACAGAAAATTCTTACGATTCCTTTTCAAGGGAAAACACTTCCAGTACAGGGTTCTTCCCTTTGGTCTGGCTTCCGCACCAAGAGTTTTCATGAAATGCATGGCAGTAGTAGATGCATTCCTGCGAACCCTAGGGATATTCATCTTCCCTTACATGGACGACTGGCTCATTTGAGCCCCCAAAAGTGCAGAAGCCAGCTCTGCACTGTCTCGCACAATGCGAATCCTCCAATACTTGGGATTGCTAATAAACTTCCCAAAATCCCAACTTGTTCCCTCCCAGTCTCTGGAGTTCATAGGAGCCTATTTAGATACCAGACAGTCAAGAGCTTTCCTGCCACAGGCCCGGTGTCTTCGCATAGTGCAACTAGCTTCTCAATCAGCGGGAAAATCCTCCCTAACTGCTCGAGAACTGCTACAGTTACTGCGACACATGGCATCCACAGTTCATGTAGTTCCCTATGCTCGCCTCAATATGCGAGCAGCCCAGTGGATCCTATCCACACAGTGGACACAGGCCACAGGACGTCTGTCAGACAAGATTTCAAACTCTCATCGACTGATCTTGTCCCTTCAATGGTGGCAGTCACTGGAGAATCTTTTAGTGGGGTCTCCTTTCCAACAACCCCTATTCCAGGCCACTCTAACAACAGATGCATCACAGGTGGGCTGGGAAGCACACCTGCATCATCTCTCTACCCAGGGCACCTGGACTCCACAGGAGGCTTGTCTTCACATAAACCTCCTAGAATTAAGAGCAATCTATTTAGATCTTCGAGTATTCCATGCCCAGCTCAGCTACAAGACAGTCCTAGTCCATGTTCTATGTGAACAAGCAAGGCGGAACAGGCTCTCTGTCATTATGCAACGAAGATTTACGACTTTGGGTCCTCGCCAGAGAGCATCAAATCCACCTTCTCATGGTATATCTTCCAGGCATTCAAAACCTTTGGGCAGACAAACTCAGCCGAGTACTGCTGCCTCACAAACGGTCTCTCCACCTAGACCAGGTGACAAAGATATTTCACATCTGGGGGACTCCAGACATAGACCTCTTTGCAAGTCCACTGAATGCCAAACTTCCCCGGTTCT
This sequence comes from Ichthyophis bannanicus, assembly GCA_033557465.1. Taxonomy (NCBI): domain Eukaryota; kingdom Metazoa; phylum Chordata; class Amphibia; order Gymnophiona; family Ichthyophiidae; genus Ichthyophis; species Ichthyophis bannanicus. The sequence goes on along the minus strand of CM066043.1, from coordinate 208,255,113 downwards.
GTTCCAGGATTCCAGCTCACAATTGCCAGGCAAGAGATGCCTTCCTCCTTCACTGCGGTCACGACTTTCTCTATGCCTTCCCACCTATTCCCCTCATCCCCAAAACACTCTTCAAGCTTCAGAGAGACAGAGGTCGTATGATCCTCATAGCGCCATGGTGGTCACGCCAAACTGGTATCCCCTGCTTCTATATCTCTCTCAAGCTGCGCCTCTGGAGTTAGGGTGTGCTCCAGATCTCCTTTCCCAAGAGAACGGGACCCTATGTAACCCGAATCCCTAGTCCCTGCATCTCACGGCCTGGTTGCTGAAAGCTTAAATCTTCAGGATCTTAACCTTTCCCAACAGGTAAAGGATATCCTTCAGGCTTCTAGAATACCTTCCACAAGACGATCTTACGCCTTCAAGAGGAAACGTTTTACTATATGATGTTCCCAGAAGGGGTTAAACCCCCTGGTGATACCTTTGGAAGTGATACTAGAGTGTATACTTCATTTATCAAATTATGGTCTAAAGACTAATTTAGTAAGAGTCCATCTTAGCGCAATTACAGCTTCCTAGAAGCCTCTAAATGGACAACCAATTTCCTCTCATCCTCTCATATCCAGATTTATGAGAGGTCTTCTATTAACAAAACCTCCCATCAAACCACCACCGGTGGCATGGGATTTAAATATAGTTCTTGGGCAGCTCATGAAACCGCCCTTTGAACCTTTCGCCACTACTACCCTGAAGTTTTTGTCCTGGAAGGTCATCTTCCAAATTGCAATCACCTCTGCACGTCGCATTAGTGAATTGCAAGCGTTAGTGGCTGATCCTCCTTACACTAGGTTTCACCATGATAAGGTTGTCGTCAGAACTCATCCACACTTTATGCCAAAGGTGGTTTCGCCTTTTCATTTAAATCAGCCAATTTATCTTCCTGTATTCTTTCTGAGGCCTCATGCCTCTAATGCAGAGAACAACCTTCACACTTTGGACTGTAAAAGAGCCTTAGCTTTTTATCTACAAAGAACACAGCAACATAGAAAGTCTTCTCAACTTTTTATTGCTTTTGATGCTAGTCATTTGGGACTTCCAGTCTCCAAGAGAACTTTATCCAAATGGATTGCACAATGCATAGCCTTTGCTTATGAGAGTAAGAGTCTTCCTCTTCAAGGCCGTGTCACAGCTCATAATGTGAGAGCCATGTCAGCCTCTATGGCTAACCTTCACTCTGTGTCTATTGATGACATTTGTCGAGCAGCCACCTTTGCTTCGGTACACACCATTACAGCCCACTACTGCCTAGATAAAGCCTCCCGTCGGGATGCCTTCTTTGGCCAGGCTGTTCTTCAAAATCTCTTTCAAACTTAATGCAACTCCTACCCACCAACAGTGGTAGGATGCCAGAGATCCATGGGAGGAAGAATGGCCCACCTTACTATAGGTGGCAGCTTCCTAGGGTTATCTCCCTGGCATCTTCAGCTAGGGAGTCCCCATATGTGAAGACTACATTCCTGCTTGTTCCTGGAGATAGCGTAGTTACTCACCTGTAACAGGTGATTTCCGGGAACAGCAGGAATTTAGTCTTTACAACCCACCCACCTCCCCTAGGAGTTGTCTCTCTCTATCTTTGTCTCTTTCCTCTCTCCCTCTATCCTTTCACTCAGCTACAAACTTGACTGAAGAGGGACAGTTGGAAAGGCGGGAAGGCAGCGCGCATATGCTGAGGGATGCTCTCAAAAGCGTTCCTATTGGACGCTGGGGAACGTTCCCGCGCAGGCTCCGTCATATGTGAAGACTAAATTCCTGCTGTTCCTGGAGATCACCTGTTACAGGTGAGTAACTACGCTTTCCGTGGCGATGGAAATGAAAATCTGGGTCATACCACACAGGCTGGCAGCCGCTGAGGCTAAGCGGTTAGCAGTGACTTTTGATGCTGCCTGTTTAGCCCCAGTGCTTTAAAGATAGGTGAGGGTTTTCCCGCTGCTACCTGCTTAGTGCCATTCCCCTCCTCCGCTCCGCCCCAGAATGCCCCCAACATGCCCCGATGCTAAGCACATAGCATCTGGGCGCGTTAGGGACTTAACTGAGATTTTCCAAAGGCACTACCCATGTAGGTACTTTTGGAAAATCCCAGTTAAGGCATTTACACAGGTAACATGGGCTGTTACCCATGTAAGTGCCTTTGAAAATCTGGCCGTAAACTTTGCACATCTTTTGCACTATCTAATATGTACCAACAGCAATATCGAACCTTTACTCCTGAAAGTTCATTCATTCAGTGATTTATAGTAGGTAGTGTCTGTCTTTTCAGAAAATCAGCTCAAAGTGGGGTATAGAAACACAAAATACAGACAGATCGTGACTTACGTAGCTCCCACATATGTAGATCCGGACAAGTAAAGAATCTCTGACATGCGCAAAAAATCTACAAAGTGACCACAGGCTAGTATAAAAGGTGTCTGGAAGCCAGGGCCAGTCGAAGGGTTTCTGCCACCACACCCCCATCTGCTGCTGCCACTGCCGCCCCCCCCCCCCCCTCTGCTGCTGCTGATTCTGTCTCGGGAGGGGGAGGCGGGTAGAGGCAGTATTTCATAAAGCGACAGCCTTTTGCAGAGAAAGCAGCCACTCTTGGAAATGCTGCTGCCCCTGCCTGCCTGCCCCCCAATGGAATCAGAATCAGCAGCTGGGGGAGGTTGGCCCTTGCGATCATATGTGCAGGTGCAGCTGCCGTTGCCCACCTGGGCTGGTCGCCCTAGGCTGCCACCTAGCTCACCTAGTGGACAGGCCAGCCTTGCTGGAAGCAATTAACTCCTCATCTTCTTCCGGATTTTCAAGGGTTTGCAGGCAATAATGAGGCATTCGAACATGTGACTGCAAAAATTATTAAGCTTCAGAAAAGCTTCAACTTGAGATGGACGAAGATGATGTGAACGAGTTGGTGGAGTCTCATGATGAAGCGTTAACGAACGAGGAGTTAATAAGCTTGAGACAGCAAAGGAAGATGATAATGAGCAGCATGACAATGTGTATAAGGTATATATGGCTCCGAGTTACGTAAAAATCGACTTACACATAGGGTTGTGGAACGATCCACTTATGTAAGTTGGTACTTTCTGTAACAATAATTTATGCTCTTTAGTATTGTCTGAGATGCTGCATCCTCATAAGATTTGGACTAGAGATAAATCAAGTGAAGTGGCATTTTAGAAAGGCGAAATCTGGGGCATCCAGAGCAAAACGTCCAAAAACAAAATACGAGGATGTTTACATTGCGGCCTAATTTTAGCAACTTGGACATCTCTGAAATAGATGGCCACATGGGTGATCACATAGACTTTTACTGCTTCAGACACTTGGAGCAGGGGTTTCTATCCTATGCTGAATGCACGTCCATGCAAGCTATTTTGTATGCAGGGACGTGCACCAACGTGCCGAACTGGAAACCAGTGTCCTCGTTTCCCTGCAGTTTTCATTATCATAACCAAATGTATAGGGGCTTTCAGAGTACCTTCATCTCTGTCTGGATGGCAGAACGAGAGCTTTTCTGATACCTGTTCATGCTCTGGAGAGAGAATGCACCTATGTTATCTTTGGTGTATGGCTGGACGAGTCCTGAAGCAGTCATTGAAAGAAGTTATGGCGAAACTCAAGTTGGCTTATTGTCCTTGTATTGTTGTATGATTCTCCTTCATTGGGTTGTTTCAAGATTGCAGCTAAGTGGTTACTTAATTCTTTTAAATGCATTTTGAAAATTTAAAAACGCTAGTGTTGGGCTGATGAAAAAGTATTTAAGGGGTGATTTTGACCTTGATATATGAATATGGTCTTATGGCGTTTTAATCCCTCTTGCCGAGGCCCTTTGAAACCCAGTGATGGCACTTTGATGTTTTCAGGTTGCATGTTTGAGTGTGTTTAAGTGGTTTTTGTATGCAATCTCTCTTTATTTTTTGTTTTATATTTTTGGTATGAGAATTCTTTCTTGGAGATTTTTTATGCAGAGAAAGACTAGACATGGATGCTCCTGCTAGTGGGTGGGGATGTGTTCGCAGTTTCTGAAATCAGATGGGCACATCCAACTTGCTCAGAACACTCCCGAACATGCCTCTGTTATGCCTCTTTGTGACTTGGATGTCCTTGTGCTGGAGATGTCTATAGAACCGGCTTCTAAAATGACGCTGAGGAACGTATCTGTGATTTGAACGTCTGTGAACCCATTTTCAGATGTCCAAAACACAAATAGGGCTTCTAAAATAACCCCCATTGTATGCAAAAGCAATTTTAAGACCAGGACAGTGGAAAAACAGAAGACAGAGCATGATTCCAACACCTAAAATAATTCTCTATGGAAGGTTTTCAATGGACTCTTCTCTTTGGAAACCTAGAACTTAACACTGATGGTCCAATATGATTGAAAGCCTGAAAAGGCCACATTAGACTACTAAGAAATTCCACATCGAAGTAATAAACCCAACTTTCTAGGAGTGGGTCCTTCCCCTCTCCCTCCAAATATATATTTGCCAGGATCCCCTTGGGCTCTATGATATGTCCTAAAACTTTGGTGGGGATAGGACACCAAACACAAATTAGTTCTTAGGGGAATGCACAAATAAAAATGGTGATCTCACAAGCTTTCTTCTCTTCAGAAAGTAGGCTAGAAAAGAACATTAGGTTGGAAGAAAGGAAAAATAACCTTCTAAAATAAAGATAAACATGGATTCATTTCTAGTTTATTTTCTGAATGCTTCTAATTGTGTTCAGGTGTGCCTGTAGGAAGGAAGTTAATGTAATATTTCCCTAGGTAAATGGAAACGCACAGGCTATGGTCTCAAGTCTAATTAAAGAAGCATCATTTTCCACCCCTTGCACAACTCAGAAGCCGCCTGCGTTGCTCTGGGTATAGTCTGTTACCAGCTGTGCTGAGTCAGCAGATTGCAATGATGTGCAAAAACTCTATTGAGTTCGTTCTCCCACTCACCTTCTGCTATGGAATTCTTGTTACATCCAAGAGCCTGCATATGTAGTCAAAAATAGTCTTTGGTTTCTTTTTTGTTTGTTATCACTATTTCACATACATCTAAATCTGAAACTCTCAGGAAATTGTATGTTTGCATAGAAAACATAGAACACAGAAACATGATGGATGATAAAGACCATATGGATTGTCCAGTCTGCCCATCCACACCAACATCTGAGCTCTACAATGTCTTCCTCAAGGGTCCTTTGTGCTTATCCCATACTTTGTTTCTACCATGTCTGCTGAGAGGTCATTCCACCCATCCACCATCCTTACCATGAAGACGTATTTCCTTAGATTACTCCTGAGTCTACTTCCCTTCACTCTCATCCTGTGACCCCCTTGCTCCAGAGCTTCCTTTTCATTAAAAAGACCTGTCTCCTGTGTGTTTATACTTAAAGGCATCGGAATAGGGTGGGACACACAGGCCCTGCCCTATCAATAGTTCTCTGCCGTGATTGTGGCAGATTTCTTCTGCTTGCCCGTGGGAGATCGGATCCCTGCAGACAGAACAGGAGGGGTCTTTGCTGTAATCTCATCTGGGAACGCAGCAGGCTGCCTGTTAGGATCCCATCACCCGTGGGTAGAAGAGAACTACAATTGCAGCAAAAAACCCTCCTTCTGCCCATGGGAGATTGGATCCCTGCAGGCAGAACTGGAAGCCAAGAATCGCGACCTCGATGCAAGTTGTCTGGCCGGGGAGACTAGGTCCAAAAACAGATGGCAAGCACATTCACAAGTGTCAAGACTGCCAACAAAGAAGCGAGGCGATGTACACCACAGAAGACTGAGAATAGTAGTGTCAAATTTTTATTGTACCATGTCTGTAGGTCCACCCTACACGGGCCGTGTTTCAGCACTAGCCTTTGTCAGGGGTGTAGGAACCCTTCAATAGACAAACATAAAATAAAATTAAAAGATATGTATAATGTCATCATAATACAGTCGTTGAGATAAAAATATTATAAAAACAGTAAAACAAGTGGAGCCTGATTCACAGAGGGGGATGTCTGGGCCATCCAGACATCCCCGATGAAGATGGGGCTGTGTGGATCTGATTCTGGTCCGTGGGAACAAAATGTTTCTGTGGTAGCCAGAATCAGGCCCAAGGATGGCCCGGCATGCCCCTTTCGCCTTGAGGATGTCCTCACCACAGGCGCCTCTGGCACCTTGCAGCTCTGGTCCTTCAGTTCCCTGCCACCCGACCCACGGCTGGCCTGCTGTGGCCTGGATCGGGCAGCTGGGACCATCCCCCCCCCCCAGCCCTGACCCCAGTGGGGGAGCCTCTGGCCAGATCAGGCAAAAAGTGCTGCTTATACCAACTTTGAGGGGGTATAAGCAGCACGTCCCCATGGGCCTGGCAGCACATACAGGGCCATGTCCTGAATTGGCCCTGTATGTGCTGCCGGGCTGGCCCAACCCCACTCCACCCCATTCCTGCCCCCCCCCCCTGCCAGCTCTCCCCGTCCTGATGCACAGGATGTACAGGGAGAGCCGGAGGAGGAATCAGGCACGACAGCTTGCGGGGCTGCATGTCCCACCGGGATGTGCAATCCCGCAACCCGTGTCCGTGAATGACCTTCATTGTCAATAGCATCTCAAGAGAGAAATACATAGAAAAGGGGTTCAAATAAATAGAAATCATAAGACAATGTCTAAATCCCTTTTCCTATATATATCTTATAACTTTATTTTATGTTTGTCTATTGAAGGGTCCCTTCACCCCCGATGAAGGCTAGTGCCGAAATACAGCCTGTATAGGGTGGACCTACAGATACGATACAATACAAATTTGACACTACTATTCTCAGTCTTCTGTAGTGTATATCGCCTCGCTCTTGGGGGGGGGGGCGGGGCTAGGGGCAGGGTTTGGTAGATGCAGGACAGAGTTGGGGCGCAGTTAAGGTGGAGCTTGGGCCCTCCCAAACAAATAGGCATTCTGCTATCCCTGTTTATACTACAGAGGTATATCATATCCCTCCTATCCTGCCTTTCTTCCAAACTATACAGATTTAGATATTTAAATGGCCATTGACCATTTAGTAGCCACTCTCTGGAGTGATTTCATCCACTTTCACTTTTGATGGTGCATTCTCCAGAATAGTATTCAGTACTTCAAATGAGGTCTCAGAGACTTAGGCAGAGGCACATAAGGATATAAGATATGCCATACTGGGTCAGACCAAGGTCCATCAAGCCCAGCATCCTGTTTTCAAAAGTGGCCAATCTAGGTCACAAGAACCTAGCAGTTTCCCCAGAAGAGACAGGTTTCACAATGCTTGTATTGGGACAAGCAGTGGATTTCCCTGGTCCTCTTAATGGTTTATGGACCTTTCCTCCAGGAATTTGTCCAAACCTTTTTTAAACACAGCTACACTAACAGCTTTTATTACATCCTCCGGTAATGAATTCCAGAGTTTGATTATGCGTTGTGTGAAAAAATATTTTCTCTTATTAGACTTATATGGGTTACATTGTAGCTTCATTGCTTGTCCCCTAGTCTTTCTGCATTTGGATGGCCTAAACAATCTATCTACGTTTACCTGTTCCCCTCCATTCATTAATTTATAGACCTCTATCATATTTCCCCTCGGTCGTCTCTTTTCCAGGTTGAAGAGCCCTAACCTTTTTAGCCTGTCATAGAGGTATCCTTCCATCCCCTTTACCATTTTGGTGGCTCTTCTCTCTACCTTTTCTAATAACGCTATATCCTTTTTAAGATATGGCGATCAGAATTGCACACAATATTCAAGGTGCGGTCTCACCATGGAACGATACAGAGGCATTATAATATCCTTTGTTTTATTCTCCATTCCTTTCCTTATGATTCCTAGCATTCTATTTGCTTTCTTGGCCGCCGCTGCACACTGGGTGGAGAGTTTCAATGTATTATCACAATGATGCCCAGATCCTTTCCCTTGGTGGTGGTTTGTAATGTGGAACCTTGCATCGTGTAACCATAGTTTGGGTTTTTCTTTCCTAGGTGCAAAACTTTGCACTTGTCCACATTAAATTTCATCTGCCATTTGAACGTCCAAGTCTTCCAATTTATTAAGGTCCTCTTCCAATTTTTCACAATCCTCTTAGGTTTAACAACTTTGAATAATTTTGTGTCATTACTACTACTACTACTACTATTTAACACTTATATAGCGCCACGCATGCAGCGCTGTACAGACATACATACAAGAGACAGTCCCTGCTCGTCAGAGGCTTGCTCGTCCGAGCTTACAATCTAGTCACAACAATACAGAGCATTATTCAATCAGTGCAAAGTACAATATGGGTTTTACACACTAAAAGCATTTTGGTAGTGTGTTCGGTCAGTTCGCTCATGAGATGAGGGTTAGATTAAGATGAAGGATAGAAGTCAGGATCTGAACGCGTCATTGAAGAGGTGGCTCTTTAGCTTGAATTTGAAGAGGGCTAGAGAGGGTGCTTGGCATATAGACAAAGGTAAGCTGTTCCAGGCATGGGGTGCAGCGAGGTGAAAGGAGCGAAGTCGGGAGTCAGCGGTGCGGGTGAAAGGCATAGAAAGAAGTAGTTTGTTAGCGGAGCGAAGTTGCCGAGTGGGGATATAGGGAGAAATTAGAGATGAGAGGTATTGAGGGGCTGTAGAGTGAATACATTTATAGGTCAGCAGGAGGAGTTTGAATTAGATGTGGGCTTGGATGGGGAGCCAGTGAAGCGACTTGAGAAGAGGAGTGATGTGAGCATGGCGAAACTGGCAGAAGATTAGTCGAGCAGCATAATTTTGTACAGATTGAAGGGGGAAGAGATGGCTCACGGGGAGACCAGCAAGGAATATGTTGCAATAGTCGAGGCGAGAGGAGATTAGGGAGTGGACAAGTGTTTTGGTAGTGTGTTCAGACAGGAAGGGCGGATTTTGTTGATGTTGAAGAGAAGGAAGCGGCAGGTCTTCGCTAAGAGCTGGATATGTGTGGAGAAGGAGAGAGAGGTGTCAAAGATAATCCCCAGATTGCGGGCTGAGGGAACAGGGAGGATCGTGGATCCATCCACTGAGACTGAGAAAGGGGGAAGAGGAGGGGAGGAGTTGGGGGGAAAGATGAGGAATTCAGTCTTGGCCATGTTCAATCTCAGGCGGCAAATTTGATTACCTCACTCGGTATTTCTATTTCCAGGTAATTTACGAGTGTGTTAAAAAGCAGCGGATCCAGCACAGATCCCTGGGGTACTCTATTCACCTTTCTCCATTGGGAAAATTGGTCATTTAGCCCTACCCGCTGATTCCTATCTTTTAACCAGTTCCTGATCCACAATAGTACACTGCTTCCTTTCCCATGACTTTTTTTTTCATAACATTCTTTATTTCTTAACAGAGAAAACAATTTGACCAAATGCATAATACCTTCCAAAGGTCATCTTTACATATCTGCTAGGTAGACAAGGATTGCATGAACTGAAGCAAGAATGTCCATCAGTCCGGCACTGCTGCACGCAGGAAATGCTTGGAGTGCTATACATCATTATATTTAAGCATTAAAACATTTAACCTTGTGGATAGCAAATAACTCAAATATTCTGTCTTAATCCGACTTAGCTGGAGAGTGAAAAAGAAAAAAAGAGGAAAAACAAAATAAATCCAACCAAAGAAGTAATAAGGCTCCTAAACAGTCAAATTATATAACCAAAATAACTAAACCATTACTAAAAATCAGGTCAGTCTCTTCAAGGTTCAGGCCTCACAAATTAGTGTAGTAGTAGTAGAAACCATCCCAGGACTAGGAACTGAAATTTGTAAATCTCAAATGTGCAAGATAAGCAACCACTATGACTGGTGATGCCATTCTTAAGTGTTCTTTTCACAGATAACCAAAACGTGACCTCTTTTTTTCTCTTCCAACCAAACCAGGCAATTTTATGTAACCTAACATCCTAAATTGTGAATGTGTCTCTATGGCACAAGTAGGTGGTGGGATGGGTGAGAGCCGGAGGGCAGATGGAGGTAACTAACAACTCAGAACTGCTGTGCCATCAAAGAGTATTATTATCCCCGCCTTCCTTTATTTATTTAGAAGAATTTATGTTCCTCACTCTCTACTAGGCAGATTACAATAAAAAACATAACAACTGCATCCATCAACACGACATCGACATAAAACAAAACTCGTATCAGACTGCTGCTGCCCGCGCTAAATAAAGATGCCTAACAGCCAAAAAGAAAAACTCGGAGATCCTAAACCAGAAGAAAAGTTGGGAAGGCTTGCCGAAATAAGTGTGCTTTTAATTTTTTTTTGAAACAATAAAATTTCAAAAATGTTTCATAGCTCAGCCGGTAAGGCACTGCATAATTTAGGAGCTGCCTTCGAAAACATCCTATCTCAAAGTGCCTGGAAATGCACAGGGCAGAAGAATGGAACATCCAAAAGCGAGGCATCTTCTGATCGCAAAACACGGGGAGGACAGTAGGCTGGGGGAAAAAGGCAAATAGCAAAAAGAAAAGCTTACAAAAAATCCCCTTCTAGAAAAGCAACACGGAACAACCCAGCACCTTAGCCAGCAAAATAAAACAAAAATATCCTTTTTTTAAAAGACATCAGGCAGAGCACTTGATGTGTAAAAAAAGAAAAACTAAAGCCTGAAAAATTACCCCAGCGGTGGCATAATTTCAAATGAGGGGCCCCTAGCAAGATTTTGCTGAAGGCTCCCATGATGATGATGGTGGTGATGATGAAAGGGACTCCTCTTCCCAACATCCCCCCAACTATTCTCCAGCTGCAGCCCCCAAAACGTGGGACCCCTTTTACAAATATTTAGCTTCAGCTATTTACCACACTGCTTAAAGGAATAGAATGGGCCATGCAGCAGATAACTGGAGCTAAGTGTTAGTAAAAGGGGTCCCTAAAGACAGAGCATAGCAAACATAACTTACTCTTGAAAAAATTGCCACGCCACCTCCCTCAGTGACAGCCACCTGCAGCTAGAGTGGTGCATAAATGCCTCAGCTCCTGCTACCGGGCTAAAGTTTTCTGCAGCTGTTATTGCAAGACTTCAGCCTGGCAGTGGGAAGTGAGCAAGGGGGGCGCGAGGCCATGTGTGGAGACTCGGTCTGGGACCTCATTTGCATAATGTTAACATGCACTAACGTTTAGTAAACATGCCTCTTAATGAATGTATGGATAAAGAAAGACTACCAGATTTCTACATTACTATATTCCAGTGCCAACCGCCAGGCACATTAGAAAGTACTACAAACACTGCCCATTTAGAACCCATCAGAGTAACAATAATTACACCCCCCCAAAAATCAATCCTAATTCATCCAAAAAATACTTTGATTTCTACTTTGTAAAGGAACCCCACCTAACTCCCACAAATCACCACAAGGTGAATGAAATCTACACCGTTAAGTCCCTCAATTTTTGTTGGATCACTCACCGTGAACAGGAACCTTCCTGCTCTCGAAGAGAGCCCTCCTTTTTAATCCTTAATTGTCCATTGACCATAGTCAACACTAGACATTTCCCACTTAGCTTGAGTTGAACTTGGTGAATTTGTTCCTCTAAACGGAATGTCCGTAATCTTTTTACTCCACAAGCAGAAGGAGCTCTTTTTACTCCTCAAGCAGAAGAAGCTTCCTCCTCAGCTGTCATACACTTCTCCCAATAATGCAGAGGAGAGCTATTCCCGTCGTACAAGATCAAATGGAAATGATCACCCCGTAAGGTTCACGCTACACCAATCAGTGTTTCAAGCCATGTGGCTTCCTAGCTCTTCTTCAGGCGAATGAACCTTATCCCCAATGGGTTCCAATTTTATACCGAGAAAGTAATGTCAGAAAACATCGTTGCCCCTCCCGTCCCTAAACTCGCAACCACTCAGAACCGCAAATCCCACCAGTCAATCTCCATATTCATGCCCTCCGGGGCCAATGAACGTAAGCGAAAAATCCATTGTTGCTCTTTCAAATGTAATCTTGCATTGAGATCACCTCCCATGGCCAACGGGGGAATGACATCCAGAATCCTCCAATTAAGATCTTGAAATGTATGACCCATTGCTTGGCAGTGCGGAACCAATGGTTGGGCATTTAGAACCCATAGCAAACCCGCCGTATCATAACAGTACTACCAGGACTCACAAAGCACCAAACCCTACCTATCAAAAGGCAACACTGCAAATATTAAACCAATACATCTCAGAGAGTGGAGGAGTAGCCTAGTGGTTAGAGCAATTGCCTAGTACCCAGAAGATCAAGGGTTCAATTCCCACTGGCACTCCTTGGGCAAGTCACTTTACACTCTATTGCCTCGGAAGAAAAAAGGCCTGGCATTCTACCTCAGGTGATACATTGCTAAGAAAACCCAGAGGTAGCTGGGTTGCTATGAGTCAACACTGACTTGATGGCACTAAAAAAAAAATCTCAGAGAATACCAATACATCTCCTACTGGGGAAAGAAAACAAGTGGTACTGTCAAATATAAATTACATAAATAGAATACCTCAACTCAGTTGCACCATCAGAACACAGACCATCACCAAACAAGGGATCTCAGTTTCAAAATAGGAAGACAATAATTAAACTGAGAACCCCAAAACCAAAACTTGGAATGTACAACACTGCAGAAATAAAACTATAAATTAATTTCCTCTTGTACTAAACAAAATGCAGACATTAAAGGTACACATTTCCTAGAGCTGACATATTCCAGTTAATAAATTCAAAATAAAAAAGTATTTTTCTATGTTTTGTTGTTTGTGCATTTTGTTTTTCAGTTGCAATTGCTCCAGTCACTTTCTTCTGGTTTCTTCTTGTCTTCTGTTAACTCTCCATTGTCTGCTGTCCATTTGTCCTTTCTTTTAGTTTTTTCCATTCTTTCTCTACATTTGCTTTAACATACTGATCTTTCTGCTTTTGCTCTTTCCTCCATCTCTTTCTTTATTCCTTTTTCATCCACTCAAATTTTACCCCTCCATCCTCAATCCCCACTTACTCTCCCAATACCCAGCCAATCGTAGATTTTTTCTTCCCTCCCACACAAAATATTTTCCCCTTCTCCATTTCACTCTCCCAGTCCCATCCCATTCTAGTCCTCCCCAACATCAGCTCCCTTCTATTTCCAGCCCCAGCCAGCATCTGCTCCCTTCTAGTCCCCGCATCAGCCCATTTCTAGTCCTATACTAGCCCCTCCATCAGTGCATTTCCAATACAAGCCCCCCATCAGCCCATTTCCAATACAAGCCCCCATCATCCCATTTCCAGTCCTATCCTAGCCCCTCCATCAGCCCATTTCCAGTCCTAACTCCCCCCACAATCAGCCCATTTCTTGTCCTAGCTCCCCCATCCATTTCCAGTCCTATCCTAGCCCCATCATCAGCCCATTTCCAGTCCTAGCGCCCCCCACTCAGCCCATGTCCAGTCCTAGCTCCCACCCCCCCCCCCCCAATTTCCAGTCCAAGCCCCGCTCCCCATCAACTATTTCCGGTCCTAGCTCCCCCCCCCTCCACTCAGCCCATTTCCAATCCAAGCCCCCCCCTATGAGCCCATTTCCAATCCTAGCCCCTCCATCAGTCCATTTCCAATCCAAGCTCTCCCAAACAGCCCATTTCCAATTCTAGCCCCCCATCAGCCCATTTCCAGTCCTATCCTAGCCCCTCCATCAGCCCATATCCAGTCCTAGCTCCCCCCACTCTGCCCATTTCCAGTCCAAGCCCCCCTCCCCATCAGCTATTTCCCGTCCAAGCCCCCCTCCACTCAGCTTATTTCCAGTCCTAGCACCCCCACTCAGCCCATTTCCAGTTCAAGCCCCCCTCCACTCAGCCCTTTTCCAGTCCTAGCTCCCCCACAGTCCATTTCACGTCCACGCCCCCTCCCCATCAGCTTTTTCCAGTTCAAGCCCCCCTCCAAAGCCCATTTCCAGTCTACGCTCCTCCCCCACAGACCATTTCCATTCCAAGCCCCCCTCCCTATCAGCTATTTCCAGTTCAAGGCCCCCCCCCTCCACAGCCGTGCAGGCACGCTCCCCAGCGTCCATTAGGAAAGCTTTTGGGAGCATCTCACTGCGCTGTGTCGCTGCCTTCCCGCCTTTCCAACTCTCCCTCTTCAGTTTTCCGTTTTTCGTTTTCCGTGGAGCCGACAAGCAGCAAACCCTGTAACCGCAGAAATTGTTCTTTTTGTGGTCGCGTTTTCCTTCACCGTCGACGCCTATACCGGTACTACCGGTCTTTTCTTCATTTCTTACTACTTTTCCTTAAAAGAAAAAAGAAAAAAAATAATTCTTCTGTTTTGAGGGTCTGTCCCCTCTAGGTGCCAGGCGCCATTTTGGCCACTAGGCCCTCTTTTCTTCTAAATTGGAGAAATCAACTAGTGGTTTCAAAAAATGTTTAAAGCGTAGAGGTACCATTTCTGCAACCAACACCCATGACTGGTGTCTTAAATGTTTAGGTCCTGACCATTCACCATCGGAGTGTCTCCTCTGTAGAAAGATGACCAAGAGATGCCTGCAGAACAGAGCTGCAAAACTCGGCACCCTCTTTGCCGCAGATGCGATGTTCATTGCATCGATGTCTTCCAGGGCTTCATCTTCCTCCCATGAATCTCAGGTAACTAAACCCAGGTCTTCCAAGACCAGCTGGTCCTCAAAGGGTAGATCTCCTTCGAAGCATCAAGATGCTACTAGCACTGCCCTTGAGGAATACATACCGGCAAAACAACCCCGGTGGGAGGCCCCGGCCTCCAAAGCACTAACGAGGCTCCAGGATGTTCCCGAAGCTTCCACATCGGAGGAACTCCTGGTGCCATGTTCTGGTGTCGTGGCCTGTTCCACCGGTACCGACATCCAGGCATCGGCAGGGGCTATGGATCAGTGCATCCTGGCCATAGAACGCAGTCTAGCGGCTCAGCAGCCTCGGTACCGCTAAGACCACTTCATATGGTTCTGCAGTCATCAGTACTGGTACCGACTACGCCTGCTTTAACCGATGTGCTTCCCCCCATGCCGGCTCTTGAATCAATATCCGGTATTGAGGGACCGGTATCGAGACAGTCCGATGCCGACTTCGATCGATACCAGCATCAAGCAATGCAATAGTACCCGGCACGGAGATACTTCGAGTCCTCCGATTCCGATGACTCTGCCGATACCGGAGAGATTCTACCAGAGGATCCCTCTCCTTCTCCTCAGCAAAGGATGTCTCCTCCGGAGGACATGTCATTTCAGGATTTCATACGTGATGTAGCCAAAGGACTTTCAATCACGGTGACTCCTGAGAAAGAACCGAGAGCATAAGAATTAGAAATTCTTCAATACCTGGCAGCTCCTAAAGAAGCTGCAACTCTTCTCATTCACTGGATCTTGCATGATCTCATGTTAAGAATGTGGGAAGCTCCTTTAACGGTGTCTCTACACTCTCAGAGATGCGATACCATGTACCGAGTTCCACAATGCCCTGGGTTTCAAAAGACTCAACTACCACACCATTCAATGGTAGTGGAATCGGCGATGCGTAGGATCAAGAGTGCTAAAACGCATTCTTCCAGTCCTCCAGGCCGAGAATCGAGGACACTCGATGCCTTTGGGCGTCGATGCTTTCAATCCTCGATGCTATCAGCCAGGATCAGCTCTTACATTCTCTACATGGGAATGTTTCTTAAAGAGGTTACAAGGGATTTAGAGCTCATGGCTCCACTTCTCCTTGATGACAAAAGAACAGACTTCCTCACTTTGGTCAAACATACCCAGAATGTGTCTAAGTTCATGAATCGTGCAACCTTTGATTGCTTTGAGTGCATTAGCAGAACTTCTGCTATTTCCATCGGTGCATGTCACATTGCCTGGCTTCAGGCATCAGATTTAGAACAATGGGTGCAAGATAAGTTAGGGAATATTCCTTGTACAGGAGAAAATCTATTTGGCAAGGATTGGCAAGACAAGACTAATCAGATTGAGTCTGAAAATACCACCTTGAACAGATTGTCAGAGGCTACAGCCAACCCAGAAAAAAAGAAGACATTTAAAAAACCCTTTTTCAACAAGAAATTCTACCCATCTTACACCCAGGCTGGCCACTGTCCATTTCATGCTCCCCAGAAGGGGCAACAGCAACCCAGACAGCAAAGAAAAGCTCAAATTCCCAGAGCTCAAGAGCTCAACCAGCTCAGCAGACTTAGCCTCCTCAGGGGCTTTGACTCCTTCCTAGAGAACTTGGTCAACCTGCTCCTGAAAGGTCCAGAACCTCTCACCATCCATGGCAGACTTTGCCATTTTGCCAGAAGATGGCAACAAATAACATCAGAAAACTGGACCCTTTCCATTGTATGAGAGGGGTACAAACTTCATTTTCACAGTATGCCCCCTCTCACCATAACAAGGCAGTTCAAATCTCAGGGCCCCTCCACCACTCTCTTGTCTCAAGAGGTCACCTCACTACTGGCTCAGGGAGCAATAGAAGAGGTACCCATATCCCAAAAGGGCTTGGGGTTCTACTCCCCCTACTTCCTCATTCCAAAGAAAACAGGGGGATACAGACCCAAACTGGACCTCAGAGAGTTAAACAAGTATCTGTTCCGAGAAAAGTTCAAAATGATCTCCCTCGGAACACTTCTCCCTTATATTCAGAGCCAGGATTGGCTATGTTCTCTCGATCTAAGGGATGCATACACGCATATCCTCATCCACATAGATCACAGGAGGTTTCTTTGATTCCTTTTTCAAGGAAGGCATTACCAGTACAGGGTTCTTCCTTTCGGACTGGCTTCTGCCCCAAGAGTCTTCACAAAATGCATGGCAGTAGTAGCAGCATTCCTAAGAACTTTGGGAATATTCGTCTTTCCCTACTTGGATGACTGGCTCATCTGAGCAGCTCCAGAAGCCAGCTTCGCTCTCTCCTGCACAATGCAGATTCTGCAGTACTTGGGATTGGTCATAAACCTTCCAAAATCTCACCTCACCCCTTCTCAATCTCTAGAGTTCATAGGGGCTTGTCTAGACACAAGGCAGTCAAAGGCTTTCCTGCCACAGCCACATTGTCTTTGAATACTTCAGCTGGCATCTCAAGCAGCAGTAAAAACCATGTTAACTGCTCGAGAAATGCTTCAGTTGCTGGAGCATATGGCATCTACTGTACATGTGGTTCCCTATGATCGACTCCACATGCGAGCAGCCCAGTGGACCTTAACTTCTCAGTGGACCCAGGCTTCGGGTCGCGTGACAGACAAAATCAGAAATTCGACACGTCTCATTTCGTCCCTACAGTGGTGGCAGTCACTGGAAAACCTTCTCGTAGGCTTTTCTTTCCAGCAGCCACTACACCAAGCCACCTTGATGACAGATGCATCCAAGTTAGGCTGGGGGGCTCACTTGGACAATCTCTCCACACAGGGTTGTTGGACCCAGCAGGAGGCTTTTCTTCATTTAAACATCCTGGAACTCAGAGCCATCTTCTATGCTCTTCAGGTTTTTCAGGCCCACCTCAGCTACAAGACGGTTCTGATCCAAACCGACAATCAAGTAGCCATGTTCTACGTGAACAAGCAGGGTGGAACAGGTTCTCAAGCATTGTGCAACGAAGCTTTACGCCTCTGTGCCTTTGCCAGGAATCTTCAAATCCATCTTCTAGCGGTGTATCTTCCAGGCACACAAAATCTTTTAGCAGACAAACTCAGTCGAGTACTGCTGCCACACGAGTGGTCTCTTCATCAAGAGCAAGTTACTCTAATTTTTCAGATCTGGGGAACCCCAAAGATAGACCTCTTTGCAAGTCCTCAGAATGCCAAACTTCCCCGATTCTGCTCCAGAATTCCGGCTCAGAACTGTCAGGCAAGGGATGCATTCCACCTCCACTGGGGTCAAGACTTTTTATGCCTTCCCACCCATTCCCCTCATTCCCAAAACTCTGTTCAAGCTTCAGAGGGACAGGGGCCATATGATCCTCATAGCCCCACGTTGGCCACGACAAACGTGGTCTCCTCTGCTTCTACGTCTCTCTCAAGCCAGACCTCTGGAGTTGGGATATGCCCCAGATCTGCTTTCCCAGGAAAACGGGACGCTACTGCACCCGAATCCTCAGTCTCTATACCTCAGGGCATGGCTCCTCAGAGCCTAGAATTCCAGGATATCAACCTTTCTCAACAGGTAAAGGATATCCTTCTGGCTTCAAGAAACCTTCCACAAGGCGAGCCTACGCCTTCAAATGGAAAAGATTTTCTATTTGGTGTTCTAAAAGGAGTTAACCCCTTTTCACTGCCAGTGGAGCCGTTACTTGAGTATCTGCTCCATTTATCATCCTCTGGTCTTAAGACCAATTCAGTAAGAGTCCACCTTAGCGCCATTGCTGCTTTTTACAAGCCCTTAGATGGACAACCTATTTCCTCTCATCCTCTTGTAGCAAGGTTTATGAGAGGACTACTCTTAACTAAACCTCCCATTAAGCCACCACCCATGGCATGGGATTTAAATCTTGTCCTTAGGCAACTCATTAAACCGCCCTTCGAACCGCTAGCCACTACATCCCTAAAGTTTCTTTCTTGGAAAGTAATCTTTCTAATTGCGCTCACTTCCGCGAGACACATCAGTGAGCTCCAGGCTTTAGTGGCTGATCCTCCTTATACAAGGTTCCACCATGATAAGGTAGTTCTTAGAACTCACCCACATTTTATGCCAAAGGTGGTTTTGCCTTTTCATTTAAACCAGTCAGTTTACCTTCCTGTATTTTTCCCTAAGCCTCACACTTCCAATGCTGAAAGGAATCTACACACTCTAGATTGTAAAACAGCTTTGGCCTTTTACCTGCAGAGAACTAAGCAACATAGAAAATCTTCTCAGCTCTTTGTTGCCTTTGACTCTAGTCATCTTGGATTACCAGTTTCCAAATGAACTCTGTCCAAATGGATTGCAAATTGCATATCCTTTGCTTAGAAACATAGAAACATGATGACAGAAAAAGACCACATGGCCTATCTAGTCTGTCCTTCCATATCAACAACTACAACAGTCCACTTTTTACCTTTAGAGATCCTCTGTGTTGGTCCCATGCTTTTTTGAATTCAGTTACTGTCCTCATCTCTACCACCTCCACTGGGAGACTATTCCATGGATCCACTACTCTTTCCGTAAAGAAATATTTCCGCATATCACTCCTGAATCTATCTCCCTTCACCCTCATCCCATGTCCCCTCATAGCAGAACTTGCTTTCAATTGAAAGAGGCCCTCTCCCTGAACATTTATGCCACGGAGGTATTTAAACATCTCAATCATATCACCTCTATCCCGCCTTTCCTCTAAGGTGTACATATTAAGATCCTTAAGTCTGTCCTCATATGCTTTATAATGAAGCCCACTAATCATTTTAGTAGCCACCCTCTGCACTGACTCCATCCTGTTCACATCCTTTTGAAGGTGCGGTCTCCAGAATTGCACACTATACTCCAAATGAGGTCACACCAAAGACTTATACAGAGGCATTATCACCTCCTTTTTTCTGCTAGCCATTCCTCTCCGTATGCACCCAAGCATCCTTCTAGCTTTTGCCGTCGCCTTTTCAACCCGTTTAGCTACTTTAAGATTATCAGACACAACCACGCCTAGATCCCGCTCTTCTTTAGTGGACAAAAGTACTTCACCTCCTATACTGTATTGCTCCCTTGGATTGCTGCAGCCCAAATGCATGACCTTACATTTTTTAACATTGAATCCCAGCTGTCAAATTCTAGACCATTCTTCAAGCTTAGCTAGATCCCTCCTCATGTTATCTATACCTTCCTGGGTGTCTACTCTATTGCAGATTTTGGTATCATCTGCAAAGAGGCAAACCTTACCCGACAGCCCTTCTGCTATATCACTAACAAAGATGTTAAAAAGAATTGGACCAAGGACAGATCCCTGGGGCACACCACTGGTAACATCCTTCTCCTCAGAGTGAGCTCCATTTACTTGTACTCTTTGTCGCCTCCCACCCAACCAATTTCTAACCCAAGCAATAACTTTAGGGTCCATCCCTAGGGTGCTCAGTTTGTTTATAAGTCGCCTGTGAGGAACAGTGTCAAAGGCTTTATTGAAATCTAAATACACCACATCTAGAGCTCTCCCTCTGTCCAACTCCCTGGTCACCCAGTCAAAGAAATCAATCAGATTTGTCTGACAAGACCTGCTTCTGGTGAATCCATGCTGCCTCGGATCCTGTAATCCGCTGGACTCCAGAAACCTCACTATTTTCTCTTTCAGCAGCGTTTCCAATAATTTACTCACCACCGAAGTTAAACTAACCGGCCTGTAGTTTTCAACCACATCCTTACTTCTGCTTTTGTGTAAAGGCACCACATGAGCCTCTCTCCAGTCCTTTGGCACCACTCCAGACTCCAATGAGGCATTGAAAAGATCAGTCAGTGGAGTTGCTAGAACGTCCCCAAGTTCCCTCAGTATTCTAGGGTGTATCCCATCCGGTCACATCGCTTTGTCTACTTTAAGTTGAGCTAGTTTCTCATGAACACAGTCTTCTGAAAATTGTTCAAGATGTCCCTTGCTTCTGTTCCTATTTGTGGGTGTTTTCTGAGGTCCTTGCTCCTGGTTCTTCATCTGTGAACACAGAACAAAAATATTTGTTAAGCAATTCCGCTTTATCCTTATCAGCTTCTACATATTCCCCCCCTGCACCCTTGAGTCTGACAATACCACTTTTGCCCTTCCTCTTCTCACTAATATATCTGAAAAATGTCTTATCCCCCCATTTAATTGCATTGGCTATTTCCTCCTCCTTTTGAATCTTTGCCTTCTTGACTACTTTGCTAGCTTCTCTAAGTTTTTCCAAATACAGATGCCTGTCTTCCTCTCTCTGTGATCTCTTGTATTTCATGAAGGCCTCCTTCTTTTTCTTCACTTTTTCAGCTACTTTTTTTCGAAAACCATAGCGGTCTCCTTTTCCTTTTGCCTTTATTTACCATTTTAACAAAAAGGTTGGTTGCCCTTAAAATACCCCCTTTCAGTTTTGCCCACTGTTTTTCTACATCCCCCAGCTGTTCCCATCCCACTAACGACTTCCTGAGGTATTGGCCCATCTTCGCAAAGTTAGTCTTCCTAAAGTCTAAGATCCTCACCTCGGAATGGATCCTAACAGCCCTAGTCCTAATACTGAACCACACCATCTGGTGATCACTGGATGCAAAATGATCTCCCACTACAACATCAGAAATACTTTCACCATTGGTAAGCACCAAGTCCAGTATGGCCCCTTCATGTGTGGGGTCTGTTACCAATTGCCTGAATAGTTCTCCCTGTAGAGAATCCAGGATCTCCTTACTTCTAGATGATACTGCAGCAGGAATGTGCCAATCAACATCTGGCATATTGAAATCTCCTATCAGTAGCACGTCCCCTTTCCTAGCAATGCTGCGTATGTCTTCAATTAACTCTGTCCACCTCTTCCTCTTGTGAGTGAGGTCTGTATATCACACCAATGCAAATAGATTTCTCTTTCCCTCTTTCTAGTTTAACCCACAATGCCTCCTCTCTCCCTTTTAAGCTCTGTAATTCCAAAGCTTTAATAGTAGTTTTTACATATAGTGCCACTCCTCCTCCCCTTCTTCCTACCCTGTCCTTTCTGAATAAAGTATAGCCAGGTATAGTTACATCCCAGTCATGGTTTTCTGTGAACCATGTTTCTGTAACTGCCACTAAATCCAAGTCAGCCACTCCCACCAAAGCTTCAACATCAGGGATCTTATTTCCCATGCTACGGGCATTTATACACACTGCTTTCCATATGTTACCCCTGTTACCCATTTCCATAAAGGTATTTAATGTATCACCTACCCTGGGGGCTTTCACTTACCTGGGGACTTTCTTCACCTATCCCCAACGAATCTAGTTTAAAGCCCTCTTCAGTAGATTAGCCAGTCTACTACCAAAGATGCGTTGACCTTTCTTGGACAGATGGATGCCATCTCTGCTCTGCAACCCTTGGAACAGCATCCCATGGTCTAGGAAACCAAAACGCTCTCGATGACACCATCCACGCAGCCATGCATTCATCTCCAGGATGCGAGCCTCTCTGCCTTGGCCTTTACCCTCAACAGGGAGGATTGAAGAGAACACCACCTGTGCACCTAACTGCTTCACCCTCTGTCCCAGAGCCATGAAGTCACTTTTGATACGTTCCGAGGTATACCTGGCAGTATCATTTGTTCCAAAATGGATTAGCAACATTGGGTAATAGTCAGTGGGCTTGATGAGTCTCGGCAAACTCTCCATAACATCTTGGATTTTGGCACCAGGCAGACAGCATACCTCTCTGGACATCAAGTCTGGTCGGCAGATGGACGCCTCAGTACCCCTCAGAAGAGAGTCTCCAACCACCACTACCCTTTGTTTCCTTCTGGTCACTGATTCTGCAACTTTGGGGTACTTGAACTGTGGTTCTTCCCTTTCCAGGGATGCTTTCACCTCCTCCACTTCCAGGGCTGCATAATGGTTCTTCAATTCAAGGGCTGGACAAGTTGGATTGGTGATTTTGCAGGCCCTGGTGACTTGTGTCCAACCATCGACATTCTGTTGGCACCCATCTTCTCCTGTGCTGGAGAGCTTGGTTGCTGCAAGAAGCATCTCATCAATGTACTTCTCACTGTCTTGAATGCTCCTCAGCCTCGCCACCTCCTCTCTGAGTTACTCCACTTGTTTCCTCAGAGCTTCAGCATGCAGGCACCCTGCACATGGAACTGGTCCTTCAACTGGCATTAGGACCTCTGTCTGGACTGAGGCAGAAGCTGTAACGGGGGCAACAGCTTTAGCAATATGATTTTTCCTAGCCATTGTTCGGTTCGTGGAGCTTAGGTATCTGTTAAAGCAAAAGAGAGAGATCTACCAAGTACCAGCCGATTTCCCAGCTGTCCTTTCAGAGAAAAAGCAGTTAAATCTCTTTAATTATATTCAAAATGTGCTGGTCCAATTCTCTGTGATTTGTTAAAGGGGAGGTGCCCTATAAAGCAAGACTGCTCACTAGGGGTGGGTGGGTCGGGGTGGGTAGGGAGGGAACTAACACCTGATTAGGTGTTAGCAGTTTCCAAACCTGAGGAGGTTACTAGAGTTCAGCAACCTACTATGCTCAAGGAAGGTTCCCCTAAAGCACCAAAAAGAAAGTAACCTTGCTTTAAAAAATATACAAAAAACCCTTTGAAGAGCTCCCAATCAGAGAGCTAGCAATGTAATATAATAAAAACAAACAAACAAACCCTCAAATCCTTACTGTTTGTTGATCTGTAGAGCCATGGTTAGGAGAGTAAAGGACTTCCTCTTGAAGGTTATGTCACAGCTCACACTGTGAGAGCAGTGGCGGTCTCTATGGCTAACCTTCACTCAGTTTCCATTGACGACATCTGTAGAGCAGCCACTTGGGCTTCAGTACACACCTTTGCAGCCCACTACTGCTTAGACAAGGACTCCCGTCGGGTTGCTTCGTTTGATCAAGCTGTTCTACAGCATCTTTTTCAGACTTAGAACAACTCCTACCCGCCATCCCGGGTTTTGATGCCAGAGATCCATGGGATGAAGCATGACCCATCTCAACCTGGTTTTCGCAGCTTTCTGGGGTCATCTTCCTGGCATCTCTCAGCTGGGGAGTCCCCATATGTGAAGACTACATTCTTGCTTGTTACTGGAGATAGCGTAGTTACTCACCTGTAACAGGTGATCTCCGGGAACAGCAGGAATTAAGTCTTCACTAACCCATCCACCTCCCCTAGGAGTTGTCTCTCTTTCTCTATCTCTCTCTCTCTCTCCTTCTCTCCTTTGTCTCAGCTATAAGCTCAACTGAAGAGGAAAGTTGGGAAGGCAGCAACGCAGCTGCAGTGGGATGCTCCCAAAAGCTTTCCTATTGGATGCTGGGGAGCATTCCTGTGCAGGATCCGTCGGTACCGACAATATCCATATGTGAAGACTTAATTCCTGCTGTTCCTGGAGATCACCTGTTACAGGTGAGTAACTACGCTTTCATGTTTATTCGTTCCACTACATTCATTATAGATCTCTATCATTTCTCACCTCAGCAGTCTCTTCTCTAAGCTGAAGAGCCCTAACCTTTTAAGCATAGGGGTATCCTTCAATCCTCTTTATCAATTTGGCTGCCCTTCTCTATACCTTTTCTTATTCCACTATAACATTTTTAGATGCAGTGACCAGAACTGCATGCAATAATCAAGGTATAAGTGCAGCATGGAGCAATTTCCATTCCTTTCCTTATGATTTCTAGCATTCAGTCAGCTTTCCTGGCCATAGCTGCATACTGAGCAGAGGATTTCAATGTATGATGATGCCGAGATTCTTTTCCTGGGTGGTGATTCTTAAGGTGGAACCTTGCAGCATGTAGCTATTCTTTGGGTTGTTCTTCCCCACATGCATAACTTGCACTTGTCCACTTTAAATTGAAAGAATCTCTTTGCATGACCCACTCTTGACCAGGCATCACCAGGTAGCAAAATTCAACCTTGACTGTTTGGCTCCAGTTCTCTAAAATTAATTAAGGAATGAAATCACACAGAATTATATCAGTGACAGTACTACTAAAGCTTTAGCGAAGGAATTTGGGCCTGCAAACCTGAGCAGTTGTCCTATAATTCCTACTCCACCTAGGCCATACTACTTCTTTTATTAGGAAAAAACTGCTTCATGGTACAAATTTGTCTTATCACTGTATGTTATGCTTTGCACTAATTTTTTGTTTACATGGTACAAGTCAAGCCAAACACTACATGTTTTAGGTCACGCTGCTTCTGCAAAATATGACCTTGGCTTCTATACACATATCTCTCTTCAGGCTGCTAATGAATTCCAAGCTGCCAGGCTTCAGGCTGTTCTTATTTTCCATATTAACTCTTTCAGAGGGCCCTGGTACCACACTTAAAGTTCCTGTCAACATAAATTACATTTGCCATTTGGATGCCCAGTCACCCAGTTTCTCAAGGTCCTCCTGCAATTTTTCACAATCGTCTTTGTTTCAACAGCTTTGAATAATGTTGTCTCATCTGCAAATTCGATCACCTCGCTCGTTGTTCCCCTTTACAAGTCATTTATGAATATGTTAAAAAGTAGCAATCCCAGCACAAATCCTCCACTGAGAAAATTAACTATTTAGCCCTACTTTCTGCTTTCTGACTTTTAACCAGTTCCCAATCCATAACAGGACACTGCCTCCTATCTTTATCACACCCCTCTTTTTCTTCCTCTCCTCTATTGTACATATTTAGGTTCCTAAGTCAGACTTTGCACCATTTTGGTGCTTTCTTCTGGACTGCTTCTACTTATTATCTTCTTTGGAGATGCATCTTCCAAAACTAGACACAATACTCAATATGAGGTCTCACCATCAAGATCTCTCTTTATATCAAAAGTTAGGAGGACTACCTACAAACCTGCTTCATCCTGCTCATTGGGGTACTAGCTAGATAAGTCATTCATAAATGTAAGTTGCGATTATTTAATTTAATGTAATAGTTTCTTATATTCTGTGTCAACCCTACTATGGGCAGAGCTCAGAGCAGATTACATTAAATTGTCAAGACATTATGGAGGGTTTTTTTAGAAGTTCTATTCATGAGTTGAATGTCTGAAAACAAGCATTTAGATGTGGAAATCATGGAGACATCCCTGGAGCCATTTTAGAAAGCCGGGTCTATAGACATCCTCTGTACAAGAACTTCCATGGAGCATGGTGGAGACATACCCTGGACAGAGCAAGGGAGTTGCACATTGCAATGTAATTTCATAATGACGTAAGCACATCAGGCCTTGGTTGTTGAGGTGCCCATGCCTCTACCTGTCCCTGATCACGCATAAGGTACAAAAAAGTGCTTGTTTCATGATTGCAACGCTTCCAGGGGGAAGAGCAAAATGAACTTACACTGCTGTGGTTAATAATTTCCTGGCCAAAGAAACCTGCCTGTAAATACATACTCCATATTACTGGCCTGCCATCACACATCCAGGCCTTTGGAGCCGTGAATGCCTTTTTTCCATGTGTTCATTCGGCAGAATAGTTTAGGGCAGGTATTCTTAACTCTGTCCTTGGGATACTCCTAGCCAGTCAGGTTTCCAGAATAACCGCAGTGATAGCATGAGAAAGATTTTCATTCAATGGAGGCAGTGTATGCAGATCTTTCTCATGCATATTCATTGTGGTTATCCAGAAAACCTGACTGGCTAGGTGTGTCCTGAGGACTGGGTTGAGAATCCCTGGTTTAGGGGGAGGAATTGAGATTTTGCAAGCCTCAATAGATCATAGTTCTCTAATTGAAGTATAGTTCTGAATGAGGTTTGGCATATAGGACGGTGCAATGCCCACTCTGATTATAAAGATCAATAATAGAGACCTAAAATAGATTCTTCCTGTGATGGGAAACCAGTGAAGATTTTCAAGGTAGGGTGAAGTCCCATCTGAAGGGTCTGAAAATCAATTTGGGTGCCGTATTTTGGAAGATTTGTAATCGGCTAGTCTGCTGTTTAGCCAGTCCAAAGTAGACTATATTACAATAATCTAAACTGGGGATAATAACTGCTTGGACTATTTTATGAAAATGGTCTATGGTGAAAAAGTCTTTTATTTGACATAGCGGTCTTAAGGAAAAGCTTTCTGGATAATGATGAGATCTGTCAGCTTTTAGTGAGACTGAAATTGATGAGAATGTCTTGTAATTTTATTTTGGTATTGTATTTTACTTTGACACTCTCAATGTTGAGAATACCTTGGGTTCCTGTCCTTAGAGTTAACCCATAGTAGTTGTCACCAGTAGTCGGCCCGTAGCTTAGGCATACAGGATAGACGGCCTGGGGACCCTTTATTGAAACACTGGAGCAATGCTTTAGGGTTGCATTGCCTCCTGGGAGTTGTAGTATTTTTCCCTTTTCAATAAGATGCAGTTGTGGTGCGAGTGGTACAGGCAATGACAGGCTTTTAATTCCCCTCCCAGGGCGGATTCAAACACAAAATAACTCAGGGCAAAAAGCCATACACTCTGGCACAAAATAAGAAAGGAAATAACAGCTTCTCAACTTAAATCCAAAGTTCCACGGTATTTACAGCATACAGTCACTTTGTATAAGCAAGGAAAATCCTGTGCTCTTCAACTGCCAGTTTAAACAGCTTTCACATCACCTGGCTCAGCACAGAGAAATTATATCATCTGTAACCATTAAAGTACAGTCCATTTGGTTATCTGATATTTCTTCTTCCTGAGGATCAATCAGCATTGACTCATGCTGATTCTCTGGTAAGTACAACTTCTGCTTGGTATACAACGTTTCCAAACTTCCACCCTCTATCTGTTCCTGAGGCTTCTCTATCAAGCCCTCCGTGAGATAGGGTTCAGTATTACCATATATTTTAGAATAGCAGAGAGGAGAGTCACACCCTTTAGGGTTTCTATAAGAGAACTTCTTATAACCACTTTTATCCTTATAGTAATTAGACAGCCTACCTTCTGGCTTAGAGACAGGGGAAAGTCCGTGCACAGCCTGGTCAGGAAGGAGTTTAAACTTCAGAGGTTTTCCTCTGTACTTTGGCTTCTCAACCTCTTCCTCTGACATGCAAATGTCCTCCACCGAATACCTTTCACCCCCTGGAGCTTGCAAGTGCTTCCCAGATAGCTTTACCGATAACGTTTCCCTCTGTGTGTCTTCCCAATAGGACAATTGCCTGGAGTTCTTGCCACAGGGTTTTTGGGCCCTGCTCCTCCAGTTATTCCTGCTGGTTACTTCCTGTATTTCTCTATCACTCTCAGAATCACAATCCTCTGAGTCACTCACGTACTTTCTCTCGTGTTTCCTTCCACACTGAAACACACATTGCTTCTGACTCTCAGACTTCAGCTCACTCAACTTTCCCAGCTGGGTCTGTCCAAGCTTTCTCTCTCTCTCTCTCATTCTTAAGTTCCTCTGCTCCTCCTGCTCTTTGCTTCCCGTGCTTCTCTTGCTTCCTTTGCTGCCCTTCACACTGAAACTCTAATGAGCGTTTCTTATATGTCTGGTTTGAAGCTAATCTAGCCCTTCCCCCTCTCAGGTGAAAACTATTGGGCTCAGGAG
Organism: Ichthyophis bannanicus; assembly: GCA_033557465.1. Lineage (NCBI taxonomy): Eukaryota > Metazoa > Chordata > Amphibia > Gymnophiona > Ichthyophiidae > Ichthyophis > Ichthyophis bannanicus. Next base: position 208,227,092 of record CM066043.1, on the reverse strand, counting down.
ATGGGGATTGTTTGCTAGCTGGGTGGGGCTGCTGCACTCGTGGCTGGGTTTGTTTATGTTGCTCCTGGCAACTGGGAGTCCTGTGCTTTGCTTTCCTGTCAGCAACAGACCTACTTCTCTCAAGTTCCTCTGTTTGTATGGCAAAGGACGTCTCTTCCCCATTACATAGTTTAGCTTTCTCAGGGTTAATTTTCAATTTGAGGGTTAACATCCAGTTGTGGATCAAACTAAAATAGTGAGACATAAATGCATGAAATGTATCTGTTGAAGAATTGACAGGAAGTAATACTATGATGTCATCTGCGTAAGAATAAGAAGAGGTTGTGGGTTCTAGGTCTCTGAGGTATATTTCCAAAGGGCTTAGGAATATATTGAACAAAATCAATGGCATAGGGAAACTCTGTGGCACTTCAGAGGTTAGTGACCAGGGTTCTGACAACTCATCTTTTCAGTATACCCTTTTTTTTAAAGTGCCTTCAAGTCAGTGCTGACTCCTGGGTTTTCTTGGCAAGGTATGACTGGAAGTAGATTGCCAGGCCTTTTTTTTCGAGGTGATGGAGGGTAAAGTGACTTGCTCAAGGCCACAAGGAGTGCCAGTGGGAATCAAACCCAGATCTCCTGGGTGGTAGGCTGATGCTCTAACCACTAGGCTACTCTCCCACTTCAGTATATGCTTACTAATCTGTTTCAAGAGGCTCTTGAACCAGTTTAGCACTTTGCTGGTAAGACCTAGTTTGCTTAGTGTTTCTAGAAGATCATGACTAATCATGTCAAAAGCTGAGGATAGATCTAGTTGCATGAAAATTGCAGGATCCCCTCTATCCATAATGGTCACTAGTAGAGACTGGGCTATGCCAGAATCAGAAGCTGGATTGAGAGTAATTTAATAGGTCATAATCATTAGGATGCTGTTGAAGTCTCTTAGCTACAACTGATTCTGTAATCTTTGCTAGGATAGGGATACTTGCTATTGGTCTGTAATTTTCAAATAATAGTGGATCTAAGTCTTTGTTCTTAAGTAATGGTTTCACAACAAACCAAATTTTGCATAGAACAGGGTATTGAACTTGGAAGATTATATGGGATACAATGAGTACTTTAAACAACTATTAATTATATACAAGCAGTGAAGGTGAATATGATGTAGTTATGTATGGATTGAGGGTATAGTCCAAGGGGGGGGGGGTTTAACCAAGATATGTTTGAATAGTACGCTTGTGGGGAGGGGTCTATTGTATTCTATAATGAGATGGAACTTCGTAGCTTTCTTATAGTCTGATATGTTTGATCAGTATGCTCATGGGGAGTAGCCATAGTATTCCATAAAGAACATGCTCATGGGGTGGTCCATTGTGTTCCATAATACGAAGGAACTTTGTAGCTTTCCTATGGTCTGATATGTTTGAACAGTATGCTTGTGGGTTGGGTCTATTATGTTGCATAATGAGATAAAACTTCGTAGCTTTCCTATAGTTTGATATGTTTGATCAGTATGCTCATGGCGGGGGGGGGGCATAGTATTCCATAAAGAGATGAGTCTTTATAGCTTTCCTATAGTCTGTTAGGTCGTTGATGGCTTGTATCATGGCGGGTAGTTCATTCCAGAGTTGGGGGGGGGTGTATATGGAGAAGGCTCTTTTGCAAATAGATTGTCTGGCTTTTATCTTGCTTGTTGGGATTTCCAAGGTGGTGGTATTAGATGTTCTTTTTGTTCTGGTCTGCTGTGTTTTATTGATCATTGGCTGAAGGATAGGAGGTGATAAGTTGTTGATTATTTTGAAGATTATTGTTAAGGTCTTGTATTTGGATCGTACATTGACTGGGAGCCAGTGTAGTTGTTGACGTGTGGGGGTAATATGGCTGTATCTTGCTGTTCCAGTAATCATTCAGGCTGCAGAATTTTGCACCAGTTGTAGAGGGAGAATTGTTGATCCTAATAGGATTTTCATCTTGGAAGAGTTAGTTTGCTCTGTAATTCATTTCTGTCATATGAATCACTCGTATCAATGGATACACTTGAGAGACACTCATTCATGGCTGTGATTCTTAAATTCTTTCTTTTCTAGAAATTAATTGGAGCAAACCCCTATTCAATCCCAAACAAATTCTACTACTACTGCTAATATTATTAATCATTTATGTAGTGCTACAAGGCATACACAACGCTGTACAAACATATAAAGAAGACAATCCCTGCTTGTAGAGCTTATAATCTAATCAAGACAGACAGAACAATATAAGAGAAACAAGGGGGGGGGGGGTTTCAAATAGGAAAGGAAAGCAAGGGTAGGGTCCAAATGCGGCTTCAAAGAGGTAAGCCTTTAGCATGGATTTGAAGAGGGGGAGAGAAGAGACTTGAAGTAAAGATAGAGGAAGTTTGTTCCATGCATAAGGAGCAGCAGGGTGAAAAGATCAAAGCCTGGAGTTTGCAGAAGAAAAAGGCATAGAGAGAAGAAAGCCAGAGGAGTGGAATTCATGAGGAGGGGTGTAGGGAGAGAGGAAAGATAATGAGGGGCAGTAGAGTGAATGCATTTATATATTAAACGGAGAAGTTTGAATTGGATACGGAAATGGAAGGGGAGCCAATGAAGTGATTTAAGACGAGGGGTTATATGAGTGTATTGGGGCTGGCGGAAGATTAGCTGTGCAGCAGAGTCCTGAATAGATTGAAGAGGAGAGAGATGATACTGAGGGAGACCAGCAAGGAGGAGGTTGCAATAGTCAAGATGGGAGGTGACCAAAGAGTGGACAAGAACCTTAGTAGTGTGTTCATAGAGGAAGGGACAAATTTTGTTAATGTTGTAGAGAAAGAAATGATATGTTTTAGCTACATGTTGAATATGTGTGGAGAAGGACAGGGACCCCAAGGTTGTGGGTTGAGGAAACAGAAAGAAGAAGAGTGTTGTCAACAGTGATAGAGAAAAGAGGAAAGGGGGAGGAGGGTTAGGGGGAAAAATAAGAAGTTCAGTTTTAGCCATATTCAATTTTAGGCAGGGTAAGACATCCAGGCGGCGATGTCAGATAAGCAAGTAAAGATATGAGTTTGGAGCGAAGGAGAGATGTCAGGTGTAGATAGATTTCAAAGTCATCAGCACAAAAATGATAATGAAAGCCATGGGAAGAAATGACGGCACCAAGAGACTGGGTACAGAGAGAGAAAAGGAGAGGGCCCAGAACAGACCCTTGAGGGTACACCAACTGAGAGAGGGATGGCAGTAGAGGAGGAACCTCCAGAACAAACACTGAAAAAGCGATTGGAGAGATAAGAAGAGAACCAAAACAGTACAGGGCCTCTAAAACCAAAAGAGGATAAAGTGTCAAGGAGGAGGAGGTGGTCAACAGTATCAAAAGCAGCAGAAAGATCAAGAATGAGAATTGAGTAAAGGCCTTTGGACTTAGCAAGGAACAGATTACTGGAGACTTTGGCAAGAGCCGTTTCAAGTAAAATGAAATGGACAAAAACCAGATTGCAGTGGACCAAGGAGGGCTTGAGAGGAGAGAATTTCAAGACAGTGGTGGAGAACTGCATGTTCAAGAATTTTGGAAATGAATGGGAGAAGGGAGATGGCTCGCTAATTATAAGGACAAGTAGGATCAAGTGATTATTACTTCTAACCAGTCCACTCAATTACACCAAATCCTCCATCATGGTTTTGTTTTCTAATGCACAATGGTGAAAAGTCAACTGAGCAGTAAGGTTGGGTTTTCATAGTTCACTGGATGTTTCCCAAGTTGTATAATAACAGAGACGCAGTGTAACATCTGACACCTACCATCTCCCGAAGGAAGTAAGATGAATCTAGTGATCTTGACAGCATCCTCTCTGTGTGATTTACTGTTGCCCTGACAACTAACTAATAAACCTTTTGCTTGCTGGCAGCCCTTCAAGAATTGGTAACTTTCAAATATTGTATCAGAGGTGCTAGTAAAAACAGTATAGGTCCTATATTCCCAACAGGGAACCAACAAAAATTAATAGATTTTGAGTTTTGAACAATTCAGCTTGATGAAATATAGGTCAACCTCTTGCTACCTCCCACTTTCTCTTGCAGAGTTGCCAGATAACCTCCTTATTCCAATCCAAAGTGGGTTGAAAACTAGCCCAAAACTGCGACTTGCTCTTGGCCCGCCTTCCCCTTCACTTGGCCCACCCTCACCTTCCCTGATTGTCATGCAATGGATGTCATCTACCTGGATTTCAGCAAAGCCTTTGATACTGTTCCTCATAGGAGGCTTATCAATAAACTCAACAGCTTGGGGATGGGTCCCAAATTGGTGAACTGGATCCGAAATTGATTGACTGACAGATGACAGAAGGTGATGGTAAATGGAACTCACTTAGATGAAAGGAAAATGATTAACGGTGTGCCCCAGGGTTTGGTCCTTGGCAGGGGCGGCCCAAGGGGGGTGCGGGGCCATGTGCGGAGACTCATTTGCATAAATATTTGCATAATGTTACCATACACTAACTTTTAGTAAACATGCCTCTTAATGAGTGTATGGATAAAGAAAGACTAAAAGATTTCTACATTACTATAATCCAGTTCCAACTGCCAGGCACATTAGGAACTACTACAAACACTGCCCATTTAGAACCCATAGCAAACCTGCCGTATCATAACAGCACTACCAGGACTCACAAAGCACAAGACCCTACCTATCAAAAGGCAACACTACAGAGCTGCTTCTTTTGATTTCCTGATTGCTTACCTGAGGTTCCTGCCTGCCTAGCTCCTCATTGGGCCGCTGGACTGGAGGAGGGCCATTAAAGACCGGCTCTCAGGTGAAACAGTGAGCTGCTTCTTTTGATTTCCTGATTGCTTACCTGAGGTTCCTGCCTGCCTAGCTCCTCATTGGGCCGCTGGACTGGAGGAGGGCCATTAAAGATCGGCCCCTACGCGGGACGCATTAAGCGGGCGCGTTCCCGCAGTTCCGTGACCGAAGGGGCATGACCAAAGGGGCAGGACACGTCCCTTTGATGCCCCTTCGGTGCACGAGGTGCATTGGTGGTATTAAGGTTATGGGGAAGCGGAGGAAACAGCACTCTCAGCCAGCGCAATCGAAGGCGGTTAAGATTATTGGCCCCATGGATGCCCACATACGTGTGGAGAACTCTCCGGCACTGTTGGGTTCCTTGCCATCGGATTCGCTGGACTCATCAACTGTGAGTACCGCCTCCTCATCCACCTCTGCTTCCGCTATGGGTTTAGTTCAACCCGATCAAGAGATAACTGTTCTTGATTAGTTGTGCCGTTTCTTCTCCTGTGGATACGAAGGGCTTGGATGTTTCCCCAGCTTTACTTCCAGATTCGTTTTTGCAAGTAACTTCTTCTAATCTACTATTGTCATTACCATTACCATCGGTGGTTTCCTTTCCGGGTTTTGCTGAACGATGTTCCCCTCCTGAACATGTTTCTTTGAAAGATGTTTGGCTTGTCGTTTCACGGATGGAAACAGCGTTAAGTGCTTCATTGCAGAAGATATCTGTTTTCTCGAAAGAGACAGTTGGTAAACTAACTGATCATAAAGCTCGGCTGACATCTGTGGAAAGGCTTGTTAATTCTACTGAGCAATTTGTTTCCTCTCAAAGTGAAGTTAATTTGAAATTTTCTCAGGGTTTTAGTTCTTTGCAACGACAGGATGAATTTCGAGAAAATGTATATCGGTCAAAAAATTTACGTTTTCTAAATTTTCCTAGGACACTTTACTTATCCCCCTTGTTGTTGTTGCAAAAATACTTTAAGGAAATTCTGATGTTTAAAGATGTTTCGGATATTTTAATTTTGAAATTGTATTATATACCTAGAGTTAAAAAAGATTTGGATGGTAATATGTCAGGGAATATCCAAAGTGAAAAGCTGGCTTCTTCCACTCTGGATCTATCTGGCTTTCTTGAATCTTCCACAGATGATATTCCTACAAGAGATACCTTATTAGTTTCCTTTGTTCGGGAGATGGATAAGGATAGGGTTTTGACGGTTTACTTTCAGAAGAAAACCGAACAGTTCTGTGGTCAAGTTATTCAGATATTTCCAGATGTGGCCAAAATCACACAAGAACGCCGTAAGGCTTTCTTAGCTCTCCGTCCATGTGTTCTTGCTTTGGGGGGTTTATTTTATCTGAAATTTCCCTGTAAATGTCAGATTACCTTTCAAGGTAAGCGATATATATTTTCTGAACCTGATCAATTAGCTTGTTGAGTGAGAGGGAACTGGTATAACTTGGTGTAATTATAGGGGGAATATAGTGTATCACTTGATTTAGTATATTGAGCTTATTGGTTTTCTCAGGTTTCCTTTTAAATTTGACTGCAAATGTGTGAAGCTGCTCCTTGATGTGGACTGGATATTACAGTTTATGTAATGTTTTCTTTGTAATTTTGTTTCATTTTGAAATAAATTTTGGAAATTAAAAAAAAAAAAAAAAAAAAGGCAACACTACAAATATTAAACCAATACATTTCAGAGAACAACAATACATGACCTACTGGGGAAAGAGAACAAGTGGCAATGTCAAATAGGAATTACATAAACAGAATACCACAGCTCAGTTACACGTGCAGAACATAGACCATCACCAAACAAGAAATCACAATGTAGAAACAGGAAGACAATAATTAAACTGGGAACCCCCAAAAGCCCAACAACACTGTAGAAATAAAACTATAAATTAATTTCCTCTTGTACTAAACAAAGCGCAGACGTTAATGATGCACATTTCCCAGAGCTGGCATATTTCAGTTAATAAATTAAATAAAGAGATATTTTTATACCTTTTGTGCATTTTTTATCAGTTGCAATTGCTCCAGCCACTTTCTTCTGGTTTCTTCGTGTCTTCTGCTAACTCTCCATCGTCTGCTGTCCATTTGTCCTTTCTTCACTCTTCTAGTTTTTTTCCATTCTCTCTCTATATCTGCTTTAACATACTAATCTCTCTCCTTTTGCTCTTTCCTCATTCCTATTTCATCCACTCAAATTTTACCCCGCCATCCTCAATCCCCACTTACTCTCCCAATATCCGGCCAATTGTAGATTTGTCTTCCTTCCCACACAAAATATTTTTTCCCTCTCCATTTCACTCTCCCAACTCTATCCCATTCTAATCCCCCCCAACATCAGCTCCCTTCTAGTTCCAGCCCCACCCAGCATCCGCTCCCTTCTAGTCCCCGCATCAGCCCATTTCCAGTCCTAGCTCCCCCATCCGAGTCCCTCCATCAGCTCATTTCCAATCCTAGCCCCCATAAGCCCATTTCTAGTCCTATCCTAGCCCCATCATCAGCCCATTTCCAGTCCTAGCTCCCCCATCCGAGTCCCTCCATAAGCTCATTTCCAATCCCAGCCCCCCCAACAGCCCATTTCCAGTCCTATCCTAGCCCTCCATCAGCCCATTTCCTGTCCTCACTCAGCCCATTTCCAGTCCTCACTCAGCCCATTTCCAGTCCTAGCTCCCTCCCCTCACAGCCCATTTCCATTCCAAGCCCCCTCCCCATCAGCTATTTGTAGTTCAAGCCTTCCTTCCACTCAGCCCATTTCCATTCCAAGCCTCTGTCCCCATCAGCTATTTGCAGTTCAAGCCCTCCTTCCACTCAGCCTATTTCCAGTCCTAGCCACCCCCCCAGCCCATTACCAGTCCTAGCCCCCCCATAGCCCATTACCAGTCCTAAGCCCCCCATAAGCCCACTTCCAGTCCTAAGCCCCCCCAACACCCCATTTTCAGTCTTAGCCCCCCATCGCCCATTACCAGTCCTAGCCCCCATCAGTCCATTTCAAGTCCTAGCTCCCTCCCCTTACAGCCAATTTCCATTCCAAGCCCCCCTCCCCATCAGCTATTTGTAGTTCAAACCCTTCTTCCACACAGCCCATTTCCATTCCAAGCCCCCATAAGCCCATTTCTAGTCCTATCCTAGCCCCATCATCAGCCCATTTCCAGTCCTAGCTCCCCCATCCGAGTCCCTCCATAAGCTCATTTCCAATCCCAGCCCCCCCAACAGCCCATTTCCAGTCCTATCCTAGCCCTCCATCAGCCCATTTCCTGTCCTCACTCAGCCCATTTCCGGTCCTCACTCAGCCCATTTCCAGTCCTAGCTCCCTCCCCTCACAGCCCATTTCCATTCCAAGCCCCCTCCCCATCAGCTATTTGTAGTTCAAGCCTTCCTTCCACTCAGCCCATTTCCATTCCAAGCCTCTGTCCCCATCAGCTATTTGCAGTTCAAGCCCTCCTTCCACTCAGCCTATTTCCAGTCCTAGCCACCCCCCCAGCCCATTACCAGTCCTAGCCCCCCCATAGCCCATTACCAGTCCTAAGCCCCCCATAAGCCCACTTCCAGTCCTAAGCCCCCCAACACCCCATTTTCAGTCTTAGCCCCCCATCGCCCATTACCAGTCCTAGCCCCCATCAGTCCATTTCAAGTCCTAGCTCCCTCCCCTTACAGCCAATTTCCATTCCAAGCCCCCCTCCCCATCAGCTATTTGTAGTTCAAACCCTTCTTCCACACAGCCCATTTCCATTCCAAGCCCCCATAAGCCCATTTCTAGTCCTATCCTAGCCCCATCATCAGCCCATTTCCAGTCCTAGCTCCCCCATCCGAGTCCCTCCATAAGCTCATTTCCAATCCCAGCCCCCCCAACAGCCCATTTCCAGTCCTATCCTAGCCCTCCATCAGCCCATTTCCTGTCCTCACTCAGCCCATTTCCGGTCCTCACTCAGCCCATTTCCAGTCCTAGCTCCCTCCCCTCACAGCCCATTTCCATTCCAAGCCCCCTCCCCATCAGCTATTTGTAGTTCAAGCCTTCCTTCCACTCAGCCCATTTCCATTCCAAGCCTCTGTCCCCATCAGCTATTTGCAGTTCAAGCCCTCCTTCCACTCAGCCTATTTCCAGTCCTAGCCACCCCCCCAGCCCATTACCAGTCCTAGCCCCCCCATAGCCCATTACCAGTCCTAAGCCCCCCATAAGCCCACTTCCAGTCCTAAGCCCCCCAACACCCCATTTTCAGTCTTAGCCCCCCATCGCCCATTACCAGTCCTAGCCCCCATCAGTCCATTTCAAGTCCTAGCTCCCTCCCCTTACAGCCAATTTCCATTCCAAGCCCCCCTCCCCATCAGCTATTTGTAGTTCAAACCCTTCTTCCACACAGCCCATTTCCATTCCAAGCCCCCGTCCCCATCAGCTATTTGCAGTTCAAGCCCTCCTTCCACTCAGCCTATTTCCAGTCCTAGCCACCCCCAGCCCATTACCAGTCCTAGCCCCCCCATAGCCCATTACCAGTCCTAGCCCCCCCCATAGCCCATTACCAGTCCTAAGCCCCCCATCAGCCCACTTCCAGTCCTAAGGCCCCCCATCACCCCATTTTCAGTCTTAGCCACCCCATAGCCCATTACCAGTCCTAACCCCCATCAGCCCATTTCCAGTCCTAGCCCCCCATAGCCCATTTCCAGTCTTAGCACCCCCATAGCCCATTACCAGTCCTAACCCCCCCCATCAGCACATTTCCAGTCCTAGCCCCCCCTATAGCCCATTACCAGTCCTACCCCCCCATCAGCCCATTTCCAGTCTTAGCCCCCCCATAGCCCATTACATCCTAACCCCCCTCCATCAGCCCATTTCCAGTCTTAGCCCCCCCATAGCCCATTACATCCTAACCCATCAGCCCATTTCCAGTCCTAAACCCCCATCAACCCACTTCCAGTCTTAGCCCCCCCATAGCCCATTACCAGTCCTAACCCCCCTCCCCCATCAACCTACTTCCAGTCTTAGCCCCCCCATAGCCCATTACCAGTCCTAACCCCCCCATAGCCCATTACCAGTCCTAACCCCCCTCCCCCCATCAGCCCTGATAGATTTTTTAAAAAACGCTGCCGCTGCCGCCGTGACAGCGGCAGAATCAAATGTCCCGCCACGGGGCCCCACCATCAACCCCGGCGGAATTAACAGAGCCGCGAGAGGTCAGAGAAACTCTCGCGGCTCTGAAAGCCCACAGATTGGGAGGGACTCGGGAGCTCAGGGAGGCTCTGCTGGGCAGGCGGGGCCCCGAGGCGGGACATTTGATTCTGCCGCTGCCACGACGGCAGCGGCAGCAGCTGCCGTTTTTTTTTTTATGTGCTTGTGCTAATGTAGAATGTTTTTTGCGCGGGGCCCCCTGAAACGCGGGACCCTGTGCAAAAAACATTCTTGCTCAATGGACGGGCTGGCCCTGGTCCTTGGACCAGTACTGTTCAATGTATTTGTGAGTGATATTGCTGAAGGACTGAATGGAAAAGTCTGTCTTTTTGCAGATGACATGAAAATTTGCAACAAAGTGGACTCCCCTGAGGGAGTGGAGAACATGAGGAAAGATCTAGAAAAGCTGGAAGAATGGTCTAATGCTTGGCAGTTAAGATTTAATGTGAAGAAGTACAGTGTCATGCACTTGGGAAACAGAAATCCAAGGGAATTGTACGTGATAGGGGGGCGAGAGGTTGGTGTGCACCGACCAGGGGAAGGACCTCGGCTGATGAGGCCTCACTTGGAATATTACATAGTAACATAGTATATGATGGCAGATAAAGATCATCATGGTCCATCTAGTCTGCCCAGCAAGGTGGCAAGAGTAGGTGCACCTGCCGCTCTGTGCAGGTCACCCCCTCCCCATGCCTTTGTTTAGGGGTGTACCCACTGCTCTGTGCAGGTACCCTTATTTGTTGAAATAGGAGAGACAGTTAAAACTATTTAGATTTTATCCAGTTGCTATAAAGGGATCCACTATGTCTGTCCCATGCCATTTTGAATTCTGTCACTGTATTTGCCCCCAACACTTCCATTGGAAGGGCATTCCAAGCATCCACCACCCTTTCCATGAAAACGTATTTCCTGATGTTGCCTTTCAGGTTACCCCCCTTGCAGCTTCATGTTATTTCCTCTAGTTTTGCAGCTTCTCTGTCTTTAAAAAAAAGGTTTGTTTGTTTGTTAATTAATACTCTTTAAGTATTTGAAGGTCTACTACTACTACTACTATTTAGCACTTGTAAAGCGCCACGCATGCAGCGCTGCACAACCAACCTACAAGAAAGAGGTAGTCAACATACAAGAGACAGTCCCTGCCCGTCAGAGTCAAGCTCATCGGAGCTTACAATCTATTTAGAACAGCACAGAGCATTAGTCAGTTCAGCGGAAGGTACGGTGTGGTATAGTTTGGTCTAAGGTTTGGTCATAAACGTAGATGGGGGTCAGGGTAAGATGATGATGGAAGTCAGGATCTGAATGCAACGGTGAAGAGGTGAGCCTTCAACCTGGATTTGAAGAGGGCCAGGGAGGACGCCTGGCACACAGACGTAGGTAGGCTGTTCCAGGCATATGGTGCAGCAAGGTGAAAGGAGCGCAGTTGGGAGTTCGCGATGCGGGTGAAGGGCATTGATAGAAGTAGTTTGTTGGCGGAGCGCAAATTTCAAGCGGGGACGTAGCAAGAGATAAGAGGTATTGAGGGGCCATAGAGTGAATGCATTTATAAGTCAGCAGGAGAAGCTTGAATTGGATGCGGAATAGGACAGGGAGCCAGTGAAGTGATTTGAGAAGAGGAGTAATGTGGGCATGGAGAGGCTGGCAGAAGATTAGTCGAGCAGCATGATTTTGTATAGATTGAAGGGGAAGGAGGTGGCTCACGGGGAGACCAGCAAGGAGTAGGTTGCAGTAGTCGAGGCGAGAGGAGATTAAGGAGTGGATAAGCGTTTTGGTAATGTGTTCAGAGAGGAAGGGGCGGATTTTGCTGATGTTGTAGAGAAAGAAGCGTCAGGTCTTAGCTACGAGCTGGATATGAGCAGAGAAGGAGAGAGAGGTGTCAAAGATTACCCCTAGATTGTGGGCCGAGGGAACAGGAAGGATAGTAGATCCATCCACCTGGACTGAGAGAGGGGGAAGTGGGGGGGAGGAGTTGGGTGGAAAGACAAGGAGTTCAGTCTTGGCCATGTTCAGTTTCAATTGGCGCTGAGACATCCAGGCAGTGATGTCCAGAAGACAGGCAGAGATCTTGGACTGTGTTGCTGGAGAAATCTTAGGTGTAGAGAGGTAAATTTGGGAGTCGTCAGCATAGAGATGGTACTGAAAGCCATGGGAGGAGATAAGCGCTCCGAGGCCTTGGGTATAGAGAGAGAAGAGGAGGGGGCCAAGACAGATCCCTGAGGTACACCTACCTGGAGTGGGGTAGGGGAGGAGGAAGAGCCACCAGAGCATACACTGAATGAGCGATGGGAGAGATAGTAGGAGAACCAGGATAGAACGGAGGCTTTGAAGCCAAGCGATGAGATTTTGGTCTTCAAGTCTCTTCTCATATGTCTTCTGGCGAGGGCACCAGATCATTTCCTCTGAACCGATTCCAGTCTTATTATATCCTCTGATATGGTCTCCAGAACTGAACACAATATTCCAAGTGAGGCCTCACCAGTGACTTGTACAGTGACATTAGTACCTCCTCCTTTCTGTTAGTAATTCCTCTCTGTATGCAACCCAGCATCTTTCTGGATTTGGCCACTGCCTTGTCACACTGTTTTGCTACCTTGAGATCCTCAGAAACAATCACTCCAAGGCCCTTCTCCTGGACCTTGCACACCAACATCTTGCCCCCTATGACATGCAATTTCCTTGGTTTTCTGCATCCCAAGTTCATGACACTGCACTTCTTCACATTAAATCTTAACTGTCAAGCATTAGACCATTCTTCCAACTTTTGTAGATCTTTCCTCATGTTATCCACTCCCTTAGAGGAGTCCACTCTTGCAGATTTTTGTGTCATCTGCAAAAAGACATTCAGTCCTTCAGCAATATCACTCACAAATACATTGAACAGTACCGGTCCCAGGACCGATCCCTGGGGCACACCACTAATTACCTTCTTTCATCCAAGTGAGTTCCATCACCTTCTGTTGTCTGTCAGTCAACCAATTTCTGATCCAGTTCACCACCTTGGGAGCCATCTCCAGGCTGTTTAATTTATTGATAAGCCTCCTATGAGGAACAGTATCAAAGGCTTTGCTCAAATTTAGGTAGATCACATCCATTGCATGCCCTTGATCTAGTTCTCTGGTCACCCAGTCAAAGAACTCAATAAGATTTGTTTGGCATGATTGTCCTTTGGTAAAACTATGATCTCCAGGAACAATCAGGAATGTAGCCTTCACGCATATTGTTTTCAGTTTTGGAGAACATATCTCGCAAAGGATATAAAAAGACTGGAAACGGTTCAGAGAAAGGCAACCAAAATGATTTGGAGCCTGCATCAGAAGACTTATGAGAAGAGACTTGAAGACCTAAATATGTACACTCTGGAGGAGAGGAGGGACAGGGGAGATATGATTCAGACCTTTAAATACTTAAGAGTATTAATGAACAAACAAACCACTTCCAAAGACGTAGAAGCTGTAAAGCTAGAGGGCATAACATGAAGCTGCTAGGGGATAAAATGAAAGGCAATGTCAGGAAATACTTTTTCACTGAAAGGGTGGTGGATGCTTGGAATGCCCTCCCGATGGAAGTGGCGGGGGCAAATACAGTAACAGAATTCAAAATGGCACAGGACAGACACAGTGGACCCCTTTATAAAATCAAAATAAACATAACTATCTCTTTTATCTCAACAAATAAGGGTGACCTACACGGAGTGGTGGGTACACCCCTAAACAAAGGCATGGAGAGGGGCAACCTGCATGGAGCGGCAGGTGCACCTACTCTTGCTGTCTTGCAGACTAGATAGTAACATAGTAAGTGACGGCAGATAAAGACCAGCATGGTCCATCTAGTCTGCCCAGCAAGATGGCAAGAGTAGGTGCACCTGTCGCTCTGTGCAGGCCACCCCTCCCCATGTTTTTGTTTCTGTTTAGGGGTGAACCCACCACTCCATGTAGGACACCCTTATTTGTTCAGATGCTAGATAGTTCAGAAGTTAGATGGTACTGTTTATTTTGCTTTTATCCTGTTGCTGTAAAGGGATCCACTGTGTTTGTCCCATGCCGTTTTGAATTCCATCAAATAGATGGACCATGCTGGTCTTTATCTGCCGTCATATACTATGTTACTATGCTAGAGACAGCTAAGGGATGTGACTAGTTTTTGAAGTGAAGTTTGCTTTTTTTTCAAGAGTTTTTTTTTGTTGTTTTTTGCTTTATTTTCTGTGGTTTTCTCGTCCAAAGTGGCAGGGCAAATTATCCCAAAAAATGTAACCAGTGACTTTCAAATTCTTCCCAGGGAAGGCAAAAAAGTTTCCCAATTGAGTAGGAAAAACTCAGAAATGGCAACGTTGGGTCGATGATACTTCCAAAGAGACTGTGGGGTATGTTTACTAAATGGCAGTAGCGGCTTCTGTGCGATATCGGAGCCATGGCCCCATTGAAATCAATGGGGTCGTGGCTCCGATATCGCACAGAAGCCACTACCATCATTTAGTAAACATACCCCTGTGAGTCTCCAATATGCTCCTGCCTAACCCTTGGGATAGACAGCACCTCACATATCGTACTACAGGAACCCCTCCTTACTCTGGATAATCGCCTTTCTTAACAAACTATATAGCCATAAAAAGTATCTTAGTAGACCCCTAGTAGTGACTACACTCATGTGGATTTCTTTTCATTTTAAAATAGTTAGAATATGCCCTGATTATATTGTTTAATTGAAAAAGGAAGCTGAATGAATTACAATTGGAAACAGCACAAGTACCAGCTAATACCGCTGCTATAAAGCAAATTCAATAGGATCTTGAAGATGCTGTCAATTCCAATAAACGTTTAAATGTTAGATTAATTGCTCTGCCTAAAGGAGCTGAAGGGGACAAACTTATTCAATTTATTGGCTCATTTTTGGGAAGTATATTTGAACATCACTTTCACCCTAAATTGAGCATTGAGATGGCCAGCAGGTTTCCTTGTTGTTCAGGGGAAACTGCTAAGCACTTAGCACGGCCGATATTAATTTGTTTGAGCCTGTTTCCTCATCAATAGCAAAAAGTAAAGCTGGAAAGCTAAAATATAAGGATCGCAAACTGATTTTAGTTCCTGATTTGGCTCAAGACACTGTGATCAAACATCATGTATTTCTTTCTCTGTGGGAGCCATTAAAAAAATTCAGAACTCAGTATGGCTTATTTTTTTCCTGCAAGAATGAAGGTTACATATGATAATAAAACTGTTTTCTTTCAGAACCCAGACCTTCTTAAGGAATTCTTAGAAACTTTAAAGATTTCTTGAAATGTAATCCTGTAATATAAACCTGTAACTGTCAAGGGTCTGTTAATAACAGGTATGTATGTATCGGGGTGCTGTCAATGAGTGGGTGGGAGTAGTGAGGTATGCGTGAATTGTATGAGATGAGTGTTAATGATTTGATGCATACATTTAATATAAAAAGTTAGCTCTTGATATTAATCTGATTAGCAGTCATGTTCTTTAGAGCTGCACATTTAAAAGGCATTTTACAATGTGTTGGAATCCTGCTGTAGTTGTATTGCAGTAGTCTGGGAGTGGCACTTCCTAAAAAGAAAAAGACTTCCCAAGGGCTTTAACATTTGATTTCTGTTTTCCTTATTTTTGGGAGAGGGAACAGCAAAAGCTGTAATACTTAAGGGAAGAAATGATTGGGTATAATGCACCATTCAGATAGGCAGCTGTATAAGAAATGACTGCGAAAAAGGACGCTGGAGCATAATTTGTTCTATGTTCAGCTGACAGGCATTCCTTTTTGCTCCGGAGTGATCTCAGCTTTATTATAGGTTTTGTTGTTGGGTTTTTTTAATCAGTTGGTTAGAATTACTAATGAAGAAACTGGCAGTAGTATTGGAACGTACAGTGGATCCCTATAAGGACCATGTGTCAGTCTGGTTTGGAACGCATGAAATCGCCTGAAACGCACAGGTGCCCTGGAAGAGTTGCTCATTTGCAGAACTGTACAATTTCCGAAGCACCTATAAGCTTGCTGCAGATTGGATGCTTTCTGATTGTACGGCATGAGTATCTAACATGATTCTGGACTTGAAAGGAACTGCTTTTGAGTTTATAACTATTGACATGGAGTTTCCAGTATGACTTCTTGTTCATGAACGAGAAGACAGATGTTGTGACTGAACAAGTCCAAGGGGATTGTTTTTATCCTAGTATTTCAGAAGCTGAGGTGTTAATATTAGTATATGTTCTAATGATTTGACTACACATGATCGCTATTTATTATCCTGATTATCTATTAGGTTTGTGTGGCTTGGAAGTACGGAGGTCTGAATGCTACTTTGGATGCAAACTATAATAAGCAAGGAGAATGAATGTTTGTTTTTCTTTCAATAAGGATAATCTTTATTAATGTAATACGTAAGAGTCCTGCAGTTGGGTTGTTTATTGCGGTATAGATTGCTCTTTCTTATTTCTAGGGGGGGGGGTTGGGGGATTTCATTTTGGGGGGGGGGGTATATTGGGCTTTTGGCTTTTATAATGGCAGAGATTAATTTTGTTAATATTTTTCAACTTAAGAGAGAATTCCTGTTAGAATTTCTTCAAGTGAAGGCAAAAAAATAGGTCTTAAAGTAATCTCACTAAATGTAAATGGTCTCAACCATCCTCTAAAGTGTAAGAAAACAGTTATCTAGGTAGCCTAAATGTGGATATTATTTATCTTCAAGAAACTCATTTATTCTATGAAGCCTGCGTCATGCTCCGGATTCAGTGGTCAGATACTCATATTTTCTCAGGGAACAAACAAGAAGTCAGTCCTCACATATGGGTGATGTCGGCGCAGACAGAGCCCTCGCAGATGCATCTCCCCCAGCTTTCAAAGAAAGTCTTTGGGAGGTGCCATCACGCATGCGTGGTACCCTTCCCGCCCGAGGGTGCAATCTTGCTCAGTTCCCTCTTTCCGCAGAGCCCTTCAGATGTCTGTCTGTTTTCTGCCAGAAAAAGTTGTTTTTTCTCAATCTGAGTTTCAAACACTCTCCGATTGTGCACCGGTACTTTTCCTGCCACCCGAACCCACTGCCCCGACATAGAGTCTCAGGTCACTTTGTTTTTTTCCTTCCTTTTGGCACCTTTGCGCCCTTTTTTCTCCAACTGGCAACACCATGGGCCTTTGAACTCGCTGGGGTACTTTTTTCCCCCATGGCTACCAGTGGCTTTAAGAAGTGTGATCGGTGTACCAAGATAATGTCCCTCACCGATATACATGACTAATGCCTACGTTGCCTAGGGCCGGACCACGATCCCACGGCTTGCCATCTGTGTAAAAAGATGTCCATCAAGGCCCTCAAGAGCTGTCAGCAGCAGCAGCATGACATGTTCTTCCCAGAGTCCCGAGCTCCAAAGGCCAAGGCCTCCTCTGAAGCCACAGAATCCCTTGATGCCACTGTGGGCACCAATCAATGCCATGACCTTCAGAAAGGGGTCTCCCTTGAAGGAACACAAGAAGAAGAAGAAACCCTTAAAGGCAGCATCTCTGGATGGCTCCAATGGGTCGGGTAAGCCCCGAGCCAGGTCCTGCAGTCCTCAATGACTGTCGGAGGAATTGGAGTGGGAGTGGCCTACCAAGATCGCCCAAAAGGAGTTGATCACAAATCGGTCTTGGTCGCCAGAGCCTATCCTTGTTGAGGACTCCCCTTTGGTGGAACTGGTGCCGGGCGCGTGTTTCTCGGTGCCCGCACCAACGGCTGCGGAGCCTTCTGGACTCAAATCCAGGATAGTGGCCCTTGAGCGCAGTCTGACTGCCTTCATGAACCAGCAATGGGCATTGCTCTCTGGTACTACCGGTTCCTCCACCCAGACCATTGGCCCTTGACATCAAGGACTTCTCCGGAGGCTGAGCCGATCCTCAAGAACATAAGGCCCTGAGTCGATCCTCAGCCTAGGTCTCGCTCCGGGTCCTGCTCGACGGGACTGAGGTATTCCCTGGCTAGCGCTCATGACACCAGCCACGGGGCCTCAGTGGAATGCGGGCAGGGCTCCAGCCCTGAGCCCGCAAGCCAGCCTTCCCTCAAGTCTTCCTCTGACTACTCGGAGTGGGAGACCGAGGACAAAGGAGTCCCCGGACACCCGACGCCACCGCAATATCCCCTCGGACTCACCACCCTTGGAGCCCCAGTGTCTGTTCCCGCCCAAGGACATGGCATTCCTCGACTTTGTGTGGGATATGTCAAAAGCCCTCACATTCCTGATGGAGGAGGACCCTCGGACGGAAGAATTAGAAATCCTCCAGTACGAGGCCCCACCGAGGGAATCGCTCACAGTACCCATCCCACAATGGCTAATGCTCCATATGTGGGAGACACTGGCATCAGTGCCGGTGGTGAGCAAGTGGCTTGCTCGATGTAGCCTGGGCTTCCAGAAGTCACAGCTGCTGCACAACTCCATGGTGTTGGAGTCGGACATCCATCAGCTCAAGAACCAGAAGATACACTCCTCGGTGCCCCCGGGTAGAGAGGCCTGCATCTTGGATGCCCTCGGCAGAAAGTGCTAACAGGGCTTGATGCTCATGGGCCAGATCCAGGCTTATCAGCTGTACATGGGCATGTACTTGAGAGAACTGGCGAAGGAACTCTCTGGGTTCTCGACTGGGCTCTCCAACCAACCCCTGCAGCAGTTCAGGAACCTGCCCTAGGCCATCCATGAGTGCTCCAAATTCATGACTCGAGCAGCCTATGATGGCTGCGATTCGGTGTCTAGAGTAGCCATGGTGGGCATCAGTGCCCGATGCCAGGCCTGGCTACAGTCTTCAGACCTCGAGCGATGGGTTCAAGACAAATTGGTCGATGTCCCATGCCAAGGAGAGAACCTCTTTGGCAAACCCATGATGGAAATGGCTGCAGAGTTGTTCATGACGAGGACCAAGCTCTCCAAGAAGACTTCTGCCCCTCCCCAAGAGAAGGGTTGGGTAAAAAGCCCTTTTACCCGAGGAAAGGGGCTGCTTACAAAAGCTACCCACATTTTCAGGCCTTCCCAGCTCCCCAGCAGGGTCAGCAGGGAAGGGCAAGGCACTTGGGCAAGGCACTTGTAAGCAGAAGACTCCCAGGCCCCAACTCCGGCCTAGCCAGGGGGGAGGTTTTGACTCCTTGAGCATAGCCTCTCTACCCCAAGGAGGACAGCAGCCCACAGGAGGACATCTAACCTATATTCCCGCAGGTGGCCAGCCATCACCACCAATTCCTGGGCACTCCAGGTGGTCAGGGAGGGCTACCTCCTCTACCTATCTCAGACACCACCTCCTTTCTTCCCGAGAGAGACCCCCAGGTCTCCCCTTCACCAGGACCTTCTATTGAAGACACTCATAAGGCTTCCCAAGGACAAAGCGGTAGAACCAGTACCCCATCATCTCAGGGGTAAGGGGTTCTACATGTATTTCCTCATGTCAAAAAGAACAGGAGACCTAAGGCCCATCCTGGACCTGCGCAACTTGAACAAGCTCCTGGTGAGGGAGAAGTTCAAGATACTCTCCCTTGGAAAATTGCTGCCTTACCTCCAGTAAGGAGACTGGCTGAGCTCCTTGGATCTGAAGGATGCCTATAACCACGTCCTCATTCAGTCCATTCACAGACTTCGCTTCATGGTGGGGGAAGGCCACTAAACCATACAGGGTACTACCCTTCGGCCTGGCCTCTGCCCCCAGGGTCTTTACCAAATGCCTGGCAGTAGTAGCTGCCTTCCTCCGTCTCCAGGGGGTATTTATCTTCCCCTACCTCGACGACTGGCTTATAAAAGGAGGCACAGCCACTGAGGTGCAGCAGACCACAGCATGCTTCATCCAGGTCCTGCAACATCTGGGGATTCATGATAAACTACCTCAAATCCCACCTCCTCCCGATGCAATGTCTGGAGTTCATAGGGGCAAGGCTGCACACTCTTCAAGCAAAGGCCTTCCTTCCCCTGGACCCAGGAGACAGTCTCAGGGCACTGGCCAGAGATGTGCAACACCGTCCCATGGTGTCAGCTCGGCTTTTACTGCGCCTACTTGGACACATAGCCTCTACGGTCCACATCGCCCCGGATGCTCATCTGCACATGAGAGCTGCTCAGTGGTGCCTTCAGGACCAATAGACAAATTCCATGGGCCGCCCCAAGACTGAGTCGCAGTGATCCACCAGCTGGTGGAATCTCTTACTTGGTGGCAAAATCCACAACACCTGCAGGCAGGGATGCCCTTCCAAACCCCAAGCCCTCTAAGGGTCCTCACTACAGACACCTCCCTGCTGGGAAGGGGAGCCTACTGTGAAGAACTCTTTACCCAGGGCAACTGGTTCAAGCTGAGGGCAACCAGCAGATCAACCTCCTGGAGCTTCGGGCAACATATCTGACCCTCCGAGCATTCTGTCACCACCTGAGACACTAGCCAGTGCTGATCCAAACAGACAATCAGGTGGCCCTCTGCCATGAAGCAATGACACTCTGCTCCTATGCAAGTCAACAGGGAATACTCCTGCGGGCAGTATACCTGCCAGGCCTGGGCAATGCTCCAGTGGACAGACTAAGCAGGGTCCTCCAGCCACACGAGTGGCAGCTGGACCCCAGAGTAGCCACCGGCTCTTTCAACTCTGGGGAACCCATGGGTGGACCTCTTTGCCAGCCCGGACAACTACCAGTTGCCTCACTTCTGTTCCATCTGCTTAGAACCAATCACATAATCTCTTATAGTTACTCAAAAATATAAATTTATCGTTAAAGGTCTCAGACATTGATTGCATACATTTTCAGACTTATAATACATCCGATATTAGTGCTAAATTGCATCAATGACCTTCAACGACACTATAGAGTAAGAAGAAAGAATAAAGAAAGCGAATGGAACATGTGATGTAACACACTCTTCTCAACCGCTGTTCTTATGCCATCAATGTCTGAGTCCTTTAACGATAAATTGATATTTTTGAGTAACTATAAGAGATTATGTGATTGGTTCTAAGCAGATGGAATTGAGCGTCTTTTGTTCTATTTGATTTATAATCGCTCAGAGAGAGACCATAAATAATTGTTTTATCACTTCTGTTCCCGGCAGCCCCATCCATCCCGGGTGGCGGCAGATGCGTTCCTCATCTCGTGGTCAGATGACCTCATGTATGCTTTTCCACCCATGCTGCTGATTGGCAAAACACTCTTAAAGGCTCTTCGCAACAAGGCATCGCTGATTCTGGTGGTCCCATGGTGGCCCAGGGAGCCGTAGTTCCCGCTACTCCTCCAGTTGTCAGTGGAGACTCCGATCCCCCTGGGGATCACCCCAGGGCTCTTGTCTCAGGAGGAGGGCTCTCTCCTGCACCCCAACCTGGGGTCCCTATCACTGATGGCATGGCTGCTGAAAGGGTGACCTTAGTTCCTTTCAACCTCTCAGGAGACATGGAAGAGATCCTGCTGTCCTCCCATAAGACCTCTACCAGGAGAGCTTACACCTTCAAATGGCACAGGTTCTCGGCCTGGTGAGCGGAGCAGCAGGTGAACCCATTCTCCTGCCCGGTGCAGCTGGTGCTGCAGTACCTTCTTCATCTCTCCTAATCTGTGCTCAAATAAAACTCCATGAAAGTGCATCTCAGTGCCCTGGTGGCACATCACTATCTTGTTGAGGGAAAGCCCCTTTCAGTCCAGCCACTGGTGACCTGCTTCTTGAGAGGACTCCTGTTGTCCAAACCCCCCATCCGTCCTCTAGCGTTGGAATGTGACCTCAATGTAGTATTGGTGCAGCTCACTCACCCACCATTTGAGCCTCTTGCTACCTGCCACCTGAGGTACCTCTCGTGGAAGGTCGTGTTCTTGGTAGCACTTACCTCCTCTTGCAGGGTCAGCGAGCTCCAAGCCCTGGTGGCAGAGGCACCGTATACCAGATACTATAAGAACAGGGTCGTGCTATGTACACACCCCAAGTTCCTTCCGAAGATGGTATCTCCTTTCCACCTCAACCAGAAGGTGGTGTTACCTATCTTCTTCCCAAGGCCTCACTCCAGCAGGGTGGAGACTATCCTTCACACCCTGGATTGTAAGAGAGCCCTGTCTTTCTACATTCAGTGGACCTAGGGCTATCGGAAAGCTTCTCAGCTTTTTGTTTCTTATGACCCCAGTCGACTGGGGGAAGCGGTGATCAAACAGACACTATCCACCTGGGTGGCAGACTGCATCGCTCTAGCCTATGAACAGGCCGGGCTCACGCTGAATAGTCGGGTCATGGCTCACAGTGTCAGGGCCATGGCAGCCTCTGTGGCAAACCTGCGCTCCATCCCATTGCTGGACATCTGCCAGGCCACTATACCTTCGCAGCTCATTACTGCCTGGAAAGGGAGTCCCAACGGGACAGTGCCTTTGGCCAGGCCATGCTCCGCAACTCCTACCCTTCGACCCTTCTGTGTTCAGGCTACCAGAATGTTGGTTCCCATTGGACACATGCAGGGGAGACCCAAGGAGGTGCAGGACCATGTGTAAAGACTCAATGCAGGGCCTCATTTGCATAAGGGACCTCATTTGCATAACTATTTGCATAATAACATGCACTAACTTTTAGTGAACATGCCTCTTAATAAGTGTATGGCTAAAGAAAGACTCTCAGATTTCTACATTACTATACTCCAGTGCCAACCACCAGGCACATTAGGAAGCACTACAAAACACTGTCCATTTAGATCCCATAGCAAACTCGCCGTATCATAACAGCACTACCAGGACTCACAAAGCACCATACCCTACCTATCAAAAGGCAACACTGTAAATACTAAACCAATACATCTCAGAGAATATCAATACATCTCCTACTGGGGAAAGAGAACAAGTGGCACTGTCAAATAGAAACTACATAAACAGAATACCTCAGCTCAGTTACACATGCAGAGCATAGATCGTCACCAAACAAAGAACAATGGATCACAATTTAGAAATAGGAAGACAATAATTAAACTGGGAACTCCAAAAGCCAAACTTGGAATGTACAACACTGGAGAAATAAAAGTATAAATTAATTTTCTCTTGTACTAAGCAAAATGCAGATGTTAACGATGCACATTTCCCAGAGCTGACACATTCCAATTAATAAATTCAAAATAAAAAAAGTATTTTTTTACCTTTTGTTGTTTGTGCATTTTATTTTTCAGTTGCAATTGCTCCAGTCACTTTCTGCTGGTTTCTTTGTGTCTTCTGCTAACTCTCCATTGTCTGCTGTCCATATGTCCTTTTTCTGTCTTCTAGTTTTTCGTCTTCTTTCTACATCTGCCTCTAACATATTGATCTTTCCCCTTTTGCTCTTTCCTCTATTTCTTTCTTTATTCCCTTTTCATCCACTCAAATTTTACCCCTCCATCCTCAATTCCCACTTACTCTCCCAATACCTAGCCAATCGTAGATTTTTCTTCCCTTCCACACAAAATATCTTTTCCATCCTCACTCCCCCAGCCCCATCCCCTTCTAGTCCTCCTCTAACATCAGCTCCCTTCTAGTTCCAGCCCCGCCCAGCATCTGCTCCCTTCTAGTCCCATTCTCCCATCCCCCCACTCAGCCCATTTCCAGTCCTAGCCCCTGCATCAGCCCATTTCCAGTCCTAGCCCTTCCATCAGTCCATTTCCAATCCTAGCCCACCCATCAGCCATTTACAGTCCTATCCTAGATGCTATCAGCCCATTTCCAATCCTAGCTTCACCATCAGCCCTTTCCATTCCTATCCTAGCCCCCTCATCAGCCCTTTCCAGTCCTATCCTAGCACCCCCATCAGCCCTTTCCAGTACTATCCTAGCCCCCCATCTGCCCATTTCCAGTCCTAGCTTCCCCATCAGCCATTTTCAGTCATATCCTAGCCCCTCCATCAGCCCTTTTCTAGTCCTATCCTAGCCCCCCCATCAGCCCATTTCCAGTCCAAGCCCCCCACCATTCAGTCCATTTCCAGACCTAGCCCCCCCATCAGCTATTTCCAGTCCTAGCCCCCCTCCCTCTGAAGATCCCCACGACTGGCTTTAGAGGGAGCCGGAGAGGCCCTGACTCACCTCTGAGAGCTGCCAAAGTGAAGAGCGCCTTTTTTCTTCACTTTAGCAGCTGTGTTCTAGTATAGGCCGCTTGCGCACTCAGTGCTGGGAAACAGGAAATGCCCTTTGACCTCCGGCACACCAGCGGCCTATATTAGAACACAGTTGCCGAAGTGAAGAAAAACGGCGCTCTTCAGTTCAACAGCTGTCAGAGGTGAGCCGGGGCCTCTCCGGCTCCCTCTAAAGCCGATCCTGCCAGGTGCCTAAAGCATGTGCGGGATGTTGTTGCTGCGGGGCCCTCTATGAACAACATTCTTAGACAATGGATAGGCCGGCCCTGGCCAGGACTAGCCTAATGTATCACTTCAGAAACTGAATCACTGGACCACCTCTGAAGTTAGGACTGACTGCAGCCTGTGTACGCTAGGAAATCTTTAAGAAAAGGAGCATGAATTCCACTTTGACCAGGTTTGAGAACTACCTATGCAGAGTTACTGTGTAGGTTCTAACTTCTACTCTTACCGCAGATAACAGCAAGGAAATTATATTGCATTATATTGCAGATCAGGAGATGGAAAAGCTTTTTCTTCCAAGTTCATAGAATTCTCTTGTTTCCAGCATGCCAGTGTTGGGTGGCGCTTTGTGCTCTGGCTTCTCAGTGTGTCCGAGCATCAGATTTATTTCTGGCCAGCCTTTCAATTAAGCTTTCTTCCCATTCTGTGCCCATGGCTAAATCCCTTTTGAAACGAGGCCTATTAGATTTAAGCATAGCTGCTGCTGAGCACAATGCCCTCCATTCTTCAGTCCTTAGGTATCATCCATTCTTTGCTATAAAAGTGGAGGAGGGGCAGGTAGCAACACCCCAGGCTGGTAATGAGCACGATTCTCGCTGCACCGCTCAGAGTTGTTCCTCTGCTGATTACAGCGATTTACGTGAAAGAAGGGATATTGTTTTGTAGATGGCTGGGGGGGTTCTTCTTAATTGTACCTAGTGAAGGTTTAGGTGTCCAGCTGCAGAACTGACAGCTTGGCTCATGCTGCTGGCAAGGCAGAGGTCGTCCCCCCACCCCCAAAACTGCATTCTGGAGCTCTTCAGGGTGGAAAATGGTGTCTCTGAGGATTAAACAAACGAGCTGCCTTCACACGTTCATTTCCAGAGCTGCGTGTGACCTGAACTCTCCAGTTTAACCACTGGATTATTGTTGCTTACACAGTCTTTGAAGATCTTTGAGTATTGACACAGCCCCCAGTTTCCTATGGAAGACTTTCCAAGAATTAGCAAATTCTGCAGCAATTGTGTGGCGCGTTTGCTTAGATTAGAATAAATCTACATGTAAGGGTGATTTTATAACAGAATCAGTCCCAACAGCACACAAATGCCGATGCATAAATTTACATCTGCTTCAAAAAACATGAAATTTGTGCATATGCTCTATTTATGTGCCAATGTATTTAATAAAATATGCACATATATTACAACCCTGCCTCCGTTGCACACAAACTATGCTCCTGGGAAAGCTTACATGCGGATTGCATAAAAATAGACCACCTCGTTCTGTAATCCTAACTTTTATGTGCTCACCCTTGATATATTCATATATAAACTTGTACATAGTTTGCACACGGTTTGGTATTATATTGCACTGTTTATTCTACATTTAATATGATGTTCCTTGTAAATAAGTTCTGTTATATCTCAATGTTCCATGTAAAACAAACTTGCTTTGTTAATTGTTGTTAACTGTAAACCGCAACTGAACTTTGGAAGATGCGGTATAGAAATGTGATTAAATAAATAAATATGCAATCAAAGTTTTCTAAAAGCCCTTTTCTGCATTTAAAATAGGCTTTATGCATGGAAAAAGTTTTATAAAATTACCCTTACAATATTGATTTGTATTTTACTTTATAATAAAAAGATGTTTTCAGACATTTCTTATGTGTCTGGTTAATTTCTTTGGATCTTTTGAAGAGGGGTAAGGGATCTTAGTGATCAGTGTGGGAAGAGATACCAGGGACAGAGATGGAGGTCTTAAAGGGTACTTAAGCACCCCACTATGCTCTCCTGAACTCCCCAGGTTTGGTGGCTGAGAACCCCATGCTGCATAGCCACAGGGAAGAACTTGTGTCTCCTAGGCTCCCACCTCCCCCTGCTGCCGATTGGCTGGTTAAGGAATGCTTCACCAATGACCTGCAGGGAGAGCGGAAATGATGCAGTGTAGGAGAGACAGACTTCCTACCTTAGGCCACCCATAGAGAGGATGAGGGAGGAAGGGACTGGGAAAGGGAAAAGGGAACAGATAAAGGGGAAGAGAAAGGAAGGAAGAGCTAAGGACCTATGAGGGGTTTGAGAGAGCTACTTACAGAAGAAATGATAGAGGGCCCCTACTGATCCCTGCCCTGTTACATGGATCAAAGCAGCAAAAAAAGATCTGATCCAATGCATTCGCAAAATTAATTCAAAACTCTGTAACTACAGGAATAATGCCAAGCACACTTAAAGTAGCTACAATATGCCCCATCCCCAAGAAATCCACACTAGACAAAACTGACCCTGATGCCTACAGACCCATCTCAAGCCTCCCCCTCTTAGCCAAGATCATTGAAAAGGAGGTCCAATATCAGCTCCAGGACCACATAGACATCCACGCCCCCCTGGACCCAAATCAACACGGTTTCCGACCAAACCATGGGGTAGAAACTCTGTTAATTCAACTTTTCGACAAGCTGATCCGGACCATTGACAACATCAAAATGGGAGTCCTCATGATCTTCATAGACATCTCCACAGCATTTGACACAGTGAACCACACAACCTTGATAGCTAGACTACAGGAAATTGGACTACACGGCACCACCATGAACTGGTTCACATCCTATCTAACTGACAGACAGCTACAAGTCAAACGCGGCTCAGATACCTCCCAGCCTCTAAGAGCCACCCAGGGCATCCCACAAGGCTCATCCCTCTCCGCCCTGCTATTCAATCTATACTTACAACCAATCTGCTCCATCATCAAGAACCAAAAGATTCAATACACCATCTACGCCGACATCATGATATTCACCCCAATCAACCTGGAAACCCCAGACTACTCCAACCTAGCCAATTGTCTCCAGCAAATGACAACCTGGCTCTCAGAAAACAACCTATCCATAAACCACAACAAAACAGAAGCACTATTCAGCTCAAGAAACCCCACATTCTCAATTACACCTACCATCAAACTGAACGACATCACAATAACAGTAAAACCTGAAGTGAGATACCTTGGAGTAACTCTTGACAAGGACCTGAACCTACAAGCCCACATTCCCAGAACTACAAGAAATGCCTACTTCAAAATGAGAACCATCAGACGCCTCAAACCCATTCTCACAGAGGACCACTTCCGTGCAGTCTGTCAAGCTCTCATCACTCTCACACTAGACTACTGCAACCCCATCTACATCAGGCTCTTAAAACAAGCCCTTCGACCACTGCAGCTGGCACAGAACCCAGCAACCCGCATAATAACAGGCTGCTCAGGTCACAACCACATTATACCCATCCTGTACCACCTCCACTGGCTCCCAATCAGCTCCTGTATCCAATACAAAGTTATCCTAAACATATTCAAAATAAGACAAAACATCTCAGCTGACAGCCTACAACCTCTTATCAAAGCTGACCCTTGCACCAGACCCAGAAGAAAGGGAGCCAGAGACACCATCACCACCCCAAAAGAATTTGCCAAATCAAGGAGTGGAGGAGTAGCCTAATGGTTGGGGCAAGGTACTTCAGGCCGGAAGGTCGGGGGTTCAAATCCCACTAGAGGACCTTGGGCCGGAAGGACTGGGGTTTCTAGTCCCACAGGTGCTCCTTGTGGTCTTGGGCAAGCCACTTAACCCTCCATAGCCCATGTTCCCTGTAAAATAGTTATCTCCAAGTTATAATATCCTATTCAATGTAATTTCAGTTTGTTCAATGTAAACCGCACTGATGCAGAATAGCGCAGTATATAAGAGAATGTAAATAAATAAATAAATAAGACAGGACACTTCAAAAAGAGCACTGTCCACAGTGGCACCCACCCTGTGGAACTCTCTCCCTGACGATCTGAGATCAACCATGGACCTCAAAGATTTCAGAAAGTTGCTCAAAACAACACTCTTCTTGGAACACTACAAGGACATCACCTGAACCAGACTCTGCCATATCCAACCCTGCAACCCATACAAATAGAACTGTATACAGACCTGTACATAGATCACTTGTATATAGCTCAAATTAATCGATCACACCCCTCCCACACCACTCATGCTGATGTTTCCACTGCATGTTTGCACACTGCAACCCCCTCTTGATTGTTTAAAGTGCTAACCGCTTTGATTTAATGATAAAGCGGTATATTAAATCCGACTAAATAAAATAAAAATAAATAAAGGCAAGTTAGGAGATACAATATTGTTGTGAGGGTGTGGGAGAGAACTGAAAGGAGTAATTCTGGCTGGGAGAGGAGAAAAAGAAATGAAGTGACGGTGATGTAGAAAAAGGCTGGTGTAGGGAAGACCGACTGAGTGAAGTAAGATGGATTGTGAGAGGGATAATGACAATGTGAGAAGAGATGCAAGCTGGAAGAGAGGGGACATGGGCTATGATAAGAAGAGAAATGGGTGAGGGTTGGCCAACGGAAATTTTAAGAGAAAGAGAGAGAAGCAGAGATAGTGGAAGAGGACTGGGGGCGGAGAGGGGTTGATAGGGGAGATAGGCTGAGTAAAGAATCATGGTGGAGAGGAAGGTATGAAGGGGTGAGAGAAGGTAATAAGCTGTGGAGAGATTAGCCCTATGTATAGAACAAGATATGTAAATGGAGAAGAAGGAAATGAAAGGCAGACAAGAAAATAAGTTTGAAAAGAGAGAGAATGAGGAGCTAGATAGGAAACTCAGAGAAAACCAAGAATAAGCAGAGAAAAAGACGGATTCAAATTGTTTATCAGCTTCCCCCCATAACCGACCCAGTCCAATTAGCACTGGCTGGGAGCATGGCTGGATTTAAGATTATGGCATCCATAGGCACTGGTGAGGAAGGGAGCCACAACAAAACAAACTGCACTATAGTGCTGGAAGATAAGACACCCAGGTTAGAAGGCACTCAACTGGCTACTGGGGATGAGCTGAAGACGTTTCAGAATAAGACCAGCATTTATGATGTGGTTGGATAAAAACCCTTAGGACGTCTAGCTGCTGATGTAGCTGCACATGAAATGAGAGAAAGAAGCTGCAAAGATGTCTTACATATTGGGACATAGAACATTTGAAGCATAAACCAAGGGAAGATGGAGGTGGTCAAGAATGAACTGGAGCATGTACAACTCAGAAGAATGAAATGGACAGATATCGGGCACTTTGCATCTGATGATCACATGGTATGTGTGCCACTGGGTCATTGCTGACCCCTGGTGACCCAAAACCCCCTGGATTTTCTTGGCAAGGTGTGACTGGAAGTAGATTGCAAGACCTTTCTTTCAAGGCAATGGAGGGTTAAGTGACTAGCCCAAGGCCACAAGTAGTGCCACTGGTAATTGAACTCTAGCCTCTTGGTTGCCAAACCACCACTCTAAACACTAGGCTGCTCCTTTGCTGGAAATGAAGGACAAAGAAGAAATGGTGTTAATTAAGAAGAAGATTGCAAGAACTGTAATGAAATACAATGCAGTCAGTGAATGCTTGATTTCTATTTGTCTATGAGGAATGCCCATCAACACAACTATTATTCAGGTATATGCCCCAACAACAGCTGCAAAAGAGGATGAAGTTGATGAGTTCTGTCAATATCAGCTTGTACTTGTTCATAGAAGGTGCAAACAAGATATCCTGATAATCATGGGTGACTGGAACACAAAAGTTAACAACAAAGAAGAAGGCAAAGTGGTTGGAAAATATGGACTTGGCAACAGAAATGAAGCTAGAGAAAAACTGATAGAATTCTGCAAGACCAAGAGTCTATGCATCTCAGACACCTTCTTCTAGAAAGACAAGCAGTGACTGTACACATGGACTTCAGCCAATGAATTGTAGAAAGATCAAATTGACTACATCTATGGAAGTCAACGATAGAAAAGCTCAATAATATCAATAAAAACAAAACTCTGAGCCGACTGTTGTACAGATTACCAACTACTAGTATGCAAACTCAAACTAAAGCTTGCCACCCACCCACTACCTGGACCTTGAGGGTTTCCAGGTAGAGGTGGCCTTTGGTGCCCTTCAGGGGTGAGGTACTACGATGAGACCCTAGGGATTCTGGGTGATGTAGTCCTGAGCCTCCTGAAGGGGTTGAGATTGTAGTTGTGTGCTCAAGTAGTTAAAGGCAGGCAAAGAAATTTCTTTTTATGAGGTTTATTTCCCGCTTTGCAGTTCAGTGCAAACAGACGCTAAGAAGTTTTATAGCACAAAAACAAGAGTGAGAAAACCAAAATATACAGGGTTTGCAATGCTGGGCTAAGTGTCCATTAGCTTCTGGATTCACATTCAAATTGTCATGTGACTCTTTCATGAACTGAAACTAAAAAGTCTGGTACAACAGCAAAGCTTCTTATATCCAGAAAAATGCTTTAACTTATTCAACTTTCTTAAGTTTTCTCAGCATGATAACAAGTAAGGTAACTTCTGTTATATTTCTTTCATATAACTTTTAAAGCACTTTAATTAATGTCCTTTTCAATGGTACAAGTTGAGCAATCCATTGCTATCTCTTGCTCTGTGGAAGGCAGGGAAACATCTAAGGGCATCTCCTCTTCACAGCTGTTTGCATGCTGTGCTGAATTAGAAGGAGAAACTGCCTTTCTTTCTAGGAATTCCCTGAACTCTGTTAGAAGTAATTCAGCCTGTGTTTTCCCTTTGCTACACTGAAGTCTTTCTCCTGCTTCAGGTAAACATTGGCTTAAGATGTCTATCTCATGGTAATTAGCAAGGCTGCTTTTGTCAGCACCACAGTTCGGTGTGCTAATAAAACTCTTCCCCCACTTATCTTTAAAAGTAAGTGCTGGGTTTTCCTTTAAAACTTCAACTGGCTCTGGAGAGTTTCTGAACAGGCTTTTAAAAGTAGAAACGTCAGGTTTATCTTGGCTCACGTCTCTCCAATAAGGCTCAGCCGTTTTCTTTCTATTAGCTTCTAAGCTGTAGGCTCCAACTGGCTTATTAGAATATCTCGTGCTGCTTGAATGCTTTTCAGGCTGCACCAAACTGCCACAGTTTTGTCTGACTTTGTTCTGGCTTTTAAAGTTATCCTTCCAGCTTTCTTGCTTCCCAATATTATAGCTGCTAGCTGCTTCAACCCCACTTTGTACCTTGTGCTAAGAGTGTCTCCAGGAGAAATCTTTATCCCTCTGGTTTCTGCTCCAAGGTCCTGCTTGGTTCTCTGGAATCATGGGCTGTATCTTCAGGTCTCTCAGTGCTCTTGAGCCCTTCTTCCCATAGAAGTCTCTCACTGCCCCTGAGTCTCCCAAGTCCTTGCTTCGTGACTCCAAACTGCTCCTCCGTGCAACACAGCTGCCTTGTTGCTCTCCTTGCCGTTGCTGTTTCTCTCTCTCTCCTTTTCCAACTCTTCCTGTCTCTCCACACACTGTTTCTGTGTTTGATTGCTTAACAAGCTCCCCGTGTGTTGCACTGCTCGCCTCCTGCTTGGGCGTGCCCAATCAGGGACTTGACCTATCTCCTCCCCTAAGGTGAGGTGTGGTTCCTGATCAGCTACCTGTTTTTTTCTTTCTGAAGAGAAAATCCTGCTTTCCCTTGCAGTACCAGTTTTCTCCACCAGATCTCCGTCTATCTCCATTGCTTCTTGAGAAGCTTCTACGTCACAAGCTGAAAAAGAACAAACCACTCTTGAGAATATACCACTGGAATTTAAAGACTTCCTGCAAAACTGATTTGCTGCTTTGGATACAAATGGTAAAGCACCAGAAGAGTTAAGGGATGTCATCAAGAAATTTGTGCTCGAAGAAGGTAAGAAGTCTCTACAAAAGGTGAAAAAGCAAAACCAGTCAAAATGGATAACTGAAGAAATTCTGAAAACTACCCAGAAACTCAGAGAAGCTAAAGCCAGAGGAGAAAGAGAGGAAATCACTGAACTCAACAGATATTTCCAATGTGCAGCAAGATGAGACAAGAAGTAGTACTACAATGATGCATGCAAGGAAATAGAATCAGAATTAGAGGAACAACAAGATCAGCTTTCCTAAAGCGATGAGAGTTAAAGAGAAAATTCCATCCTCGAATTGGAATGCTACAAGATGCTCAAAGATTCATGTTGATTGATGCTAAGAAGATCAAGAAAAGGTAGAAAGAATATAGAGAGTTATTATACCATAAATATCAAGTGGACCAACAGCCATTCAACCTGTACCTTATGATCAGGAACCATTGGTGATGAAAGAAGACGTCGAAGCAGCATTGAAAGCATTATCAAAGAACAAAGCACTGAGCATTGATGGCATTCCCACTGAAGTATTACAGCAATCAGATGCAGCTGTTATCATACTTATAAGGCTCTGCCAGGAAATTTGGAAGACAATGTCAGTATCGGGAAAAATGGTGGAAACCATCATAAAGAACAAAATTACTGAACATGTAGATAGTCATGGCTTAATGGGAGACAGCCAACATGGCTTTAGCCAAGGAAGGTCTTGTCTTACTAATCTGTTATGTTTTTTTGAAAGTGTGAAAAAACAGGTAGTCAAAGGTGAGTCTGCTGATATAGTGTATCTGGACTTTCAGAATGCCTTTGACAAGGTCCCTCATGAGACTCTTGGCGAAACTAAAAAGTCATGGGATAGGAGGCAGTGTACTATTGTGGATCAGGAACTGGTTAAAAGATAGAAAGCAGAGGGTAGGGCTAAATGGCCAATTTTCCCAATGGAGAAAGGTGAATAGTGGAATACCCCAGGGATCTGTGCTGGGTCCGCTGCTTTTTAACATATTCATGAATGACCTGGAAATGGGAATAACGAGTGAGGTTATCAAATTTTCAGATGACACAAAACTATTCAAAGTTGTTAAAACCCATGAGGATTGTGGAAAATTGCAAGAGGATCTTGATAAATTGGAAGACTGGGCGTCCAAATGGCAGATGAAATTTAATGTGGACAAGTGCATAGTTATGCACCTAGGAAAGAACAACCCAAACTATGGTTACACGATGCAAGGTTCCACATTAGGAACCACCACCCAGGAAAAAGATTTAGGCGTCATTGTGGATAACATGTTTAGGTTTGTAATGTTTTCTAGCTGCTCTGGGGATGCCTGGTGGAAGGTGAGCCATGTAGGAGTGGGTGTGCTATGATTAAGTATCAGAGTGTCAGGGGTTTTAGTGTTGCTCATAATGTTAGTCTTGGTCTGAAAGTGATTGGCTAATATCTGAGGAGATAAGGCATTGTGTCTAGCATTCTGGGTGGGGGTTTTTAGCATTGATTTGATTATGTCGAGCGATTTTCTGGTACGGTTCAAGGAAGTTTGGAGAGTGGAAGCCTCTCTTAGATCAATTAATCATGTGTTGGTATTCTCAGAGCTTCTCCATGAAGCTGTCACAATCAGGCTTGGTTCTGGATCATCGCCATCTTCTCTCAAGCTGTCAGAGTTTATACTTTGTGTTCCTGAGGTCTGCAGAGTACCAGGTAGCTGTGTGGTGCTTCCTAGTGTGCTTCTTAGTTGGTGCGGCTGTGGCTATGGATATTGTTTGATTCCAATGTAGGGTCAGAGCATTGAAGTCTTGGGAGTCCTGGTCCAGCTGTGGGAGAATTGTATTAAGGAACTCATCCTTATTCAGGTGCTTGAATTCCCTTATGGTGGGCTGCGGATGCCTGATCATCCGTGGAATGAGAAATGTGATTGTCTAGTTCTTTGAATACGTCAGACTGAGGTTTGAACTCAAAGGGAAAGAGTTTGTTTTACTATGTTATTGAAGCACTGGAAGATGAAGCAGTTTATAGTTCAGTATTCTACAGACTCATATCCTACTAAACTGCTGATACCCTGAAGAATATCTGAAGAGCTGTTGATTCATACCATCCTGTGATACCGCTGTGCAACATGGATATATGGAATATTGCAGGTTAATTGAATTTCTGAGTGGAGGTGTAGCCTAGTGGTTAGAGCAACTGCCTAGTACCCAGACAATCAAGGGTTCAATTCCCACTGGCACTCCTTGAGCAAGTCACTTTACCCTTCATTGCCTTGGAAGAAAAGTCTGGCAATCTGCTTCTGGTGATACATTGCCAAGAAAACCCAGATGTGGCTGGGTTGCTATGAGTCAACACTGACTTGAATGCACTATAAAAAAAAAATTGAATTTCATTGGATATGAAACCCGATGAAAGTGATTTCTCAGAAGACTATAGGGCCTGTAGTAGTTGCTAGAGAAAAACAGCTCTAGCAGTGGTGTGTAATAACATTAAGGGTGTTATTTTAGAAGTGCTATTAACGATTTGGATGTCTGTAAATGGGCATGCAGACGTCCCTATTACGGAGATGTCCCAGAGCTGGGTCTGTGGAGGTCCCCAGCAAGAGGATGTCCAAGCCGGAGGCATGGCCAGGGCATTCCTGAAAAGCTGGACATCCCTACCTGATCTCAGAAATGCCTCAGCCATCCCGATTCGCCTCTAAAGCTAAACTGTTTCAGCAGGGCTGGCCCGAGGGTTTCTTCCAACCTAGACAGGTCCTCCATGCTGCCCCCGGGCTGTGGCACCTCCTAGCCTGCCAAGCCGCCACCCTGGCATCCATTTTCTCGCAGGGAGCATGGCATTCCTCCTTATGCTGAAGCAACAGTTCAGCCGCCGTTTCAGTGCATTGGGCCTTAAAGTGCCCCAAGTGTGTGCAAACTCACAGCCTGTGCTCCTGCCTCCCCCCCCCCCCCTCAACACAGCTTCCCATTGGAGGGGCAGAAGTGGCAGCCCATAACTGTGCGCATGCATGCAGGCATTTTAAAGCCCACCACGGTGCTGAACTGCTGCTTCACAGGGGGGAGGGGGGTGGTGTAAGCCAGGCAACTCACCAGGGTCGGCCTTGTTCTCCTGGTGGACGGGCCGGCCCTCTGTTTCGGGCATGAACAAGCATCTGAAAAGTGCTTGTTTTGTCAGATAAACCTCTTAGAGAGGTTTCTAAAAAATATATTTTCTATTTTATTTTTGCCTGATTTGTATTACATTTTTGAAATATTTTTGAATGGCAAGTGGATAGTTTGAAAACAAAATTGTATTTCCCTTAGATTCAGAGAGAATGCAGAGTCAATGTCCAGTAAGGAGCTGTCAGAGCAAAACAGTAGATCATGATACAAACTCAAAGAGCCATCAGCACATTCTTTTACCTGCAGGAAGAACAGGAGGCAGTATGAGGATCATTTTCAAAGGAATTTGCACAGGTAACTAAGCAGATACTTGGGCAAATTCTCTGTGCTGAATGTTATCCTCCACTCAGGGGCTAAAAAGATGTCCATGGTTACTTTTGTACCTGAAATCTTTGTTGGCCCAAATTTTGGAACTAGACACAGACCAGAGAGAGGAAAAGAAACACAGATAGAAAGAGAGGCAGATATAAAGTGAGAGGGAGAGACACACATATGGAGAGACACATATACGGACATACTGTGACGGACACACACTGTCTTAGACACAATCCCACGTGCTTCTGTCATTATGCCGCCACTCGTGGGCTCGCCCAGCGAGTGTCAACCCCCGACATCATGTAGTTCTTACACTTGCTGCAGATTCTTTGCCTCAGCCTGTAACAGCTCCCTAACCCTCATCCATTTCCAGGACTTGCTTGACCATTAGACATTCTAGACAGACATCTAAGGGAGCAGCTTCTGGGGTGCAGCAAAGAGCAGCGGTGGTCTTAGCAAAATGATAGTCGCACAGACTCCAAGAACCATCAGTGCATACTTTGACCTGCAAGGATGGTGGGTCATTTTCAAACAGTGCATTTTTTTAAAGGCTGGATTCCGTGGGTTAAAAAATTCAGGTATTCGGTGTCGGTATATGGATGATCACTGCTGCTGAATATCCACATTCAGCTGCTATCTAGACAGCCAATCCACAAACCACTTAGTCTAACGTTTTTGCTATCCTAAGTCATCTGATTTGTTGTTGGGATAGCAGTGCTGAAAATTGCCACTATCTGGATAAATGCCAGCTTTGCCCAAGCTCTGCCCCCGGAATGCTCCATCATTATCCAGATAGTGCTGAGGCGGTCCGAGAAACTATCAGTAGCACTATCCAGACTGGGTATTAGGCTCAGTGGTACTTGTCTGATTAGCAGATGCTGCTAACCGGATTAGTGCCTGGGAGTCTCGGCCTCTTTATTTTCTGGGAAACTATGCCTTGTACTCTTTCCAAAGTGACCTCAACCATGGGTTTAGGGCAATGAATGACAATCTGTTTCCAGTAAAATGCTCAAACATTCCAAGGTAGTATAAAGCTAAAAATTGTGAACTTTAATTTCCTCAGTACATATCACTCTTATTAGATGACATCCACTTCTAACTCGTAGAACTCCAAATGTTTGTTGTAAGCCCCAATGTTCTAACTCAGAGGTTTATGAGGTTTTTTTTTAGAAGCCTTATCTGTGATTTACACATATAAATACAACCACTTACATGTGTAAATTGTTCACACGTGGCTGTCCATATCACATAGAAATTGCATGGGACATGGCCTGGGTGGGACATAAATTTACATATGTATTCCTCACTTCATGTGGAGGCACATTCTGGTTCCTGCATATCTGGCCACATTGGCCATGCAAAAACCAGATGTGTGGGAGATGTCCCCTATTCTGCTGCCGCGGAGCCCAGATATACCCACGATAGCAGAATCAGGAACATAGATGTCCAGCCTGGAACCCCATTCAGGTGCGGGGGTTGTCTACTGGCCTGCCCGCCCACTTGCAGAACACTCTGGCTGGTGTGCCGGTGCAGTGGCATCCTGTCGTCATGGCACCGGCACATCCAGCTAGAAACATGGAATACCAATGGAGAGTATGGCCACAGAACACCGCTGT
The DNA here is from genome assembly GCA_033557465.1 of Ichthyophis bannanicus. NCBI lineage: Eukaryota > Metazoa > Chordata > Amphibia > Gymnophiona > Ichthyophiidae > Ichthyophis > Ichthyophis bannanicus. The sequence continues at coordinate 208,190,149 of CM066043.1, read as the reverse complement.
CTGACCCTAAGTGGGGCCCCCCCGGGCCTAGATTTGTGACTGGTGCTGTGCCATGATTGCAGGATGGAGTTGGGGGGCCTTCAGGGTGGAATAATGCGGGTGTCCATCTCTGCACCGGGGACATGCAAATACATACAGAGGCCTTTATCTTTATTCAAAACTTAATATACTGCCTACACACAATATACTGGTTTAAAATTCAAATACTGCTAGGAAGAGGAAACAGAATGCCAGCATTCAGATAAGAAAGAGATAGCAGATTAAAGAGAGGGACAACAGATAAGGAAAGACTACATCAGGGACGGTAGGACGTGGACATGTCGTCAATGAGGGGCAAGGGACAGGGGAGAGGGGGAAGGTCAAAAGCTGTGCAGAAAAGGTGGGCCTTTAATCTTGCTTTGAAATTGTTGAAGGAGGGTTCCAGGCGGAGGGCTGACAGGACTTGAATGGCCTCTGTACTTCCCAGAGCCTGGCCACATCCCTGCTCTGCCATTGCTCCACCCCAGTGTTGCCCCCTCCTGTCCCTGCACAATGGCTCTGTATGTGCGGGGAGCCAAGAACACGGAATATGGTCCTGGAGCAGTGCGCAGGTTGGATGCCCATGCCCACTATTCGCGAGCAGAGTGACCACCATAGGGAATGCATGTACAAGCCCAAAATTGCCTACATCTGTATTTACATCTTCTCTCTGACACAAGTAGGTATTTAAACAGTGCTCGTTTAGGCCATCTCTCCAAAGTGAAATGAGGTTGTGTCTGCTATGGACTTGCTGCCCTGAACGAGCCTGATCTCAGCTGATCTTGGAAGCTAAGCAGAGTTGAGCCTGGCTAGTACTTGGATGGGTGACCACCTTGGAATACCTGGGGGTGTGGACGTACTGTGTGAAAGAAAGGCCTGGCAAATCTACTTCCGGCCTCACCTTGCTAAGTAAGCTCAGGGGCTGGGTTGCCAGGAGTAAGCATTGACTCAGCAGCACGCATTTTTCAAACTGATTCCTCTGTAGTTAATTAGCAGCATCTACACATCTAGGCTTGCAAAATGGCTAGATACACATGTAAATGGCAACCTATATATTTATTTATTTAAAGACATTTTCTCACGCCTATCCAAATTTCAAGACGAGTTACAATAATACGTTCATAATTTACACAATCAAACTGTAAAACAAGATGCAACAGCAGAAACCACACATGTAGATAGCCTAGTACAGATCTCTCACGTATGACTCAGCTGACCTCTGGCTGATTTATTTCCTGTAAGCAAGTTGCTGCAGACAATATCGCTGACTCAGTATTTGCATCACTGCAATATAGGCCGGAGAATCACTGTAATCTCAAACAGCTTGGATACGAAAAAAATAACAGATGATTCTTTTCATTTCAAGCTGTACAGATTATTGTTTTGGGACTGTGCATGTGGCAAAGAGGAATCTTAACAAAAATCTCCCTCTCATTTATCATCTTGCACACAACTTACTCCTACAACCAGTTCTAGTATTGACTATTTTTATAGCATTGCTTGATGGTAGAGGTGCTGCAGATACACATAAGAGACCGTTCCCGGTCTGTAAAGCTCACAATCTAGTCAAGGGCACAAAATCAAGGTAAGTAGGAAGCTTCAAGACATGTATTTAATACAGTAAGAATGATTAAAATGGACAAGGTGATGATCAAGGCCTCTCACCTCCTGTGATTTTCTGGTCGCAACAAGGGTTGCAAAATTTGGTCCTGCTGCTTCAGTGTTGCCAGAGACTCTGCAGAATTATGGGAGCCAGGACACAGGTCTACGGGGCAGCCGCTGGAGCAATCAGACACACTTGTGTACATACCCCTATTGCCAAATTGATTGAACTGGCAGTAGGAGGTGAGGCAGTGCCTCGGACTACATCGTCCAGATCGTGACCTCCGGGGCTTGACTGTCTCTGGGAACCTCATGGCAGTACAGTGTCCCACATGATTCAAACTACTAATTGGGTGCCAGACAGCAGCAGGAGGAGGATGGAGCCCAGGGCACCTCCCACTGCTCTCCCCCTCCTACTGCAGCTAATCAGCATGGGGAGGGTGAGAACTGGCAGGGGGCACTGTTCCCTCTAAGCTGTGCGCGTGTGCGCGCGCACACACCTCGCCAAGCGAGCGCACATACTTTACAACAGAGCGCACAAAAATTACGGCTCTGATTCTGATAGAAAACAACACAGACGTCTTAAAATTTAAAAGTTATGATTGTAATTATTAGAAATTTCCCGCTTCATTTAGTAATCTTCTATTTTCATTTAATTTGATTAAAATCAATGTGGTGTACATACTGTATTCTGACGTGTAGTCAAATTTTAAAGTATATAACTCCGAGTGTCGTTATGTGGCGCACAAAAATTTAACCTTCCTTCAAAAACTGCACACAGCTGATATTTTATGCGCACACAGCCTAGAGAAAATTAGAGGGAACATTGGCAGGGGGGAGGAGAATGCTGAATACTGGCAGCAGGAAAGGGTGATAAAGACAGTCTTACGGTTGGGAGAGCAGAGCGCTTGCCTTGGCGCCTTGTGACGCCACTCACCAGGGACAGAGGAGAGAGAGAGCAAGAGCACATGCAAACCAGCAATAGGAAATCCACCACCCCCAGTCCCACAATCTGGAGGTGGAGCCTAAGCACATCCCACCTCCTGCTAAACCACCCTAGGGACTGGAGGACAGGGAACAGCCAGAGACAGTCCTTCCCCATGGCACCACCTGTTCCAGAGCCAGCCCTGAAGGGAAGGGTGTGAAGGGGAACGAAGAAGGTGAAAATCAGCATAATTAGGAGGAGCTCATTGCAGCTTAGCCAAGACGTGTCTATTCCCTCCTTCGTTTTGTATCTACTATATATTATATATTGTACCCTATTGCTTTATCCCTTTGAGTCCACTGTTACCCCTACTTAATTTTGCTTGTAAACTCTGTGGATTTTATTTGGAATATTTGGTATATCAAATGAAAGTGTTATGTGATATATCAGATAGGAGAAGGGGGATAGGGTGAGAATCAGCAAGGGGGGACGCTAAGGAAGGGGATAGTGGATAAGTATTGTGTATGTGCAGTACATGTGTTTGAAATATGAGGTGGGTGGGGTGTATCTGAGAGAGAATGGATAGACATGGGGGAGGGTATGAAAGAGAAATGTTTAGTAAACATACCTGTTAAAGCAATTGGCTGTCACAGGTTTAAATTATTCCCAGATATTCAATGCTGGACCATATGCATAGAAACATAAGAACATGACAGGAGAAAAAGACCGTATGGCCTATCCAGTCTGCCCTTCCATACCAACTATTACAGTCCCTTTTTTTTCTTTACAGATCTTCTCTGTTGGTCCCATGCTTTCTTGAATTCAGGTACTGTCCTGGTCTCTACTATCTCCACTGGGAGACTATTCCATGCATCTACCGTAAAGAAATATTTCTGCATATTACTCCTGAGTCTATCCTCTTTTACCTTCATCCTATACCCTCTCATTACAGGGCTTTCTTTCAATTGATAGAGATTCTCCTCCTGTGCATTGATGCCACGGAAGTATTTAAACATCTCTATCATATCTCCTCTCTCCTGCCTTTCCTCCAAAGTATACAGTACGTATTGAGATCTTTAAGTCTGTCCCCATTTGCCTTATGACAAACCCCATTGACCATTTTGGTAGCCACCCTTTGCAAAGACTCCATTCTGTTTATCTCCTTTTGAAGGTGTGGTCTCCAGAATTGCACACAATACTCTAAATGAGGTCTTAACAAAGACTTATACAGAGGCACTATCATCTCCTTCTTCCTGCTGCCACTCCTCTCCCTATGCGCCCAAGCATCCTTCTGGCTTTTGCTATTGCCATTTATACCTGCGTAGCCACCTTAAGATCATCATAAACAATCACTCCCTGGTCTCACTTTCTTTTATGGACAGATGTACCCCCTATGCTGTTCTGCTCCCTTGGAGTTTTGTGGCCCAAATGGATGACCCTGCATTTTTTAGTGTTAAAGCTCAGCTGCCAAATTCTCAACCATTATTCAAGCTTAGCTAGATGTTCCGAAGACCTCATGTTATCTACTCCTTCCTGATTGTCTACTCTATTGCAGATTTTGGTACATCCTTCTCCTCAGAGTAAGCTCCATATCTCCAGGAACAAGCAGGAATGTAGTCTTCATATATGGGTATCGTCGGCACCGATGGAGCCCGCGCGGGAACGCTCCCCAGCGTCCTATAGGAAAGCTTTTGGGAGCATCCACTGCGCCTGCGCTGCTGCCTTCCCACCTTTCCAGCTCTCCCTCTTCAGTTTTCCGTTTTCTGCAGAGCCGACAGGCAGCAAATCCTGTCAGCGAAAAATCTTTTTCTTTTTTGTGGTCATGTCTGCCTTCCCGTCGACGCTTACACCTGTACCACCGGTGTCTTCATTATTTTCTTCTTCTTTCATCTAAAAAAAAAAAAAAAAAAAAGCTTTTTCTGAGGGTCTATCCCTTCTTGGTGCTTCGGCGCCATTTTGGGCACTAGGCCCTATTTTCTTCCAAAATGGAGAAGCCAACTAGTGGTTTCAAAAAATGTTCAAAATGTGGCAGTACCATTTCTGCTACTGACACCCATGACTGGTGTCTTAAATGTTTGAGCCCTGACCATTCGCCATCGGAGTGTCTCCTTTGCAGAAAGATGACTAAGAGAGGCCTGCAGAATAGAGCTGCAAAGCTCGGCACCCTTTTTGCCTCAGATGCAATGTCCATTTCATAGACGTCATCCAGGGCTTCATCTTCCTCCCATGGATCTCAAGTAACCAAACCCAGGTCTTCCTCCAAGACCGGCCAGTCCTCAAAGGGTAGATCTCCTTCTAAGCATCGAGATGCTATTAGCATTGCCCTCGAGGAGAATATACCTGCTAAACAACCCCGGTGGAAGGTCCTTGCCTCCAAAGCATTAGCGGGGTCCCAAGATGTTCCCAAGACCTCCACCTCCGGAGAACTCTTGGTGCTATGTTCTGGGGTCGTGGCCTGCTCCGCCGGTACCGACACCCAGACATCGGCAGGCTCCATGGATCAATGTATCCTAGCCTTTGAGTGCAGTCTTGCGGCCTTGTTAGCAGCCTCGGTACCGCTAAAGCCTCTACAATCGGTTCCGCAGCCATCGGTACCAATACCGGTACCGGATGTATCTGCATCTACCATTGCGCCGCTCTCCATGCTACCACCCATGCTGGCCCTAGAGTTGGAGTCCGGAATAGAGGGTCCGGTATCGAGGCATTCCGATGTTGACTTTGATCGGTACTGTCGACAGGCAGTGCAGGAGCACCCGGCCTGTCGATACTTCGAGTCTTCCGATTCCGATGACTCTATCGGTACCGGAGCGGTTCTCCCGGAGGATCCCTCTCCTTTGCCGCAACATTGGATGTCTTCTCCGGAGGGCATGTCTTTTCAAGACTTTATACGGGATGTGGCTAGGGGCCTCTCGATCACGGTGACTCCCGAGAAGGAACCGAGAGCTGAAGAACTTGAAATTCTTCAGTATCCAGCAGTCCCTAAGGAGGCCGCAACCCTTCCCATACACCAGATTTTTCATGACCTCATGCTTAGGATGTGGGAAACACCTTTAACGGTGTCCCCGCATTCTCAAAGACTCGATACAATGTACCGGTACCGCAGTGTCCCGGGTTTCAAAAAATGCAGTTACCACACCATTCCATGGTGGTGGAATCAGCGATGCGCCGAATCAAAAGTGCCAAGACACATTTCTCTAATCCTCTGGGCCGTGAGGCAAAGACTCTCAATGCCTTTGGTCGTCAATGTTTTCAGGCCTCTGTGTTATTGGCCAGAATAAGTTCTTACATACTTTACATGGGTATGTTTCTTCGAGAGGTAACTCATGGCTCCTGTTCTCCCCGATGACAAGAAGGCCGATTTCCTTACTCTTTTTAAGCATGCCCAAAATGTTTCTAAGTTTATGAACAGGGCAATCTTTGATTGTTTCAAATGCATTAGCAGAACCTCTGCTATTTCTATCGGTGCACATCAGATTGCTTGGTTACAAGCATCTGATTTAGAGCAGTGGGTGCAAGACAAGCTGGGGAATATTCCTTGCACGGGAGAAAACCTTTGGCAAGGATTGGCAGGATAAAGCTGCTCAGCTTGAGTCTGAGAACACTACCGTGAATAGACTATCCAGGACCACTGCCAACCCAGCTAAGAAAAAGACAGTTAAGAAACCCTTTTTCAACAAGAAAAGGAAATTCTTCCGTCTTACACCTAAACTGTCCACTGCCCAATCCATGCTCCCCAGAAGGGGTAGCAGTAGCCAAAACAACAAAGAAAGGCTCAAGTCCCCAGAGCTCAACCAGCTCAGCAGACATAGCCCCTCTGCAAGGTCTTTGACTCCTTCCTAGAGAACCTAGTCTTCCTACCTCTAAAAATTCCAGAGCCCTCAATATCCCAGGCAGACTGTGTTACTTTGCCAAGAGGTGGCAGCAGATAACATCAGAGCATTGGACTCTCTCCATAGTGACAGAGGGATACAAACTCCACTTCCACAGTTTGCCCCCTCTTTCTACTCCAAGAGAGTTCAGTTTGCGGCCCCCCCCTCACCACCCTCTTGTGTTAAGAGGTCACCTCACTCCTTGCTCAGGGTACGATAGAGGAGGTACCTCTTTCTCAACAGGGCCTGGGCTTTTACTCCCCCTACTTCCTTATACCAAGCCACTTAACCCTCCATTGCCCATGTTCCCTGTAAGTATTAGCGTATGTGTCTCATATCCCCTCGTGTTAAATGTATCCCCCAATTGACCGCTTTGACCCGGTGAAAAGCGGGATATAAATACAGCTAAATAAATAAATACCAAAGAAAACAAGAGGGTGCATACTGGACCTCAGAGAGTTAAACAAGTATCTGTTCCGAGAAAAATTCAAAATGATCTCTCTCGGAACAATTCTCCCTTACATTCAGAGTCAGGATTGGCTATGTTCTCTAGACCTAAAGGATGCCTATACACATATCCTTAATCATGCAGAACACAGGAGGTTTCTTTGATTCCTCTTTCAGGGAAGACATTACCAGTACAGAGTTCTACCCTTTGGCCTGGCTTCCACCCCAAGAGTCTTCACAAAATGCATGGCAGTAATAGCAGCAATTCAAAGGACTCTAGGGATATTTGTCTTCCCCTACTTAGACGACTGGCTGATCCGAGCATCAACAGCTCCAGAATCCAGCTCCGCTCTTTCCTGCATGATGCAAATCCTGCAATATTTGGGACTGGTCATAAATTTCCAAAAATCCCATCTCACCCCTTCTCAATTTCTAGAGTTCATAGGGGCTCTTCTAGACACACGGCAGTCAAGGGATTTCCTGCCACAACTTCTCTGTGCTTGAATAGTTCAACTGGCTTAAGAACATAAGATATGCCATACTGGGTCAGACCGAGGTCCATCAAGCCCAGTATCCTGTTTCCAACAGTGGCCAATCTAGGTCTAGGTCATACATACCTAGCAGTATCCCCAAAAGACACAGGTTCCACAATGCTTGTACTGGGTCAAGCATTGATTATCCTGGGTCCCTTTTTAATAGTGATTAAAAGCAGCTATGAAAACTTCCCTAACTGCTCAAGAAATGCTTCAGTTGCTGGTTTATATGGCATCCACTATTCATGTGGTCACCTATGCTTCCCTACACATGTGAGCAGCCCAGTGGACCCTAGCCTCTCAGTGGACACAGGCGTCGGGTCGTCTGGGGGACAAAATCAGAAACTCTGTATGCCTCATTTTGTCCATACAATGGTGGCAATCACTAGAAAACCTTCTCGTAGGGTCACCTTTTCAGCAGCCACTGCACCAAGCTACCTTGATGACGGATGCGTCCAAGTCGGATTGGGGAGCTCATATGGACAATCTCTCCACTCAGGGTCTCTGGACCCAACAGAAGGCTTGTCTTCACATAAATCTATTGGAACTCAGAGCCATTTTCTATGCTCTTCGAGTATTTCAGGACCATCTGAGCTACAAGACAGTTCTGGTCCAGACGGACAATCAGGTAGCCATGTTCTATGTAAACAAGCAGGGAGGAGCAGGCTCTCAGGCATTGTGCAACGAAGCTCTACGCCTCTGGGCCTTCGGAAGAGGCCTTCAGATTCACCTACTAGCGGTGTATCTCCCAGGCACACAGAATCTCCTGGCAGACAAACTCAGTCGAGTGCTGCTACCACACGAGTGGTCTCTTCATCCAGAGCAAATTGCGCAAATTTTTTCGGATCTGGGGAACTCCAGATATAGACCTATTTGCAAGTTCTCAGAATGCCAAACTTCCCCGATTCTGTTCCAGAATTCTGGCTCAGAACAGTTAGGCAAGGGATGCTTTCCATCTCTACTGGGGTCAGGACTTCCTATATGCCTACCCACCCATTCCCCTCATTCCCAAGACTCTCTTCAAGCTTGAGAGAGACAGGAGCCATATGATCCTCATAGCCCCACGCTGGCCATGACAGATGTGGTATCCACTGCTACTACGTCTCTCTCAAGCCAGACCTCTGGAGTTGGGATGTGCTCCAGATCTTCTATCCCAGGAGAATGGGACGCTATTGCACCCGAATCCTCAGTTTTTGCACCTGATGGCGTGGCTGCTGAGATCTTAGAATTCCAGGATGTCAACCTCTCTCAACAGGTTAAAGATATCCTTTTGGCCTCAAGGAAACCTTCCACAAGGCATGCCTATGCCTTTAAGTGGAGAAGGTTCTCTATCTGATGTTCAAAAAAGGGACTTAATCCCTTTTCAGTTCATGTAGACGCGTTACTGGAGTATCTCCTCCACCTTTCATCCTCTGGACTTAAAACTAATTCAGTAAGAGTCCATCTTAGTGCTATTGCAGCTTTCCACAAGCCCTTTAATGGACAACCTGTCTCCTCTCAGCAGCTTGTAGCGTGGTTTATGAGGGGTCTACTCTTAACTAAGCCTCCCATTAGACCACCACCTGTGGCATGGGATTTAAATCTTGTCCTTGGACAACTTATTTATTTATTTATTTTATTCACATTTATATACCGCATCTTCCAAGAGTTCAGTTGCGGTTTACAGTTAACAATAATTAACAAATCAAGTTTGTTTTACATGGAACATTGCAATAATACAGAACTTATTTACAAGGAACATCATATAAAGTATAGAACAAACAATGTGGTATAATACCGAACAGTGTGGAAACTATATACAAGTTATATATGAATATATATACATGGATTACATGGGGGAGGTCAGAAGATCATCATTGTAGAGTGCTATCTGTATAGGTTAAAGGTTTATTGCATAGAGCAACCGGATTGTCTATTTAACCTTTGTCTATTGTAGATATTGAGTTATTTATGTTATAATGTTTGGTGAACAGATAGGTTTTCAGTTTCTTGCGTAGTTCTGTGATCTCTGTTAGCTTTCGTAGCTCCTCTGGAAGGGAATTCCAGATAGTAGGGGCTATGTGCGAAAATGCTCTATTGTTTGTTGATTTGTGGGCTTTTGTGAAATCTTTCGGGATTTTTAATCTGCATAGTTGTCCTTTTCTGTGTGTAGGCTTAGCTGGTTCTTTGTGTATTAAGTTACATAACATGGGTGGGGCCAAAGCATATAAGGCTTTGAATGTTGTTATTATTGTTTTGTAGATTATTCTACTTTGAATTGGTAACCAATGAAGGGAGACTAGTATTGGTGATATGTGTTGAAGGGAATTGATTTTCAATGTGATTCTAGCTGCAGCATTTTGTGCGAATTGCAATCGTTTTATACTTTGTTTTGTTAAGCCTATTAGGATTAGATTGGCAAAGTCAAAGTGTGGGGTTATTGTAGCTTGTATTATGTTGATGAAGTCCTGTGTGAAAACTAGTGGACGAAGTTGTTTAAGAGTTTTAAGTTTGAAATAGATTTTCTTTATGGTATTGCTGATGTGAGTTTCCATCGTAAGGTGTGTATCTAGCATGACACCTAGATATCTTATTTCCTTTTTTAATTTTGATTTCTTGGTTTTGGAGTCTTATGTGTGATGGAGGGATATAGGTTCTGTTCTTGGTTACGATTAGAACTTCGGTTTTAGCGTGATTTATGTGGAGGTTTTGTGTTGTTAGCCAAGTTGTGACTTCATTATAGCAATCCGATAAGAGTTGAAGCGGTAGGTAGGTTATGAAGCTTCCCTTCGAGCCCTCAGCCACTACATACTTAAAGCTTCTTTCTTGGAAGGTAATCTTCCTAATTGCCCTCACTTCTGCAAGACGCATTAGTGAGCTACAGGCTTTAATGGCTGACCCTCCTTACACAAGGTTCCACCATGATAAAATAGTTCTTAGGACTCATCCTCACTTTATGCCAAAGGTGGTCTCGCCTTTTCATTTGAACCAGTCAGTTTACCTTCCTGTCTTCTTTCCTAGGCCTCATGCCTCTAGTGCAGAAAGGAATCTTCACACTTTAGACTGTAAACGGGCATTAGCCTTTTACCTTCAGAGGACTAGACAGCATAGAAAAGCTTCACAGCTTTTTGTTGCCTTTGATTCCAGTCACCTGGGTTTACCAGTTTCCAAGAGAACTCTCTCCAAGTGGATTGCAGACTGCATATCCTTTACCTATGAGAGTAAGGGACTTTCTCTCGAAGGTCATGTCACAGCTCACAATGTGAGAGCAATGGCTGCCTCTATGGCCAACCTTCACTCGGTGTCGATTGATGACATCTGCAGAGCAGCCACTTGGTCCTCTGTCCACACCTTTGCAGCCCATTATTGCTTGGACAAGGACTCCCGTCGGGATGCCTCATTTGGCCAGGCTGTTCTCCAGCATCTCTTTCAGACTTAGAACAATTCCTACCCCCCGTCCCGGGTTTCGATACCAGAGATCCTTGGGAGGAAGCATGACCCACTCCAGCCTAGGTTTCGCTGCTTTCTGGGGTTATCTCCCTGGCATCTCTAAGCTTGGGAGTCCCCATATACGAAGACTACATTCCTGTTTGTTCCTGGAGATAGTGTAGTTACTCACCTGTAACAGGTGATCTCCGGGAACAGCAGGAATTGAGTCTTCACAACCCACCCACCTTCCCTAGGAGTTGTATCTCTTTCTCTAGCTCTCTTCTTTCCTTCTCTACTTTTGTTTCAGCTACAAACCCAACTGATGAAGAGGGAGAGTTGGAAAGGCGGGAAGGCAGCAGTGCAGGCGCAGTGGGATTCTCCCAAAAGTTTTCCTATAGGATGCTGGGGAACGTTCCCACGCGGACTCCGTCGGTGCCGACGATACCCATATGTGAAGACTCAATTCCTTCTGTTCCTGGAGATCATTTGTTACAGATGAGTAACTACGCTTTATCTGCACCTTTTGTTGCCTCCCACTTGATCAGTTTCTAACCCAGTCAGTCAGTTACTTTAGGGTCCATTCCTAGGGTGCTCTGTTGTCTGTGTGAAATGGTGTCAAAGACTTTTTTTTTAATGCAATCAAGTCTGCTGACTCCTGGTGACCCAGCTGCCTCTGGGTTTTTGTTGGCAAAGCATCACCAGAAGAATATATCTAGGCCTTTTCTTCTGAGGCAATGGAGAGTAAAGTGACTTGCCCAAGGTCACAAGGAGTGCCAGTAGAAATTGAACCCTTGATTGTTTGGGTACTAGGCAGTTGCTCTAACCACTAGGCTACTCCTCCACTCTGCCAAAGGCTTTACTGAAATCCAAGTACATGACATCTAGGGCTCTCCCTCGGTCCAACTCCCTGGTTGCCCAGTCAAAGAAATTAATTAGATTTGTCTGACAAGACCTGCTTCTAATAAAAGCAAGCTGCCTCGGATCCTGCGATCCACTGGATTCCAGAGACCTCACTATCCTCTGTTTTAGCAGTATTTCCATTAATTTACTCAGCACAGAGGTCAGACAACCTCGTTCTTACTTCCACTTTTGTGTAAAGGGACCACTAGCATTTAATATGCCGGTTGCCCAGTTAGCAATTTAGCTAACTCGTCAACTGTGATATTTAGCCACTGGCTGGATAGCCAAACCAGCTAAAGTTAGGTCAGCCTTTTTTCTACCTAACTTTAGCCAGGGGCTGAATATCTCCGCTGACCAGTTCTCTAGTGCCTTACCCGGAACGCCATGACACCAGCAGGCTAGTATCGGGGCATACAAGCCAATTAGCAGAGAATATTCAGTGACACTATATGTTTTAGTGCCACTGAATATCCCGCTGACTGCCCTTTTTTTTTTTAAATTTTTTATTTATAAAATTTTATACATACATTAAAAGAAAAAAAATAAACACCAATACAGCCATCTGTTGAAAAAAACAACCAAGAAAACAAAGTGTTCAACCACATCAAGGAAGTGCAATTACATTTAACTCCTAAATACCTTACTTGATTCTCAGAGTAAAAATCATCTATACTCCCTTACTTTTAAGAAACTCTAATAACTGAACGGATTCAAAAAAGACATATCTATCGCCCTGATACAATATTAAGCATTTGCAAGGAAATTTAAGATGAAAAACAGCACCCAGGGCCACCACACGTGGGCGCAATTCCAGAAAGGCCTTGCGCCTCACTTGAGTGGCCCTAGATACATCAGGAAAAACTTGAACTATCTGACCACAAAATTTCTCCATTTTTCTCTTGAAGTAAGCTCTCATAATTCTATCTTTATCAATCTCAGACCCTAAAGTGACCAACAAAGTGGCCCTGGAGGAAATATCATCTGAAGAGGATTCTATAAAGGCTGAGACATCCAAAGTAGAAGAAGCCTTTTGATCACTTAGAGGAATCTCTTCCCCTTCTTTAAGGTCTGGTAAACCAGACACATGTGAAAACAGATAATAAATTTTTGATACCATAATTGAATCACAATCAGCAATTAACAAATTTTCCTTAAGATACTTCTGGAATAATATCATGGGAGAAAGGTAATGTGTGCGTGGAAAGTTCAACAACCGAAGATTTTTTGATCTTATAACATTTTCCAGCATTTCATCTTGTCGATATAAGGCATTAAAGTCTTTCACAAAAGTAGCTAACACCTCTTGACGAACAAGTCCGTCAGACTCCAATGCCGTAATTCGTTCATCAGCTATCACTAAACGCTTTTCTTGATCAGACAGCTTCTGAACTGTAACCTTAGAAAAATCGGAAACTTTCTGCAAGGATGCCCCTAGAACAGACTCAATTCGCGAAGTTACCAACCAAATATCTTTCAGAGACAGGTCAACAGGAGGAGCTGCCACTTCAGCTACCACCGGAAGGTAATAACTGAAGGCAATGGAGGAGGCAGCTCTAAAACTCGCAAAAATGAATCCGAAAGAACTTTCCCACCTTGAATTACTTCAGGCAAAGATTCACTAGAGGCATCTAGCTTAGGTTCTTTAATGGGGGGAGTAAAACCCATAACACGGGAATCATTGCTCGAAGAAGGAGTACTCACAGTTGAAATTTCTGATAACACCCCGGACATAGAGATAGAAGTTGACGGTACTTCAGCCACAATAACATGAGCATCCATCGGTCCAACGGTTTTCCCAGATTTCGTTTGTACCGGCTGCGAGTAACGTCTCCTTCGTTTCCCCATAACAGGGAACCTCGAACGCCGATGCTGCGCCGAAGGGGCGCCAAAGGGGCGTGGCCTGCCCCTTTGGTCACGCCCCTTCGGACACGCCCACGGGACACGCCCGCTTCGCGTCCCGCGAGGAGGGCTTAGGTCTTATAGCCCTCAGAGAACACCGCCCCAATCAGGAACAGGCTCAGCAGGACTCGGGAACCAATCAGGTAGGCAAACAGGAACTCCTCTCAGGAAACAAGAAACTGCACTCCACTGTCCCGCGAGGAGGGCTTAGGTCTTATAGCCCTCAGAGAACACCGCCCCAATCAGGAACAGGCTCAGCAGGACTCGGGAACCAATCAGGTAGGCAAACAGGAACTCCTCTCAGGAAACAAGAAACTGCACTACGCTGTCCCGCGAGGAGGGCTTAGGTCTTATAGCCCTCAGAGAACACCGCCCCAATCAGGAACAGGCTCAGCAGGACTCGGGAACCAATCAGGTAGGCAAACAGGAACTCCTCTCAGGAAACAAGAAACTGCACTCCCCCGCTGACTGCCCTTTGACCAGTTAGCAGAAAACAACCTTTGTAAGTCATTGACATACATACTTTTTCATTTACCTTAAACTAACATTCATAATATTAATATTTCTATTTAACAAGAGAAAGTGCTCAGATTTCTTCAGGGTACTGTTTTATCTCTACCAACTTAACCTTCACTCAAAACATCTTTTTTAAAATGTTCACAAAACTATATTCATGCTCTTCATGATTACCACATTGTCAATTTTTATTCACACAACCAACCTGGCCGATAGTTTCACCCCAACTAGGGTCTTCATCAGAGTGATTCTGCAAATAATAAAAATAAATCTCCATAGCAATGTACAAAATATCAAACAGAAAAATCCCCCCAAAAGCTCCCCACAGGATTTAACAGTTCTACAGGGCACTGGGAAAGAACATTAATATGGTAAAAACATCACCAACCACATCTGAAACCTAAACGTTCTAGAGAAAACTATATGAGGATGCCATAGAGCAGGAGTAAGAAGCAGAATGGTTTACCCTGTATATGAGAGAATTTAGAAAAGCTAAACATCAAACCTGTGGAATGGCCCAAAGTAACTAAAAGTGCTGGAAAGCAGAGTAAGAACAGAACCAAATTGGAAGAGCATTGACACTGACAGAGTGACGAACATTTGGCTCAAACAGTTAACATCATTCCATCAAGACCCGTAAACAGTAAAATCAATTGATCAATCATCCAGACTTAACATCACAATGGCTTATAACAAGAAGGACACTTCTCCTTCTAAAGGGGGATCATTAACTTAACTGCAGTCTATAAGGTGTTCGCTACAATAAATGTAAATAGAATATACAATCATATCAATTCCAATAACATCATGGCAATAGAGCAGAAGGGCAATAAGAGGGGAGCATATGGAACCAAAGGCCAATTAATGTTGAATAAGGACATTGTGATCAGTGCTAATATAGCATGACTTCTTCGAAACCGGAGCTATGCAAGATCGTGTGGTATCAACAGTAAATCAGTATTAGGCAAAATTGTCTATTTTAGAGAAGCGCTGAGTCAAACAGACTGATGTTATGGAATTTAATTGATTTTTGAATAAACTTCAGTGGGACAGAGTTGGAGAAATGCAGATAAGTGGATTTTACTCTGAAACGGAGCTGTTAAAATTTAAGAGTCGGTTCGAAGCACACGATGTGTTGGGATAGCAGCTATAAATCTGAATATTGAAGTACAAGAGTGTGCAGTTTGTCGCCCCCGCCTGGCCAGGTAGGTAACTGGTAGCAGGTGAAGTCGCCTTTTGGCTTTAAAATAAGATTCCCTCAAAATGGCTGCCAGGAGGGCTGCTGGGAATTGTAGTCCTATATTAAAGCAAGGAGTTGTGACTCAAGGGTTCAGGCGTAAGACAGAGAAATTTATTCAATGTATTCAGGGGTTCCTTCATACACAGGACGCGAGGGGTAAATTATATAAAGGAGGTTTTTAATCCACAGTACAGCTTCAAAAAGAAACCAGGAATAACTTTGCTTTATATTCCAAACTTCAAAGAAACAGGCACAATCTTGCTTGTAAATCAAAATTGTCACTTTCCAAAACTTTTAAACTTTTAAATGTTTTCTCCTTTGCAGGAACAAACTTCTGGCAGCAAAATAAACTTTTAAATGTCCCTTGAACATTTACATCCAGCTCTCAACCTTATCAGTTGAACTCAGCTGTTTCTTTCAGTTGTGACGTCTTCAGAATTAGGCTGCTTCCTAAGCACGGCATACATACAATTGCTCTCTAGGACTCTTCCACATCAGAGACCTGACATATAGCACATTGTAAATCCATGGTACTGTTCTCCACACTTGTTATGTCCATTTCCTCTACACTATCTCTCTCACTTACATCAAAAGGTAACTGAACAGAGAGCTGGCTATTTTCTTTCTCTATTAGTTCATTTAACTTCTTAAGTAGAGCCTGCTTTTGCAGTAGCTCTTCTGTTAAGTGAGCTACGTGGTGCTTGGATAAGCTTTCTCCCTTTATCCTGGGACTTTGTCTATAACTAGAATTAGCTTTCCCTTCTAGAGCTAATTCTCGTGGGTATTTCCTGTCTAGGAATTGAGAAGGACACACTTGCCTTGATTCTGAGGTATTTAGAAACTCTCTCTGCTCTGCAAGCCAGTCATGCTGTCTCTCAGCTGCAGCACCTTCGTTTGCTTGCACCAGCCTCTCGTTCCTTGCTCCCTCAGCTGTGCTTGGCAATCTCTCATCAAGCTTCTCTCTTCGGCTTCCAGTGTTTCTTACACTCTGCCTTTCATGCTCTGCAAGCACTCTCTCACTTGCTCTCCATGCTCCTTGTCTTTCTCCTTGTCCTTCTCTTCCCTTGCTGCTTCTCCGTCTCAAGAGTGGCACCTTCTTACCACTTCTCATTCTCCTTTTATCTGTGTTACTGCATATCAGCTTTTTAAACTTTCCTTCCTCCTGAGCCACACCTTGCTCCCAGCACATGTGACTAGGGTCAAGCTTCTCCCTGACGTGCTGCTGTGGGCGGGGCTTAGGGATGACTATTCTCTGAGTCACAGACTCTTGGTTACTAGGGAAACCCTTGATACATTCTGCCTTAAAGTGACAGGACTCATTTTCCTGTGTATTTCTAGGTTCAGCAGTGGTTTCCTCACCACAAGTTTTTAATATAAAATAAATTAAAATAGACTGGTACAACTTCTAACTTGTGTTTGGCTGGTAGTGAATCGAACGGGTCTGACAGCTAGCCGCTGGTGCCGACCTTTAACCCCAGATATTCAATGACGGGCCTATCTAGCCACTGGCATCGAATATCTGGGTAAGCCACATAACCCAGAAGCTAACCAGGCAATGACTCAATATTGCTACTGCCCGGTTAGCAACAAGTGGTACCCTGGAATGCCACCCCCCCCCCCCCCCCGATGCGTACAGTTGCTAATCGGAGGTGTTATGGTTTAGGCACTTGATATACCGCCCTTTACTTGCGCATCAGAGCAGTTTGCATGTATGTATATACTAACAGGTACTTTAATGGCCGCACCCGCAGATATTTAGCAGCATTAATCATGTTAGTACTGCTGAATATCCAGCCCAGTGGCATTTACCTGCAAACCATGTAAATGCCTTTGAAAATCCCCCTCCCCATATTTTTTTTAAGTGGGACCAATAGTGTGATAACTTTGAATATAATAAATAAGTAGATATAGTGAAGCTGCATTTTCAATCAAAAAAATTACCTGACTAGTTATTAATTCAGCATATACAGTACAGTGTGAAATTGTCATTCAAGATGTACTTTTGGTTCCTCAGCAACAGCCACAAACGAGACAGCCGGTTTGTGTGCTTCCTTATTCTACTCAGGCATTTACGGGTCAGCATATTATTCGTCATCACTGGAACACTTTGGGTGTTATGATGTTTTTAGGTGTCCTCCACAATTTGCATTTTTTGAGGAGGAATAATTTGAGAATCTATTTGGTTCATGCAGATATGGAATATGAGCAGAGTACAAGTATTTCCACTATTAAGGGACATTAGAAATATGGATATTGTGTTGCTTATCAATATGTTTTGGAAATAAGAATTGTAATATGATGGGAGTGATTAATGCCATTATACGTCAATGGCAAAAAATTTACATATGTAAAACTACACAAAAAATAAAGATCTGTGTTATTGAACATACTTCGCCATTCAGACACAGAAAATGTCTGCTCTGTTGATTTCACATTGGTTAGCAGTGTCCCACAATCTTTTAGATTAAAAATTTTTTTGTAATTGAAGATTTGTCAGGAATTTAGCAAAATAATTTGTTAAAACAATTGACCCAATGTGAACTACAATATATTTTTTGATGGAACACGCTCAAACAGTTAATATTCCTTTGCCAAGACTTGGAACACTGCAAAAATCAATTGATCAGGCAGCCAGATTTAACACCACTATGGCTAATAACATGAAAAACACTTCTCCTCCCAAAGGAAGATCCAAGGAACATTCCCCAAAAAATGGAATTGTGAGCCAGGGGGGAGTAATCAAAATGGCGGATGCTAGCGTGGAGTGGTGAGCCGCTGCCCTGAGTTCTGCGACCTTGTGGAGCAGCATCCGTGTGATGGGTCGGAGAAAGCGGAAGCAAGTCGCCATACCTCCGGGCGAAAAAACAGCGAGTTCTGCAGGTCAGCGCACGTTGGGGTAGTGTGGCTTTGAGCCCTGCGTTGGAGCAGCGTCTTTGGCTGGGGCAGAAGGAGTGGGGTCGCCCCAGAGCGTGTCGGGCGTTTGGCTCTCGCCAGAGGAGCGCACGCCGCCGCCGCGACCCGGAAGCTTGTCCTCGGCGAACGCTTTGATCCCGGAGTCGGTCTCTACGAGTACGCCGACACGTGAGGGTCTAGGAGGTGCGAACACCGTGTTGACTTCTCCTTTGGTGGATACAGGACGAGGTTCGAGGAGTGAGTTGGGTGAACCAGTGGAGAGATCTGTGCCTGCAGTCCTGACAAAGAGAGGAGAGCTCCCTGTGGTTCCAGATTTGGTGAGACCCGCGGCATATACAATGGAAACGCTATGGGAAGGACTGGCCTCATTGAATCGCTCTATGAATAGAGTTTGTGGGACGTTTCAGTCTGAACTTAATGTGGTTAGAGATTCATCTGATTCTTTATCTAGGGCTCATGAAGAGCAAGTTAGTAGGGTTAATACCCTAGAGAAGGAGGTGGGGGAGGTGCGTAACTTGCTTCATGCCCAGCTCAAGGATAGTACTGTGGCTGCTAGGAAAATGGAGTACCTGGAAAACCAGGTCCGGCGTTGCAATCTCCGGTTCCTGAGTTTTCCCAGGTCTCCAATACTATCAGCGGTTGAGATGCTGCGGAAGTATTTTAGGGAGGTTTTAAAAATCTCCCCGGAGCAGTATCCCCCCTTGACTAGGGCTCAGTACTTATCCTTGGGTAGTGGAAGTGGAGGAGGTGAGGCCTCCCCCGTTCGTCCCGGTTTGGGGGATCTCACGGGTCTCCTTGAGAGTTCCTTGGAGATTGCAGTGGAAAGAACTACCCTCCTTGCCACATTTGCCTTAGAGACAGATAAAGTTTTTATTCTTAAAATGTATTTCCGAAATGCTAATGAAGAGTTTATGGGTTCAAGAGTTAGGGTATTTCCTGATTTATCACGTATTACTCAAATGAGAAGGAAAGAGTTTTTGGCTCTTCGCACTAGGACTTTGGCCCTGGGTGCTTCCTTCCAACTTAAATTTCCTGTTAAATGTTATGTTAATTTTAAACAAAAGATGTATTTGTTCTTTGACCCTAAGCAGCTGTTAGCGTTTTTGGAACTTAGGGAAAGAAGCGATATTGAGGCTGTTTCACCTTCTCATACAGCTGACGTATGAGTCTCCCATTCGCCTGTTATGATTATTTGTGTAATGGCTAAGATTTCTGTGTCATTATTTTCTATGTTTCCTAGTACTCCCCTATTTCTTAAATTTTGGGGTCTAAAATGGGAAAGATGAGTAGGTGATAGTTTCTTTCCTTTTGAAAAATTTGGTGGTTGTTTCCATTTTTCTGTTTCATTCATGGATAATGTGTGGATGTTCAAGATTTATTAAACTTATAAATAAAAAGTTTTAAAAAAAAAAAATGGAATTGTCTGCCTACAATCTACAAGCTGTTCAACAATAGATGCTGACAAAATATATGACCGTATCAATTTCAATAACATCATGGCAGTAGAACAGAAGGGGGGTTATACAGAGCCAAAGACCCGCTACTGCTAAATGAATACATCAGGTTTAGTGCTAAGAAAAGCAGATTCTCAGTGTAGTAGAAAGTGCATGATAGTGTTCTGCACTCCTGGATAATAAATTATCTTGAAATGTACAAAATGACTTCTAAATTGAATGCGTACATCAAATTCACCATGAAAATGTGGCAAACTACATTCCACCTACAGTATGCAGATGGACAGTTCATCATTCCTAATATCAAGATCCAGCAAGGAATACTTCAGGAAGACTCGTTTCACCACTCGCTTTGTATAGCACTTAATACTTTGAGTGTGCTTATTAACTCTTTGGGGTATGGCTTTAGCCTTAATCCTAAAGATGGCAAATAACCAGAAGTGACATCACACCTACTATGTAGTTGACTTGAAAGCTCCATAGCCCCAGTGATCAACATATAATGGAACAACGCCAACTAGTAAAAAGCTTCTCAGATGACACCAGGATGACTTTTGGTCTGGATAAATTAATTTATTTTATTTAACAGGATTATACCGCCTTATCATTAAGTCAAAGCGGTTTACATTAAAACTCAACTTAACTGTTACATTATAACAAGGGTATCAGACTTGGAGAACTTTAACAAGGCTATGAAACTCGGGGTTTAGCAAGATCTGAGGAACATTGGATATGGTTCATGAAGCTTCTGGGTTAAGTGATATTTCCATAGTAGTCAGTGAATAGAAAGGTTTTAAATTTCCTGCAGAAGTCCTTTGTGTCTGCAGTTGACCTCAGGTCCTCTGGTAGAGTGTTCCATATTGTTGGTGCTGCTATAGAAAATGTCCTGGTGCAGATGGCCTGTTTATTTCTTGGCTTGTTTTTCAGGGCTATTAGGTGGTTTATGGTATTGGATCTTCTAGGTTTGATTTCTGGGTCTCATGTTATGAGTGATTGTAAGGTGTCAGCTGTTGTACGGTGAATGATTTTGAATGTAGTGAGAATGAACTTGTATTTTATATGTGCATGTATCGGGAGCCAGTGGAGCTGTTTCAAGATGGGGATGATGTGGTCTTGTCTTGTCGATCATGTTATGATATGGGCTGCCATATTCTGTGCTATCTGAAGGGAGTGTAAGGCGTTCTTAGGACGTCCTTGATTGATTAGGTTACAGTAATCCAGGACTGGTGTAATTGTTGCTTGACAGACCATCCTAAAATTGCCATGGTTAAGCAGGGGTTTAAGTTGTTGCATCAGTTTCATCTTATGATAAGCAGATTTTGTTGTTTTCCTTATATGTGGTTGGAAGCTGTGGTTTTAGTCAAGGGTAATTCCAAGGTATTTTATTTCCTGTTTTACTATTATGTTATTGTGTGATGATTTTATGAGTGATGGGGGTATGAAATCTTTGTTCCTGGTGATGTGCAGAGCCTCTATTTTTTTTAAGTTGATTTTCAGGTTGTGGTAGTTGAGCCGTTCTATCATTGTGTCTAAGCATTCTGTTATTTTTGTGTAGTGTGGCTTGTCTGTATTGAATGGGGTGTATATCATCACATCAGCATATATTTGATATTGTATGTTATGGTTGCATATTATTGAACATAGGGGTTGAATGTATATAATGAATAATAAGGCCGGAAGTAATGAGCCTTGGGGAATCCCTTGTTGCTGTTGGAATGGTTTTGATGCCTGCGAGCCACCGTGCGTGTTGCTGTTTGTGGTTCAAGTATGATTGGAACCACGTGAGTGTTGTGCTTTGTAGGCCTATCTCACTCAGCTTTTGGATTAGTAGTTGATGACTGACAGTGTTGAAAGCTGATTTTATGTCAGTGAAGAGCAGTATGAAACCTTGTTTGATGTTGTTGATACCTGTTAGGATATGATCTAGTAGGGATGTGAGTAAAGGTTCGACACTGTGGTTGGGTCTAAAGCCGTGTTGGTGGGTGTCCAGGGGTGCAGCATGATTGATATGATCTTGAAGTTGTGCTATGATAAATGTGCTAAGGTAACCTTCTTTGGAGGCAAATTGAGGACAATTGAGACTTCAGCCATCTGGTTCATTTTTGGCGACCACCACCCCTGGCTCCCCTGCTCTCACATACCCCTATTCCGTTGGTGCCCTCCCTCCGTTATTTTGGTATCACATTAGACTCCACTCTATCCTTCCATGAGCACCTTACATCCGTTATCCGTCATTCCTTTCACTCCCTATGTCAGATCCGTGCTGTTCGTCACTTCCTCTCCTTCTCATCCCTGGTTACACTGCTTCTCTTTCTCATCATGACACAGATCGATTACTGTAATATCACTCTCGCTGGCCTTCCCCAGTACCAACTGCACAGATTATAGCTTCTTCAAAACACTGCTGCTCAGATTCTCATGCATGCCACCCGTTCGGACCATATTACCCCCTTACATAATTATACACCTCAATTGGCTCCCTGTCAAATCGCCTTAGTTAACCGAGCCATTCACACTAATACTCCATACGAACAACCACCTATCAGACTGCTTCATAGAAGTCTCCAACTGGCTACAAAGGAACAACCTATCCATCAACATAAAAAAAACAGAAGCCCTCATAATAACCAAGGACCCAACTTCACACCACATCCACACCTCAGCTTAGGAGCCACACAAATACAAATTCAACCTCACATAAAATACTTAGGAATCATCATAGACCAAGCACTCACTCAAGCTACAGATCAAAAAGACTACCGGAATAATATTCCACAAGGCTAAAACAGTACAACGCCTCAGGCCTCTCATTGATCCACAAGACTTCAGGACAGTCATGCAAGCTATGACGCTCCCCCACCTGGACTACTGCAATATAATCTATCACGAACTACCCGCCACCCACACCAACCCACTACGAACTGCCTTAAATACCACAGCAAGAATTATCCAGAAAGCAAAAAAAAACAAGATCACATCACCCCAGTCCTGAGAGAACTGCACATACTCCCTCTCGAAGCAAGAATCAAATACAAATCCGCCCTACTTATCCAGAAAGCCCTCTATCAAACTCAGACTTCCCAGCTCCGCACTCTACTGCCCCAACCCACCCGCAACAGAACAACCAGACAAACCACCAGCAACACCCTCACCATCCCCCATCAACGAACTAAATACAATCAACGGACCTGCAACAGAGCCTTCGAACTATACGCACCATCCCTCTGGAACTCCCTACCAAGTCAAATCAGAAACAACAGAGATCCTTCAACATTCAGGAAACAACTAAAAACCATCCTGTTCCAGGAATACCTCGGACCAGAAACAAACATCCATCACTGACTACCCCTCCAGACCTTCTAACATACCCACAGATCTACCTACTAAGAGACTGATGTCCATTGTTTAAGTCCTTAATGTCTGTCCAGATCATTAATGTTGGCCTCCCCGGTGACAGCCCCTCCACCCTAAGAATTAATTACTGTCCCCCTCCCATTTTATGTTAAACTGCTTTGACCCGGTGAAAAGCGGGATATAAATACAGTTAAATAAATAAATACCTCTCGGATCTTGTCCACCTCCTCACCCCTCACCGTTCACTCCGACTCATTCATTCCAATCGTCTTTTTCTCCCACCTCCATCATAAGCACATTTAGGATCCACCCGCAGCTCCACTTTCTTTTTTCTTGGCCCCAGATTATGGAACTCCCTCCCATCAAACCTCCATTTAGAATTCTTCTCTAAATTTGTCAATGCTAAAAGCTCACCTCTTTTCCACTGTCTTTGATCTCCCTCTCTCCCAGGCACTCCCTGCTCCTTCTCCTCCACATTGAAATGCCCCCTTTCTCTCTCATACCTGTCCTCCTCTTCTTTCCAGTATGATTGTTTTCTGTCCCTTTCCTATCTGAGTAATGGCATTCTGTTTCCTTTTTCAATTTTTTGCAGCGATATTAATTTTGTTGTAAACCGCTCAGATGCCTGTGTGTTGGGCAGCATATTAAATAAAGATAAAGACAACTGAAAACATCTCTCTAACTGATAACTGTAACATAAAGGAACTTGAACAGGAAGGTGTATCTCTCATATAGCTTTGAAATTGTAGACTGGCCTCTGAAATATCTTCAAAAACTGGATGTATGAACAAGAAAACTCCTCTATGCCCACAAGGTGGTTTATTAGAATCAGTGTATGCTGAGACTACATCCCTAGAGCCAAAGGAAAAATGAGCCTCATAGAAAATGATATATATAGAGAGTGAATATCATAGGCCTCTAGGCCTTCTTAACAGCATCAACAGACCCAAATACACGAAAAGTGTTGCAGATGAAAGTAAATGACCAGAATCTGTCTCCATTATCAAACCTGGATAGGCATTCACGAGCAGAAGGAATGGATGAGAATCCATCAGTATACACAGGGAAGGAAGCAATAGAATTTGCAAAACAAGAAAAGAAGCTCTTCAGAGAATCAGATCAGCAAATGAGGAACAACAAGTGGCAAACATTTAAATACAGTGATAAATAAAAAGCATTACTCCAGGAGCTATTTGTCAATCATACCAGGATACATGTTTGGTTAAGAAAAGGCAACTGAAACCTAAGGATGAGAAATTGATAGTTGCAGCCCAGGACAGTGGATTACAGATGAGATGGTTCACAATGAGCATAGAGAAAACCGGTAAAAGAAACATATGCAAATTCTGTAAGAAAGAGATGGAAATGGTTACTCATCTCATAGTTGGTTGCGAAGTTCTGATGGCAGAAAATTTCTATACAAAAAGGCACAACAAGGTGGCACATTTCAACCATTGATAACTTTGTAAGCAATAGAACCTTGTTGTACCGGAAAAGCACTGGTATCATGACCCTAAGAGAATTTTAGAGAATGAAGACATTATAATAACTTAGGACATTCCATTTCCTATGGATAAGAAGCTGGATGCAAGGAAAACTGTCATAGTGTTAAGGAGCCGCCGCCATCAGCCCGCCCCGATCGGCGTCCAGCACAGGGAGCAGGATCGGGGACTCCTCCTGCTCCTTGCACCGAAGGCCAATCAGGCCCCAGCAGGACAATTTAAAAACGCGGCAGGCAGAGGGCGTGAACACCAGCAAGGAGCCGCTGCCGCCATCAGCCCGCCCCAATTGGCATCCAGCACAGGGAGCAGGATTGGGGATTCCTCCTGCTCCCTGCACTGAAGGCCAATCAGGCCCCAGCAGGGAAATTTAAAACTGTGGCAAGCAGAGGGCGCGAACACCAGCAAGGAGCCGCCACCATCAGCCCGCCCCAATCGGCATCTAACACAGGGAGCGGGATCGGGGACTCCTTCTGCTCCCTGCACCAAAGGCCAATCAGGTCCCAGCAGGACAATTTAAAACCGCGGCAGGCAGAGGGCGCGAACACCAGCAAGGAGTCGCAGCCGCCGCCATCAGCCCGCCTTGATCGGTGTCCAGTACAGGGAGCAGGATCAGGCACTCCTCCTGCTACCTGCACCGAAGGCCAATCAGGCGCCAGCAGGACAATTTAAAACTGCAGCCGGCATAAAAATATCAAAAATATTAAACATGAATACAATACCCAAATACCTCACACTCATATACCTCTCATCTCTTATTGGCACACTGCCTCTCAACCTACCTCACCCTTCCCTCCTTCATTCCCATCATTCACCTTCCAAAGCCCCTAATCCACTACACCCCAGTCCCCCACTATAGCCAGCAACATAGGAGGCAATTATACCTACTCACCATTCCCACTGCACCACTCACCACAACAACAATACCTAACATACACCCCATTCAACCAATCAAATGCAGTTTAATCAACACCCGTTCCGCCAGGAACAAAATCAAAACCCTTGCTGACCACATCACTAACAACGCAATCGACCTCCTTTGCATCACTGAAACCTGGTTCAGCGAGACGGACAATGTACTTCTCAACCAACTCAACACCAATACCTACCACAACCACAACTGCCCACGAACTAACAGCAGAGGAGGAGGAGTCTGCATCCTCTCCAACAAACAACTCTGCTTCACCACCACCAGCACAACATCCTCTCATGGAATCGGCATACTCATCATCAGCAACAAAAGTCTCACCATATGCCTAGTATACAGAGCTCCACACCACAAGGCAGACCAACGTGACTTTCTTCTTGAGGTAGTCTGCTCCATTGTCCCATGCCAACAACACCTTGTTCTAATTGGAGACCTTAACCTCCCCTCAGCTGACTCCACCCACAGCAGTGCCTTTCTCCAAGCCATGAGTGACCTCCAATTCAACCAAATCATCAAGACCTCTACTCGCCAAAAAGGAAGCACCCTGGACATGCTCTTCCTACCCAACGAATTACTCTCCTCCCCCCATTCAATCACCCCCTCATCCACTCCAGTTCCATGGTCCGACCACCACCTCATTTCCTTCACCCTACTCAACCCCCAACTCAAACATCCCACACTACCCAAACCTCACACAAGAAGATTCACAAACTTCCATGAGGAAACCTTCATCCACCAAACCATTCCTCAATTAAAGCAAGCCTTTCAACACTCAGACCTTGATCTCCTCATTCAAACCCAGAATACCATCATCAACACAGCCTCGCAAGCTCCACAACACAAACATCCCAAAACCCCTCGGAACCACACCCCCTGGTACTCATCCTACCTAAAAAATCAGAAGCGCCTACTTAGAAAAATAGAACGAAGATGGAGAAAAATCAAAGACCCACAACTGCTGACCATCTACAGTGAACAACGTACAGCACACTCTACCAGCACTCTCAATGCCAAGCAGGAACACCACAGAAACTTACTACTCCGTGCCATAAATAAGCCCAGAGAACTCTTTCAACTCCTGACGAGCTTTACAAATGACCCATCACAGCCTCCCCAAGAAGACATCATCCATCCCCAAGTGATGGCAGATTTTCTTATAACTAAACACAGCCACTCTGCCACCTCTACCTTAACCATTCCGTCCACCATCCTCACAACCCAACCCTGGACCTCTTTCCAAGATGTCCATCCAGAGGAAATCCAGAACATCACCTGCATCAATGCCACTACTTCCCCCTAGATCCTTGCCCAGTAACATGGATGAAGCAGACAAAGACCCTGATGCTTCCACTTATCTCCACAGTTCTCCATGCCTCCCTCAACCAAGCCTACCTCCCCCCATCGCTCAAAAAAGCATCCATAAGGCCCCTCCTGAAGAAACCCAACCTTGATACCACCTCACCTGCATCCTACAGACCCATTTCCAGCGTCCCTATCCTCTCTAAAATCATTGAAAAAGCAGTACAAATCCAGCTTCAGGAGCACTTGGACAACTTCGCCCCACTCGACAGCAACCAGCATGGATTTCACCCACTCCAAAGTGCGGAAACCCTCCTCACTTCCCTCCTTAACACTCTCATAACTGGGACAGAGAAACCCCGCTCAGGCTTCATCCCACTATTTCTCAACATATCCGCAGCTTGTGCTCTGCTGGCATGCTGATTCTCTTCAAAACAGTCAGCCTCCAACTGGTGTTTACAAAGCCATATTCATGCTCTTCATGATAACCACATTGTCAGTTTTTACTCACAAAACTAACCTGGACAGTGATTTCACCCCTACCAGGGCTGGATTCACTTTTTTTGGTTTTAATGCTTTGAACTGTTTATGAAGGGAGTTTTGAGCAATGATGAAAATTAATTCAGTAAAGATAAAGTAGGTCACAATGAAATTTGGGGCTTGCAGTGATCAGTGCTTGTAAAGCTCTTAGTCAACATGGGCAAAAATTAAACCAGATATTCAATGTTAGATGTTGGATAGTCACCATTGCTTAATCTCTGGTTTTGCCTCCGACTTCTTTTGCTATCCAGTTAGTGGTGATACTCGGCTGTTAACCAGGACCGGCAATTGTGAGAATGTTATTCGCACAGGGCCCTGCACTTCAGGGGGCCATGCACCAACAGCATCCCACACATGCTGTTCGGCTCCCAGCAGGACGTGGTTCACCTTTCTACTGCGGCTCCCGGCAGGCCCCGGCACATCTCCCTACAGTGGCTCCCGGCAGGCCCCAGCTTACCTCTCTAGAGCTGCCGAAGAGAAGAGTGCCATTTTTCTTCACTTCGGCAGCTGTGTTCTAATGTAGGCTGCTGGCGTGCTGAGTGCCAGGACACAGGAAATGTCCTTTGACCTCTGGCACGCCAGCAGCCTACATTAGAACATAGCTGCCGAAGTGAAGAAAAACGGCACTTTTCACTTGAGCTGCTATAGAGAGGTGAGCCGGGGCCTGCTGGGAGCCCTCTAAAGCCAGTCAAACAGCCATGAGGCTCTTCAGGAGGGGGGCTAGGATTGGATATAGCTGATGGGGGGCTAGGGCTGAGTGGGGGGGGGGCTTGGACTGGAAATTGACTGAGGGGGGCTAGGATTGGAAATGGGCTGATGGGGGGGCTAGGATAGGACTGGAAATGGGCTGATGGAGGGGCTAGGACAGGACTGGAAATAGCTGATGGGACTAGGATTGAAAATGAACTCATGGGGGGGCTAGGATTGGAAACGGGCTGATGGGGGGCTAGAATAGGACTGGAAATGGGCTAATGGGAGGGCTAGGACTGGAAATCGGCTAATGGAGGGCTAGGATAGGAATGGAAATAGCTAATGGGGAGCTAGGATTGGAAATGGGCTGTTGGGGCTAGGATAGGACTGGAAATGGGCTGATGGGGGTTAGTATTGGAAATGGGCTGATGGGGGGCTAGGATAGGACTGGAAATAGGCTGATGGGGGGCTAGGATAGGATTGGAAATGGCTGATGGGGGAACTAGGACTGGAAATGGACTGATGGGGGCTAGGATAGGACTGGAAAGGGCTGATGGGGGGGCTAGGATAGGATTGGAAATGGCTGATGGGGGAGCTAGGACTGGAAATGGGCTGATGGGGGGCTAAGATAAGGACTGGAAAGGGCTGATGGGGGGAGCTAGGACTGGAAATGGGCTGATGGAGAGGCTAGGATAGGACTGGAAATGGGCCGATGGAGGGCTAGGATAGGACTGGAAAGTGCTGATGGGGGAGCTAGGACTAGAAATGGGCTGATGGAGAGGCTAGGATAGGACTGGAAAGGGCTGATGGGGGAGCTAGGACTGGAAATGGGCTGATGGAGAGGCTAGTATAGGACTGGAAATGGGCTGATGGGGGCTAGGATAGGACTGGAAAGGGCTGATGGGGAGCTAGGACTGGAAATGGCTGGTGGTTGGCTAGGACTGGGAATGGGCTGATAGGATGGAAGAATGGGACTAGAAGGGAGCGGATGCTGGGTGGAGCTGGAATTAGAAGGGAACTATTGTTGGGGGAGGATTAAAATGGGATGGGGCTGGGGGAGTAAGGATAGAGAGAGGAAAAGATATTATTTTGTGTGGGAGAGAAGAAAAATCTATGATCGACCAAGATGGGAGAGTAAGTGGGGATTGAGGATGGAAGGGTGAAATTTGAGTGGATGGAAAAGGAATAAAGAAAAAAATGGAGGAAGGAGCAAAAGGGGGAAGATCATTATGTTAGAGAAGATGTAGGGAGAGAATGGAAAAAAACTAAAAGAGAGAAGAAAGGACAAATGGACAGTAGACAATGGAGAGAGAGCAGAAGACACGAAGAAACCAGAGGAAAGTGACTGGAGCAATTGCAACTTAAAAATAAAATGCACAAACAACAAAAGGTAAAAAAATACTTTTTTTATTTTGAATTTATTAACTGGAATATGTCAGCTCTGGGAATTGTGCATCCCTAATGTCTTTACGTTTTGTTTAGTAAAAGAGGAAATTAATTTATAGTTTTAGTTCTCCAGTGTTGTTGTACATTCCAAATTTGGTTTTTAGGGTTCCCATTTTAATTATTGTCTTCCTATTTCTAAATTGTGATCCTTTGTTCTTTGTTTGGTGATGGTCTATGTTCTGCATGTGTAACCGAGCTGAGGTATTCTGTTTATGTAGTTTATATTTGACAGTGCCACTTGTTCTCTTTCCCCAGTAGGAGATGTATTGGTATTCTCTGAGATGTATTGGTTTAATATTTGCAGTGTTGCCTTTTGATAGGGTAGGGCTTGGTGCTTTGTGAGTCCTGGTAGTGCTGTTATGATACAGTGGGTTTGCTGTGGGTTCTAAATGCCCCAAAAAACTCTCGATTTCCCTCATATATCCTACTATAGGAACTGACCTAATCTATACCACCTGCCCTAACATGGGCTACAATACCACAACCTTCTATATTTATTATTATTTAGTTTTGTTTTTGTTGGATCGCTCACCATGAGAAGAAACTTTTCCTCTCTCGAAGTGAGCCCTCCTTTTTAATCAATTTTAAAATGACCCCAAACAGGCCTTAACCGGCAAAACAATACTCATTGCTGTCCATACCCGTGTCCATAATACACTTTGAAACTTCAATGCCAAGCCATATCCAAATAAGCAAGGAAAGTGTACTTAGCTTTGTCCAATGCCAAAGAAGGGCTGATTTGAAACCTCCAAATAACGGTGCAAAGTAAGGCCAGCTTCTAACTTCCCGCTCTCCACCTCCGGGAGTAGCTTAGCAGCCTGGCCCACAACCGACTTCAAAATAGGAGCAGAAACCCTTCTTCAGCCAGTGCACACAAGGTTCATGCGCAACACCAATCAGTGTTTCAAGCTGCACCCGCTTCTCAGCTCTTCCTTCTGCCTGAGGAAGAGCTGAGAAGCGGGTGCAGCTTGAAACACTGATTGGTGTTGCGCATGAACCTTGTGTGCACTGGCTGAAGAAGGGTTTCTGCTCCTATTTTGAAGTCGGTTGTGGGCCAGGCTGCTAAGCTACTCCCGGAGGTGGAGAGCGGGAAGTTAGAAGCTGGCCTTACTTTGCACCGTTATTTGGAGGTTTCAAATCAGCCCTTCTTTGGCATTGGACAAAGCTAAGTACACTTTCCTTGCTTATTTGGATATGGCTTGGCACTGAAGTTTCAAAGTGTATTATGGACACGGGTATGGACAGCAATGAGTATTGTTTTGTCCGGTTAAGGCCTGTTTGGGGTCATTTTAAAATTGATTAAAAAGGAGGGCTCACTTTGAGAGAGGAAAAGTTTCTTCTCATGGTGAGCGATCCAACAAAAACAAAACTAAATAATAATAAATATAGAAGGTTTTGGTATTGTAGCCCATGTTAGGGCAGGTGGTATAGATTAGGTCAGTTCCTATAGTAGGATATATGAGGGAAATCGAGAGTTTTTTGGATTACATGTGTTGATTTCCATGGGTATAGTTTAGTGGTGGGTTCTAAACGGGCAGTACTTCCTAATGTGCCTGACGGTTGGCACTGGAGTATAGTAATGTAGAAATCTGGTAGTCTTTCTTTATCCATACACTCATTAAGAAGCATGTTTACTAAAAGTCAGTGCACATTAACGTTATGCAAATGAGGCCCTGCAATGATTCTCCGCACATGGCCCTGCGCACCCCTGGGGCCGCCCCTGCTGCTAACTGGGCAGCAAAACCACATAAAGCTAGGACAGCCATTGACCTGTTCTAACCTTATGCAGTTACCTATCTGGTTAGCAGGCTGAAAATCGCCATTGACCGAATAGGTGCTGGGACACCCCAGTTCTGCCCATGGGCCCCCACGGCACTATCCAGATTTCAATAAGGCAGTCTGGAATATTCAGCAGCACAGGTCCTGCTATCGGGCCCTTAAGCTCTTTCTCTTGTTAAATGGCAATATTAATATTATGAATGTTAATTTAAGGCAAATAAAAATGTATGTATATGAATGATTGATTCTTATTTAATATGGAAATACGAGGTGTGACAAAAAAGAAGAGAGACTGTCCCATAAATGTTTTATTACAAAATCTACAGAGAAATTACGCATTGTCCCCTTCAAAGTAATCCCCCCCCAGAGTTAATGCACCTCTGCATTTGCTTCTGCCACGTATGGAAGCACTCGGTAAAGTCCTCCTCCTTGAGGTCCCTCAGCTCCCTCTTCACAGTGGCCTTGATCTCTTCTACAGAAGCGAAATGAGTTCCTTTGAGCACAGTCTTCAGCCTGGGGAAGAGCCAGAAGTCGCATGGTGCGAGATCTGGGGAATAAGGAGGGTGGTCAAGAGCTGTGATCTGTTTGTTGGCTAAGAATTGCCTCACACTGAGCACGGTGTGTGCGGGCGTGTTGTCGTGGTGGAGCAGCCACGACTTGTCTCTCCACAGAGCCCGCCTGCTGCACTGAACTCGGTCATGGAGGCGATTGAGGACCTGCTGGTAGAAGTGCTGGTTGACTGACCCTCAGGCACAAATTCATAATGGACCACTCCCTTCTGGTCGAAGAATGCAATCAGTATGACCTTGATCCTTGATTTGGACATGCGCGCCTTCTTCGGTTTGGGTGACAGTCGAGTCTTCCACTGCAGGCTCTGTCTCTTACTTTCAGGGTCATACTGGAAGACCCAAGTCTCATCTCCTGTGATGACTCGGCAAATGAACTCTGGATCTTCTCCAATCTTCTCTAGCAAGTCTCGACAAACATTGATCCAGTGCTCCTTCTGGTCATCCGATAAAAGCTTGGGCACCATCTTGGCACACACCTTCCGCATCCCCAGCTCCTGCACCAAGATGGTCTGCAGTGACTCCCTGTTCAGGCTGAGCTCCTCAGCTATCATCTGCACCATCAATCTGTGATCACTCCGCACCAGCTGGTTCACTCTGTCAATGTTCTCAGCCGTCTTTGTCATGGAAGGCCATCCTGACTTGGGGTCATCCTCCACCTCCTCGCAGCCAGTCTTGAAGCATTTGTGCTACTCGAAGACTCGCGGCCTTGACATTGTATCTTCTCTATAAGCCTTCTGGAGAAGTTGGAGACACTCAGTTGGGCCCTTCTCCAACTTAACCAGAAATTTCAAGTTGATTCTTTGCTCCATATTTCTTCTACCTCCAGTTGCGTGACAAAACGATGGAGCAGTGTGCTACAAAAAAAAAAACAGAAAAAGAAAAACAGAGTGAGAAAGATGAAAAATATTATAGCAGAATAGTGGCGAGATATTGCACAACACAGTGACATAAACGGTTAGCCAATTGGCGTTGTCATAGGCGTGACTGCCACAGTCTCGTTTGTTTTGTCACACCTCATATATACAAAATTCACTGCTGCAAAATTTTCTAAGTGGCCCTTTTATTAAAGTGAACTAAGCAGTTAGTGTGTGAATTAGCGTGTACTGTTAGAGTAACTGGTATCACATGAGCCTGCCAGCTAGGCTGTTGAGGTGGAGAGTGGACGTGGCAGCTAATGCTACTAGCGCATGGGTTATTGTCACATACTAACTGTCATGCCTGCCAATAGCATGGCTGTACTTAATGCCACCTCTAGTGCAGTTGCTCTACTAGCAGCTTGGTATTGTGGCCATTGCCCATATAAAACAAACAATGTGTGTGCCTTGCCAACCTCCCCCTTCCTCCCCAAAGTCCTGATCCCAAACTCTAAAGATGAAAACTGCTTCTGCAGTCAGCACCCAACCTCAAGCATCCCTCCACCCCCGATCAGCAGTACCACCCCTGGAAAGCAGTCCAACTATGACTGCCCTCTCCCAAGACTCCCCCAACAACGCCCTATCTCAGACCTTTCCCCCAAGCTCCCCCCCCCCCCAGGTTTTACTTCACTTATCGCACTTTAGTAAAAAGAAGTTCCTAAATCTTGTGACAGAATCAGCTCTGAAATACTGCAGGAAACTGGAGGCCGTGGCTACAAGATGAGTTTTTAGGCAGCACTTGAACATAATGAGGGTAATTTTGCAAACCCCTGCACAGGTGATGGAATAGTGACTAGCCAAAGTGCAACCAAAGTACTCACTCAGTGTATACTGTAAATCCTGTACAATAGGGGTTTGTGCATATAAGAGGTGTATACCTTTCCACTGTGCCCTATAAAATCACCCCTAATGTGCACAGGACAACAAATTTTGGTTCATTTGGGCTTTTTTCTCAGTTTTCAGACATTTTTTTCAATTTATCTCACACATTATTTTAATAAAAAGCTTTCAACATACATTAGAACTTTTCAGCACATTCTAATTGACCTAACATGCATTAATTCCCAGGTTAAGGCATGTTAAATCGATTCAGCATGCACTATGGTTTTGAAGTGTGCTGACAAATGCATTTCCCTAGTGTAGTGTCAGGGAGGAAGCCAGATGCACTAGATGCACTATCTGAGGAGATCTCTTCCAGGCACTTGACACTGCAGTATGTGAAAAGCAATGGTGTCAGGAACCATTAGGTGCAGCAGTCTTAAGCTCAGTATCTCCAAGGCACCAAACTCCTACATTAGGGTAGTTAGATAAAAGGAGATATAAAAACGGAAAATAAGGTGATACCTTTTTATTGGACTAATTTAACACACTCTTGGACTAGCTTTCAAAGGTTAAACCCTCCTTCTTCAGTTCAGGACAGTACTGGTACAGTCTTGACCTAAAGAAGGTCACTTTAAATACCATTAAAGTGGATTAACTGGGCAATCACACTACTGGATTAGGATAAAACAGTGAAGGAAGGAATTCTAACCACACATCTGTTTGATAGCAAGTTGCCTCCATTTGAGCCCTGTCCTAAGCTTTCTTTTTCTCCACTATTAGATTCTGATGTCTTTTTTCCCTACTCGTTTTGGATGAAGGAATCTGGTTGTTTGCACTCTGCTCTTTGTCCGCCTTGCACACAGCCCACAGTTCTGTTAAAGAGCTTCTTCATGCGTTTCGTGTTCC
Source organism: Ichthyophis bannanicus (assembly GCA_033557465.1). Lineage (NCBI taxonomy): Eukaryota > Metazoa > Chordata > Amphibia > Gymnophiona > Ichthyophiidae > Ichthyophis > Ichthyophis bannanicus. Next base: position 208,155,679 of record CM066043.1, on the reverse strand, counting down.
CCTCTTTAATCATGAAACTGCCGTGTGACGTACGATTGGCTGAATGCCTAGGAGACTGGCTTGTTGTTCGCTGCTAGATCTCACTGCTTCACCTGCGCTTGAACCCTCCCTTACTGCCAGAAAAGAAAATGATGGGGGCAGCGTAACTCAGCCAAGACCTGTTTGACTCATGCCAACGTTGTGTATCTCCAAACATGTTAAGTCGCCGTATATGCCTTTTACTCTTGGCCTTGCAGTGTTTCCTGGTATAGTTCAAATATCCATAGAAATTGTTTTGGCATAGAAAAAGTAATTTAAACTGAGCTACCCAAAACTCACATCAGTTGACAATTCAGCAGAACAATCTGAACTGTGCTTTGACATATCACGTTACATCGCATTAAATAGAAGTCATTGTTAGCGTAAGGAATACTATATTTCAGTCACACTAAATCATTTCATAGCATGCAGGCCTGTCAGCAAACATTGCAACAAGGATGAAGTTAATGAGTGTTGAGGTCGGATGACCAAATACTTATCAGTAGTGGTATAGTGCTCTTATACTGACCTAAATACCTGTGGAAATAAAAATATTTTTTATTGTATTATATTTTCACCCAGCAGTTTCCTCCTGATCCTTTGGGTTTCTAAGTCACTCAGAACCAGGGCTGGAATCTGGCCCCAGAAACTTTCATTTGCAACTTCTTGGGGATTTTTCTCCGCTGTTTTATATCCTCATTCACTCACTTTGTCCAGTCATTGCAGTGACCATCCTCAGCCAGGAGCTGTGAAGCAAACCTCTTTCCGAAATTCTCCAATTGTATGCCCTTATTGTACATTTAAATTTTTTGATGATGAAAGCAAGGCCCCCTTTTACTGAGCTGAGTTAAAATTTTGCGATAGCCACCTGTTAATTGCCAAAATTAACATGTGGTAACCGCAAAGCCTCTGTGGTAACTGTCCCATACAGTTAATATAGAGTCAATACACTTATCCTGCCTTGCAGGTAACACGCATGTATTTACCCCCGTCTATTGAGGTGTCATTAAATATTCCATGTTATCTGCTGCGTTAACGGCTAACGCGCGGTACCATAGCACATGTTAAGATGTTGTCCCCATCCCTTCCTGCCCATTTCCCACTCTGTTCCGCGTTTGTCAGGTAAGACGAGCATTAACCTTGCAGTGAGTGTCGAGCTGATGCGTTAATAGTTAGCATGGGCATGCGCTAACAGGGTGTGCTATTCCCGTGTTAAGTGCTTGGTGCGCTTTAATAAAAGGGCCTGCAGTAAAACGTTTTGTCTTCAAAGAGATCCCTTTGAAAAGAAGGTGCCTGGAACATTTTGAAAGTACAGCATAGGACAGTTACATCGTATGGAGTGCATACGTTGCAAATCGGAACATTTATAAGTATGTTTGATTATTGGGTTTTCACCTACAGCATACTTGTATCTGAAGCTGCATTTTTGTGAGTGCTGTGAAAGCTCACTGCAAGATGCTTTTCCCTACCTCAGGCCCTGTTTCGCTAAGGGACATGTTTACTAAAGGTTAACGAGCGTGAAGTGCCGCCACTTCACACGCGTTAACCTTTAGCAAACATGCCGCTAAGACTTTAGAGTTAGTGCAGGTATTTGGGGTGCATGCTAACTGCGAATGTGGCTGTTAGCACGGGTGCAGTTAATGCCACCTCAATGGTTGGCGTTAAGTGCACCCTTGTGCCAGCTAGTGTGGTGTCTTGCATTAGCAATATGCAAATGGCAGAGGGACAGATGCAGATGCACCCTAAAGTTAGTGCGGACCTCGGTGCTAGTTTTATGACTAATGCAAGCTCACTGGCACGCTCCTTAGTAAATATGCCCTTTCCTCTCCCACCTCCGTTCTCCTCCACTGGTCATAGGCCTCAACAATACACTACATCTTTCTACTTCCTGTAGGTGAAAGGAGGCCAACACTTCCACCTCTCCTGTTCCCCTGTCCAAAGCCTTGCTCAGCATCCAGGACACCAATGGTTCAGGAGTCTGGCAGAAAAGAGCAAAGATGTGATTCTCTCCAAAACCTCCTCCCTGGTCAGTCCCTTTGCAGGCAACCACCTACAAAACCCTCCCATACATTATATCAATGAATAAACAAAAGCAAATGCTACCCATGTTTAGACAAATCACAGAATAGGTCATTAGCACTGTGCACTGAAGCCCGATATTGTACCTCCTGGAACAATTTGTACCGAGTCACTTTACATTCTGCACTTTTCTGACGACGTCAGGAGAAAGCAAAATGTAAAGCAATAACAGGTATGGACAAATAGTCTAGTGGTTCGATCAGCAGGCTGAGAACAAGGGAAACCGGCACTCAAATCCCATTAATTCTCCTTGTGACGTTGGACAAGTCACGTCACTCTCCATTGTCTCAGGTACAAATGTGGAAAGTAATTGTATAATAGGTTACCTAGGAGGAAAAGCCAAGTGGACATCTATTTCAGAAAGACACACAGACATCAAATAACACAAATCTAGCAGACATCACAGTGATAATGAGCGTGTGTGTACATTTACACTGGCTCAGGAGCTGCCGCAAACATATGTACGCATAGTACATGTGATTGCATGTATTTATAGACACACATGCAAATCTTGGCTTAGTCCATGTGCCACAAAAAATCCACCCCCTAATCAGGGACGGTGCAAGGACTGGAGACGCCCTAGATGGCCTCGCCCCTGCTATCCCCCCTCCCCATCCCATTGCCGCTGCTGTTGTTCCTCTCCAGGACCTGCAGTAGGAACGATAGCTCGGAAAGCATGATTCATGGTTACCTTAAGTTTCTGGTGCTGCATCGCTCTTTCTGTCTTTTACTGTGTCTCAAAGGGGTGGAAGCGGCAGGTAGCAAACGACAGAAAACGCGATGTGACACCACACTGGAGACTTAAACTAAGTGCCGCATTGCCATTGCCACCACTGCAGACCCCAGAGAGGGGCAGCAGCAGCTGCAGTGGGGGGGCCCATTGGCCAGCACTCTAGGCAACTGCCTAGTTTGCCTAATGATAAAGCTGGCCGTGCTCCCAGTGTGCCTATACATGCAAGTACATGCATTCTGTATGTGTGGGATAATTTTATAAAGGGCATTTTATGCAGTATACTGGTCTATATGTGCAAAAAACCTTTCATAAATCAGCCCTTAGACTGTAAATCCTCTGCAGACAAGGAAATGTCTATTATAACTGAAATGAACTTGCCTTGAGATGTTACTGAAAAGGCAGAAGCTAAATCCAAATCAATAACTATGTGTTCCTCATCGTCCAGTCCAGTCCAATATGTGTGGGTTATCTCCCTCCACCAGCAGCTTAGGACTGAGCATGTCAGAATTCTGATGTCACAGTACAAGAGCTCCCTCTTCAGCTCCAGAATCTAGTATTCTCAGCAGTGAGGGAGCAACCCTTCCATGGTAGACATCACTGAAAGAACTTGGGCAACAGAAACAAAAGGGATAAAAAGAGATATGAGAGAACGAGAGAGAAGTCTTATAACCAAAGACTGGGTCTTGCTTCCTTTGAAACGTATTGTGAATGAGGACTGGCAGCGTTGCAGGGTCTGCCTTAGTTTATCTCCTGGATCCCTTAGGTGGGTCAGGGGTGGCTCGGGGTGAAACTACCTGGTGGTCCAGGTCCCTTTCCCCCCAACTGGACTACTCATCAGTCTATCACCTCAGATTTTTGGGTTTTCCTGTGCTTTCCAGGCTTTCTTAGTTTTTGGGTATATCTCTTTAAAAAAAAATAAAAATCAATCGAGTAGAACAGGGAAGAGTTCAGTTGGTAAGCCTTCTTTTTTTCCCACTTCAGCGATCAGTGCAGTTTTAATGTGTTTCCCGTCAGCAGGCACTTGAATCGGGGCAGCAGGATGCAGACTGGCCTGTTTCAGGTTTTCTTCCGTTCCTGCAGTGTTTTTGCAATCCCGGTACATTGTGTATGACAGCGGATTCCTTCGTGTGTGTTGAGTGTGAGGGAAGCCATGGTTTAGATTTAAGCAAGTTTTGCCACATTTATGTTAGGCAGGGATGGTCTCTAGAGCATGGTTGGCCCTTCAGCAGCATGCAGGCTCAATCAGGGGTAGAATCGGATGAGTTGACTGAGCCAGCGGTTCCCATGGTTTTGGTTGGGAAACGTGGCCATTTGTACAGCCAGCCATTTCCCCTGCTAGCAAGAGTAAGTTAGGTAAAAGGAAGCGCAAATCGCATGGCAGACATGTTTCAGAACCAAGGACAGGGCCAGAGGGGGTTTTTGAATGTACTGAGCCATTTTTTTCTGATGATTTTATTTTATCTTTGCACAGAGCTCATTGCTAAAAATAAAACAATCTGCTGCATTATCCCCTCAGTCTAATGTTCCATCACTTGTGCCTGCTGAAACCCTGCAGGCGGGCACCCTCAGTGTAGAGCGTCCTCCAAAGAAAAAAGAAAGGGAAGAGAGGTTGATCTCTGGGGAGGTCAGGACTCGCCACAGTCTCAGGCATCCGAAGAGTTGGGGGAAGGCCCCTCAGACCTCTAGGAGGAACATACAGTCCAGGACTTGGAGGAGGGGGAGATCCCTCCAGGAGAGGACCCCAATGTGTTGAGAGTTTTTTGTAGGGAAGAGCTCCCTGCTTTGATTAGACAGTCTTTGGTAGCTTTAAACATTGTGTCACTCTCTGCGCAGGCAGAGGAGCCCTTGGAGGATCCTTTGTTGCAGGGATTCAAGGGATTCCAGGCATGTGTTTCTGTGCACTGGATTATTAAAAAGATGATTGAAACAGAATGGGAGGTCCCAGGAGTGGGGTTGAAAAAAGGTCGAGCAATGAGCCGCTTATACCCTATTCCACAGGAGGAGAGGGACCTCCTCTGGATGGCAAAGGTGGATGCGTTGGTCTCAGCAGTGACAAAGAAGACTACCATTCCTGTGGAAGGGGGCACGGCCCTCAAAGATCTCCAGGACTGCAAGCTGGAGTCACTCCTGAAACAGGCATTTGATACCATTGGTTTGATATTACAGGTTTCCATATGCAGAGCCTATGTCACAAGAGCTTCCATTCATTAGATTCAAGGCCTTCCATTCATTGGATTCAAGGCTTCCATTCATTGGATTCAAGGCCTTCCATTCATTGGATTCAAGGCTTCCATTCATTGGATTCAAGGCAGTCAAGGGTACCAGTGCAGCTGGAATCAGCCTCTGCTTATCTGGTGGATGTCTTTTACGATATGATCTGGTCCTCCTCAGATACCATGGGAAGCAAGGGAACCCCCAGAGAGGTCATCCTCAAGAGTTTCGGAAGTTTAGGTCATCTCATTTCACTCCATTTCATTGGGGTAGATATGGCTCAGGGGGTAGCCTTTTCAAGGTTATAGGGGGTCCAGTAGGGGTTTTTACTCAGCTCCTCAGGCACCCTCCCAAAAAGTCACAATGAAGCCAGGGCAGCCCAGGTGGCAATGGTTCCAATAAGGGGTCGGTTGCAACACTTTTATGCCGCCTGGGTCGATATTACCACGGACTAGTGTGTTTTGGAGTTAATCCAGGAGGGGTACACACTGGAGTTTGCTCAATCCCTTTCTGGGGCATTTGTTCCTTCGCCCTGCCATACTGCAGTGAAAGCAGTGGCAGTGCACAGCACGCGTCAATGCTTGCTGCACCTGCAAGTCATGGTACCAGTGCTGCGAGACCAGTGCCGCTTAGGTTGATACTCCATTTATTTTGTGGTCCTCAAGAAGGAAGGGACCTTTCAACCCATTCTCACTCTCAGGCATGTCAATCACACCTTGCAAATTGCGCACTTTCAGATTTTTCATCAGACGCAGAGAGCGCATCTCCAAGGGCCTTGACGCTCTCACACAGAAGTGGTGGTCGGAGAGTCTGCAGCATGTGTTTCCACCATGGCTATCAATGGTCAGCTTCTGCAGCATATATGTTACCTCATGCTGGGCGGAGGTTTTTGGTATTCGATCCTCTTTCTCTTAGTTTTATTGTCAATAGGATACTGGATTCTGGAGTTGAACGAGAAGCTCTTGTACTGTGATATCAGAATTCTGACATGTGCAGTCCTCAGCTGCTGATGGAGGGAGATAAACCACATGTACTGGACTGGAGTGGAGGGACTCAAAGAAAGACAATTAGCAGATAACGTCTAATTTCATCATAAAATAAACATAATGAAAATTATGAAATGTAAAAAAAAAAATAAGAGGAGAGGGCTGGTGCCACTCCATTTATTTAACAGGTTTTATATACTGCTTTATCATTTCAATCAAAGCCGTTTACATTGCAACTTAAACTTGGTAATGTACATTAAACAGGGATATTGATAATTTGGAGTTTTCTGAGGCAATGGAGGGTTAAGTGACTTGCCCAAGGCTACAAGGAGTGCTAGTGGGACTTGAACCCTGGTCTCTGGGTTCCCAAGCCAGTGCTCTTAACCATTAGGCTCCTCCTCCACTCCATAGGCAAACTATGTGATTGTCTAGAGTGCCAATGTTCCCAGGGTGTCCTAATGCTGCCGCTGACACCCCTCTTCAGGGCTTGCAGTGGCGGCAATGGCATTTAAACCACAACACACTGTTTAACAGATCTCTCCGGCACTGCGTTGCAGTTCCTGCCCTCTGTGACCACATCCGTCTCCTGTGAGGTAGACTTTCTGTTTGCATGGGAGCAGAAGCAACAGGTCATACAAGGCAGGCGCTAGAGAGTTCGGGTAAGTGCTGCATTGCGGTTTAAATGCCTTTTCGATCACTGCAGGTCAATTTTAGAAAGGCTGCGAGATGCATATTTTCACACTTGGGACATCAATCTTTGCACATCTCTGCAAGAGTCATTCTGGGGTGTTTTGAGATGTGGCCTGGGCGGCACCAGCAGTGGGATCTACATATCTATGACATATTTCACTTACACCGGCAACATACAGGGTGGGTTTCTTAAACCTGCAATAAATCACGAATCAGGGTGACACTTTGTTGTCTGTTGGGACTGTGTGTGTCATTGATGACTAGAGGAGATTGACCTGTGAGTTTTTGACATGACTCTCGTCTGTGTCCACATACCTGTCTTTCAAGCTACCTTTGTTTTCCTTGAAGTCTGTCCTGTGTTGTTCTCAGATCTAACTTTCTCTCCCATCCAAGACCTCTATAGATTCTCACTGTCTGACCCCCTCCACCCTCCAGCTGTGTAAAGCCCATACTCCGTGTCCCACTCCCTGGCCCTTGGTGTGTTAGTCCTCCTGTTTCTCAGTTGCTTGGTACCTACTTGTGTGCACCTCTGTGTTCCCTATAGTCTCTGTGTGGTTCCCTGCTGCTTGTCTGTGTGTACTCCACTGTTCCTCTGTAGCAGGGCCAGCTTATGAGGTGAGGCAGTGAGGCCCTGGCTCAGGGCACATCACAGTAGGGGCACAGGAAGCCTGCCTCACTGGCTTGCTTCTAGTCTGCCCTCTGCCTCCCCAGCTGTGGCTGTGTTAAACATTAAAACAATCGTGGAGCATTTGTTTTTGCTCTTGTGGCTGTATTAATGCTCAACACAGCTGCAGGATCATTTGCTTTTGCTCCTGTGGCTGTGCTATATTGAAGCAATCAGCACTGTGGCTTCAGTATAGCACAGTTCCTCAGCTGTGCTGAGCATCAATACAGTTGCGGGAGCAAAAGCAAATGCTCCTGATACTGGGGTTGTGGGGGGTCTGGAAATGGGCTGATATAGGGGCTGGATGGACTGACTAATACTGGGAATGAGGGTCTGGGACTGGAAATGGGCTGATACTGGGGCTGAGGACTGGTACTGGAAATAGGCTGATATTGGCTCTAAGGGGACTGGAAATGGGCTGATACAGGAGCTAGGGGCTAACTGATACTGGCAGTGGGATGATAGTGGGAATGGAAGCTGAGACTGAAAATAGGCTGATACTGAGGCTGGGAGGATTGAAAATGGGCTGATACTGGGGTTCAGGGTTCTGGAAATGGGCTGATTCAAGGTCTAGATGGTCTATTTAATACTGACAATGGGATGATACTGGGAATGGAGGTCTGGGACTGGAAATAGGCTAATGCTGTGGGGCTGGCTGATATTGGGGCTGAGAACTAGTAATGGAAATGGGCCAATATTGGGGCTGGGAGGACTAGAAATGGGCTGATACTAGGTCTGAGGAGATGGGACTGGAAAAGGGCTGGGACTTGAAGGAAACTAATTCTAGGGCTGGGGTCCTGGGATTAAAATGGGGCTGATGCTGGCAGATGCTAGGGTTGGAGTAGGAAAAGAGGGAGATGCTGGGGGAGTGAGAAGGGAGAAGAGGACAGATATTGTGGGGAGTGGGGAAGAAGCAAAATCAACCAAGGGAAGGCTGAGAGGGAGGAGTATAAGAACGTATGATGGGATAAGAAGGAGGAAAGACAAAGTTAACGAATATTGGAGAAGGAAGTAAATGGGTAGTGTGACAATGAGAGCTGTGTGGAAGAGATAGAATGTGAGGAAAATGGGGAATACACCTTTAAGAGCAGAGATAGCCAAGGTTTCCATAGTGACCACAAGCTAGAGGAACATGCAGTAGCTGAAGCTGAGCCCTGCCCAAGCCATGAAGTAGGAGCAAGCTTGAGTCCTAGTGAGATGAGAGACACTTGCAGGAAGCAGGGTGTGGTCGCTGCAAAGCACTGTTTTAAACCTGCTTCAGTGAGTTGTAGGAAAGGGTGGCTGAGAGAGAAGCTGGTAGAGCAGTTGGAAGGGTGGCTGAGAGAGAAGCCGGTAGAGCAGCTGGAAGCGTGGCTGAGAGAGAAGCCTGATTCAAAGCAGCTCAGAGAGGAGAAATCTGGGAAGTTTTACTCTACCGTGGGAAACAGTTCTGACAACAAGAAAAGCAGTTCTTGCTTAGAAGGTACGTCTGTTTCAGTGCTTAGCAGAACTCTGGCTGAAGACGTTGTTAGAGAACTGAAACTAAGTGCAGAACAGAATGCTCAAGGGAACCGTGCAGGCAAGAGGACAGTGAAAGCTGTTACAAACAAAAGTAATCAGAGTTCAAGTAAAGACAGAGAGACAAACCTGAACGCTATTGAGTTATTGGAGAAGCTGTTTCAGAATAGGAAGGCTCATTCCCAAAGCACTGCTAGTTGTGACCAGAGAGAGCAGTTCTTAGGAGAGCTTGTGATGGGGCTCGTATGATAGAGCCCTTTTTAACCCTATTTAGGCGGCTGTCTTGGGTTATTGAAGTTTTGCTCTGCTCTTTGTATTAAAACAGAGTCTTTTGGTCAAGTGGTAAAGTAAATTATTAGGGTTTTATTCCCCTTCCCGAACAGATATTCTCAGGAATGCAACACAAAACACAGCATTGAACAAAAATGGCAACAGAAAATATCTTCTTTTCTTTTGTTATTGTCACAAAGTTATTCTCCTTAAAAGTTAACACAAAGAAGTGAGGTCATCCGAAAAACATATGGCACAGTCCATTGGAATGGGGTCTGAAGTATGGCTATTATTTTCCCATATCATCCCTTCAGCTTCACTCCCCAAACTATCGGAGTCACATTCTTCACATGTGCTGAATTCTGGCACAGCCTCTTGTGATACACCAATATCCCTTCCTGCCAAGGGTTCTTTAAGCCCAGGGTTATATCTGCCTGGTATGAGAAAGGCTCCTTGCTGGTTTTCCTCACCAAATGAAAGCTTTGGATATCTTTCAGCTATAACGTTGTACTCAGGGCCACGCCCTTTAAAACATGCAGAGCTTTTAAACCTTTATTTAAAAGAACAAGGCTCCCACCTTTTTACCTTGGTTCTAGCTTTAGCTCCTGGGTTGTAGAGGACTCTCTCCCTGGCTTTCCAGTCAGGCTCAGAGCTAACAAACTCCTGGTCACCTTCCCAGCTGTTTCTTGCTTTGCAGCCACGCTTGAAGTTTCCTTCAGCCGGTAAACTTCCTCTGGGCTGACCTGTGCTCATTGGTTGCTCATACCGTCCTCCTGAGCTGCTGGCCCCTCCTGGTTTCTCTCCAGGTCTGCTTCCTTGAGCATTGCCTTTCCCAGCACTGCTTGCTCCAACCCTTTTCTCTCGAGCTCTGCTTCTGCATTCACTTCCTGGTTCTTCCTTCTTACCAGCACTACTCCTCCTTCTCCCTTCACTCCCCCTTCCTGGTTCTAACCAGGAACTTATATGCTTCCCTGCCCTGCACGTTATGTGAGAGTTAGGACACAGGTGCTCCTGATGAGCTTTTCTGTTTCTTCCTGCGTCAGAACTGTTACAGGGAAAACTACCTTTAATGGCTTTTGGCTTTTCTTGCGCTGACAGCCTTTGCTGCTCAGCTGTTTCTCCATGCACTGAGTTTCTCTCTACAGCCAAATCTGAGGTAAGTTCCTCATTTTCAGTAACTTCCATAGGCTCTATATTACCCACTGCATCACAAGCTTCACAAGTTTCTGTATAACAGTAGGCTTGAACCTATTGCCAAAAGCCTGGAGAAAGATAAGCAAAGTGCAGCTTATGAAGATATGCAAGTTGATGTTTATGAGAGAGTTCCCGAGTGTGACGAAACAGAGATGGACTGTTCTTTTTGTAAAGCAGAAAGCTTAAACATGTGCTAGCCTTGAACTGTGGAAGGAAGTTTACATAGCATGTTTGTTTAGCTAATGGAGAGCTGAGAGCGTCTGTGAGAAAGAAAGAATTTTCACTGAAACCTGAGGGTTAAATGCATCAGCCTTGGATAAAAAAGAATTTACCTGTTGTAAATACCAGCAGTAGCTGTGAAACTGTTTGTGCTGAAGAATGCTATGAACAGCTACTGTGCAAAGAGTCTAATTGAGTTCTGATGTTCCAGCCACATTTTTGTTCCTGATGATTTTCATTTGGAGAAATAATCCCACTTTGCGTAGCGTTTGTGAATTTTGATGCGAGAGGGGAAACCCAAAAATAAATATCTTTGTTTTGCCTTAAAAACCCCGAGTGGTCATACTACTTTGTCTGCAAGTAATATAAGAACTACAAGTCCTAGCAACCCCTGCTGGAAGAAACTTCTTGTGACATTACTTAAGGGCAAATAAGGCAGCCCTTTTGCCTATCAGCCTTTGTCCTAGGCAGGGGGTCACGGCAGTAGGTGCTGGGGAAGAGGACAGAAGGCAGGAGGGCATGTACTAGTGATATAGAATGTGGGAAAGCAGGGACTCTGACAGGTGGAGACTTTTAAGATTTGGTGAGAAACAGAAGAAAGACCCTAAGATAGGATTTTAAGTGGAGACTCGAGGCTTGGATGGGATTGTGAGTGGGAACTTGGAGTTCCTTGAGGGGGAATAGTGTGGACTAAGAAATTGTGATTGAGTGAGGAGAATGAGTATGGCTGTGAGACTAAGTGCAGAAATATGGGAAGGGGAGAAGGTTGGAAGGACCTGGAGGGCTTGAGGAGGGGTTGGGGCAGTTGAAAAAGACAAACTGCTATGGAATGGATGAGAGCCACAAGAAGGGACAGGTCTTCCTTAAAGCAGGTGAAAGAGGGTAGAAATGTGAGAAGTGAAAGGGCAGCCTGGATGGGGGTAAGACATAAGAAAGGGCCTGGAGGTGGAGAGATGATAAGTGTTAGGGAATGAGCTTGGGCTAATGGAAAGATGAGAAGCAGAAGGTAGTAAAAGAGACTGGGGAGGCAATGAGTTCAGAGGGAGGAAATGGCAGACTAGAAAGTGGGTGAAAGATTGGGGGTGGGGGGGGAGCTAGGATGCTGAAAAAGAATAAGACAGATGTGGAATGGAAGGACTAGGGAAATAAGATTAGGAAATGGAAAGCTGGTAAGTAGAACAGTGAAAAGAGAAAGACTGAAGATTGTAGGAAGGAGAAAGAGGAATGGACCAAAGCTATAATTAGGAAAAAGGCAATTGATAGAAATATAAGGCTTTAATGTCAGAGAGAGATGTAGCGAAGGAAAGGACGAAAAGGTTAGGAAGTGTGAAGAAACAGAAAATGGAAATGAGATCTTAGAAAAGGTCTTAGGAGAACACCAACAAGAGGAAGTAATAGAGACTGGAATCAATCCATGTGGAAAAATAAGATGACCAGACAAGAAAGGTACAAAAGAGTGTTAGAGAATAAAATGCCAGCTTTGAAAATGTGCATTTATTTTATAATTCTTTACAGGAGGAAATCTTTTCTGTTCCTCTCTCTTCCATGTTTCATAGCTTGGTGTCTAATTTGGAGGTTTTCCATTTCAATTTTTATCTTTTGCAGTTTCTTAATCTTTAATTGGTGATAGTCTGTGTTTTCCATGTGCAGCCGAGATAATGGATTCTGTTAACATGTAGGTTCTCTCTAGGAAATAGCAGTAGTTCAGCGTGTTCTCTTTTCCAGCTGGGGGTTACTGGTGTTCTAAAATATTTGCAGTGCTGATTGTCCATAGATAGGTTTGGTGCAATTTGAGTTCTTGATGCTGGTTTTCAGTGTCTATTTGCAGGGGTTTGTTTTATAATGCACAATGACTAGCTGTGGAGGGATTTAGTGATATTGTCAATGATGGGAGACTAGAATTTGAATAGAATTGTTTTGAGTGTTGAGATATAAAGTGAAACACCCTACTTCTGCTCTGCATCTCTTAGAAACATAGAAACATGACAGCAGAAAAAGACCATATGGCCTATCTAGTCTGTCCTTCCATAACAACCACTACAACAGTCCCCTTTATTCTTTTAGAAATCCTCTGTGTTTGTCCCATGCTTTTTTGAATTCAGATTCTGTCCTCATCTCTACCATCTCCACAGGAAGACTATTCCACACATCTACCACTCTTTCTGTAAAGAAATATTTCCGCATATCACTCCTTGACTCTATCCCCTTTCATCCTCATCCCATATCCACTCATAGCAGAACTTGCTTTCAATCAAAAGAGGCTCTCCTCCCGTGAATTATGCCACAGAGGTATTTAAACATCTTAATCATATCACCTCTAGCCCGCCTTTCCTCTAAAGTATACATGTTAAGATCCTTAAGTCTGTCCTCATATGCTTTATTATGAAGACCACTAACCATTTTAGTAGCAACCCTCTGCACCGACTCCAACCTGTCTATATACTTTTGAAGGTGTGATCTCCAGAATTGCACACAATACTCCAAATGAGGTTGCACCAAAGACCTATATATAGGCATTATCACCTCCTTTCTTCTGCTGGCCATTCCTCTCTCTATGCACCCAAGCATCCTTCTAGCTTTTGCTATCGCCTTTTCTACCTGTTTAGCTACTTTAAGATCATCAGACACCTATGTCCCGCTCTTTGTTTGTGGAAAGAAGTACTTCACCCCCTATACCATATCACTCCCTTGGATTGCTGCAGCCTAAATGCATGACCTTGCATTTATTAACTTTAAATCTCAGCTGCCAAATTCTAGACCATTCTTCAAGCTTAGCTAGATCCCTCCTCATGTTCTCTACACCTTCCTGGGTGTCTACTCTATTGCAGATTTTGGTATCATCCACAAAGAGGCAAACCTTACCTGACAGCCCTTCGGCAATATCACTAACAAAGATGTTAAAAAGAATTGGACCAAGGACAGATCCATGGGGCACACCACTGGTAACCACCTTCTCCTCAGAGTGAGCTCCATTTACCTACACCCTTTGCAGCCTCCCACTCAACCCATTTCTAACCCAAGCAGTAACTTTAGGTCCATCCCTAGGGTGCTCAGTTTGTTTATAAGTCACCTTTGCGGAACGGTGTTAAAGGCTTTACTGAAATCTAAATACACCACATCTAGGGCTCTCCCTTGGTCCAACTCCCTGGTCACCCAGTCAAAAAAATCAATCCGATTTGTCTGACAAGACCTGCCTCTGGTGAATCCATGTTGCCTCTGATCCGGTAATCAGTTGGACTCCAGAAACCTCACTATTTTCTCTTTCAGCAGCATTTCCAATAATTTACTCACCACAAAGTTTAGCCTAACCAGCCTGTAATTTTCAACCACATCCTTACTTCCGCTTTTGTGTAAAGGGACCGCATGTGCCTCTCTCCAATCCTCTGGCATCACTCCCGACTCCAAAGAGGCATTGAAAAGGTCGGTCAGTGGAGCTGCTAGAATGTCCCCAAGTTCCCTCAGTATTCTCTGGGGTATCCCATCTGGTCCCATCGCTTTGTCTACTTTACGTTTAGCTAGATCCTCATGAACGGAGTCTTCTGACAATCGTTCAAGATGTCCCCCACTTCTGTTCATGTTTGTGGGTGTTTTTCTGAGGTCCTGCTCCTGGTTCTTTATCTGTGAACACAGAACATAAATATTTGTTAAGCAATTCCGCTTTATCCTCATCAGCTTCTACATATTCCTCCCCTTCACCCTTGATTCTGACAATACCACTTTTGCCCTTCCTCTTTTCACTAACATATCTGAAAAATGCCTTATCCCTCCATTTTATTGCATTGGCTATTTCCTCCTCTTTTCGAATCTTTGCTTTCCTGACTACTTTGCTAGCTTCTCTAAGTTTTTCCAAATATAGATGCCTGTCTTTCTCTCTCTGTGATCTCTTGTATTTCATGAAGGCCTCCCTCTTATTCTTCACCTTTTCAGCTACTTCTTTCAAAACCATAATGGTCTCCTTTTCCTTTTACCTTTATTTACCATTTTAACAAAAAGGTTTGTTGCCCTTAAAATATCCCCTTTCAGTTTTGCCCACTGTTTTTCTACATCCCCCAGCTGTTCCCATCCCGCTAATGACTCCTTGAGGTAGTGGCCCGTCTTGGCAAAGTTAGTTTTCCTAAAGTCTAAGACATCCTCTTTTGAATGGATTTTATCAACCATAATCTTAATACTGAACAATACCATCTGGTGATCACTGGATGCGAGATGATCTCCCACTATAACATCAAAAACACTTTCACCATTAGTTAGCACCAAGTCCAGTATGGCCCCTTCCAGTGTTCTATTACCAGTTGCCTGAATAGTTCTCCCTGCAGAAAATCCAGGATCTCCTTACTTCTAGATGATACTGCAGCAGGGATGTGCCAATCAACATTTAGCATATTGAAATCCCCTCTCAATAGCACTTCCCCTTTCCTGGCAATGCCGAGTATGTCTTCTATTAAATCTCCATCCACCTCTTCTCCCTGTGAAGGAGGTCTGTATATCACGCCAATGCAAATAGATTTCTCTTTCCCTCGTTCTAGTTTAACCCACAGTGCCTCCTCTCTCCCTTTTAAGCCCTGTATTTCCATAGCTTTAATATTATTTTTTACATACAGTTCCACTCCTCCTCCCCTTTTTCCTACCTTGTCCTTTCTGAATAAAGTAAAGCTTGGTATAGCTACATCCCAATCATGGTTGTCTGTGAACCATGTCTCTGCTACCGCCACTAAATCCAAGTCACCCTCTCCCATTAAAGCCTCACCATCTGGGATCTTACTTCCCATGCTACAGGCATTTATAAGAACATAAGGTATGCCATACTGGGTCAGACCAAGGTCCATCAAGCCCAGTATCCTGTTTCCCACA
This sequence comes from Ichthyophis bannanicus, assembly GCA_033557465.1. Classification (NCBI taxonomy): domain Eukaryota; kingdom Metazoa; phylum Chordata; class Amphibia; order Gymnophiona; family Ichthyophiidae; genus Ichthyophis; species Ichthyophis bannanicus. The sequence goes on along the minus strand of CM066043.1, from coordinate 208,140,270 downwards.
GTGGCCAATCTAGGTCATAAGTACCTAGCAGTTTCCCCAAACGACACAGGTTCCACAATGCTTGTATTGGGTCAAGCAGTGATATCCTGGGTCCCTTTTAATAATGTTTTATGGACTTTTCCTCCAGAAAGTTGTCCAAACGTTTTTTAAACCCGACTAAACTAACAGCTTTTACTACATCCTCAGGTAACAAATTCCAGAGTTTGATTAGATGTTGAGTGAAAAAAAATTTCTCTTATTAGTCTTAAATAGGTTACTCTGTAGCTTCATTGCATGTCCCCTGGTCTTTCTATATTCTGATAACATAAACAATCGCTTGACATTTATATGTTCCACACCATTCATTAATTTATAGATCTCTAATCATATCTCCCCTCAGCCGTCTCTTTTCCAGGTTGAAGAGCCCTAACCTTTTTAGCCATAATGGTATCCTTCCATCCCCTTTACCATTTCGGTGGCTCTTCTCTGTACCTTTTCTAATAACGCTATATCCTTTTTAAGATATGGAGACCAGAATAGCACACAATATTCAAGGTGCGGTTGCACCATGGAATGATACAGAGGCATTATAATATCCTTTGTTTTATTTTCCATTCCTTTCCTTGTGATATCTAACATTCTATTTGCTCTCTTGGCCGCCACTGTGCACTGGGCAGAGGATTTAACATCTTATCCACGATGACGCCTACATTTTTTTCCTGGGTGGTGGTTCCTAATGTGGAACCTTGCATTGTGTAACCATAGCTTGGGTTGTTCTTTCCTAGGTGCATAACTTTGCACATTAAATTTCATCTGCTATTTGGATGCCCAGTCTTCCAATTTATCAAAATCCTCTTGCAATTTTCCACAATCCTCATGGGTTTTAACAACTTTAAATAGTTTTGTGTCATCTGCAAATTTGATAACCACACTCATTATTTCCATTTCCAGCTCATTTATGAATATGTCAAAAAGCAGCGGACCCAATAAATATCTCTGGGGTACTCCACTATTCACTTTTCTCCATTGGGAAAATTAGTCATTTGGCCCTACCCTCTGCTTTCTATCTTTTAACCAGTTCCTGATCCACAATAGTACACTACCTCCTATCCCATGACTTTTTAGTTTTGCCAAAAGTCTCTGATGAGGGACCTTGTCAAAGGCTTTCTGAAAATCCAGATATACTATATCAAGTGACTCACCTTTGTCTACCTGTTTATTCACACCTTCAAAAAACATAACAGATTAGTAAGACAAGATCTTCCTTGTTTAAAGCCATGTTGGCTGTCTCCCATTAAGCCATTACTATCTACATGCTGAGTAATTTTGTTCTTTATGATGGTTTCTACCATTTTTCCCGGTACTGACATCAGGCTGACCGGTCTGTAGTTTCTCAGATCACCCCTGGAACCCTTTTTAAAAATTGGCGTTACATTGGGCATCCTCCAATCTTCAGGTATTATAGATGATTTTAATGATAGTTCACAGATTACTAATAGCAGGTCTGCAATCTCATAATTCAGTTCTTTCAACACCCTTGGATGTATACCATCTGGTCCAGGGGATTTGCTACTCTTCAGTTTATCAAATAGTTATAATACATCTTCCCGGTGTATCGATATTTCAATCAGTTGTTCCACAGTATCACCTTTAAATACCACTTCAGTCATGGGTAACATCCCTACATCTTCCTTAGTAAAGATCAAAGCAAAGAATTCATTCAGTCTCTCCGCTATGACCTTGTCTCCTCTTAGTGCCTCTTTTACCCCTCTGTCATCTAATGGTCCAACTGACTGTCTTTGCCTGCCTTATCAATGCCTTGCATTTAACTTGCCAGTGCTTGTGCTGTTTCCAGTTTTCATCATTTGGCTCTTTTTTTCCATTTCCTGAAAAATGCTTTTTTTGGCAACAACAACCTCTCTGACCTCACCTTTAAACCATGCTGGCAGTTTTTTGGACTTCCTTCCACTTTTCTTAAAGCATGGAAAACAGCTGGTCTGGGCTTCCAAGATACTATTTTTAAACAACACCCAAGCTTGATGTAAGTCATTAACCTTTGCAACTGCTCCTTTTAGTTTTTTCTTAACTATTTTCTTCATTTTATCACAGTCTCCCTTTCAAAAGTTAAAGAGTGGTACCCTGGATTTCCTTACCATCCCTCCTCCATTAATTAAATCAAACACGATCATGCTATGATCACTATTGCCAAGTGGCCCCAACACACTTATCTCTTACACCAGATCTGGTGTTCCACTAAGGACTAGGTCCAAAATGGCTTCCCCTCTGGTCAGTTCATGAACCTGCTGCTCCAAGAAGCTGTAATTTATGTCATCTAGAAACTTTATCTCCCTTGCATGTCCTGCCATGACACTGACCCAGTCAATACCGGGGTAATTGAAATCACCCATTATTATTACTGTGCTCTAACGTTTGCTAGCTTCCCTGATTTCTTTGAGCATTTCGTCATCCATTTGTTCATTCTGGCCATGCGGTCGATGATACACCCCCATTGCCATTACCTTTGTCTTCCCCTTTTTACATGGAATTTCAATCCATAGAGATTCTACAGCAAATTCTGTTTCCTGCAAAACTTTATTCCTTTGTGACTCAATTCCCTCGCTAACATAGAGCGCAACCCCTCCATACATTTGATCTGCTCTATCATTGCGATATAGTTTGTACCCAAGTATCACGGTGTCCCACTGGTTGTCCTCCTTCCACCATGTCTCTGAGATACCAATCATATCTAACCTCTCATTTAGTGCTATATATTCTAACTCTCCCATCTTATTTTTTAGACTTATAGCATTTGCATACATGCGTTTTAGAGACTGTATTTTATTCATATTAATCTGGCAATCGGTAGGCAGGGGTAATTTGGAATCTTTAAGCTCTATCTGCTCCGTACTCAAGAGCATTTGGGCTACTTTTGTCTTTATTGGAACCTCTCTGCTGATATGCCCTAACTTCATTCTTTTGGTACTATCCTTCAAGGATACATTGTTCCGAACCATACGCTCTTGGGCGACTGTAGGCTGTCTCCTATTATCTAGTTTAAAAGCTGCTCTATCTTCTTTTTAAAGGTTAATGCCAGCAGTCTGGTTCCATCCCAGTTAAGGTGAAGCCCATCCCTTCGGAAGAGCCCCTCCTTTCCCCAGAATGTTCCCCAGTTCCTAACAAATCCAAAACCCTCATCCTTGCACCATTGTCTCATCCACACATTGAGACTCCGGAGCTCTGCCTGTCTTTTGGATCCTGTACGTGGAATGGGAAGCATTTCGGAGAATGCTACCCTGGAAGTTCTGGATTTCAACTTCCTACCTAAAAGCTTAAATTTAGCCTCCACAACCTCCCTACCACATTTTCCTATGTCATTGGTACTGACATGTACCAAGACAGCAGACTCCTCCCCAGCACTATCTAAGACCTTGTCTAGGTGGCACGTGAGATCCGCTACCTTCGCACCAGGCAGGCATGTTACCAGGCGATCCTCACATCCACCAGCCACCCAGCTATCTACATGCCTAATGATCGAATCACCAACTATAATGGTTATCCTAATCCTTCCCTCATGAGCACATGGCTTTGGAGAAACTTCCTTGGTGCGAGAGGGTTTTATATCACCTGGAGGACAGGTCCTAGCTACAGGATCACTTCCTGCCACACCAGGGTGATGCTCTCCTGTCACATGACCTCTCTCATCCATGGTAACAGGGATGCTGCCAGACTGAAGGTGGGACTTCAGGACTATATCCCTGTAGGTTTCGTCTATGTACCTCTCTGTCTTCCTGATGTCCTCCAAGTCTGCTACTCTTGCCTCCAGAGATCGGTCTCGTTCCCTGAGAGCAAAGAGCTCGTTGCACCTAGTGCACATGTAAGACCCCTCACCAACTGGGAGAAAATCATACAAGTGACACTCAATATAAAAGACTGGAAAGTCCCCATCTCGCTGCTGGACTGCTGTCTGGTTCTTCGTTTTAAAGTTTTGTTTAGATATTTAACTTCTTTACTTACTAAGGGTTGCTGGGGATACTTATATTAATAAAACTATACCTAATATGTTTAATGTACTTTGTTCACCTGAAGCCTAATTAATCTCAGGTCCTTAATGTATACCTGATGTGGATAAAGAGCTGCACCTGAGAATGAATATGGCACCTCCTTTCCTTTAAGAGGTTTAAGCACCGATAAAGCTATGATTATCCCAGGAGTAGGTGGGTTAATAATTTATACACACTGCTTTCCATATGTTATCCCTTTTACCCATTTTCATAAAGGTATTTAATGTTTCACTTACCTGGGGACCTTCTTCACTCATCCCAAATTAATCTAGTTTAAAGTCCTCTTTAGTAGGTTAGCCAGTCTGCTGCTGAAGACAGGTCGACCCTTCTTGGATAGATAGATGCCATCTTTGCTCAGCAGCCCTTGGAACAGCATCCCATGGTCCAGGAAACCAAAACACTCTCAATGACACCATCCAAGCAGCCACAAATTTATCTCCAGGATGCGAGCTTCTCTGCCTTGGCCTTTACCCTCAACAGGGAGCATTGAAGAAAACACCACCTGCACACCTGTCTGCTTCATCCTCTATCCCAGAGTCATGAAGTCACTTTTGATATGCTCAGAGGGATACCTGGCAGTATCATTTGTGCTGACATGGATGAGCAACATTGGGTAGTAGTCAGTGGGCTTGATGAGTCTTGACAAACTCTCCGTAACATCTCAGATTTTGGCACCTGTCAGACAGCATACCTCTCTGGACATCAAGTCTGGTCATCAGATGGATGCCTCAGTACCCCTCAGAAGAGAGTCACCATTTACCACTACCCTTCATGTCCTTGCGGTCACTGATTCTGCAACTTTGGGGTGCTCAAGCTCTGATTCTTCCCTTTCCTGGGATACTTTCACCTCCTCCACTTCCAGGGCTGCATAACGCTTCTTCATTTCAAGGGCTGGAGGAGCTGGATTGGCGATGCTGCAGGCCCTAGTGACTCATGTCCAACCTTTCTCATTCTGTAGGCTCTCATCTTCTCCTCTGCTGGAGAGCTTGGATGTTTCAAGAAGCATCTCATCAATGTACTTCTCTCTGCTGAAGAGCTTGGATGTTTCAAGAAGCATCTCATCAATGTACTTCTCTTGGGAGAGTTTTATTGGTGAGTGTGGGAGTGCTCCATATGAATGAATAATTTATGCCCTATCAGACTGTTATTCAAAGGCAATTAGGAATTTGCTGGCAAATGCATAATTAGCCTAACCATGTATTTTCAAAAAATATACAGATAATATCAGGCTTTGAAATTGCAGAATGGCCAGATGTTATCTGTATACTTGCAGGGCATATTAAGGGAGGTCCAAGGGGAAACCAGAAAATTATTCAGATAGTGACAATATTCAGCCACTATTCATGTAAGTTACATGTTTAGTTTAAGTCTGCAGAATATCAAGCCTAACCTAAACAGATAGTACAATGACCACGCCATCACTGTCTATATATTCAGCACGCTATCTATATGGACAGTGACACAAAATACACAGATTAAGTTAAATGGGAGGGTAGCATTTAACAAGCCAGTGGGCTGAAAATTTACCCCTGTTTGCACTGCTTGCACTGAAAGATCAGACCTTGGGGGGGGGGGGGGGCACAAAAGCAAAAGTTGGCCTTGAGCCGGCCCTGCCCTGCCCTGCATCCTGTTGCTTGTGTTTATATGTGTGTATGTTTTTGGAGGTGCATGTGCAGTGCTGTGGGTGCTGGTGGTGGGAATCACTGGGTGTTGGTGGAGGAAGGCAGGAGCCATAGATGCTATTATGAATACATGGTTTACAGTGGCCATGCTGCATGAGGCCCATGGAGCATAAGAGAGCCACCAGGAGGCACCCATATAAGAGGATCTACAGGCCCAGGACTCAGTTCCTGGACATCATGGATGAACAGTGCCTCATCAGGTTCCACTTTGATAAGGCAGCCATCTATCATCTCTGTCAGGAGCTAGAGCTGCTCCTCTGCTCTACCACACAGAGGGGTCAGTCCATGCCTGTCCACTCAGAGTCACCACAGTCCTCGCATTCCTAGCCACTAGTAGTTTCCAGTCTGTGCCAGCTGCTACTACTGATCTCAGTCAGTCAGCCATATCACAATGCATCTCTCAGTTCCTGAGGGCCTTTCGAAACCACACTGAAGACTGTGCAACAGAGGCAGCAAGCCATGATCCAGTTCCATGAGATGGCCAGATTTCAATCAGTACTGGGGACCATTGACTTGCATACATGTAGCCATCAAGCCCCCATAATGGAGAGAGGCCACTACTGCAACAGGGATATAGGAATGTTTGTACGTGCTATAAATTTCCCTGTGATGACAAGTATTCCTCCACTTAAACTTTTTAAGAGATTATATTCTAATCTCCAGGAACAAGCAGGAATGTAGTCTTCACATATGGGTATCGTCGGTACCGATGGAGCCTGCGCGGGAACGCTCCCCAGCATCCAATTAGAAAGCTTTTGGGAGCATCCCACAGTGTCTGCGTGCTGCCTTCCCGCCTTTCCCAACTGCCTCTCTCCAGTTCTTCGTTTTCCGCGGAGCCAGCAGGTCGTTTTCCAATCACCGCAGAAATTATCCCGTATTTTTCTTTCTTTTTTGTGGTAGCGTCTGCCTTCCTCGACGCTATACCGGTACCGCCGGTTCTTTCTTTCTTTCTAAAAAAAAAATAAATAAATTCTAATCTTTTACCTAGATTTTCCAGCCTTTTTTCTCTCGGGTGCCATGCGCCATCTTGGGCACTAGGCCCAATTTTTCCTCAACATGGAAAAACCCCCTTCGGGTTTCAAAATGTGTTCCAAGTGTGGCGGTACCATCTCCGTCACCGACACTCACGAGTGGTGCCTCAAATGTTCAGGTCCTGACCACTCCATCTCGGAGTGTATTGCTTGTGGGATGATGTCGAAGAGGGGTCGGCAGAACCGAGCTGCTAAGCTTAGCATCCTTTTTCCCTCCGATGCAGCATCTGTGGCATCAACGTCTTCCAGGGCTTCGTCTTCCTCCCATGGATCTCAGGTAACCAAACATAAATCTGGCTGGTCCTCAAAGGGTAGATCTCCTTCCAAGCATCGAGATGCCTCTGGCATTGCCCTTGAGGGACTTGTACCGGTAAAATTACCCCGGCGGGAGGCTTCGGCTTCCAAAGCATTATCTGGGCTCCAGGATGTTCTCGAAGCCTCAACCTCGGCAGAACTACTGGTGCCATGCTCTGGGGTACCGGCCGCTTCGTCCGGTACCGACACCCAGGCATCGGCAGCGTCAATTGACCAGAGATTCCTGGCTATTGAGCGCAGTCTGACAGCTCTCCTTGCGGCATCGGTGCCTTTGGGACCGCTTCAGACAGTTCAACCGGTATCGACATCGGTACCGGTACCGACAGCATCGACATCGGCAAGTATGCTACCAACACCGAGTCATGCTATTTCCTCTGGTATCGACAGGCTGGTACCGGACCCCTCCGGTACCGACTTCGATCGGTACTGGTATCGTGCTTTACAAGAGCACCCGGACAGAAGATATTTTGAATCCTCCGATGACTCTGATAGCTCTGTCGATGCCGGAGTACTTCTCTCTGAGGAGCCATCTTCTCCTAAGCGTAGGATGTCTCCTCCAGAGGATATATCCTTTCAGGATTTCATCAGAGAGGTGGCTAAGGGTCTTTCCATCACAGTGGCTCCTGAAACAGAGCCCAGAGCAAAGGAGTTGGAGATTTTACAATATCCTAAAGCTCCCAAGGAAGCAGCTACTTTGCCTATTCATGAGATCTTGCATGATCTCATGTTAAGAATGTGGGAAACACCTCTTACCACCTCTCCCCATTCCCGTAGACTAGATACCGTGTATTGAGTACCTCCTGGTCCTGGATTTCAAAAAACTCAGTTGCCACACCACTCCATAGTGGTGGAGTCCGCTATGAGAAAGATCAAGAGTGCAAAGAGACATGCATCTAATCCTCCAGGACGTGAATGTAGGACTCTTGATGCCTTTGGGCGTCGAACATTCCAGGCCTCTATGCTTTCTGCCAGGATTAGTTCCTACATCTTATACATGGGAATGTTCCTTAAGGAGGTTACAGGAGATCTCGAGCTTATGAGCCCTCTCCTTCCTGATGATAAGAGGCAGGATTATCTTACACGTGTCAAACATGCCCAGGATGTTTCCAAGTTTGTTAATCATGCAGCTTTTGACTGCTTTGAGTGCATAAGCAGAACCTCTACCATTGCCATAGGTGCTCGCAGGATTGCCTGGCTCCAGGCATCTGACTTAGAACTCTGGGTACAGGATAAACTGGGGAATATCCCTTGTACAGGCGAAAATCTCTTTGGCAAGAATTGGCAAGAGAAAGCTAATGAGCTGGATGCTGATAACACCACTTTGGATAGACTATCCAAGGCTACAGCTGATCCTGCAAGGAGAAAATCCTACAAGAAACCATTCTTCTCTAAAAAGAAGAGGTTTTATCCCTCCTATACCCAGCAGGTGCATTCTGAAGGTCAGTCCACCCGAAAGGGACAGCAGCCCCCAAAGCAAAGGAAATCAAAGACAGCTAAGTCTCAACCGGCCCAGCAGTCTCAGCCTCCACAGGGGCTTTGACTCCCATCTAGAGAACTTGGCCTTCCTGGCCCTGAACGGGCCAGAGCCTTCCACCATCCCAGGAAGGTTGTGTCATTTTGCCCCCAGATGGGGGCAGATAACAGCAGAACAATGGACTCTTTCCATTGTAAGAGAGGGGTACAAGCTTCATTTCTTCAACATGCCCCCTCCTACAGTGGTAAGACAGTTTAATTCTCAGTCTTCTCTCAACACTCAGTTGAGTCAAGAGGTCAGTTTACTTCTTGCCCAGGGGGCAATAGAAGACGTGCCCATTTCCCAACAGGGTACAGGGTTTTACTCCCCTTATTTCCTTATTCCAAAGAAAACAGGGGGACACAGACCCATTTTAGACCTCAGAGAACTGAATAAATTCCTGTTCAAATTCAAGATGATTTCTCTGGGAACTCTGCTGCCATACCTTCAGAGTCAGGATTGGCTTTGTTCTCTAGATCTCAAGGATGTGTACACTCATGTTCTCATCCATCCAACTCACCGAAGGTTCCTTCGCTTCCTGTTCCAAGGAAAGCATTACCAATACAGGGTGCTTCCTTTTGGCCTGGCCTCAGCACCAAGGGTTTTACGAAATGCATGGCTGTAGTGGCTGCATTTCTTCTCACTCTAGGAATATTCATCTTCCCCTACTTAGACGACTGGCTCATTCGAGCCCCATCAGAGTCAGAGGCCAAAATTTCCCTATCAGTATTTGGGCCTGGTCATAAACATCCCAAAATCCAGCCTAACTCCCACTCAATCTCTAGAGTTTATAGGAGCTTTGCTGGACACCAGAAAAGCAAGGGCCTATCTCCCACAGGCTCGCTGCCTTCGCATTGTGCAGTTAGCCTCCCAGGCAGTGTTAAAAACTCATCTCACTGCTCGGGAAATGTTACAACTCCTAGGCCACATGGCGTCTACCGTGCACGTGGTTCCCTATGCTCGCCTCCATATGAGAGCAGCCCAATGGACTCTATCCACTCAGTGGACTCAAGCATCAGGCTGCCTATCAGACAAAATAGCAAACACAAGTCGCCTTATTTTGTCTCTACAATGGTGGCAGTCAACCCAAAACCTGTTGGTGGGGTCCCCTTTTCAGCAACCCCTACCCCAGGTCACTCTAACAACAGACGCCTCTCAAGTGGGGTTGGGGAGCTCATCTGCAAGATCTCTCTATCCAAGGCACCTGGACTCCACAGGAGACCCACTTACATATCAATCTCCTAGAATTCAGAGCAATCTTCCTTGCTCTTCGAGTGTTCCATACCCAGCTCAGCTACAAGACAGTCCTAATTCAGACGGACAATCAAGTAGCTATGTTCTATCTGAACAAGCAGGGAGGAACAGGCTCTCTGTCGCTTTGCAACAAAGCTTTGCGACTATGGGCCTTCGCCAGAGAGCATCAAATTCATCTCCTGGCGGTGTATCTGCCAGGCATTCAAAATTCTTGGACAGACAGACTCAGTCGAGTACTGCTTCCACACGAATGGTCTCTCCATGCAGACCAGGTAGCAAAAGGTTTTCAAATTTGGGGAACACCGGACATAGACCTCTTTGCAAGTCCGATGAATGCCAAACTTCCCCAGTTCTGTTCCAGAATTCTGGCTCAGGGTTCTCAGGTCAGGGATGCTTTCCTCCTCCATTGGGGTCAGGACTTCCTATATGCCTTTCCACCCATTCCCCTAATTCCCAAAACCCTTTTCAAGCTTCAGAGAGACAAAGGCCACATGATTCTCATAGCTCCACATTGGCCATGGCAGGTGTGGTACCCTCTGCTCCTGCATCTCTCTCAAGCTCCATCTCTGGAGTTAGGATCTGCTCAAGATCACCTGTCTCAGGAAGACGGGATGTTGTAGCATCCCATTCCCCACTCTCTGCATCTCAAGGCCTGGTTGCTGAGAGCCTAGACCTTCATGGTCTTAACCTTTCTCAACAAGTAAGGGATGTCCTTTGTGCTTCCAGGAAACCTTCCACAAGACACTCTTATGCTTTCAAGTGGAAAAGGTTTTCCATATGGTGTTCGCAAAAGGGTCTTCACCCCTCTGCAATACCTCTAGAATCATTACTGGAGTATCTCCTGCATTTATCTAATGCAGGACTTAAGACTAACTCAGTAAGAGTCCATTTAATTGCTATTTCAGCTTCTTTAAAGCCTTTAAATGGACAACCTATTTCCTCTCATCCTCTCATAGCGAGATTTATGAGGGGCCTTCTTCTAACTAAGCCTCCCATTAAGCCACCTCCAGTGGCGTGGGACCTGAATCTGGTTCTTGAGCAGCTCATGAAGCTGCCTTTTGAACCTTTAGCTACTACCTCCTTGAAATTCCTTTCCTGGAAAATTATCTTTCTCATTGCAATCACATCAGCACGTCACATCAGTGAATTGCAAGCATTAGTTGCTGATCCTCCTTACACGAGGTTCCATCATGATAAGGTAGTCCTTAGGACTCATCCACACTTTATGCCAAAGGTGGTCTCACATTTTCATTTAAACCAGGCGGTTTACCTACCTGTATTTTTTCCAAGGCCTCATGCTTCAAATGCAGAAAGGAATCTTCATATTTTGGACTGTAAAAGAGCACTTGCCTTTTACTTACAGAGGACACAGCAACATAGAAAGTCCTCACAACTCTTTGTTGCTTTCGATCCTTCTCATTTGGGACTTCCAGTCTCCAAGAGAACATTGTCCAACTGGATTGCACAGTGTATTTCTTTTGCCTATCAGAGTAGGAACCTTTCTCTGGAAGGCCATATTACGGCTCACAATATAAGAGCCATGGCAGCCTCAATGGCTCATCTACACTCTGTGTCTATTGACGACATCTGTCGAGCAGCTACTTGGGTCTCAGTTCATACCTTCACAGCCCATTACTGCTTAGACAAGGACTCCCGCCAGGATGCCTTGTTTGGTCAGGCTGTTCTACAGCACCTGTTCCATACTTAATCAATTCCTCCCCACCTTTCCCGGTAGGATGCCAGAGATCCATGGGGGGAAGTGGAGCCCTTTCACAGGGGCACACAACTTCTGGGGTCTCTCCCTGGCATCGGTAGCTAGGGAGTCCCCAGATGTGAAGACTACATTCCTGCTTGTTCCTGGAGATAGCATAGTTACTCACCTGTAACAGGTGATCTCCGGGAACAGCAGGAATTTAATCTTCACAACCCACCCACCTCCCCTAGGAGTTGTATCTCTCTTTTTTTTTCTTTCCCTCTCTCTCTCTCTTTGTCTCAGCTTTAAAACTCAATTGGAGAGAGGCAGTTGGGAAAGGCGGGAAGGCAGCACGCAGGTGCTGTGGGATGCTCCCAAAAGCTTTCTAATTGGACGCTGGGGAGCGTTCCCACACAGGCTCCGTCAGTACCGACGATACCCATATGTGAAGACTAAATTCCTGCTGTTCCCGGAGATCACCTGTTACAGGTGAGTAATTATGCTTTCTTATGCTTGCTGATTCCCATGCAATTCTTTCCAGCCACATCAAGGTTTACTACCTTCCTCTTAAAGAGGCTCAGACAGCAGGGAATGTAATGGGATTGTTTCCATATTTCTCTTTGGATTTTCAGGTTGTTTCTAGGAGAACATTGTTGGTAACTCTGCTCCTCCATAAACCCAGGAATAGCTCTTTAGAAGGAATAGCTCTTTTATTTCTAGAATCAAAGTGCAGTTATAGGCTGATGTCTCAAGATCTAGTCAGCTAAGATGGAAAAGAAATTATTAGGTTTCAAGTAGGAGATGATGTTATTGGGGGTTCAACTTAAATTGTATGATCTTTGTAAGCACAAGCTGAAGTTACACAATCACTTATATGTTTCCTGGAATCCAGGTCATCTGTCTATTTTACTTTAGGAGGACAAAAGTATATTATATTGAGTTTGTGATTTATTTTGTATTTCATTATGCATTTAACACAGCTCTAAACCACATTGGATGTTCCTTAGGTAAACCAGAAAGATGGTATACAAAAACCCAGATTTGATTTGATATTACTTGGATTTTATGTCCATAGTCAAAATACAGGATATATATAGCCCAATTTATAACAGATGTAGTCAATGTTTAATAAAGCATATTATTTTGTCCATCTGACTAACCATCTTACCTCTAACCCTCACTGTCCCTTTTCTACTCCTCCAATCCCTCCTTCTCTCTCTGCCCAAACCCTAGCAGACTATTTCCATGACAAAGTGCATAGGATTATTCTTCAGTTCCTCACTAAATTTTCTTCACCTCTCTTCCCCCTCTCCATTACCAACTTTTCCCCTCAACCTCTATCACTCTTTCATCCTTTTCTAAAATCTCTGTTGAGGAAATCTCTCTTTTTCTTTCCTCCTCTAAACTCACTATCCGTTCTTCTGAACCTATCCCCACCCATTTCCTCAACTCCATCTCCTCCTCTGTCATCCCGTTCATATCACATATTCTCAGTCTTTTGCTTTCCACTGCAACCTTCCCCTGCAGCCTTCAAGCATGATATAATCATTCCTTTCCTTAAAAAGCCCTCATTTGACCCTACTTGTACTTCTAGTTATCGACCCATCTCCCTTCTCTCATTCATTTCCAAAATTCTTAAACATGCAGTTCTCTGCTGCTGTCTCAAATTTCTCTCCTCTCAAGCCCACCATGATCTACTTCAATCTGGTTTTCATCCATTTCATTCTACTGAAACAGCTCTTGCCAAAGTCTCCAGTGATCTGTTCAAGTCCAAAGGCCTTTACTCAGTTCTCATTCTTCTCAATCTTTCTGTTGCTTTTGATACAGTTGACCACCTCCTTCTCCTCCTTGACACTTTATCCTCACTTGGTTTTAGAGGCCCTGTACTGTCTTGGTTCTCTTCTTATATCTCCAGTCACTCTTTCAGTGTTTGTTCTGGAGGTTCCTCCTTTACTGCCATCCCTCAATCAGTTGGTGTACTTCGTCTGTTCTGAACTTTCTCCTTTTCTCTCTCTATACCCAGTACATTGGTACCCTCATCTCTTCTCATGACTTTCAGTATCATTTTTATGCTGATGACTCTCAAATCTATCTACACCTGACATCTTTCCTTCGATCCAAACTTGTATCTCTACTTGCTTATCTGACATCGCCACCTAAAATTGGTTATGGCTAAAATTGAACTTCATATTTTCCCCCTAAACCCTCCTCCCCCCTTCCTCCTTTCTCTATCACTGTTGACAACACTCTTCTTCTTCCTGTTTCCTTGGCCTGCAACCTTGGGGTCATCTTTGGCCCCTCCCTTTCATTCTCCACACATATTCAACATATAGCTAAAACCTGTTGTTTCTTTCTCTACATTAACAAAATTCATCCCTTCCTCTCTGAACAGACTACTAAGGCTCTTGTCCACTCTTTGGTCACTTCCCATCTTGACTATTGAAACCTCCTCTTTGCTGGTCTCCCTCAGTGTCATCTCTGTCCTCTTCGATCTGTCCAGTATTCTGCTACGCGACTAATCTTCCGCCAGCTCCAATACACTCATATAATCCCTCTTCTAAAATCACTTCACTGACTTTCCTTCCATTTTCATATCCAATTCAAACTTCTCCTTCTAACATATAAATGCATTCACTCTACTGCCCCTCACTACCTTTCCTCTCCTCTCGCTACACCCTTCCTTGTGAACTCCTCTCTCCCTCTGACTTTCTTTTCTGCAAACTCCAGACTTCAGTCTTTTCACCTTGCTGCTACGTATGCATTGAAAAACTTCCTATATCTTTACTTCAAGTCTCTTCTCTCCCTCTCTTCAAATCCATGCTAAAGGCTTATCTCTTTGAGGCCGCATTTGGGTCCTACTCCCTTGTTCTCCTTGTCTCCTTCCCTATTTGAACCCCCTTGTTTCTCTTGTATTGTTCTGTCTGTTTTGATTAGATTGTAAGCTCTATGAGCAGGGACTGTCTCCTTTATATGTTTGTACAGCTCTGTGTACACCTTGTAGCTCTATATAAAATGATTAATAGTAGTAGTATTTATTTCACACCTTTTCAGTAGTAGTTCAAGGAGAGCTACATTCAGGAACAATATTTATTTCCCTGTCCTTGGAAAGCTTACAGTCTAAATTTGTACCTGAAACAATGGAGGATTAAGTGACTTGTCCAAGGGAAGCTAATTGGGTTTGAACCCTTGTCTTGTTGGTTGCGAGGCTACTCCACCCCTTCCTATGTATTCAGCACCGCTGTCCAGATCGCAAGCAGCGCTGAATATGCGTGTATAGCACTCGGCGAAACTATCTGGATAGTGGTGATATTCAGCAAAAAAGCTGTCCTAAATGTATCCGTTCTTCAGAGAGAGGACTGAATCTTGCCATTTCCCATATAGTCTGGCGCTCTGCTCATGCAGCACACCAGCAATATCACAAGAGTGCCATGGAGGTCTAAAAGGATTTTCAGTGCTATTATCCCTATAATGCCAATGATAATCCACAGAGAGCCAGCTAGGGGAATTATAGACCATGGCTGCCATTATCCACACAATTCCCTTTGAATATCAATCTAGTAGTAACTTGGGTCCTCTTTTTATAAATTATTGTGATTATTATTTTGCTGCTTGAAGTGTCTTTTTTGTTTGTGGTCTCACTGACTTTTGGTCTGTTGTTATTCATATCTTGATATTTTCTGAAACAAAATAACTATAAAGTTTTATGAAAATCTAGAATATGAAAGAATTCTCCCAGGATCCCTAAGTCATAATGTAATTGGAGGTGCTTCGATGCACGTTTCATTCAGTACTAGAACATAACAGCATATGCATTTTAGACGGAACCAAGAATATTCTTTTTTCCAAAGTTAGTGGTGTGTGCATATTAGAGAAATTCATAACATAATTTAAGCCATACATAGGATGACTACCAAAATAAAAATACAACTATTTTTAGCACTAAAACTTGAATGTCTTCTCACTCAAAACGAGACTGACAGAAATCAGGCTTTATTCATTAGTCTTTCCTTCTTCCTGCTTCTTTGGGTTTCCAGCTGATAGTAGTTACTAATGTGTGCAGCGGCGGCCAAGAGAGCAAATAGAATGCTAGGTATGATAAGGAAAGGAATGGAAAATAAAACAAAAGATATTATAATGCCTCTAAATCATTCTATGTTGAGACCGCACCTTGAATATTGTGTGCAATTCTGGTCGCCGTATCTTAAAAAGGATATAGCGATTTTAGAAAAGGTTCAGAGAAGAGCCACCAAAATGGTAAAGGGGATGGAAGGATACTCCTATGAAGAAAGGCTAAAAAGGTTAGGGCTCTTTAACCTGGAAAAGAGACGCTGAGGGGAGATATGATAGAAGTCTATAAATTAATGAACGAAGTGGAACGGGTAAACGTAGATCGATTGTTTACATTATCAGAATATAGAAAGACTAGGGGACATGCAATGAAGCTACAGGGTAAACTATTTAAGACTAATAAAAGAAAATATTTTTTCACTCAACGTGTAATCAAACTCTGGAATTTGTTACCAGAGGATGTAGTAAAGGCTGTTAGTGTAGCTGGGTTTAAAAAAGGTTTGGACAAGTTCCTGGAGGAAAGGTCCATAAACCATTATTAAGAAGGGACCCAGGATATCAATGCTTGAACCAATACAAGCATTGTGGAACCTGTGTCCCTTGGGGAAACTGCTAGGTACGTATGACCTAGATTGGCCACTGTTGGAAACAGAATACTGGGCTTGATGGATCTTGGTCTGACCCAGTATGGCATATCTTATGTTCTTATGTAATGTGCGGTAAGGAAATAATTCATGATTTTGGACAGATAACACAGTGATGGGGTATATAGAATGCTACCTGTCCCTCTCCGAAGGGATTATCCACAGTCCCCTTTAAGAGAGTCTGCAGCTCAGATTTCAGGGCTGGGACGGCGTGGCTCACAGGGAGAGGTTAAGAACCCAGCAGACTGCAGGAGGGAGAAAGGCCTGTGATCTGTGAGGGAGGTGGAGGAGCACTTTTTGATGGTTTTGTAGGTCATCATTAGAATTTTAAAGGAGATCCTGCAGTAGACCGGCAGCCAGTGCAGATGCTTCATAATTGGGGTTATATGTTCCCTCCTGGAGGCTCCATGCAGGATTCTGGTGGCTGCATTCATTGCAGCCGCCAGTTTTCCCTGAACTGCTGTCTACCCTGTGCTTTAAAGAAAGTCTCTTCCCACTGCACGCCACACTATCACAAACACATGTTGAATGGACAACTCGTGCATTATTTGCCCTTAATGCATGTTTGGCAGCGCAACACAACCTAATAATGAGATCTAAAGCATGTAAATACATGCAGAGCACCTCATTCCTATACAAATCATATAACCCAACTTGTGTTTAACATTGCAAGCTGAATTAAGTTTGAGCTGATGTTATTTTTTTCCCAGGAACATTGGGCCACTAACACACTGCTTAATGCTCCCGGGGAGCCATATTATAGGGGCCAATGGTCTACCAATGCTGATACACCCCTCTCCGAATACACCACTCCATCACCCCACTCCCCCTTCCTGAACCTAGCATACCCCTATTTGGCAATTTGACCCCTAGTGGTATCACCATGCAAATTATCACTAGGTGTTTTGGGATGGACAGTAGCAATGACATGTTATTTTCAATAACATCTTATGGATGCAAAAGTTGGACAGTAAAAAAGATAACGAAGAAAATCGATGCCTTTGAATTATGGTGCTGGGGAAGAATACTGTGTAAACCATGCACTGCCTGAAGAACAAACCAGTCAGTACTAGAGGAGATCAAGCCAAAACTTTCTTTAGAAGCTCAAGAGTTCGACTTTCATACTTTGGACACATCATGTGAAGAGAGAGATCATTAGAGAAAGACAACATGCTTGGCAAGGTTGAATGTCAATGCAAAAGAGTAAAGCCAGCAATGAGATGGATAAATACAATAACAGCAGCTATGGATACCACTCTATCAACCATGAACCGCCTGACTGAAGACCGAATACAGTTTAGCTATCCAGGGGGTCACCATGAGTCAACACCGACCCGATAGCACTCAACAACAATAGTAGCATTAGCAGACCACCATCCCCTTTAAAAGATAGCGAGCCTGACTTAGGACCCTTTATCCTTGCATTACTGCAGCCAGGAATGAGCAATGTTTTTGGTTGCAACAACACAAAAAGAATATTTCCACAGAAGTTACTACTGTGTGATGCTGAGATATCACAGGATAGTGACTTCTGCAGTAAAATGTGCTATTGTACCACAGTTTCGTAGCTAGCCCTCTCAATCAGAACCAGCCTTTAATAAGGCTATGGGACCATGAAGCCTCATTTTTCAATGATCTTGGCTCTTTCCCCCTGTTTTTAATGTTCTCCCCTTTCATTATAACAACCGTCCGCAGCCAGCAACCACAGACCATGGCTCCCTCTAGAACATGGTACACTCTGAACCTGGATGCTTGCAATCTGCCATGGAGTGAGCAGGCTGTCCCTAAGAATGTAGAATATTTAAACTAATTTCTACCATATTTACTTAACTAATTTTCCAGATGTGTGCATGTGGATGTAAAGTTCTGTATGTTTCCAGGATGCTTCTCAATATGTCCAGTGAGTATGTGTATTAAGTGTAGATGATGACATCTGTTCCTATTTAGAAATCTCTGCTACAAAAGACTTGAATGAGCTGTTGGTCATTCATCATAACCCTGCTACTGATTTTACCATTCAGTGGCATAGCTTATGCCCACACCCATGAATCAAAACGGAGCTACTGGCTATTTGGAAGCAATTATCTGTTGTATCATTTGCAAGTACATTTATACTGTAAAGATTTACTGTCTTGTCCTTCTTCCATTTGCAGCAAAAAAGTTGTGTCTTTAAAATAGAAAACCCTACTATAGCCATTAGCTTTCATTACTCCTTCGCTGATGGTTTTTGAGGGTCAGAGAAAAAGCATTTACGCTAAGCAGCAGCCTCCCACTCAAACAATCCTTTTCTCCCTCCCTCCTCCTTCCTCTCCCCTCCCTCCTCATCATACTGAGCTGCTCTAACACAGTCCTTGATACTAGAAGAACGGTCCACCCCCTTTCTTTCTCTTTTCGGCTCTTCCCAGTTTATCCCTCACCTGCTAGGGAAAAGGTTTCCTCCTTCAAACTGGGTCCTGTCACCTATCTAACCGTGTCCTGGTTGCAAAGCACCCTCACTAGGGAAGGTGTTCCTGGATAAGCACCTGTCTGACAGGAACTCCGAAGTGGTAAGGGATTTCGATCTTTTTTCTTTATTGTGTGTATGTAGCATAGGAGCATCCAATGCATCTGTGTGTGCGAGAGGGAGAGAGGAGGAAGGTGTGTGTGCATGTGCATGTAAGCCCGATGTCCTGTTTGTGTTGAATCCGTGCAATGCCTGGGTTGGGAAGTGTGTGTGTGTGTGTGTGTGTGTGTGTGTGGAGAAGGGAATCCTGCTCGTTTCACTCTGAAATGCCAGGAGGATCCCAGGCACTGATGACAGCTGCAGTCTCGCTACCTTTTGCTGCTGGTGCTGCCCCTGTAGTCAGGTGTCTGTAACCATGGAGAAAGGGCTGGAGCCAGAAGCAGATAGAGGAAGAAGAGCTCCTGGCTCCGGCAATCCCTCAGTTTCACAAGCAGATGCTGCCATTAGTATGAAGCATCATTAAGCCACTGGGAGATTGCAGTATAGTCATTTTTTTCTCCATTTCTGAACAGGTCCTTCAGCTGTTGGTTGCTGAGCCTAATACAATCATACTACTTTTTTCTTTGGGTTAGATGAACTTCAATTCAGAAAAGCCCAAATGAAGGAAAGACAAACACTGTTAGGGTTGAGATGGTTTGATGTACAACTGTACACCTGTAGCTTAACTGAGCAAAGCTGCCAATTCAAGCGTTCAGTAGCAAACATTTTTAGGGAACGTGTCCTTCCCTGCTACGGAAAGAACTATGGACTCAATGCATTAGAAGAGAGTTCAGCAACTCACTTTCTAGCTTTGATGCACCATCTTCAGTATCTGCTGCAGACCCCAGGACATTGGCAGCAGATTTTCATAGCACTGTTTCATTTTTCTGGTCCCAAGATCCAAGAGAGTAGCACAAGATGGGGGCTGGGGGAGAGGAGAGGATGAGAAATAGATGCACATCAACCAGAAGCAAGACTTCAGTTTGATTGTGCCTGATGATCTCAAGGTAGCTAAACAGTGCAATAAGACAGTGGCCAGAGCTGGAAGGATGCTAGGATGTATGGGGAAAAGCATAACCAACATGCCTCATATGGTCCCTGATGATGTCTTTCATGCAATATTTTGGAGGTCATACCTCTGAAAGGATCAGGGCCCATGCAATCTGTTATGTTTTTTTTGAAGGTGTGAATAAACAGGTAGACAAAGGTAAGTCGGTTGATATAGTGTATTTGGACTTTCAGAAAGCCTTTGACAAGGTCCCTCCCTCAGACTTTTGGCAAAACTAAAGAGTCATGGGATAGGAGGCAGTGTACTATTGTGGATCAGGAACTGGTTAAAAGATAGAAAGCAGAGGGTAGGGCTAAATGGCCAATTTTCCCAATGGAGAAAGGTGAATAGTAGTGTACCCCAGGGATCTGTGCTGGGTCTGCTGTTTTTTGACATATTCATAAATGACTTGGAAAAGGGAATAATGAGTGAGGTTATCAAATTTGCAGATGACACAAAACTATTTAAAGTTGTTAAAACCCATGAGGATTGTGGAAAATTGCAAGAGGATCTTGATAAATTGGAAGACTGGGCATCAAAATGGCAGATGAAATTTAATGTGGACAAGTGCAAAGTTATGCACCTAGGGAAGAACAACCCAAACTATGATTACACAATGCAAGGTTCCACATTAGGAGTTACCACCCAGGAAAAAGATTTAGGCGTCATTGTGGATAACATGTTAAAACCCTCCGCCCAGTGTGCAGTGGCAGCCAAGAGAGCAAATAGAATGCTAGGTATCATAAGGAAAGGAATGGAAAATAAAACAAAATATATTATAATGCCTTTGTATCATTCCATGGTGTGACCGCACCTTGAATATTGTGTGCAATTTTGGTTGCCGTATCTTAAAAAGGATATAGCGTTATTAGAAAAGGTTCAGAGAAGAGCCACCAAAATGGTAAAGAGGATGGAAGAATACCCCTTTGAAGAAAGACTAAAAAGGTTAGGGCTCTATAACCTGGAAAAGAGACGGCTGAGGGGAGATATGATAGAAGTCTATAAATTAATGAATGGAGTGGAACGGGTAAACGTAGATCGATTGTTTATGTTATCAGAATATAGAAAGACTAGGGGACGTGCAATGAAGCTACAGAGTAAACTATTTAAGACAAATATAGAGAATATATTTTTTCACTCAACATGTAATCAAACTCTGGAATTTGTTACCGGAGGATGTAGTAAAGGCTGTTAGTGTAGCTGGGTTTAAAAAAAGGTTTGGACAAATTCCTGGAGGAAAGGTCCATAAACCATTATTAAAAAGTGACCCAGGATATCAATGCTTGACCCAATATAAGCACTGTGGAACCTGTGTCTTTTGGGGAAACTGCTAGGTACATATGACCTAGATTGGCCACTGTTGGAAACAGGATACTGGACTTGATGGACCTTGGTCTGACCCAGTATGGCATTTCTTATGTAAGAATATCTTGCGCCCTAGGCAAACTGTCAATCTTCTACCCCTCCAATTATCAATCTTGGACCGCCCCTACTGTCCTGCTGTCCCTTCAAACTGTGTCACTACCAGCACAAACCCATCTGGTGGAACCCCAGAAAGCAGCAGTAAGCAAACTTTTAAAATGTACCCATGGTTGAGCTCCTGAGGCTCGCAGGAATAAAGCAGCTTAAGAACGCCTCAGATTCCTCAGAGGCTGTGGTCAGTGTTGCCATAGGTTTAAAACACCTGCTTGCTGCCTTTTTGCCACCCCTAGAATGTCAGCACTCTAAGCAACTGCCTAGTTTGCCTAATGGAAGCACCAGATCTGAAAAGGCTATAGACTGGCTGGAAGGGATCCAGAGAACGACACCCAAAATGGTGCAGGGTCTTTACCAAAAGGCATTTAAGATGTATACGGTGATAATTTTCTAAAAGGAATAAAAGGAACTAGGTTAGGGTCAGCAGTGGCCTTCATCTTCCACTCCAGCTATAAATGGTGGAAAAGGGAGCTATTACCTACAGTTCAGAAAGGTCAGATCAACAAGAAAAAGTTTCAGGTAGCTGTTATGGCTGGATCTGGCAAACAATCATATAGTAACATAGTAAATGACGGCAGATAAAGACCAGTATGGTCCATCTAGTCTGCCCAGTAAGATGGCAGGAATAGGTGCACCTGCCGCTCTGTGCAGGCCACCTCACCCCATGTCTTTGTTTAGGGGTGAACCCACCGCTCCATGTAGGACACCCCTTTTTATTGAGATAACATAAGATATGCCATACTGGGTCAGACCAAGGTCCATCAAGCCCAGTATCCTGTTTCCAACAGTGACCAATCTAGGTCATAAGTACCTCACAGTTTCCCCAAAAGAAACAGGTTCCACAATACTTGTAACGGGGCAAGCAGTGGATATCCCAGGTCCCCTTTAATAATGGTTTATGGACCTTTCCTCCAGGCAGGGCCGGCCCGTCCATTGTGCGAGAATGTTACTCTCACAGGGCCCCTTACGAACTTCATTCTCACACAAATGGACGGCTTCAGAGGGAGTCAGGGAAGCTCGCGCGAGGCCCTGGCTCCTTCTGCACAGTCCCCAGCGTGAAGAGTGTTTTCCCTCACGCTGGCGGCCGTTACTGTGAAGCGCGCGTGTGCCGGGAAATGCCCTTTAACCTTTCCCAGCATTCAGCATGTCACAGTAAGAGCCGCCAGCGTGAGGGAAAACACTCTTCATGCTGGTGGTTGTGCAGAGGGAGCCGGGGTCTCGGACGGGCTTCCCTGGCTCATCTCTGAAGCCCCTTAGACGGCCACAGGGCTCTTCGGCGGGCAGGAAGGGGCAGATGGAGGGCTATTATTGAAATTAGGCTGATGGGGGGGGCTAGGACTGGAAATGGGCTGATGAGGGTGAAGCTTGGACTGGAAATGGCTGATGGGGGGGCTGGGCTACAACTGGAAATGGGCTGATGGGGGACTGAAACAGGACTGGAAATGACTGATGGGGAGCTTCGACTGGAGATGGGCTGATGGGGAGCTGGAATATGACTGGAAATGGCAGATGGGGGGCTAGGATTGGAAATAGGATGATGGGGGAGAGCTTGGACCGGAAATGGCTCATGGGGGGCTGGGATATGACGGGAAATGGGCCGATGGGGGTCTGAAACAGGACTGGAAATGACTGATGGGGGGGGGGTTAGGATTGGAAATGGGCTGATGGGGAGCTAGAATAGGACAGAAAATGGCAGATGGGGGGCTAGGATTGGAAATGGGATGATGGAGGGCTGGAATAGAAACATAGAAAAATGATGACAGAAAAAGACCACATGGCCTATCTAGTCTGTCCTTCCATATCAGCAACTGCAACAGTCCCCTTTTTTCCTTTAGAGATCCTCTGTGTTTGTCCCATGCTTTTTTGAATTCAGATACTGTCCTCATCTCTACCAAATCCACTGGGAGACTATTCCACGGATCCACATCTCTTTCTGTAAAGAAATATTTCCGCATATCACTCCTGAATCTATCCCCCTTCACCCTCATCCCATGTCCCCTCGTAGCAGAACTTACTTTCAATCAAAAGAGGCTCTCCCCCTGTGCATTTATGCCACTGAGGTATTTAAACGTCTCAATCATATCACCTCTACCCCGCCTTTCCTCTAAGGTGTACATATTTAAGATCCTTAGGTCTATCCTCATATGCTTCATAATGAAGATCACTAACCATTTTAGTAGCCACCCTCTGTACTGACTCCATCCTGTTTATATCCTTTTGAAGGTGCGGTCTCCAGAAATGCACACAATACTCCAAATGAGGTCGTACCAAAAACTTATACAGAGGCACTATCACCTCCTTTTTTCTGCTAGCCATTCCTCTCCGTATGCACCCAAGCATCATTCTAGCTTTTGCCATCACCTTTTCTACCTGTTTAGCTACTTTAAGATAATCAGACACAATCATGCCTTGGTCCCGCTCTTCTTTAGTGGACAAAAGTACTTCACCCCCTATACTACATTGCCCCCTTGGATTGCTGCAACTCAAATGCATGACCTTGCATTTTTTATCATTAAATCCCAGCTGCCAAATTCTAGACCATTCTTCAAACTTAGCTAGATCCCTCCTCATGTTATCTACATCTTCCTGGGTGTCTACTCTATTACAGATTTTGGTATCATCCGCAAAGAGGCAAACCTTACCCGACAGCCCTTCCGCTATATCACTAACAAAAATGTTGAAAAGAATCGGACCAAGGACAGATCCCTGGGGCACACCACTGGTAACTTCCTTCTCCTCAGAGTGAGCTCCATTTAACTGTACTCTTTGACGCCTCCCATTCAACCAATTTTTAACCCAAGCAGTAACTTTAGGGTCCATTCTTAGGATGCTCAGTTTGTTTATAAGTCGCCTGTGAGGAACAGTGTCAAAGGCTTTACTGAAATCTAAATACACCACATCTAGGGCTCTCCCTCGCTCCAACTCCCTGGTCACCCAGTCAAAGAAATCAATCAGATCAATCAAAACCTGTTCTGGTGAATCCATGCTGCCTCGGATCCTGTAATCTGCTGGACTCCAGAAACCCCACTATTTTCTCTTTCAGCAGCGTTTCCAATAATTTACTCACCACTGAAGTTAAACTAACCGGCCTGTAGTTTTCAACCACATCCTTACTTCCGCTTTTGTGTAAAGGCACCACATGATCCTCTCTCCAGTCCTTTGGCACCACTCCCGACTCCAACAAGGCATTGAAAAGGACAGTCAGTGGAGCTGCTAGATCGTCCCCAAGTTCCCTCAGTATTCTAGGGTGTATCCCATCCGGTCCCATTGCTTTGTTTACTTTGCTTAGCTAGTTTCTCACGAACACAGTCTTCTGAAAATTGTTCAAGATGCCCCTTGCTTCTGTTCCTGTTTCTGGGTGTTTTCTGAGGTCCTGTTCCTGGTTCTTCATCTGTGAACACAGAACAGAAATATTTGTTAAGCAATTCTGCTTTGTCCTCATCAGCTTCTACATATTCCTCCCCTTTACCCTTGAGTCTGACAATATCACTTTTGCCCTTCCTCTTCTCACTAACATAACTGTAAAGGGCTGATCGGGGGAGCTTGCACTGGAAATGGCTGATGGGGGGGGCTAGGATTCAACTGGAAATGGCCTGATGTGGGGCTGAAACAGGACTGGAAATGGCTGTTGGGGGGCTAGGATTGGAAATGGGCTGATGGGGGGGGGGGGGGCGGGGACTGGTCTTGGGGTGTTGGAGGGCTTGGCTAGGACTAGAGATGGCTGATGGGGGGAGCCTGGACTAGAAATGGGCTGGTGGAGGCTGGAATAGGTCTGGAAATGAGCTGATGTGGGCTAGGACTGGAAATGAGCTGATGGGGATGGCTACGACTGGAAATGAGCTGATGGGGAGCTGGAATAGGACTGGAAATGACTGATGGGGGGGCTAGGATTGGAAATGAGCTGATGGGGGGAGTCTGGACTGGAAATGGGCTGATGGAGGGCTGGACTTGGACTAGGACTAGAGATGGCTGATGGGGGGAGCTTGGACTACAAATGAGCTGATGGGCTAGGACTGGAAATGAGTTAATGGGGAGGGCTAAGACTGGAAATGGGCTGATGGGGAGCTGGAATAGGACTGGAAATGGCTGATGGGGACTACGACTGGAAATGGCTAATGGGGGGCTGGAATAGGACTGGAAATGGCTGATGGGGGAATAGAACTGGAAATGGCTGATGAGGGGCTGAAATAGGATTGGAAATGGGCTGATGGGGGGCTGGAATAGGACTGGAAATGACTGATGGGGGGCTAGGATTGGAAATTGGCTGATGGGGGGGGGGGCCTGAACTGGAAATGGGCTGATGGAGGGCTGGACTAGGACTAGAGATGGCTGATGGGGGGAGCTTGGACTGGAAGTGGGCTGATGGGGGACTGGAATAGGACTGGAAATGAGCTGATGGGGGGCTAGGACTGGAAATGAGCTGATGGGGAGGGCTAAAACTGGAAATGGGCTGATGGGGAGCTGGAATAGGACTGGAAATGGCTGATGGGGGACTACGACTGGAAATGGCTAATGGGGGGCTGGAATAGGACTGGAAATGGTTGATGGTGGAATAGGACTGGAAATGACTGATTGTGGGAATCTTGGACTAGAAATTGCTCATGAGGGGCTGAAATAGGATTGGAAATGGGTTGATGGGGGGCTGGAATAGGACTGGAAATGGCTGATGGGGTCTAGGACTGGAAATGGGCTGATGGAGGGCTGGACTAGGACTCAAAATGGCTGATGGGGGTCTAGGACTTGATGGGGGTCTAGGACTTGAAGGGCTTCAAAAGTGGACTGCTACTTCTGGAGAGAGATCTGCAATTGTAAATATTACTTCTGGGAATTTTTCTAAATCTTGGAGGAAAAGGAATTCTTTAGATTAAAGTTGATTAATGTGTGAACCCAGTTTATTTGTTAAATCGGTCAGGGCCTGGTAGCAGCAAAGAGTTTTCAGTTTAAATTTAAAACACAGAGGAGAGCTTTCTGGTTAAATTTAGAACCCAGCAGAGAGCTTCCAGTTTAAATTTAATACTCAGTCAGGGCCTAGTTTAGATTTAAAACACAGAGGAGAGCTTTGTGGTTAGATTTAGAACCCAAGACTCCCTGTATCCAAGCAAGGGCTGTGGGACTCCTCCTGGAAATTGGTCAGAGATTACTTTAGAAGCAAAGGACAGGGTACTGTGTAGCAGCCAGCTTTTAATAAGTCATTTTCCCTTCCTCCCTCCCTCCCTCACAACACCCACCCACCCCTGGGATAATCATAGCTTTATAGGTGCTTAAACCTCTTAAAGGAAAGGAGGTGCCATATTCACTCTCTAGTGCAGCTGTTTATTCTCATCAGCATACATTAAGGACCTGAGATTAATTAAATTTCAGGTGAACAAAGTCCAATAAACGTATTAGGTATAGTTTTATTAATATAAGTATCCCCAGCAACCCTTAGTAAGTAAAGAAGTTAAATATCTAAACACAACCTTAAAACGAAGATGCAGACAGCCGTCCAGCAGCGAGATGGGGGCTTTCCAGTCTTTTGCACTGAGTGTCACATGTATGATTTTCTCCCAGTTGGTGAGGGTTCTTACGTGTGTACAAGGTGCAAGGAGCTCTTTGCTCTCAGGGAACGAGTCAGATCTCTGGAGGCAAGAGTAGCAGACTTGGAAGACATAAGGAAGACACAGAGGTACATAGATGAGATCTACAGGGATATAGTCCTGAAGTCTCACCTCCAGTCTGGCAGCATCCCTGTTGCCATGGAGGAGAGAGGTCACGTGACAGGAGAGCATCACCCTAGTGTGGCAGGAAGTGATCCTGTAGCTAGGACCTGTCCTCAAGGTGATGTAAAACCCTCTCGCACCGAGGAAGTTTCTTCAGGGCCATGTGCCCATGAGGGAAGGGTTAGGACAGCCATTATAGTTGGTGATTCGATCATTAGGCATTAGATAGCTGGGTGGCTGGTGGACATGAGGATCGCTTGGTAACATGTCTGCCTGGTGCGAAGGTAGCGGACCTCATGCGCCACCTAGACAAGGTCTTAGATAGTGCTGGGGAGGAGTCTGCTGTCTTGGTACATGTCGGTACCAATGACATAGGAAAATGTGGTAGGGAGGTTCTGGAGGCTAAATTTAAGCTTTTAGGTAGGAAGTTGAAATCCAGAACTTCCAGGGTAGCGTTCTCTGAAATGCTTCACGTTCCACGTGCAGGACCCAAAAGGCAGGCAGAGCTCCGGAGTTTCAATGCGTGGATGAGACAATGGTGCAAGGATGAGGGTTTTGGATTTGTTAAGAACTGGGGAACATTCTGGGGAAAGGAAGGGCATTAACCTTTAAAAAGGAGACAGAGCATCTTTTAAACTAGATAATAGGGGAAAGCCGACGGTCGCCCAAGAGCGCATGGTTCGCAACAATGTATCCTTTAAGGATACTATTAAAAAAATGAAGTTAGGGCACATCAGCAGAGGTGTTCCAATAAAGACAACTGGGCTGCAACTGGAAATGGGCTGATGGGGAGCTGAAATAGGACTCAAAATGACTGATGGGGGAGCTTCGACTTGAAATGGACTGATGGGGAGCTGGAATAGGACTGGAAAGGGCTGATGGTGGGGCTAGGATTGGAAATTGGCTGATGGGGAGGGAGCTTGGATTGTAAATGTCTGATGGGGGAATAGGACTGTAAATGTCTGATGGGGGGCTGGGCTGTGACAGGAAATGGGCTGATGGGGGTCTGGAATAGGACTGGAAATGGCTGATGGGGGTCTAGTACTGGAAATGGGCTGAAGGAGGAGCTTGGCCTGGAAATGGGCTGATGGGGAGCTGGAATAGGACTGGAAAGGAGCTGATGGGGGGTTAGGACTGGAAATGAGCTGATAGGGAGGGCTAAGACTGTAAATGGGCTGATGGGGAGCTGCAATAGGACTGGAAATGGTTGATGGGGGGCTAGGACTGAAATGGACTTTTGGGGGGGGAGCTTGGCCTAGAAATGGGCTGATGGGGGCTGGAATAGTATTGGAAATGGGCTGATGGGGAGCTGGAATAGGACTGGAAATGAGCTGATGGGTGGCTAGGACTGGAAATGAGCTGACAGGGAGGGCTAAGACTGGAAATGGGCTGATGCGGTGCTGGAATGGGACTGGAAATGGCTGATGTGGGTCTAGGACTGGAAATGGGCTGATGGGGGGAGCTTGGACTGGAAATGGGCTAATGGGTCTGGAATAGGATTGGAAACGGGCTGATGGGGGACTAGGATTGGAAAGGTCTGTTGGGGGAGCTTAAACTGGAAATGGGCTGATGGGGGGCTGGAATAGGACTGGAAATTGCTGATGGGGGAATAGGACTGGAAATGGCTGATTGGGGGGAGCTTGGACTGGAAATGGGCTGATGGGAGCTGGAATAGGACTGGAAATGGGTTGATGGAGGGGCTAGGATTGGAAATTGGCTGATGGGGGGAGCTTGGACTGAAAATGGGCTAGTGCAGGGGCATGGAAGAATGCGACTAGAAGTGGGCAGATGCTGTGTGGGTCTAGAACTAGAAGGGAGCTGATTTTGGGTGAGGACTAGAAGAGGATAGGGTTGGGGAATATGATGGAGAGGGGAAAAGATATTTTGTGTGGGAGGAAAGAAAAATCTACGATTGGCTGGGTATTGGGAGAGTAAGTAGGGATTGAGGATGGAAAGGTGAAAATTGAGTGGATGATAAAGGAATAAAGAAAGAAATGGGGGAAAGAGCAAAAGCGGAAAGATCAGTATGTTAAAGCAGATATAGAGAGAGAATGGAAAAAATCTAGAAGAGAGAAGAAAGGACAAATGGATAGCACGCAGAAGACACAACTAAACCAGAAGAAAGTGACTGAAGCAATTGCAACTTAAAAATAAAATGCCCAAACAAAAGGTAGAAAAATACTTTTTATTTTGAATTTATTAACTGGAATATGTCAGGTCTGGGAAATGTGTATCGCTAACATCTTTGCGTTTTTGTTTAGTGCAAGATGAAATTTATTTATAGTTTTATTTCTCCAGTGTTGTTGTACATTTCATGTTTGGCTTTTGGGGTTCCCTATTTAATTATCTTCCTATTTCTAAATTGTGATCCCTTGTTCTTTGTGTGGTGATGGTCTATGTTCTGCATGTGTAACCAAGCTGAGGTATTCTGTTCATGTAGTTTCTATTTGACAATCCCACTTGTTCTCTTTGTCCCAGTGAGATGTATTTGTATTCTCTGAGATTTATTGGCTTAATATTTGCAGTGTTGCCTTTTTGATAGGTAGGGTTTGGTGCTTTGTGATTCCTGGTAGTGTTGTTATGATACAGAGGGTTTGCTATGGGTTTTAAATGGTCATGTTTATACTACTTCTTAATGGGCCTGGCGGTTGGTACTGGAATATAGTAATGTAGAAATCTGGTAGTCTTTCTTTATCCAGACACTCATTAAGAGGCATGCTAACATTATGCAAATGGGGCTCCTTATGCAAATGAGACCCCATAATGAATCTCCGCACATGGCCCCACACTCCCCTTGGGCCGCCCCTGCCTCCAGGAACTTGTCTGAACCTTTTCTAAACCCAGCTACACTAACAGCTTTTACTACATCCTCCAGTAACGAATTCCAGAGTTTGATTATGCGTTGAGTGAAAAAAATATTTTCTCTTATTAGTCTTATATGGGTTACACTGTAGCTTCATTGCATGTCCCCTAGTCTCTTTCTACATTCTGATGGCGTAAACAATCGACTTGCCCAGTCCATGGCATTTTCAATAACGTCATATGGATGCGAAAGTTGGACAGTGAAAAAGATAGACAGGAAGAAAATTGATGCTTTTGAATTATGGTGCTGGCGACAAATACTGTGTATATCATGGACTGTCTGAAGAACAAACCAGTCAGTACTAGAGGAGATCAAACTTAAGCTTTCCTTAGAAGCTCAGATGACAAGACTTTGACTTTCATACTTTGGACACATCAGCACTTTATATACCCCAGAGACTAGGAGAGACAGGGTAGCTATGAGAGTGACATTCATTTACCCAGAGGAAAGAATACTCTGGAACAAGAGGTAATGATATGAGGGTCCAAGGGGGGGTCGACTCAGAAGCATCATCGGAAAATGTCTCTTCATGGAAAGGGTAGCAGATGCATGAAATAGACTTCTAGTGGCGGTTGTGGTTGCAACTGAATTCCAGACCTCTTGAGATAAGTACAGAGGATCCCTAGCAATGAGGACATGGAGGAAAAAGCAAAGATGAAATGGAGCTTGTGGCATTGCACCAGGAGGAAAAGGGAGCAATCCAGATGGGCCTAATGGTCCTTATCTGCTGTTGTTATTCCATAAGAATGGTAGTAACAGTATCAAGAAAAATCCACCTTGCATTCCTTCCAAACCAAAAACAAAGGAAGGGAGCATGGCCTGTTGATCCTGTAGGTCATGGGGTAGACAGGTTGGTACTGGTAAGCTACAACTCTCCAAACAGCTTGCTGCTGGTAGACTGGTGGTGGCAGGGTAGTGTCCAGAAAGGTCTTAGAGCTGGATGTTCATTCCATTTATTTCACTAGATTTGAAGCTGTTTGAACTTGCAGGGAATGGTGGTAGGACTTGAGGTAGAGGGGCTGGATGTTAGATTAAAGATGGGATCTTAGTGCATCTCTACCAGGATGGTAGAGAACCAATGGGAAAGAAAAGAAAAACTGACTTGGATAGAGAGGGATACACCCTACAAGCAGTCAAGCTTGTACAGGTGGCAGCTGGAGTATGAATGGGAATAACTGGGCAAAGTCGATCAATCAAATTGTTTGTTTTCTGCTATTATCTATTGGGGCCGATATTCAACGGGATTAACACAGTGAGCAGACCTGCTAACCGTGTTAATCCCCTTGTCCAAGGTATTCAGCGGCACTAAAACGGTTAGTGCCATGGAATATCTGTGGGTGCCGCAGCTGCATGGCCTGATGCTAACCAGTTACCATCGATGTATTCTGGAGGCAGAGGAAGGGTGGCACCTGGTGAGAACCGGGCTGTGGCGATATTCTGCCTCTTTCTGGTTATCGCAAAGCGGTGAAAGTCAGGTGCAGCAAAGGCTGGTCTAACTTTCACTGCTGAAGCTAACGGGGATGGCCGAATATCGCCACCACCTGGTTAGCTTCATCGCTTTCTGGCAATCCGGATATTCAGTGCTGGAACCCCGATATGGCCCTGGCATTGAATCTCCAAGTATTGTTCATCGGTGGCAGCTAGCCGCCGCTGCTGAAGGTCAGGCGCTTTGTTATTTATAGATATTGCTATAGATACCCCCCCCCCCCCCACACACACACATATTGGTTGATCCACTTTGTCCAGTTATTCCTATTCATATTTCAAGCATAAGCAAAATATATTCAGGTGCTTCAAATGTACTCTCTTTCTTGAAGCAGGTTTTCAGCAGAGTTGGTGAAATGTGTATTTAATACTGACCTTCCAAATGGGTTTCTCCAGCGGAGAGAAATGATGTTTGTTTTACTGCTGTGTACGATGTGGTTTAATCATACCAGGCCTTGAGCATCTGATAAGGTGTTTAACCAAGTGAAATTAAATCAAATCAAATCGTTGAGAGCCCCTGACCGTACCACATCATTACTACAGAGAACATTTATTCAGAAAGGAATTACTAGTACTAAATAAGGATGTGAGAGCAATTCAAGCCTGAATTCAAACCAGATGGATTTCAACTCAGTTCATCTGGAAAATCGATTATTTTCCCCCAGCTCCGCTGTGAAAATACGAAGTGGATTTGAAACATTCAAGCTGGATTAGCCAACCTGATGAAATATGCTTTGGATTTTGAGAAGATTCAGAGGAAATTCCCAAAGACATGATAACAAAAGTAAAAAGTCCTTTTCATCTCCACTAACGTGTTTGGAATCAGTTTCAATTTACATAGCTCGTTAAACAAATAAGAAAATGTCCGGATATTTTAATATTTAACTGCAAATGTACAGATTTCTCATCAAAGCTATTTTTAAAGACTTGTGTGATTCTACTACTGAACTATGAAGTTGATCTAAAAAGGTATCATAGAATGTTAAGCCTGGATTCTGAGCTGGGCAGCTGTGTGATAGCCCTGACCCTGGCTGGTCTGTTTCACAGCTGTCCTGCCTGGGTTCCTTTCATATTCTTCATGGAGTTGCCTTGCTCGCTGTGTACAGAGCAGTCACCTCTGCATCGATCTGTTCTTTAGAATGATTGGTTTGTTTCATCTCTCACCACCTTTTCCTCTCGTGCTCTTTTTCGATGCGTTAAACTGCTGTGTACTTCTGAACGCATTCTGCAGGTCACTGGCAATCTGCTCCCTTTACACATTCCCTCAAGTGATGAGGCTCTAAGCTTGGTCTCTCAAACACAGCAGGTTTAAAGCTCAGAATTTTCCTTTTCCCAAGATGCCCCCCTCCTCCCAGGAATTGAAGCTATGCTTCTCTTCAAAAACTCCGATCTTTCTCCCTCTTGCCCTCTCCCTCTTTCTATCTCTATTTCTCTTTACTCCATTTCCCTCCCTCCTCAATGCTGTGAGGCATAAAACATGATAGAAATTCGTGGGAGTGAGAGAAGATTCGAGAGCCTGTTATGGTGCAGAAGTTAGGCTGTTAGAAGAAGAGCACCTCCTGACATGCCGGCATGCTAATGATGCAGAGAAGGGTTAACTAGTCTCAGAAAGAAATGTGCATTGATCCTGCTAAACGCAGACAAAGGTATTGGTAAGCAAATATCTGCAAGTATTTGCTTTGGTGTAGGAATCAACAACTATGACAAGTGGTCTAACGGTCAGATTATTGAATAATGAGTCAGGAGATACCCCGGGTCCTGAACTTAAAAATTCCCTTCTCTTCCTCTGTGAAAGTTAATGTGCAGCCTGAATGCTGCAGATGTGATGCTAGATCCCTACAGCTGGTATATATAAATCTGCAGTCAGAGCTGTCCTTGTGGGGGACGATTAGGAGTGACTGCCCCCGGCCCTGGGATGCTATGATAGCCCCATCACTAGAGCTCTGGGGGTGGAGCCACATTTAGCGTTCCAGAACCCCACTGCAGCTGATTCACAGTTCTGTAAGTTCAGCTTTATTTATGATATGTTAAATTGTAAAAGCTAGTGGGAGTTTGTTCTTATGAAAGGTTCTATATAAATTGAAATTATTTTTATTATATAAAAGCTGCACTACAATATCACAGTCAGATACTTGCACATGAAATTTAGTATTCTGGATGTGAGTTTCCAGTGATGTGTTGATGGCAGAATACCTATAAATGTAAAGTCACTAAGTTCCTGGCTGGAAACGAGTGCAAACCAGGGGAACATCACAGGTGCTAATCTTTTTGAGGTCAAAGTAAGACCACGATGTTCACAAATGTTTAAAGAAAAGCCACTTTATCTAAAACTAAAGCACTAAAAAACGTGCAATATGAGAGCTGCATCACCTTTACTAAGCTCACTTTCATCTTTTTCATGATGTGACATTACAGAGCACTACAGTTACAGTCTGGGTGTGGCATTTCGGGTGGACAGGAGCCTCTGTGTTTATCAGCCTCCCCCCTCCTATTTCACATAGTGCATTTAGATTTCTGCACCCTAAATTTATCAACCTGCACTTCTTCACACTAAAGCTTCGCTGCCACGCATTTAACCATTCTTCTGAGTTTTGTAGATCACATCTCATTTTGTGTGCTACATCTGGGATGTGCTCTCTGTTGCAAATCTTCACATCATCCACAAAAAAACAACTTCTCCTCCTAACCCATCAGCAATATTGCTCACCAAAAATATAGAAGAGAATCTCCATATTGCCTGTCAGTCAACTAGTTTCTGATTTAATTCACCTTGGGCCCTATCTGGAACTGCTCAGTTTATTCATGAGTCTTCTGTGAAGCACAGTATCAAAGGCTTCGTTGAAAGCTAAGTAGACCACACCCAGCACATGCCCTCAATCTAATTCTTTGATCACCCACCCAAAGAAATCAATCAAATTAATTTGGAATGAAATACCTTTGGTAAAACCATGTTGCCTTAGAGCCTGTAAACCACTGGATTGTAGAGGCTTCATGGCCTGTATGTAGTTATCTTTCTTCTGTTGCTGCTTTTGAGAAGAGTGACCACATTGGCCCTTCTCCAATCCTGCAAAGCTTCTGCCATCTCCAAGGATCTATTAAATACTTCCTTTAGTGGATCTGCCAGAACACTTATACTCCTTGTGGCTTTTAAGGAATCCTATACTTTCTATCACATGAGTGTCACTTCAGCTACTCTTCTCAACTAAATAAAGCGTCCCACTGCCCAAAAGCTCTGTTCTCAATAGTCTCTAAGATATCTTCAGCTTGCTGGAGGGAAACACCTACTTAATATAATCATTACTTATTTTCATACTAAAATATCAGATTAATGATAATGTTTACCAACACCTCACCATTCTCTTCTTCAGCATCTGCTACACAACCTGCCATTCTTGTCCTTTTATGGTCTAACTTCACCCCTGCTACAGACATCTCCCTAGGGAAACCTATCAGCTGTACTTGTTAAATCACTACGGAGGTCATTCCAGAACACAAATAAGCCCTTTGGACATGCAACGTAGACATTTTTCTAGCAAAAACTTCTATGACTGTATTCTGAAACCCCCATGGCCCACCATGTAGATAGCACTGGCACAGGGATCTCAGAATGTGGGCAGGAGGGGGTGGAACAAGGGTGTGGTCAGCAGCAGAGATGTACAATGCGTATTCAGAAAAGGCCCATGTACGTTCTGCAAATCTCCCGTGGACATCTACATTAGACTTGTGGAAACATGGAATAAGGCCAGGACTTAGAAACTTTTCTGCTCTGCATTGCATCCCATATTGATGAATGACTGTGACAAAGATGTTGTGAACTGGTATGTCTGCATTCTGGAAGACCACAAGATGCAGTTGTAAAGAACAGAATGCAGAGGCGAGGGAAGGTTGTATGGTAAAGACACATTGCTAAACACTCCTACTGAAATATTCAGAGGTGTAATGGTGATTAATCTGGCTTTGCTGACAATTGCTGTGTGAACTAGAGGAGATAATCTAGGGCACCCTAACAATTCCTGTCTTCCGAGAAGTGGGACAGTTGATGTAGGGATTTTATGTGGGTGAGTATAGGACAGATTCATGGGTGGGTGAGAAATGCAGATCAGATTAGTAGTCCTGGGACTCCATGTCATTGTGTTATACCAGCTGTTTTCTAGAGGTGCAGGGCATCTTTTCTGCAGATGTATGTATGGTGTGACTGCAAGTGAGAGTGAATGCATGTGTGTGTGGTTAGAGGGATGCATGAGGGGGACCTGGTGTGCTCAACCGCAATTTTGGGGGGGACATCAATGCCTGGCCGGTACCTGATCCATAGGGATGACCACAGCATGACCAGGTGCCAGTGTGATTGGCCAGGATACATCAGAAAGAGATCTCTATGGCTACATTTCAAAGCATATCCCTATCAGCAGAAAGAGTACATGCAGCAGGGCACACAGCACCATCAGTGGTCTCACAAAGGTGCAAATTTGTATAGACAGATGCTGGTGCTCTTGGGCATCTAGCAGTGCTGTTTGCGCTGGTGCATGTACTCAGTCTGAGGGTCCCTAATTATTGTAAGGGATTTGCTCTGACATTTAGCTGTCCCCTCCATCACTCATATCCTCAACCTTTCACTCTCCACTGCAACTGTCCCCGCTGACTTCAAACACACTGTTGTCACACCCCTCCTCAAGAAACCCTCACTTGATCCCACATGCCCTTCTAACTATTGACCCATCTCCCTTATTATCCAAACTATTAGAACGAGCAGTCCACCGTCGCTGCCTTGACTTCCTCACCTCCCAGGCCCTCCTGGACCCACTTCAATCCGGCTTCCGTCCCCTACATTCCACTGAAACGGCACTCACTAAAGTCACAAACGACCTGTTCCTGGCTAAATCCAAGGGCCTCTACTCTATCCTCATCCTTCTTGACCTTTCTGCTGCCTTTGACACAGTTGACCACGACCTTCTCCTCATCACCCTCTCCTCGCTTGGCTTCAAGGATTCTTTACAATCCTGGCTCTCCTTCTACCTCTCCCATCGCTCATTCAGTGTATGCTCTGGTGGCTCCTCCTCCTCCCCTACCCCACTCCATGTAGGAGTACCCCAGGGATCTGTCTTGGGCCCCCTCCTCTTCTCTCTCTATACCCAAGGCCTTGGCACGCTCATCTCCTCCCATGGCTTTCAATACCATCTCTATGCCGATGACTCCCAAATCTACCTCTCTACACCTGATATTTCCCTGGCAATCCAGTCCAAGATCTCTGCCTGTCTTTCGGACATCGCTGCCTGGATGTCTCATCGCCGATTAAAACTGAAGATGGCCAAGACTGAACTCCTTGTCTTTCCACCTAATTCCTCCCCCCCACTTCCCCCTCTCTCAATACATGTGGATGGATCTACTATCCTTCCTGTTCCCTCGGCCCGCAATCTGGGGGTTATCTTTGACACCTCTCTCTCCTTTTCTGCTCACATCCAGCTTGTAGCTAAGACCTGCCGCTTCTTTCTCTACAACATCAGCAAAATCCGCCCCTTCCTCTCTGAACACACTACCAAAACGCTTATCCACTCCTTAATCTCCTCTCGCCTTGATTACTGCAACCTACTCCTCGCTGGTCTTCCTGCTAGCCACCTCCTTCCCCTCCAATCTATACAAAATCACGCCACTTGACTAATCTTCTGCCAACCTCGCCATGCCCACGTTACTCCTCTTCTCAGGTCGCTTCACTGGCTCCCTGTCCAATCCCGCATCCAATTCAAGCCTTTCCTGCTAACCTATAAGTGCATCCACTCTATGGCCCCTAACTACCTCTTATCTCTTATCTCTCCCTACATCCCCTCTCGAAATCTGCGCTCCGCTAACAAATTATTTCTATCAATGCCTTTCACATGCACTGCAAACTCCCGACTGTGCTCCTTTCACCTTGCTGCACCTTACGCCTGGAACAGCCTACCTTCGTCTGTGCGCCTGGCATCCTCCTTGGCCCTCTTCAAATCCAGATTGAAGACCCACCTCTTCACTGTTGCATTCAGATCCTGACTCCTTCCTCATCTAACCCTAACCCACGTCATCATTTATGACCAAACTACTGACCAAACCGTACCTTGCGCAGAACTGACTAATGCTCTATACTGTTCTAACTTATGTTTTGTTCTAACTAGATTGTAAGCTCCGATGAGCTTGACTCTGACGGGCAAGGACTGTCTCTTGTATGTTGGCTACCTCTTGTAGGTCAGCTGTGCAGCGCTGCGTGCGTGGCGCTCTACAAGTGCTGAATAGTAGTAGTAGTAGTAGTAGGACCTTTTCTGATTTCTTCTGGTCCATATATAGGCATTACAGACTGTTATCAGAGATGACCTATGAAAGCACAACTGAAATGTTCTCCTACTGCCATGTATGTTTTGCTGCAAGGTATTTCAGGACAAACATATCATGTTCTACTTGCTTTTATAACATCTCTGAGTGTACAGAGATCACTTTGCAGGTACTAGGTACTTATGACCTAGATTGGCCACTGTTTGATACAGGATGCTGGGCTTGATGGATCTTGGTCTGACCCAGTATGGCATATCTTATGTTCTTATGTTCAGTGTTGTGGTCGTGCAAAGGACTAGCTTATATGGTCTTTTTTGCATCAACACATCTGTATCATCTGTTTTCATAGGTAGTTTGCATGAGCATCACACCATCAGTGTGAGGAGCAGCTTCAGGAATGCACGTTTTAACTGAGGAAGTGTGGCTACATGGAGATAGGCAGCATTGGATACATACATCCTTTTGGAATTTGCCGAGGGCAGCAACATCTAGGCCACTTGCTGCGTATATCCATGTCCCAGGGTTTGTTCATGCCACACTGAAAATGTCTATGTCCTCGATTCCAGAAGCACAGATGCGTCTACACCTGTGGTTGTGGGATCTGGTTTAAATCGGGCCTTTCTTTGATTTGTACGCACCCGTGGGCCAGGGCTAGCATAACGATCATTGGATCTGATCCCTATTGCCCATAGTCTCATTAAACACAGTTTATACATTGGCTGTTTTCCAGACCTCTTGTAAAAGGCACTCGTTTGACCTCTTTTCAAAAAACGTAATCTAGAAACATGATCTTCATCAAACTATCGTCTGATTTCTAACCTTCAATTTATTTCTGAACTTGTTGAATGATGGGTCTGTTCTCAATAATCTGATAATATTGAACAAACTCCATCTGTGTCAATCAGGATTTTGTCCTTTCTATAGCACCAAGACTAGCACAGTGCCTTGGATAGAGGGAATATTGCATTGGTTGTCTCCCTGGATCTCTCTTTAGTATTCGGGGCCCTGTTTACTAAAGGTCTTCTCCCATTTTGTGTCTATGGACCTTGATTTGATAAATCATGACATCTTCCTTTCTAGACTTTTCTAGAGTGGCATCTGAGACAATGTTCTCTTCTGGTTTCAGTCTTTCTTATCACACCACACGTTCCAGGTTTCCATAGGTTCCTGTTCCTGTTCTGTTTTCTCTCTGCCTTGTGAAGTTCCACAGAGTTTTCATTTTGCCCTGCTGTTGTTTAATATTTTCATGAGCCTCCTGCCCACTCTTATTCATGATACTGGAATCAATTCCTACCTTTATGCAGACAATATTCTATTTGTCACCTATACTGACCACATCAACTCAAAACCGTTCTCTGTT
The DNA here is from genome assembly GCA_033557465.1 of Ichthyophis bannanicus. Classification (NCBI taxonomy): domain Eukaryota; kingdom Metazoa; phylum Chordata; class Amphibia; order Gymnophiona; family Ichthyophiidae; genus Ichthyophis; species Ichthyophis bannanicus. Next base: position 208,101,320 of record CM066043.1, on the reverse strand, counting down.
AACTTTTGACTCTCTTTTGACTCTCCAACTACTGCAACTTGGTTTACATGGAAACAGAGAAACATGAAGGCAGAAAAAGACCACATGGCCAATCTAGTCTGCACGACCACAACCCTGCAAAGTGATCTCTGTACACTCAGAGATGTTACAAATACAATAGTCCCCTTTTTACCTTTAGAGATCCTCTGTGTTTCTCCCAAGCCTTTTTGAATTCAGATACTGACCTTGAGTCCACCACCTCCAATGGGAGATTATTCCATGCATCTACCACTCTTTCCATAAAAAAATATTTTCTCATATTACTCCTGAGTCTATCCCCTTTCACTCTCATCCTATGTCTCCTCGTTGCAGAGCTTGCCTTCAATTGAAAGAGACCCTCCTGTGCATTTATGCCACGGAGGAATTTAAAGGTCTCTATCATATCACTCCTATCCTGCCTTTACTCTAAAGTATACATATTAAGATCTTTAAGTCTGTCCTTATATGCTTCACAATGAAGACCTCTAACCATTTTAGTAGCCATCCTCTGCACTGGCTCCAACCTGCTTATATCCTTTTGAAGGTGCGGTCTCCAGAATTTCACGCAATACTCCAAATGAGGTCGCAGCAGAGACTTATATAGAGGCATTATCACTTCTTTTTTTCTGCTAGCCATTCCTCTCCCTATACACCCAAGCATCCTTCTGGCTTTCGCAGTCACCTTTTCTACCTGTTTAGCTACTTTAAGATCGTCAGACACAATTACGCCAAGGTCCCGTTCTTCTTTCGTGGACAGAAGTACCTCACCCCCTATGCTGTACAGCTCCTTTGGATTTTTACAGCCTAAATGCATGACTCTGCATTTTTTAGCATTTATTTATTTATTTCTTCTATACCGCCCCTTCCAGAGATCAGGGGCGGTTTACATGGAACAATTCAACAACTTGTGTATACTTTTGTATACGTTACATTGAACAGAAAAAACTTTCTAACTTATTTACATGGAACAATGTATACAGTACATAGAGTAGATAAACATTTTTTTTTTTTTTACAAATGATGACAGGTGTAGAAGCCTGTCTGAACTATTTACATAAGGTATTTACAGCATTAAATTTAAATTAAATTTACAGGTATTTACAGCATTAAATTTCAATCACCAAATTGTAGACTATTCTTCAAGCATAGCTAGATCCCTCCTCATGTTATCGACTCCTTCCTGTGTGTCTACTCTATTGCAGATTTTGGTATCATCCGCAAACAAGCAAACCTTACCCAACAGTCCTTCCACAACATTACTAACAAAGATGTTAAACAGAATTGGACCAAGTACAGATCCCTGTGGCACACCACTAGTAGTAACCACCACCTCCTCCTCAGAGTGAGCGCCATTTACCTGTACCCTTTGTCGCCTGTCACTCAACCAATTTCTAACCCAATCAGTAGCTTTAGAGCCCTTCCCTAGGGTGCTCAGTTTGTTTATAAGTCACCAGTGCAGAACAGTGTCAAAGGCGTTACTGAAATCTAAATACACCACATCTAGGGCTTTTCCTCTGTCCAACTCCCTGGTCACCTAGTTAAAGAAAACTATCAGATTTGCCTGACAAGACCTGCCTCTGGTGAATCCATGCTGACTCGGATTATACAGTCCATTGGACTCCAGAAACCTCACTATTCTCTCCTTTTAGTAGCCTTTCCAATAATTTACTAACCACAGAGGTTATACTAACCAGCCTGTAGTTCTCAATGTCATTCTTATGTCCGCTTTTGTGTAAGGGGACCACATGTGCCTTTCTCCACTCCTCTTGCACTACTCCCGACTCCAAAGAAGCATTGAAAAGGTCAGACAGTGGAGCCACTAGATTGTCCCCAAGTTCCCTCAGTATTCTTGGATGTATCCAATCCAGACCCATGGCTTTGTCTACTTTAAGTTTAACTAGTTCCTCACAAACAGTCTTCTGAAGTTTGTTCGAGATCTTCGTCGCTTCGGTTTCTATTTGTGGGTGTTTTCTGAGGTCCTGCTCCTGGCCCTTCATCTGTGAAATATTTGTTAAGCAATTCTGCTTTATCCTCATCAGTTTCTGCATATTTCTCCCCTGCACCCATGAGTCTGACAATACCACTTTTTGCCCTTCCTCGTCTCACTATCGTACCTGAATAATGTCTTATCCCCGTATTTTATTGTATTGGCTATTTCTTCTTTTTGTACCTGTTAGCCCTGTTCTAAATGGCTCTCCTATCACTCTCACTACTTCCTTCTGGGTATCATTTTAGATACCAAGCTTTCTTTCGCTCATCAAATCAGTGCTGTAGTTAAAGCTTCCTTTTAACACTCTTTGTCATTTTGACATAATCCATCCATATCTTGATCTTGCTGAACAAACTACAGTCAATTCACGCCTACTGACTACTTATTTCTCCACCAACTCAAGCAAGACATAAATCCACTAGACATTCAGCATTCTTCTTTATTGCTCCTACTCTCTGGAACAGCCTTCCCTCATACTTTTGCCTTGAAGTACCTACACAGACTTCACATCTGATCTTAAAATGTTCATTTTTGAATGCTCTTTTGGAGTTACCTTCTGACTGTGGTGACTGGGCGGTGGTGCCACTCCTGGAAGTCTGCTCCCTTCTCTCATTTTCTCTTTACTTAGCTATCCTTGATTGGCGTTTCTTTTCTTTAGTTTTAATTTGTTTTTCTTTTCATTTGGGTTTTAATTTCTTTTATTTTAAATCGTTCTTTGTAAACCGCGCTATAAGTTTGACCAAGCGGTATATCAAATTGTAATAAGCCATAAACCACAACCTGAGATGTATACCAATAGTAAATTTCAAGAGGGAGAAGGAATAGAATTCTTCATATCGTGGCTGCACCTACTGGACACAGCCCTTCAGAGAGTGAAGAGCAAGGATTGGATTCTCGTTCCTGTATGAAATGAATTCCAATGTTTGTAATATGTGGATTGAGAATCAGCTGAAATAAGTAATCCAACAAGCTGTATGTGATAGCTTTTCATTGGACTAACTCAATAAATTGGGGATTAGCTTTCAAAAGCTATGTTCCCTTCATCAGGTCAAAAGCTAGCCACAAATGCATTGTTAGTCCATTAAAAAACAACAAGGTACAACTGGTTCATTTCCCTTTCTTTCTGTGTATTGAAGTGGACGAACGCACCTCTGATTACAATACAATACTGGTATGACTGTGGAAGGGAGGAATGTGGTGGGGGTTGATACAGTATGTTAGCAGAGTGGTGATATCTTTCCTGATATCCCCCTGCCCCCAACATTTTAATGCTACCAAAAGCTACATATATCACCGTGTACATAGCTAGTATATATTAAGTTATAATGTTGTTTGTTATGTTTAGCTTCCAATTGTTACATGTGAGTTCTATGTAAACTGCCTTCGCCCTTGGAAATGCAGTATATAAAACTATCAAATAAATAAACATCCCCGGCGCATGTCCAAACGCTTATTCACCTTTTAGAATGGCCCTATTTATGATAAAGGCCATATGCTTTATGACCATTCTGGTAGAGGCCCTTGACTGATTCCATCTAGTTCATATCCTTTTGAAGTTGCGGTCTCCAGATGTTTATTGATGGCTTTTGTTGATTGAGACTGTGGCATTCAAACAGTTAACTCTTCTTAGAGTGGTCTATTTTGAATCTGGTTGAAGGATGGAATGTAGTCATGTGTGCAACTTGTAATGGCCCTATTAGCCTCCCCAGGAGGATTGATTTCACAGAGAAAACGTTTGAGATACAGACACATTTTCAAGACATTTTGAGTTAACATAGTTCCATGATTTATGCTGCTCAGAGCAGCTGCAGATATTTTGAAAAGAATAATAGCAAGTGGCCTTCGAGCCATATTCTGTGACACATGCACACACACACAGGAGTAGCAGCTCATTGATGCCACCACAACTTCACTTCCATACAACGTTGGGAAGCCGTAGCAGATAGTAAAAGCAACGTACAGTATTCACCATAGCAAACAAATAGACCCTACGCTCCAGAAGAGAGATTTTCACCTTCTAATGTCGAGGTACTCGTGCATGCAACACTCCCATAGAAACTAAACGCATTCGGTCTTATCGCCTGCAGCTTTTGAGGTTGTTGAGTGGTAGTGTTCTGAGATCTTTTGTGAACGGCTTTCTGTAAAAACCATTTCAGGTTAATATGATACCTGCATGTATTACACTGTCATGCTTCACCCAGACACATAGATCCACTATGTGTATTACCTTTTCAAGTGATATTTCAAAACAGTTGCAAGCCAGAAAAAAGGCATGAAGTCTATCTCTAATGTATGCTCTGGCTATCACTCCGGTGACTTAGGGTGACTGATCATGGGGTGTAGACTCTAACAGCTACAATAGCAGGGGAGGAGTGACAAAGAAATTCATTAGAAGCAGCTTTTGTGTTGTTTCATGGTTTGTGGTATTACTTGGACATCTTGATTAAATTATGATCTCTGAGTTCATAGCCATCTTTCAGAATATTATTGTGCTACCAGTCATATCTAGCAGAGATAGCACCAAAGATGCTCCTGTATTGAATAAACATGAGCAGGATATATGCCGACTGTGTATCTAGTGTACATGTTGCTTCTCCAAATAGTTTGATGTGTATGTGTGATAATGTGAATTATACACCCATGTACAAATATATTTCTGGAATATCTTATATGTGACCTTGCATTTGTCTAAGTTCCAGTTGACTGATTTACAGCCAGCCTGTTCTGTTAGGTTTGCATTACATCTTTAAGCAAGGCTTCCCAATCCTGCTCTGGAGCCTCCATAGCTAGTCAGGTAGGTTTACAGGATACCCACAATGAGATTAGTTTGCACGCAGTGGGTTTGGTCCAGTTAGACTAGAGAACTATCGTAAGTCTTCAGGTGCTGAGGAAGAAATCCTCCAGGAAAGCAGAAACCGTAGGAGAGGTCAATCCCATATAGTAACAATTAGCGTCAGAAGCTTAGACCAGGTCTTAAGAAGCAGTCTGAATGACCTCTAAAGGAGTGGCATAGGCATATCTTGCCTGTTTGGGGTTTGGGGGGAGGGGTGGAGGGGGGGGGCAAGAAGTAGGGAGGTCAGAATGGCAGAAGAAGGAGAGTTCACGTTTTCCCCACTTCAGATTGGTGTGAATTGGGAGGGAAAGAGGGTACAAACATTTTCTCCTTTCTCTCCCTTCCCAGACGCTCCGTCTCACACGCACTCGCTCTCCCTAAGCAGTTCAGTTATAGTTGCAAAAAGGCGATTCCATAGAATATTTTCAAGCCTTTGTATTTCTTAATCTCTGTATTTTTTCTTCATTTGTTTCTTTCTTGAGCCGCCTTCAAATTATTTCCTTTTTTTTTCTTTATTCTCTTAGATTTCTTATTTTCATTTCTTTAAACTTTCCAGATTTACTCATTTTCTCCATATGCATATTTCCTCATCTCCTGTCTACTAAAGGATTTTTCCCATATTGTGCCTATGGGGAAAATGCTCAGTAGACAGGCCCCTAAGTTTCATTTTCTGTTCCCCATTCTAATCTCTCAGTTTTTCCACTGGATTATTCCACTTTAATGCCATCTTTCTTCTTCAATTAATTTCATTCCTAGGTTCTTTATTTCTGAATTTAGCGCACTATTGGAATGAAATTGAATCCTCTCATGGGTTTTTCTCAAAAGATTACAATAGCACAAATCATCAGACCTTCTGTTAGGGAATTTTATTTTTTCCTCCTCAAAGAAAAATATCAGTAGTGTACCACATGTGCCATTGCTGTTCCCCTTTGAGGCAAGATACAAGTTTTCCATAGGATAACTGAAGCTTATTTAAGCATCAGAGAAGGCTGAAGTATACCCCTATCGAGATCTAACAATTCATCTGGGAATCCATGTTCCGCTCAGTACAAATCCAGCAGAAACAGAATGCATTCATTTGGTAATGATGGATTCCTATGCTAGAAGTTCTCCAATGGAGGCAAATTTGTGCCCACAGGATGAGGTTTAAACTCCACTGCAGAACGATAGTGCCTGAGGCAGTAAAGGGTATGACACAGAGCTGTCAAGTTCCCGAGTTCCAGGAGAGACACATTTCCACCAATCCTGGCTTTGCACTCAAATCCCAAAGCAGTGTGGTGTTTATAGTTTCTGATTCTGCCCATTGAAATCAGTGCTGCAGAACCCATCGTGCATCAGCATGGGGTCATCCGAAATTCACCTGGAACTTGGCAGCTCTGATGTTAGAGAAACATGGAATATGTCATCAGATAAGGTCCTTGAGGCCCATCCAATCTGCTTGTCCTCACTTTCCATTCGGGAATACTATCCCTACCCCTCACTCACAGAACCTCTGTGCTTGTCCTAGACCTCCTTAAACACACACTGTTCTCTTCACCACCTCCATACAGAGGTCATTCCATAAGCGAGGTTACTTACCTGTAACAGGGGTTCTCCGTGGACAGCAGGATAAGTCAGCCACATCTGGGTGACGTCATCTGACGGCGCCAAGGACAGAATACTCTCCAATAGCTCAGAAGAATCTAAACTTTTCTCAGCATGTGCTAGCAGCTCCCACCACAGTGCCCACCTCTTCCTCCTCAGTTTGTTCCCTAGCTATGGACATGTTCCAACTTAGAGAAGGAAGGTTCATCCTTGAAGGCGGGTTCATCCTAGAGGGGAAGCGGATGGGGTTGTGTGGCTGACTTATCCTGCTGTCCACGGCGAACCCCTGTTACAGGTAAGTAACCTCGCTTTCTCCATGGACAAGCAGGATGAGTCAGCCACACCTGGGTGACTCCCCAGCCGTGGGCTGTGAAAAAATGTTTCTCGTAGGAGTTAGTGATTCCCTTTCACAGCCCACGAGGTCTGCTGTGGTAGGATGAAGCTGTGTTTGATGACAGAGGGGGAGATTCCCTTGTGGCACAGTGATGCCGACATGTGCTTGACTCCCATGATGGTGTGGTGCCATCTTGTTGAAGTTATCACTGCTAGCCAGTGTATCCAGAGTGTTATGGAGGACACATGAACTTGAGGCATTTGGATCCCTTAGGTCGGAGGCAACTGCTTCTGCTGTGCCTGTCTTTTCCATGCTGAGAGGGAAGCAGGAGAGAGACATCCTGGTCGAAAAGGCTATCTGCTAGGGGCTGGACTGGAGAGCCCCAGTGGTGATGGCGGCACTTTCCCGGGCCATACCATAACCCTATGGGGAGGATGACCCATGTTGGCCTACTGTCATGACCTATGCGAGGGATGACTGTGTGCTTGGAGCCTCAGATGTGGTTGGCTTGGTCCAGGCAGGTGTTGAAGGTGGCATAATCTGAATAACCATAGACAGTTTCGATAGTCGGGGAAGAGGCTCCCATGGTTTGTGCTGTGTCCGAATGATATATTTCTAGTTTTGGTCCTTCTGAGGCACCGTGTCTGTATGTGTCTTGATCTGGTCATGTCCCACGGGGCTAAGTGTGTAAGTGGACATTACTTTACACCAATCCTGAGGACCCCGCTGATCTATATGAGGACCGACTTTTCTTTGGGTAGCCAGGCAGAAAGAGTAATGGCTTCGTTGACTAGCTGGCTAATCTCCCTTTCTTGAGGGTGGAAGACTGACTGGATGGGTCTAGATGGGAGGGTGGGGAGTAGGGTAGTAGTCGCAGGGTCCCTTGGCTTGCAATTGGCTATTAGACTGTGCAAGATGGAAGTGAAGGCGTATGTGGGGTGGGGTTCAGGTGAGTCCTCACTGCAGGTGAGGGTAGAACTCACCCATGGACCCGTGCAAGTCACCAAGAATGGCTGAAGGCACACAGCTGGCTGCGAGCGATGAACCTTGCTCAAGAGACATCGGCAGAACCTGTGAGGATGAGGGGGTGCAAGGAGGTCACTTGAGCAGAACTGTGAACACTGGGCCAGCGGTGTAGGCTTTGGTATGTGTGGACATGGCCTTGCATATCAGGAAGATATGACCTTCTGTCTATGTCCTTGGGATGCGAGCGGATAGGGAGACAGCCCTTATATGCACTGGCGAGGGATGGTATGATAGTCAACTATTCTCTGTAGAATATGCACTGGCGAGGGAGTGGGGGGAATCCCGCTCCCACATACCACCGCGTGGCATGACCCAAGGGGTCAGGGAATCCCTCTCCTGCATCTGTGGGCTTCTCCTTTAGCCGTTGGTAGCATGTTGCCTCTATGACAAGTCTCTAGTGGACTATTCCCGATCATGTATTTGATTCTTGACAATTTGATTGCTTGTGGGTTTTTTTTTTTTTTTGTGGGGACAGAGTACCTGCAGACTGCGAGAGCTGGAAGCGAGCTGATATCCGTTATAGGCAGCCCTTGAGGTGTAATGGCAAGCAATAGAGGTACAATGGCACTGATTACCGAGTTCAGTAGTGTTACCAAGGCAGGATGGTAGGGAGGTTTAGCCTGCTATGGATTAGTTTGTAATCCGTGGATGTTAGGTAGTCCTTAGGATGGGTGCGGCAAGAGCTGAGCATTCGCATTCCAACTAGACCATAACCTCTGGCAACCAGAGGCCTAAGGCTTAGGACTTACTGGGATGCCAACATATGAGAGGATCCTGGACCATATCCACGCAGGCTGCCATAGTACAGTGTTACTAGAAGGGCCAATATATGGCGCTGCATAGTTCAATCTGCGGGTTTGGAAAAGAGGAACCTCTTCTATGTTCATACAATTCAAATCCGGGATAGCAGGAGCCTGGGAGAATCTAGCCTGCAAAACGGGTTGTTAGGATTTCCCAATGGGAGACTGAGGTGTCAGTCCCAAATAGATTCCTGCATTGAGTCACTGTGGTGACTGGTGTCTAGCAAGCAGCAGTGGGATTAGGTCTGGCTTTTATCGTTCCTTACCCAGTGCTCTAACCCTTGGTAATCTGACAGGTACTTATGGTCTTGATTGGGCACTGCTCTAGACAAGATATCAGACTTGATGGATCCTTGGTCTGATGCAGCATGGCATATCCTTTCCTTATCTTAAATGGCTCTTGTGGACCGAGAGAATTGAGGAACTACCCGGAGGCATAGCCTGGTTTACAGGGTAGGGCCAGCGTTTATCCCATGTTAAAGGGGTATTAGGCTTAGACCGTGGTCATAAGATCAGCGATCCACTGCTGAACCATCCAGCTTATTGTAAATCCCGGGGCCTCTGATGTGGCTACATGGGCTCTGTACCCTTGAGACCTTAGCACCTTGTGCCAGTGTTATGACAATGTGCTCAGAGGTAGTGGACTCGGGGCATGCCGTTCTGCCACCCCCCTTGCGGAGAGCCCTCCGAGAGCATGGTGTCTAGTGGCATTCCCCAATCATTGAGTCCCTCGCCTGGATGCGGGTGGCACCCTCCCCACAGGGTCAGTGGTCTTGTGGCCCACTGGCACTGAAGGGATGTCGGGGAGCAGTGAGCTGCCATGGTGCAGAGACCCATGTGCATGACTGCTGTACGCAAAGGAGGCTGCTGCTTTTTCCTCATCCTGTTGGGTGCCATTGAGAATGGCCATTGATGGGCCATTGATGGGCTATTTGAGAACTGACTTCCACTCTGTCCTGGAAGGTGCATCTCTATTGAGATTAAAACCAGTCCAGGTATGCTGCTGGCCTGACGTGTTGGAACCTTGTGGTTATTAGCTTTGAATGGCCTGCTCTTGTTGCCTTCCAGAGGTTGCTGTTATAGGCGACCACCTTGTCTGGGCTAGGTAGAGGGCATGGAGGGCTGGGCCAATGCACCGCAAACTAAAGGAAGGAGTAGAAATCATTCGGCACTCTGGCCGATGGGTATGGGATCAGATAGTCGCAGGCGAGCTGGCTACCTTATCAGTAAGAGACTGACAGATTCCTTGTTCGGTAAGAGAAGTAGATTAGTGGGTAGTCCTCTGGAGGCAATGATGGGTCGGTAGAGCTCGCTCAAGTGGCAAGGAGTGCCATTGGGATGAACCGTGGACTCTTGAGTGCTAGGTTGGAGCACTATCCGATAGACTGCTCTACCACTTCTGTGGCGAGGTCTGCCACTTCGCAGCATCCCATGTACAGTACTTTCAAGAAGAAAGTGTGCGGACAGCACTGTAGGGCTTCATATGAGCGGTGCTGTTGGTCAGAGTTTGGGCTGCCGTATGGGTGGTGCTATTGGTCTGAGTTGTGGCTGCCAGTCAGTCAGGTACGGGACCTGCCTTCCAGGAGGGCCCCTATCTGGCCATGGCGATGCCTGTAGCGATAGGCATGACTTGGGACCTCGGCAGAGAGAGAGAAAGAGATGGCTGGCTCTGTGCCTCTGAGAATGCACTGCGGTTTTGCCGCTGCAGCAGTCAAGAGTGGGCTTTGTGGAGGACGGAGGTCATCATGTTGAAGGGCCTTTTTTTTTTTCTTGTTGTGCCCTGTGAACGTGTTGCAGGCAGCTGGGGGATGCCCCTTTCCTTGTCTCCGCAGCGATTTGCAGTCAGGAGGGGTCCAACAGGGGGGTTGAAGTCACCTGGGCAGGGGTGGTGAGGCACAATTGCCGACCTGCACCGCATCTGCTGCACCAGGAGGAATGAAGAGAGAAGGCTCTGGAGCTTCACGCTTCCTCATGACAGAAGAGGTGCAGGAAAAGGCGGGGTCGCTGGCGTCCGCGGTTCTCAGCGCCAGGAGTCGGTGCCGGTCGGGTCTTTGAGGGAGGCGAGGTCCACGGTGCCGAAGTTGTGTAAGAAGATCACCACGAGGTGATAAGTAAACCTCGCGCTGGGAACTACAGTGGTTCAGCATGGAGCTGGCACTTTCGATGGATCAGCCTCCCTAAGGTGCTTTCAGCGGCTCAGCGGTGCCACTTTCTATCGGGGCAGATGGAGCCTTAGATTCTCACGGCCTGACTGTGTGGCACCCTTAAGCACGCAGGCCAGACCTTGTCTGGGCGGTGCACAAAGACGCTGCTTTCTGTTGGGCGGGGGGCTCTGATTCAGTCAGCGCGGTAGGCGTGCTGTCCTCAGCGGGGAGGTCGGCACATGATGACGCTGTTGTGCCTTGAAGATGCTGTCTCCAGCACAGATTCCTTTTAGGCCCCAAGTTATGGGGTCCAATTGCGGCGGAGTTCCAATTGAGTTGCCTTGATGCCATCCAGTTGCAGCGAGGAGAGGCCTCTGCTGTCATGGAGCCGAGCCATGATGCCATCCAATAGCAGAGAGAAGAGACCCCTGCTGCCATGGAGCCAAGCCACGAGGCCATACAAAGCAGCAAGGAGGGGGGCATCACACAGTGTGCAATCTCTGCATCTCAGCAAGAAGCAATTCCCAGATGGCAGGCTGCTCTCCTCGGTGCGTCATTCATCTTCGTTGGCTATTCATGTGTGGCACTGATGCCCTTGACAAAGAGGCAGACTGCGGCTTTGCAGGGCAGGCCGTGTCTTTACTTCTAGGGATTCTGCCTGTGCACGGGCTGGGGATGGAGGCCAAATGGCACATCCCATGCCTGGCACTTCTCCTCACGTTCTGCTACTCCCAGAATTCACGAGGGCGCAGCCCGGGTGTGTGCATTCTGCATCTGAGGGTCTTTTCGGTCCCGGGCCTGGGCCTGGGCCGGGGATGGAGGCCGACCGGCACATCCTGTGCCTGGCACTTATCCTCACGTTCTGCTCCTCCAAGAATTCAGGAGGGCTCAGCCCCGGTGTGTGCGCTCCGCATGTGAGGGTCTTTCCAGTGATAGGGTCAGCTGCTGGCTGGTCTGCCGGCATGAGGCTTCAACGAGGAGCCCCGTTTTGAGGCCATCGCTGGACGGCTGACCCGCGTGGAGGAGGCGCACACATCCAGCCTCAAACTCAAAAGCAACCAGGAGGAGGACCTCCTGATGGCGACCAAAGAAGTAAGGTAGAGAGTTATAGAAGAAATAAGATTGCACTTAAGTAAATAAGTAAAAGTAGAGAGAGTGAAAAATCAGTCCGCATGGCCGGGCAGATAGAATAGACTGAGGAGGAAGGGGCGGACACTGTGGTGGGGGCTGCTACACTAGCACATGCTCAGAAGAGTTTAGACTCTTCTGAGCTATTGGAGAGTATTCCATCCATGGCGCCGTCGGATGACATCACCCAGGTGTGGCTGACTCATCCTGCTTGTCCATGGAGAAACATCCGTTACCCTGTCTTGTCTCTTTCACCCCCTCATTCTAGAGCTTCCTGTCCATTTATTCCTTGGAGGCATATTAAGATATGTACTGTTATCTCCTCTTTCCCTCGTTTTCTCAAGTGTATACACATGTAGTTCTTTGGTCTATCACCCTATGCATTATGATAAAGACATTGATCATTTTGGTAGTTGCACTCTGGACCAACTCTCTCCAGTTTATATTCTTTTGAAGATTATACACAGTATTCTAAATGAGGTCTAATCGGTGATTTATATAATGGTATTATTGCCTGCCTTTTCCTGCTGGTTGTTCTTCTACCTACATACCCCAGCATCTTCCTGAGGAAAGCCGCCTCCATGACGGAGCTTCTAAATGTCATTTCCAATCCAAGTAGACTATCACGAATGTCCATAACAAATTGCACTTGAGAATATTTTCTTATGAGGGACTGTGGGACTTTTGCAATGTTCCTTTACATTTGGAGCAAAAATTTAAAAAACTACAGCTCTTTCACAGCATCTGAAGGAGCAATGTAGATGCTGGGAATATGCTGCAAAGGTTTTGAGTATGTAATGCAAACATTTCAAAATTGTTCCAAAGTCTAAACTATGTGGGGGATTTTAAAATTGCCTTGTCAGACTCCAAAGCAATTGGTTTTGATGGATGACTCTTGAGTGTGCCGAAAAGAAGACAGCCAAGGGTCATGTTATGGGGGCACCTACTAGTCAGACTTTTATTTCCACAATCATCCCCTACTTGTCTGTCAGTAACATACAAGCGTTGTTTCACATAATGACTATCCATTCACCTACTTAGAAATAAGCAGCTGCGGGAGCAAATTGCATTAAACAGAGCCCCACACCCTCTGAAGACAATGAACAAGATTTAGAAATAAGAGTTTCTAGAATGTAGGTTTAACATGCATCAGAAACTCCGACTTGCCTCTCCATGACACTCTAACCTCTAGCTAGGCCTCACAAAGGTACATGTGTGATGGTGTTGGAAACCAGCGGGACAGAAAGCATCCAGAAAATGACACCTGCTCTTTTTCCTTCCAGACAGTGTCACTGAAACATGCTGCACAGCCTGTTTATTTTTACTGTAAAATCATTTGGATGTATTCTCCAATAGCACTCTATTAGGAGAACCCTCTCCGTACCAATAATTTTAAGTTCTGACCAGAAAGCAAAAATTCATTTGATGTTTCGTAGCTGTTACAACCTGTCTTGTAATCAGAATTTTGCAGACGGTACGACTGCACCTTTATATGATGACGGCTTCTGCTTGGCTATGTTGGAATGTTGCTATAAACAATCTACACGTTCTCCTTTTAATTCTGTAGCAGAAGATGGGTCATTATATCTTGTTCCTCTTGTCTGCTGCTCTGTATGCCAGCTTTTTTTTACTTTTCAGCTGCACGGGGAGGGTAATTTTTAAAGTCGTTCCCACAGGTAAAATGGTCTTTTACTCACAGACATGAGCATGCAAATCCACTTAAGGCCAGATTTTATCATAAGAAATCAAAACCAAGGTATAAAGGCTCACAAGAGTGAAGCTGTACACAGTGCAATCCCAACCCTCCCCTTAAGTACATGGGGTCCGATATTGTACTGAGACAGCTCTGTGCTGCAATGGTGCATAACCATCACCACTGACCTCTAATAATCTTTAATAATGTCCCCAAAGTCCATATTTTGTAGTGAAAGTGCTTAGAGCCTACAATCACCAAAATCCACTCTTTACGATTTAATGCAAAGAAGTGCAGAGTCGTGAGATGCAGAAATCCAAAGGAATTGTTTGCAATAGGGGCGAGATGCTGGTGTGCATGGACTAGGAGAGGGACCTCAGAATGCTATTATCTGAGGAGCTCAAGGTAGCAAAACAATGCGACAAGGTGGTAGCCAAAGCCAGAAGGATGCTGGGCTACATAAAGAGAGGAATAACCAGCAGAAAGGAGGTGTTTCTTTTTTGGAAGAAGCAGTTCATGCCAGACAAACATATGACATGGCATGCACTGTCCTCTGTAAAGCATGTAGTTCTACAGTATAGTGCTGGATATGTTAACTATAGTTTGCATTGCTAATTGTTTGCCTTGTGTAATTAAAAATCATTGTACTCCCACATGAGGTCCTCTCTCTTTTCCTTTCTTAATCCTTGCTGATGCCTGGCGCACACATTACATTATGGGACAAGTTTACTAAAATGTAGTAGTTTACCGTGTGTTAAGCTCCAAAACGTAGCATAGAAGCTGCGTCAGAGCCAAGCTAACAAATAGAGATGTGCCTGGCATGTCCCTATGCAGTTAGCATGGGTTTGGTGCCATTCCTGCCCTAAGCAGTTTGCTGAAATTAATGCATGTAAACTTAACATCAGACACTAAGGTGCCGATAAGTGTATCCACACTAACTGCAATATTGCTAGTTAGCATGCGTTAAGAATGGCCACACTAACTGCAATGTGAGGCTCCGCCCCTGAATCACTCAGTCTCCACCCTAACATGCACTAAGTGGTTGTTGTTGTTAAGTGCCGTCGAGTCGGTGTTGACTCATGGCGACCCTCTGGATAGTTGACCTAAACTGTGTTTGATCTTCAGTCAGATGGTTCATTGTTGACAGAATGGCATCTATAGCTGCTGTTATTATATTGATCCAACTCATTGCTGGCCTTCCTCTTTTGCATTGACCTTCTACCTTGCCAAGCATGTTGTCTTTCTCTAATGATCTCTCTCTTCGCATGATGTGTCCAAAGTATGAAAGTTGAAGTCTTGTCATCTGAGCTTCTAAAGAAAGCTTAGGTTTGATCTCCTCTAGTACTGACTGGTTTGTTCTTTGGGCAGTCCATAGTATACACGGTATTCTTTGCCAGCACCATAATTCAAAGGCATCAATTTTCTTCCTGTCTATCTTTTTCACTGTCCAACTTTCACATCTATATGATGTTCTTGAAAATACTATGGCTTGTTCAAGTCAAATCTTTGTATAGAGAGAGACATCTCTGCTCTTGAGAATCTTGTTTAGGTCCTTCTTAGCCATTCTGCCAAGAGCAATTTGGATTTCTTAACTGCTTGTCCTTTCTTTATTGATTTAATCCAAGTAGGTTAAAGTTGTCAACTATTTCAATTTCTTCTGCATCAATGATGAACTTATTGATTTTGCCAGTTGTCAGGATCTTTGTCTTCTTTACATTAAGGTGCAGGCCCATTTTAAGACTATGTTCCTTTATCCTTGAGAAGCAAACATTTCAGATAGTCTTCACTTTCAATCAGTAATGTGGTATCAGCAGCTTAGCGAAGGTTGCGGATGAGTATTCGACCAATCTTCACATCTCGGTTGTCTTCAGTCCTGCTTCTCTGATGATTTGTTCTTAATATAAATTGAATAAGTAGGGGGAAAGTATGAAGCCTTGTCGAACACCTTTGCTGATTTTAAATCATTTCTGTTTCTCCTTGTTCCATTCAAACTGTTGCTTCTTGATCAATGTAAAGGTTGTACAAGAGAATGATCAGGTGTTTTGGTATACCCATGCTTCTTAATGTGGCCCACAGTCAAATGTCTTGCTGTAGTCAATAAAACACATATAGATACTGTATCCTTTTACTATTCTTTTGTATTTTCAAGGATCCATCTCACATCTGTGATGATGTCTCTTGTTCCTCACCCTTTCCTGAACCCTACTTGCACTTCAGGGAGTTCTTGTTCCAGGTATGTTTGTAGTCTCTGCTGAATGATCTTGAATAGAATCTTGCTGGCATGTGGGATCAGCGATTGTGTGATAATTTCCACAGTCACCTTTCTTCAGTATTGGTATAAACACAGATCTTTTCCAGTCATTTGGCCATGAATTTGTCTTCCAAATTTCCTGGCAGAGCCTTGTAAGTATGGTAACAGCTGCATCTGATTGTTGTAATACTTCAGTGGGAATGCCATCAATGCCCGGTGCTTTGTTCTTTGATAAGGCTTTCAATGCTGCTTCAACTTCAGTGGTTCCTGATCATGATACAGGCTGAAACAGCAGTTGGTCCACTTGACCTTTATGGTATAATGCCTGTATTTTCTTTCCATCTTTTCTTGATCATTCAAAATGGATTCTTCATCTTGTAGCATTCCAATTCGAGGCTAGAATTTTTCTTTAAGTCTCGTAGCTTTAGGAAAGTTGATCTTGTTGTCCTCTAATAGTTTCTGATTCTATTTCCTTACATTCATCATTGTAGTACTTCTCCTTGTCTTGTCTTGCTGCATTATGGAAATCTCTGTTGAGGCCTGTTTCTCCTCTGGCTTTAGCTTCTCTGCGTTTTTGGGCAATTTTCAGAGTTTCTTCAGTCATCTATTTTGACTGTTTTTGTTTTTTCACCTTTTGTAGAGACTTCTCACTTTCTTCCAACACATCCTGGATGTCATCCCATAACTCTTCTGGAGCTCTGTCATTTCTATCTAAAGCTGAAAATTGATTTTTCAGGCAGTCTTTAAATTCCGGTGGTATATTCTCAAGGTCATATTTTGCTACATTCATGAGTGGATTTCTCTTTTTCAGCTTTAGGTTGAGTTTGCATACTAGTAGTTGGTGATCTGTATCACAGTCAGCTCCAGGTTTTGTCTGTTGATGTTATAGAGCTTTTCCAGTGTTGACTTCCACAGATGTAGTCAATTTTTATTTTTGTACAGTCCATTGGGTGAAGTCCATGTGTACAGTCTGTGCTTCTGTTGCCAAGTCTATATTTTCCAAGCACTTTGCTTTCTTCTTTGTTGCCAACTTTTGAGTTCCAGTTACCCATGATGATCAACATATCCTATTTGCATGTTCTGTCAATTTCAAGCTTGTACTTGTTCATAGAACTCATCCACATCTTCCTCTTCTGCAGCTGTTGTAAGGGCAAATTCCTAAATTAAAGTTGTGTTGATGGGCATTCCTTGTAGATGAATAGAAATTAAGCGTTTACTGATTGCATTATATTTCATTATGGTTCTTGCAAGTTTTTTCTTGATTATAAATGCAACACCATTTCTTCTTTGTCTTTCATTTCCAGCATAATAGGCCATGTGATCATCAGATGCAAAGTGCCCGATACCAGTCCATTTTAGTTCGCTGACACCCAACAGATCAAGTTGTATACGTTCCATTTCATTCTTGACCACCTCCACCTTCCCTTGGTTCATGTAGATGACAGAGAGGATATGCTGCTTGGGGATGAGGAAAAGAAGGCCAGGGGAAAGTCTCTCACACAGGGGAAAGATAACACAGATGATGGACATTTCTTGACGTGCTCTGAGTGAGCTCCGAGTCTGCTAGCCATATTTCTTCATTTCTTCAGATTATTTTTTCCCTATGCTGCATTCTGGATGGAAACGCAAGACCAAGCAGATGGCAGAGGCCCAAGTGCTAGCAAATTTAGTGAGAACCGGTCCCATGGATTTATTCATGACAACCGTCAAAGGGGACAAAGAGTCTCCAGACAGCCTGGAGAGGGTGGAATGAGGCCTTTCACCTACATTTGGACAAGATGTGTCACTCAGCCCAGTGAGCCATATTCCCCTGGAGCAGCCTGCGGAAAAGATCCAGCAGCTAGTAGCTGTGGAGACGCCATGGGATCTAGTTGGTGTCTCCACAGTGATGAGCATGCAGCAACCCTGCCCCGAAACAGGAAATTGGGTGGTGGGGTCAGCCACGAAGAACTCCAGTGAGGTGGGGGCTTTGGAGGAGCAGAGTTTGACTGGCCTGCAGTCGCTTGTCACCTTGGATTTTCCTTTGGAGTATCACGCCCTGGATTTAGCCATGGGAATGCCTGGAATGGTGTCCAATGTTAAGGAGCGAGACCCACAGTATTTACCTTGGAATGTTTATGGGGCCCGTTATCTAAAATGGAATATTCTCTTTTCTTGCAACTTCAGACTATTTCACAGCAGTTTAACCACTTTGGACAGATGTTATCCTTCCAAGAGATTTCCCTTGCCAATGGCAGCTCCAAGGTGGCTTCTATGGAGACTCGCCTGGATCGTGTTCAAGAAACTGCCCTAACAACTATTAAAGATTCCAATGTTATCCATAGGAAGCTTGAGATTTTGGAGAACTCTTCTCGATGCAGGAATCTGAGAGTACTTAATTTTCCAAAGGTTCCAACAATTTCAGCTTTGGAGCTGTTTTAAGAGATTTCTACACTGAAGATTCCAGCAGAATCATTGCCACCTATTTCCATAACTTTCTATTTGCCTACTGCTAAGGCTAAGTCTGAGGACAAATTTGAGCAGTCATCTGCTTTGTCTTGTGACAGTCTGGACTTGGCCACTTATTTAGAGAGGGCTGTATCTGATTCCAGGATGACAGCCACATTGTTAATCCCTTGACATTAGATACAGTCAGGGATTGGATTCTTAAAAAAACTTTTCAGTCCCCCAGTAAAATGTTTATGGACTGCCAGATCAGGATATTTCCAGGCATCTCTAGGGCTATGCAAAAAAGAAGGAAGCAATTTTTTGTTACTCCAGCCTGGGGTTCTTCAGTTGGGTGGGTTATCTTTCTTACGTTTTCAATGTAAATGTTTAGTCAGACTAGCAGGGTCTAGTTTTCCTTTCTATGACCCATTTAGATGCAGTAAAAGAGGGAAATTGAGGACTGGATAATAAGAATGAATGAAATGTGAGTGGACAGAAAGACAGAAAAATGAATGGAAGAAAGCTGAAACCAAAACTCTATGTCAGAGATGGATGATGTTGAGGAAGTGAAGAAGACAGGAGGAGAGAGAAAAATGACAAAATGAACAGAAGCCCTTGGAAAGAGAGTTAAAATAAGACAAAGTAAAGCAGAAACCAGAGACTGGGATGAACATGAGTGGAAACATTAAATGGAGAGACAACAAAAGTAGAAAACAGAAAATGTACTTTTAATTTAGTGATTAGAATATATCAGTTTTTGAAATTCACATCTGTTACCTTTATAGTATTTTGCACAGTATGGGGGAAATGCATCACTGTGCCTATTTCCCTGGTGCTTCATTGCATGCGGAATCTGGCTTCTTGGGGTTTCAGTTTTATCTACAGATTTCTGGTTTTAGTTTGTGGTTATTTATTCCACATGTGGTGAAGGTCGGTCTGTGTTGTGCATGCGTGAAAGAAGCCAGGTATTCTGTTAGCCCTGGATGTCTGTGTAGGCTTGCTTAGTTTTCCCAATTAGTATACTGGCCACTGTAGCATTTACAGTGCTGCCTTTTCCTACTTACTGTGTAGCTCCTGGAATTTAGTGCTGCTATAGTATGGGAGGATTGTTCATTAGGTCCTGAATGACTTTTGTACGGTTTTGTATTACTTCACAATATGCCTTGTATTGGATTTTGGATTTCGATTTAGTTCATGCCTTTCTCAAAGTGAACTATATTCAGGCATAGTTGGTATTTTTCTATCCCCCGAGGACTTACAATCTAAATTTGTGCCTGAAGCAATAGAGGGTTAAGTGATTTTCCCCAGATCAAAAGGGGAGTAGCTGTGGGATTTGAACCCTGACTTCTCAGCCTGCTGCTCTAACCATTAGTGACAGCTCATATAAGTAATACATATTCTAAAATACTTAGTGTATTGTTTAATTACCAAAGAACAGCAGATCTGAAGCCTAGTGGCTATTTGGCAACCTACCTAAAAAAATGATAAGCAAATCAATTTATGGTTGTCAGTAACCACAAACTTTCAATTACAACACTGCTGAACACCACTGTTCACATGCCATCAGGAAAATGCTGGGCTGGGGGCAGGGGGCTAGGGCTGATGAGAAACAAAATAGCTGCATATATTCCAAAATACTGCACGTACTGTTCCATTTTAATGTGTTATTATTTTGGTGCATTAATTTCATTTTTTTTGGCACAGAATTCCCTGGAGAGTATTCTAGGGAGGAGATAGCTGGTGTGGCTGCCTTCTCTGCTGTGTTCTAAAGCGCTCCCATTGTCCCTTTACTGATGACAGATAGGATTGCCAACTCGCTGGTTTTAGGTCAGCCCGGCCATTTTTGAATGTTGGAGGTTGGTAGCCGGCAGAATAGTAAAACTTGGCAATGAAGGGCCGGTTTTCTGCCGACCAGCAGCACCGATCGCACCTATGTCTGCTTGTGGGGATCCCAACCCCCATAGGCAGACGTGCATAAACAGCCACAATTGCAGCCAGGAGAGCCAGTGACTGCCTGCGGGGATTCCACAGCTTTCCCAGCCGCGATCTGTGAATGCATAAATCCAGCCCTCCTCCCCTTCCCCACCGCCACTAAAAGCTAGCAAAGGCATGAGGCCTTTTCGACCTAGGTACACCTTGAAGGACCTCGAAGTCCCGCCTCCTCTGATGCATAATTGTGTCGGGTGGGGGGGGGGGGGGTCAGGGCCAGCAGGGACTTAGAGGCAGGTGTACACCTGTATCGGAAATGTTCTGCGCCTCAGCTATTTTTGATTGCTGGCAGCGGAGAGAAGGACTGGATTCGGAGGGTCAGTGCTGGGGAAGACAGAGAAAGAGGAGATCCTGACACGGGGGTGGAGGGAGACTGAGAAGATGCTGGACATTGTGGGGGGGGGGGGGCATTGGGTGACAGAGAGGTGATGATGGACATGGGGGGAACATAGGAATACAAGGGTCCTGCTGGACATGGGGCAGGAAGGGCCAAGTGAAATAGAGATGCAGAGGCTAGGGAAGAAGAGAAGGGAGATGATAGAGATGGGGGATCGGGAGAGTGGGGGAGATGCTGGATGTGAGGGGGGGAGAGAAGGGGAAAGATGCTAGACAGGGGAAGGTGGACAGTGGGGATACAGAGAGAGGGGAAGAGACAAAGGGAAGGGCTGATGAAAGACTGGGGAATGAGGCTGGGAAAGGAGAGAGAGATGGGGAATAGGAGGGTTGGGGTTAGGATTGAAAAGTGATAGATAAAATGAGAACAGGAAAGTTAGAAGGAGTGAAATCTGAGCCCATAGGGAGATAGAAAAATAAGTCAAAGAAAGAAAGCTGAAAGGAAAAAGATCAGTGTCACTGATGGATATAAGGGAGGAGGTGAAGAAGACAGGAGGGGAGAGAAGTAGTAGTAGATGGACTTGAGAGCCTGGAAAGCATGAAGAGAAGATGGAAGAAAGCACAAACCAGAGACTGGAACCAATAGGATTAGAAAAACAAAACAGCCTGACAGCAAAGGCAGAAAAGTAATTTTATTTTCAGTATAGTGATGGGAATTTGTCCGTTTTTGTATTTAACGTGCGCTGTCTTTATCTGCATCTCTTTCTATTTGTCTGGTGTTGTACTGAATGCAGAGTCTGGCTTCTTGGGTCTTCAGTTTAATGTCTGCATATTCCTAGTTTTAGCTTGTGGTCCCTTATTCTGTTCTTTGTGAGAGTCTGTCTAGGTTCAAAGTGCAAGATCCAGGCCAGTGTTCTGCTAGCATGGAGTTTCTAGGTAGTAATCTGACTTGTTCAGTTTTCCTAGTAGGCATATGGATTTTCTAGAACCCATGGCAGTATTTACTGTGCTGTCCTTTTCTAGGCAGTGTTGCCTGAGTTTAAGAAGTTAGTGCTGTCGTGCAATGGTAGATTTGGTCTATAGGTCCTGTGCTGTGATTCTCACGTTTTCTTTTTGTTTCTAGCTCTGCTGTGCTCTGCAATGCCACAGATTGAAGGGGAAGGGGGAAGGGGAAAGGGGGCGGGGTTCGATGGATGCAGAATATATGTTTGGATTTAAAGCCATATGGGAGAGCCTATGTGTGTTAGAGGGGCCTGAGAAGGGGACTGTGGCTGAATAGATGCTGACGAGTCCAGCCTCTTGTACCACCCCCACCCCTCCTTGATGTAGCCTGCAGATGCTAAAGCTTGCACCGTTGCCCTCTCTGCAGATTTTTATGGGCGGAGCAGGGGACTGGCATGGGTAAAGCATGGCTAGACACAGGTGGTGGGTTTTTCTCTTTCAAAGAGTTGGCAACCCTACTGACAGATTTTGGGGGCCCCCCCTCCAAGGATGTTAGCATTCCCTGCCCTAGCCCCACTCCAGCCCTGCCTCACGTTAACCTCTTCCAACAGTTGAGTCAGCGGCCACCTGTGTCTAGAAGTAAGACTATGGCCAGTCTTGGTTTTGAACTTACATCCCAAAACAGTGTGATATTTGTTGTCCTTGATTATACCAATTGCAGTCAGCAATCAAGGTCCCATAATACATCAGGATGAGGATGTTAGAAATCCGGAAATGGCTCGAAATCTCCTTCCAGGATCTGGGTGGCATGGCAGCTCTGAAAGCATTTCCTAGCTGCTAGTAAACATGTAGGCTAGGGGTGCGGAAGAGGCAGTGTGTCTGCTTAGGTGAGTTCAGCCACCCCTTTTCTTCCTTTCTTATATAGATCGCCTGATGCTTGCAGCCTTGACCAATTATATGAGCGACTAGCCCGCCATCTTTAGATTGCTTTACATTTTTCCCCAGACTCTAATGGATAATCCACATTGGTGGTGATACTCAGAAAATCTATCTGGGCAACTTCAGAAGTTACCTGGACAAATCTCATTTTTAAATTCCTCTCATTCCTTATCAGAACTCCAGTCCAGTCCCTTTACTTCTGGGTTGCGCAACCCTTCCAGCAGCTTGGAGGCTGAGCCCATCATCGATTTGATGATGGTGTGGTATAAATACCACTGGCACCACCCCTAGATACCAGTATTCTCAGCCTCGAAGCAGCTGGAGGGGTCCCATAAGCCAGAGAGCTTATTGGAGTCTTAGCTTTATCTGTACCTTTTAATTTTCTTTTCTTTGAGTTCTTTGATTTCTTTTTCCCTTAGTTGAGGAGTTCTTTTTACTCCTGTGCCATTGAAACCACTGTTGATTTGACTGAGGTAGCCTTCTCCCCCCCTCCCCACCCCTCACTCTCTCTCCCTCCTCCGACTCTCTTCCTGGTGCTTTTCGGAAGGAGGGGGTTTACCGTTGCAGCGGGGAGGTTAGTACTGCTCCCCTCCCGCTTGCGCGGCCAGCCGGCTCCCCACGGCCTTTCCTCCGGCCTCACCTGCCTCGCGCTGAAGCCCCTGGGGTGGGCCGAGCGCTAGAGGCAGGACCGCACTGCTCTCATCGGCTCCCCACCTCGCGCTTTCAGCTCCGAATCCGGCTGAGCGCTAGAGGCGGCTCCGGGGGAACGAAAGAGCATCTCCGATTTCGTCGGGGAGCCCGGGGCCCGGCAGCGAGGACAGTTCCGCCGGCCGCAGGCCCAAACTCCACGTAGCTGCGGCCTACCACGTGGAGTCTAGCAGGAGACATTGGATTTTTCGCGTGCAGGACGGCACGCAGAGGAGCAGGACGGCAAAAACTGCAAGTACTGAGGGGTTTTCTTTTAAACGCGGCTGACTTTATTCTTAATTAAAAAAAAAAAAAAAAGGATTAGGGGATAAGAGTGCTGCGTTTTAGCAGTGGGGGTGGGGTGCCCTGTTGGAAATTTCCTTTGCACTTTATTTCTTTTGATTTCTTTTGATTTTAGTTCAAAATTCCTGGAGATTGTAGGCCTGCCTTGGGGTACCCACTAGGTGCTTTCATAAAAAAAAAAAAAAAAAAAAAAAAAAAGAAGAGGGGAGGGGAGCATGACGGGCAAATTACGGTGTCCGTCCTGCGGCACTCGTAGGGGTACGGGTTCGGAAGCCGGGGTCTGCAGGGGGTGTGCTGCAGAGGCGGCCTCCGTGGAGCAAGAAATCCAATTGACCTTGTCTCAGGCTTCTCAGGGGTCTCAAGACCTCCTAGAGGGGGGAGGGGAACCTTCTCCCGCTCCTCCTTCTACTTTAACTTTACCGGTCCCTTCCCAGTCCCTTCCCCCTGCTTCCAGCGGGGCGGAGGGGGGCTGGGAACATTTTTCTCCAGAATTTGTCCTGCTATTACACAAAGCCTACTGTATGCGTCAGCAAGGAGTCTTAGACTCATCGGCTATGAAAGAAAGTGGCCGGTCCGGTCCAGGGAAGACAACCTCCCAGGATCCCGGAGCCCCTCCCAAGCGCACAAGGCTAATGAGCGAGGAACCCCTCACGTCTCTATCGTCGGTCACTCCGGAGGAGGAGGGCTCGGACAGAGACGTAGGGGAGGAAGAGGAGGAGCTTGAGAAGGGAGAGATCCCGGAGGAGGAGCATCCCGAATAGTTCGATTCTTTCATCGAGAGGAGCTCCCAGCATTAATAAATGAGTCACTGAAGGTGCTTAATATGGCCTCGGACACTCCAGCAGAGGAGGAAGCGTTGGAGGATCCGTTGATCCAAGCCGTCAGGAAATCACAGAAAGTGTTTCCAGTTCACAGGGTGGTGCGCCAGATGATCCAGGAGGAGTGGAACCAACCTGAGTCAAGTTTAAGGGGAGTCCGGGCCATGGCCCGCTTGTACCCTTTACCGGAGCCAGACAAGGACCTGCTGAAGTCCCCAAGGGTAGACGCTGCGGTGTCAGCGGTGACAAAGAAGACGACCATCCCGGTCGAGGGCAGCGCAGTGCTTAGGGATAGTCAGGATAGAAAACTGGATACGCTGCTGAAGCAAGCCTTTGATGTTAGTGCCCTTGCCTTACTGGCCTCAGTATCAGGGGCGTGGGTAGCTAGAGCCTGTCTGAGGTGGGCTCAACAGCTTCAGCTATCGGACGGCGCCTCTGCCGACGCGCAGGCTGTTTCGGCTAGGTTAGAATCTGGTTCCTCCTTCCTGGCAGATAGCCAGTACGACCTTATCAGGAGTCTAGCAAAAAATATGGCCTCGGTGGTTGCAGCCAGGAGATATTTGTGGTTACGCAATTGGGCGGCGGACCCCTCTTCGCCTCCCTTTCAAGGGGAAGTTGCTGTTTGGTGAAGACCTAGACAAGTTGGTTAAAGACCTAGGCGAGTCTAAGGGAGGTAGGCTCCTGGAAGACAGGCCTAAACAAGGCCGCACGGTGGTTCCGGCCCGGAGTCAGTCTAGGGTAGGGTTGCCAACCAGCCGGTTTTCAGCCGGCCTGGCCGGTTTTCCTGTGGTCGGACCGGCTGCTGGCAGAGAACCGAAACCGGCCATTGAAAAGCCGTTTTTTTGCTCTGGCTGCGAGATCGGAGCGGCCAGAGCAGAAAACCAGCTTTGCGCTTGCGATCGCGATTGCGATCACAGTCCTGGCACCCCCTTGCAGCCGCTGCTGCTGCTTCTTACAGAGCAGCGGCTGCAATAAAGTTAATTTAAAAGTAAGGAATCCTGTGAGGGGCCTACCGGCATG
Organism: Ichthyophis bannanicus; assembly: GCA_033557465.1. Classification (NCBI taxonomy): domain Eukaryota; kingdom Metazoa; phylum Chordata; class Amphibia; order Gymnophiona; family Ichthyophiidae; genus Ichthyophis; species Ichthyophis bannanicus. Next base: position 208,076,061 of record CM066043.1, on the reverse strand, counting down.
AAACTCCTTCTGCAGTGCCCGCCCCTCTGATGTCACTTCCTTTTCAGCCAGGGACCCTGCAGAAGGAGTTTCATAGGAGCGGAGGGTTTCTCACAGGTTTCCTTACTTTTAAATTAACTTTATTGCAGCTGCTGCTCAATAAGAAGCAGGAGCAGCAGCTGCACGGGGGGGGGGGGACTACAAATGAGCTGTGATGGGGGGGACCTGTACTGGAAAAGGGCTATAGGGGGGGGGGAGGGACTTGGACTGGAAATGGGTTGTGATGGGGGGAGACCTGGACCGGAAAAGGACTATGGGGGGGGACGACTTGGACTGGAAATGGGCTGTGATGGGGGGGGGGAGACATGGACTGTAAAAGGGCTATGGGGGGGGGGAAAGGGACTGCAAATGGGTTGTGATGGGGTGGACCTGGACTGGAAAAGGGCTATGGGGGGGGGGGGACGTGGACTGGAAATGGGTTATGGTGGAGGGAGGGGAACTTGGACTGGAAATAGGCTGTGATTATGGGGGCTAGGACTGCAAATGGGCTGTGATGGGGGGGGGGCTAGGACTGCAAATTGACTGTGATGGTGGGGGGCCTAGGACTGGAAATAGGCTGTGATGGAGGACTTGGACTGTAAATGGGCTGTGATTGGGGGGCGGGGGCTAGGACTGGAAATGGCCTGTGATGTGAAGGCTAGCACTGGAAATGGGCTTATGAAGAGCTGGAATAGGACTGGAAATGGGCTGATGTGGGGCATGGGAGAATGGGACTAGAAGGGAGTGGATGCTGGGTGGGTCTAGAACTATAAGGGAACTGATTTTGGGGAAGGACTAGAATGGATGGGGAATGAGAATGGAGAGGGGAAAAAATATTTTGTGTGGAAGAAAAGTCTATGATGGGTCGGGTATTGGGAGAGTAAGAGGGGCTTGAGAATGGAAGGGTGAAATTTAAATGGATGATAAAGGAATAAGGAAAGAATTGGGGGAAAGAGCAAAAGGGAAACAATCAGTATGTTAAAGCAGAAATAGAGAGAGAATGGAAAACATCTAAAAGAGAAGAAAGGACAAATGGATAGCTCGCAGAAGACACAAAGAAACCAGAAGAAAGTGACTGGAGCAATTGCAACTGAAAAATGAAATGCCCAAACAGAAGGTAGAAAAATACTTTTTATTTTGAATTTATTAACTGGAATATGTCTGGTCTGGGAAGTGTGTATTGCTAACATCTTTGCGTTTTTGTTTAGTGCAAGAAGAAATTACTTTATAGTTTTATTTCTCCAGTGTTGTACATTTCATGTTTGGATTTTGGGGTTCCCAGTTTAATTATTATCTGACCAAGGAAGTTAGCCTACACGTATCCTCGGTAATTTTTGTGGGTGGGGCTGGGGGCGGGGCAGGGGTGGGACTAGGGGAGGAGAATGGGTGGAGCATGGCGAGCCAAAGGTGTCGGGTTTTTCTCGGTGAAAAAGTTGGCAACCCTAGCCTTGGGACTTTTGGAGATTCCGTCCGTCCAGACCGAACTCCTTTCCTAAGGGTCGCTTCCCCTCTAGAGGTCAAGGCTTCAGGGGGTTTCGGGGGCAGGGAGAGGTTTTGGCGCTCCCTCCTCCTCCTCAGGCCCCAGGAAACCACAATGAGACATCGGGGGCCCAGGAGAAAGGCCTGCTGGTGGGGGGTCGTTTAAGGCAGTTCCTTCACGCCTGGGCTCGGGTCACATCCAATCAATGGGTTCTGGAGGTGATCCAAGAGGGGTACGCTCTCGAATTCGCAAAACGAGTGCTTCCAGCCTTTATTCAGTCTCCCTGCGGCCCTCCAGAAAAGAGGGCAGCGATAGAGGAAACTCTTTCAAGGCTGATTGCGCTGGGAGCGGTGGTTCCCATCCCGAGAGACCAATACGGTTCCGGTCGATACTCAATCTATTTTGTAGTACCAAAGAAGGAAGGATCTTTTCGCCCAATCCTGGACCTAAAGCAAGTCAATCGCTGTCTCTCGGTTCCCCACTTCCGAATGGAAACCCTGAGGTCGGTCATTGCGGCGGTAAGACAGGGGGAGTTCCTGACATCCTTAGATTTGACGGAAGCATACTTGCATATCCCGATCTGAAAGTCTCATTCGCAGTACCGAGATTCGCAGTACCGAGAGGTCATTTTCAGTTCCAGGCCCTTCCCTTTGGCCTAGCAACAGCCCCCAGGACGTTCACCAAGGTAATGGTGGTAGTGGCCGCGGCTCTTCGCAAAGAGGGAATTTTGGTACATCCCTACCTGGACGATTGGCTGATTCGGGCGAAGTCGGAAGCGGAGAGTCGTGCAGCTACAGCCAGGGTGGTGGAGTTCCTGGAGGAGTTGGGTTGGGTCATCAATCGAGCAAAGAGCAGATTAATTCCCTCGCAGGAGATCGAGTACCTCGGAGCAAGATTCGACACCAGAGGAGGAAGAGTGTTCCTGTCGAAGCAGAGGTTAAGGGACCTGAGAAACCTGGTCTCTCTCTTCATATCAAGGCGAAACCCCACTGCTTGGCATTACCTACAACTGCTGGGTACCATGGTGGCGGCGATAGAGGTAGTACCATGGGCCAAGGCACATATGCGTCCCCTTCAACGCGCCTTGTTACGGCGTTGGTCCCATCAGCATCATCCCTTATCCATGCAACTGCCCTGCCCGCCTCGGGTCAGGAGGGCTCTTCTCTGGTGGAGGTGCCCAAGGAACCTAGGATGCGGGATGCCCCTCGACTCACCCCAATGGATACAACTGATGACGGACACAAGTCTATCAGGCTGGGGTGCGCATTGCGAGGGCCAGTTCGCGCAGGGAGGCTGGACTTCGAGGGAATCTCGGTGGTCCATCAACAGACTGGAGCTGAGGGCAGTAGCATTGGCACTCAGAGCTCTCGAGCCCTTGGTTCTGCAAAGGGCAGTCCGCGTCCTTTCGGACAATGTCACCACGGTGGCCTACATCAACCGCCAAGGGGGGGACAAGCAGCCCTTCTCTGGAGAAGGAAGCGGACAGCCTTTTGCACTGGGCCGAAGCCCATCTATTGGCCATCTCAGCGCAGCACTGGTGGGGGCAGAAAATGTGACGGCCGATTATCTCAGCAGGTGCAAGATAGACCATGGAGAGTGGGAACTAGCGCAGGAGGTGTTCGACCAAGTGGTAGCTCTTTGGGGGACGCCGATCATGGACCTTATGGCATGATTCGAGTCTGCCACGGCAAGCCGGTTTTTCAGTCGAAGGAAGGAAAGGATGTCCGAAGGCTTGGATGCTCTGGTACAGCCTTGGCCTTCGGAGGGTCTCCTATATGTGTTCCCGCCCTGGGCCCTCATAGGGAGGGTTCTAAGGCGAATAGAAGCCCACCAGGATTTGGTAATTCTCATAGCCCCGGATTGGCCTCGTCGCCCGTGGTATGCAGATCTGGTGAGGTTAGTGACTCACTGCCCTTGGAGACTCCCCGACAGAAAGGATCTGCTACGGCAGGGCCCAGTTCGGATGCCCCACGTGCATCGATTCTCGCTTACGGCCTGGCTATTGAAAGGGCGCGGCTCCGGAAGTGAGATTACTCGGGGTCGGTGATTTCGACTCTGCTGAACGCGCGAAAACGCTCGACCTGCCTTTCCTATGTCAGGGTTTGGCGCATATTTGAGGCATGGTGCGCAGAACATCGGCCTCTAGCCGCCTCAGTCCCAGAGGTTCTGGAATTTTTGCAAGCAGGTTTCGAGAAGGGTTTAGCTCACAGCTCACTGCGAGTTCAGCTAGCAGCCATTTCTTGCTATAGGGGTAAAGTCCGGGGAAAGTCGCTAGTAGACCACGCTGATGTAGGCAGGTTCCTGAGGGCCATCAAGCGATTACGGCCCCAGCAAAGATCAGTTATCCCGCCTTGGGACCTCAACCTGGTATTGGATTCTTTAACCAGGGAGCCTTTCGAACCAGCAAGGAGCTCCTCCCTAAAGGACTCGACCCTAAAAACGGTATTTTTGGTAGCAATCTGTTTGGCCAGGCGTGTCTCGGAGCTTCAAGCTCTATCCTCTCAGCCTCCCTTTCTTTCGTTTTTCAAAGATAAGGTGGTCTTGCGGATGGTGCCCTCCTTCCTGCCCAAGGTTCTCTCCCCCTTTCATATGAACCAAACAGTGTCGCTCCAGGTCTTCTTGGGAGAAGCACAAGAGGGAGATGAGGCCAAGCTTCGTCTCCTGGATGTGCATAGAGTGCTGAGGCGCTACCTTTCCCATACAGCGTCCTTCCGTAAGTCGGAACGACTATTCATTCAATTTGGGGGGCCGCACAAGGGGGAAGCTGTGGCCAAGGCTTCCATTTCTAGGTGGATCAGGGAGGCTATTGCCTCCGCTTATATCCTCAAGGGGAGGCAGGTCCCAGTAGATCTTCGAGCACATTCAACACGGGCGCAGTCGGCCTCCTGGGCAGAGCGTAGCTTGGTTCTGCCACTAGAAATTTGTAGAGCGGCTACGTGGTCTTCGCTACATACCTTTTCCAAGTACTACAGACTGGATGTCCAGAGTAGAGCGGACACCAGGTTTGGGGATGCAGTGCTTCGGTCCGGGATGGCGAACCCCGCCCAGGTTTGAACTGCTCTGTTACATCCCAGAAGTAAAGGGACTGGACTGGAGTTCTGATAAGGAAAGAGTAATTAGTCCTTACCTGCTAATTAGTGTTCCTGAAGGAACTCCAGTCCAGTCCCTGATCCCGCCCAGGTTCGGCTTTCAGTAAGCAGAATGGCACAACGGACCGAAGCCAAAGGGCGAAGCGGAAACGGGGGATCCCGGTCTAAGGGGCCCCGGGGGCAAGGTTGCCCTCTAGGAAAGGACTGTGGGGAGTGGGCAAAGGCTAGATTGTCCTCAGGTAAGCCCTCTCCTTCCTTCCTCTCCCTTGACTCCGTTACTTCCTTAAAAAAAAAAAATTAGGTTATAGTTGTTTGTTTTCAGTTTTTTGGCATGTTATAGTTATTAGTTCTTAAGCGGGTATCCGATAGGACTGCTTTTTCATCAGATTACTGGTATCTAGGGGTGGTGCCAGTGGTATTTATACCACACCATCATCAAATCGATGATGGGCTCAGCCTCCAAGCTGCTGGAAGGGTTGCGCAACCCAGAAGTAAAGGGACTGGACTGGAGTTCCTTCAGGAACACTAATTAGCAGGTAAGTACTAATTACTCTTTCTCCCTCATTTCCCACTCACCGCATAAATTTTATCAGACCACCTCATTGACCAGATAAAATGTGTCTGATTATTTATGGGTGAAGTTGAAGGCAAGTTGCTGGGCACAATTTGACTTTAGCAAAATGGTGCTGAATGTCAGTGCTATCCAGTTATAGTAAACCAGCTAAGTCAGGCCACCCAAATAACCATCCTAGGGCTGGTTAACTTTACCCGGATACATTCAGCTGTACAACCTAACCAAATAAGTTTTCAGACTATCCACCTATAACTCTGCCAATCATTTTTATTTATTTTATTTATTTAACACTCATTTTTATACCGCATCTTCCAGAGATCAGTTGCGGTGTACAAATAACAACAATTAACAAAGCTAAGTTTGTTTTACATAGAACATCTTAATTTTACATAGAACATCTTAAAATAACATAAATTAAACAAAGAGAGTTTACACTGGAACCATGTGAAAACAATTTAACTAACAAAGTGTAGTGTCTATATACATAAGACAGTACATAAGTGATACAACTATATACATGCGTAGGTATTAGGGCATAAGAGATAGGATCGTCATTTCGTTAGAGCTGTGTGTTGTCCATTTAGGTGGGAGGTTTGTGCTTTAAGTGGTCATTTACCTGATTATCCTTTATCTATGTTGAGTGCAAGGTTTTCTATGGAGTTGTAGTGTTTAGTGAATAGATAAGTTTTTAATTTTTTGCGGAATTCCATGATCTCTGTTAGTGAACGTAGATCCTCTGGTAGGGAATTCCAGATAGTTGGGGCTATATGTGAGAAGGCTCTATTGTTGGTTAATTTATGTGCTTTTATGAAGTCCTTCGGAATCTTTAGTTTATTTAATTGTTCTTTTCTGTGAGTAGGTTTAGGATCATGGATTTCGAACATTCACTGGACAAAATAACTCCCCCTGCAGGAGTTGCTTGTGGTGCCCCCTTTTCTTTTGGGCTCTTATGCTCACAAATTCAGTGACTCGAAAGCACAGCTTGGTACCCTGGGCAGTCATCCTGCTTCTTTGCCCCTTGTGAAAGCCCTTGGGTGACTTCACCCTTACAGTTTAATGTTTCCTATGTATTTAACACTTATACCCTAGGTCTTCCTGCTCATACAGCAGGTTCATTCATCTGGGCTCTAGACTGAAATTTCCGTTTCTCAGCTTCTTACCTAGAACTGGGGCGATATGCTCTGCTTATTTATAGTAAATAAGAAAAGTCTGATTACTAGAGTTCTCCTTTATTTATAGATCACAACATCCTATTGCGTGATACTGAATTAATTCCTTACTTTTCTCCTGCTACTTTAATTCTTCTCAGTTGTGGCTTTGCTGGTTTAGCTCAGAGGGTCTTATTTCTTTGTTGTTGTGTGTCCGTCTGTCTTGATCAGATTGTGCCTTCCACCTAGCAGGGACTGTCTCTTGTGTTTCTACAGTGCTGTGTTCATCTTGTAGCACTATGCAAATGTTTCATAGTAGTAGTGGTAAATGATCTACCATGAAAGTTACTAGTCAGAGGAATATTATTTTCTTACTCTTAAGGAAAGGGTAAGCAGCAGGGTGGAGCTATCCGTGTGCTGCTTCAGTGTATTTTTTATCTGCTGATTTTAGAAAGTTTACAAAAAAATCATTACCCTCCGTCATCAGGAGCTAAAGAAAACAGAAGCATATCTACAGGCTGAGTTAATCTACGTTTGGTTTCCTCTTTCTGATTCCAGAGTAGGCTTGACCCTTCCTGTTTTCCTGCCACTGTGACCTGAGCCCTGCCCTGATCTCCAGAACATGGTCCCCTCTAGTGTCATCTTCACAGCTCACGTCTTTCACCAAAGGTTGGTGACATCTTAACACAAGGAGATAACAGCTCCAAAGTACATACTTCTTTTCCATCAGGGCTAATGCATAAAAAAATCAGCCTCTCACCACAAAAAGCAGAGAATCATTTTATCAAAGCCAAGTAATTCTAAATTGATTTATTTTCCGTCAGCAAAATAATCCTGAGTGACCTATCTATTTCTTCTGGCCTCTGTTCTCCTCTCCATCCCTCTTCTATGGCTCCTTATCACTTTGTCTTCCTATTCTTCATACTCCCTAATTGTCTCCCTTCCTACCAACACCTTCACTCCTCCCCTCCTTATCTCCCCTTTACCATCCTCCCTTCCCCTCCATTCTGTCCTCTACCCTGTCATCAGCTCTTGAGCTTCAGCACTTTCTCCCTCTCATTCAACCATCTCCTCTCTCTCTAAGACAACCTCACCCTCATTTCCGCCATGCTGTCTCCTCTCTGCCCCGCACTCTTCTACTCCTCCTCCTTCTCTCATCCGGAGATATCAACCCCAACCCTGGCCCCACTAGACTTTTGTCACAGAGAAGAAATCTTCATGCAACACCTCTAATCTTATTCATATCCCTCTCCTTTCCCCTTCCTCTCTCCCTTTCTCATGTGCCTTGTGGAACGCACACTCCTTCTCTAATATACTTGCTTTTACTCATGATCTCTTTATCTCTAATGCTCTCCATCTTCTTGCTCTAACTGAGATCTGGCTCCTCCCAGATGATACTGCATCTATCACTGCTCTCTGTCATGGCGGCTATCAGTTCTCCCACACATCTCGTCATACTGGCCGTGGTGGTACTGTTAGGCTTCTACTCTCTCCTTCCTGCCAATTCCAACTCCTCCTGCTGCCTCAGTCTCACTCCTTTCCTCCTTTGAAATCCACTCCATCCACCTTTTCACTCCACTACCTATCTGGGTGGCTGTTATTTATCGACCTCCTGACTAGTCCACCTCTACCTTTCTCACTGACTTTGACTCGTGGCTTTCCTTCTTTCTGGATTCCTCTTCCCCCACTCTTATTCTTGGGGATTTTAACATTCATGTTGATAACCCCTCGGATCCTTATGCTTTAAAGCTCCTTTCCCTTACCTCCTCATACTACTAAGACACATCCATTCCTTAATCACCTCCTGTCTTAACTACTGTAACCTACTCCTTGTTGGTCTCCCTTTGAATCATCTCTCTACCCTTCAATCTGTTCAACACTCTCCTGCGTGGCTAATCTTCCACCAGCCTCGTCATGCTCATATTACCCCTCTTCTCAAGTCACTTCATTGGCTCCCTCTCTGTTTCTGCATCCAGTTCAAACTTCTCCTGCTGACTTATAAGTGCGTTCACTCTGCAGCTCCTCACTACCTTTCCTCTCGTATCTCTCCTTGAGAACTCCGCTCTTCTGGAAAATTGCTTCTATCTGTGCCCTTCTATTGCTAACTCCAGACTTCATTCCCTTCACCTTGTTGCTCTTTATGCCTGGAACAAACTACCTGAATCTGCACGTCAGGCGCCTTCTCTGACCCTTTTCAAATCCAGGATGAAAACTCACCTCTTTAGTGTCTCTTTCAGATCTTGACTCACCTGATCTCCTTTGTGTTTCTTTACCATTCCTCCTAGATGAATCCCAGTCTACACCTACTGTGTTGTCTGTCTTTACTAGATTGTAAGCTCTGATGAGTAGGGACTGTCTCTTACTTGTTTGCGCAGTGCTGCATATACAAATGCTCAGTAGTAGTAATAACAGTAGCCCTGTTGAACGTTGTACTATCAGGACAAAATTCTGGAGGTTTGTTTTATGAAATGCTCATGCTCTGAAATAGCTGCAGCCGATGGGACTTTCTTCCTTTTACAGATCCCAATCTGATCCTTCCAATACTGGTTCATGGTAAAATTAGGAGGAGAGAATTGTGGTTGCCATGTTAGTCCACTTGGATATGTGGAAATGAGCAGGGCCAGCCCGTCTACTAGAAAGGTGAATAGTGGAGTACCCAAGGGATCTGTGTTGGGCTCGCTGCTTGTTAACAGATTTGTAAATGACCTGGAAATGGGAACGAGGTAGGTGATCTAATCTGCAGATGACACAAAATTATTCAAAGTTGTTAAAACCCAAGAGGATTATGAAAAATTGCAAGAGGACCTTGATAAATTGGAAGACTGGATATTCAAATGGAAGATGAAATTTAATGTGGACAAGTGCAAAGTTATGCACCTAGGAAAGAACAACCCAAACTATGGTTAGACAATGCAAGGTTCCATATTAGGAATCACCACCCAGGAAAAAGATTTAGACATCATTGTGGATAACTCGTTGAAACCCTCCACCCCAGTGTGCAGCGGTGGCCAAGAATGCTAGGAATCATAAGGAAAGGAATGGAGAAAAAAACAAAGGTGGTTATAATGCCTCTGTATCGTTCCATGGTGCGACCGCACCTCAAATATTGTGTGCAGTTCTGGTTGCCATATCTTAAAAAGGATATAGCGTTATTAGAAAAGGTACAGAGAAGAGCCACCAAAATGGTAAAGGGGATGGAAAGATACCCCTATGAGGAAAGGCTTAAAAGGATGGGGTTCTTCAACTTGGAAAAGAGACGGCTGAGGAGAGATATGATAGAAGTCTATAAATTTGTGAATGGAAAGGAATGGGTAAACATAGATCGGTTGTTTACGTCTTCAAAATGTAGAAAGACTAGGGGACACACAATGAAGCTACAATGTAACCCATTTAAGATTAATAGGAGAAAATATTTTTTCACTCAATGCGCAATCAAACTCTAGAATTCATTACCGGAGGAGGTAGTAAAAGCTGTTCCTAGAAAAGTCTATAAACCATTATTAAAGAGGACCTGGGAAATCCACTGCTTGCCCCGGAACAAGCATTGTGGAACCTGTGTATCTTTTTGGGAATCTTCTAGGTACTTGTGACCTGGATTGGCCACTGTTGGAAACAGGATACTGGGCTTGATAGACCTTGGTCTGACCCGGTATGGCATATCTTATGTTCTTATGTTGACTAAGTGAGCTAGTCAACTGCCTAGGGTGACCAACCCAGGTGGGCGACTTCATACCCGCTGCTTTTGATGCCCTTCTGATGCATCTTACTGTCGGGGGGGGGGGGGTCAGAAACAGGAGGCCATGTATGCTGAAGCACATGGCTTGCAGCAGGCAATAAAGTGGAAGCACAAAAGCGCCGCTTTTAAAATGCGGTCACCACCACCCGCCTCCCCCCACCCAAGACAGAATGGCAGCACGGCTGGAGTTTCTGCTTGGAGTGGCAGAAACTCCGGCCAGCCCTGGAAATGAGGGTCAAAAAGCAAGTGATAATTGGAATTATTTAGACTCATATAACCATGCTGTTTCATTGCTGGCCTGATGAAGAGAAGAGAACTCTCTTCAGATATATTTTTTTTTAAGTTTAGATACCATATTTTCGCATATATACCCTGTGAGTTATAGGATTTTCTGTTTCCCAAGATGCAAGGATTAAGAGGGTGCAGATTATATACAACATCTTTTATATATTCTTTTTAGAGGGGGAAGATAGTAGCACCTCTGATTTATTTATTTAGTTGTGCTTTTATACCGCTTTTCACCGGCTCACTCTCTCCTCCTGCTATTCAATAATAGCCCGTGCACCTCCATTCCAGGGTCAATGGCCCCTCACACATGCATTCCAGAGTCAACAAGTCTTCATCCACTTCAGCTTTTCTGTCCCAAGGTGTCCAGGAAGCCGCCGCCGCCGCTTTTCCTGTGGCTGTAGCTCCTTTCTATTGCCTCAACTTCCAAACCACTCATTGGCTGGCAGCATCCTGAGAGGGCCGGTTCTTGGGTTGCCACTATGGACCAGAGGAAGTGCCGGAGATGGTTGGAAGCCTTTGCCATCAGCTGGGAGGGGGGGGGCACAGTTAGGGTCTGTCCCTGGGGAATGACACCACTCTAGCCTATAGTGGTGTCACTCTTTGCCCCAGCACACACAGGGCCCACTCCATCAGCCCCATAGCATTAGCAGCCCCATGTGACCCGACTCCCACTGTTTCGCTCACTTGTTGCTGCCCTCCCAGCTTTTTAGGGCTTGTGGAGAATACAAAGTTGCAGGCAATATAAAGCACTTGTTATTTAAATGCCATGTCTGTGGGTAATACACAGGTGCAGGTTATATCAGTGTGCAGGGTATTTATTTTCATTGGTTATCAATATCCCACTCACGGCAGGTTAAGATCTTAGAGTGGCTTTCAATAAGAAACAAGAAAAACATAGATAACAACAGGGCCATACTGAGCCAGAATCGCGCCCTGTGCAGCTTGCACATCGGGCGTGCACCCTCCCTCCTCTTCCCCCCTCCTCTGTCCAGCCGCTGCCTGTCCTTGCCCTGCTGCCACCGCCCTCTGTTTTCTCCACGCCAGCGCCAGCCGCAGGGCAAGAGCAAGCATTAGCTGGATGAAGGTATGGGGAGGGGGGGGGGGACGTTGCGTCAGAGGAGGGAGGGACCAGACCTGCAGAAAGGCTGAGGGGGGGTGCATTTCGGCTGCCTGCAGTTGCCCTACCGCCGCTGAGAGAACAAAATATGGTGGCGGTGGCAGGGCAACAGCAGGCGCTGAAATGCGCCCCCTAAGCCTTTGCGCCCTGTGCAGCTGCACTGCTCGCACAGGGCTAGATTCGGTACTGCATAACAAGACCCATAATACAGTAAGATATGTAGACCCCCGGTACTCCCAAACCACCCATCATTGACCCACTCTATGTAGATCCACCCTACCTAGGCCCACCCCCTATACCCAGTAAATGCCCTCCTCAAACCGCACAAACAGTTATTCTCAGCATTTACATTACCCGGCAACCGATTCCTTATCCACTGCAAAACATTAGAAGCACCCATGCTGCGTAGCAGGGCTTGGCCAAGTATTAGGCATGACTAGGCGGTCACCTAGGGCAGCAGTTTGTGAGGGGCAGCAAAGACCAGCAGCAGTCAAATCAAAATAACAGATCCTGATACCTTCACTAACTCAAAGAACAAACAACCCATTCTTTTACCTACAGAGAGAGTCGCCACATATATGAATGCACAGCAAAGTTTAATATTTAAAGTATGCTGTCCAAGTATGCATTTTTACAAGACTGTTGTGGATAAGGATGACATTGGGATGATCATGAATAAGTTTAATTATCAAAATCTTGAGAGTGGGGCATAAGGCCTAGGGCACCCAATACCCTTACACCGGCCCTGCAGCAATTCCATCTTAGTATTAAACAGTTTAACTCCACTGTCCTCAAGACATTTAGAGATTTCCTTTAAATATCCATTCTCCTTAAGCTTCATATCTTCTACCTCTCCATCTCCTGGAACTATCAGATGTATGTCATCTGCATAACAGTGTCCCTTTATACCAGTAGACCTCTCTGAGGGATGCATATATATATATTAAACAGCAATGGATAGAAGGATGACTCTTGTGGGATTCTCATTGATACCCTTTCTTGGTGTTGATAGTATCTCATTTATTTCCACTACCTGCTATCTGTTCATCAAGAAAGAAGCTAACCATTTCACCACTATCATCCCACCTATCCCTATTGCTTCACATCTGTCTAGAATAGATATTGTCTACAGCTAGCTGTATAGTAAGTTAGACCAGTAAGAAAGTATCACTTATAGTTTGTAGACAATTATTTCCATATGGTAAAAATAGGAATGTAGAGTTTCTTGTGATTTTGTTTTAATTTGTTAACAGAAAAATCCAGTTAACACAAACACAGTGGTTTCAATTGGGTCCTGGACACCTGGATAAAGTAAGTTGACTAAAGTCATAGAGTCAGCAGTGGGAATCTTACAGTGCTGGCTTTACAATCATGAGAAAGGTACAGTGGTATAGAGATGCTGCTGTTTCTTGTGGGTGCTACCAAGGGGTGCTGCTATGATACTTTGGGTGCCCCCTTCCTCTTTGCAACTTCAGGTGGACTCATCTGTCCAGGAAGGGTATCACTTTCCACCCTTGCGCAGGGCACCCTCAGCATCTAAAGCCAACCTCAGCATCTAAAGCCAAATGAATAAATAAAAATAAAAACCCTGGAGTCTTGAGCTCTTGGTCCAGGGCTTCCCTTAGTCAGTCCAGTGGCTTGACCTCTAGCCCTCTCCTCTCTTAGAAAAGGGCCAACAAGCTGTTACAGTGACAATGAGATGTAGATCTTTAAAGGGTGGTTACTTCATAGTGCATGTGTGTGTGTGTTAGTTGTGGAAAATAGCAAAGCAAATATTTAAAGTCATAAGTAGCAAAGCCACTTCTACACAATATAAGTGGCAATTAGAGTAAAATGATTAATGTGTCTTTCAAAATACAGATTTCATGTAATTCCTGAGGCAGTGGTAATGAACTCTCTAATGAAGAGAGCTCTGTAGTTACTGTCAACAGCAAAAGATAATGGATATGGGCAAGACAACAGAAATAGTTCAGAAATGGTTCCATCCTACTGTTCTGGAAGCAGTCCATATCTTCTAAGCCTGGAAATGTTAGGTTTGGAATTATAGCTGACAAACTGGAGAAATGAAAGATTACCATGTTTATAAAATACATCCAGGCTTACAATGATCTCCAAAAATATCTGTGGCTTGAGATACATTCTAGGTATAGTAACACAGCGGAATGGAGGAGTAGCCTAATGGTTAGATCACTGGCTTGGGGAGTCAAGAGACCAGGGTTCAGTTCCCATTGACATTCCTTGTGTGGCCTTGGGCAGGTCACTTCACCCTCCATTGCCTCAGAAGAATCCAAGTTCAATGTCCCTGTTTAATGTACATTGCCAAGTTTAAGTTACAATGTAAACCACTTTGACTAAAATGATAAAGCAGTATAAAAAGCCTATGAAATATCTTTTTTTGTTATCTTTATTAGATTTTCGATATACCATTCAGGCAGAGCATTAGAGTGGATCACACAATATAATATTGGCTACATAGAAAGAAGAAGGAAAAGCACCCCATTGTCAATAGGAAAGCAGAATAGACTAGCAAGTTCCAGCAGGGGACAGGTAGAGAGAGAGAGAAGTATAAACAAAGACTAAACAGCGAGAGAAGGGAATCAGGGGGGGAGCTGAGTGGTAGGAGGTGGGAGGTCAAAGGCTGTGTGAAAGAGGTGGGTCTTGAGCATGGATTAAATTTTACAAAGGAGGATTCTGAACGGGGTGGGGGGGGGGGGGGTAAGGAGTTCCAAAGGGCAGGACCCAGAAAAAAGAAAGCAGAATGGCGGGTGAATTCAAGGCAAGCATGAGAGGGGGAAGGAAGAACCAGGCAATGAGAGTGGAGAGACCTGAGAAGATGATATGGGTTGTGAGGTTGCAAGAGATCCGAGTGATATTGGGGAAGACTGGTGTGAAGTGTTTTCTGAACAAGAGTAAGCATTTTATAGTCAATGCAGTATTTGAGTAGCAGCCAGTGCAGCCAGAAGAGGACGAGGAATGATGTGATCTGAACGAGTGGAGTGGGTGAAAATCTGGGTTGCCGTGTTTTGAAGGAGCTGAAGGCGCTGGAGTTGAAAGAGGGGGAGACCGGCCAGGGCAACGTTGCAGTAGTCGAATTTGGGGGTGACTAGGGACAACGTGAGGGTTGTGAGTGAGGGAAGGGAGAGGAATGGGCGCACTGCACAGATCTGTCAAAGAGCAGCAAAAGAACAGCAGACAATGGTGGAAATGTGCTCATGAAAATAAATAAACAAAAACTGGAAACAACATAAGCACTGGCAAGTTAGATGCAAGACACTGATAAGTCAGGCAAAGAGAGAATTTGAAAAAAAAAGCTTGCTGTGGAAGCAAAAACACATCATAAAAACTTTTTTTAAGTACATTCAGAGCAAAAAAACCTGAGAGAGTCAATTGGACCATTGGATGATAGAAGGGTAAAAAGGACACAAAGAGGGGACAAGGCAAGAGCGGAGAGACTAAATGAATTCATTGCTTCAGTCTTTACTGAAAAAGATGTAGGGAAGTTACCCATGCCTGAAATGGTATTTAAAACTGATGCAGCAGAAGAATTAAAAGAAATATCAATAAACCGGGAAGATGTATTACAACTATTTGATAAACTGAAGAGTAGCAAATCATCTGGACCAGAAGGTATATATCCAAGGGTGTTGAAAGTACTGAAATATAAGATTGCAGACCTATTATTACTAATCTGTGAACTATCATTAAAATCATCAGTAATACCTGAAGAATGGAGGATAGCCAATGTAATGCCAGTTTTTAAAAAGGGTTCCAGGGGTGATCTGGGAAACTACAGACTGGTAAGCCTGGCATTAATATTGGGAAAAATAGTAGAAACCATTATTAAGAACAAAATTTCTGTACAAGTAGATAGCCAACATGGCTTTAGCCAGGGAAGGTCTTGTCTTACTAATTTTTTTTGAAGGTGTAAATAAACAGGTAGACAAAGGTGGGTCTGGATTTTCAGAAAGCCTTTGACAAGGTCCCTCATGAGAGACTCTTGGCGAAATTAAGAAGTCATGGGATAGGAGGCAGTGTACAATTGTGGATCAAGAATTGGTTGAAAGATAGAAAGCAGAGGGTAGGGCTAAATGACCTGTTTTCCAAATGGAGAAAGGTGAATAGTGGAGTACCCCAGGGATCTGTGCTGGGTCCGCTGCTTTTTAACATATTCGTAAATGACCTGGAAATGGGAATAATGACTGAGGTAATCAAATTTGTAGATGGCACAAAATTAATCAAAGTTGATAAAACCCAAGAGGATTGTAAAAAATTGCAAGAGGACCTTAATAAATTGAAAGGCTGTATTTTCAAATGGCAGATGAAATTTAATGTGGACAAATGCAAAGTTATGCACCTAGGAAAGGACAACTCAAACTATGGTTACACAATGCAAGGTTTCACATTAGGAACCACCACCCAGGAAAAAGATTTAGGTGTCATCGTGGATAACATGTTGAAGCCCTCTGCCCAGTGTGCAGCGGCGGCCAAGAAAGCAAATAGAATGCTAGGTATGATAAGGAAAGGAATGGAGAATAAAACAAAGGATATTATAATGCCTCTGTATTGTTCCATGGTGCGACCGCACCTCAAATGTTGTGTGCAATTCTGGTCGCCATATCTTAAAAAGGATATAGCGTTATTAGAAAAGGTTCAGAGAAGAGCCACCAAAATGGTAAAGAGGATGGAAGGATGTCCCTATGAGAAGATGCTAAAAATGTTAGTGCTCTTCAACCTGGAAAAGAGACAGCTGAGGGGAGATATGATAGAGGTCTATAAATTAATGAATGGAGTAAAGCACGTAAACATAGATTGGTTGTTTACGCCAATCAAAAGTAGAAAGACTAGGGCACATGCAATGAAGCTACTGTGTAACCCATTTAAGACTAATAAGAGAAAATATTTTTTCACTCAACGCATAATCAAACTCTGGAATTTGTTACCGAAGGATGTAGTAAAAGCTGTTAGTGTAGCAGGGTTTAAAAAAAGATTTGGACAAGTTCCTGGAGGAAAGGTCCATAAACCATTATTAAAGGGGACCCGGGATATTACTGCTTGACCCAATACCAGCATTGTGGAACCTATATCTTCTGGGGAAACTGCTAGGTACTTGTAAACTAGATTGGCTACTGTTTGAAACAGGATACTGGGCTTGATGGATCTTGGTCTGACCCAGTATGGCATATCTTATGTTCTTAGATGATGGAGGAAAAGATAATTTGCCCATCCAGTCCACCCTTATAGG
Source organism: Ichthyophis bannanicus (assembly GCA_033557465.1). Classification (NCBI taxonomy): domain Eukaryota; kingdom Metazoa; phylum Chordata; class Amphibia; order Gymnophiona; family Ichthyophiidae; genus Ichthyophis; species Ichthyophis bannanicus. The sequence continues at coordinate 208,059,369 of CM066043.1, read as the reverse complement.
ATATATGCCAGCTGTGGAATTTGGACCACTTGTCAAATATTTCTCATAAGAACATAAGATATGCCATACTGAGTCAGACCAATGTCCATCAAGCCCAGTATCCTGTTTCCAAAAGTGGCCAATCTAGGTCATACGTACCTAGCAGTATCCCCAAGAGACACAGGTTCCACAATGCTTGTATTGGGTCAAGCATTGATATCCTGGGTCCCTTCTTAATAATGGTTTATGGACCTTTCCTCCAGGAACTTGTCCAAACCTTTTTTAAACCCAGCTACACTAACAGCTCTTTCTACATTCTCCATGTCCAAGGACATTTTTATTTTCTTTCTCATTGTTCCCCCTCATCATGGGTAGATGAGCATTAAGATCCCGTACTTAATCCAACAGCTAATCTAATTGTCTACCAACACTGGTGAGGTTGTTGCTTGAACACCTAATCTCCTAAATCCATGTGGCTTTGCTAGACAGTATCTGTCACAGAGTAGGCCATATGACAAGGACCATTTGACCCTTCCAGTTCACTGTGCCTTATTCCTACAGGAAAGAGCACAGACCTCCTTTTCGGCTACTCACCACCAGGGATTATCTATGCTTATCATAGGCTTTTTTGAATTCTATTACTTATTTTTGTCTTCTCTAGGAGTCTGCCCCCTGGATCCTCATACTGTGGTCTTTTATTCTAGAGTTTTCTTTCTCCTGAAAAGGTTTCTTGTTGTACATTGATACTATTGAGATGTTTCACTGTTTCTATCTTTTCCCTCCTGTCTTTCTTCTCTTTCGGGTTTTATGTATTTAGGTCCTTAAATCTTATTTCTTAGGGCTCCGGTTGCAGACCCAGCACCATTTTGGTAGCCCTTTTGTAGACTGCATCTACCTTGTCTATTTTGGACAATATATTCTCCAGACTTGCATGTGAGAGCTCACCAGTGACACGTACAATGGCATTATCACCTCCTTTCCTCTCTTTTGGATATGTATCACTATCTCAACCTCTACGGTGTACAGCCTCATTGGATTTCTGCACCCCAAATGTACTACACTTTTATGCATTTAATCTTTATTGCAAGCACTCCATCATTCATTTCTCATTGGTGTCATCTGCAGAAGGGCACACCTTTCCTTTCAGCCCCTCCACGATATCACTCACATAGATGAAATATCTTTTCCAAATGAATTCACTGAGTACCTGAAACTTCTTTGTTATTATAGGAAATCTTTAAGTGAACTTCTTACAGTATTTGTATGCTTCATTGTGATTAATTTATTGTATTACTTGTAACTAATTTTTAGCGCATGGCAGTAAACATTGTCTGCTGCCTGACACTCCTACGATTCAGCTGTCCCGTGCATAAAAAGACGATGGAGCCCGAGGAATGATTTTTTAATGCCTTCTCTCCCTTCGCCCTCCTACACTGCAGACATGAATTTTGCAGCTTGCAGGAGACAGTGCTGCTTGCCACAACTTGACAAAGTTGATGGTACGGTTTTATACAGGATGTTGCTGCTTTTGCAGATGAAGGTTCACAGCCCTGCAGGTGGAGTTTCTATCAGATTTAATTAAGTGAAGGTCATGGCCCTGCAGTGAGCTAGAGCTACAGTAACCCCTGCCTGCACCTCTCAGGGCAGAAAGAGGCAGATCATCCACGTTTGATAAGGGAAAAACGCCTGGCCTACCAAGGAGCTGCGAAAGCTCAAGAAAAGAAAGGGCTGGGGGGAGGGGTAAGTAATGAGAGAAGAAGCAGAGGAGGGCAGCCTGGGACACAGCCAATTCTACTGTGCTGTATAGAAAGGCAAACCAGAGTGTTTAGGCTGGCAAGGATTCAGCAGCAAGGCCACAGGAGTTCAGGCACAACAACACCAGGCTCCTAGATTAGGCTCCAGTACAGTCTCAATAATAAAGATTTAAATTCAGAAATAGTCAAGGGCTCTGCTGAGCCGTGAAAATGAAGACCTCAGAGGGAAAAGGGGTGTTAACGGTCTCAAGGTTTCAAAGCATTAACCGGATCAAACCCACTGCATTTCCAATTAATTTCAAACACTGGAAAGGCACGATTAAATATAAATTTGAAAAATGTACCATTAATGACTTTGTCCTTGGGAGATATAAAGTCTGAGTGTTCAAAATGAAGGCAACCATAGGGGTTTAATTGAGAAAACATAGCGTAGGAATGTATCAGAGAGGCCTTTGCTCTTTCTCTCACTATGTCACAAAGAGCGACTGGCTTCTCCGTGTTTTTCTCTTTCAATTAGTTCTAGTCTCTAGAACCCTGGAGTAAGCGGAGTTACTTACCTGTAACATGAGTTCTCCGTGGACAGCAGGATAAGTCAGCCACACTTGGTGATGTCATCTGACGGCGCCGAGACGGAAGTACTCTCTATAGCTCAGAAGGGCTTTTCGCCCTTCTGAGCATGGGCCAACTGGACCCACCCCCTGCCCGCCCCTAGCTAGCCAGTACGTCACTAGCTGAGCCCTATTTGCCGCTAGGAGGCGGGCACAAGACGGAGGCCGACCCCTTCCCAGGGGAGGTGGGTGGGTATGTGTGGTTGACTTATCCTGCTGTCCACGGAGAACTCATGTTACAGGTAAGTAACTCTGCTTTCTCCTAGGACAAGCAGGATGAGTCAGCCACACTTGGTGCCTCCCAAGCTGCCATGTGCTGTGGTAGATGGAGGAAGGCCGAGACAAACTTTAGGGCTAGCATGCGTCCTTGTGGTACCGCATGTAGCAACCAGAGCCTGTAGGCATGAACCTGTAGGCCTGTAGTGGTGATGGACCGCATGTAGCAACCAGAGCCTGTGCCTGTAGGCGTGAACCTGTAGACCTGTAGTGGTGAGGCACGTATGTGCAGTAGCAGTGTTGTGAAGAGTGCAGCTACACCGTATGATTGTAAGGCACACCTGTGCAATAACAGAGATGCAGGCACATCGAGTAGTGCGGGAGACACTGCAATGAAGAAGCGACGGCATCAATATAAGAGAGGTGTATAAGAGAGGCTTCTCTTTTTCACTTCTCTTTATTTTATTTTTTTTTTTTTAGTGTAGTCAACTCTGGGATTTGTTACCGGAAGATGTTGTAAAAGCTGTTAGCGTAGCAGAGACTGGAAAATCGCTGCTTGGCCCAATACAAGCATTGGGGGACCTGTGTCTTTGGGGAGACATGACCTAGGTTGGACAATGGCTGGGCTTGATAGGTCTCGATCTGACCCAGTATGGCCTGTCTTACGGTCTATGGTATCAGCGAGGTGATTGCTGCGTGCAGGGATAGCACGGTAGCATTGGCTGTGCTACAAGAGAGGTACGAGGTTGATCCTGGCAGTCCAGATTGTTGGGGCTGCCTGGCCGACAAGGCATAAGAGCAAGGACATGGAGCCTCCAGCGATGACATAATGATCTGGAGTTCACCATGGCTTCTATTTATGAGTCTGTGCATTGTTTGAAGTTAGTGTCCCTGACTACAAACAACTAAAGCAGTGCAGAGGGAGTCTGTCTGCTCAAAGAGTTCTGGGACATGGTCTGTTTGGTCAGCCTGGAAGGCTGGCAGACAACCAGGCTTCTCTTTAAGCCTGGTCATCAAGAACTTCCGACCTTATACTTCTCGATACGGTTACTGCATGAAGTGTATGAATTACCGCTAGTGTACTTGGACAGTGTGTACCGGTGCCTGGGTGATGTGGTAGTCCCTGTTGCGAGGTCCTCTTGGCATTGCAGACATGTGCTACATGGGCAGGATGCAGGGAGGCGCTCTGGGGATGCGTGTATCTTGTGCACGCCCCTGGCATGGCTTGTGCCCCTGCTGCTTGCAGGAGGAGTCCCCAGGGGTGTGTTCCACTGGGACTGGGCAGCCAGGCTCATGCACTGTTCAGTGTATGGATACACAAAGAGCAAGAGCGAGTGATGAACACAAGGTGCTTTAATAATGTACCCCAACGCGTTTCGGCGAACGCCTTCTTCAGGGGGAGATTGCCGCTTACAACAAGAAAATAAATAAACATGTTTAAAAAACATATTTACAAATGATTAAAAAACATAATTAAAACAAAATTAAAACGAAGGGCATCACATTGAAATATGCAATTTAATTTTGTTTTAATTATGTTTTTTAATCATTTGTAAATATGTTTTTTAAACATGTTTATTTATTTTCTTGTTGTAAGCGGCAATCTCCCCCTGAAGAAGGCGTTCGCCGAAACGCGTTGGGGTACATTATTAAAGCACCTTGTGTTCATCACTCGCTCTTGCTCTCTGTGTATCCTTGGTTGTCTTTGCAAGAGCGGTCCGCTCTTTCTTGTGCCTGACCTGTTCAGTGTATGTCCAGGGTGTACGGTAGCGTAGGGCTGTGAGCTTTCCCGAGCAGTCATGTGAAAACTTCCTTGGAGATCTATTCTGGATCATTATGTCATCGCTGGAGGCTCCCACTCGGCATTGGGACTGCGTGTTGGTGGGAGCCACATCAGCCATTGCGCTGGGACTGCTTGTTGGTGGGAGCCACAGTAGCTGTTCAGTCATGGTGTAGTAGCCGTTCAGTCGTGGTGCCTAGGTGGGTAGAAGACCACAGGGTCAGGTCTGGATCACGACCTGTCAACAGGGTCAGGCGCTTGGGGGAGAAGGCACTGGGATGGGTACTGGACGCACTTCCTGTTCCCCACGTGGTGAGCAGATCTATTTGTGGTCCACCCCACTGATGGAGGGCGCCTAGGGGTTGAGCTCCTACATGATTCCGAGGGGAAGGAATGCCTGGAGCATCCATAATTCCCCGATAGGGCTCTCGGCCAAGTTTTGAACCTGTGACCCGTAGGTCGGATGCACCTGCCTTTGCGCATGCTGAGTCAGAGTGCTGCCCAAGAGTTGATCATAAGGACATTCCAGACTGGAGATCCCAGGCTGGCCATGGGCCTGTCACTCTGCCTACATGCACCCCGTGACATTAGGTTTAGTGCCACAGAGCTTACTGGGGCCGTGTGCTCTCTGCAGGGTGGAGAAGGAGACCTACATCACAAAGATGATGATGACGGTTACTGGGGATGGCTTGGGTATTGAGATGGTCCACCCGAAGGTTTAAGGGGTAACAGGCGGGCCTGTTTTGCTGGATCACAGCATAGGGCTCCGGAGATGGCCAGGCAGAGGTGAGTAGTGGAGGGCTCATCTAGGCGTGAGAAGGCCGATACCCTTTCCACCGAGGTGAGCTGCTGTTACATGGTTTTGCAGGCACAGCGTGGGTCCCTCTGCCCAGACGGAGTCTGAAAGGGTGGGGATCCCGTGGGTTTTTTTTTTTTTTTTTTTTTTGAGTGCACAGGTGCAGATGTCATGAATGTTCATGCCTGCAGGCAATCCCGGGCTGAAGTAAGGACCTGTGTTGCAGGGTCCACAGTTGGGATTTGAATCTGTCACCTTCTATTCGAGGACAAATTGACTAGTTATACTGTACCACAATGTTACTGCACCACACTGTTGCCACGGCTTATTTTTGCCATGAGGGGTGCGTCTCATCCACATATGGTGAACTGCCAAGTCTTCCATTGTAGGCTGTTCTTTAGAGGCTACAAGGGGAGCAGCTCACCCATGTCTCTTGGTAGGGAGTTGACCCCTTAGTCTGTGCATTCTTGTTACAGATGTGAAGCCTCCTACCTTTTCTCGATTGTAATCCTTCATGCAAGCTCTGAGCATCATCCAAATGGGGTCTGACCGGTGGCACTGCCCCTTTGTTTGTTGAGACTGCTATCCACTTTGTGTTAGTGGGTGGAGATCCACACATGTGGCTGGATGAGGGCCATGCGCCTTTCTTTAGAGGCAAGTAGGGGGTCGGGTGAATGTGAGGTGCTGGTGAGCTACTGACGTGCTGTAGCTTCAGCTGTGCAGCTGTGGAAATATAGGGACATGGTCTGCAGGAGCCCCAGTTGGGACTTGAACCTGTGACCTACTGCCACTGAACACACTGGCTTTGTGTACTGCACCAAACTGTTGCCACTGATGTAGGATGTCGGGTGGTTGCCTTGTGTTGGGGCACTTCCTCAGGGCTGGCTGTGCCCCCATGGCCCTTGCTTCTGTTGTGGCCCTTGCTTCTGTCCTGGGTCCCTAAGGTAGACCAGAACCAGTTTGAAGGGGAGCTGTATGCGGAAGCAAGAAGTAGTGCAAAAGCGCAGAGGTGCCAAGCGTCAGATGGTTGCAGTCTGTACTGCAGTAAGGAAAGCCCCCACTGGCTTCATTTCTCACGGTCGGAGCCATGTGACTGGAGATGGATGACACACTTTCCTTGGAGGCCATTAGGAGTGCTTGGGTCGAACTGGTACACTGAAGAGCCCAAACACAGCTCATAGACAGCACTACCAAACCACTGAGCCAACTTGGGATCATGCGCTTGGATACCTGGGCGGTGCCTCAGCCAGATAGGCATGGAAGTGCCACATGTGCAGCGTCATTTTTGCATCTCCTGTGGAAGATTGAGGTGAAAACGTCTCCTTTTTCTCTTGGTTAGGGATGGCATGAGGTCCATTCATGTCTACCCTTCCCGTGGAGTCTGGTGTTATGAGGCCAAATTAACCCGTACGGGGATCAGGTACCGGGAGAAGATAGACGGAGAACGGAAAGGCCATGGCCTGCAGCCATCCAGGACATAAAACATAGTATAAGAAGGCAGATTTGCTGAAGGAACAGGCTGTGTACAAGGACAGTACCTGACCCATCCTAGCAGCCCCTGGAGTGTAGGGTAACTGGAGAGGGAGGCTTGCATGAAGCGGTGACTGCCTGCTGAAGAGGTTTTGCTGACTTCGGGGAGCCAAGTCGTGCGTAATGTTTAGGATACTCCCGCTGTTGTCCTGGATCTCCCCGCTGTTGTCCTGGATCCCAATGCTGATAGGGACCAGTCAGGCGTGGAGGGGGGAGCCCGCACGTGTTGCGATCCAGGACTGGGAAAGGACGTGCTCGCCATCATCGGATGTAGGGCGACAGCCGAAGGAGGCACAGGGCAGAGTTGGACGCCAACCTTGCTTCCCTCGCGACTCCGCCTGATCAGGGAAGCCAACCGTGTTTCCCCGGCGACTCCGCCTGATCGGCATCCCGGCGCCGAGCACAAAGTGATGAGGGCGGGGAGGAGTGTGGTGTCGCTTGCTCTAGGCTACTCGGCGGTCCCGATGGTGCTCTAGGCTACTCCTCCACTCCGTCATGCAAGAGGCCCCGCAGGGGTGCTGTGCTCGGTTGTGATCCGTGAGGCGGTGAGGGGAGGGGCTGCTTACTCACTGCCGAGCTGCTGTATCGCTGCCAAGCTGGGATTGGGAGTTCACCTCGGTGCCCGTGCATGGAGTGATGCCCCCAATGGCGCTGTGGTTTCTGCTGTGCGCAGCCTCCGGAGGTCCAACACTATGAGGAGGGGTGAAGGGGATCCTCATTGGAGCACCGATGTGCACCGACAGACTTATTTTTGCCCCGGCAGCCTTATCTTCGGCCGGTAGGCTCCTCCTTGGCACCACTGGGCTCCTCTGCTCTGGCAGTCTTTCCACTCCAACAGTCTTCCTTTGGCCGGCAGGCTCCTCCCACGCCACTGGCAATCGCTCTGACACTACTGGCAATCGCTGCATCGTTCTGACACTGATCCCAGTGCCACGAGGAGGATCCTTTTCGGCAGATGTTCGGTCGGCCCAGCGCTGTTAGGAGGCGTTCCAGCGTCGGCATCACAGGTGCAGGACAGGTCAGTTTCAGTCAAGAAGCTTCAACCAATGGTGGAGGGCTAAGTTTGGCATCAGCCAATGGCGCAGTGGGGCGGGGTTAGGCTCAGCCCAGCCAATGGTGCTGAGGGGCGGGGTTTCTGGTGCCGAGGGGTGGAGTTTCGCTACAGCCAATGGCGCTGTGGGGCGCAGTTAGAAATTGCTGACCTGACCTCTGGAATATGGGCAGCACGGCTGGACAAGATGGCCACCCCCATGGTCCACACATGTGAGGAGGATCCGGGCGTGACAGCGGAGCAGAGGAAGGCTAGCCAGGGACGGAGGCCTTCTTAGGCATGTCCCGGGCTGCCGCGAGGGCTACTTTCTGTGAGCTTCCTTCTCCAAGTCCTTTTCTCTGGGATCCTTCTGCCATTGGAAAGAGAGAGGTAGGAGACTGGCCGGGAACGGAGGCCTATTAGGCAAGTCCTGGGCTGCCATGGGCTACTGCTGCCTGGGAGCTTTTGCTTCTTTTCCCAGCCCCATTTCTTTTGGAATCCTCTGCTTCTGCTCTCATATCATTGCTCTTCCTGGAGCAGGAGTTCTTCTTGAATTCTGGGTTTCTGATATATATATATATATTTTTTTTTGTAGAAATCTAGAAAAGAAAGCATCAGAGACAGTGTTATAATTTCAGAACGAAGAGTAAATAAGGAGGATGATTTCCTCTTTCTTCAGATGGTAATTTTTGTTGGAGAGTAGAGAGGTCCGTCTTGCTGGCAAGGCGGAAGAAGTGAAAACTGGCTAGCTAGGGGTGGGCAGGGGGTGGGGCCAGTTGGCCCATGCTCAGTAGGGCAAAAAGCCCTTCTGAGCTATAGAGAGTACTTCCGTCTCGGCGCCGTCGGATGACGTCACCAAGTGTGGCTGACTCATCCTGCTTGTCCTAGGAGAAAACCGAGTTACTTACCTGTAACGTGAGTTCTCCAGGGACAGCAGGATAAGTCAGCCACAAGTGGTGGTGACGTCATCCGACGGAGCCTAAGACGGAAGTACTCTCATTAGCCCAGAAGGGCATGGCTAGTGGCCCCACCTCCAGAGCCGCCCCTAGCTGGTCAGAGTTTCCCCAGCTGAGCCAGTGCAAGAGCTAGGAGGCGGACAGGCTAAGGCCCCCTCTCCCCCCCGCCAGGGAGGAGGGTGGGAAAGTGTTGCTGACTTATCCTCCTGTCCCTGGAGAACTCACGTTACAGGTAAGTAACTCGGTTTTCTCCCAGGACAAGCAGGATGAGTCAGCCACAAGTGGTGCCTCCCTAGCTACACCTACAGCGGCAGGGAGGGGGCTGTCAATGAGGCAAGCCAGAGCGTAAGGTGCAACAAGAAGGTTTAATGTGCAGTTTCATGGAAACCGTGTAGACAAGTGCAACAACTAGGCAAACAATTCAAATTGTGCAAACACTCTGAACAATCCTGAAATTTTGTGCAAATACTGTGCAATTCTTATCAAACTGTGCAATACTCAGAGCAATCATTAGAGAACAAAACGCCAACAAGGGCGAAACAGTTCCTTTCAGACAGAGTCCATTGTGCTTGTTGCCGCAGACAGTACAGCAAGGCCAAACGCGGAGCCGCTCTGATTTGTCATGTCCAGACAGTAGTGTTTTTGGAAGGTCTGGATCGAGGCCCATGTGGCCGCTCTGCAGATGTCAGGGACTGGAATGGAGCGCAGGTTGGTGATGGTGGCGGCCAACACCCGCAAATGGTGAGCCCTGATCCCTGAGGTAGGAGGTGCTCCCGCTCTCGACAAGCACAGGGAGATGCAAGAGGAGATCCAGATGGACAGGGTACGCTTGGATACTGGGCGCCCGGGTCTGTTAGGATCGTATGAGACGAAGAGCTGTGAGCCTTTCCTTAAGGATGAAGTCCGCTCCAGATAGCATCGTAGCGCTCTAACACAGTCTAGGGTATGCAGGCGCTGTCGCTCTGGGTCAGAGTGTGTCCCCGGTAGGAAACAGGGTAATTCGATGGTCTGATTGATATGGAAGGCAGTGGCCACCTTGGGGACAAACTTGGGGTGTGTTCGCAGGCAGGCCCGGTCCTGGTGAAGTATGGTATAAGGCGGGTGGGCTACCAAGGCGTGTAGCTCGGAGATCCGTCTGGCTGAAGTTATAGCAATGAGAAATAGTGTTTTCCAAGAGACGAACTTCAGGTCAGCGTGCTGCAGCGGTTCAAAGGGCTCACCGGTGAGCTGGTCGAGGACGATGTTGAGGTCCCATGGGGGCACAGGTTCGCGGACCGGGGGATGCAGGTTGGTCAGACCTTTCATGAAGCGAACTACCAGAGGTAGAGTTGCTATCGACGCGTCACCTGCTCGGTGGTGGAAAGCCGCTATGGCCGCTAAGTGGACCTTGATGGACTGGGTCTTCAGGCCCAGTGCTGAGAGAGAGGTGAGGTATTGGAGGAGCAGGGGCACCGGGCATGAGAAGGGGTCCAGACTTCGGGATGCGCACCAGATGCTAAAACGGTGCCATTTGAGGCTGTAGGCTTTCCTGGTGGAAGGGCGTCGAGACGCCAGAATGACTTGCTGGACCTCTGCTGGGAGATTGAATGGGGCGAGGGTCAGCCTTTCAGTTTCCATGCAGTTAGCGATAGCATCTGCAGGCTGGGATGTAGGAGGGCTCCGTTGTCCTGTGAGAGTAAGTCTGGTCTCAATGGGAGATGGATGGGGGGTTCCAGCGCTAGGCGGGGCAGGTAGGGGAACCAGATTTGCCTGGGCCAGTAGGGAACTACCAGGATGGCCAACGCTTTGTCCCTGATCAGCTGTTGAATTGTCCGAGCAACTACGGGGTGGGGGGGAAGGCGTAGACAAGAGGCCACTGGCTCCAGGTCACGTCGAAGGTGTCCGCCGCTATTCTGTGTGGCACAGGCCGCTTGGAGCAGAAAAGGCGGCATTTGGAGTTCTCTTGTGACGCAAAGAGGTCGATCAGCGGGTGGCCCCATCTCGCGAAGAGGGACGATGACACCTCTTCGTGGAGTGTCCATTCGTGGGGGTTCAATTGTCTGCTGAGCCGGTCAGCAATGACATGCTCCTCCCCCGGCAGGTAGCAGGCTTGGAGGCTGCACCTGTAAGAGAGGGCCAGGTGCCAAGTGCGTAGGACTTCTCTGCACAGAGGTCATGATCCAGTGCCCCCTTGCTTGTTTATGTAGAACATAGTTACTTGATTGTCTGTCTGAATCTTGACAGTTCTTCCCTTTATGAGCTCCCGAAAAGCCTGAAGTGCGTGGCGGACAGCTCTGAGCTCGAGGATGTTGCTGTGAATGTCTCTCTCAGAAGTCAACCACAAGCCCTGCGTGTGAGTGCCAGCGCAATGGGCTCCCCAACCTAGAGCTGATGCATCTGTGGTCACTGTGACCTGGTGCGCCGGAAGCTGGAGGCGTCTGCCCTGAGACAAGTGTTTCGAGTGAGTCCACCAGCGAATTGCCTTGGCCACCGTGGGATCGATGGGAATCATGGCGGACAGGGGCTGTGAATGCTGGCACCAATGAGAGCGGAGGTGCCATTGAAGGGCTCGCATGTGCAACCTCGCAAGGGGGAGGACATGGGTGGTAGCTGCCATGTGCCCCAGGAGGCGAAGAATGGTTCTTGCCGTCGAGCGTGATGAGCTGATGACTTGAAGGGCAAGATTGATGTGGTGTGCCTTCTGCTCAGGGGAAGAAAGGCCTTGGCTTGAGTAGTGTCTATGTAGGCCCCAATGAATTCCAGCCTCTGGACTGGGGTGAGGCGAGACTTCGCATAGTTGATCAGAAAGCCCAAGGAGGCGAGCAGTGCCGTGGCCTTCTTGACCGCCCTCTAAAGCTCTGAGGGGGAGGGGGCAGAGAATAGCCAATCGTCCAGGTAGGGGAACACAATTACCCCGGCTTTGCGCAGATGCGCAGCCGCCACTGCTACACACTTTGTGAAAACTCTGGGGGCAGGAGAGAGGCTGAAGGGAAGGACTCTGTATTGGTAGTGACTGCCCGCTACCTGGAAACGCAGGAATTTCCTGTGGTGAGGATGAATGGTAACGTGAGTGTAGGCATCTTGGAGATCCAAGGAGGCCAGCCACTGATTGGGTTGGATGAGGGGTAGAATGGATGAGAGCGAGTGCATCCTGAATTTCTCCTTCGTTATGTGCCTGTTGAGGTCCCGGAGGTCGAGGATGGGTCGAACACCCCTCGACTTCTTGGGGACGAGAAAGTACCTGGAGTAAAATCCCAAGTTGATTTCGCTGGGGGGACCGGCTCGATGGCCTTGGCCTTCAGGAGGGATACTATCTCCGAGGTCATAGGAGCAAGATGTTGCGGGGGGACCTTGTTCGGAGGAAGGGAGCGTTGAAGTGGAGTTGAGGAAAATTGTATGCGGTAGCCCTGTTTGATAATAGTGAGCACCCAATGGTCTGTTGTTATCTCCCAGGAGTGCTGGAAAGCTGACAACCATCCCCCGGCCGGCGGTTGCAGGCCGGGCTGCGAGTCAAAAACTAGGGTTGGCTTTCACGGAGGCGGGCACAGACTTCTTTTGTGCATGCTCCCGCTGTCGCGGCTTCTGTCTGTAAGTTTGATGGTAAGGCTGTTGTTTGTATTTGGGCTGTTGCCACTTTCGATAATAGTTGTTGTTTTTGTGAGCTGAGGAGTATTGGGAGTCTCCTTTACGGTAGGAACGAGGGCGGTCTGTACATTCCTCGAGGGTTTGAAGCGTGGTGCAACATTCACGCATGTCATTCACCGTGTCCTTAACCTTGTCGCCGAAAAGTGAGTCTCCGGTGCAGGGGGTGTCCGCGATCTTGTCGTGTGAATCAGTTCGTAAGCCTGAGGCCTTGAGCCAGGCAAGCCGGTGTGCAGAGATGGCAGTCCCAGCAATTCTGACGGCTGTTTCAAAGGCGTCGTTGGCCGCCCGACCGTGGTGCTTGGTACAGTCCTCGAGGTCTGCCAGGGCAGAGTTCAGGGCTGGAGGAGCTTCAGTTAGTTGGGTGATGGCGGATTTGATGTTGGCCACCAGTGAGTCCTGGTAAATGGCATGCTGGAATTGGTGTGCCGCGATCCGTGCGTTTAGCATGGCCCCTTGGTAAACGCGCTTCGCCACGTCGTCCAGTAGCTTGTTGTCTTTCCCTGGAGGCACGTTGGGGGAGCTACGTGAGGATTTGGAGCGCTTGAGGGCAGACTCAACCACAATGGATTGATGAGGTAGCTGTTGTTTGTCGAAGCCGGGCATGGGTTGGATCACGTACTTAAGATCCAGTCTGCGCGGGCAGGGATGGTTGGATGCGGGGGTCTGCCATATCTTGGAGAGGTTGTCTCTGAGAAGTTGGTGGATAGGCAGAGAAGTAGTCGTCTTGGGTGTGTCGACAAACTTGAGCGCATTTTGAACTTCAACTCGTTGGTCCGTGTCATCCGTTGATGTGATAGATAGGGAGGAGAGGACTTTACGCACATATTTGTAGTAGGTTAGGTCCTCGGGAGGGTTGGATTGATCCAGAGGGCTGTCGGCAGCAGGAATGGAGAGAGAGTCACTGTGGGATAGAGCCTCAGGCTGCAACACCTCCACAGTGCCGTCCCTCATAGGAGGAGGAGGGGCATCAACCCCTGCAGGAAGAACGGAGGCTGCCTGAGCAACCTCTGGTGTAGGCACAGCAGGCTGGGACAGGGTCTGAGGCAGCCGCTGGGAGGCAAGATTCGAGATAGTGGAGGCCCATTGCTGCAACATGTCATTGAGGAGGTTTAGGGTATCAGGAACCTGATGCTGTGGAGCGTGATGCAGCTCAATATGTTCCTGAGAAGGAGAAGAGAGACCAGAGAGGAGAGAGATGTCCCCCTCATGGGAATAGAGGCTACAGTCCGAGGAGCTGGAAGAGTTGGAGGACTTACGTGCTCTCCTGTGGTCAGAGGAACTGCTGGAGGAGCTGCTGCGGCTGTCTGAGCCATCCTCGGAGCTGCCACGTCGGTGCCGTGTCTTGTGTCGATTGGCACTGTGTGAGCTGCTCCTGCTCCATTTTCTTTTATTTCGGCGCTGAAGGGGACAGCTGGAGCAGCGGTAGCGGCTCCTGCCACGATGACTTAAGCAGCGCTTGGAAGCTCCCCGCTTGCTTCGGGAGCCTCTGCGCCTGCCGGATGAGTTCCTCGAATGTTTACTGCGCTGTTGATGATGTCTGGGGCTGTCTTCAGCGCTGTGCCGAGCGCAGGAGGGAGTTGGAGCCGGCAAACCGGAACCCGTAAGTGCAGCAGCCAGAAGAGAGGAGGAGGAACGCCCGGCAGACATGGCCGCGTCCGTAGCAGGAACACACATGGCCAAAGGAGTGTCTGTTTCACAGCGGGAGATGGAGGCCGAACTCGGCACGTCTCCGGCCGGTCTAGCAGCAGAAGAAGAGCCCAGAATAGAAGCGGGGACCGCGGCCGCGGCAGCATCATGAGCAGAATCAGCCTCAGCGGAGGGAGAGAACAACTCCCGGAGGGCACGCTTGCGGGACTTGCAGGCCCAGGGAGACATACGGCCGCAAGCAGAGCAGTCTTCAATGGGGTGCTCCTTACCCAGACACCGAAGGCAAAGATGATGAGTGTCAGAATTAGCCATCTTCCTGGAGCACCCCGTACACGTTTTGAAGCCTGGTTTCTTCATTGTAGAGGTGAGGTGATGAGAGCAAAATAAAAAAAAGTCTTGCTGGCAAGGCGGAAGACGAAAATCTGACCAGCTAGGGGTGGATCTGGAGGTGGGGCCACTAGCCATGCCCAGAAGGCTAAAGCCTTCTGGGCTAATGAGAGTACTTCCGTCTTAGGCTCCGTCGGATGACGTCACCACCACTTGTGGCTGACTCATCCTGCTTGTCCTGGGAGAATCACCTTTCTCCAAAGATTCCATGTGTCAGTCTCCTTCCAAAGTTCCGAGCTTCTCCTTACCTGACCGTGATGGCACCAACAGGGTTATGAGTCAGCAGACAGTCTCTCAGTATGAGCAAGAAGGAAGAAGGTGTCGAGATACTGCAAATAAATCATTCTAATCAACTTTTTTTTTCTAGTGAGGGAATATGTAAGTGCTAATGTGTGAAAAGGAAGCTGAGTCATGCTAAAGAAATAGGCTCTGAAGAGTCACCCAAGCAGATCCTGCATTTCTGTCCTACCCTAGGACTGGAGGAACGGAAAGGAAAGGAGGGGGACAAGTGGGAGGTGAGAGGGAGACTGAAGGAGGCTCTGGCCTCATGTTAGTTCTTGTCTTCTGAAATACATTTTTGGGAGGGGAGGCAGAGGAGAAGGGAAAGTGAGTAAGACAGAGGTGCATCTGGCAGTTTCTCAGGTCTTTAGTGTGTTTACAACTTTACATCCATCCCACTTTCCCATTAAGTACAGCTCTGAGGAGAGAGGGGCATGAGGATTTCAGGCAGTTCAGTTAAACCCAAGTTCCAAATCCTAACCAGTACTTCACAATAGGATGATTCTCTACCACTTAACCTAGAGGGAAAGCAGGGAAAGATGTTATTATATGTGCTTATTGTGTTTATTTTTGCAAAGGAGTGCTTGTCTGTGATTACTTACATATGACTGCTTACATATATTTATGTGGTTGTCCTTGTGTATATGTGTAATCTTTTATCTACGCTTTTATGAGAATGTGTGTTTATGGCTATGGGTGTGTACCCATTGCAGACATGTATGTATATCTCTGGAAGAGGATGAATAAGACATTCTAGCCCATTGTTTTACTGGAGTTCTTTTCTGCATCTTGCTGTGCGTTCATCACGTTTTCCCACTATCTATGCATATTACTAGACCTTCCCAGGCAAAGGATACTGGTTCTATCATGCAGAATAGCACAACATAACTCCTGTTATTGTTGAAGTTCTGCCAAGGCTGACCCTGACTTTACTCTCATTGTTTGCCGTGGCTGAAATTAAAATTCTGCATCCTTTAAAGCAACCTTCCCGCCACGCCGCAGAGGAGCTCTCTGCCTACACTGTTGCCAGTAGTCATGACTACAAGCGCAATATTGCAGCATCTCCCCTCACCTTCACAGCACAGGCTGCACCACCCCATTCCAGCATGGATTTCAGGGACCTTTACTAGTCAAAGATGGGATTGGTTGTGTGTTTTGGTTAGTTTTTTATGCAGCATGCCTGCCAAGCTGCATGAAAGTCTTCTGCCTGTGCTGCACGCTGCAATATTGCACTTTTAGTCGCGACTGCTGGCAGCAGAATAGATAGAGAGCGCCTGCGCAGCTTGGCGGAAACATTGCTTAAACACGCAAAAAATCTCAGCTTTGATATATATATGTCCCTGAGGTCCATGCTGGAATGCAGATCACTACTAGTGTAAGATGTGCGAGGTCCTTCTTGACAGCTGGATCTAGGCAATCAAGGGGTCTTTGTTGCTGCTTAGAAAGTCCAGGTGAGCTCTTTCCTGTCCAAGCACATCAGGGAAAACACTGGGGCTGGCAGATATTTGCTGTGGTAAGCAACAGACAGATCCTGTGGGCAGCAGAAATATTCAAAATTACAGGCAAATTATGTTTGACAAAAATATTTTATTAAAGTCTTTGTAAGGGGGGGGCTGATAAGTCTCTGGCCTTGTAACAAAACAGAAAGCTGTGGGCATGCTCTGGAAGTCCGAATGATCTCTCTGCAGTTTTGTTTTATTTGGTACCGGAACTGAAGTGTTCCCATAGCTTTCTGTTTCATTACAAGGCCAGAGACTTATCAGCCCCTCCCCCTCGTAATTCCATAGTGCTCTGGTCATCCTTTATTCATTTTGGTTGGTGGTCCTCTTTTACCACGTATGCTTTTGGGTACTGCCAGTAATACCTTTTCACCCCACCCCACCCCACCCACTTCCATAAATCCATAAGGACAGTGTTGCTTCTCAGATTGTCACCTTGATAGCTATCACGTCATGCTTGGCTCATGTTCACCCCAGAACACAGGCGCTGAAACCCACTTCTGTGACACTCAATGTTATCGGCCTAGGAATGACTCTCAATTCGAAGCCAGGTCTTCCTGCAATGAACAACTGCAGTCAGGCCAAAATACCAGAAGAATAGAAAGAATTTATTGTTTACAAATAGTCTGCTGATACAGGCTAGGGGAGGAGCTGACATAGATGAATATCAACACTCCTTCCACATGGCCCTTTGCCCTGTTGGTAGCTTCTTTCTGATTTCTTGCTGCTATGCTTTGAACTGTGTTTTTGTTATTCTTACTTTTAGCTTTCTGAGCTGAAGTTGGCACTGTGAATGTGCTGTTTGAACTATCGCTGGCACTTTGATTTTACCATTCAGTCTGTGGGTGGTACATTGACTGGCAGTGTGTTGGTGCCGCTTGATCAGTGTCTACCACTGTCACTGGGACATATACCCTGTGCCTGGCAACGTGGGTGCTGCAGAACTCTGGCATTGAATGACTGCCACGTGGGCTTTGCTGTTTGAGATGTGGTTGCCCTTGTGGCTTTTCTCCATAGGCAGTGGTTCGGACTGCACCTGCCCCATCCGAGCCATGGCTGGCATGGATCATGACTTGATTCAGCTTTCAGCCAAGACAGAAAGTCCTCTCACATCCTTCTTTCCTTCAGAAGTAACCTTGCTGCAACATAGACGCAGGGGATGATATGGCTTCCTCCATTCTCTCTCCTCCTGCGTCCCATATGCAGGGCTGGCCCAAGAGTATCTGAAGCCTTAGAGAAACCTTCAGCCATGTGACTCTGCCTCCCCTCCCTGCCAAAATCCAGCATCTCCCTTTCCTTACACCCCCCAGTGCAGCTTCTCCCCTCAACTTCCTTATTCTCCCTTACCACGTCCAGCATTTTCTCTTCTCTTCACCCCCACTCCCGGGTATCCAACATCTCTCCTCCCCTACTCACCCCATAGTTCAGCATCTCTCCTCCCCTACTCACCCCATAGTTCAGCATCTCTCCTTCCCTGCTCACCCATAGTTCAGCATCTCTCCTCTCCTACTCACCCCATAGTCCAACATCTCTCCTCCCCTACTCACCCATAGTTCAGCATCTCTCCTCCCCTACTCACCCCATATTTTATTTATTTTATTTATTTATGCTTTTCTTCTATACCGCTTTTTCCCAAGATCAAAGGCGGTTTACAATTAACATAATGAACATGGTTTTACATGGAACATCGTATTTTTTCAAACTATGTACAATTAACTTTTCATGAACAATAACATGGAACATATAATTATACAAATGCTGTAACTATTTACATCAGTCAAATATTTACATTAGTCAATTATTAATCGTGGTGTTTAAGGGTTGTTTTTTCCTAAGTGTGTTGAGGTTTGTGGCTTTTTGATCTGTGGTTAAGGAGGATTTTTATGGAGGTGTGGTGAGGGGGATGGGGGGGGGGTTCATTAAGATTTATAAAGTGTTCTTTAAACAGATATGTTTTTAGTTCTTTCCGGAATGTCTGGAGATCCTTTATTTTGCGGAGGCTTAGTGGGAGTTTATTCCATAGGGTGGGGGCTGCATATGTGAATGCTCTTGAGCTTGTGGTTTTTTTGTTTTTCGAATGGATTTTTTTATGTCTAGTGAGTGGGTTGCGTTTTGTCTGCGGGTTCTATGTTCTTTTGGAGCATGTATTAGAGTGGTTAGATGTGAGGGTGATATGCCGTTGATAAGTTTAAATGTGGTTAAGAGTATTTTGTATGATATTCTACTATTTATGGGAAGCCAGTGTAGTTCGGCGAGGATGGGAGTTATGTGGTCAGTGAGGCGGGCTTTTGCTGTTACTCGAGCACAGATGTTTTGAGCTCGTTGGAGTAAGTTGGTATTTGTGAGAGGGAGGCCGATAAGTAGACTATTACAATAGTCGAAGTGTGGAGTGATGAGTGTGCTGATAACAGATCTGAAGTCACGTGTGTCTAGTATTGGTCGTAGGTGTTGAATGGTCTTAAGTTTATAGAATATGGTTTTCACGGTTTGTTTTATGTGAGGGAGCATACTAAGTGCGTGATCTATTATGATGCCTAGGTATTTTACTTCCTTTTTGATTGGGATTATTGTGTCGTTAATTGTTATTGTTTCAGGGAGAGTAGTATCTGGTTTTCTTGTTACGAACACTGCTTCAGTTTTTTTTAGGTTGATGCTGAGGTTATTATTTTCTAGCTAGGTATTTGCTTCGCTGATGCAGTCTAGTAAGTTCTGGTAGGTGGGATTATTTGTGTTTATTGGTTGAGTGAGCATGATATCATCTGCGTATATGTAGTGGTTGACTTTATGTTTTTTAAATATATTTGTGATGGGTTGAAGATACAAGTTGAAAAGGAGGGCCGATAGGGCCGAGCCCTGTGGAATACCTTGTCCTTGTACGAATGGCTCAGAGGTGTCTTGGCCTAATTTAATGCGTATCGATCGGTTTGTGATGTATGATATAAACCATTGTAGAATTGTTCCTCCTATTCCTAGGCTTAGGAGTCTGTTAATGAGTGTGTTGTGGTGGACATTGTCAAAGGCACCAGCTATATCAATGAATATGAGGATGTAACCTTGGTTGCATGTGTCAGTGCCTTTTATGAGGTCATCCATGAGTGTTATTAGCAAAGTTTCGACTCCGTGTGATGGGCGGAAGCCAAATTGGTGTGAGTCAAGTGGTGCATGTGTGTCGATAAAATCTTGTAGTTGGAGCTGTATGATTTTTTCTATTACTTTGGCAATAAACGGTATGCTGGCTATGGGCCTGTAACGCTTCCCTGCTCACCCCATAGTTCAGCATCTCTCCTCCCCTGCTCACCCCATAGTTCAACATCTCTCCTCTCCTACTCACCCCATAGTACAACATCTCTCCTCCCCTACTCACCCATAATTCAGCATCTCTCCTCCCCTACTCACCCCATAGTTCAGCATCTCTCCTCCCCTACTCACCCCATAGTCCAACATCTCTCCTCCCCTACTCACCCATAGTTCAGCATCTCTCCTCCCATACTCACCCCATAGTCCAACATCTCTCCTCCCCTACTCACCCATAGTTCAGCATCTCTCCTCCCCTACTCACCCATAGTCCAACATCTCTCCTCCCCTACTCACCCATAGTTCAGCATCTCTCCTCCCCTATTCACCCATAGTTCAGCATCTCTCCTCCCCTACTCACCCCATAGTTCAGCATCTCTCCTTCCCTACTCACCCCATAGTTCAGCATCTCTCCTCCCCTACTCACCCATAGCTCAGCATCTCTCCTCCCCTACTCACCCATAGTCCAGCATCTCTCCTTCCCTACTCACCCCATAGTTCAGCATATCTCCTCCCCTACTCACCCCATAGTTCAGCATCTCTCCTCCCCTACTCACCCCATAGTTCAGCATCTCTCCTCCCCTACTCACCCATAGTTCAGCATCTCTCCTCCCCTACTCACCCATAGTTCAGCATCTCTCCTTCCCTACTCACCCCATAGTTCAGCATCTCTCCTCCCCTACTCACCCATAGTTCAGCATCTCTCCTTCCCTACTCACCCCATAGTTCAGCATCTCTCCTCCCCTACTCACCCATAGTTCAGCATCTCTCCTCCCCTACTCACCCCATAGTTCAGCATCTCAACTCCCCAACTCACCCATAGTTCAGCATCTCTCCTTCCCTACTCACCCCATAGTTCAGCATATCTCCTCCCTACTCACCCCATAGTTCAGCATCTGTCCTCCCCCTACTCACCCCATAGTTCAGCATCTCTCCTCCCCTACTCACCCCATAGTTCAGCATCTCTCCTCCCCTACTCACCCATAGTTCAGCATATCTCCTACCCTACTCACCCATAGTACAACATCTCTCCTCCCTACTCACCCATAGTTCAGCATCTCTCCTCCCCTACTCACCCATAGTTCAGCATCTCTCCTTCCCTACTCACCCCATAGTTCAACATCTCTCCTCTCCTACTCACCCCATAGTACAACATCTCTCCTCCCCTACTCACCCATAGTTCAGCATCTCTCCTCCCCTACTCACCCATAGTCCAACATCTCTCCTCCCCTACTCACCCATAGTTCAGAAAATCACCGCCCCTACTAACCCAGAGTCCAGAATCTCTCCTCCCCTAATCACCCATAGTTCAGCATCTCTCCTCCCCTATTCACCCATAGTTCAGCATCTCTCCTCCCCTACTCACCCCATAGTTCAGCATCTCTCCTCCCCTACTCACCCCATAGTTCATCATCTCTCCTTCCCTACTCACCCCATAGTTCAGCTTCTCTCCTCCCCTACTCACCCATAGTTCAGCATCTCTCCTCCCCTACTCACCCATAGTTCAGCATCTCTCCTCTCCTACTCATCCCATAGTCCAGCATCTCTCCTTCCCTACTCACCCCATAGTTCAGCATATCTCCTCCCCTACTCACCCCATAGTTCAGCATCTCTCCTCCCCTACTCACCCCATAGTTCAGCATCTCTCCTCCCCTTCTCACCCATAGTTCAGCATCTCTCCTTCCCTACTCACCCCATAGTTCAGCATCTCTCCTCCCCTACTCACCCATAGTTCAGCATCTCTCCTTCCCTACTCACCCCATAGTTCAGCATCTCTCCTCCCCTACTCACCCCATAGTTCAGCATCTCTCCTCCCCTACTCACCCATAGTTCAGCATCTCTCCTTCCCTACTCACCCCATAGTTCAGCATATCTCCTCCCCTACTCACCCCATAGTTCAGCATCTGTCCTCCCCCTACTCACCCCATAGTTCAGCATCTCTCCTCCCTACTCACCCCATAGTTCAGCATCTCTCCTCCCCTACTCACCCATAGTTCAGCATTTCTCCTCCCCTACTCACCCATAGTCCAACATCTCTCCTCCCCTACTCACCCCATAGTTCAGCATCTCTCCTCCCCCTACTCACCCCATAGTTCAGCATCTCTCCTTCCCTACTCACCCCATAGTTCAACATCTCTCCTCTCCTACTCACCCCATAGTACAACATCTCTCCTCCCCTACTCACCCATAGTTCAGCATCTCTCCTCCCCTACTCACCCCATAGTCCAACATCTCTCCTCCCCTACTCACCCATAGTTCAGCATCTCTCCTCCCCTACTCACCCCATAGTCCAACATCTCTCCTCCCCTACTCACCCATAGTTCAGCATCTCTCCTCCCCTACTCACCCATAGTCCAGCATCTCTCCTCCCCTACTCACCCATAGTTCAGCATCTCTCCTCCCCTACTCACCCCATAGTTCAGCATCTCTCCTCCCCTACTCACCCATAGTTCAGCATCTCTCCTCCCCTACTCACCCATAGTTCAGCATCTCTCCTCCCCTGCTCACCCCATAGTTCAGCATCTCTCCTCCCCTGCTCACCCCATAGGTCAGCATCTCTCCTCCCCTACTCACCCATAGTTCAGCATCTCTCCTCCCCTACTCACCCCATAGTACAGCATCTCTCCTCCCCTACTCACCCCATAGTTCAGCATCTCTCCTCCCCTACTCACCCATAGTTCAGCATTTCTCCTCCCCTACTCACCCATAGTCCAACATCTCTCCTCCCCTACTCACCCCATAGTTCAGCATCTCTCCTTCCCTACTCACCCCATAGTTCAGCATCTCTCCTCCCCTACTCACCCCATAGTTCAGCATCTCTCCTTCCCTACTCACCCATAGTTCAGCATCTCTCCTCCCCTACTCACCCCATAGTTTAGCATCTCTCCTCCCCTACTCACCCATAGTTCAGCATCTCTCCTCCCCTACTCACCCCATAGTTCAGCATCTCACCTTCCCTAACCAAACTAAACTGCTCTGTAACAATTTTTTTCCTAAGCACTTATAGTATATATCTTGTTACTGTAACCAATACATGAATATGAGATGTTTGTATTTAATAACCTGTCACTAGAAATTGTAGTGTTTTTCACACTGTCACTATGCTACTAGGCTGTAGATGTAGAGTATGCTACCAGCACCTATAAAATGAAAATGTTCTCCATTAGCATCTGGAATGGCTAGGATTTGACATAAAACCAGAGATCCAGATTTAATTGAAAGGGTAATAAACCAGGATATGGTCATGTAACAGGAAACCTGGAAAACAGAAAAACATCAGCATAACATTTCCCAAAACTAGCAGAGAAAATCAAGCTTTACACAGAAAAGTGAGCAGGAAAAACTCAGTTAATCCTGGGGGAAAGAGGAGCAACAGCAACTATAGAGCAAAATATGTTGTATTCCTGCCACCAGGGAAAAACATAACCTGTTCGGGGGCCATACAGACCAGATCCAGAAACTGGAAACTGTTCCTGTTTCTGACGACTCTGTACATTAGAAGTATTTTATTGTTGTTACTATTACATCATAAATTTTCTCCTTCTGCCTTTTCTTTTCCTTGTAAATATATTACTTTGGCAACACATGTAAAATTATCATGCCAATAACTATCTGAATCCAAACCTTCCCTACCCTCTACGTAGTCCAACATTTTCTTTCCCTTCCCTACCCCTCTAACTCCAGTCCAGCATCTCTTCTTCCCATTTCTGCCCCCTCCATAATCTAGTATCATGTTTAGCATCTCTCCTTCCTTTCCCCCACTGCTGGTATCCTACAGTACTTCTGACCTACGCTCGGCCCAAACCCTAATCAGTCTAACCATGGTGGTGGGCCTTTGAGTTCCTGTGTGGCCATGCTCAAGGCCAGTGAAGTCCCACCCTCTCTAACGCAAATTTCTTGTGGGAAGGGGTGAGATCGCAGGCCTAGATCATGGTCACATGAGTAATCAAAGGCCCGCTGCTGTGCTGATAACGGTTTTCAAATGCTGCTCTCAGCCATGCCTCCACACAGGGCCGTACCAAATGTTGTGTGAGCAGTGTGGCCGTACAGAACGCAAGTATAGAAGGGGCTCGGATATAATCACTGGGCTTCCAGGAAGCTCAACAAAAGCGCCTGCTGCATGTGGTTGAAGCATAGGGTGGCACCAGATTCGTTAGCTGCATAGGGCGCATTTCTATCTTGGTACGGTCCTGCCACCACGGCCCAAATTCTGCCAACTAGGTGGATGCCTAGTCTACCTAGTGGCAGGGCCAGCCCTACCCACATGGAACCACAGCATTCACTTCCAGCTTCCTTAACCTGCGCTCCTTTCAAGGCCGTGCCCCGATATTTCGTTTTCATAACATAAAATTGTAACAGCAGTTTCAGAGCAAATACAAAAATGAGAACTGGTTGTTTAGACACTGATTAGTTTGGCTGTTTGCCTGCTTTGGGGTAGAATCTGCCAAACCTCAGAGAGATCAGATGCTAGCAAACACTTACAGTCAAGTCAGCCTATGAGCACTGAGCTATCTCCCAAGTGGCAGCACAATACAGGGCAAACAACAAGAAAAGCCAGAACAATCCTAACCATCTTTTACTTTAAAACATTTCTAAACTGGAATTCCTTTTAAAGATGATTACAGCTCCTTAGCCCACCGTAAACCCTGTTCCATGGAAGATGGCATTGCCCTACAATGGTTAGCCAATAAAGAAGTGTGATATTCCACTCGGTCTCCCATGCCTTTCCCATAGGAAAATTGCCAAAGTGAACCCCCTCACCTGTACTTCTTCCAAATCACTCACCAGCTTTGAAAAGGAGAAAAGCCCTATCTCACCTCAAGGACTTACCCCCCACACTGAGCCACTTTTAAGTATGCTGTGGCCCAAAACTGAATTTTGGGAGGGGGCCCCAAAATCTGCCAGTGAGCTGTACCTCCTTCGGCTTCTAACAGTCTTGGGATTCCCTGTGGCAAAGAGGCCCAGGGCAACTGGTCTTTTGCACCTCCCTAATGCCAGTCCTTCCTCCATATCTAGATGTGGTTTATGTAGGTGCAGCCAGGGCCGGATTTACCTTGAGTGAGGCCCTACGCCAACAAAAATTGTGGGCCCCCAGAAAAGATAAAACCGAGCACGCCGGATCAGCTGCGCGCTGTTGGCCCTGACGTCATAATTAAACTGGGAATTCCAAAAGCCAAACTTGGAATGTACAACACTGTAGAAATAAAACTATACATTAATTTGCTCTTGTACTACACAAAGCGCAGATGTTAATGATGCACATTTACCAGAGCTGACATATTCCAATTAATAAATTCAAATTAAAGAGATATTTTTCTACCTTTTGTGCATTTTTTTTCAGCTGCAATTCCTCCAGCCACTTTCTTCTAGTTTCTTCGTGTCAGCCCACCTCCAGTCTTAACCCCCCCCCAGCCCATTTCCAGCCCCAGCCCCAGCCCCCCCCCCCCATCGGCTCAAGTACAATTTAATTAAAAAAAAAAAACGCTGGCTGCTGCCGCGGCAGCATGCACTGTCCCGCGGGGCCCCCTCTGCCCGGCTGAATCCCTCCCTCCGCGACGGCTGAGCCCCTCCGTGCCGGCTTTGAGAGGCGTGAAGGGAGAGTGTCTCCCTCGCGTCTCTGTTAAGCCCGCAGGGGCTGATGGGAAAATTTCTCCCTTCGCGCCTCTCAAAGCCGGCACGGAGGGGCTCAGCCGGGCAGAGGGGGCCCCGTGGGACAGTCCATGCTGCCGCGGCAGCAGCCAGCATTTTTTTTTTTAATTTAATTTAAAAAAAGCTAACAATTTTTCAATTTTTGTGGGCCCTTGCCAGCTGTGGGCCCTACGCCACGGTGTAGCTGGCGTATAGGTAAATCCGGCCCTGGGTGCAGCTATTTAGAAAGTGAAAGGTGAGGGCATACAAGATCAACGGATATTCTTGAAAGTCGGATGTGCCTGTGGTTCCTTAAACAAAGACTAAAAAACACTACACTACCAGGTATCTTCTTGCTACGTGCATAGCAGAAAAGATTCATAGGGGCTCGCGTGAGAGGGAGACTGGAGATGGATAGGATAAGCTACATCGCAGCATTCCTCCTCACGCCTGCACCTATTCCTGTTTCACAGCACAGTGCATTCATGTTAAGCCTGTGCTGGAAGTTTTCTGTTTTGCAATGAGAAGCTCTTTTAATTTTACTGAGATTGAGCTTTTTGTTGCTTCAGTAAAAAATATGTAATTGACATGAATTTCCTGTTGCCATAACTACTCCTGAATTAATCTGGAGTTATTTATGCCCTCCAGCATAAACGTTGCTCAGAAGTTGTGATGTTCACATTTTTCATTTTCTGGAAATGCTCAGTGCCCAAAAGGTGGTAAATTGCTGAACGGCAGCAAGATTGAAAAGAGCCTCAAAAGAAGGAGAGCTGACGTGGGATCTTCCCGTAGGTCTGTGTCTCATACAGGAAATGAAGCAGCGCTAGTGTGTCATTAGTACGTCAGAGTCAGGTTGAACTTTATGTCCGAGAAGATTCATTTGTGGCACGATGCAGCTGATAGGAGTGTCAGGAAGTATTCCTACAGAAGAGTGGAATTAAAATACTTTCTGTCTACAACCCAGCTGCTGGTGTTCAGACTTTTTTGAGACATTGAAACTAATCTGGTACATTTATGATTTATACAAATAGAAGACTGGTAGCACTGGCTCAGTTGCCTATATATACAATTTACTTTTTTCCCTTGCATTTCTTCAAAATTTACATGTACTGAGTTCTACTAGTGTGCTTCATACTGACTTGGAGTCAGCTCTACTTTGATCATTTTTGAGTCCCTTATAGCAGTGACAAGTGGGGTGGCTTGTTGGTCCTGGGACCGCTACTGTTCAAAAGTCTGGCTTTTTGCAGATGACATGAAAATTTGCTTCAAAAGCTGGAAGAATGGTCTAATGCTTGGCAGTTAAGAATTAATGTGAAGATGTGCAGTGTCAATGCACTTGGGAAGCAGAAATCCAAGGGAATTATATGTGATAGGGGACAAGAGGTTGGTGTGCACGGACCAGGAGAAGGACCTCGGCGTGATTGTTTCTGATGATCTCAAGGTGGCGAAACAGTGTGACAAGGCGGTGGCCAAAGCCAGAAGGATGCTGTGTTGCATACAGAGAGGAATAACCAGCAGAAAGGAGGAGGTACTAATGCCACTGTACAAGCTGCTGGTGAGGTCTCACTTGGAGTATTGTGTTCAGTTTTGGAGACCATATCTCGCAAAGGATATAAAAAGACTGGAAATGGTTCAGAGGAAGGTGACCAAAATGATTTGGAGCATGCGCCAGAAGACTTATGAGAAAAGAATTGGAGACCTAATTATGTATATTGTGTGCAATTCTGGTCACCGTATCTTAAAAAGGATATAGCGTTATTAGAAAAGGTTCAGAGAAGAGCCACCAAAGTGGTAAAGGGGATGGAAGGATACTCCTATGAAGAAAGGCTAAAAAGGTTAGGGCTCTTTAACCTGGAAAAGAGATGGCTGGGGGGGAGATATAATAGAAGTCTATAAATTAATGAATGGAGTAGAACGGGTAAACGTAGATCGATTGTTTACGTCATCAGAATATAGAAAGACTAGGGAACATGCAATGAAGCTACAGGGTAAACTATTCAAGACAAATAAGAGAAAATATTTTTTCACTCAACGTGTAATCAAACTCTGGAATATGTTACCGGAGGATGTAGTAAAAGCTGTTAGTGTAGCTGGGTTTAAAAAAGGTTTGGACAAGTTCCTGGAGGAAAGGTCCATAAACCATTATTAAAAATGGACCCAGGATATCACTGCCTGACCCAATACAAGCATTGTGGAATCTGTGTCTTTTGGGGAAACTGCTAGGTACATGTGACCTGGATTGGCCACTGTTGGAAGCAGGATACTGGGCTTGATGGACCTTGGTCTGACCCAGTATGGCATATTTTATGTTCTCATACTATAGAGAGGAGGGACAGGGGAGATATGGTACAGACCTTTAAATACTTAAAGAGTATTAATGAACAAACAAACCTTTTTCAAATACAGGGAAGCTGTAAAACTAGAGGGCATAACATGAAACTGCAAGGGGGTAAACTGAAAGGCAATGTCAGGAAATACTTTTTCACTGCAAGGATGCTTGAAATGCCCTCCCGATGGAAATGGTGGGGGCAGATACAATGACAGAATTCAAAATGGCATGGGACAGACACAGTGGATCCCTTTATAGTAACATGATAAAATCAAAATAAACATTATCTCTTATATCTCAACAAATAGGGGTGACCTGCACAGAGCAATGAGTACACCCCTAAACAAAGGCATGGGGAGGGGTGACCTGCATGGAGCGGCAGCTTGCACCTACTCTTGCCACCTTGCTAGGCAGACTAGATGGACCATGCTGATCTTTTACTGCCATCATATACTATGTTACTACAAGCTGCAGCAAACCTGTATGTTCTAGTAGTTACAGGTTAGGAAATCAGGCCTACCAGATCCAGGATGGCATGGCATTGAAGTTATTAAGCAGAACTGACTCAACTAGCTCTCGTGATCTACAACTAATTTAGTGCCCTATTTTTAAAGTGCCTTGGCCCTACCCTGCTCCATGCTGTTCCAGTTTTGAACTATGACACATGTGTGTACCACAAACACAGCATTTATGCTGCACTGCTATTGCAGTCCAGTCTGGACTCCATACCATGTTAGTCATGTGGCAACACAGTTCTGTTTCTGGATCTCTGTCCTAATCTATGGTATCTATTGCTCATCCATTCACTCCAGTACTGCTCACCCATTTCAGGTTCCCTTAAATATAAACTTGCTCCTGCTAATTTTGGAATAAACCATCGACGATGATAATATCGATCCACATCAGGGGGTGTCAACCTCCGGCCCTGAAAGACCAACAGATCTGGTTTTCAGTGCAATCAAAATGCAAAATATTCACAAATTAGAGTAAATGTATACAGATAAAGCTTTTAACTGTTCATGGTGGCTATTCTATAAACACAGACTTGTTTGTGATCTTTGAGAACCAGAACCTGACACGCTGAGATATCTTCAGGTATCACTTATGGGTTAGAAAAATAGAAACATGACAGTTGAAAAAGACCATATGGCCTATCCAATCTGCCCTTCTATACCAACTACTACAGTCCCTTTTTTTCCTTTAGAGGCCTTCAGTGTTGGTCCCATGCTTTCTTGAATTCAGATACTCCCCTCATCTCTACTCCCTTCACTGGGGGACTGTTCCATGCATCTACCACTCTTTCCATAAAGAACTATTTCCGCATAATTTTCCTGTGTCTATCCCCTTTCACCTTCATCCTATGTCCCTTCATTACAGAGCTTTCTTTCAATTGAAAGAGACTTTTCTCCTGTGCATTTATGCCAAAGAGGTATTCAAATGTCTCTTCATATCTCCTCGCTCCTGCCTTTCCTCCAGTATCCATATTGAGATCTTTAATTTTGTCCCCATATGTCTTAATGAAGCACACTGACCATTTTGGTAGCCACCCTCTGTACAGACTCCATCCTGTTTATATCCTTTTGAAAGTGTGGTCTCGAGAATTGCACACAATACTCCAACTGAGGTCTCATCAAAGATGTATACAGAGGCGCTATCACATCCTCCTTCCTGCTGGCCAATCCTCTCCCTATGCACCCAAGCTTCCCGTCACTCTTAGAGAATATTAAATTCTAACTTGCTTTTCCCATGGAGATCACCTCAGAGTGTGGATCCTTCCTATCTTCTTTCATTTCTACCTTCTTGGCCCATCTATCTTATCTCTGTTGTCAAAATGTTGGAACTTCATGGAAGGTCGATTGATTGGGTAATGAAGCAGGTATCATGGTGTGTGGAGACAGCTGCTTGCAATATCTTGTGCTTGTCTGACTGGAAGGCTGGGTTGTAAGAGTGCTATGAAGAGTACATTAAAGAGTTTTTGCAGAAACTGTTTGGATAGCTGTATTAACAATGCTTTTCCTAAAATACTTATGGTCCAGTGCAGTAAAATGTGCTAGGCTTTGGACATGGGTAGATCAGCTTTTCTGCACAATTTGTGTGTGCCCTATTTAGGAAGGAGTTTTGCTCAGGAGCTAAGTGCACAAACTTTCTGGCATACATTAGCACGCAGCACATTTAAATCCATGGAAATAAAGCTATTAGCTATTCTGTACAGATGCAGAGAAATGCACAGAGGAGAGGAAGGCTGAGCACAATGCCCGGGCTTTAACACAAGGTCTGACGAGGCATAGCTCATTCTTCTGTGGTAGCATTAGTGAGGATTTCATGCCTGTTTATTACCATAACTGCTGCAAGCCTAAGAACCTGCAGCTTTTCTCTGTCTTCCATGAAGGGCATG
This sequence comes from Ichthyophis bannanicus, assembly GCA_033557465.1. Classification (NCBI taxonomy): domain Eukaryota; kingdom Metazoa; phylum Chordata; class Amphibia; order Gymnophiona; family Ichthyophiidae; genus Ichthyophis; species Ichthyophis bannanicus. The sequence continues at coordinate 208,029,638 of CM066043.1, read as the reverse complement.
GTTAATAAAAAAAAAGACAGGGCTGAGGGGAGATGTGCTGAAGAAAGAGTAAAGTGCTAGGCTGCTGACGAATGGGAATTGACACTGGTCGGATTGCATGTGTATTGCATTTCATAGGTGTGGATCTAGTCTGGCTGACCTTGTCATGCTTCTTTTGAGTAAGGAGTGATCCTGAAGGACTGGAGATGGGTGAATGTGGTTCCTGTCTACAAAAGGAAAGCAAGGAAGAGGTTGAGAACTGCAGACCAGTTATTCTGACCTCTGTAGTGAGTAAATTAATGGAGATGCTGCTGAAGCAGAAGATAGTGTGGTTTCTGGAATCCAAGGGATTATAGGATTCGAGACAACATGGTTTTGTTAGAGGTAGGTCTTATCGGACACATCTGATTCATTTCTTTGACTGGATGGTCAGAGAACTGGACCAAAGGAGGGTGCTAGATGTGGAATACTTAGATTTCTGTAAAGCCTTTGACACTGTTTTGCACAGGTGACTTCTATCTGCTTTGGGGTTTTTAACTGCGTCACCTTGAATGCCTTAGGGCATATGGCGGGATACAAATATTTTAAAATAAAATATTAAATAAACTGAGTACCCTAGGGATGAACCCTAAATTGATCGACTAGGTTAGAAACTAGTTGAGTGGGAGGTGACAAAGGGTACAGGAAAATGGAGTTCACTCTGAGGACGACATTGCCAGTGGTGTGCCATAGGGACCTGTCTTTGGTCTGATTCTTTATAACATTTTTGTAAGTGATACTGTGGAAGGGATGTTAGTAACATAGTAAGTGATGGCAGATAAAAACCAGCATGCCTATCTAGTCTGCCCAGTATGGTGTCTAGAGCTGTAGAGCTGCACCCGTCGCTGTGGGCAGGTTACTCCCCTCTATGCCTTTGTTTAAGGTTGTACCTGCCACTCCAGGCAGGTTACCCCTCTCTATTTATGAACTTTGCTCTGATTCCATTCTCTTGCTATATAGTGATCCTCTGTCTCTGTTCCATACCTTTTTGAATGCCGTCACTGTTTTTGCTCCCATTACTTCCTTCGGGGAGAGCATTCCATGAAAAAGTATTTTCTAATGTTGCTTTTAAATTTAGCTCCTTGCAGTTTAATTTCATGTCCTCTGATTATACAGGTTCCCCATCTTTGATAAAGGTTTCTTTGTTCATTAATACCCTTTAAGTATTTAAACAGCTGTATCATATTCCCCCGTCTCTCCTCTCCTCTGTTGTTGTTAAGTGCCGTCGAGTCGGAGTCGACTCATGGCGACCCTCTGGATAGCTATCCTAAATTGTGTTCAGTCTTCAGTCAAGTGGCTCATTGTTGACAGACTGGTACCCGTAGCTGCTGTTATTGTATCGATCCATCTCATTGCTGGCCTTCCTCTTTTGCGTTGACCTTCTATCTTGCCAAGCATGATGTCTTTCTCTAATGATCTCTCTCTTTGCATGATGTATCCAAAGTATGAAAGTCAAAGTCTTGTCATCTGAGCTTCTAAAGAAAGCTTAGGTTTGATCTCCTCTAGTACCGACTGGATTGTTCTTAGGGCAGCCCATGGTATGCACAGTATTCGCCGCCAGCACCATAATTCAAAGGCATCAATTTTCTTCCTGTCTATCTTTTTCACTGTCCAGATTTCACATCCATATGATGTTATTGAAAATACCATGGCTTGAACAAGTCGAATCTTTGTATGGAGAGAGACATCTCTGCTCTTGAGAATCTTATCTAGATCTTTCATAGCCATTCTGCCAAGAGCAATGCGTCGTCTGATTTCTTGACTGCTTGTTGCTTCTTCATTGATAGTTGACCAAGTAGGTTAAAGTTGTTCACAATTTCAATTTCTTCTCCTTCAACGATGAACCTGTTGATTATACCAGTTGTTATGATCTTTGTCTTCTTTACATTAAGGTGCAGGCCCATTTTGAGACTATGTAACGACGAAACCTGGAAACAGCACAAGCATTGGCAAGTCAAATGCAAGGTATTGATAAAGCAGGCAAAGGGAGAATTTGAGAAGAAGCTTGCTGCGGAAGCAAAAACATGAAATAAAGACTTTTGCAAGAACATTCGTAGCAACAAACCTGTGAGAGAGTCAGTTGGTCCATTAGATGATAGAGGGGTTAAAGGGGCACTAAGAGGCGACAAGGCGATAGCGGAGAGACTGAATGAATTCTTTGCTTCGGTCTTTACTGAGGAAGATGTAGGGATGTTACCCATGACTGAAGTGGTATTTAAAGGTGCGGAAGAATTGAAGGAAATATCGATACATCGGGAAGATGTATTACAACTATTAGATAAACTGAAGAGTAGCAAATCACCTGGGCCAGATGGTATACATCCAAGGGTGTTGAAAGAACTGAAATATGAGATTTCAGACCTGCTATTAGTAATCTGTGAACTATCATTAAAATAATCTCTAATACCTGAAGATTGGAGGATCGCAAATGTAACACCAATTTTTAAAAAAGGTTCCAGGGGTGATCCGGGAAACTACAGACAAGTGAGCCTGACGTCAGTACCGGGAAAAATAGTAGAAACCATCATAAATAATAAAATTACTCAGCATGTAAAAAGTCGTGGCCTAATGGGAGACAGCCAACATGGCTTTAGACAAGGAAAATCTTGTCTTACTAATCTGTTATGTTTTTCTGAAGGTGTGAATAAACAGGTGGACAAAGGTGAGTCGGTTGATATAGTGTATCTGGACTTTCAGAAAGCCTTTAACAAGGTCCCTCATCAGAGACTTTTGGCAAAACTTAAGAGTCATGGGATAGGAGGCAGTGTACTACTGTGGATCAGGAACTGGTTAAAAGATAGAAAGCAGAGGATAGGGCTAAATGGCCAATTTTCCCAATGGAGAAAGGTGAATAGTGGTGTACCCCAGGGATCTGTGCTGGGTCCGCTGCTTTTTGACATATTCATAAATGACCTGGAAAGTGGAATAGCGAGTGAGGTTATCAAATTTGCAGATGGCACAAAACTATTTAAAGTTGTTAAAACCGAAGAGGATTGTGGAAAATTGCAAGAGGATCTTGATAAATTGGAAGACTGGGCATCAAAATGGCAGATGAAATTTAATGTGGACAAGTGCAAAGTTATGCACCTAGGGAAGAACAATCCAAACTATGGTTACACGATGCAAGGTTCCACATTAGGAACCACCACCCAGGAAAAAGATTTAGGCGTCATTGTGGATACCATGTTAAAACCCTCGGCCCAGTGTGCAGTGGCGGCCAAGAGAGCAAATAGAATGCTAGGTATCATAAGGAAAGGAATGGAAAATAAAACAAAAGATATTATAATGCCTCTATATCGTTCCATGGTGAGACCGCACCTTGAATATTGTGTGCAATTCTGGTCGCCGTATCTTAAAAAGGATATAGCGATTTTAGAAAAGGTTCAGAGAAGAGCCACCAAAATGGTAAAGGAGATGGAAGGATACTCCTATGAAGAAAGGCTAAAAAGGTTAGGGCTCTTTAACCTGGAAAAGAGACGGCTGAGGGGAGATATGATAGAAGTCTATAAATTAATGAACGGAGTGGAACAGGTAAATGTAGATCGATTGTTTACGTTATCAGAATATAGAAAGACTAGGGGACATGCAATGAAGCTACAGGGTAAACTATTTAAGACTAATAAAAGAAAATATTTTTTCATTCAACGTGTAATCAAACTCTGGAATTTGTTACTGGAGGATGTAGTAAAGGCTGTTAGTGTAGCTGGGTTTAAAAAAGGTTTGGACAAGTTCCTGGAGGTAAGGTCCATAAACCATTATTAAGAAGGGACCCAGGATATCAATGTTTGACCCAGTACAAGCATTGTGGAACTTGTGTCTTTTGGGGAAACTTCTAGGTACATATGACCTAGATTGGCCACTGTTGGAAACAGGATACTGGGCTTGATGGACCTTGGTCTGACCCAGTATGGCATATCTTATGATTATGAGAAGCAAATGTTTCAGATCATCTTCACTTTCAGCCAGTAATGTGGTATCATCAGCATAACGAAGGTTGTTGATGAGTCTTCCACCAATCTTCACACCTCTGTTGTCTTCATACAATCCTGCTTCTCTGATGATTTGTTCTGCATATAAATTAAACAGCTAGGGGGAAAGTATGCAGCCTTGTCTTATACCTTTGCTTATTTTAAAGCATTCTGTTTCTCCTTGTTCCGTTCGAACTATTGCTTCTTGATCACTGTACAGATTGTGCAAGAGAACGATCAGGTGTTCTGGTATACCCATGCTTCTTAATGTGGACCAGAGTTTCTCATGGTTTACACAGTCAAAAGCCTTGCTATAGTCAATAAAGCACAAATAGATATCCTTTTGGTATTCTTTAGTCTTTTCAAGGATCCATCTCACATCCGCAATGATGTCTCTCATTCCTCGCCCTTTCCTGAACCCTGCTTGCACTTCAGGTAGTTCTTGTTCCAGATATGGTTGTAGTCTCTTTTGAATAATCTTCAGTAGAATCTTGCTAGCATGTGGGATCAGAACGATTGTGCGATAATTTCCACAGTCAGTTGGATCACCTTTCTTTAGTATTGGTATAAACACAGATCTTTTCCAGTCAGTTGGCCATGATGTTGTCTTCCATATTTCTTGGCAGAGCCTTGTAAGTACGGTAACAGCTGCATCTGATTGCTGTAATACTTCTATGGGAATGCTATCAATGCCTCTCCTCTAGGGTATACATATTTAAATCTTCAAGTATTTTCTCATATGCCTTCTGGCACAGGCCTCATATCATCTTGGTCACCTTCCTCTGAACCATTTCAAGACTTTTTATACCTCCTTGTAAGGTATGGTCTCCAAAAGTGAACACAATACTCCAATACTAATGACCTGTACAGGGGAACTAATACCTCCTTATTCCTGCTGGTTATTCCTCTCTGTGTGCAGTCTAACATCCTTCTGTCTTTAGCCATTGCCTTGTCACACTGCTTCTCCACCTTGAGATCCTCAGACTCTATCACTCCAAGGTCCCTCTCTTGGTCCATACACAAACAACAACAAACAATGCATGCCTTTGAGTCAGTGCTGACTCCTGGTGACTGAACAGCTCCTGGGTTTTCTTGGCAGTATGACTGGAAGAAGCTTGCCAGGCCTTTCTTCCAAGGTTAAGTGACTTGCTCAAGGCCACAAGGAGTGCTAGTGGTTGCTTGGTTGCTAAGCCAGTGCTCTAACCATTAGGATGATGAAATGCTCAAAGAAATCAGGGAAGCTAACAAAAGTTACAGCACAGTAATAATAATGGGTGATTTCAATTACCCCAGTATCGACTGGGTCAGTGTCATGGCAGGACATGCTAGAGAGACAAAGTTTCTGGATGAAATAAATGACTGCTTCTTGGAGCAGCTGGTTCATAAACTGACCAGAGGGGAAGCCATTTTGGACCTAGTCCTTAATGGAACACCAGAACTGGTGCAAGAGATAAGGGCATTGGGGGCCACTTGGCAATAGTGATTATAGCATGATCGCGTTTGATTTAATAAATGGAGGAAGGACTGTAAGGAAATCCATAGTACTACCTTTTAACTTTCAAAAGGGAGACTATGATAAAATGAGGAAAATAGTTAAGAAAAAGCTAAAAGGAGCAGTTGCAAAGGTCAAAGATTTACATCAAGCATGGGTATTGTTTAAAAATACTATCTTGGAAGCCCAGACCAGCTGTATTCTATGCTTAAGAAAAGTTCACAGATTACTAATAGTAGGTCTACAATATCATATTTCAGTTTTTCAACACCCTTGGATGTATATCATCCGGTCCATGTGATTTGCTACTCCAAAAAACTGCCAGCATGGTTTAAAGGTGAGGTCAGAGAGGCGGCTGTTGCAAAAAAAAGCATCTTTCAGGAAATGGAAAAAGGAGCCAAATGACGAAAACTGGAAACAACATAAGCACTGGCAAGTTAGATACAAGGCACTGATAAGGTAGGCAAAGAGAGAATTTGAGAAGAAGCTTGTTGTGGAAGCAAAAACACGTAATAAAGACTTTTTAAAGTACATTCATAGCAAAAAAAAACCTGTGACCGAGTCAGTTGGACCATTAGATGATAGGAGGGTAAAAGGGGCACTAAGAGGGCCATAATGGAGAGATTGAATAAATTCTTTGCTTCGGTCTTTACTAAGGAAGATGTAGGGATTTTACCCATGACTAAAATGGTATTTAAAGGTGATGCCATAGAAGAATTGAAAGAAATATCAATACACCAGGAAGATGTATTACAACTATTTGATAAACTAAAGAGTAGCAAATCACCTGGACCGGATACTATATATCCAAGGATGTTGAAAAACTGAAATATGAGATTGCAGACCTACTATTAGTAATCTGTGAACTCTCATTAAAATCATCTGTAATACCTGAAGATTGGAGGATGGCCAATGTAATGACAATATTTAAGAGGGTTTCCAGGGATGATCTGGGAAACTACAGACTGGTGAGCCTGACATCAATACTGGGAAAAATGGTAGAAATCATTATAAAGAACAAAATTACTGAACATATACATAGTCATGGGTTAATGTGAGATAGCCAACATGACTTTAGCCAAGGAAGGTCTTGTCTTACTAATCTGTTAAGTGTTTTTGAAGGTGTGAATAAACAGACAAAAGTGAGTCAGTGGATTTTCAGGAAGCCTTTGACAAGGTCCCTCATGAGAGACTCTTGGCGATAGGAGGCAGTGTACTATTGCGGATCAGGTACTAGTTAAAAGATAGAAAACAGAGGGTACGGTTAAATGGCCAATTTTCCCAGTGGAGAAAGGTGAATAGTGGAGTACCCCAGGGTCTGCTGCTTTTTAACATATTCATAAATGACCTGGAAATGGGAATAACGAGTGAGGTAATCAAATTTACAGATGACACAAAATTATTCAAAGTTGTTAAAACCCACGAAGATTGTGAAAAATTGCAATAGGACTTTGGTAAATTGGAAGATTGGGCATCTAAATGGCAGATGAAATTTAATGTGGACAGGTGCAAAGTTATGTATCTAGGAAAGAACAACCCAAACTATGGTTGCACGATGCAAGGTTCCACATTAGGAACCATCACCCAGGAAAAAGATTTAGGTGTTATCGTGGATAATATGTTGAAACCCTCCGCCCAGTGTGCAGCGGCGGCCAAGAGAGCAAATAGAATGCTAGGTATCATAAGGAAAGGAATGAAAAATAAAACAAAGGATATTATAATGCCTCTGTATCGTTCCATGATGCGACCGCACCTTGAATATTGTGTGCAATTCTGGTTGCCATATCTTAAAAAGGATTTAGCATTATTAGAAAAGGTACAAAGAAGAGCCACCAAGATAGTAAAGGGGATGGAAGGATACCACTATGAAGAGAGGCTAAAAAGGTTAGGGCTCTTCAACTTGGAAAAGAGACAGCTGAGGGGAGATATGATAGAGGTCTATAAATTAATGAATGGAGTGGAACGGGTAAACGTAGATCGATTGTTTACACCATCAAAATATAGAAAAAGTAGGGGACATGCAATGAAGCTATTTAAGACCAATAAGAGAAAATATTTTCTCACTCGGTGTGTAATCAAACTCTTGAATTCATTACCGGAGGATGTAGTAAAAGCTGTTAGTGTAGCCGGGTTTAAAAAAGGTTTGGGCAAGTTTCTGGAGGAAAAGTCCATAAACCATTATTAAAGGTGACCCAGGATATCCCTACTTGCCCCAATACAAGCATCATTGAACCTGTGTCTTTTGGGGAAACTGCTAGGTACTTGTGACCTAGATTGGCCACTGTTGGAAACAGGATTATTTTTATTATTTATTTATTTTTTATTTATGCTGCGCTCTTTAGAATCAGTGCAGTTTACATGTATACTAACAGGTACTTTTTATTCCCTTGTCCCCAAAGGGCTTACAGTCTAAGTGTACCTGAGGCAATGGAGGGTTAAGTGGCTTGCCCAAGGCCACAAGGAGTGGCCATGGGACTAGAGACCCCAGTCCCTCCGGCCTGAAGTTGCTTGTCCCCATGTGGGAATTGAACCCCCGGCCTTCCGGCCTGAGGTAACCTGTCCCAACCACTGAGCCACTCCTCCCTCAGGATACTGGGCTTGATGGACCTTTGTCTGACCCAGTATGGCATATCTTATGTTCTTATGTTCTTAGGCTACTCTACTCCCCACACACCAGTCTCTCATCCCCTATCATGAACAGCTCCTTTTCAGTTTCTTTATCCCAAGTGCATCACTCTTGCACTTTCTTTGCATGAAATCACAATTGCCAAGCATTTGATCATTCTTCTCATTTTTGTAGATGCTTTGTCATATTGTCTACTTCCTCTGAATTGTCCACTCTGTTGCATATCTTCATGTTATCTGCAAAAAGGCAAACGTTTACTTTTAACTTTCGGCAATATCACCCACAAAGACATTGAACAGTAGCAGATCCAAGACTGATCCCTGAAGCACTCCACTACTCATCCTCTTTTCTTCAGAGTGAATTCCATTCACCACTGCCAGTGATGTTAATTCTGCCCAAGCAGCCGCCACAGTGCAGGGGGGTCCAAGAAGAAGGGGGGCCCACACAGCGGCAGTAAAGCAGCATGGCAGCAATAAAAGCCATACCACAAGACTTCGGCCTGGAAGGGAACAGCCACTGGGCTTGCAGCAAATTTGCAAGAGTGGAGGTAGTACAGCAGAGGATCAAGTAAGTTTGCCATCACCTCCGCTGCTACCGCATGAGGAGGTGCACAGGAAGGATGCCACACAAGGAGAGGCCTACATGAGGGGGTGGGGGGAGCACGCCACCATGACAATGGGGGGCCCTCATTGGAACTTATGCCACTGACCACTACCCTCTGTAGTTTGTCAGTCAACCAGTTCTTGATCCAGTTTGGGATCTGTCTGCCCAATTTATTCACAAACCTCCTATGAGGAACAGTATCTAAGGCTTTGCTGAAATCTAAGTAGACCATATCCATTGCATATCCTTGATCTAGTTCCCTGGTGACCCGGTCAAAGAGATCAATCATATTTCTTTGACACAATCTTTCCTTAGTAAAGCCATGTTGCCTCAGATCTCACAACCCGTTGGCTTCCAGAAAAACCACTATCCTTGCTTTCAGCAGCATCACCCACCATCTACATTTCTTTTCCCACCACCGAGGTAAGGCTTACCAGTCTGTAGTTTGCCACCTCTTTTCTGTTGTCACATTTATGAAGAAGGACTATGTCAGACCGTCTCCAATCCTGTGATACCTCCTCAGTCTCTAGTGACATATTTAGCAGCCCTACCAAAACCACCCATAGCTCCTTCAGTATTCACGGATGTACCTAATCTGGTCCCATGGCCTTGTCCACTTTCAATTTTGCAAACCTTTCATAAAAATCTTCTTCCGTGAATGCTGTTACACTGACTCTGGTCCCCTTGTTACCTTTGTCAGTCATGCATGACTCTTCTCCAGGATTTTCTTTTGTGAACACAGAACAGAAGCATTTGCTTAGCAATTCAAGAATTGGGCAGCTGAGATTTAATGCTAAAAAATGCAGGGTCAGGCATTTGGTCTGCAAAAATCCAAGGGGGTGATACAGTATAAGGTGTGAAGTACTTCTGTCCACAAAAGTAGAGCGGGACCTGGGGGTGATTGTTTCTGATGATTTTAAGGTGGCTAAATGGGTAGAAAATGTGATAACGAAAGCCAGAAGGATACTTGTGTCTATAGGGAGAGGAATGTCAAGCATAAAACAGAAGGTGATAGTGCCTCTGTATAAGTCTCTAATGCAACCTCAGTTGAGTTCCATGTATAATTCTGGAGACCACACCTTCAGAAGGATATAAACAGCATAGTCAGTCCAGAGGACAGCTACTAAAATGGTCTATAGTTTTTATCATGAGGCATTTGTGGATAGATTTAAAGATCTCAATATGTATACTTTGGAGGATAGGTGGGGGAGCAGTGATATGATAGGGACATGTAAATACTTCATGGAATAAATGCACAGGAGATGGTCATCTTCCAGTTGAAAGTAAACTCTGAAACGAGGTGTCATAGAATGAAGTGAAAAGGGATATAGACTCAGGAGTAATCTGAGGAAATATTTTTTTATGGAAAGGGTGGTGGATGCATGGAACAGCCTCCTGGTGGAGGTGGTGGAGACAAGAACTGTATCTGAATTCAAGAAACATGGGACAAGAACAGAGGATCTTTGAAAGAGAGGAAGGGATTGTAGAACTTAATAGTTCTTATGGCTAAGCAGACAAGCCGTATGTCTTTATCTGCCGTCGTTTTCTATGTTTCTATATCCAACCAGTGCCAATACGATTTTATGGTGTGCAAGACTTCGTTTTCACTTGCGCTAACCTGTGCGCTCTCCCATATTGGTTCAGAATTTTTTTACTTGGTTTATTTGTATTAAGAAACTGTGCATTGAGCTTTAGTGCCTTAGGCAAGCCACTATCTCCAGGAACAAGCAGGAAGTCAGTCTTCACATATGGGTGACATCGGAACCGATGGAGCCCAGCATGGGAACACTCCCCAGCATCCAATAGTAATGCTTTTAGGAGCATTCCTCCACGCATGCGTGGCCACCTTCCTACCTTCCTGCCTTCCCTCCTTGTTTCCTCAGTCATCTTTTTTCCATGGAGCCCTCAGGACCTTGTCCCTGTCAACCGCATATAGAGACTTCAAAAAATTCTTCCAAGTACCGTCAAAATTACTCTCGTTGCTTCCCATTGACCAACTCGACTCCCCATCGATTCCGATTCCCCTTTTTTATTTTATTTTTTCTTGAAGTTTACAACTCCAGCGGGAGGTAACACCCTCCAAAGCCATACAGTGGTTTGAAGATACCCCTGAGGTCCAATTCTCTGAGGAGCCCACAATACTGGCATCAAGAGTTGTGGCCCACACATCTATGTCTGGAACCACTCCTCCTCCAGTACCATCATTGGATGACCGTGTCATCGCCATTGAGCGTAGCATCGCTAAACGTTTAGCGACTGTAATGCTGATAGCAGCAACTGCTTTGCAGCCGGCACCGGTACCGGTTCCACTGATACTACCTCAAAGCAACCAATACCGAGACCCTCGGTGCCATTGGTTCTGATACCCTCAACATCCAAACAACAAACATCTGAACATCAAAGGTATCGACCATCTCATAGAGATTATTTTGATTTCCTTCTGGACTCTGATTCCGAGGTGCAATCTATGCACCCAAAGATGCACCGTTGGATCCGTTCGCCGCCTGAGGACATGTCTTTTCAAGACTTCATTAAGGACATGGCGGCAGCTCTCAATGTTTCAGTGGCTACAGAAACGGAGCCAAGGGCTGAAGAACTCAATATACTCCAGTATCCATCAGCACCGAAGATGGCTGCCACCCTCCTGGTGCACAACATCTTAAAAACTTGATGGTTAGAATGTGGGAAGCCCCCTTGTCAACTCCTGTGGTAAGCAAGAGGCTCAATACCCCATATAGGGTTCCTCCCTCTCCAGGCTTCCAAAAGCCACAACTTCCCCACCATTCCATGGCTGTGGAGTCTGCAATGAGGAGGATCAAATGTTAAAAGAATCACTCCTCAGTGCCTCCTTGCAGGTAGGCCAGGACCCTAGATGCTTTTGGAAGGAAGGCATTCCAAGCTACCATGCTAGTCTCAAGAATAGACTCATATATGCTATATATGGATTTGTTTCTTAAGGATGTATCGTGGGATTTATCAGAATTCACCTCCTTGTTGGCCCCTGATAAGCAGCAACTCATCAGGTCTTCATGACACATGCCCAGAATACATCAAAATTCTTAACCAGAGCAGCATTTGATGCTTTTGAGGCTAACAGCAGATCTGCTGAAGCTTGCATAGGGACTAGAAGGACAGCATGGCTCCAAGTATTTGAGATGGAACAGTGGGTCCAGGACAAATTAATCAACATGCCCTGTAATGGCGAGAACCTTTTTGGACAGAGGTGGAGAGAAAAGGCTGGTGAGATAGAGACTGATGACCTCACCATGAAGAGGATGTCAAGAAAAACAGCAGACCTTCTAAGAAGAAGGCTGCCACCAAGAAACCATTCTTCCCTAAGAAAAAGAGGTTTTATCCTCCATATCAGGGATATGTTGGCTACACTGCCTCACAACAGCAACAGAGGCAACCAGGCCAGAAACAGATCAGGAAACCTAAGGTTACCAAACTACAGCCTGCACCATTTACTCAACTACCTCAGAATTTTTGACTACTTCAAAAAGAGCATGGCCAGTTCTCCCATGATTTTCCCTCCTCCTTCCACGATCCCAGGAAGGCTAGTGCATTTTGCACACCGCTGGATCAGCATCACTTCCGAGCTCTGGACCCTACATCTAGTCAGTCAGGGTCTACAACTAAAATTCCAAGCTCGTCCTCCCACTCATTTTGTGGGACAATCCACCCTGGATCCCCTTCACTCCTCCTTGCTCCAACAGGAAATCCTCTTGCTGCTGAAACAAGGAGTCATAGAGGAAGTACCTTCCGCTCAACAGGGCCTGGGATTTTTCTCCAGATATTTCCTAATTCCAAAAAAGACAGGAGGTTACAGGCCTATATTAGATTTCCAAAATCTCAAAAAATTTCTCATCAAGGAGAAATTCAAGATGATTTCTCTAGGCACCCTTCTGCCATACATGCAACAAAATGACTGGCTATGCTCTCTGGATCTAAAGGATGCTTACACACACATCCTCATTCACCCAGACTACAGAAGGTTACTCAGGTTTGTTTTTCAAAACAACCACTAATAGTACTGAGTCCTCCTATTTGGGCTAACCTCAGCAGCCAGAGTCTTCACAAAGTGTTTTAGCCATTGTGGCGTCCTATCTACAAACTTTGGGGATCTTTCTATTCCTCTACTTAAATGACTGGCTGCTAAGGGCAGATTCTGCTTCAGCAGTCACCTTCACCCTAAATCAAACCATTTATGTCCTCCAGGAGTTGTTTTTTTATGATAAATTATCCAAAGTCACATCTCAGCCCAACTTAGGAGCTCAAGTTCAACTTAGGAGCTTGTTTGGATACGATGAGAAGCAGAGCTTTCCTCCTAGATGACAGACGCCTCTGTCTCATAATCTTGGTAACACAGGTGCAGCAGCAACCATCAGTTACGGCCAGAACATTTCTATGCCTCTTAGGCCACATGGCTTCCACAGACATGTCGTGCCCTATGCATGTCTCTACATGAGGATCACACAGTGGACTCTCTCATACCAGTGGAAGCAGTTCACAGGTCATCTCTCAGACCTTGTCAACATCACTCCGCAGATGAAGGCAGACCTTCAGTGGTGGGTCACACCACAGAATCTAGCCAAAGGGTCACCTTTTCAGAAGTCTGCACTGCAGTCTATCCTAATGACAGATGCATCAAAACTAGGCTGGGAAGTCCATCTCAATGGCATCGCAATGCATGACGTTTGGTCTGCTCAGGAGAAGCTCCTCCAGATCAATTTTCTGGAGCTCAGAGTGGTTTTCAGTGCCATCAGAGTCTTCTTTCCCCAACTCAGAGGGCATTTTTTTCTTGTGTAGATCGACAACCAGGTAGCTATATTTTATATAAACAAAAAGGGGGGGACAGACTCTCAAGCCCTATGCAAGGTGGTCATCTGCCTTTGGAACAGGGCAGTTCCTCAAGGTATTCATCTTCACACAGTCTACTTTCCAGTAGTACAAAATCAATTGGCCAACTGGCTGAGTTGGATCCTCCATCCACACGAGTGGATGCTGGATCCTCAAGTAACCCAACACTTGTTCCAACTCTGGGGGATGCCACTAATCAACCTCTTTGCACCTCCCCTCAATGCCCAACTACCTTGGTTCTGCTTGAGGATTCCGTCTCCCCACAAGGAATTGTCAGATGCCTTCCTCATCCATTGGGATCAAGAGCTCCTTTATGCTTTCCCTCCACTTCCACTCATAGCAAAGACACTCTTCAAGCTCCAGGCCAAATAGGGACAAATGATTCTCATTATTCCTCACTGGCCCAGACAACTGTGGTTTCCTCTCCTTCTTCAACTTGCTCAAGTATCTCCCCTATGGCTTGGTTACTCACCGACGTTTCTCTCCCAGGATCAAGGGACTCTTTTGCACTCCAACCTCAAGCCATTCCGCTTGATGGCCTAGAAGCTGAGCGCTTTGTCCTCTCACACTTAAATCTCCAAGAGGATGTGTTGCATGTCCTTTTATCATCAAGAAAGGAGGCAGCCAGATGCTCTTATGCCTTTAAGTGTTGCAGGTTCTCCATCTGGTGTTCTCTTAAAACACTGGATCCCTTCACGTTCCATTGCGGACTTACTTCAGTACCTGCTATATTTGTCGTCTTCTGGTCTCAAGACCAGTTTGGTGAGAGTGAATTTATATGCTATTGTGGTCTCTCACCATACTTTAGGAGCCACCCTATTTCAGCGCATCCCTTAGCGGCCAGATTTATGCGGGGTCTTCTCCTGACCAAGCCGTCTTTCCATCCACCTCCCATACTGTGGAATTTAAATGTTGTCCTGGCACAACTTATGCGCAACCCTTTTGAACCAATGGGGTCATTTCCATTAAAGTTTGTTACATGGAAGCTTCTCTTCCTCATAGCAGTTACCTCAGCTCGCAGAGTCAGTGAACTGCGAGCTTTAGTGACCTATGCGCCTTACCACTTTTCATCATGACAAGGTAGTCCTTCGCATACATCCTAAGTTCTTGCTGAAGGTCATCACTTCCTTTCACCTGAATCAATCGGTCTCGCTACCGTCTTTCTTTCCAAGACCCCTCCCCTTTCTGGCTGAAGCCAAACTTCATACTCTCAATTGCAAGAGAACATTGGCATTCTATCTAGAGTGCATTAAGGGCCATTGCTAATCCTCTCAATTGTTTGTCTCATTTGACTAAAGCCATTTGGGGACACCAGTAACCAAAAGAACACTTTCAAATTGGTTAGCAGATTGCATATCCTTCGCTTATTCACAAGCTGAGCTGTCGCTGCCACACCAGGTCACAACTCATAGTGTCAGAGCCGTGGCAACTACTGTAGCAAACCTTCGCTCTTTCCCTATCTCAGACATCTGCCAAGCAGCAACATGGTCTTCTCTGCATACCTTTGCAGTGCACTACTGTCTGGATAAAGATTCCAGAGCTGATGTTCAATTCGGACAAACTGTTCTGTGAAACCTCTTTCAAATTCAGACAACTTGCTCACCGCCCATCTGACTATCTCGCGAGGAGTGCTCTGAAAAAGCTGAGTCTGTCAGATCCCTACTACAACCTCCAGTTGTGCCGGGATACTTTTCTTGCTCAGTTGTCTTCGGCTAGGGAGTCCCATATGTGAAGACTGACTTCCTGCTCATTCCTGGAGATAGCATAGTTACTCACCTGTAACAGGTTATCTCCGGAAATAGCAGGAATCAGTCTTCACAACCTGCCCACTTCCCCATCAAGTTGTCCGATTTTTGTTCTCATTTTTTATTCTCCACTACACACCTGACTGAGGAGACCAGGAGGAAAGGCGAAAAGGCAGCCACACATGCATGGAGGAACGCTCCCAAAAGCATTCCTATTGGATGCTGGAGAGTGTTCCCGCGCTGGGCTCCATCAGTGCCAACATCACCCATATGTGAAGATTGATTCTTGCTGTTGTCGGAGATCACCTGTTACAAGTGAGTAACTATGCTTAACCCTCCGTTGCCTCAGGTATGAATATAAATTGTGAGCCCTTCGGGGATGAGGGCGTGTATACAGAACCTGCTTGGAAACTCCCTAGAATGTGTTCGCAGACTGGAGGTATATAAATGCCTTAATAGAATAGAATAATAGAATAGTGCATGGCTCTAACACAATGATTCTGCATCAGAGCCTCAGTTAACGTTAACTACCTCCTTTTTCTGTGATGGGTGCAATAAAATCAGGGAGTGGCTGTATGCAACCCCTGTGGCTGCACCAGAGAATATTAAGGACCACTTTAGATGGGTCATGAAAAAGAGAATTAAGACACCCGGGTCTGAACATGGAAAATTCCCATGTATTTTACAAACGCTCTGCTAAACACAGAGTCTCTTATATAAGGATGTGCAAGAATGACATAGATTTGCCTCACAATGTAGCCCTAGCCTTACAAGGCTCAGTAGCAATTACTAAACTTATAATTGTTGAAACCTACTGTTCATTTAACCAAAAGCAGTGTGACTACTTAATTAAAGTAAAAGACATAATTATTTTATTTAGCAATCATCAATATCTAAAAATATACAGAAAATCATCACAACTCTTATTCATAACTATATGTAACTACGGTATATGGCCAATAGTTTCACCGAGTAACCGGCTTCATCAGGGAGTCTACAATACAAGTGAATTACAACACACTTAAAATACTACCATTATCTTGAAACCACGCATACTATATAACACTATACTGACCAGCTCACCCGACTCCAAAAAAATGCCTAAGCATGCGCATATGAGCTTCAGGGCAAATCCCGAAAGGACTCTTAATAGAACCAATGCCATTCTATTTGATTATTCAGCTCAACTGGGCTCACTGTGTTCCCATTTAAAAATAAATGTTTGTTCCCAGCAGCACAGCCGCTGAATATAAACCCCACCTCCCTCTGCATTTACTTTCATAACTGCAAAACATTTTAAGTCTTCCAAATGATGGGTCATCTGCTGCCAGCACAAAACAAGAGGAGCAGTAATGATCCCACGGCAAATAGCCAAGAACTGCTCAATTATCCGTGTCTTAAATATACGAGAGCCCTTTGGGAATTTGGTGACATATGCGCATGCATGGACGTTTTTTGGAGCCAGGTGAGCGGATTAGTATAGTGTTGCAATTCACGCCCTGATGAAGCCGGTTACTTGGTGAAACTATCGGCGATGTAGTTACATATTTAGAATAAGATGTTATGAATAAGAGTTGTGGTGATTTTCTGCATATTTTCAGATATTGATGATTGTTAATTAAAGTAAAAGACATAATTGTTTTATTTTAAAGTAGTCACGCTGCTTTTGGATAAATGAACAGTGGGTTTCAACGATTATAAGTTTATTTAATTGCTATTGAGCCTTGCCAGACTAGGGCTACGTTATGTTTCAATTTATGTTGTGGTATTTGTAGTTTTGTGGCTATTATATATTAGTTGCATAGATTTGCATCCACATATAGCGGGAGGAGACATTTTACAATTCTGCACTTGGAAAACTGAGCGTCACCAACTCAGTAGCTTCCACATGGAAATGCCGGGAATTAAGTACTAAGGATGCAATTGTTTTGAATTGTCATTTTGGAGGAGGAAATCAACCAAGGGGGATTTGGAGAATTACTCCCTTAATATCTTATGCAAAGCACTTTAAAAGCATCTATCTATGCCTCAGAGCTGCTGTAAAACCCGGTGGCGACATTTTTTGCCATACACATGGATCCCCTTTGTAAAATGGAGAATACAGGTATAGATTTTTGGCCTGCTTAGATTTTTTATTTTTATTTTATTTTAGCTGTATTTATATCCCGCTTTTCACCGGGTCAAAGCGGTCAATTGGGAGATACATTTAACATGAGGGGATATGACACACATATGCTAATACTTACTGGGAATATGGGCAATGGAGGGTCAAGTGGCTTGCCCAAGACTGCAAGGAGTGCCTATAGGACTAGAAATCCCAGGCCCTCCAGCCTGAGATTGCTGTCCCCAGGTGGGACTTGAACCCCCGGCCCTCTGGCCTGAAGTACCTTGTCCTAACCACTAGGCCACTCCTCCCCCATAACCATCAAACTACGTGCCCCTGACGTCTCTGCACGGTGTGGATCTCCAGGTATAAATAGTGGTTTTCTGAAGCTGCATTTGCACATGTATTCCAGTCTGCACATGTAAATGCCGCTGCTATTTACATGTGAAGAGATGCTTTTAAAATAACCCCCTGCGAGGCTCCTCGCCTGAAGAATATCCAGAGAGTTGCTGCTGATTTCAGGTTAGAGCTGCCATGAATTCTGACAAGCTTCGGAATCTGATCCTACGAATTCATGGAGGGGCAAAACTATGAAAATTCTCATCAGAATGAAAGCCAGACCTCTATTTGGAGTAATCCAGGCCAAGCCGTAGCTTCCAGCAGGAATTCGTGCATGGCGGCTGGCCCGCTGGTTTGTTCTCTTTTCTTATTTCCTGTCCAGTCCCTTTCCTATTGTGTACCTGATGAGTGCCTTTCCCTTCCTCATTGCCAGCCCACCTGCTATGACTCGCCTGCCCTGGCGGAGTGAACCCAGCACTTATACTGTGACTGGTTTTGCCTCTGGGGTAATCCCTTATCCTTCACATGCTTGCCTCCCTATTCATGCTGGGTCACAGCAGACTTGAAAAAAAAATCACCTTGAGTTGTTTCGAAAGCAAACATTCAAAGGCTAAAACCTCCCAACAGATAAGCAAAGCTTTTCAGTCTGAGCTGGCAAGGCTGCACCCACTACATAGAATTAAAAGAAAACAGGTGTGTTTGCTTTCTTTCATGCTTTAATTTAAGAAAAAACATAAACATCACAATTAGAGATGGGTAGAAAAATCATAGACTGGCACTTGCAAGGATCAACTCTGGAATATGGGCAGAGACTCTGCCCATAATCCGCAAGTAGTGGAGGAAACTGTCATTTCCCCCATCATTACAGGGACTCTTACTACTACTGCACTACAGCTTATCGTTTGTATAGCGCTACGAGACATAGACAGCACTGTACAAAAACACATGAGAGACAGTCCTTGCTCCAAGAGCATACAGTCTATTCCAGACAGACAAACAGGGGACTAGGGTAATTCTTGAAGGTAAATGATTAAAATACACGTGGGTGTTAGACAGGAGAAGGGGGGGGGGGGAGGGGTGGTGTTCAGGATCCAAAGCAGCCTCAGTTTTTAGCCTGGATATGAAGAGCATCAGAGGTGGAATCAGACATACTGACTCAGGTAGTCAATCCCAAGCATTCGTAGGGTACAGTCACAAACCCAAAAACCCTAACTATAAGAAAATCCCCAGGGTATAACCAAGAATGTATAAGAATTTTGGATTTTTTTAGCCCTTCTTCCAAATGATGCTCGAGGTGTCTTACAGTATTATTAAATAAGCCCCTGTCCCAAAGAGCTTATGGTTTATTTATTTATTATTTATTTATTCATTACAGGCTCTTATATACCGCTCTATTTAGCATCAGCGCGGTTTACAATATAACAAAAGACCAGAGCAACAAGCTGTTTGGTTTTACATAGAACAGGCTTTACATAGAACAGGTACGAGAACTTGGATAAACATGGGGGACATTGTTAACTGAAACTATATACATGCTGAGTGTACATGTATGTACAGCAGGAATTATTCTAAGTTTGATATGAGTCTTGTAGAACAGGAGGTCAAAAAGGGGATGGTCAGTCAGGTCGGTGGTTGGCTAGTATGGTAATATTGTGGGAACAGGTGAGATTTGAGTGCTTTTCTGAATAGAGTCAGATCGGTGACAGCCCGAATCTCAGGTGGTAATGAGTTCCAGCACTTAGGGGCATAGAAGCTGAAAGCCCTGTTAGACGTCGCTAGTGTGCATTTTGTTGCTGTCTTAGGGATTACTAGCGCGTTTGTCGATGTCGTTCTCCTAGATCTGTTAGGTGGGACAGTCTGAATGATGTCTATTAGTGATGAGGAGGTGATGCCCTTGATGGCCTTGAAAGTGAGTACTAAGGTCTTGAATAACAGTCTTCCATGGATGGGGAGCCAGTGAAGCTGTTTTAGAATCGGTGTTACATGGTCCCTTCTTGATGCTCCGTAGAGGACTCTGGCGGCGGTGTTCATGGCAAGTTGTAAAGGGTTTAAGGTGGACTGAGGGAGGCCTTGAAGAATGGAGTTCGCATAGTCTAGGTGCGGTAAGGTTAAAGCTTGGAATATAGTCCGGAAGTCATCTGGATCAAGTAGGGAGCGAAGGTGTCGGAGTGTTCGGATCTTGAAGTAGATTGCTCTGACTACGTTGGTTATGTGTAATTTCATATCAAGGCGTTGGTCCAAAGTAACCCCAAGTTATCGAATTGAAGGTTTTGTTTGGAGCTCGGCTTCTTTCACCTTTATCTGGGGTGGGGGGATGAAGAGTGGGTCCCTAGTGATGAAGAGAACCTCAGTTTTCTTGTGTTGAATACGGAGGTTCTGGGATTGAAGCCATTCAGACACAGCATCAAAACACTTGGTTAGCGGGGACAGGTC
Source organism: Ichthyophis bannanicus (assembly GCA_033557465.1). Lineage (NCBI taxonomy): Eukaryota > Metazoa > Chordata > Amphibia > Gymnophiona > Ichthyophiidae > Ichthyophis > Ichthyophis bannanicus. Next base: position 208,009,450 of record CM066043.1, on the reverse strand, counting down.
CATATGAACTGTGGAGAAAGGCATGTACAGAAGGATGTCATCTGCGTATATCAAGCATTCGACCTTGAAAGACCTGATGATGTTGCAGACGGGCTGTATGTATATGTTGAATAAGAGCGATGATAGGGAGGACCCTTGTGGTACGCCTTGACTTTGATGGAAAGGTGTAGATGTTGCCGCTCCTGAAGTTACATACTGCCATCTCTGCTCTAGGTATGACCTGTGGTTTATTTAGTATTTTCTATGCCATCTTTTCAAAGCAGTTTACAAAGTTAAAAAAAAAGACAGGAGATAAAGAAAGAAACTCCATACTATAAACAGGACAGAGGAAACAGAGGAGTGCATAGATAGCAGACAAAGGGAAAAAGACAGACAGTTCACTAGAAGTGAAAAGACATAAATACAAGTAACCCTGGTGGATGGTCACAGCTACACCTCTTTGGTGCATTAGATAGACTAATTGGTCAGGAAGCTCAAATGCTTGTTCGAACAAGTGAGTTTTTAATTCTGCTTTGAAGCACTTAAACACAGATTGAAGACAGCTCCAAAGGAAGACTGTTCCATAGCATAGGGCCAAGAAAGAAAAATGCAAAATGGCACATTGATTCATACCTGGCTTGTAACGAGGATGCCAAACGTAGTTTGTTCCATGTGAAGACTGTAGGGAGTGATTTGGACAGTATGGAATAATTAGTGAGGACAGATAATCTGGGGCTAGCTGATATAAGGCCTTGTAGGTCAGAAGGAGAACTTTATATTAGAAGCTGTATTTGATGAGGAACCAGTGGTGTTGAAGTAACGGGGTTGCGTGATCGTATCTGTGAGCATGAGTCAGAATGCTGATGGCAGTGATCTGAACCGTCTAGACTCTAGAGCCTCTTCATTCCTGTAGGATATGCCAGTGTAAAGCAGGTTACAATAACCTAACCTGGAGATCACCATGCTCAGAAACTGACTTACCAAAGTTACAAGGAATAGCACTGGGAGGAGGGAATTTGAAACCTTATTTCTCTAGGTCTCTGTCCATTGCTCTAACCACTAGATGGGTTGAGGTTTTTTTGTCCAACTCTAGTTCACAATTATAGCATATAGCTGCTGTAAAGACGATCAAATGACAACAAAACTGCAAAGAATGTTTAAATGGGGACATACAAAAAAAGAGGGGGTTGGGGCAGTGGGGACAGTTGTCCAGGTCAAGAATTGGTTTCGGTAAGATATTCTCCATAATTGTACAACTTTAAACAGTTGAAAATGTCATTGTTTTCTAGCTCAAAGAACTTTTTTAAAGATTTTTGTCCTGTATTTGGTAAATTTGTGATATTATGTTTTCGGAGGAAGTGATATCACATTGTGTTTGATGTTTTTATGATTTGGACATTTGATTTCTAGGTTTTTGATGGGCCCTAGATTTGAGCTGCTGGACTGGCAATATGTGTTATCTTGGAAATAATTCAGATCACATCATTTCATAATGTTTAGCAGTCGATATTTTAGAATATATTTTTTTTATCACACAGCCTTTTTATCGGCTTTGCTTTTGTACATTTTAAATGTGTTTTACAGCCTAAGGTTTTATTTGAATGTTTACAATATAATCTCAATGATCTTCAACAGTAGTGCATACATTTCTTTGATTTTGTAATGAATATGTGAACTATTTATTTATTTGTAAAGTAATTTTATCCAAATCGCTTAAAAGGTTTGAACAATGGTATAATTATAAAATGGAATCTGATCTGCAGCACAGAGAAAGAAAGTGGATTCAGACATGCTTGTAGATTTCGGACTGTAAGATATGGTGTGGAGCCCACCTGCTGTGACATCGGCTAAGAGTACAGAAGCCCTGGATGCCCTACAAAGAGCAATCATCAGGCCACTAGCAGCAGAGCCTACTTGAGCGGAGAGAAGGCCAGAAATCTCTGCTAGACAAGTTAAAAAAGAGGAAAAGGACCAATATGGTTCTTTAAAAAGAAAACAGAAATGGTGAGGAAAAAAAGAGGTCAACATGAGAAGAATGCAAAATCATACGCAGAGGAGGAGATGCGGAATCATAAAGAAAAGTAAAGGGAGGTAGCAAGAGCGGTTAGAAAAGAACTGATAAAAAGAAGAAATCAATCTTCCTTAAGATATATAAGGGGGCTGTTGAAGAAAACAAAGAAGGGCTAGATAAGATAAAGGAAGGATGTGGAACTTGCAGAGGGAAGAACCAATATAAAACAGAAATCGTGAATGAGTTCTTTTGTTCTGTTTTTGCAGAAGAGGAAGGTGATGGATCGATGGTAGGAAATACCATTAATAAATGTGAAAGGATTACTAAGAAAGAGGTGCGTGAAGTATTTCTGCAAATGAGAGTGGAAATGGCCATGGGACCCAGTGGGATTCACCCCAGAAGAAATGAGCTCAAGAATATGCTGACTCTACCCCTTCGACCCTATTCAACTTTTCCTGGCAGACAGGGAAGGTTCTGAGGCACTGCTGTCAGGCCTGGATTCCTAATTATGCCAAGTAGGCACTAGTCTAGAGGTGTCAGCCTTGCGAGAGCACTGACTATCATCATGCACTGTGCATAGAAGAGCCAGCTCATGTAGGCCAGCCATAAGGAAGAGGTCCTTTGTACAGAAGATTCAGCTTGCATGAGCCAGCCGTAAAGGGCACATGCTGTATGGAAGGACAGGTCTGCACAGGCTGGCCATAAGAGGTATGCTCTTGGGGAAGCTCAAGAGGGGAAGAAACCTCCCCACTGTCTTAGACTCTGAGAAAATGCCCTCTCCTAAGGACACAAGGACAGTAAATCTGGCTCTGCTACTTAAAAGTAAGGATAGGGAGGAGGTGGGAAACTATACTCCCGTTAGTCTAATTTCAATACTGGGCAAATTATGGAATCACCAGACAACATAATTTCACACAGGAAATATCTTGCCAGACAAACTTGACTAAGTTCTTTAATGAGATGCTATAAATGGTGAAACAGGGAGTACCAGAAGATATTGCTTATCAGGACTTCAGTAAAGCGTTTGACGCTGTTCACATAGAAGACTGGTAAGTAGTCTGGACAGTATAGGAGTAGGCCAAGATGTTGTACATTGGCTCAAGAATTGGTTGAGTGCCAGGATGCAGAGTGGTGGTCGATGGTGTCCACTCTGGTGGAATACAGTGACCCTGGAGTTCCCCAGGGTTTGCTACTGGGATTTCTTCTTTTCAAAATCTTTATTAGTGACATTGCTGAAGAACACTGCATTAGATGATTTAACTATAATATATGAGATCCTAGAGTTTGATCTTCATTCCCAGTCCTCGAGAGCCTCCAACAGGTCAGGTATTCAGGATATCCCTAATGAATATGAATGAGAGATATTTGCTCTACTTCCTTTGTATGCAAATTTCTCTTGTGCATATTCATTAGGCCCTCAAGGACTGGGTGTAAAGACCAAGCTCCTAGAAGGTGGATCACTACCTAAAGCCCCGTGTGAGTCATATTTGCCTGGTGTAGGGAAGATGATAAAACTCGAGCACCACAAGACTTAATTTGTAGACAGAAAAGAAATGGAGTATGGAACTGAGGCAGGGGATGGGTGGACTAGGGGGGCAAGGGCAACAAGAGAAGAAGCAGGGCTAATCCAACCATTAGGAAAGACTAGACCATGGTCTAGAGCAGCAGTTTCTGAGGTGGCAACAAACAGCAGCAGCATTCAAAGCAAAACAATAGATCCTGACAGTCCTGCAAATTTAAAGAGCCATCAGCACATTATTTTCCCTGCAGCGAGAGTCGGCACGCACGTATCTACAAAGCGAATATAGATATTTAAAAGTATGATGCCCAATTATGTATTTTGACAGGATTGTTGTTGTTGGGGTTCTCTTTCGATGATCATAATTGTCGAGATTACTTGTTAAAATATCAGGAAGGGGGTAAGGCTGAAAATTTACCTGGGATGCCTAATACCCATGCAGCGGCTCTGAGAAGAGGGGCTGGATTAGGGAGTAGAGTGACTGTTCTCTGCTCTGTTCTAGGCTCACCCCTTCCCCTCCTCTTCCCTGAAGGCTGCCTGGAAGGGACGGGTTGGAGTAGAACACCCCTTGTCACTCTGAAGTATGAAAAGAAGTTCACCAGGGTAGAAGCAATAACTTTTTTAGTCGGGATAGCCAGCCCAGTAAGGAGGAAGAAAACCTCGTACCGCCGTGGCAATTTCCCTTTTTAATAAATTAATAAATTCAGTATGCACTTAACTGAATTGTTGGCAATCCATCTCATCCAGTCAGCAATGTAATAGGCACGACGTGGCACGTTTCGGGGCCGTAGTAGTCAAGCCCCTGCTTCAGGTACAAGACATTGCTCGGTAGCTTGAAATGATGTGTGATTCTGCTTCAAAAGCCGGTTTATATCATGACGTTGAACAACGTGAACCCAGCTGTTTAATATCAGCTGGTGATAGTACTCACTGAGGAAGCCAATCAGAGCTGAACAGGGAGAAGGTCACTGTGTTCAGACCAAACCCCTAGTGCTCAAGATGGCCAATTATAGAAACTATATGATCGTATACCAGTCTTGTTGTTGATTAAGTCCATGTGGCGAAACCGAGTTTAGACGGTAAATCCATCTCTGTTCGCGATATTGTAAGGCTTGCAGTCTATTCCCACCACGTGGATTATGAGGAATATGATCCAAGATTCTCCAAGTAAGTTTGTCAAAAGAATGAGAGTTCTGAAGGCAGTGTTCAACCAAAGGTGCCGAAAGTGTCCCTGTACGTATTCTGGAGGCGTGCTCTCCCAGGCGGGTTTTAAATGGCCGAGAGGTACGTCCTATATAATATAAAGTGCAAGGACACATAATAAGATAAACCACAAAAGAGGTGGTGCAGCATGTATTCCATCGGGTCTGGTAGGTAGTGTGAGTGTGAACATCCAGCCAAGATACACCCGAAAGGGTATTGGAACAGTAAACACAATTGCCACAGGGGAAATGTCCTGCATTCTCATGAGAGCGGACTGGGCGATCCAAATCTCCTGAAGTTTGCACTATCATGTCACGCAGGTTTGATTGCCGAGAATATGCAATCTGTAGTTTTTTCCTGAAACAAGGATGCAGACCTAAAATAGGCCAATACCGATGCAGGATTCCTACTACTTTGGATGAACCTCTCATATAGGGAAATACCGCCGTGACACTATTAGACTCGGAGGAAGAAGAACCTTCCAAAAGCCACTCTCTATGGACGTAACAAGCTCTCTTGTAAGCCTTCCTGATAATGTGGGATGGATAACCTCTGTCTCTCAATCGCAGGCTTAAATCATCTGCATGTTTCTTATATTCAGCTAGATGGGTAAAGTTCCGGCGAAGACGCAGGAACTGGCCGAATGGTAAGCCGCGTTTCAAAGAAGGAGGATGGAAGCTGTCAAAACGTAAAAGGGTGTTCCGTTGAACAGCCTTCCGATAGAGGGTCGTCTCAAATCCATCATTGGTAAGCATAACTGTAAGGTCTAAAAATTGGATGCTTCGAGTTTCAACTTGCGCTGTAAATTGTATGTTATCTTTAAACGAATTCAAAGCCTGGAGAAAATCTTCAAGCTTCTGTCGTGTGCCAGTCCAGATGAAAAAAATGTCGTCTAAAAAACGACGCCAAAAAGGAATATATATATATAGGGGATGAGAATAGATGAATTGCTCCTCAAACCATCCCATATATATAGTTGCTATGGAAGGGGCTACCGTGGCCCCCATAGCAATGCCAAAAATTTGGAGATAATGCTGTCGCTGATAGACAAAAAAATTTTTTGTTAACACCAGAGCTAGAAGATCCAAGATGAACTGCTGTGGGATCCGGTCCGGTAAAGGTAAGGGACTAGAGGCTAGTCCCAGTAATACTTCTTTTTGATCAATATTTGTGTACAGAGACTGTACATCCAATGTGACTAAGAAGGTGTAGGTGGAAACCTCAGTACAAGAGGCCAGATGACGCAAAAAATCTCCCGTGTCTCTAAGAAAAGAGGAGACCGTGCTAGCCACAGGCTGCAAAAATAAATCACAGAATTGTGACAATGGTTCAAGGATTGAATTCCAACAAGAGACTATAGGACGTCCCGGAGGATGAAGCAGGGACTTGTGAACTTTGGGCACCAAATAAAAAGTGGGAGTCCTAGGAGATAAATTGATCAAAAAATCTGATTCTTGTTTCATTAGCCAATTGTTTAAAAAGGCTAGAGAAATGAGATCACGTACTTCATTCTGAAGGTCAGATGTCGGGTCCGGAATAGGAAGGTAGTATCTTCGATTACTGAGATGCAGAAGCATTTCTGATTCATATTGTGTAGAAGATAAGATCACGGTAGCTCCTCCTTTGTCTGCCCTCCGTATAACCAATGAGGAGCTAGAAAGTTGTTTAATGGCCTGAAACTGACCCCGAGAGAGATTATTATATGCAACATAATGTGTAGATTCCAGTTGCAGAAGATCTTCTAAAACCAAATTTTGGTATGTAGAAATCGCTGCTTCGGTGGGTCCCGGTGGTAACCAGCGTGAAGGGTTTTTAACCAAAGCCGATGAGGTTTCCGTTGGGATTCCCGAAAAGTGGTGAATCACTCTTAATTTTCGGAAAAACCGATGGAGTGCCACCCTTGTTGTAAACCCATCATATCGAGGAGAAGGCACATACGATAACCCCAATTCCAGGACTTGCATTTGATCTTCAGTAAGACTCTCCCCCGAGAGATTTATAACTGACGACTCCTGGCTTTTGAACGAGTGGCAGGACCCTCGAGAAAATCCTGATGACTGGAGCCGCGAGGGGGGCGACTCCGAAATGAGCTAGCACGAGCACCAGATGGAAGCTGTTGCTTTGTACGATTAGAGCCTGAGTAAGTCCTTTCAGACCCTGTCGAATCTGTGTCAGAAACAGAATCTGAATCATTCAAAAAAGTCACTTTTTTGGGCCTAGAACCAGCATTGCGAGACGGCCATTTAAACACACAATTATTGTCATAGTCACTTTTATCTCGTTTAAATTAATTAGAGCCAACCTTCATGGATCAGCAATGGCTCAATATTTGAAATCTTCTATAGTCCCGCGTGGACTACGGGTAATAAAACCCCCCAAACAATTCACCGAGGATCCAGATTTTTTGAGTAAATGGGATGCCATACTTACTAAGTGCAGCATAGATCTGATAGCTTTGTTATTAGAACGGTCTCTTGTAGAACAGGAACGCTTAACAACTCAGGCGGCAGAGTTTAAATCAAAAATTTTGACTACTTTAGAATTACAAAGCTTTCAGGCTCAATGGGCGGAAATCGATAAACAATTGATCTCGTTTCGGGATCATGTTAAAGGATTGAAAATCAGCAAATTTAAACGAGATAAAAGTGACTATGACAATAATTGTGTGTTTAAATGGCCGTCTCGCAATGCTGGTTCTAGGCCCAAAAAAGTGACTTTTTTGAATGATTCAGATTCTGTTTCTGACACAGATTCGACAGGGTCTGAAAGGACTTACTCAGGCTCTAATCGTACAAAGCAACAGCTTCCATCTGGTGCTCGTGCTAGCTCATTTCGGAGTCGCCCCCCTCGCGGCTCCAGTCATCAGGATTTTCTCGAGGGTCCTGCCACTCGTTCAAAAGCCAGGAGTCGTCAGTTATAAATCTCTCGGGGGAGAGTCTTACTAAAGATCAAATGCAAGTCCTGGAATTGGGGTTATCGTATGTGCCTTCTCCTCGATATGATGGGTTTACAACAAGGGTGGCACTCCATCGGTTTTTTCCGAAAATTAAGAGTGATTCACCACTTTTCGGGAATCCCAACGGAAACCTCATCGGCTTTGGTTAAAAACCCTTCACGCTGGTTACCACCGGGACCCACCGAAGCAGCGATTTCTACATACCAAAATTTGGTTTTAGAAGATCTTCTGCAACTGGAATCTACACATTATGTTGCATATAATAATCTCTCTCGGGGTCAGTTTCAGGCCATTAAACAACTTTCTAGCTCCTCATTGGTTATACGGAGGGCAGACAAAGGAGGAGCTACCGTGATCTTATCTTCTACACAATATGAATCAGAAATGCTTCTGCATCTCAGTAATCGAAGATACTACCTTCCTATTCCGGACCCGACATCTGACCTTCAGAATGAAGTACGTGATCTTATTTCTCTAGCCTTTTTAAACAATTGGCTAATGAAACAAGAATCAGATTTTTTGATCAATTTATCTCCTAGGACTCCCACTTTTTATTTGGTGCCCAAAGTTCACAAGTCCCTGCTTCATCCTCCGGGACGTCCTATAGTGTCTTGTTGGAATTCAATCCTTGAACCATTGTCACAATTCTGTGATTTATTTTTGCAGCCTGTGGCTAGCACGGTCTCCTCTTTTCTTAGAGACACGGGAGATTTTTTGCGTCATCTGGCCTCTTGTACTGAGGTTTCCACCTACACCTTCTTAGTCACATTGGATGTACAGTCTCTGTACACAAATATTGATCAAAAAGAAGTATTACTGGGACTAGCCTCTAGTCCCTTACCTTTACCGGACCGGATCCCACAGCAGTTCATCTTGGATCTTCTAGCTCTGGTGTTAACAAAAATTTTTTTTGTCTATCAGCGACAGCATTATCTCCAAATTTTTGGCATTGCTATGGGGGCCACGGTAGCCCCTTCCATAGCAACTATATATGGGATGGTTTGAGGAGCAATTCATCTATTCTCATCCCCTATATATATATATTCCTTTTTGGCGTCGTTTTTTAGACGACATTTTTTTCATCTGGACTGGCACACGACAGAAGCTTGAAGATTTTCTCCAGGCTTTGAATTCGTTTAAAGATAACATACAATTTACAGCGCAAGTTGAAACTCGAAGCATCCAATTTTTAGACCTTACAGTTATGCTTACCAATGATGGATTTGAGACGACCCTCTATCGGAAGGCTGTTCAACGGAACACCCTTTTACGTTTTGACGGCTTCCATCCTCCTTCTTTGAAACGCGGCTTACCATTCGGTCAGTTCCTGCGTCTTCGCCGGAACTGTACCCATCTAGCTGAATATAAGAAACATGCAGATGATTTAAGCCTGCGATTGAGAGACAGAGGTTATCCATCCCACATTATCAGGAAGGCTTACAAGAGAGCTTGTTACGTCCATAGAGAGTGGCTTTTGGAAGGTTCTTCTTCCTCCGAGTCTAATAGTGTCACGGCGGTATTTCCCTATATGAGAGGTTCATCCAAAGTAGTAGGAATCCTGCATCGGTATTGGCCTATTTTAGGTCTGCATCCTTGTTTCAGGAAAAAACTACAGATTGCATATTCTCGGCAATCAAACCTGCGTGACATGATAGTGCAAACTTCAGGAGATTTGGATCGCCCAGTCCGCTCTCATGAGAATGCAGGACATTTCCCCTGTGGCAATTGTGTTTACTGTTCCAATACCCTTTCGGGTGTATCTTGGCTGGATGTTCACACTCACACTACCTACCAGACCCGATGGAATACATGCTGCACCACCTCTTTTGTGGTTTATCTTATTATGTGTCCTTGCACTTTATATTATAGGACGTACCTCTCGGCCATTTAAAACCCGCCTGGGAGAGCACGCCTCCAGAATACGTACAGGGACACTTTCGGCACCTTTGGTTGAACACTGCCTTCAGAACTCTCATTCTTTTGACAAACTTACTTGGAGAATCTTGGATCATATTCCTCATAATCCACGTGGTGGGAATAGACTGCAAGCCTTACAATATCGCGAACAGAGATGGATTTACCGTCTAAACTCGGTTTCGCCACATGGACTTAATCAACAACAAGACTGGTATACGATCATATAGTTTCTATAATTGGCCATCTTGAGCACTAGAGGTTTGGTCTGAACACAGTGACCTTCTCCCTGTTCAGCTCTGATTGGCTTCCTCAGTGAGTACTATCACCAGCTGATATTAAACAGCTGGGTTCACGTTGTTCAACGTCATGATATAAACCGGCTTTTGAAGCAGAATCACACATCATTTCAAGCTACCAAGCAATGTCTTGTACCTGAAGCAGGGGCTTGACTACTACGGCCCCGAAACGTGCCACGTCGTGCCTATTACATTGCTGACTGGATGAGATGGATTGCCAACAATTCAGTTAAGTGCATACTGAATTTATTAAAAAGGGAAATTGCCACGGCGGTACGAGGTTTTCTTCCTCCTTACTGGGCTGGCTATCCCGACAAAAAAAGTTATTGCTTCTACCCTGGTGATTTTTTACCTGGTTTTGTTTATATAGTATTCATTTTTTCCGGGTTTGGGTATTATATATTTTGTATGAAAAGAAGTGGCAGAACTGTTTGCAGGCCATTCCCCCAGAAATTAAGCCCTGGGACTCCAGCTTACTGCAGCAAAAAGAAGAGTTCAAAATTCAATGAAGTTTGAAGTGGAATTTAGAAAACCACCTTTGCAAAATTTCAGGATGCCACACCGTTCAACTGGCCCCAATGCTTCCATGTTATTGCAAGGTTCCAAAAGATGCTTCTGAAGTGGTCTGTGAAAGCTGAACTGAGGAAAAGACGATCAGGAGGACATTGGCCTTCTGCTAATTTCAGTGTAATAATGCATCAGACCCAAGGAGCCTGGGATTCTCAGTGGTCTCTTGTTAAGATATGGGAATGCCTTGAACCCTGGATTCAGTCCAGGTCTCCAGTGAATCTTTGCTGACCCTTGTCACCATTCTCTTGCCAAAAGTAATCATTAGAGAACAGAATTGAGAAGCTCTGGTATTCCCACATGAATGTCTTCTCAGGATCCAGACCTCCTCCCTAGGGAGAAAGTTAACAAAGGTAGGGGGGACCTTTCCCTCTCTCCATTCTAAAGTCAATCTTCCTGTCATTTTAGAGAAAATCTTTCAAAGGGAAGATGGTAAATACACAAGAGAGACTAGCTTGTGTAGGACTCATCCATGATAATGTAACATAACAAGGATATAGGATATGCAAATGTACATGGGAGCATGTTCTGTACAATTTTATATCAGTGCAAATTGTTCTATGCTTCTGTCTTACTCAAGGCTAACATTTAGCAATTGCTTCCTTGCACAAAAATGAACATGATTATTACTTTTTATACCTCCTTAATGCTGCCTCCTGTGACGTCTCTGGAGGCAAAACAATTTCTGGTTTCCCTTGGTGGTGTTGTCACAGGGTATACCAGTGGAATATTATCAAACTATTTACCTATCAGAGCCCAGAAGCAGAAAAGATGCCTAAGTCCCTCTGAAATACCCTATATGGGAACAACAACAGGGATAAAAAAAAAACAACTATAAACTAAAAGGATAGGATCTGGAGCATTTAAGTGTTACAAATAAAGTTTATTCTCCAGAATTAAAAACAAAACAAAACAGGTAAGTGTGTATATATCATTAACTCAAAGGTATGTGAAGATGTTACAAATTTCTTTTTCATAAAGTACATAATGTAATAATATGGGAACAAAATATCTTTTGCTATTGAGTCCCCAGGGATTTAACAAATCACTATCCTGAAGAGATTTTGCATATAGAGGTTGTATGGAAATTATTTGAGCTCAAATAAGATGAACTGTATCAGATCAGTTATGTTACTTATGCTTGTTGTCGTCTTTCCTTCATTGGGGCCCAGGAATTCTTAATTTATTCCAGATTGCAACACCTCGGTCATCTTCAGGAATCACTGGAATTTGGCGCTGCTGTTGGGACTTCGCATGCCCTATGCCATTCCCTAACTTTACCCCAAAAATTCCTTACTACAGTAAAAAATTTAATTAGTAACAATTTTAAAAAAATATTAGTAATGCCAGCTGGTAAGTGGTTTTTCCTTTCCAGACACATTCAGATCTGCACACCTTTCCATCAACACTCCCTCACCCACTCATGTCTCTCAGTTTCTCAGACCAATCTTAACTCAGCAAATCAATCAACCTCTTTCCCTCTCTCTCTCTCTACCTCTTACAAAACATCTATCACGGGCATCAATTCCATCTCTCTCTCTCTCTCTTCTCACCCCTTTTACTAAAACTTCCTTCAAGTAACTCTCCTCTGAGTTATTGAGTCCAAAACTCAAATCTTTAAAAAAAAAAAACCTCTCTTTTCCCCTTTAACCTTTCTTTATACTGATAAAGAACCCTTGTCTTTTACATTAAAGCAGGTTCATTTTCCCACAGATCCTCTCTTTCTTCCTATTCAAATTTCCTAAGGAAGAAAATAAAAAACTTAATTCCCACTCTTAAACGCTTTCTTATTCAGTTTATGCATCATCATATTCACCTATCACACCTCACTCTCATACCATACATTCAATGCAAACACCTCTCTTGACCTAAACTCAAGGAAAATAAAACTAAAATCTCTCAGCTTCTTTCTTACGTCATACTACACTCAAACTCTCACAAAAGTCTCAAATTTTCCACAAAAGAAAATCACTCTTTCAGGGCCTTGACAGCACACACACAACATGCATCCACCCTCATCTACATTCACTCTCCAGCTGCCTCAAAATCATCACCATACCAACATTGTAATCTCCCTTCCAAAGCACTCTGCCTCTTGCTGATGTTATAAAAAAAGCCCCCTTAACTTAAAATAAAAGCTTTAATTTCCCCCTTTGTCCCAAAATTAACCTCATAGGTACTATACTGGCACCCTTTAGAAAGTTTCTAAGCTATTTCTTTAAGAGCACACACAGTGGTAAAGGTTTTCAGTGAAGTGTATCACATCTTTGCTTCAACTCAGCTGTGCCCTATTGCAACAGTGGAACTTTTCAGATCACTCCTCCCTCCCCTTACATCTGGGTAATTTTATACTTAATATATTTTCCCATTCAAAAACCACTTTTGAAGGCAATTTATTCAGAATACACATTCTTAAAACATTAGCAAGGTACATCACACTGCACACTTTAGAAATTCATTTAGGTTTACTTGCGTAATCGGTAAAATCACCACTTTAAAATGGGACAAAACAAAATAAAAACTGCTTTCCAGGGTGCACTACCCCTCCAACATAACCCCAGAGGGTAAGAAAGTTATACTGGGAGTGGGGGTAGGGGGAGCAATTACTATTAGTGCCTGCAACATTTGGGGAGGGGCGCCACCTTCCCATGCTCCTTCCCCCCCAAACTACACCTATGGTAGCCTTCCCCCAGTTGCATGGGGTCCATGGGCCCCTCTTGCGATGTTGATAATTAAACGTAACAATCATGATTACCTCAAAAACACCCCTTGCTCTTTGCCATCCCCCCTCCCCCTGAAGCTGCCACTCTAAGTGACCACCTAGTCTTTCCTAATAGTTAAACAGGTACAAAAGTCTCTATTTCCATCATTGGAGGTTTTTAAGAACAGGTTAGATCAACATTTGTCTGGGATAATGTAGAAATGGAGATCCTTCTCGGGTCATGGACTAACTGATCTCTTCAGATCCCTTCCTGCTCTATGGTTCTGTGGTTAAAAGACAGAAAACAAAGAGTAGGGCTAAATGGCCAATTTTCTCAATGGAGAAAGGTGAATAATGGAGTACCCCAGGGATCTGTGCTGGACCTGATGCTTTTTAACATTTTATAAATGACCTGGAAATGAGATTAACGCGTGAGGCGATCAAATTTGCAGATGACACAAAATAATTCAAAGAAGTTAAAACATAAGAGGACTGTAAAAAATTGCAAGAGGACCTTGATAAGTTGGGAGACTGGGTGTCCAAATGGCAGATGAAATTTAATGTGGGCAAGTGCAAAGTTATGAACTTAGGGAAGAACAACCCAGAATACGGTTACACGATGCAAGGTTCCAGATAAGGCATCTGGGCATCATCATGAATAATACATTGAAACCCTCCGCCCAGTGTGCAGCAGCAGTCAAGAAAGCAAACAGAATGCTGGGAATCATAAAGAAAAGAATGGACAATAAGATGAAGGATATTATAATGCTGCTAAATCGCTCCATGGTGCGGCCACATCTTGAATATTGTGTGCAATTCTGGTTACCATAGCTTAAAAAGGATATGGTAGAATTAGAAAAGGTACAGAGAAGAGTGACGAGTGACAAAAATGGTGAAGGGTAGAGGCGGATATGCCTACGAGGAAAGGCTTAAAAGGTTAGGGCTGTTCAACTTGAAAAAGAGACGGTTGAGGGGAGATATGATTGAGGTCTATAAAATAATGAATGGTGTGGAATGGGTAAATATAGAGTGCTTGTTTACTCCTTCAAAAAGGAGAAAGACTAGGGGACATGCAATGAACTACTACTACTGAACATTTATATAACGCTACAAGGCATACGCAGCGCTGCACAGACATGTAAGAGACAGTCCCTGCTCATCAGAGCTTACAATCTAGTCAAGACAGGCAACACAGAAGGTGTAGGCAGGGGTAAAACAAGGGAAAGAAAAAGGAGATCAGGTGAGTCACGATCCAAAAGCAGCAGCGAAGAGGTGAGTTTTTAGCCTGGATTTGAAGAGGGTTAGAGAAGGTGCCTGGCGTACAGACACAGGTAGTTTGTTCCAGGCATAAGGTGCAGCAAGGTGAAAGGAGCGAAGTCTGGAGTTAGCAGTAGAAGAGAAGGGCACAGATAGAAGCGATTTGCCATAAGAGCGGAGTTCCCGAGGGGGGGTGTAAGGAGAGATAAGAGAAGAAAGGTAGTGAGTAGCTGCAGAGTGAATGCATTTATAAGTCAGCAGGAGAAGTTTGAACTGGATGCGGAAATGGATAGGGAGTCAGTGGAGTGACTTGAGAAGAGGAGTAATATGGGCATGATGAGGCTGGCGGAAGATTAGCCATGCAGCAGAGTGTCGAACAGATTGAAGGGGAGAGAGATGATTCAAAGGGAGACCAGCAAGGAATAGGTTACAGTAGTCAAGACGGGAGGTGATTAAGGAGTGGATAAGCGTCTTAGTAGTGTGTTCAGAAAGGAAAAGATGGATTTTGCTGATGTTATAGAGAAAGAAACGGCAGGTCTTAGCTATCAGATGAATTTGTGTGAAGAAGGAAAGAGAAGAGTCAAAGACAACCCCAAGATTGCGAGCCAAGGAAGCAGGAAGGAGTACAGAGTTATCCACAGAGACTGAGAAAGAATGGAGGGGAGGTTTTAGGGGGAAAGATGAGAAGTTCAGTCTTGGCCATGTTCAATTTCAAGCAGTGGTGAGACATCCAGGCAGCAATGTCAGAAAGGCTGGCAGAGATCCGGGTCTGGATAGCTGGAGAGATTTCAGGCATAGAGAGGTAGATCTGGGAGTCATCAGCATAAAGAAGGTACTGAAAACCTTGGGAAGAGATAAACGCACCAAGGGACTGGGTATATAGAGAGAAAAGGAGCGGGCACAAGACTGATCCTTGGGGTACACCAACTGGGAGTGGGATAGCAGAGGAGGAGGAGCCACCAGAACACAATGAAGCTACAATATAGCACATTTAAGACTAATTGGAGTGGAGGAGTGGCCTAGTGGTTGGGGCAAGGTACTTCAGGCCGGAAGGTCGGGGGTTCAAATCCCACTAGAGGACAGCAACCTTGGGGGGAAGGACTGGAGTTTCTAGTCCCACAGGTGCTCCTTGTGGTCTTGGGCAAGCCACTTAACCCTCCATAGCCCATGTTCCCTGTAAAATAGTTATCTCCAAGTTATAATGCCCTGTTCAATGTAATTTCAGTTTGTTCAATGTAAACCGCACTGATGCAGAATAGCACAGTATATAAGAGAATGTAAATAAATAAATAATTGGAGAAAATATTTTTTTCACTCAATGTGTAATGAAACACTGGAATTCATTACCAGAGGATGTCGTGAAAGCTGTTAGTATAGCTGGATTTAAGAGAGATTTGGATAAGTTCCTGGAGGAAAAGACCAAAAAGCATTATTACAGAGGATTGTGGAAATCCACTGTTTATCCATGTGACAAGCAGCATGGAATCTGTTTACTTTTTGGAAACTTGCAGGTACATGAGATCTAGATTGGCCACTGTTGAAACAAGATACTGGGCTTGATAGGCCCTTGGTCTGACCCAGTATGGCATCTCTTATGTTCTTATGCCTCAGTGATAACGAGATGCATTTATGCCAGTCCCTAAAGTAGAAAAGAATAACCCGAGAACTACAGAATGTGATAGACTTAACCCAAGCTTTGTTCCTAGGGTGATGAAACACAGCCTATTAAGAATTAGTTAACTAGATATGTTAAACATTTGAAGGCTGGGGTGTGGATAGAACTAGTCCAGGGCTGCTAAATATGTCAAAAGGTAAATCCATGCACATTATTTAATATAATGTCATTAAAGTTTGAGTCACTGCTTTTCACTGGTAAAATTATAAGTATTTTATACATTTTTTTAAAGAAACAAATGGTAATGGCCTAAATTTGGTATCAGCATATTAACTGATAGGTTTTAGTAGTGAGCTAAACTAGAGCAAAAGCTAAATGTGGAACCCCAAAGACGGCAGGGTCAGCCACTCATGATGAATGTTTATACTGCTGAAATGAACAGTGAAATTGGGAATGGCATCTGCTTGATAATAACACCAAACGGTTTAAGATTACAGATTAACAGAAGGATTCTGTTGGAAATTAAATCAATCTGGCTTGTGGTTCAAAGTGTGCGTTGTCACTATATGAACACAGCCATGCAATGTATGTTAGTTCTCCCTATCACAACTTCCCTTGGTGCCTTTATGACAAAGCCAGGAAATTACTTTAATTATTTTTCCCATACAGACTTAATGCTTAATTACATTTGAGCAAGATCTCTTCCCATATTGCCTCCCCAGAATGTCAACCCAAATTAAATGTTCATTTCTAGCAGAGACTGCATTCTTGCACAGAGATGTTTCCACATGAGATGCACTAGTTCATTCATTTTACCTGCCGTCCCATTAAATATAATCACGCATATTTGTTCAGCCCCGTTGATACCAAGTGAAAGTGGGAAAGAAGCTGGGATGAGTTGGTCTGCACCACCTTAATTATATATGCACAACGAGTTATGTGTTCTGAAGTCACCAGAGAGAGGGACAAATTATGGCTAGAACGTACATACAAGATACATGGCATCTTCTCATCTACATTTAAATTCCTGCCGTCTACACTAACTTTCAGAGAAAGAGTCAAACTCTTTCCTTCTCAGCTCTCCGTGTAGTTTCAGACTTGTCTTTCCTGGACTCAATGGGGTGCTTTGCAAGGACTCGACTGGGGTATTGAAAGGCAGCAGTAAGCTTGATTGAAAAGCAAAAGGACGCCCATTTCTGTCTTGAAGGATATGAGTATAGAAACAAAAATATAGAACAGGGTAGTTTAAACATTCAAGAGGAGAACCACATAGGACATTTCAAATCACAGAAAGTGCTGGTGGGGGGCCCATTAGAGTTTGCTGAGGAAGGTAGGGAGCCCCCCTGTAGTTTGCTGAGTTTCTCAATATGGTATGCTTCTAGCATCTTCTTCGGCTGGTGGCTGGGAATCTGCCTTTGCCATTTCAGCACATGAAGAGAAATAAAACATCCTCCGTAGACTACATTGAGCTGCAGGCAGGACAGAGAGATGGAGCTCTGTAAGCCATATCTGATCGCAGAGTGGAGGAGTAGCCTACTTGTTAGGGCAGCAACCTGGGATCAGAAAGCCCAGAGTTTGAATCCCACTGACTCTCCTTGTGCCTTGGGCAGGTCAGTTAGCCCTCCATTGCCTCAGGTACAACCTTATTTATTTATTCAGCTATTTTTCTATACCGCTGCCTGTATCTGAGAATCACAGCAGCTTACATGGAACAACATAGCCCAACAGGGCTTTACAGAAAACTGATGATAACAATTGAACAATGTACAATGGGGATAGAACAGGATTAACAACTTAACATGAACAAGGTATTAACGTAAGGGAGGGAGGGAAAAGTGACAAGAGTAGAATGCTTTAGCTTGTAGGTGGTGGAAGGGTGAGGTAGGGATGGTTTGGTGTGTCCTTGGGAAGATGGTCACGTATTATCAGAAAAGTGAGTTTTTAGGTTTCTGTGGAATGTCATTGTCATCTGTGGCACGTAAATCATGTGGGATGGCATTTCCTTAGACTGTAAGCCCTCCAGGGACAGGTAAATATCTACAGTTCAGTAGTGGAATACTCCAGGGATCTGTGCTGGGCCTGCTGCTTTTTAACATATTCATAAATGACCTGGAAATGGGAATAATGAGTGAGGTGATCAAATTTGCAGATGACACAAAATAATTCAAAGGTGTTAAAACACAAGAGGACTGTGAAAAACTGCAAGAGGACCTTGATAAATTGGAAGACTGGATGTCCAAATGGCAGATGTAATTTAATGTGGACAAGTGCAAAGTTATGCACCTAGGAAAGAACAACCCAAACTACAGTTACACCAATCAGGAAAAAGATTTAGACGTCATCGTGGATAATATGTTGAAACCCTCCGCCCAGTGTGCAGCGGCAGCCAAGACAACAAATAGAATGTTAGGTATCATAAGGAAAGGAATGGAAAATAAAACCAAGGATATTATAATGCCTCTGTATTATTACATGATGCAACTGCACTTTAAATATTGTGTGCAATTCTGGTCGCCATATCTTAAAAAGATATAGCAGAATTAGAAAAGGTACAGAGAAGAGCTACCAAAATGGTAAAGGGGATGGAAGGATGCTCCTGTGAAGAAAGGCTTAAAAGGTTAGGGCTCTTCAACCTGGAAAAGAGACAGCTGAGGGGAAACATGATAGAGGTTTATAAATTAATGAATAGAGTGGAATGGGTAAACATAGATCAGTTGTTTACACCTTCAAAAAGTAGAAAGACTAGGGTACACACAATGAAGCTAAAATGTAGCCCATTTAAGACTAATAAGAGAAAATATTTTTTCACTCATCTTGTAATCAAACTCTAAAATTCGTTACCGGAGGATTTAGTAAAAGTTGTTAGTGTAGCTGGGTTTAAAAAAGATTTGGACAAGTTCCTGGAGAAAAGGTTTATAAACCATTATTAAAGGGGACCCGGGAAATCCACTGCTTATCATTTATTAGTTTTGATATACCGCCCTGATGATACAAAGTTAAATACAAATTGAGTGGAAGGGAACTCCAATATATGATAGGAAAGGAAACAGGAGAGACTAGCATACCGAGGAAGAGCATACATTCTAGGGCATTAATCTTCATACATTTCCTTATACTGTTGCAGTGCTCCTTGACTGAGTCTGTGCTGAAAGCCTGCATGAATAGGTAGGTTTTCAGTAGGGTTTTAAACTTAGGGAAGGAAAGCTCAAGACAAATATAAAAAAGTAGGCAGTTCTAGAGGGTGGGGCCACAAAGAACCCCTGGGATGGGGATGGGAGAACTAATCTAATGTCATGGAGGGAGCGTAGGCATCATTGGGCATGTGGAGCTCAATTCCATAACGTGCACGTCCAGCTTGGGCACATCCAAACTAAAAACAGTCCCGATTTAAACCGAATTCCGCATCCAAGGTCATAGATGTGTCTATGGTTTTGGAATTGGGGACATAGATGTTTCTGGTGCAGCAAGAACAAAGCACTATGACATACAAGAAATGGGTATATGCAGCAAATGGCTGTGGACATCCCCGCGCTCACCATATTCTGAAGAGTTTGACGTTCCAATCCTGCCCGTCTCTGCCATTCATCCGTGGATGGTCATTCCTCTTTAAAACCTGCATCTCCTAAGCTGCTCCTCTCACTGACAGTGTTGTGCTGATGTAAACTACACATGACTACTGATGATACACAATTGCTGATGAAAACTAGACTATATATACTAGTCTGTTACATGCCCAAAATACTGCAAAGTAATCTCAGTGCACTCAAAGATAGTATAAAAACAAGTGATATGTTTGTCATAAAATACCTTACATCACAACATACATGACAGTGGAAGAACTACTTAGTTATTCCTGCATTGGTCATCTCTGAAAACTGTACAATGCTAAGTTTGGACCATAAAAATCAGAAAAGGTTCTCTATAGCTAAAGGTCAAGACATATTTTGTCAATAATAAGGGACACTCAGAATGAGAGCATTCAACAGTGCAAACAGCACTAATACATGCCCAAAAGCACCATCATCGGTCTTTAAAAATGTGCACATATAGCTGGATTTAAAAAAGGTTTGAAAGAGTTCCTGGAGGAAAAATCCATAATCATTATTAAAGAGGACTGGGGAAGTCCACTGCTTATCGTTGGGACAACCAGCATGGAATGTGTATACCTTTGAGAACCCAAGAGGTACTTAAGACTATGAATGGCCACTATTGGAAACAGGATACTGGGCTTTATGGATCCTTGGTCTGACTCAGTATGGCATATCTTGTTCTTATGTACCTACCACAAAGATGTCTTTCTGTCTTTCCCATCTGTGCTTGAATCCTGCAACTGCTTTTATTCCTATAACCTCAGCTATTGAGCTTCCCTCTTTTCCTCTTCATATGATGACCCAGTACAACCATACTACCTTGTAAAATTCCTTTAGTAGATGTGGTCTCCAACACTACACACAGTTCTCAAGATGAGGTCTCATCAGAGACCTATATAGATATTTTATTGCAACCCTCTTTTTATGAATGATACCTCTCTTTATACACCCACGCATACCACTAGTTTTCCTAACCGCTTTGTCACAATGACTGGCTATCTGAAGATCATCAGAGATGATGACTCTTAGGTTTGGGCACCTGCTAGTTCTTCCTTTCTAAAATTTACATTTTGTCCTAAGATTTCTGCATCCAAGTTGCATAATTTTGCATTATTTTCGATTAAAACATCCATTTCAATTCTTTTACTATTCTTTCAGTTTTTTAAAGTCATCTTTCATCTTATATTTTCACCTACAATGTTGAAGATTTTTTCTATCACCAGCAAACAAGCATGTTTTCTCTTCTATCTCTTATACAATGCCATATTTTGTATAAATATCTCAAAGAGGACTATGTAGAGCCCCTCTGGATATTTTCCCTTCATCAGAATGGAGTCAATTGGCTACCACTCAACTACTTTCTCTTCCAGCATCCAGACTAGCTGTCCTCTAAGTGGAATAGTGTGAGAGGCCTTCCTGAAATGTTATGTTGTGTTGTACTTTTATACCATCTTCCTGAAGATCCATATAGGCCACATTTACTGCACCCTTTGAGCTGCTATTCTAGTTATCTCATTAAAGAAATCAATCAAGTCTGCTTTGCAAAATCATTCCCTTGTGAAACTGTTGTTTTAAATCCTGCAACTGATTGGCTTCAAAGCATAAAACACCCTGGAGATCTGTATGCCTACCACGTAGGTGGTATCTTTGGATCCAGGGAAGGTCCTTCTACTTCGACAACCTCTGCTGGTCAATGAGTGGAAATATTTCTTCGGAGCAACATTTCTTGGGGCCAGCATTGCATGGGAGTTCTCTTTTAGTCACAAGGAACAGATTAAAAGCACGATATCAAAGCACCTCCCTCTATCAGCAACAGCACGGTCACAGGACTCCCACGAAGCTTCGCAGGAACGTTAGTGAAGGGCTAGTCCTAAGAAGTACCCTGCTGGTCTATGGGCATAATCACCACATCAATAAATCCCAGTCAATCAAGGAGTAAACTTAATTAGGCACAAACAAAAAATATGTGTACTCCCAAAACAAGAGGATAAACTTTATCTGTAAAACCACAATCAAAAACCACAGTGCCAAGAAATTCACCAAAAACTTCTTTAAGAGTAAAACACTCTAAAGTCTTCTAAATATCTTCCAAACATTTTTTTGCCTTCTTTATTTCTTTTTTTCCTTTCTTTTTATACTTTAAATTACAGCATTTAGAATCTTCAGACATCATCCAGCTATTAGATTCTGTATTCACATAAGCATCTCTGTTCATATGGGAATCTTATACCAAGAGTTCCCCAATTATCCCAACGCCAAACAGCGCCTTAACGTTTCACTTAACTGAGCTTCATCAGGGAGTAATATCCAAATGCAAAATCTAAAAAAACAATAAAAACAAAATTAATCTATAAAAATAATCCTCGTTATGCCACCAAAAATATTATCAACTAAAGAAACAACCAAAACTAACAGCCTCATCTCACAGATGCAGTCAAATCAAACCTGCAACAACTATGCAAACACTACTGAAAAAAAAGGATAACCATAAAATATCCACATTATACTATATACTAAAACCAAAGCGAACCCAAAGAAAAAATTCACTTACGACTTTCCATCATTCTAATACTTCCGTGAATATACTCAACATTATATAGAAAAACGTCGTACCTGTGCTTTATAAGCTGCAACTGTCAAGCTCCCATTAGCCTCCAAATGTAACAATTAAAGGGGCCCACATCCCAGAATAAAAGATAAAAAAGGGGAACAAATGAAAGCAGATGAAAAATAGAACCACCCCCCCCCAACCACTTAATAAAACATAGTTCAAAGCCACTACCAAAGTTACACAGTGGAGCTACAATCAACAAACACCCCAACAATACCAGAATTTAAACCATTGAGCTCCACAATGTCAAGCCGAAAAATCCATCTTTGCTCGTAGCATAGCAAGCGCCTATCACAATTACTTGAGCTTAAATATACCTGTTCAATACAGAAACAGCAGAGATCTGAAAAAAAAATGTTTGTACTGCTGACGATGTTTTACTAATGGGGCTTCTAAAAAAACCATAAGTCATTTGACTCTTATGCTCAAGGAATCTAATCCTGAAAGGGCGAGTTGTTTTGCCAATATAAAGTTTCCCACAAGAACAAAAAATGCCATAAACCACACGAGATGAAGTGTAGCTTGTGAAACAGCGCAAATCATAACACTTATCATGATAAGAAAAGCGCTGTACATTCAACATCATAAAGCAGATGGGGCAGTTTCCACATTGCCAATGCTCCCACCAAACCGGTCACAGGAGAAGTCGGCAGAGATAAGCAGTCGGATTTACTAAGGGGCATGTTTACTAAACTGCGCTAATGTCATTTGCGTTAGTTTCTGTGGTAAAGGTACAGATGCCCATATAAAGGCGTGGGCGGGGCATCAGTATGGCAAGCGTGTCAGGTAACGCGCATTATAAGGCGCATTATAAGGCACGTTACAAGGCGCCTTATTAGGCACAGTACAAGGCACGTGCCTAACGTGCCTTGTACTGTGCCTAATAAGGTGCCTTGTAACATGCCTTATATCGTGACCTGTACTGTGCCTAATAACGTGCCATGTACTGTGCCTAATAAGGTGCCTTGTAACATGCCTTATATCGTGACCTGTACTGTGCCTTATATCGTGACCTGTACTGTGCCTAATAAGGTGCCTTGTAACATGCCTTATATCGTGACCTGTACTGTGCCTAATAAGGTGCCTGGTAACATGCCTTATAGCGTGACCTGTACTGTGCCTAATAACGTGCCATGTACTGTGCCTAATAAGGTGCCTTGTAACATGCCTTATAGCGTGACCTGTACTGTGCCTAATAACGTGCCATGTACTGTGCCTAATAAGGTGCCTTGTAACATGCCTTATATCGTGACCTGTACTGTGCCTAATAACGTGCCATGTACTGTGCCTAATAAGGTGCCTGGTAACGTGCCTTATATCGTGACCTGTACTGTGCCTAATAACGTGCCATGTACTGTGCCTAATAAGGTGCCTGGTAACGTGCCTTATTATTAAAAGAGACCATAGGTCTTCCTAGTGGATGATGCAAATTTTTGTGGATCTTCGGTAAAATATAAAAATAGGGAAGCCTAGGGTGAACAGTATTTAGAAACCGCATTTCCTTTTTCTTTATAAATTTATTCTTCAAAGCAGCACTTGTAAGGTCATGCATTTGGGCTGCAATAATCCAAGGGAGCAATACAGTGTAGGGGGCGAAGTACTTCTGTCCACAAAAGAAGAGCGAGGCCTGGTCATGATTGTGTCTGATGATCTTAAAGTAGCTAAACAGGTAGAAAAGGTGATGGGGAAAGCCCCATTGCTTTGCTCAATTTCCAACGATCTCTGCGGGGCAAGGAAATTGACCCTGCTCTAAAAAGTTCACTCTCCGTCTCACTTTATGATCTGAATTTTGCCAAGAGTAAACATACCCAGTTTTATAGTCCGTCTCATCATGAGCTAATTTTTTCATCTTCATTTTTTTTCTCTCCCTTAAATTGGTCAAGTTGGATTTTTGTACGTTCCATTTGTTTCTCAAATTCTTCAACAGATTCTTTTACTTTCAAAGCATTTTGAAATCTTTGGATTTCATCATGTGTTTTCAAAACCTGCGCTTTCGTTGTATCTATCACCAAGACCATCAAATCCAATGCACATTTATTTAAGATTTTAATCCATTTGTCCTGAAAAAAAGAATTACCCAAAAACATACGTGGTTCTTTATTTATTCTAAGACACCAGGGAATGTATTGACGGTGAACAATCTTCGACTTTATCAAAAACAACATAATTGCAATAATTCTTGAATATGACCATCTGCAAAACTTAGGGGCTTGTTTACAAAGCTGCGGTAGTGGTTCGCGATCGTTATCGGAGCCGCGGCCCCATTGATTTCAATGGGGCCGCGGCTCCAATAACGACCGCGAACCACTACCGCGGCTTTGTAAACAAGCCCCTTAGTCTCATGCCATAATTGTTGGAAGGAATCCATAGGTAAAATCGCTACATCAAAAAAACCCAGTCAATCAAGAAGTAAACTTAATGAGGCACAAACAAAAAATATGTGTACTCGCAAAACAAAAAGATAAAGTTTATCTGTAAAAACCACAATAAAAAACCACAGTGCCAAAAAATTCACCAAAAACATCTTTAAGAGTAAAACACTCTAAATTCTTCTCAATATCTTCCCAAAAATCTTTTTGCTTTTTTTCTTTCTTTTTATACTTTTAATTACAGTATTTAGAATCTTCAGAGCTATTAGACTTTGTATTCACGTAAGCATCTTATCGGCTGTTGAGCTCTTTATTCATACGGGAATCTTATAGCAAGAGTTCGCCAATTACCCCAACGCCAACCAGCACTGGAGTGTTTCACTCAGCCGAGCTTCATCAGGGAGTAATATCCAAATGCAAAATCTAAAAAAACAATAAAAGCAAAATTAATCTATAAAAAAATCCTCTTTATGCCACCAAAAATATATTATCAACTAAAGAAACAATCAAAACTAACAGCCTCATCTCATAGATGCAGTCAAATCAAACCTGCAACAACGATGCAAACACTACTGAAAAAAAAGAAAAAAAAGGATAACCATAAAATATCCACATTATACTATATACTAAAACCAAAGCGATCCCAAAGAAAAAATTCACTTACCACTTTCCATCGCTCTAATACTTCCATGAATACACTCAAGTTATACTGATTCTCTACACAGAAAAACGCCATGCCAGTACTTTATATTCTGCAGCTGTCAAGCCCCCATTAGCCTTCAAATTTGACAATTAAAGGGGTCCACATCCCAGAATAAAAGATCAAAAAGAGGTACAAATGAAAGCAGATTTAAAAAGTTGACTACTGTAAAGAAAACTACCCCCAAAAAGAAAACGTAATCCTGAGTGGTTCTGATGGTTGAAATACCAATAGAGAAATTTAAACAAAAGTGCCTCCTGACATAATCGATTTGCACCTCGTCAAATCTGCATTGGCTCATCTGACTAACTGCTTCACTTTCACTTTCCACATTGACCTGCGTTATCTGCAGAGCCCTATTCACCCTGAGCAGGGGCAGGGCCGGTTCCAAGGACTGTGTGAGTAAGGCGGCAGCGGCACAGGACAAGCACAGAAGGGGGCACCGATATCATCACTGGTCTTCCAGGAAGCTCAAAAAGAGTGACTTTCTGAACGTGGCTGGGTGGACGGGGACACCAGATTCATTAGTCACACAGGGCGCATTTCTAGCTTGGTATGATCCTGAGCAGGGGTCAGAGGTTGAGGGGACAGACAGTGAAAATTGTTTGGGTTGTAGGTAGAAGACGAGGAGCGGTTCCCCCCTCTCTCTCTACAACTATCATTCTCACTCTGGCAATGTCTCCCGGCAGGCAAATAACCATCTTCATTCTTTTTGCCGCTTACCTCTCATGAGTGCTATTAACAGCCTGTTTGACAGACAGTAATTGAGTGTTGTATAATATCTGTTTCATTAAGTGGGGGGGGTTTTATTTAGCTTGCGCCTTTTTCAGAAGTAGCTCAAGGCAAGTTACACTGAGGTACAGTAGGTCTTTTCTTATTCCTGGAAGGGCTTGCATTCTAAGTTTACCAGAACAGTGAAGATTTAAGTGCCTTACCCAAGATCACAAGGCATATAATTGGGATTTGAACTTGTTTTCCCTAATTCTCAGCCACTGCTCTAACCATTATGCTACTCACTAAAATATTTAAAAAGTAAAATATACCCGAAACATAGTTTGCTTCCATGCATTAAAGTGTGGGTGCCGCTCAGATCCCCTTTCCAAAATGTTAATTCTTCTTTTTCATATGATTCCAGTAACTGTACTTGGAAAAATGTTACCCTTGAGAATGGGGAATGTGTTTAACTTCGAGCTTCATTGACCCTTGCAGGTCACTTCTCCATCTTGAATGGTAGATGTTTTCCCAGGTGACCTGAGAAGTCTCGGAATGTTTTTCGAAACCCATAAGAAAAGCAACCAAGAGATGTCACTCAGTGTTGTGCTTCCAGTACTCTCCTTACTTGTCAAACCTTTGGCAAATATTTTCCTTCCATTATACTAGTGCTTCTTAAAATGACTGGCCAGCTCTTTATATAATCCTAGTAGGGAAAATCAGTCTTTAAAAATGAAGAAATTAATAATGCATTACAAAGAAAGGATTTTGTTTAGTTACGACCCCTTTTAATTAATTGGCCAGAGGAAAGTGGCATTTTAATTTGTTCCACTTCCAACATTGTAAAGTTTTCATGTAAATAATAATTAGCTGTTTACACTAGACAGAACTCTTTAATAAGCCATTCCTGCATGTTTATAGCTGCATATGCATATGAACGGCCTCTTATATAATGCTGACTGGCTTGTTGGAAGAATGGAGCATATTTTGTCGGCAGTCATGCACATGGTCGGAGTTTGGGTGGAGCGTGGGCAGATCACACGAATTCACATGTAGATTATAAATATGGTAATCACTCGTACTGAAAAATTATAGGTGCAGACATTTACATCTGCCTTACGCTAATACTTTATATGTGTCTTTATAAAATCGTGCCCTAAGTCGACGACTGTTGTCACACTTACAGTAGGTGCTTCCTTATCAAATTGCCCTCATTATGTTCTTAATTTAAGAGAGCAGGGTAGCAACAGGAAGATGAAAAGGGGAAACTGATTAGGAAGCTAAGTTTTGAGAAAGCATGAAAAACGTCTGTGGGGTTTCCAAGCCTTTCTAGTGCCCCTTTAGGAAAGACATGCCGGTGCAGAAATTTGCATGCACTCTTCTCCCACAGGCTGCCCATATTGACAGGAACTGGAAACTGTTGGCATGCAGTGCTGAAATCACACCGGGTCTGGTTTCCCTGCCAAAAACTGAAACCTCTTGGTAGCTGATAAGTTTGCCTCAGTTTCCAGGAAGTTTCCCTTTTCTGAATATGTTGCTCTGATGGTGTATGATCTTGGTCTGTGAACAGATCTCAAATGTATTCTCCATGGGCTCTAACTTACTCCTTCATGTATTTATTTCTTGTTTCATTTCCCTTCAGTGATACTTAGAGAAGCAAATTGGGCGTGCCTTCACAAGCAATCCAAGACTTTCCGGACATCAATTTACAACACTGAAAATAGAAGATTATTTGTCAGACAATGTGCAACCATCACTTTTATCTAGGACAGAAAAGAAACCTGGGCAATGCACAATAAACAATAAGGTACAGCAGAACCAGGTCCAGAGATGAATGAGCTAGAACCAGACTTATAGGGTTAGATTTAGTAAAGTGCACAACTAACGTGGAACGTTGTGCATGACCCTATCAACGTATTGTCCACACATAGCTTGGGCTCGCCACTGAGGTGGTTCGGGATGTTGACACTCTAGGCAGAACTTAAGCCTTATGCCCACCCCCCCCCCCCCCCCCCGCTGTTAAAATCTATTGTTTACCTAGTTTGCCTGTGGTTGAGGCAACTCTGCATACAAATTCCGTTTTATGCAGTGGAACCTATTCACTAATAACCAGCATTGGTGACAATAGTGCCCATTAATATGCAGCACCATTTACTATGTCTGGCCCATTGAAAACTACATCAGGTACATGTGAGGAAAGGAGGGAGATGAGGAAGAAGAGAGAAAGGTAGAGAAGAAACAGGAAGATGAGAGCTGAAGAGAGAGAAGGTGTGAGTGCTGTGTTTCTTATTGCATAGATTTAATGTTAATGCGGTACCTGTTTATTTCAACTTCACTACATAAAATGTATTGATACATCTGGCCAAATCAAAATTTGCTGGCCCCTACGTATGGAATCTTCCAAATGGACAGGGTTTATGCTCTGAAAAAGACAAGGTTGATCAAAGATTTACATCAAGCATGGGCGTTGTTTAAAAGTACTATCTTGGAAGCCCAGACCAGGTGTATTCCACACTTTAAGAAAAGTGGAAGGAAGGCCAAAAAACTGCCATCATGGTTTAAAGGCAAGGTCAGAGAGGATGTTGCTGCCAAAAAAGCATCCTTCAGGAAATGGGAAAAGGAGCCTAATGACAAACACAGGAAACAACATAATTAGATGCAAGGCATTGATAAGGCAGGCAAAGAGAGAATTTGAAAAGAGGCTTGCCGTGGAAGCAAAAACACATAATAAAATATTTTTCAAGTATATTCATAGCAAAAAACCTGTGAGAGAGTCAGTTGGACCACTGGATGATAGAGGGGTAAAAGGGACGCTAAAGGAGGACAAGGCCATAGCAGAGAGACTGAATGAATTCTTTGTTTCAGTCTTTACTGAAGAAGATGTAGAGAAGTTACCCATGCCTGAAATGGTATATAAATGTGTTGTAGCGGAAGAACTGAAAGAAATATTGATAAACCGGGAGGATGTATTACAACTGTTTGATAAAATGAAGAATAGCAAATCACCTGGACAGGATAGTATATATCCAAGGGTGCTGAAAAAACTGAAATATGAGATTGCAGACCTACTATTAGTAATCTGTGAACTATCATTAAATTATCTGTAGTACTTGAGGATGGGAGAGTGACCAATGTAACTCCAATTTTTAAAAAGGGTTCCGGGGTGATCTGGGAAACTACAGAACGGTGAGCCTGACATCAGTACCAGGCAAACTGGTAGAAATCATTATAAAGAATAAAATTATTGAACATGTAGATATCCATGGTTTAATGGGAGAAAGCCAACACGGATATTTAGCCAAGGAAAGTCTTGTCTTACTAATCTGTTATAATTTTTTTGAAGGTGTGAATAAACAGGTAGACCAAGGTGAGACAGCTGATATAGAGTATCTGGATTTTCAGAAAGCCTTTGAAAGGGTCCCTCATGAGACACTTTGGGCAAAATTAAAAAGTCATGGGGTTGCAGGCAGTGTACTGTTGTGGATCAGGAACTGGTTAAAAGATAGAAAGCAGAGGGTAGGGCTAAATGACCAATTTTCCCAATGGAGAAAGGTGAATGGTGGAATACCTCAAGAATCTGTGGTGGGCCTGCTGTTTTTTAACATATTTATAAATGACCTGGAAATAGGAATAACGAATGAGGTGAGCAAATTTGCAGATGACACAAAATTATTTAAAGTTGTTAAAACACAAGAGGATTGTGAAAAATTACAAGTGGACCTTGAAAAATTGGAAGACTGGACGTCCAAATGGCAGATAAAATTTAATGTGGACAAGTGAAAAGTAATGCACTTAGGAACAACCCAAACTGTGGTTACACGATGCAAGGTATCACCTTAGAAACCACTACCCAGGAAAAAGATTTAGGCGTCATTTTAGATGATATGTTGAAACCCTCGGCCCAGTGTGTAGCGATGGCCAAGAAAGCATGCTAGGAATCATAAGGAAAGGAATGGAGACTAAAACAAAGGATATTATAATGCCTCTGTATCTTTCCATGGTGCGGCTGCATCTTGAGTATTGTGTGCAATCTGGTCACCATATCTTAAAAAGGATATAGCTGAATTAGAAAAGGTACAAAAAAGAGCGCAAAAATGCTAAAGAGAATGGAAGGATACCCCTATGAGGAGAGGTTTCAAGTTGGAAAAGAGACAGCTATGGGGGAATATGATAAAAGTCTATAAATTAATGAATGGAGTTGAATTCATTACCAGAGGATGTAGTAAAAGCTGTTAGTGTAGCTGGGTTTAAAAAAATGTTTGAACAAGTTTCTGGAGGAAAGGTCCATAAACTATTATTAAAGAGGACCCAGAAATCCACTGTTTGCCTTGAGACAAGCATTGTGGAACCTGTGTGCCTCTTTGGGAAACATCCAGGTACTTTTGGCCTGGATTGGCCATTGTTGAATACAGGATACTTGGCTTGATGGAACTTGGTTTGACCCAGTATGGCATATCTTATGTTCTTATGTTCTAATCACTATTTAATGGGACATATGAGTTTGCATGAATCAGACCCACTAAAGAATGAACTAGGGATATGAAGATTATGCCTGATATCAGAGGACACTGCCATATGAACAGAGTCTTATGAACTAATATGAGAAGCATGTTCTCTTTTCATGAAAACTAAGTGCTGACTCAACAGAATTATGTTTAGAAACTAATCATTCTGGAAGTTTGTCCCTTGAGACTGACTTGTACACTCAGTTGCAGACTTACTTCCTTCTGATAGATATTCCATCTATTTTGTGTGTACTGGGGCTGCAAAGATATAATTGAAAAGTTGAGAAGCCTTAGCAAGACTGAAAACAGGAATCTGACATACCTGCTGGCTCAGGCAGTTTGTACCAAATTAAGTGGATCCTGGAAATTGTCAGGCAAAGCTGAACCTCAACTGGAAAACGACTAAGACACAATGGGCAGTGTTCTTAAAAAGGACAGCTGCATTTACCCAATGGCCAATAGTACCTATTCACAAAGAAAGACCATTGACGTGAACACATTGGAAAATCAGATCCTCCAAGACACAGCACATGCTGGCAGATAATTATCAGTCCTTTTCTGATCAAATGTCCGTTGTGAAATCTTACCTTTGGAAAGAGAACATTTGCTTTTGTGGTCACAGAATATATCTCTCTTCCCTGATGTGGCGAGGCCCATGCACGTCTGTAGAAACAGTGGCCTTCGGTTAAAGTCTCGGGCTCTGGCATTCAGTGTTTTTCAGTTTGCCTGGAAATATGCATCTTCTGCATCAGAGGAATATTTATTGCTTCGTTGATCCCAATTCATTTGGAGAGTTTCTTGTGAGGGAAAAAATGTGGCTTTAAGTTTACTCTTATAAGAGATTCCCTTTGTTTATTTTTGTGGAGGTGATATTTGATGGATTTGAATAATGATTTGGGCATTATTTAACATCTGCCAGTTTGCATTCAACTCTCTTTCCCTTGATATGGGCTTGATACAAAATAGGTCTTAATAGGTTTCCCTACTTTTTCTATTTGTGTTGTTGCCATTGACTTTCTTTCGTAAATCTATAAAAATAAACAAATGTAGAAATAAAATCAGCAATATTAAAAAATGTTTCTTTTTATCAGCTACTCAACAGGTCATTCCCTTAGGATCAGGGTTTGGTGGTACAGGTTTTGTAGTAGTTTTGGTACTAAACAGTTGTATAGATATTTTAATTTAGAAAGCAGAGTGTGGGTTACTGGGGCAGGCTAACCTATCCTGCCTGTTTAAATAGCTGGACTTGTTGCAACATCACTCTATAGCTGGTAGCAGAAGCGTCAGGAAAACGAGAATCCATTCAAAAGTAGCTATGCCTCTGGATACCCAGATAGTTCAGTTGTCTAAGGTCCATAGCAAAGTTTCTTTGCCACAGAAATGAGTACGGGTTCAAGGGCATGAAAACTGAGAAGCCCGCTGTGTGTATTCTGACCAGCTGCCACTGCCGCTCTCTCAGACAGCTTCTCTGCCTCCAGGACCTGAGTGGGGCTGCAGTTTAAAAATTAATGTTGGGCCACTGTGGAACAGAATGGCGGCCATAATGGGCTGGGCTGAACTGGGCTAGGAGGGCAAGCGTCCTCCCTCCTTGGGTATCTTTCCCCCATATATTTCAAAATGACCGTTCATGAATTTCAAAAGTTTAAAAAAGACAGTAGCAGCCTTTCCCGAGTTATAAACGCGCATATGCTGTATGTTTCTATGATGCCTCCTCTTTTTAAAGAAAAGTTCATTTTGCATTTTCTCCTTGCAAGATGAGAAGACGTATGCAAGAGAAGCAATGTCCTTTGCCTCTGTCCCCACTAAAATCGGGGACGGGAGGTGTCTATAGTACATCGAATCAGGGACACCACCTCAAAAGAGAAACTTCAATAACGCAGAAATTTTGGAAAACATTTTCTCCTATGCTTTAAAGTACACTTTTATTTCTTTCTAAAGCCCTCTTTATTGCTCTTGGGCACCGTATGATAAACTCTGAAATATTTCCTCATCCTTTGTCCCTCTTTCACGATGTTGCCCTTTGTTAAAGTGAAGTGTTCTGTTTGCTCTCTGTGAGCTGTATGTGATTAGGGCCCCAAAATAGCTGCAGCTCCAGCTTTGATCATTCTGCATAGTTTGTGTTATCGTTCTATCAAAAGCC
Organism: Ichthyophis bannanicus; assembly: GCA_033557465.1. Taxonomy (NCBI): domain Eukaryota; kingdom Metazoa; phylum Chordata; class Amphibia; order Gymnophiona; family Ichthyophiidae; genus Ichthyophis; species Ichthyophis bannanicus. The sequence goes on along the minus strand of CM066043.1, from coordinate 207,976,803 downwards.
TCTTCATGCCTGCAGTGGAAGAAGCATGAGCAGGTCTGAACAGACGTCTAGCACTTGCAATCAGACACACAATGCATCAGATCTTTGTAAAATATGCAGCTGGGGGATAATCCACCAGACTACAGTAAGAGAGACCAAGTATATGGCCAGTGCCTTACAAATTTGGGGGATTTTTAGGTTGCTGCAGACGGTATGCAACTAAGCCTCAGTGATGTAAATCACAGCATAAGGAGAGAATTGCTTTTGTTTGCTTTCCAGAGAGAAAAAGGTCCATGAGATCGCCCTATCTGTGTGGATCCATTTGTCACACAGCCTCTCTGCCCCACCACCAAATTGCTTTTCTGTATGGTGTTCTATCCACAAGAAAATGTAACGCTTTTCATGAGAAATCTAACCAGAATTTTTTTTTGTGTAGCCTGCATCTATTGGGAGTGATGGCTTAGGCAGCCGCAGGCCTAGCCCTAGGATATCTGACGCCCTAGACAAATCTTCAGCTGTGCATCCCCCCCTCTCTGGGTGAATTCTTGCCCCCTCCCTCCCATGATCCAACGTAATCAAAGTCTGGAATTCATTACCAGAGGATGTAATAAAAGAGACTGCAGAAATCCACTGCTTACCCATGGGACAAGCGGCATGAAATCTGTTTACCTTTTGGAAACCTGACAGGTTCTTGTGACTTGGATTGGCCACTGTTTGAAACAGGATACTGGGCTTGATGGACCTTGGTCTGACTCAGTATGGCATCATAAGAACATAAGAACATAAGATATGCCATACTGGGTCAGACCAAGGTCCATCAAGCCCAGTATTCTGTTTCCAACAGTGGCCAATCTAGGTCATACGTACCTAGCAGTTTCCCCAAGGGACACAGGTTCCACAATGCTTGTATTGGTTCAAGCATTGATATCCTGGGTCCCTTCTTAATAATGGTTTATGGACCTTTCCTCCAGGAACTTGTCCAAACCTTTTTTAAACCCAGCTACACTAACAGCCTTTACTACATCCTCCGGTAACAAATTCCAGAGTTTGATTACACGTTGAGTGAAAAAATATTTTCTTTTATTAGTCTTAAATAGTTTACCCTGTAGCTTTATTGCATGTCCCCTAGTCTTTCTATATTCTGATAAGGTAAACAATCGATCTACGTTTACCCGTTCCACTCCGTTCATTAATTTATAGACTTCTATCATATCTCCCCTCAGCCGTCTCTTTTCCAGGTTAAAGAGCCCCAACCTTTTTAGCCTTTCTTCATAGGAGTAGCCTTCCATCCCCTTTACCATTTTGGTGGCTCTTCTCTGAACCTTTTCTAAAATTGCTATATCCTTTTTAAGATATGGCGACCAGAATTGCACACAATATTCAAGGTGCGGTCTCACCATGGAACGATATAGAGGCATTATAATATCTTTTGTTTTATTTTCCATTCCTTTCCTTATCATACCTAGCATTCTATTTGCTCTCTTGGCCGCCGCTGCACACTGGGCCGAGGGTTTTAACATGGTATCCACAAGGACGCCTAAATCTTTTTCTTGGGTGGTGGTTCCTAATGTGGAACCTTGCATCGTGTAACCATAGTTTGGGTTGTTCTTCCCTAGGTGCATAACCTTGCACTTCTCCACATTAAATTTCATCTGCCATTTTGATGCCCAGTCTTCCAATTTATCAAGATCCTCTTGCAATTTTCCACAATCCTCCTGGGTTTTAACAACTTTAAATAGTTTTGTGTCATCAGCAAATTTGATAACCTCACTCGTTATTCCACTTTCCAGGTCATTTATGTTCTTATGTTATCTCCCCCTATGGTCAAGCACCTCCCCTCCTGTCCCTACTTTTCCCCCTGTGTCTAGCTCTCTCTCTTCCTCTCCTCCTGTGTCCAGCTTCTCCTCTTTCCCTCCCTTCCTCCCTCTGTCTCCAGTATCTATCCTCCCTCTCCCTATCCCCAAACTGTCCAGCATTTCATCTCCCCTTCCCTACCCTCTCCTTCTTTGTCCAGCATCTCCCCCCTTCCCTTCTGTCTCTCAGGCATGCCACCACTGCCCCCTACATCTATAGGGCCAGAAGAAGTATGAAGTAATAGGCCCTTCCGGCACAAACCCACCCTCAAGCGCCACCATATCCTGCCCCTCCAACAAGATGTTTTCATCATATGGGACAGGGCGCAGCGGTGTTTGAGCGCAGGCCTGTGGTGAAAGGACCCATGCTGTCCTGCATTACTTCATGCACCTTTAGGTACAGCAGAGGCAGCAGGCCTGACGGGGGGGAAGTGAATAGTTTGCCTGGTCTGTCTAGTAGTTTGGCATGCCATGGACAGTCAACTCCAAGGGGTACACAAAAGAATTTGTGAAAGTTCAGTAATAGGGTCCTGATGGACAGGAGGAGGCTAAGTGTCCCAAGGCCTTCACTGGCTGAGTATAACAAGTTAGTGAAACTCCTACTCCACTCAAGAACGGATGTCCACTCTGATGTAGGATTTTAAATAAAATGTTCATTTTTGGTAAAATCCTCAATTTAAAAGTGTAAACAGCAAAAGAATGGAAGAAAATCAGTTCTTCTTAGTATCCTTTGTCAAAATCAGATAGGACACTTCCTCTTTCTGTAGTCAGGCAGACCACCATCCTGGGCCACTTCTTCACGGAGTGGCCTCTCTCCGTTTCTTCTCCTCTGTGTGGCTCCCAGGTCAGGCATCGCAGACTCATCTTTCATTTTTTATTCTCTGAAAGACACTCACAAACTACAACCCACAAAACACAGTGGGCCCAATATTCAAAGGGAGTAACACGGTAGCAGATTGGCTAGCTGTTGCCACTGAATAGCAAGCCCAGTATCTCTTAAATACTTGGCTTCAGCACCTGTGTCTATGTCATTCATCTACTTGAAAATTGCAAACTTTCATATGCACCAGGAGGTACCATTGAAGAAAGGTACCAAGTGAACATACTTCACATCCTCAGAGAAAGAAGCTAGCATAACACTCAAATGCTTCCTTACTATATGCTTGGAATGCACCAGGATTCAGTCCCCCACGTTGCAGTCCGCACTTTTTAAGTAGGATGCACCCCCGGGGTTCCACCAGCCTCTTAGATTCTTATAGCTTGAACCCTTTCCGCAGCCTCTGACTGAGTCCCTTTGGCCTCTGCTGCTTTCTCTAGCACTTCACCATTGTACACCCCACCGCCAGGTCTTCACTCCTCTTAACGTCTTTCCATTTGTTAGTCCAAACCAGCTGGGGAAACCACTCGCTTGTACAAGGTCTAGCCAGTCATAATAAGAGGCAGCTCACTACTAGTTCTTAGCAGCCTAGAACCTCAAAGGGCTCCCTCAGCACTACTCCATGGCGGGCAACTAGACTCACCAAAAACAAAATGTCCCCAGGCCACTAAGCATAGGCTTTTTTATAGTTCCTCCAAAGCAAACATAGGAACAACACTCATTGGGAGTGATCGATGTACAAGCCCATCATCCGTTACATTGCTCCAAAACCACCTTACAATTAGGAACAAGCTCCAAATTTGTTTTCTTTTTGGAAAAATACAGGCGGACAATGCAAGCCCTGCTACTCTTGGATCCAGGCATATGCACTGGCACAGACACACACTTTCTGGAAAAGAGGCTGGATTAGCACTGATGAAACTTCTTTTTAGCTACTTTTCCCAATAATTTATTGTATTTTGTATTATTGTGTTTACAAATTGGTAAAAAAAAAATTCAGTGGAAAAAAACCACAAATGCCATTTTTTCTAGTGAGAATTATCCTGCTACAAGTGCCTCTACAGACAATGGACATCAGAATATTTGATCAGGCCCATTTCTTGTGGATAACACAGTCAAAAAGAATTACAAACTATGGGTTACAAGCAGCTGAGAGATTTATTATTGCTTTCTGTAGTTAATTGTATGAATGAAGAAATTGTTTTTTTAAGAAATACACCAAAGCTGAAATTACTGTCTAAACTGCAGGAAACAAGACTGGAAACCTGATGAGGGAACACTAATTAGATGAAATGTCAGTGTTTCCGTTTCAGAGGTGATAATTCCGCTGCTTTTATCCCAGTATTAAGGCCCTTACCATCCTTATTTCTTAGTCTTTCATTCTGGTGCATGTTATTCATTGTGGCCTTCTCTCTACTGCTCTTCCTAGAACCATCAACAACATGCTGGGGGGGGGGGGGTTTATTCCTCTTAAGAAAATTATCTTTTTTTAAATAGCCAAGGAGCAAAAAGAGAAATAAGATATCGTTTTACTTCTCTTTTTTATGACTTAACAGGAAATTTTTGGATAAAAGGCGGTATATCAAATGAAGAAACCTATACCTACTGTAAGAGGCTAATTTTATAACAGGCCACTTAGGTTGGAAGTCAAAGGAGGTGGCCATTTTGGGGCTATTTTATAAAGGCAACATAGGTGCACATGGGGCCCATTTAATAGTGGAAGCTAGCTGTCAGCGCAGGTCTGGCACATGCTAAAGGCACATGTTGGACAAGCATTGATAGCTAGCATGGGGCCATGACAGTTAGTTCCGCCAGATTTGGGCGCTAACTGTCCATGGAGCGTTAAGCTTGCAGATGGGAGGGTTAGGGGTGGAGTGTGGGTGGGATGAGCACCACATAGGCAGTGCTTCCATGAGGAGTGGCCTAGTGGTTGGGGCAAGGTACTTCAGGCCGGAAGGTCGGGGGTTCAAATCCCACTAGAGGACAGCAACCTTGGGCCGGAAGGACTGGGGTTTCTAGTCCCACAGGTGCTCCTTGTGGTCTTGGGCAAGCCACTTAACCCTCCATAGCCCATGTTCCCTGTAAAATAATTATCTCCAAGTTATAATGCCCTGTTCAATGTAATTTCAGTTTGTTCAATGTAAACCGCACTGATGCAGAATAGCGCGGTATATAAGAGAATGTAAATAAAATAAATAAATAAATACCTGCACAGCGGGCAGGTAGCATGGGTGTACTCATCGCTACCTCCATAGGTGACTCTGAGTGCACCTGCGCTATTGTCACGTAAATGCTGGGAACATGCTTTCCATGCTCCCGGCACTTAACTCTGCGGTGTTGCCCTACTGTACCATGGATTTGCACATTATCAGTATGTTTGGTGCAACACCACAGCACCCTGTAGTAAAAGGGCCCCTATATGTTATTGTAGAATAGCTCCAACATTGCTGCTTACTTGGAAGTACTATCTAGGCGACCTGTTCTGAAACTACCCTACTAAAAGGTAACACATATCTTTTCAAGCATTCGTATGTAGAAAACCTAGGACTGCTGACAGTGAGTAATTACTGTGAGATATGTAGTGGCACAGACTGAAAGGAACCCATGTATTCAGTACCATTCACTATGGCATGCTCGGTTCTCTATTAACAGAGGTCATGCACAGTCCTTACCTTCAGTGACATAAGGTCTCCAGGGATATGGTTTTTAGATATCCCTTGTCTTCAGTGAAACATACAATACATAGCCTTGGTCTCCAGTTACCTGGAAAATACAATGTGCTATTAGGCTTCCAGTTACACAGATTGTAGCTTGCCAAGACTCCTGAGAAACAAACCCATGTACAATAATTCTGACTCTTGTCAAAGACTAGAGAAATGGCCAGAGCGCTTATAGGGCTTTTCTTGAGACAGTACTCGGTACTGAATAAGAGCACCTTTTTTATTGCCTGCTAAAATTGACCCATGGTCCTCATGTATTAATAAAAGAACCCTGCATATGAGTACTGGCCTTATTTATTTATTTAGCTGTGTTTATATACCGCTTTTCACCTGGTCAAAGTGGTTTACATTGAACAAATACTCGGTTACATAGAACAATAAAGAACTATATACAAGCTGAGCTGGTAACAATTTATTTACAAGAGATAATTATGGCATAGTGCTGTAAGTATAGTGTGCGTCATTGTTGGGGGAGGAATTGAGTAGCTGCTTCATAGTGGTCAGTAAAAAGGAGAGTTTTTAGGTGTTTTCGGAAGGAGAAGGGGTTGGTGATTTTTCTTATGGCATCTGGTAAGGTCGTCCAGAGGGATAGTGCAAAAAATTTGAATGCTCGACAGCAATTCTGTTGGAAGGACTTTATCTTAGAGTGAGGTATGGTGAGTTTGTTGTTTGTGGAGGATCTTCGGGGTCTGTCTGGGGTGAGTGTTTGCAGTAGGGACTGGAGGTAGGTGGCTGGGTGTGCGTGTAGTGCTTTGTGAGTTATGAGTAAGGATTTATATCTGATCCTGCTGGAGAGTGGTAACCAGTGGAGCTGTCTGAGGACAGGGATGATATGGTTGTGTTTGGAAGCTCCCTGGATTATTCGTGCAGTGGTGTGCATGGTGGTTTGAAGTGGGAGGAGGGTGGCTTGTGGAAAGCCCTGATAGATTATGTGTGAGAGAGTGAGTGCTTGGAGGGTTGTGCGGAAGTCTGCTTTTTTGAGAAGAGGGTGGAGGCATTGTATGGTTTTAGTTTTGAAGAATATTATTTTGGCTATTGCTATAATGTAGCTGTGTGTGGACATTTATCTGGATATTGTCTAGTGTTATTGAGGAACGGAGTGAATGACGTAATAAATAGAGCTTCTGTCTTCTTGTAATTTATTAATAGGTTGTTTGCCATAAGCCAGCGAGAGACATCAGAGAAGCAGTTCTGTATTTGTGTGTATGTATATGTGGAAGTTGACATTCTGCTCCTTGATGATGATACAGAAGGGTTTATATACAGGTTAAAGAGGGGTGCAGATCCTTGGGCTACTCCTTGTGTTTGTTGGTAGGGTTTGGAGATGTTGATTCCTAATTTTATCTGCTGGTGTCTGTCGGTGAGGTAAGACTGGAACTATCTTAGTACCATCTTGTAGGCCATATGATTGAAGACATTGAAGTAGTGTGTAGTGATCAACTGTGTCGAAGGTTGTGGAGATGTCCAAGAATATCAGAAGGAAGGACTGGGACTCTTCTTGGATGCCTTGTATGAGTGTGTTTATGAGGGACGTCATCAAGGTTTCATCTTCATGCTGAGGGCAGAAACCATGCTGTTGTGTGTCCAGGAGGCAATTTTCATCCATGTGATCCTGGAGCTGTAGTTGTATGGCTTTTTCGATGATTTTTGCCAGGAATGGAAAGCTGGTGATAGGTCTGTAAGATGCTGGGTTCATGGGGTCGAGGTTGAGTTTCATCAGGGTGGGACGGATGGAAGATAGTTTGAGGCATTTAGGCATTGTACTCTGCTGTAGAGATTCATGGATAATTTTAGCTAGTGTTGGACTTAGTTCTATTTTTGCTTCTTTAATCCTTTCATGGCTGTTGTTGCCATATGGCAACCTTCTATTTTCCCCCAAATGTTACACCGGATTGAATATTTCCAAAAAATTATTAATCTTAAATTATGTAATCTGTTATGGACGCGAAAGGGTTAATCCAGTTGGTTGGACATGAGTCGAGATGGGAGGTGGTGGTATTGAGTGAAATCAATATTTGCTCTATATCCTTACTGATGACAGTATGAAAGGTAGTCCAGGGGGAGGTCTGGGATTGGAGGTTGATAGGGTGGGTGGGGGTGGGAGTGAGGGTTGGGAGGGGTTGGAACTGTTTGTAATGTGCAGCTAATTGTTGGTGGTTGATGGTGGGGTGTGTTTGGATGGTGGTTCTGTAAGATGTTTTACAATGTTGAATGTTCTCTCGGTCGATTGAGGGAGGTCGTGATCAGCTTTGTATTGTAGTTCCTTTTGGCTTTATCTGTGGCTGTGTGGTAGATTCTGAGTAATGTTCAGTAGTTGTTGAGATCGTCATTCTGGGTGGTTTTCCGCCATTTACGTTCTAACCGCTTTAGTTTGGTCTTTAATTTCCTCGGGGTGGAGTTATACCAGGGGGTTTTGCGGGTGCATTGGTTTCTGTTTGGATCATGTTGTTCGGGTGGTAGTCCAGCTGCTTTTTCAGTTGTATGGTTCCAGATGTCTGCGAGAGTAGATGGGTCAGTTGTATCTGTCTGAAGGTTTGGTATGACCTCATCTAGGAATGTATTCTTGTTGAACCATCTGAATTGTCATATGAATGTTGTTGTTTCAACTGATGTGTTGGGAATTTGAGGGGGAGGGAGAAAGTAATGAGTATGATCTGTCCAAGCCATGGCATTTATTTGGAGTTTGTGAAGGGGAACAGTGTGTCTTGGGAGGATAGAGATGAAGATTAGGTCCAGTATGTTTCCCTTGTTGTGTATGGGGGTTGTTACTTTTTGCTGGAAGTCCATCGATGTCATGACAGTGAGAAAGGTGTCAGCCATGTTGGGTTGTAGGGAGGGGAGATTGAAATCCCCTAAGACAAGAAGATCCTTGTTGGTTTTGGAGTTGTTTAGAATGTTTTCTGTTATGCAAGATAGGTCATTAGATAATGCGTTGGGAGTTCTATAGCAGAGGAGGATGGTTCATTGGTTGTTCTAACAATGATGGAGTCCATTTTTTCGATGCTCTTGGTTAAGAGGAGTCAGAAGTGGAGATATCCTTTGGTTAGAAGCAATACCCCGCCCCCTCTCCGATTGTTTCTTGGACAGTGGAACAGTGCAGAGCCTTCTGATTTGAGCTGATTGAGGAGGACATTATTGGTCTCAGTGAGCCATGTTTCAGTAATGCAGAGAATGTCCAGTTGGTAATCTTTGAGTAGGTCAGTGATAATGTGGATTTTATTTCTGAAAGATTTTGCGTTTATTAGTGCATGTCTGAGTGTTATAGTTTCTGCTTTGAGGTTGGTGATGTTGAGTTGGATAGTGGATGAGACTGGTATGTTAATGAGGGGTCTCATTTTGTGTTGTAGGGGGTGAGTAGTGGATGGTATAAGGGAGGTAGAGAGGGGATGGGAAGGAATTGTGTGCTGTGGACAGGGGTACAGTGGCTAGCAGTGCATACATGGCTAAATATAGAGAAAATATGGTGAGGTTTTGTATGTCAGGATAGAACAGTGTATTAATAGAGCTGTACCTGTTGTCCGGTATAAGGTCCACAGTTGCTGGGTATCAGAAATCTTCCCGTTTGGTTCTGCCTAACGTCCATATCTAAGGGCCACGCCAAAGGACCCTCTGGCGAGGCCTACAGGTGCGGACATGCCTAGTGGCGCTGGAAATATGTGGCCATCTTCGGTCCCGATTGGCCTTGGCGGGGGTGAGCAGGAGGTGCTTGCCATTCCTGCTCTCTTCTGCAGACGCCGATCAGAGCGGTGGAGTGAGGAGAGGCAGTCCTGCTGGGGTCTCCTGATTTTAATAGGCAAAATATACTCCACTGGATTATATAGTGTGTCTCAAGCTGGTCCTGGTATACCCCTTAGTCATCCTGATTTTTAGGATATCCACAATGAATATGCATGACACAGATTTCAATGCAATGGAGGTAGTACATGTAAATCTATCTCATGCATATTCATTGTGGGTATCCTGAAAACCAGGCTGACCAGGGGATACATCAGGAGCAGTTTGAGAAATACTGGGCTATATTTTTCATTTTCATTTCACTTATATAATGCTTTGAACTGAAGCATGTTTTTAAAAACTTTTCAAAAATTGCTATGTCTCATTCTGCAATTTACCAATTCCAAAAAATCACAGCCCTCCAAATTTTTTGAATTGGTTGGTTGAAAACCTTCTGTGAGCAGACCCGGGATACAGTGTTAACACACAATCATTCTGCAATTTAACAATAGGCTTACCGGGCTCAATTTTCAAAAAGGCTAATATTCAAATGTCATGGCGGTCAGCCGTGGTGCGTAAGTATTGTCGGGATATTCGGTGCCAATATCCGGCTAAGAGCTTCCGCTGAATATCCAGGTTGAGCAGCGCTAACCGGATAAGTGCCAAAACGTACCTAGTTTGCATGCTTTCAGCTGGTTCTTGCCCAGATTGCAATTGAGACCTGCTATACATGAGACCTAAAATGTCCAGGCAAGGTCTGCTGCAAATCACGCTAACCAGGTAAGTCCCTGCTCCGCCCCTCCACTAACCAGATAGTGGCAGGGCGATCTGTGGACATAGGGGATACATCATACACCCCACCCCCATCACTTGTCCTAGGTGACTCTACGATAACTGTAAAAACTGAAGTTAAATATCTAGGCATAACGCTTGACCAGCACCTCTCCTTCCATGAACTCATACGTAAAACAACACAGTCAATCTACACCAAGATCAGAACATTAAGAAATCTCCACCCTCTACTAAACCCAGACTCTTTCCGCTCTGTTTGCCAAGCCCTCACCACCCCTACCCTTGACTACTGCAACCTAATATATCATGGCCTCTCAAAGCATAACATTCACCCCCTCCAATTAGCCCAGAACACAATAGCACGACTACTCTCTAAGACCCCCAGAAGTTCCCACATCACCCCCATATTACAACTCCACTGGCTACCCATCCTGTGTAGGATAAAATTTAAAACCCTCACGCTAATTCACAAAGTTATCCATAATGAATCTGCTCCTTGCCTTTGCCCACTCCTAACTAAGCCTTCTAACTCCAGATCCCGCAGACCTAACTCAGCAAACCTACTACACATCCCAGCTCGAAAACTGAAAAGCTCACAATTTACCTGTAATCGCACTTTCTCCCTCTATGTCCCCACAGAATGGAACGCCCTCCCCCCTGACCTCCGAAATTGCTCTGATCATGCAGACTTTCGCAAAAAAATTAAAATGCTCCTCTTCCAGGAGTACTATAATACCAACCCACAAAACATCCAACAAAATTCTACCTAGACTTGCCAGCCCACCTCTCAACATCCCCCGCCTCCCCATACCCTCCCCCACCCCTCCCTTTTAATGTACATAGTTGCCATTTTTGGCATTATAAACAACTGTTACCTATGTTCACTAAGTTCTTGTTGTATGTAAAACAGACGTTCCCACACTGTCAATTCTGAGCTCCATGTAAACCATCTTGAATTGTAGAAAGACAGTATATTAAAAAAATGAAATAAATAAAATAAATATTCATGGTCGGCACCCTTAACCAGCCAGCTTCCCACTGGCCAATGGGCTAAAGGTTCTGATTATCAGCCCCACTATCTCTGCATATAGGTAAAAAGCAAAATGAAATGAAAAATTATGAAATTCTATTAGACCCGTGTAATAGTCTTCTGTAGGTTCCACCAGCAACAGAGCATGGGTCACACCGGTGAGTATGACCTTAGGACTGAGTCAGTGTAATGATGGTTGCCACACATCCTCTGTATGACTAAACATATTTCTAGGCTTGATGTTCAACGTGATACTAAAGAAATAGCGAGGAGCTTATGCACAGTACACAAATATACAGTATTGCTGCTCACACTTTCACTCTTGGAGACCTGGGACAGCTGCCAGTCTGCTGCTGGGCATGGTGCCAGCATGTGTGTGAGGAACCCTAATAGTACAGATGAACAGAGGTGAATTAGTCTGAGGGTGAAGATGTGAGAGACCATCACCAGCTGCTGAGGGACTGTGTGTTGGCCAAATGAAATTGTGAAGGGCAAGTGTTAACATATGTCGGCTGAATGATTCTGATTCCTAAAAGTACAGCTGAAAATTATGATCAGTGCAGTGAGGTACTGTACAGCAGATCATGCAGTCTGAAGATGCAGACGTATGCCACTATTTTCTGCAGGGCAGGGATGAAAAATCATTTGCACGACAAAAATAGGCACTTTTGAACCATGCCAGTCACTGAAGAGCAGTGCCATAAGTAGAAGATTTAGCAACTTGTGTTGGAATAGCCTCATCTTTTCACCATGAGGGTGGCAATAATAGGCTTGCCACCACAGGACAGCTCACTGTATGCCTAGGGTTACCACCTCACCCAGGTCAAGCCAAAGAGACTGATCCAATCCTGGTTTTGCCCCATTGAATGCATGGATTTGTACTCTTGATTTCCATTACTAAAGCTGGATTACATTCCTATGCATGTAATAGAGCAAAACCAGTATTGGATCACCTTGTTTGTTTTAACAGGGGTGAAGTGGTAACTAGGTACACACTTCTCAAAAATATGCCTTATGCCACTGCATTCTCTGAGCCCCTTACTTTAGACACTGTCCATAATGCTTAGTTCTCTTATTGCCCATGAAGGTCACAGTCAGCACCTCATCTTCATCACTGCTAAACACGTAGGCGGAGTAGTGGCTTAGAGCAGTGATGCTCAATCCAGTCCTCACGGCACACCCATGTGGTCAGCTTTTCAGGATATCCACAATGAATATGCATGAGACAGATTTGCATAGCCAGGAGGCAGTGCGTGCAGATCTCACTCATGCATATTCATTGTGGATATCTTGAGAAGCTGACTGGATGGGTATGCCCTGAGGACTGGGTTGAGAACTACTGGCTTAGAGGTTAGAGCAGCAGGTTGTAAGTCAGGGATCAAATACTGCTTCTCCCTCCCAGAGTAGGATTAACCCCTTGGTGAACCCTAGTTATTGGACCCTCCACCCTTATTATAAATATATTATTAGAACCCCCCCCCCCCCAACAAATGTCTGAACAGCAGTATATTAACTTTAACAGTTGCTTATGTCATATTAACTCAAGGGTTTAAAAATACCCACAGATCACAGTAAGCACTCTCCCCCCCTATGCCACAGACCCAGCAAATACTCTCCCAGCCTCTAAAACTCTTCATGTCTATTTAAGTGCTCACTACTTCCTGCACCTTTGAGCACTGAGTTTTCTTAAAAGATAAAGACAGCTGGGAAGCTCCTAGGGTAAAGCACTGTGGTGACTGATAGCATAGATGGCTGATAATACCTCTAACTCTATATGGACCAGCACAGTGGATGCTGCTGATGACACCATCTCTTTCCTGAATGGAGCCTGGGCTGTGCTGGATTAAGGCATATCTGACAAGACCACTGCAAACCTTTGGGCTCTCGTTGCATGACTAGTTTGCCTATGTCGTAACCCTGGCCTGCTCCCTCTGATGTGCCTTGTAGCCTCTACTGCCTTTGGTATAAACTTAGATCAGTGGTTCCCAAACTATGGGTCAAGACCCCAAATGGGGTCACATCATCTGTAGATGGGGATCACGAAAACAGGACTATTTCCTCTCCCTTTGCACCTTCACTATGTTCTATACCGATTTTCTAGTAGTCATAGTCTGCACAGAAGCCTGTGAGTGAATGTTCACAGGCCTTGCCCTTTCCTCCCAGGTGGGCTTCCTGTTAGACTGAAAACCCAGTGCCAGTACGGGGGTCTCTGCGTGCACACTGACACGCACATCCTGCAGCACTGTTGCCACTGTCTTCAGGCTTTGGATAAGTGAGAGAGCGAGCAAGTAGAAGAGAAGAGGAGGGAAGGTCTGCTATTTTGTTTTCATCATCATCTGGGGTTACATGAATTTTTATGTCATATTGGAGAAATGTTTGGGAAGCATTGACTTAGACTATAAGTTCTCTAGGGTGGGGAAACACCTACTGTACCTGGATTGTAACCCAATTTGAGTTTAGATAGACAGGTAGTTAGAAATCCAGTCCATGATTTGGTGGCATGAGAGAAACGTTTAGAAGTACCTGACCTTTTCCATCCCCAGGAGAAGACTAATAATGATAAACTTAACTTTAGGCAAGAGCTAATACCTCACCTACAAGGTTAGCTATACAAGGACACAGTTACACCATTCTCTAGCAAACAATTTGTAAGACCTCCTGCACAGAGTAAACTTGAATTTCTTATCTAGACAATCTTGTGTAGCTTTGCCAACAAATAGTTTAACTCCAACTAGAAAACAATTCCAAACACAATGTGCAAAGAAGAAAATAAAAAGTAGCTAACTGTACTGCACCTCACTTTATTGCCTCTTTTCTGCAATTACTAGATATTTATTTATTTATTTATTTAATGTCTTTTTTTATACCGTGCTCTTTAGAATCAGTGCGGTTTACAGTTAACAACTTGTGCAGTGCAGACAGGACCTACACTGGACTTACAATGAACAGGGGTTTCTAAACGGGACTGACAGGGTAACTATGTACAGGCAAGCTAGCTGTCACAGGTGACGTGGTCAGCTCAACACTATTTACAGATTTGTTCAACTATATACAGATTGACCGGTCAGAGTATGTACACATTCCACCTGCAGAATGTATCGTGATCTATAGAGTGGGGCTGCAATCATGCAGGGTGGCTGCGCTGGGGATGACGACCTGGTTCCTGAGTGTGACTGGTTGTGAGATGTCATTTGAGTCGGTATAGTGTTTAAGGAAAAGATGGTGCTTCAGCGCCTTCCTAAACTGGGCGAGGTTGGTGATGGCCCGAATGGCGGGTGGAAGGGCGTTCCAGCATGTGGGTGCATATAGCGCGAAGGCTCTGTTTCTTGTTGACTGTGAACATTTTGTAATTGCCTTCGGGAGTATCAGAGTATTAGCGGCAGCTGATCTCCTAGCTCTGTTGAGGGGGGTGGGCTGGATGAGGTCCGTGAGGGAGGTAGAGGAGCACTTGTTGATGGCTTTGAAGGTCATCAATAGCACTTTAAAGGAAAGTCTGCAGTGGACTGGAAGCCAGGGCAGGTGCTTCAAGATTGGGGTTATGTGTTCCCTCCTGGAGGCTCCATGCAAAGAGGACCTCTGTTTTGTTGAAATTTATTCTGAGCCTCTGCGTCTGTAGCCAGTCAGTGACGGCATTGAAGCAGGCTGTTAGTGGTGAGAGATCTGGATGTTCTGTTGAGATAGGCATGCTTTTTACAGGATTGCTGTGGGAGAGCTGATATTGGAATGATCATGATTGTTGAGTTTAATGATGAAAATCTCCTGGGGGGGGGGGGGCACGTAAGGCTGAAGGTTTACCTAGGACACTCAGTACTCTTGCATCAGCTCTGACAGAAGAAAAATGTAATAAGAACTTCCCACAGCAATAGTTTTTTGGCCTGAAAGATTGAGTCTTTTCTTGTGGTAATAGATGAAACATGTTCAAGAAAAGCAAGGCATAATATCCCTTTTCTGTCTAGTTATCAGATGTTTCAGTCCCTGTACATCAGCATGTCCTGTCCTTCCACAGGAGATCTTTCAATCTCTGAACAGACTTTGCTTTCTGAAGAAAGAAAGACCTGAGACACTGGAAATGGATGTAGCTGGGTTTTGGTGAGCTGCAAGGTGGTATCCTGCCTGCATCACCTGGTGATTCTCAGAATCCAAACACGTTGTTCTCAGACTATCGGGTTCAGCATTCCCTATTGCTGCTGTCAATTGGGAAAACTTGTGCTTTGGACCAAGGACCAGTTCTTTGCACAGCAGGAAAGTTTTCTTTAAATAGGTCAGAAGTGTGGGGAGGGAGGGGGTGGGGGACTGTACTGCATTTAGGATCTGTACCTCGTGTTACCCTCTGTTTACCTTGCTGGCTCTGCCGCCTTGCTGTGGAGGTACTGGTGTCTCTTGCTGAAGCCATGAGGTTTTGTGCGCTCCAAGTTATTGGGAGAGGGTAGGGACGAGGGGGATTACAGAAGTGAAATGTAAAATGTTTCAATTGGCTATTGTATTGTTAGTATACTTCTGGTGTTGTGTAAGAGTGCCCACACGCTGGGAGTGTCATAGTCCTGTCAATAAAAAAGATTGAATATCAATAGGCCAGCTATCTGCAAGTAGAAATGAATAACCTAAACCGGTGCAATTGCAGACTCTAGGAGCATAACTCATAGTGCATGAAAGATTATCCCTGTGGGTTTGGGGAATATAGTGCTTTCTGCAACATTTAGAAATCGCAACAGAAAGGCCTGTGCTTCATTGGTTAATAGAAATTTTGTTTTTTTGGGGGGAGGGGGGATGTTACATCACAAACAACAGTCTGAAGCCCTTTTGGTTTCTCATATTCTACCTTCTACGTTAGGGAAAAGTTAGAAGACAACACAGTACTAAGAACGATTGTTCCAATGTTTTGTACACTCCATTAAACATGAAAATGAAAATAGCCCAAGAAATGACTCTGTAGCAAAACTGAAATTTCATAAATTGGACACAGTAATATAAACTTTGCTGACTGCCATGATGTGTGAAATTCACAATGTTTGTTCAGGGTTCCTCAAAAGCAAATTGAAATTTAACCGGATATCATAAGCAATCAAGCAGGTAGAAAGGTTTTCTGCTGCACATTTTGCTGCTAGGCTACCCACATGTCCGTCAGTCTTTTTGAGTGGTAGAAAGGACAGGTGAGATCATTCAAGATGTGGTCTGTGATTGTTCCAGGATACCTCTTCTGTCTCTATCACTTTGCATTGCTAATTTCATTTAATATGTTGCGTATGTCAGGAAGTAAGATGTTTCTGTATGCCAAGCTAAGCTTTATGGTGCCACATGGTGACTGTTATGCCAGTTACTCTGACTCAGGATCCAGCAATATCGGATGTTATTTTTCTAAGTATTTTGCCAGGCACTATGATTTTAAATCTTACTATTATTGAGCATTTCTATAGTGCTACAAGACGTCCGCAGCGCTGCACAGACACATGTAAGAAACAGTCCCTGCTCATCAGAGCTTACAGTCTAGTCAAGACAGACAACACAGTAGCTGTAGACATGGGATACAGCTAGGTAAGGAAACACAAAGGAGATTAGGCGAATCAAGATCCAAAAGTAGCAGCAAAGAGGTGAGTTTTCAGCCTGGATTTGAAAAGAGCCAGAGATGAAGCCTGATGTACAGACTCAGGTAGTTTGTTCCAGGCATAAGAAGCAGCAAGGTGAAAGGAGGAAGTCTGGAGTTAGCAATAGAAGAGAAGGGCACAGATAGAAGCGATTTGCCAGAAGAGCGGAGTTCCTGAGGAGTGGTGTACGGAGAGATAAGAGAGGAAAGATAGTGAGGAGCCGCAGAGTGAATGCGCATGATTCAGAGGGAGCCCAGTAAGAAGTAGGTTACAATAGTCTAGATGGGAAATGACTAAGGAGTGGATAAGTGTCTTAGCAGTGTGTTCAGAAAGGAATGGTGAATTTCGTTGATGTTGTAGAGAAAGAAATGGCAGGTTTTAGCTATCAGTTGGATGTGTGTGAAGAAAGAGAGAGAGGCGTCGAAGATGAACCCAAGGTTGCGAGCTAAGGAGACAGGGAGGAGTAAAGAGTTATTCACAGAGCAGGGCCGGCCTGTCCATTGTGCAGGAATGTTGCCCGCACATGGCCCTGTGTCTTGGGAGGCCCCGTGCCTGCCTGACCAGCTTCAGAGGGAGCCGGGAAGGCCCAAAGCCCAACACCCCATCTCACCTCTGCAGAGCCGTGAGAAAGAACAGCGTTTTCCTTCTTTCCCGCGACTCTGTTAAAGTTTAGCCTGCTGGCATGCTGAGTGTCGGGAGGGTAAGCGAGGGCATTCAGTGCATAGGCAGGCTCGACTAACAGCTGTGGGAAAGAAGGAAAATGCCGTTCTTTCTTATGACTGTGCAGAAGTGAGCCGGGCCGTCTGGCTTTGGGCCTCCCTGGCTCCCTCTGAAGCCAGATAAGCAGGCGCAGGGCTCTTTTGGGGAGGGGCTAGGACTGGTAATGGGCTGATGGGGCTAGCACTGGAAAAGGGCTGATCAGAAGGGACTAGGACTGGTAATGGACTGATGGGGGGGTTAGCACTGGAAATGGGCTGATGAGGGGGCTAGGACTGGAAATAGGCTGATGGAGAGGATAGGACTGGAAATAGGCTAGGACTGGAATGGGCTGATGGGGGGTAGGTCTGGAAATGGGCTGATGGGGGCAGGAGAGAGTTGCTGGCCCTGGGAGAAGACTGGGGGCTAGAACTGGAAATGGGCTGATGGGGGGGGGAGGGAGCTGCTGGCCCTGAAAGAAAACTTGGTGCTAGGGCTACAATTGGGTTGATGAAGGGGAGAGAGGAGAGAGCTGCTGGCCTTAGAAGAAGACTGGGGGCTAGGAGTGCAAATGGGCTGATTTGGGGGGGATGGAAGAATGGGACTGGAAGAGAGTGGATGCTGAGAGGGGCTGTAAATAGAAGGGAGCTGATGTTGGAGAAGGACTAGAAGGTCTGTAGAGAGTAAAAAAGAAGCTGGGGGAGTGAGAATGGAGAGGGGAAAAGATATTTTGTGTGGGAGGGAAGAAAAATCTATGATTGGCCGGGTATTGGGAGAGTAAGTGGGGATTGAGGATGGAGGGGTGACATTTGAGTGGATGAAAAAGGAATAAAGAAAGAAATGGAGGAAAGAGCAAAAGGGGGAAGATCAGTATGTTAGAGCAGACGTAGAGAGAAAATGGAAAAAACTTGAAGAGAGAAGAAAGTACAAATGGACAGCAGACAATGGAGAGTTAGCAGAAGATATGAAGAAACCAGAAGAAAGTGACTGGAGCAATTGTGACTGAAAGATAAAATGCCCGAACAACAAAAGGTAGAAAAATAGTTTTTTATTTTGAATTTATTAACTGGAATAAGTCAGCTCTGGGAAATGTGCATTGCTAACGTCTTTGCATTTTGTTTAGAGTAAGAGAAAATTAATTTATAGTTTTATTTCTCCAGTGTTGTTGTACATTTCAAGTTTGCCTTTTGGGGTTCCCAGTTTAATTGTCTGCATATTTCTAAATTATGATCCATTCTTCTATGTTTGGTGATGGTCTATGTTTTGCATGTGTAACAGAGCTGCGGTATTCTGTTCATGTAGTTTCTGTGTGACACATTTCCACTTCTTCTCTTTCCCCAGTAGGAGATGTATTCATATTCTCTGAGATGTATTGGTTTAATATTTGCAGTGTTGCCTTTTGATAGGTAGGGTTTGGTGCTTTGTGAGTCATGGTAGTGTTGTTATGATATGGCGGGTTTGCTATGGGTTCTAATTCTAAATGGGCAAGGTTTATAGTACTTCCTAAAGTGCCTGGTGTTTGGCATTGGAATATAGTAATGTAGAAATCTGGTAGTAGTTCTTTATCCTCACTGCCCATGCAAATGGTATTCAGACACTCATTAAGAGGCATGTTTACTAAAGGTTAATGCACATTCACAAATGTTAATGTGCATTAAGTGCAGGAATTCCCATTTATTTCTATTGGTGCAGTGGCACTTAACGCACATTGAAATTTAGTAAACATGCTCTTAAGTCATTGCCAGGAGAAAAAAGAGGCTTGTGAAGGGCTCCTTTGAAAGCCACCTAAAATTTTAGATGGGCAACATAAACATTTTAAAATAAAATAAATTAAATCTGTGCAAATGAGGTCCAGCGCATATGCAAATGAGGCCCCGCATCATCCTTGGGCCACACCTGCCACAGAGACTGAGAAAGGAGGAAGGGGAAAGGAGGGTTTAGGGTGAAAAATAAGCTCAGTTTTAGCTATGTTCAATTTCAAGCGACAGTGAGACATCAAAGCAGCAGTGTCAGAAAGGCAGGCAGAGATCCTGGCCAAGATTGCCGGAGAGATTTCAGGTGTAGAGTTAGATCTGGGAGTCATCAGCATAAAGATGTTACTGAAAGATGGTACTGAGTGCACCAAGGGACTGGGAATAGAGAGAGAAAAGGAGCGGACCTAAGACAGACCCTTGGGGTAAACCAACTGACAGCGGGATAGCAGTAGAGGAGGAGCCACCAGAACAAACACTGAAAGAGCGATGGGAGAGATAAGAAGAGAACCAGGATAGCACAGGGCCCTTAAAACCAAGCGAGGACAAGGCGTCAAGGAGAAGGTTGTGGTCAACAGTGTCAAAAGCAGCAGAAAGGTCAAGAAGGATGAGGATTGAGTAAGGGCCCTTGGATTTTGCCAGGAACAGGTTACTGGAGACTTTGGCAAGAGCTGTTTCGGTAAAATGTAAAGGACGAAAGCCAGATTGTAGAGGATCAAGAAGGGCTTGAGAGGAGAGAAAGTTGAGACAACAGCGGTGAACCGCATGTTCAAGAAGTTTAGAAATGAAGGGGAGGAGGGAGATGGGTCGATAATGAGAAGGACGGGTAGGGTCTAGTGAGGGTTTCTTGAGGAGAGGAGTGACCACAGCATGCTTGAAGGCGGCAGGGAAAATTGCAGTGTAGAGCGATAGTTTCAGACTATGAGAGACGGAAGGGACTACGGTGGAGGAGATGGAGCTAAGGAGAGGGGTGAGAATAGGATCAGAGGAGCAGGTAGTGCGTTTGGATGAATGGTTTCCTCTTCAGAGATCATAGAAAAGGAAGAAAAGGTAGCAGAGGTAGGAGGGGAGTTGGGAATGAAGAGGGAGAGGAGAGGGAGTAGCTGTCCTCATGGGGAATTGGAGTGTGATCTTGTGGATTTTGTCATGAAAGTAGTCAGCCAGAGTTTGGGCAGAAAGGAAAGGAGAGGTTGCAGGCGGAGACACCTTGAAGAGAGACTTGATAATTGTAAAAGATGGCGGGAGTCAGAGGCAAGAAAGTTAGTCAGATGGACGTAATAGTCTTGTTTGGCAAGTTCTATGGCTGACTGGAAAGAGACAAGCATGAGTTTGAAGTGTGGAAAGTCCACAAGGGTGCGGTATTTAAGCCAAACATGCTCGGCTGAGTGGGAGCAGGAATGTAGATAGCGGGTGGTGGAAGACAGCCAGGGTTGAGGTACAGTATGCCTCACAGGACATGGCATGGGCAGAGCAAGAGCATCCAGAGCAGAGTGAAGTGTTATAGGAAGCTACTGCCTCATCAACAGACTCAGATGACATAGTGGAGGAGACAGGGCGAGGTTGAGGTGGTGAGTGATGGAGAGTGAAGCTTAGCAGGTGATGGTCCAATAAGGGAAGAAGTGAGGTAGCAGAGAATTTTAGTTGCCTTGTTAATCCACTTGGATATGTGGAAATAAGAGTCAGCAAACAATTTGTAGGTGATACCTTTTTATTGGACTAATTTAATGTATCTTTGACAAGCTTTCCAGAGTTGTCCTTTCTTCATGGTTCTGTTTATGTTTATTAGATTTCTTGATATACCGCTCCTTCATAACATCAGAGCGGTTTACAAATCCAAATCCAAAGAAAAGCACTGGCCAGAGCCAGGAAAAGGAAAAGGAATTGCAAAAGAAATTGACAGGAAAGGGATAGTACAATCAACTAGAGAACACAAAAGAGAGAGAGGAGAGGGACCCTTAGGAGCATGAACTGTAAAAAAGGTCATGAGAGGTTAGGGACAGTGGGAGGCAAGTCAAATGCAGTTTGAAACAGGTGAGTCTTCTGGAGGTTCTTGAATTTGAAATATAAGAAATTCTTGATGCAGTACGGAGGGGAGGAAGTTCCAGAGGGAGGGGGCTAGGAAAAAGAAGGCAGAGTGTCGGGTAGACTGAAGGTGTGCATGAGACTGTGATGGGAGAACCAATCGGTTCATGTGGATTGAACGGAGACTATGTATGGGAATGTGAAACTGAAGAAGATCTGCCAGATATTGGGGTGTATTTGTATGTATGACATGGTGGGTCAAGGTCAAGGTGCGGACGTTGTAGTGGATGCGATAGGTGAGTGGGAGCCAATGTAGCTGGATAAGAATGGGGGTAATGTGTTCTTGACGCGAGGTTGAATGAATAAACAGCTGAGTGAATAAGCAGCTACATTAGGCTTAATAGTATACACTCATCTAAGTATTAGGATGTCTGCATACGTGCTTACAGCTGAATGAAAAGGTGTGGGGTGTCGGACAGGGATTAGAACACAAAGGTCCTGTATCTGATCTTAGATTGTCTGCATATGTAATTACAGCTCAATGAAAGAGAGTGAGGGGAGATGAAACAGTGACGCTTTACAGTTCAAAGGCCCTATTTCTGATAATAGGTGAGAAAGCCAATGTCTCTATTGAGTTCTTTCTTGTCAGTTTCAAAGTGTTTGATCATTATAATTTCCATTCTTGAGTGCTTTTGAAGTTTCCTTTCCGTACCTTTATTGTATGGTCGTAAAGGGCGTGATGCTCCTTTGAGAAATGTTAATCTACCGAGCTGTCATTCTGTTTTTGTATAATAGTTTATGGTGCATCTATGAAGGGGAAAGCCGACAGTCGCCCAAGAGCGGATGGTTCGGAAGAATGTATCCTTGAAGGATACTACCAAAAGCAGAGAGGTTCCAAAAAAGAGTAAAGTAGCCCAAATGCCCTCGAGTATGGAGTAGACAGAGCTTAAAGATCCCAAATTACCCATGTCTACCAATAGCCAAATTAATATGAATAAAATACAGTCTCTAAAATGCTTGTATGCAAATGCTAGAAGTCTAAAAAATAAGATGGGAGAGTTAGAATATATAGCACTAAATGAGAGGTTAGATATGATTGGAATATCAGAGACATGGTGGAAGGAGGACAACCAGTGGGACACTGTGATACCTGGGTACAAACTATATCGTAATGATAGAGCTGATCAAATTGGTGGAGGGGTTGCGCTCTATGTTAGAGAGGGCATTGAATCAGAAAGGATTAAAGTTTTGCAGGAAACTAAATTTGCTGTAGAATCTCTATGGATTGAAATTCCATGTAAAAAGGGGAAGGCAATGGCAGTGGGGGTGTACTATCGACCGCCTGGCCAGAATGAACAAATGGACAATGAAATGCTCAAAGAAATCAAAGAAGCTAACAAACGTCACAGCAGAGTAGTAATAATGGGTGATTTCAATTACCCCGGTATCGACTGGGTCAGTGTCACGGCAGGACATGCTAGGGAGATAAAGTTCCTAGATGACATAAATGGCAGCTTCTTGGAGCAGCTGGTTCATGAACCGACCAGAGGGGAAGCCATATTAGACCTAGTCCTTAGTGGAACACCAGATCTAGTGCAAGAGATAAGGGTGTTGAGGCCACTTGGCAATAGTGATCATAGCATGATCGCCTTTGATTTAATTAGTGGAGGAGGGATAGTAAGGAAATCCACCTTTTAACTTTCGAAAGGGAGACTATGATAAAATGAGGAAAATAGTTAAGAAAAAACTAATAGGAGCAGTTGCAAAGGTTAAAGACTTACATCAAGTTTGGGTGTTGTTGAAAAATACTATCTTGGAAGCCCAGACCAGCTGTATTCCACGCTTTAAGAAAAGTGGAATGAAGTCCAAAAAACTGCCAGCATGGTTTAAAGGTGAGGTCAGAGAGGCTGTTGTTGCCAAAAAAGCATCTTTCAGGAAATGGAAAAAAGAGCCAAACGACGAAAACTGGAAACAGCACAAGCACTGGCAGGTCAAATGCAAGGCATTGATAAAGCAGGCAAAGGGAGAATTTGAGAAGAAGCTTGCTGCAGAAGCAAAAACGCGAAATAAAGATTTTTTCAAGTACATTCGTAGCAAAAAACCTGTGAGAGACTCAATTGGTCCATTGGATGATAGAAGAGTTAAAGGGGCACTAAGAGGCGACAAGGCGATAGCGGAGAGACTGAATGAATTCTTTGCTTCGGTCTTTACTGAGGAAGATGTAGGGATGTTACCCATGACTGAAGTGGTATTTAAAGGTGCGGAAAAATTGAAGGAAATAGCGATACATTGGGAAGATGTATTAGAACTATTAGATAAACTGAAGAGTAGCAAATCACCTGGGCCGGATGGTATACATCCAAGGGTGTTGAAAGAACTGAAATATGAGATTGCAGACCTGCTATTAGTAATCTGTGAACTATCATTAAAATCATCTCTAATACCTGAAGATTGGAGGATCGCCAATGTAACACCAATTTTTAAAAAAGGTTCCAGGGGTGATCTGGGAAACTACAGACCGGTGAGCCTCACGTCAGTACCGGGAAAAATGGTAGAAACCATCATAAAGAATAAAATTACTCAGCATGTAGATAGTCATGGTCTAATGGGAGACAGCCAACATGGCTTTAGACAAGGAAGATCTTGTCTTACTAATCTGTTATGTTTTTTTGAAAGTGTGAATAAACAGGTGGACAAAGGTGAGTCGGTTGATATAGTGTATCTGGACTTTCAGAAAGCCTTTGACAAGGTCCCTCATCAGAGACTTTTGGCAAAACTAAAGAGTCATGGGATAGGAGGCAGTGTACTACTGTGGATCAGGAACTGGTTAGAAGATAGAAAGCAGAGGGTTGGGCTAAATGGCCAATTTTCCCAATGGAGAAAGGTGAATAGTGGTGTACCCCAGGGATCTGTGCTGGGTCCGCTGCTTTTTGACATATTCATAAATGACCTGGAAAGTGGAATAACGAGTGAGGTTATCAAATTTGCAGATGACACAAAACTATTTAAAGTTGTTAAAACCCAAGAAGATTGTGGAAAATTGCAAGAGGATCTTGATAAATTGGAAGACTGGTCATCAAAATGGCAGATGAAATTTAATGTGGACAAGTGCAAGGTTATGCACCTAGGGAAGAACAACCCAAACTATGGTTACAAGTGCAAGGTTATGCACCTAGGGAAGAACAACCCAAACTATGGTTACACAATGCAAGGTTCCACATTAGGAACCACCACCCAGGAAAAAGATTTAGGCGTCATTGTGGATAACATGTTAAAATCCTCGGCCCAGTGTGCAGCGGCAGCCAAGAGAGCAAATAGAATGCTAGGTATCATAAGGAAAGGAATGGGAAATAAAACAAAAGATATTATAATGCCTCTATACCGTTCCATGGTGAGACCGCACCTTGAATATTGTGTGCAATTCTGGTCGCCGTATCTTAAAAAGGATATAGCGTTATTAGAAAAGGTTCAGAGAAGAGCCACCAAAATGGTAAAGGGGATGGAAGGATACTCCTATGAAGAAAGGCTAAAAAGGTTAGGGCTCTTTAACCTGGAAAAGAGACGACTGAGGGGAGATATGATAGAGGTCTATAAATTAATGAACGGAGTACTGGGGATGGTGGAGGGGCGTCTTCTCTACACCCTCTTCATGCTTACAGAGTACTGGGGATGGTGGAGGGCCGTCTTCTCTGCACCCTCCGCATGCTTACAGAGTACTGGGGATGGTGGAGGGCCGTCTTCTCTGCACCCTCCGCATGCTTACAGAGTACTGGGGATGGTGGAGGGCGTCTTCTCTACACCCTCTTCATGCTTACAGAGTACTGGGGATGGTGGAGGGCCGTCTTCTCTACACCCTCTGCATGCTTACAGAGTACTGGGGATGGTGGAGGGCCGTCTTCTCTACACCCTCCGCATGCTTACAGAGTACTGGGGATGGTGGAGGGCCGTCTTCTCTGCACCCTCCGCATGCTTACAGAGTACTGGGGATGGTGGAGGGCCGTCTTCTCTGCACCCTCCGCATGCTTACAGAGTACTGGGGATGGTGGAGGGCCGTCTTCTCTGCACCCTCCGCATGCTTACAGAGTACTGGGGATGGTGGAGGGCCGTCTTCTCTACACCCTCCGCATGCTTACAGAGTACTGGGGATGGTGGAGGGCCGTCTTCTCTGCACCCTCCGCATGCTTACAGAGTACTGGGGATGGTGGAGGGCCGTCTTCTCTGCACCCTCCGCATGCTTACAGAGTACTGAGGATGGTGGAGGGCCGTCTTCTCTGCACCCTCCGCATGCTTACAGAGTACTGGGGATAGTGGAGGGCCGTCTTCTCTGCACCCTCCGCATGCTTACAGAGTACTGGGGATGGTGGAGGGCCGTCTTCTCTACACCCTCCGCATGCTTACAGAGTACTGGGGATGGTGGAGGGCCGTCTTCTCTACACCCTCCGCATGCTTACAGAGTACTGGGGATGGTGGAGGGCCGTCTTCTCTGCACCCTCCGCATGCTTACAGAGTACTGGGGATGGTGGAGGGCCGTCTTCTCTACACCCTCCGCATGCTTACAGAGTACTGGGGATGGTGGAGGGCCGTCTTCTCTGCACCCTCCGCATGCTTACAGAGTACTGGGGATGGTGGAGGGCCGTCTTCTCTACACCCTCCGCATGCTTGCAGAGCAATCCCTTTCCCCATGCCTCCCGGCTTCTTGGGAATGCCCCAGCCATGCCCCCAATAGACCCGACTTCTAAAATGCCTCTGGAGACCTCTCCATGCTTTGGACGTCTCTAAGCCTGTTTTCAGACATCCAAAGCATGAATAGGGCTTCTAAAATAACCCCCAGAGTCACGAGTTAGTCACTAACAAAAGGATTAATTCTTAAAGTAGCTAAACAGGTAGAAAAGGAGACGGCAAAAGCTTTAAGGATGCTTGGGTGCATACGGAGAGGAATGGCCAGCAGAAAAAAGGAGGTGATAGTGCCTCTGTATCAGTCTTTGGTGCGACCTCATTTGGAGTATAGTGTGCAATTCTGGAGACCGCACCTTCAAAAGGATATAAACAGGCTGGGGTCAGTACAGAGGGTGGCTACTAAAATGATTAGTGATCTTCATTATAAAGCATATGAGGAGAGACTTAAAGATCTTAATATGCACACCTTAGAGGAAAGGCGGGATAGAGGAGATGTTTAAATATCTCTGTGGCATAAATGCACAGGAGGAGAGCCTCTTTTGATTGAAAGCAAGCTCTGCTATAAGGGGACATAGGATGAGAGTGAAAGGGGATAGACTCAGGAGTAATATGCGGAAATATTTACTTATGGAAAGTGGTAGATGCATGGACTAGTCTCCCAGTAGAGGTGGAGGGATGAGGACAGTATCTGAATTCAAAAAAACATGGGACAAACACAGAGGATCTCTAATGGGGGACTGTTGTAGTGGT
This sequence comes from Ichthyophis bannanicus, assembly GCA_033557465.1. Taxonomy (NCBI): domain Eukaryota; kingdom Metazoa; phylum Chordata; class Amphibia; order Gymnophiona; family Ichthyophiidae; genus Ichthyophis; species Ichthyophis bannanicus. The sequence goes on along the minus strand of CM066043.1, from coordinate 207,950,360 downwards.
TGATATGGAAGGGCAGACTAAACAGGCCACGCTCTATTCTGAATTAAAAAGGACTTGGGGAGTGGAGATATAGCACAACAGTAACAGTATATCTGGATTTTCAGAAGGCATTTGACAAAATCCCTCACAAGAGACTTGTCAGAAAATTAAAAAGTCCCGGGAAAGGAGGCAATGTCCTATAGTGGACTGGTAAGTGATTAGTGGAGAACTCAGGAATTTGTACTGGGACTGGTGTTTTTTAATATATTTATAGACCATCTGGAAAAGTGAAGTGACCAAATTATTCAAAGTAGTTAAATCACAAGACGATTGTGCAGATTTGCAGGAGGGCCTTGCGAGACTTGGGGAATTTCCAAATAGTCCATTTACCTGTGTATATGGGTTTTTGGAATTTGCCCTCACGTGTATGGCTCAGAATGACAGGGGCCAATTTAATATTCAAAAATATAATGTTCACTTATGCATTTTTACAAGACCATTCTGGGAGGCATTTAATTGTCAAAATCTGAAGGGGGGGAGTAGGGGCATGAAAGTTAATTTCGGGGGGTACAAGGCGGAACGTTTGCCAACCCCCTTGCACTGGCACTGTTATGAACGGCAGTTTCCAGGACACTTTGAAGCAAGAGGCTTTCTCAGCACTGTGGCCGGCATTAAAAGGCTACAGTCGAGAAGCCATTTTCAAGTTTCTTGACTTGTGATTTCACTGGAAAATACACTTTCCTTTGAATTAGATGGTAGCTGGATGATACATCCTGCTGAAGTAAAAACATTTTTGTGTAATTAATTTAATTCCCTGCAGAGCACACAAAGAAGAGTACAATTAAAATGAACACATAACATAAATACAATATCATATGGAGCCAAGTACTGTTTTGTACATATTAACATATGGAACAAAAGATTTCCAGTCACTGTGCCAGGTATTGTGACTCTACATCTGTTATAATTAAAGGGCTTAGTTCATCCGGTGTAACCACCAGCTTAAGTGCCACGTTTGGGCTTAACTTAATCCATATATTCACCACCACTATCCATAGAGATAGCAGTGCAAATATACATATCGGTCAGTGAACAAACTGGCACTATCTGTTTAATTTAGGCCTGCTATAAAGCAGTCCTAAACTAAATGCATAAATCATCCTTTTGCAGAAATACAATGTGTGTGCCTTTGAGTCACTGCTGACCCAGCAGCTCCTGGGTTTTCTTGGCAGTGTGACCAGAAGTAGATTGCCAGGCCTTTTCTTCTGTGGCAATGGAGGGTTAAGGGACTTGCCCAAGGCCACAAGGAGTGCAAAGTGGAATCAAACTCTGGTCTCTTGGTTCCCAAGTCAGTGCTGTAAGCACTAGGCTACTCCTCCGCTCTGTTTAATAGCTGAATATTGCCACTAAACAGATAGGGCTAGATTTTCAGTGGCGACAGCGATTTTCAAGCGCTTGGAGCCGCCGCTGAAACTGAACATTCAGCACCAGAGCCTATCCATCCTGCACGGTTCAGGGCAGTATTCAGCTGAACCGCATAATGTTAACATAGCAATTGACCTTGCTAACTTTACACAGTTGGCCTATCCATTTAGCGGCTTAATATTGCCACTAACTAGACAGTCACTGGGGCAACCCCCCTCTCTGCCCACAGACTACCCCGAAACTAACAGGACGTTTTCAGGGCAATCTGCTGAGATATTTCACGGCACTACCCGGTTAGTGCTGCTGAATATTGGGCTCGCCAGGGATTATGCAGTTTGCAGGTGCAGCAAATGCATAAATCCTTCTGACCTCATAATTTTTAGGGCTGCCTCTATCCCATCTCTAATACAGCCCACACTTATACAGATCGCATCAGACCATTTAGCAGTGTGATATAACTTAAAAATCTGTGCGTCATTTGCTTTGAATATCAGCCCAAATGTTTATTTTAGAATATGGTGCAAGGTCAGCGCAACTGTTGCTATCCAGTATATTGTTTCAGTCTTGCAGAGAAACCTTGCAAAGGTATATTATGGTGTGTATAGAAGGATATTGCCAAATTCCCTTTTTGGTAAGGTACTCTTTCTGTCTCGTGGCTCCAAATAACTTTCTCGGACCTTCTCAGTTTCTACTGGAGTATTCATTTCCCTAAGCTGCAGCCTTCAAATAGGGACCTGGCATGAAAATCAAACAATCTTTTGGCAGTGTCCTTCGACACAGAAATTCTGTTTCTGTTCTTCCTTTCTGCAAGGACATCGCTGTGAGCTGTATACATGTCCTTGGACACTTTTAAGCAAAATCTGCTTAGCCTGACTTATAATCCATCCTGCTCTCGCATAAATGTGCGTTCAACTGAGGGATACTCCTAACTGCAGACCACACTGTCCCAAACACTTGAGTAATGTAAAAGGGAAAATGCTACCACCATAATTAGATTTATGTTAATACAGTCAACGTTTTCTTTCTGGGAAATAGACTCCCTTTATTTTAGCATAAAAGAAAAAGATGCAGCTTTTCTACTGTTTCCCATCAACAAGTCTTTGGGCATTTGATCTGTAGATTAATATACCTCCTTCATTTCTTGTCCATGTCTCTTAAGATCTTTCAAATATTGGTATTTGTGGATTAGGCCTCCAGCACCTTGATTTAAAGGTAAAACTTCATCCAGTTGTTAAATGGCAGCAGGTTTTTTTTCTGGACCTCCTCCAGGCTGGAAAGACTTGGAAAATGCTGACTTGATCAGATTTTTGCCGGTATATAAACACAGATGAAGCGAAAGCACGAGCAAGCTTGACAAGTGAAGGCAGATTTTAGATGTGGAGACATGGAGAGGGGAATTCACATACCCGGGACAGGGAGAATTCCCAGAGTATTTTACAAGAGCCTCTGCCAGATGTAGGCCAGCAGACGTGATTGAGGGGGATCACTGTTGGGGGGGGGGGCGGTGATAGGGAGGGGGAACTGGTGCTGCAGGATTGGGATAAAGGTGGAGAGGGAGAGCAGTGATTTTAAAAAGATGCATATGAGGGAAAAAATATCTAATACCCTTCACGTGTGAGGGAGCAGGTTTTTAAAATCTACTATTTCTGCTCTCCATGTTTACCTCGACCCTGCAGCACAGGTTCCCCCTCCCAATCCCCCAACAACGATCCCAAAATCTGCAATAGCGTAGACGCCCAGGAAGGAGTAGATAACATGAGGAGAGATCTAGCAAAGCTTGAAGAACGGGCGAGAATTTGCCAGCTGAGATTTAATGCTAAAAAATGCAGGGTGGTGCATTTGGGCTGCAAAAATCCAAGGGAGCGGTACATTATAGGGAGTGAAGTGCTTCTGGCCACAAAAGAAGAGCTAGTCCTAGGGGTGATTGTTTCTGGTGATCTTAAGGTGGCTAAACAGGTAGAAAAGTTGACAGCAAAAGCCAAAAGGATACTTGGGTGCATAAGGGAGCGATGGCCAGCAGGAAGAAGGAGGTGATAGTGCCTCTGTATAGGTCTTTGGTGCGCCCTCATTTGGAGTACTGTGTGCAATTCTGGAGACCGCACCTTCAAAAGGATATAAACAGGATGGAGTTGGTGCAGAGGGTGGTATGAAAATGGTCAGTGGTCTTTGTCATAAGGCATATGGGGACTGACTTAAATATCTCAATATGTATACTTTGGAGGAAAAGCGGGGCAGGGGAGATATGATATATCTCCAGGAACAAGCAGGAATGTAGTCTTCACATATGGGTATCAGCAGTACCGACAGAGCCTGTGCAGGAACGCTCCCCAGCGTCCAATAGGAACGCTTTTGGGAGCATCCCTCAGCACATGCGCGCTGCCTTCCCGCCTTTCCAACTGTCCCTCTTCAGTTCTTCATTTTCTGCGTAGCCGAAAGGACCCATACCCTGTCACCACAGAAAATTCCGTTTTTAAAATTGTTTTCTTGTGGCCGCGTTTGCCTCCGCACAACGCCTACTGGTACCGCCGGTTCTTTTCTTTTCTTTTCTCAAAAAAAAAAATAAATTATACTTTGAACTGTTTCTCTTCAGAAACTTTTCTTTTTCGGTGCTAGGCACCATTTTGGGCATTAGGCCTTATATTCCTGAAACATGGAAAAAACAACTAGTGGTTTTAAAAAATGTACTAAGTGTGGCGGTACCATTTCCATCACTGACACCCATGATTGGTGTCTTAAATGTTTAGGGCCTGAACATTCTCCATCTGAATGTCTCTCCTGTATGGGGATGACTAAAAGAGGAAGACAGAACCGGGCTGCAAAGCTCGGTACCCTCTTTTCTTCGGATGCCAGATCCATTGCATTGACATCTTCAAGAGCCTCCTCTTCCTCCCATGGATCTCAGGTAACTAAACATAAAAGCCGGTCCTCAAAGCGTAGCTCTCCTGCTAAGCATCGAAAGGCCATTGGCATTGCCCTTGAGGGAACCACACCGGCAAAACAGCCCCGGTGGGAGGCTTCGGCTTCCAAAGCATCAATGGGGCTCCAGGATGTTCTCGAGGCCTCGACCTCGCAAGAACTACTGGTGCCATGCTCAGGGGTCCCGGCCGTTTTCACCAGTACCGACACCCAGGCATCGGCAGCGTCGATAGACCAGAGGTTCCTCGCTATCGAACGCAGCATTGCAGCTCTTCTCACAGCTGCGGTACCGTTGACACCTATGGTTCATCGGGCACCGGTACCGACATCGATACCGATGCCGGTACCTACACCGGTACAGACACGGGTACCGGTACCAACGATACCGGCCCCGGTGGGAATCCTTCCCACGCGATCTTTGGCCGGAATCAACAGATCAGTACCGGATCAACTCGGTACCGACTTCGATTGATACCGGGACCATGCTTTGCATGAGCATCGTGGTCAGGAATACTTCGAACCCTCTGATTCCGAAGACTCTGACAATTCTGCTGGTACCAGAGGGTTTCTCCCGGAAGATCCCTCTTCTCCCCAACGCAGAATGTCACCTCCAGAGGACATGTCTTTTCAGGATTTTATTTGTGATGTGGCCAAGGGCCTTTCAATCACAGTAGCTCCTGAAAAGGAACCCAGAGCAAAGGAATTGGAAATTCTCCACTATCCTAAAGCTCCAAAGGAGGCAGCCACTCTGCCCATCCATGAAATTCTGCATAACTTGATGCTTAGAATGTGGGAGACACCTCTGACTACATCTCCTCATTTTAGGAGGCTTGATACTATGTATCGAGTTCTGCCATGTCCTGGATTTCAAGACTCAGCTGCCACACCATTCAATGGTGGTGGAGTCAGCCATACGTAGGATGAAAAGTGCAAAGAGGCATGCATCCAATCCCCCAGGTCATGAATGCAGGACTCTGGACGCTTTTGGGCGCCGAACTTTTCAGGCTTCCATGCTTTCAGCTAGGATCAGTTCATATATACTATATATGGGAATGTTCCTCAAAGACGTTACAGGAGACTTGGAGCTTATGAGCCCACTTCTCCCAGATGACAAGAGACAAGACTTTCTTGCTCTAGTTAAGCATGCTCAAGATGTCTCCAAGTTTGTGAATCGTGCAGCCTTTGACTGCTTTGAATGCATCAGCAGAACCTCTGCTATTGCCATTGGGGCACGACGGATTGCCTGGCTTCAGGCATCAGACTTGGAGACTTGGGTACAGGACAAGTTAGGCAACATTCCTTGCATGGGAGAGAATCTCTTTGGCAAGAACTGGCAGGAAAAGGCTAACGAGTTAGATGCTGACAATAGCACTCTAGATAGCTTGTCAAAATCTACAGCCACTCCAGCCAAAAAGAAGCCTTATAAAAAACCCTCTTTCAGCAAAAAGAGGAAATTTTATCCTTTCTATACCCAGCAGAGTCAAACTCAGGGTCAGGTTGCCCAAAAGGGACAAACTAGACAGCAAAAGAAGCCAAAAGGCCCGAGAGCCCAACCAGCTCCGCAGGTTCAGCCCCCTCAAGGACTTTGACTCCTTCCTAGAGAACTTAGCCTTCCAGCCTCTAAGGGGTCCCCAACCCCCCCAATATCCCAGGCAGGTTATGCCACTTTGCCAACAGATGGCATCAGATAAGAACAGAAGATTGGACTCTGTCCATTGTAGGAGAGGGATACAAGCTTCATTTTCACAGCATGCCCCCTCATACAATTCTAAGGCAATTCAATTCTCAAACCTCCGCAGACAATCTACTAGATCACGAGGTCTCAACACTTATTGCCCAAGGGGCAATAGAAGAGGTACCCATTCTTCAACGGGGTACAGGGTTATACTCCCCCTATTTTCTTATTCCAAAGAAAACGGGAGGACACAGACCCATTCTAGACCTCAGAGAATTGAACAAATACCTGTTCCGAGAGAAGTTCAAAATGATTTCTCTAGGAACGCTTCTGCCATACCTTCAAAGCCAGGATTGTCTTTGCTCTCTAGACTTAAAGGATGCATACACTCACATTCTGATCCATCCAGATCACAGGAAATTCTTACGATTCCTTTTCAAGGGAAAACATTTCCAATACAGAGTTCTTCCCTTTGGTCTGGCTTCAGCACCAAGAGTACGAATTGCATGGCAGTAGTAGCTGCATTTCTGCGAACCCTGGGAATATTCGTCTTCCCTTACTTAGACAACTGGCTCATTCGAGCCCCTACAATTGCAGAGGCCAGCACTGCACTGTCTCGCACAATGCAAATCCTCCAATACTTGGGGTTGGTAATAAACTTAGGAGAAAAGAAGATCGCCTTCCGCAAATAGTCAAGGACAAAGGGTGCGGCAGAGGGCAGAAAACCACGGCCTACCAGGGTGATTGGTAAAATTCTTTATTAGGGACCCAACTTAACAAGTTTCGGCCGAAGCCTTCATCAGGGGTCAGAAAGCCACATAGAAGGTGTAGAGAACACGTCTATGGGGTGGAGCAACCACTCTTCCCAATCAGCAGATTAGTAGAGACACAGAACCGATAAAAAGCCCAGGATTCAATGACATCACTCCTATTCCTCTGTTGGTGTCAGCCTTCAGTATTTCTTTGTCTCCAGCAGATGGATGGCTTTTCTGCTCTGTAGAAAATCTGGGAGGCTCCACTAGACTGCAGTCTTTTAGGTTGTGTGAGGCTGATGCAGTCTTCCAGATCCATCCCATTTGTGGTTGCTCAACAGGCCCTTATGATAAGAGCACGGAGCTGAACCAATTTTCCCTTCTCCTGTAGCTACCTAAAAGACTGCAGTAGGCCGTGGTTGTCTGCCCTCCGCTGCACCCTTTGTCGTTGGTAATAAACTTCCCAAAATCCCAACTTCTTCCTTGCCAATGCCTGGAATTCATAGGGGCCTGTCTAGATACCAGACAGGCAAAGGCTTTCCTTCCACAGGCCCGGTGTCTTCGCATAATGCAACTAGCTTCTCAAGCAGCAGGGAAATCCTCCCTAACTAATCAAGATCTACTACAGTTGCTGGGACATATGGCATCCACAGTTCATGTAGTCCCATATGCTCGCCTCCACATGCGAGCAGCTCAGTGGACCCTATCCACACAGTGGACACAGGCCACAGGACATTTATCAGACAAAATAATAAACTCTCAACAACTAATTTTGTCCCTCCAATGGTGGCAATCACTAGAAAATCTGACAGTGGGGTCTCCTTTTCATCAACCCCTCTTTCAGGCCACCCTAACAACAGATGCATCACAGGTGGGTTGGGGAGCACACCTGAATCATCTCTTTACCCAGGGAACCTGGACGCCACAGGAGGCTGGTCTACACATAAACCTCCTGGAATTAAGAGCAATCTATTTAGCTCTTTGAGTATTCCATGCCCAGCTCAGCTACAAGACAGTCCTAGTCCAGACGGACAATCAAGTTGCCATGTTCTATGTGAACAAGCAGGGTGGAACAGGCTCTCTGTCATTATGCAACTAAGCTTTACGACTGTGGGCCCTCGCCAGAGAGTATCAAATTCACCTTTTAGTGGTATATCTTCCAGGCATTCAAAACCTTTGGGCAGAAAAACTCAGTTGAGTACTGCTGCCTCACGAGTGGTCTCTCCACCTAGACCAGGTGGCAAAGATATTTCATCTCTGGGGCACTCCAGACATAGACCTCTTTGCAAGTCCACTGAATGCCAAACTTCCCCGGTTCTGTTCCAGGATTCTGGCTCACACTTGTCAGGCAAGGGATGCCTTCCTCCTTCACTGGGGTCAGGACTTCCTTTATGCCTTCCCACCCATTCCTCTCATCCCCAAAACACTCTTCAAGCTTCAGAGAGACAGGGGTCGTATGATTCTCATAGCGCCACGATGGCCGCGCCAAGCGTGGTATCCTCTTCTTCTACATCTCTCTCAAGCTGCACCTCTGGAGTTAGGGCATGCTCCAGATCTCCTTTCCCAAGAGGACGGGATGCTATGGCACCCAAGTCCCCAGTCCCTGCATCTCACGGCCTGGTTGCTGAAGGCTTAGACCTCCAGGATTTCAACCTGTCACAACAGGCAAAGGATATCCTTCAGGCTTCTAGAAAATTTTCCACAAGAAGATCTTATGCCTTCAAGTGGAAACGTTTTACTATATGGTGCTCCAAGAAGGGATTAAACCCCCTTGTCATACCTTTAGAATCGATACTAGAGATCTCCTTCACTTATCGAATTCTGGTCTAAAGACCAATTCGGTAAGAGTCCATCTTAGTGCAATTGCAGCTTCTTATAAGCCTCTGAATGGACAACCAATTTCCTCTCATCCTCTCATATCCAGATTTATAGAGGTCTTCTATTAACCAAACCTCCCATTAAGCCACCACCGGTGGCATGGGATCTAAATCTAGTTCTCGGGCAGCTCATGAAGCTGCCTTTTGAGCCTTTAGCCACTACAACCCTCACGTTTTTGACCTGGAAGGTCATCTTCCTAATTGCAATCACCTCTGCACATCACATTAGTGAACTGCAAGCTTTAGTGGCTGATCCTCCTTATACTAGGTTTCATCATGATAAGGTTGTTCTTAGAACTCATCCACGCTTTATGCCAAAGGTGGTTTCGCCTTTTCATTTAAATCAATCTATTTTTATGCCTGTATTTTTCCCGAGGCCTCATGCCTCTAATGCAGAAAGAAATCTTCATACTTTGGATTGTAAAAAAGCTTTAGCCTTTTACCTACAGAGAACACAGCAACATAGAAAGTCCTCACAACTTTTTATTGCTTTTGATTCTAGTCATTTGGGACTTCCAATCTCCAAAAGAACTTTATCCAAATGGATTGCCCAATGCATATCCTTTGCTTATGAGAGTAAAGGTCTTCCTCTTCAAGGCCATGTCACAGCTCATAATGTATGAGCCACGGCAACTTCTATGGCTAATCTCCACTCTGTGTCTATCAATGACATTTGTTGAGCAGCCGCCTGGGCTTCGGTACACACCCTCACATCCCACTACTGCCTGGATAAAGCCTCCCGTCGGGATGCCTTCTTTTGGCTAAGCTGTTCTTCAAAATCTCTTTCAAACCTAATTCAACTACTACCCACCAACCCTGGTGGATGCCAGAGATCCATGGGAGGAAGGATGCCTACCTTTCTAAGGGGGCACCTTCCTGGGGCTATCTCCCTGGCATCTTCAGCTAGGGAGTCCCCATATGTGACTACATTCCTGCTTGTTCCTGGAGATAGCGTAGTTACTCACCTGTAACAGGTGATCTCCGGGAACAGCAGGAATTTAGTCTTCACAACCCACCCACCTCCCCTAGGAGTTGTCTTTCTATCTCTTTGTCTCTTTCCTCTCTCCCTCTATCCTTTCACTCAGCTACAAACTTAACTGAAGAGGGACAGTTGGAAAGGCGGGAAGGCAGCGCGCATGTGCTGAGGGATGCTCCCAAAAGCGTTCCTATTGGATGCTGGGGAGCGTTCCTGCACAGGCTCCATCGGTACCGACGATACCCATATGTGAAGACTAAATTCCTGCTGTTCCCGGAGATCACCTGTTACAGGTGAGTAACTATGCTACATTTAAATACCTCCGTGGCATAAATGCACAGGAGGAGAGCCTCTTTCATTTCAAAGAAAGCTCTGCAACAAGGGGGAATCAGATGTAGGTGAAAGGAATAGACTCAGAAATAATATGCAGAAATATTCATTTACGGAAAGAGTGGTAGATGCATGGAACAGTCTCCCAGTGGAGGTGGTAGAGACAAGGTCTGTATCTGAATTCAAAAAACATGGGACAAACACAGATCATCTCTAAAAGAAAAAAAGAACTGTAAAGCTTTGTATTTGGTATGGAAGGACAGACTGATAGGCAGTATGATCTTTATCTGCCATCATGTTTCTATCCCCCCCCAAATCATCCTTACTGGCCACCGGCTCCATTTTCACCTCAAGAAATCTAATCTCTTCCTGACCTCCCTTCCCTTCCCCCCACACCCAACATTTGATACCTCCAAACACATCTGATCCCTACCATACCCTCAAAGCATTTGATCTCCCCAGGTGCACCCCCTCTGGCATGAAGATCCCCCTAGGAAACAATGAACTCACCCCCCCTCCAATACCCATGCCTAGCCTTGCCACGGTCCCTGGTGTCTAATGGGAGCAGGAATAATCCTCAGTCATTCCTGCTGTTATGGTACTGGGCTCCAAAATGGTGCCTGTGGATCCTAGCAGTAATCTTGCAGTACCAACCCCTAGCAGTAGTACCACAGGATTACCTCTAGGAATCACTGGCACCATTTTGAAATGTGGGTCCATAAGATCAGGATAATTCAAGTATATTCCCCAACAACAGCTGCAGAAGAGAATGAAATTGAAGAGTTCTATGAACAAGTACAAGCTGAAATTGACAGAACATGCAAACAAGATATCCTGATAGTCATGGGTGACTGGAACGCAAAAGTTGGCAACAAAGAAGAAGGCAAAGTAGTTGGAAAATATGGACTTGGCAAAAGAAATGAAGCTGGAGAAAGACTGATAGAATTCTGCAAGACCAACGATCTATTCATCTCAAACACCTTCTTTCATCAACACAAGCGGCGACTGTACACATGGACTTCACCCAATGGATTGTATAAAAATCAAACTGACTACATCTGTGGAAGTCAACGATGGAAAAGTTCTGTAACATCAACAAAGAGAAAACTTGGAGCTGACTGTGGTACAGATCATCAACTACTAGTATGCAAACTCAAGCTAAAGTTGAAAAAGAGCAAACCACTCACGAATGCAGCAAAATATGACCTTGAGAATATACCACTGGAATTTAAATACTGCCTGCAAAATCGATTTGCTGCTTTAGATACAAATGACAGAGCTCCGGAAGAGTTATGGAATGACATCAAGAAGGTTGTGTTGGAAGAAAGCGAGAAGTCTCTACAAAAGGTGAAAAAGCAAAAACGGCCAAAATGGATGACGGAAGAAACTCTGAAAATTGCCCAGAAACGCAGAGAAGCTAAAGCCAGAGGAAAAAGAAAGACAATAACAGAACTCAACAGAGATTTCCAAAGTGCAGCAAGACAGCACAAGGAAAAGTACTACAATGACGCATGCAAGGAAATAGAAGCAGAAACTATTAGAGGAAGAACAAGATCGGCTTTCCTAAAGCTACGAGAGTTAAAGAAAAAGTTCCAGCTTTGAATTGGAATGTTACAAGATGCTCAAGGTTCTATGTTGAATGATGCTGAGAAGATCAAGAAAAGGTGGAAGAAATATACAGAGTTTTTATATGATAAAGATCAAGTGGACCAACAACCATTTCAACCTGTACCTTATGATCGGGAACCATTGGTGATGAAAGAAGAAGTTAAAGCAGCATTGAAAGCCTTATCAAAGAACAAAGCACCAGGCATTGATAGCATTCCCATAGAAGTATTACAGCAATCTGATGCAGCTGTTACCATACTTACAAGGCTCTGCCAAGAAATATGGAAGACAACATCATGGCCAACTGACTGGAAAAGATCTGTGTTTATACCAATACTAAAGAAAGGTGATCCAACTGACTGTGGAAATTATCGCACAATCGCTCTGATCCCACATGCCAGCAAGATTCTACTGAAGATTATTCAAAAGAGGCTACAACCATACCTGGAACAAGAACTACCTGAAGAGCAAGCAGGGTTCAGGAAAGGGCGAGGAACGAGATACATCATTGCGGATGTGAGATGGATCCTTGAAAAGACTAAAGAATACCAAAAGGATATCTATTTGTGCTTTATCGACTATAGCAAGGCTTTTGACTGTGTAAACCATGAGAAACTCTGGGCCACATTAAGAAGCATGGTTATACCAGAACACCTGATCGTACTCCTGCACAATCTGTACATTGATCAAGAAGCAGCAGTTCGAACGGAACAAGGAGAAACAGAATGCTTTAAAATAAGCAAAGGTGTAAGACAAGGCTGCATACTTTTCCCCTAGCTGTTTAATTTATATGCAGAACAAATCATCAGAGAAGCAGGATTGTATGAAGACAACAGAGTTGTGAAGATTGGTGGAAGACTCATCAACAACCTTCGCTATGCTGATGATACCACATTACTGGCTGAAAGTGAAGATGATCTGAAACATTTGCTTCTCACAATCAAAGAACATAGTCTCAAAATGGGCCTGCACCTTAATGTAAAGAAGACAAAGATCATGACAACTGGCATAATCAACAGGTTCATCGTTGAAGGAGAAGAAATTGAAATCATGAACAACTTTAACCTACTTGGATCAACTATCAATAAAGAAGCAACAAGCAGTCAAGAAATCAGACGACGCATTGCTCTTGGCAGAATGGCTATGAAAGACCTAGATAAGATTCTCAAGAGCAGAGATGTCTCTCTCCATATAAAGATTCGACTTGTTCAAGCCATGGTATTTTCAATAGCATCATATGGATGTGAAAGCTGGACAGTGAAAAAGATAGACAGGAAGAAAATTGATGACTTTGAATTATGGTGCTGGCGGCGAATACGGTGTATACCATGGACGTCTCGAAGAACAAACCAGTCGGTACTAGTGGAGATCAAACCTAAGCTTTCTTTAGAAGCTCAGATGACAAGACTTCGACTTTCATACTTTGGACACATCATGTGAAGAGAGAGATCATTAGAGAAAGACATCATGCTTGGCAAGATAGAAGGTCAGCGCAAAAGAGGAAGGCCAGCAATGAGATGGATCGATATAATAACAGCAGTTACGGGTACCAGTCTGTCAACAATGAGCCGCCTGACTCAAAACCAAACACAATTTAGGATAGCTATCCAGAGGGTCGCCATGAGCTATCCAGAGGGTCACCATGAGCTATCCAGAGGGTCGCCATGAGTCGACTCTGACTCAACGGCACTTAACAGCAACAACAAGATCAGGAATGATTGGAGTTCACTCCTGCTCCCACTAGACACCAGGAACCTAGTAAGGCCAGAGATGGGGTTGGGGGATAGAGGGATTGCCAAGGGGTGGAGAACCCCTGGGGGTTATTGAATGCTGTGAGAGCTGGAGGGATCAGATGTGTTGAAGGGATTGGATGTATTGGGGGGATTGGTTGAAGAAATCAGATGCTTTAGGTGGGGGTATCAGAAGGCTGTCAGGGGGAATTGATGTTGGAGGGAGTTTGGAGGGGGGGAAGATCTCAGCCTTGACAGATGTCCCTTCAAGGGGCAGTGGTATACATTATTGACACCTCTAGAGCCAGAAGAGTTTGCTCTTTCGAATGTCTGTTTACTGTGATAAAAGAACACAAGATATCTGTCAACAGTGCCCTGAAAACAGAAACAGATGTGGTCTTTTTTTTTTATTTATATTTTTGAGATTTACAAATAAATTCCAAGCATAACACTTGTAAACAGAAAAGGGCAGGGCAAGGCAAATTTAGAATACAAGGAAATCAATATATATAATCACAAAAGAAATACATTCCATTACCCAAATCCCACTAGCCCAACAACAATGATGTCCAAGATATAGGAAAAAATAATACCAAGTACGAGAGGAAAGCAAATAAAAACTGCTTAGTTTGCAAGTTAAACAAAATGCTGTGATTAGCATTTATACAATATCCTGAGAAGCTGGTAGTCGAGCACTCACAAAAGGCACCCAGATGGGGGGGATCAAAGAAAACAAAATTTTCAGACTGCAGCCTAAGGAAATTTTAAGAAAAATTGCTCCCCCCCCAAGCTGTGCAACCGCCAACTTGAACAACAAGAACTCCCAACGTCTTTTTTGGGTATCACGGGCAAGATCAGGATACATACGGACATGTAGCCCTTTGAAGAGTATGGAGCGCTTCCGAAAATATAACTTAAGGAGCCAATCTTGATCAGAGGGTAAAGCCAAAGAAATTAACAAAGGCTGGTACAATTGAACCACCATCCGAGGATTCCAAGATTTCCAAAATATTCAATATATCAGCATGTTGTAATCCAGGGAGAGAGGTCTGTTGAGACCCACCAGAACCCCTCTTCCTGGAAGGAATATAATACACCTTAGATAATGGCGGTAGGTTTTCATTAGAAATGCCCAATGTCTCAATCATATATTGCTAGTAATGTGGACTTTATCACTTCTGGTTTCATATGCTGTAATGTTATCGGTTCCTTTCATGTTTTTGATTGTCCTGAATTGTTTGGATTGGCTTGTTATGCTGGTTAAAATGAATAAAAAAAATCATATATTGCTTCAGCATGTCCCTTGCAGAGATCAATGATATACGTGGAAAATTAACCATGCGCAAATTTGATGAACGAACTTCATTCTCCAGCAACTCTGCTTAATGGCAGTCAAATCCTTTACTACAGGTGAATAATAGTTACCTCCAAATACAAGCAGGAATGCAGTCTTCACATATGGGTGATGTACCAAAGGAGCCCGCGTGGGAATGCTCCCATCAGAGACTTTTGGCAAAACTAAAGAGTCATGGGATAGGAGGCAGTGTACTATTGTGGATCAGGAACTGGTTAAAAGATAGAAAGCAGAGGGTAGGGCTAAATGGCCAATTTTCCCAATGGAGAAAGGTGAATAGTGGTGTACCCCAGGGATCTGTGCTGGGTCCGCTGCTTTTTGACATATTCATAAATGACCTGGAAAGTGGAATAACGAGTGAGGTTATCAAATTTGCAGATGACACAAAACTATTTAAAGTTGTTAAAACCCAAGAGGATTGTGGAAAATTGCAAGAGGATCTTGATAAATTGGAAGACTGGGCATCAAAATGGCAGATGAAATTTAATGTGGACAAGTGCAAGGTTATGCACCTAGGGAAGAACAACCCAAACTATGGTTACACGATGCAAGGTTCCACATTAGGAACCACCACCCAGGAAAAATATTTAGGCGTCATTGTGGATACCATGTTAAAACCCTCGGCCCAGTGTGCAGCGGCGGCTAAGAAAGCAAATATAATGCTAGGTATGATAAGGAAAGGAATGGAAAATAAAACAAAAGATATTATAATGCCTCTATATCGTTCCATGGTGAGACCGCACCTTGAATATTGTGTGCAATTCTGGTCACCATATCTTAAAAAGGATATAGCGATTTTAGAAAAGGTTCAGAGAAGAGCCACCAAAATGGTAAAGGGGATGGAAGGATAGTCCTATGAAGAAAGGCTAAAATGGTTAGGGCTCTTTAACCTGAAAAAGAGACGGCTGAGGGGAGATATGATAGAAGTCTATAAATTAATGAACGGAGTGGAACGGGTAAACGTAGATCGATTGTTTACCTTATCAGAATATAGAAAGACTAGGGGACATGCAATGAAGCTACAGGGTAAACTATTTAAGACTAATAAAAGAAAATATTTTTTCACTCAACGTGTAATCAAACTCTGGAATTTGTTACCGGAGGATGTAGTAAAGGCTGTTAGTGTAGCTGGGTTTAAAAAAGGTTTGGAAAAGTTCCTGGAGGAAAGGTCCATAAACCATTATTAAGAAGAGACCCAGGATATCAATGCTTGAACCAATACAAGCATTGTGGAACCTGTGTCCCTTGGGGAAACTGCTAGGTACATATGACTTAGATTGACCACTGTTGGAAACAGAATACTGGGCTTGATGGACCTTGGTCTGACCCAGTATGGCATATCTTATGATCTTATGTTCTTATGTTCTAGCATCCAATTGGAAAGCCTTTGAGAGCACCCCACTGTGACTGCACATCTGCCTTTCCACCATTCCACCTTCCCAACCCCTCTCCTTAGTTATTTGTTTTCCGTAGAGCCAGCAGGTTGTTCAATCCTGTCACCGCCAAAATCTTCTCTTTCACAGTGATATACTGTGCTCTGCCTTTCCATTGACACCGGTTCCATCAAATTCGACATGATCCCAAATATATTTTACTTTTTAGTTTTAAATTTTTCTATTTCTTTTCTTTTCCTGTGGGCTTCACCGCCAACCAATGTTGTGCTCTTTTCTCCTCCCTCTTTCCTATCCAGAGATTGTAACTTCCTTTTCCTCTCTTCTAGCTTAATATTTTTATTATTGTTTTTATGGCCGTTTTTATGACTGTTTTTATATTGTAAACCGCTCTGGTCCCCCTAAAGGGCGGTATATCAAGCTGAATAAAACATAAACATAAAACATAACTAGGCCATCAGGCCTCCATATTCTCTTCAATTCTGAAAAGCATTTTTTTTTTAATGGAAAAACCAACGCGTGGTTTTAAGAAATGTACCAAATCTGTCAGTACCATATCAGTCACAGATAAACATGACTGGTGTCTAAAATGTTTGGGCCATGACTATTTACCACATTCTTGTCCTTTGTGTCAACAAATGACAAAAAGAAGCCAGAGAAGAACAGAGCCAGACAGTATAGATCGTTGTTCATCCTGGACTCGATTTCAGTGGCTTCCACATCATCAAGAACATCGACCTCCTCTCATGGGTCTCAAGTCTATTTCAAGTCCAAACAAAAAAGTAAGTCTCAAATTTCTACTAAGTCATCGGCATCGCAGACCAGCATAAGCATTGAGACTCCTCTAGGGGTGCTTCTGATGCAGACCAACCAGCCAAGCAGCCTCAATAGGAAGACCTGTCCTCCAAAGCACAAGATGGCCTCTGGGACACTCCAGAGGAATCAACCTCTGGAGAGTAACTGGTTCCATGCTCTGGGATGATGGCGCAAAGCCCCATCGGTGATTCCACCCAGACACTGGCTGTCTCTCTAGACCAGCGCATGCTGGCTCTCGAGAGAAGTTTGACCGCACTCCTGGCATCCTCGTTACACACAGTATCGACGGCTCCAGCAGTGCAAGCTTTGGTACCCTGCCTACTGACAAGTGTATTGACCCCAATGCCGACCCTTGAACCCACTTTGTTGGAGCTCCCAGGGCCAATGCCTCCATTGGAATTGACCGATACCACCGGTACCTAACAGGCGAAAGCTGCCAGGGCTCCTGATTCCAATACCTATGAGCATCGGTATCTGCATTGACCCTGGACATCAACAAAGCATTGAGGTCATTCACAAGACTGCCGATACTTTGACTTTCTGTCAGACTCTGATTCCAGTTCTTCGGATTCTGATGAGAGATCGCTATATTCACAGGAACTTCCAGACATCCTTTCAGACTCTTCCCTTCCACAGGAGCGGCACAGGTCCCCACCAGAAGATATGTCTTTCCAGGACTTCATACGGGGCATGGCAGCAGGACCGGTCAACACAGCAGCCTCAGAGAAGGAACTGAGGGCAGAGGAATTGGAGATATTCCAATACCCTCCCATGCCTAAAGAAGCAGCTACTTTACTGGTGCATTGCATCTTACAGGATCTTAAGCTCCGCATGTGGGAGGCTCCTCTCACGATTCCGCCTCTCAGAAAGAGGCTCAAGACCATGTACTGAGTTCCAGAGTGCCCAGGCTTCCAGAAGCCTCAGCTCCCCCACCAATCTATAGTGGTGGAATCGGCAATGCACCAAATAAAGAGTTCAAAAAATCACTTTTCCATGCCTCCGGGTAGGGATTCGAGAACGCTCGATGCCTTTGGGCATCGATGCTTTCAGGCATACATGTTGGCTCCAGAATAAACTCCTACATGCTATACATGGGCATGTTCCTAAAGGATGTCACCAGGGATCTGGAGACATTTGCCCCCATGCTTCCTGAGGACAGACAGAGTGCATTCCAGATACTCATCAAGCAAGGCCAAAATACTTCACAATTTATTACCAGGGCCTCTTTAAAGCCCTCTCTTAAGAGAAGAGGTGTCCAACCTTATTGTCCCAGGGCGTCATAGAAAGAGTTCCTCTTCCTCAAAAAAGGATGGACTTCTACTCTCCATATTTTCTCATCGCAAAGAAAACAGGAGGATTCAGGCCCATCTTGGATCTCAGGGATCTAAACAAATCCCTGGTCTGAGAAAATTTCAAAATGATTTCCCTTGGAATTCTTCTCCCATACCTCAAGAGGCACGATTGGTTATGTTCTCTAGAGGGAGGAGTGGCTCAGTGGATGGGACAGGCTACCTCAGGCCGGGAGGCTGGGGATTCAATTCCCACATGGGGACAAGCAACTTCAGGCCAGAGGGACTGGGGTCTCTAGTCCCATGGCCACTCCTTGTGGCCTTGGGAAAGCCACTTAACCCTCCATTGCCCCAGGTACACTTAGATTGTGAGCCCTTTGGGGACAAGGGAATAAAAAGTACCGTTAGTATACATGTAAACTGCACTGATTCTAAATAGCATGGTATTAAAAAAAAGAAAATAAATAATAAACAGACCTAAAGGAAGCATATACACATGTACGGACCCATCCTCTATACAAACACTATCTGTACTTCATATTTCAGGGAAACCATTACCAGGTACTGCCCTTTGGCCTAGCCTCTGCACCATGAGTATTCACAAAATGCATGGCAGTGGTCGCTGCCTATCTCTGCACTTTGAGTGTCTTCATCTTTCCTTACTTAGATGACTGGGTAATCAGGGCGGACTCCCCTCAAAAGGTAAAACTCTTCCTTCATCGCACCATCATGGTGCTACAACATCTAGGATTTGTCTTAAACTTCCCAAAGTCTCACCTCACTCCACCTCAACATCTGGAGTTCATCAGAGCATTCCTAGACACCTCAAGAGGCCCGAGCTTTTCTTACACAAGATCGCTGTACCCGCCTCATCAAGCGGGTGAGGAGAATGCAACAGGAAAGCTGTGTAACAGCTTGAGAGATGCTACGTCTGTTGGGACACATGACCTCGAGGTCGTGATGAAGTGGAAAAACAGACCTTATTTATTGGTATATTAGACCTATTACCAACCTGACACAGGCCATGTTTCGCAAACCTTCATCAGGGGTTGATCGGGTAAAGGTACTACAAAATAAAAAACATATACATTTATTATACATTAATCATAAAAATAGCAATCATGATGAGAACAGATACATGATCACAGTATGAAACCATAAATACCTTTAAAACCAACATAACAAATGAACTATAAACTATAAATATATAAATAAATATATATAAAAAAATATATAAAAATACTGTGATAAGGAAGCTTATCAAAGCTCAGGGAGTAAGGACAAAAGAGGGGAATTTACTCTGATCAAGGGACCTATGCTGGCAGGTCAGAGAAATTACACAGCTTGTTTCCCTAAAAGACTACATGTTCCAGGATGCATCAGTTTGCAGGAAACTCCTAGAGTAGCTAAAGTGGAAAAGCATGAGTCTAATCAGAGAAACCATTATGTCATCCCTAATCAATCATCTTCTAGGAGAGAGCTTAATCCACAACACCTGAAGAATGCAAGGGAGGAGTTGCAATCTATGACCTTTAAAACTAGAAGGGATTCTTCAGGAAGGGAGGAGAGGAAGAACGAGAACCAGAGGAGGGAGAGGAGGAACAAAAGCAGGAGGAACAGAAGGAACAACCTGAACCTGAAGGAACAAGGACAAGGAAGCAGACGGTCCAAGAGAGGAGCTCAGAGAAGTACGTATGCCTGGAGAGATTCCTGGGGGAAACAACCTTCAGAGGACTGGAGAAAGCCAGAGGTCTGGAGATCCACAGCCAGGGACCCTCAAGCAGCACCTAGGAAGAGGTCTGCTGCAGCTAAGGAGAAAAGGAGCCCAAATACCTCTTGGAGGACATATGGAGAAAAGGCCCTGAGGTCCAGAGATAACAACTGGAGGACAGGACACAGAAGCTCTATTGCATACTGGGCAGAATACCAAAGGAATCAGCCTGATGCCAGCCTGGATTCAGATATGAACTGTAAACGTTTCTCTAGCTCTGAGCATTGCAAACAGCAGGGAAACAGTTTCTCTCCGTATAGAGGTCAGTTAATAAAGCCCTCTGAGTCAGACAGTGAAACCCATGCAATTCCAGGAGCAAGGTTTAATATCTGTAGCATTAGAAGACACCTGGGGCTGAATTAGACATTACCTGTGATGCAGTCTTATTAGTTCTCCACTGGCCTTCTCCCGGCCGATACTCCTCAGCAAACCTCGTGGCCGGGAGCTCCAGCCCAATCGGGGCTGTGGGAGGGGCTAATCGCCCGATCTGTTCTCCACCAGCCTTCTCCCGGCCGGTACTCCTCAGCGCACCACGTGGCCGGGAGCTCCAGCCCAATCGGGGCTGTGGGAGGGGCTAATCTCCCGATCTGTTCTCCACCGGCTTTCTCCCGGCCGGTACTCCTCAGTGCACCACGTGGCCGGGAGCTCCAGCCCAATCCAGGCCAACTTTGGCATGGCCCTTAGGCGAGGACCAAGAGTGCCTTGGCACAGACCTTCAAACCCTGCCCCAGGCGCCCTTCTACTGCTCTTGCTTCCCACACCTGCACAGTCCTTGCTGCTTCCCATTGATTGCCTAGATCTTGCTACCCACAGTCTGCTTAGAATGTGTTTCCCATTGTTGCATAGAACTTGCTTCCCATTGCCTGCATTGAACTTGCCTCCCATTGTTCGCATAGAATCTGCTTCCCATTGCCTGCATTGAACTTGCCTCCCATTGTTTGCAAAGAATGTGCTTCCCATTGCCTTCATTGAACTTGCCTCCCATTGCCGGCATTGAACTTGCCTCCCATTGCCGGCATAGAACTGCTACCCATTGCCTGCATAGAACTGTTACCCATTGCTTGCATAGAACTGCTACCCACTGCCTGCTTGTTTGCCTATTACTTGCTGCCCATTGTTTGCCTAGAATTTGCTACCCATTGCTTGCTCAGACCTCACTGCCCACTACCATGGCCCCACATCTCATTGTCCTTCTCTTCCTCATCCTCCCCAACTGCCTCCCCTCCTACCAACACCCTCCCTCCTCTTCCCCCTACCTTCCTCACTTCTCCCTCCATTCTGCCCCCTAGCCTAGCATCTGCTCTTGAGCTTCTTCACACCATCTCCCGCATTCAACCAGCCCCCCTCTCTCTAAGGCAACCCCACCCTCGCTTCCGCCGTACTATCTCCACTTTACCTCGCTCTCTAATACTCATTCTCCTTCTCTCATCAGGTAATATCAACCCCAACCCTGCCCCCCCCCCCATTTTCTTTTTCACACTAAAAAATGTTCCTCATGTACCCTATCTAATCTCATCCACATCCCGCTCCTCCCTCCTTCCGCCCTCCCTCACTCATCCCACAATCACTCATCCATAGATATCAATTCCAACCCTACCCCCAAAAATAATCCCTCAGATAACCTACCTGATACCACCAATTTGCCCCTCATTTCCCCTCCCTCATGTCCCTCTTGGAGAGCACACACACCCAGTCATACCCTCCCACACCCTGCTCCCTCTAAATCTCGGTATTACCCTAGAAATGGACCCCCACGCTACTCTGATAAGAAATCCACACGTAACTTATCCAACCTTATCCATATCCCTCTTCTCCCCCCTCCACTCTCCTGTTTTGATGCGTCCTATGGAACCCATGCTCAGTCATTAAAAAAAAAAACTTTTATTCACGATCTTTTTATCTCTAATGCCCTATACCTTCTTGCCTTGACCGAGACCTGGCCCCCCCCAGACGACACTGCATCCATTGCCACTCTCTGCTATGGGGGCTAACAGGTCTCCCATACACCTCGATCTACTGGTTGCGGTGGTGGCGTTGGCCTCCTACTCTCTCCCTCTTGCCAATTCCAACCCCTCCTGCCACCCCAATCACACTCCCCCCTCTCCTTTGAAGTCCACTCCATTCGCCTCCTCACACCACTTCCCCTCCGAGTAGCTGTTATTTATCGCCCACCCGACAAATCCAAATCAACCTTCCTCACCGACTTCGACTCCTCGCTTTCTGCCTTTATGGATCCCTCCTCCCCTACTCTTATTCTTGGCGATTTCAACATTCACATCGACAACCCCTCCGACCCCCATGCCTCAAAGTTCCTCGCTCTTACCTCCTTGTTCGACCTCCAACTTTGCCCAACTGCCCCCACACACCTACACGGCCACTGCCTTGACCTAATACTCTTCTCCAATTCCTCTCCTCCGCAAACCAATCCTTCCCTCATCTGACCATCACCTCTTAACATTTACTCTTCAGCTTCCGCCATCCCAACCTCGTCCTGTCTCCTCCGACCTATTTAGAAACCTTCATAATATTGATCCCCTGACTCTCTCCTCCACCATTTCTCCATCTCTTTCCTCCATTTTATCCTCCAAGTCCGTCGACGAGGCATTATCTTCATACAATGCTACACTATCCTCAGCCCTTGACACTCTTGCCCCTCCCACCCCACGTCCTGTCAAACGATCTACTCCCCAACCCTGGCTTTCACCCACAATCCGTTACCTACGCATCTGCGCCCGTTTTGCCAAACGAACTTGGTCCAAATCACGCTCACCGGAAGACCTCCTACACTTCAAATTCATACTTGGCTCCTTCCAGTCAACCTTAGCACTTGCCAAACAAGATTACTACATCCATCTGACCAACTCCCTTGCCTCTGATCCTCGCCGTCTCTTTAATACCCTCAATTCTCTCCTCAAGGTCCCCCCGCCCCCGATCCCGCCCTCCCTTTCTGCCCAAACCCTTGCCAACTACTTCCACGACAAAATCCACAAGATTACCCTCCAATTCCCTATCCCCCTCATCTACCTCCCCTCCTCCCCAATTCTCCTCCCCCATCCCTACTCCCCCTGCCATCCTCTCCTCCTTCCCTCTGATCTCCGAAGAAGAAACCGCACTCCTTTCCTCCTCCAAACCCACCACCTGTTCATCAGACCCTATCCCCACCCATCTCCTACATTCCATCTCCCTCACCATTGTCCCCTCCATCACTCATATCCTCAACCTTTCACTCTCCACTGCAACAGTCCCTGTTGACTTCAAACATGCTGTTGTCACACACCTCAAGAAACCCTCACTTGATCCCACATGCCCTTCTAACTATTGACCCATCTCCCTCCTTCCCTTCATATCCAAACTATTAGAATGAGCAGTCCACCGTCGCTGCCTCGACTTCCTCACCTCCCAGGCCCTCCTGGACCCACTACAATCTGGCTTCCGTCCCCTACACTCCACTGAAACGGCACTCACAAAAGTCACCAACAACCTGTTCCTGGCTAAATCTAAGGGCCTTTATTCTATCCTCATCCTTCTTGACCTTTCTGCTGCCTTTGACACCGCTGACCACAACCTTCTCCTCACCACCCTCTCCTCACTTGTTTTCAAGGACTCCGTACTATCCTGGTTCTCCTCCTACCTCTCCCATCACTCATTCAGTGTATGCTCTGGCAGCTTCTCCTCCTCCCCTACCCCGCTCCATGTAGGTGTATCCCAGAGATCTGTCTTGGGCCCCCTCCTTTTCTCTCTCTATACCCAAGGCCTTGGCGCGCTTATCTCCTCCCATGGCTTTCAGTACCATCTCTATGCCGATGACTCCCAAATCTACCTCTCTACACCTAATATTTCTCCGGCAACCCAGTCCAAGATCTCTGCCTGTCTTTCGGACATCACTGCCTGGATGTCGCATCGCCGATTAAAACTGAACATAGCCAAGACTGAACTCCTTGTCCTACCCCCCACTTCCCCCTCTCTCAGTCCATGTGGATGGATCTACTATCCTTCCTGTTCCCTTGGCCCGCAATCTAGGGGTTATCTTTGACACCTCTCTCTCCTTCTCTGCTCATATCCAGCCTGTAACTAAGACCTGCTGCTTCTTTCTCTACAACATCAGCAAAATCCACCCCTTCCTCTCCGAACACACTACCAAAACCCTTATCCACTCCTTAATCTCCTCTCGCCTCGATTACTGCAACCTACTCCTCGCTGGTCTCCCCATGAGCCACCTCCTTCCCCTTCAATCTATACAAAATCACGCTGCTTGACTAATCTGCCAGCCTCGCCATGCCCACACTACTCCTCTTCTCAAGTCACTTCACTGGCTCCCTGTCCAATTCCGCATCCAATTCAAGCTTCTCCTACTGACCTACAAATGCATTCACTCTATGGCCCCTCAATACCTCTTATCTCTCCCTACACCCGCTCTCGAAATTTGCGTTCCGCTAACAAATTACTTTTATCAATGCCTTTCACCCGCACCGCGAACTCCCAACTGTGCTCCTTTCACCTTTGTGCACCATACGCCTGGAACAGCCTACCTGTGTCTGTGCACCAGGCATCCTCCCTGGCCCTCTTCAAATCTAGGTTGAAGACCCACCTATTCACCGTTGCATTCAGACCTTGACTTCCATCCTCATCTTACCCTAACCCCCGTCAACGTTTATGACCAGACTATAGTCCAAACTGTACCACACCATACCTTGCGCAGAAATGACTAATGCTCTGTACTGTTCTAACTAGATTGTAAGCTCCAATGAGCATGACTCTGACGGGCAGAGACTGTCTCTTGTATGCTGGCTACCTCTTGTAGGTTAGCTGTGCAGCGCTGCGTGCATGGCACTTTATAAGTGCTGAATAGTAGTAGTAGTAGTTTGCTGTACAGTACAATTACATTACCCAATGAAGAGATTGCTGTCCAAATCACCTCCAATGGAAAGGTTGCTGGGTGCTCCAATGTAAAAGAAAAAGAAAAGTCTCTGTGACCACTGAAGATGCAGGAACACTCAAAGTCAAACCAGCCAGTGTTGCCTCCACTGCCTCAGTATCCATTCTTCTGTATCTTCCCCTTCTGAAGCTGACACCATGATCTCTTGCACCAGCACAAATGCCGGACCCAACTTGGCAGTATGTCCTCCTGCCGTTGAAGCAGCGCAGCCCAATTTGGGCTCAGCAACCCCAGAGACTCCTGGGAGGACAATTCCGGCAGATAGAGCAGGAGAGAGACGCAGTACCGGTGAAAGATCACAACCAGAAGAAGATGCCAAGTTCACGTGTCCCGGTGTCGACCGGCCTGGTAAACCAATGGGCTGATCCTGCAGTCTCTCCCAACAGAGAGGTAAGAGAGGGAGGGAGAGTTTCCATAAGCTGAGGAGACTTCTTGTGGGGTCTTTCCCTTCCTCTTTGGCATAGCACAAGGAAAGTCCGTCCAGCAGCGCAGCAGTCTAGGAGGCCATGTCCTTTTAACTATTTCTAAAATGTTTCTATAGTAGTAACACTGGAGTTTACTGGAGCATAAGTATTGTGTACTCATAACCATTGTCTGTCAGCCATGATGGTATCAGAAGAACCAAACAACTCCAATGGCCTCTCTACAGTTTGACTTTTGATAATAGTATTGGTATCCCCGATTTTTCCCCAGTGCATCCTTCTGCCAGCTCCAGTAAGTATCAAAGTCTCTTTCCCTAGTAGTAGGATTTTCATGTACTGTTGATGGGTTCAGTGTAAGTTGCCAGGGTGTGAATGAGTATCCTTAGCAGAGCAGTAAAAGTGCTGCTGATCTGAGAATCAGGCTGGGCACCCTGTTTCTTAGCCAGGTGGTTGGATTACAGTACTACTAGTACTATTACTGAGCATCTGTATAGCTCTACAAGACATCCGCAGCACTGCACAGACACATGTAAAAGATGGTCCCTGCTCATAAGAGCTTACAATCTAGTCAAGACAGACAACACAGTAGCTGTAGACACAGGATACATTTAGGGGGAATGGTAAGGAAACACAAGAGAGATTAGGCAAGTCAAGATCTGAAAGTGGCAGCAAAGAGGTGAGTTTTCAGCCTGGATTTGAAAAGGGTCAGAGAAGGCGCCTGACGTACAGATTCAGGTAGTTTGTTCCAGGCATAAGGAGCAGCAAGGTGAAAGGAGCAAAGTCTGGAGTTAGCAATAGAAGAGAAAGCCACAGATAGAAGCAATTTGCCAGAAGAGCGGAGTTCCCGAGGAGGGATGTAGGGAGATATAAGAGAGGAAAGGTAGTGAGGAGCGGCAGAGTGAATGCACTTATAGGTCAGCAGGAGAAGCTTGAACCGGATGCGGAACAGACAGGGAGTCAATGAAGTGACTTGAGAAGATGGGTAATATGAGCATGACGAGGCTGGCGGAAGATTAGCCATGCAGTAGAGTGCTGAACAGATTGAAGGGGAGAGAGATGATTCAGAGGGAGACCAGCAAGGAGTAGATTATGATAGTCCAGACAGGGGGTGATTAAGGAGTTGATAAGTGTCTTAGTAGTATGTTCAGAAAGGAATGGGCAAATTTTGTTGATGTTATAGAGAAAGAAATGGTAAGTTTTAGCTCAGGGGTCTCAAACACGCGGCCCGCGAGACAACTTTGTGCGGCCCGCGACAGAGGAAAACAAAAAAAACACAAAATCCTGGCTTCTGCCGTTGCCGCTGTGGCAGCGGCAGAATCAATTGTCAAATTTAAAAAAAAAAGACTTCTGCTGCTCAAGCAGCAAATTCAGCTGTCCTGCGGCCCCTTCCCCTGTGCCCGGAGATCCGAGTCTGCTCTATCAGCGGCGTGCTTTTCAAGCCGCGAGGAGAGTATTCCCCTCTCGCGCGGTTTCAAGCCGCGCGAGAGGGGAATACTCTCCTCGCGGCTTGAAAAGCACGCCGCTGATAGAGCAGACTCTGATCTCCGGGCACAGGGGAAGGGGCCGCAGGACAGCTGAATTTGCTGCTTGAGCAGCAGAAGTCTTTTTTTTTTTAATTTGACAATTGATTCTGCCGCTGCCACGGCGGCAACGGCAGAAGCCAGGGTTTTGGGTTTTTTTTGTTTCCCTCCTTCGCTGGCCGGTAATGAGCTATGGAGGGGCTGACTGAAATGGGGTAATGGGGGTTAGGACTGGAAGTGGGCTATTGGCAGGGGGGGTTATGACTGACTGGTAATGGGCTATGGTGGGGGCTAGGACTGGAAATGGGCAGATGGGGGTTAGGACTGGAAGTGGGCTATTGGCAGGGGGGGGTGATGACAGGTCCTGGGCTGGGGGGGGATAAAACTGGTAATGGGCTATGGTGGGAGCTAGGACTTCAAATGGGCTGATGGGGGTTAGGACTGCAGGTCGGCTGATTGGGGGGTTAGGACTGGTAATGGCCTATGAGGGGAGGTAAGACTGAAAATGGGGTGATGGGGGAAACGAATGCAAGTGGGCTATGGGGGGTACTATGACTGGTAATGCGCTATGGGGGGGGGGGTAAGACTGAAAATGGGGGTGATGGGGGGGTAAGACTGGAAGTGCGCTATGGGGAGGTTAGGACTGGTAATGGGCTATGGGGGTCTAGGACTGGTAATGGGCTGGGGGGGTTGCTAGGACTGGAAATGGGCTGAGTGGAAGGGGGGCTTGAACTGCAAATGGCTGATGGGGAGGGGGGCTTGGAATGGAAATGGGCTGTGAGGGGAGGGAGCTAGGATTGGAAATGGGCTGATGGGGGGCTAGGATTGGAAATGGGCTAATGGTGAGGCTAGGATAGGACTGGAAATGGACTGATGCAGGGACTAGAAAGGAGCAGATGCTGGGTGGGGCTGGAACTAGAAGGGAGCTGATGTTGGGGGAGGATTAGAATGGGATGGAGCTGGGAAAGTGAAATGGAGAGGGGAAAAATATTTTGTCTGGAAGAGAAGACAAATCTACAATTGGCCAGGTATTGGGAGAGTAAGTGGGGATTGAGGATGGAGGGGTAAAATTTGAGTGGATGAAATAGGAATGAGGAAAGAGCAAAAGGAGAAAGATTAGTATGTTAAAGCAGATGTAGAGAGAGAGAATGGAAAAAAACTAGAAGAGAGAGAAGAAAGGACAAATGGACAGCAGACGATGGAGATAGCAGAAGACACGAAGAAACCAGAAGTGGCTGGAGCAATTGCAACTGAAAAAAAATGCACAAAAGGTAGAAAAATATCTCTTTATTTTGAATTTATTAACTGGAATATGTCAGCTCTGGGAAATGTGCATCATTAATGTTTGCACTTTGTTTAGTACAAGAGGAAATTAATTTATAGTTTTATTTCTACAGTGTTGTTGTACATTCCAAGTTTGGCTTTTGGGGTTCCCAGTTTAATTATTGTCTTCCTATTTCTAATCTTTTAGTCTTTCTTTATCCATACTCATTAAGAGGCATGTTTACTAAAAGTTAGTGTATGGTAACATTATGCAAATATTTATGCAAATGAGGCCTCTTATGCAAATGAGGCCCCACGTCTTATGCGGCCCCCGGGTTACTTTACAAGTCCTCATTTGGCCCTCAAAGCAATTTGAGTTTGAGACCCCTGTTTTAGCTATTAGTTGGATGTGTGTGGAGAAGGAGAGAGAGGGGTCAAAGGCGACCCCAGGGTTTATAGATGTCCAGTTAGCCTGTAGGATGAGCTCTGATGAATCTTACACTTCAATACAATTACTGTCTTTCTTTATGCCCTGCATGGCTGCTTTTATGAGGCAGCACTCCTAACTTCCTCTGGTAGCTGCGTCTATGTGGCTTCTTGTCCTGGCAGACGTTTTGGTTGGAGGAGTGTCATCTGACACAAGTCTAGTCAAAGCTGGTACAAGAGTATTAGCTACCCTAGGTGAACCTTCAGTTTTGCCCCCTGCCCTTATTAACTCTGAGGTCTCTAGTGCCCCCCACCTGAGATTTTAAAAATTAAACTTAACAATTGTGATTATCGCAATGCTATCCTTCGAGAGCAATCCTGCAAAATCATATAACTGTAGATCATATTTTCAAATATTAAACTTGGTAAATATATATACACACACCCATATGCAATGAGGGCAATTTCTGAAAGGTCATTTATCTGGATAAATGATACACTGGTCAACATTGAAATCGTTACTGACTTTAAAAGGCCCTAATCTGTAGTTTCTTGGTGAGCTGAACACGAATATAACATAAAAAAATTTTTATTGGCTCTCGTTTTGAAGATATTGCATGTAGTTCAGTTTTGACGTTTCACCGTGTAACTTTATCCAGTAGGACATCAACAACATCCCAAATAAGCCTTGAATGATGTAATATTGCATCACATTGCATAATACCAGCATGCACACATCATCCAGAGTTGATTGCATCATTTTCTGATGTAATGCAATACTACTGCCAGACGGCTGCTGAAGCCATCTGACATCAGCAGTGTACTATACGCAGTCGGAAAGGAAAGTAATCCGGTATTCTGTTCCGATATTGAAAGCCTCATGAATGCCTTAAAAATCACTCATGACCCACAAGACTGTAGACTATTTATAGACTCTTCGAAACTGAGTCTGAAGGCTGTGCTTTTGAACAATGGAAACCGTCTTCCATCTATTCCAGTAGCGCATGCTGTCCACATGAAAGAGACATACGATAACTTAAAGCATCTACTGACTTCCATTAACTATAACAAGTACAGCTGGCACTTCTGTGGTGACTTGAAGGTAGTTGCCCTTTTAATGGGACTGCAGCAGGAATATATAA
This sequence comes from Ichthyophis bannanicus, assembly GCA_033557465.1. Lineage (NCBI taxonomy): Eukaryota > Metazoa > Chordata > Amphibia > Gymnophiona > Ichthyophiidae > Ichthyophis > Ichthyophis bannanicus. The sequence continues at coordinate 207,920,762 of CM066043.1, read as the reverse complement.
AATAAGACCTCAAAACCTACCTCTTTATTGAAGAATATGGTAATGCATCTACTGCCAATAATTTGATACTCACTCATCTCAAATAGGCATATACTAACCCCAACAAACATAATATAAACTTGGTAATTACCTCATAATGTATAAATACTACCCTTAGAATAAATGTAACCCTCCAATAGTACTGTCTAGATGTTGTTAAGTTCCCCTATATTAAATGTAACCCTCCTATTGTAATGTGACCACTTTGATTGAAGGATAAGGTGATATACAAATCTGTTTAAATAAATAAATACATGTGTTTCTTATGTGAGTGGGATAGCCGAGCAAGGGATTGGCACTACTTGCGGAAGGAATGGAATCGCAGACAAAATGTAACAGTTGGAGAGAAGAATATCCAGCACCCAGCTCTGGTTGAGGCTCACAAAATCCTGCTACCAACCCTTCACATCAAACTAGGTTTGATGAAAAACGTTGTGAAAGCCATGGACCGCACTTCGCCAACTTTCCAATACCTGCATGAAAAATTCCCTCGACTCAGTGAAGCAAAGATTAAAGAGGGAGTTGTTGTGGGTCCTCAGATTCGAGAGCTCTTCAAAGATGACCGGTTCAACAACTTGCTGCAGGATGATGCGAAACAAGCATGGAATGCTTTTCGCCTAGTGTCAACAAACTTTCTCGGGAATGTTAGGGCAGAAAACTACAAGGAACTAGTAGAAGACATGCTGATGCAGTATCAGAAACTTGGCTGCAATATGTCTCTAAAGATCCATTTCCTTGATTCCCATCTTGATTTCTTTCCTGACAACTGTGGTATGGTTAGTGATGAACAGGGTGAACGTTTTCACCAGGATATTGCAACGATGGAGCAAAGATACCAGAGAAAATGGTCCACTACAATGCTGGCTGACTACTGCTGGACACTCCCCAGAGAAGCTCCCGAACAGCTGTACGAGAGACAGGCGAAAAAATCTAAGAAGTAGTCTATGACTTGGTTTTTTACAGGTATTAACCGAAGGCCTATTATATATTTACTATTGACATGCATTTCGTGATGTAAACATTAATTCTTGTAGATTACAAAAAAACTAGAGCCAACTTTGCAATTTCACTGTCATATTCGTGTTTAGCATAACAAATTGATAAGAAATGACTATTTTTATTTCAGTAACATGACTTTTGTAAAAATGTGTAATCAAAAGTCAGACCCAACTAGAATATATCTTCTAGAAAACGGATACTACAATTGAACCTCAGGAATAAGCAAGTCAATTTTTAAATTCTTTTGAAAGTCTAAATAATCAGCTGTACCATGAACAGCTGATGATAAAGAATTCCCTAATTTGCGACCAGTGACAGAAAAAAAAACATTGACCCTTGTGGTCTAGTTATGGACCACTGAACTTGGTGGTACACTTAAAAGGCTTTGTAAGCTAGAATGTAAAGACTAACCAGGTACATAAGAGGCTAAGAGGGAACAAAGATCAGATGTCAGGCTTATGTACCATCTTAAAAATATAGCACAAACACTCTTCTGACAACTTTCCCAGCTTCAGGTAGCTCTTCCAGATATAGCTGCTTGTTTTCCTTTTTCTACCAACTCCTGTTATTTATGAACACTAACTTTTCCTTCTTTAGAAAACCATAGCAGCTTTTCTTACCTTTATTTACTTTCCTTTAAATATCCTCTTTGAATTTTGCCCAATACATTTCTATTTTCCCCTTTGTCATCCCATCCAGTCAATGACTCTTTATCTTAACAAAGCTTTAGTGGTCATGCAGTCTAGAAGACTCACCTTTCAATATATCACTGCTGCTTGTGAGCTAATACTGAAGCATCCTGTCTGATCACTGAATACCAGATGATCACCCACTTTAACATCAGAAAGCACCAGGTTCAATATCACCTACTCCTTTATGAGTTTTGTTACCAGTTTCAGGAACAATTCTCCCCACAGAGAGTCCAGGACCTTCCTACTTCTAGACGACACATCATCCAGAATATACCCGACAATATCCATCAGGTCGTACAAGAACACTGATCTGGAACCTTGTAACACTGAACTCGAACATTTTCGTTTATTTTAAATTATTTGCTACACCACCTTTCAAAATTAATCACCGAGGCATCCTTTTCTCCATTGCAGCTGTAGGCCACCACTGGCCCCAGCCTGCAATGTTTATTTTACTACTAGTAATAATAATCATTTGTATAGTGCTATAAGGCATACACAATGCTGTACCGACACATGTAAAAGACAGTCCCTGCTCATCAGAGCTTACAATCTAGTCAAAGACAACACAACAGCTGAGGACAAGGAGATACCTAGGGGAACGGGAAGGAAACACATAGGAGACTAAGCGGATCAGGATCCAAAAGCGGCCTCGACGAGGTGAATTTTCAGCCTGGATTTGAAAAGGGTCAGAGATGAAGCCTGACGTACAGACTCAGGTAGTTTGTTCTAGATATAAGGAGCAGCAAAATGAAAGGATTGAAGTCTGGAGTTGGCAGTAGAAGAGAAGGGCACAGATAGAAGGGATCTGCCAGAAGACTGGAGTTCCCGAGGAGGGGTGTAGGGAGAGAGAAGAGAAGAAAGGTAGTGAGGAGCTGCAGAATGAGTGCACTTATAGGTCAGTAAGAGAAGTTTGAACCAGATACGGAAACAGATAGGGAGCCAATAAAGTGACTTGAGAAGAGAGGTTATATGAGCTAACCGGGTAGCCGGACCCGGCGCCCCTTCTCTCCCTTACCCCAACCTTTTTCTACCCCCCAACCCCCTCACCCTCCTTTTGCTTCCAATAACCACAGACAGCAATTCTTGGTGACAACTGGTCGCAGCTTTATTTCAACAACTCATTAACATTAAACAGAAATACTAACCCCACCAACCCCCGCGGATTGATGCACCGCCAGCCTTACAACTAGCAAAGCGGCCACGCCTCCGCTCCAGCCGTGGTCCCCACCAACGGCCAAGTTCTGCCACCCCTATCCGACTTTGCCATGCTACTAGCAAAAGTCTTCCAGGGGTTGTCCGGGTCGAGGGCACCCCGCCCCCTTCCCAAGTCGCCTAAAGCTCCGGACCCCGGACCTCCGGGATCCCGCCTTCACGAACCCCCCCCTCCCCACCCCCTGCTGCGACACCCCGACTAAATTCCCCCCACCCTGCCAATTGGGTGGGCGGGAGGGCTGCCAGGTAGGCGCCCGATCGCATGTGCTCCGGGCACTCCACGAGCTCCGGAGCACATGCCTCCCCTCAGCACCGATTGGCTCCGCTCCTTACGCCTCGAGCGGAGCCAATCATTTTGAAAAATGCGCGCGTCCTAACGCTGACGCACGCGCCATCTTCCCCTTGCATGAGCAGGGTCCCGCGCCGGGCCGCACACCCGGTTACGGGCGGGCGCCGGGACCCTGCCCGCGCCCTATTACATATCAAGGCTGGTGGAAGATTAGCCGCACAGCTGAGTTTTGAACAGATTAAAGGGGAGAGAGATGATTCAGAGGGAGACCAGCAAGAAGGAGATTGCGATAGTCTAGACGGAAAGTGACTAAAGAGTGGATAAGTGTCTTAGTAAGTGTGTGTAGAAAGGAATGGGCAAATTTTGCTAAAGTTACAGAGAAAGAAGCTACAGTTTTAGCTGTCTGTTGGATGTGTGCAGAGAGAGAGAGTAGAGTCAAAGATGACCCCAAGGTTGCGAGCTGAGGAAACAGGGAGGAGTGTAGTGTTATCCACAGAAATAGAGAAGGGAGGAAGTGGGGAGGTGGGTTTAGGGGGCAAGATAAGGAGCTCAGTTTTGGCCAAGGTCCTTAATGCAATTAATTTATACGCAAACTCTGAGCAATCTGTAAGTAATGGAATTAACTCAGTATCATTAAGTAAGGACATAAGCATCCTAACTTCTATTATGAGTCATAAAAATTCTACCTCCTGCTCCCGTTCCCCTGCCTGTCCCCTCCAGTGTATATTTTCTCATATTTCCATCTTTTGCTCTTTCTGTTCTGATCTCAGTAAGGGAGTGTTAGCTCTCAAAAGCTGTCAAGAAATGTATAAAGTTAATCCAATAAAAAGATACCATCTTATATTTTATTCAGTTAACCTTTATTTCAATGAGCACTAGAAAGGATCTTTAGGTCTAAAAAGAATTGTAACTATGACACATAAATATAAATCTTTACATGAAATGCAAGTGGGATTTAGCCCCTTTGCAAGTTATCTTAGATGGTGGAGGAAGAGGTTCCCTAGTGCTTCTAGAGACACTCTGCCCTTCTATCTTACTTAACAGACCCAGTCATCTGGGCATCAGTGACACTGTAAGAGTCAGGATCATCTCTTTGTTGGTAGATCTTACTCAGAGCGTGATGGGGGGCTTCATTAACTGCTGACCCTCGGAGGACTGATTGTGGGGTTCCATCAGGTTCTTTACTTCTGCCAGTTTTGGGGATGGTAATTAGAGCAACACATGTTTCACATCTTAGAATAAAAAAAAGAGCCCTGAAGTAACCCCAATATAATATGCTATTTGAAATAATACTTCTTAAATGTTAGTAAGGTAAGTAAAAAAAATTAAAAATTAAGAAAAGAGGGGAGGGGTGTTCATTAGAAATGCTATTAAATGTACTAGGAGCTCACCTCCAATGTACTATTTAAAAATCTAATCATCACACTCTCAAAAAAACTAATATGTATTTTTCTTCTTTCCTCCAAAAATGTGAATTTTAATAACAATAAATATAAGTACTTAGTTTAATGGTAGGACTTAAATAAAAGCCAGAGTAATAGGCTGCATCGGTTGATACTAAGGACCTCCGCTATCTATGAGCCTTCTAAAGAGGTCGCTTGCCAGGATTCAGCTTGCCCAAAATACTGCTGCCAAGATTATTTTTGTCTGCAAGCACTGGGTTAAGGAGTGGAGGAGTAGCCTGATGGCTAGAGCAATGGGCTAGAATCAGGAAAGCTCCTTGTGACCTTGGGCAACTCACTTAACCCTCCATTGCCTCAGGTAGATTGTAAATCCTCCAGGGGCAGCAGAATACCTGAATGTAACTCACCTTGAACTGAGAAAAGGTGTGAACTAAATCAAATTCCCTCTCCCCCTCCATTATTTATTTAACACACATTTCTATACCGCTCTTTCCCAAGTATCAAGTGCGGTTTACAATGAACTGTAGAATGCAAGGTACATGACGGAACATACCTAGTCGTTTACAGGGAACAAGTTTAACTATTTACAATTAACAGGATAATTATAACTTTCGAACTTGTTTACATCCTGAGGGTATAATGAGGATGTAGGCAAACCTTTTACATATTTACATTAATTTAAAACAATGAGAGTTACTAAATGTGTATAGTGTGTGATATCAGCTTGTGTCGTTATTCATCTTCATATATGTGCTTGTTTGGTCATGTATGTTACCCTGTGTCTCTTTGCTCACTTTGGCTAGTCGGTGGTGTATAATGTAAGGTAAATAGATGTGTTTTTAGTTTTTTACGAAACTCCTTAATTTCAGTAAGGAGGCGAATGTTATCAGGTAGGTTATTCCAGAGGTTGGTGCAGAGTGAGAAAAGGCCCTGTTATTGGTTAGTTTTCTGGCTTTTTTATAGTCTTTTGGTAATGATATTGTGTTTGTGTTTCTGCTCCTTTGTGTTTGCTTATTTGGTTCTATGTTGATTAGGTTATTAAGTGCAGATGGTGCCAGATTATTTATTAATTTGAAAGTAGTAATTAGTGTTTTGTATTGTATTCTGCTGTGGATTGGTAGCCAATGAAGTGTCAATTATTGAAGTCTTTAGGTTGATTTCCCATTTTTTAAAAGGAAGAAATGAATACATGGGGTCTATTTACTAAGCGGCGCTAGCTGCTTCCTGCGGAATCGTAGCCGTGGCCTATTTCGCACTGAAACTGCTAGTGCCGCTTAGTAAACAGACCCCTAAGATTACGACACTGGTAGTTAGGGCCCTGTGAGATTAGGCTCCAAGAATTATTGCCTTTAGTACATCAATACTATCCTCTTAGATCTTTGAGATCAAGCCAAGATGCTGGTCTGCAGATTTGCCCTGTTGGAGCAAATTAAGCTCCAACGGTGAGAGGAGCCCCAAAACTGTAGAATTAATTTAGTAACAGATTAGCTGCTGTGTTTTAGCAAATTGAACAATTATTTGCCCAGTTTGGGTGTGTAGAAGTTTTGTATTGAGCTTTTGCTTTATTCTGAATTTTAAATTAATTTAAATATCCTATGCATTATTGATTTTTCTGTTGTACTCTGCCTGATATTTATCAGATAAAGCAGATTATAGGGACCACTTTAGATTAGATTAGAAATTATATCTGAAAACTACCGAAAGGTAAAAGAAAATAAGAGTCTCTGGGAATTCGGGAAACCTTTGACACTGGTGAGATGATATTTATATTGATAATAAACCTGCAGAGATGACATGTTTATTATAATATAAAAAATTCACCTCAGGAACACACAGAGTATTTATATGAGAGGAGTTTGTTTTCGAGCCGAGAAAGACGTAAAACCCCTACAAAGCTGATCCCGCATGGGTCGTCCCCCCCGTAGCCCAAACTTCAGACTCGGCGCTGGTGCCGCCCACCTGGGAGCCAGGACTGGAGAAGCGGTCAGTCCTGTGCTACGCAGACTCGCGTTTGGTATCTCCCCAACACGACTTAAGTTGCTAAGAGAAAAAAAAGCAGGCCAGCCTTTGACTTTTCCTCCGAAAGTTGTTGTGTAAACAACGCGGAGCTTCCGGTGGCTTTGTCTTTCGGAGCGATCAGAAGCCTGAGGTTCGGTTACAGCTCAAAGGTCTGAAGCCTCACCTCTTTCCACAATCCAATGAAATGGCTGAGTGCTTTTCTTTTTTTTTTTTTCAAACCTCTCTCCTTTTTTTTTCCTCTCTCCTGTTTGTGGCAGGTTCGTGTGTAGTCAGCAGCAGATCGAGACGAGTGCGCCCGGAGCTTCGAAGCAGGACGGAGGAGCCAGCGAAAGTTTGCATCGCGATTCGGATCGACTTCTCTCTCCGCTCGCCAGTCACGATTCGGATTGAAGGCACGAAGTCCCCCCCTTCCCCGGCTCTCGGGCAGCTCGTGCTTGGATTATAAATCCTCAACCTGCCAAGGACGGGAGAAGGCAGCCTTTAGAGACGACTTGCAAGAAGTGGGAATTAAAACCCGGAGCTCGCGATGGGGATTGTGTGGCGCGACCGAGCTATGGGCAGCTGCAGCTGGGTGTGGAAGGCTTTGCTCGCCCTCCTCTCGGTTCGGCTGCTTCCAGCGGCGGCGGAGGAGGTCATCCCCAGGGTCAGCTTCCACTATGGTGAGTACCAGTTGTTGCTGCTACTGGGAGGGGGGATGGGCAAAGCCGATCAGCCTCTGGAGGGTTAATGGCAGCCGGTGGCTGGGAGCCCAGAGCCCGGTCCTTGATCTCCACTCTACGCACGCAAAGGAAGGTTTGCAGAGTTCCCCCCTCCAGCTTCTTGATGTTTCTAAATAGTTTACATCTTTTTGATGGGGATGCAGGGAGGGAAGGGGGGGGGGGGGGGTTAGTAGTGTGACTGTCGTGTTCATCCACTGTGTGGTAGTTAAATAGACAAACAAAAAAAAAGGAAAATAAGGTGATACCTGTTTATTTAGTCCATTAAAAAGGTATCGGCTTATTTTTCTTCCTTTGTTTTTAAGGAGGGGGTTACACGTTCTCGCTTTGATACTAAAGTTCTCTTCCTTTATGTCCATTTTCTAATCTCTTTTCTCTTTCTCTCGTCCGTCTGTCTTGAAGCTGCAGCTTTCCGTCCTCCTTGGCAGTGCTTCTCTCCCTGTTTTATTGCGCACCAGAGTGACTTTGGGCTTTGAAGGAGCCGCAACGAAAGGGTTTTCTGAAGTTTCGGACTCCCCCCGCCCCGACACCTCGCAAACTCTACAACTTGCTTTATTAATGCTTTCCCTCATCTAAGGGACGAGCACTTTGCAATCCGAGGAGCACACTATCAGGTCTCCGGGCCAGACTGCAAGAGCCTAAAAACCCCTCTGCTGACCACCAGCAAAAGCAAAAGCTTCTGCAGTGTGTTTCTCAGTTTGGAGGCTTCTCATCTCCCCCTTTTTCTTGTGCCCTTGTAACTCTCCCTTCCCTCCACTTAAGAACAGTTATATTTTACGGCCTTTGCAGGCAAACCTTGCTCTATAAATAGTCGCCCTTGCTATGAAATGTGCAGAGCTCCCTTCGAGCTGTCTGTCTCCACAGGGTGTTGATGTTTGCACTGTAACCCCAGCAGCCAAGAGAAGGCGAGCAGAAGCATCTCTAAAGATCCCTGCGTCAGAGCTTACACTGAGGAGGCTTGTGGGCTAGGTGCCAGGGCACAGTCTTCCTACCAAGCGTCCCGACCATGCTGCAAGACCAGGCAGTCGCCTGGGGAAGCAAAACAATAGATCCTGATAGCCCCACAAACTCAAAGGGCTCTCCGCACATCATTTTATCTGCAGGTAGAATGGGCACACATACATACATACAAAGCAAAGTTTAATACTGAAAAGTGTTCTTGTTATGTTAAGTGCCGTCAAGTCGGTGTCAACTCCTGGTGACCCTTTGGATAGTTCATCTAAACTTTGTTCGGGCTTCACCCAAGCAGCTCATTGTTGATAGAGTGGTATCCATAGCTGCTGTTATTGTATCGATCCATCTCATTGCTGGCCTTCCTCTTTTACACTGACCTTCTATCTTGCCAAGCATGAAGTCTTTCTCCAATGATCTCTCTCTTCACATGATGTGTCCAAAGTATGAAAGACAAAGTCTTGTCTGAACTTCTCAGGAAAGTTTAGGTTTGATCTCCTCTAGTACCGACTGGTTTGTTCTTCGGGCAGTCCATGGTATACACAGTATTCGCCGCCAGCATCATAATTCAAAGGCATCAATTTTCTTCCTATCTTTTTCACTGTCCAGCTTTCACATCCATATGATCTTATTGAAAATACCATGGCTTGAACAAGTCGAATCTTTGTATGGAGATAGACATCTCTGCTCTTGAGAATCTTATCTAGGTCCTTCATAGCCATTCTGCCAAGAGCAATGTGTTGTCGGATTTCTTGAGTGCTTGTCTTTTCTTTATTTATTGTTGATCCAAGTAAGTTAAAGTTGTCAACTATTTCAATTTCTTCTCCATCAATAATGAACTTATTGATTTTGCCAATTGTCAGGATCTTTGTCGTCTTAACATTAAGGTGCAAACCCATTTTAAGACTGTTCCTTGATCTTGAGAAGCAAATGTTTCAGATCATCTTCACTTTCAGCCAGTAATGTGATATCATCAGCATAGCGAAGGTTGTTGATGAGTCCCCCACCATTCTTCACAGCTCTGTTGTCTTCATACAGTCCTGCTTTTCTGATGATTTGTTCTGCATATAAATTGAAGGGGAAAGTATGCAGCCTTGTCATACACCTTTGCTGATTTTAAACCCTTCTGTTTCTCCTAGTTCCGTTCAAACTGTTGTTTTTTGATCAGTGTAAAGGTTGTGCAAGAGGTGTTCTGGTATACCCATGCTTCTTCATGTGGCTCAGAGTTTCTCATGGTTTATACAGTCAAAAGCCTTGCTGTAGTCAAGAAAACACATATAGATATCCTTTTGGTATTCTTTAGTCTTTTCAAGGATCCATCTCACATCCGCGATAATGTGTCTCGTTTCTCACCCTTTCCTGAACCCTGCTTGCACGTCAGGCAGTTCTCCTTCCAGGTATGGTTGTAGTCTGTGATGAAAATCTTGGTAGACTCTTGCTGGCATATGGGATCAGAGCGATTGTGTGATAATTTCCACAGTCAGTTGGATCACCTTTCTTTAGTATTGGTATAAAAACAGATCTTTTCCAGTCAGTTGGCCGTGATGTTGTCTTCCAAATTTCCTGGCAGAGCATTGTAAGTACGGTAACAACTCCATCAGATTGCTGTAATACGTCAGTGGGAATGCCATCAATGCCTGGTGCTTTGTTCTTTGATAAGGCTTTCAATGCTGCTTCGACTTCTTCTTTCATTGCCAATGGCTCCTGATCATAAGGTAGAGGCTGAAACAACTGTTGGTCCACTTGAATTTTATGGTATAATGTCTCTGTAAATTCTTTCCACTTTTTCTTGATCTTCTCGGCATCATTCAACATGGATCCTTGAGCATCTTGTAGCATTCCATTTCGAGGCTGGAATTTTTTCCTTAACTCTTGTAGCTTTAGAAAAGTCGATCTTGTTCTTCCTCTAATAGCTTCTGATTATATTTGTGTCATTGTAGAACTTCTCTTTGTCTTGTCTTGCTGCCCGTTGGAAGTCTCTGAGCTCTGCGATTGCCTCTCTTTCTCCTCTGGCTTTAGCTTCCCCCCCCCCCCCCATGTATCTAGCATATCTCCTCTTTCTGTACTCCCCCAAGGTGTCCAGCATATCCCCCTTCCATTCCCCTATCTTCGCTGCTGCCACCCCGACTACCCTATCTCTATAGGAGACAAAAAAAATCAGACTGGGGGGGGGGGGGTACAGCAGTGCATCACAGCGCCAGCACAGCAGCTGGAAAGTTATTTTATGCCGCTGTCCATGACGGTCCTTTCAGCATCTGTGCATGTGCGTACATACTCAAGGCTCTGCCATGTCCCATCCATTCCGACACGGAAGTGGGATGTGGAAGGCCTTGAACATGCATGCACATGCATGCAACTGCTGAAAGGCCCACCGCAGATAGTGGTGTTAAAGAGCTTCCCCAGCACTGCGCCGTTACCTCTGCAGCTCCATTTTTTTTGTTTCCCATGGAGGTGGAGTGGTGGGGGCAGCAGTGGTAACGGGAAGGGAAGAGAGGGGAAGAGGCCACGCTGCTCCCCCCCTCCCGAAGCCTGCTGCCCTAGGTGGATGCCCAGTTCATCTTGAGGTAGGGTTAGCCCTGTGTTCAGATGATCATGATTGCTGAGTTTAATTATCAAAATCTGGAGGGGGGCGTAAGGCTAATATTTGCCTAGGGTGCTCACTACGTTACACAAGCTCTGAGGCCAGCCCTGGCCCCAATACCCTTGACTGGGCCCATAACTATGCCTGAGGGTGAGAACCCTGCTATATGCTGCCACTAAACAAAGAGATCTGTATGTAAAGAGAGGGCGATAGGAAAGTCCCTGCGCACCCATAGTCCATTAAAGGGACTTTTCAATCACCCTCTACAATTAGACAACACCTTTCTGACTTGTTTTAATAATAAAAATGAAACAAACCAGCAACATTAAGGATGTCTGGTAAATTAGTGCGAGCGGAAGCTCCCAGAATATGGAATCATTGTATAACTGCGTGAAAGCAGTTTTGAACGGTGTTACATCAAAGCAGGTGCTCACACTAGATAGTCCAGCCTTGAAAGCTGACCCTGGTTTGTGGATAGGATGGACAGACAGTGTAGAATTCTTCCCTGTACCTGTAGGAGGGTCTAAAGGAGACTGCACAAAGGGGCAGTAACTTAGATGCTCCAGCCCTGCAGTCCTTCAGACCCTACTTGGCCTCTGGTTTTATCTTCAGCTCTCTATCATTCTGGATTCTTTTTGCTTGACTGGCTTTGCTCCAAAGGTTTTACTGGGAAGATGGTCCGTGAGTCATTACACTTTCTCTGGTGAAATATTTCTTTGCATTTCTTCAGAGTTTACCCCTTCGTTTCATAGTTAAACCCACTTGCTCTATAATTTCTCCAGTGAAAAGTTCTGGTTACAGCTGCCCTGCTTACATATTTGAGTGTTTCTGTAGTGGCTCTCTTGGCACTTACAGTACATAGCCACTTACTGATGCACTAACACAGTAATTGTGTAACTGTGGAAATATATCCAAAAACGAATCTAGCAAAAACGCCCAGGAAAAACAGTTTGTGAAGTTTCATGGGCCAGCAGACGGGTGCACACTCTTCCCTTACCATGGGGAAAACATTCCAAATAATAAATCTACAGGAACAATGTTGCAGATTCACTTTAACAAAGCCCTGGTGCTGCAAATGTTTCATGTTGTCGATAATGATGTGTTTCTGGTGGAATTGTTGCCTAGGCCGGACTCACTGCCTGGTTGACCTACCAAGGCTCAGAATAGCAAAGCAGCCAGAGACGTGCGGAGAGTGAGCTTGCAAAATTGCTGCTGTACTGAGCGAGTTTCAGGAATTAGGAGGCGCTCTTGCAGAGGGGTGCATGTGTCGTAGTGTGAAATATCTATGGGAAAGCGCAGCAGGACCTTGCTTGTGTGCGCTTAGTAGTTTAATAACAGTGGTGATTCTGGAGAATACTATTTCACTTTGGGAGAACATCTAAGAAAAGATATATATCACACACACGACATTGGGTTCTGCCCATACAGTGATATAGGACACATTGAATATACAAGTACACACAGAATTAAGCCAGCCCCTGATGAAGGCAAAACGAAACATGGCCTGTGTTGGGCCATTGGCTTAAATTGTCCAATAAAAGCTATTCTTCCCTTGCTGTCCACGGTTTTGGTCAAGGCTCAGAATAGCTACAGCACTGCTTCCCGATCTTCTGGGGGCAGACCAAGCCAGTTAGAGTTTCAGAATTGCCACAGTGAATATATATGAGACAGATTTGCATATATTGCACATCTATCTCATGCATATTCATTGTGTAATCTGGAGCACTCGCCTGGCTGGGTGTGCCACTAGGAAAGGGTTGAGTAGCACTGACTGCCTGATATTGAGCCTCTGGCTGTCAGCATTTTTTACATGCTCACTGCTGTGGGCAAAATGAATCAGGATATTCAGCGGAAGTGCCTGGGTAGCTGCTTTTGTTGAATGTCTGTCTGGTTTCAGCGGTGATAGTGGCAAATTGCGTAAAGGTAGACTAACTGGATAAGCTATTAGGCTGCCCTTGCTTCATCCATGGACCCCCCCCCCCCCCCAGCACTATCCAATTAGTGCTGCAGCAGTTAGAGGACATATTCAGTGGTACAATCCAGACAGTACCGCTGAATATTGGACTCGGCAGGGTTTCTCTAGTTAGCAGTTCCTTCTAATCAATAAACCTTCTGAATGTCGGGCCCTTACATACAACCTAAAACTCATGAACTCCTTTGCAAGCATGTAAATACGGGCCCCGTGACAGTAGCCTGGCTCTGGGCACTGTCCTTTTGCAGTCACATTCTGCTGTAATAGAGCCTTACCCTTAATCTGCCCCTGTGTGCGATGCCCCAAGCCTTGAACCCTGCTCCCTGCCCTGTAATGACTGCGCTGTTGTTCCTTTCCTCAGTCTCCATAGCCATACCCACTTATACACAGGCACATACAGCTCCACCCATATGTACTGTATGAACATCCTCCACAGACCAGCAGCATTTCAGGTACGTTTCTACTTGATGTTCTTTACTTCCTAAAATTATAAAAAGAAAACATAAGAATTTGTGACTTTGAAAAATGTTTGGTTTTTTTTCAAATGGAGCATGGCTTCCAAAAATGGACAATGCAATGCATTCTCCTGGTGACCCAGCCCCTGGGCTTTCTTGACAAGGTGGGACTGGAAGCCTTTTTTCTGTGTAGTGAGCTTACAGCCCCTGCTATTACAAGGTGGTCACCCATCCAAGAACTAGCCAGGCCTGCCCCTCCTTGGTTTCTGAGATCAGCCAAGAGCAGGTTCCTTCAGGACAGTGGAAGATGCCCAAAGAGGAGAGAATACGTTCAGCTGCATCTGGTGCATAAGAGATCTAAGCTTTCCTCTAGCGCAGTGGTTATGTTCTCGAGGACTGGAAAGCAATGAAAGCGGCTGTATGGAGTAGTAATGAGTGAGGCCGAACTCTGTGCCCTGCAGTTTATCTCCCTCTTCCTCTAAACTCTGTCCTTAGAATGTAGAAAATGCTGAGCACCAGTTGTTATTTTTTTACCATAAAAAGTTGAATATGTATTTTTCGTCTGAGCCATGGAACGATAGGTTATAATTTGGGAAATATAAAGTGCATGATTATTGCTATCTGAAAAGTGAAAGGATATAATGAGAGGTTTTCATTTTCAGGCTCTGGATAAGCAGTGATTTCACAGGTGGAACAGAGAGTGTTAGCTACAATGAACCAACTGTTAGGCCTTTCCTTTTGGTCCGGTGCCTGCATCTGAGACTTATTCCTGCACCCAATTATCAGATTTCTATCCCCATTAATGACTGCACTATTTCCTCATATCCCACTAAAATACTTATCTTCCCAGGCATAGTTATGCCAATTTTTGACATAATCTACCTCGCTGTGAGCAAGACACTAGGGGAGTAGTTTTAATAAGTGATCCTCTGTCCCCTCGTGTGTCAGGTATGGGAGGGAATCATGAAGATTTTAAATGCTGAGAGAGGCTGATATTTCATCTCCGCTATCCAGAGCATAGGATCCTCAGCATCCACAAGTAAAAACTGGCTTCTTGCTCAGCTCGTTAAAGGATAATGGCTACGGGATATCTAATTCATTTATTTAAACATTTTCTATACTGCCAGTCATACATTTCTTGGCCGTTCACAGTACACACAAACATTAATATATAAAATACATCAGACATAGCACAATCAATTAATTAAACCACCAATTTATACTAGAAGTAAAATGATCCTTTCTTCCAAGCATCTTTCTGCCTTTTAACATTTTCATTCAGATAAACCTCCTGAAACAAATACATTTTCATTTTTTTCCAGAAGACCTTCAAATGCTTGCTCTGTTCCAAGCTGCCATTGAAATAGCGTAATTTCTAGAAATCGCTCTACCTTGCTATACTCACTGAGGGTAATTCAAATACATCTTCACTCTGAGAAAGTAATTCCCTTACTACTTGATGAATATTCCATGCAATAGGTAGGGACAAAGAAGTCTAGAGATCTTAATACCATTACCTTCAAGTTTATCAGAGCCACTAAAGGCGGCCAGTGCAGGGAGACTGAGGCTCGAATAATGTGCTCCCGTTGCGAAACACCAGTAAGGATGCAAGCTGCAGTGGAACGCTCTAATCCCCTAGCAATATCCACTTACTGGGTTGTCAAAGTGTATCTGAAACATTTTTTATAGGCCCCATCTGAGTAATAATATAAAGCATTCTTATGTTTAAATGATGTAGAGCGGCAGCAAAGTTGACAGGATGTGGCAGGATTGATGGAGATTCAGTACAACGGAGCGGATAGAAGAGCAATGGGAAGTGGCTGTAAACAGGCTGAGAGGACTATTCAAGCAGGAAAGACTATAGGGAGGTGTTCTTCTAAGGATTATTCACTGTTTTATTTGCATACAGCACTATAGCATACACTTCAGCACCAGCACGTAGCATAATTATGGAGGGGAACAATGGACCCGTTTCATAAAACCAGCAAATAGCGACTTGGAAGCTCTGGAGAACAAAACGCAAAAGCACAGAACTGTGATGCAAAAACTATCAGGGCAAAAAGTTTGCAGTCTAAGGGAAGACGAGAGAAAGAATGGCTTAAAGCACATATAGGTCGGGGTTGTAGATTTTAGGGAGGCAAGCTGACACTGCTTGATGTGTCCTTTGAAGCAGAATGCTTGATCTTCAGTGCAAGCAGCTTACTTGTACCTCTGACCACTGTGTAATACTATGAAATACTTTTACTTACTGCAGCCCGGCCTGTGGGTTGTGAAGCAGCCACATGAATAAATTGCAAAGGCTGGAGTTTCCTCCTCAGCATCTAGATCAGTGCACACCTGTTTTCAGTTGCGAAAGCTGTTCCCAAACCATATGGCAGATTGCCTGTCTAGTCAGCCACTGCCAAATGGCCCAAGTCCGGCATTTGCAATAGATCAATTTGCTCCATTTGTTTACATACCAGATACAGTCCTTATGATAAACGTTGCTCACTCTTGTCCTGCATCATGGATTAAAATGTTTGGTGGGGGAATAGCCTAGTAGTTAGCACAACAGTCTGGTATCCATGAGATCAGGGTTTGATTCTCACTGGCACACCTTGGGCAAGTCATCCTACCCTCCATTGCCTCAGAAGAAAAGGCCTGGCAATCTATGTCCAGCTCATACCAGGCATGAGCATTGACTTAATGGCACTTTAAAAAAAATGGAGTGGGGATTCCACTGTCCTGGCAAATCACTTCTGTCTGTGTCCTTCTCCTCTATTGCTAACTCCAGACTTCGCTCCTTTCACCTTGCTGCTCCTTATGCTTGGAACAAATTACCTGAGTCTGTACATCAGGCATCTTCTCTGGCCCTTTTCAAATCCAGGTTGAAACTCACCTCTTCGCTGCCTCTTTCAGATCTCGACACACCTGGTCTCCTTTGTGTTTCCTTACCATTCCCCCTAGCTGTATCCCATGTTTGCAGCTACTGTGTTGTCTGTCTCGACTAGATTGTAAGCTCTGATGAGCAGGGACTGTCTTTTACTTGTTTCTGTGCAGTGCTGCGTATGCCTTGTGGTGCTATACAAATGGTCAGTAGTAGAATAATTTGCAATGCAGAGTAACTCAGTTCCAGGAGTGAGACTTTTTGGCCAGTTCGGGTTTTAAATTTGTTTTGCAATGCTGTGTGGCATTTGTAGTCCCTGATTTTTACCCATTGAAATTAGTGCTGCAGGTCCCATAATGCATCGAGGTGAGACTGTCAGAAATCCAGGACTGGCTTAAAAATCTCATTTCTTGGAACTGGGTGACTTGGCAATTCTGACAATGGGGAAGGGAGCCTCTAGTTCTGATGGGCCACAAACGAGCTGGGTTTTCAGGATATGTTTAATGAATATGTATGAAATAGATTTCCTGAAAACCCATCTGATTTGTGGTCCTCAAGGACTGAAGTTTCCCTTCCTGTGATGCAGAGATTATGATGCCCTTTTTTTTTTAACCAACTAAAAAGAATTCATAGACATGTGAAGAAGGGCCCTGCAAGGCCGCAGAAGCTTTTACGCAGTAACATCTGAGTTGCCAAATCACCCGTTCCAAGAGTGAGATTTTTAACCCAGTCCTGGATTTCTGGCAATCTCATCATGGTGTATTATGGAACCTTCAGCATTGAATCCAATGAGCAAAATCAGAGACTACAAATACCATACTGCATTGTAATGCAAATTTAAAACCAGAACTGAGTAACTTGGCAAGGCTGCTATATATAACTTGAAAACTAAAATCTTATGGTGTTTTGTTACTGTTGGATAGAACAGATTTCTTTTTAGCCTGCTTTTCAAAGGAAAATTTGAGGCTGTATTTGTGTGTGTTCCTGATAACATTTTTGTATGGTACCCTATTCACGCCACATTTTTTAAGACATATTCAGGGAGAGGGAAGGTGTGAGGACTTTGACAAGTATATATAGGGGCTTTTTCACTCCTCACATGTGCACAGACCTTGGATAGGTGTACATGAGCATTCTGGAAAGTAAGTTCCTTTCATTCTGTATGGAACATTGTTTAGATTAGTTTGATAATTCATATACTTTAGGATATATTCCAATATCGGCTCTATTATTTATTCTAAGGGGATTATGACATGACTGTCATGACCCATGCCATTTATTTTTAGCTTCTGTTTTAGTACTTCCATAATTTGTGGACTGTAGTATAGTAGAGTTTGATACAATACAGGTCAAAGATCCTTAATCAATCAGAATAGCACTGGAAGAACATGATCCCATTCCCCTACTTCCACCCCCTAAAACACATTTACTTAAAAGAGTATGGGGAAGACAAAGGATGTGGTCAACAGCTTCCCTGGTTTTAGCAGCTGGTTTCATCACACCCTTTTTGGGGGTACAAAAGGGGAGCTCGTCCAGGTCATCAGTGCTACAGGTGCAATTGCAGGAGAGATTGGACCACTGACCAAGAGAAGGATTGGTCCCGGAGAGTTAGTCAGCTGCAAGAATCAACAGTCTTGACTATATCCAAGTTTGAGTTGACTCTTCAAATTTTGGTGTTGGAGAAAGACATTTTCCTTCGTCCCCCTCCACTTTTCATGATCCATTCTGGCACAGGGTTGACACTGCCCATTTTGTGCGGAATTTGCAGGTTCAGTTATATTTTTCTGAAAAATCTGATTTTGTCAGTTTTGCATCCTCGCTCTTGTTGGTTCCCTCTGGGCCATTATGGATGCCCATATTTCTACATTCCGGGACCTAGTTTTGAGCAATTTATCAAAACTAGAAGAAAGATCAGTGTTTAAATATCATTTGAACCTGACCAGGGAGGAGAGATTTGCATTGAAACAGCTTGCCACCACTGTTCCCTCTAAGCTGTGCACGTGTGCGCACGCGCACACCTCGCCGAGCGAGCACACATACTTTACAACAGAGCGCACAAAAATTACGGCTCTGATTCTGATAGAAAACAACACAGACGTCTTAAAATTTAAAAGTTATGATTGTAATTGCTAGAAATTTCCCGCTTCATTTAGTAATCGTCTATTTTCATTTAATTTGATTAAAATCAATGTGGTGTACATACTGTATTCTGACGTGTAGTCAAATTTTAAAGTATATAACTCTGAGTGTCGTTATGTGGCGCACAAAAATGTAACCTTCCTTCAAAAGCTGCACACAGCTGATATTTTATGCGCACGCAGCCTACAGAAAATTAGAGGGAACATTGCTTGCCACCCATCTAGACATTGTTATCTGCCCTGCAGACAAGTGTAGCACAGTGGTGGTTGGGTTCAAGATTAATATTTGGCTGAAGCTTTACGCCAGTTACAGAATGTAGCTCATTGACCCTACTTCTGCTCTTGTATGTTATATTGGGTCCTTGGTTCAGGAAGCCTTGGATAGAGGCTATGTTACCAAAGCTGAGGCATCCTTTTTTATGTGTCGCCGCTCCTAAGATACCAGTCTTTTTCCTTGTACCTAAGGTTTATAAATGTTGTGATACTCCATCTGGATGCGCAATTGTTTCTTTATGTGCCGCTGTTTTAGAGCCACATCACACTTTTTGGATTATGTCTTGAAACTATTGGTACCTCTTACTAGATTGTATATCCAAGACCCAGCTTATTTTTTGTGCCAGTTGAAGACAGTGCATTCTGTCACTTCAGATATATTATTGGTGACTTTTTGATTTGGAAACTCTCTATACTAACATACCACAGCTGGCAGCTAGAGAGATAATTTTCAGAAGCTACAAGTTTGTCCATTTGCAGTACGGATACCTACCTCTTTCCTGATAGCATTGGAAGATTTGGTTTTGGGGAGAATTATTTTCATTTTGATGCCCCTCTTTATTTGCAAGTGCAAGGCATCACCATTGTTACAGCTACGGCCCCCAGCCTAGTCAATCTATATGTTGTCAATTTGGAGGAACAATATCTTTATGGGTCTGATTGGATCCAGCATGTTAAATTGTGGCTACGATTTATTGATGGCATTTTTTGCCTTTGGACATCTAGAGCTGAAGATCTTTTGTTGTTTGTCACATGGCTTAATTCTCTGGATGATCACTTGCAATTTACATGCACATATCAGCAGTCTAGTATTCAATTTTTAGATGTATTGGTGATTAAAATGGATGGACAGTTACAGACCACACCTTTCTGAAAAGTGGTGGACTACAATAGCTTGTTACTGTACTCAAACCGCCACCAGGTGAAACTGCGTCAATCCCTACCTATAGGACAATTCCTGCAGATTCATTGTATATGTTCTACAGCGGTAGAATATAAAGCTCAGGCCACCTTATTGTGGGAGAGGTTACTTCAACATGGATACACACAGGTGGCCCTTCGACTGACATTTTTGTGGGCTTTGGATGCTAACAGTCAGCTGCTCCTTTAGGATTGTGACTGGAATTCTTCTCAAAGACGGATATGTGTTCTACAATATTCAAATTTGACACGAGGTGTTGAACATAATTCACACCCATTGGCATGTTATGACCCTTCACCAGGTCTTTACTGAAGGCCCATGTTTTGCATTTTGATGGTCTGCCAGTGTGCATGATAGAGTGGCCAAATGGACATCTTGCGTATGACGATGCCAGAGACACCTGGTCATGTACCATGTCAGCGTTGCAAGATATGTATGCTTACTACAGCGACTGATCAGTGGATTCATCCCATCACCAAGAAGTGTTTATAACTTCATATCTTACCTCTTTTGTAGTGTATTTTATTGTGTACCCATGCCCAACTCGTCCTGTCAAAACTAGTCTAAGTAGCATAAAAGTCGGCTGAAGACGGCTATTTTTATGGCCCCTATAGTACCTTATTAACAGACGTTCAGTCATACATTTTGAATAACTTCGTTGGACTATCATTGACTTTGTACCAACTTCTGTCCGGGGTAGGGATCGGAGGATAAAGTTTTCATACAGTGAACAATTTTGGATATATGAATTACAGTCTGTAAAAACGCATGGGTTGAACAATTAATTGGAACTTAATGCTATCATTTAGCTGCTTTTTGTCTTGCCAATAAAATTGAGCAGCCATGATGTCATTACGGCGGCTGGCACACTGGTGTGCTTTCTTTAAACTCTGGCGTTTGTTTTTGCCATTAAGACTGTCACCATTGTGTTTTTCTGCTGAATGTCTGAAGTTGGTTTAGCGATTCGCCAACCCCTGAGGAAGGAGTCAAAACCTTTTGGCCAAGTTAAGGTCGGGTTGAGGAGGCGAATGGAGCTGCAATTATTGACTGCCTGTAGTCAATATTCCAAGAGAGGAATCATGATGGCTGACGCTACACAGATGAGTATTGTTTTGAAAGTGGCAGTGAAGTCTTACATGTTTTATATGCTGCAATATGTGACTGCCTTCCTGAAAGGGAGTTGTGGGAGCTATATATATATTTTAAGAAAAACAAAAACAAGAATTATAAAATTTAAATATTGAAGACTTGGGTTTAATAAAGACTATAGAACTGTATATAGACTTTGGTGAGTGGTAGAGACCAGGCCCATACCAAGTTAGAAATGTGCCCTGTACGACTAATGAATCGGGTGCCCTCTTCCACCCAGCGACATTAAGTAACTCGCTGTCTTTGAGCTTCCTGGAAACCCAGTGATGATATTGGCACCCCTTCTATGATTGTGTCCTCTGCGGCCGCACCGCATGAACAGCCCTGGTAGAGACTGATGACAGCTAAGAGCTTATAATAAGTTATACTCTCATCTGTCCACTATTTGCTCACTCAACTATTTGCTCACTCAACGTGTAATCAAACTCTGGAATCTGTTACCGGAGGATGTAGTAAGGGCTGTTAGTATAGCTGGGTTTAAAAAAGGTTTGGACAAGTTCCTGGAGGAAAGGTCCATAAACCACTATTAAAAAGGGACCCAGGATATCAATGCTTGACCCAGTACAAGCATTGTGGAACCTGTCTTTTGGGGATATTGCTAGGTACGTATAACCTAGATTGGCCACTGTTGGAAACAGGATACTGGGCTTGATGGACCTCGGTCTGACCCAGTATGGCATGTCTTATGTTCTTATGTTCTTATGCTCTATCTGATGGCCTCTCCCTCGTTTTCTCAATTTGTTTTTACATATATGTTTTTGATAAATGTTGCAGTGAGGTATTTGTGTCTCTACAGCCATTCCAGGATGGGATGGTCCCTGCAGGTTTTATCTGGTGATATTTTTCTGAAGTTGATAACTTCTACAACATGGCTTCTCACACTTGTCTTGGTGGTCCCACAGCAAGTGCGGTTTTCAAGATATCCACACCAGAGTGTATATAAGACAAATTTTAATATACTGGGTCTTTGTTAGAGTTTGGATTTAGCTCGCACTTTTTCAGGAGCATTACATTCAGTAGAGTAGGCATTTTGCTATTCTCGGAGGGCTTACCTCTTGCATGTTTATTGTGGTATCCTGGAAACCTGGGTGGTTGTGTGGTCACTGGGACAGGTGTTGGAAGGCTGAGCATACATCCTCGGTCAATACTATTGCACTCTGGCTTTTTATTCCATTAACAAGATTTAGAGGATTTTGTCCTCCTATTTTAATTAAATTGCGCTGACAGATTTTATTATGTTTCTTTTCATTTTGTCATTTCATTAGTCTACTTTGTTCTTAGATTATCCTGGATATTTCCGGCTGATTATACATTTACCTGTTCTATCTGTTGTTCTCTGTTCTGAGCCTGGGAATCCTGGAAAACAAATGAAATAAACGATGCTGATAGTGAGGAAATCACACACAGCATTTTTAGTTAAAATAGCTTGATTTGTTGTTAGATCAAAGCATCACTCAAATGTTTCTACCTTGATGCTCTTACCCTGAAAGAGAACAAATAACATTACTGAGCAGTTAATTGTATAAACGTTAATAAGGCATAGCACAGAGTGGGGCCAAGGTTTGATGACCATAGGGAATGGTGCCCCCTGTAGTCAGAATGGGGAAAATCCAGCCAGACTACTGCAGGTGGCAGTGATCCAGCTCCTTTTAAGCTGCACGGTATCCTCTGTACTGAGGGGGGAGCAGGGCCGGCCCAACCACCAGGCAGACTAGGCAAGTGCCCTGGGTGACCACACAGGTCATGTATCTCTAACGTGTCACTTTTATCTCTTTAACCCAGGAGTGGCCAACTCTGGCCCTGGTGCACCACGATCCAGCCTGGTTTTCAGGATGTCCCTAATGAATATTCATGAGATATTTTTGCATACAGTGGGAGGCAATGGATGCAAATATACCTCATGAATATTCATTAGGGGCATCCTGAAAACCAGGCCGCATCATGGTGCACTAGGACCGGAGTTGGCCACCCCTGCCTTAACCTCTCACATTGCTCCTCTGTAACCTGAGGTAAGTGAAAGACATGTCACAGGTTATGCGACTGAGAGCAGAAAATTTAGCAAGAAGCAGTTGGACTCTTCATTTTGCTGGTAGGGCACAAGACGCTGGTATATTCGCTTAGCTTCAGGGCTTCCAGTTTCATAGATGAAAACATAGGCCATGTGGCCTTTTTCTGCCATCAAGTATTTATCTAGTCTGCCCTTCCATATCAACCACTACAATAGACCCCCTTTTTCCTTTAGAGATCCTCTGTTTGTCCCTTGCTTTTTTATTTATTTATTTATTTTTTATTTATTTATCTATTTCTTCTATACCGCCCCTTCCAGAGATCAGGGGCGGTTTACATGGAACAAGTAAACAAATTTGTATACTAATGTATACATTACATGGAACAGAGATTTTTTTTAACTTTATACAGATAATAGTTATTAACAGAGATTTATAACATTTTTGAATTCAGATACTGTCGTCATCTCTACCACCTCCACTGGGAGACTATTCCATGCATCCACCACTCTTTCCGTAAAGAAATATTTCTGCATATCACTCCTGAGTCTATCCCCTTTCGCCCTCATCCTGTGTCCCCTTGTAGCAGAGCTTGCTTTCCATCATTCCCATGATCTGCATTCTGTTGCTACCTCCAGCATTTTCAGTCTCCCGTCTGCTTGATAAACGCTCAGCCTAGCTCTGAAAGTCCTCTGAGGCAATGCCATTGTGTTCATGGTTACTCAGAAACGTAGCGCGCAATGTGTGTACTTGGATTTCATTTTATGGATGTGAAGTGACTGCTACAGGGCCTGGACTATCCGTTTCAAAACTCTAATAGCTGCCGAAGGAGACTGTGCTGCAATGTGATGGCGGCAAATCTATGCATGCAGTCAAGCGACACAATCACCATTACAGCTGAAGCAAGTGTATGTTCTCTTGCTTATTTTCAAGATTCCTTCTGTGACTGCAGTGAAATGAAAAATTAAGATTAAGAACATGACCAAACCTAGATAAATACATTAATTTTTACATTAAGGAAAATGTTGGGGTTAGGGGAGGCATTGGGAGGAAAGTGTTTTTCTTTGCTGTGGTCTGTAATATTGTTAGAATAGATCTGTGTATTTATAGTACAGATCATAGATTAAGAAAAAAATCCATAAGGGAACCTTCAGATATAAAGAATCAGCAGCATGACCATGTGAATCGAGGTTTCTACAGTGCAGCAACTGCCCAGGTTGCTTTTGCTTCTAGACAATTTCTCCCCTAAGGATTTGAAAGTTAACCTCCTAGGTTAGTTAAACTTTAACTGCCTGTTATCAGTCTGTCTCTAAAGATGTGCACAATCTACCTGCCACTAGACTTTACTCCCTACTGCACGCAAAGGTGACAGCGCCCACTGCACATCAGCCCAGAGACGTTCTGTCAGAATCCTGCCATCACGCTAGTCCCCGACCTGCTTCCGTCCTTTTAGCTTTTCTATGTCTCCTTTCTTATTTAGCGTTTTTTTGGTGGGGGCGGGGATCTGGCTGTTTGCTTCGGCTCCTTTGAGTTTCCAGTTCAATAAAAATTGGCCTTTATTGGTTTTTGGCACTATAAGCCTTCAGTGGCAGCTGCCCGGGGCTTCTGCCCTATTCATATTCCTCCTTTTGAACTCGGCCAAGCCGTCATGCTGATGGTCCTGGGCACTTCAGAATGTGGTAAACATGGATCTTAAGTCTGGCCGCAAGGTATTGCCATTGAGTGGGAGCTGAGATTACCCCCTCCTGGCCACCCTTTCCAGGGGCCACAAACATTTTGCCACAGCATCCCTAAGGCTGAGCCCATGAGTTGAAACCAAGTCTTTTGCAACTGGATTGGCTTGTTCTTAATTTAGAATGCACATTTCTTGCATATTGTAATTGGAGGACTCGATTCTTACATGAAACTAAATTCTCCTGAAATATCTTGGTATTATGGCTTCTCCTTTGACTCTTTCTAAGCTTTTTTCCCCTGGTATTATGCAGAGATGAGTTTCTATATAGGGTTTGCTGCTCCCATCGCATTTTATGTCTTTTGGCTTTGTGGTCTTTCTCCCAAAGTCGCTGTATTTAATATAATTTTTTAACTTTTATTTATTTTATTTTTACAGCTAAAGAAATAAAACATGCATCAACTCATGCTAGCCCCCCCTTCTGTTCTTAGAAATCATCCTTCGTTTGTCCACTGTTTTTGCTATTGGGGCTACTTTAATGTTTTACCCAAGATACCAGCCTGGGCTCCCAATGAGGGGACAGCATAGAGGCAGCTTCCTTTACTTAGATTCATAACAGTAATAATGGCCGGGGAGGAGACCTCTTGATCAACTTTACATAGTTTACTCCTGCTGGAATTCAGCTCACAGTTCAGAATTTTGCACTTTTTGGTGATATTTGTTTCTCTATTCTACTGTAAATTAACTATTGCTCAAAAACAATATGCTTTGTCATTTTGAAAAACAAAGCATGCAGAATTTTGCAGAATTCAGACCTTTTGACATAGACTTTTCAATTCTATGTACAGAATTTCAGCAGAAGTATTAGTTGTAACCCACAGGAGTGGGGGGGGGGGGGAAAGCTGGGGTCAGTCCTTCTAGGAGAGGCCCTCTCCAGCCCTCTGGATTGGCAAAGATACTTGTTGTCACCAAGAATGTAATTTGGAGTAGCGGTAAATGTAGAGCGGGGAAATTGGAAATGTCTTCCTTTATGTTATCTGTCATGTGATGTAAAACAGTTTCTACTAGGGCCGGTGTCTTTTCTTAAACTTTATTCTGCAGTAGTGCAATGGTTCCCATTTGCCTTGTTCTTGCGCTGTTATGCTTAATTTGCCCTGCTACCATTCTTTTGCATACATTTGCAATTTTGGCTGAAGTAGATGAACCAAAATTTGTGTGGGCTTATGCCCTTGGGGGGAGGTCATGACTATGGAGTTTTTGAAGTTTGCGAATGAGTTGGGGGTACAGGAATGGGGGAACGTTGTCTATTTCCATAAAGAAACGCATAGGGGTGAAGCTGAGACTGTTTAGAGTATAAGATGTTCTGCTGGTCTGTAACTGAAATACGTGTTATATCGATATGATTCTAGCATGGCTGTCAAGAGTCTTTGGTTGGTCGCTCTATTTCTGTAGAAGTGCACAGGAAACAGCCCTTGTACTTTTCCAAAATGGCAAAGACCGGCCTGCCCAAGAGCGAAATGAGAATTGTTATTATCTGCTGACAAAATTATTCAAAGCATGTTCCCCCATTTCGTGCATATCCCCATCCAGCATGCCCATTTCCGTAGCCCGTCTGTCCCGGAGACTCAACCTTCCCCCATGAGTTGAAGTTGGAGGGGGCATCTGACTCTCTCCTCTGTACCGCTTGAGCGGTTCATCTTCCTCCCCACCTTCTCTGAGCCCTGGGGTGTTTACACTGTCCAAGCCCCGGGGACATGAACCACTTCTGCTTCCATTATTTTTGTGAAACAAAATGTATCTGAGAAAGAGGCCTCACTCACTTTAATGTTGTTGATAAATGTAGAAGTTCTCCAGGCTGTTAGCTCTGTGCACTATTGAAGCTTTGTAAAGAGCCGCTGAAGCCCCTAGTAAAGAAAGGGGAAGATTAAATGCACCAAGGACTGATGCAGAGTAGATCAAGTTTTAATATCTAGGACAGCATTAACTCTTGTGCTGTGTGTTTTTAGCTGCCTGTTACTGGTGGGGTTTATGGCCGGAGTAAAAACAATTGCTTGGGCTTTGGAAATGGCAGCCAGCCAGCTGCTTGAGCGCTGCAGATCAGCTGATCTATTGTTCGTTGGAAGGTGAATTGTTTGAACTGCAGGTCCAACAGGGTTAAAATATGATTATGGGCTTGTCAGGGAGTGACGAGTCCTGTCTCAACACGTCCTCCTCACGTAGGTAGGTACAGGCCAGCCTACCTTTCAGTCTCTAGTAAGTTAAAATCAAACCCTGTGAGAGCAGGAAGCTTTTAGGGGTGAAATGGAACTGCATTTGATGTTAAGTTAGGACATTCAGAGGGAAGCAATATGCTCTGTGTGTGACTTACTGGCACGGTGCCTACTCATATCTATTTTTAAGACAATGTAACACAGAATCTCTCCTTACTAGTGAGAAAACACAATCTTCACACCATCTTTTGACACGTGCGTTTTCTGGATGTCAGAAATTTTAATAGATGATACAATAATATTTTTTTAGATCACTGGCAAACTAAGGGGCATGTTTACTAAAGTGTGTTAATGTTTAGTACATTCAACAGGTAACACGCACGGAAAAGCAGACGGAGTGGTAAAAATCCTGCGTTAACTGCTCTGAGCGTGGCAGGACAGGATTGGGGAGGAGTGGGCGTGTCTTCCAGTGGCAGCTAGCGCATAGAATGTTGCCACATGCTGGCTATCATGACTTCTGATAGCCAGTAGTGCAGCCATTGCCCATTGGCCAGAATCCCCCCCCCCCTAAATTAGTACCCCCCAGCACATAAGCCCCCCCCCCCATGAAATCCCCCACCAGACATACCTGCCTTCAGCACCCCTCCCCCCCGATGGAATGCAAAACAGAACCCACAAAGCACCCCTCCAGGACCGCCCACAAGGTCCCGTCCCCCCACCCATCCGAGCCCTCCTGAATCTTACCTGGAGGGTCCCTGATAATATAGCATTCTTCAGGGCAAGAGTGATCCCGCTCTGCTCCTGTCCATGCAGCAGAGGCTGTCAAATGACAGCAGTAAACCCTAGTGATAGTCTCACTGCTAGGGAATGATCTGCGCCATAAATTCAAGGCAGATGCTGCGCACGCCCCCTGCATTTACCACTCACGGTTTGTACTTTCTGCGCTATAACATTTGCAGTTAAGGTGTGGTAAATGCAAACACTTACCGCGCTTTAGTAGACATGCTCCTAAGTGCCGTGAGCTGCCTTCATGATTAAAAGTGCGATATTGCAGCACCTCCCCCTACCAGCAGCAGATGGGCAGAGGACTCCCATGCATCTTAATAATAGATCAGCAGTGTTTTAAGGTTCTCCTTAAGTATATAGTGCTAAAAAGCACTGCCATAAATGCTCATTTGGAGAAGATGATCTTTGGGCCATTTTTTCAAAGGCAGCATAAAACACGGTTTCTTGTATGCAAATTGGGTTTTTGAAGATGGTCCATCACATATACATGTTAATTTATATGCATATAACCAATGCTTATGTGACTGTACTTGCATATCGGGGAGGTGTTCCTGGAAGTTGGGTTGGGCGGAGAGTGTACTTGGGAATTGTACCCACAGGTCAAACCTGTGAACAAACGTTTTTTTTTCTGTTCAAAAATTGATGTAACGTCTATAGGTAAAAAGTACCTGCAAACCTCATACATACCCAAATTGTTTGTTTGAAAGTTGCCTCTTGAATTTAAGGAAAAAGCATTTAGTAGACTATGCAGCCTACTTCTCGCCACCCAGTAAGTTTGTTTATGTGTATGTATTTGTTCATTTTTATATACTGCTCTTTCCTGGAGTAAGAGCACTTTCCATATAACTATAGCAAGTTGCAAGGTTGCGTTGTGTATATGAGTAGTGGTGTTGCATATAACATTAACAGTTTGTACTCTTCATTTTGCACACAGAAAGTCAAAGAGCAGGTCAGAGCATCAGTGCTGAGAGTTTTATACAACTTTTTCTTTCATTTTTGTTTTCAGAAGTACTACTTCAGAAAGGGTGTGCTAAATGTTTGGAAATCTGTAACTGCTGCGTGCCAGATCTAGAAGAGAGGGACTACTGGAGATAGGCAGGGGTTGCTGCTACCATGAGATCAACTAGACTGTTGCCTACAGTGCCAAACTTTGGGGGTGGCAGTGGCAGCGGCAGCCTCCAGTTTCTGAACCCCACCATTATGGCCACCACATCACATCGCATCTCATTGGGTCTTCCAACGGCAATGGTGGTAGTAATAAAACAGAAATGTGGTATGGAGCCTCTGAACCCACACATGCCGCTGTCTGAATGTTCAGCTGGTCTCGTCCCCACTGATGCAGATTTCCTGTTTGTACTGGGCAGAAGCAGCTGGAATTTCAGAGCGTGGCTTGTGGAGTTCAGAGGCCCTGCACCACACGTCTTTTATGTTTTACTGCCATTGCAGAGAACTTGGGGAGATGTGATGGCGTTAAGGACGGGAGCAGAAAGAGGTTAGAGGCTGGACCGGTGCAAGGATGTTACTGATGGGGGTGGGAGCAGGGGTGCAAGAATGAATGTTCACCTAGAGCGCCTAATATGCTGGCACCTGCCCTGAGAATATGGCTTCTTGTTCCTTGGAGTGGAGGAGTTGTCTAATGGTTAGAGCAGCAGGCTGAGGCCCAGGAAAGCCTGTTGGGAATCCCACTGCCGTTCCTTGTGATCTTGGGCAAATCACTTCATCTTCAGTTGCCTCCCTGTAAGACCTCCCAAGGGATAGAAAAATACTTCCTGTACCTGAATGTAATTCCTGAAAAAGGTGTGAACGAAATCCAAAATCCCTTCCCTTCTTACCTGAAAAAGGTAACACTAGAGGTCAGATTCATCAAACTCTTGTCCCATACATCCAAATGGGGGTGAGGGGGGATGCTGTAGGACATCATTGCCTGTGTGGCTTTATGGCACATTTGTGACATCGCAGACATGCATCCGGCAGGAATTTTATTCTCTTTCTCTCTATTCCTAATGACT
Organism: Ichthyophis bannanicus; assembly: GCA_033557465.1. Classification (NCBI taxonomy): domain Eukaryota; kingdom Metazoa; phylum Chordata; class Amphibia; order Gymnophiona; family Ichthyophiidae; genus Ichthyophis; species Ichthyophis bannanicus. Next base: position 207,891,400 of record CM066043.1, on the reverse strand, counting down.
CCAGAGCATAATCCCTTTCTAAGATCCCCCCCCTTATTTTCATTTTGGGTATCGCAGTAATGCACTGCTGTCCCCTGCAGGGATTCTCAACTCAGTCCTCAAGATTTGCCTAGTCAGTCAGGTTTTCAGGTTAACTACAAAGAATATGCATGAGAGATTTCTATGCAATGGAGGCAGTGGATGCAAATCTATCTCGTGCGTATTCAGTGTGGTTACCCTGAAAACGTAGGTATGTCCGAGTTGAGAACCTCTCCCCTGGAGTGATGTGCTGCCAATTTCTAACCAGCGGGCTCTTGCAGCTCTGCTATGCTGGGTGAGACCTTTATGTCATAAAATTAATTTAACAAGGGACTCCCAGGAGCCCCCTCCAGCACATTACTGCACCTCTGTAAGCTGCCAGTGCTTTTAAATGTCAGATACACAGCTGGCATTCTTGTTCTTACAAGCTCTTTGCTTCCCTGGCACACTGCATTGATCCGTGCATCTCTGAATTTCATAATTGCCTAAGAGTGGAGATTTGCCCTACCCCCACCTCATATCTACCCCAAAATCTGGCTCCGAATGACTATTTTTTCCAGAAGAGGGGACATGTAGCAGCCTTTTTGCTATTGTAAGATTCAACCACTTCCACCTGCTAAGCCAGAGGAAACCGTTGTCATAGAAACAGCAGCCTGGTTTATTTCAGGGAGTCCCTGCAATGCTGTAAAACCCCTGGGAGCTCACACGGAGCACCCAGAATGTCTCCGAAGCCATTACCTCATCTCCAGCCAATAAGACTGCAGCCTGTTCCAGCACTCCAAGAACTCTGATTTCATTGAGCGTCTGGCCAGAGGTGTGCAAAAGCAGATTCATGAAAAGAAACTCATCACTTTCAGGTGCATAGTTGAAAAAGTACTTTGTTTTATAGACTGATCGTGTATTTTTCTCATGCTGAGAACATGTGGAAAGCGTCATCTTAGCCACTTCTAATACATGTATGAATGTCTAAGCATGTGCACACATGATAGTTATCACAAGCAACAATAGAACAGCTGCCTGACACATTCAGCTGCTGACTAGGGAACCACGGCTCTTTCATTGCCTGAATAAATATTGAGATAATATATGCATGACTACTATCAGTGAATGAATGAATATTATATGTTCTTAGTTTATCAAATACAGCAAATTCCATTACTAAAAACCACATACTGGAAGATGCCTTCAGGAAGCTTTCTGGTCAGGCATTTTTCCCCCATGATCAAATTTTGATTCAGTTTTAGATTGACAATACAATCCAGTTGCATCTGATATACATATAGCATGAGCAACGGAACAGAAATATTTCAGTATCTGTCTCAGAGTGTTATTTACTCCTCCCATCCCAGCAGCTCCACATCTTTCGCATACTACTTACAATATTCGCTTTTTCTTTAAGGTTATACACTCATATATTTCATCCCAGGTTGCCACCTTTTGCTAAACTTCTCGTATTTATTTCTGATTTTACCAGTCCATATTTCTAACTCTGTTCTAGTTTCTACTTCCCGTTCCCATTCCTTCACCTTTTTGGAATATCTTTCCCATTTCTACCTCTACAAAGAACTCCTCTTCCAGACAAACTAAGCTGCTTGATTTATAAAGATATTTCCCCCCCCCCCCCCGCACAAAAATAAAAATGTCAGGATCTTCTGAGACTTTTGTTTGTTATACTGACTCTATTCTAATTTTTCCTCTCATCCCAAAAGTCCCAAACAACTGGACAGCAATATAGGATACGTGTCAAGTACTTCTTGAACCATTACCGTACCTAGCCCTGTGTGAGTGGTGCAGCCAGACAGGGCGCAAAGGCTTAGAGGACACATTTCAGCTGCTGTTGCCCTGCAGGCAGCCAAAATGTGCCCCCTAAACCTTTGCGTGGGTCTTTCTGCTGGTCCCTCCCTTCTCTGACACGATGCCAGAGCAGGGAGGGATCGGATCTGCTTAAAGTTAGATCAGATCTGCTCTGCTGTGCTGCTGCCAGTGACTTGCACATCGGGTGCGCCCCCCCCCCCCCCACCCATACCTCCAACCAGCCACTGCCTGCTGTTGTCCTACTGCCGGCACCGCCGTGGAGAAAACAGAGGGAGGAGGGAGTGCGCACGCCCGATGTGCAAGTCACACAGGGCGCAATTCTGGCTCGGTACGGCCCTGCCTTGTATCTCCTTTCCCTCCAGCACAGCCCTAAGCTGGCAGCGTGTCTCACATTAAGGGGTCTCTTACCAAAGTGTCAGCAAGGGTCTGCACATACTGTGCATTGAGAGCAAACAATGCGTGCAACAGGTGTGCGCTGTCGGGGGGGGGGGAGGGCATGCCTAGCATAGCCCCCTGACAGTTAGCACACAGAACTGTACCTTAACCCTCAGCAGCTGCATTCACAATTAATGGCATGCTCCTAACGCCTCCCTTAGAGGTATTGTTGAGTGGTCCCACACTAATTCCCATGTTGACAGTGAGCATGTGAGATGTACCCCTGCACTAACTGCAGTGCGTGCTCCATATCTACCCTCCGCCCCTACCCTTACAGATGTTGTCCTTAGCTGGTTTCAGTCCTCCTTAATCAGTCACTCCTTTTATGTCTTCTGTAAGGATTATCAGTAGCAAATAAATATATTGGTCCAAGAGATATTGCTACTTCCCCTTTTGCCTGGAGTTCCCCCTATCCGTCAATGAACCACATAAGAGATGGAGAGACAAGAGACAAGTCTGTGTGTGTATGTATGTATATATATATTAGAATTTATTCTGGTTAGAAAAATAAAGTAGATATAGAATAAATTAGAATTGAGTTAGCCAGTTAAGCAACCCTATGATTACCATTACAGAGATAATGAATCACTGACTATCAACCAAAGTCAGAAGTTCGCTCTGCACCTGGGAAAAGCACAGAAAATTAATTGTCTGTCTAACTAGGCCCACCATGGGGAGAATTAAGACCAGTACCTTAACTTTGCCAGGAGGACAATTGTGACTGGGTCTGAGACGAGACTCTGGAACGGCACGTGGTCCCATTGTGCTGGCTGAGCTGTGCATCAGCTGCTCGGGGGAGCTGCGTGATAACACACAATCTCAGGTCTGTGGGAGAGTATTGTCACTCCTTCCTGAGGTTAGTCCTTGGCCTTGTACACTGTCTGACATTCCAGCTGGAAACAGGCGGGCAAGAGGGCACGTAAAGGGCAGACGACGGCAAAAGGCTGAACACTACAAAACGGCCGAGTGTGGCAGAAAGTAGAAAGTGAGCCCAGAGTGAGTGACAGTGTCTTGCGTCCCTCCGTGCCCAGAATATACTTCCTTGTCCTGAATTCCTCGTCGCAGCACGGTGATTGGCTGGTCTCGGATACTGTGAGATATCTTTCAGTGAATCAGGTAGCGGTTGTCAGGAGGTCATTCTTCCGACAAAGGTCCATGGTGAGAGAAGATGATGATGTGCAGGTTCATACATTGTTGCAAATGTTAGGACCGGTAGAACAGTTTCTGGATGAGACGGCCTTAGGAGCAAGTTCGCTTGCATGTAGTCCTAGCTAGGGACAATAGCTTTGCTGTATGTGGACATAAAAGTTGGCAGGCAATTGCTTGACGTCAGCAGGTTTGACGCTTGGACACAGCAGATATTATTTGTACCAGGAATCTATCTTGGGTTCAGGCTTTTGGTGTCCGAACAGACTACAGTGGTTTAGAACAGGCCCCAGGTACCGGCCTTTTACTTCTCATATCTGACAGGTCTGCGATCTATCAGCTCTTGGGTGAGGTTTCTCAAGATTCAATATTCTCTCCGATTCTCTTTAATCATTTCCATTCACCTTTTGCATAGCTGATTCAATTTCTGAGTATCTCTGCTCACTTCTCTGCCGATGATATATAGTTGGTTCCTTCCTGGACCCAAATGCTGTTGACCTTCAGCCATTTAACTCTTGTTTGTCAACAACTGCCCAGTGGTTAGAATCTAACCATTTTATACTCAATGGGCCCAATTCTGTGCCACGAATTGCGAGGATGGACATCCCAACGGGACGTGCCTTCCCCCGCCTGCATCTAACCTCCCCACCAGTTGTGCAAGGAAGTTAGACGGGGGTAGGGAAGGGGTGGAGTCTGGGCAGTTGCTGGCTCTGGACATACAGGGCCGATTCTAATGTCTGCCCTGTACGTCCAGGGTCGGCGACTTGTGCGGGGAAGTTATTCCACTTCCGAGGTGGAATAACTTTCCTGGACTTTTTTTTTGTGCCCAGGGCGCAGGGGGGCCAGAGGGCATTCCCCACAGCCCAACCCTGGCCTTAGCAGGCCAGATCAGAGGTCAGGCTGCAAGGGAATAAGCTTTTTTTTCCAGCGGCTAGCATTGCGTCTCCATTTAAAAGCCCTGACTGAGTTAGTCGGGCTTGTCTTGTACATGCAGGCCGGGTTGAATCACAGTCCCGGCCTGCACATACATGACTGATCGCGATTCTGATCCCCCTCTGTATGTCCAGTCAAACTGGACTTACAGAGGGGGGTGTACGTTCCGAATGGAATGAGCCTGAATGTCTCATCCATTGGAAACACTGTAAACACTACAACATCACTGTACCAGAAGAACACTGGGATCATGATATTAAGAGAATTATGGACATTGAAGAGGTTATGATCACCTGGGATACTTCCATTCTGACCAATAAAAAGTGAGATGCAAGAAAAACGGACAATGGTAAAGGAGAAAAACACCAGCTCGGCATCAGCTCCAAGCGATTATTCTGTGAATCGCATTGAGAGGACGAAGATCTTTAAGAAATGCAGTCGGAGGCCAAAAAAATGTGGCAGAATGATAAAGAAATGCTTCCTGCCATGCTGGGTGCTACAGGCGTGATGAAGAGAAATTTCCAAGCACACTTTGATAAATTGCCTCTACGTGTTGTGAGGTGATATTTACAGGCATTTACGCAGTTTGCAGAACGGCAAACCATGGAAATGCCGCTTGCTGGGATATTCAGCGGCACTAACCCGGTTTGTGCTTCTAAAGGCCCCAGTGTGACAGGGCATTCTGAGGACGGAGCCGGGGAGGTACTGAGGATTAACCGGGCAATGCTGGTATTTAGCCACTGGCTGGATTGCAAAACCAAATAAGTTAGGACAGCTGAATATTGCCTCTGACCAGATTACAATTTTCCAGTCCAGGCAACCCAGATATGGCCTCAGCGTTGAATATCTGGGGCAAAATTAAAGCGGCAGTGGCCAGCCGCTTTCAATATGTTGGCTGCTGCCGCTGAAAATCCCCCCCCCCTCCCCCTGTTACTTCTTATGAACTCCAGAAGGAGTCACTCATTAGTACAATGCATCTACTATGCTGAGCGTTAGCCGTAAATATGAGAGACTGAGATCACACTCCACATACCCTGGCTTAGAAGTGACCATGGTAACTGTCATGGTATGCGCACAACTCAACAACCGCACAAAAAAGCTCTCAGTGAAAAAATAATAAAGCACATTCAACACTCAACTTTCAGGTAGTTACAAAAAGGACTAAACCTCACTACTTTTTACTTCTATTTATCCCAGTCCCACAAGGAGAAACGGCAGTCAATTTGTGGTGCATTGCTATTGATTATGTTCTTCCTCTGCTGCGTGGTGGTGACTGTGGTAGAATTTCCTTCAGCGGGAACAGGAATGGATATACCTTTTAAATGCTATGGAACACATTGGATTGAACAATGAGATCGATTGGGGGAGTTTTTGAATTCTTTTTTTACTTATTTTTGATTGGCTGTGAAAGCCTTCAATGAAGATGATAGGTCACTGTGTGGCCCTGCCTACCTCTCCTTGATTTGGCTCAGGGCAGTTCAGATGTGGTTGGCGGTGTTGGACGCTGTTGCTGGAGTGATCATCAAATTAGTATGTGAACTTTCACCCCATGTTTGATCTTCACGGAGAACAGGCAATCATGGGCAGTATTTTGGAGCATATTTTTGCTGTTTGTTCTTCTCCAGTAAGCCCTCTAATCTTTTGATACTCAGTAGCATTGCTGCTCCTGGAAATACTGGAGTGGTTCAAAGGAATAACACTATTAAAGTGGCGTGAAGAGTCTTGATGCCTAGGTTTGGGTGGTTATTTGATACAGAAGGAGATTTTTATGATATAATTGTTAAAAAACACGATCAAAACAAATAACTAATTGGAGATATATAAAATTAATATTGTTTTCTGGGGGCATTTTTGGCCTGTGATGGTGAGATGTAATATCTTTCCCCGTTTAGCAGGTCTGTGCTACATAGAGGGAAATTGATAAACTTGTTGAGGTCTTTTTCCACTAGTAATTTTTAGGCATTTTTTAGATAATTGATTGCTCTTTCTCCTTGTGGAACTGGGGTAAATAGAAGTAAAATGTAGTGAGGTTTAGTCCTTTTTGTAACTACTTGAAAGTTGAGTGTTGAATGTGTTATATTATTATTTTTTGACTGAGCTTTTTTGTGTGGTTGTGTTGTGCTCTTATTGCAGGTTTTGCTGGGTTGTTATGCAAAAAACTAACCCATTTGGAGAAATTGCCCCCCCCCCCACACACAAAGGAATGATTATGTTTAGTTGCTTTCTAGTCTATACAATTGGTTTCTATTCCACCTTCAGAAATTACAAGCCTGCCAGAGTTGTAAAGGTGTAAAATTGCATTAAAGTTAACAAAAATAAAATAAACTACTTTCAGTAAGGGTAAGTGAATAGCACAAGTCACTTTCACTTTTTAGTCAGAATAAGTACAATAGTACCTGCCTCTAAGAGCTTACAGTTTGTGAGACCGTGTGGATAGCTGCAAAACTGTGCCCTGGGCTTTTTACCATCATTTAAAGTGAAGAAAACAGGACTAAATTTTAAAAAGGAAATAGGATTGTTGGAAATACCCGATGAAGCTGACGGGCTTGAAAATCTGAGGACTGGTCTTACATCCTTCCATCTTTATGACCTTCCTTCACCCTCAGCTGCTCGCTTCTTTTCTGTGGTTATTTCCTTGAGTATACGGAGAATAATTTTATAAACTCCCACGTGGTTAACGCACATTTTTCTATGCATTTCTAACGCCTGCTTTATAAAGTCAGGTACGTGCATACATTATAAACTAGGGGCATAAGTGGTCAAAAATGCATATTAAATTTAGGCACACGATCTTTGAAGAACGCATGTAAATTATAGCGTATTATAATTTGTGCATATTAATTTGTGCTCCGCCCATGTGCAAACCCACAATGAGAGTGCATGCGATCAAACTGACATGCCTACTTACCGAATAGTGACCATCTTAAGTACACGTGCAAGTCATTGAAAATACATATGTAATTTATGTGTGAAAATGGTGTATAACGTTCCATGGCTCCTTATAAAATTATTTCTAGTAGCTGCTCTGGAGGAGCAGTGAAAGGGGTCAAAAATTATATAGTAGCACTGAGGAGTCGGACCCCAAATTGTTCTCAGTAATGCATATACAAACACAGCTTACAGCAATGGCTTATTAATTCAGGCTGATTCTCTGACCATAGATACGTGCAGAAATCAGAAACTGTGAGCAAAATATTAGATGATCTTCTCCCTATCCCTGAAGCGATCTGTCCCACCCAGCCATAAAGTGCATTTAATTCAACCATGTGACTTTATTCAAGCTTGCTAACCTGAAATTCCGCCTCCTTCCTGTCAGAGGTGACTGGTTATTCCAGCATACATTGTAATTAACAGAGCCAATAAACCCGCAGCAGTCACAGAGAAAGGATCATTTTCTCAGGCCAGCTACTTGGTTCCTGGTTTACGAGAACTCTGCATAGTTGAGAATTTCAAGTCGATGATTCTGAACAGGCTCAGGGTTCTCCTCCATTCACTTTGTTTTCAGTGCTTCCCTGGCTTTCTGTGAATAGTTTGTCATTTTTTGTGGTTGAATCGGGGCTAACCCAACCACCAGGCCAACTAGGCAGCCGACTTGGTTGGAAGCTTTTGGGGGCGGCAAAGTTCAAGGCATTCAAAGCTAAACAATAGATTCTGACAGCCAGGGGGGACATAAGGCTTAAGGATTGCCTAGGGTGCCAACACCTTGAATCATCTCTTGGGCCAGCCCTGAGTAGAATAGCTCTATCCAAGGCGCTTTCTTGGATGTGCAATCAGATGTCAACTTTTTGAGAGTTTTTCAGAAGATTTTTAGGGAGAAAAAGAGAGACGTTTATGTTATCCAGAGAAGTGCGTTTAAATATAGAGGAGAGAGCTACTTTTTAGAAAAACGTTAGGGGGCAGAAAAATGACAGACAACACAGAATTAATCTCCGAATGTAAATGAACATGGCAGCAATTCCTGGTTCATTTATCTTGTGTGAGTTTAGGAGATTCTCATGAGGGAGTACAGCTTTCAGCTCTCCAGTTATAATCCTGTCACCTAAAGGCAGGAGATGACTAGTCCTGTGAAGGGGAAGGAAGGGCACGTGTTTGGTGCTATAGGAGCAGAAGTCCCCAAAGAAGTGGTCACACAATAGGTGAGCGCCTCTGTTCCTAGTTGACAGAATGGACGAAAGATGTAGAATGTGGTAGCAGATAAAGTCCAGATCATCCATCTAGTCTGCTCAGTTGACTTCCCAAGGCATCACCATAGACCCAAGATTATCTCTGGCTTTCCTCTCACTTCTTTGCAAGTAGGGATCCTCTCTGCATAGTCTGGGCTTTCTTGAATTCTGCAATTACATGGTAGATGCAAGCTCACATAAAAGTCAGCTGTTCACATCTAGAAATAATGACAATCTGAAGTAGTCCTCCTTGTTTTGAAGGGGGAAAATGAGCATGGTCCCTTTCTGTCCTCATGGTGCTGACGCTGCAGGTCTTTCCTCAGTGCTGTGCAAGGTTTTTCCTTTCCTGGATCCCCCTGCCAGAGAGACCTTCATTCACAAGCCTGATGTTGTCAGCAAAATAGTTAAGAAAATGAGCCAGGTGCTGCAAAATGAAGAAATAGCCTTTGAGATGCAGCAGAGACCTTGGGGAATGCTTGAAGGACAGTATCACAACACAAAATGTTCTTTCCATTCCTGTGCTCTCATTAGAGAAACATTTGCATGGAAATTAGATTTTTGTCTCCTAGAATTAACTTGATCTGGTTACTTCTCTTCTCTTTTAGCTATCTTTTGTGGAAACTGATGATCAGAGAGAGGAGTAGCCATGTCTTTCAGGTCTGGACTGACATGCAGTGAAAGTGAGGTAAAACAGGCAAGGCCGGTGCAAGGATTAGAGGTGCCCTCAGTCCTGTCACCCCCCCCCCCCCTCGCTGCCACCCTGTCCCCACAGCAAAATTTGTCCCTTCCTTTCTGAACACACTACTAAGACCCTTATCCACTCACTAATCATCTCCCGTCTTGACTATTGTAAACTGCTCCTCGCTGGCCTCCCTCTGAATCATCTCTCACCTTCAAAACTCAGCTGCATGGCTTATCTTCCACCAGTGTCGTCATGCTCATGTAACCTCTCTTCTCAAGTCACTTCATTGGCTCCCTATCCGTTTCAGTGTCCAGCAAAAACACATCATAAAAACTTTTTCAAGTACATTCATAGCAAAAAACCCATGAGAGAGTCAGTTGGACCATTGGATGATAGAGGGGTAAAAGGGGGCAGTAAGAGGGGACAAAGCTATAGCTGAGAGACTGAATGAATTCTTTGCTTTTGTCTTTACTGAAGAAGATGTAGGGAAGTTACCCATGACTGAAATGTTATTTAAAGCTGATGTAGCAGAAGAATTGAAAGAAATATTGATAAACCGGGAAGATGTATTACAACTACTTGATAAACTGAAGAGTAGCAAATCGCCTGGACCAGATGTTATACATCTGAGGGTGTTGAAAGAATTGAAATATGAGATTGCAGACCTACTATTACTGGTCTGTGAACTATCATTAAAATTATCAGTAATACCTGAAGAATTGAGGATGGCCAATGTAACGCCAGCTTTTAAAAAAGGTTCCAGGGTGATCTGGGAAACTACAGACTGGTGAGCCTGACTTCAGTACCAGGAAAATGGTATTATTAAGAACAAAATTCTTGAACATGTAGATAGTCATGGTTTAATGGGAGACAGGGAAGCTCTTGTCTTATTAATCTGTTATATTTTTTGAAGATGTAAATATACAGGTAGACAAAGGTGGGTCAATCGATGTAGCGTATTTGGATTTTCAGAAAGCCTTTGACAAGGTCCCTCATGAGAGACTCTTGGTGAAATTAAAAAGTTATGGGATAGGAGTCGGTGTACTATTGTGGATCAAGAACTTGTTAAAAGATAGAAAGCAGAGGATAGGGCTAAATGGCCAATTTTCCTAATGGAGAAAGGTGAACAGTGGGGTACCCCAGGGATCTCTGCTGGGTCCGCTGCTTTTTAACATATTCGTAAATGACCTGGAAATGGAAATAATGAGTGAGGTAATCAAATTTGCAGATGATACAAAATTATTCAAAGTTGATAAAACCCAAAAAGATTGTGAAAAACTACAAGAGGACCTAATAAATTGCAAGACTGGATGTTCATATGGCAGATGAAATTGAATGTGGACAAGTACAGTGTTATGCACCTAGGAAAGAACAACCCAAACTATGGTTACATGATGCAAGGTTCCACATTAGGGACCACCACCCAGGAAAAAGATTTAGGCATCATCATGGATAACACGTTGAAACCCTTCGCTCAGTGTGCAGTGGTGAGCAGGAAAGCAAATAGAATGCTAGGAATCATAAGGAAAGGAATGGAGAATGAAACCAAGGATATTATAATGCCTCTGTATCGTTCCATGGTGCAATCACACCTTGAGTATTGTGTGCAATTCTGGTTGCTGAATATTTTAAAAAAAGGATATAGCGGAATTAGAAAAGGTACAGAGAAGAGCCACCAAAATGGTTAAGGGGATGGAAGGATACCCCTTTGAGGAGAGGCTGAGGGGAGAGACGGCCGAGGAGAGATATGATAGAAGTCTATAAATTAATGAACGGAGTGGAACGGGGAAACGTAGATCGATTGTTTACACCATCAATATTTAGAAAGACTAGGGGACAAGCAATGAAGCTACAATGTAACCCATATAAGACTAATAGGTTAAAATATGTTTTTCACTCAATGCATAATCAAACTCTGGCTGTAGTAAAAGCTGTTAGTGTAGCTGGGTTTAAAAAAGGTTTGGACAAGTTCCTGAAGAAAAAATCCGTAAACCTTGGTCTGTTCCACTATGGCATATCTTATGTTCAGACTTTTCCTACTGACCTACAAGTGCATTCATTCCGCAGTTTCTCAGTACATTTCCTTTCTTATCTCACTCTACACCTCTGCTCAGGAGCTCTACTCCTTTGGCAGATCCCTTTTTGTCTGTGCCCTTCTCTGCCATTCTCAATTCCAGCCTTTGTTCATTCCACCTTGCTGCTCCATATACCTGGAACAAACTACCCGAGTCAGTATGTTGGACTCCTTCTCTAGCCCTATTCAAACCCAGGCTAGAAACCCACCTCTTTGAGGCTGCTTTTGGATCCTGATGCTCTTTACACATAAGTAGAGAGTATCTTCCTATACTCTAGTCCCCAGTTTTGTGATGTTCTTCTTCTTGATTAGACTGTAAGCTCTGATGAGCGGGGACTGTGTCTTACATCTGTATGTACAGTGCAGTGTACACCTGACTCCTGGTGATGCAGCAGCCCCTGGGTTTTCTTGGCAAGGGCGTGTAAAGCAACTTGCCCAAGGTTTCAAGGAGTGCCAGTGGGAAATGAACCCCAATCTCCTGGGTGTTAGGCTGTTACTCTAACCCCTAGGCTGCTCCTCCACTCCGTATACTTTGTAATGCTGTACCAATGATTAGTAGTAGTATTGCTGCTGCTGCCGCCCCTCTCCGGGACCTGCAGTGCCAGCAATGACACGGTGCTTACCTGAACTCTCTGGCGTTGCGTCGCGGTTCCTGCCCTCTGAGACCTGCTGCAAATGACCAGAAGTCTGTCAGAGGGAGGTGGAAGCGCCAGAGAGTTCAGGTACACACTGCGTCATGGTTTCGATGCCATTCCACCCCTGCAGGTCCCAGAGAGAGGCTGCAGTGGGCTGCTACCAGACTCTCAGCACTCTAGGCAACCACCTAGTTTTCCTAATGAAACCACCAGCCCTGGGAACAGATACAGCATCTTTGGAGAGCATGGAATGGTAATTGAGACCACAGCAGTCCCATTTGCATAATGTTGAAGTTATTCTCATCCTTTAATCTCGAGGATATATACTAGCAGATACAGGCTTGGAACCTATTTCCTTTTTAGCTTGACAGGGAATAATCCGGTTGTCTGAATTTCTAATGAAAAACAGAGGTGCCGGGTCTTTAAGGGGATACACTTTCTGCACCTGACTCCCATGTTCTCTCATTCAGTGTTGGAATTGCAGTAGCAGCCTGTCACATCAAAGATGAGAGGACTTTCTGATGAGTTGTTGAGTTGCTGACTGCCGAGCTAAGGCCCTCCGACTGTTATACCTATCCACTTTCACTACTGAGAAATAGCAGGGCTGGACAATACAAACAGGTCTAGTTATTCGGAGATACACAGCAAAAATTCATCTAATGTATCTGCATGCAGGGGGTGGGGATGACTTTCAGGCTCCCCTCATAGCTTGCAGTATGTTCATATTCAAAGAGTATATGCAGTATTCTTCACCAGCACCATAATTCAAAGGCATTGATTTTCTTACTATCCATCTTTTTCATTGTCCAGCTTTCACATCCATATGACGTTATTGAAAATCCCATGGCTTGGACAAGTCGAATCTTTGTATGGAGAGAGACATCTCTGCTCTTGAGAATCTTGTCTAGGTCCTTCATAGCCATTCTGTCAAGAGCAATGCCTCATCGGATTTCTTGACTGCTTGTCGTTCCTTATTGATTATTGATCCAAGCAGGTTAAAGTTGTCCACTATTTATATTTCTTCTTCTCTAGCAACAATGAACTTACAGATTTTGCCAGTTGTCAGGATCTTTGTCTTCTTCATGTTAAGGTGCAGGCCCATTTTAAGACTATGTTCCTTGATCTTGAGAAGCAAATGTTTCAGATCTATACTTTCAGCCAATAATGTGGTATTATCCGCATAGTGAAGGTTGTTGATGAGTCTTCTCTAATCTTCACACTTCAATTGTCTTCATACAGTCCTGCTTCTCTGATGATTTGTTCTGCATTTAAAAAGGTAGGAGGAAAGTATGCAGCCTTGTCGTACACCTTTTGCTGATTTTTATACCATTCTCTTTCTCCTTATTGTGTTAAAACTGTTGCTTCTTGATCAATGTAAAGGTTGTGCATGAGAACTATCAGGTGTTATGGTATATCCATGCTTCTTAATGTGGCCCAGAGTTTCTCACAATTTACACAGTCAAAGGTTTTGCTATAGTCAATAAAACACATATAGATATCCTTTTATTATTTATTAACAATTCTTATATACCGCACTATTAGACATCAGCGCGGTTTACATTGAACAGAAAACATCCGACAGTTTACATATGTCTGGTCAGTTACATTTAACAGGAAGTATAACTTGGCGAAATAGGGGAAACTAAATACAATGGAGGGTTATCTGATAAGGGATATCATGGTATTTTGATGTTCTTTTGTCTTTTCGAAGATCCATTTCATATCCACAATGATGTCTCTTCTTCTTCGCCCTTTCCTGAACCCTGCTTATACTTCAGGCGTTCCAGGTATGGTTGTAGTCTCCATGAAATGATCTTGAGTAGAATCTTGATGGCATGTGGGATCAGAGTGATTATAGGATAATTTCCATAGTCAATTGGATCACCTTGCTTCAGTATTGGTATGAACACAGATCTTTTCCAGTTAGTTGGCCATGTTGTTGTCTTCCAATTTTCCTGGCAGAGCCTTGTAAGTACGGTAACAGCCGCATCTGATTAATTTAATACTTCAGTGGGAATGCCATTAACACCTGGTTCTTGTGTTTTGATAATGCTTTACATGCTGCTTCAACTTCTTTCATCGCCAACAGTTCCTGATCATAAGGTACAGGTTGAAATGGCTATTGGTCTACTTGATCTTTATGGTATAATGACTTTATGTATTCTTTCCACCTTACTTGACCTTCAACATGGATCTTTGAGCATCTTTTAGCATTCTAATTTGAGGCTGGAATTTTTCTCTTAACTCTTGCAGCTTTAGGAAAGCAGATCTTGTTCTTCCTCTAATAGTTACTGATTCTGTTTCCTTGCATGTGTCATTGTAGTACTTCTCCTTGTCTTGACTTGCTGTATGTTGGAAATCTCTGTTAAATTCTGCCTCCTTTCCCATGACTTTTTAATTTGTTCAGGAGACTTTGTCAATTGCTTTCTGAAAATGCAGATAAACTGTATGAACTATCCATGTTTGTTCGTTCCTTCAAAAAAATGAAGCAGGTGGGTGAGAAGACTTCCCCTGAGTAAATCTTTGTCCCAACATAGAGGCAGTGGACTCATTCTCTCAATACCCTTACCTTTCTCTTCTTTCAACCTTCTTTGATGTGCTCTACAAGGGGAGAGGTCATATGAGTGCTTTCTTCTCACCCAATATAATCCTTAGTCATTTTCCCCAAAAGTTTATTTATTTATTTACATTTCTTATATACCGCACTATTTGCGATCAGCGCGGTTTACATAAAACAAAAGGTATCTGACAATGAACAAAAGTCAGGTCATTACATAGAACAGGAGCAAGTAACTTGGAAAACAGGGTAAACTATATACATATGCGTAGCATTGAATAGGTAACTATATACATGTCAGATGGAGTTATTAGGTAAGTTGGAGTGGAGTAGCTGTCTAGTTTTTAGAGCAGTGTCTTGGTGCCCAAAGAGACCAGCATTCAAATCCCACTGGCATTCTTTGTGGCCTTGAACAAGTCACGTAACCCTCCATTGCCTCAGGTATAAACTTAGATTCTAAGCCCTCCAGGGACAGGAAAAGTCTTACTGTACTTGGTTGTAACTCACCTTGAACTGCTACTGGAAAGGCATGAAGTAAATAAGAGAAATTATGTTCTCCTTGCATGGAACATATCACAAGTTCAGCTTTTTCTGTGATAGGAACACATCGCTCAGCCAGTCTCATAGTGTACTGATAGTGATTTGCTTATCTCCAAAGGCTGATATAGCCATCTCTGGATTCTTGACTAGTGCTACCAAGCTTCTAATTGACTTGTGGAACAGGAGTCTCCAATCTGGCGGCTGGCCTGGTGGCTAGGTGGTAATGCTGTATATTGCCAAGCAGATGACCTTGGTTAGATTTCAGGATAGGTCTTCTCTTCCCTGGGCTGGCTGGGGATGCTATGATGGCAGCATTAACAGCTCATAGAGAGGGGGTGTCTCAGTCATATGACAATAACACCTGGTGGTCAAATTCTGCACCACTACTATTACTACGGGTCATTTGTATAGCGCTACAAGGTGTTCGCACTGCTGTACAGACACATGTAAGAGACGGTCCCTGCTCATTAGAGCTTACAATCTAGTCAAGACAGACAACACAACAGCTGGGGACATGGATATGGGAATGGTAAGGAAACACATAGTTGGAGAGCAGGAGACTACACAGCTCAGGATCCCAATGCGGCCTCGAAGAGGTGAGTTTTCAGCCTGGATTTGAAAAGGGCCAGAGATGAAGCTTGATGCACAGACCCACACACAAGGAGCAGCAAGGTGGAAGGATCGAAGTCTGGAGCTGGCAGTAGGGGAGAAGGGCACAGATAGAAGTGATCTGTCAGAGCAGAGTTCCTGAGGAGGGGCGTAGGGAGAGATAAGAGAAAAAAGGTAGTGTGGAACAACAGAATGAGTGCACTTACAGTATAGGTCAGTAGAAAAAGTTTGAACTGGATATGGAAATGGATAGGGAACCAATGAAGTGAGCTGAGATGAAGCTGGCAGAAGATTAGCCATGCAGCTGAGTTTTGAACAGATTGAAAGGGAGAGAGATGATTCAGAGGGAGACCAGCAAAGAGTAGATAAGTGTCTTAGTAGGGTTCTCAGAAAGGAAGGGGAAAATTTTGCTGATTTATAGAGAAAGAAATGACAGGTTTTAGCTATCAGTTGGATGTGTATGGAGAAGGAGAGGGGGGAGTCAAAGATGACCCCAAGTTGTGAGCCGAGGCAACAGGAGTGGAGCATATCCACAGAGATAGAGAAAGGAGGAAAGGGGGATGTGCATTTAGGGGGGAAAGATAAGAAGCTCTGTTTTTGCCCTGTTCAGTTTCAAACAACGATGAGACATCCAGGCAGCAATGTCAGATAGGCAGACAGAGATCCGGGCCTGGATTGCCGGAGAGATTTCAGGTGTATAGAAGTAAACCTTAGAATCATCAGTGTAAAGATTGGTACTGAAAGCTATGGGAAGAGATGAGTGCACCAAGGGAGTAGATGCATGATAGACCCTTGGAGTACATCAACTGAGAGTGGGATAGCAGTAAAGCAGGATACACCAGTCCAAACACTAAAAGTGTGGTCGGAGAGATAAGAAGAGAACCAGGATAGCACAGAGCCCTTAAAACTAAGTGAGGACAAGGTATTGAGGGAGAAGATTGTGGTCAAAAGCAGCAGAAAGGTCAAGAAGGATGATGATGGAATAAAGGCCCTTGGATTTTGCCAGTAACAGGTCACTGGAGACTTTGGCAAGAGCTGTTTCAGTATAATGTAAAGGACTAAAGCCAAATTGCAATGGATCTAGAAGGGCTTGAGAGGAGAGAAACTCAGGGCAATGGCAGTGAGCCATACATTCAAGTAGTTTAGAAATGAAAGGCAGGAGGGAGATGGGTCAATAATTAGAAGGACAGGTAGGGTCTAGTGAGGGTCTCTTGAGGAGAGGTGTAACCACAGCATGTTTGAAGGCTGCAGGAACAGTTGCAGTGGGAAGTGATAGGCTGAGAATATGATAGATGGAAGAGATGACTGTGGAGGAGATGGAACTTAGGAGACAGGTGGGAATAGGATCGGAGGAGAATGTCATGAGTTTGGAGGAGAAAAGATGTAAAATTTCCTCCTCGGAGATCTTAGAAAAGGAAGAAAGGATGACAGAGGTTGAGGGGAGGAGTTGGGAGTGAAGAGGGGATGGAGCTGATCTCATGGGGAATTTGAGTGTAATCTTGTGGATTTTGTCATGGAAATAGTCGGCCAAAATTTGGGCAGAACGGGAAGGAAGGATCAGAGGTAGAGGCACCTTGAGGAAAGAGTTGAGAGTTGTAAAGAGGTTAGCAAGAGTCAGAGGCAAGAGAGTTAGGTGGATATAATAGTCTTGTTTGGTGAGTGCTATGGCTGACTGGAAAGAGGCAAGCATGAATTTGAAGTGTAGAAATTCTGCAAGGATGCAGGATTTAAGCCCGTAGGTAGCGGGTAGTCGAAGACAGCCAGGGCTGAGGTACAGTATGAATGTCTCACCGCCATTTAAAATTGAACATGGCCGAAACCGAACATCTTATTTTTCCCCCTAAACCCTCCCCCCTCTTCCTCCTTTCTCTATCTCTGTAGATAACTCTTCCTGTTTCCTTTACCAGAAACCTTGGTGTCATCTTTGACTTCTCTCTCTCCTTCTCCACACATATCCAACAAATAGCTAAACCTTGTCATTTGTTTCTCTACAGCATTAACAAAAGTTGCCCCTTCCTTTCTGAATCCACTACTAAAACACTTATCCACTCTTTAGTCACTTCCCATCTCAACTATTGCAACCTCCTCCTTGCAGGTCTCCCTTTGAGTCACCTCTCTTCCCTTCAGTCTATTCAGAACTCTGCTGTGCGGCTAATCTTCCCCCAGCCCCAATATACTCGTATAACCCCTCTTCTCAAGTCAATCCATTGGCTCCTCTTCTATTTCCGTATCCAATTCAAACTCCTCTTTCTAACCTATAAACGTATTCATTCCTCTCTCTCTACATCCCTCCTCATGAATGCCGTCCTTCCACTGGCCTGCTTCTTTCCATGCCCTTTTCTTCTACTGCCAACTTCAGGCTCCATTCTTTTCACTTTGTTGCTCCTTATGCCTGGAACAAACTACCTGAGTCTACAGCAGGCTTCATCTCTCCCCCTTTTCACATCAATGCTGAAGGCTCACCTCTTTGAGACTGCTGTTGGATCCTGATCTCTGCTTTTCCTTGTGTCTTCTTGCCCTCCCTTTTCTTGCCCTTATTCTTATCTGTTGTATTGTTCGTCTTGATTAGATTGTAAGCTTCGATGAGCAGGGACCATCTTTTATATGTGTCTGTACAGCGCTGCATATGTCTTGTAGCACTATATAAATGATTACTAGTAGTAGTGGTATTTCTCACAGGACGTGGCATGGGAGAAGCAAGAGCATCCAGAGCAGAGGAGAGTGTAGTGCTATAGGAAGCTACTGCCTCATCAACAGACTCGGATGACATAGTGGAGGAAAGAGGTGAGGAGCCAGTATTGGAGAGAGCCGATGGGTCGATAGCATGAAGATCTCCAAAGAGGTTGGAGGAGACTGAGGCAGGGAGTGATGAAGAGTGAAGCTTAGCAGGTGATGGTCTGATAAGGGAAGAACTGAGGTACAGATGTTTGAGGGTAAGCAATTAGAGAAGACAAGGTTGAGGCAGGGTGCTGGTGCAGTAGAGCACAGCTGGAGGTTGAATGAGGAGATAAGGGAAAGGAGCTTTAAAACAAAAGGGTCAGAGGGGCTATCAACATGAATGTTAAAATCCCTGAGAATAAGGGAGAGGAAGATGAATCCAGAAAGAAGGAAAGTCATAAGTCAGTCAGTGAGAAAGGTATAGGTAAACCTGTCAGTGGGTTGATAAATAACAGCTATCTGGAGAAGTAGTCGAGTAAATCCCAGATGGAGTGAACTTCAAAAGGAGTGATTAAGGCAGAAGGAGGGGTTGAAATTGGCAGGAATGAGAGAGTAGAAACCCAACACCACCACCATGGCCAGTGGGACGAGGCATGTGGGAAAACTGGTAGCTGCTATGACAGAGAGCAGCGACTGAAGCTGAGCCTTCTGGAAGGAGCCATGTCTCAGTTAGGGCAAGAAGGTGGAGAGTATTAGAGATAGAAAGGTCATGATAGCCTGATTCTGGAAGGAGCTCTGGTGCTGAGCCCCTGGCTGAGGATTGTGGTTGCAATGACCAGACTAAGATAAGTTGGAAGGGGAGATAACATACAGTAGGGAAAACAAAATTCCCAGGTAGTGCAAGTAAGGACTCATGTGCCAGACAGCAGCTCTAGTTTCCAATGAGCAGGATGAAATTACTGGGCGATTCTCCTGCATGACAACACCGTTGCTGCCCTAATCTTTATATTCAGTAAACAAAAACATTTGAAATAAAATAACATAAAATATGCTGACAGACTGAAGCCACCACCCAGCCTTTGATTGGTGAGATGGGAAGCATCTGGAGGGGCTGAGCTTACATTGCTCCTTGGTGAGATGTCTGGAAGGTGGTTCATCCCATTTCAGAGAATGGTGCAAGACAGCTTTGGGTCCAAAACATTAATTTTATAATTCCCAGCTCACCTGCAGATATGTTAATTGCACAATGCAGCGACTGGTTTGCAGGGTGTGAAGCATAGCATTTGTTTATTGTTTTGCATTGATATTATGAATTGGTCCAGAGGTTTGCGAATATCAGGCAGTTTATCTTTTGAGTTGAGTTTTAGAATGAATTAGTTTCACAGCGAAAAGGTCACTATTACATCACAAGCAAATATTTTATACTTTCAGCTTATGGTCAGCTGTGTTGAAATTTTGTTTTAATAGTGAGGCACAAGATTTTCCATTGGTATCCCTTATTTTGGGAACATGTTTCAAAGCCTTTCCTGCAAGGAAAACAGAAGGAAAGCATCCAAGGCATCTTTTATAGCATCTGTAGTAACTGCTATCAAGAGTAGCAAAAAGTAATGCTGGAAAAGATATCAAAACTGCATAACGGCAGGCAATCTCCCCTGAAAAAATAGCCTGTGTGGTCTCAAAGCCCAGGGCCAGGGCAAAGGTACTGGGCGCTCTAGGTGAACTTTCAGCCCTACACCCCCCTTCCCTGAGATTTTATAATTAAACTCACCAATCCTGATCATTCCAACGACAACCCCTCCCACAATAATCCTGTTAAAAAGGCATAACTGGGCACCGTACTTCTAGATGCTAAACTTTGCGTTGTGTGTATGTGTGCGCTCACTCTTCCTGCGGGTAAAAGAATGTGCTGATGGTTCTTAGAGTTTGTCTGGCTGTCAGGAAGGATCAAGTGTTTTCCTTTGACTGCTGCTGCTCTTTGCTACCCCTTCAGAAGCTGCTGCTCTAGGTGACCACTAGTCTTGCCTAATGGCTGGGCCATATCAAAAATTAATCTATATATCGCCATCCCCTTGCTTTTTTTAATCTTTGGATGCAGTCCTTGGGACAATTATTATGGGAGCTTGGATTTCAAGCTTTCACCTGCAGAAAACATTCAAATACTTCCTTTTATGGATGGATACAGGAATCTGATTCAGCACTAAGGGAATAAAGAGGATGTTGGCTCAGGGCCAGTGGGTGCAACCAGGGCAGTTGCCCTGGGCTGGCATGCTGCAAGGGGCCCAGTTTATTTGTATCAAATGTTTTTATGATGTTGTATGTCACTATGGCTGGGTATCTGTTGGTAATAGCAACTTCTCAATACTAAAACAAATGAAATGTGTGGGGAGGAAAAGGAGGGAGGAAGGGCTGGGGTGGAGAAGGGAGGAGAGCATTCTGTTTCTCATTTCCCCTCCCCCTCCCCACATTGTACTAATCCCCTCTTGCACACATACCTGGCACTAATTCCCTCTCACATGCATATCTGTTGCTAATCTCCTATTTCCTTTTTCGTTCACACCCGCCCCCCCCCCCCCTGAAAACAATCATGCCTGAATTTTTGTTAGTTTAACCTAGTGGTTCTCAACCCAATCCTCTGAGACCCCCTTGGCCAGTCAGGTTTTCAGGATATCCACAATGAATATGCATGAGATAGATCTGTATGCACTACTTCCATTGTAGGCAGATCTATCTCAAGCATATTCATTGTGGCTAGATAAACCAAACTGGCCTATGGATCCTAGAGGATTGGGTTAAGAACTACTTTATAATCTAGATGTGCTGTATTTAGATTTCAAGAAAGTCTTTGACACTGGTTGCGCACAGGTGACTTATAAACAAACTAAGCACCCTAGGGATGGACCCTAAAGTTACTGCTTGGGTTAGAAATTGGTTGGGTGGGAGACAACAAAGGATACAGGTAAATGGAGCTCACTCTGAGGAGAAGGAAGATACCAGTGTGCCCCAGGGATTTGTCCTTGGTCCGATTCTTTTTAACATCTTTGTTAGTGATATAGCGGAAGGGCTGTCGGGTAAGGTTTGCCTCTTTGTGGATGATAACAAAATCGGCAATAGAGTAGACACCCAGGAAGGTGTAGATAACATGAGGAGGGATCTAGCTAAGCTTGAAGAATGGTCTAGAATTTGGCAGGTGAGATTTAATGTTAAAAAATATAGGGTCATGCATTTGGGCTGCAGAAATCCAGGGAGTGATATAGTATAGGGGATGACGTACTTCTGTCCAGAAAAGAAAAGCGGGACCTAGGCGTGATTGTGTCTGATGATCTTAAAGTAGTTAAACAGGAAGAAAAGGCGACGGCAAAAGCTAGAAGGATGCTTGGGTGCATAGGGAGAGGAATGGCTAGCAGAAGAAAGGAGGTGATAGTGCCTCTGTATAAGTCTTTGGTGCGACCTCATTTGGAGTGTGCAGTTCTGGAGACCGCACCTTCAAAAGGATATAAACAGATTGGAGTCAGTACAGAGGGTGGCTACTAAAATGGTTAGTGGTCTTCGTTGTAATGCATATGAGGACAGACTTAAGGATCTTAATATGTATACTTTAGAGGAAATGCGGGATAGAGGTGACATGATTGAAATGTTTAAATACCTCCGTAGCATAAATGCACAGGAGGAGAGCCTCTTGATTGAAAGCAAGCTGTGCTATAAGGGGACATAGGATGAGGGTGAAAAGGGATAAACTCAGGGGTAATATGCAGAAATATTTTATGGAAAGAGTGATAGATGCGTGTAATAGTCTCCCAGTAGAGGTGGTAGAGATGAGGACAGTATCTGAATTCAAAAAAGCATGGGACAAACACAGAGGATCTCTAAAGGAAAAAAAGAGGACTGTTGTAGTGGTTGATATGGAAGAACAGACTAGATAGGCCATGTGGTCTTTTTTCTGCCGTCATGTTTCTATGTTTCTACTTTAATCTTTTTATATGTTAGGCTGGGTAGCATGAAGCTGCCTCATTGCACTATGCCAGTGCAGTTTATTCTTTAACTAACCTGGA
Organism: Ichthyophis bannanicus; assembly: GCA_033557465.1. Lineage (NCBI taxonomy): Eukaryota > Metazoa > Chordata > Amphibia > Gymnophiona > Ichthyophiidae > Ichthyophis > Ichthyophis bannanicus. The sequence goes on along the minus strand of CM066043.1, from coordinate 207,869,086 downwards.
AATGTCATCAATTTAAACTCCTCTCTAAATAGGTATGGCAGCCAATGTAATTGTTGCAATAGAGGAGATACAGACACTTGCTTAGAAAAGCCAAATATTAGCTTTGCTGCAGTGCTTTAGATATGTTGAAGTCTCCCCACAGGCCTTGTCTACGGATATTTTATTATTAGAGTACTCCAAGCCAGAGAAAATAAATGCCTGGACTACTGCTTGAAAAGATTTCTTCCGTAACTTACAAACTTGATATAATTTACAGAACATTGACCATGCTACTTGGGGAAATATCTAAAAAGGAATTAGACCAAAATCCTCAATTCTTAATCACCCAGCTTCAATGAAATTGTTTTCAACGCAAAATCAATTTATGCCAAAGCCCGTCAGCAAGCTGTGCCTCCTTCAGCTTCTGGAAGACTTGATGCCCCTTGTGGCATTTGCCCTGGTTGCACCCACCTGACACTGGATACTTGAGGGGGAGAAGAGAAGGGGGAGACTGGACTATGGAGGGGAGGGGTAGGAAGAAGAAGATGTAAGACTGTGGGAGGCTAAAGAAGGGCAGGGACATTTGGGGAAAAGGGGAGATACTGGAAGAGAAGGGGTCGTGCTGGACTATGGGAGGGGGTAGAGAAGGGAAGATCATAGGACTACAGGAGAGTGGGGAAGGGAAGATCATAGGACTACAGGAGAGTGGGGAAGGGAAGATCATAGGACTACAGGAGAGTGGAGAAGGGAAGATCATAGGACTACAGGAGAGTGGGGAAGGGAAGATCATAGGACTACAGGAGAGTGGAGAAGGGAAGATCAGAGGACTACAGGAGAGTGGGGAAGGGAAGATCAGAGGACTACAGGAGAGTGGAGAAGAAGATCATAGGACTACAGGAGAGTGGGGAAGGGAAGATCATAGGACTACAGGAGAGTGGAGAAGGGAAGATCATAGGACTACAGGAGAGTGGGGAAGGGAAGATCAGAGGACTACAGGAGAGTGGAGAAGAAGATCATAGGACTACAGGAGAGTGGGGAAGGGAAGATCATAGGACTACAGGAGAGTGGAGAAGAAGATCATAGGACTACAGGAGAGTGGGGAAGGGAAGATCAGAGGACTACAGGAGAGTGGAGAAGGGAAGATCAGAGGACTACAGGAGAGTGGGGAAGGGAAGATCAGAGGACTACAGGAGAGTGGGGAAGGGAAGATCATAGGACCACAGGAGAGTGGAGAAGGGAAGATCATAGGACTACAGGAGAGTGGGGAAGGGAAGATCAGGGAAATGCTGGGCTTGGAGCAGGGAGAAGAAAGGAAAAGGGGAGAGATGCTGGACACAGGGTGTAAGGGCAGGAAGGGAAGATGGACTCCAGGATGAGGTGGTGAAGATAAGGGGGAAATACCTGACATAGAGCAGGGGGACAAAGGGAGCTTGTGAAATACTGGCCATGGGCATGGGGGGCAGAGAGAGGCAGAGTTAATAACAAGCTGGGAAAGGAGAGAGAGAGGGTGAATGGGAGGGCTGGGGTGAGGGAGATTGGAAAGCTCTAACTAGATGCAGTAAAAAAAGAAAAGAGGGAGATTGAGGTCTGAATGGTTAGGAGGGGTGAAATCTGAGAAGGTAGAGGAGCAGAAAAATAAATGAAGAAAGCTAAAAGTGAAAAGTCAATGTCAGAAATGGATGTAGTAGAGGGCGTGAAGACGGGAAGAAGAAAAAGCAATAGCAAATGGATAGAAGATCATGGGAACAGTGCTAAGAGAAGACCGACAGAAGAAAGCAGAAACCAGAGATTAGAAGTGAGGCAATTAGAAAAATAAAATGGCCAAATAGCAAAGGTAGAAAAAAATATTTTCAATTTAGTGATTTGAATACGTCAGTTTTTAGAATTTATATCCATTATCTTTATATTTAGCACAGTATGAGGGAAGTGCATCACTGTTTCTATTTCTCTGTTTGCTTAGAAATGGTATTATTATCATGAGATGGATGGAGGTGGCAAGGTAACGACTCCTCTTCCCTCCTCCACCCTTTGTTGTTCAAACCTGGAACTAAGGTATATAAACACACACATGGGGCCAGCCCAAGGGTTTCTGCCACTCTAAGCAAGCAAGCCCACCCCTTCCCGCTGCTACTGCTGTCTCCACCCCACCCCCAGGGCGGCCCCCTGGCATACATCATCTCCCCTTCTCTCTTCCCTGGGTGAGCAGCATGGCGACCATCATTTTTCAAAGGGGCAGAAGAGGCTCAGAGCAAGTCACAAGAAGTTGCGTTGGAGGGGGCAGTAGCAGCAGCAGCATCAGCAGACCAGTCCATGCATAGGCGGCTCTATAATGAGGCCAAGTGAGGCAGTGGCCTCAGGTGGCAGCTTTTTGGGCTTTTTGGGGGTGGCAAAATTGCCCCCAAAAAGACCGCCGTCACCGCCTGTGATGTGGGAAAAACAAGACTGGCGGAAAATCTATCCCTTTTCACCCTCATCCCATGTCCCCTCGTAGCAGAGCTTGCTTTCAATCAAAAGAGGCTCTCCTCCTGTGCATTTATGCCACGGAGGTATTTAAACATCTCAATTATATCGCCTCTATCCTGCCTTTCCTCTGAGGTGTACATATTAAAATCCTTAAGTTTGTCCTCATAGGCTTTATAATGAAGACCACTAACCATTTTAGTAGCCACCCTCTGTACAGACTCCAGCTGTTTATACCCTTTTGAAGGTGCGGTCTCCAGAATTGCACACTATACTCCAAATGAGGTCACACCAAAGACTTATATAGAGGCACTATCACCTCCTTTCTTCTGCTGGCCATTCCTCTCCATATGCACCCAAGCATCCTTCTAGCTTTCACTGTCGCCTTTTCTACCTGTTTAGCTACTTTAAGATCATCAGATACAACCACGCCTAGGTCCCGCTCTTCTTTAGTGGATAAAAGTACTTCACTCCCTATACTATATTGCTTAACTATATTGAGAGGACCCAGAAAGTACTGAACTGCTGCCTTAGTAATATTGATGCATCAGGATCAGTGGCATTGACAGTGATGCAGATGGAGATTCAACCAAACCTGGAGATTTTAACTGCATCTGGTGGCATTGTACTGGTATTCTGAGGGGTATCAGTACTTATACTCACTACAGCAGTGTCAGCATCTAGTGGATGAGGGAGAAAATCTCCCAAGTGCACCAGGTTAGACTGGAACATATTGCTTCTGGTCCAGTCAGTTGAAGGCCATTCTGGGATTTTAACAGCTAAACAGATGCAGACTCTGACTGCTTCCGCAGTTTGACATTGAGTCAGAGCATAAGTGCTAACTCTGTGAGTACCTGACATCCACAATATTAAGCAAACTCCTTAACCGTGTACAGGAAGGGGTAATTTGTGTTAAATTTAGCACCCCTAATAATTTCAGAAATGGCTCCTATGAGTCATTCTGAGCATTTGTGGCCTCACTTGGCCTTCAAAATAAAAGAAAACAAAAATTCCTGCCTAAGAAGCAACTGCCGCTGCTGCTCCAGCGGTGTCAGCGGCAGAATGAGGAGCCCTGCGACCGCCCCTCGGAGAGCCTGATGATTTCCCCTGGTTTCACCGGCTCCGCTTTGCAGAGCCGCGGCGAAGGGACAGTGTTTCCCTTAACCGCGGCTCTGTTAAAGCTGAGCCCATGGCACTGATGGGAAACAGGAAAGCGGAGCCGGCGAAACCAGGGGAAACCAGCAGGTTCTCTGGGGGGGGGGGGCGGGCGGCTGCGGGGCTCCTCATTCTGCCACTGCCGCCGCTGGAGCAGCAGCGGCAGTTGCTTCTTAGGCGGGAGGTTTATTTTTTCAATTTTCCTGGGTTGGGGGGGAGGGGTCTAGGACTGGAACTGGGCTGATGGGGGAGGTAGGACAGGAACTGGGCTGATTGGGTGGTTTAGAACTGGAAATGGGCTGATGCGGGGATTAGGACTGGTAATGGGTTATGGGGGGGGGTAGAACTGGAAATGGGCTGATGGGGGGTAGTACTGGAAATGGGCTGATCGGGAGGGGGGCTAGAACTGGTAATGGTCTATGGGGGGTTAGAATTGGAAATGGGCTGATGGGGGGTTAGGACTGGTAATGGTCTATGGGGGGAGACTAGGACAGGAAATGGGCTGATTGGGGTGCTAGGACTGAAAATGGACTTATTGGAGGGTTACGACTGGTAATGGGCTGATTGGGGGGCTAGGACTGGGGTGGGCTGATAAAGGGGATAGGACTAGAAATGGGCTGGGACAGGAAGTGGGCTAATAGGGGAGGGGAGGAGAGTGCTGCTGGCCCTGGAAGAAAACTAGGGGCTAGGGCTACAAATGGGCTGATGCGGGGGGATGGTAGAATAGGACTGGAAGGGAGCGGATACTGAGAGGGTCTGTCAGGGGAAGGATGGGGCAGGAAGGGAAGGAGGGGGCTGGAAAGGAGCTGACACCTGGAATGTACTGAAGGGGGACTGGAAGGGAGCTGGCACTTGGGGATGGGAGTGGCTGGTAGCTGGGTAACAGAGAGGAGGCTGGAAGGGAGCTGACATGTGAATGGCACTGGAAGAGAGATGGACAGAGGGTAGGGTGACTGGAAGGGAGCTGACTGGGGGGTGGCACTGAGAGTGAACCTGAGCTGATACCTGGGATGGTATTTGGACTAGAAGGGGCTGAACAGTGGGAAAGGAGGGGGACTGGAAGGGAATGAACACAAGTGGCAGTCATGGGCATGCAAGGTGGTTCACATTGGAAGGTACTGGGAGGGGAGGACTGGAAAGGGGACTGATACTGGGGAGGGTTACTGAAACTGGAAATGGGCTGATGGAAGGAAGTGAAGAAAACAAAAGAAGCAATAAGAAAAGGCAGATGGACCATAGACCACAGAAAGAGAGCTAAGAGAAGACAGGAAAGCAGAAGCCTCAGATCGGGACCAGCATGATCAGAGAATAAAATGGTCAGACAACAAAGGTAGAAAAAATAATTTTATTTAATTTTGGTGATTGGACTTTGTGCTATTTTTATATTTTACACAGTATTGGGGAACTGCATCTCTTATTTATCTGATGTTGCACTGCATGTGGACTCTGGCTTCTTGGGGTTTCAGTTTAAATTTTGTCTACATATTTTTATTTTTACTTTAGATTGTGGTTATTTATTCTGTACTTGGTGAGGGTCGATGTTGTGTGTGTGTGTGTGACTGAGGTCAGGTGTTCTATTAACATGCAGTTTGTATATAAAGATCTATACTATACTGTAGTAATTTGACTTGTTCAGCTTTTCAAATAGGTGTATGGATGTTCCAGGGCCCACTGTAGTATTTACAGTGATGCTTTTTTGGATGGGCTCCTTATGTGACTTTTGGAAGTTTGTGCTGATATGGTATGGTAGGTTTGCTTTTTGTTGTAGGGTTTTTTATTAGTTCACAATATGCCTGGTACTGGAGAATAGTGGTTGTTGTTGTTAGTGAGATGATCAGAATCAGATTTTTTTTTAAAATATTGAGTTCTGAGGGTGAATGTCCTGGTTCTGCTCTGCACCTACTGTGGATGCAAAATATATGTTGAAAAGAAAAAGGGAGAACCATAACGCAGTTTATAACAAAATAAAAATGGGTTATAATTTAGTTTTATAAACTGTGCTTTTGGTTCTTGCTGTCTTTTAGTTCCTTGGTGTGGAAACAGGACCGTACCTAGCCCTGTGCAAGCAGTGCAGCCGCACAGGGTGCAAAGGCTTGGGGGGCGCATTTCGGCTCTCTGCTGTTGCCCTGCTGCCGCTGGCAGGACAATAGCAGGCAGTTAAAATGTGCCCAAAGCCCTTTCGCAGCACTTTAAGCAGGTCTGGACCCTCCCTCCTCCGACACGATGTCAGAGCAGGGAGGGACGGATCTGCTTAGAGTGCCGGCGCCTTTCAGATTGGGTGCATGCCCCCCTCCTCCTCCCCATACCTCCATCCAGCGCTGCCTGCTCTTTCCCTGCTGCCGGCGCCACCGTGAAAAAAACAGAGGGTGGCAGCAGCAGGGAAAGAGCAGGCAGCACTGGATGGAGGTATGGGGAGAGAGGTGGGCGCGCGCCCGAGTTGCAAGTCGCACAAGGCGCGATTGCAGTTCGATACGGCCCTGTGTGCAAACATCTTACATTTCCTCCATATAATCTAATCGGCTTTTTGATTTGGTTCAGTCTCTGATTGGATTTCTGAAAAATACCCACCCCCCTCCAAGGTGGTGGGGGGGGGCACCATCTCATTCTTCACCTCAGACAGCAGACTGCCTTGAGCTGGCCCTGAGACCATGAGTGCATGCATGCATGTGGATGCTTTAAGGCCTGCTGCAGCTCGCTCCGAGCCTTTACCGTCACTTTGAAAAATGACGAAGGGGTTGCTGTGCTGCCCACCAGGGTCTGCTGCCCTAGGCAGCTGCCTAGTGGGTGGGCTGGCCCTGTGCACACACGCTAACATATCAACACGCGCACAGACACACATGCAGTGACACACAAACATATATGCACATTCATACAAATACGCACAGTCCATAAAGATGCATAAACACACACAGAGATATGCATGCACACAAAAAAGCAGATAAACATAAAACAGAGAGATGCACACACACAAATGGGCACCACATACACAAGGCGCACATAGGCAATAGAGATACAAGCAGATGGGTTTACATTCTTACAGAGGAGTTGGAAAGAATTCCATGAGCCCTGCTCTGCATGCTTTCCCCACTTTTTACTGTTGGTGGTAGAATAAGCTCCTTCTATCAGCTAAATTACCCAATGGCAGGGCCTATGCTGAGCCAGTCCTCTAGACTAGCATTTGTGGCTTGAGAGATTCAAAAAATAAAGGACCTGATATTCAAAGGATTTGTGCTCCTAAATTTGCCTCTGAAAATGTACTAGGGCCGAGTTTACGCTCAAGTGAACTAGGACAGGCTCAAGCAACTCTGGCTTTACTCAAGTGCATGTATGGATGTATAGTCTGGCTTGTTTTTGATAAATCAGAGCTACAACTCTTGAGGTGGGGTAAGACTAGGACTGGATTAATCTAGCATAGCTGGCTTGGAGCTACTTTGTTTTTAGGAAGCCTCTTCTCCCTTCTCACCTTCTGTTTTTCCTCACTCTTGTCCCACTTCAGATTCTCTCCTTCTCTTTTCCTAGCCCAGGTGTTCTGTCCCATACTTTTCAGTGTCTCCACCTCCTCTGTAGCCACAGGTATGCTCCTTTTCCATTGGGACCCTGAAGAAGCAAAGCAGAGGGTAGAGTAATCTACAGGTCCTTACACAAACGAGAACTCCTGAGAGTTCCCCTTGATACTCTGTGGGAGGATGCTAGCAGAGGAAGAACATGATTCCAGGCCCTTAGCCAGTCCTCCTTGAGAAGAGCAGCCGTGGGAAAGAGGATTTCACAGGGACTTGAGAGATGAGCTTTTATTGGGGGGGGAGAGAAAGATTCCTTTCTCCGTTTTCTGAATGGGTCCAAACTGTGCTTGTACATAGGCAAAGCCAGGATTCCTTGGTGTCGGGTACCTTATTGTCTCTCTGCAGTGAAGAAGGAATGCATTTCTCTTCTGCCAGCAGTGAATTGAGAGCCCTTCTGGGGCAGAGAGGAGATGAAAACATTCAGATCAGTTGTAAGCATGACATTAAAGTCGAGGACCTTTCCTAAAAGTTGGGAAGATCAGATAGCTCTAGTTAAATGCAGCTACATCTGTCCTGTAATGTAGATGTCCTTTAGCTGTCAGCCTATGAAGAATTCATGGGGAAAGGTTAAGATACTGAGTTTAGATTGGCATGAAAGGGGGCATAAGCTGACACTCTCCCAGTTTACCACTGTTAATGGAAAGGCCTGTGAACACAACCCTGCCGTGCTTAGTAATTCCTGGCGTAACTGCCTGCTTGTCCACAGTGCCGAGACCAGCCCCAGCCCCTGCCCTTTACCAGTCTGAAGTTCTTGGAGATTATGTGCTGCTGCTTATAATGACATTGAAACCTGTCGCAATGCTAGGAGCCCTTCTTCTCAGCAAAGAGTTGCACTATCGCATGCCTTTTGTTTTCTGATAACTTGACAGAGCATGTCCCCCCATGCTGACAGAAGCAAGTTACTGCATGCCATTGGTGCACTTAAGTGCCTACATGCTCTTGAATTTTATGGAAAGGCACAAAACTAAACCTGTGAAGAACATAATCGTCTAACAAAATCCTGAACAATAGTACTTACGATAGACACGAGCTGTTGAGTTTGATTGACTGTAAGCTGTCGGGAAACAGAGTCGAGGCAGTATATGTAACTAGTTTCCTATGATTTGCGGAGGTTATTGAAGACTTGCTACAGCCTTTCTGAATAATTGTGCAGGTTCATTTTCATGGCAGGAACACAGTGCTGCTTTCGGAAGGACTTGTAAAGCAAGAAGCTGTACCCATTCCCTGAGCTTAACAAAGTTGAAGTCTCCTGTAACGCTGTGCTCAGAGAGACTCGTTAATGGTCTCCTGCAACTGCACCAAAGAAGAGGATGCTACATACAAGGGCGCATTTTAAAATTTTGGACCCTAGAAAAGGACCAGAGAATTGAGTGGGAGGTGGGTGCTATGGCAGCAGCCAGTTAAAAGAGCGGCAGGGCACACCCTTAAAGAAAGAAGGAGCAGGCTTCTCTTTGACACATCCATTGGCACCTTAGGCACTTGCTTATGTTGTCTGTGCCCGTGACCTTTCCACTGGGATCCAGAATTGCATTGAGGAGAACAGAGAAAAATGCATTTGTGTATGTTGGATACATGGCAACAGACCCAAAAAGGGGTTGAATTAGCACAAATTTGAAACTCGTAAGCAGTGGGCTTCAGTCCTGGCTACTGTCCATTCATGCACTTTTCATAGACGGTTATAAATCAGTCATCTTAAAAAATCTGTCTAAAAGGAATGGTATATCACATTTACTCATCCCATGCTTGGTTCAAAAATGTCTGGACTTAAGAGCCGGATGCCGCAACCATTTCTGGTTCGGCTAAGGGGAACGGACATCCTTTTGGGGTTAAGCTGATGGGCTCGCTCTGACATTGCCACCCATAAAAAGCCCTGAAAATGAAATGTATTCATTATTTTGCCTCCAACGTGTATGCGTCGCTGTGGACAGGGAGCAGGACTGCTGCAAGGATACTGGCACTCCAGACCAGCCTGTAGCCTTACCCCACCTTCCTCCTCCCCAGGATTTTGCTAATGAACTTCAACAACTGTGATTATCCCAACCCCACCCCTCCAACAACAATCCTATAAAAATGTTTAATTGGACAGAATATCTTCAAATATTAAACTTGACTTTGTATGTATGTGCGCCCGCACTCCCTGCCGGTGAAAGAACGTGCTGAGGGCTCTTTGAGTTTCTCTGGGCGTCAGGTCCTAGGGTCCTAGGCAACTGCCTAGTCTTGCCTGATGTTTGGGCTAGTTCTATGTTTTGGACAAACTGGTCCCTGCTAGGAGCTGAAATGTTGCTTTGACCTTGGTGTGTTGCAGCCAGCACTCGGGGAAGAGGGCTGGCACGTTCAGTTAAAAAAATTAGAGTTGTACTGATGCTAAAACTAACAACGTTGTTATAGAAATATAGCACCCTAAATCTGCCAGCATTTCCTCATTTTATTTACCGATTTGCATGGTTTATTGTGCAGGCTCTAACAGGATTTTTTTTTCAATTCTTCCCCATTCTCTTATTATCAAGGTTGGGCTGCTGGTATAGGAGACGTTTTTCCCCCCAAGCACATACAGCTTATGTGTAGAGAAAAATATTAGCCTTAGATTTAATAATGTTTTTCAGAGTCATGTTATTAGCCCTGCCTGTTTTTTTCAAATGAGTTACACAAGCAAGTTAGCACTGGAAACCACAAGACTGAGTTGAAACATGCCAAAGTCCCACATATGCAGAAAGTCCGCATTTGTCTTTAAATGCCTTTCAAAATTGATAAGAGTTTCACTGTTCGGCAGGAAGGCGAGTGGGTGGGCTTTAACCTTGCCACTAAAAAAAAAATCCCTCCCCATGTTCCCTCTCTCCCAGCTTCTCTGCCCCCACCCCCAAATATGTTTTCTCCCTTCCCTCTAGTCTTCCAGGGCCAGTTTAAGGATATTAGATGCCCTTCCACCTTTACCCCTCCTCCCCAATTACTCTTAGACACTGAGGTCTCTTCACCTGATATTTTGATAAACTCAACCACCATGGTTTATGGTTTATTTCATTTACTATACCGCATTTTGAGGATATGCAAAGCAGTGTACAAATTCATGATTAAATAACCCCCCCTCCCTCCCAGAAGGATAGCCTAAGCAAGCCTCAGGCATCCTACTTTAATTTTGTTATATATATATATATATATATATATGAAACATGAGTGCAATTCCCAAAAGCTAGTCTGCTTAATAGTTAAGCTGATCCACTCTCCTTCTCTAGTCCCCCATCAGCTTCTCTCCCCCTCACTCTTTCCCCTTGCCTTTTTTTTTCTCTTTCTGTTACATATTCTTTCCCTTCTCTCTGTTCTCTGACACACACATCCCCTCAGCCATCTCTTTCCCCTCATTGGCTGCCATTGCTGATATCACTGTTCCGGCCCCCACAGTCCAATCTTCTTGCTGCTTTCGTTGCCTTTGTCTACTGTCCCAGTGCATAAGGTGTCAGTCCCTGCAAACTCACCTCCCCCAGCCCATCAGCAGCTCCAGGAGTAGGGCACCGTGTTCCTCTTATTGGAGCTTGACAGACAGTCACTGGCTTCTGTCGAGGAAGTTTACATGCTTAAAAGAGGGGGAAAGGGCATCCAACTCATAATGGAATTTGTTCTGTCTCGTGCAAGACCCAAAGCTGGGTGAGGACTGAGTGCGTGTCTAAACACAGACTCCAGAAGAGTGTGTGGATTAATCACTCCTCCAACGCCCTTTCAGTTAGACAGGCCAAGGTAAACTGTACATATATCGAAGAACAGAAAGGACTGCTGCAGCCTGTAAAACAGTGGCGTTCACTCAGTCCTAGGGGGCCACCAAGGGGAGAGGTTTTCAGAAGGTCATATGCATGCAAATCTCTCGGATATCCTGAAAACGTCACATGTTGGTAGTCCTTAAGTACTGGAGTGAAAACCACAGTTCTAAAGACTGAAATTCTGCTTCCCTGTGTTATGGTCATTACTGCAGCAGCTCTATTCAGGCTGAATCAGACATTTGAACTGTTTTGGTGTTTACCTTTCATGCCAATGCCAGCTGTGCCATCGCCTGTGAGCGTAATCCTGAGCAAGTCACATGAAGGCACATTTTATAAAGGACATGCACGTGCAAACTAGGACATCCAACCGCAAAAATGGCAGGCACGTCCCAAGTTCAGGCACGATTTCACAAATGCGGACGTGCTTGATATGGACTTCTGTAGGGACGTTGATATAGTATTTAATAACATGGACAAGATTTCCCAAACACGTACAACACAGCATTGTCATTGTGACGTGTACTGAGGATAGTGTAGTGCCAACTTCTCGACATATTTCAGAAGTTTTAGTGCCGAAACGAGCACTTTTCGTGTTTGGAGCAAGTGTAAGTTTGGACCTCAGCACAGACATCCCCAAGAGTTCTAAGATTGACTGGGGACGTCTGTGTCCGTAGCTCTACCCAGAACACATTTCCATCACACCCCCTGCCTTTTGACATCTCCACAAACGGGGACATCTAAAAAAAACATTTCTGAAATCGCTCTGGGGATGTCTCCAGGATTTGAACGTCCACGTGCATGTTTGCGGATGTCCAAATCACATCTAAGCAATTTAAAATGAGCCTCTTAGGGCTAGATTTGCCAAAGTCTACAGCCATGCTAGCACACACTAATGCCATTCATACGGGTTATTAGAAAGTAGGTATATTGCATCGATAGGACCTGCGGTAAATTATGTGTGTTAGTGTACGATAGCACACTTTAAGAAAGCCAGCCAGAAAAAGAAGGACTTTATAAAACAAGCTTTAAAAAATCTGAAGCGAGCCCTGTTATTAAATGGTCATTATTCATTTATTTAAACATGCTTCTGCTCTGCATGTATGTTATGGATAAAGCAGGGGTTTTCAACCCAATCCTCAGGGCATATCTAGGCAGTCATGTTTTCAGGATAGCCGTAATGAATATGCATGAGAGAGATTTACACACAGTGCGGTGTGTGCAGATCTCTAATACATGCTACCCTGAAAACCTGACTGGTTAGGTGTGTGCCCAAGGACTGAATTGAGATAAAGTGAGGAGATGTGGGGCTGGCCAAACTACTAGGCAGACCAGGCAGTTACTTAGGGCCGCAGTTTCTGAGGGGCAGAAAAGAGCAGGACATTCAAAGCTAAACAATAGATTCTAACAGCGAGAGGGGGTGTAAGGCTTAAGGTTTACCTAGGATGCCAAGACCTTGAACCAACTCTGAGGCCAACCCTGAGGAGATGGATTATATGAGGAGTGGCTGAAAGATCTTGTGCGTAATGTACATGCTGACCATATTCTCCACTCTACACAGTAAGGCTGGTCCATTCTGTAACCTGTGATTGTCTTTATAGAAAACTGAAACGCAAGAGCTGTGCGAACCCACCAAAAATAAAATAGGTAAAAGGAGAACCAGCAGGGTAAATTCATCTGCTCATTGGTTTTCTTTGAATTTATTAAAATATCATAAGTAATTCTCTTTTTCTTTCCTCTGAAAAATCCATTACTTGGGTTATCCTTGCTGGGAGTTTGTCAGACTCCTCTATCCTTGGCATGATCAAATGAGGACTGCACTCCAACGCTCACTGGCGGTTGTGCACACACAGAGAAGCACAGCACCCCCACACACTGGCACCTCTTTCTTTTCTTTTTTTTTACTTGTATTTCTTGATCTGCTCCTTCGAGCTCCCTGCTTAATCAGGGCCCCGTTTTTAACACTTTGCTAATGACAGCATCTGGCTGCGATCCACCAGTTGGAATTCCCCCAAGAAGCCAGTATGCACGTGCTGTATTTCTAACCGTATTGCCTTCCTCTCTTCCCCTCACCCTGGGGGCACAGTTACCTTTCTTGTGGTAACTCTTTCCCGTATAAATATCCATTATCCTTATTGCTTTAACTGCACAACTCTGCCAAAATATACATGCCTCTCTCACACAGCCTCCATCCTTTCTAGGATCAGAACCTATGCAACCCGATTCCCCATGCACTACGGAGGCCTTTCCGGAAGCATACTGCATCATGCAGACCCTTTCCTGCGTGCCAGGAGGCACTCTGCTGTCTTCATCGGCATCAGCGTTTGGCATATAAGTGACGGAACCAAACTCTGAAGTACAAGTTGAACGATTTGCTCCCTTTCTTCTTTCTCTAAATAATGTTTCAGAACGCCTTCCACCGATACAATACAAAAGCAACATTGTTGAGGTTGGCACGGTCAAATAGCATGAACCAGTCAAATGTATTATCCTTATGATATATCCAGCTTTTAAAATGTTCATGCAAGGACAGGCTGGTACAGTCTCTTAATTGTACAAAATTAAAATGTTTATTTTTGGACTTAAGTTGAGCAAGTCCTCATTCTGTTTTATGCATCAAGAACACTACAAACAGTCCAGCTTAATTGGTATTTTCTGTGGTCCTTTTGCCGGCTCAGAGATAGTTAAGTTTATCCATGCAGGATTTTGTTACTAAGCAGGCAGAGCTAGCTCTAGTTCCATACCTTCTGGTCGTACTGTATTTCTTTGAATACATTTCAGCTACCTTGAAACCAACAGTTCTTCCGTCTCCAAGGAAGTTGTGATACCGCCAGTGGATGGCACACCCAGGACAAGCACAATAGCTGTTCCCTCGTTCCCTGGACTTTCTGTCTATTACAGAGTAAGCAGCTGCTGATTCAAGGTTTTCAAGCACAGAGGTTTTTCTTCTCTCTCATGGGTGATTAGTTCAACAGAAATAATGAAAAGATACATGGAATGAGCAGTTCTGTAAAGTAAGTAATGGTTTTTCTAGTAGTTCCGCTAGAAAAGCTTCTCTGTTAGCTCAATGGTAGAGTCTCTGGTTTGTAGTCGGAGCAGAGGGCTGGAAGTGTAAGTACCAAGAATGCATTAGTCGATTAGGTTGCATTGACAGTGTGTGGTATGGAATCCATACACAGGGTCATCCTCGGGACAACCCAATCGTTTAACCACAGAAGAGTTAAACCAGATGACCACCAGCAACCCATTACAGAGCAGTTAGAGTGATTGGAGTTCACAATTGGAAGGTGGAAACGCCAGGACTTGAATCCAAACTGTCACCAGTTCTTCTCTGGGACCTTGGCCAAGTTGTGATAGCTTCTGATGCCCATGTTTGCCCCACAAGAGCTGAGTAATTATAATAATAATATTATGGTTGGTCAGACTGTAAAGCACTTTGAAATGTGGCTGATTTTAATGTGTTATATGCACGCAATCGTCTTATTTGAAACATTTCTTCCCATTATGTTTATAGAGGTTGCCCTTAACACTATTGCTGTATTTATAGAGTTACAGTGCATCATTGTACGTTGAGTGAACAAGGTAAAAAGCATGTTGCAAAAGATACTTAAAATCAAGCAGATGAGTCCCTGAATCCCTACTAAAGGAGTGTGTCCATTTCAAGAGGGGGTCATACCACATGAAAGTAGTTAAGTATGCTATTTTGAGAGTTTGAAAACAGTATTGGCTAGTATCTCCTCTGAATTGCATTTTAAGAAAGCTTAATTTTCCTTGTGTTATGGCAAATGAGATTCTGACCTACACCTCCATTCCTGAAGGAAGCATGAAGTCCAAAAATATATAAATGAGATCCCAGTAGGCCATAGGAGAGAAACTTGGTTGCCTAAGGAGCACCTAAAGGAGAGGAAGAGGAGAGACAGCTGAATATCCCCTCTTGTAGGCTCTTCTGGCAGAGAAACTGGAGGTGCCGCCAGATGCCAACATGAAGAAAAGGATGAGAAAGTGGAGTTGGTGAAGGAGTCTAGCTCCAAGGTACGAAACATTAAACATGGAGGGTTCCCTTATTTACAGAGCTTAAGCATTCATCCAGGAACCACAGAAGGATATTGGGTCTCACAGACAAGATCAATTCCAGGGCTCACAGACACAGAGGGTCCGATGTTCAGCAGTGGTGGCTAGCTGCTGCCTGTGAACTGTAGACCCAGCTATTGAATGCCAGGGCCATATCTGGCCCCAGGCATTGGATATCCAGGTTGGCCAGATAGTGATGAAACTAACTGGGCAGTGGGGATATTCAGCTGCTGCCCAGTTAGCTTCTGAAGTGAAAGTTAGGCCAGCCTTTAAAGTGCCTAACTTTTGCCACGTTGCAATAACCAGGCAGTAGTTCAATATCGCCGATGCCCAGTTATCACCAGGTGCTTATGCCCCTGAAATGCCCCAGTGCTAGCTGGCTGGCATTGGTCATGCAGCATTGGCACCTTTGGATATTCAGCGGCACAGTGTTAATGCCGTTGAATTTCTTCTGCTAATCAAGTTAATTCCTTTAAATATCAAGCCCAAAGCTTTTAGGAGTTAAGATTTCCACGTATCGTATTGGCTGTAATTACACCTGAAGATTTTCACTCACCCTGTAGCACCGTATTCACCTCATATTGCATATTGATGTATTACTATCCAACCTTTTGCCTGAACCTTGGGCATTAGTTACCCCCCCTCATCAGAGAGCTCATACATGGAGATTGAATGTGAAGAGGAGAAACTCAATCCCAGCATAAAGTGCCTCCCGCCCCCAAAGAGTTTAACCAAGTTCAAAGATGGTCACACAGAGATGGTAGAGTACGGTTACCAGATGTTCCCGATTTTTGGGGATTGTCCCTGACTCCCACTTGTTTGATTTAGTGATTGGAATATGGCAGCTTTTAGCATTTCCATCTATTAGCTTTATATTTTGCACAGTACAAGGAAAACGCAGCACTGTCGATTTCTTTGTTGATTTGTCGGCTTGCTGTCATGGAATGGATTGGGGGGGGGGTGGTCAATGGCTCCTCCTTTCCTTCTCCATGCCTTGTTTCTCAAATCTGAAACTAAGGTGTCCCTCAGCACCCCCTCCCTCCTCCCATGCACGCACTTCGGATAAGTGTCCCAGACTTGCTTGCAAAATATTGGGAACCCTTATAGTAGCGTGACCTTACCCCTGATGGTTTCTAATTTAGGAAAAGGCGTAATACAGTGAGCTAAGATATAAAGAGCTAGGGATGGTGTTCTGAAAGACTTCATGCAAGGAAAAGACCACATGGCCTATCTCATCTGCCCTTCCATATCAACCACTACAACAGTCCTCTTTTTCCCCTTAGAGATCCTCTGAGTCAGGTCCCAAAAGTTCAATTTCATTTGCTCCCCTATAATGGATGAAGATCTAGAAGCACTGATTGCCCATCCAGTTACAATACTTCAAAACGCCTCAGAAGAATGACGATTCAAAGAGAAAGTATCCTGGTAGAAAGTGTCTAGAAGATCATGCAGCTAGCTTGTTCTAGACACATTTTCACACTCCAGGAATCCAATTCAGCTTTGATTAAAGAAAATATTTTCCTAGAGAGTAAACTGGGATCCCTTGAGAACTACTTGAAGATCATTCACTTTGCTAATTTTCCTCTAGTGAAACTAAACACGCCATATATAATGTTAAAAAAAATACTTTCTTGAGAATGCAAAACTCTCCCGTGGGGCTATATTACCTCCACCTTGTAAACTTGATTATATTTCACCTTTGAAATGCCAATTGAATTCGCAGGAGGGGGTCCTAGATAGGCTCAGATCTGCAGATAAGGTGGATGTTTCTGCTCTTCTTAAAACCTCACAGGAAGAAGTGGTGTTTAGAGGAACATTGGTAGCATCATTTGCACTCAGTGGATTGAGATTTAAAACTGAAGCTCCATTTTTTGGTTAATTATTGTGGATCCTGGTGTGCTAGGTGACTCAGAGTAATAGTGTTTTGGAGTTGAGGTCACAGGTGCTGGACACTGGAGTGACTTTCTTTCTTAAGTATTCTTGTAAGTGTGTTAATTTTGGGGTGATGAATCTGTCTTTTTTTCACCCCCCGATCTCTTAAGAAGGGTTTCTGATGGATACAATTTCTGAGTGATAAGGTATACCAGGGATGTCAGAGTTTTCCTGTTTGCGCAGTGTACAGCTGGCTTTATTTTCTTTCCTGTGACAACTGAGCATGTGGGTCTTTACTATGCGTAGTTGCTTGCTTTGGTCATCGGCTTCAGATCTTTTCCACTCCACGGGAATAAGTTTATAAAGGATTTTTCACATGTATATGCCACTAGGTGTGCACAAAAGACCTCTTATAAAACTACCTCTCTGTAAAAGTATGCATGATGACGACAAGAAAGTGTGTGCTTCTATGTGGCCTGGGTGAGGACATGTTTTGTGGCATAGTTTAAGTGGAGCGTGGATAGAGTTGCAAAGTATGCATTTTGGACATGTTGATGATAAAGGGCACTGGTAGCATGTGGTCAGGCTGCAAAACTAGTGCAGACGTCCACGCTAACCTCAGGGGCATGTGTGTCCGTAGCCCTGCCATCGGTACCTTGCTAACACACCATGGTAACATGGCACATAGAAACATGACGACAGAAAAAGACCACATGGCTTATCGAGTCTGTCCTTCCATATCAACCACTACAACAGTCCCCTTTCTTTCCTTTTAGATGCACCTAATGTCACCCATTGAGTTGATGTTACGTTCACCCATGCTAATGGCAACGATCATAGCGCACGTTCATCATGCCCGACGCTAACCACAATGTGCCGTCCAATGCCCACGTCTATCTCCATCCCACCTTTTCTCCACTCATCTGTGTGCTAACCTGCTGGCGTGGGATTTTTAGTATGGAGTCCCATGCCATCTTGTAGCGTGGCACGCTTACCATATGCTGAACCCCTCATGTAGTAAACACACCTCTATGTATATAAAATATATGCATGTGCGCCTGCCTAATGCCTATATGCTTCCAGGCACAAATGACGATGGCTTCCTCTTGGGTTTTGTGCTGGTATATTATAAAGACACATAGGCGCCTGTGCCCCTTTATAAAGCAGGCTTAATATGGGTGCCTTCTGGGCCTCCGCACTTAGGCGACTTGTTATAAAATTACTCTCTACGCATGCTTATATTATTTCATGGACATTTTTCCCTTTATGTTATATATGGTTTGGTTTCTCTTTTCTTTACATGATGTGATCTTTTCCTAAAACTATTCTCTATAGCTGATATTTTCTAAGTGATGAGTAAAATGTAAACTATCAAAGGGAGCGCTGCACATGTGTGTCGGAGTGCCATGTACCCATCTTCAGCAGTGCACTCAGCATTAGGCCTCTAGGTAAGACACTGCTAGTAACCACTGAACTGCAGCTTGCCGCTCTTCTTACCACGGCTAAACACAAGCATTCCACTATAGGGTCGGTGCTACCATTAAGTGAACTAGGCAGTCGCCTTGAGTGCCAATGATCTGAGGATGGCCCTTTGCTGCCTTTCTCTAGGACCTACAGTGCCAGAGGTTTCGGTAAGCGCTGCAGTGCTGTTTGTGATTCCTTCCCCTCTGATGTAGACTTCTTGTTTGCATGGGGGCAGAAGCAGCTAGACCAGCCACTTCTACCCCTATACAAAAGGAAGTCTGCATCAGAGGGAGAGGAATCACAAGCATCACACATCACACATCTTTCGGGAAGAGCCGTGCTGCTGTTTAAATTAATTGCCAGCACTGCAGGTCCCAGAGCGGGGCGGCAGGGGCACTAGGAATGAGGTTCGCCTCATGTCCTTGCACCGGCTCTGTTTTGAGAAATTAACGAATCGGATCTGGTGGCAGTCTTAACATGGTCCCCTCACCTGTAAAACTTTGGTCTGGGATTTTCTGAATTTGATGAGACAGTTTCTCTTGGGGGACAAATAATATCCGCTATTTAATTTTTAACTTAACTGATCTGCAGAATAGATTCAGTATTTGCCTCATTTTCTTCCTTGCCATAGCTTTTCTCTTCCATTGTTTTGTTTTTTTCTTTAATTCTAAGCTATGTTGAATGGATTCTGAATTTCTCTGTCAGCCACATTTTTGCCCAGTGGCTGTTTTTTTCAGTGCAATTAATCTCCTCCTCTGATAGATGGGTTCCTACTCTCTCCGTGGTTCTTGCTGTACCACCGGCTTTGCACTTGGCCTCTTACTTTCCAATTTGCATGCTAATCAAGATTCGTTTTGCTCCCCACATCTCTCTGCTGCTTTGGTGTTTACATTTAAAGAGGCAGTGAGTGCAGAAGGTTCTGGAAGGCATGTGGATGGTGAGGCAGGCGCTGTTGTAAGATGTTTGTACTTGGCATCTGGTATGGCGTGGCACTTAAAAATAAGCAAAATGTGGCATGGTACTGAAAGGGATTATAGGGTAATAACAAAAGCCAGGGAAAGGTTATTTCAAAATTGAGTTTGTCGGTATTATAGATATGTTCTTGTTGGTTCGGATGGTTGTTGTTGTTAAGTGCCGTCGAGTCGGAGTCGACTCATGGCGACCCTCTGGATAGCTATCCTAAATTGTGTTCGGTCTTCAGTCAGGCGGCTCATTGTTGACAGACTGGTACCTGTAGCTGCTGTTATTGTATTGATCCATCTCATTGCTGGCCTTCCTCTTTTGCGTTGACCTTCTATCTTGCCAAGCATAATGTCTTTCTCTAATGATCTCTCTCTTCGCATGATGTGTCCAAAGTATGAAAGTCGAAGTCTTGTCATCAGAGCTTCTAAAGAAAGCTTAGGTTCGATCTCCTCTAGTACCGACTGGTTTGTTCTTCGGGCAGTCCATGGTATACACAGTATTCGCCGCCAGCACCATAATTCAAAGGCATCAATTTTCTTCCTATCTGTCTTTTTCACTGTCCAGCTTTCACATCCATATGATGTTATTGAAAATACCATGGCCTGAACAAGTCGAATCTTTGTATGGAGAGAGACATCTCTGCTCTTGAGAATCTTATCTAGGTCTTTCATAGCCATTCTGCCAAGAGCAATGCGTCGTCTGATTTCTTGACTGCTTGTTGCTTCTTTATTGATAGTTGATCCAAGTAGGTTAAAGTTGTTCACAATTTCAATTTCTTCTCCTTCAATGATGAACCTGTTGATTATGCCAGTTGTCATGATCTTTGTCTTCTTTACATTAAGGTGCAGGCCCATTTTGAGACTATGTTCTTTGATTGTGAGAAGCAAATGTTTCAGATCATCTTCACTTTCAGCCAGTAATGTGGTATCATCAGCATAGCGAAGGTTGTTGATGAGTCTTCCACCAATCTTCACACCTCTGTTGTCTTCATACAATCCTGCTTCTCTGATGATTTGTTCTGCATATAAATTAAACAGGTAGGGGGAAAGTATGCAGCCTTGTCTTACACCTTTGCTTATTTTAAACCATTCTGTTTCTCCTTGTTCCGTTCGAACTGTTGCTTCTTGATCAATGTACAGATTGCGCAAGAGAATGATCAGGTGTTCTGGTATACCCATGCTTCTTAATGTGGCCCAGAGTTTCTCATGGTTTACACAGTCAAAAGCCTTGCTATAGTCGATAAAGCACAAATAGATATCCTTTTGGTATTCTTTAGTCTTTTCAAGGATCCATCTCACATCTGCAATGATGTCTCTCGTTCCTCGCCCTTTCCTGAACCCTGCTTGCACTTCAGGTAGTTCTTGTTCCAGGTATGGTTGTAGTCTCTTTTGAATAATCTTCAGTAGAATCTTGCTGGCATGTGGGATCAGAGCGATTGTGCGATAATTTCCACAGTCAGTTGAATCACCTTTCTTTAGTATTGGTATAAACACAGATCTTTTCCAGTCAGTTGGCCATGATGTTGTCTTCCATATTTCTTGGCAGAGCATTGTGAGTACGGTAACAGCTGCATCAGATTGCGGCCATACTTCTATGGGAATGCTATCAATGCCTGGTGCTTTGTTCTTTGATAAGGCTTTCAATGCTGCTTCAACTTCTTCTTTCATCACCAATGGTTCCCGATCATAAGGTACAGGTTGAAACGGCTGTTGGTCCACTTGATCTTTATCATATAAAAACTCTGTATATTCCTTCCACCTTTTCTTGATCTTCTCAGGATCATTCAACATAGAACCTTGAGCATCTTGTAACATTCCAATTCGAGGCTGGAACTTTTTCTTTAACTCTCGTAGCTTTAGGAAAGCCGATCTTGTTCTTCCTCTAATAGTTTCTGCTTCTATTTCCTTGCAAGTGTCATTGTAGTACTTTTCCTTGTCCTGTCTTGCTGCACGTTGGAAATCTCTGTTAAGTTCTGCGACTGTCTTTCTTTCTCCTCTGGCTTTAGCTTTTCTGCGTTTCTGGGCAATTTTCAGAGTTTCTTTCTTCCGTCATCCATTTTGGCCGTTTTTGCTTTTTCACCTTTTGTAGAGACTTCTCGCTTTCTTCCAACACAACCTTCTTGATGTCATTCCATAACTCTTCCGGAGCTCTGTCATTTGTATCTAAAGCAGCAAATCGATTTTGCAGGCAGTCTTTAAATTCCAGTGGTATATTCTCAAGGTCATATTTTGCTTCATTCATGAGTGGTTTGCTCTTTTTCAACTTTAGCTTGAGTTTGCATACTAGTAGTTGATGATCTGTACCACAGTCAGCTCCAGATTTTGTCTTTGTTGATGTTACAGAGCTTTTCCATCGTTGACTTCCACAGATGTAGTCAATTTGATTTTTATACAATCCATTGGGTGAAGTACATGTGTACAGTCGCCGCTTGTGTTGCTGGAAGAAGGTGTTTGAGATGAATAGATCATTGGTCTTGCAAAATTCTATCAATCTTTCTCCAGCTTCATTTCTGTTGCCAAGTCCATATTTTCCAACTACTTTGCCTTCTTCTTTGTTGCCAACTTTTGCATTCCAGTCACCCATGACTATCAGGATATCCTGTTTGCATGTTCTGTCAATTTCAGCTTGTACTTGTTCATAGAACTCTTCAATTTCATTCTCTTCTGCAGCTGTTGTTGGGGCATATACTTGAATTATAGTTGTGTTGATAGGTAATCCTCGTAGACGAATAGAGATTAAGCGTTCACTGACTGCATTGTATTTCATTACAGTTCTTGCAAGTTTCTTCTTTATTATAAATGCAACACCATTTCTTCTTTGTCTTTCATTTCCAGCATAGTAGACCATGTGATCATCTGATGCAAAGTGCCCCATGCCAGTCCATTTCAGTTCGCTGACACCCAACAGATCAAGTTGTACACGTTCCATTTCATTCTTGACCACCTCCAACTTTCCTTGGTTCATGCTTCGTACGTTCCATGTTCCAATGTGTAAGACATCTTTACAGCTTCTGACTCTCATTTCATGCGCAGCTACATCAGCAGTCAGACTTCCCGAGGGCTTTGATCCAACCACATCATAAATGCTGGCTTTACTCTGAAAAGTCTTCAGCTCTTCCCCAGTAGCTAGTTGAGTGCCTTCCGACCTGGGGGTCTCATCTTCCAGCACCATAGCACAATTTGTTTTGTTGTAACTATCCATTGGGTTTTCATGGCAAGATACAGAAGTAGATTGCCGGGCCTTTCTTCCGCACAGTTTAAGTTTGGTGTTGTTGCCGTTGTCACAAAAATGTGATCCTCCGCCGTCAACACTGTCCCATTCTGCTGCTGCCCAGATGGGTGGTTTGTCTTGGTCTGGGATTTTCTGAATTTGATGAGACTTTTTCTTGTTGGTTCGGATGGTAATGGAAGTAAATGCACCCTATGCGGCGGCAACGTCCCAGCACTGCCTAATAGAGAAACTGAGAGAATGACAGTAAATAAAGACCACGGGAGCATAATCAATGCATGTAATAGGTTAGAAGACCTGCTGACTGGTTAAACTGTGGTCAGCGGGATATTCAGCAGTCCTGAACCATTTAGTGCCGCTGAATATCCCCCGTACTGGGTTTGAACACCCCGATGCTAGCTGCCAAGCTTGGGGCAGCACTAGAGATTAGCCAGTCAATGGCGAATGGCTGTGTTAACTTTAGCCAGTTTAGCCATCTGGCCAACGGCTGAATATTGCTGCTGACCAGTTGGCTAACCGGGCAACCCAGATATTCAATGCCGGTGGCCGACTATCTGGGTTTAAATTAAAGTGGCAGTGACCAGCTGCTTTAAGTATGCTGGCATCCACCTCTGAAAATGCCCCTCCATGTCTGCCTGGGCTGCCCATCCATACCAACTACTAAGCCCTACAGTCCTTGCATATTAGAACTCCCAGCAGGGCCGTACCGAGAGTGAAATGCGCCCTGTGCGACTTGCACATCGGGGCGCGCGACCCCCTCCCGCACCTCCATCTAGCCACTTTATGGGGGCGGGAGAGAAGAGGCTCGCACCTGATGTGCAAGTCGCCGGCACACTAAACAGGTCTGGACCATCCCGGAGAGACCAGACCTGCTTAGTGTGCTGGCGAGAAGTCTCAAGGGGTGCATTTTGGCTCTCTGCTGCTGCCTGCCGCCGAAAAAGTGGAGGCAGCAGGCAACGGCAGAGAGCTGAAATGCGCCCCTTAAGTCTTTGCGTCCTGTGCGGCCGCACCGCTCGCACAGGGCTCGGTATGGTCCTGACTCCCAGTAATCCCAGTTTTGTGTTCTTGCAAATTCATTTCTTTCTGTACTTCTAGGATATCTATCCAGGGGAAATTTTCAAGGTGCATGCATCGCGGCTAAGACTGTTCTTAGCTTTGCGCCAAGAGTAGATGAGCAGACTAATGATTTGAACAGTGCAGGGGGAACGGAACACCTATTTTTGGTCGGAGGGACAAAGCAAAGGAAACTTCATCTTTGACACCAAGCCCTCTAGTTACTGATGCTGTGTTGGGGAAATGATTGGTGGTGACATGGCCCCAGGGGTCCCACACCATTCCTCTGCCTATGGAACAGTGGGATAAAAAACAAAGAAACCAGGGTTTGGATCCTGCTTCTCTCACCAATGATCTTTCTAACTGGGCAAATCAAGTATCCCTCTGTGGCTTCAGACACAACCTTAGATTGTAAGCTTTCGAGGAAAGGGACTTCCAACTGTCTCTGAATGTGTGTCTTGCCTTGAACTTTGCTTTGGGGAGGAGAATAATGAAATCCAATTCTGAAACTTGCTGTGGGTGAAACGTATGGGTGCCGTCCTGTCTACCTGCTTTTTCTGAGACTAGAGTTTTGCAGGAAAGTAAGCATGCTTGAAGATTTGAACACGTCCTCTACATGCATGCTTTTCCTCTTCTCCCTTCCCACAGTCGAAACATGCCCCTGGGAACATCTCCCCTCAATGTGACAAATACAAACCTGTAGCCACAGTGAGGCAGAGTAATTTTGAGAGAGCCGATTAACCTGTGGAAACCCTTTAAGCAAACTGTCCTCATAAATTCCTGGTGGGCTTTGTTTTACTGAAGTGGAGACCTGGCCTCTTGCATGTGAAATGAACCCAGGAACTGAGTTCACAAAGGCCATTGAACAATTGCGGAGGAGACAGAATTTTGGTTTGCTATCAGCCTAAGAAACTATGGTGATGGGCAGAAAATGCTGCGGATTCTTCCCTGGGCAGGAGCTTGCCTAGCATGCGCAGTACAGATCTCCGAGGATATGAATTTAAGAGGCGTATTGTACAGTTAGTGCATAACGACCACATGGTAGCATTAATGTAAGTTTATGTATCACTTGTGTATAAAACAGTCTCTAACTTTATTTATTTTATTAATTCGGTTTTTATCCTGTCCTCTCAAACTGCTCAGGACAGGTTACAAATTACAAATAACAAAACGCAGAATGACAATACCTCATCAAAGCACATAAAATATATTCTTCATAAAATTAAAAAAAAAGACAGGGCAATTGATTTCCACAATCCCACAATGTTCATCATGTCACAAGAAAAAGGTATGTTTTTATCGCCTTCCGAAAATATAACAGATTGTCCAAAGAATGGTAAATTTTTGGTATTCCATTCCACTGTAATAGCAGAGTGCATGAATAAGCATTATGACATCACATTCAAGATGAACATGTTTGCAAGAGGGAATCACTAGCAAACAATCTAATTGAGACCTCAAAATACGGACTGGGGTATACTTCTCAATCTGTAACCAATGAAGTAAATTTAAATAAGGAGACACATGATTTCTAGGCCTGAAATCAAAATCAACCTCACAGAGGCATTCTGTATCTGGTGATCACTTTTTTATTTCGCAGTCAATCCATAAAATAGAGAGTTACAATAATCAAGCCTTGATGTTATAAATGCAAATACAAGTTGTAACATCTCAGATTGCAAAAAACCCCACAAATGTTATATAATTGTTACAAATAATAAAAACAGGTCTTAATAGTTTGGGATACCTGACCATCAAGAGAAAGATTGCCGTCAATAATTCCCAAACTGCGAACCTGACTCTTAATCTGAAGCTAGATACTCCCTCCCAAGAAACTTTTGGGGTAGGAGAGGAGCTGTTGCAATGAATCCACAATACCTCAGTTTTTGAAGGATTAATCTGCAATTTATTCTGTACCATCCATTGTTTAATCATATCCAAACAAGACAGCAATCTGGTAATTCCAGAGGCTCGATCTGTGCCCAAGGGGACATAAAGTTGAATAACATCAGCATAAGAATGTACCCGAACCCCTTGGGTGGAAATCGCATCAATTACAGGTTTGCTATAGATGTTCAAAAGAAGAGGTGATAACAAAGCCCCTTGTGGAACACCATATTTCAACGGCCTAGGTTTAGAGATCATGTTTCCCACTACTACATATTGACGCCTATCAGTATCGACTGGCTGGTTACTAATAAATGGTCACTTTGTACATATGAGATCTATGTGACATTAGATAATCACTTTCTCACCCTATGGCTCAGAATTATTTGTAAAACTCTGTTCCTTCACAAAACTCAAAAGCTATACAAAAGTGGCTTTTCTTCTATATCATATAAAAAGATAGATGCTAACAAAGCAATGAATACTGGAGGAGAGCCCACCACCTCTCCAAACCTAATGTCCACACATTGGTGTCAAGTCAAAATAAACTATGAACTATTTAAGGACTAGAAATCCCAGCAATCTCAGGCCGGAGAGACTGGGATTTCTAGTCCTATAGGTACTCTTTGTGGTCTTGGGCAAGCCACTTAACCCTCCATTGCCCATGTTCCCTGTAAGTATTAGCGTATGTGTGTCATATCCCCTCATGTTAAATGTATCTCCCAATTGACCGCTTTGACCCGGTGAAAAGCGGGATATAAATACAGCTAAATAAATAAATAAATAAAATGGCTCAGTTTTCCAAATGCCATACGTCAACCTTGTTCCTGCTTCTATCATTCTGGAGATGGAGACCTGGAAATACTTAATTATGGAACACACTGAGATTCTGGCTGTATGAAAAGTGACACATAAATATAAATGATCCTGTGTGGTTTTCCCTCCAGTCACTTTGTTCCATGATTGGATACAGCAGCAGATACATCTGAATATGAACAAATGGACAATCTCAGTGCCTATGTTATAGAACTTAATGTGGGGTTAGGGACCCACGTCCTACAGTTTTTCATTTTCCATGTCTCTGAGGAAAAAGGTTGGGGCTATTTTTGAAAGCCCACAAGGGGCACATCCAGATAAGGGCTCTGAGAGTGATATTCAGCAGCACTATCTGAATAGCGCCACTGGTTATCTCCACAGACTGCCCTAGCACTATCTGGTTAATGCAGGGGTGGTCTATGGGTGAAGCTAGGGTGATGTGACCACTATCCAGATAAGTACTGATCTTATCCAGAGCGTCGTAATTTTCAGCCAACCTTATCTGGATAGCTTAGCCCTTCTCAAGAGATTCCATAGTGTCTTCCTTTCTGCAATAATATACAAGTTGGAAGCACTATTGTGTATTTAATTTCTCTTAAATAGTTCATAGTTTATTTTGACTTGACACCAATGTGTGGACATTAGGTTTGGAGAGGTGGTGGGCTCTCCTCCAGTATTCATTGCTTTGTTAGCATCTATCTTTTTATATGATATAGAAGAAAAGCCACTTTTGTATAGCTTTTGAGTTTTGCGAAGGAACGGAGTTTTACAAATAATTCTGAGACCCGGACTTTGCTCACCTTATGTCTTAGTCAACAGGGGCCGAGGCTGATGGTGCTGAGGCCATGAGCTGAGCGTCATAGAAAGACTGAGCTCTAGATGCACGTGTTGGATTTTACTTTCTCTTATGGATCAAGAGAGGGCATTTAATAGAGCTGCCTCTTTCGTGGTGTCTCCGTTTCATTTCTTGCCACAGGGCGGAGGTTTACAAAGCACCTTTTCTTGGAAGTACCATTGGAAATTTAAGAACTGTGAAAAGTTTTTCAAAATGCCCCTTTACTTCTAAATAAATGTATAAAGAAGACAGTTGTCAGGAGGGGACCTTCCTTCTACCAAGATTTGGCATTTTCAATGATTGCATAGAAACCAGAGCTTCTGCTTTGCTTCCAGAAGCGCAGACTTCACTAACGGGCTGGCTGATGTGTCACATGCTGTAGCTTTCTCATGTGATATTTATTTATTTATTTATTTATTTAACATCTTTATATACCGCTCTATTTATAATCAGCGCGGTTTACATAGAACAAGAAAACATCAGATAAGGTACATGTTATCTGTTTTTTACATAGAACAAGGAACAAAAACTTGGATAACCGGGGCAATTATTTGTGTCTTCATGCAGATACACCTGCCTCGCATAGCTTTCTCTGAGCTTGCATAGTACTCAGGTATCAATTAGCATTCTTGTATTGTGTACTACATGGCATAAGTCACGCAAGGATGTTACACCTCCTTGCATCCAGATGTCTAGTGTGGTTATCTCAGGAACAGTCCCTTCAAGTAACTGCTGGCATTCTCCCTTCACAGACTTGTTTCAGACACACTTTGCTCATGCAGTGCTTATATGCAGGGCTATACTCCCTTCAGTTTCTTATGAAGATCTTTTTTCTATTACATTGATTGCATCATGACATCTTGAAATGGTGCCACTCAACTAAGGGAGGTGACATTCATTGCATATAACGATCAGTCATTTTAGTGTCCACCAGAACATTTGCTTTAGCCCCATGTGCGCAAGGCTGTCTAATATTTGGCATGTAACATATGGCTACCAGATTTTTGCAGGCAAGTCTTGGATACTTGTTATTTGAAGTGGGGGGGGGGAGTCATTACCCTGCTCCCCATCCATCTCAAAACACCAACAATATCATTTCCAAATGGACAAATTGACAAGAGAAATAAAAATAGTGATGCATGTCCCCCATACTGTGCCAAATCTAAAAGATCATGGATTTAAATTCTAAGAACTGGCATATTCCAATCACTAACGTTGAAAAAAAAATGTTTTTTCTGCTCTCTCTGTCCCCATTGCTGGAATCAGGGACAAGAGGCTGCTAAAAAGAGAGAGAAGTCAGGGGCACAGCTCGAAAATCGGGGACATTTGATAACCTGAATGTAACGTTCTAATAACACTGTGCCGCCATTGTTAAATTGTGTAATAGAATGAAGTTGTTTCTCCCGAGTAATATCCAGTGGAATGCTAATGACGGCTCATAAGGCCACACCTTTCATTAGCAACCTGAAATTAGGAATCAAGCAGATGAGTCACAGTATTCTTGACTCTAACTGACTGAAAAATAAATGCTTGGTAAACATATTCTAAATCTGAATTAATATGGTCACCTCCTTCCCAAAGGACCTCTATAGGTACTGAGTATATGATATTCTAAAAGGACAAACTACCTGGGGATTTTATTATCATTCATAGTTGCCAGTCATGCTACACCAAGATGGGCGTAATTTTGAAACAAGTCACCGATGTGTGAAATGGATGTTTATTTTTAGCCTATTTATAGAGACACATAGGCGCTTATGTGTGTTATAAAATACCAGAGGCAAAATCACAGCTAGACTGAAGCTGCAGACATGTATGCCTACCGGGAAGCAAGTGTAAATATTGCTAATTAGGTATGCATGTATGTGAATATTTGATAAAATATGTGCATAAATCTTGACTCCACACAAACTCCACCCCAGAACTCGCCTCCATCCACATGGCATAAAAGTATTCACCGCATTGGCTGCGTATGCATGTTTACCCCAGGGGTTACACGCATTAAAGTATATGTGGTGACCGGAAGGCGTGATCCAGGGACCCAGGATATTACTGCTTGACCCAATACAAGCATTGTGGAACCTGTGTCTTTTAGGGAAACTGCTGGGTACTTGTGACCTAGATTGGCCACTGTTGGAAACAGGATACTGGGCTTGATGAACCTTGGTCTGATCCAGTATGGCATATCTTATGTTCACCCTTAGGGCAATTTTATAAAAGCCCTGTTACACATGCAAAGAGTTTATAAAATTTCCCCCCACTTGCATGAATTCCCTGGAATAGAGTCTGTATTTTCACACTGGGGGAGGAAGGTGACTCCATTAGCCTACAATATGTGCAAAGTATAGCATTTACTAGAGCAGCAGAGTTCGATGAGACACAACTATCGGCATGCTTTGAATGTTGCCACCAAAAACCATCTACTTATGATTTAGAAATGCCAGGTGTTCTTAAATGACTCAAGTCAAATATTAGATCTTTTCCATTATACTTAAAACCCTACTTAATGACACAAAATGAGGTTGTAACACATGGTAGTATATTATTTCCTCTTTGGCCACGTCATTTACAAAAGGCTTATTCATATTACCCAAGGCAAACCAACGAGAACCTTATTTTCAGGAAAGCAGAGTCATGGAAAATCTGCTCATTAACCTGTTTCCAAATCATTGCGAAATACCGATGTAATAGCAATACATATCCTGCTTTCTGGATTTCTCTTCCAAGGAGGCCTGATAACGCTCCCTCTTTATTTGGTTAAAAAAAATCAGCAGTTTATTATATTCCTTAGTTCTAACACATTTCAATAGAAGGTTACGATAACTCCCTCTTGCCCAATCCGATTTTGCCCTTAGGAGACTTGAAATGTTGTTGCATGCACTTTGGTCTTAACAGCAGCACCGTAGTTTGGGAAATTTTAATGCTGGAAAGTCTTGCTTCACACACATAGTAATTGTACTGTATGTTGTTCTGTGTTATTCAGCCACCACAAAGATAAGATAATTAACAAAAACACTATTTACTGAATTTTACTTGCAAATTATTTCAATTGAGGTACAGTAAGCAGTTTGTATCACGTAAGGCCAACTTTGAAAATGTTTTTATTTAAAAAAAATATGTATTTCTTTTTTGTTGTTGTCCATAATGATTTTCTAATAGAACTTTAATTTAAGCGCAAACTTTGTTCTCAGAATTCGAAACAGCTTTTTGTTCATCCAGATGAATGTACTCGCTGGCTTAATAACACTTTCTAGACCAGGGTTTCCCAGACCTGTTCTGATGACCCCACACCCAGTCAGGTTGTCAATTTATTCACAATGGGGTCTATTTGTCCGCCATTCCCGTCCCCACCAAGTCTCCCTATACGGGAGGTTAGACGGGAACAGGAAAGGGGTGGTGCGGAGGTGGAGTTAGGGTGGGCAGTGGGCGGTCTGTGGCTCTGGACATACAGGGCCGATTCTGATGTTGGCCCTGTACGTCCGGGGCCGGAAGAGTAGACGGGGAACTTATTCCACTTCTGAGTTGGATTAAGATCCCCTAGACAGCGGGAGACAGCAGGTCCGGGGCCTGTCAAAGGGTGGAGGGGGCACAGGAGATTCCCTGCAGTCCGACCCTGGTCTTGGGAGGCCAGATCGGGAGTTGCAGGGGCAGCTCAAGGCAATCTGCTGCCTGAGACGAAGGATGAGATGGCTTCCCCCTGCCCCCCCTGTAGTGTGGGTGGGGGTGCTTTCTCAAAACTCCAGTCAGTGACTGAACCAAACCAAAAAGCCAATTAGATAATATGGAGGAAATGCAAGATGATGCACTCCAAGGAACTAAAAGAATGAGCAATAACCACAGCACACTTTATAAAACTAAATTATAACTCATTTTTATTTTGTTATAAACTGCATTATGGTTCTTGCTTTTTCTTTTTGAACATATATATTACATCCACAGAACCCCCTCCCTCAACAGTGGGTGCAGAGCAGAACTAGGACATTCACCCACAGAACTCAATATCTTAAAAAAAAAATCTGATTCTGATCATTTCACTAACAAATATTCTCCAGTACCAGTCATATTGGGAACTAATATAAAACCCTACAAAAGTCACCAAAGATCTACAAGGCCAAATCTACTATACCATTACCAGCATAAACTTCCAAAACTCATACAAGGTGCCTACCCAGAAAAACGCAGCACTATAACTACTGCAGCAAGCCTTAGAACATTTAACACCTATTTGAAAAGCTGAACAAGGCAAATTACTATAGTACAGATCCCTGCGTACAAACTCCATGTTAACAGAACAAATGGCCTCAGTCACACACTCAGAACACAGACTCTCACCGAGTACATAATAAGTGATCACAACCTAAAGTACATAATAAGAACATAAGATATGCCATACTGGGTCAGACCAAGGTCCATCAAGCCCAGTATCCTTTTTCCAACAGTGGCCAATCTAGGTCATACGTACCTAGCAGTTTCCCAAAATGACACAGGTTCCACAATGCTTGTATTGGGTCAAGCACTGATATCCTGGGCACTGTTCCCTCTAAGCTGTGCGCGTGTGCGCGCGCACACACCTCGCCAAGCGAGCGCACATACTTTACAACAGAGCGCACAAAAATTACGGTTCTGATTCTGATAGGAAACAACACACACGTCTTAAAATTTAAAAGTTGTTGTGTATTTACGGTTTTCACAAGTTCTACAATATTTTCTAGTGCAATCAATGTGGTGTACATACTGTATTCTGACGTGTAGTCAAATTTTAAAGTATATAACTCCGAGTGTCGTTATGTGGCGCACAAAAATGTAACTTTCCTTCAAAAGCTGCACAGCTGATATTTTATGCGCACACAGCCTACAGAAAATTAGAGGGAACATTGATCCTGGGTCCCTTTTTAATAATGGTTTATGGACCTTTCCTCCAGGAACTTGTCCAAACCTTTTTTTAAACCCAGCTACACTAACAGCCTTTACTACATCCTCTGGTAACAAATTCCAGAGTTTGATTACACTTTGAGTGAAAAAATATTTTCTCTTATTTGTCTTAAATAGTTTACCCTGTAGCTTCATTGCATGTCCTAGTCTTTCTATATTCTGATAACGTAAACAATCAATCTACGTTTACCCGTTCATTCATTAATTTATAGACTTCTATCATATCTTCCCTCAGCCGTCTCTTTTCCAGGTTGAAGAGCCCTAACCTTTTCAGCCTCTCTTCATAGGAGTAGCCTTCCATCCCCTTTACCATTTTGGTGGCTCTTCTCTGTACCTTTTCTAATAAGGCTATATCCTTTTTAAGATACGGCGACCAGAATTGCACACAATATTCAAGGTGTGGTCGCACCATGGAACGATACAGAGGCATTATAATATCCTTTGTTTTATTTTCCATTCCTTTCCTTATGATACCTAGCATTCTATTTAGACAAAAATTAAACTGAAACCCCAAGAAGCTAAAGTCTGCATGCAGTGCAACACCAGATAAAGAGATGCAGTTCCCCATAGTGTGTAAACTATAAGGATAGCACAAACTCCAATCACTAAATTTGAAAATAAAATTATTTTTTCTACCTTTGTTGTCTGACCATTTTATTCTCTGGTTATGCTGGTCCTGATCCGAGACTTCTGCTTTCCTGTCTTCTCTTAGCACTCTATCTGCTATTTCTTGTCTCTTCTGCTTTCTTCACTTTCTTCCATCAGCCTGTTTCCAGTCCCAGTAACCCTCCCCACTTGTCAGCTCCCTTAGAGTCCCAGTGCCTCCTCCCTGCCAGCCACCTCCTCATTACCCAGTTACCTACCAGTCCCATCCCCAAGTGTCAGCTCCCTTCCAGTCCCCATCCAGTACCATCCCCAGGTGTCAGCTCCCTTTCATCCCCCTCTTTCCCCCATGTCATTTCCCTTCCAGCTATCTCCTTCTTCTCTGTCAGTTCCCTTCCAGAGCTCTTTCCCCCACTCAGCTCTCTTTCAGCCCTCTCTTTCCCCCTCTGTCAGCTCCGTTCCATGCCCTTTCCTTCCCTCTGTCAACCCTGTTCTGCTCTCCCTCCTTCCCCCCTCTGTAACTCTGTTCCGCTCCCTCTCCTTCCCCCCCCCCCATGTAGTTCCATCCCGCTCCCTCTCCTTCCCCACTGTGTAGCTCATTCCGCTCCCTCTCCTGCCGCCCATGTAGCTCCGTTCCACTCCCCCTCCTTCCCCCCTGTGTAGCTCCATTCCGCTCCCTCTCCTGCCACCTTTGTCTCTGTTGTGCTCCTTCCCCTTCCTCTGCGGCTGCGATAGTGTAATTTAAAATGAAAGGTGACCGGTGCGGAGCCTCCCGGCCCTATGGAACCCCCTGCTGCTGCGTCCCACCCCCAAAGGGAAGTGACGCTAGAGTGGGACGCAGCAGCAGGGGTTCCATAGGGCCGGGAGGCTCCGCACCGGTTCCTTTCATTTTAAATTACTGCTATCGTAGCTGAAGCAGCTTGTTCACATTTCTTTTTTAAACTGAAGGTGGAGTGAGGCGGCTGTTTTGGGCATTTTTATTTATTTATTTATTTATTTTATTTAGCTGTATTTATATCCTGCTTTTCACCGGGTCAAAGCGGTCAATTGGGAGATACATTTAACACGAGGGGATATGACACACATACGCTAATACGTACAGGGAACATGGGCAATGGAGGGTTAAGTGGCTTGCCACCCCCAAAGGTTTGCTGCCTGAAGCCACCACCTCACTCTGCCTCTAAAACCGCCCCTGGGGGGTCGGGCTGCGGGAATGAATGAAGCAGTCAGCGGCTGGGGATTGCAGCTCCTGAGCCTTGACTGAGTTAGCCGGGCAGAGGCCTGTATGTGCAGGCTGACCGGAATCTGGTCCCATCCTGCACATACAGGCCTAGACTGGATTCTGATGCTGTGGGCTAGACGTGCCCCGCGGGATCAGAATCCCATCTATCTCTGTGCATCCGGTTCTGATGCACAGCGGGCCAGGACATCCCATTTAGAATAGGTCTCAATAAGTATACATGAGATACACTACTTACACAGAAAACAACTGTATGCAGATTTATCTCATGCATATTCATTGTGGATATCCTGAAAACCTGACTGTCCATAGTCACCAAAAAAAGTTTGGGAAACCCTATTTTAGACTTAGATAATGCTCTGTTACCAGTCATGGAATATTGTTGTCAGGGGTGTGCAAGCAAAAAAAATCTCATTCTGTTTAATTTCCTGTGTCGTTTGCAGATTTGTTTAGTTTGATATCATTTTGTTTTAATACATTTTCATTTCAGGGCATTTTTGTTCATTAAAGAAGAGGCCTTCGCCACTACCCAAACACAAAATATAGTTGAAAGATTACTAGAGGTTTCAAGCCAAAAAAATAATTTGTTCCTCACTTTTGTTGACAGTTCTGTTTTACCCTGCTGTCATCACAGGCTGGCTTTGAACCAGTGACCCTTAAAGTGGAAGGCAGATGTCTTGCAGGAAATCTATTGTGTTTCCAGGGGAGCTAGCTCTAGTCAGCTCGCTCTTAACTGTGTCTTGTATTTCTGATGCTCTTCATTCTTGTGTCCTAATTGGCCCAAGGTTTGTCTGGTCTGGAGCTCTATGGAAGACAAAGTGAAGAGCAGGCTGGCTAAAGTTAGTTCTTCCTGTAGATAAAATATCTTTCTGCAAGACACCTTCCTTCCAATCTAAGCCTCCCTGGTTTGAGGCCAGCCTGTAACGACATTGCAACCCTCCGCCCCTCTGAATTTCAGGATTTTTTTCATGTGTTTAGATTAAAATCAACATAGAGAATGTCATTGATATTTCCCTAGTTTCAAATGAATGTACATCCCTAATTGTTATAACATTATAGGGGTCAGCAACAAGAGAAAAATACTGTAGATCATTACTGCGATCTAAGGCTTATCCTGGGGAATTGAGTGGGGTTTACTTGATTGGTAGTATCTCCTTTCCTCTGCCATTGTCCCCAAATCTATAAAAATTGCTTTAAATTTACCATAATCCCTGCATTGGTTGACAGAGATGTCCCCTATAGTGGCCTTTTCCCGCTCTTTCATGCAAAGATGACTAAAATTAAACACACTGTAATGCTAAGCACCTTATCTAGATTATTGTAAATGTAGCCCTCCTGAATTAAAGGACCGTCTCTATAAGAGGAAAATGCTTTCTGCCTAACTTGTACACACTTATTCCAAAGACAAGCAAATGGTTGTATACTTCCAGCTTAGAGTAATTCCCCTAATGAACTGGTAGCCTGACTTCAACTACGGTCCCTACTGGAAAAGTGATCTTTGCACTAACGTGTTGGTTGATGACCATATTGCAAATAACTGGTGTGCATGGGGAATTGAAAGCTATCTGAGCTGGCAGATACCACAATGGAGGATATGGCATGGAACATGCATATAACAGGCTGGTTTCCTTCTTCCTCAGGTTCCTTGGACAGACTTGTAAAGAGGTTTGAAGCAGAGGGAGGTAGTCACTACACAACGCTACTGCTAAGCAAGGATGGAGAAACACTGTATCTGGGGGCCCGGGAGGCTCTCTTTGCACTTAACAGTACAAGTTTGCAGCCCGATCAACATCAGTCCAGTGTAAGTTTCAAGGATCTCATTCTTCCCGGCCTTTCCATCTGTCTCTGATTTCATTACTCAGGTTATTTCATGGATGTGTAGCATAATGTATGTTTCATTTGTTCCTTTCTGAGTAAGTGTGTGGGGATATGTATATATTGTGTGTGTACATATATGCATTTACTTCTGTTTTAGTCTATTGCAGTGATTGTCAACCCCAGTCCTCTGGACACACCTAGCAGTCGGTTTTCGGGATAATCACAATGAATATGCATGAGCTGTATTTGCATGCACTGCCTCCCTTGTATGCAAGTTTCCTTCATGCATATTCATTGTGGTTAACCTGAAAACATGATTAGCTAGGTATGTCCAGAGTACCGGGTTGAGAACCCCTGGTCTATCATGATGTTTTGTTAAAAAAGAATGATGGTCTTGTACTGAATATAAATAGAGGGAAGGACACCACAAGTAGAATTTCAAAACAGGGCACCTATGTGAAATGTCCAAAAAAATGCCTATTTTATGCCTATGCTATAAAGGCAATACCCAAAAACCTCAACCAAGGAAATCCAGAAAAACCTCATGCAATTTAAATAAAGATTCATTGGACCCCTTATCCTACATGATCCACCAGTACATTCCAGGCAGAGCCGAGTATCAGTGGCCCAATTTTTTTATTAGATGTAGAAATCATCCCCACATTCAAACAACATATTAGAGAGGAATTATTGCTTACTTTCCAATGCTGTAGCGATGAACTCAGTGGGGACCTTTAAGAGAGAAGCTCTCGGGATTATCCCCA
Organism: Ichthyophis bannanicus; assembly: GCA_033557465.1. Lineage (NCBI taxonomy): Eukaryota > Metazoa > Chordata > Amphibia > Gymnophiona > Ichthyophiidae > Ichthyophis > Ichthyophis bannanicus. Next base: position 207,832,640 of record CM066043.1, on the reverse strand, counting down.
GTAGAACCCAGATTCTCTTGTACACCTGCTCTGAAGGAATACACATGTACATGTATTCTGTCCTTGTACATGTGGGGCCCGATATTCAGAGAGATTAATGCGGTTAGCAGACCTCGGGCTGGGAAATCTTTGGTTGTTTCTGCCGCATGCCCTGATGCTGACCAGTTAGCATGGAGGCATTCCGGGACCGGCACATGGCAACAACCAGGTAGCGGCAATATCAAGCCACTGTCTAGTTATCACGAAGTGGTGAAAGTCAGGCGCAGCAAAAGCCGGTCTAACGTTTGCCACTGAAGCTAACTGGGCAACAACTGAATATCACCGCTGCCCAGTTAGCTTCACAGCAATTCAGGGAACCTGGATATTCAATGTTCGGTGGTGGTGGCCAACCACTGATGCTGCTGAATACCAGACCCAAGGTAAAATACACGAGTGGAGGAGGAAGTGGTTAGAGCACTGGCTTGGTAACCACAAGACCAGGGTTTGATTCCAATTTGCACTCCTTGTGGCCTTGGCTGTCACTTAACCCTCCACTGACTCAGGCCTAGCAATCTACTTCTGGTCACACTGCCAAGAAAACCCAGGAGCTGTTGGGTCGCCAAGGGTCAGCATTGACTTGAAGACACACATGTGTACATTGCAACTCTACTGAAACTATGCTCCTGGGAATGCCTGCACTTAATTTGCATAAAAGTAGGCATGCACCCCTGCAAATTTTATAATAGTCATTTTCCACATGTAAAACATGCTTTATGAGTGTGGACAGCACTTTATAAAATTACCCCCAAGGTAGGTAAATAATAGTACAGATTCATGGCCAGATGTGGATCATGCTCTATATCAGTGATGGCTAACCTTTTTGAGCCCGAGTGCCCAAACTGCCGCACAAAACCAAAGAATTTCCTCAAAGTGCCAGCACGTCAATTTGCATAAATATTTGCATAATGCTAACATACACTAACTTTTAGTAAACATGTCTCTTAATGAGTGTATGGATAAAGACAGACTAAAAGATTTCTACATTACTATAATCCAGTGCCAACCGCCAGGCACATTAGGAACTACTACAAACACTGCCCATTTAGAACCAATAGCAAACCCGCCGTATCCTAACAGCACTACCAGGACTCACAAAGCACCATACTCTACCTATCAAAAGGCAACACTGCAAATATTAAACCAATACATTTCAGACAATAACAATACATGACCTACTGGGGAAAGAGAACAAGTGGCAATGTCAAAAGGAATTACATAAACAGAATACCTCAGCTCAGTTGCAATTGCTCCAGCCACTTTCTTCTGGTTTCTCTTCATGTTTTCTGCTAACTCTCCATCATCTGCTGTCCATTTGTCCTTTCTTCTCTCTTCTAGTTTTTTTTTTTTTCCATTCTCTCTCTCTACATCCGCTTTAACATACTAATCTTTCTCCTTTTGCTCTTTCCTCATTCCTATTTCATCCACTCAAATTTTACCCCTCCATCCTCAATCCCCACTTACTCTCCCAATACCCGGCCAATTGTAGATTTTTTATCCCTCCCACACAAAATATTTTTCCCCTCTCCATTTTACTCTCCCAGCCCCATCCCATTCTAATCCTCCCCCAACATCAGCTCCCTTCTAGTTCCAGCCTCACCCAGCATCCATTCCCTTCTAGTCCCTGCATCAGCCCATTTCCAGTCCTAGCAACCCCCCAACCCAATACCAGTCCTAGCCCCCCCCATCAACTCACTTCCAGCCCTAAACCCCCATCACCCCATTTCCAGACAGCCCCCATCAGCCCACAGCCCATTAGCAGTCCTACCCCTCCAGCCCATTAGCAGTCCTACCCCCCCCGCCCGCCCGCCCCCGCCCATTAGCAGTCCTAACCCCCCCAGCCCATTAGCAGTCCTAACCCCCCCCCCCCCATTAGCAGTCCTTACCCCCCCCCTCCTGCCCATTTGCTGTTCTATCCCCCACCACTCCTGCACATTAGCATTCCTAACCCCCCGCCCGCCCGCCCATTAGCAGTCCTAACCCCCCCAGCCCATTAGCAGTCCTAAACCCCCCCCCACCCTGCCCATTAGCAGTCCTAACACCCCCCCTCCTGCCCATTAGCAGTCCTAACACCCCCCTCCTCCTGCCCATTAGCAGTCCTAACCCCCCCCCCTCCTGCCCATTAGCAGTCCTAACCCCCCCCCCCTGCCCATTAGCAGTCCTAACCCTCCCCCCCCTGCCCATTAGCAGTCCTAACAAACCCCCCTCCTGCCCATTAGCAGTCCTAACACCCCCCCTCCTCCTGCCCATTAGCAGTCCTAACCCCCCCCCCCCTCCTGCCCATTAGCAGTCCTAACCCCCCCGCCCGCCCGCCCGCCCATTAGCAGTCCTAACCCCCCCAGCCCATTAGCAGTCCTAAACCCCCCCCCCCGCCCCGCCCCGCCCATTAGCAGTCCTAACACCCCCCTCCTGCCCATTAGCAGTCCTAACACCCCCCCTCCTCCTGCCCATTAGCAGTCCTAACCCCCCCCTCCTGCCCATTAGCAGTCCTAACCCCCCCTCCTGCCCATTAGCAGTCCTAACCCTCCCCCCCCTGCCCATTAGCAGTCCTAACCCCCCCCTCCTGCCCATTAGCAGTCCTAACCCTCCCCCCCCTGCCCATTAGCAGTCCTACCCCCCCCCCTCCTGCCCATTAGCAGTCCTAACCCCCCCTCCTGCCCATTAGCAGTCCTAACCCCCCCCCTCCTGCCCATTAGCAGTCCTAAACCCCCCCCCTGCCCATTAGCAGTCCTAACCCCCCCCCTCCTGCCCATTAGCAGTCCTAAACCCCCCCCTCCTCCTGCCCATTAGCAGTCCTAACCCCCCCCCCCCCCCCCCCCGGCAAATTTTTTAAAAAAAAAAGCAGGCTCTGGCTGCTGCCGCGGCAGATTACATGTCCCGCGGGGCCCCCTCCGCCCGCTAAGCCCCTCTGCAAGGGCTTTCAGATTCGCGAGGGAGAGCGTCTCCCTCGCGTCTCTGTTAAGCCCGCAGGGGCTAATGGGAAATTTCCCATCAGTCCCTTGCGTCTAAAGGGGCTGATGGGAAATTTCCCATTAGCCCCTGCGGGCTTAACAGAGACGCGAGGGTGACGCTCTCCCTCGCGAATCTGAAAGCTCTTGCAGAGGGGCTTAGCGGGCGAGGGGGCCCCGCGGGACGCTGCATTCTGCCCTTGCCGCGTCCGCGGCAGCAGTCAGAGACAGCTTTTTTCTTTTTTTTGCGGACCTATTGCCCGCGTGCCAGCTGCAAGGCCTTCGCGTGCCACAGCTGGCACGCGTGCCATAGGTTCGCCATCGCTGCTCTATATAAAGGCTAATTGCAGGAAACACGAATGGTTAAAAAAAGGCATTTCCACACTTCCTGGTGCACCGTCCAGGCCTAGAAATCTCGTCTGACTCAGAGTCGGGCTGGGAGACTGACGAGTCACTTGACACCATCTTACACAGGGATGTCGCCTCTGAACCGTCTCCCCCTCAGGAGCACCAGAGGTCCCCGCCTGAAGACCTTGCATTCCTCAACTTTGTCCAGGGCATGTCAAAAGCCCTGGCCTTTATGGAGGAACCGGAGCGCAAGCCTCGTGCTGAGGACTTGGACATCCTCCAGTATGAGGCCCTTCCGAGGGAGGTACTGACAGTGCCGATTTCCCCCCCCCCCCCCCAATCATGGAGCGCTTGCTGTTCAGGATGTGGGAGAGCCCAGTAACTCAATTCCCAGTATCGAGTTGGCAAGAGCCCAGGCTTTACGAAGCCACACTTGCCTCACAACTCCATGATGGTGGAGTCGGCCTCGTATCGAATAAAGAGTCAGAAAATGCACTCCTCGGTGCCCCCTGGTAGGGAGGCTTACACCATGGGCGTGTTTGGCAGAAAGTGCTGTCAGGGCTCAGTGCTCGCAGCCCACATCCAAGCTTACCAGCTATACATGGGCATGTAGCTGAGGGACCTGACAAAGCTTGCCAGGTTATCAACTGGGCTGGCAGGTGAATCTCTCAAGCACTTCTGGACCCTTGTCTCCTCGGTCAAGGAATGCTTCAAACTCCACACTCAAGCGGCCTATGACGGCTTCGAATCTGTGGCTCGTGTAGCTGCGGTGGGCATTAGTACCCACCGCCTGGCTTGGCTACAGTCCTTGGATTTGGAACAATGGATACAGGATAAACTGGCCGATGTCCCCTGCCAAGGAGAGAACCTCTTTGACAAATCCATGACAGACAAGGCAGCTGAGTTGGAGTCAGAGTTTTGATCAGGACTAGGCTGTCCTGGAAGACTGCTGACCCTTCCCACTAGAAGGCTTTGGAGAAAAAGCCCTTCCACCCAAAGGTGAAAAAGGTCAGAAATTGGGGGTATTTTCCATAAGCCTATCAGGCTCCCCAACAGGGTCATCAGGCCAAGGGCCAGGGGCATGACCTCCATAAGCAGAAAGCCCCCAAGCTCCAAACAGCACCCCAACCACAGCTTGGGGAAAACATTTGACTTCTTGAGCATAACCCCCTGGGGACCGGGGCCCAAAGCACAAGGGAGGACGTCTGGTTTACTTTGCTCACCTCTGGCCAGGCATCACCACCAGTGCCTGGGTGCAGCAGGAGGTACAAGAAGGTTACCTTCTGGACCTCGACCAGACACAGCTCACAACAATAATATAATGAAAGCACTTATCTCAAAAAGACCCATCAGTGAAAAATTTGCTTTTTCCTGTTTTAGACACCAAAATGATTCTAGTAAAGTTGTTGGTAGATGAGTCACCTCTGGAAATTGTTGGACTATAGAGTTCCCTGAAGCAGAAAGTTGTGACTTTTGAAACATGACAACTTGACTGTCTCTGGCAAACAGTCTAGTTTTTGGAAGAAAGTTTTCATTGATGGCTCTATATGAGATAAGTGCTTTTATTACTTTCTAAAAAAATTCAAAGCTGACTGTGATTCATGGATATCACTTTATGAAACTATAGGACACACTGGGAATGGTGTGAGAATATTCCTTTTATATTTTAATAGGACTGATGATGGTCTGTGTTGAGTGAACACAAAACTGGAGAGTATGCTCCCAAACAGCTGGTCCTCCTTCAACTTTGTGAGATGATAACAGCCTACATTAATGACCACTATTTACTGCGGGTCACATTTTATGCAGTGGGGCCTATTTACTGAGAATGCATATTTAAATGGTTGTGTTCTTTAGTAAACCTAGCCCTGGACTTCTGTGAGACATGGGATTTGAACCTGGCTTCCTTAGTTCTTACGCTTCTGCTTTCACTGATAGCTACTCCTCCTCTCCGCGCCATATCTGAGTTGAAGACATGTACGTAAGCCCAATTTTGTGTAGGTCATCTAGGCTGGAAAAGTGAACTCCAAATTAGGACATTTTACCACTTTCTGTAAATTCATAAAAGACTCATTGAATGTGGAGTCTTTTGTAAAATATATATAAAGCTGCAAGAAAAATACGTGAATTTGGCAGCATGTATAGCCACTTTATTAAAAAAATGTTCATAAAAGAGCAGGTAACACTGCGGAGCTGTGAACATTCATGTATGAGCATTTACATGTGTTTTGTTACTCATAGATGTAAGTCCCTGTGCTTACACATGTAAGGCCAGGATTTTGCAAAACTACACATCCAAGGAAGCCAAGCTCCAAAATGCAATTTTTTGCCTGTTTTGTGGTGGTTTTAAACATCAGAGAGAAGAACGCAATTCCCCCTTCAGTCACTCCTCTGAACATTTCAAACTCTCTATGTATTTCTATTGCTAAATAGGGAACGCATGTGTACCTCAAAGGTCCACCCAAACCACGCCCAGAGCACTCCCCCTTCAAATCTGAGCCTCCCGTATCTACTAGTATGCAGTCATATATTGCATCTGTTCATTGCACTGACTCGAGGATAGGGATTAATATCCTGTTCTGTGTTGTGTTCTTTTTGAATAACTACAATCTTTTCCGCTGTAGCACTTATCGTGGAAGGCAGATGAAGATAAGAAGAAGCAATGTGCTTTTAAGGGCAAGGATTCTGAGGTACCATAAGCCTCTTTGCTTTGATTTTTGAATTTAGAAATATTCTGTAACATAGACCCAGATGTAGAGGAGATATCAAGCATATTTTATTTCTGAAGGTGGAATGACTTGTATCGCCTAAATCCCAAAGCATTGGTTTTAGAAAGAAAGGGTTTGGTACCTGGCCGAGTGTGATGAATTTGCAGACCTAGGGAAGGGCCAGAGACAGAGTTTTTGGATATTTTAATCAAATCCAGATTGAAATACGTATGCAGACCATGGCAGGAAAGCTCAGGATGAATTGCGTGTCTTCTCCCCACCTCTGAAGAAGGGAGTATTATATTAAAAATGTCTAAATGATGGCTGGGGCTGGGGATGCTTTGGAGATAAGAGTTCACAGCTCCTGGAGGGAGGGAGTCATGAATTTGCACAGTGGCAACACCTAGTGGCCAGATTTAGAGTCCACGATTGCAGAGTGCTGGAAGGGAGCCCTGCATTGACTGGACTTAGGTGAGTGAGAAGAGTATATAAAATACAGGAAAAAATCTCCAGATAATTGTGAATGAAGGCCCATGACATGTGATCTCAGTCCTGCTTCTTTCTAAACCAGCAGCTCAGAGGAGCACCAGGAAACTCCTGGGTGGCAATGGAGGGTTGAATGTATTTACAGCAATTGTCATGTGGAACTAACACGGTGTTTTTCCAATTATTTTCTAGAGGGACTGCCAAAATTATGTTAAAATTCTTCTACAGCTGAACGCCACGCACCTGTATACATGCGGAACATATGCCTTCAGCCCATCCTGTGCCTATATTGTAAGTCATAAGAACATAAGATATGCCATACTCAATCAGACCAAGGTCCATCAAGCCCAGTATCCTGTTTCCAACAGTGGCTGGGCTTGTTGGACCTTAGTCTGACCCAGTATGGCATATCTTATGTAGTGGGAAAAGACTGAGCACTTACTGTAAATTATACCAGTGCATTTGCTGTGTTTGTTCTGAGATTACAAAGCACCAGTACAAAAGATGGGTGATGAATGAGTTGTTCCTTGGAACTGATGGCGAAAGAGATTGATTTCAGTTTTGGCTCTGAAAATCAGTGATTGATGATAATCGGCTGCTCTTGCACATAAAATAAGTTTTGAAGTGGAGCATAATGTTGCTGATTTGGCTGTATAACTGGGCATAAATGTCCTGTTATCTCCTTGATTGCTTCCGGTGATATGGATCTGTGCATTGATTACTGTGGATTGATTCTCTTGGTTTTAGCGTAGAAAGGTTTCTGGGTTGGTTGGGTTCATGTTACCCCCGTTAGATGACACTGGACTGGTTCTGTTAGATTTGCTCTTTGTCTGGATGTTACTGGATTGATTCTTTAGGGTCTGTGTGTACATTTAACTAAATTAATTTTCCTCATTTTAAAAATACTGACGCCCAGAAAAATGATGACAGATAAACATATATAAAGACCATATGGCCCACCTACTCGGCCCATCCACACCAGCTACAAAGCTCTATAATCCTTTCTCCTTCAGAGATCGTCTGTGCTTGTCCTATGCTTTCTTGAATTCAGATAGTCTTCATTTCCACCACTTCCACTGGGAGAGTCTTCCACACATCCACCACTCCTTCCATTAATACATATTTCCTTAGATTACTCCTTAGTCTAAGGTTTACGATTTAATTAATTTGATATACCACCTATCCTATCTAATTTACAATAAAATAAAACAAGATAAGCCTATGGTCATTATACAATCACAAGAAAAAATGAATATGGTGCAAATTGATGTTCCCTCTTCTAGAGCTTTCTTTCAATTCAATGAGGCCTAGCTCCCATGTTATAGAAATATATACAAATGGTTTGTCCTGTGCAAGAATATTCCTGTATTTGTGCTATGGTAATTGATCTGTACATATATTCCTAATGTGAGCCTTTGGATCTAAAGACAAACTAAAGAGTAGCAAATCACCTGGACAGTATGGTATATACCCAAGAGTGCTGAAAGAACGCAAAGATGAAATTGCAGAGCTTCTACTAATAATTTGTAACCTATCATTAGAATTGTCTGTAGTACCAGAAGATTGGAGGGTGGCCACCATAGCTCCAATTTTTAAAAAGGGCTCCAGGAGCAATCTGGCAAACTACAGACCAGTGAGCCAAATGTCTGTGCCAAGCAAAACGGTAGAAACTTTTATAAAGAATAGTTATTGAACACATGAGCAGACAGTTTAATTGGACAAAGTCAACATGGATTTAGCCAGAAAGAAGTCTTGCCTCATCAATCTGCTCCATTTCTTTAAGATGTGAATAAACATGGATAAAAGTGATCTAGTAGATATACTATAGACTGTGTTTGACAAAGTCCTGCACAAGAGATTCTTGAGAAAATTAAAAAGGCAATGTCTTTTTGTGGAATGGAAATTAGTTGAGAGGTAGCAAACAGACAGTAGGGTTAAATGAGTAATTTTCTCAGTGTAGGAGGATGAATAGTGGAGTACTCCAAGGATCTGTGTTGGGACTAGTGATTTTTAACATATTTATAAATGATCTGGAATTGGGAACAACAAGCAAAGTGATTAAATTTGCTGATGACACCAAATTATTCAAAGTTGTTAAATCACATGCAGATTGTGATTAATTTTAGACTGAGAGACTGAAAGACTGACTGAGAGACTAAATATCAAAATGGAAGATGAAATTTAATGTGGACAAGTGCAAAGTGATGTATATAGGGAAGAATATCCCAAAGTAGAGATACATAATGCTAGGTTCTGTGTTAGGAGTCACCACCCGGGAAAAGGATCTAGATATCACTGTGGACAGTATATTGAGATCTTCTGTTCAGTGTGCAGTGGTGACCAAAAAAAGCCATCAGAATGTTAGGAATCATTAGGAAAGAAATGTAGAATAAAACAAAGACTATCATAATACCTCTGCATCGCACCATGGTATGACCACACCTTGAGTATTGTGTGCAATTCTGGTCTCCGCATCTCAAAAAAAGATATAGCAGCATTAGAAAAAGTACAGAGAAGGGCAACCAAAATGATAAAGGGGATGGGATGACTCTCCCATGAAGAAAGGCTAAAAAGGTTAGGGCTCTTCATCCTGGAGAAGAGACTACTAAGGGGAGATATGATAGAGGTCGATAAAATCCTGAGTAGAGTGGAATAGGTAAATGTGAATCAACTGCTTATTTTTTCAAAAAGTACAAGGACCAGGTGACATGCCATGAAGTTATAAAGTTGTTGTTGTCAAGTGCCGTTGAGTCAGTGTCAACTCATTGCGACCCTCTGGATAGTTGACCTAAACTGTGTTTGGTCTTCATTCAGGAAGCTCATATTTGGTAGAGTGGCATCCCTAGCTGCTATTATTGTATCAATCCATCTCATTGCCAGCCTTCCTCTTTACAAGCAGTTCCTGGGCTGGTTCCGTTAGTAGGGATTCTTGCCTAGGTGACCCAGCAATGGTTCTGTTGCTTTCATTTAAAGTTTGATTTTCTTGGAGTAACTTACCGGGCATTTCTGTTGTACTCTTGTATTTTCATACCAAATGCTTTTCTGCTAGTTTGTGTATCCATGAATTTTATTTTTTAGTCATTTGATAATGACTCTTCAACCTGGAAAAAGGACGGCTGAGGGGAGATTTGATAGAGGTCTATAAATTAAAGAATGGAGTGGAACGGGTAAACGTAGATCAATTCTTTACGCCATCAAAAACTAGAAAGACTAGAGGACATGCAATGAAGCTACAGTGTAACCTATATAAGACTAATAAGAGAAAATATTTTTCCACTCAACGCATAATCAAAATCTGGAATTCGTTACTGGAGGATGTAGTAAAAGCTGTTAGTGTAGCTGGGTTTTAAAAAAGGTTTGGACAAGTTCCTGGAGGAAAGGTCCATAAACCATTATTAAAGAAGACCCGGGTAATCCAGTGCTTGCCCCAGTACAAGCATTGTGGAACCTCTCTGTCTTTTTGGGAAAATGCTAGGTACTTGTGACCTGGATTGGCTACTGTTGGAAACAGGATACTGGGCTTAATGGACCTTGGTCTGACCCACTATGGCATATCTATGTTCTTATGTGATGTTTAACTGGTAGTAACAGAGGTGATAGATAGCAGGGTAGCAGCTTTCTTCATACTAATATATCTATCCCCCATTATAAATAGTGCTTCTAGTCTTCAGTGTTTATAAATTGTAAGTTTAGATGTTTATTCTCCAGCTAATTACTGGCTCTTTGAGGGTACAAAAGATCTGTGGTTATCGGCGATTTTGCAGCACAGGCTCTGTTGACGGGTACTTTTCTGGTGGAATTCAAATCTCTATGTTTGCATCACTTAGGCGAATGCAGCACAGAAAACGGCACAAAAACTGAGTAGAAGATACAAGACAAACCAGGGGAGGGGTGAGGGAGTACAAGGGCAAGTGGCATCTTACAAGTCTTTATTGACTAAACACCTTTTTACATTTTTTTGCATCAGGATGTTTTATCAGTGTATTGGTTAAAACCTCCTAAAATCAGAAACTCAATGATAAAATTGAGGAGTGGAGGAGTAGCCTAGTGGTTAGAGCAAGTGCCTAGTACCCAGAAGATCAAGGGTTTGATTCCCACTGGCACTCCTGTGACCTTGGGCAAGTCACTTTACCCTCCATTGCCTTGGAAGAAAAGGCCTGGCAATCTACTTCCAGTGATACATTGTCTAGAAAACCCAGAAGCAGCTGGGTCACCAGGAGTCAGCACTAACTTCATGTCACTAAAAAAAAAAAAAAACAAGATAAGATTGTGCAGTGCTTTGGACAGCAATGCTTTATAAACATCCTGTGATCTCAGAAGACAAACACTAGCACCACTTTCAGTCAGTTGTTGTAATTCTTAACATAAGGAATAAAAAGAATACAAGGGGCTAGTGCATTGGCTCAGCGGCACTATTGTGCACTGCCATATGAAGAGACTTGGGATCTATTCCTAGGTCATTTGGGGATGCTGGAAATACAGCGTTTAGAACCCTGGTCGAGGAGGACTGAGGAGACGCTCATATAGCGATCGCACGATGATAGCACCTGGTGGCTTGATCTAGGGCCCATGTTTGCAGGTTACAGGAGAAAATATGAAATCGGGGGGGGGGGGGGGTCCATGGATAAAAAGGAGCACACAGGCATAACCACAGCCTGAATTGGCACCATGCAGAAATAGGGGTAGAAGTCACTTAAGAAAGCACGTGGTGTAGAAAGTCAGACTTGAGGTCATGGGGGGGGGGGGGTCCAGTAGTGGAATAGCAGAAAGGAGATTTGGTATAAACAAAGCTGACTAGAGTTCCAGTTCAGGAATGGTGGAAAAGCAGGGAAAAGATGGCCGGTCAGGACTGACATGTCTGAGCAAGGCTGAGTGGAAGAACTCTATCTATGGCTCTGCAATGGCTTCACCTATATTAAGCCAACATGGCCACTCTCTAGCAATGTGCCAGATCTGCTTTCCATTGGTAGATCAAAAATATTAGGTGGAACAAAGCAGCAAAAATATAGTAAGGTAGAGAAAGCAAATGAAAAAATAACCCCCACCCCCCAAGAGAAATCGCGCACCAACTAGTTTCAAGACGGGCACACTGCATGCAAACTCTTTTGTGTGTGTTTGTATCCATGCAATTCATGGCTTGTACCTTATTCTATCCACACCGGATCTTAGCAATACAAGACTTTATTTTGAGAAAGGGTTGAGTGACGTTTTGTGGCATTTGTCTTGAAGAAATGTTTAATTTTGGCATAGCTTTGTCATTTTCTGATGCAGTAGTGATCTCCAGGAACAAGCAGGAATGAGTCTTCACATATGGGTATCGTCGGTACCGACGGAGCCTGCGCGGGAACGCTCCCCAGCATCCAGAAAGAAAGCTTTTGGGAGCATCCCACAGCACCTGCGCGCTGCCTTCCCGCCTTTCCTTTTTTTTTTTTTTTCCAATTTGTCTTTATTAAAATTTTTCCCAACATATATGCAACAGTAAACAGTCCAAAAAAGGATGTACACAGCAGCAAAAGCAAATACGTCAACAGGTCATATATGGTACGCGCAAGCACACCGTGTAGACACAAAAACTAGCAATAACAAACAAGTGGGCTAGGTCCACAAACCTTCTCCGCCAACCCAAATCCCTTTGCGTCCCCCCCCCTCCCCTGATCCCTTTCACTCCCCCCACCCCACCCCTCACCAGCCCATCCCCCCTCCCCCCCCCCTCCCATCCTCGCAATTAATTATATTCCCAAGGAATTCTCAACCCTTCAAGTAATCCAATAGGGCTTGCCACTGGGTCTGAAACTTCTCCACAGACTGTCGCCGAACTGCAGTCAAGTGTTCCATTAATGCAATTCGTCGAAGCCGGGTCTGCCATGCCGCCAGACCAGGAAGGCAAGGTTGTTTCCAAGCCCGAGCTATTTCACTCCTAGCCGCTTGGAGACAAGCTCGCGCCGGGCGATCCAAACCCCCAGGTACACTGTCAGGCCGGATCCCCAACAGCCCATATCCCATATCTATTACTCCCAGCAGCCCCAGGGCAGAATGTAGCACCTCCCCCACCATATTCCAATATTCTCGAACCTTCGGGCACAACCACCACATATGCGCGAAGGTCCCCCGCTCCCCACAACCACGCCAACAATCATCAGAAAAGCTGGGAAACATCCGATGCAACCGAACCGGGGTATAGTACCACCGATAGAGCAATTTGTAGGACGTTTCCCGGATAGCCACCGAGAGGGCCTGACGCCCAATATTCATGTGAATCCTCCGCCACTCCAAGGGCTCCAGCTCCCTTCCCAGATCCCTTTCCCATTGCTCTTGATGAGGGAACCGCCCCGTAGTGCCACCCCGTCCCAATTCCCGATAGAGGCGGGAGATCAACCCCCGAGAGCCCTCCCAACTTTGCCAGAGCACCACCGCAGCCTCCGGGTCCGCCTCCCACTCTTCCCGAATGCCTCGTTGGGACAAAAAATGCTTCACCTGAAGATAGGGAAAAAAATCGCTCCCCCGCAACCGATATCGCAGCCGAAGATCCGGAAAGGGAATCACCTGCCCCCCCTGGAGGAATTTCCCAAAGGTATCCAGTCCCAATCGTGCCCACCTACGAAAAACCCCCTCTCTACCCGGTAAAAAGGCGTCCGTCGCTCCCACCGGAGAGAGCACCGTAAACCCCCCCCCCGGGACCCTCCCCGCCCTCCCGCCCTCCGCCACAACGTCGCCAAGTGCCAAATGAAGGGATTAACCTTCCAACGCCCCAAAGGCCATTTACCAAACACCCAGGGCAAATCTTTCAACGCAATGTCCCCCGCCCAATATTGCTCTATTTCTCGAAACCGCTTATCCCTCCCACCCTGATCTCGCCACTCAAACACCTGTCGCATTTGGGCGGCCCGATAATAGCGGGCCAACTCGGGCACCCCTAACCCCCCGGCCTCCCGATCCGCATAAAGTACACGCCGGCTCACCCGGGGTTTACTACCCCCCCAAACAAAAGCAAAAAGTAAATTTTGAAGAGCCCTCAACTCCCGTGCGGGGATCCCCACCGGAAGGGTTTGGAACAAATATAAAAGCCGTGGAAGAAGATTCATCTTCAGGGCAGCTATTCTGCCCAGCCAGGAGATCTCCAGCCCCTTCCAGCGGTCAAGATCTTTCCGGAGTTGGGCAAAAATCGCAGGATAATTGGCACGATAGAGTTCCGGCGGCTGCGCTGTCACCCGTACCCCCAAATATTTGAGTGACCCCACCGTCCACTTAAAGGGAAATGATTGCCTCAAGCTCTCAATAACACGCTCCTCCAACGTAAGAGCCATGGCCTCCGTCTTGTCCCAATTCACCTTGAACCCGAAAACGCCCCATATTGCTGAAGCTCGCCCATCACCATCGGCACAGAGACTACGGGGTTAGTCAAAGCAAAAAGCACGTCATCCGCGAAAAGAACCATCTTATGTTGCGTGGACCCAACCGCAATCCCCTGAATATCAACGTTCGCCCGGATCCGGGCGGCCAACGGCTCCATGACCAAGGCGAACAGCAGGGGGGAAAGCGGGCATCCCTGCCTGGTTCCCCTGCCCAAAGGAAAAAAGTCGGAATAGCCCCCATTCACAGTCACCGCGGCAACCGGTGCCGCATATAAGGCCCGAATCCAGGAACGAAAACGAGGGCCCAAGCCCACATAGGCCAAGACCTCGTGCAAGAAGGGAAAACTCACCCTATCAAAGGCCTTTTCCGCATCGATGGAAAGAAACATAGCTTGCTGTTTATCCTGCCGTGCCAACCAACCAAGTTGCAGAACCCTCCGGATCCCGTCTGCAGGCTGCCGTCCCATAATAAAGCCCGATTGATCAGGGTGGATCAAGGCGGGCATGTGAGGGCCCAGGCGAAGGGCCAGGACTTTAGCGAGGAGCTTGACATCAATATTCAATAAGGATATTGGACGATAAGACCCACACACCGCGGGATCTCGACCCGGTTTAGGAATCACCGTGATAGCCGCTTGGTTCATGGAGGGAGGCAAAGCCTCCCCATTCAACACAGCATTGAACACTCGGGTCAGAACCGGAGCTAAAGTCCCCATCAACTTTTTGTAGAATGCCCCGGAAAATCCGTCTAAGCCCGGGGCCTTCCCCGGAACCAGGGCCCTAATCGCCCTCTGCACCTCATCCACGTTGATATCCGTTTCCAATTCCTGTCCTTCCCGATCCCCCAGTCGAGCACTCCCCCGACCATCATTAAGAAGGTAGCCCCGAAGGTCCCTCTCCGCCCCCGGGGGGTCAGCAGTATACAACCGCTGATAATAGTCCCTAAAGCTATCCCTAATATCCCCCGCTCGATAAAGCAATTTATCTCCCGGGCCTTTAATCTTAACAACGGTGCGCCGCTGCCTCTGGGACCGAAGCTTCCCAGCCAACAGCCGACCCGATTTATTATCAAATTCATAGTACCGTTGCCCCACCCTGTCCAGTTGACCAGAGATCTGCTCTAGCTGGAGTGCATTAAGCTGTTTACGCACCTCCTCCACCTGGTTCCGCAACCGCCGTCCCCCCCTTTCCTTATGCGCCCGCTCCAAGTCAGCCAACTGGCCCAAAAGGCGACGCTCCTCCTCCACCCGATGCCTTTTACGCCTAGCCCCCATCTGGACCAAGTGGCCCCTCAGTACCGCCTTGAGCCCATCCCAAAGAATGCCCGTGGACACCTCTCCATTATCATTAAGATCCAAATAATCCGCTATCACCTTTTGGAGTTGCACATCCACACCCTTATCCCGCAACAAATATTCATTCAATCTCCAGAAGGGGCGGCGGCCACTATCTCCAAATCCGCCAAACGAAACCTGCACCGGGGCATGGTCGGACCAAGTAACCGGACCAATCTGTGCTCTGACAAGCCGGTCCCACCAGTAGCTGTCCCCCATCACATAGTCGATACGACTATAGGAGCCATGAACGGCCGAGAAAAAGGTAGAATCCTTAGTGGACGGATTGGCAATCCTCCAGAGGTCCTCCACCCCCAATCCCTTCATCCATTGTCGCAAGAGGTTGCGATCCCCACCCACCCCCCCACTCCTCTCATCCAGATCAATATTACAATCTCCCCCAAGCAGCACGCGACCCGTTATCCGCCCCCCCAACCACACCTCTAGCTCCTTCCAAAAATCCCGCCGCCCCATGTTCGGGCCATAGACAGAAATGAGGGTCACCCTGTCCCCCCCCAATTCTCCCCCCACCACCACCACCGCCCGCCCATCCTCTTTCCTATGAACTTGATCCACCTGAAGAGGAACCCCCTGTCCCACCAAAATAGCAACCCCACCCTTCCTCTTACCCCCCCCCCCTCCGCAGCAAAGTAACCCTGATAAGCCCCTGAACTCAGCAATCGCTCATCCACTTGACGCAAGTGCGTTTCCTGTAGAAAGGCCACCCCCCAATTCCGGGACCGTAGCTCCTTCCACAGCAAACGCCGCTTTTGCGGGGTGTTCAGGCCCCGCACATTTAGACTACCCACAGTCAGTCCCGCTGCCATGACCAGTGTAGTACCCCCCATCGCGACACGTTTCTCACTCTCATCCCACACTCTACCCCCTCCCTCCCCCCCCTCCACCCTCTCCCCCTCCCCCCCCCTCTCCCCCTCCCCCCCCCTCCCCACCCCCTCTCCCCCCTCCCCCCCTCCCCCCCCTCTCCCCCCCCTCCCTCTCCACCCCCCCCATCCCCCCCCATTACGGATCACAAATCCGACCTCCAGTGAGGAAATGACGCTCCCCAGGACAAACTGCTGAAATATCCTCCCAGCCCCCCCCCCCCAAGTCTCAACACATTAGTTGAATGAAGTCCCCCACAGAAGCGCAAACAATAACATAGCCAAGGACTAACCACTAAAAATAAGAACATTTTAACACACAGCATACAAAAATACTCAGTCCCAACGACCCCTCCCGCCCCACCCCCTCCCACTTCAACAACAGTCCTTTCCCCATCAAAAATAAGCAAGGAGGGGCCCGAAAGGGCAACCAAGGCCTAGTGTAATAAAGCAAGTTCAAACAGGGCTCCCCCAACCATCAGCCTGTGCCAGTGGAGGCACTGCCCGTCTGTTCTTCTAGCTGGTCGGGCGGCCCAGAGGTCCCCGAACGGCGCCTCAGTCGCTGGCCTCTCACAGGGACCCGTTCCCAGACTGAGCGTCGCTCCTTCCCCGGGGCTTGCTGTTCTGTGTGCACGCTCTGCTCAGGAAGTCCAGGGGCTCCCTCTCTCCGCAAAATGTCCCAAGCCTCCTTCACTGTGCGGGCCCTAAAGCTCCGGCCATTGACATCCAGCATAAGGGCAAAGGGAAACAGCCATCTATAGCGCTTTTGTTCAGATTGCAAGTAGGTAGTGACAGGCTTCATTTCTCGCCGCCTCTGCAGGGTAGCAGCGGAGAGGTCATGGAACACCTCCACATTCTGCCCTTCCCACACAAAATGTCTCCGAGCCGCTGCCACCCTCATCACCTGCTCTTTTGTAGCGTAGGACCCAAGGCATGCCACAATATCCCGCGGCAGCCCCTTCCGTGCTGGCCCCAGGGCCCTGTGCGCTCTCTCCACTGCCACACTCACGTCGGTCGCCTCTCCCCGCTGCAAAAGATAGCTGCACACTTTTTGTACCACCGCCGTAGCATCCGCAAACTCCGCGGTCTCTGGCAGGCCCCGCACACGCACGTTGTTGCGCCTCGAGCGATTCTCTAAGTCCTCCAGTTTGTCTTTTAGGAGGCCATGCTCTAATTGGTGCTGCTGCATGAGGGCCTCCAGCGCTGACTCCTTCTCCGCAGCCTTGTCCGCTTGATCCTCCAGAGCCTCAACTCTATCGCCCAGCTCCTGGATATCGGCTTTGATGTTGCCCAGGGACTCCTTCAACTCAGCACGCAAACCGCCGATGTCTCTTTTCAGGGAGTGCATCCAACTCCATATATCTCCACGGGTGCAGGCCTCGTCGGCTCGATCAGGTACCTCCTCCATATCTTCTCCCGGGGCCACGTGCTCAGTACCCTCACTACTCGCTCGATCGGCGTGCTGTGCATAGGAAGACTGAAACTTAGCCAATCTTTTGCTAATAGACATCTCTGGCGACTCCCGAACCCACAGGTACAGATAGTGGGGTTGGGGGGGAAGGCTGGCCGCTTTATTTCACCTTAAAAGCTGCGTCCCGTCGGGAGCTCCCGATTCAGGCCGCCATCACCCAGGTGACGTCACTTCCTCCTCTTCCCGCCTTTCCTAACCGCCTCTCTCCAGTTCTTCTTTTCTGCGGAGCCAGCAGGTCGTGTTCCTGTCACCGCTGAAGAAGTTCTTTATTTTTCTTTATTTCTTTGGTCGCGCGTCTGCCTTCTTCGACGTCGGACCAGTACCACCGGTCTTTTCTTCTTTCTTTTTAAAAAAAAAAACAAAAAAAACCTACCGTTTCCCACTTCTGTGCAACTTTTCCTTTTGGGCCTTAGGCCTAGCAAAATTTTCCTCATGGAAAAGCCCGCTTCCGGGTTTAAAAAGTGCACGAAGTGCAGCGGTACTCTTTCTATCACCGACACCCATGACTGGTGTCTAAAATGTTTGGGCCCTGACCACTCCATCACCGATTGTGAGTCCTGTTCCATGATGTCTAAAAGAGGTCGACAGAATCGAGCGGCCAAGCTCAGTACCCTGTTTCCCTCTGATGCAGCTTCGGTGGCATCGACATCTTCCAGGGCTTCTTCTTCCTCCCATGGATCTCAGGTAACCAAACATAAGTCCAGCCGGTCCTCGAAGGGTAGATCTCCCTCTAAGTATCGAGATGCCTCTGGGCTTGCTCTCGAGGATCCTGCACCGGAAAAATTACTCCGGCGGGAAGCTCCGGCTTCCAAAGCTTCATCTATGGGGTCACAGGTTGACATCGATGGCGTGGCCTCGACCGATCACCTGTTGCCATGTTCTGGGGTACCGGTGGTTTCCACTGGTACTGACATCCAGACATTGGTTGCGTCGATGGATCAGAATATTCTGACCATGCAGCATGCCATTACGGCATTCATACAAGCTGCGACGCCTCCGGTACCGCAACAAACTCCGTTGTCGGTACCGGTTCTGGCACCGGCACCGATATCGGTTCCGGTGCCGGTACCGATTGCATCGACATTGGCTTTGGTGTCGACTGCAGCGGTACCCTGTTCTGTGATGCCCATCGGTACCGAATCAGTACCGATCACTCCCGATGTCGATACCACTCGGTACACGTATCGGGCTCTGCAACAGCATCCAGACAGGCGATACTTCGATTCCTCTGAAGACTCTGATGAATCAGAGGCTTCTGTCGAAGCATCGGTACTCCTTCCTCAGGAGCCCTCTTCTCCAAAAAGAAGAATGTCTCCTCCAGAAGACTTGTCTTTTCAAGACTTCATTAGGGAAGTGGCCAGGGGCCTCTCTATTTCAGTGGCCCCTGAACCAGAGCCTAGAGCCAAGAAATTGGATATTTTACAATATCCTAAGGCTCCTAAAGAGGCAGCTACTTTACCAATTCATGAGATCCTTTATGATCACATGTTGGGCATATGGGAGACACCTCTTACTACCTCCCCTCATTCTCGCAGGTTGGACACCATGTACCATGTTCCTCCTTGTCCTGGCTTTCATAAGACTCAGCTTCCTCACCACTCTATTGTGGTGGAGTCTGCTATGAAGAAGATAAAGAGTGCAAAAAGACACTCATCTAATCCTCCAGGAAGAGAATGCAGAACCTTGGATGATTTTGGCCGGAGAATCTTCCAGGCCAATATGCTTACTGCCAGAATCAACTCCTATAGTCTCTATATGGGGATGTTTCTAAAGGAAGTTACAGATCATCTGCAAACTTTATCTCCTTTTATCTCAGAAGATAAAAGGGAGGAGTTTCTCACCTGGCTTAAACATGCCCAGGATGTTTCAAAATTTTCCAACCGTGCAGCCTTTGACTCTTTTGAGTGTGCCAGCAGAGCCTCGGCTATTGCCATAGGTGCACGCAGACTTGCTTTGTTACAAGCTTCTGATTTGGAACCCTGGGTCCAGGATGGATTAGGAAATCTTCCTTGTACAGGTGAAAACCTTTTGGGCAAAGATTGACAAGCAAAGGCCACTCAGATGGATGCTGAGAATTCTGCCTTAGATAGACTTTCAAAGTCTACTTCTGCTCCTGTTAGAAAAAGGTTATTCAAAAAGGCTTTCTTTCCCAAAAAATGGAAATATTATCCTGGTTATGGTCACCAGGCATCTTCTGCAGGTCGTTTTGCTGCAAAGCGTCAGCAACAACCTAAACAGGCCAAGCCTAAGGCTGCAAGGACTGCTACGGCCCAACAGCCTCAGTCTCCTCAGGGCCTTTGATTTACAACTAAAGAACTTAGCCTTTCTGGCTCTAGAAGAACCAGAGCCTCTCACCATTCCAGGAAGGTTAGTTCACTTTGCTCCCAGATGGGAACAAATCACAGCAGAGCAATGCACCCTCTCCATCATAAGGGAGGGGTACAAGCTTCATTTCTTAAACCTTCCTCCTCACACCATGGTGAGACAGTTCAATTCTCCAACATCTCTCCTCGACCTTCTGGGCCAGGAGATTGCTACCCTTCTTGCCCAAAGGTCTATAGAAGAAGTACCCCTTCTTCAACAGGGTTCAGGGTTCTACTCCCCCAATTTTCTTATCCCAAAGAAAACAGGGGGCTACAGACCCATATTAGATCTCAGAGAATTGAACAAGTTTCTATGCAAGGAGAAATTCAAGATGATTTCTCTCGGTGCTCTCCTTCCATACCTTCAGAGTCAGGATTGGCTTTGTTCTCTAGATCTCAAGGATGCATACACCCATGTCCTCATCCATCCAACACACAGAAGGTTCCTTCGGTTCCTTTATCAGGGAAAGCACTACCAATACAGAGTGCTTCCTTTTGATCTGGCCTCTGCTCCAAGAGTGTTCATAAAATGCATGGCAGTGGTAGCTGCATTTCTACGTCCCATATCTGGACGACTGGCTCATCCAAGCTCCATCCCAGACAGAGGCCCAGGCTTCCCCAGCCTGCACAAGGCATGTTCTTCAGTATCTGGGACTGGTAATAAACATCCCAAAATCACATCTCACCCCTACTCAAGTCATTAGAGTTCATAGGGGCCTTGCTGGATACCACAACTGCAAGGGCCTATCTTCCCCAAGCCCGTTGCCTCCGATTGGTGCAGTTAGCCTCACAAGTTCAGTTAAAGTCCCATTTAACTGCTCGAGAGATGTTACAACTTTTAGGCCACATGGCATCCACCGTGCATGTGGTTCCTTACGCTCGCCTTCACATGCGAGCAGCTCAGTGGACTCTGTTCACCCAATGGACCCAGGCATCAGGGTGCCTGTCAGACAAAATAGCAACCTCCAGTCGCCTCTTTTGGTCTCTCCAGTGGTGGAAGTCCACTCAGAATCTTTTGCTGGGGTCCCTCTTTCAACAGTTGCTACCCCAAGCAATCCTTACAACAGATGCCTCTCCAAGGGGTTGGGGAGCTCATCTACAAGATTTCTCCACCCAGGGCATCTGGTCTCCACAGGAGACATCTCTACATATCAACCTCTTGGAGTTCAGAGCAATTTTTCTAGCTCTCAGTCTTCCACACCCTGCTCAGCTACAAGACAGTCCTCATCCACACGGACAACCAAGTAGCCATGTTCTACGTGGACAAGCAGGGCGGGACTGGCTCTCTGTCGCTTTGCAACGAAGCTTTGAGATTGTGGGCCTTCGCCAGAGAGCATCAAATTCATCTCATGGCAGTGTATCTTCCAGGGGTTCAAAACTCTTGGGCAGACAGACTCAGTCGAGTTCTGCTTCCACACGAATGGTCCCTCTATGGGGACCAGATAGCCAGGATCTTTCGAGTTTGGGGAACCCCGGACATAGACCTGTTTGCAAGTCCGTGGAATGCCAAACTTCCCTGGTTCTGTTCCAGGATTCCGTGTCAGGGAGTTCAGGCCAGGGATGCCTTCCTCCTCCATTGGGGGCAAGACTTCCTCTATGCCTTTCCACCCATTCCCCTAATCTCCAAGACACTGTTCAAGCTTCAGAGAGACAAGGGGTCTATGATCCTCATAGCTCCACGTTGGCCACGCCAAGTGTGGTACCCTCTACTTCTTCATCTCTCTCAAGCTCCCTCCCTGGACTTGGGATCTGCTCCAGACCTCCTGTCCCAGGAGGAGGGAACGTTGTGGCACCCAAATCCCCAGTATCTTCATCTCAGGGCCTGGTTGCTGAAGACCTAGACCTTCAAGATTTGCATCTTTCTCAGCAGGTGAAGGATATCCTTCATGCTTCCAGAAAGCCTTCCACTAGACGTTCCTATGCTTTTAAATGGAAAAGGTTTACCATTTGGTGTGCAGAGAAGGGTCTTAACCCTCTTGCAATACCTCTGAATTCTTTACTAGAGTATTAACTGCATTTATCCCATGCAGGCCTTAAAACAAATTCAGTAAGAGTCCATTTGAGTGCTATTGCAGCATCCCTTAAGCCTCTCAATGGACATCCTATTTCCTCTCATCCTCTTATTGCAAGATTCATGAGAGGCCTTCTTTTAACTAAACCTCCCATTAGACCACCTCCAGTGGCATGGGATTTGAATTTGGTTCTTGGCCAGCTCATGAAGCCACCCTTTGAACCCTTAGCCACTACCTCCTTGAAATTCCTTTCCTGGAAGGTTATTTTTCTCATTGCAGTCACCTCAGCTCGCCGTATCTGGTGGCTAATCTTCCTTATACAAGGTTCCATCATGACAAGGTAGTCCTCAGGACTAATCCACACTTTATGCCTAAAGTGGTCTCACCTTTTCATCTGAACCAGGAGGTATATTTACCTGTCTTTTTTCCAGGACCTCATGCATCAAGTGCAGAGAGGAATCTTCATACCCTGGATTGTAAGAGAGCACTCGCTTTCTACTTACAAAGGACACAGCAACATAGAAAGTCCTCTCAACTTTTTGTTGCTTTTAATCCTTCACATTTAGGACTTCCAGTCTCTAAGAGAACTCTGTCAAATTGGATTGCTCAGTGTATTTCCTTCGCCTACCAGAGTAAGAACCTTTCTCTGGAGGGCCATGTCACAGCTCACAATGTGAGGGCCATGGCAACCTCTATGGCTCATCTAAACTCTGTTTCCATCGACCAAATCTGTCGAGCGGCCACCTGGGCGTCGGTTCATACCTTCACAGCCCATTACTGCTTGGACAAGGACTCCCGCCGGGATGCCTTGTTTGGTCAGGCTGTTCTCAAACACCTGTTCCATACCTAATCAACTCCTACCCTCCATCCCTGACTGGATGCCTGAGATTCATGGGTGCAGTGAAGCCCTTCCCAGGGACTCACAATCGGGGTGATATCCCAGGCATCTCTAGCTGGGGAGTCCCCATATGTGAAGACTCATTCCTGCTTGTTCCTGGAGATAGCACAGTTACTTACCTGCAACAGGTGATCTCTGGGAACAGCAGGAATAAGTCTTCACAACCCACCCACCTTCCCTAGGAGTTGTATCTCTCTATCTATCTTTCCTTTCCCCTCTCTCTCTCTCTCTCTCTCTCTCTCTCTGTCTCAGCTTTAAAACTCGAACTGGAGAGAGGCAGTTAGGAAAGGCGGGAAGGCAGCGCGCAGGCGCTGTGGGATGCTCCCAAAATCTTTCCTTTTGGACGCTGGGGAGCGTTCCCACGCAGGCTCCGTCGGTACCGACGATACCCATATGTGAAGACTTATTCCTGCTGTTCCCAGAGATCACCTGTTACAGGTAAGTAACTGTGCTTTCTCTGTTCGGTCAGTCAAGTCATGCCATGTGCCTGTGCTGTTGTAAACTGCTTTGGGAAACAAATATAAATCAATACATAAACTGAGAGCAGTCTAATCAGATACCTTCAGCACCTCTTACACTGTGTGTTCAGGTTTGTTTGGAAAATATTAAATATCAGCAATTTGTTGGTCATCCTTCACACATGTAGAAGAGCCCATGTGTTGTCTTTAATTGTCTTGCCCCTATTTTCACCCTCCCCTTCCCAGGAGCAACTGCCTCTCTCCCCAGCACCACCACACACATACACAGTTTGGAAACCACTGGTCTGGGATGTGCATGTTTAGATCATTAAGTCTTATTGCAGAGAGCCTATGCTACAGCCTTTGCATCCTTTTGGCGACCCTCATCTGGAACAGCTCCATTGTGTTTCTGTTCTATTGGAGACGCAACCACCAGAATTGGATACACCATTCAAGAGGAGGTCTCACTAACTGCTGCCTTTTTCTCCTCTTTCTAATTCTTCTCCCTATACATCCTGGCATTTCTCTGGCTTGCATAATTTTACAGCCTTGAAATTATCAAATATGATCACCCAAGATCCCTCTCCTATTCACTGTGCCTAAAAATGAAATAACTGCGTCTTTGGGCCAGCCTGGCGGTTGATTTGATTTCCATGTTTCTGCTCCCTGGACTGGTAGGAGATACTGCAGACTTAGTAGTCTTCACAGTTCCCTGGAGAGAGTCTCTGCCATCATGCAACATCAACCCCTACTGGCCAACCATTAGGCAGACTACGTAGTCGCCTAGGGTGGCAACTTCAGGAGGGGGAGCAGGGTATTCAAAGCTAAACAATAGATTTTGACAGCCGAGGGGGGGGGGGGCGCGTGTAAAACTTAAGGTTTGTCTAGGGCACCAATACCTTGAACCAACGCTGAGGCTAGCCCTGCTAGTAGCCCGATCTAGGGCCCCTGATTGCAAGGGCATGGAAGAAGCCCTGCTGCATGGCCCCTGGCTGAGGACTCTCGCTGCCATGACTAAAGTAAGGAGCAATATAAAAATAGAGAGGAATGTGATTGATGGCTCCTGGCGCCTGATCCCAGTCCCAGTTCCAATTAAGCCGGAAGTCTACAGGCGAAGGAAATAGTCGGGTTTAGAAGAAAGCATACAGCTGTGCATTTTGATTTTGTACTATGTTTAATTAAAAAGTATTGTTAAATAGGACTTTCTAAAAAAACAAAAAAAAAGTGTAATTAATATGAATCGCTGCAGATTGATCGCATTACATTTTTTCCAGCCTTGCAATGAAGGGAGCTCATGAGAACTGTGTTTGCTGTGCTCCTGAAATACTATGGAAAGACAATACAGACAGTTCCAAGGAACTGGACCTTGAAACACAAACCAGAAAATCATTTGCATATCTTCCAAGCCTATAATTTATTTCTTACAAATCTCATCTGATTGTGCTGTAAAAAAAAAAAAATAAATAGCTAATATGGTTTCTGCAAAAAGATCTTACATATATCCCCCCCCCCATGCGCCATCTGTCATCTCCTTCCCATCCCCCTATGTACCACCCCTCTGAAGCACCAGTCTTGTCTTTGGAAAAGGCCAGCTTTTATTAAAACTTAGCTTTCTCCTCCCCAAAAGTTCCTTTATTGAAATACAGATATTTATGGTGACTGACGGCTCATATTTTGTTCACAGAATATTCAAGACTTCTCCCTGGAGAGGGATGCTGTAGGTAACCCAGTCCTGGAGGATGGGAAAGGCCGCTGTCCCTTTGACCCAGAGTACAAATCCACGGCTATCATGGTTGGTAAGTAGCAGGGATTCAGAGAAGAAAATCAATCCAACAGCTTCATCGCCAAGATCTCGGTCTGAGACCATATAGCCAGGGCATAGCACCCATCGTGCAGAGTTAGTAGCGTGCCTTGCAGAGCTGCGAGTAGAGGGCTATGCTTTACAAGTTGTGCAGAGCTGAGAGTTTGTGGTGCAGAGTAGTTATATTACAGTGCTCATGAATATATGCTATATGAGACATGAGGGGAATATTAGTGGACAACTGGTGTTGGATAAGTATGAAGGGAGTTTTTCAGGATCCCTGATGTTATGGAGCAGATCTTTGGGCAAGATTGATTTGCCAGCATATATTGGCCCACAGGTACTAAGATCCTTTTCTCCCTGACAAATAAATCTTTTTGTAAATTCTTGTAGTTTAGTATGGGTGAAACGAAGATTTTTTGGATATAGGACATAGCACCTGGCATAACCAGAAGGGCGAACACTCTGCTGTTCAGCTATCGCCTTAAATCAGGAATAAAAAGTTTGGCTAGATCTCCTGGGCTGTTAAGAATTGATATGCATGAAGGAGCAGCCCAGACACGTGACATACATCATCTTCAATTAGGAAACACTTACCCGTAATGTGATAAATCAGTTTAGCACACTGAAACGAGAAAAACCATCTTGGATAAACCCACTGGGACGTGTACAGATAAAATTCACTTATTCGGGGGGTAGAGAAGCAAGGCATAGGATGTATATCTGATTTTTGAACTTTGGGATCTATGATTAGGAATCCAGAGGGAGTGCAGATTAGAATTCTCCAGATTTGATCTCCGTGGTCTTGACTATGGGTAATTCTTTGCAGTCTGAGAATAACAAGCATTAAGATTTTGCTTAGGACTTGTACACTGCTCCCGTTGTATTTAGCAGTGCTGTCTCCGTTCTACGAACCCCTACTCCTTGGATCATGTGCTGAACCTTGTGCCATAGGGTACCAACATTCCCATGAAGCTGTTTGGGAGTCCTCCTCCCGCACTGCTGCTGGTGGGGAGAAGTGCTGCGAAATCACGTTTTACTCACGGAGGAGGCTCGATAAATATGATATCGCAGCCTCTCCAGCATCAGCGCAGGCGAGGACTTCCATGCAACTTCACGGGAATGTTGTTCTGTATAGCAAACATTTGCTGCATCTTACGAGCTAACTGGACCAGAGTGCTGGTGGCCTTACATGTAATTTGGAGCCATCTTTACAATGCCGCAAGCTCTGCTAAATCTTGGGGTGGTTTCCCCTTGTCCTACATGGGGCAATCCAGGGCAAGGCCGGTCATTGGGCAAACTAGGCACCAACTTCTGGTGGGTGGCAAAGAGCAGGGCATTCAAAGTTAAACAATAGATTTTGACATCCAGGGGTGTGTGTAAAGGTCAAGGTTTGACGAGGGCACCAACACCTTGAACAAACTATGGGGCTGGCCCTGGGACTACCAGAATGAAAACTCAACACTTTCACTCTGTTTCTTCTTCTCCACACAATGTACATTTTACACTGAGATTATTTTTTCTTCTGATTGCAGATGGTGAGCTCTATGCCGGCACTGTCAGCAACTTTCAAGGAAATGAGCCGATCATATATAAGAGTCAGGAGAGTAGAATATCACTCAAGACCGAGAATTCCCTGAACTGGCTTCAAGGTATGACACCAGCAGCTCTTTGTAAAGGGTGTGTAGAAATGACTCATGGGAGAGCAGGATTGGATTTTTGAGATAGGACAATATATCAAGTCAAATGGTAATGTCGTTTATTTTATTTATTTATTTATTTAACGGGTTTTATATACCGCCTTTTTCTTCAGTTAAAGAAGTTTGCATTACAACTCACTAACAGTTTACATTGTAACAAGTAACAATTTACAAGGTAACAGTATTCAGTAATAAAATTTAGTGACCTAACCTTTGTGATTATCTTAGATACAAGATGACTCAAAATTGGGCCCTATGTATATAAGTTATCTGGATTTTGGAAGGGCAGTGCGCCTCGTCAGCACATAGCCCTCCCCGCTGCCCTCTAATCTAGATGTTCAATGCTGTGGCGACGGCACTGAATATCTGGTGATCGCCGCAGAGACAGGAAGCCTCCAGGGCTAACTGGGCAGCGGCGATATTAGATGCTACCCGGTTAGCTCCTGCGCCTTAAAAATAGGCAAGGGCTTTCCTCACCTATCTTCAAGGCACAGATCGCTAACCGGGCAGCATGCAATATCGCTCCTGCCTGGTTAGCGACAGTCTCCGCCTCAGTTCCGCCCCCAACATGCCCCAATGCTTACCGGATAGCATCGGGGCGCGTAGGGGACTTGGGGATTTTCAACAGCAATAACTGAGTGAGTGCCGTTTAATATCCCCATCTAAGGCACTCGCACAGTTTACTGGGCTGTAAATCATGTAAATGCCTTTCGAAAATCAGGCGCATAATAACTTAATGAGGGATACAATGGGGGTTGAACTAAGATGTAAGGAAGTAGTTCAGTTGCGTGAAATGGTGGGATGATGATGTGCTTTTTACCGTATAATGTTATTGTTCCAATATGTTCCATATACAGGAAAGTTTTTAACTGTTTTCTGAAGTCTTTAATGTCCTTTGTATTGTTTAGATTGAAGATAAACAAAATGGGAGGATAAAACTAGTTCTGAAGATAAAGGGGGTTACTTTCAAAGCGTTATTCACAATTTAAACATGTATAAAGAGCCATATACATGCGTAAATTGTGGCCACGTGCAAATGGGCATTTTAGAATGGATGAAATTTACTCATGGATGACCGTACCACGTTCAGTCGATGGGGGCGTGTCAGGAGTGTGTCCTGAGCATGACAAACATGTATACATGTATCTGCCATTTCATTTAGGGTATACATGTGTAAGCCCAAATTTGCACCTGCTCCATGACACAAATAGAGATTTAAAAAGCGTTCCTTTTGGCCATCCATTTACAAGAATAGGGTCAAAAGAGAGTCCTCTGTGATTAATCCAAGAGCATCTGCAGGTCTTGGTTTACAAAATGGCCCAGATACACGCAGGACCGTACCAAGCTAGAAATGCCCCCTGTGCGACTAACAAATCTGATGCTCCACCCCCACCCAGCCACTCTTTTTGAGCTTCCTGGAAGCCCAGTGATGATATCAGCATCCCGTCCTGTGCAGCCGCACCGCTCGCATGGCCCTGGATACACATATAAGTGCCAACCTCTGCAAATGTTCATTATTGGACGCTGGCGCTTAACTGTGTAAGTTGCTGGTTGTCCCTTGTCAGTGTTTTCCAAGGGTATATTTCTGAAAGGGCACTTCCCACTGCATGCGGATGCAGATTTTAGCAAGGACTCCATGTTTAGCAGAGCCATTTCTCAAATACTGACACAATTGTACATTTGGTGACTAGGACCAGCACTACTATTAGGTGAACTAGGCAGTCACCTAGAACGACAGCCCTCCGGTGTCGCCCCTCTCTGGGCTTGACAGTGGCAGCAATAGCCACAAATGCTTCTCCCCTTGCCAACTCTCACAGGAAGTTGGAGAGTGAGATTAAAACATTCAATCTTTTAAAATTGTGCAAATGAAGTGGCATGCAGAATTTTTGTACCGTTTGCTATTCTATGCTGTTCTCAGTCTTGCATCTGATCCTTAGTCTATAAAGTCAATATATTGCCTCTCTTCCTGCCCCTTGCTTCACAGTCACCCTATTTATAGGCTCTGGAAACAGCATTAAATTGCTTTTTTTTTGTGTGGGGGGGTTGTTTCTACAGATCCAGCATTTGTGGGTTCAGCTTACATCCGAGAGAGTTTGCCAAGAGGCAATGCAGTGGGCGATGATGATAAAATTTATTTCTTCTTCAGCGAGACAGGAAAGGAATTTGACTTTTTTGAGAACACAATTGTATCTAGGATTGCTCGAGTCTGCAAGGTGAGCCCAAGAAGCATAAAAAATTCTTAGAATCATTGATATTCCCAGACGTTTTCAATCTCTAAAGCAAATCTCCAGATTCTGAGCAGAAGGAAGCAAGTCACACTGCATTCTGGGAATCCCGAAGGCATGAAACAGCTAGAATAAGGATGTGGTCTGTTACTCCTGGGTCTTACTCTTTTCCTGAGATAACTCGTGTCTCATGGCATGATAGGCGGTATAGCCAGACAGAGTCTTATGTGAGAGTTGTGAAGAGAAAGGCGAGAAGAAGAATCATGAAGGGAAATAAGAGAATAAAGAAAATAAAAGAAAGAGAGAAATGTACAAAAGAGGAGTCCAGAGAAAGGAATGGAAAGTAAGGAAAAGGGTGGCTAGAAAGAGGATGGGGGGGGGGGGGAGACTAAGGAAGGGATGAGGAGAAAGTAACAGAGTCATGAACAGGCTGGAGAAGGAGGGAAAATAAAGAAAATTCAGTCAGTGGTTTCTTTGGCTTTGTGATACTCATCTAGACGTAATATAGATATGGAGCTGCTGTCAGTTCAGGGAAAACTAACACAATAAGACATACACTAGAAAAAGAATGAAGAGCTGTGGGATTTGGTAATTAAAAGGCTACAATTTTCTATTTGTTCATACTAGTAGATAATTGCTTTCTGTATAATGATGTTCTAATTACAAACTTTCAAAACGTTTTCATCGATATAGAATAAAATTGCAAGCCAGAGGCTCAGTGGCAGCGTTGGTTAGAGTCTGCAGGTCAGCTGGGACTGGAAATGCTCAGGGGCAGTGCTCATGGCCCCTGGAGAGGGAAGGAAATCCCACAAGTGATACCTAGTGCCTGAATTTAGGGCCAATGATTGTAGGACTCCAGAAGAAGCCAGGAGCTTACCCTCAGGCTGAGGATTCCTGTATCAGTGGCTGAACTAAGAGAGCGGGGGGGGGGGGGGGGGAAATATAAAATAGGGAAAAATCTTCTGGGAGTCCGGAGTGAAGGCTTATGATGTTTCAGCCCAACAGAGGCAAGTCCCATTGAGCTGCAGTCCCAAAGGAGTAGGAGGAAACCTCTGGGACATAAAATGTAGAATAAAAGAATTCTCTCTCTTTATCTCAGTCTCTCGTATCTCTTTTCTACCCCATTCTTTCTTTCCCCAGGGCGACCTGGGAGGGGAGCGTGTGTTACAGAGACGATGGACTACTTTCTTGAAAGCCCAGCTGTTATGTTCCACCCCAGGCGATGGCTTCCCTTTCAACGTGCTACAAGATATGTTTGTGCTGACGCCGGGAGGGGAGCACTGGAACAGCACTGTCTTTTATGGTGTTTTCACCTCACAATGGTATGCAATTAAAGCTACGAATGGGGTAGGGGTGGAGAAAAGAGGCAGCAAGATTGGGAGAGTTTACAGTTTAGGGAGGACCCAAATGAAAGGCAGAATGCAAGCGTACACATAGTAGATAGCGGAAAATAAAACCAAAACGGCCTTTGTAGGGCCTGCGATGCCTGGGGCCTGCTGTGCATAATATATATTGGCATGTGCTATGTTGTAGTGCATGTTGTTACATCGAGCTGTTTGTTAGTGCATAGAGCTGATGGAGTCAGATTTTCAAGCCCCAGATTGATAAAGCTCCTGCTGTAGTCTTTCATAAACTAGATACCAGCAGAGTCTCAGAAATGGCTCAGTTATGCTGTGCCAGAAGAATATTTGCTGTCTGTAACTGAAACAGTGGTACAGGGAAGGTGGCCTAAATCAAGAGTTCATGTCGATTGACCTTGATGAACTGAATGCTTGATCTCTTGTACCTGAAATGATTATTATAATGTTACTAGTCTGAGATAACAAATTAGATTTATCAGTGTCTTGCATGTGCATTTGAAGTCTTAGCACATCCTTAGAATCCTAGAGTCTCAGGCCACCACATAGTGACTACCAGCAGGACTACAGGGACACTGCATATAGCCATTTGATGCCCTAGTGCAAGTAATGCAATGCAGTGATGTAGCTACCTGGGAGAAATGCCCAGTGCAGGCTATATATGTAATCACATTAAAGGAAACTGAGAATACAGAGCTGTAGGGATATCTTAAGGGAAGAATCTCCCAAAAGTTTGGGACAGATAACTAAGGTATAATTATGCACTTTGGATTCTAGCTGCCTTGGCCAAGTTGCATAATCAGCGCAGGAATGTCAGATAGTACAGAGATGTGTCACAGGCCAGTGTTGTTAGACAATTAGAACTTAGAAAATGCAATCATTCTCTCTTCAGAATTCCCACAATCTATGCAAATAATTGGTGCTAGCTAGCTCCCACTAGTAAGGTAACAGCTCTTTACAGTAACTCTTTAAGATGCCTCACAGTTCATAGGCTATCAGGGAGCAGTGATCAGCTCGGCATGAGATATAGAAGCGGCAAGTAGCACCAGACCGCTACCAAGAGATTTCCTCTTACGAGTCTGGATGAGAATCTCTACAGAGCAACACTGAGGACTACAACAGGAAGTGAAGGGGAGGGTTTGAGAG
Organism: Ichthyophis bannanicus; assembly: GCA_033557465.1. Lineage (NCBI taxonomy): Eukaryota > Metazoa > Chordata > Amphibia > Gymnophiona > Ichthyophiidae > Ichthyophis > Ichthyophis bannanicus. The sequence continues at coordinate 207,801,115 of CM066043.1, read as the reverse complement.
AAGGCGGGCATGCGATCCTTACATCGAATGGGTATTTTTATTAGTGGTCAGGTAAATAGGAAAAGTCATATAGGATAGTAATACAAGGCCCTTAAAATTGAATGCTCTAATTTCAGAGGACAGCATCTTTTTGATAGAAAAGCTTAAAGCCCATTTATAGTAACTGGTTGGATTCTGATGTTTTTTCTCTTCGGGTTCTGTGGTTTGCTTCCAGGAGTAAAGGGGGCACAGGCAGCTCAGCTGTATGTGAATTCAGTATGAAAGATGTACAGAAAGCGTTCCGCGGTCTCTACAAGGAGGTGAATCGGGAAACACAGCAGTGGTATACGTACACCCACCCTGCACCAGAACCACGGCCTGGAGCAGTGAGTACCAACATCATTCTCTCTCTCTGTTACAGGGCAAAATTAGTCAGTATAACATGCACGCACGAGGAGGGCATAATCAGCGGAGGCAACCAGCGCTGTTAAGGCATCTGGCTGTTTCTGCTTTTAAATAACGCCGGCTATTCTACGTCAGGGCCATATCTGGCCACCAGAATTGAATATCCAGGTTGCACAGTTAGTGTTCTAGTTAACTGCTCAGCAGCGATATTCATCCCTGGCTGGATTGCTAAACCAGCTAAAGCTAGGACAGGCTTTTGTTCTCCCTAACTTTAGCCGTTGTAGGTTAGCCAGCTAACAGCTGAATATCGCCATTGACCGGCTAATCTATGCTGCCGTTCCTGCTCCACCCCCAGAATGTCCCAATGCTAAGCGGTTATGTCAGGGCATTTAAACTGGCTAGCCACCTTAGGGCTGCTGAACATCCCGCTGCGCATGGTTTAGCTGCTTAGCAGATCTGCTAATCAGCTTAAGAACATAAGAAATGCCATACTGGAATGGACCAAGGTCCAGCAAGCCCACTATCCTGTTTCCAACAGTGGCCAATCCAGGTCACAAGTACCTGGCAGGTTCCCAAAAAGGCACACAGGTTCCACAGTGCTTGTCCTGGGGCAAGCAGTGGATTTTTCAGGTCCTCTTTAATAATGGTTTATGGACCTTTCCTCCAGGAACCTGTCAAAACCTTTTTAAACCCAGCTACACTAACAGCTTTTACTACATCCTCCGGTAACAAATTCTAGAATTCGATTACACTTTGAGTGAAAAATATGTTCTCTTATTAGTCTTAAACTGGTTACGTTGTAGCTTCATTGCATGTCCCCTAGTCTTTCTACTTTTTGATGGCATAAACAATTGATTTATGTTTACTCGTTCCACTCCATTCATTAATTTGTAGACCTCTCTCATATCTCCCCTCAGCCATTTCTTTTCCAGGTTAAAGAGCCCTAACCTTTTTAGCCTTTCTTCATAGGGGTATCCTTCCATCCCCTTTACCATTTTGGTGACTTTTCTGTACCTTTTCTAATTCCACTATATCCTTTTTAAGATATGGTGACCAGAATTGCACACAATATTCAAGGGGCGGTCGTACCATGGAACGATACAGAGGCATTATAATATCCTTTGTTTTATTTTCCATTCCTTTCTTTATGGTTCCTAGCATTCTATTTGCCTTCTTGGCCGCCACTGCACACTGGGCCGAGGGTTTCAACGTGTTATCCGTGATGACAGCTAAATCCCTTTCCTGGGTGGTGGTTCCTAATGTGGAACCTTGCATCGTGTAACCATAGTTTGGGTTGTTCTTTCCTAGGTGCATAAATTCGCACTTGTCCACATTAAATTTCATCTGCCATTTGGATACCCAGTCTTCCAATTTATCAAGGTCCTCTTGCAGTTTTTCACAATCATCTTGGGTTTTAACAACTTTGAATAATTTTGTGTCATCTGAAAATGTGATTACCTCACTATTTCCAGGTCATTTATGAATATGTTAAAAAGCTTTGAACATGCCCCCCGCCATTCTTAGTGAGCTTAACTGGTTTAGCGGGTACAGGGTATAATATCGAGCAGTTGGCTGAGAAGTGACAGAGCCAGGGTTGAAATCCCACTGATGCTCCGTGTGATCTTGGGCAAGTCACTTCACCTTTGGTTGCCTTGATTTGTAAGCTCCCTGGGGACAAGGAAATACCTCCTGTACTTGTATGTAACCCAACTTGAACTACCAGTAAAAAGGTATGAAGTAGATCCATAGAGATTCCTTGACCGTTCTGGGCCAGGGGGCTAATGCAGTAAGGTTCCTTCTGAAACCCTGCAGTCACGAGTCCTAAATCTGACTACTGAGTGTCACTGTTGTGCAACGAGTGGATCTCTAGGAGCCGTACTTCTTCAGCCTCATGGACCTGGAGCGTGACAGTCTCACCAGGAATCAAACCCAGCTCTTCCACATGGCGCTGCGGCTGGTTTACGAGGCTGGTCTGCCGTAGCAATTTCTAGTCCTGCAAATACTCTGAAAATATATAATCTGTATTAATCTTATTAAAAAGAAATGGGAAGAATGCATTTTATAAAGGCCACTTTCAATAAAGATCCCCAGCTACTAGAAAATTGTACACCCTCTGAGGCATTCATGCTTAATACTGAGTTCAGCATGGTACCCCATCCTCCAGCTATTCAGGCTCTTTCTCTGTGAACAATGACTGACTGTTTAAAATACCTGGTATTTAACTCTCAGTACTCTGAAGTAATACAAATCCAGCCTGCAGAAAACCCTTGTTGTAGTCAAAGGAGAACAACCACAGGTTGCTTTCAGAATATTACTGTAAATACCACCATGCGACTTTAGATATTGCATTCAGTTTAAGGAGATCTAATTTTTAATGTGGTACTTTGATACTGAAAGCCTGATTTAATGTTGCTGTGATGTCCTTTATGCTTGCAGCACCATGTGGTACCTTGACAAGGAGGGACTGGCAATATTAGACAACACATTTCCAGTATAGTAAGAAGGGGGAGCCTAATGGTTCAAGCAGTGGCCTGATAACAGGGAAAGCCAGGTTTGAATCCCACTGTTCCTCGTGATCTTGGGCAAGTCACTTCACCTTCCATTGCCTCAGACACGGAATTAGAGTGGAAGCCCCCCTCCCCCAAGGACAGGATATAACCTGTATTAATCTTATTAAAGGATCTACCGGGCCTGAATGCAACTTTGCTTGAATTTCTGAGAAAGGCATGAGCTAAATCCCGTATACAGGTTTTGTTTTTAAACATGCTGTTTCCAAAATGTCATCCTTCTATGATAAGCAATAATCATCTTTGTTTACAATAATATGCCTTAAGCATCTTGTAGTAATGCTCCTTTAGACCTTAACCAGCAGGGATTGTTTGTGTTTCCAGTGATATGATGTATGAACTTGAAAAATACAGAAATACATTTAAGTACTGTAAAAATGAATGAAGATAGAGTGCCCCCTTGTGGTAGCAAGAGTATAGAGGAACATAGTAGAAATGGTAGGTAAGAATCAGCTGGTCTGTCCAGTCTGCCTAGTTGAGATGCTTCCCTTTCTGGTTCTCCACTACTTTGGGCAGATGAACATAACGGAGAAAAAATTTATCTGACATCCTCTTCTGTGTGGCTGAATTCTGAAGTTAAGTTTGCTGCCGTTTGTACTGACCCACTTATTTTCCACCTCTTTGATATGCGAACTCGGTGGAATGGCCATTTTACATTATTGCATTCTACAATATCGTTCACTTATATAAAATAAGAAATGTTTTTGGTGATGTAAAACCATTATTTTTTTCTACTACCATTTATTTGAGTGGAGGCTTAATTCTCCTAGTATTCCTGTGGTACTGCACTGCTCTTACCCCCAGCCACAAATCCTACAGAAAAGTGATGTGAAGCAAGACCCCAAGAAGTAACTTTGACTCAGAAGATCTTATTTTGAGGAGAGGTTTAATCCTATGGGTCTTACCAGGTCCAGTGCTCTATCCCACTGGGGTCTAGTGGCAAGGTGTAACCCCCTATGTTCTTCACATTCTCAGCCTCAATCAACAGGCTGTGACTCAGTTTGTTTGATTTGAGTCCAAAAGAGAACAAAACCTTGGAGGAGGTCCTTTTTTTTTTTTTAGTGGGAGGTTTAATTCCACTTTGGCAATGATTATAATATTCCTTCCAGCGCGGTTGGGTGGGAGAATGTAAATTACCCCATATTGTCTCAGCCTTAGCCAAGAGACCAAGAAAGGACAATCCTCAACTCAGACTTTTAGCCAAGAAAGGTGCATCCTCAGTGCTTGAATCATAGCCAGTAAAAGATTGATCATTTTATTACATTTTTTGGGAGGTTTGCAGCTGATCTACATATTTCTCCCAGCTGCCTAGGCTATAGACCTGGTCAAGACTGATTCAAGTCCCTTGTAGAGTATCACTATCAGCATCTTGTTGGCTAGGATTGAAGTACACAATAGGGGGGGGGGGGTGTTAACACTTGCCAGTCAACTACATTTGGGGTTGATGCAGTGGCATAAATGCCATCCAAGCAGCTTCTTCAGTGCAGAGGGGCCCAGGCAGGAGGGGGGCCCATACTGTATGGCAGGGGTGAAAGCAGATGGACAAACTTACTTTTAAAATGTTTGCCGCACCACTTGCCACTCTTTTCCCTCTCCAGTGAAAATTTTTCAGGCCCAGCAGTCGTCACCTCCCACTGCCAGGCCGAAGTCTCATTATAATTTTTAAAAATGGGAAGGGATAACCCTCACCAACATTATGTTTGGTGGCCCCTCATTAGAACTTACGCCATTCGGTTGATGTTACGACTGTTGCTATGAGGAGAATTAAATCTCCTGCAAAATACCCCTTTAGTGCTTACAGAGGTATTATGAAACATTTTAAAATTAAACAAATCAGAAAATCCACCCACTTCCAGCATCACTGAGAATCAAAATGAGAAATACAACATATGTTATATACTGTACCGATACTAGTTAAAACACAACCTCAGAAGAAGCTCCTTCAACAACTTTCTCCAGGTTTCTGGTACTGAGGAATAAATGTTAATTCTTTTAACTTTTTTACACCACCCCCTTCCCAGTTTCTTTTTTTTTCCACTTATGTAGACTCATATGAGACCTCGATCCTTGCAGCTTTATGCAATTAAAGTTTAATTTTTAATTTTAATTTGGCATTTATATTCCACTTCTCTCCATAGAGCTCTAGGTGCATAACAAAAATACCAACTGCAAAACTAGAAAGCTGAATTTTAGGGGTATGTTACTAACATGTGCTAATTGTTAGCATGGGGTTTGCCACACTGTAAGTATGCTGCACTAACAGCGTGGGGCCCTGTGATAAAAATCTCATGCAAACTGGATAGTCCACATGATTGGGTGGGTTAGGGGCAGAGCGTTGGTGTTGATGGCACATTACAGTTAGCTTGGGTGCACCTAGTGCCCCCTGAAGGGGTCGTGGAAAGGACACCCCCATGCTGGTTAGCAACTCACTAATGGCAGGAAGATGGACACGCCCGCCGTCTAACCTTAGTGCAGGTCTCCATGCTAGTTCCACGGCTTGAATGCATGCTACTGGTGCACCCTTCAGTAAATGTACCTCTTAGCGCAGTACAGAGAATGAATAAATGTAACAACCACAAAAAGTGACAAAATATACAGTATATATGTGTGTGTGTGTTCATATAGGACCATAAGGTATCCCAAGGTCGGTTTACAGTAATCATCACACTTGAAGTACAAAAATTTGGATCATAAAGCCATTAAAAAGTGTACTTATCTTAACATTTTATTTCCAATTGCTATTGAATTCAAGAAACGCTGTGAGATTAGAGACATCCATTGATTGCTGAATCTGAGAAAAATCCCTCCCTTATGACTTTCAGATAAGTGGCAAAGCTTTTCTTGGGCTCTTTAAAACTTTGAGCAGATATCGTTTAGGCATATCCATTGGAGAAATTGCTTTGGATCTAGTTTAGAAGGCAAATATTCTTCTGTCTCACCACATTCTCCGATCTGTTTTGAAGTAGTATGTTCCCTTTGACTAGTGCTCCCACAGTTTCTTGAATTATCTCGGGAAGAGGAGTATGTTCCTGCAACTTTGAGTCAAAGTAGTGAATTCCAGCTGTGATTCGTTGCTAAGGTCTTTTTTCCATCATAAAGCTGTTTCCTTTTGTAATATGAGGGTACGAATGTTCCCAGGTGTGATTAAATTTACACAGGCCAGAAAGCGAAGATTGTAGGAGATGTCTACTCCCTCTCAAAGTAGTTCACTAGCAAGAATTTTGTCGGTAATCAATACGCTTCTGCCTTGGTTTGATTTTTCCTCTTAAATTGGGTATTTGTTCTTGCTCTGATTGGATAATTTGTACAGAATCAAATTTTCTTCTAATTTTGTTAGTAGGTGGGGTTGATTTTTTTTTTTTCCTGTGCATTTAATTTTCTCAATTGATTTCTTGTGGATTTTCATGAAACTTGAATAAAGAGGAATTCGATAAGAATTTAAAAAAAAATTATCTAAAGTAAATTTTGAAGATAAGCATGCTTTTCAATGTCTCCGAGGGCCCAAAAAATGTTATTGTCCTATATGAAAACACACGTCTATATTTGGCTACTAAAGGTGCAAGCAGGAGCGGTCTACATCGCTGGACTCTGTTTCAAGCATCGACGACTACCAATGATAAGATCAGCCTGATAGCCTGCCTGGAGCACCATGTTTAATACTATCGCCAAAAGGCCTTACCAAAGGGCCCTTGATGTGGCCCTTAGCCACAAACACACTAAGTCCACACCATTGTCCTGTTTCTTTGTATACTACTTGTACTCCTGCAGGTGGGGAATGCCGAATACAGTAAGTACTACTCCAGTATTCTGCTCGACTAATTTTCCGTCAGCATCGCTTTTCCCATGTCACTCCTCTTCTCAAGTCCCTTCATTGGCTTCCCATCCGCTTCCGGATCCAATTCAAACTTCTCCTCTTGACCTATAAATGCATTCACTTTTCAGCCCCCCACTACCTATCATCTCTTATCTCTCCTTACATCCCCTCTCGCGTTCTTGGCTCTTCGAACAGCCTTTGTCTATCTATGCCCTCCACTCATACTGCTAATTCTAGACTTCGCTCCTTTCACCTGGCTGCACCCTTTGCCTGGAACAATCTACCTCTGTCTGTGTGCAATGCACCCTCTCTGGACCTCTTCAAGTCCAGATTGAAAACCCATCTCTTCTCTATTGCTTTCTGTTCTTGATTCTTGGTTTTGCTCTTCTTGTTTATTGTATACTTTGTCTTATTTGATTGTATTTGTATTTTGTGATCTTCTTGACTAGATTGTGAGCCCTGATGAGCAGGGACTGTCTTTTATTCATGTATGTACAGTGCTTCGTATGTTTGAAGCGCTTTATAAATGTTAGCTAGATAGTATTGTTGGGAATGGGTCAGTATGGCCAATTGTCTGCACTTCCACATAAGTTCATGTTTCGTGGACATGACCATTCTGATCTTAAATCTGTTCCTAGGCAAGTTCCTGTTAGAACATTTTTCGGGGGGGGGGGAGGGTTTCTATTGCTTCATTGAATGTGGCATCTGCTAAAGCAAAAATTGAGGTTTTGCATGATTTATGATTAGATTCAAAAATTGGTATTTTGTGTTTAACTGAGGTGTGGGTTTTGGATTCTGATCAGTCCTTTTACACCGGCTCTGGACCCATGATTATAGTTATGAATTACAATCCAGGGTGGGATGTGGTGAGAGAATAGATTAAATGTAACCATCTTCAGACACAGTCCTTTGTGGGGTGTGAGTTAATAATTCTGTCTTTCCATGGATGGGGGCTTTGTGTTGTATAGACTCCCAACAGGAACTAGCAGCTTTGCTCCTTTCTGTCTTTTAGAATATCTATTGTCTTTAGATATGGATCTGTCACGATTTTTAATTGTGGGTGATTTTAATCTTCATGTTCATGTCCATGTCCTACTTCATTCAGCTAAAATAAATGATTGTTGGTCTGCAATGCAATTTTGTGAACTTTCACAGATGGTCTCCTTTCCTAAGCATTCTAAAGGCCACATTCTTGATATAATTTTCACTTTCTGTGAGCTTGTGAGGTATGGTTCCTTAGCTGCTTTCACTTCTGTGTGTTTACCCTGGTCTAATCATTTATTTATTAGATTCTCCTGGTATGTAACTCTTAAGCAGCTCTTGGAAGAACAAGTTATTACATCCTGTTACAGACCTGATAAATCGTGACGTATTTTTGGTTAAGTTGAGGCCAGTTTCAAGTCAGCTTACTGCTGAGCATGGCCTAGAAGAATTTTTTGTTTCTGGATCGCTTCAAATTCTATCACAAACGTATCGATAATTAATACCATATTTATTTTTTATTTATTTGAATAGTTTTTATATACCGCCATTTCCAAGGATCAACAGCGGTTTACATTACAACAACATAGTTATACAGTTAAACAGTTTAACGGTTAAACGGTTACATAGAACATTATGAACAATTTGAACATTATGAACAATTTGAACAATTTGAACAATATTACATTATAACATGAGTTGAATAGAACAATATTGATTAATGTGATTAGGGTATAACAAAGACCAAACAAGAACAATATTTGATTAAGTTACAGTAAAACTGTACATCAATAATATGTTACAATATAACAGGAACAACAACAATATCAATCAGATGACCATATGAGACAGTTAAACAAAAAAACCCTCTCAGTGCCATGGTTTTCCCCTGTCATTAATCAAAGCAAGCAGCGGTTGAGATGGGCCAAGCGCAGTTGGCATGTAGTCCCTGATCAGATTCACCTGAAGGAGTATCAGTCCTTATTGTCCTCTTACAGGCATCTGACTAAGAGTGGTTATTACTCCAAGCAGCTGGTCATAGTCCTAAGGAAGTATTTTGGCTTGTTCAGAAATTGACAGGAGGTCAGTTACAGCAGTCTGGGTTACCTGATTCATTCTGTGCTATCGATGCTTCATTATCTGTCATGTCTGTCTCCTTCCCTTCAGAAGAGTTGCCACTATCTCAGGCTTCTGGTTGGTCCAGTTTCACTTCTATTACTGCTTCTCAGGTCTGCAAGGTATTTCTGTCTATTCTAATTCCACTTGTTTTTTGGTCCTGTCTTTGTTAGTATTTTTTTTTTTTATTAGAAAGCTTTTACATCTGTTCATAAAGAAAAAAAGTATGAAAATTATAAAACAGCATTAAATAAGATAGGGAAAATAAAGAAAATGTCTTAGCCTACATTAGAGGGAGGAGAAAAGCAAATCTGATTTCGCACCCTTATGACTGATGAGAGAGACCCTCACTTACACATATCATAAACCCAACAAGCAAACAGGAAAGGAAAATCACCTTGTTAGTCTTTTAAAAGCTGCTAAATCTTTTCTGGTTGACCATCTTCAGATCCTGGTGTCTGCATCTTTAACTCAGGGCGTTTTTCCCTAGGCCCTGAAGTTGGCTACAGTTTGGCACGTGCTAAAGAGGAAGGTTTTGGATTTTGCTGATCCTAAAAGTTATTGGCCTGTTTGAAATCTGCCTATGGTTGACAGATTAATAGAAAAGGTAGTCATGGTTGAACTTCAGGACTTTATGAATGCCAGTAATTTGTTGGATGGATTCCAGTTTGGTTTTAGACCAAATTGTAACACTGAATTTTGTTAGCATCCATAGTTGATGGTTGAGAATTTTGGTCTAATAGTTGTGGCTTTCTAAGATGTATCAGATCAGGGGCTTCTCAACCCAGTCCTCAGGACACACTAGCCAGTCAAATTTTCAGATTTGCCTCCATTGTATGCAAATCTCTCTCATGCATAGTCATTGTGCTTATCTTGAAAATCTGACTAGCTAGGTGTGTCCCAAAGACTGAGTTGAGAACCCCTGTAGCATTAGACTTTGTGAATCATGATGTATTACTTTAGCAGCTGGAACATCTGGAGATACATAATACTGTTTTGCAATAGTTCTGCTCTTATCTCACAAGAGGTTTGTTTAAATCAACAGGTAGTCTGTCTTGTCTCTTTGACACAAGGTGTGCTGCAAGATTCTGCGCTGTCTGCTCTTCTTTTCAATGAATATCAACAGCCTATTTGCTATAAGTTCAAGGCTCTTGGTCTTGACTTTAGCATTTATGCCGACACTATCATGTTCTCAATGCCTGTTGCTGGTGATCTAAGCTATGCGGTTTCACGTATTCAGTGGGGTGTGTCAGAGGCTGCCTTATGGCTGAGGAATATTGTCTAAAACTTAATGAAGGGAAAACTGAATAATTGTTGTTACACAATGAGAAGAGAGATGATCTCCCTCAACAGACTGATCTGGAAGGACGTGAGGTTGAAGTTAAGATGGAAGTACACTACTTGGGAGTATTGATTGAGTCTGATTAACATTTCGTCTCCAGCTGAAGAATGTTACACAAAAAGCATTCATCAGCCTGAGGCGTCTGCAAATATTAAAACTGAACCCTTGGCACAGGTGATTTTAGGACTATCCTTCAGTCACTGGTATTGACACCCATGGATTATTGCAATATACTATATCTTGGATTGCCTGCCTATCACGTGCAAGTGTTGTACTTGGTGCAATATTAGTGCCGCTGAATAATCCACTGAGCGACATTTGTTTGTAGGTCTGCAAACCACATAAATACCTTTGACTATCTCCCCACCCCACTGTTCTCAACTTCCTCTTCTGCTGCAGGACGTGGGCTGTGGTGCTGCTTTCTTCTACCAGTCATAGGATTTCTGGCATCGGTGGGATCACAGATTACGATCTTATCACTAAACCTGTGATTTTAACCTAAAATCTTATAGCATAACCTGACCTCATGAGATTCAGAACCAGAAATGTGACTGACCACAGATGTCATCAGATCCATGGACTGTAACTGCACTTACTGCTGATTGATGTCCATAAAAGAGCTTACAAATGTTTCAAATAAAACATTGAAAGTCTACAGATATGATCCCTGGTTTTGTTTTTCGCACACGCTGTATTACTTTTCTTGTTTTTCAGTGCATCACCAACAATGTCAGACGTATGAACATTAATTCCTCGCTGCAAATGCCAGACCGAGTCCTGAATTTCATCAAGGATCATTTTCTGATGGATAGTGCTGTCCGGAGCCAGCCTCTGCTGCTGCAGACACGAGTCCGATACCAGCAAATCAGTGTGCAAAAGGTCCAGGGACTTAAGCAATCCTACAGTGTTCTGTTCCTGGGAACAGGTGGGTAAATAACCGGCAACTGCCCTGCCTTCCTTCCATATAGGTCACTGGAGTACAGTTCGGTCCTTCCAGTATCTAAAATGCAGATATCTGGAGTCACTTCCTAACAGAAATATAATCTATAATGCCCTGCAAAAGTTTTCACGCCATACTACACTTTTCACATTACATGGTCTAAAAAATACAATTCAGAATGTATTAAAACAGAAAAAATGTTCACAGGAAAAAATTACAAAAATATTCAAAAAGTGGTTAAGAATAGGAAGCAAAGACATCTTGATTGCATTGTCTTCATACCCTTTGTTACAGCAAACCCAAATTAGCTCAGTTTTCAAAAGTTGTCTTAACAAGATCTATAATAAATTAAATAGAACCCACCTGTATGAAATCACAGTAGCTGAGTTAATTCAAATATTCTTGGATGGAGAAACAGACTGTTTCTGCTGTATGAAGTGTCATTGAAGCAGCGGTCTAAACATGGAGCTACTGAAAAAACTCAGAGATAAAATTATTCAAAGCAACAGATTGGAGGAAGACTATAAAAGTTTTAATATCCCCTGGGGCACTGTCAAGTTGTCATTGTAAAGTGGAAATAGTCAGATACCACTTAGATACTGTTTCAATCGGGCCATCTTTCCACAGTCAGTAGCCATTGCTTAAGGAAACTTCTGAAAGAGGTCACTGTGAGGCCTACGGTTACTTTAAAAGAGGTTGAGCTTAGTTAAAATATTTGACTGTTCAACAATTTCGAGATGACGTCACAAAGCAGGAACTGTGTGAGAGGGTGGCAAGAAGGGTTGAAGAAAAGCCATATGAAGTGCCTCATAGCATTTGCAAACACTTAGAGGACAATGCACACATGTGGGTGGGTTTGCGGCCTGAAAAGACCAAAGTGGAACTTTTTGATGACAATTCTAAGGGATATATGGGGCATAAAACAAACACAACACATCACCCTACTATCACCAACTCCACAGTGAAGCATTATATTGCAGCAGTAGTGAACACAGGGAGGTTTGTTAAGATTGAGGGAAATATGGATGATGGAAAGGTCAGGAAGATCCTGGAGGAAAATGTGCTACAGTCTGCCATAGACCTAGGATTGGGGAGAGGATTTGCCTTTCAGCAGGATAATGATCGTAAACACAATATAAATGGCAACCATGGAGGGGCTCAGCAAGAAGAAGGTGAATGTCCTCAAGTGGACTAGTCCAAGCCCAGCCCTGAATCCAATAGAAAACTCATGGCAAGATTTGACAACTCTTCTCTTCAGATGACTCCCAGCCATCTTGAAAGAATTTGAGCTATTCTGCCAAGACAATTGGGCAAAAACTGCACCAGCCCACTGTGCAAAGTTGGTAGACAACTCATCTTAACAACTCATCACTGTTAATGCTGTCGAGTATTGAGTCAGGAGGTATGAAAACTTTTGCAATGAAGACTTTTTGTTTCATGTTCTTAATTTCTTTTTGAACATATCTATAATTCTTCTTTCGTATTGAAAATGTAGATTATGCTGTGTAGAAACATAATGGTAAATAAAGACCAGACGGCCTATTGAGTCTACCCTTCCATACCAACTATCACAGTCCCCTTTATTCCTTTAGAGATCTTCTGAGTTTGTTTCTTGAATTCAGATACTGTCCTTGTCTCTACCACCTCAACTGGGATACTATTCCATGCATTTGCCACTCTTGCCATAAAGAAATATTTCTGCATATTACACTTGGGTCACTTTCACCCTCATCCTATGCCCCCTTGTTGCAGAACTTTCAATAGAAAGAGGCTCTCCTCTTGTGAATTTATTTATTTATTTGCTTTTCTATACTGCCCCTTCCAGAGATCAGGGGTGGTTTACAGAGAACATGGTAAACATCAATTACATAGAACATTTTTGAGCACATAGTTAATATTTTCTCTGTAAAATAGTTATTATTTTACATAGATTGAGCACATATTCATTATTTACAGAGAGTAGGACAAATATGCATATCAATAATAAACATATTAACTATTTACAACAGCCAGAACAGGTCTGGCTATAGTTCGGTGGAAGGAAGATAGCAGGATTATCAGTAGAAAAGTGCAAGGGAGTGTGGGACATGAGTTAGGTAGGGTAAACTTGTGTTAGGTGATTTGTGTACTCTTGTGACATCTGCTCGGGGGTGAGCTTTAAGTTGTGATAGTGCTGGGTGAAAAGGTATGTTTTAAGTTCCTTCCTGAAGGTTAGAAGGTCTTTAATTTCTCTTAGGTTGCATGGTAGTTTGTTCCATTGACTGGGTGCATAATAAGAGAAGGCAGTATTGCTTGTTACCTGCTTTGTTTTTCTTACACAGTCAGGGATTAGAAGCATGTTAAGGTTCACCCTTCTTCTCATTCTGTTTTCTGCAGGGGTCTGGATTAGGGTTGCTAGATGAGAAGGTGCTATTTCGTTAATGAGCTTGAATATAGTAACTGTTTTATATTGAATCCTACTGGCAACAGGTAGCCAGTGTAGAGCGTATAGAATTGGAGATGTGGTCGGATAGCTTGGCTTTGAAAATAATCCGAGCAGTAACATTTTGGGCCATTTGTAGTATGTGAAGGTTTTTCTTAGATGTACCATGAAATAAACCGTTGCAGAAATCTAGGTGTGGCATTATAAGTGCCTGGGCAACCGTTCTGAAATCACCAATGTCAATGAGGGGTCTGAGTTGCTGAATGGTCCTAAGTTTAAAGAATATAGTTTTAGCAGTCTGTTTTATATGAAGTGTCATGCTTAGTGTTTTGTCAAGGATAACGCCTAGATATTTTACTTCGGATTTGACTGGAAGGGTGATGTTCATCAGATTAACAACAGATGGGAGGTTTTTAAACATCTCTATCATATCTCCTCTATCCCACCTTTCCTCTAACATATACATATTAAGATCTTTAAGTGTGTCCCCACGTGGTTTATAATGAAGACCACTAACCATTTTAGCAGCCACCCTCTGCATCAACTCCATGCTATTTATATCCTTTTGAAGGTGCGGTCTCCAGAATTCCGCACACTATGCCAAATGAGGTCACACCAGAGACTTATACAGAGGCACTATCACCTCCTCCTTCCTGCTGGCCATTCTTCTCCGTAGGCACCTAAGCATCCTTCTGGCTTTCACATCACATTTTCTACCTGTTTAACCACCTTAAGATCATCAGAAACAATCACGCCCAGGTCCCTAAAACATAGAGGGTAAAAAGGATTTTTTAAACAGCAGAATGTGAAAAATGTACAAAGGTCTAAAGACTAGCAAGGCCCCGTGGGCACGTTTACTAAAGCGTGTGTGCCGTTTAGCCCATGGTTGGACTGCACCAACTTCTGGAAGTGTGTGCGCCCCCCCACCTCACCTGTTGGTGCACTGCTATCATGCAGCACTATGGAAACTAGCATGTGGATGCGCTTAACACCTCCCTTTGAGATGGCTTTACATGCATCTGCACTAACTACAACAATCACGGTTAACAGGCGCCCATAACACCTGCACTAACCATGATGTGCTATCACTGCCCACATTCTGCCTCCAGCCCACCCGGTCGTATTAGCGTAGAGCCCGCAGGCTAACGTTTCATGTAGCGCACGTACCACATGCCAAACCCTATGCTAATGGTTAATGCAGTTTTGTAAACATCCTCCTTAGTGTCTTGCTGTTATATTACTGGCAGGAAGTGACTCCAGGTATCTGATTTTTCCAGAAGAGTGAGAGACTGGTTTGTCTTAAGGCACAAAATCACATTTTACTTTTCTGACACAGAACCAGATTTTACTTTCCAGATCATGTCAATGAAATAATGTATGTTAATATACTAGAACACAAGATAAATCTTATGCACAAATTCTGGAAACTATCCCTTCAGGATGTCTGTAATCTGCATAGTTGTGCACTGTTAGTAGCTGTGAAGACTCACATAGTATTGATGGTGCCCCCTGGTGGTTTGAGCTGTTTAGTTAGGTTGAGTGTAAAGGGTACTTGAGTTCAGACTTTCAGAGGACTGTAATCATCCTTTGATGTTTGTCTATCTCCAGGAACAAGCAGGAATGTAGTCTTCACATATGGGTATCGTCGGTACCAACGGAGCCTGCGCGGGAACGCTCCCCAGCATCCAATAGGAACACTTTTGGGAGCATCCCTCAGCACATGCGCGCTGCCTTTCCAACTGTCCCTCTTCAGTTCTTCGTTTTCCGCAGAGCTGACAGGATCCATACCCTGTCACCGCAGAAAATTCCGTCTTTAAAATTGTTTTCTTGTGGTCCGCACAACGCTTACTGGTACCGCCAGTTCTTTTCTTTTCTTTATAAGGGTTTTATTTTGTGGTTTGTTTTTTTTTACTTTGAACGGTTTCTCTTCAGGGCCCCGCACTTTCCTAGAAAAGGGGCCTCGGGGTCTGCGATCGCCTCGATCCCACCGCAGGGGCTTGGCACTTCCCCCCCCGCAGGGACTCGTCATCGGGTAACCTGGGTCCCCTCAGGGACGGGCCGTATGCCCCGGCAAGCTTTCCCTCCGGGTAGGACGGGTTCGAGAGGGGGCCCGGAATCGGGCAGCGCCCGCCGATCGACATCAGCGCTGGCGTCAGATGACCCCCTCTCCACCGAGCTCCGTCCTCGGGGGCCCTTGATGCTCGCGGCACCGGTCGGCACGGTTCCGATCCGCACTCTGGGATCTCCACCACCGGCGCGGTCGCGCCCGCCGGGGTCCTCGAGGAGGGAGTCAATCTCCTCGCTCGGTTCGATGCCCAGCCTGGAGTCGTTGTCCAGCCTTGAAAGCCTGGCCACTGCACGTCTCGGAATCGGCCCCTGTCCCCTCCCGCAACGCAGAGCAGAGACCGCTGGCCCCTGCCCTCCGGCGGCTGCGGATTCGCTCCAGTCACGGGGGGAAGCGCCGCCCCCGGGTTCGGGGCCGATGCCGATTCCTGCGGCGCCGTCGGTGCCATCGACCTCTTCGATGCCTAGCTTGGAATCAATTCCAGGAGCCGACGACGCCATGTTGACTGCCCTGATCCGGGTCGGTTGGTCCCCTCCTCTGCCCAGCGGGCATCGGCCCAAGCGGCCTCTCCCGCCATAACCCCTCCGGCAGAGCCGCCTTTTCAAGATTTCCTCCTTGAAATGGCAGACTTGCTGGCCATCCCCTATCCCAGACCCGAGCCCAGGCCCTGCGGAACAGGCAGCCGTGATGCTTCCTCTGCATCCCTCCCTGCAGGATCTCCTGCTGGGGGCTTGGCGGTCGCCTTTGAGGGTTCCGGCGCCGTCGACTGCGATGCAGGCTCTGTACCGGGTGCCTCCGTCCCCGGGGTTTCGGCAGCACCAGCTTCCATATCGGTCCATTGTGGTGGAATCGGCGCTGAGGAAGGCCGGAAGCAAGGAGAAGCATGCTTCTCGCCCTCCAGGCTGCGCCTCGAAGACGCTAGATACTCTAGGACGTCAAGCCTTCCAAACGTCTATGCTGGCGGCCAGAATTATTTCATATATATTTTATATGAGTCTGTCGCTTCGGGAGGTCACCGAGAGGTTATCTCGGTTATCCCCCTTCATATCTGCAACCAAGGCCTTTGAATATTCCTGCTTCTTTATCACTGCAGGAATATCTCCGGATTCCTTTCTCGTGCTTCTCTGGACGCCTTCCGGTCGGTCAGCAGAGCCTCTGCTGTTGCCATTAGAGCACGCCGTACAGCATGGTTGCAGGTGTCCGAGTTGTGTAGACGGGCACAGCACAACCTGGGTAATTCTCCCTGCGACGGAGATCACCTCTTCAATAGCGAAGCCTTACGTCAGGTCGCACAGTGCTTCGCTACCCTTCCCAGAGTTAGCAGCCAGCCTAGGGCCTGGCCCGGCCACCACCCCCCCCCCCCCCCCCGGCAGGGGTAAACGCCTCTCCAGACCCCCCTTCCCTAGGAAGAGGAAATGTCAGCCCTCCGCCCACCCTCCAGGCACGCCCAAGCAAGGGACCTCTCACCCTGGGTTGATGTCCCCGGGCCCGCGCCAGGACTCTCATACTAAGCATTTTTAGGCTCGGGTGGGCGGCTGCCTGCACTTAACCTCCTTACCAGAAGTTTTAAAATCGAGCTCTACTCTGGGGCTCATTCAGTTGACGAATGGTTCGGGGACTTATCTAGGGGTTCAGGTATTCTCCTCCGTGGGAAAGGGAGACCACCTTACTCCGTGATAGCTATGGCCCACGGTCACCCTACTTACTCTTCGGTACGTCCCCGAACCCCTCTCAGCCAGTATTCCCTTGCTGATTGCTTCCGTACCGGAATTCCCCTTCCAGCCGCTATAGTCCCCCAATACTTACCAGGGACTATACCCCTCATGTCCCCCGATTGTGCGGGGGACGAGTTCTGCGTGCAGGTCCTGGGGACATATATACGGCCTCCAACCCCTGAGGCGTTCTACCGGACTGATGCTATCCTCCGTCCCCCACGCTACCGCGCTCTTAGCTCGCCGATCTGCCCTTGCCCTCCGGAAAAGATCCCTCCTCTGACGGATCTTGAGGCCACCTCTCCAGGTGGACGTTCTGGGGATTGATAGCAGATCCGCCTTACCAGGGTGCTGCTCATGGAGGTAGGCCCCCCGGCGTACCTGCGTTAGTACCGGAGGGGGCGTCCCCATGTCCACCGGCTTAGATATACTAGATATCACCTGCTTGATAGGCGCCTATTGGGGGATGCCCACAGTACCTGTGTTCTACCGCCTTTTTCCCCCTATGGCCGGTACTCACCCCCCCCCCCCGGGGGTCCGGCCAGTCCACCTGCCTATTCCTCGATCGGCCCGCGGACTGGTGGTACCCTACTGCTGTGAAGTCAACAGCTCCTTTTTTCAGTTAGGTCCTCCTCCCGGAGGTCCGGACCCTTGTCTCCCTATCTCTCGCTAGGGCAGACTGTGTACTCCTTCTGCTCCAGGGTACACCTCTACTCTTCTCCGGGATAGGCTCTCTAGTTCGGCCTGTCTTCCACTGTTAGTCCTCTGAGTTATGGACTCTACTCCTACGGGAGTGCTCAGCTTGCATTAAGCCTCCTGGAAGACCTGCCGTCCTTCTCCTGACCCAGCTGACGCCTGGATCTCATGGCCTTCCGGATTTGGAACTTCCTCCTCACTGCGGTGAGGTTTCCTTGATGACCTCGCTACTGCGTCTGCAGTGCCTTCATCACAGGACTACTTCAGACTACCCGGTGGGTAAGCTATACAGGGTTCTAAACCATTAATTCTTTAAAACTTAATGGCCGGTAAGCTCTATATGGTACTAGGTCATTTACTCATTAAATGCTTAATGATACTCTTCATGCACCCCTCTGCCTACTCTCCCGTAGCCTGGGGGTTCTTTTTGCTGTATCTTAATGGTACCTGTTCTACACTCTAAAGACTTTCCTCTGTAGTCTTTAGATTCGCTGTTCCTCTACAGCTTCCTCTATTCAACTCCTGCCCTCCATCCCTCAGGGGATGCCAGGGATTCAGGTTGGGCAAATGCCATCCCGTCCTGGGCTGCGCTTATGGGATCTCCCCGGGTATCCTTAGCTAGGGAGTCCCCAAGTGTGAAGACTCATTCCTGCTTGTTCCTGGAGATAGCACAGTTACTTACCTGTAACAGGTGATCTCCGGAACAGCAGGAATTAGTCTTCACAACCCGCCCACCTCCCCTAGGAGTTGTATCTCTATTTTCTCTATTCCTCCCTCTCCTCTCGTTCTGGCTCAGCTATGAAACTCAACTGGGGAGAGGCAGTAGGAAGGGCGGGAAGCCACCGCGCAGGCGCGGGGGATGCTCCCAAAGGCTTTCTGATTGGATGCTGGGGAGCATTCCCGTGCGGGCTCCGTCGGCGACGTCTCCCACGTGTGAAGACTAATTCCTGCTGTTCCGGAGATCACCTGTTACAGGTAAGTAACTGTGCTTTCTACGAACCCTGGGGATATTGGTCTTCCCTTACTTAGATGACTGGCTCATTCGAGCCCCTATAGTTGCAGAGGCCAGCACTGCACTGTCCCGTACAATATGAATCCTCCAATACTTGGGGTTGGTAATGAACTTCCCAAAATCCCAACTTGTTCCTTCCCAATGCCTGGAATTCATAGGAGCCTGTCTGGATACCAGACAGGCAAGGTCTTTCCTTCCACAAGCCCGCTGTCTTCACATAATGCAGTTAGCTTCCCAAGCAGCAGGCAAATCCTCCCTCACTGCTCGGGAGCTACTGCAGTTACTGGGACACATGGCATCCACAGTTCATGTAGTCCCATATGCTCGCCTCCACATTTGAGCAGCTCAGTGGACCCTTTCCACACAGTGGACACAGGCCACAGGTCATTTATCAGACAAAATAATAAACTCTCAACAACTAATTTTGTCCCTCCAATGGTGGCAATCAATCACTATAAAATCTGAGAGTGGGGTCTCCTTTCCATCAACCCCTCTTTCAGGCCACCCTAACAGATGCATCACAGGTGGGTTGGGGAGCACACCTGAATCATCTCTCTACCCAGGGAACCTGGACTCCACAGGAGGCTGGTCTACACATTAATCTCCTGGAATTAAGAGCAATCTATTTCGCTCTTCGAGTATTCCACGCCCAGCTCAACTACAGGCAGTCCTAGTCCAGACGGACAATCAAGTAGCCATGTTCTATGTGAACAAGCAGGGTGGGACAGGCTCTCTGTCGTTATGCAACAAAGCTTTACGACTGTGGGCCCTCGCCAGAGAGTATCAAATTCACCTTCTAGTGGTATATCTTCCAGGCATTCAAAACCTTTGGGCAGACAAACTCAGTCGAGTACTGCTGCCTCGCGAGTGGTCCTTCCACCTAGACCAGGTGGCAAAGCTATTTCATTTCTGGGGCAACACTAATATAGACCTCTTTGCAAGTCCACTGAATGCCAAACTTCCCCGGTTCTGTTCCAGGATTCCGGCTCACAATTGTCAGGCAAGGGATGCCTTCCTCCTTCACTGGGGTCATGACTTCCTCTATGCCTTTCCACCCATTCCCCTCATCCCCAAGACACTCTTCAAGCTTCAGAGAGACAGGGTTGCATGATTCTCATAGCGCCACAATGGCCACGCCAAGCGTGGTATCCCCTGCTTCTACATCTCTCTCAAGCTGCACCTCTGGAGTTAGAGCATGCTCCAGATCTCCTTTCCCAAGAGGACAGGACGCTATGGCACCCGAATCCCCAGTCCCTGCATCTCACGGCCTGGTTGCTGAAGGCTTCGACCTCCAGGATTTCAACCTGTCCCAACAGGTAAAGGATATCCTTCAGGCTTCTAGGAAACTTTTCACAAGACGATCTTATGCCTTCAAGTGGAAACGTTTTACTATATGATGCTCCAAGAAGGGATTAAACCCCCTTGTCATACCTTTAGAATCGATACTAGAGTATCTCCTTCACTTATCGAATTCTGGTCTAAAGACCAATTCAGTAAGAGTCCATCTTAGTGCAATTGCAGCTTCTTATTAGCCTCTGAATGGACAACCAATTTCCTCTCATCCACTCATAACCAGATTTATGAGAGGTCTTCTATTAACCAAACCTCCCATTAAGCCACCACCGGTGGCATGGGATCTAAATCTAGTTCTCAGGCAGCTCATGAAGCCGCCTTTTGACCCTTAAGCCACTACAACCCTTAAGTTTTTAACCTGGAAGGTCATTTTCCTTATTACAATCACCTCTGCACGTCGCATTAGTGAACTCCACATACTAGGTTTCATCATGATAAGGTTGTTCTTAGAACTCATCCACACTTTATGCCAAAGGTGGTTTCGCCTTTTCATTTAAATCCATCAATTTATCTTCCTGTATTTTTTCCGAGGCCTCACGCCTCTAATGCAGAAAGAAACCTTCATACCCTGGATTGTAAAAGCGCCTTAGCCTTTTACCTACAGAGAACACAGCAACATAGAAAGTTCTCGCAACTTTTTATAGCTTTTGACTCTAGTCATTTGGGACTTCCAGTCTCCAAAAGAACTTTATCTAAATGGATTGCCCAATGCATATCCTTTGCTTATGAGAGTAAGGGTCTTCCTCTTCTAGGCCATGTCACAGCTCATAAAGTGAGAGCCATGGCAGCTTCCATGGCTAATCTACACTCTGTGTCTATCGATGACATTCGTCAAGCAGCCACCTGGGCTTCGGTACACACCTTCACAGCCCACTACTGCCTGGATAAAGCCTCCCGTCGGGATGCCTTCTTTGGCCAAGCTGTTTTTCAAAGTCTCTTGCAGACCTAATTCAACTTGTACCCACCAACCCTGGTGGAATGCCAGAGATCCATGGGAGGAAGGATTCCCACCTTTCTAGGGTGGCACCTTTCTGGGGCTATCTCCCTGGCATCTTCAGCTAGGGAGTCCCCATATGTGAAGACTACATTCCTTCTTGTTCCTGGAGATAGCGTAGTTACTCACCTGTAACAGGTGATCTCCGGGAACAGCAGGAATTTAGTCTTCACAACCCACCCACCTCCCCTAGGAGTTGTCTCTCTATCTCTTTGTCTCTTTCCTCTCTCCCTCTATCCTTTCACTCAGCTACAAACTTAACTGAAGAGGGACAGTTGGAAAGGCAGCGTGCATGTGCTGAGGGATGCTCCCAAAAGCGTTCCTATTGGACGCTGGGGAGCATTCCCGCGCAGGCTCCGTCGGTACCGACGATACCCATATGTGAAGACTAAATTCCTGCTGTTTCTGGAGATCACCTGTTACAGGTGAGTAACGCTTTAGCCTTTCTGTAGTTATATGCATGACTGAGATTTTCATCACATATGAACTGAAATTGTTTTTTTGTTTTCATTGCGATTGCACACCTACTATGCACATGAATTGCTTATGCTTGCATGTACATCTGAGCATGCTTCAAATTTAGGCGACAAGCGAATAATCAACTGAACCTGAAATGCACAGGCCTAGGCATTTAGGTTTCCTGCTTCCTGTCCAGGTCTGCTCTGATCATCCTTTCTCTCCTGCTTTCTTTTTTTCAGATGATGGCCGGTTGCACAAAGCTGTCATTGTAAACAGAAAGGTGCACATCATTGAGGAGATGAGATTGTTCAAAGACAAACATCCTGTCCAGGACCTGCTGCTGAACCCTAGTCAGGTAATTCTCTCCCACCTACAGAAATGTCATAAGGGTCCGATGCACTGAAGGTGATGTGCCCCAGGTGAACCTCATCTCTTGTGCCTCGCCCCCCCTTTCCCGGTGCCCATTAACGCTGCGATCACCCCTCTTGGAAACATACAATGGCAGCAATGGCTACAGAAAGCCCCATGGCACTTATCTTTAAGCATCGGTGCCATGGGGCTGTTTGTTTCTACCCAAGACTGTATCAAGCTAGAAATGCGCCCTGTGCGACCAATGAATCTGGTGCCTCCCTCTAAGCCGGCCACATGTAGTAACTCGCTATCTTTGAGCTTCCTGGAAGCCCAACGGTGATATCGGTGCCCTTTATATACTTGGCGCCCTGTGCAGCCACACTGCTTGCACAGCCCTTGGTACGGCCGTGCTTCTGCCCCCTCTCTGATGCCTGTTGCAGACTTCCTGTTTCGGCATGGAGCATCGGAGAGGCGGAATCAAACAGCCCTGAGGCACCGAAGCTTAAAGGCAAATGCTGTGGGGATGTTTGCAGCCATTGATGCTGTTGTACATCCCGGAGAGGGACAACAGAGGTAGCAGTAGGCACCCCTGAAGGACCTGTGCTCTAGGCGACCACCTAGTTTGCCTAATGGTAGCGCTGGCCCTGGAGGAAGTGCCACCTCAGCTGCAGAGCTAGATTATTTAGTACCATTTCCTATGTGGACAAACTTTCCACAGACAAAACGGCCACCTTTCCAATGTAACTATTCCTGCCGCTCCAAACATTTCTTTGAGAGCAGCAAACAAGCCTGGTTTTTTTTAAGGTAATCAGATGTTTGCAGATATAACTGAGGAATACTCAATGGAAATATCTTGAAAACAAACCTATTTTCAGTGCTTGAGGACCTGCGTTATCTACCCTGAGTGTATGGAAGTGAAAAGAACCAGGGTCGGTGCTACCATATACATAGGCCGAAAAACTCCAGGCATGGCATGACCAATAAGGCAGGCTGGCAGCACAGGTGGCTGCACAGGGTGCCACAATCCAAAAGGAGGTTTAAGCATATCTTGTCCTGCTATCTCTGTTTACTCCGATTGCCATTTCCTCATGCTAGGGCTGTGCGCTGTCCTTCTCCATGGGATGAAATTCACATTCATTCTGAACAGCATTTAGCAGGTCTGGATGTCCAGACCCGCTAAATGCCTGGCCCGTGTCCTGAAAACGGAGCTCCCCACATGTAGCCCTGAGCTGTGCAGGGATCTGTGTTTGTGGACAGGAGGGAGGGGGGGGGGACGGGCAGCAGGCAAAGTGAGGATGGGCTGTGAGTGGCACCATGACCCCAGACATAGAGGGCCAATTCAGAGGCCGGCCTGTACGTCCGGGGTCGGCCATTTGAACAGGCGACTTAGTCTACCTCCGAGGTGCCGGAGTTGGAATAAGTCCTCCTGGAGGACCGGGGCCGGAGGTGGAATAAGTCCTCCTGGAGGACCGGGGCCCAGAAAGGAAAGTGAGGGGGTGCAGGGCGTTTCCCGCAGCCCAACCCTGGCTTCAGCAGCCCCGATCGGGGGTTGGGCAGCAGGGAAAGGAACATTTTGGGGCTAGCGGAGATCATGGCTCCTGCATGGAGTCACAGTGCCATGGCAACAGGATGCCACAGCTCCATGTAGGAGCCTGGTTGGGCAAGCCGGATAGTGGGCTGGATGTCCGGGTGCCCAGATTCTGGGCACAGCCTGCACATCTGACCAGTTGCACCCAATTCTGATCCCACAGGCACGTCTAGCCCCTGCGGGATCAGATTTGGGTGCAGATGGGGTATGTCCAGATTCTGGGCCCCCAGACAGGTGAGCGATGCCCAGAATAGAATTAGCCTCATAATTAACAGCAGTAGAGCAGGCTGTGATCCAGGGAAGCCAAGTTTCAAATCCTGTTGATCCTCTTTGTGACCTTGGGCAAGTCACATCACCCTTCATTGCCTTAGAGCAAGATATACTAACGTGCATTATTGCATTAATGTTATCCATTCTGAATTAACACACATGTTCAAAAGAACAGGCATCGGTCAGCTTATGAAACCTCCAATAAACAGATTCTCTATGCAAATCATAGAGAGCTGTCCCTAACCCTGTGCCACAGCGAAGGCCCTGAATGTATTGCAGTAAGAGGTGGGCAGCTGCTAGTGATGCACTTCCACAGTATAAGGCGAAAGCTGGGAGCAGGGTCTGCTTGTCCACTAGGCAGCACATCCTGGTAAGCAGCACCACAACCCCTCTGCCATTCTTCAAAGTGGCAGCAGAGGCTCTGAGCAGCTGCGATGGGCCTCAAAGCACCGCACACATGTGCACTCCTGGCCTGCCGCTTCTGCTCCCTCCAGCAGAGGTTTGTGTTGGAGAGAGCAGGCCATAAGTGTGCAAGTGCTTCAAGGCCCTCCATGGCGTTAAAGCGGCTTGCTCATAGCCTCTGCTGCCGCTTTGAAGAACAATGGCAGGCATGGTGCCACCACCAGGTGAGAGGGAAGAGATGATTGATGCTGGAGGGCCATCTAGGGGGGTGGGGTGGCAGCAGAAGGGCCTGCCTAGGATGGCAGAAACCCTTGGGGCAGCCCTGACTGGGAGCGTGCATATTATGTGGAGTGAAGGGGATGAAATTTGTAGGCCATGGTGTGATTTCCTCTCCTTTATAGAGATCAGAGCTTCTGGCTGCTGTCCCTCATGGGGGCCACTGTTCTCTACCCCTCCGCTTCTTTCCTACATACATCCCACCGGTAACAGAAGGCAGGGCAAGACATCTTCATTTGTCTAAGGCAGCAGAAAACTGTCCATACATCCTCTAGCTTGGCGTTGGTGTGGATTTCTGTTTGTATTCATTCTTCCACGGTCTGCTTTCCACCCACACAGGGTCTGCTCTATGCCTCCTCATATTCTGCTGTTGTTCAGGTCCCAATCTCAAACTGCAGCATCTACAGGAGCTGTGGGGAATGCATCCTGTCCCGGGACCCTTACTGTGCCTGGAGTGGGAAATTGTGCAACAGCGTCTCTGCTTACGCAGCAGAACCAAATCGCCTGTAAGTGCACCTGCTGCCCTCAGCTACCAGACTGTCTTTCCTCTTTTATCCACTTCAGTTTCTTTCTTTCATCTCTAGCCTTGTCTCATGCATGTGGCCACCTTTTCTTACTTCCAGTAAATGCTGTTTTAATTACATAGCAGCATTTCATTTCATTTCTTGACATTGTAATGCATTTTTAAATCTGGCCCCACAACCCTTCTTTATAACTAGTGAATGAGATAGCAAACAGATCGTTGTAGTAATGTAAACCAAGAATCTGCTGCCAGCAGCTGGTTCAAATTCTCATCGGGCCAGTAGCTATAAGTTACTTCTAGTTATGTTCTACCTTAATCCTTTCGTACCATTCTGTCAGTAATAAAAGCAGGAGGCTTGCTTACACTCGCCCTTAAGACAGATTTACCAGAGCTTTACAGTCAGTATTAAATTCCATGCATCTCATACTTTCACTATGCTATCTTTCCCCTCTCTTTCGGTTCCCTTTCCTTTCTTTATCTGTCTTTCATTCCTTCTTCTTTTCTTATTGTTTTCACTCTTTTCCTAAGATGGTTTCTCTCCTTTCAGGCACTGGATCCAGGATATCGAGGACGCTGATACAGAAAAACACTGTAAACAAGAAAATAGTTCACTGTTTAACCCCAAGGTGAACAGACCAGCTGGTAAGTTTTAGACTAGAATGGAGCAAACCAGTAATGGGATGTGATCCTAACTAGGAAAAGAACAGGTGGGGTTTGATATTCTTCAGGAAGATCTCTGCCAATAAGTTTGGAGATGGCAGACAAGCAGAATTCATGTTACTTTAAGAAAATAAGATAAGCCATACTGGGTCAGGACAAGGTCCATCAAGCCCAGTATCCTGTTTCCAACAGTGGCCAATCCAGGTCAAAAGTACCTAGAAGTTTCCCAAAAAGACACAGGATGCAGAATGCTTGTATTAGGGCAAGCAGTAGATTTCCTGGGTCCCTTTTAATAATGGTGTTGTGGACCTTTCCTCCAGGAACTTATCAAACATTTTTAAGCCCAACTACACTAACGGCTTTTACTATATCCTTCAGTAACAAATGCCTGAGTTTGTTTTCACATTGAGTGAAAAAAATATTTTCTCTTATTTGTCTTAAATTGGTTACATTGTAGCTTCATTGCATGTCCTCTAGTCTTTCTACTTTTTGTTGATGTAAAGAATCCCAAGCACATTCTTACTGTGGCTTTGAAATATTGTTCTCAGTCTGTTTCAGTAAGTTCTTCTTGACTGGATCCTAGAACAGTAGCTGAGCTGTAGAATTCTAAGTAATTTCAGTCTACATGTTCTGGTTATCATTTCCTCTGTCATCTACACCGAATATGATGGCAGATTAGGACCTTCAGGCCTATCATTCATGACACAATATCATAGACTTATTGGGTTAAGGTACATAAGTTTACTGCAACTCTAGTCACTTGAAGTTCCATATTTAACTTAAGTAAGACTGGGAATGTGATTCCGGTCTTGATTAACACATATTGAACCATTCTCTCTCTCTCTCTGGTACTTCCAGCACAATTTGATAGCCCTTGAGATGCCAAGAACAAGTTCTCTGTAACCAGCAATCCTGTTCCTTACTATGTCTTAGCCCTAATGCAACATCTCCTTATTTTCATAACTACCTACCTCCACATACCACCCCTCCCGACCCCCATAAATCAATATGTAGAACACCAGACCTCTCATTCTAAGCCCATTAGAGCTTTAGGCCTTACAGTATCCCAGTTGATCTTTAGCATTGCATCAGGACTGAAACTGGGCAGGTCAGAAGGACTTTACAGTCCTCAACTGTCAATTAACATGACTAAGTCTGGACCACGATTACACTTTTCTTGAAACTGGTACATCACTCTCAGGACCCCATTTCATTTGTCTGGTGAAAAAATGATATCTGTCCCTGAAAGTGCCCCATGGCAACCTTTCCTGTATCAGTGAAAAGAAAATTGGCAACTTAGAATTTAGTCTTGCCACAAATTCTCCAGGACATCGCATCTGTTTCCTAACATAAATGTATCTTCTGTAATTAGGTGCAATTGTTGGTCAAGCCCAAGGCAGTAGACCTCATTCATGGCAGTACCCATTTTTCCTAGGGCAGTAATTTTCAAGTGTATTTCTAAAAGAGAAAACATCCTCAAAACAATTTTATTAATTTATGGCCTTAAGCTGTACAACCAACAGATTAAAAAAAAAAAAAAAAAAAAAAAAAAAAAAGAGTACACTGAGAGGATAATGTCATAGAAAAAAAAAAATTCAACTTTTTTGCTTTGGTTTTACTGAAAAGGATGTTGGGAGTCATACCCCCACCAAAAACCTTCTTTTATGATGATGAAGATTCAGAGTAACTAAAGTGCAGCAAGATATATTATATAGAGGCCAAGAACAGCAAGTCAGCAGGACTGATGGTATGAACTCCAGCATACTGAAAGAGCTCAAAATGAAATTGCAAATCTGTAACCTGTCATTCAAAACAACCAGATTACCTAAGGCCTGGAGGGTAGTCAAAGTAGCATCAGTTTTTCAAAAGAGCTTCAGGAGTGAGTGGAAAAAGACAGATTGTAGAGTCTGACATCAGTGATGGGCACAATGGTTGAAGCTATACTAAAGAAAACAAAAAAAAAATAAGTAGTCATATATATTGACACGGCTTAACGGGACATTCAGCAAAGACAAGTCTTGCCTTACTAATTTCTTAGATTGTTTACACTGTCAAAAACAAGTGGATAAAGGTGAATCAATACTACATAGAATGTTGAGATTGAAATTGAGACATCCAAGTCAGGCTCAATTTTGTCTGAGCCTTTTGTAAAATACATGTCATGTAGGAGTGGCCATTTTACAAACCTACATGTGAGAGAAATGAGCAGCACTAACTCAGCAACTTCCACATCTAAGTACCAGCACTTCCAGGAAATCAACAACAGGTGTTTAAGATTTACTCCTTTATTCTCTCATGTAAAACCCAGGCCGAAACAACCCAACAGGCTTTGTGAAATGGGGAATATGCATGTCGATATTTGGCCCATCCAAACCACACCCCCATCATGACCCTTTGAAATATCTGCATGGTGTAGATCTCCATGGGTAAAGAATAGCTTGCTAAAATCACTATTTGAATATACAGCTAATCTCCATATATAAATGCTGCTATTTACATGTAGAGATGCTTCAGTAAGAAGAGTGAGACAAGCAAGGGGGTTGCAGTCACACTCAATGGAGAAGCCCCTGGAGTGGTCTTCTACAGCTCAGAGCAGCTTTGTTGCTTCACTGAGCATGCACACCTGCTTGTGCTGAGAGAATCAGGTTTTTTTTTTCTCCAGGAACAAGGAAGTCGATCCTCACACATAGGTGACATCAGTGCCGATGGAGCCCTTGCTGAAGCATCCCCCCAGCCTTCAAAGAAAGCCTTTAGGAGATGCCACCACACATGCATGGTCCCCTTCCCACCCAAGGGTGCCATCTTGCTCAGTCTCCTTTTTTTCCCCACAGAGCCCTTCAGACATCTGTCTGCTCTCCCCCGGAAAAGTTGATTTTCTCGACTGGGTTTCATACTCTTCCCGCCACCCGAGCCTGCTGCCCCAGCATCGAGTCTCGGGTTCTTAGTTTTTTCTTTCTTCCCTGCTTGATGACTGCGCCTTTTTTCCAACTGGCAGCACCGTGGGTCTTCAACCTCTCTGGCATGCTTTAAGAAGTATGATTGGTGTACCAAAATAATGTCCCTGACCGACACACACGACTGCTGCTTTCGTTGCCTGGGATCGGACCACAACCCCACAGCATGCAAACCTTGTAAAAAGATGTCCACCAAGGCCCTCAAGAGCCTGCAGCAGCAGGATTGGGAAAAACCTGAGTCCCCAGTACCTCTGAAACCGTGGAATCTCAGGGCAGCCTGACGGACCCCAACCGATGCCTTGGTTCCTCAGAAAGGGTGTCTCCCTCGAAGGAGCTCAAGGAGGCCCCGAAGGTGTGTCCCTGGACAGCTCAAATGGGCTGGGTAAGTCCCGAGCCAGGTGCCGCAGTCCTAGACGCTCATCCAAGGGATCAGGGAGAAGGATCAGCCTGCAAAGGTCCCCTGAAAGGACTCAACCTCAGACTGGCCTCAGTCAACTGACGACATCCTCGTCAAGGATTCCCCTTTGGGGAAACCGGCGGGCCAGATTCCCTCTGTGCCCTTGCTGATGGCTGTGGAGCCTTCTGGCCTGGAGTCCAGTTTGTCTGCCTTCATGGACAAGCAGCAGGCGCTGTTGTCCGGTACCACTGGTTCCTCCACACTGACCACCGGGTCCTCAACGTCAAGGACATCCCCAGAGGCCGAGTCGATCCAGTTCCCGTTCCATGGGGGGCCACAATCATCCCCAGTCAGTGTGCTCGGTGCCAGCTGTGGGGCCTCAGAGGGCCACTGGTGGGGATCAGTCCAGGAGCCCACGAGCCATCCTTTCCTCAAGTCCTCAATGGACTATTCCAAGTGGGAGACTGAGGACGAGAGTCGCTGGACACCCATTGCCACCACAACATCCCCTCAGACTTCCCTCCTTCAGAGACCCGGCATTGGTCCCCCCACCCAAGGATATAGCATTCCTTGATTTCATCAAGGACATGTCTAAGGCTCTAGTATTCCCGATGGAATCGGAGGACCACCCTCAGATGGAGGAGCTAGAAATCCTCCAATACAAGGCTTCTCCAAGGGAATCGCTTACGGTGCCCATTCCACCCATCCTGGAACGGTTAATGCTCCATATGTGGGAGACACCGGCATCGGTGCCAGTAGTGAGCAAGTGGCTTGACTCTATATATAGAGTCTGCCAGAGACCAGGTTTGCAGAAGTCAAAGCTGCCGCACAGCTTCATGGTGGTGGAGTCGGCCATACGTCATCTGAAGAGTCAGAAGACGCGCCCCTCAGCAGGGAGGCACACACCCTAGATGCCCTCGGCAGAAAGTGCTACCAGGATTCTATGCTCATCGCCCGGATCCAGGCATACCAGTGTACATGGGCATGGGCATGGGCATGTGCCTGAGAGACCTGGCGAAGGAACTCAACTGGTCTTTCTGAGGAACCCCTGCAGTGTTTCAAGAACTTGTCCAAGGTCGTCCATGAGTGCTCCAATATGTCTCAGGCAGCCTAAGACGGCTTTGAGTCGGCGGCTCGAGTAGCAGCAGTGGGCATTGGTGCCCAAACACCAGTCTTGGCTACAGTCATCTGATCTCAAGCAATGGGTTCAGGACAAGTTGGGTCAATGTCCTATGCCAGGGAGAGAACCTTGTTGGCAAACCCATAACAGACAAGGCTGCCAAGCTGGAGACAGAATTCATGACAAAGACCAGGCTCTCTAAGACGACCTCTGCCCCTCCCTGACAGAAGGGCTCAGGTAAAAAGCCCTTCTACCCGAGGAAAGGGGCTACTTACAGAAACTGCTCACCTTTTCAGGCCTCCCTGGTGCCCCAGCAAGGGCAGCAGGGCAAGGCGCTCAGGCTCCAGCCCCGGCCCAGCCATGGAGGAGATTTTGACTTCTTGGGCATAGCCTCTTCACCCCAAGGATGTCAGCAGCCCACAGGGGGACATCTCATTCACTATGCCAAAGGTGGCTAGTCATCACCACCGACTCTTGGGCACTCCAGATGGTCAAGGAGGGCTAACTCCTCCATCTGGCCCAGACACACCCTCCTTTCTTCCCAAGAGTGCCCCCCCCAGGTCTCCCCTTCATCGGGATCTTCTACTGAAGAACGGGCAGGTCTTCAAGGACAGAGTGGTAAAACCAGCACAGGCAGGTAACCACCATAGAAAACACAAACCCATGCCTTCCAAACTTGACAGCCTTCCCCCTAGCCAGGAAGCCCCGCAGGCTCCTCAGTCTTCCTTTCTCTTCTACAGGAATTTATCCAGGATAGTTCTGCTGTTTTACAGGCTTTTCCTCAGGAGCTTCAAATGCAGCCCCCTGTGCCCTCAGATCCCCGATTACCACCACTTAGGTGGTCACTGGATCCCCTCTGCTAATTAACTGGCGCAAGCATTTGCCGCTTCATGAGGACATTCACTCGCTTCCACCTTATTCTTGGGAGTCATGTGAATCCTATCTGGATGACCCTGTTCTGTTTCTCTCGGAACAGGCCCTCCAGGAAGATTCACCGGAGGATCTTTCTTATCCGAAGTTCCTCCAGAAACTCTCCCACGCTTTGGCCCTCTGTACCTCACAGTCTTCAACATGTGGGATTTTTCACTCCATCCTTGCAGTATTCCCAAGGAGGTCCTTACACTTCCCTTGCCTAAGGTCCTTCAGGATTTGGCATCTTCCATCTGGCAGCCTCCATCTTCTGGCGGTATTACATCCTGACGCATAGACCTTAAGTACATGGTCCTACTGGCTCCAGGATTCCATCATACTCAGCTCTCCCCTCAATCTGTCATCTCTGAGGCAGTCCTTAAAAAAATCCAAGAGCACTAAGCTGTCTTCCCAGATGCTTCCAGGGAAGAACAGTGGTCCTTAGACACTATGGGGCATAAATCCTACCAGAGCAATACTCTTGCTATGCGCATATTAACTCATCAGCTTCACGTGTCTGGTTTGGTGGAGACCTACATGACTGTTTAGCTGACACTCCCTGTCAAGGTGACAGTCTCTTTGGGTCCAAGAGGCAGTCTCAGAGGTCAAGGACCATTCATCCATGGTCTGAGAACTCTTTGCCCAACCAGCAGAGGCAGCTTCCTCCTCTCTGCCATCTTTTCCATTACAATTACTTTCAACAGTTTTACCCGCAGCAGCCCCCCCCCCCCTGACTCAGGGCCAGTCATATCAACCATATCCTCAGAGGGGTCATCCCTAGGAGTGGAAAACAACCCAGGCGCTCCACAGACCACCCTTTCCAAACCCTCCCCCAGTTTGACTATCTGCTGGTGGGGATCACATCAGACACTTCTCAGAGACGTGGCTGTCCATCACCATAGACCACTGGGTTCTCTACATTGTTCAGTTTGAGTGCAAGCTCCATTTCCACATGGTACCCCCTCCTTGGCCCCCCGGTCCTATCTGATCGTACCCCAACACCACATGTGCCCCAGCTAACAAAGGAGATCTCCCATCTCCTCCTCAATGATGCCATCAAGCTCGTCCTGCTTCCCAAGAGAGGTCAGGGATTTTCCTCCTGATTCTTCTCAATACCCAAAAAGACCAGCAGCCTTTGGTCAATCCTTGACCTCCATCATCTCAATCTCTTCATCAAGCGGGAAAAGTTCAAGATGCACTCTTTGAGCACAATCCTTTCTTTGCTCAGCCATGGAGTTTGGCTCGCCTGCCTTCAAGGATGCCTACATCCACATCACCATCCACCCCCTCCACTGGAAGTTCCTTCGGTGCACTTTCATAGATCATCATTATCAGTACAAAGTTCTTTCCTTTGGGCTCTCCTCCGCCCCTCGCATTTTCACCAAGTGCCTTGCGGTAATTGCAGCCCACCTGCAGCATCATGGCCTCTGCATTTACCCCTACCTGGACAACTGGCTGATCTTGGGTGCTACCAAAGACATAACTCAAGCTGTCTGGAACACCACCATTACCTTGCAGGCCCTCAGCATCATCCTCAATGCCGAGAAATCTGAACCCATCCCTCAACAAACTCTGGATTTTATTGAAACACATCTAGACACTGCAAGCCAAAGCCTTCCTTCCTGTCCAAAGGGTTCAAGCTTTACAGTCCCTCTGCACCTCTCTAGCCACATGTCAATCAGCGCCCGCCTGCTCCTATGTCTCCAAAGGGCAAATAGTGGCATCTGTACATGTAGTCCCACTCGCCAGGCTGCACATGCACCCTCTATAGTGGCACCTCAGACAAAACTGGTATCAACACTCCCTTTCCCTCCAAACCAGGATTTCCCTCGAGGGCCTACAGTGAACTGTTCTCCTCAACAACCTTCGATGGTGGGCAATTCCAGCTAATCTTCTGCTGGGGTGCCCATTCCAAAGGCTGTTGCATCACATTGTCATTATCACCAATGTCTCCACATATGGCTGGAGCACCCATCTACTCACTCTTTCCACTCAGGGTGTATGGTCCCCCCAGAAATAGACCTTGCATATCAATGTGCTTGAACTTCAAGTGGTCTACTATGCCCTCAAGGTTTTCGCAGACTGGGTGCATCACAAGATTGTCCTAGTATGCACCGACAACCAAGTCTCCATGTTTTACATCGATGAGCAGAGAGGTACAGGCTCTCTCTGTCTCTGTTGCGAAGCCACACGATTACAGATTTTTGCCCTTTCCTTGGACGCTACACTGAGTGTAACTTACCTTCCAGGGACTCACAACTGGCTAACCAAAGTTGAGCCACCAGCTGGACCCGCACGAATGGTCCCTCGATCCTGCTGTCATTCGACAAACCTTTGCTCTATGGGGATGGCCAGAGGTGGCCCTCTGTGGACAATGCCAAGTGCCCTGTCTTTTGTTCAATTTGACTTTGCTACAACAGCGAGCATCAGACACATCTGCACTGGACTGGTCTCATGCTCTTCTCAATGCGTTTTGTTCCATTCCCACTAGACACATAGGTCCTGCTCAAGATCAAGACAGACAATGCATTGGTCATTCTGATAGGGATACTAAATTTGGCGGAGCCATTGAGGAGCTATCTACTGGCACTGCTGCAGGATTCTCCTATACCTCTGGAGCCTCAGCCAGGCCCCCTGACGCAGCATCAAGGCTGCCTTCTACATCCCAACCTCCAGTCCTTATCCCTCATGGCATGGTGGCTTCAGGGCATTAACCCTTGATTTTTTTTTCACTGGCACAGGATCTTTCTGCAGCTTTTGACCTCATGGACCACTCGCTCCTTCTCTCTAGGTTGCAAGATTTGGGTCTTCGTGGCTTGGACTGTCACTGGTTTCATTCTTTTTCTCTCCTCTCATCCTTTTCAGTCACTTCAGGTGTGACTACCTCCAATCCTAACCCTCTTCACTGTAGTGTCCCACAAGTTCCATCTTAGCACCCCTTCTGTTCAATATCTTTCTTGCGCCACTGGCTTTAATCATCCTGCAGTCAAGAATGTCTGCATATTACTATGCCAATGATATAATTATCCTTCATCACACCTCTCCATCTCAGCCTGATCTCTCCCCCCTCCATGCATGTCTATCCCGAGTAGCCAATTGGTTGACCACCAACTGTTTACTTCTTAACTTATCCAAAACATCAGCCATATGGTTTGCCCATGGAGGCATTTACCCATCTAGATCTCCTTCCCTGTCCTGCTCCATAGTCTGTTCTCGCCGACACCACAGGGTACTTTTGACAATGACCTCTCTTTTCATAATCATATTTTGCAGCTGTCTCGGCTCTCCTTCTACTATCGTCATGCTATTAGTCCGTTTCTTACTCTCCAAGCACTGACTACTCTTCTCATATCATTAGTTATTTCCAGATTAGACTTTTGCAATTCCGTACTTGCCAGTGTTCCCCAGTACCAGCATCACCAATTACAAATGATTCAAAATACCACTGCTAGAGACTTATCACCATGCAACATCCCGAGATCACATCACCTCTGTCAACTTCACTGGCTTCCAATAGAATTTTGCATTCAATTCATACTTGTACACCAGGCCATATATACTCAAACTCCCTAATACCTAGCAGACCTTCTCGTCATCCATACTCCTATCCATAGCCTCTGCTCAATACACATTAATTGCCTTCACCTTCCTTCTTCTTGTGCACACTTTCAATCCACACGTCGCTCAGCTTTTTTCTTCCTAGGTCCATCTCTCTGCATTCTTGTACTGGACTTTTTCTTCTCTCTTATTTTATTTGTAATTCCTTTCCCCATTTCCTGGGCCTTAAGCTTACCTTTTTTGTTTCTAAAAATGTACACCTCCTTGATGTTTTGAGGGGCGATGTATCAAATGACGTAACAAACAAACATAAGAACATAAGAACATAAGAACATAAGAAATGCCATACTGGGTCAGACCGAGGTCCATCAAGCCCAGTATCCTGTTTCCAACAGTGGCCAATCTAGGTCATACGTACCTAGCAGTTTCCCCAAAAGACACAGGTTCTGCAGTGCTTGTACTAGGTCAAGCATTGATATCCTGGGTCCCTTTTTAATAGTGGTTTATGGACCTTTCCTCCAGGAACTTGTCCAAACCTTTTTTAAACCCAGCTATACTAACAGCCCTTACTACATCCTCCGGTAACAGATTCCAGAGTTTGATTACACGTTGAGTGAAGAAATATTTTCTCTTATTTGTCTTAAATAGTTTACCCTGTAGCTTCATTACATGTCCCCTAGTCCTTCTATATTCTGATAGCGTAAACAATTGATCCACGTTTATCCGTTCCACTCCATTCATTAATTTATAGACCTCTATCATATCTCCCCTCAGCCGTCTCTTTTCCAGGTTAAAGAGCCCTAACCTTTTTAGCCTCTCTTCATAGGAGTAGCCTTCCATCCCCTTCACCAATTTGGTGGCTCTTCTCTGTACTTTTTCTAATAACTCTATGTCCTTTTTAAGATACGGTGACCAGAATTGCACACAATATTCAAGGTGCGGTCGTACCATGGAGCGATACAGAGGCATTATAATATCCTTTGTTTTATTCTCCATCCCTTTCCTTATGATACCTAGCATTCTATTTGCTTTCTTGGCCGCCGCTGCACACTGGGCGGAGGGTTTTAACATGTTATCCACAATGACTCCTAAATCTTTTTCCTGGGTGGTGGTTTCTAATGTGGAGCCTTGCATCGTGTAACTATAGTGTGGGTTGTTCTTTCCTAGGTGCATAACTTTGCACTTGTCCACATTAAATTTCATCTGCCATTTGGATGCCCAGTCTTCCAATTTATCCAGATCCTCCTGCAGTTTTCCACAATCCTCTTGGGTTTTAACAACTTTAAACAGTTTTGTGTCATCTGCAAATTTGATAACCTCACTAGTTATTCCTTTTTCCAGGTCATTTATGAATATGTCAAAAAGTAGGGGACCCAGTACAGATCCCTGGGGTACTCCACTATTCACCTTTTTCCATTGGGAATATTGGCCATTTAGCCCTACCCTCTGCTTTCTATCTTTTAACCAGTTCCCGATCCACAATAGTACACTGCCTCCTATCCCATGACTTTTTAGCTTTGCCAAAAGTCTCTGATGGGGGACCTTGTCAAAAGCTTTCTGAAAGTCCAGATACACTATATCAACAGACTCACCTTTGTCTACCTGTTTATGCACACCTTCAAAAAAACAGATCAGATTAGTAAGACAAGATCTTCCTTGTCTAAAGCCATGTTGGCTGTCTCCCATTAGGCCATGGCTATCCACATGCTGTGTAATTTTGTTCTTTATGATGGTTTCTACCATTTTCCCTGGTACTGACGTCAGGCTCACCGGTCTGTAATTTCCCGGGTCACCCCTGGAACCCTTTTTAAAAATTGGTGTTACGTTGGCGACCCTCCAATCTTCAGGTATTACAGATGATTTTAATGAAAGTTCACAGATTACCAATAGCAGGTCTGCAATCTCATATTTCAGTTCTTTCAACACTCTGGGATGTATACCATCCGGTCCAGGTGATTTGTTACTATTCAGTTTATCAAATAGTTGTAATATATCTTCCCGGTGTAGCGATATTTCTCTCAATTCCTCTGCAGTATCACCTTTAAATACCACTTCAGTCTTGGGTAACATCCCTACATCTTCCTCAGTAAAGACTGAAGCAAAGAATTCATTCAGTCTCTCTGCTATAGCCTTGTCCCCTCTTACTGCCCCTTTTACCCCTCTATCATCTAATGGTCCAATTGACTCTCTCACAGGCCTTTTGCTACGAATGTACTTGAAAAAGTCTTTATTTCGTGTTTTTGCTTCCGTAGCAAGTTTCTTCTCAAATTCCCGCTTTGCCTGCCTTATCAATGCTTTGCATTTAACTTGCCAGTGCTTGTGTTGTTTCCAGTTTTCATCATTTGGCTCTTTTTTCCATGTCCTGAAGGTTGCTCTTTTGGCAGCAACAGCCTCTCTGACCTCACCTTTAAACCATGCTGGCAGTTTTTTGGACTTTCTTCCACTTTTCTTAATGCGTGGAATACAGCTGGTCTGGGCTTCGAGGATAGTATTTTTAAATAACACCCAAGCTTGCTGTAAGTCTTTAACCTTTGGAACCGCTCCTTTTAGTTTTTTCCGAACTATATTCCTCATTCTATCATAGTCTCCCTTTTGAAAGTTAAAAGGTAGTACTGTGGATTCCTTTACTATCTGTCCTCCACTGATTAAATCAAACATGATCATACTATGATCACTATTGCCAAGTGGTCCCAACACCTTTATTTCTTGCACCAGATCTGGCGTTCCACATGTTCTCACTGCTTCTTGCAGACCACCTACGCAGCCTTTGTATCAGCACAAGTAGGCCCATTTTGCCCACTGTGCCGCAGCGAATGGACAGGATGCAGGCCACTGCTCAGTGAGTCAGCTTTTATCTTATCTCCTTCACCTGTCTCACTCAGGCCTACAAACTAATTCAGTACGTTTTCATCTTTTGGCTATTGCCGCTTCGAATACCCAGTCGATGGCAAGCCCATCTCAGTCTAGCCAATGGTGTCCCGATTCATGAGGGGTCTCATGAACACCAATCCTCCCATCTGACCGCCTGTGCCAGCCTGATACCTTGATGTTGTGTTGTCTCAGCTGATGCAATCATCACTTGAGCTTCTCCTGTCCTCTTCGCTCAAACATCTCATCTGGAAAACTATCTTCCTCGTTGCCATCACTTTGACCAGACATCTGGGGAAACTCCAGGCACTGGTGCATAATCCCCCATATACATAATTTTTCAATGACAAGGGTCATCCTCCAGACACATCCTAAGTTTCTGCCAATAATGGTCTCTTAACTTTCACATCAAACAGCCCATCATGCTCCCTGCCTTCTTTCCGAACGCCTCTGTGGGCTTTCCTAGAGGAGAAATTGCATACTTTGGACTGCAGAAGAGCTCTTCTCGGCTATCTGCATTGAACTGAGCCTCTCCACAAATTGTCTCAGCTACTCCCGACCTTCAATCCCAATAACCCTGCACAACCAGCAGCGAAGCTGACCATTTCCTCATGGATTGTGGACTGCATTGCCTTTTGCTATGAGCAAGCAAATCTCCCTTCTCCAGAATGTGTTGCTCTTGATAAGCTCAGGGCCATGGCTGCCACCATAGCCAGTCTGGCTTGTCTCCCACCCAGGACATCTGCAGGGCAGCTACCTGGTCATCCATCCACACCTTCACTAAACACTACAGTTTGGATTGCTTATCTGTGATTGACTTTGCCTTTGGCCAGGCTGTCCTCTGGAACCTCTTTGCTACCTAATTCTTCTCCTCCACCTGAGCTAAGTCTTGGGCTGCCCTGATTGCACAGACGTTTCAGACAACCAAACTTACCTGACTAGGTGGCCCTAGCTCTGGACTTACCGTTGAGTGTGACTGCATCCCCCTGCTTGTCTCCAGAGAAAGCATAGTTGCTTACGTGTAACGGGGGGTTCTCTGTAGACAGCAGTAGGGTATGTAGTCTCACACTCCTAGATGCCTTCCCCTCAAAAAAACAAAACCACATTGCAACATACATCACAGGCATTGACACCAAACACCACACTGGTGTCATCTGTCTCCAATTTTTGACTTGGTTTCTTCTTTGTTCTGGTACAAACTGATTCTCTCGGCACAAGCAGGTGGGAAGCAGGTACGCATGCTCAGTGAAGCAACAACACTTCTCTGAGCTGTGGGAGACCCGCTTAAGGCTTAGTCTGAGGACTTCACCATTGAATGTGACTGCATACCCCTACTGTCTACAGAGAACCTCCGTTACAGGTAAGCAACTTCACTTTTCAAAAGGTATTTGACAGTCTCCCTCATGAGAGACTTCTTTGGAAATGAAAGAATATTGGGATAGGAGCCATGCTCTTATGTGGCTTGCAAGATGGCAAAAAGATGGGAAACAGAGACTAGGACTAAATGGTCAGTTATCCATATGGAAATAGGGTTAGTAGTACAGTACCCCAGCAATCCATACTGGGCTCGGTGCTGTTTAACATACTCATAAATGATCTGGAAATAGGAGTGACAAATGAGGTAACCATATTTACAGACAACACAAAATTATTCAAAGTTGTTAAAACAGAGGATAATTAGAATTTGAAGATTGATTTTTTGAGACTAGGAAACTGGGCATTTAAATGGCAGATGAAATTTAATGTGGACGAGTACAAAGTGATGCACATAGGAAAAAATAATCAAACTATAGGTATACAATGCTGGGTTTAGAATTAGGCATTACCACCCAAGATGATCTAGGGGTCATTATGGACAATACATTGAAGCGTAGTAACTCACCTGTAACAGGTGTTCTCCAGAGACAGCAGGAATCAATCCTCACATATAGGTGATGTCAGCATCGATGGAGCCTGCATGGTAATCACTCCCCAGCTTTCAAAGAAAGCCTTTGGGTGTTACACCGTGAATGTGTGGTCACCTTCCTGCCCAAGGGTGCCACCTTACCTCAGTATGATGATATAGTGTTAAGCAGCATAAAAAACACAAACTCCCAAGGGTAGGAGGGAGGCTTTTGAGAACAGATTCCTGCTGTCCCCAGAGAGCACCTGTTATAGGTGAGTAACTACGCTTTCTCCAGGAACAAGCAGGAAGTCTTGCCGTGAATGGCAGCAGGGATCGATGAATGACCAAGTCCTGAGATGCAACCCCAGTGTCAATGATGGAATCACCTCGCCGGTAGCCTGGACATAAGGGCCAGAGTGAAGGAGTTGCACTAATCCCCAAAGAGATGGAGTACTGCCTGGAGAGAGGCACTGTCACGCCGTGAACTCTCCTTCAGGTAGTAATGAGCTACAAAGGTATGGACCGAGAACCAGGTGGTGGCCTAACATATGTCTTACAGAGGGAACAAACACAGATATGCTACCGAGGCCGCCATGGTGCACCCATTATGGGTGGTGACATGGCACTCCAGAGTCCAGCCTGCTCATAGGCCAAGGAGCAGCAGTCCACCATATCCAGGTGGATAGGGTGCACTTAGAGACAATAACACAGAATCTATTTGGGTCATAGGAGACAAACAGTTGTGATGAGTGGCAATGGGCCTTCATCTGCTCAAGGTAGAAGGCCAGTGCCTTCTTACAGTTGAGGGTATGAAGAGAGGCCTCTGCTTGAGGCACGTGAGGTCTAGGAAAAAAGGTGGGTAGAACCACCTCCTGATTGAGATGAAAAGTAGATACAACTTTCAGCAGAAACTTGAGATGGGTGTGTAGAACCACTCCTATTCTTGTGAAATATGGTGTATGAGGCGTGGGACACCAACGCCTGGAGCTCACTGACCTGTTGAGCAGAAGTATGGGTGACAAGAGACAACTTTCCAGGAAAGGAATTTGAGGTAAGCAGAAGCAAGCAGTTCAAAGGAAGGAGCCAGGAGTTTCCCCAAAGAACCACATTCAGGTCCCATGCCACCAGAAGCCATAAGAGAAGGAGAACCCCTCATGAAGTAGCCCACAAGAGGGTGGACAGAGATGGATTGTCCGTCCACCAAATGGTGATATGCAGCCAAGGCAATAAGGTGCACCCTGATGGGAGCTGGACTTTAAGCCAGTATGAGAAAGGTGCAAAAGTTACCAGAGTATCAACTGCACAAGGCAAGAAAAGTGCTAAGGCCCTTGTCGGCACACCATGGTGAAAACCAGCATATGCCCACCTGGTGGAATCTTTGCGGGAGGCCAACAGAATATCCTCAACCTCCATGGAAAGATGGAAGGGGACTAGAGCTACCCTTTCAGCATCCAGTCAGTCAGTGCAAGGGACTGGAGGTTGGGGTGCAGGAGAGAGCCATCCTCTTGTGATATCAAGTCCAGAGCATATCCCAGAGGAGCCGGGGCCACTCAAGAAAGCTGCAACAGCAGCAGGAACCATGGTTGCAGGGGCCAGCAGGGAGCAATGAGGATCACCATGGCACTGTGCAACTGAATCTTGAGCAGGGTTTATGGAACCAGTGGAGTGGGAGGATAGGCATACAGCAGACTCCCTGTCCAGGGGAAGAGAAAGGCATTGGTCGCTGCTCAGTCTCAGAAGCAAAAATGAGGCAAATGAGTATTGCTGGGGCTGGTGAAGAGGTCATCATCTGAGTCCCACAATGCCAGAAGAGAGAGCAGACCACCACGTCTAGGTTCAGATGCCATTTGTGTGGTTGAAGGACTCTGATGAGTCTGTCTGCCAGAAATTTGCCTATGTACAACTGGTAAGCCTGGATGTGGGCCATGAGCATTGAGCCCTGGTAGCACTTCCTACTAAACCCATCCATAGTATGGGCCTCCCTGCCTGGGGGCACCAAGGAATGCGTCTTCTGGCGTTTGATCCGATGCATGGCTAACTCTACCACCATGGATTTGTGTGGCAACTGTGGCTTCTCACACTCGGAGCTCTTCTGACTCGATACTATGAATCGAGTTGCTTGCTCACAAAAGGCACTGTCACCAGGGCTTCCCACATTCTGAAGAGTGGGACAGGCACTGTCAGTGTCTCCCTTGGAGGGGTGTCAAGAATTTCAAGGTCCTCTGCACAAGGCTCGTCCTCTGGCTCAGCCACAAAAGGACAGGGCCTTGGACATCTCCCATACAAAGTTGGGGAAACGCCAGGTCCTTGGGCATGGACCACCTGATATATGCCGTGGGGAGGGATCTGACGGGACATTCCTATGCAGCTGGGTATCAGGCAACGCGTTCTCAGTCTCACATTCCGAATCAGAGAGCTCCTTGAGGATTCAAGGGACATCAGCCTTATGCCCCAAGGGAGGCATTGAGAGAGATAGAGGAGCCAGACTCCCGACATGGAGGCGCTTGGAGGTAAGACCCAAAGCTTCGTGGGGGAAGAGGAGCACTGTGGCTCAGCTCAGAGCGCATGCTTCTCAAGCACCAGCTGGAAATCCTCCGGGAAAGTCCTCAAGGAGGGTCCTGACATTGATACTGACGACACAGAGGCCCAGGGCATTGGCCCACTCTGTCTTGAGGAAAGCAGCAAGCTGCACACCAGGGCCACCATCATGGCATCCAGATCTGGTGGCATTGCAGCTACCAGCTCGGGCACCAATGGAATCAGGCCCAGAGCCGGCTCCCCTGATGGGGAATCACCAATGGTGAACGGCTCATCCTCCCACCGGGGCAGCTTCAGGGGCTGCTCCTGGCCATCGCCCTCAGCCTCATGCTAATGACTTCAGTGCTGGTTGCCAAAGGTCTTACCCCCAGCATCAGACCTAGATGTCAACTCAGGCAGAGTCCATACCTTACAGGAGTGCTCCTCTGAGGACGATCCCCAATCCAAGGCTCTGTGACCCCAGGGTTTGGAAGGAGCATGACTGCGTGACAGCGAGTCATTGAACGTGGCCCTCGAGGGCAGCGATTCCAGCCTCTATGCCAGAGCTGAAACAGAGGACTTCCAGCCAAAGATAGATTCCTGCTGCTTTTCACTACTCTTCCGGCTCTTGCTCTACATCTGCAGGCAGAGCGGGCAGGAAGAGTAGTCGTGATCAGCACCGAGGCAACAGCTAAGGCAGTCCGTGATGGACATGGTGCGAGTGCGCCTGCCACACTGCTTGAAACTACTGACCGTAGACATAGCGGGGAAGACTTCTCCCGTGAAATCAAACTTGAAAATCCTGGTCAGTGTGGGTGCGAGGAAAAACCTGCGCACTGAGGGAAAGAACAACAAAAATGGATCTAAGAAAACATGACACCTAGACGAGGACAAGAAAAGCGCCAGAAAAATAGAGAAAAAAAAAATCAACTTTTTACCGTGCTCCATGGAAAAAAGAAGACTGAGGTAAGATGGCACCTTTGGGCAGGAAGGCGACCATGCATGCAAGGTGTAGCTCTCAACGGCTTTCTTTGAAAGCTGGGGAGTGATTACCACGCAGGCTCCATCTGTGCCATATGTGAGGACTGACTTCCTGCTTGTTCCCGGAGAATAGAATGTTAAGGATTATCCAAAAAAAAAAGATGGAGAACAAAACTGAGGATATCATTATTCTTTGTATAAGTTCCTGGTGTGACCACACCTTATGTATTTTGTACAGTCCTGGTTTCCCTATCCCAAAAAGGATATTGTGGAACTAGAAAGGTACATAAAAAAGGGCAACAATAAGAGGGCTAGAACGCTCATATGAAGAAAGGTTAAACAAGTTAGGGCTCGTCAGCTCGGAGAAAAGATGATAGACGTTTATAAAATCATGAGTGGAGCAGAAAGGTTAAAAAAGGAATGACTGTTCAACCTTTCAAACACCACAAAAACTAGGAGATGATCCATGAAACTAATGGACAGCAGTTTGAAAACAAATCACAGAAAGCTTTTTTTTTCATGCAGCACATAATTTAAGCTGTAAAGTCTGTTGCCAGAGGACATGTTCAAGGCAATGAACACAGCAGGATTCAAGAGGTTTTGGCGAGTTCCTAGTGGAAAAGTACATTATGATTTACTAGCCAGACAGACTTGGGAGAACTATTGCTCATCTCCGGAAATAAGTAATCCAGAAATAGATCTACTTTTTGCAATTTGCTGGGTACTTTTTACTTGGCCTGTCCACGGTCGGAGACCAGATGCTGGGTTCAATGATTCTCGATCTGACTCAGCATGGCTCTCCTTGTGTTCTTAAGCAGAACAGCACATGCTCAGCAAAAAAAAAAATAGGATGATTGTTTTAAATGCATGGAAGAGGAAGAACTCAGTTAGGTTAGATATTTATGTCACTGTTTCATCTGTATTTCCTACAGTTAAACCATGTAAACAAATTAAAATGGGATTATTTAAACAATATTTGTACTATAACATATGCCTATGTATTTTCTTTTTAGCAGAAGATACCCATTGTCAGAAGATCAGGCTTCCACCCAATGCAGTACGTCCTCTTCCATGTAAACTTCTGTCCAATTTGGCTTCACGAAAATGGATTCACAATGGAGAGAAAATAAACACATCCTACCTTGTTATGCCAGATGGAAATCTGATCTTGGTTGGAAGCCCGGAGCGTCTTGGATCCTATGAATGCTGGTCAGTGGAAGAAGGCTTTCAGAAGCTGATGGCCAATTACTGTGTAGAATCTGAAGAGACGCTAAAGACTACAACACCAAAACTAGATACTGTGAAAGTTATTCCAGACAGTGCTTACATTGATAACGTATTCTTGAATATGTCTAAGTCCATGTCACCATCCGAGAGCC
This sequence comes from Ichthyophis bannanicus, assembly GCA_033557465.1. Classification (NCBI taxonomy): domain Eukaryota; kingdom Metazoa; phylum Chordata; class Amphibia; order Gymnophiona; family Ichthyophiidae; genus Ichthyophis; species Ichthyophis bannanicus. Next base: position 207,756,620 of record CM066043.1, on the reverse strand, counting down.
ATGCAGCAAAACTAACTGGCAGAACATATTGGAATGAGTTTGTGATCATGAGCATCTTGTTTGGGGTCGCAGTAGTCATTCTTGGGCTCTTCCTGCTCTACAAACATCGAGATGGCATGAAATCCTTCCTCAAGCAGGGAAAATGCACAGATGTACAGCATAAAAAGCCCCAGAAAAGTGGGAAGCCAGCAGAAAACCATCCTTTAACCAGCAGCAATATTCCCAATACGCTGCCTGATCACAAGGGTTATCAGACACTAAATGACAACTACATTATTAGCACTCCTGTACATGACGCTATGCTTAATTGTAAGAGTTTTTCACCATCTGAGAAGAGGCCGCTAAATATCAGGGACACTCATGTTGAAGTATCTCCCACATGCCAAAGACCTCGAGTGAGGCTGGGCTCAGAAATCAGAGATTCTGTGGTGTGAAGAGTCACTGTGAATGTTAAAACAATAACTATTACTCTGCCAGAGCCTTCAAGGGAGCAACAAACTTAAGATTTCTGTGTGCTGGGGCAGTCTTTGGCCTTGAAACAAGAACAATGTTTGGGAAATATTTTGTGTGTCTATGTGCATGCTACCTAGCCCCAACCTGAAAGTGAAGCTAACAGTGAGTAGGCCAGTTTTATACTTTTTATACAATGATTATGCAAACCGCAAGAAACTGCACAAATATATAACTTATGTGTAGAGAGAGATTCTTCCAGTTTTCAGTCCATACACTGAATACCGGTAAGCACGTGGTTTCACTTAAGGTAGCCAGTTCTACTGACCGGTCAGGTTCAGCACGAGAGGCTCTTTCACGGAAAGGATCGGTCATCCAGCCGACATGTACTGAACTGTGTTCACGTTTCCTCTGTGGTTTGTTTCATCACATTGTTCTGCTCGATGGACTATCAGACCCTGAATATTTACAAGAATCCCCAGCCATACTCCATGTAGAATGGTGGGTGGGGCACCGTTTGCCCAGCAGGACTCCTCACGCAGAAAGGGCAGCTATGTTCACAGTATGCTGCATGAGTCTCTCATTTAGCTATGAAAGCATGCCAGGAAAGAGCAAGTCTTCAGTTTCTGGAAGAAGGGTTTGCCATTGTCAAAATGATCTACGGTTTGTTCCTCGTAAAGCACAATATGTGGCTTGCTAGATGCCTAAACTTTTGAATGTTCATGATTTTATGAGTCATGTGACTAATGTGATTAAGGCCTAAATGGAGTAGACTGAAAAACCAATGGATTTATATTCCCCTGGAGTTTCTGATGGGACAGTTGGTACTGTTAAAGCATGTATAAGATGAACAGGATATATATATTTGTTCAGCAGAGGTGGAAAGCTGTGAATCTCGAGCTCACATAATGGTTCACCGAGTGAATTTCTCTACATCTGAACATACGACGTAGGCGACCATCCAGTACAAGAGAAAGATTTCAGATCAAATTAGAATCAACAAAATGTGGTTACTTCTAAGCACAGTGGATACAAACCAACTAAATATTAATCTGTGTGCCAAATATTTAACCACTAGTCAGTTGTTAGACCTTTTTGTTGCCTTTTTTTTGTTGTTTGTTTTGTTCTTTTAAGTGAAAAAGAAAAAAGTTCTCCCCATCTATATTTGTGTTTTTTTTCCCATGTGTTGGGCACAGTTTCTCATTTTTTCTATTTTGTTCATCTAATCGATTGACTGTTTTGTACAGATATGTCTTTTAAAGAATGTGAAAGTAGAGACTACGTTTGATAAATGCTAGGATTCAAGCCAGCTCAATGCTGCCAACCCCAACCAATGACCATGTCTTTGGAACTAACATTAAAGAAATCAAACACCTCCACTCAGTATCAGAAAATATTTTGTGTATTTCACAAGATATTAAGATCTGCAGGATGCAAAAATAAACTAAAACAAGTTAAATATTTATACTTTAGGTTTCATCTTTTGCAATATTTAGAAGCTGAGCTCTTTCTTTCCGTTCACCAGTAGCATCCTTGCAGCCAATTAAACTTATTCTCCTATACTTGTATATGCCGTCACAGCACTCACAAGGGTTTTGGGCAAAGCACATTTTTCTCTACTGTTTTTTTCAATATGTTGACTTTCTTTTGTACTCTCTGAAACTGTACGCCCAGATTTCAAGGAGAAAGTGTAACTGTTCCAAGTATGGAGATAGTGAAGCAATAGAAACCAATTTCTAGCATTTGCTGCCATGCTCATCAAGATGGATGAAAATAACATGGATTCAAATATTTCCTGGCCACTTATTGGAAAGGTGTAAGGTAACCAACAATTTATGAGTCACTGGCAGCATTAGGCATCCTAGTGTGCTCTAGAGAGACTAACAAGGTTCCAAGTATCAGATTGCCCTAGAATTTGATTTTAGAGAAGACTGGCTCACATACAACTCACCATCCTATCAAAAGGGCTATTGGACTTATTTCCATTCAGGAAATCCCAAAACAATCATCTTTAAGAATGCTTGCTGTTGCTGCTCCTTGTCAATACATCTGAATTGTCTTGCCTTATGGACAGAACTTGCTGCCTTCTTAGTCAGGAGCCTTCAGTTCCATTGAAGGGTTTCTGTTCCTTCGAGAACTGCCTGTAAATCTGCACTTTTTCCTCATTGAAAACGCAATCACAAGGAGCCAGAGATATCAAATTGTAATACTAGCTAATCATAAACCTACTCCATACATGCTTTAAGATGCCTATAAGTTATCATGTCCATTTTGCTGCTGCACTAGCTTCTATGTAATGAATGTTTTTTTTTAAATCACTTATTACTTCAAATCATTCCTGAAAATACAGCAAGCCTTGAAACAAACTAAAAACTTTACATACAGAGTAAAAATGATATAAACTATTGCCTAAATGAGGTAATTAGTGGATGGCAACTAAAACATAGTTTGCTGCAATGACTCACTTTATGAAACCAATTGAAATTGTAGGAACACCACCAGCATGGAAAGCTGAATTGCAGTGTCAGCTCTTCTAGAGTGCATCAAAACCCTGAAAATGTGACTGATTTTGTGGTTTAGACTATACATATTACATGGATCCAGGTAACAGTGAATTAGAGCCCTGAGCTACTACCTCTGTGATCATCTTGAATATATCTTGGAGCATGGATGGAATGAGTTTGGATGTTTTGTTGCGTTATTGTTGTGTAATAGTTTTGCTGTGCTAGCCACTGATCAATATTTGTTTCTATGTTAAAACCTCCACAAAGGTAAATCAAAGGGAAGGAATGGAGACAGGCTATGCTTGAATATAAAGCTGTACTGCAGGCCAGCAAATACTGACATGTTTAAGGGCTGGTTTTGCATTAGTTTTCTCCTGTGGGCTTCCAGCCCATTTCAATTCAGGGCTGGGGATATGGTACTGTGAGCCTTCATTCACAACTAACCAGGGACTTTTCCCCCTATTTTATGTCCCCTCCCAACTTCCTGTGGTACAGGCATCACAACAGCAGCCTTGAGTAGCAGCAATCATGAATCTTAAATCCCGCCACTAGCATCACCATTGCCAAATTCTCTCCCCCAGAGCTATGAATGGTTTTTTTTTGTTTTGTTTTTTTAAGCATCTTTCCAGGGTCTACCCAAACTAGCAATCAAACCCACATAGCAGTGCTCATCATTACGGCTAGGCGGCTACTATCTCTCCTTCCCCCGTCCTGTTTTCAAATGAGCAGAATCCATTACCCACCAGTTAAGACTGTTCTTGGAAGTCAGGTTATTCCACTGATATATTGAAATTTATGACCAAGTCCAATGGTGATAGACGCAAAGATATAGCTTCTCATCCCACAGCTGTCTTTTATAAATGTTCTAGTGTGCATTAATTGAACAAAAACAATTGCCTTAAATTTCTCTGAAAGGTAGCACGAGTACAGTAGAAACTGGTCATTGGTTAACCCCAAAGAAACAGGTAGCCTTGACACAGTCCAACATGAGCCCATTTGAATTTCTTCTTCAGTTTTCCCCGACATGTATGGCAAGAGAAAGAAGTCTCTCTGGTAAAGCTAATCAGAAAACCAGCACATGCTACTGCTAAATCTTTAAGAAACATAATACTTTTCTTTATTATTAGGCACGACTAGGGCTTTAGTTAGCAGAGTTTTAATACAGACCTCTTACTAAGACGTCTATCTAAGAAATCAAATGATTATTGCTGACTTTAGAAAGCTGCAGTGGTCATTCATAGTCTGTTACATGTTGGCACTGATAAAATGGAAAAGGACTCGTCACTCCCAGCAACTGTCTTACTGGCAGGCAAGGTGGACCATGCTGGTCTTTATCTGCCATCATTTACTGTGTTATGTTATGTAGCAACAAACAGTTTCAGGCTTTATTCTGAAGAGGAAGTATAGAAGCTAATAGCATTCATTTTGCGAAAATAGTGTCTTTATTCACAGATAACAGATTAAATGTTAAGACACATATTTACTTAGGTAAGAAGAGAAAATACAAGCCCTTCTTTAGTTACTGAAGCCAGGGCTGGCCCCAAAGTTGGTTCAAGGTATTGGCAACCTAGGCACACCTTAAGCTTTATGGCTTTAAATGCCCTGCTCTTTACCATGCCCAAAAGCTGCCACCCTAGGCCATTGCCTATTTTGCCTAATGGGTGGGCCAGCTCTGACTGAAGCTAGAATAGGTAAAGAGGATTCTTCACATTCATTGCAAGAATTGCTACTTTTACAGGATTTTGGATCTCTAAGATGAAAGAATTTTATTTAATTGATGTGACAGAGGTCATTGGTACTAGTACATAAAAGTTGCAAAACTGGGTCAGACCCAAGGGCTTTCTCAGCCAGCACCCCATTTCTGAGTGGCAACCAGATGTATACGAAATAGGGCAGGTATGGGGTTATATAGCTGCTCCTGTACCTTCCAGTTCCTAGCAGATCATGCTTTAAGGATACATTGCACCCCCATTACAATGACATTACTGATTTATGTAGAATTGCTTACCACAGGCCATGATAAAAATAAAAAAAACAAGCTATAAACACACGATCTACATTTGCGCCCATTTCCTTTGACAAAGTCAACTGTAGGAAAGCAGCCCCTCCCTGTTCTGCTCACTTATCTTCTGTAGTTGACCTCCCTCCATTAGAAGTGACACTACAGTAGCAGCTTTCAGGTTTTTGCTTAGTACATCTTAGAAAAGCTAGCACGACAAAAGGCTGTGTTTTAGCTTACAAACCAGAGGCTGTCTAGTCCAAGCCGGGAAAGCTTAAAGGACTTGAGGGTTTAAATTCTGCATTGATACAAATTCTCCCTGTGACCTACGAGTCACTCTAGTTCCCCCTGTAGATCACCAGATAGCTGCAAGTCAACAGGACTACAGTAAACCATTTCTGGGTTGGGATCACTATATCTAGGGAACTCCAATCCTGTTTCCTTAAAGGAAATAGGAACTATAAGTCAATACATGCAATGCAAAAAGCCAAGACTAGGACAGTCACCAGGTTACAGCCCCTTTTGTAACATCCCTGCCAATCGGACAACAAATTTGGAAGCCACATTCCATGTCAGAGTATGTTATTGACATACAAGTTGCAAAGAACATTAGAATTTCATTTGAATTAAATTTGTTAATCAAATGCTAATTAACAACTTTCCTGGTCAACAGTATCAAATAAATCAGGCCAAAAAAAATCAATCAGGAAGCAGCTTTTTTCTGTGTTGCTGCACATCTAACTGCATGCCTGTAAATACCCAATTCCCACGATCTGTGCCAAAAACCCAAGTCTATGGCACATTTGGTATCAGTGGTCCCCTCTCCACTTGTAATCAATGAACTCCAGCCCTTCTATTGGACCTTTAGAAGCATCAGTCTTCCTATTTCCTTCGTAGTCTCCCGTTTTCCACTCTTGCTTAGCAGAGAAGAAAACTACAGATGTGCTTTTATTGTGTTGGAAATGTTTGTATGATACATGGTGAATTTTTTCTATTAAATGCACTTTACTTTTTTTAAATAAAATGCTGTTAAAAGTTAGAGTTGTCTGTTTTTACTAAGCCTAAATTGTTTTTGTAATTCAGTTCCAGGTCAAGGTCAAGGCTTTGGTAACCGGTATGTAATTCATAATGAACACCGTTTAGGGCAACTATCCACAGGGTCACCGTGTGTTGACACCGACAGAACTTAACATGTAATTCATGCATTTAAAATTATTACCTGTGGAGAAAAATCACTCGCCCACAGTGCTTTGTATTCAAATAGTGTTATACAATGGAACCTGCCAACTTGGTGGCATGATGCAAGAGGCTAAGGCAGCGCAGGTATTGCTTATGTTACTAACTATACATCACACAGACGGTCCCAGATTAGTGTTTGGTAATAGAGGTGGGGAGTTGGATCAATTCAAACTACAGAAAAGAGATTTTAAATTCAGCATTCATTTTGAAATATTCAGCTTTAAGTAGAATGTGTTCAAAGTCAGAGTAGCAAAGGTTTGGGCAACAGGGCATATGGAAAAACATTCTAGATCAGTCAGAACAGAATATTCCATAAGCAATTGGTTCACCTACAAAATAGCTCATATATTTCTAAACATTCCCAGAGTGAGACGCCTACAAGCAGAAGCACTAACATTCATCCGCACGCTTCTACCACCATGTCATGCCCAGAAATGATGCTACCAGAAGCATTCTCTGTAGGACAATAATTTTATTACAAATCACATTCTGAAGAGTTAGAAAAAGTGGTATAAAAATCAGATCACTGAAAACACCTGGGGAAAAAAACCTTTCATATTTTTTGAGTAAACAAGTCATTTTGGAAGATTTACATTAATTCATTTCAGAGAGTATAGTCTTATTTTTCCACAAGAATTTATACCTTCACTAAGGGGCCCTTTTACTGAGGTGGGCTATGGCTTTGCACCTAACATACCAATACTATGCAGAATCATGGCGTGTTAAGTGCAAAGCTAATGCATACCTTCGAGGGGGGGGGTATGGACAGCATTTCCTCTGATAGGTAATGCGGGTCACAATTACCACAGGTGCAAACAGCTTCACCTATTGAGGTGGCGATAACTGCACCCATGCTAAATTCAAGACACGCTGTTAGCATGTGGTGTACACCCTACTCCACCACATGATTTGCAGGTAGTGCAGAAATAGGCCCACACTGTGCTGGCAGTTACTGACCGTATGGACTGCATAATGCACTTTAGTAAAAGGGCCCCCAAGTCACTTTAGATCACACAACTTAAATGACATCATATTAGTTGCAAAACCTCTTTGAAGCTGCTTTTGGATCCTGATGCTCTTCATTCGCTTGTCCACTACTTAGGTTATCTTACCATACTTCAGTCCCCAATTTCACTATGCGTTTTGTCTTGTTTAGATTGTAAGCTCTGATGAGCAGGGACTGTTCTTACACCTATAGGATATGCCTCACAGCGCTATACAAATGATTAGTAGTAGTAATAGTAGTTTATCTATTGAATATATGGAGAACTAAAGAGAGTCATGATTTATTAAATTTAATATTTGGATGAAACAAGCGGCCAGAATGTGACCTGCAGCAGCAGCAGCTGCTAATTGCTCCAAGTCTCCCTGACTGTACCAAGGAGGCTCATTCATCCGTAAAAATAACACGCAAGAGACTGCAGGAAAACCAGAGGATCGTATTAGAAGGAATTGCCATGGCAAAAACAAGATTAGGAAAAAGAGACAGAGACAATCTTGAATACTGCAAATATTTGCCCAAGCACTTATTTTATATGAAAGGAAAAAAAAAATCTCTAAGATAAGAGAGGGGTTTAATACCAACAGTGAAGCTGTTTAACTTCCAATGGCACAAAAACAGTACAAAATCTCAGAGTCAAGAAAATGCCAAAAATCAAATTTTCAGAAAATCACAACTCTCCAGGTTCACTGTTCTGTAAGATGCAGGAGCAGTGCTGACGGTGGCTGAATCGGTCTTAATACAAAGATTTTTCTTGTTCTTCTCAAGCTCAAAAAACAAAACGGTCAAAAATCTGGCTATACATTATCCTTGAAATTTATATATTTTTTGTTTTTTAACACACACACTGCATGAATTACATATACATCATTTAAAATTCCAGTTATATTATTGTAAGCCAGAGTTCAACTGTATTACAGGTGGGTGTCGAAAATACACGTCCAAATCCAAAGGAACGCTGATCTGAGACAGTGTCATCAACAGCATATACAGGATTGGAAAGGTGTACCCATGAAGTACACGTTTCCAAAAGCATTCTTTACACTGAGTGCCCAACTCCAAAATGTATATGTGTTTGTGCATCTGTCCCCTTTTTAAAGCCCCAAGTGTACCCTGAGAAAGGATATGGATAGAAATAGTTGACAAGCCATTTGCCAGCACTTTAGAACCCGTACAAATGCAAACCTTTTTTGTCCAGTGATGAGACTACCATGAAAGTCTAAGAATCAGACTGCAAGACCACCTCTGCCTCCTCCAGGGAAAGCACTACTCTCAGTGTTACGTTTTTCCCACCAGTTTACACTTAAGTTTGAGGAAAAGGCACAGAGATGCATTTTGCTCAAGGCAGGATAGGGAGACACTAAGGCAGCATAAGAATGGAGAAAGTTTGTATGCTACTTCTGTCCAGACTTTCTGCTTAAGAACATTCTTAGGAGCACTAGACAATGGTATTTTTTTGTAAAAGTAAACAAAATAATAATTGAACAGCAAACTCTACATAAATATATTCAGCAAGACAAAAAAGTGAGTAAATGTACTGTCAGTTAATGATACATTTATCCTTTATAAGAAATTCTCTTCAAAAACTGGGCAAAGTTAAGAAAAAAGGAAAACATATGGATTAACAGAGTTGTCATCAAGTAGTCTCCCAAAGAGGGAATAAATTATACTTATACGTTTACCCAAAAATGTTTTTATAGAATTTTTTGAATGCAGTGTTCAACTAGTGTTTGAAAATAGAAAAATCAAATACATTCCTTGCAACTCTCATCAAAATCTCTTAAGAGTTGTTTTACACTTTCCTTATTAATTCTACACAACCACCTTTTCATCTTTTCATCCAAACTGTGCAGAAAGACACTGCTTCTATTTTCTCTCATCCTCCTACGAGCGGGGATTAATTTGTGCTGGAACTGGGTGGAAGAAAGTTCTGGCACGTCTCCAGTTTATGAAGTGATATCACTCAGATTCCATCCCCAGGGCTGGAGCCAACTGCTAATTTACCTGCCTACTTCTCACTGACATGCTGCCTGGAGCAAAGGGTTAATGTGAATCCCTTGACCTTTCATTTCATTATTCATTTTTAATCTAAAAAAAAATCACATGAGTATCCTGACATTCTGAGGTTTTTCCACTCCCACATGTTAGTTGTAGTCAAGGCCAGCTCCAGAGTTTGTTCAAGGTTGTGGCGCCCTCAGCATACCTTAACCTTGACATTACTCTTCGCTATCAAAATCTATTGTTTAGCTTTGAATGCCTTGCTCTTCGCCACCCCCCCCACCCGAAATTGCCACCCTAGGCAACTGCCTAGTTTGCCCAATGGTTGGCCCATCCCTGGCCCCACCCACAGTTCTGCTTCCTTGTTGCCTACAAATTAAGTCCTGCCTATGAAGTCAAGGAAAAAGCCCAGACCTAACCAGTAGTACATATTGAGAGGAAGAACTCCCAACATTTGGACATCATTTGTTTCAGGGAAGAGCTCAGCTATTTTCAACCATTCATACACACAAAAAGCAACCTCCCAGTTGCACAGTTTTGAACTGACAGATCGTTCTTCCTTTACCTGTTTTTTTTCTAATAGAAGCTTTGAGATTTGCTGAAAAGGACAACTAAACCATCACCTGACACTACAACATTCACCTTTTTGTACCGATTAAAAAACTTTAAAAAATATATATTTTTAAAAATATATATACACCGAAGCACATTTGATCTTGGCTTCATATAGCTCTGCAGATTTTACCTAGTTGCCTTCCATATTTCAAGAAGGAAGATGACTAATAAACAGATTCACCAAAATTGCTGTAAGAATGATTTTCAACTGAATATATATTCAAGTAATGCATGGAGAGAAAATGAAATCCAGGGTGCTGATTCAAAAAGCCGGCTGAATTAGGGGCAGGATTTCTGATGTGCTTATTCAGGCAGAGACAGAAGATGGATTTCTGTACAGGTGGATGAGGTGCAATTCCATCACAGCACAATCTTGAAAGAACTAAAAGAAAATATCACATAATCTGCTTGATTCACAGTCTACAAAACATCCCTTCAGACCCAGCTTTATGTTTGTGCCCCCAAAAATGTGTACTTACTCACCGGTAGCAGGTGTTCTCTGGGAACAGCAGGAATCAGTCCTCATATATGGGCGACATCACCAACAGAGCCCACGCAGGAACGCTCCCCAGCTTCCAAAGGAAGCTTTTGTGAGGTTGAACACGCACACATGCCAGTCTTCCCATCTGAAGGAGCGAGATCCTGAGCTTTTGTATATTCGAGGTAGAATGCCAGTGCTCTCTTACAAGCCAATGTGTGGAGAGCAGCCTCAGCCCTGTTGGCATGAGGTCTGGGAGAAAAGGTAGGCAGTACCACCGACCAGTTAAGGTGAAAGACAAACCACCTTAGGCAGAAATTTAGGGCGAGTCCAGAGGACCACTCTATTGTGATGAAACCTCGCATAAGGAGGATATGCCACTAGCGCCCAGACTTCACGAATTCTGCGCAGAGAGGTGACCGCTACTAAGAGAATAACCTTCCATGTGAGATATTTGAGCGGACAAGAGCTGAGTGACTCAAAAGGGGCAGAAATGAGCTGCCGAGCACCACATTAAGGTCCCATACCACAAGTGGGGGCTTAATGGGAGTCCAAGAGAGCAAGAGGTCTCTCATAAAGCGAACGACAAGGAGATGTGTGGAAAGGGGCTTACCATCCACCCCTCAATGGTAGGCGGCCACTGTGCTGAGATGCACTCTCAGAGTTCGATTTGAGACCCAGGTTGGACAGGCGAAGCAGGTGAGCAAAGACTCCACTGAACAAGAAAAGGGATTCAGAACCTTGTTTGTGCACCACCAAGAGAATCTGCACTATTTAAAAGTGTAGGAATGCTGTGTAGAATCCTTGCAAGAAGCCAGGAGGATGTTCTCCACATTGGCTAGTAGGTGGAGCTCTGCAAGAACTATGCACTCAGCATCCATGCTGTGAAAGATATGGAGCGAACGTTGGGGTGAAGAAGAGATCCCTGTCCTGGGATATCCAATCCGGATCAGAACCGAGCAGCATTGGTAGCCTCCGAGACAGACAGAGGAGAAGCAGGAACCTGGGCTGTCTGGGCCAGTGTGGGGCAATGAGGATCATGGTAGCCTTGTCCTCATGTAGCTTGGCCACCAGAGGGGTTGGTGGAGACGTATAAAACAGTCCCTTGCCCCAATCCAGGAGAAGAGCATAGGAAGGAGGTCTATGCTCAGGGTGCCCCACATCTGGAAGATGCAGCAGTCAACTTGAGTGTTGATGGTCCACTCAAGTGGCTGGAGGACTCAGCTGAGTCAATCTGCCAAGACATTGAGCTTGCCCGGCAGATACACTGCTCGGAGACTCATGCCATGTGAAATGGCAAACTTCCAGAGGCGCACTATTTCCCAGCAGAGAAGGTACGAGCACATGCCCCCCTGCTTGTTGATGTAGATCACCACTACTTCTGGATGAGGACGACCTGGTTGACGAGCTGCTCTCGAAAAGCCTCGAGTGCACTGGAGATGGCACAAAGCTCCAGGAAGTTGATCTGGGAGAGGCTTTCCCCCGGCCATCCAGAGGCCCTGCGTTCGGAGACCATAGAGCTGGGCTCCCCAGCCCATCTTGGAGGCATCCATAGTCAGAATCCATTGATGCAGAAGGGCTTGGAAGAGAAGTCCCTGGAGCAGATTTTGTGATTTTAGCCACTAAGAGAAGGTCAGTTTGAGTGGCTGAGTCACAGCCACCTTGTCCCAGAAGCTCCCCATAACTTGGCATTACTGCATAAATAGAGTCTATTGCGCTTGCCTCATCTGTAGATGGGCGAGCAGAGTGACATGAATCGTGGAGGCCATGTGACCTTGAATGCAGAGCATCTCCCTGGCTGTGGTGGACGGATGGTTCCGCACTTCTCTGGCTAGGTGGGCGAGCCATAAGACTCGATCCTTGGGTAGGTAGGCCCAACCCAAAGTAGTATCGAGGAGGCCCCCCAATGAACTCAAAACATTGAACAGGCTGCAGATAAAAGACTTCAGATAGTTGATGATGGAAGCCCAGATTCTCAAGCAGCTGAACAGTGATCCTTGTGGAGCACCAGATCGCGTCTAGCGCATGACCTCTGATCAACCAGTCGTCCAGCAGAGGAAGACAAAAAGTCCCAGCGTTCCGAGGACCACCATGACCACTGTTAGACACTTTGTAGAGACCCTCGGGGCAGAGACAAAGCTGAAGGGTAGTACCTGGTACGGACAGTGCTGTCCACCGGTCGAGAGAGTGAATAGGGATGGGAGTATAAGTATCCTTGAGGACCAAGGAGCATAGCCAGTCTTTTCATTGGAGGTAAGACAACAACGTTCCCATGGTGAACATCTTGAACTCTTCTCGCAAAAAGTTGCAGTTGAGGTCTCAAAGATCCAATAAGGGCCAGAAGCCCCCCCCCCCCGTCCTTTTGAGAAACAAAGTAAGAGGAGTAGAACCCCTTCCAATCTGAGGGGGAGGGAGCAGTTCGACAGCCAGGTCAGCCAAAAGAACCTGGACCTCCTTCTTGAGAAGTTCTCAGTGGGATGGATCAAGGGGAAACTCCCCTGGGAACAAAAGGGTGAGGAAGTTGATCGGAGTGCAAAAGGTATACCTCCCAAACTATTTTGAGAGCCCTAGAGTCTGATGTTATGGTTGGCCATCTGTGAGCAAAATGAATCAATCTGCCTCCCACCTGAGGTGGAACTGTGATTGGAATAGGAAAGGAGGCCATGCACCTTAAGGAGGAGGAGTCAAAAAACACTTCTACCAGGATGTGGTTTGCGGTGCAGGCTGTGATTTCTGGGGCTTGGCACAGCAGTGTTGGCACTGGCCTTGACCCATCTGCTGCTGCCCCTGCTGACAACCATGATAGGGTTGATATGGTGGGTAGCTAACATAGTACTTCCTCTTCTTGGGATAGAAAGGCTTCATTCCTGAGGCTCTCTTCTTAGAAGGGTCACCCATCTTACAAGAAAGTCTATTCATTGTTAATTGCTCCCGCTCTCTGGCCTTGTTCTCCATGGGCTTGCCGAAGAGGTTCTCACCCCAGCAGGGGACATCTGCCAACTTGTCCTGCACCCACTGTTCCAAGTCAGAGGAATGCAGCAAACAAGGCATCAAGCTCCAATGCCTACAGTGGCTACCCGAGCTACTGACTCAAAGTCATCATAAACCGCCCAGGTCATATATTGTGAGAACTCTTTAATCCTTGAAAGAAGCCCATGGTAGAGCTTTGTACGTTCTTTTGGAATAGCCATTGAGAAATCAGCCAGATCACCCGCTAGATCCCCAAGGTACATACCCATGTACAGTTGATAGGCTTGAATGCAGGCCACCAACATGGAACCTTGATAGCACTGTCTGCCAATGCCATTCAAGATCCTGGCCCCTCCCTGCCTGGGGATACATAAGAGTGGGTCTTTGTGCTCATGATTCTCTGCATGGCCAACTCCATGACTATAGACTAATGCGGGAGCTGGGGCTTCTCGAAGCCTGGGCTCTTGTCGACGATACATGGAGTCCAGCTGTCTACTCACCAGGGGGGGGGGGGGGGGGTGCACGGTGAGGAGTCTCCCACATGTGAAACAGCAAGTGTTGAAGGATCTTGTGAATGGGAACCATGATAGCTTTCTTGGGAGGAGGGGGAAGAGTACTGAAGGATCTCCAACTCTTCTGCCCTGGCCTCCTTCTCAGCCTCATGGAAAAAGGCAAGGCCTTACTATTGACTACTACTACTGAACATTTGTATAGTGCTACAAGGCATACGCAGCGCTGCACAGACACATGTAAGAGACTGTCCTTGCTCCTCGGAGCTTACAATCTAGTCGAGATAAACAACACAGTAGCTGTAGACATGAGATACAACTAGGGGAAATGGTAAGGAAAGACAAAGGATATCAGGTGAGTCAAGATCCGAAAGCGGCGTGTCCCTTACAAACTCATGGAAGGAAATATTCACCAGTGGGGACTTCCTGCACTCATGAGTTGGAGAGGGATCCAAGGGGATGTCTCAATGGTGCTTGGGCACTGGGCATTCCTCCTCGCCCATTGGAATTGGCATCCGTGAGGAAATCAAAATACCGATACAATTCTTCACTGCACTGATGGTGAAGGGAGGATGGCGTCAGAGGCTTTGGACGGTCTGACCAGAGGTGCTCAGGGGAAAACCCTGGGGCACCGAGAGGACCTTCATCCATCCCCCAGCCGGGGAGAGCATGGAGCTCCAGGATGGACTGCACGCCCAATGGGGAAGAACCTACTATGGACAAGGCTGCCATAGGCACTGAGGAACCCCAAGATAGAGAGTCCTGGGCAGCCTGCAAGGCCAAGAATGTAGCCAAGTTGTGCTCGAGGACTTGCATGTGCTCAGCTAGCGCAAGCGGAGTCCAATGGCGCAGGGACCAAGGCAGCAACCGCCGGTGCCGGTACCCTCATCAGGGTCTCCACAATCATTACAGTATCGACAATCATCCGACGGCCCTCTTGGACCTTGGGAGGCAACTCCTCCCACCAGAGCAGCTTAGGTGGCTGCTCCTGGCCTTCGCCGAAGTCTCACCGAGGGAGACTGTGATGCCGGTGACCATGGGACTTCTCCTGTGTCTTGGCATCCCCCACTTGACTTCGAAGGAGCGGAAGTCCAGTCCTTCTGGGTCCTTCCTTCGTTGAAGGATGGTTGTCGGTCCAATACCCTATGACCCTTCAGTTCTGAGTAAGTCCAGCCTCTGTGTGAAGCCGAAGCCTAGGCATTGATATTGATGCCAGACTCCAAGGACCCAAACAGCGATTCCTGCTGTTTTTCTTGGTCCCTGAACCCCTTGCATGTCATCTGCAAGCAGAGAGCACAGGTGGAGGGCTCATGGTCAGAGCCTTACATTGGAACCAACATCTAACACTGAAGCTGAAGGAAGTTCTCAGAATCTACCTGTACCTCTGCTTTCTTTTTCCTTGGCCTCCTCCTCTGGAATTCTTTCCCACCTGACCGTCATCTGAAACTATCCTTCTCCTGTTTCAAGTCCTTACTGAAGGCTCATCTAATTTTCCCTTGCTTTTGACCTTCCATCTACCCCACTCTAGGTACTCCTTGCTTGGCTTCTTAATCTCTCCCCCTTCCTTGTTAGCTGTCTGTCTCTTCCTCTTTTAGTCTATTCTTTCCTGTCATATTATGGTGGGGTTTTTTTCCTTTCCATCTCTTGTAGTATGCAACATTTTATTGTAAACCGCCCAGATACTATAGTCTGGGGCAGTATATCAAAAGCTTTAATAAAGATAAAGTTATGGCATTCCGTCATGAAGATGGTCCAGCCACATTGGGAACACTTCTTAAAGCCACTGGCTTGCTTTGACATGTTGTGGAAGATGGCTTCTACAAAGTCAAAGGACTTAAACATCCCGGCCGGCCAGCCGGTGGGGGAGGGGGGGCATGAGAGAAAAAGACCCGCACCCCAAAAAAGAAAAAAGAACCTGAGAAAAAACATGGTGCCGAGGCACTGACGCTCCTGGCTATGGGCAGGAAGACGGTGATGAGCACACAACCAAAAAAATCTGCGAGAAATCTTTTTAAAATGTACCGGTGAGATAGACAATTTTCCAGGGACAAACACGCATCTGACAAGCTCCGTTGAAAAGACGACTAAGGTAAGATGGCTCCTTTGGGACAGAAAGACAGGTATGCATGGTAGTTGACCTCCCTAAAGTTTCCTTTGGATGCTGGGGAGCGTTCCTTTGTGGGATCCATTGGTTATGTCACCCATATGCAAAGACTGACTTCCTGCTTGGTTCCAGAGAACACAGGTATCCCCCCTTTCTAGAACATTACAAGAATCAAGGCAAGAGATCATTTTGATTACTCTAGCTAGTCAAGAATGCTACTTGGTGTTTACATATCAGCTCTTTACAGGAGTTTATCCCTCACAGTATGGGTCAGAAATACCAAACAAACATATTCCCCCCATAGAATTAGAATGGGCAAAAACATACTTTGCTAAATTCATCCTACAGGGACAGGTCTGTGAATATTTTTTTTTTTGCTCCATTGCAAAAATATTTTTAGTTTTCCCACCAGTATTATGTTATTGAAAATATTTGGATCTTTTCATCAATAAGTCTGGAGCAGGTGCAACTGCTGACTTGGTCCCCCTGCCCCCATTACCAATATGACTTCCTTGCCCTTTACCTGCTTACTCTGGGGAGGGGTAAAGTACACCTATGAATCCCCTTATGTTTTCCTTACCTAGGTATATTAACCAATCTAATCTACTTACAAGTGAATAGTATTTTTGATCACCTCTTTCCCCAAAGAATATAATTTATCAAACTAAGGACTCGCCTCTCTATTACACATTATTGGAACACTTTATTCTTTGGTAAAATTGGCCCTCCAGGAACTTAAGCAGCAAAAAACTAAAGACCCAGGTAACCTGCATTGTATTATCTAATTATTCTGAGGACATAATGGTTACATGGTTCCAACTTGCTTCCCATTCAAGTAAATCAGGATGTTCTGCCAGAACACACCCTCCCCAAGTCATCTGTCAGGCTGTTGAACTCCTTACAAGAGTAGTTAGGAGGAGACTGATGGTGACAAGGAAACTGCAGGACAACCTGCACAACCTTTATAGCGTAGTTACTCACCCGTAACAGGTGTTCCCCAAGGACAGCAGGAACCAGTCCTCACTTATGGGTGACGTTGGCACCGACAGAGCCCACATGGAGCAATTCCCCAGCTTTCAAAGAAAGCCTTTGGGATTGCTGCCACGCATGCGTGGTCCTCTTCCCACCCAAAAGGTGCCTTCTTGCTCAGTCAAGTCCCATAGCTACAGCCCTACTAAGCAGATGGCAAGGGAAGGACAAAAATAGCAACTCTTCAGGGGAGGTGGGAGGGTAGTGAGGACCGATTCCTGCTGTCCCTGGAGAACACCTGTTGCAGGTGAGTAACTACACTTTCTCCAGGAACAAGCAGGAAGTTAGTCCTCACTTATGGGACTCTCCAACTACAGGCTACTGAACCTGTAACCAAAAACACCTCCGTGAGGCAGTGAGCAGAAGCCGATGCCGATGCCCAAAAAAGCCAGAGTCCTCGGGTCCCCAGGGCGAAACTCTCTGTAGCCGTCAAGAAGGGTCGGAGGGCAGGAGTTGCTTATACCCCAAACAGATTATGAAGAACAGCCTGGCCGAAGGCGCTGTCCCGGCAGGACTCCCTCTCCAGGCAGTAGTGCACAGCGAAAGTATTCACTGAAGACCAGGTCACAGCCCGGCAGATGTCCGTCAGGGTAATGGAGTGCAGCGCAGCGAAGCCACCAAAGCCGCCTTGGCTCAGACGCCATGTACGGTGACTCGCCGTTACAGCGGGGCACCTGCCTTTGCCTGGGCGAAGGCGATGCAGTCCGCCACCCAGATAGAGGGTGCGTTTGGTGACTGCCTGCCCCAGGCGTTTGGGATCGTAGGCAATGAAAAGCCGACCAGACTTGTGACGAGCCTGAGTGCACTGTAGGTAGAAGGCAAGAGCCCTCTTGCAGTCAAGTGTATGTAATACTGCTGATGCCTGATCGGTATGAGGTCTCGGGAAGGTGGTCGGTAAGACTCTCTCCAGATTTAGATGGAAATCTGAGACAATCTTCGGTAGGAACTTGGGGTGGGTGCGGAGGACCACCCTGTTCCCATAGAACCTGGTGTAGGAAGCCTCAGCCATGACAGCCTGAAGCTCACTGACTCAGCAAGCCGAAGTTAAAGCCACCAGGAAGACCACCTTCCAGGAGAGGTGCCAAAGCGAGCACGTCGCCATCGGCTTGAAGGGTAATCGAGTAAGTTGCATGAGCACCACGTTGAGATCCCACTCCGCCGGAGGAGGCCAGA
Source organism: Ichthyophis bannanicus (assembly GCA_033557465.1). Classification (NCBI taxonomy): domain Eukaryota; kingdom Metazoa; phylum Chordata; class Amphibia; order Gymnophiona; family Ichthyophiidae; genus Ichthyophis; species Ichthyophis bannanicus. The sequence goes on along the minus strand of CM066043.1, from coordinate 207,738,552 downwards.
TGGGACGCTTGGAAAGTAAGAGGCCTCGCATGAAGCAGGAGACCAGGGGGGGGGGGGGTGTTCCCATCAATGGGGAGGTGGTTCAACGAAAGGGCGCTCAGGTGTACCCTGACCGAGTTTGATTTTAGCCCTGTTATCGAGAGATGGAGGAGGTACTAGAGAACGGGTCGATCTGGAGCTCAGAGCACCAGACCGAGAAGCATCGCCACTTAAAGTCATATGCCTGTCTCGTCGAGTCCTTCCTCGACATGAGGAGGACCTCCAAGACCTCCTCCAGGAGGTGCAGCGGGGCTAGAGACCCATTCAGCCACTAGGCTGTAAGGGACAGCGAGGCCAGGTTTGGGTGGAGCACCCGACCCTCCTCCTCCTGCATTAACAGGTCCGTGGCACAGCCCAGGGGACTGGAGGCTCGGACGAGAGTCTGAGCAGAAACACGAACCAAGCCTGTCGAGGATCACCGAAGCTTGTTCCCGCTGAACCTTGTGGAGGGTCCTTGCATTCAGAGAAATGGGAGGGAAAGCGTAAAATAGCTCGGAGGTCCAGCTTAAGAGGAGCGCATCCGGGGCCACCCTGCTCAGGTGTGGAACCTGGCCGCAGAAGCGGGGAAGCTGTGTGTTCACTGGGCTGGCGAACAGGTCCATGGACGGAGTCCCCCACCGATAGAACAAGAGAGATTGGCGACCTCCGGATCCAGGCACTACTTATTTGGGTGGAGGATCCTGCTGAATTTTTTCCACGACGACGTTCTCCTGGCCCGGGAGGTAGACTGCTCGTACGGGCATCCCCCAGCGAAATGCAAAAGGAGTAAATGGGTGGGGGGGGGGGGGAATGCCTCCCGACAGAGGAGATGGGATCCTATTCCCCCCTCGTTTATGTAGAACATGGCTACCCGGTTGCCGGTCTGCACTAGCGCCAACTTCCCCCTCAGACGGCCCTCGAAGGCCCACCGGACCACCCGAAGCTCGAGCAGGTTGATCTGCTGCTGAGACTCTTCAGGCAACTACTGCCCCTGGGTGCACAATTCGCCACAGTGGGCTCTCCAACCCAGAAGGGAAGCATCTGTCATCAGGACGAGTTCATGCTGTGGGGTCTGGAAGGGCATTCTCCGAAGAAGGCTTCTGGGGTCCCTTCACCAATTCAGGGAGCTGTGGGAAACCCGGATAGGGTCTCTGAGATGGCCAGAGGCATGGATCCATTGCACCCTGAGGCACCACTGGGCTGTCCGCATGTGCATGTGGGTGTGGGGGGACCACATGGACGGTGGAGGCCATATGTCTTAGGAGGCGCAGCATGGCCTGTGCTGTAAATCAGAGCCCTGTTCTGGACTGGGCCGCCATGACTTGGAGGTGGTCTGCACGGTCCGCAAGCAGGAAGGTGGTCACTCATGGTATCGAGGCGTGCGCCGATGAACTCCAAGGTTTGCACCGGTTCGAGGTGGGACTTGGGGTAGTTGACCAATTAGCAAAGGTGTTCGAGAGGGATCATGTGCGCTTCGCCAGCCGAGGTACCCGTAACGAGCCAGTCGTCGAGGTAGGGGAAGATGAGTATACCCTGCCACCTGAGGAAGGCAGCGGCCGTGGAGACACACTTTGTGAAAACCCGCAGCGCAGACGCAAACCCAATGGGGAGCACCCTCTATTGGTAGTGCTCCCACTGCACCCTGAAGCTCAGGTATTGCCTGTGTTGGGGGGTGGACTAGGATGTGGGCGTAAGCGTCCGAGATCCAAGGAGCATAGCCAATCGCCCTGCTGGAGGAAGGGCAGCAGGACGCCAAGCGATAACATTTTGAACTTCTACCGCACTAGAAACTTATTTAGGTTCCTAAGGTCGAGGATGGGGTGTAGGCCCCCTGTCTTTTTTCGGAACGAGTGCAGTGGTACCTTTGACTGCCCGCTGGGCGAGGAGGTTGGACAGCTCCCGCTGCAAGTAAGTCTGGTGCGAGGGGAGCAGAGTAGGCTCTGCTGGGGAGAAGGGAGCCTGTCCAGGTGAAGACAATATCAGTCTCAGGCCACCCGGAGGACCCAGGTATCCGATGTGATCAATGCCCACTGGGGGGCAAAAAGGGACAGACGTCCCCCCACCGGCATAAGTGCTGCCGGGGACGAGAGGCTATGCCGTCAGCATCAAAAGCCCTGAGGGGGTTGGGGGGGTACCGGGGGTTGGGCCTTGGGCCCTTTAGGCTTGCGGTGGCTATATGCGCTCCTCCCTTCCCTTGTGTGCCAGAAGCTGGCACAGGGGTGGACGGGAAGGGCGGGTAACCCCAGTAGGGGAGCCCCTTTCTTTGGAAGGACGGCTTCTTGGTTTGCTGCTTCTTCCGAGGGAGAGAAGAGGTCTTACATGAGAGGCGGGTCCGAGTCATGAACTCCATTTCTATCTCAGCGGCCTTATCTTCCATAGGTTTACCAAACAGTTGTTAGTCGAGGCAGGGGATGTCCAGGAGCTTCTTTTGGACCCACTGCTCCAGGTCCAAGGACTGCAGCCACGCCTGGCGTCGGGTCCTGATGCCAGCTGCCGTCACTCGGGCAGAGGACTCAAATTCATCATATGCGGCATGGAAGAGGTACTTCGAGCACTCCACGATGGACCTTAGGAGGGTTTGGAACCTGAGAAGGGGTTCACCCCCGAGACCTGCAGAGAACCCACCGAGCAAGGTCGCGCAGGAACATGCCCATATACAATTGGTATGCCTGAATGAAACATGTAAGCATGGACCCCTGATTGACGCCCTTGGGTGCAAAGCCTATGGCCCATCCATCTAGACTCCCTGCCCAGCAGGACCGAAGAGTGTGACTTCGGGCTCTTTTGCTTCCGCATCGCCGATTCCACTACCATGGAGATGTGTGGAAGCTGGGTCTTCCGGAACCCCGGGCCACGTTGGACCCTGTACATGGCGTCGAAGCGTTTGCTTACAATGGGGACCAAAGCAGGCATCTCCCACATGTGGAGGAGCAACCTAGACAAAATGGGAGGAACTGGGACAGTAAGACTCCCAAGGCAGGGACTCATACTGTAAGATGTCAAGCTCCTCGGCTCGCGGCTCCTCTTCAGCCTGCGTAGCCAGGTTGAAAGCCCATGTCATGTCCTGCACAAACACTAGAAAAGATGTGTCCTCAGGCGGCGAACACCTCTGAGGGACGAGCGGGGACGGGTCCGAAGGGAGGTATCCCCATCTGACTCCCAGCCCAAGAGGTCCGAGAAAGAGTCAGACTTGGGTTGGTCTCCCCATCCAGAGGCTGAGGCCCGCTTGGAGCCAGAGGCCTTGGAGGATCTCGCTCCCGAGGAACGGGAAAGCGAGCGAGACCGACACCGAGGACCCTCATGAGGCCCACAGCTCTCGGGGGTTTCCAGGGCACGTTTGGGTGTCCCTCTCGAGGGAACCTCGGTCTCGAGGCGTGGGCCAGCTGTGCTAGGCAGCTATAAAGGCAGAAACGCTGCGCTTTAGTGTCAGCATTCGGGACTCTCATGCAGACGTGGGTCCCTGCAACACCAACACCGGGGTTACTGGGTCTGGCGTGGAAGAGGAGAGGGGAGTCCTCACCGGAATGACCCTGAGGAGACTGGGTGACATCACTGGAGGCCTCCGTGTCTATACGAGGTACCTTTCAAGGCCGCTCCTTGTCCAACTCTTGGGAACGCCGGGAGAGGCTGAGCGACTGAGCACAGGAGTGCTCGCGCTTGTCTGGAGCTCCCGACAGCGACTTCAAGGTCGTCTTCTTCTTATGCCTCTCCACTTCAAGGGAGCCCTGATTGGAGTGCCGCCTTAAACACGAGGCCGAAGTGGGGGATCACACCAGCAGAGGGATGACCGAGTGTGCTGCTGGGGATTCCGGGGCTACCTTCCGGAAAATGTCATCGGACTTCTGCTTATGACTTAGCAGGGCTTTGGAGGGCATTTTCTTGCAAAGAGTACAGAGCTCCAGTCATGGTCAGGCCCAAAACACAGAAGACAGCGGTCATGGGTGTCCGTGAGCAACATGTTTTTAGAACAACACTTGGCCATTGGGGCATAAAGGACCCCTGGCTAGGTCGAAGACCTTTGCGGCCAGCGGTTGAGGAAAAAAGGGCGTGAAGCCCACAAAAGAAAATTAACACGAAAGGACATCCCCTCGCTCAGGGGAAAAGGAGAGCAGGGGAAGAATGGGTAGAGGACCGGTGCTACTGGACAAAATACAGACCAGAGGCCAGAAACAAAACACTTTTTCCGAGGGACGAGGACATGCGTCCGAAGAGTTCCGCAGAAAAAGAGAGAGACTGAGCAAGATGGAAACTTTGGGCGGGAAGAGGACCACGCATGCATGGCAGCAATCCCAAAGGCTTTCTTCGAAAGCTGGAGAATTGCTCTGCGCGGGCTCCGTCGGTGCTGACGTCACCCGTAAATGAGGACTGACTTCCTGCTTGTTCCTGGAGAAAGCATAGTTACTCACCTGTAACAGGTGATCTCCGGGAACAGCAGGAATTTAGTCTTCACATATGGGTATCATCAGTACCAACGGAGCCTGCGCAGGAACGCTCCCCAGCGTCCAATAGAAAAGCTTTTGGGAGCATCCCACAGCACCTGCGTGCTGCCTTCCCGCCTTTCCCAACTGTCCCTCTCCAGTTGAGTTTATAGCTGAGACAAAAGAAAAGAGGGAAAGAGAGAGACAGAGAGATACAACTCCTAGGGGAGGTGGGTGAGTTCTGAAGACTAAAATTCCTGCTGTTCCCGGAGATAACCTGTTACAGGTGAGTAACTATGCTATCTCCAGGAACAAGCAGGAATGTAGTCTTCACATATGGGTACTCCCTAGCTGCAGATGCCAGGGAGATGGCCCCAGAAAGTTGTGTGCCCTGGTGAAAGGGCTCCATTTCCCCCCATGGATCTCTGGCATTATACCAGGGATGGTGGGTAGGAGTTGATTAAGTCTGGAACAGGTGTCGAAGAACAGCCTGACCAAACAAGGCATCCCGGCGGGAGTCCTTGTCAACACAGTAATGGGCTGTGAAGGTATGAACCGAAGCACAAGTAGCTGCTCGAAAAATGTCGACGATAGACACAGAGTGAAGATGAGCCATTGAGGCTGCCATGGCTCTCACATTGTGAGCTGGGACATGGCCTTCAAGAGGAAGGTTCTTACTCTCATAGGCAAAAGATATACACTGTGCAATCCAGTTGGACAGTGTTCCTTTGGAGACTGGAAGTCCCAAATGACTAGAATCAAAAGAAACAAAGAGTTGAGAGGACTTTCTCTGTTGCTGTGTCGTTTGCAAGTAAAAGGCCAAAGCTCTTTTACAGTCCAAAGTATGAAGATTCCTTTCTGCATTTGAGGCGTGAGGCCTTGGAAAGAATACAGGAAGGTAAACCGCTTGATTTAAATGAAAAGGCGACACCACCTTTGGCATAAAGTGTGGATGAGTCCCAAGGACTACCTTATCATGTTGGAACCTTGCATAAGGAGGATCAGCCACCAACGCTTGCAATTCACTGATGCGACGTGCTAATGTGATTGCAATAAGAAAGATAACCTTCCAGGAAAGGAATTTCAAAGAGGTAGTGGCTAATGGTTCAAAGGGTGGTTTCATGAGCTGCCCAAGTACCAGATTCAAGTCCCATGCCACCAGTGGTGGCTTAATGGGAGGCTTCATTAAAAGAAGGCCTCTCATAAATCTCGCTATGAGAGGAAATAGGTTGTTCATTGAGAGGCTTGAAAGAAGTTGCAATAGCACTCAAATGGACTCTCACTGAATTAGTCTTAAGCCCTGCATTTGATAAATGAAGGAGGTACTCTAGTAATGATTCCAGAGGTAACGCAAGAGGGTTAAGACCCTTCTGCAAGCACCATATGGTAAACCTTTTCTACTTGAATGCATAAGAGCGTCTTGTGGAAGGTTTCCTGGAAGCATGAAGGATATCCTTCACCTGCTGGGAAAGGTTAAGACCGTGAAGTTCTAGGCTTTCAGCAACCAGGCCCTGAGATGCAGAGAATGGGGATTGGGATGCCACTGCATCCTGTCCTCTTGAGAAAGGAGATCTGGAGCAGATCCTAACTCCAGAGGTGGAGCTTGAGAGAGATGTAGGAGCAGAGGGTACCACATTTGCCGTGGTCAACATGGAGCTATGAGGATCATATGACCTCTGTCTCTCTGAAGCTTGAACAGGGTTTTGGGAATTAGGGGAATGGGTGGAAAGGCATACAGGAAGTCCTGATCCCAATGGAGGAGGAAAGCATCCCTGGCCTGACAACCCTGAGCTGGAATTCTGGAACAGAACCGGGGAAGTTTGGCATTCAGCGGACTTGCAAAGAGGTCTATGTCCGGGGTTCCCCAAATTTGAAAAATTTTGGCCACCTGGTCTGCATGGAGAGACCATTCGTATGGAAGCAGAACTTGACTGAGTCTGTCTACCCAAGAGTTTTGAATGCCTGGAAGATACACCGCAAGGAGATGAATCTGATGCTCTCTGGCAAGGGCCCATAGTCGCAAAGCTTCGTTGCACAGCGACAGAAAGCCTGTTCCACCCTGCTTGTTCACACAGAACATGGCTACTTGATTGTCCGTTTGAACTAGGACTGCCTTGTAGCTGAGCTGGGTGTGAAATACTCGAACAGCAAGGAAGATTGCTCTGAGCTCCAGGAGACTGATATGGAGATAGGCCTCCTCTAGAGTCCAGGTACCCTGGGTAGAGAGGCCTTGCAAGTGGGCTCCCCATCCCACCTGTGAAGCATCTGTTGTTAGAGTGGCCTGGGGTGGGGGTTGCTGAAAAGAAGACCTCACCAAAAGGTTTTTGGGTGACTGCCACCATTGGAGGGACAACATATGGTGATCTGAGTTTGCTATTTTGTCTGACAGGCAACCTGACGCCTGAGTCCACTGAGTGCATAAGGTCCACTGGGCTGCCCTCATATGGAGGCAAGCATAAGGAACTACATGCACGGTGGATGCCATGTGGCCTAGCAACTGTAACATTTCCCGAGCAGTGAGGTGAGGTTTTAGCACTGCTTGGGAAGCAAACTGCACAATGCGAAGGCAGTGGGGCTGTGGAAGGTAGGCCCTTGTCTGTCTGGTATCCAGAAGAGCTCCTATAAACTCTAGGGATTGAGTGGGAGCAAGGTTGGACTTTGTGAAGTTTATGACCAGTCCCAAATACTGAAGGATGTGCATTGTGCGAGACAGAGCAACCCTGGGCTCTGGGTCTGAAGGGGCTCGAATGAGCCAGTCGTCTAAGTAAGGGAAGACGAATATTCCGAGGGTGCGGAGAAATGCTGCTACCACAGCCATGCATTTTGTGAAAACCCTTGGTGCAGAGGCCAGGCCAAAAGGAAGAACCCTGTATTGGTAGTGCTTCCCTTCAAACAGGAAACAAAGGAACTTTCAGTGAATTGGATGGATGAGAACATGAGTGTACGCATCCTTGAGATCTAGAGAACAAAGCCAATCCTGACTTTGAAGGTATGGTAGCAGAGTTCCTAGAGAAATCATTTTGAACTTCTCTCTGAACAGGAATTTGTTCAATTCTCTGAGGTCTAGAATGGGTCTGTGTCCTCCTGTTTTCTTTGGAATAAGGAAATAGGGGGAGTAAAACCCTGTACCCCGTTGGGGAATGGGTACCTCTTCTATTGCCCCTTGAGCAAGGAGTATAGTGACTTCTTGACCTAACCGGTCGTTGAGAGAGGTCTGAGAATTGAACTGTCTTACCATTGTAGGAGGGGGCATGCTGAGGAAATGAAGCTTGTACCCCTCTCTTACAATAGACAGAGTCCAATTTTCTGCTGTTATTTGACCCCAGCTGGGGGCAAAATGACATAACCTTCCTGGGATGGTGGAGCGTTCTGGGCCGTTCAGAGCCAGGAAGGCAAAGTTCTCTAGACAGGAGTCAAAGCCCCTGTGGAGTCTGCTGAGCCGGTTGAGGCTTAGCTGCTTTTGATTTCCTTTGCTGCCTAGGTTGTTGCTGCTGTCCCTTTTGGGCAGACTGACCTAAATGATGTCCCTGCTGGGTATAAGAGGGATAAAACATTTTGTTCTTGCTGAAGAAGAATGGTTTCTTAGAGGATCTTTTCCTCGTAGGATCAGCTGTAGATTTAGACAATCTATCCAAAGTGATATTGTCAGCATCTCTCATTAGCTTTTTCCTGCCAATTCTTGCCAAAGAGATTCTCTCCTGTGCAAGGTATATTCCCCAGTTTGTCCTGTACCCAGATTTCCAAGTCAGATGCCTGGAGCCAGGCAATTCTACGTGCACCTATGGCAATAGCAGAGGTTCTGCTTATGCATTCAAAGCAGTCAAAGGCTGCACGATTCACAAACTTGGAAACATCCTGAGCATGTTTAACAAGAGTAAGATAATCCTGCCTTTTATCATCAGGAAGGAGAGGGCTCAGAAGCTCTAAGTCTCCTGTGACCTCCTTAAGGAACATTCCCATATAGAAGATATAGGAACTGATCCTAGCAGAAAGCATGGAAGCCTGGAAGGATCAACATCCAAAGGCGTCAAGAGTCCTACACTCACATCCTGGAGGATTAGATGCATGTCTTTTTGCACTCTTTATCCGTCTCATGGCTGATTCCACCACCATGGAATGGTGTGGTAATGGAGTCTTCTGAAACCCAGGACAAGGAGGAACTCTATATATGGTGTCAAGTCTTCGAGAGTGAGGAGATGTGGTCAGAGGTGTTTCCCACATCCTTAGCATAAGATCATGCAAGATCTCATGAATAGGTAAGGTAGCTGCCTCCTTGGGAGCTTTAGGATATCGTATGATTTCTAATTCCTTTGCCCTAGGCTCTTTTTCAGGAGCCACTGTGATGGAAAGACCTCAGGCCACATCTCAGATAAAATCCTGATAGGACATATCCTCTGGTGGAGAAATCCTACGCTGAGGAGAAGAGGAATCCTCAGGAAGAAGTACTCTGGTATCGGCAGAGCTTTCAGAATCTTCAGACTCATCCGAGGATTCGAAGTATCTCCAATCCGGGTGATCGTGCAAGGTACGGTTCCGGTACCGATCGAAGTCGGCATCGGGGTTGTCCGGTAAGAGTAGTTACTCACCTGTAACAGGTGTTCTCCAGGAGCAGCAGGAATCAGTCCTCACATATGGGTGACGTCGCGCCGACGGAGCCCTCGCGGAGCCTATTCTCCAGCTTTCAAAGAAATCCTTTGGGAATTGCAGCACGCATGCGCGTCCCCTTCCCGCCCAAGGGTTCCATCTTGCTCAGTCTGATGGCATAGCTAAAAGACAGCAAAAAAAATTAGCAAAAACGAAATGATAGGACTGCAACTCCAAGGGGAGGAGGGAGGGTTGTGAGGACTGATTCCTGCTGCTCCTGGAGAACACCTGTTACAGGTGAGTAACTACTCTTTCTCCAGGACCAAGCAGGAAGTCAGTCCTCACATATGGGACTCCCTAGCTTAAGGCTACCGGAGACCTCAAGCGGAAAAATGAGCTCCCTCTAGCTCAGCAGCACAGAAGGAAGGAATCTTCTCTGAAAACGCCTCCGACCGGTAGCCCAACACCAGGGCCGGAGGGTAGGAGTTGCCTAAACCTCAAAGAGATAATGGAGGACTGCCTGTCCGAAAGCACTGTCCCTGCAGTAATGGGCCACAAAAGTCTGGCTTGAAGACCAAGTAGCAGCCCGGCAGATGTCTGCCAACGAAACAGAGCGGAGATGAGCCACCGACGCAGCCTTCGCCCTGACACGATGAGCCGTGACTCGACCCTCCAACGAGAGGCCGGCTGCCCCATAAGCCCAAGCGATACAGTCAGCAACCCATATGGACAAAGTACGTTTGGAGACAGGTAGCCCCAACTTATTGGGGTCAAAAGAAACAAAGAGCTGAACAGCCCTCCGATGCTCCCGCGTACGGTCAAGGTAGAAGGACAAGGCCCTCCTACAGTCCAGGGTATGCAGGACCATTTCAGCCTGGCTGGCGTGCAGCCTGGGAAAGAAGGTCGGAAGAACCACCTCCTGGTTGAGATGAAAAGGAGAAACCCCTTTTGGAAGAAACTTAGGGTGAGTCCGTAAGACTACCCGATTTCTGTAGAACCTAGTGTAAGGAGGATCAGACACTAGGGCCTGCAGTTCACTAACGCGCCTAGCAGAGGTAAGGGCTACCAAAAACAAGGTTTTCCAGGAGAGAAAACAAAGAGGGCAGGTAGCCATAGGTTCAAAGGGCGGACAAGTAATCCGCTGTAAGACCACATTCAGATCCCATTCTGGGGCTGGTGGGCGCAAAGGAGGCTTAAGGAGAAGGAGGCCTCGGAGAAAACGGGCCACCAAAGGGTGGCTGGAAAGAGGCCTGCCGTCCACCGGTGCGTGATGTGCAGAGAGAGCACTGAGGTGGACCCTGACAGAGTTCGACTTAAGGCCAAGGTTGGAGAGGTAAAGCAAATATTGCAAGACCACTGCCACCAAGCAGGAGAAAGGATTCTCACACTGCTGAGCACACCATACGGAGAAGCGACGCTACTTAAGAGCGTAGGACTTCCGGGTGGATGGCCGCCTGGAGGCCAAGACGACCTCTTCTACCTCCCGAGGCAGCAGGAGGGGAGCAAGAACTACCCTTTCAGCAGCCAGGCCATCAGATGAAGGGACCGGAGGTTGGGGTGTAGGAGAGTCCCCTGATCCTGTGACAGGAGATCGGGTTGAAACCCCAGAGGAAGAGGAGTGTCCACCGCCAGCTGCAGCAGAAGCGGGAACCAGGGTTGTCTCGGCCACCGGGGAGCCACCAGGATCATCGAGGCTCTGTCCCTGAGAACCTTGAAGAGCATCCGAGACACTAGGGGCATGGGAGGAAAGGCATACAGGAGGCCCGTGGACCATGGAATCAGAAAAGCATCCACCGCTACTCAGAGGATGCGGATGTCGAGAGCAGAATCTGGGAAGTTGCCAGTTCAGAGGACTGGCAAACAGATCCATGGTGGGGAGGCCCCACTTGAGAAAGATCCGTTGAACCACCAACGGATCCAATCTCCACTCGTGTGGTTGGAGGATCCTGCTCAGCTTGTCTGCAAGGTAATTTTCCTGACCTGGGAGATAGACAGCTTTGAGGAGGATGCCGTGGCCGACGGCCCAAGAGCACAGTCTTTGTGCCTCCTGACAGAGAAGGAAGGAACCTGTGCCTCCTTGTTTGTTCACGTAGAACATTGCAACTTGATTGTCCGTCTGGACCAGCACAGACTGGTGAGAAGTGAGGTGGGAGAAGGCTCTCAGAGCTAGGCGGATGGCTCTGAGCTCCAGGAAGTTTATCTGCTAAGCAGACTCCCAAGGGGTCCAGAGGCCTTGCGTACATATCCCTTGGCAATGTGCTCCCCAACCCAGGAGAGAAGCATCGGATGTCAGTACCTGAGAAGGCGGAGGAGATTGAAAATCCACTCCCAGCACTAGGTTTGGCAGATGAAGCCACCACCGCAGAGAAGAGACTAGCAGGTCGGATATCTGTACTGAGTCTGCCAGGCTTCCTGTGGCCTGATGCCATTGAGTGCGAAGGCACCACTGAGCAGGACGCATGTTCAGGTGGGCATTGGGGATTACATGGACCGTGGAAGCCATATGGCCGAGCAGTCTCAGAAATTGCCTGGCAGAGACCAGGGAATTGCTGTGAAAGTGGCTGGCGAGATCCATGAACCTGTGGGCCCTGTCAAGAGGCAGGAAGGCCCGCGCCTGAAGAGTGTCCAACCTGGCGCCTATGAATTCGAGATTTTGAGAGGGGAGCAAAGTGGACTTTGCGAAGTTTATGACAAATCCCAAGTGCTGGAGTAGAGTCACAGTGCGATGAGTGGCCCGAGTGGCCTCTTGGGAAGACTGGGCTCTGATGAGCCAGTCGTCCAGGTATGGAAACACAAAAAGGCCTTGAAGCCTTAGATAGGCCGCCACCACTGCTAGGCATTTGGTGAACACCCTGGGGGCGGAGGATAAGCCAAAGGGCAGTACTCTGTACTGGTAATGATTTCCTCCCACAACAAACCTGAGATATTGTCTGTGGTCTGGATGAATAAGGATGTGAGTATACGTATCCTTTAGATCTAAGGAGCATAGCCAGTCTCCCTGCTGGAGGTAGGGCAGCAGGATTCCAAGGGTAAGCATCTTGAACTTTTCCCTTTCCAGGAACTTGTTGAGGTTTCGCAAGTCCAGGATGGGTCTGAGGCCTCCTGTTCTTTTTGGTATCAGAAAGTACCTGGAATAAAAGCTGTGACCTCTCAGGTGGTGGGGCACCGGTTCCACAGCCTGTTCCTGAAGACGACTTGCTAACTCCTGAAGGAGTAAGTCCCTGTGCAGAGGGAGTCTTGGAGGCTCCCCTGGAAAGTAGGAGGGAGGTACCTGGTGAAAGTGTAGAAGATAGCCTTTTTGAACTATATGAAGCACCCAGGTATCTGATGTGATGGCTGACCACCTGTGGGCAAAGTGGACCAGCCGGCCTCCTGTGCTGAGAGAAACCAGCGGAGGGGAAAAGGCTATGCTGACGGAGTCAAAAACTCCCACCCTGCTGAGCAGGGGCCGGTGTTGTGGGCTTGGGGGCCTGCTGCCTACGGGACCCATTACCCCGTCCCTTGGCCTGCTGACCCTGTTGGGGAGCTGCTGAGGCCTGATAATGAAGGTAGTGTTTATAGGCAGCCGCCTTCCTCGGGTAAAAGGGCTTTTTCCCCGAGACCTTCTTCTTCTGAGAAGGGGCAGAGGTTTTTCTGGACAGCCGAGTCCTGGTCAGAGTCTTGGTCTCGATCTGTGCAGCCTTTTCAGCCATGGGCTTGCCAAAGAGGTTTTCACCTCTGCAGGGGACATCGACCAACTTATCCTGTACCCATGGCTCGAGGTCAGATGACTGAAGCCAAGCCTGTCGGCGGGCACCGATGCTGGCTCCGGCTACCCGAGCCAATGCTTCAAAGCCATCGTAGGCTGCTTGAGAAATAAACTTTGAGCACTCTTGAATACCAGTGGACAAGGCCTGGAACCTCTGCAAAGGTTCCTCGGAGAGACCAGCAGAGAACCCGGCAATCTCCTTTGCCAGGTCTCGGAGGTACATGCCCATGTAGAGCTGGTAAGTCTGGACTCGACAAGCAAGCATAGAGCCCTGGAAGCACTTCCTACCGAGGGCATCCAGGTTCTGGGCCTCCCAGCCGGGAGGCACCGAGGAGTGCATCTTCTGACTCTTGAGTCGATGCATGGCCGATTCCACCACCATGGAATGGTGCAGTAGTTGTGCCTTTTGGAACCCAGGGCTCTTGCGGACTCGATAAATGGAATCGACCCGCTTGCTTAACACCGGCGCCGACGCCGGGCTCTCCCACATGCAGAAGAGAAGTTGCTCCAACATCGGAGGAACCGGTACAGTAAAGGCCTCCTTCGGGGGAGAGTCATACTGGAGGGCATCGAGCTCTTCGGCTCGAGGCTCCTCCTCGGGATCCGTGGGGAATGCCAAGGCCTTGGCCATATCCCGCACAAAGTCCGAGAACCGGGTGTCCTCCGGGGGGGGATCGTCTCCGAGGTTCGGACTCGGGTGAGTCCGAGGGGACGCACCGAGTCCGAAAAGTACCTGGTGACTCTTCGTCCTCCGTCTCCCAGCCTGACTCCTTGGAGGAGGAGTCGAGCGGCTCCGGTCGGGCAGGCACCGATGCCCTCCGCCCCACCGAGGCCGGCGTTGATGACCTCGGTTCTGAACGGAAGGCCGAGGGAGACCATGACCGAGGATCGACTCGAGCTCGCATGGACTCTAGGATCGGCTCGGTCTCCGGGGTCGACTTGGACGTCGACGTCCCGGTGGTCGGAACAGAGGCACCAGCAAGGCCAGCGATCAATGCCCGCTGCTGGTCCATGAAGGCAGCGAAACTGCTCTCCAACACTGTTCCCTCTAAGCTGTGCGCGCGCACACCCCTCGCCGAGCAAGCGCACATACTTTACAACAGAGCGCACAAAAATTACAGCTCTGATTCTGATAGAAAACAACACAGACATCTTAAAATTTAAAAGTTATGATTGTAATTACTAGAAATTTCCCGCTTCATTTAGTAATAGTCTATTTTCATTTAATTTGATTAAAATCAATGTGGTGTACATACTGTATTCTGACGTGTAGTCAAATTTTAAAGTATTGAACTCCGAGTGTCGTTATGTGGCACACAAAAATTTAACCTTCCTTCAAAAGCTGCACACAGCTGACATTTTATGCGCACACAGCCTACAGAAAATTAGAGGGAACATTGCTCTCCAAGGCCGTCAACCTGAGTCCGAGCTCAGGAGACCCAGCAGCCCCTGACTCGGGCCCCGACGGTGTCGGGCCCGACGTCGGCTCCTTTGGAGGCGAGTCCACGAGGACTACAGTACTCACGTGTCCAGGAGACTCCATCTCGAGACGAGGATGTTTTGAAGACCTCTCCGACTCCGAGGACCCGGGACGGCTATCGGGGCTATGCGACCTGGCCCTCGAGGAACCAGGAGCATCCACCGACGACGCCCTCGCGGGTTTTTTCTTCCGATGATGTTCCCAGGCAGGAGACCCCCGCTCAGAGGATCTCCGACGATGCTCAGGACCGGAGTCCCGGGACGTCGAAGCCTCTGACGAGGTCTGGGCCCGGCCGGACACGGAGTCAGAGAAGATTCGTTCTTTTTGATGCTGCCGACTCAACGCTTTGGAGGACATTTTGCCACACGGACCACAGATCATCGGGTCATGATCGGGTCCGAGGCAGCGGAGGCAGCAGTCGTGTGTGTCGGTAAGAGACATAGGTTTCTTACAGCGATCACACTTTTTAAACCCGCTGGCAGCCATCGGGGGGGAAAAAGGGCCCCTGCGAGGTCAAAAGACAGGGCTGCCAGTGAAAAAATTAAAATGGCGCGAACGCTAGTCACAAAGGACAAAAACCGAAAAAATAAAGAACGGACTCGATACCGGCGTATCGGGCCCAGGCGGGAAAAGGATCCGGTGTCGAACCGAGAAAAGAATAGTAAATAAAATCAACTTTTTCAGTGGCGATCACAAACAACGTCTGTAGGGCTCCGCGGAAAAAAGAAGACTGAGCAAGATGGCACCCTTGGGCGGGAAGGGGACTGCGCATGCGTGCTGCAATTCCCAAAGGCTTTCTTTGAAAGCTGCGGAAATTGCTCCGCGAGGGCTCCGTCGGCGCCGACGTCACCCATATGTGAGGACTGACTTCCTGCTTGGTCCTGGAGAACTGACTTGTTGATGCTGGATAAAGACACATGACTCGGTCCCAGTAGAATACCTGCCTATGTCGATGCCGGTTGAATTGTCTGAAGCGGTTTCAGGGGCAGAGGCCGTGAGAAGAGCCACCAGACTGCGTTCAATAGCCAAGAATCTCTGGTCTAATCGACGCTGCCGATGCTTGGGTGTTGGTGCTGGATGAAGCAGCCGGAACCCCAGAGCATGGCACCAGTAGTTTTGCTGAGGTTGAAGCCTCGAGAACATCCTGGAATCCCATAAGTGCTTTGGAAGCCGAAGCCTCCCGCCAGGGCAATTTCGCCGGTGAAAGTCCCTCAAGGGCAATGCCAGAGGCATCTTGATGTTTAGAAGGAGATCTACCCTTTGAGGACCGGCTAGATTTATGTTTAGTTACCTGAGATCCATGGGAGGAAGATGAAGCCCTGGAAGATGTCGATGCCACGGAGGCTGCATCGGAGGGAAAAAGGGTGCTAAGTTTAGCAGCTCGGTTTTGCCGGCCCTTTTTCGACATCATCCCACAGGCAACACACTCTGAAATAGAGTGGTCAGGATGTAAACATTTGAGGCACCACTTATGGGTGTCAGTGACGGAGATGGTACCACCACACTTAGAACACTTTTTAAAACCCGAAGCAGGTTTTCCATTCTGAGGGAAAAAGTTGGGCCTAGTGCCCAAAATGGTGCGTGGCACCTGAGGAGAAAATTACTGGAAACAACTCCAGAAAAAGTATTTTTTTTTTTAAGAGAAAAAGAACCACCGGCGGTACCGGTATAGCGTCAAGGGAAGGCAGACGATACCACAAAAAAAGAAGAATAAGAAGGGAATTTTTCTGCGGTGACAGGATCTGCGACCTGTCAGCTCCGCAGAAAATGAAGAACTGGAGAGGGACAGTTGGGAAAGGTGGGAAGGTAGCACGCAGGCGCGGTGGGATGCTCCCAAAAGCTTTTCTATTGGACGCTGGGGAGTGTACCCGCGCAGGCTCCGTCGGTACCGACGATACCCATATGTGAAGACTACATTCCTGCTTGTTCCTGGAGATATCTCTTTACACATTCTGCAGCTGGGTAGTAACACTGAAAAGCTTTTTTATGCAAGCTGTGTAATTCAGCTGCACTTAAAGCAATTAATGTCCCTTTATTGCTATGGAAATGTGGGGGGGGGGGGGGAGGGTGAAGAGGGGTCCAGCTGCACTGGGCATGAGGCAGGCACAATCTTCATCTAAAAAAGCCTATTTTATTAAAAAAAGCATGTAGGTATCAATATGTCTTTATAAAATTGCCCCACAAAAGCAGCCATCTACCTTTACACTTGCCCGGAAGCAGAAACCAGGCCTCTTGTCTCTGGACTTTCATTGTGAGCTAGTGAACATTCAAAGGCCCTTGCCCCCCATCCTGTTAGGCTAGAAACCCACGCCGAGTACCGAGGGTCTGTAATCACACACTGCAAAATGACACAAAGTTCCCTGTGCTGACGGCTGCTGCTGCTGCCTTCCTGCTTTAGATGAGCAGAGGGAAAGTAAAGTGGCTGGAGACCTGCCATTTTGATTTCATCATCTGGGGTCATGTGAATTTTCAGTTGTTAAAATGGGGCCATACTGGATAAAAGTTTGAAAAATACTGGCACAGAATCCAACTGCTATGCCAAAGTAATTTTTTTCTCATATGAACTCATTACTGTATTCATTCATATATTCATTTTATAGACTGCTCATCCCAAAAGGCTTCAGAGCGGTTTACAGCAATAAAAACACATTTAGAATCTCTCATACAACTTCAAGCACCATACAGTATTCCTATAACATTCCCTTAAAACTAAGCATCTGCAGTTGACAATAACCAAGATTTGCAAAATTTGCAAAAAGAGAGCAGGGTTTCGCTCCATTTCCATTCCCAAGAAAGGTGGTTCCAAGCACTGGTACCTAGATAGGAAAATGCTTGGTCGATGTAGTCTTGCAACAGAGGATATGGTTAATCAATTCTAGTGCACAGAACATAAATTTCTGTTGGGAGCAAACTGTTCACCAGTTCAACAAGGTAAGATGGGTATATAAAATCTTGCAAAGTCAGGCTCCATGGAAGAATTTTAAAAGCACAGGGCTTTCAAACCAGGCTGAAAATGATGATAGCAGACTTGCCTATTAAAATATGGGCAGCTATATTTTGGACTCTCTGCAACTGCACTAGTTGGCATGCCAGAAGACCAGTTCAGTGGAGGACTGGCCTAGTGGTTGTGGCAAGTTACCTCAGGCATTCAAATCCCACTAGAGGACAGCAACCTTGGGCCGGAAGGACTGGGGTTTCTAGTCCCACAGGTGCTCCTTGTGGTCTTGGGCAAGCCACTTAACCCTCCATTACCCATGTTCCCTGTAAGTATTAGTGTATGTGTCTCATATCTCCTCGTGTTAAATGTATCCCCCAATTGTGTTGTGTCCACTTTGATTGAAGGATAAGTGGCATACAAAATTGTCTAAATAAATAAATAAAATGCAAGAGAGTAGTCCTGTTACAAAGTTACTGATACATGGATGACTGCTGCTAAATATCTTTAGCAGCCAAATATGGATTAGGATTTGGACCCTAAAGTGACTAGAAAAATTCATATTATATGCTCAGTGCATCAAATGGAATGCATGCTAAACCACACTGTCCACAACTAAAGTACGCTCAAATACAAAAGTGGGGTGCAGGGGAGGTTGTAATTCTGCTTGTCCCGGGTGCAAAAAATGTTGATCCAGGCTTTGCATACAAGCATCACAATGACACATCAATCTCTGAACTGTAAACTCGGGGAAGATGATTTTAAACTTGGAGTGTGGTTATATAATAAAGGTTCACATTTTTTATTCCCTCGAAAAAAAGAAAATGCGGAAAGAAAAAGAATCCGCAAGAATTAAAATCAGAACACAGTTAGGCAGAGATTTTCCAATTCATTCCTTGAGAGCCATATAACAGGTGCAAATGTATCTTATGAATAATCATTCTAGACAGCCTGAAAATTAAAGCTACTGGGAGCTGATTTGAGAAACACTTCAAGCTGGAAGCCACCAGCTGGTACTGCAGCCTAAAGCAACATTTATATTCCAGTGAGAACTTGTCTCCCTTTTAACTACAAGAGGCCAGCTACTAAATAAGGAGAGGTGCCTACTGCAATGCTAATTTGAGAAACTTCTGAAAGCCAAAAAGCACAGAAAAACCCAATTTCCTGCTCTGGCAATGCCGATCCCTTGCTGCTGGGCACTGAGGAACTATCACTATTGTCCAAAGCATAAAACCAAAATGGACATTGCTGAGCTGATATAAAAAGGAGTCAGAGAAAACTGCTACTTAAAGAATCCCCCAAATTCCAGAAATAAATATGGTTTCATTAGCATGCTGGAACACGGGACAGAGGAATACATACCTGATGAAGTCAGGGGATCTAGAAATGACGTGTTGAAACTCAGAGAGGTTTATGGTCCCATCCTTGTCGATATCAGACTCCTCCAGTATCTGTCCAGAAACATGTATCGGAAGCATGAAATAAAGAGCAGCAGCTTCCTGGACTCTTTACTACCATCTACTGTTCCAACTAATGCTGTCAATTACCTTATTGTAAATACCGCCCTACCTCTTACACTAGTGTCTGTAATGTCTATGTCTACATCTAGAAGGTAATTTTATAAATGCTTTTTTGTGCCTGCATGGCAGTATATGCATAAAATGCCTCATTTACAATTACCTCTGCTTAAAATACACAGAACAAGCAGGTGTGTAGCTTGGCCACAGCACGAGCAGAGTCACAATTTACACGCGTTGTTTATAAAATACACATCTACTGCATCCTACCCCTGAAGGAATGTAAAGGGAGACAAATTCATTTGGCCTGAAATTTCCACAGGTTTTGTGCTGTTATTTTAGAAAGGTGCCTATGCATTTTTACAAAATAGGCTTAATACAGGCACCTACATGGCCTCCCCGCTTATGTTTAGATTAGTGTATTAAAATCTTTGCAATACCACCTTCCAAAAGGAAATTACAATAAGGTGGTTTACCCACTCAAATAACAAACAAGTAATACATAAACATAAAACAAAACCACAGCAGCATAATAAACTGATTCTGAGAATATAAAACTGGAATAGACTACTTCTACAATTATCCTCACGAGTGCACTACACAGGCAATGTACTGGCTGCCATAGTTCCAGTCCCTTCCAGACTGCACAGTTTTTAAAGCCTGCAAAACGCTAAGTTACAGCTTATATTTTCTTTTTGCTTGATGCTAAGATAGATTTTAACTGTTATACCTTACTTTGGGAATATTCTGACTGTGTAGTCCTAAAGCCTGCAAAAACTATAAATTTTTCTTTATCTCTGCTAGTTTCTAGCTTCCATTATAGAGTTTAACTGTCCATTTTGGGGAAATCGCTAATATAAAGTTTAACTGTGGTTATACATTAAGCTTGGGGATAATCTGACTGACTGACTGCTTTTCTGGGTAGCCTTGGAGCAGATATCTGTGGATGCCCCCAGTTCAGGAACAGCCTTCTGGCCAGAGACACTTAGGTTCCTGCCCACTCTACCCCTCACCCCACCCCCTCAGGGGCTGCATTGCCTATATAGTAGTCACATACGTTGCCATCTATCCTTTTTTTTTTTTTTTTCCATTAAAGTTTTTATTAAGAATTCCACAACGCAAGAACAATAAACAAGAACACAAAAGTCCTTATACAGAGCTAACAGTAGAAAACTACATTCTTTTACATCCCGTACCTCCCCCCCGAGCCCCCCCTCCCCTCCCCTCCCCTCCCTCCCCCCCCAGGCAGGCTACCCCTTAATACAACACTGAAAATGGTCATGGAGTAGAGATTGGACCATGAACAATACTTCTCATCAGTTACATAAAACAATCAATCAATGCCAGGGGCAATGGGCCAGATCAAAAGTCTTGTCTAAATAGCTGTAAACGGGACACCCAGCACTTCCGAGGCAGTATGGCACAGGCTGAAAGCCCCTCTTCCCCTAAGACCCCTCCGGGAGCTCTCGTTGGGGTGGCTCACTAACCCATCTAAGATAAGGGCCCCAGATTTCCTGAAACTGAGCCAACCGCTGCTGGCGGAGAGCGGTAAGGCGGTACATTAATGAGAGGTGTTCGACTCGCCCTTGTACTTCCTCCAAGGTAGGCGGGGAGACAGCCCTCCACTTCCTCACTATCAGGAGTCGCATAGCCCCACACACCACCCTACACCACTTTGACCCCCACACCACCCTACACCACTTTGACCCCCCCCCCCCCCCACATTCAGCAGGGCCATACAGGGGCCTAAAACGATACTTTCGCCCAGGACCTGCCCCATCCACTCCGCTACCATACACCACGTGGGCTGAAGCTTAGGGCATTCCCACCAGATGTGCATAACGGATCCTAACTCTCCACACTCTCTCCAGCAGAGTCCCTGACCCCCACTCCATTTCTGTAGGCGTTGGGGCGTCAGGTGCCATCTATAGAGCACCTTATAGTTTTGCTCCAAGAGAGAGCTAGATAGGATTCCCTTAAATAACCCTTTGTAAACTGCTTCCCATTGGGCCTCATCCCAACATTTGAGTAAGTCCCGCTCCCAAGCTTTCTTGTGGGCCCACCCTCCCCTATCCCCGGTGTCCATTAGCCCGTACAACCGGGAAATCATACCCTTAATCGTCCCACCCTCCACCAACCCATCCACAACAGCCCCTTGCCCCTCTCCCCCCCAACCACCCAAACTGTTGCAGTAATGACGCGCTTGCAGAAATTGATACCTATCCCCCACCAGCACTGGGAATTCAACGCTTAGATCCTCAAAGGTCACCCAATCCGCCCCGTCCTTAAACTGCCCTACATGGTGCAACCCCTGACTTGCCCAGCGCTGGAAGGCAGGATCGCACCGCCCTGGCGGAAAGTCGGGATTGTCCAACAGGGGCATAAACCTTGAACACCCCCGATTGCCGTACCACCTGGAGCGCCATTTCAACCAATAGCGCATAGTAAGCGCTACATAAGGGTTTCCCCCTCCTTTTATCACCGCGCCAGCGTCCTTCACCCACACCAGATGTGATAGGCGTCTCCCCCCCTAAATCCGATTGTTCCAGCTCCACCCACTCAGCTGCATCCCGCAAAAGCCATTCAAAGACCGCCCGCACCCGGGCCGCCTCATAATATCTACTCAATTGAGGCATCCCCATACCCCCCAAACGACGAGGTGCATATAGGATATGCCGGGCCACCCGCGGCCGCCGACCCTGCCACACAAAAAACATCAGCTTATCCTGTAGCTTCCGCAGGTACGACCTGGGGACCTCGACTGGCAAATTCATAAACAGATAGAGGAGGCGTGGCACTAAGATCATCTTGATCAAATCTATTCAACCTAGCCACGAAACCTCATAGGCCCCCCACCTCTCAAGCTCCCGCATGACTTTACCCTGGGCAGGCACGAAATTCTCTCGAAACAGATCGCGTCTCTGGCCGGTAAGCTGCACTCCAAGGTACCTAATACTAGTTTTGGCCCAACGGAAAGGGAAAGACCCCCTAAGAGCCTCCACGGTCTCCCCACCCACGGTGAGATTCAGGACCTCTGATTTCGTAGGGTTCATACGAAACCCTGACAAGGCGCCATACCTGTCCAGTTCGTTCAGAATAGCCGGAAAGGATCGCATAGGGTCAGAAACAAAAAACAGGACATCATCAGCAAAAAGAGATATCTTGTGCTGCTGCCCACACACCACTACCCCACGCACGTCCACACTGTCCCGGACCCTCTGGGCCAACGGTTCCATGGCAAGTATAAACAGCAGGGGTGAGAGTGGGCATCCCTGTCGCGTCCCTCGATGCAATTCGAAAACTTGGGTGGTGGATCCGTTAATTTTCAGGCAAGCTAGTGGGTGCCGATACAGAGCACGCACCCAGTCCAAAAAAGGCTCCACGATCCCCACTCGCTCTAGCGTCGCAAAAAGAAAAGGCCAACTCACCCGATCAAATGCTTTTTCAGCATCCACCGCCAACAATGCCATCTCTGCCCCTCTCTACCCCCCTTCCACACTAAATTCAGCACTCTTCGAATGTTATCTGAAGTGTAGCGCCCGGGCACAAATCCTGATTGGTTGGGTGGACCAATTGTCCCATAAACGGGAGCAGTCTATTGGCCAGGACTCGAGTAAAGATCTTAAGGTCACTGCCTAAAAGCGAGATAGGCCGATAGGAGCCGCATTCTAGGGGATCCTTCCCCTCCTTATATAAAATACTAACCCCTGCCAACCTCAGGGAGGGTGGTAAAATACTATCCCCCTTAAAGGAATTATACATTCGCACCAAAGGCCCAACCAAGCACCCCGCAAAGACTTTGTAAAAACGGTTAGGAAACCCATCCATGCCGGGGGCTTTGTGGGGTCTCAGGCCTTTAATCACCGTTAGGACCTCATTTTCCCCAATGGGAGTTGAAAGACCCCCCGATTCTGCTTCCGATAGTCGGGGCAGACTAACAGTATCCAGAAAGTCACTGATCGCAGCCTCTGGTACATCAGTTTCCGGCGTATATAGCTCCCGATAGTACTGAACAAAGCGATCTTCTATTTCTCTCTCCAACCACAGTATTCCACCCTCTTTCCCTCGCACCTTCAGGATAGTGTTCCTGGCAGCCAGCTTCTTAACCCGGCGGGCCAGCAGCCTGCCCGCCTTATTGCCGAATTCAAAGAACTTCTGCTGTAGCAGGCTTAATTTGTGTCTGATCTCTTGCATATTCAATTCACTTAATTCCAACTGCGCCTTCCGCAATTGCCCTGCCAGGGAGACCTCCTGCTCTCCTCGTTTCATACGACTTTCCAGCTCACCTATCATAGCCAACAATTCGGATTGCTTCTCCAACCGCAATTTCTTTTTACGAGCACCGAGGGCCACCAACCTCCCACGGATCACCGCCTTTAAACAGTCCCACACAATTCCCGGTGAGCATTCCCCATTATCATTCAGGAGCAAGTACTCTTCTACATCACGCCGAATCTGCTTCACCACCTCCGCATCCTCTAGCAAGGACTCATTCAATTTCCACCACTTCTTAGGAGGTCGCGAGTTCCCAAGTTGTAAGGTACAAACAACCGGGGCGTGATCCGACCACGTCCGCTCTCGAATTGCACAATCAGCCACCTCAGCCATCAACGCTTTATCAATAAGCAACAGGTCAATCCGAGAAAAAACCCCATGTACAGGAGAAAAGAACGAATAGTCCCGCTCGCCATAGTGCATCTCCCGCCAAAGGTCCACCACCTCCAAAGTTTCCATCATACGTTTCAAACGGAAGCGATGCTTCCTCGTCGTGGACGCTGCACCTCGCGAGGTGTCGACTAGAGGATTAAGGGCCATGTTAAAGTCCCCCCCGCTCACTAACTGCCCGTCCCCCTTGTTTAGAAGAACTGTCTCAAGCTCCCCAAAGAAAGCTGCCTGTTCAGTGTTGGGGGCATATACACTAGCCAAAGTATACAGCTGCTGACCCCACCTTAACTTAACCACCACATACCGCCTCCCTTTGTCCCTAACCACCTCCTCCACCTGTCCCAGTACCCTATTGGACAACAATAGGCCCACCCCGCCTTTTTTCTTCTCCAGCTTATTGGAAGCAAAATATTGTTGTGGGAAACGGGGATGACGCATGCGACCCTCGTCTTTAGAGAGCAAGTGGGTCTCCTGTACAAATATGACATCCCCCTCTAATCTAGAGCATTCCTTAAAAAACAGTTGTCTTTTATAGTAGGAGTTTAAACCCCTAACATTGATAGTCACTAACTTAAGTGTGGCCATAGTCTCTCCCCTTAACACTATTAGTCGTAGCCACCCCCGGGTCCCTGTTTGCCCTCCCCCCCCTCTCTATCTCGCCCCCACCTACCAACCCCCCTCCCCCCACCCCCCAACGCACCGCCCGATCCAACAAGGAGATCGGTTCCAGGTCACGTCAGCCTGTGCAGCCTCCCCGCTCGTTGCTTAGTCTCTTCCCCGGGCCCAGGTACACAGCTCAAAAACATTCCCTCTTATGCGAGAGAGCCTGCCAATTTCTCCCCCAATTCCCCCACCCCCAAATCCCACACAACACAGCAATTGAATACCAACATGTAATAACAGATTACAAGTAACCCCTGCAGCAGGCCAAATTCAAAGACCCCAAATGATGAGTCTTGGCAGCGGATCATATCAACTACACCCCCTCATTTTTTTTTGTTTTTTTTTGTTTTCCTCTTCTCCCCTTTAAACATTAAACATACAATTCAAGGTGGGTATGTTAACCCCACCCCCCCTGGCTCTCCCCACACTCCTCTCCCAACCTCAACCCCCCCTGGCTCTCCCCACACTCCTCTCCCAACCTCAACCAAGTTGTCGAAAACCCCTTTATACAAACAATACAAAACCCCACAGTTCAGGAGGCCAACTCTGCAGGTTGCAATGCCGGCCTTGTCTTCCGTAGCCTCCGCTCCCCGCCAGACACTCTGCTCCAGCTCGTCTGGGGGCGTCTAGGTGGGTCTTCTCCCACTCTCGCCCGCTGATCATTCGGGGCACTCGTCGGCAGATTGGCCCATCCCGCCTGCTTTAGCCCTGCAATGGCTGCCTCTACTGAATGCACCACATAGGATTTCGTGTTGATAGTAAATTGCAGGCCCACAGGAAACAACCACCGATAGCGCACATTCTCTTCACGAAGCCGTTTCGTCACCTGCTGGTACTCCCGGCGCTCTCTCATAGTGATACTAGAAAGGTCAGCAAACACTTCCACATCCGCTCCATGCCAGTTGAGTTTCCCCAGCTTCCGCGCCGCCCGGAATACCAGCTCTTTGGATCGATATTCATGTAGGCAGCAAACAATATCCCGGGCTCTATTGTCACGTTTCGGCCCCAAAGACCGATGGGCCCGATCTACTCTGAGACACACCCCTTCTATATCCATATCAGCAGCTTTCAAAACAGCGCCACAGAATTCTTCCGCTAAAGCCACATAATTAACAGCTCCATCGCCTTCTGGGAGGCCACGTAGCCGGATGTTGGATCGGCGGGAGCGGTTTTCAAGATCCTCCAGTTTTTGTAGGATATCGCCCTGCGCTTCCTCCAGCGCAGCAGTGCGCTGAGTCGCAATCCCGATCTGTTCGTCATGCTCCTCTGTTCTGTTTTCCAGCTCCTCTATCTGGGTGCCAAGCATTTGCATATCGCCTTTCAAGTCCTTAAACCAGTTCTGAACCTCCAACTTGAGTGTGGAAATCTCCGATTGTGTAGATTCAAACCAGTTTTTCAAATCTGCTCGCAAGCTCAAATGTCACCTGCAGTGCCCGGCGCGACACCCCCAACTTCTTCTCCCTTCTCTGCCACTGTGCTGCCCCCAGTCGCCAGTTTGCTCACAGGGGTCTTCATACCAGTTCCCCCTTTAAAGGAAAAGGTCTTTAAATCAGTCCCAGGCTTTTTGCCAGCCATCGCTACCCCAATGTGCGCCCAGGCAGCCACTCCACACCGCCAGACAACCCCTCAGTGGGCTCCACAGGTCTTCCCCGGAAGGGACCACTCCTGGGGTGATATTCCACTGCTCTCCTAAGGTTTCACTGGTGGACAGGCTAGGCCGCCAAGAGCAGTCCCGAAAACTCAGAAATGGGCCCAAATGGATGCCACAGGACCAGAAAGAAGTGCACAGTGGAGGGGGGGGGGCCTCCGTCCGAACACCGCAGGGACCGAGTTCCCTCAGAGCCAGGGGAGATGGCTAAACTGAGGCTCAATCCATCGCAGGGGGCAGGTTTGCGGCAGGCCTGGTCATCCCTGCTTCCCCTCCACTGTATTTGCGGCCACGTGGTCGGGCAGCTCCAGCGCTGCCAGGCCCTCAGCTCCGAGCCCGCCACAGGGGAAACCCTCGATCTCCTGCCCCGCAGCTGACAGCCACTCTGCTCTCCTCAGTTCAAGGGATCACCCCCGAGCAGACGGCCCTCCGGCCCGCCAACTTCGCCGGTAATTATGGAGAGGAGGGGGGGGGAGCGAATAATCTCCTCAAAAGCCCGCCGCCATGCTGCCTGCACACAAGTCGACCAGTGCTGCGCTACGTGCGGTCGCGGCTTTTAGAAACTGCATCGGGACGCCCAGGGGGTGCTTCCAACCTTGCTCCAGTCTCTCGGTCAGCGTTTTCCGCGTCGGGGAATGCTTATTGCGCCAGTTGCAGGGGAAAATCGGCGGAGCCGGTCTAGGGCACCGCCATGCTGCCTGGTGACGTCACCAGAACTCGCCATCTATCCTTTTAACTTGGGTTTAAGCCCACATCTTCTTCTAGCACTACTTATTCAGCATGTCTTGTATTCAGTGCAATAACTGCAGTACATTCATTCCAAGACGAATCATTTGGAACCTAAGAGCTTGTCCTCTGTGCCTCAGGACAGCTGCCATGCATAAAGAACTGACTCTACTAAGGGAAGACCTAGCTGCCATGCATAGAGGTGACCCTACTGAGGGAGGAACTGGCTGCAATGAAGCACACCTCTTATAGGATACAAACTGAACAAGGTCCATCACCGCTCCCACAAAGAATCAAACACCCAAGGGACAAGTGGATCACAGTGGGTTCTGGTAGATTGCGACCTGTAAACACACAGACATCCTATGCATCAAGAGATATCCCTGCATAATGCCTTCTCTGCCTTGGCCAATGAGGACGAGAAACTGAGGGAGGAACTGGCTGCAATGAAGCGTACATCTTCTAGGATACAAACTGAAGTCCATCACTGCTCCCACAAAGAATCAATCACCCCAGGAACAAATGGATCACAGTGGGTTCTGGTAGATTGCAACCTGTGACCCAGAGGCATCATATGCAAAGGGCGATATCCCTGCATAATGCCTTCTCTGCCTTGGCGAATAAGGCTGCCCAATCCAAAGAAACCGAAGGGCCCTTAAATGAGACAGACAATGTCCAATCTCCTGATAAAGGACCAAATATGAAGACAACCTCACCAAACAGCAAACTGCTACTACTTGGTGATTCCATCATCAATGGCACCAACTTGGGAACACAATTCAAACGAAAGAACATAGCCAGGTGCCTCCCAGGCTCTTCAGCCAGCAGGAGTACAAACCATGTTGCTGTAGTACTTAGAGCAGAAAGTGAACACTCCAAACTTGTTGTTATCCACTTGGGCACAAATGACCTGGCTAGAAACAGTGCCTCTACAGTCCAAAAGGACTTTCAATCTTTGGGAGAGAAACTCAAGCCCATTGTTAACACTGTTGCATTCTCAGAGGTTCTACCTGTTCTTGGTAAGGGGGAAAACAGCTTTAATACATGGCTCCAGACCTGGTGCAAACAAGGAGGATTCAGATTTATTGGCGACTGGGGCAACAGATGGAACAACAAGAGACTATACTGTGCTGATGGACTGCATCTCTCTATTGCAGGGAAAAGAATCCTAAGTGAAAAATTCAAGCAATATGTGGATAAGCATTTAAACTAGAAAAAAGGGGGTGACGGATGTGGAAGGTCAAGCTCTGGACATCACCCCTGCAAAAGCAGATTAAAATCAGAAACAGACACATTTTTAACACACACATCAAAAACAAGTATCTTAAAAAGGATATAGCGATTTTAGAAAAGGTTCAGAGAAGAGCCACCAAAATGGTAAAGGGGATGGAAGGCTACTCCTATGAAGAAAGGCTAAAAAGGTTGGGGCTCTTTAGCCTGGAGAAGAGACGGCTGAGGGGAGATATGATAGAAGTCTATAAATTAATGAACGGAGTGGAACGGGTAAACGTAGATCGATTGTTTACCTTATCAGAATATGGAAAGACTAGGGGACATGCAATGAAGCTACAGGGTAAACTATTTAAGACTAATAAAAGAAAATATTTTTTCACTCAACGTATAATCAAACTCTGGAATTTGTTGCCGGAGGATGTAGTAAAGGCTGTTAGTGTAGCTGGGTTTAAAAAAGGTTTGGACAAGTTCTTGGAGGAAAGGTCCATAAACCATTATTAAGAAGGGACCCAGGATATCAATGCTTGAACCAGTACAAGCATTGTGGAACCTGTGTCCCTTGGGGAAACTGCTAGGTACGTATGACCTAGATTGGCCACTGTTGGAAACAGAATGCTGGGCTTGATGGACCTTGGTCTGACCCAGCATGGCATATCTTATGTTCTTATGTTCTTAAGATGTAGGCAGAACAAAATCAATGCAAAATACATACAAGCCAGTTAAATGCTGGACAGCAATGAGCACAAATGCTCGAAGCTTAGCCAACAAAGTTCCGGACCTGGAAGCCCTAATGGTGGAAATGGATTTGGACATTGTGGCCATTACAGAAACATGGCTTAATGAATCGCATGATTGGGATATAGCCATAGCTGGCTATAAGCTATTCAGAAGACAGAGAAACTGGAAGAGGTGGAGGAGTAGCCTTTTATGTCAAAAGCAAGATTAATAATCCAAATAATATAACGGTCAACTAGCAGAGTGGAACTAGCAATATACAAAAAACTCACTCCATCAAAAACAATTGTAATCTGTTGAAAAATCTTTCAGAAAACTTGTTTGTCAAACAAAAACAAGGTCTCGGCATATACGGGCATATAGTGAAACAAGTCCCAAATGGCTGGACCATTAACACACTAGCAAGGCCCAATCACATCAATGACCTTGACAAATACTGCAAGCAGCCAGCTTCAGCCAAAAATCAGCACACAGGTATTTAGAGTGGAAAAATCAGTTAGCTGTAACAATCACTGTAACACTGTGCTTGAACCTGGATAGCCAGCTGCCGTCCCCGACGTTCTTACAAAGAGCCCTCAAACGTTTCGCAAGCAATCTCGCTTCCTCAGGGGATACTAAAATTGAAACACAAACACAACACAGCATGATCTAAAACACCACAGATAACCAATAACAAAATTTTTTAAAAAACATAAAAACCCACACCCAAACAGCAAACCACTAACCTGCCAGCTAATCATCAATGACGCTGTGCAGAAAACGCCGCCCATGCGCACTCTTACAATGCATCCGCCTTTTAAAGGGAGTCCCCACGAATGACGTCCGGGGAAACCTACCACAAAACTCCACCCCCAACTCAAACACACACTGCCCAATCAATACGAAGATTCAATCCCTCCGGAGCCACAGTGTGCAATTTATGAATCCATCTTTGCTCACACACCAGCAATGTCTGTTCTCTTCTCCTACCTCCCCAACCAGACAAAACATGATCTAAACAAAAGCCTCGCAAGTCACAAAATTGATGTTGAAACTCCAGACAATGCTGAACCAGAGGGGCCTCCCGCACAGCACACTTCAGTCTGCTCTTGTGTTCTAACATTCTCTTCCGAAACGGTCGACACGTGCTGCCAACATACAACAGCTGGCACGGACATTGAATCCCATACACTACAAAAGGAGAATCATAAGAGGTCCGATGCTTAAGCTTGTACTGAACATGATGATATTCAAAAGAAGAGATCACACAAGAGACCTCGCAGATCGAGCAGTGACCACAATTATTATGACCACCACCTGTCACATCACCCCCTGGCATAGACCTCAAACTTAAAGGACACAATAATTCCCGTAAATCTTTTTGATGTTGCCACACGCATCGAACCGCCTGATTTTCTAACCCCGGGATAGTGTGTACCACCCCCATATGTTTCCGAATGATGCGTTGGATATTAAAACTAAAGGGGGAGTACTTAGAAATGAAATTCACATACTCCTCCCCACTTGCATCGTGCATCGAGCTTTTGGAAACATCGGGTTCAAAAACATTCTTTTCAACCTTATCTCAGGCTGAAAAGAAAGCATTAGCTGATTTGAGGGCTAATTCTAATTTGGTAATTCAGAACGCTGATAAGGGAGGTGCAGTGGTGGTGTGGGCTCGAGAGGATTATTTGCAGGAAGTACATCGTCAACTTTCTGATGTTGTTACTTATGAGGTCTTGTCTGCAGACCCCACCATTGACCTGCAAAAGAAAAAGAATATTCTTTTTTGAATGTCCGAAGCCCTTTAGTAGCCAAGTTTTATTTGTTACCCAAAGTGCATAAATATTTACAGCGCCCGCCGGGTCGTCCTATCGTGTCCACTAGGGGCACGGTGCTGGAACCCCTCTCTGTTTTTACAGATTCTTTTTTGAGACCTCTGTTAGTGGAGATTCCAGCTTATATTAGGGACACTATGCATTTTTTGAATATCTTAGAGACCCATTCAATTTTGGCTAGCTCTCCTGACATTTTGTTAGCCACTCTGGATGTTGCCTCATTATATACCTCCATCCCCCAGGTAGATGCAGTAGTTGTGGTTGAGGAGTGTTTACGACGGAGGGGTGATTTGGCTCCTGAGATGGTTGTATTTGTTAGGCGGCTTGCTCAGCTGGCCATTTTTGATAATTATTTTCAGTTTGAAGACATCTTGTATCATCAGTTGGCTGGTGTCGCCATGGGGGCCACCTGTGCCCCCTCAGTGGCTAACCTTTACATGGGGAAGTATGAGGAGAAATGGGTGGCTCAATCCCCGTTTTCTCCCCACATTTGTTTGTGGTGTAGGTTCATTGATGACATTTTTGTTCTCTGGCGCGGTTCGGCTGCGGAGTTCCAGACGTTTGTGTGGTGGTTGAATGGTTGTGAGGCTAACATACAGTTCACTAGTGTTTCCAGCTTTGAGGAGATAGTGTTCTTGGATGTTGTGGTACGGAAAGGTGGGCACGGGTGGGAGACGTCAGTATATCGGAAACCCACGGATCGTAACACATTGTTGCACTATTCTAGTGCACATCTGCAGGGTCTTCAGAATAGTCTCCCTTTCTCCCAATTTATTCGCTACCGCAGGAACTGTTCGGATTTGTCTGATTTTAAGAGCAAGTCTAAAGTTTTGGCCCAGGGCTTTTTAGCCAGGGGCTACCCGTCGCAGGTGGTCCGGGATGCGTATAAGAGGGCCCTATATAATAATCGCTCTCTATTGTTGGCGCCTCGGAACAACAATGTCCAGTTGGGTGGGGAGGAGCATGTGAATTTCATTTCTAAGTACTCCCCCTTTAGTTTTAATATCCAACGCATTATTCGGAAACATATGGGGGTGGTACACACTATCCCGGGGTTAGAAAATCAGGCGGTTCGATGCGTGTGGCAACATCAAAAAAATTTACGGGAATTATTGTGTCCTTTAAGTTTGAGGTCTATGCCAGGGGGTGATGTGACAGGTGGTGATCATAATAATTGCGGTCACTGCTCGATCTGCGAGGTCTCTTGTGTGATCTCTTCTTTTGAATATCATCATGTTCAGTACAAGCTTAAGCATCGGACCTCTTATGATTCTCCTTTTGTAGTGTACGGGATTCAATGTCCGTGCCAGCTGTTGTATGTTGGCAGCACGTGTCGACCGTTTCGGAAGAGAATGTTAGAACATAAGAGCAGACTGAAGTGTGCTGTGCAGGAGGCCCCTCTGGTTCAGCATTGTCTGGAGTTTCAACATCAATTTTGTGACTTGCGATGCTTTTGTTTAGATCATGTTTTGTCTGGTTGGGGAGGTAGAAGTAGAGAACAGACATTGCTGGTGTGTGAGCAAAGATGGATTCATAAATTGCACACTGTGGCTCCGGAGGGATTGAATCTTCGTATTGATTGGGCAGTGTGTGTTTGAGTTGGGGGTGGAGTTTTGTGGTAGGTTTCCCCGGACGTCATTCGTGGGGACTCCCTTTAAAAGGAGGATGCATTGTAAGAGTGCGCATGGGCGGCGTTTTCTGCACAGCGTCGTTGATGATTAGCTGGCAGGTTAGTGGTTTGCTGTTTGGGTGTGGGCTTTTATGTTTTTAAAAAAAATTTTGTTGTTGGTTATCTGTGGTGTTTTAGATCATGCTGTGTTGTGTTTGTGTTTCAATTTTAGTATCCCCTGAGGAAGCGAGATTGCTCGCGAAACGTTTGAGGGCTCTTTGTAAGAACGTCGGGGACGGCAGCTGGCTATCCAGGTTCAAGCACAGTGTTACAGTGATTGTTACAGCTAAATGATTTTTCCACTCTAAATACCTGTGTGCTGATTTTTGGCTGAAGCTGGCTGCTTGCAGTATTTGTCAAGGTCATTGATGTGATTGGGCCTTGCTAGTGTGTTAATGGTCCAGCCATTTGGGACTTGTTTCACTATATGCCCGTATATGCTGAGACCTTGTTTTTGTTTGACAAACAAGTTTTCTGAAAGATTTTTCAACAGATTACAATTGTTTTTGATGGAGTGAGTTTTTTGTAAAAAGCAATATTAAAGCTACTGAAATGCAGGGGGCATGGTGAAAAGAAGCAGCGCTCTGG
The DNA here is from genome assembly GCA_033557465.1 of Ichthyophis bannanicus. Taxonomy (NCBI): domain Eukaryota; kingdom Metazoa; phylum Chordata; class Amphibia; order Gymnophiona; family Ichthyophiidae; genus Ichthyophis; species Ichthyophis bannanicus. Next base: position 207,706,108 of record CM066043.1, on the reverse strand, counting down.
ATTGTGTTGGAAAGAGGAGATGGCACTGTCATCCATACTGCTGTAGTCTACAGACCTCCGACACAAATTGAAGAGATAGATAACGAGCCGATTATAGATATTGCCAAGATAGCCACAAAGGGGGAAGTGATAATATTGGGTGACTTTAATCAACCTGATGTGGATTGGATTACTCCTTCTGCATATCTGGAAAGAAGCAAAAAAAATTGTGGATGCTCTCCAAGATGCGTTACTTAGACAAATGGTTATGGAACCAACCAGGGAAAGCGCAACACTGGATTTAGTGCTCACCAACGGTGATAGCATGTCGAATGTCTGCGTGAGTGCCCCTGTGAGCAGCAGCGATCATCACGGTGTGGTTTGAGATAAAAGCCATGGTACAGGCCAATCATAGCAAGCTCAAAGTCCTAAACTTCAAAAACACCGACTTCAATAAAATGGCCGAGTACCTAAAGAAGGAGCTGACAGGGTGGAAGGAGATAAGGGAAGAAGAATTGCAATGGGCTAAACTAAAGGTGGCAATAAACAGGGCAACAGATAAATTTGTAAGAAAAGTAAACAAAAACAAGAGGAGAAGAAAACCTGTTTGGTTTTCCAAAGAAGTGGCTGCTCAAATAAAGGCAAAAAACACAGCTTTCACAAAATTCAAAAGCTCAAACAGAGGAACACAGAAATGAATACAGGATCAAACTCAAAAGAGACAAAAAGAGAAATAAGGATAGCAAAATCAAAGGCAGAGGAAAAGATGGCTAAAGATGTTAAGTGTGGCAACAAAACTTTCTTCAGGTATATTAGGGAAAGGAAGAAGATCAGAGGTGGAATTGCAGGACTCAGAAGTGCTGCGAACGAACTTGTGGAAAGTGACATTGAAAAAGCGAAATTGCTAGATGAATACTTCTGCTCTGTTTTTACTAAACAAAGTCCTGGAGAAGGACCTCCTGTGACTCACAAATATAAAAATGGGAATGAAGTAGATACCACACCATTCAAAGAAGATGACGTGTTAGAACAACTTGCAAAACTGAAAGTGGACAAGGCTATGGGACCAGATGGGATACATCCAAGGATACTGAAAGAGCTCAGGGAGGTTCTTACAGGGCCGTTAAAGGACGTTTTCAACAGATCCTTGGAAACAGGAGAGGTTCCTCAGGAATGGAGAAAGCGTAGTTACTCACCTGTAACAGGTGTTCTCCAGGAACAGCAGGAATCAGTCCTCACTTATGGGTGACGTCAGCGCCGAGAGAGCCCTCGCGGAGCAATTTTCCCCAGCTTTCAAAGAAAGCCTTTGGGAATTGCAGCGCGCATGCGCGGTCGTCTTCCCGCCCGAGGGTGCCATCTTAGCCAGTCAGATGACATAGCTAAAAAAGACAGCATAAAAATTTGCAAAAAGAACATAAGCAGACGATTGCAACTCCAAGGGGAGGAGGGAGGGTAGTGAGGACTGATTCCTGTTGCTCCTGGAGAACACCTGTTACAGGTGAGTAACTACGCTTTCTCCAGGACCAAGCAGGAAGTCAGTCCTCACTTATGGGACTCCCAAGCTCAAGGCTACCGGAGACCCTAAGCACAAAAATGAGCTCCCTCTAGCTCAGCAGCACAGAAGGATAGAATCTTCGCTGAATTATCACCCACCGGTAGCCCACATCCGGGATGGAGGGTAGGAGTTGCTCAGACCTCAAAGAGATTACGGAGGACTGCCTGTCCGAAAGCACTGTCCCTACGGGACTCCCTCTCGAGACAGTAATGGACCGCAAAAGTCTGGCTCGAAGACCAAGTAGCGGCCCGGCAGATGTCTGCCAGCGGAACAGAGCGGAGGTAAGCCACTGACGTGGCCTTTGCCCGAACGCAATGAGCCGTGACTCTACTTTCTAAGGAGAGTCCGGCTGCCCCATAAGCCCAAGTGATACAGTCCGCAACCCAGATGGACAGAGTACGCTTGGAGACCGGGAGCCCCAATCTATTGGGGTCAAAAGACACAAAAAGCTGAGCAGCTTTACGGTGCTCCCGCGTACGGTCAAGGTAGAAGTTCAGAGCCCTTCTACAGTCCAGGGTATGGAGGACCGTCTCAGCTCGGCTGGAGTGTGGTCTGGGAAAGAAGGTTGGAAGTACCACCTCCTGATTGATGTGAAAAGGGGAGACCACTTTAGGCAGAAATTTCGGATGAGTCCGTAGGACCACCCTATTCTTGTAGAACCTAGTGTAAGGGGGATCAGACACGAGGGCCTGCAATTCACTTACGCGTCTAGCGGAAGTGAGGGCTATCAAGAACAGTGTTTTCCAAGACAGAAAACGGAGAGAACAGGTAGCCATAGGTTCAAAAGGCGGACAGGTGATCCGCTGCAAAACCACATTCAGGTCCCAGTCAGGCGCTGGCGGGCGCAGAGGTGGTTTAAGTAGAAGGAGACCTCGGAGAAACCTCGCTACGAGAGGGTCATTGGAGAGAGGTCTGCCGTCCACCGGCACATGATGTGCTGAAAGAGCACTGAGGTAAACTTTGACGGAGTTGGACTTAAGTCCCAGATTAGAGAGGTGCAGCAAGTACTGCAAGATCACCGACACCGGGCAGGAGAAGGGATCCTGAGACTGTTGGGTACACCAGACTGCAAAGCGACGCCATTTAAGGGCGTAGCATTTGCGGGTAGAAGGCCGTCGCGAAGCCAAGACGACCTCCTCCACCTCCGCCGGCAGGAGAAGGGGAGCAAGGACTACCCTCTCAGCAGCCAGGCCATGAGGTTGAGAGACCTGAGGTTGGGGTGCAGGAGGGACCCCTGATCCTGAGTGAGGAGATCCGGTTGTACCCCCAGAGGGATTGGATCCTCCACCGCCAGTTGCAGCAGGAGCGGAAACCACGGCTGCCTGGGCCAGCGAGGGGCCACCAGGATCATGAAGGCTTTTTCTCGGAGAACCTTGAAAAGAGTCCGAGAGACTAGCGGGATGGGAGGGAAAGCGTACAGAAGGCTCCCCGACCACGAGATCAGAAAGGCGTCCGCCGCAACCCGAAGGGGGTGTGGCTGACGAGAGCAGAAGCGAGGAAGCTGCCGGTTGTGAGGACTGGCAAAGAGATCCACCGTGGGGAGACCCCACTTGAGGAAGAGCTTCTGAACTACCAAGGGATCCAGACGCCACTCGTGCGGCTGGAGGACCCTGCTGAGTTTGTCTGCAAGGCAATTTTCTTGGCCCGGGAGATAAACTGCCTTGAGGAGAATGCCGTGACTGACGGCCCAAGAGCAGAGCTTCTGTGCCTCCCGGCAGAGGAGGAAGGAGCCCGTGCCCCCCTGCTTGTTCACGTAGAACATGGCAACTTGATTGTCCGTCTGGACAAGGACGGACTGTTGGGAAGTCAGGTGGGAGAAGGCCTTGAGAGCTAGGCGGATCACCCTGAGCTCCAGGAAGTTGATCTGCTGAGCAGACTCCCACGTGGACCAGAGGCCCTGAGTACATGCCTCTTGGCAATGTGCTCCCCAGCCCAGGAGGGATGCATCGGTGGTTAGCACCCGGGTCGGCTGAGGTGACTGGAAAGGCATTCCGAATATCAGGTTCGGCTGCCGGAGCCACCACCGGAGGGACGAGACCAGCGGCTCGGAGACGCGCACTAGGTCTGCTAGGCCGCCCGTGGCTTGTCGCCACTGCTGGCGGAGACACCATTGAGCAGACCGCATATTCAGGCGGGCATTGGGGGTCACATGGACGGTGGAAGCCATATGGCCGAGCAGTCTCAGGAAGCGCCTGGCGGAGACCAGGGGCTGGCTGCGAAAGCGGTCGGCTAGGTCCATGAGCCGTTGAGCCCTGTCGAGCGGTAGGTACGCTCGCGCCTGAGGAGTGTGCAGCCTTGCGCCGATGAACTCGAGATCCTGTGAGGGGAGCAAAGTGGACTTTGCGAAGTTTATAACAAAGCCCAAGTGCTGCAGCAGAGTCACCGTGCGGCACGTGGCGTTGGTGACCTCCTGAGCGGACGCTGCTCTGATGAGCCAGTCGTCGAGGTACGGAAAGACAGAGGCCGTGAAGCCGGAGATGGGCCGCCACGACCGCGAGACATTTTGTGAAGACTCGCGGTGCGGAGGACAGGCCAAAGGGCAGTACTCTGTACTGGTAATGATTTCCTGCCACCACAAACCTTAGGTATTGGCGGTGGCTTGGGTGGATGAGGATGTGCGTGTAGGCATCCTTTAGATCCAAGGAGCATAGCCAATCTCCCTGCTGGAGGTAGGGCAGAAGGATTCCAAGGGTAAGCATTTTGAACTTCTCCCGCACAAGGAACTTGTTGAGGTTGCGCAAGTCCAGGATGGGTCTGAGGCCCCCTGTTCTCTTTGGTATCAGAAAATACCTTGAATAAAAGCCTTGACCTCTCAGGTGGTGTGGCACCGGTTCCACCGCCTGTTCCTGCAGAAGACCTGCTAACTCCTGAAGGAGCAACTCCCTGTGCAGAGGGGGGCGCGGAGGTTCTTCCGGAAAATAGGAGGGAGGGACCTGATGGAAGTGGAGAAGGTAGCCTTCTCGCACGACCTGAAGCACCCAGGCATCTGCGGTGATGCTGGACCACCTGTGGGCGAAGTGAACCAGCCGGCCTCCGGTGCTGGGAGGAACCAGCGGGGGGGGAGAGGCTATGCTGAGCGAGTCAAAAGCCCCCACCCTGCTGAGCAGGGGCTGGTGGTGCAGGCTTGGGGGCTTGCTGCCTACGGGACCCGTTACCCCGTCCCTTGGCCTGCTGGCCCTGTTGGGGAGCTGCAGGGGCCTGATAATGGGGGTATTGTTTGTAGGCAGCCGCCTTCCTCGGGTAAAAGGACTTTTTCCCCGAGCCCTTCTTTTTCTGGGAAGGGGCGGAGGTCTTCCTAGAAAGCCTGGTCCTGGTGAGAGTCTCAGTCTCAATTTGTGCAGCCTTTTCCGCCATGGGCTTGCCAAAGAGGTTTTCGCCTCGGCAGGGGACATCGACCAACTTGTCCTGTACCCAGGGCTCAAGGTCTGACGACTGAAGCCAAGCCTGTCGGCGGGCACCGATGCCGGCTGCGGCCACTCGAGCCGAGGCTTCAAAGCCATCATAGGCTGCTCGGGACATGAACTTTGAGCATTCCCGAATGCCCGTGGACAAGGCTAGGAACCTCCGCAAGGGCTCCTCGGAGAGACCAGCGGAGAATCCGGCTAGCTCTTTAGCCAGATCCCGGAGATACATGCCCATGTATAGCTGGTAAGTCTGGACACGACATGCGAGCATAGAGCCCTGGAAGCACTTCTTGCCAAGGCCATCCAGGTTACGGGCCTCCCTTCCAGGAGGCACCGAGGAGTGCATCTTCTGGCTCTTAAGACGATGCATGGCCGATTCCACTACCATGGAATGGTGCGGCAGCTGTGCCTTTTGAAAGCCAGGGCTCTTGCGGACCCGATAGATAGAATCGACCCGCTTGCTCAGGACCGGCGAGGAGGCCGGACTCTCCCACATGCGGAAGAGTAATCGTTCCAGCATAGGAGGAACCGGCACAGTAAAGTGTTCCCTCGCGGGAGAGTCATACTGGAGGGCGTCGAGCTCTTCGGCTCGAGGCTCCTCCTCGGGATCCGCAGGGAAGGCCAAAGCCTTGGCCATATCCCTAACGAAGTCCGAGAACCGGGCATCCTCCGGGGGGGGACTGCTTCCGAGGCTCGGACTCCGGTGAGTCCGATGGGACACACAGAGTCCGGAAAGAATCAGGTGACTCTTCCTCCTCAGACTCCCAGACCGACTCCGACGAGGACTCGGTGGGGTCGGCCCGGGCAGGGTGCGGCGCCAGCCGCCCCGACGCCGAGGGAGTCGGCGTCGGCGACCTCGACCGAGGATCGACTCGAGTTCTCATCGACTCGAGGATCGGCTCGGTCTCCAGGGTCGACTTGGACGTCGACGTCCCGGCGGTCGGGGCAGCGGCGCCAGCGAGCAGTGCCCTCTGCTGGTCCATGAAGGCAGACAGTCTGCTCTCCAAGGCCGTCAACCTGAGTCCGAGCTCAGGTGACCCAGCAGCCCCCGACTCGGGCCCCGACGGCGTCGGGCCCGACGTCGGCTGTCGCGGAGGCGAGTGCAGAAGGACCACAGGACTTACCCGGGCAGGCATCTCCGACTCCAGGCGAGGTCGCTTCGGGATGTGTTCCTTCTCCAAGGACCCGGGGCGGCTGTCGGGGCTATGCGACCTGGCCCTCGCGGAACCAGGAGCGTCCACCGACGCCGCCCTCGCGGGTTTTTCCTTCCGACGATGGTCCCCGGAGGGAGAACCCCGGTCGGAGGAGCTCCGGCGACGGTCCGAGCTGGAGCCTTTCGACGCGGAGGCCTCCGACGAGGTCCGGGTACGGCTGGGGTCAGCGAAGATTCTCTCACGCTGATGCCGCCGACTTCTCAACGCCTTTGAGGACAGTTTGCTGCAGGGCCCACAGATCAGTTCCTCATGATCCGGGCCCAGGCAGCGGAGGCAAAAGTCGTGTGTGTCGGTTAGTGACATATTTCGGTCACACCGACCACACCGCTTAAACCCACTGGCAGCCATCGGGGGAAAAAGGGCCCCTGCGAGGTCAAAGGACCGGGCTGCCAGGGAAACCGAAAACGAAAGCTGACTAAGTCAGAAAAACCGAAAAAAAGTAAGAGGACTCGAGACTGGCGTCGCGAGTCCGGGCGGGAAAACGATCGGCGTCGAACCGAAAGAAAAAAGGATAAAATAAAGAAGAAAATCAACTTTTTCGCGGGGACAAGACGGGGACGTCTGTAGGGCTCCGCGGAAAAAAGAAGACTGGCTAAGATGGCACCCTCGGGCGGGAAGACGACCGCGCATGCGCGCTGCAATTCCCAAAGGCTTTCTTTGAAAGCTGGGGAAAATTGCTCCGCGAGGGCTCCGTCGGCGCCGACGTCACCCATAAGTGAGGACTGACTTCCTGCTTGGTCCTGGAGAATGGCTGATGTCGTACCTTTACATAAAAGTGGTGACAGGGAAGACGTGTCAAACTACAGGCCTGTGAGCCTTACCTCGGTGGCAGGAAAAGAAATGGAGGCGCTCCTGAAAAAGCGAATGGTGAACTTTCTCAAAACCAACAGGATGCAAGACCCGAGGCAACATGGTTGTACCGAAGGACAATCCTGCCAAACAAATCTGATTGAGTTCTTCAACTGGGTGACCAGGGAACTGGATCAGGGGCATGCGATGGATGTCATCCACCTGGATTTCAGCAAAGCCTTTGATACTGTTCCTCATAGGAGGCTTATCAATAAACTCAGTAGCTTGGGGACAGATCCCAAGATAGTAAATTGGATCAAAAATTGGTTGACTGACAGACGACAGAAGGTGATGGTAAAATGGAGCTCACTCAGATGAAGGGAAGGTGATTAGCGGGGTGCCCCAGGGATAGGGTCCTGGGCCCGGCACTGTTCGATGTATTTGTGAGCGATTATTGCTGAAGGACTGAATGGAAAAGTCTGTCTTTTTGCAGGTGACACAAAAATTTGCAACAGAGTGAACTCCCCCGAGGGAGTGGTTAACAAGAGGAAAGATCTACAAAAGCTGGAAGAATGGTCTAATGCTTGGCAATTACGATTTAATGCAAAGAAGTGTAGAGTCATGCACTTGAGTAGCAGAAATCCAAGGGAAATGTACACAATAGGGGGCGAGAGGTTGGTGTGCACGGATCAGGAGAAAGACCTTGGTGTGATTATTTCTGAAGATCTCAAGGTGGCAAAACAGTGCGACAAGGCGGTGGCAAAAGCCAGGAGGATGTTGGGCTGCATACAAAGAGGAATTACCAGCAGAAAGGAAGAGGTACTTATGCCACTGTACAAGTCACTGATGAGGCCTCACTTGGAATACTGTGTTCAGTTTTGGAGACCGTATCTTGCAAAGGATGTAAAAAGACTGGAAACTGTTCAGAGGAAGGCGACCAACATGATTTGGAGCCTGCGTCAGAAGCCTTATGAGAAGAGACTTGAAGACCTAAACATGTACACTTTGGAGGAGAGGAGGGACAGGGGAGATATGATTCAGACCTTTAAATATTTAAAGAGATATAATGAACAAACAAACCTCTTCCAAAGACGGGGAAGCTGTAAAACTAGAGAGCATAACAGGAAGCTGCAAGGTAGTAAATTGAAGGGCAATGTCAGGAAATACTTTTTCACTGAAAGGGTGGTGGATGCTTGGAACACCCTCCTGATGGAAGTGGTTGGGGCAAACACGGTGACGGAATTCAAAATGGCATGGGACAGACACAATGGATCCCTTTACAGCAACAGGATAAAATCAAAATAAATTGAATCATCTAAATTCTCAACAAATAGGGGTGTCCTACATGGAGTGGTGGTTTTACCCCTAAACAAAGACGTGAGGAGGGGTGGCCTGCACGGAGCAGCAGGTGCAACTACTCTTGCCATCATACTGGGCAGACTAGATGGACCATACTGGTCTTTATCTGCCATCATTTACTATGTTACTATGAAGCAGAGGAGTTTCTGACCTGGAATGTAAAAAAAAAAAAAGAATAACCCCCATCGAAAACAAAAAAAGGATAGTCTCCAGATTTCAAGCGTGCACATAGAGAGGCAATGAATTGCTTATTTCATTCAAATGCTCTGCACTACTACATCAACCTATGGTTCTCAAGAATCAAAGTAATTAGGAATTAGTAGGAAATAAAAAACGTGCCCTCCCTCCTCCCAGATCCTCTTATGTCAGGGCAGAAAATCAGCAAGAGCATCCTTTTCAAAGAACATTTATTTAATTGCATGGAACAAGCAGCCACAAATATACAAAGAAAACCCCAAACAATGTGTGTTTGTTCTAAAAAGGATTTCAGCAACAAAGGTACGGACGTTTTCTATCACAATATAGGTGCTATACTCGCACAGCAGTATAAATCAAAGGGAGGGGGAAAAAAGAACAGGAATTATTACAGACAGGAGTCTCCAGCTAGAAGACCTACAGAGATGACCTTTAGCTCAGGGTTCGAGTCTTTGCTTAGGAGACGCAAGGATATAAACTGCACTCCCGAGGAGAGAAAACTAAATCATAGTCAACTGGCTTATGTTCAAATTCCAGGCCTCCAAACCAAATTTTGAGTGCGCCTCCCATGGCTCCTTCATAGGAAGCAGGAGGCAGTGTTTGCAGCACCTTTAAGAGCGGCCTGCATCTCACAGGGACTCAAAGGGTAGCAGCGTTTGAGGTAATGCAGCACACATTGCCAGTGCATAAGGATGCCCTCCAGGAGCCCCACCCCTTGCATGTTTCCTTGTGACAGGAAGCCCATTTGGGAAGAGGAAGAGGACAAGGGTCTGTGAGCACAATGATTTTCAGTCTTACTGCTTAAAAACTGCCATCAAGAACTGGCTTAGGCAGCAGTGGCTTGGGTGGAATTTCAGTCCTTACGTTTTGAATGAGCTGATCCATTTCCAATTCACTTAGTTTTGTGCCTTCAGCTTCTCCTGTTAAGCAGTTTACCAGTTTTTCCAGATCATGCGTGTTCAAGGTTCCATCATCATCAAAATCTATAGATAAATGGTAAAATAATAAAATATATATCATGGAGGGTTTTGATCATTTTCATTTATTAAAACTTGATATACCACCCTTAGAGGAGACAACAGAGCGGTTCACAAAATTCAATAAAAACCCAAAATTAGAAAAGAATGCCAATAATGTATAGGAAAGAATACAGTCACAAGACACGATAGCATAAGGGTCTTAGAGAGTAGCAGGACGAGAGGAGGAGGGAGGGGGAGAGCGCAACACAGGTGGGAGCGCGATGAACAATCAAACAGTCAGGTGTAAGATCAAAGGCTGTGCAGAACAGATGAGTTGAGTTAATTTTTGAATTTTAAAATTGATGGTCCTAGACAAAGGGCTGAGTGAGATTGTTCCAGAGGAAGGGGCCAAGGAAATACAAAGCAGAGTGTAGTGTTGATTCTAAAAAGTGCCTGAGAAGGGGGGGAAGAGGTAAGAGAAGACGGTTCATGTGAATGAACAGAGGGAATGCTGACTGCTGGGGGGGGGGGGGCGCGTGGAGAATGAGAGAAGAAAAACTGCCCAGACCAAAACCCTGAACACGTCTCCGTCTGCTAACAACATAATGCAAAGAAAAAACAGCAAAATACTCCAGAGACAAAATTTAGACTAGCTTTTTTTTTTTTTTTTTTTTTTTTTACCAAAAATCCGAAAGGCATAGTGGGATTTGATTTCTGGGGTAGCAGAATCACTGAACACACTCAACATGTCGAGGAAATCTTCAAAGGACATGCTGTAGTCTTGGTTATCCGATGTAGAAAAGACATGGCAAATCCGATCCTGAAAAGGGTTTGCCTGTACCAAAGAAATGAGAAAACACGCATGCCATTAGATCCCCTCTCCTATTTAAGGGACGCCCCATCCCACTGCCTGCCTTCCAGCCCTCTCATGCAGGCTACAAATAGCAAACAATTTGAGATGTGAAGGAGCAGCCATATTTAAACTTATTTTGAAGCATTTTTTTTTACCAATTCTGGAAAAAAATACAAATGCAAAAAAACCCCCTTAATGATTACTTAGCTAAATGAATAGAAGATCACTGAAAGTGTCGCTCACATCTGACCAATACCAACTAAGTATGTCACGTGCTCTTGGAAACACCAACCCTGGATGTCTGTTATAGCAAACTACATACACGAATGCAACAGACTCGATGCAAAGGTTTGATAGTTTGGAGTGGAGGAGTGGCCTAGTGGTTGGGGCAAGGTACTTCAGGCCGGAAGGTCGGGGGTTCAAATCCCACTAGAGGACAGCAACCTTGGGCCGGAAGGACTGGGGTTTCTAGTCCCACAGGTGCTCCTTGTGGTCTTGGGCAAGCCACTTAACCCTCCATAGCCCATGTTCCCTGTAAAATAGTTATCTCCAAGTTTTATAATGCCCTGTTCAATGTAATTTCAGTTTGTTCAATGTAAACCGCACTGATGCAGAATAGCGCGGTATATAAGAGAATGTAAATAAATAAATAAAATAAACAAAAACAGAAATAGCAGTTACTATCAATATCATAACAGATTCCCCATAAGCAACTCTTGCTATATCAGCAGCTTTTCTAAACATCATATGCCTCTTGTTCATTCACTAATTTCTGGGATTAGTCTGGTTGTCTTAAAGAACATTTGAACATGGTCGAAGGCTAGCTTTTGGGGAACTCTTACTTTCAGCTCAGGTAATGTGAGAATCTTTTCTTTTGGGATCCTCACAGACAGGACTCTACTCCTCTGCTCCTTTGGCAACAATTCAGCAAATTTCTTGTACGCCCTTCAAGAGAAAAATTATTAGCTGCTTGTGAAAGTCGATAAATAAAAAGACAAGCAAGATGATACATTTTTACTGGATTAAGTACATTTTTTGACTAGCTTTTGAAGATTAAAACCTTCTTCCTCAGGCCTGGACAGTATACTTTAAGCAAAAGATGACAATACTAGAATATATAAGTGAATCAGAAAAGCATTCCAGCAATAGTCTCAAAGGAAAAAGGGAAAACTAACCCATTTGGAGAAACTGCCCAGAGAAAAAGATGCATTGAAGAGAACAGTGGGAGAAATGGATGGGTGACAGAAGGTGACAATGCAGTAAGGAATTATGGTTTATTACATGATAGCAAACTGATTTTTCTTAAATCCTTTCATGTCAGTCTTAAAGTATCTTATTAACTTCAAAGTCTTACATTCCTAGATTATTTTGAAATTTCCTCTTAGGATTCTGGCCATAAAAATCACTGATGCAGTGCTCTGGTCCTCAAAAATGTCTCCCCCTCCACAGGGGTGTCCGATATTGTGCTGCTGTGAATTGATTCTGGTCGCTAAAGCAAGGTAATAATGAATGCAGGCTTCTTGCAGTGAGGAAGCTTCAAAGGCAGCACTTCTAGGCCCCTTCCTCCAGAGGATCCGCAACACTGTTTGCACAAAAAGTCTGACCTGGCATGACAATGACTGGGAATGACAAGGGGACAGAGGAAAAGCCTTATCAGTTTGCTTCATCCCAACTCATAGGAGCTGGACTTTTGATCTCTGAATTGCTAGACTGACGGGCCCTGTGCACTACCCATTATTCCTATAGGCATAAAATGGAAGAAAACCTTTAATATTTTTGGTGGATCTAGAACACGATGACTGTACTCCAAGAACATAGCATGGACATGAAAACAGCTGACACCAAACAAACACACATAGAATTGTGTCTGCCTAGCAATGTTTATAAATTTTGCTGTCTTGTTAAGCTTCAGTAATCAGAGGATTTTTATAGGCTTTAGAAAAGCCCATGTTTAAAGTAGTGGGGGGAACCTTTCAGATGACAGACAGCAGCTCAGATATACCGTACTTGTTCTATTTTCACTTCTTGGTTAGCTCGCATACCAGTATAATTAGTACTCAGACTGGTTAGAATAGCTGTGAAAACTAAAGAACATTAAAGAACGAAGGCACCATCCACGTCTATGCACAAAGACCTTGCTCTATGTGCTGCCTTAATCTGGCTGCATTTACAACACACATTATTTACAATAGAGACCATTCATTTTATCAGCCACAAACCTGTGCAGTTCACAACTTGTATTAATATTAGCAATAAACTATTAAATTACATAGTTATTGAAAATGAAAAATTTATTTCCTCGGTTTTATTGATCACCAATAGATAGGCATCCTGCGCAAGAAAATCAATCAATCAATACAAACTAATACCGAAATAATTCTAACTAACGAAAAAACACAAAAGTTAAATGCACAAAAACACACACACTTTGGTATGTTTACACAAGGGCAAACATCTTGGCATAGCCTTGATGTCTTTGGGAAGCTTATTCCATAGTACTGGACCAATAACAGAAAAGGCATACTTCCTAGTGGAGCCCACTGGGCAAACATGTTTTAGAGAAGACTCAACTAACTCCTCCTGCAATGAGGAAAGACATTGGCCTGGTACACAAATAGGGAGTGGATTGTTAAATTAACCAGTGACTACATTATGCAAAGAAAACAAGCAAAGAATTCTGAATTCTACTTGATATTCAATAGGGATCTAATGCAAAGATTTAAGAATTGTGGAAATACCAACCATATAAGCATACCCCATAACCAGCTGCACTACTGCTGAAAAATATACCCAGAGCTTGCAAATAATCCAGATGGCCAATTTGAAGAGTATCACAAAAATCTAGCAATATTGTGATATAAGCATGCACCACTTTGCTCAAGAAATCCTTATTCAAACTAGGATAGAGCTACCTAATAAAATTCCTCTCGAATAGTAAGTGCATGTCATATGCCAGAGGTTCCCTTATCACCACAAAGGGTCATAAACGGCTGAAAAACTTTCAGGATTGGCACATTTGCAGTAAGGCTATCTGTATGTAATGGAGTAAATTCCACAATTATACAGGACTAGATGCAATTTGCACATGCAAAGTGTTCCCAGTTGCTAAGATGCACAAGGAAATGTTACTGCAACAGTAATCAGGAAGTGCTGTGTTCATGTGGGACATTAATCTGTATCCAAGACTGATGAACAGATCCACTTTATGCTGTACTGCAGCTCTCCACAAAAAAAGGACTCAGATTAAGCCAATGTTCCCAAGCCTGCCTCTAAATCCCACACTCAAGTCATCAGGTTCTCAAGAGATCCACCATGAGAAGAGATGAAATATTGCATATCTTTGAAGAACCCCGTATGCAAATTGCTCCCATAGATCAATATAGGCTAGTAGATCACACCTATCTGCCTTTCCTTAATGCTTTCACAGATTAACAGCACACTAAGTGACAACAGTATGACGTGCCCTTTACTCATCCACCACTGTGAATACAAATCAAGCACATGTAGGGTAATGAGTTGAACAGATGAACAGTAAAAAGAAGATGCTACACTTGCTAGAACTCTCTTCCCTCACATACTAAACACTTTCATCCTCCACTTGAATTAAGAGAACCTGGGAATTAGAAAAAAAAAGTCAAAAAGTCAAAAGCTGTTCAGTAAATGTTATGAAATTTGAGAATACCAATTCTAGGGCCTCAAAGATAGAACATAATGTCGCGGTATATCAAGTGCCTAACCATAACCTCACTGCACAGATGTCAAAAAGGAGCCTTTATTTCAAAACCTCATTCTTTCTGTGCTCATACGTAAATGGAGCAGTACATTCCAAAATTTCCTAGCAATGTCTACAGTTGGAAAACTCATTAATACAGGGACATACCTTAACTCACTGCATCAAGTAAAGCCAATTTATCTACAGCTTCTAAAACTTAGTTTTACATATAATTTTACCTTAATGTAATTCAGTCAGTCAATGTAAAATCATTACTTTCCAACAAGCATCCATGGTTTTGGTTCTCAAATTAGCTAAGCGCAAATACCAACATAAGTATCTTCTTTCTATACACTACAGTAAGTACGAAACACAAAGACTTAGAGTGGGTGTGTGTATGTTTATAGCAACCTTCATTCTCTCCCTATTTTATTGTACACCCTGACCCCTTCATTCTTGAAATCCACCAAAAATGCAAAAGAGAAGGGACAATTTACTCTAATTTATCCCTACCTTTTCCAAGTTTGCTCAAGGTAAAATCCAACAGAACAGAATACATAAATGCTTTGGAGGGGGGAGGGGGGGCAAGCTCCATCTAAGGCCTGCCAAACTGCTTGAGGCTGCGATCACCTGTCTTCCCCTCCTGTTTGCCTACAGGGTTCCAATCTCACAGGCAGACGAGGCGAGGGCCTAACCTACTGCTGCCCGTGAGAGATCGGATCCTCATGGGCAGACATAGGGAAAGGCCACAATCACAGCAGCAAAATCTTAGTGGGGCCAGGGCCCATGTGGCCCACCACTTTCGGACGCCTATGAATCTAAAACCTAGATCTAGTCCTACATTTGGTCAATTGATGATTAGTACTAATGTTTGGTGAAATTAGACCTTACCCTCTAATTTTCTTTCCTAGAGTCCTTCCAGATCAGTCCAGACATGTGGTTTAAGCACTCCTACCAGCAGTTGGGGACTGAGAACATTGGTTTGATTACGTTTCAATATAAAGGGTCCCATGCAGTTTCACCAGTATTTCTGTAATAATGCAGACTCTAGGAAACATAACCATTAAGCACCCATGTAATCTGCATATATGCAACAAAACTAACCTAAATAACCACTCCTGCTCTGTAATAAGTACAGAACAGTGGATACACGTGCTTGTCATTTTAGCAGCAAGCTTTGGCCTCAAGAACTTAAAAGCGCACTGTATCGAGACCTGCTAGAAGCAGGCACAACTTCCTTAAAATGCCTGTGCCTCCATGATCAGCCAGAAACCAGAGGTATATAGGGTGTGTTCTGGACTGGAGGGATTCAAAGAAAGGAAGTTAGCAGGTAAGGTCCAAATTTCACCTTTTTCATCTGGAATGGACTGGACGACACATGGGATGTACCAAAGTAGTAACTGACTACAGTGGGGAGGGGAACAGATGCACATGGCTTGCATCATCTGCACCTCCAATTAAGCAATTTCCACATTTGAGCACCCCACCACTCCGAAAATGGGAAGTAAAACAGGGACTACCATATCAAAGCCCTTGTGAACCAAAGAAGAACCTGACCTCTGATGCAAAACTTTGAGCTCTGCCAGCACCAACTAGCCTACTTCAGCCAACAGCAAAGTTGTCTTGGAAACTGGGTCACCTCAAGACACCTCAACCACCACACAAAGAGAAATCCAACAATGAAGCTCCTTTATGCTCCCAAGTACAGAGCAAAGTTCAACAGACTTTTAATCCAAACTGCACCAGAGACTCGGGATCCCTGTTGAACTAGACAGAACATCAAGGCCACCCTGAATCAACATAAGTCTAGAAGGACTGTCTCCTTCTCAAGATTGGACCAATGAGGCCCTCTACAGACCAACCATCAGAGCTTCTGGCGGAAGCAAGTGTTGGAGGTTTCCTATCAGAACAAATGTTGGTCAGACCTTGTACAAATATCTTGTAAACCTCCACAAAGTCCTAAGAAGTAGTACTGTGTGGGCCAGAGGTCACCAAAGTCTAGCCCTATTCCAAGGTTGGCCTCATATCCTGAAATGAGGGCACTGACGACTAACCCTCTCTGCAAGGTTTACCACAGCTCACGGATGGACACAAGTATCATCATCTGCAACCTACCTTCGAAAGATGCCTATGCTGGTTCTTGTACTTTTAAAAAAAAAAACCTGTGTCTGCACTTTTTCAAGCCCCGCCAAATGCTAGATAGACCAGCCTAAACTCCAAGAGACAAAGAATCCTATTCTTGTCCGACAAAGGCCAACCTGCTCTAACTAAGCCTGCACGGGACAACATTTGGCCAAGGGGAGCAGTTTTGATTTCAGGAAGGTAGACTCTTTCAGAACCTAGCCTTTGAGGACACAACTAAAAGGGAAAATTGGGTCCCTTCCAGCTTCAGAACAAGATCCTAAGGCAAGCCAAGACCACATTGGCCACAGGAAGAAGCTGACCACAGTCCCCAGTGATGACAACCCCGATGACCACCTGCATGACAAATTCAGAGCCCACATACAGAGAGACAGTTGTCCTTCAGCTTTATTGAGCTCCAGGAATTCACAACACTGACCTGGTATCTAACATATCCTACAAGACTTCCTGATGATATTCAATGGTCTTGAAGCAGCTGGCATGCTTGAAGGATTTTCCATGCCCGAACAATCTTTTCTAAAAACAATGGACTCATATGTAAATAGCTGCTTAAACTGCACCTAGCTGGAAGAGCTCCCTCGAACTACAACCCTCAGGCTTCTGCCTTACAGGTTCAACTGCTGGCCATGCATTGATAGCTACATGCAGCAGCTTCTTGTAGCACTCTGGCAAAACACACCACCAGAACTGTTCTACCCAGTTCTCTACATGATAGGTGATGTCAGCTCTCAACAGGCCTGAACTTTCCCAGACGAACTCTGAACTTTTATGAAACACAAAGAGCCTCTGGAAACAACCAGATTTTGTCAGGCCACCCCCCATACATGCAATACACAGGAACTGTAAATAGGTGACCACAATATGGAGGGCCAAAAGCTTGTTCTGCTTCAGCCAATTCCACCAAGGAATAAGCTGGAGATAGACTCAAACCGCTGAGACCAACCACTCTCACTGAAGGTGCTACTCCCCTGGTGTACTAAGGTTTCCCAAGCCATTACAACTCCAAGGACCTAGGCCAAGGAACCAAAGAGAGGTTAATCAGACAGCGTAGTTGCTCACCTGTAACAGGTGATCTCTGGGAGCAGCAGGAATTAAGTCTTCACATATGGGTATCGTCGGTACCGACGGAGCCTGCGCGGGCATGCTCCCCAGCGTCCAATAGGAAAGCTTTCAAGAGCATCCCACAGCAGCTGCATGCTGCCTTCCCAACTCTCCATCTTCAGCTGAGTTTATAGCTGAGACCAAAGGAGAGAAGTAGACAGAGAGAGAGATAGAGACAACTCCTAGGGGAGGTGGGTGGGTTGTGAAGACTTAATTCCTGCTGTTCCCGGAGATCACCTGTTACAGGTGAGTAACTAGCTATCTCTCTAGGAACAAGCAGGAATGCAGTCTTCACATATGGGGACTCCCCAGCTGAGAGATGCCAGGGGGATGACTCCAGCAAGCTGCGAACCCCAGGAGAGATGCGTCATGCTTCCTCCCATGGATCTCTGGCATCAAAACCTAGGACGGCGGGTAAGAGTTGCACTAAGTCTGAAAAAGATGCTGGAGAACAGCCTTACCAAACGAGGCATCCCGATGGAAGTCCTTGTCTAAGCAATAGTGGGCTGTGAAGCTATGCACCGAAGCCCAAGTGGCTGCTCTACAGATGTCATCAATGGACACAGAACGAAGATTAGCCATAGAGGCTGCCATTGCTCTCACATTGTGAGCAGTGACATGGCCTTCGAGAGAAAGTCCCTTAGTCCAAAGAATATGCAATTAGCAATCCACCTAGAGAGAGTTCTTTTGGAAACTGGAAGTCCCAAATGACTAGAATCAAAAGCAACAAAAAGCTGAGAAGATTTTCTATGTTGCTTAGTTCTTTGAAGGTAAAAAGCCAAGGCTCTTCTACAATCTAAAGTATGACTATTCCTTTCTGCATTAGAGGCATGAGGCCTAGGGAAGAATACAGGAAGGTAAACCGCTTGGTTTAAATGAAAAGGCGAAACCACCTTTGGCATAAAGTGAGGATGAGTCCTAAGAACTACCTTATCATGGTGAAATCTTGTATAAGGGGGATCCGCCACTAAAGCCTGTACTTCACTGATGCATCTTGCAGAAGTGAGGGCAACTAGGAAGATGACCTTCCAGGAAAGAAACTTTAGAGCTGTAGTGGCTAAAGGCTCAAAGGGCGGTTTCATGAGCTGCCCGAGAACAAGATTCAGATCCCATGCCACTGGCGGTGGCTTAATGGGAGGTTTTGTTAAAAGTAGACCTCTCATAAATCTTGCTATGAGTGGATGAGAGGAAATAGGTTGTCCATCCAGAGGTTCGCGAAAAGCAGCAATGGCACTAAGATGGACCCTTACTGAATTGGTTTTAAGACTAGAATCTGATAAATGGAGGAGATACTCCAGAAACGATTCCACAAGCACTGTATGGGAGTTAAGTCCACTTTGAGAACACCATACAGAGAATTCTTCCACTTAAAGGCGTAGGAGCACCTTGTGGAAGGCTTCCTGGAAGCCACAAGGATATCCTTTACCTGTTGAGATAGGTTGATATCTGGGAATCCTAGGCTTTCAGTAACCAGGTCCTGAGGTGCAGGGACTGGGGATTCAGGTGCAATAGTGTCCTGTTCTCCTGGAAAAGAAGATCTGGAGCACATCCCAACTCCAGAGGTGTGGCTTGAGAGAGACACAGAAGCAGAGGGTACCACGTCTGCCGTGGTCAACGTGGAGCTATGAGTATCATATGACCTGTGTCTCTCTTAAGCTTGAACAAAGTTTTGGGAATGAGGGGAATGGGTTGGAAGGCATAGAGGAAGTCCCAACCCCAGTGGAGGAGGAAAGCATCCCTTGCCTGACAATTTTGAGCCGGAATTCTGGAACAGAATCGGGGGAAGTTTGGCATTCTGTGGACTTGCAAAGAGGTCTATATCTGGCGTTCCCCAGATTCAAAACACTCCAGCAAGCTGGTCTGAGTGCAGAGACCATTCGTGTGGCAGCAGTATTCGACTGAGTTTGTTTGCCCAAAGATTTTGAATGCCCAGAAGATATACCACTAGATGGTGGATTTGAAGCTCTCTGGCAAGGGCCCACAGTCGCAAAGCTTCATTGCATAACGAGAGAGCCTGTTCCACCCTGCTTGTTCACATAGAACATGGCTACTTGATTGTCAGTCTGGACCAGAACTGTCTTGTAGCTGAGATGGATCTGAAAAACCTCGGATAGCATGGAAAATGGCTCTGATTTCTAGGAGGTTTATGTAAAGACAAGCCTACTGTGGAGTCCAGAGATCCTGATTTCAAAGATCGTGCAAGTGAACCCCCCCAACCCAACTTGGACACATCTGTTAGGGTGCTTTGGCATACAGGCTGCTGGAAAGGAGTGCCTATGAGAAGGTTTTCCAGTGATTGCCACCATTGCAGGGACGAAATGAGACGTGTGGAGTTTCTGATTTTATCCGTTAGCTGACCCGAGGCCTGTGTCCACTGAGAGGATAGGGTCCACTGGGCTGCTTGCATATGAAGGCGAGCATAGGGAAACACATGGACAGTGGATGCCATATGCCCCAGAAGCTGAAGCACCTCCCGAGCAGTCAGGAGGACCTTCATAGCTGCTTGGGAGGCCAGCTGTACTATATGAAGACAACGTGGTTGTGGCAGGAAAGCCTTTGACTGCCTTGTGTCTAGACAAGCCCCTATGAATTCTAGAGATTGAGAAGGGGTGAGTTGAGATTTTGGGAGGTTTATGACCAGTCCCAAATACCGAAGGATTCGCATAGTGCGAGAAAGAGCAAAGCTGGCTTCTGGAGCTGTTGATGCTCGGATGAGCCAGTCGTCTAAGTAAGGGAAGACAAATAATTCCTAGAGTTCTCAGGAATGCTGCTATTACTGCCATGCATTTTGTGAAGACTCTTGGGACAGAAGCCAGACCGAAGGGAAGAACTCTGTATTGGAAGTGTCTTCCCTGGAAAAGGAATCAAAGAAATTTCCTATGATCTGCATGGATGAGAATATGCTTATATGCATCCTTTAGATCTAGGGCACATAGCCAGTCCTGACTGAAGGTATGGCAGGAGTGTTCCGAGGGAGATCATTTTGAATTTTTCCCAGAACAGATACTTATTTAATTCTCTAAGGTCCAGTATAGGACTGTGTCCCCCTGTTTTCTATGGGATGAGAAAGTAGGGGGGGAGTGGAACCCCATACCCTGTTGGGGTATGGGTACCTCTTCTATTGCTCCTCGAGCAAGAAGTGATACCTCCTGACCCAAGAGATTGGTGACAGGGACTTGAGAATTAAACTGTTTTATGATTGTAGGAGGGGGAATGCTGTGAAAATGAAGTCTGTACCCCTCTCCTACAATGGACAGAGTCCAGTTTTCTGATGTTATTTGTTGCCATCTTCTGGCAAAATGGCATAACCTGCCCAGGATAGTAAGGGGTTCTGGACCTTTCAGGGGCAGAAAGACTAAGTTCTCTAGGAAGGAGCCAAAGCCCCTTAGGAAGCCGAGCCGGTTGAGCTCTTGGAACTTGTGGCTTCCTCTGCTGTCTGGTCTGTTGTTACCCCCTTTGGGGAACATGAGCTGGATAGTGTCCCTGATGGGCGTAAGATGGGTAAAATTTCTTTTTCTTGTTGAAAAAGAGTTGCTTGACTGACTTTTTCTTTGCTGGGTTGGCTGTAGACTTTTGATAGTCTGTTCAAGGTAGTATTTTCTGATTCAATCTGATTGGCCTTGTCTTGCCAATCCTTGCCAAAGAGATTTTCTCCTGTGCAGGGAATGTTTCCCAGTTTATCTTGCACCCATTGTTATAAGTCTGATGCCTGAAGACAGGCAATACGACGTGCACCAATGGAAATAGCAGAGGTTCTGCTAATGCATTCAAAGCAAAGGTTGCACGGTTCATAAACTTAGAGACATCCTGGGCATGTTTGACCAGTATAAGGAATTCCTCCCTTTTTTCTTCAGGGAGAAGAGGGCTCATGAGCTCCAAGTCTCCTGTAACCTCTTCGAGGAACATTCCCATATAGAGAATGTAGGAGCTGATCCTGGCTGACAACATGGAAGACTGGAAGCATCGATGCCAAAAGGCATCGAGTGTCCTCGATTCACAGCCTGGAGGATTGGAAGAACGCATTTTAGCACTCTTAATTCTAAGCATCGCTGATTCCACTACCATTGAATGGTGTGGTAACTGAGTCTTTTGAAAACCAGGACAGCTTGGAACTCGGTACATGGTATCGAGTCGTTGAGAGTGTGGAGACACCGTTAAAGGAGTTTCCCACATTCTTAGCATAAGATCATGCAAGATCCTATGAATGACAAAAACTAAAAATATGACCCTCTATATATTAAAGATAGCACTGATTATAAAATACTATGTGCTCAAACATCATGAGAAAAAATATTAACAACAAAATCAATTATTTAAACCACCATGATCTTGGTGAAGGTCCGCGGTGCTGTCACCAGACCGAAAGGCAATGCTTGGAATTGATAATGTCCCCAAGGAAGAGCAAAGCGTAGAAACGTCTGATGAGCCGCTCTGATTAGGATGTGCAGATATGCCTCCGTAAGATCCAGGGAAGGTAAGTACTCTCCCTTGCGTACCGCCACAATGACCGACCTCAACGTTTCAATCCTGAAATGTGGTACACAAAGACAATGATTCACTCCTTTTAGGTCCAAGACAGGACAGAGATCCGTCCTTCTTTGGCACCATGAAATAAATTGAGTATCGACCCATACCGTAATCTGTTAACGGAATGGCGCGATCGCACCCATTTGTAAAAGTCCATCTAAGACAGACCGCCAGGGTTTTCCATTGACCTTTACAGGGAGACATCACATAGGAATCCTGAACCGGTCTTGCCAATTCCAGTGCATAACCCTCGCAAATTCTCTCTAAAACCCACTGGTCAGACGTTATTTGGGTCCAGGCAGTAAAGAACCCCCGAAGTCTCCCGCCTATCGGTTGGCTTCCTACCGGGACCTGCCAGCTTTCATTGTGGTTTCCGAGTTGCCGCTGCAGATGTTGCTACGAAACCTCTACTTGCTCCATGAAACCCCTGGGCTCTAGAAGCAAATCTTCCTCTCTGGAAAACGCCCAAAAGTACGAAATCTCTTGAAATCCCTAAACTGACCCCCGAAAGGCCGGTGAGGACTTCCCTTGCTTAGGCTTATCCTCTGTGAGTCTTCCGCCTTTTGGCTCCCCCAAATCCTTAACCAACTTGTCAAGATCTTCTCCAAACAACAACTTCCCCTTAAACGGAAGCTTACTGAGGCGTGACTTAGACGAACCATCGGCCGCCCAATTCCTTAACCACAGGGATCTGCATGCGGCAACCAACGAAGCCATACTATTAGCTAGTGCTCTGATCAAGTCGTAATGTACATCCGCCAAATATGCGGACACTGACTCTAACCGATCCAGCTCTCTAACACCCTCTTGTTCCAGTTGAGTAGACTGCCGTAAGCGCTGAGACCATCTGAGGCATGCTCTTTCACCCAAGCTCCACAAATGGAAGCCTGCAAGGACAAGGGGTCAGCTTCAAAAGACTGTTTCAACAAACCACCTACTTTCCTATCCTGCGCATCCTTTAATGCCGCGCTACCTTCCACCAGAATAGTGGTCTTCTTTGTGACCTCTGACACTGCCGCATCAATTCGGAGAGCAAAACCTCTCTTTGTCTTTATCCGCTAAGGGATAGAGTCTGTTCATAGTTCTGACTCCTTAGACCTGCCTCCGATTGGTCCCACTCCTCCTGGATCATCCGGTCAACCACTCGGTGTACAGGAAACACTACCTGCGCTTGCCTCACCGCTTGAATGATAGGGTCTTCCACACTCTCCTCCTCAGTCGGTTGTGCTGTAGCCAGATTCAATGTCTGGAGGGATTCCGTAATAAGTGCAATCAGCTCGTCCTTCCGGAATACTCCAACGATTTTCGCCTGATCCTCAGGCTCTGGAATTTCACCTTCTTCCAAGTTGTCCATCTCTGCTTCAAGATCTACCTCAGCCTCCTCTGTTTCATGCCACTCCATATCTGAGAGAGAAAGCTCACGAGGCCTTGACCTCTTTGGAGGTCTCGGAGAAATGCTACCCCCTTCAGCTAACCCGGGCTGTTGCTTAGAAAGCACAGTTACTTACCTGTAACAGATGATCTCTGGGAACAGCAGGAATAAGTCTCCACATATGGGTACGTCGGTACCGACGGATCCTGCACGGGAATGCTCCCCAGCATCCAATCAGAAAGCTTTTGGGAGCATCCCTCGCGCCTGCGCACTGCCTTCCCGCCTTTTCCACTGCCTCTCCTCAGTTGAGTTTCATAGCTGAGACAAAAGGAGAGAAAGAGGAAAGGAAGATAGATAGATAGATACAACTCCTAGGGGAGGTGGGTGGGTTGTGAAGACTTATTCCTGCTGTTCCCAGAGATCACCTGTTACAGGTAAGTAACTGTGCTATCTCCAGGAACAAGCAGGAATGAGTCTTCACATATGGGGACTCTCTAGCTATAGATGCCAGGGGGAGATCCCATAAAATGCATGTTCCTGGATCAGGACTGCAGTGCCCACACATGGATCTCCGGCATCCCATGAGGGATGGTGGGTAAGAGTTGAAAGGAGAGGAGCTGTAAGAAAAAACAGCAAAGCTAAGGACTACAGGAAAGGAGTCCTTGGTATGTATGATAAGTACCATTAAAATTAATTAATGAACAATCATAAAATGGATCTTACCTACTGGATTGTAGGAAGTAGATAGCGTGATGGAGTCTACTGGAGATTCAGTAGAGGATCCTCAAGGTGACCTCACAGCAGTGAGGGTGAAGGTCCAAATCTGGAATTGGCAGGTGACCGAGGTGTCAACTGGGGTAGTATAAGAACAGCAGGTCTTCAGTGGAAAGCTTTATGGAAAAAAGCTGAAAACTCTTTTAGGTACAGAGTCATTAACATTGAGGAGTAAAAGAGGAAGACTGACCGATTTGGACAAGGGGCCTAGTCCTGGAGGGAAGAAGGGGTATGGAAAAAAGCCCGCATTCCCAAGGAGGACAGATGTGTGAAGGGCTGAAACCTCAGAACTACTGAAGATCTACACTGTATTTCCTAGCTGGTGAGAGATAGGAAAGATATTGAAGCATGATGTTTCAGGGATAGCGAGACCTAGAGTAAAGTGGAGCTGTTAGTACCACAGTAGTGGTTGTGCGCATAACAGCCCCCACATACTGAGGGACAGTATGAAGATATGCCAGCCCACTGTCTGGAACCTCTAAGGTAAACCTTTATAGCATAGACAGTTAGGGAGATGGTATGTAATACACATATCTACCTATAAAAAGCATCTTGACAGATACATAGATAGAGGGATATAGATATAGATAGGGGCATAACCTATGCACACACAGCTTACAGACATATGTATGTATAGAATATATGGAGATATATACATACATGAATATGTAAGTCTGAAGATACATGTCTGCAACCAAGCCCCATGAGAACATTCACATGAGAGATGTGAAGGAGAAAGATTCATCTAATAACAAGAAGGTGGAACCTACTTGAAAATATATATAGAGAATCTATTCCTCCGGGCTAAGAGGGTGCAGGAATGCTATCCAGTGAAATAACCAGGATGGTTGCGTGAAAAAACAGGAGGATAATATCAGTCTGTAGAGAGCAAGTCGTGAGTTCTGTAGAACTCTGACATGGTAAATGGACAGAAAAACGCATAGAAGGAGATACCAGGATGACCCACTGGAGGGACACAGGGGTATCATGCGTTACTGGTAGAATATGTGCTGTCCATGAGGAGTAGGATAGCAGGAGGGCAAGCTGTAAGGAAAAAAGAGCATATTCCTGCAGGATTGGGAAACTCCTTGGACATTCACGCAGAAAAAGCTTGTGTCCTGTATTATAACAGGAGACAAGAGGGTGTGGAGAACCCTCACAGTCATGGAAAATGACTGATAAGCCTTTTCTACTATACAGAATAGCCATCAGAGACAACGTTCAATGCTCTCTAGCAAGTGCCCATAGTAGAAATCTTCTCTGAAGATTACAGAGAGCATTATGCAGGAGAATTAGGAGATAAAACTGACTGTAGGTCAGCTGTGTTGCCACATCCAAGGAAATGGAGATGGCCAGAAAGAAGATAATGTGAGAAGGATTATCCAAGATAGATGAGGACAATCTTGGAATCACTACTAAGGCTAGACAGACTGGAAACTTGTGGGAAAGTACCAGTAGATGAATCACTGGAACTCCTGCATGAACAGCAACTGAAGGAGACAGCAGAGAGAATCTGCCTGTGAAACACAGAGAGAACAGACAAAGGGAGAGGAAATGGACCTGTCCCTGTCTGATAAGCTGTCCAGAGAATTTAGTGAAAGAAAAACTCTACACTGAAATGAAGGTGTACAGTATGGTACCACTCATTCAGGAAAAAACCGGGATGAGAGGGTAGAAGAACAGGAACTGAAGGGTGACTTACCATATGGTGAGTCAGCTGAAGAAGAAAATGTTCATGTTGGGACAGAAACTATCATGGGATAGTAGTTAACTTCTCTTCTTGGAAGGAAGAAGAGGAGAAATCTGTAACCCATAGACAAGAATATCCTGACAGCTGAGTACATCTTGAAGAAAGGAAGCCATGTGTAGAGCTTTAAAGAAAAAAACAGTGAACAAACTTCTGCTAAGAAGAGGTTAACTGTAGGTTGCAACCTTTAGGAACCTATGGTTGCTGGGTATGCTTAGACTGGTTAGAGTTTAGATTCTTCAGACTAAGACGAGGTGTCCCCTGCTTGGGTACATCGGGATGATGGGCAGGAGAAGAGTGAAACCTTCTTTTCTTAGGGAAAGAAGGTTTGATAGGACATTTCCTACCTCCTGGGGAAGGCGGCGGCTTAGGATGGTTCCTAGAACCAGGAAAGTCAGTGGAGCAATGAGCAACCTGACGTAAAGCCTCCTTATTGAAGAGATTTTCTCCAATACAAGGAGAATTACCCAGTGTGTGTTGTGCCCATCTGCTCAGGTCTGAAGATTGGAGCCAGGCTCTACGACGTGCTCCAATGGCAATAGCAGAGGATCTGCTAAAAGACTCAAAAGAGTCTAGAGAAGCACGAGAAAGAAACCAAGAGATATTCTGGCTATGACTAAGAAGCAAGGAATAGTCTGCAGCCTTAGGCTCTAATAGAAAAGGAGTCAAAAGAGATAATTTCTTTGTGACCTCCTGGAGAGATAGACTCATATAAAATATATAAGAGATAATCCTTGATGCCAGCATGGATGTTTGGAAGGTTTGACGTCCAAAGGCATCAAGAGCTCTAGATGCACCACCTGGCGGATAAGAAGAATGCTTCTTCTTGCTTTTTACCTTCCTCATTGCTGATTCCACTACAATGGAATGATGGGGAAGTTGAGTTTTTTGAAACCCTGGAGAGGGGGGCACCTGATACAGAACATCAGTTGCTGTAGAAGGTGAGGGAACCCTTAAAAGGTGATTCCCATATTCTCAGAAGAAGATCCTGCAAAGAATGATGTAAAGGAAGCATTATATTTTCCTTTTCTGCAGGAGAGCCTCGAGTAGGATCACAGCCGGGGATAGGAATAGCAAGAAATATTGCCATGTCAAGGAGAAATTTCTGAAAAGAGGGATCTCCAATGGGAACTATCCCTGGGCAGGCTAAGGTTGAAGGAGCAGCCTGAGCACCAGAGGATGTACTGGTCTGGTGCAGAAAAAGAACCCCACTAGAAGGATAGTGGTACTGGCAGTCACGATTTGAGGCAGTGAGTACTGCATCGTCCATGCCAGGTATCGATTCCAAACTAGGCATAGAAAGGATCGATGGTACCGATGTAGCTGCAGAAACCGACATCGATACCGGTAGCTGAGTCGGAATCGGAGACGGTAACGCCATCGCAGCAGTCATCGGAGGCTGCTCAAGCGGTACCGAGGGAACCAGAAACGCTTGGTGAATATCCTCGGTACTGCGTATCCGGAAACGATAAGGGTCGGTTCCGAGACGCGTCGGTACCCAGTCATCTAGACTAGATATCGATTCCAGACTCGGCATCTAAGGGAGCGAGTCTATCGATGCATGTCTAGAGGGTACCGACGTCGGTGGTGGTATCGGCGATGTTGCCGATACAGGAAAGTCAATCTGGGTCGTATCGATCGGTCCCGAAGGTACCGAGGACGCCAGATGAGGATCCCTGGTGAAGAGTAGATCACTCAACACCGGAGCCGATGCCGGGGTATCGGTACCGCTCGAAGCGGATGCCACCACCGAGCATGGCTCAGGTATGTTCTGTGAGGGGTGAGCCCCAGGAACAACCTGAAACCCCTGAAATGCTTTGGAGCCCGGAGACTCCCGCCGGGGTTTTAATGCCAATGGGGTCTTGAGGGCAAGGCCGGAGCCGTCATCATGCTTGGCATGAGACCTACCACTCAAGAATTGGTTAGTCTTAACAGACTGTTTGTGGGTTACCTGATCCTGTAGAGAAGAAAAGGCTGGTGCCCGCACTCCGGGAGGGAAAACGGTATCGAGGGAAACTCGAAAGAGGAAAGTTCTTCTCACAGTTTCGCAGCCTGATTGTTCAGGGGAAAAAGGGTCAGGACCCAAACAGGTTAGACACCAGGCATTGGAGTCTAAAAAGAAAACTGTTTCCACAGTGAAGGCACTTCTTAGGGGAAGAAGGCTCCATGATGGAGAGGCCTTGCAGGCCCAAAAAATTTAAAGGCAGAAACTGAGGGAAAAATCTCCCTGAGTTTAAGAGAAAGAAAAGAAAAACCCACCGGTGGCGGCGGAAGAAACAGCCGCGACCACAAGAAAACAAGAAATAAAAAATTAAAGAAAAAAGTTTCTGCAGTTACAGGAGAACGTCCTGCCAGCTCCGCGGAAAAACGAAAACTGAGGAGAGGCAGTGGAAAAGGCGGGAAGGCAGTGCGCAGGCGCGAGGGATGCTCCCAAAAGCTTTCTGATTGGATGCTGGGGAGCATTCCCGTGCAGGCTCCGTCGGTACCGATGTACCCATATGTGAAGACTCATTCCTGCTTGTTCCTGGAGATCTAGACAGTGACAAGGGTTCTGGTAATTTCCCCCGACACCACAAACAAAACCCCTGATGCATTATTAATACAAAGTCTAGACAGAAATCTCCGAGCTATGGCCCTGCTCCCAAGGCCGGTAGCGCATCTGATGGCCCAACAGGGACCTCCTAGCTGACCCCTGGTGTAGAGGTCAACAGGACCTCTCCTTCAGGTCCAGCCACCGCACCCTGGGGGTTCCTGACCTACCTTATCCATCTGCTGCTCCACACTGGTAGACACTGTAGCACAGCCCCTGCAGATACCAGAATCAGCAACCATACCCCTGCGGGTGCCGCAGACCACACACTGAGGATACAATGCCATAAGCCAGGCACCCCCACCACTCTTGGGCAGCAAATGAAAGAACACCAAGACTTTTTTCCCCCAGAAAAAACAAGGAGAGGAAAAGCAAGCAACTATAAACTAAAACTAAAACTTTCCAGAAGTCAAAACTCCCCCGTTGAAACAAAACAGTAATCCAATCATCTAGATGAAGCCCGAAAGGTTAAATCCAACACCTCAAAACGCACCAAATCAAACCAAAGAACACTATGACTTAAACAAACCCCAGTACTTTTAAGTGTTGAAAGCACTACAGGAGCGCTCGCCACGCAGAAAACACGCTATCAAAATGGCCGCCACATGCTAGAGAGAAAAAAAGGCACCAAAAACACAGCGAGTGAGAGCGGCACCGCTGCGGCCTGTTCCCCGCTCACCGGCCCGATTACCTGCACAAAGAGTACCGCGTTCTATCTTCCTCCAAGCGAACTGTGCCTCTACAGGGCTCAAGCCCGCACGGCCCCGCTCAACTTAGTAGTAAGCGGAGAGCCGCCGGACGAGCTTCCCGTCACTCTGCTGGTGTTCTGTGCAGGATCGTGGCAGTCAGACTTGCCGGTGATCTGTTGCCTGCTGCAGAGCTCTCCTCCGTACCATCCAGGAGGAGAGATCTGAAAAGGAATTAGCCTGACAGCTATGAAGCACTCAGAGAGGCATGCAGGAACCAGCACAAGAATTAACACTGCGGTTTTTTTTGTTGTTTTTTTTAAGAGATAGTAATCAATTAATCAATTAATAAATTTAAATTTAAAGAATAAAATGTAGGGAAGCAAACTACAAATCTACTCTAAGGCTACACTAACAGCTCCTTATCTGTTCCTCAAGTGAGCCCAGCACCTAGGCTCACTACATCCTCCTGCTGCATGGAGACTGGACACACTGGGGCTGATGGGAGAGACCAGCAGACTACATCCAGTGATGTCACAATTTTGACATGCCCAGTCTCCAAGCTGCAGGAGGAGGTACACAACCCAGAGGTGGAGGACTGAACTGGAGGAACGATAAGGAAATTTACATTTTTAAATTCATCTGGCCAGAGAACATTATTCCAGAAGTCTTGAGAGTCATCCTGATGCTCTTTTGCAAGCTTGAAACAAACAGCAACACTCATTTTATAAAGCAATGGTTTCTTCTTAACTATCCTTCCATGAACACCATTCTCATTCATTTTTTTTCTGACAGCTGATGTATGACATCAGCCATAGCCAGAGAGGCCTGTGGATGGTTAGTTGATAAGTCTTTTATGTTCTTTGCAACTTTGTGGATAATTTTCTTGTTTATTCCTGGGGTGATCTTGGCAGGATGACCCCTCGAGTACTGTAATCTTCAAATTTTCTCCATTTAAAGGCTGATAGTGGATGGAGTGTAACATTTAGAAAACAGTCTTGCAACCCTATTACAGTACATTAGTATTAAAAACTCGTTTTTATAGGTCCTCTGAAATTTTTTTTGCTTGTGGCATGATGATTTCCCATGAAGCTCTATGGATAAAATGCAGAAACCTTTAAACCTTTATACCTTTAAACCTTTAAACCTTTAAACCTTTATATGGCATTATCCATCTGTCTAATCTATCGACCTCCCTCACCACAGCACGAAACACTAGCCACAGCACTAGAAACCATCACATCCACACAAAGCAAAAAATTCCAGATCATCCTCGGAGATTTGAACCTAGCATCAATTCCTCCGTCCCACACGGACTCCTTCTATGAAGCCATCGACCAATTGGGTTTCCAACAAATAATAAGCAACCCCACACACGATAGAGGAAACATCCTAGATATGATTTTCATACCCAGAAATCCACAACAAAGCAATGAACCACCTATAATAAACATAACTCAAGTACCATGGTCAGACCACCACCAAATCAACTGTAAACTTAAACTACAGTGCCAACCCAAAAACTCAAAGGAGATGAGAATGACCAACCCCATTAGGAAATTCAGCAAACTCAACGAGGAACACCTCATAAGCACCATTGCATCCCACATAAACCTAGATTCCACAGACCTAGACGAACTAACTAACAGATGGAACACACACATCCAAAATACATCTAACCCAACTCTGAAACACACATCAAACCCACATAAGACCAACTCGGAACCCTGGTACACAGGAACTCTAATAAAATCAAAAAGGGAGCTCCGTAAAATAGAGAGAAAATGGAGACAAACCAAATCCTCCGATCTCAAAACTAAATACATGGCCCATCTCGCAAAATACAAAGACGACGTGAACAATGCAAAAAAATTACATCACACCAACATCCTAAACAAGGCAATCAATCGCCCACGAGAGTTATTTGAACTAGTCAAATCACTAACCAAAACCGACCAAAATGCCAACCTCAACAAATCCATCAAGGTCCAAACACTGGCAAACCACTACGCGACCAAACTGACGGCCCCTGGTCCTCCACCCCCCCCACCAACACCACAAATCAGAAGTGAAAACAACACAACGCAAAACCAGTTATGGGAGCACTTCCACAAAATAGGAACCAAGCAAATCACAGCCATTGTCACAAGCCTGAAAAGCACCACCTCCCCACTAGATCCCTGTCCTGCATCCTGGATCAAGGCAGTGAAACAAGACATAGCACCTCACATAGCACACATAGTTAACCTATCCCTACAACAAGGAATCATGCCCTCAGAACTAAAGAAATCAGTCATTAGACCGATCCTAAAAAACACTACACTCAACGGAGAAGACCCAGCCTCCTACCGTCCCATATCAAGTATCTCATTCCTGGCAAAGATCATAGAAAAAACGGTCCTTCTACAACTCCAAGACCATCTGACTGACAGTGCTCCTCTTGATGACCAGCAATATGGCTTCAGGCAACATCATGGAGTTGAAACCTTGTTACTAGTTCTACTTAACAACCTCCTAAAGGGCCTTGAAAACAAAAAGAAAATGTACATTCTTGTATTCATTGACATCTCAGCTGCCTTTGATACAGTTAATCATGGGACCCTCATAAATAGGATAAAATCAATAGGAATAACAGGAACCCCACTAAAATGGTTCTCATCCTACATCTCAAATCGAACACAACAGGTTCAATTCAACGGAGAAAAAGCAGAGTCTCTCACAAACACAGGGAATCCCCCAAGGCTCTGCTCTCTCAGCACTTCTGTTTAACATATATATGCAGCCACTATGCAAAATTTTCTCACGGCACGAAATTAATTACCACATCTATGCCGATGATATCATGCTATACACACAACTAGACACTAAAAACCCAGACTACAACCCACTGGAGACATGTATCGGAGAGATGCAAGACTGGTTACAACAAAGTAGTATGTCAATTAATCACAAAAAAACCGAAGTAATGTATATCTCCAAAGAACCGAATTTTGACCCTCCCACATCAATAACACTATGTAACAACACTTACCAAACAAAAAAAGAAATAAAGTATCTAGGAGTCACATTTGACTGTGACCTAAAGATGGAAAAACACCTCCGAAAGACCAACAGAGCAGTTTTCCACAAGCTTAGAGTGCTCCAACCCATTCGGAATATTATTGATCCCCAAGACTTCAGAACAGTGGCCCAAGCACTCATCATGCCACATTTTGACTACTGCAACGCCATCCTACAAGGTTTACCTAAAAAAACCCTAAACATATTACAAATGGCACAAAATGTAGCTGCCAGGGTCATAATGAAGAAAAATCTGTGTGACCACATCACACCAGTACTAATTCAATTACACTGGCTACCCATAACAGCTCGCACAAAATACAAAATACTAACAACCACCTTCAAACTCATCCACAACTTAGCACCTTCCTTCCTCAACAACCTAGTAAGATTGCAACCTCCTACCCGAAACAGAAGAACCCACAATTCCAACATCCTTCACACTCCAACAGATATAAGATCTGCCAAAGCTAACACCAGCCGCAGGGCTTTCTCATATGCGGCGCCAACACTGTGGAACCAACTCCCACCAGAACTACGAGCTAGCAATGACCTTCTAGACTTCAGAAAGAAACTCAAAACGCACATTTTCCAATCACATTTCAACCTGAACTAAACCCACAGATGGAGCAGCCCCTGACCACTGTGTCCAAGAAGATTATCCTGTATATATGTATTTATGTATATATGTAAATGAACTTCCCCATAGCTAAGAAGTGTTAACTCTGTATGATGTGCTTTTCTGACAATCTGTATGTAAACAAAATTTGTACCTGCCTTGATTCGGCAGTTTCACAATAGTAATCCTACCCGCTTCTGATCGCTGGAAGGAGCGGGCTACAAATGCTTGCTAAATAAATAAATAAATAAATAAATAAATATGGGACAGGATGCCCAAACTCAGTTATGCAGAGTAACTGCGGGGTCACTTACCCATTTAAGCACCCGATTCTAATTAGCCAATTACCTGTGCTAAGGAAACTATTTCAAACACTGATTCTGAATTAGTCTCATTGTTTCTAATTTGTACACTATTATGTCTCAAAAAAACACAGGCTTATTTAATTTATACCCTTTTTTGCATAAGAAAATACTGGTTTCAAATCCACAAGGGTATCATGGTAAGACCTTATAATTCTCATTATTGTACTTGAGGTTCACAAAAACTTTATTAAGATATTTGAAGATTCTCGACAAAGAACATTGTTTGGACTGGCAAATTAGAAAGTCAAAAACAAAGTCCATGAGTGCATTCATGTTAAATTCTTATTTCTCATGGACAAGCCTCTGAGTATTCATGAATGTTTAGTGTTTAAACATATAGAACAATAATCAAGCAATCAGGCAACATCGTTACTCACAGAAGGATCTCCCGTTTGGCCAGAAATGTCAGCTCCTAAGGGGAAAAAAAAATGAAAATGTACACTTGTATAAATGTTATGCCAGAAATGTCTCTTCAGTTACTATCAAAAGGAAAAAACCCAAAAAGTGAGTTAGGAGCCTTCAGATACTTAAAATACTATTACCTCCCCACTAACTACACACTAGCAAGCTAAAATCTCAAAAGGTCATAAGTAAAACATCCCCCTAAGAACAAGTCCCACTGACAAAAAGAAGAGCCATCAGAACAGGACTGGGGACCACGGCCACTAAGTAAAACATTGCCCTAAGAACAATTTCCACTGACAAAGAGAAGAGCCATGCCTGCTAACCAGATATCCGACGGCACTTACATGGGTAGTACCATCAAAGTGCCTCATGCACTCCAATGGCTAGCATCGGGGCGTGCCGGGACAATCTGAGGTGGAGTGGAGGCAGGGACTGGTGCTAACTGTGTAGTACCGATATTGGATGCTGCACGGTTAGCGCTCAGCGCCTATAAGATAGGCAAAGTTTTTCCTCGCCTATCTTATAGGTGCCGAGCGCTAACTATGCAGCATCCAATATCAATGCTGCACGGTTAGCCTCCGCAGATACCAGGCAGTGTGGCCAGACCCAGATAGTCACTTCCATCACCGTGGAATTGAATATCTGGGATTAAGGGATCGGCAGGCAGGGCTAAGCGGCTACAGCGCTTAGCCCTGCCCAGATGAGTATCGTGCCCATAGTGTTTTTAGGTATCTTCAGTAACTGTGGCATACAGTAGGTCCATAGTTATTTAGTTTTCTCATGTCTCAGTGTACATCAGATTATCCATGTAATTATCTAGTCTGCCTTCACCTATGTTTATATTTATTTACATGACTCAGTAAGACGGGTAGAGTGAGAATAAGGAAACAAAGTACTGGGTTTGGACCAGATTCTTCGCCAATGGCCAATACGTGCCCTTCATACATAGAACCCAGCAGTTCAAAACGCTACTGGGTTAACGACCAGGGTGTGATCCATCAGAAAAGCAGCGCTGGTCCTTAGAACAAGGAATACTTTTACCAGAGCCTGGAGCTATACTGTACTTACGTTGCTTACATGCATGATGCTATTCATTCTTATGACAACAAAACTGCAACGTAATTAATGGACCCTGCTCCATCGGGAAGGATACAGAATCCTATAGCATTATACCAAATCTCCTACAGGCATTTTCTACCATGACTATCTATTCATTTATCAAAGGACATCAGCTACAATCAGTGCAAAGCAACAAGTCACTTGTAATTACTTGGGAATCAAGAGACCAGGATGAGTCCCACTAGCACTCCTTGTGGCCTTGGGCAAGTCACTTAACTTGGATTTTTCTGAGGCAGTGGAGGATTATCAATGTCCCTATTTAATGTACATTAGCAACTTTAAGTTACAATGTAAGCCACTTTGACTGAAATGATAAAGCGGTATAAAAAACCTGTTAAATAAATTACTTGACAATATACCTAATCAACAAACTACACATTTTGCAATTCAAGTCTGTGTGTTACACTGCATTTAACAAAACAAACACTTTCATCGGCACCTATACGAGAGGGTGAGACTTATTCAGGACCATTGCACAGAGGCAAAGGTTTTTGTCTTTACATATTATGGTTCAGTCTTTTCAGGTCAATGACTGGAACCGTTTATTGCCTTGCTTAAACTGCAAGTCTTCATTCAGAGGTATATGATAATTACACTTACCTGGTAATTGTAGTTCCTTGAGTGACGACAGTTCAGTCCTCCACCTCTGGGTTGTGCACCTCCTCCTGCAGCCTGGAGACTGGACCTGTCAAAGTGTTGACGTCACTGGATAAGGACTGGTGCACACCCCCCTCTTCTCCAGTGAACTACTGACAAAGCACACTCAAAGGAACAACAAATAAGTAGCCAAGAATGAAAAATGCAACCTTAGCAACAGTAACTACCTAAGCACTTAAACTACCGCAAAACAAACTTTGCTCAGTACCGGTCCCTCCAGACCCCCTCAGACAGAGAGACCAGAGAGACAGCAAGAAACAGGAAGGAAATGAGTAGATCCTACCTGTGACTGAATTAGCCGATCCAAAGAGATCCACATATAACCTATCAGACCTGGGTGGGAATGAGGACTGAACTGTCGTCACTCAAGGAACTACAATTACCAGGTAAGTGTAATTATCATTTCCTTATCGTTCCTACAGTTCAGTCCTCCACCTCTGGGATGTAACAGAGCAGTGTTCAACGGGAGGGGACTTCCACCGCGGCTCGCAAAACCGTGGAACCAAAGGATGCGTCCCCCGCCGCCAGCACGTCCAGCCAATAGTGCCTACTGAACGTGTGAAGAGAAGACCACGTCGCTACTCTGCAGATGTCTGCTGGAGGGACCAAGCCGTGCTCTGCCCAAGAGGCCGCCTGCACTCTAGTGGAGTGCGCCCGCAAGCCCGACGGCACCGCGCGACCCTGAAGTAGATACGCGGACGCAATCGTCTCCCTAATCCATCTAGAAATGGAAGTTTTCGCTGCCGCCTCACCCCTGCGAGGTCCGCCGAACAACACGAACAGACAATCCGATTTACGAAACGGCTCAGAGACCTGCAGATAACGTCGCAACACCCTCATAAGATCCAACCGACGTAAAGGTTCTTCCGAGGAGAAGACCCCCCCCCCCCCCCGAGGAAAGCACCGGGAGGGAAACCGACTGATTAAGGTGAAATGGAGAGACGACTTTAGGCAAGAAAGAGGGCACCGGGCGCAGTACTACCTTTTCCTTAGAAAAAAAACAGAAATGGCTCCCTGCAAGATAGCGCCTGCAATTCCGAGATTCGCCGAGCGGAACAGATGGCCACCAAGAACACCGTCTTTAAAGTCAAATCTTTCACCGTAGCCTTACTCAACGGCTCAAAGGGCTCCTTAACCAACGCCCCCAAAACCAGATTGAGATCCCATGGGGGCACGACGACCCGGCGGCAGGGCCGCAGTTTCGACACCACCTTTAGAAAATGCAACACATCCGCGTGAGCCCCCAACGACACATCCTGCACCTTGCCCCTATAGCAGGCCAAAGCTGCCACTTGTACTCTCAACGAACTGGCTGCTAAGCCCTTGTCGAAACCGTCCTGTAGGAAAATCAACACCACAGGTACGGAGGCCGTAGCCGCGCGAATCTGCCGCCTCGAACACCAATCCTCAAATATGCGCCATATTCGGACATATGCCAAGGACGTTGACTGCTTCCTGGCGCGCAGCAGCGTCGCCACCACCAATCCTAAATATCCTTTCCTCTTCAACCTCGCCCTTTCAATGGCCAAACCATAAGCGAGAATCGATTCACTTGAGTCATTCGAAGCGGCCCTTGGAGGAGCAGGTCCTCTGAATCCGGCATCCTCCACAGCTCCCCGTCTAGCAGACGGACCAGATCCGCGTACCACGGACGCCTCGGCCAGTCCAGAGCCAACAACACCACCCTTCTGGGATGAACCTCGATCCTTTGTACCACACGACCTATCAATGCCCATGGAGGAAAGACGTAGAGGAGGCCGTACCTCGGCCACAGCTGCATCAAGGCGTCGATCCCTTCCGACATCCTTTCCCGCCGTCTGCTGAAAAAGCGGCTCGTCTTTGCGGACTGGAAAGTTGCCATGAGATCCATAATCGGCGGCCCCCATTGACGGACTATCTGAGCGAACACCTGGGGATTTAGCTCCCATTCCCCAGCCTCCACCTGGACCCTGCTGAGATAATCCGCCGTCACATTGTCCTTCCCCGCAATGTGCGCCGCCGAGAGCGCTGGAAGACGCTTTTCCACCCAAGCGAACAGCATCTCCACCTCCTCTTCCATAGCCACGCTGCCGGTCCCCCCCTGACGGTTGATGTAGGCTACCATCGCAGAGTTGTCCGACAGCACTCTGACCACCCGACCGGACACTGTTGACTCGAAAGCCTGGAGCGCCAGCAACACCGCCCACAGCTCCAGCCGGTTGATGGACCAACTGCTCTGCTGGCCGGACCACATGCCCTGCGTGTACCGACCTCCGCAGTGGGCTCCCCATCCCGCGAGACTCGCATCCGTCATCAGCGGAACCCAAGCAGGCTGTTCCAGCGGCATGCCCGCTCGAACAGAGTCGGGCGCTAGCCACCACCACAACGCCTGCTTGACCCGCGGAGGACAGGGAAGACGCTTGCTCAACGAGTCTGACTGGTGGGACCAGCGGCGAAGAAGCGCACGCTGTAAGGGCCGCATGTGACCCCGGGCCCAAGGCACCACTTCCAGAGTCGCTGCCATCGTACCCAGCATGCGCAGATACTCCCATGCCGAGGGCGCCAGGGCCGCACAGAACCTGCTGACGAGGCGCCGCAGGCCCAGAGCCTGGTGATGTGACAGAAACACCGTCCCCAACCGGGTGTCGAACCTCACCCCCAGATACTCGAGCTCCTGGGTTGGCAAAAGACGGCTCTTGACCGGATTGACCACCCAGCCGAGATGCTGCAAGAACTGAACCACTCTGTTCGTCACCCGAACACTCTGCCTCGGACTTTGCCCGAATCAACCAGTCGTCGAGATAGGGATGAACCAAAATGCCCTCCTTTCGCAACGCCGCCGCCGCCGCCGCCACCACCATAATCTTGGTGAAGGTACGCAGTGCCGTAGCCAGTCCGAAGGGCAATGCTTGAAACTGAAAGTGCCCCCAGGGGAGGGCGAACCGAAGGAACCTTTGGTGGGTCTCTCTGATCGGAATATGAGATACGCCTCCGTGAGGTCTAAGGAGGTCAAGTACTCCCCTTTGCGCACCGCCACAATAACGGAGCGCAAAGTTTCCATCCGGAAGTGCGGCACCCGCAGACAGCGATTTACCCCCTTCAAATCTAAAATGGGGCAAAGAGACCCGTCCTTTTTGGGTACCACGAAGTAGATTGGAGTACCGACCCAACCCGTAATCTTCCAAGGGTACTAGCCGAATGGCCCGCAATAGCAAAAGACAAATCGAGAGTCTTGCGAATCGCCAGGGCTTTTTGCGGATTTCTGCAGGGAGACATCACAAAGGAATCCCGGGCCGGTTTCGCGAACTCCAGGGCATACCCGTCGCGGATGATTTCTAACACCCACTGATCTGTAGTGATCTGGGTCCAGGCAGAAAGAAACTCCCGCAGCCTTCCTCCCACCGGAGCACTTTCCACTGGGACCCGCAAACCTTCATTGGGGCTTTTGGCTGGCCGAGGGGGAGGATCCTGTGAACCCTCTATTTGCTCCCCGAAAGCCCCTAAATCCCTGGCCCTTGTAGGGAAATCTACCTCTCTGGGTACCGCCCAGCCGAGACGTCCGAAATCGCCGAAAATCCCGGGCCTGGCCCCGAAAGGCCGGCGCAGACCTGCCCGGCTTGGGTTTGTCCTCCGGGAGCCTGCCGCCCTTGGACTCTCCCAAATCCTTTACCAACTTATCTAGATCCTCTCCAAAAAGCAGCCTGCCCTTAAATGGCAGCTTACTGAGGCGGGATTTAGATGAACCGTCCGCCGCCCAGCTCTGCAACCACAGGGAGCGGCGCGCCGCCACTAAGGAAGCCATGCTGTTAGTGAGAGCCCTGATCAAATCATAATGAACATCCGCCAGATACGCGGTACCGGACTCCAAGCGATCCAGTTCCGCAGTTCCCTCCTGGTCTAACCCTGAGGACTGCCGAAACCGCTGAGACCATCGGAGGCACGCTCTGGCCACCCAAGCTCCACAAATAGAAGCCTGCAATGACAAGGCGGCGGCCTCAAAGGACTGTCTCAAAAGTCCATCCACCTTTCTATCCTGTGCATCTTTTAACGTGGCACTACCTTCTACTGGGATAGTGGTCTTTTTGGTAACTGCCGAGACCACTGCATCAATCCGGGGGGGGATTTGAAACGTTCCTTGTCCTTATCCGCCAGAGGATAGAGCCTGTTCATCGTCCTGACCCCTCTGAGAGCAGCCTCTGGCTGATCCCACTCGTCCTGTATCATCTTCTCCACCACCCCGTGAACCGGAAAAACTACTTGAGCTTGCCTCTCCGCCTGGATGATGGGGTCCTCCACCCCAACTTCCTCAGCTGGAGAAACAGCCGCCAAATTCAACATCTGGAGGGACTCGGTGATAAGAGCTTGGAGCTCCTCTCTTCAGAATACCCGGATGATCTTGGCCTGATCCTCCGGCTCTGGAATCTCCCCCTCCTCTAAATCTTCCAAATCCGCCTCCAAATCCCGGTCAGCCTCATCCGAGTCGAGCTCCTCTCTGAGCGAAGGGGAGAGCTTGCGGGGCCGAGATCTCTTCGAGGGCCTGGGAGAAATAGTGCTGCTGCCAGCTACTCTTGCCTGCGGAGTGGCCGCAGACCTAACCACAGCCTCCGGCAACAGCCCCTGGCATTGCCTGCAGATCGCTTGATGCATAAGCAAGATAAAGTCAGAGAAGAAATCTCCAAATTGGGAAGTGGACTCCAGGGCCGGCGCCACAGACGGTAGACCAGCTACGGACTCCAGGGAAGCCCCCAACGTAGAAGCCAGCGCTAAATCCTCCTCTGGGACCGCTGCTGCCGGCTGGGGGTCTTGGCAAGGTTTCGCCTCCATCTGCCGTTCCATGCTGGCAGACCCGGAGGCACAAGCCCTGCAGACTCCTGACTCTGCCACCGTACCTCTGCGGGAACCGCAGAGGACGCACTGGGGCCGGGACGCCATCGCAGAGACCCCCCCCCCCCTCTGGAAGGAGTCTGTGAGCCCTTTTACTTCTCCCCAACGAGGATGCTCAGAGGTTTTTTTTTTTTTTTTTTTTTTTAAAGTAAAGAAAAAACACCCCGGGGCATCAATTACAAAGAAGAACTCTTTAAACTGAAGCACAGAGCCTCAGCAGCGTCGAGCTCCAGCTGAAAACACTGCCTGGAGCCGCGCTGCAAAAACTCTCCCGAATCTAAAATGGCCGCCGTCACTGGCGCGCGGCTGAAAAGGGCGCCAAAAATCACCACGTGAGCTGAGCCAGAAAAAAGGGCGTCCTGCTTGGCCGCAGGCAAGGGCAACGACCCCAAACCCCCACTAAAGGGTATTCTGCCCTCAAAAACTCACGTGTCTTCCACGGGGCTCCAGCCCGCGGGACTGCTTCTTAGCTGAGCAGTCTACTGCTAGCGAGCCTCCCGTGCGAATGCTCCAGCTGCCAAGTGAAACGCGGCTCCTCGCTGCAGACGAGGATGCCGCCCCAGTCCTGCTCAAGGGCTCTCCCCCGTTCAGTCCAGGGAGAGAGACCTGAATGTGAGCCCACAGCCCCGGAGATCAGAGGCAGGCAGGAACCGGTACATGAGACACTGCTTGTTCCAAGGACATTATGTTGGCTTTTTTTTTTTTAAAGGGATAGTACCCCCAAAATAAAACAAAGGTAATGGGAAAAGAAACGCTGAAACACCAATTAAACTACACCTAATCTAACTACTCTAAGGCTCCTTATGTGTTCCTCAAGTGAGCCCAGCACCTAGGCTTGAAGGACTAGAAAGGGGGACTGTTACTTCTGGAGAGAAATCTGCAACTGTGAGTATATACTTCTGGTAATTTTCTAAAAGGAATTCTTTGTATTAAAGCTACTTAATCTGTGAACCCACTGTTTTTTGTTGGATCAGTTAGGGCCTAGTAGCAGCAATTAAAGTTTGAATTTAAAACACAGAGGAGAGCTTTCTGGTTACATTTCATACCCAGCAGAGAGCTTGTAGTTTAAATTTCATAAGAAGTTAGAGCCTAGCAGCAGCTAAGAGCTATAATTTAAATCAAATCGGAATTTAGCTTACCTCAGCAGCACAAGACAGGGTACTGTGTAGCAGCCCTCTTTTAATAAGTGTTATTTCCCTCCCTCCCCACACCCACCCTCCCCTGGGATAATCATAGCTTTATAGGTACTTACACATCTTAAAAGACAGGAGGTGCTTTCAGGTGAAGCTCATTACCCAAATCAATCATACACTAAGGACCTGAGATTAATTAAGCTTCAGGTGAACAAGGTATATTAAACGTATTAGGTACAGTTTTATTGGTATAAATACCCATAGCAACCCCTAGTAAGTAAGAACTTAAAGATCTAGACACAAACTTAAAACTAAGATGCAGACAGCAGTCCAGCAGCGGGATGGGGGCTTTCCAGTCTTTTGCATTGAGTGTCACATGTATGATTTTCTCCCAGTTGGTGAGAGGTCTTACGTGTGCACTAGGTGCAAGGAGCTCTTTTCTCTCAGGGAACAAGTCTGTTCTCTAGAGGCTAAAGTAGCAGACTTGGAAAACATAAGACAGACAGAGAGGTACATAGACGAGACCTACAGGGATATAGTCCTGAAGTCCCACCTCCAGTATGGCAACACCCCTGTTGCCATGGAGGATAGAGGTCACGTGACAGGAGAGCATCACCCTGGTGTGGCAGGAAGTGATCCTGTAACTAGGACCTGTCCTCCAGGTGATGTAAAACCCTCTCGCACCGAGGAAGTTTCTCCAGGGCCATGTGCCCATGAGGGAAGGGTTAGGACAGCCGTTATAGTTGGTGATTCGATCATTAGGCATGTAGATAGCTGGGTGGCTGGTGGACATGAGGATCGCCTGGTAACATGCCTGCCTGGTGCGAAGGTAGCGGACCTCACGCGCCACCTAGATAAGGTCTTAGATAGTGCTGGGGAGGAGTCTGCTGTCTTGGTACATGTCAGTACCAATGACATAGGAAAATGTGGTAGGGAGGTTCTGGAGGCAAAATTTAGGCTTTTAGGTAGGAAGTTGAAATCCAGAACTTCCAGGGTAGCATTCTCCGAAATGCTTCCTGTTCCACGCGCAGGACCAAAAAGGCAGGCAGAGCTCCGGAGTCTCAACGCGTGGATGAGACAATGGTGCAGAGATGAGGGGTTTGGATTTGTTAGGAACTGGGGAACATTCTGGGGAAAGGAGGGGCTCTTCCGAAGGGATGGGCTTCACCTTAACCGGGATGGAACCAGGCTGCTGGCATTAACATTTAAAAAGGAGATAGAGCAGCTTTTAAACTAGATATTAGGGGAAAGCCGACAGTCGCCCAAGAGCGGATGGTTCAGAAGAATGTATCCTTGAAGGATACTACCAAAAGCATAGAGGTTCCACAAAAGAGTAAAGTAGCCCAAATGCCCTCAAGTATGGAGCAGACAGAGCTTAAAGATCCCAATTTACCCTTGTCTAACAATAGCCAAATTAACATGAATAAAATACATTCTCTAAAATGCTTGTATGCAAATGCTAGAAGACTAAAGAATAAGATGGGAGAGTTAGAATATATAGCACTAAATGAAAGGTCAGATATGATTGGAATATCAGACACATGGTGGAAGGAGGACAACCAGTGGGACACTGTGATACCTGGGTACAAACTATATCGTAATGATAGAGCTGATCAAATTGGTGGAGGGGTTGCGCTCTATGTTAGAGAGGGCATTGACTCAGAAAGGATTAAAGTTTTGCAGGAAACAAAATCTGCTGTAGAATCTATATGGATTGAAATTCCATATAAAAGGGGGAAGGCGATGGCAGTGGGGGTGTACTATCAAGCACCTGGCCAGAATGACCAATTGGATGATGAAATGCTCAAAGAAATCAAGGAAGCTAACAAAAGTTACAGCGCAGTAATAATAATGGGTGATTTCAATTACCCCGGTATCGACTGGGTCAGTGTCACGTCAGGACATGCTAGGGAGATAAAGTTCCTAGATGAAATACATGACTGCTTCTTGGAGCAGCTGGTTCATGAACCGACCAGAGGGGAAGCCATATTAGACCTAGTCCTTAGTGGAACACCAGATCTAGTGCAAGAGATAAGGGTGTTGGGGCCACTTGGCAATAGTAATCATAGCATGATCGCCTTTGATTTAATTAGTGGAGGAGGGATAGTAAGGAAATCCACAGTACTACCTTTTAACTTTCGAAAGGGAGACTATGATAAAATGAGGAAAACAGTTAAGAAAAAACTAAAAGGAGCAGTTGCGAAGGTTAAAGACGTACATCAAGCTTGGGTGTTGTTGAAAAATACTATCTTGGAAGCCCAGACCAGCTGTATTCCACGCTTTAAGAAAAGTGGAAGGAAGTCCAAAAAACTGCCAGCATGGGTTAAAGGGGAGGTCAGAGAGGCTGTTGTTGCCAAAAAAGCATCTTTCAGGAAATGGAAAAAAGAGCCAAACGACGAAACCTGGAAACAGCACAAGCACTGGCAAGTCAAATGCAAGGCATTGATAAGGCAGGCAAAGAGAGAATTTGAGAAGAAGCTTGCTGTGGAAGCAAAAACGCGAAATAAAGACCTTTTCAAGTACATTCATAGCAAAAAACCTGTGAGAGAGTCAGTTGGTCCATTAGATGATAAAGGGGTTAAAGGAGCACTCAGAGGCGACAAGGTGATAGCGGAGAGACTGAATGAATTCTTTGCTTCGGTCTTTACTGAGGAAGATGTAGGGATGTTACCCATGACTGAAGTGGTATTTAAAGGTGCGGAAGAATTGAAGGAAATATCGATACATCGGGAAGATGTTTTACAACTATTAGATAAACTGAAGAGTAGCAAATCACCTGGGCCGGATGGTATACATCCAAGGGTGTTGAAAGAACTGAAATATGAGATTGCAGAACTGCTATCAGTAATCTGTGAACTATCATTAAAATCATCTCTAATACCTGAAGATTGGAGGATCGCCAATGTAACACCAATTTTTAAAAAGGGTTCCAGGGGTGATCCGTGAAACTACAGACCGGTGAGCCTGACGTCAGTACCGGGAAAAATGGTAGAAACCATCATAAAGAATAAAATTACTCAGCATGTAGATAGTCACAACCTAATGGGAGACAGCCAACATGGCTTTAGACAAGGAAGATCTTGTCTTACTAATCTGTTATGTTTTTTTGAAGGAGTGAATAAACAGGTAGACAAAGGTGAGTCTGTTGATATTGTGTATCTGGACTTTTAGAAAGCCTTTGACAAGGTCCCTCATCAGAGACTTTTGGCAAAACTAAAGAGTCATGGGATAGGAGGCAGTGTACTATTGTGGATCAGGAACTGGTTAAAAGATAGAAAGCAGAGGGTAGGGCTAAATGGCCAATTTTCCCAATGGAGAAAGGTGAATAGTGGTGTACCCCAGGGATCTGTGCTGGGTCCGCTGCTTTTTGACATATTCATAAATGACCTGGAAAATGGAATAACGAGTGAGGTTATCAAATTTGCAGATGATACAAAAC
The DNA here is from genome assembly GCA_033557465.1 of Ichthyophis bannanicus. Classification (NCBI taxonomy): domain Eukaryota; kingdom Metazoa; phylum Chordata; class Amphibia; order Gymnophiona; family Ichthyophiidae; genus Ichthyophis; species Ichthyophis bannanicus. The sequence goes on along the minus strand of CM066043.1, from coordinate 207,661,490 downwards.
TATTTAAAGTTCTTAAAACCCAAGAGGATTGTGAAAAATTGCAAGAGGATCTTGATAAATTGGAAGACTGGGCATCAAAATGGCAGATGAAATTTAATGTGGACAAGTGCAAGGTTATGCACCTAGGGAAGAACAACCCAAACTATGGTTACACGATGCAAGGTTCCACATTAGGAACCACCACCCAGGAAAAAGATTTAGGCGTCATTGTGGATACCATGTTAAAACCCTCAGCCCAGTGTGCAGCGGCAGCCAAGAGAGCAAATAGAATGCTAGGTATGATAAGGAAAGGAATGGAAAATAAAACAAAAGATATTATAATGCCTCTATCGTTCCATGGTGAGACCGCACCTTGAATATTGTGTGCAATTCTGGTCGCCGTATCTTAAAAAGGATATAGCGTTTTTAGAAAAGGTACAGAGAAGGGGATGGAAGGATACTCCTATGAAGAAAGGCTAAAAAGGTTAGGGCTCTTTAACCTGGAAAAGAGACGGCTGAGGGGAGATATGATAGAAGTCTATAAATTAATGAACGGAGTGGAACGGGTAAACGTAGATCGATTGTTTACGTTATCAGAATATAGAAAGACTAGGGGACATGCAATGAAGCTACAGGGTAAACTATTTAAGACTAATAAAAGAAAATATTTTTTCACTCAACGTGTAATCAAACTCTGGAATTTGTTACCGGAGGATGCAGTAAAGGCTGTTAGTGTAGCTGGGTTTAAAAAAGGTTTGGACAAGTTCCTGGAGGAAAGGTCCATAAACCATTATTAAGAAGTGACCGAAGATATCAATGCTTGACCCAGTACAAGCATTGTGGAACTTGTGTCTCTTGGGGAAACTGCTAGGTACATATGACCTAGATTGGCCACTGTTGGAAACAGAATACTGGGCTTGATGGACCTTGGTCTGACCCAGTATGGCATATCTTATGTTCTTATGTTCTCACTAGATCCTCCTGCTGCATGGAGACTGGACACACTGGGGAAGAGGGGGGTGTGCACCAGTCCTTATCCAGTGACGTCAACACTTTAACAGGTCCAGTCTCCAGGCTGCAGGAGGAGGTGCACAACCCAGAGGTGGAGGACTGAACTGTAGGAACGATAAAGAATTACTTATTCTGTTTTCACTTCCAATCTACTAGGGCATGGACATTCTCTTTAAACTCCCTACTGTCTGTGCTCACACTGGAGAGTTCCACATGAAGCCCATTCACAGAAGGAGAGTTCTGGCATCAACCCCAGGAACTATTCCAACATTTAATCATGGAGTGGTACTATAGTGTGGATCAAGGAGTGAAATCAGATTTAATAATGTCATTTTGGTCCAGGAACAGAAGGGCTTGTGTGCAAAACCTACATAATGGAGGTAAGTTTATAAAGTCATTCACACACACACACACACACACACACACATATGACTTCTTATAAAATACTGATGCTGTTAAAGTACACACTTTGGCATGAAGGCAGTTCTTTTCCAGGAGGCAAAAGGGAGAAGCTGTGTTCACAGTGAGCTCATGCAACATGGATTAAAATAGATGCTCTTTGTTTATTCATACCTCTTAATTTTCACATATTTCTGTTCAGTCTTTGTTGAGATAACAATCCTTAGTTGTATTTATACTTTTATTTCACTTGCTGTTGAAGAATATAAAACCTTTGCTTCCCTTGCATATTACAAGCAACCCTCTCAGTCCCCTCATGATTTACACTGAATCAGCATCTAGCAGCTCACAGACAATTAAAGATAAAATCTACAAAATCTGCTTCAGTAAGACCTTCCAGGGACATCAGAACAGAACCAGTGCAAGGAGATGAGGCATCCTAGGCAAACCTCATTCCTTGTGCCCCCCCTCCCCCCTCTGGTGCCCATTGCCACAGCCACCCGTCTCTGGAACATGCAGCAGTGGAATGGCTGAAAACAGCCCCGTAGTACTTACCTTTAAACATCAGTGCCACAAGGCTGTTTGCTTCCAATGTCCCATGCCGACTTTCTGCTGCAAATAGAAGTCGGCATCAGAGGGACGGAAGCAAACAGCATCGCAGCGCCGAAGTTGTAATGTAAGCACCATGGGTATGTTTGCAGCCATTGCCACTGCTGCCTGTCCCAAGAATGGCAACAGCAGCAGCAATGGGTACCCCCAGAAGACCAGTGCTCTAAGCAACCGCCTAGTTTGCCTAATGGTCGTGCTGGGCCTGTATCAGAACCAGAGATTGAAAAGTGGGAACATTAACAGTCTCTTGTACTAAAGACCTCTGATGTATTTCTATGAAACTGAAGGGTGTTAATTGTAGCCAGCCCTTAAAAAAAAAAAGTCTGCTCTTGAAGCAGCCTTCTATGCATGGAACATCTGCGGTAGTAACAGGGAATTAAAAACTGTGAGGTATGTGTTGCAGGATATTATACTAACTGTACTGCAGCTTCATCAGCTGAATATTCTCTTCAAAGATAGAAATTAGGAACAATTCTGTAAGTGAACATAAGAGATGCCATACTGGGTCAGACAAAAGTCCATCAAGCCCAGAATCCTGTTTTCAACAGTGGCCAATCCAGATCACAAGTACCTGTCAGGTTCCCAAAAAGGTACACAGATTCTGCATTGCTTATCCTGGGGTAAGCAGTGGATTTTTCTGATCCTCTTTAAGGATAATGGTTTCTGGACTTTTTCTCCAGGAATTTGTACAACCTTTTTTTAAACCCAGCTACACTAACAACTTTTACTACAACCTCCAGTAACAAATTACAGAGTTCGATTATACATTGAGTGAAAAAAATATTTTCTCCTATTACTCTTCAATGGGCTACATTACAATTTCATTGCGTGTCCCCTAGTCTTTCTACTTTTTGAAGGAATAAACAACCAATCTATGTTTACCCAATCCACTTCACTCACTATTTTATAACCACTATCATATCTCCCCTCAGCCATCTCTTTTCCAATCTGAAGAGCCCTAACCTTATAAGTCTTTCCTCATAGGAGCACTGTTCCCTCTAAGCTGTGCACGTGTGCGCGCGCACACACCTCTCCGAGCGAGCGCACATACTTTACAACAGAGCGCACAAAAATTACGGCTCTGATTCTGATAGAAAACAACACAGCCGTCTTAAAATTTAAGTTATGATTGTAATTACTAGAAATTTCCCGCTTCATTTAGTAATCGTCTATTTTCATTTAATTTGATTAAAATCAATGTGGTGTACATACTGTATTCTGACGTGTAGTCAGATTTTAAAGTATATAACTCCGAGTGTCGTTATGTGGCGCACAAACATTTTACCTTCCTTCAAAAGCTGCACACAGCTGATATTTTATGCGCACACAGCCTACAGAAAATTAGAGGGAACATTGCATAGGAGTATCCTTCCATCCCCTTTACCATTTTGGTGACTTTTCTAAATTCTACTGTATTCTTTTTTAAGATATGGTGATCAGAACTGTACACAATATTCAAGGTGCAGTCGCACCATGGAATGGATACAGAGGTATTATGACTTGAGTTTTTACTTTTTTTTTTTGTCAAGGACTGAAGTCCTGAGATCATGGACTTGAGATGCAGCGAGAGTTTCCCATGAACTGGATGACAGCTCTCACCAAAACTATAGTTTGGACTAACACAGTTCTCAAGCTCAATAAAAAAAAGGAGGTACAATAAGAAGAGCACAAAACAGATATTCCTTGGAGAAAGAAGAATTTCCAAGCACTTCTTGACAAACTACCCATACATGTTACATCTTACAAACTCCAGGAGGCGGGCTCTCTTTGGCAAGTACTATGCCGAGCATTAGCAGTAAATTGGAGAGACTGAGATCATACTCCACATACCTGGGCTTAGAAATGAGGTCCATGACTGTTATGGTATACGCAAAACGAACCCATTCAGAGAAACTGCCAATGGAGAGACTATCCTGTTATCCCTCACCTATCTCAGCAATAATGTGCTTTGGTTTGTAAACCAAAGGTCCTCGGACATTCTAATAAAATGGGGAAGAGGTAAATATGGTTTCCTCAGACCTCCAAGACAAAAAGCTCAAAAGGCCAAATATCTATCTGCACCCAAATGACTAACCTGCCTATCGCCACCAGAACTCTATTCAGAGACCTAGCTCTAGTAAATAACCGGTTGGCCAATAAAAAATGTCCTATAATTCATGATGCCATCAGCAAATTCCACCTAGACATCTTGGGAATAACTGAGACCTGGCTAACAAAACTGGGGGAGTCCCACCAAGTGAACTATGCTCAACAGGATTCACCATCCAGCAGCAACCAGGGAAGCAGGGTACGAGGGGCAGCAGTCCTGGCCAGAGAAACAATCATACAGTCACCATCCCCCTCCTGAATAAGTCAAAATGTCTCTTAATCCAGACAGGAAATGAGGATCCAATTTGACTACTCATGATCTATCAAACAGAGCTTCTGCATTTGGCTACAGAGGTAACTGAACTTCACTAGGCTAAATGATCACATATTGAAAACTCAGACACCATCACCAACAGTTTCCTTGACACAATGGCAGCATTAGGATTCAAAGAGATTATCAAATCTCCAACCCATGAAAATGGACATATGCTAGACTTGGTGTTCTGCAAAGGGGCAGAAATCCTGGAACAGGAGGCTGGTGGCATCAAGATATCACTCATCATGGACAGATCATTTTCTGATTAAATGTTTTATAAAAGGACACCTTTAAAAAGGACACTAAAAGTTTGGAAAGAAGGTAGAGACATGAGAAATCTGACTATTAAGTGTTTCTTAGAGGCCCTCTCCTACCCCTATGTGGATGAAAAGAGGACTACAGTATCTGAACAGGTCAATATCTCAAATATACACATAGCAATGGCCTTAGAAAAGATGATCCCCGCTAAAGAAGATCTTATGTCCTTCACATAAATGCTCCCCCTTGGTTTTCCCCAGATCTAAGAGGTTTTTAAGTATCAATGACAAACGGGAAAGGAAAAGGCATAGATCTTACCTGGACAACGACAGGTTCGACTGCAGAGAACACATGACAATATACAGCCAAGCTTCAACAGCTGGCAAGAAACAATAGAACTGCCATAGCATTGAGCAGGCTGCAAATTCAACCAAGCAACTATTCAAAACAGTAAGCAGTCTACTGCTCCCACAACAAAATGAGCCTCTCCAGTCAAAAATGACAAATGAAGATTTTGCAGCATACTTTGCCAGAAAAATTAAGGGCCTACATACAGTTAGAGCCTACCATCAGCTAAAGCAGAGAACACTTCCTTGTCATCACCATGCACAGTTATCTGGGCTTCATTCAACCAGTTAACAGAGGCTCTTGAAAAAAAATCTTGAAAAGTCTATAGCCAACATACTGCCCCCTTTGACCTGTGCTCAGCAGAGGCCTCATTGAAGGGGCTACGGAAATTGTGAACTATTCTTTTATGGAAGGGCAACTGCCAACAGAACTTAAAAAAGGGCTGCATTGTGCCCCATCCTGAAAAAATTCCCTTGACAAGGACAAGTCTGAAAACTGCCAACATGATCAATATATAGCCTGCACTGGAGAGGAGGGTAAGGAAGGAGAAGCCAGAGAGAGACCGAGAGATAGAGAGAGGCAGAAGAGAGACATGGAGACCTGTAGCTTACATGCTCCGGTGGCTCCCGGCTGGGGGGGTGGGGGGGGAAGGAACCTGGGGATCCCAGGTATTTTAACCCCGAGATCTGCCAAACCTGTGGACACAGGCAGGCATCCCTTTTCTGAGAACACTTACAGAATAATCTGCTTTCAACTCAACAGCTGGCTAAAGGAAAACTGGCAAGATTGATGTCAATCTAGCTTCAGACCTGCGTATGGAACAGTGACAGTTCTTATAGCCTGCTTGATGATCTCCATAGAAACCGTGACAGGGCATCCACCTTTATTCTAGTGCTGCTCGATTTCTCAGCCGCCTTAGACACCGTGGATCATAATATCATGCTTGAATGACTGGCAGAAACAGGCACCAATGGTACATGATTTGCATGCTTCAAATCCTATCTGTCAGACAGCCAGCCAGCAATCAGTTCTCTTAAACAGTTCACAGCATCATTATCTTGGGCACTGAACTGCAGGGTAATATCATCTATCTTATTTAGATATCTACCTCAAGCCTCTAGCTGAGCTGTTTCGGGTGATAGAGACAACATTCTGTATTTACGCCAATGATGTATTCATACCTATTGAATCAGATCTACCCACAGCTTTGAGCAAATTGACTGCCTGTCTAAAAGCAACTCCAGAATAGACAAAGAACAATAAACTGCTAGAAGTCAAGTAAAGCAGAGATTATGTGGCTTCCTAATGAAGGCAGGCAGTTGCCAGGCATCAAAATCCCTTTTGGTAACTATGAACACCCCCTAAAATCACAAGTCAGGAATCTTGGACTACTGCTGGACTTACTTTTAGCCCACAAATTCAGCCAGCATTTAAAAACTGCTTTCATTATTACCTGCGGCAATTATGAAATTTCTCTTCATATATCAAGGAGTCTGATCACAGTGGCCCATGGTATACAGATACTCAAACGTTAAAATATCCTACCATTGTTAATAAGAGGTGAAGAGAAACGCAGCAGGAGCGAAAGGAATATGGGATAAATTATTCGACCTCTTATTAACAATGGTAGGATATTTAACGTTTGAGTATCTGTATACCATTTTAAGCTACCTTATATGAATGAATATTGGCTGTTATGCTCATATGCTCCATATCAATACTATATTATTATATGTTATGTTTATCTGCAATCCCTTCTTTTATTGTTTTACTGTTTTTATGTATTTGACATTTTTAAGTGTCATTTTTTATTATTTATCATTTGATTATGAGTAGTTTTATTATTCATTGGGTTCCAGATGCCTCTATTGTCCTTTCATTTTATTTCTTTTAACTATTTATGATATTTATAATTTTATTGTGCTTACATATGAATTCATAATCTAGTCATCTGTTCTTGTATATGGTTTTAATATTATGTTTTTATTTCTATGTTTTTATGTTTTAGTGTTTAGCCTGATCAACCCCTGACGAAGTTACGAAACACGGCCTGTGTCGGGTTGGCTATTTAATTAGATTGAATAAAGTGGTTTTCCACCTTATCACGTTTTTGGACTGTGTGCTCGACAGATACGTGAGTTTTTGCCTACCTTGTGGTACATACACATACATATACATACACACACACTCACTCACTCAATCTAGTTACTCCAGCCATGGTATTTTCAACAAAATCATATGGATGCAAACGTTTGAGTGTGAAAAAGATAGACAGGAAAAAAACACCTGATGCCTGTGAATTATGGTGCTGGCAACGAATACATGGACCGCCCGAAGAACAAACCAATCAGTGCTAGGAGAAAATCAAACCTAAGCTTTCCTTAGAAGTTCAGATGACAAGACTTTGACTCTCCTCCTTTGGACATATCATGTGAAGAGAGAGACAGTGAGAGAAAGACATAATGCTTGTCAAGGTAGAAGGGAGTTTATAGGGGAGTTTACAGAGTCTGGACTTGGAAGCCGCACCTGCCGACCAATTGCAGAGCCACAGAAACTGCCTTGCAACAATGACAGAGGCCATTGTCTTGGAGGAGACCTGAGACCTGTACCAAATCATAGAAAGCGTTCACCAAGCATGTAGCAGCTGACTCAAGGCAAACCACTTCCGAGCCTCCCTGCCCCTCCTGATCAGGAAAAGGCAAGCCTTGGAGCCAGCGAATAGAGGCTCTGGAAACACAAGACCCACATAAGACCCTGCAGCCTCAAGGCACTAGTATCCAAGGCCTGTTTAAGGAGGGACTCCAGCTTGCGATCCCAGAGAACCTTAAAGGCCCCTATGCCTTCCAGTGGGATGGCGGTCTTTTTCATGACCACTGAGACCAGCGCATCTACTACCTTAGGCATCTTGAGGTGGTCACTCTTCTCCTGCGGAATAGGGTACAGCCAGCCCATCGCTCTGCCCCCAGGCATTCCCATTCAGACTCAATAATTTTCTTGATTACCCTATGAACTGGAAAACACACCTGTGCTCACCTGAACCCTGCAGTAAGGGATCCTCTAGTGGCTGATCCTGAGCCCCTGTCGGCTGGATAATGTTCAATACCGCCAGGGATTGAGAAATGAAGGCAGTCAGTCCCTCCCTATGGAACACTCTGAAGACATTGGATCCTCCCCCAGAGGGATTTCCCCATCCTCTAATTCCGCTGGACCCCAGTTGCCCCAGAGATCCAATGCCCCTCGCCTAGCTCCTCCGAAGCTTGCGAAGGTGGGGAGTCGTGAGCCAGCCAAGCCTCATGCTCCCTTCTACCTTGCTTAGCTAGTGGGGGTCCCCCAAGCAGCTCCTCTTCCAGCAGCATTCCTGAGGCCAGAGAAATTCAACTTTTAAACCTTGCCAGACAAGACGGCTTGGCAGCCAGCCGCCTCCCCTGAAAACAGCCCCATAACTGTCAGATCTACAATATATAGCCTGCACCGGAGAGGAGGGTGAGGAAGGAGAAGCCAGAGAGAGACAGGGAGATAGAGAGGCAGAAGAGAGAAATGGAGACCTGTAGCTTACATGCTCCGGTGGCTCCTGGCTGGGGGGGGGGGGGGGGGGGGGGACCTGGGGCTCCCAGCTATTTTAACCCTGAGATCTGCAAAACCTGTGGACAACAGGCAGGCACCTCTGCAGGTCCTGCAGCCCTGCTAGCCCTCACTTTGCCCAATTACCATGGGAGGACAAGGACCCCAGTCTCTGGCTAACTTAGTTTTATCTTCCTTAATTAATCTTTTTTTTTTTTTTTACTGGTGAGGAGTCGTTGCCTAATATTCATGCCTCAAGGACAGTCCAATGCCCAAGAGTTCTTCCTTCAGCTGCTGAGGACTGAAAGACTGGTTCCAGGAGCAGAAGGAGGAGCTCTTGTAGTGACACCAGAATTCAGACATGCTCAGTCCTCAGCTGCTGAAAGAGGGCTACAACCCATGCGCAGGTGGACTGGCCTGGAAGTACGATTAGGAATTGCTGATTATGCTGACTTGGGGTCATCTTGCTATTGTTATGCTGCTACTATAAATGTAAGCTATTTATGTCAGGGGAACTGCTGTATACCGCCTTGGGTTAATCTCTTCATAAATAAATAGGCAAGCGTAGCACAGGGTACAGTCTGGGCAGAGCACTGGTGGAATTTTCATGTATGCACATACATTATAAAATACCGTGTATGTGCATAAAGAATTTGCAAAGCTTTACACCTCCTCACACCTACATTCAAAGCACAAACTCTGCCACATACGTTAATATTTTATAGACAAGTAGGAGCCTACCCAAGGTACCCTATCATAAAACTGCTCTCTATATATGTGGGTCTACCGATTAAATCTCACCATCTCATGTAAAGTAACATTGCTTAGTATATTATTTATTTAGCAATGTTTATATACTGCTTTTCACCAGGTCAAAGCAGCATACATTCAGGTACAGTATATAGTTCCCTTGTCCCTGAAGGGCTCACCATCTGTCTTTTTGTACATGAGACAACGGAAGGTTAAGTGGCTTGCCCAAGACCACAAGGAACACCTGTGGGACTAGAAACCCCAGTCCCACCAGCCTGAGATTGCTATCCTCCAGCAGGATTTGAACTCCTGGCCCTCTAGCCTGAGGCAACTTGCCCCAACCACTAGGCCACTCTGCCCTGTAACTATTATGGTCTTCCAGTTTCTGTTAACTGCAATTTTCCCATAAATCTATATGCATGGTCTAGCTGTATACAGATGCTGTTGGACATTTATCAAGTTTTGTTTAACTACAGCCATCATAAAACGGAGCTTTAATGGCCACACCAGTTACTTCATCTAAGCTTTCAAGATGCACTCAGGATCTATGCATATAAGGAGTTACGCAGGAAGACTCGCTAAATCTGTTTAATGGTAGATAGGGCCGGATGTACCAAAGAAGTGCACTTCACTGAAAGGCCCACAAGCTGGTGGTGGCTCCCACTACCTCTCTGTGATTATGGGGAGGGATGTTGGACTGGTCACTGGCAGATGCGACTGAAGAGGCTGCTTCCATGCATGCCAGTAATGGACTGACAGGAAGAAGTGTACAGCATGCACATAGTACTAAGGTGGCAGTCTAATGGGTGTGCACTCCTGCTGCAAGAGCTGACAATGCCAGTACTTCCCCTTCCCCCTCTCCCATGTCCATGGAAGAATCAAAGCACACCACTCTGCAGTCTGACCATACAGAAGATGTTGAGAAAAGAACCACATGGCAAAAGGAACACTATCATGCAGTATTGGGGCAAGGGACAGGAGTCTCTTTGGCGTGTACTGGTCAGCAATGTACTCTGTCCATGGCCCTACACAGGAAGAATTTTTGCAACTCTCCTCAAGCCCCTTTGGATCCAAAGTGGCTGCTGTTTAAAAATTAGTTTAGAACACTGTACTAAAGGTTTACCTTCCATGTGCATCCATGGGTAAAAAGCTTTGCCGAGCATATGGGCAGGGGCAGTGCAAGGGTACTTAGCACCCTGGGCAGTATTCCCCCAGAATGTTTTGATTGTGCATGCCGTCCAGCTGATTTTATTGACTGCCCAGCTGCTATTTATTACACAGAGATTTTTACTTTGTTACACAAGGTATCAAATCGATACACACTGAATTGTGCAATTAATGTTTGCTCTGACTTATTTTAAATGTCTATGTATTTGCAGGGATAGAGGGACTGCATTTATAAACAGCAGAAAAGTTTATAATACTGCGCAGTACTCACCCACTCCCATCCAGCTACTCCTTCATGCCACCTGGCTGACAAAACTTTCTAGTGAGAATCTGCTGGGCAAACTTTCAGCCTTATGACCTTCTCTGAGATTTCAATAATTAAACTCAACAATCATCCCACCCCTCTCACAACTATCCTGTAAAAAAATGCATAATTGGGCATCATACCTTTTAATATTAAGCTTTGCTTTGCTGTGTGTGCACAGATTTACTCTCTCTACAGGTAAAAACAAATATTCCTGATTCTTTTTGTTAGTGGAAAGCTTCAGACCTATCATTTAGCTTTGACTGCTCTGCTCTTTCCCACCTCGTAGAAGCTGCTTCCCTAGGCAACTGCCTAGTCTTGCCTAACGATTGTGGCAGTCTTACATATGGGATGTTACTGAGGATTTGAAGCTTTTGAATCAGTCAGGACGCTAGACTTTAAATACTCCAAAACGTTGTAACACAATGTGTGATTCTTGGCAACCCAGCTCCTTGGTTTTATTGGCAAGGTGCAACCGGAAGTAGATTATTAGGTCTTTCTACTACACAGTGAGTTTACAGCCCCTGGTATTCCATGGTAGTTTTCCAATCACCTACCTATGAGCCATAGCCAACCTTGCATAGCTTCAGAGATCAGCCAAGAGCAGGTTCATTCAGGAAAGCTAAAGTTACAAGGGTGCAAAAGCATCAAGATTTTTCCCCACAGATTTCCAATGTGGCCCAAGCAATAAGGCTGGAATTTATTTCAATGGCATAACTACAGGTGGGCCTGGAATATCTCAAGCAACTTCTGTTGCTGTATACCTACTTCCCCTTATGTTAACCCCTCTCCCGACACAAATTTTGTGGTCTGGCTATGCTACCGAGTTAAGTTATATAACAAAGGCCCATAGCGAGTCCATATCAGTAGTGATTGTCTACCAAATCTTTGACCCAGAACCTTTTTTGAACTTGCTTCCTTTTTCACTGCAGCTAGAATGGAAGATGGAAAGTGAGGCGCGCGCCCCCCCATAACATTTTCTTCTACTGACTAAGAAAATTGCTATTGCTCCTGTTTAATACTTCAAAAATACGTTACAAATTTCTAGCATAGTTGATTAGGAAGATCGCATGTGTTTTAAACCCGAAAGCGTTTCTATTGCTCAATTAAACTAAACTACCAGCGTATTCCAGAGCCTGCTCTCACTTCACGGCCGGTACATAACTTAAGAAGATAGCCCGAGCATTTAAAACAGGAACTGCTACATAACTGTAAATGACTGCGAGAAAGAAACGGACCCTCTTCTGGGGGTATGCCGGGTACCCGTGACCTGAAATAGCCACTGTCAGAGACAAGATGCTAGGCTCGATGGACCTTGGTCCGACTCTGCATGGCTTTTCTTAGGTTACATTGGGTAACAAATGAATAGTTAACCCTTGACTCCAACGCCGTTGTTCTACTATGACGCCGCATCTTCGTCATACAAGCCTAAATTCTACAATTTAGCTCAGCTCCTCTCCCTCCTTCTAGGCTCCTGTTGCTCTCTTGCTAGTTACTTTCCTCCTGCCCCCATTATTCCCACATCCCCTCGCCTCACACGAACCATGTTGTTGATAAGAGCCGTCGAAGTACAAAGCATTCAGAGGGCCAGACGGAAGGCTATACCCCAGGTCCCCCCGCACCGGAACGCTTCACGTTTACCCCAGTTCCCCTCCCTTCCCTTCCTTCCTTTTCCGTCTAACCCGTACGACAGCTGTCACGGGCTTTGCACGGCTAAACGAAAGTTCAAGAGCAGCGACTACCTGATACTCGGACAGGAGGTCCTTGGACAGCTGGCTGCTGGTGCCCCCCATTACCTCAGCCTAGCAAAGAAACTTTCAGCCCCGGCCTGTAAACGAAGTTAAAGTTCCGCACGCAACTTTCCGCCCTCCGTCAGCGACGTCACCGTCTCCCCGGCAACGCACTGCCCAACCAACAGGTGTCGTTTGCATATCTGGGAAGAACTGTTACAAAACCCATTTTTAAGGCAGGTAGTAATGGGCATATCAGTTTTAATCCCTCAACTTCTCCAAAAGTGCACAGCATACGGGCCAGGCCAAATGATTATTAGTAGTAGTTGTAGATGCTATAACTAACTCCCGTCAAGCAAGATAAATAACAAACCAGGAAACACTAGGATGTGCAATAGACAATGATACGGACAGTTCTGCCGGTCTAGTGCGCAAGGTACGATTAACTGTTGCAGTAACGGGCATTAGTAAACTCGGCGCCATCTAGTGAGGCTACCGAGAGACCTTGTGTCGCTTGACAGGTTCTCGGATTCAGCTAGTTTACCGGCATGACAAGTGGACACGTGATTCCAAAGGAAAACTGGTATTGGCTGTGGTGCCGGCTGACGAAGACGGAAGTTGCGGTTCTTTACTCCCGGCTTTGAAATTAATGGCTGAGAGATTTTTCTATTGGTCTTCAGCAGCTAGAGGCGGAATGATAAGCGTCTGCACACGCGAGAAAGTCGGGATTTGTCCTGTACAGGTTAGAAATAGATTTCTTTCTGTTCTCTGCGGTCTCATTCGCTCCCTCAAATACACCATGTGCTGACTGGTATGCAGGATTTACGTAAGGTAAGTAGGTTGCTAAACTAGGCTTACAAATCTTACCTGCTCGTGCTGTTTGACCGATATCTGGACCATGGTTGATAAAATGTCGGAGAATATCCGCACACTGGTGAGCCGACATGTGGTGGGATAATTCTATAAAGGGCGACTGGATTAATGTGCGTTTTAATGCATGTTAATTTTGCCTAGTTAACAGCATAAGTGCCTGCTTACGCACTCAAATAAAGCTGCAGTCTAGAACTGGTGTAAATGACCATGCCAGTCTTGCGCATGTTTAATCTCATACTTTTATTTTATATTTATGCATTTTACAATATATCACAGTAGAAATCTCTACTTAAAGAAAACATGGGAACAATATATACCTGATACAATCCACAAATTTATATTAGTCAGGAAAAGAGAACAGAAAACAAAATACACCAGTCCTAAACCCTAGCCTACTACAGGGGAATCTATAAAGAGGAAAAAAAGACCTTATTATAATACATGTGGAAAAAAGGAGCCCTAACACAGCCAGTCCTTTAACCTGAGGCAGGATTAGACATCACCTCAGCAGTATCAGAGACGGGTGAACATTCAGAAATGAAGCAAGCTGAGAGGGGTACACAAACACATAAATATACAACTGAAATTTAGCAAAACAAAATACAATGTAACCTATCCACCTTCATATAATTTTGTAATTTTTTTGGTGATTTGTGTTTACTGAAATTTTAACAATGCACTTACATGGATACTTGAGGGAAAAAAAACAGCGCCCTGTTGAGAGACCCCGGGGCAAAGAAGGAGAAACTCCTTCCGTCGCCTCCGAGCCTCAAGAGCCAGGTCAGGAAAAGCCCTGACCTGCAACCCCTGAAATCCAATACTGCGCTTCCTAAAAAAACATACGCAAAAACCAATCCCTATCAGACAAAAGAGCAAATTGAACTAAACAAGTTGCAGGCACAATTTCATCTGTGGTCTCCAAAATTGCTGATACATCCAGCTCCTCACTTCCCCGAGGTACCAGCGACCCACCCCACCCCAACAATTGGGGGGGGGGGGTCACTTACCTTGTGAAAGAGAGTATATTTTTGTAACGGGCGGGTGAGACTTCACAGGAACTCCTAATACTTCTAGCAAATACTTCTTAAACATCTCCTTAGGTGGTACAAAAGACAATTTAGGAAAGTTAATAAGACGGAGATTAGATAACCACCAGGCATTTTCCAATTGTTCTATCTTCATTCTCAAGAAAGTGTTATCTTTAATTGTAGCCTCTTTATTACTATCTATACTTGCCAACTTCCCAGATAATTCATTATTAAGTGCTTGCAAACTAGAAATGTCCTCAGAATTCTTAACACATTCAGATTGCATAGACTGAAGCTGCATCTTCATGGACTGAACTTGAGGCAACAACGCTTCCGCAAGCTGTTTAATAGCACACCAGATAGTCAAGGGTTACCTGGTCCGGCAGCATCAGAAACGAATCCAGAGTAACACCACCAATCCTTCCATGTGGCTCACCCATCTCAGCGTGTTCAACCTCCAAAGTGACGCTGCTGATGTCCGCTGCCACAGTTGCACTCCCACCGGCTTGCTGGTCCTGTAGGGCCTGCTACTTCCGGGTACCAGCCTGCCTGGATCGCACAGTTCAACAGCACTCTGGCTGCCAACCAATCCCCTGGGCTCTGGACGCACGGTGGGGTCGAAGTGCTTCCCTTGGCATCACACCTCTGGAGGAGTCGGGTCTGCTCCCGAAGAGGATGCCAAGCTAACCCACTCTGGCATCCCCAAAACCGGGACAATGCTCTCTCCACGCACGATGGGTTGCTGCTGCACAGATAAAACAAGAAAGTGGTCCAACGGACCCGCAAGAGGTAAACTTGAGGCAGGGGCGCAGCTAGCCAGGAGAGGCTTGGCCACCTTCCCCTTTCTATTCCCCATCAGAAATCATGTCAGCTCATCAAGCAATGGCGCCCGCCATCTTGGATTCCCCCTTCCAAATGTTTGGCCATATACTCTAAAATATGCACGTAAATTGACACTCTGCCCATGTGCATACCTACAATGAAAGTATAAGACCGATCTAGCAGGCTTATTTTAAGAATTACAACTAGCTATCTTATGTATGTAAGAAGTGATTTATGCTTGTAAACTACTAGAATACAGTGATTTATGCACTAAGCAAGTGCATAAATCCAGCTGCCCCTTTATAGAATTACCTCCATATTGTCTACAGGATCTGTATTACTCCAGGATTCCGAGTGGTTCAGCCTGGTGCTACAAAGTTCTAGTTCCCTATGTGTTGCCACAAGGAGGCACTGCAGGAATCTTGGCAGTGGAGAGATTGTATACTGCTACTACTAAGCATTTGTATAGTGCTACAAAGCGTATGCTGTGCTGTACAGAAGACACGTGAGAGGCAGTCCCTGCTCACCAGAGTCTACAAGTTAGTCAAGACAGATAATACAACAATTGGGAACTAGGATATGTCTAGGGGAATGGTAAGGAAACACATAGATGGGGAGCAGGAGACTAAGTGATCAGGATCCAAAAGCAGCCTCAAAGAGGTGAGGTTTTAGCCTAGATTTGAAAAGGGCGCGAGATGGAACCTGACATTCTGACTCAAGTAGTTTGTTCCAGGCATAAGAAGCAACAAGGTGGAAAGATGAAAGCCTGGAGTTGGCAGTGAAAGAGAGAGGCACAGGTAGAAGCAATCTTCCAGAAGAGCAGAGTTCCCGAAGAGGGGTGTAGGGAGAGAGAAAAGAGGAATGTTAGTGAGGAGCAGCCATAGATGTAGGAAAGGGGTGGGCTACGCGGGCCCTACCCTCACCAAAAATCACAGACTGCAAGCAGCAGGCTTCCTGCGGGCATCCCATTCCCCACAGACAAGAAGAAAAGAAGCTGCAATCACAGCAAAGACCTTTCCTGTTTGCCTGCAGATGATCAGATCCCCATGGGCAGAACAGGAAGGGTCTCTGCCCATGGGATGAAACTAGCTTGGGGCTCCCTCAAATAAAAAGACCTTCTACCCCCCTGGGAGCAGTAGAATGAATGCACTTATAGGTCAGTAGGAGAAGTTTGATAGGGAGTCAGTTTGAAAACTTGGCTTCCTCCTAACAGAAGTTAGCCAGTGGCAGCAATATTTCTGCACTAGATGAATTGTGATTACCTATTTGAAATTCATGTTTACATCTTATGAGTTTCATACGCTGTTTTATGCAATTTGTGTTTCAGATCAAGTGCAGCAGGATAAGCAACCAGATTTGGACTGTACTGCATTTCTGAAATGTCAGTACCACTTGATGCTAGACGAGAACCGAGAGAAACTTCTGATTGTTCACCTCAGAGATGGGAAGGCAGAACCCAAGCAAAGACTATGAACAGAGAATTGGACAGAAGCACAGCAAACTATTCAGAGCTTTTGAAGGGATCCTGGGTAGAAGAATTTGTTTATTCCAAAGAAGAGTTTATTCTGCCAGGATGTGAGTGGCGAGGAAGTAAATGGGATAGAGAAGAAAAAAGTCCACTCTCCAGGTTTGACTTGGCTCTCCAGTCCAGTTGGAAAGAGAAGATGAGGAAGGGTTTGTTTCGCTATCCCCTGAGAAAGTTACAGACTCGCATCCTGCCTGGCTCTGTTCAATATGTAGCCCAGCTTAACATCCAAAGAGGCATAGAGAGGAGGAAGCCACAGGACATTCAGAGTGTCCAACAGGAATTTGATCCTCATCAGTTTAACTTCAATAAAATCAAAGAAGAGGAAATCTTGTTCCAAATGAGTAGGGCATCAATAAGAAAAGTGTCAGTTTCCAATGCAGATCATGAAATCCAGGGATCAGAATCAGAGAGGCACTCTTGCCAAAGTCAAGATGAGTTGAAGACCACAGAGGATAGGGGCTGGAAGCCAGGCAGTACTTTGTTGGTGATCAATGTGAGCCCCCTTGAGTTTGGACATACTTTATTTATCCCAGACCCAGCCCTTTGTCTCCCTCAAATTCTGACCAAAGAGCTTATCCAGTTGGGGATTGAATCAGTTCTCCTCAGTGCCCACAAAGGCTTTCGGGTTGGGTTTAACAGCCTAGGAGGTTTTGCGTCTGTTAATCATTTACATCTTCACGGGTTTTACTTGGACCAGGAACTTCTGATTGAATCAGTCCACACTGAACCTTTGTGCCCTGATATAAACTTTCACCTCCTCTCAGATTTCCCAGCTCAAGGGTTCCTGTTTTATTCAGATGGAAGGGACCTTGAAGCAGTCTCCAGAAACATATGCAAAGTCACAGACTACCTTGTGAAGAAAGATATTGCACACAATTTGTTTGTGACTAGGGGGACTTTGCCTGGCGATAAGACTAATCCCAAATCCAGTACCAGAATCCGGATCATCATCTGGGCTCGTAAGTCCTGCTTTGGTGCTAAAGAAGAATCTGCCTTTAACGTGGCACTCTGTGAACTGTCCGGACATCTACCCATCAAAACCATGGAGGATTTTCATAGCCTCACTGAAGCATCTGCAATCACAATTATTCAGGAATACCTCCTACCAGATCTAGAGTTTTCTCAGCTCACATCCCAGTTGATAGCACTTTTAACAATCTAATTTATGAGCCTATGTATAAACACTCCTGCCGCTAAAACCTGACGGGAGAGCCTCCAAGAGCTGCTAATATATCTATTTGTCTTATAGCTTAGTTTAGAGTAACTTGAAATAACAATTTGCTGAAAGATTGTTTGTTTGCTTCTTGAAATGCACACTGAAACAGTTCAGGTAGTTCATCCAGTTTTGGAGGCCAGTTTATATTGTTTTGCTTCATTTTATGTCTGTGGGAAAAACCTTTGCAAATGAGTTTTGAAAGAGACACAGAGGCAGTTCTGTGAAAATATTGCTCCAGTTCTACCCATGTTCTACCCAATATTGCTCCAGTTCTACCCAATGACAATACTGATCTACGACGGAAGGATCCAAGATGGTGTTTGGTGAGGTGTGCTGATCGGCACAGCGTTCGTATGGGGAAGAAGCGGAAGACCAGAGGGGCTAAACAGCTTTCTACTGCCCCCCCAGGTCTCTTCGCCATTACCTGCTGCTGTTGTTGGTCCTTTGGATTCTTACTTTTTCTCCATGTCGAGACAGTTGAGTGGAGGAGAGTGTGGCTCGGCTTTGCAGTTGCTGGAGGTGGAATCCTCATCATCTGCGACGGGCAGTGATCTTTCCTTCCTGGGCTAAGTTCGGGCCTCAATAAGTCCCTCGTCAGGATATCAGCGGCTTGGGGATTCAGGTGGAGGGTGTTGAGTCATTGGACTCCCCCAGAAGGCAGCGCCTGCCCTCGGAGCAAAGTTTGGATGCTGCTGAACCCCCAAGATCAGCATTGGAGGGCAGAGGTCATAGCCGGGATGGCAGAGGGAGGTGACGGTCCTGTGATTGGACTGTCTACATCAACTCCGTTGCCGGGTGGATCATCTGTAGTTGGAGTTGAGTCTTTCCCAGCAGCGTCTTTGGAAGCCCCGGAGGTGGTAATGCTGGAAACTATATGGGCTGCTATTATGCAGCTACGGGAAGAGTTGGTGCTGCGGATGACCAGCCTGGCATTTCAGGCCACTGGTAATGAAGTGGTTATTCAGGAAAATGTGGTAAAAATTTCTAATCTTCAGGCGGTTGTTTCAGATGGCCAAATTTAAAACTTTGACTCTTGAGAATTAGATGGAATGTCTTAAGAAGAGTGTATTACCTAATGAGATTTAAGTTGGAGATGTTGGAAAATACTTCTAGAGCTGTGAATCTTCGTGTGATTAACTTTCCTAGGGTACCATTGATTTCTGCGAGGGACATGTTCCGGACTTATTTGGTGGAGAATTTGTGTATTCCTCCTGAATCCCATCCTCCTATTGCTAAAATGTATTATTTGCCATCTGGGAAAAAAGATGAGGGTTCAGGAGTGGTTATAGGAATATCAAATGTGGATGTTCTAAATGTAACAGCAATGTTGGAATCATCGCAGGAGGAGCAAGTGGTGCCCTCTACTTTATTGATTATGTTGGCATTGCTTTCTGATAAGGAATGGCTTATGAAGTTGTTTTTCAAGAAGCGTCATATGTTATTTAAGGGGTTAACTGTCTGTATGTTTCCAGATCTCTCCAGGGAGACCCAGAAGAGGCGGTGAGATTTTCTCCTTTTACGTTCTGGAGTTCAGCAATTGGGAGGGCTCTTTTTTTCTAAAATTTCCTTGTGTCTGATCAAGTATCAGTCTGATTTCCTTTTATTTTTTTATGAGCCTTCCCAATTGCTGAACTTTATAAATGCCCGACTTTCTGTGGCAGTAGATGCTTCCCCTTCTGCTTCTGTCTGAGCATAATGGGTATCAACTGTTTAGCACACCTTTTTAATTGCCTTTCAGATGTTGTGGTTGTTGTATCCTTCCCTTTTTGGGGGCTAGAGTGGGTTGGGTATTTTGATATTTTTTTTTTTTTACCTTATGTTGTATTGGTGGGACTGTTCAGTTCTATGTGATTTGTTTTCCTTACCCTTCTCAGTTTCTGTTTCAAGATGTACTCTTGATATGTATGTAGAAAGTTTTATAAATATTAAATAAAAAAAAAAAGAAAATGCTGATTTACTTTCATTGATAAATTTTAGTTTAAGTTTTTCAGTGGAAAAACCTGTATTAAAATTTTGATTATAGTTGTCCCAAATTAAGCTAAAACCTTTTAATATCTGCCATAATTCATTACTGCTGATAGGCACCAGTAGCTGAGCAGTAGAGTCAGAAGTCAAACAAAATTTGTTTTGGTTATACTGATTTTAAAGGACATTTCATTGCAGGCTTGTGAAAGAGCCAGGCAGGACCAGATGGAAGAAACCTTTTACATTTTTGTGGTCATGTTTCCATTTACTAATTATTTTTTTATTTAGATTTATTTACTGATGAGATAAAGGTGAAACCAAAACATTTAAGGAGTAGCCTAGTGGTTTAAGCATAGCCTACTACCCAAGAGATCTGGGTTTGATTCCTACTGGTGCTCCTTGGGTCCTTGAGGCAATGGAGGGTTAAGTGACTTGCCCAAGTACAAACTTAGATTGTAAGCCCTCTGGGGACAGGGAAATACCTACGAACCTTGAAATACTTACTTATTGGAAAGACATGAGCTAAATACTAAATTTTTATTTGTTTTGTTTTTAATTTAAGGTGATTCTTTATAATGAACTAACTTATTTTTTTGATTAGCTTTCGGGAGCTGGCACTTCCTCAAGACTGAACAGAATGTGCAAAAAAAAAAAATGACTACCGGAAAATACAAGTGAATCATGAAATACATTCCAGTAAGAGGATGAGGAATAAAATGGAAAGAATGGTATGTTAGTTTTGTAATTTTATTATTAAAATGTTTCCCAAGTCATCTATGGCTCATCAATGTCACCAGAAGGTGACAGACAGGGGACATTTACTACTGTTGGGAACTGGAGGCAAGATCACTCTGTATTGGTGTCATTGTCCATTGGATGTTGAAACTTTGTCATCGTGCAGCACAAGTAGTACAGAGTTATGTGGCTTATTGTTAATTTTACTGCCATTCTTAGTTGATTGCAAGTAACATTACAGGCAAGACACTGCCCCATCTTAGCAGTTGGACCACTGGTAGGATCTCTGCTGGCAGCATCCGTTTCAACTCTTTTTGGGCCAAAAATATACTGAGGGAGCCCCTTTTACTAAAGCGCATTAGGTTTTCATATTTAACATGCATTTAGCTTAAAACCTAATGTATGTTAAGTGCAAAGCCTCCACAGTACTTGTTAAGGGCACAACTAGCATGCCCCGCCCCCCCCCTGGAGTGCTGAACACAATCACAGCAGTTCTAACAGTGCAATCCACAGCTACTGATCACATCCCAGTTCCATTTTCTTTTTAATTTTAAAAATGCTGCTGTGCCACCTCTCTGGCCTGGATCCCGAATGCAGCCCCTGCCACTTCCAATTGTGAACTGTCAGTTTGAATTTTACAAAATTAAAAGAAAATAAATTTCTGACAGTGCTGCCTTGAATGCAGCTGTGGTGCCATGTCTAATATATAGTTTAATTTAAACGTGACCACTGCAGCCCCTTCAGCCACAAATTCTTTATTTTAAAATTTTGTGTTGTGTATATATTTTTTTAAACTCTGCCATGCTGTCTCTCCACTAATGTTGCAAAACATTGCAGCCACCTCAGCCAACACTAGAGCCCAGGTAAATTTATTTATTTATTAATATTTATTTTAATATCTGGTTACACAGACTTCATTTAAAAAGACAGGGACGAGCCTGGGACTAGAAACAAAGAGTTGGGAGATGGGATAAGAGGAGAGGGGTTGAATTGGGGGGAGGGCAGAATACAAGCAGTTTGGGGAAAGCACTGCACACCACCACCACTACCACCACCACCCACATACCTACAGGTGTAGCTTTTAGAGATGGTGCAGTGGTGGGAGATGGAAGAGGAGATGTATGGGGCTACTGCCTTCTGTGGGCTCATTAAGAGCCTGATTTATTAAGGTTTTTTTCCATAGAAAATGTGAACACATTCTTAGTAAATCAGGCTCTTAAACCTAAAAAAGTAGCTACAATGCACCTTTTTGGGGGGTGGGGATGTGTACTGTGACCTGGGCTTTGGTGGCTTGCTCCTAGATGCCAAGAAAATGTGTCAAGGCCTGCCCTAGAGTAGTCGTCTTAGTAATTAATTCCCAAGATATTTCAAGGAATTGAGTCAAGTTTATATTCCCTGGTTGATCTCTTCTTTGGGTCCCTATAAATGTTCCTGCTGAGATGGTAAATGCAGGAAGATATTAGGCCCATGGCTTTAGAAGGAAAAGTCTCCTCAGGCATCTTTAACACTTCACAAAAGTACCTTTGCAACATCTCAACAGGAAGAATTATAGAACATTTAGGAGTTAAGGAACTTCAAGTTGTTGTTCTTCCTAATACGGTTCTCCAGGAAATCCACTTTCCTATTCAGAATCTTTTTCCTTAATCGGAGCAGTATTCATAGATTGAAGAGAATCAAGAGTAGTTTCCGTCCTCTCAAGTTGAGCTGCATGTTGATTCAGGGGCTGATCCTTTTCTGCTGCCTTGAGGTTAACTTGATCCATATCAAATTTGAACTTGCCAGGACTGGAGTCTATATACTTTTTATGGCATCCCAGAGCATTTCCAGTGTTATGGCAGCTGGTCAAATTGCCACAAACTCTGCTGACAAAGGGCTCGTGACTCTCCAAATCAATGCAGGGGAGGAAGGAGCCTCAGGTAAGGCCTCCATCTCCAGGATCTTGCCAGAACAAATCTCCCTGCCAGGCTCCAGACTCACCATGACAACCAGCACAAGTCCTGGAGATGGCAGGGCTGCCTGAACTTCAGGGTTTAAGGACACCCTATTCCCAGTAGCCTCCACAGACAAAGCAGTGGAGAACACCAAAATTGAGGGTGAATACCTGACATTCAGGACTACAAACTGAGCCATAAATGTTTGCGGATTGAAATTGGGCAGCATTAAGAAGCCGGTAAGAAGAAATCAGGTTGAGCGTGACCTGAAAATACCGCCACTCACATGTAAATTCCTAGTAAATTCTGTGATGTGTTGGCATCTGCTCCGACTAGTCATCTAGCCATGGCTTGAAGATTTATTCCTTTTCTCTGAGGCAGCATTTTGATACTTTATGCTGTAGGGATTCTCTTTATACATTTCCATTCTGAAGCCTTCGAAAGTTGCTTTGGATACAGATAATTAAAGATAATGATGCCTTATCAAATGTACAGTGTTGAATTTCCAGGCCATCTACTGTAAATTTTTTACTGTTTTTCTAGAACTAAACTGCATTTCCCATAAACATATGAACACAATAATCCTTTACAAATGAAATGTTAGAGTATTTGGCATAAAAATGCAAGCAGTTCTTTTTCATGTAGCTATTCGTACACCTAGTGTGGAGTCATTAGAACTAAAGAAGAGACTGATGTGCTCTTGGTTGTTCATGTACCTTACAGCCCCTGAACGGTTGTTATAATGATCCAGTAAAAGAGATGAAAGCCTGCAAGTGCGTCATTATTTCCTGAACATGTCATCCAAGTCTCCAGAATGACACAAATAACTAACATATGAGCCTGTCAAAAATGACAAGGCAGATACATACATGCAATAATTCTTCTGACCTCCTCTGCCCACTTTTCTCAGCTGAATGTATGTGCTGTTTTATAGCCTGTGTATTTTTCTTGTGTAGACCAGGAACTGAATCTTTTAGACTGTAGAAATGTATAAGGGTGTGAAAACTTTTAGATGACTATGTAAGTGGCATTTTAGAAAGAATGACCAGGTTCAATCTTGGATGTCCAAGGCAAAATAGCCTGCTGTGTGCAAGGTCAAGGCTGATTTTACAAACATCTGTGTACGTTCATAGGGGGGCTACCTAGGCATCCAGGCAATGATATTCCAGACAGGGGCTGCATCTTTGCCTGCCACACTGCAGGCTTAGATGTTCTGCAGTGTTGCAACCACCCATGTACCCCCACTTCTTATCCAAAGTCTTTACGATTGTGGATGGTACTGGGGATAGTATGGGATCATCTTCTCTACATCCCATGAATGTTTTTCTGGCATAACGAGCCCTTCCCTGATGCCTGTCAAGCCCTGGAACAGGTTTAGACTTCGACAAGGGTGGGGACATTTCTAAAATCAGTTGCAGAGATCCATGTGCTTGGGAACACCTCGGCCACCTCTCCACCATGCCCCCATTCCAACATAGTTGTCCTTGTGCCAGAGATGTCTCTAAAACAGCTCCAGGGATTTCTTCCAGATTTGGACATCTATGTGCCCATTTTTGAATATCCAAAGCATGACTAGAGCTTCTAAAATAACCCCTTGTATCTCCTATTTCAAATCTTCCTTTGCTTGCCCAATTAACATTCTTACAATGGTCAACTATTTGCCATTCTTGACCCTACATATTATGGCTTTCTTTAAAGAGTCATTATCACTGAGAACTTGCTGATTTCTACCTTGGATTTGTAAAACAACAAAAAAAAAAAGCAGGGTTGGCCTAAGGGTATATGCTGCCCTAGGCAACCTTCAGTTCTGGACTGTCACCCCCTCCACCATAGCTCAGGTCTTACTCCCCCCCCTTCCCCCCCAATACTCTAGTACCTCCCTTTCTTTTCTTTTTTTTTTTGTTGCCAAGTCAGTGCTGGCTCTAATGACCCAGCTGCCTCTGGGTTTTTTTTGGCAATGTATCACTGGAAGTAGATTGCCAGGCCTTTTCTTCCGAGGCAATGGAGGGTAAAGTGACTTGCCAAAGGTGTGCCACTCTGAATCGAATCCTTGATCTTTTGGGTACTAGGCAGTTGCTCTAACCACTAGGCTACTCCCACTTCCTTTCCCTACTATCCCTCGTTAGTCTAACATTTTCCTCCCAAGCAATGTTCCCTCTAATTTTCTGTAGGCTGTGTGCGCATAAAATATCAGCTGTGTGCAGCTTTTGAAGGAAGGTTAAATTTTTGTGCGCCACATAACGACACTCGGAGTTATATACTTTAAAATTTGACTACACGTCAGAATACAGTATGTACACTGATTTTAATCAAATTAAATGAAAATAGACGATTACTAAATGAAGTGGGAAATTTCTAGTAATTACAATCATAACTTTTAAATTTTAAGACGTCTGTGTTGTTTTCTATCAGAATCAGAGCTGTAATTTTTGTGCGCTCTGTTGTAAAGTATGTGCGCTCGCTCGGCGAGGTGTGTGTGCGTGCACACGCGCACAGCTTAGAGGGAACAGTGCTCCCAAGTGTTCAGTATCTCCTCTTCCCTCCCCCCTCACCCATGTGTGCAATCAACCTTTCCTTTCCCTACCCTCCTGCACAACCTTATACATGTTTTACAAGAGACTGAGCCAGAGCCAGCCCATTTCCTAGGCAGTTGCCTAGGCCATCAGATATTGGTGGGTGGCACTTGTTGGCACCCAGAGCAGGCCATGTGCTTTGGCACACATGGCCTGCCACTTCTGACACTCCTCTGACAGGAAGTTGTGTCTGAGGGGGTCAGAAGTGGCAGGTCATGTGGGCACAACACTGTTGCTTTTACACTGGCGCTGAGCTTAGTTGCCCACCTCATCTCAAGATGGAAGCCATGGTAGGGATGGCACAGCTGGGACTTCTGGCTGGGGTGGCAGAAACCCTTGAGTCAGTCCTAGGCTAAGCATTTGGTAAAGCCTTTTGTAAAATATGGGCGTAACAGAGCGTGTTCTGACCTGGGTGCCGTGATTCTCCCTCAAGATCATATGCAAAATGATGCCTCCACTGAGTGTGATCAACTACTATGCAAAATATATACACATGTATAACTGTGATGGATGGTTTTATTAATGCCCATTTGCAAGGATCCAGCACTATTTTACCTCTAGAAATGCTTTTGAAAATTTTCTTCCCTAGGTCCTGTAAAGTCAATGCAAATATGTTTGTTTAATACGACTAACAGAATGCCTGACACACCGCTATAGCACTTTTATTATGCAGAGATATGGTAGCATCTATACACTATTATCACATGTTATTTTATGTAAATTTTCATCAAGTAGGAGGAAATGATTACTGGTGCGTTGAGAACGTTTTGGAAAATATAAATAAAACAAGAAACAAACAAAGATTCCAATCCTCCTCTTCCACCGAGACATCTTGTGTCCTGGAGGCCTGGGGCAAAGCACAGTTACTTACCTGTAACAGGTGATCTCTGGGAACAGCAGGAATAAGTCTTCACATATGGGTATCGTCGGTACCGATGGAGCCTGCGCGGGAATGCTCCCCAGCGTCCAGTAAGAAAGCTTTTGGGACCATCCCACAGTGCCTGCGCGCTGCCTTCCCGCCTTTCCTAACCGCCTCTCTCCAGTTTGAGTTTTAAAGCTGAGACAAAGAGAGAGAGAGAGAGGGGAAAGGAAAGACAGAGAGATACAACTCCTAGGGGAGGTGGGTGGGTTGTGAAGACTTATTCCTGCTGTTCCCAGAGATCACCTGTTACAGGTAAGTAACTGTGCTATCTCCAGGAACAAGCAGGAATGAGTCTTCACATATGGGGACTCCCCAGCTGGAGATGCCAGGGAGATCTCCAAAGTTGTGAGTCCCTGAGAAGGGCTCTACCTCACCCCATGGATCTCGGGCATCCAACCAGGGATGGGGGGTAGGAGTTGATTAGGTATGGAACAGGTGTTTGAGAACAGCCTGACCAAACAAGGCGTCCCGGCGGGAGTCCTTGTCCAAGCAGTAATGGGCTGTAAAGGTATGAACCGAGGCCCAAGTGGCCGCTCGACAGATTTGGTTGATGGACACAGAGTTTAGATGAGCCATAGAGGCTGCCATGGCCCTCACATTGTGAGCTGTGACATGGCCCTCCGGAGAAAGGTTCTTACTCTGGTAGGCGAAGGAAATACACTGAGCAATCCAATTGGACAGAGTCCTCTTAGAGACTGGAAGTCCTAAGTGAGAGGGATCAAAAGCAACAAAGAGTAGAGAAGACTTTCTATGTTGCTGTGTCCTTTGTAAGTAGAAAGCAAGTGCCCTCTTACAATCCAGGGTATGAAGATTCCTCTCTGCACTTGATGCATGAGGTCCTGGAAAAAAGACAGGTAAATACACCTCCTGGTTCAGATGAAAAGGTGAGACCACTTTAGGCATAAAGTGTGGATTAGTCCTGAGGACTACCTTGTCATGATGGAACCTTGTATAAGGAGGATTAGCCACCAAGGCTTGCAGCTCACTAATACGGCGAGTTGAGGTGACTGCAATGAGGAAAAATAACCTTCCAGGGAAGGAATTTCAAGGAGGTAGTGGCTAAGGGTGGCTTCATAAGTTGGCCAAGAACCAAATTCAAATCCCATGCCACTGGAGGTGGTCTAATGGGAGGTTTAGTTAAAAGAAGGCCTCTCATGAATCTTGCAATAAGAGGATGAGAGGAAATAGCATGTCCATTGAGAGGCTTAAGGTATGCTGCAATAGCAGTCAAATGGACTCTTACTGAATTTGTTTTAAGGCCTGCATGGGATAAATGCAGTAAATACTCTAGTAAAGAATTCAGAGGTATTGCAAGAGGGTTAAGACCCTTCTCTGCACACCAAATGGTAAACCTTTTCCATTTAAAAGCATAGGAACGTCTAGTGGAAGGCTTTCTGGAAGCATGAAGGATATCCTTCACTTGCTGAGACAGATGCCAATCTTGAAGGTCTAGGCCTTCAGCAACCAGGCTCTGAGATGAAGAGATTGGGGATTTGGGTGCCATAATGTTCCCTCCTCCTGGGACAGGAGGTCTGGAGCAGATCCCAAGTCCAGGGAGGGAGCTTGAGAGAGATGAAGAAGTAGAGGGTACCACACTTGGCGTGGCCAACGTGGAGCTATGAGGATCATAGACCCCTTGTCTCTCTGAAGCTTGAACAGTGTCTTGGAAATTAGGGGAATGGGTGGAAAGGCATAGAGGAAGTCTTGCCCCCAGTGGAGGAGGAAGGCATCCCTGGCCTGAACTCCCTGACACGGAATCCTGGAACAGAACCGGGGAAGTTTAGCATTCCACGGACTTGCAAACAGGTCTAGGTCTGGGGTTCCCCAAATTCGAAAGATCCTGGCTATCTGGTCCCCATGGAGGGACCATTCGTGTGGAATCAGAACTCGACTGAGTCTGTCTGCCCAAGAGTTTTGAACCCCTGGAAGATACACTGTCATGAGATGAATCTGATGCTCTCTGGCGAAGGCCCACAATCGCAAAGCTTCGTTGCAAAGTGACAGAGAGCCAGTCCCGGCCTGCTTGTTCACATAGAACATGGCTACTTGGTTGTCCGTATGGATGAGGACTGTCTTGTAGCTGAGCAGGGTGTGGAAGACTCTGAGAGCTAGAAGAATTGCTCTGAACTCTAAGAGGTTGATATGTAGAGATGTCTCCTGTGGAGACCAGATGCTCTGGGTGGAGAGATCTTGTAGATGAGCTCCCCAAACCTTTGGGGAGGCATCTGTTGTGAGGGTTGCTTGGGGTAGCAACTGTTGAAAGGGGGACCCCAGCAACAGATTTTGAGTGGACTTCCACCACTGAAGGGACCAAAAGAGGCGACTGGAGGTTGCTATTTTGTCTGACAGGCAACCTGATGCCTGGGTCCATTGGGTGGAGAGAGTCCACTGAGGTGCCCTCATGTGAAGGCAAGCGTAAGGAACCACATGCACGGTGGATGCCATGTGGCCTAACAGTTGTAACATCTCTCGAGCAGTTAAATGGGATTTTAACTGAATTTGAGAGGCTAACTGCACCAAGTGTAGGCAACGGGCCTGGGGAAGATAGGCCCTTGCAGTTGTGGTTTCTAGCAAGGCCCCTATGAACTCCAATGACTGAGTAGAGGTGAGTTGTGATTTTGGGATGTTTATTACAAGGCCCAGATACTGAAGAACACGCCTTGTGCAGGCTAGGGAAGTCTGGGCCTCTGACTGGGATGGTGCTCGGATGAGCCAGTCGTCCAGATATGGGAATACAAATATTCCTAGAGTGCGTAGAAATGCAGCTACTACTGCCATGCATTTTGTGAACACTCTTGGAGCAGAGGCCAGACCGAAAGGAAGCACTCTGTATTGATAGTGCTTTCCCTGATAAAGGAACCGAAGGAACCTTCTGTGTGCTGGATGGATGAGGACATGGATGTACGCATCCTTGAGATCTAGAGAACAAAGCCAATCCTGACTCTGAAGGTATGGAAGGAGAGCACCGAGAGAAATCATCTTGAATTTCTCCTTGCATAGAAACTTGTTCAGTTCTCTGAGATCTAATATGGGTCTGTAGCCCCCTGTTTTCTTTGGAATAAGAAAATAGGGGGAGTAGAACTCTGAACCCTGTTGAAGAAGGGGTACTTCTTCTATTGCCCTTTGGGCAAGAAGGGTAGCAATCTCCTGACCCAGAAGGTCGAGGAGAGATGTTGGAGAATTGAACTGTCTCACCATAGTGTGAGGAGGAAGGTTTAAGAAATGAAGCTTGTACCCCTCCCTTATGATGAAGAGGGTCCATTGCTCTTCTGTGATTTGTTCCCATCTGGGAGCAAAATGAGCTAATCTTCCTGGAATGGTTAGAGGCTCTGGTTCTTCTAGAGCCAGAAAGGCTAAGTTCTCTAGTTGTAAGTCAAAGGCCCTGAGGAGGCTGAGGCTGTTGGGCCGTAGCAGTCCTTGTAGCCTTAGGCTTGGTTTGTTTAGGTTGTTGCTGTCGCTTTGCAGTAAAACGACCTGTAGAAGATGCTTGGAGACCATAACCAGGATAATATTTCCCTTTTTTGGGAAAGGAAGTCTTTTTGAATAACCTTTTTCTAGCAGGAGCAGAAGTAGACTTTGAAAGTCTATCTAAGGCAGAATTTTCAGCATCCATCTGAGTGGCCTTTGCTTGCCAATCCTTACCAAAAAGGTTTTCACCTGTACAAGGAAGATTTCCTAATCCATCCTGGACCCAGGGTTCCAAATCAGAAGCTTGCAACCAAGCAAGTCTGCGTGCACCTATGGCAATAGCCGAGGCCCTGCTGGCACACTCAAAAGAGTCAAAGGCTGCACGGTTGGAGAATTTGGAAACATCCTGGGCATGTTTAAGCCAGGTGAGAAACTCTTCCCTTTAATCTTCTGAGATAAAAGGAGATAAAGTTAGCAGATGATCTGTAACTTCTTTTAGAAACATCCCCATATAGAGACTATAGGAGTTGATTCTGGCAGTAAGCATATTGGCCTGGAAAATTCTCCTGCCAAAAGCATCTAAGGTTCTGCATTCTCTTCCTGGAGGATTAGATGAGTGTCTTTTTGCACTCTTTATCTTTTTCATAGCAGACTCCACCACAATAGAGTGGTGAGGAAGCTGAGTCTTATGAAAGCTAGGACAAGGAGGAACACAGTACATGGTGTCCAACCTGCGAGAATGAGGGGAAGTAGTAAGAGGTGTCTCCCATATGCCCAACGTGATCATAAAGGATCTCATGAATTGGTAAAGTAGCTGCCTCTTTTGGAGCCTTAGGATATTGTAAAATATCTAATTTCTTGGCTCTAGGCTCTGGTTCAGGGGCCACTGAAATAGAGAGGCCCCTGGCCACTTCCCTAATGAAATCTTGAAAAGACAAGTCTTCTGGAGGAGACATTCTTCTTTTTGGAGAAGAGGGCTCCTGAGGAAGGAGTACCGATGCCTTGACAGAAGCCTCTGATTCATCAGAGTCCTCGGAGGAATTGAAGTATCGCCTGTCTGGATGCTCTTGTAGAGCCCGATACGCGTACCGAGTGGTATCGACATCGGGAGTGATCGGTACCGATGGGCATCACAGGACGGTACCGCTGCAGTCGACACCGAAGCCGATGTTGTTGCAATTGGTACCGCCAACAGAGTTTGTTGCGGTACCGGAGGTGTCACAGCTTGTATGAATGCCGTGATGGCACGCTGCATGGTCAGAATATTCTGATCCATTGACGTAACCAATGTCTGGATGTCGGTACCAGTGGAGACCACCGGTACCCCAGAACATGGCAACAGGTGATCAGTCGAGGCCACGCCATCGATGTCAACCTGTGACCCCATACATGAAGCTTTGGAAGCCGGAGCAATTTTGCTGGTGCAGGATCCTCGAGGGCAAGCCCGGAGGCATCTCTATACTTAGAGGGAGATCTACCCTTGGAGGACCGGCTGGATTTATGTTTGGTTACCTGAGATCCATGGGAGGAAGACGAAGCCCTGGAAGATGTTGATGCCACCGAAGCTGCATCAGAGGGAAACAGGGTACTGAGCTTTGCCGCTCGATTCTGTCGACCTCTTTTAGACATCATGGAACAGGACTCACAATCGGTGATGGAGTGGTCAGGACCCCAACGTTTTAGACACCAGTCATGGGTGTTGGTGATAGAAAGAGTACCGCTGCACTTTGTGCACTTTTTAAACCCGGAAGCGGGCTTTTCCATGAGGAAAAATCTTCTAGGCCTAAGGCCCAAAAGAAAAAATTGCACAGAAGTGGGAAACGGTAGTTTTTTGTTTTTTTTAAAGAAGAAAAGACCGGCGGTACCGGTCTGACGTCGAAAAAGGCAGATGCGTGACCAAAGCAATAAAGAAAAATAAAGAACTTCTTCAGCGGTGACAGGAACACGACCTGCTGGCTCTGCGGAAAAGAAGAACTGGAGAGAGACGGTTAGGAAAAGTGGGAAGGCAGCGCGCAGGTGCTGTGGGATGCTCCCAAAGGCTTTCTTACTGGATGCTGGGGAGCGTTCCCGCGCAGGCTCTGTCGGTACCCATGATACCCATATGTGAAGACTCGTTCCTGCTTGTTCCTGGAGATGTAATTTTATCTCGTATTTCCTCAGGTACCTACTTTAATACTAAGCTCCCTGGGGCAGGACTACTTATCCCTGAATTCAAACACCTTAAGCATCGTTTAGGAAGGTGAAGTAAAATGTTAACAGCATGATATTTGCTAATTGCTACTTAGGAAAACAGCCTGGAATGCACTAACCTTTTTTTGACGTAAATATGAATTCACAGTATAATCAACACACAAACTTTCCATGAGTTGGCAGCTACCCGTGGAAAAATTTGAAGGATGTATGAGACGTTTACATCGGTTGTAACGGAGTACAAGAAAATTCTTTCAGGCGTACACAATAAAGAGGCCATCGCAGCGGCACTCTCAAGGAGGAACACCTGCTAGAACGTCATCCTTTACCTACAAACTACCTAGCAGAGGCGTGGCATGGCGCAGCCCCGCCCACAGCGCTCTGTCAATCAGAAGAAGAGAAGGAAGGGCAAAGCGGCGGACTCTGTCCTTCGTCCCGCCCTCGGTCAGCGCACGGCCGCCTTTCCCTTCCTTCCCGCAGGGGTCGCGCCGTCCCGTCTCCATGGTGACGGCGGAGAAAGCGTCCGGGCCTTCCGCAAGTGTGAAGTGTCAGGGACTGGAGGCAGGTGAGAGCCTTGGATAGGAGGGCTCAGAACTACACGGGTTCGAGGAGGGAACAGTTAATGGGCTGGGAACGGGATTAACGATCGCGGAAAAACAAGGCCAGGCAGGACCGGAAGTGGCTGCGAGGCGTCCTTAGCAACAGCCCTTAGTTACTGGCCTTATGTCAATAAGAGATACATTTTTATAAATCTGAGCAGTGGCTGCCGGTTTGTTAGGGAGACGGTCCTCCTGACAAATTCATGCACGCCCCAGTGCAGACATACTGGAGAACCGCCAATACATACACTTGCTTAAAACTTAACTCCTCGTGTTTTTTTAAATGCTTGTGGTTTCTTGAAATACACGGATAAATTCCAAAGAGTACGTCTCAAGATATGTTATATAGAATAAAAGCCTTCAGGATAATACTGAAAGATTTCGAGAGCTTTGTTGCAGAATTGCTGGTTTTGCAGGAGAGTCAGGTGATATGTAATCTGAGGACAGACCCCTGTAAATTAAGAATGTGTTTGCTGGAAACTTGGAGAGTATGTTTAAGCTGCCCAGAGCTATGAGATACAGCTAAGTAATTAGAAGTGCTACTCAGCCTTACATAGAGATTTTGCAAAAATCTTAACATTTGTATCTGTGACTTGTCTCTGCCCACTCTCTGAATATAAAGGTTGAAAACAAATTCAAAAGATGGAGAAATAAAGGTCACAATTTTTGTTGCAAACTATATAATGCCTTCCAAAAAATCTTTTTTTCTGAAGCATTGTTGCTTCATTTTTTTCTATATGAAATATCTTATTATCAACTGTTACTCCTGTAACAATGCCTTTATGAATTTCCTCTTTTTTTTGTTTTTGATTTATAATTTTTGAATCCACATGTTTGCCTCTGTTGTTTTGGTATTGCAAAATTATAACAATTTCAGTAACACACTGTTTCCAAGGCAATTATAAAAAACTAATTGTTTTTCCGATTGTCTGTTGTGAAAAGTTAGGTGGTCTGCACACCAAGATTATCCGAGCTACTGTGGTACAGTTGGCAATAATGGTCTAAGATTTAGGGCCCTACTGTCTTCAAGTTAAGATGGCCATTCTTATATAATTTGCATCACGTAATCTCCAGAGGCACTCTGGTGCCAAAAGCTAAACTCAGTACTTGCCTCAGCTGTGAATCTGTGTGTCCCAGAGTTCCTCATCTGCTTTGCTCACCATAATTGTTGCTGGCTGTCAGCCTTTTAGCTACTAGGACAAATATAACAGTAAAAGAATACCTGTTTACATTTATTGTAATGTAAATTTAATTATATTTGTTGCCAGGAAAAAATATCCTATCAGCTAAACTTTACCTCTTTGGTGAGTGACAGAATGTGCTTTGAAGTGGTTGCTTTGGGAGTTTGTGCTGCTTCTTACGCTTCCCAGAGTCCAGGGTTCAGGTGCATATTTTCCACACCAAGTAGAACTAGTGCAAGACTAGTATTGGTTAGCAAATTTTAGGAGCCAGCCTAAAAAAATAGGAGCCAATGGCTGAGACTCCCCCACCCCCATTGTCTTCATTGACGTTGAGGAGTGGGGGATCTATCACAGCTCCTTTAGGGCCTGCTTTACTGAGGCTGTTTTCTCTTTTTGTATCTATGGGAAAAAAAAAAATTTGTAAATCAGGCATCCCTGAAGGCCACTGGCAGAAATGTACAGCCAGCAGCCCCCATCTCACCCAGTCTGTCTCTCTGTCTACTTACCCATCCTGTCATCATCCAATCTCTCTTGTATCCACTCCTTCTCTATTATATCTGTGGAGTGGAGGAGTGGCCTAGTGGTTGGGGCAAGGTATTTCAGGCCGGAAGGTCGGGGGTTCAAATCCCACTAGAGGACAGCAACCTTGGGCCGGAAGGACTGGGGTTTCTAGTCCCACAGGTGCTCCTTGTGGTCTTGGGCAAGCCACTTAACCCTCCATAGCCTATGTTCCCTGTAAAATAGTTATCTCCAAGTTATAATGCCCTGTTCAATGTAATTTCAGTTTGTTCAATGTAAACCGCACTGATGCAGAATAGCGCGGTATATAAGAGAATGTAAATAAATAAAAAAATATCATCTTTCTCTTTCCTCTCTTAAAATCGGCCAGTCCCCTAGCCCCAGCGTCCCACTCCCCCAATCCAGTCAGCTACCCTCCAGCTCCAATACCCTAACTAGCCAGTCAGCCATCCTTCAGTCCTAATCCCTCAGCTAGCCAGTAGGCCACTCCCAACCCCTACCGCCCTTAGCTAGCTCTCACCACCCGGAAAGCCAATCTGCTATCCTCCTGCCCCAGCAAGCCAGTCAGCCACTCCCCCAGCCATTCAGTCAGATCCCCCAGTCCTTACCTCTGCCCAGCAAACCAGTCAGCCACCACCCCATAGTTCCTATCTCTTCACTCCCAGCATCAGTCTCCAGTCCCAAACCCTAACATCGGCACCAGCACAGCACAGCATCAGCCCTACCTGCCCTGCTAGGCTGTGCTATGCTGCTCCTCTTCGGCAGCCCACAGATTTGAAACATGAAAGGAGGTACTTCCTTTCTGTGAAAACAGGAAATGCCTCGTTTCATATTTCAAACCTAGTGTTTGAGAAGGAAATGTCTCCTCCTTGCACATCCTGGCTCTGTGTGAGTCTGAACCGCAAGAACTCTGCCATTGATTTCTGGTTCTCAAGTCTTTCAAGACCAGTGTGAGCATTCCTGCACAGTATAGCTCGGACTTACACAGAGCCATGCTGCTCAGGGAGGAGGCAGCTTCTGTTCAAACAGCATTTGCAGCCAAGAAGGAAAAAAAAGCAGGGATGGGAGGCAGAAAATTCTCAGTTACCATATAGAAATTTTTAATTGCTATGGCGACCAAGCACCTGGGATTTGTTGAGCCCTGCTTTAGGTGAACCTTCAGCTTTACATCCCCCCTCAAGATTTTGATAATTAAATTAAAATCATGATCATCAAAACACTACCCCTGTCACAACAAGCCTAAAAGCATCTTAAAATGTATGGCTTGTTTGGCTGAATGCTAGCAGTTTTTAGATGCATGATCACTTAAAATAAAACAAAAGGACTTCAATGGAGGCCACTGCTTAATAGTACCCTCGGCTTAATAGTCAGACAAAAATTTATTTAATCAATTTAGTGGACATAATATTGAAGTATAGGACTGTGGGTATCACAGATAATGGTTGGGTCAGCCATGCCAAAGTAATGGGGGTAGAGATATTGCATGACCCCAGACAATGTTATGTCTTGACTCCATGAATTGTGTACTGGACCTGCGTAATGATTTAGGATCATACTTAAATGCAGAAATTTTCCCCTGGGTAGATTTTATCAGATCACAGCCCTTAGATTATACTAATAAAAAACCCCTTTGAAACAAGGACATAAGTGGCAAAATCCCAATCTAGAATCATAATCTAAAATAACACTACTCAAATCCCTAGATAGAGGATGGGTTTTGTAACTGGGATCCTAAATGTCAGTATGTTTTTTGCCCATTTCTAAGTGAAAGATTTTCCTTGCAATTTCTTTGCAGTTCCATCCTCTCCAGAAAAGTAACCAAGGATAAACAACCTTATGCTGGAAACTGGTAGAATCCCAGGAGAAGACAAACAGAAAGAAGATAAAGGTAGAAGGATTTACATTACTGTGTTGGTGGGGAGGGGGGTTATGATCAAACAGAGGGTCAGAAAGATAGCTGGCTCTCTTCTGCATTTACTTGATAAGCTTTTCACCTTTACTCTGTATGAATATTATGGCACATCACATAAACAGCTTTACCCAACCATGAGATTCCAATTTAATGAAATTTGGTTTGATTTTTTTTATATTCCATATTGCCTAAAAGCCATAGTTTGTTCAAAGTAAATTACAATATCAAAAGCATTTTAAGAAATAAATATAATGAAATAACACATTATGGGCTAGAGTTACCCAATATGTGCTGCTGCATTAGCACACATACATAATTTTTTACCACAGGTTCCATTTTATGCATGGGACCTAGTTATTAATCATGCATGTTCACACTGTCAGTGCATACTAACGTGGCAGCACATATTAGTAACTCTATATAATATGATATTATAAAATAAAAAACACATAATAAAACATAATACATGAAATAATGTGCACATTTACAGTGTGACACAAATGGCATGTTTCCCCTTCCTCTGTAGACTTGAGCTCATCCATGTGAGGAGCTCAGTTGGGAGATTTGTGGTGAAGTGTGTCTCATGAGGAAGACAAAGGGGGGGAGTGAGTATGAGTGGGGAGATGGTGTATATGAGGAGGGTGATGTTATAACAGGATGTCTATGCAGGGAAGGCATAGAGGCACATAATATGTTGCACCTATTTTATAAAAGTAACTTTTGCTCCTATGTGCCTTTATAAAATAGCCTATTGGAAAGTTAAACCTGCACCATGTAGTT
Organism: Ichthyophis bannanicus; assembly: GCA_033557465.1. Taxonomy (NCBI): domain Eukaryota; kingdom Metazoa; phylum Chordata; class Amphibia; order Gymnophiona; family Ichthyophiidae; genus Ichthyophis; species Ichthyophis bannanicus. The sequence goes on along the minus strand of CM066043.1, from coordinate 207,624,788 downwards.
TATAAATTATGCCCACGCATCACAACTCCATCCAAATTATGCCAACAGGATCACCTACAAGGTACATATTTAAGTACGTGTCATCTTACACGCATGTATACAGCTGCACAATTTATAAAAGCTCTTTTCTGTATGTGAAACATTATTTATACATGGGGGAAAACATTATAAAACTACCCCAAAGAAGAGCATTCTCATCAACTGGTTGGGATACAGATTTAGCCTGAATCCTAAAGAAGGTAGCAACTCAGAGGTAACATCGCATTTACTGTTTATAGATGACCTGAAGCTCTACAGTTCCAGTGACCAACAATTAGCAGAGTAACTCCATATAGTAAAAAGCTTCTCAGATGACATTAGGATGACTTTTGGCCTTGACAAATGTGCAAAGGCAATGTTCTTTAGGGGAAAACTGAGCAAAATGGAAAACATCTCCCTGGCTGAGGGCTGTGACATCAAGGAACTTGAACAGAAAGGCATATATAAATAGCTAGGGATAGAGGAAGGAATGACAATCAAGCAGAAATTACTGAGAGAAAAGGTCAATAAAAAATATTACAGGAGATTAAAATCGTTATTGAAAAGTGCTTTTTAACATCACGGAATAAGATATAAGCCATCAATTAGCTAGCAATTCCTGTACTCTCATACAGCTTTGGGATTGTAGACTGGCCTCTTAAAGATCTTGAAAAACTGGTACAAACAAGAAAACTCCTCCATGCCCATGAAGTAATTTACAGAATCAGTGTATGTTGAGACTGTACATCCCTGGAGCCAAAGGAGGGCTAGGCCTCATAGAAATTGATTAAACATACAGAGCTACTATCATAGGTCTCCAGGCCTACTTAACAGCATCATTGGATCCAAATATATAAAAAGTGCTGAAATATGAAAGTAAATGTCCAGAATCTGTTTCCATCATCAAACTTGGACAAGCGTTCTGATGACTAAAAGTAATGAGTGAGAATCCACAAGCATACAAAAGGAAGGAAGCAACAGAATTTGCAAAACAAGAGAAAAAACTCTTCAAGGAATTAGATCAACAAGTGGCAAATACACAAATACAGTGGGAAATACAAAGTGTTACTCCAGAAACCCTTTGACAATCAAGACCAGACACATGAATGGTTAAGGAGAGGTGAACTGAAACTGAAGGATGAGAAACCTGATAGTTGAAACCCAGTACAGCGGAATACGAATGAGATGATTTACAGCGAGCACTGAAAAAATTGGCAAAACAGACATATGTAGATTCTGTAAGAAAAAACTGGGAACAGTGACTCTCCTCATAGCTGGCTGCAAAGTTCTGATGGCAGGAAATTTCTGTACAGAAAGGCACAATAAAGTAGGACGTTTCATCCATTGGAAACTTTGTAAACACTATGGGGATCATTCTGAGCAGCGAATAGTGGGGATGGATGTCGCGTTGTGACGTCCATCCCCGCTATTTGTGCCCTTTCCTGGCCCCATCCTCCTTCTCCACACATTGTATGGGGAAGGTAGATGAGGGCAGGAAAGGGGTGGATCGGGGCGGTGTTCGGGCGGGCAGCAGGTGGTTGTTGGCCCCGGACATACAGGGCCAATTCTAATGTTGGCCCTGTACGTCCGGGGGCTAGCAACTTGAATGGGGAACTTATTCCACTCCGGAGGTGGTATAAGTTCCCTAGACACCAGGGGATGGCGGACCCAGGGCACAGAAGCGGCAGGGGGGGCCCGAGGACATTCCCTGCATCCTGACCCTGGTCTTAGGAGGCCAGATCAGGGGTCGGGCTGCGGGGAAAGCATTGCAGGAGCCAACAGCTGGGAATCGCGGCTTTACAATAGAACTGCGATGCCATGGCAATGCGACTCCATTGTATAGCCAAGAATGAGTTAGGCAAGGCCTGTAAGTGCGGGCCGGGCTGAATTGCAATCCCAGCCTGCACGTACAGGCCTGTTCGCAATTCTGATCCCACGGGGCTAGACATGCCCCATGGAATCGGAATTGTGACTCCCTCTGTGTATCCGGATCCGGCCGGGCGCACAGAGGGCTTGTACGTCTGGGATGGAATCGGGCCCTATGGGTCAGACATTCGAAAGGCATTTACACAGTTAGTGCCACTGAATATCCCCGATCGTCTCCCCCACATGCCCTGATGCTAACCGCTTATCTTTAGGGCATGTTGTAGGCATTCTGGGGAGGAGCAGAGGCGGCAACAGTCGATAACCGGGCAGTAGCATTATTGCATGCTGTCTGGTTGCCTACTGTGGCTGGGAGGCTGTGCAGGAAACCCGGATATTGAATGCCGGGGCCGCATATGACCCTGGCACTGAATTTCTAGCATTAAGGGTCGACACATAGCCAAGCTAGATCGGGCCCTACAACACTAGCGTTGTCCGTCTCATGCCTCATCTTTCCTGTTATTTTATTGGACATTCCTTTCTCTATTCTTATGAATATTTTTAAAATTGTAAAGGCATAGCTTGTATGCAGTATTATGGTACATTAAATAAAGAATAACCAATAACATCACTGTGCCTGAAAAGCACTGGCATCATGACCCTAAGAGAATTATGGAGAATGAAAAAGTTATGATCACCTAGGATACTCCCATTCTGACTGATAAAAAGCTGAATGTGAGGAAGTTGGACACAGTGGTAAAGGAGAAGAATACCAGAACGGCATTCATTATAGAGGTGTCAGTCCCATGCGACTACTCTGTAAATCGCATTGAGAGGGAGAAGATCCTTAAGTAACAAGAAATGCAGTCAGAGACCAAAAAAATGTGACAGAAGCATACTGAGTTATTTCCCATCGTATTGGGTGGCACAGGCCTAATTAAGAGGAATTTCCAAGCACACCTTGATAACTTACCCTTACATGTTACATCTTACGAACTCTAGAAAGAGGTTCTCTTTAGCACCATGCAAGTACTATGCTGAACATTAGCAGTAAATTTGAGAGACTGAGATCATACGCCACAAACCCTGGCTTAGAAGTGAGGTTTATGACTGTCATGGTATGCACAAAATTAACCCATTTGGAAAAATTGCCCTAAGGAGAATTTTCAAAAGTTTCCTATAGGAAAACAGCTGTTTACCGCCAGCAGAAGTTCCACTGAAAATTGCCTCTCTGACTTCCTTCCACATGGGTATTTTTATCTGCATCCAAAAGAAGCAGAGTTCAGTCAAGAACCTCACCTCAAGTCTAAAGGTTATCTCTAGAATTTCCGTTTTTCATGTTAATTTTCAGCCTTCACATCCAATCTAATACTTCAGAGAAGCATTGATTTACTGATTTTGAAATCTCATCATAAGAGCCTTGAAGAGATAGGAGATGTTTTCATTGGAAAGGAAATTTCTTTTTCATTACCTTTTTGTTTTTAAAATTAAACACAAAGTATGAAATGTAATTCCTTTTCATTTTGGTTTTTTTTTTTATTTTAATTTAGATCCTGTTCTATTAAAAAAAAGCAATCCAGACCTTTCCCTCCTCCTTCCTAGTCCTTTCTCCCCACGTTAGCACATTTTTGGTAGAAAAGGGGATACGAGTGATCCCAGTTGCTCCTGCCCTACCAGTGCTATAATACAAAATAGTGCTGGCTAACTTCTGGCTGGCACTATTTTATGTTATGTCCATACTCCAAAATGTTATCGGCTGCAGATCAGCCAGCATCATATTAGGTTATGGAACTGTTGGGATAAGAGAAACTGGGGCAGGATGAAGAAAGAGCCTAACGGTGGGGGGTGGTGCTTTTTTTTTTAGTTTAAGGCATAGATTTTTGCTTTTGTCCGGTGTATGCTGCCAATAGCATGCACTAAAATTGAATAAATCAAAACAAAATGAAATGAAACTCCCCTTCCTGCATGAAATGCAAAATAAATGGAACAAAAAAACCCTCTATGGCATTTACAATTTTGAATGATGCTTTCCAGGGGCTACAAAAAAGACGTTAAATAGAATAGGAGACAACAAGGAGTCAGGGGGAGCACCATAGGTCAAAAACCAACCTTTAGAGGATGCATTCCCTCTCATCATCTGCTGATAACTAAGGGACAGAAAAGAGCTAAACCTCCTTAAGTGCTCTTTTTCTAATACCTACTTCTATCAGTGTGGAACTTAAAATATTATGGATCAAAAAATCAATGCTTCCATTATCCACAATCAATTGTATGTCATGTGGGACAGCAGTCAGATCAGCTTCACTATTACTATAGTGTGCATGAAAGCCTGGTTGACAGGAATCAAGAAAATCAGTGTCTGATAAAAAAGTATACGATTGAATTATCACAGTTTGATGCTATTTGCCATAGCTAGATGATAATAGTGCCTTTGTTTGAGTAGTTAAGAGCATAAAAAAAGCATAAAGCTTAGTAGGGAATGGGGCAAAATGTTTGCTTTTATGTGATTGACATCTATAGGGCCAAGGAAGGGATTCCTGTATAACATGCAACCAGCTCTAGAACAGCTGATCTTACAGCACAATTTGGCCCCTTGGCTGTTTGAAAGCTTCCAAAGGGGTGAGAGGAGAAGGGACAGTGACAGACTTCTGATATGTATGAGGGGCACAGTCAAACCATAACCTTCTTTCATTTCAACTTGGATATGTTATTCCTTCCAAAAATATGTAAAAATATGTACAATGGGCATGGAAAATTATTTTTTTTATTTGACTTTCAAAACATAGAAATGCTACCAAAGTTGGATAAAAATGCAATGTGTGCCTTCGAGTCAATGCTGACTCCTGGCGACCCAGAAGCTCCTGGATTTTCTTGGCAGTGTGACCGGAAGTAGATTGCCAGGCCTTTCTTCCGAGGCAATGGAGGGTTAAGTGTCTTGCCCAAGTCCACAAGTGGACTAACGTTTCCCTTGCTTTTTCTGATTATTCTTCTTGTTCTTTTTCTCAAATATGCTCAAGTATAAGAGGAAACGTTTATCCTATCCCATAAAGACTCCATTGATGTGGGGCATACAGTGGATGCCTAGGTTTCAGCCGCGGCAGTACCATCCCCAGGTTAGCTTTAGGAGGGACTCAGAATACAATCACAGCTGAATTACATTTGATTCTAAATACCTCATTCAGTCCAGAGATATCTATCCTTCTGGCTCTCTCTTCGCGGTTTTTCCAGCTGTAGGTACAGGCGATGAACGGAGAGGTTCCAGATGTGCTTACTTGACTCATTCCTGGAGGGTTCACCTCCAGAAAGTCCTCGGATGAACAGCATCAGTTGTGAGATGCTACATCTTCGGCATCTTTCGATGACACCTTAACTTGGCTTATGGAAGGTGTTGTGTACCCTTCCCTCTTCTGAGAAGAAAAATAAGGAGAAGCTGCAGGTCAGTACTCCAAAGCTAGTCCCTGTTAACATACTACAACCTATGCAAGCCAGGAAGAAGGCAGAATGACTTAGGTGAGCTGAGCTCTTGGTGCATGTAGAGGGAATTCTATCAGGAGGTGTGTGACCACTCTGCAATTTTACATCAGATGTGACTGACTGCTAAATTTGCCCAGGTAAACTCTGTTGGAAACTAATCGGATATCTTCATTACTCACTGCTTGAAAAATTCAATAGAAATGTGCTAAAAGATAATATGGATCTTTAAAACCATTTTAAGATTCATGGAGCAGTATTTCTCAGAGATATTAATGGTACCTCTGTTGGTTAAGGTTTATTTTTTACCATCATTGAACATAAGAACATAAGATATGCCATACTGGTCAGACCAAGGTCCATCAGGCCCAATATCTTATTTCCAACAGTGGTCAATCTAGGTCACAGGTACCTGGCAGGTTCCCAAAAAGGCACATAGGTTCCACAGTGCTTGTATTGGGGCAAGCAGCGGATTTCCCAGGTCCCCTTTAATAATGGTTTAGGACCTTTCCTCCAGGAAATTGTCAAAACCTTCTTTTAAACCCAACTACACTAACAGGTTTTGCTACATCCTTTGGTAACGAATTCCAGAGTTAGAAAACACGTTGAGTGGCCACTGTTGGAAACAGAATACTGGGCTTGATGGACCTTGGTCTGACCCAGTATGGCATATCTTATGTTCTTAATATTTTCTCTTATTAGTCTTAAATAGGTTACATTGTAGCTTCATTGCATGTCTCCTGGTCTTTCTATATTTTGATGGCGTAAACAATCGATCTACGTTTACCCATTCCACTCCATTCATTAATTTATAGACCTCTACTATATCTTCCCTCAGCTGTCTCTTTTCCAGGTCAAAGAGCCCTCACGTTTTTAGCCTCTCTTCATAGGGTATCATTCCATCCCCTTTATCATTTTAATGGCAGCCTCACCCCACTGGAGGAGCAGGTGCTGCCATATGTGGAGGAGGTCACAGTCGCAGGGGGTTCCAGACTTCGACAGCTCCACCACAGGCACATAGCAGGGTGAGGAGGGGTGCTCTTTAGCACGAGTGTGGCTGCAACAGCCATGTCTGTGTGCTCACCTGCCTCCATCCGCCCAGCCCATTCCTGTCCGTCTGTCAGACCAAAGGTGCTGCGTGAGGTGGGTACAGTGTGGGCTGTGCACCAGCTGCCGGTACAGTGGTGGACTGGGTGCCACCTTCTGGGCCATGACAGCATGCCATGTCACTAACCTCTGTCACCTTTGCTCTACCACAGACCCAGCAGGTACACTGCCTTCCCATCCTGGGACCAATGCACCAGGAGAAGCCTCACAGCCCACCATGGAGAATGCCAGTGACCAGCTAGGGTGCAGCATGGCCCTTGATGCTGGTACACCAACTAGTGATGCAGAGCAGCTCACTGCGATGGACAATGCAGAAGGGCTGTTGTGTTCGCCACCCAGGGCAGAGGGCAGGCCAGTGTAACCACCAGTGTTGTGGGGCTAGCTGCAGATGACACACCACTTGCCAAACTAAAGTTCACCATCCTGGAGGAGCCAGTGTGTGCAGGGAGCGATGACCTGGACCAGGAGCTTTGACAGGAGGGTACGCGCCTGGTGGCAGGTACTGAGAGCATACTGTCCAAACTGCACAGTATCTGGCAGGACCTGCAGGCTACAGAATAGGCCAGGGAGGTTGAGCGTGAGGAGTGGTGGGACCACAGACAGCCCATGGAGTGCCACATGGAGGGGCATCTGCAGGAGATGGTAGCATTCCAGGCATCTATAGCTAGCTCCCTGCACAGTTTGGTGGGCCTCATGCAGGCACAGGGGGTGGATGCTGGGGCTGCCAGCGCAGCAGCTCAGCCTCCTGCTAGCCCTGCACCATGTCCGTCAAACCACCCTGTTGGGGAGGATGGTGACACCACTAGCACGTCCTCCAACAATGCTCCACTGCGTCGCAGTGTTGGCATGTGCCCATGGCCAGCGGGGTTCACATGGGGGGAAATAAAGAATACTCTGACACAATGGGTGATAATGGGCACTTTATTGAATCCTTCAGTGCACATTACATGGTACTGGGCACATAATTGGTGTTTGTGTATGTACAACCCTGTGCTGGTACAGGGCAGTTACCTCAGAAGCTTTCCCGTATCACCCGCGAATAGTGGGCCAGTGCTTTGGCCTGCTGCTGGCTCCCGGACTTGGCCCCATCACCATCTGCTGCCTCTGCGACCTCACACTCCTCCACATCTGCTGGCTCTGGGTATGGCACTCCACGCATCCGTGCCAGGTTGTAGAATATTCAGTATGCAGCAAATATCTGGCATATCCGCTCCAGACCTTAGAGGAGTTGACCACCGCTCCTGTTGAAGCACCGGAAGTGGCTCTTCAGCACCCTAGTTGCACGCTCCACAACCGCCCATGTCTGCTGGTGGGCGCTGTTATGCCGCTCCTCCTGCTGACTTCTGGAGTGGTGCATTGGGGTCAGCAGCCAGGTTCTCAGGGGTACCCATGGTCACCTGTGGGGGCAATGTGAGCTGTGACATGTTCCTCGGGACGTGCATTGGGCATGGTGTATGGTGGTGCTTATATGTTGCGATACGTACTGTACACATCTATCATCGCCTGTTTGCAGTACCCATAGCATCAGACTGCAGCAGGCATCCATTCTGGGCCTGTCCTGGGGCTCACACATGTGCACACTCACCTAGCAGCCACGCATTTCCAAGCTGACCCCTGGCTTCTGCTGTCCCAAGCCGGACTGTGTGAGGACAAATGCATCATGGCAGGACCCTGAGTAGTGGGCACACACATCTGTGAAGACCATATTGGCATCCACAACGACCTGCATGTTCATTGATGTGTACCCATGCCTGTTTCGTTATGCCCTCTGCTCCAGCCAAGGTGCCTGCTGTGCAATGTGGGTGCAGTCTATAGTTTCAAGCACTGATGGGAAACCAGAAACACAGTAGGATGCCTGCTTGGTCTCCTGACACCTCTGCTGTGTCTGGGGTAGCGCTATGAGGTGGCATATCCTTTGCAGTAGGGCCCTGGTGAATGTTTCAATGCAGTGGCTGGCAGGGGGCTGCTTGATTCCAACAGTTGCCCCTATCAAATGCTGGAAGCTGCCAGTTGCAAGGAATCCCAGGGCAGTAGTCACCAGCAGGGCCTGGCTTCTGGATGTGGAGGGCTCCAGGTACACACTGAGTATGCTGCACAACTCAGTTATGGTTGCCCCATCCAATCCGTATCTCTGTTACACCTCCTTCTCTGTCAGTTGCAGGTAGCTCACCCTGGGCCTGTGTGCATGTGGGGCACGGTACCTACGTCTCGGGTGTTGGACTACTGTCTGCTGCTGGGTATGCACTGACTGTCGGATCCTCCACTGTGCCTGGGCACGGCGTGCACATCTCCACCTCTGGATCACCATGTGCATGGACCACACGGCGTCTCTGCCTGTCTGGCAGCACTTTACATCTACCCGGTTTGGATGCAGGCCTGCTCACACACATCTCGCTCTACTGTGCCCTGTTCCGCCACTACACAGGTTTGTGGCTCACTATCCCACCTCCCCAGCCCCACTAATCAGTCTCTCTCAAGCCCAGTCTGTTCCCACTGCTCACAGTCTCTGTCTTCCCTCACCTACTGCTGCTGCATTTTTTGTTCTGGGATCCTGCAGGCTATTGCTGTTATCCTCACCACCCCAGCTCCTGCTGCATCCAGCCTGCCTGCAAGGCTGGTGCAAGGGTATTGGACACCTTAGGTGAATCATCAGTGACCCTAATGATATGTCCCTCTCTCCCAGAGATTTTCATAATTACACTCAACAGTCATGATTAGTGCATAATTTATTTCAATGTTCTAATTGTCTATTATGCTGACAAGAGGTCATTTTGCTATTGTTATGCTACTGCTACAAATAGTAAGTTGTCTATATAAAGTAATAACTGTCGTACACCACCTAGATGAATCTCTTTATAAAGGTGGTTAATAAATCATAAGAACATAAGATATGCCATACTGGATCAGACCAAGGTCCATCAAGCCCAGGATCCTGTTTCCAACAGTGGCCAATCTAGGTCATAAGTACCTAGCAGTTTCCCCAAAAGACAAAGGTTCCACAATGCTTGTATTGGGTCATGCAGTGATATCCTGGGTCCGTTTTAATAATGGTTTATGGACCTTTCCTCCAGGAACTTGTCCAAACCTTTTTTTAAAACCAGATATATTAACATCTTTTACTACATCCTCTGGTAACAAATTCAAGAGTTTGATTACACATTGAGTGAAAAAATATTTTCTCGTATTATTCTTAAATAGGTTACCCTGTAGCTTCATTGCATGTCCCCTAGTCTTTCTATATTCTGATGATGTAAACAATCGATTTATGTTTACCCGTTCCACTCTATTCATTAATTTATAGCCTTCTATCATATCTCCCCTCAGCCGTCTCTTTTCCAGGTTGAAGAGCCCTAACCTTTTAGCCTCTCTTCATAGGGGTATCCTTCCATCCCCTTTACTATTTTGGTGGCTCTTCTCTGTACCTTTTCTAATAACACTATATCCTTTTTAAGATACGGCGACCCGAATTGCACACAATATTCAAAGTGCGGTCGTACCATGGAATGATACAGAGGCATTATAGTATCCTTTGTTTTATTTTCCATTCCTTTCCTTATGATACCTAGCATTCTATTTGCTCTCTTGGCTGCCGCTGCACACTGGGCGTTGGGTTTTAACATGTTATCCACGATGACACCTAAATCTTTTTTCCTGGGTGGTGGTTCCTAATGTGCAACCTTGCATCGTGTAACCATGGTCTGGGTTGTTCTTTCCTAGGTGCATAACTTTGCACTTGTCCACATTAAATTTCATCTGCCATTTGGATGCCCAATCTTCCAATTTATCAAGATCCTCTTGCAATTTTCCACAATCCTCATGGGTTTTAACAGCTTTAAATAGTTTTGTGTCATCTGCAAATTTGATAACCTCACTCGTTATTCCCTTTTCTGGGTCATTTATGAATATATCAAAAAGCACAGCACAGATCCCTGGGGTACTCCACTATTCACTTTTCTCCATTGGGAAAATTGGCCATTTAGCCCTACCCTCTGCTTTCTATCTTTTAACCAGTTCCTAATCCACAATAGTACACTGCCTCCTATCCCATGACTTTTTAGTTTTTGCCAAAAGTCTCTGATGAGGGACCTTGTCAAAGGCTTTCTGAAAGTCCAGATATACTATATCAACTGACTCGCCTTTGTCTACCTGTTTATTCACACCTTCAAAATAACATAACAGATTAGTAAAACAAGATATTCCTTGTCTAAAGCCATGTTGGCTGTCTCCCATTAAGCCATGACTATCTACATGTTCAGTAATTTTGTTCTTTATGATGGTTTCTACCATTTTTCCCGGTACTGACATCAGGCTCACTGATCTGTAGTTCCCAGGATCACCCCTGGAACCCTTTTTAAAAATTGGCGTTACGTTGGCCATCCTCCAATCTTCAGGTATTACAGATGATTTTAATGATAGTTCAGAGATTACTAATAGCAGGTCTGCAAGCTCATATTTTAGTTCTTTCAACACCCTTGGACATATATACCCTCCGTTCCAGGTGATTTGCTACTCTTCAGTTTATCAAATAGTTGTAATACATCTTCCCGGTATATCAGTATTTCTTTCAATTCTTCTGCAGTATCACCTTTAAATATCATTTCAGTCATCTTCCTCAGTAAAGACCAAAGCAAAGAATTCATTCAGTCTCTCTGCTATGGCCTTGTCCCCTCTTAGTGCCCCCTTTACCCCTCTATCATCTAATGGTCCAACTGACTCTCTCACAGGTTTTTTGGTATGAATGTATTTGAAAAAGTCTTTATTATGCATTTTTGCTTCCACAGCAAGCTTCTTCTCAAATTCTCTCTTTGCCTGCCTTATCAATGCCTTGCATTTAACTTGCCAGTGCTTGTGCTGTTTCCAGTTTTCATCATTTGGCTCTTTTATCCATTTCCTGAAAGATGCTTTTTTTTTGGCAACAACAGCCTCTCTGACCTCACCTTTAAACCATGCTGGCAGTTTTTTGGACTTCTTTCCACTTTTCTTAAAGCATGGAATACAGCTGCTCTGGGCTTCCAAGATAGTATTTTTAAATAACACCCAAGCTTGATGTAAGTCTTTAACTTTTGCAACTGCCCCTTTTATTTTTTTCTTAACTATTTTCCTCATTTTATCATAGTCTCCCTTTCAAAAGTTAAAAGGTAGTACTGTGGATTTCCTTACCATCCCTCCTCCATTAATTAAATCAAATGCAATCATGCTATGATCACTATTGCCAAGTTACCCCAACACCCTTATCTCTTGCACCAGATCTGGTGTTCCACTAAGGACTAGATCCAAAATGGCTTCCCCTCTGTCGGTTCATGAACCAGCTTATCCAAGAAGCTGTCATTTATTTCATCTAGAAACTTTCTCTCTTTAGCATGTCCTGCCGTGACACTGACCCAGTCAATACTGTGGTAATTGAAATCACCCATTATTATTACTGTGCTGTAACTTTTGTTAGCTTCCCTGATTTCTTTGAGCATTTCATCATCCATTTGTTCATTCTGGCCAGATGGTCGATAGTACATCCCCACTGCCATCGCCTTCCCCTTTTTACATGGAATTTCAATCCATAGAGATTCTACAGCAAATTTTATTTCCTGCAAAACTTTAATCATTTGTGACTCAATGCCCTCTCTAATATGGAGCGCAGCCCCACCACCAATTTGATCAGCTCTATCATTACGATATAGTATGTACCCAGGTATCACAGTGCCCCACTGGTTGTCCTCCTTCCATCTTTCTCTGAGATACCAGTCATATCTAACCTCTCATTTAGTGCTATATATTTTAACTCTCCAATCTTATTTTTTAGACTTCTAGCATTTGCATACAAGCATTTTAGAGACTGTATTTATTCATAGTAATCTGGCTATCGGTAGGCATGGGTAATTTGGAATCATTAAGCTCTGTCTGCTCCGTACTCAAGGGCATTTGGGCTACTTTTATCTTTATTGGAACCTCTCTGCTGATATGCCCTAACTTTATTATTTTGGTAGTATCATTCAAGGACACATTGTTCCGAACCATGCATTCTTCGGCGACTGTCGGCTTTCCCCTATTATTTAGTTTAAAAGCTGCTCTATCTCCTTTTTAAAAGTTAATGCCAGCAGCCTAGTTCCATCCCGGTTAAGGTGAAGCTCATCCCTTCGGAAGAGCCCCTTCTTTCCCTAGAATGTTCCCCAGTTCCTAACAAATCCAAAACCCTCATCCTTGCACCATTGTCTCATCCACGCATTGAGACTCCGGAGCTCTGCCTACCTTTTGGGTCCTGCATGTGGAACAGGAAACATTTTGGAGAACACTACCCTTGAAGTTCTGGATTTCAACTTCCTACTTAAAAGCCTAAATTTAGCCTCCAGAAACTCCCTACCACATTTTCCTATGTCACTGGTACTGATATGTACCAAGACAGCAGATTCCTCCCCAGCTCTATCTAAGACCTTGTCTAGGTATTGCATGAGGTCCGCTACCTTCGCACCAGGCAGGCATGTTACCAGGTGATCCTCACGTCCATCAGCCATCCAGCTATCTACATACCTAATGATTAAATCACCAACTATAATGGCTGTCCTAACCCTTCCCCCATGGGCACGTGGCCCTGGAGAAACCTTATCGGTGAGAGAGTGGTTTACATCACCTGGAGGACAGGTCCTAGCTACAGGGACACTTCCTGCCACACCAGAGTGATGCTGTCCTGTCACGTGACCTCTCTCCTCCATGGCAACAGGGATGCTGCCAGACTAGAGGTGGGACTTCAGGACTATATCCCTGTAGGTCTTGTCTATGTACCTCTCTGTCTTCTTTATGTCCTCCAAATCTGCTACTCTAGCCTCCAGAGATTCATTCCCTGAGAGCAAAGAGCTCCTTGTACCTAGTGTACACGTAAGACTCCTCACCAGCTGGGAGAAAATCATACATCTGACACTCAATGCAAAAGACTGGAAAGCTCCCATCTCACTGCTGGACTGCTGTCTGCATCTTAGTTTTAAGGTTGTGTTTAGATATTTAAGTTCTTTACCTACTAAGGGTTGCTGGGGATAATAATACTAATAAAACTATACCTAATATGTTTAATTAACTTTGTTCACCTGAAGCTTAATTAATCTCAGGTCCTTAATGTATGCCTGATGAAGATAAACAGCTGCACCTGAGAGTGAATATGGCAACTCCTTTCCTTTAAGAGGTTTAAGCACTTATAAAGCTATGATTTTCCCAGGGGTGGGTGGTTGTCAGGGAAGGAGGGAGGGAAAGAAGACTTGTTAAAAGCTGGCTGCTGCACAGTACCCTGTCCTGTACTTCTAAGGTAATCTGTGACCAATTTCCAGGGGGAGTCCCACAGCCCTTGCTTGGATAGGGGGAGTCTTGGGGTCTAACTTTATGTTTTAAATTTAATCCAAAAGTTCTTTGCTTCTACTAGGCCCTGACTGATTTAACAAATACACTGGGTTCACAGATTAATCAGCTTTATTCTAAAGAATTCCTTTTTCCCCAAGATTTAGAAATATTCCCAGAAGTAAATACTTACAATTGCAGATCTGTCTCTAGAAGTAGCAGCCCCCTTTTGTAGTCCTTCAAGACTACCTAATAAATAATAATAATTGGATCTCATACTCTTAAATATTAAACTTTGCTCCATAGAGATGTGTTTGCCCACTCGCCCTGCAGGTAAAAGAATGTGTTCATGTTTTTTTTTAATTTGTGTGGCAGTCAAGATATATTGTATTTCTTTGACTGCTGCTGCTCTTTGCCACGTCTCAGAAGCAGCTGCCCTAGACAACTGCCTAGTCTTGCCCATTAGTTAAGCCAGGCTTGCCTGCACAGCTCCACCATTCCCACCCCCATGGGTGCAGCAATTTGGACCTTTTCTGCCACATTGATCCTGCTTCCAGGGTTGCAGCTATTTCCAGCCGTGCTCATCCCATAACTGCATTTGCAACTACTTAGGGCAGCATTTCCCAAACTGTGCATCGTGACCCCAAATGGGGTCACAAAATCCTCATTTGGGGTCACAGCCGCATATTGGGTTCAGGACGGGGTGAATTGCGCTTTTGGGAGGCCACCTTCTGTCAAATCCAACCCACCGTCCACTGCCATTAACAAAGGTGCGGGGCCTTCCTGATACAAGCCCCTGCCTCTAAGACCCTGCCGGCACTCCCTGTCCTGCCCTCTCTGACACACACACTTGTTGCATCAGAGGAAGCAGGACAAGGAGGGCTGGCAGGGATGTAGAGGCACGCATCTGCTTGTACCAGAGGAGATGCTGGATAGGGAAGGGAGGAAGATAGACAGGAGATGCTTGACATGGTACTGGGCATGGAGACAGGAGATGCTAGATATGGGTAGGAAAATGACTGGTGAGGCAGAGGAAATTATGGCTTTTCTGGAGGAACTGGGGAAACAGATGAGATACTGGATATGAGAGAAGGCTAGGGAATTACAGAAGATAATGATCATGTGGGGAAACTATGGAAATAGAGGAAAATCTGGAATGGGAAGGAGGGAGATAGAAGGAGATGTTTGACATTGGGGAGGTTACAGGGAGGTGAGAGAGAAGAGATGCTGGACATGGAAGGTGCACCAACAGGTGAATGAGCATTAAGGGTAGGGCTAGAGAGCCAGAAAAGATATTGGTAAGGGAGAGTGGGAACTAGGGAGACAGAAGAGATGCAGGACATATGTTGGGGGGACTAGGGAGGCAGAAAGGAGCTAATGAACATGGGAGAGAGAAAGAGAGACCTGGATGAGGAAGGTGAGAGAGGAAGATGCTGGACACAAGGGGGAGTTAGTAAAAGACTGGGCAATAAGAGGCTTAGTAATGAGAGGGATAGATGAGGGAAAACAATGAAAAGCTGTGGGTAAATGCAGTAAACAGTGGGAGACTGACAACTAAATGGTAAAAGGAGAAGAAAGAAAGCTGAAAAGAAAGATTCGTGTTACAGATTGATGTAGCTGATGACGGTGAAGACAGGAGAAAGAAGGAAAAGAGGGAGGCCTTCAGAAAATACAAGAGATCACAGAGAGACGAAGACAGGCATCTATATTTGGAAAAATGTAAAGAAACTAGCAAAGTTGTCAGGAAAGAAAAGATACAACAAGAATAAGAAATAGCCAATGCAATAAAATGGGGGGATAAAACATTTTTCAGATATGTTAGAGGAGAAAGAGCAAAAGTGGTATTATCAGATTCAAGGATAAAGGGGAGGAATATGTAGAAGCTGATGAGAATAAAGTGGAATTGCTTAACAAATATTTCTGTTCTGTATTCACAGATGAAGGGCCATGAACAGAACCTCAGAAAACACCCAGAAATAGGAACAGAAATGATGGGGAGCTTGAAGATTTTCAGAAGACTGTGTTTATGAGGAACTAGCTAAATTAAAAGTAGATAAAGCGATGAGACCGAATGGGATACATCCAAGAATACTGAAGGAACGTGGGGACATTCTAGCAGCTCCACTGACTGTCCTTTTCTTTGCTTCTTTGGAGTCGAGAGTGGTCCCAGAGGACTGGAGAATGGCACATGTGATCCCTTTATACAAAAGCAGAAGTAAGGATGAGGTTGAAACTACAGGCCAGTTAGTCTAATCTCTGTGGTGAGTAAATTATTGGAAACACTGCTAAAAGAGAGAATATGAGGTTTCAGGAGTCCATTGGATTGCAGAATCCGAGGCAGCATGGGTTTACCAGAGGTAGGACTTGTCAGACAAATCTGATTGATTTCTTTGACTGGGTGACCAGGGAGTTGGACCGAAGGAGAGCCCTAGTTGTGGTGTACTTTGATTTCAGTAAAGCCTTTGACACCATTCTGCACAGACGACAAACTGAGCACCCTTGGGATGAACCCTAAAGTTACTGATTGGGTTAGAAATTGGTTGAGTGGGAGGGACATAGGGTACAGATAAATGGAGCTCACTCTGAGGAGAAGGTTACCAGTGGTGTGCCGCAGGGATCTGTCCTTGGTCCAATTCTTTTTAACATCTTTGTTAATGATATAGCAGAAGGTCTGTCAGGTAAGGTTTTGCCTGTTTGAAGATGATGCTAAAATCTGCACTTTCTGGGTCGCCAGGTGCCAGCATTGACTCAAAGGGACACATTTCATTGTATAGAAACTCAGGAAGAAGTAGTTAACACGAGGAGGGATCTAGCTAAGCTTGAAGAATGGTTTAGAATTTGGCAGCTGAGATTTAAAGCTAAAAAATGCAGGGTCATGCATTTGGGCTGCAAAAATCCAGTGTAGGGGGTGAAATACTTCTGTCCACAAAAGAAGAGCAAGACTTGAGCGTGACTGTGTCTGATGATCTTAAAGTAGCTAAACAGGTAGAAAAGTTGACGACGACAGCCAGAAGGAAGCTAGGGTGCATAGGGAGAGGAATGGCCAGCAGAAAAAAGATAGTGCCTCTGTATAAGTCTCTGGTGCAACCTCATTTGGAATACTGTGTGCACCTTCAAAAGGATATAAACAGGTTGGAGTCGGTGTAGAGGGTAGCTACTAAAATGGTTAGTGGTCCTCATTTTAAAGCATACAAGGACAGATTTAAAGATCTTAATATGTATACTTTAGAGGAAAGATGGGTTAGAGGAGATATGATAGACATATTTAAATTCCTCCTTGGCATAAATGCACAGGAGGAGAGTCTTTTTTGATTGAAAGCAAGCTCTTCTACGAGGGGACATAGGATGAGGGTAAAAGGGAATAGACTCGGGAGTAATATGCAGAAATATTTCTTTATGGAAAGAGTGGTAGATGGACGAATAGTCTCCCAGTGGAGGTGGTAGAGACAAGGACAGTATCTGAATTTAAAAAAGCATGGGACAAACACAGAGGATCTCTAAAGGAAAAAGAGGGGACTATTGTTCATATGGAAGGGCAGACTAGATAGGCCATGTGGTCTTTTTCTGCATGTTTCTATGAAATGGCAAGTAGACAGGTGACCCTGGAAAAAAAGAGCTAAGAGAAGACAGAGAAAAACAGAAACCAGAGCCAAATGATTATAAAAATAAAATCGCCAGAAAATAAGATAAAAAAAATAATTTTATTTTCTATTTAGTAATTGGAATATATGAGCTTTTGGAATGTACATTTGCCATGACTGGTGATAGCGCTACAAGACGTATGCAGTGCTGCACAGTCACATGTAGAAGATGGTCCCTGCCACTGTTCTTTCTAAGCTGTGTGCGTGTGTGCGCGCACACACCTTGCCGAGCGAGCACATACAACTTATAAAGGAGCGCACAAAAATTACGGAGTTCTTGGGTTTTCAAATTAAAACCTTGGGTTTTTTAAGGCCGCGGCTGCGCCGCCGATCTACTGCCATTCTGTAATTTCCGGGTAATTCCGAGACTCGTGACGTCCGAATCTCTCCTCTCTGCTCTGAGTCCTCACTCCTCTCACATGTGACCGACGATAGACAAATCATGACACAGGCTAAAGAGGGAAATAAAAGGGAGGGGAAGCCATCTAGCTAGCCTCTCTCTGCTCTTGTGCCTGCCTGCCAGTCACGTGCCTCCTTTGATCCCTCCCTCAGCCAGCCTCCAGTGCCACGTGCCGCCTTGAATTCGGAGAAGGGAGAGCAACACACCGCACCGGCGAAGAAGAGGAGACCGGTGTGCTCCGGGACTGCTGCCTGAAGATTGTGCGGGGCTACGCTGGGGACAGGCTATTGGCAGCGGAGCAGATGAGTGCTGAGGACCTTTCCCGGGAAACGGGGATGGTGGTGGCGCCGCCGCGCGTGGTCTCAGCCCCCGTCTGGAGAGTCGGGAAGGCCGGCGCCGGAGGAGGAGAAAGGAGGGGGGGATAGAAAGAAAGAAAAAAACCGGCGTGAGATACCCCGTGAAAGAGGTGCGGAGACAAAGGGCGGCCTCTCTCTCGACCCTCCCCTCCTCCGTCCTCACCGACGGACCGAAGCACCGCCGCCACCGCTTCTCACTAGAAGGGGAGGAAAAAAGGCAAAACGCCGAGTGTGCCGCTCTAAGAGCCGGCAAGAGGAGAGGGCGGTCCGTTCACCTCATTTTCTTTAAAAAAATGCGCTTTCTCTCTCTCTCAAGACAATACACTCAGTCTTGGATCAGAACTGGGTCTTAGCACTGCTAGGCAATCACAGTCAGGTGGCTCGCTGCTATTACTGCGCCCTGCAGTGCCTGGACTAGATTTAGAGGGGCTGGCTCCCACTTGTGCTCTCTGGAAGCTGCCCCGAGTGCAATAACCATGTGTGAACTGCAGTGAGTGGGTGCTTGAAATTTCTTCGATAGTGGAGTGAGGACCAATTTTGTTTTTTTTCACTGATTTGCCTTTACGTGAATCTGGAGGTAAAAGAGGGAGCACAGTGTAACTCCAAGAATCCATGTGGTGTGAACCAAGATAATTCTGTGTATATGTGATTATCAATGAAAAAGCCGGCATCTACATTTATTGTTAACCCATTCCCCAACAGAGGACTTTGTAAGCATAACTATTTGAACTACTAATTTATCATGCATGGTGTCTTCCATCTTGATTTTATCACTCTAGCCCTTATGATGCTTTGGTCATGCCTGCTTTTGAACTTTGTAGTTCAAATAGTTATGCTTACAAAGCCCTCTGTTGGGGAATGGGTTAACAATAAATGTAGATGCCGGCTTTTTCTTCCTTTGAAGTTGCCAGAGGCAAAGTAAGTTCTTCTGTTGAAACCATGGGGGAGCTGTTCTGTACACAGTTCTGTACGGTGAAGTAACAGTTCCTGCCACAACAGGAGTTGTTCCATTTGTTTAGGGTGGAATGATAACTGTGGTGGGTACCTTGGAGGAGGAGGGGGGGGGTGGATAGAGGTGAAGAAGGCTCGGTGGGACTGGATGGAGATGGAAATCCATAGTTTTAAAATTAAGTCACTTTTCTGGATTTGTGTTAAACTGCTAATCCATGTAAGTAATACTGTACCTTCTTTTTACTATGTATACTTATGGTTCTTTTTCTCTTTGTTACCACTATAACAATATTGTTATATTGCTTGCAGTTCCAGCTTCCAAGCCCTCTGATGAAGGCTTTGGATGAAATGCGTTGGGGCATTTCTTTTGAATAATAAAGCACCTGCTGTGCCTGTGACCACCACACCACTTGTAAAATGTCGAAACCAATAGCAATGAGAGGTGCAAAACGTAAGAGAACGGCCAGAGCTTTTAAGCCTGAATGGCTTGAAGAAATTGTTGAAACGGAGACACCGAAATCTCGGGATAAAAAATGCGTTCAACTGCGTGAAATATTCACTTACGAAGAGGATGACGGAGTAGTCTGTTTATACTGCCAAGATGCAAAAACCATCGGAGAGTTTTCAAATGGCAAATTTTGGGATGATGTGTGGAAACTGGACTTTTTGAAATGACATCTGTCTAGTAAGACTCATACTGAAAGTGTTAAGAAACTTAGAGCTAAAAATCCAAATTTAAAAGGAGGATTATTTAACTTGTTGCTTGAGAGCACCGCTGAAAAAGCGAAAAGGCAAATTAGTAATGAACTGAAGCGTTCTACACCAGAAGAAATTAAAATTCTAATTGATAGTGTTTTGCTGGCTGTTCGGATGAATATTTCCATGTTCTCTGTTCAAGATATTAATGAACACATGTCCAAGTACATAACTGTACCTGAAAGCTGGAGAAGCAAAAACCGATTCGTTTGAATTTCTTGAAATTATAAACATGAATGTCCAAGATAAGCTCATAGCAGATGTTGCATCAGCAGCGTATCATACATTAACTATTGATGAAAGCACAGACATTTCTGTCAACAAATACTTAATACTGTACTTCAAATATCGCCAGTAAATTCATGTCTGTATAAAACTTCATTTGGTGGGATGCTACGAGTTGGAAGCATGCGATGCTGCATCAATAGTCAGTGCACTCCGGGAATTCTATGGGAAATACATGCTTGACCTTAACAAAATGGTCATGTTTACTTCGGATGGTGCCTCTGTCATGTCAGGCAGAATAAATGGTGTTGCTGCGCAGCTAAAACAAAATGTTTCGCATTTAGTGCAGCAGCATTGTGTTGCCCATCGTGAAGATTTGGGGATCTCTGAATCATGGAAGGAAGTAAAGTTGATGAAAGAAGTTGAAACTTTCATGAGAACTGTTTACACAACCTTTTGTCGATCTTCTACTAAAAAGTCACAATATAAAGAATTTGCAGATGCTTCTGAATGCAAGTCAATTGCTTTTAGACCTCTGAACGAAGTGCGGTTGTTATCTAGACATTTTGCTCTTCAAGCAATTATTCAAAATTATGATCCATTATTAAAATACTTTGAAGAAGAGAAGGATAATGATCCCATTGCAAAGTACTGTTATAAAAAGCTAAACAGCCATCAATTCCATATAACACTGCAAATTTTGAATGATGTTTTATCTGAACTAGCTTCATTAATAATGGCATTTCAAAAACGTGGGCTAACACCACTGGAAGCATATCATCTTACACAGGGTAAGCAACAAAATCCGAATGCAATACTTGGGTGACACAGTAAAATGGAGTGATAATGTTAAAAATCTTCTCGACAAGATACCTGGAGACGTTTCAGTGGATACTGGTTCCACACTTATTTTCATTAATATGCTGTGTCTGCATTTAGGGGAAAGATTTCATGAAAATGAAATTGAGGAATGGTCTGCTTTTGACTTGACAGCAATAGCACAGTGTGATTATGAATTTGGAATTGAAAACATCCGATCACTCTGCTTAAAGTACAAATAATTTCTTATGGAGGAACATATTGTTGTTCAGCAGTACAATGACTTCAAGTTTTTAGTTGCAGAAAAAATCAAAAGCAAACTGATAAACAGTTTTCCGGATATGGTGACTTTGGCGTTTCAGAATGCTCACTTTGCAGATTTAGCGAAATTGATGGATATTGGTGGAACATTTTTGGCTTCTAGTGCAGATTGTGAGCGTGGTTTCAGCTTGTTGAACAGTTTAAAAACCAAAATAAAGAATCGCTTACATTTAGAACATTTGGAAATGCTGATGCGTGTTAAGAGACATCTTCAAGATGGCGGATCAGTAGACCTTGATAAAATTTATTCAGACTGGGTACATTTGAAAGATCGAAGAGAAAATTTTGAGAATGAACTCTTCTTCCATATATAAATTATTTGCATGGAATAACAATGGCTTTCAATAAAAATTAACTGAAATAATACCACATTTGTGGTTGTAATTACTAGAAATTTTCCGCTTCATTTAGTAATCGTCTATTTTCATTTAATTTGATTAAAATCAATGTGGTGTACATACTGTATTCTAATGTGCAGTCAAATTTTAAAGTATATAACTCCAAGTGTCATTCTGTGGCGCACAGAAAATTTAACCTTCCTTCAAAAGCTGCACAGCTGATATTTTATGTGCACACAGCCTACAGAAAATTAGAGGGAACATTGGTCCCTGCACATCAGATCTTACAGTCTAGTAAAAACAGACAACACAGTAGCTGTAGACATGGGATACATCTAGGGGGAATGGTAAGGAAACACAAAGGAGATCAGGTGAGTCAAGATCTGAAAGCAGTAGCGAAGAGGTGAGTTTTCAGCCTGGATTTGAAAAAGGTCAGAGAAGGCGCCTGACGTACAGACTCAGGTAGTTTTTTCCAAGCATAAGGAGCAGTAAGGTGAAAGGAGCAAAGTCTGGAGTTAGCAATAGAAGAGAAGGGCACAGATAGAAGTGATTTGCCAGAAGAGCGGAGTTCCCGAGCAGGGGTTTAGGGAGAGATAAGAGAAGAAAGATAGTGAGGAGCAGCAGAGTGAATGCACTTATAGGTCAGCAGGAGAAGTTTGAACTGGATATGAAAATGGATAGGGAGCCAATGAAGTGACTTGAGAAGAGGGGTAATATGAGCGTGATGAAGCTGGCGGAAGATTAGCCATGCAGCAGAGTGCTGAACAGCTTGAATCATCTGTCTCCCCTTCAATCTGTTCAGCACTCTGCTTCATGAAGACCAGCAAGGAGTAGGTTGCAATAGTCTAGAAAGGAGGTGACTAAAGTGTGGATAAGTGTCTTAGTAGTGTGCTCAGAAAGGAATGGGCGAATTTTGTTGATGTTGTACAGAAAGAAACGGCAAGTTTTAGCTATCAGTTGGATGTGTATGGAGAAGGAGAGAGAGAAGTCAAAGATGACCCCAAGGTTGCGAGCTGAGGAGACAGGGAGGAGTAGAGAGTTATCCATCCAAAATCAGGAACTTCTCAGAATAGGGCCAACCAGTCAATCTTTGCTCTGCCAGCACATGACCATGAGTAGCATCTAATCTGATGGCTGACGCTTTTTGCTGTGAGATGAACAGCAGGAGGTGTCTGCTATGAGATTTGAAGCTGTTCAGGGTTGCAGTACCTCAGAGAAGTGTGGCAGAAGAGATGGGGTGGGGGCAGGACATGGGCTGGTTTGGGAGTTGGGGACCAAAATGTCCTGCTTAAAATTTGTTCCCCCTTGGCATCTCTGTAAACAAACATTAAAAATGAAACTCTAGGTTTGAAGCTGAAGCAGTAGAAGGTTTAGTGACTTGCCCTAGGCCACAAGCAGTATCAGTGGGGGAGTGGGATTTGAATATTGGCTTTCCTGATTCTGAATCCATTGCTGTAACCACTAGGTCACTACTCCATCAGCATTTTTAGGCACCCTTAAAAATGAACAGAACAGTAGTAGTCAGGCCTAGTGGTGAAGAAACAGAGTAATCAGAAAATGAAAGAGCAGAGTAGAGCTCCACTACTATTGGTGGGCAAAAAGACAGTATTTGATTAAATGACAGTATGGAGAAGGGGCCATCTCTTATGTGTAGCTGTACAGCTCTGCCCTACATCTAGAAATGTTAAGTGGTAGTAGCAGAAATAACTAGCACATGAACAGCAGATAACTACATGATAATAGCTGATGTTCTGATTGTTTGTCACTCAGGGCCGGCCCATCCATTGAGCCAGAATGTTGTTTGCACAGGGCCCCGCGCGAACCACATTCTTGATCAATCGGTGGCTGCAGAGGGAGCCCGTGCGAGGCCCTGGCTCCCTCTGCACATCCCACCAGCGTGAAGAGCCTTTTCCTTCATGCTGGCGGCTGTTTCAATGAAGCCGCGAATGCCGGGAGAGGTACCTTTCCCGGCATTCGCAGCTTTATTGAAACAGCCGCCAGCGTGAAGGAAAAGGTTCTTCACGCTGGCGGGCTGTGCAGAGGGAGCCGGGACCTCGCGCGGGCTTCCCCAGCTCCCTCTGAAGCCCCTTAGACGGCACGGGGCTCTTCAGTGGGGGGGGGGGGGAGTGCAGCTAGGACTGGATGGGCTGTGATGGGGGTGGGTAACCGACTGGAAATGGGCTGTGATGGAGGGGGGGTGGAAGAAACAAACCTGGAAATGGGGGGGAACGGACTGCAATTGGGCTGTGATGGAGGGGAGAGAAACAGACTGCAATTGGGCTGTGATGGGGGGAGGACTGCAAGTGGGCTGTGATGGTGGGGGGGGAAAGGACTGGAAATGGGCTGTGATGTGGGGGGGGAACGGACTGCAATTGGGCTGTGATGGGGGAGGACTGCAAGTGGGATGTGATGGTGGGGGGATACCGACTGCAATTGGGCTGTGATGGGGGGGAATGGACTGCAAATGGGCTGTGATGGTGGGGGGAAACCTGGACTGGAAATGGGCTGATGAAAAGCTGGATTAGGACTGGAGGGCTGATGGGGGCTGGAATAGGACGAAGTGGGCTGACAAGGGGGCTAGGATTGGAAATTGGCTGATGGGGGAGCGTGGAGTGGAAATGGGCTGATGGGGGACTGGAATGGAACTGGAAAAGAGCATATGGGGGGCTAGGACTGGAAATGGGCTGATGAGGAGCTGTAATAGGACTAGAAATGGGCTGATGTGGGAACATAGACTGCAAATGGGTGATGGGCTGGAATAGGACTGCAAATGGGCTGATGGGGGCTGGAATAGGACAGAAAGTGGGCTGATGGGGGTTGGAATAGGGTTGGAAATGGGCTGATGGGTGAGCTTGGAGTAGAAATGGGCTGATGGGGGGCTGGAATGGAACTGGAAAACAGCATATGGGGGGCTAGGACTGGAAATGGGCTGATGTGGAAGCTTGGGAGACTGGGACTAGAAGGGGGCAGATGCTGGGTGGGTCTAGAACTATAAGGGAGCTGATTTTGGGGGAGGACTAGAAAGGGATGGGGAATGAGAATGGAGAGGTGATTTTGGGGGAGGACTAGAAAGGGATGGGGAATGAGAATGGAGAGGGGAAAAGATATTTTGTGTGGGAGGGAAGAAAAGTCTATGATGGGCTGGGTATTGGAAGAGTAAATGGAGATTGAGAATGGAAGGGTGAAATTTGAGTGGATGATAAAGGAATAAGGAAAGAAATGGAGGAAAGAGCAAAAGGGGAAAGATTAGTATGTTAAAGCAGATATAGAGGAAAACAATTTGGAAAAAAGTCTAAAAGAGAAGAAAGGACAAATGGATAGCTCACAGAAGACACAAAGAAACCAGAAGAAAGTGACTGGAGCAATTGCAACTGAAAAAGAAAATGCACAAGCAACAAAAGGTAGAAAAATACTTTTTTATTTTGAATTTATTAACTGGAATATATCAGCTCTGGAAAATGCGCATCATTAATAGAAACATAGAAGCATAGAAACATGATGACAGAAAAAGACCACAAGGCCCATCTAGTCTGTCCTTCCATAACTACAACAGTCCACTTTTTACCTTTAGAGATCCTCTGTGTTGGTCCCATGCTTTTTGGAATTCAGTTACTGTCCTCATCTCTACCACCTCCACTGGGAGACTATTCCATGGATCCACTACTCTTTCCGTAAAGAAATATTTCCGCATATCACTCCTGAATCTATCTCCCTTCACCCTCAACCCATGTCCCCTCGTAGCAGAACTTGCTTTCAATTGAAAGAGGCTCTCTCCCTGAACATTTATGCCACGGAGGTATTTAAACATCTCAATCATATCACCTCTATCCCGCCTTTCCTCTAAGGTGTACATATTAAGATCCTTAAGTCTGTCCTCATATGATTTATAATGAAGCCCATTAATCATTTTATTAGCAACCCTCTGCACCGACTCCATCCTGTTCACATCCTTTTGAAGGTGCGGTCTCCAGAATTGCACACCATACTCCAAATGAGGTCGCACCAAAGACTTATACAGAGGCATTATCACCTCCTTTTTTCTGCTAGCCATTCCTCTCTGTATGCACCCAAGCATCCTTCTAGCTTTTGCCGTCGCCTTTTCTACCTGTTTAGCTACTTTAAGATCATCAGACACAACCACGCCTAGGTCCCGCTCTTCTTTAGTGGACAAAAGTACTTCACCTCCTATACTGTATTGCTCCCTTGGATTGCTGCAGCCCAAATGCATGACCTTACATTTTTTAACATTAAATCCCAGCTGCCAAATTCTAGACCATTCTTCAAGCTTAGCTAGTTCCCTCCTCATGTTATCTACACCTTCCTGGGTGTCTATTGCAGATTTTGGTATCATCCGCAAAGAGGCAAACCTTACCCGACAGCCCTTCCGCTATATCACTAACAAAGATGTTAAAAAGAATCGAACCAAGGACAGATCCCTTGGGCACACACTGGTAACATCCTTCTCCGCAGAGTGAGCTCCATTTACTTGTACTCTTTGTCGCCTCCCACCCAACCAATTTCTAACCCAAGCAGTAACTTTAGGGTCCATCCCTAGGGTGCTCAGTTTGTTTATAAGTTGCCTGTGAGGAACAGTGTCAAAGGCTTTACTGAAATCTAAATACACCACATCTAGAGCTCTCCCTCGGTCCAAGTCCCTGGTCACCCAGTCAAAGAAATCAATCAGATTTGTCTGACAAGACCTGCCTCTGGTGAATCCATGCTGCCTCGGATCCTGTAATCCGCCGGACTCCAGAAACCTCACTATTTTCTCTTTCAGCAGCGTTTCCAATAATTTACTCACCACCGAAGTTAAACTAACCGGCCTGTAGTTTTCAACCACATCCTTACTTCCGCTTTTGTGTAAAGGCACCACATGAGCCTCTCTCCAGTCCTTTGGCACCACTCCCGACTCCAACGAGGCATTGAAAAGGTCAGTCAGTGGAGTTGCTAGAACGTCCCCAAGTTCCCTCAGTATTCTAGGGTGTATCCCATCCGGTCCCATCGCTTTGTCTACTTTAAGTTGAGCTAGTTTCTCACGAACACAGTCTTCTGAAAATTGTTCAAGATGTCCCTCGCTTCTGTTCTTATTTGTGGGTGCTTTCTGAGGTCCTGCTCCTGGTTCTTCATCTGTGAACACAGAACAAAATATTTGTTAAGCAATTCCGCTTTATCCTTATCAGCTTCTACATATTCCCCCCCTGCACCCTTGAGTCTGACAATACCACTTTTGCCCTTCCTCCTCTCACTAATATATCTGAAAAATGTCTTATCCCCCCATTTTATTGCATTGGCTATTTCCTCCTCCTTTTGAATCTTTGCCTTCTTGACTACTTTGCTAGCTTCTCTAAGTTTTTCCAAATACAGATGCCTGTCTTCCTCTCTCTGTGATCTCTTGTATTTCATGAAGGCCTCCCTCTTTTTCTTCACTTTTTCAGCTACTTCCTTCGAAAACCATAGCGGTCTCCTGTTCCTTTTGCCTTTATTTACCATTTTAACAAAAAGGTTGGTTGCCTTTAAAATACCCTCTTTCAGTTTTGCCCACTGTTTTTCTACATCCCCCAGCTGTTCCCATCCCACTAACGACTCCCTGAGGTATTGGCCCATCTTCGCAAAGTTAGTCTTCCTAAAGTCTAAGATCTTCACCTTGGAATGGATTCTAACAGCCCTAGTCCTAATACTGAACCACACCATCTGGTGATCACTGGATGCAAAATGATCTCCCACTACAACATCAGAAACACTTTCACCATTGGTAAGCACCAAGTCCAGTATGGCCCCTTCACGTGTGGGGTCTGTTACCAATTGCCTGAATAGTTCTCCCTGTAGAGAATCCAGGATCTCCTTACTTCTAGATGATACTGCAGCAGGAATGTGCCAATCAACATCTGGCATATTGAAATCTCCTAGCAGTAGCACTTCCCCTTTCCTAGCAATGCTGCGTATGTCTTCAATTAACTCTCTGTCCACCTCTTCCTCTTGTGAGGGAGGTCTGTATATCACACCAATGCAAATAGATTTCTCTTTCCCTCTTTCTAGTTTAACCCACAATGCCTCCTCTCTCCCTTTTAAGCTCTGTAATTCCAAAGCTTTAATAGTAGTTTTTACATATAGTGCCACTCCTCCTCCCCTTCTTCCTACCCTGTCCTTTCTGAATAAAGTATAGCCAGGTATAGTTACATCCCAGTCATGGTTTTCTGTGAACCATGTTTCTGTAACTGCCACCAAATCCAAGTCAGCCACTCCCACCAAAGCTTCAACTTCAGGGATCTTATTTCCCATGCTACGGGCATTAATACACACTGCTTTCCATATGTTACCCCTGTTACCCATTTCCATAAAGGTATTTAATGTATCACCTACCTGGGGGCTTTCACTTACCTGGGGGCTTTCTTCACCCATCCCCAACGAATCTAGTTTAAAGCCCTCTTCAGTAGATTAGCCAGTCTACTACCAAAGATGCGTTGACCTTTCTTGGACAGATGGATGCCATCTCTGCTCTGCAACCCTTTTGTGTTTTGTTTAGTACAAGAGGAAATTAATTTATAGTTTCATTTCTCCAGTGTTGTTGTACATCCCAAGTTTGGCTTTTGGGGTTCCCAGTTTAATTATTGTCTTCCTATTTCTAAATTGTGATCCCTTGTTCTTTGGTGACGGTCTATGTTCTGCATTTTAACCAAGCTGAGGGATTCTGTTCATGTAGTTTCTATTTGACTGTGTCACTTGTTCTCCTTCCTCAGTAGGAGATGTATTGGTATTCTCTGAGATGTATTGGTTTAATATTTGCAGTGTTGCTTTTTGATAGGTAGGGTTTGGTGCTTTGTGAGTCCTGGCAGAGCTGTTATGATATGGTGGATTTGCTATGAGTTCTAAATGGTCAGTGTTTATAGTACTTCCTAATGGGCCTGGCGGTTGGCACTGGAATATAGTAACGTAGAAATCTGTTAGTCTTTCTTTATCCAGACACTCATTAAGAAGCATGTTTACTAAAAATGCATGTTAACATTATGCAAATATTTATGCAAATGAGGCACCCTATGTAAATTAGGCCCTGCAATTAATCTCCACACATGGCCCCGCACCCCCGTTGGGCCACCCCTGTTATCACTACTATGCCTCTGTTCTGAAGAATGAAAGATGTGCACAATATTCTGCAGAGTAGTATATTGTAAGACAGAGCCGGGTATCTTCTAGGTTTGCCGTAACATTTTTTTTTTTCAGAGAAAAAAAATGTTCTCCAGGAACAAGTAGGAATTTAGTCCTCACATATGGGTGACGTCGGCGCCGACGGAGCCCTCATGCGGAGCAATTTCCCAGCTTTCAAAGAAAGCCTTTGGGAGTGCATCGCGCATGCGCGGTCCCCTTCCCGCCCAAGGGTGCCATCTTGCTCATTCTCCCTTTTTCCGCAGAGACCAACATACATAGTCTAACTTCCCTCGCGGAAAAAATGCATTAAAACTTCTGAAGATTCTTTTCTTCGGCCTGGTTCGACGCCGGTTCCCCTTCCCGCCTCAGTTCGGTACACCGGTATCGAGTCTGGTCACTATTTTTCGTTTTTTGTTCTTAGTGACTAGCGTTCACACCTTTTTTCTTTTTGACTGGCAGTCTGGTCGTTTTGACCTTGCAGGGGCCCTTTTTCCCCCGATGGCTGCCAGCGGGTTTAAAAAGTGTGATCGGTGCAAAAGATTAATGTCTCTCACCGACACACATGACTGCTGTCTCCGCTGCCTTGGAGACGACCATGGCCCGAAGGCCTGTGGCCCGTGCGGCAAGATGTCTTCTAAGGCACTTAGAAGTAGGCAGCAACAGCGTGAAAGGATTTTCTCCAAGTCCGCATCCACCCGGGTCTGGACCTCGTCAGAAGCCTCGACGTCTCGGGAGCTGTCTGACCGAGCATCATCGGGGGTCTTCTGAGCAGGGGTCTCCCTCGCAGGAACACTGGAGGAAGAAGAAACCTGAGAGGGCAGCATCGTTGGATAGGCCTGGGTGCTTGAAGGCCAGGTCATGGAGTGCTGACCGCCGCCCCAGGTCCTCGGAGTCGGAGCGGCCTGCAAAAGTACCTCGCACGGAGCTGGAGACGCTGAGGAAGGTAACTGCTGTTGTCCTCATGGACTTTCCTCCGGGAGAACCGGCATTGGGCCCGACGGCGTTGGGACACGAGCCGGAGGCTGCGGAGCCTTCTGAGCTCAGTCTCATAATGGCGGCCTTGGAGCGCAGCATGTCTGCCTTCATGGATCAGCAGGGGGTGCTGATGGGCGGTCTCACCGATCCATCTGCCCCGACCACCGGGACCTCGATGTCCATGTCGACCCCGGATGCTGAGCCGATCCTCGAGACTTCGAGCTCAAGTCGATCCTCGGCCGAGGTCTCCTTCGACCTCCTGCGCTTTTCTGCTCCTCATCTGTCCTCTACTAGCTACTACTCTATTCTTTCCTATTAAACATACTGGCGTTCCTTTTCTTTTCTAGCAGCTTTGTTTTATTTTGTGAACCGCTCAGACGCTATTGTGATGGGCGGTATATCAAGTTTGCTAATAAACATAATAGACATAAACATATCTACGCCAGTGCCATCGGCGTCGGGGCGGTCGAGACCGAAGGCCTTGCGGCCGGAGCCCATCGAATCCTCCTCAGAGGACTCAGCATGGGAAACGGAAGATGAAGAGTCCCCGGACACCCACCGGACCCGGTGTGTCCCATCGGACTTGCCTGGGTCCGAGCCTCGGAGAAGGTCCCTCCCGGAGGATACCCGGTTCTCGGACTTCGTCAGGGACATGGCCAAGGCTTTAGCATTCCCGGTGGACACCGAGGAGGAGCCTCGAGCCGAGGAGTTCGAGGCCCTCCATTATGATTTTATTTTATTTATTTATTTATTTTATTTATCTGTATTTATATCCCGCTTTTCACCGGGTCAAAGCGGTTGGTGGATACATTTAACACGAGGGGATATGAGACACATACACTAATACTTACAGGGAACATGGGCAATGGAGGGTTAAGTGGCTTGCCCAAGACCACAAGGAGCACCTGTGGGACTAGAAACCCCAGTCCTTCCGGCCCAAGGTTGCTGTCCTCTAGTGGGATTTGAACCACCGACCTTCCGGCCTGTAGTACCTTGCCCCAACCACTAGGCCACTTTCCCCCTTGGATAGCCCTTACGGTACCGGTTCCTCCGATGTTGGAACGGCTGATGTTCCGCATGTGGGAGTCACCGGCCTCGATCAGCAGGCGGGTCAATTCCATCTATCGAGTCCGCACGAGCCCTGGGTTCCAAAAGGCACAGCTGCCGCACAACTCCATGGTTGTGGAATTGGCCATGCACAGGCTCAAGAGCCAAAAAACTCACTCCTTGATGCCTCCTGGCAGGGAAGCCCGGAACCTGGACGCCCTCGGCAGAAAGTGCTACTAGGGCTCGATGCTGTCATGCCATGTCCAAACATACCAGCTGTACATGGGCATGTACTTGCGGGACCTGGCAAAGGAGATTGCCGGGTTCTCAGCTGGCCTCTCTGAGGAATCCTTGCAGCGCTTCAAGGCCTTGTCCATGGGGATTCGGGAGTGCTTGAAGTTTATGTTTCAAGCAGCCTATGACAGCTTCGAGGCTTCGGTCCGGGTAGCCGCAGCCGGCATCGGTAACTACGCTAACCATTCAGATATCTTCAGTCATTCGTGCAATTAATAGCATAGTAAATAATGACAGATAAAGACCAGCATGGCCCATCTAGTGAAGAATCTGAAGCGGGTTGCACTTGAAACAGGGCTATTCAGCCCGAAACACGCGTGTCTGCGGAATGCGGTAGCAGTGAATTCTGGACTGTTTAAGCTAAGTTTAGCTATTTTCAAACTTCGTTTTGGGCTTTTGCATTATTAAAATATTAAAATGGGTCACGCTCACATTGGGAGTTAAATTACACTTATCCTCCCTGGTTGTGCGAGACCCGACAAAATGTTAGATTGACACACTTTGCTTGCTTCACAGACAACCTTTTGGAATTTATATTGGGTAGAGTGGTTGCTCTGTTCTTTTTGGTCTTTAGTAGTTTTTGTCTCATTCAGATTTGGGCATCCTCACCCTGGGGATGTCCAACTTCTAAAATGGTTCCAGGGACGTCTCCGTGCTTTGGATGTCTCTATGCCTGTTTTCAGATGTCCAAAGTAAGAATAGGGCTTCTAAAATAAAACCCCACAGTGATTTGTATGACACAAATGTATCCATTTAGCAGGACAGAAAATTGAAACTAACGAGCCCTTTTACTAAACCCCGTTAAAGCTTTGTACTTAATGCACGCTTTTAATGCATGTTAATTATAAATTCTCCATGGTAACTGTTGAGGCATGACTAGCATGTTCCTGGCAGTTAACATGCAAATTTGTACACTAATGTGCAGTGCAATTAATACAGGTGCATAGAGGTAGAGATAGGGCACCAGTTGAAACATACTGCTATATAATGTTCTATGTAAACCGTCCTGATTTGTAGAAGGACGGTATATAAAAAATGTTAAATAAATAAATAGGTACATTGACAGTGGGCATACGCCAAAGATATCTGTGCTAGCTGTAATGTGCATCCCCACACTCTGCCCCTAACCCACCCCCTCTGCATACTAGCACACAAATGCCAGTTAACATACATTTTGGTGGCCAGTAGCTGGAATGCCCGCGCATTAGCATTTACTGTGGCCAGTTACCGCATCTAAAATGCACGTGAACTGCTTAGCAGCATTTAGTAAAAGGACCACTAAAGCACTTAACTGGCAGGCACCTGCTGCCAACTGAAAAAATGCTTTTGAAATTGCCCTCGTATTTTGTATATACAATTTAAATGCAACATATCATCTGCATACATTCAAGTCAATAAATTAATAAAAATAGAAATCAAACATACTATTTTAAAAATACAATAATAATAATAGTAAATATTTAACACCAAAATAAAAGGCAATGGTTAGCGCATATTAACTAATATTAACATGCACTAAATGCTACTATGCCAGTAGAAATAAATGCTGAAAACAAAATTATATGCTCAAACTACAACATAAGGAATTTAAAGAAAACTTTATTTCAGGTGCTTGGGTCTCAGTATAAAACGTCGCAGCTTTTAGTCAGATTTGAAAACTCAATATCAAAACGTAGCTGCTGTTCACATCAACGACCCAGACTTCTTTTCACGCACCTTGTTTATTGTTTTATGCTATAATCAGTTGCTTTAATAAAATATTATTTATCCTTTATTCTTCTTATACTCAGCATGTCTTTTTTTCTTTTTGTTGTTTTATGAATATAAAATCAAAGTCCTGTTTCCCGTATTATGTGCACTAGGTTGCTCTATTGCCTCTTGTAAGAACTCAATAATCGAAATCCATATTTTGCAGACTTGTGAAAAAAGCGATGGTAATCATAATCACTCAGACACTTATCTTTTCCAATGCTCATGCCTTTTTCACATGTAACTTGCTGATGTAACGAGACTGTTCGAGCTCCCAATTTCTGCGGCTGTAGCATAAATCCCAACGACATTTCTCTAAGGCGCCCAAGCGTTTCACGATGTAAGTTTCATCAGGGGAATGCACATATTCCGTTATAACTGACCTATAAAATATATAAAGCAGCCAAAACCTTTTTCATTCCATAACACTTCTCTGTATAGAATGTCACTGTTAGAAATTCTCTTCCTAATACAATAAAAAACTTTTATACCTTGAGAGCCTGCTCTTGCTCTTACTTGAACGAGAAGAAAGCCTCTCTCCACATTCCTCATTAACTGTCAAAAGACGCCGCGCATGCGGCTCAGGATAATGAAATGCTTTTAAAGACACACAGCATAACTCCTCCCCCTTATACGGGGTGCCCCACTCAGACCTCGAAACTAGAAGAAAGTATCTTTAAAAATGTTTTTACATGCAAAGTGACCACTCTATGGATGCATTCAGTCCATGCGGCTTTATTGTATTTAAAGTGAAAATCCAATTTTGCTCAGCCTTAAGTAAAAGCTGTTCTCTCGACTTTCCTCCTCTGGGAGTTAAAATCTGGTCTATGGCAAAACAACCAAGCTGTTCAAAACTATGATTTTCCTTAAGGCAATGTTGCACTAACGGTGCATCTAACACTCTGTTGTTAAGCCGGATACGATGCTCTGCTAATCGTAGCCACAACGGTCGAATGGTCTTACCGACATATAACAACATGCAAGGACAACGAATGCCATATACAACGAAGGCTGATTGACATGTAGTGGTTTTCCTCAATCGATACAGCACTCCTTGAGTGTTAGAAGCACCGTTAGTGCAACATTGCCTTAAGGAAAATCATAGTTTTGAACAGCTTGGTTGTTTTGCCATAGACCAGATTTAAACTCCCCAGAGGAGGAAAGTCGAGAGAACAGCTTTTACTTAGGGCTGAGCAAAATTGGATTTTCACTTTAAATACAATAAAGCCGCATGGACTGAATGCATCCATAGAGTGGTCACTTTGCATGTAAAAACATTTTTAAAGATACCTTCTTCTAGTTTCGAGGTCTGAGTGGGGCACCCCGTATAAGGGGGAGGAGTTATGCTGTGTGTCTTTAAAAGCATTTCATTATCCTGAGCTGCATGCGCGGCGTCTTTTGACAGTTAACGAGGAATGTGGAGAGAGGCTTTCTTCTCGTTCAAGTAAGAGCAAGAGCAGGTTCTCAAGGTATAAAAGTTTTTTATTGCATTAGGAAGAGAATTTCTAACAGTGACATTCTATATAGAGAAGTGTTATGGAATGAAAAAGTTTTTGGCTGCTTTATATATTTTATAGGTCAGTTATAACGGAATATGTACATTCCCCTGATGAAACTTACATCGTGAAACGCTTGGGCACCTTAGAGAAACGGCGTTGGGATTTATGCTACAGCCGCAGAAATTGGGAGCTCGAACAGCCTCGTTACATCAGCAAGTTACATGTGAAAAAGGCATGAGCATCGGAAAAGATAAGTGTCTGAGTGATTATGATTACCATCGCTTTTTTCACTAGTCTGCAAAATATGGATTTCGATTATTGAGTTCTTACAAGAGGCAATAGAGCAACCTAGTGCACATAATACGGGAAACAGGACTTTGATTTTATATTCATAAAACAACAAAAAGAAAAAAAGACATGCTGAGTATAAGAAGAATAAAGGATAAATAATATTTTATTAAAGCAACTGATTATAGCATAAAACAATAAACAAGGTGCGTGAAAAGAAGTCTGGGTCGTTGATGTGAACAGCAGCTACGTTTTGATATTGAGTTTTCAAATCTGACTAAAAGCTGCAACGTTTTATACTGAGACCCAAGCACCTGAAATAAAGTTTTCTTTAAATTCCTTATGTTGTAGTTTGAGCATATAATTTTGTTTTCAGTAGTGATAGGCTCAACAAAAACTACCCATTTTTTCTAGTAGAAATAAATGGGCATAGTAGCACTGAGTACACATTGACATTCATTAACTCACATTAACCTTTAAGGGCTCATTCCATTCTGGACGTAGATCCCCTTTCTACGTCTGGTCTGAACTGGACATACAGAGGGGATCACGATTCTGATCCTGTGGGGCACATCTATCCCTGTGGGATCAGAATCACAATCAGTCATGTACATGCAGGCTGGGACTGCAATTCAGTCTGGCCTGCACGTACATGACCTGCCCAACTAACTCAGTCAGGGCTTTTAAATGGAGCTGCGGCACCATGGCGTCCGGTTGCCATGGCACCATGGCTCCATTTAAAAAACGCAATGCCAGCCTCCAGATAAAAGTGTTTATTCCCTGCAGCCCAACCCCTGATCTAGCCTCCTAAGGCCAGGGTTGGGCTGCGGGGAATGTCCTCCGGCCCCCCTGCCCCATCCGCGCCCCAGCAGTACAAAAAAAATGGTCCAGGGAAGTTATTCCACCTTGGAGGTGGAATAACTTCCCGCACATGTCACTGGCCCTGGACATACAGGGCCGAAATTAGAATCGGCCCTGTACGTGCAGGGCCAGCGACCACCCAGACCCTGCCCCAAGCCGCCCCTTCCCTTCCCCCGTCAAACTGCCCCGCACAATCTGCGGGGAAGTTAGATGCGGCCGGAGAAGGCACAAATAGCGGGACGTCCATCCCCGCTACTCATGACACAGAATCAGGCCCTTAGTAAATATGTCCCTGAATCACAATCCATGCTCTTACTAAGGAAAGAAACAGCTGAAATTTATAAACATAGCACAGAAGTTTATAAACATAACACAAAAATTAAATTATAAAAAACTAAAACCTTGATGGTCAGCAAAATGAAATAAGGTCCAAAAGACTCCTTGGCACACCCCACCAGCTGTGCTATCTCCCTAAAAAGGATCAATATAGATACTCGAACATCCCCCATGCACTTCCTAAGAAGCTTCCCAAAGGGTGGCCCCCTTTGAGAGAATCCTTGAGACAGGTCCTGCCTGAACTAATCAAGCATACTAAAATCAAAGGGTCAGTTATTATGGGATTGCACTGAAGCACAAAGTGTTAGAACTTATTTTTATAATTATTAATGTTACCATTTATTCATGATAAGCCATGTCTGCTTTTTTCCTACACTCACAGTATTTGATAACATGAAGATAGACGCAGGATGCAGTGATTCAGAGGATGATTCTGGTGAGGAATGCGAGGAGGAGGAAGAGGAGGAGGAAGAAGCATTAACAGAGGAGTCTGGGACTGAAAGTGTGGGAAGCTTGGAAGATGGATGTCAAAAGTTGTCTTTGGAGAATCTTTCCAAAATGGTGGAAGTCTGCCTGAGTGTAGGCCAAGAGACAGAGGAAGATTTGAATTCTGGTGAAAAAAGCCAAGAAGGCAATGACTCTCAGCCAAACATAGAACAAAAACCAGAACGTGTTAAAACGAAAGGAGAGACAGAGACTGGCAGAAGAAAAAAAAAGAAAAGACGCAGGTATTTGAACTTGTTCACAAAGTTATTTCTTTACTACAGTTTTATGCCAGCATTCCTGTGTTCAGTGGTTCTAAATCTGTGGGTTTCACTCTATTAGCAGAGCACATGTGAAGTACAGGATAAAGCTCCACTAGGGATGCCAAATGTACAAATCTGGGCAGCTGAAGTACATTTTGTATTAAAAAAAATCATCTAGAACATTAGTTTTGTAATGTTAGGGCAATGATACCTTCTACATTGCTGAAAAATTAAAACATACAGGAAAGCACAGTTACTTACCTGTAAAAAGTGATCTCTGGGAACAGCAGGAATAAGTCTTCACATATGGGTATCGTCGGTACCGACGGAGCCTGCGCGGGAACGCTCCCCAGCGTCCAGTAAGAAAGCTTTTGGGAGCATCCCACAGCGCCTGCGCGCTGCCTTCCCGCCTTTCCCAACTGCCTCTCTCCAGTTCGAGTTTTAAAGCTGAGACAAAGAGAGAGAGAGGAAAGGAAAGATAGATAGAGAGATACAACTCCTAGGGGAGGTGGGTGGATTGTGAAGACTTATTCCTGCTGTTCCCAGAGATCACCTGTTACAGGTAAGTAACTGTGCTATCTCCAGGAACAAGCAGGAATGAGTCTTCACATATGGGGACTCCCTAGCTGCAAATGCCAGGGGAAGACCCCAGGTTGTGTGTCCTTGAAAAGGACTCTACCTCCCCTCATGGATCTCTGGCATCCAACCAGGGTAGGTGGGTAGGAGTTGATTAGGAATGGAACAGGTGTTTGAGAACAGCCTGAACAAACGAGGCATCCCGGCGGGAGTCCTTGTCCAAACAGTAATGGGCTGTGAAGGTATGAACCGAGGCCCAGGTGGCCGCTCGACAGATTTGGTCGATGGACACAGAGTTTAGATAAGCCATTGAGGCTGCCATGGCTCTCACATTGTGAGCTGTGACATGGCTCTACAGAGAAATGTTCCTACTCTGGTAGGCGAAAGAAATACACTGAGCAATCCAGTTGGACAGTGTTCTCTTAGAGACTGGAAGTCCTAAATGAGAAGGATCAAAAGCAACAAAGAGTTGAGAAGACTTTCTATGTTGCTGTGTTCTTTGTAAGTAAAAAGCGAGAGCTCTCTTACAATCCAAGGTATGAAGATTCCTCTCTGCATTTGATGCATGAGGTCCTGGAAAAAATACAGGTAAATATACCTCCTGGTTCAGATGAAAAGGCGAGACCACTTTAGGCATAAAGTGTGGATGGGTCCTGAGGACTACCTTATCATGATGGAACCTTGTATAAGGTGGATTAGCCACCAAAGCTTGCAACTCACTGATGCGGCGTGCTGAGGTGACTGCAATGAGAAAAATAACCTTCCAAGAAAGAAATTTCAAGGAGGTGGTGGCTAAAGGTTCAAAGGGTGGCTTCATGAGCTGGCCAAGAACCAGGTTTAAGTCCCATGCCACTGGAGGTGGTCTAATGGGAGGTTTAGTTAAAAGAAGGCCTCTCATGAATCTTGCTATAAGAGGATGAGAGGAGATAGGTTGTCAATAGAGAGGCTTGAGGGATGCTGCAATAGCACTCAAATGGACTCTTACTGAATTTGTTTTCAGACCTGCATGGGATAGATGCAGGAGATACTCTAGTAGAGAATTCAGAGGTATTGCAAGAGGGTTTAGATCCTTCTCTGAACACCAAATGGTAAATCTTTTCCATTTGAAAGCATAGGAACGCCTAGTAGAAGGCTTTCTAGAGGCATGAATAACATCTCTGACTTGTTGAGAGAGATGAAAATCTTGAAGGTCTAGGCCCTCAGCAACCAAGCCCTGAGATGGAGCGACTGGGGGTTTGGGTGCCATAATGTTCCCCCTTCCTGGGACAAGAAGGTCTGGTGCAGAGCCCAAGTCCAGGGAAGGAGCTTGAGAGAGATGCAGAAGTAGAGGGTACCACACTTGGCGTGGCCAATGTGGAGCTATGAGGATCATGGTCCCTCGATCTCTCTGAAGCTTGAAAAGTGTTTTGGGAATTAGGGGAATTGGTGGAAAGGCATAAAAGAAGTCTTGACCCCAGTGAAGGAGGAAGGCATCCTTGGCCTGAACTCCCTGACACGGAATTCTGGAACAGAACCGGGGAAGTTTGGCATTCCACGGACTTGCAAAGAGGTCTATGTCCGGGGTTCCCCAAATTCGAAAAATCCTGGCTACCTGGTCCATGTGGAGGGACCACTCGTGTGGGAGCAGAACTCGACTGAGTCTGTCCGCCCAAGAGTTTTGAATGCCTGGAAGATATACTGCCAGAAGATGGATGTGATGCTCTCTGGCGAAGGCCCACAGTCGCAAAGCTTCGTTGCAAAGCGATAGAGAGCCAGTTCCGCACTGCTTGTTTACATAGAACATGGCTACTTGGTTGTCCGTATAGATGAGGACTGTCCTGTAGCTGAGCAGGGAGTGGAATACTCTGAGAGCTAAGAATATTGCTCTGAGTTCCAAGAGATTTGATATGCAGAGAAGTCTCCTGTGGAAACCAGATGCCCTGGGTGGAGAGATCCTGCAGATGAGCTCCCCAACCCATTGGGGAAGCATCTGTTGTCAGAGTTGCTTGGGGTAGCGACTGCTGAAAAGGGGACCCCAGCAATAGATTTGGAGGGGACTTCCACCATTGGAGAGACCAAAATAGGCGACTGGAGTTTGCTATTTTGTCTGACAGGCAACCTGATGCCTGAGTCCATTGGGTGGACAAAGTCCATTGAGCTGCCCTCATGTGAAGGCGAGCATATGGAACCACATGCACGGTGGATGCCATGTGGCCTAAAAGTTGTAACATCTCTCGAGCAGTTAATTGGGACTTTAACTGAATCTGGGAGGCTAACTGCACCAGACGTAGGCAACGGGCCTGAGGAAGATAGGCCCTTGCAGTTGTGGTATCCAGCAAGGCCCCTATGAACTCCAGGGACTGAGTAGGGGTGAGATTGGATTTTGGGATGTTTATTACTAGTCCCAAATACTGAAGAATACGCATTGTGCAGGTTAGACAAGTCTGGGCCTCTGATTGGGATGGGGCTCGAATGATCCAGTCATCCAGATATGGGAATACGAATATTCCTAGAGTGCAGAGAAATGCAGCTACTACTGCCATGCATTTCGTGAACACCCTTGGTGCAGAGGCCAGACCGAAAGGAAGCACCCTGTATTGGTAGTGCTTTCCTTGAAAAAGGAACCGAAGGAACCTTCTGTGTGTTGGATGGATGAGGACATGGGTGTACGCATCCTTGAGATCTAGAGAACAAAGCCAGTCCTGACTCTGAAGGTATGGAAGCAGAGCCCCTAGAGCAGTGATGGCTAACCTTTTTGAGCCCGAGTGCCCAAACTGCCGCACAAAACCAAAGAATTTCCTCAAAGTGCCAGCACGTCATTTGCATAAGTGGTCTTATTTGCATAAATATTTGCATAATGTTACCATACACTAACTTTTAGTAAACATGTCTCTTAATGAGTGTATGGATAAAGAAAGACTAAAAGATTTCTACATTACTATAATCCAGTGCCAACCGCCAGGCACATTAGGAACTACTACAAACGCTGCCCATTTAGAACCCATAGCAAACCCGCCGTATCCTGACAGCATTACCAGGACTCACAAAGCACCATACCCTACCTATCAAAAGGCAACACTGCAAATATTAAACCAATACATTTCAGTGAATACTGGGGAAAGAGAACAAGTGGCAACGTCAAATAGGAATTTCCTCTTGTACCAAACAAAGCGCAGATGTTAATGATGCACATTTCCCAGAGCTGACATATTCCAGTTAATAAATTCAAAATAAAGAGATATCTTTCTACCTTTTGTGCATTTTTTTTCAGTTGCAATTGGTCCAGCCATTTTCTTCTGGTTTCTTCATGTTTTCTGCTAACTCTCCATCGTCTGCTGTCCATTTGTCCTTTCTTCTCTCTTCTAGTTTTTTTTCCATTCTCTCTCTCTACATCTGCTTTAACATACTAATCTTTCTCCTTTTGCTCTTTCCTCATTCCTATTTCATCCACACAAATTTTACCCCTCCATCCTCAATCCCCAATTACTCTCCCAATACCTGGCCAATTGTAGATTTTTCATCCCTCCTACACAAAATATTTTTCCCCTCTCCATTTTACTCTCCCAGCCCCATCCCATTCTAATCCTCCCCCAACATCAGCTCCCTTCTAGTTCCAGTCTCACCCAGCATCCATTCCCTTCTTCAAGCCCCCCACTTCCCCTCAGCCCATTTCCATTCCAAGCCCCGTCCCCATCAGCTATTTGCAGTTCAAGCCCCCCACTTCCCCTCAGCCCATTTCCATTCCAAGCCCCATCCCCAAAAGCTATTTGCAGTTCAAGCCCCCTTCCACTCAGCCCATTTCCAGTCCTAGCAACCCCCCAACCCATTACCAGTCCTAGCCCCCCATAGCCCACTCCCAGTCCTAATCCCACCAGCCCATTTCCAGTCCTAACCTCCCCATCAGCCCACTCCCAGTCCTAATCCCCCATCACTCAATTTTTAGTTTAAGCCCCCCAGCGCCTATCACCACTCCTAACCCCCCCAGCGCCCATCACCACTCCTACCCCCCCCAGCCCAGCGCCCATCACCACTCCTAACCCCCCCAGCCAGCCCAGTGCCCATCACCACTCCTAACCCCCCCCCAGCCAGCCCAGTGTCCATCACCACTCCTAACCCCCCCAGCCCAGTGCCCATCACCACTCCTAACCCCCCCACCCCAGCCAATCACTACTCCTAACACCCCCCAGCCCAGCCCAGCCCATCACTACTCCTAACCCCCCCCAGCCCCGCCCAGCCAATCACCACTCCTAACCCCCCCAGCGCCCATCACCACTCCTACCCCCCCCAGCCCAGCCCAGCCCATCACCACTCCTAACCCCCCCTCCAGCCCATCACCACTCCTAACCCCCCCAGCCCAGCCCCGCCCATCACCACTCCTAACCCCCCCCCAGCCCAGCCCAGCCCATCACCCCTCCTAACCCCCACCCCCCCCAGCCCAGCCCAGCCCAGGGAAAATTAAAAAAAAAAACAACCCTGTCTGCTGCCGTTGTCGGGGCCGCCGCGGCAGAATCGAGCGTGCCGCGGGGCCCCCTGTACCCGGCTGATCCTGCCCTCCCCGTAGCAGCACTCGCTTGGGCGCTGCAGTAAGACGCGCCGGCTGGCCGAGCGCGTGGGACGAGTTCCCTCGCTGCTCTGTTATGCCCGCGGGGGCTGATGGGAAGTTCCCATCAGCCCCCGCGGGCTTAACAGTGTCGCGAAAGGGAAACTCTTCCCTTCGCGCTCTGCAAGCCGGCGCGTCTGACTGTAGCTCCAAAGAGAGAGCTGCTACGGGGAGGGCAGGATCTGCCGGGTACAGGGGGGCCCCGCGGCACGCTCGATTCTGCCGCGGCGGCCCCGACAACGGCAGCAGACAGGGTTGTTTTTTTTTTTTCGATTGCGGACCTTCCCGCGTGCCAGCTGCAAGGCCTTCGCGTGCCACAGCTGGCACGCGTGCCATAGGTTCACCATCGCTGCCCTAGAGAAATCATTTTGAATTTCTCCTTGAATAGAAATTTGTTCAATTCTCTGAGATCTAATATGGGTCTGTAGCCCCCTGTTTTCTTTGGGATAAGAAAATAAGGGGAGTAGAATCCTGAGCCCTGTTGAAGAAGAGGTACTTCTTCTATTGCCCCTTGGGCAAGAAGGGTAGCAATCTCCTGACAAAGAAGGTTGAGGAGAGATGTTGGAGAATTGAACTGTTTCACCATGGTGTGAGGAGGAAGGCTTAAGAAGTGAAGCTTGTACCCTTCCTTTATGATGGAGAGGGTCCATTGCTCTGCTGTGATTTGCTCCCATCTGGGAGCAAAGTAAGTCAACCTTCTTGGAATGGTGAGGGGCTTTGGTTTTTCCAGAGCTAGAAAGGCTAAGTTCTCTAGTTGCAAGTCAAAGGCCCTGAGGAGGTTGAGGCTGCTGGGCTGTGGTAGGCTTGGCAGCCTTTGACTTGGCCTGTTTAGGTGGTTGCTGACGCTTTGCAGCAAAACGACCTGCAGAAGATGCCTGCCCATGAGCAGGATAATATCTTCCCTTTTTAGAAAAAGATGTCTTTTTGAACAATCTTTTCTTTACAGGGGCAGAGGTAGACTTTGAAAGTCGATCCAAAGCAGAGTTCTCAGCATCCATCTGAGTGGCCTTTGCTTGCCAATCCCTGCCAAACAGGTTTTCACCTGTACAAGGAAGGTTTCCCAACTCATCTTGGACCCAGAGTTCCAAATCAGAGGCTTGTAACCAAGCAATTCTGCGTGCACCTATGGCAATAGCCGAGGCTCTGCTTACACACTCAAAAGAGTCAAAGGCTGCACGGTTGGAGAATTTGGAAACATCTTGGGCATGTTTGAGCCAAATGAGAAATTCCTGCCTTTTATCTTCTGAAATAAAAGGAGCTAAAGTCTGCAGATGATCTGTGACTTCCTTTAGAAACATCCCCATATAGAGACTATAGGAGTTGATTCTGGCAGCAAGCATATTGGCCTGGAAAATCCTTCAGCCGAAAGCATCTAGAGTCCTACATTCACGTCCTGGAGGATTAGATGAGTGTCTCTTTGCACTCTTTATTTTCTTCATGGCAGACTCAACCACAATAGAGTGGTGAGGAAGTTGAGTCTTATGAAACCCAGGACAGGGAGGGACACGGTACATGGTGTCTAACCTGTGAGAATGAGGAGAGGTGGTGAGAGGAGTCTCCCACATGCCCAACATGAGATCATAGAGAATCTCATGAATAGGTAAGGTAGCTGCTTCCTTAGGAGCCTTAGGATATTGCAAAATATCTAATTGTTTGGCTCTAGGCTCTGACTCAGAGGCCACTGTAATGGAGAGGCCCCTAGCCACTTCTCTAATGAAGTCTTGAAAAGACAAGTCCTCTGGAGGAGACATTCTTCGTTTTGGAGAAGCAGACTCCTGAGGAAGAAGTACCGGTGCCTCTACCGAAGCCTCCGACTCATCAGAGTCCTTGGAGGAATCGAAGTATCGCCTGTCTGGATGCTCCTGTAAAGCCCGATACGCGTACCGAGTGGGATCGACATCGGGAGTAAACGGTACCAGTTCGGTACCGATGGGCATCATAGGACAGGGTACCGTTGCAGTCGACACCGAAGCCGATGTCGTTGCAATCGGTACCGGCACCGGAAACGATGCTGGTGCCAGAGTCGGTACCGGCAACGGAGTTTGTTGCGGTACCGAAGGTGTCGAA
This sequence comes from Ichthyophis bannanicus, assembly GCA_033557465.1. Taxonomy (NCBI): domain Eukaryota; kingdom Metazoa; phylum Chordata; class Amphibia; order Gymnophiona; family Ichthyophiidae; genus Ichthyophis; species Ichthyophis bannanicus. Next base: position 207,581,045 of record CM066043.1, on the reverse strand, counting down.
GCCTGCATAAATCATATCAGGAACTGCAAGACAGGAGCACATCACACCTACCTTAAAGGACTTACACTGGCTTCCAATCGGTGCTCGCATCAGATACAAAACCATCATAAACCTATTTAAGATAAAACAGCACACATCAGCCAACAGCCTGCACTCCCTCATACAACCAGACACCAGCACTCGTCCCAGAAGAAAACAAACACACAACCGAGTCAGCACCCCCAGTGAATACAAACACACACGCAAGGACACAACGGACAGAGCACTCTCCATGGCTGCTCCAACAATATGGAACAAGCTCCCGGACGATTTGAGGGCGACTACAGAACTCAAGGACTTTAGAAAACAGCTAAAAAACATGCTGTTCATTGAACACTATGGACACATCACATAACCTCAGAGAATGCATAACAGCACATGATACCACCTAAACAACGTATGTATGGAATATGTTTTTGCACCACTGTACATAGCCCACTCTGTACATAGCTCATGCCAATCTAGCACACAATACAACACACACTCAATTTCACCCTCACTGCATGTATAACACACTCACCTTACCCGATTGTTTGCTGTGATACCACCTTGATTATTAAGATAAGGCGGTTTAGAAATACTGTTAAATAAAATAAAATAAATGCCGTTAGGGTGCGCTGCATGGACAGAATCTTCTGATCCATCGACGCCACCAGAGTCTGGATGTTGGTACCGGTGGAGGCCACCGGTACCCCAGAACACGGCAACAGGTGATCGGTCGAGGCCGTGCCATCGATGTCAACCTGTGACCCCATAGATAATGCTTTGGAAGCTGGAACTTCCCGCCGGGGTAATTTTGCCGGTGCAGAATCCTCGAGGACAAGCCCGGAGGTATCTCGATGCTTAGAGGGAGATTTGTCCTTCGAGGACCGGCTAGATTTATGTTTGGTTACCTGAGATCCATGGGAGGAAGAAGAAGCCCTGGAAGACGTTGATGCCACCGAGGCTGCATCAGAGGGAAACAGGGTACTGAGCTTGGCTGCTCGGTTCTGCCGACCTCTTTTAGACATCATGGTACAGGACACACAATCCGTGATGGAATGGTCAGGACCCAAACATTTTAGACACCAATCATAGGTGTCGGTGACAGAAATAGTACCGCCACACTTCGTGCACTTTTTAAACCCGGAAGCGGGCTTCTCCATGAGGAGAAAAAGTTTAGGCCTAAGGCCCAAACCGCAATGCACAGTTGAAGAAAGAAAATTTTTTTGTTTTTTTTAAGTAAGAAAGAAAAGAAAATACCGGCGGTACCGGTCTGACGTCGAAGAAGGCAGACGCGACACAGAAAAATAAACAAAAAAATAAAGAATTCTTTTGCGGTGACAGGAACACGACCTGCTGGCTCCCCGGAAAAGAAGAACTGGAGAGAGGCGGTTGGGAAAGGCGGGAAGGCAGCATGCAAAAGCTCCCAAAAGCTTTCTTACTGGACGCTGGGGAGCGTTCCCGCGCAGGCTCCATCGGTACCGACGATACCCATATGTGAAGACTCATTCCTGCTTGTTCCTGGAGATGCAAGTTTCAACTGTTTGCATCGGGATAGAGTCCACAGATACTTTTTACCCACTGATTTTGCCATAGGTCATTTGCATCTAGCTTTTTCATGGAAAATAGCACACATAAATCTTAAAATGCAATCTATACCTGCCATTTTCAGATGATGCCCATAATACACCCTAGAAATGCTTCTTCCGTATGCAGCTAAAAGTGGGCATATTGTGGCACTATGTAGATTATTTTAGCTTAATTAAGGGAGGGCAATTTTCAGGCACACGTATGCAACTTGGAAAATTGTCCTCACTATGAATAAGAGAGCAACTTGGGGTTTTTTGGCCCAACAGTTTTGACCTGCTTTTTTGGGCTACCAGCTCATTTGGAACCAGACTGTCTTGGGCCACGGTGGGAATTTTCCACCATTTATTTTATAACCCCCAACTAGCCCAGCTGCTACAATGACAATACTTGGTCAAGGGTGGCTGCCAGTAATTCCCAAGGTACCCGGTTTGCATAGGTGTCACTACTGTGCAGTGGCTGGGCATCCCTTCCCCTGATGCTGCGAATGCTACCTCCTGAGTATCCCCAGCCCAGGAGTGTTCATTCTAATGTTTTCCTCCATTAGAAAGCACATGTTCTATATTTTATTAAGGTAGAGCAAAGGAAATGGCTAGCAGGGTCTCAGTCTCCTTGTTTCCCTATTTGTTTAGCCGATCCTAGCTCCATTCACCAGCTGGGGACTCTGAATGTGCCTTTCAATTGGTAGTTGGAAGAACAGCAAACAAGAGAGACGGGGTAGGACTGAGATTCTGCCAGTTGGTTTCTTGACTCCAGTTTAATTTATTTAAAAAAACAATTTGTTTCTTAATATCAGGTCTCTTTTGAAAAATGGTCAATTTCCAGCTACGGCATTTGCTGCATGGGCAGTTGGGAACGTTGCAGAGGCAACTACACCTGGGGGAATTCTGTGCAATTTGCACATTGCAGAATTTGTGCAGAATTCTCCTCCCATGCATAATTCTGCCTTTGATTTGCAGAATACTGCACGAGGACCAGGAGTCAGCAGTACCAGCTGCATGAGCTGGAAGGAGGAAGCACTGATAGCAACAAAACTGCATGGGCTGAAAAGAGGTTGGAGGTTTGTTAATTTTCACTTATACCTGGACGTCCAGCCAGGTTGGAACCTGCCTCGGTTCCGCTTGCTGCAATTTATGCTGGGTGAAAAAAGGGATCCAAGGCTGAGCTTTATTTTTAGTCACCAGGGCATTTCCTTATCGTTCCTCCAGCTTAGTCCTCTACGTATGGGTAGTGCACCTCCTCCTGCAGCATGAAGACTGGACCAATCAAAATTCAGCATCACTGGATCCAGCATCCTGGCTTTCCCTTGTCCTCCAGTGTGTCCAGTCTTCATGCAGCAGGAAGATGTTTGTGAGCCGGGCTGGGCTCACTAGTCAGTCAGTTTAGGACTTAGTTTCTAGCTAACCTTTTCTTTTTACTTTATTTGGTCCCTATTGGGGTTTCTTTTTTTTTTTTTTTTACTATAGGAAAGGAGTACCTGTCTCTTTAATTTCTGTGGAAACCGGCACTCCGGAGGAAGGGGGCTCAGCAGAGGTCCCTCTCCTGCTCAGCCAAAGCCGCTTGCAGTTACTTTTACTTTTTCTTGGCTTGGATCTCTGTGCCCAAGGCTGTTCGGGGCAGAGCTCCTGCGGCGGCTGTCCAGCGCCACAGATCCTGGAAGGTAGGACTCTGTGCGTTGAAAGTGCCGACGGACTGCTCGAGAGCAGGCACGGTTTGTGCAACGGCCCCTGTCTTTGCCGCTATCGCGTTTTTTCTTTTTCTTTTTTCTTTCTTTGTTTAGCGTTTGTTTTCGGAGCGGTTTTCTTTTGCCCGAATCTTTGTTTCCGGACGGGAGCGGGCTATTTCGGCGGGGCCTTGACCGGGCTGCTCTTTTCTGCGCCAAATTTCTCCCACGCCTCAACTTGGTGAGTAACCGCGGCCATTTTGTTCCTCGCGGTTCTCTCCTTAACGCGGTCCACGCGGCCGTGGTAGGCTGTCCCGGAGCCGCAGGCGTCTCTCCGCTGACCCTATTTTTGGTGCCTCCGTTGTTCTTTCTTTTATTTCTTTTATTTTTCCTTTTTTCTGGGCTCTCCCCTTCTGCGGGAGTGTTTTGGGCTGCTAGGAGTAATTTTTAACGTGCTGAGCAGCCTGCCTGCGTTTGGCTCAATTTCTATTTAAAAAAAAAAAAAAAAAAAAGAAGCTCTCCTTGCTGGCAGCCACCCAGTATCTGGCTAGGGGCTTGATTCTTCTAAGAGTCAGCGTTCCCTCTTTCTGTAGTCTGGGCGCAAGTGATCTCTTTCTTCCCCCCTGGGGTGCAGGGTGTTTTGGCTTCCATGCCATCGGGGTCCCTGTGTGTCATTTGTGGATTGTGGAGGGGCGCTTCAGCAGAGACGGGCGTCTGTCAGCGCTGTGCCTCCGTGTCCCTCAGTATGGAGCAGTGGCTGGAGACTTCATTGGCGGTTTCTTCCCCGTCCGCTACCGCGCCTATGGTAACGGACTCGCCCTTGGAAGGTCCCTCGGGGACGGCCCCCGCTCTTTCTGTAGGCGCGGGGGCGCAAGCTGATCTCGGAGGTGCTTCCCTCTTGGAAGACTTTTCTCCCGATTTTATTTTATTGATGCATCAAGCATTTTGTCGCCGGCGTCAAGGGGTTGCGCTGGGTTCCCCTTCGGAGCAGGTAACTGCCGCGCAACCTTCTGCGAAGGACTGTGGTTTCTCAGGTGTACGAGTGGCTAAGAGGCCGCGCCTACAGGAGCCCATGTTGTCCGATTCGGATTGGATAGAGGGAGAAGATCATGAGTTGGACATGGAGGAGGAGGTCTTAGAAGAAGGAGAGCTCCCTGAGCCAGAAGATCATACGGGTCTTTCGCAGAGAGGAATTGCCTGCGCTCCTGTCTGAGGCGCTTCAGACTCTTGGGCTGGTTCCAGCACCGCCGACTGAGGAGGACGATGATGCGGACCCCATCATTCAGGATGTCCGTCAGACACAGGTGGTTTTTCCCATGCACCGGGTCATTGACCAAATGATACAAACAGAGTGGGATGCCCCCGAATCTGGTCTCAAGGGGATAAGGATCATGCATAAGCTGTATCCGTTGTCAGACAAGGATCTCGACCGGTTCCGTTTGCCTAAGGTGGATGCGGCAGTCTCGGCTGTTACTAAGAAGACCACGATCCCTGTCGAGGGTAGCGCGGCCTTAAAGGAGCCTCAGGACCGGAAAATGGACGGTTTGTTGAAACAATCGTTTGAAGCGGACGCTGTAGCGTTACAGGCCTCCATTTGTGGCGCTTGGGTTGCTCGCGCCTGCCTTCGCTGGGTGCAGCGTCTTCGACAGGCGGCGCCCGCGGAAGACGAGGACTTAGCCGAGCTTCAGCGCTTGGAGTCTGGTTCGGCGTATCTAGCGGATGTCCATTATGACCTTATCCGGGCGCTTTCTAATAGTATGGGTTCTTTGGTAGCGACTCGCCGAGCCCTTTGGTTAAAGAGTTGGGTGATGGATGCTTCTTCTAAGTCTCGCCTGGGCAAGTTGCCTTTTAAAGGCAAGCTGCTCTTTGGAGAGGATCTTGATAAGTTGGTCAAGGAGTTGGGCGAATCCAAGGGCGGCCGTCTGCCGGAGGATCGCCCGAAGAGAGGGAGGTCCCTTCCTTCCCCTCGGGGTCAGTTTCGGGACTTTCGTAGATGTCGGTCGCCCCGTTTTGTGGGGTCGCAGCGAGGCAGGTATCTCTCGAGATCTCCCAGTTTTCGAGGCTTCCGAGGGGCCTCTAGAGGATTCGCTGCCGCGGCTCCGTCCGCCGCTCGCAAGCCCCAATGAAGGGCTGCGGGTCCAGGCGGGGGTAACTGCGATTGGGGGTCGTCTTCGGCAGTTTCTCTCTGCTTGGACCCGTATCATGTCCGATCGCTGGGTTTTGGAGATTATTCGGGACGGGTACGCCTTAGATCTTGCCAGACCTGTTCTTGATTCCTTCGTGGCGTCTCCCTGCCGGGGTCCTGTAAAGACCGCTCATGTTCGCCAAACCCTCGATCGCTTGCTCCGGTTAGGGGCTGTCGTTCCTGTTCCGCCGGCGGAGTATGGTCTCGGCAGGTACTCCATTTATTTCGTGGTGCCAAAGAAGGATGGTGCTCTTCGTCCCATTTTAGATCTCAAAGGCGTGAATCGCTGTCTTCGAGTTCCACATTTTCGAATGGAAACCCTGCGGTCCGTAATTGTAGCGGTCCGCAAAGGCGAGATTCTTACCTCTCTCGACCTGTCCGAGGCCTATCTCCATATACCTATCCGGGAGTCCCATCAAAAGTTTCTCCGGTTCGCACTTCCATGGGGTCACTTCCAGTTCCAGGCGTTGCCATTCGGGCTGGCCACCGCTCCTCGGGTGTTCACCAAAGTCATGGTGGTGGTGGCGGCTGCCTTACGTCAGGAGGGGGTACTGGTTCATCCCTATCTGGACGATTGGTTGATACGCGGAAAAACTCGCTCGGAGAGCGAGACAGCCACGGCGAGGGTCATCGGGCTTCTACGGTCTCTCGGCTGGGTAGTCAACCCGGACAAGAATCACTTGGATCCGACTCAGTCGCTCGAGTACCTGGGGGTACTATTCGATACTTGCAGGGGTGCCGTGTTTCTCCCGGAACGGAGAGTGCTAGCTCTCCAGTCTCTCGTACGCCGCTTTCAGAGGGCTGCGGCTCCGTCAGCTTGGCACTATCTGCAACTGTTGGGGACGATGGCGGCATCCTTGGAAGTGGTGCCTTGGGCTCGCTTCCACATGCGATCCTTGCAGAGGGCCTTGCTCTGTCGCTGGTCCAATCAGAACGATTCATTGAACAAGCGTCTTCCCTGCCCGTGGACGGTTTGCCAGGATCTGAAGTGGTGGTTGCGCCCATCCTCGCTCCAAGCGGGGATGCCCTTGGAACAGCCGGACTGGCTTCCGCTGTTGACGGATGCCTGTCTCACGGGCTGGGGCGCGCACTGCGGGGAGCTAGTGGCGCAGGGCCGCTGGTCCCAGCAGGAGAGCGGTTGGTCGATCAATCGTTTAGAGCTGAGAGCCGTTCGGTTGGCGCTGCAAAGCTTCGAACTCCAGGTAACGCACCGAGCGGTTCGAGTTCTCTCAGACAATGCCCCGACCGTGGCTTACATAAATCGGCAGGGAGGTACCGGAAGCGTGGGCTTGGAAGCGGAAGCCCAGTTGCTGTTCGCGTGGATAGAGCCCCGGTTGCAGACGATATTGGCGGCGCACATTGCCGAGAAGGACAATGTCACGGCGGATTTTCTCAGTCGAGTTCATGTGGATGCCGGCGAATAGGAGCTGAATCCTGCGGTATTCCAACAGTTAGTGCGTCGTTGGGGTCAGCCTGTAATGGACCTGATGGCCACCTTTCGCTCCGCGAAGGCGCCTCATTTTTACAGCCGTCGGCGGGAGCCCATGTCCGAGGGCATCGATGCTCTTTTGCAGACCTGGCCCACCACCGGCCTTCTTTATGTGTTTCCCCCGTGGCCTCTTCTGGGGCAGGTGATTCAGCGGATCGAGTCTCACAGGGGACGGGTATTGTTAATAGCGCCGGACTGGCCCCGTCGTCCCTGGTATGCCGACCTGGTACGGTTGTTAAGCGATTCTCCGTGGCGGCTTCCGCTTGCTCTGGATCTGTTCTGTCAGGGTCCTCTTCGCATGCCGCAAGTGGAGAGATTCTCTCTTACGGCCTGGCTATTGAAAGGTCACGGCTGAGGAAGAAAGGTTATTCGAAGGCTGTTGTGACGACGTTGCTTCAAGCCCGAAAGAGGTCCACTTCGCTGGCTTATGTCCGAGTTTGGCGTATTTTTGAGGATTGGTGTTCCAGGCATCAGGTTCGGGCGGCTACGGCCCCTCTTCCGGTGGTGTTGGATTTTTTGCAGAACGGTTTTGATAAAGGTTTGGCCGCCAGTTCCTTGCGTGTGCAGCTCGCGGCTCTTTCCTGTTACAGAGGTAAAATACAGGGGGTCGCGCTGGGTACCCATGCCGATGTGATCCGTTTCCTGAAGGCGGTTTCTCGACTGCGCCCTCCGCGCCGCGTTTCCGTCCCTCCGTGGGATCTCAACTTGGTCTTGCGCGCGCTTTCCGCCGCGCCGTTTGAGCCTCTCTCTCGAGTTTCGGTGAAGGATTTGACCCTTAAGACGGTGTTTCTTGTGGCGATTTGTTCGGCGCGGCGCATCTCTGAGCTTCAAGCTCTTTCTTGCAGGGAACCTTTCCTGTCTTTCTCGGATCAGAAGGTGGTTGTAAGGCCAGTACCTTCCTTTTTACCTAAAGTGTCTTCTCCTTTTCACTTGAATCAAGTGGTGTCGCTCCCGGTGTTGCATGCGTCGGGGGAGCAGGCCTCTGATCGCGGTCTTAGTCGTTTGGACCTTAAGAGAGTTTTGCGTCGGTATTTAAAGGTCACCGAAGCCTTCCGCAAGTCAGATCGTTTGTTTGTCCTGTTTGGCGGTTCCAGGAAAGGTGAGGCGGCAGCGAAAGCCTCTATTTCTCGGTGGATTAAAGAGGCGATTGCCTCAGCTTATCTGTTGCAGGGGCGTGTTGCTCCGCTAGGATTGCGGGCTCATTCTACAAGAGCTCAAGCGGCGTCCTGGGCGGAATATAGCTTGGTGTCGCCGGCGGAGATTTGTAAAGCGGCAACGTGGTCGTCCCTCCACACTTTCAGTAAGCACTATCGTCTTGATATCTTGGCGGCACGTGATGCCTGTTTTGGTTCCGCGGTCTTGCGTGCCGGTTGGCGGAATCCCTCCCGTTAAGGCTGCTCTGTTACATTCCATACGTAGAGGACTAAGCTGGAGGAACGATAAGGAAATAGTAATTACACTTACCTGGTAATTGTAGTTCCTTGAGTGACGACAGCTTAGTCCTCCTTCCCTCCCTTGGGACACTGTTTTGTCTCGGCACGCATTCTGTACGGGAGTCCGTATTTACAGATGAGTCTTTCAGGTGTTTCTTCTTTGACTTTTCTGCTCTCGCTGACTGCTTCTGGTGCGGCAGGCGCGGGACCCTCGGTTGGCTGTTTTTGGTTTTTTCCTTCCCTTCTTGTAGGGATGGATGCAGTCTAATGTGACTTTTGTAGGTCTCACTTAACACAAAAGAAAAAAAAAGCAAGTTTCGCAAATTACACGGCATACTAAATTCTTGCATTTTTCTTAAAGGTTAGCTATCTCTTTGAGTTTGCTTTGACAGTAGTTCACTGGAGGACAAGCTGGATCCAGTGATGCTGAATTTTGATTGGTCCAGTCTTCATGCTGCAGGAGAAGGTGCACTACCCATATGTAGAGGACTAAGCTGTCGTCACTCAAGGAACTACAATTACCAGGTAAGTGTAATTACTATTTCCCTGACTTAGGTCCACTGTCCTTCCTCTAAAATGCAGCCATCACAGCCACAAACTTTGACTAGGGGTCAGCGATAATGGCTCCCTCTGAAATGGACTATTCATCTATTCTGAGTCCAGCCTGTAGGTGCTGCTGTTGTGTGATTGCTCAGGTTCCCCTCAGGTAGATGTAATGGGGCTCCTCTGCATCAAGCCAAAGCCCTTCCACAGTGTGTCTGAGACAAGAACCCGGATCTCCTACATAGGGCCCCTTTTAATTAACCGGGTTTTTTTCTTTTAATTTTGCAGCAAATAAGAAACACTTGGGTTAAAACTTATGATTTTAGCTACAGAGTTGTCAAGTTACACTTTCCCAGAAGGGAGGCTTCTTGACCAGTCCTGGTTTTTAAATTACATCCCAAAATAATGTGGTATGTATAATCCTTATTCTACCCACTGAAGTAATGGATGAGGTTCCATAATATCATGATAGGGTTATCAGAAATTCAGGACTGGACTAAAATTTCCCACTGGGTAACTTACGTACAGCCCAGCTTGAGTTCACAAGAACTTCTGCTTTCTATGCTATTACTCCATAGCTTTGGAATTCTCCTTGCTATCTGCAAGAGGACTGTTCCCTAAGAACATTTAAGAAACATTTGAAGTCCTACTTTTTTGAGCTAGCCTGTAAGTAACCAAGGGACCTAATCATAGAAGCAATATCAACATCATTAGCTACACAATCTCCAATGGTTGGCATCCAACTTCTTAGAGGAATAAGTGGCATTGTTTCATTTTTAGTCTGTACTAATGTAAGCATACAGTAGGACACAATAATCATCTATTCAATTCCCCCTGCCCCCTATGTCTCTTCTTCCTATACCTTACTCGTTTTAAAGCAGACAAAGTGATGGGACCGGATGGGATACACCCTAGAATACTGAGGGAACTTGGGGACGTTCTAGCAGCTCCACTGACTGACCTTTTCAATGCCTCATTGGAGTTGGGAGTGGTGCCAACGGACTGGAGGGAGGCTCATGTGGTGCCTTTACACAAAAGTGGAAGTAAGGATGTAGTTGAAAACTACAGGCCGGTTGGTTTAACTTCAGTGGTGAGTAAATTATTGGAAACGCTGCTGAAAGAGAAAATAGTGAGGTTTCTGGAGTCCAGCGGATTACAGGATCCGAGGCAGCATGAATTTACCAGAGGCAGGTCTTGTCAGACAAATCTGATTGCTTTCTTTGACTGGGTGACCAGGGAGTTGGACTGAGGGAGAGCCCTAGATATGGAGTATTTAGATTTCGGTAAAGCCTTTGACACCGTTCCTCACAGGCAACTTATAAAAATACTGAGCACCCTAGGGATGGACCCTAAAATTACTGCTTGGGTTAGAAATTGGTTGGGTGGGAGGCGACAAAGAGTACAGGTAAATGGAGCTCACTCTGAGGAGAAGGTTGTTACCAGTGGTGTGCCCCAGGGATCTGTCATTGGTCCGATTCTTTTAAACATCTTTGTTAGTGATATAGCGGAAGGGCTGTGGGGTAAGGTTTGCCTCTGTGGATGATACCAAAATCTGCAATAGAGTAGATACCCAGGAAGTTGTAGATAACATGAGGAGGGATCTAGCCAAGCTTGAAGAATAGTCTAGAATTTGGCAGCTGGGATTTAATGTTAAAAAATGTAAGGTCATGCATTTGGGCTGCAGCAATCCAAGGGAGCAATATAGTAAGTACTTTTGTCCACTAAAGAAGAGCGGGACCTAGGTGTGGTTGTGTCTGATGATCTCAAAGTAGCTAAACAGGTAGAAAAGGCGACGGCAAAAGCTAGAAGAATGCTTGGGTGCATACGGAGAGGAATGGCTAGCAGAAAAAAGGAGGTGATAGTGCCTCTGTATAAGTCTTTGGTGCGACCTCATTTGGAGTATAGTGTGCAATCCTGGAGACCGCATCTTCAAAAGGATATAAACAGGATGGAGTCATTCTCCAGGACCAAGCAGGAAGTCAGTCCTCACATATGGGTGACGTCGGCGCCGACGGAGCCCTCGTGCGGAGCAATTTCCCCAGCTTTCAAAGAAAGCCTTTGGGAATTGCAGCGCGCATGCGCGGTCCCCTTCCCGCCCAAGGGTGCCATCTTGCTCAGTCTTCTTTTTTCCGCGGAGCCCTACAGACGCTGTTTGTGATCGCCGCTGAAAAAGTTAATTTTTGTTATTTTTCTTTTCTCAGTTCGACGCCGGATCCTTTTCCCGCCCGGACTCGATACACCGGTATCGAGTCCTTTCGTAATTTTTTCGGTTTTTGTCCTTCGTGACTAGCGTTCGCGCCAATTTTCCTTTTCACTGGCAGCCCTGTCTTTTGACCTTGCAGGGGCCCTTTTTCCCCCCATGGCTGCCAGCGGGTTTAAAAAGTGTGATCGGTGTAAGAAACGTATGTCTCTTACCGACACACACGACTGCTGCCTCCGCTGCCTCGGACCCACTCATGACCCGATGATCTGTGGTCCGTGTGGCAAGATGTCCTCTAAAGCGTTGAGGAGTCGGCAGCAACAGAAAGAAAGAATTCTCTCTGACTCCGTGTCTGGCCGGGCCCGGACCTCGTCAGAGGCTTCGACGTCCCGGGACTCCGGTCCTGAGCATCGTCAAAGTTCCTCTGAGCGGGGGTCTCCTGCCCGGTAACATCATCAGAAAAAGAAACCTGCTAGGGCGGCGTCGGTGGACGCTCCTGGTTCCTCGAGGGCCAGGTCGCATAGCCCCGATAGACGTCCCGGGTCCTCGGAGTCGGAGAGGCCTTCGAAACATCCTCGACTCGAGTTGGAGTCTCCTGGACACGTGAGTACTGTAGTCCTCGTGGACTCACATCCGAAGGAGCCGACGTCGGGCCCGGCGCCGTCGGGGCCCGAGTCGGGGGCTGCTGGGTCTCCTGAGCTCGGACTCAGGTTGACGGCCTTGGAGAGCAGTTTCGCTGCCTTCATGGACCAGCAGCGGGCATTGATCACTGGCCTCGTCGGTGCTTCTGCCCCGACCACCGGGACGTCGACGTCCAAGTCGACCCCGGAGACCGAGCCGATCCTCGAGTCCATGCGAACTCGAGTCGATCCTCGGTCACGGTCTCCCTCGGCCTCCCGTTCGGGACCGAGGTCGTCGACGCTGACTCCCTCGGCATCGGGGCGGAAGGCATCGGTACCCGCCCGACCGGAGCCGCTCAATTCCTCCTCCGAGGAATCGGCCTGGGAGACGGAGGACGAAGAGTCCCCTGGTACTTTTCGGACTCTGTGCGTCCCATCGGACTCGCCTGAGTCCGAACCTCGGAGACGGTCCCCCCCGGAGGACACCCGGTTCTCGGACTTCGTGCGGGATATGGCCAAGGCCTTGGCATTCCCCGCGGATCCCGAGGAGGAGCCTCGAGCCGAAGAGCTCGATGCCCTCCAGTATGACTCTCCCCCGAAGGAGGCCTTTACTGTACCGGTTCCTCCGATGCTGGAGCGACTTCTCTTCTGCATGTGGGAGAGCCCGGCGTCGGCGCCGGTGTTAAGCAAGCGGGTCGATTCCATTTATCGAGTCCGCAAGAGCTCCGGGTTCCAAAAGGCACAACTACCGCACCATTCCATGGTGGTGGAATCGGCCGTGCATCGACTCGAGTCAGAAGATGCACTCCTTGGTGCCTCCCGGCCGGGAGGCCCAGAACCTGGATGCCCTCGGTAGGAAATGCTTCCAGGGCTCTATGCTTGCTTGTCGAGTCCAGACCTACCAGCTCTATATGGGCATGTATCTCCAGGACCTAGCAAAAGAAATTGCCGGGTTCTCTGCTGGTCTCTCCGAGGAACCTTTGCAGAGGTTCCAAGCCTTGTCCACTGGTATTCGAGAGTGCTCAAAGTTTATCTCTCGAGCAGCCTACGATGGCTTCGAAGCATCGGCTCGAGTAGCCGGAGCCGGCATCGGTGCCCGCCGACAGGCTTGGCTTCAGTCATCTGACCTCGAGCCATGGGTACAGGACAAGTTGGTCGATGTCCCCTGCAGAGGTGAAAACCTCTTTGGCAAGCCCATGGCTGAAAAGGTTGCACAGATCGAGACCGAGACTCTGACCAGGACTCGGCTGTCCAGAAAAACCTCTGCCCCTTCTCATAAGAAGAAGGGCTCGGGGAAAAAGCCCTTTTACCCGAGGAAGGCAGCTGCCTATAAACAATACCCTCATTATCAGGCCCCAGCAGCTCCCCAACAGGGTCAGCAGGCCAAGGGACGGGGTAATGGGTCCCGTAGGCAGCAAGCCCCCAAGCCCACAACACCGGCCCCTGCTCAGCAGGGTGGGGGGTTTTGACTCCGTCAGCATAGCCTCTTCCCCTCCGCTGGTTTCTCTCAGCACAGGAGGCCGGCTGATCCACTTTGCCCACAGGTGGTCAGCCATCACATCAGATACCTGGGTGCTCCATATAGTTCAAAAAGGCTATCTTCTTCACTTTCACCAGGTACCTCCCTCCTACTTTCCAGGGGAGCCTCCAAGACTCCCTCTGCACAGGGACTTACTCCTTCAGGAGTTGACAAGTCTTCTTCAGAAACAGGCTGTGGAACCGGTGCCCCACCACCTGAGACGTCAAGGCTTTTATTCCAGGTACTTTCTGATACCAAAACGAACAGGAGGCCTCAGACCCATCCTGGACTTGCGAAACCTCAACAAGTTCCTGGCAAGGGAAAAGTTCAAGATGCTTACCCTTGGAATCCTGCTGCCCTACCTCCAGCAGGGAGACTGGCTATGCTCTTTAGATCTGAAGGATGCGTATACTCACATCCTTATTCATCCAGACCACAGACAATATCTCCAGTTTGTTGTGGGAGGAAATCATTACCTGTACAGAGTCCTGCCCTTTGGCCTATCCTCCGCCCCCAGGGTGTTCACCAAATGCCTAGCAGTGGTGGCGGCCTATCTAAGACTTCAAGGCCTCTTTGTATTTCCATACCTGGATGACTGGCTCATCAGGGCCCAGTCTTCCCAAGAGGCCACTCAGGCCACTCATCGCACTGTGACTCTGCTCCAGCACTTGGGATTTGTCATAAACTTCGCAAAGTCCACTTTGCTCCCCTCTCAAAATCTCGAATTCATCGGCGCAAGGTTGAACACACTTCAGGCGCAGGCCTTCCTGCCTCTAGACAGGGCACACAGGCTCATGGATCTAGCCAGCCACTTTCGCAGCAATTCCCTGGTCTCTGCCAGGCAATTTCTGAGACTGCTCGGCCATATGGCTTCCACGGTCCATGTAACCCCCAATGCCCGCCTGAACATGCGACCTGCTCAATGGTGCCTTCGCACTCAATGGCATCAGGCCACGGGGAGCCTGGCGGACTCAGTACAGGTATCCAACCTGCTGGTCTCTTCTCTGCGGTGGTGGCTTCATCTACCAAACCTGGTGCTGGGAGTGGATTTTCAATCTCCTCCGCCTTCTCAGGTGCTGACAACCGATGCTTCTCTCCTAGGTTGGGGTGCACATTGCCAAGGGACATGTACTCAAGGCCTCTGGACTCCTTGGGAGTCTGCTCAGCAGATAAACTTTCTAGAGCTCAGAGCCATCCGCCTAGCTCTGAGAGCCTTCTTCCACCTCACTTCTCACCAGTCTGTGCTGGTCCAGATGGACAATCAAGTTGCAATGTTCTACGTGAACAAACAAGGAGGTACAGGCTCCTTCCTTCTCTGTCAGGAAGCACGGAGACTGTGCTCTTGGGCCGTCCTTCACGGCATCCTGCTCAAAGCTGTCTATCTCCCAGGTCAAGAAAATTACCTGGCAGACAGGCTGAGCAGGATCCTCCAACCTCACGAGTGGAGATTGGATCCGTTGGTGGTTCAGCAGATCTTTCTCAAGTGGGGCCTCCCCACAATGGATCTATTTGCCAGTCCCCTGAACCGGCAGCTTCCCAGATTCTGCTCTCGACAACCGCATCCTCTCAGAGTGGCAGCGGATGCTTTCCTGATTCCATGGTCCACAGGCCTCTTGTATGCCTTTCCTCCCATGCCACTGGTGTCTCGGATGCTCTTTAAAGTTCTCAGAGACAGAGCCTCGATGATCCTAGTAGCTCCACGGTGGCCGAGACAGCCCTGGTTCCCGCTTCTGATGCAGCTGGCGGTGGACACTCCTCTTCCTCTGGGGTTTCAACCCGATCTCCTGTCACAGGATCAGGGGACTCTCTTACACCCTATCCTCCGGTCCCTTCATCTGATGGCCTGGCTGCTGAAAGGGTAGTCCTTGCTCCCCTCCTGCTGCCTCTTGAGGTGGAAGAGGTCGTCTTGGCCTCCAGGCGGCCCTCCACCCAGAAGTCCTACGCTCTTAAGTGGCATAGGTTCTCCGTGTGGTGTGCTCAGCAGTCTGAGAATCCCTTCTCCTGCTTGGTGGCAGTGGTCTTGCAGTATTTGCTTTACCTCTCCAATCTGGGCCTTAAGTCCAACTCTGTCAGAGTCCACCTCAGTGCTCTCTCTGCGCATCACGCACTGGTGGATGGCAGGCCTCTTTCCAACCACCCTTTGGTGGCTCGTTTTCTCCGAGGCCTCCTTCTCCTTAAGCCTCCTTTGCACCCACCAGCCCCTGAATGGGATCTGAATGTGGTCTTGCAGCGGATTACCTGTCCGCCCTTTGAACCTATGGCTACCTGCCCTCTTCGTTTTCTTTCCTGGAAAACCTTGTTTTTGGTAGCCCTTACCTCTGCTAGGCACGTTAGTGAACTGCAGGCCCTAGTGTCTGATCCTCCTTACACTAGGTTCTACAGGAATAGGGTAGTCTTACGGACTCACCCTAAGTTTCTTCCTAAAGTGGTTTCTCCTTTTCATCTCAACCAGGAGGTGGTTCTTCCAACCTTCTTTCCCAGGCCGCACTCCAGCCGGGCTGAGATGGTCCTGCATACCCTGGACTGTAGGAGGGCCTTGTCCTTCTACCTTGACCGTACGCGGGAGCATAGGAGGGCTGTTCAGCTCTTCGTTTCTTTTGACCCCAATAAATTGGGGCTACCTGTCTCCAAGCATACTTTGTCCATATGGGTTGCTGACTGTATCGCTTGGGCTTATGGGGCAGCCGGCCTCTCATTGGAGGGTCGTGTCACGGCTCATCGTGTTAGGGCGAAGGCTGCATCAGTGGCTCATCTCCGCTCTGTTCCGTTGGCAGACATCTGCCGGGCTGCTACTTGGTCTTCAAGCCAGACTTTTGCGGCCCATTACTGCCTGGAGAGAGAGTCCCGCAGGGACAGTGCTTTCGGTCAGGCAGTCCTCTATAATCTCTTTGAGGTTTAGGCAACTCCTATCCTCCGGCCCTGATGTTGGGCTACCGGTCGGGGGAGTTTTCAGAGAAGATTCCTTCCTTCTGTGCTACTGAGCTAGAGCGAGCTCATTTTTCCTCTTGAGGTCTCCGGTAGCCTTAAGCTAGGGAGTCCCATATGTGAGGACTGACTTCCTGCTTGGTCCTGGAGAAAGAGTAGTTACTCACTTGTAACAGGTGTTCTCCAGGAGCAGCAGGAATCAGTCCTCACAACCCTCCCTCCTCCCCTCGGAGTTGCAGTCCTATCATTTCGTTTTTGCTAACTTTTTTGCTGTCTTTTAGCTATGTCATCAGACTGAGCAAGATGGCACCCTTGGGCGGGAAGGGGACCGCGCATGCGCGCTGCAATTCCCAAAGGCTTTCTTTGAAAGCTGGGGAAATTGCTCCGCGAGGGCTCCGTCGGCGCCAACGTCACCCATATGTGAGGACTGATTCCTGCTGCTCCTGGAGAACACCTGTTACAGGTGAGTAACTACTCTGTACAGAGGGTGGCTACTAAAATGGTTAGTGGTCTTCATTATAAAGCATATGAGGACAGACTGAAGGATCTTAATATGTACACCTTAGAGGAAAGGCGGGATAGAGGTGATATGATTGAGATGTTTAAATACCTCTGTGGCATAAATGTACAGGGGGAGAGCCTCTTTCAACTGAAAGCAAGTTCTGTTACGAGGGGACATGGGATGAGGGTGAAGGGGGATAGATTCAGGAGTGATATGCGGAAATATTTCTTTATGGAAAGAGTGGTGGATCCGTGGAATAGTGGAGGTGGTAGAGATGAGGACAGTATCTGAATTCAAAAAAGCATGGGACAAACACAGAGGATCTCTAAAGGAAAAAGGGGGACTTTTTTAGTTTTTGATATGGAAGGACAGACTAGATAGGCCATGTGGTCTTTTTCTGTCATCATATTTTTATGTTTCTATGTTATTTGATTTTATATTTATTTTATATTTATTTGATCTCTTTTAGGGGTTTTAATTTCTTTGTAAACCACTCAGATACTGAGTAATAGGCTGTATATCAAATACTAAATAACCCATAAAGTTGGCATCTGTATAGCTATGATATTGCCAAGTCTGTCAACCAGAAAAGGGTTGGAGAGCATTCATAACCTCTACAATTCAGTGCTCTTTTCCTAAGGACAGTGGTGAGTTTTAAAATAAAAGTACCAAATAAGACCAATGGCAAATGAAAACCCCTCCCTGCAACCACCTTAGGCACTATTAAAGCCCAGCGATAATCCCACTCTTGCCCCAGCAAGCTAAGCAGTCAAACTATATCTGTGATCTCGTTCACAATTAATTTCAGAGAGTGTCCCACCGTGGGGACAGTTGGGAAGGGATGGAGACACTGAATGGTATTAGCTGGAGAGAGAGGTACTCATGGGAGGTGGAGTTGGAAAGAGAGAGACTAGTAGAAATGGGCTATGGGAGAAAGAGAGAGAGACTGATGGGGACAGGCTGGGGAGGAGAAAGGGAGACTGGCTCTTTCTCTCTCCAGCTCAGCTCACCCCACCCCTATCAGTCAGTCTCTTTTTCATCTTGCTCAGGCTCCACCCCATCCAAAGAAGGTTTTCTCTTTCTCTGTCTCGCTCTCTCTTCCAGCCTTTCCTCACTACCTTTATTGTCCTCTCATCAATCTCTGACTGGTTGATTGCATTGCTATTGCTGCTGCTGCTGCAGTGATGGCGCAGGCTCCAGGAGGGGAGAACAGGAGGAGGAAGGTGACTGCAGTTAGGCTCCTTCTCATTTTTGGGCTCCTTGGCCTGGCAGTGAGGCAGCAACAGGGGTGGCCACATTTGGCCTTTCCTTCACTCTTAGGCTTCTTGGCAGCAGGCCAACAGTGGTTCAGCAGTGGACTGTGATCAGCCTGGCTTCCTCTTCATAACTGCATTGGCTATGGAGGCATCCATGACCATGACTGGCTTAGCTTTCTTTTTGCTCACTACAGCAGCAGTGGCAGCTTAAGCTCCCAAAGCTATAATCAGGACCATCAAACATGAGGCACACATGGAGCTGCAACTGCTGAAGCAACCGGAGCAGCACGATCAGTTACCCTTTCTTTTTGTTGTCATCTTAGCACCATGCATATACTTCATGCACAGATGGTGCATGGCTACAAAGACTCCAGATCAGTGACACATTATGACCTGGTACAAAATCGCCACTAAGGAGTATAGTCAATTTTGAGGTCATTTTATCATACGTCACATAGGTTGAGAGGGCTTAAAGGTGCCTTTTTGTAGCTTATTACAAGAACACATAGATGTCTATATGTCTTTATAATAGTGGCCCAGAAAAGTTGCAGAAATCACAACTAAAATAAAGCTACCGACATTTATGCCTGTTCAGGAGCAAGTATAAAGTATAAATGTTCACATGTAAAGTAGGTGCAGTATAGCCTCTACCAGCCTGAGTGCACCTGATCTTATCTGATCTCAGAAGCTAAGTAAGGTTGGGCCTCCTTACTACTTGGATGGAAAACCATCTTGGAATACCAGGTGCTGTATGCTTACTGTGTAGAAGAAAGGCCTGGTAATCTCCTTCCAGTCACACCTTACCAAAAAACCCAGGAGTGGAGGAATAGCCAGTTGGCTAAGAACCAGGAAAGTTGAGTTCAAATCTCACTGCTGCTTCTTCTGACTTTGGCCTGGTCACTAAACCCTCCGTTATTTCAGGTACAGATTGTAAGCTTTCTGAGGATAGGAAACTATGAGATTGTAACTCACCTTGAACTCTGAGAAAGGCATGAGGTAAATGAAATTCCCTATCCAAAGGTTTGCTAGGAGTAGATGTCAACCCAACAACAAAGTAAGCATAAAGTATGCAAGTAAATTGGGGCTTCACCCATGTTGCACTCAAAACTCATCTAAACACCTACACCCATGTCGCATAAAAGTACACACATTTTAGTCATCATGTGTATTTTTATGTGTGGGATAGTTTTAAAAGAGGCATTTTTACATGTATACTTTCATATACATGCAAAAATACCCTTAGAAAATTACCCCTCTCAAAGTACTTTTCTAAAGTCATTAACTTATATATGTGGCAGTTTGCACATGTTAATGGCCTCTTATACAGTTGTGATCAACTTATTGGCACCCTTGCATTTTAAGTATGTTGTATACAATATCTTGAGAAATAATTGGAAATATTCCAGCGGTATATCATCATAATATTTTAATAGAATGTTCAAAGGAATACAATAAAAAAAGATGTCTGTACAACTAAGACATAGTAATTTCTGAGAAAAAAATTACAAAATATGACCTGGACAGAATTGATGGCACCCTTCACTAATATTTGATTGCACAGCCCTTGGCAGTGATGACAGCCGCCAAACGTTTCTCCCCTATCATCCCTCCAGTCCAGTCCATACACATGGGTTATATCCCCCAATCAGCAGCTGGAGACTGAGCATGCCAGGTTTCGCTGATGTCACCTTAGAAGGGCTCTGTGCTCTGCCTCCAAGACCAGTATTCTCAGTCTCCAGCAGCTGGTGAGTAGCTTCTATGCAGTGTGGACTCCACTGAAAGGACAAATTAAGGAAAAATTTAGAATATTGGTAATTAACAGACCTGTCTATTTACTCTAAATGGCCTTGTTTGGTAGCATTAAAAAAAAATAAATTAAGCAGCTTGAGGAAGGATTGGAGCAGTGAAGAAAGAGAGCCGGGTCCTCTCTATGTAAACCAGGGTCATTGAGTCAGCTATGTTTTTCTGGGGGTGTATTACCCGGTGGTCCAGGTACCTCCCCCATTCCCCCCCCCCGACTAAACGACAGGCTTCTGGGATAGTGCAGTCAGTTGGCTATATTTTGAGCTCATTGGGGGCAGAGGCGGCTGTATTTCAAGGAAAAAAAAAATTGGAACGGCACAGGGGAAGTCAGCTGCCTGCACAGCAGTCCCTTAAGCAATTGCAGTTTTCTCTGCAGGTGGCCTCGGAACGTCGGCTGTCTTGGTCCTCTGGAGTGAGTAACTTTATTTATTTCATCTTCATTTTGTTGTTTTTGGTGCCATTGGGGTTTACTGGTATTTCCCACGCGTTTTAGACAATGTTAGAGAAAATTCACTGTGCCATGTGTGGGAGCCAATGGAGGTCAGTGTCAGCAGCTGGCTTCTGCTGCACATGTGCGAAGGAAGGTTGGGTGGCCAAAGCAGTAATGGAGAGTGCTTTAGTGGCAGTGAGAGAGAAATCAGGAATGCAGGCTACACTGGGGCCAGTTTCTAGTTGGCAATGGGTTCCTGCGGTTTTGGCAGGAACTGTGGCCATTTTATCGCCAGCCACCATTTCATTGCCTGCTGCTGAGGGAAGATAGGATCTGGTTCCTGCTTTCCCTATTGCTCCATCAGCACCTGAATTGTCTATTTCAAGCTCTCCAGCAGTACCTTTTCTGAAGATTTTATCCTTTTATTGCACCAGGCGTATTGCTTGAAACAGAGCCTGGGGAGACAGTTCTGGTCACGGAGGTGCCTCTGGGCGGACAGGAGATAATTTATTGGACCCCCAGAAGGACATTGGGCCAGAAATGGGGAACCAGCTTCCAAACAATGTAGGCTGAAGGCAGAGACATGGGACGAGCAAGCCTTCATTCATTTGGTGGGGGGGGGGGGGGGATCAGAATACCTCTTAGAAGGTCCTTCAGACCTTTAGATGGAATCAGCAGCACCGGAGCTGGAGGAGGGAGAGACCCTCCTGGAGAGGACCCAAATATCGTCAGGGTTTTCAGACAAGAGGAGTCGGTAAAGCTTATTGCATACTCCCTATAGGCTTTAAACATCACTCAACTCCCAGAGGTGTCAGATGAGCCTTTAGATGACCCTCTCTTACAAGGTATCAAAACCTCTCAGACCTCTTTTCTGGTGCACAGAGCATAAAACAGATGATAGAGGTTGAATGGGAAGTCCCAGAGGCCAGGTTGAGGGGTGGATGGTCTATGACTCATTTGTATCTCATTCCCCAGGCAGAGAAGAATCTCCTTAGATTGCCTAAATCAGACGCTGTAGTGTCAGCTGTGACCAAGAAGACCACCATCCCCATTGAAGGTGGGGCTGCGGTGAAAGATGTGCAGGACTGAAAGCTTGAAACTCTTTTGAAGCAGGCCTTTGAGACCAATGCCTTGGCTCTACAAGCCTCCATTTGTGGGGCCTATGTGACAAGAACGTGTATACAGTGGTCCCAGTCGTTGCCAGACTCAGACATGGAGTCTCGGCAGCCGTTGCCGGAAGCCGCAAAACTGGAATCGGCTTCCACGTATCTTGTGGATGCATTCTATGACTTGGTGCAAGCCTTGGCCAAGAGCATGGTGTCGGTAATAGTGGCCAGGCATTTCCTTTAGTTGCATAACTGGTCCACCATCATCTCTTCTCAGTATGCTCCCCTTTAAGGGTAAGCTCCTTTTTGGGGAGTGTGACAACGCACCGCCTAACCTGTGGCGTAAGCAGGCCAAGGGGATGTGAGCCACACAGTGGGGGTGAGTTTAAAAGAGTCCTTGTTAGTGCTGAAGCCTTCCTACTGTAGTTGTGGAGTGAGTGACGACAGCCAAGGTTGGGTTTCCAAAGTAAGTAATGCTTTATTCATGCATAAGGTATTTGCACAAAGTATAGCAAAGGACACCGTACAGGACTTACTCCCCCGCCACAGAAGTATAATGGTAACCTTCTGTACCAAATAAAAGTTCAAGTGTTTATATAGCTTCTCCTGATACTTCTCAGGGACACATAAAATATTTACAAGCTTTCATCATTCTTCCAGCTTCATTACTACAACAGGGTTTCAATCCTCTAGTACTGCTTTCTCAGTATCTGCTGGTAATAAAGAATCTTTCTCCTGTTGTACTTCTTTCTAGTGTTAAACAGCTTCCCATAGAAATGGCAATCTCCACAACGCTGGCTTATTAATGACTGCCTTCTTGTGTAGGAGCAGTTTCTCTCTATTGCCTTCTATTCACAGCTGTACCACATGAAGCTTTGATTCATTCCATTCACTAGAACGCTGCTATCTCTCATGCAAGTTCTAGAACATTGGCTTAAGGCTTCTCAGCACTCAATCATCAATTAGGAATACTTATGGTTCTTCACTCTAACATGCAAATTCCACATTCCATTTCTGACTCACTGGAACTAGATAATGGAGCACCCAATTCCATTGCTTCCTCTTGGTTCTCAAAGGGTTCCCTTAGCTCTCTGCACGAATGCTGCCAATTATCCTCTTGCTGGCAAGCAGGTGTGTGCTCCTCTGAACTAGAGCTTAGGTCACGCTGTCTATACCATGGAAATGTTTGTAGCTTTCTAACAGGGACTTTTCTATAGTCCCTCCTCCTTCTATTAACTTTAGGTATATATTCAGGGTCTGGTTTACCCCTGCCTCTTTTAGCAAACAGTCTATTGTCAGTTCCTATAGACTGACTTCTCTCAAAGCTATTTACTTTATAAGGCTTAGAAGAGTTTGCTCTGACCTGGTTTTTGCAGCGTCTGCCTCTGGGGAACTCCCCTGACTCCAAGTCAGTATTCCAGGCTTCTGAATCCAGCTCTGGGTCACCTCCAGGGTTTTCTCTCTCATGGAGCTGAGGTCTGCCTGTGTCTCTTCCTGGACCACTTGCAGGAACTCTCCCTTCCCTGGTTCTCTCCTTAGTTCCTCTGGGCTCAGCCTTTCTGCTTGCACTGCTCTGTAACCAGTTCCTCTCCTCCTCGCTTCCTCTCTCGAGTCTGGATCTCTCTCTGCCTCTGAATCCGAATCTGAATCTCCTGCTAACTGCTGCTTCCTGGTTATGAGTGCAGAGTGGCCCAATCCGGTCTGACTCCGCCCACCTCCCTGATTGGCTATGTCTCTGGGTTAGCCTAGAGCTAGGGTGTGGTTCTTTCCCTGCTCTTCTCTGCAGAGAATGTTTGTGAGCAGGAAACTTAACCCCTTCCTGTCCTGCCTCTCCAAGCCTCTGAGGTGACAGAAAGTGATTTAAACCCATTTTCTCCTGTTTCTGAGCCTCTGCCTTGTCACAGGAGGCACTGGACAAGTCTGTCAAAGACCTTGGTGAGTCCAAGGAAGCCTGTCTCCCGGCGAATAAATCTAAGGCCACGAAGGCGGTGGCTCCATCTTGGGGACAGTTTCAGGATTTTAAGAGATTTTGCAATGTCTGGTTTGCCCCTTTTCAATGGGGCCATTACTTCCCTAGAGGACAGCCCTTTCAGGGGCACGGGGGAGCCATTAGAGGCTACTATTCGGGTGCCTCGGTGGCTTCCAAGAAACCACAGTGAATCGAGGCTGGTCCAGTTGGAATTGATCTTGGTAGGAGGTTGGCTATGTTTTTATTCTGACTGGGTTAAGATAACCTCCAACCAGTGGGTTTTAGGTCATATGCAAGGGCTATGCACTAGAATTCGCTTGGCCTCTGACCGACACCTTCATGCTGTCTCCCTGTAGGGCTACTCCCAAGGTGCAGGCAGTGCAGGAAACCCTTCATAAACTACTTCAGTTGGAGGCAGTGGTGGAGGTTCCCCCCGACCAATGCGAACAAGGTTGTTACTCAGTCTAGTACGTAGTTCCCAAAAAGGAGGGTTCCTTTCGGCCCATTCTAGATCTTAACCACATAAACAGAGCTCTGCAAGTGCCTCATTTTCGCATTGAAACACTGCTTCCATGATTATAGCCATCCAAAAGGGTGGGTTCTTGACTCCCCTCGATCTCACGGAAGCATATCTTCACATCTCGATCTGACCAGATCACCAAAGGTTTCTTCAATTTGCAGTTCTGATGGGGCACTTCCAGTTTCGGACATTAACCTTTGACATCACCATGGCCACTTGAATCTTTACCAAGGTAATGGTGGTAGTGACTGCAGCCCTTTGGCAAGAGAGCATCCTAGTGCATCCGTATCTAGATGACTGGCTGAGCAGAGCAAAGTCAGAGTAGGAGAGCTCTCAGGTCACTCATTGGATGGTGGATTTCCTCCAGCAGCTTGGCTGGGTGGTCAACATGGCCAAGAGCAAGTTGCAGCCCTCACAGGATCTAGTTTATCTCAGGACATGCTTCAATATGGGGGCTGGAGTGGTTTCCCTGCCTTCCGATCCAGTTACGATGCTAAAGGATCAGGTGCAGCAATTTTTGAAGATGGCAGCGCTCTCAGCGTGGCATTCTCCGGGAAAAAACAGGAAGTCAGTCTTCACATATAAGTGACATCGGCGCCAACAGAGCCCTCTCGGAAGCAGGACTGTACCTAGCCCCGTGCGAGTGGTGTGGCCGCACAGGGTGCAAAGGCTTAAGGGGCGCATTTTAGCTGTCTGCTGTTGCCTGCCGCCACCACTTTTTCTTCTCTCAGCAGCGGCAGGCAACGACAGACAGCTAAAATGCGCCCCTTAAGCCTTCTCACCGGCATGCTAAGCAGATCTGTCCCTCCCTGCTCTTGCTTAGATCTGCTTAGCATGCTGGCGACCTGCACATCGGGCGCGCCTCTTCTCTCCCAGGGCGCGATTTACACTCGGTACGGCCCTGCTCGGAAGCATCTCCCCAGCTTTCAGTCTTTGGGAGATGCCACAACGCATGCATGGTCCCCTTCCTGCCCAAGGGTGCCATCTAGCTCAGTCTCCTTTTTTCTGCAGAGTCCTCCAGATATGTGTCTGATTTCCCTGGCAAAAGTTGATTATTTTCTCAGTAAAGCATTTTTTATTTTCTCCGGTTGTGACTGGTTCCTTTCCTGCCTCCAAGTTCGCTTGCCCCGGCATCATGTCTCAAACCCGTCTTTCTTTAGCGCAGATTCGCGCCTTTTTTTCACCCTCTGGCTGCTCCTCGGGTCTTTTTTCCCCAATGGCCAGTGGCTTAAAAAGTGTGATCGGTGCACTAAAAATATGTCCCTCACTGACACACACAATTGCTGCCTCCGGTGTCTGGGAGCTGACCATGACTCATAGGCCTGCAGTCTTTGCAGAAAGATATCTGCCAAGGCCATCAAACTCCGTCAGCAAAAGCACGATGAGATCTTCAAAAGGTTAGAGTCTGTCCCGGAGTTACCAGTGACTCCATGCTTGAGAGCCCCATCCGAATCCTGGGAGTTGCGTAGTGATCCCTCGGCTACCGACCCGGGCTGTGGGGCCTCCGACATGGATTCTCTGGAGCAGGAACAGAGGAAGAAGAAGAAGAATTCCTGAAGGAACTCCTCTCGGGACTCATCCAAGACAGGCAAGTCCCGCGCTAGGTCCCACAGCCAGCACAGAGGATCTGAGGTATCGGAGCAGGAATGGCCGGCCAAGGTCCCCCAGAAGGATTCGGAGACTCCAGCGATCAGTTACGGACACCTGAGGCCATCCTCATTGAGGACTCTCTCTACTCGCTGATGCTGGACCCAGTAACCTCGGCATCCAAGTCGAAGGCTGCGACACCTCCTGAGTGGGAAACCAGGATGGTGGCCTTGGAGGGCAGTTTGGAGGTGGCCTTGGAGGGCAGCCTTCCTCATCACACAGCATGCGCCGATGCCCAGCTCCGTTGGTGCATCCACCCAGACCATCGGGACCTCAACATTGAGAACTTCCCCGGTTGCCAAGCAGATCCTCGTGAGCCCACCATCTCGAGTCGATCCTTGGCAGAGGTCTCGATCATGGTTCCACTCCTCGGGAACGAGATCCTCACTGGCGCATGCTCACAGCTCTAGCCACAAAGCTGCAGGGGTCCATCGGCCCCCGACCTGGGTCCTTCCCTGCAGGCCCGGCCCGGTGCTGAATCCTCCACCGACTACTCTGACCCATCCCCTCCGGTGACTTGGCGTCAGTCACTCCCCCAGGACACCTCATTCCTCGACTTCTTTCGGAACATGTCGAGGGCACTAGCCATCTCCATGGAGTTGGAGGAGGATCTTTGCATGGAGGAGCTAGAGATTCTCCAATATAATTCTCTGCCAAAGGAAATACTGACGGTTCCCATCCCCACCATCCTCGAGAGACTTCTCCTCTGCATGTGGGAGATGCCGACATCGGTGCCCATAGTCAGCCGTCAACTCAATACGATGTACCAAGTCCGGCGAGGCCCTGGCTTCAGGAAGCCGCAGTTGCTGGGATATGGCACGGGCTGTCTCCCTCACGACGGAGTCAGAGGAGGACCCACGTATAGAGAAATTGGACATCCTCCAATATGAGGCACTGCTAAAAGAGACCCTGATGGTCCCTGTGCCTTCCATCCTCACCCAGCTTCTCCTCCAGATGTGGGAGACTCCAACCTCAGTCCCCATCATGAGCCGACAACTCAACACAATGTATCGGGTCCAGCAAGGGCCAGGGTTCTGCAAGGCACAGCTCCCACACACCTCCATGGTGGTTGAGTCGGCCATGTGCTGGCAAAAAAGCCCACTCCTCAGTGCCGCTGAGCAGGGAGTTTCGCATGCTCAATGCCCTAGGGCACAAATGCTTCCAGGGCTCAATGCTGGCTTGCCGCATTCAAACTTACCAACTCTACATTGACATGTTCCTATAGGACCTGGCCAAGGAGCTCGGCGGCTACACTGCTGGCCTCAATGGAGACCATCTCTGACGTTTCCAGGCTCTAACGAAGTCTGTCACGGAGTGCTCCAAATACCTCTCCCAAGCTGCTTACGACAGCTTTGAATCCAGTGCCAGAGTGGCCGCTGCTGGCATTTGCGCTCGATGCCAGACCTGGCTACAATCATCAGATCTCGAGCAATGGATGCAGGAAAAACTCCTGGATGTCTTGTGCCTCGGCAAACAGCTCTTTGGCAATCCAATGGTGGATAAGGCGGCTGAGATTGAGACCGAGTATGTTACTCTGACCCGTCTCTCACAGAAGACTTCCACTCTTCCCAGGAAGAAGCAACAGGGAAAGAAGCCCCCTTTTCTCCGGAAGAGCCAACCCTATTGGGGCTACCTTGCCATCCCAGCTGCCCAGACCCCTCAGCAGGGTCCCCAGAGCAAAGACACAGGCCAGGGGCAGTGCAACCCAAGGGGCAGAAAAACCAGACACTGGCCACAGCCCAGTCTGGGTTGGGGGTTTGATGCCATCTGCATAGCTCCTCTTCCTCTGGAGGACCAACACCCCACAGGGGGATGCCTGGTCCACTTTGCCCACTGGTGGGCCCACATTACCACTGACTCCTGGGATCTCCAGGTCGTCTGGGAGGACTACCTCCTGCACCTCGAACAGACTCCTCTGTCCTTTTTTCCCGGGGATCCCCTTCGGTCTCCCCTACACCGGGCCCTGCTACTTCAAGAACTTGCGGGCCACCTCAAGGATGGGGCAGTGGAGCCTGTATCTCTCCCCTCAAGAGGAAAGGGTTTTTACTCCAGGTACTTCCTGATCCCGAAAAGGACAAGGGGTCTGAGGCCCACCCTGGATCTGAGGAATCTCAACAAGTTCCTGGTGCGCGAGAAGTTCAAGATGCTCTCCCTTGGAACACTGCTGCCCTACCTCCAGCAGGGAGATTGACTATGCTCCTTTAATTTAAAGGATGCTTACACCCACATCCTTATCCATCCCAGTCACAGAAAGTACCTGGGGTTCTTGGTCAGAGGCAGCCACTACCAGTAGAGGGTTCTTCCCGTCGGCCTCGCCTCCACTGCCAAGTGTGTGGCAGTGGTGGTGGCCTATCTCTGCCTCCAAAACACCTGCATCTTCCCCTACCTTGATGATTGACTGGTAAAAGGGGACATGGCCTAGGAGGTTGGGCAGGCCACCTGCCATATCATTCAGGTCTTACAGCACCTGGGTTTCGTGATAAATCGTCTGAAATCCCAGCTCACCATGACTTGAGTGCTGGAGTCCATCGGGGCCTGCCTCGACACCATCCAGGCCAAGGCTTTCCTCCCCCTTGACAGGGTTGATCAGCTCGCAGTACCACGCAGTGTCGGCCCGGACATTGATTCGCCTCCTGGGCTACATGGCTCCATGATCCATGTGGTTCCCGACGCCTGCCTCCACATGAGGGCAACTCAGTGGTGCCTCCGGTCCCAGTGGTCTCAGGCCACTGGCCGATTCCGCAACAGAGTCACGGTGTCTTGACAGCTGACAGAGTCCCTTGCCTGGTGGCAGGACGCTCAGCAACTACAAGTGGGCATGGTTTTTGAGTCCCCAAGCTCCCAGAGGGTCCTCATGACAGATGCCTCCCTGACGGGCTGGGGCACTCATTACGGAGAGCTCCACACTCAGGGAGTCTGGCCCTCTGAGGAGAGACTGCAGCAGATCAACCTGCTAGAGCTCAGAGCAGTCTTCCTCGCTCTCAGGGCCTTCCGGCACCACCTGCAGCACCAATCGGTGCTCGTTCATACGGACAACCAGGTGACAATGTTCTACATGAACAAGTAGGGTGGCACGGGCTCCTACAGCCTCTGCCAGGAAGCTGTGGCTCTTTGTTCCTTTGCAATCTGCCATGGGATCCTCTTCAAGGTGGTCTACCTACTGGGCCAGAACAATGTCTTGGTGGACAGGCTGAGCAGGGTCCTCCAACCGCACAAGTGGCGCCATGACCCAGAGACAGCGCTCGGGTTTTTCTGGCTGTGGGGTTGTCCCAGTCAGGACCACCAACCTGACCAATGCTCAGCTGCCCCAGTTCTGCAGCTCCCAACCCCACACCTTCTGGGTGGCGGCAGACACCTTCCTCATCTTGTGGTCCATCCCCCACCCTTGATAGCCTGGACCCTCCTCAGGGTCCAACGGGACAAGGTGTCGATGATCCTTGTGGCCCCGAGGTGACCCAGAGAGCCATGGTTTCCCTTGATGTTCCATCTCTAGATGGAATCCCCGGTCCCTCTCTGGAGCTCCCCGGGACTTTTGACACAGGAAGAGGGCTCGATCCTCCACCCCAACTTGGGTTCTCTGTCCTTCACAGCCTGGCGGCTGAACAGGTTGCCTTAGCTTCCCTTAACCTCTCCAAGGAGGTGGAGGAAATCCTTCTAGCCTCTTGTAAGGACTCCACAAGATGGGCTTACGCCAGAGCACCGTTTAGACCCATTTTCTTGCCCGGTGCATTCGGTCCTTCAATATCTCCTCCACCTCTCATGGTCTGGACAAGTCCAACTCCGTCCAGGTGCATCTGAGTGCACTCTCGCCAACCACCATCCTGTGGAGGGCAAGACTGTGTTGGTGCAACCCCTCATTACCAGGTTCATGCGGGGCTTATTGCTTTCCAAGCCTCCTCATCCAGCCATGCCCGGCGGAGTGGGATCTCAATATGATTCTGGCGCAGCTTACTAAGCTTCCCTTTGAGCCCTTGGCCACCTGTTCCTTACGTCACCTTTCCTGGAAAGTGGCCTTCTTGGTGACACTCACCTCTGCCTGCAGGGTCAGTGAGCTTCAGGCCTTGATGACCGAGCCACCCTACACCAGATTCTACAAGAACAGGGTTGTGCTTTGCACTCACCTGAAGTTTCTCCCGAATCCTGAATCAGGAGGTAGTGCTGCCTACCTTCTTTCCACGGCCCCACATCGACCCCATCTCCATATCCGGGACTACAAGCGAGCCCTGACCTTCTGCCTGCAGAGGACCCAGGACCACCGTAAAGCCGCGCAGCTTTTCGTCTCCTTTGACCCCCGCCGTCTGGGGCTGGCTGTCACCAAGCAGACCATATCCATCTGGATGGCGGACTGCATTGTCTTCGCTCACAGTCCAGTTGGTATTCCTCTGGAGTGTCGAGTCACAGCGCACAATGTCTGGGCGATGGTGATCTCGGTCACCAGTCTCCATTTGGTGCCCATGGCAGACATCTGCCGGGCTGCCACTTGATCCTCCGTCCACACTTTCGCAGCCCACTACTGCCTGGAGAGGGAGTCCCAACGGGACAGTGCCTTCGGCCAGGCCGTACTCCATAACCTCTTTGGGGTAAGGCAACTCCTGCCTTCTGACCCTTCTTGTTCAGGCTACTAGAGCCTTGGTTCTCCCTGGACACTGAGGTCCCTTGAGTCTGTCATCAGGATTCGCCTGCGGCTGCCCACAGCCAGACCATGCCCCGGTTTTATGCCAGTCCTCGATTGCCTGGAGCTAGGAAGTCCTATATGTGAGGACTGACTTCCTGCTTGTTCCTGGAGAAAGCTTAGTAGCTTAGTTATTCATCTGTAACAGATATTCTCCAGGGACAGCAGGAATCAGTCCTAACAACCCTCCTCCTCCCCTTAGAGTTGCTGTTCATTTTGGTCTCTTCTTGGTTGGGTTCTAGCTATGGCACCTGACTGAGCAAGATAGCACCCTTGGGCAGAAAGGGGATCACGCATGCATGGTGGCATCTCCCAAAGGCTTTCTTTGAAAGCTGGGGAGATGCTCTGCGCAGGGCTCTGTCAGCATCGACATCACCCATATGTGAGGACTGAGTCCTGCTGTCCTTGAACACCTGTTACAGGTGAGTAACTATACTTACCTTTGAGACTTGACAAAGGAGCTCACCAGGTTCTCCACTAGTCTCAGGAATGACCACCTCCAACGATTCCGGAATCTGAACAATTGCATCGGGGAGTGCTCGAAGTACCTGACAGGGGTGGCCTATGATAGCTTTGAGTTAACAGCGAAGATAGCTGCCGTGGGCATCGGTGCCCAATGCCTGGGGTAGCGGCAGTCTTCGGATCTAGAGAAATGGGTTCAGGACAAGCTCATCGATGTCCTATACCAAGGAGAGAATCTCTTTGGCAAACCCATGGCAGCGAGAAAGGCAGAAGTCTGAGTTCCTGATGAGAACTCGACTCTCCAAAAAGATTGCTACTCTCCCCAGGAGGAAAACCCCAGGGAAAAAGCCTCCCTACCTGAGGAAGGGTCAAGCTTACCGGGGATATCCACAGTCTTAGGCTCCTTCAGCCCCTCAGCAGGGTCATTATGCCAAAAGAGCAGGTCAGGGCCCCCGCAAGCAGAAGGGCTCCAAGCCTCCAGCGCCAGCTCCTGCACAGCCTGGGGTGGGAGCTTTTGACTCCCAGGGTATAGCTTCTCCACCCTCAGGAGGTCAGCTGCCCACAGGGGGACATCTGGTCAACTTTGCCCACCGGTGACCTGCCATCACCACCAACACTTGGGCACTCCAGGTAGTCAGAGGGCTACTTTCTTTACCTGGACCAGACGCCTCCCCCATTCTTCCCAGGAGAGCCCTCTCGGACTCCCCTGCACTGGGCCCTGCTACTGCAGGAACTTGCAGATCTCCTCACGGACAAAGCCATGGAACCAGTACCCCATCACCTAAGGGGCAAGGGGTTCTACTCACGGTACTTCCTAGTCCCAAAACAAACCGTGGGCCTAAGGCCTATCCTAGACCTGCAAAACTTTACAAGTTCCTGGTGCGGGAAAAGTTCAAAATGCTCTCCCTTGGAACATTGCTGTCATACCTCCAGCAGGGAGACTGTCTATGCTCCTTTTTATTTATTTTATTTATTTATTTATTTAACATCGCTTATATACCGCACTATTATCATCAGCGCGGTTTACATGGAACAAACATATACATACAGAAAACTGTAGTGCATTTTACAAGTAACAGGAATTTGAACTTGGTAATAAAGGGAGACTATGTACACTATATAACTATATACAATAGGCTATACACATTAGTCACAGTTGAAGTTGTCTTGACCTGGTTATGGATGTAGTGTTTCTCATGTGTAAAACTAAATTGGGAAATAGCTTAAGAAGAGGTGGTGTTTGAGATTTTTTCTGAATTGTGTTAGGCTGGTTATGGCTCTCAGTTCTGGTGGGAGTGCATTCCAAGCTATTGGGGCATGAATGCTGAAGGCTCTTTTAGATGTTTCCTTATTGTATCTGACTGTTTGTCTTGGGATTGTTAATGAGTTTATAGTAGTTGATCTTCTGGATCTATTGGGAGTCTGTGTGTGTAAAAGGTTGGCGATCGTTGATGGTGCTTGATTGTTTAAGGCTTTGAAAGTAATGGATTTAAAAGAAGCTTATACCCACATCCTCATTCATACCAACCACAGGCAGTACCTCAGATTCATGTTCAGGGGCGACCACTACCATTACAGGGTGCTACCCCTTGGTTTAGCCTTGCACCCAGAATCTTCACCAAATGCCTAGCTGTGGTGGCAGCCTTCTTCCTTCTCCAGGGCACCTTTGTCTTATCCCTATCTGGATGACCGGCTCATAAAGGGGGACACGGCCGCAAAGGTGCAGCAGGCCTAGCCTGCACCATCAGGGTCCTGGAAAACCCGGGGTTCATGATAAACCACCCCAAGTCCCACCTGACCCCTACACAGGGTCTGGAATTCATAGGGGCCCAAATGGACACTCTTCAGGCCAAGGCCTTCCTCCCCCTAGACAGAGCAAGTTGCCTCGTAGCTTTGGCCAAAGAGGTACAGCACTGCCACTCTGTGTCAGCTCGCTCCCTGCTCTGTCTACTTGGCCACATTACATCAACAGTCCATGTTGTCCCAAATGCTCGCCTTCATATGAGGACAGCTCAGTGTGGCCTCCGCTCCCAGTGGACACAGGCCAGCTTCGGGACAGGGTGCATGTGACCCGCCTATTGGTGGAGTCATTCAGCTGGTGGAAAGCCACATGGCACCTACAGGCAGGCATGCCTTTCCAGAACCCAGCACCCCAGCGGATCCTCACCACGGATGCCTCATTGCAGGGGTGGGGGGCCCATTGAGGGAGTCTCCACACGCAGGGAAGCTGGTCCAGGGTGGAGAGTCAGCAACACATCAACCTGCTGGAGCTCAGGGCCATATTCCTAGCACTCAAAGCTTTCTGCCACCGCCTACAGCACCAGTCGGTGCTAGTCCAGACAGACGACCAGTTCGCAATGTTCTACCTGAACAAGCAAGAAAGCACACCCTCTGCCAGAAGGCAATAGCCCTCTGCTCATATGCGATCAGTCAAGGAATGCTCCTGAGGACGATGTACCTGCTGGGCTAGGACAATGTCCTGGCGGATAGACTAAGCAGGGTCCTACAGCCACACAAATGACGGCTTGACCCCAGGGCAGCCCAATGGCTGTTCTGCCTCTGGGGCACCCTACAAGTGGACCTCTTTGCCAGCCTGGCCAATCCTCAACTGCCCTGCTTCTGCTCTTGCCAGCTTCACCCATCCCGGGTGGGTGGCAGTGGATGCCTTCCTCTTTCCATGGTCGGAGATCCTCCTGTACACCTTCCCGCCCATGCCACTGGTCACCAAGACCCTTTTCAAGGTCCTCTGGGACAAGGCATCGCTGATCCTGGTGGCCCCACAGTGGCCCAGGCAGCCTTGGTTCCCGCTGCTGCTTCACCTGTCAACGGAGACCCCAGTCCCTCTGGGGAATGCCCTGGGATTACTGACTCTGGAGGATGGTTCCCTCCTTCACCCCAACCTGGGTTCTCTGGTGCTAACAGCATGGCTGCTGAATGGGTAGCCTTGGCTCCCTTCAACCTCCCGAGGGAGGTGGAAGAGGTCCTCCTAGCTTCTTATAAGACCTCCATGAGTTGAGCCTACGCCTTCAAGTGGCACAGATTCTCGGTGTGGTGCACAGAGCAATGGGTCGACTCTTTCTCCTGCCCGCTGCAGTACCTGTTTCATCTCTCACAGGCTGGAATCGTCCAACTCGTTCAGGTTGTACCTGAGTGCTCTTTCTGTGCACCACCACGTTATCGAGGGCAAACCCCTCTCTGCACAGCCCCCTCGTTACCCGGTTCTTATGGGTCCTCCTGCTTTCTGAGCCCCTCATCCACCCACCTCTAGTGGAATGGGACCTTAATGTGGTACTGTCATGGCTCACTGGACTGCCATTCGAACCCCTGGCTTCTTGCCACCTACAGTACCTCTCATGGAAGGTTGTCTTCCTGGTGGCACTCACATCCGCTTGCAGGGTCAGCGAGCTTCAAACCTTGGTGGCAGAGCCACCCTACACCAGGTTCTATAGGAACAGGGTCATGCTTTGCATGCACCCTAAATTCCTTCCGAAGGTGGTGTCCTCGTTCCACCTCATTTAGGAGGTGGTTCCCCCCACCTTCTTTCCACGGCCTCACGCCAACAGGGCAGTGGCTGTCCTCCATACCTTGGATTGTAAGAGGGCCCTGACCTACTTGCAGCATACGCTGGGCCACCGCAAAGCCTCCCAGCTTTTCGTCTCCTATGACCTCGGTCAGCTGGGTGGCGGATTGC
This sequence comes from Ichthyophis bannanicus, assembly GCA_033557465.1. Classification (NCBI taxonomy): domain Eukaryota; kingdom Metazoa; phylum Chordata; class Amphibia; order Gymnophiona; family Ichthyophiidae; genus Ichthyophis; species Ichthyophis bannanicus. The sequence continues at coordinate 207,546,802 of CM066043.1, read as the reverse complement.
ATTGCCCTCGCCTACAAACAGGCAGGGCTCCTGCTGGAGCGCTGGGTTACGGCACACAGTGTCAAGGCTATGGCGACCTCGGTTGCGAACTTGTGTTCTGTTCCCATGACAGACATCTGCCAGGCCACCACCTGGTCCTCAGTCCACACCTTCGCAGCTCACTACTGCCTGGGACAGCACCTTAAGCCAGACTGTACTCCATAATCTCTTCAGGATCTAGGCAACTCCTATCCTCTGATCCTTCTTTTTCAGGCTACTCTCTGGACTCTAGAGTCCTTTCAGAGTCTGCCCTTCAGACTCATGTGCTTCTGCTCATAGCTTGATTGTGGTTTTATACAGGTTCGCGGTAGTTTGTAGCTAGGGAGTCCTATATGTGAGTACTGACTTCCTACTTGTTCCTGGAGAAAGTGTAGTTACTCACCTTTAACAGGTGTTCTCCGGGGACAGCAGGCATTAATCCTCACAACCCTCCCTCTACCCCATGGAGTTGTTGCATTTTGCCATCTTCTTAGGTCGGCTCTAGCTATGTCATCAGACTGAGCAAGATGGCACTCTTGGGCGGTAAGGGGACCACGCATGAGTGGTGGCATCTCCCAAAGGCTTTCTTTGAAAGCTGGGGGGATACTTCTGTGAGGGCTCCATCAGCGCTGATGTCACCCATATGTGAGGACTGATTCCTACTATCCCCAGAGAACAGTTCGATTGGTCTGAACTGGTGGCTACAGTCAAAGAACCTCTTGGTAGGGGTGCCTCTGGAGCCTCCCATTTGGGTGCTGGTGACATCAGATGCCGGTCTCATGGGTTGAGGGGTGCATTGCGAGATGCAGGTGATGCAGGGTCTTTGGTCAAAGACTGAGAGTTCCTGGTCTATCAACTGCTTGGAAATGAAAGCAGTGTTCCTAGCCCTGCGGTTCTTTTGACCCCTCATTCACAACAAGACGATAAGGGTCTGTTCAGACAACCCACCTGGTGACGTACATCAGTCGCCAGGATGGCACAGGGAGCTTGGTCCTGGCGGAAGAGATTTGGCCATTGCTGCTGTTAGCAGAACAAAATCTACTGGCTCTCTCAATGGCACACATGGCTGGAAAAGACAATGTCCAGGCTGACCTTCTGAGTCAACACCCCTTGGATCTGGGGAAGTGGATCCCTCAGTGTTTCACAGCATAACATGGCAATGAGGCTATCCAATCATGGATCAGATGACCTCCGCCGACAATGCCAAAGCAAGACGCTTCTTTAGTCAGAGCAGAGAATAGATGTCAGAAGGACTCGATGCCCTGATGCAGTGTTGGCCAATGGAGGGTCTACTGTATGTGTTCCCTCCCTGTCTGCTAATCGGTGATCTGCTTCAGAAAACAGAGGCACATCACGGACTGGTTACTTGATTGCTCCAGATTGGCTGTAGAGGCCATGTATGCAGATTCATCCGGAAGCTGGCAGCGGAGCCCTGGCATCTTCCGAAGATGGCCAACCTAATCTTTCAGGAACTCATCCTAATGCCCCAGGTGGATAGATTCTGTCTTCAGGCCTTGCTCTTGAAAGGGCAAAGTTAAGAAGAAAGGGCTATTTGACCCAGGTTATCTCTACCCTGCTGAAAGCTCGTAAGCATTCCACGTCCTTGTTGTATATTCGAGTTTGGCAGGTTTTTGAGAGCTGGTGTGCGGACAATGATCTCTGTGCCGTGGCAGCTTTGGTACCAGATGTAGTCCTGTTTTTGCAAACTTGCTATATGCTGCTAAGCCATAGGCCTCACAAGCTAATAGTGTCAGTTTTGCAGAGAACCTAAATTCCTTCCCTAAAAATGCTTGACAAAATCTATCAGGGGTATAGCTGGAAAAATTAATGAATTTAAATGACCAGGCCTTCAATCTTTTACTTGTAGTGTTAAGACATTCTGTATGTTGTGAAGTGACATTGGCAACAAGAATTTCTCCTGTACAGTTAGATGTATTGGTTGCAGCTGCAGACTATAAACACTGTTGGATTCTGATATCTGGTATAACAATAGAAAAGACGGCAGACATGTCTGCAGCTACAAATCTGTTTGAACATATCACACAATCCTTAGTTATCCAAAGAGGCAGCAGTCTGGCTTATCAAAGAATACCAAGTATTTGTTAACAGCAAATTTGGTGAAACAACATTCGTAGAATTGTTAGAGTCTGTTAAAGAAGTATCATGATTCAGGATTCATGAAGAAATCAGTGTTAAGGACTCCCAAAAACAAATCAGTCCAAGCAGACACATTTAGCAGGCCGGACATCTGTGATATGGATCCATATTCCTCCCTCAGATATCTGCACTGCAGTGGGCGTAGATGCGGGTACTGAAAATGGTCCTTCAAAGTAGAGCTGTGTCCAACCAGTCCGAGGTTTAACCCTATTGTATACCAAATCTCCTGCTTTTACTTTATTGGTGGAACATGCAATGTTGTCCTTGAATCTGGCTTACTGACAGTTTGATCAATTAACTGCAAGGAGGCATGCAACGCTGTAAGTAAGTGTTCAAGTCATCTGGAACCTTGCCATCCTCTGGATTGATTAATGGCAACCTGCATCTCCTTCCTGTAAGCAACTGAAACCGAGTTAAAAGACCATTCATTCTTTCTACCAGGCCATTAGCCTGTGGCCTATACACAGAGACAAAGTGTTGTTTCACTAATAAAGCTTTTGCCAAGTCTTGTATCAACAAAATTTATTTAACTATATGGAGACCAAGATAGCTTGCAACATACTTCTATTTTGCCTCTACATTCTTTAACATTTTCTCTTTATCTATCAAATTAAAGTTAGGATGTGACCTAATAGGCACACTTCTTTTGTCAGGTGTACAACTTACAAGGTATTGTTAATCTTATTATTTAAGGGGTAGCAAACATCAAAACATAACTGACAGTTTATGGCAATTAAATTAAACTCATTTCAGTTGTTCACCAAAAATTCTTAGGAAAACTCTCTTATCTCAGGTAATGGTTTGACTCACATTATCGTGAACATTGTCTAATTGACATAGACATCTCAGCTCACAAAGGAAGGACATCAAGACACAAAACAAAAGGAAACAGATACATCACGGGTCATTACATAGAATGCCAAGAACTATGCTCAACAAAAGGTAATGCATTCATAACCATAAAACTTTCAAAAAACAGAGAATTTAAATTCAGTTGTCCATGTTTTCAACTTCTCTTTGTTAACACTTTATAAAAGATCAATTAATCTCTTCCACAGGGAAATTTATTTCCACCTTGAATCTATCTCATTTGGTAATACTAATTTAATACCTATTCCACTAGCAACAAAACATCAGTTCTGCAGGGGTCATTCCATAATAACAAAACTGAAACACACAAAACAAGAATTTAAGATCCAATAGACTCTTGTAGGTGGTTTGTAATAGTTGGGACATTGCTACTCTAATCTCTTGATACATAGCATGAAATCAGCAGATACATTTTCTTAACCAGGATATGCTCAGATCCCTAACCTAGAAAACAAAACTTAAAAAGAAAGAATTAGAAATCATTCAGGCTGTGCTTTAACAGTAGCTACTGTTTTGTTTAAAAGAAAGTTCTCTAATAAAACTTGCAGTCAAGGCCCTCTTGCCAGATAACTGACAATATCTCTTGCTACAGTTACTGAAAACACACAAAACTCTGTCAGACTTGTTATCTGTACTGCCTACTTCTAAGCTTCTTATTTCAATGTACAATACATTCCAATCCCAATCCATTGACTCAGGAAATCCATTCCATACTACAGTATAAACTCATACCGATAGAAAAAACCCCACTAGCTGTCTAAATACATTAATACTGCAAAATCCATCATAGAATCTCGTCTCCCTTTCTATATTCATTAAACCAACACATCACATCACATTAGACCATCCTAATCTGTTTACTTTCTATCAAAAAATCATTCTATCACTATTAATATCATATCTCACTTCACGTAATACCTTCTAATCACTTGCCCATACCACCAACTACATCCTTGTACCAACTAACATACATGCATAGACCATCATAACATACGAATCCTTTCAGATTAAGGTTTAAAACTTATTGCACAGAAATCACAGTGCTACAACATTTATCTGTTTTATTTTTCATTCATACTGAAATCAGAAAGCTATCAAAACAAAATGCACCTCTCTAGAAACCAAAACACACAACTCAAAACAGAAAAACAATTGAAATTACCTTACCTAAGACCCAAGAGTGAAACAAAACAAGAAGAATCTGTCTTTACACATTACCGACTAACAAAGATAAGAACACAGACATTTCAAATATCAACTTACAACTCTGACAAAATACAGCTCTGACTTACTAAGAAAGAAAATCAGCATATGAGAACACAACAATTAATTACCAAGTTTCAGCCACGCTTTTAAAATCTTTGACAACCAGAAAACGTTATCCTTTTTAAAACACATGTACCATTATCTTAAAACATTGCAGCTCCTCTGAAAAAGTCCCTCCTAAAGGGCTTCGCAGTATCACCATTTACAATAGATTGCCTCTCTTAAACACTGTAATATCATACTCAGTCCTTTATCTTCTCTTCCATTTTTTTTCGTTCTGCTTCCTCGTTATCCTCCCCTTCTGCCTTCTTCCTTTCTTCCTCCAGTATTTCTCCTACCATCTCTGCTATTGCTTTTTCCCAAACACTTCGGTTCCGATTCCATTGAAGACATAGATCACAAAGGAGATTGCGATTCTGATCCCGTGGGGCACATTTAACCTACGGGATCAGAATCGTGAACAGAACTGTATGCAGGCCAGGACTGTGATTCAGTCCCGGCCTGCACGTACAGCACTAACCCAGCTAACTCAGCCAGGGCTTTTAAATGGAACTGCGGTGCCATGGCATCGCGGCTCCATTTAAAAGCCGTGATGCCAGACGCTTCCGACAACATTAATTCCCAGCAGCCCGACCCCCAATCTGACCTCCTAAGGTCAGGGTCGAGCTGCAGGGGATTAACTTTGTCCCCCCCCCCCCCAGCCCCTTCCGTGCCCCGACGCCACGAAAAATGAATGTCCAGGGAAGTTATTCCACCCCGGGGGTGGAATAACTTCCCCGGACATTTTGCTGGCCCTACGGGAATGGACAATCCTGTTGGGATGTCCATCCCCGCTATTCGTGGTTCGGAATAACCCCCTTCCTGTTTTAACATGCCACTTACTTTAGTATAAAAGGATTTCCCTGCCACTTGCTCTAAAGTGGACAACCCCACTCCTGAAGTTCCCTGATTAGTTGTCTAACAATCACATAATATCCCTAGAGTACACTCAGGATCCAAGTTACACAATAAACTGCAGATTACTAACAGCAACAACAAAAGATATATTGCAAAGTTGATGAAAAACAGTGCATTAAGTGTTAACACAATAAATGTATCTTACCTCATGCAAAGTGTCTTCACCAGTCCCGGACCTCCTCAGAGGTACGCCACCGTGAATGTAGTGCCTCCTAGCGATCAGGACTCCTTGCTGGGCTCACCAATATGTTAGCAGTTAGCTTCTGCTCAGGTTCGGAGGCGACACTCCTTGGACACTCATGTAGTGATTCCAAAGTGTTGGGGAATTAGCCAGGATAGCCTTCCCTTGCTATACCCTCCCCTCCCCCCTCAAGCACACATACACATGCTAGTAAGCATACAAAACCAATTACTGCAGTGCTTAACAAAAACACTTTCTTATAGAAGCTAGAGTATATTATCTAAGTACACCTATCAAGCAGATAGCATAAGCTTTCCTAAGAAAGAGAGAGGCCGGTACAGCACACCTCCATGTTCTGTCCCTACTAACTCTCGCCTGTACAGTTCTTCTCCTACTTACTTTGTAGCCTTGTCTCTATTTTCCTCTCTCTCATCCCTTTGTAGTTTATTCCCAGACTTCATGTCTCATGTCTTTCTTCAATATATGTTTCTTTTTAATTAACACATATCCTGCCCTTAGTGTGTTACATTTAGCACTCACTCCTCTTTTCCCTTCTTCTGTTGCATGTTCTTCTGTGTCTGAATCTGTACTTCAAGGTCAAAGACAACTGTGCTGAATTAATCACACAGTTTTTCTATTAACCCTTATGCTGATGTTATAGCAAACAGATTGGTAGACCCTTACACAACTAAGTCTGTAATTCAAAATAACACCACAGAATGAGAATGGGAACCTTTTTCAAAACCCATTTCATTCATGAAGTGTATATCTGGATTCACAGCATCTCCACTGTCCATCCAAAAAGTTTTTTTAATATGAATATATTTATCGTATTAGATTTATTCTACAAGGCTGTAGCAAAATAAAACACTATGGGTTAGATATATTCAGAGGAGGTGGCTAGCTGTTGATGCTGAACCCTAAACCTGAATAGTCAATGCTGGAGCCATATCTGGCCACCAAAATTGAATATCCAGGTCAGCCAGAAAGCCAGGAAGTGAACCAGACAGTGGCGATATTCAGCCGATGGCCAATTAGTTTTGGCAGCGAAAGTTAGGCCAGCCTTTATTGTGCCTTGGTTTAGCCGCTGAGGGAATACCTAGCAGTGACTGAATATCAGCATTGCCCGGTTATCCCCAAGTGCGGTCTGCACTCTGCCTCCAGAACGCCTCAATGCTAAGCGGTGAGCATCGGTATATGCAGCGACGGTATCCGTGGATATTCGGCAGCATTAATCAGGTTAGTGCTGCTGAATATCCCGGCTGAGAGGATTAACACTGTTGGCAGGTCTGCTAACCGTATTAATCCCTTTCAAGATCAGGCCCTGCTGTGTGTTTTATTTTTATTTATTTTATTTTATTTATTTAGTAAACATTTGTATACCGCTGCTTCCTACGATCAGCAGCGGTTTACTTTACAGAATCATAATGTATCGTACAATACAGTGATTTTTAATATACACATTTTGATTGCGCAATGATTTTAGTTTAGTTTCCGCTTTTATGTTGGTTTTGTAAACTGCTTGGATGTTTCGATGATAAGACGGTATAACAAACAATTGCAAATAAAGACATAGATTTTTTATATTTTAGATCACACTCATTTGTGCTGCTTGCTTTGTTAAATGGGCTGACTTGTAAAACTGCAGCTTATGTACTAGCCATGAAAGGGGGAGACATACAGGGCCTTTGCCAATTCATTTTATTTTTTGTCAATAGCTTTAAGGCAGCAGCATGGCTTATCATATTCATTGCCAGTAGAAAGAAGAGAAATTACTGAGGGTGTATCTTTTGGGATCCTAGATGATAAGTTAATGGTGTCTCTGCTTTGCAACTGTTAATCAGATTTTCTCCGATTTTTCAATTTCAGGACAATTGGTATTAATCTGACCAACTGCAAATATGAAAGTGGTAAGGAAAAATCATCACCTATTTTGTTTCATTGTTTTTCTTTTTTCCCCTCCCGTTTCTCTATCCCTGCATTCCTTGATGGCAGTGGGCGTGATCGGGCAAAGCAGCTTCAGGGGTCAACCGGTACCATTTTCGAAAATGGTGCCAGCGGGGTAGGAGCATCTGGGGATCGCCCCTGCCCCCACTAGACCCCCAGGGATGGCCGGGTAAGTGCGAGAAGGGTTTGAGAGGCTAGGGGTGGGTTCTGGGGGAAGAGGAGAACTTTTTCAAAAGGAGTGCGAATTACTAAAAGGAGGAGGCTCTTCAAGGGCTCTGAGTGGAAGTTGCGAGGAAGGGGACAGGGGTTTCCCATGAGGAATTTTACAGTCAAGGGTTTGGGGCTTTAAATAGCCCTTGTTGGTCTGTTAAAAGGTGGTGACCCTGGGATGGGGGCCTGCCATTGCATACTGCTGTGCAAAGTTCCTGACCTATGCTAAGGCAAATAAACTGCAGTACTTAGGCACTTGCCTTTTAGGGAATTCTATGGTCATTTTGCATGGTATAACAGCACATTGGCATGGACGAGTAGCCTAGTGATTAGAGCAACAGCCTACTACCCAACAGATCAGGATTTGATTCCCACTGGTACTCATTGTGGCCTAGAGCAAGTCACTACCCTCCGTTTCCTTGGAGGAAAAGGCCTGGCAATCTATTTCAAGTCATACCTGCTGGGTTGCTAGGAGTCAGCATTGATTTGACAACACTTAAAAAAAAAAAGAACAGCACACTAGTTTGCCATTTTACTGCACTTTAGTAAATAAGCTCCTTCATCTTTTCATTTCAGAAATTAAAATAGCACTTCTTTTTATATAGTAATTTTCCGGTAAGTTCAGCAATGACCTGGAGTCACCATCATCTGTTAGTTTTGATCAATAATAGCAGCTACTGCAGAGAATTCCTGATATAGAATGATTGATATCAAGAAAGCACCTGTGTGAGATGCCCAGGGACCAGGCTGTAGTACTTGGAACATTCTTCCTGGGGTAAAGGGAGTGAGAGCAGCAACATAAAATATAGAGCTCAATATTCAGAAGCACTTATGTGATCTGTGGAAGCAATGACTGTTCATAAGTACTTTTATAAATAAAATCTTCAGAGCTCTTATATGGATAACTTTGGCTATTTAAATTGCTAAATGGCCAAAGTGATCATTTTTTAAAACGGGCTTGGCTTAGAGGTGGGCCAAGGGTTGTGTTAAAAGTTATCTTTTTAGCAGCAAAATTTAGCCAATTAATGGATAACTTATGTAATATATCTGAATAAAATTATATGTGGATTTTCAGCAGCGCTACTTATGCAACTAGCACGCTGAAAATCCAAATAACATTAAATGGATATCTTCTCCAGGAACAAGCAGAAAGTCAGTCCTCATTTATGGGTGACATCGGCACCGACAGAGCACGCACAAAGCAATTCCCCAGCTTTCAAAGAAAGCCTTTGGGATTGTTGCCACGCATGCGTGGTCCTCTTCCCGCCCAAAGATGCCATCTTGCTCAGTCCCCCTTTTTCCACCGAGCCCTTCAGACACACATCCTCGTCCCTCGGAAAACCTTTTTATGACTTCGACTGTTTGGCCTTTTTCCCGGTAGCACTGGTCCTCTTATGTCCTCCCCTCCGCCCCTGCTCTGACTGTGGGCTAGGGGGTCCCTTTTTTCACTCTCTTTAGTGTTTTTTCTTTTGAGCCCTTTTCGTGCCCTTTTTTCTCCAACAGCTGGCCTCGAGGGTTTTCAACCTCGCAGGAGCCCGTTTTGCCCCCATGGCCACCGGATTCAAGAAATGTGACAGATGCTACAAAAATATGTCGCTCACAGACATCCACAACTGCTATCTACAGTGTCTGGGGGCTGACCACAACCCAGAGCTCTGCTCGCTTTGTAAGAAAATGTCCGCTAAGGCCTTGCTAAGCCACAAGCAGAAGTCCGACAACATTTTCCACAAGGCAGCCCTGGGGTCTCCAGTGGCACCTCGCCCTGCCGACCCACCACTTGTGGGGTCCCCCACAGTGACCCCTCACCCCAGGCGTCACTCCGATCAGGGTTCGCCTGAGATGGAGTGCCGAAAGAAGAAGAAGACCTCGAAGTCGCTGTTGGGGGCTCTGGACAAGCGCGAGCGGTCTTGTGCTCGTTCCCTTAGCCCTCCCCGGCGTTCCCGAGAGTCGGACAAGGAGCAGCCTCGAAAGGTACCTTGTACGGACACGGAGGCCTCCGGCAATGACGCCTGGTCTCCCGAGGGTCATCCTGGCAAGGACCCCCTCTCCTCCTCCATGCCAGATCCGGTAACACCGGCGTCGGTGTTGCAAGGACCCACTCCCGAGTGGGAGTCCCATATGCTGGCACTGGAGCGCAGCGTTTCTGCCTTCCTCGCTGCCCAGCAGGTGCTTTTGCCCAGCACGGCTGGCTCACACCTCAAGACCGAGGGTCACCCGACTGGGGTCCCAAAAACTGCCTTGGAAACTCCCGAGAGCCACAGGCCTCATGAAGGTCCTTGGCACCAGTCTCGCTCACTGTCTTGTTCCTTGGGGGCAAGGTCTTCCAGAGTCAGTGCCTCTGGCTCCAAGCGGTCCTTGGCCACTGGGCGCAGGGATCAGCCCGACTCCGAGTCTTTCTCGGACTTCTCGGGTTGGGAATCGGATGGGGACACTTCCTGGAGACCCGCACCGATAGGGATCTCCCCTCTGACCCATCCCCGCCTGCCTCGCAAAGGCGGTCGCCTCCCGAGGACACCTCTTTCCTGGTGTTTGTGCAGGAAATGGCTCAGGCCCTCAATCTGCCTACGCAGACCGAGGAGGAGCTGAGGGCTGAAGAACTTGACATCTTGCAATACGAGTCTCCACCCAGGGAGTCTCTTACGGTGCTGATACCGTCCATCCTATCCTGGCTGCTCCTCCACATGTGGGAAGCACACACCTCGGTCCCTATTATCAGTAAAAGACTGTATGACATGTGTAGGGTCTAGCGTGGCTCAGGGTTTTGGAAGACCCAACTTCCTCATATCACTATGGTAGTCGAATCCGCGATGCGGAAACAGAAGAACCCAAAGTCACACTCTTCGGTCCCGCCTGGTAGGGAATCCTGTGCCCTCGATGCCCTCGGGTGCAAGGCTTACCAGGGCTCCATGCTGGCGTACCACATCCAAGCGTACCAACTGTATATGGATATGTTTCTTCACGACCTCTCCAAAGAACTTGGCGTTTTTTCCACGGGCCTCGGTGGGGAGCACCTTATCAGGTTCCAGAACCTCCTGAAGTCAGTCACAGACTGCTCAAAATACCTTTCCCGCGTCACATATGACGGGTTTGAGTCTTCCACCCGTGTGGCAGAGGCTGGTATCAGAGCCCGTGGCTCCAGTCTTCGGACCTGGAACAGTGATCCTGATCCTTGGCTCCTGATCCTTGGCGAGCAGCTGTTCGGCAAGCCCATAGAGGACAAGGCAGCCGAGATCAAGACGGAGTTTGTGACTCACACCCGCTTCTCATGCAAAACCTCCTCTTTCCCACGGAAGAAGCAGCCCAGCAAAAAGCCTTTCTTCCAGAGGAAAGGGCTCCCCTACCGGGGATACCCACCATACCCACCTACCCCTGTGCCGATGACCAGCGCTCAGGGTCACCGAAAACCCAAGGGGCTCAAGACCCAACCACCGGCACCACCTCAGCCTGCCCCGGGGTTTTGATGCCGAAAGCATAGCCTCTTACCCCTCAGGGACCCCTTCCGCCTGTGGGAGGATGCCTGTCTCTTTTCACTCCCGAATGAGCGGCTATTACACCTGGGTCTTGCAGGTGATCTGGGATGGGTACCGTCTTTGTCTAGACAGACTCCCTCCTCTCTTCTCCCCAGTGGAGCCTACTCGCCTTCCCTCACACCAGGCTTGCTTGCAGCAAGAGCTGAACAATCTCCTCAGTCAACAGGCGGTCGAGAGAGTTCTGCCGCACCTCCAAGGTTGTGGGTTTTACTCCTGGTACTTCTTCATTCCGAAGAGGACAGGGGGCCTGCGCCCCATCCTCAATCTCAGGAATCTGAACAAGTTTCTGGTGTGAGAGAAGTTCAAAATGCTATTGCTTGGCGTCCTGCTGCCCTACCTCTGGCAGGGCGATTGGCTATGCTCCTTGGATCTCAGAGACGCTTACGCCCATATTCCTGTCCACCCCAAGCACAGGAAGTACTTGCGTTTCAGGGTGCAGGGAGAGCACTTACAGTACAAAGTGCTTCCCTTCGGTCTCGTGTCTGCCCTGCTAGTCTTCACCAAGTGCCTGTCAGCAGCCGCGGCCCACTTCCAGCTGCAGGGCATATCCGTCTACCATTACTTAGATGACTGACTCATCTCGGGTGCATCGGCGGAGGAGGCTCATCTCTCGGCGTCACGCACAGTTCTTCTCCTTGAGCGTCTCAGTTTCCTGATCAACTTCTCCAAGTCCCACCTCAAGCTGGTGCAGACCCTGGATTTCATTGGCGCTCTTCTTGACACAGTACAAAGTGCTTCCCTTCAGTCTCATGTCTGCCCCGCTAGTCTTCACCAAGTGCCTGTCAGCGGCTGCGGCCCACTTCCAGCTGCAGGGCATATCCGTCTACCATTACTTAGATGAATGACTCATCTCGAGCACACGCGGATCGGCTCCACGCTCTGGCCACCGAGGTTCAAGGCCAGCCCAAGATCTCAGCGCGGGTCATGCTGCACCTCCTGAGGCACATGGCCTCGACCGTCCATGTCGTTCCCCACACTTGCATGCACATGTGAGCAGAACAATGGTGCCTCAGAGCGCAATGGGCCTAAGCCTTGGGCCGCCTCTGGGACCCCATTCGGGTGTCTGGCAGTCTGTTCGAGGTCCTAGTCTGGAGGCAGAACCCCCAGAGCCTCCTTGGGGGCATGCCCTTCCAGACTCGACAGCACGAGCTCGTCTTGATGACGGATGCCTCGCTGTTGGGCTGGGGAGCCCACTGCGACCATCTCTGCAGCCAGGGGCGGTGGTCACCCGAGGAATCTCGGCAGCAGATCAACCTGCTTGAGCTTCGAGCAGTCAGGTTGGCCCTAAAGGTCTTCGAGTACCACCTGAGGGGCAAGTCGGTGCTTGTTCAGACTGACAACAGTCGCAATATTCTACATCAACAAGGAGGGGGGCACGGGCTTCCGCCTCCTCTGTTGGGAGGCAATCCTCCTTTGCTCCTTTGCCGTACGCAGAGGCATGAAGCTGAGGACGGTCTACCTTCCGGTCCAGGACAATCTCCTCACGGACAGACTCAGCAGGCTCCTTCGCCCACACAAGTGGTGCATGAATCCAGAGGTTGTTATCCACCTGTTCCACCACTGGGGGACTTCGTCCATAGACCTGTTTGCCAGTCTGGTGAAAGTGCAGCTTCCCCACTTCTGTGAGCCGATACCACATCTGAGCAAGGTGGCCCCAGATGCATTCCTCCTGAATTGGACCTCCGGGCTTCTTTATGGATTTCCTCCCACTCCTCTCCTTGCGAGGACCCTGCAGAAGATCCAGCGCGACCAAGCCTCGGTGATTCTCGTGGCTCCTTCGTGGCCTTGACAACCTTGGTTCCCGCTTCTACTACAACTCTCGTCAGAGCCTCCAGTCCCCCTGGGCAATGTCCCAGGTCTTCTAAAGCAGGAGGATGGACGGGTGCTTCACCTGAACTTGGTCTCGCTATCCCTGACAGCCTGGCGGCTGAACGGGTCTCTTTATCCTCACTGCACCTCCCGGTGGAGATTGAGGACGTCCCCCTCGCATCGAGGAAGGACTCGATGAGGCAGGTCTATGCCCTGAAGTGGCAGCGGTTTTCGGTCTGGTGCTCGGAGCTCCAATCGACCCATTCTCCTCCTCCACCCATTGGATTCTCCAGTACCTTTTCCACCTCTCGCAGGTGGGGCTGAAGTCCAACTCGATCAGGGTTCACCTGAGTGCCATCTCGGCCAACCACTTGCCTGTCAAGGGTAAACCTCTCTCGGTCCAGCCTCTGGTCTCCCGCCTCTTGCTTTCCAAACTCCCCATCCAGCCTCCACCAGCAGAATGGGACCTGAACATCATGCTCCTGCAGCTCACGCGACCATCCTTCGAGCCGATGGTGACCTGCTCGCTCCGGCACCTCTCCTGGAAGGTGGTTTTCCTGGTAGCACTGACCTCGGCGCGGCGAGTCAGCGAACCTCATGGCTGAGCCCCCTACACCAGATTTTACAGGAACAGAGTGGTCCTTCGCACCCACCCCAAGTTCCTACCGAAGGTTGTCTCGGATTTCCACCTCAGTCACGAGGTGGTCTTGCCGACTTTCTTCTTTCATCGGAGGTCCTGCATACACTCGACTGCAAGAGAACTCTCGCCTTGTACCTGCAGTGCACCCAAGGTCATTGCAAGTCCGACCGGCTCTTCATCGCCTACAATCCCAACCGCCTGGGGCTGGCAGTCACCAAGCGCACCCTCGCCATATGGGTGGCGGACTGCATCACCTTTGCCCAGGCTGGATTATCAGGTCACCGCGCACGGCATCCGTGGCTGCACAGTGCCTCTGATGGACATCTGCCAGGCTGCGACTTGGTCTTCAGCGAATACCTTCGCTTTGCATTACTGTCTGGAGAGGGAGTCCCACTGGGACAGCGCCTTTGGCCAGGCTGTACTCCGCAGTCTGTTCGGGATATAAGCAACTCCTGCCCTCCGATTCTTCTTCTGCGGCTACCGAGAGCGTTCTCCGAAGGCCCGAGGATTTGGGCTTCTTTCGGACATCGACTTCTGCTCATGGCCTTGCGGAGGCATTTTTGACTTACAGGTTCAGTAGCCTGTAGCTGCCTGTAGCCTGTAGCTGTAGTCCCATAAGTGAGGACTGACTTCCTGCTTGTTCCTGGAGAAATAATAGTTACTCACCTGTAACAGGTGTTCTCCAGGGACAGCAGGACTCAGTCCGCACTACCCTCCCACCTCCCCTTGAGTTGCCATTTTTGTTTTTCTTCCTTTGCCATCTGCTTAGGGCTCTAGCTATGGGATCTAACCGAGCAAGATGGCACCTTTTGGGCGGGAAGAGGACCACACATGCGTGGCAGCAATTCCAAAGGCTTTCTTTGAAAGCTGGGGAATTGCTCTGCGCGGGCTCCGTCGGTACCGACGTCACCCATAGAAACATGATGACAGAAAAAGACCACATGGCCTATCTAGTCTGTCCTTCCATAACAACAACTACAACAGTCCACTTACATAAGAACATAACATAAGAACATAAGATATGCCATACTGGGTCAGACCAAGGTCCATCAAGCCCAGTATTCTTTTTCCAACAGTGGCCAATCTAGGTCATATGTACCTAGCAGTTTCCCCAAGAGACACAAGTTCCACAATGCTTGTACTGGGTCAAGCATTGATATCTTCGGTCACTTCTTAATAACACAGGTACACTACCAAAAAACTGCCTCCAGTTTTGCAACTGATTCCTATAGATTTTGGGGTGCTGAATCCAGGAAAAATAGCCAAAATGTTCCATCACGTCACGTTTTCTTGCAAAATTAGATTTCTTACTCATATAAGGAATGTTCACATAATTTCTTTTTAGCCGACTGCAGTTTATTTTCTTGGCCCAAAACAGAGGTTGTAATGGTTAACTAACTAGAAACACTCCCTCATGATATTTTAGAGTGTTTTGTATTCATTTTATACATTAACAGGACAATTGGGAGGCGGGGGGCTAAATCAAGTACTCGCGCTGGCGCATGTTCTTTCCTGTTCGCCTCGCCTCGTTCGCTCGCTCAAACACGGTGGTTGCGACATGAACGTTCCTGTCAAATTTCAGTTTCTTGCAAGTTCATTATTACCTTTTGTTTGCTCAGTCGTAATCCAGCTTTATTCCGAAGTGGTTCACTACAGTTGTAGTTTGCAGTGCTGTGTATTTGTGATGGCTCACAGAGCCAGAGGTTGCGTCAACTCTCCGGACAGTTTTTGTTTTATTTGTGGGGAATATACCGTGAAAAAGCGGCAGAGGAACATTTCTGCATTTATTTAAAAAGTATATTTCGCCTATTTCGGTTTGAAGTTAGGCGATCAAGACAAACTGTGGGCTCCTCACAAAGTGTGCAAGACATGTGAGGAAGATCTACGCTTATGGATGAAAGGTAAAAAACAAGCATTTCGTTTCGGAATACCTATGATGTGGCGTGAACAAAGAGACCACAGCAGTGACTGCTATTTTTGCTCTTGCATTGTGAAGGGATACAACTTAAAAAATAAGAACGTAATAAGTTACCCCAACCTTCCCTCAGCAATTAGGCCTATGCCTCATAGCAACGAAGTACCTGTGCCTGAACCACCAAAATCTTTGGATCATATTTGTGTGGATAGTTCTGATCATGATGAGACTCATCAGATGGCTTTTCCCGATGAGTCCAGTACTTCCGAGTTTGAAACTGAACCAGATCCGAAACCTGAACTTTTCTCTCAAGCTGAATTGAATGATTTAGTCCGGGATTTAGGACTTCCAAAAGATGCTGCCCAACTGCTAGGTTCTCGGCTTAAACAGAAAAATCTATTGTCACCAGGAACAACTTTTCATTGGTACCGCAACCGCGAGACACAATTTTTGAAGTATTTCAGCAAAGAGGAAGATTTGGTATTTTGCAACGATATATACGGAGTGATGGAAAAGTTTAAACTCAAGTATGATCCTGCTGAATGGCGGCTGTTCATTGATTCGTCAAAAGACAGCATAAAAGGTGTTCTTCTTCATAATGGCAACACATTTGCTTCAGTTCCTATTGCTCACTCTGTTATTCTCCAAGAAAAATACGAGAATTTGGCCCTGATTCTTCAGAAGATTCGTTATGATGAGCATAAGTGGATGATTTGTGGAGACTTTAAAATTCTATCCATGCTATTAGGGCAGCAATCCGGTTTCACCAAATATCCCTGCTTCCTTTGCTTGTGGGATAGCCGGGCCCGTGACCTACACTGGGGGAAAAAAGACTGGCCAATTCGGGAGTATTTGAGACCCGGTGAGAAAAATGTTCTTCATGAGAGCTTGGTACCTCGTGATAAAATTCTATTACCACCTCTCCACATTAAGTTGGGTCTCATTAAGCAATTCATCAAGTCCCTTCCAAAAGATGGTGAGTGCTTTCGGTACCTTTGCTCAAAGTTCCCCCGACTTTCTGAAGCAAAGCTAAAGGAAGGAGTGTTTGTTGGCCCTGATATAAGGAAACTCATTTCAGATGGAGCATTCGCTGAAACGATGTCTGAGAAGGAAAAAGAAGCCTGGGATTCCTTCAAGGATGTTGTTCTCAAATTCTTGGGGAACAGGCGGGATGAGAACTATAAGGATATTGTTGCCAGGATGCTCAATGCCTTCAAAGAACAAGGCTGTAACATGAGCCTGAAAGTCCATTTCTTGCACTCCCATGTGAACTACTTTCCCGAAAACCTGGGGGCGTACAGTGAAGAACAAGGTGAAAGGTTTCACCAGGACATCAAGGACGCAGAGAGAAGGTACCAAGGAAGATGGAACACCACTATGATGGCTGATTTCTGCTGGTTGCTGCTGCGGGAAACCCCAGATGAAAAATACGCCAAGCAGCGCACCAAGAGAAGCATTCGGGGGAAGAAGAAACGGGCCCACCAGGAGATTGATTGACCCAAGAATGACTTTAAAATCTAAACTGTGTTGACAAATATCGTGTTTTTACTAAACTTTGAAATAAAAATTTGCTAGTTATTACCACAGTGTCGGATCTCATTTATTAGAATTTTATTTTCACACCATCGGGTGTTTGTCTTCATGTATTGCAATGGTGCGGTTTGCGTTTTCTATTCTTACATACATACCTGTACAACATTTTTTGCACATTTCTTTGCTTTGCTTTGTGTCTAACCTCGCTCTTATATGCTCAATGTTTGTGCACATGTATGTGGCTGTTTTAAGTGCAGACAATTTTGCTACCATCACAGTGTGTTTTGTTGACATTACTCTATTCTTATGTGCTGCCTTGTTACAATTTTCTTTATTCTTATTTGAATAACTACTAAACAATTAGTATAAAGAATTCATCCAAGAAACTTTTATCTCGATCGCACTCAATCTGAAACGTTCACCTCAAACTGCTAACCCAATGTAGCAAAAAATCTGTACGTGATGGAGCAAATTGGTTACCAGATTTGGATTCAGCGCACCAAAAAACATAAAAATCAATCGAAACATTAGAGGCAGTTTAAAAAAAAATTTTTTTAGTGTACCTGTGTAATGGTTTATGGACCTTTCCTCCAGGAACTTGTCCAAACATTTTTTAAACCCAGCTACACTAACAGCCTTTACTACATCCTCCGGTAACAAATTCCAGAGTTTGATTACACGTTGAGTGAAAAAATATTTTCTTTTATTAGTCTTAAATAGTTTACCCTGTAGCTTCATTGCATGTCCCCTAGTCTTTCTATATTCTGATAACGTAAACAATCGATCTACGTTTACCCGTTCCACTCCGTTCATTAATTTATAGACTTCTATCATATCTCCCCTCAGCCGTCTCTTTTCCAGGTTAAAGAGCCCTAACCTTTTTAGCCTTTCTTCATAGGAGTATCCTTCCATCCCCTTTACCATTTTGGTGGCTCTTCTCTGAACCTTTTCTAAAATCGCTATATCCTTTTTAAGATACGGCGACCAGAATTGCACACAATATTCAAGGTGCGGTCTCACCATGGAACGATATAGAGGCATTATAATATCTTTTGTTTTATTTTCCATTCCTTTCCTTATCATACCTAGCATTCTATTTGCTCTGTTGGCCGCCGCTGCACACTGGGCCGAGGGTTTTAACATGGTATCCACAATGACGCCTAAATCTTTTTCCTGGGTGGTGGTTCCTAATGTGGAACCTTGCATCGTGTAACCATAGTTTGGGTTGTTCTTCCCTAGGTGCATAACCTTGCACTTGTCCACATTAAATTTCATCTGCCATTTTGATGCCCAATCTTCCAATTTATCAAGATCCTCTTGCAATTTTTCACAATCCTCTTGGGTTTTAACAACTTTGAATAGTTTTGTGTCATCTGCAAATTTGATAACCTCACTCGTTATTCCACTTTCCAGGTCATTTATGAATATGTCAAAAAGCAGCGGACCCAGCACAGATCCCTGGGGTACACCACTATTCACCTTTCTCCAATGGGAAAATTGACCATTTAGCCCTACCCTCTGCTTTCTATCTTTTAACCAGTTCCTGATCCACAATAGTACACTGCCTCCTATCCCATGACTCTTTAGTTTTGCCAAATGTCTCTGATGAGGGACCTTGTCAAAGGCTTTCTGAAAGTCCAGATACACAATATCAACCAACTCACCTTTGTCCACCTGTTTATTCACTCCTTCAAAAAAACATAACAGATTAGTAAGACAAGATCTTCCTTGTCTAAAGCCATGTTGACTGTCTCCCATTAGGTTGTGACTATCTACATGCTGAGTAATTTTATTCTTTATGATGGTTTCTACCGTTTTTCCCGGTACTGACGTCAGGCTCACCGGTCTGTAGTTTCCCGGATCACCCCTGGAACCCTTTTTAAAAATTGGTGTTACATTGGCGATCCTCCAATCCTCAGGTATTAGAGATGATTTTAATGATAGTTCACATATTACTAATAGCAGGTCTGCAATCTCATATTTCAGTTCTTTCAACACCCTTGGATGTATACCATCTGGCCCAGGTGATTTGCTACTCTTCAGTTTATCTAATAGTTGTAAGACATCTTCCCGATGTATCGATATTTCCTTCAATTCTTCCGCACCTTTAAATACCACTTCAGTCATGGGTAACATCCCTACATCTTCCTCAGTAAAGACCGAAGCAAAGAATTCCTTCAGTCTCTCCGCTATCGCCTTGTCGCCTCTTAGTGCTCCTTTAACCCCTTTATCATCTAATGGACCAACTGACTCTCTCACAGGTTTTTTGCTACGAATGTACTTGAAAAGGTCTTTCTCCAGGACCAAGCAGGAAGTCAGTCCTCACATATGGGTGACGTCGGCGCCGACGGAGCCCTCGCGGAGCAATTTCCCCAGCTTTCAAAGAAAGCCTTTGGGAATTGCAGCGCGCATGCGCGGTCCCCTTCCCGCCCAAGGGTGCCATCTTGCTCAGTCTTCTTTTTTCCACGGAGCCCTACAGACGCTGTTTGTGATCGCCGCAGAAAAAGATGATTTTATTTCTTATTTCTTATTCTTTCTCGGTGTGACGCCGGATTCTTTTCCCGCCCGGACCCGCTACGCCTTTATCGGGTCCATTCTTTATTTTTCGGTTTTTTGTCCTTCGTGACAAGCGTTCGCGCCATTTTTTATTTTTCACTGGCAGCCCTGTCTTTTGACCTCGCAGGGGCCCTTTTTCCCTCGATGGCTGCCAGCGGGTTTAAAAAGTGTGATCGGTGTAAGAAACTTATGTCTCTTACCGACACACACGACTGCTGCCTCCGCTGCCTCGGACCCGATCATGACCCGATGATCTGTGGACCGTGTAGCAAGATGTCTTCAAAAGCGTTGAGGAGTCGGCAGCATCAAAGGGAACGAATCTTCTCTGACTCCGCGTCCGGCTGGGCCCGGACCTCGTCAGAGGCTACGACGTCCCGGGACTCCGGTCTTGAGCATCGTCGGAGTTCCTCTGAGCGGGGGTCTCCTGCTCGGGAACATCATAGGAAGAAAAAACCCGCGAGGGCGGCGTTGGTGGACGCTCCTGGTTCCTCGAGGGCCAGGTCGCATAGCCCCGATAGCCGTCCCGGGTCCTTGAAGTCGGAGAGGCCTTCGAAACATCCTCGTCTTGAAATGGAGTCGCCTGGACATGTGAGTACTGTAGTCCTCGTGGACTCGCCTCCGAAGGAGCCGACGTCGGGCCCGACACAGTCGGGGCCCGAGTCGGGGGCTGCTGGGTCTCCTGAGCTTGGACTCAGGTTGATGGCCTTGGAGAGCAGTTTGGCTGCCTTCATGGACCAGCAGCGGGCACTGATAGCTGGCCTCGCCAATGCATCTGCCCCGGCCACCGGGAAGTCGACGTCCAAGTCGACCCCGGAGACCGAGCTGATCCTCGAGTCCATGCGAGCTCGAGTCGATCCTCGGTCGCAGTCTCCCTCGGCCTCCCATTCGGGACCGAGGTCGTCGACGCCGACACCCTCGGCGTCGGGGCGGAGGGCATCGGTGCCCGCCCGACCGGAGCCGCTCGATTCCTCCTCCGAGGAGTCAGCCTGGGAAACGGAGGATGAAGAGTCACCGGGTACTTTTCGGACTCGGTGTATCCCATCGGACTCACCTGAGTCCGAACCTCGGAGACGGTCCCCCCCGGAGGACACCCGGTTCTCGGACTTCGTGCGGGATATGGCCAAGGCCTTGGCATTCCCCGCAGATCCCGAGGAGGAGCCTCGAGCCGAAGAGCTCGATGCCCTCCAGTATGACTCTCCCCCGAAGGAGGCCTTTACTGTACCGGTTCCTCCGATGCTGGAACGACTTCTCTTCCGCATGTGGGAGAGCCCGGCGTCAGCGCCGGTGTTAAGCAAGCGGGTCGATTCCATTTATCGAGTCCGCAAGAGCCCCGGGTTCCAAAAGGCACAACTACCGCACCATTCCATGGTGGTGGAATCGGCCATGCATCGACTCAAGAGTCAGAAGATGCACTCCTCGGTGCCTCCCGGCCGGGAGGCCCGGAACCTGGATGCCCTCGGTAGAAAGTGCTTCCAGGGCTCTATGCTTGCTTGTCGAGTCCAGACCACCAGCTCTATATGGGCATGTATCTCCGAGATCTGGCAAAAGAAATTGCCGGGTTCTCTGCTGGTCTCTCCGAGGAACCTTTGCAAAGGTTCCAAGCCTTGTCCACTGGTATTCGAGAGTGCTCGAAGTTTATCTCTCAAGCAGCCTACGATGGCTTCGAAGCATCGGCTCGAGTAGCCGGGGCCGGCATCGGTGCCCGCCGACAGGCTTGGCTTCAGTCATCCGACCTCGAGCCATGGGTACAGGACAAGTTGATCGATGTCCCCTGCAGAGGTGAAAACCTCTTTGGCAAACCCATGGCTGAAAAGGCTGCACAGATCGAGACCGAGACTCTGACCAGAACTAGGCTGTCCAGAAAAACCTCTGCCCCTTCTCAGAAGAAGAAGGGCTCGGGGAAAAAGCCCTTTTACCCGAGGAAGGCGGCTGCCTATAAACACTACCCTCAGTATCAGGCCTCAGCAGCTCCCCAAAAGGGTCAGCAGGCCAAGGGACGGGGTAATGGGTCCCGTAGGCAGCAGGCCCCCAAGCCCACAACACCGGCCCCTGCTCAGCAGGGTGGGGGTTTTTGACTCCATCAGCATAGCCTCTTCCCCTCAGCTGGTTTCTCTCAGCACAGGAGGCCGGCTGGTCCACTTTGCCCACAGGTGGTCAGCCATCACCTCAGATACCTAGGTGCTTCATATAGTTCAGAAAGGCTATCTTCTACACTTTCATAGTAACATAGTAACATGTGGAACCGGTGCCCCACCACCCCATAGTAACATGTGGAACCGGTCCCCCCCCCACCCCATAGTAACATGTGGAACCGGTGCCCCACCACCTGAGAGGTCATGGCTTTTATTCCCGGTACTTTCTGATACCAAAAAGAACAGGAGGCCTCAGACCCATCCTGGACTTGCGAAACCTCAACAAGTTCCTGGCAAGGGAAACGTTCAAGATGCTTACCCTTGGAATCCTGCTGCCCTACCTCCAGCAGGGAGACTGGCTATGCTCCTTAGATCTCAAGGATGCCTATACTCACATCCTTATTCATCCAGACCACAGACAATATCTCAGGTTTGTTGTGGGAGGAAATGATTACCAGTACAGAGTACTGCCCTTTGGCCTATCCTCCGCCCCCAGGGTGTTCACCAAATGCCTAGCAGTGGTGGCGGCCTATCTAAGACTTCAAGGCCTTTTTGTGTTTCCATACCTGGACGACTGGCTCATCAGGGCCCAGTCTTCCCAAGAGGCCACTCAGGCCACTCATCGCACTGTGTCTCTGCTCTAGCACTTGGGCTTTGTCATAAACTTCTCAAAGTCATCTTTGCTCCCCTCTCAAGATCTCGAATTCATCGGCGCAAGGTTAAGCACACTTCAGGCGCGGGCCTTCCTGCCTCTAGACAGAGCACACAGGCTCATGGATCTCGCCAGCCACTTTCACAGCAATTCCCTGGTCTCTGCCAGGCAATTTCTGAGACTGCTCGGCCATATGGCTTCCACGGTCTATGTGACCCCCAATGCCTGCCTGAACATGCGACCTGCTCAGTGGTGCCTTCGCACTCAATGGCATCAGGCCACGGGGAGCGTGGCGGACTCAGAACAGGTCTCCGACCTGCTGGTCTCTTCTCTGCGGTGGTGGCTTCATCTGCCAAACCTGCTACTGGGAGTGGATTTTCAATCTCCTCCGCCTTCTCAGGTACTAACAACCGATGCTTCTCTCCTGGGTTGGGGAGCACATTGCCAAGGGACATGTACTCAAGGCCTCTGGACTCCTTGGGAGTCTGCGCAGCAGATAAACTTCCTGGAGCTCAGAGCCATCCGCCTAGCTCTGAGAGCCTTCTCCCACCTCACGTCTCACCAGTCTGTGCTGGTCCAGACTGACAATCAAGTTGCAATGTTCTACGTGAACAAACAAGGAGGCACAGGCTCCTTCCTTCTCTGTCAGGAGGCACGAAGACTGTGCTCTTGGGCCGTCCACCACGGCATCCTCCTCAAAGCGGTCTATCTCCCAGGTCAGGAAAATTACCTGGCAGACAAGCTAAGCAGGATCCTCCAACCACACGAGTGGAGATTGGATCCATTGGTGGTTCAGCGGATCTTTCTCAAGTGGGGATTCCCCACCATGGATCTGTTTGCCAGTCCTCTGAACCACTTTAACTTACAGCTGAGTCTTGGGTGTTCAAGCGCTGGATTTTTTCACTAAACACCGTCCAACCATCAGGTTTAAATGCATGTATAGAATGGCAAGTATGCAAATGATTTCCAATTTCGATAGATCAGCTGACAACTTTAAAAGGAGATGGTGAGCACAAGTCCGCATGCGCGGCGTTCTTGACAAAGAAAACTACAGAGAGACGTGGGCAGCAGTTAACAGAGAGTAGGTAGAAACAGAACAAAACAGGTATGAAATGTTGACTAGCTGTTTTTTAAAACACAGTTTTTAACACTTTTAATGTTAGCACGTTAGGATTAGTTTTTTAAAAAACAGCACAATAACCTATGTGGATATATATCTTCAACGCTATTTTTGTCTGTATACAGATCTCCTGAAGAAACTCTCGCAAGAGAGTGAAATGCATAGGCGCCAAGTGAAGCGTTGAGACAAGACAAAAACGCTTTATTTCATCAAGGAGAAGAAGTAGCACCACTAAAGTTTAGTGGTTTTGAAAACATCAAAAGATAAGCTTATTAACATGAATACATATATACATTTTTTATCACAAGGGAAAAGCAATATAGGGGGTGTCAATTAGCATCACACAAAAAAGCCATATAATATACTCAAACGGAAAGGAGTAATCAACCCAGTAGTCATTGATGTTTTCTAGGCACGTTGATTTTCATTGAATTTAGTGACGATCAGTGCCGTGGTAATCTGAGACTACATATTGGGTAAGGAAAGCTTTATGAGAAATAATAGTATGAACACCCAAGACTCAGCTGTAAGTTAAAGTGGAGCAATTCAGTTATATTTTTTCATTGAATTCATAGCTCCAAAAAGACCACATACATTTATTGAGTCCTCTGAACCGGCAACTTCCCAGATTCTGCTCTCGACAACCGCATCCTCTCAGAGTAGCGGCGGATGCTTTTCTGATTCCATGGTCCACAGGCCTCTTGTATGCCTTTCCTCCCATGCCGCTGGTGTCTCGAACACTCTTCAAAGTTCTCAGAGACAAAGCCTCGCTGATCCTAGTGGCTCCCCGGTGGCCGAGACAACCTTGGTTCCCGCTTCTAATGCAGCTGGCGGTGGACACTCCTCTTCCTCTGGGGTTTCAGCCCGATCTCCTGACACAGGATCAAGGGTCTCTCCTACACCCCAACCTCCGGTCCCTTCATCTGATGGCCTGGCTGCTGAAAGGGTAGTCCTTGCTTCCCTCCAGCTGCCTCGGGAGGTGGAAGAGGTTGTCTTGGCCTCGAGAAGGCCTTCCACCCGGACGTCCTACGCTCTTAAGTGGCGTCGGTTCTCCATTTGGTGTGCTCAGCGGTCTGAGAATCCCTTCTCCTGCTTGGTAGCAGTGGTCTTGCAATACTTGCTTTACCTCTCCAATCTGGGCCTTAAGTCCAACTCTGTCAGAGTCCACCTCAGTGCTCTCTCTGCACATCACGCACAGGTGGATGGCAGGCCTCTTTCCCACCACCCTTTGGTGGCTCGTTTTCTCCGAGGCCTTCTTCTCCTTAAGCCTCCTTTACGCCCACCAGCCCCTGAATGGGATCTGAATGTGGTCTTGCAGCGGATTACCTGTCCGCCCTTTGAACCTATGGCTACCTGCCCTGTTCGTTTTCTTTCTTG
Source organism: Ichthyophis bannanicus (assembly GCA_033557465.1). Taxonomy (NCBI): domain Eukaryota; kingdom Metazoa; phylum Chordata; class Amphibia; order Gymnophiona; family Ichthyophiidae; genus Ichthyophis; species Ichthyophis bannanicus. The sequence continues at coordinate 207,521,932 of CM066043.1, read as the reverse complement.
GAAAACCTTGTTCTTGGTAGCCCTTACCTCTGCTAGGCGCGTTAGTGAACTGCAAGCCCTAGTGTCTGATCCTCCTTACACTAGGTTCTACAGGAATAGGGTCGTCTTACGGACTCACCCTAAGTTTCTTCCAAAAGTGGTTTCCACTTTTCATCTCAATCAGGAGGTGGTTCTTCCGACCTTCTTTCCCAGGCCACACACCTGCCGGGCTGAAATGGTCCTGCATACCCTGGACTGTAGGAGGGCCTTATCCTTCTACCTTGACCGTACGCGAGAGCATAGAAGGGCTGTTCAGCTCTTCGTTTCGTTTGACCCCAATAAGTTGGGGCTACCTGTCTCCAAGCGTACTTTGTCCATATGGGTTGCTGACTGTATCGCTTGGGCTTATGGGGCGGTCGGCCTCTCGTTGGAGGGTCGAGTCATGGCTCATCGGGTTAGGGCGAAGGCTGCGTCAGTGGCTCATCTCCGCTCTGTTCCGGTGACAGACATCTGCCGGGCCGCTACTTGGTCTTCAAGCCAGAAGTTTGCGGCCCATTACTGCCTAGAGAGGGAGTCCCGCAGGGACAGTGCTTTCGGACAGGCAGTCCTCCATAATCTCTTTGAGGTTTAGGCAACTCCTACCCTCCGGCCCTGGTGTTGGGCTACCGGTCGGGGGCGTTTTCAGAGAAAATTCCTTCCTTCTGTGCTTCTGAGCTAGAGGGAGCTCATTTTTCCGCTTGAGGCCTCCGGTAGCCTTAAGCTTGGGAGTCCCATATGTGAGGATTGACTTCCTGCTTGGTCCTGGAGAAAGAGTAGTTACTCACCTGTAACAGGTGTTCTCCAGGAGCAGCAGGAATCAGTCCTCACAACCCTCCCTCCTCCCCTTGGAGTTGCAGTCCTATCATTTCGTTTTTGCTAATTTTTTGCTATCTTTTAGCTATGTCATCAGACTGAGCAAGATGGCACCCTTGGGCGGGAAGGGGACCGCGCATGCGCGCTGCAATTCCCAAAGGCTTTCTTTGAAAGCTGGGGAAATTGCTCCGCGAGGGCTCCGTCGGCGCCGACGTCACCCATATGTGAGGACTGATTCCTGCTGCTCCTGGAGAACACCTGTTACAGGTGAGTAACTACTCTTTATTTCGCGTTTTTGCTTCCGCAGCAAGCTTCTTCTCAAATTCTCTCTTTGCCTGCCTTATCAATGCCTTGCATTTGACTTGCCAGTGCTTGTGCTGTTTCCAGGTTTCGTCGTTTGGCTCTTTTTTCCATTTCCTGAAAGATGCTTTTTTGGCAACAACAGCCTCTCTGACCTCACCTTTAAACCATGCTGGCAGTTTTTTGGACTTCCTTCCACTTTTCTTAAAGCGTGGAATACAGCTGGTCTGGGCTTCCAAGATAGTATTTTTCAACAACACCCAAGCTTGATGTACGTCTTTAACCTTTGCAACTGCTCCTTTTAGTTTTTTCTTAAATGTTTTCCTCATTTTATCATAGTCTCCCTTTCGAAAGTTAAAAGGTAGTACTGTGGATTTCTTTACTATCCCTCCTCCACTAATTAAATCAAAGGCGATCATGCTATGATCACTATTGCCAAGTGGCCCCAATACCCTTATCTCTTGCACTAGATCTGGTGTTCCACTAAGGACTAGGTCTAATATGGCTTCCCCTCTGGTCGGTTCATGAGCCAGCTGCTCCAAGAAGCAGTCATTTATTTCATCTAGGAACTTTATCTCCCTAGCATGTCCTGACGTGACACTGACCCAGTCGATACCGGGGTAATTGAAATCACCCATTATTATTACTGCGCTGTAACGTTTGTTAGCTTCCTTGATTTCATTGAGCATTTCATCATCGATTTGGTCATTCTGGCCAGGTGCTCGATAGTACACCCCCACTGCCATTGCCTTCCCCCTTTTATATGGAATTTCAATCCATATAGATTCTACAGCAGATTTTGTTTCCTGCAAAACTTTAATCCTTTCTGAGTCAATGCCCTCTCTAACATAGAGCGCAACCCCTCCACCAATTTGATCAGCTCTATCATTACGATATAGTTTGTACCCAGGTATCACAGTGTCCCACTGGTTGTCCTCCTTCCACCATGTCTCTGATATTCCAATCATATCTAACCTTTCATTTAGTGCTATATATTCTAACTCTCCCATCTTATTCTTTAGACTTCTTGCATTTGCATACAAGCTTTTTAGAGAATGTATTTTATTCATGTTAGTTTGGCTATTGTTAGACATGGGTAAATTGGGATCTTTAAGCTCTGTCTGCTCCATACTTGAGGGCATTTGGGCTACTTTACTCTTTTGTGGAACCTCTCAGCTTTTGGTAGTATCCTTCAAGGATACACTCTTCCGAACCATCCGCTCTTGGGCGACTGTCGGTTTTCCCCTAATATCTAATTTAAAAGCTGCTCTATCTCCTTTTTAAAGGTTAATGCCAGCAGCCTGGTTCCATCCCGGTTAAGGTGAAGCCCATCCCTTTGGAAGAGCCCCTCCTTTCCCCAGAATGTTCCCCAGTTCCTAACAAATCCAAAACCCTCATCTCTGCACCATTGTCTCATCCACACATTGAGACTCCGGAGCTCTGCCTGCCTTTTGGGTCCTGCGCGTGGAACAGGAAGCATTTCGGAGAATGCTACCATGGAAGTTCTGGATTTCAACTTCCTACCTAAAAGCCTAAATTTTGCCTCCAGAACCTCCCTACCACATTTTCCTATGTCATTGGTACCGACATGTACCAAGACAGCAGACTCCTCCCCAGCACTATCTAAGACCTTATCTAGGTGGCGCGTGAGGTCCGCTACCTTCGCACCAGGCAGGCATGTTACCAGGCGATCCTCACGTCCACCAGCCACCCAGCTATCTACATGCCTAATGATCGAATCACCAACTATAACGGCTGTCCTAACCCTTCCCTCATGGGCACATGGCCCTGGAGAAACTTCCTCGGTGCGAGAGGGTTTTACATCACCTGGAGGACAGGTCCTAGTTACAGGATCACTTCCTGCCACACCAGGGTGATGCTTTCCTGTCACGTGACCTCTCTCCTCCATGGCAACAGGGGTGCTGCCGACTGGAGGTGGGACTTCAGGACTATATCCCTGTAGGTTTTGTCTATGTAGCTTTCTGTCTTATGTTTTCCAAGTCTGCTACTTTAGCCTCTAGAGAACGGACTTGTTCCCTGAGAGCAAAGAGCTCCTTGCATCTAGTGCACACGTAAGACCTCTCACCAACTGGGAGAAAATCATACATGTGACACTCAATGCAAAAGACTGGAAAGCCCCCATCCCGCTGCTGGACTGCTGTCTGCATCTTAGTTTTAAGTTTGTGTCTAGATCTTTAAGTTCTTACTTACTAGGGGTTGCTATGGGTATTTATACCAATAAAACTGTACCTAATACGTTTAATATACCTTGTTCACCTGAAGCTTAATTAATCTCAGGTTCTTAGTGTATGACTGATTTGGGTAATGAGCTTCACCTGAAAGCACCTCCTGTCTTTTAAGATGTGTAAGTACCTATAAAGCTATGATTATCCCAGGGGTGGGTGGGTGTGGGGAGGGAGGGAGGGAAATAACACTTATTAAAAGAGGGTTGCTACACAGTACCCTGTCTTGTGCTGCTGAGGTAAGCTAAATTCTGATTTGATTTAAATTATAGCTCTTAGCTGCTGCTAGGCTCTAACTTCTTATGAAATTTAAACTACAAGCTCTCTGCTGGGTTCTAAATTTAACCAGAAAGCTCTCTTCTGTGTTTTAAAACTAAAAGTACTTTTCTGATGCTAGGCCCTGAGTGACTATTAAATGTACACTACAAGCTCTCTGCTGGGTTCCAAATGTAACCAGAAAGTTCTCCTCTGTGTTTTAAATTCAAACTTTAATTGCTGCTACTAGGCCCTAACTGATCCAACAAAAAACAGTGGGTTCACAGATTAAGTAGCTTTAATACAAAGAATTCTTTTTAGAAAATTACCAGAAGTATATACTCACAGTTGCAGATTTCTCTCCAGAAGTAACAGTCCCCATTTCTAGTCCTTTAGAGATCCTCTGTGTTGGTCCCATGCTTTTTTGAATTCAGTTACTGTCCTCATCTCTACCACCTCCACTGGGAGACTATTCCATGGATCCACTACTCTTTCTGTAAAGAAATATTTCCGCATATCACTCCTGAATCTATCTCCCTTCACCCTCATCCCATGTCCCCTCGGAGCAGAACTTGCTTTCAATTGAAAGAGGCTCTCTCCCTGAACATTTATGCCACGGAGGTATTTAAACATCTCAATCATATCACCTCTATCCCGCCTTTCCTCTAAGATGTACATATTAAGATCCATAAGTGAGGACTGATTACTGCTGTCCCTTGAGAGCACCTGTTACAGGTGAGTAACTATGCTTTTTGTTCAAAGTTATGCAGTTGACTTGCTGCTGAAAAGTCACCTGCTTATGCTTAACTTTTGTAATCCACTAATATCTTGTCTATGGGAGTACCTGAACTCATTTTATGTGGCTTGTTATTCTTAGATTTCTTTTTTTTTAAAAAGCATTAACATAGGCAGGTGGGACCTACATCTGCCCCTCCCCCAGGGAACCATCCTCCCTGATCCCTTAAGCCTAAAGATGACTTTAGTCACAATTATGGGTAAAACAAGACTGCAGCTTTATTGCTAGATCAACATAATCAATACAGATATATAAATATATGCTTGTAACATATGCACAGTGGAATGAAGTTCCCGCTCCAGTCACCTGAGCCAGTATGCGCCATGGCCTCTTCCCTTGCTGTCAAGCCAGCCCACTGTGGGAGCTAGGGGCCCGCCTTGCCAAACTGAGTTGGGCCCACCCCTGTATAAGGGGCCTTACCATGTCACCTGTGGACCGTTGGGTATGGAACTCGCCGGGGCGCCCCGCCTGGTGGCAGCTAGGGCGCCCAGCCCCTTATGTTCAAACTCTGCATGCACTTGTGGCCTGGCTCAGGTAACCGTGGTATCTCTTTCAGCTGTGACAATGTTGATCCTTGCAGGTCTCATCTAGAGCAGCCATGCAGGGGAGGGCAGGATGGGGAAGCAGATGATCTGAAAGGAGGATCGGTCTGTTCCTTCTGCTTTTTATCGGAGGCTGAGATCTCGCCCAGGCATGTGGGGCAGCAACAATTGTCACGAGGACCTCCCCCCCCCCCCCAAGTGGCGGGAGTTTTCTTGCCGTGCCAGATGAGATCCCACCCCCCATCGCACATGGCTCAGCCCCTTGTGCTAACATAGGCAGGCGGGACCTATGTCTTTCCCTCCCCTGGGGAACCATCTGTCCTGATCCCTTAAGCCCAAAGATGACTTTACTTACAATTATGGGTAAAACAAGGCCACAGCTTTATTGCTAGATCAACATCAACACGAACAATCCCACCTACCAGAACTTACTAGACTGCATCAGCGAAGCAAATACTTGGCTAGAAAATAATAACCTCAGCATCAACCTAAAAAAGACTGAAGCAATGTTCGTAACAAGAAAACCAGATTCTACTCTCCCTGAAACAATAACAATTAAAGACACAATAATCCCAATCAAAAAGGAAGTAAAATACCTAGGCATCATAATAGACCACACACTTAGTATGCTCCCTCACATAAAACAAACCGTGAAAACTATATTCTATAAACTTAAGACCATTCAACACCTACGACCTATACTAGACACACATGACTTCAGATCTGTTATCAGCTCACTCATCACTCCACACTTTGACTATTGTAATAGTCTACTTATCGGCCTCCCTCTCACAAATACCAACTTACTCCAACGAGCTCAAAACATCTGTGCTCGAGTAACAGCAAAAGCCCGCCTCACTGACCACATAACTCCCATCCTCGCCGAACTACACTGGCTTCCCATAAATAGTAGAATATCATACAAAATACTCTTAACCACATTTAAACTTATCAACGGCATATCACCCTCACATCTAACCACTCTACTACATGCTCCAAAAGAACATAGAACCCGCAGACAAAACGCAACCCACTCACTAGACATAAAAAAATCAATTCGAAAAACAAAAAAAAACCACAAGCTCAAGAGCATTCTCATATGCAGCCCCCACCCTATGGAATAAACTCCCACTAAGCCTCCGCAAAATAAAGGATCTCAAGACATTCCGGAAAGAACTAAAAACATATCTGTTTAAAGAACACTTTATAAATCCTAATGAACCCCCCTCATCCCCCTCACCACACCACCATAAAAATCCTCCCTAACCACAGATCAAAAAAGCCTCAAACCTCAACACACTTAGGAAAAAAACAACCCTTAAAACCACAATTAATAATTGACTAATGTAAATATTTGACTGATGTAAATAGTTAAAGCAGTTGTATAATTACATGTTCCATGTTATTGTTCATGAAAAGTTAATTGTACATAGTTTGAAGAAAATACGATGTTCCATGTAAAACCATGTTCATTATGTTAATTGTAAACCGTTCATTATGTTAATTGTAAACCGCCTTTGATCTTGGGAAAAAGCGGTATAGAAGAAAAGCATAAATAAATAAATAAAATAAATAAACATAATCAATACAAATATATAAATATACGCATGTAACATATGCACAGCGGGGCAAGGTTCCCGCTCCAGTCACCCGAGCCAGTATGCGCCATGGCCTCTTCCCTTGCTGTCAAGCCAGCCCACTGTAGGGGCTAGGGGCCCGCCTTGCCCAACTGAGTTGGGCCCACCCCTGTACAAGGAGACTTGCCGTGTCGCCTGTGGATATGGGGACTCGCCGGAGCGCCCTGCCTTGGTAGCAGCTAGGGTGCCCAGCCCCTTTGTACGAACTCTGCATGCGCTTTCAACATGGCTCGGGTAACCGCCATGGGTACGTGGAAACACACCTTCCACATGCCCCCCACAAAAGGAATCTCTTGCCAGTGCCCGGCACCACCAGGGCTTGCTGTGTGTTGGCCCAAAGGGCATTCTCCAAAGTCTCATGCAAGTTGTTTAGGAACAGGTCCAGTCCAATGTCAGATAAATGTAGCCGGTCCCCGGCAAGGTATCCAGGCAATAAGAGGTGTGTCCATTCGTGTCGTATCTGCCATCCTCCGGCATGCAGGACGCAGAAGGCAATCTGCCTCTTGAGCTTCTTGAGCGCCCTGCCCAAAGGCGAGTGTCCACCCACCTGAGGCAAAGGATAAGGTCAGATCAGATGAAAAGCATGTGGGGAAGGTTGAGCACCACCCAGGAGAGGTCCATTCTGATCAGGTTGATGAGATGCCTTCCGGAGACTGTTCCAAGGTCGTTCCCTCCCAGGTGCACAACCAGGGCTGCCAGCAGGGCATGGGTCTGTAAATGCTGGCGAAGAAAGGGCCGCAGATGCTCCCACCCCATGACTGGGAAGCCCAGCCATAAGAGGCACACACCACGATCGCAAAATCCAAAGTGGGTCTCCAGTGGCTGCATGGATGCCCTTCAGCTGACCGGCAAATGCAGGAGTGACCCACGATCTAAACTGTGTGTTCTGCAAAAGAGGAGGGGTATGGTTAGTGGAGGCAAAGCAGTCAATCCATGGTGCCAGCCAGATCTGGGTGAATAGGTGCGGGACTGCCATCGCCCCAGTGCCTGGATTGCTTGTTATGGAAAGCTCCTTTCTGTCGCCATTGTCACAGCTCCGATACAGAAGGAGTGCGTCCTGAAGAGGTCGGGGGATAGTCCCAGCGCTACCAACGATTTCCTAAACACAGCAGCGAACTGGAATCTGGAGAGTGGTGTGCCATCGAGGTGTATCAGGAACTGAGCGGTCAAAGGGGGCTGGGTTGAGAGGTACTGGAGCGTGTTGGCCATGGGACATGTGCGAAACCCAGGTACCGCCTTGAGGGAGATGGCTTGCCTCTTCCTCCTGGGATTGTTTCTGGCCCCCATAATCTGGATATGCAGCAGCTCCTGTGACACCTGGACTGCTGAGAGCTGAAAACCAGAGGGGGGACCTGTTTTTTGGAAAGGCGCCAAAGAAGGCCAGCATAAATGCTGCTCGGAACAGACAGGTTTCATAATGAGAAAGTGGAGGACAGCACCACTCAGAGCCTGTCTAGTACCTCATGAGTAACCGAGCATCGCATATCAGGCTGCCGGAGGAGGCTCCGTGCCCAGCCCTTCATCATTGTTTTAAGCATAAAGTTGTCACATATGTTTCCCCAGCCTGCCAGCTTAGCAAATAGGGAAATCAGGCCAAGTATGACTGAACAACCTGTTTTGACAGGATCCGGGAACATGCACTGGTGAAGTATGCCGCCAACAGCCCTGGGTGTGGAAGTCCATGTCTCCAGCCTTGCGATGCCAGATAGGATGAAACCGCTGTGTAGCCTTGGATGTATGCTGCCCAGGTGCAGGGGGCTACCGCCCATTGTATGAGCTGCCAATCCATGGGGGGCACTGTGTCCCATATCCAGTCTGGCAAGGGGGTGGGGTGCTTGTCTGCTGCTGGAGCCAGTCACCGAAATGAGTCCCACTGCAAACGAGAGAGGGAATCAGCAATGCTATTAGACTGTCCAGGAACATGACATGCACGCCCTGTGACATTTAACTGCAAGCACTTTAGGACAAACTTCCTTAGGAGCTCAGCCACCACAACCCACTTGGCGGAGAAATTATTCACGACAGTGACAACAGACTGGTTGTTGCAGCAGAAAATGATTCTGTGATTGCGCAGGAGGTGGCCTCAGATGCATAGGGCCACATACAGAGGAAAGAAGGAATGTGATATTTCTGGTGAGATCACTAGCTACCCAGGAGGCAGGCCAGGGGGCAGCAGCCCAGGAACCCCTAAAAAACATGCCGAAGCCAGAGGCCCCTGCCGCGTCTGTGAAGAGGTCCAATTCAACACTGTTGCACATGCCCCGCTGCCATGTGCTCACCCTGTTGAATGTGTCCAGGAAGTATGCCCAGATGTCCATGTCCTATTTCAGGCTCCGTTAGATGCAAAGGTGGTGGTGACTCTTGCGCATGCCAGCATTCGCATGCACAAGGCGTCTCAGGAAAGAGCAACCCATTGGGATAACCCTGCATGCAAAGTTCAGCGAACCGATGAGGGACTGGGCTGTCTGTAGGGTGATCTTCCATTGACCTCGCACAGCAGCAAGCTTTCCTTTGAGGTCTTCCAACTTGTCCCGGGGCAGGTAGGTGACTCATTGCCTTGTGTCAACTTCAGTGGCCAGGAACAACAACATCTGGATGGGACCGATCATCTTGTCCCAAGCCAGGGGGATGCCAAATTCCTTTTCCATTTCCTGGAAGATTTCCAAGAGCGTTGCACACGTGGGGGAATGCTCCGGGCCGATGAACAGGAAGTCATCAAGGTAGTGGACCAAGGATTGCAGGCCAGTCCGCTGCTGCACCACTCAGTAGAGAAAAACGTTGAAAGACTCAAAGGCCGAGCAGGACACAGAGCAACCTATCGGCATGTATCTTTCAAAGTAGTACATGCCCTTGAAGAGTAAGCCAAGTAGGGGAAAGCAAGAGGGGTGGATAGGGAGGAGCCGAAAGGCTGACTCTATGTCCACCTTTGCCAGGTATGAGCCCTGTCCAGTGGATCTAACGATGTCCAGGGCCTGATCAAAAGAGGCGTACTTCACTGCACAGGCCTCGGTTGGGATGTAATCATTCATGGAGTTTCCCTGAGGAAAGGAGAGGTTGTGTATTAACCTGAACTTCACAGGGTCCTTTTTTGGTACCATAGTCAAATGGGGGGGGGGGGGATGTGAAAGTCAGGAAATGGTGGGCTGCTGAAAGGGCCAGCCATTCTCTGGAGGTCCATCTCTGCGTCAATCTTCTCCTGCATGATGTGCCACAGTGTCGTGGTGGCTGAGTAGGGTAAGTGATGGGGCCCTAGATGCGCCCCTGAAATGGGATTATGAAGCCAAAATGGAAGCCCTCCCTGAGGCACTTAGTGTACATCCTGTTAGGGTAGATGTCGAGCCAGGGGTCCAAGGCCGTGCTGGAAACTGGCCTGGGGGCTCGTTGGAAGGCGGGGTTACTGCCATGGTTGCTTTACGGTCTTTGGCTGCATCCTCCTGGTGCATTGGGACGCAGGTCTGATGCTGCGCAGTGGAGGCAGGCATGTCGATATTTGCAGTCACAAAAGGAACACATGCCCTTGTTGCAACATCTGCAGACATCAGTGCTCCGTGCAGGCTTGCTTGCGGCGGGCACACTTCACTTTTGAAAACTCTGTCCGTACTTAGAGTTCATCCTCCAAAGCCAAATCCCCACGTCATCTGCATCCCAAGACATGTTGGGGCGTACTTCCATCTTGTCACGGAAATGCTCGTTATAGGAATGCCAAGCATACCCCTCATACTCCTTTGCAGCATTGACGATGGTGTCTATGTATGCCAAAATGTGCCTGAGCTGGGAGGGATCTTTGCGGCATGTGATGCTGATCATGCGGGCATATGCGACGGTCCAGTTGAGGATGGTATGCGGAATGTGCCGCCCTCCTGTGTACAGCAGATCACCCGTCTTAGTTCTCTTTGCATTGAGCCGACACCTCTCTTCTAGGAGCTTGAAGATGTCGAAGTATTCTCTTCAGATGACCTTCTTCCTGATGAACGGAGGGACAGTCTCCCACAATTCCATTGTGCTGGGCAGCAGGATGGTATGGGTGGTGGCCGTCCTGGCTCTCTCAGCTTCGAGGGAGGAAGAGGAGGATGAGGAGGAGGCTGTCGAAGAACTGGAGGAAGAAGATGAGTGTGCCTGCCGACTCCTCCTCTTGCGCTTGTTTGTAGGTCTCGGGGCTGGTGCGGCAGGGGTGTGCTGGTCAATGGGGGCACACACCAGGGAGATAGAGGGTGAATCAAGGGAAATGGTCTCACCTGACCTCTCTGACGCCGTGGTCCCTTCAGCCCCACCGGAGCTGCTCCAGGTGCATTTGGTGGCACCAGTTGCTGAGACTGCGGGGGCTGAGTGACATCTTTCAGATGCTCTGCTAGGATCTTAGAATGAGGCGCTTGCACGGGTGCAAGCAGTTGGTGGATGGACTCTGAGGGGGGTTCCCCCCTTTCAGTGCAAATGGTGATGCTGGTGTCTTTTCCATCGGGAGCTGCTGTGGGAGGGGGATCATGCCAAAGAGCAGCTGTACAAGGCATAGTGCCCCCTCTTGTGGTGCCGGCGATGTGAGTGGTGGCCCCACTTGTACGATCATCTATGATGGTGCCGGCTCCGCGCCGAGCTTGATGAGCTCCAACTTCGACTGCTTGCACTTGAGGATATAGAGTGACATCCTTTCCTCTGCCTGGACATCCGGGGTGTGCTGGAGTGTCGATCCCGCCGCTTGGGGACCCCAGTGGATTGGGAGCTGCGAGATGGAGAACGCCTCTGAGAGGTTATCCATGCAGGTGGGTCAAGTGCCCGTTGCACCATGTCATGCTGGAGTTCTGGGCCACTGGAGTCACATATGGGAGAAGCCGTTGGAGGGTCGGATGTGGTATAAATCTTACTGTATAAGTCTTTGGTGCGACCTCATTTGGAGTATTGTGTGCAATTCTGGAGATCACACCTTCAAAAGGATATAAACAGGATAGAGTCAGTACAGAGGGTGGCTACTAAAATGGTTAGTGGTCTTCATTATAAAGCATATGAGGACAGACTTAAGGATCTTAATATGTACACCTTAGAGGAAAGGCGGGATAGAGGTGATATGATTGATACGTTTAAATACCTCCGTGGCATAAATGCACAGGGGGAGAGCCTCTTTCGATTGAAAGCAAGTTCTGCAATGAGGGGATATGGGATGAGGGTGAAAGGGGATAGATTCAGGATATACGGAAATATTTCTTTACGGAAAAAGTGGTGGATCCGTGGAATAGTCTCCCAGTGGAGGTGGTAGAGATGAGGACGGTATTTGAATTCAAAAGAGCATGGGACAAGCACAGAGGATCTCTAAAGGAAAAAAAGGGTCTGTTATAGTTGTTGATATGGAAGAACAGACTAGATAGGCCATGTGGTCTTTTTCTGTTGGCATTTTTCTATGTTTCTAAGCCAAACCCACGGTTGGGTGGGCTGGGGTGGGTGCATCGTCCACAGCTGGTTCTGTGTTCCCCGAGCACTGCCCTGGCATCAAGGGCAGGTGTTGTTCGGCCGGGACTATGCCCCATGCTGCAGCCACCCCCTTTTGAGTCAGCGGGGGGCGTGGGTGCCGACATATCACACCAGGAGTTTCCGGAATCTTTTGTGGCAGCCCGTAACTCTGCCTATGGTGTCCCAGGTCATGCTAGGCTGAAGGGCACAAGCGTCAAGAGTGTCTGGATGATACTCAGGCTGGGCCGGAAGTTCTCCTCACTGCAGGCATCTTCCGGGCATGCTGATGGTCTATGATCATGACTGGTCAGTCCTGCTGTTCTTGTGAAGGGGGGGGGGGGCAGGCCAGTAGTCCGACTTTCTTCTGCTGCAATGGAGGGCCAAATGACTTGCCAAGGCCAGAATGGATGCCAGACCAGAAGCTGGCTGAGGCTCCCACCCTTCTGGGAGCTCAGACAGGAGCCTTTTTTGCTGAAGGGGACTCTGAAAAGTTCCTTTTTTGCTGAAGGAGGGCTCTGAAAAGAGCCTCTTTGTTAAAGAGGGCTTCTGCAAGAGTCTCTAGATGTCGGTAAAGCCGTCTGCAGTGCTCTCCAGCCCTGAGAACAGCTGACTCTCTCCGAGAGGAATCGGACAGTCCACTGCAGTTGCCTGAAGCTGCTGCAGCCCGATGCCGGAAGAAGCAGCTCTTATGGAGCAGAAGAATCAGACGATCCAAAAGGAGGATCGCTTTGCTCCTTCTGCCTTTTTTCAGGGGCTGAGATCTCGCCCAGGCATTTAGACCAGCAACAATTATCATGAGGACTGCCCCCCGGTGGCGAGAGTTTTTCCGCCGTACCACGTGAGATCCCAGCCCCCTCAGAGACAGGGGAGGAGGCGGACGGGCCTGTCACCATGTTAAGCTGCGGGCCCGTCGCACAAGGCTCGGCCCCTTGTACATATGGCAGCACCTTTTTCGAAGATAACTTCCTTTTCCTATACCTTTTCATTTCAGTAACTTTGACATTGCTTTTTCACAAAAAGAGTTACTCCTTCTCCTTCTCTTTCATCCATATTTTATCCTATTCTATATAATTTTCTGGATGATACTATCCTTTATAGCCCAGACTAACTGAACCATATCAAGGTACAGTGGCCTCAGCCCCTCTAGTTATGGCATTACATACAATTTTGCACTAAATAATGGTCACAGATTCATGCAAACCTGTGACCTATGATTCATGATTTTCCAGCAAAACTCTCATCCTTCCCTCCCCTGCAAAATCTCTACCTCTGGCCAGTCCAGCACAAAATTTAACTCTGATGCCAGCTCAGCTTCCTGCCTTGGGCACAAGAAAAGAGGTGACTGTTGCGAGTGGCCTGCTCTAGAGATGTTCTAAAAAAAGATAAAGTATGTTCTAATGGTCTGATTTTTATCTTCAGAAATTAGGGAAACCATATAAAGCAGCCCCGAAGTACAGTTCCATACAACTTAGCAGTTTTATCTTCTAAACTTGTCCAAAACTAGCTTAATTTTCTTTGCTGAAATCTGATTACGTTACAGATTTATCACTAAACTCATGCTGAAAAATATCAACTAAACCTATAATTCAAAATCTGACCACAGAACAAATGGGAGCCTGTTTCAAAACCCATTTCTTTCATGAAGTATATATCTAGATTCACAGCTTCTCCACTGCCCCTCCAAAACATTTTTTAAATATGACTGTATTTATCTTATTAGCTTTCTTCTGTAAGGCTGTAGCAAAATAAACCACTACAGGCCAGATATTCAGAGGAGGCGGCTAGTGTGATTATAGCAGCTAGCTATCGCCGCTGAACCCTAAACCTGGCTGTTCAGTGCTGGAGCCATATCTGGCTACCAGCACTGAATATCCAGGACAGCCGGATAGCCAGGAAGTGATTCAACTGCAGTTTCCTGCCCCAACCTGAGAAGACATTTGGCCACTGTGGTGGCCAAGGTATTGAGAGAAATGCAGTTATGGACAGCCGACATAGCCCAAGCTCAAGTAGACACACTGTGACCTGACGCTGTTCAGTACTGCCAATTGAGGAGAAAAACAAAGAGCTAGACAGAGGGAAGAAACGAGGTGGAAGAAGTTTGGAAGAAGAGAAAGCTTTTCTTTTAAATCAGAGTTTTAGGGGTGGGGGGAGCATATTCAAAGCATTTTAGCCAGGTAGCATCTGAATATCACCACAGATTGCACAAAAGATGGCAGTTAAAACCAGGCATATTGGGGACAATCCTCATCACTATTCAGTCAGCAGCGATATTCAGACACTAACCAGATAGCTAAACCAGTTAAAGTTAGGACAAGTCAATGGCTGTCCTAACTTTCACTGGTTATCAGTATCCAGTTAGTGGCTGAATATTGCCGTTGACTGGATAGCGACAGAGCTATCCTGTGAAACCAGCTATTCAGTGTCAGACACCAGATATGTTCCGTTGTTAAATATCCGGTTTCAATAAAGCGGCAGTGGCTAGGCACTTTAAAACTGTCTAGCCTTCGCTGCTAAATATTTGCCCCTTCCTCGTCATCCCTGCAGTCCAGTCCAAATACGTGGGTTATGCCCTATCATCAGCAGCTGGAGACTGACTTTGATGATGTCACCCTATAAGGGATCTCTACAGGCCTACTGAAGCTAGTATTTCTCAGTCTCCAGCAGATGGTGATGAGCTCCTGTGCAGACTGGACTTTACTGTAGGAACAACAGGAAAAAACAAAACCAAAAAACAGAGGAGCCAAAGATATTGCTCTGCAGAGGGCACAGTGCTGAGTGGGGCACTTATTGGGCTTAGGGGTGCAGGACCAGTGGTTCGGGTCCGTCCCTCTCAATCCTCCACCGTAGCCCCAGGGTTCCTTGGCCTGTGGGTATAGCTCAACCCTTCTCCCCAACTTTTGGGAGACTTGAGTATAGTCACTGCAGAGCCTGGCCCTTTAAAATAAAAAAAATAAAAAAAGAGGAACGAGAGAGAAGGTAGCCAGAGACTTACCAGGAGGCCAGGCTCAGAGGCATTGGTGGCACGACTTCTGTGAGCACCAGAGACAGGTGCACGGTGATCAGCCCAGCCTGAAGCGCTCAACTGAGGTGAGAGGCAACGTTCTTTATGGTTTGCAGAGCGACCTCATGGCTGTTGCTGAATTATGCTGGCAGGCCACATGGCTTGTGCAGCCTGCGGGGGCTGTTGGGGGCAGCTGATGGAGGCAGGACTCTACCGCTGCTGCAGCTCTGACAGTCAGACTGTGGAGGAGTGCCTGGGGGGAACACTGCAAAGGGAAAGAGTCCCCAATCATTGCAGGTGTTGATTTAGAAAGCTAGGACGCCTCCCTGAAGCCACAGGAACCTGCGATTTTGGCGGGAAATGTGGCCATGAGGCAGGCGAACTGGCCTAAGGCTGGGGAGCCTTCCGGGAGCCTGTTTGTTGGTGTGGGTGTCTCGGGGGGGGGGGGGGGCAACGGAAGGTAGAATTCCCTCAGGAGTGTGGTACCAGGGGGTAGGAAGTTCCCTTTTCTCCCGAATTTGTGTTACTTTTGCATCAGGCCTTCTGCATGAAGTAGGACTTGGCGCGAAGCTCCCTGCTGCCGGCCCAGGCCAGGAGCAGCACTGAGGTCCTCATGCCTGGATTTCATATCCCTGGAGAGCCAGTGGCTAAGCATCAGAGACTGGAAGAGCAGTCCTGGGAGGATCAGGCCGCGGTAGGTTGGTGGGGTTCAGAAGACCCCTCTAGAGGGGCCGTTGGGGAGCTGAGACCCCTCCGGGGAGGAGCTGAAAGGTGGTGAACTTCCTCAGGGGGACGACCCATCAGTCATCAGAGTTTTCAGGCAGGAAGTGTTGGCGTCCCTTATCTCCCAGTCATTGGCGGTTCTGAATATTGTGGGACCTTCCCCAGTACAGAAGGGGAGTCTGGAGGATCCCTTGTTACAGGGAATTCATAAGCCCTCCAGTTTTTTCCCATTACACAGTGCGATCAGGAATTTGATTTCACCTGAATGGAATGTCCCAGAGGCTGGCTTGAGAGTTGGCCAGGCTATCGCTTGTCTCTATCCCCTGCTGTCGAAGGAAAAGGATCTCCTTCTACTCCCAAAAGTGGATGCGCTGGTTTTGATGGTAACGAAAAAGACAACTATCCCAGTGGAGGGGGGAGCTGCCGTGAAGGATCCCCAGGATAGGAAATTGGAAATGGTGCTGAAGCAGTCCTTTGAAGTTTTGGCCCTGGTCTTGCAGGTCTCTATTTATTGTTCTTGTGTGGTTTGGGCGTGTTTATGTTGGGCACAGAATCTGCGTGAGATGCCTCTGGGGTCCCCGGAGGGCCTGTCAAAAGCAGCTAAGCTAGAATCAGAGTCTGCCTATCTCACGGATGCATGATATGATCTTATTAGGCCTCAGCCAGGAATATGGCCTTGGTCATAGTGGTGAGACGTCTCTTCTTGCCCCGGAACTGATCAGCGGATATAGCTTCCGGCTTAGAAAGCTCCCATTCATGGGGAAGCTGCTTTTTTGGAGAGGCACTGGAGAAATTAGTTAAGGATCTAGGGGAATCTAAGGTCCTGCATTTGTTAGAGGGTAAACCTCGAGGGGGGAAGTCTCCCACCCCTGCGCAGTGTCGCTTCAGAGAGCTGCAGAGAGGCAAGGGGTCACGCTTCGCTCCCTTCCAGAGGTCCCATTATCCTCCAAGGGGCCAGCCCTTTCGAGGGGGTCAAGGGGAAGTTGGGACTATTAGGGGGAAGGCTTTGGGTGGCCCCATAAAGCCTCAATGAGGCATTGTGGGCCGAGGTGGTGGTAATGCTTGTAAGGGATATTCCATATGGGTCCAATTAACTTCTGACCAGGTCATTCGCAAGGGTTATGTGCTCGAGTTGGCACGGCCCCTCTCAGATGCCTTTATGCTGTCGTCCTGCAAGGCTCCGGCCAAGGCAGAGGCGGTGGTCAAGACGCTTGAGAGGCTGATTCAGCTTGAGGCAGTAGTAGAGATTCCTGTAGTAGAGCGCAGGCTCGGTTGGTACTCAATATATTTCATGATTCCCAAGAAGGAGGGATTGTTCTGGCCCATCTTGGATCTGAAACATGTAAATCGATGCTTGCAAGTTCCCCGCTTCTGCATGGGACGTTGCGCTCCGTCATAGTAGCTGTGCAGAAGGGAGAATTCCTGACCTTTCTGAATCTGTCCGAGGCTTATCTTCACATCCCCATTCGGCAGGAGCATCAACATTATTTGTGCTTTGCAGTACCAATATGACATTATCAATTTCGGACTCTGCCCTGTGGTCTTACCACGGCACCCCGAACTTTCACGAAGGTGATGATAGTGGTAGCGGCTGCCCTTCGGCGAGAAGGGGTCTTGATTCATCTCTATCTGGACGATTGGCTGATCCAGGTGAAGTCAGTGCAGGAAAGCCTAGAGGCGACAGAACGAGTAGTGGCATTGCTCCAATGCCTCGGATGGACCATCAGTTTTTCCAAGAGCCGATTGCAACCAACACAAGATCTAGTATCTGGGGGCTCATTTTGACATCCGGTCAAGTATGGTGTATCTGCTCAGACAGGTGTGCAGATTCTACAGGCTATGGGCTCCTCGAGCCTGGGACTACCTGCAACTGCTGGGAGCAATGGTGGCAACGTTGGATCTAGTGCCCTGGGCCAGGGCTCACATGCATCCCCTTCAGAGAGCGTTGTTGTTCCAGTGGTCCCATCAGAAATACTTGTTGTACTGGCGATTGCACTGCTTGGAGGAGACGAGATTGAATCTCCGGTGGTGGCTAGACCCAGTCAGGCTGACAGCGGGGATGCCCCTGAAGCCTACATTGTGGGTGGTCATCACCACAGATGCCAGCCTGTTCAGCTGGGGAGCGCACTGTCAGTTGACATGAGACAGGGCCAGTGGTCCCAGGAGGAGCAGAGCTGGTCCATCAATCGGTTAGAAATGTGAACGATGTTTTTGATGCTTCAGGCCTTTCACCCCTTGGTTCAGCGCAAGGCGTTGAGTTTTTTCAGACAATGCGATCACAGTAGCTTACATCAACTGGCAAGGGGGCATCAGAAGTGTGGTGCTGATGGCAGAGATAAAGTCCTTGCTTCAGTGAGCAGAGACCCATCTCTTGACGCTCTCAGCAGCTCATATGGCTGGCAAGGAGAATGTGCAGGCCCACTTTCTCAGTTATCATCGGTTGGACTCCAGGGAATGGGCCCTGGAGGACTCAGTTTTTCAGCAGTTGGTGTGTCGTTGGGGGATGCCAGTCATGGATTTGGTGGTGACCACCAACAACATCAAAGTAGAACGTTTCTTCAGTTGCAGACGAGAGAGAATGTCGAAGGGCCTGGATATTCTAGCGCAAAGGTGGCCAAACAATGGGTTCCTGTATGTGTTTCCTTCCTGGCTGTTGATAGGCCGACTCCTCCAGAGAGTGGCTTCCCATCAGGAATTGGTGATCTTGATGACCCCAGATTGGCCTTGGAGGGCATGGTATGCGGACCTCATGTGATTGTCGGTGGACGGGCCATGGTGACTTCTACTGAGGGACAATCTACTCTCTCAGGGGCCTGTGGGCATGCCAGATGTGAGTCAATTTTCTCTTATGACCTGGCTCTTCAGAGGGCTAAGTTGAGGAAGAGAGGTTTGTCCACTCAGGTTATTTCCATTCTGTTGCGGCTTTGCTCCTGGAGATTTTAGCCTTTTTGCAGGCAGGTATAGACAAAGGTCTTGCTTACAATTCCTTATGCAGGTGGAGGATTCAGGGAGTTTCTCTGGCTTCACATCCGTTTTTTGAAGGGAGTGAAGCATGTGCGGCTGCCAGTAAGACAGTATGTTCCATCATAGGACTTGAACTTGGTTTTGTTGGTCCTGGTAGGGGCCCCTTTTGAACCCCTGAAGAGTATATCCTTGAAAGACCTTACCTTGAAGGTGTTTTTTTAGTGGCCATTTGTTTGGCCCATATGATTTCAGAGCTACAAGCACTGTCGTGTAAGGAGCCTTTTTTGTAACTTTCTAAGGAGAAAGTGGTCCTTTGTCCGGTCCCCTACTTTCTCTCTAAGGTGGTGTTGCGGTTTGTGATAAGGAAGCTTATCATAGTTCAGGAGGGAGCTATAAAAGAGGTGAATTGGCTCTGAACAAGCAACTTGTCTTTGCTGATAGAAATACTAAAACAGAAAGGTTTCATAAAAGACTACCAATTCCAGAATGCACCAGGTTACAAACAGCCTCTAGGAGGGCTGAAGTGGGGAAACGTGTGTTCAATCAGGAGAGCTATGAGGTAATCCCCAATCACTCATCTCCAAGGGCAGGGCTTGATTCAGCACACCTGGGCTGTGCTAGGGTGGAGTGTCCCTCTAAGCACGTTAAAAGTAAAGGATATTCTACACAGAGACAGAGCAGACAGAGCCAGGAGAACAAGGAGAGACAACAGCAGAAGCAACGTGGAAGGAAGAAGAGAAAGACATCTTGGAGGTCTAAAGAAGGAGCCCACAGCAGTACGTGTGTTAGGAGTGATTCCAGAGGCAAGCATACTCCATTGGACTGGAGGAAGCCAGAGGAGTGGGGTTATAAAGCCAGGAATTCCCAGACGGCACCTTTGAAGGAGACGGCTGCATTTGGAAGGGGCCCTAAGACCGGTGCAAGAAGGTATGTGAAGAGAGACCCAGTGTCCAGGGATCTTGATTGGAAGGCTGGACATAAAAGCTGGACTACTTACTGGCCAGGATACCAGGAGAGGAAACCTAACAGTAAAGGAAGCTCAGGTATGAACTTTGATCTATGCCTTAGCTCTTCTCCAGGAAGACAGCAGGGAAGCAAATATTATCCTGAGAGTGATCAATTAAGGAATTCCTCTGAGCCAGACCATGATATTGATTCCATGATATTTGAGGAAGAAGGAGATATTTCAAATGATCAGTTAGAATACATGGAGTGCTCTCTGTCTAGGCTGCTGTTTTAAAGTACTTTCTCACTAATACAACAACCACCAAAAGGAACTGTAACTTGTTCTTTTATCTACCCAGAAAAGCCTCTGCAAGAAAGCTTTAGGGTAGGATTGAGCCACGTAGAGAGAGTGAACCAGCAAAGGGGTTTGCAGCTGGCTAATTATTGGTAATTGAGCCAGGCACAAGTGCACGTGAGCTCTGGAAGGAAACTTCTTTTTGTGTGTGTAAATAGAAGAAAGTTATCCTTGATAAAGAACAGTTTTTTTGTTACTTTTGGGTTTTGTTTTTGCCTTTTGGAGCACTGCTAAGAAGGTCATTAGCAGGAGCCATCAAAAAGACCTTTTCTGTTTCCATCAAGGTCTTTATTGATTTATTGCTTAAGAAGTTCACTTACCTTATATCATGTTTTGTTTTTCCTGAGTACAATACTGGAAGCAAGTGTCCTTTTGTGTTACCAAGTAAATCTGTGTGGGAGAATTAACCCCATGAATAAAATCTGTTTTTCTTTGCTTACACTCGAGCATCACAACTCATTATTTTGTGAACGGCTGATTCTGGTATGAATGAACTACATCCCCCACAATCCTTTGCAAGTCATAATAATATTTTGCCTTTGCCAAGACTGTGGACATTCACGACCAGTGCCCCCGTTTACAGGTTTCACTTCAATCAAGTAGTTATGCTATCGGTGTTTGCGGCTTCGGGCAAGGATGTGGAGTCACAGAAGCTCCGGTTCTTGGATGTCAGGCAGGTTCTCCAGCAGTACCTACAGCGGACCTGGGATTTTAGGAGGACGGATCACCTCTTTGTTCTTTTTGAAAGGCCTCATAAGGGTGTGAACCCGTCCACTCAGTTTGGCAAGCTCGGACATGGAAGAGTTTGGTTTACGTGCTGCACTGGTCCAGTGCTTCTGTTGCTGATGGTCCTGGGAGCTCCCTGGGGGTTTCCAGTTCCTTGTTGATTCAGAATGCAGACTCTGTTCTCAGCCCCAAGGGGAGCAATATCTCTCTATTCAGGGCTTCTCTGCTGCTGTTAGGGTTTGTTTCACAGTAGTGTTTTTGGTGTTAGTGAAGTCTGCTTTGTTATTTGAAATACTGGCTTCAAGTAGGCCTGTACAGATCCCGTTTAGAGAGACATCATCAAAATCAGTGGTTCTCATTCTCCATCTTCTGGTGATAGGGCATAACTCATGCATCTGGACTGGACTGGAGGGATTCAAGGAAAGAAAATTAGCAGGTAAGGTCTAATTTCACCTTAGAATTTACATTCCAATAAAAATATGAAGAAATTACGTTACCATTCATAACAGCCAACAACCTATATGCAAAAAAAACAAAAGAAAAATAAAGTATGCATAACCTACATTTAGGGGAGAGAAGAAATGTCAGAAGTAATTAATAGGTAATCAATAAGAAACCCTAAGGGGCGTGTTTACTAAAGTGTGCTATCAGGTAGCATAGGCTTCATCATGTGCCAAGTGCACCATGGTAAAAAGTAGCATTTGCTAAAAATGGGTCCACGTTAAAAATCCTGCGCTAACCAAGTAGCATGGGTTGGGGTGAAGACTGTGTGGCTCTGGGGCACAGTGTGCAGCATAGGCATTTTTGGTGTGTGCTCCCTGGTGATGTTGCAATTAGTGTATGGGTGCACTTAGTGCCACCTCATGTCGAACTGTAAGAGCACTGGGGTAGACCTAAACCAGAAGTCTGCACTGGAGGGAGGAGGATACAACAGGTCATAGAGGGCAGGAACCACACCGCAGCGCCAGAGAGTTCAGGTAAGCACTGCACAGCGATTTCAATGCCATTGCTGCAGCTGCAAGTCCTGGAGAAGGGTGGCAATGGCAGCAATAGGGCACCCCCGTATCATCAATGCTCTAGGTGATCACCTAGTTCACCAGTTTGGTCACGCTGGCTCATCCTGTAGAAGTCTCCTTCTACTTCCCCATTTTCCTCCTCAAAAGGACACTCATTAGTTCACTAACTCTCTCCAAGGCCATCCCAGTGCCCCTGAAAAGCTCAGTCCTTCTCTTTCTCGCACAGCTCGGGAATATCCTATGGCTTAATGTCTTTATTTCCTGTGGCTAGAGCAGCCTTCCTATTGGTTGGATGTTACCACTGTCTTTGCTGCTGGGTAGGGCAGGCTCACAGCTCATGTAGGAAAGGAAAGTCATCAATAAAATTTAAACTCAAAAATATCCAGACATTTTATCCATCCTTCTAGTTTTCAGACACAAATGCAAAAATCTGTAGAATGCTGAATAAATAAACATCTGATAATCCTAACCTCCTGAGTCAGCACATCTGTAAGATCCCCCTAAATATTTGGGCCCTAGGCACATGCCTGAATTCCTATGCTTTAATCTCACCTTGCTTTCCTTTAATATTTTATTAGATACTTTACTAAGGAACTTCAGAAAGAAAGTTGGGGGAACAGCTTTTAGTGAGAGAGAAGTGGCTGAAGAAAGGGGGAGAGGAGAAAGAAGAGAAAGAGAAGTTGAAGAGGAGAGAAAAGAAAGTTGAAAAGGAAAGTACCAAACTTTAAAAAAATCAAGCAAAGAAAGGCAAAAAAAGAGACAAGACCAAAAAAAAGGGAAAAATAAGCAGAAAACCTCTTAAAAATAGCAATAATAAAGAATGGTGATAAGGAATGATCTGGCAGAGGAAGAGAAGATATAGTATGTAGAAAAGGACAAAAGCAAAGTAAGGAAAACATTTTTTCAGAGGAAAACTATTAAACTGGTAAAAAAAAAATCATACAACGAAAATGTAAAAATGAGAAAAACACCCTACAGAAATACAAAAAAAATCAAGAGCCTGTCTGCCCCATGAGATTGCTTCATTACCCCTAACTGCATACATTTCGAACATATTATCGCTGTAATACAAGCAAGACTTAAAAGCTCTTTCACCTTTATGACCATCTGTGCCCTTGTGTGGCATGACAGGCTCAAGTGGTCAGCCTTCCCCTCCTGTCCCTAGTCTTCCCTCTTCCCATCTCCCTCAGTGTCTCCCCTCTTCTTCTCTCCCCCTCTTCCCTCCCGCTGACCAACGTTTCCCTGCGGATTTTTCCACCCTTGAGGTTGAGGCACAGGCATCCCTCTGGCACCCCCGTCTATCCACTGCCTCTGCTCTTCTTGCCCCTCCCTGTCCTCGTCGATCTTGACATGTCTCTCATCACCCATGGTATCATCCCAGCCTGCAGCGTCAACAGCTTTGGCGTGCTGAGAGACGGTGGAGGAAGGACAGAACTCTGGATTCTCTCCAATATTTCAGCCATTGCCACCAGTGCTATCATTCTTTTATCACTGAAGCCAAACGCTCTTACTTCTCTGATATAATCTCTTCTTCCTCAAACTCCACTCGCCAACTTTACTCTTCTCTTCAGTTTCTCAACTCCCTCGCATCTCATCTGTCACCAATACTCAGTCCTCTACTCCCAGCTCTTCACTCTTGGCCTCATTCTTCGTCACCAAGGTTCAGTGCCTCCGTACCTCCCTTTCAGCCTCCGCCTCTTTGTTGGGGCCACTCTCCCCTCCCTCGCCTCCTCCTTCTCCTTCTACTTCCCATACTTCGTACTCTTTCCGACCTATAACTCACATTGAACTGTCCAAATTTTGACCGCTTCACGTAAAACCTACTGTGCCCTTGACCTTGTTCCCTCCAAATGGCTGCTGGAACCATCTCTTGCTCTGACCCCTGTTTTGCTTACCATGCTTAATGCTTCTCTGGTCTCTGGCAAAGTCCCTGCCCCTTGGAAGCATGCCTTGGTCCGCCCTCTTCTCAAGAATCCCTCCCTTGAACCTACCGACCCTGCACACTACTGTCTTGTCTCTTATCTTCCCTTCACGTCTAAAGTTCTGGAAAAAGCGGTGTTTTCACAGTTATCCACATACCTCGAGTCCATTCACTTTCTGCATCCCCAACAGTCTGTTTTTTGCCTGGGCCACAGTATGGAATCTATCCTCCTTTCCTTTCTCAATGAAATCCACATTGCGCATGATTGTGGTGACCTCTTCCTGGCTGTCTCCTCAGATCTGTCCGCTGCTTTTGACCTGGTCAACCTCTTCTCGCATCTTCAGGATGTGGCCTGCGTGGTGTGGTCTTCCGCTGGTTTCACTGTTTCCTTCACTCCCTCATCTTCTCCGTTGTCTCCTCATCTGACACTTCCACCCCCCTGCCCTTGTCTTGTGGTGTCCCCCAAGGCTCAGTCCTGGCTCCTTTACTCTTTAATATTTTTCTAGCTCCCCTTGCACTCATGATACAGCAAACTGGAATCTTGGCCTACTACTATGCCGATGATGTTATCCTTCTCTATCACACCTCTCCAGTGTCCCCAGATCTCTCACCACTCAAAATCTGTTTGACTCTTGTTGCAAATTGGCTCTCTTCCAATTTACTTCATCTTAACCTCTCAAAGACATCTGCAATGTGGTTTGCCCTCAGCTCCTCACCTCCTTCCCTGGCTCCTTTACTTCTCGATGACACAATACCACTGGTATCCTCTTTTCGGTACATTGGTGCATTCCTTGACTCTGAACTGTCTTTCCACAATCATATTTCTACTGTTGCACGTCATTCTTTTTTCTTTCTTCGTCAGATCAGGGCACTCGGTGACATCCTATCCCCCTCTTCACTCACCACACTTCTCCTCGCACTAGTTATCTCGTGTATCAACTACTGTAATGTCATTTTTGCTGGTCTTCCACAATATCAGATAAACCGTCTGCATCTGATCCAGAATACCACTGCCCGAATTATTTCTCACACTTCCCGTTATAGTCATATCACGCCTCATTTAATCTAGCTTCACTGGTTACCAGTTCTCCAGCACATTATCTTTAAAGTCCTAATTCTGACTCACAAAGCCATCTATACTCACACACCCCACTACCTGGCTGACTCTCTGCATTTCCGTTCTGTGCCTTGCAGTCTTCGATCCATTCATATCAACCGTCTTAAGCTTCCTTCTCCCGCACCTTCTCACTTAGAACATACCCGTAACTCTGCCTTTTTCTTCCTAGCACCATCCTTATGGAACTCCCTCCCTCTTTCCCTCCGTCAGGAACCGTCCTATCCCAAATTTAAAGCACTACTTAAAACACATCTCTTTTGTCTGGCCTACGACCTTCCTCCCAGCTCTCCCTCTAGTTCTTTCTCTCTCCTTTCCTTTCCTCTTCTTCCCTCTTTTGCCTCCTTCTCTTGTCTTGTGTGCCTGTTACTTTCCTATCAAGCATTGTAGTTCTTTTCTGTTTCCTGGTCATTCATGGCCTTATATATTTTTTTGATACATTGTAAACCTCCCTGCTGGTTTCGAAGGTGTGGTATATCAAGAAAGTTAATAAGCATAAACATAAACAGATAAACCTTTAGCGTGGAGGAGTGGCCTAGTGGTTGGGGCAAGGTACTTCAGGCCGGAAGGTCAGGGGTTCAAATCCCACTAGAGGACAGCAACCTTGGGCTGGAAGGACTGGGGTTTCTAGTCCCACAGGTGCTCCTTGTGGTCTTGGGCAAGCCACTTAACCCTCCATAGCCCATGTTCCCTGTAAAATAGTTATCTCCAAGTTATAATGCCCTGTTCAATGTAATTTCAGTTTGTTCAATGTAAACTGCACTGATGCAGAATAGCGCGGTATATAAGAGAATATAAATAAATAAATAAAAAACCACTGCTCAAAAATCCAAGAATGGAATTTCTTCTCTGCTGTTCCCAGTCATGCTGCTAACCACAAGCCACAAGTTGTAGGTTCTTTAATTTCCTGCCATGGGGATATCCCACTTAAAGCAACATTCCCTCCAAGGTGTGTACAGGCCTCGATTTAGGCATAAGCAACTGCCTAGGCGCCACATTTTGAAGGCACCAAACACCCTGGACAGAGGAGCATGTTGCTGCTTAACTTAGAGCCCTATACATGTGCTGCTTCAAAGGGCGCTATGGTCTTCCTCTGTTCTTCTAGTTCTCCAATCTTTGGGATCTCCTCTCCTTTCACCCATTCGCTAGAGTCTGCTGTCTGCCCATGCCTAAATCTTAACTCTTATTCCTACCATCAGGTGGAGGGGGGCTGAAGGTTCTGTGGGACTCCCAGGGGACCTGACTGATCCATGCGGTTGAAATCTTGAGATTGCTGTACCACTCCCAACTGTAAGAACACTGGCTGCAGATTCCCACAAACCTTAGAGGGAGCATGGACCTGGAATAGTAAGTCTTGGCCTGCCATGGTCCTGGGCCCTTGCTTCTCTGCTTCCCTAGCATTCCCCTTCTCCCTCCTTCCCCCAGGTTAGGGAAACCCTACTCTAAGTAAATCCTTAATGAGCTTCACTCGGATTCCTCAAATGATGTTATATCCCATAGCTATCAGTTTCTTACGCCTATTAAGATTAACTAATTTCTTTATTTCAATTTAAAAAATATTCTTCCACTGGCACTCAAGGAACTACACAGCAAGGACAGTATTATCTCTTATCTTACTGAGGATACCTCTGTTTATGTTACCAAACTTGCCAGCAGCTCTTTATGTTGTTTTTCTTGGGGCAGTTTCTCCAAATGGGTTAGTTTTGCACATACCACGACAGTCATGAACCTCACTCCTAAGCCAGGGTATGTGGAGTATTATCTCAGTCTCTCAAGTTTACTGTTAATGGGCTGACTATGATGATTATTTCTAAATCTCTTTCTTGCTTAACAATCTATTTTTTATCCTCCTAATTAATATTTAGCAGATGAAATTTTGCATTCCAAATGTGTGATTTTACATGCAGCTAATTTTTTAAAACCCTTGACCGTGTTTCTATTTTTTTCTTTCTTTTTTTTTGCTTTTTCTGATGACTCTAAAGTAGAGGGACTAGGGGGACCGGGGATATCAAAATGTCAGACATGGGGAAAGGGGATCAGGGAGATAGAAATGGAATGATGGACATGGAGAGGGGGCTAGAGAGACAGAAAGGAGAATGCTGGATATAAGACACTAGATGGGAAGAGGTGCGGGGAGATGCTGAATTCAGGGAGGAAGAGAGAGGGAAGATGCTGGGCATGAGGGGAGAAGAGAGAAAGGGAAGTTAGTGAGAGATTGGGGAAGGAGAAAATGATGAAGAATGGAAGGATTGGGATGAGGGAAAGAATTGGAAAATTGTGGGTAGATTCAGTAATAAAAGGAAAATTGAGGAAGAGGAGTAAAATCTGGATAGAGAAGCAGAAAAAAATAAATGGATGAAAGCTGAAAGGAAAAGATAAGTGTTAGAGATGGATATGGGGGAGGAAGTGAAGACAGGAGGAGAGAGAAAAGACCAATGGAGAAATGACCCTGGAAACAGAGTTAAGATAAGACAGAGGAAATCGGAAACCAGAACCTAGAACTAACACAATTAGAAAAATAAAATGGACAGACATCAAAGGTAGAAAAAAATTATTTTCTATTTTAATGATTGGAATGCATCAGCGCGGAAATGTGAGAGGAGACCCCCAAATCACACTAGCAGGCTGTGTCTTCTTCAGCTTCAGAAAAGCTTGAGGCCATCTCTGGCCTGGGACCCAGGGCAATTGCCCTGGTTGCACCCCCTTCCCCCAAACCCTGATCTGACATCTGCTGTTTTTATATTTTGTACAGTATGGGGGAAATGCATCTCTTTCTATTTTTCTGCTGTTATTCTGCATGCAGCATCTGGCTCCTTGGGGTTTCAGTTTAATTTTTGTCTACATATTTTCAGTGTGTGGTCACTTATTCTCTACTATTCTGTGTGTATGATCAAGGCCAATCTCCAGGAACAAGCAGGAATGCAGTCTTCACATATGGGTGATGTCGGCATCGACGGAGCCCCACACAGGAATACTCCCCAGCATCCAACAGAAATGTTTTTAGGAGCATCCCTCTATGCATGCATGTCTGCCTTCCCACCTTCCCAACAGTTCTTCTCAGTCATCTTTTTTCTGCAGAGCCATCAGGATCTTGTCCTTACCCCGCTGTGAAAGATTACTTCAAAATGTTTTCGGTGCCTTTCGGTACTCTGTGCTTGCCTTCCCATCGACCGGAATGGTACCACATCATTCTGGTACTTTTCTTCGTTTTTTTTTTCTTTTTTACTTTTCTTTTTCAGGCGTTTGGGCCGCCATTACCCAATTTGATTTTGCCTCCATCATTTTTTCCATGATGGAAAAGCCACACAGTGGTTTTAAAAAGTGTACTAAATGCCAGCGTACTATCTCGGCAACTGATCAGCACAACTGGTGCTTAAAATGTTTGGGCCCGACCACGACATTTCCTCTTGTGCCCACTGTCAGCAAATGACACCGTGGGGGCTTAAGAACCTGGAATAGCAATGGGTAAAGCTGTTTCAGTCAGACTCGGCTGCTTCGCACACTCTTCGGTGGCCTCTACATCGTCACGGTCATTGCATGGTTCCCATACCTCATCAAGTCCAAACATACCAGCAAGCATCGGTCTACTTCACTGGAAAAGGTATCAAAGACCTCAATACCGGCATTGGCAGGCAAGGAGTCTCGATTCTCGGTGTCTGCATTGGACTCTGATACTCAGCATCGACAATGGCACTCAGCTTCAGGTGACCCAGAGCTAGGCCGACCGGCCAAACAGCCCCAGTGAGAGGATACTTCTTCCAAAGCCTTGGAGGGACTCAGGGAGCCCCTGGTACCTTGCTCTGGGAAGTAGCATTGGGCTCGATGCTCGATTCCTCCCATTCACCTATGGCCTCCCTCAATGAGCGTGTCCAAGCTATTGAAAGGAGTCTGGCCATGATCTTGGCAGCAGTAGTGCCGGGACCTTTGAGGCCCTTGTGTTCCACCGCTCTGACTCTGTCCCTCAATGTTGACATATTGAGAGCTCTGGGAGCGTTGCTCAGGGAGTCAGCACCATCATGCATGGAGCCTCAACGTATCTCAGGGCACTCTGCAGCATTGGGTGCCAGACACCCCGGTTCCGATACCTCACACTATGAGCACTGTCAGACGGCTGCCTTGGTGAGAATCTTCACACTCTTGGCAAGTGCATATTTCTATATGATTTGCAAGGTATTGTGGGCAATGTAGTTCATTCACACCAGACACAGCTGCTGACAATAATTTAGTTGTGCTCTTGGGTAAAGCCAATAAGATATTTATTTATGGGGTTATTTCTCCCAACACAGATATGCTTGGTAGCACATAAATTAGGTAACTTGCTTTCAGTGTTAACTTGGAAAAACAAAGTCAAAATCAGGAAAACAACAAATGAAAAGTCACAAAGCAAGAGACAAACTGTTCTTTTCAGGCTAACTTCTGATTACTTCCCACATAGATACAGAAGTGATTCTCTCCTAGCTCACAAGCAATTAGGTAAAGCTTAATTGCTAGCAGTTACCAGCTGAAACCCCTTAGCTGGCTTGCCTTCCACTGTGTGGGTCAAATCCTGCTTCAGGAGCTTTTCTGAGTAGATTAAAGAACAAATTTGTATTTCTTTGTGATGGTTGCTGTACTTTATAACAGAAAGTTACCAACGGAGTTTAGATAGAGAGCAGTCCATATAAACAGGATCCTCATCTGCTATTATTCCCCCTTGTTCAACAAGCATGGGTTCAATATCATGGATTGGCACAGATGAATCTCTCAATGGAACATTTTCAGGAGAATACTTGTTTCCCTGCTGTCTTTCAAGGTTATAGCTAGGGCATAGATCAGTGTTCATACCTGAGCTTCCATTGCTGCTAGAGTTCCTCTCTATATAGCCTGGCCAGTATGTAGTCCAGTTCTTATGTCCAGCCTTCCAATCCAGATCCCTGGACACTGGATCTCTCTTCACATACCTTCTGGCACAGGTCTTAGGGTCCCTTCCACGTGCAGCCGTCTCCCTCACAGGTAGCGTCTGGAGATTCCTAGCTCTGCAGCACCATTCCTCTGGCTTTCCCCAGTCCAATGGTGTATGCTGGCCCTTGGAATATCTCCCAGTATACGTACTGCTTTGGACTCTTCTAGACCTCTCAAAGGCTTTTCTCTTCCTTCTTCCAAAGGGTCTCTTTCCCTCTCTGTCCGTCCGGTTTGGCTTCTGCTTCTGATGATCCTTCAGATGAAACTGATGATCAAACTCAAGCTGATTCTCAGGATACTGAGGACAATTCTCTGGATATCCAAGGTGATCATGAAGATGGTCATCTGTAGAATAAACTCTACTCTTATTCTGCTTAGATGAGTGCTCCTCCCTAACACAGCGCAGCTGTGCTGAATTAGGCCCTGCCCTTTGAGATGAGTGCTTAGGGATTACCTCATAGCCCTCCTGATTGAACACACGTTTCCCCACTTCAGCTCCTCTAATGGCTGTTGGAAACCTGGTGCATTCTGGGACTGGTAGTCTTTTATGGGAAAATTCTGTTTTCTTATTTCTACCAGAACTGACAGGTTGCTTGTTCAGAGTCACTTCACCTTTTCTATAGCTCCTTCCTGAGCTATGATAAGCTTCCTTATCACAGCACCAAACTTTGAAGTCGGCATCGGAGCAGCGTCAATACCACAGCACCGATAGTCACTACTTTGACTTTCTACTGGATTCCAGTACCGCTTCTTTGGACTCTGATGCTGAGTCTCTCAATTCCAAGCTGCTATGGGATAGTCTTTCCGATCCGTCTCGATCACATGAGAGGCATTAATTTCCTGTTGAGGGCTTGTCCTTCTAAGATTTTATCAAGGACATGGCAGTGGCTCTCTCAGCGTCTATGGCCACAGAATTGGAACCGAGGGCAGAGGAACTTATCCTTCAGTATCCCTCAGCTCCGAAGGAAGCTGCTACACTTCCCATCCATAACATTCTCCAAAATTTAATGCTTCAGATATGGGAAGCATCACTAACTGTTCCATCCATCAGCAAGAGATTGGACACTCTGTATCAAGTTCTTCCTTGCCCAGGCTTTCAGAAGCCACAACTACCACACTATTCTATGGTTGTGGAATCAGCCATGAGAAGGATTAAAAGTTCCAAAATTCACTCATCGGTTCCCCTGGGCAGGGAGTCCAGAACACTCGATGCTTTTGGCCGGAAAGCTTTTCATGCTGTTATACTTGGGTCCAGAATTAACTCATACATGCTTTATATGGGTATGTTCTTGAGAGATGTATCAAAGGACTTGTCTGAATTCACCTCTTTACTCCCAACAGACAAGCAGGCCCCACATGAAGCTCTGGTGTCTCATGCTCAGAACACTTCCAAGTTTCTGACCAGAGCAGCTTTTTATGTGTTTGAGGCCACTAGCAGAACAGCAGCAGCCTGTATTGGAGCAAGACAAACAGCCTGGCTACAGACCTCTGATCTTGAACAATGGTTTCAAGACAAGTTGACAAATATCCCCTGTAATGGAGAGAACCTTTTTGGAAAAGGGTGGTTTGAGAAAGCCAGTGAAATAGAGACCAAACACACACCTTCCACTCTTCTGCTCCAGGCTTCTGTCCTGGTACCAAAAGGCCCTGGATGCCTTCCTTCTCCATTGGGACAGAGTCTGCTCCATGCATTTCCTCCTATCCCCTTGATACCCAAAACACTGTTCGAGCTACAGGCCGACAAGGATTCCATTATCCTCATAGCCCCTTTTTGGTCCCATCAACTGAGGTTTCCTCTGCTTATTCACCTTGCGCAGACTCATCCTCTCAGACTTGGATGTACACCCAAACTCCTCTCCTAGAACCAAGGGACGCTTGTCCATTCCAAATTTCACACCCTTCACCTCATGGCATAGATGATGAAGGGATAGTGCTTGCTGACCTCGACCTGCCACAAGAGGTCAAAGATATCCTGCTTGTATCACGCAAGCAGTCCACTAGGCGATCTTATGCCTTTAAATGGCTAAGATTTGCCCTCTGGTGCTTCCCAAAGGACATGGACCCCTTTACCTGCCCATGGAATCCCTTCTACAATATCTCCTCCACTTGTCCTTGGCAGGTCTTAAGAATAACTCAGTCAGAGTTCATCTTAGTGCCATTGTGGCCTATTACGAACCACTGGATGAACAGCCTATCTCCTCACACCCCTTAATAGCATGCTTCATGTGGGGTCTCCTGCTGTCCTAGTAGCCACCCATTATGCTGCCTTCGGTGGCCTGGGACCTCGTTGTGGTTCTAGCCCAGCTTCTAAAGTCTCCTTTCGAGCCTTTAGCCACTGCTTCACTAAAATTATTTTCTTGGAAGGTAATCTTCCTCATCGCCGTCACATCAGCTCACCGCACCAGCGAACTGCAGACTATGATGGCGGATCTGCCATATACCTGGTTCCTCCATGACAAGGTGGTCTTCCATACCCAATCACACTTCCTTTCGAAGGTAGTCTTCTCCTTCCATCTGAACCAGTCGGTAATCCTTCCGATTTTCTTCCCAATACCACAAGCGTCTTGGGCTGAAGCAGCACTACACATCTTAGATTGTAAGCGAGCACTGGCTTACTATTTGGATAGAACTAAGGTTCACAGAAGATTCTCTCAGTTGTTCATTTCCTTTGATCCTAGTCACCTTGGACTACTGGTGCCAAATGTACTCTATCCAGATGGATAGCAGATTGCATTTCTTTTGCTTATGCACAGGCAGGACTCTCCCTGGAGGGTCACGTTACTACTCATAAAGTGCGGACTATGGCATCCTCTGTAGCCAATCTCCGTTCAGTATCCATTGACGAGATCTATCAGGCAGCTACCTGGTCCTCCATTCATACTTTGGCTGCACATTATTGTTTGGACAGGGACTCCCATCGGGATGCTATCTTTGGCTATGTTGTACTCCAGCACTACTTTGGGACTTAAGCTCAACTCCTACCCTCCCTCCCAGACCTCTACCAGAGATCAGACTACTATTAGACGGGATATAACCTCCTGGAATTCAGTCCAACAGGACACATCGTGTCTACAGGCTTCGCTCTAACCTTTAGCCTCAGGGATCACACTGCTCTCCCCCCATGCCAGTGAGTCCTATATGTGAAAACTGCAATCTCCAGGAACAAGCAGGAATGTAGTCTTCACATATGGGTAGCGTCGGCACCGATGGAGCACGCGCGGGAACGCTCCCCAGCGTCCAATTAGAAAGCTTTTGGGAGCATCCCACAGCGCCTGCATGCTGCCTTCCCACCTTTCCCAACTGCCTCTCTCTAGTTCTTTGTTTTCCGCGGAGCCAGCAGGTTGTCGTTCCTGTCACCGCAGAAAAGTTTTCCTATTCTCCTTCTTTTTTGTGGTCGCGTCTGCCTTCCCTCGACACTATACCGGTACCGCCTGTTCTTTCTTTTCAAAAAATAAAAAATATTTTTTTTCCAAACCTTTTTTCTTCAGGTGCACGTGCCATTTTGGGCCTTAGGCCCAAAATTTCCCTTACTATGGAAAAACCCGCCTCGGGTTTCAAGAAGTGCACCAAGTGTGGCGGTACCATCTCCGTCACCGACACCCATGAGTGGTGTCTTAAATGTTTAGGTCCTGACCACTCCATTTCGGAGTGTATGGCCTGTGCTATGATGTCCAAGAGGGGACGACAAAACCGAGCTGCTAAGCTCAGCACCCTTTTTCCCTCCGATGCAGCCTCTGTGGCATCGATGTCTTCTAGGGCTTCGTCTTCCTCCCATGGATCTCAGGTAACTAAACATAAGTCTGGCCTTTCCTCAAAGGGTAGATCTCCTTCCAAGCATCGAGATGCCTCTGGCATTGCCCTTGAGGGTTCTGTACCAGCAAAATTGCCCCGGCAGGAGACTTCGGCTTCCAAAGCATTATCGGGGCTCCAGGATGTTCTCGAGGCCTCAACCTCGGCAGAACTACTGGTGCCATGCTCTGGGATACCAGCTGCTTTTTCCGGTACAGATACCCAGGCATCGGCAGCATCGATAGACCAGAGGTTCCTGGCTATTGAACGCAGTCGGGCAGCTCTCCTTGCGGCATCGACACCCTCAAACCGCATCAGACAGTTCAACCGGTACCGACACCAACTCCGGTGCCAGTATCGGTACCGGTACCGACAGCATCGGTGTCTGCATTGCCGGCACCCAGTCATGCTATGCCTTTCGATACCGATACACCGGTACCGATTCTCCAGGACCAAGCAGGAAGTCAGTCCTGACATATGGGTGTCATCGGCGCCGATGAAACCCCAACGGAGCATTTCCCCAGCTTTCCATGAAAGCCTTTGGGAATGCTGGCACGCATGCGCGGTTCCCTTCCCGCCTAAAGGTGCCATCTTACCTCAGTCTCTTTTTTTCCGAGAAGCCCATCGGATGTGTGTCCTGTTCTCCCGGATAAAAGTGATTTTTTTCTTCGGCGATTTTCGCTATTTTTTCTCCGGTTCGACACCGGTTCCCCTCCCGCCGGGTTCGGTACACCAGTATCGAGCCCGTTTTCTTCATTTTTCGGTTTTTGCCCTTCGTGGCTGGCGTTCGCGCCCTTTTTTCATTTTTCACTGGAAGGCCGGTCTTTTGACCTCGCTGGGGCTATTTTTTCCCCGATGGCTTCCAGTGGTTTCAAAAAGTGTGATCGGTGTAAGAAAATTATGTCTCTCACCGACACACACGACTGCTGCCTTCGGTGCCTCGGCCCTGACCACGACCCAAAGTTGTGTGGGCCATGTGGGATTATGTCTTCCAAGGCACTAAAGAGTCGACAGCATCAAAAGGAAAGGTTTTTCTCGGACTCTGCCTCCGGCCGGGCCCGGACCTCGTCTGAGGCCTCGACATCTCGGGATTCCGATCCCGAGCGCCGTCGAAGCTCCTCGGACAGGGGGTCCCCCAACCGGGAACGTAAGAGGAAGAAGCGGCTCACGAGGGTGGCGTCGGAGGAGGTCCCTGGTCCCTCGAGGGCCAGATCTAAGAACCCCGACCGCCGTCCCGGGCTCGTGGACCAAGAGAAGCCTGCCAAAGTTCCTCACGTGGAGCCAGAGTCTGCTGGACACGTAAGCCCCGTAGTCCTCGTGGACTCTCCTCCCAGAGAGCTAACGTCGGGCCCGGCGCCGCCGGGGCCCGAGTCGGTGGCTGCTGCGTCTCCCAAGCTGAGTCTCAGGATGACAGCCTTGGAGTGCAGACTGTCTGCCTTCATGGAGCAGCAGCGGGCACTGATGGCCAGCTTGTCTGGTGCATCTGCCCCGACCACCGGGACGTCGACTTCGAAATCAACCCCGGAGACCGAGCCAATACTCGAGACCCTCGTGGCTCGAAGTCGTCCTCGGTTGAGGTCTCCCTCGACCTCCCGTTCGGGACCGAGGGTGTTGACGCCAGTGCCCCCGGCATCGGGGCGGGTGCCTCGGGGACCCCGCGGGGTCGGACCCTGACTCCTCCTCGGACGAGTCCGCCTGGGAGACGGAGGACGAGGAGTCTCCCGATACTTTTAAGACTCAGTGCATCCCGTCGGACTCACCGCAGTCTGATCCCCGGAGTAGATCCCCTCTGGAGGACACTAGGTTCTCAGAGTTCGTCCGGGATATGGCCGCTGCCTTGGCTATCCCTGCCGATCCCGAGGAAGAACCTTGAGCCGAGAAGCTCGATGCTCTGCAGTACGACTCTCCTCCGAAGGAGGCCTTTACTGTCCCGGTTCCTCCGATGCTGGAACGGCTCCTCTTCCGAATGTGGGAGGCCCCGGCCTCGGCGCCGGTTCTAAGCAAGCGAGTCGATTCCATTTATCGACTCCTCAAAAGTCCTGGTTTCCAGAAAGCACAGCTACCACACCATTCCATGGTTGTGGAATTGCCCATGCATCGTCTGAAGAGACAGAAGATGCACTCTGCGGTGCCCCCCGGCAGGGAGGCCCGCAACCTCGATGGCGTCAGTAGGAAGTGCTTCCAGGGGTTGATGCTTGCCGTGTCCAGTCTTACCAACTGTGCATGGGCATGTACTTGCGGGACCTGGCCAAAGAACTGGCCGGCTTCTCTGCTGGTCTCTCCGGGGAACCCTTGCAGAGATTTCAGATCTTGTCCTCGGGGATTCGGGAATGCTCGAAGTTCATTTCCCGCACCGCCTATGATGGCTTCGAGGCTTCGGCCCGAGTAGCGGCTGCCGGCATCGCGGCTCGACGCCAGGCATGGCTGCAGTCATCGGACCTCGAGCCATGGGTTCAGGACAAGTTGGTCGATGTCCCCTGCCGAGGTGAAAACTTTTTTGGCAAACCCGTGACCGAGAAGGCTGCTCAGCTCGAGACAGAGCACCTTACCCGGACAAGGCTGTCGAGGAAGACCTCTGCCCCTTCACATAAGAAAGGCGCGGGTAAAAAGTCCTTTTACCCGAGGAAGGGCACTGCCTACAAACAATACCCTCAGTATCAGGCTGCCAAAACTGCCCCCCAGGGTCAGCAAGCCAAGGGCCAGGGTAATGGGCCCCATAGGCAGAGGACCCCCAAGCCTCAGGCCCCTGCTACCACTCAGCAGGGTGGGGGTTTTTGACTTCTTGAGCGTAGCCTCTCCTCCACTGCTCTCCCCACCCTGCACAGGAGGTCGCCTCGCCCTCTTTGCCCACCAGTGGCCCCTTATCACCAGGGACAGTTGGGTGCTGGACATAGTTCAAAATGGCTATGCCCTCCATTTTCACCAACTGCCACCACCATATTTTCCTCCTTCTACAAGAGCTTCATGGTCTGTTGGTGGACAGGACTGTGGAGCCTGTGCCTCCCCACTTGCAAGGTCACGGATTCTACTCCAGGTATTTCCTGATACCCAAAAGAACCGGTGGCCTTCGACCCATTCTGGACCTCAGAAACCTCAACAAGTTCCTAGAGAAAGAAAAGTTCAAGATGCTTACTCTTGGAACACTTCTGCCCTACCTCCAGCAGGGAGATTGGCTATGCTCCTTAGATCTAAAGGATGCGTACACTCACATCCTCATTCATCCAGACCACAGAAAGTACCTCAGGTTCATTGTGGGGGGAAACCATTATCAGTACAGAGTTCTACCTTTTGGCCTGTCCTCCGCTCCCAGGGTCTTTACCAAGTGCCTGGCAGTGCTTGCGGCCTACCTGAGAAATCAAGGCATCTTTGTCTTTCCCTATCTGGACGACTGGCTCATCAGGGGTCAGACGTCCCTGGAGGCCAGACACGCCACCCTCAACACCATTGCTCTGCTTCAAAAGGTGGGCTTTGTCATAAACTTTGCAAAGTCCACTTTGCTCCCCTCCCAGAACTTGGAGTTCATAGGGGCAAGGTTGGATTCTCAACTGGCAAAGGCATTCTTGCCAGAAGACAGGGCTCAAAGGCTGATGGACGTGGAAAATCAGTTTCTGAACAGGTCCCTGGTCTCCGCCAGACTCTGCCTCAGGCTTCTGGGTCACATGGCTTCGACAGTACATGTGACTCCCAATGCCAGGCTCCATATGAGGCCTGCACAGTGGTGCCTTCGGACTCAGTGGTCTCAAGCCATAGGCCACTTATGAGACAAGATAAGGGTGTCCAAACCCCTTTTGGCCTCCCTCAGCTGGTGGCTACATCCACCCAATCTACTCAAAGGAATGCCCTTCCAAATGCCAGAATACTCAGTGGTCCTCACCACCGACGCCTCTCTAAAGGGCTGGGGGGCTCATTGTCTGGACAAGTGCACCCAAGGCCTCTGGTCTCCCTGGGAGGCAGCCCAACAGATCAATCTGCTGGAACTTCGAGCTATCCGCTTGGCTCTCAGAGTTTTTTCTCCAGCCCTGGCTCACCACTCAGTCTTGATTCAAACAGACAACCAGGTGGCCATGTTTTATGTGAACAAGCAGGGCGGCACTGGGTCCCAGAACCTTTGTCGAGAGACTCAGGACCTTTGTTCCTTTGCCCTGAAGCACCACATGCTTCTCAAGGCGGTGTACCTCCCCGGCCAGGAGAACTGCCTGGCCGACCGGATGAGCAGGATTCTGCAGCCCCACGAGTGGCAGCTGCATCCCTTGGTGGTTCAAAAGATCTTCCTGAAGTGGGGTCTCCCTTGGATAGATCTCTTTGCCAGTCCACTGAACAAGCAGCTACCCAGGTTCTGCTCCAGGAAACCACATCCTTTGAGGATCGCAC
This sequence comes from Ichthyophis bannanicus, assembly GCA_033557465.1. NCBI lineage: Eukaryota > Metazoa > Chordata > Amphibia > Gymnophiona > Ichthyophiidae > Ichthyophis > Ichthyophis bannanicus. The sequence goes on along the minus strand of CM066043.1, from coordinate 207,484,023 downwards.
CAGATGCTTTTCTGATGTCCTGGTCTCAGGGCCTCCTGTATGCGTTTCCTCCCACGCCCTTGGTGGCCCGAACTCTGTTCAAGATTCTTCGGGACAAGGCCTCGGTCCTGCTAGTAGCTCCCAGATGGCCGAGACAGCCTTGGTTTCCTCTTCTGCTTCAACTGGCGGTGGATCCCCCACTGCCTCTGGGGTTGCAACCCGACCTTCTCTCTCAGGAGCAGGGTTCCCTACTACACCCCAATCTCAAGACTCTCAATTTGATGGCCTGGAGGCTGCAAGGGTAGTCTTGACTCCCTGGGGCCTGCCTCAGGAAGTTGAAGAGGTTGTCCTAGCCTCTAGAAAACAGTCCACTAGGAAAGCCTATGCTCTCAAATGGAAGAGGTTTTCTGTGTGGTGTCAGCTACATACAGAGGATCCTTTCTCCTGTGTTGTGCCGGTAGTGCTTCAGTACTTGCTGCACTTATCCAATCAAGGACTTAAATCCAATTCTGTTCAGGTCCACCTCTCAGCTTTAGCAGCTCACCACTCACTGGTGGAGGGACATTCTTTGTCAGGTCACCCCTTGGTGTCCCTCTTTCTCAGGGGCTTGCTTTTGCTCAAGCCCCCCTTCCGTCCTCCTGCGCCTGAGTGGGAGCTGAATGTGGTCTTGCAGCAACTGACTCGCCCACCCTTTGAGCCGATGGCTACTTGTCCACTGCGCTTCCTCTCCTGGAAGACACTCTTCCTGATAGCCCTTACCTCGGCTAGGCGAGTGAGTGAGCTTCAGGCTCTGGTCTGTGATAGGCCTTACACCAGGATTTATAGGAACAGGGTAGTCCTCAGGACTCATCCCAAGTTCCTCCCTAAGGTTGTCTCCTCTTTCCACCTCAATCAGGAGGTGGTTCTTCCAACATTCTTCCCTAGGCCTCATGCAAGCCAGGCTGAGACAATCCTGCATACCCTGGACTGTAGGAGGGCCTTATCCTTCTACCTTGACCATATGCAGGGGCATAGAAGGGCTACTCAGCTCTTCGTATCCTTTGACCCCAATAAGTTGGGGTTAGCTGTGTCCAAGCGTACCTTGTCTATCTGGGTGGCTGACTGTATCACCTGGACTTACAGGGCGGCTGACCTTCCTTTGCAGGGTAGGGTCACGGCCCATCGTGTCAGGGCAATGGCTGCCTCAGTGGCTCATCTCCGCTCTGTGCCCTTGGTAGACATCTGCAGGGCTGCAACTTGGTCTTCAAGCCAGACTTTTGCAGCCCATTACTGTCTGGAAAGGGAGTCCCGTAGGGACAGTGCTTTTGGCCAAGCAGTACTCCGGAATCTCTTTGAGGTTTAGGCAACTCCTGCCCTCCTGCCCTCTGTTGGGCTACTGGTGGAGGTTGTGTCCTTGAAAAGCCTTTCTTTGCTGCTGGGACTAGAGGGAGTTCTAGGGAGCTAGGGAGTCACCCATATGTGAGGACTGGCTTCCTGCTTGGTCCTGGAGAAAGAGTAGTTACTCACCTGTAACAGATGTTCTCCAGGAGCAGCAGGAATCAGTCCTCACAACCCTCCCTCCTCCCCTTGGAGTTGCAGTTGTACATAGTTTGTGTTTTTACATTTTTGTGTGCTCTTCTTAGCTATGTCATTTGACTGAGGTAAGATGGCACCTTTAGGCGGGAAGGGAACCGCGCATGCGTGCCAGCATTCCCAAAGGCTTTCATGGAAAGCTGGGGAAATGCTCCGCTGGGGCTTCATCGGCGCCGATGACACCCATATGTGAGAACTGATTCCTGCTGCTCCTGGAGAACACCTGTTACAGGTGAGTAACTACTCTTTCCCCCCGGTACCGACTTCGGTCGGTACGGGTATCGTGCTCTACAAGAACATCCGAACAGAAGGTACTTTGAATCCTCAGAGGAGTCTGAGGATTCTGATAGCTCCGTCGGTACCGGAGTACTTCTCCCCAAGGAGCCTTCCTCTCCCAAATGTAGGATGTCTCCTCCAGAAGATATCTCCTTTCAGGATTTTATCAGGGAGGTGGCTTGAGGTCTTTCCATTACTGTGGCTCCTGAAACAGAGCCCAGGGCAAAGGAGTTGGAGATTCTACAATATCCCAAAGCTCCTAAGGAGGCAGCTACTTTGCCTATCCATGAGATCTTACATGATCTCATGTTAAGAATGTGGGAAACACCTCTTACCACCTCTCCTCACTTTCATAGACTGGATACTATGTATTGAGTACCTCCATGTCCTGGCTTCCAGAAGACTCAGCTTCCTCACCACTCTATTGTAGTGGAATCAGCTATGAGAAGGATCATAAGTGCAAAGAGGCATGCCTCTAATCCTCCAGGACGTGAGTGTCGAACTTTGGACGTCGTACTTTCAAGGCTTCCATGCTTTCTGCCAGGATCAGTTCCTATATTTTATTTAGGAGATTTAGAGGTTTTGAGCCCTCTTCTTCCTGAAGATAAGAGGCAGGATTTTCTCACACTGGTTAAACATGCCCAGGATGTTTCTAAGTTTATCAATCGTGCAGCTTTTGACTGTTTTGAGTGCATAAGCAGAACCTCTGCCATTGCCATAGGTGCACGTAGAATTGCCTGGCTCCAGGCATCCGATTTGGAGCTCTGGGTGCAGGACAAACTGGGCAATATCCCTTGTACAGGTGAGAATCTATTCGGCAAAAATTGGCAAGAAAAAGCCAATGAGTTGGATGCTGACAACTCCACTTTGGATAGATTATCCAAAGCCACAGCTGATCCTGCAAGGAAGAAATCTTTCAAGAAACCATTCTTCTCCAAAAAGAAGAGGTTTTATCCCTCTTATTCTCAGCAGGGACGTTCTGCAGGTCATCCTGTCCGGAAGAGTCAGCAACCACCTAAACAAAGGAAAGCAAAGACTGCTAAGCCTCAACCGTCTCAGCAGTCTCAGCCTCTGCAAGGCCTTTGACTTCGATCTAGCCTTCCTGGCCCTCAATGGACGAGAACTTTCCACCATTCCAGGAAGGTTGTGTCACTTTTCCCCCAGATGGGGGCGGATAACAGCAGAACATTGGACTCTCTCCATTATACAAGCTTCACTTTCTCTGTATGCCCCCTCCCACACTGGTAAGACAGTTCAATTCTCAGACCTCTCTCATCAACCTGTTAGATCAAGAGGTCACTATGCTTCTTGCCCAAGGGGCAATAGAAGAGGTACCCATTCCTCAACAGGGTACAGGGCTTTACTCCCCCTATTTCCTTATCCCAAAGAAAACAGGGGGACACAGACCTATTTTAGATCTCAGAGAATTGAACAAATTCCTGTTCAAAGAGAAATTCAAGATGATTTCTCTGGGAACCCTACTGCCATACCTTCAGAGTCAGGATTGGCTTTGTTCTCTAGATCTCAAGGATGCGTACACTCATCTTCTCATCCATCCAACTCACAGAAAGTTCCTTTGGTTCCTTTTTCAAGGAAAGCACTACCAATACAGGGTGCTTCCTTTTGGCCTGGCCTCAGCACCAAGGGTGTTCACAAAATGCATGGCTGTGGTAGCAGCATTTCTTTGCACTCTAGGAATATTCATCTTCCCCTACTTAGACGACTGGCTCATTCGAGCCCCATCAGAGTCAGGCCAGGATTTCTCTATCTTGCACAATGCGTATCCTTCAGTATTTGGGTCTGGTCATAAACATCCCAAAATCCAGCCTAACTCCCACTCAGTCTCTAGAGTTCATAGGAGCTTTGCTGGATACCAGAAAAGTAAGGGCCTATCTTCTCCAAACCCGTTGCCTTCGCATGGTGCAGTTAGCTTCTCAAGCAGTGCTAAAGCCTCATCTCACTGCCCGAGAAATGTTACAACTACTAGGCCACATGGCATCTACCGTGCATGTAGTTCCTTATGCTTGCCTCCATATGAGAGCAGCCCAGTGGACTTTATCCACTCAATGGACCCAGGCATCAGGGTGCCTGTCAGACAAAATAGCAAACACATAGACCTCTTTGCAAGTCCGTTGAATGCCAAACTTCCCCGGTTCTGTTCCAGAATTCCGGCTCAGGGCTTTCAGGCCAGGGATGCTTTCCTCCTTCATTGAGTTCAAGACTTCCTTTATGCCTTTCCACCCATTCCCCTGATTCCCAAAACCCTGTTCAAGCTTCAGAGAGACAGAGGCCGTATGATTCTCATAGCTCCACATTGGCCATGGCAAGTGTGGTACCCTCTGCTCCTACATCTCTCTCAAGCTCCCTCTCTGGAGTTAGGGTCTGCTCCAGATCTCCTGTCTCAGGAGGACGGAATGTTATGGCATCCCAATCCCCAGTCTCTGTATCTCAGGGCTTGGTTGCTGAAGGCCTAGATCTTCATGATCTTAACCTTTCTCAGCAAGTAAAGGATATCCTTTATGCTTCTAGAAAACCTTCCACAAGACGCTCTTATGCTTTCAAGTGGAAAAGGTTTACCATATGGTGCTCGCAGACGGGTCTTAGCCCCCTTGCGATACCTCTGGAATCATTACTGGAGTATCTCCTTCATTTATCCAATGCAGGACTTAAGACTAACTCAGTAAGAGTCCATTTGAGTGCTATTGCAGCTTCTTTCAAGACTTTAAATGGACAACCTATTTCCTCCCATCCTCTTATAGCAAGATTTATGAGAGGCCTTCTTCTAACTAAGCCTCCCATTAGGCCACCACCGGTGGCATGGGACTTAAACTTAGTTCTTGGCCGGCTCATGAAGCCACCTTTCGAACCCTTAGCTACTACCTCGTTGAAATTCCTTTCTTGGAAAGTTATCTTTCTCATTGCAATCACATCAACACGTCGCATCAGTGAGTTGCAGGCAGTAGTGGCTGATCCTCCTTATACAAGGTTCCATCATGACAAGGTAGTCCTTAGGACTCATCCACATTTTATGCCAAAGGTGGTCTTGCCTTTTCATTTGAACCAAGCAGTCTACCTGCCTGTGTTTTTTTCCAAGGCCTCATGCATCAAATGCAGAAAGGAATCTTCATACTTTGGACTATAAAAGAGCTTTAGCTTTTTACTTACAAAGAACACAGCAACACAGAAAGTCCTCTCAACTCTTTGTTGCTTTTGATCCTTCTCATCTGGGACTTCCAGTCTCCAAGAGAACACTGTCCAACTGGATTGCACAGTGTATTTCCTTTGCCTATCAGAGTAAGAATCTTCCTCTGGAGGGCCATGTCACAGCTCACAATGTGAGAGCCATGGCAGCTTCAATGGCTCATCTGCACTCTGTGTCTATCGACGACATCTGTCGAGCAGCCACTTGGGCCTCGGTTCATACCTTCACAGCCCATTACTGCTTGGACAAGGACTTCCGCCGGGATGCCTTGTTTGGTCAGGTTGTTCTCCAACGCCTGTTCCATACCTAATCAACTCCTACCCACCATCCCTGGTAGGATGCCGGAGATCCATGGGGGGAAGTGGAGCCCTTTCACAGGGACACACAACTTCTGGCGTTCTCTCCCTGGCATCTAAAGCTAGGAAGTCCCCATATGTGAAGACTACATTCCTGCTTGTTCCTGAAGATAGCATAGTTCCTGATCGTGTCCCAGTCTAGTCCCGAAACCTCTGGGTTTCCCCATCTTATCCGGCAACTTGGAGACTGAGAAACTCCTCTTTTTGTGACATCATCAGTATATCTCTCTGGTGCCCGCCTCATGCCATCAGTTACCTCAGTCTCCAAGCAGCTGGATAGATGGGAGCCCGGGAGTCTTGGGCTCACTTGAGAAACAATTGAGGATCTAGGACAGTTTTAAATTTCCTTTTTGAGTTATTATCAGTTTTGCTGTTCTTTATTAGGCTCTGTGACTTTAGTGAAAATCATTTTTATTCATTTTCAAACAAACCAAACAAATTGTACAGACAAAAGCATCAGTCCTTCAACAAGCCAAACAATGAATACCAATCAACCATATGGCCCCCAAAATACAAGATATCGTCACTGCCCCCCCCTCCCGTCCCCCCCTTCCTCCCCCCCCCCCCCCCCACCCAGCAACAGCACTCAGAACCAGACATAGGCAGAGAACAGCCTAGGGAAGAAGACTAAACAACACCATCCCCAAGCTTAAGTCACGGTTCCCCAGTAGGTAATCAAAGAAAACGAGAAAAAAAAAATATAAGTAACACAAAGGAAAGTTAAAGTAGAGGAAAGGGAAGTAAGCGAGTCCCCACCCCGTTGTCGCACCCCCCAGTCCAGCCCTTCCCCCCCCCCATCCACTCATCCAGAACAGGCTCCCAGGTCCCAGGCGAGATGATGACTCTGCATCCCACCCAGCACCGTATCAGCGAACCCGCAAACCTAAACATCCAAACCCCCCCCCACCATCACCTTCCCCCATTCCCCCCACCCCCTCCCAATATCCAGCAACCTGAATCACTGCCACTACCCATCCGGAACACCTCAGCCACCCCTCCCATCTAATATCCTAGTCCGAACTCTAGACGGGAGATTCCGCAGGTGAGGGCTCCAGCCCACCAGAAAGGCCTCCCACCGTTTAGGGCAGGGGTCTCAAACTCAAATTGCTTTGAGGGCCAAATGAGGACTTGTAGAGTAACCCGGGGGCCGCACAAGACGCAGGCCTCATTTGCATAAGGGCATCATTTGCATAAATATTTGCATAATGTTACCATACACTAACTTTTAGTAAACATGCCTCTTAATGAGTGTATGGATAAAGAAAGACTAAAGATTTCTACATTACTATAAACCAGTGCCAACCGCCAGGCACATTAGGAACTACTAGAAACACTGCTCATTTAGAACCCATAGCAAACCTGCCGTGTCCTAACAGCACTACCAGGACTCACAAAGCACCATACCCTAACTATCAAAAGGCAACACTGCAAATATTAAATCAACACATTTCAGAGAATAACAATACATGACCTACTCGGGAAAGAGAACAAGTGGCAATGTCAAATAGGAATTACATAAACAGAATACCTCAGCTCAGTTACACATGCAGAACATACACCATCACCAAACAAGGAATCACAATTTAGAAACAGGAAGACAATTAAACTGGGAACCCCAAAAGCCAAACTTAGAATGTACAACACTGTAGAAATAAAACTATACATTGATTTCCTCTTGTATTAAATAAAGTGCAGACGTTAAAGATGCACATTTCCAAGAGCTGACATATTTCAGTTAATAAATTCAAAATAAAGAGATATTTTTCTACCTTTTGTGCATTTTTTTTTCAGTTGCAATTGTTCCATTCACTTTCTTCTGGTTTCTTTGTGTCTTCTGCTAACTCTCCATCGTCTGCTGTCCATTTGTCCTTTCTTCTTTCCTAGTTTTTTTCCATTCTCTCTACATCTGCTTTAACATACTAATCATTCTCCTTTTGCTCTTTCCTCATTCCTATTTCATCCACTCAAATTTTACCCCTCCATCCTCAATCCCCACTTACTCTCCCAATACCCGGCCAATTGTAGATTTTTCTTCCCTCCCACACAAAATATATTTCCCCTCTCCATTTCACTCTCCCAGCCCCATCCCATTCTAATCGTCCCCCAACATCAACTCCCTTCTAGCTCCTGCCCCACCCAGCATCCGCTCCCTTCTAGTCCCCGCATCATCAGCCCATTTCCAGTCCTAGCTCCCTCCCCTCACAGCCCATTTCCTTTCCAAGCCCCCCTCCCCATCAGCCCATTTCCATTCCAAGCCCCCTTCCACTCAGCCCATTACCATTCCAAGACCCTGTCCCCATCAGCTATTTGCAGTTCAAGCTCCCCCTTCTACTCGGCCCATTTCCAGTCATAGCACCCCCCCCCAGTCCATTACCAGTTCTAGCCCCCCCCCTAGCCCATTATCGGTCCTAAGCCCCCCAACAGCCCACTTCCAGGCCTAACCCTTCCATCGCCCTATCTTCATTCTTAGCCCCCCCATAACCCCATTTCAGTCTTAGCCCCCCAATCAGACCACCTCCAGTCCTAACCCCCATCTGTCCATTACCAGTCCTAACCCCCATCACCCCATTTTCAGTACTACCCCCCCCAGCCACACATCAAGTCCTGCTCCCCCCCCCCCACATCAAGTCCTGCTCCCCCCCCCCACATCAAGTCCTGCTCCCCCCATCAAGTCCTACTCCCTCCCTCCCTCCCCCCCCCCCCGGGAAAATTAAACTTTAAAAAAAACCCAGCTTCTGCTGCTGCTGCTGCTGCTGCCGCCGCTGCCGTGGCCGGAAATAGCAGCAATATCGCAAGTCCCACGGGCTCCGTTCCCCCCCCCCCTTCCTTCCTTCCTTCCTTCCTGCTTGCCTGCCAGTTCTCCGCTTCGGCTTTGGCTTTCAGAGCCGCGAAGGGAGAGCTTCTCCCTCGTGACTCTGTTCAGCCCACTGGGGCAGATGGGAAATTTCCCATCTGCCCCAGCGGGCTGAACAGAGTCGCGAGGGAGAAGCTCTCCCTTCGCGGCTCTGAAAGGCGAAGCCGAAGCGGAGAACTGGCAGGCAAGCAGGAAGGAAGGGGGGGGGGAGCGGAGCCCGCGGGACTTGCGATATTGCTGCTATTGCCGGCCACGGCAGCGGCGGCAGCAGCAGCAGAAGCCGGGGTGTTTTTTTTTCCCCCTATGCATCGCGGGCCGCACAAAGGTCTCTCGCGGGCCGCATGTTTGAGACCCCTGGTTTAGGGTGATGGCGCGCGTAAAGCCGCTCCATCCACAACAAACTATGCAGACGTGTCCTCCACTGTCCATACAACGGACCCCGGGGATCCAACCAGCTCTGCAGGATGGCCATACGAGCAATTCCAAGCACCCGGCGCACCCAAGCCCACTCAATCTGACCCAGATCAGCCTCACCCTCCCCGATCCAGATATCCAACACCAAATTCAGGGGTTGCAATACCAACGACGTACCCAAACAATGGTCTAAATACCCAACCACTTTACCCCAAAAAAGCTTCACCAGGGGACAATGCCAGAACATATGTCCAAGTGTTGCATCCGCACCCCCACATCGCGGGCAGCCACTCATGGAGGCCACCCCCGCCCGCCAAGCCCTGTTGGGTGCAAAATACAAGCGATGAAGCAACCGGTACTGCATATCACGGTGATCGACCGAGACATACACCTGAGGAATCTGCGCCAGGGCTTGCACTACCCCTTCACTTGCCACAGACTCGCCCAGATCGCGGGTCCATGCCGCCGCTAAAGCCTCCTCCGTCCCAGAGGTCTCATAGGCTCTGTAACTTTAAAGCTTGTGGCACAAGTTTTCTTTCAGCCCTCCTCCCTCCCCCTTCTCTGCCTGATTTTAGTACGGAGCCTGCCTCAGAAGGTTTGCCTGTATCGGCAGCGCTGCGGTTCAGACGGGCACCTTTAGTATTTTCAGATCGTGAGGGGAGTTTAGCCGGCGCCATGCGGAGAGCCTTGCCTGCTAGTGCGCCTGACATATTTCCCGCCGCAGCACCCCTGCCTCAAGAGGTTTGTGGTCGCGGGCGGAGAATCAACTACCTTCAGGCCAAGGGCGACTGAACAGGCGGCGGATGCCGTCGCACGAGCAGCTTCTTTTAGTTGAGTGCGCTGATTCTCAAGGTAAGCACTTTGGGTGTTCGTCTGCTTGCCCTGGTGCAGCGCGATTTTTTTTGGCGCGCTTTAGCTGCTAGGCCTAGCCGCGTGGCGGCGGCATGGTCTCTCAGCCAGATCAGCAGCGCAGTTATTGGAGCCCGGAATTCCTTTTACGGGAGCGCGTCTCCTTGGAAAAAAAAAAAAAAGAAGGGGGAGCTTTTTGCTCCATAGGGGCAGCAGATGTCTTGCCTGCCGGGCCCGTTAGAATAATCTGAGGGGACTCCACCGGGCTGTCATCGGTTTTTGATTTTCAACAGTCAGGCTTCTGGTCCCGGGGGGGGTGCCTACACCGGGGCTATTTCTAGGAAAAAGGGCTTAATTGATTATTCATAATGCCTTCCAAGCCCCTCTGTGTTGTGTGTGGGGCCAGGAAAGTTTCTAATACTGGGGTCTGTAAGGCCTGTGTGGGGGAGGCTGGGGAATCAGAGCAGCCTTCCACTCATGCAGACAGGACTGCGGGGACTGTGCCTGAGACCTCGGCTGCTTCTTTACCAGGGGTGGAGCAAGAAGAGCCTGTGGCAGGTCCGTCTCATGGTCCTAGCGGTCCCTCATCTCAGGTGGCTTTCCCCAAGGAGCTGTCTGCCATTTTTTCGCAGCAGTTTGTGGCCCTACTGCAGCAGTCCGTGTTTAGCAATGTGATACCTCAGAATCTAGCAGCGGGGTCCGAGGGGGAAAGAAAGCGCTCGGCGTCCCCACGACTCCAGTCTTACCCGTCTCGCAGCAAGAAGCCCCGGGGCGAAAGGGACTTGGCTGATCTTACAGGGGTTTTGGATGACCCATTGTCAGACGAGGAGAGCCCCAGTGTGGCTTTGGAAGAGGAATTAGAAGAGGGTGAGATCTCGGAGCATGAAGATCAGGCCAGGGTGGTGAGAGTCTTCAGGAAAGAGGAGCTTCCAGCTCTCATTGCCGAGTCTCTTAAGGTGCTCAACATGCCGGTGCCAGGGGCAGCGAAGGAGGAAACGCTGGAGGATCCTTTGCTGCAAGTGTTCAGACGGACTCAGAGAGCGTTCCCGGTCCATAGGGTATTTAGAGAGATGATTCAGGAAGAGTGGAACGTCCCGGAGGGCCCGTTGAAAGGTTCTCGGGTTATGAGCAGGTTGTACCCGTTGTTGGATCAGGACAAAGAGGTCTTTAAGTCGCCCAAAGTGGATGCGGCGTTGTCGGCTGTGACCAAGAAGACAACCATACCTGTTGAGGGTAGTGCTGCCCTCAAGGATGTTCAGGACAGGAAATTGGACGTGCTGTTGCGGCAGGTTTTTGACATCAATGCCATCTCCCTACAGGCGGCTATTTGTGGAGCTTGGGTGGCTAGAGCTTGTCTCCGTTGGGCTCAGCAGGTACAAGAGGGGCAACCGAGTCCTCTGGCGGAAGACGCTTCGCGGCTAGAATCGGGGGCAGCCTATCTAGCAGACGTTCAATATGACCTTATGAGAGGGCTATCCAAAAGTATGGCGTCGGCTGTGGCAGCCCGGCGGTACTTGTGGCTGCGCAATTGGGCAGCGGATAGCTCCTCTAAGGCTAGATTAAGTAGGCTGCCGTTTAAGGGCCGTCTACTGTTCGGTGAGGATTTAGAGAAGCTCATTAAAGATCTCGGAGAGTCTAAAGGCGGGAGATTACCGGAGGACAAGCCCAAGTTGTCTCGGTGGGCCCCGGGTGGTCGGGGACAGTTTCGGGATTTCCGCCGGTTTCGTTCCCAATGTCTCGCGTCAGGCCACAGGGGGCGTTTTCCCTATAGAAACCAGGGGTTTTGAGGATTCAGGGGCGCAGGAAGGGGTTTTGGATACGCTTCCTCATCTTCCTCCCTTAATTTCAAGAAATCACAATGAGATAAGGAGGGCCCAATCGTCCCTTGTTCCCGTGGGGGGACGCTTGCGAGAGTTTTTTCCTGCCTGGGCCCAAATTACCTCAGATCAATGGGTGCTAGAAGTCATTCGGGAGGGTTACGCCCTGGAGTTCTTGCATCCAGTACGAGAGGCTTTTGTGCAGTCTCCCGGAAAGTCCGTCGCAAAGTGTGCGGCCCTACGGGAGACGGTTCAAAGGTTGTTAGACCTCAGGGCGATAGTCCCCGTTCCCCCAGACCAGTACGGCTGCGGTCGGTACTCCATCTATTTCATTGTTCCAAAGAAAGACGGGGGAGTTCGGCCCATTCTAGATCTCAAAGGAGTCAATCGGTGCCTACGAGTGTTGCATTTTCATATGGAAACGCTGCGCTCCGTCATAGTAGCGGTGTGGCAAGGGGAGTACCTCACCTCTCTGGACTTGTTGGAGGCGTATCTGCATATTCCGGTCAGGCCGGATCATCACCAGTTCCTCAGGTTCGCGGTACCCTTCGGTCATTATCAGTTCCAAATGTTGCTTTTCGGACTAGCCACTGCCCCAAGGGTCTTCATCAAAGTGATGGTGGTGGTGGCTGCGGTGCTGCGCAAGGAGGGCATTCTCGTTCATCCTTATCTGGACGACTGGCTGATCTGAGCCAAGTCACAAGACGAAAGCGAGAGGGTCACGGCCCGAGTGGTGAGGTTCTTGGAAGGCTTTGGGTGGATAGTCAATATGACAAAAAGTCGCCTTCAACCCTCTCAGAATTTGGAGTACCTGGGAGCGCGCTTCGACACCAGCATTGGAAGTGTGTTCCTCACGGAGCAACGTGCACAGGGTTTGTGACGTATGGTAGAGAGATTTCTAAGGCTCAAGGCACCCTCGGCGTGGCATTACCTGCAGTTGTTGGGCACCATGGCGGCGTCGATAGAGACGGTGTCGTGGGCGAGAGCTCACATGAGGCCCTTACAAAGGGCGTTGCTTCACCACTGGTCGCATCAATTGCATCCTCTGACCCGGAAACTAGTCTGCCCAGAGGAGATACGTCAGGCTCTGCTCTGGTGGTTGGTCCCAGACTCTCTGGAGCGAGGAAAGGCCTTGGAGGCACCTGAGTGGGTAGCAGTGATGACAGACGCCAGCTTGTTGGGCTGGGGGGCTCATTGTCAAGGCAACTTTGCGCAGGGCACTTGGAATTCGCAGGAGAAGCAGTGGACGATCAATCGCCTGGAATTAAGAGCGGTACTCCTAGCTCTGCGGGAGTTTCAGACGATCCTGGCAGGGAAGGCGGTGAGAGTGCTGTCGGACAACGCGATAGCGATTGCTTTTGTCAACAAACAGGGGGGCACCAGCAGCGTGTCCCTCGAAGCCGAAGCCGAAGTCCTGTGCAGCTGGACGGAAGCAAATCTCTTAGATCTGTCGGCGGCGCATGTGGCAGGAGTAGACAATGTGGAGGCCGACTTCCTCAGCAGGGTGCGAGTAGATCCAGGGGAATGGGTCTTGCATCCCGAGGTGTTCGCAATGCTTGCCCGCCGGTGGGGGACGCCAGTCATGGACCTCATGGCGACTCTTGCCTCAGCAAAGTGCAGCCGCTTCTTCAGCAGGCACAGGGAGCGGATGGCCGAAGGCTTGGACGCTCTTCTTCAGCCTTGGCCGGAGGGGCAGCTGCTTTATGTCTTTCCTCTGTGGGTCCTGATAGGAAGGGTCCTACAGCGGGTAGAGAAGTTCAAAGGTCACGTGATCCTGATAGCGCCGGACTGGCCGCATCGTCCCTGGTACGGAGACCTGGTGAGGTTACTGGTGGCAAAGCCCTGGCGTCTCCCCTGTCGGGTGGACTTACTGGCCCAAAGTCCCCTGTTCATGCCTCACGTGGATCGATTCTCGCTTACGGCCTGGCTCTTGAGAGGGCGAGGCTGAGTACTCGCGGATACTTGTCGGTGGTCATCTCTACCTTGTTAAAGTCCAGGCGGCGTTCTACTTCCCTAGCGTATGTGAGGGTCTGGAGGATTTTTGAGGCGTGGTGCGCAGATAGGAAGTGTGAGGCCCTGAGGGCTTCTCTCCCACAAATTCTGGAGTTCTTGCAGGATGGCTTCGACAAGGGCCTTGCGGCGGCGTCCTTACGGGTTCAGGTAGCCGCTCTGTCTTGTTACAGGGGCAGGTTGGCTGGTCAGTCGCTTGGCGAACAGTGGGATATAAGGAGATTCCTGAGGGCGGTGTTGCTTGCTAGGCCTCCGTCTCGGCTAGTTTTTCCCAAATGGCATCTTCCCTTGGTGTTGGAGGCGTTGGAGCGGGAGCCGTTTGAGCCTTTGGCACGTGCCTCGCTCAAGGACCTTACGTTGAAAGTGGTATTCATGGTGGCGGTCTGCTCGGCTAGACGGGTGTCTGAGCTGCAAGCTCTCTCCTGTTGGGAGCCCTTCCTGTCTTTCTTGGCTTCTAAGGTCGTCTTGAGACCGGTGCCGGCTTTTCTTCCGAAGGTGCTATCTGCTTTTCATATCAATCAAGAAATTTCTTTGCCGGTTTTTGCCGGGGGCGCGGATTCCCCGTCGTCGAGAAAGTTGCATCTCTTGGATGTCCGTCAGGCGTTGAAGTATCTCAAGCGGACTGCGGGTTTTTGGAAGTCCGACAGGCTATTTGTTCTCTTCGCGGGGCGAAGGAAGGGGGAAGCAGCCTCCAGGGCTTCCATTGCGCGCTGGATCAAGGAAGCCATTGCGTCGGCTTATGTGTTGGGTGGTAAGGTAGTGCCGGAAGGGTTGAGGGCACATTCCACGAGAGCACAGGCAACCTCTTGGGCAGAAGTGAGGATGGTGTCGCCGGTGGAGATTTGTAGAGCGGCGACTTGGTCATTCTTGAACTCCTTCGTGAAGCACTATCGGCTGGATGTGCAAAGGGCGGAGGAGACCTCGTTTGGTTCAGCAGTCCTGCAAGCTGGTTTGCCGGGACCCTCCCGTGTGTAACAATTTCTACACTGCTCTGGTAAGGACCCAGAGGTTTCGGGACTAGACTGGGACACGATCAGGAAGATGAAATTAGATTTACCTGCTAATTGTTGTTCCTGGAGTGGAACCAGTCTAGTCCCGTATCCCTCCCAGCGTCCCGTGGCAAACATGGGTCTGGACTAGGTCCGTGCTGCACAGGTAAGAGACTTTTATTTTGGGGTTTTTCGCATGAAAAACAAAACAAAACAAAAAGAGGAAGTAAACGGATCTTAAAGGGGAGCGGTGTATAAAGCTATTAGCAAAGGCTACTCGTTTCAGCTGTCTGTGTTAGCTAGCCTCTTGTCGGTTGACCGAGGACCGGGCCTGTTCAAGTTTTCTAGTCACAGTAGGTTGTTTTCTTGCCCTTTGGCACAGTTCATGTACTACAGTAGTTCTGTTCTATTTAGTCTGATTGGATAGATACTTATTTGTTTCTCTGGTGAGTCTGCTTTGTCAATAGGTTACTGATGGCATGAGGCGGGCACCGGAGAGATATACTGATGATGTCACAAAAAGAGGAGTTTCTCAGTCTCCAAGCTGCTGGATAAGATGGGGAACCCAGAGGTTTCGGGACTAGACTGGTTCCACTCCAGGAACAACAATTAGCAGGTAAGTCTAATTTCATCTTACTCACCTGTAACAGGTGATCTCCGGAACAGCAGGAATTTAGTCTTCACAACCCACCCACCTCCCCTAGGAGTTGTATCTCTCTTTTCTTTTCTTTCCCTCTCTCTCTCTTTGTCTCAGCTTTAAAACTCAACTGGAGAGAGGCAGTTGGGAAAGACGGGAAGGCAGCACGCAGGTGCTGTGGGATGCTCCCAAAAGCTTTCTAATTGGACGCTGGGGAGCGTTCCCGCGCGGACTCCGTCGGTGCCGACAATACCCATATGTGAAGACTAAATTCCTGCTGTTCCCGGAGATCACCTGTTACAGGTGAGTAACTATGCTTTCCTGCTTGTTCCTGGAGATAGCGTAGTTACTCACCTTTAACAGGTGATCTCTGGGAACAGCAGGAATCAGCCTTCACAACTTGCCCTCCTCCCCTAGGAGTTATAGGGTTGATTTATTTTTTCTCTTCCTCTCAGCTACAAACTCAACTGAGGAGAGGAGTTGGGAAGGCGGGAAAGCAGACACACAGGCACAATGGAGTGCTCCCAAAGGCTTTCCTGTTGGGCACTGGGGAGCGTTCCCGCACGGGCTCCATTGGTGCTTACATCGCCTAATGTGAAGACTGATTCCTGCTGTTCCCGGAGATAACCTGTTACAGGTGAGTAACTACACTTTTCTACCCCTGCTGTCCCCATTGCTGGAACTGGGGACGGGAGGCTGCCAAACAGGTGGGAGTCAGGAACATAACTCTAAAATCAGAGACAATCCCCAAAGTGCAGGGACATTTGGTAACTTTAGCCGATTAGAGTGAGTTGAAAGATTTGCTTCATTCTTTCTGCCTTCTGGAAATTCGGGAGTGGGAAGAGGTATTCTACCCCACCCTCTCCAGTCCTGTGTTCTCATGTTCACTCAATTCTACACTCTCCTTTTTCAACTGTGAGAGGAGCAGGAGGTATTCCACTGAGCCTGTCCAAAGTGTCAGAGCTTGCATCTTTAAAATGCATTTTCTGCTGCTGCTGCTGCTGCTCCAGGATGGGCCATTGAAGGAGACAGTGGTGCTAGCCCAGATTGAGGCATGGCATCAACATTAACACTCTGGCACCTATCAGAAGTTGGAATCGGAGGCCATTGCCTACATTACTTATGCCTAAATCTGGGCCTGACATAAGTAATGTAGGCAATGGCCCCCTTCTCCTACCCCAGTCTGACTTCTTGGTGCTTCCAGTTCAACTTTTTTTCTCTCTGTCTTCTTTATACATGACAAAAGTGAGGTATTTTACTAGTGTGCAATTTCTCTGTAGGATCTATAGCAGTAGAAAGTTTTCTGGGGGTTTTTCCCAGTAGGGGTATATTGATGTTCTAGGGCCTGCTGTAGTACTTGCAATGCTCTCTTATTTCTAAGGTAAGGTTTGAGTCCTGAGTGTTAATGCTATTTTAGTATGGCAATCTTGCTATAGAAGTAGATTCTGAGTGACGTTTTGCAGGATTTTCAGTTATTGAAAGATAATTTTGTGAGTTTGTGTATGTGAGAGAATGGAATGTTGAAGGTTCTCCTAGGTCACCTAACACTCTTGTGTACTAACCATCTATGTACTATCACATTGACATTTCCATTCTCATTTGTATAATTACTTCAATTGTCTCCTTCTCTGTGATTTGGAGGTTAATTTAGAAAGTGTTGTATGCAAAATTTGCACCACCAGTTATGCTTCTGCTGGATCTGGGTAAATTGAAACTTATGTGCAGACCATATGCATAGAGCTTTACACGTATTTCACAGGTAGTTTTATAAAAAACTATTTCTGCGCATAAAGCACTGCTTTACCTGCAGAACTGCTTTTGAAAATTATCCTCTGTATATCTAAAGACGGTTTATTATCTCCTTTAATAAATTGAGCAATTTTCTTTTACATTTGATCCTTTGTTCTTCTAACTGCACTTCCTTCCTCTATTTATTTTCTTGATAGTTAAGCCTTTCTTCTTTTGCCTGTTATTTTTTAATGCTAACCTCTTTGTTCTTAACATTTCTGCAACCTCTTTAGAGAACCAGATCGGTCTCTTTCTTCTTTTCTGAATCTTCCTCACACTAAGATTTGTGACCTTTTCAGTGTTCCCTTTTATTGCTGACCAGAGTTCCTCTGTACCCTCCAGCTCAACAATTCCCAACGGGACCTCCTGAACATTATCACTCATCATTTTGCAGTCAGACCTACTGAAGTCCTAGATAATAATTTTAATAAAGACATTTCTTCATGGACAAGTTGTCACACACTGGTAATGTTATCCGATGGTGCCATGAATGGAAGTGCTCTCCTAGAGCTCAGAAAGGCCAGAAAATCTTTCTGAGCATGTGCCAGGTGGTCCCTACCCCATTGCCCACCCACTTTCGCTCTAGTTTAATTTCTTCTGCCTTGCCACAAGGACAGAATCTTCCGCTCTCCTTATCTACCATCAATCACAAAATCCAGACAGGCCCATCCAACATCAAGGAAAAGAAGGATAAAGGTCCCCAATGCTAAATAGAAACAGACCATGGTTTCCAAACCGGGCTTCAAAAAATGCCCCAGATGTAGCAAGAAGATGAACAGCACCGATGCCCACAACCACTATGTCCAGTGCCTAGGCCCTGCACACCAGGTGGTAGACTATCCTAACTGCACCTGAATGTTCCCTGGACCTGACGCTTCCAGATTACCTCTCCTCCTTGGAAAAATCCTCCACCTGGAGCAAGACTTCCACAGTTTCCAGCCAGGCCCACCCTACCAGGACTGTGCCAGTCTCCTCAGGACAAGGCTTTCAGGATTCAGGACCTCACCCGTCGCACAAATGTCTCTATCACGGCCCAGGATGTGCCCACTAATGACCGTCACCCTCAGCGTGATTCTCAATCTGGCTCCAACTCCAGCAGCCTGCTCCCTCAAGACCTGGGACCCGATTCTTTCCGGTTCAGCCTTGGATACTCTGGCTCTGCCCCCTGCCAGATTCAGGCCAGTTCAAATGGCACGGTACAGCAAAAAGGGAAGGTTCCGCTAACCTCGCAGCTCATTAGCCACCACGGTGCTGCCTCTATACCAGTCTCAGAAGGCCCCCATAGCAATGAGGAACACCCTTTGCAAAGAGAAACCCACACTCATAAAAACTTAAGATATACCATATGGGTCAGACCAAGGATCCATCAAGCCCAGTATCCTGTTTCCAACAGTGACCAATCCAGGTCACAAATACCTGTCAAGTTCCCAAAAGGTATTCAAATTCCATGCTGCTTGTCCCAAGGATAAGCAATAGATTTCCCCTGTCCACTTTAATAATAGCTATAGACTTTTTCTTCAGGGACTCATCCAAGCCTCTTTTAAATCCAGCTACATTAACAACTTTTACTACATCCTCTGGTAACAAATTCAAGAGTTTGATTACCCATTGAATGAAAAAATGCGCTACATTGTAGCTTCATTGCATGTCCCCTAGTCTTTCTACTTTTTGATAGAGTAAACAACTGAGCTACGTTTACCCATTCCACTCCATTCACTATTTTATAGACTTTTATCATATCTCCACTCAGCTGTCTCTTTTCCAAGTCGAACAGCCCTAACCTTTTAAGCTTTTCCTCATAGAAACAGAGAAATATGATGACAGAAAAAGACCACATGGCCTATCTAGTCTGTCCTTCCATAAACAGTCCCCTTTTTACCATAGAAACATAGAAATATGACGACAGAAAAAACCACATGGCCTATCTAGTCTGTCCTTCCATAACAACTACAACAGTCCCCTTTGTACCATAGAAACATGACGACAAAAAATCACAGGGATATTCTTCCATCCGCTTTACCATTTTGATTGCACTTCTCAGTACCTTTTCCAATTATGCTATATCATTTTTGAGATATGGCGACCAGAATTTCACACAGTATTCAAGGTGCAGCCGCACCATGGAGCAATACAGAAACATTATATAATCTTCAGCTTTCTCTCCATTTATTTAACAATCATTTATATACCGCATCTTCCAGAGATCAGTTGCAGTTCACAATAAACAACAAAGCAGAGTTTGTTTTACATGTAACATCTTATAACCACAAGCATTCTATGGCACTGGGGATCGTTACAACCACAAGCATTCTATGGCACTGGGGATCGTTTTTCTGCCCCCTACCAGATCTGGGCCAGTTCATTTGACACGGTACCGCAAAAAGGGACAGCTCCACCAACCTTGCAGCTCATTGCCAACGCAGTGCTGGGGAAATCCCCTTTACGCCAACAGTGCCAAGCAGCAGAACAGTCACAGACAAATAGTATCAGCAGGAAAGACAGCATCTCCACCAGACAACACCACAACGGCCAGAGATGCTGATCGAAAAGCCACCACCGACATGATCACAGCATCAGTAGGAAGAAACAGAATAACAATGACTCCTCCCTACCCCCCCCCCCAAAACGCAGGAGACCTCCCACTTCTACCCAAGAAAAGAAAGCCCCACCACTGCCAACTCTAGAGCCTTTCACAACTACTGCAACCATAATGCCCAGCATGTTCATGGATCTGTTTGCATAATTTATGGTACAGCACCTGGCAGCACGAGTGCATGGGACAACAGTGACCCAATCCAGTGAACCAAAGAAGACCATGTCCCTGAACCTCACACCACAACCACCGCCGAGGCCTTCCAGAGTAGAACACTCTCCATCGCTCATATGCTGCTCTCAGCAGATCTTCTCACCAAAACCAATGTTAGGGGACAGTGATGAAGAGGAGGCGGCAGCCCAAAGCCCCTCCTGGAAATTGGATTACTCCACAGTATCTTCCAACCTTGAGTTCTGGAGTCCTCGGGCATCCTGTCAGACCCATCTCCACCTCTGCAACAGCTGTTCTGACCCCCCAGAGGACCTTACCTACCCCAAGCTTCTCCAGAATTGAAACATGACTACTATGGCTTTTTTCTTTCTCCTCTCTTGTTATTTTAAGTTTCCCGGTTAGGTAGGTCATTTTTTCTAATCTCAATTCATATTCAACTATGGCCTCTGTGGCAGGGTAAGGAACATAAAGCACACTACTAATCCCAGAATTTTTTAGGATAGGAATAGGAAGATCCCTGCCACTAATAATGCCTCAGGTGACTCTGAGAAAAGGGGAAGAAGTAAAACCAGGAGAGGGTGGATCTGGGAGGAGTTCTCCAGACCAGAGAATGCTGAGTTTATTTCTCTGGAGATCACTGGGACAGAAGTACTGGTGGGTGGAGAGTGACTGACAGAGGAAGAGCAGCTGGACATGGAACAAACTCCTGGAATATTCTCCACAAAGTAATGAGCCTATGGACTACTCCCTAATAAAGTGAGTTGTTTGTTGAACCGTTGAAAAGGAACTGTACATTTAAAGCGTGATTTGGGGATAAAGTTCAGAGACTGTTTAGAGATGTATTCTTAGATTGCTGCACTGCTATGCAGGAAATAACCCAATGACTGTTTCAGAACTTACCTAGTTGATTGCTGCCCTGCTGTGCCAAGAATAAACCCCAGAGGAGAGGGGGAGGGGCGCTGTTTCTTCTGGTGCAGGAACAGGGTAATGACTGGAGCTTGCTGGAGCTACCTAGAAGCTGTGGACTGGACCTAGAGGCAGCCAAGTCATTGCCAGCCTAAAAGAGGTAGGTATGTGAATGATCCAGTTCCTCATTGTCCTGATCAGGAACTGAGAGGGCTGCTGGCTGACAGCACAAAATGCAAGGACCTTTGTTTCTTTAAATGCTGACATTTAAAGGTGACATTCAATCTACTCTGCCTTTGACGCCTTCAACACTGTTGCCCGCATAGCAGGAACCGTCATCACTGAGAGGCACATGACATGGCTGAGGGCCTCCAGCCTGAGAGAAGACATCCACAAATGACTAACTGACACACCCTGCTTAGGCAAAATCCTCTTTGGTAACACAATCAAAGACACCATGAACATCATCAAAGATCCATGGCACAATGCTCCAAACTCTTGCCTCTTAAGGATTGGAATGCTCCTCCAACCATCGAAAATCTCAGAGATCTCAATTCTGGAAACCTCTTCCTCCTTCACGGCATTACAGCCTGTGCCAGAAATGGCAACCCTGGTACTAAACCGCAACTCTTACAATCAATCATTCCAGCAAAAAAAAAAAAAAGCCCAAGAGAATGTAAGCAACGCAACTGACCTCCTTTTCAAGCAAAGGAGCATCCTCCTTTTGATTACCTATGCCACAAGAATCTACATGTCAAGGACACCTGGAAATCAATCATGTGGGTCATAGAAATAATCAACAGAGAGTACCACATCAGATTCTCCTCCACCCTGCCCCATTGTGTGCCCAACCCCAATAGGACATCTGCACACCTGATAAACGATTCCTATACTACTTACAGAGATCAGTTCCTCCTGAGGGTGGGGACCATACAGCATGCCCCCCCAAGGAGATCAGCTAAGGGAGGAGTAGCCTAGTGGTTGGGGCAAGGTACTTCAGGCCGGAAGGTCGGGGGTTCAAATCCCACTAGAGGACAGCAACCTTGGGCCGGAAGGACTGGGGTTTCTAGTCCCACAGATGCTCCTTGTGGTCTTGGGCAAGCCACTTAACCCTCCATAGCCCATGTTCCCTGTAAGTATTAGTGTATGTGTCTCATATCCCTGCTTGTTAAATGTATCCCCCAATTGTGTTGTGACCGCTTTGATTGAAGGATAAGGCGGTATACAAAAACTGTCTAAATAAATAAAGGCTTCTATTCCCAATTCTTCCTGATTCCCAATAAAACGGGGAACCCCCACCCTATCCTGGATTTGCAGAGGCTCAACAGATTAAAATATGAAGAAAATTCTGCATGCATTTGCTGGCAATCATTATTCCTTTCCTGCAAACCAATAAATGGCAAACCTCATTGGATCTCCAAGATGCATACACTCACATACTGATACACCTAGCACACAGGAAATACATGTGGCTCTCCATCAAAGGTAGACATTATCAATACAGTGTCCTTTCCTTAGGTCTATCATTGGCTCCAAGAATCTTCACCAAGTGTGTGGCAGTGGCAGCTCCACACCTTCGCAAGGAGAGAATATATATGTTCCCTTATTTGGACTGGCTCATAGTGACCCCCTACCCAACATATCAGGATATCAAAACTATCATCCAACAAATTACCAAGCTCCTATAATCGCTAGGCTTCATCAACATACCAAGAAGTTGCACCTTCAAATTTTGCAACAGATGACCCTGGTAAAAGCAATCCCCCCTACTCAGAGGACAAACACCATTGCCTCATTGGCTCAACCCATCGCGGCCTCCAGAAGAGTCACTGCCAAGATCTTCCTTTGTCTATTGGACCACCTAGCTGCAGCCATACAGGCGGTCTCCCTGGCCAAGCTATAGATGTGACACTTTCAGTGGCACCTAGACAAACAATGAAACCAACACACACAACCACTATCCCAAAAAATTACCATCTACTCATCCTCCTGCAACACACTTGCCTGGTGGATGAACCAAGACAACCTCTCCCAGGGTAGATTATTCCATCAACTCCACCTGACTTATCACAACAGATATATCCAAACAATGCTGGGGCGCTCACCTCCTATGCTTGGGAACAAAGGGAACATGGTTACCCAATGAGAGGCAGCACCACATCAATCTCTTGGAACTCAGAGCAATAAGATGTACACTCAAAGCATTCATCCCCTGGCTCACAGAGTTCTTTGGGTCCAAATAGACAACCAAGAGGCCATGTTCTGTGTCAACATGCAAGGGCTCCTTCAAACTCTTTAGGGATGCCTACAAGATCTGGAGGTTTGCTACACTGATAGGTTGTCTACTGCAAGTATTCTATTTACCAAGTAAAAATAATTACCTAGCATACAGTCTCAGCCAATTAGACCCCTATGAGCAGTTCCTCAACCCCCACATTGCTTTATCGCTGTTCCAGTAGTGGGGTACGCGACAATGGACGTCTTTGTCAGTGAAGACAACACAAAATACCATACTTTCTCTATCCTCACACAGCCTAGCATCGGATGTTTCAACACCCAGTGGTGCCACTGCCTACCGTATGCATGCACACCCACTCCACTCCTATCCAAGACCATTCAGAAGATAATAGGTGACAGAGTGACCGTCATTTATTTATTTAGAGCACTTGATATACCACTTGAGAACCAAGGAGTATCAGTACAACAAGAAAGAGGGGGGAAAGTAGAAGAAAAAAACAGAGAGGGGAAATTACAATTCATATACAGGGAGGGAAACCGAGAGGCAAAAGGAAAGAGAGCAGGCAGTTCTCTGGAGGAGGGGCGTTAAGGAGCAGGGGATTGGCGAAAAGCTTGCAGAAACAACATGGTTTTGAGCTTCTTCTTAAAGCTGGGGAGGGAAGGTTCAGTGCAAAGTGAAAGGGGAAGGGAGTTCCAAAGGGAGGGACTGGCATCCTCATTGCCTCCCACTGACCAAGACAAATATGGTTCCTATACCTGCAACTGCTGTCCCAGTACCCACCCATCAGACTGCTGGAAACCCTGGATCTCATCACTCAGGGCAGCAGCCAGGCAATTTGAGGGAAAAATGCTGGGCCTAAAAATTTCAATTTGAGGGAAAAATGGAGTGGAATGCAGCACGGTGAACATCTGAAAATAAGTTTGCTGCTCTGTAGGCCCACTTCCTACGTGAGCCCCCCTGCATTGTGGGGGTTGCTTGGGCGGAATTTACGCCACTAGTTTGGTTTGATTGTTCTACTTTCACCCCTCTTTTGAGCTTATAGTATAAAAAAAGAAATCTTTGCATAATCATAACATTATGACAATTAAGTCAACTATACACTGAAGAACAAGGCCGTTCAGGCCCTTTAACAATCCATCAATAAAATTAAGATCCTTTTAACTCACAATGCAATAATCTCTCACAGTGTTCTGCCAAAACAGTCTTTTTTCACTCCACACATCCTCATCCTGCCACAGCTCACCTCTCAGTCTGTGGGGGGACACTCATGACACCACAGAATACCCCGCATCCCTCAGCTATAAAGTCACCAGTTTGTGGCTGGCTCATCCTGCATGTCCATGGAGAAAGTGAGGTTGGTTGCCTGTAATGGGGGGGTTCTTCATGGACCGCAGAATAAATCAGCTACACAAACCCACCGCCACCCCTATGGATGAACCTGCTACAGAAAGGGATAGAGAAAAAGAGCTACAGCTAGGGAACGTACTGGAGCAGAAGCAGGTGGACACTGGGGTAGGAACCACCTGGCACATGCTCAGAAAGTCTTTCTAGCCTGTCTGAGCTCTAGTTTAATTAATTTAAATTTTGATATACTTCTTTTAAGTCCAAAAGATGCGTCAAAGCAATATTTAGAAAATATGAAAGGGAATTACAATTATCCAATAAAGA
This sequence comes from Ichthyophis bannanicus, assembly GCA_033557465.1. Lineage (NCBI taxonomy): Eukaryota > Metazoa > Chordata > Amphibia > Gymnophiona > Ichthyophiidae > Ichthyophis > Ichthyophis bannanicus. The sequence continues at coordinate 207,459,703 of CM066043.1, read as the reverse complement.
TAAGAGATAAAGTAGGAAGAAAACAATATAAAGAATGACAGAGAGAGGATCTGAAAGAGGTAAGAGGCCATTAATGTAATGCTGAGTCTGGAGAAACCTCAAAGGTTAAAGTATGAAAATGAGTTTTTAGTGTGGTTTTGAACTTACTACAATTGGTTGCATTTTGAGATGTTGAAGAAGAGCATTCCAAATTGCAGGACCATAGCAGGAAAAGGGTGACATCAAGGAGACAATTATAGGTAGCAAGGAGCACAAGCTGATTGATTCTATTCTATTCAATTGAAGGGGGCGTGAAGAACTGAAGGGGATTATTAAGGTGAAAATATAAATTGGGATGTTTGTATGTATTATGCATTCTTAAAGGGGCAAGCATATTGAATAAGACTGTGTATCAGGGCTCCCCTCCACCTGGCCCCAGATAAGAGTCAGTACTCCCTTCCAAAGATACCCGATCCCCCCCAAATCCACTTTCAAAGGCCACTACCTTAAGACCCTCAACCCCCTGGATCTCAATTAAGAATCCCTCTCTCAAAGAACTCCTCTCCCCAAAGGCTTCCCTGGGCCTAACGTTAATTCTCCCTAGTGATCTAGGGGTCCTCGGCAGCAAAAGTTAGGTCATATTTTTCTGCGCCTTACTTTTGCCGCCGAGGGTGACCAGACAGCAGCTGAATTTCGCCACTGACTGGTTTTCCTCGAGTAATGCCCCCAAAACGTCCCGATACTTTGGGATGTGTAGTAGCGGTATCTGTGGATATTCTAAATATCCTGTTTAGGGTAATTTACATGGTTTAGAAGTCTGTAAACCATGTTAAGTGCCTTTGAATATCGGGCCCGTAGCCTTTTGTAAAACATGCAGGAATATGCTGACATGTGCAACAGAAACATCCATTTTACAAAAAACTGCACAAAAAGTGGCCTCACTCAGGATATTACACACGTAAGTATCAATTTTGTAACTTGCATGTGCAAATGCTAGCAAATATATATGTAAGTGCCAATTATATAAAACTACACATACAAGAGGAACCAATTAAGGAGCCAATTTTTGCCTTTTTAGATGTTTCTTTTTTTATGGCCAGAGGGGTAAACACAATTGTCTCCTCACTTATTCCTCAAAATCCCAGTTCCAAACAAGCTGGTCATTCACTCGACCTCCTTCTTACCTCTGCTTCCTTCCCTCCTTTTTTTACTCCCCCCTCCGCTACCGTTCTTCCATGGTCAGATCACTATTGTCTCTCCTTTTCTGTTCCTGTCCCTCCACCAGTCCCAACCTATATCTCAACTCCTAGCTCAGTACCATTGCCTACTCGAAAAATTTCCAAGGACACTCTTTCCCAGTTCCCTTCCCCTACCACTCTTTTCCCTGCAGATTTTGAATCCCTCTCCATTGACGTCCAGGCCCACCTCTGGCACTCCTCACTTTCCACAGCCCTCGACACCATTGCCCCCCTTTGCCCCCGTCCCCGTCCTCGCTGCCACACCAGCCACCCCTGGTTTCATTCTGGTCTTCTCCTGCACCGCAGGCATCTTCGCCGGGCAGAACGCCTCTGGCAGAAGTATCCCTCCCCCTCCACCCTGCTAGGTTTTCGTCAGTGTCATCGCTCTTATCGGTCCCTCCTCTCAACCACTAAACGTGATTACTACTCTAACCTTATCTCTACCTCTTCTAATTCCTCCCGTCAACTGTACTCCATTGTTCGCTCCCTCACCTCATCCCACTCTACCCCTTCTCCTTCTTCCTTTCCTGCATCCTCTTCCCCAGACCCTTCCTCCTTAGCCTCATTCTTTGTGGCTAAGGTTGATACCCTCCGTCATTCCTTCCCCTCATGTCCCCCACCCCTTTCCCCTCCTGCTGTGCTTTCCCCTCCCCCCCTCTATTCCCCATCCCGCTCCCTTCCTGTCTTATCCCACTCCTGGTCTTCCTTTGAGACAATAACCCCCAGTATCCTTGAAAAAACCTTTCTTTCCCTTCGCAAAACCACCTGTTCAGCTGATCCTATCCTCTCATCCTGGCTCCTAGAACCCTCTCTGGCTCTTTCCCCCTATCTCCTCTCCATGTTCAATTCTAGTTTATCCTCCGGTACATTTCCACCCAGCTGGAAGCACGCTGTCGTTCGTCCCATCTTAAAATCCCCGTCTTCTGATCCTTCCGCTCCTTCCAGCTGGCGCCCTATCTCCAACCTCTCCTTCCTTTCTAAATTTCTGGAAAAACTGGTCTTCATTCAACTTTCCTCTCACCTTGAAATTTCCCTCACCCTTCACCCCCGGCAATCTGGTTTTCGTCCCGGCTATAGCACTGAAACTGTCCTCCTCTCTCTTCTTAACGAACTTCACACTGCTCACGATCGTGGCTTATTCACCTTAGCTGTCTCCCTTGATCTTTCCGCAGCCTTTGACCTAGTGGATCACCGCACTCTCCTCACTCGTCTTCGGGAGGCGGGTCTTTCTGGTTTGGTACTTCGGTGGTTCCACTCTTTCCTCTCATGTCGCTCCTTCTCTGTAGTCACTGGTTCTTCCTCTTCTCCCCCCACTCCCCTCACATGTGGAGTTCCTCAGGGTTCAGTTCTCGCCCCCCTTCTCTTTAATATTTTTCTTGCCCCTCTTGCCCTCATAATTCAACAGTTTGGCATTTCTGCATATTACTACGCAGACGACATTTTTCTCCTACATCACACAAGTTCTCTTTCTCCTGACATTGCCCCTCTTAATCTGTGTCTTGCTGCTATTGCCTCATGGGTTTTCTTCTAACTTCCTTCACGCTAACCCCGCTAAATCCTTTGCCATATGGTTCACGTTTGGGAGCCCCTCCCCTGCCTGCGCCCCCACTTTCTCCTCCCAGTCCATTCCTCTTGTCTCCTCACTTCGGTACCTGGGTGTTATCCTTGACTCCTCTCTTTCCTTCACGGCCCACATCTCCTCCATTGTTCAACGTTCTTTTCTTTCCCTCAAGCAGCTCCGAGCCATTCGCCCCTTCCTCTCTTCTTCTGCTCTGGCAACCCTTCTCCTCTCCTTAGTGGTGTCTCGTCTAGATTATTGTAATGTCTCCCTGGCTGGTCTCCCCCAATCCCAATTGTCTCGTCTTCAACGTGTTCAAAATACAGCTATTCGATTACTAACCTACGCTTCCCGCTTCGACCATGTCACCCCCCTTCTTCTACACCACCACTGGTTACCTGTCACCTTTCGCATTCAATACAAAATTCTCATTCTTACACATAAAGCTGCTCGTACTGGCACCCCCTCCTACCTTGCTGACCAAATATCCTTCCGTACCTCTCATCGTCTGCTCCGCTCCATTCACACAAACCGGATGTCCCTTCCCTCCCCCTCCCAGGCCCATCTTGTTTCTACTCGCTCTTCCGCTTTCTACTTTCTGGCCCCTAGCCTTTGGAACTCGCTCCCCCCCTCGCTCCGTGCAGTAGAGTCATACCAGTCCTTCAAGTCCCAGCTTAAAACCCACCTTTTTAACCTAGCATTCGACCTCCCACTTGTGTCCTTCCCTTCCTCTTCTGTCCCGTGCTGATTTATTGTAATTTGTTAACTTGATTTGCTCTCTCTTAGCTAGTGTTTGATCTCCCTCTTGTGTCCTCCCCTTCCTTTCTGTTCCGTGTTGTTATATTGCAATTTGTTAATTCTGATTTGCTTTCTTTCTTTCCTTCTCCCCCTTTCTGTTTTAAATTGGCGTTCCTTTTCTTTTTCCTGCAGCCTTATTTTTTAAAAAACCTGAATAATGTTTTTATTGTGAACCGCTCAGATGCCTATGGCGTTGGGCGGTATATCAAGTTTTATTAAACATAAACATAAACAAGCAGTTAGCTCACACTTATGCGTGATTCAGAGGAGATGTAAATGCCGATGTGCAAATTTTTTGAAATATACATGTATTCCCCATGTAAAATGGGAAGTTCAATATATTATAAAAATCCGCTCACACCATGACCAGAACATGCTTCTGTGAAATCTTTGCGGGATGTGGGTATACACATGTAGGTAGCAGCATTTCTCCGCAGGCAAGCAGGGGGATTCAGGCACACTTCAATAGGACTTTATGAATGGAACTAGTGTGCTGGATCTCTCCCTCAGCATAGAAAAATCTTCTAATTTCTCTGTGCCTGTTTTCAGTATCCTTATAGCCTCTCCCCCACAGCAGTCTTCTTCGATCACAGCCAGAATTGGCCACGGCTCTTCCCCTTTCCTCAAAACACGCCTCGGTACCTTTAAAAATATTTAAAAATAAACTAAAGCAAATGCCTCACCACGGTTGCTTGGATGTCTCACTACCGCTTGAAATTGAACATGGCCAAAACTGAACTTCTTATTTTTCCCCCTAAAACCTCCTCTCCCCTTCCTTCTTTCTCATTCCCTGTGGATAACTCTACTCCTCCCTGTTTCCTCGGCTCGCAAACTTGGGGTTGTCTTTGACCCCTCTCTCTCCTTCTCTACACACACACATCTGATAGCTAAGACCTGTCGTTTCTCTATAACATCAACAAAATCTGCCCATTCCTTTCTGTACACACTACTAAGACACTTATCCATTCCTTAATCACCTCCCATTTTGACTATTGTAACCTACTCCTTGCTGGTCTCCCTCTGGATCATTTCTCCCCTTCAATCTGTTCAACATTCTGCTGCGCGGCTAATCTTCTGCCAGCCTCTTCATGCTCATATTACTCTTCTTCTTATTGGCTCCCTATCCATTTCCACATCCAGTTCAAACTTCTCCTGCTGACCTATAAGTGCATTCACTCTGCAGCTCCTTACCATTCCTCTCTTATCTCTCCCTACACCCCTCCTTGGGAACTCCACTCTTCAGGCAAATTGCTTCAATTTGTGCCCTTCTCTTCTATTGCTAACACCAGACTTTGTTCCTTTAACCTTGCTGCTCCTTAGGCCTGGAACAAACTACCTGAGTCTGTATGCCAGGCGCCTTTTTTGGCCCTTTTCAAATCCAGGCTGAAAACTCATCTCTTCGCTGCCGCTTTTGGATCTTGACTCACCTGATCTCCTTTATGTTTCCTTACCATTCCCCCCAGACATATCCCTGTCTACACCTACTGTGTTGTCTGTCTTGACTAGATTGTAAGCTCTGATGAGCAGGGACTGTCTCTTACATGTCTGTGCAGCGCTGCATACATCTTGTAGCGCTATACAAATGCTCAATAGTAGTATTAGTAGTGGTAGTGGCTGAAAGAGCATTTTTTTTTCAGGCAAAAGCCCTGTTCCTTTCAAGGCTGAACTACCGCTGTCTTCTGTTAATTCTCCCATTAACACTGCCAGCCAGGCCGGTCCATCCATTGAGCAAGAATGTTGTTGGCGCAGGGCCCCGCGCCAATAACATTCTGCACACTGCTCACCTCCTTTAGCGGCACCCGGCAGGCTCAGAACAGCTCGCTCATTATAGCCGCTGAAGTGAAGAGCATTGTTCCCTTCACTTCAGCAGCTGTATTGTAATGAAGATTGCAGGCACTCCGGAGGTCAAAGGACACTTCCTGTGTCCTGGCTCTCAGCGCGCCTGCGATCTTCATTACAATACAGCTGCCGAAGTGAAGGGAACAACGCTCTTCACTTCGGCAGCTGTAACGAGCTGTGCTGAGCCTGCCAGGAGCCGCTAAAGCCTGCCATGGGGCTCTTCGGACTTGGACTTGGGCTTGAAATGGGCTGAGTGGAGGGGTCTAACATTGGAAATGGGCTGGGGGGGGCTATAATTGGAAATGGGCTGAGTGGGGGGAGGCTAGAATTGGAAATGGGCTGAGGAGGGGGGCTAGGAATGGAAATGGGCTGAGTGGAGGGGTGGCTAGGACTGCAAATGAGCTGATGGGGAGGACTAGGACAGCAAATGGGCTTTTGGGGGATAGGATTGGCAATGGACTGATGTGGTTCTGGAATAGGATTGGAAATGTCCGATGGGGGGGCTACATTTAGAAATGGCTGATAGGGGCAGCTGGGACTGGAAATTAGTTATTTATTTATTTTATTTATTTATTTACATTCTCTTATATACCGCGCTATTCTGCATCAGTGCGGTTTACATTGAACAAACTGAAATTACATTGAACAGGGCATTATAACTTGGAGATAACTATTTTACAGGGAACATGGGTTATGGAGGGTTAAGTGGCTTGCCCAAGACCACAAGGAGCACCTATGGGACTAGAAACCCCAGTCCTTCCGGCCCAAGGTTGCTGTCCTCTAGTGGGATTTGAACCACCGACCTTCCGGCCTGAAGTACCTTGCCCCAACCACTAGGCCACTCCTCCACTCCACTAGTTGACTGGGGGGGGGGGCTAGGACTGGAAATGAGTTGATTGGGTGGGGGCTCAGACTGGAAATGAGCTGATGGGGGGGCTCGGACTGGAAATGGACTGAGTGTGGGGGAGCTTGGACTGGAAATGGGCTGAAGCTCCCCCACACTCGGCCCAATTTCCAGTCCAAGCTCCCCCCATCAGCTTACTGGAATAGGATTGGAATTGGTTTATGGGGGGCCTAGTATTGGAAATGGCTGATGGGGGGCCTAGGATTGCAAATGAGCTGATGGGGGAGAGCTTGGACTGGAAAGGGGCTGATGGGGGGTGGAATAGGACTGGAAATGAGCTGATTGGGGGGGGCTAGGACTGGAAATGGGCTGATGCGGGGGGGGGGGGAGAATGCAATTAGAAGGGAGCGGATGCTGAGTGGGGCTGGAACTAGAAGGGAGCTGATTTTGGGGGAGGACTAGAAGGGGATTGGGCTGGGGGTATGAGGATGGAGGGGGGAAAGATATTTTGTGTGGGAGGGAAGAAAAATCTACAAGTTGCTGGATATTGGCAGGATATTGGCAAAGTAAGTGGGAACTGAGGATGGAAGGGTGAAATTTGAGTGGATGATAAAGGAATAAAAAAGAAATTGGGGAAAGTGCAAAAGTACTACTACTACTACTACTGAGCATTTATATAGCGCTACCAGTCGTACGCAGCGCTGTACAAAAACATGTAAGAGACAGTCCCTGCTCATCGGAGTTTACAATCTAATCAAGACAAACACAGAAGGCGTAAACAGGGGTAAAACAGGGGGAAGGAGAAGGAGATCAGGTGAATCAAGATCCAAAGGCAGCAGCGAAGAGGTGAGCCTTCAACCTGGATTTGAAGTGGGTTAGCGAAGGTGCCTGGCGTACAGACACGGGTAGTTTGTTCCAGGCGTAAGGTGCAGCAAGGTGGAAGGAGCGAAGTCTGGAGTTAGCAGTAGGAGTGGAGGGCATAGATAGAAGCAGTTGGTTAGAGGAGCGGAGTTCCCGGGAGGGGTTGTAAGGTGAGATAAGAGAAGAAAGGTACTGAGGAGCCGCAGAGTGAATCCATTTATAGGTCAGCAGGAGAAGTTTGAATTGGATGCGGAGACGGATAGGGAGCCAGTGGATGAGAGCCAGGGCTGGGGTGCAGAACGTCTCACAGGACGTCGGATGGGTGGGGCAAGAGCATCCAGAGCCGAGGAGAGTGCAGCATTATAGGAGGTTACTGCCTCGTCGACAGACTTGGATGACATAGTGGAAGAAAGAGATGGAGAAATGGTGGAGGAGAGAGTCAAAAGGGATCAATAGCATGAAGGTTTCTGAATAGGTTGGAGGAGACAGGGCGAGGCTGAGGCAGCGGGAGATGAAGATTAAAGCTTAAAAGGTGATGGTCAGATAAGGGAAGAACTGAGTTACCGAAGTTCTTCGAGGGAGAGGAATTAGAGAAAAATATCAGGTCAGGGCAGTGGCTGTGCTGGTGGGTGGGGGCAGTGGAACAAAGTTGGAGGTCAAACGAGGAGGTAAGGGACAGGAGCTTTAAAGCATAAGGATCAGAGGGGTTATCAACGTGAATGTTGAAATCCCCAAGAATAAGAGTGGGGGAAGAGAAATCCAGAAAGAGGGAGAGCCAGGAGTCAAAGTCAGAAAGGAAGGTAGAAGGAGACTTGTCAGGAGGTCGATAAATAACCGCTACCCGGAGAGGGAGTGGAGTGAAAAGGTGAATGGAGTGGACTTCAAAAGAGAGGAAGGAGTGAGACTGGGGTGGCAGGAAGGGGAAAGATCAGTATTTTAAAGCAGATGTAGAGATAAAATGGAAAAAATCTAGTAGAAAGGACAAATGGACAGCAGACAATGGAGAATTAGCAGAAGACAGAAGAGACCAGAAGAAAGTGACTGGAGCAATTGCAATTGAAAAATAAAATGCCCAAACAACAAAAGGTAGAAAAATACTTTTTTATTTTGAATTTATTAACTGGAATATGTCAGCTCTGGGTGGGAAATGTGTATCACTAACATCTTTGCATTTTTGTTTAGTACAAAAGGAAATTAATTTATAGTGTTGTTGTACATTGGCTTTATAGTGTTGTGTTGTTTGGCTTTAGGGGTTCCCAATTTAATTATTGTCTTCCGATTTCTAAATTGTGATTCCTTGTTCTTTGTTTGGAGACAGTCTATGTTCTGCATGTGTAACTGAGCTGGGGTATTCTATTCTTGTAGTTTCTGTTTGACAGTGCCACTTGTTCTCTTTCCCCAGTAGGAGATGTATTGGTATTCTCTGAGATGTATTGATTTAATATTTGCAGTGCTGCCTTTTTAATAGGTATGATTTGGTGCTTTGTCAGTCCTGGTAGTGCTGTTATGATATGGCTGGTTTGCTATGGGATCGAAATGGTCAGTGTTATAGTACTTTCTAATGTGCCTGACGGTTGGCACTGGAGTATAGTAATGTAGAAATCTGGTAGTCTTTCTTTATCCAGACACTCATTAAGAGGTATGTTAACTTTATGCTAATATTTACGCAAATGAGACTTCTTATGCAAATGAGGCCCCGCCATGAGCCTCCACACATGGCCCAGTACTAACCCCCCCCCCCCCCCCCCCCCGTTGGGCTGCCCCTGCTGCCAGGCTTTCTCTTCATGGCTGTGGCACAACTCCAAACTCCATCGCCAACCATCCATATACTGCTGAGCACAGACAAGGCTATCCAGGGAAAACTACAGGAGCTCAGCTGCCAGAGGCAGACTCCCTCCCATCTTCAGCAGTCTTCAAAGAGCACAACTCCCATAGACTTGGGGCCATTGTTTCACACCCCTCTTCTCCTGATCCATCACTACAGCTAATTCACTCCTAGCAGAGGATGCCTAAATCAAAGGCTGCCTCCTCCTTCTCCTACAAACAGGGAACAATAAAGAAAGCTGATGACAAACAAAAAAGTAAATACTCTTCCCTCACAGCTACCCAGACTCTGGCAGAAGGGAGAGATCAAAGGGCAGCTCCAGTTAACAGAAAGACAAGGCAAAACATACAACTCATGACACTTCATATGGTGCAGGCCACAAATGGAATTACATAGAAACAGATTCCCCTCATACTGCTCTCCCAACTAAGATGGTCAAGCGACCAGACTCCTCTCTAGCTATGCCGGACCTGTCTAGAGATTACCATACCAGCTCAGATGGGAATCCCTGTTACCCCTAACAGTTTCCTCATCTCTCTCCTCAGGCATTGTGTTGACAGAGCAGCACTCCTAAAACATGCAGTCATTCCCACTGGGATCCCTCCACCCACAGTGTCTCTGCATCTTCCTCCTTTAGACCTTCTCCAGGTCTCTTAACCCCTCCTCTCCCCCTATGGACTGGCCATCCAATGCCTCTCCAGACTTTCTCTTTGAGGATGTGCTTGTTCCTCAAAGTGTAACTTGCTTTTATCAATGGGATCTCCACATTCTAGAGAGTCCTCCTCACCCAGAAGAAGCATTGAAGGAGGACCCTATGGAGGACTATGCTTACCTAAAGTTCTTGCAAAAGATCTCAAATGCACTCTCTTTCAGCTAGTCATAACCCCTAAGTAACAAGAGGGACTTTCAATTCATTCTAAAGTCCTGCAGTATGCCTAAGAATTTAATTGCACTATCAGTTCATGAAATCCTCCAGGACCTCCAAGCTTCCATTTGGAAAACCCTGTCTTCAATCCACCCTACTTCTATACACCTCAAACTCAAATATAAGGTTCTTTCCACACGTGAACTTCATCATCTACAATTGCCACACCAGTTGGTGGTCTCTGAAGCAGCACTCAAAAGAGTCAAGATGTCTAGATCACAAGCGCATTACTTGCCTGGCAAGGAGCAGAAGATCTAGATGCCATGGGAAAGAAAGTCTGTCAAAGTACAATGTGAGCTGTTAAGACTGTGGCATCAGTCCATGTCATTCCATTAGAAAGACTACACATGCAACCCATGCAATGGCACCTCAAGCTACATTGGAACCAGCATCGGCAGACCTTGCGCATGAAAATCCCTCTAATAAAAAGCAGCTTCACTTTCTACACCAGTCTACAGTGATGGGGTGCCAAACAAATCTCTCAATAGGCTGTCAATTTCAAACACGAATCAATTAATCTTCTCCACAGATGTGTCCACATATGACTGGGGTTCTCATCTCCTCAGTCTCTCTATGCAGGGCATGTAGACCATCAAGGAATATGCCAGGCACACTGACCTGGAATTCCATGTAGTCCACTACTCCTCAAGGACATTCCAAGACTAGATAGGAGGGAAAGTACTACTCATGCATATCGACAATCAAATCAGCATGTTCTGCATCAACAAACAGAGCAGCTCATGTTTCCATTATTTCTGGGTAGAAGCCATCAGATTATGGCACTTTGCCTGCTTGATAAAGAGAAAACTACAAGCTACATATTTACCAGGATCTCAAAACTAGTTGATGGACTCTTTCAGCAGACATCTGGATCCACATGAGTGATCCTTGGATTGCACAGTTCTAGGAATCTTCAACTTCTGAGGCACTCCAGAGGTAGTTTCTTTTGCATCTGCAGAAAATGCAAAATACCCCTCTTTTTCTGATCCATTTGCCTACACAAAAATAGTGGGTGTATGACGCATTTGCAATCTCATGGAGTCACTGACTCCTTTATGCATTCCCTCCAGTTCCTCTGATCATATGTTAACAATGCACCCACAGTGATCCAAACAAGACTGGTTCCCTCATCTACTTGCTCTTATAACGGAACCTCTGATTAAGTCATCTCATGCTACTCGTGCAGAATTGTGGGCAGTTGCTACATCTCAATCTGAAGAGCCTTTCCCTTGCTGCCTGGAATTTTGAAAAACCCCTAATGAAGAACTTTCCAGTATCATGAGAAGTAAAAGCAATTATTCCTGATCGTCCCTCCAGGCTAGTCGCGGAATCCCTGGGTTGTCAACCCAGCAGCTTTGGAAACTGAAGAACTTCAGATCTGTGACGTCACCAGTATATAAGGGCTGGCTCCGCCTCCTCCATCAGTTTTTCAGTCTCCAAAGCAGCTTGTGAGGTGTGAGCCCTAGGTTCCAGGGCTCACTTGAGGAACAATTGGGTGCAGACTGGGGAGCAAATAGCATATTTGCTTAATTTTTTCTTTGGGTTAGAGTAGCTTGATTGGGCAGGGTTCGAAGAGTGCACAGGTTTTGCCTTGAGATCCTTTGTGTTTTCAGTTTCTTTCTTTTCCTTCCTTCCCCCCCCCCCTGTTCTTTCTTTCTCCCCTGTCATTTATTTCAAAGGGGTAGCTGGGTGCTGGGGGTGGGGTGCTTCCTGCCCTAACTGATACCCTACCGTTTGGACAACAACGGGTTCAGTGTCTCTCATAGCGCAGTACTGCAGAAGGTTTGCCTGCCAGCGCTCACGGCGACATGCTGCACATGTGCGGGATCCCTTTTTGCTGTCCGGGTCCTTGCTAGCGTCGGACAGGATCTGTGCAGTGCCGCCTTGCCCGGAACAGCAGGTAAGGAGAGCTTCTACTCTGTTTGGGCCGGGCTGCACGTGATAGTGTGCCAGCTGTGTTGGGCGGGAATCGCCGTTGCAGCGGTCCTAGGCCTCGCCGCGTGTGCGGGAGGCGGGAAACAGTGCCGTGCAGAAACGGTCAGCAGCGGCTGGTTTATTTTCCCTTAGGAGCTTCGTTTTGGGATAATTCCCTCAGGGGGCAGGTGGGGAGTTCCCTGAGAGAGCTCTGAGTGCAAAAAAAAAAAAAAAAATTAAATAAATAACAGGTGACACAGCGCTTGTCTTTCCCTTCCGTGATAATGCCGGCCAAGCATATGTGCTTGTTATGTGGTGTCAAGTGCATTTCCCTTTCGCCTGAGGGTGTTTGCAAGGGGTGCACGCCGGAGTTAGGGTCCACGGGCATGGATCCTGTCCCACAGCCTGCAGAAACAACTGAAGTGGAGGAAAGAGCAGGGCCCTCTTCACCTTCCATGGGGGGTCCGGAGGCCGGTAGCAGCATGCCCACAGCCTTGCTGCCGGGCTTCCCGCCTCAGTCTGGCGCGCCGAGTCTGGCTTCCATTTTTTCTATGGATTTCCTGGATCTCCTTCAAAAGACCTTGTCCGGGGCGCAGGGTGCGTCGCCGGCTGGAGCCTCTAGGGCGGATCCTGCACAGAAGTGACCGGGGTCTCCGGGCTCGGTGATGGGGTCTGCCAGTGCGGCTAAGAGGAGGAGGTCCTCGTTTGAGATGGTGGCTCCGTCTCTTGGCTCGGAGGAGGCAAGGTCGGACGATGAACAAGTGCAAGGGGATCTGGAAGATCTCGAGGAAGGGGAGATCTGCGAGCACGAAGATCAGGCACGCGTGGTTTGGGTGTTTCGGCGGGAAGAGCTGCCGGCACTCATTGCGGAATCCCTCAAGGCTCTTAATATGCCGGATGCTGGTCCGGGCGAGGACGCTTCCCTGGAGGATCCTCTGTTGCAGACGGTTCGGAAGACGAAGAGAGCCTTTCCAGTGCATAGGGTTTTTCGAGAAATGATTCAGGAAGAGTGGGATATGCCGGAGGCCACGCTTAAGGGGGCGCAGGTCATGTCTCGGTTGTACCCCCTTTTGGAGCAGGACAGAGAGTTGTTTAGGGCTCCCCGGGTAGATGCTGCGGTGGCAGCGGTGACGAAGAAGACGACTATCCCCGTGGAGGGTGCGGCGGCGCTCAAGGATGTGCAGGACCGCAAGTTGGAGACGTTGCTCAAGCAGATATTTGAGGCTAATGCGCTGTCAATGCAGGCAGCCATCTGCGGGGCCTGGGTGGCCCGGGCTTGCTTGCGTTGGGCTCAGCAGGTGCAGACAGAATCCTCGGCGGAAAGGGTCGAGGAGGCGGCGCGCTTGGAGTCTGGAGCAGCGTACCTCGCTGATATCCATTATGATTTGATAAGAGGACTTGCAAAGAGTATGGGTTCAGCGGTTGCGGGGAGAAGGTGTCTCTGGCTGCGGAATTGGTCGGCGGATGGGTCTTCCAAAGCCCGGTTGAGCAAGCTTCCTTTCCGGGGGCGGTTGCTTTTTGGCGAGGATTTGGAAAAGTTGGTGAAGGACTTGGGGGAGTCCAAAGGCGGCAGGTTGCCGGAGGATAAACCGAAGCAGAGCCGGTCAGCCTTCGGGTCGCGACAACAGCCGAGGGATTTTCGTCGCTTCTCTGCGCAGAGGGGCGCTTCCTTTCAGAGAGGCAAGTTTCCGGCTAGATCCCACGGGTTTTCGAGGCTTTTGGGGAGCCAACAGGGGGTTTGTGTCGGCTTCCTCGGCCTCAGCATCTTCCTTTAAAAAGTCACAATGAAGTCAGGCGGGCTCAGGTGGGGTTCGTTCCCATGGGGGGTCGACTACGGGAGTTTTACCCTGCCTGGGCCCGGCTCACCTCCGACCAGTGGGTGTTGGAGGTAATTCGGGAGGGGTACGTGCTAGAACTGCAGCGGCCTGTGCCCGACCTTTTCGTCCGGTCTCCGTGTGGCACGGCAGGGAAGCGCCGGGCAGTACGCAAGACCGTGCAGAAGTTGTTGCGCCTCAAGGCCGTAGTCCCGGTACCTCCCGACCAGTTAGGCTGCGGTCGATACTCCGTTTATTTCGTGGTCCCCAAGAAAGAGGGGTCCTGGCGGCCCATTCTCGACTTAAAGAAGGTCAACCGCTGTTTGCGCGTGACTCATTTTCGCATGGAGACGCTCCGGTCGGTCATCCGGGCGGTCCGGAAGGGGGAGTTTCTGACGTCCTTGGATATTTCCGAGGCCTATCTCCACATTCCGATTCGGCAGGAGCATCAGCGATTTCTCCGGTTTGCGGTGCCGATGGGCCATTTCCAATTTCAGGCGCTTCCGTTCGGTCTAGCGACGGCGCCGCAGACGTTCACCAAAGTGATGGTGGTGGTGGCGGCGGCTTTGCGCCAGGAAGGTGTGTTAGTGCATCCCTATCTAGACGATTGGTTGATCAGGGCAAAGTCCCGGGATGAGAGTGTCGCGGCTACGTCCAGGGTGGTCGAGTTGTTGCGCAGTCTAGGTTGGGTGATCAATACCGCAAAGAGCAGGTTGCTCCCGTCTCAGCATCTGGAGTATTTGGGGGCACGGTTCGACACCAGCGAGGGTCGCGTGTTCTTGCCTTCACATCGAGTGTTGGAACTCCGTCGGTTACTGCGTCGGTTTCTCCTGCAGAGCCAACCGACAGCTTGGGAGTATTTGCAGCTGTTGGGTACCATGGCGGCTACGTTGGAAGTGGTTCCCTGGGCGAGGGCGCACATGCGTCCCCTACAACGATCGCTGTTGCGGAGGTGGTCGCACCAGAGAGACTCTCTGTCCCGCAGATTGGTTTGTCTTCCTCAGACTCGCCGGGCCCTGAGTTGATGGTTGCGGCCGGGGGGTCTGGAGGCCGGGATGCCCCTGGAGGTCCCGTCGTGGGTTACATTGACGATGGATGCCAGCCTGTTCGGCTGGGGAGCTCATTGTCAGGGTCATCTGGTTCAGGGGCAGTGGTCCGCGCTGGAGAGCGGCTGGTCGATCAACCGGTTGGAGTTGCGAGCGGTGTCCCTGGCTCTGCAGGGGTTAGGCTCGGTGCTTCGCGGGACAGCCGTGAGGGTGTTCTCCGACAACGCGACCGCAGTGGCCTACGTAAACCGGCAGGGAGGCACCAGCAGCGTAGCGCTGGAAACTGAAGCGGAAAGTTTGTTTGAATGGGCCGAGCGGAACCTCTTGGCCCTGTCGGCAGCACATGTCGCGGGGGTGGACAATGTCGAAGCCGATTTTCTCAGCCGGGTGAAGGTGGATCCGGGGGAGTGGACTCTCCATCCGGAGGTGTTCGCACTTCTGGTGCAGCGCTGGGGGACGCCTGTGATGGATCTGATGGCGACCTTTCAGTCCGCAAAAGCGGCTCGCTTTTTCAGCAGGCGAAAGGAAAGGATGGCAGAAGGTCTGGGCGCGCTTGTTCAGGAGTGGCCGGAGGAGCATCTGCTGTATGTGTTTCCGCCGTGAGTGTTGATCGGAAGAGTGGTACAGCGCATAGAGAGGCACAGGGGACGAGTGGTTCTCATCGCCCCGGATTGGCCGAGACGGCCGTGGTACGCGGACCTCATCAGGCTTCTGGTGGAAAGACCTTGGCGGTTGCCCAGTCGGCCGGATCTGCTGCTGCAGGGCCCTCTTCGCATGCCCCAGGTGGATCGGTTCTCGCTTACGGCTTGGCTATTGAGCGGGCGCGGTTAGCAGCGCGGGGGTATTCGCCAGCGGTGGTGAGTACCTTGCTGAAGGCGAGGAAGCGGTCTACTTCGTTGGCATATGTGCGCGTTTGGCGTGTGTTCGAGGCCTGGTGTGCCGAGCGGGGCTTCGTTCCCTTGCGGGCGTCGATACCACAGATTTTGTCATTTTTGCAGGACGGTTTTCAGAAAGGTTTGGCGGCGGCGGCGGCGCTCAAGGTACAGTTGGCGGCGTTGGCCTGTTATAGGGGTAAGATCCAGGGGGCGTCGTTAGTGGTTCATCCTGATGTCAAGCGTTTTGTGCAGGCGGTGACTCTGCTTCGTCCGCCGCGTAGATTGGTGGTTCCGTCCTGGGATCTGCCTTTAGTTCTGGAAGCGTTAGGTCAGGCTCCGTTTGAGCCACTGAAGGAGGCTTCCCTGAAGGATCTTACGCTTAAGATGGTGTTCTTGGTGGCGGTGGCCTCCGCTCGGCAGGTTTCGGAGCTGCAGGCCTTGTCTTGTAGGGAGCCGTTTCTGTCCTTCTCTGATTCTAAGGTGGTGTTGCGGCCAGTGCCGTCCTTTTTGCCTAAGGTGGTTTCCCCGTTTCATGTCAATTAGGTGGTGTCGTTGCCGGTATTTGTCGTTCCGTCTAAGGGGGACCGGGCGCAGCGCCTTCATCGTTTGGACATTCGTAGGGCATTGCGCAACTATCTGAAACGGACGGCAGCCTTTCGTAAGTCTGATAGATTGTTCATCTTATTTGCGGGGCCTCGCAGAGGGGAGGCGGCCTCTAAGGGATCGATTGCTCGCTGGATTAAGGAGGCCATCGCTTCGGCGTACCTTTTGCGAGGCTGCCCGGTGCCTGAGGGGCTCCGGGCTCATTCCGCAAGAGCGCAGGCGGCGTCGTGGGCGGAGTGTGCGTTGGTGCCTGCGGCGGATATCTGTAGAGCAGTGACGTGGTCCTCGCTGCATTCCTTTGTCAAGCATTACCGCCTGGACATCCAGGCTGCCAGAGATTCCTGTTTTGGAGCGGCGGTGCTTCAGGCCGGTCTGGCCGGTCCCTCCCGTTGCTGATTTGTACTGCTCTGGCACTTACCCAGAGATTCCGGGACTAGCCTGGAGGGACGATCAGGAAGGTTAAATTAGACTTACCTGCTAATTGTAGTTCCTGGAGGACATCCAGGCTAGTCCCGGACCCCGCCCTGTTTCGATCTGCCCCGGCCTGAAGCGGCGACTAAGTGACCGGTAAGTGGTGTTTGTTCCTGTTCGCTGAGGCCCCTGGGGATCTGATCAGTTCTGGGGGTGGGTCGCACAGTCTTAGCTGTCCGCACTGCCCGAGGGCCTATACCAGGGGATTTCATGGCAAGCGTTCTGTGGGATCTCCTCCACTGTGCAGTTCTGGGGTGTGTGCGATTAATGGCATTGGTACAGTTTGTTTTGGTTTACTGAATTGTTGCTCTGGTGAGTCTGCTTTGTCATTAGGTAAACTGATGGAGGCGGAGCCAGCCCTTATATACTGGTGACGTCACAGATCTGAAGTTCTTCAGTCTCCAAAGCTGCTGGTAGAGGTTGACAACCCAGAGATTCCGGGACTAGCCTGGATGTCCTCCAGGAACTACAATTAGCAGGTAAGTCTAATTTAACCTTTTAGCCATTAGAAGTCCTGCAACAAGGAAATCTTACCAGCAAAAGTGGTCACATTTCACCTAATAGGCAACAACTCGCAGGCAAGATCCATTTTCCTATTTGGTTAGCCATGTTATGGATTTTCTTTTACACCTGTTGCATTCCAGGCTCCAGACTACCTCAGTAAGATATCATCTAGCAGCTATTGCAGCATACCATCAGCAGATAGACAGAAAGCCAATATCAGCGTATCTCCTGGTGCCCAAATTTATGAAAGGTCTCTTGAATACAAAACCTCCTGTCAAATGCCACATTTGGTCTGGGACTTCATTGTTGTCTTGGTAGGGGGTTGATGGAACAACCCTTTGAGCCACTGGATCTTGCTTCGCTTCAGCATCTAACATGGAGAACTGTCTTCCTGGTAACCATAACTTCAGCAAGGAGAACCAGTAAATTGCAAGCATTAGTCTATTATCTTCCCTATACCTGGTTTTTAATAACAGAATTGTTTTTCGAACACATCCCAAATTTCCAAATTCCTTTCTAAGGTTGTCTTGGAATTTCATCTTGCTACCATCTTCTTTCCAGGGCCACACAGCTCAGCACCAGAACAATGCCTTCATACATTAGATTGCAGGAGAGCACACCTCTACTACCTACAAGTCACCAAGGATATGAGAAATACCTCCCAGCTGTTTGTCACATATAGTCCAAACAATCTGGGAAAGCCTGCATCTAAGTGCACAGTTTCCTCATGGCTTTTTGATTGCATCTCCTTTTGCTACATTTAGGAAAATATGCATCCTCCAGGCCACAGGTCCACATCAGTGGCCAATCTCAGTGCAATCTTCACTGAAGACATGTAAGGCGGCCACATAGACCTCTGCATATACCTTTGCCAAGCACTACTGCTTAGAGACTATTCTTTGGGTGAGGGATCAGCTTTTGGTCAAGCAGTCCCTCAGAACCTCTTTGCTTCATAACCAAAAATTCTGTCAACCACTGTCCAACAACCGCCTGGGCTGCAACACAAAATACTGCATCAGAGGTGATCATCAGTTCTGGTATTCACCATCAAAGTGTGCCTGCATCCCCATGCTTGTCTGCAGAGAAAGCAAAGTTGCTTACCTGTAAAAGGGGTTCTCCATAAACAGCAGGGGTATGCAGTCACACTGACCCTCCTGCCATTCCCACTCAAAAAAACCCCCAAAACAAATCAGTAAATCAGAATGCTACAACCAAGAACAACTATCTGCTACAACTCCCAGCTAGATTACAGACTACTGGGGAGAGGGGATACGGGGAGGGGAATGCAGGCCGCAGACTCTGAAAAATCAAAAAGATTTCTCTGAGCTGGATGAGAACTCTAGCACACTGGCTCCATCAATGACATCATCATTGAAGTGCAGGTGCATACCTCTGCTGTCTACAGAGAACCTCTGTTACAAGTAAGCATCCTCGCTTTCTAAAGTTTCTATTTATATGTGTATGGACATTTACATGTGTCAACTAGATTTTTACATGTGTAAATACCACCTAACCCTTCTAAAATGACCTCCTATGGTAATGCCCACTCCTAAACTGCTTTTCTCATACAGCAAAATACAGCTACTCAACTTCAAACCAGGCAAAAGGTTCATCTCTGTTCCCGCCCATAGAAGCACTGACAGCGGTGGCCTAATACATCTGGCTATCATCTTCTTTCATAGCTGTGTGAAATTATTCGGGTATTAACTCTATCCTGTTCATCTTCTGAGAGTTGTCTTTGGGTTTTGCTTTAGTGCGTCGTGCTGCCAAACTTTGTGGCCTGAAAGAAGTAGGAGATGACGAAGAGTGGACAGTTTATTGGACAGACTGCTCAGTCTCTCTGGAACGAGTCATGGATATGAAAAGATTTCAGGTAATGATTGTCTATACCATTCCAAATGATACTTGTGTTCTATAGCTAACATATAAAAATAGGCTATTTTTTTAATTTAAGCTTTCTTTGTTGACATGGAGCCTGATTCCCATGGGGGCACATCCAGGCCATCTGGACAGCCCCAGGCAAGATGGACCCGTTTGGACCCAATTCTGGACCGTGGGAACAAAACATTCCCTTGCTAGCCAGAATCAGGCCCAAAGATGGCCCGGCTTGCCCCTGCTGCCTGTGGGGATGTCCTCCCCGCAGGTGCCCCCGACTCCAGTGTTCCCAGCCCCCCTTTTCCCTGCTGCCCGAACCAATGCTGGCCTGCCGTGGTCTGGATTGGGTGGCGGGGTCCCCCCACACCTGGCCTTGGAGGGGGATCCCGATGCCGATTGCGGCAAAAGTGCTGCTTATTCCACCTGTACATGCTGTCGAGCTGGCCCGCCCCCATTCTGCTCCCTGCTCCCTGGCCTGCCCCCCGCCAACTCTCCCCATCCTGATACACAAGACATACAGGGAGAGCCAGTGGGAGAATCGGGCCCTGACAGCTTGTGGGACTGCACGTCCCGCTGGGATGTGCAACCCTGCAACCCGTATTCTGGAATGGGACTCATAGTATCAGAGGGCCAAAGAACTCTACAATGCATACAATATCAGCCACTGTTACAAATAGCAAATATCAAACAGAAAAGTATGGCACAAGCTGTTGAATCTCATAATGTAGTGGGCCCCTGTACTAAGTCATTTTCCCCCATTTAAACATCCCTCTTCCCACTCACAACTTCAGCTACACCACTCATTCACACTCCACAACCACTCCCCCTAACCTATTTCCTTTGCTATTGTCCCTCCACAATGAAGCCAAATGTTCCATTTACCCATCCCCATCATAAGCTGCTGTGTACAGCCTGTGAGTAAGAGATGATAGAATTTGTTTTCCAAGGACAAGCAGTATCACTCCAGCCACACAATTGGGCGATCACTCCAGAATGGAGCCGATGGATTCCTTCTCACCAGCTCAGAAAACTCTAGCAAGTCCTCTGTGCTTGCGTGGGTCTTCCTGCACTGACAGTTGTGCAGTCAGGTCAGTCTAATTCTTACTGTGGTCACGGCCAGATGGCTCCTTGTTCCATAGCATCATTTAGTCACAATTGAATTTGATTTAGCCTTAATTCTCTTCACAATGTTGGATAAAAAGTCTAGATTGAAGAGGTGCCTTAAATGTTCCAAAAATATGTCTGCCACTGACATGCATGAGCTGTGTTTACAGTGCATGGGGCCCTCTCACGATGTTGACAGCTGTACCAAGTATGCCCAGATGTCTCTGAGGGCCAGTAAAATTCAAAGCCAAAAACTGAATGAATATTTGAAGGACAAGAATGTCCAGCTGCCAAGAAGCCAAAAATAATGACAAGAGCCGACACGGTTCTGATTCCTGCAAGAAAGAATCACAGGCTGAGAATGCTGCTCAAAAAAGTAAGGAGCTTTACTATTACCAAGACCACTCTAAAAGCTGTTTGCCCCCATATTCTCCAGTTCTGGGAACATCCTCTTCTGTCTATGAGGGCATGGATTCTCCAAATCTATGTCATGCATCTGAAGGCTCCTCCTCCTCGAACCCAGTTCAGCAGAGCTTCCCCAGTGTGACATCATGAGAAAGACTTCTCCACTCATGTCTGTAAATGGACAGATTCAAAGGGCATTTCCCTGCATGTTGGCATCAAGCTAATGCGTCTTTTCTGACAAAACTGCATCAGCATGGTGCTGATAAGGAATCCCTGGGCAAGACATCTCTGTCATGCAGCATCACTCCCATTCCAGCTAAGTGAAGCTGGTCAAGGGAGTGCCATTCTGTTCTGAGTCATGGTGATTCCACACATATCTCCTCCAGTCAGCACCAGTGCAACTCAGATAGGGGTGACAGCCATAAGAACAAGTCATAAAGGTCGTCTTCTTAGCCTTACCCAGTGATCAACAAATTGTGGAGAGAGTTCTTAAAGGAACATTATGGCTGTGATGACTCCAGGCAGTCACCTCCTTCAACTGCAAAAGTCTTCTACTAAAAAGAACATTGAAATGCCTTCACCCAAGAGCTCTTATTTTTCATCCACACTATCACTCTCTCCAGTGAAAAGATGATGATCTAGGGCTGGTGCTACTATTAAGCAAACTAGGCGGTCGTCTAGCATATTGGCCTTCTGGGGGGTGCCCATTTCCGCCACTGCCATCCCTCTCTGGGGTAAGTAGAGGCAGAAATGACTACACTGCACTTACCTAAGGCTCCTGCACTGTGTGACAGTTCCTGCCTGCTCTTATCAGCCATTTCCACCTTCTTCTGATGCAGATTTCCAGTTTATGCTCAGCAAATCTGGCAGCTGGAGAGGCAGGGATCAGGGATGGACTTGCGACAGTGAAAGGCACTGAGGAAAGATTTTTGAGCACTACAGAAAGCTATGATAGGAGGGAGTGCACAATTCAGTATAGGTCTTGTACTATAATTGTTTCCTTGTACCTCTCACCATCTTAGCAAGACGTCTGGCCGCATTGTTGCCATGGAGGTACAGTTGATAACTGCAGCAATTTCCTCCCTCTTTTATGCAACAGAGATGCTAATGCCACTTTAGCCCGCTCAAGGACCTGCATTTGCTCTTCAGTCATGCTTGCTCCATGCTTATGTTGTTCCCACTGTACCACTTTCATCAATTTCACTATTTCAGTATCTTGTTTCTTCCACTTGCCATCCACATGCACAATAATTTCCCCATCATCACTTCCTTATCAGCTTCATACAGTAACAACAGGCAGGGTTGGCCCAAGGATTTGTGCCGCCCTAGGCAGGCCCTCTGCGCCACTCTCTCACCACCCCCCCCCCCCCGACTGTGGCACCACCCAGCCCACCATGCCACTCCCCGGCATCCATCTTCTCACCTGTGGAGGGGAGGCGGCACAGCTATTCCTCCTTGCACTGAAGTGGTGGCTGAACTGCCGCTTCAGTGCCGCCTTGGACCTTAAAGTTCATGTGCGTGTGCGCACTCACGGCCTGCCACTCCTACCCCTTCCAATGCAAATACCTGTTGGAGAGGGCAGGAGTGGCAGGCTCTAACTGCACGCATGCACATGGGTGTTGTAACGCCCACTGCAGCGCTGAAGCAGCAGCTGAGCTACATGAGTTCGGGGGGAAGGAGTAGCCATGTCGTCCACCAAGATCTGCCAACCTAGTTGACCACCTAGTTTGCTTTGTGAAATTGAACATGGCCAAAACCAAACTTCTTATTTTTCCCCCTAAACCCTCTTCCCGCCTTCCTCCTTTCTTTATCTCTGTTGATAACACTTCTGCTTACTGTTTCCTAAGCCCACAGCCTTGGAGTCATCTTTATCTCCTTCCTCTCCTTCTCCACACATATCCAACAGATAGCAAAAACCTGTTGTTCCTGAGCGGGTGTCCAGTTTAGTCCTCCACATCCGGGTAGTGCACCTCCTCCTGCAGCAAGGAGACTGGACCAATCAACTCTTTAGTACTGTAGCCTGCTTACAGCTGGAACTCCCATCAGTCCTCCAGTGTGTCCAGTCTCCTTGCAGCAGGAGGTGGTGTGAGCTTGGAGCTAGGCTCACTTCTAGTTTTATTAGCGTTTTCTTTTATCTGTCTAGTTTGGTTTCTTTTTCCTACTGTTTATTTGATTTGTCTGTGCTCCTTTAAGACCAAAAAAAAAAAAAGTGTCAGTGACACACGGGGATTCCCGCGGTGGTGAGGCTGAACGGCACTGCTCTTCTCCCCCGGTTCCCTGCCAGCGGTCTCTACAGTCTTTTCTGATCGCTCCCCCAGGACTATTCGGGGGCAGGATCTGTATGCTCGCGGGCTTCACAGCAGCATATTGCCCTGAGCACAATGCCAGCAGACCGGCTACGATCCGGCGCTTAAACTGCCCTTCAACGCACCGGCTCTCTGCCCTGCTCCGTCCCTGCTGAGCGGCAGTACGAGCCTTTTGCTTTTAGCGTTTTTTCCAGGTAAGTGTCTTTTAAGGGGGGCTTTGGTCTCGTCGGCCCTTTTCTTTTCTTACTTTGATTTTCTTTTTTTTTGGCGCTCTTTTTTTATTCAGCGCGCCTCGATCGCGGCAGCCATTTTGGGTTGCATTTTTTGGCGGTAACGGCCTTTGCTGGCTGCCCATCTTATTAATTTAGTGGCGTTTTGCTTCCCCATCCATTTTGGGCAGTTGCTGGGTGCTAGGTTTTTACTAACAGATTAAAAAAAAAAAACAGATTAAGCCCGCGGGCTCAGTGCTGGGGCTGGGCGGTGTGGTGATCACTGCCTTGGTCCTTGGTTGTCTCAGTGTGCGCTGCCTTTTTTTTTTTCAGGCTGTCTTTTTCTGAGCCACGAAACGTGTTGACTGTGCTTCATGTCCTCCAAACCGCAATGTGTGGTCTGCGGTTCGCGTAGGCGGTCCATGTTTGCTACTAGTTTCTGCTCCAGCTGCGCTACAGTCTCCTCTGTGATGGATCATCAGGGGGAATCCTGTTCTCCGGCAGAGCACTTGGCGTCTGCGTTGTCTGCTGACGGTGACCTTTCTCCGGGGCCTCTGTTGCCGCCTGTTTCTACTGGCTCTCATGGTCCGGGGTCGGGAGTCTCAGTAGATCCGGGTGACGCTTCTTCTGCCCTGACGCATTTTTCTCCGGATTTCGTGCTGATTATGCATCAGGTGTTCAAATTGGGGCAGTTGGGCAAATGGCCTGAGTCCTCCCCCTCAGCTCTGGTGCCTCCGCCGGCTGTCTCGGTCCGGCCGGAACCGACCTCCAGGTCGGCTAAGAGGTCGCGCTCTGCAGACTTAGTACAGGAGGATTTCGAGGTGCACGACCTGGAGGTGGATGCTGATCTTGAAGGCAGTATAGATGACCTTGAAGAGGGGGAAATTCCTGACCCTGAAGATCAGGCTAGGATTGTTCGGGTGTTTTGTAGGGAGGAATTGGTTCCTCTTATCACGGAAGCACTTCAGACGCTCAATCTATTGGCGCCGGCTCCGGGGGAGGCCGATGCGTTGGAGGATCCTCTTATTCAGGAGGTTCGAGACTCTCAGGTGGTCTTTCCTGTACACAGGGTTGTGGCTCAGATGATACAGACCGAGTGGGACCATCCGGACGCTGGCTTGAAAGGAATCCGGACGATGCATCGTCTCTACCCTTTGGCGGATGTAGATAAAGAGAAATTTAAGTCGCCTCGGGTTGACGCAGCAGTATCTGCAGTGACAAAAAAGACCACCATCCCGGTGGAAGGCAGTGCTGCCTTGAAGGACATTCAGGACAAGAAGGTGGACGGTTTATTGAAGCAGGCATTCGAAACCAATGCCTTGTCGGTGCAGGCTTCTATCTGTGCGGCCTGGATAGCTAGAGCCTCTTTGCGATGGGCTCAGCGCTTGCGTCAGAGTTCTTCCTTGGACCAGCAAGCGTTGCTCGAGGTTACGCGCTTGGAGTCGGGTTCCGCTTACCTGGCGGATGTCCATTATGATTTGATCCATACGTTGGCCAATAGTATGGCGTCGTTGGTGGTTGCGCGCAGATCCCTTTGGTTGCGTAACTGGGCCGCCGATCCTTCCTCCAAATCTCGTCTCAGCAGACTTCCCTTTAAGGGCAAGTTGCTATTCGGAGAAGACTTGGATAAGTTGGTGAAAGACTTGGGTGAGTCTAAAGGTGGGAGGCTTCCGGAGGACAAGCCCAAGTCGGTTAGAGGCTTTCCAGCGCTTCGGGGTCCGTTTCGGGACTTTCGGAGATTTCGGTCGACCCGACTTTGGAATTCCCAGCGAGGCAGGTTTGCGTCTAGGACTCAGTCCTTTCGTGGTTTCCGGGGCGCTGGCAGAGGATTTTCGATCGCTTCCTCAGGTGCGTCCTCCTCCTTTAGTCGCAAACCGCAATGAAATGAGGCGGGCTCCGGAGGGAGTTCAGGTTATCGGCGGTCGTCTTCGGAACTTTCTTCCCTCTTGGGCCCACATTACTACGGACCGGTGGGTCCTCGAAATTGTCAGAGACGGCTATGCGTTGGAATTTGCCGTTCCTCCGAGAGATTCCTTTGTCCTGTCTCCCTGCAGGGGGCCGCAGAAGGAACTAGCCATCCGTGTAACTTTGGAGCATCTATTAGCGCTGGGTGCCGTCGTTCCTGTTCCAGCGGGCGAACACGGCCTCGGTCGTTACTCCATTTATTTCGTGGTGCCAAAGAAGGACGGCTCCTTACGTCCTATTCTCGATCTCAAGGGCGTGAACCGCTGTCTAAGGGTACCTGATTTCAGGATGGAGACTCTCCGCTCCGTTATTGTCGCAGTGCGGCAGGGGGAGTATTTAACTTCTCTAGACCTCTCCGAGGCTTATCTGCATATTCCTATCCGGACCGCGCATCAGAAATTTCTCCGCTTCGCGTTTCCCTGGGGTCACTTTCAGTTCCAAGCACTGCCTTTCGGCCTGGCCACAGCGCCTCGCATTTTCACCAAGGTGATGGTGGTAGTCGCGGCGGCCTTGCGCAGAGAGGGAGTTCTGGTCCACCCCTATCTCGACGATTGGTTGATAAGAGCAAAGTCAGCGGAGGAGAGCTTGCAGGCCACGGACAAGGTCGTGCGTCTCCTGCAGAGTCTCGGCTGGGTGATCAATGTGCAAAAGAGCCAACTGGTGCCAACTCAGCATCTCGAATATCTGGGTGTTGGCTTCAATACGTCCGTGGGGGTGGTGTCTCTGCCGGATCGCCGAGCACGAGGCTTGCGTCAGCTGGTGCGCGTTTTCCTGGCGAACCCCGCTCCGTCGGCCTGGTGGTATCTCCGATTGTTGGGAACCATGGCGTTGACTCTGGAAGTGGTTCCGTGGGCCCGGTTCCATATGCGGCCTCTCCAGCATGCTCTGTTACGTCGTTGGTCCAATCAGTCGTATTCTCTCAATCGCCGGTTGTTGTGTCCCAGCCGGGTTCGGATAGCGTTACAATGGTGGCTGTGCCCGCAGTCTCTTCAGACGGGCGCTCCCTTGGAACAACCACTCTGGTTACCGGTCATCACGGATGTGAGTCTCTCCGGCTGGGGAGCCCACTGTCAGGGACGTGGTCTCCGCAGGAGGCCTTGTGGTCGATTAACCGTCTCGAGCTGCGAGCGGTGCGACTGGCGCTACAAGCCTTCGAGTCGTCGGTGCGGAGTCGAGCGGTTCGTGTTCTGTCGGACAACGCGACGGCGGTGGCGTATGTCAACCGGCAGGGCGGCACAGGAAGCGTTGCCCTGGAAGTCGAGGCAGATGCGCTGTTCGTTTGGGTGGAAAAGCGTCTCCTGGCCATTTCGGCAGCGCATATCGCCGGAAAGGACAATGTCATGGCAGATTTTCTGAGTCGCGTGCGCGTAGACGCCGGATAGTGGGAGTTGCATCCACAGGTTTTTGCTCAAATAGTTCGCCGGTGGGGTCCACCCATCATGGATCTCATGGCGACTTTCCAATCGGCCAAGACAAGTCGTTTCTTCAGCAGGAGGCGGGAGCACATGTCCGAGGGCATCGATGCGCTCCTCCAACCGTGGCCCGAGTTCGAACTTCTGTATGTCTTCCCGCCGTGGGCTCTGATCGGAAGAGTAGTTCAACGCATCGAAGCCCACCGCGGAAAGGTCTTGTTGGTGGCGCCGGATTGGCCCCGTCGGCCTTGGTACGCGGATCTGGTGCGGTTGCTCGATGGTGTGCCTTGGCGGTTCCCTCCCCTAGTGGATCTTCTAGTGTAGGGGCCTCTACGCATGCCTCAGGTGGATTGGTTCTCGCTTACGGTATGGCCATTGAAAGGGCTCGGTTGAGAAGGAAAGGGTACTCCCCGGCGGTCATTTCCACACTGCTGCGTATGCGGAAGTCTTCTACATCCCTTACTTATGTTCATGTTTGGCGAATCTTTGAGGATTGGTGTTCCCGGCATGCTGTCCGGGCCGCAACTTCTTCAGTAGCGGTCATTCTTAGTTTTTTACAGGACGGGTTTGACAAGGGTCTCGCCGCGAGTTCTTTGAAGGTTCAGGTTGCAGCTCTGGCGTGCTATCGGGGCAAGATTCAGGACGTACCTCTTGCAACGCATGTGGACATTCAGCGGTTTCTGAAGGCTGTGTTCCGGTTATGCCCCTCTCGCAGGGTTACCTTACCGCCCTGGGATTTGAACCTGGTGCTGCAGGCTTTGACTCGGGAGCCTTTTGAACCTCTCCGCCATGCCTCGGTTAAGGATTTGACGTTGAAGACGGTCTTTCTCGTTGCCGTTTGCTCGGCGCGTCGTATCTCCGAACTTCAGGCGCTTTCTTGTAGAGCTCCCTTTTTATCCTTTCTTCCAGATAGGGTGATTTTGCGGACAGTTCCCTCCTTTTTGCCTAAAGTAGTGTCTCCTTTTCACGTGAATCAGTCAGTGGTGTTGCCAGTTTTTTCTCCAGGGACGTCTGCAGAGTCCGGCTCCGTCCTCCATAAGCTAGATGTGCGACGGGCTCTACGTCAGTATCTGAAGGTGTTCGCGGCTTTTTGGAAGTCGGATCGTTTGTTCGTGCTGTTTGCTGGAGCGCGAAAGGGGGAGGCGGCGGCTAAGGCCTCCATTTCTTGGTGGATTAAGGAAGCTATCGCGTCGGCATATCTTCTGCAGGGGAAGACTGTTCCCTTGGGGTTGCGAGCTCATTCCACTAGAGCGCAAGCCACGTCTTGGGCGGAGCATAGCCTGGTTCCGCCGCTGGAGATTTGCAGGGCGGCGACGTGGTCCTCTCTCCATGCCTTTAGTAAGCATTACCGTTTGGATGTGGCGGCGGCTCGGGATACAAGTTTTGGGTCGGCGGTCTTGTGCGCCGCGTACCAACATCCCCCCCACTGTTAACTGCTCTGGTACATCCCGGATGTGGAGGACTAAACTGGACACCCGCTGCGACGCCCCTGCCCGCCTTAAGGCTAAAAGACAGGAGCGGCCTATTGCCTCGTGAGGAATGGAGTTAAAAACTGTTCCCTGGTTCTGCTGGGTAATGTAGTTCTTGTGCTCCTTTCACTCCGAAATAAGTGTAGTTGTGCACCAGAGACGGTAAGGCTTGTTTGCAAGTATTTTATTGTTGTTGGGGAGATTCTTCCAGCGCATCACAAATTCATACACATGAACAAAAACTGGGGCTTTAACATGAACAGAATAAACTTAGGAATAAAGTCAACTAAAGTAGAATTCAGCTTTAACTTCAGCTTTACTTCTAGGGAGTTTGACTCAGCTCTGCCCCAAGAGGTGATTCCCATTTAATGCAGCCTCTTTACATGCACTGTTACGTTCACAGTGGGAGCTTAATTCAGGTGCAAGTAATTAAGGTTTCCAAAGCATGACAGTAGAAACAGCTCCGTTGTATTTTACTCATACACGGCACAGCAAACTTCTTTACTCTGGTATTTCCATACAACACAATGAACAATCCATACTATTACAGTCAGGTAAGTCAGAATCAGTTTGCATTAATTCTTCAGACTGTATAGAATTAGTATCTTCATTCAATACTGGTTGTCTGCCTGCTTTTAGATCTAGAAACTCTTTAAAGCTTTGGAGAAGCAATTCAGCCTGTTGGTTGCTAGATAAGCAATTGTCAGCAGCTATTAAGCTTCTCTCTTGGTCAGTAATGTTTCCCTTCTCCCCTCTCAGGCTAAATAAGTCAGGGTAACATTTAGGCTCTCTTAGTAAGGCTTCAAACATAGGAGACTTGAGTTTACCTTCACTCTTGTAACTCTTAGGAAAACTGCTTACTTTTTGCCAAGCCCCTCTCGTCCTAGGTGGCTCAGACGTCTTCCAGCTGTGAGGGTTCCTGTGTCTCTCTGGTCCCAACTGTATTCCAAAGAATGAGTTTTCTTTCTCACTTGCCTGCCGTGGAGGCTTCCTCTTCCAGGGCTCTGCCTTCTTCCAGGAGTCTAATCCAGGGCTATGTCCACTTTCCTCAGGACTTTCATTCACAGCCCTTGAAAAGATCCTTGCAGGTCTTCTTTTATTACCAGGGTCAAACGTACTGCCACACTGCTTCCTGGTCTTCCATTCACTCTCTGACTCACTCTCAGCTGACGTACCAAACGTCTTTCCACAGCTCGTCCTCTCATAGGTCCTTTGCTCTGAGGTCCTCTGCTCAGAGTTCCTTGTGCAGCTCTGTGCACTGCTCTGCCTACTTCGGCTCAGTCCTTTGCTGCTCTCTTTGCTCCTCCTGCACTCTCTGCTCCCTTTGCTCTCTTCGCTCTCTTTAGCAGGGTCATTCTCAGGTTTAAAACGAGGTTCTCTTCCAGGCACGCCCCTTCCAACCACTGGGTGTGCCCAATCAGGACTACTCAACTCCTCCCCTGGGCTGGTATCCATTCTTAGCTCAGCAGAAAGGAGTTTTTCTTTCCTTCCAGTATTGTCAATCTGGCGTAAATCCTGTTGCCCTTCAGGATTTTCCTCGGTCTCCATTGCCTCGGGAGGGCGCTCTTCACCACAGATCCCCCCCCCTTAAGATATCACGGGCTGGCTTCTGACCAGAGGCACAGCACGTGATTCTACTCAGGGCATCTGCGTTCTGGTGGAGCCGTCCGGCTCTATGCTCCACTTGAAAGTCGAACACCTGGAGGGCCATAAACCAATGGGTTAACCTCGCATTATGGTTGTACATTTGATTTAGCCACTTGAGTGGTGCGTGGTCTGTGATCAAGGTGAAACGTCGTCCCGTGAGATAAAAGCGGAGCGCGTCTATGGCCCACTTAATAGCCAGACACTCACGTTCAATTGTTGAGTATCGCTTTTCAGCCGGGGCCAGCTTCCGGCTGAGGTATAGCACGGGGTGTTCCGTACCGTCGTGTCGCTGGGATAGCACTGCGCCGAGGCCTGTCTCCGACGCGTCTGTCTGTACCAGAAACGGTTGGGAAAAATCCACACCCCTTAGAACTGGCGCTGCACACAACTTATTTTTCAGTAGGTGGAACGCTTCTTCCGCCTCTTCCCGCCATCTCAGTTGATTAGGCGCGTTCTTCTTCAACATTTCAGTTAGAGGGACGCTTTTCTCTGCAAACCCTGGAACGAACCGTCTGTAGTACCCCACTAACCCCAGGAAGCTCCTTAACTGCTTCTTATTAAGTGGTTTTGGGAAGGCTTGAACAGCGGCTATTTTATCAGTAAGGGGTTTCACTACCCCATTACCCACCAGGTGGCCCAAATACTTAACTTCCCGGCCTCCAAATAGACATTTAGCCGGGTTTAATGTAAGGCCAGCATCCCTTAGTGCCATAAGAACGGCTTCAACTCGTGGGAGATGTTGTGTCCAGTTGTCACTGTGAATGACCACATCATCCATGTAGGCTACAGCGTATGTTTGATGCGGTCGCAAAACCAGGTCCATTAGACGCTGACACGTGGCGGCAGCTCCGTGTAGGCAAAAAGGCATTCTTTTGAACTGGTACAGGCCTACTGGGGTACTGAATGCGGTCTTCTGTCTGGCATCCCTGGTCAGTGGGACCTGCCAGTATCCTTTCGACATATCCAATGTAGTGAGGTATTTGGCACAGCCTAGGCGATCAAGGAGTTCTTCTATTCTTGGCATCAGGTAAGTATCGAAACGAGATATTAGGTTAACTTTCCGAAAGTCGATACAGAATCTTATGGACCCGTCTGGCTTGGGAACTAGAACAATTGGGCTATTCCACGGGCTTCGCGACTCCTCAATAACGCCCATCTGTAACATTTCCTGTACTTGCCGCACGACCTCCTCCTTCTTGGCCTCCGGCAACCTATATGGACGTTGGCGTACTATCTCGCCGGGTGGCGTTATGATCCCATGGGCGATCAGGTCCGTCTTACCCGGCATTGGTGTGAGGACATCCTGGTATCTGGTTAGTAGCTGAACCAATTCCTGCTTTTGCGCCCAGGAAAGGCCTTCATCTATTCTAGGCTCCGGGTTGCTTTTACACACTGCGAGTTGTGGCCCCAGGTCTTCCTCTTCTTTTTCTTCCACAATGGCAGCTAAAGCTTGGAAACTGGTACCCCCTGTTGACCCGAATCCACCTGTTCCACGGGCCGTTGTTGACAGGCTGGATACTTCTTCCAGAGGAGGCAGGCCCACACGCTCGCAGATTAGCTGCGCTACTCGATCTCCAACCATGACTTTGAAGTCCTCCCTGCCGAAGTTAAACATGAGAATTTTAATAGAACCCCTGTAATCCGGGTCTATCACTCCGGCTCCTATATCAAGAAAATGCTTTACGGCGAGGCCCGATCGTGGGGCTATCCGGCCGTAACAGCCTAGTGGCATTTCCATTTGTAGAGCGGTATCTACCAGGGCTTTCCCTTGCCTAGGAATCACTACATCCTCAGCACTACAGAGGTCATAACCTGCCGAGTTACTCGAAGCTTTCTTAGGGGCCTGAGCATTAGGGCTCATCCTGCAGAATCTTAGCACAAATACTGGTTTCTTCACCATTTCTTCTCTTGGAGCTTGTGTTTTCCCTTTTTGCTTCTTCAGTTGGGCAAACAAGGGACTAGGAATTATTCTTTTCTTGGTGGTTTGGGTTAGAGCTTCTACCGGGGATTCCCTGGCAGCTTCTTGCTTTTTTAGGATTAAGCCCTGTTCCACCCCTTTATGGAACTGTGGCCAGTCCCTACCCAAAACTATACTATGTGGTAGCTTGGGGACTACTGCAATGGGAACTTTCCTAACAACTCCTAGCGCTTTCACCTGGAGGTTGTACACGGGGTATAACGAAGTGCCTCCGTGAACACAGCGGATTTTTACATTGTGGACAGGCTGAATTGCTACCCCCGATGCTTGGACTTGCTGCCACAGCGCCTTGGAGAGCATTGTCTGCTCCGCGCCAGAATCAAGTAACGCGGTGGTGGCAATTCCCTGCACCTCTACCTCAATGAGAAATCCTTCTCTGGCCTTCTGTGCATTTACTGCTACTAAGGCAGTTTTAAAACAATTTTTCTGCACATGCCCTTCTCGCCCACATTTGAAACATTTTCTAGGCGGAATCATAGCCTTCATGGTTGGCATACACATTTTTCCTGTTTCCTTTTTAAACCCCCACCTCCTTTCTGATTCGGGTATCGCTGCCCCCTTTGAAACACTACTGCCTTCGTGAGCCATTAATTTGGCTTCCAGGAAGCGCTCTGTGAGATCAACCGCCTCTTGTGGGGTCTTGCAGCTCTGCAGAATCAGGAAGGTTCTTATTTCGGCAGGTACAGCATTCATATATTGCTCTACAACAAGACTGTCTATTATAGATTCTTTGGATCTACCCCCTGGATTAAGCCATTTGTTTAACAACATACGTATTCTATAACATAAGGCTTTCGGGGTTTCATTCTGTTTTAACTTTACTGCTCGCAGGAGAGTATGATAAGCTAGCGGTGTAAGGCCCAGCCTTTCCCTGACCGCTCTTTTCACCTCCTCATAATTTCCAGCGAGATCAGGTGGCATACTTCTATACGCGGCCATAGCTTCGCCCGTAAGGGAAGCCACAAACCTAATGGCCCAACATTCTTTTGGCCATGCACTTAACTGTGCCACTCTCTCAAAGCATTCAATGTAGTCATCTATATCATCAGTGTCCTTCAATTGCCCAAAATTGAATAGTGTTCCTGCGTTTAAACTAAGCGCAGCTGCAGCGGAAAAACCTGGGGGAGCGGTTGGTATCTCCGGTGGTTTCTTCTGCTCAGCTACCCAAGCTTGTAGCATGTCCAATAAGGGTTGCTGCTGAGCTTGAAGGGTGGCAGCATTTCTTGCCTGGGACTCCAAGGCTAAGTCCCTCTGTCTCTCCAGTTGCGTGGCTATCCACTTGAACACTTCAGCTGGATCCACAGACATCTTCGAAACGTCTGTGAAGACAAACACAAAGACAAAAAAAACCAAGTGCGGTATCTCACACTAAAAAAAAACACTTTTCCTTTTTTTTTTTTTTTTTTTCAACTGGCCTAACAATCACCCCTTAGCCCTGTATCCTGACCTTTCCCTAGGTGGATACTTATTACCTGGCTCAGGTGTTGCTTCAAGCTTTCTCAGTCACGTTGCAGCCAGTAGTCCTCCGACGCTGTGACTCCTTCCTTTCAGGATGGTGTGCAGCCGGGGTCTTTCTGGGCAGTTGCTTTCCTGTAGCTTTTTTCTGCGTGGCATCTTGCGCATGCGTGGAATCCTGCCAACGTAGCCACTTGCGACGCCCCTGCCTCGCCTTAAGGCTAAAAGACAGGAGCGGCCTATTGCCTCATGAGGAATGGAGTTAAAAACTGTTCCCTGGTACTGCTGAGTAATGTAGTTCTTGTGCTCCTTTCACTCCGAAATAAGTGTAGTTGTGTGCCAGAGACGGTAAGGCTTGTTTGCAAGTATTTTATTGTTGTTGGGGAGATTCTTCCAGCGCATCACAAATTCATACACATGAACAAAAACTGGGGCTTTAACATGAACAGAATAAACTTAGGAATAAAGTCAACTAAAGTAGAATTCAGCTTTAACTTCAGCTTTACTTCTAGGGAGTTTGACTCAGCTCTGCCCCAAGAGGTGATTCCCATTTAATGCAGCCTCTTTACATGCACTGTTACGTTCACAGTGGGAGCTTAATTCAGGTGCAAGTAATTAAGGTTTCCAAAGCATGGCAGTAGAAACAGCTCCGTTGTATTTTACTCATACACGGCACAGCAAACTTCTTTACTCTGGTATTTCCATACAACACAATGAACAATCCATACTATTACAGTCAGGTAAGTCAGAATCAGTTTGCATTAATTCTTCAGACTGTATAGAATTAGTATCTTCATTCAATACTGGTTGTCTGCCTGCTTTTAGATCTAGAAACTCTTTAAAGCTTTGGAGAAGCAATTCAGCCTGTTGGTTGCTAGATAAGCAATTGTCAGCAGCTATTAAGCTTCTCTCTCTTGGTCAGTAATGTTTCCCTTCTCCCCTCTCAGGCTAAATAAGTCAGGGTAACATTTAGGCTCTCTTAGTAAGGTTTCAAACATAGGAGACTTGAGTTTACCTTCACTCTTGTAACTCTTAGGAAAACTGCTTACTTTTTGCCAAGCCCCTCTCGTCCTAGGTGGCTCAGACGTCTTCCAGTTGTGAGGGTTCCTGTGTCTCTCTGGTCCCAACTGTATTCCAAAGAATGAGTTTTCTTTCTCACTTGCCTGCCGTGGAGGCTTCCTCTTCCAGGGCTCTGCCTTCTTCCAGGAGTCTAATCCAGGGCTACGTCCACTTTCCTCAGGACTTTCATTCACAGCCCTTGAAAAGATCCTTGCAGGTCTTCTTTTATTACCAGGGTCAAACGTACTGCCACACTGCTTCCTGGTCTTCCATTCACTCTCTGACTCACTCTCAGCTGACGTACCAAACGTCTTTCCACAGCTCGTCCTCTCATAGGTCCTTTGCTCTGAGGTCCTCTGCTCAGAGTTCCTTGTGCAGCTCTGTGCACTGCTCTGCCTACTTCGGCTCAGTCCTTTGCTGCTCTCTTTGCTCCTCCTGCACTCTCTGCTCCCTTTGCTCTCTTCGCTCTCTTTAGCAGGGTCATTCTCAGGTTTAAAACGAGGTTCTCTTCCAGGCACGCCCCTTCCAACCACTGGGTGTGCCCAATCAGGACTACTCAACTCCTCCCCTGGGCTGGTATCCATTCTTAGCTCAGCAGAAAGGAGTTTTTCTTTCCTTCCAGTATTGTCAATCTGGCGTAAATCCTGTTGCCCTTCAGGATTTTCCTCGGTCTCCATTGCCTCGGGAGGGCGCTCTTCACCACACCGCTCAGGAAATAGAAATTACACTTACCTGGTAATTGAAGTTCCTGGAGGGTCCAGTTTAGTCCTCATTCCCGCCCGGATATTGCTGTATTTACTGTGTCTGGGCGGCGCGCTTTGCCCGTTCTAGACTGCTGTTGGTTCCTTTTCGTTTTTTTTTTTTCGAAGATTGCCATTGAAGAGTACTAAAAAAAAACATCACCCTTGGGATAGCGCCCCGTGGGTTTTCGTTCCTTCGAGTTTGTTCTTGGTATTGTTTTTCATCAGCTTACTGTGAGGACTGTCGGTTTTTCGGGACCGGGAAATGAAGCAAGGTGCACAGTTTCAGCTCTCTCGTTTGGGGAGGGGGGTCCTGTAACTCATTTAGGGGTACTTTTGCGGTTCTTTATCTTTTCTTTAATCTGTACTTTCTTGAGTCTGCTTTGTTACTAGTTCACTGGAGGGCTGATGGGAGTTCCAGCAGTAAGCAGGCTACAGTACTAAAGAGTTGATTGGTCCAGTCTCCTTGCTGCAGGAGGAGGTGCACTACCCGGATGTGGAGGACTAAACTGGACCCTCCAGGAACTTCAATTACCAGGTAAGTGTAATTTCTATTTTCTTTCTCTACAACATTAACAAAATTCACCCCTTCCTTTCTGAACACACTACTAAAACACTTATCCACTCGTTGGTCACTTCTCGCCTCGACTATTGCAACCTCCTCCTTTCTGGTCTCTCTCTGAGTCAATTTTCTCCTCTTCAGTCTGTTCAAAACTCTGCTACGCGGCTAATCTTCCGCCAGCCCCAATATATTAATATAACCCCTTCATCTCAAATTACTTCATTGGCTTCCCTTCTGTTTCCGTATTGTGATGAGGTGAGTGCAGCCCAGCTAGGGAAAACTGAAAAAAAGAAGGATTTTTTTTCATTGCGGGGGATGGGAGCACAAAATCCTAGGCTCCATACTAGAAGCACTGAAAGAAACCTAGAGGGCAGAGCCAAAGGTAAGCCAATCACAGACCACAGGACAACCCTGCAGAGGAGTAGGAGGTCCAAGTGGGAGGAGCTAGGAAGGGAGTTGCCCAGCTCAACAGTTAGCAGAGGAAGAACAAACAAAAGAGAGAGGCACAGTTTGAGTTTGAGGCAGGAGGAGGAAGGAGCTGTGAGCAGAAGGTCCAGGAGGAGTGCAGGAGCAAGCACCAGTGGCAGCTGCAGTTCAAGCCCTAGCCCAGGTTCAAGTCCAATTCCCAGGAGGCACAGACAGGAGAGGTCTGGGGCCAAGCTGTGGAAAACCCTTGCAGCCAAGGAGAGCAGCAAATGGAGGAACCATTACAAAGGCAGCCAAGGAAGGTACGCAGGGAATGAGCAGTGCCACCAGAATAGTTCTTGCTCTGACTCGGAGGAGACCTTCAGACACCTGAAGCCTCAGCACAGCAAGAAGTATCTCAGGAGGGAGGTTAAGCAGGAGAGACACACAGGAGACCGGCTTGGAGGGAGCCAAGGCCAGGCAGTGTGAGAGACTGTTTAACATTGCAAAGACTCTTAAGGAAAAGTTACCAGAGCACTTTCAAAGAGCACCTAGCTGTAGCTCAATTGAGAGCATGGAGGTAGGCCCTGAAGAAAGTGTGATTGAGTCAGAAGCCTCTGAGATGGAATGTGAGCTGTGCACTAAAATACAATAGTAAGGTCTGTTTGAAAACACTGAAATACAAAAGGAAGCTGTTGCAGGTTAAAGCAGTTTCAAGAGTTGAAAGAGAAGAGTAACCCTGAAGACAAGAGGTTAGGAATCTCTCTCTTAGGAAGCTTAAACTGCTAAACTTCAGTGAAGGCCCAAACAGCTAGAACTGTTTGTATGGGGCGTGGCAACAGCGAGGTTGGAAGCTGTGAAGAGTTTTTACAAATGCTTTTGTGTTTTGAAAGGGCAAGCAATTGCAGTGAAGAATAGAAACTGCTGTGAGTTTTGTTTGGACATTTTGATTTGGAGAAATTATCCTGTATTTCTTTTGTCTGGAAAAAGTGCTTAAAGAATTTTTATGTTCATCACTTGCCAACTTTGGAAACCGAATAAAAATTTCCTGTGCGCTTTAAAATACCACTTGGCTTTTCTTATTGACACAACTACAACCCTCGAAGGGATACAGATGGCCAGCCGTCCCTACTAGGCAACCGCCTGGTAGGGGCGCGAGCGTCACAGTATCCAATACAAACTTCTCCTTCTGACCCATAAGGGCATTCATTTTAGTGCTCCTCATTACCTTTCCTCTCTGCACTCTCCCTACACCCCTCCTCATGAACTCCGTTCTTCCTCTGGCTTGCTTCTCTCTATGCCCTTCTCTTCAACAGCCAATTCCAGACTTCGATCCTTTCACCTTGCTGCTTCTTATGCCTGGAACAAACTACCTGTATCTTTATATCAGGTTTCATCTCTCCTACTTTTCAAAGGCTCTCCTTTTTCAGGCTGTTTTTGGATCTTAATCTTTTGTTCTCCTTCTGTCTCATTACCCTTCCCTACTGTCCCCTTGTTCTCATCTATTGTACTGTCTGTCTTGATTAAACTGTAAGCTCTGATGAGCAAGGACCATCTTTTATATGTGTCTGTATAGTGCTGCGTACGCCTTGTAGCACTATACAAATGATTAATAGTACTAGTAGTAGTGGATGGGCTGGCCGTCTTCTTTTTGTTGAACGCTACATAGTCATCCCATTTACTCTTAAGAAAAGCTGCAAACTCTATGTCATAGTAAAAACCCTGATACAGTCTCCAACTGCGCCCTCCCCCTCCTCCCCTCCCCTCCCCATTCCATTTCTAGCACTATGGGTCCAAGAGTAAAAAAAAACAACAACATTGCCACCCTTTCTACTGGAAAAAGCTGCTCAGCAAGCAATAGATAGTAATTCACATGGAAGGTCATTCCAAGGTACGAATAGCGGGGTTGGCGTCCCGTTGGGATGTCCATTCCCGCTATTCTGGCTCCCTTCTGACTCCGACTCGCTTCCCCGCTCGTTGTACGGGGAAGTTAGATGAGGGTGGGAAAAGGGCGGATTGGGGTCAGCGTTAGGGAAGGCAGTGGGCAGTCGTTGGCCCCGGACGTACAGAGCCGATTCCAATGTCGGCCCTGTACGCCCGGGGCCAGCAGCCTGAACGGGGAACTTATTCCACCTTTGAGGTGGAATAAGTTCCCCTAATCGGCGGAGGACAGCAGGCTTGGGGCTGGAAAGCAATGGGAGTGGGCAGAGGAGATTCCCCACAGCCTGACCCTGACCTTGGGAGGCCAGATCGGGGGTCGGGCTGCAGGGAATGACGTTTGCAGTCCAGCGGCCGGGGATCGTGGCTTTTGAATGGAGCCGCAGTGCCATGGCGCCACGTCTTCATTCAAAAGCCTTGACTGAGTTATCCAGGCAGGGCCTGTACATGTAGGCTGACCAGAATTAGGGTCACAGCCTGCACGTACAGGCCTGGACACAATTCTGATCCCGTGGGGCTAGATGTGCCCTGCGGGATCAGAATCCTGGCTAATTCTGTGCATCCAGTTCTGATCAGGCGCACAGAGGGCCGGGATGTCCATGCCAGAATCGGGCCCATATTGGCTATTTTAGGAGTGAGATTGAAAGGTATAGTCCAAAGCCCTGGGATTTAGCACTCCCCATATATCCAGCAGTTCCAGGCTCCTGCATCTCCTCTCACGCTCTCCCCCATCCTTCCAGTATCTTCTCTCACTATCCCCCTCCCTCCAGCATCTCTCTCTCCCCCTTTGTTCAGCATCTCCTCTCTCCCTTTCGCACCCTTAATCCAGCATCTCCATTCTGTCTTCCCACTTCTCCTCCCACCCATGTCCAGCATGTCCCTATTCCCTCTCCTATGTCCAGAATCTCTGCTCTGTGTTCCTTTTGCCCCTACTCCCATGTTCAACATTCCTCCTCTGTGTCCCTGTCTACTTCCTGCATCCAGCATCTCTCTGTCTGTACTTTCTCCATGTCCAGCATCTCCCCTGTCACCCTATTTACCTCCCATGTCCAGCACTGAATTGAATCGAATTCTCTGTGTCCAACATATCCCCTGTCACCCTTTTCCCTCTGTCCAGCACACCCCTCATATCCAGCATCTTCCCCTTTGTGTCCTTATTCTTTTTTTCACCCCCAAGCTAGAATTTCCCCTCTGTTACCTTACCCCCTCCCATGTCCACCATCCTCTTTCCCCCTCCCTTAGGCTATCAAAAACTCTTCCACTTCTCCCAACATCTCCTATTTCTTCCCCATGCCTCGGTCCAGCATCTCCCTCCCCCTGCCATCTTCGCAGCTGCCTCTTAGAACATAAGAAATGCCATACTGGGTCAGACCAAGGTCCATCAAGCCCAGTATCCTGTTTCCAACAGTGGCCAGTCCAGGTCACAAGTACCTGGCAGGTTCCCAAGAAGGCACACAGGTTCCACAATGCTTGTTCTGGGGCAAGCAGTGGATTTTCTGGGCCCTCCTTAATAATGGTTTATGGACCTTTCCTCCAGGAACTTGTTTAAACCTTTTTTAAACCCAACTACACTAACAGCTTTTACTGTACCCTCTAGTAGCCAATTCCAGAGTTTGATTATGTGTTGAGTGAAAACATACTTTCTCTTAGTCTTAAATGGGTTACATTGTAGCTTCATTGCATGTCCCCTAGTCTTCCTACTTTTTGATGGCGTAAACAACCGATCTATGTTTACCCATTCCATTCATGAATTTATAGACCTCTGTCATATCTCCCCTCAGCTGTCTCCTTTCCAAGTTGAAAAGCCCTAACCTTTTAAGCCTTTCCTCATAGGGGTATCCTTCCATTCCCTTTACCATTTTGGTGGCTCTTCTCTGTACCTTTTCTAATTCTGCTATATTCTTTTTAAGATATGGCGACCAATATTCACAGTGTGGTTGTACTATGGAATGATACAGAGGCATTATAATAACCTTGGTTTTACTCTCCATTCCTTTCCTTATGATTCCTAGCATTCTATATACTTTCTTGGCCACCACTACACACTGTGCGGAAGGTTTCAATGTATTATCCACAATGACTCCTAAATCTTTTTCCTGTGTGATAGTTCTTAATCTGGAAACTTGCATCATGTAGCCATAGTTTGGGTTGTTCTTTCCTAGGTGCATAAATTTGCACTTGTCCACATTAAATTTCATCTGCCATTTGGATGTCCATTCCAATTTATCAAGGTCCTCTTGCAATTTTTCACAATCCTCTTGCATTTTAACAACTTTGAATAATTTTGTGTCATCTGCAAATTTCATCTCTTCACGCGTTATTCTCATTTCCAGGCCATTTATGAATATGTTAAACAGCAGCGGACCCAGCACAGATCCCAGGGGTATTATTAACCTTTCTCCTTTGAGAAAATTTGCCATTTAGCCCTGCTCTCTGCTTTCTATCTTTTAACCAGTTCCTGATCCACAATAATACGCTGCCTCCAATCCAATGACTTTTTAATTTCACCAAGAGTCTCTCGTGAGGGACCTGACAAAAGCTTTTTGAAAATCCAGATACACTATATCAACCGGCTCAGCTTGATCTACTTGTTTATTTACACCTTCAAAAAAATATAACAGATTATTAAGTCAAGACTTTCCTTGGCTAAATCCATGTTGGCTTTCTCCCATTAAACCATGACTATCTACATGTTCAGTAACTTTATTCTTTATAATGTTTCCTGGAGTGGAGGAGTAGCCTAGTGGTTAGCGCACTGGCTTGATAACCATGAGAGCAGGGTTTGATTCCCACTAACACTCCTTGTGGCCTTGAGCAAATCACTTAACCCTCCATTGCCTCGGAAGAAAGGCCTGGCAATCTATAATGTTTTCTACCATTTTGCCTGGTACTGATGTCAGGCTCACAAGTCTGTAGTTTTCCGGATCACCTGGAACCCTTTTTAAAAATTGGCATTACATTGGCCATTCTCCAATCTTCTGGAACTACCGATAATTTTAATGATAGTTCAAAGATTACTAATAGTAGGTCTGCAATCTCATATTTCAGTTCTTTCAACACCCTTGTTTGTGTTAACATCCCAGTCCAAGTGATTTACTACTCTTCAGTTTATCAAATAGTTGTAATACATCTTCCCAGTTTATTGATATTTCTTTCAATTCTTTCGATACATCACCTCTAAATACCATTTCAGGCATGGGTAACTTCCCTACAAATTATTTAGTGAAGACAGAAGCAAATAATTCAGTCAGTCTCTCTGCTATGGCTTTGTCCTCTCTTAGCACCCCTTTTACCCCTCTATAATCCAATGGTCCAACACAATGCAAAAGACTGGATAGCCGCCATCTCGCAACTGGACTGCTGTTTGCATCTTAGTTTTAAGGTTTTGTTTAACTATTTAAGTTGTCTACTTACTTAAAGTTGCTAGTATAGTTGTATCAGTACAAGTATCTCTTATAGGTTTAAGGGACTTATTTCACCTCCAGATTAATTAATTTCAGGGCCTTAATCTATTCCTGGTGAGGATAACCAACAGAACCTGAAAGTGAATTTGACCACCTCTTCCCCTTTAATAGGTTTAAGAGTCTATAAAGCTAAGATTATGCATAGGGTGGGTGGGAGTTGGGGTGGATGGGAGGGAAAGAACACTTAGTAAATGCTAGCTTCTACAGTGCCCTTACCTGTGGTTCTGAGGTAATATTTTAATTTCCTGGGTGATTCACACAGCCCTTGGTTTGAAAGAGGGAGCCTTTAAGAACATAAGAACATAAGATATGCCATACTGGGTCAGACCAAAGTCCATCAAGCCCAGTATCCTGTTTCCAACAGTGGCCTATCTAGGTCACAAGTACCTAGCTGTTTCCCCAAAAGACACAGGCTCCACAATGCTTGTATTGGGACAAGCAGTGGATTTCCCGGGTCCCCTTTAATAAAGGTTTATGGACCTTTCCTCTAGGAACTTGTCCAAACCTTTTAAATCCAGCTACACTAACAGCTTTTACTACATCCTCTGGTAACAAATTGCAGAGTTTGATTACACGTTGAGTGAAAAAATATTTTCTCTTATTCGTCTTAACATAGTAACATAGTATATGACGGCAGATAAAACCAGCATGGTCCATCTAGTCTGCCCAGCAAGGCGGCAAGAGTAGGTGCACTTGCCGCATCATGCAGGTCACCTCTCCCCATGCCTTTGTTTAGGGATGTACCCACCGCTCCATGTAGGTCACCCCTATTTGTCAGATATAAGAGATAGTTATGCTTATTTTGATTTTATCCTGTTGCTATAAAGGGATCCACTGTGTCTGTCCCATGCCATTTTGAAATCTGTCAATGTGTTTTCCCCCACCACTTCTATTGGGAGGGCATTCCAGAAATCCACCACCCTCTTTCAGTGAAAAAGTGTTTCCTGACATTGCCTTTCAGTTTACCCCCTTGCAACTTCATGTTATGCCCTTTAGTTTTACAGCTTCCCTGTCTTTGGAAAAGGTTTATTTGTCTATTAATAATCTTAAGTAATTAAAAGTCTGAATCATATCTCCCCTGTCCCTCCTCTCCTCCAGAGTGTACATTATTTAAGTCTTCAAGTCTCTTCTCATATGTCTTCTGATGCAGGCTCCAAATCATTTTGGTCGCCTTCTTCTGAACTGCTTCCAGCCTTTTTATATCCTTTGCGAGATATGGTCTCCAAAACTGAACACAATATTCCAAATGAGGCCTCACCAGTGACTTGTACAGTGGCATTAGTACCTCTTCCTTTCTGCTGGTAATTCCTCTCTGTATGCAACCCAGCATCCTTCTGGCTTTTGCCACCGCCTTGTCACACTGTTTCGCCACCTTGAGATCGTCAGAAACAATCACAGGTTACTCTGTAGCTTCATTGCATGTCCCCTAGTCTTTCAGTATTTTGATGGCATAAACAATTGATCTACGTTCAGCCGTTCCACTCCATTCATTAATTTATAGACCTCTATCATATCTCCCCTTAGCTGTCTCTTTTCCAGGTTGAAGAGCCCTAACCTTTTTAGCCTCTCTTCAGAGCGTTATCCTTCCATCCCCTTTACCATTTTGGTGGCTCTTTTCTGTACC
This sequence comes from Ichthyophis bannanicus, assembly GCA_033557465.1. Lineage (NCBI taxonomy): Eukaryota > Metazoa > Chordata > Amphibia > Gymnophiona > Ichthyophiidae > Ichthyophis > Ichthyophis bannanicus. Next base: position 207,416,992 of record CM066043.1, on the reverse strand, counting down.
TTTTCTAATAACATTATATCCTTTTTAAGATACGGCGACCAGAATTGCACACATCCCTGGCAATGTTCCCTCTAATTTTCTGTAGGCTGTCTGCGCATAAAATATCAGCTGTGCAGCTTTTGAAGGAAGGTTAAATTTTTGTGCACCACATAACGACACTCGGAGTTATATACTTTAAAATTTGACTACATGTCAGAATACAGTATGTACACCACATTGATTGCACTAGAAAATATTGTAGAACTTGTGAAAACCATAAATACACAACAACTTTTAAATTTTAAGATGTCTGTGTTGTTTTCTATCAGAATCAGAACCGTAATTTTTGTGCGCTCTGTTGTAAAGTATGTGCGCTTGCTCGGCAAGGTGTGTGCACGCGCACACGCGCACAGCATAGAGGGAACAGTGATCCCTGGAACCCTTTTTTAAAAATTGGCATTACATTGGCCATCCTCTAATCTTAAGGTATTACAGATGATTTTAATGATAGTTCACAGATTACTAATAGTAGTTCTGCAATCTCATATTTTAGTTCTTTCAACACCCTTGGATGTATACCATCCAGTCCAGGTGGTTTGCTACACTTCAGCTTATAAAATAGTTGTAATTGCCCCTTTGATCTGTTACTTGGCTTTAACACGTGCAGATTTGTTTCCAGCAGTCCCTTTTGGTAGTAGGATTGCCAACTTTTTGAAAGAGAAAAACTCGCCACCTATGGCTAGTCATGCTCTGCCCATGCTCACCCCTGCCCAGTCCTTTCCCTGCCCCCTTTTCCGCCCCTACCCCACCCTTACCCCACCTCCTTCCCCCAAAATAATTGTAGAGAGGGTAATGTGCAAACTGAACAAGCAAGATTGCTACACATTCTTAAACAGAAATTCCATACTAACAGAATACCCAGCATTGGTTGTGCGTATACACACACACACACACACAATACAGACAGACCTTCATCAAATAATGAGCACAAAACAAAAAGAGACATATATAGACAAAAATTAAACTAAAACCTCAGAAAACCAGACGCTGTATGTAGTGCAACACAAGAGAAATAGAAATTCATTTCCCCCATACTGTACGAAATAAAAGACAACAGATGTCAAGATCTGCATTAGAAGGGATGCAATCTGGCAATTGCCCTGGACCCACAAGCCAGAGAGAGGGCCTCAGATCTGTTGGAGACGGAAAAAGGCACAGCTTGCTAGTGGGCTTTAGGCAATGCAATGTGTGTCTTTTAAGTCAATGCCCATACCTGGTGACCTATCAGCTCCTGGGTTTCTTGGCAGTGTGACTGGAAGTAGCTTGCCAGGCCTTTCTTCTGAGACAATGGAATGTTAAGTGACTTGCCCAAGGCTACAAGGAGTGCTAGTGGGAATTAAACTCTGGTCTTTTGGTTACCAAGTCAGTGCTCTAACCACTAGGCTACTCCTCTAGCTCCAGCCCCTCCCAGCATCAGCTCCCTTCTGCAGTGCTTGTGGCTACTCTAGAATGCTGGATTGCTGTGAAGATTGCAGCGGCAATGTCTGGGAGTAGCCAAAAGCACCACGTGCCTTAAATGGGAGCAGCCACGGTGATCGCAGCTCTCCCCAACAGCTGCATGACCCCATATGCTGCCTGAGCCCAACCCCGCGACTTCACTTTTCTAGCCACTTTTCTCCCCATTCATCCATACACCTATTTGAAAAGCCGACTCAGGCCCACTATGGCTGCTGACAGCCCCAATTGCAGCCCGATACTGTCCTGCTGCGTATGTACGGCTGGCCCTTGGCAGGGCCATGCTAGGATTTCTGACGCTGCCCTGCAACCTATAAATTGGTGCCCATCCCTTATTACTATTAATGTTAGCTACACCCACCCTCCTTTTCCACAAAACTCCTTTGTGAACTCTTTTCACGTGATCCTAGTATTTCTCCTTCATAAGAACATAACATAAGAACATAAGATATGCCATAATGGGTCAGACCAAGGTCCATCAAGCCCAGTATTCTGTTTCCAACAGTGGCCAATCTAGGTCATATGTACCTAGCAGTTTTTCCAAGGGACACAGGATCCACAATGCTTGTATTGGTTCAAGCATTGATATCCTAGGTCCCTTCTTAATAATGGTTTATGGACCTTTCCTCCAGGAACTTGTCCAAACCTTTTTTAAACCCAGCTACACTAACAGCCTTTACTACATCCTCCGGTAACAAATTCCAGAGTTTGATTACACGTTGAGTGAAAAAATATTTTCTTTTATTAGTCTTAAATAGTTTACCCTGTAGCTTCATTGCATGTCCCCTAGTCTTTCTATATTCTGATAAGGTAAACAATTGATCTACGTTTACCCGTTCCACTCCGTTCATTAATTTATAGACTTCTATCATATCTCCCCTCAGCCATCTCTTTTCCAGGTTAAAGAGCCCTAACCTTTTTAGCCTTTCTTCGTAGGAGTATCCTTCCATCCCCTTTACCATTTTGGTGACTCTTCTCTGAACCTTTTCTAAAATCGCTATATCCTTTTTAAGATACGGCGACCAGAATTGCACACAATATTCAAGGTGAGGTCTCACCATGGAACGATATAGAGGCATTATAATATCTTTTGTTTTATTTTCCATTCCTTTCCTTATCATACCTAGCATTCTATTTGCTCTCTTGGCCGCTGCTGCACACTGGGCTGAGGGTTTTAACATGGTATCTGTGGGCTTTCTTAGCCCCCTCCTCACCAGCAACCTGCAGGGCTCTTGGAGCTACAGAAAACTACATTCAAAACAATGGGAAGGTGATCTAAAAGACAGCAATAAAATACTACACTCTTATATATATATACACCAAAGCTTTGTGGAGAGAAACGAAGTGAACCAAAGTTCTCTTTGTTTACTCTAACTGCTAGCCATGGTTCACTTTATTTATAAGGCTCTTTTGGATGATACAGCATAATTTCACTTTATTATGACACGTCAGATATTACGTATTTATCATATCATAGATCAACTTCTAATCAGTGTAGGTCCGTATGAAGAGACATACATGTATTCCAAGACATAACTGTTTACTGCTGACTAGGTCAGTATGAGGAGACATACACATATTCCAAGACATAACTGTTTACTGCTGACTGCTTGATATCTAATAGAGACAGAGAGGCTAGAGTACAACCTGCCCTTTCTTTATTTACAGGACATGTAAACCTTCACTTAGTAAGCAAATATATGAAGTTTATTTCTAAGCAAAGTTCTGAAGAGAATTAACTCTTTCTCAGGTTTAGACAGTCGGATAGTGTACACCACCCTGTACAAACAAACATACTTTCAGTATCCACAATGACGCCTAAATCTTTTTCCTGGGTGGCGGTTCCTAATGTGAAACCTTGCATCGTGTAACCATAGTTTGGGTTGTTCTTCCCTAGGTGCATAACCTTGCACTCGTCCACATTAAATTTCATCTGCCATTTTGATGCCCAGTCTTCCAATTTATCAAGATCCTCTTGCAATTTTCCACAATCCTCTTGGGTTTTAACAACTTTAAATAGTTTTGTGTCATCTGCAAATTTGATAACCTCACTCGTTATTCCACTTTCCAGGTCATTTATGAATATGTCAAAAAGCAGCGGACCCAGCACAGATCCCTGGGGTACACCACTATTCACCTTTCTCCATTGGGAAAATTGGCCATTTAGGTGAATAGTGGTGTACCCCAGGGATGGTACACCACTGGCCTTGGGGTCCCATGGCCAGAGCAAAAAACCAGCTTTTCAACAGCCCGTTTTAGATCTCTGCCGGCAGCCGGCCTGATCATGTAAAAACCAGCCAGGCCGGCTGAAAACTGGCTGGTTGGCAACCCTATTTGGTAATCCTGGTTTTTTTATTGATGCTTGCCGGGACATGCGGCAGCATCAATAAAACCCCCCAAAACAATGGCGCCTTTAAATTGGGGTGTGCCTATGACAACTCTGTCAGTCCTACCCCTCAAAAACAGGAATCATACATCAGAGGAGGAAGGACTGGCAGAGCCATCAACAGTGCGCATCAACTCCAAGGATCTGCACCCTTTTTATGTTTCATTGCTGCTGCAGCACACCCCGGCAAGCATAATTTATTTATTTATTTATTTATTTATTTAACAAACATTTTTATACCGCGCTTTCCACTTGATCAAGCGCGGTTTACAAATAACAATTTTCTGAATAAAACAATAAACATAGTCTTATTCAGTTACATAGAACAGGTTGTAAATATTTACAAAGCGATATCTTAATCAAATCATTCTCCAGGAACAAGCAGGAAGTCAGTCCTCACTTATGGGTGACATCGGCACCGACGGAGCCCACGCAGAGCAATTCCCCGGCTTTTGAAGAAAGCCTTTGGGATTGCTGCCATGCATTGGTGGTCTTCTTCCCACCCAAGGGTGCCATCTTGCTCAGTCTCCCTTTTTCCCTGGAGCCCTTCGGACGCATGTCCTTATCCCTTGGAAAAAGTTTTCATTTTTGGCCTACAGGCCATTTGTTTTCCGGTTGCACCGGTCCTCTACCTGTCCTTCCCCTGCTCTATCTTCTTAGAGCTGTTGGGGATAGTTTTTTCTTTCTTCATTTTTTGTCACAGGCTTCACTCCCTTTTTCTTTCCCTAACCACTGGTTGCGTGGGTGTTCGACCTCACTGGGGCCATTTTTGCCCCCATGGCCACCGGCTTCAAAAAATGCGTTAGATGCTCTAGGAACATGTCACTTAAGGACACTCACGACTGTTGTCTGCCGTGCCGCGGAGCTGACCATGATCCGGAGCTCTGTTCCCTCTGCAAGAAAATGTCCTCTAAGGCCCTGCTCAGTCGTAAGCATAAGTCCGAAGACATTTTTTGAAAGGCGCCTCGGCATCTCCGGTGGCACCCTCAGTTGTCTCTCTCCTGGTGGGGTCTCCCTCTTCAGCCCCGCACTCTTCGGCATTCCGGAGAGTCAGACAGGGAGCGGCCCCACTAGGTACCCCGCACAGAAGCAGAGGCCTCCGGCAAAGGCACCCGGTCTCCAGAGGGCCATCTTGGTGAGGACCCCTCTTCTCCTTGATGCCCGACCCGGTGACCCAGGGTTGGCGTTGCAGGGCCCCATGCCCGCTGAGAGTCCCGCTGACTGGTGCTAGAACACAGCGTTTCTGCATTCATCGCTTCCCAGCAGGCGCTCACAACCTGCTTCGCTGACTCACGCCCAGAGATCGTAGGTCCCTCGCGTGGAACACTGAAATCCGTCCAGGAAATCCCCAAGAGCCGCGGGCCTCATGAGGGTCCTCGACGTCAGTCTCGCTCGCCCTCCTGTTCCTCGGAGGTGAGATCTTCCAGGGCCTACGGCTCCAAAAGAGGACTGGCCGTTGGACAGGGCGATCTGCCTGGCTCAGACTCCTCAACCAATATCTCGGAGTGGGAGTCCGATGGGGACACCTCCCTGGAAACCCGTACCACCAGGATCTTCCGTTGGACCCCTCCCCGCCCGCGTTCCAGTGGCGCTCGCCACCTGAGAACATCTCCTTCCTGGTGTTGATTCGGGACATGGCACAGGCCCTTAACCTGGCCACTCAGGCTGAGGAGGACCTTCGTGCTGAAGAACTCGATATTCTTCAGTATGAGTCCCTGCCTAGGGAATCTCTCTCACAGTGCCGCTTCCTCCTATTCTGTCTTGGCTGCTGCTCTGCATGTGGGAGGCGCCCGCCTCGGTCCACATTGTGAGCAAGCGCCTTGATGCTATGTACAAGGTACAATGTGGGCCAGGGTTCAGGAAGACCCAACTTCCCCACACCTCTATGGTGGTGGAGTCAGCCATGAGGAAGCAGAAGAGCTCAAAATCACACTCGTCGATACCGCCAGGCCGAGAGCCCTTGATGACCTGTGCCGCAAGGCCGACCAAGGCTCCATGCTCTCTTGTTGCATTCAAGCATACCAACTATACATGGGTATGTTATTGCGCGATTTAGCCAAGGAGCTCGGAGGGTTTTCCACGGGCCTCGAGGGCGAGCCCCTCAATAGATACGGCACCCTATTGAAGTTCATTGCAGACTACTCAAAATACCTCTCCTGAGCTGCCTACGATGGATTTGAGTCATTGGCTTGGGTGGCAGCCGCGAGCATTGGGGCCCGACGCCAGGCATGGCTCCAATCCTCAGATTTGGAGCAGTGGGTGCAGGAAAAGCGAGCAGCATTTCGGCAAGCTGATGGAAGATAAAGCCACGGAGATAGAGATGGAGTTCATCACCAGAACTTGTCTTTCACGCAAGACCTCCACACTGCTCCAGAAAAAGCAACCAGCCAAAAAGCCCTTATTTCCTCGGAAGGGCCTCCAGCACAGGGGCTACCTTCCATACCCGGCTACCCCCATGCCGACCACCCCGGCGCAGGGTAAATCCAGCCAAGGGCATCGCAAGCCAAAAGGGTCGAAAGTTCAAAATGTTATCCCTTGGCATTCTGCTGCCCCTCCTCCGGCAGGGTGACTGGCTATGCTCCTTGGATCTAAAGAACGCTTACGTCCATATCTTAATCCACCCCCCAGCACAGGCAGTATCTGCGCTTCAGAGTGCAGGGAGAGCACTTCCAGTATAGGGTGCTCCCCTTCGGCCTCGCATCCGCCCCATGAGTCTTTATGAAATGCTTCGTCATGGTTGCCGCTCGTCTCAGGTGTCAGGGCATGCTAGTCTTTCCCTACCTCGACGACTGGCTCGTCACAGGCTTCTCGGTTGAGGAAACCCGGCGAGCAATATCATGCACAATCCTTCTGTTGGAGGTCTTGGGGGTCAACTACCCAAAGTCTCACCTCGAGCCGGTGCAGGCACTTGAGTTCATCGGGGTGCGTTTCGATACTCAGCAGGCGACCTCCTTCTTACCAGCGGATCACACCGACCACCTCCGAGCTCTGGCGGCCCGTGTCCAAAGCACTCCCCAGGTCACCGCTCGGACCATGCTACGCCTCCTGGGCCACATGGCCTCTACCATGCATGTGGTCCCCCATGCCCGCCTGCACATGCGGACAGCTCAGTGGTGCCTCAGTACCCAATGGAGCCCGTCCCTCGGTCACCTCATGGACCCTGTTAGGGTCCTTCCCGACTTCCGCTTGTCCCTGAGCTGGTGGCAAAACCCCCGCAACCTCCTCCGGGGATTGCCCTTCCAGGCCCCGCAGCATGATGCGGTGCTGATGACAGACTCTTCCCTATTAGGGTGGGGAGCCCACTGCGGGCCACTGTGCACGCAGGGGCAGTGGTCGCCCGAGAAGTCTCAGCAGCAGATAAACTTGCTCTAACTCTAGGCGATTCGGTGGGCCCTGAGGGCTTTTGAGGACCACCTCAAGGGGAGGTTGGTTCTCGTGCAGACTGACAACCGCTTGGCAATGTCCTACGTCAACAAGGAGGGAGGCGGTCCTCATCTGCTCCTTCGCTGTCCGACAGAAGATATCCCTCAAGGTGACCTACCTTCCGTGTCAGGGGAGTGTCCTGGCAGACAGCAGAATCCTTCGCCCCCTTGAATGGCGGCTGGATCCAGGGGTAGCGGGCTGGCTGTTTCTTCGCTGGGGGATGCCGGCGATAGACCTCTTCGCCAGTCCCTAGAATGCGCAGCTTCCCCGCTTTTGTGGCCCGGTACCATACCCAAGCAGGGAGAGTCCGGATGCATTCCTTCTGGACTGGTCATCCAGCCTGCTCTATGCATTCCCTCCCTTCCCTCTCGTTGCATGAACACTTTTCAAAGCTCTGCGGGATTGGGAATAGTTGATCCTCGTAGCCCCCTCATGGCCTCAGCAGCCTTGGTTCCCGTTTCTGCTCCAGCTATTGATGGAGCCTCCTATTCCCCTGGGCTCTGCCCCGGGCCTGCTAACACAGGAGGAGAGGTGGGTGCAGCACCCGAATCTAGCCTCCTTATCCCTCACGGCCTGGCAGCTGAATGGGTTTCCCTAGCCTCTCTGGCTCTTCCGGAGGAGGTCGAAGAAGTCCTCCTCACTTCGAGAAAGAATTCCACTAGACGGGCCTATGCCCTCAAGTGGAGGCGCTTCTCAGTCTGGTGCTCGGGGCTCCAGATCGACCTGTTCTCATGCCCCATTCGGTGGATTCTCCAGTACCTCCTCCATCTCTCGAAGGAAGGGCTGAAGTTGAACTCTGTCAGGGTACACCTGAGCTCCATCTCGGTGAACCACCTCCCCATTGAGGGAAAGCCCCTCTTGGGGCAGCCGTTAGTCTCCCACTTTATGTGGGGTCTTCTACTTTCCAAGCCACTCATCTGTCCTCCTCCGGCGGAATGGGACCTGAATGTGGTGCTCATGCAGCTTACCCATCCACCCTTCGAGCTGATGGCAACATGCTCGCTCCGGCACCTGTCCTGGAAGGTGGCCTTCCTGGTGGCACTGACCTCAGCCCGCCGAGTCAGTGAGCTTCAGGCTCTCAAGGCTGATGCCCCTTACACCAGGTTCTATCGGAATAGGGTGGTCCTCCGTACCCACCCTAAATTCCTGCCTAAAGTCGTCTTGGACTTCCATCTTAATCAGGAGATAGTCCTGCCGACTTTCTTCCCGAGGCCCCATGCCAACAAGGCGTCGGCAGCTCTCCACACCCTCGACTGCAGAAGGGCTTTCGCCTTCTACCTGCAGCGCACCCAGACTCATCGCAAGTCTAGCCGGCTCTTTGTGACCTATGATCCTAATAGACCGGGTCAGGCAGTTACCAAACGCACCCTCTCGGTTTGGGTAGTGGACTGCATCGCTTTCACTCACGAAGGCGGGTGCCCCGCTGGATCATCGAGTCACCGCACACAGAGTTCAGGCCAAGGCGGCCTCGGTGGCTTCGCTGCGCTCAGTGCCCCTGATGGACATCTGCCGGGCGGCGACCTGGTCTTCCACGAATACCTTTGCTGCTCACTACTGCCTGGAGAGGGAGTCCCGCCGGGACAGCGCCTTCAGCCAGGCTGTACTTCGTAATCTGTTCGGGTATAAGCAACTCCTGCCCTCTGTCCCTTCTTCATGGCTACTGAGGGCTTTGACCCGAGGACGAGCTCCTTCGGGCATCAGCTTCTGCTCACGGCCTCGCGGAGGTGTTTTTTGGTTACAGGTTCGGTAGCCTGTAGCTGGGGAGTCCCATACGTGAGGACTGACTTCCTGCTTGTTCCGGGAGAAAGTGTAGTTACTCACCTGTAACAGGTGTTCTCCAGGGACAGCAGGAATCAGTCCTCACTACCCTCCCGCCTCACCTGATGAGTTGCTGGATTTTTGTCCTTCCCTTGCCATCTGCTTGGTAGGGCTCGAGCTAAGGGACCTGACTGAGCAAGATGGCACCCTTGGGCGGGAAGAGGACCACGCATGCGTGGCAGCAATCCCAAAGGCTTTCTTCGAAAGCTGGGGAATTGCTCCATGCAGGCTCTGTCGGTGCCCACGTCACCCATAAGTGAGGACTGATTCCTGCTGTCCCTGGAGAACACCTGTTACAGGTGAGTAACTACGCTGTAGCAAAGGTGACAGCAGGGCTAGGGCTGACTAGAACCAAGGGAGGCCATCACCCCCAAAACCTTTCCACCTGAGGTGACTGCTTCACTTTGTTGAATGAGAGAGCCATCCCTGCCTTTTATGATCCCCAGTAGTAGACAAAGTATCTCACACAAATTTAAATCTGCTCCAAGGTAGAAACATAATGGCAGAAAAAGACCATATGGCCTATCCAGTCTGCCTTTCCATACTAATTACTGTAGTCCCTTTTTTTCCTTTAGAGATCTTCTGTGTTTGTCCCATGCTTTCTTGAATTCAGATACTGCCCTGGTGTTTACTACCTCTACTGGGAGACTATTCCATGCATCTACCACTCATTCCTTAAATAAATATTGCCGCAAATTACTCCTGAGTCTTCCTCCTTTCTCCTTCATCCTATGTCCCCTCATTGCAGAGCTTTCTTTCAGTTGAGAGGCTCTCCTCCTGTGCATTTATGCCACGGGGATATTTAAATGTCTGTATCATACTTCTTCTCTCCCGTCTTTCCTCCAAAGTATAGATATTGAGATCTTTAAGTCTGTCCCCATATGCCTTATGATGAAGCCCACTGACCATTTTGGTAGCCACTCTCTACACCGACTCTATTTATTTATTTATTTATTTACATTCTCTTATATACCGCGCTATTCTGCATCAGTGCAGTTTACATTGAACAAACTGAAGTTCCATTGAACAGGTTGTTATAACTTGGAGATAACTATTTTACAGGGAACATGGGCTATGGAGGGTTAGGTGGCTTGCCCAAGACCACAAGGAGCACCTCTATCCTGTTTAGTAGCAGTCATTCTTAGGGAACAAGCAGGAAGTCAACCCTCACATATGGGTGATGTTGGCGCCAATGGAGCCCGCACGGATCCAATCCCCAGCTTTCAAAGGAAAGCCTTTGGGATCTACACTGCGCATGCATGGTCACTTCCCGCTCAAAGGTGCCATCTTACCTCAGTCTTCTTTTTTCCACGGAGCCCTGCAGACATGCTGTCTGTGCACCCCAGTTAAAGTGGATTTTTTCAGTTTCCTGGTAACTTTTTACTTTCCTCGGTATCGATCACCTTCCCCTGTCCAAGTTACGCTTTTCATTTGGGTACTTTATTTTCATTTATTTTTTGGCCCACGGGTTTTTTGCTCACAGCCTAGCTGGTCGAGACGTCAGAGTTTAACCTTGCGGGGCTCGTTTTTCCCGCTATCTTTTTGACCAGCAGATTTAAGCAATGTGGCAAGTGAACCATACTATGTCCCGCACAAACCTCCACAGTACCTGCATAAAATGCCTCAGGGTGGATCATGACGTGTCTTGCCTTTTAATGTCGGCTAAGACCTGGAAGGAGCGCAGAAGGCGGCAGGGGGAGCTATTTAGTCCTGCTCCAGGGCTCGGTCGGAGCCACAGAACCGGCGTGCATCGGAGTTGTCCTCAGAGGACCTTCCCTGGGCATTGAAGGATTCTTCGAAGCCAAAGTTGAGGTCCAACCGTGGTCTGGGGGGGGGGGGGGGTAAGACCTCTGGGACCTAGGCACAGAGCCATCAACTCAATGCCGGTGATGAGGGCTGGGAGCATCCCTCCAAGCCACCCTGGAGGGAGGCATCATTGTCAATGGAGTCGGGGGATCGAGTTGTTTCCCCTGATGCCATTACCATTTGGGACTCCCCTTCCAGGGACCCGACACCAGCCTTGGCATCCTCGAAGTTGGTGCCCGCCTCGGCAGAACCATCGGGCATCAAGGCCAGTATGCTAGCTCTGGAGTGCAGCTTTGCTGCGTTCATCGCAGCTCAGCGGGGCCCGACTCTCGGTCACTCCGGATCATTGGCACCTCTGACGGGACCATCCTCATCCAGGACCTCCCCAGAGGATGCCCCTCCCATCCTTGAGAAGCTGGCTCATTCGGTGTTGACTCCAGCGGCATCCAAGTCCAGGACTGGCACGGCATTTGGCACAGCTGTGCCTGAGCCCTGACGCCAGGTGTCATTGATGCTGAGTCAGTCCAACAACCATGGAGCACTAGCCAACTCCTCTGGCTCTGAGTTGGCCTAGGAGACAGATGAGGAGTCTCTCAACACCATCCTCCATCGGGTCTCCGCCACACCATCGGTGACGGTCACCTCCAGAGGACCTGGCTTTCCTGGAGTTTGTCCAGAAGATGTCCCAGGCACTTGCCTTCATGGCAGTGCCTGAGGATGAGCCGTGTACTGAGGATCTTGAGATCCTCCAGTACGAGGTTCCTCCTCGGGAAGCACTGACAATGCCCATGCCCCCCATCCTTGAATGGTTGCTGTTCAGAATGTGGGAGACCCCGGTGATGGTGCCAATTGTGAACCTTCGACTCGATTCACAGGAGCCCCAGTTTCCAGAAAATACAACTGCCACATAACTCCATTGTTGTGGAGTTGGCTTTGCATCGCTTTAAAAGCGAGAAGACACACTCTTTGGTGCCTCCCTTAGATCCAGATGGGCTGGAAGCCCCCGGTCTTCATGGTCAAGGAAAAGTTCAAAATGGTATCCCTTGGAACCTTGCTGCCTTACCTCCTACAGGGAGATTGGCTATGCTCCTTGGATTTCAAAGATGCCTATACCCACATCCTGATACATCCAAGGCACCGTCAGTACCTCTGATTCATCGTTGGTGGATGGCATTATCAGTACAAGGTACTCCCCTTCAGCCTCGCCTCAGCTCCTAGGATATTCACCAAATGCTTGGCAGTCGTGGGCTCTCATCTCAGACTCCAGGGGGTGCTCGTCTTCCCCTACCTGGACGACTGGCTTATTTGAGCCAGCACACCAGGGAGGTATGCAACACAGCGCAGCACACCATACAACTGCTCCAGTTCCTGAGCTTTGTGATAAACTTCTCAAAGTCTCACCTACAGCCCACCCAGCACTTATTCATTGGTGCCCTACTGGATTCCACTCAAGCAAGGGACCTCTTGCCTCTCAATCGGGCGCAGCGCCTATCCACCCTGGCCTAAGCCGTACAAGGCGGCTCAGCAGTGATGGCCAGACAGATGCTCCGCCTCATGGAGCACATGGCATCCACCATCCACGTCACCCTATTTGCCTGCCTGCCTCCACATGAGACAGGTGCAGTGGACTCTAAGTGCCCAGCAGGCACAAACCTCCGGCTCTCTAGAAGACCACATCCTGGTCATGCCAGCCCTTGCGACCTCCCTCGTCTGGTGGCAGGACCAACCTCAGAGCCGGCCTGCCCTTCCAGGCTCCCCCAGTGCACCACATCCTCACAATGGACATGTTCAAGTTGGGCTGGGGGGCTCACTACGGTCGCCTGCAGCCGTAGGGCCCATGGTCACAAGAGGAGAGTGCCTCGCAGATTAACCTGCTAGAACTCTGAACAGTCTATCATGCCCTGAGGGTCTTCCAGGATCATCTGAAAGGGCAGGTGGTTAAGGTGGCAATGTACTACATCAGGCCAGGCAGACAACCAGGTGGCAATGTACTACATCAACAAGCAGGGGGGCACGGGTTTGTACCCCCTCTGCTGAGGAGTGCGCCTCTGGAACTTCGCAACATAGAAGAATATCTCCTTCAGAACGGTGTCCTTGCTGGGCCAGGACAACATGCTCACCAGCCACCTGAGCCACTTCCTCCAGTCCCATGAGTGGAGACTAAACCCAACCGTGCTGGCAGAGGTTTTTCAGCACTTGGAGACTCCAGAGGTTGACTTCTTTGCCAGTACAGAGAACACGCAGTTGCTGCACTTCTGCTCTCAGAGGCCGGCCTGGGGTCAAAAGGCAGAGGATGCCTTTCTCCTCCTCTGGTCCATGGGCTTCCTATATGCATTCCTGCCCGTGCCCCTGGTGCCATGGGCCTCAAGATCCAAGCAGAGGTGGCTTTAGTCTTCTTCATTGCACCCAGGTGGCCCAGGCAGCCCTTGTTCCCCCTGCTTCTGCAGCTATCCCAGAGGGACCCATTGCTGCTGGGGAGTGCTCCGGACCTGCTGTCTCAGGAGGATGGGATGCTACTGCACTCCAACCTCCAGTCCCTGGCCTTGATGGCAGGGATGCTGAGAGGCTTGCTATAGCACATCATTGCCTCTCCAGGCTGGTGTAAGGACTCCACACATCAGGCATATGCTTTTAAATGGCACAGGTTTTCATACTGGTGTGCAGTTGAAGGTCTCAACCCCTTCTCCTGCATGCAGGGCATTTTATGGTATCTTCTGCACCTCTCAGGGATTAGCCTTAGGTCCAACACAGTCAGAGTACATCTCTGTGCCATCTCGGCTCACCACCACACAGTGGATGGCCAGACAGTCTCGGTGCACCCTCTGGTGGGCCAGTTTATGTGAGGCCTCCTCCTCTCCCGGCCCCCAATCCATCTGCCATCAGTGGCATGAGATCTCAATGTGGTATTGGTGAAACTCATGGCTCCATCCTTTGAACCTCTGGTTACCTGCCATCTCAAGTATCTTTCTTGGAAGGTGGTGTTCCTGGTGGCGCTCACCTTGGCCAGGTGTGTGAGTGAGCTGCAGGCGCTAGTGGCACATGCGCCTTACACAAGGTTCCAAAGAATAGGGTCGTCCTTAGGACTCACCTGAAGTTCTTGCCGAAGGTTTCTCTGCCTTCCATTTGAATCAAGAGGTGGTATTGTCCATCTTCTTTCCAAAGCCTCATTCTTCTAGGGCGGAGGCCTCTCTGCATATGCTGGACTGTAAGCGTACGTTGTTCTTCTACATCCAGAGGATGCACCCTCATTGCCGTTCATTGCAGCTCTTTGTCTCTTTTGACCCTAGTCGTCTGGGGACTGCAGTTTCAAAGTGCACCCTCTCATGGTGTGTGGCCGACTGCATTTCTTTTGCCTATCAACCGGCGGAGCTCACAATGTGTGTGCCATGGCGACCTTGGTGGTAAGCCTGTGCTCGGTGCCCTTACTGGACATCTGCTGAGCTGCCACCTGGTCCTCTTTGTACACCTTTGCCGTGCACTATTGCTTGGAAGAGACCTCCTGGAGGGATAGTGCCTTCGGACAGGCCGTACTCCATCACCTCTTCGGGGAATAATGCAACTTCTCCCTCTGACCCGTGATGTCCAGGCTACCGGAGTGGGGATTGCATCTTCAATGCTGCTGCCGCAATCAGCGCCCCCTGCTGCCCTGTAAGGTCCGCTCTTTGGGTCACCTGTGGCTTTTACAGGCTTTTTTCAGTAGCCTGTAGCTTGGGTGACCCATATGTGAGGACTGACTTCCTGCTTTTTCCCGTGAAAGGGTAGTTACTCACCTGTAACAGGTATTCTCCGGGGACAGCAGGAATTAGTCCTCACAATCCTCCCTCCTCCCCATGGAGTAGTTTTTCTTTTTTCTGCTTTTCAGCTATGTCATCACACTGAGGTAAGATGGCACCTTTGGGCGGGAAGATGACCATGCATGTGCGGTGTAGGTCCCAAAGGCTTTCTTTGAAAGCTGGGGATTGGATCCACACGGGCTCCATCGGCGCTGACGTCACTCATATGTGAGGACTGATTCCTGCTGTCCCTGGAGAATATCTGTTACAGGTGAGTAACTACACTTTTTTTATTAAGACCAATATACACAACAAATAACAAAACCACACAATTTTCCACACACCAAGTACCCCCTCTAGATAAATGCAGGGGGATGAAAATATCCAAGCACATGTGAAAAACAAAGCAAAGAAGAGCATACGGCATCATAAACAAAGTGGTAAAGAAACACAATAACAGTAGTGTGGGCCCCTCTAAAACATTGTAACCCGGGGTCTCCCCCCTCCAAGGGCAAGCTTCCAAACAAACAAATATCCTTGACTCTCCCCCTCCCCACCCTGCTCCCAACATAGAGGTTACAAAAAACGAAAGCAGCAAACCCAGCTCAATCTCAACCTATGAGGGCTGGCACTTGTCATCCCCAAACACCCCTCCATACCCATACAACTATACATAACTTCTTAACTCTTGCATCTTTTCAAGTACGTCCCCCCCTTTCCCCAACCCTACCCTGCAGCAAGCACCTCCTTCCACCAGGATCCAATCAGCACACCACCCCTAAAGTATATTTGGTTGCACATAGCCACTCTCCCCCGTATTGTCCCTTGCCACACTCCCTCCTATTGTCCCATGCCCTTCAAAAACCCCGACAAACTCCCAAGCCCACACATTTTGAAACCCTAAGGGCCCATCTCTCATCCCATGTCATAGTCCTCCCTCTCAGAAAGTGCCTCAAACATTGAGCACCACGGAGCAAGGCTATCTATTAAAGGTGACCACGGGGCAATAGACTCCTGCATCTAAGCAGTTCTACACTCCGTCTCCACAAACTTATGAAAAATGGATTCCCATTGCTGCAGCCATGGTGGCTTCTCTGCCAACCATTGCTGCAAAATGACATGCTTTCCCAATAACATACCCCACTCACATAGGCGGCGCCGTAAACTAAGAAGACACCACGCCACAGGGAATATACCAAAGAAACAAATCTCCACCGTAGACAACACATCATGACCCAGCAGAGTCCCCAAATGCCCACAAAATTGCTTCCAGAATGGCTGTATCCGGGAACAAAACCAAAATCTATGGGTGAACATGCCCAGATCTAAGGCACACCATCGACACAAAAATTCTATACCCTCAGCCCCACCTTATGAGCCCCTACATCATGGACATACACTCCACAAAAACTTAAATTGAAGTTCCTGTAAATACATTCAGAGAGCGCAGAACACCTGGAAAAGGTCCAATGCAATAATGCAGCAGAAACCCTCGTGAAACTGTCTATGTGCCAGTGGTCAGCTAAAATCCCCAAATAGCCTAGATCCAGAGCAAGACACAATTCCTTTTTCAATACCTGAGACACCATTCACTCCAGCAGAAGAGCAAACAATTCCACAAGGCCTCCCCCTCAAAAAAGATGTGGTTCAAGTTTCTTCAACCCTTGAATAAGGTGGCGAACCTGAAGGTAGCAGAAGAAATCCTGCCTTTCCAAGCCATACAACTTCTGCAGATGAAGAAACTACTCCAGTTCCTCCTCCTTTTCCATCCAAAGGTCTCACATCCTGGCGAGACCCTTAGTGGCCCATAGTCGCGGCTGATTCGATTAACTCTGCATTGCCCTCCATGAGCAGGAGACCCATATAATGCCAAGAACACTTCTGTTTTTTACAAAGCACCCTTCAAAGCCCCCTGCAGTGCCCTCAAATAGAGCCCAGTTCTACAGCTCGCTAGTAAACATGCAACATATATACTCTATGATACAGAGCCACCAACTATTCTTTCATTAAAATCATCTGTAATACCTGAAGATTGGAAGATCGCTAATGTCACGCCAATTTTTAAAAAGGGTTCCAGGGGTGATCCAGGAAATTACAGACCAATGAGCCTGACATCAGTACCGGGGAAAATGGTGGAAACCATCATAAAGAACAAAATTACACAACATGTGGATAGTCATGGCCTAATGGGAGACAGCCAACATGGCTTTAGACAAGGAAGATCTTGTCTCACTAATCTGATATGTTTTTTTGAAGGTGTGAATAAACAGGTAGACAAAGGTGAGTCTGTTGATATAGTGTATCTGGACTTTCAGAAAGCCTTTGACAAGATCCCTCACCAGAGACTTTTGGCAAAACTAAAAAGTCATCGGATAGGAGGCAGTGTACTATTGTGGCTCGGGAACTGGTTAAAAGATAGAAAGCAGAGGGTAGGGCTAAATGGCCAATTTTCCCAATGGAAAAAGGTGACTAGTGGAGTACCCCAGGGATTTGTACTGGGTCCGCTACTTTTTGACATATTCATAAATGACCTGGAAAAGGGAATGAGTGAGGTTATCAAATTTGCAGACGACACAAAACTGTTTAAAGTTGTTAAAACCCAAGAGGACTCTGGAAAACTGCAGGAGGATCTGGATAAATTGGAAGACTGGGCATCCAAATGGCAGATGAAATTTAATGTGGACAAGTGCAAAGTTATGCACCTAGGAAAGAACAACCCACACTATGGTTACACGATGCAAGGTTCCACATTGGGAACCATCACCTAGGAAAAAGATTTAGGAGTCATCGTGGATAACATGTTAAAACCCTCCGCCCAGTGTGCAGCGGCAGCCAAGAAAGCAAATAGAATGCTAGGTATCATAAGGAAAGGAATGGAAAATAAAACAAAGGATATTATAATGCCTCTGTATCGTTCCATGGTACGACCTCACCTTGAATATTTTGTGTAATTCTGGTCGCTGTATCTTAAAAAGGATATAGCGTTATTAGAAAAGGTACAGAAAAGAGCCACCAAAATGGTAAAGGGGGAAGGCTACTCCTATGAAGAGAGGCTACAAAGGTTAGGGCTCTTCAACCTGGAAAAGAGACGGCTGAGGGGAGATATGATAGAGGTCTATAAATTAATGAATGGAGTGGAACGGGTAAACATAGATCAATTGTTTACACTAACAGATATAGAAAGACTAGGGGACATGCAATGAAGCTACAGGGTAAGCTATTTAAGACAAATAAGAGAAAATATTTTTTCACTCAACGTGTAATCAAACTCTGGAATTTGTTACCGGAGGATGTAGTAAGAGCTGATAGTGTAGCTGGGTTTAAAAAAGGTTTGGACAAGTTCCTGGAGGAAAGGTCCATAAACCATTATTAAAAAGGGACCCAGGATATCAATGCTTGACCCAATACAAGCATTGTGGAACCTTTGTCTTTTGGGGATACTGCCAGGTACGTATGACCTAGATTGGCCACTGTTGAAAACAGGATACTGGGCTTGATGGACCTTGGTCTGACCCAGTATGGCATATCTTATGTTCTTATGTTCTTAACTATTCCAAAAGGGGGATAGGCGCACAAACCTCAGTGTCATTGACATCCTTCAAATGTTGCAACATACAAATCAAGATGTAAGTCATAGACAAGGTAATCTTAAACCACTTTCTTCCATAACCCCTTTTCCACAAAACCTTATTCAGCTGGGTGTCCAGCTATGACCAGTCCCGCCAAGTGACCCACAATGGAGATGTTGCAATACATATACCCACCGCAGCAGTTCCACCCTCCCCTTTAAAGAAATACGTAGGCCTCCCCAACTATTCAAGTGCTCTATCGTACATGCCATAAGAGATTTAACATTACACTCATATATTCTCAAGGGATTGATGTGCAGCTCAACAACCAAATAATGAATCTGAAAGTCCACTCAAACCAACGGGAAATCACCCTGCCAGTTTCCCTGAACTTTACCCCGACATCCAACGCTACCGATTTACTCCAATTAATTTTTAGTCCCAAACAACTGCCATATTGTTCAATGATTTGGTGGGCCATCGGCAGAGAGATGCCTGGGTCTTGCAAACAGAGCAGCATATCATCAGCAAAGGCACTTAACTTAATCTCCTCCCTCTCCAAGCAGAGACCTCACAGTTGTTTTATTTATTTATTTATTTATTTATTTAAAGTCTCTTTTATACCGCGCTATTGACATCAGCGCGGTTTACAGTGAACATTAAACTACACATCTCAGTTTGGTGATTTGTGCTTACAATAAACAGGTATCATAACTTGGATATACATTAAAACAATTTCTTAACAGGGAAAAACATGATAAATATATACAAAACCACTTTATGTAGCTATATAAAGGGTTAAATGGACTGTACAAGCATCTCATAGTGGAGGAAGGTTAAATGTGTGATTGCGGGTATTCAGTCAAGAATGTGAGATGCATGCGCTTGAGGAGCTGCGTTGAGGTGTGGAAGTGGGTGGATGTGAGGTGGAGACTGAGGCATCATAGTGAAGGAGAAAAAGGTGATGTTTCAGTGCCTTCTTGAATTGACAGAGATCACTGATGGTTCTGATAGTTGCGGGTAGAGCGTTCCAGCAGGATGGTGCAAAGAAGGCAAAGGCTCTAGAATTGGTAACTTGAGAGCACTTAGTGCTTGCCTTAGGTAGAATGAGGGTATTTGAGGCATTGGATCTCCTTACCCGATTAGTAGGTGTAATTGATACTAGCTCAGAGACGGCAGTGTCTGGGTATTTCTTGATGGCCTTATGGGTCATAGTTAGAATCTTGAACGAGATCCTGGCTTGTATGGGGAGCCAATGTAACTGCTTTAATATTGGAGTAATGTGGGATCTTCTGGAGGCTCCGTGGAGGAATCTTGCGGCTGAATTCATTGCAAGTTGTAAGGGGTTGGTCGTACTTTTTGGAAGGCCGTGTAATATCGCATTGGCGTAATCAAGGTGGGGCATTATTAGGGCCTGAAAAACAGTTCGAAAGTCTTCAGGTTCTAACAGTTGACGAAGATGGCGAAGGGTCCGGATTTTATGATATACCAATTTTGTTATGTTGTTGATATGAGCCTTCATGTTGAGCTGCTGATCAAGTGTAACTCCCAGGTATCTTACTGTAGCCTTGCATATGAGCTCTGCGTCACGAACTTTAATGGATATGGGTGGAGTAAATGCTGGATTCCTGGTGACAAAGAGGGCTTCTGTCTTTTTGAAGTTTAACTTAAGCCTTTGAGCATTTATCCAATCTGTGACTGCGTCAAAGCATTTGATTAGAGGGGAGAGGTCAAGATGTTCAGTCGAGATTGGCATGTACATCAAGACGTCGTCAGCATAGACAAGGCAGTTGATGTTAAATGAGTGGATAAGGTCACAGATGGGTTGCATGTAAATGTTAAACAGCAAGGCAGATAGGGAGGAGCCTTGTGGAACACCTTTCGTTTGGAGGAAAGGGTCGGATGTGGAGGGGCCAGAACGGACGTGCTGCCAACGATCCGAGAGGTATGACGCGCACCATGATAGCGCAGAACCGTGGACTCCCTTCTCTCGGAGGCGTCGAAGGAGGACTTCATGGTCTACTGTATCGAAGGCAGCGGCAATGTCCATAAAGATTAGAACGAAGCCTTGTCTGATGTTATCCAGGCCTATGGATAAAGTGTTGAATAGGGTTGTCAGTAGCGTTTCAACACCATGCGCTTCACGAAATCCATGCTGGCAGGGATGCAGGGGCGCGTTGGTATCTATGTGATCCTGTAATTGACGTTGAGTAATCTTTTCAATGATTTTCGATAGGAGGGGTATGCTGGAGATAGGCCTGTAGGATTCCATCATTGAGGGGTCCAACTTATTGTTTTTTAGGAGAGGTCTGATGGCGGTCTGTTTCAGGCTTCGAGGGAATGTTCCAGTAGAGAAGGATACATCTATAATCTTGGATAGAAAAGGGCTGAGCTCAGCACGTAGGGATTTTATCCAGGGAGCTGGACACGGATCGGAGGGTGATGTAGTGGTGTTTATACTTGATATAGTGTCTTGAAGGACACTGAAGGTTGGGGTAGAGAAGGATGTGATGGTGTGTTGGGTCTCAGATAAGGAATGATCAAGTGGGGATTGAGGAGCAAAGAAGGGTGGACTAGTTGAGAAGAGGGGCTGAGCAGGTTGAACAAGCTGGTTACTTTTGTTTCGCAGGTAGTATGCGTATTCCTGGGGGTCTGGGTGGGTCGAGTTCCCTTGAGATGGTTCTTTTGTTAGGGATTTTACAATTTGGAAGAGCTCGTGAGGTTTGTTTAGGGAGCGTTGTAGTCTGTTTGCATGATATTGTTTCATGCTTGATGCCACGGATATACGATGTTTTCCTAATTGTGATGTGTATGCTTCGTGGCTCTCAGTTGTTCGTGATCGTCTCCAGTGCCTCTCAAGTCGTCTGAGTTGAAAGAGCGATTTGCGTAGCTCTTGGGAGTACCATGGAGCATTCTTTTTCTTATGTGGTGCTTCGTTTGTAGCAGGTACGTGGATAACAGCATCTAGGTTTGAGTTCCAGGAGGCGACCATGTCATCGAGGCTTTGATCGTGTAGGTCAAGTAGGTTCTGTGCCCTCTTTAACTTTTGCGGTGAGTAAAACCTGGAGCAAAGGTTCCAAAGATAAGACAAGCAATAATGGGGAGAGGGGACACCCCTGCCATGTGCCCCTCTTTAACGTGAATAGATCAGATAACACCCACCAAAATAACCACTTGCGGATCTTGGTAAAGAACCTGGACCCATCAAAGAAAGTCCCCCGAAAAACCAAACTGATGCAGCACCTCAAACAAATAAGACTAGGAGACCCGATCAAATGCCTTTTCAGCATCAAAGCTCACTAAGAGCAAGGGGAGATTTCCAGATTACTGTAACGATAAAAGCATTGTTTATAGAACTGCATGTGAGCAATGCCCTCTGCTGCAACAAAGAATTTAAAGCTGATTGAGTAGAGAGGTAGGCCTGTTGTGTAGCCCTCCATGCTCTGTACCTGTAGGTTTTTCTCTAATTGCAGAATACTTTGGTCTAAGTGCTTCCTATGTTTAGCCATATAGGCTATGATGGCTTCTCTCAAAACAGCCTTACTGGATCCAGCGCTGGCCCGTCCATTGAGCGAGAATGTTCACACAGGGCCCCGTGCGAACCACATTCTCGCTCAATGGATGGCTGCAGAGAGAGCCGGGGAAGCCCGTGCAAAGCCCCGGCTCCCTCTGCACAGCCCGCCAGCGGGGGAAACAGACTGGAAATGGGCTGTGATGTGGGAGGGGGGAAACGGACTGCAATTGGGCTGTGATGGGGGGGAGGACTGTAAGTGGGCTGTGATGGTGGAGGGGGGAAACGGACTGGAAATGGGCTGTGAAAGGGGGGAAACGGACTGGAAATGGGCTGTGATGGGGGGGGGGGAACGGACTACAATTGGGCTGTGATGGGGGGAACGGACTGCAAATGGGCTGTGATGTTGGGGGGGGATAGGACTGCAAATGGGCTGTGATGGTGGGGGGGGGGACGGACGAAATGTGCTGTGATGTTGGGGGGAGAAACTTGGACTGGAAATGGGCTGATGGGGGCTGGAATAGGACGAAGTGGGCTGACGAGGGGGCTAGGATTGGAAATTGGCTGATGGAGGAGCTTGGAGTGGAAATGGGCTGATGGGGGACTGGAATGGAACTGGAAAAGAGCATATGGGGGGCTAGGACTGAAAATGGGCTGATGATGAGCTGGAATGGGACTAGAAATGGGCTGATGGGGGGAATGTGGACTACAAATGGGTAATGGGCTGGAATAGGACTGGAAATGGGCTGAAGGGGGTTGGGAATAGGACTGGAAGTGGGCTGATGGGAGTTGGAATAGGGCTGGAAATGGGCTGATGGGGGGATGGAATGGAACTGGAAAACAGCATATGGGGGACTGGAAATGGGCTGATGTGGAAGCTTGGGAGACTGGGACTAGAAGGGGGCAGATGCTGGGTGGGTCTAGAACTATAAGGGAGCTGATTTTGGGGGAGGACTAGAAAGGGATTGGGAATGAGAATGGAGAGGGAAAAAGATATTTTGTGTGAGAGGGAAGAAAAGTCTACAATGGGCCCGGGTATTGGAAGAGTAAGTGGAGATTGAGAATAGAAGGGTGAAATTTCAGTGGATGATAAAGGAATAAGGAAAGAAATGGAGGAAAGAGCAAAAGGGGAAAGATCAGTATGTTAATGCAGATATAGAGAAAAAATTTGGAAAAAATCTAAAAGAGAAAATAAGGACAAATGGATAGCTCGCAGAAGACACGAAGAAACCAGAAGAAAGTGACTGGAGCAATTGCAACTGAAAAAGAAAATGCACAAGCAACAAAAGGTAGAAAAATACTTTTTTATTTTGAATTTATTAACTGAAATATATCAGCTCTGGGAACTGTGCATCGTTAACGTCTTTTGTGTTTTGTTTAGTACAAGAGGACATTAATTTATAGTTTTATTTCTCCAGTGTTGTTGTACATCCCAAGTTTGGCTTTTGGGGTTCCCAGTTTAATTATTGTCTTCCTATTTCTAAATTGTGATCCCTTGTTTTTTGGTGACGGTCTGTGTTCTGCATTTTAACTAAGCTGAAGTATTCTGTTCATGTAGTTTCTATTTGACCGTGTCACTTGTTCTCTTTCCCCAGTAGAGGATGCATTGGTATTCTCTGAGATGTATTGGTTTAATATTTGCAGTTTTGCCTTTTGATAGGTAGGGTTTGGTGCTTTGTGAGTCCTGGCAGAGCTGTTATGATATGGTGGATTTGCTATGAGTTCTAAATGGTCAGTGTTTACTTCCTAATGGGCCTGGCGATTGGCACTGGAATATAGTAACGTAGAAATCTGTTAGTCTTTCTTTATCCAGACACTCATTAAGAAGCATGTTTACTAAAAATGCATGTTAACGTTATGCAAATATTTATGCAAATAATGCTCCCTATGCAAATGAGGCCCCGCAATTAATCTCCGCACATGGCCCCGCACCCCCCTTGGGCCGCCCCTGACCAGATCTCAGAAAAGTATAGGAGTGTCTTTGTGTCCGGCATTAAAAAGCTTGTACTCCCCCCACTGCTGTTGGAGATATCTATGGAAAGCTTCATCTTCCCAAAGAAACGCTGGGAAAGACCAACCCTTCTGAGTCTCCCTCCTCCCTTCCCAGTCCATCCAAACCATTCCATGATCTGAAATGACAATTGGCTCAATTTCAATGCCTAAAACTCACCCAAACCCACCAGAAAAGACCAACATATAGTCCAATCTGGACCATGTCCTGTGTGCTCATGGCAGATGAGTGTAGTCTCTTAACTCCTGGGTGTAAAGCCCGCCATACATCAATCTGACCCCCCATTCGACAAAGATAGCTTATTCCCTTGGAGACCTATCCACCACCCTGGGTACCCCCGGAATGGTCCTGCTCTGGATCCTGAGAACAATTGAAATCTTCAGCCAGGATCATCTGTTTCCGCTCGACCCATGTGATCCTTCGCAGAAATCCTTCAAAAAAGGAATGATCATAATCATTCGGAGCATATATTTATTTATTTGGTTGTTTTATATACCGCCTTATCAAAAAATCAAAGCGGTTTACAATGGAACAGAACAGCATTCATATAACATTAGGTGCAACTGAGAGAGGAACAATGAAATGAGGTGAAGAGGTTACTTTCATACAGTACAGTCAAATATTATAATATAAAGATTCAAGCAACTATTTACAGAGGTGTGCTAGGGTTATATATAGGAGTCTTGGTTTTCTAGCTTATGTAGGATCAGCATTTGATTCCACAGTTAATGTGTCCAAAGTACTTGGTGAACAAATACTACTACGACACTGAGCATTTGTATAGCGTGTGATGAAGAAGTTCCATTTCCTACCTTAAAAACGCAGGATTCACTGAGTTCTAGTCTTGAAGCTGACAGGCAGGCAGGCCATGTGAGCAGCAGTTGTCAGGGGCGACATAAACAAACCCAGCCACGGGGTTTGCAAATAAGCCCAGCTGAGAAACATTCCCCAATTCCTAATAGCGTGCACCTGGAAAGGGGAAGAGCTTATAGCCACTATAAGAGCTATGCAGGAAATACAGAGTTAGACGGAGTGGAACGAGGAGAAAGAGGAGAACTAGGTGAACTAGCTGAACCAGCTGACCTAGAGGAAGAAGGAGGAGTTTCAGACTCTGACCCAGGACGTGAGTCAGAGCCAGAACCAGGAAGGGTTCACCACAGAAACTACCCAGAGCACTGCAGGAGAAAGCAGCCAGTGAGGTCAGAGAACAGTTGCAAGTGTTCTGCTGATTGCAAGCTGTTTGGAGCTCAGAGGCAACGTTCCAACTGGAGTGATTGGAAGCCTAAAGACAAACAGTATGTATTTGAGAGCTGTAGCCTGGAGAATGTCTCTGATAGGAAGTTAAAGTTTACTGATAAAAGGAATACCTACAGGGTTAACGCTGAGAAGCCTCGTGTGATAAATCCTAGGTGGGGGCAGGGCAGTAATACCCAGCCAAGGGATTTGAGCACCGAGCTGAAGAGAGAGCAGTTAACACCCCCAGAGAGAGAAAGGTATTTCCCTGAAGATGTGTGCATGTCTGAGGAAGATATAGTAGCAGTTCCTAAGCCTCAGAGAAAACCCCGCAGGCTTAAACCTGGTGTTAACAGGAGAGAAGAATATTCTTTTGCAAAGCCTGAAGCCAGAGCTTATAAATGTTCCAAGGGTAGAACCTGCCAGAAGGAATTAAACTCTAAAAACCCTGAATGGTGGCTTCCCTCTCTCCCAAACACCGAGGAATACGGTAGCTGTTATTCCAGCCCTAGAGGGAGTTGTGCAGAGAGACTCTGTGACGGCACGTTACAGGGGAACTTGCAGAAGTATTGTGGCAAGGAGAACTCAGACAATTCTGAATGTATGCAGGAGCCTATGGTCATTGATACGGTCAGTGAATGTTCATTTGATAGTGACCCAATGGACTGTACATTGATTTTCTCTGATAAAGTGACGTCTTTTCGCTAGTCAAAAGGCTGTATAGTGTGGAGGGGAAAACACTATCAGTGAAGAGTGCTGTTTTGCACATGTGGAAGATATGTGCTGAGTTTTGCCTGTTTAACGTTTACTCTTTACTTTAAGAAGCAAGAAAAAGCTGTTATAATTTCATTTGTATTTTGCCAGAAAGTATGGCTTATTTGTTTTGAGTATTGTGTTATATTACCTGAAAAATCCGACCCCGGGAGGGGAAATAAATCCTTTTACCTTAAACCATTCGTGTTCACAACTACTTAATCACCATCAGACACAGATCTGCAACCCTAGGCGGCAGCCTGCCCACCTGGTGGTGACAAGAACTGGCGTAGCTGGCAGGATTTTTTCAAACAAAGAAATAACACAGTACAAGAGCGTGCATAAAGGATTACTTGCTGAAAAAAAAAGAAAAGTTTTGCTGTCTTGGACGGAGAAGGAAAAAAAAAACCGGAGCGGATTTTTCTTTTTCAAGTTCCTGACCTGGAAGGCAGTCAAGACACAGCTTTCTCAACGCACGATCCTGCACCGTGCTAAGGTAATGGTAGGAAGGCACGGGGGTGATCAGGATCAGTGAGAAAGGGGGAAGCTGGGAGTGCTAAAGGAAGCAAATAGAGGAAAAAAAAAACCAACACATAGTCTGTGCCGCACTTGGTGGGCCCTGTCTTTCTTTTTCCTTTGCAGGTGCGTGACGGAGTGACAGAATGGATCCGCAAGCGATGCAAGACTGGATGGAGGCTCAATGGAAGGCCCAAGGAGAGTTGGCCAGATGGAGTCAAGAGAGGATGATAGCCGTGATGACCGAGCAGCAGCAACCACTGTTGGAATTGCTAGAGACTCTCATCAAGAGGACTGGTACCGCAGCAGAGGTTAATCCCTCAGTGTCTAAGGCGGTAGGACTTAATGATTGCAATGCTTTGACATTGGGACAGCTAAAATCATACGACAACTTTGATGATTTTTCAGACGCCTTTGAGCGTATCGCAGAGGCGGCTAAATGGCCGATTGACCAGTGGGCTGTAAGGTTCGCTATGACCTTATCAGGTGAAGCACTAGCGGCCTACAAAACTATGCCTGTCGGTCTTTCGTCTAGTTACCCGGAAGTAAAATCAGCCATAAGGGATAGGCTGGGTTTAACACCCCTACACTACAAAAGGCTCTTTAGAGAAGCTAGGCTTATGAATAAGGAAACGCCTAAAGCATTACTACAGAGGTTAAGAGGACTAGCGACCAAATGGCTTGCTCCAGAGAGGGCAACGGTAGAGTCATTGTTAGACACCGTCATCTTGGAGCAATACTTGGAAGCTATACCGCCTGAGATAAAAGCTCTCATAATGTTACAGAAATGTCATTCTACCCAAGACGCTGCCAACCTCACGGAGAATTATTTGGAGGCTGAATTAGCCAGCACCTCCGGAGGCAATGTTTTAAAAGTGGCCGGTCTTGATAGAATGTATGGAGTAAGAAAGCCTTTTAAGAAAAATGCATGTGGTGAGAATGTGTGTAATGAAAAGATGTTTGGTAAAAACGTAGCAGAAAATATTTCTAGGAAATGTTTTAACTGTGGTCAGCCTGGACATTCATACAGAAAATGTAATGCGCGTACTGTCCTAGTGTTGGGAGGAGAGAACCACCTAGAGAAAGGAATTCTGCTTAAAGTCCAGATAGAAGGGATAGAGGCTTTGGCGCTCCTAGATTCCGGAGCCAACCAAAGTATGGTCTCACAGGAAATGTGGCAGACCATCACAGCCCATAACCCATTCACCCTAAGTCAAGTAAGGGATAAAATAAAAGTGAGGTGCGTGCATGGCACGTCTATATCTTACCCACGTTATAGAGTGTCGGTAGAAGGAATGGGCACTGAGGAAAAAGTACGGGTAGCTGTAGTCCCACATCTCCCTTGCAAACTTGTTTTAGGACGTGATTGGCCACCGTTCCCCCAAAGATTAAAAGAGGGTTTGGGTAGCAAAACTAACCTGGTTTCTACCAGATCCCAGGCCAGGGCCTCAGGAATAGGGACAGATCCCACAGATGAGGAAGAAACCCCAGAGGAGGAGGAAAGCCTAGGGGATGAGCTAGCTAAGGTACTCCCCTCTCATGATGATTTAATTAACCTTCCCTCTAAGGAGAGAAAGGGGAAGGCAGAGAGACGTCGGGAACAAAGGAATAGGTCCCAAGGGAGGGCGGAGCTGGCAGCCGGGGAGGATTTACCCTGGGTCCCTGCTGAACTGGTCCAGAAATTCCCGTCCTTCCCAAAGGAGCAGAGGGCAGATCCTGCTCTAAAAAGAGCTTTTGAATATGCTCAGGAGGATAGGACCACCTTACCCCGATTCTTGTCAGGAAACAAGTAGTTGTGCCAACCACTTTTAAAACGATAATTATGCGCTTGGCACACGATCATCCAGTGGGCAGTCACAAAGGCATACAAGGCACGTTGGACCAGTTCTTGGCTCCCTTTAGCCTGGCCACCGGACTGCCACCTCTGCTCCCTTCATAGCAAGGTTCCCGGGGATTTTGGAGAGCTGTGCCCTGCTTCTCAAAGCAGTCCCTCCTGGATTCCACAGTTCTGTGTTTCCCTCGTGAGGCTTCTCTCCGAATGTTCCCTTGGCTTTTCTCCTCAGCAACTCTCTTCCTGAACGTTCCCTCAGCAGCTCTCACAGCTCTGAACGTTCTCTCAGCAGCTCTCCTACTCCCTTCAGGTGAGTGACTTTTAACTGTCTTTCTCGTGGTGTTTGTTTGGGCTCCGCCCCTACCCAGCTGCCCCTCATTTCCTAATGAGTTCCTATCCAGGCTTGTGTTTGGGCGTTCCCTTACACCTCGTGACCCAGCTTGTATCTGTTGTCCGTGGTAACCTTTCTCCATGTGTATTTCTGAGCTGTCAGCTATGTTTTGCTCAGAGTTCTCTATTTCCCTGGGCTCTGACAGCGCTACCTCATGACATTGTTTATTAAGACCCTGTAGTATAGCATTACCAGAAGTCAAAATGTGGAGTAATCATTGCTTGAAGCACACTCCTGTAGTCCTGTTTGAAATGAGGGGCCTTAATTGTTGCATGATTTTTAGTTTGTTATAGATTGCATGGGTTGTTCTGTTGATGTGTGATGTGAATGTTAGGTTTTGGTTTCTGAGTATGCCGAGGTATTTTATTTCATTTTTAACCTCTATCAAAACTTCTTTGATTTTCAGATATGTAGGTGGGTTGAAGTTTGTGTCTTTTGTTAGGAACAGAATCTCGGTCTTCTTGTAGTTTATTCTGAGATTGTGTGTTGTGAGCCTTTTTGAGATATCTTCGAGGCATGACGTTATTTGGTGGGTATTGGGTTTAGTTGTGTTATATGGAAGGTAAAACATGATCTCCACGAACAAGCAGGAATGCAGTCTTTAAATATGGGTAACGTTGGTACGGACAGAGCCCGCCCGGGAACGCTCCCCAGCATCCAATAGGAAAACTTTTGGGGGCATCCCACTGTGCCTGCATAGTTGTCTTCATGCCTTTCCCACTCTCCCTCCTCAGTTCTTCATTTTCCGCGGAGCTGGCAGGAAGCAAATCCTGTCACCGCAGAAAATTCCTGTTTTTCATATTTTTGTGGCATCGACGCTGGTACTGACTTCTTTCTTTCTTTCTTTCTTTTCTAAAAAAAAGAAAAAAAAAGGGAGAAAGTTTTACTTTCTTCAGGCACATCAATGCCATTTTAGGCCCAGGCCTTCCATTTTGTCACCGACACAATGGAAAAACCAACTAGTGGTTTTAAGAAATGTTCTAAATGTGGCAATACCATCTCGGCCACTGACACCAATGACTGGTATCTAAAATGCCTAGGTCCTGACCACCAACCATCAGAATGTCCCCTCTGCAGAAAGATGATGAAGAGAGGCCTACAGAATCGGCTGCAAAGTTTATTTTATGTATTATTTATTATTTGGAATTTTTATGCCGCATTTTCCAGTAGAACAAATGCGGTTTACAAATAACAACCTTTGAATTGTACCAGAAACAGTACATATTCATTTACATGGAACAGTTAAACTATATACATTTAACATCGTATAACATTCAATACAATGAAGAGTAGAACTATGTACATATTTGGTCCTGATGCCGTAAAGGTTGCTCTTGGTAGGGTGCATTCGGGGGCAAGCATGTATGAGCCACTTATGTGTTGGGATCGGTGGGGTCACTACTATTGGGTTCATTTTGGTTTCAAAAGTGTTGGATGAATAGGAAGGTTTTGAGTTTTTTGCGGAATGTGGAAAAGTCATTTATCTTAGGTTGTCTGGGAGATTATTCCAGAGGATGGGAGAAAAGTGGGAAAATGCTCTGTTTGTCATTTTTGTAGTTTTCCTAAATTCTAATGGTATTGTAAGTTTATTTTTGTTACAAGCACGTTGCGTACGAGTGTTTATTTCCTTGGAAATGAGCGTGGAGAGGTGTAACGGGGCAATGTCATTGATTAGTTTAAATGTGGTTACCAGTATTTTGTAGTGTATGCAGCTCTGGATTGGGAGCCAGTGCAGATTATATAATATTGGGGTGATGTGTTCTATTGGATTGGCAATAGATATTATGCTAGCTGCAATATGGTGAGTTGTTTAGAGCAGTCTTAAGGTTTGTTTAGGTAGTCCCTGAAGGATGGTGTTGGAGAAGTCAAAGTGAGGTGTAATAATAGTGTTGATGACTGATTTGAAGTCATAGGGATGAAGGAGGGGACGGAATTGTTTTAGCATTCTGAGTTTATAGTAAATCTTTCTTATTGTTTGTTTTATATATGAACACATGTTAAGGGTGCAGTCAAGAATGACTCCTAGGTATTTTACTTCATTTTTGATGGTGATATTTTTGTTTTGAACCCTGATGGAGGTTGGAGAATTGAAGCTTTGATTCCTTGTTATATAGAGAGCTTCAGTTTTGTTGAAATTGATCATGAGATTGTCAGATAATAGCCATTCTGCCGCCTCTGCAAAGCAATCTGTGATTTGTTGAATTGAGGGGTTAGAGATGTCAAAAGGGAGATATATTATAGTATCGTCCGCATATATATGATAGTATACTTGGAATTTTTGGAAAATTGAGCAGATGGGCTGGAGATAAATGTTAAACAAGAGGGCAGAGAGGGCGGAGCCTTGTGGCAGACCTTGCTCTTGGTTGTAGGGAGCAGAAATCTGTTGTCCTATTCTTACCTGTTGAGTTCTACCTGATAGATATGAATTGAACCATTGAAGTAGTACTTTTTTGATTGTTGTAACCTAGAGAGCATGAAGTAGTGATTTATACTGTCGAAAGCTGCTGTGATATCTAGAAATAGGAGAAGGAACACCCTTTTGGGGTCGTCCATTCCACGAATGAGACGGTCAAACAAGACATTGAGAAGGGTCTCTACTCCACGATATGGGCGAAAACCGTATTGGTGCTCGTCTAGGGAGGAGAAGGTATCAATATGATCCTGGAGCTGGACTTGTACTATTTTCTCTATTAGTTTAGCCATAAATGGGAGACTGTAAATGGGTCTATATGAAATTGGGGTGTTTTTATCCATGGTATTATTTTTCAGAATTGGGCATATTAATGCATGTTTTAGAGGGGGAGGTATATAGCCCTGTTGGAGGGAGAGGTTAACTATAGGTAGAATGAAAGGGGAGAGTTCTATTTTTGATACCTTTATCCAGCTAACTGGACAAGGGTCGAGGTAGGAAGTGGTTTTGTTAATTTTGGTGATGATGTTCCCACGTGCGTCCTTTGAGGTGGGGGAGAACGTTGACCAGGAGGAGTTTGTTGTTGGGTATTGTGTGTTTTGATTATTTATAGGTAGAACTTGATGTTTTAGTTTGCTCTTGTAAAAATTAGCTAGAAAATGAGGCTCTATGACAGGATCATTTGTGTCTTTGTTTGCGGTGTTATTGGTTAGAGGTTTTATGATTTCAAATATCTTTCTTGGACAGTTGAGGGACTTTGATAGGATGGTGGAGTAGTGTTCTTTGTGGCGTTTATGAGTTCTCTATAGTGTTTTAGTTTATTGAGATTGACAATCTGAAGATTTTGTAAAGCGCCATTTGCACTCACATCTGCATAAATCAGTTTTTTGTTTTTTTTTATAATCTTTATTTCTCAACGCCATGCATCAACACAAACAATACAACCAACAACTTCCTTGGGGGGGGGGGTGCTCTTCTCCCCCCCCCAGGAGAAGAAAATCAAACACATGTGCGTTGTACAGTTTTTCATAAGACAACCCCCCGACCGCCCCCCCCCACCCATCCCTCATTGGTTGGCCGCATCCACACCCCGAGGACATAGGACAGCGCTTCCCACTATTAACCCGCCATCCCTCCTAGGCAATTAGGAACCCAATTGTAACACTTCGTTCCTAGCGCGGGAGCTCAGGCTCTGGAGATAGGGGTCCCACAGCAACTGAAACCGCGGCCAGCGTTTGACATTGCCCCGGGCGTATCGAGCTTCCATTAGCATCATCTGGTGGAAGGCATTTCGCCACTCCCAGAACGAGGGCGCCCTGCATTCCCGCCAGTTGTGCAGTATGGGGCCCTTCCCCACCAGACAGGCCCTGCGTACCAGCAATCTCTCCCACCTACCCTTGGGCTGAGTAAGGCACAAGTGGTCCAGGAGAACAAGGGAGCTATCCCAAGAGATCCGCTGCCCCAGAATTCGCTCCATGTAGGAGCCTATTCTTGTCCAATAAGGCCTGATATATCTACACCCCCACCACATGTGCACCAGATGCGCCAAGGGTTCCGAACACCTCGGGCAGGAGCCGTCCGTAGCGAGGTGGGAGCGGAAGGCTCGCCGAGGAGAAAAATGCACCCTAGTGAGGGATTTGTATTGCACCTCTCTCCAGCGCGCTCCCACCGCCAGCTCCCCTATCCGCTGCAGGGCCTTCAGGAGTGTACCCGGGCCAATCTCCTTGCCCAGCTCCCCCCCCCCACCCCAGCTCTACGGACCGATAGTCCAGGGACGGTCGGTATGGGGCCAAACGCGTCTTCAACGATCGAATGGAAGGTTGGGGGTCCCCACCCAGGTCGAAAAATTCTAGGATCTGCGCAGAGCGCTCTGCCCGCAGCTCTCCCGCCGGCAAGGAGGCAATGTAGTGTGATATCTGCATGTATGCGAATTGGTGACCAGCCACAAGAGCGTAATCATTACAAAGAGTTTGGAACCTCCTACAGCACCCCGAAGGGTCAACCACATGGCCTAAACTGTGGATACCCTTCTCAGCCCACACCCGAAATAGCGCGTTTTCGGATCCCGGAGTGAACAATACATTACCCTGAATCGGCAACCAGCTAGACACCCGCCAGTTCGTTTTCCAGTAGGTATTCAGCTGTCGCCAAGTTCTGCAAACCGGGATAAGGAGCACGCTCCCCGCCAAATGATCAGGAAAGAGACGATAGTCTAAGTGTATAAGGGCTAGAATAGTTACTGGGGCGGCGAGGGCCTCCTCAAGACCTCGGGGGGTGAAAACTTCAGTCCCGCCCAACCAATCTCCCAAATGGCGCGCCTGGCATGCCAGAGCATAAGCCCCTAGGTCAGGGAGTCCTAGCCCCCCACGTCTCCAATGTCCCACTAGGCGGGAGTATCGGATACGGGTGCGCGCTCCCCCCCACAGAAAATCACCTAGCATTCTTTCCAGCCGCTTTAAGTCCTTTCGCGGAAGCCAGACGGGCAGCGTCTGTAACCAGTATAAGATCCTTGGTAAAACTACCATTTTAACCGCTGCGATTCTTCCAGATAAAGACAAGGGGAGAGGTCGCCAGGCCTGCAACTGTACTTGAAGGCTCTGGGTAATTTTAGAAAGATTACTCTCATAGAGTTGTGACGGCTGACTTGTCAATATGATACCAAGGTACTTAAACTGATTAACTGCCCATTTAAGGGGAAAGGGTCCCTGCCAGCTACCCTTCACCGTGCCCGCTATGTCCAACGCCACGGATTTATCCAGGTTGATGTTTAAACCGGCAAATTGACCGAAAATCTCAAATTCCCGCATTAAGCTAGGGAGCGAGTCGTGGGGTCGAAGTAAGTGCACAAGGAGGTCGTCGGCGAAGGCCGATAATTTAAAACCAGACGTGCATATACGTACCCCCCGTATCTCCCGTGAGGCCTCCACCCTTCTTATAAATGGGTCCAAAGAGAGAACAAAAAGCAATGGGGAAAGAGGGCAACCCTGTCGAGTCCCCCTATAAAGTGAGAAGGTATCAGAGAGGACCCCATTACAGCAGATCGCCGCGACCGGGTCCGAGTAGAGACTTTGGGCCATAGCACAGAAAGAGTTCCCAATCCCATAGCGGGGCAGCAAGTCCCATAGATAGTGCCAGTCAACTCTGTCGAAAGCTTTCTCTGCGTCAAAGCTAATTAGCAGAGAAGCGAGATTCCGATTCTGAACCCATTCTAGGGAAGCTAGGATCTTCCGCAGATTGCGAACCGCATACCTCCCTTTCACAAAGCCCACTTGAGAGTCGTGAACCAGGTGCCCCAGCACAGTCGCCAATCTGTCAGCCAGGATTTTAGCTAAAATTTTAAGGTCAAAGTTAAGAAGGGAAATAGGGCGATAGGAAGCAGCACAGAGCGGGTCCTTTCCGGGCTTCGGAATCAAGATCATATGAGCCAAATTGCTACCCCAACGAAACATGCCCTGTTCAGATCTCCTGGTATGAACCGCCACCAGCAGTGGGGTGGGAAACGCAAACCCGTTAAGATCTTGTAGAACTCGGCCCCCAACCCATCCGCCCCAGGGGATTTATAGCAACTCGCCCTGGCAATAACCTGCTGCACCTCTGGAACAGATATCGGTTGGTCTAGGTGTCGGCGCTGTTGGTCAGACAACTGGGGCAGGTCCAACCCGGCCAAGTAGTCTGACATTTGCTCGTATTGACCGGTCGTCGCGGCGTACAGTTTTTGAAAAAACGAGCGAAAAACACGCGCGATCTCCGGGTTTTCCCTACGAAGAACTCCTTTATCGTCCTTCAGTGCATGCACCAACGTAGAACCCCGAGAGGTGCATAAACACTGGGCCAGTAGTTTCCCAGGTTTATCGCCGTAGCAGTAGAGCTGAAATCTATAATACATAACCGACTTTTTGGCCCGCTGGTGCAGAAGGTCGTTCAGCATCGTCTGCAGTTCCCAAAGCCGCTTCTTTGAAGCCCCACTCGGATTGCTCGCCCACTTCCGCCGCTGTGTTGTGACTAAACGTTCCAGGCGAATAATACGCTCCGCCACCAGACGTCGTTTGCGCGCCATGTAGCCGATGATATCGCTGCGCAGGACCACTTTCGCTGTCTCCCAGACCAACTTGGGGTCCGCAGCGTGCCCCCGGTGGTCGGCTTCGAATTCGCACCAACGCTTTTGTAAAAACTGACGAAACTGGGAGTCTCGGTAGAGTTCCAGGGGAAACCGCCACATTCTCGTCGAAGGACGACTCGCGCCCCACCGCAGCTGTAACCAAACAAAGGCGTGGTCAGAAATTTCCGCGGGTCCGATCTGCGACTCCTCTACCAAAGCAAATAGGCATTGCGAAATCAACAAGTAGTCTATACGTGCACTAGAACTGTGTGCACGAGACTGATGGGTGTAGTCTCTTTCAGCTGGGTGCAGGAGTCTCCATGGATCCACCAACCCCAGCCTGGACCGCAAACCATTTAAGGCTCGGGCCCCCTGAGATCTCTCCCGGGTCCCCTCCCCCCTAGAGGTGTCCAGCGCCACATCCAGCACCCCATTGAAATCCCCCCCTAAGATCAAAGGGAGCTCCGGAAGCTGCTCTACCTGGGCAGCCAGGCGAGCATATAAGTCTCTGTCTAACACATTGGGACTATAAACGTTGCCAAGGATGATAGGTTTCCCCTCTAGCATGCCTTGTAGCAGAAGGAACCGCCCGGTCGGGTCTGCAATTTCTTTGGTGACCTCGAAGCGGATCCGCTTATGCAAAAGTATGGCTACCCCCCCTTTTTTGTTCTGGGCTGGCACCCCCCATACTTGTCCCACCCAGGATCTACGCAGTTTAGCGTGCTCCCCTGCTGTCTGGTGAGTTTCTTGGAGGAAGACCACGTCTGCTTTTTGCCTCGCCAATGCTTGTAATATTTTTGCTCTTTTAAATGGGCTCCCCAAGCCGCAGACATTCCACGTCAGGATCTTCAGTCTGGGTTAAGATCGCTCCAGTATTTTAAGCAGATACTCAACCATCTTCCGGGAAGAACCCCCCCAGCCTGAGGCTCCCCCCTACTTTCCCTTATTGGGCACCCCAATGCCCATGTCCTCATGGTGGGATGCGACCATACCTCCCCCCTTCCCCTCTTATGAATCAAACAAAAATACCATAATAAAATAAACATGGATCCTTCCCCTAAGAACCTTCCCCTCCCCCTCTGCTCCACCCCCCTCCCCCCCTGCCCCTCCCCCCGTTCCCGGCCTACCTCACTCCCGCCTGGGCCTCCCATGGGACCAGACGAACTTCCTATGGCATTCAGCCCTACCCCACTTCCCACTGCCCCCAATCCCATTATACCAAGTGTCCGACCTTCCCTCCCATGACTCCTACCTCTCAGATCTCTTACGAGCCATCTAAGTACTCCCCCCCCCCCTTGGCCCCAAAGGCCGTACTACTCCCGCCTCTCCCCCACAGATCATAAGGTATACCGCCCCTTCTAGATTAGCTCACCTATCGTTGGCCCCCCCCCCCCCTTAACAGCATGGCCCGGGGTGGAGGGGGGCCCAGGAACCCTTGCTCCCCCCCTCCCCTAGGTCTTAACACCATCAGACGGCCAAGAAACCCCACATAAGAGGGAACTCCGGTGTAGTGCAGGCTACAATGTTACACTGGGAACATAGTTACAAAAAGAACAAATTGGGAGGCAACAAAGAGGAAAATACAAAAAGTCAGGCCTCTGAATGTATCAAACTATAGCTACAGCCCACACTCCCAGACTAATTAACACTCTGCCAGCTTCTACATAGCCCGTATTGTCTTAGGCTATTGCCGGCAGACGCCCCCCGGGTGCATTTAGGATCCCCTCACCATCAGTCCTGCTCACAAACCCGGGAGGAGGCGGACCCGCAGGCCTCAACCCCCCGGGCCCACTCTTACCCCCCTGCAGTCCAAAAGTTGATCCGGCATTGTGGGTACTGCCACCTCCATCTGGGCCTCTTCTCCTCATCGAGCTGTGCTTGCAGCTTCCACCAGACTGTCCAGAAAAGAGTTGGCCTCCTCCACGGACCGCAGGAACCGAGTTTGTCCCTGATGGTCCACCCGCAGTCTCGCCGGGTAGAGTAAAGAGAAACGGACTCCTTGATTCATTAGCTGAGCGCATATCGGAGTGAAGGCGCGCCTTTGCTGGCTCACCAGGGCAGAGTAGTCCTGGAAGACTAGGATGGGCGCCGCGTCCCCAGCCATTGCCCGGCGTCCCCGGGCGGCCCGCAGCACTGCCTCCTTCTGCTGGAAATCAAGGAATCGTGCGATGACCGCACGTGGCCGTCTCGCCTGCTCTCGTTTAGGGCCTAGTCTGTGGACGCGTTCCAGCCGAATGGGGTGTCCCCCCTTGCCGTCCAGCAGCTTCTCCATCCAGGCGGTCAAGTATGCCAGCAATGCACTGTCTCCCACGCTCTCCTCAATGCCGATGAAACGGAGATTGTTGCGACGACCTCGATTTTCAAGGTCGTCGATTTTCTCTCCCTGTTGCTTCACCACGCGTTCCAGGGACTCCACCTTTGCCGACAAAGATTGTTGGGTATCCTCCACGTCGGAGATGCGGGTTTCCGCCTGCTCCATGCGCTCTGTAAAGTCTGTGAGTCGCTGGCTAATTGTGGAGATCTGCTCAGTCAAGTTTTGGAATTGAGCGTCCAGCGCCTGCACCACCGCGGCACTGACCTCCGCCACCAGGCTCTGGTCGCCCGATGATTTAGGGCTCTTAGGCGTCCCCTCCGCCATTTTAGCCTCTGGGGCACGCGGCTTCTCCCGTCGTTGCGGTTTTGCTGCCATTCGCCTGTCTCACGGCTTTAAGTCCGGACTTGGTGTTTCCCTGTTTCCTCCTTAGCCCGTAGCCAGTAAAAAGTATAGCGATTTCTCACTTAGGTATAGATATGTTGCCGATATTCGGGGTGTAGTGGCCGGAGCTGATCTTCCCCTGTCTGATCAGCTCATTGCCAACCGGAAGTCCTGCATAAATCAGTTTTAAGCTGTTTAGGTTTGCAGCACTTTGTTTTTTTTTTGTAGTGGGTGGTTTGTGAGTGTGTAAGACTGCTGCATTAGATATAGCATCATTCCAGGTTATTACTGCTTCATCTAGGTTTGTTGGGTTTGAGGGTAAATGTTGAATTGTTTGTTTCAGAAAGTCATCTTTGTCAAATTTCTTGAACTTATTGGGTTGTGGTGTGTATGTGGGCTTAGGGTACGTGTGGTCATAGACAGGGAGTTGGAGTTTTATGAGATAATGGTCAGACCAGGGGACAGGTTGTACTTCTAGTGTTGTTGAATTATAGACATTATAGATTACATTAGGTAGAAACACTAGGTCAAGTGTATTCCCTTTGGCATGGGTTTGGTGTTGATTATTTGGTGGAAATCCATGTCGATTATGGTAGTTAGAAAGGATGACATATGATTATGGGGTAATGGTGCTAGATTGAAATCACCCAATAGTATTAGTGAGTGTTTGTCAGTGGAAGAGCAAAGTATCTCTGTCAATATGTCCAAGTTGTCAGGTTTTGAGTCTGGGGGTCTGTATGCTAGGCAAAAGTAGAGATCTTTAGTTTTTATTGTGAGAATCTCTATGTTCTCAGTGTTGTTTGAGTTTATTAAATATGTTTTCAATTCTTCTTTTATGATTATGAGAACTGCCCCTCCTCTTCTAGTGGTTCTGTGAGAGTGGAATATGTCATAGCCTGGGACTTTCAGTTGATTAATTAGTACAGGGTCTGAATCTGAGAGCCATGTCTCAGTTATGCAGACAAGGTTGGGGGTGTTGTCGATTAGCATGTCTCGGAAAAGAAGTAATTTATTTCTTATAGACCTTGCATTAATGAGATAACATTTAAAGTTTTTAAGTTGTGGTAAGATTATGTTTGGGGATGGAGGGGAGATTGTTTTTAGTTGTATGTTGATAAGTCTGTTGTAATTTGGTCTAGTTGTGTAGATCTGTTTGAGATAAGAGTGTGTGGGGGGGTGTGCCTGATAGGGGTATAGATGGTGGGAATGAAGCGGTTATGTGCAGGGCCGGCCCGTCCATTGAGCAAGAATGTTGTTTGCACAGAGCCCCGTGTTTCAGGGGGCCCCATACCAACAACATCCTGAATTGAACACCAGCAGGCAGGCGGCTTTAAAGGGAGCCGGAGAGGCCCCGGCTCACCTATAACAGCTGCCGAAGTGAAGTGAGTCTATTTCCTTCACCTCGGCAGCTGTACTGAAGTTTAGAATACTGCCGCGCTGAATGCCAGGAAACAGGAAGTCCCCTTTGACCTCAGCGCGGCAGCATTCCAAACTTCAGTACAGCTGCCGAAGTGAAGGAAATAGACGCGCTTCACTTCGGCAGCTGTAGAGGTGAGCCGGGGCCTCTCTGGCTCCCTCTTAAGCCTGTTAGCTAGCCGCGGGGCTCTTTGGGAGGGGAGGGGGGTTGCTAGGACTGGAAATGAGCTGAGTGGAGGGGGGGGCTTGAACTGCAAATAGCTGATGGGAAGGGGGGCTTGGAATGAAAATGGGCTGTGAGGGGAGGGAGCTAGGACTGGAAATGGACTGTGGAGGGGAGGCTTGAACTGGAAATAGCTGATGGGGAGGGGGGCTTGGACTGGAAATGAGCTGATAGGAGGAGGGCTTGGACTGGAAATGGGCTGTGGAGGGGAGGCTTGAACTGGAAATAGCTGATGGGGAGGGGGGCTTGGACTGGAAATGAGCTGATAGGAGGAGGGCTTGGACTGGAAATGGGCTGTGGGGACGGGGAGATAGGACTGGAAATGGGCTGAATGGAGGGGGGCTTGAACTGCAAATAGCTGATGGGTAGGGGGGCTTGGAATGAAAATGGGCTGTGAGGGGAGCCAGCTAGGACTGGAAATGGACTATGGAGGGGAGGCTTGAACTGGAAATAGCTGATGGGGAGGAGGGCTTGGACTTTAAATGAGCTGATGGGGAGGGGCGCTTGGACTGGAAATGGGCTGTAGAGGGGAGGCTTGAACTGGAAATAGCTGATGGGGAGGGGGACTGGAAATGTGCTCTGGGGGGGGGGGAGCTAGGACTGGAAATGGGCTGAGTGGAGGGGGGCTTGAACTGGAAATAGCTGATGGGGAGGGGGACTTGGACTGGAAATGGGCTGACTGGGGGGAGCTAAGACTGGAAATGGGCTTTTTTGGGGGCTAGGATAGGACTAGACATGGGCTTTTGGGGGGGGGGGCTAGAATTGGAAATGGGCTGTGGTGGGGGCTTGGATTGAAATGGACTCTTGGAGGGGCTAGGACTGGAAATAGACAGAGGGGCTTGGATTGGAAATGGGCTGAGTGGAGGGGAGCTAGGATTGGAAATGGGCTGATGGTGGGGCTAGGAAAGGACTAGAAATGGGCTGATGGGGGGCTGGGATTGGAAATGAGCTGATGGAGGGGCTCAGATAGGTCTGGAAATGGATGTGAGAGCTAGGACTGGAAATGGGCTGATGGTGGGGCTAGGATAGGATTGGAAATGGGCTGATGGGAGGCTAGGACTGGAAATGGGCTGATGCGGGGACTAGAAGGGAGCGGATGCTGGGTGGGTCTGGAACTAGAAGGAAGCTGATGTTGGCGGAGGACTAGAATGGGATGGGGCTGGGAGAGTGAAATGGAGAGGGGAAAATATTTTGTATGGAAGGGAAGAAAAATCTACAATTGGCTGGGTATTGGGAGAGTAAGTGGGGATAGAGGATGGAGGGGTAAAATTTGAGTGGATGAAAAAGGAATAAAGAAAGAAATGGAGGAAAGAGCAAAAGGAGAAAGATTAGTATGTTAAAGCAGATGTAGAGAGAGAATGGAAAAAAACTAGAAGGAAGGACAAATGGACAGCAGACGATGGAGAGTTAACAGAAGACACGAAGAAACCAGAAGAAAGTGGCTGGAGCGATTGCAACTGAAAAAGAATGCACAAAAGGTAGAAAAATACCTCTTTATTTTGAATGTATTAACTGGAATATGTCAGCTCTCTGAAATGTGCATCGTTAACGTCTGCGTTTTGTTTAGTACAAGAGGGAATTAATTTATAGGTTTATTTCTACAGTGTTGTTGTACATTCCAAGTTTGGCTTTTGAGGTTCCCAGTTTAATTATTGTCTTCCTATTTCTAAATTGTGATTCCTTGTTCTTTGTTTGGTTATGGTCTATGTTCTGTATGTGTAACTGAGCTGAGGTATTCTGTTTATGTAGTTTCTATTTGACATTGCCACTTGTTCTCTTTCCCCAGTAGGTCATGTATTGTTATTCTCTGAAATGTATTGGTTTAATATTTACAGTGTTGCCTTTTGATAGGTAGAGTATGATGCTTTGTGAGTCCTGGTAGTGCTGTTATGATACGGCGGGTTTGCTATGGGTTCAGGAGTGGAGGAGTGGCCTAGTGGTTGGGGCAAGGTACTTCAGGCCAGAAGGTCGGGGGTTCAAATCCCACTAGAGGACAGCAACCTTGGGCCGGAAGGACTGGGGTTTCTAGTCCCACAGGTGCTCCTTGTGGTCTTGGGCA
Source organism: Ichthyophis bannanicus (assembly GCA_033557465.1). Taxonomy (NCBI): domain Eukaryota; kingdom Metazoa; phylum Chordata; class Amphibia; order Gymnophiona; family Ichthyophiidae; genus Ichthyophis; species Ichthyophis bannanicus. The sequence continues at coordinate 207,375,575 of CM066043.1, read as the reverse complement.
AGCCACTTAACCCTCCATAGCCCATTTTCCCTGTAAAATAGTTATCTCCAAGTTATAATGCCCTGTTCAATGTAATTTCAGTTTGTTCAATGTAAACCGCCTTGATATCATGAAAGGCGGTATATAAGAAATGTTAAAATAAAATAAATAAAAAAATAAATGGGCAGTGTTGTAGTAGTTCCTAATGTGCCTGGTGGTTGGCACTGGATTATAGCAATGTAGAAATCTTTTAGTCTTTCTTTATCCATACACTCATTAAGAGACATGTTTACTAAAAGTTAGTGTATGTTACACATTATGCAAATATTTATGCAAATGAGGCCCTGCACCGAGTCTCTGCACATGGCCCCGCACCCCCCTTGGGCCGCCCCTGGTTATGTGTGGGATTGAGAGCATGGTTGAATATTATGGAGCAGATTAGTATATAAATGATAATGTTTATCTCCAGGAACAATCAGGAATGTAGTCTTCACATATGGGTATCGTCGGTACCAACGGAGCCTGCGTGGGAACGCTCCCCCGCGTCCAATAGGAAAGCCTTTGGGAGCATCCCACAGCGCCTGCATGCTGCCTTCCTGCCTTTCCCAACTGTCCCTCTCCAGTTCTTCATTTTCCGTGGAGTCGACAGGTCGCACACCCTGTCACCACAGAAAAAAATCCCTTCTATTCTTTTTTTTTTTTTGTGGTCGCGTCTGCCTTCCCTCGACGCTACACCGGTACCGCCGGTTCTTCTTCCTTTTCTTTTTACAAAAAAACTTCTTCTGGAGTCTTTCCAGCACTTTTCTCCTCAGGTGCCACGCACCATTTTGGGCACTAGGCCCAACTTTTTCCTTCAGAATGGAAAAACCCACTTCGGGTTTTAAAAAGTGTTCTAAGTGTGGCGGTACCATCTCCGTCACCGACACCCATGAGTGATGCCTCAAATGTTTAGGTCCTGACCACTCTATTTCAGAGTGGTCAGTGGGATGATGTCGAAAAGGGATGCTGTGGCATCCCAATCCCCAGTCTCTGCATCTCAGGGCCTGCTTGCTGAAAGCCTAGAACAGTGATGGCTAACCTTTTTGAGCCCGAGTGCCCAAACTGCCGCACAAAACCAAAGAATTTCCTCAAAGTGCCAGCACGTCATTTGCATAAGTGGTCTTATTTGCATAAATATTTGCATAATGTTACCATACACTAACTTTTAGTAAACATGTCTCTTAATGAGTGTATGGATAAAGAAAGACTAAAAGATTTCTACATTACTATAATCCAGTGCCAACCGCCAGGCACATTAGGAACTACTACAAACGCTGCCCATTTAGAACCCATAGCAAACCCGCCGTATCCTGACAGCATTACCAGGACTCACAAAGCACCATACCCTACCTATCAAAAGGCAACACTGCAAATATTAAACCAATACATTTCAGAGAATACTGGGGAAAGAGAACAAGTGGCAACGTCAAATAGGAATTTCCTCTTGTACCAAAGCGCAGATGTTAATGATGCACATTTCCCAGAGCTGACATATTCCAGTTAATAAATTCAAAATAAAGAGATATCTTTCTACCTTTTGTGCTTTTTCTTTTTCAGTTGCAATTGGTCCAGCCACTTTCTTCTGGTTTCTTCATGTTTTCTGCTAACTCTCCATCGTCTGCTGTCCATTTGTCCTTTCTTCTCTCTTCTAGTTTTTTTTCCATTCTCTCTCTCTCTACATCTGCTTTAACATACTAATCTTTCTCCTTTTGCTCTTTCCTCATTCCTATTTCATCCACACAAATTTTACCCCTCCATCCTCAATCCCCAATTACTCTCCCAATACCTGGCCAATTGTAGATTTTTCATCCCTCCTACACAAAATATTTTTCCCCTCTCCATTTTACTCTCCCAGCCCCATCCCATTCTAATCCTCCCCCAACATCAGCTCCCTTCTAGTTCCAGTCTCACCCAGCATCCATTCCCTTCTAGTCCCTGCATCAGCCCATTTCCAGTCCTAGCCCCCCATCAGCCCTCCAGTCCTAGCTCCCCCATCCATTTCCAGTCCAAGTCCCTTCATCAGCTCATTTTCAATCCTAGCCCCCCCCCATCAGCCCATTTCTAGTCATTTCCTAGCCCCACCATCAGCCCATGTCAAATCATAGCTCCCCTCCACTCAGCCCAATTCCAGTCCAAGCCCCCCCATGAGCCTACTTCCAGTTCTAGCCCCTCCATGAGTCCATTTCAATTCAAGCCCCCACCACAGCCCATTTCCAATCTTAGCTCCCCCAACAGCCCATTTCCAGTCCTATCCTAGCTGTTCCATCAGCCCATTTTCAGTCCTAGCTCCCTTCCCTCACAGCCCATTTCCATTCCAAGCCCCCTCCCCATCAGCTATTTGCAGTTCAAGCCTCCCCTTCCACTCAGCCGATTTCCAGTCCTAGCAACACCCCAACCCATTACCAGTCCTAGCCCCCCGTCAATCAACTTCCAGTCCTAACCCCCATCACCCCATTTTCAGTTTAAGCCCCCCCTATAACCCATTACCAGTCCTAACCCCCCCATCAGCCCATTTCCAGTCAGCCCCCCATAGCCCATTGACAGTCCTAACCCCCCCCCCCCCCCATCAGCCTTTGGTTTTCATTTCAATTTATTGGCAATTTATAATGTTTTAATGATTTCATTCAATTTAATGAATTTAGGAAGAATTTGATTCAGTTACACAATATATTTTAAATGTATTATTCACATAACATGTCAAATGTATCCTGAGTAAAAAAAAGATAAACTTCTTAAAACTGTTAACTGTGTCAGGACTCGGTGTGTATTCCCAAAGAATCTATACATGTTTTTTTGTAAAATTTACTATCAAATTTGAAAATAGTTAAATCATTACATTTCTAATAATATGATGTAAAGAAAACAAAAGAGCTTTCAATTAAACCAACCGTTTTTATTGGGAATTCCAGATTGGAATACAACAGGACCATGTAAAGTCCCTTTTTTAAATAACATCTTTAAATAATATTTAAATAACTTAGAAAGTGTCTTAACTGCAAACTGAAAACACTGCTTCATGTAAACATATGCATTGGGCATGCTCTGAAAAAAATTAATGTGATGTTTGTTGTTGCATGCATGCTGATAACTTGTCAATCCTTGGCTCATAATGCGTTAATTTCAGAGCAACACATGCAGCACTCATGTCATCCGTTAATCTGTTTCTAGCATCAGATTTTATATGATTCAAAGCCGAAAACAGCTGCTCACAAGCATAGGATGACCCAAACAAAGTAAGAAGAGCAATCCCAAGGGCTTTCATGGACTTAAAATTGTCTGGCAGAGAATTCCACGCTTTTAGGATTTCATTTTCAGAACTGCTAGGAGTGATTTCATTTGTCACCCTTTCACACTCAATACGTTCAAGAGCCGCACGCAGGTCATTGAATTTACTTTTCCAGATAGAGCTTTCTTGAAATTCCAGTAGCTCCATTTCCAAGTTTTGAATATCCAACCACTGTAAGCAGGAAAGATCAAGATCTTCAAATGTGGACTTTTCTGGGGAAGTAATAAATGAAAGGGTTGTCTCCATCTTACGGAACTGAGAAAATCTTTTACTAAAATTCTCCTTTGCTTCGGCTACAATGGTGGAATATGCTTTGTGGATTTCCTGGTGTTTTTTATGACTGTCCACAAATGTTGTAGAATTATCCAAATGTATTTTTAGGTTGGGAAAATATTTCAGCTGTCCACTGTCAAGGTCTTTTTCAAAAACATGCAATTTTCTCTCAAAAGCTTTGATGTCACTAAACATGCTTTCTGTTGTTTTTCCCATGCCTTGTAATTTTTTGTTTAGTACATTAAAGTGGTTAGTAAAATCTGTAAAGAACATGAGGTTGGTAAGCCAGGCCATGTTGGTGAGTTGAGGATAGTCTTCCCCCTTTTCGTTCATAAATAGCCTAACTTCTTCCAAGCAGGCCACAAATCTCTCTAACACTCGTCCTCGGCTCAGCCACCGGACATTATTGTACATCAGTAAAGTGTTATATTGTGCCTGAACCTCATCAAGAAGGGCTTGAAATTGTCGAAAATTAAGAGCACGCGCCATGATGAAGTTCACCATTTTTGTTACATCTTTGAGGACATCGTCAAGTTTTTTGCTGCTTTCTTTGGCACAGAGAGCCTCTTGATGTATTATGCAGTGAAATTGAATCAGTGGATGTTTTGCTTCCTTAGCAAAGAAATGAATGAATCCTGATGTTGTCCCCACCATGCTAGGTGCTCCATCGCTAGTAACTGAAACCACTTTTTCTGGACTTATGTCTAGTGATGAAAAAGCCTCCATCACAGCATTGTGGATATCTATCCCTTGTGTTCTTCCAGGCAAAGACAGCAGTTTTACCAGCTCTTCTCTCATGATGTCACCAGTAGCATAACGCAAAATGAGCGCTAGTCTTGCATGGTTAGTAATATCTGTACTTTCATCCAAGCACATGGAGTAGAAGGGTGCTTTTTGTAAGTCGCAAGTAAGCTGTTGACTAACATCAGCAGCCATTCGCAGAACCCTATCTTTTGCAGTATTTCTGCTTAGCGGCATCTCAGAGATGCGCTGCACAATTTTATCCTTGTTTTGGAAATCATGGAAGAGTGAATTACTCCCAGCCAAAATTGCCTTTTTGATAAAATCTCCATCAGAGAGGGCTTACCATGTTTTGCCATGCACAGTGAAATTTGAAAGCTGGCAACTGTAAGATGATTAGTTTTTGAAAGATAGTTGCTAAAACTAAGAGACTGGGAGTGATATTTCTTTAATTTTCCTACAAGGAACTCTTTTCTTTGAGCTAAACCAAGTTCAGCAACACTGTTATGGTTGGTCTCAAAGTGACGTTTGACACTTGATGTGCGAGACACAACACTTTCATTACACATAATACACAATGCTTTCCCACTGCGTTCAATCACTCCATATGTCTCTGTCCAGGCCTCTTGGAATGATCTTCCACTATCTGTTTTTGCTTTTTTTGCTGTACTCATTTTCTTTGTTCAAGACTTCAAGTCTACAAAAACATAAAATTTGTATAATAAAAAAAAAACTAATGAAGTGCTGTATACAAATCCGTTCCCATATAAAAAAAATATGTGATTGGGGAATTTTATTAATTTTATTAATTGTAGACATCTGTTTTGGTCAAAAAATATACCTGTTTAGTTGTTAACATTTGATGTAATTTTTTTTAAACTAATGGGTGACATCTTCCCTCCTTCCTCCCTCCCTCAGCTCGGAGAGAAAGCGAGACGGCGGCAGGTAGACAGGTACAGGGTGCCCCGGGGAAGGAGGGCCAGACGGGGCCACGAAAAGCTGGAGGAATGGACAGGTGAAAAAGAAAAATGAGAGTGCCTAATCCCCTTACCACCAGAGGGTGGGGGGACCTCAGAAGGCCCCTGAGTTTCCCATAGGAAAGGTCAGAGCCTCAGACCCCCACAAGGGGGGCTGCCAGGCAGCTATCAAAGACTGAAAAGATCATGTGAGTTGTTTCATGAGCTGCTTCTCAAAGCCAGCCAAAAGTGGGCCATGGGGCCCCAAAAAAACTTCAGGGGCCTACCAGTTTGAGGCTGTAGCCACCTCATTACACTTCCTCTTTACTAGAACTATGCGGTCATCCAAGATGGCCACTGTTCCTGCTGGCAGAAAATAAAGGGAGATGTAGCAGAGGTACCAAAATCAGCAATGGGCCCAGGGCCCCCCATGGGAAGTCCCAATATTGCCAAAAAATGTGCCCCCATGGTTTTTCTATCATACTCAGGGCAAAAAGAAACAACCATGTAGTTCACCTAATAGAACTGCAAGCAGCACACCACTGTGCACCAGGCATGCCTTGCAGAGTTCAAACATGGTAAAAGAAAGAAACGAAAAACTGCAAAGAAAAACCCCAACTAACAAAAGAAACAGTAGCGAAAAATGAACCCCCGATCAGCAAGGGAATCATTTTACCTGTCAGGCTGGTCAAGGAAATGTGAGAAGGGCTTCCCCAGCCACCCACACAGGCCTGGAAAGTCCAGTTGCCTGAAAGGATTTTTTTTTAAATCGAAGCTACTTTATGCAAGCAGCAAGAACAGAGAACCAATTAAACCAATAGAAAACATAGGATAAAAGACATAGCAAGCAGAAATAGGACAGCGAGAGGGAAGGGAAGCCTGGGTCCAAACTTACCAACCTCACACAGGGGCCCTGTGGGGATCCTCCTGTCTACTCTCTGGATCAGTAGTGTTGGAACCTGTGGGTAACAGTGCTAGACACAGGGCAGCTGTCAGCTCGAGAAAATGATGGGTGCACCCAAGCTTCAAGCAAACATTGAGTCAAAGGTCTCAATCACACAAGACCATAATCTGGGCCAGAGGAGACAATTCGCTACTCTCGCTCGCTCGCTCACTACGTCCCGCCCTCCCCCGGCGCTTTTTTTTTTCTTTTCCGGTTTTTCTTGGCGGCGGCGCTGCGTGCCAGCTGCAAGGCCTTCGCGTGCCACAGCTGGCACGCGTGCCATAGGTTCGCCATCGCTGGCCTAGAACTTCATGGTCTTAACCTTTCCCAGCAGGTAAAGGATATCCTTTATGCTTCCAGGAAGCCTTCCACAAGACGCTCTTATGCGTTTAAGTGGAAAAGGTTTACCATATGGTGCTCGCAGAAGGGTTTTAACCCTCTTGTAATACTTCTGGAATCATTACTGGAGTATCTCCTTCATTTGTCAAATGCAGGGCTTAAGACCAATTCAGTGAGAGTCCATTTGAGTGCTATTGCAGTTTCTTTCAAGCCTCTAAATGGACAACCTATTTCCTCTCATCCTCTCATAGCGAGATTTATGAGAGGCCTTCTTTTGACTAAGCCCTTTGAACCATTAGCCACTACCTCTTTGAAATTCCTTTCCTGGAAAGTCATCGTTCTTATTGCACTCACATCAGCACGTCGCATCAGTGAATTGCAAGCATTGGTGGCTGATCCTCCTTATACAAGGTTCCATCATGATAAGGTAGTCCTTAGGACTCATCCACACTTTATGCCAAAGGTGGTGTCGCCTTTTCATTTAAACCAAGCGGTTTACCTTCCTGTATTCTTTCCAAAGCCTTACGCCTCAAATGCAGAAAGGAATCTTCATACTTTGGACTGTAAAAGGGCTTTGGCCTTTTACTTACAAAGGACACAGCAACATAGGAAGTCTTCTCAACTCTTTGTTGCTTTTGATCCTAGTCATTTGGGACTTCCAGTCTCCAAAAGAACACTGTCCAACTGGATTGCCCAGTGTATATCCTTTGCCTATGAGAAAAAACCTTCCTCTTGAAGGACAGGTCACAGCTCACAATGTGAGAGCCATGGCAGCCTCTATGGCTCTTCTTCACTCTGTGTCTATCGACGACATCTGTGCTACTTGGGCTTTGGTTCATACCTTCACAGCCCATTACTGCTTGGACAAGGACTCCCGCCAGGATGCCTTGTTTGGTCAGGCTGTTCTTCAACACCTGTTCCATACTTAATCAGCTCCTACCCACCATCCCTGGTAGGATGCCAGAGATCCATGGGGGGAAGTGGAACCCTTTCACAAGGGCACACAACTTTCTGGGGCCATCTCCCTGGCATCTGCAGCTAGGGAGTCCCCATATGTGAAGACTACATTCCTGCTTGTTCCTGGAGATAGCATAGTTACTCACCTGTAACAGGTGATCTCCGGGAACAGCAGGAATTTAGTCTTCACAACCCACCCACCTCCCCTACGAGTTGTATCTCTCTATCTCTCTCTCTTTCTCTCTTTCCCTCTCTCTTTTGTCTCAGCTTTAAACTCAACTGGAGAGGGACAGTTGGGAAAGGCGAGAAGGTAGCACGCAGGCACTGTGGGATGCTCCCAAAAGCTTTCCTATTGGACGCTGGGGAGCGTTCCCGCGCAGGCTCCGTCGGTACCAACGATATCCATAAGACTAAATTCCTGCTGTTCCCGGAGATCACCTGTTACAGGTGAGTAACTATGATATACAGGAAGTTGCTTTCGTATCCATGGTAAAAATTGAGCGAGTAGCACAGAAAACGTTTACAATGTGATCTTGGTTAGGAGTATATATTTCTGGGAGAGAAGTAGGGGTAATGTCTATTGTATGATAGCTGGGCTGTGATTGAGCAGTGCAATGGTAGATGAGCAATGTGTAGATTGGATCAGATCAGTATGGGAGAATTTGAAAGGAGCAAAAATGGCAGTAATATTATGAGAAAGGATAGCAGATACAATATAGTGGATGTAGTAGTCCGGTAGAGAGCAGGATAGTTGTAAACAAAGATAGCAAAGCTAATCTAGGTAACAATAGCGATTATTGTATAACTTATTTTATTTTTATTTATTTATATATTCTCTTATATACCGCGCTATTCTGCATCAGTGCGGTTTACATTGAACAAACTGAAATTACATTGAACAGGGCATTATAACTTGGAGATAACTATTTTACAGGGAACATACTATTTTACAGGGAACATAACTGGGTAAGCCAAGCAATTGAGAGCCAAAGTAGCGGTAATAGTATGGAAGAAATAGTAAATACTATATAACAGTGATGGCGGTCAGTCAGGAACAGGGCGTTTGAACAAAGACAATAATGCTAGCATAGGTAAATGGCGGTAATCGTGTCACTAGAGAGACAAGAATTTGGTAGATACAATGCAGCAATATCAGCATTATATATTACACTATATGACAGTAATGGCGACCGGTCAAGAACAGGGCTTTTGAACACAAGGCAATAATGCAAGCATAGGTAAAATTGCAGCAATCGTATCATTGGAGGGACCGGAGGTTTGTAGCTACAATGTAACTATAGCAGCATGAAAAGAAATGCAAGTTCTATGTAGTTGCGATGGTAGACCAATCAGGAGCAGTACTAGCATGAGAAAAATAACATCTTCTGTTTAACAGAATTGGCAATACAGTCAGAAACAGATTGTTTGTAAACATGAAGCAGATACTAGCATAAGGGAAGTGTCGCTTACAGGGTAACTGGGGAAAATCTTTTAAGTAATTTAAGACAGGAGCTAGCAGCCCCAGAATACAGGGTATTCCGTATTCACCTGGATAGACTGGTGGAGGGTGGAGTGCTAAAATGTCTGGTCTTGAGGATCGGTTGGTGCAGAAACGGTTCGTCTCCTTGGTCGTCGTTGAAATCTTGATGGGAGAGACGGACTGGTATAATTGCTGCAGTTTACGCTGGTTTAATGCATGCAACTAGAGCAGAGTCGAGTGTGATGAAAGCATGTCCAGTTCTTTATTTGTAATTCTTGTTTTTTGGATATTGATGTTGATGTTCCGTTGTTTCAGGGACTTTTGAGTTGATGCTCCTGTCCTGTTCTTGCCCTGTGTTCCTCGCCTAAAGGCCTCTCAGCGAGGCCCTTAGGCATGGGCGTGCCTGAAGCACACTGCTTTTTAAATCGGACAACTGGGGCAGCGATTGGAAAAGAGACGGCTGAGGGGAGATATGATAGAAGTCTATAAATTAATGAACGGAGTGGAATGAGTAAACATAGATCGATTGTTTACGTTATCAGAATATAGAAAGACTAGGGGACATGCAATGAAGCTACAGGATAAACTATTTAAGACTAATAAAAGAAAATATTTTTTCATTCAACATTTAATCAAACTCTGGAATTTGTTACCGGAGGATATAGTAAAGGCTGTTAGTGTAGCTGGATTTAAAAAAGGTTTGGACAAGTTCCTGGAGGAAAGGTCCATAAACCATTATTAAGAAGGGACCCAGGATATCAATGCTTGAACCAATACAAGCATTGTGGAACCTGTGTCTTTTGGGGAAACTGCTAGGAACGTATGACCTAGATTGGCCACTGTTGGAAACAGGATGCTGGGCTTGATGGACCTTGGTCTGACCCAGTATGGCATATCTTATGTTCTTATGAGGCTGGTGGGGGTTTAAGGAGGGGCCTGGAGCTCCCACTTCCTCCCCCAATGCAATCGAGTCTCGGCTTGCTGGAGAGAGTCTGGCTGGAAGAGGTCTTTTTCTTGAAGCACGCTGCTTTTTAAATTGGACAGCTGAGGCAGCGATTGGAGGCTGGTTGGGGCAGCAGGAGGGGCTGGAGCTCCTGCTTTCTCCTCCGATGCAATAGAGTCCCAGCTTGCTGGAGAGAGTCCGGCACCCTCTTTGTATCCGACGCTGTCTCTCTAGCATCGACGTCATCGAGGGCATCGTCTTCCTCCCATGGATCTGAAGTATTGAAACATAAGTCTTCATCAAAGACTGGCCATACCCTCAAGGGTAGATCTCCGTCCATCTGCCGACCAGACTTGATGTCCAGAGAGGTATGCTGTCTGCCTGGTGCCAAAATCCAAGATGTTACGGAGAGTTTGCCGAGACTCATTAAGCCCACTGACTATTACCCAATGTTGCTAATCCATGTCGGAACAAATGATACTGCCAGGTATCCCTCTGAGCATATCAAAAGTGACTTCATGGCTCTGGGACAGAGGGTGAAGCAGTTAGGTGCACAGGTGGTGTTCTCTTCAATCCTCCCTGTTGAGGGTAAAGGCCAAGGCAGAGAGGCTCGCATCCTGGAGATGAATGCATGGCTGCGTGGATGGTGTCATCGAGAGCGTTTTGGTTTCCTAGACCATGGGATGCTGTTCCAAGGGTTGCAGAGCAGAGATGGCATCCATTTGTCCAAGAAAGGTCGACACATCTTCAGTAGTAGACTGGCTAATCTACTGAAAAGGGCTTTAAACTAGATTCGTTGGGGATGGGTGAAGAAAGCCCCCAGGTAAGTGAAAGCCCCCAGGTAAGTGATACATTAAATACATTTATGGAAATGGGTAACAGGGGTAACATATGGAAAGCAGTGTGTATAAATGCCCGTAGCATGGGAAATAAGATCCCTGATGTTGAAGCTTTGGTGGGAGTGGCCGATTTGGATTTAGTGGCAGTTACAGAAACATGGTTCACAGAAAACCATGACTGGGATGTAACTATACCTGGCTATACTTTATTCAGAAGGGACAGGGTAGGAAGAAGGGGAGGAGGAGTGGCACTATATGTAAAAAATACTATTAAAGCTTTAGAATTACAGAGCTTAAAAGGGAGAGAGGAGGCATTGTGGGTTAAACTAGAAAGAGGGAAAGAGAAATCTATTTGCATTGGCGTGATATACAGACCTCTCTCACAAGAGGAAGAGGTGGACAGAGTTAATCGAAGACATACGTAGCATTGCTAGGAAAGGGGGAAGTGCTACTGATAGGAGATTTCATTATACCAGATGTTGATTGGCACATTCCTGCTGCAGTATCATCTAGAAGTAAAGAGGTCCTGGATTCTCTACAGGGAGAACTATTCAGGCAATTGGTAACAGACCCCACACGTGAAGGGGCCATACTGGACTTGGTGCTTACCAATGGTGAAAGTGTTTCTGATGTTATAGTGGGAGATCATTTTGCATCCAGTGGTCACCAGATGGTGTGGTTCAGTGTTAGGACTAGGGCTGTTAGAATCCATTCAAAGGTGAGGATCTTAGACTTTAGGAAGACTAACTTTGCCAAGATGGGCCAATACCTCAGGGAGTCGTTAGCGGGATGGGAACAGCTGGGGGATGTAGAAAAACAGTGGGCAAAACTGAAAGGAGATATTTTAAGGGCAACCAAAATTTTGGTTAAAATGGTAAATAAAGGTAAAAGGAAAAGGAGACCGCTATGGCTTTCGAAAGAAGTAGCTGAAAAGGTGAAGAAAAAGAGGGAGGCCTTCATGAAATACAAGACATCACAAAGAGAGGAAGACAGGCATCTATATTTGGAAAAACTTAGAGAAGCTAGCAAAGTAGTCAGGAAATCAAAGATTCAAAAAGAGGAGGAAATAGCCATTGTGATAAAATGGGGGGATAAGACATTTTTCAGATATGTTAGTGAGAAGAGGAAGGGCAAAAGTGGTATTGTCAGACTCAAGGGTGAAGCGAAGGAATATGTAGAAGCTGATGAGGATAAAGCAGAATTGCTTAACAAATTTCTCCAGGACCAAGCAGGAAGTCAGTCCTCACATATGGGTGTCGTCGGCGCCGATGAAGCCCCAGCAGAGCATTTCCCCAGCTTTCCATGAAAGCCTTTGGGAATGCTGGCACGCATGCACGGTTCCCTTCCTGCCTAAAGGTGCCATCTTACCTCGGTCTCTTTTTTTCCGAGAAGCCCATCGGACGTGTGTCCTGTTCTCCCGGAAAAAAGTGATTTTTTTTCTTCGGCGATTTTCGCTATTTTTCTCCCACCGGGTTCGGTACACCGGTATCGAGCCCGTTTTCTTCATTTTTCGGTTTTTGCCCTTCGTGGCTGGCGTTCGCGCCCTTTATTTTCCCTTTTTTTTTTTTTTTTTCCTTTTTCACTGGAAGGCCAGTCTTTTGACCTCGCTGGGGCTATTTTTTCCCCGATGGCTTCCAGTGGTTTCAAAAAGTGTGATCGGTGTAAGAAGATTATGTCTCTCACCGACACACACGACTGCTGCCTTGGGTGCCTCGACCCTGACCACGACCCCAAGTTGTGTGGGCCATGTGGGAAGATGTCTTTCAAGGCACAAAAGAGTCGACAGCATCAGAAGGAAAGGTTTTTCTCGGACTCTGCCTCCGGCCGGGCCCGGACCTCGTCTGAGGCCTCGACATCTCGGGATTCCGATCCTGAGCGCCGTCGAAGCTCCTTGGACAGGGGGTCCCCCGACCGGGAACGTAAGAGGAAGAAGCGGCTCGCGAGGGCGGCATCAGAGGAGGTCCCTGGTCCCTTGAGGGCTAGGTCTAAGACCCCCGACCGCCGTCCCGGGCCCTTGGACCAAGAGAAGCCTGCAAACGTTCCTCGCGTGGAACCGGAGTCTGCTGGACACGTAAGCCCCATAGTCCTCATGGACTCTCCTCCCAGAGAGCCGACGTCGGGCCCGGCGCCACCGGGGCCCGAGTCAGTGGCTGCTGCGTCTCCCGAGCTGAGTCTCAGGATGACAGCCTTGGAGTGCAGACTGTCTGCCTTCATGGAGCAGCAGCGGGCACTGATGGCCAGCCTGTCTGGTGCATCTGCCCTGACCACCGAGACGTCGACTTCGAAGTCAACCCCGGAGACCGAGCCGATACTCGAGACCCTCTTGGCTCGAAGTCGTCCTCGGTCGAGGTCTCCCTCGACCTCCCGTTCGGGACCGAGGGTGTCGACGCCGGTGCCCCGCGGGGTCAGACCCTGACTCCTCCTCGGATGAGTCTGCCTGGGAGACGGAGGACAAGGAGTCTTCCGATACTTTTAAGACTCGGTGCGTCCCGTCGGACTCACCGCAGTCTGATCCCTGGAGTAGATCCCCTCCGGAGGACACTAGGTTCTCGGAGTTCGTCCGGGATATGGCCGCTGCCTTGGCTATCCCTGCCGATCCCGAGGAAGAGCCTCGAGCCGAGGAGCTCGATGCTCTACAGTATGACTCTCTCCTCCGAAGGAGGCCTTTACTGTCCCGGTTCCTCTGATGCTGGAACGGCTCCTCTTCCGAATGTGGGAGGCCCTGGCCTCGGCGCCGGTTCTAAGTAAGCGAGTCGATTCCATTTATCAACTCCGCAAAAGCCCTGGTTTCCAGAAAGCACAGCTACCACACCATTCCATGGTTGTGGAATCGGCCATGCATCGTCTGAAGTGCCAGAAGATGCACTCTGCGGTGCCTCCCGGCAGGGAGGCCCGCAACCTCGATGGCGTCGGTAGGAAGTGCTTCCAGGGGTTGATGCTTACTTGCCGTGTCCAGTCTTACCAGCTGTACATGGGCATGTACTTGCGGGACCTGGCCAAAGAATTGGCTGGATTCTCTGCTGGTCTCTCCGGGGAACCCTTGCAGAGATTTTAGACCTTGTCCTCGGGGATTCGGGAATGCTCTAAGTTCATTTCCCGCGCCGCCTACAATGGCTTCGAGGCTTCGGCCCGAGTAGCGGCTGCCGGCATCGCGGCTCAACGCCAGGCGTGGCTGCAGTCATCGGACCTCGAGCCATGGGTTCAGGAAAAGTTGGTCGATGTCCCTTGCCGAGGTGAGAACCGTTTTGGCAAACCCGTGGCCGAGAAGGCCGCTCAGCTCGAGACGGAGCACCTTACCCGGACAAGGCTGTCGAGGAAGACCTCTGCCCCTTCACATAAGAAGAAGGGCTCGGGTAAAAAGCCCTTTTACCCAAGGAAGGGCACTGCCTACAAACAGTACCCGCAATATCAGGCTGCCCAAGCTGCCCCCCAGGGTCAGCAAGCCAAGGGCCAGGGTAATGGGCCCCGTAGGCAGAGGATCCCCAAACCTCAGGCCCCTGCTACCACTCAGCAGGGTGGGGGGTTTTGACTCCTTGAGCCTAGCCTCTCCTCCACTGCTCTCCCCACCCTGCACAGGAGGTCGCCTCGCCCTCTTTGCCCATCAGTGGCCCCTTATCACCGGGGACAGTTGGGTGCTGGACATAGTCCACAATGGCTATGCCCTCCACTTTCACCAACTGCCTCCGCCATATTTTCCAGGGGAGCCTCCAAGGCCTCCCCTGCACACAGACCTTCTTCTACAAGAGCTTCATGGTCTGTTGCTGGACAGGGCGGTGGAGCCTGTGCCTCCCCACTTGCAAGGTCACGGCTTCTACTCCAGGTATTTCCTGGTGCCCAAAAGAACCGGTGGTCTTCGACCCATTCTGGACCTCAGAAAACTCAACAAGTTCCTAGAGAAAGAAAGGTTCAAGATGCTTTCTCTTGGAACCCTTCTGCCCTACCTCCAGCAGGGAGATTGGCTGTGCTCCTTAGATCTAAAGGATGCGTACGCTCACATCCTCATTCATCCAGACCACAGAAAGTACCTCAGGTTCATTGTGGGAGGAAACCATTATCAGTACAGAGTACTACCTTTTGGCCTGACCTCCGCTCCCAGGGTCTTTACCAAGTGCCTGGCAGTTGTGGCGGCCTACCTGAGAAATCAAGGCATCTATGTCTTTCCCTATCTGGACGACTGGCTCATCAGGGGTCAAACGTCCCTGGAGGCCAGACAAGCCACCCTCAGAACCATTGCTCTGCTTCAAAACGTGGGTTTTGTCATAAACTTCGCAAAGTCCACTTTGCTCCCCTCCCAGGACTTGGAGTTCATAGGGGCAAGATTGGATTCTCAACTGGCAAAGGCATTCTTGCCAGAAGACAGGGCCCAAAGACTGATGGACGTGGCAAAACCGTTTCTGCACAAGTCCCTGGTCTCCGCCAGACTCTGCCTCAGGCTTCTGGGACACATGGCTTCGACAGTACATGTGACTCCCAATGCCAGGCTCCATATGAGGCCTGCACAGTGGTGCCTTCGGACTCAGTGGTCTCTAGCCACAGGCCACTTACGAGACAGGATAAAGGTGTCCAAACCCCTCTTAGCCTCCCTCAGCTGGTGGCTACATCCACCCAATCTACTCAAGGGGATGCCCTTCCAGATGCCAGAATCCTCGGTGGTCCTCACCACCGATGCCTCTCTGAAGGGCTGGGGTGCTCATTGCCTGGACAGGTGCACCCAAGGCCTCTAGTCTCCCTGGGAAGCGGCCCAACAGATCAATCTGCTGGAACTTCAGGCTATCCGCTTGGCTCTCAAAGCTTTTTCTCCAACCAGGTAGCCATGTTTTATGTGAACAAACAGGGTGGGACTGGGTCCCAGATCCTTTGTCGAGAGACTCAGGACCTTTGTTCCTTTGCCCTAAAGCACATGCTTCTCAAGGTGGTGTACCTCCCAGGCCAGGAAAACTGCCTGGCCGACCGGTTGAGCAGAATTCTACAGCCCCACGAGTGGCAGCTGCATCCCTTGGTCGTTCAAAAGATCTTCCTGAAGTGGGGTCTCCCTTGGATAGATCTCTTTGCCAGTCCACTGAACAAGCAACTGCCCAAGTTCTGCTCCAGGCAACCGCATCCTTTGAGGATAGCACCAGATACTTTTCTGATGTCCTGGTCTCAGGGCCTCCTGTATGCGTTTCCTCCCACGCCCTTGGTGGCCCGTACTCTTTTCAAAATTCTTCAGGACAAGGCCTCGGTCCTGCTGGTGGCTCCCAGGTGGCCGAGACAGCCTTGGTTTCCTCTTCTGCTTCAACTGGCGGTGGATCCCCCACTGCCTCTGGGGTTGCAACCCGACCTTCTCTCTCAGGAGCAGGGTTCCCTTCTGCACCCCTATTTCAAAGCTCTCAATTTGATGGCCTGGAGACTGCAAGGGTAGTCTTGGCTCCCTGGGGCCTGCCTCAGGAAGTTGAGGAGGTTGTCCTAGCCTCTAGGAAACAGTCCACTAGGAAAACCTATGCTCTCAAATGGAAAAGGTTTTCTGTGTGGTGTCAGCTACATGCAGAGGATCCTTTCTCCTGTACTGTGCCAGTGGTGCTTCAGTACTTATTGCACTTATCAAATCAGGGACTTAAGTCCGATTCTATTCGGGTCCACCTCTCAGCTCTAGCAGCTCACCACTCACTGGTGGAGGGACATTCTTTGTCAGGTCACCCCTTGGTGTCCCGCTTTCTCAGGGGCTTGCTTTTACTCAAGCCTCCAATCCGTCCTCCTGCCCCTGAGTGGGAGTTGAATGTGGTCTTGCAGCAACTGACTCGCCCACCTTTTGAGCCGATGGCTACTTGTCCACTACGCTTCCTCTCCTGGAAGACACTCTTCCTGATAGCCCTTACCTCGGCTAGGCGAGTGAGTGAGCTTCAGGCCCTGGTCTGTGATAGGCCTTACACCAGGATTTATAGGAACAGGGTAGTCCTCAGGACTCATCCAAAGTTCCTCCCAAAGGTTGTCTCCTCTTTCCACCTCAATCAGGAGGTGGTTCTTCCAACATTCTTCCCTAGGCCTCATGCAAGCCAGGCTGAAGCAGTCCTGCATACCCTGGACTGTAGGAGGGCCTTATCCTTCTACCTTGACCGAACGCAGGGGCATAGAAGGGCTACTCAGCTCTTTGTTTCTTTTGACCCTAATAAGTTGGGGTTGGCTGTGTCCAAGCGTACCTTGTCCATCTGGGTGGCTGACTGTATCACCTGGGCTTACAAGGCAGCTGACCTTCCTTTGCAGGGTAGGGTCATGGCCCATTGTGTCAGGGCAATGGCTGCCTCAGTGGCTCATCTCTGCTCTGTGCCCTTGGTAGACATCTGCAGGGCTGCAACTTGGTCTTCAAGCCAGACTTTTGCGGCCCATTACTGTCTGGAGAGGGAGTCCCATAGGGACAGTGCTTTTGGCCAGGCAGTACTCCGGAATCTCTTTGAGGTTTAGGCAACTCCTGCCCTCCTGCCCTCTGTTGGGCTACCGGTGGAGGTTCCGTCCTTGAAAAGCCTTTCTTTGCTGCTGGGACTAGAGGGAGGCCTCTTGTTCAGCCTTGGTTCCTTGGTAGCCCAGAGCTAGGGAGTCACCCATATGTGAGGACTGACTTCCTGCTTGGTCCTGGAGAAAGAGTAGTTACTCACCTGTAACAGGTGTTCTCCAGGAGCAGCAGGAATCAGCCCTCACAACCCTCCCTCCTCCCCTTAGAGTTGCAGTTGTACATAGTTTATTTTTCATTTTTTGTGTGCTGTTCTTAGCTATGTCATTTGACTGAGGTAAGATGGCACCTTTAGGCGGGAAGGGAACCGCGCATGCGTGCCAGCATTCCCAAAGGCTTTCATGGAAAGCTGGGGAAATGCTCCGCTGGGGCTTCTTCGGCGCCGATGACACCTATATGTGAGGACTGATTCCTGCTGCTCCTGGAGAACACCTGTTACAGGTGAGTAACTACTCTATCTCTGTTCTGTGTTCACAGATGAAGAACCAGGAGCAGGACCTCATAAAACACCCACAAACAGGAATAGAAGTGAGGGACATCTTGAACAATTTTCAGAAGACTGTGTTTGTGAGCAACTAGCTCAACTTAAAGTAGACAAAGCGATGGGACCGGATGGGATACACCCTAGAATACTGAGGGAACTTGGGGACGTTCTAGCAGCTCCACTCACTGACCTTTTCAATGCCTCGTTGGAATCGGGAGTGGTGCCAAAGGACTGGAGACAGGCTCATGTGGTGCCTTTACACAAAAACGGAAGTAAGGATGTGGTTGAAAACTACAGGCTGGATAGTTTAACTTCGGTGGTGAGTAAATTATTGGAAACACTGCTGAAAGAGAAAATAGTGAGGTTTCTGGAGTCCAGTGGATTACAGGATCCGAGGCAGCATGGATTCACCAGAGGCTGGTCTTGTCAGACAAATCTGATTGATTTTTTTGACTGGGTGACCAGGGAATTGGACCAAGGGGAGAGCCCTAGATGTGGTTTATTTAGATTTCAGTAAAGCCTTTGACACTGTTCCTCACAGGTGACTTATAAACAAACTGAGCACCCTAGGGATGGACCCTAAAGTTACTGCTTGGGTTAGAAATTGGTTGGGTGGGAGGTGACAAAGAGTACAGGTAAATGGAGCTCACTCTGAGGAGAAGGATGTTACCAGTGGTGTGCCCCAAGGATCTGTCCTTGGTCCGATTCTTTTTAACATATTTGTTAGTGATATAGTGGAAGGGCTCTCGGGTAAGGTTTGCCTCTTTGCGGATGATACCAAAATCTGCAAAAGAGTAGACACCCAGGTGTAGATAACATGAGGAGGGGATCTAGCTAAGCTTGAAGAATGGTCTAGAATTTGGCAGCTGGGATTTAATGTTAAAAAATGTAAGGTCATGCATTTGGGCTGCAGCAATCCAAGGGAGAAATATAGTATAGGGGGTGAAGTACTTTTGTCAACTAAAGAAGAGCGGGACCTAGGCGTGGTTGTGTCTGATGATCTTAAAGTAGCTAAACAGGTAGAAAAGGCGATGGCAAAAGCTAGAAGGATGCTTGGGTGCATACAGAGAGGAATGGCTAGCAGAAAAAAGGAGGTGATAGTGCCTGTGTATAAGTCTTTGGTGCGACCTCATTTGGAGTATAGTGTGTAATTCTGGAGACCGCACCTTCAAAAGGATATAAACAGGATGGAGTCGATACAGAGAGTGGCTACTAAAATGGTTAGTGGTCTTCATTATAAAGCATATGAGGACAGACTCAAGGATCTTAATATGTACACCTTAGAGGGAAGGTGGGATAGAGGTGATATGATTGAGATGTTTAAATACCTCCGTGGCATAAATGTACAGGAGGAGAGCCTCTTTCAATTGAAAGCAAGTTCTGCTACGAGGGGACATGGGATGAGGGTGAAGGGGGATAGATCTGAATGCAGAAATGCAGAAATATTTATTTACGGAAAGAGTGGTGGATCCGTGGAATAGTCTCCCACTGGAGGGGGTAGAGATGAGGACAGTATCTGAATTCCAAAAACATGGGACAAACACAGAGGATCTCTAAAGGAAAAAAGGGGACTGTTGTAGTTGTCGATATGGAAGGACAGACTAGATAGGCCATGTGGTCTTTTTCAGTAACCATATTTCTATGTTTCTATGTTTCTAAGCATCGAGATGCCTTGAGCGTTGCCCTGGAGGGGGATACACCTGCCAAACAACCCCGGTGGGAGGACCTTTCCTCCAAAGCCATCGAGGGGTCCCGGGATGCTCCCGAGGCCTCCACCTCCGGAGAGCACCTGGTGCCATGCTCAAGGATCGTGGCCCGCAATTCCGGTACCGATACCCAAGCATCAGCAGGCTCCATGGATCAGCGTATCCTGGCCATCGAGTGGAGCTTAGCGGCCTTGCTGGCAGCCTCAATTCCAGTAAAACCTTTACAGTCAGTTCCGCAAACACTGGCACCGTCTTCAGTACTGGTGCAAACCACATTGGGTTACATGCCACTCGCTAGCTATCACCCATGCCTGCCCTCCAATCCATTTCTGGTACCGAGATTCTGGCTAAACAGGTTCCAAGTACTGACTTACATTGGTACCGAGTTCTGACGGAACTCGAACACCCTGCCCGTCAATACTTCGAGTCTTCGGAATCGGATTTGTCAGTTGATGAATCGGCCAATACTCGAGGCCTACAAGGTCTACCGGAGGACCCATCTCCATCTCCGCAACTTCGCATGTCCCCACCAGAGGACATATCTTTTCAAGACTTTATACACAATGTTGCCAGAGGCCTTTCTATAACAGTAAGATCGGAGAAAGAGCCTAGAACTGAAGAATTAGAAATTCTCCAATGCCCAACAGCTCCTAAGGAAGCGGCCACACTTCTCATTCACCGTATTCTCCACGACCTCAAGCTCCATATGTTGGAGACACCGCTTACCATTTCTCCGCATACTCATCAGCTCGATTCCATGTATCGGGTACCGGAATGTCCCGGTTTTCAAAAGACACAATTGCCACACCATTCAATGGTAGTAGAATCGGCAATATGTCAAATCAAAAGCGCAAAGACACATTCCTCTAATCCTCTGGGTAGGGAATCAAGAACCCTCGATGCTTTTAGTTGACATTGCTTTCAGATTCCCATGCTGTCAGCCAGAATTAGTTCCTACATACTCTACTCTACTCTACCGCCTTGACTGTTTTTGAAAGGCGGTTTTTATCAAATTATTAAACCTTAAACCTTAAACCTTACATGAGTATGTTCCTCAAAGAGGTAACTAGAGATTTATCAATCAATGGCTCCTCTTCTCCCTGATGACAAGAGAGCAGACTACCTCAATCTAGTCAAACATGCTCAGAAAGTCTCAAAGTTTGTTAATATAGCAACCTTTGATTGCTTTGAGTGCACCGGTAGAGCTACATCGATCTGCATCGGTGCATGCAGAATTGCATGGCTACAAGCATCGGATCTTAAACAATGGGTTCAAGATAAGTTAGGTAATATTCCTTGCACCGGTGAAAACCTTTTTGGCAAGGATTGGCAAGACAAAGTGTCTCAGTGAGAATCTGAGAACACTATCCTAAATAGGTTTTCTAGATCCACCTCCAATCGGCTAAAAAGAAGGCAGCAGCAATGAAAGCCTTCTTTACTAAAAAGAAAAAGTATTCTTCTTCTTACACCCCTGCTTCTCAATGTCAGCATCATGCTTCTTCAAAGGGACAGCAGCCTTCAAAACAGCAGAGTAAGTCACAGACTCCTAAGGCGCAGCCAGCTCAGCAGACTCAGGCTGCTCCTGATTTTTGACTCCTTCCTAGAGAACATAACCCCCATCCCCTTCACATTGCCGGCAGACTGTGCCATTATGCCCACAGGTGGCTTCTGATCATATCAGAACAGTGGACATTAAAGATAGTCAGAGAGAGGTATAGGCTTCATCTACAAAGCCTGCCCCCCTCTACCTCAGTAAAAGAGTATCGTTCTCCAGGAACAAGCAGGAAGTCAGTCCTTACTTATGGGTGACGTCGGCACCGACAGAGCTCGCATGGAGCAATTCCCCAGCTTTTGAAGAAAACCTTTGGGATTGCTGCCATGCATGCGTGGTCCTCTTCCCGCCCAAAGGTGCCATCTTGCTCAGTCTCCCTTTTTCCGCAGAGCCCTTCAGACGCACGTCTTCGTCCTTTGGAAAAAGCTTTTTCTTATCCGGTCTTTTGGCCCTCTTTTCTGGTAGCACCAGTCCTCTCCCGTCCTCCCCGTTGCCTTTGCTCCAGCTGTGGGCCAAGGGATCCCTTTTTTTCTCCTTTAGTGTTTTTTTCTCTTTGGGCCCTTTTCGCACCCTTTTTTCCAACCGCTGGCCTCGAGGGTCTTCGACCTCACAGGGGCGCTTTTAGCCCCCATGGCCACCGGCTTAAAAAAATGTGACAGATGCTCCAAGAATATGTCGCTCACGGACACCCATGACTGTTGTCTGCAGTGTCTGGGGGCCGACCACAACCCGGAGATCTGATCACTCTGTAAGAAAATGTCCGCTAAGGTCTTGCTAAGCTGTAAGCAGAAGTCTAACGACATTTTCCGTAAGGCGGCCCCGGGGTCCCCGGTGGCGCCTCGCCCCACCGATCCACCACTTGCGGAGTCCCCCGCAGTGACCCCCAGGAGTCACTGCGATCGGGGTTCGTCCAAGGTAGAATGGCAAAAGAAAAAGAAGACCTCATAGTCACTGCCAGGGGGCTCCAGACAAGCGTGAGCAGTCTCATGCTCATTCCCTTAGCCCTCCTCGGAGTTCCTGAGGGGGCAAGGTCTTCCAGAGTCAGTGCCTATGGCTCCAAATGGGCCTCGGCCACTGGGCATGGGGATCAGCCCGATTCTGAGTCCTTCTTGGACTTCTCGGGCTGGGAATCGGACGGGGACATGTCCTCTGAAACCCACTCCCCTAGGGACCTTCCTTCTGACCCGTCTCCGCCTGCCTCGCAGAGGCAGTCATCTCCCGAAGATACCTCCTTCTTGGTATTTGTGCGGGATATGGCTCAAGCTCTCAATCTGCCCACGCAGACCAAGGAAGAGCCGAGGGCAGAGGAACTCTACATCTTGCAATATGAGTCTTCCCCTAGGGAGTCTCTCACGGTCCCTGTACCACCCATCATGACCCGGCTGCTCCTCCACATGTGGGAAGCACATGCCTCAGTCCCTATTATCAGTAAAAGACTCAATGCCATGTACAGGGTCCAGCGTAGCCCGGGATTCTGGAAGACCCAACTTCCCCATACCTCCATGGTAGTTAAATCCGCGATGAGGAAGCAGAAGAGCCCGAAGTCGCACTCTTCAGTCCCTTCTGGTAGAGAATACCGTGCCCTCGACGCCATTGGGCGCAAGGCTTACCAGGGATCCATGCTGGTGTGCCGCATCCAGGCATACCAACTGTATATGGGGATGTTCCTTCGCGACCTCGCTAAAGAGCTCAGCGGTTTCTCCGCGGGCCTTGGAGGCGACCACCTCCTCAGATTTCAGACTCTTCTGAGATCGGTTGCGGACTGCTCTAAATACCTTTCCTGTGCTGCATATGTCGGCTTTGAGTCTTCCGCCCATGTGGCAGCGGCCGGCATTGGAGCCCGGCATCAAGCCTGCCTCCAGTCTTCATACCTGGAACAATGGGTCCAGGAGAAGCTCTTGGATGTCCCCTGCCTTGGTGAACAACTGTTCTGCAAGCCCATGGAGAAGAAGGCAGCCAAGATCGAGACGGAATTCATGACCCGCACACATCTCTCTTGTAAAACCTCTTCTCTTCTGCAGAAGAAACAACACAGCAAGAAGCCTTTCTTCCAGAGGAAGGGGCTCCCCTACCGGGGATACCCACCCTATCTGTCTGCCCCTGCGCCGGCGCCCAGCAGACAGGGCAAAGGGGGTGCTCAGGGGCACCAGAATCCGAACGGGCCCAAACTCATCCACCGGCGCCGCCCCAGCCAGCCCCGGGGTTTTGACGCCAAGTGCATAACCCCTCACCTCCCTGCGGCACCTCTGCCCATGGGAGGACATCTGACCCTTTTTGCCCCTGAATGGGCAGCCATTACATTGGACACCTGGGTCCTCCAGGTAATCAGGGATGGTTAACGTCTTCATCTGGACTGACTTCCTCCTCCCTTCTCCCCAGTGGAGCCTACTCGGCTTCCCTCACACCAAGCTTGCTTGCAGCAAGAGCTAAACAACCTCCTTGTTCAACAGGCGGTTGAGAGAGTTCCGCTGCACCACCGAGGTCGGGGGTTTTACTCCCTGTACTTCCTTGTTCCAAAGAGGATGGAGGGCCTGCGCCCCATCCTCGATCTCAGGAATCTGAAAAATTTATGGTGCGGGAGAGGTTCAGAATGCTATCGCTTGGCATCCTGCTTCCCTTCCTCCGGCAGGGCGGTTGTCTATGCTCCTTGGATCTCAGAGACGCTTACGCCCACATCCCGGTCCACCCCAAACACAGAAAGTACCTGCATTTCAGGGTGCAAGGGGAGTACTTCCAATACAGAGTGCTCCTTTTCGGGTTCGCGTCTGCCCCGCGAGTCTTCACGAAATGCCTGTCAGCAGCCGCAGCCCACATCAGGCTACAGGGCATATCCGTCTACCCTTACCTGGATGACTGGCTTTTCATGGGCACATCGACAGAGGAGGCTCGCCTCTCGGCATCACGCACGGTCCTCGAGCGCCTCAGTTTCCTGATCAACTACTCCAAGTCCCACCTCGAGCCGGTGCAGACCTGGAGTTCATCTGCACTCTTCTTGACACGGAACGAGCGACCGCCTTCCTCCCTCGAGCACGTGTGGATCAGCTCCACACTCTGGCCGCCAAGGTCCAAGGCCAGTCCAGGATGTCGGCATGGTCCATGTTGCACCTTCTGGGACACATGGCCTTAGCCATCCATGTCATCCCCCACGCTTGCATGCACATGCGAGCAGCCCAATGGTGCATCAGAGCACAATGGACCCAAGCCTTGGGCAGCCTCCAGGATCCTGTCTCAGTCTCCCGCAGCCTCTCCAGTTCCCTGGATTGGTGGCAGAACCCCCAGTCTTCTTCGGGGCATGCCCTTCCAGACTCGACAACACAAGCTCATCATGATGACGGATGCCTCACTGTTGGACTGGGGAGCCCACTGCGGCAACCTCTGTACCCAGGGGTGGTGGTCATCCGAGAAATCTCAGCTTCAGATCAACCTGCTTGAGCTTCGAGCGGTCCGGCTGGCCCTGAAGGTCTTCGAGTACCACCGGCAAGGCAAGTCAGTGCTCGTGCTGACCGACAACAAGGTAGCAATGTTCTATATCAACAAGAAGGGGGGTACGGGCTCCTGCCTCCTCTGTTAGGAGGCAGTCCTCCTCTGCTCCTTCGCCGTACGCCAGGGCATGACCCTAAGAGTGGTCTACCTCCCGGGCCAGGACAATGTCCTCGCGGACAGCAGGCTCCTTCGCCCACATGAGTGGTGCCTGAGTCCAGAGGTGGTTTTCCACCTGTTCGCCACTGAGGGACTCCGTCCATGGACCTGTTCACCAGCCCGGCGAACACGCAGCTTCCCTGCTTTTGCGGGCCAATACCACACCTGAACAGGCTGGCCCCGGATGCGTTCCTCCTGAACTGAGCCTCCGGGCTTCTGTATGCGTTCCCTCCCACTCCTCTGATAGTGAGGACCCTCCACAAGATTCAGTGGGACCGTGCCTCGGGACATGTAAGACGCCAGAAACACCTCTGCAGGTTTTGACTCTCTGGAATTAATACGGTCTGCAGAGGTGTTTCTGGCGTCTTACATGTCCCAGAGGCATTCTTAGCCCTTGTGGCAAGGGCTTCAACCATAGTTTACAGGGTATTATGAATTTCAATATTACCACACACCTATAAGTGTGCCCTTACAACCCCTGACGAAGTACGACACGAAACACGGTCCTGTGTTGGGTTTGGCCACCTATGATTGTTAAAGAAAGGTGTTGTGTGTGAACCTGCCACTCTTGTGTTTTTTGGTTACGAACATGCTCACTTCGACACCTCTCTTGGAAGGTAGTCTTCCTGGTGGCGCTGACTTCAGCCCGTTGAGTCAGCGAGCTGCAAGCCCTCATGGTCGCAGCTCCCTACACAAGGTTCTACGGGAACAGGGTGGTCCTTCGAACTCACCCCAAGTTCCTACCGAAAGTTGTCTCGGATTTCTATCTCAATCAAGAGATCGTCCTACCGACTTTCTTCCTGAGACCCCACGCCGACCAGGCATCGGCGGTCCTACATATGCTCGACTGCAAGAGGGCTCTCGCCTTCAACCGGCAGCGCACCAAGGATGATCGCAGGTCCGATCGGCTCTTCATTGCCTACGATCCTAATCGCCTGGGGCTTGCAGTCACCAAGCGCACCATCTCCGTCTGGGTGGCAGACTGCATCGCCTTCGCTCAGGCAAAGGCTGGTGCTCCGCTGGATCGCCGAGTCACCTTGCACAGCATCCGGGCCAAGGCAACGTCAGTGACTTGCTGAGCTCAATGCCTCTGAAGGACATTTGCCGGGCTGCGACCTGGTCCTCTGCGAATACCTTTGCACTACTGTCTGGAGATGGAGTCCCGTTGGGACAGCGCCTTCAACTAGGCTGTTCTCCGTAATCTGTTCGGGGTATAAGCAACTCCAGCCCTCCGACCCTTCTTCTGCGGCTCCCGAGAGCTTGGTCTCTAGGGCCCGAGAACTCGGGCTTCCTTCGGTCATTGGCTTCTGCTTACGGCCTCGCGGAGGCATTTTTGGCTTGCAGGTTTCAGTAGCATGTAGTTGGGGAGTCCCATAAGTGAGGACTGACTTCCTGCTTGTTCCTGAAGAAAGCATAGTTACTCACCTGTAACTGGTGTTCTCCAGGGACAGCAGGAATAAGTATCTTTAAGAGTTGCCATTTTTGTTTTTCTTCCTTTGCCAACTGCTGAGTAGGGCTCTAGCTATGGGACCTGACTGAGCAAGATGGCACCTTTGGGCAGGAAGAGAACCACGCATGCATGGCAGCATTCCTAAAGGCTTTCTTCGAAAGCTGGGGAATTGCTCTGCGTGGGTTCCGTTGGTGCCGACATCACCCATAAGTGAGGACTGATTCCTGTTGTCCTTGGAGAACACCTGTTACAGGTGAGTAACTACTTTCTCAACCCCCTCTCACTGCTCTGCTGCTACGTCACCTCCCTTCTATTGTAGGGCGCAATAGAAGAGGTTCCAACATCCCAGCAGGGAATGGGCTTTTATTCTCCGTTCTTTCTCATCCCAAAGAAAACAGGAGGATACAGGCCATTCCTCAGAAAACTAAACAAGTTTCTCGTACACGAGAAGTTCAAGATGGTCTCTCTAGAGTCCCTTCTGCCCTATCTCCAGAGTCAGGACTGGCTCTGTTCTCTAGACTTAAAGGAAGCATACAATCATATCTTTATTCATCCAGAACACAGAAATTTCCTACGCTTCATCTTCCAGGGAAGACACTATCAATACAAGGTCCTTCCATTTGGACTGGCCTCTGCCCCAAGAGTCTTCACAAAGTGCATGGTGTTCATAGATGCATTACTAAGAACTCTGTGGATATTTGTCTTCCCTTACTTAGATGACTGGTTTATAATAGCAAGCACCTCTCAAGAATCCAGCTTGTCTCTCTCACGTACCATTCAGGTGTTACAGCACTTGGGATTTGTCGTAAATCTTCCAAAATCCCAACTAGTTCCCACTCGAACTTTAGAATTCATTGGGGCTCTCTTAAACACTCAGTAGTCAAAGGCATATCTGCCCCAAATACCTAGGTGTTATAATTGACAGAACCCTCAGTATGACCTCACAAATCAAACAAACTGCTAGAACGATGTTTTACAAACTAAAAAACATACAGCACCTCAGGCCAATCCTTGAAACCCATGACTTTAGAACAGTAGTCCAAGCTTTAATCACTCCTCACTTGGACTATTGCAACAGTCTCTTACAAGGTCTCCCTAAAAAGCTCTTCATACACTTCAACTTGCTCAAAACGTGACCACCAGAATTATCTCCAAGGCTAGCCTTACTGACCACATCACCCCAATACTCTATAATCTCCACTGTCTCCCCATAGCAATCAGAATAAGATACAAGATGATAGTTACCACTTTCAAATTATACAATGGCATTTCCCCCTCCTACCTATCCACCATGATACATGCACAAACCGACATCAGAAACAGGAGGAAAAAGTACCCAGAACCTCCTATTTATACCACCTGCAATACACAAACCAGACAAACTATCAGCAATAGGGCCTTCAAGTACACTGCCCCTACCCTTTGGAACTCTCCCCAATTCTATCAGGTCAATCAAAGATCTCCAGACATTCCGTAAGGAATTAAAAACCCTACTTTTCATTGAATACTATTCTACTTCCACTACTACCAATATATCCACCCCCACTACCTCCTAACTAATATAATTCATCCTCGTCTTATTGCCCTCTGTCAAGGATATTACACTACAACCCTCACACACGATTTCACAGTCTTGTAAATAATTAAGAGTCTCAGCTACCACCATACTATGGTATATGTGATTAACTGACATGTAAATATTTTTTTGTATCATAGTTCTATATGTTCTCTGTAACTGAGTTTTTTGAGTTTTTGTTCGATGTAAACCGCCCATGATTGATGGAAGGGGCAGTATAGAAATTTTTTTAAATTAAATAAATAAATTCTGCTGCACTCAACTCAATCAGCTGGCATCTAAAGCACTTCTAAAAGACTGTCTTACTGCCTGGGAAATGCTGCAACTTCTGGGTCGTATGGCATCAACGGCGCATGTAATCCCATGTGGACTCAAGCCTCAGGCCGTCTTAGGGACAAGATACTAGTATCCCCCCCCCCCCCCCCCGACGGTATCTCTCCAGTGGTGGTTTTCCCAGAAAATCTCCTCGTAGGGTCACCTTTTCAGATGCCTCCACATCAGTGTACCCTATCGATGGATGTATCCAAATTGGGCTGGGGAGCCCATCTAGGGCATCTTTCCACTCAGGGTCTCTGGTCACCACAGGAGTCATGACTCCAAATAAATCTCCTGGAACTTTGAGCCATCTTCAGTGCTCTCAAAGTATTTGAGGAACACCTTTGTTACCACAGAGTCCTGGTACAAACCAACAATCAAGTAGCCATGTTTTTTGTGAACAAGCAGGGAGGGGCAGGCTCTTGGTCCTTCTGCAAGGAGGCTCTACATCTCTGGTCCTTTGCCATTGCTCATCATATCCACCTACAAGCGGTGTATCTTCCAGGCAAACAAAATGTCTTGGCAGACAAATTGAGTCGTATCCTTCTTCCTCACAAATGGTCTCTCCATTTGGACACAGTATCCTACATCTTTCAATCCTGGGGAACTCCAGAGATAGACCTCTTTGCCACCCCGCAGAATGCCAAGCTCCCATGCTTCTGCACCAGGACTCTCACATCAGACATTCAGCAGGTGGATGCTTTTCACCTTCACTGGGGACAAGGCCTACTTTATTTCTTTCCCCACATTCCCCTGATTCCCAAAACTCTGTTCAAACTCCAAGCGGACAGAGGCTTCATGAAACTCATAGCCCCACGCTGGCCATGTCAACCATGGTTTCCTCCGCTCTTACGTCTTTCTCAGACTCAACTGATAGATCTCGGATCTGCACCAGATCTGCTTTCTCAGAGGGAGGGGATGCTGCTCCATACCAATCCACAGTCTCTCCACCTCAAAGCATGGCTGCTGAAGGCATAGTTTTTCAGCACCTTAACCTTTCTCAGGAGGTTAAGGACATCCTTTTAGCTTCCAGAAAGCCATCCACCAGACGCTCCTATGCCTTTAAGTGGCGTAGATTCTCACTCTGGTGTTCACAAAGGGATCTTAATCTCTTCTCAGCTCTAGCGGAGGCACTTCTCCAATATCTCCTTCACTTTTCCTTCTCTGGTCTCAAGACCAACTCGGTAAGAGTGCAGCTAAGTGCAATTGCATCCTCTCATCATCCCTTAGATAGGCAGCCCATCTCCTCACAGCCGCTCGTCTCACGCTTTATAAGAGGACTTCTGTTAACCAAACCTGCCATCAGACCACCGCCAGTGGCATGGGATCTTAATGTTGTTCTGGGGCAACTTCTCAAACCGCCATTTGAACCTTTAGCCACAGCCTCGCTCAAGTTTCTAACATGGAAGGTCATCTTCCTCATTGCCCTCACTTCAGGAAGACTGTATTAGTGAGATTCAAGCCTTGGTGGTCGACCCAACTTATACACAGTTCCACCATGACAAGGTTGTCCTTAGAACTCATCATGCCGAAAGTAGTCTCGCCTGTTCATCTGAATCAGTCAATTTACCTTCCTGTGTTTTTCCCTAGACCACATTCATCTAGGGCAGAGGCAACCCTCCACACTCTGAATTGTAAACGTGCTTTAGCAGTCTATCTTCAGAGGATGCGAGAACACTGAAAGGCTTCTCAATTGTTCATCTCCTTTGACCCTAGTCATCTGGGGTTGCCAGTATCCAAGCGTACCCTCTCCATATGGCTAGCAGATTGCATCACTTTTGCTTATGATGTGGCACTACTATCCCTTGAGGGTCATGTCACTGCCCACAATGTTTGGGCCATGGCCACCTCGATGGCAAATCTCTGCGCTGTGGCTATTGACAAAATCTGCAAGGCAGCAACTTGGTCTTCGGTCCATACCTTTGCTGTTCACTACTGTCTGGACAAAAACTCCCGCCAGGATGCTATGTTTGGCCAGGCTGTTCTCCAGCATCTCTTTCAGATTTAGTGCAACTCGTACCCTCCGTTCCAGAATTTTCGATACCAGACATCCATGGAGGCTCCATGACCTCTTTTAGCTTCTCCTGTGGCAAACCACTACTGGTTCCAAGGTCTTTTCTCTGGTAACTTCCAGCTAGGGAGTCCCATATGTGAAGACTACATTCCTGCTTGTTCCTGGAGATAGCGTAGTTACTCACTTGTAACAGGTGATCTCCAGGAACAGCAGGAATTTAGTCTTCACAACCCACCCTCCTCCCCTAGGAGTTGTATGTTTTCTTTTTCTCCTTTCCTTTTATCTCAGCTACAAACTCAACTGAGGAGGGAGCGTGGGAACGGCGGGAAGGCAGCTACGCAGGCGCAGTGGGATGCTCCCAAAAGCTTTCCTATTGGACGCTGGGGAGCATTCTCACTCGTGTTCCATCGGTACCGACATCACCCATATGTGAAGACTAAATTCCTGCTGTTCGTGGAGATCATCTGTTACAGGTGAGTAACTACACTATGTTGTCCATATAGATGTGGTAGTAAACCTTATGTCTCTGGAGTATGTTGCATATTGGTTGCAGATAGATGTTAAATAAAAGTGCCAATAGAGTTGAACCTTGAGGAAGTCCTTGGGTTTGACAGTATGGCTTTGATGAGTATTGGCTAATCTTGACTTCTTGAGAGTGGTCCATTAAATAAGATTTGAACCATCGGAGGGGAGTTCTGCCGATTCCAATTTATTGTAGTCTGGTTAACAGTATCACATGTGATATTGAGTTGAAAGCTGAAGCTATAGGGGGAGTGGCTTAATTCTAAGATGGCGGCGTGAGCGTTTTCGAGCTGAACATGCCTAAACGCAAAGGCAAACAAAAGGTTCCTCCCGTGGAGCCTGTGCTTGCAAATTCCGCTGGACCTATGGATTGTTTTGTGCAGCTGACAGAGCAAAAAAAGGGGGAGATTCGAGCGGGCGTTGTACCGCCGGTTGTGGTGGATCCGGCGTTGTCTGCCCTGGAAGTGTCTCTCTCCCCAGATGAGCAGTTACCTCCTCCACGTGTGACCCCTCCGGAGACCCCTCTCGCGGGTGGAGATGCAGCCCTGCCCGGAGTTGGTAGTGCAGCGTCTTATGAGCGGGCCCCACCTCAGGAAAGTCCTGGAGATCAATCCTCGTTGTTGAGGCCTGTGGATACGGTCCGTTATTCAATCCTTGAGGAGGTTAAACCTTTCCATCGAGCTGATGGAGCAGACACGCAGGAACCCTCCCTGTTGACTGAGTTATCAAAAGGCATTTTTTTGAAACGCCCGAAGGCGATCTCGCTGGAGGCGATTTTGCAGCTATCATCTGCTGTTTGCCAACAAGTGGAACTGACGACTTCGCGTTTGGAAAAGTTGGATACTCTGTCTGTTGGAGTGCAGGGTGAGCTGGCTGACCTTCATATGAAAATCTCTGCAGGGGAGCAGAAAGTGACTCATGTTTCTGTATTAACTGAATCTATTCTGAAAGATAACATTGCAATAAGAATGAAGCTGGAAATTTTGGAAAATGTTGTGAGAGCTTCCAATATTCGTTTGTTGAATTTTCCTGTTGTTTCAGAGATTTCTCCGGTGGACCTGTTTAAAAAATATATACATGAAACCTTAAAGGTACCAATTTATTTAACTCCTCCTGTAGTGAAAGCATATTTTTTACCTATTGGTAAGAAGGAGGGTCAGAGGACTATAGGTCCTTTGGAAATGGATGTGTTAGATGTTTCTGCTCTATTACAGTCACCTAAAAAAACAGATTTGAAGGTTTTGACTATGTTAGTGACCTTTGCAATTCCATCAGACGGGGATTGGATATTGAAGTTATACTTTAAGAAGTGTTTAGCTTTATTTATGGGGAAAAAGGTTGTTATGTTCCCAGATGTCTCTAGAGAGATCCAGAGAAGGCGTCAAGCTTTTTTGTTGCTAAGACCTGGTGTTGTTCAGATTGGTGCCTCATTTCTATTACGTTTTCCTTGTAAATGTATAATTTACTTTAGAGAGAATAAGTATGACTTTTTTCAACCGGAGGACTTATCTGCGTTTGTCAGCTCCCATGTGGTGACATCATCTCCTCAGTGATTAAGGTCTCATTGTAGTTAGTAATGCTCTGTCCTCTGCCTCCTTCTTAGATCTTAATATATTGTTTCTGTATATTAGAGATAGAGGATCCACCTATCCTTGTATCTTTTTTTTTTCCTTGCTACTTCCCACTGATTGAGGGCTAATTATACTCTTGTTTTGATGTATTTCATGGTAATTATTTTCTTTATCCTTTGTTGTACAAGTAGTTGTTTTTCTGTACAAGCGTTGCTTGATTATTATTGTAAAATTGCATAAATAAATAATTAAAAAAAAAAGAAAGCTGAAGCTATATCCAGGAATATCAGGCGAATGAATGACTTTGTTTGTACCTTTTATGAGTCTGTCCAGTACTAATGGTTCTACACCACAGAAAGGTCTAAATCCATGTTGTTGAGGATCTAGCGGGGCGTGTAGGTCTGTGTGATCTTGTAATTGTCTATGGGCTATTTTTCAATGATTTTTCCTATGAATGGGAGACTGGAGATTGGTCTGTAAAATTCAGGGTTCGATTTGCCTAGGGAGTTTTGTTTTAATATAGGACAAATACATGCTCTTTTTAGGCATTTGGGGATGTGTCTCTGCCTTAGTGATAGGCTAACCATTTTTAGGAGTATGTCCGAGGTTTCTGAATGGGTTAATTCCACCCATTGTCATCTTGAGCCGTGATCAATATTGTGGAGAGGCACTTCGTCAACTTATGGATGAGACGGTATATCATGTCTTAACAACTGATCCCACAGCTTCGTTACAGGAGCGAATTAAATCTCTTACTGTTGGAGCCCTTGACTCACGTCTCATATCCAAAAAAGAGTATGTAGATTTGAATTCCCCGGATCCAGTTGTGGCTAAATTTTATTTAGTTCCAAAAGTACACAAGGACGCTATTAATCCGCCAGGGAGGCCAATTGTCTCAACACGTAATTCTGTGTTAGAACCTTTATCAGTATACCTGGATTCTTTTCTACATCCCTTGATGACATCTAGTCCAGCATTCATAAAAGATACCACACATTTTTTATGTATTTTAGAAGATTATCGACAGTTGGCCAGTTCATCTGATATTATTTTGGCAACTTTAGACGTAGCCTCTCTTTACACGGTTATACCTCAATTGCAAGCTCATACAGTGGTGATGGAAGCTCTAAGAAACAGAGGGGATTTATCTAGCGCTCAGTTACAATTTTTGTCGGATATAACTGACCTTACCCTGTGTAATAATTATTTTATATTTGAGCAGGTTTTATACCACCAGATATCAGGGGTAGCGATGGGTGCCACATGTGCCCCATCGATTGCAAATTTGTATATGCAATGGTTTGAGACAAAATGGCTTGAAGCCTCCCCTCACTTAGCTTCTTTGAAGCTATGGAAACGATACATTGATTTATTTATTTATTTTATTTATTTAACAATCTCTTATATACCGCAGCTTCCTAAGATCAGCTGCGGTTCACAAATAACAACAGGCAACAAATCATGGATTTGTTTTACATATAACGTCATATAACTATAACCAATGTACAGTAAACAGAAATGTTGAACAGATAGCACTGAACAGTGCAACACTATATACATTATGTACATTAACATTATATTATTAAATACATATACAAGTTATGTGGGATATAATCATTATGAGTAGTACAGATGCAGATAGGGCAGGTTTTCTTTTCTGTTATAGTGAGATGTAGATAAAACTGTTTAGCCTTTGTCTAATTCTTTTGATGGCTGTTCTATAGTGTTGTAGTGCATTGTAAAGAGGTGTGTTTTCAGTTTTTTTCGGAATTCATTAATCTCTGTTAATATTCTTAGTTCAACAGGGAGGGAATTCCAGGCTGTTGGGGCTGCATGTGAGAACGCTCTGTTGTTTGTTGATTTATTTGTTTTTATGAAATCTATGGGGGTTTTAAGTTTGTTTAGTTGATTTTTTCTTTGAGTAGGTTTTGGATGTTCTTTGGTAATTAAGTTACTTAAAGTAGATGGTGTCAAATCAAATAGTGATTTAAATACTGTTATTGATGACATCTTTATTTTATGGAGTGGCACCACCATTGAATTACAATCTTTTTTTGCTTGGCTTAATGGGAGAGAGAATAACATCAAGTTTACGCTTACTTATGACATCAAGCAAGTAACTTTTTTGGATGTTTTGGTACAGAAAAGCGCCACTGGTTGGTATACTTCTGTATATTGGAAACAGACCGATAAGAACACTTTTTTGCACTATTCGAGTGCACATCCAAATTCGCTGCGAAATAGCCTACCACTGTCACAATTTATTCGTTATCGTCGTAAATGTTCAGATCTCCAGGAGTTTAAGAAACACTCTGTGGAACTTAAATGTCAGTTTCAATGACGGGGTTATCCTGCTAAAATTATCAAGGAAGCGTATAAAAGAGCAATGTATACTAATCGCGATTGGCTACTCCGTCCGGTTTCCAACTGTAATTTCGGGGAGGATGAGCGGCAGGTTAATTTTATCACGTCTTTTTCCCCCTATAGTAATTTTATAAAGCGTAGTCTTAAGCGACATAGTAATGTTCTTCGTAGCATTCCGGGACTTAAACAGCATTCTGTCCGCTGTGTCTGGACAAGACAGAAGAATTTTAAGGAACTTCTAAGCCCGGCGATTTTGAGACCAACGACATCACCAGAAGGATGCTTGGAAGTAGGTCACAAGAAGTGTGGATCCTGTATAATTTGTGGAATCACAGAGGAGCTATCGGAATTCAGTTATCACGGGAAATCATATCATCTACGCAGCATGACTTCCTGTACCTCCACACATGTGGTATATGCGATTCGCTGCCCGTGTGCCCTGCTATACATCGGGAAAACCAGTCGGGCTTTTTTAAAACTCGTATGTTAGAACACAAAAGCAGACTTAAGTGTCAGCGAAAAGAAGCACCCATGGTTGACCACTGTCTTGAATATCACCATAGTTTGTCTGATTTACGATGTTTTTGCATCCAGCGCATTACTACCGCATATAGTGGCAAGACCATGGAGCAGACATTGCTATTCAATGAACAGCACTGGATTCATAAGTTACAGTCTGTAACTCCAGCTGGGCTTAATGCTCGGGTTGAGTGGGAGGTGTGTCTTTAAGAAGATGGCTGCTTAATGACATCAGCCGGGAATTCTGAATGGGGTCTATAAATGCCATTCCGCATGCGCGGCGTCTTACAATTATCAAAGAGAGAGTGTTTGTGTGAGAAACTGGATCTTTAACATCTAAGGTGCTATACATCGTATATCTTCAGTGTTTGCTTTACCGTTGAATATGAAAGTTGGTAACTAATGAACTTGTTTTATGTATTTTTTAGTGCTCTACAAGATTCCCCTGATGAAACCTGGGAAGGTGAAACGCACTTTTTGGCGCGTCTGTCAGTGTTGGGAAATTTTAAGCTGAAGTTTTTCTTCAAAGCTAAGCTAAGCACTTGTTTCTTTAAAGCACTACTACAGTTCTGAATTATTTTTCAAGTCACTAAAAAAAAACAAAAAAACCCTTGGTAGCAGTTATTCATATAAAGGTCGTTGATGTTAAAAGGGCTGTGAGTCCACTAGATGATAAAATCATAATCTAATGGCTGCCCATATATGCTGAGACCTTGTGCTACCAGTTAAAGTGTTTTGTATACATATTTGATAATATCGTTTAATTACTGCAACAGCATCAAGTCTTACAAGGTTATAATCTACTTTCGAGGTACACTGCGGAGGCTTATTTACGTATTGCTATTATTCCTCCAGCAAGAGAGACCATTACTGTGTTGTATACTAAACGGCGGTAGCAGACTCCATGCGATATCGGAGCTGCGGCCCCATTGATTTCAATGTGGCCGTGGCTACGATATCGCATAGAGTCCACTACCGCCATTTAGTAAACATACCCCTTAGTTTGTTATGGAAGACCAGGTCAGTATTTGTTAGACGTGTTTCAATGATGAATAGTATGTGGGATTGGTGTTTATTAATATAGTCTAGAATAATGGGGATGTTATTTCTAATTGACCTTGCATTGATCATGCTACAGCTCAGCTTTGTAGGCGTTATGTTTTCGTTTATACAGGGAGTGTAGTGATTTCTATCTGTCTTAACTGGTATTAGTCTTTCGTACATCGGTGCTTTGTTATGTGACCTGTGTAGAGAAGTTAGTGGTTGATTGCAGATGGTGTTGTGTATTATAGGGATGTTCTGAGGTGGGAACATCTGTGGTGCAGCATATACGATAAGGAGGATTATGCTTAACGCGCAGATGATAATTGTACTTGGTTTCCTCTCTATTTTATCTTGTTTGATAGTGTATATATTCTTATGTATAACTTACTGTTGGGATGGTCACAGGCTTTGTGTTCCACGCTTAAGAGCCATGCCTAAGGGCCCTTTGGCGGGCACGCCTGAAGTGCTGGCCTTTAAAGTCCCTATTTGGCCAGTAGTGATGTTGCAAGGGGCGGGGGAAAGGAGCTGCATGCAGCCAAACTACCTTTCCCTTGTTCTCTGTGCTGGAAGAAGTACACTGCTGCGATCCCCCTCCTGATGGGTCTGCAGGCTGCAATTTCCTTGCTCAGGGGTCTCTGATGTGTCTGGCGAATGAGAGGAGGTGTGTGCCTGAAGCGCTGGCCTTTAAAGTCCCTGTTTGGCTGGTAGTGACGTTGCAGGGGCAGGGGAAAGGAGCTGCATGCAGCCGGCCTACCTTTCCCTTGTCCTCTGTGCCGGAAGAAGTGAGCTGCTGCGATCCCCCTCCCGATGGGTCTGTGGGCTGCAGTCTCCTTGCCCAGGGGCCTCTGAGGCGTCTGGTGATGAGAGGTGCAGTTGCTCTCTCAAATGGATCCTAGCATCAGTGAACAGGAACCAGGCAGAGGGATGAAGTTTCCTATCAGTCCATGCCACCCGTTTCCAATTAAAAATTCTTCCTTTTAAAGTTTTGCCAAAAGGAAAAAGAATTGACCATTTGGATCTGCCTCCCAGTCCATCACCTCTAAAGGGCTCCTCTTTTCACAATAACTACTACCCCCCCCCCCCTTTCCTTGATCCAGAAAATGCACCCTATGCTGCGCAGACCCAGTCTGTCTGGAGCCTGGCATGTTCCAAGGCGCTGAGATGCGTCACCTGAAGCATAGGCAACTGCGTTCCTTTCCTCTTTAGCACTTGAAGGATTTTAGTACATTTGATAGGGAAACTGATCCCTCCTACATTCCAAGTAGTTATCCTAAGTTTCAGGGACAGCCCTCCCTTTCCAAAGGTCAAAAAAAGAGATAATGACCATGAACCCACCCGTGGACTGCCCAGCCTTGACCCCAGGTGCAGGCACCACCCTCCACACACCAAGACAAACTGGACGTGTCCAACTGGAATCTGCACCACATTACATTGGCTTGCTGCATAACCCCTCCCTTCCATGTTGCACTACCCTCTATCTCCCACCCCCCTACCCCGAAGCTATATACATCTACATCACCACTCAACCCCACCATCATCCCCCATCCACACTTCCCCTGCATACCCTTCCAACACCAGAACCCCCCACACACAACAATATCCAAAACCCTTCCAACCCCACAGAGCAAACCCCAAGATTTGCCCATGCCTCACACAGGAGGCCTATCACATCCCTAATGCAACAGGGTGGCCCCAATCCCCTTCCAGGAGAAATAAAAACATATTAAACATCTGTATAGTCATTTGAGTGGACCTGTAGTGATCCTGCATACTAAGGCAGACTCTGTAACCAATGCAATAACATTGTCAAGAAACCCTGATCAGCGTGGTGCAGGCAAAAAAAAAAAGGCCTAAGCTTCTAAGCCACCCATTAAAGAGAGAAGCATGCCCACTGGATCTGTCCAAAACTTAGTTAACTTAGAGTCCACCATGCTACTCTCTCTGGT
This sequence comes from Ichthyophis bannanicus, assembly GCA_033557465.1. Taxonomy (NCBI): domain Eukaryota; kingdom Metazoa; phylum Chordata; class Amphibia; order Gymnophiona; family Ichthyophiidae; genus Ichthyophis; species Ichthyophis bannanicus. The sequence continues at coordinate 207,337,614 of CM066043.1, read as the reverse complement.
CATGTATCAGTAGCTCCCAGCTCGGCATCCAGATGGGCTAAGTATTTACATGCCACGCTCACTTGATCAAAAGTGTGAGCCATGCCCTCATGGTTCACCTGCAGTATAGCTGGATAAGCGAGTGAAGTGAATCTTACACTTGAACGGTTCAGCATATAGCAGGGCGAGCTCCTTTTACTTGGCCGCTACAGTAGCGGAGTAGTCCTGGAACAAAAGGAGACATTGATTGTCCAAGCGCAACTCTCCTTTCTTCCGAAAGGCTTGTAGTAAATGCATCTTATGCTGAAAGTTTAAAATATGTGCAATCACAGCATGTGGTCTGGTCTGGGCCTCCGCCTGAGGACCAATCCAGTGGGCGCATTCCACATGGAGCTGTCCAACAAACACCTCCAGCCCCAGCTCCTTAGGAAGTCAGGTCTCTGCATCTTCCATCATGGAGACCCTCTGCTGCACCTCATCAATATGCCTCTCAAATTCAGCCATTGAGTCGCCCATAGTCTCCATTTTTTTAAAAACTTGGTCAAACTTAGGCTGCAATAGTTTGACCACCTCATGCGCAATTTCTTCATGCAGCAAATCCATACTTTCAGCGCTTGGGGAAGCCAGAGCTGAAGGCACGGCCACCATCTTGCCCTCCTTTCCGTCCTTTTCATGATCTTTTTTTAGCACTGCACACTGCTTGCACCAGTCCACAACTAACCAGTCACTGCAGCAGGTAAATAGTGTCGTCCACTACAAGTCCACTAACATAAACGGGGATAATTAGCACCAAAAATGGTACATTTCAAGGGGACAGCCTTAGAGCGAGCTGAGAAGCCCCCTCACCTGCTCATGCTGTCATATGATCCCCTCCCTCCTGTTTATATATGTGAATATGTGTATGTATTCTATATGCATGTCCACACATATTTTGTAATCTACCCAAACTGCCCTGGGAAAACCTACATGCACTCCACATAAACATGTGTGGGGCCTTGTTGGCATGCATACTTGTATGTGTATATATCGTGCAGTTTTTGGAAGAGGCATTTTCTGAGTGTAAAGCATGTTTTGCCTACAGATAATGCTTTATATAATTACCCTCCTTATATATATATTTTATCACTTTTCTTACCTAAAACCATATTTGACACCCTTTGCTTTAGAAAATTAACCATTTCCCAGGGATGAATGAGATCTGCAGGAAGGATCTGCTGGCACGAAATCTAAACCGCCTTCTAAAGCTCTTCCCCAAGGAGTACAATATCTTTCCTCCTACTTGGTGCCTTCCAGCTGAGTAAGTACTACATACTAAGTAGAGTGGATTAATAGTAACATAATAACACAATCCAGAGGTGGATTGTGGCAAAACTCTGTCCTGGGGTCCCCTGGGAATGTGGATGAGAGGAAAGGGAAGAAGGTAGGGAATACTTCTCTTTCTTTCCCTCTCAAATTCAGCATCTCAGCCTTTCACCTTTCTTATCTTATTGCTGGGCATCTTCCCATCCTGTACCCTGCACCTATTACTACTGCATTTGGTGTGTCTGGTTGGGCTAGGAAGGCCAGCAGAGCTATTCCTCAGTGCTGGCTTACTAAGAAAATAAGGGGACAAGTGGCCAGGAGAGCTATAACCAGGTATAGTAGTGTCCCTGGGGAAGGATATGGTCCCTTAAAGGGGCCTGAAGTCAACAGCAGCCTTCCTAGCTGTAGGCAGAGATGGCTCGTTTTTGTTTTTTTTATTAAGAGCTCCCACTACTGAGTTTAGCTTTCATGGGGGGGAGGGAGCCATTCTGTGATATCAACTGCAGAAGAAAAGAAGAGAGAAATGGGGTGGCTGGTGGAGCAGAGCCATCCTACCATATCCTCTACTGAAGAGCATCTAGAAAGAGTAGCACTGAGTGAGTATTTTTAAATCTCACAGGCCACCAATATTAATTTCTTGCATCGCTAGATTCATATTACCAGCCTATGAGATTTAAAAATACTCAATCCATGGTGCCCTGATTAGATGCTCTACTGCCTACTCTATTCTCATCATCTGCAGTTGACATCATGACCCACTAGGGAATGCCTGATCTCCCAGTAGTGCAAGTTATAGTTTATCCTTGGAAAGGCTGCAATGACTGTCTAGGTTTGTATCACAAGTGAATGGCAGTGCCAACTCCATTATTGGAGAATAGATTCTCAAAAAGTGTACCACCTGAGTAGTTTCCCTGTGAAAATTAGCTGCCTTGACATATGCACATACTTTTAATACATGTACTTTGCAACTTCTGTTTTTGCAGGGGTTAGGTAGTAAGGGTACATTTGAATATCAGATATGTGCAGGCTTCTTGGCCTTATCTCCTCTGACCTTACACAGCCTCTAACAATAACTCTTTTCACTGCAAACAAATATGCATGTGATATAAAAGTCTACACGTAGGGGAACTTTGAATTTAGCTCACACCTTTTTTTGAACTAGATCAAGGCAAGTTACATTCAGATGCAGTGGGTATGTTTCTATCCATGAGGGTTGATAATCCAAGTTTGCTCTTGAGGCAATGGAGGGTTAAGTGACTTGCCCAAGTTCACAGATAGCAGCAGTGGGATATGAACCTTGGTTTCCCTGGTTAGCAGCCTATTGCTCAGTTACTCCTCCACTCCTTTATCTAGATAGAGAAGGGCACATTCAGCCAGGCTAGTTTACCTGGGTAAATGGTTTTGAAAATTGACCGCATAAAGTCTTATAGAGCCTCAGGGGAGATATTCAGCAGCAGATAACACGGTTTCAACGGCTAGCTGTCACCACTGAAACTTGAACCCAGATATTCAATGCTGAGGTCATATCCAGCCACTGGCATTGAATACCCGGATCGGCCAGATAGGAAAGAAGCTAACCAGGCAGTGGCGATATTCAGCTGCTGCCAGATAGCTTTAGAGGTGAAAGTTAGGCCATCATTTTAGGTGCCTAACTTTCGCCGCTTTGCGTTAAGCAGACAGTGGTTCAATATCGCTTAGGTTTGCTAACTGCGTTAATCGTTTTGAATATCCCTCCCACAGTGTTTATGGGTAAGGCATTACTCTGCTGCCATCTTATTAAAATACAGAATATAGATACACTAATGGTTGATAACTGTTGTGCTAACTCAATTTGGGAGCAATAATCAAAAGTTTATATACAGGTAAACGCATGTCTACCTATATATAAATGTGGTTTGAATATTGGCCCTTCTTACTGAAAGTAAAAGAAGTGAGGACAGATCAAGGGAGTGAAAGTACATATGGAGATTTCATTTTGAAAACTTTTTCATTTGGGAATCTCCATATGTACTTTCACATGCATAGCTTACATCTGCTTCAAAATGTACAAAGACAAAAGTAGTGTACCCAGCCTGCGTATTCAAAGGGAAACTCCATGGGCTGTTTCATTTTGACAATGAACTTGCAAACCTGTGGGTACAGAATATCCACTGTCTGCAATCTCCATGTGAAGATTTTTTTTATTGCCCTTCCTATCTGTATCTTAGGGGCCCTTTTACTAAAGAGCGCTAGAGTGTTGCACCGAACGTGCCAACAGCACATTAGGTGCAACATTACAGCGTTAACTGTCAGGGATGTGGAAAGCATTTCCCCAGCAATTAACACGGAGCCCTATCCCTTAGTGCACAGCGCATTAGCTGGATGCACAGTGCCACCTATTAAGGCGATCCCACGCTAATGCAGTTAGCGGGTGGTGTGAACCCAGTGCCAACTGCATGGAGCACTATCACTTTCCGCTCCCACACCACTCACTCAGAACCCTAACGCAGGTCACGCAGTTAGTGTAGGAATCATTATCATCTAACACCCTTTAGTAAAAGACCCCCTTAGATTTCTTTGTTCTATTTGCATGGTAATCCAGAATCTAAATTATTTGCCTCCTTAGATGTTACACCGAAAGGCAGACTACAAGTCCAGATAACTACATCCAGACCCATCTTGCAGAAAACCCTTACTATATAAAAACGTTTAGTCAGTCTCTGAATACTAGCTTAGTAATCTACTAAAATGTGCCCTTTTTTCATTTTAATTCTATTTCTGATCACCCAGCTGTTTATCGCACCTTTCCTTAGAGTCCTCACATCTTTTCCCACATCCAGTTTAGGAAGATTTCACTGAATTCATCTCAATAAATACTAATTTTGTAAAAACAAAAACAAAAATAAAAAAATTTAATAGATCATCAAATTATGTTGAGCAGTTTTTGTTTAGCTCAAAAAACAAATGCTGGCTTTTAATGTGACTTGCAGGGGTCATCAGACAAATCTGATTTCTTGGCAGGACTAGAGATTTGATTTTTCAGTTGAGGTATTCATTCATTTGATGTTTATTTTATTTTACAGTTATGGAGATTTTCAGGCCCACTGTCGCATGAAAAAAAACAAGACTTACATCTGTAAACCAGACAGTGGCTGTCAGGGGAGAGGCATCTTTATATGCCGCAACCCCAAAGAGATTAAGCATGGAGATCACATGATCTGCCAGCAGTATATTTCCAAGGTAACAGAGTCAGAGAGGGGTAACCCTTTAAAGAGATTAAATATGGCTACACATACTTCACTAGCTGTGCATTTTGGGTAGGAGGGGGTGTATTTATCATAGCCAGAGGAATGGGTTAGGCCAGTGAGATCACAACCCAACCAATGTTTTACCCCATACAACAGCAGCAAACTACTGGGCCTGAGGATAGGACGTTGGTTTATTTGACTTCCCCTTAAAATAAAAAGGTGTTCTGCTGCATTGTTATTTATAACCTGACAAGGACATCAAGTCTCATTTTGTGTGGGTCGAGTTAGGAATTGAGATATCCAGGTTGGGATGTGCTCAATTTACGCAGTAGTTTCTGAAATATCTATGTGGATGTCATTAAATATATGTGTATTTGCCAAGACTTCAAGCAGGAGCAACAATTTTATAAATCTACACATGCAGAAAAAGGGTAGCATCATTCGGGGCTTTACATATATATGTGCTAGCATATACATGCTAGGGTTGCCAACTGGCCGGTTTTCAGCCGGCCTGGCCGGTTTTTCCATGGCCAGGCCGGCTGCCGGCGCAGAGGCAAAACCGGCCCTTGAAAAGCCGTTTTTTTTGCTCTGGCCGCAAGATCGGGAGCGGCCAGAGCAAAAAAACCGGCTTTTCCTCCCAACCCGGAGGGCATCAGAGGGAGCCGGGGAAGCCCGCGCGAGGCCCCGGCTCCCTCTGAACAGCCACCAGCGTGAAGAGCCTTTACCTTCACGCTGGCGGCTGTTCCTGTGAAGCCGCGATTGGTGGGAAAGGTTAAAGGCAATGCCCTTTAACCTTTCCCAGCATTCGCGGCTTCACAGGAACAGCCGCCAGCGTGAAGGAAAAGGCTCTTCACGCTGGTGGCTGTTCAGAGGGAGCCGGGGCCTCGCGCGGGCTTCCCCGGCTCCCTCTAAAGCCTCAGACAGCCGCGGTTTTCGGGGGGGAAGGCCAAGGACTGCCTGGGCTGTGATGGGGGGAGGGGGCCTGGACTGGAAAAGGGCTAGGAGGGGGAATTTGACTGGAAATGGGTTGTGATGGGGGGGGGGGGACTGGACCGGAAAAGGCCTATGGGGGGGGGGACTTGGACTGGAAAGAAATGGGCTGTGATGGGAGGGGACCTGGACTGTAAAAGGGCTATGGGGGGGGGGGACATGGACTGGAAATGGGTTTTGAAGGGGAGGGCGACCTGGACTGGAAAAGGGCTAGGGGGGGGGGACATGGACTGGAAATGGGTTGTGATGGGGAGGGGGACCTGGACTGGAAAAGGGCTATGGGGGGGGGGGGGAACCTGGACTGGAAGAGGCCTATGGGGGGGGGAACATGGACTGGAAATGGGCTATGGCGGAGGGAGGGGGAACTTGGACTGGAAATAGGCTGTGATTAGGGGGACTTGGACAGGAAATGGGTTGTGAAGGGGGGGACCTGGACTGGAAAAGGGCTATGGGGGGCATTGGACTGGAAAGAAATGGGCTGTGATGGGGAGGGGGACCTGGACTGTAAAAGGGCTATGTGTGTGGGGGGGGACATGGACTGGAAATGGGTTTTGATGGGGAGGGGGACCTGGACTGGAAAAGGGCTATGGGGGGGGGACATGGACTGGAAATGGGTTGTGATGGGGAGGGGGACCTGGACTGGAAAAGGGCTATGGGGGGGGGGAACTTGGACTGGAAATGGGCTATGGTGGAGGGAGGGGGAACTTGGACTGGAAATGGGCTGTGATTAGGGGGGCTAGGACTGCAAATGGACTGTGATGGTGGGGGGGGGGTAGGACTGCAAATGGGCTGTGATGGTGCGGGGGGACTCCGACTGCAAATGGGATGTGATGGGGGGGCCTAGGACTGGAAATAGGCTGTGATGGGGGACTTGGACTGGAAATGGGCTGTGATTGGGGGGGGCTAGGACTGGAAATGGTCTGTGATGTGAGGGCTAGCACTGGAAATGGGCTGATGAAGAGCTGGAATAGGACTGGAAATGGGCTGATGTGGGGCATGGGAGAATGGGATTAGAAGAGTGGATGCTGGGTGGGTCTAGAACTATAAGGGAACTGATTTTGGGGGAGGACTAGAATAGATGGGGAATGAGTGGAGAGGGGAAAAATATTTTGTGTGGAAGAAAAGTCTATGATGGGCTGGGTATTGGGAGAGTGAGGGGCTTGAGAATGGAAGGGTGAAATTTAAATGGATGATAAAGGAATAAGGAAAGAATTGGGGGAAAGAGCAAAAGTGAAACAATCAGTATGTTAAAGCAGAAATAGAGAGAGAATGGAAAACATCTAAAAGAGAAGAAAGGACAAATGGATAGCTCGCAGAAGACACGAAGAAACCAGAAGAAAGTGACTGGAGCAATTGCAACTGAAAAATAAAACGCCCAAACAGAAGGTAGAAAAATACTTTTTATTTTGAATTTATTAGCTGGAATATGTTTGGTCTGGGAAGTGTGTATTGATAACATCATTGCGTTTTTGTTTAGTGCAAGAGGAAATTACTTTATAGTTTTATTTCTCCAGTGTTGTACATTTCATGTTTGGATTTTGGGGTTCCCAGTTTAATTATTATCTGACCAAGGAAGTTAGCCTACACGTATCCTCGGTAATTTTTGTGGGTGGGGCTGGGGGCGGGGCAGGGGTGGGACTAGGGGCGGAGAATGGGTGGAGCATGGCGAGCCACAGGTGTCGGGTTTTTCTCGGTGAAAAAGTTGGTAACCCTAATACATGCATCTATGCAGATTTTGTAATATACACTTGTACTTGCTGGTGCCTATACACATATTTGGTTGATTTTAAAATCTTCCATGTACAAGAAGAACCAGTTAAAGAGAGGAGCGAAATAACGCTTTCCTCTGAGTTTTTTGAGATATTCATGGATACCACACAGAGGTTTGCTGTACTGTACCTTGAAATATTGGTTGAGATCTCAGGTTCAATTGAGCAAATAGCTGGCATTTCTCCGGGAACAAGCAGGAAGTCAGTCCTCACATATGGGTGACATCGGCACCGACGGAGCCCTCGCGGAAGTATCCCCCCAGCTTTCAAAGAAAGCCTTTGGGAATATACCATCACGCATGTGTGGTCCTCTTCCCGCCCAAGGGTGCCATCTTGCTCAGTCTCCTTTTTTCCGCAGAGCCCTTCAGACATTGTTGGGCTTGTCCCTGGAAAAAGTTGATTATTTTGTTCCATGAGTTTCCAACTCGCCTCCGGTATTGCACTGGTACTCTTCCTGCCTACTGACCTCGGCGTCAGGCTCGGTTGCATTTTGTGATCTTTTTGTTATTTATCTTTTCTGGCGCCTTTTGCGCCTTTTCTCTCCCGCTGGCAGTTAAAAGGGTCTTTGACCTCGTAGGGGTACTTCTTTCCCCCATGGCTACCAGTGATTTTAAGAAGTGTGATCGGTGCTCTAAAATCATGTCTTTGACTGACACACATAACTGCTGTCTTTGTTGCCTTGGGCCAGACCACGACCCGGCGGCCTGCAGTCTCTGCAAGACGATGTCCAGCAAGGCCCTCAAGAACCGCCAGCAGCAGCAGCACGATAAGTTTTTCCCTGAGTCCCCGAGGCCTCTGAAGGCCAGGGCCTCATCTGAGGCCCCGATGTCTCGGGCGGAACTCTCCAAACCTGAGCCTCGTCATGGGTCCTTAGAAAGGGGGTCTCCTTCGAGGGAAGCCAGGAAGAAGATGAAACCCTCGAAGGCGGCATTCTTGAATGGTTCCAATCGGCCGGGAGCCCCCCGGCCCGGTCCCGCAGTCCGAGGCATCGGAGAAGGAGTGACCTGCAAAGGTCCCCCAGAAGGATCTGGCCGCAGACTGGCCTTGGTCCCCAGACACCATCCTCGTCAAAGATTCCCCTTCAGAGGAGCCGGCGTCGGGCCCGAGTCCCTTGGTGCCTGCGCCAAAGGCTGCGGAGCCTTCTGGTCTGGAATCCAGAATGGCGGCCCTGGAGCGCAGTTTGTCTGCCTTCATGGACCAGCAGCGGGCGCTGTTCTCCAGCATGACCGGTTCATCTGCCCTGACCACTGGGCCCTCAACATCCAATACGTCCCTGGAGGCCGAGCCGAGCCGATCCTCAAGGTCCTTCGGCCTCGAGTCGATACTCGGCCGAGATCACACTCTGAATCCCACTCAACGGGACCATGGTCATCCTCTGCAAGCTTCCTGGGCACAGGCCATAGGGCATCGGGGCCCTCGAGGCCCACAGAGCAGCCCTCCTATGAGTCCTCCACGGACTACTCTGAGTGGGAGATGGAGGACGAGGAGTCCCCCGATACCCGTCGCCATCGCAACATTCCTTCCAATTCTTCTGTATCAGAACTTAGTTGGCAGTCCCCGTCCAAGGACATGGGCTTCTTAGATTTTCTTAAGGACATGTCCAAGGCCCTGGCATTCCTGACCAAGTTGGAGAAGGACCCTAGGTTGGATGAGCTAGAGATCCTCCAGTACAAGGCCCCTCCGTGGGAATCGCTCACGGTGCTCATCCCTCCCATCCTGGAATAGCTCATGCTCCGCATGTGGGAGACACCAGCATCGGTGCCGGTGGTGAGCAGACAGCTTGACTTGATGTATCGGGTCCACCAGAGCTCTAGCTTCGAGAAGTCACAACTGCCGCATAACTCCATGATGGTGGAGTCGGCCATGCATCGGCTGAAAAGCCAGAAGACGCACTCCTCGGTGCTTTCGGCAGAAAGTGCTACCAGGGCTTGATGCTCATCTGCTGCATCCAGGCCTACCAGCTGTACATGGGCATGTACTTGAGAGACCTGGCAAAGGAACTTGCTGGATTCTCGGCTGGTCTCTGCAAGGAACCTTTGCAGTGGTTCAAGAGCCTGACCAAGGCCGTTCGTCAGTGCTCCAAATTCATGTCTCCAACGGCATATGATGGGTTTGAGTCGGCGGCCCGGGTAGCCACGGCGGGCATCGGAGCATGCTGCCAAGCTTGGCTTCAGTCAGCTGACCTCGAACAGTGGGTTTAGGACAAATTGGTCAATGTCCCATGCCAAGGAGAGAACCTCTTTTGGTAACTCATGACCAACAAGGCTGCTGAGCTGAAGATCGAGTTCATGATGAGGACCAGGCTCTCTAAGAAGACCACTGCCCCTCCCCGATGGAAGGGCTCGGGTAAAAAGCCCTTTTACCTGAGGAAGGGAGCTGCTTACCGAAACTACCCACCCTATCAGGCTTCCCCGGCTTCCCAACAGGGTCAGCAGGCCAAGGGACATGGGCAAAGCCCACATAAGCAGAAGGCTCCAAAAACCCAGGCACCAGCCCTGGACCAGCCAGGGGGGAACTTTTGACTCCTTGAGCATAGCCTCTCTACCCCAAGGAGATCAGCAGCCCACAGGAGGACGTCTGGCCCAGAGGTGAGTGGCCATCACCACCGATTCCTGAGCACTTAAGGGTAGTCAGGAAGGGCTATCTCCTCCACCTGGCTCAGACACCTCCCCCTTATTTCCCAGGAGAGCCCCTCGGGTCTCCCCTCCACCGGGACCTTCTTCTGAAGGAGTTGTCAGGTCTTCTTGAGGACAAGGTGGTGGAACCAGTGCCCCACCACCTCAAGGGCAAGGGGTTCTACTCCAGATACTTCCTTGTCCCAAAGAGGACGGATGGGGAGGGGGCCTAAGGCCCATCCTCGACCTGCGCAACCTCAATAAATTCCTGGTGAGGGAGAAGTTCAAGATGATGCTCTCCCTTGGAACATTGCTGCCATACCTCCAGGAGGGAGACTGGCTATGCTCCTTAGACCTCAAGGATGCTTATACTCACATCCTCATCCACCCCAACCACAGGCAGTACCTGCGGTTCGTAGTAGGGGGCAGGCACTTTCAATACAGGGTGCTCCCCTTTGGCCTTGCCTCTGCCCCAAGGGTCTTCACGAAATGCCTGGCAGTCGTGGCCGCCTTCTTCTGGCTCCAGGGTATCTTCGTTTTTCCCTATCTGGACGATGGCTCGTAAGGGGAGACACAGCCTCAGAGGTGCAGCAGGCCACTGCACGCACCATCCAAGTTCTGCAACACTTGGGCTTAGTCATAAACTACCCCAAGTTTCACCTCCTCCCGACACAGTGCCTGGAGTTCATCGGAGCAAAGATCGACACTCTCCAGTCAAAGGCCTTCTTGCCTAAGGACCAAGCCGATCGTCTCCAGTCTTTAGCTCGAGACGTACAGCACCGTCCCTTGGTGCCCGACCGGCTTCTTCTGCGCCTCCTCAGGCACATGGCCGGCATGGTCCATGTCACCCCAGATGCTCGCCTCCATATGAGTTTGGTGCAGTGGTGTCTCCGGGACCAGTAGTCACAGGCCGCCTCCGAGACCAAGTTTTGGTGACCTGCCACTTGGCGGAATCCCTGGTCTGATGGCAGTCGCCCCAGCATCTAGAAGCGGGCATGCCTTTTCAGGTCCCAAGCCACTCGAGGGTTCTCACCACGGACACCTCCCTGCTTGGCTAGGGAGCCCACTGCGGAGATCTCCGCACTCAGGGCAACTGGTTTCCAGACGAGAGGACTCAGCAGATCAACCTCCTGGAGCTCCGGGCCATACACCTTGCCCTCAGGGTCTTCTGTTGCCACCTGCATCACCAGCCGTTGCTGGTCCAGACGGACAACCAAGTGACGATGTTCTATGTGAATGAACAGGGGGGCCTTGGTCCTCTGCTCGTATGTAATCCAACAGAGTATCCTCCTACGGGCAATGTATCTGCCAGACCAGGACAATTTGCTGGCCAACAGACTCAGCAGAGTTCTCCAGTCCCATGAGTGGCAGTTGGACCCAAGGGTAGTCAGTCGGTTTCAGGCTCTGGGGGAACCCATGATGGACCTGTTCGCCAGTCCAGACAACTTTCAGTTGCCCCGCTTCTGCTACTCAAAAATACAATAGCCCTTGTTGCCTGAACGATGACTATACAGTAATCATAACAGTTTTTTCGTTCACGGTTAACTCCAGTTGGATTAGAGTATCTAAACACAATTCTTCAAAAGACTTTTTTAACTTCCGAGGTCTCAGTTCAACAAAAGCAAGGCCTCATAGACTTCCGTCATAAAAAGGCCATTTGCTCAATAACATCAGTGACCCCAATGGAAATTTCAACAGTTCCCTTAATACACAGTGAAATGCTCCTTGCTTAGTATACCACTAGCAGCTTCAAACTTGACACAAAAACAACACAAAGAAATGCCATTCTTCCCGCTGTGTGAAAGGGGTCTGCTTGCTCGTATTTTTCTTTAAGATCCCCCCCGGCACCGCTTAGACGTTTCACTAGGTGTTTCCTCAGGGGATCGTAAAGAATCAGTGATGCTGCCCACGTTCTCGCTCCCGACTCAATCGGTCCATTATCAGTAACGTTTTCTCCAAAAACGGAAGTCTATGAGGCCTTGCTTTTGTTGAACTGAGACCTCGGAAGTTAAAGTCTTTTGAAGAATTGTGTTTAGATACTCTAATCCAACTGGAGTTAACCGCTTCTGCTACTGGCAGGCCCACCTCTCCAGGGTGGCAGTGGACACGTTCCTGGTTTCATGGTTGGAAGCAATGTTCCCTCTAATTTTCTGTAGGCTGTGTGCGCATAAAATATCAGCTGTGCAACTTTTGAAGGAAGTTTAAATTTTTGTGCGCCACATAACGACACTCGGAGTTATATACTTTAAAATTTGACTACACATCAGAATACAGTATGTACACCACATCGATTGCACTAGAAAACATTGTAGAACTTGTGAAAACCGTAAATACATAACAACTTTTAAATTTTAAGACGTCTGTGTTGTTTTCTATCAGAATCAGAACCGTAATTTTTGTGCGCTCTGTTGTAAAGTATGTGCGCTCACTCGGTGAGGTGTGTGCGCGCACACACGTGCACAGCTTAGAGGGAACAGTGGTTGGAAGGCCTCATGTACGCCTTTCCTCCAATGCTGCTGATTGCCAAGACCCTCTTCAGGACCCTCTGCGACAAGGCCTCACTCATTCTGATAGCACCTCAGTGGCCTAGGTCGACATGGTTCCTGCTGCTTATCCAGTTGGCGGTGGAGGCCCCCATCCCCCTGGGGACTGCCCTGGGATCCTATCTCAGGAGGGGGCTCTCTCCTGCACCCCAATCTTGGGTCCCTCTCACTGACAGCATGGCTGCTGAGAGAGTGATTCTGGCCCCTCTCAACCTTCCAGTTGAGGTGGAGGACATTCTGCTGGCCTCTAGCAAAGCCTCTACTAGAAAGGCTTATGTCCTCAAATGGCGCAGGTTCTCTGCTTGGTGCACTGAGTATGGGGCTGATCCTTTCTCCTGTCCGGTGGCTCTGGTGTTACAGTACCTTCTCCACCTCTCTCAATCCAGGCTGAAGTCTAATTCTGTCCGAGTGCACCTGAGTGCCCTGGCGGTGCACCACCATCCGGTCGATGGCAAGCCCCTCTCGGTCCAACCATTGGTGACCCGTTTCCTCCGGGGCCTGCTCTTATCGAAATCCCTGGTTTGCCCTCCAGCAACCAAGTGGGACCTCAACGTGGTGTTGGGGCAGCTCAATTGCCCACCCTTCGAGCCTCTGGCTACCTGCCACCTTCACTACCTCTCTTGGAGGTTTTCCTGGTTTAGCTACCTCTCTTGGAGGTTTTCCTGGTTGAGCTCACCTCTGCTCACAGAGTTAGCGAGTTCCAGGCCCTTGTGGCAGAGGCGCCTTATACCAGGTTCTACAAGAACAGAGTGGTGCTTCGCACACACCCCAAATTCCTGCCGAAGGTAGTGTCACCCTTCCATCTTAACCAGGAAGTGGTGCCTCCTATCTTTTTTCCAAGACCTCATTCCAGTCGGGCGGAGATGGTCCTTCACACCTTGGACTGTAAGAGGGCTTTGTCCTTCTATATCCAACGCACTCAGGGCCATCGCAAAGCTTCTCAACTTTTCATCTCCTATGACCCCAACAGGCTAGGGGAGGCAGTGACCAAGTGTATGCTGTCCACATGGGTGGCGGCCTGTATCACCCTTGCTTATGAGCAGGCGAGGCTCCCGCTAGAAGGCCGCGTCAGGTCATGGCGGCTTCGGTGGCAAACTTGCACTCTGTCCCGATGGTAGACATCTGCCGGGCCGCCACCTGGTCTTCAGTCCAAATTTTTGCAGCTCATTGCTGCCTAGAAAGAGAGTCCCAATGGGACAGTACCTTCGGCCAGGCTGTGCTCTGTAACCTTTTCAGGATCTAGGCAACTCCTACCCTCCAGCCCTTCTGTGTTCAGGCTACCGGAGTGCTAGTTTCATCGGACATAGGGGTCCTACTGTGGTCTGTGTTCACAGACTGAAAAATTGCTGCTGCTTGTGGCTCCCTGTGAGGGAGGCCCTATTTTTCCCTATGGGCTTTCAGTAGCCTGTAGCTGGGGAGTCCCATATGTGAGGACTGACTTCCTGCTTGTTCCCGGAGAAAGAATAGTTACTCGCCAGTACCACAACCCTCCCTCCTCCCCTTGTAGTTGCTCCTTTACCATCTTCTGCTTTTGCCGTCTTTTAGCTATGTCATCTGACTGAGCAAGATGGCACCCTTGAATGGGAAGGAGGCAACACATGCGTGGTGGCATCTCCCAAAGGCTTTCTTTGAAAGTTGGGGAAATGCTTTCGCGAGGGTTCTATTGGTGCCGACGTCACCCTTATGTGAGGACTGATTCCTGCTGTCCCCGGAGAACACCTATTACAGGCGAGTTACTACACTTTGTGTGTGCCGCTGAGCAAGTGCATTAGCCAGTGCAGAAATGTCTTAAGGTATAGGCATGGCCAGTACCACCATTAGGTGAACTAGGCAGTCGCCTAGAGCACCGGACCTCTGAGGGTGCACATTGCTGCTGTAGCCACCTCTCTTTGGGGCCTGCTGCAGTGGCAATAGCTTTTATGACACAGTACATCTCCAGGAATAAGCAGGAAGTCAGTCTTCATATATGGGTGATGTTGGCATCGATGGAGCACAGCGCAGGAACACTTTCCAGCATCCATTAGGAATGCTTTTGGGAGCGTGTGTGCCTGCCTTCCCACCTTCCCTCCTGGTCTCCTCAGTCGTCTTTTTTCCACGGAGTCGTTGGGACCTTGTCCCTGTTTCGTCGCATCAAGAGACTTCTAAGTTTTTACTGGTTCCGTCGAATACTTTAGTTTTTTACCTAGCTGTCCACCAACTCGCTCAGTTCCCTTTTTATTGTTTTTTCTTAATTAATTATACATTTTTTAACTAATTTTGCTTTGACTGTTTTTTGGGCCTAGAACCCACACGGGCACTATTTCCCAGTTTGATCTTACTGCCCTCTTTTTCCCAACAATGGAAAAGTCCCAGAGTGGTTTTAAAAAATGATGCTCAAAGTATTCCAGTACCATATCTCTGATCGATGAGCATGACTAGTGCTTTAAGCGTTTAGGCCCAGGCTACGATGTACAGTCTTATTCCACCTATCGCCATATGACTTCCAGAGGGAGAAAGAACTGAGACAAACAAAAGGCTAAGTTATTTCCAGCAGACTCAGCTCCATTGGTGCACTCCTTGGGGATGTCGACTCCATCAAAATCATCCCAGGTTTCCAAGTCATCATCGACACTTACACAGAAAGAGAAGCATCTCTCAAGTCCCCAGCACATCTTAAGAAAACATCAGCTTCAGCATTAAGGCACTCCCATTCATCAACATCGAGGTCAGTGCCGATATCAGACACTGAGCACCAGCATCGGCACCAATCACATTCCAATGGGAACCATCCAGCTAAACAACCCGGCGGGAGACTTTATCTTCCAAAGCCTTACAAGGGATAGGGGATGCCCCCGAGGCTTAGTCCTCGGCGGAGCCCCCTTTACTGGCATTGGAAGTTGTAGACCAGACCTCAGTATTTGGAGCCACTTCTTCGCTGGTACCATCGCTCGATGACCGGATCATTGCCATCTAGTGCAGCATAACAGCAATTTTAGCTGAAGTGGCACCGATGTCCTCGACTCTTCCACAGCAACTGTTGATACCTCCAACACCGATGAGCATTACCAATGCAGCACTATCCGGAGCTACTGTTATGCATCCTCCACTCACTGAACATCGCTCGATGGAGCAACTGCCTCGCTCGGTAACATCTACGTTGAAGCACCCTACGTCTTCTGACCATCTAAGGTATTGAGGCCTGGACAGGGAATACTTCGGCTTCTTACTGGCCTCCGATTCCAGTTCCGAAGTATCCAACCCGGAGTCCACTGATACCGATCTGCATCAAGATATACCGTTGGATCCATTGCCTCCCTATGAGAGATGACGATCACTGCCCAAAGACATTATCTATGTACAACGTTCTATTGTTATATGTAAAAAAAACAAGTTGCTATAATGTACATTGCTTTGCCCCGGTGAAAAGTGGTATAAAAAAACAATAAAATAAAAATAAACATGTCCTTCCAGGATTTTATATACAATATGGCGGCTGCTCTATAGGTATCGGTAGCTACCGAGATGGAACCAAGGGCCAAAGAACTGGATATTCTTCAGTATCCCTCGGCACCGAAGGAAGCTGCAACCCTCCCGGTGCACAACATCCTAAATAACTTAATGACTCAGATATGGGAGGCTCCCATGTTGACACCAGCAGTCGGTAAACGTCTGGATACCCTTTATAGGGTACCACCCTCTCCAGGTTTCCAAAAGCCACAATGTCCATACCATTCCATGATGGTGGTTAAATCAGCCATGCAAAGATTACAAGCCAGAAGAACCACTCCTTGGTACCCTAGGAAAGCTTTTCAAGCAACAATGTTTGCCTCCTGAGTTGACTCATACATGGGCAACTAATATGGACATGTTCCTTAAGGACGTTACTAGAAACCTGTCTGAGTTCACAGCCTTGCTGCCTTCTGATAAACAAGCACCTCATCAAGTCCTAGCATCTCACGCCAAAAACACCTCAAAATTCCTGACAAGGGCTGCATTTAATGCTTTTGAGGCCAATTGCAGGGTAGCTGTGGCCTGTATTGGTGCCAGGCGGACAGCTGGGCTTCAAGCATCTGACCTGGAACAGTGGGTCCAGGATAAATTGATCAACACTTTCTGTAATGGAGAAAACCTCTTTGGCCAGAGGTGGAGAGTGAAGGCAGGGGAGATAGAAACTGATGACCTCACAATGAAGAGGCTCTCAAGAAAAAACAGCAGATTCTTCCAAGAAGAAACGTGCTGCCAAGAAACCTTTTTACCCTAAGAAAAAGGGGCTCTACTCTCCCTACCATACCTACCCAACCTACTCTGCTCCTCAACAATAGCAGAGACAGCAGGGTACTAAGCAATCTCACAAAGCTAAGGTAGCTAAACCACAACCTACCCCTACACCTCGGCTCACCCAGAATTTTTTACTCTTTTCAAGAGAGCATAGCCAGTTGTCCCATAGAATCCCCTCCCCTAATTCCAGAGAGATTGGTCTATTATTCACATCAATGGGGCTTCATCACCTTAGAATCCTGGACCTTAAAGCTAGTCAGCAGCAGCCTAAAGCACCACTTCAAGGAGCTCCCACCCATTCACTTTGTAGCCCAACCCTGTGTGGATCTCCAATACACATCCTTACTGCAACAGGAGATCCACTCTCTACTCTCACAGAGAGCAATAGAGGAGGTCCCTCCATCTTAACAAGGCCTAGAGTTCTACTCCCGATACTTCCTTATCCCGCAGAAGACTGGAGACCTAAGACCTATCTTATATCTCTGAAATCTCAACAAATTTCAGCCAATTTCAAAGAAAGTTCAAAATGATTTCTCTAGGTACTCGTCTTCCTTAACTCCAACCAAATGATTGGCTATGCTCTTTAGATCTAAGGGATGCATATACACACATCCTAATCCACCCAAGTTAGAGAACAACCATTATCAATATCAGGTCCTGCCCTTTGGCCTAGCCTCAGCTCCACAAATCTTCACAAAGAGTCTGGCTGTCGTGGCAGCCTACCTCTGGACAATGTGCATCTTTCTGTTCCTTTCCTTAGATGACTAATGATAAAGGCAGATACCATCCAAAAAGTCACTATTGCCCTTCAACAAACCATCCACGTCCTTCAGGACTTAGGGTTTGTCATAAATTATCCAACGTCCCATCTGGTTCTGACCCAGAGCCTGGAGTTCATAGGAACTTGACTGGATACCATTCAAGCCCGAGCTTTCCTCCTGGATGACAGACGAGTCCAGTTAGTTTCCCTGGCCACCTAGTTCAACACCAATCAGCCGTGGAGGTCAGGACCTTCTTTCACTTACTAGGCCACATGGCATCTATGGTACATGTGGTACCACATACCTGACTCAACATGTGGGTCGGACAGTGGAACCTGTCGCAACAGTGGACACAATCCACAGGTCAACCTTCCAGCCTCATCACAATTTCTCTTCAGATGAGAACATCTCTTCAATGGTGGACCAACCCACAGAACCTGGTCGTAGGATTACCTTTTCAAAAGTCTGCACTGCAGTCTACCCTGACAACTGATTCATCAAAGCAAGGTTGGGGGGCTCCCCTCAATGGTTTCATCACCCAGGGTCAGTGGTCTCCTCGGGAGAACTCCCTTCACATCAATCTCCTGGAACTCAGAGCAATCTTCAATGCCATCCACATGTTCTCTCACCACCTGACAGGCTAACCAATCCTCATCCAGATGGACAATCAGTTGGCCATGTTGTATATCAACAAATGGGGAGGTACAGGCTCTCGTCCTTTATGCACAGAGGCAATACGCTTCTGGAATTGGGCAATCTCTCAGAGAATCCACCTTCATGCAGTATACCTCCCAGGAGTGGAGAATCAGTTAGCCAACAGACTGAGTCGCATTCTACAACTGCATGAATAGTGATTGAAACCTCAAGTAGCGCATCACTTATTCCACCTGTGGGGAACACCACTATTTGATCTCTTTGCTTCTCCTTGCAATGCTCAGTTACCTCAGTTTTGTTCGAGAATTCCATCCCCCTCAGAGATACTTTGGATGCCTTTTTCCTACACTGGGGAGGGAGTCTACTCTATGCTTTTCCCCTGTTTTCCCTCATTGCAAAGACATTGTTCAAACTCCAGGCTGACTAGGAGACAATGATTCTCATTGCTCCTTGGTTTCCTCTTCTTCTTCGATTAGCACATGCTCCTCCCCTCTGCTTAGGATCTGCACCAGATCTCCTTTCCCAGGAGCAGGGGACTCTCATGCACCCCAGCCTCAACACTCTCCGCTTGACGGCTTGGCTGCTGAATGCTTCGTCTTCTCACATTTAGGACTTCAAAAAGATGTTTCGCACGTTCTTCTCTCTTCAACCAGACGGTCTTATGCTTTCAAGTGGTGCAGGTTCTCACTATGGTGCACACAGAGAACTTTAGATCCCTTCACATGTCCAATTCCAGATCTCCTCAAATACCTGCTCCACCATCGGGACTTAAAACCAATTCTCTACGAATTCATTTATGCACCATAACCACTTCTCACCAGGCCTTAGACAATCACTCTGTCTCGGTGCACCCACTAGTATCAAGATTCATGAGAGGGCTGCTCTTGTCCAAGCTGCTGCTATACCTGCTGGCTATGGCATGGGACTTAAATGTAGTTCTCGCACAGCTCATGCAGAGCCCCTTTGAGCCTTTGGCCTCAGCTCCTTTAAAATTCCTCACATGGAAAGTCCTTTTTCTAGTAGCTTTGACTTCAGCTCGCAGAGTTAGTGAGCTTCAGGCGTTGGTGGATTACGCTCCATATACCAGATTCCACCATGATAAAGTTGTCCTTGGGACACATCCCAAGTTCTTACCAAAGGTTGTCACTTTCTTCCATCTCAGTCAGTCAGTCTTGCTGCCAGCTTTCTTTCCTATGCTTCACAGCTCTATGGCTGAGGTGCAGCTCCATACTCTTTATTGCAAGAGAGAACTAGTTTACTACCTCGACTGTACAAAAGTCATAGTAAATTCTCTCAGCTTTTTCTCTCCTTTGACCAGTCATTTAGGCTTACCAGTTACTAAGAGGACTCTCTCTAACTGGATTGCAGACTGCATATCGTTTGCTTATTTGCAGGCTGGCCTGTCCTTACAACAACACGTCACAGTCCACAATGTCCAAGTAATGGCTGCTACTGTGGCCAACCTCCATTCCATCTCCATTGCGGAAATCTGCCAAGCAGCCACATGATCTTTGCTGCCTACCTTTGCAGCTCACTATTGCCTGGACAAGGACTTCAGAAGTGATGCTGAATTCGGACAATCTGTTCTCCGTAACCTTTTCCAAATCTAGGCAACTTGCCCACCACCCATCTGACTACCTCGCAAGGAGTGCTCCAAACGTGCTGAGTCTGTCAGATCCCTGCTGCAACCTTCGGCTGCACCGGGACCCTTTTTCCCCTCACTCAGTTGTCATGGACTAGGGAGTCCCATATGTGAAAACTGACTTCCTGCTTGTTCCTGGAGATAGCGTAGTTACTCACCTGTAACAGGTGATCTCTGAGAACAGCAGGAATCAGTCCACAACCCACCCACCTACCCTTCAAGTTGCCCCTTTTTACTTTTTTCAATTTTCTGCGCTATTCACCTGAGACCAGGAAGGAAGGTGGGAAGGCAGGCACGCATGTGTGGAGCAATGCTCCCAAAAACATTCCTATTGGATGCTGGGGAGTGTTCCCATGCCGGGATCCGTCGGTGCTGACATCACCCATATGTGAAGACTGATTCCTGCTGTTCCCGGAGATCACATATTGCAGGTGAATAGCTTCACTTTACCTGAACTCGCCAGTGCTGCATCACAATTCCTGCCTTTTATTATCTGCTGTTTCTGCCCACCTCTGATGCAGATATCCGATTTTCATAAACCAGAAATCTTTGTCAAAGGGTAGTAGAAGCACCATATAACAGAGGCAGAAACTGTGACACAGCACCAGAGAGTTTAGGTAAGCACTGCATCGCAGTTTACAACCCATTGCCATCACTGCAGGCCCTGGAGAGAGGTGGTAGTGGCAGCAATGAAGGCAGGGGAGCAGCAGGTCTGAGGGCCCGCCTAGGGTGCCTCCAATCCTTGCACTGACCCTGGGTATACATATATTCCTATTGTAAAATGAGAAGTACATGCATACTTATTTGACCTGCCCAAAATACATGCCCACTTGAAATCTCTGCATTCCAGCCATCTGCTTGGAAATAGTGGCTGTTTAAAATAGCCATGTACATGTGCATTCATTCTACACATATAAATTCCGCTTTTTCTGCATGAAGATGCTTCTAAAATGACCTCCTTCACATCATATTTTCTTTGTCCTCTCCCTAACAGTCCAACTTCTCACCATTTCTGAAGTGAAGTCAGTATATTGCTGTCACAACAGAATCTGCTGCCAGGAACATTGAAAAGTGTATATATATATACCCTACCCACATGCCCAACGTCCCCTGATAGCACATATAACAATGTATACCACATTTCCATATAGCTCCAAGTTCTTTACCTTCTTATATTGTTTGCCTCCAAGTTATTGTCCCTGTTATAATGTATGTTCTACTTTAGGTTACAATGTAAACCGCTTTGAATCTAAGATAAAGCGGTATAGAAAACCCTTTAAATAAATAAATCCATGTATATATGGGTTTAGAACTGAAGATAATCTCTAATTAACCCTTTGTGATCTTTTACTTTCAAAAGCTAAAATTTCAGCTTTCTTGCAGACTTTGCAGACTTGCAAGATTTTGTACCCAACGGCTTGCAATTCAGTTTTCAAAGGAAAATGCCCCATGAAGTTTTCCTTAGAAAATTCCTTCCCAAGCAGGGTCCACAGTTACCTAAGTACCTGGCCCTACTTCCAGCTCCCCTCCTTTCCCCACAAAGGATGGGAAGCGATTTTAAAAGGGACCTTCTCTGTAGGTGAGCACCTCTTTACCAGTAGAGAATCCTTTTGAAAACTTCTCCCTTAAAACATAAAGGGGTATGTTTACTAAAGTACGCTACCCATTAGCACAGGGTTAAGAGTGCAATTTCAGTGCTGAACTGAAAATTAGCACGGGCCCCCACACTAAAAATCCCACACTAACTGGGTACCACGCGATGGGGGAGGGATTGGGTGGAACAGGAATGGAGCGGAGGCATTGACCGCAAGTTGCAGCTAGCACAGCCATTAGTTGCTCATGCTAACCACGCCTGCAGCCAAAAATAGTAAAGGGGATGGAAGGATACCCCTATGAGGAGAGGCTTAAAAGGTTGGGGCTCTTCAACTTGGAAAAGAGATGACTGAGGGGAGATATGATAGAGATCTATAAATTAATGAATGGAGTGGAGAAAATATTTTTTCACACAACAAGTAATCAAATTCTGGAATTCGTTACCGGAAGATGTAGTAAAAGCAGTTCATGTAACTGGGTTTAAAAAAGGTTTGTACAGGTTCCTGGAGGAAAAGTTCATAAACCATTATTAAAGAGAACCCAGAAAATTCACTGCTTGCCCCAGGTCAAGCATTGTGGAACCTGTGTGCCTTTTTGGGAACCTACCAGGTACTTTTGACCTGGATTGGCCACTGTTGGAAATAGGATACTGGACTTGATGGACTTTGGTCTGACCCAGTATGGCATTTCTTATGTTGTTAGTGTGGATGCATTTAATGCCATCTCAGTGGGTGGCGTAGGTGCGTCTGTGTGCCGGCTTACAGGGTGCTGCATCTTGGCACCATGCTAACTGCAGGGGGATGGACTCTCGGGCTCCTCCTGCTGATAACGCAGCCCCACACATGCGTCACCAGTGTGGGCTTTAGTAAACATGCCCCAAACTGCAGTCAGTGGTGAAAGAACAAATAGTCAATGTGGTAAGAGAGATAATTTTTGGTAAATTTTAAAGATTTTATCCTGAAAAGTTTTGTTTTAAAAATGGATGCTTGTTCTGCTTCACCAAAACCAACCCCAACCTTTTATATATATATATGATCAAACTGTTAAAAGCCATACAGCAGTCAAATCAAAGCTATAAGAGAGCATTTGAAGTCCAGATACACTAGTGGTAGGTGGAGTGGAAGGAATCTGGGAACAGCAAGAAAAGACAGCCAAATAAAATGTTTTGCAAATCGATAATCAAACATGAAGCCATTACTGAAATACAGAAGGAAAATCTTCAGCACATTTGGTTGTTCTGCTAATGTGGTCATGTTTAGCAAGAGGACTCAGCAGAAAACGACCTTATGAAATGTAAATATACAGGGTGGTCCAAAAAAAGTGAGAACATCTCGTAAATTAAACGCTTAAATAGCTTACTTATTTACCTTTTTTAGCTATATAACGTCTTTATTTCGACAATTTCCGGTCGCCATCTTTTTTTTTAAATTTGTCAGTCGTTTACATCTGTCTTTTTGAATTTTTAAATAACTTATATGCTACGAGATGTTCTCACTTTTTTGGGCCACCCTGTATGTACCATTGCAATTAGTATACGTGTAAAATTAGTCTATATTCCTGCTTTTGAGATAATCTTGGAATTAGTTACATTTAAAGTCTGTTAAGTGACTGACTTCATTTCTTGAATAGAGGTTTATGGCATCCCCTTTTGCTTCATGCTCACCCAGATCTTTTCTGTTTGTCACACAGCCATTTCTTATTGATGGATATAAATTTGACATGCGACTCTATGTTCTTGTCACATCCTGTGAGCCCCTGCGGGTTTTTGTCTATCATGAAGGGCTGGCACGGTTTGCAACCATGAACTACTTGGAACCCAACAATAGTAACCTGGTAAGGTACAATGTTTTACGGAACATATATATCTTCTGGACATAAAGGGGATAATTTTGTAAAGCTTTTTTTCACCTATAAAGCCTATTTTACATATGAGACAGGACTTTTATAAAATTGTGCAACTGCTTTCATGCAGCCTGCATGTATATATTTTCTATGGCTGTAGTTTAGGCAGACGGAAGTGGAGTTCCAATGTATGCATGCATTTTATTAAACACACAGGTATATGCATAGAGTGCCTGAATACATGTGCATCTTTTTCAAAGCAGGTGTAAATTTGTGTATGGGCATTTATGTATTGTTGGGGCTTGATCTGGAGGCCTATTTTATAAAGGATCCTGGGTGCCTATGTTGCTTTTATTAAAAAAAAAGGTTTGAAATAGGTGCTTTTTTGGATTTTTCATATAGGCATCCTGTTCTAAAAATTACTCCTACTAGTGGCAACATATACAGTAGTAGCTTGCTTAGGTAGAAAGTCTGTGGATGATATTGAAAGGAAACAACATACATACTGTGACAGGGGTACTCAATCACATGTTCTATACCCACAGATTTTGCAGCTTCTGTCTTTGTGGGGAGAAGAAAGGGGAGAAAAAGTACATGTGCAAATTTAAAAATGAAGAAGTAAAGTATGCAGAAGAATGGCAATCTAATGGCGCCCTTAGAAATGCCCCTTTTCACTGCTGCTAAAAATGTGTGCATTCTGACCCCACTTTTAACCTTTAGCTGGACAGAAGATGGCAGTTTTCAGGCAGGCCACTTTACCCATGGAAATCACCATTTATTCTGGTAAATGGTCTTGAAAACTTTCCTCATAAGTCATTGCCTCCATCACTCTGCCTTTTCCTTTATCCTTTACTTTTTTCTTCATTTTCTTCTTTATGACGTCTCCTCCAGCGCTTTCCTTTACTTTTTTAAGCTAAGAGAGATGATCTGTTCAGAAGGTGAATCAGGGGTGTTGGAAAAGCCTGCCAGAGAATTAGATTGGGTATTGTCAGATTCTTAATTTTCGTGGCAGCATTATTTGTGATACCAAAAACATCATCATAAGGTAGTATTATAAGAAAGGAATACTGTCATTAAATTAAAGTCCAGTTTTATAAATAGTGTGGCGCTCGAGCCCCTACCAGGCGGCCGCCTAGTAGGGACGGGTAGCCACCTCTTATCTTTTCCTAAGCTTGTAGTTGTGTGAGGAATAATGAGCCAAGTGGTTTATCAAAGCGCACAGGAATTTATTCAGCTTCCTTGCTGGTAAGTGGATACAAATTCTTCAAGCACATTTATTCTCCAGACAAAAGAAAAATAACGGATAACTTCTCCCATAAACAAATGTCCAAAACAGAGTAACAGCGAATTCAACCATACAAGCTTCTGGCCCAGTCTTTTACTGTTTAAAGTTTCTGCACATGAAGGAATATGCCCTTCTTTTTAAAACTCTTCAAACAGGCTGTCAGCTTATTCAAGGCCATTGCAAACACCAACAGTTTCAGCTGTTCGACCCCAACTGAGTTACTGCCGATAAGCTTCGAAGGAAAGACTCTTAGGCCCTTTTTAATTTTATGACTCCTTCTCTCTTTTCTTTCAGCTTCAGAACTACCTTCACACCTATAGTAGCGTTCTTAAGGTTCAACTGTTTCTGGCTTACACTAATTCACCTTAGTGCATGCATCACATTCCATCTCTGAAACACTGGAAGTTACATCACCCTCTTTGGCTTCAACCTCCATGCTCTCAGCTGAGCTGTAGCAGGGTTCTGCTTGGAAACGCTCAGGAACTTTCTGTTTTAAAGTTTTCAACAGGTCAGACAACCTCTCCCACTTTCTTGCCCTCCTTTCTCTGGGCAGGTCTCCTATGGGGTGTTCTTGTTTAACCTTCCTGGTGAAACATTTCTTTCTACGCTGTGTTATCTGGGGTACAACAGTTTCATCAGAGTCAGAACAGGAAACCCACTTTGAAGGCTTTACTGCCTCCCCTCTCCTACCTTGGGGTCTTGGTGCAGTATTCCCTTGGTTGGAACTTCGGCCAGTCAGGACTCCCTCTGCCTCAGAGTAGGGCAGAGACTTTTGGTAAAACTTTCCCGCTCTCTTGCCAGGGTAGGTGATTCTTTCCCAAGAACCTTCCCTATGTCCTCTGTGGCTACTGTGCTGACTATTGTGGCTTCCTTTGTACCTTCTTTGGCTGCCTTTATAGCTGTTCCTTTCTCTGCTGCTCCCTTTGGCTGCAGAGCTCCTTCGTCCTTTGGCTACAGGGTTGTTCTCCCTGGACCTTCTGGAACTTGGACTGGAACCTGAGCTGCAACTCCCACTTGGACCTGGACTGCAACTCCGACAGCAACTGCCACTGCAACTGCAACTGTGTCTCCAACCGTGTCTCCCCCTGTATCTCCAACCGTGTCTATCTCTGGTGTTTGTTTGCTCCAATTTAAACATTGAGCAGGGCAACTCCCTTCCTGGCCCTGTCCATCTGTACCTCCCACTCCTATCTATGGTTGACCTGGAGTGTGGGCGTGGCTTACAACTAGGTCTGCCCTCTAGGTTTCTCTCCGGGCTTCTGCTGTGGACTATGTGATCCTGTGTAC
The DNA here is from genome assembly GCA_033557465.1 of Ichthyophis bannanicus. NCBI lineage: Eukaryota > Metazoa > Chordata > Amphibia > Gymnophiona > Ichthyophiidae > Ichthyophis > Ichthyophis bannanicus. The sequence continues at coordinate 207,311,868 of CM066043.1, read as the reverse complement.
CCATCCCCCGCAAAGAGGAAAAATTCTTCTTCTCTTCACTTTTTCCTGGCTGGGCTGCACTCTCCTTACCACAATAGGTTTCTAGAAGGTTGGTTTGGGATATCTTTGGTAGAGAGAAAGTCAAATGCTATAATGGCTTACACATAGCTTCCTTGTCATACCTCCAGTCCAGTCCCGACTAGCAGGTTTTCACCCCTTACCAGCAGCTTGGAGACTGAGCGTGTCAATAGGGTTGCCAAACAGCCGGTTTTCAGCTGGCCTGGCCGGTTTTCCTGTGGCCGGGCCGGCTGCCGGCAGAGAACTGAAACAGGCCATTGAAAAGCCGTTTTTTTGCTCTGGTTGCGAGATCGGGAGCGGCCAGAGCAGAAAACCGGCTTTGCACTTGCAATTGCGATCACAGTCCTGGCCCCCCCTTGCAGCCACTGCTGCTGCTTCTTACAGAGCAGCGGCTGCAATAAAGTTAATTTAAAAGTGAGGAATCCTGTGAGGGGCCTTCCGGCCCTATGAAACTCCTTCTGCAGTGCCCGCTCCTCTGATGTCACTTCCTTTTCAGCCAGGGACCCTGCAGAAGGAGTTTCATAGGAGCGGAGGGCTCCTCACAGGCTTCCTTACTTTTAAATTAACTTTATTGCAGCTGCTGCTCAGTAAGAAGCAGGAGCAGCAGCTGCACGGGGGGGGGGGGGAGTTAAGCTGCACAGGGGTGGGGGTTTTAAGCAGCACGGGGGGAGGTTTAAGCTGCACGGGGGGGTAATCTTCACAGGGGTAGTTTAAGATGCACGGGGGGGTTAAGCTGCGGGAGCGGGGTTTAAGCTGAACGGGAGGTTAAGCTCCATGGGGGTGGTTAAGCTGCAGGGCAGGGGTTTAAGCTGCACTAGGGAGGTTAAGCTGCACTGAGGAGGGGGGTTAGGATACACTGAGGAGGGGGGTTAAGCTGCACTGGGGGGAAGGTGAAGATGCACTGGGGGGGTGAAGCTGCACGGGGGGGGAAGGTGAAGCTGTACTAGGAGGGTGAAGCTGCACTGGGGAGGGAAGGTGGAGCTGTACGGGGGGGGGGGCGGGGCAGAAGGCTCCACACAAGTTTAAATTTATTTATATCTTAACTTTATTGCAGCCGCTGCCCTGTAAGAAGCAGGAGCAGCGGCTGCAAGGGGAAAGAGGTGGCAGAAGGGACTGACAGGTGGAAGGTGAGGGCTGGAAGAGAGCTGAAAGGTGGGGAGGAGGTGGCTAGAAGGGAGCTGACTGAGGGGGTAAGGAGGGGGCTCAAAGAGAGCTGACATCTGGGAATGGTACTGGTAAGTGACTGGGTAATGGGGAGGAGACTGGAAGGGAGGGGGCACTGGGATTGGAAGGGAGCAGAAACATGGGATGGCACTGGAAGGGGGATGGACAGAGGGTAGGGTGACTGGAAGGGAGCTGACACGGGGAAGGCACTGGGAGTGGAAGTGAGCTGATACCTGGGATGGTGTTTGGACTACAAGGGGCTGGACAGTGAGGAAGGAGGGGGACTAGAAGGGAATGGACACCACAGGGAACATGAGGGGATTGGCATTGAAATGTAATGGGAGGGGAGGACTGAAAAGGGGGCTGGATGGAGGGTTACTGGGACTGGAAATAGGCTGATGGAAGGAAGTGAAGAGAAGAAAAGAAAAGAGACAAGAAATGGCAGATGGATTATAGACCATAGAAAGAGAGCTAAGAGAAGACAGGAAAACAGAAGCCTCAGATCGGAATCAGCATGATCAGAGAATAAAATGGTCAAACAACAAAGGTAGAAAAAATAATTTTATTTTCAATTGAATAACTGGACTTTGTACTACCTTTATATTTTACACAGTATGGGAAACTGCATCTCTTATTTATCTGATACTGCACTGCATGCAGATACCGTCTTCTTGGGGTTTCAGTTTAATTTTTGTCTATATATTTCTCTTTTTGTTTTGTGCTCATTTATTGATGAAGAACTGTCTGTATTGTGTGTGTGTGTGTGTGTGTGTGTGTGTGTGAACAACCAATGCTGCATAATCTGTCAGTATAGAATTTCTGTTTAAGAATGTGTAGAAATCTTGCTCGTTCAGTTTGCACATTGCCCTCTCTGCAGTTTTTTGGGGGACAACGGGTGGAGCAAGGGTGGGACGGGGGCGGGCCAGGGGGTGGGGCAGGGGCAGGGGTAGGGTTAGGGTTGGGGTGGGCATGGGCGGAGCGTGACTAGCCACAGGTGGCGGGTTTTTCTCCTTCAAAAAGTTGGCAACCCTACGTGTCAAAACTAATGACACCTCCTACATAAGCAGCTGGCACCTCCCACCAGCCTCAGTATTCTCAGTCTCCAAGCAGCTGGAGAGAGTGAATCCCTGTTTGTGGACTCACTTTCAGAATTAGGATTAAGAAGAGGAAATTTGTTGTTTAGTTAGGGCTGACCGGCAGCTCAGTGGAGCTTGTCTTGATGATGCAATAACCAGCCAAAAAAAAAAGGAGAGGTTTCAGAAAGGGGCCTTGAACCGGGGAAGGCAGGCCTTTTCAAGCAGTCATTACCTGTTTTCTGGTCAGTAGCGTAGCCTGTAAGTGTTTGTGAGGGGCAGTGACTCCTGAACCTGTTGGCAGGGGAAGAGCCGCTAATTGCCCCACGGCCTGATACAGCTCCCCACTCCTGCTCCCTCTGCCGCCACATGTGCAGGGCTAAGCATGCACGTGAGTGAGTTCCTGCCGGTGCGGAGGAAAGGCAACAAAAAAGCATCGGGGAAGTAATTCAGGAGGAGGCCCATTTAAAATACCACAGCACATCAACGCTCATCTCCCGGCCTCGGGTAAACAGGCAGAAGGGTTGACAGCACATGCTTTGTAGTGGGGCTGGCCCACCGATTGTGGGAAACATTGCCTAAGTTCCTCTAGGAGAGTTGCTGTGGGCAGACGTGGACGCTGTTTTGGATATTTACACATGTTTTGATATTTTTTCTTGCATGCTAGGAGTTAGCTTTTTCTCTGGCATTCATCCTTCTCCTCCATAAAGCTTTTTGTATGAAGCAGCGTAGGGAAGAGGGCATCCCAGGTACCCAGGACAGAGCAGCAAAGAGGAGTCTGCCTGAAGGGGGCAACAGGCACGGGAAGAAACCGGGGCCTAACCACCGACGTCTCAACAGCGCTGTCTGGGATGACGCAGTGTCCGGTCAGTCGGAGGAGGCGGCTGACCAGGATGCAGACATGGATTTGGGCCAGAGTCTGCGGAACTTGAAGAGGGGGAGATTCCATAGGCTGAGGTGCGGATTGTGCAGATTTTCTGCAGAGAGGGGCTAGCGGTTCTAATCATGTATTCATTGCGGACCCTTAACATATCCACCGATGTCCCACTGGAAGACGACTCCTTGGAGGATCCGTTGTTCCTGGTCATCTGGAAACCACAGACTCTATTCCCCCTGCACCATGTAATTAAACAGATGATACAGGATGACTGGGACATCCTGGAGACTGCCCTAAGGGGCATAAGGGCGATGGTGAGACTGTACCAGAAGGGGTTCCTCCACTCGTCCAAGGTAGTCGCCACGGTATCTACAGTCACGAAAAAGACCATTGTCCCGGTGGAGGGCAGTTTGGCCCTCAAGGACATGCAGGACCAGAAATTAGAAACCCTGCTTAAGCAGGCTTTTGATATCAATGACTTGTCATTACAGGCGTTGGTCTGTGGGGCCTTTGTTGCACACATATGTTTGCGCTGGGCACAAGGATCTTGGGGTCATCAGGAAAGTTACAGGCTGCCCTGCAGGAGGCGGTCAGATTGGATTCTGGGGCGGCATACATAGCGGATATGTATGGCCTCGGTGGTGGCTGCCGGACGCTATCTGTGTCTCCGGAACTGGTCAGCAAATGTATCTTCCAAGACCAGGTTGAGTAAGTTGCCGTTCAAGGTTAAGCTCTTGGTCCAGGAGGCCTTGGATAAATTGGTAAAAGATTTAGGAGAGTCAAAAGGGGGCAGGCTGCTGGAAGATAGGCCCAAACCGGTTAGAACCTCTGCCCCAGAAAGGGGCCAACCTCGCAATTTTCATCCGTTTTGCACAGTGTACTTTGCCCCATATCAGCAGGGGCACTTCCCCTCACGAGGTTTATCCTTTTGTGGCTTCCGAGGGACAAACTGAGGGTTCAATAACTCGTCACTAATGCGGTGAAAAAGTCACAATGAAGGGAGGGGGCCCCAAAGGGGTTGATCCCTGTAGGAGGGAGGTTAAGGGATTTTTACCCCTCCTGGGCTCAGATTATGACCGATCAGTGGGTGCTGGCGGTCATCTGAGAAAGGCATGCTCTAGAGCTTGCTCGTCCACTCAAGGAGGCTTTCGTCCAACTCCCTGCAAAGCGGCCCTCAAAGTCAAGACCGTGTGAGATACCTTAAAGCAGCTTCAGGACTTGCGCGCCATTGTGGCAGTACCACCAGACCAATGCGGCTCGAGTCAATTCTCCATCTATTTCATTGTCCCCAAAAAGGGGGGGCTCATTCAGGCCCATCTTGGATCTCAAGTGAGTCAACTGCTGCCTCAAGATCCCCTGGTATCATATAGAAACGTTGCAGTCGGTCGTAGTGGCAGTCCGGAAGAGAATTTCTGATGTTGCTCGACCTCACAGAGGCCTATCTGCACATCCCCATTCGACCAGAGCATCAGCAGTTTCTCAAGTTTGCGGTACCCATAGAACACTTCCAGTTCCAGGCCTTGCCCTTTGGGCTGACAACCACTTCTTGTACCTTCACCAAGGTTATGGTCATGGTCGCGGCCGCACTACAGCAGGAAGGAATACTGGTGCAACCTTACCTAGACGATTGGCTTATCCGAGCAAAATCAAAGGAAGAAAGCAAACGAGTCACAAAGAGAGTGGTCGCCCAGCTGCAAGAGCTCAATTGGATCATCAATTTTGTGAAGAGCCAGCTCTAGCCATCACAGGACATAGTGTCCTTGGGGATCCGGTTTAGCATGGACAAGGGGCGAGTGTTTCTGCCGGAAGACAGGGTATGGACCCTGCAGGGGCAGGTGTGCTAATTTCTCGGGATGAAGTCTCCGACAGCATGGCCTTACCTTCAGTTCTTAGGCTCAATGGCGACGGTGATCGAGTTGGTGCCATGGGCATGGGCCCACATGAGACCATTGAAGAGAGTGCTGTTGAGGAAATGGTCCGCTCAGACTCAGTTGCTGGGGCAGCCGCTCCCTTGTCCTCGGGCCACCTGGCATTCATTGCAATGATGTTACGGTCAGAGAATCTATTGAGGGGAATGCCCCTAGAGGCAGATGCCAGCCTCACAGGCTGGGGGCCACATTGCGAAGCACAGATCACTCAGGGCCACTGGTCAGCTGTGGAGAGGGCTTGGCAGATCAACCAATTGGAGATGTGAGCAGTGTTCTTGGCATTGCAGAAGTTTCAAGTTCATCTACAAGGAAAAGGTGGTGTAAGTGTTTTCGAACAATGCCACTACAGTCGCCTATATTAATCGACAAGGGGCACTGGCAGTGTTTATTTGGAGGACAAGTTCACTCCTCTAATGATCTGGGTGGAGGACAACTTGCAGGCACTCTCAACAGCAGGTAGAAAAGGCGACGGCAAAAGCTATAAGGATGCTTGGGTGCATACGGAGAGGAATGGCTAGCAGAAAAAAGGAGGTGATAATGCCTCTGTATAAGTCTTTGGTGCGACTTCATTTGGAGTATAGTGTGCAATTCTGGAGACCGCACCTTCAAAAGGATGTGAACAGGATGGAGTCGGTGCAGAGGGTGGCTACTAAAATGATTAGTGGGCTTCATTATAAAGCATATGAGGACAGACTTAAGGATCTTAATATGTACACCTTAGAGGAAAGGCGGGATAGAGGTGATATGATTGAGATGTTTAAATACCTCCATGGCATAAATGTTCAGGGAGAGAGCCTCTTTCAATTGAAAGCAAGTTCTGCTACGAGGGGACATGGGATGAGGGTGAAGGGAGATAGATTCAGGAGTGATATGCGGAAGTATTTCTTTACGGAAAGAGTAGTGGATCCATGGAATAGTCTCCCAGTGGAGGTGGTAGAGATGAGGACTGTAACTGAATTCAAAAAAGCATGTGACCAACACAGAGGATCTCTAAAGGTAAAAAGTGGACTGTTGTAGTTGTTGATATGAAAGGACAGACTAGATAGGCCATGTGGTCTTTTTCTGTCATCATGTTTCTATGTTTCTATGGCCAGAAAGGAAAACATGGCAGCCGATTATCTCAGATGGTTTTACTCTGACCCTGGAGAGTGGACACTTCATCTGGCAGTTTTTGCTCAATTGGGGCAGTGATGGGGCCAGTCCATCATGGATCTGATGATGACATTTCAGTTGGCAAAGGCGGCCAGGTTTTACAGTCATAGAAGAGAAGCAGTATCAGAGGGCTTCAATGCACTGGTGCAGCAGTGGCCATCGGAAGATCTCCTGTATGTCTTTCCTCCATGGGCGCTCATCAGCCAAGTAGTACAATTCATTGAGGCACATTGGGGACTGGTCATGCCGGTAGATCCCGACTGGTCATAGAGGCTGTGATATGCGGATCTAGTGCGGCTGATGGTACATCGCCCTTGGCGTCTCCTGATTCGAGCCAAATTACTCATTCAAAGACCATTGGTGATGCCACAGATGGATCGATTCTCGCTTACGGCTTGGCTCTTGAAAGGGCAAAGTTGAGGTTACAGGGTTATGTGCCCGCTGTGGTTGCTACATTGTTGAAAGGCAGAAATAGGTCTACCTCTCTGTCATGTGTGCGGGTCTGGCGAATATTCGAGAACTTCGAGGGAAAGGTTGCCAGCTGTTGTCATCCTCTCTGCTCAATATCTTGGAGTTTCTGCAAGCAGGTTTAGATAAAGGCCTGGCTTGCAGTTTGCTCCAGGTTCAGGGTATGTCTCTGGTGACTCATCTGGATGTAGTCCATTTACTTCAAGCAGTGAACGAAGTTCAACCACTGGTGCACTCGCTGGTGCCTCCGTGGGATCTCAATCTGGTGCTCTCCATGCAGGCACAGGAACCTTTCGAGCCGCTGGGTGATAGCACACTGAAGGATCTGACACTGAAAATGGTCTTCTTGGTGGCCATCTGCTCAGCCAGACAAATCTCAGTTGCAGGCGCTCTCGTATCGTGAGCTGTTTCTGTCTATTTCCAAAGAGAAAGTGGTACTGCACCCTGTCCCATCCTTTCTCCCTAAGGTAGTTTTGGCATATCACCTCAATCAGCCCATCATGCTGCCAACCTTTTCAGGAGTGAGTGCAGTGAGGGAGCAGTCACAATTGCGTCTTCTCAATGTCTGCAGAGTGCTCAAGAAATATTTGAAGCGGACAGAGTTGTTTCAGAAGTCTGATTGATCATCTTATTCGGAGGTCCGCATAAAGGAGACGTGGCATCCAAGGTGTCCATAGCTCAGTGGGTGAAGGACGCAATTTCGTCAGCCTACCTGTTGAGGCGCAGGAGTCTGCTGGGAGGGCTGCAAGTGCATTCCACCTGGGCGCAGGCTATGTCGTGGGTGAAGACTAGTCTGGTTTCTCCGATCAACATCTGCAGGGCGGTGATGTGGTTGTCTTTGCATACCATTGTGCGTTATTATCACCTGGATGTACAGGCAGCAGGGGATGCGCGTTTTGGTTTGGCGGTTCTCCAGGCCAGGCTCGCGGGTTCCTCCCGAGGTTAGTACCTCATCCCAACCATCCACCACTGCAGTACCCTGGTCATCCTTCCACCCAGTAAGCAAAAGCCACATTGAAACCATCATCTCCTCACTCAACACCACCACCTCCGCTCTTGATGCATGTCCAGTCTCCTGGATCAAGGCAACAAAAACCGCCTTGATTGAAGGATAAGGCGGGATAGAAATACCCTTTAAATAAAATAAAATAAATAAACAAAAACAGAACTCAGCACTATCATCACTAAATTTACCCAAGCATCCCTTACCCAAGGACTTATGCCCAACAGCCTCAAATCTGCTTCAATCCGCCCAATCCTCAAAAAACCCAATCTTGACCCAGTGGACCCCACTTCATACAGACCCATCGCCAGCCTCCCTTTCATAGTCAAAATCATAGAAAAAGTGGTATGTCAACAACTCCAGGATCATATTGAAACTAATGCTGCACTTGACCCCAAACAATACGGCTTCCACTCCTACTATGGAGTTGAAACCCTCCTCCTCTCCCTCCTAAACAAACTCATCCAAGGCATCCAATGAGCGCAACAAGGATTTATCTTAGTTTTCCTCAATATCTCAGCTGCATTCAACTCGGTAAACAGTTTTATTCCTCTCCAACACCTTCAGCCTATCAGAATCCAGAATACAGTATTGAACTGGTTCCAGTCCTTCCTGTCCAACCATCAGCAGCAAATTAAGATGGGCGATGTCTTTTCCACCCCATTCACTCAAACTCAAGGTGCCCTACAAAGCTCCATCCTCTCTGCTCTGCTCTTCAACGTATATCTACAACCACTCTGATTGATTACCAACATCTATGCTGATGACATCCTCATCTATACCTCCTTCGACACCAATCAGCCCACATTCACAAAGTTACAGCTGTGCTTCTCTGAAATTTTACAATGGCTCACAAGTAACCACCTCTCCATCAACTATAAAAAACCAAAGCCCTCTTCATCACTAAAGACAGTACATTCACTCCCCCTGCAACCATAATCCTAAACAACACTCATATCAAAGTACAGCAAGAAATAAAATACCTTGGCATCACTCTTGATCACAACCTCTCCTTCAAACAACAAGTGAAGAAAATAGTGAACTCAATCTTCTATAAGATCTGCACTCTCCAACACCTCCGCCCAATCCTGGACTCCTCCCTCCCTCCCCCCGACTTCAGATCAGCACTACAAACAGTAATCCTTCCAATCCTTGACTACTGCAATTCCATTTACCAAGATCTCCCGCAATCAACCATTCTCCCATTACGTACAGCTCTCCATACCGCCACACTACCCTTCTGGCAGCCTCTAAACAAGAGCACATTACCCCCATTCTCAAGCAACTACACTGGCTTCCCCTCAACAGTCACATCAAATACAAAACATTGATGACAACCGACAAAGCACTACCTGGCCTCTCCTCCCACCTCTGATACTTAATCATAAACACTATAATACAATTAAACTGAACTTAAAAAAACATAAATAATTAATATTAATAATAACCATCATTAAAAACATATAAAACCAATAAGACCATAAAACTTATACAATAAATTGAATATCCATATTGAAATCTGAAGGTGTGTGATACCACATGTATATGAAAAATCACATATATAGAAAATCATATGAATAAAAACATGCTATGTGTAACCACCGTCATTATGTGTTGATAAATGGGAGCAGGAGATGAGTGAGTAGATCAACTCATAGTAAAATCTATAGTGCATCATTTCTAACCACAGTCCTTAAAAACATAACTGTATGAGATACCTAAAACTATAAATATTTTTGTAAGACCATGTAGAATAGAGGATAATAAAAGTAATCATAAAAACAAAAATAAAACAATAAAAACTATATAATGTGGATCCAGTCAGGAGCAGTCCTATTCGCTTCATGTATTGTGACACGGAAGATCTGCCCTGTGCCTTAAAAACACAGAAATCTGCTGTGTATAGCTCAGATTCTGACAGGCAGGTAGATCAGAAGCTTCCTAGTTACTATAGGCAACCAAAACAAACTGAGACACGAGGTCTGCAGACACGCCTAGTTAGCAAACACTCCCCAGTTGATCAGGAAAACAGTTTTCACATGGGCAAGAAAACGCCCCTAAAGCTGTATAAAAAAATGTCCAAAGCAGACAGAGTTAGACGGAGAGCAAGACCGAGACGGAGACAGAGACCAGGAAGCTGCAGGAGCTTGGCAAGTTGGAGGAAACTTGCAGGTCTCAGACGGGGGCTCAGAATACTCTTATACTGACTCTGAACTGCCTGAACCTTGGAGCAGAAAGCCACGGAGGAATTATCAAAAGGAAACAAAGTTACCTTCACCAAGAGAGGTTAGTTACAGGAAACACTCACCTCTGAAGCAGTGTGATTTTCCCAGGCACCGAGCTCAGTGGAAGGAACGTGAGGCAGTTGGTAACAAGCCATATATATTTGAGAAGCAGAGCTGCTTAAAATACTTACAACCCTGTGAGAGGGAAAGTAATCCTGTTGAGGATATCTGTATGCTTGATGAGGATGAATGTATGCTCCTAAAACCCTGCAGGAGACTTCCAAAAGAAAAGTCTTCCATTACCAGAACAGGACAGTGCTATGAGCTGCCGTCAAGTACAAGAGGCAGGAGGTTTAAAAGTTACAAGGAAAGGGAGTGTGTGTTCTACTTGCTTTACCTCGTTGGATTGGATTGCTGCTCCCACCCGGTGTACGCTGAGTCACGTGAGCGCCGAGGGCTTTAAAATCTGCGCCCCCACCGCGGCACTTGGAGTGTGTGTTCTACTTGCTTTACCTCGTTGGATTGGACTGCTGCTCCCACCCGGTGTACGCTGAGTCACGTGAGCGCCGAGGGCTTTAAAATCTGCGCCCCCACCGCGGCACTTGGAGTGTGTGTTCTACTTGCTTTACCTCGTTGGATTGGACTGCTGCTCCCACCCGGTGTACGCTGAGTCACGTGAGTGCCGAGGGCTTTAAAATCTGCGCCCCCACCGCGGGACGCGCACCGCGGGCACGTGCCCGAGGGTACGTGCTCCGAAGGGGCGTGTCCAAAGGGGCAAGTCTTGCCCCTTTGGAGCCCCTTCGGAGCACTTTGGAGCATTTCTGGAGCTTATAGGAGTGCTTTTCACTTTAATATTGTTTGTTTTCTTTCTATGGGGAAACGAAAGAAGAAAATCATTTCCGCAATGGCCTCTAGTAAAGCGGTTAAGGTAGTAGGACCCATGGACAGTCATGTTAAGTCCTTGGTGTCCTCCCTTGCCGCCCAATCACTTTCGGAATCTTTCACTTCCGTTAGCTCCAGCTCCGGTGAGTTGTCTCCTGATCCGCGCCGGGTTTTGACTCCACCCAGCTCAGGGCCAGTACCACTGGGTGCTGGTTCTCCTCACGGAGTTGAGGAGGATTGTACATCCGAAAATGTTCGGCTACCTGACTCCTTCTTGAAGGTAACTGATGTCCCTTTTCTTTTGCCTTTACCTTTTGATTTTTCTGCTACTTCTGATGCTCCCACGCCTCCGAAAGAAATTTCTTTGCAAGACATTTGGCAAGTTGTCTCTCGGACTGAGATTTCTTTAAATTCTTCCTTATTAAAACTTTCTAAGTTTACTCATGAGACAGTAACTGTTTTAAATGATTGTCAAACTAGATTGGATAAGTTGGAGCGATCCAAAACTAAAATGGAAGGCTTAATTTCTTCTGTCCAGGGAGTTTTGGCGTCTTCTGTCCAAGACTCTCTGTTATTGCATCGACGAGATGAAATGTTTGAAAATGCTTTGCGTGTTAAAAACCTCCGCTTGCTTAATTTTCCCCGAACGCATTATTTATCTCCTTCAATTTTGTTTTTTAAATACTTAAAAGAAGTTTTGAAAATACCTGACTCAGAATCAATGATTTTGTCTAAAGTTTACTATTTGCCTTCAGGGGTTAGGGAACCCCTTATTTTGGATTCTGAGTCTGGTATTCCGGTTCAGCAAGGAGTAGACCAATTGAGCGCTCCTAGTTTAGACTTGTCCCAATTTTTGGAGACCTCCATAGAAGAGATTCCCACTCGTGCGACCTTATTGGTAACGTTTGCGTTAGAGAAAGACAGAGATTTAGTTTTCCGCACTTATTCCCTGTAAATGCATTATAGTTCATCAAGGCAAATCCTATATTTTTCTAGATTCTCTTCAACTAGAGACCTTTTTGAAGGGGGTGGCGCTTGAATAAATAGATATACTTTTTGGGTCCCTTTGCTAAGTTAAAAGGAGTCGATTATATTTTCCAATCAATGTTGGGATATTTCTTTACATAAATATTTAAGGACGTCACACTCCATATTGTGGGCTGAGAGTTGTTATTTTGTTATGTAATATTGTTTGTATTGTGTTAATTTCTTGTATTACCTTTTTGAATACCTTAATAAAGAGGTTTTGAAAATTAAAAAAAAAAAAAAAAAAAAGTTACAAGGAAAAAGCTTGTTTAGACAGAGCTGTTTCTCCGTCCTGCTTTTACAAGCTGTGTGATAAGTATCTGCCTTATTGTGAAGAGGGCTGTCCTGAGAGCTCAGAGAGAGAGACTGAATTGAGGAAGTTTCAGACTTTCTGTCCTAGAGAAAATACTGTGTTTGATGAACCGATGATTACAGAACCAAGTAGTTTAACTCAATGTGTTGAAGAAATGGATTGCTCTTTATTGATGGCTGATATCAGTTCTTCTCTGCGTTAGCTAAAGACAAGAGTGCCTTGTAGAGAGCTGGAAAGCATAGAAGAGACTGCCAGCATATCAGCTGATTCTGTTTAATGTAATTCATGATTTTTGGTTAAAGCAAGAAGCTGTATTTTGTTTTCTTCTTCAGTTTGCCAGAGGCATGGCTGTATTTTAAGTTCTTGTGTGTTTTGTGCTACTTTTGAAAATCCAACCCCGGGAGGGGAATAAAATCCTTGTTGAAAACCTGACTACTCGGACTCGCAACTACTACTTTTCATAAAGATAGGTCAGGCCCAGCAGTGTGACTGGCTGCCTACGCCACAGTTCAGCCACTGCTGGTGACAGTATGTATTAAAAACTTGCGACTTTTAATACATACATGAAGCGAATAGGACTGCTCCTGACTGGATCCACATTATATAGTTTTTATTGTTTTATTTTAGTTTTTATGATTACTTTTATTATCCTCTATTCTACATGGTCTTACAAAAATATTTATAGTTTTAGGTATCTCATACAGTTATGTTTTTAAGGACTGTGGTTAGAAATGATGCACTATAGATTTTACTATGAGTTGATCTACTCACTCATCTCCTGCTCCCATTTATCAACACATAATGACGATAGTTACACATAGCATGTTTTTATTCATATGATTTTCTATATATGTGATTTTTCATATACATGTGGTATCACACACCTTCAGATTTCAATATGGATATTCAATTTATTGTATAAGTTTTATGGTCTTATTGGTTTTATATGTTTTTAATGATGGTTATTATTAATATTAATTATTTATGTTTTTTAAGTTCAGTTTAATTGTATTATAGTGTTTATGATTATGTATTTGCAGCAAACCTGTATCCACTGATGAAGTGAGAATACGAAACACGGCCTGTGTCGGGCTCTCAGGTTCTAGAGTAACCAATAAAGTATCCTTGTTTAATCACCACGTATTACACACTGGGTGTCTTTCGCACAACGTGGTGAAGTGCTCTCTTGTTGGACTCTCTCCTCCCACCTCTTCAGCCTTCTCCATCCTTTCCAACCAAACAGAACCAGCTGCCAATCTATCAGCAACACCCTGATTGTCCCCCATTCAAAAACTAAGAGCACTCAGCAGGCTTGTGCAAGAGCATTTAAACTGTATGCACTTACCCTATGGAACTCTCTCCCCTCCACCATCAGGTGCATCAAAGACCTTTCCTCATTCAGGAAGCATCTGAAGACTCATCTGTTCATCGAACATTATGGTCCTGTCACTTAACCCCCCTCACCCCAACAAATACAAATCAGTGTATATAGTTAAGTTATTTGTACATAGTTAATATACACACCCCATATTTTATTGTAAATTTGAGTTGTTTGTAAACCGCTTTGACCTCGTGAAAAGTGGTATAAAAAGCACAGCTAAAAAAATAAATAGCACTGATATGGTACATCCCGTTAATCGGGGCTGGACTGGAGGTATGACAAGGAAGGAGAAATTAGGTCTTACCTGATAATTGGCTTTCCATGAATACCTCCAGTCCAGTCCCAAACTCTCTCTGTCTGTTACGGTGCAATGAGCGGTGGCGATCCCAGACCTGAAGAGATTTGTTGGCTATTGGTTCTGGGGTGGATAGTAGAGCCATCAGCAGTAAAGGGCTCCTTAGGGAGTCAGAACTTATTGACTGGTACTTGGTACAGCTGGTTTTTGGTATTGAAAAGTCTCGTATATTCGGGGGAATTATGGGGGAGGTGTTCGGGCGTAGAGTTACAAAGTTTTTTTGCTGAAGTCGCTGGGGTCGATGTCACAGGTTTGAGGATAAGGTATTTTTACTTTCTCAGAGGTTCTGGGTTATGCCTGTTTGAGGAAGTAGGGTTTACGTGGTGTTAGGTAATTGGGGCTAGTATATGGTTTTGTTCTTACTTGATAGCTCCGGTGAGTCTGCTTTGTGAATAGAATACTGAGGCTGGTGGGAGGTGCCAGCTGCCTATGGTGTCATCAGTTTTGACACGCTCAGTCTCCAAGCTGCTGGTGAAGGGTAAAAACCCGCTAGTCGGGATGGGACTAAAGGTATTCAAGGAAAGCCAGTTATCAGGTAAGACCTAATTTCTCCTTCTATTTCTCTTTCCAAAAGGATGAGATCTGCATGCATCTGACCAACTATGCTATCAACAAACACAATGAAAACTTCATCAGAGATGACACAACAGGCAGCAAAAGGTATCATGCTCAGTAAAATCATAGTTTATTAGCAAATTTTCACCTGAGTGCTCATCAGATTTTGTTAATATTTACCATTATGCTTTCTACAAAATATACTAATACTAGTGTGGATTTGCTGAAAGTGAGCAAAGATGCCTGTGGGTTAAGATGTGTATGGTAAAAGTGTGGATGTGGGGGGCTGGGTCTTTTTGTATGTGTCTGGTTGGCTGTATGTATGTGTGTCTGGGATGGGAGTTAGGCGATTGGGGTGCGTATATTTGCAGCTGAAGTGTGTGGGTAGCCACTTCTTATTTTTAACACCCTTATATATTTTATAATTTCCTTAAACTAGCCTAACCCCGTTTGCTCTGCTTGCCTGTCTTGAAGATTGTAAGCTCTTGTTGAGCAAGGACTGTCAACTATGTGTTTATGTACAGTGCTGCATATGCCTTATATCACTGATATATCACTATGAGATTGCAGACCTGCTATTAGTAATCTGTGAATTTTCATCAAAGTCATCTGTAATATCTGAAGATTGGAGGATCGCCAATGTAACGCCAATTTTTAAAAAGGGTTCCAGGGGTGATCCGGGAAACTACAGACCGGTGAGCCTCACGTCAGTACCGGGAAAAATGGTAGAAACCATCATAAAGAATAAAATTACTCAGCATGTAGATAGTCATGGCCTAATGGGAGACAGCCAACATGGTTTTAGACAAGGAAGATCTTGTCTTACTAATCTATTATGTTTTTTTGAAAGTGTGAATAAACAGGTGGACAAAGGTGAGTCGGTTGATATAGTGTATTTGGACTTTCAGAAAGCCTTTGACAAGGTCCCTCATCAGAGACTTTTGGCAAAACTAAAGAGTCATGGGATAGGAGGCAGTGTACTACTGTGGATCAAGAACTGGTTAAAAGATAGAAAGCAGAGGGTTGGGCTAAATGGCCAATTTTCCCAATGGAGAAAAGTGAATAGTGGTGTACCCCATGGATCTGTGATGGGTCCGCTGCTTTTTGACATATTCATAAATGACCTGGAAAGTGGAATAACGAGTGAGGTTATCAAATTTGCAGATGACACACAACTATTTAAAGTTGTTAAAACCCAAGAGGATTGTGGAAAATTGCAAGAGGATCTTGATAAATTGGAAGACTGGGCATCAAAATGGCAGATGAAATTTAATGTGGACAAGTGCAAAGTTATGCACCTAGGGAAGAATAACCCAAACTATGGTTACACGATGCAAGGTTCCACATTAGGAACCACCACCCAGGAAAAAGATTTAGGCGTCATTGTGGATAGCATGTTAAAACCCTCGGCCCAGTGTGCAGCGGCAGCCAAGAGAGCAAATAGAATGCTAGGTATCATAAGGAAAGGAATGGAAAATAAAACAAAAGATATTATAATGCCTCTATATCATTCCATGGTGAGACCGCACCTTGAATATTGTGGTCAATTCTGGTCACCGTATCTTAAAAAGGATATAGCGTTATTAGAAAAGGTTCAGAGAAGAGCCACCAAAATGGTAAAGGGGATGGAAGGATACTCCTATGAAGAAAGGCTAAAAAGGTTAGGGCTCTTTAACCTGGAAAAGAGACGGCTGAGGGGAGATATGATAGAAGTCTATAAATTAATGAACGGAGTGGAACGGGTAAACGTAGATCGATTGTTTTCATTATCAGAATATAGAAAGACTAGGGGACATGCAATGAAGCTACAGGGTAAATTATTTAAAACTAATAAAAGAAAATATTTCTTCACTCAACGTGTAATCAAACTCTGGAATTTGTTACCGGAGGATGTAGTAAAGGCTGTTAGTGTAGCTGGGTTTAAAAAAGGTTTGGACAAGTTCCTGGAGGAAAGGTCCATAAACCATTATTAAGAAGGGACCCAGGATATCAATGCTTGACCCAGTACAAGCATTGTGGAACCTGTGCCTTTTGGGGAAACTGCTAGGTACGTATGTCCTAGATTGGCCACTGTTGGAAACAGGATACTGGGCTTGATGGACCTTGGTCTGACCCAGTATGGCGTATCTTATGTTCTTATGTTCTATACAAATGATTAATAGTAGTAGTATAATAGTAAGTGTGTGAGTGGCTCAGGGTGTATATGGGAGGTATAGATGAGGGTAAATGGATATATGAGGAATGGCAGTTGGTGGGGTGTGTTTGGTGTTTTTTCCCCTCTCCCAGTGTTCTGTTTTCCACTTTGTCTCTCGCTTGCACTTACTCCCTATTCCTCTTCTCCCTCGCTCTTGCACTCTGCCCTGCTCCCTTCCTTTGCCTTTTCGTTTCTCTCTCCCCTCTTCCTATCTCACTCTCAAACTTCCCATCATCTTTTTCATGGCCTCCATCAATGCTACAGGAAGCCTCCTTATCTCCAGGAACAAGCAGGAATGCAGTCTTCATATATGGGTGATGTCCCCCAACGGAGCCTGTGTGGGAATCACGCAGATCGACCTCTTTGCCACTCTGCTCATTGCACAGGTCCTCAATTCTGCTCCAAGGTGCTGCCTCCATAACGTCAAGTCTAGGATGCATTCCTCCTTCACTGGGGAATGAGTCTTTTTTATATGCTTACCTGCCCATTCTGCTAATAACCAAGACACTGTTCAAATTGCAGACTAATAGAGGCACCATGATCCTGGTAGCCCCTTTCTGGCCCTGCCAGCCATAATTTCCCCTGCTTCTTTGTCTAGCTCAATATCAGCCTCTTTGTCTGGGATGCGCACCAGAACTGATCTCGCAGGATCAGGGGGTGTTGCTCCACCCAATATCTGGGCGCACTGCCTGATGGCTTGGCTGCTGAGAGGGTAGTACTTTCATAGCTCAATTTATTGGATGCCATAACGGACATCCTGCTCGCATCCCAGCAAGACTCTGCACAATGCACGTATGCCTTTAAATGGCACTGGTTCTCAGTGTGGTATGCACAGCACACCCTCAACCCCTTCAATTGTCTGGTGGAGAGTCTTCTACTGTATCTACTCCACCATTTCTTCTACGTGTCTCAAAACTACTTTCATTTGTGTTCATTTCAGCTTCTTATCGGAAGATTGATGGAAAACCCATTTCCACACATTCATTGGTAACCCACTTCATGTGCAGTCTTCTATTAACTAAGCCACCGATTCAGCCCCCACCTGTTGCCTGGGACCTGAATGTGGTTTTTGCTCGATTGCTTAAACCTCCATTTGAGCCTTTAGCTACTACCTTCCTTCTTACCTTACCTTCTTATTTGGAAGATCTCCTTTCTAGTTACGCTCACCTTGGCTCGCCGAATCAGCGAACTACAAGCTTTGGTTGCGAATGCCCCCTATATACATTTTCATCATAACAGGGTGGTCCTGCAAATGCATCCGCATTTCCTTCCAAATATTGTATTGCCCTTCCATTTTGACCAGTAGGCGGTGATCCTTTCGACTTTTTTTCCAAAGCCGCGTGCATCTCAGGCTGAGGCGGCGCTTCATACCCTAGATTGCAAACAAGCATTGGCATATTACCTTGACAGAACCAATGCACACCGGAAGTCCTCACAAGTATTCATTTCTTTTGACCCTAGTCACCTTGGTCTTCCTGTGACTAAACACACTCTTTTTCTTTGGATAGCAGACTGCACATCCTTTGCATATGCTCAGGTGGATCTGACCTTAGCGGAGCATGTAGCCACCTACAATGTCCACGCCATGGCCATATCTGTGCCCACTTACGCTCTGTTTCCATAACTGAGATCTGCCATGCTGCCACATGGTCCTCCATTCATACCTTTGCAGCCCACTACTGTCTGGTTAAGGACGCATGTAAGGATACTGACTTTGGCCAAACCGTACTATGGCACTTCTTTGGCCCTCTGTCCATTCAGGCTACTGCCACTATCGTCGATGGGGGTGTGCTGGGGATGCTGAGTCCCCTAGATCCCTGTGACTCTCCATATAGTGGGTCATGCTCCTTGCCGGTTTTCTGGTAGCCTGGAGCTAGAGAGTCCCATATGTGAAGACTGCATTCCTGCTTGTTCCTGGAGATAGCATAGTTACTCACCTGTAACAAGTGATCTCCAGGAATGGCAGGAATCTGTCTTCATAGCCCGCCCTCCTCCCCAAGGAGTTGTAGATTTTTACTTTTTCTCAGCTGTATACCTCACTGAGGAGATTCACTGGAAAGATGGGAGGGCATGCGCGCATGCGCAGAGGGATGCTCCCAAACGCTTCCTTTTGGATGCTGGAGAGTGTTCCCACATGGGCTTCTTCGGGGGACATCACTCATATGTGAAGACTTATTCCTGCTGTTCCCAGAGATCACCTGTTACAAGTGAGTAACTACGCTTTCTTATGCCAACAGGGATTGGGTCCCCACTGGCACACTACTCATTCTTTTCCTGCTGCCATAGGACACCATGGAACACTATGAGATGGGAGAGTTAGAGGTGCAAAGTGCACATATGCACCCTGCTAGTAGACAGACAGACAAAAGACTTTTGCTATTCTATATATAGATAAGTGGCAACCCTGAAAATCTGCAGAGGGAACCATGTTTTGGTCACGACTGCTGTTCTCTAATCTTGTCCAGGCCTGTGGGAGAGGATCTCTGAGCTATTGTGACTCTTTCCTCTTGCCCCAGAGAAGGGGATCCCTTGGTTGCTTCAACTAATGTCTTTTCCTCTAGCCCTGGGAGAAATTATCTCTAGAGTGCCACAAATACTCTCTTCCTTCCTAGTCTTTAGGCTGGGAATGGGGAAAGAAGGAATCTGAGCATCACAAATTTGGACGCATTTGAATTTTTCTAGAAGACTTTGGCCTGATACAAAAGTGCTGTCATTAGTGTACAGGAGTGCAGGACCTCATCTCTAAAAGTTTGTAATTCAGACAGCCCTGTTTATTTTTGAGGATAAACAGGATTAATCAGCCACACAGATGGAATGATGTCACTCAGTGGCATCATAAATCTATGATACTAACACATATCCTACAGAGCTATAAGAAACACAGAAACATAGAAACATGAGGGCAGAAAAAGACCATATAGCCTATCTACTCTGTCCTTACATATCAACCACTACAAGAGTCCCCTTTTCTCCTTTAGAGAGCCTCTGTGTTTGTCCCATGCTTTTTTGAATTTAGATACTGTCCTCATCTCTAACACCTCCACTGGGAGACTATTCCACGCATCTACCACTCTTTCTGTAAAGAAATATTTCCACATATTACTCCTGAGTCTGTCCCCTTTCATCCTCATCCTATGTCCCCTCATAGCAGAGCTTGCTTTCAATCGAAAGAGGCTCTCCTCCTGTGCATTTATGCCATGGAGGTATTTAAATGTCTCAGTCATATCACCTCTGTCCCGCCTTTCCTCTAAAGTATACATATTATATGCTTTATAACGAAGACCATTAACCATTTTAGTAGCCACTCTCTGAACTGACTCCAACCTGTTTATATCCTTTTGAAGGTGCGATCTTCAGAATTGCACACAATACTCCAAATGAGATTGCATCAGAGACTTATACAGAGGCACTATCACCTCCTTTCTTCTGATGGCCATTCCTCTCCCTATGCACCCAAGCATCCTTCTAGCTTTTGCTGTCATCTTTTCCACTTGTTAGCTATTTTGAGATCATCAGGCACAGTCATGCCTAGGTCCCGTTCTTCTTTCGTGGACAGAAGTACGTTACCCCCTATACTGTACCACTCCCTTGGATTGTTGCAGCCCAAATTATGACCCTACATTTTTTAGCATTAAATCTCAGCTGTCAAATTCTAGACCATTCTTCAAGCTTAGCTAGATTCCTCCTCATGCTATTTACACCTTCCTGGATGCAGATTTTGGTATCATCCGCAAAGAGGCAAACCTTACCCGACAGCCCTTCTGCAATATCACTAACAAAGATGTTAAAAAGAATCAGAGCAAGGACAGATCCCTACGGCACTCAACTGGTAACCTCCTTCTTCTCAGAGTGAACTCCATTTACCTGTATCCTTCATCACCTCCCATTCAACCAATTTCTAACCCAGTCAGTAACTAGGGTCCATCCCAAGGGTGCTTAGATTGTTTATAAGTCACTTGTGTGGAGCAGTGTCAAATGCTTTACTGAAATCTAAATATACCACATTTAGAGCTCTCCCTTGGTCCAACTCCCTGGTCACCCAGTCAAAGAAATCAATCAGATTTTTCTGACAAGACTTGCCCCTGATGAATCCATGCTGCCTCGGATCCTGAAATCCTTTGGATTCCAGAAACCTCACTATTTTTTCTTTCAGCAGCATTTCTAATAATTTACTCACCACCGAGGTTAAACTAACCGGCCTGTATTTTTCAACCACATCTTTACTTCCACTTTTGTGTAAAGGGACCACACGTGCCTCTCTCCAGTCCTTTGGCACCACTCCCGACTCCAAAGAGGCATTGAAAAGGTCAGTCAGTGGAGCTGCTAGAACGTCCCCAAGTTCCTTCAGTATTCTTGGATGTATCCCATCTGGTCCCATCACTTTGCCATCTTTGTTTAGCTAGTTCCTCATGAACACAATCTTCTGTAAATCATTTGAGATGCCCCTCGCTTTTGTTCCTGTTTGTGGGTGTTGTCTGAGGTCCTGCTCCCAGCCCTTCATCTGTGAACACAGAACAGAAATGTTGGTTTAGCAATTACGCTTTATCCTCATCAGCTTCTACATATTCCTCCCCTTCACCCTTGAGTCTGACAATACCATGTTTGCCCTTCCTCCTCTCACTAACATATCTGAAAAATGTCTTATCCTCCCATTTTATTGCATTGGCTATTTCTTCTTCTTTTTGTACCTTTTCTTTCCCGACTACTTTGCCAGCCTCTCTAGGTTTTTCCAAATATAGATGCCCGTCTTCCTCTCTCTGTGATCTCTTGTATGTCATGAAGGCCTCCCTCTTTTTCTTCACCTTTTCAACTACCTCTTTTGAGAACCATAGCAGCCTCATTTTCCTTTTATTTACCAGTCTAACAAAAAGGTTGGTTGCCCTTAAAATATCCCCTTTCAGTTTTGCCCACAGTTTCTCAAGTTAAAGATAATAGCTCAGCAGTGAAGTAGCTCTCCATAACACCAGAAAACTCTTCTCATTACCAAAGAAATCAACAGAATGCTTATACGAGATCTTACCACTTCCAATATTTTCAGCATTTTTACCCATGCCAAGATTGCTGCCTCAGCATACTACACACCAAACATATACAGTAATCAGCATCAGCATCCCCAAAAACATATGCAACAGATAGCTCCTTTGTCTTCCACAGGGAAGTTAAACCCCAGTTTTTGACTACACTCCTGTTGAGATAAGAGTACTTCAGTTTAGGGAAGCTATGGAAAAAATCACAATGGGTCAATGGGTTCTTTCTGTTGTCAGGAACAACACAAAAAACAGGTATATCAAGACGATGGTGGACAAAGCAGCTTTATTGAAAACCCTAACGCATTTCGGCAAGTGCCTTCCTTAGGGGGATTTGCCTCAAATAATAAAGTAAAAGAAAATAAAAGTAATAAATAAATAATACAAGCAAGCACTAAAACCAACTATAAAAGTAATAAATAGACACCATACAGACATCAAAAGACAGATACAGGGATGAGTAAATATGAGTAAAAAACATATACAAGTAATTAAAATATTAAAACAAAATAGGCTTAATAAACCATAAAAAAATGTAAGCATAAATTTTGTAGCACTGAGGAATGCAAAGAGAAAGAATGCACCTAGGGAAGAACAACCCAAACTATGGTTACATGATGCAAAGTTCCACATTAGGAACCACCACCCAGGAAAAGGATTTAGGCGTCATTGTGGATAACATTTTAAAACCTTCCAGCCAGTGTGCAGCGGCGGCCAAGAGAGCAAATAGAATGCTAGGTTTCATAAGGAAAGGAATGGAAAATAAAACAAAGGATATTATAATGCCTCTGTATCGTTCCATGGTGCAACCGCATCTTGAATATTGTGTGCATTTCTGGTCACCGTATCTTAAAAAGGATATAGCGTTATTAGAAAAGGTTCAGAGAAGAGCCGCCAAAATGGTAAAGGGGATGGAAGGATACCCCTGTGAAGAAAGGCTGAAAAGGTTAGGGCTCTTTAACCTGGAAAGGAGATGGCTGAGGGGAGATATGATAGAAGTCTATAAATTAATGAATGGAGTGGAACGGGTAAACGTAGATCGATTGTTTACGTTATCAGAATATAGAAAGACTAGGGGACATGCAATGAAGCTACAGGATAAACTATTTAAGACTAATAAAAGAAAATATTTTTTCACTCAATGTGTAATCAAACTCTGGAATTTGTTACCGGAGGATGTAGTAAAGGCTGTTAGTGTAGCTGGGTTTAAAAAAGGTTTGGACAAGTTCCTGGAGGAAAGGTCCATAAACCAATATTAATAAGGGACCCAGGATATCAATGCTTGTCCCAATACAAGCATTGTGGAACCTGTGTCTTTTTTTTTTTTGTAATTTAAAGTTTTATTATTTTCAAACATTTACACTCCAAAAAATGCAACTGTTACATGCTAATGTTTCACTTTTAACATATAGTTACCCATCCCCCACTCACCTTCTCCCCTTCACATCTGAAACACCAACCCAAACACCTACAACCACACCAACCTCCACATCAACCTTTATTCCCCCCTACTCCCCCCATAGCTACTTCTCAGCTCTATTCATTATTGACGCCTTTGATCACTCATATCCATTTACCCCCTTGATCTGCTTCACCCGTATTCCCCGCAACCTCTCTCCCTCCCCCTTCTCCCTCCCTCCCATTCTGCCACCTCATCCTCCTGCCCCCTCCCCCATACCCCATGAACCCCTTTTCTACCCCTTCTCATACTCCTTGATTCGTACCCTCCTTCCCTTCTACTTCCCCCCATACTTGCTCCACTCCCTGCCCTCTCCAACTTTCATACCACTTCCACACTAGTTTATGTTTACGAGCCTTGTGTCGTCGGTGCTCTTCAATCGCACACAAACCTCACAGATGCTCCAACTTACTCACCACCGCCTTCAACAGCGGTACTTCCACATTCTTCCACCATCTTAGGAGACTCAAGCGAGCTGCCAGAATACTGTACCCTATAAACAATCCCCAATCTCCTTCCCCCTCCCTTCAGCATTACCATTGCAGGCATTAATTCAATTAGTACTCCCGTAATTTCCTCGCACAGCTTTCCTACCTTTCCCCAATAGTCCTGGACTTTTGGGCCCTGCCGCATCATATGCAGAAGATCCCCTCTCGCTCCACATTTCTTCCAACACTCACTCGGACTACCCGGAAATATTGTCTGGATCCTCACTGGCATCCAATACATCCTGTACCTCAACTTCAAACTATTTTCTAACATTGGAGTACCCCTGGCCCAATTGATATGTTTGCCCATATATGGCCACCCAGCGCCCTTCATCCCAGTCTCCCGGGATTTCCTCTTCCCACCGTGGCCTCCATCCCCCCTTCCCCCTCCCCCTTTGTAGGAGCAGTTTATAAATCCTTGAAATCATCCCTTTTTGTGTCCACTGCTTCCCCAGCATCTCTTCAAATAGCGTAGATTCACTCTCCATGTCCGCTTTCACCTCCCTATTTTTCAGGAAATACCACCTCTGTATATATGCAGACTGATCTATTTTCGCTAACTTATATTCTTGCTGCAACTCCTCAAATGGTTTAATCCCCCCCCCCCTTTCTCTCCCATCGACTGCGGAATCCCTTCCCCCTCCCACACCTTATTCATAACCCTCATCAGGAGTGGCATAATCTGCTCTATCATTTTCTTATAAAACTGCGCTGTATACCCATCCAATCCCGTGGCCTTCCCCAACTTCAAAGACTGGATAGCTACCTTCACCTCTCCTTCCGTTATCGCTTCCCCTATTTTTTCCCTGTCCGCCTGATCAACCTTACCCAACCCACACTCCTGCAAATACTTCTGCATCGCCTCCGGTTCCTGTTGCAGCTCACTTTGATATAACTGCTTATAATAATCCCGAAACACCTGACTAATCTCCTTCATACCATGTACCATCATCCCTTTAGAATCCCGAATCCCCTCGATATATGCTGCTTGCCGTTGAGCCCTCATCCTACTGGCCAATAGCTTCCCTGCTTTATTCCCTCCTTCAAAATATTTTTGCTTTAATACACTGAGCTGAAATGCAATTTCCTGTCCTCTCAGCTGGCCGAGCTCTGCTCTCACTTTTATCAGTTTAGCCATTACTCTATTATCCCTAGTCCTTTGATGTCTTGCCTCCAGTTGCTGTATCTGCCCTAACAGTTCCGCTTCCACCCTCTGCTTATCCTTCTTTCTTCTTGCTGTAATCTTTATTAACTTTCCCCTGATGGCTGCCTTTAAGCCATCCCATACTGTTTTCAGTTTAACCTCTCCTGTATCATTGAAGGCCAGGTATTCTTGAATATCCGCTCTGACTTCCCCCACAATAATCTCATCTTCTAATAATGAATCATTTAGTCTCCAAAATTTAAGCCCTTCCTCCTCTTCCCCTGTATTAAAAATCACATTTACAGGAGCATGATCTGTCCATGTAATTTCCCCTATTTCAACCTCCCTCACTCTTGACGCCCATTTACCACCTCCCCTAATCATGTCCAATCTGCTATATGTGCCATGCATCTGTGAATAAAATCTGTATTGCTGCTTCCCTGGGTGCCTAGCCCTCCACAAATCCAGTATCCCTAGTCTCTCCTGTATCTGTTTCATGCTCATTCTATCTTTCTTCCCTCCGCTCCCCTGCCCTCCACTGTTATCCAGCCTGGGATTACTAGTTAAATTGAAATCCCCCCTAGTATGAACTGAACATCTCCCAGCTCCTCCAATTCCTGTGTTATTTTACCATATACTTCCCCATGCACCTCATTCGGACCATACACGCTTATCACCCACACCTCTTCCGCTCGCATTCTCATTTTCACCCCTACCCATCTTCCATCTTTCCCTCTCCTCTCCTCTACTAAACAATGGCTATAGGCCTCCCCCATCAAAATCCCTACTTCCCCCCTTCAAGGATTTGTCCTCTGCCCCGCCAACATCACCTTAGGGTACGCTTTTGATTGCAGCAAGTACTCCTGTCCCACTCTTAGATGAGTCTCTTGTACACAAATGATGTCCGCATTTACCCGTTTGCCCTCCCACTCCAACATCCTTCTTTTCTGCCACGACCTCAATCCTTTTACATTGATAGTGGTTATTCCCAATTGCTTAAAACTTCCCCCACCTCCAAATCCTCTAGCCTCCCTCCCCCTCCCTCTCTCTCTCTACCAAGTCCTCGCCGTTTACCCCTCCTACTCTTCCCCTTCCTCATGTTCCCCCTCCTTCTCCCCCTCCCCCCTTTTTCCCCCCTCCTCCTCTATTCCCCCCTTCCCCCCAAGCCCTCCCTCCTTAACCAGGAGTAATTAGAGTAGTGCGTCTCCTGCTCCCCCCACCTGCCCTATCTCTTTCATCCTCTCCTCCCCTCCACCCCCCTTTGCACCAGTCCCTTAATTCCTTCAATACCTACCCTCCTTCCCCCTCCCGCCTCCCCCGACAGCCTTAATACCGCATACCTCTATTTTAAACATTTCCCCAATTTTTAGTAAGCAATTTGCAAACATTACCATCACTAAACATTCAACAACAACATTGGGTATACATTACACTTCACCCCCTCATTGACCCTTAAGAACATAAGATATGCCATACTGGGTTAGACCAAGTTCCATCAAGCCCAGTATCCTGTTTCCAACAGTGCCCAATCTAGGTCATACGTACCTAGCAGTTTCCCCAAAAGACACAGGTTCCACAATGCTTGTATTGGATCAAGCAGTGATATCCTGGGTCCCTTTTAATAATGGTTTATAGACCTTTCCTCCAGGAACTTGTCCAAACCTTTTTTTTTTAATTTTATATTTATGCAGTTTTTACAAATAAATCAAGAAAGCTAACAATGCACTCTCTTGAAAGAAAACAGGTTGGCAAAAGAAAAATAAAAATAAAAAGAAAGTATACAATTAATAGTAATACAAACAAAACATTGTCCAACCAATCTAGTCCACAAAAGGAGAGGCGATTCATAGAAATATAATATATATGTAATAAATACACCAAATAAGCAAAGAAACAAGCAGCACTCAAATTCAAACAATCCATATCAGAGCACCATTATGAAGGAGGAGTAGAGGATTGCACACACCTAGCACTAATAAAGGCAAGCAGTTGGGAGGGCTCAAAAAATACATACGAAACATCTTGATATTTAATCAAACACTTACAAGGATGTTTTAAAAAAAAGAGCCCCCCCCCAACTGTAAAACCCCAGACCGCAACAACAGAAACTCTCTACGACGTTTTTGTGTTTCTCTTGATAAATCAGGGTAAATACGGACCGCAAAACCTCGAAAGGGAATTTTCCTTTTACGGAAGAAAAGCTTCAATAACCACTCTCTGTCTGATAACAGAGCAAAAGTAACTAGGAGAGTAGAAGACTCCAGAGATTCCCGAGAGTCCTCCAACAAATTAGTAACGTTTAACATATCCCCTTGTAAC
Source organism: Ichthyophis bannanicus (assembly GCA_033557465.1). Lineage (NCBI taxonomy): Eukaryota > Metazoa > Chordata > Amphibia > Gymnophiona > Ichthyophiidae > Ichthyophis > Ichthyophis bannanicus. The sequence continues at coordinate 207,284,778 of CM066043.1, read as the reverse complement.
ACACACACACCCCCCCCCTGCGGGGCTACTCAAAGTAGCTCGCTTCGCTTTAGGTAGATAATACACTTTAACTAAGGGAGGCATTAACTCCGGGGAGACCCCCAAGACTTCCAAAAGGTATTCTTTAAACATCTCTTTAGCCCCAACAGAAGGGGATCTAGGAAAATTTACAATTCTTAGATTATTAACTCGAGACACATTTTCAAGCTGTTCTAATCTCATAAATACCGACAGAGTTCTTTTTATCAGCATAAGAACATAAGAAATGCCATACTGGGTCAGACCGAGGTCCATCAAGCCCAGTATCCTGTTTCCAACAGTGGCCAATCTAGGTCATACGTACCTAGCAGTTTCCCCAAAAGACACAGGTTCTGCAGTGCTTGTACTAGGCCAAGCATTGATATCCTGGGTCCCTTTTTAATAGTGGTTTATGGACCTTTCCTCCAGGAACTTGTCCAAACCTTTTTTAAACCCAGCTATACTAACAGCCCTTACTACATCCTCCGGTAACAGATTCCAGAGTTTGATTACACGTTGAGAGAAGAAATATTTTCTCCTATTTGTCTTAAATAGTTTACCCTGTAGCTTCATTACATGCCCCCTAGTCCTTCTATATTCTGATAGCGTAAACAATTTATCCACGTTTATCCGTTCCACTCCATTCATTAATTTATACACCTCTATCATATCTCCCCTCAGCCGCCTCTTTTCTAGGTTAAAGAGCCCTAACCTTTTTAGCCTCTCTTCATAGGAGTAGCCTTCCATCCCCTTCACCAATTTGGTGGCTCTTCTCTGTACTTTTTCTAATAACTCTATGTCCTTTTTAAGATACGGTGACCAGAATTGCACACAATATTCAAGGTGCGGTCGTACCATGGAGCGATACAGAGGCATTATAATATCCTTTGTTTTATTCTCCATCCCTTTCCTTATGATACCTAGCATTCTATTTGCTTTCTTGGCCGCCGCTGCACACTGGGCGGAGGGTTTTAACATGTTATCCACGATGACTCCTAAATCTTTTTCCTGGGTGGTGGTTTCTAATGTGGAGCCTTGCATCTTGTAACTATAGTGTGGGTTGTTCTTTCCTAGGTGCATAACTTTGCACTTGTCCACATTAAATTTCATCTGCCATTTGGATGCCCAGTCTTCCAATTTATCCAGATCCTCCTGCAGTTTTCCACAATCCTCTTGGGTTTTAACAACTTTAAACAGTTTTGTGTCATCTGCAAATTTGATTACCTCACTAGTTATTCCCTTTTCCAGGTCATTTATGAATATGTCAAAAAGTAGCGGACCCAGTACAGATCCCTGGGGTACTCCACTATTCACCTTTTTCCATTGGGAATATTGGCCATTTAGCCCTACCCTCTGCTTTCTATCTTTTAACCAGTTCCCGATCCACAATAGTACACTGCCTCCTATCCCATGACTTTTTAGCTTCGCCAAAAGTCTCTGATGGGGGACCTTGTCAAAAGCTTTCTGAAAGTCCAGATACACTATATCAACCGACTCACCTTTGTCTACCTGTTTATGCACACCTTCAAAAAACAGATCAGATTAGTAAGACAAGATCTTCCTTGTCTAAAGCCATGTTGGCTGTCTCCCATTAGGCCATGACTATCTACATGCTGTGTAATTTTGTTCTTTATGATGGCTTCTACCATTTTCCCTGGTACTGACGTCAGGCTCACCGGTCTGTAATTTCCCGGGTCACCCCTGGAACCCTTTTTAAAAATTGGTGTTACGTTGGCGACCCTCCAATCTTCAGGTATTACAGATGATTTTAATGAAAGTTCACAGATTACCAATAACAGGTCTGCAATCTCATATTTCAGTTCTTTCAACACTCTGGGATGTATACCATCCGGTCCAGGTGATTTGCTACTATTCAGTTTATCAAATAGTTGTAATATATCTTCCCGGTGTAGCGATATTTCTCTCAATTCCTCTGCAGTATCACCTTTAAATACCACTTCAGTCTTGGGTAACACCCCTACATCTTCCTCAGTAAAGACCGAAGCAAAGAATTCATTCAGTCTCTCTGCTATAGCCTTGTCTCCTCTTACTGCCCCTTTTACCCCTCTATCATCTAATGGTCCAATTGACTCTCTCACAGGCCTTTTGCTACGAATGTACTTGAAAAAGTCTTTATTTCGTGTTTTTGCTTCCGTAGCAAGTTTCTTCTCAAATTCCCGCTTTGCCTGCCTTATCAATGCTTTGCATTTAACTTGCCAGTGCTTGTGCTGTTTCCAGTTTTCATCATTTGGCTCTTTTTTCCATTTTCTGAAGGTTGCTCTTTTGGCAGCAACAGCCTCTCTGACCTCACCTTTAAACCATGCTGGCAGTTTTTTGGACTTTCTTCCACTTTTCTTAATGCGTGGAATACAGCTGGTCTGGGCTTCGAGGATAGTATTTTTAAATAACACCCAAGCTTGCTGTAAGTCTTTAACCTTTGGAACCGCTCCTTTTAGTTTTTTCCGAACTATATTCCTCATTCTATCATAGTCACCCTTTTGAAAGTTAAAAGGTAGTACTGTGGATTCCTTTATTATCTGTCCTCCACTGATTAAATCAAACATGATCATACTATGATCACTATTGCCAAGTGGTCCCAACACCCTTATTTCTTGCACCAGATCTGGCGTTCCACTAAGGACTAGGTCCAGTATGGCTTCCCCTCTGGTCGGTTCATGAACCAGCTGCTCCAAGAAGCAGTCATTTATTTCATCTAGAAACTTTATCTCTTTAGCTTGTCCTGCTGTGACACTGTCCCAGTCGATACCGGGGTAATTGAAATCACCCATTATTACTACTCTGTTGTGGCTTTTGTTAGCTTCCTTGATTTCTTTGAGCATTTCATCATCCATTTGTTCATTCTGGCCAGGTGGTCGATAGTATACTCCCACTGCCATCACCTTCCCCTTCATAAATGGAATTTCAATCCATAGAGATTCTACAGCATATTTTGTTCCCTGCAAAACTTTAATCCTTTCTGACTCAATGCCCTCTCTAACATAGAGCGCAACCCCTCCACCAATTTGTTCAGCTCTATCATTACGATATAGTTTGTATCCAGGTATCACAGTGTCCCACTGGTTATCCTCCTTCCACCATGTCTCTGAGAGTGCAATCATATCTAACCTCTCATTTAATGCTATATATTCTAATTCTCCCATCTTATTGTTTAGACTTCTAGCATTGGCATACAAGCATTTTAGAGACTGTATTTTATTAATATTTACAATTCTTAGATTATTAACTCGAGACACATTTTCAAGCTGTTCTAATCTCATAAATACCGACAGAGTTCTTTTTATCAGCATCAGAATGATCTTCCAAGCAAGAAAGTCTACTTCGTATCTCTTCTTCCCCCAGGGAAATATCCGAAACTATTTTCTCCAACACAGTCACAGCTTCCACAGTAGATTTAACCTTAGTGGTCAAAGAAGAAACATGCGGAAATAAAGCTTCTCCCAGCGAGGCGATAGCAGTCCAAATAGATTCCAGTGTAAAATTCGCTGGACGTTGAAGAGAAAACACAACATCCATATTCAAATCTGTATCCTCCACTGCCGAGTGTGTTTGTAGAGTGACCCGCGAAGCAGGAGAACCAGCCTGCGTTGTACACACTTCTCCCACAGGCGCCAAGGTAGATGAACTATCAGGGATCTTACACCTAGCTCCACTCTTCGGCTCCACCAACACATCTTTTTCTGGCCCACCCGAGGCACCAAGAACCTCCGACATAGCAGAGGAGGGGATCTCCAGAAAGCCGTCAGGCAATGCGTGGGTGCAGAAGACCTTAGACGCCGGGCTCAACAACGGGGAGAGAGATGACACCGAAGCAGTTGCCGAGCTATCACGCTCCGACAAAACCGCTAATTGGCAATCGTGGAGACGGTGGACGTCAGCGTCTGAACCCCGAGTAGCACGGAGAAGATAAGAATCTAAGGGCCCAGAAGAAACGGGCGTCGAGGCAGCAGAGGGCTGGGGGGGCAACGGCCCAGATTTGCCTTTTCGCTTCCGACCCATAAGAAAAACTGTGCTCACGCGGAACAGAGGGCTGCCGCCATCTTGAAATGCCTCTCTCAGAGGGTGATTTTAGTCCAAACCTTTTTTTAAACCCAGATATACTAACAGCTTTTACTACATCCTCTGGTAACAAATTCGAGAGTTTGATTACACATTGAGTGAAAAAATATTTTCTCTTATTATTCTTAAATAGGTTACCCTGTAGCTTCATTGCATGTCCCCTAGTCTTTCTATATTCTGATGATGTAAACAATCGATCTATGTTTACCCGTTCCACTCTATAAATTAATTTATAGCCTTCTATCATATCTCCCCTCAGCCGTCTCTTTTCCAGGTTGAAGAGCCCTAACCTTTTTAGCCTCTCTTCATAGGGGTATCCTTCCATCCCCTTTACCATTTTGGTGGCTCTTCTCTGAACCTTTTCTAATAACGCTATATCCTTTTTAAGATACGGCGACCAGAATTGCACACAATATTCAAGGTGCGGTCTCACCATGGAACAATATAGAGGCATTATAATATCCTTTGTTTTATTTTCCATTCCTTTCCTTATGATACCTAGCATTCTATTTGCTCTCTTGGCCGCCGCTGCACACTGGGCCGAGGGTTTTAACATGTTATCCACAATGACGCCTAAATCTTTTTTCCTGGGTGGTGGTTCCTAATGTGGAACCTTGCATCGTGTTACCATAGTTTGGGTTGTTCTTCCCTAGGTGCATAACTTTGCACTTGTCCTTAAACTCTCCAATTGTCCATCTCCTCCACTCCTCCATGGCCGTTTACTAGCTCTCTTCCATTGTATCCCATCATCTCTTAGCTCTTTCTTTGCTGTCCTTACTCCGACCCTTCCTCAGTTCTTGCCGTTCATTCCCACTTAGACGGTTGTCCACCTCTTGTCCTATGTGGTCCATTCTTGTTCCACTGTGATTTTTCTCAGTCCCCATCCCGGCTCCTTTGAGTGCCACTGATGCCTCTTCCACCTTTTGTACTCTCCATGTTTTCCCTTTTATGGTGAATGATAACCCAAAAGGGTACAGCCACCTATACCGAACTTTCCTGGTCCTGAAAGTCTGTGTCACAGGCTGCATAGCTCTCCGCCTTTGTAATGTTCCAGTGGACAAGTCCTCATATATCGAGAAAAGATATCCCTGCCAAGTTAATGGTCCCAAGACCCTGATTTTTGTTACCACCCATTCTTTCATTTTGTATCCCGTAAAGCAGATAATGATATCTATGGGTCTATTGACTCTCACCACTCCCAAAGCTATATGTGCTCTGTCCAAAGCAATCTCCTCAGGGCCCACATCTTCACCCCCCTTTCAGAGTATCTCCGAACAGATGGAGGCTGCTACCTTCGCGCTGTCTTGGAATTCCATATCTTCCGGCACTCCTCTGATCCGCAAATTGTTCCTACATGACCTATTTTCCAAGTCCTCCAATTTATATTGCATCTCCTTTTGTCTATTTTGTAACTCCTTGACCTCCCTCTGGTTTCTTCTTGCTGCTGCTCCAAACTTTGCAGCCTGTTTTCATGTTCCCCCGCTGTGTGTGTTAAGTCCAATATCTCATCTTTCAATGTCCCAATAAGTTCACCAAGCTCGGTTTTCACCGCTTGTACTTCTTTTTTTATTTTCATAAACCACTCCTTTAGCTTCGTTCGGGAGATATCCTTAATAGTGTCTTTTCCGTGCTCCCCAATGCCTTTATTCATCGACCCCTCTCCCGCTTCCATTTGTTGCGCTGTTTTACTTTTATTCTCCAAGGTGGTATGATCACCGGCGCCCCCCCCCCCTCGCTTTGATAGGCATATTCTCTCACGTCCATCGTTTTCCTCCGCGTAGTCATACTAGGCTGTGTCGGGACTCACCCTCCGTCTCCTCCTTCCGTCTCGGCCCTTCAATACTCTTTCGCCCCCTGATTAATTTTTCCCCCCTTTTCCTTCCCCATGCATCTTGGGTTCTTCACTTTTATCTTCCTTTATCTGTCTGGTTGTCCACGGTATTGCTGTTCACCTCCATTCCTCTTACTCCCCTTCCTCCTGTTTATCCATCACAGTTCTGCTACTGTCCCTTCAGCTGCGTGTCATCTTCATCTCCTTCACCTGCTTCTTATTCCCACTTCTTTATGCACTCCTGTCCATGTGCTTACTCAGCCGGCCATCTTTTCTGCCATGCGGCTGCCATGCTACCTTGCTCTTGCGGGACTCCACTGCCCGGCCGCACTGCTTCCAGCCGCACTCCCAGTCTCTTCGTTCACTGCTGCTGCTCAATCGGCTGTCACTTCTCTCCTCTCTTCGTCGCCGCTCGTTCCGCTGCTTCCTCCGCACTGTTTAGTTGCCTGAAGCCGGTTACAGCGTCGCCAAGCCCATGGCCCGCTCCATCTCCTCTTGCTGCTCTCCCCTCCGCCGTGGCTCACTGTGCGCTCATCACCCGCTGTAGCGCGCTGCCCGAAGCTCGGCCTCCACCTTGCCGCCACTCTCTGCTGTTTCCTTTTCGTTCGGCGAAGTTTTTGTTTCTCCAGGACCAAGCAGGAAGTCAGTCCTCACATATGGGTGTCATCGGCGCCGATGAAGCCCCAGCGGAGCATTTCCCCAGCTTTCCATGAAAGCCTTTGGGAATGTTGGCACGCATGCGCGGTTCCCTTCCCACCTAAAGGTGCCATCTTACCTCAGTCTCTTTTTTTCCGAGAAGCCCACCGGACGTGTGTCCTGTTCTCCCGGATAAAAGTGATTTTTTTCTTCAGCGATTTTTCGCTATTTTTCTCCGGTTCGACGCCGGTTCCCCTCCTGCCGGGTTCGGTACACTGGTATCGAGCCCGCTTATTTCTTTTTTGGTTTTTGCCCTTCGTGGCTGGCGTTCGCGCCCCTTTTTTCATTTTTCCCTGGAAGGCCGGTCTTTTGACCTCGCAGGAGCTCTTTTTTCTCCGATGGCTTCCAGTGGTTTCAAAAAGTGTGATCGGTGTAAGAAACTTATGTCTCTCACCGACACACACGACTGCTGCCTTCGGTGCCTCGGCCCTGACCACAACCCCAAGTCGTGTGTGCCATGTGGGAAGATGTCTTCCAAGGCACTTAAAAGTCGACAGCATCAGAAGGAGAGGTTTTTCTCTGACTCTGCCTTCAGCCGGGCCCGGACCTCGTCTGAGGCCTCGACATCTCGGGATTCCGATCCCGAGCGCCGTCGAAGCTCCTCGGACAGGGGGTCCCCCGACCGGGAACATAAGAGGAAGAAGCGGCTCGCGAGGGCGGCATCGGAGGAGGTCCCTGGTCCCTCGAGGGCCAGGTCTAAGACCCCCGACCGCCGTCCCGGGCCTGTCGACCAAGAGAAGCCTGCCAAAGTTCCTCACGTGGAGACGGAGTCTGCTGGACACATAAGCCCCGTAGTCCTCATGGACTCTCCTCCCAGAGAGCCGCCGCCGGGGCCCGAGTCGGTGGCTGCTGCGTCTCCCGAGCTGAGTCTCAGGATGACAGCCTTGGAGTGCAGATTGTCTGCCTTCATAGAGCAGCAGCGGGCACAGATGGCCAGCCTGTCTGGTGCATCTGCCCCGACCACTGGGACGTCGACTTCGAAGTCAACCCCGGAGACCGAGCCGATACTCGAGACCCTCGTGGCTCAAAGTCATCCTCGGTCAAGGTCTCCCTCGACCTCCCGTTCGGGACTGCGGGTGTCGACGCCGGTGCCCCCGGTGTCGGGGCGGGTGCCTTGGGGCCCCCCGGGGTCGGACCCTGACTCCTCCTCGGATGAGTCCGCCTGGGAGACGGAGGACGAGGAGTCTCCCGATACTTTTAAGACTCGGTGCGTCCCGTCGGACTCACCGCAGTCTGAGCCCCGGAGTAGATCCCCTCCGGAGGACACTAGGTTCTCGGAGTTCGTCCGGGATATGGCCGCTGCCTTGGCTATCCCTGCCGATCCCGAGGAAGAGCCTCGAGCCGAGAAGCTCGATGCTCTACAGTACGACTCTCCTCCGAAGGAGGCCTTTACTGTCCCGGTTCCTCCGATGCTGGAACGGCTCCTCTTCCGGATGTGGGAGGCACCGGCCTCGGCGCCGGTTTTGAGCAAGCGAGTCGATTCCATCTATCGACTCTGCAAAAGCTCTGTTTTCCAGAAAGCACAGCTACCACACCATTCCATGGTTGTGGAATCGGCCATGCATCGTCTGAAGAGCCAGAAGATGCACTCTGCGGTGCCCCTGGCAGGTAGTCCCGCAACCTCGATGGCGTCGGTAGAAAGTGCTTCCAGGGGTCTATTCTTGCTTGCCGTGTCCAGTCTTACCAGCTGTACATGGGCATGTACTTGCGAGACCTGGCCAAGGAATTGGCCGGATTCTCTGCTGGTCTCTCCGGGGAACCCTTGCAGAGATTTAAGACCTTGTCCTCGGGGATTCGGGAATGCTCTAAGTTCATTTCCCGCGCCGCTTATGATGGCTTCGAGGCTTTGGCCCGTGTTGCGGCTGCCAGCATCACGGCTCGACGCCAGGCGTGGCTGCAGTCATCGGACCTCGAGCCATGGGTTCAGGACAAGTTGGTCGATGTCCCCTGCTGAGGTGAGAACCTTTTTGGCAAACCCGTGACCGAGAAGGCTGCTCAGCTCGAGACCGAGCTCCTTAACCAGACAAGGCTGTCGAGGAAGACCTCTGCCCCTTCACATAAAAAGAAGGGCTCGGGTAAAACGTCCTTTTACCCAAGGAAGGGCACTGCCTACAAACAGTACCCTCAGTATCAGGCTGCCCAAGCTGCCCCCAGGGTTAGCAAGCCAAAGGCCAGGGTAATGGGCCCCGTAGGCAGAGGACCCCCAAGCCTTCTGCCCCTGCTTCCACTCAGCAGGATGGGGGGTTTTGACTCCTTGAGCGTAGCCACTCCATCCCTGCTTTCCCAGCCCTGCACAGGCGGTCGCCTTGTACTCTTTGCCCACCAATGGCCTCTCATTACCACCGACAGTTGGGTGCTGGACATAGTCCAAAAGGGCTATGCCCTGCATTTTCATCAACTGCCTCCTCCTTACTTCCCAGGGGAGCCCTTGAGGCCTCCCCTGCACACAGACCTTCTCCTTCGAGAGCTCCAAGGTCTGTTGGTGGACAGGGCGGTGGAGCCTGTGCCTCCCCACTTGCAAGGTCACGGATTCTACTCCAGGTATTTCCTGGTACCCAAGAGGACCGGTGGCCTTCGACCAATTCTGGACCTCAGGAATCTCAACAAGTTCCTAGAGAAAGAAAAGTTCAAGATGCTTACTCTTGGAACACTTCTGCCCTACCTCCAGCAGGGAGATTGGCTATGCTCCTTAGATCTAAAGGATGCGTACACTCACATCCTCATTCATCCAGACCACAGAAAGTACCTCAGGTTCATTGTGGGAGGAAATCATTATCAGTACAGAGTACTACCTTTTGGCCTGACCTCCGCTCCCAGGGTCTTTACCAAGTGCCTGGCAATGGTTGCAGCCTACCTGAGAAATCAAGGCATCTTTGTCTTTCCCTATCTGGACGACTGGCTCATCAGGGGTCGGACGTCCCTGGAGGCCAGACAAGCCACCCTCAGAACCATTGCTCTGCTTCAAAACGTGGGCTTTGTCATAAACTTTGCAAAGTCCACTTTGCTCCCCTCCCAGAACTTGGAGTTCATAGGGGCAAGGTTGGATTCTCAACTGGCAAAGGCATTCTTGCCAGAAGACAGGGCTCAAAGACTGATGGACGTGGCCAAACAGTTTCTAAACAGGTCCCTGGTCTCCGCCAGACTCTGCCTCAGGCTTCTGGGCCACATGGCTTTGACAGTGCATGTGACTCCCAATGCCAGGCTCCATATGAGGCCTGCACAGTGGTGCCTTCGGACTCAGTGGTCTCAGGCCAGAGGCCGCCTACGAGACAGGATAAGGGTGTCCAAACCCCTTTTGGCCTCCCTCAGCTGGTGGCTACATCCACCCAATCTGCTGAAGGGGATGCCCTTCCAAATGCCAGAATACTCCGTGGTCCTCACCACCGACGCCTCTCTGCAGGGCTGGGGTGCTCATTGTCTGGACAAGTGCACTCAAGGCCTCTGGTCTTCCTGGGAGGCAGCCCAACAGATCAATCTCCTAGAACTTCGAGCTATCCGCTTAGCTCTCAAGGCTTTTTCTCCTGCCCTAGCTCACCGCTCAGTCTTGATTCAAACAGACAACCAGGTAGCCATGTTTTATGTGAACAAACAGGGAGGGACTGGTCAAGGCTCCTTTGTCGGGATACTCAAGACCTTTGTTCCTTTGCCCTAAAGCACAACATGCTTCTCAAGGCGGTGTACCTTCCAGGCCAGGAGAACTGCCTGGCCGACCGGTTGAGCAGAATTCTGCAGCCCCATGAGTGGCAGCTGCATCCCTTGGTCGTTCAGAAGATCTTTCTGAAGTGGGGTCTCCCTTGGATAGATCTCTTTGCCAGTCCGCTGAACAAGCAACTGCCCAAGTTCTGCTCCAGGCAACTGCATCCTCTGAGGATAGCACCAGATGCTTTTCTGATGTCCTGGTCTCAGGGCCTCCTGTATGCGTTTCCTCCCACGCCCTTGGTGGCCCGAACTCTTTTCAAGACTCTTCAGGACAAGGCCTCTGTCCTGCTGGTAGCTCCCAGGTGGCCGAGGCAGCCTTGGTTTCCACTTCTGCTTCAACTGGCAGTGGATTCCCCACTACCTCTGGGTTGCAGCCCGACCTTCTCTCACAGGAGCAGGGTTCCCTTCTGCACCCCAATCTCAAAGCTCTCAATTTGATGGCCTGGAGGCTGCAAGGGTAGTTTTGGCTCCCTGGGGCCTGCCTCAGGAAGTTGAGGAGGTTGTCCTAGCCTCTAGGAAACAGTCCACTAGGAAAACCTATGCCCTCAAATGGAAGAGGTTTTCTGTGTGGTGTCAGCTTCGTACAGAGGATCCTTTCTCCTGTACTGTGCCAGTAGTGCTTCAGTACTTACTGCACTTATCAAATCAGGGACTTAAGTCCAATTCTGTTCGGGTCCACCTCTCAGCTCTAGCAGCTCACCACTCACTGGTGGAGAGACATTCTCTGTCAGGTCACCCCTTGGTGTCCCGCTTTCTCAGGGGCTTGCTTTTGCTCAATCCCCCCATCCGTCCTCCTGCTCCTTAGTGGGAGTTGAATGTGGTCTTGCAGCAACTGACTCGCCCACCCTTTGAGCTGATGGTTACTTGCCCTCTATGCTTCCTTTCCTGGAAGACTCTCTTCCTGATAGCCCTCACCTCGGCTAGGCGAGTGAGTGAGCTTCAGGCCCTGGTCTGTGATAGACCTTACACCAGGATTTATAGGAACAGGGTAGTCCTTAGGACTCATCCAAAGTTCCTCCCTAAAGTTGTCTCCTCTTTCCACCTCAACCAGGAGGTGGTTCTTCCAACATTCTTCCCTAGGCCTCATGCTAGCCAGGCTGAAGCAGTCTTGCATACCCTGGACTGTAGGAGGGCCTTATCCTTCTACCTTGACCATACGCAGGGACATAGAAGGGCTACTCAGCTCTTCGTCTCCTTTGACCCCAATAAGTTGGGGTTGGCTGTGTCCAAGCGTACCTTGTCCATCTGGGTGGCTGACTCTATCACCTGGGCTTACAAGGTGGCTGACCTTCCTTTGCAGGGTAGGGTCACGGCCCATCGTGTCAGGGCAATGGCTGCCTCAGTGGCTCATCTCCGCTCTGTGCCCTTGGTAGACATCTGCAGGGCTGCAATTTGGTCTTCAAGCCAGACTTTTGTGGCCCATTACTGTCTGGAGAGGGAGTCCCGTAGGGACAGTGCTTTTGGCCAAGCAGTACTCCGGAATCTCTTTGAGGTTTAGGCAACTCCTGCCCTCCTGCCCTCTGTTGGGCTACCGGTGGAGGTTGTGTCCTTGAAAAGCCTTTCTTTGTTGCTGTGACTAGAGGGAGTTCTCTTGTTCAGCCTGGGTTCCTGATAGCCCAGAGCTAGGGAGTCACCCATATGTGAGGACTGACTTCCTGCTTGGTCCTGGAGAAAGAGTAGTTACTCACCTGTAACAGGTGTTCTCCAGGAGCAGCAGGAATCAGTCCTCACAACCCTCCCTCCTCCCCTTGGAGTTGCAGTTGTACATAGTTTGTTTTACATTTTTGTGTGCTGTTCTTAGCTATGTCATTTGACTGAGGTAAGATGGCATCTTTAGGCGGGAAGGGAACCGCGCATGCGTGCCAGCATTCCCAAAGGCTTTCATGGAAAGCTGGGGAAATGCTCCGCTGGGGCTTCATCGGCGCCGATGACACCCATATGTGAGGACTGATTCCTGCTGCTCCTGGAGAACACCTGTTACAGGTGAGTAACTACTCTTTCGCCGGAGGATCACTTTTGTTGATCTAAATGGCAGGGTTTGCTGGAGCGGTGCTCTTACACCGCCATCCTCACTGGTGATGTCACTTCCTCCATGGAACCTGTGTCTTTTGGGGAAACTGCTAGGTACATATGACCTAGATTGGCCACTGTTGGAAACAGGATACTGGGCTTGATGGACCTTGGTCTGACCCAGTATGGCATATCTTATGTTTTTAAAGTAGAAGAAAGGGACGAGAAGGAACTCATGTGGAGCTCATATACTTCCACCAAAAGCATAATATATGTGAAATAGGAACCTTATTTAATAACTCATGTGTAAAGAAGTGAATCATGTGAACTATATATGATGGTGATATGATGTGATATATAAAGAAAAGCCCATATCTCTAAGGGAGTTAAATCATACAATATATGTGAAAAAAGGATAGGAAGTTAAAAAAGGTGTTCAAACTCACTCACTTCAGGCTTACTGGGAGTGTTCAGCAATTCACATAAATTATAGAAACCAGACCACCAGCAGAAACAACTACATGAAAATAAAAGGATGCATAGTAAATCCCAAACTCAAAAATACATTAGATCCAATATGTAAAATGGTGACAAACATACACTTGCCTTTAAATAGAGCAAACTGCTTACCGTGTTTCTAAACAGGACCTCAGTATCAGCAGTAATAAGTGGACAGGGAAAGGCAGGCGTTTTAAAGAAGCCTCGGATTAGCGCCAAAAGAAGGAGGGTCAAGGGTCAAACAAAAGTCCTAACAAAACTAATTAAAAATATAAAATATATATTTTCGTATGTCAGGCCAGGCAGGGAAACATATAAAGATCTACAGTTCTATACCGTGAGTAGATAAAAACAATCATCCAAAACTGCATGCGGCTTGTCTAAGGAGCACACTGCATCATACAGGCAATCTAGTTTTCTCAGAAAAAAACATACTGTTTAGCATACAGAATAATCTGAACATCTAAACAATAAAGAATATGCTATTGGTATTGTCGGGACAAACCTTACAAGCTGTTAAATAAATATACAGACGTAATGCTCTGTGATGGATAATGGTTGGAGTATGAAAAACAGGACAGAGAGCCAGCTATGTGCATAAAAAATTAAATGACATAAAGTGAAAGAACCAGACACATAGTCTTGTTTCATACTTTTGTGTAATAAGTCCACACATCAAAAAATGATTATATAGATGCCTGTATGTGATTCAGACAGAGCAGGAGATGTAGGGAGCCGCACCGAAACTATGAAGGTAAAAAAAAATAGGCTCGCCAGGCTGCTTGAACTCATATGACACATGTTGCGTAAGCAATATAAGAAAAAATAACTAATTAATTAAATAAAAGTATATTAAAAATTATATCTAAAAGTATAGAGTTACATATAAAAATGCTTATCGTATGACTCTTATAGGACAAATAATGTAAGGGAGCCCACCAAGCTACTCAAACTCATATGTCACATGTAACAAGAGCAATATGTCAAATAAATAAATAAATAATGATATTAAAAAGATTATTTATAAATGTATTGGGTTGCAATGGTGGTCCTCTATAGAACAATTAAGAACTATAATAAGAAAAAAACAAAGGTAAAAACAATAAAATGAGTAGAAGGGAGGGAAGGGAAAAGGAAGAAGGAACCAGGGAAGGGGAAGGAGGAGGTGGGGAGTAGGGAAGGGGAAAGGGGTGAGAGGGATAAAAGGAAGAACAAACCAGTCGGTACTAGAGGAGATCAAACCTAAACTTTTTTTAGAAGCTCAGATGACAAGACTTCGACTTTCATACTTTGGACACATCATACGAAGAGAGAGATCATTAGAGAAAGACATCAAGCTTAGCAAGGTAGAAGGTCAATGTAAAAGAGGAAGGCCAGCAATGAGATGGATCGATACAATAACAGCAGTTATGGGTGCCACTCTGTCAACAATGAGCTGACACATTTTAGGACAACTACCAGAGAGTCACCATGAGTAGACACTGACTTGACGGCACTTAACAACAACAACACTCTATATGAACTGAGAAAAGTTCAAGATGAATTCCCTGGTTCTATACTACCACTCCTGGATCGAAACAATTTGCTAGCCTTCCTGGATCTGAAGGGTGCTTATTCCCACATACCCATACACATGAAACAGACAATTCCTGTGGTTCATTTTTCAGAATCAGCATTTTCAATACAAAATTCTCTTTTTTGGCCTTGTGTCAGCTCCCAGAATTTTCACAAAATGTTTTGTCATAGTAGCAACCCAACTTTGCAGAAATGGCCATTATGCGTTCTCTTATTTGGATGATTGGCTGCTGTATGGGAAAACCAGAGAGGCCATGCATCCAGGGCTGGCCCATGGATTTCTGCCGACCTAGGCAGGCCCCCGATTGCCGCCCCCCCCCCCCCGAGTGGGGGGGGGGTGATACAGCAATCCCTACATGATTTTTTTTTAATGGCACAGCTGTGCCGCCACGGGACTTACAGCACCCATGCATGTGCGTGCTCACAATCTGCGACTTCTGCCTCTTCCGACATGAAGGAGCAGAAGTGGCAGGCAGTAAATGCACTTGGACTGGTGCTTTAAGGCCTGCCGCAGCAGAAAGCTGCTATTTTGAAAAAGCCAGGGGATCGCCATGCCGCCCACTGTGGCCTGCCACCATAGGCGGCCGCCAAGTGGATGGGCTGGCTCTGCATGCACCTCTTCATTGAACAAACCATTCTTCTCAAGAGTCCTGGCTTCTTGATAAATGTAGAAAAGTCAACCCAGGTACCAACCTAATCCACTCTCCTCATAGGTGCGCAAATCAACACAAAGCATGAAAAAGCATACTTTACTAAAGAAAGAGCAACTTCTATTGTTCAACTCAGCACTCTCCTCAGTTAGGCTTATTTGGTCTCAGCTTGTTTCATCCTCAGTTTCTTGGGACATATGTCAACAGTGGCGTACATGACGCCTCTAACAAGGCTACACTTGAAACCTTTGCTGTAGCAGTTGACAATGCACTGGGATCAGCAAAAAACACTTGCTCAAAAATAAAGTTCCAAGTCTCTAACATGGTGGATGGACCTCAGCTATTTTGAATCTAGCTTGTTTGCTAAAGATTTCTCGCCAGGCAGTCTACCTGCCAGATAAGGAAAATCTACTTGCAGATTCTTAGTCGACAGTTGGATCCCACAAATGATCTTTCAACCAGAAGATAGCAAACAACCTTTACCAGGCTTGATGAAATCCAGAGATAGATCTTTTCATAGCAAAGGGAAATGCAAAAGGTGTTCAGTATTGCTCCATTTATCCCAGTCCTCAAAGGATGTCACACAATGTGTTCACAATTTCATGGACCACAGGGCTTCTCTATGCTTTTCCTCCATTTCCTCTAATTTCACATTTTACAGAAAATTCACAGAGGGCTCAGGTGATCCTAATCACCCCTCATTGGCCTAGACAAATCTATTTTTCCCAGCTCCTAGCCTTCTCTTCAAGAGGACCACTACCCCTAGGTCAGCATCCAACTCTCTTCAACCAAAAAGAAGGGTTGTTACACCTGAGTCTGAACAGCCTGTCTCTCATAGCATAGAAGGTGAGTGGCAACATGTAAACCACCTTCTCCAGGAACAAGCAGGAAGTCAGTCCTCACATATGGGTGACGTTGGCATTGACAGAGCCCTCGTGCGGAGCAATTCCCCAGCTTTAAAAGAAAGCCTTTGGGATTGCATCACGCATGCGCGGTCCACTTCCGCCCAAGAGTGCCATCTTGCTCAGTCTCCCTTTTTCCGCGAGCCCAACGGACGTTGTCCCTAATTCCTCGCGGAAAAAGTGCATCAAAACTTTAGAAGAATTTTTTTCTCTTCAACCGGTTCGACACCGGTTCCCCTTCCCGCCTGCGGCTTGGTACACCGGTATCGAGTCCAGTCAATTTTTTGCGTTTTTGTCCTTAGTGACTAGCGTTCGTGCTCTTTTTTTATTTTCACTGGCAGCCTGGTCCTTCGACCTTGCAGTGGCCCTTTTTCCCCTGATGCCTGCCAGTGGATTTAAAAAGTGTGATTGGTGTAAGAAGTTAATGTCCCTCACCAACACACATGACTGCTGTCTCCAATGCCTCGGGCCTGACCATGACCCGAAGGTCTATGGCCCGCATGGGAAAATGTCCTCTAAGACACTCCGAAGTAGGCAGCAGCAGCGTGAAAGGATTTTCTCGGAGTCCACATCCCCCCCGGATCCCGACCTCATCAGAAGCCTCGACGTCTCGGGAGCTGTCTGAACCCAAGCACCGTCGAGGATCTTCTGCATGGGGGTCTCCCTCCCGGGAACACCGGAGGAAGAAGAAGCCCATGAGGGCGGCATCATTGGATGCCTCCGATCGCCCTGGGCCCTTAAAGGCCAGGTCGCGGAGTACTGACCGCTACCCCGGGTCCTCGGAGTCGGAGTGGCCTGCAAAGATACCTCGCACGGAGCCGGAGACTCTAAGGCAGGTAAGTGCTGTTGTCCTCGTAGATTCCCCTCCAGGGGAGCCGGCGTCAGGCCCAATGATGTCAGGGCCCGAGCTGGAGGCTGCGGAGTCTTCTGAGCTCGGTCTCAGGATGATGGCCCTGGAGCGTAGCATGTCTACCTTCATGGAGCAGCAGCGGGCGCTGATAGCCGGCCTCACCGGTCCATAGGCCCCAACCACCGGGACCTCGACGTCCAAATCGATCCTGGAGGCCGAGCCGGTCCTCGAGACTCTTCGGACTCGAGTCGATCCTTGACCAAGGTCTCCCTCGACCTCCCGCTCAGGACAAAGGTCGTCGACGCCGGTGCTCTCAGCATCGGGGCAGTCGGGGCCAAAGCCCTCGTGGCCGGAGCCCCTTGATTCCTCCTCAGAGGAATTGGCATGGGAGATTGAATATGAGGAGTCCCCGGACACCCATCAGACCCGGTATGTCCCATTGGACTCACCGGGTTTGGAGCGTCGGAGAAGGTCCCCTCCAGAGGATACCCGGTTCTCGGACTTCGTCAGGGACATGGACAAGGCTTTGGCATTCCCGGCGGATACCGAGGAGGAGC
Source organism: Ichthyophis bannanicus (assembly GCA_033557465.1). Taxonomy (NCBI): domain Eukaryota; kingdom Metazoa; phylum Chordata; class Amphibia; order Gymnophiona; family Ichthyophiidae; genus Ichthyophis; species Ichthyophis bannanicus. The sequence continues at coordinate 207,267,415 of CM066043.1, read as the reverse complement.
CTCGAGCTCGAGGCTCACCAGTATGACTTTCCCCCCGAGGGAAGCCCTTACTGTGCCGGTTCCTCCGATGCTGGAACGGCTGATGCTCCGCATGTGGGAGTCGCCGGCCTCGATGCTGGTGCTCAGCAAGCGGGTCGATTCCATCTATTGAGTCCGCAAGAGCCCTGGGTTCCAAAAGGCACAGCTGCTGCACAACTCCATGGTTGTAGAATCGGCAATGCACAGGCTTAAGAGCCAAAAAACGCACTCCTTGGTGCCTCCTGGCCGGGAGGCCTGGAACCTGGATGCCTCGGCAGAAAATGCTTCCAGGGCTCGATGCTGTCATGCCGTGTCCAGACCTACCAACTGTACATGGGCATGTACTTGAGGGACCTGGCAAAGGAGATTGCCGGGTTCTCAGCTAGCCTCTCCGAGGCACCCTTGCAGTGCTTCAATGCCTTGTCCACCGGGATTCGGGAGTACTCGAAGTTCATATCTCAAGTGGCCTATGATGGCTTTGAGGCTTCGGCCCGAGTAGCCATGGCCGGCATCAATGCACGCTGCCAGGCCTGGCTAATGTCATCGGATCTGGAGCCATGGGTTCAGGACAAGTTGGTCAATGTCCCTTGCCGAGGTGACAACCTCTTTGGCAAACCCATGACTGAGAAGGCTGCTGAGCTCGAGTCCGAGTACTTGACCCGGACAAGACTCTCAAAGAAGACTTCTGCCCCTTCTAAGAAGAAGAGCTTGGGTAAAAAGCCGTTTTCCTGAGGAAGGGTACTGCTTATTGCAACTACCCCACTTACCAGATCACCCCAGCTCCCCAACAGGGGCAGCAGGCCAAGGGACAGGGCCATGGCCCACATAAGCAGAAGACCCCCAAACCCCAGGCCCCGGCTCCTACCCAGCCGGGAGGGGTTTTTTGACTCCCAAGGCATAATCTCTCTTCCGCCAGTGGTAAAGTCTTGCACAGGAGGCAGGCTAACCCTGTACGCCCACAGGTGGCCAGCCATCACCTCGGATATCTGGGTCCTGCAAATAGTCCAAAGGGGCTATTTGCTTCATTTAAGCCAGATACCACCCTCCTTCTTTCCAGGAGAGCCTCTCAGACCCCCTCTTCACAGGGACCTCCTCTTGCAGGAGTTGGCAGGTCTTCTAGAGGATCAGGTGGTGAAACCAGTGCCCCACCACCTGCAGGGCAAGGGCTTCTACTCCAGGTATTTTCTCATACCAAAGAGAACAGGAGGCCTCAGACCCATCCTCGACCTAAGAAACTTAAACAAGTTCCTGGTGAGGGAAAAGTTCAAGATGCTTTCCCTTGGAATGTTGCTGCCTTACCTCCACCAGGGAGATTGGCTATGCTCCTTAGACTTAGCACATCCTCATACACCCAGACCACAGACAATATCTGAGATTTGTAGTGGGGAGGAAAACATTTCCAATACAGGGTTCTACCCTTTGGCCTGGCCTCTGCTCCCAGGGTGTTTACAAAATGCCTAGCTGTAGTGGTGGCCTTTCTCAGAAGTCAAAGATTTTTTGTCTTCCCTTAGCTGGACGACTGGCTCATCAGGGGCCAGTCGCCTCAGGAGGCCCAACAGGCCACTTCTTGTACTATCAACATACTGCAACATCTGGGTTTTTGTCATAAACCACGCAAAGTCCACTTTGCTCCCCACTCAAAACTTAGAGTTCATAGGAGCAAGATTTGACACCCTTCAGACAAAGGCTTTCCTGCTGGAGGACAGGGCACAGAGGCTGCTAACACTGGCACAACAGTTCAGGCGCAGGTCTCAGGTCTCAGTGAGACACTTCTTGCGCCTCCTGGGCCACATGGCCTCCACAGTGCATGTGACCCCAAATGCCCGTCTCCACATGAGAACAGCTCAGTGGTGCCTCAGAGATCAGTGGACTCAGGCCTCCAGCAGCCTCAGAGACAGGATAACAGTATCCAAACGACTGGTAAAATCATTGCAGTGGTGGTGTCAGCCACCCAATCCATCAGTCTGTATTGATACAGACAGACAACCAGATAGCAATGTTTTATGTGAAAAAGCAGGGAGGTACGGGATCTCCTATCCTTTGTCAGGAGACACTGGACCTCTGCTCCTTTGCCATCAAGCAGGGTATGTCTCTCAAAGCAGTGTACCTGCCTGGTCAGGAGAACTGCCTAGTGGACAAACTAAGCAGAATTCTCCAACCTCAGGAATGGCAACTGGATCCGGTGGTGGCACAGCGGATTTTCCACCGCTGGGGACATCCATCCATAGATCTATTTGCCAGTCCGCAAAATCACCAGCTGCCCAGATTTTGCTCAAGACAGCCACATCCTTTGAGGGTGGCTGCAGATGCTTTCCTGATCTCCTGGTCAGGAGGCCTGATGTATGCGTTTCCTCCCACGCTCTGGTGGCCCGGACTCTGTTCAAAATCCTTCGGGACAAGGCCTCTGTCATTCTGGTAGCCCCCAGATGGCCAAGACAGCCTTGGTTTCTGCTTCTCCTCCAGCTGGCAGTGGAAACCCCCCTTCAACTGGGGATGCAGCCCGACCTCCTTTCACAGGAGCAGGGCTCTCTCTTGCACCCCAACCTCAGGGCCCTCAACCTGATGGCATGGCTGCTGAAAGGGTAGTGCTGGCTCCTCTCCTCCTATCTCGGAATGTAGAAGTGTTACTGGCCTCCAGGAGGCAGTCCACTAGGAAATCCTATGCTTTCAAGTGGCGTAGATTTGAGGTGTGGTGTGACCAGCACAACGAAAACCCTTTCTCTTGCCTTGTACCAGTGGTGCTGCAGTACCTGCTTCACCTCTTGGAATTAGGTCTCAAGTCTAACTCCGTCAGGGTCCACCTGAGTGCTTTGTCAGCAAACCACTCGCCAGTGGATGGGCAACCTCTTTCGGCTCACCCCCTGGTGTCCAGATTCCTCAGAGGTCTGCTTCTGCTGAAACTCCCAGTTTGTCCTATGGCAACTGAGTAGGATTTAAATGTGGTCTTTCAGCAGCTTACTCGCCCACCTTTTGAGCTGATGTCCTCTTGCCATCTGCGCTTCCTTTCCTGGAAGGTGCTCTTCCTGGTGGCACTCACATCAGCCAGACGAGTGAGTGAGCTGCAAGCTCTCGTAACTGATAAACCATACACAAGGTTTTATAGGAATAGGGTGGTCCTCCGCACTCACCCGAAGTTCCTTCTAAAGGTGGTCTCTCCACCTCAAACAGGAGGTGATTCTTCCAACCTTCTTTCCCAGGCCACATTCCAGTCGGTCAGAGGCAGTCCTGCATACCCTGGATTGTAAGAGGGCATTGTCCTTCTACCTGGAGCATATGAAGGGACATTGAAGGGCTACTCAGCTCTTCGTCTCATATGACCCCAGTAAGCTGGGGTTACCTGTCTCCAAGTGTACGCTGTCCACCTGGGTGGCAGACTGCATTGCCTGGGCATACAGGGTGGCCGACCTCCCGTTGCAGGGTCGAGTCACAGCCCACTGTGTCAGGGCTAAGGCCGCATCAGTGGCTCATTTCTGCTCTATTCCACTGGCAGACATTTGCCGGGCCACAACTTGGTCTTCAAGCCAGACTTTTGCAGCCCATTACTGCCTGGATAGGGCGTCCCGACGGGACAGTGCTTTCGGCCAGGCGGTACTCCGTAACCTATTTGAGGTTTAGGCAACTCCAACCCTCCGACTCTTTGGTGTCAGGCTACCGGGGGGTGTTGCTTTCTCGGCTGAATTCCTATTGCAGCTGCTGCGTCTCTTCTAGAAGGAGACATTTTTCAGCTATGGGTTCTTGGTAGCCTATAGCTAGGGAATCCCATATGTGAAGACTGACTTCCTGCTTGTTCCTGGAGAAAGCGTAGTTAGTCACCTGTAACGGGTGTTCTCCAGGGACAGCAGGAATCAGTCCTCACGACCCTCCCTCCTCCCCTGGAGTTGCAGTCCTATTATTGATTTTTATTCATTTTGCCGTCTTTTTAGCTATGTCATTTGACTGAGCAAGATGGCACCCTTGGGCGGGAAGGGGACCGCGCATGCACGATGCAATCCCAAAGGCTTTCTTTGAAAACTGGGGAATTGCTCCGCACGAGGGCTTCGTCGGCGCCGACATCACCCATATGTGAGGACTGATTCCTGCTGTCCCTGGAGAACACCTGTTACAGGTGAGTAACTACGTTTTCTCTCACAAAGTTAAAAATATTATAATGACCTTTAGACAGCTTTTGACATGCAAATCCTATCAAATTGAGTGGACTCATTTCGTTCAATGGACTGCTACCCACAATCAAGACCCTTTTTCTTGTCCAGTTGAACAGATCCTTTCTTATCTGTTTCATCTCTCTGAATTGGAAATCAAAACATTGTCCATCTGGACAGCAAGCTACAAGCGCTTGTAACATATCCTCCGAATATCCAGTTCCTTCACAATCGAGTTGTGCTGTAGACGCATCCCAAGTTCCTTCCAAAAGGTGTTTCTGCTTTCAATATATACTAGTCTGTAGTCTTACCAACATTCTGCCCTAACGCTCAAGCAAGAGATTCAGAATTATCTCCAGGAACAAGCAGGAGTCTTCACATATAGGTGACATCGGCACTGACGAAGCCCATTGCAGGAGCACTCCCTAGTATCCAATAGGAATGCTTTTGGGAGCGTTCCTCCACGCATGCACGGCTGCCTTCCTGCCTTCCCTTCTGGTCTCCTCAGTCGTCTTTTTTCCATGGAGACATTGGGACGTCATCCCTGTCAACTGTGTCTAGAGACTTCAAAGGTTTTTCTTCTTGTATCGTCAAAAGTACTTAGGTTGCCTTCCCGGCGACTGACTCGAATCCCTGTGGATTCAGGTTCCCCTTTTTATTTTTATTTTTCATAAATTCTGTTCTATTTTTACGTTTTTCACAAAACTTTGTGAAGTGGGTTTAAAAAAAGCTTCAAGTGTTCCAGCACAATTTACATCACTGATGAGCATTCTTGGTTCCTAAAATGTTTAGGCCCAGACCTTGACATCGATTCTTGTCTCTCCTGTCGCCATATGACTTCCAGAGGTCAGAAGAACTGGGACAAACAGAAGGATAAGCTGTTTCCTACAGACTCAGCTCCTTTGGTGCATTCGGGGACGTTGACTCCGTCAAAGTCTTCCCATGCTTCTAAGTCCTCACCAGCAAAGAAAAAGCATCGCTCAGAGTCACCAGTACTTAAGAAAAAGAAGACATCAGCCTCGGCATCAAGGTCATTGACGTTCAGGTCAGCATTGGCTTTGGACACCGAGCATCGACATCGGCATCACCATTCATCACATTCCGATGCTGACCATCCATCGAAGCAACCCCAGTGGGAGGTGTCACTCTCCAAAGCCACATAGGAGTTTGGGGATGCCCCCGAGGTCCAATCCTCAGTGAAGCCCCCGATACCAGCATCGGGAGTTGTGGCCCACACAGCTGTGTGGGAGCCACTCCTCCCCCGGTACCATCATTGGATGACTGTGTTGCTATTGAGCGTAGCATCGCTAAACTCTTAGCAGCAGTAACGCTGGAGGCATCGAGTGCTCCGCAGATTTATTTATTTATTTCCAGTCTCTTTTATACCGCGCTATTCAACATCAGTGCGGTTTACATTGAACTTAGAATTACACATTTCCTTGGGTACTCTGTGTTTACAATGAACAGGAGTTTAAAACTTGGATGACACAGACACTGGTTCCACCAATACCGACAGTGGCCACAATGCTCGGCACTCTTATGTATAGCTCAGAGCAGCCTATACCAAGGCCCTCGGTACCATCGGCTCCGATACCCTCAACATTCAATCAGCAAGATATGGATCAACGAAGGTATCGAACACCTCATAGAGATTATTTTGACTTCCTTCCTGACTTCGATTCCGAGGAGGCCTCCGAGGTAGAATCCATCCATTCCGATACACTCAAAGAGGTACCGTCAGATCCGTCGCCTCCTTATGAACATCGATGTTTGCCACCCGAGGACTTGTCCTTTCAAGATTTCATTAAGGACATGGCGGCAGCTCTCGATGTTTCAGTAGCCACAGAAATGGAGCCAAGAGCTGAAGAGCTCAATATACTCCAATACCCATCAGCACCAAAAGAGGCTGCTACCCTCCCAGTGCACAATATCTTAAAGAGCCTTATGGCTCAAATGTGGGAGGACCCCATGTCAACCCCTGCGGTGAGCCAAGAGGCTTGATACCCTTTATAGGATTCCTCCTTCCCCAAGTTTCCAAAGCATTCCAAGCTACCATGCTAGCCTCTAGAATAGACTCATATATACTGTATATGGGCGTGTTTCTCAAGGATCTGTCGAGGGATTTGGCAGAGTTTACCACCTTGTTGCCCCCTGACAAGCAGGCAGCTCATCAGGTCTTAGTAATACATGCCCAGAATACATCAAAGTTCTTGACATGAGCATCATTTGATGCATTTGAGGCAAATAGCAGATCTGCTGCAGCCTTCAGAGGGGTTAGGAGAACAGCATGGCTCCAAGCATCAGACCTGGAACAGTGGGTCCAGGACAAATTAATAAATATACCTTGTAATGGTGAGAACCTGTTTGACTAGAAGTGGAGGGAGAAATCCGGTGAGATACAAACTGATGACCTCACCATGAAGAGGCTGTCAAGGAAGACAGCAGACTCTTTTAAAAAGAAGACTACTGCTAAGAAACCATTCTTCCCTAAGAAGAAGAGATTTTATCCCCCATATCAGGCCTATTCTGGCTATTCTGCCCCACAACAGCAACAGAGGCAACAAGGCCAGAAACAGGTCAGAAAGCCTGCAACCACTACTCAACCTCCTCAGAGTTTTTGACTGCTTCAAAAACAACATGGCCAAGTCTCTCATAGTATTCCCTCCTCCTCCTATGATTGCAGGAAGACTGGTGCATTTCGCACACTGCTGGATCAACATCACTTTTGAGCCCTGGACCCTACATCTAGACAGTCAGGGCCTACAACTAAAATTTCAGACTCTTCCTCCCATCCACTTTGTGGGACAGCCCTCCCTGGATCTCCTTTACTCCTCCCTGCTTCAGCTGGAAATCCTCTCACTGCAGAGACAAGGAGCCATAGAGGAGGTTCCCTTAGCCCAGCAGGGCCTGGGATTCCTAATCCCAAAAGGACAGGAAGTCACCGGCCTAAATTAGATCTCTGAAATCTCAACAAATTTCTTATCAAGGAGAAATTCAAGACGATTTCTTTAGGCATTCTTCTGCCATACCACCAACAAAATGATTGGCTATGCTCTCTGGATCTAAAGAATGCCTATACATACATCCTGATTTACCCAGACTACAGAAAGTTTCTCAGGTTTGTTTTTCAGAACAACCACTATCAGTACCGAGTCCTCCCATTCAGACTTGGCTCAGCACCCAGAGTCTTCATAAAGTGTCTGATTGTTGTCACAGCCTACCTATGAACTTTGAGGATATTTTCTGTTCCCCTAATTAGATTTATTTATTTATTTATTTACATTCTCTTATATACCGCACTATTCAGCATCAGCGCGGTTTACATGGAACAGAAACGCTCAGTACAGTTAACATGTATGAGTTTACAGATAACAGGGCAAGTAACTTAGATAACAGGGGTAAACTATTTACAAAAACTTGCTACATAAGCTTGTAAACTATTTACAAAAACTTGCTACATAAGCTTGTAAACTATTTACAAATATTGCTACATAAGGTTGTATGTAAGATGACTAGCTGCTAAGGACAGACACTGCTTCAGCAGTCACCTCCACCTTAAACCAAAGAATTTATGTCCTCCAGGAGTTAGGGTTTGTAATAAATTTATCCAAAATAACATCTTAGGCCAGGGGTGGGCAATTCCGGTCCTGGAGGGCCGCAGACCAGTCAGGTTTTCATGATGTCCCTAACGAATATTCATGAGATCTATTTGCATCCACTGCCTTCCATTGTATGGAAATTGGTCTATGAATATTCATTAGGGACATCATGAAAACCTGACTGGTCTGCGGCCCTCCAGGACTAGAATTGCCCATCCCTGTCTTAGGCCAACTCAGGACCTCGAGGTCATAGGAGCTTGTTTAGACACAGTAAGAAGCAGAGTGTTTCTGCCAGTGGAAAGACGTTTCTGTCTCATTACCTTAGCCACATAGGACCAGCAGCAACCATCAGTTACAGTGAGAACATTTCTACGCCTAACGCCTCTTAGGCCACATGACTCCCACAGTCCATGTCGTGCCCATGCACATCTCCACATGAGGATCAGACAGTGGACTCTCTCACAGCAGTGAAAACAGTTCACAGGTTGCCTATCCGACCTCATCAGCATCACTTTGCAAATGAGAGCAGACCTGCACACCACAGAATCTAGTCAAAGGGCCACCTTTTCAGAAGTCTGCACTGCAGTCTCTTCTAACAACTGATACATCAAGACTAGGCTGGGGAGCCCAACTCAATGGCTTGACAACACAGGGACTTTGGTCCACTCAAGAAGCGCTCCTCCAGATCAATCTTTTAGAACTCAGAACAGTCTTCAATGCTGTCAGAGTCTTCTCTCCCCAACTCAGGGGACATTCTCTTATACAGATGGACAACTAGGTAGCTATGTTTTATATAAACAAGCAAGGAGGGACAGGCTCTCAAGCCCCATGCAGGGAAGCCATTTGTCTTTGGAACTGGACAATTTCCCAAGGAATTCACCTTCAGGCAGTCTACCTTCTGGGAGCAGAGAATCACTTAGCCAACAGGCTGAGCTGGATCCTCCATCCACATGAGTGGATTCTGGAACCTCAAGTAACCCAACACTTGTTCCACCTCTGGGGGACACCACTAATCAACCTCTTTGCGTCTCCCCTCAATGCCCAGCCATCTTGTTGTTGCTCAAGGTTTCCTTCTCCTCACAGGGAATCATCGGATGTATTCCTCATCCATTGGGGTCAAGAACTCCTTTATGCTTTCCCTCCACTTCCACTAATAGCAAAAACACTATTCAGGCCGACCGGGAACGAATGATCCTCCTTGCTCCTTACTGGCCCAGACAACATTGGTTTCCTCTACTTCTTCAACTTGCTCAAGCACCTCTCCTCAGGCTCAGTTATTTTCTGACATTTCTCTCCAAGGATTAGGGGACCCTTCTGCACCCCAGCCTCAAGCCGCTTGGCTTGATGGCGTTGAGGCTGAGTGCTTTGTCCTCTCACATTTAGATCTCAAAGAGGATGTGTTGCATGCCCTTTTATCTTCATGAATGGATTTACCAGATGTTCTTACGCTTTTAAATGGTGCAGGTTTTCCATATGGTGTTCACATAAAACACTGGATCCTTTCATATGTCCCATTCCGGACTTGCTATATTTGTCCTCTTCTAGTCTTAAGATCAATTCAGTGCGAGTACATTTATCCGCCATTGCGGCCTCCCACCATACACTAGGAAACCACCCTATTTCGGTGCACCCCTTAGTAGTCAGATTTATGTGTGGTCTTCTCCTGACCAAGCTGCCTTTCCAGTCACCACCCGCCCATGGGATCTAAATTTTGTCCTTGCACAACTCATGCGCAATCTTTTTGAACCAATGGGGTCAGCTCCATTAAAGTTCATAATATGGAAGCTTCTCTTCCTCATAACAATCAACTCAGCTCGCAGAGTCAGTGAACTACAAGCTTTGGTTAGCTATGCGCCCTATTCCACTTTGCACCATGCTAAGGTGGTCCTTCGCACACATCCTAAGTTCCTGCCAAAGGTCATCACCTCCTTCCACCTGAACCAATCGGTCTTGCTACCAAGGCCCCATGCTTCCTCAGCTGAGGCCAGACTTCATACTCTGGATTGCAAGACAGCATTGGCATTCTATCTAGACCACACTAAGAACTATTGCCAGTCCTCTCAGTTGTTTGTCTCATCTGGGGGTATCAGTATCCAAAAAGACACTTTCAAACTGGTTAGCAGTTTGCATATTCTTCGCTTATTTGCAAGCTAGGCTGTCTCTCCCACACCATGTGACAGCTCATAATGTTAGAACCATGGCAACTACTGTAGCTAATCTTCGCTCTGTCCCTATCTCAGAGATCTGCCAAGTCGCAACATTATCTTCTCTACATACCTTCGCAGCTCAAAGACTCCAGAGCTGATGCTCAATTCGGACAAACTGTTCTGCATAACCTTTTTAAAATTTAGACAACTTGCCCACCACCCTCCAACTACCTCACGAGGAGTGCTCTGAACAAGCTGAGTCTGTCAAATCCCTGCTGCAACCTCTAACTGGGATACTTTTCTCGCTCGGTTGTCTTGCGCTAGGGAGTCCCATATGTGAAGACTGACTTCCTGCTTGTTCCTGGAGATAGCATAATTATTCACCTGTAACAGGTGATCTCCGGGAACAGTAGGAATCACTCTTCACAACTCACCCACCTTCTCATCAAGTTGTCCTATTTTTGTACCAATTTTATTCTCATTCCTGGTATACAATTTTTTATTTCACCGCTATACACCTGACTGAGATGACCAGAAGAGAAGGCAGGAAGACAGCCATGCATGCATGGAGGAATGCTCCCAAAAGCATTCCTATTGGATGCTGGGGAGTGTTCCCGCACCGGGATCCATCGGTGCTGACATCACCCATATGTGAAGACTGATTCCTGCTGTTCCCAGAGATCACCTGTTACAGGTGAGAAACTACACTTTCTCGTCATACATTAGACTGCAGACATGCACGTCTATATTACCTTCATGCGACAAAGGATGTAAGAAAAACATCTTAACTCTTTATCACTTACAATCCTAATGACCCGGGGAAGCTAGCACCCAAGAGGACTTTGGCTGACTGAACATCTGATTACATCAACTTCTGTAACTTTCAGGCAGATACGCAGCTTCTAGGATCAGTGGGCCCACACTAGATGAGAGCAAACGCAGCCTCTACTGCAAATTTACATTCTATACTTCTACAAGACATCTGTAGAAAAGTAACATGGGCATCTACAAATACTTTGGCAAAGCATTATTGCCTGGACCAGTCTTCACATCAGGATATAGCTTTTGATTAGGGAGTCCTCAAAAATCTCTATCCAAGTTAATTCTTCTAGCTTCATGTACTTCCATCCACATTACCCTTGGGCCATGAAAGATGAAAACACGGCCAGCAGCTTTGAATTCATCATAGAGTATACCAATATTTCCCTGCTTGTTGACAGAGAATGTGGGGTTGCTTGCCTATAACAGGGGTTCTCTGTAAACAGCAGAGAAACACTGCCACACTTATCCAAAAAACTGCCAGCATGGTTTAAAGGTGAGGTCAGAGAGGCTGTTGTTGACAAATAAGCATCTTTCAGGAAATGGAAAAAAGAGCCAAACGACGAAACCTGGAAACAGCACAAGCACTGGCAAGTCAAATGCAAGGCATTGATAAAGCAGGCAAAGAGAGAAATTGAGAAGAAGCTTGCTGCGGAAGCAAAAACATGTAATAAAGACTTTTTCAAGTACATTCGTAGCAAAAAACATGTGAGAGAGTCAGTTGGTCCATTAGATGATAGAGGAGTTAAAGGGGCACTAAGAGGCGACAAGGCGATAGCGGAGAGACTGAATGAATTCTTTGCTTCGGTCTTTACTGAGGAAGATGTAGAGATGTTACCCATGACTGAAGTGGTATTTAAAGGTGCGGAAGAATTGAAGAAAATATTGATACATCGGGAAGATGTATTACAACTATTAGATAAACTGAAGAGTAGCAAATAACCTGGGCCGGATGGTATACATCCAAGGGTGTTGAAAGAACTGAAATATAAGATTACAGACCTGCTGTTAGTAATCTCTGAACTATCACTAAAATCATCTCTAATACCTGAAGATTGGAGGATCGCCAATGTAACACCAATTTTTAAATAGGGTTCCAGGGGTGATCCGGGAAACTACAGACCGGTGAGCCTCACGTCAGTACTGGGAAAAATGGTAGAAACCATCATAAAGAATAAAATTACTCAGCATGTAGATAGTCATGGTCTAATGGGAGACAGCCAACATGGCTTTAGACAAGGAAGATCTTGTCTTACTAATCTGTTTTTTGAAAGTGTGAATAAACAGGTGGACAAAGGTGAGTCGGTTGATATAGTGTATCTGGACTTTCAGAAAGCCTTTGACAAGGTCCCTCATCAGAGACATTTGGCAAAACTAAAGAGTCATGGGATAGGAGGCAGTGTACTACTGTGGATCAAGAACTGGTTAAAGGATAGAAAGCAGAAGGTTGGGCTAAATGACCAATTTTCCCAATGGAGAAAGGTGAATAGTGGTGTACCCCAGGGATCTGTGCTGGGTCCGCTGCTTTTTGACATATTCATAAATGACCTGGAAAGTGGAATAACGAGTGAGGTTATCAAATTTGCAGATGACACACAACTATTTAAAGTTGTTAAAACCCAAGAGGATTGTGGAAAATTGCAAGAGGATCTTGATAAATTGGAAGACTGGGCATCAAAATGGCAGATGAAATTTAATGTGGACAAGTGCAAAGTTATGCACCTAGGGAAGAACAACCCAAACGATGGTTACACAATGCAAGGTTCCACATTAGGAACCACCACCCAAGAAAAAGATTTAGGCGTCATTGTGGATAACATGTTAAAACTCTCGGCCCAGTGTGCAGCGGCAGCCAAGAGAGCAAGTAGAATGCTAGGTATCATAAGGAAAGGAATGGAAAATAAAACAAAAGATATTATAATGCCTCTATATTGTTCCATGGTGAGACCACTGTTCCCTCTAAGCTGTGCGCGTGTGCGCGCGCACACACCTCGCCGAGCGAGCGCACATACTTTACAACAGAGCGCACAAAAATTACGGCTCTGATTCTGATAGAAAACAACACAGACGTCTTAAAATTTAAAAGTTATGATTGTAATAACTAGAAATTTCCCGCTACATTTAATAATCGTCTATTTTCATTTAATTTGATTAAAATCAATGTGGTGTACATACTGTATTCTGACGTGTAGTCAAATTTTAAAGTATATAACTCTGAGTGTCATTATGTGGCACACAAAAATTTAACCTTCCTTCAAAAGCTGCACACAGCTGATATTTTATGCGCACACAGCCTACAGAAAATTAGAGGGAACATTGGGTGAGACCGCACCTTGAATATTGTGTGCAATTCTGGTCGCTGTATCTTAAAAAGGATATAGCGTTATTAGAAAAGTTCAGAGATGAGCCACCAAAATGGTAAAGGGGATGGAAGGATACTCCTATGAAGAAAGGCTAAAAAGGTTAGGGCTCTTTAACCTGGAAAAGAGACAGCTGAGGGGAGATATGATAGAAGTCTATAAATTAATGAACGGAGTGGAACGGGTAAACGTAGATCGATTGTTTACGTTATCAGAATACAGAAAGACTAGGGGACATGCAATGAAGCTACAGGGTAAACTATTTAAGACTAATAAAAGAAAATATTTTTTCACTCAATGTGTAATCAAACTCTGGAATTTGTTACCGGAGGATGTAGTAAAGGCTGTTAGTATAGCTGGGTTTAAAAAAGGTTTGGACAAGTTCCTGGAGGAAAGGTCCATAAACCATTCTTAAGAAGGGACCCAGGATATCAATGCTTGACCCAGTACAAGCACTGCGGAACCTGTGTCTTTTGGGGAAACTGCTAGGTACGTATGACCTAGATTGGCCACTGTTGGAAACAGGATACTGGGCTTGATGGACCTTGGTCTGACCCAGTATGGTATATCTTATGTTCTTATGTTACCCTTCAAAAAGAAATACTTAACTTCTGCATTTATGCTGTGGACAGTTCCTTTTGAGCCTCTTGTGAGCACAGGTCCCTGATCTGGAAAGTTGTATTTTTAGTGATAGTCACTTCAGCTCACAGATTCATTGAGCTCCAAGTACTAGTGATTTTTCCACTGTAAATCGTACACTTCTCCTAAGTTCCTGCCCAAGGTGTTGTCAGTCTTCCATCTCAACCAATTAATCATCATACCAAAGGTTTTCCTCAGACCACATGTCCATATAGGTAAACAAGCTCTGCATGGTTTGTATTGCAGAATCAATGTTACGTTCTCTCTGGAGCAAATCAAAGCCCATAGGAAACCTACCCAACTTTTTTTCTCTTTTAACCCCAATGGGTCTGGAATGGCTATAATTAAAAGAACTATTTCCAAGAGACTAGGAAATTACATCTCCTTCTATTTTATTTATTTATTTATTTATTTATTTTATAAACATTTATATACCGCATCTTCCACAGATCAGTTGCGGTTTACAGAGAACAAAACACTTGACAACGCAAGTTGTTTTACAAGGAACGTCAATGTTAGTATAATTAACCGAATATAAATTTACAAGGAACGGTGAGCTCCTCTGCTCTATTATGCTCAGGCAGGCCTCATTTTAGAAGAGCATATCAAGACTCAAAATGTTAGAGCTTATATACGATCAGCCTCCACTGAAAAGAGTTGTAAACCTGTAATATGGTATTCTATCCACCCTTTCACTTCCATTTATTGTGTAGACACTGATTCCCAGAGTGACAATAGGTTCGGCCTGTCTGCTATCTGCTGTTGTTTTGAGATGCAAAATCCAATTCTATCCACCCAGGACCCATTATAATGTTTTGAGTTGTCTGCCTAAGAAAATTCTTTAATCCGATCGGCAGCAACCTTGTTGCTATTAACTTCTCGTTTGTTGGAAGGCAACACCTAGCCAGGGATTCCCACTTGTGGCTGATTAATCTTTCTTGTTCTCATGAAAATATAAAGTTGCTACTCCCCCCTTCAACTTTGGTGGAAATCGTTTATCCCGTTTGCAACGAGTTGAACAGCAGTGGGTTTTTCGATTGGACACTGTTGCATCTAAGGGCTTAAACTTGGAAATTGACTGGCATAGTCTCTTCTGATTTTGCTACACTTTAACCAAATAGGTGGAGTTTGCATGTTTGTTGCTGTCAGTCACTGGTTGGTCAGGCAGTTAATATGTGGTCTTGGTGACATCAGACGCCGGTTTTTAGAAACCTCCGTCTGGGGGATCCCCTGCTGCACATTTTGAGACTGGCGGTGGAATGGAGGAACCTGAAGCAGGGTCTTGGAAATGTGATGACCTGAAACGCAGGACTGTGTTGTTTTGCCACCAGATTTGTTCTGTTGCTGCGCTGTTTTGGGGATTCAGCTAAGTACTTCTTGTTTTAAGTTTTTGCGACGCAGTTTTAAATGTTATACTGCACTTGATTAAAAGGACCCTGTCCTCCAGTTGAGATGTTCTTGCCTGGGGGCATTTGGTCCGACAAAAAATTGTAATTTTGGAGGTTTACCTTTGCAGAACCTGCTCTTTTTGTTCTATCTATTGATTAGGGCCAGCAGTGTTTTTTGGCCCATGGGGGATTTTCTTTAGTGACTTTACGGTAAAGTATAAGAGACAGAGGATAAACAATTAATGTGCAGCTGGGATGGAAGGCACTGGGTATTAGGAGGGGGAAGAGTAGATAGGGAAAGAATGGAGGAGACCAGTAAATATTTAAAGGGAATGGTAATAAGGGGAAGAGGGCGCATTCAATAGCCGCCTTGCACACAGAAAAACACACAGAATTGAATCCAGGGTTAAGGGAGGGCAGTGGGAGTGTCCTAAATCATGCAGGAAAGGAGACAGCATAAAGGGATGGAGAGAATCCAAGGAAGTCCAAAAGAGAAAAAGGCGGAGAGGTAAAGAGGATAATTATTCTAAGGTTGTTGCAATGGTTCAGTATGTTTTGAATTCTGTTTTAATGATGGTTGGGAGGGGGTGGGGCAGGGGGAAAGAGACAAACAAAGACATAAAAATGGCCCCGGCGCAGTATATAAGATTGCAACCCTACATACATAGCCCAATAAAGAGGAAGTGAATATTAACACACTTGATGAGAGCTAACATTGATATAGCTCTACTACAAGAGACACATCTCACCAGATTAGAAAATAGGAAGTTGTGCAGTAAAGGGTACAAGCAGATATATTACTCGTCATACAACTCAAAAAAAGGGTGTGGCGATCCTGATTCACAAAAGAATTCCATTTCTACACTATGCCTCAGGGAAGACAGTTAGAGAAGGGCAATAAGGGTGATAGGCAGAGTGGACCAAGAGGAATTTAGCAGTACTGAATCTCTATGCCCCAAATGGGTCAAAAGGATCCTTCTTCCAAAAATGGATAAAAGAGTTCCAGAAAAAAGCCAAAGGGGACTGGATGATAGTAGGGGATCTGAATAGTATAGTGGAGACTCTGGACAGATCAGACTACGTTAAAAAGAAACATGGGAGAGAAGGACGGGAGTTGCAGACAAGCATGAAGAAATGGGATCTGATTGGTATATGGCAGGGGGAAAGCAGGGATGAGAAAGAATAAACATGCTAAGAGGCACATACTAACACATATTCCAGGTTAGACTATTTTCTGGGGAGGCGAGATCAGGAAGGAGTCCTAGGAAATGCCCAAATTCATCCCATAATTCTATCAGACCATGCAATTGTCACCTGCCAATGATTTCCAGGGAAGAATAGGAAGCCAAAAAGGAGTCGGCCATGGAGGCCAGACGTCTCCTTATTACAGGCTGGACACACTCAAAAGAAATTTTAAAAAGCCGGGCAAGAATATATTCAAATAAATGATAATGGGGATGTCCAAGACAACGTTCTCTGGGATGCAGGGAAAGCAGTCCTAAGGGGAGTACTGATTCAATGGGGGGGTCCAAAAAAAGAAAGGAAAGGGAAGCGGAGGCACAGAAGCTTGAAGAGTCTATTCATAGCCTCCAGAAGGAACATAGCAGGACAGGAGCAAAGGAGGTTTATAGCCGGCTAAGCAAAGCCCGAGCAATGTTAAACTCTCTAGACACAGAGAGGATGGTCCACCTCCTCAGAGTAACAAAGCAAAATTATATGGAGAGTGGCAGCAAGGCAGGGAAATTATTAGTCTGGCAGCTTAGGAGGAAGAGAGCAGAGAAACTGGTAGCAGAGCTAGTAAGACCTGATGGGACCAGGGCTGTGTCCAACGTGGATATTTGTGAAGAATTTCGTAAATTTTGCAAGCATCTATATCAAATGGAGGGGTTGGGTCCAAGGAGAGGTTACGTTCCTATATCCAAAGCCTACAAATTCCCAAGTTAGAGGAGGAAGCAGCCTTAGGGAAAGTAATAATGCCCCAGGAAGTCTCACAGGCAATAAAACACTCCTGAAAGGGAAAGCAGCAGGGGAAGATGGCCTGCCAGCGGAATTCTATCATGGGCTTAGGGAGGAGATTGCCCCAATGCTAGCCAGATTATTCTCAGGCTTCCTGGAAGGTAGGCCACTGCCAGAGTCCATGACAAAAGCCAGCGTGGTAGTATTTCCAAAAGAAGATAGGCCAGGAGATCAATGTGGGAGCTACAGGTCCATTGCACTAATCAGTAATGATGCCAAACTCTTTGCAAAGGTCCTTGCACTACGACTGGAAAAAGTACTACTCTCATTAATACACCCAGATCAGAGCAGATTTATAGGGGGGGAGAATCATCTCAGACAACGTGAGACGAGCCATAAACCTGATAAACCTAGTGGAAACCCAGGGACCACTTGCTATCTGTGTTGCTCTAGACGTGGAAAAAACATTCAACAGGGCAGAGTGAGAATTCCTCTTTGCAATGATGGACAGAATGGGGTTGAGAAAACCACTTATTCAAGGGATCCAAGCACTGTATGTGGCACCAAAGGCCTCCATTCTGGTCAATGGGCAGCAATCAAAATCATTTCAATTGTACAGAGGAACCCGACAGAGGTGTCCCCTATCACCCATGTTCTTTGCAATAGTCATAGAGGCTTTTGCTGCAAGGATTAGACAAAATCCAAAATTAGTACCAATAGGAACTGGGAAAGAAAAGCATAAAATTTTGTTATATGTCAATGATACTTTGATATTCCTTTCCTGCCCCCAAGAAACAATCCCTGTGCTATTAGAGGAGATAGGTGGATTCTCACAATTATCCGGCTTCAAAGTGAACATTAACAAAATGGAGGCCCTTCCGCTGAGGAGATTGCAGTGGGAGGATGGTGGATTTCCCATTCAAATTGGCGATTGGGTCATTAAAGTACCCAGGGGTCAAGATTTCCACAAATTTAAGGGAACTCTATTCACTTAAATATGGCCTTCTTATCACGGCTATCAGCCAGGACCTGGAAAGATGGGTACCCCTCCATCTTAGCTGGATGGGCAGTTGCATCACTGAAAATTAATATTATCCCTAAATTCATTTTTCTTTTCCCTAAGTTGCCTATAAAGATCCCCCTTAGAATGTTCAAGAAGTGGGAACAATGGTTATTACGCTTTGTATGGGGGGGGGGAAGCGTGAAAAAGCTTAGGCGTTCAAAGGAAGAGGGAGGGATACACTTTCCAGCCCTGAAATGGTATTATAAAGCCGCGATGATGGCGGCAATCAGGGCCCTTGAAGCCTAATGGGTAGCGCTAGAGAGAGAGAGGCCCTGGCCCAGCGATCCCTTTTTGAGTGGCTGGAGGCAAAGGAAGAAGAAGCAGAGTGGCTGCATATATAGGCATCCGTTTCTGGGCCCACTTCAACAAATGTATTCCCAAAACCATTTTCCAGATGGTCTAGGTTGCAAGATTATGCCCCCTTTTCTGGAGTAGATTTCAGATGGTTACAAGAAGGGGAGAGACCCCAACACAGGTGGGGGACTTGGTAGTGGACGGGTGGGTCCCTTCATTGCAGGAACTAGAGTATCAATGGGGACATCGTATCCCCTTTTATCAATATATTCAGTTGCGACACTTCTTAGAAAGTCATCGCCCACACCTAACTAACCAAGGGAAACCTATCAAGGAAATATTGTATAAGGGCAAGGGGAGAGGGGCCCTACTCTCAAAACTTTATCGGGCACAAATGGAAGAGGCAGAAAGTCAGTCTCCCCCTCACCAAATGGGATGGCAGGCCTGGCTGAAACAGGAATTGGCGGATAAGACATGGGAAAAAATACACCTGAAAACATATCAATTAATGACTGCCACCTCATGGAGACAATCACAGCTTCAGATAGTGCACTGGGTGTATATCACGCCAGTGCAATTATTCCATGCTAAGAGGCAAGACACTAATCAATGTTGAGGGGGTTGCAGACAGGTGGGCTCCTTTTATCACATGTGGTGGGAATGCCCCGTCATACAAACATATTGATTAGAGGTGGGGAAACACTTGCTATGACTGGGAGGGGGGTCTTCACGTTTCTCCCCGAGCAAATTATTGCTTGGGATGAACACTCAACCCTCTGAGGAAAGGAATAGGGGGATGTTACATGCAAAACTCTTACTAGCAACCAAAGTAGCCCTAGCAGAGCGCTGGGATTCGGACATAGGTCCCCAAGTGGAAGATTGGTTTCATAAAGTAGAGGAAGCAGTAAGATATGATAGGTTAACATATCAGCTTAAAGGTAAAGTCTGGATTTTTCATAAGGTTTGGGACCCCTACCTGGAGGGAAGCAAAGGGTGCCTAGATACAGTGGAATGGACCACCCACCTGGGGAACAATGGCCTGAGTGACGAACACACCTAAAGATTGTAGGAGGAACCAATAAATATACCCCCGGCCCAACTGAATATATCTGAGATGGGCAATAATAAGATGCCCAATGGACAGATAAGCACTGCACCATCAAAATGTTGCTGTTAAAATGTTGTAATACAATGTTGGTATTATAACAGTTCGGCTGTAAGGTGGATAAATTATTGATGTCAAGTTTACAAGTTCTCGGATACCCGGAAGGGGTACAGAGGAAGAAAACCATGCTCAAGAAGTCACAGCTCCTTCTGAATCCAGGAGGGAAGGCAAAGGAGGATAAGGACTATCAGGAGTGCTGAGGGACAAGCAGAGAGAAGCATTGCTGTCGACAGTAGATGCAGAAGTGGGTAGAGGGTGTCATACGGATCATGTAGATCATTGTTAATGTATTGATGGGTTACATTGTAACGTTTTGTAAAACCTTTGTCGTCAATAAACAAACAATGGAGAAAAAAAAGAAGAGAAGAGCACAGATAGAAGGATATGCCAGAATAGTAGAGTACCCCAGGAGGGGGTGTAGAGAGACATGCGAGGAAAGGTAGTGAGGAGCAGCAGAATCAGTGTACTTATAGGTCAGTAGAAGAAGTTTGAACTAGATACAGAAACAAATAGGGAGCCAATGAAGTGACTTGAGCATATCGAGGTTGGTGGAAGATTAGTTGCACAGCTGAGTTTTGAACAGATTAAAGGGGAGAGAGATGATTTAGAGGGAGACCAGTAAGGAGGAGGTGGCAATAGTATAGACGGGAGGTGACTAAAGAGTGGATAAGTGTCTTAGTAGTGTGTGTAGAAATCAAGGGACAAATTTTGCCATTGTTATAGAGAAAGAAGTGACAGGTTTTAGCTATCTGTTGGATGTGTGCAGAGAAAGAGAGAATAGAGTCAAAGATGACCCCCAAGCTGAGGAAACAGGGAGGAGTGTAGTGTTATCCACAGAAATAGAGAAGGGAGGAAGAGGGGAGGTGGGTTTAGGGTGAAGAGTAATGAGCTCAGTTTTGGCCATGTTCAGTTTCAGATGGTGGTGAGACATCCAGGCAGAAAGTCAGATAAGCAGGGAGAGATCTGGGCCTGGATTCCTGGAGAGATTTCAGGCACAGAACGGTAGATCTGAGAGTCATCAGCCTAAAGATAGTGAAGAATACCCGTGATCTGGCCACAATACCATGGCTCTTTCGGTCTCTGGTCCCTCAAGCAGTGAGAAATAAGCAGAGAGTAACACAGAACACAATCACACACAAAGTGCTACTTTCATTAAGCTCAGAGGGAAAACAACAGAAGGTCCAAGGACACAGCACAGTCCCACCTCTGTTGAATTCAAATAATTTCTCCCTTGGAGCTCTTTTTATGAAAGAAAAAAGGGGAAGTAACACAGTCATTAATCATAACACAAGGTGTCGCTAGAATTCTTTTTACAGAATAATAGCTGATTACAAAGTATTAGATGAAATTTACTTGATTATGACAGAATTATTTATAATTGCAGAGTTGCAGAAATTACGCTGTGCCAGCAGTGACCTATAGTTGACTGTACAATGAACCATGGTTGCACAATTCATAGCCTATGTTTACTTTTTATGCTTGCGTTAACAATGTTCTCAAACTATTTTAAAGACAGTTACACAGAACTCATGATCATGATATCCCACTCCACCCAAGATGAAGTAGGTGAAAGGACAAACTCGTGAGTGATGGTCACCGCTAGCAAAGTTCCTCTGTCAGCACATCCCAGAGATCTGCATCAAGAAATTCATCCATCTTCAATTACATATTGAGGATTCTGGTATCCCCTTTACCTGTCCATTCCTACAGATAGTACTGAAAACTATGGGAGGAAATAAGTGCACCAAGGGACTGAGTGTAGAGAGAGAAAAGGAGAGGTCCCAAGACAGAGCCCCGAGGTACAGCAACTGAAAGCGGGATGGCGGTAGAGGAAGAACTACCAGAATAGACACTAAAAGTGCAATGGGAGAGATAAAAAGAAAACCAGGACAGGACAGCCCCTAAATCCCAGCGAGGACAGGATATCGAGAAGAAGGTGGTGATCAACAGTGTCAAAGGCAGCAGAAAAGTCAAGAAGGATGAGAATTAAGAATTCTTTGGATTTGACAAGGAACAAGTCGCTGGAGATTTTGGCAAGTGCCGTTTCTTTGGAATGTAGAGAATGAAAGCAGATTGCAATGGGTCCAGAAGGTCTTGAGAGGAAAGAAAGTCAAAACAGATTAAATTAGATTACAGGTAATACACGGTGGGCCCAATATACAAAAGGACATCTGTATAGTGGTGGCAGCTATACTGATAAGTCACCTATCCATAAATTTTCAACAGCACTATAGAACTAGCACTGCTGAAAATTTCCTCTGACTGCTCCAGCCCTCTCTGTATGGTGCAGGAGCAGAATGGGGTGCTTCACCCCATCCTTCCGCAGTATCACTAAGAAAGATGTTAAAAATAACCGGACCAGGACAAATCCCGACGGCACACCATTGATAACCTCCTTCTCCTCAGAGTAAGCTTCATTTACTTATACCCTTTGTTGCCTCCCACTCAATCAATTTCTAACCCAGTCAATCACTTTAGGGTCCATCCCTAAGGAGCTCAATTTGTTTATAAGTCACCTGTGCGGAACAGTGTCAAAGGTTTTACTGAAATCTAAGTACACCACATCTAGGGCTCTCCCTCAGTCCAAATCCCTGGTCACCCAGTCAAAACAATCAATCAGATTTGTCTGACAAGACCTGCCTCTGATAAACCCATGCTGCCTCGGATCCTGCAATCCATTGGACTCCAGAAATCTCACTATACTCTGTTTTTTATTTATTTATTTATTATTTATCAATTATAACAAATTTACAGTATGGCATATCTTATGTTCTCAGTATGGCATATCTTATGTTCTTATTAAGAAGGGACCCAGGATATCAATGCTTGAACCAATACAAGCATTGTGGAACCTGTGTCCCTTGGGGAAACTGCTAGGTACGTATGACCTAGATTGGCCACTGTTGGAAACAGAATACTGGGCTTGATGGACCTTGGTCTGACCCAGTATGGCATATCTTATGTTCTTATGTACATCCAAGAAACAAATCAGTGAATGATACAAAAATGGGCATACTTGTACAGGCAATTCCAAAGAGGAAAATAAAAACCCCTACCTCCAAGACGGAGATTAAGAAAAGAAAAACAAATAGTCAGCGCCCATTTAAATGTAGACCTCAAACAATAGGTAATATAAGGAAGTACTAGGAAAAAAAATAACCTAAACAGACAGTAAAGGGCCTACACAGTCCTAAACTATCTAATCATCATTATTAATGCAACAGGTGAAGACTTAAGCATCAGCCGATTGAGAGGGTCCAGCAACATCAACCATTACAACTTCCCTCGCCTCAAGGAACTCTAATAGTTGCCTAGGATCAAAAAACAAGTATACTTTTTGTTTGAAAACCACACAACATTTTGCAGGAAATTTAAGCTGGAAGGTAGCCCCCAGTGCTACAACCCTGGGGCGAAGAACCAAAAAGTCCTTCTTTCTCAGCTGCATAATACGAGATATATCAGGAAATATGCGTACTTTAGACCCTAGGAAAACTTCATTAAGATTCCTAAAGTACAATCTGAGGATAAAAAATTTATCAGATTCCAATGCTAGGGTAACAAGAAGGGTAGACTTATCGGTAATGACCTCCAGGGAAGATTCTAAAAACCCCATGAGGTTACCCACGTCAGGGGAAGCAGAAGGGGCAATGGAACCAAGATCCCTTTGCCCCAAGGACAAATACTGTACCCGCACCAGGGCTGGAAACTGATCTGGGGAGATCTTCAAAACTTCTCCAAAATACTTTTTCACCATCTCCAATGGTGACAATAAAGGAGACCGCAGAAAGTTCAGAAAGCACAAATTGCACCGCCGAACCTGGTTCTCTAAATATTCTGTTTTCCTGGAGGATACAGTTTTGTCCTTAACCTGGGCAGTCACCAACTCCCTCAACTGCCCAACTTCTTGCTCCACCTTGGAAAGTCTCTCCGCTTACTCTTCCTGCACACCAGAAAGAGTCCCACATAAAGAATGAACCCCAACAATCTCAGTACTCACAAAGCTCAAAACATTCTTGAGGGAAGCATTCAGCATTGCTAGACCGTCCCACAGTGCTCACTATACTCTGTTTTAGCAGTGCTTCCAATAATTTACTCACCACAGAGGTTAGACTAACTGGCCTGTAGTTCTCAACCTCATCCTTCTGCTTTTGTGTAAAGGGACCACATATGCCTTTCTCCAGTCTTCTGGGACCATCTCCGATGCTAAAGAAGCCAATGGAGCCACTAGAACGTCCCCAAGTTCCTTCAATATTCTTGGATGCATCCTATCCGGTCCCTCTTTGTCTACTTTTAGTTTAGCAAGTTCCTCACAAACACAGTCTTCTGAAAATCATTCAAGATCCCCTTCACTTCTGTTCCTATTTGTGGGTGTTTTCTGAGGTCCTGATCCTGGCTCTTCATCTGTGAACACAGAACAAAAGTATTTGTTAAGCAATTCCACTTTATCGTCATCAGCTTCTACATTTAGTCTCCCCTTCACCCTTGAGTCTGACAATGCCACTTTTGCACTTCCTCCTTTCACTAACATATCTGAAAAGTGTCATCTCCAGGAACAAGCAGGAATGTAGTCTTCACATATGGGTGACGTCGGTCCCAACAGAGTCCGCGCAGGAACGCTCCCCAGTGTCCAGTAGGAAAGCTTTTGGAAGCATCCCACTGTGCCTGCGTAGCTGCCTTCCCGCCTTTCCAGCTCTCCCTTCTCAGTTCTTCATTTTCCACAAAGCTGACAGGGAGCAATTCCTGTCAGTGCAGAAAATTCCCGTTTTTTCATATTTTTGTGGTTGCTTCTGCCTTCCCGTCGACGCTGGTACTTACCTCAGTCGGTACTTACTTACTTTCTTTCTTTCTTAAAAAAAATAAAAATATAAGTCTGTGAAGAAAAGAATTTCTTCTTTTCTTCAAGTGCATCAATGCCATCTTAGGCTTAGTAACATAGTAAATGACAGCAGATAAAGACCAGCATGGTCCATCCAATCTGCCCAGCAATACAGCAAGAGTAGGTGCACCTGTCGCTCTGTGAAGGCCACTTCTCCCCATGTCTCTGTCTAGGGGTGGACCCACCACTCCATGTAGGACACCCCTATTTGTTGAGAAGTTAGATGGTTCAGTTTATTTTGTTTTTATCCTGTTTCTGTAAAGGGATCCGCTGTGCTTGTCCCATGTTGTTTTGAATTCCGTCACCGTGTTTGCCCCCACCACTTCCATCGGGAGAGCATTCCAAGCACCCACCACCCTTTCAGTGAAAAAATATTTCCTGACATTGCCTTTCAATTTTCCACCTTGCAGCTTCATATTTTGCCCTCTAGTTTTGCAGCTTCCCCATCTTTGGAAGAGGTTTGTTTGTTCATCGTTCCTATTTAAGTATTTAAAGGTCTGAATCATATCACCCCTATCCCTCCTCTCCTCCAAAGTGTACATATTTAGGTCTTCAAGTCTCTTATAAGGTTTCTTACGCAGGCTCCAAATCATTTTGGTCACCTTCCTCTGAACAGTTTCCAGTCTTTTTACATCTTTTACAAGATATGGTCTCCAAAACTGAACACAGTATTCCAAGTGAGGCCTCACCAGCGATCTGTACAGTGGCATAAATACCTCCTCCTTTCTGCTGGTAATCCCTCTTTGTATGCAGCCCAACATCCTCCTGGCTTTTGCCACCGCCTTGTCGCACTGTTTTGCCACCTTGAGATCATCAGAGATAACCACACCAAGGTCTTTCTCCTGAACCATGCACACCAATCTCTCGCCCCCTATCGCATACGTTTCCCTTGGAGTTCTGCTACCTAAGTGCATGACACTGCACTTTTTCACATTAAATATTAATTGCCAAGCATTAGACCATTCTTCCAGCTTTTGTAGATCTTTCCTGATGTTATCCACTCCCTCAGGGGAGTCCACTCTTGCAAATTTTTGTGTCATCTGCAAAAAGACAGACTTTTCCATTCAGTCCTTCAGCAATATCACTCACAAATACATTGAATAGTGCCGGGCCCAGGATCGAACTCTGGGGCACCCCGCTAATCACCTTCCTTTCATCTAAGTGAGCTCCATGTACCATCACTTTCTGTCGTCTGTCAGTCAACCAATTTCTAATCCAGTTTACCATCTTGGGACCCATCCCCAAGCTACTGAGTTTATTGACAAGCCTCCTATGAGGAACAGTATCAAAGGCTTTGCTGAAATCCAGGTAGATGACATTCATCGCATGCCCCTGATCTAGTTCCTTGATCACCCAGTCAAAGAACTCAATCAGATTTGTTTGGCAAGACCGTCCTTCAGTAAAACCATGTTGTCTCGGATCTTGCAACCTGTTGGTTTTGAGAAAGTTCACTATTCGCTCTTTCAGGAGCTTCTCCATTACTTTTCCCGCCAACGAGGTAAGGCTCACGGGTCTGTAGTTTGACACTTCTTCTCTGTCACCACTTTTGTGTATAGGTACGACATCAGCCATTCTCCAGTCCTGAGGAACCTCTCCGGTTTCCAAGGATCTGTTGAATACATCCTTTAATGGTCCTGCAAGAACCTCTCTGAGCTCTTTCAGTATCCTGGGATGTATCCCATCCAGTCCCATGGCTTTGTCCACTTTCAGTTTAGCAAGTTGTTCCAACACCTCATCTTCTGTGAATGGTGTGGTATCTACTTCATTCCCATTTTTATATTTGGGAGTCACAGCTGGTCCATCTCCAGGATTTTCTTTAGTAAAAACATAGCAGAAGTATTTGTTTAGCAATTTCGCTTTTTCTATGTCACTTTCCACGAGTCCTTTCCCAGCACTTCTGAGTCCTGCAATTCCAACTCTGATCTTCTTCCTTTCCCGAATATACCTGAAGAAAGTTTTGTCGCCACCCTTAACATCTTTAACCATCTTTTCCTCTGCCTTTGATTTTGCTATCTTTATTTCTCTTTTTGACTCTTTGAGTTTGATCCTGTATTCATTTCTGTGTTCTTCTGTTTGCAAGCTTTTGAATTTTGCAAAAACTGTGTTTTTTGCCTTTATTTGAGCAGCCACTTCTTTGGAAAACCAGATAGGTTTCCTTCTCCTCTTGTTTTTGTTTACCTTTTTTACATATTTGTCTGTTGCCCCTTTTATTGCCACCTTTAGTTTAGCCCATTGCAATTCCACTTCCCTTATCTCCTTCCACCCTATCATCTCCTCCTTTAGGTACTCGGCCATTTTATTGAAGTCAGTGTTTTTGAAGTTTAGGACTTTGAGCTTGCTATGTTTGGCCTGTACCTTGGCTTTTATCTCAAACCACACCGTGTGATGATCGTTGTTGCTCACAGGGGCACTCACGCAGACATTCGACACGCTATCACCATTTGTGAGCACTAAATCCAGCGTTGAGCTTTCCCTGGTTGGCTCCATGACCATTTGTCTAAGTGATGCATCTTGGAGAGCATCTACCATTTTTTTGCTTCTTTCCAGATGTGCAGAAGGAGTAATCCAGTCCACATCAGGTAGATTAAAGTCACCCAAAATGATCGCTTCCCCCTTTGTGGCTATTTTGGCAATATCTATAATCAAATCGTTATCTATCTCTTCAATTTGAGTTGGAGGTCTGTAGACTACAGCAGTATGGATGACAGTGTCATCTCCTCTTTCCAACGCAATCCAGAGCGCTTCTTCTTTTCCCCATGTCCCCTGCATTTCAGTAGCTTTAATATTGCTTTTGATATACAAGGCTACTCCTCCTCCTTTTCCATTTTCTCTGTCTCTTCTGAATAGATTATAGCCAGCTATGGCCTTCCATTTTGTCACAGACACAATGGAAAAACCATCTAGGGGTTTTAATTAGTGTTCTAAGTGTGGCGGTACCATCTTGGCCACCGACATCTATGACTGGTGTCTAAAATGCTTAGGGCCGTATCATCAGCCATCAGAATGTCCTCTCTGTAGAAAGATGATGAAGAGAGGCCTACAGAATCGAGCTGCAAAGCTGGGCACCCTCTTTGCCCCCGATGCAGTCTCTTTAGCATCAGTATCATCCAGAGCTTCATCTTCTTCGCAAGGATCTCAGGTTTCAAAACCTAAGTCTGCATCGAAGACTGGCTGCCCCCCAAGAGTAGATCTCCTTCTAAGCATCAAGATGCCTGGGAGTTGCTCTGGAGTGGGACACACTGGCTAAACAACCCCAATGGAAGGATCTTCCCTCCAAAGCCTTAGTAGGGTCCCAGGATGCTCCCGAGGCTTCCTCCTCTGGAGAGCTCCTGGTGCCGTGTTCAGGGATCGTGGTCCACAATTCCAGTATTGATACCCAAGCATCGGCAAGCTCCATGGATCAACGTATCCTTGCCATCAAGCGGAGCTTAGCAGCCTTACTGGCGGCCTCAGTTCCAGTAAAATCCTTACAGTTGATTCCGCAGACATCGGTACCGGCTTCAGTACCAGTACAATCTGCATCTACTTTTTTGCCGCTTTCCTTACTACCGCCATTCTCAATGCTCTCAAAGTCTTCCAGGACCATCTTCGTTGCCACAGAGTCCGTCCAAACCAACAATCAAGTAGCCATGTTCTACGTGAACAAGCAGAGCGGAACAGGTTCTTGGGCCCTTTGCAGCGAGGCTGTACATCTCTGGTCCTTTGCCATACATCATCGCATTCACCTCCATGCGGTTTATCTCCCGGGCAAGCACAATATCTTAGCAGACAAAGTCGAATCCTTCTCCACGAGTGGTCTCTTCATGTAGACAAAATCTCTCACATTTTTCAGATCTGGGGGACTCCAGAGATAGACCTGTTCGCAAGTCCTCAGAATGTCAAGCTCCCTCGCTTCTGCACCAGGACTCCTGCACCGGACAGCCAGCAAGTGGATGCTTTTCACCTCCACTGGGGTCAAGGCTTCCTAATTCCCAAGAATCTTTTCAAACTCCAGAGCAACAAGGGCTTCATGATACTCATAGCCCCATGCTGGCCATTCAACCGTGGTACCGTCTCCTTCTACGTCAGTCTCAGGCTCAACCTATAGATCTGGGGTCTGCTCCAGATCTCCTCTCTCAGGAGGAGAGGACGCTGCTCCATCGCAATCCGCAGTCTCTCCATCTCACAGCAAGGCTGCTGAAGGCATAGCCTTCCAAGGCATTATCCTTCCCCAGGAGGTTAAGGACATCCTCTTAGCTTCTAGGAAGCCATCCACTAGGCGGTCCTATGCTTTCAAGTGGCGTAGGTTTTCTTTCTGGTGTTCTCAGAGGAATCTTTATCCCTTCTCAGCTCTGGTGGAGGCACTACTTGAGTATCTCCTCCACCTATCTTCTGAATTCAAAACCAATTCGGCAAGAGTACACCTAAGTGCAATTGCGGCCTCTCACGTGCCCTCAGATGGTCAGCCCATCTCTTCTCAGCTGCTCATAACACACTTCATGAGGGGTCTTCTATTAACCAATCCTCCCATTAAGCTGCCTCCAGTGACATGGGACCTTAATGTTGTTCTAGGACAGCTTCTCAAGCTGCCCTTTGAACCTCTAGCCACTACTTCACTTAAGTTTCTCACATGGAAGGTCATCTTTCTTATTGCCCTCACTTCATCAAGGCGCATTAGTGAGCTCCAGGCCTTGGTGGCTGACCCTCCTTACACACGGTTCCACCATGATAAGGTTGTCCTTAGGACGCATCCTCACTTCATGCCGAAGGTGGTATCGCCCTTCCATTTGAACCAGTTGGTATACCTTCCTGTGTTTTTACCTAGACCACATTTGTCTAGGGCAGAAGCAACCCTTCACACTCTGGATTGTAAATATGTGTTAGCTTTTTATCTCCAGAGAACCTGAGAGCACCAAAAGCTTCTCAGCTTTTCATTTCATTTGATTCGAGTCACCTTGGCTTGCCAGTCTCCAAACATACTCTCTCCAAGTGGATAGCTGACTTCATCACCTTTGCTTATGAGAAGGCAGGACTCTCCCTCGAGGGTCGTGTCACTGCCCATAATGTTAGAGCCATGGCTACCTCGAAGGGCAACTCTACGCTCTGTAGCTATTGACGAGATCTTCAAAGCAGCATCTTGGTCTTCGGTCCACACTTTTGCTGCTCACTACTGCCTAGACAAGGACTCCCGCTGGGATGCCATGTTTGACCAAGCTGTTCTCCAGCATCTCTTTCAGACTTAGAGCAACTCCTACCCTCCATACTGGGTTTCCATATCAGACATCCCTGCAGGATACATGACCTCTTCAGGTATACCTGTGGAATCCACAGCCAATTCTGAGGTCTTCTCTCTGGCATCTTCTAGCCAGGGAGTCCCATATCTGAAGACTACATTCCTGCTTGTTCCTGGAGATGGTGTAGTTACTCACCTGTAACAGGTGATCTCCGGGAACAGCAGGAATTTAGTCTTCACAACCCATCCTCCTCCCCTAGGAGTTGTAGGTCTTCTTTTCTTTCTCTCCTTTTATCTCAGCTACAAACTCAACTGAGGAGGGAGAGGTGGAAAGGCGGGACAGCAGCTACGCAGGCACAGTGGGATGCTCCAAAAAGCTTTCCTATTGGACACTGGGGATCGTTCCCATGCAGGCTCCGTCGGTACTGACGTCACCCATATATGAAGACTAAATTCCTGCTATTTCCGGAGTTCACCTGTTACAGGTGAGTAACTATGCTTTATCCCCCATTTTATTGCATTGGCTATTTCTTCTTCTTTTTGTATCTTTGCTTTCCTGACTACTTTCCTAGCTTCTCTAAGTTTTTCCAAATATTGATGCTTGTCTTCCTCTCTCTGTGATCTCTTGTATTTTATGAAGACCACCCTCTTTTTCTTCACCTTTACAGCTACTTCAGTTGAGAACCATAGTGGTCTCCTTTTCCTTTTACATTTATTTACCTTTCTAACAAAAAGGTTTGTTCCCCTTAAAATATCCCCTTTCAGTTTTGCCTATTGCTTTTCTATATCCCACAGCTGTTCCCATCCCGCTAATGATGCCTTGAGGTATTGTCCCATCTTGGAAAAGTTAGTTTTCCTAAAGTCAAAGACCCTCACCTTTGAATAGATTTTATCAACCCTAGTCCTAATACTGAACCACACCATCTGGTGATCACTGGATGCAAGAAGATCTTCCACTATGACATCAGAAACACTTTCCCCGCTAAGTGCCATATTCAGTATGGCCCCTTCACGTGTAGGTTCTATTACCAGTTGCCGGAATAGGTCTCCCTGTAGAGAATCTAAGTTCTCTTCACTCCTAGATGACACCGCAACAAGGATGTGCCAATCAAGTGGAGTGGAGGAGTGGCCTAGTGGTTGGGGCAAGGTACTTCAGGCCGGAAGGTCGGGGGTTCAAATCCCACTAGAGGACAGCAACCTTGGGCCGGAAGGACTGGGGTTTCTAGTCCCACAGGTGCTCCTTGTGGTCTTGGGCAAGCCACTTAACCCTCCATAGCCCATGTTCCCTGTAAAATAGTTATCTCCAAGTTATAATGCCCTGTTCAATGTAATTTCAGTTTGTTCAATGTAAACCGCACTGATGCAGAATAGCGCGGTATATAAGAGAATGTAAGTAAATAAAGTAAATAAACATCTGGCATATTGAAATCACCTATCAGTAGCACTTCTTCTTTCATGGCAATACTGCATATGTCGTCTATTAAATCTCCGTCCACTTTTTCTCCCTGTGAAGGAGGTCTGTATATCACACCAATGCAAATGGAGTTCCCTTTCTCTCTTTCTAGTATGACCCACAGTGCCTCCTCACTCCCTTTTAAAACCTGATAATATTCAGTCACTATCCGCACAGCTAAGCGGTTTAAGTTAGGACAGAAAAACTGGTGCATAGCTACATGCTTAGATGGTAATTTTATAAGGATCAGCTAGATTTATGTGTATCTTAAGATATGTATTTCAGTCCCAATATTCAAAACATTTACACAGTTTACAGACCTGTAAAGTGTGTAAATACCACTGAATGGAATATTTAGCGGCACTGTTAGTGTCACTGAATATCCCCTACTAATGCCGCTACATGTTCCGATGCCACTTAGCATTGGGGTGTGTCATAGGCATTCCAGGGCATGTCATGGGTGGCAGCAATCACTACCCGATTAGCAATATACAGGTAAAGCTAGGCGCAGCAAAAGCTGGCCTACCTCTACCCATAGGAGCTAACTGGGCAGCGGCTCAATATTGCTGTTGCCCGTATAGTTTCTGCAGCTGTGGAATCTGTGTGGCAACCCTGAATATTCAGTGCCAGGGCTGCATATGACCCCGGCATTAAATATCCAGTTTTAGTGTTCAATGCCAACAGCTAGGCGCTATACTGCGCCTAGCCGCTAGCGCTGAGTATCGGGCCTTTTATGTTTATTTTATAAAGTGCAGTACACACGTACCTTAGCAACTGAATATCGCCACTATATGTATAGCCGCAGCAAGCACTGTCCACATATATTCTGCACTACTGCCTATCTGGATTGTAGCACTAAATATATGTGGATTTTTTTTAACTCCCACTGCCATTGTTGTTTAAAAAGTGACTTAATGTCTTTCTTCAACAGAAAACTTTCTACTCTAAAGGCCTGGATGAAGAAAAATTGCAATGAGACATCCAAGATATGGGAAGAGATAGAGGATGTCATTATCAAAGCCCTCATTTCTGCCCACCCCACCCTGAAGCACAACTATCGTACCTGCTTTCCAAACCATGTGGCTGGCAATGCCTGTTTTGAGATTTTGGGATTTGATATCCTGTTGGATAGAAAACTCAAACCTTGGCTTCTGGAGGTGATATGAAAATTTTATAACTAATTTCATGGATATTTTGAAGGAGGGTTTGAAGAAGTTCTACAGAGGTCTCTATTTTCTGACATTTAAATGCATAGTTTTAGTATAAAAATACTTAAGCATGATTTATTTTTTAATTAATCTTCCGATCAGACATCCTTAAAGGTGTTTCAGTACAGAATTGGATTAATGCATGTATCTATCTATTGTATCTGTCCCTCTGTCTGCTCATATGAAGTATGTATTGTGTAGAAGAATTATGTGCTGAAAAATATTGATCTAAAAGTCCAAAGAAAACATAATGACTGACAGAAATTTCCTGATTTCATTTTCAAAATTGTGTTTATTTTTTCAATTTGTTTTATTTTGAAGAGAAGATGCCACTAAACTAATAAAAAAAAGTCCTCTTCCCACTTTTCAAACTAGGGAAAATTGATTGTCTCCTTGGCCCTCTCCCAGACCTTTCCAATCCCATTGAACCTCTTATCCTCCTTGACCTATCCACCCTTCAAAAGCCCAGAGAAGCTTCCAAAGCTTTCTGGGCATGCTCCAGTATTCCTTCTCACACAACCATTGCTCCTCCCCCTCAGGCTACAAAATCCACTATGCAAAGCAGAAACAGAGCTGCTCTCTCTTTTTTCAATCAAGCATTTCAAGGCTAGAGAGTTTATTATTAAGACCAGCTAACTCTCTTCCTGAGAACTTTTAACAACAAAACTCTACTGCTTCAGCAGGCCACTTTCAAGCGGCGCCATACCTAGGCCTATGCCAGTGGTGCAGCTACACAAGTTGCAAAGAAACAGGGGGCACAATGGGACTCCCACCGGAAGCGAAATCTGCCCTTAACCGGAAGTAAAATTTAGAACCTTTCGTGGAGAACAGGAGGACTGCGCTGCCTGAAGTTTGCATTCCTAAGTGTGCTGCTCGGGGACTGGGGGTGTTGGAAATTCTGAGTCTTCACCTCCGAGTTGAGCGGCCTGGATAGCAAGAATCCCAAGGCTCCACCAGTCCGATTCTGCAGGGCTGAGGCCAGGCATAGTAACAGAAG
Organism: Ichthyophis bannanicus; assembly: GCA_033557465.1. NCBI lineage: Eukaryota > Metazoa > Chordata > Amphibia > Gymnophiona > Ichthyophiidae > Ichthyophis > Ichthyophis bannanicus. The sequence continues at coordinate 207,234,082 of CM066043.1, read as the reverse complement.
CTTATGCCACAGCTCCGTAGTTTGCTCCACAGGGACTTCAGTGCCAGCAATGCAAGCATGTTCTAAGTGCATCTTTGTGGCCTAGAATGTCTTGATGCTAATCTCATGTAATATTAGGACGTGATTAGAATATGCTTGCACTGCCGGCACTGAAGTCCCGGTAGAGCGATCTGCGGAGCCATGGCATAAGCTTCTGTTTCTCTGCCCAGCCCTGGTCACTCTAGCAGGACTTCAATGCTGGCAGTGCAAGCATGTTCTAATTGCATCCTGGTGGCCCAGAATGTCTTGTTGCTAATTTCACATTCATTGTGAGATACCAGCATACAAATTATATTGTAGTGATGGAACAGATCAAATTGGTGGGGGGTGGCACTATATATTAAAGAGGACATTGAGTCAAACAAGATACAAGTTTTGCAGGAAGCAAAATGCATGGTAGAATCTTCATTGATCAAAATACCATGTGAGAAGGGGAAAGGAATAACAGTGAGGGTGTACTACCATTTGCTTGGCCAGAATGAACAGAAATGATAAAATGCTAACATAAATTAGGGATGCTAACAAAATTAGTAACAAGTATTGATGGGTGATTTCAATTACTCCAGTATTCTGTGTCAGTGTCACATCAGGACATGCTAGGGAGATAATGTTTCTAGATGAAATAAATGATTGCTTCTTGGAGCAGCTGGTTTGGGAACCGACACTGGGGGAAGCTATTTTTAACATAGTCCTTAGTGAAACACAAGATCTGGTGCAAGAGGTAACTGTGTTGGGGCCACGTTGTAATAGTGATCATAGCATTTTCAAATTTGATTTAATAAATGGAAGGAGGACAGCAAGACATTCCTAATTGTACCTCCAGGCCAGGCCAGGCTACATGTGGGTTGTCACCTCTCACCAGCAGCTGAGGGCTGAACATGGCAGAATCCTGACATCATGGTACAAGAGCCTCTCCTCCTGCAATTAGCAGGAAAGAGCTAATTTCACCATCTACTGCACAAGCATAAACAAGGAAAAGGTTAGGAAAAAATCTTAAAGGAGCAGCTGCAAAGGTTAAAAGTTTGCATCATGCCTGGACATTGTTTAAAAATATAATCTTGGAAGCCCAGATCAGATGCATTCCACACTTTAGAAAAAATAGAAGGAAGGCCAAACAACTGCCAGCAAGGTTTAAGTGTGAGGTTAGACAGGCTGTTATAGCCAAAAAAAACATCTTTGAGGAAATGGAAAAAGGAGCCAAATAATGAAAACAGGAAACAGCGTAAGCACTGGCAAGTTACATGCAGAGCTTTGATAAGGCAGGCAAAGAGGGAAAGAAGCTTGCCATGGAAGCAAAACCTCATAATAAAATCTTTTCCAAGTACATTTAACCCGTTTTGGACAGCTCGCATATAATTTCTCTGTTCTGGATGATTTATTAGATTTGTTACACTCAAACAACTATAAAATACCGGCAATAATAAAAAATATTAAAACTTTGCAGAAAATAGAACTCTCACATAGTGTATGTTTTTCATACACTGGTCCAATATAGTATATTGTCCGTCTTCAGAAAAGATAGGATTCAGTTCCAATATTCATTGACATAAACATACTGTATGATACTATTGAAACTGCAGTTTTCATTTAAAACACTTTATTATGATATAATATAGTTTGTCAACAGTCCATTCTGATGGCGGAATATGATACACATGAAAAGACTTCTGATGCAGTGCGTCGATAGTGCACCATTGAATCACCTAGAACAGAATGCTTGACAGCAATTAGTTTCGACAACATATTAGCCCAGCATATGAAAAACATACAAGGCTGATATACGCACCAATAACTCTGACACTAAGTAACTTACAGTTATCTAAACCTATTTTCTAAAGTCTACAAATACTTTTATTTGCAAAATAGTAGCTATTACAGCATTATAAGCTACCTACTATTTTTTGTGATCTTTTTATGTTGAGCCGCCAGTACCGTCAAAATCAGCAAACTTCAAATACCTATTAAACTAACTAGATCTCAGATAAAAAAATCTGTATATAATGCTTTTTGACATAACGATAATAGCTAAACATAGTTCCATTGAATTTATAACCATTAATTAGTAAACAGTTGAGTAGTAAGTATGGAAACCTTATGTATGTAAAACATACGCTGGTTCAAAACGGTTAAGCAAAAAGCTTGCACGGGAGTCAATTGGACCATTAAATGAAAAAGGGTAAAAGAGGCACTAAGGGAGGACAAGGCCATAGCGAGAAACTAAATGAATTCTTTGCTTTGGTCTTTACTAAAGAAGATGGAAGGGAAACACCCATGCCAACAATGGTATTTAAAGGTGATGAATCAGAGGAATTAAAACAAATCTTGGTGGACCTGAAAGATGTAATAGGGTGCTAAAAGAATTAAAACATGAAATTGAGATTTAATGCAAAGAAGTGCAGAGTGAGAGGAGATGATGTCACGCTTAATGATAGAGGCTTAGGGGATGAGCTCTGTGCCATGCCGTGCTATGCATTAATGTGCGATTAATGTGAGCATACTCCTGAAAGTGAGTATTCATGGTGTAAACCTACCCCTGAAAATGATGTTCATCCGTAAGAAGCAGAAGCACTTCAAATTTAATGCGGAGAGAAATGGTGAGAGGGATGTGGAGAAGGAGCTGTGCCACTGGAAAATGGCTGCCGCGAGCTCAGAGTCTGAGAGTGAGGGTAGCATGGATCCCAAAGATGATGGAGGCCCGATTACCAAGGCTGAGTTGCGCAGCTAGCTAATGGAGATTAAGCATGGCATCCATAAAGAAATGTCTGTGGTTAAGAATAAGGTGCTGAGAGGCCCTGAGTTGAAGCGGGAGGTAGCTGAGATTTGCATAGTTTGTGGAGTTGGATGAGCCCATGGACGAGCAAGCAGAGGAGATTGCAGCAACAGGTTGCCCAACTACAGGAGGTGCAGGAGGAATGGTGGGAAAAATTGGAGGATCATGAGAACAGATCTCACCGAAACAACATATGCATAACGGGGTATGCCGGACACTGAGGCCTTTATTGATGTGGGCAAGACAGCACAGGAGATATATGGAATGCTGCTGCATGAGAAAGCCGAGCTGGCTTAACAACCAAAGTGGGTCAAGATTGATCGGGCACATCACAATTTGAGGCAGTGCAGAGACAACCTGTTCTGAGACATAGTGGTGTGTTTGCATAATTATGAGAAGGAAAGAATAATGCAGCTTGTCTGGGAGAATGGGCGTTTGGACTGAAAGGGGAACCATACTGAATTGTACCAGAACTTGGTGACCACTACATTGTAATGTCGGCGGGAGTTTTGGGAGGTGTTGAATCATTTGAGAGCGGAGGGGATATGGTAGAGATGGCTGTTTCCTTTTGCACTGCTTCTAACAGTTAAAGGAACCTCCAGAGGGTGCGGACTATGGAGAACACTTGGAAGGTGTTGGTGGAGGCCGGATACAAAATTCCGGAGAAAATGTTCCAGAAGTCTGGATCATCCAAGGCAACTCAACGGATTTCTCAGTGACAGAGTGATGAACAGAGGCAAGCGGCTGAAGAGCATCTAAGGGCCAGATGGAGGAGCTGCTGAGTGGGCAGGATAGCAATAGAGGAATCCAGTGACTTTCTCCATGGTAGCATGTGGGAAGGATGCTACTGTTCCCTATTGAGGGGTTGTTTTATTTTGGAACAAAATAGATTTGAAAGACATTGACTGTTGGATTGGGTATGAGTGAGAGTATATGGATGGAGTAGTGGGGAGGGGGTGGAAGGTGAGGGGTTGGTAGAAGGTGGAATGGGGGGGTGAAAGAGAGAAGGTTTGGCTTTTGTGGGCTGTAGGTGAGCTGGTGATTGTTATTGGGAATGCTATGTATGGTGGGTGGCACGGCCCGACCTTGGCCACAGTGGGGCTGTCCTGGGGGATGAAATTTCTTCTTTTGTCCTGAATGAGATGGAGGAGGAGAGGGCTGGGGTGGGGTGGATGGGTAGGGAATGAGGTGTGGGGAGGAGAGGTGGGCACTGGTGTTTGGAAGGTAGATAGGGCTGGGGGGTGGCTGAGAATATGACTAGGAGAGAGTTAAAAATTGCTACTTTGAATATGAAGAGGCTTAACTCGCCATATAAGCGACACATGCTATTTAAAGAGCTGGAGCGAGTGAGGCAGATGTGTCCTTGATTCAGGAGATGCACTTGAGAAAAAAAGATGGGAGGCTGGAGTTATATGTGGCTTCAGGAGATCATGGAAGGAAGGTGGCTAGGGTGGTCATTTTGTTTTCTAGGACAGTGAATGTGCATGTTCAAAGGATTTGTAAGGATAGGGAGGGACACTTCCTTCTTTTAAAGGTTAAAATAATTAGGAGGAACAGATACTGGGGAATGGCTATGCATCTAATGGGTCTCAGAGGTCCTTCTTTAGGGCAGTGTCAGTTAAGTTGGAGGAAATGAGTGGGGGCAGATTGTACTGGGGGAGACTTTAATATAACGATAAAGCCCAGATTGGATGTTACAGGAAGAGAGGAGAGACATAGAAGGGATCAGTTTAAACTCAAAGGACTTATGTAACACTGGGGGCTCGTTGATTTGTGGTAGGAGCAACATTTGGGGGAAAACAGTTTTTGTTCTTTTCAAACCCACATCATACTTATTTGCGCATAGATCTGCTGTTGTGTTCACGCTCCCTCTTAGCTTTGATGGGGGAGGTGGTGATTGGCAGTATTACATGATCTGACCATGTCCAGTTTGGGTGGAATTGCAAATGGGGGAGAAGGGTGGGAGGGTAGGTTTTTGCATTTAAATGATAGCTTGTTGGAAGAAGAAAGGGTGGTTGGAGATATTAGGCATGGAATTAAGGAGTATTTTGAATTGAATGATACTGGGGAAATGAGTGGAGGTATGTTGTGGGATAGGTTTAAGGCAGTAATTCAGGGGAGGTTAGTGTGTTGGGGGACCAAAAAGAAGAGGGATAGGTTGGAGAGGGTGGGGTGTTTTGGGCGGAGATTGCTGTTCTAGAGAAATTGAACCAGAGGGATCCTAGGAGATGGTGTCAGGAGAAATTGGCTGGGTTGAGGGGGAAATTGAGGGGGTACAGGCTTTGAAAATTGACTGGGAGTTGTAATTGAAACAATCCTTTTTTGAACATGGGAACAGAACGGGACGAATGCCGACTTACAAGTTGAGGTAGCGGCACGAGCAGCATCATATTAGAGGTGTGTGGATAGAGGGGGGATGGTCTTTAGGGGAGGGAGATTAGGGAGTGTCTTTAGACAGTACTATGAGGATCTGTTTTTCTAGTAGACTTGGGGCTCCAGTACAGGATGTTGAGAATTACTTGAGCTCCATTGGGTTGAAGGGATTGAGTGAGGAGATGTCAGGGATATAACTGAGGAGGAGGTGGGGAGGGCTTTGAGGGAATTGATGTTAGGGAAAGCCCCAGGGTTAGACAGATTCACAAGTAGTTTTTCCAGGGGTTTGGGGATTTGTTGATGTGACCTTTGATGACCCTTTTCAACCAGGTTAAGAAAGGAGTGGGGCTGGAAGATACAATGGGGTGGGCTGGGATAACTGTTATCCTGAAAGAGAGGAAGAATTCAAGGGAATATGAGTTGTATAGATGTATATTCTTGTTGAATCTGGATGTCAAGATTCTTACAAAGATCTTGGCTTCCCGGTTGATCCCTATTCTCGGTATCTTGATACATTCAGATCAGTCTAGGTTCATTTTGGGAGACAAGCTGGAGATAATGTTTGTAAAATTTTGAATCTAGTCTGGGCAGTTCAGAGGAAGAGGGGGCCATATTTATTAATGTCGGTGGATACAGAAAAGGCCTTCAGCCAGGTCAGCTGATCTTTTATATTTAAAACTGTGGAAAAAATGCAGTTTGAGCCAGGCTATAGAGGCTGGATTGAGGCTATTTACTCTTACCTGAGGGCTTGTATTAAGGGTAATTGGGGTTATTCAGGATTTTTTCATATTGAGAAGGGAATTAGGCAGGGATGCCCATTATTCCCTTTGCTTTTTGCTTTATTCATTGAGTCTCTGACAGCTAGAATCCCAGCCAGTGCTGATATTAGAGGAATTGAGGTGGGGGAAGGGATTATCGGATAACGTTATTTACAGATGATATATTCACAGTAGGAAGACCACAGATTTCCTTGCCCTTCTTGGTGTGGGAAATGGAGGAAAATGGCTGTTTGGTGGGGTTTAAAGTTAATATGCAAAAAACGGATCTGTTAGCGTTATGCATACTGGTTGATATGGAGAAGCGATTGCGGGAAAAGTTTGCTTTTAAATGGACTAAAGAGAAGGTGAGATACTTAGGGATGTGGATAACATCAGATTGGGTAAAGCTGTATAAGGCCAATTATGGGAGGGTTTGGGGAGAATTGGGGAGGGACTTAGAAAGATGGGTGGTTATAATTCTCTTGGTTGGGGCACATTTCGACCTTAAAGATGGTACTGCCCCCATGGCTGCTCTATCTTTTCAAGGCATTGCCAGAAAGGAAGTGGAAGGCAGTTAATAGGTAAATGTATTGGTATATTTGGAAAGGTCGTTCACCCAGGGTTTCTAGGGTGGTATTAGGAGTGGGAGGGAGGGAGGCAGGGGAGTATGGTGGTGCCTGATTTGAATTACTGTTTCTATGCTGTCAGCTAGCCCAAGAGTTTCTACCAGCCTAGGCAGAAGCCCTGACTGTGCCACACACCCCCCCCCCCCCCCCCGTGCTGAGCCGCGCTACCGCCAATTCGGGCAGCGGGGTCAAGGGACAGGCCATGTGCTTTGGCACACATGGCCTGCTGCTTCTGACCAGCCTCCGACATAACTTCAAGGGTTCAGAAGCGGCAGACCATGTGTGCCGAAACACATGGCCTGCCGCTGAGCCTAGTCGTTCCCCCAGCTGCCGGAATCAGTGGCAGCAGGGGGGGGGGACAGCAGCACAGTGTGGGCTCAGTACATGGGGGGAGGGCAGCATGGGGGGGAAATGGCAGTGCGGCTTGGTGCATGGGCCAGCTCTGTATGCTGTGCAGTTGAAGACACTTTGGGAATATATGAGGAACCTAGATAAATTGTGGGTGATTATAGAGTGCGATTTATTAAAAGAGGGGGAGTTGGGGGAGTGGGCTTGGTTGCCAGTGGGGCAGGGACTGGGGGTTAAGATATTGAATCCCTTTACGCAGTTTACAGCAGATGGAAGAGGAAGCTATTAGGGGAAAAGTGAACTTCCTACCTGACATACATTAGGCACAAAGCAAAGTTCTCACTGGGATTGTGTGTTTTCCAGGACTGGGAAAGGAAAAGGTTGACTCGGGTGAAGCAGCTGTGGGATGAAGAGGAGATAATCTCTTGTGAGCGGTTGAGAGATAAATTTGGGTTGGAATGGGTGGGGAGATTTGGCTATTTCCAAATTCAACATTATTTGAAGACAGGAGGGGGGGATTTTGAGGGAGGAAAGACTTTTGAGGCTATTTATGAGGGTCATAAGGGGGAGCATAAGGGGGTTATTTTCCAGATCTATAAGATGTTGGGGGAGGGGTGGAATAACTCCACAGTTTAGGAAGCAATGAGAAAAAGGCCTAGGAGAGGTTTTGAAAGATAAGGAATGAGTAAGACTTTTTTAAACATCCATTGGATCTTCTTAGTCACCAATTTGGCAGATACCACTGATACATTAGCTTAAACCCATTCTTCACTAATCAACGGTGGGGGAGAATTACGAGAAGGGGGGAGGGGAAATGTTGGAGGGGCTGTGAAGTATTTTGTTTCAAATGTGGTGGGAATATGGGAAGGTTAAGGCTTTTTGGGAGAGGTGGATAATGGATGAATTGGTTTTTCGTTAGACAGAGACCCAAAAATTTTTATTTTACATAAATATACATGCACAATCCAATTTAAGAATTGGACTTTTTGCGATACGCTATTGTAGCGGCCAGGTGTGAAATAGCAACCAGTTGGAGCAGAAGGGTATGCCTTCTTTGGGGTGTTTTTATTGTAGACTATATAGTTATTATGAGCTGCAGAGACTCACCTCTTTAAGGCATGGAAGAGAGATAGTATGGAGGAGACTTGGCTTGGGTTTTGGGTTTGGTGGAGGAGGCGATGGCAAGGGCAGGGGATGGTGTGAGGCAGAGAATGGGGGGTTTTGGGGGAGAAGGGTTTTTTTCTCTATGTTGATGTGGGATAAGTTGTTACCCAGATGGATCCTATGGATTGTTGGCTGTGCTGTTATTTGTAAATGTTGGATAAAAATTAAGTTACAAAAAAAGAAGTTCAGAGTGATGCACTTGAGACACGGAACACCAAGAAGCTGTATGCGATAGGTGACAAGACTGGTGTGTATGGACCAAGAGAGGGACCTTAAAATGTTAGTATCTGAGGATCTCAAGGTGACAAAGCAGTGTGACAAAGCAGTGGCCAAAGCCAGAAGGATGTTAGGCTGCATAGAGAGAAGAATAACCAGCAGGAAGAAGGAAGTATTAATGCCCCCTGTACAATTAGTTGGTGAGGCCTTTCTTGGAGCATTATGTTCAGTTTTGGAGACAGTATCTTGTAATGGATATAAAAAGACGCAAAACAGTTCAAAGGAAGGCAACCAAAATGATACTGGGCCTGCGCCAAATGGCATATGAGAAAAGGCTTGAAGACCTAAATATGTATACCCTCAAGGAGAGGTGGGACAGGAGAGATATGATACATACGTTTAAATATTTAAAGGGTGTTAATGAACAAACCTTTTTCAAAGACGGGTAAGCTGTAGAACTAGAGGACATGAAATTAAGCTGCAAGGAGGAAAACCTAAAAGCAAAATTAGGAAATACTTTTTCATGGAAAGGATGGTAAATGCCTGGAATGTCCTCCCAAAGGAGGTGGTGGGAGCAAAAACAGTAACAGAATTCAAAAAGGCATTAGATAGACACAAAGGATCACTATATAGCAAGAGGATGGAATTGAAGCAAATGTATATAACTCATGAACAGAGAGGGGTAACCTGCCTGGAGCAGCAGGTTAACCTTAAGCAAAGGCACAGAGGGGAAGTAACCTGCACAGAGCAACAGGTGTAACTACAAGTCTAGCCACCATACTGGGCAGACTAGATGGACCATGCTGGTCTTTATCTGCCATCATTTACTATGATACAATGAAAACTAGTTTTAGTAATTTGTAAACTATCATTAAGATTGTATATAGTACCTAAAAATTGGAGATGGGCCAATGTAACCCCAATTCTCAGTAAATAAGCAGAGCAATGCAGGCACGCTTCATGAGCCAGAACCAGAGCCAGTGTGCCCAGAGCCCTCCTCCAGCAATGAGAAGTCTTTTTGACTTCTCTGCTCCTGCATGTAATATTCTGACATCCCCTTTCAGTTCTACAGTCGTCAATCTTTTCTGTCTGCAGACGTGTGTAGATGGGGACCTGCTCCCTCCCACACCACCTCACAAAAAAAAATTGTACAGTTGCAATGTGACACAATGGTGCATTTTCTCCCATTTTCAGAATCAGACATTCAGGCAGTTATCTGTGCATGTCATAGGAAGTGTCAGGAGGGGGTTGTACACATGGGTGTGCGCGCCAATAGGTGTGTGTAGTTGTAGTTTTCTGTGTGGTATGAGAACTGTTGGGGCTACATGTGCATGTGTATGTGTGTGTATCATGGTGACCATCAGGGGCTACATACATATGTGAGAGCATGTGTACATATGTGTATCATGGGAACTGTTGGGGACTGTGTGTGCTTGTGTGTGCAGGGCCGCTTCAACCCCTTATGGGGCCTTAGGCAAACCTTTGAGAATGCTCCCCCTTCCCCCACCGCTGTTGCTAAACTCCCTTCCCCATCTGATTGTTTATTTCTGGGACTCCCAAATAACATCCAGGCCCCTCTGCCTGCTTCCAAAGGCCGGATCCAAGCCTGCCTGAGCTACCCTTGCATGAGCATAGTCCATGGAATGCGGCAGACTCTCTCTCGCTTACTGCTGCTAGATGGACCAAACACAAATTTTTTAATAAGTATTCCCTACTGCTATACCTCAAAACTAGAGCCCTTTTTCACAGCCCAACACCAGGCCCGAACAACACTGACTGCTCTACTGCTGCGGCCTTCCACTAACGTACCATGCAAGCCCCACCTACTTAAAAGTAATGCTGCCTTTACTCAAAGCCAGTAACCCCTGCAATAACCAGCAGCACGGTGGCTCATGGCACAAAACTCTACAAAAGAAACTATCAACTTCAGCCTGCAAGGGCCCAGGGCAGCTGCCCCTTTTGCCCATAGGCAAAGTGGCCCTGTGTGTGTGTGTGCCATGGGGAGTATTAGGGGTTGCATGCATGTGTGTGTATCATGAGAAATGTTGGGAGCTGCATGCATGTGTATGTGCAGGGCTCTGTATGTTTACATCTGTTGGGGACTGTGGGCCCGATTTTCAAAGCCCCAGGATCGTGCTACACATGTAAAAGATGTCCTTCCCATGTAAAACCGCAATAACTATGTGAACCAGATATTTAACAAGGCAGCTTGAATAAGAGAGGCCCAGCTACCCTCACAGTGTCAAGCACCAAGGCCTGGGGGCGGAACTGGGATGTGTCATCCTCAAACCCACGTAAAGTGGATTTCCAAAAGCTGTGTGTGCCGACATTGGACGTCACTAACCACATAAGCCTAAGTGACGTTTCCCGGCGCATACGACTGCTGATGGTGTGCGGCAAACCCATGTAGTGGCGTTACAATCTAGGTCATATGTTTCCCCAGGGACCCAGGATATCAATGCTTGAACCAATACAAGCATTGTGGAACCTGTGTCCCTTGGGGAAACTGCTAGGTACATATGACCTAGATTGGCCACTGTTGGAAACAGAATACTGGGCTTGATGGACCTTGGTCTGACCCAGTATGGCATATCTTATGTTCTTATGTACAGTGCATAGTACAGCGAGGAGACCATGTTGCAGGCCTGTACCCAAACCATGCAGAGGTAAAGCGCTGCTGGACCAGCCGTGAAGCTATGTGGGCCATGCACATGATGTTCCAGAGGTGAGACATGCCTTCCATGCCCAGGCACAGCAGAGGATGTGGCAGGCAATGCGTATCCATCAGCAGGCAGTAGCCCAGCACCCGAGACACAGGTACTGTGCCCCACATGTACAAAGGTCCAGGGTGAGCTACCTGCAATTGACAGAGGAGGAGGTCTACCAGAGATACAGACTGGATGGGGCAACAATAACGGAGATGTGCAGCGGTACTCAGTGTGGACCTGGAGCCCTCCACAACCAGAAGCCAGGCCCTGCCGGTAGCTATGATGGTTACCACTGCCCTGGGATATTTGGCAACTGGCAGCTTCCAGCATGTGATAGGGGAGACTGTTGGAATTGTGCAGTCTGCTGCTAGCCACTGCATAAGTGCCTTCACCAGGGTCCTGCTGTGAAGGATGTGCCACCTCATAGCCTTCCCCCAGACACAGTAGATACGGCAGGAGACCATGCAGGCATTCTACAATGTTGCTGGATTCCCATCAGTGCTTGCACCCACATTGCACTATGGGCACCACAGCTAGAGCAGAGGGCATACCAGAACAGGCATGGTTACACATTGATGAACATGTTGAAGAAACCTTCCCTCGATCCCACCGTCCCAGCCAGCTGGCAGCCTGTTTCTAACCTCCCTTTACTTTCTAAGGTCCTTGAAAAAATTCTCTTCTCACAATTCTCTGTGCACCTTGACACCACTCTTTCCCTTCACCCCCGTCAGTCCGGGTTTAGGTCAGGACATAGTACCGAAATAATCTTGCTTGTATTTTTGAATGAAGTCCACCAGGCCCATGAATGTGGTGACCTTTCTATTGCTGTTTCCCTTGATCTTTTCTCTGCCTTTGACCTGGTGGATCACCGCACTCTCTTTGCCCACCTGCACGGGCTTGGGGTTTATGGGACGGTTCACCGCTGGTTTTGGTCTTTTCACTCTTCCCATACTTTTTCTGTCCTGCAGGGATCTGTCTCCTCACCAGTCACTGCCCTTCACTGTGGGGTCCCTCAGGGCTCAATATTTGCCCTGCTCTTGTTTAATATCTTTCTTGCCCTGCTTGCCTTGACAGTCCAGCAATTTGGTATTTCCGGTTATTACTATGCTGATAACCTCCTCCTCATGTATCATACTGATTCTCTTGCCCCCGACTTGTCCCCCCTCAATGCCTGCCTTCCTGCTGTCTCTACCTGGTTGCTCACCGACTTCCTTTACCTTAACCCGTCCAAATCTGCAGCTCTTTGGTTCTCCCTTAATTCCCCTCCTCCTGACCTCTCCTCACTGCTGTGCTCCACCCCTATACCACTTGTATCCACACTCCATTATCTCGGCGTCACCTTGGATTCCTCCCTCAGCTTTCACTCTCATATCTCTCTTCTCACCCAGCACTCTTTTCTCTCTCTGCGTCAGATTTGCGCTGCATGTCTCTTCCTTTCTCAACCTTCTCTTACTACCCTCGTGCTGTCCCTTGTTGTCTCAAAGCTGGATTATTGTAATGTCATTTTTGTGGGACTCCCACAGTACCAACTTTGTCGCCTCCAGCTCATTCACAACACAGCTGCCCGCCTTATTACCCATTCCTCCCCATCGAACCATATCACCCCTCTTCTGCAGCTCCACTGGCTTCACACTAAATATCGTTTTGTTCACAAGATCCTCACCACCACTCATCGGGTATTACACACTGGTGTTCCCCGCTACCTTGCTGATCCTATTCACCACCAGCCCTCCCCATGACCCCTCCACTCCTCCTGTGGGAATCGGCTTTTCCTCCCCTCTCCTGCCCAAGCTCACCTCGAACTCACCCGCCACTCTGCTTACTTTTTTCTTGTCCCTGCACTCTAGAACTCACTCCCCTCAGATTTGCGCACCAAGGCCTCATTCCCTCACTTTAAAGCATTGCTGAAGACTCACTTATTTCACCAGGCATTCGACCTTCCACCCCCCAACCCCTGAGTCCCCCCTGTCAGCTATTCCACTCCTACATCCCTCCTTTTTGTGTTGCTGCTCTTTCTGTCCTTTTTTCTTCTGTCTGTTCTGCTACTGTCCTATCCGATTAATGGCGTTCTTTCTTCGCTCTTTGTTTCCTCTGCAGCCTTTGTTTTTCTGATTGTACACCGCTCTGATGCAATCAAATGTCTCAATAAAGATAAAGATGCAGGTCATCGTGGATGCCAACATGACCGTTACTGATGTGGGTGCCTGCTACCCGGGGTCCTGCCATGATGCATTTGTCCTTGCCCAATCTAGTCTGAGACAGGTAGCAGCTGGGGGTCAGCTCAGAGATGCATGGTTGCTAGGTGAGTGTGCACATATGTAAGCCCCAGGGCAAGCCCAGAACAAATGGTTGCTGTAGTATGATGCTATGTGTAATGCAAACAGGTGGGGATATATGTGTTACGTATGTATTGCAACACATGATGACCATGGCTTTCACATGTGCTGCTGTTCCACAGATCCATGCGTACAGCAGGCCATGTTGCACATCATGGAGACAACCAGGAGAAGCTCCACGGCCAAGAGCAGACAGCATGCACCAACATGTGGCATGTGGAGAAGCACAGTCTGGCGCCATTTTATTTATTTATTTACATTCTCTTATATACCGCGCTATTCTGCATCAGTGCGGTTTACATTGAACAAACTGAAATTACATTGAACAGGGCATTATAACTTGGAAATAACTATTTTACAGGGAACATGGGCTATGGAGGGTTAAGTGGTTTGCCCAAGACCACAAGGAGCACCTGTGGGACTAGAAACCCCAGTCCTTCTGGCCCAAGGTTGCTGTCCTCTAGTGGGATTTGAACCCCCGACCTTCCAGCCTGAAGTACCTTGCCCCAACCACTAGGCCACTCCTCCACTCCAGTAGTGCAGCCACATGGCAGCAGCCTGCGTAGGGCACATCCATGTCTGTCCCCAACCCAGCCAGCAGAACCCCCAACCACATCTCAATGCCATGCCCCTGCCCCCCCATTCCAACAGGTTAGCCCATGTCACCATCCCCCATTGCCCTGCCCCAAGTGCCTGACTGTCACACAAGCCACATGTTGGTGTCCTCTCACTGTCACAGTGTCCCTGAATGTTACATATTGTATCCTGCCCTGTTAGTAGCTGGTGTGTTGAATGCTGCTGTAACAGCCCATAGACCATAACCAACACATGTCCCATGCTTATGTGCACATCTCACATTGCCCCCACAGGCAACCATGGATATTCCCTGAGGACCTGGCTGCTGACCCCAGTGCACCACTCCAGGAGCTGGCAGGAGGAGCAGTACAATGCCGCCCATTAGCAGACCCAGACAGTTGTGGAGCAAGCAATAGGGGTGCTGAAAAGCTGCCTCCGGTGCCTCGACAGGAGTGACAGGGAACACCTTTACCGCCTGGAGCATGTATGCCAGATATTTGCATCATGCTACCTACTTCACGACCTTGCATGGATGTGGGGAGTGCGAGACCCAGATCCTGTGGTTGTGGAGGAGTGGAAGGCCGCAGAGGCAGCAGATGGTGATGGCGCAGATGCTGGGAGCCAGCAGTAGGCCTGTGCACTGGCCTACCATGCATGGCTGATACAAGATAGTTTCTGAGGTGACTGCCCCACATCATCACCTGGATGGGATATACACATTTACCAATAAAGTGCCCTCAATGACGCTACATGTGCAATGTGTTTATTTCCTCCCACGTGTGTTCTCTGCTTGCAGGCAGCCGTGAGCGCTTGCTGACACGTGCACTGTGACGCAGTGGAGCGATGTCTGAGGACGAGCTGGCAGCATCATCATACTACAGCAACCATTTGTTACGGACTTGTCCTGGGGCAGTACCCACCCCCTGGGGTCTGCAGAAGGCCCACCAAACTGTGCAAGGAACCAGCAATCGTTGCCTGGTATGCCGCCATCTCCTTCATCAGATGCAGGTGTCCCTCCAGATGGCACTCTACTTGCAGTCGGTGTTCCTACCATGCCTCGAACTCAGCCTTCCTCACCTGTGCGACTGCCTGCAGATCCTGCTGTAAACCGTGCTTCTCAGCCAGTGTGCCCTCTGTGCTGGCCACCAGGTGTGCACCTTCCTACAGTAGCTCCTGGTCCACATCCGTGCCCCCTGCATCCACAGGAACCAGTCCGAAACGTGATATTGTGGAAAGACAGAGCTTTTATTGACCCGGTGACAACCCGACACAGGCCTTGTTTCGTTAACCTTTGTCAGGGGTTTGTCTGGCATACGCTCTGTTTGGAAAACATTAAACCCAAAGGTCTTGTACCATACTGTTATAACCTGTTAGAAATACATACACTCTTTTCGGCGGCAGCACCGCTTGCCCGACTGTTGAAGTGTAGAATGAAACACGGCCTGTGTTGGGTTGTCATTGGGTCAATAAAAGCTCTGTCTTTCCACAATATCACGTTTCGGACTGGTTTCTGCAATCTACGTGATGTTTGCTTCTGTTGTGTTGCACCCTGCATCCACAGGGTCATCCAGGATAGCGAACTGTAGCTCAGCGAGTGGGGCATTATCTGTCTCCACCTCTCCAGCACTGACACACTGGCCTGCTCCACTGTCCTGGGAGCTGCAATGGCCTGCTCCTCTGCCCTGGGTATCGCACTGGATTTCACCGCCGCACTGGGTGTCACACCAGACTGCACCTCTGCCCTGGCTTGTGGCTGTGCTGAATCCCAGTTGTACATTGGCCTTATCCATGGTGGGTGGTGAGGCTCCCCCTGATGCATTGGTTCCAAGCTGTGAGGGTTGGGTCCCTGGCACTGTTCCCTCTAAGCTGTGCGCGTGTGCGCGCGCACACACCTCGCCGAGCGAGCGCACATACTTTACAACAGAGCGCACAAAAATTACGGCTCTGATTCTGATAGAAAACAACACAGGCGTCTTAAAATTTAAAAGTTATGATTGTAATTACTAGAAATTTCCCGCTTCATTTAGTAATCGTCTATTTTCATTTAATTTGATTAAAATCAATGTGGTGTACATACTGTATTCTGACGTGTAGTCACATTTTAAAGTATATAACTCCGCGTGTCGTTATGTGGCGCACAAAAAATTAACCTTCCTTCAAAAGCTGCACACAGCTGATATTTTATGCGCACACAGCCTACAGAAAATTAGAGGGAACATTGGTCCCTGGTAGGTCTGTTGGAGAGCAAAGGTGGCAGGGGATGGTGACATGGGTTGCTAGGTCAGCCTATTGGGTGCCACCAAGCCCACAACAGAACTGGCAGGGGGATCCCCAGTCTGCACTGTCTCCAATCCACATATCACACAAAGACCAACAGACAGGCAGGCCCTGGGTGGATGGAACCATGGTAGGGACACATACATGGTCGTCACAGTGCCACCCAGGCCATGGGGCAACCCCTACTCACCCTCCTATGTGCCTGGGGTGAGTTGTCAAAGCCCGCAACCCCTGAGACGGAGACCTCCTCCATGAACTGCATCAACTGTTCCTCCAGAGGGGTGAGTCTGCATTGCCACGCAGGTTCATTTCTCCTTCACAGCCTGCCAAACTATCTGCAATACTATCTGCCACTTCTTTTTGATATCCTCCATGTCCCTGTTGTGGTGGGGATGGCATTGACATGCCTGACGATGTCACGTCATGTTGACGGCTTTGAGCTGGCATCCTCTGCTATGAAGAGGGCAGCATATTGCTGTATGATGAGCCCCAGGGCCATCGAGGTCTTAGGGGGTGTAAAGTTTGCCTTCCGGGTTCGCTTTGGCCCTTTCAGCAATGTGTCTGCCATTGTGTAGCTCAGGCGCTTTGGCAGTGTCAGACTACCCGCGTAGGCCCTTTCACACATACACAAATAAGTCATGCAGCCACAGCACACCCCATCCAAAGACATATCTGGTACCCGAGTAGGTTCCTGAGTGCCGACACTATGAAAATCTGCATGACAGCTGTCCGCCGTAGGACACCATGGATGGATACTCAGACAGTGATACCCAGGTAGGACAGATAGCACAATATGAGGGCATGGCTGCTATGGCGTGAGTTCAGGTGCATGGCGACACTCCAACCATGTGCCTCCACGGGGCAGGGGGCATTCTGCATGTGTAGCACTGTTGTGCCTTGCCTGTGCTGCCCGGTGATGGTGCACGCACCTTGCACCAGTAATGTAGTGGTGCCTGTTCTGCACAAGTATGGCACAAAGGCACTACCCACACTGCAGCCACTCTGCGTGGGTATGACACAGAGGCACTACCCGCAGCCACTCTGTGCGGATATGGCACAGAGGTTCTACCAGTGCAGAGCTAAGATCGCCACCATTCTGCACGTGTGGTGCCTCTGTGCCATACCCACACACATGGATGTGGCCCACAGGGCACACACTCCATGCCCATAATCCCCGGTCCCCCACCCACAGCCCCCTACACCACCCACGCAGAGCTGCCCCAACAAAACCGACAACATCTTGTGATTCCAAGTCGGGAACAGTTTATTGGGAAACCTGTAACAGGTACAACAATGGCAGCAACAGCAGTAGAAAAACAACGGCAGTACAAAACAACAGAGGTCCACACAGCAACGGGGGCATTGTGCACCCATGTCCATGGCCATACAGTCTGCCCCATTATTTATTTATTTATCATATTTCTATACCATGCTCTTTAAAATCAGCGCAGTTTACATTTAACAACAAATTGCACAAAGCAGCGGAGCATGCGGTGTACATTACATATAACAGGTTTTACAACTTGGGTTAAACAGGGGTAACTATATACACTATGGCCTGTCGTAGAGCAATCCCTGGCATGGGTATGGCCTATGGTGCAGGGGGCCCTTCCTGTGCCCTGTCACTGCAGCAGTGAGGGCATCTAGGTGCATGCTGCTTGTCCATGCTGCTGCCCGCATGTCTTTCCTGAGGAGGCTGCACCTCCACCACCAGGGCAGCCAGAGCCCAGTCACCAGATGGACGAATAGGCGGTGGCGCAGAGGAGTCTGGTGTAGCACAGCCATGCCTTGCCCATGGATGCTGGGGTGGTTGTAGGGGCCCATGGCCGTGGAACATGGACCATGGCTCTGCTGCCCATGGCACATGGTCTGTGCCGAGCCATGCGGTGGGTACATGGCCCCCTGGTAGAGACATGGGCAGGCATGGCTGTGGGCTGCGGGCCACAGCCAGGAGGGCAGCTCCTCCTCTGGCCCCCCACTGGGTGGCTGCTAGTTGTGCACTGCATCACACCGCTATGCTTGGGGCGCTTGGAGGTTGGGACCTGCATCCTCCCTGCTACTCCCTCTGGTCTGGCCACAGGGGACAGCTCTGGTCCCGCTGCTACCTCCTCCTCCTCGGACTCTCTGCCCTGATTCTGACCATCTGATCCCACACTGCCCCTGACCCTCTGATTCCTCCTCCTCCTCACTCCCCATCCTGCCCCTGACCCTCTGATCCCTCCTCATCCTCAGACTCCCCGCCCTGCTCTGACCCTCTGATCCCTCCTCCTCCTCAGACTCCAAGCCCTGCCCCTGACCTTCTGATCCCTTCTCCTCTTCAGACTCCCCATACCACTGCTATGCAGTGGCCCCTCACTGCCCTTCCCCTCCATGGTGCTGTCCTCTATTGCAGTGCTGCTGGACTCCTCCTTCCCATCACTGCTGGAGGTGCCACTGGGGTCCGCACCTCAGGACAGCTGCACTGGTGCCGGACCACTTCTCCAGATTGGTGCCTGTGGTGTGCTAACACCATCTGGGGCCTCCCTGGGACTGGCTGTGGGAGAAGAGAGGGGGGGTTAAAGGTCCACACAGGCATGGCCCTGGCGTGGGACTGGAGCATCTCCGTGGGAGTGCACATGCATTGCACAACCCACCTTTGGGCCATGGGGGTGTGCCGTCCCATAGTGCACACTGCATGCCCTCCCCTTTGCCCACCCCCAGCCAGCTCTGTTCCACCCCTTACATGCCCGGCTGTAGCCTGCCGCCCTCCCCCTGGGTGATGAGACACCCACAGGATACAGTGTGGACAGGTGTGCAGTGTGCATCTGGGCCCACCGCTGGTGGTGTGTGCCCCTGTACCGCCCTTCCATGCCATGCTCCAGCCATGTGTGTGCGCACCTGCATGTATTGTATGCTGGCTGGTGCACACACGGGGTAGTAGCACTGGGGGATGGCACGGCCACCCCAAGCACATTCACATCATTGCGTATGGGGGATTCACCACCAGATGGTCTGCCTGCGCTTGTCACGCAGCCATAACTGCCACTCCCTGCATCTACTAGGCTCCACTGTGTACCCCACTGACCTTCCTCAGCCACTAGCTGCTCCATGATGCACTGCAGCTGGTTCGGTCACTTCTGGCACAGTATGGGGTAGTGGCACTTTAGGGCCTCCAAGGTGCATCGTACGCCATAGCACTGTGGGAGAGAGGGGGAGGGGACACACATGGGCTCGGTTGTGTGCTTCCACATCGCCTATTACGCATACCTGTATCCTGCCTCAGCTTGGTGGCCTGCCCATCCTGAGGGCAGGGGCATACCCAAAGGTAGCAGGTGTGGGGTGCATGTGATGGTACACCTCTGGCATCTGGCACCAGATTCCTACCCACCGATCCACTGAACTTTTGATACATGCCCCATGCCACCACCAACCGTGCCATCTGGGCCACTAATTCACCAGTGTCACTCCTCTGGTCCCTTCAGCCACCTCTGCAGTCCTCCCCCTTCACTTGCTCCTATTTGTTGCACGCAGTCTTGCCTTGGCACCGTGGTACTGGTTGTGGACCGTGAGTGGCCTTGGCTGTGAGCATGTGTCGTGGCAGGAGGCATCCACTACTTTAGGGGCATCATCACTGTATGGCTCATTAGGTGCCATGCAGGACAAAGTGTCACGGTTTGTGCATGCCCGCCATTACATGTCTGTCAGGTCTTGCGGAATCACATTATCAACATGCTGTCACAGCCAGACGGGGTGGCGGGCAATGGTGGCTGATCCACTTGCAGGGACAGACGGACAGCACATATGTGGATACTGCCACTGGCTCCCTCTGACCCCTGGGCTGGGGTTGCAGGGGCTGCAAGGTAGGGCATGTGTCCAGGGCATCCACACAGGCCGGCAGAGTCCTCTGGGGTGGGCAGCCCAGCCACAGCTCCCCATTTACCGTGCACTGCCATTGCTATGCGAGCCCTGTGGTGTTGCTGCCATATGCCACCAGGGGGTACAGTGGCCTCCCTGCCTGCTGTGTCTGGATATGTCTATTGCTAAGGGCAGCCAGGGATGGTACCTCTACCATGTATGGCCCATTCCTGCGCTGTCACCTGTTCTGCAACCATTGGTGCTGCCATCAGCATGTGTCTTGGCCCCACAGCCCTGTCTCCTTGTGCAGACATACAGATGTGCCTTTCAGGATGTGTTTGGCCTAGCATTATGCTCAGCCCCCTCCCCCCCCCCCCCACACCCATTCTGGTCTCCTTACCTGCACAGGTGGGTTGGATGGCCCTCCATATCACAATGGACAGCCGTAAGTTCGGCCGCCGGTTCCCCCTGGGGTATAGCACCCTCTTGTACCACAGCACACACACAGGCAAGGGCCTCAGACTCATCGGGGCATAAGTTCACTGTCCTTATCGCCGCTACAGGGGCTCTTGCACTGGCACAGGGGGCTCTTGCACTGGCAGCCCATGGGCTTGTGTGATGGTGTCATCGATGCACAGATATACCGGATGGGCAATACACGTGCTCATGCACACATACCGTCCTGCTTCTCTGGCTACTGGTTTGGACACCTACATGGGTATTGCGGGCTAACATCTTCTTAGGCACCGAGCCCGGGTTCCGGCCCCTGCACGTACCCATCTATACCGCACTGGGTGCCTGCCACTGTGCTCGGTTTGTGCCACATTTTCAAGGCTTGGCCATTTTGGAGGCACATGACTCACGATTCAGGCCCTTTTCCTGAGCGGGTATCTTTCTGCGGGTTTAGCTTTCTCCAGGAACAAGCAGAAAGTCAGTCCTCAGATATGGGTGACTTCGATGAAGTCCCACAGAAGCATCTCCCCAGCTTTCAAAGAAAGCCTTTTGGAGATGCCACTTCGCATGCGTGGTCCCTTCCCGCCCAAGGATGCCATCTTACTCAGTCTCCTTTTTTCTGCAGAGTCCAATAGACGCCCTTCTTCTTTCCCCGGAAAAAAGTTGATTTTCTTGTGCATTAAAGTGCCTTTCTTTCTCCAGCTAGCACCAGTCCCTTTCCCGCTTCTGAGCCCTAGAACCGTTTTTTAGTTTTTCTTCCAGCATGGTTCATACTTTTTTCTAACCGCTGGCCACATCAAGGGTCTTCGACCTCGCAGGGGTCCTTTTTGCGCCAATGGCCAGTGGGTCCAAAAAGTGTGATCGGGGCATAAAGAACATGTCCTTGACTGATACACACGATCGCTGCCTCTGGTGTCTAGGTGCCAACCATGACCCAGACGTTTGCGCCCTTTTCAAGAAAATGTCCGCAAAGGCCATCCAAAGTCATCAGCAGAGGCAAGATGACATCTCCCACAGGTCAGATTCTGCCCCCAGTAGCCTTGCGCTCTAATGCCCCACATGGATCTTCGGAGTTGCGTAAAGCACCCGCAGCACCCGATCGGGCCCACGGACACTCTGACAAGGGTTCTCCGAAGCATGCGTGTAAGAAGAAGAAAAAGAAATCTTCGAGAACCTCATCCTGGGAGTCAAACACACACGGCAAATCTTGTGCCAGGTCCCACAGACCCCGGAGGGTATCGAAGGAATCAGAGCGGTAGCGACTGGCAAAGGTGGCCAGAACAGACACTGAAGCCTGCAGTGAAGGGGGAAGAAACCCCCATGGCCTATCCCATCGAGGACTCCCCCTGGAACGCAGTGTTACTGCCTTCCTCACCTCACAGCAAACACTGATGCTCGGCCCCGTCGGTGCTCACACCGAGACTGCAGGGACCTTGATATAGAGGACTCCCCGGGCCACCACGATCCTTGAGAGTCCCAAGCCTTCAGCTGATCCTCAGCAAGGGTCTCAATCCCTCTCCCGGTCCTCAGGAGAGAGATCCTCCCCGGCAAATGATTGTAGCTCCGGCCAAGCAGCTGCTGTGGGTCATCGAAGACACAATCCAAGCCCGACACCTCAGGAGCCATCAGGCCTCAAGTCCTCAATGGACTACTCAGACTGGGAGTCCATGGACGAGGCTTCCCCAGAGATGCAGTATCACCACGACCTCCCCTCGGATCCGTCTCCCCTGGCGTCAAGATGCCAGTCCCCTCCTGAGGATACCTTATTCCTCAAGTTGTCCAGGACATGCCGATGGCCTTGTCTCTTACCACAGAGGAGGGCCCTCGCATGGAGAAGCTCAAAATCCTCCAGTATGAGGCTCCACCTAAGGAGGCACTGACAGTCCCTGTCCCCGCCATCCTCGGCGACTCCTCCTTTGGATGTGGGAGACACCGGTGTCAGTGCTGATAGTTAGCCAATGCCTCAACGCAATGTACCAGGTCCAGCGGGGCCCCGGCTTTCAGAAGGCACAACTTCCTCACGCCTCTATGGTGGTGGAGTTGACCATGCGCCAACAGAAAAGCCTGAAGACTCACTCATCTTTGCCCCCGAGCAGGGAGTCCCGTGCCCTCGACACCCTTGGGTACAAATACTAACAGGGTTCGATGCTGGGTTGTCAAATACAAGCCTACAAGCTGTATATCGATATGTATCTCTAAGACCTAGCAAAAGAACTCACAGGTTTCTCGGCGGGTCTTGGTGGAGATCACGTCCAGCAATTCCAAACCCTCATGAAGTGCATCAGGGAGAGCTCGAAGTACATGTCTCGAGCCACCTACGAAGGATTTGAGTCTAACGTGAGGGTGGCTGTCACCGGCATTGGTGCCCGATGCCAGGCCTGGTTCCAGGCATCGGACCTCGAGCATTGGGTACAGGAGAAATTCCTCAATGTCCCCTGTCTCAGTGAAAATCTCTTTGGAAAACTGATGGAGGACAAGGCGGCCGAGACCAAGTACGCCACATGGACTCGGCTCTCCAGGAAGACCTCCACCCTTCCCAAGAAGAAACAGTCGGGAAACAGTCATAGAAAAGACCAGCCTTATTGAGGCTATCTCCAATAGCAGACTCCTCATACCCTGCAGCAGGGTCACCAGGGCAAA
Organism: Ichthyophis bannanicus; assembly: GCA_033557465.1. Classification (NCBI taxonomy): domain Eukaryota; kingdom Metazoa; phylum Chordata; class Amphibia; order Gymnophiona; family Ichthyophiidae; genus Ichthyophis; species Ichthyophis bannanicus. The sequence continues at coordinate 207,210,964 of CM066043.1, read as the reverse complement.
GGTCCGGGCCAAGGCCAACGTAAGCCTAAGGGCTCTAAGCACCAAACACCGGCTCCTGCCCAGGCTGGGTCGGGGTTTTGACTCCCTGAGCATAGCCTCTCCTCCTGCCTATCAGTGGCCAGCCATAACCACCAACACCTGGACCCTTCAGAGAAGGCTACCTCCTTCACCTGGACTGAACACCTCCCCCTTTCTTTCCAGGAGAGCCCCCTCAGACTCCCCTGCACCAGGCCCTGCTACTGCAGGGACTCGCAGGCCTCATCAGGGACGGTGCCGTGGAACCATTACCCCTTCACCTCAGTGGCAAGGGGTTTTACTCCAGGTACTTCCTTGTGCCAAAAAGAACAGGGGTCCTAAAGCCCATCATGGTTTTGCAAAACCTAAACAAGTTCCTGGTGCCAGAGAAATTCAAGATGCTCTCCCTTGGAACATTGCTGCCCTACCTCCAGCAGGGAGATTGGCTATGCTCCTTACATAATAACATATAGTAACATAGTATATGATGGCAAATAATAACCAGTATGATCCATCTAGTCTGCCAGGAATGCAGCAAGAGCAGGTGCACCTGCTGCTCCATGCAGGTACCCCTCTGTATGCCTTTGTTTAGGAGTGTACCAACCGCTCCGTGTAGACCACCCCTATTTATTGAAACATAAGAGTTAGTTATGATTATTTTGATTTTATCCTGTTGCTATAAAGGGATCCACAGTGTCTGTCCCATGCCATTTTGAATTCTGTCACTGTATTTGCCCCCACTATTCCATCAGGAGGGCATTCCCTTTCAGTGAAAAGGTTTTTCCTGGCATTGCCTCTCAGTTTACCACCTTGCACCTTCATGTTATACCCTCTAGTTTTACAGCTTCCCCGTCTTTGGAAGAGGTTTGTTTGTTCATTAATACTGTTTAAGTAGGGATTCGCTGTTCCTGAAGGAGGTATGTGGAACTGCTCATCAGCCTGGGGGCTACCGTTGCTGCGGAGGTGTGGTAGACCGCTGTTTTCCCTCCCTACTCCATCGCAGGCACAGCCGGGACAGCCTGACCGAGGTCTTTCCTCGGGGGACAAAAACGCTGATCCAGGAGCCTACCAGTGGATTCGCTGTTCCTGAAGGAGGTGTGTGGAACTGCTCATCAGCCTGGGGGCTGCCGTTGCTGCGGAGGTGTGGTAGACCTCTGTTTTCCCTCCCTACTCCATCGCAGGCACAGCCGGGACAGCCTGACCGAGGTCTTTCCTCGGGGGACAAAAACACTGAGCCAGGATCCTACCAGTGGATTCGCTGTTCCTGAAGGAGATGTGTGGAACTGCTCATCAGCCTGGGGGCTGCCATTGCTGCGGAGGTGTGGTAGACCGCTGTTTTCCCTCCCTACTCCATCGCAGGCACAGCCGGGACAGCTTCTAACCTTGGGTTTTTTCCTTATTTTTTGTATAAAACTTGCTCCTCCTATACGCGGAGCGTGTTCCGAAGGGGCGTGTCCAAAGGGGCTTGCTCCGCCCCTTTGGCGCCCCTTTGGCGTCACTGCGGCGTCTCTGCAGTGCAGTGGCAGTGCTGGTACTCTGTTTCTCCTTGTTTATTTTTAAGGTTTGTTTCCTTTTGGTTCTTGTGACTATTTTGCTTAGTTGTTTGTTTAGTGTCACGATATGGGGAAACGGAAGGCCAAGGTCGGGGGCAAAGCGCCAGAGGCCACGGCTGGAGAAGTTAAACCAGTCGGGCCTTTGGATAAACACTTTGTCCCCCTTCCGATAGCACAATCTTCTCCAGAGCTGGTGTCTCTCAGCTCCGATGGTAGATCCCCCCCCCCCCTTGCCCCCTACCCCTGGTTCTTTTCATGAGAGTCCTGTGGAGTCTTCCTCATCAGTGAGGACAATGCCTTTGATTATTTTCCCGAAGCCGATTTTGTTGGTAGGGGAGGGAGGTTCTTCGGAGCTTTCCCCCCCATCCCCAGAAGCTGAAATTACTTTAAAAGATGTTTGGGCAGTGTTGAAGGGTATTGACTCTAAGATGTCTTCTTCTTTTCATTCTTTTTCTACATTTTCTCAGGAAACTGTTTCTTCCTTGCAACAATTAGATGCTAAAGTTACTGTTCTTGACACTGCTGTTAGTGCATTGGAAGCCCAGGTCCATCCAATCTATTCTTCTAGTGTGGCTGGTATTAAAGATTCTCTTTTGATACATTCTAAATTGGAGCGCCTGGAAAATTCCATGCGCGCTTCCAACTTACGTTTCTTGAATTTTCCCCAGTCTCCGTTATTATCTCATAGGATTTTGCTGGCTAAATTTCTTAAGGATGTCCTGGGTATCTCTGAGAATATTGATTTCCTTCAGATTTATTATATTTCCTCTACCTTAAAAAAATTGAATCCGGTTGACGGGGAATTCGATGAGATTGCCTCCCCTATGAATAATCTGACTGCCTTTTTGGAAGATTCGCAGGACATAATTAATGATAGGACTACTCTATTGGTCACCTTTTCCTCTGTAGATATTAAACAACATATATTGAGGGCCTTTTTTAAGGCTAAAATAGTAAAATTCTGTGGCCAGTCGGTTAATATATTCCCTGATGTTTCTTGCAGCACCCAGATGCGCTGGAGACAGTTTTTAAATCTTAAGTCCCGGGTTTTGGCACTGGGTGCTACGTTTTTTTTGAAGTTCCCATGTAAATGTATCCTTAGCTATGAGGGTGCTTCTTATACCTTTGTTGATGTATCTCATTTAGAAACCTTTTTGTCTGGAAAGGGGGTTTAAGTGGGTGTCTGGGGTCACGGCCTCCACATCATGGATAGCTTGTATTCTGTTTTCTTCGCCTGGTTTTCCTTGTTATCAACAGTGGGGTCCCGTAATGTGGACTTTTTCATGGTGTATATTTCCTATTGTAGTATGATTTTTTGCCTTTATCTTTTATGGGATTGACCTGTACCTATTTTTGGTTGTTGTATATGACTAAAAATAAAAAATAAAAAAAATACTGTTTAAGTATTTAAAGGTCTGAATCATATCTCCCCTGCCCCTCCTCTCCTCCAGAGTGTACATATTTAGGTCTTCAAGTCTCTTCTCATACGTCTTCTGGCGCAGGCTCCAAATCATTTTGGTCACCTTTCTCTGAACCCTTTCCAGTCTCCAAAACTGAACACAATATTCTAAGTGAGGCCTCACCAGCGACTTCTACAGTGGCATTAGTACCTCTTCCTTTCTGCTAGTAATTCCTCTTTGTATGCAACCCAGCATCCTTCTGGCTTTTGCTACCGCCTTGTCACACTGTTTCACCATCTTGAGATCCTCAGAAACAGTCACTCCAAGGTCCTTCTCCTGGCCCTTGCACACTAATCTTTCACCCCCCTATCTCATAAAATTCACTGGATTTCTGCTTCCCAAGTGCATGACACTGCACTTCTTCACATTAAATCTTAAATGCCAAGCATTACACCATTCTTTTGTAGATCTTTGTAGATCTCATGTTCTCTACTCACTCAGGGGAATCCACTCTGTTGGAAATTTTCGTGTCATCTGCAAAAAGACAGACTTTTCCATTCAGTCCTTCAGCAATATCACTCACAAATACATTGAACAGTACCAGCCCCAGGACCGAACCCTGGGGCACACCGCTAATCACCTTCCTTTCATCCAAGTGAGTTCCGTTTACTATCACCTTCTGTCATCTGTCAGTTAACTAATTTCTGATCCAGTTCGCTACCTTGGAACCCATCCCCAAGCTGTTGAGTTTACTGATAAGCTTTCTATGAGGAACAGTATCAAATGCTTTGCTGAAGTCTAGGTAGATCACATCCATCACATGCCCTTGATCTAATTCTCTGATCACCCAGTCAAAAAACTCAATCAGATTTGTTTGGCAAGATCGTCCTTTGGTAACACCATGTTGTCTTGAATCATGCAACCTGTTGGTTTCGAGAAAGTCCATTATTTGCTCTTTCATGAGTGCCTCCTTTAGTTTTCTCGCCACCGAGGTAAGGCTTACTGGCCTGTAGTTTGTCACCTCTTCCCTATTATCACTTTTGTGAAGAGGTACCACATCAGCCCTTCTCCAATTCTGTGGAACGTCTCCTGTCTCCAAGAATCTCTTAAAAACATCATTTAACGGCCCTGCAAGAACCTCTCTGAGCTCTTTCAGTATCCTAGGATGCAACCCATCCGGTCCCATGGCCTTGTCCACCTTCAGTTTTGCAAGCTGTTCTAACACATCATCTTCTGTGAATGGTGTGGTATCTACTCCATTTCCATTTGTATATTTGTCAATCACAGGTGGTCCTTCTCCATAATTTTCTTTAGTAAAAACAGAGCAGACGTATTTCTTTAGCACGTTCGCTTTTTCAATGTCACTTTCCATAAATCTGTTCCCATCACTTTTAAGTCCTGCAATTCCACCTCTGATTTTCCTCCTCTCCCGAATATACCTGAAAAACGTTTTGTCCCCACACTTCACATCTTTAGCCATGTTTTCTTCTGCCTTTGATTTTGCTATCTTTATTTCTTTTTCTCTCTTTTAGTTTTATCCCATGTTCCTCTGTTTGCGGACTTCTGAATTTTGTGAAAGCTGTGGTTTTTGCCTTTATTTGTGGAGCTACTTCTTTGGAGAACCAAATAGGTTTCCTTTTCCTCTTGTTTTTATTTACTTTCCTTACATACGTATCTGTTGCCCCTTTTATTGCCTCCTTTAGTTTAGCCCATTGCAGTTCCACTTCCCTTATCCCTTCCCACCCTGCCAGCTCCTCCTTCAGGAACTTAGCCATTTTACTGGACCTTGAACCTAAAGGATGCTTACACTCACATCCCTATTCATCTCTGTAACAGGCAGTATTTAAGGTTCAGGGTCTGAGACAACCACTACCAGTACAGGGTACTACCCTTCAGCCTAGCCTCCGCACCAAGAGGCCGCCTACCTCCGTCTCCAAGGAACCTTCATCTTCCCATACCTGGACAACTGGCTCGTGAAAGGGAACATGGCCACGAGGTGCAACAGGCCACAGCCTACACCATCAAGGTCCTGCAGCATTTGGGGTTTGTGATAAACCACCGCAAATCTCACCTCACTCCAACTCAGGATCTGGAGTTCATAGGAACTTGTCTGGACACTCTTCAGGCCAGGGCCTTCCTCCCCTGGACAGGGCGGATCACCTCGGGGTCCTGGCCACCAAGGTACAGCACCATTACTCAGTGTCGGCGCAGTCCATGCTCTGCCTTCTAGGCCACATGACATCCACAGTCCATGTGGTTCCCAAGGCCCGCCTCCACATGCGGGCAGCTCAGTGGTGTCTCTGCTCACAGTGGACACAAGCCATAGGCAGGCTTTGGGACAGGGTCTCAGTGTCCCGTCAACTAGCAGAGTCACTCGATTGGTGGCAGGACACACAGCACCTACAGGAGGGTATGCCCTTCCAGTCTCCAAACCCCCAGAGGGTCCTCACCAAGGACGCATCCCTACTGGGCTGGGATGCCCATTGTGAGGAACTGCGCATGCAGGGCAACTGGTCCTGGCAGAGAACCAGCAACAGATCAACCTGCTGGAGCTCAAGGCCATTTTTCTGGCTATTAAGGCCTTCCACCACCGCCTGCGGAACCAGTCAGTGCTAGTCCAAATGAACAACCAGATTGCGATGTTTTACCTGAACAAGCAGGGGGGCACAGGGTTTCAGTGCCTCTACCAGGAGACAGTAGCCCTCTGCTCGTACGCGATCAGTTAGGGAATGCTCCTCAGGATGGTATACCTGCTGGGCCAGGACAATGCTCTAGCAGACAGGATGAGCAGGGTACTCCAGCTACACGAATGGCAACTAGACCCATTTTGCAGAGAGTGGCACAGCGGCTATTCCAACTCTGGGGAACCCCAAGTTTGGACCTCTTTGTCAGCCCAACCAATGCTCAGCTGCCCTGCTTCTGCGGTCCCAACCACATCCGTCCCAGATAGCGGCAGATGCCTTCCTCATCTCGTGTTCGGAGGGCCTTCTGTATGCCTTCCCTCCCACGCCACTAATCGCCTGGCCTCTCTTCAAGGTCCTGTGGGACAAGGCCTCCATGATCCTGGTGACCCCGCGGTGGCCCAGTCAACCTTGGTTTCCCTGTTGCTCTGCCTCTCGATGGAGCTCCCAGTCCCTCTAGGGAATGCTCTGGGGCTACTGATCCAGGATGAGGGCTCCCTTCTTCACCCCAACCTTGGATCCCTGTCGAAACAGCATAGCTTCTAAACAGGTAGCCTTAGTACCTTTCAACCTCCCAAGGGAGGTGGAGGAAGTCCTCCTAGCCTCTCATAAGAACTCCATGAGATAAGCCTAAGCCTTCAAGTGGCACAGATTCTCGGTATGGTGTGGGGAGCAACAGGTAGACCCATTCTCTTGCCAGGTGCACACAGTGCTGCAGTATTTGCTTCACCTTTCACAGACCGGATTCAAGTCCAAATCTGTCAAAGTGCATCTAAGCGCGCTCTCAACACACCATCACTTTATAGAGAGCAAATCTCTTTATACGCAGCCCCTCATTACCCATCTTATGCAGAGCCTTCTGCTCTCTAAGCCTTCCGCTCTCTAAGCCTTCCATCCGCCAACCCCCGGTGGAATAGGATCTCAATGTGGTTCTGGTGCAGCTCACCAAGCTGCCTTTTTTGAACTTCTGGTGACCTGCCATTTGCGTTATCTCTCCTGGAAGGTCGTCTTCCTGGTGGCGCTCACCTCTGCCTGCAGAGTCAGCGAGCTTCAGGCCTTGGTGGCCGAATCACCTTACACCAGGTTCTGCAAGAATAGGATCATGCTTCACACTCACCCTAAATTCCTTCCGAAGGTGATATCCGCCTTCCACCTTTACCAGGAGGTGGTGCTCTCCACCTTCTTTCCATGGCCCCATGCCGACAAGGCAGAGACCGTTCCCCATACTCTGGATTGTAAGAGCGCCTTGTCTTTCTATCTGCAACATACAGGGCCACCACAAATCCTTGCAACTTTTCATTTCCTACAACTCCATTTGACTGGGGGAGGCTGTTACCAAGCGGACTCTGTCCACCTGGGTGGCGGACTGCATCGCCTTCGCCCACAATCAGGCTGGGCTCTCATTGGAGCGCCAGGTCACGGCGCTCAACGTCAGGGCTATGGAGACCTCGGTTGCAAGCCTACACTCCATCCCTATGGCAGACATCTGCCGGGCCGCCACCTGGTCCTCAAATCACATCTTTGCAGCTCACTACTGCCTGGAGAGGGAGTCCAGATAGGACAGTGCCTTCGGCCAGGCCGTACTCCGTAATCTGTTCGGGGTTTGGGCAACTCCTGCACTCTGACCCTTCTTGTTCAGGTTACTGGAGAGATAGTTGTCCCTGGACACGGGTCCCTAGAGTCTTTCCTCAGACTTGCTTACGGCTGCTCACGGCTGGGCTGTGATTTGGTAGCCTGTAGCTATGGAGTCCCATATGTGAGGATTGACTTCCTGCTTGTTCCTGGAGAAAGCATAGTTACTCACCTGTAACAGGTGTTCTCCAGGGACAGCAGGAATCAATCCTCACAACCCTCCCTCCTCCCCTTGGAGTTGCTATGTAAATTTTGCCATCCTTTTTTGTCGGCTCTAGCTATGTCATCTGATTAAGATGGCACCTTTGAGCAGGAAGGGGACTATGCATGCGTGGTGGTATCTCCCAAAGGCTTTCTTTGAAAGCTGGGAGATGCTTCCGCAGGGCTCCATCAGTATTGACGTCTCCTATATGTGAGGATTGATTCCTGCTGTCCCTGGAGAACACCTGTTACAGGTGAGTAACTATGCTTTCCTGGGCGCCTTGTTGAATAGTGGGCCCTGTATGTATATGTGAAAAGAGCACATTTACATTGTGACAAAACAAGTTTCCCCTTCCTCCAGTTGCAAAATCATACATATCTGGGGGGGGGGGGGGGGGGGGTGTTCAAAGAGAGATGATAAAGTGTGTCTCGTTATGGTAGCAGGGTCTGTATGAGAAATCTTTATAGTTGGTGTTACAGTATCTTCAGATAGTGTGTATGTGATGCAGGGGTGGGGGTGCCAGTATGGGTGTGAGTGTGTATGTGGGGTGGAGGTTGGGTGTCTCTGTGTGTGTGCATGCTGCAGGGGTGGGGTGACTGTGTGTGTATGGTGCATGTCTGGGATGTCTGTCTGTCTGTGTGTTTGAATGTATATATGTGTATCGTGCCTATATGTGTGTGCATATGTGGTGTGGGGTGCCTGTGTTTCTTCTGGAGAGGTGGGGGTTTGCGCCATTTGGCATATAAACATGTGGCCTTTTCTTCCCATACAGTCATATATTCAACCTCCAACCCTCTGCGCTCTTCACCCCCCCCCCCAGCCCTTTTCCTGCTGCCTCCCCATGCTCCTTTCCTTTCCCAGATTTTGAACCTTTCTCCTTCCCCTTGCACTCTCACTCTCATCCCAGCCCTTCATTCCCCTCCCACCATCTTCCTTTTCCAAATGTACTTCCCCTTTAAATGTTCATACTTTCTCTGTCTCTCTTTCTGGCCCTAGCTCCTCTTCCTGCACCACTCTTGGCCGCAGTCATAGCCTTGCTGCTGTCTTCTGCCCATGGGAGACACTACTTCTGTGGACACACTGTGGACACTACTTCTGTGGACACACTACTTCTGTGGACACTACTTCTGTGGACACACTGCCACACTCTAACCACGATCATGACTTCTTTTTTTCTTCTGCTGCGGGACACATTGCTCCACGGGCACACTGGAGCACTCTGGCCATGACCCTCTTCAGTTGATGGGTGGAGGCAGCTAGCATATGCATGTGCAAACAAGCATGCATATGGACAGACAGTTTTGCTGCCACTTGCACCCTGAACAATAGGCACTATGCTTAGCGCAGTACGCCTAAAAAAAAAAAGAGTAAAACATTGATCAAAGAAGACTTGCTGTCAACTGAATTGCATATAGACCAGAAGGTTTTCCTTTCTATGTCGGCTGACTCTAACTTTCCTTTTTATTGTTCATTATGGCACTGTCGGCTCTGTGAAAATGGCTTCTCAAATTTCAAAAGCTGCTTTCCTTGCTGTGCTCCCAGACTCCATACCAGCAGGGGATTTTGTCACCAACATCACTGCCTCAACTAACGCAGGAACAGTCTCCTCCTTGTTGACACTGAAATCACACGGACTCCAGCACTGGGACCAATGCTCCACACTCCCTTCTCTGGCATTAATGAGGGAAGCATTTCCCGCTCAAATGCGGTTTACATAAAAAGCCTCAGCAATTCAAGCAGCAGCACTTGAACGTTGAAGGTCTACATAAAAAGAAACAAAAAAGTACTTCTTCCAAATCTGCCTAATGTAAGGCAAACTGTGGAGAGGCCAGTCATAATAAACATTAAAAATAAAGAATTCAGACTCTTCTCACAGTCATGAGGAAAAAACAGCACACAGGAAGTCAAATCACTCTATTAACAGGAATGACTAAGGGTGCAGCTACTTCAGTAAATCAGAGCAGCATAGCCCTGTCAACTGCTTCTCAACAACATCAAAAAAACTGTAGATATGCTTCCTGGTGCCAATAGTATCCACTTGTACAGGGCACTGCCATGGTCCTACAAAGCCTAGACAGTGTGCCAACCCTTGCATCATCATCTCAGTTCATCCAGAGTCTCCAGTCTCTGGAGCATTGTCAGTCTAAGCCACTGGATTCTACTCCCAGACCATTAGTTCAAACTCATGAGGATTGTCTCCAGACAGCTACCATATCCCAGACTTCAACAAAGAGTACTGCTCACCCCAAAGTTTATCCTACTCATCCCTGTGAACCCACCTCAAAGGCACTACGTTTCCCTATCTTAGAAAAACATTCCCAACATCAGAAACTGAAAGAAGACTACTCCTATTCAAAATGGTTTTACCGAAGGACGATCTTGCCAAACAAATCAGATTGAGTTCTTTGACTGGGTGACCAGAGAACTAGATCAGGGGCATGCGATGGATGTCATCTACCTGGATTTCAGCAAAGCCTTTGATACTGTTCCTCATAGGAGGCTTATCAATAAACTCAGTAGTTTGGGGATGGGTCCCAAGGTGGTAAACTGGATCAGAAATTGGTTGACTGACAGACAACAGAAGGTGATGGTAAATGGAGCTCACTTGGATGAGGGGAAGGTGATTAGCGGGGTGCCCCAGGGTTTGGTCCTAGGCCCGGCACTGTTCAATGTATTTGTGAGTGATATTGCTGAAAGACTGAATGGAAAGGTATGCCTTTTTGCAGATGACACAAAAATTTGCAATAGATAGGACTCCCCCGAGGGAGTGGTTAACGTGAGGAAAGATCTACAAAAGCTAGAAGAATGGTCTAATGCTTGGAAGTTTAGTTTTAATGCAAAGAAGTGCAGTGTCATGCACTTGGGTAGCTGAAATCCAAGGGAAATGTACGCGATAGGGGGGCGAGAGGTTGGTGTGCATGGATCAGGAGAAAGACTTTGGTGTGATTATTTCTGTAGATCTCAAGGTGGCAAAACAGTGCGACAAGGCGGTGGCAAAAGCCAGGAGGATGTTGGGCTGCATACAAAGAGGAATTACCAGCAGAAAGGAAGAGGTACTAATGCCAGTGTATAAGTCACTGGTGAGGCCTCACTTGAAATACTGTGTTCAGTTTTGGAGACCATATCTTGCAAAGGATGTAAAAAGAATGGAAGCTGTTCAGAGGGAAGCGGCCAAAATGATTTGGAGCCTATGTCAGAAGCCTTATGAGAAGAGACTTGAAGACCTAAATATGTACACTTTGGAGGAAAGGAGGGATAGGGGAGATCTGATTCACACCTTTAAATACTTAAAGAGAAATAATGAACAAACAAACCTCTTCCAAAGACAGGGAAGCTGTAAAACTAGAGGGCATAACATGAAGCTGCAAGGTGGTAAATTGAAAGGCAATGTCAAGAAATACTTTTTCACTGAAAGGGTAGTGGATGCTTGGAATGCCCTCCCGATGGAAGTGGTGGGGGCAAATACAGTGACGGAGTTCAAAGTGGCATGGGACAGACACAGTGGGTCCCTTTACAGCAACAGGATAAAATCAAAATAAACTAAACCTTCTCCAGGACCAAGCAGGAAGTCAGTCCTCACTTATGGGTGACGTCGGCGCCGACGGAGCCCTCGCGGAGCAATTTTCCCCAGCTTTCAAAGAAAGCCTTTGGGAATTGCAGCGCGCATGCGCGGTCCCCTTCCCGCCCAAGGGTGCCATCTTAGCCAGTCTTCTTTTTTCCGCGGAGCCCTACAGACGTACCCGTCGTGTCCCCGCGAAAAAGTTGATTTTTCTTTAGAATTACTCTTTTTTCCATTCGGTTCGACGCCGGTCTTTTTCCTGCCGGACTCGCGACGCCGGTCACGAGTCCTCTTCTTATTTTTCGGTTTTTCTGACTTAGTCAGTTTTCGTTTCGGTTTTTCCCTGGCAGCCCGGTCCTTTGATCTCGCCGGGGCCCTTTTTTCCCCCAATGGCTGCCAGTGGTTTCAAGCGGTGTGGTCAGTGTGACCGAAATATGTCACTAACTGACACACACGACAATTGCCTCCGCTGCCTGAGCCCGGATCATGAAGAAATGATCTGTGGGCCTTGTGGCAAACTATCCTCCAAAGCGTTGAGAAGTCGGCGGCATCAGCGGGATAGAATCTTCGCTGACCCCAGCCGTACCCGGACCTCGTCGGAGGCCTCCGCGTCCAGGGGTTCCAGCTCGGACCGTCGCCGGAGTTCCTCCGACAGGGGTTCTCCCTCCGGGGACCATCGACGGAAGGTGAAACCCGCGAGGGCGGCGTCGGTGGATGCTCCTGGCTCCACGAGGGCCAGGTCGCATAGCCCCGATAGCCGCCCCGGGTCCTTGGAGAAGGAGCACCTCATGAAGCGACCTCGCCTGGAGTCGGAGCTGCCTGCTCGGGTAAGTCCTGTGGTCCTTCTGGACTCGCCTCCGCGACAGCCGACGTCGGGCCCGACGCCGTCGGGGCCCGAGTCGGGGGCTGCTGGGTCACCTGAGCTCGGACTCAGGTTGACGGCCTTGGAGAGCAGACTGTCTGCCTTCATGGACCAGCAGCGGGCACTGCTCGCTGGCTTCGCTGGCGCCGCTGCCCCGACCGCCGGGACGTCGACGTCTAAGTCGACCCCGGAGACCGAGCCGATCCTCGAGTCGATGCGAACTCGAGTCGATCCTCGGTCGAGGTCGCCCTCGGCCTCCCGTTCGGGACCGAGGTCGCCGACGCCGACTCCCTCGGCGTCGGGGCGGCAGGCGCCGCGCCCTGCCCGGGCCGACCCCACCGAGTCCTCGTCGGAGTCGGTCTGGGAGTCTGAAGAGGAAGAGTCGCCTGATTCTTTTCGGACTCGGTGTGTCCCCTCGGACTCACCTGAGTCCGAACCTCGGAAGCAGTCCCCCCCGGAGGATGCCCGGTTCTCGGACTTCGTCAGGGATATGGCCAAGGCTTTGGCCTTCCCTTCAGACCCCGAGGAGGAGCCTCGAGCCGAAGAGCTCGACGCCCTCCAGTATGACTCTCCCGCCAGGGAACACTTTACTGTACCGGTTCCTCCCATGCTGGAACGACTACTCTTCCGCATGTGGGAGAGTCCGGCCACCTCGCCGGTCCTGAGCAAGCGGGTCGATTCTATCTATCGAGTCTGCAAGAGCCCTGGCTTCCAAAAAGCACAGCTACCACACCATTCCATGGTAGTGGAATCGGCCATGCATCGTCTTAAGAGCCAGAAGATGCACTCCTCGGTGCCTCCTGGCAGGGAGGCCCGTAACCTGGATGGCCTTGGTAAGAAGTGTTTCCAGGGCTCTATGCTCGCATGTCGTGTCCAGACCTACCAGCTATACATGGGCATGTATCTCCGAGACCTGGCTAAAGAGCTAGCCGGCTTCTCCGCTGGTTTGTCCGAGGAACCCTTGCGGAGGTTCCTGGCCTTGTCCACTGGCATTCGGGAATGCTCAAAATTCATGTCCCGAGCAGCCTATGATGGCTTTGAAGCATCGGCTCGAGTGGCCGCAGCCGGCATCGGTGCCCGCCGACAGGCTTGGCTTCAGTCGTCGGACCTTGAGCCCTGGGTGCAGGACAAGTTGGTCGATGTCCCTTGCCGAGGCGAAAACCTCTTTGGCAAGCCCATGGCTGATAAGGCTGCACAAATTGAGACAGAGACTCTCACCAGGACTAGGCTTTCTAGGAAGACCTCCGCCCCTTCACAGAAAAAGAAGGGCTCGGGAAAGAAGTCCTTTTACCCGAGGAAGGCGGCTGCCTACAAACAATACCCCCACTATCAGGCCCCTGCAGCTCCCCAACAGGGCCAGCAGGCCAAGGGACGGGGTAACGGGTCCCGTAGGCAGCAAGCCCCCAAGCCTGCACCACCAGCCCCTGCTCCGCAGGGTGGGGGTTTTTGACTCCTTAAGCATAGCCTCTCCCCCCCCGCTGGTTCCTCCCAGCACCGGAGGCCGGCTGGTTCACTTCGCCCACAGGTGGTCCAGCATCACCTCAGATGCCTGGGTGCTTCAAGTCGTGCGAGAAGGCTATCTTCTCCACTTCCACCAGGTCCCTCCCTCCTATTTTCCGGGAGAACCTCCACGACCCCCTCTGCACAGGGAATTACTCCTTCAGGAGTTAGCAGGTCTTCTACAGGATCAGGCGGTGGAACCGGTGCCCCACCACCTGAAAGGTCAAGGCTTTTATTCCAGGTATTTTCTAATACCAAAAAGAACAGGAGGCCTCAGACCCATCCTGGACTTGCGCAACCTCAACAAGTTCCTCGTGCGGGAGAAGTTCAAGATGCTTACCCTTGGAATCCTTCTGCCCTACCTCCAGCAGGGAGATTGGCTATGCTCCTTGGATCTAAAGGATGCCTACACACACATCCTCATCCACCCAAGCCACCGCCAATACCTAAGGTTTGTGGTGGCAGGAAATCATTACCAGTACAGAGTACTACCCTTTGGCCTGTCCTCCGCACCGCGAGTCTTCACAAAATGTCTCGCGGTGGTGGCGGCCCATCTCCGGCTTCACGGCCTCTATGTCTTTCCGTACCTCGACGACTGGCTCATCAGAGCAGCGTCCGCTCTGGAGGTCACCAACGCCACGCGCCGCACGGTGACTCTTCTGCAGTACTTGGGCTTTGTTATAAACTTCGCAAAGTCCACTTTGCTCCCCTCACAGGATCTCGAGTTCATCGGCGCAAGGCTGCACACTCCTCAGGCATGAGCGTACCTACCGCTCGACAGGGCTCAACGGCTCATGGACCTAGCCGACCGTTTTCGCAGCCAGCCCCTGGTCTCCGCCAGGCGCTTCCTGAGACTACTCGGCCACATGGCTTCCACCGTCCATGTGACCCCCAATGCCCGCCTGAATATGCGGCCTGCTCAATGGTGTCTCCGCCAGCAGTGGCGACAAGCCACAGGCGGCCTAGCAGACCTAGTGCGCGTCTCCGAGCCGCTGATCTCGTCTCTCCGGTGGTGGCTTCATCGGCCGAACCTGGTACTCGGCATGCCTTTCCAGTCACCTCAGCCGGCCCGGGTGCTGACAACAGATGCATCCCTCCTGGGCTGGGGAGCACATTGCCAAGGGGCACGTACTCAGGGCCTCTGGACCACGTGGGAGTCTGCTCAGCAGATCAACTTCCTGGAGCTCAGGGCGATCCGCCTGGCTCTCAAGGCCTTCTCCCACCTGACTTCTCACCAGTCCGTCCTTGTCCAGACGGACAATCAAGTTGCCATGTTCTACGTGAACAAGCAGGGGGGCACGGGCTCCTTCCTCCTCTGCCGGGAGGCACAGAGGCTCTGCTCTTGGGCCATCAGTCACGGCGTTCTCCTCAAGGCAGTTTATCTCCCAGGCCAAGAGAATTGCCTGGCGGACAAACTCAGCAGGATCCTCCAGCCGCACGAGTGGCGTCTGGATCCCTTGGTAGTTCAGAAGCTCTTTCTGAAGTGGGGCCTCCCCACGGTGGATCTCTTTGCCAGTCCTCACAACCGGCACCTTCCTCGCTTCTGCTCTCGTCAGCCACACCCCCTTCGGGTTGCGGCGGACGCTTTTCTACTCTCATGGTCGGGGAGCCTTCTGTACGCTTTCCCTCCCATCCCGCTAGTCTCTCGGACTCTTTTCAAGGTTCTCCGAGACAAAGCCTTCATGATACTGGTGGCCCCTCGCTGGCCCAGACAGCCGTGGTTTCCGCTCCTGCTGCAATTAGCGGTGGAGGATCCATTCCCTCTGGGGTTACAACCGGATCTCCTCACTCAGGATCAGGGGTCTCTTCTACACCCCAACCTCAGATCTCTCAATCTAATGGCCTGGCTGCTGAGAGGGTAGTCCTTGCTCCCCTTCTCCTGCCGGCAGAGGTGGAAGAGGTCGTCCTAGCTTCTCGGCGACCTTCTACCCGCAAATGCTACGCCCTTAAATGGCGTCGCTTTTCCGTTTGGTGTACACAACAGTCTCAGGATCCCTTCTCCTGCCCGGTGTCGGTGATCCTGCAGTACTTGCTATACCTCTCTAATCTGGGACTTAAGTCCAACTCCGTCAAAGTTCACCTCAGTGCTCTTTCAGCACATCATGTGCCGGTGGACGGCAGACCTCTTTCCAGCGACCCTCTTGTAGCGAGGTTTCTCCGAGGTCTCCTTCTACTTAAACCACCTCTGCGCCCGCCAGCGCCTGACTGGGATCTGAATGTGGTTTTACAGCGGATCACCTGTCCGCCTTTTGAACCTATGGCTACCTGTTCTCTCCGTTTTCTTTCTTGGAAAACATTGTTCTTGATAGCCCTCACTTCCGCTAGACGCGTAAGTGAATTGCAGGCCCTCGTGTCTGATCCCCCTTACACTCGGTTCTACAAAAATAGGGTAGTCCTACGGACTCACCCAAAATTTCTTCCGAAAGTGGTCTCCCCCTTTCACATCAATCAGGAGGTGGTACTTCCAACCTTCTTTCCCAGACCACACTCCAGCCGAGCTGAAACGGTCCTCCATACCCTGGACTGTAGAAGGGCTTTGAACTTCTACCTTGACCGTACGCGGGAGCACCGTAAAGCTGCTCAGCTTTTTGTGTCTTTTGACCCCAATAAATTGGGACTCCCGGTCTCCAAGCGTACTCTGTCCATCTGGGTGGCGGACTGTATCTCTTGGGCTTATGGGGCAGCCGGACTCTCCTTGGAAGGTCGAGTCACGGCTCACTGCGTTCGGGCAAAGGCTACGTCAGTGGCTTACCTCCGCTCTGTTCCGCTGGCAGACATCTGCCGGGCCGCTACCTGGTCTTCGAGCCAGACTTTTGCGGTCCATTACTGTCTCGAGAGGGAGTCCCGCAGGGACAGTGCTTTCGGACAGGCAGTCCTCCGTAATCTCTTCGAGGTCTGAGCAACTCCTACCCTCCATCCCGGATGTGGGCTACCGGTGGGTAATAATTCAGCTAAGATTCTTTCCTTCTGTGCTGCTGAGCTAGAGGGAGCTCATTTTTGTGCTTAGGGTCTCCGGTAGCCTTGAGCTTGGGAGTCCCATAAGTGAGGACTGACTTCCTGCTTGGTCCTGGAGAAAGCGTAGTTACTCACCTGTAACAGGTGTTCTCCAGGAGCAGCAGGAATCAGTCCTCACAACCCTCCCTCCTCCCCGTGGAGTTGCAATCATCTGCTTTAGTTTTTTTTTGCAAATTTTTATGCTGTCTTTTTTAGCTATGTCATCTGACTGGCTAAGATGGCACCCTTGGGCGGGAAGGGGACCGCGCATGCGCGCTGCAATTCCCAAAGGCTTTCTTTGAAAGCTGGGGAAAATTGCTCCGCGAGGGCTCCGTCGGCGCCGACGTCACCCATAAGTGAGGACTGATTCCTGCTGCTCCTGGAGAACACCTGTTACAGGTGAGTAACTACACTATCTAATTTCTCAACAAATAGGGGTGTCCTACCCGGAGCGGTGGGTTCACCCCTAAACAAAGACTTGGGGAGGGGTGGCCTGCACAGAGTGGCAGGTGCACCCCTAAACAAAGACATGGGGAGGGGTGGCCGGCACAGAATGGCAGGTGCACCTACTTCTGCCATCTTACTGGGCAGACTAGATGTACCATACTGGTCTTTATCTGCCATCATTACTATGTTACTATGTTAAATGTCTCCCAAAAAATTCTCCCTGAGCTTGTCTCAACAACCAGCTAACAGAAAGGACTTCCAAGCAATTCTCCAATCTTGGTGCCCTAAGAAGGTCATAGCTCTACTAGTTCACCAAATACTTCAGGATCTCCAGCTGTCCATCTGGAACACTCCCTCATCCATACGAGCAACCTCCAGATGGCTCAAGCTGAAGTAAAAGATCCTCTCAGTGCCAGGTAATTCAGTCATAACCAATCAGTGAGTCTCCAGCCCAGGAAAATGATCTAGGAATCATTTTGCATCCAAAAAAAGAAAATGCAATGCCAGGAATCATAAGGAAAGGAATGGAGACTAAAACCAAGGATATTATAATGCCTCTGTATCGCTCCATGGTGTGACCACACCTTGACTGTTATGTACAGTTCTGGTTGCCATATCCAAAAAAGGATATAACAGAATTGGAAAAGGTACAGAAAAGATCAACCAAAGTGATAAAAGGGATGGAAGGATACCCCTATGAGGCAAAGCTTAAAAGGTTAGGGCTCTTCAGCTTGGAAGAGAGACAGCTGAGGGGAGATATGATAGAGGTCTATAGATTAATGAGTGGAACGGGTAAATATAGATTAGTTGTTTATTCCTTCAAACAATAGAAAGACTAGGGGATAAACAATGTTGCTACAATACAGCACTTTAAAGACTAATCAGAAAAAATATTCAATGCGTAATCAAACTCTGGAATTTGTTGCTGGAGGATGTAGTAAAAACTGTTAATGTAGCTGGGATAACAACATGGCATTCCTAACAGGGACTCCATTGCAAGCAAGGTAATTCTGTATGGCTTTTTAATACAATCTCTCTGTCCGAGAACTCCTAAAGAGGTCTTGGTTTTCATCTTTAAAAGCTAATTCTTTTTCTGTATTACAAAAGGGAAATGTTTTGTGGCGTTGGGCAAAACTCTGTCTGTTAGAGTTCATTATTTCTTGTTCCAGCTTCCCATTCAGAGCAAGCTCTTTGAAGCCACTGACCTCATCCGGTGTTAGATCGCTCCCTACCCACCCCAGCTCCCACTCACCCCATGTGAGCATTCTTGCTTTATAGGGTAACTCCCCAATTAGCTACACACTGGGACATAGATCAGCACTGGTAGAACATACTTTCAAGAGGATAACTACTTTTTTTCTTAAAGGATAGCTGAGGAAAAGGTAGGGACTTTGGTAGGTCTTTCTCTTTTATTTCAGCAGGTACCAAAGCTCCACCAACTGAACAATGGCTGGGAAAAATTGTATTGCCAAAGCTGTTGCCCCATTACAGCTTCTGCCTCTGTCCAGACAGAGAGCCCAATGCCACTGAAGGACTGGTTCAGTGTTCAGGATGCCTTCTAGCTGAAGCTCTCATGAAACAAGTGGAGGAGCTCAGAGAAGAGGTGGCGAGGCTGAGAAGCACTCGACAGTGAGAAGTATATTGATGAGATGCTTCTTGAAACATCCAAGCTCTCCAACAGAGATGAAGATGGAAGGCTACAGAATGAAGAGAGTTGGATATGAGTCACCAGAGCCTGCAGAATCAACATTCTAACTCCTACAGCCCTTGAACTGAAGAACCAGTATGCAGCCCTGGAAGTGGAGGAGGTAAAAGCATCCCAGAAAAGGGAAGGACCGGAGCTCAAGCACCCCAAAGTTGCAGAATCAGTGATCACAAGGAAGTAAAGGGTAATGGTGGTTTGTGACTCTCTTCCGAGGGGTACTGAGGCATCCATCCGCCAACCAGACTTGATGTCTGGAGAAGTGTGCTGCTGCCAGGTGCCAAAGTCCAAGATGTTATGGAGAGTCTGCCAAGACTCATCAAGCCTATTATCTGATGTTGCTCATCCATGTCAATACAAATGATACTTCTAGATAGCCCTTTGAGCGTATCAAAAGACAGAGGATGAAGCAAATAGCTGCACAAGTGGCGTTCTCTTCAATCCTCCCTGTTGAGGGTAAAGGCCGAGGCAGAGAAGCTCGCATCCTGTAGATGAATGCATGGTTGCATGGATGGTGTCATCGATAGCGTTTTTGTTTCCTGGACTATGGGATGATGTTCCAAGAGCTGCAGAGCAGAGATGGCGTCCATCTGTCCAAGAAGGATCAAAGTGTCTTATGTAGCAGACTGGCTAACCTACCGAAGAGGGCTTTAAACTAGATTCGTTGGGGATGGGTGAAGAAAATCCCCAGGTAAGTGAAAGACTCCAGGTAAGTGAACAATTAAATAAAAGGGGCAACATCTGGAAAGTGTGGATATAAATGCCCATAGCATAGGACAGGGGTGGGCAATTCCGGCCTTTGTGCACCACAATTCAGTCTGGTTTTCATGATGTCCCTAATGAATATTCATGGACCTATTTCCATACAATGGAAGGCAGTGGATGCAAATAGATCTCATGAATATTCATTAGGGACATCATGACAACCAGGCTGGATTGTGGTGCACGAGGGCCGGAATTGCCCACCCCTAGCATTGGAAATAAGATCCCAGACGATGAAGCTTCAGTAGAAGAGGATGACTTGGATTTAGTGGCAGTTCACAGATAACCATGACTGGCATGTAATTATACCAGGCTATACTTTATTCAGGAAGGATAGCGTAGGAAGAAGGGGAGGAGGAGTAGCAATATATGTAAAAAATAATATTAAAATTATAGAATTACAGGGCTTAAAAGGGAGCGTGGAGGCACTGTGGATTAAACTAGAATGACGGAAAGGGAAATCCATTTACATTGGAGTGATATACAGATTCCTCTCACAGGGAGAAGAAGTGGACAGAGATTTAATAGAAGCCATACGCAGTATTGCCATGAAAGGAGACGTGCTACTGATAGGTGAATTCAATATGCCGGATGTTGATTGGCACACCCCTGCTGGGGTGTCATCTAGATGAAAGGAGATCCTAGATTCTCTACAGTGAGAACTATTCCAGCAACTAGTAACAGTACCCACACGTGAAGCGGCCATACTGGGCTTGGTGTTTACCAATGGGAAAATGTTTCTGATGTCATAATGGGAGATCATCTCACATCCAGTGATCATCAGATGGTGTAGTTCAGGATTAGGACTAGGGATGATAAAATCCATTCAAAAGCAAGGGTCTTAGACTTTAGGAAAACTAACTTTGTCAAGATGAGACAATACCTCAAGGAGTCGTTATCAGGATGGGAACAGCTGGGGGATGTAGAAAAGCAATGGGCAAAACTGAAAAGGGATATCTTAAGAACAACAAACCTTTTTGTTAGAATGGTAAATAAATGTAAAAGGAAAAAGAAGCCATTATGGTTCTCAAAAGAAGTAGCTGAAAAGGTAAAGAAAAACAGGGAGGCCTTCATAAAATACAAGAGATAACAGAGAGAGGAAGACAGGCATCTATATTTGTAAAAACTTAAAGCTAGCAAAGTACTTAGGAAAACCAAGATACAAAAAGAAGAAGAAATAGCCAATGCAATAAAATTGGGGGATAAGACATTTTTCAGCTATGTTAGTGAGGGCAGGAAGGGAAAAGTGGTATTGTCAGACTCAAGGATGAAGGGGAGGAATATGTAGAAGCTAATGAAGATAAAGTGGAATTGCTTAACAAATATTTTTGTTCTGTGTTCACAGATGAAGGGCCAGGAGCAGGACCTCAGCAATCACCCACAAATTGGAAAAGAAGTGACGAGGATCTTGAATGATTTTCAGAAGACTGTGTTCGTGAGAAACTAGCTAAACTAAAAGTAGACAAAGTGATGGGACCAGATGAGATACATCCAAGAATACTGAAGGAACTTGGGGACGTTCTAATGGCTCCACTGACTGACCTTTTCAATGCTTCTTTGGAGTTGGGAGTGGTCCCAGAGGACTGGAGAAAGGCACATGTGGTCCCTTTACACAAAAGCGAAAGTAAGGATGAGGTAGTAGAAACAAAGACAGTATCTGAATTCAAAAAAGCTTGGGACAAACGCAGAAGATCTCTTAAAGAAAAAAGAGGACTATTGCAGTTGATATGGAAAGACAGACTAGATAGGCCATATGGTCTTTTTGTGCCATCATGTTTCTATGTTTCTAATCTGTCTACTTTTTAGGAACCTGCCAGGTACTTGTGCCCTGGATTGGCCTCTGTTGGAAACACGATACTGGGCTTGATGGACCTTTGGTCTGACCCAGTATGGCATATCATGTGTTCTTATGTTATTATGTAATGGTTTCAGAAGCCACCTTTACATACAACAAGCCTTCTAAACTTCATTCCTTTGCACCACCCACCCCAGCAAGGAGCACAAGATCTTAAACACAATGGGGGTCATTCTGAACAGGAAATAGCGGGGATGTACATCCGCTTTGGATGTACATGTCCCCCTATTCCCTGTTTTGCGATTCTGAGACAGGAGCCTTTGTGCGTATTGAGCCTTTGTGCGGGGCGCTCCAGACTGTGGTGGCAGCAGGGAAGAGAGTGGGTGGAGCATTCGACCCGGACGTACAGGGCCAGTTCAGGTCATGGCCCTGTACATCTGGGGTCGGAAGGCTAGACAGGGAACTTATTTCACCTCTGAGGTGAAATAGGTCCTTCAAAGAATGGAGCCACAGCAAGAGGTGCTCTGTCGGACGATCCCGGCTCTGGGATGCCCCTCTGGGGGTCAGGTGGCGGGGAAAGGCAGGTTAGTTCAGTGACAGTGCATCAGGGCTTCTGCATGGTGTCCCAGTGCCATGGCAATGTGATGCCATGGCACCAGGGCTCTATGCAGGAGCATTGGGAGGGTTAGCCAGGGAGTGGGCTGGATATCCAGGCCCGCAGAATCCGGCCCGTGCAAGTGCCCCGAATCTGCTCCCACAGGAACGTCTAGCTCCTGTGGGTGCTGAATCAGGTACAACTCTGGCCCATCCAGATTTTGGACATCTCGGCGGGCCAGACGTCCCCAATTCAGAATTGGCCTCAATGGGGAGAAAGATATACCAGAGCGCCATGCTCTCTATGTTGTGACTCAGCAGTTCCAGAGACTTCATTATCATCATGTTTTGCTGTCACAAATGGAAAACCAACAGGAGCAATTGCACTCGAGCCTTCAAGAGTCTCATACGGTCCATGTATGATGCCTAGGACACAGTGTCCCATTCAGCAGCAACTGCCATCACAGCCCATTGACCAGAATGGCTGAAGGCTTCAAGCCAAAGAGAAAACCTACATGTCATACTTGCTGATGCTTCCTGCTTGGAAGACATTCTCTTTGGGAACGAAGTAAAGGAAATGGTGTCCCAGTTGAAGAACAATATCATTGTAGTAAAAGAATTTTCCACCATGCCAGAAACCACATCCCAGCATTGGAGGAATTAACAACAATTGCGTAGAAGGTCTTATTATTACCAGTATTTTCAGAAGTTCTACCCAAGACAATACCAGACATGTACTAGGCCTCTGGTACAACGTCCAAACTGTCAGCCTTATACCCAACGTCAGTGCCAGCGAGAATACAAGCAACAAGGTGTAGCTTCAGTTTCCTATGGGAAGTCAAATCCAAATTTTTGATTACCCTCCAGTGGGGAAGGATTCTTCAGTTCAAGAAGGCATAGCATTCAATCACTGCAGACCTATAGGTCTTTTCAGTAATCAGTCAGCGTCACAGGTTGGCCTTCTTAATGTTCCCGCAACTGAAGCCCCTCCTACTCAACCATCATTCCACAGGAACACCATTCCATTTTAGCAGAAGAGATTATATCATTATTGTGCAACGAAACAATTGAGGAAGTCCCACATCTCTAGAAGGATCAAGGCTTTTACTCCAGATTATTTCTCATCTCCAAGAAATCATGGGGCCTGAGACCAATTCTAGATCTGCAAGACTTCAATCTATACACAAAAAGGA
Organism: Ichthyophis bannanicus; assembly: GCA_033557465.1. Classification (NCBI taxonomy): domain Eukaryota; kingdom Metazoa; phylum Chordata; class Amphibia; order Gymnophiona; family Ichthyophiidae; genus Ichthyophis; species Ichthyophis bannanicus. Next base: position 207,188,073 of record CM066043.1, on the reverse strand, counting down.
AAAGTTCAATATGAACTCTCTATATATGATACTGACACTTCTAGACCAAAACGACTGGCTTGCCTCCCTAGATCTGAAGGATGCGTATGCCCACATACCTATTCACTCAAAACATTACTGTTTTCTCCATTTCACATTCCAGAACCAATACTTCCAGTGCAAGATCCTACCTTTCAGCCTTTCATCAGCTCCCAGAGTCTTCACAAAATGTCTTTCAGTCATGGCAGCCCATCTGCACAGAAGGGGGCAATACATGTTTCTTTACTTAGGCAAATGGTTACTGTCTACTGCAACAAGAGGAGGAGTATTGCACTCCATCCAAGAGACCATGTCTCTCCTCAAAGTTCTAGGCTTCTTGATCAACATGGAAGAATCCAACTTGACATCATTACAAACAGTTTTCTTCATTGGTGCGCAAATCGACACAAGAAAAGCCAAGTCACACCTGCCAAAGGACAGAGCATCCATATTCAGGAATCTCAGCTTGTCACCGAGCTGGGCCAGTCAGCACACTCTGTCCTCAGAGTTCTAAGACACATCAGCCACAGTACACATTTTGTCTCTGGCCAGGCTACACATGCGATCACTCCAGTGGCACCTCAAAAAATACTGGTGCACCACTAACAAACATTACAATGATACTAACAGTGCAATAATATCTCAGATGGTGGATAGACCCCAACAATCTTCTGGTGAGGCACTCTTTCATGACCATCCCATGCAACATTGTCCTCACTATAAATCAGTAGTTCTCAACCCAGTCCTCTGGGGCCCCCAGGACAGTCAGTTTTTCAGAATATCCACAATGAATATACATGAGATAGATCTGCATGCACATTGTATGCAGATCTATCTCATGCATATTCATTATGGATACCCTGAAAACCCAACTGGACTAGGGGTCCCAGAGGACTGGGTTGAGAACCACTGTTTTAGATATTTCCACTCAGGGTCAGGAGCACATCTCTTCCACTTAAGCATACAAGGTCAATGGAAAAAGAACTCGGTGCATCAATCTTCTCAAACGAACTATATTCAGTGCTATCAGGGCCTTCCGTATATGGCTACCAGGAAACTCAATCATGATAAGAAGCAACAACCAAATTGCAATGTTCTACATCAACAAACTAGGGAAGTAGGATCTCTCTGCCTCTATCTAGTAGCAGTAAGAATTTGGAATCTAGCCTGCTCCCTCAGAATCACTCTGCAAGCAGTACACCTGCCCAGTCAACAAAATCAACTAGCAGACTCGCTCAGCCATAAGATGGCTCCATACATGTGATCCCTGGATCCAAAAGTTGCACAGATGCTTTTCCACACATGGATACCAGAAATGAACTTCTTCACCATGGTGGTGAATGCAAAGTGCGCTCAGTTTTGCTCCATACATCCCAATCCAGGATGTATCTTGCACGATGCTTTTGCGATTCCATGGTCCACAAGCTTGATGTATGCCTTTCTCCAGGACCAAGCAGGAAGTCAGTCCTCACTTATGGGTGACGTCGGCGCCGACGGAGCCCTCGCGGAGCAATTTTCCCCAGCTTTCAAAGAAAGCCTTTGGGAATTGCAGCGCGCATGCGCGGTAGTCTTCCCGCCCGAAGGTGCCATCTTAGCCAGTCTTCTTTTTTTTCCGCGGAGCCCTACAGACGTCCCCGTCTTGTCCCCGCGAAAAAGTTGATTTTCCTCTGTATTTATCCTTTTTTCTTTCGGTTCGACGCCGGTCGTTTTCCCGCCCGGACTCGCGACGCCGGTCTCGAGTCCTCTAACGGTTTTTCGGTTTTTCTGACTTAGTCAGTTTTCGTTTTCGTTTTTTCCCTGGCAGCCCGGTCCTTTGACCTCGCAGGGGCCCTTTTTCCCCCGATGGCTGCCAGTGGCTTTAAGCGGTGTGGTCGGTGTGACCGAAATATGTCACTCACCGACTCACACGACCTTTGCCTCCGCTGCCTGGGCCCAGATCACGAGGAACTGATCTGTGGGCCCTGCAGCAAACTGTCCTCGAAGGCGTTGAGAAGTCGGCGGCATCAGCGCGAAAGAATCTTCGCTGACCCCAGCCGTACCCGGACCTCGTCGGAGGCCTCACTGTCGAAAGGCTCCAGTTCGGACCGTCGGCGGAGCTCCTCCGACCGGGGTTCTCCCTCCGGGGACCATCGACGGAAGGAAAAACCCGCGAGGGCGGCGTCGGTGGACGCTCCTGGCTCCGCGAGGGCCAGGTCGCATAGCCCCGACAGCCGCCCCGGGTCCTTGGAGAAGGATCACCTCCCGAAGCGACCTCGCCTGGAGTCGGAGATGCCTGCCCGGGTAAGTCCTGTTGTCCTTCTGGACTCGCCTCCGCGTCAGCCGACGTCGGGCCCGACGCCGTCGGGGCCCGAGTCGGGGGCTGCTGGGTCGCCTGAGCTCGGACTCAGGTTGACGGCCTTGGAGAGCAGATTGTCTGCCTTCATGGACCAGCAGCGGGCACTGCTCGCTGGCTTCGCTGGCGTCGCTGCCCCGACCGCCGGGACGTCGACGTCCAAGTCGACCCCGGAGACCGAGCCGATCCTCGAGTCGATGAGAACTCGAGTCGATCCTCGGTCGAGGTCGCCCTCGGCCTCCCGTTCGGGACCGAGGTCGCCGACGCCGACTCCCTCGGCGTCGGGGCGGCTGGCGCCGCACCCTGCCCGAGCCGACCCCACCGAGTCCTCGTCGGAGTCGGTCTGGGAGTCGGAGGAGGAAGAGTCACCTGATTCTTTCCGGACTCGGTGTGTCCCATCGGACTCTCCGGAGTCCGAGCCTCGGAAGCAGTCCCCCCCGGAGGATGCCCGGTTCTCGGATTTCGTTAGGGATATGGCCAAGGCTTTGGCCTTCCCTGCGGACCCCGAGGAGGAGCCTCGAGCCGAAGAGCTCGACGCCCTCCAGTATGACTCTCCCGCGAGGGAGCACTTTACTGTGCCGGTTCCTCCTATGCTGGAACGACTACTCTTCCGCATGTGGGAGAGTCCGGCCTCCTCGCCGGTCCTGAGCAAGCGGGTCGATTCTATCTATCGAGTCCGCAAGAGCCCTGGCTTTCAAAAGGCGCAGTTGCCACACCATTCCATGGTAGTGGAATCGGCCATGCATCGTCTTAAGAGCCAGAAGATGCACTCCTCGGTGCCTCCTGGAAGGGAGGCCCGTAACCTGGATGGCCTTGGCAAAAAGTGCTTCCAGGGCTCTATGCTCGCCTGTCGTGTCCAGACTTACCAGCTCTACATGGGCATGTATCTCAGGGATCTGGCTAAAGAGCTAGCCGGCTTCTCCGCTGGTTTGTCCGAGGAACCCTTGCGGAGGTTCCTAGCCTTGTCCACAGGTATTCGGGAATGCTCAAAGTTCATGTCCCGGGCAGCCTATGATGGCTTTGAAGCCTCGGCTCGAGTAGCCGCAGCCGGCATCGGTGCCCGCCGACAGGCTTGGCTTCAGTCGTCCGACCTTGAGCCCTGGGTACAGGACAAGTTGGTCGATGTCCCCTGCCGAGGCGAAAACCTCTTTGGCAAGCCCATGGCGGAAAAGGCTGCACAAATTGAGACTGAGACTCTCACCAGGACCAGGCTTTCTAGGAAGACCTCCGCCCCTTCCCAGAAAAAGAAGGGCTCGGGAAAAAAGACCTTTTACCCGAGGAAGGCGGCTGCCTACAAACAATACCCCCATTATCAGGCCCCTGCAGCTCCCCAACAGGGCCAGCAGGCCAAGGGACGGGGTAACGGGTCCCGTAGGCAGCAAGCCCCCAAGCCTGCGCCACCAGCCCCTGCTCAGCAGGGTGGGGGTTTTTGACTCGCTCAGCATAGCCTCTCCCCCCCCGCTGGTTCCCCCCAGCACCGGAGGCCGGCTGGTTCACTTCGCCGACAGGTGGTCCAGCATCACCGCAGATGCCTGGGTGCTTCAGGTCGTGCGAGAGGGCTACCTTCTCCACTTCCATCAGGTCCCTCCCTCCTATTTTCCGGGAGAGCCTCCGCGCCCCCCTCTGCACAGGGAGTTGCTCCTTCAGGAGTTAGCAGGTCTTCTGCAGGATCAGGCGGTGGAACCGGTGCCACACCACCTGAGAGGTCAGGGCTTCTATTCAAGGTATTTTCTGATACCAAAGAGAACAGGAGGCCTCCGACCCATCCTGGACTTGCGCAACCTCAACAAGTTCCTTGTGCGGGAGAAGTTCAAAATGCTTACCCTTGGAATCCTTCTGCCCTACCTCCAGCAGGGAGATTGGCTATGCTCCTTGGATCTAAAGGATGCTTACACGCACATCCTCATCCACCCAAGCCACCGCCAATACCTAAGGTTTGTGGTGGCAGGAAATCATTACCAGTACAGAGTACTGCCCTTCGGCCTGTCCTCCGCACCGCGAGTCTTCACAAAATGTCTCGCGGTCGTGGCGGCCCATCTCCGGCTTCACGGCCTCTATGTTTTTCCGTACCTCGACGACTGGCTCATCAGAGCAGCGTCCGCTCAGGAGGTCACCACCGCCACGTGCCGCACGGTGACTCTGCTGCAGCACTTGGGCTTTGTCATCAACTTCGCAAAGTCCACTTTGCTCCCCTCACAGGATCTCGAGTTCATCGGCGCAAGGCTGCACACCCCTCAGGCGCGAGCGTACCTACCGCTCGACAGGGCTCAGCGGCTCATGGACCTAGCCGACCGCTTTCGCAGCCAGCCCCTGGTCTCCGCCAGGCGCTTCCTGAGACTGCTCGGCCATATGGCTTCCACCGTCCATGTGACCCCCAATGCCCGCCTGAATATGCGGCCTGCTCAGTGGTGTCTCCGCCAGCAGTGGCGACAGGCCACGGGCGGCCTAGCAGACCTGGTGCGCGTCTCCGAGCCGCTGGTCTCGTCTATCCGGTGGTGGCTCCGGCAGCCGCACCTGGTATTGGGAATGCCTTTCCAGTCACCTCAGCCGACCCGGGTGCTGACCACCGATGCATCCCTCCTGGGCTGGGGAGCCCATTGCCAAGAGGCACGTACTCAGGGCCTCTGGACCAAGTGGGAGTCTGCTCAGCAGATCAACTTCCTGGAGCTCAGGGCGATCCGCCTAGCTCTCAAGGCCTTCTCCCACCTGACCTCCCAACAGTCCGTCCTTGTCCAGACGGACAATCAAGTTGCCATGTTCTACGTGAACAAGCAGGGGGGCACGGGCTCCTTCCTCCTCTGCCGGGAGGCACAGAAGCTCTGCTCTTGGGCCGTCAGTCACGGCATTCTCCTCAAGGCAGTTTATCTCCCGGGCCAAGAAAATTGCCTGGCGGACAAACTCAGCAGGGTCCTCCAGCCGCACGAGTGGCGTCTGGACCCCTTGATTGTTCAGAAGCTCTTCCTCAGGTGGGGCCTCCCCACAGTGGATCTCTTTGCCAGTCCTCACAACCGGCAGCTTCCTCGCTTCTGCTCTCGTCAGCCTCACCCCCTTCGGGTGGCGGCGGACGCCTTTCTGATCTCATGGTCGGGGAGCCTTCTGTACGCTTTCCCTCCCATCCCGTTAGTCTCTCGGACCCTTTTCAAGGTTCTCCGAGACAAAGCTTTCATGATCCTGGTGGCCCCTCGCTGGCCCAGGCAGCCGTGGTTTCCGCTCTTGCTGCAACTGGCGGTGGAGGATCCAATCCCTCTGGGGGTGCAACCGGATCTCCTCACCCAGGATCAGGGGTCCCTACTGCACCCCAACCTCAGGTCTCTCAACCTCATGGCCTGGCTGCTGAGAGGGTAGTCCTTGCTCCTCTCCTCTTGCCGGCAGAGGTGGAGGAGGTCGTCTTGGCTTCGCGACGGCCTTCTACCCGCAAATGCTACGCCCTTAAATGGCGTCGCTTTGCAGTCTGGTGTACCCAACAGTCTCAGGATCCCTTCTCCTGCCCGGTGTCGGTGATCTTACAGTACTTGCTACACCTCTCTAATCTGGGACTTAAGTCCAACTCCGTCAAAGTTCACCTCAGTGCTCTTTCCGCACATCATGTGCCGGTGGACGGCAGACCTCTCTCCAACGACCCTCTCGTAGCGAGGTTTCTCCGAGGTCTCCTACTACTTAAACCACCTCTGCGCCCGCCAGCGCCTGACTGGGACCTGAATGTGGTTTTACAGCGGATCACCTGTCCGCCTTTTGAACCTATGGCTACCTGCTCTCTCCGTTTTCTGTCTTGGAAAACGCTGTTCTTGATAGCCCTCACTTCCGCTAGGCGCGTAAGTGAATTACAGGCCCTCGTGTCTGATCCCCCCTACACTCGGTTCTACAAGAATAGGGTAGTCCTACGGACTCACCCAAAGTTTCTGCCTAAAGTGGTCTCCCCTTTTCACTTGAATCAGGAGGTGGTACTTCCAACCTTCTTTCCCAGACCACACTCCAGCCGAGCTGAGACGGTCCTCCATACCCTGGACTGTAGAAGGGCGTTGAACTTCTACCTTGACCGTACGCGGGAGCACCGTAAAGCTGCGCAGCTTTTTGTGTCCTTTGACCCCAATAAATTGGGGCTCCCGGTCTCCAAGCGTACTTTGTCCATCTGGGTTGCGGACTGTATCTCTTGGGCTTATGGGGCAGCCGGACTCGCCTTAGAAAGTCGAGTCACGGCTCATTGCGTTCGGGCAAAGGCCACGTCAGTGGCTTACCTCCGCTCTGTTCCGCTGGCAGACATCTGCCGGGCCGCTACTTGGTCTTCGAGCCAGACTTTTGCGGTCCATTACTGTCTCGAGAGGGAGTCCCGTAGGGACAGTGCTTTCGGACAGGCAGTCCTCCGTAATCTCTTTGAGGTCTGAGCAACTCCTACCCTCCATCCCGGATGTGGGCTACCGGTGGGTGATAATTCAGCGAAGATTCTTTCCTTCTGTGCTGCTGAGCTAGAGGGAGCTCATTTTTGTGCTTAGGGTCTCCGGTAGCCTTGAGCTTGGGAGTCCCATAAGTGAGGACTGACTTCCTGCTTGGTCCTGGAGAAAGCGTAGTTACTCACCTGTAACAGGTGTTCTCCAGGAGCAGCAGGAATCAGTCCTCACTACCCTCCCTCCTCCCCTTGGAGTTGCAATCGTCTGCTTATGTTCTTTTTGCAAATTTTTATGCTGTCTTTTTTAGCTATGTCATCTGACTGGCTAAGATGGCACCTTCGGGCGGGAAGACTACCGCGCATGCGCGCTGCAATTCCCAAAGGCTTTCTTTGAAAGCTGGGGAAAATTGCTCCGCGAGGGCTCCGTCGGCGCCGACGTCACCCATAAGTGAGGACTGATTCCTGCTGCTCCTGGAGAACACCTGTTACAGGTGAGTAACTACGCTTTCCTCTCTTTCCACACCTCTTACAAGTATTCCAGAAGGTACACAGACAGAAAGCACGTTATTCTCATCATCCCACAATAGCCCAGACAATTCTGTTTTACCTGCCTTCTTATCCTCAACTCTGTGACTCAAATACACTAGGGACAAGATCCATCGTTACTCAAACAGAAAGGGGGACTCATTCACCCAGATCTTAAGAGTCTTCTCTAACAACATGGAAATTGAATGGCAATTGATTGATCATTTTCTTGTTTTCCATGATCTAAAGAACATCATAATGGCATTAAGACCATCAATTCGCAAGTCTTACCATTGCAAATGATTTTGTTTTGCCCAGTGGGCTGGGTCTCAACCCGGACCCATTCACCTGCCTAGTTTTACAAGTCCTTTCTTACCTTTTTCCTTCTCTCTGAATCAGGATTTAAAATATCCTCAGTCAGGATTCATCTTGCAGCTATAGCTGCCTACCATGATAATTTGCAAGGAAAATCACTTTCAGCAAATCCCTTGGTTCTTTAAAAATGGTAAATTGTAGTTGTAGGAGTAGTAGCAGGACATTGCAAAATAATGGTATTGACTCTGGGTCAACTGACACCATTTTGAAAAACAGCAGCAGCGAGGAAGGAGTGACTAGGTAATGTCCCTAATGTACAGCATCAGTAGGAGCATCAGAAGGAGCAATTAATTTTTGCTAGTTGGGTGGGCAGGGACCTCCCAGCGAACACTGTTTTGGTTTGTTTTCCTCTTGTTTTAGGTAAAAGAAATTAATACACCTCAAATGAAACAAAGAAAAACTAAATAAAACAAAAAACTAAATTAAACAGGGTTTTTTTTCTGTTAACACCCCTAGGAGTCTATCTATGAAACCACAGTGACCTTCTACAGCTATCGCAGGGAGATAGCTGCAAAAGGTCCACGCTAACAACAAAAGGTCCCAGTATCTGCTGGGGGCATTCTCAGCCTTACTTCTACAGATACCATGGAGCTATCACACTGACCGCAGAGACCCATGATTCCTGCATTGGCAGGTAGCCACCAGAAATCCCATGGTGCCTGCCAATGTAGGGATCGCAGGAACTCTGGCAAGTACAATACTGCAAGTGCAAGTGCCATGGAATCCCCTCCTATGCCTCAATTGGATCCCGACCTTAAACAATTGTCGGTGCCGCAGATGTACAAATTCATGGCACCAACAATCCCAAATTGCAAAACCCCACTCTCCCCTTCAGCACTGATCCCTCCAGGACAGTCCCCGATTCCCATAGGGGGCTGTCCGGGGAGGATCGGGGCACCCCCATCAAAACAAAACGTGCTGGCTAGCCAGTCAGAACCTCCTCCCTCCTTCTTACCCCTCCCCCGATCTAAATACGGGTAAAAATATCTGAAAAATAGTCAATCAGGCCCTCTACCCCCCCCCCCTTCTAAACCTAAAAGCCTGGCTAGCCATTCGGCTATAGAGGGCCCACCGATCCCCTCCCCAAGCCCTTAAAGTGTGTGGCGGCCTAGTGGCAACAGGGGGCAGGAGCAGTCCTCCCCGCTCCTGCTCCCCATCATCGCCACTAATTAAAATGGCGGCGATCTCATGGTGCTCCCCCTAGCATCCTTAGGTGGCATTATCTGCAGCCACAATTGGGCTGATTTTGGCAGCCATTGTGCTGAAGATTTTCATGCAGTGGTTGCCAAGTCGTCACACCTATTCTCCACCCCTATCTCGCCTCCCCCCCAACTCTACTGTGCGAAATCAGAAAGGTGTCTGTGATATTTGCTTTTCTACCATGTTAGCTGATACTGCCAGGTGATATTTCCACGTTAGCCCTACAGTAGCAGCTAACGCTGTTTAGTAGACAGTCCTCCTAGATTTTATCCCTATAAATATTCTGAATATGGATCTCTTGGGGCACATAACATGATTTTATTCTCAGTTATATGAACATCTGCAAAATAATTTAAATGTTTGTTACCAATTGAAGGTTTTCTAGAATTACTGTGTTAAAAATATTTCAAGATAGTTTATGTGATGTGCCTGCGAGGAGATGAGCCTCATTTTGCAGTCAAACTATCCAACTTCTTGGTTATACTGCTGCTCACGCTGGTTTGAATTGAATCCTTTTCTGACTCAGCTAAGCTTTCACTTTATCCCTTGGCCATGGGAAATTGTTGCTGTGTTTGATTTGTCGGGATGTAGGAGAAAAGGAGAGAAAATATGAAGAATCATACAGCCTTCAGGATTAGAAGCCTGAAACAAAGAGGAGATTTATGAGTACAAAATATAAAGATAAATTAAACAGTGTGGGGGGATATTCAAAGGCATTTACATGGTTTGCAGATCTGCAAACCGTGTCAGGGCCACTCTGCAAGATATTCAGTAGCACTAACATGGCTAGTGTCGCTGAATATGCATGGGTATCGCTGCTATACACCACGATGCTAACCGGTTAGCATTGAGGCATCCTGGGAGTGGCACCCAGGGATAAGCAGTCAGTGGCGATATTCAGTTAGCATCGGGGACATTCCAGGATAGTACCTGTCACTAACCGGGGAATGGTGACATTGAGCTGCTGCCCAGTTAGTGACACGCAGCAAAAGTCAGGCACAGAAAACACTGGCCTAATTTTTGCCACAGAAGCTAACTGGACAGTGGCTAAATATCGCTGCTGCCTGGTTAGCTTCGTGGCAATCCGGGCAACCTGGATATGGCCCCAGCATTGAATATCTGGGTTTAAAGTTCAGCACCACCAGCTAGCTGATTTAACAGCTCTAGCTGCTGGCGCTGAATATCGGGCCCTGTATTTCTAGCAAGGACATAAACTTGTAAGTATAGAAGTGACCCAGAGTAACGATTACAATAGCAGCATGTATTATTACAAACATTCAGATAAAAAAACACAGAGGAAACGCTGTTATTGCGGATGTAAGTATGTTATTATTTAACTCTGTAATGGCAGGTGAATCACTCCCCAAGTTTCACCACAGATTCCGATTTAGATCGAGAAGTGAAAGATGCCTTGCTCTTTGATACTTTCAATCTGATCAATCTCCGAGCCTGTGACAAGAAGAAAATGTTAGAAGAGGACAAACGAAGGGTCAAGGAGCGCCTGTTCCAGCGCCACCCACCACGTGAAGCCAGGTACTAAATTTCTACTAACATTAAGTGGGTTGTTTTCCATGTTGTGGCCATCTGTTAATTAGAGTGGTCACAGAAAGAACAGTGATTTTTATGTGAAATTATGAAGGCTGCTTCATGTTTTATAGAACAGATAAGACCAGAAAAATATAGGGGCCAATATTCAAATCTGGTTAGTAACATCTGCTACATGGATAAATGCCAGCCAGTGAGATATCTAGATAGTGCTACTAAATATTTCCTCTGAGCGCCTCAGCATTATCATCAGCACAATGCTGAGGCAGTCCATGGGCAAAGTTTGAGCCGTGCTGGTTATCTAGTTAGTGACATTATCTTCAGTCCACTAAACGGATAACTATCTGGATGAAGTTAGGACAGTGCTAGCAGTCAGCACTGAATTCAGATATTCAGCGCTGGCCATTATATGGATACTAGCACTGAATATCCAGATTTTAACTGCAAGGGCCAGCATTTAAAAAGTCGCTAATGGCTGTGGTTCAATATTGATACCAGAATTTCAGAGAGAATTAGTGGAGAACAGAAAAGGGGAAGCACAAATGGTAGAGAGTGGAGGGGTAGCCTAGTGGTTACAGTAACGGACCAGAAAGACCCCTCCCCCCAGTACCCCCCCTGGCCTTAGGCAAGTCACTTAACCCTCCACTGTCTCAGGTACAAACTTAAATGGTAAGCCCTCTGGGGACAGAGAAATGCCTGCTATACCTGATTGTAACTTGCCTTGAGCTACTACTGGAAAGGCATGAGCTAAATACTACAAAATAAAAGGAGAAGATGGAGAAAGATGTAAAATGACATGGAAGCAGGAAGGAGAACTTAGAAACAGAGCAAAATGATAGCAGATAAAAAACATATGGCTTATCCAGTCTGCCTCTCCACAACTCTACAACCCCTTCCTCTCCCTCAGAGGTGCTTGTGCCATGTTTTTTTTTAATTCAGATACTATTCCTGTCGCTACCATCTCCATTGGCAGACTGTGTCCACCACCCTTTCTTTAAAGAAATGTTTCCTTAGATTGCTCCTTTCAGTTTCATGCTGTGATCCTTTCTTCTAGAGCCTTCTTTCAACTAAAAGAGGCCTGTCTTCTGTGCATTTTTACCTTGGCGGTAAAAAAAAACAAAAGAATGGTGGAAAGCGAAAGCAAAAGAGATGATGTTAGCATTCCTGTTCTTCAAAACGCAGACCCAGTGGTGTATCAAGGATGGGGTGGTGGGTGCGGCCTACCCCGGGTGCCGGCTGGGAAGGGGGCACATCCACCGCCGGGCCCATGAGACAGTGCGGCAAACTAACTTTCCTTAAAGTTGGCTTGTAGCACTGTCTCCGCTCCAGAGGCCCGCCGCTCTCCTCTCCCGACAGAGTGAAGACAGGGTGGCAAGCCAACTTTAAGGTAAGTTAGTTTGCCGCACTGTCTGTGGGCTAGGAGGGTGAGAATTGTGGTGCATAGCGCCGCAGCTCACCAGGGGAAGCCGGCCACCCGCCCCAGGTGGCAGGGGGGCCAGGAACGCTGCTGCACTGACCTTTAAATATGTCAAGGATGCTGCCCCAGCAATAAAACATGTGAACATAGGTGGTCAGGATTTCCTAAAATGAAGCAATAAAAATATCAGGAAATTCTCAATCCTGATATCAAGAAACTACAATTATCATCTACAGTATGTAGACAATGATACAATGTAAGTTTAGAATTTATTCATTAAGAGACATATGGAGTAATTTTGTACGCCATTGTCTGCATGTAAAGCATGTTTTACATGCAAAAAATGGCTCTTATAAAATGATGTGGCTGAATATGTGTGTATAAGTACATTTATTGACAGGATGATGCATAATTTTATTCACACTGCACATAGGCATTTGCAGGACATAGCTTGGGTGGAGAAGGTATGGAATTGCAATGTACACACATAATTTATAAAATAAGTGACTACATGCCTAGAGTGCATGCACATAGCTACACCTTCAGAGCAGGTGTAAATTTGTGTGTGCGAATTTGAATGCTACTCATAATTGTTCTGGGTACCTATTTTATAAAGTCACATAGGTGCCTATATTGTCCATATAAAATAGAAGTAAAATAGGCACCTTTTTAGAATTTTGATGGAGGTGCCCTGTTATAAAATTACTCCCTTAGAAAGCAATAATCAAAACTGCCCATATTAGTCCAAGCCCACATTCTGTGGGTATGTTTATACATGGTGTTTGCTTCGCACCAACATCTGCGCAGGTGTTTGCTTTGATTGTTAGCTGCCCCTTCCCCCTGCCAGAAAACTTATACGCACACCCAGAGAATTCATCTGTTTTTCTACATGAACATACGTGATGATATCATCAGTCAGCGCCAAACTGGGGCTGCTTTCCCAGAAACCTCTAGAAAGTTTGTGACGCCATACCTTGTGTAGCTGCAATATCCTGTTGTTTATGGAGAATACCTATTACAGATATGCAACTTTGCTTTTATATGCCTAATACACATGCAGGTTTATTTGTCCAAAACTACCTGAATATACCCTTGAGTTCCATCCTCAGTACTTTCTCTTCGCAGTGTGTAAAAGTATGTGTGTTATTATTATTATTTATTGCATTTATATATTATATATCCAATAACATCCATGAGGTTCACAATGAACATTCACAATAAAAAATTAAAATATAGCAATATAACATGTGCAGTTTTATCTGCTGACAGATTGGAGAAAAATCAAAGGCCTGAAATCAGTGGGTAAAATGCTATTCTCCAGGACCAAGCAGGAAGTCAGTCCTCACATATGGGTGACGTCGGCGCCGACGGAGCCCCCGTGCGGAGCATTTCCCCAGCTTTCAAAGAAAGCCTTTGGGAATGCAGCGCGCATGCGCGGTCCCCTTCCCGCCCAAGGGTGCCATCTTCTCAGTCTTCTTTTTTCCGCGGATCCCGACGGACATGTTTCGTTTTCACCCGAGGAAAAAGTTGATTTTGTTCTGCGTGGACCCGTTTTCTTCGGTTCGACGCCGGTTTCCCTTTCCCGCCTGGGCCTGATACATCGGTATCGAGCCCGGACTTCTTTTTTCATTTTTTGTCCTTAGTGACTAGCGTACGCGCCATTTTTCTGTTTTCACTGGCAGCCCTGTCTTTTGACCTCGCAGGGGCCCTTTTTCCCCCGATGGCTGCCAGCGGGTTTAAAAAGTGTGATCGGTGTAAGAAACTTATGTCTCTCACCGACACACATGACTGCTGCCTCCGGTGCCTCGGACCCGATCATGACCCGATGATCTGTGGCCCGTGTGAGAAAATGTCCTCGAAGGCGCTGAGGAGTCGAGCAGCGCCGAGGCTCCTCTGAGAGGGGGTCTCTCTTGCGGGAGCATCGCAAGAAGAAAAAACCCACGAGGGCGGCGTCAGTGGACGCACTTGGCTCCTCGAGGGCCAAGTCGCATAGCCCCAAGCGCCGTCCCGGGTCTTCGGAGTTGGAGAGGCCTGCAAAACAACCTCTTGTGGAGATGGAGTCCCCAGGTCATGTGAGTACTGTAGTCCTCGTGGACTCTCCTCCAGGGGAGACGACGTTGGGCCCAATGCTGTCGGGGGCTGCTGAGTCTCCTGAGCTCGGACTCAGGTTGACGGCCTTGGAGTGCAGCTTGGCTGCCTTCATGGAACAGCAGCGGGCACTGATCGCCGGTCTCACCGGTGCATCTGCCCCGACCACCGGGACATCAGCGTCCAAGTCGACCCCGGAGGCCGAGTCGATCCTCGAGTCCATGCGCGCTCGAGTCGATCCTCGGCCAAGGTCTCCCTCGGCCTCCCGCTCGGGACCGAGGTCGTCGACGCCGGTACCCTTGGCGTCGGGGCAGATGGCATCGGTGCCTGCCTGACCGGAGCCGCTTGATTCCTCCTCTGAGGGGTCCGGCTGGAAAACGGAGGATGAGGAGTCACCCGACACCTTTCGGACTCGGTGTGTCCCATCGGACTCGCCGGATTCCGAGCCTCAGAGACGGTCCCCACTGGAGGATACCCGGTTCTCGGACTTCGTGCGGGATATGGCCAAGGCCTTGGCCTTCCCCGTGGATCCCGAGGAGGAGCCTCGAGCCGAGGAGCTCGAGGCCCTACAGTATGACTCTCCCCCAAAGGAGGCCTTTGCTGTACTGGTTCCTCCGATGCTGGAACGGTTGCTCTTCCGCATGTGGGAGGCGCCGGCCTCGACGCCAGTTTTGAGCAAGCAGGTCGATTCCATCTATCGAGTCCGCAAGAGCCCCGGTTCCAAAAGGCACAATTACCGCACCACTCCATGGTTGTGGAATCGGCCATGCATCGTCTGAAGAGTCAGAAGATGCACTCCTTAGTGCCTCCCAGCCGGGAGGCCCGGAACCTGGATGCCCTCGGTAAGAAGTGCTTCCAGGGCTCTATGCTTGCTTGCCGTGTCCAGACCTACCAGCTGTACATGGGCATGTACCTTCGAGACCTGGCAAAGGAGATTGCCAGGTTCTCTGCTGGTCTCTCCGAGGAACCTTTGCAGAGGTTCAATGCTCTGTCATCGGGTATTCGTGAGTGCTCGAAGTTTATCTCTCGAGCAGCCTATGATGGCTTTGAGGCTTTGGCCCGAGTAGCCGCGGCCAGCATCGGTGCACGCCATCAGGCCTGGCTACAGTCATCGGACCTCGAGCCATGGGTGCAGGACAAGTTGGTCGATGTCCCCTGCCGAGGTGAAAACCTCTTTGGCAAGCCCATGGCTGAAAAGGCTGCAGAACTCGAGACCGAGACTCTTACCCGGACAAGGCTGTCCAGGAAAACCTCTGCCCCTTCTCAGAAGAAGAAGGGCTCGGGAAAAAAGTCCTTTTACCCGACGAAGTCATCTGCCTATAAACAGTACCCTCATTTTCAGGCCTCTGTAGCTCCCCAACAGGGTCAGCAGGCCAAGGGGCAGGGACATGGGCCCCGTAGGCAGAAAACCCCCAAGCCACCAGCTCCGGCTCCTGCACAGCAGGGAACGGAATTTTGACTCCAGTGGCATAGCCTTTCCTCCTCAGCTGGCCCCTCTCAGCACAGGAGGCCGGCTGGCCCTGTACGCCCACAGGTGGCCAGCCATAACAAGGGATACCTGGGTACCAAGTATAGTCCAGAAGGGCTATCTCCTCCACTTCCACCAGGTACCCCCTCCTATTTTCCATGGGAGCCTCCAAGACTTCCTCTGCACAGGGACTTACTCCTGCAGGAGTTAGCAAGCCTTGTAAAGGAACAGGCAGTGGAACCGGTGACCCACCACCTGAGGGGTCAGGGCTTCTATTCCAGGTACTTTCTGGTACCAAAACAAACAGGAGGCCTCAGACCCATCCTAGACTTGCGGAATCTAAACAAGTTCCTGGAGAGGGAAAAGTTCAAGATGCTTAACCTTGGAATCCTGCTGCCCTACCTCCAGCAGGGAGATTGGCTATGCTCCTTAGATTTAAAGGATGCTTATACTCACATCCTCATTCATCCAGACCACAGACAATATCTCAGATTTGTAGTGGGAGGAAACCATTACCAGTACAGAGTACTGCCTTTTGGCCTAACCTCCGCCCCCAGGGTATTCACCAAGTGCCTGGCGGTGGTGGCAGCCTACCTCAGGGTTCAAGGCCTTTTCATCTTCCCATACCTGGACGACTGGCTTATCAGGGGTCAATCCCCACAAGAGGCCAATCAAGCCACCCTCCGCACTGTCGCTCTGTTGCAGCATCTGGGCTTTGTTATAAAGTTCGCAAAGTCCACTTTGCACCCTTCACAGAACATGGAGTTCATAGGAGCAAGACTGGACACCCTTCAGGCAAAGGCTTTTTAGCCCATAGACAGGGCACACAGGTTGATGGATCTGGCCAGTCGGTTCCCTAGTAATTCTCTGGTCTCAGCCAGACAATTCCTGAGGCTCTTAGGCCACATGGCTTCCACGGTCCATGTGACTCCAAATGCCCGTCTACACATGAGGCCGGTTCAGTGGGGCCTCAGAACTCAGTGGCACCAAGCCACGGGAAACCTCACGGACAGAGTGAGGGTGTCCACACTACTAGAGTCTTCTCTACGGTGGTGGCTTCATCTTCCGAATTTGGTGCAAGGGGTGTTTTTTCAGACACCTCCACACTCTCAGGTGCTGACAACCGATGCTTCTCTTCAAGGTTGGGGTGCACATTGCCAGGGAGCATGTACTCAAGGCATGATCAATCTCTTAGAACTGAGAGCTATCCGCTTAGCCCTTAGAATTTTCTCTCATCTCATCTCTCACCAGTCCATCTTGGTTCAGACGGAAAAATCAAGTTGATATGTTCTATGTGAACAAACAAGGGGGCACAGGGTCCCGCCTTCTATGTCAGGAAGCGCAGAAACTGTGCTCCTGGGCAGTCAATCACGGCATTCTTCTCAAAGCGTTCTATCTCCCAGGTCAGGAGAATTACCTGGCGGACAGATTGAGCAGGATCCTGCAGCCGCACGAATGGCAGTTGAATCCTTTAGTGGTTCAACAGATCTTCCTGAGATGGGGTCTTCCAACCATAGATCTCTTTGCCAGTCCTCTGAACCGTCAACTACCCAGGTTCTGCTCCAGACAACCGCATCCTCTCAGATTAGCAGCGGATGCGTTTCTCATTCCGTGGTCTACAGGCCTCCTATATGCCTTTCCTCCCACGCCTGTAGTATCCCAGACACTGTTCAAAGTGCTCCGGGACAGGGCCTCGGTAATTCTGGTGGCCCCCAGATGGCCCCGACAGCCGTGGTTCCCACTTCTTTTGTAACTAGCGGTTTACACTCCTCTTCCTCTGGGGAAGCAACCAGATCTCCTGTCTCAGGAGCAGGGATCTCTTTTACACCCCAATCTCCAGTCCCTCAATCTGATGACCTCGCTGCTGAAAGGGTAGTTCTAGCACCCTTACTACTGCCTAGGGAAGTGGAGGATGTGGTCTTAGCCTCTAGGAGGCAGTCCACCCGAAGGTCTTATGCCCTTAAATGGCGTAGATTCTCTACCTGGTGTTCTCAACACAACGAGAATCCTTTCTCATGCCTGGTACCAGTGGTGCTGCAATATTTGCTTCACCTGTCCAACCTAGGCCTTAAGTCCAATTCTGTTAGAGTTCATCTTAGTGCTCTTTCAGCACACCACTCACCAGTGGAGGGTCAGTCTCTCTCCAGCCATCCTTTGGTGGCTCGCTTCCTCAGAGGCCTGCTGTTGTTTAAGCCTCCAGTGCGTCCACCTGCCCCTGATTGGGATTTAAATGTGGTCTTGCAACGGCTTACTTGCCCACCATTTGAACCTATGGCTACTTGCCCTCTGCGTTTTCTCTCCTGGAAAGCATTGTTTCTGGTAGCCCTTACTTCAGCAAGGCGAGTGAGTGAACTTCAGGCCCTAGTATCAGATGCTCCATATACTAGGTTCTATAGGAACAGAGTAGTCTTACAGACTCACCCTAAGTTCCTTCCGAAGGTTGTCTCCTCCTTCCACCTCAATCAGGAGGTGGTTCTTCCAACTTTCTTTCCCAAGCCTCATGCCAGCCGGGCTGAGATGGTCTTGCATACCCTGGACTGTAGGAGGGCGTTGTCCTTCTACCTTGACCGTACGCGGGAGCACCAGAGGGCTGTTCAGCTCTTCATTTATTTTGACCCCAATAAGTTGGGGTTGGCTGTCTCCAAGCGTACTTTGTCCTTATGGGTAGCCGACTGTATCGCCTGGGCTTACAGGGCAGCCGACCTCTCCTTGCAGGGTCGAGTTACGGCTCACCATGTTAGGGCGAAGGCTGCGTCAGTGGCTCATCTCCACTCTGTTCCGTTGGCAGACATCTGCTGGACCGCTACTTGGTCTTCAAGCCAGACTTTTGCGGCCCACTACTGCCTTGAGAGGGAGTCCCGCAGGGACAGTGCTTTCGGGCAGGCGGTACTCCATAATCTCTTTGGGGTTTAGGCAACTCCTACCCTCCGGCCCTGGTGTTGGGCTACCGTTCGGGGGCGTTATCAGAGAAGATTCTTTTCTTGCATGCTGAGGCTCTAGAGGGAGCTCATTTTTCAGCTTTGGGTCTCTGGTAGCCTTAAGCTGGGGAGTCCCATTATGTGAGGACTGACTTCCTGCTTGGTCCTGGAGAAAGAGTAGTTACTCACCTGTAACAGGTGTTCTCCAGGAGCAGCAGGAATCAGTCCTCACAACCCTCCCTCCTCCCCTTGGAGTTGCGGTCATATGATTAATTTTGTTTTTTGCTTTTAGCTATGTCATCAGACTAAGTAAGATGGCACCCTTGGGCGGGAAGGGGACCGCGCATGCGCGCTGCATTCCCAAAGGCTTTCTTTGAAAGCTGGGGAAATGCTCCGCACGGGGGCTCCGTCGGCGCCGACGTCACCCATATGTGAGGACTGATTCCTGCTGCTCCTGGAGAACACCTGTTACAGGTGAGTAACTATTCTATATTGCCCTCATAGTGAGAAATCTGTTCTAGAGACCATCAAGTTGGAATGCAATTTCTATTTTATTTTCTACTTCAGTTCACTACTTTTTGATTGCAGACGTGAGCAGCTAGAAAACAGCCAGGCAGCTTGGCTGGAAGAAGCAGAGAAATATGAGAACATTCACCTGGGAGGCTACCGTCGTATCTACCCAGGAGCCAAGACGGACAAGTATGACAAGTTCTTTAAACACAATGGCTCCTTGTTTCAGGAGACTGTGGCATCCCGGGCAAGAGAAGAGTGTGCCAGGTGTGGTCTGCTTGTGCATAAACCTATATTCTTTTTCTAGAAACAAGTGTGATCCAGAAGGGTAAAAGTGTTATGAACTGCTACCTCATCTGTCAATATTATGAACTGAGTTATGTCCCTTACCAAAATTATTTTTTAAAATCCATTATTAATATTCTGTTCAAGTACTTGCCATTCAAAGTAAATTTCACAAATTTCAATGGGGCAGTTTTCAAAGTGACCACATAGCAACAAGTCTGCAAGTACTTTCTACCCACAGACTTTGCATCTATTTTCAAAGTGAAAGTATATGGCTACTTCTGCTTTGAAACTTGCTTTATTTATTTATTTAACATTTCTTATATACCACACTATTTGTCATCAGCGCGGTTTACATTAAAACAATATAACACTTGGTCAGATACATTTGGCCATCGTTTACATAGAACAGGGGTTTAACATGGAGATAAACTTGGGGAAACGATTTACAATCCAAGCCTATACATAAACTTGGGGAAACTATATACAATTCAGTTACATTACATGTTGGAGATGAATACACAGTATAGTTTTGCATCATATAGCGGTTGTTTGATATAGTGGGGGTGTGGGAGAGATAAGGGGGGGGATATCAGGATGAGTATAATGCAAGAGAAAAAGGTGGTGTTTGAGAGCTTTTCTGAACTGACTAAGGTCCCTAATTGCTCTAATGTATGGGGGGAGTTTGTTCCAGCACACGGGGGCATAGTTTGAGAATGCCCTGTTGATGGTGATCTGGTTGAGTTTTGTGGATTCAATTGGTATTAGTAGCATGTCGGCGGCCAGTGATCTCCTGGATCTGTTGTTTGGAGAGTGTGTGATGAGGTCAGACATGGATGCTGGGGATATCTTGTTGAAGGCCTTGAAGGTAATGAAGAGGGTTTTGTAAAGGATCCTACTGCTTATGGGAAGCCAGTGGAGTTCCTTTAGAATTGGGGAGATGTGGTCGGCTCTTGCGACTCCGTAGAGCACACGGGCTGCTGCGTTCATGGCTAACTGTAGAGGTTTGAGGGTACTCTTTCGGAGACCATGTAGGATTATGTTGGCGTAATCGAAGTGCGGTGTGATTAGTGCTTGGAAGATGGTGCGGAAGTCGTCGGGTTCCATCATGGGTCTCAAATGCCGTAGGGTTTTGATCTTGAAGTAGATGGTTTTGACAGTGCGTTTGATATGTTCCTTGAAGTCCAGTTGCTGATCGAGTATGATCCCAAGATATCGTATGTTGGCTTTGATTGGGAGTTCCACATCTCTGACTTTGAGAGTTGGTGGAGGAGAGTAACCTTTATTCCTTGTGATTATTAGGACTTCTGTTTTTTTGAAATTTATCCGGAGGTTCTGAGTTAGTAGCCAGTCCGTTATTGCGTTGAAGCAGTTGACTAGCACTGTATAGCCAGGACAAGTGATGGTTATGGGTGTAAATAGCAGTACATCATCGGCGTACATAAGGCAAGATATGCCAAATGAACGGGCGATGTCGCAAATTGGCTGCATATAGATGTTGAAGAGCAGAGCGGAGAGGGAGGAACCTTGGGGTACACCTTGTTTCTGCTGGAAAGGTTCGGAAGTGGCATTTCCAATACGGACTTGTTGCCATCTGTAGTACCCACAGACATTTGTACCCACAAAGTACAAAGTACCCACAGACATTTGCATTTGTTTTTTGTGTGGACACTTTCTTCATTGAAAATAGCACACATAGGTTTGAAAATGGAATCTACACATTATTTCCTGCCATGACTTAAAGATACCACCAATAATGTCTCTTCTCAAAGTATACATATTTGTAGGGTTGCCAGATACTTTTGGTCCAAAATCAGGACATTTTTTCAAAAAAAATAACACTTTTCAAAAAAACATTTTATTAGGCATCAAGCATAATAAAACATTATTTACATGTATTTACTGTTTGACGATATTTGATTTAGTAGATTTTCGTCAGCCAAAATCTTTTTTTTACTTATCACCACAAGATAATGAATATTTTAACTTGAAGCAAGCATTTTACATTTTAATATCCAATCGATTTCAATCATCCATTCATTGCTTCCTGCACACCAAAAATACTCATTCCACAGCGGTGTTTGATGTGGGAATTGAAAAAATTATTCTAACTAGTATTTTCAAATCAACAAATTTTTGCTTTCAAATAAAGTGGACCATTTTTTATCAATTGGCAAATTATTAAATTCATCTGAAGATGCCTGTAGTAATAAGTTCAATTCATTTGTTTCATCAAACAATGAATCTTTCATGGCAATGGTGGGTAATAGATATTCAGCCAATTTTCGAACTTCGTCATATCTAATACTAGCTTTTAGCATCAACCAATCGCTTGAAGGTCTAAGCTGAACCATTTACTAATGTAATTATCAGCCATTGAATAAAATTCAGTGAATTAAGTTTATTGGCTAAATTTGGATCATCTAATTCTCATTAGATGATCCGAATTTAGCCTCAGAAAATTCCAAGTTATCAGTTGTCCCTATTTAATATACATTACCAAGTTTAAGTTTCAATGTAAACCGCTTTGATTGAAATGATAAAGCGGTATAAAAAACTGTTAAATAAATAATTCTAAAGCTGCAAGCTTAGAACTTGTAATGATGCCAAAAATGTTTTGTTGAACTCGCTGTTTCATCTTCATTTGTATTTTAATTTTCATCTTAATCATCTGTCAAAATTTTACAGAAATTCAGGATAAGTCAGGACAAAATGCCAAAGTCAGGACAAAATGAGGACATTTTTCAAATCAGGACAATCTTCCAAAACTCAGTACAATCCTGATAAAATCAGGACATCTGGCAACCCTACATATTTGTGAAATGTGTTCATTTTTGGCATTGAAGGATAACCATTTTCAGACAGCTTCCGTGTGCAGGAAAAAGGGCTTTTACTTTACCATATAATAGTGACTTTACGATATAACAGTAACATAAGTGACAATGAGGGGACCCCATAGTCACAGTGGTGGCATGTCCCCACCAATCATGAGGGCCCCCCATTGTGTAGGCCCCCCACATGCGGCGGTGACAGTATCAAACTTACTTCATTGGGTTTGCCGCGCTGCTCCACTCTTTTAAGTTTACTGCAGACCCAGCAGCTGTTCCCTCCTGGGCTGAATTCTTGCGGTGTGGCTGTTATTTTGAGACTTTAGCCCGGCGAGGAACAGCTGCCGGGCCTGTGCCATGGCAGACTTATAAGAGCACAGCAGTGCAGCAAGCATGATAAAGTAAGTTTGCCATGCTGCTACTGTCACCATTGTGTGGGCCCCCTTTCTGCCCAGGTCCACACCTCCCCGTCATTGCAGAGGCTGCTTGGGCGGAATTTATACCACTGCCATGTAAACAACTTTGAACATTTTCTCCAGGAGGACACCTGAACAATGTGAGAGTTTGAGAGTGAAAAAATAAATGAACAGTAGCTACTGCAGGCCTGCCTAACAACCCTAGATTAGAGTTTATTTTGATAGACATAAATGTCAGGTTCTCTGGGAACAAGCAGGAAGTCAGTCCTCACATATGGGTGATGTCGATGCTGATGGACACGGGCGGCTCTATAATGAGGCGAAGTGAGGCGGCTGCCTCAGGCGGCAAAGTCTTGAGGGCGGCAAAAAATGCCAAAACAGCCGCCTCACTTCGCCTTCAAAAGTTAAAAAAATCCCCCCATAAAAGTGCACAAGTTGCTGCCGAGTCTGCTTCTCGGCAGCGGCAAACTCACCCACCTTTCCCAGGCAGCCACGGCTCCCTGCCTCTTAGAGAACCGCGGCTGTGCTCTGTGACTGCAGTTTTAAATAAAAACGAAACCGGTGCGGAGCCTTCTCAGCTCCGTGAAGAACCCCGTGCAGCTTTGTCCCGCCCCAAAGGAAGTTACATGTAACTTCCTTTGGGGGCGGGACAAAGCTGCATGGGGTCCTTCACAGACGCGGAAAGGCTCCGCACCAGTTTCGTTATTATTTAAAACTGCAGTCACAGAGCACAGCCGCGGTTCTCTAAGAGGCAGGGAGCCGCAGCTGCTTGGGAAAGGAGGGTGAGTTTGCCGCTGCCAGCCTTAAAAAAAGCCCCAACAAAAAAAAACCCGAGGAGAGGAGCCGCTGCCGCTGCAGCAGCAGGAAGTGCCCTGCGGCCGCCCCGGCAGAGCCCCTCCTGTCTCCCTCAGCGCAGCTTTACAGAGCAGTGAAGGGAGATGGGGAAACTCTCCCTTCACGGCTTTGTAAGCCATGCTGAGGGAGACAGGAGGACTCTGCCGGGGCGGCCCCAGGGCACTTCCTGCTGCCACAGCAGAAGCAGCTTCAGCAGCCAGGTTCTTTTTTTTTTTATTTCCCGGGGGGGTTAGGACTTGTAATGGGCTGATGGGGGGAGTTAGGATTGGTAATGGACTATGGGGGGTTCTAGGACTGGAAATGGGCTAATGGGGGGGTTAGGACTGGAGGTGGGCTGATGGGGGGCTAGGACTGGAAATGGGCTGATGGTGGGTTATGACTGGTAAGGAGCTATGGGGGGGCTAGGACTGAAAATGGGCTGATGGGGGGGTTAGGACTGGTAATGGTCTATGGGGGGCTAGGACTGGAAATGGGCTGATGGGGGGTTAGGACTGTTATTGGGATATTGGGGGGCTAGGACTGGAAGTGGGCTGATGAAGGGGTTAGGATGAGGCGGGCGGATGGGGGGTGTTTAGGACTGGTAATGGGCTATGGGGGGCTAGGACTGGAAGTGGGCTGATGAAGGTTTGGATGAGGTGGGCTGATGGGGGGTGTTTAGGACTGGTAATGGGCTATGGGGGGGCTAGGACTGGAAGTGGGCTGATGAAGGGGTTAGGATGAGGTGGGCTGATGGGGGGTGTTTAGGACTGGTAATGGGCTATGGGGGGCTAGGACTGGAAGTGGGCTAATGGAGGGGGATAGGACTGGAAATGGGCTGGGACTGGAAATGGGCTAATGGGGGAGGGGAGGAGAATGCTGCTGGCCCTGGAAGAAAACTAGGGGCTAGGGCTAAAAATGGGCTGATGCGGGAGGATGGTAGAATGGAACTGGAAGGGAGCAGATAATGGGAGGGTCTGCCAGGGGAAGGAGGGGGCACGAAGGGAGCTGACACAGGGGAAGGAGGGGGCTGGAAAGGAGCTGACACCTGGGATGTACTGAAGGGGGACTGGAAGGGAGCTGACACTTGGGGATGGGAGTGGTAAGTGGTTGAGTAATGGGGAGAAGGCTTGAAGGGAGCTGACATGCAAATGGCACTGGAAGGGGGATGGACAGAGGGTAGGGTGACTGGAAGGGAACTGACCTGGAGGGTGGCACTGAGAGTGGACGTGAGCTAATATCTGGGATGGTATTTGGACTAGAAGTGGCTAGACAGTGGGGAAGGAGGGGGACTGGAAGGGAATGGACACCAGTTGCAGTCATGTGAATGTAAGTCAGTTGACATTTGAAGGTACTGGGAGGGAAGGACTGGAAAGGGGGCTGATACTGGGGAGAGTTACTGGAACTGGATTGATGGAAGGAAGTGAAGAAAACAAAAGAAGAGATAAGAAATGGCAGATGGGACCATAGACCACAGAAAGAGAGCTAAGAGAAGACAGGAAAGCAGAAGCCTCAGATCGGGACCAGCATGATCAGAGAATAAAATGGTCAGACGACAAAGGTAGAAAAAATAATTTTATTTAATTTTAGTGATTGGACTTCATGCTATTTTTATATTTTACACAGTTGGGGAACTGCATCTCTTATTTATCTGATGTTGCACTGCATGTGGACTCTGGCTTTTTGGGGTTTCAATTTAAATTTAGTCTACATATTATTATTTTTACTTTATATTGTGGTTACTTATTCTGTACTTGGTGAGGGTCGATGTTGCGAGTGTGTGACTGAGTTCAGGTGTTCTGTTAACATGGAGTTTGTACATAAAGATCTATACTGTACTGTAGTAATTTGACTTGTTCAGCTTTTCAAATAGGTGTATGGATGTTCCAGGGCCCACTGTAGTATTTACAGTGATGCTTTTTTTGGATGGGCTCCTTACATGAGTTTTGGAAGTTTGTGCTGATATGGTATGGTATGGTAGGTTTGTTCTTTGTTGTAGGGTTTTGTATTAGTTCACAATATGCCTGGTACTGGAGAATAGTGGTGGTTGTTAGTGAGATGATCAGAATCAGATTTTTTTTCAATATTGAGTTGTGTGGGTGAATGTCCTGGTTCTGCTCTGCACCTACTGTGGATGCAAAATATATGTTGAAAAAGAAAAAACAAGAACCATAACGCAGTTTATAACAACAAAATAAAAATGAGTTATAATTTAGTTTTATAATCTGTGCTGTTAGTTCTTGCTGTCTTTTAGTTCCTTGGTGTGCAAATGGGACTGTACCTAGCCCTGTGCAAGCGGTGCAGCCGCACAGGGCGGAAAGGCTTGGGAGGCGTATTTTGGCTGTCTGCTGTTGCCCTGCCGCTACTGGCAGGACAATAGCAGGCAGCCGAAATGCGCTCCCCAAGCCTTTTAGCAGCACTTTAAGCAGGTCTGGTCCCTCCCTCCTCCGACTCGATGTCAAGGAGGGACAGATCTGCTTAAAGTGCCGGTGCCTTTCAGATTGGGCGCATGCCCCCTTCTCCTCCCCATACCTCCATCCAGCACTGCCTCCTCTTTCCCTGCTGCTGGCGCCTCCGTGAAAAAAACAGAGGGCAGCAGCAGCAGGGAAAGAGCAGGCAGTGCTGGACGGAGGTATGGGGGGAGAGGGGGGCGTGCGCCCGAGCTGCAAGTCTCACAGGGTTTGATTGCAGCTCGATATGGCCCTGTGTGCAAACATCTTGCATTTCCTCCATATAATCTAATCGGCTTTTTGGTTTGGTTCAGTCTCTGATTGGATTTCTGAAAAAGCCCCGCCCCCTCTAAGGTGGTGGGGGAGGCGTCTTTTCATACTTCGCCTCAGGCAGCAGATTGCCTCGAGCCGCCCCTGCTGACGGAGCCCTGTGTGGAAGCTTCTCCCCAGCTTTCAAAGAAAGCCTTTGGGAGATGCACCATGTATGTGGTCTCCTTCCCATCCAAGGGTGCCATCTTGCTTCAGTCTCCTTTTTTCCATGGAGCCCACCGGACTTGTGTCCTCTTTTCCTGGAAAAAGAGCTCGATTTTTATCTTGGAAGTTTTCTTCCCCAGTTGAGTGCCAGCTCCCTTTCCCGCCCCCAAGCTCGCTTGCCTCAGCCTCACGCCTTGGGTTCGTATTTTCTTTTCCTTTTCTTGTTTTATGACTGGTGCGGCTTTGTGCACTTTTCACTGGCAGAGCCCTGGGTCTTCAACCTCACTGGGGTCCTTTTCCTCCCATGGCCTCTGCCAGCAGCTTCAAAAAGTATGATCGGTGCTCATGGATCATGTCCCTCACCGACACACATGACTGCTGCCTCCATTGTCTCGGGTGGACCATGACCCCTTGGATTGTGGCCTCTGTAAAAAGATGTCCTCCAAGGGCATTAAGAGTCGTCAGCAACAGCATGACCAGATCTTCCAAAGGTCAGACTCTGTCCCAGTCTCCAGTGACACCACGCCCTAAGACCCCTTCTGGGACCCTGAAGCACCGAAGTGACCCTGCTGCCTCCGACTGAGGCTGGGGTCCTCCAAGCGGAGCACCTTGAAGGTGGAGCACAAGAAGAAGAAGAAATCCTCAAGGGTGGCATCCGTGGATAAGTCGGAAAAGATGTGTAAGTCCCGCAGTCCATGCTGTGAGTCCGAGGGATCAGAGTGGAAGCGGCCTACCAAAGTCGCCCGAAAGGATTCATTGGCCTCTGATAACCAGCCTCGGACCACCAAGGCCATCCTGGTCGAGGACTCCCCTCCAGAACCAGCACCCGGCCTGAGATCCTCAGTGCCCACGCCAAAGGCTGCGGAACCATCTGGACTGGAGACCAGAATAGCAGCCTTGGAGCACAGCTTGTCTGCCTTCATGGTCCAGCAGTGTGTCCTGATGCCCAGTTCTGCTGGGTCATTTGCCCAGACCACCGGGGCCTTGACCTCGAGGACTTTCCTGGATGTCGAGCTGATCCTTGAGCGCCATCAGCCTCGAGTCGATCCTCGACATCAGTCTCAATCCCGGTCCCAATCCTCGAGACTGAGGTCTTTCCCAATGAGTGGCCACAGTTCCTCCCACAGAGCCCCTGAGGGGCCCGGACAGTCGGGTTTGGAGCTCGACCTTGAAACCCAACCCAGCCCCGACTCCTCCACTGACTATGAGTTGGATTGAGAGACCGAGGACGAGGAATCCTCAGATACCCATTGCCACCGCAATGTGCCCTCAGATCCGTCTCCCTCCGAGATCTAGCACTGGTCCCCATCCAAGGATATGACCTTCCTCGAATTTGTGTAGGACATATCAAAGGTGTTGTCGTTTGACACCAAGTCAGAGGAGGACTCTTGTATGGAGGAGCTCAAGATCATCCAATATGAGAGCCCTCTGAAGAAGACACTCAAAGTGCCTGTTTCCCTGATCCTAGAACAGCTACTCCTCCACATGTGGGAAAGCACATCTGCCACACAACTCCATGGTGATGGAGTCGGCCACGTGTTGGCTTAAGAGCCAGAAGACGCACTGCTCGGTGTCCCCGGCAGGGAGGTCCGCACCTTGGATGCCCTGGGCAGAAAGTGCTACCAGGGCTCAATGCTCATCGGCCAGATTCAGGCATACCAGCTGTACGTGGGCATGTACTTGAGAGACCTGATGAAGGAACTTGCTGGGTTCTCGGCTGGTCTCTCTGAGGAACCCCTTCAGCGGTTCTGGAGCTTGTCCTCTGCCATCAGAGAGTGCTCCAAATTCATGATTCAAGCAGCCTATGACAGCTTCAAGTCGGTGGCTAGAGTAGCCATGGTGGGCATCAGTGCCTGATGCCAGGCTTGACTACAATCTTCCAATCAGGAGCAATGGATTCAGGACAAATTGGTCAATGTCCCCTGCCAAGGAGAGAACCTCTTTGGCAAACCCATGTCTGATACGGATGAAGAGTTGGAGTTCGAGTTCCTGACAAGGCTCTCCTGACAAGGCTCTCTAAGAAGACAGCTACCCTTCCCCAATGGAAGGCCCTGAGTAAAAAGCCCCCTTACTCAAGGAAGGGAAGGGCTTATGGAAACTACCCTCAGTATCAGGCCTCCCCAGCTCCACAGCAGGGTCAGCAGGCCAAGGGACAAGGGCATGGTCCTTGTAACCCCAAGACTCCCAAAATTCAGACACCGGCTCCGGCCCAGCCTGATGGGAGCTTTTGACTTCTAGGGCATAGCCTCTCCACCCCCAGGAGGCCCACCCCAGCAGCCCACAGGGGGTCCTCTGATCCTGTTTGCCCACAGGTGGACAGCCATCATCACCAATACTTAGACTCTCCAGATGGTCAAGGAGGGCTACCTCCTCCACTTGGAGTAGATTCCCCCTCCATTCTTCCCGGGAGAGCCCACCAGGACTCCCCTCCACCAGACCTTGCTACTGCAGGATCTCGCAGGCCTTCTCTAGAACAAGGCGGTGGAACCCATACCCCCCAACTTCTGGGGCAGGGGGTTCTACTCCAGGTACTTCCTCATACCAAAAATAACAGGGGGCCTAAGGCCCATCCTAGACATGTGGGACCTGAACAGATTTCTGGTGAGGGAGAAGTTCAAGATGCTCTCCCTTGGGACGCTGCTGCCATAGCTCCAGCAGGGAGACTGGCTATGCTCCTTGGACTTAAAGGATGCATATACACATATCCTCATCCATCCCAGCCACAGGCAATACCTCAGGTTCATATGGGGGGCGCCTACTACCAATGCAGGGTCCTACCCTTTGGCCTGGCCTCTGCCCCAAGGGTCTTCACCAAGTGCCTAGCGGTGGTCGCAGCCCACCTCTCTCCAATGAGCCTTTGTCATCCCCTACTTCGACGACTGGTTCATCAGAGGGGGCTCGGCTGCCAAGGTACAGCAGGCCATGCCCTGCACCATCAGCATCCTAGAACACCTAGGGTTCATCATAAATCACCCCAAGTCTCACCTCCTCCCTATGCAGTGTCTGGAGTTCATAAGAGCCCAGCTAGACATCCTCCAGGCCAGAGCATTCCTACCCCAAGACAGAGTCGACTGACTCATGGTGCTGGCCGCAGACGTACAACGCAGACGCATTGTGTCTGCTCACCTCCTGCTATGCCTGCTGGGCCACATGGCATCCACGGTCCATGTCACTCCAGATGCCCACGTCCACATGAGGGTGGCCCAATGGTGCCTTTGCTCCCAATGGATCCAGGCCACCGGACAGCTACGGGACAGGGTGACGGTGACCTGCAAACTTGCAGATTCCCTCGGCCGGTGGCAGGCTCATGGATGCCTCCCTGCTGGGGTGGGGTGCACACTGTGAAGATCTCTGCACCCAGGGCAGCTGGTTGCAGTCAGAGAGCCAACTACAGATCAACCTGCTGGAGCTTCGAGCCATATACCTGGCTCTGAGCTTTTCGCAACCACTTTCAGCACCAGAGAGTGCTGGTCCAAACAGACAATCAGGTGGCAATGTTCTGCGTGAACAAACAAGGGAGGGCACAGGGTCCTATGCCCTCTGTCAGGAGGCAGTGGCTTCTGCTCCTTTGCGCTCTACAGTGGGATGCTCCTGTGGGCAGTGTGTCTGCCGGCCAGCTCAACACCCTAGCAGACAAGCTGAGCAGGGTCCTCCAGCTGCACGAGTGGCAGCTGGATCCCGTGGTGGAATCTCGGCTCTTCTGACTCTGGGGGGTTCTGCTGATGGATCTCTTCGTGAGTCCAACCAACAGCTGCCCCACTTCTGCTCCTGCCAACCGCACCGCTCATGTGTGGCAGCAGATGCGTTCCTCATCCTGTGGACAGAGGACCTTCTCTATGCCTTCCCGCCTATACTGCTGATTGCCAAGACCCTTTTCAATGGGGCATTGCTGATACTGATGTCCCCCAGTGGCTCAGGCAACCATGGTTCCTGCTGCTCCTCTGCTTGTCCTCAGCAGCCCTGGTCCCTCTGGGGAGTGCCCCAGGGTTACTGTTGCAGGAAGAGGGCTCCCTCCTTCACCCCAACCTGGGGTCCCTGTGGCTAACAACTTGGCTGCTGAAGGCGCAGATTCTCAGTGTGGTGTGCGGATTGGCAAGTTAACTCATTCTCGTGCTCTGTGCAATTGTACTACAATATTTGCTCCACCTGTTGCGGGTAGGACTGAAGTCCAACTCATTCAGGATGCACCTGAGTGCTCTAGTGGCGCACCACCACCTTGTCGAAGATAAGCCCCTCTCTGTCCAGCCTCTTGTGACCCACTTCTTACAGGGCCTCCTGTTATCCAAGCCCCTCATCCGCCTTCTGGCAGTGGAGTGGGAACCTCAATATGGTGCTATCCAAGCTCACCGGGCCACCATTCAAGCCCCTGGCTCCCTGCCACCTATGGTACCTCTCATGGAAGATCGTCTTCCTAGTGGCACTCACGTCCGCTCATAGGCTTTAGTGGTGGATCCGCCATACACAAGGTTCTATAAGAACAGGCTAGTGCACCCCAAGTTCTTCCCAAGGTGGTGTCCCCATTCCACCTCAACCAAGAGGTGGTGTTCCCCACTTTCTTTCCGCGGCCTTATGGCAGCAGGGTGGAGACCATCCTTCATACCCTGGACTGTAAGAGGGAATTGTATGCGATAGGGGGCGAGAGATTGATGTGCATGGACCAGGAGAAAGACCTCGGTGTGATTGTTTCTGATGATCTCAAGGTGGCAAAACAGTGTGACAAGGCGGTGGCAAACACCAGAAGGATGCTGGGTTGCATACAGAGAGGAATTACCAGCAAAAAGAAAGAGGTACTAATGCCACTGTACAAGTTGCTGGTGAGGCCTCACTTGGAATATTGTGTTCAGTTTTGGAGACCGTATCTCGCAAAGGATATAAAAAGGCTGGAAGCCGTTCAGAGGGAAGCGGCCAAAATGATTTGGAGCCTGCGTCATAAGACTTATGAGAAGAGACTTGAAGACCTAAATATGTACATTCTGGAGGAGAGGAGGGACAGGGGAGATATGATTCAGACCTTTAAATACTTAGAGTATTAATGGACAAACAAACCTCATCCAAAGACAGGGAAGCTGTAAAACTAGAGGGCATAACACGATGCTGCAAGGGGGTAAACTGAAAGGCAATGTCAGGAAATACTTTTTCACTGAAAGGGTGGTGGATGCTTGGAATGCCCTCCCGATGGAAGTGGTGGGGGCAAACACAGTGACAGAATTCAAAATGGCATGGGACATTATAGCAACAGGATAAAATCAAAATAAGCATAACTATCTCTTATATCTGAACAAATAGGGGTGACCTACACGGAGCGGTGGGTACACCCCTAAACAAAGGCATGGGGAGAGGTGACCTGCATGATGCGGCAAGTGCACCTACTCTTGCCGCCTTGCTGGGCAGACTAGATGGACCATGCTGGTTTTATCTGCCGTCGTATACTATGTTACTATGTCCTACCATCAATGTGTCCAGGGCCACCACAAAGCCTCTCAGCTTTTCGTCTCCTATGACCCCACTCGGTTGGGGGAGGCAGTGACCAGGAAAACTCTGTCCACTTGGGTGGTGACTGCATTGCCCTCATCTGTGAGCAGGCTGGGCTCTTGCTGGAGTGCCAGGTCATGGCGCATAGCATCAGGGCCATGGCAGCATCTGTGACAAACCCGCGTTCTGTCCCTCTGTTGGAGATCTGCCAGGCTGCCATCTGATCTTCAGTCCACACCTTTGCAGTTCATTACTGCCTGGAGAGGGAATCCCAACAGGCCTTCGGCAAGGCCATACTCCGTCATCTGTTCGGGGTGTAGGCATCTCCTGCCCTCTGACCCTTCTGTGTTCAGGCTACCGGCGTGCTAGTTCTCACTGGACACTTGGGTCTCTGGGAGTCTTTCCTTAAGACTCAATTGCTGACTGCTCACAGCTCACCCTTTTCTGGTCACCCATGGCATTTCTGCAAGTTTTCAGTAGCCTGTAGCTAGGGAGTCCCATATGTGAGGACTGACTTCCTGCTTGTTCCTGGAGACAGCATAGTTACTCACTGTAACAGACGTTCTCCAGGAACAGCAGGAATCAGTCCTCACAACCCTCTCTCCTCCCTATGGAGTTGCTTCTTATCTTTTGCTGTCTTTAGTTTTGTCATTTGTATGAGGCAAGATGGCACCCTTGGGTGGGAAGGGAACCACGCATGCATGATGCATCTCCCAAAGGCTTTCTTTGAAAGCTGGAGAGAAGCTTCCATGCAGGGCTCCGTCGGCATCGACGTCACCCATATGTGAGGACTGTTACAGGTGAGTAACTATGCTATATATAGCAGGTAAATTTGTGCTCTTTTCTATCTCTAGACTATGAAATTGAATATTTCAAGTACTGTCTTGTTTTGGTTCCTTCCTGCTCATACTACTAACAGTTGTTGCTATATACTAAATAACATAGAGCTTAGTGATTTGTGAATGCCTTGATGGGCCCAGTCTTTACCCAGTTTTCATTAGAATGGATGGTAGAAAATATGGCAATCACAGACTTGAGATCCAAGAATTTCAGTGGCAGTAGTCACAAGAAACATTAAATCAAATTTTAGCTCTTATAGACTCTGTAGATGTCTTTCTACAATATTCTTTGATGAGGAGAGATTGCTTTTTTTCAAACAGGATACGAAATCCTAACTGATAGGGTGACGTCTCTTGGAAGAGCCCAGTGTCATGACAAGAGAAACTAGCACCTGAAGTTTACAAAGCTTTCCAACATTTTCAGGACTTCCTGCACTGGCATCGCAATTTAGTCTTTTTTCTATGCAGAGCCATCAGACATATCTGAACCACAGTCTATTCAGTTTTTGCATCGTGAGTAACTTTTTCATGATTTTCAGCATTGGGTTGTTTCAGTATTTTTCCCCTCCTCTCAAATTTTTCATAGTTAGGTTTTTGGTTGTTTCTAAATTTTCTTCAATTTTTTTCCACGGTTGTGACCTGTACCAGTCCGAGTGCAAGCAACACCAGCTGAGGTTTGAACATCAGGCCATTTGATTTCACCGGTCATTTTCTCATTAATGTTGTAGAAAAAAGAAGCCCCCTGTAGCTTCAAGAAGCACGGATGACACACTTGGATTATATTACTACTACTGCTACTGACTATTTGTATAGCGCTACAAGGCATACACAGCGCTGTGCAGACACATGTAAAAGATGGTCCTTGCTCATCAGAGCTTACAATATAGTCAAAACAGATAACACAACAGCCAAGGACAAGAATATTTCTAGGGGAATGGTAAGGAAACACATAGGAGACTATGCGGATCAGGATCCAAAAGAGGTCTCGAAGAGGTGAGTTTCCAGCCTGGATTTGAAAAGGGCAAGAGATGAAGCCTGACGTACAGACTGAGGTATAAGGAGCAGCAAGCTAGAAGGATCGAAGTCTGGAGTTGGCAGTAGAAGAGAAGGGCATAGATAGAAGCGATCTGTCAGAAGAGTAGAGTTCCCGAGGAGGGGTGTAGGGAGAGATAAGAGAGAAAAGGTAGTGAGGAGCAGCAGAATGAATGCATAGGTCAGTAGGAGAAGTTTGAACTGGATATGGAAATGGATAGGGTGCCAATGAAGCAACTTGAGGTTATATGAGCATATCAAGGCTGGTGGAAGATTAGCCGTGCAGTTGAGTTTTGAACAGATCGAAGGGGAGAGAGATGATTCAGAGGGAAACCAGCAAGGAGGAGGTTGCAATAGTCTAAATGGGAGGCAACTAAAATGTGGATAAGTGTCCTAGTAGTGTGTTCAGAAAGGAAGGGGTGCTCAGTTATTGCCACACATAACTGGTGCCTGATATGCCTTAGGCCCAGTCACAATTCCTCAAAATATCCTTATGTGCCAGTTTATGTCATCGAGAGGACTTTGTGGCTATAAAGGGGGCAAGAAAGAACTCATTGGTTCAAGTAAATCCAATCCAGATGCATTGATATTGGAGGCATCAACTCCCATAGAATCAGGAGCAGCATTGGACACAGCAGATGCATTGTTCTCCAGGAACAAGCAGGAAGTCAGTCCTCACATGAGTGCCATCTTGCTCAGTCTCCCTTTTTCCACAGAGCCCTTCGGACATGCGTTGCGTCCCCGGAAAAAGGGTTTTTTTCTATCCTAAGCACATTTTTATCTTTCCGGCTAGCGCTAGTTCCCCCTCCCACCTCTCAAGCACCACTGCTTCGGCAGTCGGCCTCAGGACCCATTTTTCCCTTTTTTTCCTTCCTTAGCATTTTTGCGTCCTTTTTAACTGCTGGTCGCATCGAAGGTCTTCGACATCGCAGGGGTCTTTTTTTTGTCCCAATGGCCTCCGGGTTTTAAAAAATGTGATTGGTGCTCCAAAAACATGTCATTCACAGACATGGGTATGATTGCTGTCTCAGGTGTCTGGGCGCTGATCCTGACCCAGAGCAATGCTTCTTATGCAAAAAGATGTCTTCTAAGACCATCTAGAGTTACCAGCAGAAGCTCGATGATATCTTCCATAAGCCAGACTCGACCCTGATATCCCCAGTAGCCTCGCGCTCCAAGGCCCTGCAACCCTCGGAGCTGCCCGAGGTTCCCACACAGGCCTGCAGGCACTCTGATCAGGGGTCCCCCAAGCGTGAGCAGAAAAAGAAGAAGGCGGCCATGTGGACATCGTCCAGGGGGTCAGACAAACGTGAAAAGTCGCATGCCCGGTCCTTCAGTCCCCTACGACAGTCTGAAGAGTTGGAGAGGGAGCGGCCGAGAAAGGTACCTCGAACTGATGCGGAGGTCTCCTCGACGCCTGACCCAGTCACCCCAGCATCGGTGTCACAGGGCCCCGCTCCCAAGTGGAAGGCCCGAATGCTGGCCTTGGAACGCAGCATTTCTGCATTCCTCACTGCCCAGCAGGCGCAGATACCTGGCTCCACCGGCACGCATCATGAGACTGCAGGGACGTCGACCTCAAGGACTCCCCGGGCCTCTGCAGTGATCCCCGAGAGCCAGACGCCTTGTGAGGAACCTCGGCGAGGGTCTCGATCTCCTTCCCACTCCTCTGGTGCGAGATCATCTCGAGCGAGCACCTCTGGCTCTGGACATGCTCCGGTCTCGGGATCCCGGTGCTGGTCATTGAGCCACCTGTAACTGCCTGACCTCGAATCCTCCATGGACTATTTGGAGTGCGAATCTGATGGAGACACCTCACTGGAGACTTGGGCTCACCGAGACCTCCCCTTGGACCCTTCCCCGCCAACCCAGAGGCAGCGGTCCCCTCCTGAGGATATCTCTTTCCTGGAGTTTTCCATAATATGGCATGGGCCCTCGCGCTTATCACTGAGTCGAAGGAAGAACCTCGAGCGAAGGAACTCGATATCCTCCAGTATGAGGCGCTACCAAGAGAAATCCTCACGGTCCCATTCCCCTCCAGACTTAACCGGCTCCTTCTCCACATGTGGGAGACTCCGGCCTCTGTCCCGATCATAAGTCCTCCAGGTACAGGATCCAGTGGGGCCTGAGATTTTGGAAGGCACAGCTTCCCCACACCTCCATGGTCGATGAGTCAGCCATGCACAAGCAGAAGAGCCCGAAGACGTACTCTTCAGTCCCCCCTGGGCAGGGAGTCTCATGCCCTCAATGCCCTTGGGCGCAAATGTTACCAGGGCTCCATGCTAGCATGCTACATCCAGGTCTACCAACTTTACATTGTTATGTTCCTTTGAGACCTCACTAAAGAACTCAGGGGATTTGTGGCAGTTTTCGATGGGGACCACCTTCGGCACTTCCAGGCGCTCTTGAGGTCAGTTGGAGAGTGCTCCAAATATCTCTCATGAGCTGTCTATGATGGCTTCAAGTCCTCCATGTGAGTGGTAGCAGCCGGCATCGGCACTCGCCAGCAGGCTTGGCTCCAGTCCTCCGACTTGGAGCAGTGGGTCCAAGAGAAGCTCCTCAACATCCCTTGCCTCGGGGAGCAGCTCTTTGGTAAGCCCATGGAGGACAAAGCAGCCAAAATTGAGACCGAGTACGTCATCTGCACTTGGCTCTCCAGGAAGACTTCCACCCTTCCTAGAAAAAAGCCACAAGGGAAGAAACCCTTTTTCCTCAGGAAGAGCCAACCCTACAGGGATAACCCCCGCATCCAACCACACCAACCCCGACACAGGGCGGTCAGGGTAAGGACCATGGGCCTCACAAGCCTAAAGGGCAAAAGAGCCAACCACCAGCTCCAACTCAGCCAGGCTCAGGGTTTTGACACCCCCAGCATAGCCTCTCAACCACTGGATAAGGACCAACAAGGGGGGAGGCCTCTCGACCACTGGATAAGGACCAACAAGGGGGGAGGCTGGTCCACTTTGCCCACCTACACGAGGGTCCTCCAGGTCATCGGGGAGGGTTACCTCCTCCATCTGGACCAGCTGCCTCCCCCCTATTTCCCCAGGGAGCCACAGTGGCCTCCCCCTGCACCAAACCTTACTGACTCAGTTCGCAAGCCTCCTCAAAGATGGGGTGGTGGGGCCCATACCATTTCACCTCTGAGGGAAGGGGTTCTACTCCAGATACTTCCTCATCCTGAAAAGAACAGGAGGCCTCGGGCCCATCCTCATCCTGAGGAACCTGAACAAATTCCTGGTGCGGGAGAAGTTCAAAATGCTGTCCCTTGGAACACTTCTACCCTACCTCCAGCAGGGTGATTGGCTATGCTCCTTGGACTTAAAGGGTGCTTACACCCACATCCTCATCCACCCCACCCACAGGTAATATCTGCAGTTTATGGTAGGAGGTAATCACTACCAGTAGAGGGTGCTTCCCTTTGGCCTCACCTCT
Source organism: Ichthyophis bannanicus (assembly GCA_033557465.1). Classification (NCBI taxonomy): domain Eukaryota; kingdom Metazoa; phylum Chordata; class Amphibia; order Gymnophiona; family Ichthyophiidae; genus Ichthyophis; species Ichthyophis bannanicus. The sequence goes on along the minus strand of CM066043.1, from coordinate 207,151,231 downwards.
GCACCACAGGTCTTCACCAAGTGTCTTGTGGTGGTAGCAGCCCACCTCCATCTCCAAGGCACCTTCATTTTTCCTTATCTAGACGACTGGCTCATAAAGGGGAACGGCCTCAGAGGCTCTGCAGGCCACAGGCCGCACTATCCGGCTTCTATAGCACTTGGGCTTCGTAGTCAACCACCCAAAATCCCACCTTACTCCAGCGCAATCCCTGGAGTTCATAGGGGTAAACCTGGATATACTCCAGGCCAATGCCTTCCTTCCCCAGGAAAGAGCAGACCGCCTCATGTCCCTGGCATCCGATGTGCAGAATTGCAGCTCAGTCTCAGCTCGATTGATGCTTGGCTTACTCGGTGACATAGCCTCCATGGTCCACGTCCTGCCCAACGCCCACCTCAACATGCCGGCAGTGCAGTGGTGCCTCCGCACACAGTGGGCCCAGGTGACGGGCCGACTCCGGGACCCCATCTCGGTTGCCTCGATTGGTGGAGTCCTTGGTCTGGTAGCAACACCTGCTCCAGGGCGTGCCCTTCCAGATCCCGGCCCCCCTCTCGGGTTGGGGGAACCATTGTGAGGAGCTGCCTACCCAGGGAGCCTGGTCCCCCGAGGAGAGTTGGCAGCAAATCAACCTGCTGGTGCTCTGAGCCATTCTCACACTGAAGGCATTCCAGCACCGGCTATGGCACCAAGTGGTGCTCATGCAGACAGACAACCAGGACACTATGTTCTACTTGAACAAACAGGGGAGTGATGGCTCCTACAGCCTCTGCCAGGAAGCAGTGACCCTGTGCTCATATGTGCTGAGCCAGGACATTATCCTCTGAGTCGTCCATCTCCTGGGCCAGGACAATGCCTTGGTGGACCGACTGAGCAAAGTCCTCCAGCCACACGAACCTCGTGACAGTACAACAGCTGTTCCAGCTCTGGGGCACCCCGGACCTGGACCTCTCCGCCAGTCCAGCCAACACTCAGTTCCCCTGGTTTTGCGGTCCTTATCCAGACGCATTCCTCCTCTCATGGGCAACGGGCCTACTATATGCCTTCCTTCCCATGCCGCTGATAGCACGGACCCTTCTCAAGGTCCAGCAGGACAGAGCCTCGGTGACCCTCTTGGCCCCGAGGTGGCCCAGACAGCCATGGCTTCCCCTGCTGTTCCGTCTCTCATCGGAGAGCCCCCAGTTCCTCTCGGGAGGTCGCCAAAGCTCCTAATGCAGGAGGAAGGATTGTTCCTCCACCCCAATCTGGGGTCTCTGTCCTTTATGTCTTGGCTGCTGAACGGATCGCCTTAGCTCCCCTCCATCTCCCCAAGGAGATCGAGGACATCCTGTTGGCCTCTCGGAAGGACTCAACAAGACGGGCGTACGCCTTCAAGTGGTGCAGATTTTCAGTGTGATGCTCGAAGGACCGTGTGAACCCATTCTCCTGCCTGATACACTCGGTCTGCAATACTTAGAAACATAGAAAAATTACAACAGAAAAAGACACCATGGCCTATCTAATCTGTCCTTCCATATCAACAACTACAACAGTCCCCTTTATTCCTTTAGAGATCCTCTGTGTTTGTCCCATGCATTTTTTAATTCAGATACTGTCCTCATCTCTACCATCTCCATTAGGAGACTATTTCATGGATCCACCACTCTTTCTGTAAAGAAATATTTCCGCATATCACTCCTGAATCTATCCCCTTTCACCCTCATCCCATGACCCCTTGTAGCAGAACTTGCTTTCAATCGAAAGAGGCTCTCCCCCTGTGCATTTATGCTACAGAGGTAAACTTCTCAATCATATCACCTCTATCCCGCCTTTCCTCTAAGGTGTACATATTAAAATCCTTACATCTGTCCTCATATGCTTTATAATGAAGACCACTAACCATTTTAGTAGCCACCCTCTGTACTGACTCCATCCTGTTTATATCCTTTTGAAGGTGCGGTCTCCAGAATTGCACACATGCATCCTTCTAGCTTTTACTCTCGCCTTTTCTACCTGTTTAGCTACTTTAAGATCATCAGACACAACCACTCCTAGATCCCGCTCTTCTTTAGTGGACAAAAGTACTTTACCCCCTATACTATATTGCTCCTTTGGATTGCTGCAGCCCAAATGCATGACCTTGCATTTTTTAACATTAAATCCCAGCTGCCAAATTCTAGACCATTCTTCAAGCTTAGCTAGATCCCTCCTCATCTTATCTACACCTTCCTGGGTGTCTACTCTATTGCAGATTTTGGTATCATCCGCAAAGAGGCAAACCTTACCCAACAGCCCTTCCGCTATATCATTAACAAAGATGTTAAAAAGAATTGAACCAAGGACAGATCCCTGGGGCACACCACTGGTTAACGTCCTTCTCCTCAGAGTGAGCTCCATTTACCTGTACTCTTTGTCGCCTCCCACTCAACCAATTTCTAACCTAAGCAGTAACTTTAGGGTCCATCCCTAGGGTGCTCAGTTTGTTTATAAATCGCCTGTGAGGAACGGTGTCAAAGGCTTTACTGAAATCTAAATACACCACATCTAGGGCTCTCCCTCGGTCCAACTCCCTGGTCACCCAGTCAAAGAAATCAATCAGATTTGTCTGACAAGACCTGCTTCTGGTGAATCCATGCTGCCTCAGATCCTGTAATCCGCTGGACTCCAGAAACCTCACTATTTTCTCTTTCAGCAGTGTTTCCAATAATTTACTCACCACCAAAGTTAAACTAACTGGCCTGTAGTTTTCAACCACATCCTTACTTCCGCTTTTGTGTAAAGGCACCACATGAGCCTCTCTCCAGTCCTTTGACACCACTCCCGACTCCAACGAGGCATTGAAAATGTCAGTCAGTGGAGCTGCTAGAATGTCCCCAAGTTCAATCAGTATTCTAAGGTGTATCCCATCCGGTACTATCGCTTTGTCTACTTTAAGTTTAGCTAGTTTCTCACGAACAGTCTTCTGAAAATTGCTCAAGATGCCCCTCACTTCTGTTCCTGTTTGTGGGTGTTTTAGAAACATAGAAATATAACGACAGAAAAAGACCACATGGCCTATCTAGCCTGTCCTTCCATATCAACAACTACAACAGTCCTCTTTTTACCTTTAGAGATCCTCTGTGTTTGTCCCATGCTGTTTTGAATTCAGTTGCTGTCCTCATCTCTACCACCTCCACTGGGAGACTATTCCATGGATCCACTACTCTTTCCGTAAAGAAATATTTCCGCATATCACTCCTGAATCTATCTCCCTTAACCCTTATCCCATGTCCCCTCGTAGCAGAACTTGCTTTCAATTGAAAGAGGCTCTCTCCCTGAACATTTATGCCACGGAGGTATTTAAACATCTCAATCATATCACCTCTATCCCGCCTTTCCTCTAAGTTGTACATATTAAGATCCTTAAGTCTGTCATCATATGCTTTATAATGAAGACCACTAATCATTTTAGTAGCCACCCTCCGCACCGACTCCATCCTTTTTCACATCCTTTTGAAGGTGCGGTCTCCAGAATTGCACGCTATACTCCAAATGAGGTCGCACCAAAGACTTATACAGAGGCATTATCACCTCTTTTTTTCTGCTAGCCATTCCTCTCCGTACGCACCCAAGCATCCTTCTAGCTTTTGCCGTCACCTTTTCTACCTGTTTAGCTACTTTAAGATCATCAGACACAACTATGCCTAGGTCCCGCTCTTCTTTAGTGGACAAAAGTACTTCACCCCCTATACTATATTGCTCCCTTGGATTGCTGCAGCCCAAATGCATGACCTTACATTTTTTAACATTAAATCCCAGCTGCCAAATTCTAGACCATTCTTCAAGCTTAGCTAGATCCCTCCTCATGTTGTCTACACCTCCCTGGGTGTCTACTCTATTGCAGATTTTGATATCATCCGCAAAGAGGCAAATCTTACCCGACAGCCCTTCAGCTATATCACTAACAAAGATGTTAAAAAGAATCGGACCAAGGACAGATCCCTGGGGCACACCACTGGTAACGTCCTTCTCCTCAGAGTGAGCTCCATTTACCTGTACTCTTTGTCGCCTCCCACCCAACCATCTTTACCCCAAAGCCATGCAAATGCCTTCCTTGGTGCAATGGAAGACCTGGGACTCAAGCAAATCATCAATGAACCCACACATATAAAGGGGAATATTCTTGATATGGTATTTGTTCTGCAGCCAGTCATGGAACAAAACCACAATCTTCCAATATCAGTCGTTGATGTACCCTGGTCGGACCACAAATTAATTATTATCCAGATACCCATCAACAATGGCCAGCTGAACAGAAGCCGATCTACGAACAACACTTCACGTACAGCCACAAGAAGCGTTCGCCCATTCAACAGGGAACACATCCTATCTGAGACCCAATCACTCCTCAACAAAACCACGCCGGACCTTGATGAACTAATCTCTTCCTGGAACTCCAACCTGCTTGCCATCTCACAACGCCTGAACCCCAAGAACACAGCAAGGATAAAAAGAAGCTCCGCCCCATGGTTCTCTCCTGAGCTGCGATCTTCTCTTACTCAATTACGCAGACTTGAGCGCCGATGGCGCCGATTGCTGTCAACTGAAGATCAGACCGCCTACCGAACCCACCTTTCAATACACCGAGAAACAATCACAACCAAAATGAGACAATATCACACTGACACCCTAAAGAGATCTCTGAATAAACCACGTGACCTCTTCAACTTGGTCAAATCCCTCTCGAAGGAACCATCTCCCGAACAACACAGTGAAATTCACCCACAAAACTTCGCTGACTACCTGCAATCCAAGATCGTGCAAACGAACAAGGTCTCAGCAGTCCCGTATCAAGAACCATTGGGCCTATCCCCACTAAACAAATTTTCCACACCATCCACTAAATGTATTGAAGACACCATAGCATCTCTTAACACCTCCACTGCGCAGACTGACCCATGCCCAGCTTTTTGGATTAAGGAGCTACGTGGTGTGTTCAGCCCTGTCATCGCAAATATAATGAACCTCTCCTTCACAACAGGATATTTCCCAACAACACTCAAGCAGACTTCCATTAGGCCACTTTTGAAAAACCCCAAGCTAGACCCCCAAAGAGTCGATTCTTATAGGCCAATAGCTAGTATCCCCCTCTTAGCTAAGATAATTGAGAAAGAGGCACAACGGCAAATTCAAGATCACATAGACGCCGCTGCTCCCCTAGATAGCTGCCAACATGGGTTCAGAGAATATCATGGGGTCGAGACACTACTCACTAGTCTATTCAACGATATCATCACAGGCATTGACAACATCCGACAAGGTTTTGTCCTCATCTTCCTAGACATCGCCGCGGCGTTCGACTCCGTGAGTCACGAAATTCTCCTCGGAAGACTGAAAGAGAAGGGCGTCTGCAACAGTGCGCTAGGATGGTGTAAATCTTATCTGGATGGAAGATGGCAATATGTTAAGTCCGGATCAGAAGAGTCAAAACACTTCCATCAAAAGCAAGGGGTACCTCAAGGCTCCTCGTTATCTTCCTTACTATTCAATATTTACATGCAGCCCATCTGCAACATCATAAGATCATTCAGTGTGAACTGTTTGATATATGCAGATGACATCCTCTTATACATGCCGTTCTCCACAGCCCACATGGATCTGGCACCGCTTATAGACTGTTTCAATGCGGTCTGTCAGACGGCTGCCTGGGTGAGAACGTTCACAGTCTTGGCAAGTGCATATGTCAATATGATTTGCAAGGGATTGTGGGCAATGCAGTTCATTCACACCAGACACAGCTGCTCACAATAATTAGTTGTGCTTTTGGGTAAAGCTAATAAGATATTTATTTATGGGGTTATTTCTCCCAACACAGATATGCTTGGTAGCACATAAATCAGGTTACTTGCTTTCAGTGTTAAACTTGAAAAAACAAAATCAAGAAAACAACATTTTAACTTATCAGGCAATCAAAGCAAAAGAAATAAGACCTGGTTGATAACAAACTGGTCTTTTCTGTAGGCTTAGCTAATATTTTCTTAGCATGTATCAAACAACAAACCAAAAGCCACAAAGAAGGAAAAAAACTGTTCTTTTCAGGTAAACTTATTATATCTTCCCACATAGATTCAGAAGTGATTCTCTTAGAGCTCACAAGCAATTAGGTAAGGCTCAATTGCTAGCAGTTATCCAGCTGAAACCCCTTAGCTGGCTTGCTTTCTACTGCGTGGCTAAAAATCTTACTCGGGAGCTTTTCTGAGTAGATTAAAGAACAAGTTTGTATTTCTTTGTGATGGTTGCTGTACTTTATAACAGAAAATCACCAAAGGAGTTTAGACAGAGAGCAGTCCATGTAAACAGATTCTTCATCTGCTATCACCCCCTCTTCCTCAACAAGCATGGGTTCAATATCATGGATTGGCACAGATGAATCTCCCAATGAAGCACTTTCACTTGTTTCCCTGCTGTCTTTCAAGGTTATAGCTAGGGCATAGATCAGTGTTCATACCTGAGCTTCCATTGCTGTTAGAGTTCCTCTCTATATAGCCTGGCCAGTATGTAGTCCAGTTCTTATGTCCAGCCTTCCAATCCAGATCCCTGGACACTGGATCTCTCTTCACATACCTTCTGGCACGGGTCTTAGGGTCCCTTCCACGTGCAGCCGTCTCCCTCACAGGTACCGTCTGGAGATTCCTAGCTCTGCAGCACCATTCCTCTGGCTTTCCCCAGTCCAATGGTGTATGCTGGCCCTTGGAATGCCTCCCAGTATACGTACTGCTCTGGACTCTTCTAGACCTCTCAAAGGCTTTTCTCCTCTTTCTTCCAAAGGGTTTCTTTCCCTCTCTATCCGTCCGGTTTGGCTTCTGCTTCTGATGATCCTCCTGATGATGAAGATGATCAAGCTCAAGCTGATTCTCTGTAGAATAAACTCTACCTTTATTCTGCCTAGATGAGTGCTCCTCCCTAACACAGCGCAGCTGTGCTGAATCAGGCCCTGCCCTTTGAGATGAGTGCTTAGGGATTACCTCATAGCCCTCCTGATTGAACACACGTTTCCCCACTTCAGCTCCTCTAATGGCTGTTGGAAACCTGGTGCATTCTGGGACTGGTAGTCTTTTATGGGACAATTCTGTTTTCTTATTTCTACCAGAACTGACAGGTTGCTTGTTCAGAGTTACTTCACCTTTTCTATAGCTCCTTCCTGAGCTATGATAAGCTTCCTTATCACAGGTCTCAATGTGGCTCCAATCACAGAACCTACGCATTCAACATAAAAAAACAGAGGTGCTTTTCATCACCAGAGACCCCAACTTTACTCCCCCATCCCATGTCAGTGTCAAGGAAGCTGACTTACAAACTAAAGAAACAATAAGATACCTGGGTGTTACTTTGGACCAACGTCTGGATATGAAACACCACATAAGCAACATAGTCAAAGCTGTTTATTTCAAAATCCGCTCGCTCAAGCACCTATGCTCCCTGTTGGACCCAGACGACTTCCGGACCATATACCAAGCGCTAATCCTGCCACACTTTGACTTTGCAAACGCCATCTTACAAGGTCTCCCCCAATCCACACTAACCCCACTACAGTTGGCCATGAATGCCGCAGCAAGGGTCCTCTACGGAGCCTCCAGAAGTGACCACGTGACTCCCATTCTCAAACAGCTTCACTGGCTACCTATCCATGGGAGGATCATCTTTAAAACCCTACTCCTATCATTTAAGGCAATCAAAGGTATTTCATCCTCCTCACTCACAGAACTTATTCACATTGTCCCCCCCCCAACAGATCCAGAAGAGCAACAGCCGTAAACCTTCTAACAACCCCAAAGGCATTGACAAAGTGCAACATGACAACCATAAACAGGGCGTTCAGTTTCTATGTCCCCAAATGCTGGAATGCTCTACCCCCTGACATTAGGGCCATTACCGACCTATATCAGTTCAGGAAGGCACTCAAATACCACCTTTTCCTCCAATACTACCCAACCAGCAATTGAACCTAGATATCCCCTCTGAAAAAATGACCCAATCTAGAAAAGTCCCTTACATTCGTTATGTGATTGTTACCTAACCTTGTTCCGTATAAATATCTCATGTATGGACTTCCGGTGATGCGGTGAACTCAGGTGGACACACGCTGCCTGAGCTCTGGGCCCCCTTGCCTCCCCGGCGCCGAAAAAAATGATATAGCGGGGGTAAATTCGGGGTTCTGAACCCCCCCCTGTGCCTTCCCGTCTGGCCGGCAGCGTGAGCGGACCCCCCCGGGCGCCCGCCTCCTCCCCCCGCGCATTGAAAATCGGCGGCGGTCTGAAGCCGGGAGCCCGGCGCTGAAGTCGTCGGGCTCACAAGGAGAGCCACGCTGCGGAGTGCCCAGGAGGGGCTGGGTAAGCAGCCTAAGCTGACAGCGGAGCTGTAATCTTCGGCGGTGAAGGCCTCCCGGACTAGCGCCCATCGCTCCCCCCACCCCTTCCAGACTCGACTTCAGCCCCTGGAGGGAGGCAGAGACCGGCATCAACAGGGGAGCTTGGAAGCCTGCACTGGGCCCAGGACGGGTAACAATCTGCACAGTGGGTCCTGGGAGTTCCTTGGGGGGCCGCACGCCCTTGTATAGACCCCCCCAAGGCGTTGGGAGATCCGGACGCCCTCACCGGTGCCCCCCCCCACGGAATCTGAGAGCAGCGTACAAGTGACCAGCGGACCCGCGGCGTTCTATCTGGACTCCCCGGTGGGGGACGGAGGACGGGACACCCGAGGACCCAGGTGGTACAGGCCATGGCAGCTAAGGGGGGTCGCCGCGTGGAGAAAGAGAAAGTCCCCCCGCTGCCTAAAGGGGGAGAGAACTCCTCACCGTCGAAAGGGGAAGCCAAGGCGGGGATGGTAGATGAAATCTCCAGGGCCGTGGCAGGGGCGCTGTCCGCGCAATTCGAAGACCTGCGGGGCCGCATGGATCTCCTCCAAACCTCAGTGGAGGCCCTGGGGAGCCGAATGCAGGAAGCTGAGCACCGGATAGAGCAGACCGAGGAACATGTGCTGGAGCTGCAGCAAGAGATGACCCGTGTGAAAAAGCTACTTCGGGATCAGGAGGCCAAGCTGGATGACCTTGAGAACCAGTCTCGACGCAACAACCTGAGATTCCTGGGGATCCCGGATGCCATAGAGGACAGGGACTTAAAGTCCTACTTGGAGGACCTGGTGAAACAAATCTTGGAAAACGATCCCGAAGGCACTTCGGTGCACATAGAGAGAGTGCACCGGGTCGGCCCCCGGAGAGCCAGCAACGGTCGACCCAGGGTGGTGCTGGCACGGTTCCTGCGCTTTCCGCAAAATGAAGCAGTTTTGCGTGCAGCACGGAAGAAAGGAGCAATTCATAAGGACAATGTCAAGTTGCGTATTGTTCAGGACTATTCGGCGGCCCTGGGACAGCGACGGCGAGAATATGGACCTTTGTGCCAAACTCTGATAGATAACAACATTAGATTCATGGTGCAATACCCTGCCCGGCTGATTTTTACCCATGGGGGGACCCTTAGGTCCTTTGACTCCGCGGCAGCAGCAACCCCCTACGTGGAGGAGATAAGGCGAGGGGCGGCAACAGCGGCTGAGACCTGAGGCTTTGCTGGGAAGAGTGTTGACCTGAAGGACTATTGTGACACGCGCTGCCTTGGACTGTGATGAGGCGGTGGTGGTAATCCTGCGGAGGGAGGGGGACGTGGGGGGTCTGTTAAAGCTGTTAAGTATGATGTGTTGGTTGCTCTTTGGTTAAGGGGGTGTTGTAACAGGGTGTGTTCGGCGGTAGGGGAGGGTTGTGTGAGGGGAGTGGGTGTAGGGTGTGGACACAGTGGCAGGGGGAGGGGCTCCTGTGGTGGTGAGGGCCCCCGTGAGACTTGCAGAGGGGTTGTACGAAAGGGGGGGTGGGGGGGCATCTCACGCATCTGAAGTCACAGAGAGGGAGAGAGGCGGATAGGAGTAGAGTGGGGTAAAGGGGGAGGAGGGGGGGTGCAGGGGAGGGGGAAATGGGGGTAAGGGAAAGGGGGGAGGGGGGGTTGAGAGTAGGGAGGGAGGGGCAGGGGGAGTAGGAGGGGGGCAGTATTATCGGGGACTAGTGGAGGGGTGGATGACAAGAGGGAATATCCTGGTGGGGAAGAGGGGAGGACCTCAGGCTGGGGAGGTGTTTTCCCTGTATCAGGTATGGTTTGTGCTGTATTATAGTAGGCCTACTTTTGTGTTACATGCCGCTTAAGATAATTTCTTGGAATGTTTGTGGTCTGGGCAGCCCCATTAAACGGGCCAAAATCTTGCAGGCTTTAGCAAGGCAGAAGGCGGACATCGCCATGCTCCGGGAAACCCACCAGACTGCCGAGGAGCACCGTAAACTACGCCGGGAGTGGGTGGGACAGGTCTGGGGGGCTCCAGCTCAGGGGAAGAAGGGGGGTGTAGTGCTCCTGATTCATAAACGGGTGAGGCTGGAGGTTGTCCGGGACTTTGTTGACCCGACAGGCAGATTTATTTTGGTTGCAGGGAGTCCTCGAGGGGAGGCCTGTTCTTTTAGGCAATCTGTATTGTCCTAATGTGCTCGACTTGCCCCTTTATGCCCGCCTTGCCTCCAAACTTGAGACATTGCCGGAGTCCCCCTTGATTTTGGGGGGTGATTTTAATGGTGTCATGGATGTCGATCTCGATACTTCTAAGGGGGGGGGGAGCAGAGGGACAGAATCGCGACGGTTCGGGCACTGCGACGTCTATGCTCACGGCTGGGGTTGGTAGACCCTTGGCGATTATTACACCCGGTCGAGCGGGACTATACGCATATCTCTCGGGCTCACAGCACTAGTGCCCGTATAGATTATCTGCTGATTTCTACTGGTCTGTTTGTTAAAGTGGTGGATGCTCAGATAGGGCCTATGGAGATATCTGACCATGCGCTTGTCTGGCTCGACGTCTCTTGGAATGGGAACTCTCCCCGGGCCCCGACATGGCGATTCCCACTTGAATTATATAGGGACGCGCAGTTCCGTTCTTTCTTCAGCAACGATGGCAGGAATTTGAAGCTGATCACAGGTGCCATCAAGATGACCCAGAACTGCTCTGGGAAACGGCGAAGGTGGTTCTGCGGGGGGACATTATAGGGTTCCTTGCCGCCGGAAGAGAAGATTGAGGGCCGAACGTATTATTGGTTTAGAAAAGTTGGTGACGCGGCTGCGGCGTCGAGGGGCCCAAAACCCGTCGGTAGGGCTTAAAAAGCAGCTGTGGGACTCTCAAACGGAATTAAACGAACTTTTGCATCAACGGGCTAAGAAATCTGTGCTATATTATCGATACCAACTCTACCGTTATGGGGATAAGCCCGGGAAATTATTGGCCAGATGTCTTCGGGGACCCAGGGGCTCCAAATTGGTGCCGGGCTTGCGGGATGACTCGGGGGTGTTACATCGGGAGAACCCGGAGATAGTGCGGGTTTTTCGCTCCTTTTTCCAGAGCCTCTATACAGCGGAGCCGCCCTCCCTCACGCAGATGGAGGAGTATGTGGGGGCCTTGGACTTACCGCGCTTGTCCGCAGAGCAAAGAGCGCAGTTGGACCGGCCGATAACGGCGGCTGAGCTGCAGGGGGCTATTTCCAAGGCCAGCTGTTATAAATCCCCGGCCGAATTCTACAAAATTCTTAACGACTTGATTTCCCCAACGTTGGCTGCAGTGCATAATCGTAGGGCGCAACAGGGCTACTTTCGGTGGGGGGCTAATCATGCCCATATTGTCCTTATTCCTAAACCGGTGAAGGACCCCCTCTCTGCGGCCTCGTATCGCCCTATATCTCTGCTTAATTTTGATCTTAAATTGATGGCCAAAATTTTAGCGGATCGTTTGGCGGAGTTTTTGGGGCTGCTGGTGCATGACTCTCAAGTTGGATTTGTAAAGGGGCGATATGCCGTCCGTAATCTGCGCAAAATTGTGGCATCCTTAGAGTGGGTTCAGCACCGACAGTTATCCTCCTTACTTGTCAGTTTCGACGCGGAAAAAGCCTTTGACCGGATGGACTGGCAATACTTGAAGTATATTCTCCCCTGCTACGGTATAGGGCCTTTATTTTGTAGCATGGTCGCGAGTCTGTATGCCGACGGCGGCGATACTTTGCAATGGGGTGGTATCCGAGAATTTTTCGTTGCAAAGGGGGACTCGTCAGGGCTGCCCTCTCTCTCCTCTTCTTTTTGTCCTGTCCTTCGATCCCCTCCTGCGGAGAGTGGCTGGAATACGTTCCATAAGGGGGGTTAGAATAGGCGCTCAAGAATTTAAGATATCTGCTTTTGCCGATGATCTATTGGTACATTTACTCTCGCCTATGGATTCCTTGCCGCTTCTCTTAGGAGAGCTCCGAACATTTGGGCAATTTGCGGGGCTAAGCATTAATAGCGATAAATCTGAAGCCATGGATGTGTCGGGGAGCCTTCGAAATGGCTGGCCGGGGGTGTTCCCTCTTCGATGGGCCGAGAACCAATTTATATACTTGGGGATTGTATTGCCATGTCACCTGGGTCGATTGTATGGGTGCAACCTGCAGCGGATGCTGACCAAGGTGAGAACTCAGCTGCAGGCCTGGTGGCCCCTCCCCTTGTCCCTATTGGGAAGGATTGCGGCGATTAAACTGGTGCTCCTGCCGCGGGTCCTGTATTGGCTGCAAACCCTCCCTGTTTGGCTTCCCCGGCGGGATGTCCGGCGCTTTGAGGTGGAATTTCGAGGCCTCCTATGGGGGGGCGGCGAGAGCTCGTGTCCCCTATGGTCGGCTGGTGGGGCGGATGCGGAGCGGGGGGTGGGGGCTTCCGGACCTTGGTGCTTATGCATTGGCCTGCCAAGCGCGCCATTTGGGAGATTGGTTAGGTGACACTGACCTTTACACGCCCATAGCCTTGGAGGAGGCATTTGTGGTACCCCACTCTCTGCGGGCCCTCTTGCACCTGGAGGTCAGCCAGTGGGCTACTCACTTGGCTGAGAGTGTGTTGCTACTTCCGGTGTGTAAGACCTGGCGACAGCTGTACGCTTATTGGGGCCGTAATTGGAAGGTGTCGAGCTGGCTACCCCTTCGGGGGAATGCCAATTTTACTCCGGGAACTGAGACCGCTGCCTTTCGTTTTTTGGGGGAGAGAGGGGTCCATAGTGTGGGACATGTGGTGGACTTGACGGGGAAGCCTAAACCCTTCCTTGCGCTCTCTCGCGAGTTTGAACTGCGGCCTCACCATTCCTTTGCGTATATGCAAGTGGCCCACTATGTGGCCTCTCTACCGGGAGAGGAGTTACATAGCGACCGCTCAGTCCAGATTTTGGGTTTTTTTGGGCTGGGCGACACGGAAAGACCGTCAATTCGGGGTTTTCATCTCCGCCTGGAGCAGCTTCGCCCGCGGCCAGACTTTTGCAGAGTGGAACAGGCTTGGGGGGCCGAAATGGGGCGGGAGATCCCACCTGGCACTATCCTGGTGGCCCTACGGCGAGTGGTAAGCCTGGTGGAAGGTGCCCGTTGGCGGGAAATACAATTTAAATGTTTAACTAGGGTCCACTTCTCCCCGCGGAGAGCCCTTCGTTGCCATCTGACTGCGGACGGCAGTTGTCCGCGGTGTGCGGTGCCCATGGCGACCCTGTTACATATGTGGTGGGGGTGCCGTCGGATTCGCCCGTATTGGCGGAGGATTGTCCTGTACATAGCTAATCTGTTGGGACAACCTATTCAGTGGGATGCAGACTTTGTGGTCTTGGATTTCTTGGCCCCCACCTCTCCGAAGGGGAGATGGGGTCGCTGGCTCGTTCGTAAGGCATGTCTGGTGGGTAAAGGTCCACTGTTGCGACGGTGGAGGGACGTCCACCCCCCCTCTTTTTGGGAGTGGCGGAACTCCTTCCACCAGCTTATGCTCCTGGAGTGTAGGGCTGCCCGGGGCCATGTCAAGCGATGGTCCGCCTTCTTGCTAATCTGGGAACCATACATTCAAAATTTGAGTGCCCGGACCCGTAATACGGTCCTGCAGTTGGGTTGTTGATGCCCTCATTTATTGTAATGTGATTTGGAAGATATGTGGAACCTTCAGATAGTCCTGCGTGGCTTTGAGATGGGGGGGGGGGAGAGGGGAGGGGGGCAGAGGGAGGGGGGTGAGGGCATTTACTTTTTGAAAACTTATGTAACCATCAATGTATACCGCCCCTGGGGATAAGAGCCAACCCCAGGGAGTGGCGGCTCCTTGTCCTGTACTTGTTGTTATCTGTTGATGGTTCTAAATAAAATTTTGAAAAAAAAAAAATCTCATGTATATAGTTAACCCCTGTTATCCAAGTTTGCACTCCTGTTCGATGTAAAACCAGACAGCTTGTTGTTATGGTCGTTGTGTTAAGATGTAAACCGCGCTGATACCGAATAGCGCGGTATATAAGAAATTGTAATAAATAAATAAATAAAAACCAATTTCTAACCCAAGCAGTAACTTTAGGGTCCATCCCTAAGGTGCTCAGTTTGTTTATAAGTTGCCTGTGAGGAACAGTGTCAAAGGCTTTACTGAAATCTAAATACACCACAACTAGGGCTCTCCCTCGGTCCAACTCCCTGGTCACCCAGTCAAAGAAATCAATCAGATTTGTCTGACAAGACCTGCCTCTGGTGAATCCATGCTGCCTCAGATCCTGTAATCCAGTGGACTCCAGAAACCTCACTATTTTCTTTTTCAGCAGCGTTTCCAGTAATTTACTCACCACCGAAGTTAAACTAACCGGCCTATAGTTTTCAACCACATCCTTACTTCTGCTTTTGTGTAAAGGCACCACATGAGCCTCTCTCCAGTCCTTTGGCACCACTCCCGACTCCAACGAGGGTTTTCTGAGGTCCTTTTCCTGGTTCTTCATTTGTGAACACAGAACAGAAATATTTGTTAAGCAATTCCGCTTTATCCTCATCAGCTTCTACATATTCCTCCCCTTCACCCTTGAGTCTGACAATACCACTTTTGCCCTTCCTCTTCTCACTAACATATCTGAAAAATGTCTTATCTCCCATTTTATTGCATTGGCTATTTCCTCCTCTTTTTGAATCTTTGCTTTTCTGACTACTTTGCTAGCTTCTCTAAGTTTTTCCAAATATAGATGCCTGTCTTCCTCTCTCTGTGATCTCTTATATTTCATGAAGGCCTCCCTCTTTTTCTTCACCTTTTCAGCTACTTCTTTCGAAAGCCATAGCGGTCTCCTTTTCCTTTTACCTTTATTTACCATTTTAACAAAAAGGTTGGTTGCCCTTAAAATATCCTCTTTCAGTTTTGCCCACTGTTTTTTTACATCCCCCAGCTGTTCCCATCCCGTTAATGACTCCTTGAGGTATTGGCCCATCTTAGCAAAGTTAGTTTTACTAATGTCTAAGATCCTAGCTTTTGAATGTATTGTAACAGCCCTAGTCCTAATACTGAACCACACCATCTGGTGATCACTGGATGCAAAATTATCTCCCACTATAACATCAGAAACACTTTCACCATTGGTAAGCATCAATTCCAGTATGGCCCCTTCACGTGCTCCATCTCTTGCAGTCGGGTCTAAAGTCTAACTCTGTCAGGGTTCACCTGAGTGCGATTTGTGCTACTGTTTGCCTGCCTGCTGCTATTACCCCTGCTATTGCTGCTGCTTGCTCGTGCTGATACCTGCTTGCCTGTCTTATCGTCGCTGTGCTGACGCTGTCTTTTGCTCCACCCAGGTATCTTCCCATTGGCTGCTGTTCGGCGTCCCGGAAGTGGCTCCCTTTTACTTAAACGCACTAAGTGCGGCGTCCTGATTGTGCTACTGTTTGCCTGCCTGCTGCTATTACCCCTGCTATTGCTGCTGCTTGCTCGTGCTGATACCTGCTTGCCTGTCTTATCGTCGCTGTGCTGACGCTGTCTTTTGCTCCACCCAGGTATCTTCCCATTGGCTGCTGTTCGGCGTCCCGGAAGTGGCTCCCTTTTACTTAAACGCACTAAGTGCGGCGTCCTGATAGTGCTACTGTTTGCCTGCCTGCTGCTATTACCCTGCTATTGCTGCTGCTTGCTCGTGCTGATACCTGCTTGCCTGTCTTATCGTCGCTGTGCTGATGCTGTCTTTTGCTCCACCCAGGTATCTTCCCATTGGCTGCTGTTCGGCATCCCGGAAGTGGCTCCCTTTTACTTAAACGCACTAAGTGCGGCGTCCTGATTGTGCTACTGTTTGCCTGCCTGCTGCTATTACCCCTGCTATTGCTGCTGCTTGCTCGTGCTGATACCTGCTTGCCTGTCTTAATCGCCGCTGTGCTACGCTGTCTTTTGCTCCACCCAGGTATCTTCCCATTGGCTGCTGTTCGGCGTCCCGGAAGTGGCTCCCTTTTACTTAAACGCACTAAGTGCGGCGTCCCGATTGTGCTACTGTTTGCCTGCCTGCTGCTATTACCCCTGCTATTTCTGCTGCTTGCTTGTGCTGATACCTGCTTGCCTGTCTTATCGTCGCTGTGCTGACGCTGTCTTTTGCTCCACCCAGGTATCTTCCCATTGGCTGCTGTTCGGCGTCCCGGAAGTGGCTCCCTTTTACTTAAACGCACTAAGTGCGGCGTCCTGATTGTGCTACTGTTTGCCTGCCTGCTGCTATTACCCCTGCTATTGCTGCTGCTTGCTCGTGCTGATACCTGCTTGCCTGTCTTATCGTCGCTGTGCTGACGCTGTCTTTTGCTCCACCCAGGTATCTTCCCATTGGCTGCTGTTCGGCGTCCCGGAAGTGGCTCCCTTTTACTTAAACGCACTAAGTGCGGCGTCCTGATTGTGCTACTGTTTGCCTGCCTGCTGCTATTACCCCTGCTATTGCTGCTGCTGCTTGCTCGTGCTGATACCTGCTTGCCTGTCTTATCGTCGCTGTGCTGATGCTGTCTTTTGCTCCACCCAGGTATCTTCCCATTGGCTGCTGTTCGGCATCCCGGAAGTGGCTCCCTTTTACTTAAACGCACTAAGTGCGGCGTCCTGATTGTGCTACTGTTTGCCTGCCTGCTGCTATTACCCCTGCTATTGCTGCTGCTTGCTCGTGCTGATACCTGCTTGCCTGTCTTATCGTCGCTGTGCTACGCTGTCTTTTGCTCCACCCAGGTATCTTCCCATTGGCTGCTGTTCGGCGTCCCGGAAGTGGCTCCCTTTTACTTAAACGCACTAAGTGCGGCGTCCCGATTGTGCTACTGTTTGCCTGCCTGCTGCTATTACCCCTGCTATTTCTGCTGCTTGCTAGTGCTGATACCTGCTTGCCTGTCTTATCGTCGCTGTGGTGACGCTGTCTTTTGCTCCACCCAGGTATCTTCCCATTGGCTGCTGTTCGGCGTCCCGGAAGTGGCTCCCTTTTACTTAAACGCACTAAGTGCGGCGTCCTGATTGTGCTACTGTTTGCCTGCCTGCTGCTATTACCCCTGCTATTGCTGCTGCTTGCTCGTGCTGATACCTGCTTGCCTGTCTTATCGTCGCTGTGCTGACGCTGTCTTTTGCTCCACCCAGGTATCTTCCCATTGGCTGCTGTTCGGCGTCCCGGAAGTGGCTCCCTTTTACTTAAACGCACTAAGTGCGGCGTCCTGATAGTGCTACTGTTTGCCTGCCTGCTGCTATTACCCCTGCTATTGCTGCTGCTTGCTCGTGCTGATACCTGCTTGCCTGTCTTATCGTCGCTGTGCTGATGCTGTCTTTTGCTCCACCCAGGTATCTTCCCATTGGCTGCTGTTCGGCATCCCGGAAGTGGCTCCCTTTTACTTAAACGCACTAAGTGCGGCGTCCTGATTGTGCTACTGTTTGCCTGTCTGCTGCTATTACCCCTGCTATTGCTGCTGCTGCTTGCTCGTGCTGATACCTGCTTGCCTGTCTTATCGTCGCTGTGCTACGCTGTCTTTTGCTCCACCCAGGTATCTTCCCATTGGCTGCTGTTCGGCGTCCCGGAAGTGGCTCCCTTTTACTTAAACGCACTAAGTGCGGCGTCCCGATTGTGCTACTGTTTGCCTGCCTGCTGCTATTACCCCTGCTATTTCTGCTGCTTGCTTGTGCTGATACCTGCTTGCCTGTCTTATCGTCGCTGTGCTGACGCTGTCTTTTGCTCCACCCAGGTATCTTCCCATTGGCTGCTGTTCGGCGTCCCGGAAGTGGCTCCCTTTTACTTAAACGCACTAAGTGCGGCGTCCTGATTGTGCTACTGTTTGCCTGCCTGCTGCTATTACCCCTGCTATTGCTGCTGCTTGCTCGTGCTGATACCTGCTTGCCTGTCTTATCGTCGCTGTGCTGACGCTGTCTTTTGCTCCACCCAGGTATCTTCCCATTGGCTGCTGTTCGGCGTCCCGGAAGTGGCTCCCTTTTACTTAAACGCACTAAGTGCGGCGTCCTGATTGTGCTAATGTTTGCCTGCCTGCTGCTATTACCCCTGCTATTGCTGCTGCTTGCTCGTGCTGATACCTGCTTGCCTGTCTTATCGTCGCTGTGCTGACGCTGTCTTTTGCTCCACCCAGGTATCTTCCCATTGGCTGCTGTTCGGCGTCCCGGAAGTGGCTCCCTTTTACTTAAACGCACTAAGTGCGGCGTCCTGATTGTGCTACTGTTTGCCTGCCTGCTGCTATTACCCCTGCTATTGCTGCTGCTTGCTCGTGCTGATACCTGCTTGCCTGTCTTATCGTCGCTGTGCTGACGCTGTCTTTTGCTCCACCCAGGTATCTTCCCATTGGCTGCTGTTCGGCGTCCCGGAAGTGGCTCCCTTTTACTTAAACGCACTAAGTGCGGCGTCCCGCGCTGCAGCGGCATGCGCCGCGGGCGCGCGCCGAAGGAGCGCACCCAAGGAGCAGGTCCTGCTCCTTGGACGAGCTCCTTGGGGCGAGCTCGGGGGCGAGCATTGTGGTTCTTCGATACCGGATCTTCGCCTCTCTCCACAAGCCTCTGCCTCGGTTCCTGCTGTTCCCTGCCTGAAGATTCCTTGGCATCAGAACTCTTCTGCTATTTGCAATCGGGTTCCTCTGTTTGTTTTGTTCTTGCTATTTTCTTTGCTCTGTCTGATGTCTGCTATTCCTGTTCTCTGGGGCTGGAGGCCTTCTCCCTCCTGCCCCCCCTCTACTATGGCTAGCATTGTTGTATGTCGCTCCTCTAATCTTATCCCTTGTCTGCCCTCCTCATGTCTGCCCTCGGCGCCCTCACCTGCCTTTCCTTCCCCCCCGCAGCTGCTTCTTCTTCAGATGTCTTTGGTAAACTGCCGCTCCATCCGCTCTAAGACTGTGCTTATCCATGACCTTATCTCGCAGCACTCTTTGGATGTCCTGTTTTTAACTGAGACCTGGCTTAGGGATGGGGAGGAGCCCCTTCTGAATCGCTGTCTCCCCCGGGCTATTCCTTTTCCGCGGTTTCCCGCCGGGGCCGGACTGGTGGGGGGGTTGCGGCGATCCACCGCTCCTCCCTCCCCCTGCGTGAGGTTCTCCCTTCTCCTTTTCCCTATCCAGAAGCTCTCCTCCTCCACCTAGAGACCTCTCCCCCCTTGCATATTCTTCTCCTCTATGTCCCTCCTGCCTTATCCTCCTCTCTCTGGGACTCTGTTCTTCTCACTCTCTCAGAAGTTTCTCTCAGGTACAATCACTTCCTGCTCCTCGGTGATTTTAATGTTCATGTTGACTCTCCTTCCACTCACTGTGACCTTTCCTTTCTTTCCTTGCTCTCTGATCTTTCCCTCTCCCAGCATGTCCAGCTCTCTACTCATGTAGCTGGCCATACTGTGGACCTGGTAATCACCCGCTCCTCTTCTCTTTTTGCTCCTTCTTCCTTTTCTGCTCAGCCCCTTCCCTGGTCTGATCACCATTGTTTACTTTTTGCTATCCCTTGTCCCTCTACTTCCTCCCCTCCCTCTTCTCCTCCACCTCCAGCTCGCTTGGTTCGTCGCTTTACCCCCACGTCGCTTCAACAGTTCCCGTCATCAGACGAACTGTTTCCCTCCGACTTTCATTTGCTCTCTGTGGATCTTCAAGCCCAGTGCTGGGATTCCACTCTTACTGCTGCTCTAGATGTGGTTGCTCCTCTGCGTCCCCCTCCTGTTGCTCATCGTCACCCTCATTCCCCTTGGTATCACCCTGGCCTCCGCCTTCACCGCTCCTACCTTCATCGGGCTTTCCGTCGTTGGCATAAGTCCCCTTCCCCGGTCACGCTTTCACAGTTTCGTTATTGTCATTCTTCCTATCGTACCCTTCTAAACTCCGCTAAGCGGGATTATTTCTCAAACCTTATTTCTTCCTCAACAAATTCCACCCGCCAACTCTATCGTGTCCTCCATTCCCTCTCTGCTTCCTCCTCGTCTCCGAATGTGGTACCTTCTGTCTCTTCTTCTACTACTAACCCCACCTCTGATGCTCTGGCTTCTCATTTTGTCAGTAAGGTCCTTTCCATTCAACAGCTTTTCCCCTCTTGTCCCCCTCCCCTTTCACCTCCCCTCCCTCTTTCCCCAGTCCCCTCCTCGTCAGTGTCCTTCTCCTGTGTTCCTCCGCTTTCGCATTGCTGGTCTGTTTTCCAACCTATCACACTCCCTCAGTTGTCCAGTATCCTTTCCTCGACCAGGAAAACGACTTGCCCATCTGACCCTATTCCCTCTCAGTGGCTCACTGAATCATCTCTTGCTCTGCTTCCTCGGATTCTTTCTATCTTTAACACCAGTCTTTCCTCCGGTATCTTTCCTTCCCACTGGAAACACACTATTATACGACCTCTTTTGAAAAAACCTTCTTTGGATCCCTCCTCACCTTCTAATTGGCGTCCTATCTCTAATCTCCCTTTTCTTTCTAAGCTCCTTGAAAGGTTGGTTTTCTCTCAGCTGTCTTCACATCTAGAGGATTCTTTGGTTCTTCACCCCCGTCAATCTGGTTTCCGCCCCGGGCATAGCACCGAATCTATTCTCATCTCCTTTCTTAATGACTTGCATGTTGCTCACGATCACGGTTCTATTTCTGTAGCTGTCTCCCTTGATCTTTCTGCTGCTTTCGATATCGTTGATCACCGCACTCTCCTCCTAAGGCTCCGTTCCATTGGTCTCTCTAGTCTGGTTCTTCATTGGTTTCACTCGTTTCTTTTTAACCGGTCTTTCTCAGTTTCATCGGGTTCTGATTCATCTGCTTCGTCACCCCTTCCCTGTGGTGTCCCTCAGGGTTCTGTACTAGCCCCCTTGTTGTTTAATATCTTCTTAGCCCCTCTTGCTTTACTTATCCAGCAGCACGGTATCTCTGCGTACTATTACGCAGATGATATCCTCCTCCTTTATCACACCTGTCCCCTCATGCCTGATATCGGCCCCCTTAATGTTTGTCTTTCCGCTGTTTCTTCCTGGTTTGCTGAGAACTTTTTGAATGTCAATCTATCTAAGACTTCTGCTATTTGGTTTACCGCTGGTGCTCCCATTCCCACCCTCACCCCATCTCTTTCTGCTGGGCCCATCCCTCTTGTCACATCTATGCGCTATCTTGGTGTCACTCTGGATTCGGCTTTAACTTTCAAGGATCATGTCTCTTCCGTTGTTCAGCGCTCTTTCCACACACTTCGGCAACTTCGTGCTATTCGGCCTTTTCTTTCCCTCCCTTCTATGACCACGCTCCTTCTTTCCCTCGTAGTTTCTCGCCTAGACTATTGCAATGCTTCCTTGGCCGGTCTCCCTCTTTCTCAGCTTCACCGTCTTCAATTAGTTCATCACACCGCCGCTCGTCTTCTCACTAATTCTTCCCGCTCGGCTCATATCACTTCTCTCCTTATTCAATTACACTGGTTGCCTATCCCTTTTCGTATTCAATATAAGATTCTGATCTTTGTTCACAAGGCTTTGCACACCGGTGTCCCTCTTTATCTTTCGGATCTGGTTCATTTTCACTGTCCCTCTAGAGTTCTTCGGTCAATTCACGCTAATCGTCTTTTTCTCTCCCACCCCCTTCGAGGGCTCGCCTTGAATCTACACGTTCTTCCGCTTTCTTTTTTCTTGGCCCCCGTCTTTGGAACTCCCTTCCTTCAGCCTTACGCCTAGACTCCTCCTTCCGCTCCTTTAAAGCCTCACTTAAGACTCACCTTTTCTGCACAGCTTTTGACCTTCCTTTCCCCCTTTCCTCTGCTGTTGGTAGCTGACTGTTCCTCCCCAACCCGTTTGTACTTTTCTTTTAACTTTTCTTTTATTTCTCTCTTCCTTGCTATCCTTTCCTGTAAATGAATTGGCGTTCCTTTCTATTTCTGACAGTAGTCTCCTTTATTTTTTATTGTACACCGCTGTATGCCTCTAGGTTCAGGCGGTATAATAAGTTTTAATAAAGATAAAGATCTTGGCGAACTATCATCCCATCGAGGGCAAACCCCTCTCGGGGCAACCCCTCGTCTCTCACTTCATGCAGGGCCTGCTCCTCTCCAATCCTCCTATCTGCCCACCCCCGGTGGAATGGGACCTCAATGTGGTCCTCGAGCAGCTGACCAAGCCAACTCTTGAGCCCCTGGCTACTTGCTCTTTGCAGCACTTATCCTGGATGTAAGCGCCATCAGGAAGACCACCTTCCAGGATAAGTGCTGCAAAGAGCAAGTAGCCAGGGGCTCAAGAGTTGGCTTGGTCAGCTGCTCGAGGACCACATTGAGGTCCCATTCCACCGGGGGTGGGCAGATAGGAGGATTGGAGAGGAGCAGGCCCTGCATGAAGTGAGAGACGAGGGGTTGCCCCGAGAGGGGTTTGCCCTCGATGGGATGATAGTTCGCCAAGATCTTTATCTTTATTAAAACTTATTATACCGCCTGAACCTAGAGGCATACAGCGGTGTACAATAAAAAATAAAGGAGACTACTGTCAGAAATAGAAAGGAACGCCAATTCATTTACAGGAAAGGATAGCAAGGAAGAGAGAAATAAAAGAAAAGTTAAAAGAAAAGTACAAACGGGTTGGGGAGGAACAGTCAGCTACCAACAGCAGAGGAAAGGGGGAAAGGAAGGTCAAAAGCTGTGCAGAAAAGGTGAGTCTTAAGTGAGGCTTTAAAGGAGCGGAAGGAGGAGTCTAGGCGTAGAATCAGTGAACTCCAAGCTCTGATGGCTGAGGCGCCTTACACCAGGTTGTACAAGAACAGGGTTGTTCTCTGCACCCACCCCAAGTTCCTCCCTAAGGTTGTCTCAGACTTCCATCTCAACCAGGAGGTGGTGTTGCCCACTTTCTTCCCGAGGCCCCACACTGATCAAGCGTCGGCCGTTCTTCATACCCTGGACTGCAAGAGGATTCTATCCTTCTACCTGCAGCAGACTCAGGGCCACTGCAAAACTGGGCAGCTCTTTGTCTCCTACGATCCCAGCTATCAGGGACAGGTGGTCACCAAGCGAACCTTGTCCATTTGGGTGGCGGACTGCATCGCCTTTGCCTAGGCCCAGGCTGGGCTGCCACTGGACTGCCAGGTCACAGTGCACAATGTCTGAGCTATGGTGACGTCTGTTGCAAGCCCCCACTTGGTGCTCCTGATGGACATCTGCCGGGCCACCACCTGGTCTTCCGCTCATTCCTTCACGAACCGTTACTGCCTGGAGTCCCATTGAGACTTGGCCTTCGGCCAGGGAGTACTCAGTAATCTGATCGGGGTTTAAGAAACTCCTACCCTCTGACCCTTCTGGTTCAGGCTACCGGAGACGTGGCTCTCCATGGATTCTGGGTCATCGGGTCTGTCTTCAAATTCACTTGTGGCTGCTCACGGCTCTGCCATTCCTTTTCCTTCAGGTCTTCAGTAGCCAGTAGCTAGGGAGTCCCATATGTGAGGACTGACTTCCTGCTTGTTCCTGGAGAAAGCTTAGTTACTCACCTGTAACAGGTGCTCTCCAGGGACAGTAGGAATCAGTCCTCACAACCTCCCTCCTTCTTTTGGAGTTACTGACCATTTTTTTGCCATCTTCTTGGTGGGGCTTTAGCTATGGCACCTAGCTGAGCAAGATGGCACCCTTGGGCGGGAAGGGGACCATGCATGCAGAGCAATTAAAGACATCAAACAATTCAAAAAAGCCCTTAAACACCACCTTTTCATCGCACACTTCAAACACCTAAACACCCCTTCCCCTCCCCCATCCTTTTAATCTCATACCTACCCTAACTAACTGTATAGATTTTATATATCTCCAACATGTATTTTCTAGAAATATAAATGATTTCCCTGTTTACTTCCATGTTAATTTTCCTGTTACTTGTAATAGGTCTGTTATATCTGACCAATTGTTGTATTGTTTCAATGTAAACTGCACTGATGACAAATAGCGCGGTATATAAGAAAATTAAATAAATAAATAAATAAATGGTGGCATTCCCAAAGGTTTTCTTTAAAACCTAGGTAAATGCTCTGCGTGGGCTCCATTGGTGCCAACGTCACCCATATGTGAGGACTGATTCCTGCTGTCTCTGGAGAACATCTGTACCTGTGAGTAAGTATGCTATACTGGAGGCATCAACCACATAGAACCAGGAGCAGCATCTGACACAGAGGATGCATCAATATCGAGAGGACATCAAGGCTGAGTGTTGATAGAGATCACTAGGATTATCCATCAATGAAGTCCCACCTGAAGAA
This sequence comes from Ichthyophis bannanicus, assembly GCA_033557465.1. NCBI lineage: Eukaryota > Metazoa > Chordata > Amphibia > Gymnophiona > Ichthyophiidae > Ichthyophis > Ichthyophis bannanicus. The sequence continues at coordinate 207,126,720 of CM066043.1, read as the reverse complement.
ATCCAGGGATTCCGACTCTGGTTCTGGCATTGAGGGGTCCCAATGCAGTGTATCGAGCAAAGGCTAAGAAGCATCAACATTGGTCCTCATTATAATGCAATGCTGGGAGCATGGAGATATTGGCAGCTGCCTTCACTCCATCAAAGCATGCCTGTACCCTTTTTGAAACCCAATTTCTATTAGAAGCTTTTCAGAGGTTCCATCTCACCTGTGTGCCTCCTTCCTGCCTGCCACCACAGCACCATCTTAAATTTAGTCTTAGCTTTTCCACAGAGCCCAATGGACGCGTTCTGGTTTTCTCCACTTGGTAATTCATTTTTCTCCCCTGCAGGGATCCTGCATTTCTCCAGGACCAAGCAGGAAGTCAGTCCTCACATATGGGTAACATCGACATCGATGGAGCCCCTGTGGAGCATTTCCCCAGCTTTCTATGAAAGCCTTTGGGAATACTGCACGCATGCGCAGTCCCCTTCCCGCCTAAAGGTGCCATCTTGCTCAGTCTTTCTTTTTCCGAGGAGCCCGTCGGACGTCCGTCCTAGTCACCCGGAGAAAAGTTAGATTTTTCTTGCGCTTTTCCTGCGATTCCATCACGGTTCTTGTCCGGTTCGACGCCGGTTCCCCTTCCTGCCGGGTTCGGTACACCGGTATCAAGCCCTTCCGCATTTTTTCAGTTTTTGCCCTTCGTGGCTGGCATTCGCGCCCTTTTTTTCTTTTTCCCTGGAAGGCCGGTCCTTTGACCTCGCGGGGGCTCTTTTTTCCCCGATGGCTTCCAGTGGTTTCAGAAAGTGTGATCGGTGCAAGAAACTGATGTCTCTCACCGACACACACGACTGCTGCCTTCGGTGCCTGGGTCCTGATCATGATCCTAAGATCTGTGGGCCATGTGGCAAAATGTCCACTAAGGCACTGCGAAGTCGACAGCATCAAAAAGAAAGGCTTTTCTCTGATTCGGCCTCCGGCCGGACCCGGACCTCATCTGAGGCCTCGACATCTCAGGAGTCTGACCCCGAGCATCGTCGGGGTTCCTCGGACAGGGGGTCCCCCGATCGGGAGCGAAAGAGGAAGAAGCGGCTCACGAGGGCAGCATTGGAGGAGGTCCCTGGCTCCTCGAGGGCTAGGTCTCGGACCCCCGACTGCCGTCCCGGGCCCGGGAACAGGAGAAGCTGTCCAGAATGCCTCATGTGGAGCCGGAGTCTGCTGGACACGTAAGTCCTGTTGTCCTCGAGGACTCTCCTCCCAGGGAGCCGACGTCGGGCCCGGCGCTGCCGGGGCCCGAGTCAGTGGCTGCTGAGTCTCCTGAGCTTGGTCTCAAGCTGACAGCCTTGGAGTGCAGACTGTCTGCCTTCATGGATCAGCAGCGGGTGCTGATGGCCAGCCTCGCTGGCGCATCTGCCCCGACCACCGGGACATCGACGTCGAAGTCGACCCCGGAGACCGAGCCGATACTCGAGACCATGAAGGCTCGAGGTCGTCCTCGGTCGCAGTCACCCTCGACCTCCCGGTCGGGACCGAGGGCATCGACGCCGGTGCCTTCAGCGTCAGGGCGGGTGCTGCAGGGCCCTGCGCGGTCAGAGCCCGACTCCTCTTCGGACGAGTCCGCCTGGGAGACGGAGGACGAGGAGTCCCCCGATACCTTCAGGACTCAGTGCGTCCCATCGGACTCACCGCAGTCCGAGCCCCGGAGTAGATCCCCTCCAGAGGATACCCGGTTCTCGAGTTCGTTCAGGATATGGCCACAGTGTTGGCGATCCCCGCAGACCCCGAGGAGGAGCCTCGAGCCGAAGAGCTCGAGGCCCTCCAGTATGACTCTCCTCTGAAGGAGGCCTTTACTGTGCCGGTTCCTCCGATGCTGGAACGGCTCCTCTTCCGGATGTGGGAGGCACCGGCCTCGGCGCCAGTTCTGAGCAAGCAGGTCGATTCCATTTATCGACTCCGGAAGAGCCCTGGTTTTCAAAAGGTGCAGCTACCACACCATTCCATGGTGGTGGAATCGGCCATGCATCGTCTGAAAAGCCAGAAGATGCACTCCGTGGTGCCCCCTGGCAGGGAGGCCCGGAACCTGGATGCGTTTGGTAGAAAGTGCTTTCAGGGCTCGATGCTTGCTTGCCGTGTCCAGTCATACCAGCTGTACATGGGCATGTACTTGCGGGACCTGGCAAAGGAGCTTGCCGGGTTCTCTGCTGGTCTCTCCGGGGAGCCTTTGCAGAGGTTCAAGTCCTTGTCCTTGGGGATCCGGGAATGCTCTAAGTTCATGTCCCGAGCAGTCTACAATGGCTTCGAGGCCTCGGCCCGTGTTGCGGCAGCCAGCATCGAGCTGCGATGCCAGGCATGGCTGCAGTCATCGGATCTCAAGCCATGGGTACAAGACAAGTTGGTTGATGTCCCTTGCCGAGGTGAGAACCTTTTTGGCAAGCCCATGGCCGAGAAGGCTGCACAGCTTGAAACTGAGCACCTCACGAGGACGAGGCTGTCCAGAAAGACTTCTGCCCCTTCTCATAAAAAGAAGGGCTTGGGTAAGAAGTCCTTTTACCCGAGGAAGGTGACTGTCTACAAACAGTTCCCACCTTACCAGGCCTCCCCAGCTCCCCCACAGGGTCAGCAGGCCAAGGGGCAGGGACATGGACCCCGTAGGCAGGACGCCCCCCAAGCCTCCAGCTCCTGCTCCCACTCAGCAGGGTGGGGATTTTTGACTCCCAAGGCATAGCCTCTCCATCTCTGCTGTCCCATCCCTGCACAGGAGGTCAACTAGTCCTGTTTGCCCATAGGTGGCCACCCATTACAGGAGACAATTGGGTCTTAAGCATAGTCCACAGGGGCTAAATGCTTCATTTCCATCAATTGCCTCCTCCTTACTTCCCAGGAGAGCCTCCAAGGCCTCCTCTCCACACAGACCTTCTCCTGCAGGAGCTTCAGGGTCTGTTGTGAGACAAGGCGGTGGAGCCTGTGCCTCCCCACCTACAAGGTCACAGTTTCTACTCAGGTACTTCCTAGTACCAAAGAGAACCGGCGGCCTCAGGCCTATTCTCGACCTCAGAAATCTCAACCAGTTCCTCGAGAATGAAAAGTTCAAGATGCTTACTCTTGGAACACTTCTGCCCTACCTCCAGCAGGGAGATTGGCTATGCTCTTTAGATCTAAAGGATGCGTACACTCACATCCTCATTCATCCAGACCACAGAAAGTACCTCAGGTTCATTGTGGGAGGAAACCATTATCAGTACAGAGTGCTGCCTTTCGGCCTCACCTCTTTACCAAATGCCTGGCAGTGGTGGCAGCCTACTTAAGGAATCAGGGTATCTTTGTCTTCCCCTATCTGGACGACTGACTTATCAGGGGTCAGACGTGCCAGGAGGCCAGGCAAGCCACCCTCCGCACTATTTCTCTACTTAAGCACCTGGGGTTTGTCATAAACTTCGCAAAGTCCACTTTGCTCCCCTCCCAAAACTTGGAGTTCATAAGGGCAAGGCTAGACTCTCTGCAGGTAAAGGCTTTCTTGCCAGAGGACAGAGCCCAAAGACTGATAGGCTTGGCAAACCAGTTTCTCAGCAGGTCACTGGTCTCCGCCAGACTCTGCCTGAGGCTTCTCGGCCACATGGCTTTGACATTACATGTGACTCCCAATGCCCGGCTCCATATGAGGCCTGCACAGTGGTGCCTCAGAACTCAGTGGACACAGGCCACAGGGAGCCTCAGAGACAGAGTCAGGGTGTCCAGACCCTTCCTGAACTCCCTACGCTGGTGGCTGCACCCCCCCAACTTACTGCAGGGGGTGCCTTTTCATATACCTGGGCCCACAGTGGTGTTAACCACCGATGCCTCCCTGCAGGGCTGGGGAGCACATTGTCTGGACAAGTGCAACCAGGGCCTGTGGTCTCCCTGGGAGGCCACGCAACAGATCAACCTACTGGAACTACGGGCTATTCGCTTAGCCCTCAAAACTTTCTCTCAAACCCTGGCTCATCAGTCTGTCTTAGTACAGACAGACAACCAAGTAGCCATGTTTTATGTGAACAAGCAGGGCGGCACTGGATCCAGGCTCCTTTGTCATGAGGCACAGGACCTTTGCTTGTTTGCGCTCAGACACAACATGTTTCTCAAGGCTGTTTATCTCCCTGGCCAGGAGAACTACCTGGCAGACAGGTTGAGCAGGATTCTGCAGCCCCACGAATGGCAGCTCCATCCATTAGTGGTTCAGAAGATTTTCCTGAAATGGGGACTTCCATCCATAGATCTCTTTGCCAGTCCCCTAAACACACAGCTGCCCAAGTTCTGCTCCAGGCACCTCATCCTCTGCGGCTAGCAGCAGATGCTTTTCTGATTTTCTGGTCTCAGGGCCTCCTATATGCGTTTCCTCCCACGCCTCTGGTGGCCCGAACCCTGTTCAAGATCCTGCAGGACAAGGCCTCGGTCCTTCTGGTAACTCCCAGATGGCTGAGGCAGCCTTGGTTCCCACTTCTGCTTCATCTGGCAGTGGATACCCCACTGCCTCTGGGGTTGCAGCCCGACCTTCTCTCTCAGGATCACGGTTCTCTTCTGCACCCAAATCTCAAATCTCTCAATTTGATGGCCTGGAGGCTGCAAGGGTGGTTTTGGCTCCCTGGGGCCTTCCTCAGGAAGTTGAGGAGGTCGTCTTGGCCTCTAGGAAGCAGTCCACCAGAAAAACCTATTCCCTGAAATGGAAAAGGTTTTCTGTGTGGTGTCAGCTGCGTACAGAAGAGCCTTTCTCCTGTTCTGTACCAGTGGTGCTTCAATACTTGCTGCACTTATCCAATCAGGGACTCAAGTCCAATTCTGTTCGGGTCCACCTCTCAGCTCTAGCAGCTCACCACTCACTGGTGGAGGGACACTCTCTGTCGGTTCACCCCTTGGTGTCCCGGTTCCTCAGAGGTTTGCTTTTGCTCAAGCCTCCTATCCGTCCTCCAGCACCTGAGTGGGAGTTGAATGTGGTCTTGCAACAACTGACTCGCCCACCTTTTGAGCCGATGGCTACTTGTCCTCTCCACTTCCTTTCCTGGAAGACACTCTTCCTGGTAGCCCTAACCTCGGCCAGGCGAGTGAGTGAGCTTCAGGCCCTGGTCTGTGACAGGCCTTACATTCGATTCTATAGGAACAGGGTAGTCCTTAGGACTCATCCAAAGTTCTTGCCAAAGGTTGTCTCCTCTTTCCACCTTAACCAGGAGGTGGGTCTTCCAACATTCTTCCCTAGGCCTCATGCAAGCCAAGCTGAAGCGGTCCTGCATACCCTGGACTGTAGGAGGGCCTTATCCTTCTACCTTGACCGTACGCAGGGACATAGAAGGGCTACTCAGCTCTTCATATCGTTTGACCCTAATAATTTGGGGTTAGCTTTGTCCAAGCGTACCTTGTCCACCTGGGTTGCTGACTGTATCACCTGGGCTTACAGGGCGGCTGACCTTCCCTTGCAGGGTTGGGTCACGGCCCACCGTGTCAGGGCTATGGCTGCCTCAGTAGCTCATCTCCGCTCTGTACCGTTGGCAGACATCTGCAGGGCTGCAACTTGGTCCTCAAGCCAGACTTTTGCGGCCCATTACTGCCTGGAGAGGGAGTCCCGTAGGGACAGTGCTTTTGGCCAGGCAGTACTCCGGAATCTCTTTGAGGTTTAAGCAACTCCTGCCCTCCAGCCCTCCGTTGGGCTACCGGTGGAGGTTCTTCAGTGAAAAGCCTTTCTTTGATGCTGGGACTAGAGGGAGTTCTCTTGTTCAGCCTGGGTTCCTGGTAGCCCAGAGCTAGGGAGTCACCCATATGTGAGGACTGACTTCCTGCTTCGTCCTGGAAAAAGAGTAGTTACTCACCTGTAACAGGTGTTCTCCAGGAGCAGCAGGAATCAGTCCTCACAACCCTCCCTCCTCCCCTGGGAGTTGCAGTTGTATATAGTTAATTTTTACATTTTTGTGTGCTGTGTTTAGCTATGTCATTTGACTGAGCAAGATGGCACCTTTAGGCGGGAAGGGGACTGTGCATGCGTGCAGTATTCCCAAAGGCTTTCATAGAAAGCTGGGGAAATGCTCCGCAGGGGCTCCATCGACATCGATGTCACCCATATGTGAGGACTGATTACTGCTGCTCCTGGAGAACACCTGTTACAGGTGAGTAACTACTCTTTCCAGTTTCCTCAGCGATCATCTGCTTTTTTCCCCCTTTCATTTTTTCCCTTTTTGGTCATTTAATTTTCTTTCTTTTTCCATGGTACCTCTGCCCCCTTAGGTGACAGTGCTCCAGCCAGGCCTGCCTCCTTTGAAAACTGAACTGTTTGATTTTGCTGTGACTATCTACCTCCAGGAATAAGCAGGAATTTAGTCTTCACATATGGGTGACATCGGTACCAACGGAGCCCGCACGAGAACGCTCCCCAGCATCCAATTGGAAAGCTTTTGGGAGCACTCCACTGTGCCTAGGTGAATGCCTTCCTGCCTTCCTGCCTTCCCAACACCCTCTCCTCAGTTCTTCATTTTCCGCAGAGCCAGCAGGAAGCAAATTCTGTCACTGCAGCAAAATTGTCTTTTTTGTGAACAACGTCTGCCTTCCCATTGATGCTGGCACCGTCGAAGACATCACCGGTTCCCCTTTCCTTTCTTTCTTTCTTCTTTTCACTTAATTTCTAAAAAATAAAAAAAATTTCAGGCACTTCAATGCCATCTTAAGCCTTAAGCCTACCATACTCCATCAACGGTATGGAGAAACCAACTAGTGGTTTCAAAAAATGTGCTAAATGTGCTAGCACTATCTCAGTGACTGACTCTCATGACTGGTGCTTAAAATGCCTCAGCCTAGACCACCAGCCAAAAGATTGTCCCCTTTGTCAAAAGATGACATGGAGAGACCTACAGAACTGGGCCTCTAAACTTGGGACACTCTTCCCCTCGGACGCGGCATCTTTGGCTTCCACATCATCAAAGGCCTCATCCTCCTCCCATGGATTGCAGGTTTTGGCAAAGTCCAAGCCCATGTCTTCATCGAAGAAGAAGAAAACCTCCAGAGATAGATCTCCTTCCAAGCATCGAGATCCCTTGGGCGATGCCCTGGAGGAGGATTGGCCTGCCAAACAGCCCCGGTGGGAGGCTCTGTCCTCCAAAACCATAGAGGGGTCCCAGGATGTTCTTGACGCCTCGACCTCTGGATAGCTACTGGTGCCATGCTCCGGGACAGTGGCACAAGTACCCACTACTGATACCCAAGCATCGGCAAAATCAATGGACCAGAGCATACTGGCCATCGAACGGAGCTTGGCAGCTCCCCTGGCAGCCACGATACCTATAAAACTGTTGGCACCAGGCACCGCCCTAGCAGTACCGGTACCAACATCGACACCAGTGGCGGGCACGCCCATGCAGATGGCATCAACATTGCTGCCACCCATGCCCTCTCGAGTCTATCACTGATACCGGTACCCAGCCCAGACGGCATTGGTATCAGCATCTAGCTTCGGCCAAGCACCATGCCCGTCGATACTTTGAATCCTCCAACTCCGATTCCAATGTTTCGGATGCAGAGTCACTCGATTCCTGGGGGCCCTGGGACCTTTCCTTGGAGCCTTCCCCGCCATAATAGCGACGCATGTCGCCTCCGGAAGACATGTCATTCCAGGAATTCATCCGAGACCTAGCTAAGGGTCTCTCCATCATTGTAACATCAGAAAAGGAGCCAAGGGCAGAGGAATTGGAGATCCTCCAATACCCAACAGCACCCAAGGAGGCAGCCACTCTGCCGGTGCACCACATCCTGCATGACCTGATGCTCCGTATGTGGGAGACTCCTCTTACAGTCTTACCTCACAATCATCGACACGATACCATGTACTGGGTACCGGAGTGTCCGGGTTTCCAAAAGCCACAGCTTCCACCCCACTCCAAGGTGGTTGAATCGGCGATGCACCAAATCAAAAGCTCGAAGACTCACTTCTCAAATCCTCCAGGTAGGGAATGAGGACTCTTGATGCCTTTGGGTGGCGATGCTTCCAGGCATCCATGCTCTCAGCCTGGATTAACTCCTATATTCTCTACATGGGAATGTTCTTCAAGGAGCTATCCAGGGATCTCGAGGCTTTTGCTCCTCTCCTTCCAGATGACAAGAGAGCAGACTATCTTGCCCTAGTCAAGCATAGCCAAAATGTATCCAAATTTGTCAATAGGGCCACCTTCAATGCCTTTGAATCTACAAGCATGGCCACAGTCCATATGCATCGGGGCCTGTAGAACTGCATGGCTTCAGGCCTCAGATCTTGAACAGCGGGTTCAAGATAAGCTGGGCAACATACCCTGCACAGGGGAGAACCTCTTTGGCAAAGACTGGCAAGATAAGGCCTCTCAATTAGAGTCAGAGAACACTACTCTAAAGAGACTGTGCAGAGTCACAGCTGACCCTGTTAGGAAAAAGACATCTGCAAAGAAGTCTTTCAACAATAATAAGAAGAACCAGGGTCAGGCCCAACAGAAGAGGCAGCAGCCTCCTAAGCAACAGAAGAAGCCAGCTCCACAGCCACAATCTGTGCCTGGTGTTTGACTCTTTCCTAGAGAACATTGCCACCCTGCCTCTGGAGTGGAGTCAGACTGTGTCACTACACCCACAGATGGCACCTCATCACCTCAGAGCAGTGGGCACTAGCCATAGTCCAGGAAGAACCATAGTACAGACTACATTTACAGACTCTGCCCCTCTCCACTTTCACAGGGGAATATCAAATGCAACCCTCACTCACTGCTCTCTTCTGTCTCAGGGTGCCATAGAAGAAGTCCTCACATCCCACAGGGAATGGGCTTCTACTCTCCATATTTTCTCATCCCAAAGAAAACGGGAGGGCACAGGCTCATTCTGGACCTCAGAAACCTCAAGTTTCTAGTCAATGAATAGTTCAAGATGATCTCCCTCGGGACTCTTCTTCCCTGCCTCCAAAGACAGGATTGGCTCTGTTCTCTAGATCTAAAAGAAGCATACACACATATCCTCATCTACCCAGGACACAGGAAGTTTCTACGCTTCACTTTTCAAGGAAAATGTTACTAATACAGAATCCTCTCCTTGGGATTTGCCTCTGCCCCAAGAGTTTTCACAAAGTGCATGGCGGTCGTAGCTGCATACCTAAGATCTCTGGGGATATTCATCTTCCCCTACTTAGACGACTGGCTGATAAAAGCAGACACTCCTTGCATTGTACCATCACAGTACTACAATACTTGGGCTTTGCGATGAACTTCCTAAAGTTCCAGCTCACTCCAACTCAAAAAATAAAGTTCATCAGAGCCCTTCGAGATACCCAACAGTCCAAGGCATTCCTGCCCCAGCTCTGCTGTGCCCATTTAGTCGAACTAGCATCCCAAGCGCTCCTACAAGTACATCTGATCTTCCGAGAGATGCTACAGCTCCTCAGACACATGGCCTCTACAGTACATGTCATTCCATATGCCCGACTACATATGTGTACAGCCTAATGGACTCTTGTCTCCCAGCGGAAGCAGGCCTCGAGCCATCTTTGGGACAGGATCCAAGTCACTGCCCATCTGACCACATCCCTTCAGGGGTGGTGTTCTCCAGAAAATCTGCTCTTAGGGTTACCTTTTCAGATGCCTCCACTTCAATGCAACCTGATGATAGATTCCTCCAAACTGGCTTTGGGAGCCCACCTGGACAATCTGTCTACACAGGGGCTCTGGACAACGCAAGAGTCGCAACTCTAGATGAATCTCCTGGAACTCTGAGCTATCTCGAATGTCCTCAGGGTGATTCAACACTACCTCAGGGATGGACAATCAGGTTGCCATGTTCTGTGTGAACAAGCAGGGAGGAACAGGTTCCTGGGCCCTCTGCGAGAAGGCACTTCATCTGTGGTCCTTTGCCATTGCTCATCAAATACACCTCCAAGCGGTGTACCTCCTAGGAGAGTCAAATATCTTGGCAGACAGAATGATTCGCATCCTTCTTCCCCACGAATGGTCTCTCCATCCAGACACAACATCCTACATCTTCCAGACCTGGGAAACCCCAGACATAGATATGTTCACGACTCCCAAAAATGCCAAGCTTCCTTGCTTCTGCACAAGAACTCTGACATCCACCAACCAACCAGTGGATGCCTTCCACCTATGCTGGAGTTGGGGGTCTGCTTTATGCTTTCCCTCCTATACCCCTCATTCCCAAGATGCTTTTCAAGCTTCGGTCGGACAAGGGCTCCATGATACGCATAGTTCCCCACTGGCTGAGGCAACCGTGGTTTCCTCTGCTACTACATCTGACTCAGATTCAACCTCTGCAATTGGGATCTATGCCCGATCTCCTCTCCCAGGATGATGACTCGCTACTCCATCCCAATCCACAGTTTCTCCATCTCACAGCTTGTCTGTTGAGAGCATAGCTTTCCAAGGCCTTGACCTTAAGCAAGAGGTTAAGAAGATCATTTTGGCTTCTAGGAAGCCCTCCACCAGACTTTCATATGCTTTCAAGTGGCATAGATTTTCTGTCTGGTGTTCTCAGAAGGATCTCAATCCCTTTTCTGCTCGAGTGGAGTCACTCTTCCAGTATCTCCTACATCTGTCATCGACAGGTCTAAAGACCAACTCAGTATGAGTCCACCTCAGTGGAATTGCAGCCTCTCACCATTTACTGGATGGACAGCCCATCTCTCCTCTCAACCGTTAGAAGCCTGTTTCATGAGAGGTCTTCTCCTGTCCAAACCACCCATTAAGCCACCTCCTGTAGCTTGGAACTTCAACGTCATTCTAGCGTAGCTTCTCAAGCCACCCTTTGAACCCTTAGCCACGATCTCACTAAAGTTCCTGTCTTGGAAGGTAGTCTTCCTAATTGCCCTCACTTCTGCTAGACGCATTAGTGAGCTTCAGGCTTTAGTGGCGGACCCGCCCTATACCCGGTTCCACCATGATAAAGTCGTCCTTATAACTTACCCACACTTTATGTCAAAGATGGTGTATCCTTTTCATTTAAACCAGTCAATTTTACTTCCAGTCTTCTTTTCCAAACTGCATACATCTCGAGTGGAAGCAACCCTGCACACTCTTGATTGCAAGCGTGCATTAGTTTTCTATCTCCACAGGCTTGAGATCACCGCAAAGCCTCGCAGCTGTTCATCTCCTTAGACCCTAGTCACCTGAGTCTCCCTGTATCTAAACTCTCCAGATGGATAGCGGACTGCATTTCATTTTCCTATGTCAAAGCAGGACTCTCCCTGGAAGGGCATGTCACTACTCACAAAGTTTGTGCCATAGCAACCTCAATGGCAAACCTACGCTCAGCGGCCATTGACAAGATATGCAAAACAACAACTTGGTCTTCTGTCCATACTTTTATTGCACATTATTGTTTGGACAAGGACTCCCATCAGGAAGCCATGTTTGGGCAGGCTGTACTCCAGCACCTCCAGCACTTAAAGGCAACTCCTACCCTCCGTCCCGGACTTTCATGATACCAGAAATCCATGAGGGATCTATAACCTCTTCAAGCCTACTCCGAGGCGAACCTTCACCAGTTCTGAGGTCTCTTTATCTGGCATCTGGGAGCTAGGGAGTCCCATATGTGAAAACCACATTCCTTCTTTTCCCTGGAGATAGTGTAGTTACTCACCTGTAACAGGTGATCTCTGGGAACAGCAGGAATTTAATCTTCACAACTTGCCCTCCTCCCCTAGGAGTTGTAGAGTTTCTTTTTCTCTCCTTTCTCAGCTACAAACTCAGCTGAGGAGAGGGAGTTGGGAAGGTGGGAAGGAATTTGCGCAGGTGCAGTGGAGTGCTCCCAAAAGTTTTCCAATTGGATGCTGGGGAGTGTTCCCGCGCAATCTCTGTCGGTACCGACGTCACCCATAAGTGAAGACTAAATTCCTGCTGTTCCCGGAGATCACCTGTTACAGGTGAGCAGCTACGCTTTCTGGATAACATGTCCCAGAAACTGGCCAGCAGGTTCAAAAAGTGTTCCCAGTGCACTAGGACCATATCCGCCATGGATAGCTATAGTTGGTGCCTTCAGCGCCTGGGACCCGATCATCAGCCCTCTTCATGTAATTTGTGTTTGTAGATGACAAAAAGAACTCAAGGGTCAAGAGAAGCAGTGCAAATCACTTTTTGGCACTCACAAGTCCAATGCATTGGTATCGACATTGATGGCACCAGTCTCAATGGCTTCAAAGGCTACATCGGACGTTGGCATTGCATCGATATCGAGGAATTCTTGAGCCCACTTTGAGCCACTGATCTATCTCCACCCAAATATGAGGAAGGGTGAAGACTCTAGTGCATCAGCGTCAGAGCCCATTGAGGCATGGTGTTGAGAGCGATCAGGATCCACGTGAGCGCCCCTTGAAACTGCCAACAGGAGGAGAGCTCATCCTCCAGAATATCAGAGGGGCAACAACAGCCTATTGATTGCCGAAACCAAGTTGCCGATACCCTTGTACAGATACTGGGTACATCAGTCAAAGTTACTGAGGCCCTGCAACCTTTGGAATCAGCAGCTTCTGCAACCTCTCAAAGAATGCATTGCAGTTTTCTTAGCTGTGCAGCATGCCGGGGCCTCAACATCAGTTGCACTGACACTGCCGTGAAACCGATCCTTGAGATGCACACCTTGCCTGCAGGAGATTCATCAACATTGGGCATTGAAGGGCCCTGACATCAGTGCCTGCTCGGCTAATATCATTCTCTAGCATTTCAGGGTCTGATGCACCTTTGAAATCTAGAAGAGCATTGGTGCATCTTCACTCCCAAAGGAGCTCCTGATCCCCAAGGATCCAGGCAGAACTCAGAAATACTTCAACTTCCTCTGAGTTGTATTCAGAAGGCTGGGTAACCAACATGAAATCTGAAGACTTGTCGGAGCGAGGTCTCCCGAGCTTCAGTTTGACCCTTCTCCACCTCATGAGTGGTGAAAGTCCCCTCCTGGGGACATGACCTTGCAGAATTTTGTAAGGGACATGGCCAAGGCCATACCATTTTCTTTGGAGACTGAGGATGAACCCAGAGCAGAAGAGTTTGGAGATCCTTCAGCACTCCTCAGCCCCTAAGGAAGCAGTGACAGTGCCCATGCACCGCATCCTGCAGAGAGTAAAGAAGAGAATGAGGGTTTTATTCCAGGTATTTCCTGATCCCCAAGAAAACAGGGGGATACTGTCCCATCCTAGACCTAAGAGATCTGAACACATACTTGAGAAAAGTTCTGAATGATTTCCCTAGGCATCCTGCTTCCTTACCATCATAAAGGAGATTGGCTATGCTCCCTGGATCTGAAGGATGTGTACACCAAATACAGATACATCCCACTCACAGGAAGTATCTCAGGTTCGTCTTGAGTGGACAACATTTCCAGTAGCAAGTGTTGCCTTTTGGCCTAGCCTCAGCAACTTGCGTTTTCACAAAATGCCTCGTAGTAGTAGCTGCTTACCTCTGGACGTTGGAAGTGTTTGTCTTCCCTTATCTGGATGACTGGCTGATCAAGAATACCACTCCGGAAGGGGTTCAAGAATCAACACGATTGACCATTCGGATGTTGGAACTGTTAGGGCTCATTATAAATTACCCCAAGTCCAACCTTCAAGCCACCGAACAGTTGGAATTCATAGGAGCCTTGCTCGTCATGACTCAGGCGAAAGCCTTTCTTCTGCACAACCGACTGCACACACTGACAGCACTAGTGCAGGAGACTCAACTGAGCAGGTAACAGCTCACAAGATGTTGACTGTACTAGGCCATATGTCCTCTACAGTGCATGTCACATCCTTGATACACCTTCATATCAGGCAAGCTCAATGAACTCTGAGGACACAGTAGACCCAGGCCACAGGTCGACTCAGGGATCGTCTGTATGCCACTAATCCTCTCATCCAGCAATGCACTGTTGAACAATCCAACAGAATTTGCTCAGAGATCTTACCTTCCAAATTACTGCACCACAAAACATTTTGACGACAGACATCTCCAAGCTCGTTTGGGAAGCTCACCTCGATGAGTTTCATACTCAGGGCAATTGGTCATGCAAGAAAGTCTCCATCAGATCAACTTCTTGGAATTAAGAGCTGTAGCAAACACTCTAAGGGCTTTCCGAGATCGGCTGGCCAACCAAATTGTCCTGATTCAGACCGACAATCAAGTTGCAATGTTTTACATCAACAAGCAGGGAGGAACCAGCTTATACCTTCTATGTTGGGAAGCAGTCATGTTGTGGAAGTTTGCCATCACACATGGGATGGATTTGAGAGCCACATACCTGCCAGGCGATCAAACATTGGCAGACAGGATGAGTCGAGTCCTCCAACCACATGAATGGACTTTGGACAGGGAAGTGGCAGCCCATATCTTTTGGGAGTGGGGCACCCCCTCAATAGACTTTTTTGTCACTCTGCAGAATGCCCAGGTGGATCAGTTCTGCTCCAGAGTAAGATCACAAAGCAGACTAGCTTCAGATGCTTTCCTCCTGCATTGGGAGGGGGTCTTCTGTATGCATATCCTCCAATCCCTCTCATCGCAGAGACCCTTCTGAAGCAAGTCAGACAGAGGCTCGATGATTCTCATCATTCCTTACTGGCCCAGAAAGCCATAATTTCCTCTCTTGCTACAGCTTTCAAGTCAGGAGCCACTCCGACTAGGCCATATGTCAGGTCTGATTTTGCAAGAAGATGGGATGATGCTGCACCCCAAAATCCAGTGGATGTTGAGTGGCTAGCATTGTCTGAACTCAACTTGCCTGACAGTATAACCAATGTATAACCAATGTCCTTTTGTCCACCAGGAGGGCCTCCACAAGAAAGTCTTATCCCTGTAAATTGAGGAGGTTTGCAGTCTGGTGTGAGGACCAGGCCTTAGATCCTTTCATCTGTCCCACACAAAAACTGCTTCGATATCTTCTACACCTCTCCGAATCTGGACTTAAGTCCAACTCTGTGAGGGTCCATCTCAGTGCAATTGGAGCTTATCATAGAGGTGTTCAAAGAAAGACCATCTCAGTACAGCCTTTAGCTTTTTGCTTTATGTGGAGGTTGCTTCTCTTGAAACCTCCCTACAAGCCACCCGCAGTGTCTTGGGACTTCAATGTGGTTCTTGCACAGCTCATGAAACTTCCTTTGAATTGCTCAATTCCTGCCCTCTGAAGTTCTTTACATGGAAAGTCTTGTTTCTGGTGGTAGTCACTTCAGCATACAGAGTGAGTGAACTTCAGGCTCTAGTGGTTCATCCACCTTATACCAAATTCCATCATAATAGAGTGGTCCTTTATGCTCATCCTAAATTCCTTCCAAAAGTGGTATTGGATTTCCATCTTAATCAGTCCATTGTTCTGCCAACATTTTTCCTGAGACCTCATGCCCACAAAGGGGAAGTTGTGTTGCATGTTTTGGTCTGCAAATGAGCTTTAGCCTTCAATTTTGGAGCAGACAAAAGCCCATAGAAAATCCATCCAGCTTTTTGTTTCTTTTGACCCCAGTAATTTAGGGGCTGCCGTTTCCAAACACTCTCTTTCAATTTGGCTAGTAGACTGCATCTCTTTGGCTTATGCCCAGGCAGGTCTGAGCGTTGATGGTCATGTCATGGCTCCCAGTGTCAGAGCCATGGCTGCATCAGTGGACAACTTGCACTCCATCTCCATGGAAGAGATCTGCAGGGCTGCGTGGTCTTCTGTTCACAAATTCATGTCTCACTACTGTCTGGACAGGGATTCTCAATGCGACAGCAACTTCGGCCAATCTGTACTCTGGAATCTTTTTGGAGATTAGAATCAAACTCCATTCCCACTAGGCCTTTCTACTCTGTCCAGCTACCAAAAAAAAGGGAAGAGAGAATCACCACTATTGTACATAGTTTTGTATCTTGAGTTTCTATGGTCTATTACCATTAAGCAGACAAACTGCTGCCCCTGTTGGGTTTATCTGCATTCTCTTCAGTTTTCGGTAGCCTGATAAGGAGTTTTGCTCTGCACAATCCACTTGCATATCCCCCTGATGTTTCCTCCTCTGAGTTCCTCTCTCTGAACTCCTGGAATAGCTGAAACACACTGAACTCTCTGAACTTGCCCACGATTCTGGACTGGAACTGGAACACAAACAGTTTGAACCGCAACCTGATCCTGAACCCCCTTCTCCCTTTCTGAGCAGGGTTTATAAGGCTGCTTCTTAGCTAGCCTTTCTCTGTCTCTGCACAGGTGTTTGTCATTACCCCCTAAGCTTGCACTTACGTCAGCAGAGCTTGGGTGTGGCAAACTGGCTCTATCAACTCCGTGCTTTCTTTCTTTGACTGCAGTGTGGAACCTGTGAATTTCAGGAATGTCTCTTTCCTTAAAGGTATATTCACTATCTTTTCCTATTTCCATCGGTTCAGCAGGGCTCTCCTCATCACATATCCCCCCCTTAAGATATTACGGGCTGGCGAGATTTCACCCACACAGCTCGTAATTCTTGATAGGGCGTCCGCATTTTGATGCATCTTCCCCGCTCTGTGTTCATCCCGAAAGTCGAAGGCCTGCAGAGCCATGTACCATCGTGTCAGCCGGGCGTTATGATTTTTCATCTGATTTAGCCATTTCAGGGGCGTGTGGTCTGTAACCAACAAGAATCTTCGTCCTGTGAGATAGAATTTTAGAGCATCCACTGCCCATTTGACAGCTAAACACTCTCTATCGTTGAGTAATTCTTTTCTGCTGGGGAACGTTTCCTGCTGAGAAACATTATTGGATGCTCCGCGCCCTCATGTTTCTGTGATAACACTGCCCCCAAACCAGTCTCCGAGGCATCCGTTTGGACAGTAGCAAATCACCTGGGCTGGATGGTATACATCCAAGGGTGTTGAAAGAATTGAAATATGAGATTGCAGACCTGCTATCAGTAATCTGTGAACTATCATTAAAATCATCTCTAATACCTGAAGATTGGAGGATCGCCAAAGTAACACCAATTTTTAAAAAGGGTTCCAGGGGTGATCCGGGAAACTACAGACCGGTGAGCTTGACGTCAGTACCAGGAAAAATGGTAGAAACCATCGTAAAGAATAAAATTACTCAGCATGTAGATAGTCACAACCTAATGGGAGACAGCCAACATGGCTTTAGACAAGGAAGATCTTGTCTTACTAATCTGTTATGTTTTTTTGAAGGAGTGAATAAACAGGTGGACAAAGATGAGTCGGTTGATATTGTGTATCTGGACTTTCAGAAAGCCTTTGACAAGGTCCCTCATCAGAGACTTTTGGCAAAACTAAAGAGTCATGGGATAGGAGGCAGTGTACTATTGTGGATCAGGAACTGGTTAAAAGATAGAAAGCAGAGGGTAGGGCTAAATGGCCAATTTTCCCAATGGAGAAAGGTGAATAGTGGTGTACCCCAGGGATCTGTGCTGGGTCCGCTGCTTTTTGACATATTCATAAATGACCTGGAAAGTGGGATAACGAGTGAGGTTATCAAATTTGCAGATGACACAAAACTATTTAAAGTTGTTAAAACCCAAGAGGATTGTGAAAAATTGCAAGAGGATCTTGATAAATTGGAAGACTGGGCATCAAAATGGCAGATGAAATTTAATGTGGACAAGTGCAAGGTTATGCACCTAGGGAAGAACAACCCAAACTATGGTTACACGATGCAAGGTTCCACATTAGGAACCACCACCCAGGAAAAAGATTTAGGCGTCATTGTGGATACCATGTTAAAACCCTCGGCCCAGTGTGCAGCGGCGGCCAAGAGAGCAAATAGAATGCTAGGTATGATAAGGAAAGGAATGGAAAATAAAACAAAAGATATTATAATGCCTCTATATCGTTCCATGGTGAGACCGCACCTTGAATATTGTGTGCAATTCTGGTCGCCGTATCTTAAAAAGGATATAGCGATTTTAGAAAAGGTTCAGAGAAGAGCCACCAAAATGGTAAAGGAGATGGAAGGATACTACTATGAAGAAAGGCTAAAAAGGTTAGGGCTCTTTAACCTGGAAAAGAGACAGCTGAGGGGAGATATGATAGAAGTCTATAAATTAATGAACGGAGTGGAACGGGTAAACGTAGATCGATTGTTTACCTTATCAGAATATAGAAAGACTAGGGGACATGCAATGAAGCTACAGGGTAAACTATTTAAGACTAATAAAAGAAAATATTTTTTCACTCAACGTGTAATCAAACTCTGGAATTTGTTACCGGAGGATGTAGTAAAGGCTGTTAGTGTAGCTGGGTTTAAAAAAGGTTTGGACAAGTTCCTGGAGGAACGGTCCATAAACCATTATTAAGAAGTGACCGAAGATATCAATGCTTGACCCAGTACAAGCACTGTGGAACTTGTGTCTCTTGGGGATACTGCTAGGTACATATGACCTAGATTGGCCACTGTTGGAAACAGAATACTGGGCTTGATGGACCCTGGTCTGACCCAGTATGGCATATCTTATGTTCTTATGTTCTTAAACGGTTGCCCGAAGTCTACGCCTCATAACAAAGGTGCTCTACAGAGCCTCTCCTTCAATAAAGTGATATGACCAAGATATTTCACCTCTTGTCTGGCAAACATGCACTTTCCCGGGTTCAAGGTCAGGCCTGCTCGTCTCATCGCCTGTAGCACCGCTTCCACCCTAGGCAAATGCTGATCCCAACTGGAACTGTGTATGATAATATCGTCCATGTAGGCGACGGCATATTCCTGGTGTGGCCATAGGACAAGGTCCACCAACCTCTGACAGGTTGCTGCGGCACCGTGCAGGCCGAAGGGCATCCTTCTAAACTGGAAGAGTCCAATTGGCGTGCTAAACGCAGTCTTCGGACGGGACTCCCATGTTAAGGGAATCTGCCAATAACCCTTAGTCATATCTAAGGTAGTAAGGAACTTGGCTTGCCCCAATCGATCCAATAATTCTTCTATACGCGGCATTGGGTATGCATCAAAGGTAGAGATGGCGTTCACTTGCCTAAAGTCTATGCAGAACCTTTGCGTGCCGTCAGCTTTTGGTACTAGCACAATGGGGCTACTCCAAGGACTTTTGGACTCTTCAATAACTCCCATGTCTAGCATCTCTTGTACCTGAGCCACTACCTCTTGCTTTTTGGCCTCCGGGAGCCTATAGGGCCTTTGCCTAATGACCTCACCAGGTGGGGTGACAATTTCATGGGCTACTAGCTTTGTCTCCCCGGGAATCGGTGTCAAAACATCCGTAAACCTTCCCAGTACTCTGGCTAATTCTTGTTTTTGCGACAGGGAAAGTTCTTCTCTGACCCTAGACTCTGGGTTTGTTTTACAGTCTGCCAATTGCGGACCTAAGTCTTCTTCTATTCTTTCTTCCAAGATAGTCGACAGTCCTTTCACAGCTGTCCTCCCGGTAGATCCGAATCCTCCGGTTCCTCGGGTTGTAGAGGTCATCATGGGCACTTCTTCTAGGGGAGGAAAACCTACTCTCTCACAAATGAGTTGGGCTATGCGATCTCCCACCTTTACCCCGAAATCTTCCTCCCCGAAATTGAAGAGTAGTACTTTTATTGCTCCCCTATAGTCGGGGTCTATGACACCTGCCCCCACATCTAAAAAATGTTTTAAAGCCAGACCAGAGCGTGGGGCGATACGCCCATAACACCCCAACGGCATTTCCATTTGGAGGCCCGTGTCCACCAAGGCCTTTCCATGTCTTGGAATTACTTACTCAACTGCGCTAAACAAGTCATAGCCTGCTGCTTGGGACAAAGCTCTCCTCGGACTCTGCGCTTTTGGGGACATTCTGCAATACTTTAACACGAATTTTGGCTTACTTGCAGAATCCTCCTTCGGAAGCTGTTTCCCTGGGTTCGGCTCATGCTTCTGGTGTTTCTCGAACAGCGGTCTGGGGACCGCAATTACCTTGGCCTCGGCCTTTAGTTGCGCCTTCTTCTGTCCCTCAGAGGGTTTTCCCGTTCTTCCTTTCTGATTCTTATCCGACGGGGGAGTTACTAGGTCCTCATGAGAGGGAAGATCACATACTGACTCATCGGGCGGTTCTTCCTCTCTATCTAAAGCTTCTGACTGGGCACGTGTAGATACCAAACCTGCCCGTGGATGCAGACCCTTCTCTAATCCCCTCTTAAATTGGGGCCAATCTCTACCCAGCACCAGGTCATATGGTAACCTCGGGACTACTGCTATCAGGATTTCCTTTCTCACCCCTAAGCCTTTTACTATCACTTTATGTACGGGATAAAAGGATGATGCTCCATGAATGCACCTTATCTTTATCTTTATTCATATTTGATAAACCGCTATTGTAGGAACATTAAGCGGTGTACAATAAAAAGGATGGATTTAGCACTGCAAACCAAGAAAAGGAACACCAATAATAAATAGGAAAGAAGGAGGCAGGACAGAGCAGTAACATCACACTATTACCAAATCATAAGACAGACATAGCCCAGCCGGGCAACATAGACAAACGGACAAGGGGCAGGCAAGTGACGACTTAGAAAAGGACAAAGACAAAAACAGGGCAGTCAGGGAGGGGCCTCAGGGGAAAGGTCGTATGCTTTCTGAAATAGATGGGTCTTAAGTAATGACTTAAACTGAGGATAGGATGATTCTAACCGAAGGGGAGCTGGTAGCATGTTCCATAGGAGAGGTCCAAAGAAGAAAAAAGCAGAATGGCGAGTCTGTTCTAAATGGGCCTGAGATGGTGAGGGAAGAGATAGGCGGTTGGCATGGATTGAGCGAAGTTGACGGTGAGGAGAATGCAAAGAAATGCAGTCTGCTAAGTAGAGAGGATTGCCAGTATGAATGGCTCGATGAATCAGAATCAGAAATTTGTAGCGAAAGCGAAGAGGCAACCAATGTAACCGGGTGAGGATGAGAGTAATATGGTCAAACCGACTGGAAAATGTGACTAGGCGTGCTGCCGTATTTTGAATCCGTTGCACTCTTTGGAGCTGATAATTGGGGAGGTTAGCCAGGAAAACGTTACAGTAGTCCAGCCTACTGATAACCAGTGCAAGTACGAGGGTAATTAGTGAACTAGGAGGTAACACAGAACGAACGGCCCAAATTTGTCGTAGGGCGGCAAAGGAGCGACGTGAGAGTGACGTGATATGCTCTTAGCCTTTCCTTCAGGTTGGCTCGGGACTGCCTCACCCTGGGTTTCTATCACTTGCCAGAGTTTTCTAGAAATCATACTCTGGTCTGCTCCGGAGTCTAGTAAAGCATCAGTAGCAATGCCCTGCACTTCTACAGACAGAAGAAAACCTTCCCTGATTCCTTTTCCATTGGCATTTATCAGTGCTGTTCGTGCTCTGCAATCCTTTTGCAAATGCCCCTCAACACCACACTGAAAACATTTTCTCTTTATACAGTGGCTTCTTTGCATTGGCATACACACTTTCATACCATCCTCTTTTGGCCCTACCTTCCTTTCTGATAATTCAGAACCTGCCGCTTTTGAAGTGTCCCTTTTCCCCTGACCCGCCAATTCTGCTTCTATATAGCGTTCTGTCAGCAAGGTTACTTCACTTGCAGTCCGGCAGTTTTGCAATATCAGGAAGGCTTGTATGTCCTTCGGGACGGTGGCCATGAATTGTTCTAACATAATATTCCTGATCTAGTCCCTCCAGTCTAGTCCCGGAATCTCTGGGGTTGTCAACCTCATCTAGCAGCTTTGGAGACTGAGAAACTTCAGTGCTGTGATGTCACCAGTATATAAGGGCTGGCACCGCCTTCTCACCTCAGTTTTATCAGTCTCCAAAGCAGCTAGAGGAGTAGTGAGCCCGGGGATCTAGGGGCTCACTTGAGGAACAATTAAGTAAAGGTAGAAGAGGTGGTAGATAGGGTGCTAAATCTAAGGGTTTGTTAATTTCTCTACCGGCAGTGGTTGGGTGAGCGTTGGTCTGGTGTTGCCCTGAGATCCCCTGCTCCCCCCCCCCCTCCCTTTCATTGTTCAGAGGGGCGGTCAGGAGTTGGGACAGGGGTCTCGACTCCGGGGGGAGGGGATCTGCAACCGGTTACCTGTCCGGGTTGAAAGGATAGGATCCGGCTTGTTTCAGAGCGCAGCGAGTGCAGAAGACTTTGCCTGCCATAGCTGTCTGCTCAGTGAGTCACTCGCAGCTGTTTGTTGTTTGTCGGGGTGAGGAGCACCGGCAGGAATAGAGAGTCCGGTTCAGCCGGACAGAGGTAAGAGAAGGGGAGATTCCTCAGGACAGTTGCAGGTGTTAGCGCACCGAGTCGGCCCTTGCGGCAGCATTTTCGGCAGAAGGTGGCATTTGCCGGAACAGGCCTGCCCGCGTGTGTGGAAGGTGGGAAAATCGCGGTTTCCAGCGTTGGGGCTTTGGCGCTGCCTTTCTCAGCCCAGGGGCTTTGTTTTTAGTTCCTTTCTTCAGGGTTTGACAGGGGGACTAATTCTGGGGCTACTGGTGTAAAAAAAAAAAAAAGATTTTTCTGGTGCGGGGGGGCTTGGCTGCCTGTGAGTATAGAGGCAGCATGCCTTCAAAACAGCTTTGTTTATTATGTGGAGCAAAGAGGAGCTCAGTGTTGCAAGAAGGGGTTTGTAGGGGCTGCGCTCCAGAGTTGGAAGCCAGAGACGCAGGGGCTGATGCAGAAGTGAGAGGACAGGAGGTTTTGGAGGGCCTTATGGATCCGGGTCTCTTCCCTGCCAGCTCCGGAGCCTGGGCTCAGTACTCCGTTGGCTCCGGCGCCTCAGCTCTCGCAGCAGCCTATAGCAGGCAGTTTAGCTGCAATTTTTTCGCCAGACTTTATGGCTCTGCTCCAAAGGACTTTGACGGTTTCTCAGGGGGGGCCCATTCCAAGTACTTCGGGAATAGAGCTTGGGCAGAAGAGACCAAGTTCGCCCTTGTCGGCGGTAGCATCGGGCATCAGTGCCAAGAGAGCCAGGTCAGTTAAAGAGCAGTTAGCTCCCTCCGTGGGGTCAGAGGACTTGTGGTCAGAGGAGGTGGATATGGACAGGGGATTGGACGATTTCGAGGAAGGTGAGATCCGCGAACAGGAAGATCAAGCTCGAGTAGTGCGGGTGTTTCATAGGGAGGAGCTACCGGCACTCATTGCAGAGGCCCTTAAGGCCCTGAATATGCCCGACGCAGGGCCGTCAGAAGACTCTACCGTGGAGGATCCCTTGCTGCAGGCCTTTCGAAAGAATCAGAGGGCTTTTCCTGTGCATAGGGTATTTAGGGAGATGATTCAGGAGGAGTGGGATATGCCAGAAGCCGCGCTTAAGGGAGCGAGAGTCATGGCAAGGCTATATCCCCTGTTGGATCAGGATCGTGAGTTGTTTAAGGCACCAAGGGTGGATGCGGCAGTTTCAGCAGTAACAAAGAAAACTACCATCCTGGTGGAAGGTGCGGCAGCGCTTAAGGATGCGCAGGACCGCAAGTTGGAAATGTTATTAAAACAGATGTTTGAGGCTAATGCATTGTCCTTACAGGCGTCTATTTGCAGGGCCTGGGTAGCAAGGGCCTGTTTGTGGTGGGCGCAGAGGGTCCAGGGCGACCACTTGGGGGAGGTCTCCAAGGAGGCGGCCCGGTTAGAGTCCGGTGCGGCGTATCTTGCCGATCTTCAGTATGACTTGATCCGAGGTTTGGCCAAAAGTATGGCTGCGGGGATCGCAGGACAGAGATGTCTGTGGCTACGAAATTGGCAGCTGATGGTTCTTCCAAGGCGAGGTTGAGTAAGCTTCCATTCCGGGGGAAGCTGCTTTTTGGAGAGGATTTGGAGAAGTTGGTGAAGGATTTAGGAGAATCAAAAGGAGGGTGGTTGCCGGAGGACAAACAGAAGCAGAGTCGCTCGGTTCCCGGGCCTTGAGGTCAGCAGCGTGACTTTCGCCACTTCACTTCCCCGAGGGGAGGCCAGTCCCAGCGAGGGCGTTTCCCTAATAGATCCCAGGGATTTCGGGGGTTTTGAGGAGCAAACAAGGGGTTCGCAACTGCGTCCTCGTCCTCCTCCTTCAAGAAAACACAATGAAGTCAGGGGGGTCCAGGGGGAGTTAATTCCCGTAGGGGGTCGGCTGCGGGATTTTTACCCTGCCTGGGCCCAACTCACGTCCGATCAGTGGGTGCTTGAGGTGGTTCGAGAAGGTTATGCTCTAGAGCTGCTATGGCCGGTCTCCGAGTCTTTCGTTCGGTCCCCATGCAGCTCTCGAGCAAAACAAAAGGCAGTACAGGATACGGTGCAAAGACTTCTCTGGCTCAAAGCGATTGTCCCGGTTCCGGCCGACCAGTTAGGTTGCGGTCGATACTCGATTTACTTCGTAGTGCCAAAGAAAGAGGGCGCCTGGCATCCCATTTTAGATCTAAAACGAGTGAATCATTGTCTGCGCGTATCTCATTTTCGGATGGAAACTCTATGATCCGTTATTGTAGTGGTGAGAAGGGAGCTTCTGATGTCCCTGGATCTATCGGAGGCGTATTTGCACATCCCGATATGCCAGGAGCATCAGAAATTCCTCAGATTCACGGTGCCCACGGGACATTTTCAGTTTCAGGCGCTCCCGTTTGGCCTGGCAACGGCTCCGCGAACTTTCACCAAGGTCATGGTGGTGGTGGCGGCGGCGGCCTTGCGGAAGGAGGGAGTCTTGGTACACCCGTATCTGGACGATTGGTTGATCAAAGCAAAGTCCAGAGAAGAGAGTGTTTCCGCCACAGCACGAGTGATAGCGTTGTTACACAGTCTCGGTTGGGTGGTCAACATGACAAAAAGCAAGTTGGAACCGTCCCAAAACCTGGAGTATCTCGGAGCACGTTTCGATACGAGAGTGGGGCGAGTGTTTCTGCCTCAGCAGCGAGTATTGGGGCTAAGGCTTTTGATACGTCATTTTCTAGGCCAGAGCTGTCCCACAGCCTGGGAATATCTGCAGGTGCTAGGGACTATGGCTGCAACTCTGGAATTGGTTCCGTGGGCTCGGGCCCACATGAGACCCCTGCAACGGGCCCTGTTGAGAAGGTGGTCGTATCAAAACGATTCACTCTACCACAGATTGACCTGTCCTCCACAAACCGGATTGGTGCTACGGTGGTGGTTGAGGCCGGAGGGGTCTAGAGTCAGGAATGTCGTTGGAAGCTCCGGATTGGATTTCTCTGACGACGGAGGCCAGCCTGTACAGCTGGGAGAGCCCATTGTCAAGGTCGCTGGGTACAAGGCCAGTGATCCGACCTGGAAATGTCGTGGACGATCAACAGACTGGAGTTGAGAGCGGTGGTGTTGGCACTTCAGGAGTTGGGCCCCGGGCTTCAGAACAAGGCCGTTCGGGTGTTCTCGGACAACGTGACGGCGGTGGCGTACATAAATCGCCAAGGGGGCACCAGCAACTTAGCGCTGGAGGCCGAAGCGGACAGTTTGTTCGAGTGGGCTGAGAGGAACCTGGAGGCTTTGTCGGCTGCACATGTCGCTGGAGTGGACAATGTGGAGGCCGATTTTCTGAGTCGAGTAAAAGTGGACCCAGGGGAGTGGGTTCTACATCCGGAAGTGTTTGCGATGATAGTGCAGCGCTGGGGAACGCCGGTGATGGATCTCATGGTGACGTTTCAGTCTGCAAAGGTCGTCGCTTCTTCAGCAGAAGAAGAGAGCGGATGTCGGAAGGCCTAGATGCTCTCATCCAAAGGTGGCCAGAGGGGCAGCTGCTGTATGTGTTTCCGCCGTGGGTGTTAATCAGGCAGGTGATACAGCATATAGAGAGACACCGGGAGCGAGTGGTTCTCATTGCCCCAGATTGGCCACGCAGGCCCTGGTACGCGGACTTAGTCAGACTGTTGGGGGAAAGGCCATGGAAGCTTCCCATTCACAAGGATCTCCTCTGCCAGGGACCTCTCTGCATGCCGCAGGTGGATCGATTCTCGCTTACGGCCTGGCTATTGAACGGGCGAGGTTGAAAGCGAGAGGGTATTCGGCGGCAGTGATAACTACCTTATTGAAGGTGAGACGGAAGTCGACTTCCTTAGCTTACGTCAGGGTGTGGCATATCTTTGAGGCTTGGTGTGTGGAAAGGGACTATGTTCCTTTAAGAGCGTCGATTCCGCAGGTTCTATCCTTTTTGCAGGATGGGTTTCAGAAGGGCTTAGCGGCAGCTTCTCTGAAAGTGCAGCTGGCAGCCTTGTCCTGTTATAGGGGAAAGGTGCAGGGGGGCACGCTGGGAAGTCATGCTGATGTTAAGCGTTTTTTGAAGGCGGTAACCCTTCTTCGACCACCCCATAAGCGTACAGTTCCAGCTTGGGATCTGCCGTTAGTTTTGGAGGCCTTAGGGAAGGCGCCTTTTGAGCCTTTAGCGGAGGCTTCTTTAAAGGATCTTACTCTGAAGGTGGTGTTTTTAGTGGCCATTGCCTCGGCTAGGCGAGTTTCGGAATTGCAAGCGCTGTCATGTAGGGAACCATTTTTAGCATTCTTCGATTCTAAGGTAGTGTTGAGACCAGTCCCGTCGTTCTTGCCTAAGGTGGTCTCGGCCTTTCATTTGAACCAAGTGGTGTCGTTGCCTGTGTTTCGTGAAAGAGGAAAAGGGCGCTCGGCGGAGCAGCTTCATAGTTTAGATATTCGGCGGGCGTTAAAGAAGTATGTCCATAGAACTGCGCCTTTCAGGAAGTCAGACAGGCTGTTCGTGCTGTTTGCCAGACCCAGGAAAGGGGAGGCAGCGTCGAAGGCCTCAATTGCGCGTTGGGTGAAGGAAGCTATCGCTTCAGCGTATCTTCTGCGTGGTCGCGCGGTGACGGAGGGGCTGAAGGCTCATTCCACTAGAGCGCAAGCGGCGTCTTGGGGGAATGTAGTTTGGTGCCGGCAGTGGACATCTGTAGAGCGGTTACGTGGTCGTCGTTGAATACCTTTGTGAAGCATTATCGTCTGGATATACAGGCAGACAAGGACACCTGTTTCGGATCGGCGGTGCTTCAGGCTGGTCTAGCGGGTCCCTCCCGGTGATGATAATGTACTGCTCTGGTACATCCCCAGAGATTCCGGGACTAGACTGGAGGGACGATCAGGAAGGTTAAATTAGACTTACCTGCTAATTGTAGTTCCTGGAGTAACTCCAGTCTAGTTCCGTGTCCCACCCTGGATCATTGATGCTCGGGCCTGAAGTAGAAGCGGTATTACTGGTAAGCAATATTTTTTTTGAGTTTTCTTCGGGATAATCGTGACTTGGAGAAAAACCGGGGTGCCTGATTTCGGGGTGCTGGACGGGGGATCTTGCTGCACTCTAGCCGCGTAGTTCATATAGGCAGTGGGGGGCTGGCGGACCGTTGTAGATTAGTTAGGCAGTGATTTAGTTCTGCAGTGTATTGCTTACTTGTTGCTCTGGTGAGTCTGCTTTGTCAATAGGTAAACTGAGGTGAGAAGGCGGTGCCAGCCCTTATATACTGGTGACATCACAGCACTGAAGTTTCTCAGTCTCCAAAGCTGCTAGATGAGGTTGACAACCCCAGAGATTCCGGGACTAGACTGGAGTTACTCCAGGAACTACAATTAGCAGGTAAGTCTAATTTAACCTTATCTATAACAGATTCTATGGTTTTACCCTCTGGTGTCAACCACTTTTCTACTAAGCTTCTGATCCTCTGGCAAAGAGCTTTTGGCGTCTCACCAGGTTTTAATTTTGTACTTCTTAGCAAGCGATGATAAACCATCGGGGATAATCCTAGGCGATCCCTTATAAGAACATAAGAACATAAGATATGCCATACTGGGTCAGACCAAGGTCCATCAAGCCCAGTATTCTGTTTCCAACAGTGGCCAATCTAGGTCATATGTACCTAGCAGTTTCCCCAAGGGACACAGGTTCCACAATGCTTGTATTGGTTCAAGCATTGATATCCTGGGTCCCTTCTTAATAATGGCTTATGGATCTTTCCTCCAGGAACTTGTCCAAACCTTTTTTATGGCCTTTCTTAGCTCATCATAGTCGTTAGCAAGTGCTGCGGGCATGGCCCTATACGCCCCTAATGCCTCACCAGTGAGGGATGTGGCCAGGCGTACAGCCCATTGCTCCTTTGGCCAGCCTACTGTGTGTGCAACCCTATCAAACGATTCCAAGAAATCGTCTATGTTATCATTTGTAGACAACTGTCCAAAAGTAAATGTCCCACAAGACTGTGGTCCTACCCCACAGGTATGTACTGTCCCTGCAAAGCCTGGAGGGGTTTGTGCCGCTTCTGCCGCCTTCTTCTGGCTAGCCAGCCACGCCTCCATCATGTCCAATACAGGTTTTTGTTGTGCTTGCATCACCGCTGCGGCCTGCTCCTGGGCCTGGTATGACATCTCCCTCTGTTTCTCAGATTGAGCTGCCATCCATTGCAGTACATCCTTGCACTCCATAGCCATAGTTTTCTGTAAGGAAGAAAAGAAAGAAAAACACCACCAAGTGCAGTACGACAACAACACTTCAGCTAGTCTCTTGGGTTAAGCTGTTTGGGATTCCTGCACTTCTGCACTTGAATCCTTTACTAGCCCAATTATCTACAGGTTACCTGAGAACAGGCGTAGATTCAAGCCTCTCAAAAGTGAAGGTCTCAGCTGTCCTCTGTGACTCAGTTGACCTGGCTGCGTTTTCCCATTGTAATCCTAAGCGCAGTTCAGCCGTGCGTTTGTCTTCTATGCAAATCCTGAGGTGTTTGGAAAATCCTGGCGCATGCATGAAAAAATCCAAGAACTACGCCACTTGTCGTGACCCCAGCCCCGGCCGAGGGCCTAGAGCTGCCAATTTTAGTCCTCTAATAAAGGAATTAAACACTATTCTTGTCCACAGTGAGGCATTCTGGGACTTGTAGTTTTTCCTTGTTCAAGGATAGTCGTGTGAGCCAAGGGTTAAAGGCAAAGACAAAAGTTTATTTTTCACCAAAAAGCACTAAGGTTCAAACACACAACGTCAGGATATTCTTCTCCAATCAATACTTCAGAAATTATACATAAGCTGGAACTGAGGAAGCTTCATAAGCTTTTAAAACATGTGCAGTTGTTTTCATAAGGTAATCAGCAAAACAAAATACAGCTTCTCTGTTTAAACAAAGTTAAATGACCTAATTTACCTTCTGCTCCTTTAAACACAAAAATGTAGAAGCTGGCAACGTTCTCTTGAGTTAGTAGGTATTTCTTAGCAAAACAAAACTAGGTTCATTCACACTGCTTCTCAAGACCTTTCTTTATCAAGCATTTCTTATCAACAGACTTTCATAGCTTCTGTCTGGCATAATGTACAATCCATTGGCAATTCACCTGATATGGAGTTTTGCTCTGCACAGTCCACTTGCATATCCTCTTGTTCTAAAGCATATACGTCTGGCTCTGAACTCCCACAATCTGCTCCTCGGTGAATGCTCTGGGGAAATCCTTGGACCTCCCTCCAGCACTGGTTTCCCCGGTAAGGAATGTCTGTACCTCTAGTATGGGATATCTCTCCCTGGTTCAGTTGCCTTGGTTCCTCTCTGCTGTTCAGCCACGGTTCTTTGCTCCAGGCTGGGTTCTGGTTACTTCTAGCTATAGCCTTGTTCACCCACCTTTGAGCAGCTTTAAACCTTTGGTCCAAGACCCGAGGTAGAAGACTTCCCTGCTTTCTTTCTCTAAGCAAAGCACACGTGGTTTCTTGGCTCTCAGGCTCCTTCCACGTCCTTCTCCTTCCCCTGATGTTTCCTCCTCCGAGTTCCTCTCTCTGAACTCCTGGAATAGCTGAAACACGCTGAACTCTCTGAACTTGCCCACGATTCTGGACTGGAACTGGAACACAAACAGTTTGAACCGCAACCTGATCCTGAACCCCCTTCTCCCTTTCTGAGCAGGGTTTATAAGGCTGCTTCTTAGCTAGCCTTTCTCTGTCTCTGCACAGGTGTTTGTCATTACCCCCTAAGCTTGCACTTACGTCAGCAGAGCTTGGGTGTGGCAAACTGGCTCTGTCAACTCCGTGCTTTCTTTCTTTGACTGCAGTGTGGAACCTGTGAATTTCAGGAATGTCTCTTTCCTTAAAGGTATATTCACTATCTTTTCCTATTTCCATCGGTTCAGCAGGGCTCTCCTCATCACAATATACAGTATTCTTCGCCAGCACCATAATTCAAAGGCATTGATTTTTTCCCATCTTTCTTCTTCACTGTCCAAATTTCACATCCGTATGACATTACTGAAAATACCATATACATCTCTGCACTTGAAAATCTTGTCTATGTCCTTCATAGCCATTCTGCCAAGACCAATGTGTCGTTGGATTTCTTGATTGCTTGTCATTTCATTATTGATCCAAGCATGTTAAAGTTGTCTACTCTTTCTGTTTTCTTCATCAAGGATGAAATTATTGATTTTGACGTCAGGATTTCTGTCTTCTTCATGTTAAGGTGCAGGCCCATTTTAAAACTATGTTACTTGATCTTCATAAGCAGATGTTTCAGATCATCTTCACTTTTAATCATTAACTTGGTATCATCAGCATAATGATGTTTGTTGATGTGTCTTCCACCAATCTTCATACCTCGGTTGTCTTAATATAGTCCTGCTTCTCTGATGATTTGTTCTGCATATAAATTGAACGGGTATGAAGAAAAGTGCAGCCTGGTCGTACACTTTTGCCAATTTTAAACCATTCTATTTCTCCTTGTTCCATTCAAACTATTGCTTCTTTAGCTATGTAAAGGTTGTGCATGAGAACTATCAAGTGTTCTGGCATACCCATGCTTCTTAATATAGCCCAGAGTTTTTCATAATTTACACAATCAAAGGTCCTGTTGTAGTCAATGAAACACATTATATATCCTTTTGGTATTATTTTATCTTTTCAAGGATCTCTTTCATATCCATAATGATATCTCATGTTTCTCACCATTTCCTGAACCCTGTTTGCATTTCAGGTAGTTCTCATTCCCAATATGGTTGTATTCTCCATTGAATGATCTTGAGTAGACTCTTGCTGGATATGGGATCAGATTGATTATGCAATAATTTCCAGTCAGTTGGATCACCTGATCCAACATAGATCTTTTCCAGTCAGTCAGCCACGATTAGTCTTCCAAATTTCCTGGCAGAGCCTTATAAGTATTGGAACAGTTGCATCTGATTTCTGTAATACTTGAGTGAGAATGCCATCAATGTCCAGTGCTTTATTCTTTGATAATGTTTCCAATGCTGCTTCAACTTCTTCTTTCATTACCAACAGTTCCTGATCATAAGGTACAGGATGAAACAGCTATTGTTCCATTTGATCTTTGTCGTATAATGATTTGGTGTATTCTTTCCACCTTTTCTTGATCTTCTGAACATCATTCAACTTGGCTCCTTGGGCATCTTTTAGCATTCCAATTTGAGGCTGGAATTTTCTCTAACTCCTGTAGATTTAGGAAAGACAATCTTGTTCTTCCTCTAATTATTTCTGATTCTATTTGCTTGCATCCATCATTGTAGTACTTCTCTGTCTCATCTTTCTGCATGTGTTAAGTTCCATGATTACCTCTCTTTCTCCTCTGGACTTAGTTTCCCTGCTTTTCAGAGCAATTTCAGAGTGTCTTCGGTCACTCATTTAGGCTGTATTTATGTTTTCACATTTTCAGAGACTTCACTTTCTTCGAACCCAGCTTTCTTTATGTCATCCCATAGCTCTTCTGGTGCTCTGTCATTTATATCCAAAGAGGCAAATCCAGTGGTATATTTTCAAGAACATGCTCTGTTACATTCATGAGTGACCTGCTTTTTCAGCTTTAGCATGAGTGTGCATAGTGTCATACCCCGCCCTCTGCCTTAGGCTTGGAGGGCTGGGGTAGCCATTATTTGTCTCTATTGAAGGTTAAATCAACTAACTTTCCTCTCGTGATGCATGCTGGGAAAAGTAGTCTTCCTTCTGATAGAAAATAGTCATGAAGCCAGAGTTATAGGCAAAACTATAACAAAGTTTATTTCTCCCAAAAGCAAAGGTTCAAAGTAAGTTGCACCAGGATACTTCTCCAGTAGTTGTTCAGAAAGGTTATTTATACAAGTGTGCTGGCTGAGCTTTTACATTCATTCAATCCAAATGCAGCTGCTTCTCACGTATACAGAAAAAGAACAAAACATGGCAGCTTCCTTTTCCAAAGAAATATCTTCTTTTCTTTAAGTTACAATCAGTTTATACTATATAGTTTAGCAAAGGCTTTAATACTGTCTGCAAAGCACAAAGTACAATCCATAGGTTGTTCTGGCTGTAAGGAATCACTCTCCTTAGAGTCCACCTGCATTGCTTCGGGTTCTTGTGCTGCACTGCCTTGCCTTAAACTACTGGCGAATGCCTCAGGGTGTTTTCTCCCTAAAACTCCCTGTGGGTCTTTTAAACATAGCTCTAGTGAATAGGGATAAGCAGTACCCGAGCCTGAGGAAACTCCTCTCTGCAGTTGTGCGGCTTTCTCTTGCCAGCTCTGGGGAAACAGTCCCTTGTCCCTTATCTTAGGTTCCTCCCTGGAGCTCTGCCACGGTTCTCCATTCAAGGCTGGGCTCTGCAGACTTCTGCACTGAGTCTTAGGCACCCACCACTGAACTCTCTGAACCTTTTCCTTCAGTGCTGGGGTTTGAAGGTTTTCCTGCTCTTTCTCTCTGAGCACTCCAGACCACCTTCGTGTCCTCTCCCCTTCTGCTTTGCCTGCTTCAGTTTCTTTCCTCCACGTGGCTTCCTTCCTCCAGCTACTGTGTTTCCTCCAACTGTGCTCCCATCTGGGCTGCCTTCCGTGCTGCTCTCCCTCGTGCTGCTCTCCTTCGTGCTGCTCTCCTGACTCACTATCCAGCCCTGGTTTATATCCCTGTTTTCTGATAAACCTCCCTGACTCTCTAGACAGGTGTTTGTAATCAGTTTCCAAGCCTGTTGCTACGTCATCAGGGCTTGGGTGTGTCAGCTTAGCTTTTGAATCCCTGTGTTTGTTTTCTCCAGAGAACTGCTGGAACGTGTGCTTTGTAGGGCTGTGACCTTTCCTAAAGGTAGAATCATTCTTTTCTTCTACTTCCATTGGCTCACTAGAGTCTTCCTTATCACATATCCCCCCCTTAAGATATTACGGGCTGGCGACATTTCACCCGCACAGCTCGTAATCCGCGATAGGGCATCGGCATTCTGGTGCAACCTTCCCGCCTTGTGCTCTACCATAAAGTTGAAGGCTTGTAATGCCATATGCCAACGGGTCAGACGGGCATTATGGTTCTTCATTTGATTCAACCATTTTAAGGGCGCATGGTCCGTGATCAATAAGAACCTCCGTCCGGTGAGATAAAATCAAGGGCCTCCACCACCCATTTGATGGCCAAACATTCCCTTTCGATCGTCGAGTATTTCTGCTCCGCCTGGGACAGCTTTTTATTCAGGAACATCACCGGATGTTCCATTCCTCATACATCTGCAATAGAACCGCTCCCAGGCCTGTCTCTGATGCGTCTGTTTGGATAAATGGTTGCCCAAAATCCACGCCACGCAACACTGGTGCTTTACACAGCTTCCCTTTTAATACTGTGAAAACCTTCTCCACCTCTGGGGTCCACTTGAGGTTGTTCGGTGAATTTTTCTTAAGCATGCCCGTAAATAAGGAACTCTCCTCGGCGAAACGAGGGATGAACATAAGAACATAAGATATGCCATACTGGGTCAGACCAAGGTCCATCAAGCCCAGTATCCTGTTTCCAACAGTGGCCAATCTAGATCATATGTACCTAGCAGTTTCCCCAAAAGACACAGGTTCCGCAATGCTTGTACTGGGTCAAGCATTGATATCCTGGGTCCCTTCTTAATAATGGTTTATGGACCTTTCCTCCAGGAACTTGTCCAAACCTTTTTTAAACCCAGCTACACTAACAGCCTTTACTACATCCTCCGGTAACAAATTCCAGAGTTTGATTACACGTTGAGTGAAAAAATATTTTCTTTTATTAGTCTTAAATAGTTTACCCTGTAGCTTCATTGCATGTCCCCTAGTCTTTCTATATTCTGATAATGTAAACAATCGATCTACGTTTACCCGTTCCACTCCATTCATTAATTTATAGACTTCTATCATATCTCCCCTCAGCCGTCTCTTTTCCAGGTTAAAGAGCCCTAACCTTTTTAGCCTTTCTTCATAGGAGTATCCTTCCATCCCATTTACCATTTTGGTGGCTCTCCTCTGAACCTTTTCTAATAACTCTATATCCTTTTTAAGATACGGCAACCAGAATTGCACACAATATTCAAGGTGCGGTCTCACCATGGAACGAGATAGAGGCATTATAATATCTTTTGTTTTATTTTCCATTCCTTTCCTTATGATACCTAGCATTCTATTTGCTCTCTTGGCTGCCGCTGCACACTGGGCCAAGAGTAGTATCCGATTAGGCCTAAAAATCTCCTCAACTGTTTTTTATTCATGGGCCTAGGAAAGTTTTTAACACTATCTATTTTATTCATCAGAGGTCTGACCATACCTCGCCCGACCATGTGTCTGAGGTATTTCACCTCTTTTCCGGCGAACATACACTTCCCTGGGTTCAGGGTAAGACCGGCCCATCTCATAGCACGTAGCACCGCTTCTACCCTAGCTAAATGCTGAGCCCAACTGGAACTGTGTATGATGATATCGTCCATATAAGCCACGGCATACTCCTGGTGTGGACGTAAAACGTGGTCTACCAATCTCTGGCAGGTTGCCGCTGCACCATGTAGGCCGAAGGGCATCCTTCTAAACTGGAAGAGTCCGATGGGTGTGCTGAAAGCAGTCTTCGGTCTTGACTCTCGGGTCAGGGGAATTTGCCAATAACCCTTGGTCATAATGTAGTTAGAAAATGAGCTTGCCCCAAGCGATCTAATAATTCCTCAATGCGGGGCATATGGTATGCATCAAACATTGAAATGGCGTTCACCTGCCTAAGGTCTATGCAAAACCTCAAAGTGCCATCAGGTTTTGGCACTAGCACAATGGGGCTACACCAGGGACTTTTGGACACTTCTATAATCCCCATTTCCAGCATCTCCCGTACCTGGGCCACTACCTCTTGTTTTCTGGCCTCCGGCAGCCGATATGGTCTTTGCCTCACCACCCTCCCAGGTGGGGTTATAATTTCATGGGCCACTAACTTGGTCTCTCCGGGGATCGGTGTCAAGACATCCATAAATTTTGCCAGTAATCCAGCTAGTTCTTGCCTTTGCCGCAAGGAAAGTTCATCACCTACTCGAGGCTCTGGTTTCGACTTGCATTCCGCCAGTTGTGGACCTAAATCCTCTTCCACTTTCTCCTCAGTGGTGGCAGTTAGTCCTTTCATCTCAGCTTGTCCAGTGGATCCGAACCCTCCGGTTCCTCGACTCGTAGGAGTCACCATGGGTACTTCTTCTAACAAGGGAAACCCTACCCTCTCACAAATGAGCTGAGCCACTCGATCACCCACCTTTACTAGGAAATCCTGTTCACCAAAACTGAAGAGCAATACCTTAATTACGCCCCTGTAATCTGGGTCAATAACACCCGCACCCACGTCTAGAAAATGCTTTAAGGCCAAACCAGAGCGTGGTGCAATCCGGCCGTAACACCCAATGGGAATTTCCATTTGTAGGCCAGTGTCTACTAGGGCCTTTCCGTGTTTGGGGATAATTTCTTCTACAGCGCTGCACAAATCATAGCCCGCTGCATTGGGGGAGGCTCTCTGAGGACTCTGCGCTTTCGGAGATACTTTGCCAAACTTTAATACAAATTTTGGCTTGTCTGGTGAATCATTTTTCAGAGGCCACTCCTTCTGACCTGGCTTCCTGGGCTTCTCAAACTGTGGACTGGGCACCACTGTTACCATAGCCTCTGCCCTCTGATCAAAATCTTGTTCTAGCCTTTCTTCTGGATCAAACTCAGTTCTCCCTTGAGACCTAAACTATCTTTCCTGACGTATCTCTGTCTTTCCCTTTTTACCCCTATCTTCAGGGGAAGCTACTAGGTCGTCGTGTGCTGGTAGTTCACATAGTGACTCATCTGGGGGTTCCTCCTTTTCACCTGGGGTTGCTGACTGGGATCGAGTAGATACCAGACCCACTTTTGGATGTAGGCCCTTCTCCAATCCTCTTTTGAACTGGGGCCAATCCCTCCCTAGCACTAGGTCATAGGGTAATCTCTGGACTACAGCTACCAGGACTTCCCTTTGTGTTCCTAACCCCTTTATTAGCAGCTTGTACATGGGATAGAAGGATGATGATCCGTGGATACACCTGATCCTGACCTTTCCCTCTGGTCTGCTAGGTACGGATTCACTCTGTGCTTCTATTGTCTGCCAGAGTCTCTTAGAGATCATACTCTGGTCAGCACCTGAGTCTAGTAGAGCGTTAACAGAAATGCCCTGAACATCAACATTCAGCAGGAACCCTTCTCTTATGTGGTTCACATTTGCACTTATTAATGCATTGCGTGTACTGCATTCCTTTTTCAGGTGACCTAGCTTTCCACATTGAAAACATTTTCTCATTATCAAATTACTTTCTTGCTTAGGCAAATAAGCTTTCATACATTCCACCTTTTGCCTTGGTCCTCTTTCTGATCTTACAAAACCAGCCTCCGCTGCCTTTCTCAGAGCGCCCCCTTTTTCCTGACCAGCCAACTCTGCTTCTAGATATCTTTCGGTCAGCAGGGTTGCTTCTGTCGAGGACTGGCAGTTTTGTAATATCAAATAGGACTGAATTTCCTTAGGTATTGCATTCATGAACTGTTCTAATACAATTGCATCTATTACAGTTTCTATGGTTTTACCTTCCGGAGCTAACCATTTTTCAGTTAAAGCTTTGACCCTTTGGCACAGAGCCTTAGGTGTCTCAACAGCTCCTAACTTTGTAGCTCTCAACATGCGACGGTAGACCATCGGCGTTAAGCCTAAACGATCTCTTATGGCCTTTTTTAGCTCCCCATAATCCACAGCAAGTGCTGCCGACATGGCCCTGTAGGCTGCTAATGCCTCTCCTGTAAGGGATGCGGCTAGCCGTACAGCCCACTGTTCTATTGGCCACCCCACCATATGTGCAACTCGCTCAAAAGCTTCAATGAAATCATCCACATTATCTCCTACTGTAAGTTGTCCAAACGAGAAAGTCCCACAAGTTTGTGGTCCTACCACACAGGTATGTGTTGCTTCTTCCGGCGGCGATGTGCTTAATGTAGCTCCCACTGTCGCTTTCTGACTCGCAAGCAACGCCTCCATTAAGTCTAGCATAGGCTTCTGCTGGGCCTGCAGAGCGTCCACAGCCTGCTCCTGTGCATGATGAGCCATCTCCCTCTGCTTCTCAAACTGGGACGCCATCCACTGCAAAACATCTTTGGGATCCATCTTGGTAGTTTTTCTCTGCAGAAAGAAAAAGACAAACACAGCCCACCAAGTGCGATATCACCAGACTTTCAGCTAGTCTCCCTTAGGCTAAACGTTTGGAGTCTCTCTTCTTTTTCATTTGAATCCAACATTACCCGTGCCCAAATACTCGTTACCTGAGCATAGGCATTGATTCACGCCTTGGAAAGTAGATTCTCCAGGACCAAGCAGGAAGTCAGTCCTCACATATGGGTGACGTCGGCGCCGACGGAGCCCTCACGGAGCAATTTCCCCAGCTTTCAAAGAAAGCCTTTGGGAATTGCAGCGAGCATGCGCAGTCCCCTTCCAGCCCAAGGGTGCCATCTTGCTCAGTCTTCTTTTTTCCGCGGAGCCCTACAGACGCTGTTTGTGATCGCCGCTGAAAAAGTTGATTTTAATTGTTCTTATTTTCTCGGTTCGACGCCGGATCCTTTTCCCGCCCGGACTCGCTACACCGGTATTGAGTCCGTTTGTACTTTTTTCGGTTTTTGTCCTTCGTGACTAGCGTTCGCGCCATTTTTTCTTTTTTCACTGGCAGCCCTGTCTTTTGACCTCGCAGGGGCCCTTTTTCCCCCGATGGCTGCCAGCGGGTTTAAAAAGTGTGATCGGTGTAAGAAACTTATGTCTCTTACCGACACACACGACTGCTGCCTCCGCTTCCTCGGACCCACTCATGACCCGATGATCTGTGGTCCGTGTAGCAAGATGTCCTCTAAGGCGTTGAGGAGTCGGCAGCAACAAAGAGAAAGAATCTTCTCTGACTCCGGGTCCAGCCGGGCCCGGACCTCGTCAGAGGCTTCGACGTCCCGGGACTCCGGTCCTGAGCATTGTCGGAGTTCCTCTGAGCGGGGGTCTCCTGCCCGGGAACATCATCGGAAAAAGAAACCCGTGAGGGCGGCGTCGGTGGATACTCCTGGTTCCTCGAGGGCCAGGTCGCATAGCCCCGATAGCCGTCCCGGGTCCTCGGAGTCGGAGAGGCCTTCGAAACATCCTCGTCTCAAGTTGGAGTCTCCTGGACACGTGAGTACTGTAGTCCTCGTGGACTCACCTCCAAAGGAGCCGACGTCGAGTCGGGGGCTGCTGGGTCTCCTGAGCTCGGACTCAGGTTGACGGCCTTGGAGAGCAGTTTAGCTGCCTTCATGGACCAGCAGCGGGCATTGATCGCTGGCCTTGCCGGTGCTTCTTCCCCGACCACCGGGACGTTGACGTCCAAGTCGACCCCGGAGACCGAGCCGATCCTCGAGTCCATGCGAACTCGAGTCGATCCTCGGTCGCGGTCTCCCTCGGCCTCCTGTTCGGGACTGAGGTCGTCGACGCCGACTCCCTCGGCGTCGGGGCGGAAGGCATCGGTGCCTGCCCGACTGGAGATGCTCGATTCCTCCTCCGGGGAATCGGCCTGGGAGACGGAGGACGAAGAGTCCCCTGGTACTTTTCGGACTCGGTGCGTCCCATCGGACTCGCCCGAGTCCGAACGTCGGAGACGGTCCCCCCCGGAGGACACCCGGTTCTCGGACTTCGTGCAGGATATGGCCAAGGCCTTGGCATTCCCCGAGGATCCCGAGGAGGAGCCTCGAGCCGAAGAGCTCGATGCCCTCCAGTATGACTCTCCCCCGAAGGAGGCCTTTACTGTACCGGTTCCTCCGATGCTGGAGCGACTTCTCTTCTGCATGTGGGAGAGCCCGGCGTCGGCGCCGGTGTTGAGCAAGCGGGTCGATTCCATTTATCGAGTCCGCAAGAGCCCCGGGTTCCAAAAGGCACAACTACCGCACCATTCCATGGTGGTGGAATCAGCCATGCATCGACTCAAGAGTCAGAAGATGCACTCCTCGGTGCCTCCCGGCCGGGAGGCCCGGAACCTGGATGCCCTCGGTAGGAAGTGCTTCCAGGGCTCTATGCTTGCTTGTCGAGTCCAGACCTACCAGCTCTATATGGGCATGTATCTCCGGGACCTGGCAAAAGAAATTGCCGGGTTCTCTGCTGGTCTCTCCGAGGAACCTTTGCAGAGGTTCCAAGCCTTGTCCACTGGTATTCGATAGTGCTCGAAGTTTATCTCTCGAGCAGCCTATGATGGCTTCGAAGCATCGGCTCGAGTAGCCGGGGTCGGCATCGGTGCCCGCCGACAGGCTTGGCTTCAGTCATCCGACCTCGAGCCATGGGTACAGGACAAGTTGGTTGATGTCCCCTGCAGAGGTGAAAACCTCTTTGGCAAGGCCATGGCTGAAAAGGCTGCACAGATCGAGACAGAGACTCTGACCAGGACTCGGCTGTCCAGGAAAACCTCTGCCCCTTCTCATAAGAAGAAGGGCTCGGGGAAAAAGCCCTTTTACCCGAGGAAGGCAGCTGCCTATAAACAATACCCTCATTATCAGGCCCCAACAGCTCCCCAACAGGGTCAGCAGGCCAAGGGACGGGGTAATGGGTCCTGTAGGCAGCAAGCCCCCAAGCCCTCAACACCGGCCCCTGCTCAGCAGGGTGGGGTTTTTTGACTCCATCAGCATAGCCTCTTCCCCTCCGCTGGTTTCTCTCAGCACAGGAGGACGGCTGGTCCACTTTGCCCACAGGTGGTCAGCCATTCACATCCGATACCTGGGTGCTTCATATAGTTCAAAAAGGCTATCTTCTTCACTTTCACCAGGTACCTCCCTCCTACTTTCCAGGGGAGCCTCTACGACTCCCTCTGCACAGGGACTTACTCCTTCAGGAGTTGGCAAGTCTTCTTCAGGAACAGGCTGTGGAACCGGTGCCCCACCACCTGAGAGGTCAAGGCTTTTATTCCAGGTACTTTCTGATACCAAAAAGAACAGGAGGCCTCAGACCCATCCTGGACTTGCGAAACCTCAACAAGTTCCTCGTCAGGGAAAAGTTCAAGATGCTTACCCTTGGAATCCTGCTGCCCTACCTTCAGCAGGGAGACTGGCTATGCTCCTTAGATCTAAAGGATGTCTATACTCACATCCTTATTCATCCAGACCACAGACAATATCTCAGGTTTGTTGTGGGAGGAAATCATTACCAGTACAGAGTCCTGCCCTTTGGCCTATCCTCCGCCCCCAGGGTATTCACCAAATGCCTAGCAGTGGTGGCGGCCTATCTGAGACTTCAAGGCCTCTTTGTATTTCCATACCTGGATGACTGGCTAATCAGGGCCCAGTCTTCCCAGGAGGCCACTCAGGCCACTCATCGCACTGTAACTCTGCTCCAGCACTTGGGATTTGTTATAAACTTCGCAAAGTTCACTTTGCTCCCCTCTCAAAATCTCGATTTCATCGGCGCAAGGTTGGACACACTTCAGGCGCGAGCCTTCCTGCCTCTAGACAGGTCACACCGGCTCATGGATCTAGCCAGCCACTTTCGCAGCAATTCCCTGGTCTCCGCCAGGCAATTTCTGAGACTGCTCGGCCATATGGCTTCCACGGTCCATGTTACCCCCAATGCCCGCCTGAACATGCGGCCTGCTCAATGGTGCCTTCGTACTCAATGGCATCAGGCCACGGGGAGCCTGGCGGACTCCGTACAGGTATCCACCCTGTTGGTCTCTTCTCTGCGATGGTGGCTTCACCTACCAAACCTGGTGCTGGGAGTGGATTTTCAATCT
Source organism: Ichthyophis bannanicus (assembly GCA_033557465.1). Taxonomy (NCBI): domain Eukaryota; kingdom Metazoa; phylum Chordata; class Amphibia; order Gymnophiona; family Ichthyophiidae; genus Ichthyophis; species Ichthyophis bannanicus. Next base: position 207,085,940 of record CM066043.1, on the reverse strand, counting down.
CCCCCGCCTTCTCAGGTGCTGACAACCGATGCTTCTCTCCTAGGTTGGGGAGCACATTGCCAAGGGACATGTACTCAAGGCCTCTGGACTCCCTGGGAATCTGCTCAGCAGATAAACTTCCTAGAGCTCAGAGCCATCTGCCTAGCTCTGAAGGCCTTCTCCCACCTCACTTCTCACCAGTCTGTGCTGGTCCAGACGGACAATCAAGTTGCAATGTTCTACGTGAACAAACAAGGCGGCACAGGCTCCTTCCTTCTCTGTCAGGAGGCACGAAGACTGTGCTCTTGGGCCGTCCTTCACGGCATCCTTCTCAAAGCGGTCTATCTCCCAGGTCAAGAAAATTACCTGGCAGACAGGCTGAGCAGAATCCTCCAACCACACGAGTGGAGATTAGACCCGTTGGTGGTTCAACGGATCTTTCTCAGGTGGGGTCTCCCCACCATGGATCTATTTGCCAGTCCTCTGAACCGGCAACTTCCCAGATTCTGCTCTCGACAACCGCATCCTCTCAGGGTAGCAGCGGATGCTTTTCTGATTCCATGGTCCACAGGCCTCTTGTATGCCTTTCCTCCCATGCCACTGGTGTCTCGGACACTCTTCAAGGTTCTCAGAGACAAAGCCTCGATGATCCTGGTGGCTCCCCGGTGGCCGAGGCAACCCTGGTTCCCACTTCTGATGCAGCTGGCGGTGGACAGTCCTCTTCCTCTGGGGTTTCAACCCGATATCCTGTCACAGGATCAGGGGACTCTCCTACACCCCAACCTCCGGTCCCTTCATCTGATGGCCTGGCTGCTGAAAAGGTAGGCCTTGCACCCCTCCTGCTGCCTCGTGAGGTGGAAGAGGTCGTCTTGGTCTCCAGGCGGCCCTCCACTTGGAAGTCCTACGCTCTTAAGTGGCATAGGTTCTCCGTGTGGTGTGCTCAGCAGTCTGAAAATCCCTTCTCCTGCTTAGTGGCAGTGGTCTTGCAATATTTGCTTTACCTCTCCAATCTGGGCCTTAGGTCCAACTCTGTCAGAGTACACCTCAGTGCTCTCTCTGCGCATCACGCACCGGTGGATGGCAGGCCTCTTTCCAACCACCCTTTGGTGGCTCGTTTTTTTCCGAGGCCTCCTTCTCCTTAGGCCTCCTTTGCGCCCACCAGCCCCTGAATGGGATCTGAATGTGGTCTTGCAGCAGATTACCTGTCCGCCCTTTGAACCTATGGCTACCTGTCCTCTTCGTTTTCTTTCTTGGAAAACCTTGTTTTTGGTAGCCCTTACCTCTGCTAGGCGCGTTAGTGAACTGCAGGCCCTAGTGTCTGATCCTCCTTACACTAGGTTCTACAGGAATAGGGTAGTCTTACGGACACACCCTAAGTTTCTTCCTAAAGTGGATTCCCCTTTTCATCTCAACCAGGAGGTGGTTCTTCCGACCTTCTTTCCAAGGCCGCACGCCAGCCGGGCTGAGATGGTCCTGCATACCCTTGTCCTTCTACCTTGACCATATGCGAGAGCATAGGAGGGCTGTTCAGCTCTTCGTTTCCTTTGACCCCAATAAGTTGGGGCTACCTGTCTCCAAGCGTACTTTGTCCATATGGGTTGCTGACTGTATCGCTTGGGCTTATGGGGCAGCCGGCCTCTCGTTGGAGGGTCAAGTCACGGCTCATTGAGTTAGAGCGAAGGCTGCGTCAGTGGCTCATCTCCGCTCTGTTCCGTTGGCAGACATCTTGGTCTTCAAGCCAGACTTTTGCGGCCCATTACTGCCTGGAGAGGGAGTTCCGCAGGGACAGTGCTTTCGGTCAGGCAGTCCTCATAATCTATTTGAGGTTTAGGCAACTCCTACCCTCCGGCCCTGATGTTGGGCTACCGGTCGGGGGCGTTTTCAGAGAAGATTCCTTCCTTCTGTGCTGCTGAACTTGAGGGAGCTCATTTTTCCGCTTGAGGTTTCCGGTAGCCTTAAGCTAGGGAGTCCCATATGTGAGGACTGACTTCCTGCTTGGTCCTGGAGAAAGAGTAGTTACTCACCTGTAACAGGTGTTCTCCAGGAGCAGCAGGAATCAGTCCTCACAACCCTCCCTCCTCCCCTTGGAGTTGCAGTCATATGTTTATTTTGCTAATTTTTTTGCTGTCTTTTAGCTATGTCATCAGACTGAGCAAGATGGCACCCTTGGGCGGGAAGGGGACCGCGCATGCGCGCTACAATTCCCAAAGGCTTTCTTTGAAAGCTGGGGAAATTGCTCCGCGAGGGCTCCGTCGGCGCCGACGTCACCCATATGTGAGGACTGATTCCTGCTGCTCCTGGAGAACACCTGTTACAGGTGAGTAACTACTCTGTATCGCTGGTCTCCAGTTGCTCTGGCCGACCTGCCAGTGATCCTTCACTCTGCCCTCCAGAGCACAGCTTAGCAGTAGGTACTTGCAGAAAACCTTCGGTGAAAATCCTGAAGTGTTTTTTTGTAAATCCTGATGTAACTTTCATCCTGCCAACTACGCCACTTGTCATACCCTGCCCTCTGCCTTAGGCTTGGAGGGCTGGGGTAGCCATTATCTTTCTCTATTGAAGGTTAAATCAACTAACTTTCCTCTCGTGATACATGCTGGGAAAAGTAGTCTTCCTTCTGATAGAAAATAGTCATGAAGCCAGAGTTATAGGCAAAACTATAACAAAGTTTATTTCTCCCAAAAGCAAAGGTTCAAAGTAAGTTGCACCAGGATACTTCTCCAGTATTTGTTCAAAAAGGTTCTTTATACAAGTGTGCTGGCTGAGCTTTTACATTCATTCAATCCAAATGCAGCTGCTTCTCACGTATACAGAAAAAGAACAAAACATGGCAGCTTCCTTTTCCAAAGAAAATATCTTCTTTTCTTTAGATTACAATCAGCTTATACTATATAGTTTAGCAAAGGCTTTCAATACTGTCTGCAAAGCACAATCCATAGGTTGTTATGGCTGTAACGAATCACTCTCCTTAGAGTCCACCTGCATTGCTTCAGGTTCTTGTGCTGCACTGCCTTGCTTTAAACTACTGGCGAATGCTTCAGGGTGTTTTCTCCCTAAAACTCCCTGTGGGTCTTTTAAACACAGCTCTAGTGAATAGGGATAAGCAGTACCTGAGCCTGAGGAAACTCCTCTCTGCAGCTGCGCGGCTATCTCTTGCCAGCTCTGGGGAAACAGTCCCTTGTCCCTTAGTTTAGGTTCCTCCTTGGAGCTCTGCCACGGTTCTCCATTCAAGGCTGGGCTCTGCAGACTTCTGCACTGAGTCTTAGGCACCCACCTCTGAACTCTCTAAACCTTTTCCTTCAGTGCTGGGGTTTGAAGGTTTTCCTGCTCTTTCTCTCTGAGCACTCCAGACCACCTTCGTGTCCTCTCCCCTTCTGCTTTGCTTGCTTCAGTTCCTTTCCTCCACGTGGCTTCCTTCCTCCAACTACTGTATTTCCTCCAACTGTGCTCCCATCTGGGCTGCCTTCCATGCTGCTCTCCCTCGAGCTGCTGTCCCTCGAGCTGCTCTCCTGACTCACTCTCCAGCCCTGGTTTATATCCCTGTTTTCTGATAAACCTCCCTGACTCTCTAGACAGGTGTTTGTAATCAGTTTCCAAGCCTGTTGCTACGTCATCAGGGCTTGGGTGTGTCAGCTTAGCTTTTGAATCCCTGTGTTTGTTTTCTCCAGAGAACTGCTGGAACATGTGCTTTGCAGGGCTGTGACCTTTCCTAAAGGTAGAATCATTCTTTTCTTCTACTTCCATTGGCTCACTAGAGTCTTCCTTATCACAATAGTAGCGTGGTCTGTACCCAGTCAACTCCGTGTTTTGTCTTTGTTGATATTTTTGAGCTTTTCCAATGTTAACTTCTACAAATGTAGTAAATTTGATTTTTGTACAATCCATTAGATGAAGTTCATGTATACAGTTGCCGCTTGTGTTGCTGCAAGAAGGTGTTTGAGATTAATAGATTGTTGGTCTTGCAGAATTCTATCAGTTCTTCTCCAGCTTTGCTTCTATTGCCAAGCCCAGATTTTCCTATTAGGGGTCTGTTTACTAAACGACGGTGGCGGACTCCGTGCAATATCAGAGCCGCGGCCCCACTGATTTCATTGGTTGATTTCAGTGGGGCCGCGGCTCCGATATCGCACGGAGTCCGCTACCGCCGTTTAGTAAACAGACCCCTTACTTTGCCTTCTTCTTTGTTCCTAGCCTTTGCATTCCAGCCACCCATGACTATCAGTATATCATGTTTGCCCATTCTATCAATTTCAGCTTGTACTTGTTCACAGAATTGATCAACCTCATCTTCTGCATTTGTTGTTGGCGCATATAACTGAATAATAGCTGTATTTATAGGCATTCTTCATAGATGGATAAAAGTTAAGCTGCCACTGACTACACTGTATTTCATTATAGTTCTTGCAAGTTTTTTCTTAATTATATATGCAACATCATTTCTTTGTTGTCTTTCATTTCCAGTGTAGTAAACCATGTGATTATCAGATTCAGAGTGCCTGATGCCACACCATTTCAGTTCGCTGACACCCAACAGATCAAGTTGTGCAAGTTCCATTTCATTCTTAACTATCTCCAGCTTCTCTTGGTTCATGTTTTATATGTTCCAGGTCCCAAATGTAAGACATCAGCTTCTGACTCGTTTCATGCACAGCTACATCAGTTGGAACTCAGCAGTCAGACGTCCCGAGTGCTGAGTTCCAACTGTATCATAAATGCTGGCTTTACTCTGAAGAGCTTTCAGCTGTTCCCCAGTAGCCCGCTGAGTGCCTTCTGACCCAAGAGGCTCATTGTCCAGCACTATATCACAGTTTGCTTTGTTGTGACTGTTGGGTTTTCATGGCAAGACACAGAAGTAGATTGTCAGACCTCACTTCCATGTAGGTAATGCCAGTGTTACTGCTTTTGCTGTTGTCACAGAAATGTGATCTACTGCTGCCGATACCATCCCATACTGCTGCTGCCAAGATGGGTGGTTTGTCTTATTCTGGCACCTTAGCCAAAACTTGTCCATCTTGGGAGACTCTCCAAGTAGCTAAGCTACTGATAGCATAACTGATACATGCAAGCCACTGCGGCATTACAAACAGCCAGATAGCATCGCTGAATATACATATGATTTAAAAGACATCTTAGACATTTCAAATTATACATTGACCACATAGCTGAATATTAACCTCTATATAGTTGAAACAACTCTCAAGAAGGTCAAAAGGATTAGAACCCACTCTCTGGTGTTCTCAAGAAGGAATGCTTGGGAGAAAGGTTTATCACAATTCTATGCTCATTTCCCACACAGCATTTTTCCAGTTCTTCATGAGCCAATATATGAAGAACCTTTGATTACAATTTCACTCTCAAGACAAATGAGATGACCTTAGATCACTAGTGGCCAAGGAGAAGGAGCATGATAAACACCAAACCCATTTGACCTTTTATGTTTTTGAAACAGCAGTAGGCATTGACACTCAGAGGTTTCACGGTTGCAGGCCTTGGACCTGAGATTCAATGTGCAGAAACAACTTTCTGACATGCCTTGTAAGGGAATAATCTCTATGGTGATAAAATCAAAGAAGCAGTAGCTCAATTAAAGGACCATTGTTCTATGCTTCAAGCCTTTTCTACAACCACTTCCAACTTAGCCTTCTTATCATCCAGGAAGTACATGAATAGGGGGCCAAAGGAGCACTTCTGTCATCTGAAGAGCATTAAGGTGGTGCATTAAGTCATAATAAACATAAACATGAACTTCCGTCCTCTCATCTCCATCAACAAAAGCAAGGAACTCACTCTTGTCCCAGACAGCCAAGATCCCAGAAGCCACAGGCAACTACCCAGTCAAAATTTAATATCTATGCTAGAGAATCTTCTGGTTGGAGGGAAGCTAATGTGTCAGTATTCAAATGTCACAATCAGCATTTTGTTAAATGCCAGCCACAGCATTTAAACATATATTCAGCATTGCTATCTGGTTAGCAAGTGATGCTGGATATACATGGAGAGTGATGATCACCATTGCTCTACAAATAGTTGGCGATCTTCAGCCACTATCCATATAGCTATATAGCTTAATTTAAGGGAGTAACAAACAAGCCATTCCATCAGTGGAGTACCCCTGCAGTGGATCTGTTTGTGTTTTCTCTGAAGAGAAAGACCCTTGATTCTCCGGGAACAAGCAGGAGGTCAGTCCTCACATATGGGTGACGTCAGCACCAACGGAGCCCTCATGTGGAGCAAAGCCCCAGCTTTCAGAGAAAGCCTTTAGGAATTGCATCACGCATGAGAGGTCCCCTTCCCGCCCAAGGGTACCATCTTGCTCAGTCTTCTTTTTTCCGTGGAGCCCTCCGGACGTTGTCCAACTGTCATAAGAACATAAGATATGTCATACTGGGTCAGATCAAGATCCATCAAGCCCAGTATCCTGTTTCCAACAGAGGCCAATCTAGGTCATACGTACCTAGCAGTTTCCTCAAAAGACACAGGTTCCACAATGCTTGTATTGGGTCAAGCATTGATATCCTGGATCCCTTCTTAATAATGGTTTATGGACTTTTCCTCCAGGAACTTGTCCAGACCTTTTTTAAATCCAGCTAAACTAACAGCCTTTACTACATCCTCTGGTAACAAATTCCAAAGTTTGATTACACGTTGAGTGAAAAAATATTTTCTTTTATTAGTCTTAAATAGTTTACCCTGTAGCTTCATTGCATGTCCCCTAGCCTTTCTATATTATGATAACATAAACAATTGATCTACATTTACCCGTTCCACTCCGTTCATTAATTTATAGACTTCTATCATATCTCCCCTCAGCCGTCTCTTTTCTAGGTTAAAGAGCCCTAACGTTTTAGCCTTTCTTCATAGGGGTATCCTTCCATCCCCTTTACCATTTTGGTGGCTCTTCTCTGAACCTTTTCTAATAATGCTATATCCTTTTTAAGATACAGCGACCAGAATTGCACACAATATTCAAAGTGCAGTCTCACCATGGAACGATATAGAGGCATTATAATATCCTTTGTTTTATTTTCCATTCCTTTCCTTATGATACCTAGCATTCTATTTGCTCTCTTGGCCGCCGCTGCACACTGAGCCGAGGGTTTTAACATGTTATCCACAATGACACCTAAATCTTTTTCCTGGGTGGTGGTTCCTAATGTGGAACCTTGCATTGTGTAACCATAGTTTGGGTTGTTCTTCCCTAGGTTCATAACTTTGCACTTGTCCACATTAAATTTCATCTGCCATTTTGATGCCCAGTCTTCCAATTTATCAAGATCCTCTTGCAATTTTCCACAATCCTCTTGGGTTTTAACAACTTTAAATAGTTTTGTGTCATCTGCAAATTTGATAACCTCACTTGTTATTCCCTTTTCCAGGTCATTTATGAATATGTCAAAAAGCAGCGGACCCAGCACAGATCCCTGGGGTACACCACTATTCACTTTTCTCCATTGGGAAAATTGGCCATTTAGCCCTACCCTCTGCTTTCTATCTTTTAACCAGTTCCTGATCCACAATAGTACACTGCCTCCTATCCCATGATTCTTTAGTTTTGCCAAAAGTCTCTGATGAGGGACCTTGTCAAAGGCTTTCTGAAAGTCCAATACACTATATCAACTGACTCACCTTTCTGTACCTGTTTATTCACACCTTCAAAAAACATAACAGATTAGTAAGACAAGATCTTCCTTGTATAAAGCCATGTTGGCTGTCTCCCATTAAGCCATTACTATCTACATGCTGAGTAATTTTATTCTTTATGATGGTTTCTACCATTTTTCCCGGTACTTACGTCAGGCTCACCGGTCTGTAGTTTCCCGGATCACCCCTGGAACCCTTTTTAAAAATTGGTGTTACGTTTGCCATCCTCCAATCTTCAGGTATTACAGATGATTTTAATGATAGTACACAGATTACTAAAAGCAGGTCTGCAATCTCATATTTCAGTTCTTTCAACACCTTTGGATGTATATCATCTGGCCCAGGTGATTTGCTACTCTTAAGTTTATCTAATAGTTGTAATACATCTTCCCGATGTATCGATATTTCCTTCAATTCTTCCGCACCTTTAAATACCACTTCAGTCATGGGTAACATCCCTACATCTTCCTCAGTAAAGACCGAAGCAAAGAATTCATTCAGTCTCTCCGCTATCGCCTTGTCACCTCTTAGTGCCCCTTTAACCCCTCTATCATCTAATGGACCAACTGACTCTCTCACAGGTTTTTTGCTACGAATGTACTTGAAAAAGTCTTTATTACGTGTTTTTGCTTCCGCAGCAAGCTTCTTCTCAAATTCTCCCTTTGCCTACCTTATCAATGCCTTGCATTTAACTTGCCAGTGCTTGTGCTGTTTCCAGGTTTCGTCGTTTGGCTCTTTTTTCCATTTCCTCAAAGATGCTTTTTTGGCAACAACAGCCTCTCTGACCTCACCTTTAAACCATGCTGGCAGTTTTTTGGACTTCCTTCCACTTTTCTTAAAACGTGGAATACAGCTGGTCTGGGCTTCCAAGATAGTATTTTTCAACAACACCCAAGCTTGATGTAAGTCTTTAACCTTTACAACTGCTCCTTTTAGTTTTTTCTTAACTGTTTTCCTCATTTTATCATAGTCTCCTTTTCGAAAGTTAAAAGTGAGTACTGTGGATTTCCTTACTATCCCTCCTCCACTAATTAAATCAAACGCGATCATGCTATGATCACTATTGCCAAGTGGCCCCAACACCCTTATCTCTGGCACCAGATCTGGTATTCCACTAAGGACTAGGTCCAATATGGCTTCCCTTCTGGTCGGTTCATGATCCAGCTGCTCCAAGAAGCAGTCCTTTATTTCATCTAGGAACTTTATCTCCCTAGCATGTCCTGCCATGACACTGATCCAGTCGATACTGGGGTAATTGAAATCATCCATTATTATTACCGTGCTGTAACTTTTGTTAGCTTCCTTGATTTGTTTGAGCATTTCATCCTCCATTTGTTCATTCTGGCCAGGTGGTCGATAGTACACTCCCACTGCCATCGCCTTCCCCTTTTTACATGGAATTTCAATCCATAGAGATTCTACAGCAAATTTTGTTTCCTGCAAAACTTTAATCCTTTCTGACTCAATGTCCTCTCTAGCATAGAGCGCAACCCCTCCACCAATTTGATCAGCTCTATCATTACAATATAGTTTGTACCCAGGTATAGCACAGTTACTTACCTGTAACAGGTGATCTCTGGGAACAGCAGGAATTAGTCATCACATATGGGTACGTCGGTACCGACGGAGCCTGCGCGGGAAAGCTCCCCAGTTTTTCAAATGAAAAGCTTTTGGGGCCTCCCACTGCACATGCGCGCTGCCTTCCCGCCTTCCTGACCAGCTCTCCTCAGTTCGAGTTTAAAGCTGAGACAATAGAGAGAGAGGACAGGAAGATAGAGGAATAGAGAGACAACTCCTAGGGGAGGTGGGTGGGTTGTGATGACTAATTCCTGCTGTTCCCAGAGATCACCTGTTACAGGTAAGTAACTGTGCTATCTCTAGGAACAAGCAGGAATAAGTCATCACATATGGGGACTCCCTAGCTGAGATGCCTGGGAGATCCCCCTCCAAGGGTAACCATCTTCGGATGGATCTCAGGCATCCATTCTGGGAAGGTGGGCAGGAGTTGTTTAAGTATGGAACAGGTGTTTGAGGACAGCCTGACCAAACAAGGCATCCCGGCGGGAGTCCTTGTCCAAGCAGTAATGGGCTGTGAAGGTATGCACCGAGGCCCAAGTGGCTGCTCGACAGATCTGATCTATGGATACAGAGTGAAGATGAGCCATAGAAGTGGCCATGGCTCTCACATTGTGAGCTGTGACATGGCCTTCCAGAGAAATGTTCTTACTCTGGTAAGCAAAGAAAATACACTGAGCAATCCAGTTGGAAAGTGTGCGTTTGGCGACTGGAAGTCCCAAATGAGAAGGATCAAAAGCCACGAAAAGCTGAGAAGACTTTCGATGTGGCTGAGTTCTATTGAGGTAAAAGGCGAGAGCTCTTTTACAGTCAAGAGTATGAAGGTTCCTCTCTGCACTGGATGCATGAGGAGCCGGAAAAAAGACAGGTAGATATACCTCTTGATTAAGATGAAAAGGCGAGACCACTTTAGGCATAAAGTGGGGATTCGTCCTAAGGACCACCTTATCATGATGAAATCTGGTATAAGGTGGATTTGCCACCAAAGCCTGCAGTTCACTGATGCGGCGAGCCGAAGTGACTGCAATAAGGAAAAGGACCTTCCAAGAAAGAAATTTCAGGGAGGTAGATACCAACGGTTCAAAAGGTGGCTTCATAAGTTGACCCAGAACTAAATTCAAGTCCCATGCTACCGGAGGAGGCCGGATGGGAGGCTTAGTGAGGGTTAGGCCTCTCATGAATCTTGCAATAAGAGGATGAGAGGAAACAGATTGTCCATTTATAGGTTTTAAGGATGCTGTAATAGCACTTAAATGGACTCGTAGGGAATTCGTCTTGAGGCCTGCATTGGAGAGATGCAGGAGATAGTCTAGTAGAGAATTCAAAGGAAGTGCCAGAGGGTCAAGACCCTGTTGAGCACACCAAATGGAAAAACGTTTCCATTTGAAAGCATAGGAACGCCTGGTAGAGGGTTTCCTAGAGGCATAAAGGATATCTTTCACTGGTTGAGAAAGATTAAACTCTTGAAGGCTTAAGCCTTCAGTAACCAAGCTCGGAGATGTAGGGACTTGGGGTTTGGATGTCACAAAGTCCCCTGCTCCTGAGACAGAAGGTCTGGTGCAGCTCCCAGGTCCAGGGAGGAGCCCTGGGAGAGCTGTAGAAGGAGAGGGAACCACACTTGGCGTGGCCAGCGTGGAGCAATGAGGATCATGGATCCGTGATCCCTCTGAAGTTTGAACAGAGTCTTGGGAATCAAAGGAATGGGTGGGAAAGCGTACAGGAATTCCTGACCCCAATGCAGGAGAAAGGCATCGTTGGCCTGAGCTCCCTGACACGGAATCCTGGAACAGAACCGGGGAAGTTTGGCATTCCACGGACTTGCAAAGAGGTCTATGTCCGGGGTCCCCCATTCCTGAAAGATTCTGCATATCTGGTCCATATGTAGGGACCATTCGTGTGGGAGCAGAACTCGACTGAGTCTGTCTGCCCGAGAGTTTTGAACTCCTGGAAGATATACTGCCAGAAGATGAATTTGGTGCTCTCTGGCGAAGGCCCATAATCTGAGAGCTTCGTTGCAAAGCGACAGAGAGCCCGTCCCTCCTTGTTTGTTGATATAAAACATGGCCACCTGATTGTCTGTCTGAACTAGGACAGTCAGGTTGGCAAGGAGGGTATGGAAGACTGTGAGGGCAAGGAAGATTGCTCGCAGTTCCAGAAGGTTGATATGAAGGGTGGTCTCTTGGGGAGACCAGGTTCCCTGAGTGGAGAGATGTTGAAGATGAGCTCCCCACCCTGTTTGGGAGGCATCTGTTGTGAGGGTTGCTTGGGGCAACGAAGGTTGGAAGGGGGTCCCCAACAACAGATTTTTGGAGGATGTCCACCACTGGAGAGACCAAAACAGACGTTTTGAGGTGAGTACCTGGTCTGACAGCAGTCCCGATGCTTGAGACCACTGGGTGGCCAATGTCCATTGAGCTGCTCTCATATGGAGACGAGCATAGGGCACCACATGAACCGTGGAGGCCATGTGGCCCAGAAGTTGCAGCATTTCTCTGGCTGACAAGTGACTTCTGGACTGAGCCTGGGAGGCCAAGCTTATTAGCCTTTGGCCTCGGACCAGAGGGAGGTAGGCCCTTGCAGTGGTGGAGTCCAATTGGGCCCCTATGAATTCCAGGGACTGAGTAGGGATGAGTTGGGACTTGGGAACGTTTAGCACAAGTCCCAGATATTGAAGGATACGCCTTGTGCGGTCCAGAGAAATCTGGGCTTCTGATTGAGATGGAGCTCGGATGAGCCAGTCGTCCAGATATGGGAAGACAAAGATTCCCATGCCTCTGAGAAATGCGGCAACGACTGCCATGCATTTTGTGAATACTCTTGGAGCAGAGGCCAGACCGAAGGGTAGTACTCTGTACTGGAAATGTTTTCCCTGGAACAGAAATCTTAGATATTTTCTGTGGGATGGATGGATGAGTATATGAGTGTACGCATCCTTGAGATCTAGAGAACAAAGCCAATCCTGACTCTGAAGGTATGGAAGGAGAAGGCCCAGAGAGAGCATTTTGAATTTCTCCTTAAATAGAAACCTGTTCAATTCTCTCAGATCTAGGATAGGTCTGAAGCCCCCTGTCTTCTTTGTTATGAGAAAGTAAGGGGAGTAGAAACCTAACCCCTGTTGTGGAGGAGGAACCTTCTCTATTGCCCCTTGGGCAAGAAGAGAAGAGACTTCTTGACCCAACAGGGTCAGAAGAGATGGGGGAGAACTGAATTGCCTCACCATGGTATGGGGAGGAAGGCTGGAGAAATGAAGTTTGTAGCCCTCTCGGATAATAGAGAGGGTCCATTGCTCTGATGTTATTTGCTCCCATCTGGGAGCAAAGTGAGCTAGCCTTCCAGGAATGGTGAGGGGCTCTGGTTGTGCTAGAGCCAGAAACGGCAAGTTCTCTAGAGGGAAGTCAAAACCCCTGAGGGGGTTGAGCCTGCTGGGATGTAGCAGACACTGCAGGCTTTGACTTTACCTGCTTATATTGTTGACGCTTAGCCGCAAGGCGAGGCTGAGCAGATTGCTGGCCAGTATTTGTGGGAAATCTGGTCTTTTTATAGTAAGGCCTCTTAAAAGGCTTCTTTTTGGTAGGGGTAGAAGTAGACTTGGAAAGTCTATCTAGAGTGGCATTTTCTGCATCCATTTGAGCAGCTTTAATCTGCCAGTGTTCCCCAAATAAGTTCTCACCGGTACAGGGCAGATTCCTGAGGCCTTCTACAACCCAGGGTTCTAGGTTAGAAGCCTGGAGCCAAGCGAGACGTCGGGCTGCAATAGCAATTCCCGAAGCTCTGCCTGCAACCTCGAAGGAATCAAAGGCTGCCCTGTTGGAGAACTTGGAGACCTCTGAAAGTTGTGTCACCATAGAAAAGAAGTCCGCCCTTTGATCATCAGGGATAAAGGGGGCAAAATTCTGTATTTTTAGGGCAAGTTGCCCAAGATACATGCCCATATAAAGGCTATAAGAGTTGATCCTGGCTATAAGCATACTAGCCTGGAACATCTTTCTTCCAAAAGAGTCTAGGTTCTTACATTCTCGCCCTGGAGGGGTAGAAGAATGCCTCTTAGGACTCTTTATTTTCTTCATAGCAGACTTCACCACAATGGAGTGGTGAGGCAGCTGAGTTTTTTGGAACCCAGGCGAAGGAGGGACCCGATACATGGTGTCCAACCTGCGGGAATGGGGAGACAGTGTTAAAGGAGTCTCCCACAAATCCATCAAGTGTTCTTGAAGGATTTCATGGACAGGCAGAGTGACTGCCTCTTTAGGAGCTTTTGAGTATCCTAAAATGTCCAATTTTTTTGATCTGGGTTCTTTTTCAGAAGATGTAGTAATAGAAAGTGCTTTAGCTACATCAACAATGAAATCCTGAAAGGATAAATCCTCTGGAGGAGACATCCTCCTCTTGGGAGAAGAGGGCTCCTCAGGAAGAGTAAGCTCAACAGAGTCATCAGAGGAATTAAATTCATCAGAAGAATCTGAGTACTCTTTCTGTGCTTCCAATGTACGATACGCATACCGATCGGTATCGACATCGGGCGTATCGGGCATGGGATCGGTACCGGGCAAAAGCCGGAATCCGGTATGCGAAACCGATCGACGTTTAGAAGTCGATGGTCTCGGTTCCAGTGTAGATACCGGAACCGGGGTCGGTACCGATGAAATCGGTACCGAGGGCGTCGCAGCCTTAATGAAGGCCAGTACGGCCTGCTGCATGGTCTGGACAGTACTGCCCATAGACGCCACTACTGCCTGGATGTCGGTACCGGTATGGGCCGGTACCCCAGAGCAGTCCAACAGGTGATCTGTCGAGGCCGTGCCATCGATGTCAACCTGTGACCCCATGATTGCTTTGGAGGCCGGAACCTCCCGCCGGGGTTTTTTGGCCTGGGCAGAATCCTCGAACTCAGAACTGAGAGCCTCTCGATCTTTAGAAAGAGATTTGCTTTTAGAGGATTTGCCCACAGAAGTTTTGGTTACCTGAGATCCATCCGGAGAGGAAGACCTGGACGACTGTGATGCTTCTGAAGGAAACAGCACATGGAGCTTGTTAGCCCGGTTCTGCAAACCGCGTTTAGACATCTGGGTGCAGGATGGGCAGTCCGGTATGGAGTGCTCAGGTCCCAAACATTTGAGACACCATTCATGGGTGTCTGTGACAGAAATGACAGCACTGCATTTGGTACATTTTTTGAAACCAGGGACTGGCTTCTCCATGAGGAGAAATTGTGTAGGCCTTAAGGCCTAACACCGGGTACCAAGCTGTGCTGAAGAAAAATAAAAAAGTCTTTTTTTTTTTTTTTTTTATAGAAAGAAAGAAAGAAAGACCGGCGATACCGGTTTCGGTATGGGGAAGGCAGGTACGCGGTCTAAAGAAACAAACAAAAGTAACAAATTCTTCAGCGGTGACAGGAACACGACCTGCTGGCTCCGCGGAAAAAGAAGAACTGAGGAGAGCTGGTCAGGAAGGCGGGAAGGCAGCGCGCATGTGCAGTGGGAGGCCCCAAAAGCTTTTCATTTGAAAAGCTGGGGAGCTTTCCCGCGCAGGCTCCGTCGGTACCGACGTACCCATATGTGATGACTTATTCCTGCTTGTTCCTAGAGATCACAGTGTCCCACTGGTTGTCCTCCTTCCACCATGTCTCTGAGATTCCAATCATATCTAACCTCTCATTTAGTGCTATATATTCTAACTCTCCCATCTTATTTTTTAAACTTCTAGTATTTGCATACAAGCATTTTAGAGACTGTATTTTATTCATATTAATTTGGCTAGTGGTAGACATGGATAATTTGGCATCTTTAAGCTCTGTCTGCTCCATACTCGAGGGCATTTGGGCTACTTTACTCTTTTTTGGAACTTCTCTGCTTTTGGTAGTATCCTTCAAGGATACATTGTTCCAAACCATGCGCTCTTGTGCGACTGTTGGCTTTCCCCTTTTATCTAGTTTACAAGCTGCTCTATCTCCTTTTTAAAGGTTAATGCCAGCAGCTTGGTTCCATCCCGGTTAAGGTGAAGCCCATCCCTTTGGAAGAGCCCCTCCTTTCCCCAGAATGTTCCCCAGTTCCTAACAAATCCAAAACCCTTATCCTTGCACCATCGTCTCATCCACACATTGAGATTCCGGAGCTCTGCCTGCCTTTTGGGTCCTGCGCGTGGAACGGGAAGCATTTCGGAGAATGCTACCCTGGAAGTTCTGGATTTCAACTTCCTACCTAAAAGCCTAAATTTAGCCTCCAGAACCTCCCTACCACATTTCTTATGTCATTGGTACTGACATGTACCAAGACAGCAAACTCCTCCCCAGCACTATCTATGACCTTATCTAGGTGGCGCATGAGGTCTGCTACCTTTGCACCAGGCAGACCTGTTACCAGGCGATCCTCACATCCACCAGCCACCCAGCTATCTACATGCCTAATGATCGAATCACCAACTATAACGGCTGTCTTAACCCTTCCCTCATGGGCACATGGCCCTGGAGAAACTTCCTCAGTGCGAGAGGTTTTTACATCACCTGGAGGACAGGTCCTAGTTACAGCATCACTTCCTGCCACACCAGGGTGATGCTCTCCTGTCACGTGACCTCTCTCCTCCATGGCAACAGGGATGCTGCGAGACTGGAGGTGGGACTTCAGGACTATATCCCTGTAGGTCTCGTCTATGTACCTCTGTCTTTCTTATGTCTTCCAAGTCTGCTACTCTAGCCTCTAGAGAATGGACTTGTTCCCTGAGAGCAAAGAGCTCCTTGCACCTAGTGCACACGTAAGACCTCTCACCAACTGGGAGAAAATCATACATGTGACACTCAATGCAAAAGACTGGAAAGCCCCCATTTTGCTGCTGGACTGCTGTCTGCATCTTAGTTTTAAGCTTGTGTTTAGATCTTTAAGTTCTTTACTTACTAAGGGTTGCTATGGATACTTATACTAATAAAAGTGTACCGAATACATTTGTTCACCTGAAGCTTAATTAATCTCAGGTCCTTAGTTTATGACTGATTTGGATAACGAGCTGCACCTGAGAGCACCTCCTTTCCTTTAAGATGTGTACGTACCTATAAAGCTACAATTATCCCAGGGGTGGGTGGGTGTTGGGGAGGGAGGGAGGGAAATAACACTTATTAAAAGAGGGCTGCTACACAGTACCCTGTCCTGTGCTTCTGAGGTAAGCTGTGACCAACTTCCTGGGTGAGTAACAGTCCTTGCTTGGATAGGAGTCTTTCAAAATGGCCTTTTGACCTGCCACCTGGCATTAACACCTATTGAAAACGTTTCACAGGTCTCTTGCCCCCTAGGTAGAAGGCCTCTTTGTAAAGGTCTCTAGAAGACTTTATTTGTTGCTCAAAGAATACTGACCCTGTTTTGCCGTTTATGCTAAGTTATATTCTGATTTGATTTAAATTAAAGCTCTTTTCTGCTGCTAGGCTCTGACTTATTATGAAATTTAAACTACAAGCTCTCTGCTGGGTTCTAAATTTAACCAGAAAGCTCTCTTCTGTGTTTTAAATTTAAACTAAAAGTACTTTGCTGATACTAGGCCCTGAGTGAGTATTAAATTTAAACAGCTCTCTTCTGTGTTTTAACTTTAAACTTAAACTGCTGCTACTAGGCCCTAACTGATTTAACAAATACACTGGGTTTACAGATTAATCAACTTTAATCCAAAGAAGTCCCTTCAGAAAAATTCCCAGAAGTATATACTCACAATTGCAGATCTCTCTCCGGAAGTAGCAGTCCCCTTTTCTAGTCCTTCAAGACTTGGAAAAGGTTTAAAAGTCCTTCACCATGGAAAAAGTTTAAAAAGTTAGAAATTCATTTTTTCCCTTACCGGATTGACACCAGTTCCCTTTCCCGCCTTCGGCTTAGTATACCGGTATCGAGTCTGGCTTGACTTTTCGGTTTTTGTCCTTCATGATTAGCGTTCACGCTCTTTTTCTTTTTCACTGGCAGCCCAGGTCTTCGACCTTGCAGGGGCCCTTTTTCCCCCGATGGCTGCCAGCGGGTTTAAGAAATGTGATTGGTGTGTTAAACTAATGTCCCTCACCGATACACATGACTGCTGTCTCTGGTGCCTCGAGCCTGACCACAACCCGAAGGTCTGTGGCCCATGTAGGAAGATGTCCTTGAAGGCCCTGAGAAGCCGCCAGCAGCAGCATGATAGGATTTTTCCTGAGTCTGTACCTTCGCGAGCCCGGATCTCGTCTGAGGTCTCTACGTCTCAGGGGGAACACTCCAAGCCCAAGCGTCGTAGGGGTTCTTCGGAGAGAAGGTCTTCCTCGCGAGAACATCGAAGGAAGAAAAAATCCTCGAAGGCAGCATCGTTGGATGGCCCTGAACTGCCTGGTTCCTCCCGGGACCGGTCACGGAGCCCCGAGCGCCGGCCCGGATCCTCGGAGATGGAGCGTCCAGCGAAGCTTCCTCACCAGGAGACGGAGCAGCTGAGGCAGGTAACAACTGTCCTCATTGAGGACTCCCCTCCGGGGGAACCGGGGTCGGGTCCAGCAGAGTCGGGACCCGACCCGGTGGCTGCGGAGCCTTCTGAACTCGGTCTCAGAATGGTGGCCCTGGAGCACAGTATGTCTGCCTTCATGGAGTAGCAACGGGTGCTGATTGCCGGTCTGACAGGTTCTTCCGCCCCAACCACCGGGCCACCGACATCTAAGTCAACCCCAGAGGCCGAGCTGATCCTCGAGACCATGCGGACTCGAGTCGATCCTCGGCTGAGGTCCCTCTTGGCTTCCCGTTCGGGGCCGGGGTCGTCACCGCCGGTCCCACCGGCATTGGGGCAGTTGATGCCGGGGCCCTCGATGCCAGAGCCCATGAATTCCTCCTCGGAGGCATCGGGATGGGAAACGGAGGAGGAGAAGTCCCCGGACACCTGTCGGCACAGGGACGTCCCGTCCGATTCCCTGGTGTCCGAACCTCAGAGAAGGTCCCCTCCAGAGGAACGAGATTCTTGGAATTCATGAGGGATATGTCAAAGGCTTCGGCATTCCCCATGGAGTCCGAGGAAGATCCTCAAGCCGATGAGCTCGAGATCCTGCAGTATGACTCTCCCCCTCAGGAGGCCCTTACTGTACCCATGCCTCCGATCCTGGAACGACTGATGCTCCGCATGTGGGAGACACCAGCGTCGGTGCCGGTGATTAGCAAACGGATTGATTTGATGTATCGAGTCCTTAAGAGCCCTGGATTTCAAAAGGCACAATTGCCGCACAACACCATGGTTGTGGAATCGGCCATGTGCAGGTTGAAGAGCCAGAAGACACACTCTTCAGTGCCTCCTGGCTGGGAGGCCCGCAGCTTGGATGCCCTCAGCAAGAAGTGCTTCCAGGGTTCAATGCTGACTTGTCGAATCCAGGCTACCAGCTGTACATGGGCATGTATCTGAGGGATCTGGTGAAGGAACTCGCCGAGTTCTCGGCTGGTCTCTCCAAGGGGCCTTTGCAGCGCTTCAAGAGCCTGTCCACCGGCGTCCATGAGTGCTCGAAGTTCATCACTCGAGCAGCCTATGATGGTTTTGATTCAACGACCCGGGCATCGGTGCATGCCGCCAAGCATGGCTACAATCGTCGGACCTCGAGCAATGGGTTCAGGACAAGTTGGTCGATGTCCCATGCCAAGGACAGAACCTCTTTGGCAAACCCATGACCGACAAGGCTGCGGAAATAGAGTCCGAGTACATGACGAGGACACAGCTCTCAAAGAAGACCTCTGCCCTTCTCGAAAGAAGGGCTCGGGTAAGAAAACCTTTTACCCGAGGAAGGGTACTGCTTACTGAAGCTACCCCCATTTTCATGCCTCCCCGGCTCCCCAACAGGAGCAGCAGGCCAAGGGACAGGGCATGGCCCACATAAGCAGAAAGCCCACAAACCCCAGGCACTGGCTCCGGCCCAGCCTGGTAGCAGCTTTTGACTCTCACAGTATGGCCCTTCTCCCCACAGGGGACAGGCAATGCATAGGAGGAAGGCTTGCCCCGTATGCCCAAAGATGGACAGCCATTACCACCGATGCCTGGGTCCTGCAGATAATCCATCAGGGCTATCTCCTTCATTTGACCCAGGTAACCTCTCCTTATTTCCCAGGAGAGCCCCTCAGGTCTCCCCTTCACCAGGACCTTCTTCTGAAGGAGTTGGCAGGTCTTCTTGAGGATCAGGCAGTAGAACCGGTGCCCCACCACCTACAGGGCAAGGGCTTCTATTCCAGGTACTTTCTGGTACCAAAAAGAGCAGGAGGCTTCAGACCCATCCTCGACCTGCGCAACTTAAACAAATTCCTGGTGAGGGAGAAGTTCAAGATGCTCTCACTTGGAATATTGCTGCCTTACCTCCGCCAGGGAGACTGGCTATGCTCCTTAGACCTAAAGGATGCATATACACACATCCTAATACACCCAGACCACAGGCAATATCTACGCTTTGTGGTGGGAGACAATCACTAACAGTACAGGGTACTTCTCTTTGGCCTGGCCTCCACCCCCAGGGTACTCACAAAATGTCTGGTTGTGGTGGCCGCCTTTCTCAGACCTCAAAGAGTTTTTGTCTTCCCCTACCTAGACGACTGGCTCATCAGAGCCACTTCAGCCAGAGAGGTCCATCAGGCCACATCCCGCACCATCCAGGTGCTCCAGCCTCTGGGGTTTGTAATCAATTACTCCAAGTCCAGCCTTGTTCCTACTCAACAACTAGAGTTCATTGGGGCCAGACTCAATACCCTTCAGCCAAGGGCCTACCTGCTGGCAGACAGGGCAAAAAGGCTTCTGGCCCTGGCACGCCAAGTGAGTTGCAGATCCCAAGTGTCAGCAAGGCACTTTCTGTGCCTCCTCGGGCACATTGCTGCCACAGTCCATGTAACACCAGATGCCTGCCTCCACATGTGAACTGCTCAGTGGTGCCTCAGAGACCAGTGGACAAAGGCCACAGGCGGCCTCCGAGACAGGCGGGGATGCCTTTCCAGGCTCCTCAACACACGAGGATCCTGACCACGGATGCATCTTTGCTGGGCTGGGGAGCCCATTGCCAGGGGCTTTGTACTCAGGGTGTGTGGTCTCCAAATGAGAGAACACAACAAATCAATTTCTTGGAGCTCTGTGCCATCTGCCTGGCTTTTTATTTTTATCTTTATCTTTATTCATTGCTTGTTATACCGCCCAAGCGTGTGCGTCAGGGTGGTGTACAATATAATCGATAAAAGCAAGAAAAGGAAAAGAACGCCATCATTTAGACAGGACAGAAAGAGGCAGAAAAAGGTATTTGAACAGGAGAGAGATAGGTCTAATAAGGGTACTGGCGGAGAAAGCTAGTCTTAAGGGTCTGGGAGGTCGAAAGCCTGCTGAAAAAGGTGAGTTTTGAGTGAGCACTTAAATTGTTGAAAGGACAGCTCAGTACGGAGGGCAGACGGGAGGGAGTTCCAGAGGGCTGGGGCCAGAAAGAAAAAGGCGGAGTGACGTGTTGATTCTAGGTGAGCTGAGAATGGGGCAGGGAGGTAGAGACAGTAACCATGCGCTGAGCAAAGAAGACGGGGGGAGGGCTGTAGACGGATGGAATCAGCTAGATATTGAGGGGAGCCGGTGTGCAATGCTTTATGAGTGAGTATGATAATTTTGTAATGGAAACAGAAATTAAGTGGGAGCTAGTGTAAACGAAAAAGGAGGGGAGTGATGTGATCACGGGGGGAGGAATAGGTGAGCAAACGTGCAGTCGTGTTCTGAACCAGTTGGAGACGCCGAAGCTGATATTGTGGGAGACCTGCTAAAACTGTATTGCAATAATCCAGCCTTGAAAGTACGAGAGAAATGACTAAAGAGGTGAGAGAGGAGGAAGGGAGAAAAGGGCGAACAGCTCGGACCTGACGTAGAAAAAAGAAGGAATGACGAATGAGTGAGGAAATGTGATGGTGAAACGAGAGAGAGGAATTAAGGGTGACCCCAAGGTAGTGGAGGGAAGAGACTAAAGGAATAGGAGTAGAAAGAAAGAGAGGAAAACAGGTAGGTGGAGATGCGTTGAAGGAGAACCAAAGTGCAGCTGATTTAGAAGGGTTAACATGGAGAAAGTTATTACTGATCCATGAAGCGACACGGGTGAGACAGAAGTTAAGGGCAGAAAGGTCTGGTGAAAGGGAACTGGTGTGGTGAACAAGAAGAATGTCGTCAGCATAGAAGTAACCGGAAATCCCTGACTGTTGAACAATAAGTGCTAATGGGGCGAGAAAAACGTTAAAAAGAGTACACCGTGATGAATTAACAAAAAAGCGGAAACAATATCATTCCGACATCTTGAAGCGGTCACTAAACAAGCCCCACGACCTCTTCAATATAGTGAAATCTCTCATAAGAGAACCTCCTGCAGACCAGTCACAGATGCCACACCCCCAGGCATACTCCAACTATTTACAGTCAAAAATGGTCCAGACTACTACATCTGCAACCAACTATCTTCAACCTGAAGTGACCCAGGCTGGTACAACCTCGAACTCCGCGGAAAACAGCTCTCAGCATACCTTGCCCCAACCATCACCACTATACAAATTTGAAAAAATATCACGCAGAGAGATTGAAGACACTATCGCTGCAATCAACCCTACTACCGCACCCAATGACCCATGCCCTGCATTATGGATAAAGGAGTTACGATGTGACTTAAGCCAATATCTGAGTGAATTAATAAACCAATCTCTTACAACCGGATCGTTTCCACCAAGTCTGAAACAAACATCCATCAGACCACTACTAAAAAATAACAAGCTGGACCCATCGAAAGTGGAATCATACAGACCAATTTCAAGTATCCCCATGCTTGCCAAAATAATCGAAAAGTTAGTACAGCGCCAAATCCAACAGCATATTGATACTGAAGCCCCACTGGATCCCTCCCAGCATGGGTTCAGAGAAGCACATGGGGTTGAAACCCTCCTCACCAACCTATTTGACCATCTAGTCTCTGGAACCGACAAAATTCATCAAGGATTCGCCCTCATATTCCTAGACATTGCGGCGGCTTTCGACTCGGTGAGTCACAAGATACTCATACAACGCCTCAGCGAGAAAGGAATTCAGGGAACAGCCCTAAAGTGGTGCAAGTCATACCTGACTAATAGATGGCAACATGTAAGGTCAGGCTCCACAACCTCCGAACCATTTTTACAAAACCAAGGCGTGCCACAGGGCTCGTCACTATCTGCATTGATGTTTAACATCTACATGCAGCCCATATGTGCCCTAGCACGTTCATTCAAGGTCAACTGTTTAGCCTACGCAGATGACATCCTCCTATACATCCCATTCAGGACTAACCAACCGGACCTCTCCCCTCTAACAAGATGTTTTGAGGCAGTAGCAGAATGGTTCAGCACACAAAACATGAGAATCAACTACAGTAAAACAGATGTCCTTTTCATCTCAAGGAACCAGGACTTCACCCCTCCACTCTCTTTAAAAATCGGCAACACAGAACTGAAAACCAAACCCACAATCCGCTACCTTGGCGTTACACTGGATCAACACCTGGATCTGAAAACTCACATAAAAAACACAGTAAAAACAGTATACATGAAAATAAAGACCTTAAAACATCTCCGACCGCTACTCGACTTCAGCGACTACCGATCGATCTATCAGGCATTAATATTACCTCATTTCGACTATGCCAACGTAATTCTACACGGTCTCCCTCAAGCAACGTTAGCTCCTCTCCAGCTTGCAATGAACACTGCTGCAAGAGTACTAACAGGGGCTTCACGGAGAGAGCACATAACGCCAGTACTGATGAACCTCCATTGGTTACCGGTTCAAGCAAGAACCCTCCACAAAGTTCTAACCTTAACTTTCAAAGCCTCAAACACTCTGACCCCCACAGCCCTCAGCAAGATGATACATAAAGTACCACAGAACAGAAACAGAAGAACCATGATGCAAAACACCCTAGAGGTCCCAAAAGTAATGACAAAATGCACAAGAACAACAACAAATAGGGCCTTTACGATTTACGCTCCCAGAGCATGGAATGCTCTCCCTACCTATATTCGAAATATCACTTACCTAACCCACTTCAGGAAGGCAATAAAGCAGCACCTGTTCACTACATACTACCCTGAATCTAGCCTTAGTAACCATACATATGGCCCCCCAGACAATCTCTCATTACAAGTAAACAATCAGACTCAGCATGAAAAAGGATAATCAACTGATCGCTCAGAATGTACCCCAGTGTAAATAAGATGTAGATATGTTCTGCCTGAAATCAGGTACCAGTGTGATACAATGTATAGAGTTAAGAATTGTACATAGTTTCCCCCAGTTACTTCCAAGTTGATCTCCCTGTTTATTGTAAATACAACTCAAAGTTCCTGGTGTTGTATAGTTGATGTTAAATGTAAACCGCTCTGATCTAAAATAGAGCGGTATAGAAGAACTGTTAAATAAATAAATAAATAAATAAATAAAGAGGAGCAAGAACTGAACCCTGAGGAACCCCACATAGGAGAGGTAGAGAAGAGGAGATGGTTGAGCTAGTCTTTACTGAAAAAGTACGGGAGGAGAGAAAAGAGCAAAATCAAGCAAGGACAGACCCGTGAATTCCAAGATCAGCCAGCCGAGTTAGAAGGGTACGATGATCCACAATATCAAAAGCAGAGGAAAGATCTAAAGTCAGCACAAGGGAAAGATCACCTCGGTCGTGGGCTTGATGGACTTCACTCAGAAGGGAGGTGAGAATAGTTTCAGTGCTGTCACCCATACGAAACCCGGATTGACGTGGGTGAAGAGAGAGGGTAGAGTCCAGATGTGTAGAGAGCTGAGCAAACACTAGCTTTTCCAGGATTTTAGACTGAAAGGGAAGGTTTGACACGGGACTCCAGTTAGCTGGCGTGGAAGGATCAAGGGAAGGATTTTTAAGAAGTGGACGGATAAGGGCATGTTTCCAAGTTGAGGGGAAGACACCAGAGGAAAGGCTGTTATTAAAAATGTGAAGTATATAGGGAATCAGTGTAAGGGAGGGGTCTGACAACCAGGAGGAAGGTAGAGGGTCAAGGGGACAGGTGGTTTTGTGGGAGGTAGCAATGGCCTTGGAAAGTTCTGCTGCAGTGATGGGACGAAACATACTCCAGGTATGAGGAAAAATTTTGTCAGGAGAGGGGGAAGAGGAAAATGCGGACAAAGGGGAGTGGGGTAGAGGAGAAGAAGACAACGGTGGGGGACAGGTTAGAAAAGTAGCGTAAAGAGATGCAATTTTCCCGGAGAAGAAAGAAGCAAGGGAATCAGAGTTGGGTGCATTGGGGGAAGATGCGAAAATTTCAGAGGAGGTGGATAATGCAGAGACGGAGTGGAGAACCCTGAATAATTGTTGTGATGAATTGGAGGCAATGGAGATACGATTAGAATAGTATGAACATTTAGCCTTAGTGATCACTCTAGGAGTGTTCTGGCAGACCTTGGCTCACTGGCCTGTATTGGTACAGACAGACAACCAAGTAGCCATGTTCTATGTGAACAAGCAGAGTGGCACGGGGTCCCGCCTACTGTGTCAGGAAACCCTGGATCTGTGCTCCTTTGCAGTCCGGCATGGCATTCATCTGCGGGCAGTTTACCTGCCAGGCCAGGACAACTGCTTAGCCGACAGGCTAGGCAGGATTCTCTAGCCCCATGAGTAGTCCACTGGCTTTTTCAGACCTGGGGACGGCTGTAATAGACTTGTTTGTGAGTCCGTTCAATCACCAGTTGCCCCGGTTCTGCTCCAGGCAGCCACACCCGCACAGGGTGGCTGCCGATGCATGTCTATATCATGTCTGTGGGCCTCCTGTATGCATTTCCCCCGACACCTCTGGTGGTCAAGACTCTATTCAGGATCCTCCAGGACAAGGCCTCGGTCATCCTGGTAGCCCCCAGGTGGCCGAGGCAACCCTGGTTTCTGCTTCTACTTCAGCTAGCGGTGGAGGCCCCATTCCCCTGGGGTCCTCTCCAAACCTCCTGTCCCAGGAGGGGGGCACTCTCCTGCACCCCAGTCTCAGCTCCCTCAACCTAATGGCATGGCTGCTGAAAGGGTAGTGCTCGCACCACTCTTCCTTCCAAAAATGTGGAAGAGGTCTTGCTGGCCTCAAGGAGGCTGTCAGCTAGACAGACCTGTGCCTTCAAGTGGCATAGGTTTGTGGCTTGGTGCGAGGAGCAGAATGTAAACCCTTTCTCCTGCCAGGTTGCAGTGGTCTTACAGTACCTTCTCCACCTTTTGGATTTGGACCTTAAGTCCAACTCCATCAGAGTTCACCTTAGTGCCCTTGCAGCAAACCACTTCCCGGTGGAAGGGAAGCCTCTCTCTTCACATCCCCTGGTTTCTAGGTTCTTGAGAGGCCTGCTTCTGCTGAAGCCTCCAGTTTGCCCTCCAGTGACCGAATGGATTTAAATGTGGTTTTAGGGCAGCTTACTCAGCCGCCTTTTGGGCTAATGGCAACCTGCCATCTATGCTACCTTTCTTGGAAGGTAGTTTTCTTGGTGGCACTCACATTGGCGTGGCGAGTGAGTGAGCTTCAGGCCCTTGTGTCCGACAGGCCTTACACAAGGTTCTATAGGAACCGGGTGGTGCTCTGCACACACCCCAAGTTCCTTCCGAAAGTGGTTTCTTCATTCCACCTCAACCAGGAGATGGTGCTGCCTACCTTCTTTCCCAGGCCGCATGCCAGTCGGACAGAGACAGTTCTGCATACCCTGGACTGCAAGAGGGCGTTGGCCTTCTATATTCAGCATACGCAGGGCCGTAGAAGGGGATGGCTGTTTCCAAGCATACGCTGTCCACCTGGGTGGTGGACTGTATTGCCTGGGCATACAGGACAGTCGAGCTTCCGTTGGAGGGTCGCGTCACGGCCCATCGGGTCAGAGCCATGATGGCATCAGTGGCTCATTTCCGCTCTGTCCCGCTGGCAGACATCTGCCGGGCCGCCACCTGGTCTTCGGATCAGACTTTTGCAACCCATTACTGCCTGGATAGGGAGTCCCGATGGGACGGTGCTTTCGGCCAGGCTGTACTCCGTAACCTTTTTTGAGGTCTAGGCAACTCCTGCCCTCCGACCCTTCTGTGTCAGGCTACCGGAGTGCTACTCTCTCAGTTCGATTTTTATTGTGTCTGCTTGCGGCTCTCATAGAGGGAGCCTATTTTTCAGCTGTGGGTTCTCAGTAGCCTATAGCTGGGGAGTCCCATTTGTGAGGACTGACTTCCTGCTTGTTCCCAGAGAAAGCGTAGTTACTCACCTGTAACAGGTGCACTCTGGGGTCAACAGGAATCAGTCCTCACAACCCTCCCTCCTCCCCTTGGAGTTGCAGTCCTATTATTATATTTTGTTCTTTTTGCTGTCTTCTTAGATATGTCATTTGACTGAGCAAAATGGCACCCTTGGGCGGGAAGGGGACCGCGCATGTGTGATGCAATTCCCAAAGGCTTTCTCTGAAAGCTGGGGATTTACTCCGCAAGAGGGCTCCATCGGCGCCAACGTCACCCATATGTGAGGACTGATTCCTGCTGTCCCGGAGAACACCTGTTACAGGTGAGTAACTATGCTTTCTCTTCCAAGATAGGAACTGATAGAAGACTAGCCTCAAATACCTTCCTCCGAGATTGGGGAAGGGGTTCTGTATATGTATCCTCTATGAAAACTCAAAAGGGCCAAAGAACTATGAGTCACATAGTTTCTTACTGGCCATACAAATATTGTTTCCACTCTTCTGGGACTTATCCTTCAGGGAACTAATCCAGTTGGGAACTTCCCTGGAAAAGAGATGACTGAGTGGAGATATGATAGAGGTCTATAAATTAATGAATAGAATGAAACGGGTAAACGTAGATTGATTGTTTACGCCATCAAAATGTAGAAAGACTAGGGGACATGCAATGAAGTTACAGTGTAACCCATATTAGACTAATAAGAGAAAATATTTTTTCACTCAATGCGTAATCAAACTCTGGAATTCGTTACCAGAGGATGTAGTAAAAGCTGTTAGTGTAGCTGGGTTTAAAAAAGGTTTGGACAAGTTCCTGGAGGAAAGGTCCATAAACCATTATTAAGAATGGACCCAGGATATCAATGCTTGAACCAATACAAGCATTGTGGAACCTGTGTCCCTTGGGGAAACTGCTAGGTACGTATGACCTAGATTGGCCACTGTTGGAAACAGGAATACTGGTGGACCTTGGTCGACCCAGTATGGCATATCTAATGTTCTTAATCATGTAGAATCAGGGAACTCTGTTGCACCCACTGTCAGGTCCCTAACCTTCACAGCCTGGATGTTGCAAGCATAAGATTAAATTTCCTGAAATTTACCTGAAAATCTCTCAAATTCTTTGTTTTCTGTTTGGTGTGACAGGGAAAGTACTAAATCCCTTCTCTTTTCCACTCACAAACTGCTTGACTAAATTTTATATCTCTAAGAGTCAGGCTTTACAACCACAATGCGACTGGAGTTTACTATTACCACATAGAAGGTAAATACATCTCTCTACATTCTTTAGTTGTTCTATTCATGCAGGGACTACTTCTATTGAAGCTTCCCATTGTGTCTTGGGACCTGGGCTTGGTACTGGCCCATGATGAAAGTTCCCTTTGAGCCACTGATCTCATGTGAGCTAAAATACCTAACCTGGAAGGTCTTATTTTTGGTAGTGGTGACCTCAGCATGCAGAGTCAGTAAGTTTCAGGTCTTAGTAACTCATCATCCATCCTACACAATATTTTTTGAAATCCCATCCTAAGTCCCTTCCTAAGTGTCGGGCTTCTATGCTAATCAATCAATTGTCCTTGTAACATGTTTTCCAAAGCTACAAGCCCACAATGGTGAATGTGCTTTGCATACATTGGGTTTCAGAAGAGCCTTAGCCTTCAATTCTGAGTGGACTAAAGCCATTAGAAATTCCATCCAGTTTTTTGTTTCTTTTGACCCCAACAAGCTTAGGATTGCCATATTTGTTTATTAATTCATTTTTTTCTATACTCCTTTTCATTGCCATAACAGAGCGGTTTACAATATCAGCTACAAAATTACATGAAAAAATTAGCAATGATTATAACTATGCATTTAAACAGAAAATTTAAAAAATCTGGAGAAAAGCGCAAGTAAAGAAGCATAGCTAATCTCTGGGTTGCCCTCTAGTATGCCTAAGTTAGGCCATTCCAAATGTCTCAATAAAGAAATTCTCAAAAAAAAAAAACAAACAGAACTCAAAACATAAACTACAAAACAAGCCACCAGCAAGCAATCTATAGCACAAAATTGTAGGGAAAAGACCTCAGGATGTTTATAAAAGGCAGATGCAATGGCTCAATTCAACTTTCAATACAGCAGCTGATTTGCACAGGTCGTCACCGACTTGCCACAGCTGCATCAACGGTCATTAAAAAACCTTCAATATTTGCACATAACTTTCTTCAATAATGACATTCACTTAGGGCTTTAACACAGGCCACAGCTACAACATCACTCATTAACTGTGGAAATACTTAGCTTCTCAAACAGGCCAGTAATAGGTATTATTCCTACGCCGAGCAATTTGCCTGAGCTGCTTCAGGAAGTAAAACCACCTGATATAGTTAGGGCAAAGCCATATCACAAATCCACAGTTAAAATATTCAAACAATTGCCCCAACTTGCCATCTTTCAATTGGTGCTCAGCAGGATATTCAGCGGCACTAATATGAGTGCTGCTGCTGTACGCCATGATACTCACCTAGCCATAACAGGGCAGTGGCAATATGGAGCTGCTGC
The DNA here is from genome assembly GCA_033557465.1 of Ichthyophis bannanicus. Lineage (NCBI taxonomy): Eukaryota > Metazoa > Chordata > Amphibia > Gymnophiona > Ichthyophiidae > Ichthyophis > Ichthyophis bannanicus. The sequence goes on along the minus strand of CM066043.1, from coordinate 207,057,020 downwards.
CTGGTTATGGTTACACAGTAAAAGTCAGGTGCAGCAAAGGCTGGCCTAACCTTCACCACAGAAGCTAGCTGGGCAGCCGTTGAATATTGCTGCTGCCCAATAACTTCCTGGAAATCTAGGCAAGCTGGATATTCAATGTTGAGGCTAGATAGTACCTGGGCATTGAATATCCAGGTTTAAAATTTGGCGGCGGCAGCTAGCCACTGCTGAATATCAGGCACTAAGCTTTTAAATTTGTCTTAGAATTGTTTACTGGATGTCTCCATGCTTTGGCATGACATTCCACAATCTATGAGCTAAAGCCAGGGGCGGCTCAATAATGAGGCTGAGTGGTCTCAGACGGCAACGTTTTTGGAGACCGGAAAAAATGCCCCCAAAAAGACAGCCTCACTCAGCCTTCACAATTTAAAAAAAAATGTGGACAAGCTGCTGCCACTGCTTCTTGGCAGCAGTAGAATCAGTGTCCCCGTGTCCCTTCCCGCTGCTCCGGAAGAGCCCTGCCGGTGCCCCGGCTCAACTTTGCAGAACTGCAGGAAGGCAAAGCGTTTATCTTCATTCCTGCGGCTCTGTTAAAGTTGAGACCACCGGCACGGAGGGCAAGCTAGGCACTTCCTGTCTTGCACGATTAGGAAATGCAGGGCTCTTCTGGGGAGGGGGGGGAATTTAGACTGGTAATGAGCTAATGAGCTGAGCAGGAATGGGCAGGGCTGGGTTGGGAGGGGGGGGGGGGTTAGCCCCGGAAATGGTCTGATGGGGGTGTAGGACTGGTAATGGGCTGATCAGAGGGGTTAAGATTGGTAGTGGGTTGATGAAAGGGCTAGCACTGGCAATGGGCTGATGGGGGGTGGTAGAACTGGAAATGGGCACTTAAGGGAGGCTAGGACTGGAAGGGGGCTGATTAGGGGGGGTTAGGACTGGAAATGGGCTGATTAGGTGGGCTAGAACTGGAAATGGGCTGATCGGGGGAGTTAGGACTGGAAATGGGCAGACTGGGGGGCTAGGACTAGAAATGAGCTAAACGAGGGAATTGGGTAGCCTGGGGGTCTAGGACTGGAAATGGGCTTATTGGGTGGTTAGGACTGGCAATGGGCTGATGGGGGGAGCTAGGGCTGGAGTGGGCTGATAAGGGGGATAGGACTGGAAATAGGTTGGACTGGAAATGGGGGGAGGAGAGAGCTGCTGGCCCTGAAAGAAAACTGGGGGCTAGGGCTACAAATGGGCTAATGCAGGGGGATGGGAGAATGGGACTGGAAGGGAATGGATACTGAGATGGTCTGCCAGGGTAAGGAGGGGGCGGGAAAGGAGCTGACACGGGGGGGGGGGGGGAAGAGGGAGGTGGAGGCAGGAAGGAAGCTGACCCAGGGGGAGGTGAGGGTAGAAAGGGAATTGACACGGGGAAGGAAGGGGCTGGAAGGGAGCTGATATGAGGGGGAGGAAGGAGGGGGCTAGAAGGGAGCTGACACCTGGGGATGGTACTGAAGGGGGACTGGAAGGGAGCCGATACTTGGGGATGGGACTGGCAGGAGGCTGGAAGGGAGCTGACATGTGGGGATGGCACTGGAAGGGGGATGGACAGAGGGTAGGATGATTAGAAGGGAGCTGATGGGGGGGTTGCTCTGGGAGTGGAAGTGAGCTTGATACCTGCAATGGTATTTGGGACTAGAAGGGGCTGGACAGTGGGGAAGGAGGGAGACTGGAAGGGAATGGACACCAGATAATAGGGGAAAGCCGACAGTCGCCCAAGAGCGCATGGTTCGGAAGAATTTATTTATTTATTTATTTTATTTACTACACATTTATATACCGCTACTTCCAGCGATCAGCGGCGGTTTGATTAATCTTCGTGGGGTAGTCAATCAAGACTTGGGGGGGGGGGGAATATACATAGATCTGAGGTCACAGCACACATGATTGGCGTCTTCGGGGACAAATCATACGTTTTTACATTTATATATACATATTTACATATTTAAAACATATTTAAACATATATCAGTTTTTACAAATCACTAGCAGTAGAAGGTTATATTTGATTGTAATGGCATCGGAATAAGTGTGTTTTTAGCTCTTTTCTGAATTTGGTGATGTCCTTGGTTAGGCGCAGCTCACAGGGGAGTTGATTCCAGATAGTTGGTGCAGAGAAAGAGAAGGCTCTATGACTCGTAATTGTTTTCACTGCCCTGATGTTGATGGGGACTTGCAGGGTACCTGAGTTGATGGTTCTTCTGTCCCTATTTGTGGGTTGCATGCTGATAAGTGAGGATAGGAATGATGGGGATAGGTTGTTTATTAGCTTGAAGGTGGTCATTAATATCTTGTATTGAATCCTGGCTGCAATTGGTAGCCAGTGTAGCTCTATTAAAATGGGGGTAATGTGTTCAGCAATGCTTGTTCCCATTATGATCCTGGCTGTTACGTTCTGGGCCATCTGCAGGATATTTAGAGATTTTTTAGGTAGCCCTTGTAAGATGGCATTACAGTAATCCAAGTGCGGTATAATTAGAGCTTGTGCTACCGACCGAAAATCACCGGGTTCTATTATTTTCCTTAGTGGTTGTAACACTCTAAGTTTATGGAAGATGGCTTTATTCGTTTTGCGTAGGTGTGTCTCCATTTTCAGGTTGCAGTCGAGTGTGACTCCCAGATATTTTATTTCATTTTTCGTGCTGTACGTGTTATTGCACAGTGTGATTGTAGTGGGGGGGTTGAAGTTTGGTTTGCTGGATATGTACATGACTTCTGTTTTCTTATGGTTTATTGTCATGTTGTTTTTCTGTAGCCAGCCTAACATCTCATCCAGGCATTTTTCGAGTAGTGTATATTGAGGGTCGGCCGCATCTAGTTGCGTATAAAGCATAATATCATCCGCATAGATGTGGTATTTAATATTATGTCTTTTGAAGATGTCGCAGAGGGGTCGCATGTATATGTTGAACAGAAGTGCCGAGAGGGCAGAACCCTGGGGTATGCCCTGCGTTTGAGCGAAAGGTTCAGCTTTTTCGCCATTAAATTGTACTTGCGGCCTTCTGTTCGTTATGTAGGAGGAGAACCATTTGAGGGGAGTTCCCACAATTCCTATATCTTCTAGTTTGTTGAGGAGGATCTTATGGTGTACTGTGTCGAAGGCGGCAGAGATGTCAATGAAAATGAGTATAAACATTTTCTCTCTGTTCTCTAGGCCTTGGATGAGGTTGTTCATCAGTGCTATCAAAAGCGTCTCAACTCCATGATTTCTTCTGAACCCGTATTGCTGTTTATCTAGGGTATCACAGTCCTCGAGATGTTCTTGAAGCTGTATTAGCACAGCTTTTTCAATGATCTTTGCAAGGAATGCAATGCTGGAGAATGTATCCTTGAAGGATACTACAAAAAGCAGAGAGGTTCCAAAAAAGAGTAAAGTAGCCCAAATGCCCTTGAGTATGGAGCAGACAGAACTTAAAGATCCCAAATTACCCATGTCTACCAATAGCCAAATTAATATGAATAAAATACAGTCTCTAAAATGCTTGTATGCAAATGCTAGAAGTCTACAAAACAAGATGGGAGAGTTAGAATATATAGCACTAAACGAGAGGTTAGATATGATTGGAATATCAGAGACATGGTGGAAGGAGGACAACCAGTGGGACACTGTGATACCTGGGTACAAACTATATCGAAATGATAGAGCTGATCAAATTGGTGGAGGGGTTGCGCTCTATGTTAGAGAGGGCATTGAGTCAGAAAGGATTAAAGTTTTGCAAGAAACAAAATTTGCTGTAGAATCTCTATGGATTGAAATTCCATGTAAAAAGGGGAAGGCGATGGCAGTGGGGGTGTACTATCGTCCGCCTGGCCAGAATGAACAAATGGATGATGAAATGCTCAAAGAAATCAAGGAAGCTAGCAAAAGTTACAGTGCAGTAATAATAATGGGTGATTTCAATTACCCCGGCATCGACTGGGTCAGTGTCACAACAGGACATGCTAGGGAGATAAAGTTCCTAGATGAAATAAATGACTGCTTCTTGGAGCAGCTGGTTCATGAACCGACCAGAGGGGAAGCAATATTAGACCTAGTCCTTAGTGGAACACCAGATGTAGTGCAAGAGATAAGGGTGTTGGGGCCACTTGGCAATAGTGATCATAGCATGATCGCCTTTGATTTAATTAGTGGAGGAGGGATAGTAAGGAAATCCACAGTACTACCCTTTAACTTTCGAAAGGGAGACTATGATAGACTGAGGAAAACAGTTAAGAAAAAACTAAAAGGAGCAGTTGCAAAGGTTAAAGACGTACATCAAGCTTGGGTGTTGTTGAAAAATACTATCTTGGAAGCCCAGACCAGCTGTATTCCACGCTTTAAGAAAAGTGGAAGGAAGTCCAAAAAATTGCCAGCATGGTTTAAAGCTGAGGTCAGAGAGGCTGTTGTTGCCAAAAAAGCATCTTTCAAGAAATGGAAAAAAGAGCCAAATGATGAAACCTGGAAACAGCACAAGCACTGGCAAGTCAAATGCAAGGCATTGATAAGGCAGGCAAAGAGAGAATTTGAGAAGAAGCTTGCTGCGGAAGCAAAAACGCGAAATAAAGACCTTTTCAAGTACATTCGTAGCAAAAAACCCGTGAGAGAGTCAGTTGGTCCATTAGATGATAAAGGGGTTAAAGGAGCACTAAGAGGCGACAAGGCGATAGCGGAGAGACTGAATGAATTCTTTGCTTCGGTCTTTACTGAGGAAGATGTAGGGATGTTACTCACGACTGAAGTGGTATTTAAAGGTGTGGAAGAATTGAAGGAAATATCGATACATCGGGAAGATGTCCTACAACTATTAGATAAACTGAAGAGTAGCAAATCACCTGGGCCGGATGGTATACATCCAAGGGTGTTGAAAGAACTGAAATTTGAGATTGCAGACCTGCTATCAGTAATCTGTGAACTATCATTAAAATCATCTCTAATACCTGAGGATTGGAGGATCGCCAATGTAACACCAATTTTTAAAAAGGGTTCGAGGGGTGATCCGGGAAACTACAGACCGGTGAGCCTGACATCAGTACCGGGAAAAATGGTAGAAACCATCATAAAGAATAAAATTACTCAGCATATAGATAGTCATGACCTAATGGAGACAGCCAACATGGCTTTAGACAAGGAAGATCTTGTCTTACTAATCTGTTATGTTTTTTTGAAGGAGTGAATAAACAGGTGGACAAAGGTGAGTCGGTTGATATTGTGTATCTGGACTTTCAGAAAGCCTTTGACAAGGTCCCTCATGAGAGACTTTTGGCAAAACTAAAGAGTCATGGGATAGGAGGCAGTGTACTACTGTGGATCAGGAACTGGTTAAAAGATAGAAAGCAGAGGGTAGGGCTAAATGGCCAATTTTCCCAATGGAGAAAGGTGAATAGTGGTGTACCCCAGGGATCTGTGCTGGGTCCGCTGCTTTTTGACATATTCATAAATGACCTGGAAAGTGGAATAACGAGTGAGGTTATCAAATTTGCTGATGACACAAAACTATTTAAAGTTGTTAAAACCCAGGAGGATTGTGGAAAATTGCAAGAGGATCTTGATAAATTGGAAGACTGGGCATCAAAATGGCAGATGAAATTTAATGTGGAGAAGTGCAAGGTTATGCACCTAGGGAAGAACAACCCAAACTATGGTTACACGATGCAAGGTTCCACATTAGGAACCACCACCCAAGAAAAAGATTTAGGCGTCCTTGTGGATACCATGTTAAAACCCTCGGCCCAGTGTGCAGCGGCGGCCAAGAGAGCAAATAGAATGCTAGGTATGATAAGGAAAGGAATGGAAAATAAAACAAAAGATATTATAATGCCTCTATATCGTTCCATGGTGAGACCGCACCTTGAATATTGTGTGCAATTCTGGTCGCCATATCTTAAAAAGGATATAGCAATTTTAGAAAAGGTTCAGAGAAGAGCCACCAAAATGGTAAAGGGGATGGAAGGCTACTCCTATGAAGAAAGGCTAAAAAGGTTGGGGCTCTTTAACCTGGAAAAGAGACGGCTGAGGGGAGATATGATAGAAGTCTATAAATTAATGAACGGAGTGGAACGGGTAAACGTAGATCGATTGTTTACCTTATCAGAATATAGAAAGACTAGGGGACATGCAATGAAGCTACAGGGTAAACTATTTAAGACTAATAAAAGAAAATATTTTTTCACTCAACGTGTAATCAAACTCTGGAATTTGTTACCGGAGGATGTAGTAAAGGCTGTTAGTGTAGCTGGGTTTAAAAAAGGTTTGGACAAGTTCCTGGAGGAAAGGTCCATAAACCATTATTAAGAAGGGACCCAGGATATCAATGCTTGAACCAATACAAGCATTGTGGAACCTGTGTCCCTTGGGGAAACTGCTAGGTACGTATGACCTAGATTGGCCACTGTTGGAAACAGAATACTGGGCTTGATGGACCTTGGTCTGACCCAGTATGGCATATCTTATGTTCCAGAGGCAGTCCTGGGAATGCAAGGCGGGTTGACAATGGAAGGTACGGGGAGGGGAGGACTGGAAAGGGGGCTGATACTGGGGAGGGTTACCAGGACTGGAAATAGGCTGATGGAAGGAAGTGAAGATAACAAAAGAAGAGATAAGAAATGGCAGATGGACCATAGACCACAGAAAGAGAGCTAAGAGAAGACAGGAAAGCAGAAGCCTCAGATCGGGACCAGCATGATCAGAGAATAAAATGGTCAGACAACAAAGGTAGAAAAAATAATTTTATTTCATTTTAGTGATTGGACTTTGTGTTATCTTTATATTTTACACAGTATGGGGGAACTACATATCTTATTTATCTGATGTTGCACTACATGTGGCGTTTGGCTTCTTTGGATTTCAGTTTAAATATTGTCTACATATTTTTATTTTTATTTTAGATTGTGGTTACTTATTCTGTACTTGATGAGGGTCTGTGTTCTGAATGTGTGACTGAGGCCAGGTGTTCTGTTAACATGGAGTTTGTACATAAAGATCTATACTGTACTGTAGTAATTTGATATGTTCAGCTTTTTAAATAGGTGTATGGATTTTCCAGGGCCCACTGTAGTATTTACAGTGATGCTTTTTTTGGATGTGAGTTTTGGAAGTTGGTGCTGATATGGTATGGTATGGTATGGTAGATTTGCTCTATAGATACTCAGTGACTTTGTTGTATGGTTTTGTATTAGTTCACAATATGCCTGGTACTGGAGAATGTTTGTTGTTGTTGTTATTGTTGTTATTAGTGAGATGTTCAGAATCAGATTTTTTTTTTAAGATACTGAGTTCTGTGGGTGAATTTCCTGGTTCTGCTCTGCACCCACTGTTGAAGGGGGTTCTGTGGTTGCAAAATATATGTTGAAAAAGAAAAAGCAAGAGCCATAACACAGTTTATAACAACAAAATAAAAATGAGTTATAATTTAGTTTTATAAACTGTGCTGTGGTTCTCGCTCTCTTTTAGTTCCTTGGTGTACAAACATCTTGCATTTCCTCCATATAATCTAATCAGCTTTTTGGTTTTGTTCAGTCCCTGTTTGGAGTTTTGAGAAAGCCCCATCCCCCTCTATGGGAGGGGCCACCATCTCATCCTTTGCCTCAGGCAGCAGATTGCCTTGAGCCACCCCTGGCTAAAGCATAATATGTTGATGCTCATATGCTTTCCCAACAGGTTCAGGAGTGGTGAGATAAAGCCAAGAGATTGTCTTCTTGTGACCACAGGGGTTGAGCAGGAACATAAGGGATGAGAACAGCAGCTAAATCTAAACGTAGCCCACTTGTAAAATTTTGAATGTAAGCCAAAAAAACCTTAAAATTTATCCTGTATCAGATTGAAAGCCAGTGGCTCTCAATAAACAGTATGATATGTAGTCCGATTGTCTAACATGACGGACTAGTCTCTGAGCAGTGTTTTGCACTGAATATATCCGGTTTAGTAGTGTTCATGGTAATCCATTATATAAGCTATTACAGTAATCAAGCCTGCTTATAACAAAGGCATAGGCCAATATAAGAAGTGCCTCTTTCTCTGGGAACAAGCAGGAAATCAGTCCTCACATATGGGTGATGTCGGCGCCGACGGAGCCCTCGCGGAAGCATCTCCCCAGCTTTCAAAGAAAGCCTTTCGGAGATGCACCACATATACGTGGTCCCCTTCCCACCCAAGGGTGCCATCTTGCCTCAGACTCCTTTTTTCCGTGGAGCCCTTCAGATGTCTGTCCAGTTTCCCCAGAAAAAAGGTTTTTTTTAAAATCTTGTTTAATGGTACCGGTTCTTTTCCTGCCCCCAAGTCAGCTCGCCTCGGCATCGCTCCTCAGGTTTGTCTCTTTCTTCTTTTGTTTTCTCGAGGTGTTCCTTGACCGGTATTTGCACCCTTTTTTGGCTACAGGCCTCGGACCTGTGCCCGGGTGGCATGGCTCCCTTTTTCCGATGGCCTCCAATGGTTTAAAAAAATGTGACCGGTGTGGTAAAATGATGTCCCACGACAACTCGGACTGCGAACTTTGCAAGGCAATGACCATAAAGGCCATAAAGATCTTCCACAAATCTGACTCTGCACTGGATTCTCTGGAGACATCGCGCTACAGAGCTCCCTCTGGTACCTCGGTGCCCTGCAATTTTATTTATTTATTTATTTAACACTCATTTATATACCGCATCTTCCAGAGATCAGGTGCGGTGTACAATTAACAACAGGTTAACAAAGCGAGGTTTGTTTTACATAGAACATCTTAAAACATCTTAAATTTTACATAGAACATCTTAAATTAAACAAGGCTAAGTCTAGTCATCTAAACAGTATAATTAAACTGGAATAGTGTGAAAAACAATTAACTAACAATGTAGTGTCTATAAAGTAAGAAAGTACACAACAGATACGACTATATACATGTGGAAGTTTAGGGCATAAGAGATTGGGTCGTCAATTCGTTTAAGCTATGTGTGTTGTCAATTTAAGTGTGAGAGGTTTGTACTTTAAAATCATATACCTGTTTAGCCTTTGTCTAACTTGACTGCAAGGTTTTCCATGGTATTATAGTGTTTTGTGAATAGATACGTTTTTAATTTTTTTCGGAATTCCATGATCTCTGTTAGCAATCGTAGATCCTCTGGTAGGGAATTCCAGATAGTTGGAGCTATGTGGGAAAAGGCTCTATTGTTGGTTAATTTATGTGCTTTTTTGAAGTCTTTCGGAATCTTTAGTTTATTTAATTGTCCTTTTCTGTGAGTAGGCTTAGTTGGATCTTTGCATATTAGGTTACATAGTGTAGTCGGAGCCATGTCATTTAATGCCTTGAATGAGGTTATTATTGTTTTGTATATTATCCTGCTTTGTATTGGTAACCAGTGAAGGGATGCTAGTATAGGTGTTATGTGCTGTAGAGAGTTTATTTTTAAAATGATTCTAGCTGTTGCATTTTGGGCTATTTGCATTCTTTTAATGTAATCGAAGTGCGGGGTTATGGTAGCCTGTATTATATTGATAAAATCTTGAACAAATACTAGCGGGGGTAATTGTTTGAGGATTTTAAGTTTGAAATAAATTTTCTTTATAGTGTTTCTAATGTGTGTTTCCATTGTAAGGTGTGTATCTAAGATAACACCTAGATATCTTATTTTGTTTTTTATTTTAATTTCTTGGTCTTGTAGTGTTATGTGGGTTGGGGGGATGAATGATTGATTTTTTGTTACGATTATGACTTCAGTTTTGGCATGATTTATGTGGAGGTTTTGAGATTTTAGCCAAATTGTAATTTCATTATAACAGTCTGAGAGGAGTTGTAACAGTAGGTTAGGGATCGTAAATGGGATGTACATCATAATATCATCTGCATAGAGGTGATATTGTACTCCAAATTTTTTAAAGATATTACAGACCGGTTTTATGTAGATATTGAAAAGTAGGGCTGATAATGCTGAGCCTTGTGGTAAACCTATTTCTTGATTATATGTGGTGGAAGTTTGATTACCTATTCTTACATTTTGTGTTCTGTTATTTAAGTAAGAGGTGAACCATTTGTGAACTGTAGAGTTTATGCCTATCTGACTTAGGTTATTGAGCATTATTGAATGATGTACACTATCAAAAGCCGCTGATATGTCAATGAAAAGGAGGATAAATGCTTGTTTATGATTGTCGATTCCTCTTAGGAGAGTATCGAATAATACTGTTAGGAGTGTATCTACTCCGTGGCGAGGACGAAATCCATATTGTTGGTCGTCGAGTGGGTAAGATGCGTCTATGTATTCCTGTGTCTGTAATTGCACTACTTTTTCAATTATTTTGGCCAAAAATGGTATGCTAGAGATGGGTCTGTATGAAACTGGAGATGTTTTATCTAGTTTGCAATTTTTTAGAATTGGGCGTATTTGTGCGTGTTTGAGCGAGGGTGGGAGGTAACCTTGGGATAATGAGAGGTTAACTATAGGGAGAATGAAGGATAGTAGTGTTGGCAGTGTGTTTTTTATCCATGATACTGGGCATGGATCTAAATAAGAAGTTGTGGTATTGAGTCCGGAAATGATAGATTTTAATGTCATATTTGATATGGGGTAGAAGTCTGACCAATGCCAGGGCCACCTCGGAGTCCTGCAGCTGCAGGTCCTCCAAGGGAAAATACCCAGAGCTGTAATGCAAAAAGTCAAAACCCTTGAAGACCGCCCTGGAGGACGGGTCTGGGAAATTGTGGAAATCCCATTCCAGGCCCCACAGTCCCATAAGCTGCCCCCAGAAGAAGTCATCGGCAGCCTGTGACCAGTCTCGGACACCTGAGGCCATCCTCGTCGAGGACTCCGCCTCGACAGAACAGACACCAGGCTCAAAACCCTCGGTGCCCACGTCGAAGGCTGCGGAGCCAACTGGCATGAAGACCAGGATAGCTGCGGAGCACAGTGTCTCTGCCCTCATGGCCCAGCAGTGGGCGTTCATGTCCAGCTCTTCTGGTTCATCCGCCCCATTGACCAGACCCTTGACATTATGGCTTCCCTGGAAGTCAAGCTGATCCTCAACCACCACCCATTTCGAGAGACACATCGGCAGAGGACAAGATCCTGATCCCGTGCCTCAGGGCATCCGTCCTCCCTGACCAGTGCCAGTGGCTCAGACCGCAGGTCCTCCGGAGGTGGCGGGCCTCAGGGCCCGAGCCCCGACTTTTCCTCGGACTTTCAGTCTGATTGGGAGACCGAGTACGGGGAGTCCCTGGACACTCGGCAACACCGAGACATGCCCTTGTACCCATCTCCCCTGGTGTCCCGGCGCCGTTCCCCACTCAAGGACGTTGCCTTCCTCGACTTTTTGTGGGACATAGATAAGGCGCTCGCCATGAAGACTGAAGTGGAGGAGGACCCCCGCATGGAGGAACTGGAGAGTCTCCAGTACGAGGCCCCTCTGAAGGAGACCCTCACGGTGCCCATCCCTCCAATCCTCAAGCGCCGCCTCCTTCATATGTGGAAAACACTGACGATGGTGCCCATAGTAAGCAGACGGCTTGACTCCATGTACCGAGTCTACCGAAGTCCCGGGTTCCAGAAAACTCAACTTCCCCACAACTCAATAGTCGTTGAGTCTGCCATGCACATACTTAAAAGCCAAAAGACTCACTCCTCGGTGCCCCCCCGGTAGAGAGGCCCAGACCCTTGATGCCCTCAGCCAAAAGGCCTTCCAAGGCTCGATGCTGGCATGCCGAGTCCAATCCTACCAGCTATACATCTACATGTATCTCAAGGAGCTGGCGAGGGAGCTCGCAGGTTTCTCGGCAGGCCTCGCAGGGAACCTCTTCAGTGGTTCAAGTCACTGGCCTTGGCGGTCAAGGAGTGCTCAAAGTTCTTATCTCAAACAGCATATGACAGCTTTGAGTCCTCAGCCAGAGTGGCCACCGCAGGCATTAGGGCCTGACGCCAGGCCTGGCTGCAGTCGTCTGACCTCAAGCAATGGAGAGAATCTCTTCAGAAAACCCATGGCAGACAAAGCGTTTGAAACAGAGACTGAGTTCCTGACAAGGACCAGACTCTCAAGAAAGATCTCGGTGCATCCCCACAAGAAGGGTCCGGGGAAGAACCCCTTCTTCCCGAGGAAAAAGGGGGATTTTGGCAATGCCCCACAGAGTGGGCTGGATAACATGAGGAAAGATCTACAAAAGCTGGAAGAATGGTCTAATGCTTGGCAGTTAATATTTAATGTGAAGAAGTGCACTGTCATGCACTTGGGAATCAGAAATCCAAGGGAATTGTATGCGATAGGGGGCGAGAGGTTGGTGTGTACGGACCAGGAGAAGGACCTTTGAGTGATTGTTTCTGAGGATCTCAAGGTGGCAAAACAGTGTGACAAGGCGGTGGGCAAAAACCAGAAGGATGCTGGGTTGCATACAGAGAGGAATTACCAGCAGAAAGGCAATGTCAGGAAATACTTTTTCACTGAAAGATGGTGGATGCTTGGAATACTTTCCTGATGGAAGTGGTGGGGGAAAATACAGTGACAGAATTCAAAATGGCATGGGACAGACACAGTGAATCCCTTTATAGCAACAGGATAAAATCAAAATAAACATAACTATCTCTTATATCTCAGTAAATAGGGGTGACCTACACGAAGCAGTGGGTACACCCCTAAACAAAGGCATGGGGAGTAGTGATCTGCAAGGAGTGGCAGGTGCACCTACTCTTGCCACCTTGCTGGGCAGACTAGATGGACCATACTTGTCTTTATCTGCTGTCATATACTATGTTACTAGGTATATGTTAAATTCCAAGCCTTCTCTGCCCCACAGCAAGGCCAGCAGCATAAGGGGCAAGAGCATAGCCCCCGCAAGCAGAAGACCCCCAAGACCCAGCCAAGTTTGGAGGGAGTTTTTGACTGTTTGGGCATGACCTCCATCGCCCCAGAAGGTCCCTTACAGCTCATAAGGGGCCATCTGGCTCTGTTTGCCCACAGCTTGTCCTACATCACCACCGATTCATGGGTAATAAAGGTTATCAGGGAGGGTTACCTCCTCCACCTGCAACAGACGCCACCCTCTTACTTTCCAGGAGAGCCTGTCAGGCCTCTCCTTCACCAGGCTCTGCTCCTCTCAGAGCTCGCAGGCCTCCTCAAGGACAAGGCAGTAGAGCCAATGTCCAAACATCTCTGGGCAAAGACTTCTGCTCCAGATATTTCCTCATCCTGAAAAGAACAGGGGGCCTTAGGCCCATCCTAGACTTATGGGACCTGAACAAATTCCTGGTGTGGGGCCCTGGTAGCCCACAAAGGGGTTTTCCCAAATATTACAATCACCAATAAATTGCTCAGACTACAGTTGCTCAGCTACAAAAAGCTCTTTATTTGGGTACTGTGGTGAGGAAACCACTGCTGAACCTAGAAATACACAGGAAAATGAGTCCTGTCACTTTAAGGCAGAATGTATCAAGGGTTTCCCTAGTAACCAAGAGTCTGTGACTCAGAGAATAGTCATCCCTAAGCCCCGCCCACAGCAGCACGTCAGGGAGAAGCTTGACCCTAGTCACATGTGCTGGGAGCAAGGTGTGGCTCAGGAGGAAGGAAAGTTTAAAAAGCTGATTTGCAGTAACACAGATAGAAGAATAAGAAGAGGAATAAGAAGACGGAGAAGCAGCAAGGGAAGAGAAGGACAAGGAGAAAGACAAGGAGCATGGAGAGCAAGTGAGAGAGTGCTTGCAGAGCATGAAAGGCAGAGTGTAAGAAACACTGGAAGCCGAAGAGAGAAGCTTGATGAGAGATTGCCAAGCACAGCTGAGGAAGCAAGGAACGAGAGGCTGGTGCAAGCAAACGAAGGTGCTGCAGCTGAGAGACAGCATGACTGGCTTGCAGAGCAGAGAGAGTTTCTAAATACCTCAGAATCAAGGCAAGTCTGTCCTTCTCAATTCCTAGACAGGAAATGCCCACAAGAATTAGCTATAGAAGGGAAAGCTAATTCTAGTTATAGACAAAGTACCAGGATAAAGGGAGAAAGTTTATCCAAGCACCGAGTAGCTCACTTAACAGAAGAGCTACTGCAAAAGCAGGCTCTACTTAAGAAGTTAAATGAACTAATAGAGAAAGAAAATAGCCAGCTCTCTGTTCAGTTACCTTTTGATGTAAGTGAGAGAGATAGTGTAGAGGAAATGGACATAACAAGTGTGGAGAACAGTACCATGGATTTACAATGTGCTATATGTCAGGTCTCTGATGTGGAAGAGTCTTAGAGAGCAATTGTATGTGTGCCGTGCTTAGGAAGCAGCCTAATTCTGAAGACGTCACAACTGAAAGAAACAGCTGAGTTCAACTGATAAGGTTGAGAGCTGGATGTAAATGTTCAAGGGACATTTAAAAGTTTATTTTGCTGCCAGAAGTTTGTTCCTGCAAAGGAGAAAACCTTTAAGAGTTTAAAAGTTTTGGAAAGTGGCAATTTTGAGTTACAAGCAAAAGCTGTGCCTGTTTCTTTGAAGTTTGGAATAGAAAGCAACGTTATTCCTGTTTATTTTTGAAGCTGTACTGTGGATTAAAAACCTCCTTTATATAATTTACCCCTCGCGTCCTGTGTATGAAGGAACCCCTGAATACATTGAATAAAATTCTCTGTCTTACGCCTGAACCCTTGAGTCACAACTCCTTGCTTTAATATAGGACTACAATTCCCAGCAGCCCTCCTGGCAGCCATTTTGAGGGAATCTTATTTTAAAGCCAAAAGGCGACCTCACCTGCTACCAGTTACCTACCTGGCCAGGCGGGGGTGACAGAGTGGCGTAGTTGTTTGGATGCCGAGTGGGCCACGCCACAGAGGAGTAGTTGTTTGGATGCCGAGTGGGCCACACCACAGAGGAGTAGTTGTTTGGATGCCGAGTGGGCCACGCCACAGAAGAGACCGTAATAGTGTGGATGCGGAGCAGGCCACGCCACAGAGGAACACAGTTCGCTGGATTGCAGCTGGAGCACGACTGCGCACCAGGAGAACGCATACGGCGGATTCCAGAGTCTAACAGAAGGACGCCGGAGACTTGCAAGCGGCTGAGACTGAGAGTCCAGAGTTCCTGCAAAGCCGGAGGGTCCGGAGACCTGTCGAGGTCCTACGCTGTTGCTGAGCGAGACGCACCACTAGTACCAGGTACACCGTATTTAACTAGGGAAAGTTAAGGATACTGGTACTGGGTGGGGGCGATAGCAGCAGGTAGAAGGGAACGCATACCTAGTGTTGGGAATCGCACTTGGGTGTTCTGTGTTTGTTTCATTCTACAGGAAACAGAGACAACGATGGAGACACAAGATATCCTTGCATGGGCAGCAGCGGAGCTCAAGAGGCAAAGAGACTTATCGTTGGAGCTTCAAGCACAAGCGGCTAGTCAACTGCAGGCCCAGCAGAAACCGCTGGTGGAGCTTATGGAGGCCTGGGTGAAGGAACATAAGAAACCACCAGAGCCTGATCCGGTTACCACAGGTTTTTCATTGGGATTAGCCCATACCTTTGGACTCGGGTCCAAAGAGACCCTTAGTTTTGGACAATTAAGAGATGGTGAAAGTGTAGACGCTTTCTTGGAGGCATTTGAAAAAGTGGCACAAATAGCCAGATGGCCACCCGAACAGTGGGCGGTAAGGTTAGCTGTCTCACTTACTGGTGAGGCATTGGCAGCCTACCAAACCGTTCCCGCTGAGTTGGCCAATGACTATTTGGAGGTCAAGAGGGCTATAAAAGATAGGCTCGGCCTAACTCCTATAGTCTACAGACGCCAGCTTAGAAATGCAAGATTGCGCGTGGATGAGACACCACGAGCGCTTTACCACAGATTGAAAATGCTGGTAGTTAAATGGCTAGAACCAGAACATAAGTCAGTGGAAACACTGATCGATGAGCTCGTTCTGGAGCAGTATTTTGCAGCAGTACCTGAAAGGATGCAAACTTTCTTGATGTTACAAGGATGTAAGAACACAAGAGAGGCTATAACTATGTCAGAGCGATTCCTAGAAGCTGAAGTGATAGCTAAGGATAAGTCTGCAGCCTGTACTAAAATGTCTGTAGCTAGGTTGAATGTGGATAGCAAGAATGTACAGAATGTTGGTGTTCCCACTAATAGAAGGATGCAAGTGAAGCGTGCATGTTACCGGTGTGGAAGTGAACAACATTTAATGCGTGAGTGCAAGATGAAAACAGCCCTAGTGTTGAGTGACCCTAGTAAGAAAGGGGAAGGCTTTTTACTGGAGGTGACAGTACAAGGCATACCAGTTAAAGCACTGCTTGATTCCGGATCGGATCAATCAATGCTTTCCAAAAGATTGTGGAGAAGGTTAACAGCCCCAGGTTTAAAAACACCTCAGACACCCACGGGCAATGTAAACATTCGGTGCGTTCACGGAACGGCGTGTACCTATCCTGTTTACTCTGTCCGCATAAAAGGGTTGGGCCTAGAGAGGGAGGTCCCGGTCGCTATTGTTCCCAGGTTACCCCAGGAGGTAGTCCTCGGGCGAGACTGGCCCCAGTTTCAACGAGGTGTGCAACAAGGGTTGGGGGTGAAGAAAGGCTTAGTGTCCACGAGAGCCCAGTCCCAAGCCCAACAGGCCCTAGAGGAGGAGCCCCTAGAGGGGGAGGCGAAGGTTCTACCCTCTCAGGAAGTTGTAGGGACAGCTCCTATAAATAGAACAAGTAAGCCCAAGGCAGGTGCTACAATGGCATTCTTAAGGCCTTTGTTTCCGAAAGATGGAAAGGGGGTGAAGCACCCTGAGAAGCGAGTAAGGTCTCAAAATAGGGAGGAGATCCAACCAGATATAGGTTTATCTTGGGTTCCTGAAGAGTTAGCGGCAAAATTCCCTTCTTTTGCGAAAGCTCAAGAGGCAGATCCTGCTCTGAATTATGCTTTCAAGTTTGCTAGAGAGGGACGGGAGATATTGCCCAGATTCCTAACGTACCAAGGCATTCTGTATCGGGAAAGCCGAGATCCCTTTACAGGAGACACACAGAGACAATTAGTGGTCCCAAATACCTTTAGGACTGTGGTCCTAAGGTTAGCCCACGATCCTCTAGTAGGGGCACACGAAGACATTCAGGGTACTTTAAAACAGGTTTTATCCCGGTTTTATTGGCCTGGAGTTCATAGAGAAGTGACCAGGTTCTGCAAGGCCTGTCCGGCTTGTCAGAAGGTCCTTATAATTAGACCCCTAGAGGTTCCCCAATTTCTTAGGGATAGGCGAGGACGCTTAACGCGGGCCTCACAGTGGGCAGAAAACAATTTGAAGGAAAACAACAGAAAAGCTTATAGGAGAATTACGTGCTGTGATTCTGGGAGAACCCCAGCCCGTAATGTCTTAAGAAGGGGAATATGTGGTGAGGAAACCACTGCTGAACCTAGAAATACACAGGAAAATGAGTCCTGTCACTTTAAGGCAGAATGTATCAAGGGTTTCCCTAGTAACCAAGAGTCTGTGACTCAGAGAATAGTCATCCCTAAGCCCCGCCCACAGCAGCACGTCAGGGAGAAGCTTGACCCTAGTCACATGTGCTGGGAGCAAGGTGTGGCTCAGGAGGAAGGAAAGTTTAAAAAGCTGATTTGCAGTAACACAGATAGAAGAATAAGAAGAGGAATAAGAAGACGGAGAAGCAGCAAGGGAAGAGAAGGACAAGGAGAAAGACAAGGAGCATGGAGAGCAAGTGAGAGAGTGCTTGCAGAGCATGAAAGGCAGAGTGTAAGAAACACTGGAAGCCGAAGAGAGAAGCTTGATGAGAGATTGCCAAGCACAGCTGAGGAAGCAAGGAACGAGAGGCTGGTGCAAGCAAACGAAGGTGCTGCAGCTGAGAGACAGCATGACTGGCTTGCAGAGCAGAGAGAGTTTCTAAATACCTCAGAATCAAGGCAAGTCTGTCCTTCTCAATTCCTAGACAGGAAATGCCCACGAGAATTAGCTATAGAAGGGAAAGCTAATTCTAGTTATAGACAAAGTACCAGGATAAAGGGAGAAAGTTTATCCAAGCACCGAGTAGCTCGCTTAACAGAAGAGCTACTGCAAAAGCAGGCTCTACTTAAGAAGTTAAATGAACTAATAGAGAAAGAAAATAGCCAGCTCTCTGTTCAGTTACCTTTTGATGTAAGTGAGAGAGATAGTGTAGAGGAAATGGACATAACAAGTGTGGAGAACAGTACCATGGATTTACAATGTGCTATATGTCAGGTCTCTGATGTGGAAGAGTCCTAGAGAGCAATTGTATGTGTGCCGTGCTTAGGAAGCAGCCTAATTCTGAAGACGTCACAACTGAAAGAAACAGCTGAGTTCAACTGATAAGGTTGAGAGCTGGATGTAAATGTTCAAGGGACATTTAAAAGTTTATTTTGCTGCCAGAAGTTTGTTCCTGCAAAGGAGAAAACCTTTAAGAGTTTAAAAGTTTTGGAAAGTGGCAATTTTGAGTTACAAGCAAAAGCTGTGCCTGTTTCTTTGAAGTTTGGAATAGAAAGCAACGTTATTCCTGTTTATTTTTGAAGCTGTACTGTGGATTAAAAACCTCCTTTATATAATTTACCCCTCGCGTCCTGTGTATGAAGGAACCCCTGAATACATTGAATAAAATTCTCTGTCTTACGCCTGAACCCTTGAGTCACAACTCCTTGCTTTAATATAGGACTACAATTCCCAGCAGCCCTCCTGGCAGCCATTTTGAGGGAATCTTATTTTAAAGCCAAAAGGCGACCTCACCTGCTACCAGTTACCTACCTGGCCAGGCGGGGGCGACAGTACCAAAGCAAACAAATTGCAACTGCAGATAGCAACAGTTTCTGTCTGAGAAAGATGATGGGCAAACTACTCTCCACACCGGAATTGAAGAGCAAATTGCCCGCCGAGCTAGAGAGCTGTTTCCTTATATCTTCTTTCTCTGTCACAAAGCTCTAGAAAGTATTGCATAGCTTCTGATGTCATATGCAGGGTTTTTTCTATGGAATACGTGCAGCTTTCTGCAAAGTCTGCAAAGTTTCTACTTGGGGGGGACCTCCCATGATCATGTGGGCCAGCAATTAGTTCAGTTCTCTTCAAGGTCTCTGCTTATCGGTGTGCTGTGAAGCAGTACCTTCCTTTGCCTTCCTGTGTGGGGCCTGTGTTCTTTTTAGTTCCTGGCACCAAACAGTATCTTCAAGGCTGAAAGTATTTTTTTCTTCTAATTAGTTTTAACTTGACCTGTATTACTCTGGACTCACAGTCTGCACAGGCCATGGTTTCCCAGACTATAGTAGGCCTCATACCATATACTTTCTCTTATAGCCCACGTGCTGTATTCTTGTGCCATAGACAGGGTGCTTGAGTGCGTTGCAGGCCAGCAAGAGTGTAGACATAGAAGGCATATGATATCCCTATGCCAAAATATCCCAACACTGGTGAGGGAGAAGTTCAAAGTGCTCTCCCTTGGAACACAACTGCCATATCTCTAGCAGGGAGACTGGCTATGCTCCTTAGTCCTGAAGGATTTAATTTATTTATTTATTTATTTGATGTCTCTTCTATACCGTGCTCTTTAAAAATCAGTGCGATTTACAGGTAACAGATTTATGCAATGCAGGCAGGCCTACACTGGACTTACAAGGATTATATACAGGGTTAACAGGGTAACTATGTACAAGATAACTTGCTGTCATATGTTATGAGGACAGCTCAACACTATTTACACATTGGCTCAGCTATATACATGGTGACAAGGCAGGGGAGTACCTCTACCTGTCGAGGGGATCGGGGTCTAGTGGGCTGGGCTGCAGACTCGTGGAGTGGCTGCGTCGGGGCGTCAATCTGGGTCCTGAGTGTGACTGACTGCGGGTTACCATCAGGTTCAGTGTAGTGCTGGAGGAACAGATAGTGCTTCAATGCCTTCCTAAACTGGGTGAGGTCATTGATAGCCTGGATGGCAGGTGGCCGGGCGTTCCAGCATGTGGGTGCATACAGTGCAAAAGCTCTGTTTCTAGTTGCCTGCGAGCATTTTGTGATCGCCCTCGGGAGTTTCAGAGAGTTGACGGCGGCTGATCTCCTTACTTTGTTGAGGGGGTGGTCTGTATGAGATCTGTGAGGGAGGTGGAGGAGCACTTGTTGATGGCTTTGTAGGTCATCATTAGAGTCTTAAAGGAGATCCTGCAGTGGACCGAGAGCCAATGCAGGTGCTTCTTAATTGGGGTTATATGTTCCCTCCTGGAAGCTCCGTGCAGGATTCTGGCGGCTGCATTCATTGCCATTTGCAGAGGATTCAGCGTGTTTTTCGGGAGACCGTGTAGTATGGCGTTCATATAGTCGAAATGTGGAATTACTAGTGCTTGGTAGACTGTCTGAAAGTCTTCTGTCTCAAGCAGCTGTCGCTGGTGGCAAAGCATCCGAATTTTGTTATAGATCGCCTTGACCGTGTTGCTTATGCTTGTACATACATCCTGAACCATCCCAGCCACCTAAAATACCTCCGGTTCTGGTGGGAGAAGGTCACTACCAATACAGGGTGCTGCCCTTCGGGCTGGCTTCATCGCCAAGGGTCTTCACCAAGTGACTAATAGTGGTCACAGCCCACCTTCATCTCCAAGGGGCCTTCGTCTTTCCCTACATGGGCGACTGGCTCATAAGGAGAGGCACAGCTGAGAGATGCACCACACCACCGAGTGAATCATACACACCCTGTAGCACCTGGGGTTCATCATCATCTACCCCAAGTCCCACCTCTCTCCAGCACAGTGCCTGGAGTTCATAGGGGCTCAGTTGGACACCAAGGCCAAGGTCTTCCTCCCTCCGGAGAGGACAGAACGTTTCAGGGTGCTAGCTACAGAGGTGCAGCACCACCGGCCAGTGCCCGCTCACCTTCTCCTCCACCTGTAGGACCACATGGCCTTCACAGTCCACGTGACCCTATACACCCACCTGCACATGAGAGAGGCTCAGTGGTGCCTCCGCTCCCAGTAGAGACAAGCCATGGGCAGACTCCAAGACAGGATAAGTGATCCGCCACCTGACGGACTCCCTCGACTGGTGGCAGCTTCCCCGCCACCTTCAGGCTGGGATGCCCTTCCAGGCACAACCACCAGAGGGTCCTAACCACAGACACTTTCCTACTGGGTGGGGGAGCTTATTATGAGGTCCTCCACACACAAGGCAGTTGGTCTTAGGCAGAAGGTCAGTTGCAGATCAACCTTCTGGAGCTCTGGGTGATATTTCTGGCCCTCCAAGCCTTCTGCCACCAACTGCACCAGTCGGTGCTGGTCCAGACAGACAACCAAGTCACAATGTTCTACCTGAACAAGCAGTGGGACATGGGGTTTTACTCTCTCTGCCAGGAGGTGGCGGCCCTCTGCTCATATGCGACAGGCAATGGGATGCTCCTGCAGGCAATCTACCTCCCGGGCCAGCAAAATGCTCTGACGGACAAGCTAAGCAGTCCTCCAGCTGCACAAGTGGCACCTGGACCCCAAAGTGACCTCCCAGCTTCCCTAGTGGACCTGTTCACCGGCACAGGCAACACGCGTTTGCCCAACTTCTGCTCCCGCAAGCCGGCGGATGCGTTCCTCATTCCATGGACGGAAGGCCTCCTCTATATCTTCCCGCCAACACCGCTGGTCACCAGGACCCTCTTCAAGGTCCAGAGTGACAGAGAGTCACTGATACTGATAGCCCCAGGTGGCCCAGGCAATCTTAGTTCCTGCTACTTCTCTGCCTGTCAGCAGCGTTTCCGATTCCCCTGGGCCGCGCACCAGGACTTCTGTCACAGGAGGAGTGCGTTCTCCTGCACGCCAACCTGGGGTCCCTGTCGCTCACGGCCTGGCTGCTGAAAGGGTAGCTCTCGCTCCTTTCAACCTCCCACGAGACATGGAGGAGGTCCTTCTTGCCTCCTGCAAGGCCTCCACAAGAAGGGCATATGCCTTTAAGTGGCGCCGCTTTTTGGTGTGGTGTGCCGAGAAACGGGCAAACCCGTTCTCCTGCTCAGTGCAGCTAGTACTCCAGTACCTACTCCACCTGTCCCAGGTGGGACTGAAGTCCAACCTGAGCGCTATCACGGCACACCACCGTTCCGTTTAGGGAAAGCCCCTCTCGGCTCAGCCCCTTGTTTCTCATTTTCTGCGGGGCCTCAAGTTGTCCAAGCCACCCATCTGCCCACCATCGCTGTTGCTCTCACAGTTCACTAAGCCGCTATTTGAGCCCTAGTTACCTGCCATTTACGATACCTCTCCTGGAAGGTTGTATTTCTCATGGCAATCATGTCGGCTCGCAGGTTCAGCGAGCTCCAGGCTCTGATGGCAGAGCCTCCCTACACGAGGTTTTACAAGAACAGAATGGTACTCCGCACACACCCCAAGTTTTTCCCAAAGGTGGTGTCTCCTTTCCACCTCAATCAGGAGGTGGTGCTCCCCACCTTCTTTCTGAGGCCTCACGAGGCGGAGACCGTCTTCCATACTCTGCATTGTAAGAGGGCCCTGTCCTTCTATGTGCAGTGCACTCAGGGCCACTGCAAAGCTTCCCAGCTCTTCGTCTCCTATGACCCCAGTCGTCTGGAGCTCCCAGTGACCAAATGAACTCTGTCCACTTGGGAGGCGGATTGCTTTGCCCTCGCCTATGAGAAAGCCGGGATCTCATTAGAATACCGGGTCACGGCGCACCGGGTTAGAGCCACGGCTACCTCTGTAGTGAATCTGAATTCTGTACCTGTTACGAAAATCTGCCAGGCCACCACCTGGTCTTCGTTACACACCTTCACAGCTCATTACTGCCTGGAGAGGGAGTCCTGATGGAACAGCGCCTTTGATCAGGCCATACTCCGTAACCTCTTTGGGGTGTGGCAGCTCCTGCCCTCTGACCCTTCTATGTTCAGGCTACCGGAGTGCTGGTTCTCTTCCGGACACTTGGGTCTTGCGAGAGTCTCTCAGTTGGAATTTAACTGCTGTAGCTCACAGCTCACTTTACTGGCCACCGTGGCATTTTTTACAGTAGCCTGTAGCTGGGGAGTCCCATATGTGAGGACTGACTTCCTGCTTGTTCCCAAAGAAAGCGTAGTTCCTTATCATTCCTACAGTTTAGTCCTCCACCTCTGGGTAGTGAACCTCCTCCTGCAGCTTGGAGACTGGACAGAAAGCGTAGTTACTTACCTGTTACAGGTGTTCTCCGGGACATCAGGAATCAGTCCTCACAACCCTCCCTCCTCCCCTTGGAGTTGCTTCTTTACTGTATTTTATTTTTGCCATCTTAACTATGTCATTAGACTGAGGCAAGATGGCAGCCTTGGGCCAAAAGGGGATCACGGCTTCCGTGAGTGCTCCATTGGCACCGATGTCACCCATATGTGAGGATTGATTCTTGCTGTCCCCAGAGAACACCTGTTGCAGGTGAGTAACTATGCTTTATCCACATAAGAAAAGACTGAGCAAATTTTTCTCATGCTGAAAAAGCAAGATTTTATCACTTCTTTTATTTTCCCTTTAAATTTAAGCCCAAAATTCAAATAAGAACATATGAATATAAGCAATGCCATACTGGGTCAGACCAAGGTCCATCAAGCCATCCTGTTTTCAACAGTGGCTAATCCAGGTCACAAGTACCAGGCAGGTTCCCAAAAGGTGCATAGGTTCCACAATGCTTGTCCCGGGGTAAGCAGTAGATTTCTTGGGTCCTCTTTCATAATGTTTTATGGACCTTTCCTCCAAGAACTTGTCCAAACCTTTTTTAAACCCAGCTACACTAACAGCTTTTACTACGTCCTCTGGTAACAAATTCCAGGATTTGATTATGTATTGAGTGAAAATATATTTTCTCTTATTACTCTTAAATGGGTTACATTGTAGCTTCATTGCGTGCCCCCTAGTCTTTCTACTTTTGATGGCGTACACAACCGATCTATGCTTATCGGTTCCATTCCATTCATTAATTTATCATATCTCCCCTCAGCCATCTCTTTTCCAAGTTCAAAAGCACTAACCTTTTAAGCCTTCCTTATCATCCCTACAGTCCAGTCCCGCACCTCTGGGTAGTCAACCCCCACCAGAAGTTTGGAGACTAAGCATGTTATCTTTTTCTGATGACATCAGCATACTTAGGAAGCTGGCACCACCTACTGGCCCCATTAAGCTCAGTCTCCAAGCAGTTAGAGAGTGATCCCAGGATTCGGGACTCACTGTAGGGACAACTAAGGAGTTTTTTCTTATTTTGTTAAATTAAGGTTTCCTTAGATTTCATAAGCTGGGAGTTGTGTGTTTGTTGGTTGGTTTGTTTAAATCAAGTTAAAACAAAACAAAACAAAACAAAACAAAACATAGGGGTATCCTTCCATCCCCTTTACCATTTTGATGGCTCTTCTCTGTACTTTTTCTAATTCCGCTATATCCTTTTTAAGATATGGCGACCAGAATTGCACACAATATTCAAGGTGTGGTTGCACCATGGAATGATACAGAGGCATTATAATATCCTTTTTTATTCTCCATTCCTTTCCTTCGGATTCCTAGTATTCTATTTGCTTTCTTGGCCACTGCTGCACACTGGGCGGAGGGCTTCAACATATTATCCACGATGACACCTAAATTTTTTTCCTGGGTGGTGGTTCCTAAAGTGAACCTTGCAGCATATAACCAGAGTTTGGGTTGTTCTTTCCTAGGTGTATAACTTTGCCCTTGTCCACACTAAATTTCATCTGCCATTTGAACGTCCAGTCTTCCAATTTATCAAGGTCTTCCTGCAATTTTTCATAAGCCTCTTGGGTTTTAACAACTTTGAATAATTTTGTAAATAAACTCCCAAGCCTTGGTATGAATCAGTCAAGGGGAGCTGGTGTTTCAGTAATTACATAATCTATCTGCAACACACCTAGTCGCTCATACACACAATTCCAAACAGCATAACAAGACACAGCACTCAGAATAGAGGCTTAAGAACTGAAAATGGCAGTGGGAAATGCCGTTCAGTTCTGAGGCGTCGACATCAGCCCCGGCATCAACCTCGGCATTAACACCCTCGAAGGCCTCCACCGAGGCTTCAGCTTTACATGGAGGCTGGGCCCACTCGGAGCCAAGAGGTCGCAGGGCACTGGAACGACAGCTCTCCTTTGATAAGGACCAGACTTCGACCTCGTTTGCATTGAAGGGCAATGCTGAGCCCCGGGTGAAGGCCCATGGGCATCGGCATATTAGCCCTCAATGTGACTCTGAAGGTGAGAGCAGGGAGCGGCCCTTCAAGCTACCCCAGAGGGAGGAGTTGCCTCCTGAGGTCCCAGAGGACTGTCATGGGACTTCCAAGGCTGTAACCATCAAAGAGTCCCCCCCCGAAGGAGTCGGCATCGGTCCCAAAGGCTGCAGCACTGATTCTGGTGACAGCGGAGACCTCTATCCTTGCAGGGAGGATGCAAGCCCTTAAGCGTAGCCTTGCTGCATTCATGGCTCAGCAGAATGTGAGGGACCTGTTAGTGTAGTTGGGTTTAAAAAAGGTTTGGACAAGTTCCTGGAGGAAAGGTCCATAAACCATTATTAAAAGGGAGCCAGGATATCACAGTTTGACCCAATACAAGCATAGTGGAACCTGTGTCTTTTGGGGAAACTGCTACTGTAGGTACTTATGACCTAGATTGGCCACTGTTGGAAACAGGATACTGGGCTTGATGGACCTTGATCTGACCCAGTATGGCATATATTATGTTCTTAACTCACCATGAACAGGCTTTCAAGGAAGACCGCTGACCCTTCCAGGAGAAAGACTTTTTTTTCAATGTTTTAACTTTATTAATATATAATAAAGAAAGAAATTTGACAAACAAGTCCCCATCTAGGGGAGAAGAATCTTTACCAATTATACATATATAAAATATGGAAAGGCAAACAATTGAAACACAAAAGAAAAATGTGCCAAACTACTGAGAATTTAAATTCTTTTCATACCCTTATTAACTAAACCCAGAAAGATAAATATATCAATTATAATGCCAATAAATATCAAAATACCAAAATTACTTCCTAGCTAGAAAAGCCTTTAACTGAATTGGATCCATAAACACATATTTATCATTAGAATATGTTATGAGACATTTGCACAGATACTTTAAGAAAAATGAAGCCCCAAGAGCCAAGACCTAAGGTTTAAGACTTAGAAAAGCCTTCCGTCATTTCTGGGTAAACTTACAAACATTTGGGAACACCTGGATCGCCTTTCCACAAAAAATTGCACTTTCCTTGGTAAAATAAAGCTTCATCACAAGATTCTTATCAATATAAGAAACAAAAGACACCATCTTCTGGAGCCTCAGTCTTAACTTGGGGTATATAATAAAAATTAGAAATATGAATCGATGCAACATCCTCAGTCATCAAGACATCCTTCAAATACTTTTTAAACAAAATTAATGAAAGGTAATGTGTGAAAGGAAAATTAAGAAATCTTAAATTTTTTGCCTGAGCCACATTTTCAAGAACCTCCATTTGATGATGGGTAGATAAACTATCCCAAACAGTGGATGAAAGAGCAGCCTAGGCCATAAACATCTGACCTTCCAATTTTGAAACCGCAGAATTAACATTAATCAAACATTTATCTTGTTCATTTATCTTAGCAACAACATCGACAGTAAATTGGGATACTTGAGTTATTCAACTGCCACAGAAGCACCAAGCGTGGCGGCAGAGTACTTATACTAACCAAGACCATCATAAATGCTTATGTAAGTGTCTGCGACAACTACAATGACATAGACCTGCTGAAAATAGAAAACAAAGGCCTTGCGATATGCCTCCTTTATCGACCACCCTCCACTAATCATACTAACCTCACAACAATTCTAGAATCAGTCTGCACATCCAACACACAGAAGCCACACATCATCCTGGGTGATTTTAACCTTGCCTCACTCCCAACACACCAAGCACAATAATTTCTGGAATTTATGGAAGACCTAGGTTTTCAACAAATAATGGATACCCCTACCCATAACAAGGGTAATACCCTCAACCTGATATTCCTCCCAAAATACATCGCGGAAAACCCCTGCTTGATACCACCCAGTACAACCCAAGTACCCTGGTCAGACCACTACATACTAAGATTGGAGCTCCCACTCACACTTAATATACCAAAATAAACCCAAAATAGCACAACACACCCCCTTCCCAAAACATAGATGAGGCAATAAAGAACTGCCACACAACAATACATAGAGCAGCCTTACCCAAAACCACATACAAAAAGAGGACACACAGGCCCACTGAAAAATGGTACATTAACAAGTTACACTCCCTCAAAAAAGAACTCTGCAAGCTTGAGAAAAAATGGAGAAACAAAAAATCCCCAGACCTAAGAGCTCTCTATATAACAAACCTATACCTCTATAAAGAGGTCATACAAACTGCAAAAAGAACCCACTACACTAACACCATAAACAAAGCCATCAACCGTCCTAGAGAACTTTTCGAAATTGTCAAATCTCTAACAAAAACACACACAGAATGAGGAAGCTCAGGCAACAATCAACCCACAAACTCTTGCCACTCACTTTGCATCATAATTAAAAAGCAAAAACACTTCTCCAAATACTACTATACAAAGGTTAAATTAGACTTCCTTAGCGTCCCTCTAGTCCAGTCCCGGAACCATAGAGTTGTGAACCTCCACCAGCAGCTTTGGAGACTGAACATCTTCATCTCTTTGATCATCCAGCTATATGCAGCCCCAAGGACCGCCCACACATCAGTATCTCAGTCTCCAAGCAGCTTGGAAGTCAGAGCCCAGAACTGGGCTCCTTAGGAACAAATAAGCAGAGCTTTAGTGTTTTATTATTTTCTAGATTTAGGTGCTGGGCTGCTGCTGTGGAGGAAATCTTTGACTGTGTCCCTTCTGTCTTTCTCTAATCTGTTTTTTTCTCTCTGTCTCTCTCTGTCAGTCTCCCCATAGGTCAAACAAGCAGGGGAGCTGCACAGGACACAGGTCTCCTTTCTACCGAACCCCCTTGGTGGGTGAGGAGAAGGTTGAAGACAATTACAGGCAGCAATTGAATACAGCAGTAGGCTCTGAGTGTCCCCTGACTGATTTAGGGGTTCCCCGAGCTGCCCTGAGCGGTTATTACTCTGTTATTGACTCTGATAACTGCTACTCAGAACTTGTGACAGGCACGCTGGACAGCACTCTCAGTGTTTTGACCCCCCCTCCACTCCTGTGTGTGGGTGAGTAGAGTTTGAAGCTTTTTCTTTCTAAAGGCAGTGATGGAGGCCTTGGGGTGGCCTGGAATCAGCTCTGGGGAGTGTTTTAGACCTTTTGGGTATTTTTTCTGGTTCTTTTTTTGGCGGGATCGGGTCCGGCAGCCATTTTGGATTTTTTCCAAAGTTGTTTTTCTTCATGTTTTTTTTAGGGATAGGAGCTTCGTTTTTGCATTTCTTGGTCAGATATCAGCTAATTGACTCCAGCTCTATCTAATCCTGCAATTTGGAGCGTTTTTGAGCACTTTTAAAATCGCGATTTTTTTTTTCTGCTCTGTTTGCTTTAGCAAGGTGTTCCTGCTTTGCTGGCAAAGGGCTGTGTGCATAGCCATGCCTCCTAGTCCTCGGTGTCTGGTCTGTGGCATTCGTAGAAGTAGTAATTTGGAAGCCCGAGTCTGTGCCACTTGTTCTGCTATGGGTGCTGGCATGGAGGATCCTCTGGAGGGCTCCAGTGCAGATCTCCCACCTGTATCTACAGAAGGGACATCAGAGCAGGCAGAGACGATCCTTGGTCCGGGGATTTCTGCGGTGCCGGAGCGCCTGTTGGCGGGGGGCGTCCAGGAGGGATCCCTGGGAGTTCCACCCGCCTTTTTCTCTCTCATGCAGGAGGCTCTGGCTCTCTTGCAGCTGGCGGGGGGAGGCTCGGTCCTGCCCCGCCGTGGGCTAAAGCGTCCACTTTCAGTGGAGGGAGACACTGGTCCACAAAAGAAGAGCCGGCCCCCGAGTGTTGCGGATACTGCGCCTCCTGGGGACGAGTTCCACGAGGGGCTGGGGGAGGCTCTCGAGCTGGAGTCTGCGGAGAATTTAGAAGACGGCGAGTTGTTGGACGACGAGCAGAGTAGTAGAATAGTGCGTGTATTTCGTAAAGAGGAACTTCCGGCACTGATTGCCGAAACCCTCAAGGTATTGAACATACCCGTGGAAGAGGCCACTGCGGAGGACAAGTTGGAGGATCCCTTGATGCAGGCGGTGCGCACTTCCCACAGAGTCTTTCCGCTCCATAGGGTTTTTAAAGCTATGATCCAGGAGGAGTGGAACAGTACAGAGTCCGCTTTGCGCGGGGCTAGACTGTTGCCTAAGTTGTATCCTCTGTCGGAGGCTGATAGCTCTTTCGTTCGCCGAAGGTGGACGCGGCAGTTTCCGCGGTTACTAAACGGACTACTATCCCGGTGGAAGGTGCTGCGGCATTCAAGGACCCGCAGGATCGGAAAGTTGATAGCTTGCTGAGACAGGCGTTTGATGTTGCTGCCCTGTCGATGCAGGCGGCAGTGGCCGGGGCCTGGGTGGCGCGCGGCTGCCTCCGCTGGTCTCAACAGTTCCAGGGGCCCCAGTCGGCGGAACAAGAGGCCGCGGCGTCCAGATTGGAGTCAGGTACCGCTTATTTGGCGGATATCCACTATGACCTCATTAGGGGGTTAGCTAACGGCATGGCGTCGGTGGTAGCGGCGCGTCGTTCTCTTTGGTTACGCAATTGGGCGGCTGATGGCTCTTCTAAAGCTCGCCTTAGTAAGCTGCCGTTTAAGGGCAGGCAGTTATTTGGAGAGGACTTGGATAGATTGGTAAAAGATCTCGGGGATTCTAAGGGGGGTCGGCTTCCGGAGGATAAGCCCAAGCAGGGGAAGCCGACCTTCACCTTCCGGGGGTCTCAGCAGTCCTTTCGGAAGTTTCGTGCCTCCCACTTTGGTCAGTCCCAGCGTTCCAGATATCTGGGGCGCGGACAGAGTTTCCGCGGATTTCGGGGGGCAGGTAGAGGTTTTGGCTCCTTCCAGGCGCAGGTCCCCAAAAAGTCATAATGAAACGAGGCCGGCTCCGGTGGCGGTGATTCCCGTAGGGGGCAGACTGCGGGATTTCTACCCTGCCTGGGCCGCTATCACATCCGATCGGTGGGTGTTAGAAGTGATACGAGAGGGATATGCGCTCGAGCTACATCGACCGGTGCTCGATTCCTTCGTTATGTCCCCGTGCAGCGCTCCCTGGAAACGACGAGTCGTATCCGATACACTTTCCCGGCTGCTTCGGCTCCGGGCGGTCACCCCCGTGCCGGAGGGGCAGTTAGGGTCCGGTCGATACTCCATCTACTTCGTCGTGCCGAAAAAGGAGGGCACCTTTCGACCAATCCTGGATTTAAAGAGAGTGAATTGGTGCCTCCGGGTGTCGCATTTTCGCATGGAAACGCTGCGCTCGGTCATAGCGGCGGTCCGCGAGGGGGAATTCCTAACGTCCCTAGACATTACGGAGGCCTATTTGCACATTCCCATTCGCCGGTTTGCGCTGCCGATGGGCCATTTTCAGTTTCAAGCCATGCCCTTCGGCCTAGCGACGGCACCACGGGTCTTCACGAAGATCATGGTGGTGGTAGCGGCGTTCCTGCGGAAGGAGGGTGTCCTCGTGCATCCCTATCTCGACGACTGGTTGATCCGGGCGAAGTCGAGGGAGGAGAGTCTCCGGGCGACGGCGCGGGTCGTACAGGTTTTGCAGTCGTTAGGTTGGGTGGTCAATCGGGCGAAGAGCAGCCTTCTTCCCTCGCAGACCTTGGAATATTTGGGGGCGCGTTTCGAGACCAGCAATGGGAAGGTTTTCCTCCCAGTGCACAGAGCGCGGGCCCTGAGGCGGCTGGTGGAGCAGTTTCTAGCAAGACAGGCGTCCTCGGCTTGGCAATACCTTCAGCTTCTCGGCACGATGGCGTCGACCATCGAGGTAGTTCCGTGGGCAAGGGCGCACATGCAGCCTCTGCAGCGAGCGCTGCTGCGTCGATGGTGTCATCAGTCCGACTCGCTAGCTCGTCAGTTAGTTTGCCCCTTGGAGGTTCGGCGCAGCCTTCGCTGGTGGTTGCGTCGGCGCTCTCTGGCGAACGGTATGCCCTTGGAGTCTCCCGTCTGGCGTCTGCTGATGACGGATGCCAGTTTGAGCGGCTGGGGGGCTCATTGTGAGGGCCAGATTGCTCAGGGCCAGTGGTCCTCGCGGGAGAGCCGGTGGTCCATCAACCGACTGGAAATGAGAGCCGTGTGGTTGGCTCTGACAGCGTTTCAGCCTTGGCTGCAGGGAGCGGCGGTCAGGGTGCTATCCGACAATGCCTCCACGGTAGCCTACATAAATCGCCAGGGAGGCATAGGCAGCGCGGTGTTGGAAGCGGAGGCGGATCTGCTTCTGGATTGGGCAGAGCGGCATCTTCAGTGTCTGTCGGCCCAGCATATAGTGGGGGTTCACAATGTGGAGGCGGACTTTCTGAGTCGTCGCAGGGTAGACCCCGGAGAGTGGTCTCTACATCCCGAGGTATTTGCGTTGCTGGTCCATCGTTGGGGTCTGCCGATAATGGACCTCATGGCGACCTTCGAGTCCGCGCAGGTCGAAAGGTTCTTCAGCAGGCGTCGGGAACGCATGTCGGAAGGCCTCGATGCATTGGCACAAAGGTGGCCAAGGTACGGGCTGCTCTATGTCTTTCCTCCGTGGGCTCTGCTGGGTCGCCTGGTACAGCGGATCGAGCGGCATCCGGGTCCCGTGGTTCTGATTGCCCCGGACTGGCCTCGTCGGCCTTGGTATGCGGATCTGGTGCGGTTGAGTGTGGCCGATCCGTGGCTCCTTCCTCCTCGGCCGGATCTCCTTCGGCAGGGGCCGCTGCAGATGCCTCAGGTGGCTCGATTCTCGCTTACGGCATGGCTATTGAGAGGGCGCGAATGAGAGCCAAAGGTTATTCTCCGGAGGTCATTGCTACCTTGTTGCGGGCGCGGCGTCGGTCTACGTCGCTAGCGTATGTCCGGGTCTGGCGTATTTTTGAGAGCTGGTGTGCGGCTCGCGAGTTGCGGCCTTTGCGGACTTCTGTTCCTCAGATCCTCTCCTTCTTGCAAGCAGGGGTGGACAAGGGCCTGGCGGCCAGTTCGTTGAGGGTACAACTTGCAGCTCTTGCGTGTTTTCGAGGCAAGGTTCAGGGCCAGTTATTGGGGTCCCATGCGGACGTGAAGCGCTTCTTGCGAGCGGTGTTGCTTATGCGTCCTCCGTGCAGGGCTTTAGTGCCCTTGTGGGACTTGAATTTGGTGTTGAGGTCTCTGGTGGCTTCGCCGTTTGAACCCTTGGCGCAAGCTTCGTTGAAGGACTTGACGTTGAAAACGGTGTTTCTGGTAGCGATCTCGTCAGCTCGCAGGATCTCGGAGTTGCAGGCTCTTTCGTGTAGGGAACCCTATCTGTCTTTCTCTGCCGACAAGGTGGTATTGCGACCGGTTCCCGCGTTTTTGCCTAAGGTAGTTTCGGCGTTTCACATGAATCAGGTGGTGTCTCTCCTGGTGTTTGCCAAGGAACGGGGCAAGCATGCGGATAACTCCTTGCACGCGTTGGATGTCCGTCGAGCTCTTCGTCGGTATTTGAGGGAAACGGCGGCCTTCCGTAAGTCCAATCGCCTATTTGTCGCATTTGGCGGTCCGCGCAAGGGGGAAGCGGCATCTAAGTCTTCCATTTCCCGCTGGTTGAAAGAGGCGATTTCGTCGGCATACCTTTTACATGGCAGGATGGTTCCTGCCGGGCTTTGGGCTCACTCGACTAGGGCGCAGGCGGCGTCTTGGGCAGAAGTTAGCTTGGTACTGGCGGTGGATATTTGTCAGGCGGCGACGTGGTTGTCCTTGCACACCTTTGCTAAGCACTATCGTCTGGATGTGCAGGCAGCGTCGGATGCGCGGTTTGGGTCTTGGGTGCTTCAGGCTGGACTAGCGAGGCCCTCCCGTTGAGATTTACTGCTCTGTTACATCCTCTATGGTTCCGGGACTGGACTAGAGGGACGCTAAGGAAGAGTAAATTAGACTTACCTGCTAATT
This sequence comes from Ichthyophis bannanicus, assembly GCA_033557465.1. Taxonomy (NCBI): domain Eukaryota; kingdom Metazoa; phylum Chordata; class Amphibia; order Gymnophiona; family Ichthyophiidae; genus Ichthyophis; species Ichthyophis bannanicus. The sequence continues at coordinate 207,024,088 of CM066043.1, read as the reverse complement.
GTTGTTCCTTGCGGAACTCTAGTCCAGTCCCGGATCCCTCCCTGTCTATCTGTTCTCGCTGCCAGCCAAGAAGGTACATTCATTATAGGAGTCTGCCAGGGTTTTTGTTCTCTATACTTTCGGTCAGAGCTCCTCTGCTTGCAGCACGCCTTAGTTTCCTTTCGGGGTCAAATCTTGGGGGTGAGCGGTGGCGTCTCTTGTTGCATGCGTTTTGCACAAGGGTTGCCACGGCCGTTCTGGTCCGCCTTCCCGTAGGCGGGAGGTTGTTCTTACGCAATTGGAAAAAGAAAAAAAATTGTTGCTAGTAGTGGGAACTTTAGGGTCAGGATCCTTTTTTCCACTGTGTTGTTATATCTACTTATTTGTTGCTCTGCTTAGTATGCTTTGTCAATAGGTACTGATGTGTGGGCGGTCCTTGGGGCTGCATATAGCTGGATGATCAAAGAGATGAAGATGTTCAGTCTCCAAAGCTGCTGGTGGAGGTTCACAACTCTATGGTTCCGGGACTGGACTAGAGTTCCGCAAGGAACAACAATTAGCAGGTAAGTCTAATTTACTCTTACCTGCTAATTGTTGTTCCTTGAGGAACTCAAGTCCAGTCCCGAATCTCTGAGGTTGTGATCCTCTTCCAGCAGCTTGGAGACTGAGAAACGTCATTCTTGTGATGACACTGGTATATAACCACAGGATCCGCCTCCTCAGTCCAGTAACCTATTGACAAAGCAAACTCCCCGGAGCAACAATTAAGTAGTAACCACTACCAAGAAACTATGAACAAACTGAACCTGTAGTTAACTAAGGAACCCCATTAACAGTCTTTTGTTGTGTTCCCTTACCAGACTAAAATACCTTAGAAATGCTGAGGTCCTTCCTCCCCCCCTTATGACGGATGTTGACCCCAACTAGAATTTCCCTCCAGACCTTAAGCCCCCCTGAACCAGACCCCTCAGGAACAATGCTTCTTACCTTTCATAAATCTCCTGCTTCAGGCCATAGTCCAGGAATAATTTAACCTTCCTTATCGTCCCTCAAGTCCAGTCCCGAACCTCTGGGGATGTAACAGAGCAGTACAAAGAAATCAACGGGAGGGACCTGCTAACCCCGCCTGAAGCACTGCGGAGCCAAAACAGGCATCCCTCTGCGCCTGAATATCCAGACGATAATGTCTGACAAACGAACTGACTGACCGACCAGGTCGCCGCTCTACAAACCTCCACCACTGGTACTGACCTGTACTCTGCCCAAGACGCCGCTTGCGCTCTACTGGAATGAGCTCTGAGCCCTTCAGGCACTGTCTTACCTTTTAAGAGATACGCTGACCCTGTCGCTTCCTTAAGCCATCTAGCTATTGGAGCTTTCGACGCCATGTTATCCTTTCTAGGTCCTCCAAACAACACAAACAGTCTATCAGATTTTTGAAAAGTTGCAGTCTTACTTATATACTTCTTTAATGCCCGACAGACATCCAACAGGCGTAATTTCCACACCGCCAGCTCAACCGCATGGGCACTGAAAACCGGCAAGGAAACTACCTGATTCACATGAAAAGCCGAAACTACTTTGGGTAAAAAGGCTGGCACTGGACGCAATACCACCTTCGAATCTCCTTCATTGACGCTCGCGATAACGGCTCAAAGGGCTCTCGCACCAATGCCTCCAACACTATCTGTAGATCCCAAGTCGGCACTACTTGCCTACATGGTGGCCTTAACAGCACCACCGCTCTCAGGAAACGCTTTATATCTGGAAGGCTTCCCAGCATCTCTCCTTTTACTTTTCCCCTGTAACAGGACAACGCTGCTAACTGCACCCAAAGGGACGCGGCTGCCAGGCCCTTCTGAAAACCATCTTGTAAGAATGCTAAAACCTGTGGCACAGAGGCCCGTAATGGCACCAGCTCCCTGTCAACACACCACGCCTCGAAAATACACCATACCCGGACATATGCTACCGAGGTAGACCTCCGCCGCGCATTCAGCAAGGTTTCAATGACTGCTGCGGAGTAGCCCTTCACTTTCAGCCTTGCCCTTTCAAGAGCCAAGCCATAAGCGAGAATCAATCCACCTGAGGTATAACCAACGGTCCCTGAGCTAACAGATCCCTTCGACAGGGCAGACGCCAAGGTTCCTCTACTAACAGTCTCCTCAGATCTGCGTACCAAGGTCTTCTTGGCCAGTCCGTCGCTATCAACATCACCAGTCCCCTGTGACATTCTATGCGCTGCAACACCCGTCCTATCAACACCCACGGTGGAAACACATAGAGGAGTTGGTGTTCGGGCCAAAGCTGTATCAGAGCATCCAGCCCTTCCAACATCCTTTTTCGTCTTCTGCTGAAGAACCGTTCTACCTTTGCCAATTGGAACATGGCCATGAGATCTATTACCGGCGTGCCCCACCTTTGCACCAGCATCTCGAACATTTCCTAATGAAGGATCCACTCTCCTGGATCCACCTTTACTCGACTCAAGAAGTCGGCCTGCATATTGTCTACTCCTGCTACATGCGCTGCCGATAGAGCTACCAGATGCGCCTCTGCCCACTCGAGCAGCCCCTCGGCCTCTTGTTCCAGCGTGGCACTGCTGGTACCTCCCTGCTGGTTAATGTAAGCCACTGCCGTCGCATTGTCAGAAAACACCCGAATGGCCTTTCCTCGGAGAAAAGGTTGAAACTCTTGAAGTACCAATGTTACCGCTCAGAGTTCCAATCTGTTGATTGACCAGCTTCGTTCCAGAACGGTCCACTGACCCTGGACGAAACGATGTTGACAGTGAGCTCCCCAGCCTAGAAGACTGGCATCCGTCGTCAGGGGAATCCATGCAGGAGCTTCCAAGAGCATTCCTTTTTCTAGATTTTCTGAATGCAGCCACCACCTCAGTGCCTGACACGTCTCTGGTAGATAGGGTAACGTCTGCGACAACTGATCCTTTTGGTGCGACCACCGCCGGAGCAAAGCTCTCTGTAACGGTCTCATATGTGCTCTTGCCCACGGATCCAGCTCCAGAGTAGTCGCCATGTTCCCGAGCAACTGAAGATAATGCCAAGCATCGGCCTTGGCCTTTTTAGAAATTCACGGATCAGACTCTGCAATGCTTGTGTGCGATGTCGAGGCAGAAAGACCCTCCCCATGCTTGTGTCGAATCTCGCTCCCAGATATTCCAGGCACTGCAATGGTACCAATCAGCTCTTTTCCTGATTGACCACCCAACCAAGACTCTGCAGAAACACTACCACCTTGGCTGTAGCTGTCTTCCTCTCTGCCCTGGACTTTGCCCTGATTAACCAATCGTCAAGATAAGGATGCACCAGCACCCCTTCCTTTTGAAACGCCGCCGCCACTACCACCATTACCTTGGTGAATGTTCGGGGTGCCGTTGCCAGCCCAAACGGCAATGCTCGAAACTGGAAATGCCCCATTGGACCTGCAAACCTGAGGTATGTCAGATTTTCCTGACGGATCAGAATGTGCAGGTATGTCTCTGAGAGATCTAGGGACATGAGAAACTTGCCCGCTCTTACTGCCACTATGACTGACCTTAGAGTCTCCATACGAAAGTGAGACACGCGGAGGGATCGATTTACTCTTTTGAGTTCCAAAGTGGGTCGATAAGCTCTTTCCTTCTTTGGGACCACGAAGTATATGGAGTATCAACCACACCCGCATTGGTCCATTGGTACCGGAACTATGGCCTGGAGAGCCAGAAGCCTGAGCACTGTCTGCCGCACTACCACGCACTTGAGACGTGCTTTGCACAGCGAGCGCACAAAAGAATCAGTCACCTGTTGGTGAAACTCTAAGGCATAACCCTCTCAAATGACCTCCAGCATCCACTGATCCGATGTAATCTGGACCCAGGCAGGATAAAAGTCCTGCAGCCGACCTCCTACAGGTACCAATCCCACCTGGGCCCCCCTGACTTCAGTGTGCCTTTCTAAGATTTGAGGAGGAAGAGGCTGCAAAGCCTCTACCTGCTCCCCGAAACCCTCGAAATCCTTGTGACCGATAGGGAAAACGTCCTCTCTGACCTTGGCTGAACCTCGGGGAATGAAACCGATGAAACTCTCTCTGTTGTCCTTTAGGCACAGGGGTGGGTCGCCCCTGCTTCTGCTTGTCCTCCAGAAGCCTACCTCCTTTGGACTCCCCCAGATCCTTTACCAGCTTATCCAAATGTTCCCCAAAGAGCAGTTTCCCTCTAAAGGGGAGTTTACTCAGCCTGGCTTTGGACAATCCATCCGCTGCCCAATTGCAGAGCCACAAATAACGCCGAGCTGCAATCACCGAGGCCATACTCTTAGCTAAACCCCTTATCAGGTCATAGTGAATGTCAGCCAAATAAGCTGTCCCCGACTCCAACCTGGCCACTTCCCCGGTCCCCTCTTCTACCGGGTCCCCTTGAATTCTCTGCGACCAACGAAGACAAGCTCTCGCCACCCATGCTCCACAAATAGAAGCTTGTAAGGACAGCACATTCAAACACCTGTTTCAATAAGACCTCGAGCTTCCGGTCCTGAGCATCCTTGAGGGCCGCACTCCCTTCCACCGGAATGGGTAGTCTTCTTGGTAACTGCCGAGACAGCTACATCGACTCGTGGAGATTTAAACAACTCCTGATCCTGATCAACCAGTGGATAAAGACAGGCCATAACTCTGGAGCCCTTAAGGGCCACCTCGGGCATGTCCCATTCTTTCTGAATCATCTCTCTTACTACCCTGTGGACTGGAAAAGCTCTTCTAGTCTTTCTAAATGCCTGCAATAGCGGGTCTTCCAGGGTCGAATCTTCCGCCAGCTCCATCGCTGGCATATTCAGTGTCTTGAGTGTCTCTGAGATGAGCACTGGTAATTTATCTCTACGAAACACGCGCACAACTCTCGCCTGATCCTCCTGTTCCATTATTTCTCCTTCCTCCAACTCATCTTCCAACTCCAAATCAGGCTCTCCGCTTTCGGAGTGAATACCCTCTGAGGCTACCGAAGGCTCCGACAGATCCTTATCAACCCTGCTCTTCTTTGGCAGGATCCCTGTCGCTGCAGCGCCCAAAGGCGTGCCGGGCCTCTTACCTCCCAGGTCCACTGCTGTGGAATTAACCTCTGGTCTCCCCGGAGCTCCCCCTAACGCCTGCTGTATAAGGGCGACAAAGTCCGGTGAAAAAATGGCCGCTAGGCCCCCTGCCAAGGATGGCTGAGAGATTGGAACATCCGGAGAGGAAGAGGTCCCTGCCACTGGCTCCTGAGGGGGGGTATCAGAAGGAACTTGATCCGCCAAGATCCCCCGTACACTCTTGCTCCCCTCACCAGCTGCCTCCAACGCTTTCTCCAGTGAGGCTGCCTCTTGAGAGCAGTCCTTACACACCCCTGTGTCAGAAACTGTATCCTTTCTCGTACCGCACAGCAAGCAGAGCAGTTTTGAAGGCATCCCTGCTTTATGCTGTCAAACCAGTCCCTTACTGAAGCCCAGTCTCAGCGAATCCCAACTACTCTGTATTGACAATCACTCTCACTGAACTGACTGACTTTAAAAAATCTTTTTTTTTTTTTATTCTTTAAAACTGACTAGGTTACCATAGATAAACCTCCCCGACGGAATCCAGGTATTTAGAATGTAAAATGAAGCTCTCCGACCCAGGCAGAAGCCCCGTTAGGCTTCCTCCATAGAGCGGAGTTTCCTGTGCTTTGAGCACGTGGTGCAGCCGGCTTCTTTACTGCCGCCTCGCTCGCTGCCGAGTTCAGCGCCGCCGAGTCCTCTTCCGATTTGCCACTAGCACCTTTGCCTGTGTTCGTCCTTCTCTCCCCCCAGAGTTTCTGATCTGCCACGGGCTGCTTCTACGCCGGACTAAAACAGCACCTGGCCGAAACCGCTGGCAATCCCAACTGATCTCTCCTGCTTCCGGCCCCCAAACTCTAGCAGGCAACACACCTCTGCGTGCGGTGGAGTGCCGGCGATACCGGTACTGTCCACCTGCCCTCGGGATCGGGGACCGGTCTTTTTTCCAAAAACTGTCTGTGCCTGCTTCCTAGGCCGCATAGCTACCCTCTCTCGCAGGAGGGGAGGAAAAAAGGGAGGGGGTGGAAGGAGCACTTCAGTCAAAACCTTTAAAGAGATATCACTATTCTCTCAAAACAATAAAAATCCTATATTTCTCTCCCAACTTTAACAATTTAACAGAACTTAAGCCAAATTCCCTACTCTAGCTCTCCTTAATTGTTCCTCAAGGGAGTCCCGAACCTCCAGGCTCACAATCCTACAGCTGCTTGGAGACTGAGATAACTGGAGTGAGAAGGCGTATCCTGTGGTTATATACCAGTGTCATCACAAGAATGACGTTTCTCAGTCTCCAAGCTCCTGGAAGAGGATCACAATCTCAGAGGTTCGGGACTGGACTTAAGGGACGATAAGGAATAAGGCTACACTACCCAATCAAATGGGACACACTTCACGCTATAAAGGAAAAACAGTTACTCGACACCATTACTAAAATCAACACAATCACCTCCCATCTTGATCCATGCCCTGTAGCATGGATAAAAGCAACAAAATCTGAACTAGCCCCCTTTGTACTCAACACAGTGAATCAATCTCTTCTACTAGGAACAATGCCAGATGATCTCAAACTAAGCACAATTCGCCCCATACTCAAAAACAACTCCCTAAATAAAGATGATCCCGCCTTCTATAGATCAATCGCAAGTATCCCATTCATAGCAAAAATCATTGAAAAAAAACAGTTCAAACTCAATTGCAAGACTACATAGATGCAAACTATCACCTTGATAAGCACCAGTTTGGTTTCCACGCATACCCTGGAGCAGAAACCCTACTAATGGTCCTGTTTGACACCCTAATCTGCAACATGGATAATATCAACCATGCCAACATATTTGTATTCATAGAAATCGCCATCAGCCTTTGACAGTGTGGATCATAAAATACTCCTTGACAGGCTAACAAATCTAGGAATAACAGGTGTCGCCCATCAATGATTCAAGTCATACATCACCAACAGATACCAATATGCAAGAATTGATCAAGAATCCTCCATGATCTTCCCACAAGAACAGGGAATCCCACAGGGCTCAGCTTTATCAGCTCTCCTGTTTAACCTTTATCTTCAACCAGTATGCTCAATCTTCAAAAAACATCAAATAGGGTACCTCATATATGCCGACGACATTATGTTGTTCACCCCAGTAGACACAAAAAAAACAGCCTACCACAACATCATCAAATGCATCCTAGAAGCACAGGCCTGGCTCAGTGAGAACAACCTACAGATCAACCTCCAAAAAAACGAAATAATGTTCACTATAAGGAACCAAAACGTCACACCTCCTATTGAAATTAAGATACAAGACACCACTATCCAAGTAAAACAAGAGGTTAAATACTTGGGAATCACCTTGGACAAATCACTCAGTATGACATCCCAGGAAAACGAACAGCCAGGACCATATTCTTTAAGCTAAGATCAATCCAGAACCTAAGACCGCTCCTAGAACCCAATGACTTTAGAAAGGTAGTTCAGGCGCTCATAAACCACATTGGGACTACTGTAACAACCTCCTACAGGGGCTGCCCAAATAAACAATCAATATCCTCCAAATAACTCAAAACGTGACTGCTCGAATAATAACCACAGCACGATTGACAGACCACATTACACCAATCCTTAAAGAACTGCACTGGCTCCCATTATCAAGTAGAATAATAAATAAAGTAATAATTACCACATTCAAGTTACCATCATTCTTCACAACTATGATCCATACACAAACAGAAACCAGAAGCAGAAGAAACAGCAACCTAAACACGCTCACAATACCTTCTTCAATCTGTAGTATGTCCTGTGGAGCCAGATAAGGCTCCATACAAACCGAAAAGGTTTAAGCGAGTCAGTTAAAGTTATACCCTCCAACTGGGCATGCCTTCCAGTAGACAGGGCCCATCACCTAGCCATTTTGGTGAGGGATGTCCAGAGTTGCCCAATTGTCATGGCTTGGCAGATGCTGTGCCTCCAGGGCCACATGGCCTCCACGGTCCATGTTACCCCCTCAGCCCAGTGGACTCTCTGCACACAGTGGCATCAGGCGATGGGACATCTTTTGGACAGTCACAGTGACTCTGCCTCTCTAAAGGTCCCTGTCCTGGTGGCTGTACCCCACTCACCTGCTTGCGGGACTTCCCTTCCAGGCCCAGCCGCATCAACAAGTCCTAATAGCCAATACCTACAAACTTGGCAGGGGGGGGGGCACACATCTAAATGACTTGTCCATACAGGGCCCTGGATTACGGGGAAAGCCAACATCAGATCAACTTCCTGGAGTTTCAGGCCATTGCCAATGCTCTTTGAGTGTTTCAGCAACAGCTTGCCCATCAGATTGTCCTCATACAACAAGGTGGCCATGTTCTACCTCAGTAAACAGGGCAGCACAGGTTCGCACCTCCTCTGCTGGGAAGCAGTCCGCCTCTGGAAGTTTGCAATCTCGCACAATATGCTCCTCAGAGCTATATACCTGTCAAGGGAGCTCAACATCCTAGTGGATCACCTCAGCAGGGTCCTTCAGTCACACGAGTGGACTCTGAACAGGCAGGTGACCGACCATATCTTCCAGATGTGGGGCACGCCATCCATAGACCTTTTCGCCACTCCCAGCAACACCCAGCTCCTGTTGTTTTACTCCAGAGTGCCCTGACCAAATCGCTTGGCTCCCGATGTTTTCTCCTGGATTGCAGCAAGGACCTTCTCTATGCCTATCCACCCACTCCTTTGGGGACAAGACCCTTTTCAAGTTGCAGGTGGATGGCACTACTATGATCCTCATAGCGCCACACTGGCCCAGGCAATCCTGATTTCCATTCCTCCTCCACTTGTCTCCTTTGTAAGGTGGCACTGCACACATTTCTTATTTATTTATTTATTTATTTGCAGTCTCTTTTATACCGCGCTATTCGACATCAGTGCGGTTTACAATGAACATAAGAGTTGCACATCTCAATTTCGTGATTTGTGCTTACAGTGAAACAGGTATAATAACTTGGGTATACATTAAACAGGAAAATTAAACTTGGGTATGCATTAAGCAGGTATAACAGGTAAAATAGGGTATAAATAACCAGTCCCTTAACAAGGAGACACGATGAATAAATACAGTCTACTTTATGCAACAATATAATGAGTTATGCGGCACTGCACTTCGTCTCAGAAGCTTATGGTCTTAACCTTCACCTTTGTCGTTGGTATAGGTGAAGGTTAAGACCATAAGCTTCTGAGAAGAAGTATTGAGTGCAGCACAGTGCTTACTTGATTCCCCTGAGGAAACCGTAAGAGTGAAACGCATTTCTACAGCGCGCTTAACGGCATCAGGAAAAAGAAAGCCAGAAGCTGGAGTTACATAAGTTAAGCACTCAGTTTCTATAAGTTAAAATGTTTCAAAAAAAGTTTACTAATAAGTGGCTGTTAATAGAGGGTCGTTGATGTGCATAGGGCCGTTAGTCCATATGACTGTACATTACCCAGTCAATGGCAGCCCGGGTTTCTGAGACCTCTCTTGCCGCTGAGTAAACGGTTGTAATTATAAACTGTTATATTGTAACAAGTCAAGAGAAGACTACATAATACTTTCTGATAATAGTGCAGGTTTTAACATAAGCCTATACTTATGTAACCATTGAGAGACTTCTTATAAACAGTTGTTAAGTTGGGATAAGTCAGGATAGGCTGGATCAACATAATGCACCAGTTGGAATCATAAGCAAAGAAGAAACAACTGACACCCTTTGAGTCGAAGCTGCTAGAAGGCTTAAAAATATATTAAAGGGCACAAGGGAGAGAACTGAGCCCTGTGGCAAACCACATCCTAGAGGCTGATGTGATGAACTAATTGATCCAGACCTAACTCTAAAAGATCTTGGGGTCAGAAAGAACTGGAACCAAGCTAGAATAGTGTTCCTAAGCCCCAGCTCATACCAGCATTGCAACAACAGATCATGAGCAACCAGTTGGAGGTCACTGTTAGGTCCAATGATGTCATAATAACAAGTTTTGCAGAATCCAGAGCTTCTTTTCAATCAGTAAAGTAAGGAGCTGGATTTTTGTTCTGTGAAAAACTCTCTCAACTCCAATTGTCGTGGGTGTAGAGCATTGATTTTCTTCAGCTAGGAATGAAGCTGCACCAAAACAATTTTTTTGGCCACCTTTGACATAAATGGGATATTGGATACCAGATGATAGTTACTAGGAAAACAGGAGTCTGAAGATTTACTTTTCAAGATTGGTAGAATTACCGCCTCTTGGGTACCGTTTCTTGTACCAAGTTATTATTAATAAGAGCCTGGATAGATAGATAAAAAACAACATCTAGATTTTTAATAATGGATGTTGGTATTGGTTATAATCAGGAGGTGACTGATGACATAGCCTTTAATGTCATATCCAACATAAACAATGAAACATCCCTGAACGAATTCCATATTAATGAATCTTGATGCCCTATAAACTTTGACTCCTGATTACAAGATATGGCCTTCAAAGTTAATGGTTTATTATGAGAAGCATTAAATTGTTGACGAAGGGTAGAGACCTTATTTGTAAAAAAAAATCAGCAGACACCTGCTGAAGAACTCAAGTCTGAGGACTGGTAATTCCAAAGAGTAAGAGTCGTAAGTTTTGTCAAGATGGAAATAAGATTTTCATAGGGTTCCTATTACTTTTAATGATGTCATAGTAATATAGTATATGACAGCAGATAAAGACCAGTATGGTCCATCTAGTCGCCAAGCAAGGTGGCAAGAGTATGTGCACATGCCGCTCCGTGCAGGTCACCCCTCCCCATGCCTTTGTTTAGGGGTGTACCCACTGCTCTGTATAAGTCACCCCTATTTGTTCATATATAAGAGATAGTTATGCTTATTTTGATTTTATCCTGTTGCTATAAAGGGATCCACTGTGTCTGTCCCATGCCATTTTGAATTCTGTCACTGTATTTGCCACCACCATTTCTATCGGGAAGGCATTCCAAGCATCCACCAGTAGTAGTTCCTCTTAGCCACTTTAACCTTTAGGAGATAGTCCCAGTGCTTTCTTTGTAAATAGCTAGTGTGTCCAGGGTCTTAGCCTCATGCCAATTATGTTCGGCTTTCCTTGCCTGTTGCTTTAAAAGTCAAAGGCTTACATAATACCAGGCATTTCATCTTTTTCCCAAATAGGTAAATTCTTGAGTGGGGGCTAACTCATCTAGCATTACCTGTAGGGTAGAATCCCAGGATACTGATGGCTTCTTGAGTGGAAGAGAATCACAATTAGTTTTCAGCCTTACACATTTATTTGCCAGTAAACTAGTATCAATATTTTTAAGATAACACACTGAACAGGTCTTTTTATTTATCACTTGTATTGATTCTGAAATTTCAGGAAGGAGTGGTATGAAATGGTGGTCTGTCCGGAGCAAAATCAACACTTTGGGAGCCAACTGAGGGACTTAAAGAAACCCTGAAGTAAAAATAAGGTCTAAGGTATGCCCTCTGACATGCATGGGGGAATGGATATGCTTTGAAGCCTTAATGCACAGCAAGAAAAACTCTTGATAAGTCAGGGGTAATCTCCCTCACCAAAAGTGAACTTGAAAAGAAAACACTTACCCTTTCTCCAACTTTAGTCATCTGGTGTTTGAATATGGTTTATGGTTTATTTAAAAACTTGATATACCACCCATCTACAGCATGTCAGGAGGAGGTAGATTGAAAGTCAACATAGTATGTACGAGAGGAAAGAAAAAAATAGGACCAGTGAAGGACTATGGACCAAATAAGCTCTGTGGAAGAAAGATCCTTTATGATTGGAGGTGAAAGAGGGGGGATGATAGAGGGAAAATGTTGAGAGGAGACTTTGTCGGAGAAAAATTGAGTCAATGACTGAGCTGACGGGGCAGCTGGTAGTGAAAGGGAAGGAGATGGGTGGAGGAGTCTAGAAACTATAGAGTATAATTGTTTAGGCTTGTTAACAGCTTTGTTGATAAGTTGGCCATAATACTGTTTCTTTGTTGCTGTAATGGCCTGATGATAGGTATCATGACTGCTCCAGAATAAGGCCAGAGTAGAGGAGGTACTATGGCAAAGCTACATGCGTTCCGCTCTATGCAAGTGGGAACGGATGGTGCAAAGCCCTACATGATACCAAGGGTGGCGACGAGATGTTTGTAACTGGGGAAGGGGGGGGACATCTGAAGGAACCAGGTTGTCAAGAACATTCCTGAGGGTTCAGTTCCCAGGAATAAGAAGATGGATCCTTGTGGAGTACTTTGCATAAGATACAATTCTTCCCCTGGTTGCAGCCAGGTTTCTGTAACAGCTGCCAAGAACACTCCTGCTCCAATATAAGATCCTGTAAAAGTTGTGTCTTGTTTTTATCGGCCATATATTTAACAATCCTAAGTGTAAATAGGAGCTTACTTCTGTGACCCATAAGGCATCAGTAGTTTCCCGAGGCATATAAGAAATGCAGTTTGTAAGAGTTCTTACTTGGGCTTGCAATTTTGGCCATATTTGAGTAGGACATCTGTGAGTGATTAAAACTGGGATAGCCGTCAAAGTCCTAATTGAACTATTACAGCTTGTACCTAAATCCCAACTTAATAGTAAGAGTACTAAGCAAAGTAAAAGTTCCACAATGGAGCCATCCCCAAGGAGCACATTTTGCTCCTTGGGAGAGTGCCGAAGTAGACATCTTCAAATAGTAGGAGGCCTTGACATCACCTCAATTGGGGGTATAGTTAGCATTGGGCCACTGGCAATATCAGGAGGCAACACAAAGAGCTACAATACTGAAAAACACAGAAAACAGCATTAAGTAGAAAAACAAAGTTACAAGGCCAGGATAAAACTTATAACTGGTAATAAATACAATGCTGTAGGTAGACATCTTTAAATAGGCAGAAGCCTTGACATCACATTGTTCGGGGCATGGTCAGCATCAGGCCAGTGGCAATATCAGGAGGCAACACAAAAAACTACAATGCTCATTCGAGGGTATGTTCAGCACCATGGTTAAGCGTGCACTGTCTAACTGAGTGGTGGATTGCATCTCCTTCATTTATGCTCAAGTGGGCTTGATCCTGGAGGTATGTGTCAAATTTCATAATTTCAGAGTCATGGTAATATTGATAGACCACTTGAGGTGGGTTTCCATGGAGGAGATCTGCAAAGCTGTGATATGGACTTCTGTCCATACATTCACTTCACATTACTGTTTGGAGAGGGATTCAGGACATATGAGTAGGTTTGGACAGTATATCTTAAGGAATCTCTTTGAGATGTAGAATCCAATTCTGTCCCCTTAGGGCCCGTTATCTTTCATGTCAGGTTGCCTTTGTTAAAAAAAAACAAAAGAAAAAGAAAAAAGCCTGCTGTCAACAAAAGCAAATCATTGCTGTTGCAGTCTGGCGTTTTTTTTCTCTTTTCTCTTCTTTTGTTAAAGGTAACCTGTAGCTAGAGATTCCCATCAGTGAAGACTTCATATCCTGCTTGTCCTCAAGGAAAGGAAAGCTGAGGGATGATTTTCAAAAGGGCAGATATCTAAATGCCACAGCAATCAGTTGTGGTGCTTAAATATCAGTAGAATATTCAGCTGGCTGAATATTGTGCTAACCAAATAAGTGCCAAAATGCGCCCCTGCTATGTCCATGGACCACCTCTGCACTATTCATCAATTTACAGTTTAAACAGCAGCACTATCTGGATATTGTTGCTGAATATCGCGGTCTGCACTCATCCAGATAGCCTCCCATTGGCCAACTGGCTAAGGTGTTCTCCAAGGACAAACAAGATATGTCCTCACAATACCTGGCCACCTCCTCTAGAAGATGGCTTCTCCTGCATTCCAACATCTATTAGCTTTGTATTAAAATTCAGAGGGCCCTGCATGACAGGCCTAGTGCAGGAAGTGTCACGCATGCACGGATGACCATTCTGGAAATCTCTGTAAACTTTAAGAGCTAGTTACTCTTTTCATCACATAGGGCTCCATTGGATGATATCATCCCATCAGCAAGGATATGTGCTTTACAGAACTCTTGTTACAGGTAAGCAGCTTTGCTTTCTTCAGTATTGTGTACTTTTGTGCCATTACAATAACTGAATACCTTTCCTTAATTTTGATAGAACCCCATTGGAGAACAATGGGCCTGATATTCATTTGTGATAGCTATGTGTCTCTATGGCACATAGCTGTCGCTACCGAACTTTAACCCTGGATATCAATGCTGGGGTCATATGCAGCCCCAGCATTGAATATCCGGTGTCGCCGCACAACCAAAGATGCTTAGACATCCCAGTTTGCACTTGAATGTTCTTTCTAAAATTCCTCTCATATTGTATTCCATCTAGAGCAAGTTTGACACTGTATTAATATTGTAGAATTCTGTACCCAGAAAGCCTCTCAGAATTTTCAAGTCTATACATTTTTTTATCCTAAATTGAGAGCCTGAACCTATTGTATTTTGGCAGGCAGCAGCTGGAAGAACTTCGTCTGAAGCAGGAACAGCGGGATGTGCCTGCTGGGAAAAAAAGAAAGGAGATCAAAGATAATCTGCAAGGAGAGTCTGCTGGGGAAAAGTCAGTAATCCGCAAGGTGATGAAAAGGCCTCCAACTCGGAAAACTTACATTAGCATCAGGCATCCAGACAAAAAGGTACAACAGCCAGGCTTCTACTACAAAGAGAAACCGAAAAACCTTGGGCACAATATTCAAAGGCATTTACATGGTTTGCAGACCTGCAAACCGTGCAAATGCCGCTAAATGGGATATTCATCAGTACTAACATTGTTAATGCTGAATATCCACGGGTTAGCATCAGGGTGTTCTTGGAGCGGCACCCAGGGATAAAGCACAGTTACTTACCTGTAACAGGTGATCTCTGGGAACAGCAGGAATAAGTCTTCACATATGGGTACATCGGTACCAACGGAGCCTGCACGGGAATGCTGCCCAGCTTCCAATCAGAAAGCTTTTGGCAGCATCCCTCGCGCCTGCGCGCTGACTTCCCGCCTTCTCCAGAGCCTCTCTTCAGTTGAGCTTCAAAGCTGAGACAAAGGCGAGGAGAGAAAAGGAAGAAGATAAATAGATGCAACTCCTAAGGGAGGTGGGAGGGTTGTGAAGACTTATTCCTGCTGTTCCCAGAGATCACCTGTTACAGGTAAGTAACTGTGCTATCTCCAGGAACAAGCAGGAATGAGTCTTCACATATGGGGACTCCCTAGCTGGAGATGCCAGGGGGAGATCCCATAAAAATGCAGGAGCCTGGACCAGGGGTGCATTTTGTCTCCAGGAATCCCCGGCATCCAATGTGGGATGGAGGGTAGGAGTTGACAATAAAGGAGCTGTGAGGAAAGAAACAGCATAGCCAAGGACTACAGAGGGGAAGTCCTTGGTATATATGATAAGTAGCATTAAAACACATTTAATGTACATTTAAAAGAGGCAGCTTACCTACTGTATCGTAGGAAGTAGAGAGCATGATGGAGTCTACTGGATAAGCAGTGGCGGAATCTTCAAGGTGACCTCACAGCAGTGAGGATGAAGGTCGAGACCTGGATGTAGCAGACGTTCCAGGTGTCAACTGGTTAAGATTAGACGTCAGGTCTTCAATGGAAAGCTTTATGGGAAAAAGCTGAAAACTCCTTTAGGCATAGAGTCATTAACATTGAGGACTAAAGGAAGAAGACTGACGGAGTTGGAGAACTAGCCCAGTCCTGGCGGGAAGAGGGGGATTGGAAAAACCCTGTATTCCCAAGGAGAACAGCTGTGTACTGAAGATAAAGCTGTACACTATTTTTCCTAGCTGGCGAGAGATAGGAAAAATATTGAAGCTTGATGCTTTAATGACTAAAAGAAAAAATGGGAGATGTTAGCACCATGGTGGTCATTGATGCATAACAGTTTTTGCATCGTAATATGGTATGCAAAATAGGGCGACAGATTGTCTAAAACCTCTAGAAGGTAAAATATTTAGGATAGACAGTGAGGGTGATAGTGTGTAAGACATATCAACCCTTAAGAAGTCTGCCAATAGACACCTATATATACATATATACATATATATGGAATATATATATATATATATATATATATATACATATGTTCCTATGTGTATATTAGGATATGGGTGGAGAAATGTATCAAAATACATATATATAGATATGATATACCTAAATATATATACATCTTGTGGGGCAGGGTTTTGCACCACCAGAGTAATGATATGGGTATGTAGACAGATATGGAGATGCTACATACAAGACAAAAGGTTGAAGATACATGTCTACCCCATAGCCCCATAAGTTGTATATGGGGAATAGAAAAGAAAAAGATTCTCCGCCCTACAAGAGGGTGAACCCACTTGGGATATGTATAGAGAATCTATTTCTGTGGATTAAAGGGATGCAGGAAGGCAATCCAGCAAGATAACCGTGATGTTTGCGTGAGAACAGATGATAATAGCAGTCTGTAAAGAACAAGGTGGGAGTTCTATAGAACACTGACATGGCAGATGTACAGAAACGTAAAGAAGATACCAGAGGGACCTACTAGAGGGACCCAGAGGTAGTATGCGGTAACATCAGCCTTGGATTTTCACGCAGAAGAACATATATGTCACGTAAATAGCCCAGGCCAGAGGGTGTGGAGAACCCTCACCGGCATGGGAAGGGATTAGAAGCTTTTCCCTACCTATAGAGAAGCTTCAGAGATAAGGTCAATGCTCTAAAGCAAGGCCCTCATAGTAGAAAGCTTCTCTGAGAGTGCAGAGAGCATTGTGCAGGAGAAAGATGAGATAAACTGACCGAAGTCAGGTGTGTTGCCATATCCTAAGAGAGGAGATGGGGAGAACAATGTGAAAAAGCCAGAAAAGTAGGGGGATCCAAGATAGCTGAGGAGTAGCTTGGAATCACTACTGAGGCTAGACAAAAATTTGAACAAGGGACTGGAACTTAAAACAGTACCAGTAATATAAGCACTGTAACTCCTGCAGGCACAGCTGCTGACAGAAACAGCAGAGATTGTACTGTGCATATTAAGAATAAGAGTTTAAAAAAAAAGGAGAGGAGGCATTCCTTCTCCCTTTCTGAGGAATAAGCTTGCTATTCAGTATGGTACCCCTCAATCAGCAAAAAAATCCTGTAGAGAGGGTAGAGCAGGTAATTGGAGGGTGACGTACCCTTATAGTAAGTCAACTGAAGGAAAAAATGTTCAAATTGGGACAGAACTATCAGGGGATAGTTGCAACTGCTCTTCTAGGGAGTAAGAAGAGGAGAAGTCTGCAGTCCCTGAACAAGAATTTCCCGACATCTTAGTACACTGAAAAAGAAAAGCACAGTGAATAAACTTCTAATGGGTAGAAATGAACTGTAGATTACTATTCCCAGTTCCTATGGTTGCTGGGAACGCTGAGACTGGCCAGAGCTGGAGGACTTCAGACTAGGCTGAGGCATCCCCTGTTTGGGTATAGCCGAATGATGGGCAGGAGATGAATGAAACTTTCTTTTCTTAGGGAAAGAAGGTTTGGTAGGACATTTCCTACCCCTTAAAGAAGGAGGTGGCTTAGAACGGTCCTTAGTGGAAGGAGAGTCAGTGGAACATTGAGCAACCTGACGTAAAGCCTCCTTATTGAAGAGACCTTCTCCTGTACAAGGAGAATGAGCCAGTACAGTTTGTGCCCATCTGCTCAAGTCTGAAGCTTCAAGCCAGGCTCTGCGACGTGCTGCAATGGCAATAGCAGAGGATCTGCTAACGGACTCAAAAGAGTCTATAGAAGCACGAGACAGGAACCACGATATATTCCGGCTGTGATTGATGAGCAAGGAATAATCAGTAGCCTTGGGCTCTGGCAAAAAAGGGGTCAAAAGAGACAATTTCTCCGTGACCTCCTGGAGTGTTAGACTCATGTGAAAAATATATGAAAGAATTCTGGAGGCCAGCATAGATGTTTGGAAGGCTTAACGACCAAAAGCATCAAGTGTTCTTGAAGAACGACCTGGCGGATAAGAAGAATGCTTCTTCTTTCTCTTAACTTTCCTTAGTGCTGATTGCACTACAAGGGAACGATGAGAAAGTTGAGGCTTCTGAAACCCTGGAGAGGGTGGCACCTGGTACCGAACCTCAGTGGCTGTAGAAACTAGAGGAAGCCGTAAGGGTGATTTCCAGACCCTCAGAAGGAGATCCTGCAGAGCAGGATGTAAAGGAAGCATCATGTTTTCCATTCGTGCCGGTGAGTGATGAGTAGCATCACAACCAGGGATAGAGATATTAAGAAAGGTTGCCATATCCTGGAGAAAAGCCTGATCTCCTATGGGAACTATCCCTGGTAGGGCTAAAGGAAGAGGCTGAGCACCAGAGGATGTACAGTGGTGTGAAGAGAGAAACCCAGGAGATGGACAGGGATACTGGCAGGTTAACTTAGAGCCAGTTAGTACTGCATCATCAATGCCAGGTATGGGTTCCAAACTAGACATCGGTGGAATCGGTGCAAGAACAGACATCGACATCGATACTGATGTACCCGCAGTTGAAGTCTGGAAACGACAGAAGTCGGTTCCGGGACGCGTCGGTACCCAGTCCTCGAGACTAGATATCGATTCAAGACTCGGCATCGAAGTAAGCGAGTCTATCGATGCATGTCTCGAGGGTACCGACGCTGATGGTAGTATCGACGATGCCGATACCGGTAAGGTAGTCTGGGTTACATCGATCGGTCCCGAAGGTACCGAGGATACCCCATGACAAGCTCCTGGTAAGAGTACGTTACTGCACACCGGTGTCGATGCCGGGGAATCGGAACCGATCGAAGCCGGTACCGACTCGGAGCATGGCCGAGATATGCAAATGTCCATTCGTATTGCATCGACCGGTCCCAAAGGCGCCGGGGATGCTAGAGGACGATTCCTGGTGAAGAGTGGAACACTCGACACCGAAGCCGATGCTGGGGTATCGGTACCGCTCAAAGCGGAGACCCGCACCGTACATGGCTGGGATCGAGGGAAGTCCATCGGGTGCATATCGATCGGTCCCGAAGGTACCGAGGATGCCCGATGACGATCCCTGGTGAAGAGTGGAACACTCAACACCGGTGCTGATGCCGGAGGCACGGTACCGCTCGAAGCGGATACCACCCCCGAGCATGGCTCAGGTATGTTCTGTGAGGGGTGAGCCCCAGGAACAACCTGAAACCCCTTTAACGCTTTGGAGCCCGAAGACTCCCGCAGGGGTAATGCCAATGGATTCTTGAGGGTAAGGCCAGAGCCGTCACCATGCTGGGCATGGGACATACCACTCAAGCATTGACTAGTCTTAACAGACTGTTTGTGGGTTACCTGATCCTGTGAAGTGGAGGAACCGGGTACCCTCACTGCCGAGGAAAAAACGGTATCGAGGGAAACTCTAAAAACTGAAGGTTTCCTCACAGAATTATCACCTGACAAGTCAGGGGAAAAGGGGTCAGGACCCACACAGTTGAGACACCAACTATTGGTGTCTAAAAAGAAACAGGTGTTTCCACATCGAATGCACTTCTTAGGAAAAGAAGGCTTCATAATGAGGAGGCCTTGTAGGCCCAACAAGTTAAGGGACAAAAACTGAAGAAAAAATTTCTCAGAATTTAGTCAAAATTCCACCGGAGGTATCGGTGGCGGCGGGGAAATAGCCGCAACCACAAGAAAACAAAAAAACTAGAGTAATTTAAGTTTGAAAAAAGAAAAGTTTCTGCGGTGACAGGAGGACGTCCTGTTGGCTCCACGGAAAAACGAAAACTGAAGAGAGGCTCTGGAGAAGGCGGGAAGTCAGCACGCAGGTGCGAGGGATGCTGCCAAAAGCTTTCTGATTGGAAGCTGGGCAGCATTCCCGTGCAGGCTCCGTCGGTACCAACGTACCCATATATGAAGACTCATTCCTGCTTGTTCCTGGAGATCAGGTCAGCAGCAATAATTAGCGAAAGTTAGGCACAGAAAACGCTGTTCTAACTTTCGCTGCCGAAGCTAACCAGACAGCGGCTGAATATCGCCACGGCCTGGTTAGCTTTCTGCTTCTGTGGTGAATCCAGATATTCAATGCTGATGGCTGGATATGTCCCCGACATTGAATATCCGGGTTAAGTGTTCAGCAATGGTAGCTGTTGTAATTGCACTAGCCACTGTTGCTGAATATCGGGCCCTTTATTTTTTTACTTGTATTTTCTGTAATTACAAATTTTGTTTAAGACTACAAAATATTACATTAGTCCGCTTGGATATATAAAAATAAGGTGGAGCAAATAAATTGTAGACAATGGGCCCGATATTCAGCGCAGGTGGCTAGCACTGCTAAAGCAGCTAGCCACCAGTGCTGAACTTAAAACCCAGATATTCAATGCTGGAGCCATATCTGGGCCCCAACATGGAATATAGGGTTGCCTGGATTGCCGTGAAACAAACCGGGCAGTAGTGATAAAACCAGAGTTCTTCCAAGAAGCACATAAATTTGAAATGTATGGGGACATGTCCCCCACTTATTTTGCAGAAATGACGGGCCTTCAAGTAAATAACATCTCTGTTATGGAATGCCTCTGTGAAGTATCATTGGCTTTACCCCTTTGGGCTGCTTATTGAACTTAAGGATGTTTTTTTTTATCAAAGTCAGACTGTGAAGGAGGCATGGAAACATTTGACGGATATTGATTGGTTCAGAAACATTTTCAATCCACTTTGCTTTTTTTATTTTAAAAATGTTTATTGATTTTACAATATTGCCATCAAAACATAGCTAGGCTTTTTCAGAAAAAGTCCCAGTCTCCCTTAGGTCAAGCCACTTTCTGCACAACTAAAATGGCAACGGGTCTATGAAGGGGGTAACATCTTCAGAGGCAGACATCCTGAACCAGAGTGCCATGACCTTCTGTGGATTGTGCCTTTGTGTAAATCTTGGAAGGACTGAATGTGCAAGGGGCATTGAGACTGTTGCTTTCCCTTACTAGATAGGGCCTCTCTTTGCATGACGGCACTGGATAATGTGGGAGGAGGGAATTTTATCTCCTTTATAATTGCTGTGGTAGCTTAGAAATATAAAACAACCTCTTGGGGGTGCTTTCCTCCAGATTTTTGCAGGCTATATGGTCTGCTGGATTGGTATGGGGTGAAATACAGATTGAGATAAGGAGGGTAAGAAGGTGGTTTGGACATGGGGAAAGTGTATGAGGGGGCATTTTAGAAGAGTAGGTTGTGGAATGTGTGTGTAGTATATGGATGAAATTGGGTTTGGTTGTGCTGTGGTGGTGCTGTATGAATGGAAGACATGTGGAATGGTGGATGAGTGCAATGTAGTTAGAATGCAAATGCTATCATGGTGAGTAAAGTACTTATTTCTTGAAAGGTTGTCGGGATAGACGCCACTATTAAAAGGAAAAAAGATTTTGACCAGCCTGCGCAAGCCACATGCTATGAT
Organism: Ichthyophis bannanicus; assembly: GCA_033557465.1. NCBI lineage: Eukaryota > Metazoa > Chordata > Amphibia > Gymnophiona > Ichthyophiidae > Ichthyophis > Ichthyophis bannanicus. Next base: position 207,002,632 of record CM066043.1, on the reverse strand, counting down.
TGCATTGTTGCAAGAAACACTCCTAAGCCCAGTGCAACACCCTAAACTTGTTTGGGATTGGGTAGATCTGTGCTACTCAGCTTAGGGAGGAGAGGCTCAGTGGTTGGGACAGGTTACCTCAGGCCGGAGGGCCAGGGGTTCAATTCCCACATGGGGACAAGCAACTTCAGGCCGGAGGGACTGGGGTCTCTAGTCCCATGGCCACTCCTTGTGGCCTTGGGCAAGCCACTTAACCCTCCATTGCCCATTGCCTCAGATACACAGATTGTGAGCCCTTCGGGGACAAGGGAATAAAAAGTACCTGTTAGTATACATGTAAACCGCACTGATTCTAAAGAGAGTGGTATAAAAAAGAAATAAATAAAATAAATCTTCTCCAAAGTCCTCAAATGCAGGGTGGCGATCTTGATACAGGGTGTTCAGGGTTAATATGTGACTGTCCTGAGGGATATGTGGAGAGAGTAGTATTGGTTCTGTCAGTATGCTTTCCTACGGGGTGGAATGAATTAATTTCCTGAGATGAGTAATGTATTCCTTGGTTTGGATGATATCCCAGTAATAATGGCATGAGATTTTAACAATGTTGCTGATCCCTTGCTGAATAGGGAACTGCATTGGTGGTTTCCTTGAAGAACAAAGGGGAGTTCTCCAGGAAGTAGCAGGAAGTCAGTCCTCACATATGGGTGACGTCGGCGCCGACGGAACCCTCGTGCGGAGCAATTCCTCAGCTTTCAAAGAAAGCCTTTAGGATTGCATCGTGCATGCGCGGTCCCCTTCCCACCCAAGGGTGCCATCTCGCTCACTCTCCCTTTTTCCGCGGAGCTCAACGGACGTTGTCCCTAATTCCTCACTGAAAAAGTGTGTCAAAACTTCAGAAGAATTTCTGTCTTTGACCAGTTTGACGCCGGTTCCCCTTCCCGCCTACGGCTCAGTACACCGGTATCGGGTCCAGTCAATTTTTTTGCGTTTTTGTCCTTAGTGACTAGTGTTCGCGCTCTTTTTTCTTTTCACTGGCAACCCGGTCCTTCGACCTTGCAGGGGCCCTTTTTCCCCCGATGGCTGCCAGAGGGTTTAAAACGTGTGATTGTGTAAGAAGTTAATGTCCCTCACCGACACACATGACTGCTGTCTCCGATGCCTCGGGCCCGACCATAACCCAAAGGTCTGTGGCCTGTGTGCTAAGATGTCCTCTAAGGCACTTCAAAGTAGGCAGCAGCAGCGTGAAAGGATTTTCTTGGAGTCCGCATTCCCCCCCTCGCCCCCCCCCCCCCCGGATCCGGACCTCATCAGACGTCTCGACGTCTCGGGAGCTGTCTGAACCCAAGCACCGTCGAGGGTCTTCTGAGCGGGGGTCTCCCTCCCAGGAACACCGGAGGAAGAAGAAACCCGTGAGGGCGGCGTTGTTGGATGCCTCCGATCGCCCTGGGCCCTCGAAGGCCATGTCGTGGAGTCCTGACCGTTTCCCTGGGTCCTCGGAGCCGGAGCGGCCTGCAAAGATACCTCGCACGGAGCCGGAGACACTGAGAAGGGTAAGCGCTGTTGTCCTCGTGGATTCCCCTCCAGGAGAGCCGGCATCAGGGCCCGAGCCGGAGGCTGCGGAGTCTTCTGAGCTCGGTCTCAGGATGACGGCCCTGGAGCACAGCATGTCTGCCTTCATGGAGCAGCAGAGGGCGCTGATCACCGGTCTCACCGGTCCATCCACCCCGACCAACAGGACCTCAATGTCCAAGTCGACCCCGGAGGCCGAGCCGATCCTCGAGACTCTTCGGACTCGAGTCGATCCTCGGCCAAGGTCTCCCTCGACCTCCCGCTCGGGGCCAAGGTCATCGACGCCGGTGCTCTCGGCATCGGGGTGGTCGGGGCCGAAGCCCTTGCGGCCGGAGCTGCTTGATTCCTCTTCGGAGGGATCGGCAAGGGAGACGGAAGATGAAGAGTCCCCAGACACCCATCGGACCCGGCATGTCCCATCGGACTCACTGGATTCGGAGCCTCAGAGAAAGTCCCCTCCGGAGGATACCCGGTTCTCGGACTTCGTCAGGGACATGGCCAAGGCTTTGGCATTCCCGGCGGATACCGAGGAGGAGCCTCGAGCCTCGAGCTCGAGGCCCTCCAGTATGACTTTCCCCCGAGGAAAGCCCTTACTGTGCCGGTTCCTCTGATGCTGGAACAGCTGATGCTCTGCATGTGGGAGTCACCGGCCTTGATGCCGGTGCTCAGCAAGCGGGTCGATTCTATCTATCGAGTCCGCAAGAGCCCTGGATTCCAAAAGGCACAGCTACCGCACAACTCCATGATTGTGGAATCGGCCATGCACAGGCTCAAGAGCCAAAAAACGTACTCCTCGGTACCTCCTGGCCAGGAGGCCCGGAACCTGGACGCCCTTGGCAGAAAATGCTTCCAGGGCTCGATGCTGTCATGCCGTGTCCAAACCTACCAGCTGTACATGGGCATGTACTTGAGGGACCTGGCAAAAGAGATTGCCGTGTTCTCAGCTGGCCTCTCCAAGGCACCCTTGCAGTGCTTCAATGCCTTGTCCACCGGGATTCGGGAGTGCTCGAAGTTCATATCTCGAGCGGCCTATGACGGCTTCGAGGCTTTGGCCCAAGTAGCCGCGGCCAGCATCGGTGCATGCCACCCGTCGCCAGGCCAGGCTAATGTCGTCGGATCTGGAGCCATGGGTTCAGGACAAGTTGGTCGATGTCCCTTGCCGAGGTGACAACCTCTTTGGCAAACCCATGACTGAGAAGGCTGCTGAGCTCGAGTCCGAGTACTTGACCCGGACAAGACTCTCAAAGAAGACTTCTGCCCCTTCTAAGAAGAAGGGCTTGGGTATAAAGCCCTTTTTCCCGAGGAAGGGTACTGCTTACCGCAACTACCCCACTTTTCTCCAGGACCAAGCAGGAAGTCAGTCCTCACATATGGGTGTCATCGGCGCCGATGAAGCCCCAGCGGAGCATTTCCCCAGCTTTCTATGAAAGCATTTGGGAATGCAAGCACGCATGCGCGGTTCCCTTCCCGCCTAAAGGTGCCATCTTACCTCAGTCTCTTTTTTTCTGTGAAGCCCGTCGGACGTATGTCCCGTTTTCCCGGTTAAATAGTTTACCCCTGTTACCCAAGTTTTTGTGCCCTGTTACCTGTAAACTCATACGTGTTAACTGTACTGAGCATTTTGTTCCATGTAAACCGCGCTGATGATGAATAGTGCGGTATATAAGAGACTGTAAATAAATAAATAAATAAAATCAGATTTTTAGCAATTTTTTTGCTCTTTTTTCTACCGGTTCGACGCCGGTTCCTCTCCCGCCGGGTTCGGTACACCGGTATCGAGCCCGATTCTTCTTTTTCGTTTTTGCCCTTCGTGGCTGGCGTTCGCGCCCTTTTTTCTCTTTTTCCCTGGAAGGCCGGTCCTTTGACCTCGCGGGGACTCTTTTTTCCCCAATGGTTTCCAGTGGCTTTAAGATGTGTGATCGGTGTAAGAAACTAATGTCTCTCACCGACACACATGACTGCTGCCTTCGGTGCCTCGGCCCCGACCACGATCCTAAGTCGTGCGGGGCCTGTGGAAAAATGTCTTCCAAGGCACTACAGAGTCGACAGCAGCAAAAGGAAAGGCTTTTCTCGGACTCAGCCTCCAGCCGGGCTCGGACCTCGTCTGAGGCCTCGACATCTCGGGATTCCGATCCCGAGCGCCGTCGAAGCTCCTCGGCAGGGGGTCCCCCGACCGGGAATGCAAGAGGAAGAAACGGCTCGCGAGGGCGTTGTCGGAAGAGGTCCCTGGCTCCTCGAGGGCCAGGTCTAAGACCCTCGACCGTCGCCCCGGGCCTGTGGAACCGGAGAAGCCTGCCAAAGCTCCTCGTGTGGAGCCGGAGTCTGCTGGACACGTAAGCCCCGTAGTCCTCGTGGACTCTCCTCCCAGGGAGCCGTCGGGCCCAGCGCCGCCGGGGCCCGAGTCGTTGGCTACTGCGTCTCCCGAGCTGAGTCTCAGGATGACAGCCTTGGAGAGCAGAATGTCTGCCTTCATGGAGCAGCAGCGGGCACTGATGGCCCGCCTGTCTGGCGCATCTGCCCCGACCACCGGGACATCAACGTCAAAGTCGACCCCGGAGGCCGAGCCGATACTCGAGTCCATCGTGGCTCGGAGTCGACCTCGGTCGCGGTCTCCCTCGACCTCCCGTTCGGGACCGAGGGCGTTGACGCCGGTGCTTCCGGCATCGGGGCGGGTACTCCAGGGCCCCGCGGGGTCGGACCCTGACTCTTTCTCGGACGAGTCAGCTTGGGAGACGGAGGACGAGGAGTCTCCTGATAACTTTAAGACTCGGTGCGTCCCTTCAGACTCACCGCAGTCTGAACCCCGGAGTAGGTCCCCTCTGGAGGACACCCGCTTCTCGGAGTTTGTCCGGGATATGGCCACTGCCTTGGCTATTCCGGCGGATCCCGAGGAAGAACCTCGAGCTGAAGAGCTCGAGGCCCTACAGTATGACTCTCCTCCGAAGGAGGCCTTTACTGTCCCGGTTCCTCCGATGCTGGAACGGCTCCTCTTCCGTATGTGGGAGGCACCGGCCTTGGCACCGGTTCTTAGCAAGCGGGTCGATTCCATCTATCGACTCCGGAAGAGCCCTGGGTTTCAAAAGGCACAGCTACCACACCACTCCATGGTTGTGGAATCGGCCATGCATCGTCTGAAGAGTCAGAAGATGCACTCCGCGGTGCCTCCTGGCAGGGAGGCCCGAAACCTAGATGGCGTCGGTAGAAAGTGTTTTCAGGGCTCGATACTTGCTTACCGTGTCCAGTCTTACCAGCTATACATGGGCATGTACTTGCAGGATCTGGCCGGATTCTCTGCTGGTCTCTCCGGGGAACCCTTGCAGAGATTTAAGTCCTTGTCCTCTGGGATTCGGGACTGCTCGAAGTTCATGTCCCGCGCCGCCTACGATGGCTTCAAGGCTTCGGCCCAAGTTGCGGCAGCCAGCATCGCAGCTCGACGCCAGGCATGGCTGCAGTCATTGGACCTCGAGCCATGGGTTCAGGACAAGTTGGTCGATGTCCCTTGCCGAGGTGAAAACCTTTTTGGCAAGCCCATGACCGAGAAGGCCGCACATCTCGAGACCGAGCACCTCACCCGGACAAGGCTGTCGAGGAAGACCTCTGCCCCTTCTCATAAAAAGAAGGGCTCGGGTAAAAAGCCCTTTTACCCGAGGAAGGGCACTGCCTACAAACAGTACCCACATTATCAAGCTGCCCCCCAGGGTCAGCAAGACAAGGGCCAGGGTAATGGGCCCCGTAGGCAGAGGACCCCCAAGCCTCAGGCCCCTGCTACCACTCAGCAGGGTGGGGGCTTTTGACTACTTGAGCATAGCCTCTCCTCCACTGTTCTCCCAACCCTGCACAGGAGGTCGTCTCACCCTCTTTGCCCACCAGTGGCCCCTTATCACCGGGGACAGTTGGGTGCTGGAGATAAACCACAAGGGATATGCCCTCCATTTCCACCAACTGCCACCCCCATATTTTCCAGGGGAGCCTCCAAGGCCTCCTCTGCACACAGACCTTCTCCGTCAGGAGCTTCAGGGTCTGTTGGTGGACAGGGCGGTGGAGCCTGTGCCTCCCCACTTGCAGGGTCACGGATTCTACTCCAGGTATTTCCTGGTGCCCAAAAGGACCGGTGGCCTTCGTCCCATTCTGGACCTCAGGAACCTCAACAAGTTCCTAGTGAAAGAAAAGTTCAAGATGCTTACTCTTGGAACCCTTCTGCCCTACCTCCAGCAGGGAGATTGGATCTATAGGATGCGTACACTCACATCCTCATTCATCCAGACCACAGAAAATACCTAAGGTTCATCGTGGGAGGAAACCATTATCAGTACAGAGTGCTGCCTTTCGGCCTCACCTCCGCCCCCAGAGTCTTTACAAAGTGCTTAGCAGTGGTGGCGGCCTACCTGAGAAATCAGGGCATCTTTGTCTTCCCCTATCTGGACGACTGGCTCATCAGGGGTCAGACAGATCAGGAGGCCAATCAAGCCACCCTCAGGACCATTGCTCTTCTACAACGCCTGGGGTTTGTCATAAACTTCGCAAAGTCCACTTTGCTCCCTTCCCAGAACTTGGAGTTCATAGGGGCAAGGTTGTATTCTGTCCTGGCAAAGGCATTCTTGCCAGAAGACAGAGCCCGAAGGTTAACGGCCTTGGCAAGTCAGTTTCTCAGCAGGTCCCTGGTCTCCGCCAGACTCTGCCTGAGGCTTCTAGGCCACATGGCTTCGACAGTACATGTGACCCCCAATGCCAGGCTCCATATGAGACCTGCACAGTGGTGCCTTCGGTCTCAGTGGTCACAGGCCACAGGCAGCCTCAGAGACAGGATAAGGGTGTCCAGACCATTTCTGCACTCCCTCAACTGGTGGCTACACCCACCCAATCTGCTGAAAGGGATGCCCTTTCAGATTCCAGATTACACAGTGATGCTAACAACAGATGCCTCCCTGCAAGGCTGGGGAGCGCATTGTCTGGGCAAGTGCACCCAGGGCCTCTGGTCTCCCTGGGAAGCTGCACAGCAGATCAATCTCCTCGAACTCAGAGCTATTCGATTAGCACTCAAAGCGTTCACTCCTACCCTGGCTCAACAGTCTGTCCTGATTCAGACAGACAACCAAGTTGCCAAGTTTTATGTGAACAAACAGGGCGGAACTGGGTCCAGGATCCTTTGTCGGGAAGCTCAGGACCTTTGTTCTTTTGCCCTCAAGCACAACATGCTCCTCAGGGCTGTGTACCTTCCTGGCCAGGACAACTACCTGGCAGACAGATTGAGCAGGATACTGCAGCCCCAGGAGTGGCAGCTACATCCTTCAATAGTTCAGAAGATCTTCCTGAGATGGGGGTCTCCCTTTGATGGATCTCTTTGCCAGCCCCATCAACAAGCAACTGCCACAGTTCTGCTCCAGGTAACCACATCCTCTGCGGACAGCAGCGGATGCTTTTCTGATATCTTGGTCTCAGGGCCTCCTCTATGCGTTTCCTCCGACGCCCTTGGTGGCCCGAACCCTATTCAAGATTCTCCAGGACAAGGCCTCAGTCCTGCTGGTAGCTCCCAGGTGGCCGAGACAGCCTTGGTTTCCTCTTCTGCTTCAACTGGCGGTGGATCCTCCACTGCCTCTGGGGTTGCAACCCGACCTTCTCACACAGGACCAGGGTTCCCTTCTGCACCCCAATCTCAAGTCTCTCAATTTGATGGCCTGGAGGCTGCAAGGGTAGTTTTGGCTCCCTGGGGCCTACCTCAGGAAGTTGAAGAGGTTGTCCTAGCCTCCAGGAAACAATCTACTAGGAAAACCTATGCTCTCAAGTGGAAAAGGTTTTCTGTGTGGTGTCACCTACGTACAGAGGATCCTTTCTCCTGTACTGTGCCAGTAGTTCTTCAGTACTTACTGCACTTATCCAATCAGGGACTTAAGTCCAATTCTGTTCAGGTCCACCTCTCAGCTCTAGCAGCTCACCACTCATTGGTAGAGGGACAATCTCTATCTGGTCACCCCTTGGTGTCCCGCTTTCTCAGGGGCTTGCTTTTGCTCAAGCCTCCCATCCGTCCTCCTGCCCCTGAGTGGGAGCTGAATGTGGTCTTGCAGCAACTGACTCGCCCACCTTTTGAGCCGATGGCTACTTGTCCACTACGCTTCCTCTCCTGGAAGATGCTCTTCCTGATAGCCCTTACCTCGGCTAGGCGATTAAGTAAGCTTCAGGCTCTGGTCTGTGACAGGCCTTACACCAGGATTTACAGGAACAGGGTAGTCCTCAGGACTCATCCAAAGTTCCTCCCTAAGGTTGTCTCCTCTTTCCACCTTAATCAGGAGGTGGTTCTTCCAACATTCTTCCCTAGGCCTCATGCTAGCCAGGCTGAAGCAGTCCTGCATACCCTGGACTGTAGGAGGGCCTTATCCTTCTACCTTGACCGTACGCAGGGGCATAGAAGGGCTACTCAGCTCTTCGTATCTTTTGACCCCAATAAGTTGGGGTTGGCTGTGTCCAAGCGTACCTTGTCCATCTGGGTGGCTGACTGTATCACCTGGGCATATAAGGCGGCTGACCTTCCTTTGCAGGGTAGGGTCACGGCCCATCGTGTCAGGGCAATGGCTGCCTCAGTGGCTCATCTCCGCTCTATGCCTTGGTAGACATCTGCAGGGCTGCAACTTGGTCTTCAAGCCAGACATTTGCAGCCCATTACTGCCTGGAGAGGGAGTCCCATAGGGACAGTGCTTTTGGCCAGGCAGTACTCCGGAATCTCTTTGAGGTATAGGCAACTCCTGCCCTCTGTTGGGCTACCGGTGGAGGTTGTGTCCTTGGAAAGCCTTTCTTTGCTGCTGAGACTAGAGGGAGTTCTCTTGTTCAGCCTGGGTTCCTCGGTAGCCCAGAGCTGGGGAGTCACCCATATGTGAGGACTGACTTCCTGCTTGGTCCTGGAGAAAGAGTAGTTACTCACCTGTAACAGGTGTTCTCCAGGAGCAGCAGGAATCTCCCCTTGGAGTTGCAGTTGTACATAGTTTATTTTTCATTTTTGTGTGCTGTTCTTAGCTATGTCATTTGACTGAGGTAAGATGGCACCTTTAAGCGGGAAGGGAACCGCGCATGCGTGCCTGCATTCCCAAAGGCTTTCATAGAAAGCTGGGGAAATGCTCCGCTGGGGCTTCATCGGCGCCGATGACACCCATATGTGAGGACTGATTCCTGCTGCTCCTGGAGAACACCTGTTACAGGTGAGTAACTACTCCACCAGGCCACCCCTGCTCCCCAACAGGGGCAGCAGGCCAAGGGACAGGGTCATGGCCCGTGTAAGCAGAAGACCCCCAAGTCCCTGGCCCTGGCTCCTACCCAGCCGGGAGGGGTTTTTTGATTCCCAAAGCATAGTCTCTCTTCCGCCACTGGTAAGGCTATGCACAGGAGGCAGGCTAACCCTGTATGCCCACAGGTGGCCAGCCATCACCTTGGATATCTGGGTCCTGCAAATAGTCCAAAGGGGCTATTTGCTTCACTTCAGCCAGATACCACCCTCCTCCTTTCCAGGAGAGCTTCTCAGACCCCCTCTTCACAGGGACCTCCTCTTGCAGGAGTTGGCAGGTCTTCTAGAGGATCAGGCGGTGGAACCGGTGCCCCACCACCTGCAGGGCAAGGGCTTCTACTCCAGGTATTTTCTCATACCAAAGAGAACAGGAGGCCTCAGACCCATCCTCGACCTAAGAAACATAAACAAGTTCCTGGTGAGGGAAAAGTTCAAGATGCTTTCCCTTGGAATGTTACTGCCTTACCTCCACCAGGGAGATTGGCTATGCTCCTTAGACCTGAAGGATGCCTATACACACATCCTCATTTGCATTTTATTCCTGTAGTAGTTTTTATTGGATGGTGTACTATATGTTTTTTATAAATATCCCCCCTTTTTAACGTTTTTTAAGGTTATAATTAGGAGTTACATTATGACGTCCAATGTGCACCTCCTGTTGTGCTCTTTTAATATTTATAGAATGTTCATCGTGATGGGCTGCTCAATACTCCTTTCTGCATATGCCGTTTCTGTTCGGCACTTAGATTCACGGCTTGTTCATTGTTTAAATGCGCTTCTCTTTTAACTTCGCACATTCAGGTTCGTGCTCCTTTCATAACTATTTTTATTTGGGAATATTTACTGTAGTGGGCTGCTCAATACCCCTTTTTCTTCATATGCCGTTTCCGCTCGGCATTTGGATTCACGAGTGGTTCACTCTTTAAATGCGCTCCTCTTTTAACTTTATATATTCTTTTATTTTTGTGCTCGTTTCATAACTATTTTTATTTGGGAATGTTTTGTTGTGGTGGGCTGCCCAAACCCCCCGTTGTCTTCATATGCTGTTTCCGCTCGGTACTTGGATTTGCGAGTGGTTCACTCTCTGTAAATGCGTTTTTTTAACTTTGGTGGTTGACGTTGTTTATATGTAATAAAAGACTTTTATTTTATTTAACTCTTTTAAGGGTCATTTGTTTTATTTCTTTTGCATAATCTGGTCGATATATGTGCTATTTGAATATGACCTGATGGTGGTTCGATATCTGTTATTTATTTACAATTTAATGTGTAACACCGCATCACGTTCCGGTGACTCTGCCAGTCCGTGCGTTTTTATTATTATGCTATATTTTATTATGATTCCACCATGTTTGTAATGACCTCTATGAAGTTGGTTTCATATGCATGATTCTTTTTCTTTTAATTCCGATTCATGTTATTTTCCCGCCGAATGTATGACCCCGCCCCTTTTCCTCTCTTCATTTACGCATGTGTTGGCGTTTTCATTGTCATGCTGCTGTCAAAAGAGTCGGACGGCAGTTCCTTTCAAGGTAATTGATTTTAGTTCCTTCATGTTTGTTTTTGTCTCACCCTTGTTTACGTAATAAAGAAGTGAATTGAGTGCTTTTATTTTAATGCGTCTAATGTCCCCTTCTCAATGCTTTGAAGACAAAAGCACAGCGTACTTACACCCCTTTTTATCATCTTTTATGCTAGGTTTTATATGGCTCATGATCCCTTAGTGACTGTCTTTTTTTATCAACCTTTATGCTTGGTTTTATACATCACTCATGAGCCCTTAGTGGCTGTCCTTCGAGTCTTGATAGTGATTTCTTTTGATTCTGCCATATTATTGCTTATAAGGGATATGTTTTATAAAGGTCATATTAACATCATTTCGTTATACACAACACGTTCCATAACCTTTTGCGGTTGTAAGCATCACATTTAGTACTAATTAGGTTATGCACAATTTACGATGACACTACATATTATATTTTTATCTCCCCCCCTTTTTTGTACAGTTCAGTGGGTAATGTTCTGGTCAACATAAAAAAATTTTTTTTACTTATAATTTCATTGATAGGAACCCCTTGGCCCACTCCTGCTACCACACTCCTTTAGTTTAGTTTTGTTTTATTTATTGAAGGTTTATATGGTATCCATGTCCTGTCTTGTTCTCCTCGTTTTTTCCACCTTTCCTTTCATTTTCAGTCAGTAAAAGCTTGTTTTAAAATGTCCTGTTTTCTTGTTTCTCCAGTAACAGTGTTCTTTTAGATTTCACCACAACAAGCGTGGTGTGATATTTTCCAAAGTCCACAACAGAGGTTGGTAAATTATTTTATGCACATCTGTCTTGATGATTTGTACCTCCGAGCACTTTTATTTCGTATTATTTATTTAATCTGCTGTATTGTATAAGAGTCTATTAATGTTTTTAATGGCGTTTTATGATAATTTATATTTTTGAGCACTCTCATTTATTTCACAGTAGTTATTGGTTTTACTGTACCGCATGTTGGTGTTTTTTAATGTTTTTAACATTATTTTAATATTTATAAGGATGTTGTTGTTTTTTAAGTTTGTTAGTCTGTTCCTTTATGTGATTGTTTGTTTTTTATGATTTTAGTTGTTTGTGCCTGGCCAGCCCCTGACGAAGGGTAGCGAAACACGGTCTGTGTCGGGCGGCCTGAGTTTCAAATAAAGGACTCTGTCTTTCCTATCTATCATGCCCTTGGTTGGTTTATACACACATCCTCATACATCCAGACCACAGACAATATCTGAGATTTGTAGTGTGAGGAAAACATTTCCAGTACAGAGTTCTACCCTTTGGCCTATCCTCTGCTCCCAGAGTGTTTACAAAATGCCTGGCTGTAGTGGCAGCCTTCCTCAGAAGTCAAGGAATTTTTGTCTTCCCTTGGCTGGACGACTGGCTCATCAGGAGTCAGTCGCCTCAGGAGGCCCAACAGGCCACTTCTCGCACTATCAACCTGTTGCAGTGTCTAGGCTTTGTCATAAACCACGCAAAGTCTACTTTGCTCCCCACTCAAAACTTAGAGTTCATAGGAGCAAGACTGGACACCCTTCAGGCGAAGGCTTACCTGCCGGAGGACAGGGCACAGAGGCTGCTAGCACTGGCACAACAGTTCAGGCGCAGGTCTCAGCGAGACACTTCTTACGCCTCCTGGGTCACATGGCCTCCACGGTGCATGTGACCCCAAATGCCCAGCTCCACATGAGAACAGCTCAGCTCATGAGAACAGCTGAGAACAGCTCAGAGATCAGTGGACACAAGCCACCAGCAGCCTCAGAGACAGGATAACAGTTCCAGGTGTCTGGTGAACTCATTGCAGTGGTGGCTTCAGCCACCCAACCTGCTCGAGGGAGTGTCTTTTCAGACTCCCTCGTACACAAGAGTGCTAACGACAGATGCCTCCTTGCTGGGCTGGGGAGCCCATTGCCAAGGATCATGTACTCAGGGGTTATGGTCTCCTCAGGAGTCTGCACACCAAATCAACCTCTTAGAGCTGCGGGCGATTTGCCTAGCTCTTCAAGCCTTTTGTCATGTCCTCTCACATCAGTCTGTATTGATACAGACGGACAACCAGGTAGCAATGTTCTACGTGAACAAGCAGGGAGGTACGGGGTCTCATATCTTGTGTCAGGAGACACTGGACCTCTGCTCCTTTGCCATCAGGCAGGGTATGTCTCTCAAAGCAGTGTACCTGCCTGGTCAGGAGAACTGCCTAGCAGACGAACTGAGCAGGATTCTCCAACCTCATAAATGGCAACTGGATCCGGTGGTGGCCCAGCGGATTTTCCACCGCTGGGGACATCCATCCATAGATCTATTTGCCAGTCCGCAAAATCACTAACTGCCCAGATTTTGCTCCAGACAGGCACATCCTCTGAGGGTGGCTGCAGATGCTTTCCTAACCTCCTGGTCAGGGGGCCTCATGTATGCGTTTCCTCCCATGCCTTTGGTGGCCCGGACTCTGTTCAAAATCCTTCGGGACATGGCCTCTGTTATTCTGGTAGCCCCCAGATGGCCAAGACAGCCTTGGTTTCCACTTCTCCTCCAGCTGCCGGTGGAAACCCCACTACCACTGGGAACGCAGCCCAACCTCCTGTCCCAGGAGCAGGGCTCTCTCTTGCACCCCAACCTCAGATCCCTCAACCTGATGGCATGGCTGCTAAAAGGGTAGTGCTGGCTCCTCTCTCTTCCTACCTCGGAATGTAGAAGAAGTGTTCCTTTTCGTCTCTCCGGGCCAGTCCAGGAACAGTAGGGTAGTCAACCTCCTTCAGCAACTGAGGACTAAAAACTTCAAAGCTTTGCTGACAGCCTATATAGCTCCCCCTTGTGTCAGAGAGTCAGTCTTTTCAGTCCTCAGCAGCTGAAGGAGGTGTTTGCTGACAGGCTCGGAGAGATGAAACCGGAGGTTTTTTGTTTCGTAATCACTCCTCTCTAGCCCTAGCGGGGTTAGTTTTTGTTGTTCAGGAGTGCTGTGGGTACAGTGGACTTAAAGCTTAGGTCCGATTAAAAAAAAAAAAAAAAAAAAAGAAGATAAGGCCTTCTGCAGGCCGGCGGGTACCACAGGCTAAGGACTGGCAGTGCAGTCGGGGGTCTGCTGCCGGTTCAGGCAGTAGAGGCAGAGCCTGCCTCATAGACACAGCCCGGCTAGCTGAGCAGAGCGCGGTCCTGGGGGCCCCAGTCACCGGTTCTCTGTTTCAGGACTCCCAGATCTCTTCTCGGCTGCGAGCAGCGGATCGGAAGCGCTTCGGGAGCAGGTGCCAGTAATACAGGTTTGTTTTATTTTTTATTTTTTTTTATTTAGTAAGGACTTATATACCGCTCCTTCCAGCGATCAGAAGCGGTTTGATTACAAGTACGGGATTTGTCATAAATCACAGACAGAATTATTTGGGGATTAGATAGAGAGAGCAGTGGGATACACATCACACATATGTGGGTCCATATAAAGACCTTAACTATTATAATACATTTACACAGGCACTAATTGACTTGTCTCTCTTCTTTTTAGCTTTAATGGGGAGCGCGGGAGAAACCGCCGCCGGCTTCAAAATGGCCGCCGTTCCCGCTCTTTCCCCCGCCGCCTGAGGCTTCCCCGCTGCTGAATTACCCGAAGCCTTTTTCGGTGCGAGCCTTAATAGGCCGGTAGGACAGCGGGGCGCATAGGAACGACGTCGTTGTTACTCTCGGCAGGCTACGCTCGTTTCGGTTAGCGCCGTTTGTTTCTGGATTAGTTCCTCTTTTTTATTCGGGGGCTTAGTGCATTTTGCTTGAATGGAGGAGGCTTCGGGTAATTCAGCAGCGGGGAAGCCTCAGGCGGCGGGGGAAAGAGCGGGAACGGCGGCCATTTTGAAGCCGGCGGCGGTTTCTCCCGCGCTCCCCATTAAAGCTAAAAAGAAGAGAGACAAGTCAATTAAAGAGTCCTCTGCTCTTCCGAAGGAGCCCGGGTCCGTGGCAGCGGGTCCTGAGGGTTTACAAGCGGTTTTTTCGCAGGATTTTATTTTAGCCCTTCATAGGGCTTACTGTTTGAAGATGGAGCAGGCAGAGAGCAAGGCAGGGTGCTCTGGGTTACCCATGGTGGCTCCTCTTTCTAGCATGGAAGGAGATCCAGGTGAGGGTCCTTCTAAGCTAAGACTTGCGGCGGAGGGTGAGTTGGTGCATCCAGAGCCGCTGTCTCTTGACTGTAACAGTGCAGAGGAGGGGGAGATCCCTTCGGTTTCTGGAGGGGATTTCTACCCAGAGGATCTTGAAGAGGGTGAGCTAGCTCCAGGTGAGGATCCCAATCTCTTCCGGGTATTTAGAAAGGAGGAGTTGGGAGCGCTTATTTCCCAGTCCCTGGCAGCCTTAAATATTGCCTTGCCGGCGTTGCCGTTAGAACCTTTGGAAGATCCTTTATTGCAGGGTTTTAAATCTGAGCAGCGCTGTTTCCCGGTGCATCGTGTAATTAAACAGATGGTAGAGTCGGAATGGGAATGCCCCGAGGCCTCCTTGCGGGGGGCACGGGCGCTGGGTCAGTTGTATCCGATTCCTCAGGAGGAGAAGGACTTGCTGCGGTTGCCGAAAGTCGATGCCCTCGTCTCCGCGGTGACAAAGAAAACTACTATCCCGGTTGAGGGAGGTACGGCCCTTAAGGATCTACAGGATAGAAAGCTGGAGTCCATTCTCAAGCAAGCCTTTGAGGTCAGTGTGCTGGCTTTGCAGACTTCCATCTGTGGGGCTTACGTTTCCAAGGCTTCGATTAGATGGTTGCAGGCTGACTCCTCTCCAGGCTTGGAGGGAGCGGGGACTCCGGAAGGAGCAAAATTGGAATCTGCTACGGCGTATCTAGCCGATGTGTTTTATGATTTGGTAAGGCTGTCAGCTAAATCCATGGCTTCAGTAGTTGCCGCTAGGCGTTTTCTCTGGCTGAGAAATTGGGCGGCAGACACCTCTTCTAAGACACGTCTTAGTAGGTTACCTTATAAGGGTAAGCTGCTTTTTGGTGAAGCATTGGAAAAGATTGTAAAGGATTTAGGGGACTCCAAAGGCGGGCGGTTGCCAGAGGACCGTCCGAAAGGTCAGAAGCATGGCTCTGCGCAGCGAGGTCAGAGCCGAGAGGTGCGCAGATTCAGGGGATCCCGGTTTGCGCCTTATCAGAAAGGACGATCCTTCGGGTCCAGGGGGCAGTCCTTTCGGGGTGCTCGGGGATTTGGAAGAGGGTTTCCCGGTCCCCAGTCGGGCACTTCTAAGAAGCCACAATGAGATGAGGGAGGTCCAGGCGGAGAATCTAATTGGAGGTCGCTTGCAGTTGTTCCTCTCCGCCTGGGCCGCCATAACGTCGGACCGCTGGGTGTTGGACATAATTCGAAACGGCTATTCTCTGGAGTTCGAGCAACCGCTGCAGGGGGCGTTCGTGCGGTCTCCGGGCGGATCCCCCACGAAAGCGTTAGTGGTACGGCAGACGCTTCAGCGGTTGCTGGATATCCAAGCGGTCGTGCCCGTTCCGGCAGACCAGTACGGTCTCGGTCGATACTCCATTTATTTTGTGGTCCCCAAGAAGGAGGGTTCCTTTCGGCCAATCCTCGATCTCAAGCACGTCAACTGCTGTTTAAGAGTGCCACATTTTCGGATGGAGACCTTACAGTCGGTCATCCGGTCCGTGCAGCCGGGAGAGGTTCTGTCCTCTATAGACTTGACAGAAGCGTATTTACACATTCCCATCATTCGTCAACATCAAAGGTTCTTGCGTTTTGCGGTGCCCATGGGGCACATTCAGTTTCGTGCCTTGCCGTTCGGCTTGGCCACGGCGCCTCGCACATTCACAAAAGTGATGGTGGTGGTGGCGGCAGCCTTGCGGAAGGAAGGCATTCTAGTGCATCCCTATTTGGACGATTGGCTCATCCGGGCTCCGTCAGTGCCAGAATCACAAGCAGCCACGGCTCGGGTAGTGGCATTCCTAGAGAGTTTAGGTTGGGTAGTCAATCGATCCAAGAGTCAGTTGGCGCACGTACGGTCTCTGGTGTATTTAGGGGCCTTATTCGACACGGAGCGCGGGGCAGTGTTCCTGCCGGAGGTGCGAGTTCAAAAGCTGTTGCGACAGGTGTCGGCTTTTTTGCGTCTCAAGGCTCCAACCGCATGGCGATACCTACAGCTTCTGGGTTCGATGGTGGCGGCTTTGGATTTGGTTCCCTGGGCCAGGGCACACATGCGGCTGCTACAGCATGCCCTGCTATCTCGTTGGTCTCTGCAGAAGCATCCTCTCAGTCAGCGTCTGGATTGTCCGGCCGAGGTCTTCGTCAGCCTTCAATGGTGGAGCGATCCCATCCATCTCCGGAGGGGCATGCCGTTGCACGCTCCGGATTGGGTGTTGCTCACCACAGATGCAAGTCTCTCTGGTTTGGGGGCGCATTGCAGGGATCAGGTGGGTCAGGGTCAATGGCCAGTGGAGATGGCTGACTGTTCCATCAATCAGCTGGAGATGAGAGCGGTAGCGTTGGCGTTGCAGGCGTTCGAGTCACTCATGACGGGGCAAGCGGTGCGAGTATTCTCCGACAATGCGGTCACCGTCTCCTATATCAATCGACAGGGCGGTACAGGCAGTGCGGTCTTGTTGTGGGAGAGTCAAGCGCTAATGCAGTGGGCGGAGACTCATTTGCTAGCTCTCTCGTTAGCGCATGTCGCGGGGAAAGACAACGTGCAGGCGGACTTCCTCAGCCGACAGCTGTTAGATCCTGGAGAATGGCGGCTGAACGACACCGTGTTTCACGACATCACAAGGCGTTGGGGTCAGCCGGTGATGGATCTCATGGCAACTTTCGACAATGCCAAGGCAGTCCGTTTTTTCAGCAGGCGCAGGGAGCGCATGTCCGAGGGTCTCGACGGTTTAGTGCAACCTTGGCCGCTGGACCAGCTGCTTTATGTCTTCCCTCCATGGCCAATGATAGGGCGGGTGGTTCGCAGAATCGCTCGGTATCAGGGACTGGTAATTCTAATAGCCCCGGACTGGCCGAGGAGGGCATGGTACGCAGATCTCGTGTGTTTACTGGCCGACCGTCCTTGGAGGTTACCGAGCCGACTAAATTTGTTGTACCAGGGTCCTATTCTGATGCCAAAGGTGGATCGCTTCTTGCTTACGGCTTGGCTCTTGAGAGGGACCAGTTGAGGCGTAGAGGCTATTCAGCGGCGGTGGTCAACACTATGCTTCAGGCTCGCAGACGATCGACGGCCGTGGCGTATGTCCGTGTTTGGAGGCTCTTTGAGGCCTGGTGCGATAAACATGGGGTTCGCTCGAGAGCGGCGGGAGTGGCTGACATTCTTTCATTCCTCCAGGATGGCTTGGATAAGGGATTAGCGTGGAATACCGTGAAGGTGCATCTAGCGGCTATCTCGTTCTATCGAGGACAGGTGCAGGGTCACAGGGTGTCCATGCATCGGGATGTGCAGCTCTTTCTTAGAGCAGTTCGGAATGTGCGGCCTCCGCGTCGAACGATAGTGCCTCCCTGGGACTTGAATTTGGTCCTCAGGGCATTGATGCAGGCTCCGTTTGAATCGATGAAGAAGATAGCATTGAGGGAGCTTTCCTGGAAAACGGCTTTTTTAGTCGCGTTATGTTCTGCCAGGCGAATTTCGGATTTGCAGGCGTTGTCTTGCAGGGAACCATATCTTCAGTTCTTGGAGGAGAAGGTAGTGTTGCGGCCGGTGCCGTCCTTTCTTCCGAAGGTAGTATCTAGTTTTCATCTGAATCAGTCGATTTCACTTCCTACTTTTCGGTTGGATTTGCCGGCGGATGACAGCGCTTCTTTGCATAAATTGGATCTTGGCAGAGTCCTGCACAGGTATCTCAAACGAACACAACCTTTTTGCAAGTCGGACAGGTTGTTTGTTCTCTTTGCGGGAGTACGCAAGGGAGAAGTGGCTTCTAAGGCCTCCATTTCCCGCTAGGTGAAGCATGCTATTGCGGCTTCGTATCAAGCAAGTGGAGCTAGTGCTCCGGAAGGGCTACGGGCTCATTCTACTAGGGGACTAGCAACGTCCTGGGCTGAGAGGGCGTTAGTTCCGCCAGTGGATATTTGTCGGGCGGCGACGTGGTCCTCCTTGCATTCTTTTGCGAAGCATTATCGTTTAGATGTGCAGGCTGCAGGAGACGCTAAAGTCGGAGCAGCTGCGGTTCTGGCGGGGTTGTTGGGACCCTCCCGTGTGTAGGTACTGCTTTGGTACTACCCTACTGTTCCTGGACTGGCCCGGAGAGACGAAAAGGAAGAAGAAATTAGTCCTTACCTGCTAATTGTCTTTCCTTGAGTATTCTCCGGGCCAGTCCAGGACCCACCCAGATTTTGATGGATAGTGGCGGGTCTTCTCGGACTTTCCGGCGTACGGGCATAGGTGAAGATTTGTATGCGGCGGTGCTCATGTGCGCGGGGTCTATGCATGGTGCTTTTTCGGGACTCGCGGTTCCTGGCAGAGAGCCGGGACTTGGGGTTCCCATGCGGATCTCTGCTCAGCTGTTGGAGGTCTGGTCCGCCAGACAGGGCGAAGTTTCGTGGGGAATATCTCTGTTCTATTTTCTAAGTTGTTAGCTGTTTGCGTTTAGGAGTTTGGTAGGAGAGATGCAGGCTTCTGGGTTTTCTTACAGCGATGGTAATTGGTGGTTTTTCCATAAGGTCCTAGTTTGGGGCTTACTGCTTAGACATAGATAGACTGACTCTCTGACACCAGGGGGAGCTATATAGGCTGTCAGCAAAGCTTTGAAGTTTTCAGTCCTCAGTTGCTGAAGGAGGTTGACTACCCTACTGTTCCTGGACTGGCCCGGAGAATACTCAAGGAAAGACAATTAGCAGGTAAGGACTAATTTCTTCTTACTGGCCTCAAGGAGGCAGTCCACTAGGAAATCCTATGCTTTCAAGTGGCGTAGGTTTGAGGTGTGGTGTGACCAGCACAACGAAAACCCTTTCTCTTGCCTTGTACCAGTGGTGCTGCAGTACCTGCTTCACCTCTTGGAATTAGGTCTCAAGTCTAACTCCGTCAAGGTCCACCTGAGTGCTTTGTCAGCAAACCACTCGCCAGTGGATGGGCAACCTCTTTCGGATCACCCCTGGTGTCCAGATTCCTCAGAGGTCTGCTTCTGCTGAAACTCCCAGTTTGTCCTCTGGCAACTGAGTAGGATTTAAATGTGGTCTTGCAGCAGCTTACTCGCCCACCTTTTGAGCTGATGTCCTCTTGCCATCTGCGCTTCCTTTCCTGGAAGGTGCTCTTCCTGGTGGCACTCACATCAGCCAGACGTGTGAGTGAGCTGCAAGCTCTCGTAACTGATAAACCATACACACTTTTTTATAGGAATAGGGTGGTCCTCCGCACTCACCCTAAGTTCCTTCCAAAAGTGGTCTGTTCTTTCCACCTCAACCAAGAGGTGATTCTTCCAACCTTCTTTCCCAGGCCGCATTCCAGCCAGGCAGAGGCAGTCTTGCATACCCTGGATTGTAAGAGGGCATTGTCCTTCTACCTGGAGCGTACAAGGGGACATCGAAGGGCTACTCAGCTCTTTGTTTCTTATGACCCCAGTAATCTGTCTCCAAGCGCACACTGTCTACCTGGGTGGCAGACTGCATTGCCTGGGTGTACAGGGCAGCTGACCTCCCATTGCAGGGTCGAGTAACGGCCCACTGTATCAGGGCTAAGGCCGCATCAGTGGCTCACTTCCACTCTGTTCCACTGGCAGACATCTGCCGGGCCGCAACTTGGTCTTCAAGACAGACGTTTGCGGCCGATTACTGCCTGGATAGGAAGTCCCGACGAGACAGTGCTTTCGGCCAGGCGGTACTCCACAACCTATTTGAGGTTTAGGCAACTCCAGCCCTCCGACCCTTTGGTGTCAGGCTACCGGGGAGTGTTGCATTCTCGGCTGAATTCCTATTGCAGCTGCTGTGGCTCTTCTAGAGGGAGCCATTTTTCAGCTTAGGGTTCTCGGTAGCCTATAGCTAGGGAGTCCCATATGTGAGGACTGACTTCCTACTTGTTCCTGGAGAAAGCATAGTTACTCACCTGTAACAGATGTTCTCCAGGGACAGCAGGAATCAGTCCTCACGACCCTCCCTCTTCCCCTGGAGTTGCAGTCCTATTATTGATTTTTATTCATTTTGCCGTCTTTTTAGCTATGTCATTTGACTGAGCAAGATGGCACCCTTGGGCAGGAAGGGGTCCGCGCTTGCTCAATGCAATCCCAAAGGCTTTCTTTGAAAGCTGGGGAATTGCTTCGCATGAGGGCTCCGTCGGTGCTGAAGTCACCCATATGTGAGGACTGATTCATTCTGTCCCTGGAGAACACCTGTTACAGGTGAGTAACTACGCTTTATCATGCCTGTGTAGGGAAGAAAGTGTAATGTATGCTTAGCATTTCTTGCACCCTAGGGAGCAGAAGTATACACATTACACAGGCCCACCCTGGTCAGAGTAAACTTGCTTATTTGTTAGCTTCCATAGCTATGTTTGGGAAGATATATAAGACGGAAATTGGCCAACCGATCCTTTCGGATCGCTTCTATCTGTGCCTTTCTCTTCCACTGTCAACTCCAGACTTCAATCCTTCCACCTTGCTGCTCCTTATGCCTGGAACAAACTACCCGAGTCTGTGCATTAGGCTTCATCTCTGGCCTTTTTCAAATCCTGGCTAAAAACTCACCTCTTCAAGGCTGCTTTTGGATCCTGATCCTTGTAGTCTCCTGTTCTCCAACTATGCATTTCCTTACCATTCCTCTTGATATATCCTAGTCCCCAGCTGTTCTGTTGTCTTTCTTGACTAAATTCTAAGTTCTGATGGGCAGGGACCATCTCTTCAATGTCTCAATACAGTGCTGCATATGCCTTGTAATGCTATAGAAATGATCAGTAATAGCAGTAGTAGTCATACTCCCCACTGAAACTGGAAGTGAGATTTGGGGTCAAATGGAAGCGCAGCACAAACTAGCTGCGAACTGATGTGCTTTCCTTGGGGGTGGATTATAGTTTCCTCCCCAAGACTTGCTGGGTACCTTCTTGTGGTGACCCCGTTGTATAAAATCTATACTGAATCCCAGCAAGGCGACTCTACGATTGAAGTATGATAGGAACGAAAAAGAAAAATACATACTGGTCGCAAGTCACTCAGAATAAAAAGGTGCCCACCCGTAGCTTAAGCACTAGGACTAATGAAGGTGGTTGCGATAGTACAAGTACTGCAGATGTAGATAACATCCCTGCCACAAAGAAAGGCCATGATGAGCATGTTCACGGACCCACTGTGGCAGAAGATAAACCACAGAAATTAATGAAAAAAAGAGGATTAACTATGATTAAGTGGACTTCTGCAGATGAGTGTGATAATGTATGGCTACTTTTATTCTACAAACCCTATATTTAAATCAAGAGGGAGGAGTGGCCTAGTGGTTGGGGCAAGTTACCTCAGGCCAGAAGGTCAGGGGTTCAAATCCCACTAGAGGACAGCAACCTTGGGCCGGAAGGACTGGGGTTTCTAGTCCCACAGGTGCTCCTTGTGGTCTTGGGCAAGCCACCTAACCCTCCATTGCCCATGTTCCCTGTAAAATAGTTATCTCCAAGTTATGATGCCCTGTTCAATGTAATTTCAGTTTGTTCAATGTAATCTGCCTTGATATCATGAAAGGCAGTATATAAGAAATGTTAAATAATAAATAAATAAGAGGGTATACAAGGAGAAGCCACCTAAAACTGGAAGAAAGAGGCAAATTGTAAAAAGGAACGGATGCAAATTTAAGATCTTTAATTTCGCAGATCAAAGCAAAGAAGTATGTGGATAATAACATCTTGAAGCAACTAAGGGTTTCCATGGCAAGAGAAATACAGGGAGGAGGAAGCAACGTGGGTGAGCGTACCAGAAGAAAGGAATACGCAGAAACAGAAAGAGCAGTTGAGGGGGAGATGGAGCGTGAAGATCTGGAATTGCAGGAGAGTGAGGTAACTACAGGACAGGTCAACCAATCAACTTGAAAGAAAGGGAGGAGAAAGACCTAGAGGTGGAGGAATTCAAGATCGAACTCCTAATCCATATGGAAAAAGATGAATATGCTGCGTTTCAGGCAAGGGAAAGATTACCCAAGTTAAATTTAACACCTAAGGTTAAAAGTATGATTATAAAGATGAACAAGGCCATATCCAGTTTAAAGGGACCATTTATAAAATAAATTAAATACAGTCTTGTGCTGCTAAAATTATTACTGCAAAAATAATACTAGCTAAAGTGCAGGGCCAGAAAAAAAGAAAACAATAACAGTTCTTCCTTGGAAGATGCACAAATACAGTGGGACATATAGAGTGTTACTCCAGGAACCCTTTGTCGATCAAGAACAAACACATGAATGGTTAAGGAGAGGTGAACTGAAACCCAAGGATGAGAGGTTGATAGTTGCAATCTTATCTATGCCCTCCTCTTCTACTGCTAACTCCAGGCTTCGCTCCTTTCACCTTGCTGCACCTTACACCTGGAACAAACTACCTGTGTCTGTACGTCAGGCACCCTCTCTAACCCTCTTCAAATCCAGGTTGAAAACTCACCTCTTCGCTGCTGCCTTTGGATCTTGACTCACCTGATCTCCCTTGCCTTCCCCTTTTCTTTCCCCTTGTTCTATCCATGCTTACACCTTCTGTGTTGTGTTTTGTCTTGTGTTTTGTCTTGATTAGATTATAAGCTCTGATGGGCAGGGAGTGTCTCCTATATGTCTGTACAGCGCTGTGTACAACTAGTAGCGCTTTATAAATGCTCAGTAGTAGTAGTTGCAGCCCAGGGCAGCGGCTTGTGGATGGGATGGTTTACAGCGAGCATTGAAAAAAACTGGCAACACAGACATATGTTGATTCTGTAAGAAAGACCTGGAAATGGTGACTCACCTCATAGATGGCTGTGAAGTTCTGATGGCAGAAAATTTCTATACAGAAAGACATAATAAAGTAGTGCGCCTCATCCACTGGAAACTCTGTAAGCACAACATCACTGTGCCTGAAAAGCACTAGGATCATGACCCTAAGAGAATTACAGAGAATGAGGAGGTTATGATCACCTGGGATATTCCCATTCTGACCGATAAAAAGCTGGATGTGAGGAAGCCGGATATAGTGGTTAAGGAGAAAAACACCAGAATGGCATTGATAATAGAGGTGCCAGTTCCAAGTGACTACTCTGAATCGTGTGGAGAGGCAGAAGATCCTGAAATACTAAGAAATGCAGTCGGAGACCAAAAAAATGTGGCAGAAAGATACAGAAATATTTCCCATCGTACTGGATGCCACAGGCTTGATAAAGAAGAATTTCCAAGCCCAACTTGACAAACTACCTCTACATGTTACATCTTACAAACTCCAACAGGAGGCTCTCTTTGGCACGATGCAAGTACTACGCCGAGCCTTAGCAGTAAATTTGAGAGACTGAGATCATACTCCCCATGCCCTGGCTTGGAAGTGAGGTTCACGACAGTCATGGTATGTGCAAAACTAACCCATTTGGAGAAACTGCCTCAAGAATTCCTATAGATTTGGAAAAGAATGCAGAATTTGTATAATTTATTGGGAAACAATGGAAAGAATATGCCACACTTAATGGGCAACATAAAGAAAATCCCTGCATGTTTTTGCAGACTGCAAAATCAGTCTTATAGGATGCTATTTCCTCTTATATAGTAAGATAAGAAGGTACCCAGCATACACACTAGGGGGCTTGTTTACTAAGCAGTGGTAGTGGCTTCCAACCAATATCAGAGCCGCGGCCCCACTGAATTCAGTGGGGCTGCAGCTCCGATATCGATCAAAAGTCGCTACCGCTGCTTAGTGAACAAGCCCCTAGGGCTAACAATGGTGGTAGCGATAGTGCAAACACTGCAAATGCAAACAACATCCCTGCCACGGATAAAGGACATGGTAAGCGTGTTCATGGACCCACCATGGCAGGAGATAAACCACAGAAATTAATGAAGAAGTTAAGAGGATTAAATACAGTTAATAAACTGCAGATAAAGAGGGGATAACATACTGCTACGTTTATGCTACAAATCCTATGTTTAAATCAGGAGAGTATACAAAGAGAATCTGCCAAAAACTGGAAGTGAGAAATATTGCCACAAGAAAAACTGCAAAAAACAACAGATGCAAATTTAAGATCTTTAATTTCACATAGAAGTATGTGAAGTATGTGAATGATAACATCTTGAATCAGCTAAGGATTGCCATGGGGAAAAAATACAGAGAGGAGGAGGAGACCTAGGTGAGAGTATCAGAAGAATACAGAAACAAAAGAGCAGTTGAAGGGGAGATGGAGATTAGAGATCTGGAACTGCAGGAGAGTGAGATGAACAAGGGACAGGTCAACAACTCCACTGAAGAGGAAGAAGAAAGAGAGAAAGACCCAGAGTTGGAGGAATTCAAGATCAAACTCTTAGACCACATGGAAAAAAGATGAATATGCTGGGTTCCAGGCAAAGGGAGAATTAACCAAGTTAAATTTAACACCTAAGGTTAAAAGTATGATAATTAAGTGAACAAGGCTATATCCTGTATAAAGAGACCATTTATTGACATCACCAAAATAAATCAAATGCAATATTGTGCAGCTAAAATTATTGCTAGAAGAATATTACCAAATAAAATGCAAGGCCAGAAGAAAAAGAGAACAATAAGTTTCTCCTTGGGAAAAGCGCATCAAAAGAAAAATAACATCATTGCATGCAGAGGTATCCCTGACAAGACACATATCTAAAAGGATTAAGATCAAAAAAGGATATTGAGGAAGATCCAAGACATCAAGCTGAAATATGCTGCACTAACAGAAGAAGACCTGAAATTTATATTGTCACACCCTCATCGGGCCCCTCCGGTGGAGACTGGTATTATGGCTTAATACCTTTTCTTGGCTTTCTATATGCTATAGATAGCCCTGCCTGGCCTTCTGTGGGTGGTAGTTGTACCGTCTTCTTGTAATCACTCAAACACACAGTTCACACTTTAAATCAAGGGCTTTATTCCCCGTCCAATGAGGTATTCTTTTTCTTGAAGAACAAAATAATCAAAAGCCACTCTGGCAAATAACAGAAGCAAACATTGAACAAAAAGTGCTTTCCTCAGCTTTAACTTTTTAACAAAAGAAAAACAGTTCTCTTCATGAGCACTTAATCCTTTTCTTTTGCTGATATAAATCAATCAGGATTCACTTCAAACCAAGCAACTTCTGCCAGTTACTGTGTTGCTGTTTAAGCCTTCCTTGTACATGTATTTTCTTATCTCAATGAAAACTCTTCCTCTTCAGTTGTCACTAACGAGCATTCCATGGGTTCAGTGTTATCTGGTACATTAGAAATATCATATGGCATTAAAGGATAACCATTTGTACCTACGTTTTCTGTAGCAGCTGTCCTGCCGAGCTCACTCTGGTTAATCACGTCAGCTACGTGACTGCTTCCTGGCTCTAGGCTAAAACACTGCTGGGTATTACCGTATACTCTGGATAATGGCTTGTAAGAGCACTCCTCCTGTGTAAAGCTATGAGGTAACTGCCCATAAACACTGGTATTAGAGTCAAACAGCTTGTGTCCTGCCTTGAATGGGTTAAAGGCTAATTCCTCTGATACAGCTGTGGGAGTTTTCAGTGCTGACAACGGCACTCGAGAGAAGTCTGAGCATTTAAAGTTGCTAGCAGAATTATAAGGTAAGAGACCTTCCTTTCTCTTGTAACTGCCCGTACAAGGAAAGAAGTTGTTTCCTTTTCCCTTTATCTCTGCTCTAGGCTGGCTCCTTCTATTAATCCTGGACTTAGCCCATTCGGGTGTAAAACAGTCCTGTTCCACTTTGAATGCCTTGCTTCCTGCAACAGGATTCCTCCCTCTTCTCTTCTGGCTTTCACACACACACTCTGTGTTCAACAGCTGATCTCCACACGTACTCACATAGTCCTGAGACTCATTCAAGCTGTCCTCTGGTATATGTTGCTGACACTCTCTCTCATTTCCTTCCTTCCACCAACTTTGGTCCTGGAGATGAGATTGGATTACTGTGTCTCTTTCTCTTTCCCTCCGTTCCCACGACTGAGGATGTTGCTTCCACCTCTGTCCGTGCTCACTCTCCCTCACTGCTTGTGAGTGTGCCTTATGTATCTGTCCCCGGGTTCCACCCCTTCTCAGCTGATCCCTATCAGGTAAATCAACCTCCATTCTCATGCTGGCTGGGTGTGTCTTTTTACCCTTTTTCCACGTGTGCTGTGGTTGCTCATAGTAACTATTTGACATGTTTTTGTTTACCTCATCAGGTTCTGCCTGATTTTCTCCGTTAATCTCCATTTCCTCTGGGTCCCCTGGGTTTACCTTGTGACACATTCCCCCCCTTAAAACATTACTTGCTGCCGCCTTTTTAGGTGGCCAGCATGTAATTCCATTCCTAATTCTACATTGCTGTTCACAAAAGGCAAAATGTGCTGTGGCTGACCTTTCTCTCCAGGGTTTCAATACATTTATATGGTATACCTGTCTACGACCTTTATCGTTTTCAATGAGATAGGATACAAATCCTACCTTTTTATCACTGTGCCAGGCCCCTTCCAGTGAGTCTCAAACTTGGGACCAGGGTCTGCCACTTGAATTAAAACCTTATCCCCTGCTGCCAGCTCTCTAGCCTGCGTACCTTTATCATAGTAAAATTTTTGTCTTTTCTTACTCTGATTCAAATTCTCCCTTGAGGCTTGGGAAGTCTTTTCCAGGCGAGTCCTTAGTTCTTTTAAGAACTGCGGGATGCCGATTTCAGGTATCTTGGGTTCTACCCATTCTTCACGCAGAATGTCTAGTATCCCCCTAGGTGTCCTCCCAAATAAAAGCTCAAACGGTGACACTCCCAAGGAGGTTTGGACCCGTTCCCGACAAGCGTATAATACAAACGGAAGGAGCGTATCCCATTCCGCCACCTCCCCCCTCCTTAATCCTCTTCTCAGTAGGTGTTTAATTGACTGGTTAGTCCTCTCCACTAACCCATTGGTCTGAGGGTGATACGCCGCTGTTTTTATATGGCGTATTCCGAACGCCTCCCAGACCTTGGCAAGGTATTTGGAAACAAAATTACTGCCCTGATCTGTAAGTATTTCCTGAGGAAATCCCACCTCACAAAACAATTTTATCAGTTCTTGTGATATTATTTTGGCCGAAATGTTCCTGAGTGGAATGGCCCACGGGAACCGTGTTGCATAGTCCACAATGACTAGGAGGTATTGATAACCTCGAGGTGTTCTTATTAATGGGCCCACAATGTCTACTCCCATTCGGCGTATCGGTGCCGTGATGGTCGGCAACGGTATCAAGGGTACGGCCTTGGGTCTTACTACAGAAACCCTTTGGCAGGTAGGGCACGAATCACAATACCGTTTTGTTTCTTGGTATACCCCTGGCCAATAGAAACGTGCCAAAATTTGGTCAAGCGTTCCTTGAACGCCTTTGTGGCTACCTACTGGGTGGTCATGCGCTAAACGCAACACTACCGACTTGAAATTTACAGGTACCACCAGCTGTTTACGTATCGCATCTGTATATGGATCGAGACTCTCTCTATACAAGATTTCCCCATCTAGAAAGAACCGGGGTAACACTGTCCTTTCTTTTTGGGCCCACTCAAAAGCTCTTTTGAGTGCCAAATCCTCTCTTTGTTCTTTTGGGAAGGATGGGAATTTTTGTACCAGTGCGGCAGGCACCCACGGTAATCCCTCCCCCGTTTCCAATTCCCTTCTTCCCTGAGTTCTTTGACTCCTTTCATGGCGCTTTTTGGCCTTAGCCTTTTTCCCGCCCTCACTCGGACTCTGGACCAAGTCATCGTGATGAGGAAGTGTATCTGTCCCTTCTTCTCCGGGAACTTCCACATCAACCTTCTCTTCCGGTTCAGTTTTTTTCCCTACCGGGGACTCCCTAGTTTCTACTTTACTAGTTTGAGATCGGGTAGAGACTAAACCCATCTTCAAACCCATCCCTTGTTTTAACCCCTTTTGGAAAAATGGCCAATCACGTCCTATAATTAAATTCTGCGGTAGTTCAGAGACTACTGCTACCTGTAATTTTTTTTCGATGCCCATTCCTTTGACATGCACCTGATATAGGGGATATGGAAACTGTGTCCCGTGTATACATTGTACCTGTACCTGTTCTTTTTCCTGATTCAATATATCAGGGTTAGACTGTTTTATGGTTTCCCAAAGTTTCCTGTTAAATAAATAAATAACAATATCCTAATATAATAATATAACAATATAGCGCAAAACAAATGGAAGCATTAAAACGACTGAACACCAGTGAAGGCCTACATCCACTTTTAACCTTGCACTTCCCCCAACAGAAAGACCACTGCTAAGACCCCATCCCCGGGCGGGAATGAGGACTAAACTGGAGTCACTCAAGGAACCACAATTACCAGGTAAGTGTAATTCCTATTTCCTTATCGTTCCTCCAGTTTAGTCCTCAACCTCTGGGATGTATCAGAGCAGTAATCATTGGGAGGGACCTTTCCAGCTGGATCTCAACACCGCCTCCCTGAAAACGGCATCCTTAGCCGCCAGAACATCTAGGCAGTTGTGCTTACTGAAAGTATTTATTTATTTATTTATTTAACAAGTTTTTTATACCGCCGTTTCCTTAAATCAAAGCGGTTACAAGACATACAAAGGTTATAAAGTAAGGGAAATATACACTGTATAAACAAAACATGAGAGTAGTAAGGAAGGATAAACAATATAGGTCAACCACTACAGAAAATCATTTTATAAAACAGCTACAATAGACGGAATATAGTTAATTGTTTGATCCGTAGTGTTCAATGAAGAGTATCGTCTTTAATTGTTTACGAAAGTCCTTTAAGTCGTCAATTGATCGTAAGTCAGGAGGGAGAGAGTTCCATATCAATGTATGGAGAGAGAACCAAGAGGCCTCCCTACAGATGTCCACTGACGGAATCAAACTGTGCTCCGTCCAAGAAGATGCTTGCACTCTGGTAGAGTGAACTCATAAGCTCCCTGGGACTGTATGGTCCCGTAGAAGATAAGCCGACACACTCGCCGCTCCAATCCATCCAGAAATGGATTCCTTCGCTGCCGCTTCCCTTTGCGGGGCCATCCGAACACCCCGAAGAGAGTCGATCCGCCTTGCGAAAGTTTCTGAAATCTTTAAACATTGCCGCAGCTCTCTCTTGACGTCCAAACCGCGCAAGCTATGGTTCAATATGCTCCCCTCTGCCGCACCCAGCGCTGGAATAGAGACCATTTTAGTTAGATGAACATAGAAACCACCTTTGGCAAAAACGACGGAATCAGCCGCCAGGCCACCTTCTGTCTGGAGACAGACAAACAATAATTCCTGACAGGTCAACGCCTGCAACTCCGAAAATCGCCTCGCCAAACAGTTGACCATCAAACATACCATATTCAAGGCAAAACCCTTAACCTACACCTGTTGCAAGGGCCCCAATGGCGCACTAGCTCACGCTCCTAAAACCAACTTGAGCTTCCCCGGTGGAATTAATATTCTACGAGAGGGCTACAGTCTGGTAACCGCCTGAGAAAGCGTACCACATCGACCTGTGCACGAGAGCCACTCCCTGTCCTTTGCCCCTATAGCAAGACAGAGCTGCTAACTGAACTGCAGAAAACTTAATACCAAGGGAACTGACACTGTTGTTGCGTGAGCGTGCCTCCGCGAGCACCCGTCCTCAAAGATGCGCCATATACGCAGACATGCAAGGGACGTAGACTTTTTTTTTTTTTTGCGGCAAGGTGGCAAAGACTGTTGCCGAGCAACTCTTTTTCCTTAAATTTGCCCGTTCAATGGCCACCCCGTAAGTGAAAACCGATGCACCTGAGGCATTCGAAGGGAACTCCATAGCAACAGAATCTCCAATGTCGGAAACCTCCATGGATTCCCGTCGAGCAACCGTATGAGGCAGGCATACCACGAGCACCTCAGCCAGCCCGAGGCTCCCAACCACACATTTCCCCGAAGCGCTTCGATACGCAGAACCACTCGACCTATGAGTGCCCCCGGTGGAAAGACATAGAGAAGACCAGACGATGGCCGCCGCTGAAACAGTGTGCCGATGCCTTCCGACCCCCATTCGCGTTGTCTGCTGAAGAAGCAACCCGTTTACACAGAGTGAAACGCCGCCATGAGGTCCATTATTGGCTGTCCCCATATGCGACCGATCTGTGCGAACACCTCTGGATGCCACTCCCATTCTCCGGCATCTACTCGGACACAACTGAGGAAATCCACCGTCACAATGTCCTTACCCGCAACATGTGCCACCGAAAACGCTGGCAGCCAAAGCTCTATCCACACACACAGACCCTCTGCTGCGGCCTCTATGGCCACACTTTCGGTTCAGCCCTGCCGATTGATGTAGGCCACCGCCATGGAGTTGTCGGACAGTACTTGCACCCTTGACCTGTCACCGTAGCTTCGAACGCCTGCAACGCCCGGCGTATCGCTCGCATTTCCAATCGGTTGATTGACCACTGGGTCGCCTGTGTACTCCAAGAGCCTTGCGCGAAACGATCTCCGAACGTAGCGGAGTTTAACAAAGGTTTTGGCCAAGCTCCTGGAGGAAAGGTCCATAACCTTTTATTAGAGAGAAGCTGGAAAATTATTATTTTTTTTTTTATACCAACTTTCACCAATTCAAGAAGTTCTACAAGGCACACAACCCAACAGAGCCTCACATCTGTTGTACATGCAACGGTACCCTTAAAATATGAGCATACATGAATCCAGCGCTTGCCCCGATACAAGCACTGAGTAGCCTATTCGTCTTTTTGGAAACCAGCCAGGTCCTAAGACCTGGATTGGCTACCCTAGGAAACAGGATACTGAACCTGAAAGAGCTTGGTCTGACCCAGTATTGCATTTCTCGTATCCTTATGAACGGAACCTCCCCAAGGTCTCTGCCTTGGAAGTAACAGGCTGCGCCTGGCCCTATGTCCCTGTGGCTAGCTCACACGGAGTAGTGCGGCCTAGTGGATGAGGCAAGTTGCCAGAGGACCAAGGGTTTGAATTCCAATCGAGACCACCAACCTTGAGCCATACAAACTCGGGTTTCTGGTCCCACAAGTGGTCCTTCTGGCCTTCATTAAGTGACTTAACCCTCTGCCTCAGGTACCAAAACATAAATTGTGAGCCCAGGGACAAGAGAAATAGAAATACCGTAATAGACTGTATGCCACTCTGACCTGTAGGCAATCAGTATACTCAAATAAATAACTGACTGGGAATATGTGACCATAGCAAACACTGGCAGTGGAGAGACATCAGAGCTGGTGCTGGTTCCTGGTCTTCCTTTCTCGCTCTCCCAGTCCTTCTGCCAGCATTGAGAAAAGGCTGAGAATAGATTGTCCAGTGGGCCGGGGAGCTTGCATCCTGGACATCAGAGAGAAAGAGGGGCTAGGATCTGGGAGCAAAGCCCATAGAGAAAGGGAAACTGGTGACTGACACTGTAGCTCCTCCGGACGGCTCACTCCACAGCAGATCCCACGACTGCATCTCCAACCCCATGTAACACCATGAGGACCTCACACACTTTATTACAATGGACATCCCCCCATTACTGGAGAAATTACCTTAGCCTGATAATACAGTCTGAGCAAAGAAATGCAGTCTCACTCTGCAAAGAGTGCATCCAAAAATCATGCCTAAGCAATTGTGAGCACATACAAAATGCACATCTACATATATGGGTGACCCAGCACCTGTCACCCAAACACAGTGCAGTGAGCACGCTTGAACATAGGCTGAATGCATGGAGCA
Source organism: Ichthyophis bannanicus (assembly GCA_033557465.1). Lineage (NCBI taxonomy): Eukaryota > Metazoa > Chordata > Amphibia > Gymnophiona > Ichthyophiidae > Ichthyophis > Ichthyophis bannanicus. The sequence continues at coordinate 206,970,513 of CM066043.1, read as the reverse complement.
TACACAGAGTATTGACTATGAAACCTTCCAGTGCCCTGCAGTGCTAAGCCCCAGACTGTGCTACCTAGACGTCCTTCTCTTCACCCTCAGCATGGGCCCTTTAACAAGATGGCACAGACGTTTCAGTGCCCCTGTTAAGTGCTTAAAGCCCTGCTCTGACAGCACAGGCTCTAGAAATAGATGATAATTTCCTGGGAAGGGCATGCTAAGTGGAGCTATGAAACACACAGGCACCCCCCCCCCCCCCCCGGCCTTCCTGCAGTCAGAGAAATAGCAGTGGGATACACCGACAACCTTGCAAGTGGAGGTCTTAGAGGTTGCTGCCTGTGTGAACCTGATGAAGAATACGATTTTGTATTTTACAACCCCCCCCCCCCCAGGGATGGGGGCACTGAATACTATATGTGATTCATGAGCAGCGCTGCCATTTGGTGGCCTTTAGGGCACCAGAGTCTGACAAACGATACAGAAGTTAAGAGCTTTAAATCTTGGTCATATAATCTTGATTTGCAGAACATTACAGTTGCTTGTTTAGTCACTAACCCCTGAGTGCCCATGAGGTGGCCCTGTGGTTATTTCTTCCCTGACATGCAGAGATCAATTTGATGGTGGCTGCATACACACGGTCACAGAAAGGTACTATTGAGTGTACCAGCTGCCCTCTGGTGGCCATAGACCATAGCACAGGCACTTCTTGGTTGACAGTTTAACTGTTATTATTATTATATATATATATTTTTTTTATATCCTAAGGTTTCCTAAACCTGTCCCTGTGAAACCACAGGCGTTTGTGAATACAAAAAAGAGGTACTGTCTCAAGCACACTTCCAGCCTGTCCCTCTTTCCAACTACAAGTTAGGGTTCTGCTCTTGAACCTAAAAGCTGGCAATCTGCCTAATATCCCGGGACTTAACAGATGCTTCTCAAAGACATGATTAGGAGGGAGAGAACATGTGGCATCAGAGATCAATGCCAAAACTGCTGTCCTATAAAACTAAGAATAAACTTAAAAATAAAGAGGACTGACAACAGCCCCTTAAGGCTGAGGAACCCCCCGAGCCTCAAAAAAACCTTCAAACAAAAGAAAGAAACACTAGACCTAAAAATCTAGCTATTCTGCCTGGCTTCTTCCTCACGCAGGCAGCTCATTGCAAATACCTAGAGAGAAAATGGCAGCCCCTTTGCCAACAAATTTTGGCACCAAGAACAACAGCTGCTGCAAAAAGGAGGCCTCAGCAGACCGACAGAGCACGAAGGCCTTACCTGCAGGGCCGAAAGCCACGCAGCCTGCTCCTACTGCCTTGAATTCATCTGATCCTCAAACTGCGCTGCCGCGCCTGGCAGCCATGGCAAGGACCGCTCAGCCGGTTCCACAGAGTAGAATTAAAATCCACAGCAACGGAGAGGCTCTGTCTCACACAGCTTCAGTGTGGCTGTACGGGTCCCGGAGCTCTCTCCTGTACCATCCAGGGAGAGAGATCCGCACCGGCGAATGCCTGCAGCAAGTGAAAATAACTGACAAGGAGGGAAGGTGAGAGCTGCTACTAATTTAAAGAGCCAGGCTCAAATTTAAAATTACTGTAAATATAAGGAAATTTTCTCCTAACAACTAAAGGGAACTAATCCCTGATTGCCAATTAACCAAAGGTAACTGAATTAAAAGTAAAATTAAAATTAAAGGTAAAAATCAAAAGTAAAATTAGAATAGAATTTGTCACACTAAATGCTCCTTATCTGTTCCCCCAAGTGAGCCCAGAAGCTAGGCTCACTACGTCCTCCTGCTGCATGGAGACTGGGATGGGAGAGACCAGCATGCTATATCCAGTGATGTCATGAGTTTGACATGCCCAGTCTCCAAGCTGCAGGAGGAGGTTCACTACCCAGAGGTTGAGGACTAAACTGGAGGAATGATAGGGAACACCACCAACCAAAGCTGAGACAAAAATCTTCTGGAGAGAACTATATGAGGACCCCATAGAGCACAATGAAGAAGCAGAATGATTACCCTGCATACAGTTTATTTAATTTCTTGATATTCTGCCCAGGCTGAAGACATTAGAGCAGTTTACAAATGCTACAAGCAGGTACTGGATATATTCCCTCTTCCCCAAAGGGCTCACAATCTACATGCGTACTTGAAAAGTGGTTTGCCCAAAGCCACAAGGAGCGCCTTTAGGACTAGAGACCCCAGTCCCTCCTGCAAATATTAAACCAATACATCTCCGAGAATACCAATATATCTCCTACTGGGGAAAGAGAACAAGTGAGACTGTCACATAGAAACTACATGAACAGCAATACCGCATTTAGATTGCACATGCAAAACATAGACCATCACCAAACAGAATAAGGGATCACAATTTAGAAATATGAAGACAATAATTAAACTGGGAACCTCGAAAGTCAAACTTGGCATGTACAACACTGAAGAAATAAAACTATAAATTAATTTCCTCTTGTACTAAATAAAATGCAAAAACGTTAGCGATGCAGATTTGCTAGAACTGACATATTCCAGTTAATAAATTCAAAATTTAAAAGTATTTTTCTACCTTTTGTTGTTTGGGCATTTTATTTTTCAGTCAAAATTACTCCATTTGCTTTCTTCTGGTTTCTTTATGACATGCAAACTCTCCATTCTCCCAATACCTGGCCAGTCATAGATTTTTCTTCCTTCCTACACAAAGTATCCTTTCTCTTCTCCATCCTCACTCCCCATCTTTTTTTTCTCTCGCCAGACCCATCCCCTTCCAGTCCTTCCCCAACATCAGCTCCCTTTTAGTTCCAGCCCCTCCCAGCATCCGCTTCCTTCCAGTACCATTCTCCCATCCCCCCCCCCATCAGCCCATTTGCAGTCCTAGCCCCCACTCTTCTTCCAGTGCCAGCAGCTTTCTCCTTCCTTCCCCCCCATCAGTCCATTTCTAGTCCTAGCCCCCAGTTTTCTTTTAGGGACAGCAGCTCTCTTCTCCCCTCCCCCATCAATGCCTATTACTAGTCCTAGCCCCTCCATAAGCCCATTTCCAGTCCTAGCCCCCCCCCCCGATCAACCAATTTCCAGTTCCACCCTATCTCCAGTCCTAGTCCCCACCCCATCAGCCTATTTCCAGTTCTAATCCCCCCAATCAACCCATTTCCAATCCTACCCCCCCAACCCCCCCGGAAGAGCCCTGTGCCTGCCTGACCGGCTTTAGAGGGAGCCGGGGAGGCTTAAAACTCGAAGCCTGGTGTCCCGGCTCATCTCTGTAGAGCCGCAAGAAAGAACAGCATTTTCCTTCTTTCCCACAGCTCTGTTAAAGTTGAGCCTGCCCATGTGGTGAGTGTCAGGAGGTTAAATAGCACATTTCCTGTCTCATGCAAAACAGGAAATGCCCCCATTTAACCTCCCGGACATTCTTTTCTCCCATGGCTCTGCAGAGGTGAGCCAGGACGCAGGGCCTCCCTGGCTCCCTTTGAAGCCGGTCAGGCAGGCATGGGGTATCCTGAAGCGTGGGGCCATGTGCAGGCAGCATTCCCACACAATGCATGGGCTGGCCCTGATAACCCTTTAAACATAATTCCACATTTGGAAAATCCTACTCGCCTACCTGTTTCTCCCACCATGTCCAGTATTTCTCCCAGTGATATAAGTCTATTTTTCCCCACATCAAATAAGAGGGTCTTTCTAACTGGGCAATCTCAGACACCTGCTGAAGCCATTGCACAAATGGAGGAACCGCCTTCCAATGAGCTACAATAGTAAAATGGGCAGCCAGCAACAGCTAGCTAACGAAAGCTTTCTCCTCTCAAGACAAAGCAACATCCCACCAATATCCCACTATGCACACCAAGGGTGTCAATACAATTTGTCACATCAACATTGTCTCAACACTCCTTGCCCCCACCGTCAAAAAGACATCACAAATGGACAGGTTCACCATATGTGAAAAAGGTCCACAGGGAGTTCACAGTCCTGGCAACAGCTCCCCGAAGAAGTTCCTGCCAAGCGCAAATAAAACTCAGGGGAATGATAAGCCTGATGCAACATCCATACCATATACCATAAGCTCCACTCATCTACCGCACATGGACACCGACTGGGCAGTCACCCATATCAAATCTCAATCAGAATCCTCCAACTCCCCATCCAAGTCTGCATTCCATTGCTCATAAACTCGCTGCAACTGTGGCGGAGGAGAATCAGAGTCAAGTGATTACACAATACAACACAGATATCCATGTGCGACCTTCACCAGCAGCACACAGAAAAATCTCCAGGGGAGTCAAAGTGCGGCACCACCATCCCCAGTCTCGCATCTGATCCAAAGATCCCCTCATCTGGAAATAAAGAGATCAAGTTCGTAACTCCAGGGAATGCTCCTTTGCCAACTCCTCGAAGTCCCAGCATATCCCCAGTTGCCATAGAAATCACAACCCTTGATCTTCCCAATGACTCATCTCCAGATAAAATGTATAATACGCTAGTTTAAGATTCCTATTAAGTGGAGCAATGGGGGACATCTCCTCTCCAGAATGTGCAAGTACTGACATACCTGACTCTAGATCCACATTATATGAACTAGGATAACATTCTGCCAGAGAACGCAACACATAAGCAAACTAGTTCTATTCATTACCAACAAAAGAGGCAAAGAGAGACCTTCTATCTGTGCCCTTTCCAACTGCAACCAACTAGGTTCATACAGGTCACCATATAACCAATATTATTATTATTATTATTAATGAGCATTTATAAAGTGCTACCAGGCATATGCAGCACTGTACAGACACAGAAAAGACAGTCCCTGCTCGTCAAGCTTACAATCTAAAAGGTCGGACATACAGTAGTATGAAAGGAAAAAGATAAAAGGGGCAATAAGGATCTGAAACATAAGGATGGGGATTATGAGTAGGGTTGCCAACTTTTTCACCGAGAAAAATCCGACACCTGTGGATCGCCATGCTCCACCCATTCTCCGCCCCTAGTCCCACCCCTGCCATGCCCACAGTCCCACTCATGCTGCACCCCAGCGCCACCCACAAAAATTACCGAGGATAAGTGTAGGCTAACTCCCTTGGTCAGATAATATTTAAACTGGGAACCCCAAAAGCCAAACATGAAATGTAGAACACTGGAGAGATAAAACTATGAAGTAATTTTCTCTTGCAGTAAACAAAAACGCAAAGATGTTAGCATTACACACTTCCCAGACCAGACATATTCCAGTTAATAAATTCAAAATAAAAAGTATTTTTCTACCTTCTGTTTGGACATTTTATTTTTCAGTTGCAATTGCTCCAGTCACTTCCTTCTGGTTTCTTCGTGTCTTCTGCGAGCTATCCATTTGTCCTTTCTTCTCTTTTAGATGTTTTCCATTCTCTCTCTAAATCTGCACTAACATACTGATCGTTTCCCTTTTGCTCTTTCCCCCATTTCTTTCCTTATTCATTTATCATCCACTCAAATTTCACCCTTCCATTCTCAATCCCCTCTTATTCTCCCAATACCCGGCCCATCATAGACTTTTCTTCCACACAAAATATCTTTTCCCCTCTCCATTCTCATTCCCCATCCCCATCCCCTTCTAGTCCTCCCCAAAATCAGCTCCCTTATAGTTTAGGCCCACCCAGTATCCACTCCCTTCTAGTCCCATTCTCCCATGCCCCCACCTCAGCCCATTTCCAGTCCTATTCTAGCCCATCACCCATTTTCAGTCCAAGCTCCCCCCATCAGCCCATTTCTAGTCCTATTCCAGCTCCTCATCAGCCCATTTCCAGTCCTAGCCCCACATATGCTCTTTTCTAGTTCCATTCCAGCTCCCCATCAACCAATTTCCACTCCAAGCTCCCCCATCAACCAATTTCCAATCCTAGCCCCCTCGTCTGCCCACTTCCAGTCCTATTCCAGCCCCCATCAGCCCATTTCCAGTACTATTCCAGCTCTTCATCAGCCCATTTCCAGTGCTAGCCTTCCCTTCACAGGCCATTTCCAGTCCTAGCCCCCCCCAATCACAGCCCATTTCCGGTCCAAGTCCCCCCATCACAGCCTCTTTCCAGTCCTAGCCCCCCCCCCCACCATCACAGCCTCTTTCCAGTCCTAGTCCCCCCCCATCACAGCCCATTTGCAGTTCTAGCCCCCCTAATCACAGCCTATTTCCAGTCCAGGTCCCCCCCCCCCCATAGCCCATTTCCAGTCCAGGTACACCCCCTATAGTCCAGGTTCCACCCCCCCCATAGCCCAATTCCAGTCCAGGCGCCCCCCCATAGCCCATTTCCAATCCTGGTACACCCCCCCATAGCCCAATTCCAGTCCAGGTCCCCCCCATAGCCTATTTCCAGTCCAGACTCCACCCCCCCCCCCATAGCCCAATTCCAGTCTAGGTCCCTCCCCATAGCCCATTTCCAGTCCAGGTCCCCCCCCCATAGCCAACTTCCAGTCCAGGTACACCCCATCACAGCCCATCCAGTCCTTGGCCTCCCCTCCCCCCCCCCATCAAAGCCCATTTATATTCCTAGCCTCCCCCCCATCACCGCCCATCCAGTCCTTGGCCTCCCCCCCCCCCCCCCCGACCAGCCCTGCGGCTGTCTGAGGTGCTCCCTCTGTACAAACGCCAGCGTGAAGATCCTTTTCCTTCATGCTGGCGGTTGTTTCTGTGAAGCCGCGAATGCTGGGAAAGGTTAAAGGACATTGCTTTTAACCTTTCCGAGCAATCGTGGCTTCACATAAACAGCCGCCAGCGTGAAGGAAAAAGATCTTCACGCTGGCGGTTGTACAGAGGGAGCCACCGGGGCCTCACGCGGGCTCCCCCGGCTCTCTCCCCCGCGGACTTCGGGAATCAGGAGAAAAGCCGTTTTTTTGCTCTGGCCGCTCCCGATCTTGCGGCCAGAGCAAAAAAACGGCTTTTCAAGGGCCGGTTTTACATCTCTGCCGGTAGCCGGCCTGGCCATGGAAAAACTGGCCAGGCCGGCTGAAAACCGGCCGGTTGGCAACCCTAATTATGAACCAAAGACGGTCTCAAAGAGGTGCGTCTTGAGCCTAGACCTGAAGAGGGTAAGGGAAGGGATATGATGCAGGGAAAGGGGTAGGTTTTTCCAAGCAAAACAGGCAGCAAGGTCAAAGGAGCAAAGCCGAGTTAGCTGAAGTAGAATGGAGAGAAGTAAAGCAGAAGATGAATGAAAATTACAGGAGGGGGTGTAGGGAGAGAGGAGAGATAAAGAGGAGCAGCAGAGTGAATACACTTATGTGTGAGCTTAAGTAGTTTGAACTGAATATTGCAATGGATAAGGAGCCAGTGAAGGGACTTTAAAAGAAGAGTAATATGATAGTAACAAGCTTGGCAGAAGATTAGCGGGAGGAGTGGCCTAGTGGTTGGGGCAAGTTGCCTCAGGTCAAAAGGCTGGGGGTTCAAATCCCACTGGAGGACAGCAACCTTAGGCCAGAGGAACTGGGGTTTCTAGTCCCATAGGCACTCCTTGTGGCCTTGGGCAAGCCACTTAACCCTTTGTTGCCTCAGGTACAAAATGTAGATTGTGAGCCCTTCAGAGACAAGGGAAATATATACTGTACCTAAATGTACACTGCTTTGACCTGGTGAAAAGCAGTATATAAGCATTGTTAAATAAAATAAAATTAGACACACAGCTGAGTTTTGAATAGACTGAAGTGGGAAAAGATGAGATTGTGGGAGACCAGCAAGGAGGAGGCTGCAATAATCAAGATGGAGGATAATAAGGGAATGTACTAGATTCTTGGTGGCACACAAAGAGATGAAAGGATGAATCTTGTTAATACAGAGTAAAAAAAACAACAGGATTTAGCAATTTGTTGCATATGGGAAAAGAATGATAAGATGGAATCGAAAACAACCCCAAGACTGCGAGCTGAGGAAACAGGACAAACAGGTGTGTTATCAACATGTTGGAAAAAGGTGGGAGGAGGGGTTAGGGGAAAAAAAAATCAGAAGCTCAGTTTTGGCCATGTTCAATTTCAGACGGTGCTGATACTTAACAATACTTAACAACCACCAACCTAAAAGTCAAATAATAGGCCTCCAAGTTGGGCAAATCCACACCTTCCTCGGGCTTAACTAGCGTGGTAAAAATGATATGAGGACTTCAGTTATGCCAAAGAAAACTAGAGAGCCACCCATTTAGCTTATGAAAAATAGCCCCTGAAAGCGTACACAGAAGATACTGGAAAAGATATAACAAATGGGGCAAGATGTTCATATTCACTAGATTAATCTTCTTCCCCATGACACAGGCAGATCCATCCACAAGCATAAATCCTGCTCTATTCAAGCCAGCAAAGGTCCGTAATTATCTTTATAAAGATCACGCAGCTTGAACGGTATTTCGTGTCCCAAATATGTAAAATTAGAGACACATCAAATATGCCGCAGTGCAGGAGGAAGGCTAATCTGCAAACTCAGCACCCGCAACTCGGATTTCTTCCAGTTAACCCGAAACCCAGCCACTGTCCCAAAATCTAGCAGCAGCTGCCTCAACACCAGTCCCGAAGAATTAGGCCCTCTAAAAAATAACAGCACATCGTCTGCATAAAGAAACATTTTATGTTTGACTCACTCCACTCTCAATACCATGATCTCATGGAAAACACATATAAAACAGGCCAAGGCTCCAGGGCAAGATCAAAAAAGAGTAGGCAACAGAGGGCAATCTTGCCAAGTACCACTTTGGATAAAGAAAGGGGTGGACAATACCCCATTCTTCAAAAGCCAAGCACTCAGCTCTAAATAAAGAGCCACCACCTACCTCAAAAAAGGTTCTGAAACCCCATACCTGGACAAAACTGCAAACAAAAAGGGCCACCTCAACTGATCAAAGGCTTTATTAGTGTCTAGAGACAGCACTGCCCCAGACTCGTGGCCACATTCTGCCAACTGCAACAAATGAAAAAGCTGACGAGTATTATCTGTAGAGAAATGCCCCCAAACAAATCCATTCTGTTCAAGGCACGCCAAAAGTGGCAGCAATCCCTCCAACTAAACCTGCAACACCTTTGCAAGAATCTTCATTCCAACATTCAACGAGATTTGTTGGTACGCTTCAGGGTCCTCCCAATTATGCACCCTTCCTTGAGATAATAACCACTGTGGCAGCGAGATGATCTCATAACCCACCCAACCCCCATTCCCATCTGAACAAATACTTCCCCTAAAAAGGGGAAAAATTCCTCACAAAATACCTTATAAAAATCTATAGGATATCCATCCATCCCAGCTCGCTTACCAGACACTAGGGCACCAATGGCTTGCTGCACCTCCATCTCCAAAATAAACATAGAAATATGATGACAGAAAAAGACCACATGGCCTATCTAGTCTGTCCTTCCATATCAACAACTACAAAAGTCCCCATTTTTCCTTTAAAGATCCTCTGTTTGTCCCATGCTTTTTTTAATTCAGATACTGTCCTCATCTCTACCACCTCCACTGGGAGACTATTCCATGGATCCACCACTCTTTCCATAAAGAAATATTTCAGCATATCACTCCTGAATCTATCCCCCTTCACCCTCATCCCATGTCCCCTTGTAGAAGAACTTGCTTTCAATTGAAAGAGGCTCTCCCCCTGTACATTTATGCCACGGAGGTATTTAAACATCTCAATCATATCACCTCTATCCTGCCTTTCCTCTAAGATGTACATATTAAGTCTGTCCTCATATGCTTTATAATGAAGACCACTAACCATTTTAGTAGCCACCCTCTGTACTGACTCCATCCTGTTTATATCATTTTGAAGGTGCGATCTCCAGAATTGCACACTATACTCCAAATGAGGTCGCACCAAAGACTTATACAGAGGCACTATCACCTCCTTTTTTCTGCTAGCCATTCCTCTTCGTATGCACCCAAGCATCCTTCTAGCTTTTGCCGTCGCCTTTTCTACCTGTTTAGCTACTTTAAGATCATCAGACACAACCATGCCTAGGTCCCGCTCTTCTTTAGTGGACAAAAGTACTTCACCCCCTATACTATATTGCTCCCTTGGATTGCTGCAGCCCAAATGCATGACCTTACATTTTTTAACATTAAATCCCAGCTGCCAAATTCTAGACCATTCTTCAAGCTTAGCTAGATCCCTCCTCATGTTATCTACACCTTCCTGGGTGTCTACTCTTGCAGATTTTGGTATCATCCACAAAGAGGCAAACCTTACCTGACAGCCCTTCCGTTATATCACTAACAAAGATGTTAAAAAGAATAAGGTGGTAAAGCCCCACATACTGATCCGCTGACAACCTCAGCAGAGAGACCCAATTCAAGAAAGCATTACAGGCATCAATAAATGGGTCTCCATCTGCCACATACAGATTCCGTGAATGAGACACCAACAAACAGGCTATATCCGTAACGGCTGTGCAAACCCCACCCGACCCATCCTGCAACCGACCAGTCATTGCAGTCACTGCCCAATGCAGACTGCATGTGCTAACAAAGCCCCCATTTTATTTCCATGCTCATAATACTGTGTTTATATTAATACTGAAAAAGGTGATCCAATTGATTGTTTAAATTATCGCACAATCGCTCTGATCCCACATGCCAGCAAGATTCTACTCAAGATCATCCAGCAGAGACTACAACAAGAAATGTCTGAAGTTCAAGCAGGGTTTACGAAAGGGCAAGGGATAAGAGACATAAGAACATAAGACATGCCATACTGGGTCAGACCGAGGTCCATCAAGCCCAGTATCCTGTTTCCAACAGTGGCCAATCTAGGTCATACGTACCTAGCAATATCCCCAAAAGACACAGGTTCCACAATGCTTGTACTGGGTCAAGCATTGATATCCTGGGTCCCTTTTTAATAGTGGTTTATGGACCTTTCCTCCAGGAACTTGTCCAAACCTTTTTTAAACCCAGCTATACTAACAGCCCTTACTACATCCTCCGGTAACAGATTCCAGAGTTTGATTACACGTTGAGTGAAAAAATATTTTCTCTTATTTGTCTTAAATAGTTTACCCTGTAGCTTCATTACATGTCCCCTAGTCTTTCTATATTCTGATAGCGTAAACAATTGATCCACGTTTATCCGTTCCACTCCATTCATTAATTTATAGACCTCTATCATATCTCCCCTCAGCCGTCTCTTTTCCAGGTTAAAGAGCCCTAACCTTTTTAGCCTCTCTTCATAGGAGTAGCCTTCCATCCCTTTCACCGATTTGGTGGCTCTTCTCTGTACTTTTTCTAATAACGCTATGTCCTTTTTAAGATACAGTGACCAGAATTGCACACAATATTCAAGGCGTATGAGAGATGGATCCTTGAAAAGACTAAAGAATACCAAAAGGATATCTATATGTGTTCTATTGACTATAGCAAGATTTTTGACTGTGTAAACCATGAGAAACTCTGGGCCACATTAAGAAGCATTGGTATACCAGAACACTTGATAGTTCTCTTGCACAACCGTTACAATGATAAAGAAGCAACTGTTTGAACAGAACAAAGAGAAACAGAATGGTTTAAAATCAGCAAAGGTGTACGACAAGGCTGCATACTTTCTCCTTACCTGTTTAATTTATATGCAGAACAAATCATCAAGAAATAGGACAGTATGAAGACAATCGAGGTGTAAAGATTGGTGAAAAACTCATCAACAACCTTCGCTATGCTGATGACACCACAATACTGGCTGAAAGTGAAGACGATCTGAAACATTTGCTTCTCAAAATCAAGGAACATAGTCTTAAAATAGGCCTGCACCTTAATGTAAAGAAAACAAAAATCCTGACAACTGGCAAAATTAATAAGTTTGTTGTTGATGGAGAAGAAATTGAAATAGTGGATAACTTTTACCTGCTTGGATCAATAATCAATAAAGAAACAACAAGCAGTCAAGAAATTTTATTTATTTAACAGGTTTTCTATACCACCTTTAGGCCAAGGCGGTTTACAGAGAACAAACAAACAAACTCAACTGAATTGCAAGAATTCCAATGACGCATTGCTCTTGGCAGAATGGCTATGAAGGACCTAGACAAAATTCTCAAGAGCAGAGATGTCTCTCTCTATACAAAGATTCGACTTGTCCAAGCCATGGTATTTTCAACAACATCTTATAGATATGAAAGTTGGACAGTGAAAAAGATAGGAAGAAAATCGATGCCTTTGAATTATGGTGCTGGTGAAGATTACTGTGTATACCATGGACTGCCCGAAGAACAAACCAGTCAGTACTAGAAGAGATCAAACCAAAGTTTTCTTTAGAAGCTCAGATGACAAGACTCCGACTTTCATACTTTGGACACATCATGCAAAGAGAGATTGGTTAAGAGAAAGACATCACGCTTGGCAATGTTGAAGGTCAACAATAAGATAGATCGATACAGTAACAGCAGCTATGGATGCCACTCTATCAACAATGAGCTGTCTGACTGAAGAGTAAACACAGTTTAGGACAGTTATCCAGAGGGTTGCCATGAGTCAACACCGACTAGATGGCACTTAACAACAATACCATAGCTTAGAAAAATGATAAGATAGCTCAATCTTATCCGTATCCAGCAGTCGGTCCCAGAGTAGACACAACTTGAGGTAAATGCAAGAGGAGCATGTACATTTATGCCTCTGGCTCTAACACAGCAATCTTCTGTTCAAGCTGAACTCACTCTTCCCACTATGATGTGCCAAATAACTTGCATAGCTAATGAAACGGCGCCAAAGAACTGCCTTGAACTTCTTCCAGCATGAAACTGGATCATACACCCAAGAATCATGTATAGCCTGAAAGTCCCTCAAGACACGCACCAGGTCTCCAAAGGCTTCTAATCCAAAAGATGCCATGAACTACTTTGGGCCGGAAGCCCTGCCATAAAGATTTGCAGCAATATCAGGTGATGGTCCAAAAGCTGACAAGTAAGGATGTCACGTCCAAACCAAAAAATCCCCCTGAGCAAAAAAAAACATTTCAATCGGCTGTAGGACTGATGTTAAGGTGAAAAAAAGGTATAATCCCTTTAACCAAGATTATCCACCCTCCACACTCTTGCAGCCCCAAGTGTTCCACCATTGCCAACAGTGTCTGAGACTCCCCTCTACCTCCCAGATGACTACCCAACCTATCAATAGCATTATTCATACATACATTCCAGTCCCCACCCAATATCAGAGGCAAAGCAGTCCAGCCATCCAGCTTCCAAGTGAGATTAGCAAAAAACTCATCAGAGCCTTTGTTAGGACTGTGCACATTAACCAACCCAAACTCTACATTTACTAACTTAGAGTGCAAAATAACATATGTCCCACCCACATCAATCTCCGACCTCAGAACCTCTAGAGGCAAAGAATGATGTATCAACATGCAAATACCCCAATGCCTAGAACCAAACATGGTGAAAAATCTTGTTCCGCCTAGTCCCTACACAATTTATCATACTCACCTTTGGTTAGATGGGTCACCTGTAAAAGAGCAATCTGTACTCTCTCTTTTTTTAAATATTGCAAGATCTATGTGCATTTAACGAGACTCGAAATTCCCTGAATATTCAGTGAAACCACGCATAAAGGAGCACCCAACATGACCAACCCTTTAAATACCCTTCCATCCACCACATGCATAATTCTGAGCAACTCTCCCCCAGAATATATTGACACAAAAGCCCAACAGAAATCAGAGCCCAAAAATAATCGATATACCCAACCATCCACAAACTTTTAACTAACTCCCACAACATTCTCCCTATCCACTTAACAATTCCCCTACCCTCTCCCCCATTCTCACCAACAGCCGTCTCCTCAGATTCTGCAACCCCATGAGAAGACAGCTGAATGACCCCTCCTCCCTCCCCTGACCGAGTCCACAGGTGGGAACCAAATCAGGACCCATGGACCATACGTGGCTCAAACCCTCCCTTTCTCTAACCTCCCCAGCCCCATCCCAGAACCATCACTTCCCACTCACCTCTATCCCATAAGCAGTCTACATCACCACCACAAACCATCACACCTGCAACCAATCATTCCAATATTTTTACCCATTCATAAACCACTAATCCCCCCTCCTCCCATTCCCCAGTTCTATCACCCACCTTTAATGCATCTCTCCCCTCTTTCAGGCAGTCATCCCACACTTACCCCCAACACAAAGCCCAACTAACATCAACTAGCTACCCACCTACACACCAACCCGTCATCCCCTGCCCCCCCCCCCCCCACCAGAGCCCTCATTACAAAAATATTGTCATGAATAAACAGTCTTATAATCCCCACAACCTCATGTGGCCACACAGTTCCCCAACAGCAAATGTCCAAAAGCCAGAAATAGGCAGGACAGGAGAAAGAGCAATCATCCCATCCCAAAGAGCCATTGGAGTGGAGGAGTGGCCTAGTGGTTGGGGCAAGGTACTTCAGGCCGGAAGGTCGGGGGTTCAAATCCCAGTAGAGGACAGCAACCTTGGGCCGGAAGGACTGGGGTTTCTAGTCCCACAGGTGCTCCTTGTGGTCTTGGGCAAGCCACTTAACCCTCCATAGCCCATGTTCCCTGTAAAATAGTTATCTCCAAGTTATAATGCCCTGTTCAATGTAATTTCAGTTTGTTCAATGTAAACCGCACTGATGCAGAATAGCGCGGTATATAAGAGAATGTAAATAAATAAATCCCCAACAGTCAACAAAATGCTCCTCCAAGTCCTAGCCACCAGCAGGCCATAGTTACCCACACAGTCTGTAAGGCAAGGAAGGCCTCTTCTTAAAGTGCAGTAACCAGCTCAAGCCTCTCAAAGGGCCCAAACAAACTGTTCAGCCACAGAGATCAATGTAAAAATCTGCACATTGTCATTGTGGATGACCCAAAGCCAGGCAAGTGTATACCATCGCGTAACTGATCCATGCTCCTGCAGGGCTTTCTTCACAGTCTGGAAGCCTTGGCACTTATGCTGAAGATCTGCAAAAAAATCCTGGAAAATGTAAATCTGTTGATTTTGAAAATGAAGATCACCTGCTTTACGAGTTGTCTCCAGCACTTTCTGCTTATTGAGATAATGATGAACACGCACAATCACTGCACACAGTCTATCATGCGCAGAAGAAGCAGGAGCAGTAGCAAGAGCCCAGTGTGCATGATCCAATTTAATTCGGTCCTGCGCACCCTCCATACCAAGCAGTTCAGGAATCAAGGCAAAGAAAAATGTATTTATTTATTTATTTACATTTCTTTTATACCATGCTAAATGTCACCGGATCAGTCCCTCAATCTTCTCCAGCACCCCAACTAACCTCAGATCCTGCCACCTGCTCAGATTTAACAAATCATTGCTCTGCTCACTCAATTGTTTGTGCCCCCACTCCAACACTTTGATCTTTTAGTGCGCCTTCGTTAATGAGGCCACCATTTCCTCCATGCACTCCTCTATCAAAACCACTCGAGCTACACTCCCCAACCAAAGAGACCAATTATGCAACTTCATCCACCACCTTCCCCAAATGAGAGTCCAGTGTAGTGTGAATATGTGCTGCCAAGCAATCCATTACTCCCTTGATTGCTCCAATCAGCTCTGGGGTGAGACCATCTTCCATCAGAAAATTCTCCTCCTCTGCCGAATCCTCTGCCAGCAGGGCCTTCTGAAGTGACACCTGCACTTTACTTCTCCGTTTGGTAGCCAACTCCCCCTCACAACTCCGGTAAAAATCGTTTACCAGCTTCTTTAGTCATCCACCCAGTGAAAAACTGAATAATATCACGCTAACTAATCAGGAAGAATGGAATTCAAATGGCAGATGAAATTTAATGTGGACAAGTGCCAAATTATGTACCTAGGAAAGAACAACCCAAACTACGGTTACACGATGCAAGGTTCCACATTAGGAACCACCCCCCAGGAAAAAGATTTACGTGTCATCGTGGATAATATGTTGAAACCCTCTGCCCAGTGTGCAGCCAAGAAAGCAAATAGAATGCTAGGAATCATAAGGAGATGGAGCACTGCGTGGAAGCATCTCCCCAGCTTTCAAAGAAAGCCTTTGGGAGATGTACCACACATGCGTTGTCCCCTTCCCTCCCAAGAGTGC
The DNA here is from genome assembly GCA_033557465.1 of Ichthyophis bannanicus. Classification (NCBI taxonomy): domain Eukaryota; kingdom Metazoa; phylum Chordata; class Amphibia; order Gymnophiona; family Ichthyophiidae; genus Ichthyophis; species Ichthyophis bannanicus. Next base: position 206,954,497 of record CM066043.1, on the reverse strand, counting down.
CATCTTGCTCAGTCTCCTTTTTTCCACAGATCCCACCAGACATGTGTCTGATTCCCCCGGAAAAAGCAGTTAAATGTCATCCTATAATATTTTTGTTTTTCTCTGGCTGTGACCGGTTCTTTTTCCACCTCCAATTTCGCTTGCCTTGACATCGCGTCTCAGACCATCTTTTTTTCCCTAGTTAAGTTCCTTTTTCCTCAGTGTGGCTTTGTGACTTTTTTTCTGTCGCCTGGCAGTTCCTCAGGTTTTCGACCTCACCGGGGTACTTTTTCCTCCCGATGGCCAGCAGCTTCAAGAGGTTTGATTGGTGTTCCAAAAATATGTCTCTCACTGACACACGATTGCTGCCTCTGCTGTCTTGGTCCTGGCCATGATCCGGAGGTTTGTGGCCTCTGCAAGCAGATGTTCACTAAAGCAATCAAACTTCATCAGCAGAAGCATGACCAAATTTTCTCCAGGTCAGACTCTGCCCCGGTGACCCCATGATCCAGGGCCCTATCCGAGACCCTGGAGTTGCATTGTGACCCTACAGTAACCAACCGAGCACGCGGGTCCTCCAACAGGGGTTCCTCGGACCAGGAACGCAAGAGGAAGAAGAAATCCTCGAGGACCTCTTCACAGGACTCAGCGAAAGTGGACAAGTCCTGCAACAGATCTCTCAGCCCTCGAAGAAGGCCCGAGGTGTCAGAGCAGGAGCGGCCGTCCAAGATCCCCAGGAAGGAATTGTCGGCCCCTGGCAATTGACCTTGGACTTCCGAGGCCATCCTCCTTGAGGACTCACATTCCTTACCAGCGCCGGATCTAGCTACCCCGGCATCTGTGCTGAAGGCTGCGGTACCGTCTGAACTGGAGTCCAGGATGGAGTCCCTGGAGTGCAGCCTAATTGTCTTCCTGGAGATGCAATGGGCGCAGTTGTCCAGCTCGGCCGGTTCATCCACTCAGACCACCAGGACCTAAACTTCGAGGACTTACCCTGTTGTCTAGCCGATCCTTGTGAGCTTACAGCCTCAAGTCCATCCTCAACAGCGGTCTCGATCACCTTCCCATTCCTTGGGCCATCAATCATCTTTGACCACTGCTCATGGCTCTGGCCACGCAGCCTCAAAGGCCTATGGGCCACTATCGAGTTCTCCACCAAGTACTCCAACTGGAAGTCTGATGACAAGACATCCCTGGACACTCGCAAGCACTGTGACGTGTTGTCAGATCCGTCTCCACCCGAGAGAAGGCGCCGGTCACCGTCCGAGGACAGGGCATTCCTCGAATTTGTACAGGGCATGTTGAAGGCATTGGCATTCCCCATTAACTTGGAGGAGGACCCTCGTATGAAGGAGCTTGAGATCCTCCAATATAAGCCCCTGCCAAAGGAGTCACTCACAGTGCTCGTCCTGGCCATTCTGGAAAGGCTACTCTTCTGAATGTGGGAGTCACAGGCCTCAATGCCCATAGTCAACCGTTGGCTCAACTCCGTGTACCGAGTCCTCCAGGGCCCGGGCTTCAGGAAGGCTCAGCTTCTGTACAACTCCATAATGGTGGAGTCCGCTATGCGTCGGTGCCTCCGGGTAGGGAGACCATGACCCTGATGCCCTCGGCAAAAAGTGCTACCAGGGTTCGATGCTGGCCTGTCAGATCCAGGCATACCAACTATATATGGGTATGTACCTGAGGGACCTGGGGAGGGAGCTCGCCAGGTTCTCCACCGGACTTTCCGAGGAACCCCTCCAACCGTTCCGGAACCTGGTCAAAGGCATCGGTGACTGCTTTAAGTTTATGTCTCGAACAGCCTATGACAGCTTCGAGTCCACAGCCCAGGTGTTTGCAGCGGCATCAGCGCCCAATGCCAGGCCTGGCTCCAGTCCTTGGACCTGGAGCCATAGGTCCAAGACAAACTTGTCGATGTCACATGCCAAGGGGAGAACCTCTTTGGTAAGCTCATGTCAGACAGGGCTGCGGAGTTCAAGGCAGAGTTCGAGTCTGTGTTCCGGACAAGAACTTGACTTTCTAAGAAGACCACCACTCTGCCCAAGTGGAAGGCCTCGGGGAAGCAGCCACCCTACCCGAGGAATAGACTGGTCTACCGAAGCTATCAGAAGTTCCAGCCTTCCCAGGCTCCACAGCAGGGGCAGCATGCCAAGGGGCACACACACAGGCCCCTCACAAGCAGAGGATTCCCAAGGCCCCGATGCCGGCTCTGGCCCCGTCTGGGGGAGTTTTTGACTCCTTGGGCATAGCCCCTCTACTCTCAGGAGGTCAGTTGTCGACAGGGGGACGCCTGGTCCACTTCGCCCGCCGGTGGTCAAACATCACCACTGATGCCTGGGCCCTCCAGGTGGTCAAGGAGGTTTACTTCCTCCACCTGGACCAGAAGCCCCCCTCTTTCTTTCCAGGAGAGCCCTCCAGGACTCCCCATCACCAGACCCTGCTCTGGCAGGAGCTCACAGGTCTACTCGAGTACAGGGCCATGGAACCAGTGCCCCATTGCCAAAAGGGCAAGGGGTTCTACTCCCGGTACTTCCTCATGCCAAAAAGAACCGGAGGCCTCAGGCCCATCCTAGACCTGCGGAACCTGAACAAACTGCTGGTGCGGGAGAAGTTCAGGATGCTCTCCCTTGGAACATTGCTGCCCTACCTCCTGCAGGGAGACTGGCTATACTCCTTGGATCTAAAGGATGCTTATACCCACATCCTCATCCATCCCAAACACAGACAATACCTGACATTCATGGTCGAGGGTGACCACTACCAGTACAGGGTGCTACCCTTCAGGCTGGCCTCTGCACCCAGGGTCTTCACCAAATGCCTGGCGGTGGTTGCTACCTATCTCTGCCTCCAAGGGGCCTTCGTTTTCCCCTATATGGATGACTGGCTCATAAAAGGAGAAATAGCCACTGAGGTACAGCAGGCTACAGGCCACATCATCAGTGTTCTGGAACACCTAGGCTTCATAATAAACCACCCCATGTCTCATCTCACTCTTACGCAAAGCCTGGTGTTCATAGGGCGCAGTTGGATACCCGCCAGGCCAAGGTCTTCCTTCCCTTAGACAGGGCATCAAGGCTCTGGATGCAGAGGTACAGCGCTGATACTTAGTGTCAGCTTGCTCCATGCTCCGCTTGCTTGGCCACTTAGCATCCATGATGCATGTTACACTGGAAGCCCACCTCCACATGAGGGCGACCCAATGGTGCCTCCGATCCCAGTGGACACAGGTCACGACCGCCTCAGGAACAGAGTGCACGTGACCCACCCGCTGGCGTAGTCGCTCAAATGGTGGCAAGTGACACAGCACCTAAGGGCAGGCATGCCCTTCCAGACACCCATTCCCCAGCGGGGTCCTCTTGGCATGTGTTGGGGAGCTCACTGTGGAGATCTCCACACGCAGGGCACCTGGTCCAGGGCGGAAAGCCAACAGCAGATCAACTTCTTGGAGCTCAGGGCCATATTTCTGACCCTCCAAGCCCTCTGCCATTGCCCAGAGCACCAGCTGGTATTGGTCCATGTTCTACCTGAACAAGCAGCAGGGTATAGGGTCATACACCCTCTGCCAGGAGGCTGTAGCCCTCTGCTCATATGCAATCAGCCAGGGAATGCTCCTGACACTGGTTTACCTGCCAGGTCAGGACAGTACCCTTTCAGACAGGTTGAGCAGGGTCCTCCAGCCACACAAATGGCAGCTAGACCCCAGAGTAGCCCAACGGCTGTTTCAGCTTTGGAGGATCCCTCAGATGAACCTCTTTGCTAGTCCGGCCAATGCTCAGTTGACACAATTCTGTTCCTACCAGCCTCACCATTCCAGGGAGGCAGCCGATGCCTTCCTTATCCTGTGATTGGAGGGCCTCCTATACGCCTTCCCGCCCACACCATTGGTCGCCAAGACCCTTTTCAAGGTCATCTGGGACAAAGCATTGCTAATTCTGGTGGCCTCCCGGTGACCCAGGCAGCCATGGTTCCCGCTGCTGCTCCGCTTAGTGATGGAGCCCCCAGTCCCTCTTGGGAACTCTCTGTGGTTACTAACTCGGGGGGACAGCTTGCTCCTCCACACCAATTGGGGGTCTGTGGCGCTAACAGCTTGGCTGCTGAACGGGTAGCCTTGACCCCTTCAACCTTTTGGGGGAAGTAGAGGAGGTCCTCATGGCCTCCCGCAAGGCCTCCACAAGGCATGCCTATGCCTTCAAGTGGTACAGATTCTGCATGTGGTGCTTGGAGAGAAGGGCCAACCTGTTCTCCTGCACAATGCAGATGATGCTGCAGTACCTGCTTCATCGTTCACAGGCTGGACTCAAGTCCAACTTCGTCAGGGTGTACCTGAGTGCCCTCAATGCACCCACCACCCTTTCGAGGGCAAGCCTCTTTCAGCACAGCCTCTCGTCACCCGCTTCCTATGGGGCCTGCTACTCTCTAAGTCCCAAATCCGCCCACCCCCGGCAGAGTGGGATCTCAACGTGGTGCTAGCGTGAATCACTCGGCTGCCATTCGAGCCCCTGGCTACTTGCCCTTTGCAGTACCTCTCCTGGAAGGTCGCCTTCCTGATGGCATTCACCTCTGCCCGTAGTCAGTGAATTTCAGGCCCTGGTGGCGGAGCTGCCCTATACCAGGTTTTACAAAAACAGAGTTGTGCAATGCACGCACCTAAAATTTCTTCTGAAGGTGCTGTCTTCGTTTCACCTCAATCATGAGGTGGTTCTCCCCACCTTCTTTCCACGTCCTCACGCCAAAAGGGCGGAGACCATCCTTCATACTCTAGACCAGCGATGGCGAACCTATGGCACGCGTGCCAGCTGTGGCACGCGAAGGCCTTGCAGCTGGCACGCGGGCCATAGGTCCGCAAAAAAAAGAAAAAGCTGTCTCTGACTGCGGACGCGGCAAGGGCAGAATGCAGCGTCCCGCGGGGCCCCCTCCGCCCGCTAAGCCCCTCTGCAAGAGCTTTCAGATTCGCGAGGGAGAGCGTCTCCCTCGCGTCTCTGTTAAGCCCGCAGGGGCTAATGGGAAATTTCCCATCAGCCCCTTTAGACGCGAGGGACTGATGGGAAATTTCCCATTAGCCCCTGCGGGCTTAACAGAGACGCGAGGGAGACGCTCTCCCTCGCGAATCTGAAAGCCCTTGCAGAGGGGCTTAGCGGGCGGAGGGGGCCCCGCGGGACATTGCAATCTGCCGCGGCAGCAGCCAGAGCCTGCTTTTTTTTTTTTAAAAATTTGCCGGGGGGGGGGGGTTAGGACTGCTAATGGGCAGGGGGGGTTAGGACTGCTAATGGGCAGGAGGGGGGGGGGTTAGGACTGCTATGTGCAGGGGGGGTTAGGACTGCTAATGGGCAGGAGGGGGGGGGTTAGGACTGCTAATGGGCAGGAGGGGGGGTTAGGACTGCTAATGGGCAGGAGGAGGGGGGGGGTGAGCACAGCTCAAGGGCAGGGGGGGGGGTTAGGAAAGATAATGGGCAGGGGGGGGTTAGGACTGCTAATTGGCAGGAGGAGGGGGGTTAGGACTGCTAATGGGCAGGAGGGGGGGGTGTTAGGACTGCTAATGGGCAGGAGGGGGGGGTGTTAGGACTGCTAATGGGCAGGGGGGGGTTAGGACTGCTAATGGGCAGGAGGGGGGGGGGGTTAGGACAGCGAATGGGCAGGAGGAGGAGGGGGGGTTAGGACTGCTAATGGGCAGGAGGGGGGGGGTTAGGACTGCTAATGGGCAGGGGGGGTTAGGACTGCTAATGGGCAGTAGGAGGGGGGGTTAGGACTGCAAATGGGCAGGAGGGGGGGGTGAGGACTGCTAATGGGCAGGAGGGGGGGGTTAGGACTGCTAATGGGCAGGGGGGGGGTTAGGACTGCTAATGGGCCGGAGGGGGGTGGTAGTACAGCGAATGCGCAGGAGGGCGGGGGTTAGGACTGCTAATGGGCAGGAGGGGGGGGTTAGGACTGCTAATGGGCAGGGGGGGTTAGGACTGCTAATGGGCAGGGGGGGGAGGTTAGGACTGCTAATGGGCAGGAGGGGGGGGGGTTAGGACTGCTAATGGGCAGGAGGAGGGGGGGGTTAGGACTTCTAATGGGCAGGAGGGGGGGGGGTGTTAGGACTGCTAATGGGAAGGGGGGGTTAGGACAGCTAATGGGCAGGAGGGGGGGGGGTGTTAGGACTGCTAATGGGCGGGCGGGCGGGCGGGGGTAGGACTGCTAATGGGCTGGGGGGGTAGGACTGCTAATGGGCTGTGGGCTGATGGGGGCTGTCTGGAAATGGGGTGATGGGGGTTTAGGGCTGGAAGTGAGTTGATGGGGGGGGCTAGGACTGGTATTGGGTTGGGGGGTTGCTAGGACTGGAAATGGGCTGATGCAGGGACTAGAAGGGAATGGATGCTGGGTGAGGCTGGAACTAGAAGGGAGCTGATGTTGGGGGAGGATTAGAATGGGATGGGGCTGGGAGAGTAAAATGGAGAGGGGAAAAATATTTTGTGTGGGAGGGATAAAAAATCTACAATTGGCCGGGTATTGGGAGAGTAAGTGGGGATTGAGGATGGAGGGGTAAAATTTGAGTGGATGAAATAGGAATGAGGAAAGAGCAAAAGGAGAAAGATTAGTATGTTAAAGCAGATGTAGAGAGAGAGAATGGAAAAAAAAACTAGAAGAGAGAAGAAAGGACAAATGGACAGCAGATGATGGAGAGTTAGCAGAAAACATGAAGAAACCAGAAGAAAGTGGCTGGAGCAATTGCAACTGTGTAACTGAGCTGAGGTATTCTGTTTATGTAATTCCTTTTTGACATTGCCACTTGTTCTCTTTCCCCAGTAAGTCATGTATTGTTATTGTCTGAAATGTATTGGTTTAATATTTGCAGTGTTGCCTTTTGATAGGTATGGTGTGGTGCTTTGTGAGTCCTGGTAGTGCTGTTAGGATACGGCGGGTTTGCTATTGGTTCTAAATGGGCAGTGTTTGTAGTAGTTCCTAATGTGCCTGGCGGTTGGCACTGGATTATAGTAATGTAGAAATCTTTTAGTCTGTCTTTATCCATACACTCATTAAGAGACATGTTTACTAAAAGTTAGTGTATGTTAGCATTATGCAAATATTTATGCAAATTGACGTGCTGGCACTTTGAGGAAATTCTTTGGTTTTGTGCGGCAGTTTGGGCACTCGGGCTCAAAAAGGTTAGCCATCACTGCTCTAGACTGTAAGTGGGTCCAGTCCTTTTATCTACAGCATACCCAGAGCCACTGCAAAGCATACCAGCTTTTTGTCTCCTATGATGCCTGTCAGCTGGGGGAGGCAGTGACCAAGTGAACCCTGTCTACCTGAATAGCGGATTGCATAATCCTCGCCTATGAACAGGCCAGGCTCCAGCTGGAGCACCGAGTTATGGCATACGACATCCAGGCCATGGTGACCTCATTGGCTAACTTGCACTCTGTCCCAATGGCAGACATCTACCGGGCCACCACCTGGTCTTCAGTCCACACCTTTGCAGCTCACTATTACCTGGAGAGGGAGTCCCAAAGGGACAGCACCTTCGGCCAGGGCATACTCCATAATCTCTTTGGGGTCTAGGCAACTCCTACCCTCTGACCCTTCTGTGTTTAGGCTACCAGAGTGAGGGTTCTCCCTGGGCATTGGAATCCTTCCAGAGTCTGTCCTTCAGACTCACTTGCTACTGCTCATGGCTTGCCATGGTTTTCTACAGGTTCCTGGTAGCCTGTAGCTAGGGAGTCTCATATGTGAGGACTGACTTCCTTCTTGTTCCTGCAGAAAGCGTAGTTACACACCTGTAACAGGTGTTCTCCAGGAACAGCAGGAATCAGTCCTCACAACCTTCCCTCCTCCCCATAGAGTTGCCTTAGTTGTACCTTTTTTTGTTGTCTTAGCTATGTCATTGACTGAGCAAGATGGCACCCTTGCGCATGCGTCGTGAATCTCCCAAATTCTTTTTTTGAAAGCTGGGGAGATGCTTCCACGCAGGGCTCCATCGGCGCCAACATCACCCATATGTGAGGACTGGTTCTTGCTGTACCCGGAAAACACCTGTTACAGGGGAGTAACTATTTTTTGCACCATCAAAAAGTAGAAAGACTGGGGGGACAAGCAATGAAGCTACAACATAACCCATCTAAGATTAATAAGGGAAAATATTTTTTCACTCAACGCGTAATCAAACTCTGGAATTTGTTACTGGAGGAAGCGGTAAAAGCTGTTAGTGTAGATGGGTTTAAAAAAGGGTTGGAAAAGTACCTGGAGGAAATGTCCATAAACCATTAATAAAGAGGATCCACGAAATCCACTGCTTGCCCCAAGATAAGCATTGTGGAACTTGTGCCTTCTGGGAACCTGCCAGGTACTTGTGATCTGGATTGGCCACTGTTGGAAACAGGATACTGGGCTTGATGGACCTTGGTCTGACTCAGTATGGCATTTCTTATATTCTTAGGATAAAATGAGGGCAATGGCGGGAAATTCACAGGTACACAACCATTCAGTTCAGCAAATGATAAGTGCCTTCCAAACTGTACTCTTTTTGAAGTATGAAGATGGTCTGTACATCATTCCTAACATCAAGATCCAGCGAGGAATATTTCAGGGAGATTCCCTGTCGCCACTTCTGTTTTGTATGGCGCTTAATCCAATAAGTACTCTTACCAACTCTTTGGGATACAGATTTAGCCCGAATCCAAAAAAAGTAACAACCCAGAGGTAACATTACATTTATTATTTGTAGATAATTTGAAGTTCTTCAGTTCCAGTGACCAACAATTAGCAGAGCAACTCTGTTTACTGAAGCGCTGTTCTGATGACATCGAGATGACTTTTGGCCTTGACAAATGTGCTAAGGCAACTTTGTTAGATGAAAATTGAGCAAAATGGAAAAGATCTCCCAGGCTGAGAGCTGTAACATCAAGGAACTTGAACAGGAAGGCGTATATAAATAGCTCAGAGTAGAGAAAGGAATGACACTCAAGCAGAAATTACTGAGAGAAAAGTTCAGTAAAGAATACTATAGAAAATTAAAATTGTTATTAATAAGTGCTTTCATAAACATAAGATCCTGACAACAAGGAACCCCGTTGTCAAAAAATTTTTTTTGTCGGAGATAGTCGTCAAAGTAAGCGGGGAAAAGACTACCGCTAACCACTGCTACTGCTCCTTTTTTTTAGTGTTCTTTAGTGAATCAAATGTTGAAAATTTGTACTTAGCTCATTAGAACCTCAGAAAAGCAGACAAGATGCCAGGTTTCCACCAGGTTGACGACGTGTCACACGTTTGGGGTTAAACATATAGAATTTATAACCCTGCCTCAGGTCATCTCTCACTGGCCATATAACTCGAAGTCTGCTCAAAGAACGAGAGCCACTTTCCAAATGAATACTGGGTATGTTCCTCTTATACTTCGGCGTGTGACGTCACTTTCCAACACATGCTCAGTAGCAATCACGTGAACTCACTTAGTTGATCAAAAACAGTAAGGAGGTAATTATTGATTGAAAAGTGCTTTAACAACACAGAAATATTTCTTTATGGAAAGAGTAGTAGATGCGTGGAATAGTTTCCCAGTGGAGGTAGTAGAGATGAGGACAATATCTGAATTCAAGAAATCATGAGACAAACACAGAAGAGCTCTAAAGGAAAAAAGGGACTACAGTATTTGAAATGGAAAGGCAGACTAGATAGGCCATATGGTCATTTTCTGCTGACATGTCTCTATGTTTCTATGGAATAAGATACAAGCTATCAATCATCTATCAATTCTTGTATTCTCTTACAACTTTGGGATTTTAGACTAGCCTCAAGGGTTCTTGAAAAACTGGATGTGCGAACAAGAAAATGCCTCCATGCCCATGAAGTAATTTACAAGAATCGGTATATGCCAAGACTGTACATCCCTAGAGCTGAAGGAGGACAAGGCCTCACAGAGATTGATTACACATATAGAGCTACTGTCATAGGCCTCCTGGCCTAACTAACAGCAACATCAGATCAAAATACACAAAAAGTGATGAAATATGAAAATAAACGTCCAGAATGTGTCTCCATCATCAAACCTGGAAAGCATTCTGACGACTAGAAGGAACGAGTGAGAATCCACCAATGCATACAGATCTCCTAGGCTAAGGGCTGTGACATCAAGGAACTTGAACAGGAAGGCGTATATAAATATCTCAGAGTAGAGAAAGGAATGACACTCAAGCAGAAAAGAAGCAACAGGGAACCAGGTACTTATGATGTGGATTGGCCATGGCTGGAAACAGGATACTGGACTTGATGAAAACTTGATCTGACCCAGTTTGACATATCATGTTCTTAAAACAAGAGAAAAAACTCTTCAAAGAATTAGATCAGCAAATGAGGAAAAACAAGTGGCAAATGCACAAATACAGTGGGAAATACAAAGTGTTACTCCTGGAGCCCTTTGTCAATCAAAAACAGACACATGAATGGTTAAGGAGAAGTGAAATGAAACCGAAGGTTGAGAGATTGATAGTTTCAGCCCAGGACAGCAGTTACAGACTCGCAAAATAGACATACGTATGTCGATTCTGTAAGAAAAATTGGGAAACAGCGACTCACCTCATAGCACGCCTCATACATCGGAAACTGTAAACACTACATCATCACCGTGCCTGAAAAGCACTGGGATCATGACCATAAGAGAATTATAGGTTATAATCACTGGGACTTTCCCTTTCCAATGGATAAGAAACTGGATAACCGACTTAGTGATAAAGGAGAAAAACATCAGAACAACATTGATAATAGGGATGTCAGTTCCATGTGTTTATTCAGTGAATTGCGTGGAGAGGGAGAGGATCCTGAAGTACCAAGACACGCAGTCAGAGACCAAGAAAATGTGGCAGAAAGATACAGAAATATTTCCCATCATATTGGAAGCCACAGTCCTGATAAAAAAGAACTTCCAGTCACATCTTGACAAACAACCCATACATGTTACATCTTATGAATTCCAGAAGGAAACTCTGGCACAATGCAAGTACTAATGCGAGAATTAGAAGTAAATTTGAGAAACTGAGATCATATTCCACATACCCTGGAGTGAGGTTCATGACTGTCATGGTATGCGCAAAACTAACCCATTTGGAGAAATTGTCTAAAATTCTTATACATTTGAAAAAGAATGCAAAATTTGTATAATTTATTAGGAAACAATGGCAAGAATATGCTGCACCTAATGGGCAACATAAAGAGAATCCCAGCATGTTTTGGGAGACTGCAAAAATTTATTTATTTATTACAATCTTTTATATACCGCGCTATTTGATATCAGCGCGGTTCACATACAACAACATCAACAGAATAACAGGCTATTCCGTGTTTACAGCAAACAGGTATATAAACTTGGGTAACATAAGGTTAACTTATTACAAACATGATTATATAAAAGGTATCATGACAACACAAAAGTCCTAGTAATCTTACTGAGAAAGTGGGAGAGGCTATTTGAAGATAAGGTGTGTCTCTTATTTGGGGGGGCTTTTGCTGGGGGTAATGTTTGGTGGGTAGTATATGAGGAAAAGGTGATATTTAAGTGCTTTCCTAAATTGGGTTAAGTCGGTAATGGCACGAACGCTTGGTGGTAAGGCGTTCCAGCATCTTGGGGCGTAGAATATAAAAGATCTGCTTGCCGTTATCTGGGTGCATTTTGTTACAGCCTTAGGAAGTGTTAGTGTGTTTATAGCCGTCGGTCTTCTGGATCTAGTAGATGGAGTTACATGGATGAGATTTGAGAGTGAAGAGGATGAAAGTCCATGGATAGCCTTAAAGGTCAGCAGTATGGTCTTGTAAGTGAGCCTACCATGTATGGGGAGCCAGTGGAGTTGTTTTAGTATAGGAGTCACGTGCTCGAATCTGGCGACTCCCTGAAGGACCCTAGCTGCGGTGTTCATAGCTAGTTGTAGAGGGTTAATAGTGGATTGAGGAAGGACGGTAATGGTAGGAGAAAAAAGTAATTGGATGCAACTTTAATAAAATTGACTGTGTGTGGCATCCTGGAATGTAGCCTGACTGCTACCCGTTAGCAGATTCCCCAAATAAGTAGCCCATGTCATCTCTAGCCACCTGGCCATGCGGGTGGTTCACTCAGAGTTCACCAAAAGTGATAAGGTTCACCTTCAGCTGTCATTTTAATTAGTGCTTGCGTTGAAGGGTGGCGTTGCAGTCTCTATGGAGCCTGAGTCAACTGAGCCAGGGAACTCTTCTGTAGCTCCCCCTGTGCCTGAACAAGGTTCTGTATTTACTGCGGATGTTAATGCTGACCTTCCAGCAGGGCGCATTGAAACTCCTGCTGACATTGTTGTTGTTGCCATTGATAATGTTTCTGTTGCCCTTCTGCCAGAATCTGGAGGAGCTGCTCCATTCTGGCTTGTCACTGCTATCTTGCAAACTCTGCAGCCTTCCAGCTTCAACAGACTTTTAGCAGCCTCTACAAAACCCTGTCTGTCTGGCACTAACAAGACTTTTCTTAAAACTCTTAGCCTATACAAACAACAACAAAATATCCTGCTCTGCTGCAGAAAGGCACAGCCCTGGATGTACATGAATTTTCTCTCCATCACATAGTTAGAGGAAATCCCAAGCTGGCACCACATGTGGTATAGTGTGGTATGTGATGGCAAAGACTCATAAAATATTATACACACAACAGTTCAGGGCCAAACAAAACTACAATTATTGTCCTTTAGCTATACAGAAATCGCTCCCGAGCCTGTTGTCTTCACAGGGCTGGGTCTCAGTGCCCTTCCCCCGACCCTCAAATTAAAGTCAGAATTCAGCCCAAAATCCAGGCAGTCACTTGGGCTTTGGTGTTCATGAATATGGTTCCCAGTTCCTAAACTGCCTACTTTATAGCTGAACTCCTCCCCCAGCCCTGCTTGGAAAGAGCTTCCTGTTTCCACAGGCCTCCCTCCCCCATCAGCAGTGGGCCCAGCAGTCCCATCCAGTTCCCCAGCTGAAACCTGCGGTGGAGAACTGGCTTCTGAAAAACATAATCAACACTTTGGAACCACTAATTTAAGGAGAAAAAAGGATCTGTGTCTGCCAAATAATGCTGATGATACTACTTGTCTCTTCTCAGACCACTATCACCGATCCAGTAAAAAAAACTCCTTAAAGGGATTGCAATATGAAATATATATCTGTAAATAAATTGTTTTCACAGCAGCAGCAACATGTTCTGTCTTTTCTTCAATAAAGTGCAAATGATTGAAAAATCACTTTTTCTTTTCTTTTTTTTCTTCAATAAAGTGCAAATAATTAGGAAGTTACTTATAAGAACATAAGATATGCCATACTGGGTCAGACCAAGGTCCATCAAGTCCAGTATTCTATTTCCAATCTAGGTTATAAGTACCTTGCAGTTTCCCCAAAAGACACAGGTTCCACAATGCTTGTATTGGGTCAAGCAGTGATATCCTGGGTCCCTTTTTTTTTTTTGTCAAATTTGTTTATTAAAAGAGCAACACCCTTATCAACACAAGTCAGAGACAATGCACAAAACACACATTATATACGGGAAACCCAAACCAAAGTCTTCAGTACAGTTTTACATTTTCCATTCATTTGAACCTTCATATTAACATTCATATTAACAATAACAATAACCTTCGTGGACCCCCCCCCCCCTTGCCGGGCCTCGAACCCTGGTGGAACCCGTAAAAAAAGAACCAATCAAAACCTGAGAAACCCCCCCCCAAGCGTATCACAGATATCAGCTCGCCTCGCTTGGGCAGGCTCGGGGTGTGCTCTTCACCCGAGCCTCACCCTACAACTAAAAAATAGAGAGGGGGATATAAGAGAGAAAAGGGACTGACCTCCACCCCACCCAGCCCCTTCCCTACAGCTCGGCCACCCCACCCCCCCACCCCTCCCCAAAGTATACCCCCCCACCCGTCCCCCCTCCCCCCCCCCCTGGGACTGAGAGAGCTGTCAAAAAGGGGGCGCGTCGAGCCACAGCAAGTCAGTAGCCCGATTGCCCTCACAGAGCGGATCCGGGAGTGAGTCTGTTAGTGGCCATCCAGGATCCGGCCACGGGCCGCACGGGGCAGGGAGTTCAGGTGAGGACCCCAGGCCTGCAGGAACCTCTGCCATCGTGTGTGGTGGCCCCTTGCTCTGAGTCTCTCCATGAGCAACACTTCATGCAGACGCCCCCGCCACAACCCATACGTCGGACCCCTAGGATCCATCCATCGAAACAGAATAGTCATTCTCGCAACCACCAATACCAATCGTACCCAGGACCAAACCACTCGTCCCAGCTGTTCTTCCCATTCACTCTCCCACACGTCCAAAACTGCATTCAGAGCGGTAAGGGATAACGGGTGTCCCACACATCCGGAGAGATAAGTCTGCACTTGCTGCCAAAAGGCAGAGACTCGAGTACACCTCCACATCATATGGCCCAAGGATGCCCGCTCTTCACCACAACGGGGGCATACATGGGACCCTGCGATGCCCGCCTTCCAGGCCCGCGCGGGGGCATAGTAGAGGCGGCGCAGCAGCTTGTACTGCATGTCCCGGAAAGACACCAACACATAGAGTTTAGGAATGACTGACAGAGCCTCCAGCAACATGTCACCCGTTACCGAGCCTCCCAGTTCCCGAGTCCAGGCCGCCGCCAAACTCTCCAAAGCTAGTGGCGCCGCCTTTTCCCAAAGCAACTTCTGCAGCCAAGCTACCCGCACTCCCTGCTCCCCACCCAATAAAGACACCTCAATCTGAGAGCTAATCTCCCCCCTTAGTGCCATGGAGGGGACCCCGTGAACATAGCTCCGAAGCTGCGCGTATGGAAAAATATCACGCCCCTCAAGGGGGTAGTGTCGGCATAACTCAGGGAACGCCATCATGGACCCCTCGGGAGAAAGCACATGTTCCAGATTAACGATCCCTAGCCGCGCCCAGCGCGTGAAAGGGCCACCCTCCATTCCCGGCATGAAATCACTGTTACCCCGAATCGGGAGATAGGGCGAGTGCGAAGCCGAGAGCGTCCGATTGCTACAAAAGGATCGCCATCCCGCCCTAACCGGGTCTACAAGGAAAGAGCGGAGCTCACGGGTCAAGCCAGAGGGTTTCCGCGTGTGCAAAAGATAGCGTAAATGTAGGGGTCGCACCGCTGCCTGTAACATCCGCATGGGGGTAAACTCCTCTAGGTCCCACAGCCAATCCCGAGCATGTCGCAGTAAGCAAGCCACATTATACTTACGTAAGTCTGGTAGGCCCATACCTCCCAGGGACCAAGGTTGACAAAGAACCGCCATCCGCACTCGAGGCCGCCGTCCCCGCCATAGCAAGCGATTCACTAGACCTTCGAGTTTCTGCCGGTCCGACTGCTTCAGTAACAGCGGAAGGGTCTGCAGCATATACAGAACCTTGGGGAACAGTGTCATCTTATAGAGAGCAACGCGGCCCCCAAGGGATAACGGTAAATCTCGCCACTTGGCGACACTAGTGGACACTGCAGCCAACACTTTGTCCACATTGAGCCGATATAAGTCGTCCAAGACAGCCGGGATGAGCACCCCTAGATATTTGAAGTGGTCAGTCTCCCACTTTAACGGGAAGGTACCCTGCCAGCCCGCCGGGGCACCCGTCCCTAAGAGCATTGCCACCGATTTATCCAGATTCAAGCGAAAGCCGGAAGGCACCCCGTATTCACTAAAAAGCTGTAAGAGGTGTGGGAGCCCCGTCAGGGGTTCCACCAGATGGACTAGGAGATCATCCGCGAAGGCTGCGACTCGGAATTCAGAGCCCCCCACCGGGACCCCCTGGACGTGAGGATGGGCGCGAATCCACTGTAGTAGCGGTTCCAGAGTTAGGATGAATAAAAGGGGGGACAGGGGACAGCCCTGTCGGGTCCCCTTCTGAATGGGAAATTCCCTAGACACGGCTCCATTGATCAAGATGGCTCCAATCGGGTTCGCGTAAAGAAGCCTCACCACATTGACATAGAAACCCGTGAAGCCCATGGTGGCTAGGACTTGGTACATGAAGTCCCAGCTGACCCGATCGAATGCCTTTTCAGCATCGAAACTAATGAGCATGGACCTCCGCTGGGCCGTCCGTTCCACACACATAGAGAGGAGAAGTCGCTGCAGACTATAAGCCGCATGGCGACCCCGCACGAAGCCCACCTGGTCTTTATGAATCAGGTCCGGCAAGAGGACCGCCAATCTGTCTGCCATAATCTTAGCTAAGATCTTAATGTCAACATTCAGGAGGGATATGGGTCGATAAGAGCCCGGTAGCAGCGGATCCCTCCCCGGCTTCGGGAGAACCGTAACCAACGCTTTGTTCGCCTCGTACGGGAAACCGCCTCTCGCGACCAGATCCTCAAAGTAGCCCACGAGAGGGGCCGCCACCACCTCCCCCAGGGACTTGTAAAACTCCCCCCTCAAGCCGTCTAGTCCGGGAGCTCTCCCATTTTTCAGATTTCGAATCCCATCAGACACTTCTTTCAAAGAGATAGGAGTGTTCAAGGCCTGTACTTGATCCGCCGACAGCTTCGGTAAGGTACAGCCTCCCAGGAAGTCCCGGCCATCCTCCATCCCACCGTTATCCCGGGCATAAAGCCGCTGATAATAATCAGAGAAGATCCGTTGGATCTCTGCTGTGTCTTTGCGGATGGACCCATCTGGGTGGCGGATCGCCCCTATATGTCGGGCCCCCCCTCCTGGTCTCACCAGGGCAGACATTAGCCGCCCTGCCCGATTCCCATGTTGGTACAATTGATACCTATAGTACATCATAGACTTTTGGGCTCTTTGATGGAGAAGCATCTCCAGCTCGCGTTGGGTCTCTTTGAAGGAGCTACCAGTTGCAGCCTGTACGCCCGCCCCGGCCCTCCGCCGAGCCCTACCCAGCTCCCGCTCCAACAAAAGAATCCTTTGGTTGCGGCGCTTCCTCAGAGAGCCATAATAACTAATAATCTCCCCTCGCATGACTGCTTTGCCCGCCTCCCAGAGGAGAGCCGGGGAGGTCTCCGGAGTGCCGTTGATTTCTTCATAGGCCTTCCACCGAGCCCTCAGGTATCCCACAAAGATGGCATCCCCACTAAGCTCCAAGGGATAACGCCAGAAATGATGGCCTGGAGGCGTGCAGCTGCGGAGCTCCAGCGTAACCATCGCGTGATCAGAAATGACCGAAGGGCCAATCTCCGCGTCTGCCACTCTGTGAAACAGGGACTCTGAAATCAAGAAGTAGTCAATGCGGGACCAGGTATTGTGGGCTCGAGACAGGTGAGTGTACTCCCGGTCTCCCGGATGTAATACTCTCCAGATATCTAAAAGATGGTGCGCTTCACATATCCCCAGCAGCCGCCTCGAACTCCTGCGGTCCCTGCCCCCAACCCGCCGCGACCTATCCATGCTGTCCGTTAGGGTTGTGTTAAAGTCCCCGCCCAGTAACACTTGGTAACCAACAGCCTCCGCTACTAATCTCTCCAAGGTCTGGTAAAATCCAGTCTCATACACATTTGGGGCATACACAGATCCCAAAGCAACTTTAACCCCCTCAAGTATCCCCCGGATCAAAATATACCGACCGTCCGGATCAATATCAACCGACTCCTCAATCCAGCCTACCTGATGGGTTATTAAAATAACCACCCCTCACTTCTTCCCGACAGCGGGGGTGCCATACACCCGGGCCCTGTATCGTGAGCCTAGCTTCGCGTGCTCGGCCGCGGTCTGATGGGTCTCCTGTAACATGGCGAGGTCAATTTTCCTTCTTTTAAGTTGTTGCACTAATTTATGCCTCTTTATTGGGGAACCTATACCACACACATTCCAGGAGGCAATCTTGAAGCCGCTAGTCATTATACCACTCCAAGATGTAGCTCACAGTACAATCATGCAACCTAAGAGAGTGGCGAGAACCCCCCCAGCCCAGGGTTCCCCCCCCCCCGAAATCAGCGCCCCGCGCTCTCGGGCATGTACAGACACACTCACTACAAAAACACTCCCCACGCGGATCCACAGAATCTAGCACACATCTTGTCTCAGTCCCCCCCCCTCCCTTCCGACGCAAACTGCCCCTTAGACCCCTAAAGATCACACAAAGCCCCCCACCCACCCTGCCCCCCATCCCCCTAATCTACCCCCTCCCACCACACCTCCAGACCCCCACCCGTCCCACCTATCCCTCCAACCCTGCCTCGCCCGGCCAGTCTAACCTGGTCGGACACCCCCTGTTGGTAACGGGTCCACACCCCCCCATTCACCTCTGTGCCCTCATCAGTCGCACCTGTCCCTTGCCCCTAAGCTGAGCTGCCAGACCCCCTTGCTGGATCCGTCCCACATCGGGCCGCATCCAGGGTGAGGATGTGCAGGGCAAATGACTCGCTCAATCCACCCCCCCGCCCCCCAGTCCCTCCCCCCGCACCCCCCTCCCAGTAACCCGCGGATGAGCAGTGTAGAAAGCCACAAAAAGAACCCTCCAGGTATGGCTCAGCGGAGGAGGGAGGCCCTCCAATTCCCAAAAAAAAGGAAACCCCAGAGACCCCTCACCAGCAGTCTCTCAGTGTGCAGTGGCGGGGGCCAACAAGAACCTGACCCTCCCGGGGCTAACCCTCATCACAAGTGGAAAAAAAGGCTAGGAAAAATTATAGAGGCAGATGAGGAAGTATACACCACCAACCCGCACTCCACGCGCTCAGATAATAGCACCCACGGGAGAGCCAGCAGCATTGCAAGTAGGCTCGCAGCCAGCTCCCCCGCATCCTCCCCCCGAAAGTATACCCAGTAACCTTACCGCTAGAAACACCCGGCAGTAAAACATGCCACCATCTGGAACAATATAATAGCAAGAGTGCAGAAATAGCATGCGACTAAGTGTGAGCTGTCGGGGACCATAGCGCCTAAGTTAAAGGGACGCCAATCGGGTATCAATAAACATGAACAAACATTTGCTGGCATCGGAAGACGCAAACATAATAACAAAATTATTACTAAAATTAAAGGAGAAAATAATAAGGAAAATTATGCAGAAAAGAGATAAAAATAATTGAAAATAAAAATAAGAGGAATAAAAGTGAAAAGGAGGAGAAGGAGAGGAGAGAAGGAAAAGAAAGAGAGAAGGGGGGAGGGAGAGAGGGGACAAGAGAGGAGAGAGGAGAACCAGAAGAGAAGCGGGAAACCCCCCACACAGTCCCAGGCCCCCATCATCTGGTCACTCTGGGGGGCCAACTGCTAGGACAGCGGGGCAAGCCGCAGACGGTCAGCTCTGGAAGCGCAGTCCCATGAGAAATGTTCTGTGCAGTACTAGCTTTTCAATGCAGTCCTTGCGGGCCTGCCAGAAGAGAAACCCAGGCTCCGTCTGATGTTACTCACGTCGAGAAATGCAGCTACCGGTCACTGTTCCACCTCCGATGTCCCAAGGCGGTCCAGGAAGGCCCCAGCTTCTTCAGGGGAGCTCCAAAAATGTGCCTGTCCGTTATGCTCGACTCGCAGCCTTGCCGGGTATAGGAGAGAGAAACGGATGCCCCTGCCCGCCAGCTGGGAACATACAGGCGAAAAGGCTTTGCGTTACTGGCTGACCAGCGCCGAGTAGTCTTGGAAGACTAGTATTGAGTCGCCGTCCCCAGGCCCCTTCCGATGTCTGCGAGCCGCCTTCAAGATCAACTCCTTTTGGCGGAAGTCCAAGAAACGAGCGAGGACTGCACGTGGCCGCTGGGCCTGCTCCCGCCGAGGACCCACACGGTGAACTCTCTCCAGAGCAATAGGAGGGCCCCCATTCTCGAGCAGGATCTTGGTCATCCATTCCTGCAGATATGCAGGGAGAGCATTGTCGGCGATGTTTTCAGGGACTCCAATGAAGCGAAGATTCTTCCTGCGGCCCCGGTTCTCCAAGTCATCCAGCTTCTCTCCCTGTGTCTTCACCACTGCTTCCAAAGCCTGCACCCGGGCCACCAGAGAGTGTTGCTCGTCCTCAAGGCTCGAAATTCGGGTTTCAGCGTGCTCCATCCGGTCAGTAAAATCTGTGATACTCTGGGCCACCGATTGTATCTGCGCCCCCAGCTCTCGGAATCGGCCGTCCAGGGCCCGAGCTACCGCCGCGCTCATTTCATCCACCATGCCCTGGTCTCCCTCCAACCCAGGGCTCCGAGGTGCCCCCTCCGCCATTTTGGGGTCTGGGGCTCGTGTTTTGCGGGACGGTTTCACGGCCATCTGCAGCACCCCGCTGCTTGGAGAAGGCAGTTGGGAACGGTGCCCGCTCTCCTTGGTCCCCCTGGGTGGGATAGAGGGCATTCAACCCCGGTAATTTAAAAGATTAAGGCTGCTGGAGGGGTATGGGACCCGGAGCTGATCAGCACGCTGCCAGTCAGCACATTACCAAACCGGAAGTCCTGGGTCCCTTTTAATAATGGTTTATAGACCTTTCCTCCAGGAACTTGTCCAAACCTTTTTTAAACCCAGCTACACTAACAGCTTTTACTACATCCTCTGGTAACAAATTCCAGAGTTTGATTACACGATGAGTGAAAAAATATTTTCTCTCTTTAGTCTTAAATAGTTTACCCTGTAGCTTTATTGCATGTCCCTTAGTCTTTCTATATTCTGATGATGTAAACAATATCTCCCCTCAGCCGTCTCTTTTCCAGGTTGAAGAGCCCTAACCTTTTTAGCCTCTCTTCATAGGTGTATCCTTCTATCCCCTTTACCATTTTGGTGGCTCTTCTCTGAACCTTTTCTAATAATGCTATATCCTTTTTAAGATAAGGCGACCAGAACTGCACACAATATTCAAGGTGCAGTCGCACCATGGAACGATACAGAGGCATTATAATATCCTTTGTTTTATTTTCCATTCCTTTCCTTATCATACCTAGCATTCTGTTTGCTCTCTTAACCGCCGCTGCACACTGGGTGGAGGGTTTTAACATGTTATCCACGATGATCCCTAAATCTTTTTCCTGGGTGGTGGTTCCTAATGTGGAACCTTGTATCGTGTAATCATAGTTTGGGTTGTTCTTTCCTAGGTGCATAACTTTGCACTTGTCCACATTAAATTTCACCTGCAATTTATCAAGATCCTCTTGCAATTTTCCATAATCCTCATGGGTTTTAACAACTTTAAATAGTTTTGTGTCATCTGCAAATTTGATAACCTCACTCATTATTCCCTTTTCCAAGTCATTTATGAATATGTCAAAAAGCAGCGGACCCAGCACAGATCCCTGGGGTACTTAACGATGAGCAGAGCTGAGAGGCCACTAAACCTGAATCCGACAAAGGATTCCGTTTCGCAAAAGTTGCTTCAGGGTTTTTTTCATTCAATCCATCTTTCTCACTTATGGAGCACTAACATCTTCCATCAATGAGGCATCGCTCTTCCATTTGTTCAACCCTGTGCACGACAATCCTCTTTGGACAGTGTCTCTTCAACAGGGCCGGCCCGTCCATTGAGCAAGAATGTTTTTTGCACAGGGCCCTGCGTTTCAGGGGGCCCCACGCAAAGAACATTCTGCTTTTTTTCAAAATTAAATAAAAAAAAAAAAAAAAGCTGGCTGCTACCGCTGCCGCTGCCGCTGCCGCCGCAGCAGCAGCAGAATGGAGTGTCCCGCGGGGCCCCCTCTGCCCGGCTGAGTCCCTCCCTCTGCGACGGCTGAGCCCCTCTGTGCCGGCTTTCAGATTCGCGAAGGGAGAGTGTCTCCCTCGCGTCTCTGTTAAGCCTGCAGGGGCAGATGGGAAATTTCCCATCAGCCCCTGCAGGGCTTAACAGAGACGCGAGGGAGACGCTCTCCCTTCGCGTATCTGAAAGCCGGCACAGAGGGGCTCAGCCATCGCAGAGGGAGGGAAGGACTCAGCCGGGCAGAGGGGGCCCCACGGGACACTCCATTCTGCCGCTGCTGCGGCGGCAGCGGTAGCAGCCAGCTTTTTTTTTTTTTTTTTTTTTTTTAATTTTACTTGAGCCGATGGGGGGGTTAGGACTGGTAATGGGCTATGGAGGGGGTTAGGACTTGACTTGAGGTGGGCTGTGTGTTGATGGGGGAGGTTAGGACTGGTAATGGGCTGATGGGGGGGTTAACACTGGAGGTGGGCTGATGGGGTTAGGACTGGTAATGGGATGTGGGCTGATGGGGGGTTAGGACTGATAATGGGCTATAGGGGGGCTAGGACAGGAAATGGGCTGATGGGGAGGGGTTAGGACTTGAGGTGGGCTGATGGGGTTAGGACTGGTAATGGGCTGTGGGGGGGGTTAGAACTGGTAATGGGCTATGGGGGGGTTAAGACTGGTAATGGGCTGTGGGCTGATGGGGGCTGTCTGGTAATGGGCTATGGGGGGGCTAGGACTTGATAATGGGCTATGGGGGGGCTAGGACAGGAAATGGGCTGATGGGGAGGGGTTAGGACTTGAGGTGGGCTGATGGGGTTAGGAATGGTAATGGGCTGTGGGCTGATGGGGGGTTAGGACTGGCAATGGGCTATGGGGGGCTGACTGGAAATGGGTTGATGGGGTTAGGACTGGAAGTGGGCTGATGGGGGGTTAGGACTGGTAATGGGTTATAGGGGGGGCTTAAACTGAAAATGGGGTGATGGGGGGTTAGGACTGGAAGTGGGTTGATGGGGGGGCTAGGACTGGTATTGGGTTGGGGGGTTGCTAGGACTGTAAATGGGCTGATGGGGGGCTAGGACTGGAAATGGGCTGATGCAGGGACTAGAAGGGAATGGATGCTGGGTGAGGCTGGAACTAGAAGGGAGCTGATGTTGGGGGAGGATTAGAATGGGATGGGGCTGGGAGAGTAAAATGGAGAGGGGAAAGCTATTTTGTATGGGAGGGATAAAAATTCTACAATTGGCCGGGTATTGGGAGAGTAAGTGGGGATTGAGGATGGAGGGGTAAAATTTGAGTGGATGAAATAGGAATGAGAAAAGAGCAAAAGGAGAAAGATTAGTATGTTAAAGCAGATGTAGAGAGAGAATGGAAAAAAAAACTAGAAGAGAGAAGAAAGGACAAATGGACAGCAGACGATGGAGGGTTAGCAGAAGACACGAAGAAACCAGAAGAAAGTGGCTGGAGCAATTGCAGCTGAAAAAAAATGCACAAAAGGTAGAAAAATATCTCTTTATTTTGAATTTATTAATTGGAATATGTCAGCTCTGGTAAATGTGCATCATTAATGTCTGCGCTTTGTTTAGTACAAGAGCAAATTAATGTATAGTTTTATTTCTACAGTGTTGTACATTCCAAGTTTGGCTTTTGGGATTCCCAGTTTAATTATTGTCTTCCTGTTTCTAAATTGTGATTACTTGTTTGGTGATGGTCTATGTTCTGCATGTGTAACTGAGCTGAGGTGTTCTGTTTATATAATTCCTATTTGACATTGCCACTTGTTCTCTTTCCCCAGTAGATCATGTATTGTTATTCTCTGAAATGTATTGGTTTAATATTTCCATGTTTCCTTTTGATAGGTAGGGTATGGTGCTTTGTGAGTCCTGGTAGTGCTGTTAGGATACGGCGGGTTTGCTATGGGTTCTAAATGACGTGAAATAAAGGCGTATTTATAGAGCGTATACTATTGTATTGATAAGTCAATTTTGCGCTCCAAAACTTAGTACCCCTACAGTTTCAAAACGTTTCTCAACTTAACTGTTCATCAAAAATATGGCTAGGTCTCAGACTTCCCGGCACTTTCTTGGCATCATGTCAGTAAACCAACAGAGCCGTGCCAACTAGCATCAACGACCTGCCAAAATGGTGAATAGTTGACAATATATGTGAAGACTATTTAACATACTTAAGACATTACATAGTTAAAGTACAGCCAATTAGCTTCAAAAGATTTTCAGAGCCATCCAGAGCAAACGGGGGTTTTTCTTTACAAAGTTCCTCAATATGGTCTGATGAAAAACTCCAAACGTTCTTCCATAAAGTATGCCCTTCCATGATCGTCACACGACGTGAAATAAAGGCGTATTTATAAAGCGTATACTATTGTATTGATAAGTCAATTTTGCGCTCCAAAACTTAGTACCCCTACAGTTTCAAAACTTTTTTCAACTTAATTGTTCATCAAAAATATGGCTAGGTCTCAGACTTCCCGGCACTTTCTTGGCATCCTGTCAGTAAACCAACAGAGCCGTTGGTTTACTTGAAGCTAATTGGCTGTACTTTAACTATGTAATGTCTTAAGTATGTTAAATAGTCTTCACATATATTGTCAACTATTCACCATTTTGGCAGGTCGTTGATGCTAGTTGGCACGGCTCTGTTGGTTTACTGACAGGATGCCAAGAAAGTGCCGGGAAGTCTGAGACCTAGCCATATTTTTGATGAACAGTTAAGTTGAGAAAAGTTTTGAAACTTATAGCCAGCACCCGCTCCCTAACCTTGAGGGTTTGGGGAGGGGTGTGCCTTGAGGTTAAGTTGTAGTTGTGAAGGTCGAATGACAAGGCAGGTATAAAGAATATTTTTTTACATAAGGATTTATTTCTCCCGCTCCGTGGTGGAATGGAACAGGCGTAAAGGAATATACTTTTGTAGCCAAAACAAGAACAAAAGGAAAACAGGCTTTTTCCAATACTGTGTTCAAACTGTGCTTCAACACAGGAGTTCACATTCCTGTCATGTGAGCTTTACTTTGAAATCACTTAAATAAAGAGCAAACAATAAAGTTCATGCACTTTAACTAAGTATTGCTTCAGCTTATTCTTATCTCTTCATAAGCTCTTCAGGTAAGGAACTTAAACAGCATGCATTTCAGCATATTATAACGAATGACCACACAAGCTTTGCTTGACTATTCTTTGTCTATGAGACAGGTTGAGCAGTCCATTGGCTGATTCAAATCCACCATTGGTAAGGGAAGAACCAATGGCACTTGTGCTTCTGGGCTCTGTACTGACTCAGCTACTTTCTGTCCAGGAATAGTTCGTTTCTCTAGGAAATCTTTAAACTCTTTCAGGAGTGCTTCAGCCTGCTTACTATATGGGCTAGGTGGGGAATTAACTCCTTCCTGGGGTGAGTGATAGCTTGTGGGTTTTTCTTCAGGTAAACAAACAATGCCGTCTCTCTTACTATGCTCATTCACTGCACTGGAATTACCCCTCCCCCACTTGTCTCTGTCAGCAAGTGCTGGGTAAGTCAGTTCATTTGCAGATGAAGGATTTTTAGACAGCACTTCAAACTTATGACCATCTAAAGCCTTCTGGCATATATCTCTAGCAAATATATCTGCTACGTCCTTGTAGCTAGCTAGCTTGCTAATTCTGTCAGCAGTTTGAGAAGAAAAGCAGGGTTTATCTGAATGAGCTTCTGGTTGCAGCCAACTGCCCTCATAAAACCTGGGTTTGCCCTGGGTTTTAAAATAAGCACTCACACAGTCTGGCTTCTCATAAAAGCTGTTATCAGAATTAAAGACACCCTGTACCTTGTGTTGAGGAATGCCTGAATGTTCTTTAGCAGTCTGCCATTCTTTCCACGGGTCAGCTCTCTGTTCCAAAAGCATAGGCTTTACCCCTGGGTCTCTCAGTGCCTCGCCCTTCTCTTGCTCCCAGAAGGTTCTTCCATGCACTGAGTCTCCCTGGTACCTGCTTCTTGGCTTGGCAAGCGTTCTCCTGGAATTGCAGCTGGGGAGCGTTTCTCCTTCAAAGTCAAAGGCTCTGGCATCCAAGGCTACTCCGTCTCTAAAGCACACATCTGCTTCTTCTGTTTCCTGTATTTCCTTTCTCCTCCTCGGTTTCTCGTTCCCTTTCTCATTCTCCTTTCTGTTCTGTCTTACTTCTTCCTTCTTCCTGTTTAACAAGCTGCCTCTGCTCTGGGGAACCCGCCTCCTGCTAGGGCGTGCCCAATCAGCAACTCTGCTTCTCCCCTCCCCCGAGGTGAGCTGTGTTAGCTGATTAGCCATGTGCATCTTGTGCTGAGAAGGGAAAATCTTGCCTTTAGCTGCAGTACCCGGACCTTCCACCGGGTCACTATCTGTTTCTATGGCTTCTGGCAATGCTGCAGCGTCACAAACTGTAGGGGTACTAAGTTTTGGAGCGCAAAATTGACTTATCAATACAATGGGTTCTAAATGGGCAGTGTTTGTAGTAGTTCCTAATGTGTCTGGCGGTTGGCACTGGATTATAGTAATGTAGAAATCTTTTAGTCTCTTTATCCATACACTCATTAAGAGGCATGTTTACTAAAAGTTAGTATATGGTAAGATTATGCAAATATTTATGCAAATGAGGCCCCTTATGCAAATGAGGCCCCGCACCGAGTCTCCGCACATGGCTCCGCACTCCCCTTGGGCCGCCCCTGCTCTTCAACTACAGAATGTCTTATTTGGCAGACACTGACTGAGATCCTTTTTTCTCCTTAAATTAGTAGTTCCAAAGTGTTGATTGTGATTGAGTTGTTTGTATCTTTGGAATACTCCAGTTAATTTTGAAGTTTTGATTCTCAAGAACATAACCTTGGGCCAGAAGGACTGGGGTTTCTAGTCCCACAGGTGCTCCTTATGGTCTTGGGCAAGCCACTTAACCCTCCATTGCCCATGTTCCCTGTAAGTATTAGTGTATGTGTCTTATATCCCCTCGTGTTAAATGTATCCCCCAATTGTGTTGTGACCACTTTGATTGAAGGATAAGGTGGTATACAAAACTGTCTAAATAAATAAAATAAATAAATAACCAAAACTCCACTACTGGTTCCAGATGCCCTGCTGGTCAGAGGGAGGCTCGAGTACTTTGATGACTGATGTCCTCTAATCTCCTTCAAAGGTAGTATTCTAAATATAGCCTGGTTCAGTTACTGATTACACCTGTTCAAAATTCCACCAAATTGCACTCTGAGAGTTTCTTCCAGCAGCCCTTTGCACCAGGAAATACTCAAGCAGGAGCTTTCTACCCTTCTCCAGGCAAATGTTGGAGCCTGTTTCACCAGGGCAAGAAGGGCAGGGATTTTACTCCAGATACTTCCTGGTCAAATAAAAGTTGGGAGGATTCTATCTCATCCTAAACCTAAGGGATCTGAATAAATTCCTAGTTCTAGAAAAATTCAGAATGGTTTCTCTCAGTAGCCTAATACCCTATCTTCAAAACGAGGATTGGCTATGTTCTCTGGACTTAAAGGATGCTGATATCTATATAGATGCATCCCAGTTGCAGGAAGTATCTATAATTCATCATAGGAAAGCACCACTACCAGTACCATGTACTGCCTTTTGGCCTTGCATCTGCTCCTCGTGTTTTCACCAAGTGTCTTTCAATTGTTGCAGTGTATCTATGCAAGCTGGGTATGCGCATCTTTTCCTATTAGGACAACTGGTTGGTAAAGAGCATATCTCAGGAAGGAGGCTCTAGAATCCTTACACATAAACCACCTGAATGGAGTTGCTAAGGTTCATCATAAATAATCCCATATATAATCTGAGCCCGTCCTGTCAATTGGAATTCATAAGAGCTCTGCTAGATGCGACTTGGGTGAAAGCCTTTCTTCCATAAGAAAGACTCTCCAGA
Source organism: Ichthyophis bannanicus (assembly GCA_033557465.1). NCBI lineage: Eukaryota > Metazoa > Chordata > Amphibia > Gymnophiona > Ichthyophiidae > Ichthyophis > Ichthyophis bannanicus. Next base: position 206,927,081 of record CM066043.1, on the reverse strand, counting down.
TTGGTCACCATCATGAAAGATGTTCAAAAGAGAGCAGACATCAGCAAGAACCAAGCTGAGAACGTTATTGACTGTACACATAACAGTATCATAGTAAATGACGGCAGATAAAGACCAGCAACATCCTTGGCATGTCTCACAATGAAACAAGCTCAGTGGACCTTGTGCACATAGAAGGCACAGGCCACTTACAGGCTCTGAGATGTCATTTCTGTCACAGTTGCACTTCGGGATTCTCTTTGCTGGTGGGATAGTTCATTCTAATCTGGCCAAAGGAATTCCCTTCCAAATTACTCTCTGTCAAAAAGTACTGATACAGTACCTCTCATACTAAAAACTCTCCTCAAACTCAGGGATATTAGAGGGAATATGATTCTCATAGCACCCTACTAGCCCCCAGCAGCCTTGGTTCCCTCTACTCCTACAGTAGAACTATCAATCAGGGAGCTCATTTGTTTAGGCAGTTTGCCAACCCTAATCTTGCAGGATCAGGGGACACTGTTGCATCCCAACATCAAGTCCCTAGCCCTCACAGCCTAGATTTGAAGGATTAACTCTGTCTTCTTTGAACCTGTTAGTGTAAATGATATCCTTCTGGCTTTCAGGAGAGTTTCCACTAGGATATTATACAACTTTAGTTCAAATCTGTTTTTATTGACAAAAACAACACTCTCAGCATGTGGGCACTCTTACACATCACTCATATACAAACAATACAAAGAACCATCTTGTACATTCTTACATTTTCACCCCTCTCAAACCCCTCCCCTCTCATGGCCCTCCCCTTTGGTTGTGTTTAGTGCAAAGCTAATATATAGATAACTGCACCCCCTACAGTCGCTTCTGCAATGCACCAGATGTATACCAGCACACATGCCCATTCCAACAGTTTTACACTATCATGCTCCCTCCTGCCACCCTCAACACCATGTATACAAGAATCATTTATTTTTAAATGAAAAAGGTTTGCTGTCTGGCGTAACAGAAATGTCCTAGATCTTTTCACCTATCCCACATACAAACTGTTTGAATATCCTCTACGTTTATCAGAATCTGGTTTGAAAACCAACTCGGTAAGGGTACACATCACTGCAATTGGTGCTTACTATCATTATGTAGAAGATAAACCCATTTCTCTACAGCCTTTAGTTGTTCACTTCATGTTGGGCTTGCTTCTTTTGGAGCCTCATCTCAAGCCTTCCTCTGTGTCTTGGGACCTCAGTACGGTTTTAATTCAGCTGATATAGCTCTGCAGATGGAAGTACTTGACCTAGAAGAGCTTGTTTTTGGTGGCATTAACTTCAGCACGCAGAGTTAGTGAGATCCATGCTCTAACTGATTCCCTCCCCCCATACCAATTTTTACAACAATAGAGTAGTTTTGTGTAGTCATTCTTAGTTCTTTCCTAAGATGGTATCAGAGTCCTACCTTAATCAGTCAATTGTCCTGCAAACATTTTTCCCAAGACCTCATGCTCACAAAGGGGAAAGCACAATGGACATATTGGACTGCAAGAAATCCTTGGAATTCTATCTAGAGTAGACTAAAGCCCACAGAAAATCCATCCAACGTTTTGTTTCTTTTGACCCCAGCAAGCTGGAGGCTGCCATCTGCAAATGTATTCTATCCAGTTGGCTAACAGATTGCATCTCCTTCACTTATGCCCAGGCTGACTTAACATTTGAGGGTCAAGTCATGTCTCACAATATCAGAGCTATGGCTGCATCAGTAGCCTACTTGAGATTGGCCTCCATGGTGACGATATACAAGGCCATAATGTGAATGACTGTTCACACATTCAAATCTCAGTACTGTTTGGAAGAGAACTTCTGATGTGACGGTAGGTTTGGTCAATCTGTCTTCAGAATCTGTCTGGAGAATAGAATCCAACTCGATCCCTCCTAGGCCCATTTATTTCTGTTCAGGTTGCCTCTCTAAAGAAATAAATAAATAAAGATAAAATTCATAAAAGCCTTGTTTCCAGCAAAAACAGATGTTTGTTTAGTGTCTACTGTTGCAATGCTGTGTTTATCCCATTTTTTCTTTAGAGGTAGTCTATGGCTAGGGATTCCCATATGTAAGGATATCATCTTGCTTGTCCACAGAGAAAACAGAGTTACTCACCTGTAGTAGGTGTTCTCTGTGGACAACCTTCCCAACCTCCCCTTGGAGTTGTATTCTACTACTAGACTAAGGTAATCCTGCATGGTAGTGGCAGGCAGGAAGTGGCACATATGCACAAAAGGCCAGCGCCAAACGTTTCTAGAAGAAACTGGGAGTCAGTTCCCATGCAAGGCTCCATAGGTGGCATCGCCTATATATGAAGACATCCTGCTGTCCATGAAGAACACCTGCTACAGGTGAGTAATTGAATTAAATCTGTTCTGGAGACCCTACCACAAGTTGGGTTTTTAAGATATGCATATCAAATATGCATATGAGATAAATTTACATAATGGGCCTCATTGTGGATTACCTGAAAATTTGACTGGTGGTATTAGAATGGAAATCAAAACAGTGGTAAGTTTTGGGCAGCTGCTAAATATTGTTAAAAAATGAACTGAATTGGAAGTCTCCCAGAGAAGGTTAGTTTGGGAATCAAATCCTTTAATATCCTTTGATTGTTTAAGGTGATACGGTAAAAAAACAAAAACTAGTTTATGGCAGTGACGTTTTCCAGTGCATTCAAATCACATGAGGCTGCTCATCTTCAAGAACACTTCAAAGTCAATATACAAATAATGGGCCTTTGACCACAGGTGTGTTCTGCCAGTCAGATATTTAATAGCCATAGTCAGTGTTTTCGTTAAACACGGGCTGCAGAGGTTAATTACAATACATATATTTAGCATCGTAATCCAGATAGTAAGTGGTACTGAATATGCATATAGCATGGTTTGCACCATAACTATCCAGATAGTAACAATATCAGTCCACTATCTGGATAACCCATTCTCCACTCAGCCCTACCTGGATAGTGTTGGGGCAGTCTGCAGTGCTACTGAAAAACCTATGAATAGGGCACTTAACCAGATAACAGCTGCCACTATCCAGATAAGTGTTTTTGAATATTCAGCCTGTCGGTTTTTAACACTTTTAATATGGAGTGCAAGTACCTATGGCCTGATGTCACTGATTCTGGTAATGGTATTTTATATGGAGGCTTGTGTTCTTCATCTGAATGATAATAAGTATTGCTGAGTGTATCCAAGAGTGACAGCCAACCACCAAAGAATATGTGAATTCAAGAAAATAGAGGCACATGATATCTCCAGGAACAAGCAGGAATGAGTCTTCACATATGGGTACGTCGGTACCGACGGAGTCTGCGTGGGAACGCTTCCCAGCGTCCAATCAAAGAGCTTTTGGAAGCATCCCACCACGCCTGCGTGCTGCCTTCCTGCCTTTCCCAACTGCCTCTCCTCAGTTTTCATTTTTCCGCGGAGCCGGCAGGACGTCCTCCTGTCACCGCAGAAAATTCTTGTTTTATTTCTTTAGCTTTCTTGTGGTCGCGGCTGTCTTCCCGACGCCACCGGTACCGCCGGTGTTTTCTTTTCTTTTTCTGTAAAATCTCCTTTTCCACGGGATATTTTTTCTTCATAGTGTCCCACGGGTTCTTAGGCCTTAAAGGCCTCTTCTTTTTCCTTCATGGAACCGCCGGCCACTCTATCCAAGATATGTTCAGACTGTGGCGGTACAACTTTAGTTTTAGACCCTCTAAGTCGGTGTCTACCCTGCTTGGGTCCTGACAACAGTTTGGTGAGAAGAGGTTTTCAACATCGAGGTTCCTTCGATACACGGTTGCCCTCCAACTTTGGGGCACCGTCCCCTTCTTCTTCTACACAGCATCAGGTAACCCACAAACAATCTGTTAAGACTAGCCAGCCCTCGAGTGGTAGGTCTCATGCACAGCATGTAGACGGCTCCGGCCTTGCCCTCAAGGGACCACTGGCTTCAAAACCCCGGTGGGAGTCTTCGGTCTCCAAAGCATATAAGGGGTTTCAGGTTGTTCCTGAGGTTCACCCCTCACAGAACATACCTCAGCCGTGTCCGGTGGTGGCATCCGCTTCGAGCGGTACCGATACCCCGACATCGGCACTGGTGTTGGATGAAACACTCCTCACCAGGGATCGTCATCTGGCGTCCTCGGTACCTTCGGGACGGGTGGATACTCTCCAGACTGACTTTCCATTATCGGTACCAGCACCGATACTACCACTGACGTCGGTACCCTCCAGACGTGCATCGATAGCCTCGCTTCCTTCGATACTGAGTCTAGAATCAATCTCCAGTCTGGAGGACTGGGTACCGACTCGCCTTGGTACCGGCTCTCGGCGGTACCGAAGGCTCGGTTCCGATGATTTGGATCCGCAACTCTCGGTTCCCCCGAGGCCGATTGAGTTGCAACTGGTTGACCTTCCTTCACCGGTATCGGACACGGTACCGAAATCGGTACCAATGTCCTCATTACCTTTACGGTCGGTGCCTTCCATGCTTCGCTTATCAGGCTCTCTGCCCTCGATGCTGAGTCTGGAATCAATCTCTAGTCTGGAAGACTGCGTACCAATACGTTTTGGTACTGACACCGATCGATACCGGTGGCTCGGTACCGAGGATACCAACCGCAGGTTTTCAGTTACCTCGGTGCCGATTGAACTGTCACCGATCACTGCTCTGATGTCGCTGTCGGGCTCGACTCCGACATCGGTACCGGTGCTGGCATCGGTACCGGTATCCACAGTAGCATCGTGGCCAACTCCTGCCAGGCTTTTTTCAACAGGATCGCTCCCTTCTATACCAAGCTTGGAGTCGATACCTGGCATGGACAATGGGGTAATGACGGTCGCTGCTCCTGACAACCAGTACCGGCAACCATCCCTTCAGCATTCCACACTGCACTGTGCAGGATCTTCTATTCCTATGTATTTCGATACCTCTGTCGGTGCTCAGGCTAGTTCTTCAGATCTAACCTGTCCAAGGGGGATTCCTGTTGGGGATCCCTCTTTTCAGAGTTTCCACCTGGATATAGCAAGATCCCTTGCCATTCCTATCCCAGGACATGATCCTGCACAAGGCTCTCTTTCTACCAAAGCCAAGGAGACCATAATGCTTCCTTTGCATCATTCCTTGCAGGATCTCCTTCTAGGAATGTGGGAAACACCTTTAAGGGTACCCCCACCTCCCAGGGCAACTGATCTCTTATATCAAGTACCCCCCTCTTCAGGGTTTCAAAAGACTCAACTTCCTCATCATTCCATAGTAGTGGAATCAGCAATGAGGCGGGTACAGAGTAAGAAAAAGCACTCTTCTTATCCGCCAGGTCGTGAGTCTAAGACACTAGATGTCTTTGGACGTCAAACATTCCAGACATCTATGCTTTCTGCAAGAATTCTCTCATATATTTTTTATATGAGTCTATCTCTTGAGGAGGTCACAAAGCAATTACATCTTTTGACTCCTTTCCTTTCAGATTCCAAGAGTACAGACTATTCCTCATTGCTTAAACATATCCAGAATATCTCTTGGTTTCTTTCTCGTGCTTCCCTAGACTCTTTTGAGTCTGTTAGCAGGACCTCTGTTATAGCTATAGGGGCACGACGTAGAGCCTGGCTCCAAGCTTCAGATTTGGACTAATGGGCACAACAAAGACTGGGACATACTCCTTGCACTGGAGAAAATCTTTTCAACAAGGAGTCTTTACGTCAGGTTACTCAGTTGTCCACTGATTTACCTGTTCCTAAGGGTTATTCTATACCTTCTTCTGTCCCAGTAGGTAGGAAATGTCCTACCAAACTTTCTTCCCACAGGAGAAGAAGGTTTTATTCATCACTTGCCCATCATACAGATATTCCCAAAAAGGGGAAGCATCGTCCTGGTCTGAAGAATCCAACCTCTCACCAGGCTCAGCAAACCCAGCAACCGCAGGGTTTCTGATTAATCATCATCAGATGCTTGTGACTCTTGGGGTTAGAATCTACAGTTACTTCTTCTCAATAGAAGCAATCCACGGCTGTCATTCTAAATCCTAAATATGGATCTCTTCCCAAAGACATCCATTCTTTCTGTGTTCTATGAGCTGTCAGGATGTTCATGCTTCTAGATCACAGGGTTCTCCTCTTCTTCCTGCTAGGGAAAGAGGTCCAACCACTATCAAACGATAGTTTCCTGTGCCAGCATGTTTTTTTCCCTTTCTATAGACTTACCATTTTGTAAGTCTTCTTCAGCTCTATTCTTTTTACCCTCTTACCAGGGTTTTTCCTCTGTAAGAGCGGTATTCCTTCACTAGAGGACTTTTTCTTCAGCCTCTCTAGTTTTTGCTACTTTTCCAGTGCGGAGTTCTCTTCTCTGAGTTGACTCCTCTTCTTCACTCTTGCCTCGCAGCAGTTCATCAGACATGGCCAGAGTTTTCTACTCTTGTTCTGTCTGTTCTTTCTGTTTTTGAACAGTACCATTCTTCTGCTGTCTGGCAAGCAGCTACCAATGCAGGAGCCTTTATGTTTGGACCACTGGTTCTTGTCCTTCAGCAACCAGATCTGTCCTCCACTAACATTCTGACTGGTCTTAGTAGTGGCTCCAATTCAGTGCTATCATCTGTCTTGGAATTCTTTTCACTACAACCTTGTTGGATTGTCTTCTCTTTCTGCCATCTCCATTTCCCTGGATTTGGCAGCATAGTTGACATAAGTACTGGCTCTCCTGCAGCCAGTTCTTTCTCCTGCATCATGCTCTCTGCAATTCTACAAAGAAGCTCTCCACTATGGGCCCTTGCTAGAGAGCATGGGGGGCTTTTTTCTCTAACAGCTATACTAGATGGTTGAAAAAGGTTTTTTCAGTCATGTCTCCCATGACTAGAAAAGTTTTCCTTTTAATATAAAGGACATGCCTCCTCTTCCGTGAAAGCTTAAGGAGTTGCTAATTCCCTGCTTGGTCCATAGTATTTCCAATTGGGAATATGTTTTCTCCTTCCAGCTCGTCCTCATGGTAAGAACGCAAGATACCTTTTTTGCCCTTAAGCAGGTCAGCATGGTATCTCATTTTTATGCGTCTTCTGTTCACTTACCAGACTAGAGTTCTAGAATACTCGGGTCTTGCTGGCTGCAGACTGACATCATCCTCTGCTTTTCACGTAACCATCCTGGTTATTCCAAGTGCTGATCACTGGAAGCAGCGGGATACAAATGTATGCTAAATAAATAAATTCCACTACCTAGCATCCCTGTAGCTCATAACCAGTGGAAATTGATTCTCTATATATCTTCTCAAGTAGGTTCCACCTTCTTGTTATTAAATGAATCTTTCCTTTCCTCTTTTTGCTATATGAATACCATTTGTGTAGGCATATCTCTGTCTGCTTTTTTGCAGACTCCCATATACAGGCCTATATATATATATATATATATATATATATATATATATATATATATATTCATACCTATAGCATACATCTTACAGATGTCTATGCCTATCATTTGTGTGCATTTTATGCCCTTCATATCTCACTATAGATATATTCCCCATATCTATATGATATGTATATATATATTTCTATCTCCATCTATATATATATATATATATATATCTCGAGATTTTTTACTATGGGTAGATATGTATTTCTCTACCTGACTGTCCAGGCTCATATAGCTATATGATTCTGACAGATGGGCTTTACCCATTCTTATGCTATCCAGCATGTTTTTAGGGTTCCACAACCACTTCGGTGGTAGTTAACAACTTTCACCATGACCTTATGGTTTACATACCTCTGAAGCTCTCCTTGTCCCAATGTCTCTCCTAGCTGACTCCAGTTAGGAGAGACATTGCGGATCTTCAGCTAATCACAGGCTCTAATGCCTCCAGCGTTTGTCCTTTCTTTTGGGATACAAGGGGTTCCCATACCCTTTCTCCCCACAAGGACTGTGCCTGTTTGTCCAAATCGGTTAGCCTTTCTCTTTTGTTCTACGAGTGAGCCACTCTGCTGCCAAAAGAGTTCGGTTTTTGTCATACAGCCTTCTGCTGAAGGCCCACCGTTTTTGTACTACCCCAGTTTTTCCTACTGGGGTTACCTGTTACCTTTCAGGATTCTGACCTCCTCTGTTTTCCCTACAGGTTTTTTACCTCCACTACAGTGAGGTCTTCTTTGAGGTTCCCCTACTGGGTTCCCAGTAGATCCCTTGAACCTCTATACTTCTATGAAATCCTGTCAGGGGAGGTCCATATTGCCATATTCTTTGCAATATCATTGATGACAATTATCATCCACACATGGACTCCTTGTCTGCAGTCCTATGCTGGGTTAGCTGTTCTGCAGCATCTTTCTTTCTTCAACTCCTACCCTCCATCCTTAGGATGCTTGGTGTTGTTGGGTACAGCATGTTCCAACCTATGACATGCTAGGACTCCAGGCATCTCAGCTTGGGAGTCCCCATATGTGAAGACTCATTCCTGTTTGTTCCTGGAGATAGCACAGTTACTTACCTGTAACAGGTGATCTCTGGGAACAGCAGGAATAAGTCTTCACAACCCACCCACCTCCCCAGGAGTTGTATCTCTATCTATCTTTCCTTTCCTCTCTCTCTCTCTTTGTCTCAGCTTTAAAACTTAACTGAGGAGAGGCAGCTGGGAAAGGCGGGAAGGCAGCACGCAGGCGTGGTAGGATGCTTCCAAAAACTCTTTGATTGGACGCTGGGAAGCGTTCCCGCGCAGACTCCGTCGGTACCGGCATACCCATATGTGAAGACTTATTCCTGCTGTTCCCAGAGATCACCTGTTACAGGTAAGTAACTGTGCTTTACTGCACAGTGGGCTTGATATTCAGCGCCTGCAGCTAGCGCAACTAACATGGCTAGCCACCGGCACTGAACAGTAAACATGGCCCTGGCACTGAATATCCGGTTAGTCACTCTTGATGTTTGCAAACCGGTCAGCAGTGATACTGAGCTGCTGCCCGGATAGTGATATGCAGTGGAAATTAGGGGCCAGGGTTTCCTGAAGGATAGACTACCCAGGCTAACTAGTAGATGCAACTATAATTATAAATTGTAGGCCAATTGGAAAAAGTATGCCTTCAGGCACCTTTTAAATTTTTTAAAAGAAGGCTCTTCTCTGAGATAAAATGGATGCAAGTTCTATAGGTGGGGGGGCCAAAAAGAAAAACGCAGATGAATGAGTTGACTCTTGAGGGGCTTCTTGCTTTGTAGGAATCATTAATAAATGTCAATTCTTCAGGACCAAGCAGGAAGTCAGTCCTCACATATGGGTGATGTCGGCGCCGACGGAGCCCTCGTGCGGAGCATTTCCCCAGCTTTCAAAGAAAGCCTTTGGGAATGCAGCGCGCATGCGCGGTCCCCTTCCCGCCCAAGGGTGCCATCTTGCTCAGTCTTCTTTTTTCCGCGGAGCCCGACGGACGTGTGTCTTAGTCACCCGGTTAAAAGCTGATTTTTTCCTTTGAAGATTAGTGTTTTTTGCCGGTTCGACGCCGGCTCCCCTTCCCGCCTGGGCACGGTACACCGGTATCGAGCCCGGAGCTACTTTTTTGGTTTTTGTCCTTTGAGACTAGCGTTCGTGCTTTTTTTCTTTTTCACTGGCAGCCCGGTCTTTTGACCTTGCAGGGACCCTTTTCCCCCCGATGGCTGCCAGCGGGTTCAAGAAGTGTGATCAGTGTAAGAAACGGATGTCTCTCAGCGACACACACGACTGCTGCCTCTGGTGCCTCAGGCCCGATCATGACCCGATGATCTGTGGCCCGTGAGGCAAAATGCCCTCTAAGGCGTTGAGGAGCCGTCAACCCCAGCGAGAAAGGATCTTCTCTGACTCCGCGTCTGGCTGGGCCCGGACTTCGTCAGAAACTTCGACATCTCGGAAGTCCGACCCCGAGCATCGTCGGGGCTCCTCTGAGTGGGGGTCTCCCTCACGGGAACACAAAAGGAAGAAGAAACCCGCGAGGGTGGCGTCGGTGGACGCTCTTGGTCCCTCGAGGGCCAGGTCGCATAGCCCCGACCGCTGTCCTAGGTCCTCAGAGTCGGAGAGGCCTGCCAAATTGCCTCATGTGGAGCCAGAGTCCACGAGTCACGTGAGTGCTGTTGTCCTCGTGGACTCTCCTCCAGGGGAGCCGACGTCGGGGGCTGCTGAGTCTCCTGAGCTCGGACTCAGGCTGACGGCCTTGGAGAGCAGCTTGGCTGCCTTCATGGAACAGCAGCAGGTGCTGATCGCCGGTCTGACTGGTGCATCTGCCCTGACCACCAGGACCTCGACGTCCAAGTTGACCCCGGAGGCCGAGCCGATCCTCGAGTCAATGTGGTCTTGAGTCGATCCTCAGCCAAGGTCTCCCTCGGCCTCCTGTATGGGGCCGAGATCGTCGACGCCGGTACCCTTGGCGTCGGAGCGGATGGCATCGGTGCCCGCCTGACTGGAGCCGCTCGATTCCTCCTCGGAGGGGTCAGAGTGGGAGATGGAGGACGAGGAGTCTCCAGACACTTTCCGGACCCGGTGCATCCCATCGGACTCACCGGAGTCCGAGGCTCGGAGAAGGTCCCCCCCGGAGGATACTCGGTTCTCGGACTTCGTGAGGGATATGGCCAAGGCCTTGGCCTTCCCCGTGGATCCCGAGGAGGAGCCTCGAGCTCGAGGCCCTCCAGTATGACTCTTCACCGAAGGAGGCCTTTACTGTACCAGTTCCTCCGATGCTGGAATGGCTGCTCTTCCGCATGTGGGAGGCACCGGCCTTGGCGCCAGTTCTCAGCAAACGGGTCGATTCCATTTATCGAGTCCGTAAGAGCCCTGGGTTCCAGAAGGCACAGCTACCGCACCACTCCATGGTTGTGGAATCGGTCATGCATCGTCTGAAGAGTCAAAAGATACACTCCTTGGTGCCCCCCGGCAGGGAGGCCCGGAACCTGGATGCCCTCGGTAGAAAGTGCTTCCAGGGCTCTATGCTTGCTTGCCGTGTCCAGACCTACCAGCTGTACATGGGCATGTACCTTCGAGACCTGGCAAAGGAGATTGCCGGGTTCTCTGCTGGCCTCTCTGAGGAACCTTTGCAGAGGTTCAAGGCTTTGTAATCGGGGATTCGAGAGTGCTCGAAGTTTATATCTCAAGCAGCCTATGATGGCTTCGAGGCTTCGGCCCGAGTAGCAGCAGCCGGCATCGTTGCACGCCGTCAGGCCTGGCTACAGTCATCGGACCTCGAGCCATGGGTCCAGGACAAGTTGGTCGATGTCCCTTGCCGGGGTGAGAACCTCTTTGGCAAACCCATGGATGAAAAGGCTGCAGAAATCGAGTGAGACTCTCACCAGGACAAGGCTGTCCAGGAAGACCTCTGCCCCTTCTCAGAAGAAGAAGGGCTCGGGGAAAAAACCCTTTTACCCGAGGAAGGCCTCTGCCTACAAATCCTACCCTCAATTACAGGCCTCTACAGCTCCCCAACAGGGTCAGCAGGCCAAGGGGCAGGGACATGGGCCCCGTAGGCAGAAAACCCCCAAGCTGCCAGCTCCGGCTCCTGCACAGCAGGGAGCGGGGTTTTGACTCCCACTGCATAGCCTCTCCCCCACAGCTGGCTCCACTCAGCACAGGAGGCCGGCTGACACTGTATGCCCACAGATGGTCAGCTATAACAGGGGATATCTGGGTACTGAGCATAGTCCAAAAGGGCTACTTGCTCCACTTCAACCAGTTGCCTCCCTCCTATTTTCCAGGGGAGCCTCCAAGACTCCCTCTGCACAGGAACCTCCTCCTTCGGGAGTTGGCAAGTCTTCTACAGGAGCAGGCAGTGGAACCGGTGCCTCACCACCTGATAGGACGAGGCTTCTATTCCAGGTACTTTCTGGTACCAAAAAGGACAGGAGGCCTCAGGCCCATCCTAGACTTGCGAAGTCTCAACAAGTTCCTGGAGAGGGAAAAGTTCAAGATGCTTACCCTTGGAATACTGCTGCCCTACCTCCAGCAGGGAGATTGGCTATGCCCCTTAGACCTAAAGGATGCTTATACTCACATCCTCATTCATCCAGACCACAGACAATATCTCAGATTTGTAGTGGGAGGAAATCATTTTCAGTACAGGGTACTTCCATTTGGCCTAACCTCCGCACCCAGGGTTTTCACCAAATGCCTGGCGGTGGTGGCGGCCTATCTCATAAACCAGGGCATCTTTGTCTTTCCATACCTGGACGACTGGCTCATCAGGGGTCAGTCTCCACAGGAGGCCAGACAGGCCACTCTTCGCACTGTCTCTCTTCTCCAGCACCTGGGCTTCGTCATAAACTTCGCAAAGTCCACTTTGCTCCCCTCACAGGACCTAGAGTTCATAGGGGCAAGGTTGGATACCTTACAAGCAATGGCTTATTTGCCCGGGAACAGGGCTCACAGACTGATGGCTCTGGCCCAGCAGTTTCGCAGTGGATCTCTGGTCTCTGCCAGACATTTCCTGAGGTTTTTGGGCCACATGGCATCCACGGTCCATGTAACTCCAAATGCTCGTCTGCATATGCGGCCTGCTCAATGGTGCCTCAGAGCTCAGTGGATACAGGCCACAGGAGACTTAAGAGACAGAGTAAGAGTGTCCAGACTACTAGCAGCCTCCCTGCAGTGGTGGCTGCATCTCCCAAACCTGATCAAAGGGGTGCCTTTCCAGGCACCACCACACACACAGGTGCTGACGACCGATGCGTCTCTTCAAGGTTGGGGTGCACATTGTCAGGGGGCATGTACTCAGGGCCTCTGGTCCCCTTGGGAGGCCACACAGCAGATCAATCTGTTGGAGTTGCGAGCTATTCGATTAGCTCTACAAACTTTCTCTCATGTCCTCTCTCACCAGTCTGTCTTGATTCAGACAGACAACCAAGTAGCAATGTTCTTTGTGAACAAACAAGGAGGCACAGGATCCAGGCTTCTGTGTCAGGAAGCACAGGCCCTGTGCGCCTTTGCAGTCAAGCACGGCATGTTTCTCAAGGCTGTTTATCTACCTGGCCAAAAAAATTACCTGGCAGACAGGTTGAGCAGGATTCTACAGCCTCACGAATGGCATTTGAATCCCCTAGTGGTCCAGCAGATCTTCCTAAAATGGGGTCTTCCAACCATCGATCTCTTTGCCAGTCCACTGAACCGTCAGCTACCCAGGTTCTGTTCCAGACAACCACATCCTCTGCGAATAGCAGCAGATGCCTTCCTAATCTCTTGGTCTACGGGGCCTGCTGTATGCGTTTCCTCCAACGCCTCTAGTGGCCCGAACCCTATTCAAGGTTCTTTGGGACAGGGCCTCGCTGATCCTGGTAGCCCCCAGATGGCCGAGGCAACCGTGGTTTCCACTCCTTCTGCAATTGGCGGTGGACACTCCACTCCCTCTGGGGGTGCAACCCGATCTCCTGTCTCAGGATCAGGGATCTCTCCTGCACCCCAACCTCCAGTCCCTCCATTTGATGGCCTGGCTGCTGAGAGGGTAGTTCTAGCCCCCTTACTTCTATCTAGGGAAGTGGAGGAGGTGGTTTTGGCCTCTAGGAGACAATCCACCCGGAAATCTTATGCCCTCAAGTGGCATAGGTTCTCCACCTGGTGTGCTCAGCGCCAAGAGGATCCATTTTCGTGCCTGGTACCAGTGGTGCTGCAGTATCTGTTTCACCTGTCGGACCTAGGCCTTAAATCCAACTCTGTTCGGGTCCACCTCAGTGCTCTGTCAGCACACCACTCGCCGGTGGAGAGCCAGTCTCTGTCGGTCCACCCCTTAGTGGCCCGCTTCCTCAGAGGCCTGCTTTTGCTCAAGCCTCCGATTCGTCCACCAGCCCCTGAGTGGGATTTGAATGTGGTCTTGCAACAACTTACTCGCCCACCGTTTGAGCCGATGGCTACCTGTCATTTACGCTTCCTTTCCTGGAAGGCGTTGTTCTTGGTGGCTCTTACCTCGGCCAGGCGTGTGAGTGAACTACAGGCTCTGGTTTCTGATAGACCGTACACACGGTTCTATAGGAACAGGGTGGTCTTATGGACTCATCCTAAGTTCCTTACAAAGGTTGTCTCCTCCTTCCACCTCAATCAGGAGGTGGTTCCTCTGACGTTCTTTCCCAGGCCGCATGCCAGCCGGGCTGAAATGGTCTTGCATACCTTGGACTGTAGGAGGGCGTTGTCTTTCTACATTGACCGTACGCAGGGGCATCGAAGGGCTGTTCAGCTCTTCGTATCTTTTGACCCTAATAAGCTGGGGTTACTCATCTCCAAGCATACCCTGTCCATTTGGCAGACTGTATCGCCTGGGCGTACAGGGCAGCCGGCCTCTCCTTGCAGGGTCGAGTCACGGCCCACCGTGTCAGGGTGAAGGCTGCGTCAGTAGCTCATCTCCGCTCTGTTCCGTTGGCAGACATCTGCCGGGTCGCTACGTGGTCTTCAAGCCAGACTTCTGCGGCCCATTACTGCCTCGAGAGGGAGTCCCGCAGGGACAGTGCTTTTGGACAGGCGGTACTTCGTAATCTCTTTGAGGTTTAGGCAACTCCTACCCTCGGGCCCTTGTGTTGGGCTACCGTTTGGGGGCGTTCTCAGAGAAGATTCTTATCACGCATGCTGAGGCTCTAGAGGGAGCTTATTTTTCAGCTTTGGGTTCTTGGTAGCCTAGAGCTGGGGAGTCCCATATGTGAGGACTGACTTCCTGCTTGGTCCTGGAGAAAGAGTACTTACTCACCTGTAACAGGTGTTCTCCAGGAGCAGCAGGAATCAGTCCTCACGACCCTCCCTCCTCCCCTTGGAGTTGCAGTCATATATTTCATTTTGTTTTTTGCTGTCTTTTAGCTATGTCATCAGACTGAGCAAGATGGCACCTTTGGGCGGGAAGGGGACCGCGCATGCACACTGCATTCCCAAAGGCTTTCTTTGAAAGCTGGGGAAATGCTCCACACAAGGGCTCCATCGGCGCCGACGTCACCCATATGTGAGAACTGATTCCTGCTGCTCCTGGAGAACATCTGTTACAGGTGAGTAACTACTCTTTCTGAGAGTGGCTTGTCCTGGCAGGACAGTATGGAATAAGACAACCTGCTAGATATGAGGGTTTCCCAGAATGTAGGATTTTATATGCCAGTATGAAAACTTTGAACTTACTCTATACACCACAGGGAGCCAGTATTTATTCATCATTAACGAGGTGACATGGTCATATCTGGATGCATTATAAAGGAGTTTAATAGTTGCATTCTGAAAATGTAAGAGTCTTGCTACATTCGCTTTGGTAATGTCATTGAAGATGACAGTACAGTAATGCAGTTGTGATGTGATTAGAGTTAGAAGAAAAGTATGGAGTACAGAATGAGTGAGAATTTTTTATTGAATGACATTTGTAAGGATATTTGTGTCTAGCAGAAGGTGAAAATTTATAACTGGTTCTGGGGTGAAAGACTCAGAAAAAGTGCTCCAAAAGCTGTGTAGCATCTCAGTTCTAGAGCAAACTACACCTCCTCAGAACTATACTGTATTTAAAAGCAACTCACCTTGAGATACCATTGAAAAATGCATGAGCAAAATCCCAAAATATTGTTTTAAATATTTATTAATTGTAGTCTTGCTATGTATGATCATGCTTTCTCCATTACCCTGTTACAATGCCAGTACTACAGAAACATAGTCAACTCTAGGGTGTCTGTTGCAGAATGGAGGAGTAGCCTAATGGTTAGAGCACTGGCTTAATAACCAAGAGACCAGGATTCAAGTCTCACTAGCACTCCTTGTGGCCTTGGGCAAGTCACTTAACCATCCAATGCCTTAGAAGGAAAGGCCTGGCATTCTACTTCCAGTCACACTGCCAAGAAAACCCAGGAGCTGCTGGGTCACCAGGAGTCAGCACTAACTTGAAGGCACGCCTTGCATTTTGCAGGGTGGCTGTTACATTATCTGTAGAACATAAGCTATGCTGTTATTTCTAGCACTATAGTGTCAGAAAGAAGCACAGTGTTTAGTTATTGTCTCCTCTGTGCAGCATAGTCAGGAAACTTGGTTTGGAATTACACTTTGAAATATGGAAATGTCTCCATTTTCTGCTATTTCTTTCACCACGTGGCAGACAACTAACTTGTTTTTATTTTGGAAGGTGGATAATATGGTAATTGACATCATGAAACCTGTTGACATTGATGAAGAGGAAGAGACTGAGAGAGTCCGAGGCCTTCTGCAGCGAGAGAACCTTATCCGAGGGCTGGGCATTGTGGAAAAGCTCTATCGATTGCTACGAGCTGTGAACTCCACGAATACTAACTGCCAGGAGCCTGAGAATTGCCTCTTAGAAAGACAAGCAAGAAACCAAGTAAGACAGAGAAGATGCTACGAATTGAAAGAGAGAACCTCTGTACAGTTTGGTTGAAAAAAAGACTTTAAGTCCATTGAGTTCAACCATCTTACAGTTTCTGAATAATTACTACGCAATCAACTCACACATTTTCTTGAGGTGATCTATGGGAATCCACATCTTGTGCAAATGTTAGAAGATCATATTCCTTAATAAAAAGTATTTCTTGTCCCCCAAGACAGTAATCTGAGTAAAACAGTTAATAAGACTATTTTTCCTACTACCACCTTTACCATTCTCTACTTCAGCAAAAGCCTTTAGAAATTCATCTGCATTGGTTCTAAAAATGTTCATAGAAGTAGCTTGGATAGACTCCTAAGCCAGGGCACTAGGAAAGTGTGGGTGTAAGAGCTTTCATTACAAATCTTTTTACAAGTTTTGCATTTGTTTCTTGCTACCTGGACTATGCTTTTGTATTTCAATACATGAGAAATTTCACATTATGTGTATTGGATCAAGCAATGGGCTCTCCTTAAAGCTGAATAACCCATTTGGAAAAATTGCCCCCTTGAATGGACAGAGACTTCACCTCTCCATTTTCTCTCCCCCTCCCTATTGTGAGAAAATGGTACTTCTAGTCTGGCTTGGATAAAATAGTTGTCTTAAAATTGCCCTCCTTAAATGTGACAAAAAATAAGCATATTAAATAAAGCTGTTTTGTAGGCATATTGAGGTCGGGGGAGGAAATTAGTGTGTGTATACTTGATTTTAAAATATATGCACACTATTTTACAGCACACACACACACACAAATAGAAGGTTCAAAGGACTTGGATACTTATAATATGTGAACTTTGCACTCACTAATTTCAAAGACAAACAGGCACAGAAAGTTTATTTTTAAAAATTTGTATAAGAAACATGATTTAAAACAGCCCACCCAGTTTGCAACTACATGGGCTGTTTGAAAATTGCTCCCAAAAATTGTAGAAAATTTCTACGCCTGTTGCAGTAAACATACAGCGTGGAGTGTCAAACTGATGGACTTCTGACCGAACTGTGTTGAAACCCTGCTTTGAGTAATCTATTAGAAGGAAACTGAAATCTCTAAAATAAATGAAATAAGCTTGAAGCCTGGAGAGGGATGTTAGAAGAAGAGTTAGCGTTCTGCTGTTAATACGTCAACTCCTTTGTATGTCATTATGTTTAAATGTTTGTCTTTTTTAAGGGTTTCCTTGATCGACTTAGCTCCCTCTTCCTCTGCTACTCTACTTATCTTATTTCTGCTGTCTTTGCTCAGAGACCATGGTAGTCTATGCATCAGATTTAAATTTGGAGCAAAACAGAGTGCAAAAGTCCTGCAGGTCAGTTTGCTTGCACACATGGGTAATGGTGGGAGGAGGGCAACAATAAGGGATGTCATTTCTCCCCATCTGCTTGATTTTAATGATTGATTGTTTTTGTAACTATTTTATGATTGGATTTTTATACATTCCTATTTTTTTGTTATGCCATCCCCTGAAAAATGTTTTCAGGGCACTTCTGCTTCATAGTTGTGAAATGCTGTATTTTTTGCCCAAGGATTTAATTCATTACAATATGAAAAATTGCAAATAATTTTACAAAACGTGGCACAAAAATTACTCATTCATAAAGGGCTGCAAGAGACATTTGCCTGAGGGAGCCATAATCAAAACTGCCCAAGTTGTTGCAAGCTCTGTGGATACTTTTACTCATGGGGTTTGCATCAATAATCACAGCAAAAGTCCGCATAAGCTTTTGTTTTGATTATTGCCTCCTAGAAAAACTATGTGCAAAGAATGCACCCTCTTTTCCTGTGTGTAATTTTTCCCATGAAAAACAGATGTCTGGTTTTGATTACCCAAAACTACACATGTATTTCCCTGGCCCTGTATAGAGATACATGTGTAGTTGGCACAACCTCCTTGCTTGGTGAGTAAAAGCAAATGTTGTTGAACAACAAAGCTCCAGCATCTCAGATGCCTCATCACCACAGATGAGTGATGATATCCAACATAGCCCAGGATGGAGCATATAAACAAAACTGTCTTAGAGTTTAAGATTTTCTAGAGTACCCTAATGTGCATGCATGCAACTTCCCAAATAGACATAGTCGGGCAGAGCCACTTCAGTCTACATTTTTTTCTTTGGAGCCCTTTGGATATTTTCTTCAAATGTCCTTGTTCACAAGCCATGCCAGACCTCAGACTCCAAGTCAATATTATTCTGATTCCAAGTTGGGGGATCCTGAGGTAAGACCTTTAGGTCAGCAGGCTTCTCTGAAGAGGAGGGGTCTGGGGCTTTCATTCTGATCCCACTGTTCCTCAAGAAAAGAGAAAAGCCCCACCAGAGGACTTATCCTTCATCAATTTTGTAAATAAAAATGACCATTATGATTCCTTTAGAGAAGGAAGAGAAACCTAGGGAAGGTATGCTGGAGGACCTCCTTTTCTTCATACTTCCCCCCCTCTCCTAAAGAAAGTGTGACAAGCCCATTCACAGGATCCTCAAGGACACACAGATGAGAATGTGGGAGAGCCCTCTCTCCATGCATCTAGTTAATAAGAAGGCAAACTGAATGTATAAAGTCCATAAGGCTCCCTGGATTCAAAAAACAACAATTACCACACCAATTTGTGATGGTTGAATCCACTCTCAAGAAGGCTAAGAGGACAAAACCCTACTTTTCAGTGCCCCTGGTGAGAAATGCCTATACCCTGGACCTGTATGGGAGAAAACCTTTTCAGAATGCTATGCTTACTTCCACATAGCATTCTACCAGTTCTTCATAAGCCAATACATGCAGTCCATTTTATGCCATAGAAGAGTTATCTTAGTCTCTTTCCCAAGAGAGCTGAGACTCTTAACTCACTGGTGAGCAAAGGGAAGGAATGTGGAAAATATTAAATTAGGGCGACCTATGATATTTTCTGAATCAGTTTAAGAGGCTCTGCAATGGGATTTGGTATTTGTAGAGTCTCATGACTACGAGCACCAGACCTTTCACATGATATGCAAGAAAGGCTAGCTGATATGCCCTACAAGGGAGATAATCTCTTTGAAGATAAGATCAAGGAGACGATCACAGGACCACTTTGCTATGCTTCAGACCCCTTTTCTCAGCTACTTCCATCCCATCTTCCTCATTTAGGAAGTATCCGATTGGAGCACTGATGAGATACTTCTATCACCCTGAAAATATTATCCGCTGCCACCTGGTCCCCCTAAAAATATCAACAGGACCCTTGCTCTCGTCCCAGACAGCCAAGGACCCAAAGTCACAAACTGCTACCCAAATGAAACCAGGATGGAGTTTTGACTGGATCCAGGATGGCAAGGTCAAAACTCTGGTATCCTTTCTGAAGACTCATGCTATCAGGGGAAGGCTAGTATAACCTCAAATGTATAGGTTCGTAGCATAATAAAGAATGGATGTAGATTAAGATTATTCAAGCTTCCTCTAAATTACCCTCCAAGTGTATCTTGGATGAACTCTCTGCTTCAGGAAATACTTTTAAAAGAACTCTTCACCGTATTGAAAACCAAGGCAGTCAAACCTGTTCCACCATGGTAACTAGGGTGGGGATTTTATTCCAAGTATTTTCTGATACCCCAAAACACAGGGAGACTCTAAGTTCTAAGGAACTCAAACAAAATTTCTAATACAATAAAAGTTCACAATGGTTTCCCTGAGCATCTTAATATCTTTCCTCTAAAAAATAGATTGGCTATGCCCCCTAGATCTAAAGAAATATACCCATATTAGAGATACAGCCAAGTTACAGGACATATCTCAGATTCATAATAGGGGAACATCACTTCCAGTATTGTATTCCACCCTTCATCCTAGCATTTGTACATGAGTATTCACAAAATGCCTACCCATGGTAGCAGCGTACCTGTGCAGACTGAGAGTGCATGTGTTTCCCTATCTGGACAATTGGCTAGTCACGAGTGTTTCTTAGAAAGGTGCTGCAAATCAATGGGCAGAACCACAGCACAGGAGTTCATAATAAATTACTCTAACTCCAAATTAAGTTCATCACCTCAACTGGAATTCATAGGAGCTCTGCTAGACATAACTCTAGCTTTTCTTCCCGAAGAAAGGACCACAAATCTAGGATCCATAATGGGAGAAATAAATAAAGAAAGGAATCAACAGAGATCAGCTTGGCACATGTTCAGAATGTGGGCCTTGTGGCCTCAACAGTGCATGTAACACCTTTAGCATGTTTTCATATGCAGCAAGCCCAATGGACCTGCACTCACAGTCAACTCAAGCCACTCATAGCCTAAAGGACACAATTTGAATCATTCCATCTTTCAGGAAAGCGTAGTTACTCACCTGTAACAGGTGATCTCCGGGAACAGCAGGAATTTAGTCTTCACATATGGAATGTAGTCTTCACATATGTTATCATCGGTACCGACGGAGCCTGCGCGGGAACGCTCACCAGCGTCCGATAGGAACGCTTTTAGAAGCATCCCTCAGCACATGCGCGCTGCCTTCCCGCCTTTCCAACTGTCCCTCTTCAGTTAAGTCTGTAGCTGAGTGAAAGGATAGAGGGAGAGAGGAAAGAGACAGAGAGAGAGAGACAACTCCTAGGGGAGGTGGGTGGGTTGTGAAGACTAAATTCCTGCTGTTCCCGGAGATCACCTGTTACAGGTGAGTAACAACGCTATCTCCAGGAACAAGCAGGAATGTAGTCTTCACATATGGGGACACCCTAGCTGAAGATGCCAGGGAGATAGCCCCAGGAAGCTACCACCGAAGTAAGGTGGGCCATGCTTCCTCCCATGGATCTCTGGCATCCCACCAGCGTTGGTGGGTAGGAGTTGAATAACGTCTGGAAGAGATTTTGAAGAACAGCTTGGCCAAAGAAGGCATCCCGACGGGAGGCTTTATCTAGGCAGTAGTGGGCTGTAAAGGTGTGCGCCGAAGTCCAGGTGGCTGCTCGACAAATGTCATCAATAGACACAGAGTGAAGGCTAGCCATAGAGGCTGCCATGGCTCTCACATTATGAGCTGTGACATGGCTTTGAAGAGGAAGACTCTTACTCTCATAAGCAAAGGATATGCAATGTGCAATCCATTTGGACAGAGTTCTCTTGGAGACTGGAAGTCCCAAATGACTAGAATCAAAAGCAATAAAAAGTTGAGAAGACTTCCTATGTTGCTGTGTTCTTTGTACGTAAAAAGCCAAGGCTCTTTTACAATCCAAAGTATGAAGGTTCCTTTCTGCATTAGAGGCATGAGGCCTCTGAAAGAATATAGGAAGACAAATTGATTGATTTAAATGAAAAGGCGAAACCACCTTTGGCATAAAGTGTGGATGAGTTCTAAGAACAACCTTATCATGGTGAAACCTAGTATAAGGAGGATCAGCCACTAAAGCTTGCAATTCACTAATGCGACGTGCAGAGGTGATTGCAATTAGGAAGATGACCTTCCAGGGCAAAGGTTTTAGGGTTGCAGTGGCTAAAGGTTCAAAAGGCAGTTTCATGAGCTGCCCGAGAACTAGGTTTAAATCCCATGCCACCGATGGTGGCCTGATGGGAGGCTTTGTTAATAGAAGACCTCTCATAAATCTTGTTATGAGTGGATAAGAGGAAATTGGTTGTCCATTTAGAGGCTTATAGGAAGATGCAATTGCACTAAGATGGACTCTTACTGAATTGGTCTTTAGACCAGAATTTGATAAATGAAGTAGATACTCTAGTATTGATTCCAAAGGTATCATAAGGGGGTTTAACCCCTTCTGTGAACACTATATAGTAAAACGTTTCCACTTGAAGGCATAAGAGCGTCTTGTGGAAGGTTTTCTAGAAGCCTGAAGGATATCCTTTACCTGTTGGGAAAGGTTAAGATCCTGAAGGTCTAAGCTTTCAGCAACCAGGCCCTGAGATGCAGGGACTGGGGATTCGGGTGCCATAGCATTCCGTTCTCTTGGGAGAGGAGATCTGGAGCATAGCCTAACTCCAGAGGTGCAGCTTGAGAGAGATGTAGAAGCAGGGGATACCACGTTTGGCATGGCCACCGTGGCGCTATGAGGATCATACGACCTCTGTCTCTCTGAAGTTTGAAGCGTGTTTTGGGGATGAGGGGAATGGGTGGGAAGGCATAGAGGAAGTCGTAACCCCAGTGAAGAAGGAAGGCGTCCCTTGCAATTTTGAGCTGGAATCCTGGAACAGAACCGGGGAAGTTTGGCATTCAGTGGACTTGCAAATAGGTCTATGTCTGGGGTTCCCCAGATCTGAACTATCTTGGCCACTTGGTCTAGGTGGAGAGACCATTCGTGAGGCAGCAGTACTCGGCTGAGTTTGTCTGCCCAAAGGTTTTGAATGCCTGGAAGATATACCACGAGAAGGTGAATTTGATGCTCTCTGGCGAGGGCCCATAGTTGTAAAGCTTTGTTGTATAACGACAGAGAGCCTGTTCTGCCCTGCTTGTTCACATAGAACATAGCTACTTGATTGTCTGTTTGGACTAGGACTGTCTTGTAGCTGAGCTGGACATGGAATACTCAAAGAGCTAGATAGATTGCTCTGAGTTCCAGGAGGTTTATGTGAAGACAAGCCTCCTGTGGAGTCCAGGTACCCTGTGTAGAGAAATGATGCAGGTGTGCTCCCCATCCCACCTGTGATGCATCTGTTGTTAGGGAGGCCTGGAATAAGGGTTGCTGGAAAGGAGACCCCACTAGAAGATTTTCCAGTGATTGCCACCATTGTAGAGACAAGATCAGTCGTTGTGAGTTTGATATCTTGTCCGACAGACGTCCTGTGGCCTGTGTCCACTGTGTGGATAGGATCCACTGGGCTGCTCGCATATGAAGGCGAGCATAGGGAACCACATGAACCGTGGATGCCATATGTCCCAATAGTTGTAGTAGTTCTCAAGCAGTTAGGGAGGACTTCACCGCTGCTTGAGAAGCTAGCTGCATTATACGAAGACAGCGGGGTTGTGGGAGAAAAGCCCTTGACTGTCTGGTATCTAGACAAGCTCCTATGAACTCTAGGGACTGAGACGGAGCAAGTTGGGATTTTGGGAAGTTTATGACCAATCCCAAGTATTGAAGGATTCGCATTGTGCGAGACAGTGCAGAGCTGGCTTCTGGAACCGTGGGGGCTCGAATGAGCCAGTCGTCCAAGTAAGGGAAGATGAATATCCCCAGGGTTTGCAGAAATGCAGCTACTACTGCCATGCATTCTGTGAATACTCTTGGTGCCGAAGCCAGACCAAAGGGAAGAACCCTGCATTGGAAATGTTTTCCCTTGAAAATGAATCGTAAGAATTTCCTGTGATCTGGATGGATCAGAATGTGAGTATATGCATCCTTCAGATCTAGAGAACAAAGCCAATCCTGACTTATTTATTTATTTATTTATTTAACAGTTCTTCTTTGAAGGTATGGCAGAAGAGTTCCCAGAGAAATCATTTTGAACTTTTCTTGGAACAGATATTTGTTCAATTCTCTGAGGGCTAGAATGTGTCTGTGTCCTCCTCTTTTCTTTGGAATAAGAAAATAGGGGGAGTAGAACCCTGCACCCTGCTGAAGAATGGGCACCTCCTCTATTGCTCTTTGAGCAAGGAGTGTTGAGACCTCTTGATCCAGTAGATTGCCTGTAGAGGTTTGGGAATTGAACTGTCTTACGATTGTAGGAGGGGGCATACTGTGAAAATGAAGCTTGTACCCCTCTCCCACAATGGACAGAGTCCAGTTTTCTGTTGTTATTTGGTGCCATCTGTTGGCAAAATGACACAACCTGCCTGGAATGTTTAGGGGTTCTGGCCCCTTCAGAGGTAGGAAGGCTAAGTTCTCTATGAAGGAGTCAAAGCCCGTGAGGGGGCTGGGCCTGTGGAGCTGGTTGAGCTCTAAGGCCTTTTGGCTTCTTTTGTCTAGATTGTTGTTGTTGACCCTTCTGGGCAACTTGACCCTGAGCTTGCCCTTGCCTGGGTATAGGATGGATAAAACTTCCTCTTTTTGCTGAAAAGGGGTTTTTTATAGGGTTTCTTTTTGGCTGGAGTGGCTGTAGATTTTGCTAATCTGTCTAAAGTGAGATTGTCAGTATCTATCTCATTAGCCTTCTCCTGCCAATTCTTGCCAAAGAGGTTTTTTCATGTGCAAGGGATGTTTCCCAATTTATCCTGTACCCAAATCTCCAAGTCTGATGCCTGAGATACGACGTGCACCAATGGCAATAGCAGAGGTTCTGCTGATGCATTCAAAGCAGTCAAAGGCTGCACGGTTTACAAACTAGGAGACATCTGAGCATGCTTGACCAGAGTGAGAAAGTCCTGTCGTTTATCCTCAGGGAGAAGGGGGCTCATAAGCTCCAAATCTCCTGTGACCTCTTTGAGGAACATTCTCATATATAAAATATATGAGCTGATCCTAGCTGAAAGCATGGAAGCCTGAAAGGTTTGACACCCAAAGGGTCAAGAGTCCTGCATTCACGACCTGGAGGATTGGATGCATGTCTCTTTGCACTTTTCATACTACGCATGGCTGACTCCACTACCATTGAATGGTGTGGCAGCTGAGTCTTTTGAAAACCAGGACATGGTGGAACTCGATACATGGTATCGAGTCTCCTAGAATGAGGAGATGTGGTCAAAGGTGTCTCCCACATTCTAAGCATCAAATCATGAAGAATTTCATGAATGGGCAGAGTGGCTGCTTCCTTGGGAGCCTTAGGGTATTGGAGAATTTCCAATTCCTTTGCTCTAGGTTCTTTTTCAGGAGCTACCGTGATTGAAAGGCCTCGGGCCACATCACAAATAAAATCCTGAAAAGACATGTCTTCCGGAGGAGACATTCTGCATTGGGGAGAAGAGGAAACTTCCGGGAGAAACACTCTGGTACTGGCAGAATTATCAGAGTCATCGGAATCGGAGGATTCGAAGTATCTCTGATCCCAATGTTCATGCAAAGCACGGTCTCGGTATCGATCGAAGTCAGTACCAAAATGGTCCGGTACCGATCTGTCGATGCCAGAAAAAGTCTGCATGGGAAGGATTCCCACCGGGGCCGGTACCGTCGGTGCTGGTACCGGTATCTGTACCAGTGCTGGTACCGGCATCAGTACCGGTGCCCATTGAACCACTGGTGTCAATGGTACCGCAGTTGTAAGGAGAGCTGCAAGACTGCATTCAATAGCAAGGAATCTCTGGTCTATCGACGCTGCTGATGCCTGGGTATCGGTACCGGGAAAAGCGGCCTGAAACCCTGAGCATGGCACCAGTAGTTCTGCCGAGGTCGAAGCCTTGAGAACATCCTGGAACCCCGTTAATGCTTTGGAGGCCGAAGCCTCCCACCGGGGCTGTTTTGCCGGTGTAGTTTCCTCAAGGGCAAAGCCAATGGCCTCTCGATGCTTTGAAGGAGAGCTACCCTTTGAAGACCGGCTTTGTGTTTAGTTACCTGAGATCCATGGGAGGAAGACGAGGCTCTTGAAGACGTCGATGCAATGGACCTGGTATCCAAAGAAAAGAGGGTACCGAGCTTTGCAGCTCGGTTGTGTCTTCCTCTTTTAGTCATCCCCATACAGGAGGAACACGCAGATGGAGAATGGTCAGGGCCTAAACATTTTAGACACCAGTCATGGGTGTCGGTGACGGAGATGGTACCATCACATTTAGTACATTTTTTAAAACCACTAGCTGTTTTTTCCATCTTTTGGGAAAAATGGGGCCTAATTCCCAAGATGGCGCCTAGTACCAAAAGAAAAGGTTTCTGAAGAGAAACAGTTCAAAAATATATATATCTATATCTATATATATTTTTTTTTTTTTAAAGAAGAAAGAAAGAACCGGCATTACCGGTAGGTGTCGTGCGGAGGCAGGCGCGACCACAAGAAAACAAGTTTAAAGAAGAAATTTTCTGCGGTGACAGGGTATATGTCCTGTCGGCTCCGCGGAAAACGAAGAACTGAAGAGAGACAGTTGGAAAGGCAGGAAGGCAGCGCGCATGTGCTGAGGGATGCTCCCAGAAGCGTTCCTATTGGACGCTGGGGAGCGTTCCCGCACAGGCTCCGTTGGTACCGATGATACCATATGTGAAGACTACATTCCTGCTTGTTCCTGAAGATCTCTCTTTCTTGGTGGTTGAATCAATGAAATCTAGGGAAAGGAATTCTCTTCCAAAGTCTGCTTCCTTAAATTATTCTGACAATAGGCGCATCCAAACTGGGCTGGAGGGCTGATATAAATGGACTCCACACCCAGAATTTATGGTCTACTCAGGAAAACCTTCATCAGATAAAAGAGCTAGAAGCAATATGGAATGCTTTAAGGCTTTCAGAGATCAATTGGCCAACATGATTATTTTAGTTCTGACCAACAATCAAGTAGTAATGTACTACATGAAAATGCAAGAAGACCCAGGATCTGGCATCCTGTTTTGGAAAACTCTCAGAATGTGGCACTGAGCCATCTGTCATGGGATGACTCTCGGAGACACTTACCTGCCAGGGAAGGACAATGTCATCAAGGACAAACTACAACCACATGTGCAGTTACTGGACGAAGAATGGCACATGATATTTTGCACCAGTGGGGCATACTCCCAATAGACTTATTTTCTTCTTCTCTACACAAGGTCCCTTACGAATAGGGACACACAGCACCTTGGCCTCAAATGCCTTTTTCCTAGATTGGGAAAAAGGGCTGATGTATACGTGGAGGGCAATTCCAAAAACGTGCACATCCGGGCACCAGGTACGTCCAAATGGAAGCATGCAGAAATAGAACTGGATTCCACAGCATATGGGGATAGACGCAGCCGCATACACAGAATCGCCCACATAGACGTGCTAGGTGCGGCCCACACACAGTGCTACGCTGTATGAAGAAGGGTATACTGTATTCCAAAAAGATGTACATCTGTGACTCTGCCCATCTCTGTGATATACCCACAAACAGCCACACCCCTCTTCAAAATGGGCAGCTGTGAAGCTGCTGTGGGCATGGACAGAGCTGTTCTGAGGCTGAATGACAATGTAAGTTGACGACACCCATAGGAGGATGTAAGTTAAAAGATAGAAACTAGTCTTTGGCATGCTCAGAAGACTACAAAGCAATCGCTGTGCATTGTAATGTAGCAGGAAAACAGGCAGAGTGATCCGTCTGGTACAAGAAGCAGTGCAGCACTACATACATGACAGTAGATGACTTCCCTAGGTATGCATGGTGCATGGTATGGACATCTGAGGAACAATCTCTAGAATGCTGAATGAACCCAGCAGAACAGGCCTCCCATAGCGAACTAGCCAAACATTTCCCTATCACTAATAAACGGCCAGTGGAATGACAGCAGTCAGCAGTGCAAGCACCATACAGACATGCCCAGAAACACCAACATAGCTCCCTACAACTATGCACATTGTGTAGAGCAATGTTAGTGCACCTTGGCAAGGCGTATTGTGTTCCACGCCCACCTGCTGAGGTCCCATTATTAATGACAGGGAAGTGTACGGACAGGTACATGAATGCGGACCTGTTCTGCTCACTCCTGCCTGTACTCACCTGCACCTGGTGACGCTGCAGTCAGTCCTACAGTCCAGATACCTGCCTGACATACATGCCCCCCCCCCTCCCGGATATGTGGATGTGCAATCTAGATCCCTCCAATCACACACACACACATACACACACTTTCACTTGCAGTGCCACAGAAACAGACGTCTGCCAACAGCATGCCCTGAACCGAACAATATCGATGATGGAATAGAAACCATGGATATCAGTACTTCAAACCCATTATTATACATGATCACTACATTTCAAGATGCATAGACATACATGATACCTACACAAGTGAACAAACAGTCACAGAGCGGCTTTAAGCCATAACAGCCCATCAAGTATAACAGCCTCAAGGGTCAGACCTCGTATGCGCATTGCAAATCAGAGACCCACATATGTAACCTACCACAACAGTGATCTATGCACACGATATGTGCCATAGGGCCACTGGTGTAGACTTTCTCCATTATTGTATTCCAATAGGTTTACATCTGACCTTCTCTGCATCCAGGGACTGTACACATTGCATAGGGCATATTGTAAAGGTCCATGGTGTGGAGTGCAACACTCCAGCTGGTAGGGTGCTGCACATGGCACTGATGGCTGGGCTTACATTTTCACATGGAGTCCTAGCAGTCCATCACTAGTATCATTTCGAGGATGTGGACATTGTTTGCCCTTTTAGCTCACTCAGCAAATGCCAGCATAGCCGGTAAGCACACCTGTGCTCTTCCCCATACATTTCTGGGGTTTTGTTTTTATTTGTTACTGCGACCTCAAACCTCCCTCTCCTCTACTTTCTGTTCAGGAACACTGCATGCTGTGGTTTCCCAGCCTGCAGACACAACAATGCACAGCATAGGTTGCACATCCATTCACCACTAAGGGCTGCATTGAGGTGCAGGGCAGAAATATTTCTAAGGCCTACCTTTATTCCACCTTTCAGCAGGTATGTAGTCTTCACATATAGGTATCGTTGGTACCGACGGAGCCTGCACGGGAACGCTCCCCAGCGTCCAATAGGAAAGCTTTTGGGAGCATCCCACAGCGCCTGCGTGCTGCCTTCCCGCCTTTCCCAACTGTCCCTCTCCAGTTCTTCGTTTTCCGCAGAGCCGACAGGTCGCACATCCTGTCACCGCAGAAAAAATTCCCTTCTTATTCTTCTTTTTTGTGGTCGCGTCTGCCTTCCCTCGACGCTACACCGGTACCGCCGGTTCTTCTTTCTTTTTTTAAAAAAAACTTTCTTTCTTGAGTCTTTTCCAGTAATTTTCTGCTCAGGTGCCACGCGCCAGGCCCAACTTATTCCCTCAGGTTGGAAAAACCCGCTTTGGGTTTTAAAAAGTGTTCTAAGTGTGGCAGTACCATCTCCGTCACCGACACCCATGAGTGGTGCCTCAAATGTTTAGGTCCTGATCACTCTATTTCAGAATGCGTTGCCTGTGGGATGATGTCAAAAAGGGGCCAGCAAAACCGAGCTGCTAAACTTAGCACCCATTTTCCCTCCGATGCAGCCTCCATGGCATTGACGTCTTCCAGGGCTTCGTCTTCCTCCCATGGATCTCAGGTAACTAAACATAAATCTAGCCGGTCCTCAAAGGGTAGATCTCCTTCTAAACATCAAGAAGCCTCTGGCATTGCACTTGAGGGACTTTCACTGGCAAAATTGCCCCGGCGGGAGGCTTCGGCTTCCAAAGCACTAACGGGGCTCCAGGATGTTCTCGAGGCTTCAACCTTGGCAGAACATCTGGTGCCATGCTCTGGGGTTCCGGCTGCTTCATCCGGCACCGATACTCAAGCATTGGCAGCGTCTATAGACCAGAGATTCTTGGCTATTGAATGCAGACTGGCGGCTCTTCTCACAGCCTTGATGCCCCTGAAACCGCTTCAGACAATTCAACCAGTACAGACACCGACTGCATCGACATCGGCAGGTATTCTACCGGGACCGAGTCATGCGTCTCTATCCGGCATCGACAAGTCGGTACCGGACCACTCCGATGCCGACTTCGATTGATACCGTTACCATGCCTTGCACGATCACCCGGATCGGAGATACTTCGAATCCTCGGATGAGTCTGAAGACTCTGAAAGCTTTGCCGATACAGAGTACTTCTTCCTGAGGATTCCTCTTCTCCTCAGCGTAGGATGTCTCCACCAGAGGATATGTCCTTTCAGGATTTTATCCGAGATGTGGCCCGAGGTCTTTCCATCACAGTGGCTCCTGAAAAAGAGCCTAGGGCAAAGGAATTAGAAATCCTACAATACCCTAAAGCTCCCAAGGAGGCAGCTACCTTACCTATTCATGAGATCTTGCATGATCTTATGTTAAGGATGTGGGAAACACCTCTAACCACATCTCCTCACTCTCGAAGACTCAACACCATGTATCGAGTTCCTCCTTGTCCTGGGTTTCAGAAGACTCAATTACCACACCATTCCATGGTGGTGGAATCAGCCATGAGATGTGAGTGTAGGACTCTTGACGCCTTTGGACGTCGATCCTTCCAGGCTTCCATGCTTTCTGCTAGGATCAGTTCCTATATCTTGTATATGGGAATGTTCCTTAAAGAGGTCACAGGAGATTTAGAGATTATGAGCCCTCTCCTTCCTGATGATAAAAGGCAAGATTATCTTGCTCTTGTCAAACATGCTTAGGATGTTTCCAAGTTTGTGAATCGTGCAGCCTTTGACTGCTTTGAATGCATAAGCAGAACCTCTGCCATTGCCATAGGTGCACGTAGGATTGCCTGGCTCCAGGAATCTGACTTGGAAATTTGGGTACAGGACTAACTAGGGAATATACCTTGCACAGAAGAGAATCTCTTTGGCAAGAATTGGCAGGAAAAAGCTAATGAGATAGATGTTGACAATATCACTTTGGATAGATTGTCTAAATCTACAGCTGATCCTTCAAGGAAAAGATCCTCTAAGAAACCATTCTTCAGCAAGAAGAAAAAGTTTTATCCCTCCTATACCCAGCAGGGACATCGCTTAGGTCAGTCTGCCCAAAAGGGACAGCAGCAACAACCTAGGCAAAGAAAGACAAAAGCAGCTAAGCCTCAACCGGCTCAGCAGACTTAGCCTCCACAGGGGCTTTGACTCCTATCTAGAGAACTTTGCCTTCCTGGCCCTGAATGACCCAGAACCCTCCACCATCCCAGGAAGGTTATGTCATTTTGCCCCCAGATGGGGTCAGATAACAGCAGAAAATTAGACTCTGTCTATTGTAAGAGAGGGGTACAAGCTTCATTTCCTCAGCATGCCCCCTCCTACAATGGTAAGACAGTTCAATTCTCAGACCTCTCTCAACGACTGGTTAGGTCAAGAGGTCACTGTGCTCCTTGCTCAAGGGGCAATAGAAGAGGTACCCATTCCCCAACGGGGACGGGGTTTTACTCCCCCTATTTCCTTATTCCAAAGAAAACAGGAGGACACAGACCCATTTTAGGCCTCAGAGAATTGAACAAATTCCTGTTCAAAGAGAAGTTCAAAATGATTTCTCTAGGAACTCTGCTGCCATACCTTCAGAGTCAGGACTGGCTTTGTTCTCTAGATCTCAAGGATGCATACACTCATGTTTTCATCCATCCAACTTACCGAACGTTCCTTCGCTTTCTGTTTCAAGGGGAGCACTACCAATACAGGGGTCTTCCTTTTGGCCTGGCCTCTGCACCAAGGGTGTTCACAAAATGCATGGCTGTGGTGGCAGCATTTCTCCGCACCCTGGGAATATTCATCTTCTCTTACTTAGACGACTGGCTCATTCGAGCCCCTTCAGAGCCAGAGGCCAGGGTTACTCTGTCTCGCACAATGCACATCCTTCAGTATTTGGGACTTGTCATAATCTTCCCAAAGTCCAACCTTGCTCCCACTCAATCCCTAGAGTTTATAGGAGCTCTGCTGGATACCAGAGAGACAAGGGCTTTCCTTCCACAGCCCCGCTGCCTTTGCATTGTGCAGTTAGCTTCCCAAGCAGTGTTAAAACCTCACCTCACTGCTCAGGAAATGTTACAGTTGCTAGGCCACATGGCATCCACCGTGCATGTGGTTCCTTATGCTCGCCTCCATATAAGGGCAGCCCAGTGGACTCAGGCTTCAGGTTGTCTGTCAGACAAAATAGCAAACTCAGATCACCTTATTTTGTCCCTCCAATGGTGGTAGTCACCCAAAACCCTTCTGGTGGGGTCTCCTTTTCAGCAAACCCCACCCCAAGCCACTCTAACAACAGATGCTTCACAGGTGGGATGGGGAGCCCACCTGCAAGGCCTCTCTACCCAGGGTACCTGGACGCCACAGGAGGCCTATCTCCATATCAGTCTCCTGGAACTCAGAGCAATCTTCCTTGCTCTTCGAGTATTCCACACTCAGCTCAGCTACAAGACAGTCCTAGTTCAAATGGACAATCAAGTAGCCATGTTCTATGTGAACAAGCAACGAAGCTTTGCGACTATGGGCCCTCGCCAGAGAGCATCAGATTCATCCCCTTGCGGTGTATCTTCCAGGCATTCAAAATTCTTGGGCAGACAGACTCAGTTGAGTTCTGCTTCCACACGAATGGTCTCTCCATGCAGACAAGGTGGCCAAAATGTTTTTCAAATTTGTGGAACCCCGGACATAGACCTCTTTGCAAATCCTCTGAATGCCAAACTTCCCCGATTCTGTTCCAGAATTCTGGCTCAGGGTTGTCAGGCCAGGGATGCTTTCCTCCTCCATTGGGGTCAGGACTTCCTGTATGCCTTTCCACCCATTCCCCTAATTCCCAAAACCCTGTTCAAGCTTCAGAGAGACAGAGGTCATATGATCCTCATAGTTCCACGTTGGCCACAGCAAATGTGGTACCCTCTGCTCCTACATCTCTCACAAGCTCCGCCTCTGGAGTTAGGAGCTGCTCCAGATCTCCTTTCTCAAGAGGACGGGATGCTGTGGCATCCCAATCCCCAGTCTCTGCATCTCAGGGCCTGGTTGCTGAAAGCCTAGAACTTCACGGTCTTAACCTTTCCCAGCAGGTAAAGGATATCCTTTATGCTTCCAGGAAGCCTTCCACAAGACGCTCTTATGCATTTACGTGGAAAAGGTTTACCATATGGTGCTCGCAGAAGGGTCTTGACCCTCTTGCGATACCTCTGGAATCATTACTGGAGTATCTCCTTCATTTATCAAATAAAGGGCTTAAGACCAATTCAGTAAGAGTCCATTTGGGTGCTATTGCAGCTTCTTTCAAGCCTCTAAATGGACAACCTATTTCCTCTCATCCTTTCATAGCAAGATTTATGAGAGGCCTTCTTTTGACTAAGCCTCCCATTAAGCCACCACCGGTGGCATGGGACTTAAATCTGGTTCTTGGGCAGTTCATGAAACCGCCCTTTGAACCATTAGCCACTATCTCTTTGAAATTCCTTTCCTGGAAGGTCATCTTTCTTATTGCAATCACATTAGCACGTCGCATCAGTGAATTGCAAGCCTTGGTGGCTGATCCTCCTTATACAAGATTTCATCATGATAAGGTAGTCCTTAGGACTCATCCACACTTTATGCCAAAGTGGTGTCGCCTTTTCATTTAAACCAAGCGGTTTACCTTCCTGTATTCTTTCCAAGGCCTCACGCCTCAAATGCAGAAAGGAATCTTCATACTTTGGACTGTAAAAGAGCTTTGGCCTTTTACTTGCAAAGGACACAGCAACATAGAAAGTCCTCTCAACTCTTTGTTGCTTTTGATCCTAGTCATTTGGGACTTCCAGTCTCCAAAAGAACACTGTCCAGCTGGATTGCACAGTGTATATCTTTTGCCTATGAGAGTAAAAGCCTTCCTCTTGAAGGCCATGTCACAGCTCACAATGTGAGCGCCATGGCAGCCTCCATGGCTCATCTTCACTCTGTGTCTGTCGAGCAGCTACTTGGGCTTCGGTTCATACCTTCACAGCCCTTTACTGCTTAGACAAGGCCTCCCGCCGGGATGCCTTGTTTGGTCAGGCTGTTCTTCAACACCTGTTCCACACTTAATCAACTCCTACCCTCCATCTGTGGTAGGATGCCAGAGATCCTTGGGGGGAAGTGGAGCCCTTTTACAAGGGCACACATCTTTCTGGGGCCATCTCCCTGGCATCTGCAGCTAGGGAGTCCCCATATGTGAAGACTACATTCCTGCTTGTTCCTGGAGATAGCATAGTTACTCACCTGTAACAGGTGATCTCCGGGAACAGCAGGAATTTAGTCTTCACAACCCACCCACCTCCCCTAGGAGTTGTATCTCTATATTTTTCTCTCTTTCCCTCTCTCTTTTGTCTCAGCCTTAAACTCATCTGGAGAGGGACAGTTGGGAAAGGCGGGAAGGCAGCACGCAGGCGCTGTGGGATGCTCCCAAAAGCTTTCCTATTGGACGCTGGGGAGCATTCCCGCGCAGGCTCCGTCGGTACCGACGATACCCATATGTGAAGACTAAATTTCTGCTGTTCCCGGAGATCACCTGTTACAGGCGAGTAACTATGCTTTAGCTGAGGGTAGAAGAAAATATTATGTTTAACATTTTGATTGTAGTATATAAGACCTGGAGAGGAATGGGAGTAGAGTATTTGGAGAAGAAATTTGCAAAGCATGAGCTAACTTGGGTTTGATGTACTCAAGATGAAATAATGTTCGAGCTACCTAAGGTGAGAATGGTAATAAAGATGGCAGGTGTGAAGCAGATTTTTTCATTGGTTATGCCAACCATACGGAATTCACTTACTAGTCATATCTGGCAAGAGGAAGGCTTGATGAGTTTCAGGCAGCTTTTAGAAACATGCCACCCTATATTTAACTATGATGGTCAGTGTTTTTTTTTTATTCCAGTCACAGTAGTTAATTGGAAATCTGGATTCAGCACCAGTATCCAGACAGCAGCTAACGCTGAATATCCAGTTTTTTTGCTGTCATAAGTTATGTGAAAATTATCTGGATAGCATTGAAAATCACTGCTATGTGGATAAATGTCTGCTGCACCCCAGCTCCACCTCTGTTTAACCCCATTATTTTCTAGATTGTGCCACTAAATATCCTTTTAAATATCAAATCAATGGCTGTTAAGTGGGTTTGGAAGCTATATGGAATAGTTTCTAGCCATTCTTGGTGAGAAGAAGGATTAATGAGCTCTGGTGTTTTTTAATAAACATGGTTGTGTTTGTTAGGACGAATAGAGTTGGGGAAAGAGGGGTAGTGGATGGGATTAGGTGGAATTGGGAGAAGTGGTTATTGTTTGGATCTTTTTATGAATGCTATAAGCCACTTTGACACATATTTCAAGAGTGGCAACAAGAGATGTTAAATAAATAAATGTTTCTTCACACCACATGTTCATGATGATGAACATGCCTTGCACTCTTTGAACTGCAAAAGATCCTTCTACCTGCAGAAGTCTAAAGCCTTTAGAAAGTCCACCCAGCATTTTGCTTCTTTTGATTACAATAAACCTGGATTTGCCATTACCAAACACACTCTGTCTAATTGGCTAGCAGATAGCATCTCTTCACTTATGTCCTAGGCACATTTGACCTTTGTCAAGGCTTATAGTGTTTCTTGAGGACAGCTTCCATGGAGATCTGCAGGGCTGTGACACAGTTTTTGGGCCACACATCCACATCTCTTTATTATTTAGAAAGGGCACAATAGTAGGTTTGGTCAGTCTGTCTTGAGGAATCTCTTTAAAGCACAGAATCCAACTCCACCCTCACTACCATCCCACCCCAAGGGCCCTGTTTTATTTATCTGCAGCTTGCCTTGAAAAAATATATAAAATCAAGAGGTCTGATTGTCAATTAAAAGCATGGGGATTTTTTTGTTATTGCCTATTGGCTTCATATTTCTATTTTACCCTTGTTCGACTACAACTTAGGCTAGTTTTTCATGAGGCCTGAGTTATCTGGACAGGGGCTGCTGAAAATCACACTAACTGGGTAAGTATCAGCATTTACCCAATTAGCACTGGTATCGCCCCTGCACTAATCAGACAATGTCGGGGCAGTCTGTGCAGATATTCAGGAGCACTATCCAAATAGTGCTGCTGAATACCATGGCCTGACCTCTTAGTTGGCCTGCCACCCATTGGCCAGCTGACAAGGGCTCTCAGTATTGGCCCCTTTGTTGACATGCTCTATCCTGGGCTCCCTTGGATGATGTCACTCAACTGTGAGGATCTTCTCCTGCTGTCCTCAGAGAACATCTGCTACCTGTAAGTAACTATTTTTTTATCCAAGAAAAGGGCTTTGATTATTACCCTCCAAAACTGATCATGTAAGAAACAGGATAAATTCCACAGAACATTTTAAACAAGTTTTTGCTTGGACCTTTTAATATGCGGAATACTTTTCCCCTTGAGAAGCTTTAGAAACAGTTTTCAGGACCCATGTTCATCTTAGGTTATATTTATTTGATGTTACATCATGTAGCAGCTAGCATCCCTAAAATAGTGGGACAAAGAGCATTTGAAACCTCTGCATCAAAATAAGTTGGCAATCCAGTAGTGTAAAACCAATGAAATGTGTAAGAAATCAGATTTCACTTGTTAACATTCAATTCATCATAGTCATAAGAAGACAGGCATCCTCCTAATAACACCTTATACCATTTTAGACTTCAGTGGTACCAACAGCAATTTAAATACCCTTTCCAACAGCAGAAAGGCACATCCCATCTGCCTAGTTCATTTTTTTCCTCTCTACTACTTTAGATAGATGAGCATATAAATTCTTACACTTAAACCAACACCAGGTCCTCCACATCTCTTAACCTTGTTCCTACCACTACTCTTCACTATCCAACCTATGCATGTCCAAATACTGTTACAATACTGGCCTCCACTACCTCCACCAATAGGCTATTCCAGATGTCTTCTCTCTCTTTGATGCTTACAATACTAATCCTAAATCTAGTACTTGTCCCTTCTCTATAATTTTCCCATCAAGATTTTTAATAGTCCACATAGTCACCAAAATTTGTGAGACTGTTGTCCAGAACATGCAGTCACATACTCATTAATGATTATGTTTTAACCATGGTCACTCTATGCTGGACTACCACAGTCTTAGAATTTCAGTGCAATACTACTCTTAGAACTGTAACAATACAGCTTCCCATGTATACACGATGGTCAGATATATTTCACTCATTAGAGGCGCAGTAGCTTTTAGAGACGTGATTGAGGTGTGCAATGGGCCTTCTCCTTTCTCTTTCAACTCTTCTTTCCAAAGCCAAAAGGTTCTATGTGGAAAAATATTTGTCCAAGAACAAGCAGGATAGCAAGTCTTCACAACATGGGTGATGTCATCAACAAAGCCCAGCATGGGGCATAACTTCCCAGTTCAGGATTTTTCCTGAAGCTTTTGGAAGATTTCACCATGCATGCACACCACTTCCTACTTGCACAGAACTGCCTCAGTCTTTGTCTTTCAGTAGAGGCAAGAGTTTACATCACTGCTTGCATCAAGTCAAGTTTTGGTACTTTCTCAAATTTTCCACTGTTTTTTGAAAGTCTGTCACTATTGTATAGTACCTGCAGTATCTGGGTCTGACCATAAAAACATAAATAAGATCTGCCATACTGGGTCAGACCAAGATCCATCAAGCCCAGTATTCTGTTTTCAACAGTGGCCAAGCCAGGTCACAAATACCTGTCAGGTTTCCAGAAAGGTACACAGATTCCACGTTGCTTATCCTGGGAAAAGTAGTGGATTTCCCTGGTTCTCTTTAATAATGGTTTATGGACTTTTCCTCCAGGAACATGTCCAAACTTTTTCAAACCCAGCTACACTAACAACTTTTACTACATTCTCCGGTAATGAATTCCAGAGTTTGATTATATATTAAGTGAAACAATATTTTTTCCTATTAGTTTTAAATGGACTACATTGTAGTTTCATTGCGTGTCCCCTAGTCTGTCTACTTTTTGAAGGAGTAAAAAATGATCTATATTTACCCATTCCACTACATTTATTATTTTATAGACCTCTATCATATCAACCCTTAGCCATTTTTTTTTCAAAGTTGAAGAGCCCTAACCTTTTAAGCCTTTCCTTGTAGGGGTATCCAACCATCCCCTTTATGATTTTGGTGGCTCTTCTCTGTATCTTTTCTAATTCTGCTATATCCTTTGTAAGATATGGCAATAAGAATTGCACACAATATTCAAGCTGCATTTGCAACATGGAATGATAGAGAAGCATTATAATATCCTTTGTTTTATTTTCCACTCCCTTCCTTATGATTCCTAGCAATCTATTTGTTTTCTTGACCGCCTCTGCACACTGGGCATAGGGTATCAATGTATTATCCACGATGATGCCTAAATCCTTTTCCCGGGTGGTGGTTCCTAATGTGGAACCCTGCATCGTGTAACCGTAGTTTGGGCTGTTCTTCCCTAAGTGCATAACTTTGCACTTGTCCACATTAAATTCCATCTGCCATTTGGATGTTCAGTCTTCCAATTTATCAAGGTCCTCTTGCAATTTTTCATAATCCTCTTGTGTTTTAACAACTTTGAATAATTTTGTGTCATCGTAAATTTGATCTCTTCACTTTTTATTCTCATTTTCAGGTCATTTATGAATATGTTAGAAAGCAGCAGGCCCAGCATAGATCCCTGGAGTACTCCACTATTCATCTTTCTCCACTGAGAAAATTGGTCATTTAGGTCTATTCTCTGTTTTCTATCTTTAACCAGTTTCTGATCCACAATAGTACACTTCCTCCTATTCCATGACTTTTTAATTTTGCCAAGAGTCTCTCATGAGGGACCTTGTTAAAGGCTTTCTGAAAATCGAGATACACTGTCAAGCAGCTCACCTTTATCTACCTGTTATTCACACCTTCAAAAAAATATAACAGATTAGTAAGACAAGGTTTTCCTTGGCTAAATCCATTTTGGCTTTCTTCCATTAAACCATGATCCCTCTCATTGTAAATTGTATTCACAGATATCAAAAAGAGTTGTGAAAAACAGCACAAACAAATGTTTTGCACCAATAAGTATGGTCCATTGACGTCAGCATTCGAAGCATTGGTCTCCATTGCTCTGAAAACTGCATTGGACTCTAGGGATGCATCGGCATCAATAATGTATTGATCCCCTTAACATCAAGGATCAGTGCAGCCCATTGGAACTAGTCCTCATTTGATTCCCACCCGAAGATGAGGAAAGATTCAACCTCGTCTTCCAATATTGAGGGCTTACAACACCAAACACTCAATGTTGGCTAGAGTACATTGGAATTGTACCTTACTGAAGTGCAACAATGAGAGCATGGAGGCACTGGGGAACCAGTGTCCTTGAAGCCTCTCCAGCAAGAAGACTGTTCATCCTCTTTGGCACTGAAGGGAGTGCATCAGACTTCAGAGGGCTGAGATCAGGCTTTTAATATATCCCAACTATCTCAGGAGGATGTGGTTTATGGCAAACTTCATAGAGCAGCTCATGACAAGGAGAGGATGGAGTAATTCTTTGCTAAGTGTGATGCTGCAGCTTCGACATTGTTGACATCGATGAACAGAGATGTCCAGCCAATAACTGAGACTCATGCTCTGCCTGCAGGAGAGACAATGACACAAGGACTCAGAGTCAGTGACTGACTGAAGACCATCTCCAGTGTGTCACGAGAAGAAGTTTCCCTCAGACATTGGAGATCCTCAGTATTTTGATACTCTCACTTGAGGCCTGCATACCAAAAGGAGTGAAGATTGAGACAGGCAGTGACCCAGACTTCTCAGATGGAGTATTTTTCTGGATCAGGTTCTGAGCACTCCTGAGATTCTGATTATGAGCTAGAAGTATTCTCTGAAGAGAAGGCTTCTACTGGCTTGCCATCAGATCCATCCCAACCTCATGGAAGGAGAAAGTCCCCCTCTTCTTCATGAATTTTGTAAGGGAAATGGCAAAGTCCATTCTATTTAAATTAGAGACAGAGAAGAAACTTGAGGGGGGGGCATATTTAAAGGGATTTATGCAGTTTGCAGACTTTAGTTTCCTCACCATTCCATGATAGTCAAATCCACTCTAAAAAGGATCAAACTTCCAAGTAGTACTCCTTAGTGCCCCCAAGAAGAGAGGCTCTTTTGGGAGACATGTTTTCAGAATGGTATGCTTACATCCTGCATAGCACCCTAACAGCTCTTCATGGGCACACACTTGCTAAGACTGTGTGAGAGATGCAGGAATTTGCAGATACTTTACCTCAAGAAGAGGCCAAGCAACTCTATTCACTGGTGGATAAAGGGAAGGAGTGTGTAAAATACATGGTCTGATCGACTTGTGATATTTTCAAAATGACAATGAGAACCTCCTCCATGGGAACTGCACCCCCTAGACTCTCAGGTCTTTGGGTCTCAGACCTGAGATACAATTATCAGGAGAAGCTTGCTGATGTACTGTGAAGAGAACCTCTTTGGAGATGTGCAAGAGGCTGCAACTTTAAAATGGCACAGTGACGCTCTTAAGACCCTCTCTAGGCTCACTTGTGACCCAACATCCTTCATCTAGGAGGTATTAGAGTGGTGGCAAAGGAGATCCTAGTACTCTCAAAGGCATAGGTATTCTCTTTCCCTTCCATGTCAGCAGAGGGCCCATAGTATCAGAGCCATGGCTGCATTGGTAACTCACTTGAGGTCAGCCTTCATGGAAAAGATTTGCAAGGCTGCAACATGGACTTATGTCCAGACTTTCACATCTTATTATTGTCTAGAAAGAGACTCCAGTGCGACAACATTTTTGGCCAGTTTGTCCTCCAGCATATGTTTGGAGAACAGAATCCAACCTTATCCCCCCCATTCTCATTTCTTTTCTTTTCCAGACTGCGTTGCTTGTTCATAATTTTTCCCTCTTTTCAGTTGAAGGCAGCCTATAGCTAGGGATCCTTTACAACTTGCCCAAAACACCGCTGCACACATTATAGCTGGAGGTCCTGACACTCATATCACTCCTACTCTAAAATCTCTTCATTGGCTCCCCATTGCATCCTGAATCAAGTTCAAGATACTCACCATCACTCACAGAGCTTTCTTCAGTACCTCTGCCCTGCAGCTCCAATCACTAATCAAACATCCTGATAGCAACAGACTCCGTTGACAGAACGTGTCAAATCTTCTCCTCCCACCAATACAAATCCACAAGAAACCTCAACGAACTTGTACCAGAGCATTTGAAGTCTATGAGCCCACCTTATGGAACCAACTCCCTCCCACCTTATGCTGAATCCAATCCCACGTCCTCTTCAAAAAGCACCTCAAAACACTCCTCTTTGAAGAACACTATGGCACATCCACCACAACCAACCCCCAGCAAGAGCATCCTCCACTCACACACACCATTCCCATCTCCCCTCCCCCTTTACCCTCCTTTCTCACATACTTGATATATTGCAACCATTCCTTCTTCCCCCACCCCAACCCCTTGCTGCCCCCCCCACTCCATCCCCATCCCTCTCTATTTCACTTAACCCTCCATTGCCTCAGAAAAATCCAAGTTTTCAATGTCCCTGTTTAATGTATATTACCAAGTTTAAGTTTCAATGTAAACCGCTTTGATTGTAATGCTAAAGCGGTATATAAAAACCTGTTAAATAAATATAGCATTTTGTAACATAAGCTCAAATCCATATCTCCCCGGTTCACTTCCACTCCCTATGTCAAATGCTGTTTTAGTAAGTTGTTACTGTTTATAGTTGCTTGTATATGTTTTCAATCTGTTCATTGTAAACCGTTTTGCCTTGTAGAAAAATGGTATATTAAATACAGTTAAATAAATAAATCTCATCTTGCAAGGACTTGCTATCCTGCTTGTCCTTGGAGAAAACCGAGTTACTTACCTGTAGCAGATGTTCTCCATTGACAGCATGGTACAAATTCTTACATACTCTTCTACTTCCCCAAGAAGTCATACTCTACATTCAGCTTTAATATTAGGTTAAGGAAGTCCTGGATGGCAGTGGCAGGCAGGAAGTAGCACTTGCACAGTGAAGCTTTCCAAAAGCTTCAGG
This sequence comes from Ichthyophis bannanicus, assembly GCA_033557465.1. Classification (NCBI taxonomy): domain Eukaryota; kingdom Metazoa; phylum Chordata; class Amphibia; order Gymnophiona; family Ichthyophiidae; genus Ichthyophis; species Ichthyophis bannanicus. Next base: position 206,885,290 of record CM066043.1, on the reverse strand, counting down.
AAAAATCATGAGCTGGGAAGCTGTTTTCTGTGCCAGGCTCTGTTGATCCCATATTGTGAGGGCTTGTATTCTGCTACTATGAAGAACACCTGCTACAAATAAGTAACTTGGGGAGGCATATTCAAAACAATTATTGTAGTTAGCAGACGTGGTAACCACATTAACTGTGGTGGTGGGATATTCAGTAGCACACGGCCATTTTGTGCCACTGAATATTCCCTCCTAATGCCACTGAACTCCCTGATACTAACCGTGTAGCATTAGGGCGTTCCGACAGCAGTACTCATGTTAACTGGTCAGTGGTGATATTCAACCACTGGCTGGGTGACGCAAATCAACTAAAGTTAGGCACAAAAAAGCTGGCCTAGCATTAGCTGGTTCAGTAAACCAAAGAAACATTGAAATATGACGGCACAAAAAGGCCTATCCAGTCTGCCCTTTCATACCAACTACTATAGTCCCTTTTTTTTCCTTTAGAGATCGTCTGTTTTTGTCCCATGCTTTCTTGAATTAATTAGATAATGTGCTCATCTCTACTATCTCCACTGGGAGACTATTCCATGCATCTACCAATTATTTACTTACTTAACAGGGGTTTTTTTAATACCGCTTTATCATTTTAGTCAAGGTGGTTTACATTGTAACTTAAACTTGGTAATGTACATTAAACATGGACATTGATAACTTGGATTTCATCCTGTTTATATCCTTTTGAAGGTGTGGTCTCCAGAACTGCACACAATACTCCAAATGAGGTCTCACCAAAGACTTATACAGAGGCACTATCATCTCCTTCTTCCTGCTGGCCACTCCTCTCCCTATGCACCCAAACATCCTTCTGGCTTTTGCTGTTGCCTTTTATACCTACGTATCTACCTTAAGATCATCAGAAACAATCATGCCCAGATCCCACTCTTCTTCTGTGGACAGAAGTCTTTCACCACCTATAATGTACTGCTCCCTTGGATTTTTGCAGCCCAAATGCATCACCCTGCATTGTTTAGCATTAAATCTCAGCTACCAAATTCTCGACCATTCTTCACACTTAGTTAGATCCCTCCTCATATTATCCTCCTTCCTGGATGTCTACTCTATTGCAGATTTTGGTATCATCTGCAAAGATGCAAGCTTACCCAACAGCCCTTCTGCAATATCTCTGACAAAACTATTAAAGAGAATCGGACCAAAGATCTATCACTGCGGCACACCACTGGTAACATCCTTCTCCTCTGAGCTCCATTTAACTGTACCCTGTGTTGCCTCCCACTCATCCAATTTCTAACCCAGTCAATCACTTTAGAGTCCATCCCCAGAGTGCTCAATATATTTTTGAGTTGTCTATGTGGAACAATGTCAAAGTCTTTACTGAAATCAAAGTACACCACATCTAGGGCTTTCCCTCGGTCCAATTCTCTGGTCACCCAGTCAAAGAAATTAACTAGATTTGTCTGACAAGACCTGCTTCTAGTAAACCCATGCTGCCTCATATCCTGCAATCTAATGGACTCCAGAAACCTCAATAGCCTCTGTTTTAGCAGCGTTTCCATTAATTTACTAACCACAGAGTTCAGATTAGCCAGCCTGTAGTTCCCAATCTCATCTTTGCTTCTGCTTTTGTGTAAAGGGACCATATGTGCCCTTCTCCAGTCCTTTGGGACCACTCCCGACTCTAAAGAAGCACTGAAAAGGTCAGACAGTAGAGCTACTAGAACTTCCTCAAGTTCCTTCAGTACTCTCAGATGTATTCTATCCAGCCCCATTGCTTTGTCTGCTTTTAGTTTAGCTAGTTTCTTACGAATACTGTCTTCTGAAAATCATTCAAGATCCCCTTTATTACTGTTGCTAATTGTGGATGTTTTCTGAGGTCCTGCTCCTGGCCCTTCATCTTTGATCATAGAACAAAAATATTTGTTAAGCAATTCTGCTTTATCCTCATTAGCTTCTACATATTCCTCCCCTTCACCTTGAGTCTGATAATATCACTTTTGCATTTCTTTCTCTCACTAATATATCTGAAAAAATGTCTTGTACCCCCATTTTACTGCATTGGCTATTTGTTCTTCCATTTGTATCTTTGCTTTCCTGACTATTTTCCTAGCTTTTCCAAATATTGATGATACTTATCTTCCTCATTTTGTGGTGGTCTTTAGCATCCATAATCCCCACTTTGGCACACTTGCACCCTGCTCTTGCCCCTTCTGCTGTAATTAAAACATTTTTGACTCCCAAGACACCTGAAGGGCTTTAAACCCACAGCCCTTGGGTTCTGAGGCAGCACACAGCCTTGCCTGCCACCAGCACCACAGAGCTAGTTCCTAAGCAGTGGCTGAAATATCATTGCTGCCTGGTTAGCTAAAAACATTGTCCAGATAGACACTATATTCAATGCCAATGGCCAGATATGACCCTGGCATTGAATATCCGGGTCTAAATTAAAATGGCGACGGCCAACAGCTTTACTCAGGCTGGCTGCCACCGTTGAATACTGGCCTCTTGGTTTTTAGCCAAATAGAAAATAAAGTAAAAGTACAACATAAGGAAAAAATGTTCATACTCTCCTAACTTGCTTCCAGTGTACTCTGTTAGAGTAATATTCCACCTGGTGTTTCTTGTTGCAGCCTCAACTTATGCAAGACTTACTTTTGTGCCAAGAGAGTGAAGGTTTAAGGGCCCTTGCTCCAATGTCCTTCTTGGGAGGGCAACCCACAGACTTGAGAATCCAAGCCAGGTCTCTTACACTGGAAACCCAGAGCTGCATATCTGGATTCTTGGACTTCAGTGGAAGAGTGATCCCCTCAACACAATGTGTACTTCAGTGTTTCCCACAGAAAAAATGCTTAAGCTGGTCTGGAGGACTGTACACAGGGACACCAGCAGCAGGAATCAACGATTCCAGGAAGCTGAAGACAGGAATCCACCAGCCATTTTCCAATGTCAAAAATAAGGCAATTGTCAGTGAGTATGGTCTCTTTTTGTATTTAATTGTATTGAGAAAAGTTTTCCATTTACAAATTCAAGATGTTTATCTTAGCAAGAGTCACTGTCATAAATGATTTTAGCTCTGAGTAACAAAACACTTGCTGGTTTGTTTTGGGTCACTCAGAGAAGTAAGGAATAAAAAATCCTGGTATAAACCAGTGGAAGAGAGAGCGTGAGAAAGGAGAACCCAAAAGCAAACACCCTGAGCCTCAACTTTGTGAATAATTACAAATTATTTAGAATGGATGACCAGATATTATTGAAACTGTATATTAACCTTTTGTAGGATGCCACCTGTGCCATTTCTATACACCAATCAATGTAGCCTCCTGTGTATAAGTGATTGCTTTCATGTCTCAGTGGATCATCAGCAAACCTGGGATACATTGATGCCAATAGGAGATGCTTCCCTCATGAGCCCTTTGTTCCTGGGCTTGATCAGAGACTCAATGCATTAATTGTCAGTGACATCATATCTTATTGCAAGAGCCATGAAAATGCCAAAGCGACACTGTCAACCTTGCCTCATCCACTGTTCTCAACTTATCAAAATATTATTTAAGTGCCTGTATCAGTTTGCTGGAATGGTATAAAAACCAGGTGATTTAATTTTCTTCCACATTTTCCTAATTGTAGTGAGCGTGACCTCTGATCTATGTTGAGTTTTCCATTTGGCAGGTTTCCTTAGAACATCCACATGGATTTTATATCTCTAAAACATTCCTTTCTTACAGAAGGCACTGGCAGCAAGAACCTGTCTCAGGTGAATGGTGTATTTTCTGGCTCTCTGAACATCTTTCCCCATGTTGGTAAAGCTCCAGGTCTCACTACAACTGGCTGCATCTTACCAGCTGTCACTGGGAGCCAGGTCACTCCTCCAGTACGGGAGTTGAGGATTACCTCTGTCTCTGCTCCCATTTCTCAGCGCCTGGATCACATGAACCGCCTCAATACTCTGGATGTGCTCAATTTGAACCTCAGCAGGTAGTTTTACATTTTTTGTCCTTTTGGATCCTCTGTGAGAAGACAGAAAGGGTCTGGAGCTGCTCCTGTGGTACTGACCTGCAGTGGAGAGTACTGGAAGACTGAAATGTACTGTAATTTGTTTGTGTACTTCTTTGTTTTGGTAGTACAAAATGTATTTTACTGCTTGCATAAATGAATAATTTTATTTGACGTAGCAGCAATTAAAATGGTCAAATTCAAGCAAGGCTTACAGTGATCTTCTACTACTCTGTCTTAAGTTGAACAATCAGCTTTTTCATGTCTGTATTTCTAAGATTACGTAGAAAAAATAATTTTGAAGAATACATATTAAATATGCCCAGCATGGCACCTCTCATATTTCCATTTTAAAGCTAATATTTCTTCTTTTGCATCACATAGTATGAAATCCTATTAGTTAAACAAAGAAACTAACATCAGTCAATGATCGTAAGAGCCAGTTCCCCTGCCCATTTTCCCTTTCCACTGCAATACCATAGATCCTGTTTTAGGTTTGCATTCCCAGGGATCCTTTGTGCTGGTTTCATGCTTCCTCAAGTTATTAACCATTTTTGACTCCACTAGGTTCTATGTATCCATCCCCCCTTTCTGTGAACAAATGCTTCCTTCTGTTATTCCTGAGACTCCATTCTGGCTTTATATCATCACTCCTTATTCTAGAATCTGTTTCCACTCAAAAATAATAGTTCATACATCTGTGATAGTTCATACTCTATCACAGGCCTCCTCAAAAATAAAACACTGGATGTTGGAAGCCTAAAAAATAACCAGATGTTAAAATGAAGATTATAAAAGACTCTTCAGAGACCTGATTGAAGAATGTCAGCCAAAAGAATAACGTAATACTTGGGTACAAACTAATTAGAAAGGATACAGTCAACCAGTGAGGGAAACTGTTGTGCTGCATATTGAAGAATATAAATTAGCATAACAAACTAAAGAAAGAACAGGTTCAAACAATGAATCAACTCCGGCGGAAACAAAGAGCACAACATAATCTTTATGGACAAAACTGTTATCCTTAAATAAGAGTGCATATGGAGGAAGCGGGTAGTTTTATAAAGTGTTTTCAATGTGTACATGCAGAAAAGGGTTTTGATAAGATTGCACAGCCAAATGCGCATATATAAGTATGCGCACAGAAAAGATTGTGCATTCTTTTACGTTCGTGAAGAGGGATTTTAGAAGGGACATCCAGAGCACAACGTCCAAAAATCTAAGGGAGTGGCAGCAGTGAAGGGAGGCACATACAAGTGCCTTCTGAAATTGCTCCATCTCTGCCTCAGAAGATGAATGTCTCAGTAATTGGTTCTGGCGACAGTCCTGTGCAGATAGCAAGGTCGAGTAAGTGCACAGATATAGGCCATATTTCCAGGAACAAGCAGGAATGCAGTTTTCATATATGGGTGATGTAGGTACCGACGGAGCCCGTGCGGAAACACTCCCCAGCATCCAATGGGAAAGCCTTTGGGAGCAATCCACTGTGCCTGTGCTTTTGCCTTCCTAACTCCACTCCTCAGTTCTTCATTTTCCGTGGAGATAGCAGGTTGCTTTCTTCCTGTCACGGCCAAAAAACATTATTTTTTTGTTAAATTCTGTGCTCTGCCTTTCCGTTGGCGCCAGTGCTTTCACGGACACCAGCCTCGATATTTTTCTCTCTTTTCAAAAGTTTATTTATTTATTTTTTCTTCAATTTTGATGGTTCCACCACCAGTTAAGCCTTGTCCTACTTTTCTTCACCATGTTGGAAAAACACTTCAGTGATTTCAAAAAATGTACTAAATATTCTGGTACTATAACACTCATAGATAAACATGACTGGTGCTTCCACATCGTCAAGGACATCAACCTCCTCTCATGGTTCTCTGGTCTTCTCAAAGTCCAAACACAAAACTAAGTCTAAGACATTGGCATCAAGGATCAATACAGATTCCAGAGGTAAGTCCCTTCGTCGCCATCAAGACTCATCGAAAGGCTTGTCTGATGCTGACTGGCCTGCCAAACAGCCCTGATGGGAGGCCCTGTCCACCAAAGCACAAGAGGGGCACCAGAACCCTCACAAGGCATCGACCTCTGGAGAGCTACTGGTTCCATGCTCTGGAACAATGGCTCAAAGCCCCGTACGGGATTCTATCCAGGCATCGGTCAGCAACCTCGACCAGTGCAAACTGGCTATCAAGAGGGTTTGGCAATATTCCTGGCAGCCTCAGTACTGACAGTATCAATGACTCCAGCAGTGCAAGCAATGGCACCACCGATTCCGGGTCAATGCCAGCATTCAAACCTGTACCAGGGGAGCCTCTCCCTCCGATGCCCCCTTTGGAACTGATGGACATCGTCGGTATCCAACAGGCTCCTGAAGCTGCACCGACCGATCATCGGTAATACCATCAATCATTGACATTAGGGAAGTATGAAGATCAAGCATGAGATCATTGATTATAGACTTTCTATCAGACTCTAACTCTACTTTCTCCAATTCCAATGGCACATCGGAGGACTCCCAAGAAAGCCAGGACATTCCTTCAGACCTGTCCCCTCCTCATGAGCGGCGTCAATCCCCTCCACAGGATAATGTCTTTTGAAGACTTCATTAAGACATGGCAGCAGGACTACAGATCACTGTGGCATTGGAGACAGAACTGAGGGCAGAGGAATTGGAAATCATCCAATATCCCTCGGAGCTTAAAGAGGATGCCACTTTACCGATACACTGCATTTTACAGGATTTGATGCTTCGTATGTGGGAGGCTCCTGTAACGGTTTTGTCTATCAGCAAATGGCTCGATACCATGTATTGAGTTCCAGCATGCCCAGGCTTTCAGAAACTTCAGCTCCCACACCATTTCATGGTAGTGGAATCGGCGATGCACCGCATCAAGAGTTCTAAGAATCACTCTTCCTTGCCTCCAGGCAAGGACTCCAGATCTCTCAATGCCTGTGGCCGTCGATGTTTTCAGGCATGCATGCTCAACTCCAGAATTACCTCATACATGCTCTACATGGGCATGTTCCTCAAGGATGTATCCAGGGATTTGGAGGCTTTGCACCTCTCCTTCCCGATGACAAACGAGATGCATTCTAAGCCCTCATCAGGCAGAATCAAAATATGTTCAAATTTCTAACTAGAGCATCTTTTGATGTCTTTGAGTCATCCAGCAGAGCTTCAGCAGTCTGCATCGGTCCTCGCAGGATGGCCTGACTCCAAAGATCTGATCCTGAACAGTGGGTCCATGACAAATTGGCTAATATTCCTTGTTCTGGAGAAAATCTCTTCAGAAAGGGTTGGAGGGAAAAAGCTGGAAATTGAGACAGATGATCTCACTCTCAAGTGCCTTTCAAGAAAGACAGTGGACCCCTCTAAGAGGAGGACTAATCCAAAGAAATCTTTCTATCCAAAGAAGAAGAGATATTATACTCCTTATCCACCTGCAGCTGCTTACCAGCCTCAACAGCAACAGCAGTGCCAGCAGGGCCCTTGCCAACCCAAGAAACCTAAAGCCACTAAGCCACAACCAGCTACACAGCCACAACCAACACCTGGTTTTTGACTTCTTCCTGGAAAGCATAGCCATTCTGCCTTTGCAGAGTCCCAAATCCCTACACATAGCAAGCAGGCTCTATTCCTATGCCCATAGGTGGACTCTCAACATCGTCCAAAGGGGCTGCTTCACTGAAAGTTTACGCCCCACCATCTTCATAGGAGATTATTCCAGAAACCCTCTGCAGATATCTCCTCTCAAAAGAGGCGTCCACCCTGTTAACTCAGGGGGCCATCAAAAGAGTTCCTCCGTGCTTCTACTCTCATTTTCTTATCCTCAAGAAAACAGGTTCGGGACCATCTTAGATCTAAGGGACCTAAACAAATTCCTCGTTCAAGAAAAATTCTAAATTATTTCCCTTGGCACACTTCTGCCATACCTTCAGAGGAATGATTGGCTGTGTTCTCCAGACCTCAAGGTGGCATACATGCATTTACTGATCCACCCTCAGCACAGACAGTATCTGTGTTTTTTGGTTCCAGCAGCACCATTACCAATATCAGGTGCTCCCCTTCGGCTTATCCTCTGCACCTCAAGTATTCAGAAAGTGCATGGCAGTGGTTGTGGCTTACCTTCGCACTTTGGAGGTTTTCGTCTTCCCCTACTTAGATGATTGACTAATCAGCGGTGAATCCCCACAAGAGGTAAAGCTCTCCCTACATCGCACCATAACTGTTCTTTAATATCTGGGATTCATCTTAAACTTTCCCAAGTCGCACCTGGTGCCAACCCAGTGGCTCAAATTCATCGGAGCACTTCTGGACACTCAACAGCCCAGAGTTTTCCTCTCCGTGGATCACTTTACCCACCTCATCGAGGTAACCAACAAGATAAGAAGTATCACTTGTGTAACTGCTCGAGAGATGATACGTCTTTTGGGGCACATTGCCTCCACAGTCCATGTAGTCCCCTATGCTCGCCTGCACATGTGACAAGCCCAATGGACTTTCGTCTCAATGGACACAAGCAACCGGGTATCTCTCAGACAAATTATGCATCACCCCTCCACTTCTTAACGCTCTTCAGTGGTGGTGCTCGAAACCTATTTGGGGGGGGTCACCTTTTTAGATGCCTCCACCTCAATGCACCATAACAACGGATGCCTCCAAGTTTGGTTGGGGTGCACATCTAGGATTTGCTCTGTTTTATCATCTGCTGGCAAGGGGACATAACCCACCAGTCTGGATCAAGTGACAGATCATATGCTACTTGAAAAAGATGAGTTTCTAATAAGATCTCGAACAATGAAAAAGAAGTTTCCAAACGAATAGTGGTTCGTAAAAAATTCCATAAATAGGGGCCAAGGAAGTAAAAAGCTGAATGTCTGGTGCGCTCATAGTGAGCTTGTGAAGGAGTTGGTAAATGCAGACAGAAACCACGGACTGAGCGAAGGAGCTGCAGGGGATCATATCAGATAAGTGAAGAAGAAAGGTATGCTGGTGAACCGGAATTGAGGGTCTTATGAGTCAGAGTTAGGATTTTATACTGGATACGATGTTAAATGGGCTACCAATGGGATCTAATGAGAAGCGTAGAAACATGATCAAATTTTGAAGGGTGGTGTAGAAGATGGATAGCAGTATTCTGAATAGACTATAACCATTTAAGCTGAAATTTAGGTAGACTAGCATAAACAACACTGCAGTAATCAATCTTTGAAATAACTAGCATAAGGAGTAGTGTGTATAGAAAAGAATCCGAAAGAAAAGAATTGATCGACCGATTCTCCGGGAACAAGCAGGAAGTCAGTCCTCACATATGGGTGATGTCGGAACCGACTGAGCCCTTGCGGAAGCATCTCCCCAGCTTTCAAAGAAAGCCTTTGGGAGATGCCACCAGACATTCGTGGTCCCCTTCCCGCCCAAGGGTGCCATCTTGCTCAGTCTCCTTTTTTCTGCGGAGCCTTTCAGATGTTGTCTGGCTTGTCCCCAGAAAAAGTTGATTTTTTTTGTTGTTGGAGTTTCCAACTCATCTTCAGTATTGCACCGGTACTCTTCCCATGTATCGACCTCAGTGCCTCAGCATCAGGCTCAGTTTATTTTTGTAGTTTTTTCGTTATTTTCTTTTCTGGTGCCTTCACGCACTTTTTTCTTCCGCTGGCAGCCCAGAGAGTCTTCGACCTCGCAGGAGCACATTTTTCCCCAATGGCTACCAGTGGTTTGAAGACGTGTGATCAGTACTCCAAAATCATGTATTTAACCGACATGCACGACTGCTGTCTTCATTGCCTCAGGCCAGACCATGACCCAGCGGCCTGCGGTCTCTGCAGGAGGATGTCCAACAAGGCCCTCAAGAGCTGCCAGCAGCAGCACGATAAATTCTTCGCCGAGTCCCCAATGCCTTCGAAAGCCAGTACCTCTTCTGAGACCCCGACATCTCGGGCGGAACTCTCCAAACCCGAGCCTCATCGTGTGTCCTCAGAAAGGGGGTCTCCCTCGAGGGAACCATGAAAGAAGAAACAACCCTCAAAGGCGGCATCCTTGGATGGTTCCGACTGGCTGGGAGCTCCCCGGGCCCGGTCCTGCAGTCCGAGATGCTCGTCCGAGGTGTCAGAGAAGCAGCAACCTGCGAAGGTCCCCTAGAAGAATCTGGCCACGGACCGGCCTCGGTCCACAGACACCATCCTCATCGAGGATTCCCCTTCGGAGGAGCCGGAGTCAGGTCCGAGTCCCTTGGTCCCCGTGCCGAAGGCTGTGGAGCCTTCTGGTCTGGAGTCCAGAATGGCTGCCCTGGAGTGCAGTTTGTCTGCCTTCATGGACCAGCAGTGGGCGCTGTTCTACGGCATGACCGGTTCATCCTCCCCAACCACCAGGCTATTGACATCGAAGACATCCCCGGAGGCCGAGCCAATCCTTGAGGTCCTTTGGCCTCGAGTCAATCCTCCTTGGCTGAGGTCACATTCTGAGTACCACTTGTCAGGACCGTGGTTGTCCCTGGCACTTGGTGTGAAAGCAACGTTTCACCACCATGCTGATGTGGTCTTGAAAAGAAAGAGCGGTATCTAGAATTACTCCAAGGTAGCGTATAGAGAAGAGTGAGGAATAGGAGATGCATTGAGAACAGGAGAAACAGATGGTGATGAAACAGATCCAGTCAGCCAGACGGCAGATGTTTTGCTTAAATTCAGCTTCAAGCAATTGTCGTGAAGCCAAGGGACAGACAGTTATTAAGAGTAGTCAAGTCTGGGGCCAACGGATCAGTGTGAAACAACAGCAGGATGTCATCCACCTAATAATATGTGGCGACACCCTGCTGCTGAATAATAGTAGCAAGGGGGGCCAGGAAAATATTAAAAAGAAGAGGCGCAAACACAGATCCCTTCAGGACACCACATGTGAGAGGATAGAAGGTGGAAGTAGAACCCTGAGATGCCACAAAGAATGATCGGTGGGAAAGAAAAGAGTGAAACCAATGTAAGACTATACCCTTAATCCTAACTGAAAATAGACGAGAGAGAAGTAGAGAATGATTCACTAGATCAAATGCACTAGAGAGATCGAGTGAAACTGCAATGGAAACATTACCTTTAGCTAAAGAATGGTGAACATTATTCAGAACAGAGAGAATAATAGTTTCTGTGCTGTGTCCTTCCCATAAACTGGATTGCCTAGGATGTAGATAATTAGTTTGTTCAAGATGAGAAAATGTTTGTTGAAATACTACTTTCTCTAAGATCTTGTAAATGAAGGGGAGATTCAAAACTGGTCTAAAATGTTCAGGGAGTGAGGAATCAAGGCTGGCATTTTTAAGTAGAGAGTGAACATATGCAATTCTCGAACAATCTGGAAAAATACCTATGGCCAGACTATTGTAAATTAAAGAAAATGTGAATGGAAGGAGAGTGAGAGAAGGCTCAGTAATCCATGTAGAAGGGATGGCATCCAGAGAGCAAGTAGCTTTTGAAGAGCTAGTAATAAGTTTCTCAATAAACGCTGAGAGATGGAGTTGAAATTGCACCTTTGGATGAAGCCGAAATGATGGGACTGGGAATGGGAAGGGGCCTCAAAAGAGGCACAATCGGAGATAATGAAAGGTGGAATCGATGGTAATGAGGACTGTATCTGGGAAACTTCATTGAAAAAATGATCTGCAAATTGTTGAGCTGAAGGTTGCTGGGGCGTAGCCAACATAGAGAGTCTCAACAGAGAAGAGATGACAGAAAACAGTTGCTTTGGGCGGTTGTCAATATTAGTGATAAGTTTAGTGAAATAATCATGCTTTAGTAGCAGAACCTCCATACTCCCGGTTCCAACATGACAAAGTGGTCCTCCATACCCATCCGCACTTCCTTCCGAAAGTCGTTTCAGCCTTCCATCTGAACCGGTAATCTTACTGATCTTCTTCCCAGGACCACATGCCTTTCGGGTCGAAGCAGCACTACACACTCTAGACTGTAAACAAACGCTGGTTTACTACTTGGATAGTCACAGGAAATCCTCACAACTATTCATTTCCTTTGATCCGAGTCACCTTGGACTTCCAGTGACAAAGTGGACCCTATCCAAGTGGATAGCAGCCTGCATTTCTTTTGCCTATGCGCAGGCGGGACTCTCCTTTGAGGATCACGTCACTGCTCACAATATGCGAGCCATGGCAACCTCAGTTGCCAGCCTCCATTCTGTCTCCATCGACGGGATCTGTCGGGCAGCTACCTGGTCCTCCATCCATACCTTCGCTGCCCACTACTTCCTAGACAGCGATTCCCGTCGAGATGCTGTCTTTGGTCAGGCAGTCCTCTAGCACCTTTTTGGGACTTAAATGCAACTTCTACCCTCTGTCCCGGACTCCTTTGTGGTACCACACTTCCATTAGAGGTAGTCTAGTCGACTGCAGTTGATTCCAATGGGGCCACATTATATCCACACTCTTGGCTGTATTCTTTAGCCTTGGGGATACCAGGACTACCCACTTCCAGTCTGGAACCTGGGAGCTAGTGAGTCCCATATGTGAAGACTGCATTCCTCTTGTTCCTGGAGATAGTGTTGTTACTCACCTGTAACAAGTGATCTCCAGGAACAGCAGGAATTGATCTTCACAACCCGCCCTCCTCCCCTAGGAGTTGTAGGGTATACTCTTTTTTCCTCTGTCTCTCAGCTGCAAACTCAACTGAGGAGAGGAGTTGGGAAGACGAGAAGGCAGATGCGCAGGTGCAGTGGATTGCTCAGAAAGGCTTTCCAGTTGGACGCTGGAGTGTTCCCGCATGGGCTCTGTCAGTACCGACGTCACCCATATGTGAAGACTGATTCCTGCTGTTCCCAGAGATTACCTGTTAAAGGTGAGTAACATTGCTTTCACAAAGATGGATGTCTCCATTTACACAGCCATAGAACTAGGTGCTTGGACATGCCGGCTGGGGTATTTCAGAAAGGTGGCATCTATGTTATCCCGGCTGGGCATTTCAGATCAGACGCATGGTGGCAGGCCAGTAATATGTTTGGAATATCTAGTTTCATGCAGGTTTTTTTGGCCAGAAAATATTAACTGTGGCAATGAAGGAGAAATGTTACTTACCATTAATTTCCTTTCCTGTAATCCTACTAGACCAGTCTAGACTGGTGGGTTATGTCCCCCTGCCAGCAGATGATGAAACATAGAAGCTTAATGACATCACCCTTGGTAGATAATCCTGTACCCCTAGGGGTCAGCTTCAGTATACCACTGGCAAGCATAAGGACTTCTGAACAGCCCAAAGAGTAAATGAAACCAGCCAGGAAGACTCAAATTGAGCATATGAAACAATGACTAACTTATATACAAGGCCACAAGGCCGAGGAAGTATGTACAAGACAGAGGACAGCTAGAGCTGCCGAACCCATATACAGAATCTCAGAGCGGCGTCGGCAAGCTAGTTTTCCAACTGAGAGAAGAGGGGCAGATCCTGGACTGGTCTAGCAGGATTACAGGAAAGGAAATTAATGGTAAGTAAAACTTCTCCTTCCAAGGCATCCTGGTAGACAAGTTCAGACTAGTGGGAAGTATCAAAGCTATACTACCCCTAGGCAGGAGGAAACAGCCACAGCCAACATAGTGGCCCTGAAGTAAGCTGCTTCTCTGGCTTGGAGATCCAACAGGCAAAGGTAGATAGGGAGAACCAGGTCATCGCCCTGCAAATGTCTAGTGGGGCTACCTGTAATCATTCCACCCACAAAGTAGCTTGAGCCTGCGTGGAGTGGGTATACAGTCCCACAGGAACAGGTTTATTCTGTAAAATATAAGCCGCCTCAATGGCCTGCTTGATCTACCATGCTATGGTAGCCTTAGACATGGCCGCTCTCTTCTGCTGACCAGAGATCAAAACAGAGTCAGTCCGTAAGATGAAATGGATTGGTGACTTTGAGGTAGCGGCGCAACATCCTGCCAAAATGTCAAGAAAGTGAAGAACCTGAACAGGTTCCGAACTCCATTTCTTCATAAACGAAGGGAGCAACACCGATTGATTCACATGGAAATCTGAGAGAACCTTCAGCAAGAAGGAAGGAACTGTTTGAATGGTTACCCCTTCCAGGGAAAAAGACAGAAAGGGGTCTCGGCAAGAGAGCGCCTGGAGTTCCGAGAGGCATAGGCCTGAAGTGACTGCCACCAGAAGGATAGTTTTGAGCATCAAATCTTTGAGGGATGCATAGCAAAGAGGTTTGAAGGGAGGTCACACAGAGCACTAGAGAGAGGTCACAAGCTGGGATGATCAGCCGAACAGGAGGCTGAAGTGTACGAATGCCCTGCAAGAACCTGGAGATATCCGAATGAGAGGTGAGAAATCGGCCGCGGAGCAGCCCTCTGAAGCAGGTCAAGGCAGCGATCCGAACTTTCAAGGAGTTAAGGGCTAGGCTCTTGTCGAAGCAATCCCGTAGGAAGGAAAATACATCAGGCACTTGTGCCTTCCAGGGAATAGAGACCTCCTAGAACACCAGGAAGTAAAAAGACACAAACAAGGGTGTATGCTCAAGAAGTAGGACGTCATCACACCACAGCAAGGTAGCAATCACTTGTGGTGAATAGCCTTTGCATTCTAACCGGCGTCTCTCAAGAGTCAAGCCGTAAGTGAGTAAGGAGCGGGGACATCCATGAGGATTGACCCTTGTGGTAGGAGACCTTTCCATGTTCCAAGTGGCAGGGGTTCCACCACCAGTAGGCACACCAGGTCAGCATACCATGGGCGACGTGGCCAGTCCAGCGCTTCCAGCACTATTCGGCTAGAGTGTGACTCTGTCCGACGAAGTACACAGCCAATCATTGGCCATGGAGGAAAGTCATACAGGAGCTATGACAAGAGACAGGGTTGGACTAGAGCATCCAGGCCCTGAGACTTCTGCTCCTTCCAATAACTGTAGAAAACAGGCACCTTGGAGTTGGTAGAGGTGGTCATCAGGTCCAGAGTTGGACATCCCAAGTGACGAACAATGCTCGCGAACGCCTACGGGGTGAGTTCCCACTCGCTGGGATCCATACATGATGACTAAGGAAATTCGCTTGAACATTCTCGACTCCCGCTATGTGTTGCGTCAAGAGCACTGGGAGGTGGCATTCTGCTTACAGGAACAAAAGAGCCATCTTCAGGGCCACCCCTGGACACCTGATCCCGCCCTGCCTGTTGAGTTAAGCCACTGTGGTGGAATTGTCCAAAAGAAACCGAACTGCTCGATCCTGGAGAAGAAACTAAAATGAAAGCAGTGCAGACAGATGGCCCATGCCTCAAGGCAATGATTGTCCAGGTGGCTTCGTGTGTGAACCAATATCCTTGTGCTATCTGTCCTAGACAGTGCGCTCCCCAGCCCACCAGGCTGGCATTGGTGGTTACGAGTACCCAATGCGAGGTCTCCAGAGGAATCCTCCATAGCAAATGATGGGGGCAGAATCACCATCTCAGAGTGCGGCGCACCACTTGTGGGAGGGGTAGATGGACCCGGTAGTCCTGGGTGCAAGGAGACCATCAAGATAGCAAGGAGCGCTGTAGGGGATGCATGTAAGCATGGGCCCAAGGGACCACATCCAGGGTGGCTACCATGGTGCCTAGAACTTGAAGATTATCCCATGTTGTGGGCGCTAGCAACCATTGGAAGGCGTGGAGTTGTGTGCAGAGTTTCTTGCACCTGTCCGGGTAAGAAAGACTTGTCCCACACTCGTGTCGAAACAAGGTCCAAGGAATTTGAGACATTGAGTCGGCTGGAGATAGCTCTTGGCATGGTTGATCACCCAACCGAGGCAGTCCAGGAAACTGACAACCTGAAACACTGCTGAGAGCGCCTCCTCATGAGACTTGGCCCTGATAAGCCAGTCATCCAGGTAAGGGTGTACTCGGATGCCCTGATAGCGGAGAGCTGTGCCAACTACTACCATTACCTTGGAGAAGGTGCGGTGAGCTGTGACAAGGCCAAACAGCAAGGCCCAGAACTGATAATGTTGTCCCAGCACTGCAAAATTCAGGTAGTGTTGATGGTCCATGTGGATTGGGATATGGAAATATCCTTCTGCGAGGTCCAGGGGCATGAGAAATTCGCCTGGATGAACTGCCTGAATGACATATTTCAGTATTTCCTTCCGGAACCGTGACACACGGAGGCAGCAGTTGATATCCTTGAGGTTGAGAATAGACCTGAATGAGCCATCTCTTTTGGGAACAACAAAATAAATGGAATACTGACCGGAGTCTCTTTCCAAGGGGGGAACTGAGCAGACAGTTTGTAATTGCAGGAGACGCTGAAGAGTAAGGCGCACCGCAGTCTTTTTGGCGGGTGAACCACAAGGGGAGATAAGAAAGATGTTTGGAATGGGCTTGGCAAAGTTGAGCGCATAGCCATGCATGATGATCTCGCGCCCCCATTTGTCCGAGGTTATTTGGTTCCATTCACGGGAGAAAAGATGTAACTGACCACCCACAGGCGGCACCCCGAAATGGAACCCGTGCCAGTCAGCATAAGGAACGTGTGGGTCCTAAAAACTTGTTAGAAGAGGACCAATTGTTCCTTGTGTGACAGACACCCCAAAAAGATTGCAGCTTGGATCCTGACTTATTTGAGATGGAGTTGGATACCAGGGCGGTAACACCGAGAGTCTCTGAAGCATACCCTGTAAGAGGAGATGAGGAGGATATAATGGGGGGCGCTGAGAGTCAGATTTAGGCTTATCTTCTGGCAGCTGCTGAGGCTTGACTTTCCCCAAGTCCTTTACCAGCTTGTCGAGATCCTCTTCAAATAGCTTATCCCTAAAGGGAAATTTGGCGAGGCAGGATTTGGAAGCTGCGTCAGCATTCCAATGGTGCAGCCACAGTCAGCGCCATGCCACAGTGACTGTGGCCACAGAGTTCGCCGACAAGCAAAGTAGATCATAAAGGGCATCTGCCACAAAGGCAGTAACTGATTCAAAGAGTGCTAATGTGGGGTCTTCTGGCAACAACTGAAACTAATGCAGGAGAGCACGTGCCGACAGGCCCCCACATACTGAGGCCTGCAGAGCCAATGAAGAGGAAAAGGAAGAGAAAGCAGTCTTAAGGAGACCTTCAACTTTGCAGCCCGTCTGATCTTGGAATGCAGTACCGCCCTCAATGGGAATGGTCATGTGCTTTGTGACTACAGTCACGAGGGCATCAACCTTGGGAAAGTGCAACCACTTATCCAGGTCCTCAGGTGACCAAAGACAGAAGCGGCCAATTCAGCAGGCCAAGTGCAGGGACACATCTGGAGAGTCCCACTCAAGGAAAACTATCTGTTGTAGCTCTACAAGGAAAGGAAAGGCCTTATTTATTTTATTTATTTAACAAACATTTATATACCGCATCTTCCTGAGATCAGTTGCGGTTCACAATAAACAACCAATTAACAAAGCAGCGTTTGTTTTACATGTAACGTCAAATAACGAAGAATATTATAAGTAAACAACAATGTTAAGCTTGAGCAGAACATAACAGTAAAAACTATATACATTATATACAGATACAGTTTTTAGGGCTTTAGCATTGGGGGTAGTACAGTTTCAGCTGGGATGCGATGTCTGTTTAAATCGTGGTCAACTAAGGTCAATACTGGTTAGCCTTTATCCAAATCAAGTGAAGGATGATCTATATTGTTGTAATGTAAGGTGAATAGATAGGTTTTCAATTTTTTACGAAACTCAATGATCTCAGTTATCGTTCTTAGGTCGTCAGGGAGGGAGTTCCAGATTGTTGGGGCTGCGTGTGAGAACGCTCTGTTGTTTGTTAATTTGTTTGCTTTTATGAAGTCTATGGGAAATTTTAGTTTGTTTAATTGACCTTTCCGTTGGGTAGCTTTTGCATGTTCTTTACTGATTAAATTACTTAGCGTGACTGGGGCCAAATCATTTAGCGATTTAAATGAAGTTATTAAAGTTTTATATACTATCCTGCTTTGAATTGGGAGCCAGTGAAGGGATGCAAGTATTGGGGTTATATGTTGATGTGAGTGTGCTTTCGTTATTATCCTAGCTGCAGCATTTTGTGCAAGTTGAATTCTTTTAATGTTTTGTTTTGTTGTGCCTAATAACATTAGATTAGCAAAGTCAAAATGTGGTGTTATGGTAGCTTGAATTATGCTGATAAAATCTTGTATGTATACCAGAGGTCTTAGTTGTTTAAGGATTTTAAGTTTAAAGTAAATTTTCTTTGTAGTATTTCTAATATGGGTATCCATTGTCAGTTGTTTATCTAGGATTACTCCTAGGTATCTTACTTCATTCTTTATTTTAATTTCTTGGTTTTGAAGTGTTATGTGTGTTGGGGGATTATATGATTGATTTTTGGTGACAATTAGCACTTCAGTTTTTGAATGATTAATTTGGAAGTTATGGGCGTTTAACCAGGATGTGATTTCATTGAAACAATCGGATAGGAGCTGTATCGGTAAGTGAGGGATAGTAAACGGTATGTACATCATAATATCGTCTGCATATAGGTGATAGAGTACACCAAATTTTTTAAAGATATTGCAGACTGGTTTTATGTATATATTAAATAGGAGTGCTGAAAGCGCAGAACCTTGTGGTAATCCTGTTTCTAGTTTGTATGAGGCGGACGTTTGATTGCCAATTCTTACATTTTGAGATCTGTTATTTAGATAAGAGGTGAACCATTTGTGAACTGTGGCATTTATTCCTATTTGTCTCAGATTGTTAAGCATAATAGTATGGTGAACGCTATCAAAAGCTGCTGATATATCAATAAATAAGAGGATGAAGGCTTGTTTGTGGTTATCGATTCCTCTTAATAGGGCATCGGTTAAAACTGTAAGAAGTGTTTCCACTCCGTGTCTGGGACGAAATCCATATTGCTGATCGTCAAGTGGGTAGGATGAGTCTAGGTACTCTTGTGTTTGTATTTGTACAGTTTTAGATGGTTAGCCTTAGATGGTTTTCTGATACCCACAATGATAGGATCCACCTGAGGCTTAGCTGAGTCCATAACTTGAGGCTGTGGATAAGAAAGGTGAAGAACTTCTGTAACTTGGGCAATCAGGGCCAGGAGTTCTTCCTTACAGAATAACTGGATATCTTGGCCTTCCTCTCAAACCTCTGGCTCATCCTCCAAGGGCGAGAGCTCTCCCTTCTCAGTCTGAATTCACGCTGAGGGAATGTTCCTCCAAAGAGCACTCTGTCTTCTCCAACAGGGCACCAGTCCCCTGGAGGAGAGGAAGCATGCTTGGCTTGGTCCGTGCCAGCTCCAGCCAATATCAGTTAGGAACGCTCCCTAGAGGGGCGAGTTGATGTACCTATTGCAGAAGAGGAACGCAAATGCCACAATTCCCAAGCCTGCTGAAAGAGTTGCATAAACTGAAGATCAGAATTCCCAGAGGAAGGTTGAAGCTGTAGAAGGGGTTGTTGAAGCTGAGGCAACAGATGGGAAGGGAGAGACTTCTGCTCAGGAACAAGCACCGGGGGTAGAGCTTCCTGAGAGCAAGAAGAGGACGGATGAAGACATTCCTGAGGTCACCCTGGAAGGACCCAATAGAGCAGGACTTGGAGAAACAATGATATCCTGGTCTGAAGCTACAGAAGGGCCACCATGATTGCCCACGCAGATAGAGCAAAGGCTATCTTTTCTTCCCACAGCTCAAACAATGCTGTAGGGAAGGTGGCATTGTGGCGGTAAAAAAAAACAACAAAAAAAAGAGTCCAAGATCAAAATCAAAAGACTGGAGCACAGAAGAACTTCAGACGGAGGAGACCCGTTGCTGAAAATGACAGGCGTGCTAGTCAATTTTGGCAGGAAGCCGTGGAGGACAAGTTGCAGGCAGACAAAATGGAGGGATGTCAAGCAAAAAAGGTGTGTCGATGGCCAAGCACTAAAAAATTTTCCCCAAAGAACTTTGCGATGCCGAGAATTTATTTATTTATTTATTTTATTTATTTATTTAGCTGTATTTATATCCCGCTTTTCACCGGGTCAAAGCGGTCAATTGGGAGATACATTTAACACGAGGGGATATGACACACATACGCTAATACTTACAGGGAACATGGGCAATGGAGGGTTAAGTGGCTTGCCCAAGACCACAAGGAGTACCTATAGGACTAGAAATCCCAGTCCCTCCGGCCTGAGATTTCTGTCCCCAGGTGGGACTTGAACCCCCGGCCCTCCGGCCTGAAGTACCTTGTCCTAACCACTAGGCCACACCTCCCACCAGAGAAGAAAAAGGGACTGCCGTTACACAGTAAAAAAACACCAAGAGCAGGAACCTGGTGTGGAGGGGTGGGGGGGGGGGGAGACAGCAGTACTAAGAGGATTACCAGAAGGAAAAGAGTTAGCCGCAACGCTTGGGAATAATAAAGAAATAAACTCACTGTCCTCAGACCGAAGAAGGAGCCATTGATACTGACAGAGATCAGCACCAGGTCCAGAGCCACTGGAATCCACCTGCGCAACTTCCTCAAGCTTTTTTTTTTTTTTTTTTTTAAACTAAGCTCTGATAAGAAAAATAAAAAAAGGACTGGTAAGCTAACTAGGCAGGCTGAAGGGGAATCCTGAGGCTTGTTGATACAAAAGCATTGGAGACTACACTGCTCCCCCTGAGTAGCAGCCCTTCCCTTCAGAGGTGCTCTACTGATCCACGTGACCAGGAACCTCTCTGGCAGAGAAAAAAGGGGGAATCTGCCAAAATTGGTGGAAAACACGTCAGTGTGCCCTAAAAAATCCCAAAGAGAAGCTACACTGACAGGAACCTCACATTGAGACCATCGGGAACTAGAGAAATCATCCACCATCTGCTGAGACAGAAAATACTGAAGCTGATCCTTAGGGGTACAGGATTATCTACCAAGAGTGATATCACTAAGCTTCTAGGATTTACTCTGTCTCATCATCTGCAGACAGGGGGACATAACCCGGTAGTCTGGACTGGTCTAGCAGGATGCCTTGGAAAGTGCATTTTGCTCTCCCCTCTGGAAAGATGGCACCTATGAAACAAGCACTTTTTGGCTCCATATTTGTGGTCAGGAGCTGGTATAGACATGGACGCCTCACCAACCAGTGCCAGACATGCTTGTGCCGTTCTGAAGTCCCACCATGATGTGCAGCTCCCTTGCTTCACCCAGACCATGCTTCTACCATGCCCCCATGCTACATGGAGATGCTTATGCTGGAGACATTCACATACCCAGCTTTCTAAAATAAGTCCAGTGATGTCTCTGATTTGCATGTCTGAATGCCGGTTTTCATGTCTAAATTACAAATAGAGCTTCTAAAGTTATCCCTATAGTGTGTAGGTATTCCCGGTAGTGTAGTTTGCATGGAGCAGTGGCAGAGTTGCGATATATGCATGTATTTTATAAAATATGCAGCTAGAAGAGTACTGTACACGCACATACACCTTCAGAGCTGATGTAAATTTGTGCGCTGTTTGGGCTGGGTCTAGCAGACTGTTTTACAAAGGCACATAGGCATCCTGTTATATAATTAAGCCCATAGTGGCAGGGCTGTGATATCAACCACTTATCTATATAGCAATCTGAAATGTTAAGGAAGATGCAAAAGATTGCAAAAGCAGGTAACCTAATAATATTAGGCAACTTGAATTAACCTTATATATCTGGGACAGAAAACCAACTTACTCCTCAATACAATACAAATTACCCCTCTCTGGACATAGTGAAGGTGTTTGTTCAATATTGAGGGTTTTTCAAGCTCTCCCTGCACCCATACAGCGCCTGTATGCCCTAGAAAAGTCATCTTTAGAATTCAACACATAGATTGCATTTATGGGACCTACAAATTAATCTTGAGGAACAAGAAGGAATGCAGTCTTCACATATAGGTGAACATCACCGACAGATACCACGCAGGAACACTCCCCAGCGTCCAAAAGGAAAGCCTTTCAGTACACTTCACTGCACCTGCATGCCTGTCTTCCTAACTCCTCTCTTCAGTTCTTCACTTTCCGTGGAACCAGTAGGATGCATCATCTTGTCACCGCCGAAAAACTTCTCTTGCTTGTGTCCTTTGGGGTACATCGTGCTTCTGCCTTTCTGGTTCTGTCAAATCCGACACTGGTCCCAATAATTCTTCCTTTTTTTTCAATATTTCTCTTTTCTTTTCTATTGATTTTCATCATGGTTGTCACGGTTAAACTAGGCCTCTAGGCCTCAATAGCCTTATCTTCAATCTCGAAAACAACTTTTTCAGGCATGGAAAATCAGTCAGTGGTTTCAAAAAATGTACTAAGTGTGCCAGTACCATTTCAGCCAATGATACACATGACTGGTGTCTAAAATGTTTGGGTTCTGAACATGAACCCACTTCTTGTCCTTTGTGCCAACAAATGACAAAGAGAGGCCTCAAGAACCGAGCCAGACAGTTTGGATTGTTGTTTCCCTTGGACTCAGTTTCAGTGGCTTCTACTTCATCAAGGGCATCAACTTCTCATGGGTCTGACGCTTCTTCAAAGTCCAAACACAGAATTATGTCAAAGTCTGTGGCCATTTCCAAATCTTCGGCAACAGACCAATTCCAATGCCAGGGAAATGTTCCAGCATAAGCATCGCAACTCCTCTAGAGGTGCTTACACTGCAGACCGGTCAGCCAAACAGCCCCAGCGTGAAGATCTGTCCTCCAAAGCATAAGTGGGGCTCTGGGACGCTCCTGAGGCATCGATCTCCAGAGAGCTACCGGTTCCATCTTCTGGGATGGTGCTTAAGAGCTCCGTATGTGATTCCACCCAGACATCAGCCATCTTCCTAGACCAGCGCATGCTGGTTCTCGAGAGAAGTTTGGTAACACTCCTGGCAGCCTCAGTACCAATAACAGGCTCTAGTGGCGATCTCCTCTATACTCAGTTTCACCATGACAAGGTAGTTCTACATACCCAACCACATTTCCTCTCAAAGGTGGTTTCCTCCTTCCATCTAAACCGGTTAGTAATCCTCCCGACTTTTTTCCCTAGACCACATTTGCCTCAGGCTGAAGCAGCACTACACACTTTAGACTGCAAGCGAGCGCTGGCATACTACTTGGATAGAACTAAAGATCACAGAAAATCCTCTCAATTATTCATTTCCTTTGATCCTAGTCATCTGGGCCTACTGGTGATGAAATGTACTCTATCTAGATGGAGAGCAAATTGCATTTCTTTTGCTGATGCACAAGCAGGACTCTCACTGGAGAGTCATGTCACTGCTCAAAATGTGCAGGCTATGGCAACATCCGTAGCTAATCTCCGTTCAGTAGCAATTGAGGGCATTTGTCGGGCAGCTACCTGGTCCTCCATTCATACTTTTGCTGCATACCACTGTCTGGACAGAGACTCCCGTCAGGACACTGTCTTTGGCCAAGCTGTATTCCAGCACCTCTTTGGGACTTAAAACTCAACCGCTACCCTCCATCCCAGACCTTTACAAGATACCAGACTTTCATTGGGGGAACACTGCCTCCTGGAATAGAGTCCAATAGCCGACAACTCTTCCAGACTCTTCGGCTACATGTTTTGTTCCTCAGAGATCGCACCACCTCCCCATACTAGTCTGTTACCTGGAAGCTAGTGAGTCCCACATGTGAAAACTACATTTCTGATTGTTCCTGGAGATAGTATAGTTATCAGCTGTAATAGGTGATCTCCAAGAACAGCAGGAATCAGTCTTCACAACCCGCCCTCCTCCCCTAGGAGTTGTAGGGTTCTTTTATTTTCTTCTTTTTCTCAGCTACAAACTCAACTGAGGAGAGAGTTGGGAACGCAGGCATGCAGGCGCAGTGGAGTGCTCTCAAAGGCTTTTCTATTGGACATTGGGGAGTGTTCCCAAGCGGGCTCCGTTGGTGACGTTCACCCATATGTGAAGACTGATTCCTGCTGTTCCTAGAGATCACCTGTTACAGTTGAGTAATTACGCTTTACTTTTCAAAGCAATCATTTTTTGAATTTACAAGATGTGGAACAGTTCTAGTTCTGAGCAGCATTCTGGGCCTGTTTCAGCTGATCTGCTCTGTAACAGTGATCACAATATAGTCAATTTTAATATCCTTGCAGGAAGAATTAAGAAAAAGCAAAATCCAGATCAAGAATATTTAACCTTAAAATGCAGAAATATACAAAAGTGAATAAGGTAGAAAAAACTGGAAAGGTGCATCCATAAAGGATAAAATATTTGCAAATAATATGATCTTTTCTATCATAGAAGAAACACCAATCAAAAATATCATTTGGTAGTTAAAAATTAAGCCAGCATGGTCTAATAGCAGAGTAGAAGAGGTTACTGTATTTCCAAAACTTATTTCTGAGCACCAGGACAAATGGGAATGCTGCAGAGGGTGAAAATACCAACCATTGTGTAACAGCAACACTTACACCAGATTCTAGAAGGAATTGTAGTCTCTACCTTTCATCCATAGAGTTAGCTTAGATGCAAGTGAGTGAAAAATCCTGGAAGGATGTCAGTGAAGGCTTATAACACTTCAATCCCCAAAAGGCCCAGTTCTCATAAAGTTGGAAATGCAAAGAGGAAGAAGGGAAGCTTCTTTGCCAACTAATATGGAAGTTGTACCCAAATAAGGAATTAAAAAGGTATGTCTAAAGCATCTTTGAAAGGAGATAAACAAGAAGGAATGCTAAGAAAAATATAAATGAAAATTTAAATTTAGTTTACTATGGATTATTAATGCAGCTACCATAAAATCTCTTTCCATCATTCTCTAAACATTTAAATATTTATTGAAATTGATACGTTCACATGATTATTAGACATTTAAATGCCTTGTGCTTAATATTTAGATCCTTAAGTCTCTCATCATAGGGCTTCTGGTGCAAAGCGCATCATGGTGATATCCATTGTGTGAACAGATTCTATGTCAGCTATGTCCTTTTCGAGATGTGACCTTCAGAACTGGATACAAACTTTACCTGAGGTCTCATCAATGATTGGTACAATAGTGTCATCACCGTCATTTTTCAGCTAGTTTATACCCACGGCCTAGGCAAGGGATTAACAAGCAGGGCAGCTATCTGGGATGCCAAGTTGGAAGTAATTTTATGAGGAGCCATGTAAAGATACACACATTTATTCATGTAAATCACCTAATTTCGAGGACTTATGTATGTACTTTAGCCGTGTTTAGTTTGTGTTGGCAGGGGCAGCAGAAAGTCTTGTTCTTTGAGGGAGGGCCCAAGCACCACCCCAAGCTCTGTCCTAACTCTGCCCCACGGGCAGAAACCTTTTCCATTCTTCCTGCAGGGATCCAATCTCCCACAGACAGACAGGAAGAGTCTTTGCAATGATCACAGCTTCTCTTCTTCTTGTTGCCTTGATTTTTGATGGGACTGGGGCCAGGGTTCATGTGGCTCACCCTTTTCTGACACCCATGTGTGTAAGACCGATCCTGCATACTTTCACTGTGGATGTCCACATGGGTGGAGCTTGGGCAGAGCATACATTTACACATGTAAGTTATAAAATTCCATAACTTATCGCATCCTTTAGAAATCTAGGCCCATGCATTTACACTGGCCCTAGGGTCAGTGTAAATGGCCACGCCTAGGTTTAACATGTGTTTTTGAACACTTGTGCCCATATTTTATAAAGAAAAGTAGGCACCTGCTTTTCTTTATAAAACAGGCTCAAGATAGGTGCTTAAAACTAGGTGCCCATTTATAAAATTACCCTCTTTGAGTCAGTCTCCGAGTATTAGATTGTCTCAAAGGCAATCCTTGCCATGGCTACTGTTTTTTTCTGGTTATACCTCTCCTTAAACACCCTGGGATTTCACTGGATGATATCAGAGATGATCACACCCCAGAAGCTTCTTGTTTGATGCTTATCTATACATCTTGTCATGTACTGGTCACTTGGGGTGCTATACCCCAAGGGTGTAATTTTATAAAACATTTTCCATGTGCAAAAAGCGTAGTTACTCACCTGTAACAG
Organism: Ichthyophis bannanicus; assembly: GCA_033557465.1. Taxonomy (NCBI): domain Eukaryota; kingdom Metazoa; phylum Chordata; class Amphibia; order Gymnophiona; family Ichthyophiidae; genus Ichthyophis; species Ichthyophis bannanicus. The sequence goes on along the minus strand of CM066043.1, from coordinate 206,859,416 downwards.
GTGATCTCCGGGAACAGCAGGAATTAAGTCTTCACATATCGGTATCGTCAGTACCGACGGAGCCTGCACGGGAATGCTCCCCAGCGTCCAATAGGAAAGCTTTTGGGAGCATCCCACAGCGGCTGCGTGCTGCCTTCCCGCCTTTCCAACTCTCCCTCCTCAGTTGAGTTTATAGCTGAGACAAAAGGAGAGAAATAGAAAAAGAGAGAGATAGATAGAGACAACTCCCAAGGGAGGTGGGTGGGTTGTGAAGACTTAATTCCTGCTGTTCCTGGAGATCACCTGTTACAGGTGAGTAACTACGCTATCTCCAGGAACAAGCAGGAATGTAGTCTTCACATATGGGGACTCCCCAGCTGAGAGATGCCAGGGGGATGACCCCAGCAAGCTGCGAACCCAGAATGAGATGGGTCATGCTTCCTCCCATGGATCTCTGGCATCGAAACCTGGGATGGCGGGTAGGAGTTGTACTAAGTCTGAAAGAGATGCTGGAGAACAGCCTGGCCAAACGAGGCATCCTGACAGGAGTCCTTGTCTAAGCAATAGTGGGCTGTAAAGGTGTGTACCGAAGCCCAAGTGGCCGCCCTACAGATGTCGTCAATGGACACAGAACAAAGGTTAGCCATAGAGGCTGCCATTGCTCTCACATTGTGAGCTGTGACATGGCCTTCGAGAGAAAGTCCCTTACTCTCATATGCAAAGGATATGCAATCTGCATTCCACCTAGAAAGAGTTATTTTGGAAACTGGAAGTCCCAAATGACTAGAATCAAAAGCAACAAAAAGCTGAGAAGATTTTCTATATTGCTTAGTTCTTTGAAGGTAAAAAGCCAAGGCTCTTTTACAGTCTAAAGTATGAAGGTTCCTTTCTGCATTAGAGGCATGAGGCCTAGGGAAGAATACAGGAAGGTAAACCGCTTGGTTCAAATGAAAAGGCGAAACCACCTTTGGCATAAAGTGAGGATGAGTCCTAAGAACTACTTTATCATGGTGAAATCTTGTACAAGGAGGATCCGCCATTAAGGCCTGTAGCTCACTGATGCGTCTTGCAGAAGTGAGGGCAACTAAGAAGATGACCTTCCACAAAAGAAACTGTAGTGGCTAAAGGTTCAAAGGGCGGTTTCATGAGCTGCCCAAGAACAAGATTCAGATCCCATGCCACCGGCGGTGGCTTAATGGGAGGTTCTGTTAAGAGTAGACCTCTCCTAAATCTTGCTACGAGTGGATGAGAGGAAATAGGTTGTCCATCCAGAGGTTTGCGAGAAGCTGCAATGGCACTAAGATGGACCCTTACTGAATTGGTTTTAAGACCAGAATTTGATAAATGGAGGAGATACTCCAGTAGTGATTCCACAGGCACCGAAAGGGGGTTAAGTCCCCTTTGAGAACACCATAAAGAGAACCTTTTCCACTTAAAGGCGTAGGATTGCCTTGTGGAAGGCTTTCTGGAAGCCACAAGGATATCCTTTACCTGTTGAGAAAGGTTGATATCCAGGAATCCTAGGCTTTCTGTAACCAGGCCCTGAGGTTCAGGGACTGGGGATTCGTGTGCAATAGAGTCCCGTTCTCTTGGGAAAGAAGATCTGGATCATATCCCAACTCCAGAGGTGTGGCTTGAGAGAGACGCAGAAGCAGAGGATATCACGGTTGTCATGGCCAACGTGGAGCTATGAGTATCATATGACCTCTGTCTCTCTGAAGCTTGAACAAAGTTTTGGGAGTGAGGGGAATGGGTGGGAAGGCATAGAGGAAGTCCTGACCCCAGTGGAGGAGAAAAGCATCCCTTGCATGACAGTTTTGAGCCGGAATTCTGGAACAGAATCGGGCAAGTTTGGCATTTTGAGGACTTGCAAAGAGGTCTATATCTGGCGTTCCCCAGATTTGAAACACTCGAGCAAGCTGGTCTGACTGAAGAGACCACTCGTGTGGCAGCAGTATTCGACTGAGTTTGTCTACCCAAAGATTTTGAATGCCCGGAAGATATACCACTAGAAGGTGGATTTGAAGCTCTCTGGTGAGGGCCCACAGTCGCAAAGCTTTGTTGCATAACAACGGAGAGCCTGTTCCGCCCTGCTTGTTCACATAGAACATGGCTACTTGATTGTCAGTCTGGAACAGAATAGTCTTGTAGATGAGATGGGCCTGAAATACTCGAATAGCATGGAAAATGGCTCTGGATTTTAGGAGGTTTATGTGGAGACAAGCCTCCTGTGGGGTCCAGAGACCCTGAGTTGAGCGATCGTGCAAGTGAGCCCCCCAACCCAACTTGGACGCATCTGTTGTTAGGGTGGCTTGGTATAGAGATTGCTGGAAAGGAGAGCCTACGAGAAGGTTTTCCAGTGATTGCCACCATTGCGGGGACGAAATGAGATGTGTGAAGTTTTTTATTTTGTCCGTTAGCCGACCAAAGGCCTGTGTCCACTGAGAGGATAGGGTCCACTGGGCTGCTCGCATATGAAGGCGAGCATAGTGAACCACATGGATAGTGGATGCCATATGCCCCAGAAGCTGAAGCATCTCCCAAGCAGTTAGGAAAGTTTTCATAGCTGCTTGGGAGACCAGCTGTACTATACGAAGACAATGTGGCCGTGGCAGGAAAGCCCTTGACTGCTTTGTGTCTAGACAAGCCCCTATGAATTCTAGAGAATGAGAAGGGGTGAGATGAGATTTTGGGAGGTTTATGACCAGTCCCAAGTACCGAAGGATTCACATAGTGCGAGAAAGAGCGAAGCTGGCTTCTGGAGCAGTTAATGCTCGGATGAGCCAGTCGTCTAAGTAGGGGAAGACGAATATTCCTAGAGTTCTCAGGAATGCTGCTACTACTGCAATGCATTTTGTGAAGACTCTTGGGGCAGAAGCCAGACCGAAGGGAAGAACCCTGTATTTGGAAGTGTCTTCTCTGGAAAAGGAATCAAAGGAATTTCCTGTGATCTGCATGGATGAGAATATGCGTATATGCATCCTTTAGATCTAGAGAACATAGCCAGTCCTGACTCTGAAGGTATGGCAGAAGTGTTCCGAGGGAGATCATCTTGAATTTTTCTCGGAACAGAAACCTGTTTAATTCTCTGAGGTCCAGTATAGGCCTGTGTCCTCCTGTTTTCTTTGGGATGAGAAAATAGGGGGCGTAGAACCCCGTACCCTGTTGGGATATGGGTACCTCTTCTATTGCTCCCTGAGAAAGAAGTGATGCGACCTCCTGACACAAGAGATCAGTGGCAGGGACCTGAGGATTGAACTGTCTTATGATTGTAGGAGGGGGCACACTGTGAAAGTGAAGTCTGTACCCCTCTCGTACAATGGACAGAGTCCAGTTTTCTGATGTTATTTGTTGCCATCTTCTGGCAAAGTGGCATAACCTGCCCGGGATGGTAAGGGGTTCTGGACCTGTCAGTGGCAGAATGACCAAGTTCTCTAGGAAGGAGTCAAAGCCCCTGAGGGGGCTGAGTCTGCTGATCCGGTTGAGCTCTTGGAACTTGTGGCTTCCTCTGCTGTCTGGTTTGTTGCTGAGGAGGGAGAGTTGGAAAGGCGGGAAGGCAGGAAGGCAGCACACAGGCGCTGTGGGATGCTCCCAAAAGCTTTCCTATTGGACACTGGGGAGCGTTCCCGCGCAGGCTCCGTCGGTACTGACGATACCCATATGTGAAGACTACATTCCTGCTTGTTCCTGGAGATCATATTTTACATACAGAAAATTCTTCTTATAGAATTGAACAGATGAATACACAAATACATACACATACTTGTGCATAGGCATTCCCAGGGGTTTAGTCTGCACTGAGCAGGGGCAAACCTATGCTTGCTGTGCACTATCCCCCCCCCCCCAATCACATTGTATATAACTTAATCCTGGCCAGTACAGCCAAACCTCCTATGTATAGACACCGCTGCTGATCACTGGAAGCAGCGGGTTACAAATGTACACTAAATAAATAAATAAATAAATGATATAAAGCCCGTATTTTATAAAATATGCACATTCATGCATAGAATACATACATGTATGTTTCCTATGCATACAGACATCTTCAGAGCAAGTGTACATTTGTGTGTGAGAATTTGTGCGCTACTGGGAATGGTACTGGGTGCCTATTTTATAAAGGCTTATTGGTGACTATTTTATCTTTATAAAATAGGCATCCTTTTATATCATCATTTCCCACATGTGCAGTTGACTTCATTAATTCTTATATGCCAAACTCTGTACCGTTCCTCAGTGTTATTCGATCACACCTCATGTCTGCCTACTGCCTGTGGTATGGCAGACCTTTTACAGATTTTTGTGATATCTGAAGAAGAAAAAAAACAACCCCTACCTTGGTTACTAGTCCAATTGCAAAATCCCTTATGAAAATATTGAACTGAACTGGTCCCAGGCCTGATCTCTATGGTGCTCTGCTGATCACTTTTTTTTTTTTTTTTGAGAATTGGGTTTAGCATTAGCATTTATTGCCTGTTACTCAACCAGGTTCTGTACCATTTTAGGATTAATTCCCAGGCTGTGCAGCTTGTTAATGACTCTTCTATGAACAACTGGCAACGGTCTTACTGCAACTGAAATCTAAGTGCATAACATGCAGGATAATTGGCCTGTAAATGTTAGCCTCCTCCTTACACCTCACTTTTGTCAAATGGGACCATGTCTGTATCTTCTATCCTTTGGAACTTTTTCTCTCTCCACAGGGTAACTGGCCAAACTGTCAATGATTCTGCTAGCAGTCAGCTCCTCAATATGCTTGGCTATCAGGGGCAGCGGACCACCGTTTTGGTTGGAGGGGCTAAACAAACCAGTCCCTGGTGCTGCTTCTACGCTCTCTAGTTGTTGATATTGTCTTGGGCACAATAATGGTGGGGCCATAGCCCCCGTGGCCCACCCCTATCCACTGCCTATATTGGCTATATTCAGTTTTCTGTTAACTTTATCCACCCTGTAGTAACACACTGTCAAGGAATATTCCCATGTGGTTTAGGGAATAAGACACATAGACCATGTTTAAGAATTTACATCCATTAACAGATAAAAGTGTGAAAATATTTAAGAATGCATGTGCCATTACCTGCATAAACGAGATAAGACATTTTTAGGGCAGATGACCAAACTACACAGGATTCAAATGTATGTATATAGATTCCTGTACCCAAGCTATCCACAGAAACAGCTGGTGCAGAGGACACAGGTAGTTTAACTTCTATGCATCTTTTAGTGAATTTGCTTTAAAATTTTGCTATAAGGCACATGAACATAACAGTACCTATGTACTTGTCCATTAAGCGGTTTACTGAAAACGGAAATGTTTAAGTTTTCTAACTCCATCCAGACTCTGTTCTGTAAATGAATCATAGTCTATGCCTCTGTCACTTGTACTGCTGGCACTTACATGTGATCTCTCTGCAATGCCACCTGTAATGGTAACTGCACAAAAGCTTTAAATATTGTCACAAAGATAGAAAAGAAATCTAGGAATACTGGGCATGCCCTGAGCATAAGCAGAGATACAATTATGGCAGCCTAAATACCCTAGTGGAACTGACTGGGAAAAAATACACATAACATATACAAAAATCTTGAGGAGAGAAATACAGAATTCCAGGAGGGAAGAGATAGCATAGTTACTCACCTGTAACAGGTGGTCTCCGGGAACAGCAGGAATTTAGTCTTCACATATGGGTATCGTCGGTACCGACGGAGCCTGCGCGGGAATGCTCCCCAGCGTCCAATTAGAAAGCTTTTGGGAGCATTCCACAGCACCTGCGTGCTGCCTTCCCGCCTTTCCCAACTGCCTCTCTCCAGTTGAGTTTTAAAGCTGAGACAAAGAGAGAGAGAGAGGGAAAGAGAAAGAGATAGATAGAGAGATACAACTCCTAGGGGAGGTGGGTGGGTTGTGAAGACTAAATTCCTGCTGTTCCCGGAGATCACCTGTTACAGGTGAGTAACTATGCTATCTCCAGGAACAAGCAGGAATGTAGTCTTCACATATGGGGACTCCCTAGCTTTAGATGCCAGGGAGAGACCCCAGAAGTTGTGTGTCCCTGTGAAAGGGCTCCACTTCCCCCCATGGATCTCTGGCATCCTACCAGGGATGGTGGGTAGAGGTTGATTAGGTATGGAACAGGTGTTGGAGAACAGCCTGACCAAACAAGGCATCCCGGCAGGAGTCCTTGTCCAAGCAGTAATGGGCTGTGAAGGTATGAACCGAGGCCAAAGTGGCTGCTCGACAGATGTCGTCGATAGACACAGAGTGCAGATGAGCCATTGAAGCTGCCATGGCTCTCACATTGTGAGCTGTGACATGGCCCTCCAGAGGAAGATTCTTACTCTGATAGGCAAAGGAAATACACTGTGCAATCCAGTTGGACAGTGTTCTCTTGGAGACTGGAAGTCCCAAATGAGAAGGATCAAAAGCATCAAAGAGTTGAGAGGACTTTCTATGCTGCTGTGTTCTTTGTAAGTAAAAGGCTAAAGCTCTTTTACAGTCCAAAGTATGACGATTCCTTTCTGCATTTGATGCATGAGGCCTTGGAAAAAACAGGGGCAGGTAGACCGCTTGGATTAGATGAAAAGGCGAGACCACCTTTGGCATAAAGTGTGGATGAGTCCTAAGGACTACCTTGTCATGATGGAACCTTGTATAAGGAGGATCAGCTACTAGTGCCTGCAACTCACTGATGCGACGTGCTGATGTGATTGCAATGAGAAAGATAACTTTCCAGGAAAGGAATTTCAACGAGGTAGTAGCTAATGGTTCGAAAGGTGGCTTCATGAGCTGGCCAAGAACCAGATTTAAGTCCCATGCCACCGGTGGTAGCCTAATGGGGGGCTTAGTTAGAAGAAGGCCTCTCATAAATCTTGCTACAAGAGGATGGGAGGAAATAGGTTGTCCATTTAAAGGCTGAAAGAAGCTGCAATAGCACTCAAATGGACTCTTACTGAGTTAGTCTTAAGTCCTACATTGGATAAATGAAGGAGATACTCCAGTAATGATTCCAGAGGTATCGCAAGGGGGCTAAGACCATTCTGTGAGCACCATATGGTAAACCTTTTCCACTTGAAAGCATAAGAGCGTCTCGTGGAAGGTTTCCTGGAAGCATAAAGGATATCCTTTACTTGCTGAGAAAGGTTAAAATCATGAAGATCTAGGCCTTCAGCAACCAAGCCCTGAGATGCAGAGACTGGGGATTGGGATGCCATAACATTCCGTCCTCCTGAGACAGGAGATCTGGAGCAGACCCTAACTCCAGAGAGGGAGCTTGAGAGAGATGTAGAAGCAGAGGGTACCACACCTGCCGTGGCCAATGTGGAGCTATGAGAATCATGCGGTCTCTGTCTCTCTGAAGCTTGAACAGGGTTTTGGGAATTAGGGGAATGGGTGGAAAGGCATACAGGAAGTCTTGACCCCAATGAAGGAGGAAAGCATCCTTGGCCTGAGAGCCCTCAGCTGGAATTCTGGAACAGAACCGGGGAAGTTTGGCATTCAGCGGACTTGCAAAGAGGTCTATGTCCGGGTTTCCCCAAATTTGAAAAATCTTGGCCACCTGGTCTGCATGTAGAGACCATTCGTGTGAAAGCAGAACTTGACTGAGTCTGTCTGCCCAAGAGTTTTGGATGCCTGGAAGATACACTGCCAGGAGATGAATCTGATGCTCTCTGGCGAGGGCCCATAGTCACAAAGCTTCGTTGCAAAGCGACAGAGAGCCTGTTCCCCCCTGTTTGTTCACGTAGAACATGGCTACTTGATTGTCCGTATGAATGAGGACTGTCTTGTAGCTTAGCAGGGTGTGGAACACTCGAAGAGCAAGGAAGATCGCTCTGAGCTCTAAGAGATTGATGTGTAGATGAGATTCCTGTGGAGTCCAAGTGGAGAGGTCTTGCAGATGAGCTCCCCAACCCATTGGTGAAGCATCTGTTGTGAGAGTTGCCTGGGGTAAAAGGTTGTTGAAAAGGGGACCTCACCAACAGGTTTTGAGTGGACTGCCACCATTGGAGGGACAAAATAAGGCGATTTGTGTTTGCTATTTTGTCTGACAGGCACCCTGATGCCTATGTCCATTGAGTGGATAAAGTCCACTGGGCTGCTCTCATATGGAGGCGAGCATAAGGAACCACATGCACGGTAGATGTCATGTGGCCTAGTAGCTGTAACATTTCTCGAGCAGTGAGGAGAGGCTTTAGCACTGCTTGAGAAGCTAACTGCACAATGCGAAGGCAACAGGTCTGAGGAAGATAGGCCCTTGCCTTTGTGGTATCCAGCATAGCTCCTATAAACTCTAGGGACTGAGTAGGAGTTAGGTTGGATTTTGGGATGTTTATGACAAAGCCCAAATATTGAAGGATATGCATTGTGCAAGACAGAGAAATCCTGGCCTCTAGCTCTGATGGGGCTCAAATGAGCCAGTCATCTAAGTAAGGGAAGACGAATATTCCTAGAGTGCGAAGAAAGGCTGCCACCACAGCCATGCATTTCGTAAACACCCTTGGTGCTGAGGCCAGGCCGAAAGGAAGAACTTTGTACTGGTAGTGCTTCCCCTGGAATAGAAACCGAAGGAATCTTCGGTGGGTTGGATGGATAAGAACATGGGTGTATGCATCCTTGAGATCTAGAGAACAAAGCCAATCCTGACTCTGAAGGTACGGCAGAAGAGTTCCTAGAGAAACCATCTTGAATTTCTCTTTGAACAGGAATTTGTTCAACTCTCTGAGGTCTAAAATAGGTCTGTGTCCTCCTTTTTTCTTTGGGATAAGGAAATAGGGGGAGTAAAACCCTGTACCCTACTGGGGAATGGGTACCTCTTCTATTGCCCCTTGGGCAAGAAGTATAGTGACCTCTTGACTCAACTGGTTGTTGGGAGGTGTCTGAGAAGTGAACTGTCTTACCATTGTAGGAGGGGGTATGCGAAGGAAGTGAAGCTTGTACCCGTCCTTTACAATGGAAAGAGTCCAATCTTCTCCTGTTATCTGCCCCCATCTGGGGGCAAAATGACACAACCTTCCTGGAATGGTGGAAGGCTCTGGGGTCCACTGAGGGCCAGGAAAGCTAAGTTCTCTAGATGGAAGTCAAAGGCCTTGTGAAGGCTGAGACTGCTGGGACGGTTGAGGCTTAGCAGCCTTTGCTTTTATTTATTTATTTATTTAACAGTTTTTCTATACCGCTCTATTTTAGATCAGAGCGGTTTACATTTAACAGCAACTATACAACACAGGCACTTTGAGTTGTATTTACAATAAACAGAGAGATCAACTTGGAAGTAACTGGGGGAAACTATTTACATTGTATTTACACTGGTACATGATTTCAGGCAGAACATATCTACATCTTTCCTTTGTTTAGGTGGTTGCTGACCTTTTCGGGCAGACTGACCTGCAGAATGTCCCTGGTGGGTATAAGAAGGATAAAACCTCTTCTTTTTGGAGAAGAATGTTTTTTTGAAAGATTTCCTCCTTGCAGGATCAGCTGTAGGTTTGGATAATCTATCCAAGGTGGAGTTATCAGCATCCAGTTCATTGGCTTTCTTTTGCCAATTTTTGCCCAAATGATTCTTACCTGTACAAGGGATATTGCCCAGTTTGTCCTGTACCCAGAGTTCCAAGTCAGATGCCTGGAGCCAGGCAATTCTACGTGCACCTATGGCAATGGCAGAGGTTCTGCTTATGCACTCAAAACAGTCAAAAGCAGCACGATTGACAAACTTAGAAACATCCTGGGCATGTTTAACCAGTGTGAGAAACTCCTGCCTCTTATCATCAGGAAGGAGAGGGCTTAAAATCTCCAAATCTCCTGTGACTTCTTTAAGGAACATACCCATATATAAAATATAGGAACTGATCCTGGCAGAAAGCATGGAAGCCTGGAAGGTACGACGTCCAAAGGCATCCAAAGTCCTACACTCACATCCTGGAGGATTAGAGGCATGTCTCTTTGCACTCCTGATCCTTCTCATAGCTGATTCCACTACAATGGAGTAGTGAGGAAGCTGAGTCTTCTGGAAGCCAGGACAAGGAGGGAATCGATACATGGTATCCAGTCTACGAGAGTGAGGAGAGGTGGTAAGAGGTGTTTCCCACATTCTTAACATGAGATCATGTAAGATCTCATGAATAGAACCCAGTAAAAAACCGTGGACAGCAGTAAGGAAGGAAACTCTTTTATTGGTCAAAGAGTTGAGAGGACTTTCTATGCTGCTGTGTTCTTTGTAAGGTGTCATGCGTGGGTCAGGTTTCTATTAAACGGCATTTAATGGGATTATAAGATTTGGAAGACTGACGTCCTGATTCACAGTTTAGCCTGCCCCTGAAGAAGGTTGCGAAACACGGCCTGTGTCGGGCCATAGGCTAAAGGTGACCAATAAAAGAGTTTCCTTCCTTACTGCTGTCCACGGTTTTTTACTGGGTTCTACATAGCACGTGGATCTGTGCTCCTGTGTTGGAGATCTCATGAATAGGCAAAGTAGCTGCCTCCTTAAGAGCCTTGGGATATTGTAAAATCTCCAAATCCTTTGCTCTGGGCTCTGCCTCAGGAGCCACTGTAATGGAAAGAGCCCGAGCCACCTCTCTAATGAAATCCTGAAAGGATATATCTTCTGGACGAGACATCCTACGTTTAGGAGAGGAAGGCTCCTCCGGGAGAAGAACTCCGGTATCGACTGAGCTGTCAGTATCCTCAGATTCTTCCGAGGATTCAAAGTACCTTCTATCCGGATGCTCTTGAGGAGCAGGGTACCCGTACCGACCGAAGTCGGTGTCGGGGGGAATCGGTACCGGTGTATCGGTACCGGAAGGCATAGCATGACTGGGTACGAGCAATGCAGACACCGATGTCGATGCCGATGCTGTCGGTACCAGTACCGGTGTCAGTGTCGGAACCGGTTGAACTGTCTGACACGGTTCTAAGGGTACCGATGCCGCAAGGAGAGCTGCCAGACTGCGTTCAATAGCCAGGAACCTCTGGTCTATTGACGCTGCCGATGCCTGGGTATCGGTACCGGAGAAAGCGGCCGGTACCCCAGAGCATGGCACCAGTAGTTCTGCCGAGGTTGAGGCCTCGAGAACATCCTGGAGCCCTGATAATGCTTTGGAAGCCGAAGCCTCCCGCCGGGGCAATATTGCCAGTGTAGAACCCTCAAGGGCAATGCCAGAGGTATCTCGATGCTTGGAAGGAGATCTACCCTTTGAGGACCGGCCAGACTTATGTTTAGTTACCTGAGATCCATGGGAGGAAGACGAAGCCCTGGAAGACGTCGATGCCACAGAGGCTGCATCGGAGGGAAAAAGGGTGCTGAGCTTAGCAGCTCGATTTTGCCGACCCCTCTTAGACATCATTCCACAGGCCATACACTCCGAAATGGAGTGGTCAGGACCTAAATATTTAAGACACCACTCGTGGGTGTCGGTGACGAAGATGGTACTGCCACACTTGGTGCACTTCTTGAAACCCGAAGCGGGTTTTTCCATAGCAAAGTAAATTTTGGGCCTAAGGCCTGAAAAGACACGTGTACCTGAAGAAGAAAGGTTTGGAAAAAAAGTATTATTATTATTTTTCTTTTTAAAAGAAAGAAAGAAAGAACCGGCGGTACCAGTATAGCGTCGAGGGAAGGCAGACGCGACCACAAAAAAAGGAGAATAGGAAAAATTTCTGCAGTGACAGGAACGACAACCTGCTGGCTCTGCGGAAAATGAAGAACTGGAGAGAGGCAGTTGGGAAAGGCGGGAAGGCAGCACGCAGGCGCTGTGGGATGCTCTCAAAAGCTTTCTAATTGGACGCTGGGGAGCGTTCCCACACAGGCTCCATCGGTACCGATGATACCCATATGTGAAGACTACATTCCTGCTTGTTCCTGGAGATGCTAAATACCTTTCTGGATATGTATGTTTAAAGTGCAGCTGCTTTAACAGCCTTAAAAAAATGTTTCAGCGCTCTGAATCTTTTTTTTTGCAAACTTTTCGAGGAACAAATTTAACCTCTAATTGTCATAAAACATTATTTCTCAAGCTGATAACTGTTTATGTTTAACTCAGACCAGGTTGCTAGGTGGGTTATTTTAGAAGCACCTCCATGTGTAAATAGCAAAATTTGCACATGTAGATCAGAATGCACATGTAAATGCGATTTTAGAAAGTCACTGTTTACATGTGTACATCCATACCAGGTAGAGATTTCAAGGGGGTGTAGTGGAGGCATGGCTTCAGGGTGATTTGGACAGTTCAAAAATCTACATGTGTATTATCCATTTTACAAGAATTCACATATATGTCTAAAAATGTCAATGTTGGGATTTGCACCTGCGATGAATCACAAATAGATTTTTAAAAACTGATTGTTTTGGCCAGGGTTTTACACCAAGGATTAAGGGAGCTGTTCTCCTTAATCCCCCATTGATTATTTAGTTGATGGCATTTACACATATAAGGAGAAATTAGACCTTACCTGCTAATTGTCTTTCCTTGAGTTCTCTCCGGGCCAGTCCAGGTACAGTTGGGTAGTCAATCCCTTCTAGCAGCTGAAGACTGAAAGCTGAAACTTTTGCTGACAGATGTAATAGCTCCCTCTAGTGTTAGCAAGCCAGTCATCTATTGTCAAAGCAGAGTACGAACAGAACCAACCCGTTCCTAAATAAGGAAAAACCAACTTGAACTTCATAAACCTGAACAAAAACAACTGGCAACTCAGACGAATGGTGCTCAGAAGCGCGCCCTCATACCAAACTCTAGCAAGGCTGCGCCAGATCCTTGCAGTATGAAGAGTCCCCTCCCAGAGAGCCGGAACCCTCCAAGATCCTTTTCCAAATGTGATCGAAATCTGCAAGCGCGGAAGCGCGCAAAAAACTGTAGTGAAAATGCGAACGCCCCAAGAGACCCTTCACGAACCACCGCTCGCAAGAAGACCAGATGGGTGGGACCTGGACTGGCCCGGAGAGAACTCAAGGAAAGACAATTAGCAGGTAAGGTCTAATTTATCCTTCCTCTTCGTCTCTCCGGGCCAGTCCAGGTACAGTTGGGCAGTACCAAAGCAGTACCTAAACTGGGGAGGATCTTGCGAGCCCCGCCAAAATGGTCGAGGCCCCCACGGTAGCATCCTCCCGGGCCTGCACATCCAACCGATAATGCTTTGTGAAGGTATGCAGAGAGGACCAGGCCGCCGCCCGACAGATATCTGCTGGCGGAATCAAACTCATCTCCGCCCAAGACGTCGCTTGTGCTCTTGTCGAATGTGCTCTGAGCTCCCGCGGAGGCGACCTACCCCGCGCCTCATAAGCTCTAGCTATCGCTTGTTTCACCCAGCGGGCGATAGAAGCCTTGGTCGCCGCTAACCCCTTACGAGGACCTCCAAATAACACAAACAACCGATCCGACTTCCGAAATGGCTTGGTATGTCGCAAATACTTCCGGAGAACGCTCCCCAAATCCAACCTGCTCAACGCTCTGTCCCGCTCATTGCCGTGGGATGGAAAGGTAGGCAGGGAAACTGTCTGATTCATATGGAAGCCGGATACCACTTTCGGCAGAAACGAGGGAACAGTCCGCAGAACTACCTTCTCCTTCGAGAAATGAAGATACGGTTCCCTGCATGACAGCGCTTGCAAATCCGAAACCCTCCTAGCTGAGCATAGGGCCACCAGAAAAGCCGTTTTCCAAGTAAACTCTCGCAAGTGCCGACTCAAAAGGCGGACCCGTTAAGGCTGAGAGTACCAAATTCAAATCCCAAGGAGGCACCACCAGGCGACGAGGCGGACGAATATTCTTAGCCGCCCGAAGAAATCGCTGCACATCCGGATGCGACGCCAGAGACCAGCCTTGCACTCGGCCGTGGAAACACGCTACAGCTGCTAAGTGCACTTTGAGAGTGTTAAGAGCTAAGCCCTTGTCTAGACCGCCTTGAAGAAATGCCAAGACGTCCGGCAAGCCGGCGGAACGGGGAGAGATCCCTCTTTCTGTAGACCATGCCTCAAAAATGCGCCACACACGTATGTACGATAAAGTCGTTGAACGCCTCCTGGACTTCAACATAGTAGAGATCACAGACTCCGAGTACCCTTTACGCCGCAAACGCTCCCGCTCAAGAGCCAAGCCGTAAGCAAGAATCGATCCACCTGAGGCATGAGAACTGGACCCTGACTCAAGAGATTTATCCGAGAGGATAACCTCCATGGAGGAGCTACTAGCAACTGCACCAGATCCGCATACCAAGGACCCCTGGGCCAATCCGGCGCAATGAGAATCACCGTGCCCCGGTGAAGTGAGATTCTCCGAATGACACGCCCTATCAACGGCCAAGGGGGGAAAACGTACAGAAGCTGGTCTTCTGGCCAGGGCTGGACCAACCCATCCAAGCCTTCCGACATGTGTTCTCTGCGTCTGCTGTAAAAACAAAAGGCTTTGGCATTGGACAGGGTCGCCATGAGGTCCATAACCGGGTGACCCCAACGAAGAGAGATCTCGTGGAAGATCGCCGAATTCAGTTCCCATTCTCCGGGGTCCAGGCGATGCCGACTGAGAAAATCGGCTTGAACATTGTCCTTTCCCGCTACATGAGCCGCCGAAAGCGAAGCAAGGTTCATCTCCGCCCACTGTAGCAGGACCTGGCTCTCTAGAAGTAACGGAGCACTGCCGGTGCCGCCCTGCTTGTTGATGTAGGACACTGTCACGAGATTGTCTGAAAACACTCGAACTGCCCGCGCTGCGATCAGATCCGAGAAATGTAGAAGCGCTAACCGAACCGCCCGAAGCTTGAGACGATTTATAGACCACCTGCTTTCTGTTATCGACCAAACTCCCTGCGCCACCTGGGACAGACAATGAGCCCCCCAGCCGGACAGACTGGCATCGGTTGTGATCAAGATCCACTCTGGCTCTCGCAGCGGCACTCCCGCATAAAGATGAGCCGTAAGTATCCACCAATGAAGACTGCGTCGAACCTCCTCCGCACAGGGAAGCCGTTGAGAGAGCGGATGAAGTTGCAGAGACCATCTGGAGAGCAAGGCGTGCTGCAGAGGACGCATGTGCGCCCTGGCCCAAGGCACCAGATCCAGAGCTGCGGCCATCGATCCCAACAGTTGGAGATATCTCCACGCAGTTGGGGCCCTGAGCCGAAGAAAAGTGTTCACTTGACCTATCAGCTTCCTCCCCCGGTCTCGCGGGAGTAGAACCAAACCGCTCTTTGTGTCGAACACGGCCCCGAGGTAAACCAACCGTTGCACGGGAAGAAGATGACTCTTCGCTCGATTGATCACCCAACCGAGGTGTTCCAAGAACTGCACCACCCGTGCCGTCGCCGCGATTGAGTCCTCCCGAGTACTCGCCCGGATGAGCCAATCGTCTAGATAGGGATGGACTTGAATCCCCTCTTTGCGAAAAGCTGCCGCAACCACCACCATAACCTTGGTGAAGGTGCAAGGAGCAGTTGCTAGACCAAATGGTAATGCCCGAAACTGAAAATGCCCCATGGGGACTGCAAACCGCAGAAAACGCTGATGCTCCAGGCGTATCGGAATGTGCAGGTAAGCTTCCGTGAGATCTATGGAAGAGAGCCACTCTCCCGGTCTCACCGCTCGTATAACGGAACGTAGAGTCTCCATACGGAAATGTGGCACCCGCAAGCATCGGTTCACGTGTTTGAGATCCAGAATCGGACGAAAAGAACCCTCCTTTTTGGGTACTACAAAATAAATCGAGTATCGACCTGTACCGCACTGGTCTCGAGGAACTGGAACCACCACCCGCAGGTCCAACCAGCGCTGAAGAGTATCCACGACCGCTCGACTCTTTGCTCGAGTACCGCAGGGAGAAAACACAAAGGCATCCGCCACGGGAGCAGCGAACTCCAGAGCATAGCCGTCGCGGATGATCTCCAAGACCCAGAGATCGGAGGTTATGGCGGCCCAGGCGGAGAGAAACCCCTGCAAACGACCTCCTACAGGGATCTCCGACTGGACCAGCCTCCCTTCATTGCGGTTTCTTAGAAGGAGTTTGCTGAGAGCCGAAAAACCCTCTGCCAAACCCCCGGGCCCCTCGAAAGGACTGACCCCTGGAAGGAAACCGACCCCTTTGGTAGGGCACAAATTTAGAACCGCGAAACTGACGAAACTCCCTATTGTGCCCCCGTAGCATAGGTGAGGACTTAGCCCCCCTAGGCTTATCCTCTGGAAGACGACCCCCTTTGGAGTCGCCCAAATCTTTCACAAGCTTTTCCAATGCTTCCCCAAATAACAACTTGCCTTTATACGGAAGCTTACTCAGACGGGATTTAGATGACGTATCCACCACCCAATTGCGCAACCAAAGAAACCACCGAGCCGCTATTACAGAAGCCATGGACTTTGCCAAAATCCTGATCAAATCATAAAAAGCATCTGCTAAATACGCCGCTGCCGATTCAAGCTTAGCGCCTTCCGGAGGGGAGTCCTCCTGCTTCAAAGCAGCCTGCTCGCCCTGAATCCAGCGAATAGCGGCCCTGGACACAAACGCCCCACAAACAGACGCTTGAAGGGACAGGGCATTAGCATCAAAAGCCTGTTTCAGAAAGGCTTCCAACTTCCGATCCTGAACATCCTTAAGGGCAGCACCTCCCTCTACAGGAATCGTGGTTTTCTTCGTAACTGCGGATACAAAAGCGTCGACCTTAGGCATTTTCAACAACTCCCTCTCTTCCTGAGGAACCGGGTAAAGGCGGGCAATGGAACGCCCCCCCCCCCCCCCCGTAAGTTAGCCTCCGGACACTCCCATTCAGACTCTATCATTTGCTTAATCACCCTGTGAATAGGGAAGCAGCGCTGCTCCGCCTTAAAACCTTGTAATAGAGGATCCTCCAGAGGTTCTTGTTGTAAGGAAGGAGGCACAATATTTAATGCAGAGAGAGATTGGACAATCAGCGCACCCAGCTCTTCCTTCCTGAATACCCTAAACACATTAGGGTCCTCTCCCGGCCCCAGTTCCCCGTCTTCCAACTCCTGAGGCCAAGAGTCTAGCCCTACCTCAGAGGAGATCTCCCCCTCCTCAGGCAGGAGAGAGTCAGAAGAGTGAGGGACGCGCTCCTCATGAGAAAAATCCCTACAGGGTAACTGAGAAGAGGAACCCTCATCGGGATCAAGAAGCTGAGAATCCTTCTGCAGTGAAAGCCCCTGATCCCCTGCAGCTGCACCCTTCATCGGGTGAGACTGTTTCAGTAAATAGGCTTTATGTAAAGCCAAAATAAAGTCTGGGGAGAAAAAAGATTGCAATGCCCCTTGAGAACCGGGAGACAAAGGTTTACTAATGTCCCCAACGGAAGGCTCCTTGTGTGACTTTGATTTCGTTTCCCTGAGCGCTGCAAAAGCACGGGAACAGGAGCGGCGTCTGAAGGGAGCGCGGTTGCCGCTGCCACGGACAGTTTCTTCCCCTGAGACTTCTTTCCCGATAGCTCACCGGGACCGGCACTCTCCATTGTGAAGGATACCCGAAAAACAAAGCGGCCACAATAAACGAAGACCCCCCGGCAAGCCAAAATGCTATGAAAACCCGGCGATCGAGAAACACGTGGTACTCAGAAAATGGCGCCGAAACTACCCGCTGGCGGCAGAAAAGCACCCACCGGACCGGAGAACAAGTCAGAAAGCATCGCTTACCTCAGTAACAAGACAGACAGGCATGATCTCTAAATCTCCGCTGCTAGCGAAAAAGAGACAAGTGGAAGCATCGCGGGAAAAGGATACTGGGGCTCCCAGCTCCATTCAAGCCCACATGAAATTCAGCGATCCCCCGGAAGCAGGCTCTGCCCCCGACTCTAACACAAAAATAAAAAAATCAAATTTAAACACAGGATCGCTGAAATATCCGTGCCTCCGATTCTCCCTCCTCTACAGAGGAACAAGGAGGAATCGCTTGCTATTATGCCCTGCTAGGGCCAGTGAGCAAGGTCTCTGTCTGAAGCAGTAAGTTGAGTTGCCTTTTGCTTTTGAAAACTCCTAGCATTAAGCTGATCCCGTTTTCTGCTGTATTTATTTTATCTTTTTTTTTTTTTTAATTCAGTTGTTTATACTGTCTAAAGAATTTCATCTCTCCTGGGAGCCTGCCAGAGATACGTCCACTCTAGCTGCTGAGGACTGAAGACTGGTTTGCTAACACTAGAGGGAGCTATTACATCTGTCAGCAAAAGTTTCAGCTTTCAGTCCTCAGCTGCTAGAAGGGATTGACTACCCAACTGTACCTGGACTGGCCCGGAGAGACGAAGAGGAAAGGCCCATTTTACAAATAACATCCATATGCAATCTGAGACGTCTAAACCAGAATGTCTGGGGTGAAAAAAGGCAGGCACGTCCAGGTTCAGGCATGATTTCACAAATGTGGATGTGCTCTATATGGACCTCTGCAGGGCCATCTGTATAGATGTCCTCAGAATAGTGTTCCAGACCAGGGATGTCTAGGAATAGCCTAATGGTTAAGAGTAGTAGGCTAAGACCAAGGAAGCCAGGGCTCAAATCCCACTGCTGCTATCATTTTGATTACGGAAAGCACTGGTGATAGTGGAGTGCCATCTTCTCTACGCCTCTGGGTGTTTTACAGCCAGAATGAGCACTTTCCTGATGCCTACTTCTGCCTAGAGCAGATGTAAACTTGGACAGGGTTGCAGACATTCCCAACATTTCTGAAATCAAGCGAGGACACCTAAGTTCATTACACTGCCCCAGACACACCTCTACCACACCCCCTGCCTACTTGGATGTCTCTGCAGTGGAGATATCCTAAAAAGCCATGTGTAAAACACATCACCGGAAGTCCAAATCGTGACTAAGACTTTTAAAATTACCCCATTCGATTGCAAAATAACCTGGTTAAACAGGATACTGCAAAATCGGCACTTCCACATTGAAGCTGCTGTGTGAGTTATATACATGTGAAAACTGAACATACTTGTAAAATGGCTCTTCCCTCTCTACCTGGTGGCAAATCCACATGCACTCCACATGTGCTTATTTGTATTTTACAAAAGGCTCCATGTTCAGCCAAACCTTTTGCAAAATACTGTCGAACTCAGAATAACTCAACATCTCAATGTGCTATGTAAAATGGGCCTTCATAGCTATTGCTATTATTCATCCATTTCAATACTTCTTTTTATCCAAAGTGCTGTATGAGGGCATACATCAGAAAAAATGGCCTTTTTTCTGGAACTATATTATATTTTAACTTTTTGCAGCATACCCTTTAAGACATTGGAGATATATGTACAGTATTTCCTACAATGGTTTGATATAATCTACTTATATAAAACAATATTAACCAGAAAAATGTCTAAGGACTTGCCAGACCTATGCTGGTCCCTCACAGTCTGTTTGCTTTTCAGGATATCCACAATAAATATGCAGGAGATAAATTTGTATATATAAGATCTCCGGTATATGCAAATTCTTCCCATGTATATATTAATTGTGGATAACCTGACCAGATATGGAGTCACTATCACCAAGACAGGTTTGGGAAGTCCTGGTCCAGTTCTTCTCTCCTTCCACTTTTGGTCAACAGGAGCAGTTTAGTGACAGCAAAGAAAATTTTGAATGCATTACTGAAAGTATGGTACATAAAGTGCACTAAACTAAAAAAACAAAACCTTTTATTTCAGTTAGACCCTTTATAAGAAACAGTCGAGTATAACAAACTTCCAGCTTCCCAATGAGTCTGTTTTGACTAATGTTCTCAAACATATATACTTTTTTCTAGTGCATACATTCTCCATGGACAAGTAGGATGAAGTCCTCAAATATGGGTGAAGTCCCAGACGCAGCCCTTACACAGGAGCATTTTCCAGCTCCTTCAAGAAGCTTTTGGACAGCTTCATTGCACACGTGCCATTGTGGAGCTCAGTCCTTTTTTCGCCACAGAGCTCTTTGGATGTCAATTCAAGTCTGTGTCGTGAAAGTATCTTGTGTGAGTCCTTAATCTCATTTGAGTTTTTCCTCCTGCCCTGCCATTGTGTGTCCTAATTTACCTTGTAGCCTTCTTAGTTAGAAAATCTGAAACTGGTTCAGAAAATCCTCTCTTTTACCATGTCGCTGCTTGCCCGCTTAGGTTATGGGTGATCTGACAGCATAAATTTTTTTCATCATCAAGCTGTTTTGATTTCACAGCAGTTATTTTTTCGACTGAGATGTCCCAAAAACTCACCAACAGCTCCAAGTGCTCTAGAACCATATACTCGGGGCTACCTATGATTGGTGCCTAAAGTGCTGGGGGAGCTCAGCCATAAGCCTTCTCGTGATTTGTGTTTGCAGATGACAAGAGGCAGCCTTTAGGGCTGAGACAAGCAGAAAAAAATGGATTTTGGGCTCTCAGAAGTCTGATCGATCAACTTCAGCATCAGCCGCTCGATGGTTTCATATGCTGCACCAGACACTGGCGATGAATTGGTATTGAGGGGTTCTTAAGCTCAATCAGAACCAAGCATCAATAGGTTGCCTAGGCATCACTCATCTAATGATGCCTCCCTGAAGATGAAGGATTCATCCTTGACTTCATCAGAATCGAGGACCAAGGACACCGACCAATGGGTGGAGGCTATGGCGCCTTGATGCTGAGGTTCATCAGAGCATGATACTGAGGGCTCGCAGGTGCAACCCTCCTAGCAGCCCCAACAAGATGGCAGCTCATTCTCTACACCATCCAAGGGTCAGTGACAGCCTTCATGAAGCAGAGACTAGCCTGCCAGCAAACCCTGATTAATTCTGGGAGCATCGTCCAATACTGTAGAGACCCCCGTGCCTCTGGAGATGGCAGTCATGGAGAAGCGGCTTCCAAAATGTATCAAGGACAGAATAACAATGCCAGCATGAATTTAAAGCTTCTATGGCAGGGTACTTTGAGACATCAGTCCCATCCTTGAAACACACAGTCTGCTTGGGGTAGAGACATCATCATCAAGGCATCAAAGGGCTTTAACGCCAATACCTGACTGGCTGATATCTCTCTCTAGCACATTGGGGGCCAATACTCCTTCAAAGCCTAGAAATTCATCAGTGCATCAGCTGTCCCTTAGGAGCTCCAGATCAAGCGAACAGAAAGCCATCCAAGCAGAGACTCCGATGTCTTGTAATTACTTTTCTGAGTCAGATTCAGACTGCTGGCCTACTGACTAAGAATCTAAATACCTTTCAGAGGACAGATCTCCAGAACACCCATTGGACCCTTCTTCTCATGAGAGATGAAAGATTCTTCCTGAGGAAGTCTCTTTTCATTATTTTGTCAGGGATATGACTAAGGCCATTCCATCAGAGGTTACAGATGAGAATGTTGGAGACCCCCCCCCCCCCTCTCTGTCCCTCTTGAAAAAGAGTCCAAAAGGTTTCCCACATTCGAAAACCTCCAGAAGCTGCACCAATCTATGGTCATTGAATCCATCCTTGAACTTTGGATTCCTTTGGGAGGATAATGTTTCAGAACGCCATGCTTTCTTCACATGCAGTGCCCTATCCAGCTCTACATGGGCATGCATTTACAGAATATCATGCACAGCCTTGACAATATATATCTCCTTTTCTCCCTCAAGAGAAACTCTAACAGTATCATTCCTTAGTGAGTCAAAGGACATAACATAAGATCTGACATATTGGATCAGACCAAAGGTCCATCAAATCCAGTATCCTGTTTTTAACAGTGGCCAATCTAGGTCATATGTATCTGACAAAACATAAATGCAGCCAGTTCCATGCTACTTATCCCCAGGAACAAGCAGTGGTTTTCTCTTGTACAACATTAATAACTATTTATGGACCATTCCTCCAGAAATTTTCCCAGACCTTATTTAAACCCACCTACACTACCGGCTTTTACCATATGCACCAGCAGTGCATTCCAAAGACTAATTATACATTGAGAGAAAACATAAATGTTCTCCTTTTTTAAATATACTACTTTGTAGCTTCATGGCATGTCCCTATAGTCCTTGTATTTTTTGAAACAGTAAACAATCAATTTGTTTCTATCCATTCTATTCTACTTACAATTTTATAGACCTCTATCATATCTCCCCTCAAGCATTTTGTCTCCAGCCTGAAGAGCCCTATCCTTGTTAGACTTTCCTCATAAGAGTGTTATTCCAACGGAACTCAGAGAGGACTCTATCCGAGAAAGCACAGTCCAAATATCTGAAAGAGAAACATCCTTTGGGTCCCCAGACAAGGAAACACCGTCCCGTCGCTCCAATGCAGGACTCTCAGGAACTGATAAGATCCGGGGCAAAGCAACCCTCCCGGTATCCAACACAGGTCCGGAGGCAGATAAAGCAGATGGTAAGTCCAATTGCAGAGGTGCAACCCTCCTCGCTGGAGAGGACGTAACGGGACCAGCACTTACAACAGCAGCAGAGGGGGAAGAGATACTAACCCCCAAAATGTCGGACTTCACTAAAGACTCTTGCTAATTTTATTCAACATAATTCTCAGATTGAAGAGTTAGGGGAGCGATGCCAAAAATTGGAAACCCAGTGTAAAGTGTTACAAAGTTCTTCATTGTCTTTTATGAAAGATAGTCTTATTCTTCATGCTCAATATGAGTTGCTGGAGAATAGTATGCGTGCTTTGAATTTACGTTGTATAAATTTTCCTCGCACACGGTTTTTATCCCCCCAGATATTGTTGGATAAGTATTTGGTTGATATTTTGGGATATCGGGAGGATAATAAACCGTCTGTGACTAAAGTGTTTTATATTCCCTCTAAAGGGTCTTCTGACCTGGGAGGTTCTGATGAGCCTGTTTTACCTCGGTCTCAGGAGTCCCTTAACCTTTTGGAGTTTCTTGAGTCTTCTCAAGATAACATTCCTACTAGGGCAACCCTTTTGGTGTCTTTCGCTTCCGAACTTGATAAAAATGCTGTGATGCGTTTATATTTTCTTCATAAGACATCTATCTTTTGTGGGGGGAGGGTGAACATCTTTCCCGATGTCTCCAGGAAAACTCAACTAAAACGCAGGGCTTTTTTGATGTTGAAGCCATGTGTTTTGGCGCTTGGTGCCACTTTTTTTCTTAAATTTCCATGTAAGTGTTTAGTTACCTATCAGAGCACCAAGTATGTTTTCCTGGAGACCTCGGTATTGGAGTCCTTCCTCCAATCTAAGGGTCCACCGATTTCCTCAAATGCTTGATTGTTCAGTAGTAGATTGGATATAAAAAAAGAGTTTAGATAATAATTTGAGTTGGCTTCCTCTCTCTTGTATACTCCTCTTGATGTGGACTTTCATATGGATGCTTTATTGTTTGGTTGTTTTTCTTTTGGCTGTGAAGTGTATTGGTTATTACTGGAGTGTCTGTATTTTCCTTGAAATTTCTCAATAAATGAAAATTTTAAAATTGAAAAAAAAAAAAAAAAAAAAAAAAAAGAGTATTATTCCATCCTCTTTATCACTTTGGTCACCTTTCTATGTACCTTCTCTAATGCTGTTATATCTTTCTTGAGATGTGGAGACCAGAATTGCATACAGTACTCAAGGTGCAATTACACCATGGAGTGACAGAGAGGCATTCCTTCCCTAATGATTGCAAACATTCTGTTTGCTTTTTTGTCCGCCGCTGCCACACACTGAACAGAAGATTTCAATGTAGTGCAGGTTTCAGCATGTGGTAAGGATGCTGTGCTAAAATATAGCACCAGGCCCCATGTAATGAATCCCATAAGAAGGAAATAAAAAATAAGAAAGTAGAGAAATTTAAAAGGGATGAAGAGGATTATAGGGTTGGATACGTATACCACTGGTGCAGAAAAGTGGAAAATGATAGGATTTGGGTCAAGAGGAGATCGACACTATTTGATCGTAAATAAAGTTTATCAGATGAACCCAAAAAAGGTACCCCCATTGAACAAAAGAAAAAGAAAAGCAGGAGTGAATCGATTGAAAACAATGATGCTTCTGCATCACTTTTTTCAACCTATAGAGACAAGTCTGAACATCAAAGAGATAAAGGGAAAGAAAGCACAGTTACTTACCTGTAACAGGTGATCTCTGGGAACAGCAGGAATTAGTCCTCACATATGGGTACGTCGGTACCGACGGAGCCTGCGCGGGAACGCTCCCCAGCTTCCCAAAAAGGAAAGCTTTTGGGAGCATCCCACAGCGCCTGCGCGCTGCCTTCCCGCCTTTCCTAACCAACTCTCCTCAGTTCGAGTTTAAAGCTGAGACAATAGAGAGAGAGAGGAAAGAAAAGATAGAGAGAGATACAACTCCTAGGGGAGGTGGGAGTGTTGTGAGGACTAATTCCTGCTGTTCCCAGAGATCACCTGTTACAGGTAAGTAACTGTGCTATCTCCAGGAACAAGCAGGAATGAGTCCTCACATATGGGGACTCCCTAGCTAAGATGCCTGGGAGATCCCCAAGGGTATGAGACCCTGAAGGATTCCTCGTCTTCCTATGGATCTCAGGCATCCATTAAGGGAAGGAGGGCAGGAGTTGTTCAAGAATGGAACAGGTGTCTGAGGACAGCCTGAAGAAACAAGGCATCCCGGCGGGAGTCCTTGTCCAAACAGTAATGGGCTGTGAAGGTATGAACCGAGGCCCAGGTGGCTGCTCGACAGATCTGGTCGATGGACACAGAATGAAGATGAGCCATAGAGGTGGCCATGGCCCTCACATTGTGAGCTGTGACATGGCCCTCCAGAGAAAGATTCTTACTCTGGTAAGCAAAAGAAATACACTGAGCAATCCAATTGGACAGTGTTCTTTTAGAGACTGGAAGTCCTAAATGAGAAGGATCAAAAGCAACAAAAAGCTGGGAAGACTTTCTATGTTGCTGTGTCCTGTATAAGTAAAAAGCAAGAGCTCTTTTACAATCTAGAGTATGAATGTTCCTCTCTGCACTGGATGCATGAGGAGCTGGAAAAAAGACAGGTAAATATACCTCTTGATTAAGGTGAAAAGGTGAGACCACTTTAGGCATAAAGTGAGGATTTGTCCTAAGGACTTCCTTATCATGATGGAACCTTGTATAAGTTGGATTAGCCACTAAGGCCTGCAGTTCACTGATGCGGCGAGCAGAAGTGACTGCAATAAGGAAAATAACCTTCCAGGAAAGAAATTTCAAGGAGGTAGTGGCTAAGGGTTCAAAGAGTGGCTTCATAAGCTGACCAAGAACCAAGTTTAAGTCCCATGCCACCGGAGGAGGTCGAATGGGAGGTTTAGTTAAAGTTAGGCCTCTCATGAATCTTGCAATAAGAGGATGAGAGGAAATAGGTTGTCCATTGAGAGGCTTAAGGGATGCTGCAATAGCACTCAAATGGACCCTTACTGAATTTGTTTTAAGGCCTGCATTGGAGAGATGCAGGAGATACTCCAATAGAGAATTCACAGGAAGTGCCAGAGGGTCAAGACCCTTTTGAGCACACCAAATGGAAAATCTTTTCCACTTAAAAGCATAGGAACACCTAGTGGAAGGTTTCCTGGAAGCATGGAGGATATCCTTCACTTGCTGAGAAAGATTGAAGTCTTGAAGGTCTAGGCCTTCAGTAACCAAGCTCTGAGGTGAAGGGACTTGGGATTTGGATGCCACAAAGTCCCTTCCTCCTGGGACAGAAGGTCTGGCGCAGCTCCCAAGTCCAGGGAGGGGGCTTGGGAGAGATGCAGAAGTAGAGGGTACCACACTTGGCGTGGCCAGCAGGGAGCTATGAGGATCATGGATCCTTGATCCCTCTGAAGCTTGAACAGAGTCTTGGGAATCAAAGGAATGGGTGGAAAGGCATACAGAAAGCCCTGACCCCAATGAAGGAGGAAGGCATCCTTGGCCTGAGCTCCCTGACACGGAATTCTGGAACAGAACCGGGGAAGTTTGGCATTCCACGGACTTGCAAAGAGGTCTATGTCCGGGGTTCCCCATTCCTGGAAGATTCTGAGTACCTGATCCATGTGCAGGGACCATTCGTGTGGAAGCAGAACTCGACTGAGTCTGTCTGCCCAAGAGTTTTGGATTCCTGGGAGGTATACTGACAGGAGATGGATTTGATGCTCTCTGGCGAAGGCCCATAATCTTAGAGCTTCGTTGCAAAGCGACAGAGAGCCAGTTCCTCCTTGCTTGTTTATGTAAAACATGGCTACTTGATTGTCCGTATGAATGAGGACTGTCTTGTAGCTGAGGAGGGTATGAAAGACCTTGAGAGCTAGGAACACTGCTCGAAGTTCCAAGTGGTTGATATGAAGAGAGGTCTCCTGTGGGGACCAAGTGCCTTGGGTGGAGAGGTCTTGTAGATGAGCTCCCCAACCTGTTTGGGAGGCATCTGTTGTGAGGGTTGCCTGGGGCAACAAAGGTTGGAAGGGGGACCCCAGCAACAGATTTTGAGTGGACATCCACCATTGGAGAGACCAAAAGAGACGTTTGGAGGTTGCTATTTGGTCTGAGAGAGCTCCTGAAGCTTGAGTCCACTGGGTGGACAAAGTCCATTGAGCTGCTCTCATGTGTAGGCGAGTATAGGGTACCACATGTACTGTGGAAGCCATATGGCCTAGCAGCTGTAGCATCTCCCTGGCAGTTAAGTGGCTCTTTGACTGAATCTGGGAGGCTAACTGCACTAGACGTTGACAACGGGCCTGAGGGTGGTAGGCCCTTGCAGAAGTGGTGTCCAACCAGGCCCCTATGAATTCCAGGGACTGAGTAGGGGTGAGCTGGGACTTTGGGAGGTTTACCACAAGTCCCAGTTATTGCAGAATGCGCCTGGTGCGGTTCAGGGAGATCTGAGCTTCCGACTTGGTTGGAGCTCGGATGAGCCAGTTGTCCAGATATGGGAAGACAAAGATTCCCAGAGTGCGTAGAAATGCAGC
Organism: Ichthyophis bannanicus; assembly: GCA_033557465.1. Taxonomy (NCBI): domain Eukaryota; kingdom Metazoa; phylum Chordata; class Amphibia; order Gymnophiona; family Ichthyophiidae; genus Ichthyophis; species Ichthyophis bannanicus. The sequence continues at coordinate 206,832,659 of CM066043.1, read as the reverse complement.
AACTATTGCCATGCATTTGGTGAACACTCTTGGAGCAGAGGCCAGACCGAAAGGAAGGACTCTGTATTGGTAATGTTTTCCCTGGAACAGAAAGCGTAGGAATTTTCTGTGAGATGGATGGATGGATGAGGACATGAGTGTACGCATCCTTGAGATCTAGAGAACAAAGAAAATCCTGACTCTGCAGGTATGGAAGGAGAGTGCCTAGAGAAAGCATCTTGAACTTCTCCTTGCATAGGAATTTGTTCAATTCTCTGAGATCTAGAATGGGTCTGTATCCCCCTGTTTTCTTTGGAATGAGAAAATAGGGGGATTAAAACCCTGATCCCTGTTGAAGAAGATGAACCTCTTCTATGGCCCTCTGGGCCAGTAGGGTAGTCACCTCCTGATCCAGAAGGTCGAGGAGAGATGTGGGAGAATTGAAATGTCTCACCATGGTGTAGGGAGGAAGGTTTGAGAAATGAAGTTTGTAGCCCTCTCTTATCATGGAGAGGGTCCACTGCTCTGATGTGATTTGCTCCCATCTGGGAGCAAAATGAGCTAACCTTCCTGGAATGGTGAGAGGTTCTGGCTGTTGTAGAGCCAGAAAGGTTAAGTTCTCTAGTATCAAGTCAAAAACCCTGAGGAGGTTGGGACTGCTGAGTTGCAGCAGCCCCTGTAGACTTAGGCCTGGCCTGCTTAGGTTGCTGACGCTTAGCGGTAAAGTGACCTGTAGAAGATTGTTGGCCAGAAGTGGAAGGAAACCTGCTCTTTTTGAAAAAAGACTTCTTAAAAGTCTTTTTCTTGGCAGGAATGGAGGTAGACCTTGAAAGTCTATCCAGAGCAGAATTCTCTGCATCCATTTGAGTGGCTTTTATTTGCCACTCTTTGCCAAAGAGATTTTCACCCGTACAGGGCAGATTTCCTAAGCCATCTTGAACCCAGGGTTCTAGATCAGAAGCCTGGAGCCAAGCAATTCTGCGAGCAGCTATGGCAATGCCTGAGGCTCTGCTGGCACCTTCAAAGGAGTCAAAGGCTGCCCTGTTGGAAAACTTTGAAATGTCTTGAGTATGCTTAAGCCAAAGGAGGAACTCATCCCTTCTATCCTCTGGAATAAAAGGGAGAAAGTTGTGCAGTTTTTGTGCAACTTCCTTTAGAAACATACCCATATAAAGGCTATATGAGTTGATTCTGGCAATAAGCATGCTGGCTTGGAAGATTTTCCTACCAAAAGCATCCAAGGTCCTGCATTCTCTTCCTGGAGAAGCAGAAGAGTGTCTTTTGGTACTCTTTATCCTTTTCATAGCTGACTGCACCACAATGGAGTGGTGAGGAAGCTGAGTTTTCTGAAATCCAGGACAAGGAGGGACACGGTACATAGTGTCCAATCTGCGAGAATGAGGAGAAAGGGTGAGAGGAGTCTCCCATAAGTCAATCATATGTTCATGAAGAATTTCATGAATGGGCAAGGTGACTGCCTCTCTGGGAGCCTTAGAGTATCCTAAAATATCTAATTTTTTTGCTCTAGGCTCTGCTTCAGAGGTTACTGAAATAGATAGTCCTTTAGCCACTTCTATTATGAAGTCTTGAAAGGACAAATCCTCTGGAGGAGACATTCTCCTTTTTGGAGACGTAGGCTCCTCAGGAAGGGTAAGGGATACTTCAGGAGACTCATCTGATGAATCAGAATCATCAGAGGAATCGAAGTATCGTCTGTCCCCTTCCAATGATCGATACGGGTATCGATCGGTACCGACATCGGGCGTCCCCGGTACCGGATCGGTACCGAGAAATAGCCCTGGACAAGGAACCTGAGTCGGTATCCTGGCCGATGTCGATGCAGTCGGTACTGGTATCGGTGCTGGTACCGGTACCGGCGCCAGTACCGACAACGGAACCCGTTGCGGTACCGTCGGCGTCGCAGCATTAATAAAAGCCATTATAGCCTGCTGCATGGATTGAACAGTGTGATCCATGGACGCCACGAATGCCTGGATGTCGGTACCGGGAGATTGTGCCGGTACCCCAAAGCAGTCTAACAGGTGATCGGTCGAGGCTGTGCCATCGATGTCAACCTGTAAGCCCATAGGAGGAGCTTTGGAAGCCGGAGCTTCCCGCCGTGGTTGTTTGGCTGGGGCAGGATCCTCGAGGGCAAGCCCGGAGGCATCTCGATGCTTAGAGGGAGATTTGCCCTTCAAGGACCTGCTAGGATTTTGTTTGGTTACCTGAGACCCATCGGGAGAGGAAGACCTGGAAGATGTCGATGCCACTGCCGGTGCATCCGTGGGAAACAGCACATGGAGCTTCGCTGCTCGGTTCTGTAACCCTCGTTTAGACATTAAAGAGCAGGCCGGACAATCCGGAATGGAGTGTTCAGGACCCAAACATTTAAGACACCATTCATGGGTATCTGTAACAGAAATTGTACCGCTACACTTAGTGCATTTTTTGAACCCGGAGGCTGGTTTTTCCATGAGGGAAAAGTTTCTTTTGGGCCTGGAGGCCTAAGAAGAAAAATACACCAAGTGAGGGGAAAAAAATATATATTTTTTTTTGTTAAAAAGAAAGAAAAGAAAAGACCGGCGGTACCGGTCCGGCGTCGGGGAAGGCAGACACGCGACCAAAGAAATAAATTAAAATAAAGAACTTCTTCAGCGGTGACAGAAACACGACCTGCTGGCTCTGCAGAAAAGAAGAACTGAGGAGAGATGGTTAGGAAAGGCGGGAAGGCAGCGCGCAGGCGCTGTGGGATGCTCCCAAAAGCTTTCCTTTTTGGGAAGCTGGGGAGCGTTCCCGCACAGGCTCCTTCGGTACCGACGTACCCATATGTGAGGACTCATTCCTGCTTGTTCCTGGAGATAAAACTAATTTTTTAAACATGGATCAATTATGGAAGGGGGGCGGTCGGGATTCTTCTCGTTCCCGCCCGCCACCATTAATAGACCTAGACAGAGGGCAAAGTCAAAATCAAGACAGGATGTACAACTACAATCCATACAGAGGTCAAGGTCGAGGACGAGGGAGAGGCAAATGGGTGGCAGATCATTCCCACGAGAGGAGATTTTGAAGTGTGATAATGTTATAAATATTTCGAACTATACTCTTACGTTAGACGAAACATCAGTATTGAATAAAGGCCTATCATTCGTTCCTACAAAGACTTATGATCCATTTGAGACTCAAGTAGATTTGTATAAATTTTTTCGAAAGATTCGCATTCATCATTTTTTCAACAATCAGACGTCTCCTATGGATAATAGATCTATTATTAGCAGGAAATCTAAGTGGGTTCCTCCTCCACATACAGACCTTCTCATTGAAGCATTCGAACATATAGTGTTACAACAGGTTGGTGAGATTGTTGAAGAGAAACGGCCATCTTTTCAGAATTTGACGCAGGGCGAGAAAGCTGCTATAAAGTCTTTACAAAAAAATACTGAGATTATCATCAAACTGGCTGACAAAGGGGGCGCGGGGGTGGTTTTAGATAAATACAAGTATATAGAAGAAGTAAATAGACAGCTTAATGATAAGTTAGATGGCAATCCTACAGATAAATTAAAGAGCAGCAATGACAATTTAGTTTTGACTGCCTATGAAATAGGATATATTTTTTAATAGTAGATAAACCTATTACGCCAACAATCTATATCATTCCAAAGATACACAAATCTTTAAAGAATCCACCAGGTCGCCCAATTGTGTCAGCCATAGGTTCTCTTCTGGAACCTATTTCGCAATTGTTAGACGTAATCTTATGCCCATTTGTTATGAAGATGTGGTCTTATGTTCGGGATTCTTCCCATGCGATAGAAATTCTTTCTTCATTTCAAGACCTTGGCCCAGACATTACCTTGGTCACACTGGATGTTGAATCATTATATACAAATGTACCTCAATCTAAAGCATTAGATATTATTGAACAATGTATTTTAACCAGACATAATCACAAGCATATTCCTACTGCATTCCTTCTATCACTGGCTGAAATAGCATTATGCAAAAACTGTTTTTGTTTCAGAGATTTATATTATCAACAAATTAAGGGTGTCGCTATGGCGTCATCTATGGCCCCTGATATTGCTAATTTATATATGTTCCAATTCGAGGAGAATTTTTTGAAGGATCATTTGTTCAAAGACCAGGTCAGGCTATGGATCCGTTACATAGATGATATTTTGATACTATGGGATGGATCGATGAATTTAATATGTGGATTAATGCATTAGATGAAAATCTACGGTTTCAGATCACTTATGATCCTGTACAGATACCCTATTTGGATCTTCTGGTCAAAAAAGAAGGAAATAAAATTATTACCACATTATATAGAAAGCCCACTGACAGAAATCAGTTACTTCATTAAACTAGTTTTCACAATCCAGCATTAAAAAAGAATTTACCTGTGGGACAATTTCTTAGAGCCAAAAGAGTGTGTACGATGGTGAGGGATTTTGAACATCAAGCCACAGATATGAAAGAAAGAGCATACACGAGAGCCCGTGTATGCATCCCGAGAAGTATTATTAAAGCCACAAGATAAGAAAGAACAATCAAATATTGTGTGCCCCCCTTCTATATTCATTACAGTCTCATACTGTCACAAAAACACTTAAGAAAGAATGGCATCTTATACAAGCCATTCCTGGATTCCAAGATATTTCTCTCATAGCTGCCCACAAAAGAAACGTGAACCTTCGCAACCTATTAGTTCCTTCGACCCTCACGGAACGGAAATGTTATCTAAGTATAAGGGACAATTCCAGTGTGGACATTGTTCAGTTTGTCTACACGCCATAAGAACATAAGATATGCCATACTGGGTCAGACCAAGGTCCATCAAGCCCAATATCCTGTTTCCAACAGTGGCCAATCTAGGTCATACGTACCTAGCAGTTAACCCAAAAGACAGGTTCCACAATACTTGTACTGGGTCAAGCATTGATATCCTGGGTCCCTTCTTAATAATGGTTTATGGACCTTTCCTCCAGGAACTTGTCCAAACCTTTTTTACACCCAGCTACACTAACAGCCTTTACTACATCCTCCGGTAACAAATACACGTTGAGTGAAAAAATATTTTCTTTTATTAGTCTTAAATAGTTTACCCTGTAGCTTCATTGCATGTCCCCTAGTCTTTCTATATTCTGATAACGTAAACAATCGATCTACGTTTACCCGTTCCACTCCGTTCATTAATTTATAGACTTCTATCATATCTCCCCTCAGCAGTCTCTTTTCCAGGTTAAAGAGCAATAACCTTTTTAGCCTTTCTTCATAGGAGTATCCTTCCATCCCCTTTACCATTTTGGTGGCTCTTCTCTGAACCTTTTCCAATAATGCTATATCCTTTTTAAAATACGGCGACCAGAATTGCACACAATATTCAAGGTGCGGTCTCACCATGGAACGATATAGAGGCATTATAATATCTTTTGTTTTATCTTCCATTCCTTATGATACCTAGCATTCTATTTGCTCTCTTGGCCGCCGCTGCACACTGGGCCGATGGTTTTAACATGTTATCCACAATGACGCCTAAATCTTTTTCCTGGGTGGTGGTTCCTAATGTGGTACCTTGCATCGTGTAACCATAGTTAGGGTTGTTCTTCCCTAGGTGCGTAACTTTGCACTTGTCCACATTAAATTTCATCTGCCATTTTGATGCCCAGTCTTCCAATTTATCAAGATCCTCTTGCAATTTTCCACAATCCTCTTGGGTTTTAACAACTTTAAATAGTTTTGTGTCATCTGCAAATTTGATAACCTCACACGTTATTTAACCCTACCCTCTGCTTTCTATCTTTTAACCAGTTCCTGATCCACAATAGTATACTGCCTCCTATCCCATGACTCTTTAGTTTTGCCAAAAGTCTCTGATGAGGGACCTTGTCAAAGGCTTTCTGAAAGTCCAGATACACTATATCAGCCGACTCACCTTTGTCCACCTGTTTATTCACACCTTCAAAAAAACATAACAGATTAGGAAGACAAGGTCTTCCCTGTCTAAAGCCATATTGGCTGACTCCCAATAGGCCATGATGATCTACATGCTGAGTAATTTTGTTCTTTATGATGGTTTCTACCATTTTTCCCAGTACTGATGTCAGGCTCACCGGTCTGTAGTTTCCCGGATCAACCCTGGAACCCTTTTTAAAAATTTGGCGTTACATTGGCAATCCTCCAATCTTCAGGTATTACAGATGATTTTAATAAAAATTCACAGATTACTAATAGCAGGTCTGCAATCTCATGTTTCAGTTCTTTCAACACCCTTGGATGTATACCATCCAGCCCAGGTGATTTGCTACTCTTCAGTTTATCTAATAGTTGTAATACATCTTCCCGATGTATCAATATTTCCTTCAATTCTTCCGCACCTTTAAATACCACTTCAGTCATGGATAACATCCCTACATCTTCCTCAGTAAAGACTGAAGCAAAGAATTCGTTCAGTCTCTCCACTATCGCCTTGTCGCCTCTTAGTGCCCTTTTAACCCCTCTATCATCTAATGGACCAACTGACTCTCTCACAGGTTTTTTGCTACAAATGTACTTGAAAAAGTCTTTATTTTGCATTTTTGCTTCTGCAGCAAACTTCTTCTCAAATTCTCCCTTTGCCTGCCTTATCAATGCTTTGCATTTGACTTGCCAGTGCTTGTGCTGTTTACAGGTTTTGTTGTTTGGCTCTTTTTTCCATTTCCTGAAAGATGCTTTTTTGGCAACAGCAGCCTCTCTAACCTCACCTTTAAACCATGCTGGCAGTTTTTTGGACTTCCTTCCACTTTTCTTAAAGCGTGGAATACAGCTGGTCTGAGCTTCCAAGATAGTATTTTTAAAGAACACCAAAGCTTGATGTAAGTCTTTAACCTTTGCAACTGCTCCTTTTAGTTTTTTCTTAACTGTTTTCCTCATTTTATCATAGTCTCCCTTTCGAAAGTTAAAAGGTAGTACTGTGGATTTTCTTACTATCCCTCCTCCACTAATTAAATCAAACATGATCATGCTATGATCACTATTGCCAAGTGGCCCTAACACCCTTATCTCTTGCACTAGATCTGGTGTTCCACTAAGGACTAGGTCCAATATGGCTTCCCCTCTGGTTGGTTCATGAACCAGCTGCTCCAAGAAGCAGTCATTTATTTCATCTAGGAACTTTATCTCCCTAGCATGTCCTGCCATGACACTGTCCCAGTCGATACCGGGGTAACTGAAATCACCCATTATTTGTACTGCGCTGTAACGTTTCTTAGCTTCCTTGATTTCTTTGAGCATTTCATCATCCATTTGTTCATTCTGGCCAGGCGGTCGATAGTACACCCCCACTGCAATCGCCTTCCCCTTTTTACATGGAATTTCAATCCATAGAGATTCTACAGCAAATTTTGTTTCCTGCAAAACTTTAATCCTTTCTGACTCAATGCCCTCTCTAACATAGAGCGCAACCCCTCCACCAATTTGATCAGCTCTATCATTACGATATAGTTTGTACCCAGGTATCACAGTGTCCCACTGGTTGTCCTCCTTCCACCATGTCTCTGATATTCCAATCATATCTAACCTCTCATTTAGTGCTATATATACTAACTCTCCCATCTTATTTTTTAGACTTCTAGCATTTGCATACAAGCATTTTAGAGACTGTATTTTATTCATATTAATCTGGCTACTGGTAGACATGGGTAATTTGGGATCTTTAAGCTCTGTCTGCTGTCTGCTGCATACTCGAGGGCATTTGGGCTACTTGACTCTTTTTTGGAACCTCTCTGCTTTTGGTAGTATTCTTCAAGGATACATTCTTCCGAAGAATGCACTCTTGGGCAACTGTCGGCTTTCCCATATTATCTAGTTTAAAAGCTGCTCTATCTCCTTTTTAAAGGTTAATGCCAGCAGCCTGGTTCCATCCCAGTTAAGGTGAAGCCCATCCCTTCGGAAGAGCCCCTCCTTTCCCCAAAATGTTCCTCAGTTCCTAACAAATCCAAAACCCTTATCCTTGCACCATCGTCTCATCCATGCATTGAGTCTCCGGAGCTCTGCCTGCCTTTTGGGTCCTGCGCGCGGAACGGGAAGCATTTCGGAGAACGCTACCCTGGACGTTCTGGATTTCAACTTCCTACCTAAAAGCCTAAATTTAGCCTCCAGAACCTCCCTACCACATTTTCCTATGTCATTGGTCCCGACATGTACCAAGACAGCAGACTCCTCCCCAGCACTATCTAAGACCTTATCTAGGTGGCGCGTGAGGTCCGCTACCTTCGCACCAGGCAGGCATGTTATCAGGCAATCCTCACGTCCACCAGCCACCCAGCTATCTACATGCCTAATGATCGAATCACCAACTATAATGGCTGTCCTAACCCTTCCCTCATGGGCACATGGCCCTGGAGAAACCTCTTCCCTGCCGGCACGTAATGCTTTTATTCATCCGAGCACTCAAAAAATAATTTTCATTGATGATTTTGCAAATTGTGACACATCTCATGTCATTTACGTAATCCAGTGTCCTTGTAACAAATTGTACATTGGTAAAACAATTTGATGTATACGTATACGGATAGAAGAACACAAAAGTTGTATAAAAAGAAAATTGGTATCTTCAAATAGATACAAAAAAAACCACATGAAGAATATAAGTTGTAAGACCACTTCAAGGAGGTGCAGAAGGAAAAAACATCAAACCCAATCCGTTCCCAGAGCAATAATCATCTATACTCCTAAGAAACTGCAGACCTAATCCTATGGTTTTTTTGTATCTATCTATTTGAAGATATGATAGTTAAGTGTTTCTTATATTGTAAATGAAAACTTTATAAAAAGAAAAAGAAAAAAAAAAGAAAACTGGTAGATAAACCACTGGTACAACATTGGCTAGAGATGGGACAGAAAGTAGCAGATTTAAAATTTTTCGTTATGAAAAAAGTTAAACTTAATTGGAGGGAAGGAGACATTGACAAAACAAAGATACATTTTTTTGCTCAATACGATAGCACCGCATGGGTTAAATTTAGATAAAGATTTGTCAGTATTTTTATAAGCTTTTAACCCTCTTCTATTTGGTTTATTGATTTTTGTTTATAAATAATTTTTTGTCTTTATAGGGTTTTGGTCACTTTTCCACCCCATTACTTTATAACTTTGGATATGGGCGATAAGCGGGTAAACAATGTATATGGCTTCATTTACATAATTTAATTTTTGGTATTAGATCTACAAAGTAGACAAACGTTTTGGACATTTAGGAATACATAAATACCTTCTTCTATTTATTCTTTCTTGTTTTCTATATTGCACATATGGACCATATCATCATTTTATACTGTAGACAGCCATTTCCAAATTGATGAAAATAGCATTTTTCCGGTGCATTCAGAAGGTTTTGTTAAAAAATGACACGCGTCTAATAAAAAGTTTTTAGGTTCATGTATTTTATAAGTACATTCTAAGTATTGTTTAAGCAATTTAAAGTTGGTGTTTTTGGCTTGTGTATACTTATGGTAAGCATGTGTAACCCCCGGTTTGCATAAACGTCAGGGCACCTTAATTTACTCTCTTTTGGCCAATCGTCGTTTTTGATCTTCCAATAGGATAACTACAACACTATTTCCCGCAGTTAGGGAGGTTTATTTAGAAAGCGCATGTGCGGGCATTTTCACATTTGAACAAAGTTTTTAGTCTGACGGCATCCCTTGCACAGTGGACAGGATCCCTTCAGGTTTTTTTACTTCTATTGTATAGTTTTTATTCACATTTACCCTTTAAGTAAGTTTTTCAAGCCTGTTTTCTGGGTGTATTTGGATATGTGTATTAAGGTTGATAGATACCGCTCTCGTGGAGAAACTGCCGATGTTTAATTTACATCTTTTGAGTGCTGGTGTTATAAGCACAAGTCATGGGGGCATTTTTTGACTTTAAATTTCAACACAATAAGGTCTTATAGGTGGTTTTAGATAAGCTTCAGACATTGAAATGTAATTAGATCGCCAGTGATCTATTAGCAGCATGCATTTATTCACACAACAAAATGTGCATATGTCCTTGTGTGCCTCATTTTTTAGCGTGATAAATTGTTTTTGTGTGAAGAATTCTTGGTATTAAAATTTGTATCGTTGTGGTAACACAAATGTTTTTTATTGATATCCCATGCAGCTATTTAGATAATGAATATGCGAAGATGGTCTTTGGAGCCTTATATTTTGTGTGAATAATCCCTGCTATTGAAACATCGGTTTGTTTTGGCAAGACATATGTTTATTTAGAGATATTTATATTTATATTTTTCATAGAAACCGTTTCTATGTTTTTTGGTCCTCATAGAATCGCCTGGAGGTGGATTTAAGGGCATTACAGTGGCTTTACAGCACCGCGGAGCTAGCGTTCGTTTTTATACACATTCATAAGGTACTAATTTTATACATCATGTGCCAAGGGGTATATCTTGTTTTTGTTTTTTTTTGTTTTTTTAAAAGGTGTTTTGCTTTTAGAATACTGTGCAGCACAAATTTTACAAAATCTCCTCCTCTGGGTTGATCTATACACGCAATATGGGTGTACCCTCACTCTCCGTTCCTTCTTCCCCTTTGCTTGTTCATAGTTTTAGAAACGTGATATCTTCACTTTTAAACGTTTTTAGTTATCTTATTTATTTCTCACAGTTTTATCATATGTGCTGCTTTTATATTTTTAGTTTGCATTAACGATGCCAAATGATTTTTTTACATTCATGTGTTCATTGTGCAGTCGGTTCACTCCTGCTCTGTTCCTCTTCTCCCTCCATCCTTTTGTTACCTTCTAGAAGTGACTGTCAGAAATCAGTTTTATACCTATAAAAGCATTATTTTAGATATCTTATGCTCTTTGTGCCATATTTCTTTTATGTGTTTTTATCATATATACATGGTTTTATTTGTATAAGTGTTTTATGATATAATTATTAAGGTATGATGCTACACTTATTTATTTGTTGGCTGTTTTATAATTATTGATATGGTTTTAATTTTTTAATCATTTTTTAGTTATCAATTTTATCATTTATTATTTATTTCAAACAATTTATCTATTTCGTTTTATTCATGTTTTTATATATATTTATAATTGTAGTGAGCCATAGTACCCCTGAGGAAGTATTACACGAAACACGGCCTGTGTTGGGTCAACTGGCTAATTCATCCTTATCAAGGATCAATAAAGTGTTCTTTGTCCCTTGCTGCCACATTTCTGGACTGGTTATTTCTGGTTTATTCTTCCCTACATGCATCACTTTGCATTTGTCCACATTAAACTTCATCTGCCATTTGGATGCCCAGTCTCCCAAGTTCCTCCTGCAGTTTCTCACAATCCACATGGTATTTAACAACTCTGAATAATTTGGTGTCATTTGCAAATTTAATCACCTCACCTCACTTGTTATTTATAATTCCAGATTATTTATAAATATATTAAAAAACATCAGTCCCAATACAGATCTCTGTGGTACTCAACTATTCATCTTCCCCATTGAGAAAACTGACCATTTATCCCTACTTTCTGTTTTCTATCTCTCAACCAATTTCTAGTCCACAATAGGACATTGCCTGCTACGCATGACTTTTTAACTTCCTCAGGAGTCTCTGATGTGTGACTTTGTCAAGCGTTTTCTGAAAATCTAAATATACTATAATCAACTGTCTAACCTTTATCCACATGTTTTTTCACAACTTCAAAGAAATGGAGCAGATTAGTGAGGCAAGACTTCCCTTGGGTACATCCATGATGACTTTTCCTCATTAGACCATATCTGTCCAAGTGTCCAGTAATTTTGTTCTTAATAAAGGTTTGTATCATTTTGCCCAACACCGATGTTAGGCTCACTGGTCTATAGTTTCCCGAATCACCCCAGAGATATACAGTTGTGGTCAACTTTATTGGTACCCTTGTTGTGTAGAATATCTTGTGAAATAATTGGAAATATCCATCATAATATTTTAATAGTATGTTTAAAAGGTATACAACAAAAAAAAGATGTCTGTACAACTTAGGCATGCTAATTTCTGAGAAAAAAAATATGACCTGGACAGGATTAATAGCACCCTTCATTAATATCTGGTTGCACAATCTTTGGCAGTGATGACAGCCTCCAAATGTTTCTTGTAGCCATCTCTAAGTTTCGTACATCTGTCTGCTGGTAGTTTCTCCCACTCTTCAACTGCAATTTGCTCCAGCTCATGGATGTTTCCAGGATTCCTTTTAACAATAGCAAATTTCAGTTCTTTCCAAAGGTTTTTGATTGGATTGAGATCAGGACTCATTGCTGGCCAGTTTAAAACAGTCCATTTGTTCCTTTTTAACCATTCTTTTGTACTTTTGGATGTATGTTTTGGGTCATTATCCTGCTGGAGGACTCATGACCTTCGACCCAGACCTAGCTTTCTCACACCAGGTAGCATATTTCACTCAAAAATACCTTGGTAGTCCTCTGACTTCATGATTCCTTTATGTTAGAATATTTTTTATTGATTCCACAAAACAGAACTTCAGACCATTTCACAAAATAAACACAGTCGGAAACAAATAGTTACAATCTATCTTACAAATATAAACAAGCTTTTTATGTTTCCCCCTCCTCTCCTTCCCTACCACCCCCTCCCCTGTCTTCCCTCGCAAGCCTATTAATAATGAACAACAAAGGGAGTTATGCAGTCCGGTGTGTGGTGCCTCCTAATCCAACCTGTACAGTCGTTCCCCTCCATTCCCCCTCCTCTCTCTCCATTCTGCGATCGACCCCACCCCCCCCCCCCCAAGGCGTATGTACTAACATCTCTCTCCTATATGTCATTCAAAATATAGCTGGGGCTACGGGTAGGTAACTAATATAATCATCCCATACTGTAGGAAAGCAGGAGATGCGTTAGCGTTCAGCCTTGGCCCATAGTTGCTTGTGCTGGTGCAGAGCATTCCACCATTGCCAATAACTGGGGGAATTATTTGTGTTGCCACAGTCCAAGAGAGCTTCAGCCAGTGCTTTCATCCCTTACCAACAACCGCCACTCCTGTCATCACATGGAGTAGGGCAGCCTGTGGGGTAAACTCCCACTGTTGCCGCATAACTCTTTCCATGAATGAGTGGATGTCCCTCCAATAATCTTGTACTCTTGGGCAGGACCACAGTAAGTGCACAAGCTGGGCTTCATCTTCGCCACACTTGGGGCACACCGCCCGCCCCTCATAACCCATTGCCCGCAAGTGACCGGGTGAAATATAGGCACGTCGGATCATCCGATATTGCATATCCTGGAGAGAGACCATTGCTGTAAAACAGGGAATTTTACCAATGAGCATCCATAGATCCTCCCCTGTCAAAGATGTACTAAGGTTGGTATTCCATGCTTCAGCCAATCGGTGACAAGTGATCCTCGTGACTGTAGTCCCAAAGGACGATTGCATCTGGGAGATCGTGATCCTACCAGATTCTTCACAAAGAAAGAAATCCTCTAAGTCTGTGCAGAAATCGCTAGGCTGTAGCTATAACTACACAGCTGGAAGTATGAGAAAAAGTTACTTTTGTGGATCCCAAGTTGGGCGCAAAGTTACGGGAAGGCTAACAACTCTCCCTCTTCTGTCAGGACCTGGTCTAAGTGTAATACACCCAGGTGTCGCCACTGATGAAAGTTCTCTGCTGACATACCAAGGGTGAAGTCGGCGTTCCCATGAATGGGTAAGTAGACTGATTGGGAGCGCGAGTGTTTCAATTTAGAGCAAATCCAATGCCATATCGGGTGTATCACCCGAATAAGAGGGCACTGTCGCAGTAATCTCGGCAGTTTATTCATTGGCGCGTGCAACACATAATGTAGCAACAAGGAGGTGGCGAAGCATTGAGTCTAGTCTATTCAAGTCCTTCCTGAGGAGCCAAACAGGGAGCATTTGGAACATATAGACCCAGTGTGGGAACAGTGCCATCTTAAATATGCAATTTGACCTCCCAATGAAAGAGGTACATCCCGCCATCTCTCTAACAGCTGAGTAGTTTGGGCAAGGAGAGGCACCACAATGCATCCATACAGGTCTTTCGGAACTGCAAGCAATGTCACCCCAAGGTATCGGATTGAGGTGTTCGCCCAGCGAAGTGGGAATTCTCCCCTCCAGGAAGTGCGAAGCAAGTCATGGATAGGCAATGCCTCCGACTTATCTAGGTTCAGCTTATAACCTGATAATCTACCAAACGTGTTGAGTTCTTGTAGCAAAGTCGAGAGAGAGCCCTCTAGGCTGATCAAGTATATGAGAAGATCATCAGCGAAAGTGGATAATTTGGATTCATATGAGCCAAAGTGTACCCTTCAATCCTCAGGTCCACCCATATTCGCGTCAGCAGCGGTTCTAATGTGAGCAAGAACAACAAAGGAGATAAGGGATACCCCTGTCTTCTCCACATTCCAGAGGGAACCTCACTGTTTGGAGGCCATTGACCAAAATCCTTGCCCATGGATCAGTATAACGCGTCTGCACTGTCTGAAGGAAGAAACTCCCAAAACCAAAAGCCTCCAACACCTTAAACATATATTACCATCCTACTCTGTCAAAGGCCTTCTCCGCATCGAAACTGATGAGAAGCAAGGGAATCTCTGCCCAGCGGAAATACTGTAGAGACGCCAAGATTTGACGGACATTTCCAGTTCATACGGCTAGACCAGTCCAGAGAAGCGGGTTATGTTCCCCTGCTAGCAGATGTTGGAGACAGAGAATAAACACTCCAGAGCTGTGATTGGTTGGGCTCTGGGTGACATAGGAGTGCCCATAGAGGACCTAGTCAGTATTTTCTCTGTCTCTAGCAGATGAAGGTCTTAGACAAGTTTGTCTACTTATTTTCTTTTCTTCATTTTTATTTTCTGGATTCACCCAGAGCACACAAGAGGTGTTTCTCTGGGTTTCCCAGACTTCCCTCCTTAATAGCTGTATTTTCTGTAATCAGCAATACAGCAGTGTTGAGCTCCTGATGTCACTGTCAGTGCAGCTCCCCTTCTCCCCATCCCTTCCCAGAAACACCTTCCAGCCCCTGCCATGAGGGTCTAAGTGGCTTCAGAGGGATCAAACTCTAATTTCCCTACCTTTCAGTCACTGTAATTACCTACCACTGACTTTGAAAGTTTCTCTTCTCCTCCGTGGGAACTCAGCTCCTCTGTACCAGCACAGTGAGTAACTGACAGTTTCCTTCTCACCTCCGTTTTTGGTGATTCGGGGTTCATCAGGATTTGAATTTTTAAGTTGCTAGCAGCACTCCTTGCCTCTCCCCCAGCAATTTCGCTGCATTTTTAAGGTTTTTAGAGCTTAGGAAACTTTTATTTTGCAGTTTTTCTGTGCCGGCGGCCATTTTGAAAATTGGGAGAGATTTTTCTTCAGTGTTTTTTTGGAGAGAGCAGCTCTGGGCAGCCATTTCAAAGCATTTAAACATGCTGTGAAGGCACAGGGAGTTTCAAAATCCCTTTTCTTTGAAGAGTCTTCTGTTTCCCTAAGCCAACCTTGATTTTTGGTTTAAAAAAAAAAGGTTTAAGCTTCTGCAATGCCTGTTTCTCTGCACAGGTGTATTATATGTAATAATAAGGAGTTAATAAATCGCTTGTGTTCCACCTGTATGCTGCATCCAGGAGAATCATCTTCCTCCATATCCAATGCGCTGCCAGCTGGGTACATTAGCGCCTTAACTCCTCCCTCCTTAGAGCCCCTGCAGCCGGGTCTACCTGCAGAAAGGACTTAGTCAGCTCCCATTTTGCTTCCACAGCTGCTGGAAGCCACAGCAGCTTCGGCTGACAGTGAGTTCCTGACGCTCTTCCGCCAGGCATGGCACCTGTGGCGTTCGGAGTCTTTTGGTATACCTCCAGCACCCGCCCGGTAGCAGACAAGGATATGGCGGTATCTCGCAAGCGGTCCCAAAAGACCTCAGACCTTAAAGCAGTACGTCCTCCCAGGAACATTGCATGTGGCTTGCGGGACACTACGGATATTCAAGAAGACTGTAAATCTTCGGAGGTGAGCCTTGATTTGTCGGAGAAAGAAGATGGGGAATATTCTCCGTCTGATTCTTCGCTGACAGTTCAAGAGGACTCTCAAGATATCTGACTTTTTTGGAAAGAGGAGTTGCCGGCCCTAATCACACAGGTGATAGAGTCACTACACCTAGCCGATGCGCCTGATCCTCAGAGTTCTCAAACCCTTTTGCAGCCGGATCCCATTTTACAGGGCATTTGTAAGCCTTCCAAAGCTTTTTCCTTTCCAGCCAAGTTACAGCAAATGGTATCTCGAGAGTGGGACTCTCCAGAGTCCTCTCTACGTATGGCACGCCGTATTGGTCAGTTGTACCCTTGGTCTCCCTCGGACTTGGACCGTTGGCTGACATACCCGAAAGTTGATGCGTTAGTGACCGGGGTCACCAAGCATACCACAATTCCAGTTGAGGGTGGAGCGGCACTCCGCGACCAGCAAGACCGAAAAAGTCGAGAGTCTGCTAAAGACAGGTTTTTTGTTGTCCGCTCTTTCCCTTCAAGCAGCGGTGTGCGGAGGTCTAGCGGCACGGGCCTCCCTTCAATGGATTCAGCAGCTTCCAGACGATCCCGAGTTGGCTCGTTTAGAATCCGTCGCTGCATTCCTGGCAGATGCCTTCTATGATCTCTTGCGGCTGTCAGCTCGCTCCGTAGCAGCGGTGACAGTGGCTCGGAGATGGCTCTGGCTGTGTCAATGGGCAGCGGATGTTGCTTCTAAGACGCGGCTGTCAAAGCTTCCTTTTAAAGGGAGACTCCTCTTTGGCGAAGATCTCAATAAACTGGTAATAGATCTTGGGGAGGTGAAACCGCAACGCTTTCCGGAGGACAAGCCAAAGGCATTCTCCTGTCACAGGTCTCGGTCCCAAGGCTTTCGACGATTTTCTAGAACTCGTGACTCTCGGGGATACAGATCCTTTAAGCCAAATACTTCATCCACTCCTACCAATCACTTCGGACAAAGATCATAGTCCTTTCAGGGAGCCCGCAAAGGAACTGACTCCTATTCAGGCCCAGAAAAATTTATGGGAACCTCCCGTCCTTCCCGCTGATGGGACGAGACACCCACTCGAGATGCCTCCGCCTCTCGGGGGGACGGTTGGCTCCTTTTTCTCGGCAGTGGGCACGCATAACTTCAGATCAATCGGTCCTCGACATAGTTTCTCACAGCTATTCTCTCGAATGTTGCTGACCCATTCACGATGCGGAAAAACGAATGGCCATTCAAACTACCATTCAGAAGCTCCTCTTCTTAAAAGCCATTTGTCCAGTCCCTCTGTTAGAAAGAGGGCTAGGCGGTTATTCCATCTATTTCGTGGTGCCCAAAAAAGATGACTCTTTTTGTCCAATTTTGGACCTCAAAGGCGTAAATCGCAGCCTTCGAGTACCACACTTCCGGATGGAGACCCTACGGTCAGTCCTTCACTCAGTACGCCGGGGAGAGTTTTTAGCATCCTTGGATCTAGCGGAAGCATATTTTCATATTCCCATTTGAGAAGACCACCAGCGCTTCCTGCGTTTTTCAGTCCTCGGCCAGCCTTTGCAGTTTCGGGCAATGCCCTTTGGCCTAGCCTCGGCACCTCAAACCTTCTCAAAGGTGATGGTGGTTGTGGCGGCAGCCTTATGCAAGCAGGGAATCAGAGTATACCCGTACTTGGACGATTGGCTCATTCGTGTGGACTCCCTTCCAGAGGCTCGCAAAACTGTTTCCACAGTAGTGGCCTTCCTACAGCAGTTCGGTTGGGTGATCAACTGCACCAATACTTGCCTCCATCCGTCTCAAGAGATCAAATTTCGCGCAGCACGCTTCGATACCTCTCAAGGGCGTGTATTCCTGACTCAAGCCCGTTTCCTAAAGCTGACTTCTCAGCTCCAAAGTTTTTTGGCCCAAAGAACCCCCCCCCCCCCAGACATGGAATTACCTCCAAGTCCTTGGATCCATGACCGCCACCATCAAGCTCGTGCCTTGGGCAAAGGCTCATATGCGCGGTCTACAGGCCGCTCTGCTTTCCGGATGGTCCCCAGTGACAGAAGACTACCAGACCCGTCTCCCGTTACAGCTGCAGGTCTGGCACAGTCTACAGTGAACATAAGAACATAAGATATGCCATACTGGGTCAGACCAAGGTCCATCAAGCCCAGCATTCTGTTTCCAACACTGGCCAATCCAGGTCATACGTACCTAGCAGTTTCCCCAAAGACAAAGGTTTCACAATGCTTGTATTGGGTCAAGCATTGATATCCTGGGTCCCTTTTTAATAATGGTTTATGGACCTTAACTCCAGGAACTTGTCCAAACCTTTTTTAAACCCAGTTACACTAACAGCCTCTACTACATCCTCCGGTAACAAATTCCAGAGTTTAATTACACGTTGAGTGAAAAAATATTTTCTTTTATTAGTCTTAAATAGTTTACCCTGTAGTTTCATTGCATGTCCCCTAGTCTTTCTATATTCTGATAAGGTAAACAATCGATCTACGTTTACCCGTTCCACTCCGTTCATTAATTTATAGACTTCTATCATATCTCCCCCTCAGCCTTCTCTTTTCCAGGTTAAAGAGCCCTAATCTTTTTAGCCTTTCTTCATAGGGGTATCCTTCCATCCCCTTTACCATTTTGGTGGCTCTTCTCTGAACCTTTTCTAATAACGCTATATCCTTTTTAAGATACAGCGACCAGAATTGCATACGATATTCAAGGTGCGGTCGCACCATGGAACGATACAGAGGCATTATAACATCTTTTGTTTTATTTTCCATTCCTTTCCTTATCATACCTAGCATTCTATTTGCTCTCTTGGCCGCTGCTGCACACTGGGCCGAGGGTTTTAACATGGTATCCACAATGACGCCTAAATCTTTTTCTTGGGTGGTAGTTCCTAATGTGGAACCTTGCATTGTGTAACCATAGTTTGGGTTGTTCTTCCCTAGGTGCATAACCTTGCACTTGTCCACATTAAATTTCATCTGCCATTTTGATGCCCAGTCTTCCAATTTATCACGGTGCTGTAACTTTTGTTAGCTTCCTTGATTTCTTTGAGCATTTCATCATCCATTTGGTCATTCTGGCCAGGCGCTCGATAGTACACCCCCACCGCCATTGCCTTCCCCCTTTTACATGGAATTTCAATCCATATAGATTCTACAGCAGATTTTGTTTCCTGCATCTCACAATCTCCTCAGGGGAGTACCACTGGAAAACCCACGCTGGATCTTGTTGACAACCGACGCCAGTCTGTCTGGATGGGGAGCGCACTGTCGCACTCACTCAGCGCAAGGAACTTGGATGATGCACGAGGCGCAATGGACGATTAAGAGGCTCGAGGCGAGAGCAGCTCGATTCGCCTTACTGAAGTTTCACTGGTTCCTACAGGTACAAGCACTTCGGATCCTATGCGACAGTGCCACTGCAGTGTCCTACCTCAAACGCCAGGGCGGCACCAAGTGCACAGGGGGTATCGAAGGAGATGTCCCTTCTCTTCCCTTGGACGGAAAGGAACCTTCAGACTCTCTCAGCACAGCATATAGCGGGGACCATCAACGTGAAGGCGGATTTTCTAAACCGACACACTCTCGATCTCGGCGAATGGGAACTGGCCCCACAAGTGTTCCAGACTATAGTTCAGAAGTGGGGGCAGCAGAAAGTAGATCTCATGGCGTCAGCCACGAATGCGAAGGTTCCAATCTTCTTCAGTTGCTGGAGGGAGCATAGATGCCTTGGCGCAGCCATGGCCGAAACACCAGTTGCTCTATGTATTTCCACCTTGGCCAATGATCGAAAGAGTCCTGCAATGGATCAGGGAACACCAGGACGCAGTAATCTTAGTGACCCCGGACTGACCCAGAAGACCATGGTATGCCGATCTCATAAAACTATCTCGAGTCCCTCCTCTGCGACTACAAGCTACCTTCGGACTTCTCAGGCACGGACCTATCTCGATAGAAGGTTCAACTCCCTATTTGCTTATGGCTTGGCTCTTGAGCGCTGTAGATTAGTTCATAAGGTTACGCTTCCAAAGTAGTGTCGACTCTCCTCAACGCTCGCCGTTTGTCTACGTCGTTAGCATATGCTAGGGTTTGGCGAGTGTTTGAGTCCTGGTGTACTCAACATCTTCTTTCTCCTTGGAGTACAGAAATTCCAGACATTCTTGCCTTTCTTCAAGAGGGCCTTGACAAAGGCTTAGCTCTTGGCACTCTATGGGTACACGTTTCAGCGCTGACGTGTTATAGGGGACCAATTCGCGGGCGTTTTCTTGCGTCCCACTCTGATGTGTCGCGTTTTCTTAAAGGAGTCAAACTTCTAAGTCCTCCGTTCCATCCAGTTGTCCTTGCTTGGGACCTTGTCTTGGTACTACGGGCTTTGATGTCTCCGCCCTTCGAGCCTCTAAAGGACGTTACTTTAACGGATTTGACACTTAAGACGGTTTTCTTAGTGGCTATAACATCGACTCGTCGCATTTCAGAACTGCAGGCCCTCTCTTGCAGGGATCCTTATTTGTCATTCTCCGCAGAGGAAGTATCCCTTCACACTGTTCCCTCATTTTTGCTTAAGGTGATTACTCCTTTTCATGTCAATCAGCCTCTTTTGTTGCCTGCCTTTTCT
Source organism: Ichthyophis bannanicus (assembly GCA_033557465.1). Classification (NCBI taxonomy): domain Eukaryota; kingdom Metazoa; phylum Chordata; class Amphibia; order Gymnophiona; family Ichthyophiidae; genus Ichthyophis; species Ichthyophis bannanicus. Next base: position 206,812,070 of record CM066043.1, on the reverse strand, counting down.
AAAGAACAATGTTCCATTCGTTCCAAGAATCTCGGGGCGGTTGATCTCAAAAGGATTCTCCTTTGCTATCTCAAAGTCACCAATTCTTTTTGCAAGACCGACCATCTTTTTGTGCTTTTTGCAGGACCGTGCCAAGGTATGGCAGCTTCAAAATCTACTATCGCCAGATGGATGCACCATACCATTGAATCAGCCTATATTCTTCAGGGCAAGCCAGTGCCTGCCAGTCTTCACACACACTCGACTCAAGCTCAAGCTACATCTTGGGCCGAGCTATCACACGTAGTCCCTCTTGATATTTGTCAAGCGGCAACCTGGTCTTCCTTGTCTACTTTTGTCCAGCATTATCGCCTGGACTTTCAGGCACGTGAGGATAGTCGTTTTGGGGCTAGTGTGCTGTCAGCAGCTCTCTCTGCCCACCCTGGGGTTCATTAGCTTGGGTACTTCCCGCTTGTCTGGACTGGTCTAGAGTATGAACTGGAAGGAGAAATTTCACTTACCGTTAATTTCTTTTCCTGGAATACTGCTAGACCAGTCCAGAACCCACTCCATTGTCAGTGTCACGACTGCTGGTGCAGAGCAGCCGACTTTCTTCTTACTTCAGACACAAGCAATTACATATTCCGGAGAAAGTCCACAACAGTGGATTCAGAGTTTTTCTCCAAGGAATGATGTTTGATCCTTCTCCACCCTTCCTGGTTCGAGTTGAGGGTTTTAATTGAATTAGTTGTTACCTGTACATAGTTGAGTTGGGTAGTCAGGTTTTCTCCTTATGTTGGTGCTTGTCAAAAGAATACTGACTAGGTCCTCTAAGGGCACTCCTATGTCACCCAGAGTCCAACCAATCACAGCTCTGGAGTGTTTTTTCTCTGTCTCCAACATCTGCTAGCAGGGGAACATAACCCGCTTGTCTGGACTGGTCTAGCAGTATTCCAGGAAAGGAAATTAACGGTAAGTGAAATTTCTCCTTCCTACTGCTTGGTGGCCCTTTACATAAGAACATATTTATTTTCCATTCCTTTCCTTATGATACCTAGCATTCTCTTTGCTCTCTTGGCTGCCGCTGCACACTGGGCGGAGGGCTTCAACATGTTATCCACAATGACGCCCAAATCTTTTTCCAGGGTGGTTGCTCCTAATGTGGAACCTTGCCTCGTTTGGGTTGTTCTTCCCTAGATGCATAACTTTGCACTTGTCCACAATAAATTTCATATGCCATTTTGATGCCCAGTCTTCCAATTTATCAAGATCCTCTTGCAATTTTTCACAATCCTCTGGGGTTTTAACAACTTTAAATAGTTTTGTGTCATCTGTAAATTTGATAACCTCACTTGTTATTCCCTTTTCCAGGTCATTTATGAATATGTCAAAAAGCAGTGGACCCAGCATAGATCCCTGGGGTACACCACTATTCACCTTTCTCCATTGGGAAAATTGGCCATTTAGCCCTACCCTTTGCTTTCTATCTTTTAACCAGTTCCTGATCCACAATAGTACACTGCCTCCTATCCCATGACTCTTTAGTTTTGCCAAAAGTCTCTGAAAGTCAAAAGGCTTTCTGAAAGTCCAAATACACTATATCAACTGACTCACCTATGTCTACCTGTTTATTCACACCTTCAAAAAACATAACAGATTAGTAAGACAAGATCGTCCTTGTCTAAAGCCATGTTGGCTGTCTCCCATTAAGCCATGACTATCTACATGTTCAGCAATTTTGTTCTTTATGATGATTTCTACCATTTTCCCCGGTACTGATGTTAGGCTCACCAGTCTATAGTTTCCCGGATCACCCCTGGAACCCTTTTCAAAAATTGGCGTTACGTTGGCCATCCTCCAATCTTCAGGTATTACAGATGATTTTAATGATAGTTCACAGATTACTAATAGCAGGTCTGCAATCGCATATTTCAATTCTTTCAACACCCTTGGATGTATATCATTCAGTCCAGGTAATTTGCTAATCTTCAGTTTATCAAATAGTTATAATACATCTTCCCGATGTATAGATATTTCCTTCAATTCTTCCGCACCTTTAAATACCACTTCAGTCATGGGTAACATCCCTACATCTTCCTCAGTAAAGACCGAAGCAAAGAATTCAGTCAGTCTCTCCGCTATCGCCTTGTCGCCTCTTAGTGCCCCTTTAACCTCTCTATCATCTAATGGACCAACTGACTCTCTCACAGGTTTTTTGCTGCGAATGTACTTGAAAAAGTCTTTATTACATGTTTTTGCTTCCGCAGCAAGCTTCTTCTCAAATTCTCCCTTTGCCTGCCTTATCAATGTCTTGCATTTAACTTGCCAGTGCTTTTACTGTTTCCAGTTTTCGTCATTTGGCTCTTTTTTTCCATTTCCTGAAAGATGCTTTTTTGGCAGCAACAGCCTCTCTGACCTCACCTTTAAACCATGCTGGCAGTTTTTTGGCCTTCCTTCCACTTTTCTTAAAGCGGGGAATACAGCTGTTCTGGGCTTCCAAGATAGTATTTTTCAACACCACCCAAGCTTGATGTAAGTCTTCAACCTTTGCAACTGCTCCTGCTAGTTTTTTCTTAACTATTTTCCTCATTTTATCATAGTTTCCCTTTCGAAAGTTAAAAGGTAGTACTGTGGATTTCTTTACCATCCCTCCTCCACTAATTAAATCAAACGCGATCCTGCTATGATCACTATTGCCAAGTGGCCCCAACACTCTTATCTCTTGCACCAGATCTGGTTTTACACTAAGGACTAGGGCCAATATGGCTTCCCCTCTGGTCGGTTCATGAACCAGCTGTTCCAAGAAGCAGTCATTTATTTCATCTAGGAACTTTATCTTCCTAGCATGTCCTGCCGTGACACTGACCCAGTCGATACCGGGATAATTGAAATCACCCATTATTATTACTGTGCTGTATCTTTTGTTAGCTTCCTTGATTTCCTTGAGCATTTCATCATCCATTTGTTCATTCTGGCCAAGCGGTCGATAGTACACCCCCACTGCCATTGCCTTCCCCTTTTTTACATGGAATTTACATCCATAGAGATTCTACAGCAAATTTTGTTTCCTGCAAAACTTTAATCCTTTCTGACCTAATGCCCTCTCTAACATAGAACGCAACCCCTCCACCAATTTGATCACCTCTATCATTACGATATAGTTTGTACCCAGGTATCATAGTGTCCCACTGGTTGTCCTCCTTCCACCATGTCTCTGAGATTCCAATCATATCTAACCTCTCATTTAGTGCTATATATTCTAACTCTCCCTTTTTCAGACGTCTAGCATTTGCATACAAGCATTTTAAAGACTGTATTTTATTCATAATAATCTGGCTATTGTTAGACATGGGTAATTTGGAATCTTTAAGCTCTGTCTGCTCCATACTCAAGGGCATTTGGGCTACTTTACTCTTTTTTGGAACCTCTCTGCTTTTGGTAGTATCCTTCAAGGATACATTCTTCCGAACCATGCATTCTTGGGCAACTGTCAGCTTTCCCCTTTTATCTAGTTTAAAAGCTGCTCTATCTCCTTTTTAAAGGTTAATGCCAGCAGCCTGGTTACATCCCGGTTAAGGTGAAGCCCATCCCTTCGGAAGAGCCCCTCCTTTCCCCAGAATGTTCCCTAGTTCCTAACAAATCCAAAACCCTTATCCTTGCATCATCGTCTCATCCACGCATTGAGACTCCGGAGCTCTGCCTGCCTTTTGGTTCCTGCGCGTGGAACGGGAAGCATTTCGGAGAATGCTACCCTAGAAGTTCTGGATTTCAACTTCCTACCTAAAAGCCTAAATTTAACCTCCAGAACCTCCCTACCACATTTTCCTATGTCATTGGTCCCAACATGTACCAAGACAGCAGACTCCTCCCCAGCACTATCTAAGACCTTATCTAGGTGGCGCATGAGGTCCCTGAGAGCAAACAGCTCCTTGCACCTATTGCACACGTAAGACCTCTCACCAACTGGGAGAAAATCATACATGTGACACTCAATGCAAAAGACTTGAAAGACCCCATCTCGCTGCTGCACTGCTGTCTGCATCTTAGTTTTAACCTTCTGTTTAGATCGTTAAGTTCTTTACTTACTAAGGGTTGCTGTGGATACTTATACTAATAAAAGTGTACGTAATACATTTAATATACCTTGTTCACCTGAAGCTTAATTAATCTCAGGTCCTTAATGTATGACTGATTTGGATAAAGAGCTGCACCTGAGAGCAGCTCCTTTCCTTTAAGATGTGTAAGTACCTATAAAGCTACAATTATCCCAGGGGTGGGTGGGTGTTAGAGAGGGAAATAAGACATTAAAAGAGGGCTGCTACACAGTACCCTGTCCTGTGCATCTAAGGTAAGCTGTGACCGACTTCCTGGGTGATTAACAGTCCTTGCTTGGATAGAAGGAGTCTTTCAAAATGGCCTTTTGACCTGCCACCTGGCTTTAACACCTATTTAAAATGTTTCACAGGTCTCTTGCCCCCTAAGTAGAAGGCCTCTTTGTAAAGGTCTGTAGAAGACTATTTATTGCTCAAAGAATACGGACCCTGTTTTGCCTTTTATACTAAGTTATATTCTGATTTGATTTAAATTAAAGCTCTTTGCTGCTGCTAGACTCTGACAGTATGAAATTTAAACTACAAGCTCTCTGCTGGGTTCTAAATTTAACCAGAAAGCTCTCTTCTTTGTTTAAAATTTAAACTAAAAGCACTTTGCTGCTATTACGCCCTGAGTGAGTATTTAAATTTAAACTACAAGCTCTCTGCTGGATTCCAAATTTAACCAGAAAGCTCTCTTTTGTGTTTTAAATTTAAACTTAAAATGCTGCTACTAGGCCCTGACTGATTTAGCAAACACACTGGGTTCACAGATTAATCAGCTTTAATCCAAAGAATTCCCTTCAGATAAATTCCCAGACGTATATACTCACTATTGCAGATCTCTCTCCAGAAGTATCAGTCCCCTTTTGTAGTCCTTCAAGACTCAATGACATAGCCCACTTGGATTGGGTGGATGAGATCGGGCAGTATTGGAGACAGACACTCAGCCAGGATCTTTGATATGATCCTAAGATCAACGTTCAGCAATGATATAGGCCGATAAGATCCCAGAAGCAGTGGATCTCAACCCGGTTTAGAAATTAGCGTTATGAGGGCTTCATTTGTCTGATAGGGGAAGGATTGTGACCCCACCAATTGTTGGTACATTTCAGTTAAAGGACAGTATACTTTGTCCTGAGCATTTGGTAGAATTCTGCGCTGAATCCATCAGGGCCTGGGGCACGTGGTGTAAGGAGACCCTTAATTACTTTGAGCACCTCAGTGGGAGCAATGGGTACATTTAATTGAGTGTACTGGTCCAGACTCAGTTGGGGGAGGCTACACTTCTGCAAATAGGGGCTGGCCTCATGCCCATCCTGTACATCCGCCATGTAAAGTCCACGGTAGTAGGCTACGAAGGCATCCTCTACTGCCACCTGGGAGGTCTGCACCCTACCATCTGTAGTGCAAAGCACTACCACTGAGCGGAGGCCTCTCTCATTTTTAATTAATGTAGACATCAGTCTGCTTAAGCGGTTCCCGAACTGATAGAGCGCATATTTGTAGTGTAATATAGATTGTTTCACCCGTGAATGAATAAGTGTGTTTAGTTGATTTTGAAGGGTCAAATAGGCTGTTCGTTTTTTCTCTGTGTCATGGAGTACTAGTCTTCTACAGAGCCTGCGGAGTTGGGTGCCCCAGTCAATCAGCTTACAGTTGAATTCTTTCTTACGTCTGCTCATATACCCAATCAGTACCCTGCGTAAGTAAACTTTAGCAGTTTCCCAAAAAGGCAGGGGTTATTTTTGTGTATTGCATTCATTGTCTCAAAAAGGTCCCACTGCTCATTTAAACATCGTACAAAAGCCGTGTCCCCCTTAAGACGGAATGGAAAGCGCCAACACCCCCTCTTCCTCCCTTTGGGGGCCAGTTGAACATCGAGCCATATCATTGCATGGTCAGAGATCTGAATATCTCCTATCTGAGTGTTGTCCACCCAGCTCAATAGATCCTCGGAAATCAAGAAATAGTCTATTCTAGACCGTGTATTATGTGCTCTGGACGAGTATAGTCCTGCTCACTGGGATGGAATGTGCACCAGATATCTAGCAAATCACCACTATCGCATAGACCCAACAATTGTTATGCTGTCTAGAATGTCCATCAATCGCCTGTTGAGAGCGGTCCAGGAGAGGATCTAAGATGCAGTTGTAGTTCCACCCCCCCCCCCCCCACCAGATCACTTCTCGTTCCTCCTTGGCTAGTACGCTCTGCACCAGCACATCAAATAGTTCATGCTCATATCGGTTTGGCCATAGACATTTCCTAAGAAGATGGGAACTCCTTCCAACCTCCCCCAGATCAGTATGTATCGACCCCCTGAGCCACTTTGTATGCATTCAACCAGAAAATTGATCCCCTTTTTACAGAGGATGGCCACCCCCACTCGTCTGCTTCTTCCGGAGGCCCCATAGACCTCACCCATCCACCATCTCCTGAGTTTAGCGTGTTCAGTGTCAGTCATGTGGATCTCTTGGAGTAGGGCGACATCAGTTTGTTTGTCGTGGAGCGCTTTAAGCACTTTGTGTCTCTTTATCGGGCACCCAATACTGCAGACGTTCCATGAGAGTATATGAATACCCTCCTTGGTCAGGTAATACCAATGAGTTTGTAGATGTTATCAAAGAAGAATTGTGATCTATTAGGGAAGGCCTTCCAGCCTAAGCCCCCACTTTACCCTGTAATTGGGGAGTGTCACACATAGAAGGAGCCCCCCACCCCTCCCCAGTAGAACCCTTTGCCTACTACTATAAGAAATTAATTCCCCTTTCCCTTCCCCCCTCCCAACCCTACCCCAATCCCCGCCCATCTCAAGTCACTGCTCACAATTGTCGGGCGCGTTGGAGGTCGTTGTGGCATTGGGGCTCCCCTCCCCCCGGACTCTCTACTTTAAATTCTCCCTACTCCCATCTACTATTGCAAACCCCACTCAGGGAGGTCCCAGAGTGATGTTTGAAATGGCACCACTAAGAAAAGATGTGATACTGTCCGTTCCAGTGGGGCTGGGGTAGGTCCTGCTCCGATGGGCTCACGGATACTCCCATCCCACAGGAATCCCCGTCCCTCCACCCCCTACCATGTGTGTACTATGGGTTAGCTCCTTTTGTATCCTCCTATCAACCCTTTTCCTCCCCCCAGCTTCTCATCTCATGATGGCATTCCCAAGCCCAACCCTCCCCCCATTACTTCACACCTATCTACTCTTTGTTGACAGCCCCATTCCCTTTATTGTCAAATCTCTCAGTCAAAGTGAAACCCTGACTATAGCTCCATCTCCCATTTACACCACATCCCATCCCTCCCTCACCCAGTAGCATCCATATTTCTAGCAAAACCTATACTGAATCCTCCCCCCCCCCCCCCCCGCATCTGAGAGAGCTCCAGCAATTCCAGAGGCCAGAAGGGTCAGGAGGCCTCGTATCGGGTGCCAGGAGAGGCGGGCTGATGCTCAATCCAGAGAGGGGCAATCCAACCACACAAGCACTGTATCTGTACATGGTTGTCCCCCTGCTGCTCTCCCCAGTCCAGACAGTGTCAGTCAATGACGCTGGAGTTCCCAACTATAAGTTTAAAAGAGGGTCTGTCCCCAGGGCTGAGCTATTGCAGCCCAGTCGTCCCTTATTGCAGTGCAAAGGGTCCACTGTCCCAAGATTTTTCGGAGTCAGTTCATGTTGGCAAAGCTGTTAAAAAACTCTGTACCTCAGCTGGGGCAGAGAAATAATGAGCTTGCCCCAATGTTCAATTTATAGCTTCACTGGATACAGAAGTGAGAAACGAATGTTCCATTGTAGTAGCTGATTGCAGAGTGGAGCATATTCCTGCCGTGGCGACTTAGCAGCATAGAGCAATCTTGAAAGATTAAGATGGTTTTAGACTCTTGGGCAATGTTCTCACACACTCTGGTAGCACGTAGCACTGTTTTTATTTTGTGTATAATCGTGGAAGTGGACTATCACTACTCTGGGGCAGGGAATTGTTGTCCTTGCGTGGCCCCAAGCAAAGGACACGCTCCAGACCTAGTTTCCCTGTGAGTTCACTCAAAGATAAATTGAGGGGAATCCAAGTCTCGAGGAAACCTCTGAGTTCTGCGTCTCTCACAGATTTTTCGATTCCCACGAAACGGAGGTTTTTGCGACGGCCTCGGTTCTTGAGGTCATCAATCTTCTCCTCTTGCTGGCATTATCAGGCCTTCTAGACACTGGAGAGTAGAGGAATGAGCCTGCTGGGCCTCTTTGGCATCGGAGACTCGTTGCTCCACTAAGGATATACGGTTAGTAAAATCTGTTACCACCTGAGCCACCTGAGTTACTTGGTCCGTCAGAGTAGTAAACTGTGTATCTAATGCTTGAACCACTGTTAGCGATACTTCTTCATCCAGGCTGTAAGGCATTTCTACTGGTTGTTGCATTGGTGAGTTGGCAGCCATCTTTGTTTCTGGTGCTCAATTTTTTTCTCAGCAGGTTATCTTTGATGCCATCTACTCTCTAAGCGACAGATACCGATTGGGTGAGCTTTTGAGGGGATCATCTGGTCCAGGGAGAAGTCAAGAGCCATTCAGGTTAGAATTAACCAAGATTTAATGCCAAAGGAGGAGAGGAGCCCTGGAGTAGAGCAAAACGTGTCTTACTCCACTCACTGTACACTCTTTGGAACACACTTCCAGAAAGCCTAAGAGAGATAAAAGAACTCTCCTGCTTTAAGAAAAAACTCAAAATACATCTATTCTCCCAACACTTCGGCTCTATAACATAACCTCAGAACTCTAACTAGACACTCATCAGATCCACATCCCCCTAGAAGAATTCGCCATGAACACAAAGACACACATCCTATGTATATAGTTATTGGTTAGATTGTTTAATTGTTATCATACATAGTCAACAATGTTTCCTGTAAACTGAACTTGTACCTCTGTGCAATTCATTGTTGTTCACTGTAAACCGCAATTGATCTTTAGGAAATCGTGGTATAGAAATGTTAAAGAAATAAATAAATTAATTAAATAAATAAATAAATAAATAAAATGATTCCTTTAATACATTCCAGGCCCCCAGTTCCTGAGACAGCAAAACAGCCCCACAACATTATGGAACTTCCACCATATTTAATTGTAGGAAGGGTGTTTTTTTCTTTTGAAACTTCATTTCTTCACCTATAAATGCATTGCTGGTCTGCATTGCTAAGGAGCTTAAATTTGGTTACACCTGTCCACAGAACATTTTCCCAGAAGGATTGTGGTTTCTCAAGATGGTGTGGGCAAAGATCAGATGTGCCTTTTTATGTCTGTCTTTGAGCAGTGGGGTCCTCCTTGGCCTTCACCTATAAAGTCCTTCTTTGTTTAGTGTGCAACATATGCTGCGGATTGAAACCACCACTCCAGATTGCTCCAAGTGAGCCTTAAGCTCTTTGGATGTTGTACCTGGTATTTTTCCAACAGTTTGCACTAACCTTTGAGGACTTCTTGGATTAATTTTCCTCTTCCTATCATGGCCTGGGAGGTTCTTTATAGTTCCATGAGCAGAAAACCTCTTAGTAACATTGCGAACTATAGACACAGGAATCCCAACCTCTTTGGAGATGACCTTGTACCCCTTTGAAACTTGATGTTTGGCGAAGCGTAGTTACTCACCTTTAACAGGTGTTCTCCGGGGACAGCAGGAATCAGTCCTCACATATGGGTGACATCGGCACCAATGGAGCCCTTGCGGAAGCTTTCCCCCAGCTTTCAAAGAAAGCCTTTGGGAGATGCCACCACGCATGCGTGCTCCCCTTCCCAGCTAAGGGTGACATCTTGCTCAGTTAGATGACATAGCTAAAAGATGGCAAAAACAAGATGGTAAAGGAGAAACTCCAAGGGGAGGAGGGAAGTTGTGAGGACTGATTCCTGCTGTCCTCGGAGAACACCTGTTACAGGTGAGTAAATATGCTTTCTCCGGGAACAAGCAGGAAGTCAGTCCTCACATATGGGACTCCCCAGCTACAGGCTACCAAAAGTCCATAGCAAAAATAGGGGCTCCATCATGGGGAGCCGCAAGCAGCAGCAAATGAGTTCATGTCCACAGACCACAGTAGGTCCCCTGTGTCCGATGAAACCAGCAGTCCGGTAGCATGAACATAGAAGGGTTTGAGGGTAGGAGTTGCCTAAACCCCAAAAAGATTACGGAGCACAGCCTGGCCGAAGTCACTGTCCCGTCGGGACTCTTTCCAGGCAGTAATAGGCTGTGAAGGTATGGACTGAAGACCAGGTGGCGGCCCAGCAGATGTCCACCATTGGGATAGAGGTCCCATTCGGTTGCTGGAGGGCGAACCAGGACCTTCAATAAGAGCAGGCCCCGAAGAAAACAGGTCACCAAAGGCTGGACCGAGAGGGGCTTGCCATCCACCAGGTGGTGATGCGTCACCAGGGCACTAAAGTGCACTCGGACGGAGTTAGACTTGAGCCCAGATTGAGAGAGGTGGAGAAAGTAATGTAACACAGTCTGTGATAAGGAAGCTTATCATAGCTCAGGTAGGAGCTATAGAAAAGATGATGTGACTCTGAATAAGCAACCTGTCAGTTCTGGTAGAAGTGAGAAAACAGAGTTTTCACATAAAAGACTACCAGTCCCAGAATGCACCAGGTTTCCAGCAGCCATGAGAGGGGCTGAAGTGAGAGAATGTGTGTGCAATCAAGAGAGCTATGAGGTAATCCCTAAGCACTCATCTCAAAGGGCAGGGCCTGATTCAACACAGCTGCGCTGTGTTAGGGAGCAGCACACATTAGGACAGAATAAGAATAGAGCTTATTCTTCAGATAACAGTTACTACAAGCTCCAGCCCAGCTTCAGAGGAAACAGTTTCAGCAACAGTTTCAAGAACAGCTTCAGCAAAAGCCACAGAAAGAGCTTGAGGGAGAGCTTCAGCAACGGCTACAAGCACCAGTATCACCTGGAGAAACAGAAGCCAAGCCAAGCAGATAGAGAGAGAAGGAAACGCTCTGGAAGGAAGAGAAGAAAGGCCATTGGAAGGTCTGGGAGATTCCAAGGCAGTACTCATACTGGGAGGTATTCCAAAAGCCAGCAGAGTCCATTGGACTGGATTCAGCCAGAGGAATGGAGTGGCAGAGATAGGAATCACCAGTGGCTACCTGGAAGAGAGAAGACTGCATGTGGAAGGGACTTTCAGACCAAGGCCAGAAGGTATGTGAGAGGAGATCCAGTGTCCAGGGATCAAGATTGGAAGGCTGGACATCAGAATTGGATTACATATTGGCCAAGCTATACAGAGAGGAATAATGATAGCAGGAGAGGCTCAGGTATGAACACTGATCCAGACCCTATCTATAATAGAGAATGGCAGCAAGGGAATAAGCATTCTCATGATAGTGCCTTAATGAAAGACTCGTCTGTGCCAATGTATGATAGTGACCATATGCTGATTGATACAGCAGATGAAAATACAGTTTACATGGACTCTTCTCTATCTAAATGCTATTGCTAGCTTTCTATGAGCAAACACATCAGCCATCACAAAGAAACCTAACTTTGTTCTTTATTTCCACTGCAAACAGCTCTTAAAGCAGGATTTGGGCTCACACAGTAGCAGCCAGCCAGCTAAAGGCTTTCAGCTGGTCCATTGATAGTAATTAGGGCTGCACCTGATTGTGTGTGTGAGCAAGGGAGAATCACTGCTGAGATCGGCGTGGAAAATAAGCAGAAGTTAACCTAACCAGCAAAGTTTATTCTTTACTTTGTGCCTTTGTATTTGGTAATTATTTGCTAAGAAAACATTAGCTAATTGCCTGACAAGCTGAAGGTTGTTTTCTGGTTTACTTTGTGACTTTTTGTTATCCATTTTAAACACTGCAAGCAAGTAACCTCATTTATAGTGCTATCAAGCATATATGTGCTGGGTGAATTAAACCCCATCAATAAAAGAAGTATTTTATTGATCTTACCACTTAGTTTCACAACTCAAATTATTGTCATCAGCTGTGTTTGGGAGTGAATGAACTACAATACCCACAATACCTTGCAAGAATCATATGAATATATGCATCGTCAAGATTGTGTAAGTTCTCACCCTAGGCAGCCGTCTGACAAGTCCCACCGGGCAGGAGAATGGGCCAGCCTCATGCTCGACACACCAAGCCGAGAACCTGCGCCATTTGAGGGTGTAAGCCTTCCTAGTAGAAGCCTTGCGAGAGGCCAACAGAATCTCCTCCACCTCAACTGAAAGGTTGAAAGAGGCCAGAGCCACCCTCTCAGCAGCCATGCTGTCAGTGACAGGGACCCCAGTTTGGGGTGCAGAAGAGAGCCCCCCTCTTGAGACAGAAGTCCCGGAGCAGTTCCCAAGGGGATGGGGGTCTCCACCGCCAACCAGAGGAGCAGCGGGAACCACGGTTGCCTGGGCCACCAACGGGCTATCAGGATGAGCGAGGCCCTGTCATGGAGGGTCCTGAACAAGGTCTTGGAGATCAGTGGCGTGGGAGGGAAAGCATACATGAGGCCTTCCAACCATGAGACAAGGAACGCATCTGCTGCCACCCTGGAGAGGTGGGCCTACCGGGAACAGAAGCGGGCAATTGGAAGTTGTCCGGGCTGGCGAACAGGTTCATCATGGGTTCCCCCCAGATCTGGAAAAGCCAACTGGCTACCCTGGGATCCAGGTGCCACTCATATGGCTGGAGGACTCTGCTCAGCCTGTCGGCCAGAAGGTTGTCCTGGCCTGGTAGTTACACTGCCCGCAGAAGGATATCCTGTTGGATTGCATATGAGCAGAGGACCAGTGCCTCCTGACAAAGGGTACGAGACCCTGTGCCCCCCTGTTTATTCATAAAGAACACTGCCACCTGGTTGTCCGTCTGGACCAGCACCGGCTGGTGACGCAGGTGATAGCAGAAGACTTGTAGGGCTAGGTATATGGTTCGCAGCTCCAGGAGGTTGATCTGCTGGGTGCTTTCGTCTGGTGACTAGTTGCCCTGGGTGCAGAGCTCCCTGCAGTGGGCTCCCCAGCCAAGCAAGGAGGCGTCCGTGGTAAGGACCCTTGAGGGGCTCGGGGCTTGAAAAGGCATGCATGCCTGCCTTGAGATGCTGGATAGATTACCACCAGACCAGAGAGTTTGCCAGTTGGCGGGTTACAGACTGTCTCAGAGGCATCCCATAGCCTGAAACCACTGGTCTCGGAGACACCACTGCACCGCCCTCATGTAGAGGCAAGCATCTGGGGTGACATGGACAGTGGAGGCCATGTGCCCAAGGAGATTCAGAAGAAACCGAGCGGGCACCGAGGGACAGTACTGTATGTCTCGTGCCAGAGTCCTGAGATGGTCGGCTGAGTCCCTGGGCAAGAAAGCCTTCGACTGGAGAGTGTCGAGCTTTGCCCTGATGAACACCAGACACTGTGCCGGGAGGAGGTGAGACTTGGGGTAGTTTATGACAAACCCCAAGTGCTGCAGGACCTGGATGGTGAGTGTGGTGGCCTGCTGCACTTCTGAGGCTGTGCCTCCTTTTATGAGCCAGTCGCCCAGGTAGGGGAAGACAAAGACACCCTGGAGGTGGAGGAAGGCAACAACGACTGCTAGGCATTTTGTGAAGACCCTTAGGGCCGAGGCCAAGCCGAAAGGGAACACCATGTACTGAAAATGGCTGCCCCCCACTACGAACCGCAGGTACTGCCTGTAGTTAGGATGAATGAGGATGTGGATATAAGCATCCTTGATGTCTAAGGAGCAGAGCCATTCTCCCTGCTGGAGGTATGGCAGCAATGTTCCAAGGGAGAGCATCTTGAACTTCTCCCTCACTGGGAATTTGTTGAGGTTGCGCAGGTCGAGGATGGGCTTTAGACCCCCTGTCCTTTTTGGCACGAGGATGTACCTGGAGTAGAACTCCTTGCCCTTGAGATGGTGGGGCACCGATTCCACCGCTTTGTCCTCGAGAAGACCTGCCAGCTCCTTCAATAGAAGATCCTAATGGAGGGGAGATCTGAGGGGCTCTCCTGGGAAATAAAAGGGAGATGTCTGAGTCAGGCAGAGAAGGTAATCCTCCCTGAATACCCTAAGTGCCCAGGAGTCGGTGGTGATGGTCAACCACCTCTGGGCATAGAAGGCCAGATGTCCCCCCCTGTGGGCTGCTGACCTCCTTGGGGTAGATAGGCTATACTCAAGGAGTCAAAGGTTCCCTCCCTGGCTGGTGCCTGGGGTTTTGGAGCCTTCTGCTTACGAGGGCCATGCTTATGTCCTTTAGCCTGCTGACCCTGTTGGGGAGCTGGGGAGGCCTGAAAAGGTGGGTAGTTTCTGTAAGCAGCTCCCTTCCTCAGGTAAAAGGACTTTTTACCCGAGCCCTTCCATCAGGGAGGGGCAGCAGTCTTTTTTGAGAGCCTGATCCTCATCATGAGCTCAGTCTCCAGCAAAGCAGCCTTGTCGGTCGTGGGTTTCCCAAAGAGGTTCTCTCCTTGGCATGGAACATCAACCAATTTGTCCTGAACCCTCTGCTGGACATCGGACAACTGTAGCCAAGCTTGGCGCCATGCACCGATGCCAGCCGCCACTACTCGAACCGCCGACTCGAACCAGTCATAGGCCGCTCGAGACATGAATTTGGAGCACTCACGGACTGCCTTGGCCAGGCTCTTGAAACGCTGCAAAGGTTCCTGGGAGAGACTAGCTGAGAACCCAGCGAGTTCCTTTGTCAGATCTCTCATGTACATGCCCATGTACTGTTGGTAGGCCTGGATGCGACAGATGAGCATTGAGCCCTGGTAGCACTTTCTGCCACAGATGTCCAGGATGTGGGCCTCCCTGTCGGAGGACACTGAGGAGCGCGTCTTCTGGCTTTTCAGCCGACGCATGACCAACTCCACCACCATGGAGTTATGCGGCAGCTGTGACTTTTGGAAGCCCGGGCTCCGGCGGACTCAATACATCAATCGAGCCGTTTGTTCACCACCGATACCGAAGCCAGTGTCTCCCAGATTCGGAGCATCAGCTGTTCCAGGATGGGAGGGATGGGCACCATGAGCGATTTCCACAGAGGAGCCTCATACTGGAGGATTTCCAACTCATCCGCCCGAGGATCCTCCTCCGACTCTGTAGGGAACGCCAGGGCCTTCGACATATCCTTGACAAAATCAAGGAAGCCCATGTCCTCCGGCGGGGATTGCGTAGAGCCTCCAAGATGGGAGAGTCAGATGAGACGTCGCAGTGGTGACGGGTATCGGGGAAATCCTCATCCTCCATCTCCCACTTGGAGTAGTCTGTCGAGGACTCATAGGAGGACTGCTCCGCGGGCCTCAGGGCTGCCGATGCTCCGCGACTGAAGCCCGGAATACTTGCCGGGGTTGACCGTGGTCCCGTCAAATGGGACTCAGATCACGGCCTCGGCTTCCCCGAAGGGGAATCCTCAACGAGGATGGTTTCTGGGGACCGAGGCCGGTCTACGGTCAGAAACCTTTGGGGGGACCTTTGCAAGCCACTCCTTCTCTGAAGCCTCGGACGAGTGTCTCGGACTGCGGACCGGGCCCTGGGGGCACCTGTCCAGTCAGAACCATCCAAAGATGCCGCCTTTGACAGTTCCTTCTTCCTGGGTTCCCTCGAGGGAGACCCCGTTTCTGAGGACCCACAATGGGTCTCTGGTTTGGGAGGTTCCGCCTGAGACTGAGGCCTCACATGAGGCCTTGGCCTTTGGAGGCACCAGGGACTCAGGAAAAAACTTATCGTGCTGCTGCTGGCGGCTCTTGAGGGCCTTATTGGACATCCTTTTACAGGCTGCCGGGTCGTGGTTTGGCCCAAGGCAGCAGAGACAGCAGTCGTGTGTGTCTGTCAAAGACATAATTTTAGAGCACCGATCACACTTCTTAAAGCCACTGGTAGCCATGGGGGAAAAAGTACCCCTGCGAGGTCGAAGACTCTCCAGACTGCCAGTTGGAAAAAAGGCACAAAGACGCCAGGAACAGAAGGAATGGAAACTACAAAAATAGACACAAACTCGACGTTGAGACAACGAGGTCGAGTGGTGGGAAGAGTACTGGTGCGATACCGGAGGCGAGTATGAAACTTGGAGAGAAAAAAAATCAACTTTTTTCTGAAGACAAGCCAGACAAACATCAGAAGGGCTCCGCGGAAAAAAGGAGACTGAGCAAGATGGCACCCTTGGGCGGGAAGAGGACCACACATGGTTGGTGGCATCTCTCAAAGGCTTTCTTTGAAAGCTGAGGGGATGCTTCCACGGGGGCTCCGTCGGTGCTGACATCACCCATATGTGAGGACTGACTTCCTGCTTGTTCCCGGAGAATAATGGCTCATCTCCAGGAACAAGCAAGAATGCAGTCTTCACATATGGTTATCATCGGTACCGACGGAGCCCACTTAGGAATGCTCCCCAGCATTCAGTAGGAAAGCCTTTGGGAGCACTCCACTGTATCTGCGCATCTGCTTTCCCAAGTCCTCTCCTCAGTTCTTCGTTTTCCGTGGAACCAGCAGGTTGTTCCCTTCCTGTCACCACTCAAAAACTTAATTTTTTTGGTTTTAATTCTGTCCTCTGCCTTTCCTTCGACGCCGGTACCTTCCCTGATACTGGCCCAGATATTTTTTTCTTTTAATCTTCTTTTTAGTTTATTTTATATTTTTGTTTAGTTTTTGGTGGTTTCACCGCCAACTTAGGCCTTGGTCTACTTTTTTCGGTGGCTTTAAAAAATGTACTAAGTGCTCTTTATCTTTATTTTCTGGTACAATTTCGGTCACCAACATGACTGGTGTTTGAAATGTTTGGGCCCAGACAATCTACCAAATGACTGTCCTTTGTTCCAAGAAATGACAAAGAGAGGCCTAAAGAACAGGACCAGACAGTATGGATTTCTGTTTGCCTTGGACTCGATTTCAGTAGTTTCGGCATCATTTAGGATGTTGGCCTCCTCTTTTGGTTCCCAGGTCTCCTCAAAGTCCAAACATAAATCTAGGTCTAAGGCATCGACATTGAAGCCCGATACTGATCCTCGAGGTAAGTCCCTTCATCAGCATTGTGACACACCGAAAGGTGCGTCCGATGCGGATCGGCCTGCCAAACAGCCCCGGCGGGATAACCAGTCCTCCAAAGCTCAACAGAGGCTCTAGGACACTTCCGAGGCCTCGATATCTGGGGTGCTACTGATTCCATGCTCTGGGATGGTGGCTTGAAGCCCCATACGTGATTCTACCCAGGCATCGGCCTCTTCCCTCAACCTGAGCATCTTGGCAGCACTCCTAGCCTCGGTACCAATGATATCAACAGCCTCGGCAGTGCATACATTGATCTCAGAATCAAGGCCAATACCATTACGGACGATAGCAGCCCTCAAGCTCATATCAGAAGCTCCTCTCCCCCCGAATGCCTGCTTTGCAACCGGTAGGCATCATTGATACCCAACCGTCACTTGGATCCAGTACCGCACTGGCTAATATCGGTATCGATATCGTGCTTCGACATCGGCACGAGACCATCGATACCTTGATTTTTTGTCTGAATCGGACTCGGTCCTCTTCCAATTCTGAAGATATCCCCCGAGGAGTCTAGGGCTACCCAAGAGATTCCTTCAGGGCCCTCTCCAACTCATGAGCGGCGTAGGTCCACGCCAGAAGACATGTCCTTTCAAGACTGCATTCGGGACATGGCAGTGGGCCTCCAGATTACTGTCACATCTGAGACAAAACTGAGAGCAGAGGAATTGGAGATCTTCCAATACCCGTTGGTGCCCAAGGAGGCGGCCACGTTACCAATGCACTTAATCCTGCAGGATTAATGCTACGTATGTGGGAGGCCCTACTAATGGTTCCACCTATCAGCAAATGGCTTGATACCATGTACTGGGTTCCATCATGCCCTGGTTTTCAAAAACTTCAACTACCACACCATTCCATAATAGTGGAATCGGTGTGCACCACATCAAGAGTTCTAAGACTCATTCTTCCATGCCTCTCGATGCTTTTGGGCGAGACTGTTTTCAGGTATCTATGCTCACCTCCAGTATTACTTCTTAACATGCTCTACATAGGATTGTGTCTCAAGGGTATCTCCAGGGATTTTTTTAGAATTTTGCTCCTCTCATTCCTGATGACAAATGTGATGCATTCCTGGCCTTAGACAGCCAGAATCAGCATACATCAAAGTTCCTTATCAGGGCATCTTCCAATGCCTTTGAGTCTTCAATAGAACTTCAGCAGTCTGCATTGCTGCTTGCAGAATGGCATGGCTCCAGGCTTCTGACCTTGAACAGTGGGTTCAGAATAAATTAGCCAATATTCCCTTCTCAGGAGAGAACCTCTTGGAAAAGGTTGGAGGGAAAAAGCTAGACAGCTTGAGGCTGATGATCTCACCCTCAACAACTTTCAGAAAGACATCAGACCCTTCTAGGAGAAAGAGCAAGCCCAAGAAGGCTTTCTATCCTAAAAAGAAGAAATATTATCCTTATTTTCCACCTGCAGTGGCTTACGAACAGCGGAGACAACAGGCTAAGAAGCCTAAGACCCCTAAACCACAAACAGTTGCACAGCCACAGTCGGGCATCTGGATTTTGACTCCTTCTTAGAAAGCATAGCTACTCTGCCTCTGCAGGGTCCACAGCCCCTTCACATAGCAGGCAAACTTTGCTCCTATGCCCACGGGTGGTACCTCATCACTTTGGAACAATGGACTCTCAACATTGTCCAAGGGGGGTTATCTGCTTCATTTACAAAGCTTATCCCCCACCTCCACAAGAGATTATCCTGCAAATCCCTTGCAGGCCAATCTCCTGTTAGCTGATGTGGCAACCCTGTTATCTCAGGGGGCCATAGAAAGAGTTCATCCTGCCCAGGAGGGCAGGTGCTTCTACTCTCTTTACTTTCTTATCCACAAGAAAACGGAAGGGTTCAGGCCCATTCTAGATCTAAGGGATCTCAACAAATTCCTTGTCTGAGAAAAATTCAAAATGATTTCCCTCAGTACACTTCTGCCATAACCTTCAGAGAAACAACTGGCTATGTTCTGTAGACCTCAAGGAGGCATACACCCATTTGCTGATTCACCCTCAACACAGAAAATATCTACGTTTTCAGTGTCAGCAAATACCTTACCAATACCAGATGCTCCCCTTCGGACTCGCTTCCGCACCCCGAGTGTTCACAAAATGCATGGCAGTGGTGACTACACATCTTCGTACTTGGGGATCTTTGTCTTCTCCTATTTAGACAATTGACTGATCAGGGGAGAATTCCCAGAAGAGGTCAAAATTTCTCTTCATTAGACCATTGTTGTGCTCCAAAGCCTGGGATTCGTCTTAAACTTTCCCAAGTTGCACCTGGCCGTATCTCAGCAGCTCAAATTCATCAGAGCACTTCTAAACATTTGTCAGGCCCGAGCTTATCTTCCACAGGATCGCTCTGCCCGTCTCATCGTGCTTGCACACACCATAGCAAGTCACAGTGTCGTGAAAGCTCGGGAAATGCTACGCCTTCTGGGACACATGGCATCCACAGTCCAATTCGTTCTTTATGTCCGCCTGCACATGTGACAAGCTCAATGGACACTGTCGTCTGAATGGACATAGGCAACCAGGTGTCTTTCAGACAAGATTGTCAACTCCCTTAAGTGGTGGTGCTCCCCACCAAACCTACTCGGAAGGTCACCTTTTCAGATGCTTCCACCTCAAGACGGATGCTTCCAAACTCGGGTGGGGGGAACATCTGAACAATCTCACTTCACAGGGCCAGTGGACACAGCAGGAGTCTCAGTTGCAAATCAATCTTCTGGAGCTACGGGCTCTCACGAATGCCCTTCGGGTTTATCAGTCCCAACTTTTGGGCAAACAGGTCTTAGTCCAGGTGGTCATGTTCTATGTGAACGGGTTCCTATCTCCTCTGCTAAGAAGCCCTTTGTCTCTGGTTCTTGTCCATCGCACACCGTATCCATCTCAGGGCAGTGTACTTCCCAGGCAAACTCAATCTCCTAGTGGACAGACCCAGACCCATCCTGTGTTCACACGAGTGGACTCTAAATAAGGATACCACATGTTGGATCTTCCACCAGTGGGCGACCCCCTCAATAGATCTGTTTGCCACTCAGGAAAATACATGACTACCATTGTTTTGCTCAAGGATTCCCTCCCTCAACAATCAAGCAGCAGATGTCTTCCTCCTCCACTGGGGGAAGAGTCTGCTTTATGCATTCCCATCCATTCCCTTAATATCCAAAATCCTATTTAAACTACATGCCGACAAGGGCTCCATGATTCTAATAGCCCCTTAATGGCCCTGTCAGCCATGGTTTCCTCTGCTGCTTCAATTAGCATGGAGTCCACCCCTCAACCTAGTGCATGCCCTCAACCTCCTCTCCTAGGATCATGGGACACTTCTCCATCCCAACCCACAAGCCCTCTGTCTCATAGCATGGCTACTGAGAGCATGATATTTGTTGATCTCGACCTTCCACAACAGGTCAAAACATCTTACTTGCGTCACACAAGCCATCTACTAGGCGTTCTTATGCCTTCAAATGGCGAAAGTTCACCCTTTGGTGTAACCTGAAACATACTGACCTCTCGGCCTGTCCAGTAGAGTTCCTTTTACAGTATCACCTTCACTTATCATCAACAGGTCTCCAGACTAACTCAGAGTTCATCTTAGTGCCATCTCAGCCTATCACAGGCAGATGGACAGGCACCCTATTTCATCTCACCCTTTGTTGCAAAGATTTATGCAGGATCTCCTGCTTTCTAAGCTGCCAATCAAACCACCACCGGTGGCTTGGTACCTCAATGTGATCCTGGCACATCTTCTAAAGCCTCCTTTTGAGCCTTTGGCCACCACTTCTTTAAAATTCCTCTCTTGGAAGGCAATCTTCCTCATTGCACTCACCTCAGATTGCTGCATCAGCAAACTGCAGGCATTGGTGTCAGATCCTCCGTACACCCAGTTCCACCACGACAAGGTGGTTCTGCATACACATCCACACTTCCTCCCGAAGGTGGTCTCGGCTTTCCATTTCAATCAATCAGTCATGCTTCAGTCTTCTTCCCCAAACTGCATGCTTCTAGGGCTGAAGCAGTGCTGCACACTTTAGACTATAAGCATGCACTCGCTTTCTACTTAGACAGAACTAAGGCTTTCAGGAAATCCTCACAATTGTTCATTTCCTTTGATCCTCCAGTTTCGAAACACATCCTTTTAAACTAGATTGCAGACTGCATTTCGTTTACCTATGCTCAAGCAGAACTCTCCCTAGAGATTCACATGACCACTCACTATGTGCATGCCTAGGCAACCTCAGTTGCCAACCTTCAGTCTGTTTTCATTGACATCATCTGTCGGGCAGCTACCTGGTCCTCCATTCACACTTTCGCTGCTCGTGATTTGTTCGTTATTGCCTAGACAGGGACTCTCGTCGGGATGCTGTCTTTGGCCAGGCTGTTCTCCAACACCTTTATGGCACTTGAATAAAACTCATACCTTCCGTCCCGGTCTTTTTCTGGCACCAGACTTTCCTATCAATGTTCTTGCTGTCTTTGAGTCCAATGGGGCCACTCTGTATCCACACCCTCTCAGCTCCATCCTTTAGCCTTGATACTAATCCAGTCTGGTACCTGGGAGCTAGTGAGTCCCATATGTGAAGACTGCATTCCTGCTTGTTCCTGGAGATAGCGTAGTTACTCACGTCTAACAGGTGATCTCTGGATACAGCAGGAATCAGTCTTCACAACCCACCCTCCTCCCCTAGTTGTAGGGTATTATCTTTTACTCTATTGCTCAGCTACAAATTCAACTGAGGAGAGGACAAAGGAAGGTGGGAAGGCAGATGCACAGACATAGTGGAGTTCTCCCAAAGGCTTTCCTATTGGACGCTGGGGAATGTTCCCGCATGGGCTCCGTCAGTACCGATGATAACCAAACGTGAAGACTGATTCCTGCTGTTCCCAGAGATTACCTTTTACAGGTGAGTAACTATGCTTTCTGACAGTCTCAGGCAACTCTCTTGTCTTCACCATTGTGAAAATGGAATAGGGAGTGAATGTGGCTATTTTAAACAATATAGAGTCAGCATTCATTGGTTGATTCAAGTCATGTAAGTACTGACAATTGATCACAAGTGCATCTAATTTTACTGCACTGGGAATGTGATTCTTCTGTTCAAATTGATTTGAATTGTTTGCCAGGACATGATTATTGGCACCCTTATAATGTCCCAGTTTTTATACCGTTTCCTACTATTTCCTTTTTTAATTGGTCTTGTTTTATTTTATTCTTTTGTGTGCCAAGTATGTGTGTATACAGTATATAGTCCAAAGCCATTTATTTCACTGACCATTTTTTTAGGAGATATTGGACATTAAGGGGTCAAACTGCAAGAGTGCCAATATTGTTGACCACAATGTACAAATAAGTAGTAGCAGTAACAGGTTGGTCACTCTCCAATCTTCTGGTACCATAGACCTTTTTAATGAAAGATTAAAAATCACTGATAATAGTTCTGCAAATTCATCTTTGAGTTCTTTCACCACTCTTGGATGTATACCATCTGGTGCAAGTGATTTGCTGCTGTTTAGTTTATCAATTTGTTCTACTACATATTCCATGTTCACCAAGATTTCATTCAGTTCTTCTGATGTTGTAGTGGGAGATCATTTTGCATCAAGTGATCACCAGATGATGTGGTTCAGTATTAGGACTAGGGCTGTTAGAATCCATTCAAAGGTGAGGATCTTAGACTTTAGGAAGATTAACTTTGCCAAGATGGGCCAATACCTCAGGGAGTCGTTAGTGGGATGGGAACAGCTGGGGTATGTAGAAAAACAGTGGGCAAAACTGAAAGGGGATATTTTAAGGGCAACCAACCTTTTTGTTAAAATGGTAAATAAAGGTAAAAGGAAAAGGAGACTGCTATGGCTTTCAAAAGAAGTAGCTGAAAAAGTGAAGAAAAAGAGGGAGGCCTTCATGAAATACAAGAGATCACAGAGAGAGGAAGGCAGGCACCTATATTTGGAAAAACTTAGAGAAGCTAGCAAAGTAGTCAGGAAGGCAAAGATTCAAAAGGAGGAGGAAATAGCCAATGCGATAAAATGGGAGGATAAGACATTTTTCAGATATGTTAGTGAGAAGAGGAAGGGCAAAAGTGGTATTGTCAGTCTCAAGAGTGCAGGGGAGGAATATGTAGAAGCTGATAAGGATAAAGCGGAATTGCTTAACAAATATTTCTGTTCTGTGTTTACAGATGAAGAACCAGGAGCAGGACCTCAGAAAACACCCACAAACAGGAACAGAAGTGAGGGACATCTTGAACAATTTTCAGAAGACTGTGATCGTGAGAAACTAGCTCAGCTTAAAGTAGACAAAGCGATGGGACCGGATGGGATACACCCTAGAATACTGAGGGAACTTGGGGGACGTTCTAGCAGCTCCACTGACTGACCTTTTCAATGCCTCGTTGGAGTCGGGAGTGGTGCCAAAGGACTGGAGAGAGGCTCATGTGGTGCGTTTACACAAAAGCGGAAGTAAGGATGTGGTTGAAAACTACAGGCCAGTTAGTTTAACTTCGGTGGTGAGTAAATTATTGGAAACGCTGCTGAATGAGAAAATAGTGAGGTTTCTGGAGTCCAGCGGATTACTGGATCCGAGACAGCATGGATTCACCAAAGGCAGGTCCTGTCAGACAAATCTGATTGATTTCCTTGACTTGGTGACCAGGGAGTTGGACCAAGGGAGAGCCCTAGATGTGGTGTATTTAGATTTCAGTAAAGCCTTTGACACTATTCCTCACAGGCGACTTATAAACAAACTGAGCACCCTAGGAATGGACCCTAAAGTTACTGCTTGGGTTAGAAATTGGTTGGGTGGGAGGTGACAAAGAGTACAGGTAAATGGAGCGCACTTTGAGGAGAAGGATGTTACCAGTGGTGTGCCCCAGGGATCTGTCCTTGGTCCGATTCTTTTTAACATCTTTGTTAGTGATATAGCGGAAGGGCTGTCGGGTAAGGTTTGCCTCTTTGCGGATGATACCAAAATCTGCAATAGAGTAGACACCCAGGAAGATGTAGATAACATGAGGAGGGATCTAGCTAAGCTTGAAGAATGGTCTAGAATTTGGCAGCTGGGATTTAATGTTAAAAAATGTAAGTTCATGCATTTTGGCTGCAGCAATCCAAGGGAGCAATATAGTATAGGGGTTGAAGTACTTTTTGTCCACTAAAGAAGAGCGGGACCTGGGCGTGGTTGTGTCTGATGATCTTAAAGTAGCTAAACAGGTAGAAAAGGCGACGGCAAAAGCTAGAAGGATGCTTGGGTACATACGGAGAGGAATTGCTAGCAAAAAAAAGGAGGTGAAAATGCCTCTATATAAGTCTTTGGTGCGACCTCATTTGGAGTAGTGTGCAATTCTGGAGACTGCACCTTCAAAAGGATGTGAACAGGATGGAGTCGGTGCAGAGGGTGGCTACTAAAATGATTAGTGGTCTTCATTATAAAGCATATGAGGACAGACTTAAGGATCTTAATATGTACACCTTAGAGGAAAGGCGGGATAGAGGTGATATGATTGAGATGTTTAAATACCTCTGTGGCATAAATGTTCAGGGAGAGAGCCTCTTTCAATTGAAAGCAAGTTCTGCTACGAGGGGATATGGGATGAGGGTGAAGGGAGATAGATTCAGGAGTGATATGCGGAAATATTTCTTTACGGAAAGAGTAGTGGATCTGTGGAATAGTCTCCCAGTGGAGGTGGTAGAGATGAGGACAGTAACTGTATTCAAAAAAGCATGGGACAAACACAGAGGATCTCTAAAGGTAAAAACGGGACTGTTGTAGTTGTTGATATGGAAGGACAGACTATGGCCATGTGGTCTTTTTCTGTCATCATGTTTCTAACTTATCACCGTTAAATACCCTTTCTGCCATGGGTAGCTTCCTCATATCATTCTTAATAAAGACCAAAGCAAAGAATTAATTTGGTCTCTCAGCTACGGTCCTTTCCTCCCTGAATGTCCCTTTTACCCCTTGGTCATCTAATGGCCCAACTGACTCCTTCCTCAGCTTTTTGCTTCGTATGTACCTGAAAAAATTCTTATTGTGAATTGTTGTCTCTATGGCAAGGTTCTTTTCAAATTCTCTTTTTACCTTCCTTATCAGTGCCTTGTATTTAACTTGCCAGTACTTATGCCGTTTCCTATTTTCTTCATTTGGTTCCTTTTTCCATTTTTTTAAAATGTTTTTTTACTTTGATAGCCTCTTTTACCTCACCTTTTAACCAAGCTGGCTGTTATTTGGTCTTTCTTCTGCCTTTCTTAATGTGTGGGATAAACACTGACACAATAGATTTCCTGTGTATACTCATTCCAGTTATTAAGTCACTAGAGCCAAGTGGTCGCAACACGATTAGCTCCTCTGCCAAAATCCTGTGTTCCACAAAGGATTTGGTCTAAAGTCTAAAAATAGCTCCTTCTCTAGTCAGTTCCTGAACTAGCTGCTCCATTAAGCAGTAATTTATTTCATTTAGGAACTTTACCCTCCCCCTAGCCTGCTCTGACACAATGTTTATCTAATCAATATTTGGGTAACTGAAATCCCCCATTATTATTATGCTGTCAATTTTGCTAGCTTCCCTAATTTCTGATAACATTTCATCGGCTGTCCGTTCATTCTGTCCAGGTGGATGCTAGTAAACTCCTACCATTATTTTTATCCATAAGGATTCAATGGCACATTTTATTTCCTACAGAACATTTATTTTATTGATTCAATGCACTCTTTAACATATAGCACCATTCCTCCACCAATTTGATCCATCCTATCATTGTGATACCAGGATATAAATTATATTGCAATGTCCCATTGGTTATCCTCCTTCTACAAGGATTCCGAGATGCCCATTTATTTATTTACTCACTTACTTACAAGTTTTATATACCGCTTTATCACATAATCAAGGTGGTTTACATATAACTTAACTCTTACTGCACTGGGCAGTTTACATAGAACATGGAACATATTTACAAATTTAGTACATTTTAACAGGTATTATTAGTTTATTACAACAAACATTGGCTAGTAGTATGGTATGTAACAGCCAACTATTTACATTTATGGGTAAATTTTATGGAGGATGTAATGTTGAGGGTTGTATTGCTTGATTGTAGAGTTTCTGTTTTGTGTTGTTGATTCTTGCTTGTCATGCTTCAGAGAACAGTGCTGTTTTGAGCTTTTTCCTGAATACTGAAAGATCTTTTATCTCTCTTAGGTGGTTAGGTAAATAGTTCCAGAGGGTTGGTGCGTACAATGAGAAGGATGTTTGTGGTTGATAGGTTTGTTTTTCTTGACTCCATTGGTATGGCCAGTAGGTTTCTCATGTTTTCTCTCCTATTTCTAGTTTCCTGTTGGGTGTGAATTATTGTGGTCAGAAATATGGAGAAAATGTTGGTTATAGTCTTGAATATAGTCAGGATTGCTTTGAATTTGATTCTTTGAGAGACTGGTAACCAATATAGTTGGATCAGGATTGGGGTGATGTGTTCAAATCTTGTAACTTTCATTATTGTGCGGGCTAATGTTTTGAGCTATTTGGAGTGGTGTCAGGGTTTGTTTGGGAAGACCTTTAGTTTTATATTACTGAAATTGAAGTATGGGCAGATAAATGCTTGTGCTATTGTGTGAAAATCTTCTGTGGATAGTAGCGGTCTCAGGTTTTGAATCATTCGGATCTTGTTGTATACTGTTCTCGTTATCATGTTGATGTGTTTTGTCATGTTGAGGTTATGATCAAGTAGGATACTATATCTGTTTCCTCATTTAGTACTACATATTTTAATTCTCTTATCTTATTTTTTATGCTTCTAGCATTTGCATAGAGCCATTTCAAGGTATACTTGCTTGAATTTACAATCTTCATAGCATTTGGCATGGATAATTTGCAATTTTTCATCTCTTTCTGGTCAAGGTACCCGGACTATTGTAGCCTTTACTGCAACCTCTCTATCAGGTTGCCATAACTTTCCTGTTATGATAGTATCCTTCATAGATACCTTGCTCCGAATCATTCGCTTCTGAGAGACTGTTGGCATCCCCCCCCCCCCCCCCGGTTCTAGTATAAAGGTTGCCCTCTCTCCTTTTTGAACATTAGCGCCAGCATCCTGGTACCACTTCCAATTAAGGCGAAGTCCATCTTTGTGGAATAGATGCCCCCTTCTCCAGAAAGTAGCCCAGTTCCTAACAAATTTAAACCTTCCTTCATTCACCATCGTCTCATCCACGCATTGAGACTCCAGAGCTCTATTTGTCTCTTGGATCCTATATGTGGAACAGGAAGCACTTTGGAGAATGCTGCCTGAGACTGTCAGAAAAGTCATTATCGCCAAACATCAAACGGGTACAAGGCCATCTCCAAAGACCTTGGGATTCTTGTGCAAACAGATTGCAATGTCCACCGCTTTCAACCCAGGAAGGCAAGAAACCAGGTGGTTCCTCACACCCACCAACCACCCAGCTATTCACATGCCTAATGATCAAATCACCAACTAAGATGTCTCTCCTAGCCCATCCCTCCTGGGCAGGAGCCCCTGGAGACACATTCTTTTATGTGAGAGGATAATGCATCCCCAGGAGGTCAAGTCATGAGTAAAGGATCACTTCCTGCCACACCAAGGTTATGCTCTCCTTCCAGGTGACCTCTCTCCTCCAAGGCATGCCAGAGGCTGCCAGATTGGAGGTGGGACCTCTCTACTATATCCATGAAGTTCTCTTCTATATACTTCTCTGTCTTCTCAGCTCTTCCAAATCTGCTACTCTAACTTCCAGACTTTTTCTCTGAAAGCCAGAGGCTCTTTGCATCGAGGGCACACATATGACCTCTCATCAACTGGTAGATAATCATACATGTGGCATTCAATGCAAAAGAATGGAGAGCCACCATCTCACTGTTGAACTGGTGTCTGCATCTTTCTACTGATGAGTTTTTCAGTTGTTTAGAGTTGCTAAGCGAGTAGGAATATCTAGATTAAAGGAAGACTAAATAGTTTTTTGGTATATTATCTGATATGATGTGATTTTTGCTCACTGAACTACTAATAATCTATTAAAGATTATTCACCTGCTTATTAAAATATTCTGTGATAACCAATCTCAGTCCTAATTGGGAAAATAGACTATAAATTAAGAGATGAGTCGAGGATGAGTGGGAGCTGGGGGGGGGGGGTGGCATATTAACTACTTGTTTGTTTTGTTTTTAACATATAAAGGGCTTCCTACCAGCTAGGGCAAATTAATTCTAAAGCTTTTAGTCAAGCCAATTACTTTATGCTTTTAAAGAATTTAAAATAAAGGATTTTTCAATAATACACAAACTCTTCTCCCAAGCTTTAATTCACCAAATTTACAAGCAAAATTGTGCTCACTTACCTGCAAAGGCTTCTTTTGCTATCAGATTCCCCTCAGGAAAGGGAAGGAGGCAGGAAAATACATTGAGTGACATATGATATTTTCGATACAACATCAAGGGTTTCTTCCATGAGTATTGGTGCCCAGAGACTTTCCTGCCTTCGGACCTCAGACTTACAGCCAAGTGTTTAAAAACAGCTAGCTGTTTTGCCATGCCATGGAAACAATCTCTTTGGAGATAAAGTTCAAGAAGCTGTTTCCAAGATCATACACTCGGAACATTCTCCAGGTTTATCTCCAACCTGACCTCCTCTGGGAAGTGCTTTCGCAGTGGGGGTTAGAGGAAATCCTATTACTCTCACAAGCATAGCTATTTCCCTACTTCCTGCTACACCCAGTGCAAGCAGATTTCTCATGCCCATCCTTGCAGGAGAAACCTTAGAAGCTCCAGCCAGCACCTTAGCCAAAACCACAAGCAAAGTTTAAACTGCGCTCTCTAGAGCTTAGTCTTTCTTCCAGTATCTCTCTCTCCAGGACCCCCAGTCAGAGGGAGGCTCGCTCCTTGCCTAGAGCTGGCCCCTTGTAACCTCCAATTCTTGGGTTCTAAAAATTGTCCAAAAGGAGTACAGACAACCTATTTGAAGTCCCTCCAAAATTGTCCACTGAAGGGTGTGATAAAGAAGCTTATCATAGCTCAGGAAGGAGCTATAGAAAAGGTGAAGTGACTCTGAACAAGCAACCTGTCAGTTCTGGTAGAAATATGAAAACAGAATTTTGCCATAAAAGACTACCAGTCCCAGAATGCACCAGGTTTCCAACAGCCATTAGAGGAGCTGAAGTGAGGAAACGTGTGTTCAATCAGGAGGGCTATGAGGTAATCCCTAAGCACTCATCTCAAAGGGCAGGGCCTGATTCAGCACAGCTGCGCTGTGTTAGGGAGGATCACTC
This sequence comes from Ichthyophis bannanicus, assembly GCA_033557465.1. NCBI lineage: Eukaryota > Metazoa > Chordata > Amphibia > Gymnophiona > Ichthyophiidae > Ichthyophis > Ichthyophis bannanicus. Next base: position 206,782,706 of record CM066043.1, on the reverse strand, counting down.
ATCTAAGCAGAATAAGAGTAGAGTTTATTCTACAGATGATCATCTTCATGATCACCTTGGATATCCAGAGAATTGTCCTCAGTATCCTGAGAATCAGCTTGAGTTTGATCATCAGTTTCATCTGAAGGATCATCAGAAGCAGAAGCCAAACCGGACGGACAGAGAGGGAAAGAGACCCTTTGGAAGAAGGAAGAGAAAAGCCTTTGAGAGGTCTAGAAGAGTCCAAAGCAGTACGTATACTGGGAGGTATTCCAAGGGCCAGCATATACCATTGGACTGGGGAAAGCCAGAGGAATGGTGCTGCAGAGCTAGGAATCACCAGAGGCTACCTGTGAGGGAGACGGCTGCACGTGGAAGGGACCCTAAGACCTGTGCCAGAAGGTATGTGAAGAGAGATCCAGTGTCCAGGGATCTGGATTGGAAGGCTGGACATAAGAACTGGACTACATACTGGCCAGGCTATATAGAGAGGAACTCTAGCAGCAATGGAAGCTCAGGTATGAACACTGATCTATGCCCTAGCTATAACCTTGAAAGACAGCAGGGAAACAAGTATTCTCCTGACAATGCTCCATTGAGAGATTCATCTGTGCCAGTCCATGATATTGAACCCATGCTTGTTGAACAAGGGGGAATAATAGCAGATGAGGATCCTGTTTATATGGACTGCTCTCTATCTAAACTCCGTTGGTAACTTTCTGTTATAAAGTACAGCAACCATCACAAAGAAATACAAATTTGTTCTTTAATCTACTCAGAAAAGCTCCTGAAGCAGGATTTGACCCACACAGTGGAAGGCAAGCCAGCTAAGGGGTTTCAGCTGGTAACTGCTAGCAATTAAGCCTTACCTAATTGCTTGTGAACTAGGAGAGAATCACTTCTGTATCTATGTGGGAAGTAATCAGAAGTTAACCTGAAAAGAAGTTTGTTTCTTGCTTTGTGGCTTTTCATTTGTTGTTTTCCTGATTTTAACTTTGTTTTTCCAAGTTAACACTGAAAGCAAGTAACCTAATTTATGTGCTACCAAGCATATCTGTGTTGGGAGAAATAACCCCATAAATAAATATCTTATTGGCTTTACCCAAGAGCACAACTAAATTATTGTCAGCAGCTGTGTCTGGTGTGAATGAACTACATTGCCCACAATACCTTGCAAATCATATAGATATATGCACTTGCCAAGACTGTGAAAATTCTCACCCAGGCAGCCGTCTGACAAGGGACATTCTTCTAACCCTCAGCATCAGGAGGTGCTTCTTCAGAAAAGCTCCACCCTTTGCATTGCAAACACAATTGAGCCTTTTCTCGCCAGGGCAAGAAGGGCAGAGGTTTTACTCTAGGTACTTCCTGGTTCCCAAAAAAGACTTAAGACCTGAACAATATGTGGTCAGTGAAAGATTCAGGATGGTTTCAATAGGCATTCTTCTTCCCTTTCTCCAAAAGGGAGATTGGTTATGTTCTCTAGATCTAAAAAAATGTTTACACTGTCGTCAGGTGCCCCCAGTGGCCAATGGCTGTAAAGTCACGCTGCGCATTTATATTATTTTAAAGGAGCAATGGCTCTTTAAGGCCCAGTGCAGTTTGGTCCTTGGAGTTTTAGCTCCTTGTAAGAACAGAATTATATAAGCCAAGAGTGAAGGGTAATAAGGCTTTTATTTCCCCTTTTACCGCAAGGGTTCAGTAAGACATAAGAATATGAAGATAGTCCTTCTGTATAAAGGGTTCCACCAAAATAAGCAGACAAACAATTGTTATAAACTTCACAATTGATTGCAGGGTTTAACTGAGGATTCTTTTACTCCAAAATAAAGTTGAACAAACAGGCAAACAAACTGTTATGAACTTCACAACTGATTGCAGGAATTCTTTTATATTTACAGTTCTACTATGGACCCACAGCTAGTAGCAACACAAAAGCTACAATCCATAGATTCCTCTTGAGGGATGGGAATAGTATTCTCAAACTCTATTTCCATGGACTCTGCGTCACTGGCTTCTCCCTCTGAATAAGAGCTTTCCCTTGTAGCTACAATTTTACAGGGTCTGTCTCTGTTTCTTTGCCTCCAGTTAAGACTGTCCTGTTAAGCTCTTAGGTATTGTTTTGAAAAGCTCTGCTTTGTTCCCTCTTCTCATATACTGAGCGTCTGTTTTATCAGAGCTTCTAGGAGCAAGGCTTTCTTTTAAAAGTAAAGAGCCACCATACCTTGGCTTCCTGCAGCTGCTACACCTGGAGCTTCTTCTCTCACGTACTTCTCTCTGGAGACAGGTTTCCTTGTGCAGTGCTTTGCCTTCCTGAAGCCCAGGAAAACCTGGCGAGGATTCCCAACCTCTGTGTAAAGGCAGCTTTGTTATAGGAACCTCTCCTTCTGGTACCTTGTAATCCTGATCCAGGGTACTCCGGTGAATGTAGGCTTCTCTCAAAGCATGGCTCCTTGGCTTTCTGTGCTCCTCTTTCAGCTGTTATTATTCTTGTCGTGCTGCTTGATCCAGCTACATTACTTGGGCTGGGAGTGTCACTCCTTCCAGCCAAACTGCTTCTCCTGGCAGTCTCTCTCTCTGGACTCCGTTTCTCTGTGCTCTGCCCCTCTGGACTCTATCCGTCTGGATTCTGTCCCTCTGGGCTTGCTCCGTGTGGACTCTCTCTTTCTCCACACTCCTCCTTCCTTCTGGCTGAACTGCTGCCGGCTGAGTTCCCTCTGAATGGATTCCTCCTCCACTCCTTGCACCCCTACACCCTCTGGCTGTCTTTCCTTTATAAAGGCATTTTACCTTTGCAACTCCCGGGCTTGCCTTCAGGTGCAGCTGGTTAACACTCATACAGTCAGTGGCTGGGCATGTTGACTCAGCCTCTGTAGGCTTACTCCTGCCCCCTCTAGCTGTGCTGCAAGGTAATTGCATCTTCTGCACATCCACAGCTCTCTGAAAGACAGGGTTTTTTTCTAAACCTGCACCTTCCGTGGCTCCAGCCTCATGATAACACCCACCTACAAATGCATCCCACTCACAGAAGACATCTCAGATTCATGATAGGAAACAACACGTCTAATTCTGCATACTGCCTTTTGGCTTCGCATCAACTCTCTGCATTTTCATCAAATGCTTAGCCATAGTAGCAGCATTTCTACACAGACTGGGAGTGCATGTGTTTCCCTATTTGGATAATTGTCTCCTCAAGACCCCCCCCCCCCCCTAGAGGAGCTCAGGAATAAATGCGTATCACTATCCGAGTGCTAGAATTACTCTGGTTCATCATCAACTATCTCAAGTCCCATCTCAACCTGTTTCAACAATGTTTGAACAAAAGACCTGTTGCCACCAAAATAAATGTTAGTTTTACTATGCCTCTGTTCCAGCATACTCTAGTTTTCCCCTCTCTCTTTTGTTAGCTAGGAATTCCCACATGTGAAAACGTCATCATACTTGTCCACAGAGAAAGAAAAGTTGCTCAACTGTGGCAGGTGTTCTCCATGGACAACAGAATAAGTCATCACAACCATCCCACCTCCCCGTGGCGTGAAACTCTACTCAGCTTTTTAACTGAGGAGAAATGGCGTCATGGCAGCAGGTGGGAAGACACATGCATGTGTGATAAAGCTTTCCAAAAGCTTCCAGAAGGAGCTGAGAAATGCTTGTACAAGGGCTCTGTCGGTGATGCCACCCATATGTAAGGACTTATCCTGCTGTCAATGGAGAACACCTGCTAAAGGTGAGTAACTTCACTTTCCCTTCAATTATAATCTTAATTGCACATTGAATCATGAAATTATAGGGTTTCATTTGGTAGTTCTAGTGAATTATGGTATTAGCTGGGAAATGCCGAATTTCAGTATCACCACCACCACTACCACCACAAAAACAACTTTGGATCTGGATTTCCAATTTAATTGCTCTTTCCATATCTGAGCTTAAGGCAAGTAACTTTCAGGTATAATAGATGGCTTTCAATCAAAGGGCTATATCTGAGATAAGTTAACATTTTAATGTGCATTAATGCAATCTAGTGCCTGATTGCAACTCACCTTGAACTAGTACTGGAAAGACGTGGGCCAAATATAAATATATAATTTAACACAGTGGAGCCTATTTAGTAATAACTCACATTAATTGCAAACTAGCACTAGCATTAACACACATTAGTAAATCTAGCCCTAAGTTTGTACATAAGGCAAGTAAGGTAACTTGCCCAAGGTCACATGGAGGGTCAGTGGGAGAAGAAGGTTGTACTATAAACAAAGACAGAAGAATACAGTATACTGTCAGTGCCGAATACAGTATATCCTGCCTTGGAGCTCAGCTTCTTCATGGACAAGCAGGATAGTGTGCTCTCACGTATGGATGACGGCACCGATGGAGCCTGGTGTGGGAGCAGCTCCTCAGCTCAAGATCTTTCCTGAAGCTTTTGGACATGCACCACTGTGTATGCACACCTGTTCTTACCTGCTGCTGTTGCATGGGACCACCTCAATCTTTTATTTCCACGGAGCCAATAGGTCACATCTGATAGTTTTCCTTACACCACCATTCTTTGGCAGTTATATCTACTTTTTATCACAATTGTTTATCTTTTTTTTCACTGCTATCGTCATTCAGTGCTGATTCCCACCATTGTCTTAGTTTTTCACCCATTTCTAATTTTTATTTTATTTTTTTTACGCATCATCCACCTGGACTTGAGCACCTTGGCTGGGAATATTTTTCACAATCAATATTTGATTTTGCTGCTGCTATCTTTTTCAGCAATATGTCCCAAAGCAAACTCTCCAGCAGGTTTAAGAGGTGCATCAGAACCTTATCTGTTATGGATACCTGTAACAGGTGCTTGTAGTGTCTATGCCCTGACCATGATGACTGCAAATACAAATTGCAATGAGAGGAATCAAAGAGAGCTCAAGGGTCAGGAAAAGAAAGGCAAAACACATTTTTGGCACCAATAAGTCTGGTCCATCAACTTTGGCATCAGAAGCATCAGTCTCCATGTCCCCAGGAGCTATACTGGGGATACCCTGACATTAAGAAAACATCAAATCACCCTCGACATTGATAGAGCCCGTTTGGAATGGACACCATCTGTTCCTTCCAGGAGAAGGATTTGGCTTCATCGTCATCAACATCAAAGGCTTGCGACACAGAGTGGAGACTGGAGTGCATTGGAGTCAATTGTCTACTGTCTGTGTTCATTGGAACACAATGCTGTGAACATCAAGAGATCTGGTGTCCTTAAAGCATCTCCGACTTAACTATCTCTCATCCTCCTTGGTGCTCAAGGAGATATGACAGACTCCAAGGGGCTGATACCAGCCTTCTGATATCCCTAGAATGACTCAGGAGGACATGACCACTCCTACTGCAGTCCAGACACCTTTGTTGATGCCAGCTTTGAGGAGCGTCTCATGAAGGCAATGGAAGAGCAGATGCAACGTTACTTTACTCAATGCCACAGCTTTGACTATATTGAAGTTGATGCAGCCAATTCTTGAGGCTTATGCTCTGCCTGAGGGAGAGGCATTGGCAGCAAGGCATAAAAGGGAGTCAGAGCGGATGACTGTCCAATTGGTATCAATCTCCAGTGCATCGATTTCACCAAAACATCAGAGAACCTTGGTGTATCAATGCTATCAATCGAGGTTTGCACCCAAAGAGGAGTGGAAGTTCAGCCAGGCAGTGACCTAGATTTCATAAAGGTATTTTTTTGGGTCAGATTCAGAGCATTTCTGGGATACTGACTATGTGCCAGAAGTATTTTCTGATGAGATTCTATCGTCAGATCCTTCTCTGCCTCAAGATTGAAGAAAGCCACCTCCTAGGAACTCACCTGCACTGATTTTGTGAGGGAAATGGCTAAGTCCATTCCATTTTAAGTTAGAGACAGAAGAGCAGCCCAGGGCAGAAGCGTTGGAAATCCTCCAATTCCTCAACCCACCCTAGGAAGCTGTGACAGTGCCTGTTCACAGAATTCACAAATGAGAATGTAGGAGACACCCCCTGCCCCTCTATGTACAGCCTTTAAATAAGAAGATCAACTTGATTGTATCGTCCAGACGGCTCCAGATATGAAAAGCTGCCGCTATGTCATCATTCCATGATGGGCTAATCTGCTCTCAAAATAGCCAAAAGTTCAAAAAAACATTCTTCAGTACCCCTGAAAGAGAGAGGTTTGGACACATGAATCTTTCAAGAGGAGGTTCTTCAGAACACTATACTTACCTTCCACTAAGCATTCTACCATCTCTTTTTGGGCATGCACTTACAGAACATTCTGCGGCAAATGCAGGAGTTGGCAGAAACTTGTTCAAGAGAACATAGAAACACGAAAGAAAAAAAAAGACCACATGGCCTATCTAATCTGCCCTTCCATATCAACTACAATAGTCCTCTTTTTATCTTTAGAGATGCTCTGTGTTTGTCTCATGCTTTTTTTGAATTCAGATACTGTCCTCATGTCCACCACCTCCACCAGGAGACTATTCCATGCATCTACCACTCTTTCCGTAAAGAAATATTTCCACATATTACTCCTGAGTCTATCTCCTTTCACTCTCATGCTATGTCCCCTCGTAGCAGAGCTTGCTCTCAGTTGAAAGAGATCCTCCTGTGCATTTATGCCATTAAGCTATTTAAGTGTCTCTATCATATCGCCCCTATCCTGTCTTTCCTCTAAAGAAGACCAAGCAATTTCAGTTACTAGTGGGCAAAAGGAAGGAGTGTGAAAAATACATGGTCTGAGTGATTTGTGATATTTTTGATATGGCTCAAAAACCTCCTCAATGAGTATTAGTACCTAGAGACTCTCATGGCTCTGGGCCTCAGACCTACGATATGATGTCCAGGAGAAACCTGCTGACATTCCATGCCATGGAAACAATCTCTTTGGAGATAATATGCAAGAAACTACAAACCTGATTAAGCAGCCAATTGTCTAGTGCCTCTACCGGATGACCTTTTGGTAGATAGGAGGCTAGAATTTTATGCAAATCGCTGGCCCCTTACAACCGACCATTGGGTATTAAAAATCATCCAGCTAGGAAACCATCTCCATATTTCAGACAGTAACCAAATTGCCCACAGAGAGCATCTTGGATAAGCTCTCAGCATCAGGAGATATTGTCAAGTGAGCTCTCTTCCCTTCTAGCTAATGTGAATGAACCTGTCCCACACCATGGGAAGAATGAAAGGGATTCTACGCCAGGTATTTCCTGGTACAAAAACAAGGAAATTCTGTTTCATCCTAGACCTAAGGGCTCTGAACAAGTATATTGTAAGAGAAAAGTTCAGAGTAGTTATCCTCAGCATTCTCATGCCTTATTATTAACCCTCCATTGCCTGAGGTGCAAACTTAGATTGTAAGCTCTCTGGGTACAGTAAAATAGCTACTGTGCCTAAATATAACTCAGCCTTGAACTACTACTGGAAAGGCAACGAGTATAATCTCCAAACGTGAGACTGGTTATAGTCTCTAGACTTGAAGAATGTTTATACCCATATTCAGATACATCCCAGCCACAGGAAGCATCTCACATTCATACTAGGAAAACACCACTACCAGTATCATATACTGCCATCTGGACATCCACTCCACAAATGTTTACAAAGAGGCTTGCCATAGTCACAGTATATCTAAGCAGAATAGGAGTGTTTCCCTATATGGATGATTGGTTGGTCAACAGCATATCTCAAGAACGAGCTCAAGAATCCATGTGCACAATCATCTGCGTGCTGAAGTTGCTAGGGTTCATCATAAATTATCCCACATCCAATTTAAGCTGATCAACTCAACTGGAATTCATAGGAGCCACAATAGACATGATTCAGGTGAAAGCCTTTTTTCTGCAAAAAAGCATCACTGATCTGGTGTCCATCATGTAAGATAAACATGGAATATGTTGAGAATGTTGGGCCATGTGGCCTCAATAATACATGTGACACCCTTGGCACTTCTGAAAATGAGACAAGCTCAATAGACTTGAGCACAGAGGCCACTGGTAGGCGCCAGGATGCCATCTCTGTCACTACACCACTCTGGGACTCTCTGACCTGGTGGATGGTCCATTTCAATCTGACAAAAGGCATTCCCGTTTAAATTCCATTTTAAAAAAATACTCACGACAGATGCATCCAAGCTGGGGTAGGGAGCCCATGTAAACTGATTCCACACTCAGGGGTTGTGGTCCAAAAAGGAGGAACTTCATCAAATCAATTTCTCGGAAATGAGAGCAACATCAAACATTATGAAGGCTTTCAGAGATCAGTTGGCCAATCAAGTAGCTATATACTGTATCAACAAGTAGAAAGTAAAGAATATAAGAACATAAGATATACCATACTGGGTCAGACCAAGGGTCCATCAAGCCCAGTATCCTGTTTCCATTCCAGGTCTCAAGTACCTGTTGGGTTCCCAAAAGGTATTCACATTCCATGCTGCTTGTCCCAGGAATAAGCAGTGGATTTCCAGAGTCCTTTTTACGAATGGTTTATGGACCTTTCCTCCAGGAACTCACCCAAACCAGGGTCATACCTCCTGTGTTGGAAAACTATCAAGATGTGGAACTATGCCATTTCACATGGAATGACACTCTGAGCTAGATACCTGGCAGAAGAAAACAAAAGCCTGGCAGACAGGCTGAGCCATGTCCCACAACCAAACTAATGACCCAAGGACATGGAAGTGGTACAGAAAATCTTTAAGAGAGGGGCATCCTCTTGAAGGATCTGTTTGCCACTCCCCAGAACAGGAAAGCAGCTTAATTCTGCATCAGGAGAGGGATGCACAACAAACCAGTATCAGATGTCTTCCTCCTAGACCTGGGAGAAAGCCTTCTGTATGCATCTTCCGATACCTCCTATAACAAAAACTCTTCTGAAACTCAAAAGGAACCAGGGTTCCATAATGCTCACATAGCAACATATTGGTTGAGGCAACCATGGTTCCATCTTCTTCCAGAATGATCAATGAAGTATTTCATGAAGCTAGGCAATGTGCCAACATTGATCACACAGAATCAAGGAACCCTGTTACACCTCAACCTTGAGTCTCTGGTCCTCACAGCTTGGATGTTGAAGGGATAATTTTAGCTTCCTTGAACTTGCCAGATGGCATCTCAAACATCATTTTCCAGGAGAAATTCCACCAAGTGAAATTTTAAAATGGAAAGATTTGCCATCTGGTGTGATAGAATGACCCTAGATCCTTTTACCTTTTACCATACAAAAACTGTTCAAGTATCTTCTACATTTATCAGAGTCAAATTTAAAAATCAACTCCATTATGATACATCTTAGTGTGATCGGTGAATATCACCATCCTATACAGTTGTGGTCAACATTATTGGCACCCTTGCATTTTACCACTAACTACTACAGTACTACTACCGAATATTTATATAGTACTACAAGGTGTATGCAGCACTGCACAGACACATGTAAAAGAGCTCACAACCTAATAGATCTTACAACACAGAGCTCATCAGAGCTTACAACCTAATAGAGACAGACAACACAGTAGCTGTAGACATGGGATACAGCTAGGGGGAATGGTAAGGAAACACAAAGGACATCAGATGAGCCAAGATTCAAAAGCGGCAGCGAAGAGGTGAATTTTAAATCTGGAATTGAAAAGGGTCAGAGAAGGTGCCTGACGTACAGACTCAGGTAGTTTGTTCCAGGCATAAGAAGCAGCAAGGTGAAAGGAGTGGAGTTGGCAATAGACGAGAAGAGCACACATAGAAATGATTTTCCAGAAGAGCAGAGTTCCCAAGGAGGGATGTAGGGAGAGAAGAGAAGAAAGAGCTGCAGAGTGAAAGCGTAGTTACTCACCTGTAACAGGTGTTCTCCAGGGATAGCAGGAATAAGTCCTCACATATGGGTGACATCGGCACCGACGGAGCCCTCATGGAAGCATCCCCCCAGCTTTCAAAGAAAGCCTTTGGGAAATGCCACCATGCATGCATGGTCTCCTTCCTGCCCAAAGGTGCCATCTTGCTCAGACAACATAGCTAAAAAACGGCAAAAATAAAAGATGGTAAAAGAGTAACTCCACCCTGGAGAACATCTGTTACAGTGAGTAACTACGCTTTCTCCAGGAACAAGCAGGAAGTCAGTCCTCACATATGGGGCACCCCAGCTACAGGCTACCGAAAGCCTATAGCAAAAGCACAGGCTCCCTCACGGGGAGCCGCAAGCAGCAGAAATTAAGTCCTTATCCACAGACCACAGTAGGACTCCTGGGTCCAATGAAAACCATCACTCCAGTAGCCTGAACATAGAAGGGTCGGAGGGTAGGATTTGCCTAAACCCTGAAAATGTTACGGAGCACAACCTGGCCAAAGGCACTGTCCCGTCAGGACTCTCTTTCCAAGCAGTAATGGGCTGTGAAGGTATGGACTGAAGACCAGGTGGTGGCCTGACAGATGTCCACCATCTAGACGCAAGTTTTCCAACAAGGCTGCCATGGCCCTTACACAGTGCGCCGTTACATAGCCTTCCAGCGGGAACCCCACCTATTCATGTCTGCCACTCAGATGGACAGCGTACGCTTGGTCACCGCCTCCCCCAGCCTACTAGGGTTGTAGGAGACAAAAAGTTGAATAGCTTTGCGGTGGCCCTGAGTGCACTGGATATAGAAGGACAAAGCCCTCTTAAAGTCCAAGGTGTGAAGGACTGTCTCCACTCGACAGGAGTGAGGTCTTGGAAAGAAGGGAGTACTACTTACTGGTTGAGATGGAAGGGCGATACTACCTTCAGAAGAATTTGGGGTGCGTGCGGAGCACCACTCTTCTGAAGAGGGATACTACCTTCAGAAGGAATTTGGGGTGTGTGCGGAGCAAGATATGCCTATGTATATAGTTTACCTTGTTAATGCTCCAAGTTACCTATCCTGTTATAATGTAAGCGCAAGACAGTTTCGACTGAATTGAGCAAATATTGTTATTTGTAAACCACACTGATAACAAAGAGCACGGTATATAAGAGCTGTTAAATAAATAAAAATAAATAAATAAAATATTCTAAGCAATTAAGTCCATATCCATAGACCACAGAGTGGAGCCTTGCTATAGGCTTTCGGTAGCCTGTAGCTGAGGAGTCCCATATGTGAGGAATAACTTCCTGCTTGTTCCCGGAGAAAGCGTAGTTACTCACCTGTAACAGATGTTCTCTGGGGACAGCAGGAATCAGTCCTCACAACCTTCCCTCCTCCCTGTATAAGACGCCTCGCCACTAAGGCTTGAAGCTCGCTAACTCTGCGAGCGGAGGTGAGCGCAACCAGGAACGCCACCTTCCAAGAGAGTTAGTGAAGGTGGCAGGTAGCCAGAGGCTCGAAGGGTGGGTGAGTCAGCTACCCCAACACTATGTTGAGGTCTCATTTGGTTGCCAGAGGGCAAACCGGGGGCTTTGATAAGAGCAGGCCTCTTAAGAAAGTGGGTCAGCAAAGGCTAGACCGAGAGGACATCCATTGGACAGACAGATTTAGACTTGAGCCCGGATTGTGAGAGGTGAGAAGGTACTGTAACACCATTCCCACCAGGCAGAAGAATGGGTCAGCCCCGTGCTCGGTACACCAAGCTGAAAACCTGCACCATTTGAGGGCATAAGTCTTTCTATTAGAGGCCTTGCGAACGGCCAGCAGAATCTTTTCCACCTCAACCGAGAGGTTGAAAGGGGCTAGAGTCATCCTTTCAGCAGCCACGCTGTCAGCAACAGGGAACCCAGGTTGGCGTGCAGAAGAGAGCCCCCCTCCTGAGATAGGAGTCCCGGAGAGGTCCCCAAGGGGATGGGGTCTCCACCGTTAACCGGAGGAGCAACAGGAACCAAGGTTGCCTGGGCCACCAAGGTGCTATCAGGATGAGCGAGGCCCTGTCGCGGAGGGTCCTGAACAAGTTTTGGCAATGAGAGGCGTGGGAGGGAAGGCGTACATGAGGCCCTCCAACCATGAGACGAGGAACGCATCTGCTGCTACTCTGGAGGGGTGGGCCTGTCAGGAACAGAAGCGAGGCAACTGGAAGTTGTCCAGGCTGGCAAACAGGTCCATCACAGGTTCCCCCCAGATCTGGAAGGGCCGGTCGGCCACCTTGGGGTACAGCTACTACTCATGCAGCTAGAGGATTCTGCTCAGCCTGTCAGCCAGAAAGTGTTCTGGTCTGGTAGGTACGCTGCCCGGAGGATACTCTGTTGGACTGCATACGAGTAGAAGACCACTGCCTCCCGACAGAGGGCACGAGAACCCATGCCCCCCTGTTTGTTCAAATAGAACATCGCCACCTGATTGTCCGTCTGGACCAGCACCGGCTGGTGACGCAGGTGGTAGCAGAAAGCTCGCAGGGCTAAGTATATGGCCCGCAGCTGCAGGAAGTTGATCTGCTGGATGCTCTCGCCTGGTGATCAGTTGCCCTGGGTGTGGAACTCCCCACAGTGGGCTCTGCAGCCGAGCAGGGAGGCGTCCGTGGTGAGGACCCTTGAGGAGCTCAGGACCTGAAAAGGCATGCCTGCCTTGAGATGTTGGAGAGATTGCCACCAGAACAGGGAGTCTGCAGTTGGCAGGTTACAGAGACTATGTCTTGGAGGCGTCCCATGGCCTGAGACCACTGGCCCTAGAGACACCACTGCGCCGCCCTCATGTGGAGGTGAGCGTCTGAGGTGACATGGACCGTGGAGGCCATGTCCCTAAGAAGGCACAGAAGAAGCCAAGCAGGCACAGAGTGAGATGGTCGGCTCAGTCTCTGGGCAAGAAGGCCTTTGACTGGAGAGTGTCGAGCTCTGCCCCAATGAACTCTAGACATTGTGTCAGGAGTAGGTGAGACTTGGGATAGTTTATGTCAAAACACAAGTGCTGCAGAACCTGGATGGTGCATGCGGTAGCCTGCTGTGCCTCCCTTTATGAGCCAGTCGTCCAGGTAGGCGAAGACAAAGACCCACTGGAGACGGAGGAAGGTGGCCACGATTGCCAGGCATTTTGTGAAGACCCTTGGGGCAGAGGCCAAGTGGAAAGGGAGCACCCTGAACTGAAAGTACCTGCCCTCCACAATAAACTGCAGGTACTGCCTGTGGTTGGGGTGAATGAGGATGTGGGTATAGCCATCCTTGAGGTCTATCTCCCTGCTGGAAGTAGGGCAGCAATGTTCCAAGGGAGAGCATCTTGAACTTCTCCTTCACCAGGAATTTGTTGAGGTTGCCCAGGTCGAGGATGGGCCTTAGGCCCCCTGTTCATTTTGGCACAAGGAAGTACCTGGAGTAGAACCCCTTGCCTTTGAGGTGGTAGGGCACCAGTTCCATCACCTTTTCCTCGAGCAGACCTGCCAACTCCTTCAGTAGAAGGTCCCAATGGAGGGGAGACCTAAGGGGCTCTCCTGGAAAATAAGGGGGGAGGTGTCTGAGACAGATGGAGAAGGTAACCCTCCTTGACCACTTGAAATGCCCAGCAATAGGTGGTGATTGTCAGCCACCTTTGGGCATAGTGGGCCAGACGTCCCCCTGTGGGCTGATGATCTCCTTGGGGTAGATAGGCTATGCACAAGGAGTCAAAAATTCCCCCCTGGCTGGGCCAGAGCCAGTGCCTGGGGTTTTGGAGCCTTCTGCTTATGAGAACTGTGCCCATGTCCCTTGGCCTGCTGACCCTGTTGGGGAGCTGGGGAGGCCTGAAAAGGTGGGTAGTTTCTGTAAGCAGCTCCCTTCCTCAGGTAGAAGGACTTTTTACCCGAGCCCTTCTGTCGGGGAGGGGCAGCGGTCTTTTTTGAGAGCCTGGTCCTCGTCATGAACTCGGTCTCCAGCTCGGCAACCTCGCCGCTACTCGAGCTGCCGACTTGAACCCATCATAGGCTGCCCGAGACATGAATTTGGAGCACTCACAGACTGCCTTGGCCAGGTTCTTGAACCACTGCAAGGGTTCCTCAGTGAGACCAGCTGAGAACCCGGCGAGTTCCTTCGCCAGATCTCTCAGGTACATGCCCATGTACAGCTGGTTGGTCTGGATGCGGCCAATGAGCATTGAGCCCTGGTAACACTTTCTGCCAAAGGTGTCCAGGATGCGGGCCTCCCTGCCAGAGGGCATCAAGGAGTGCGTCTTCTGGCTTATCAGCCGACGCATGGCTGACTCCATCACCATGGAGTTATGCGGCAGCTGTGATTTCTGGAAGCCCGGGGTCCGGTGGACCCAATACATCGAGTCGAGCCATTTTCTCACCACTGGTACCGACACCAGTATCTCCCACATCCGGAGCATCAGCCATTCCAGGATAGGAGGAATGGGCACCATGAGCGATTCCCTCGGAGGAGCCTCATACTGGAGGATTTCCAACTCCTCCGACTCTGTAGGGAATGCCAGGGCCTTTGACATATCCTTGACAAAATCAAGGAAGCCCATATTCTCCGGTGGGGACCACTGTCGAGGCTCCGAGACAGGACAGTCGGATGGGACATCGCAGTGGCGACGGGTGTCGGGAGATTCCTCATCCTCCGTCTCTCACTCGGAGTAGTCCATTGAGGACTCGTAGGAGGGCTGCTCTGTGGGCCTTGGGGCTCCCGATGCTCCACGGCCGGTGCCCAGCACACTTGCCGGGGATGACTGCGGTCCCGTCGAGAAGGAATTGGATCGCGACCTCAACGAGGGCCTGGTGGTCGGGGCAGATGAACTGGTCGTGCCAGACAACAGCGCCCGCTGCTGGTCCATGAAGGCAAACTGCGCTCCGGGGCTGCCATTCTGGACTCCAGGCCAGAAGGCTGCATAGCCTTCAGCACTGGCACCAAGGGTCGCAGGCCCAACGTCGGCTCCACAGATGGGGAGTCCTCGACGAGGATGGTGTCTGGGAATCGAGGTCGGTCTGAGGTAGAGTCTTTTCGGGGAACCTTTACAGGCCGCTCCTTCTCCAATGCCTCAGACAAGCGTCTCGGATTGTGGGACCGGGCCTGGGGGTACCCAGCCAGTCAAAACCGTTCAAGGACACCACCTTCGAAGGTTTCTTCTTCTTCCTGGGTTCCCTCGAGGGAGACCCCTTTCTGAGGACCCACGACGGGGCTCGTGCTCGGAAGGTTCCACCCGAGGTGCCGAGGCTTCAGACGAGGCCCTGGCCTTCAGAGCCACCGGGGACTCAGGGAAAAACTTATCGTGCTGCTGCTGGCAGCTCTTGAGGGCCTTGCTGGACATCCTTTTACAGAGACTGCAGGATGCCAAGTTGTGGTCTGGCCCGAGGCAGTGGAGACAGCAGTTGCGTGTTTCGGTCAAAGACATAATTTTTGAGCACCAATCACACTTCTTAAAGCCACTGGTAGCCATGGGGGGAAAAATGAACCCCTGCGAAGTCAAAGACTCACCAGGCTGCCAGTTGGGAAAAAAGGTGCGAAGATGCCAAAGAATGAAAGAACAAAAAAACTACAAAAAATAGACCCGAACTCGACGCCGAAGCAGGGAGGTCGGGTGGAGAACCGGAGGAGAGTATGAAACTCGGAGAGTAAAAAAATCAACTTTTTCCGGGGACAAGTCAGACGAACTTCTGAAGGGCTCCATGGAAAAAAGGAGATTGAGCAAGATGGCACCCTTGGATGGGAAGGGGACCATGCATGCGTGGTGGCATCTCCAAAAGGCTTTCTTTGAAAGCTGGGGGGATGATTCCGCGAGGGCTCGGTCAGTGCCGACGTCACCCATATAAGAACATAAGATATGCCATACTGGGTCAGATCAAGGTCCATCAAGCCCAGTATCCTGTTTCCAACAGTGGCCAATCTAGGTCATACGTACCTAGCAGTTTCCCCAAAAGACACAGGTTCCACAATGCTTATACTGGGTCAAGCATTGATATCCTGGGTCCCTTCTTAATAATGGTTTATGGACCTTTCCTCCAGGAACTTGTCCAAACCTTTTTTAAATCCAGCTACACTAACAGCCTTTACTACATCCTCCGGTAACAAATTCCAGAGTTTGATTACACGTTGAGTGAAAAAATATTTTCTTTTATTAGTCTTAAATAGTTTACCTTGTAGCTTCATTGCATGTCCCCTAGTCTTTCTATATTCTGATAATGTAAACAATCAATCTACGTTTACCCGTTCATTAATTTATAGACTTCTATCATATCTCCCCTCAGCCGTCTCTTTTCCAGGTTAAAGAGCCCTAACCTTTTTAGCCTTTCTTCATAGGAGTATCCTTCCATCCCCTTTACCATTTTGGTGGCTCTTCTCTGAACCTTTTCTAATAACGCTATATCCCTTTTAAGATACGGCGACCAGAATTGCACACAATATTCAAGGTGCGGTCTCACCATGGAATGATATAGAGGCATTATAATATCTTTTGTTTTATTTTCCATTCCTTTCCTTATGATACCTAGTATTCTATTTGCTCTCTTGACCGCCGCTGCACACTGGGCCGAGGGTTTTAACATGTTATCCATAATGGCGCCTAAACCTTTTTCCTGGGTGGTGATTCCTAATGTGGAACCTTGCATCGTGTAACCATAGTTTGGGTTGTTCTTCTCTAGCTGCATAACTTTGCACTTGTCCACATTAAATTTCATCTGCCATTTTGATGCCCAGTCTTCCAATTTATCAAGATCCTCTTGCAATTTTCCACAATCCTCTTGGGTTTTAACAACTTTAAATAGTTTTGTGTCATCTGCAAATTTGATAACCTCACTCGTTATTCCCTTTTCCAGGTCATTTATGAATATGTCAAAAAGCAGCGGACCCAGCACAGATCCCTGGGGTACACCACTATTCACCTTTCTCCATTGGGAAAATTGGCCATTTAGCCCTACCCTCTGCTTTCTATCTTTTAACCAGTTCCTGATCCACAATAGTACACGGCCTCCTATCCCATGACTCTTTAGTTTTGCCAAAAGTCTCTGATGATGGACCTTGTCAAAGGCTTTCTGAAAGTCCAGATACACTATATCAACCAACTCACCTTTGTCCACCTGTTTATTCACACCTTCAGATTAATAAGACAAGATCTTCCTTGTCTAAAGCCATGTTGGCTGTCTCCCATTAGGCCATGACTATCTTACATGGTGAGTAATTTTGTTCTTTATGATGGTTTCTACCATTTTTCCCGGTACTGATGTCAGGCTCACCGGTCTGTAGTTTCCTGGATCTCCAGGAACAAGCAGGAATGAGTCTTCACATATGGTACGTCGGTACCGACGGAGCCTGCACGGGAATGCTCCCCAGCATCCAATCAGAAAGCTTTTGGGAGCATCCCTCGCGCCTGTGCACTGCCTTCCCGCCTTTTCCACTGCCTCTCCTTAATTTTCGTTTTTCCACGGAGCCGGCAGGACATCCTTCTGTCACCGCAGAAACATTTTTCTTAAATTCTTATATTCTTGTTTTCTTGTGGTCGCGGCTGTGTCTCCCGCCGCCACCAGTACCGCCGGTGGGTTTTTTCTTTTCTTTTTCTTAAACTCAGAGAGATTTTTCCCTCTGTTTCTGTCTTAACCTTTTTGGGACTACAAGGCCTCTCCATCATGGAGCCTTCTTCTCCTAAGAAGTGCCTTCACTGTGGAAACACAGTCTTCTTCTTAGACTCCAATTCCTGGTGTCTAACCTGTTTGGGTCCCGACCCTTTTTCTCCTGAACATTCAGGCTGCAAAACTCTGAGAAGAACTTCCCTCGATACCGTTTTCCCTCCCGGAGTGAGGGCACCGGCTTTTTCTTCTCTACAGGATCAGGTAACCCACAAACAGTCTGTTAAGACTAGCCAGTCCTTGAGTGGTAAGTCTCATGCCAAGCATGATGACGGCTCCGGCCTTGCCCTCAAGACTCGATTGGCTTTAAAACCCCGGCGGGAGTCTTCGGGCTCCAAAGCATTTCAGGGGTTTCAGGTTGTTCTTGGGGCTCACCCCTCACAGAACATACCTGAGCCATGCTTGGTGGTGGCATCCGCTTCGAACGGTACCGATACCCCGGCATCGGCACTGGTGTCGAGTGATCCACTCTTCACCAGGGATCGTCATCTGGCATCCTCGGTACCTTTGGGACCGATCGATACGACTCCGATTGACTTTCCTGTATTGACAACATCGCCGATACCACCACCGACGTCGGTACCTTCTAGGCATGCATCGATAGACTCGCTCCCTTCGATGCCGAGTCTGGAATCGCTATCTAGTCTAGATGACTGGGTACCGACGCGTCTCGGAACCGACCCTTATCGTTTCCGGATACACAGTACCGAGGATGTTCACCAAACGTTTCGGGTCGCCTCGGTACCGCTTGAGCAGCCTCCGATAACTGCTTCGATGGCGTTACCGCCTCCGATTCCGACTCTACTACCGGTACCGGTATCGATGTCGGTTCCTGCAGTTACATCGGCACCTTCGATCCTCTCTATGCCTAGTTTGGAATCGATACCTGGCATGGATGATGCAGTACTGACTGCCTCAAATCGTGACTGCCAGTACCACTATCCATCTAGTGGGATTCTTTTTGGGCACCAGACCAATACATCCTCTGGTGCTCAGGCTGCTCCTTCAGCCTTAGCCTGGCCAGGGATAGTTTCTATCGGAGATCCTTCTTTTCAGAAATTTCTCCTTGACATGGCAACCTTTCTTGCTATTCCTATCCCTGGCTGTGATCCCACTCGAGGCTCTCCTGCACAAAAGGAAAATATAATGCTTCCTTTACATCATTCTTTGCAGGATCTTCTTCTAAAAAATTGGGAATCACCTTTAAGGGTTCCCTCACCTTCTACAGCAACTGATGTTCTGTATCAGGTGCCCCCCTCTCCATTGTTTCAAAAGTCTCAACTTCCCCATCATTCCATTGTAGTGGAATCAGCATTGCGGAAGGTAAAAAGCAAGAAGAAGCATTCTTCTTATCCACCAGGTCGTGCATCTAGAGCACTTGATGCCTTTGGACGTCAAACCTTCAAAACATCTATGTTGGCATCAAGGATTATCTCTTATATTTTTTACATGAGTCTATCTCTCCAGGAGGTCACAAAGAAATTATCTCTTTTGACTCCCTTTCTATCGGAACCTAAGGCTGCAGACTATTCCTTGCTTCTTAGTCATAGCCAGAATATCTCTTGGTTTCTTTCTCGTGCTTCTCTAGACTCTTTTGAGTCTGTTAGCAGATCCTCTGCTATTGCCATAGGAGCACGTCGTAGAGCCTGGCTCCAGGCTTCAGACTTCAGACTTGAGCAGATGGGCACAGCACACACTGGGTAATTCTCCTTGTACTGGAGAAAATCTCTTCAATAAAGAGGCTTTATGTCAAGTTGCTCATTGCTCCACTGACTTCCCTGGTTCTAAGGACCATCCTAAGCCTTTTTCTTCCCCAGGAGGTAGGAAATATCCTACCAAACCTTCTTTCCCTAAGAAAAGGTTTCACTCTTCTCCTGCCCATCATTCAGATGTACCCAAGCAGGGGACACCTCATCCTGGTCTGAAGAATCCAAACTCTAGCCAGGTTGAGCATACCCAGCAACCATAGGTTCCTGAAGGTTGCAACCTACAGTTAACTTCTTCTTCGCAGAAGTTTGTTCACTGTTTCTTTCTTTAAAACTATTCATGTGCTTTCCTTTCTCAGGATATGCTAAGCCAGTGATGGCTAACCTTTTTGAGCCCGAGTGCCCAAACTGCCGCACAAAACCAAAGAATTTCCTCAAAGTGCCAGCACGTCATTTGCATAAGTGGTCTTATTTGCATAAATATTTGCATAATGTTACCATACACTAACTTTTAGTAAACATGTCTCTTAATGAGTGTATGGATAAAGAAAGACTAAAAGATTTCTACATTACTATAATCCAGTGCCAACCGCCAGGCACATTAGGAACTACTACAAACGCTGCCCATTTAGAACCCATAGCAAACCCGCCGTATCCTGACAGCATTACCAGGACTCACAAAGCACCATACCCTACCTATCAAAAGGCAACACTGCAAATATTAAACCAATACATTTCAGTGAATACTGGGGAAAGAGAACAAGTGGCAACGTCAAATAGGAATTTCCTCTTGTACCAAACAAAGCGCAGATGTTAATGATGCACATTTCCCAGAGCTGACATATTCCAGTTAATAAATTCAAAATAAAGAGATATCGTTCTACCTTTTGTGCATTTTTTTTCAGTTGCAATTGGTCCAGCCATTTTCTTCTGGTTTCTTCATGTTTTCTGCTAACTCTCCATCGTCTGCTGTCCATTTGTCCTTTCTTCTCTCTTCTAGTGTTTTTTCCATTCTCTCTCTCTCTCTACATCTGCTTTAACATACTAATCTTTCTCCTTTTGCTCTTTCCTCATTCCTATTTCATCCACACAAATTTTACCCCTCCATCCTCAATCCCCAATTACTCTCCCAATACCTGGCCAATTGTAGATTTTTCATCCCTCCTACACAAAATATTTTTCCCCTCTCCATTTTACTCTCCCAGCCCCATCCCATTCTAATCCTCCCCCAACATCAGCTCCCTTCTAGTTCCAGTCTCACCCAGCATCCATTCCCTTCTTCAAGCCCCCCACTTCCCCTCAGCCCATTTCCATTCCAAGCCCCGTCCCCATCAGCTATTTGCAGTTCAAGCCCCCCACTTCCCCTCAGCCCATTTCCATTCCAAGCCCCATCCCCAACAGCTATTTGCAGTTCAAGCCCCCTTCCACTCAGCCCATTTCCAGTCCTAGCAACCCCCCCCAACCCATTACCAGTCCTAGCCCCCCATAGCCCACTCCCAGTCCTAATCCCACCAGCCCATTTCCAGTCCTAACCTCCCCATCAGCCCACTCCCAGTCCTAATCCCCCATCACTCAATTTTTAGTTTAAGCCCCCCCAGCGCCTATCACCACTCCTAACCCCCCCAGCGCCCATCACCACTCCTACCCCCACCAGCCCAGCGCCCATCACCACTCCTACCCCCCCCCAGCCAGCCCAGTGCCCATCACCACTCCTAACCCCCCCCAGCCAGCCCAGTGTCCATCACCACTCCTAACCCCCCAGCCCAGTGCCCATCACCACTCCTAACCCCCCCACCCCAGCCCATCACTACTCCTAACACCCCCCAGCCCAGCCCATCCCATCACTACTCCTAACCCCCCCCAGCCCAGCCCAGACAATCACCCCTCCTAACCCCCCCAGCCCAGCCCAGCCAATCACCACTCCTAACCCCCCCAGCCCAGCCCATCACCACTCCTAAGCCCCCCAGCCCAGCCCAGCCCAGCCCATCACCACTCCTAACCCCACCCCCCCACCCCCAGCCCAGCCCAGCCCAGCCCAGGGAAAATTAAAAAAAAAAAGAAACCCTGTCTGCTGCCGTTGTCGGGGCCGCCGCGGCAGAATCGAGCGTGCCGCGGGGCCCCCCTGTACCCGGCACAGCCTCTCCTCCCTGTAGCAGCTCTCTCGTTGGAGCTGAAGTCAGACGCGCCGGCTTGCAGAGCGCGAGGGAAGAGTTTTTCCCTCGCTGCTCTGTTAAGCCCGCGGGGGCTGATGGGAAGTTCCCATCAGCCCCCGCGGGCTTAACAGAGTCGCGAAAGGGAAACTCTTCCCTCGCGCTCTGCAAGCCGGCGCGTCTGACTTCAGCTCCAACGAGAGAGCTGCTACAGGGAGGAGAGGCTGTGCCGGGTACAGGGGGGCCCCGCGGCACGCTCGATTCTGCCGCGGCGGCCCCGACAACGGCAGCAGACAGGGTTGTTGTTTTTTTTTCGATGGCGGACCTTCCCGCGTGCCAGCTGCAAGGCCTTCGCGTGCCACAGCTGGCACGCGTGCCATAGGTTCGCCATCGCTGTGCTAAGCTGTCAGGATACTCTTGTCCATGGGTTACAGATCTCTCCTCTTCTTCCTACCAAGAAGAGAAGTTAACAACTATCCCATGATAGTTTCTGTCCCACCATGAACATTTTTTCCTTCCACTGACTCACCATATGGTAAGTCACCCCTCAATTACATGTTTTCTCTACCCTCTCCTCCAGGGTTTCCCCTGAATGAGTGGTACCATAGTGGACAGCTTCTCTAGCCCTTCTTTCCAGTGTAGAATTTTTCCTAGAAAAAATTCTCTGGACAGCTGTCAGACAGGGACAGGAACATTCCTCTCCCTTTGTCTGTTCTCTCTGTTTTACACAGAAAGATTCTCTCTGCTGTCTCTTTCAGCTGCTGTTCATGCAGGAGTTCTAGTGATTGGACTACTGGTACTTTCCCACAAGTTTCCAGTCTATTTTCCACTACTTTTGTCTAGCCTTAGTAGTGATTCCAAGACAGTCCTCTTCTATCTTGGATAACCCTACTCACTTCAGGCTTCTCACATTATCTTCTTTCTGGCCATCTCCATTTCCTTGGATGTGGCAACACAGCTGGCCTACTATCAGTTTTATCTCCTAATTCTCCTGCATAATGCTCTCTGCAATCTTCAGAGAAGCTTTCTACTATGGGCCCTTGCTAGAGAGCATTGAACTTTGTCTCTGATGGCTATTCTATATAGTAGAAAAGGCTTATCAGTCATTTTCCATGACTGTGAGGGTTTTCCACACCCTCTTCTCTCCTGTTTTAATGCAGGATATAAGCTTTTTCTGCGTGAATGTCCAGGGAGTTTCCCCATCCTGTAGGAATATGTTCTTTTTCCTTACAGCTTGACCTCATGCTATCCTACTCCTCATGGACAGCACTTTTTCTACCAGTAACGCATGATACCCCTGTGTTCCCCCAATGGGTCATCCTGGTATCTCCTTCTATGCGTTTCCTGTCCATTTACCATGTCAGAGTTCTACAGAACTCACGACTTGTTCTCCACAGACTGATATTATCCTCTGTTTTTTCACGCAACCATCCTGGTTATTTTATTGGATAGCATTCCTGCACCCTCTTAGCCCGAAAGAATAGATTCTCTATATATCTTTTCAAGTAGGTTCCACCTTCTTGTTATTAGATGAATCTTTCTCCTTCACATCTCTTATGTGAATGTTCTTATGGGGCTTAGTTGCAGACATGTACCTTCAGACTTCAATATTCATGTAGGTCTATATCCCTGTATATTTCTATACATACAGATGTCTGTAAGCTGTGTGTACATTGGTTATGCCCCATATATATATATATATTCACATATTCATATATATATATACCCCTATATATATCTCTGTTGAGATGCTTTTTATGGGTAGATATGTATTTACATACTGTCTCCTTAACTGTCTATGCGATAAAGGTTTTTACCTTCTTAAAGGTTCCAGACAGTGGACCAGCATATCTTCATACTGTTCCTTGGTATGTGGGGGCTGTTATGCACACAACCACTACTGTGGTACTAACAGCTTCCACTTTACTCTAGGTCTCGTTATCCCTGAAGCATCATGCTTCAATATCTTTCCTATCTCTCACCAACTAGGAAAGACTGTGTACATCTTCAGTAGCTCTGAAGTTTCAGCCCTTCACGCATCTGTCCTCCCTGGGAAGGCGGGTTCTTTTTCCCATACCCTTTCTTCCCTCCAGGACTGGGCTACTTGTCTAAATCGGTCAGTCTTCTTTTTTAACTCCTCAATGTTAATACCTCTATAGCCAAAGGAGTTTTCAGCTTTTTCCATAAAGCTTTCCACTGAAGACCTGCCATTCTTCTACTACCCCAGTTGACACCTGGGTCACCTGCCAACTCCAGATTTGGACCTTCAGCCTCACTGCTGTGAGGTCACCTTGAGGATCCTCTACTGCTTCTCCAGTAGACTCCATCACACTCTCTACTTCCTACAATTCAGTAGGTAAGATCCATTTTGTGATTGTTCATTAGATATTTTAATGATACTTATCATACATTCCAAGGACTCCTCTCCTGTAGTCCTTAGCTTTGCTGTTTTTCCTTACAGCTACCTCTTCTTTCAACTCCTACCCTCCATCCCTTATGGGATGCCGGAGATCCATGTGTGGACACTGCAGTCCTGATCCAGAGACATGCATTTTATGGGATCTCTCCCTGGCATCTATAGCTAGGGAGTCCCCATATGTGAAGACTCATTCCTGCTTGTTCCTGGAGATAGCACAGTTACTTACCTGTAACAGGTGATCTCTGGGAACAGCAGGAATACGTCTTCACAACCCACCCACCTCCCCTAGGAGTTGTATCTATCTATCTATCTTCTTTTCCTCTTTCTCTCCTGTTCTCTCAGCTATGAAACTCAACTGAGGAGAGGCAGTGGAAAAGGCGGGAAGGCAGTGCGCAGGCACGAGGGATGCTCCCAAAAGCTTTCTGATTGGATGCTGGGGAGCATTCCCGTGCAGGCTCCGTCGGTACCGACGTACCATATGTGAAGACTTATTCCTGCTGTTCCCAGAGATCACCTGTTACAGGTAAGTAACTGTGCTATCACCCCTGGAACCCTTTTTAAAAATTGGCGTTACATTGGCGATCCTCCAGTCTTCAGGTATTACAGATGATTTTAATGAAAGTTCACACATTACTAATAGCAGGTCTGCAATCTCATATTTTAGTTCTTTCAACACTCTTGGATGTATACCATCTGGCCCAGGTGATTTGCTACTCTTCAGTATATTTAATATTTGTAATACATCTTCCCGATGTATCGATATTTCCTTCAATTCTTCCGCACCTTTAAATACCACTTCAGTCATGGGTAACATCCCTACCTCTTCCTCAGTAAAGACCGAAGAAAAGAATTCATTCAGTCTCTCTGCTATTGCCTTGTCGTCTCTTAGTGCCCCTTTAACCCCTCTATCATCTAATGGACCAACTAACTCTCTCACAGGTTTTTTGCTACGAATGTATTTGAAAAAGTCTTTATTTCGCGTTTTTGCTTCCGCAGCAAACTTCTCAAATTCTCCCTTTGCCTGCCTTATCAATGCCTTGCATTTGACTTGCCAGTGCTTGTGCTGTTTACAGGTTTCGTCGTTTGGCTCTTTTTTTTCCATTTCCTGAAAGATGCTTTTTTGGCAGCAACAGCCTCTCTGACCTCACCCTTTAAACCATGCTGGCAGTTTTTTGGACTCCCTTCCACTTTTCTTAAAGCATGGAATACAGCTGGTCTGGGCTTCCAAGATAGTATTTTTCAACAACACCCAAGCTTGATGTAAGTGTTTAACCTTTGCAACTGCTCCTTTTAGTTTTTTCTTAATTATTTTCCTCATTTTATCATAGTCTCCCTTTCGAAAGTTAAAAGGTAGTACTGTGGATTTCCTTACTATCCCTCCTCCACTAATTAAATCAAATGCGATCATGCTATGATGTGAGGACTGTTCCTGGAGAATGCACTTATAGGTTAGCAGAAGTTTGAACTGGATGCAAAATAGATAGGAAGCCAATGAAGAGACTTGAGAAGAGGGGTAATATGAGCATGATAAGGCTGGCGGAAGATTAGCCATGCAGCAGAATGTTGAACAGATTGAAGGGGAGAGAGATGACTCAGAGGGAGATCAGCAAGGATCAGGTTACGGGAGGTGACTAAGGAGTGAATAAGTGTCTTAGGGATATTTTACTAAGCAGTGGTAGCAGCTTCCATGCAATATTGGAGCTGTGGCCCCACTGAATTCAATGGGGCCACGGCTCCAATATCGCACAGAAGCCGCTACCGCAGCTTAGTAAACATACCCTTTAGTAGTGTGTTCAGAAAGGAATGGGCGAATTTTGTTGATGTAGAGAAAGAAACAGCAGGTTTTAGCTATTAGTGGAATGTGTGTGGAGAAGGGAAAAAAGTGTCAAAGACTACCCCAAGGTTGCGAGCTGACGAGATAGGGAGGAGTGGAGAGTTACCCACAGAGACAGAGAAAGGAGGAAGGGGAGAGGAGGGTTTAGGGGGAAAAATAAGAAGCTCAGTTTTGGCAGTGTTCAGTTTCAAGTGGCAGTGAGACATCCACGCAGCAATGTCAGAAAGGCAGGCTAATCCGGACCTGGATTGCCAGAGAGATTTCAGGAGTAGAGAGGAAGATCTGGGAATTATCAGCATAAAAATGGTACTGAAAGCCATGGAAAGAGATAAGTGCAGCAAGGGACTGGGTATAGAGAGAGAAAAGGAATGGACCCAAGACTGATCCTTTTAAGTATGTTGTGTAAATACTCGAGAAATAATTGGAAATATTCCAACTGTATGTCATAGTAAGATCTTAATAGTATGTTTAAAGGTATAGGATAAAAAAAAGATGTCTGTGCAACTTGGATGTAGTAATTTCTGAGAAAAAAAAATATGACCTGAACCTGACACTAATATTTGGTTGCACGACCCTTAACAGTGATGACAGCCTCCAAACGTTTCTCCAAAAGTTGTCTGCTGGTAGTTTCTCCCACCCTTCAACTGCAATTTGTTCCAGATCATGAATATTTCCAGGATTCCTTTGACCAATGGCAGATTTCAGTTCTTTCCAAAGGTTCTCAATTGGATTGAGATCAGAACTCATTACTGGCCAGTTTAAAACAGTCCATTTGTTCCTTTTTAACCAGTCTTTTTCTATTGCTAACTCTAGACTTTGCTCCTTTCACCTTGCAGCTCCTTAAGCCTGGAACAAACTACCTGAGTTTGTATGTCAGGTACCTTCTCTACCCTTTTCAAATCCAGGCTGAAAACTCACCTCTTTGCTGCCGCTTTTGGATCCTGACTCACCTGATCTCCTTGTGTTTCCTGTCTTGACTAGATTATAAGCTCTGATGAGCAGGGATTCTTACATATGCAGTGCTGTGTATGTCTTGTAGCACTATACAAATGCTCAGTAGTAGTCATTTTGGATGTATGTTGTGGGCCATTGTACTGCTGGAGGACCCATGGTCTTTGATCCAGACCTAGCTTTCTAACACTAGGTAGCACATTTTGCTCCAAAATACCTTGATAGTCGTCTGACTTCATGATTCCTTTAATAGGTTCCAGGCCTCCAGTTCCCAAAGCAGCAAAAAAGCCCACAACATTAGAGAACCTCCACCATATTTAACTGTAGAAAAGGTGTTTTTTTCCTCATAAGCTTCATTTCTTCGCCTATAAATGTATCGTTGGTCTGCATTGCCAAAAAACTCAAGTTTGGTTTCATCTGTTCACAGAAATTTTCCTAGAAGGATTGTGGTTTCTCAAGGTGGGTTTGGGCAAAAATTAGGCGTGCCTTTTTATGTCTGTCGTTGAGCAGTGTTCTCCTCCTTGGCCTTCGCCCACAAAGTCCTTCTTTGTTTAGTGTGTGGCGTATGGTGTAGGTTGAGACCACCACTCCAGCTTGCTCCAGATCAGCCTTAAGCTCTCTGGATATTGTACAATTCGCACTAATCTTCAAAGACATCTTGGATTAATTTTCCTCTTCCCACCACGTACTTGGAGGTTCTTGACAGTTCCATGAGCAAAATCTTCTTAGTAACATTGTGAACAATCCCAAGGTCTTTGGAGATGGCCATGTACCCTTTGATGTTTGGTGGTGATAACCTTTCTGACTGTCTCAGGCAGCTCTCTTGTCTTCACTATTGTGAAAATGGAACAGGGAGTGAATGTGGCCATTTTAAACATTAGAGCCATCATTCATTGGTTGATTCAAGTCATGTTAGTATTAATAATTGATCACAGGTACATCTAATTTTATTGCAATGGGAATGTGGTTCTTCTGTTCAAAATGATTTTAATTGTTTATAAGGGTGCCATTAATCATGTCCTAAATATATTCACGAAAAGACATGAAAGGTTCACTACAATAATATCCTAAAATAAAGTGAAAACTCTTACCAATGTTCATATTCTAAACACCTGAACCAAGACTAATAACAGATACTAAATTTGTGTCGGATCATTTGCCTGGAAAGGATCCCCTTTCTTGTAGCAAGTCCTCGTTTTTTACTTATCGGCTACATCGCCTAAAAAAGTAATCCAAGGGGTAACACAAAAATGTGAACCCTCAGATATACTTAACCTTTCCGACAATCATCTTCATTTTTCAATACCACTAGAGGCATACCCCGTTGTTCTGCTCTCCGCTCAGGAAGACCACACTGGAGTAAACCATTATACTCTGTTCAGGTACAACCCATATTATTTTCAGTCCATATCAACTAATGCAAGTTCATGTTCAAGGAGGCTCTAATGCTCTCTAACAATGACCCAAAGTTCTAATTGGGCACCGCAACACAACGCTCTTAGTTGTTATCAGCTGTTCCTCAAGCGAACTCAAAAATTTAGTATCATTTAAGGTTATTAGTCTTGGTTCAGGTGTTAAGAATAATCATGTCCTGGCAATGTCCCAGTTTTTATACTATTTCCAACTATTTCCTTTTTAATTGGTCTTGTTTTATTTGATTCTTTTATATGTCAAATATGTGTACATATATAGTCCAAAGCCATTTCACTGGCCACTTTTTTTTTTGAGATATTGGACATTAAGGCGTTGACCTGTGTCATGAGGTACAAGGTTCAGAGCCGATGGAAACAGAAAATTCACTGCAAAGTGAAACCAGGGTTGACAGCTCTGAAGCAAGCATGGAGGCATAGAAACCCCAAACAAATAACGTCACAGTATGCTAGGGAACGCCCGTCCCACAAGCTAATTCCTGTTTCATCAGGGAAGGGGAAACAGCTGGTTGGAGGTGGAGCCCAGCCCAACGGAAAAAGAAACACAGATAAAAATCCCTTAGTGGAGGATAGAGGAGAGACTACTAAGAGACACGAGGAGAGACCTGATGAGAGGCAGGAAGGAAGTCCTACGTATAATCCTAGACACAGAGAGAGACCTGGAAGAAGCCAAATAGAGAAAGACAGATACCCTGAATTCAGCCAAGGCTTGAGGCTGGGAGAAGAGAGAAGGGAAGGGAGTCCCAATCTCACTCAGGGAAGCTTCTCGGAGGAGGGGAACTGTGAGAGATATACAGTCCCAGGTCGCAGAGAGCAGTGCACAGCTGGCAAAAGCACTGGGGATTTCTGCCACTCCAAAAGCAAGGAGGTTTACTCTAAAAGCCAGAAAAGACAGCCACAGTCTTATAACTACAGATATCCTGAAGGTAACGCTCATTTTCCTGTTACAAAGGTTTTATCTGAAGGAAAGAAAACGTTTTACCTGACACCAGATTGCAGCCAAGAGAGGTTCCTGGGAAAAGGCTGTTTAGAAGACAGGCACGTAACTCATAATAGCCAAGCAGAAGAGGACAGTTTGTATCCTTGCACTTACCAGGAGCTGTGTGCTCGAGAATCCAATACTTATGGTAAACACCCAGACTCCTCTAGCTGCTTGGGGGAAGGGAATACACTGACTGAAGCTGAGAGGTTTTCCCAGCAGGCAGAAGAGTTCTCTCCGCGGGACACTGAAGGAGAAAGTGACCCCATGCAATGGTATTCCTACCAACCCCCTGAGCCTGAGGTATACATGGACTGCTCATATATGGTATCTGATAATGTAAAGTCTCTTTGTTAACATTGTTGGAGTATTTGAAAAGAAGAAAACAGTCCAAAAGAGCATTTGGGAGCTAAACTGTTTTCTGTTCTTTTGTGCCTTAAAGCTGAAGACAAGCATTGTTTGAGTTTACTTATTTTTGTTATACCAGAAGCTTGGTTTTTCTGTTACTGTAACCTTTTATTCAATGGTCAACGATATCCAACCCCGGGAGGGGAATAAATTCCTATTTAACCTGAAAATCACTCGTGCACAACTATAATTTCTTCAAGTGCTGTAGAACTACATTACCCAAGAGGCCGTTCCAAACCTCACCTAGTGGTTCCCAGACACACGAAGCACAACTGCCCACTCACCTAGCTCAAGCTGCATGCCTCTGGGAAGGTGAGTGGTGACACCTGCAAGGATGCCAACAATGTTGACCACAACTGTAAAAAGATAAATGCATCTCTGAACAACCTTTGTTTGTTTCATAGGGGCTAGCTTCTACTGAAGCTGCCCACAGTGTCATGGATCTCAACGTTGTCTTAGCCCAGTTAATGAAAGCTACTTTCAGCCATTAAAGGTTTACTTCAGTTTGCAGGTATCTGACCTGGAGAGTCCAGTTTTTGTGGCATAACTTCAGTACATAGTTAGCGAGCTCCAGGCTCTAGTAACTGATCCACACGAATCTAAAAGTTCCTTCCTAATGTGGTGTAAGATTTCAGCCTTTACTTATCATCCTGCCAACATTTTTCTCCAGACCCCATGCCCACAAAGGTGAAAATACATTGCATACTTTGACCTTTTATTTGACACAGACTAAAGTCCTTAGCAAGTCTATCCAAATATTTGGGTTTTTTCAACCTATAGGCCTACAGCTGCGGTTGTCAAATGCATATTATGAAACTGGGTAGCAGACTGCATCTTCTTGAGCTATGCCCAAGCAGACTATGGCTGCCTCGGTAGCTCAGTTGAGATCAGCCTCCATGGAGATTTGCAAAGCTGCAACATGGACATCTGTCTATACATTCACATCTCATTTTTGCTTTGAAAGAGATTCCTGCTGTGAAAATAGGTTTGACTAGTTCATCCTCCAGAATCTTTTTGGGGAACCAAATCCAATTCCAGTTGCCCTAGGTCCATTTTGTTTTTAGTAATAGGCTACTTAAAAAACAACAACAACAAAAAGAACAGGAAAATCACCCCAGTTCTACTAGTTTGCAGAAAAATTAGGCTCCTTTTACTAAAATTTAACTCAAGCTGCCTGTTGCATGGCACATTTTATTCCTATGGGCTCTGTGGCAGATAACCTGAACTAAGTGTTTACAAAAGGAGCTCCAAGAGTTTCTGTTACAGCACTTCTTCCAATTTGTTTTTCCTCTTTTTTCTGTTAAAAGCAACTTGTAGCTAGAGATTTACATATGTGAGAACTCAATATCCTACTTGTCCATGGAGAGAGTTAAGTTACTTACCTATGGCAGGAGTTCTCCGTGGACATCAGAATGAGTCCTCACAAACCCATCCACTTCTCCAAGGAGCTGTAGTCTACTTTCAACTATATTATGACAGAGGCAGCCCTGCACACCAACAGTAGGTGGTGATAGGTACACATGCTCAGTGCAGAGCTTCCAGAAGCTTCAGGGAAGATCTGAAACTGGGGAGTTGCTCTCATACCAGAATCTGTCAGTGACATTATCTATAGGTGAAGACTCATCCTGTCCACAGCGAATTCCTGCTACAGGTAAGTAACCTAGCTTTACCTACAACAAAGATTTCACACCATCTAATTCATGAAATCCTTTCCCACATCCACAGAATGGGAAAAAGACCTCAGTGGGTATCATTTTTAGTTTGACCATCATTTACTGCAGGTGAAGTTTGAAAGCAATTTACACTCTCCTCATCACATCCTTGTCTTTTCTCGCACTGTGCTGTGGAATTTTATAGGTATTTTTGTCCCATTAAAATTTTTTTATTTTTTTTTTTTAAAACCTTAATCAGTGAACCTATATCTTTTTCAGGAAGTGGACCTGAACATTTCATTAAAATTGTTCCAACTGAGAACAGAGCGAAGACTGATTCTTTACTACAAGCTGAGGACAGTGCTAAAAAAAGGACAAGAATGTCTCCCATGAGGAAAGCAAACCTTAAGGAAGAGGCCAAAGACAGAGAAACAGAGTAAAAGCCAGGGATGCCTGCTACAGTGACAGCAGAAATAGCAAAGGGGAGAAGACAGAGACCGCAGCTTGCAAGGCAATGCACAAATGTATTATTCTCATACCCTAATGAATGTATTAAAGTATCACATTTTTGATAAATGAGCCAAATGAACCTAAAAATGATTTTCATGCAAAATACTACTATGAAATTGTATTAATATGAATATATGATAATAGCACGCACCACCTGCTCTTTTTTTTATTTTAATTTTAGTTTGAACACCTGTCAAGAACATGAAAGATAATCACTTTCAGCACTGTGAAATCTTTTAGGAAATTGTAAAATAAAGATATGACATTTTAAGTTCCATTCTCTGTTCAGATTGTATTTTCAGTCCCAGAAAAAAAATTACCACCCGCCCAGACTAGTAGAAAATTTTTAAAATAAAGAGCAGCAGTTTTCATGGGCTTTGCTGTGGGAAAAGATGCAGTGAACAGATTATAATTGATTGTTACATACTCGTACTTCTTACCCTGTCAGTCAAGGCCTAAAGTCCAGTGGAAAGACGATTCTACACTGCTGAATTCTGTATAACATTTGCTGGCTTTTTATTTTTCAAAAAAGTACTAATGGTATGTAATTGGGAAATAAATTTGTGTCTTGTTGCTTCAGAGAACAATTGAAAGTATTATTTTTCCAAACTTAGATCATCTGGTATAAAGATCAAAAATAATGCAGAACGTCATAGCAGAGGGTGAAGAAGATGCCTGTTCCAGAAAAGTAGATCATAAAAGCCAAGTGTGACCTTATAGTTTAGGGGCTATTTTAAATGCAGCATAAGCTCCTAGAAAGCATTTTGAGGTATGGTTACTAAAGTGTGCTAACTTAGTGCATGAACAAGCTGCAATTCTAGCACAAAGGCCCATTCTATCCTCAGAGCTTTGTGCATTCATTCCCCTGCTGTTAGTGCACTGCAACAGTGTAGAACAGTCTAACCAGCATGTGAGTGCACCTAATGCCATCTCAATGTGTGACATTAAGTGCACTGTGCAAACAGCAACAGCCATGGTCAGCGTGTGCCAAAACCCCATGCTAATAGCATTTTGCTATCAACACCCTCATTTTGTCCTCAACCCATATACTAACTGGTTAGCATGGGATTTCTGTTGTAGGGCCCCATGCTAAAACCTTTAGCGCAGTGCATTTAGTGCGCAGCAAACCCCACACTAAACATCATCACACTTTAGTAAACATACCCCTTTATGCATTCAAGTAGGCACTTATAAACTTGATGGAGAGGGTTAGTGTATGCAAATAAAAGCAGACAGTCAGGAAAAACAGCATCTCCTTTGATGCAATATGTGCTCCCGGAGCTGGAGAATAAGCAGAGCACAGCAGGATCAGAATGTATACATAGATTTTATTTATTTGCATGATTTATATGCCACTTAATATCTAAATGGATTCCAATAAAGCACTCAAAGTTTAAAATAACTTAAACATAATGTAACAAAGCAACAAGACAAAGAAAAAACTATTAACCTATTTAAATATGGGCCTGTAATATGGAACTACATAGTTGCAAGATATACCCATCCTATGAATATGCCTGACTAAATAAAACTGCCTTCAGTTGCTTCCGAAAACTTTCACTACCAGATAATGTTCTTACTTCAGCCAAGAGGGAATTCCACAGCTTTGGTGCTGCAACTGAGAACATAGGCTCATGCAAAACTTTAAAATGAATGGTCCTACACAATACAAAATCGAGCAACAGTGACTCTTGAGATCTCAGAGCATGCAGCGGATAATGTATTCAGAACAGTTGGCAATGGAATCTCCTGATTAAGAGCCTTGAACACCAACACCTTAAATATAGCTAGCCATTTATAAGGCAATCATTTTATAAAATGTGCATATGCATCCATTTCCATCAGGGCACACACACCTCAGAGTAGGTGTTATTTTGTGTGAGAATGCTTAGACGCTATTTTATAAAGGTTATTTTATGTTGCCTTTATAAAATAGGCTCAACATATGTACCTATGTATCTTCCCTACTTAGTTGCCCTTTCATAAAATTACTTGAGGCACTATTCTAAAGATAAGTATTCTCAGGAGTAGAAGAAAATTAAACACAACAAATAAGCCCACCTTCTGAAGTATACAT
The DNA here is from genome assembly GCA_033557465.1 of Ichthyophis bannanicus. Taxonomy (NCBI): domain Eukaryota; kingdom Metazoa; phylum Chordata; class Amphibia; order Gymnophiona; family Ichthyophiidae; genus Ichthyophis; species Ichthyophis bannanicus. The sequence continues at coordinate 206,749,149 of CM066043.1, read as the reverse complement.
GCATTTCTCATGTGCAAGCTTTAAATACTGCAGCATGCAAATGTGGGAACTAGACATCCCTTATGAACAAAAAATGTTACCCAACATGGGCTATATTATAAAACCAACAAGAAAACCAAACTGCAACATTAGTAACAGTATACTAATGATGAATGTAACCTTCAGATGCAGTTTGTATTCAAAGCAAGTGCAAATTAGTTGACACATGCTAATCCTACAATAATCATTTTGATCTGAGCTACTGCACTATGCAAATTAAAATAAAACTCCTTATAAAGGAAATTTGAAAATTAAGAGTGTGCTCTAGTTTTTCTATCAGAATAATAAATTCTAAAGAAATTAGTCAGAACACAGATCAGGGCTCTGTTGGGGTAATTACATATCAAAACTAGCAGTGCCATCTATAACCTGCTCCCTAGTACGGAGGCTTCCGTTTTTGGTTTCATAGGTGACATATTACACTTTGAAAGAGGATCACTCCTAACAGTACACACACCCATGCACTAAGGACAATGAATCTGGGTAAAAACAGGATCTGCCAGATAGCGTAGTTACTCACCTGTAACAGGTAATCTCTGGGAACAGCAGGAATCAGTCTTCACATATTGGTGACGTCTGCACCAACAGCTCATGTGGGAATTCTCCCCAGCATCCAATAGGAAAGTTTTTGGGAGCCCATGATTGCCTTCCCAACCCCCCTCTTCAGTTGAGTTTGTAGCTGAGAAGAAGAAAAAATAATGAATCCTACAACTCCTAGGGAAGGAGGGCAGGTTGTGAAGACAGATTCTTGCTGCTCCTAGAGATCACCTGTTACAGGTGAGTAACTATGCTATCTCCAGGAAAGTGTGATATCCAGGAACAGCAGGAATCACAGATGGGACTTACTAGCTCCCAGGCACCAGACAGAACATGTACGTGAAGCAGAAGAATGGTGCCAGATAGGTTTAGACACAAGTTAGCCGCAGCAGATTTGAGTGCAGTAGCCGAGAGCATGGAAGAGGGAGCGAGGTGCCACAGATGGAACTGGTAGGAGCTGAGATTAAGTCCCAAACAGATGTTGAAGTACAGCCTGGCTAAAGACAGCATCCCAACGGGAGTCCTTGTCTAGGCAGTCATGAGTCACAAAGGTATGAACAGAGGACCAGGTGGCTGCTCGGCAGATCTCCTATATAGAAACAAAACAGATTTTGGTAACAGACATCACCATGGCTCTGACATTGTGAGCAGTAACGTGACCCTCAAGAGAGAGAGACTGGCTTGACTATAGGCTAGCGAGATGCAGCTGGCAATCCAGCTGGATAAGGTGTGTTTTAACACCGGAAGACCTAAGTTGATGGGTTCAAAAGAAACAAATAATTGGAAGGATTTTCTAAAATCCTTAGTTCTATACAAGCAGAAAGCAAGCGCACGCTTGCAGTTCAGGGTATGTAATGCTGCCTCAGCCTTGGAGTAATGAGGCCAGGGAAAAAAGACCAGTAGCATAACTTGAGATTGAAAGTGGAAACTACTTTTGGCAGGAAGTGCAGACGAGTTCAAAGAACCACCTTGTCATGGTGGAACTGAATGTAAGGAGGATCCACCATTAAAGCTTAGAGCTCACTGATGCGACAAGCTGAGATGAGGGCAATGAGGAAGACTACCTTCCTTGACAGAAACCTTAGAGGCATAATGGCCAGGGGCTCAAACAGAGCTTTGATAAGTTGGGCTAGGACCACATTAAGGTCACAAGCCACTGGTGGTGGTCTGATCGGAAGCTTGGAAACAGAAGACCCCGCATGAACATTGCACCAGGGGGTTCTTTTGAGGACAAGGAAATACCTGGAGTAGAAACTCTTTCCCTACAATTGCCAGGAGCAAGGTCTGTTGAAGGAGAAGCTGCACTAGCTCTCCTGAGAAGAACCATGGGGGTGTTTGCTGGAACCTGAGGAGATAGCTCTCCATTACCACTTATAGGACCCACTGGTCCATGGTGACCCCGGCTCACCTGTGGGCAAAGAGCACCAGGTGGCCCCCTGTATGCTGGGGAGGGTCTCCTGGGGGAGAGGAGGCCCTGCCTGGGGAGTCAAAAGCTCCCCCCAGGCTGGGTGGGAGCTGGCGGTTAAGGCTTCGGAGCCTTGGGCTTCCTCTACCCATGGCCCTGGTTCTTGGGCTGGGGGCCCTGTTGCTGTTGTCCTGAGAAGGGTTGGTAATGGCCTTGGTGAAAAGACGGTCTTTTCCCTGACAAGTCCGGGGAAGGGTTGAGGATTTCCCTCGAGAGCCTCTGCCTGGTCACGATCTCAGCCTCTATCTTGGCTGCCTTGTCGGCCATGGGTTTGCCAAACAAATTTTCCTCGATACAGGGGACAGCAAGCAATTTCTCTTACATCCATTGCTTGAGGTCAGAAGTCTGCAACCAGGCCTGGCGCCGGGCCCCAATGTCCGCTGCCACTACCTGGGCTGCTGATTCAAAGTAGTCATAGGCAGCATGGGAAAGGAACTTTGAACAGTCCCGGATCCCAGCCGGCAGGGCTTGGAAACTCTAGAGGGGTTCCCCGGCGAGCCCTGCGGAGAAGCCCACCAGTTCTTGGATGAGGCCCTTGAGCTCTCATAGGCCTGTATCCGACAGCCCAGCATGGATTCCTGGAAGCACTCGCACCCAAGGGCATCGAGAGCTCTGGCCTCTCTGCCCGGGGGAAGGAGAAATTAGACTTACCAGCTAATTGTTGTTCCTTGAGGAACTAGTCTAGTCCCAACCTTTGGGGATTTAAGCACCTCCTCCTCCCGCAGCTTGGAGACTAATCATGTCACTTCTTTGGAGACACCCTCATATATATTCCAGGTAATGCCTCCTTGGTCCAGTAACCTAATGACAAAGCAGACTCACTAGAGCAATAAGTAAGCAGACAACTTTACATGAAAACTTTTCAAAACTGCATAACTGGATAATTTAAGTACTAAAAAAATAATACTTTTTTTTTTTTTTTTAAACAAACCAGTCACCCGGCAACCTACCAGGCAACCCATATTAAACATGCTGTGTAGGCGTGCTGCGTCCTCTCAGTTGGACCCCTCTAACAGGCCCTTTGCTTTTCCCTTCCACTCTCAACTGACCATCCCCCTCCCCAGCAGACCGCTGCCCTGAAAGCTGCTACAACCAAACGACTCCGCCTTCCTGGCTTCAGGCTGCCGTTCCAAACATTACAGCAGGGAGGGATATGGGACTAGACTGGAGTTCATCAAGGAACAACAATTAGCAGGTAAGTCTAATTTCTCCTTCCTTATCGTCCCCTCCAGTCTAGTCCCAACCTCTGGGGATGTAACAGAGCAGTGAACACTTTAACGGGAGGGACCTGCCAAACCAGCCTGAAGCACTGCTGAACCAAACCTAGCGTCCCCCTCTGCCTGGACATCAATCCTGTAATGCTTAACAAAGGAATGCAAAGACGACCGAGTTGCCGCCTTACAAATTTCCACCGCCGGCACTAAAAACTGCACTCCACTCAGGAAGTCGCCTGTGCCCTAGTCGAATGAGCTCTCAAGCCCTCCGGTACCGTCCTGCCCTTTAAAATGTAGCAGAAGCTATAGCCTCCTTCAGCTATCTTGCTATGGAAGACTTTGACGCCTGCTCTCCTTGCCTTGGTCCCCCAAAGAGGACAAACAACCTGTCCGTCTTAGGGAACAATGCCGTTCTCTGCACATACCTTTTCAACACCAGACCTACATCCAACCGATGCAGGTGCTTCGCAGCCTCATCCTTGCTGCCCTTCTCGAACACCTGATTCAAATGAAATACTGACATCACCTTAGGCAAGAACGAAGGAACTGTTCTCAAAACCACCTTCCTGTCAAAAGGTCAAAAAAGGCTCTTTACACGACAAAGCTTGTAACTCCGAAATCCTCCTTGCTGAAGCAATAGCCACTAAAAACACCATCTTCAGCGTAAGATCCTTCAAAGATGCTTCCGCTAATGGCTCAAAGGGCTCCCGTATTAATGCTTCTAACACCAAGTTAAGATCCCAAGCCGGTACCGCAGCTCTACATGGCGGCTTCAAGAGTGCCGCCGCCCAAAGGAACCATCAAACATCCAGGTGTGTCCCAAACACCATCCCTTGCATCTTCCCTCGGTAACAGGAAAGTGCTGCTAACTGAACCCGTAAAGACGATGCCGCTAGGTCCTTGTCAAAACCATCCTGCAAAAAGGCCAAGATCTCTGGAATGGAAGCCTTCAACGCTTGTACCGACCCTATCACCGCACCATGACTCGAATACTCGCCAAACCCGAACATAAGCCATTGATGTGGACCTACGCCTAGACTTCAATAGGGTAGAAATTACCGCTGACGAGTAACCCTTTGCTGTCAACCTTGCCCTTTCAAGAGCCAAGCCATAAGCGAAAACCGATCCACCTGAGGCATACTCAGCTGACCCTGCACTAGTAGATCCTGTCTGACCGGCAGTCTCCACCAGGAGACTGATGAGGTCAGCATACCATGGCTGCCTTGGCCAATCTGGCGCAATCAGCACCACCTGACCTCTGTGGTGCTCGATCCGCTGCAGAACCCGACCTATTAACACCCACGGCGGAAACACGTACAAGAGCTATTCCTCCGACCACCTTTGCATCAGAGCGTCCAATCCCTCAGACATACGCTCCTTCCTTCTGCTGAAAAACCTTCCTGCCTTTGCCGATGCAAACGTTGCCATGAGATCCATCACCGGCTGACCACAGCGATGCACCAGCAAATTGAAAACGTCCTGATGAAGAACCACTCTCCTGGGTCCACCTTGACTCGACTCAAAAAAATTGTCTGTCACATTGTCCACCCCTGCCACATGTGCCGCCGACAAAGCCTCGAGATGTAACTCGGCCCAACCTAGCAGTTCCTCCGCCTCTTCCTCCAGAGCCATGCTGTTGATGCCCCTTTGGTGTTTTGATATAGGCCACTGCCGTGGAGTTGTCTGACAGCACCTGCACCGCCTTTCCCTGCAACTGCTGCTGAAACGCTCTGAGTGCTAAAGTGACTGCCCTCAACTCCAATCTGTTGATCGACCAACTCCTCTCGTGCTCGGCCCACTGACCCTGGGCAAACTGCCTCTCGAAGTGCGCTCCCCAGCCGAACAGACTTGCATCTGTTGTCAACGGCGCCCACTCTGGCGCCCCTAGTGGCATTCCTTTCTCTAGTGAATCCGGAGTCAGCCACCACTGCAGCAACCGCCGCGTCTCAAGCTGACAGACTAGCCTTTGCGACAACTGATCAGACTGATGCGACCACCTCTGTAGGAGAGCTCTTTGTAAAGGTCTCATGTGCAATCTGGCCCACAGAACCGCCATCGTATCCAAGAGCTGCAAATAATGCCAAGCCGAGGGCGCCTGTTTGCTCAAGAAGTCCCGTATGAGCTGCCTTAGCCTCTGGGCCCTGAGATGCGGGAGAAATACCCTGCCGCATCTTGTATCGAATCAGGCCCCCAAGTACTCTAACTCCTGAGACGACACCAACTTGCTCTTTGTCACATTCACTACCCACCCTAAGCTCCGCAGAAACTGCACCACCCGGCAGGTAGCCCCTTCGCTCTCATCCCGCGACTTTGCTCGAATCAACCAATTGTCCAGGTAAGGGTGCACTAATACCCCTTCTCTGCGTAACACCACCGCCACCACTACCATCACTTTGGTGAAGGTTCGTGGTGCTGTCGCCAAGCCAAACGACAACACCTGGAACTGAAATTGCCCCATGGGGACTGCAAACCGCAGGAACCGCTGATGCTCTGACCTTATTGGAACGTGAAGGTACGCCTCAGAGATCTAACGCCGTTAGAAATTCTCCCTGCCAGATCGCTACTATGACCGATCTTAGAGTTTCCATGCGAAAGTGAGACACCCGGAGACAACTGTTCACCCTCTTGAGGTCTAGAATTGGTCTCCACGTGCCCTCCTTTTTGGGAACCACAAAATATATTGAGTATCGACCGCAATCGCATTGGTCTGACAGCACCAGTACTACCGCCTTGAGCGCCAGCAATCTTTCTAAAGTTACTTGCACCGCCTGCCTCTTTGATTTCGTCCTACAAGGCAATTGAGCAAAGGCGTCGCACGCTGGGTGTTGGAACTCGAGAGCATATCCTTTTTGAATGACCTCCAACACCCACTGATCCAATGTAATTTGGGTCCAGGCCTGATAGAACACCCTCAACCGTCCTCCCATGGAAATCAATCCGGCCTGGACCCCCCCCCCCCTCACTTCATTGTGCCTTCTTGAGGTTTGAGGAAGAGGAGGCTCCAAAACCTCGACCTGCCCCTCTAAAACCTCAAAACCTCTGGGACCTATACTGATAGCAGCCTCTTTGAAACTGACCAAACCTGGTCTGCCGATACCTCCGAAATTCCCGTTGCTGACTTTTAGAGGGTGGTAAGGGACGATTCAGCTTCTGCTTGCCCTCCGGCAACCTACCTCCCTTTAGACTCCCCGAGGTCCTTTACTAACTTATCGAAATCTTCTCCAAAGAGGAGCTTCCCCCGAGAAGGGAGCCTACCAAGCCTCACCTTAGAGGCCCCATCTGCTGCCCAGTTATGCAGCCACAGATACCTGCGCGCCACCACAACTGATGCCATACTCCTTCGCCAAACCTCGAATAAGATCATACTGAACATCCGCCAAGAAAGCCGCCCCCGACTCCATGCGAGAGGCTTCGTCGACCGCCTTTCAGCCTCTGGGACCATCTCAGGCAAGCTCTAGCCACCCAAGCCCCACAAATGGAAGCCTGCATGGAGAGTGCATTGACCTCAAATACCCGCTTCAATGACGAGTCCAATTTCCTGTCCCGTGCATCCTTGAGGGCAGCACCGGAATCGTTGTTTTTTTAGTAACCGCAGATACTGCTGCATCTACCCTGGGAGATTTAAACAGCTCCTTATCAGACTCCTGCAAGTGGTAAAGACGCGCCATCACTCTGGAGCCCTTCAGCCCCGACTCTGGCATGTCCCATTCTTCCCGAATCATCTCCCGAAAAACTCTATGAATTGGAAAGGCCCTCTGGCACCTTCTGACCGCCTGCAGTAATGGGTCTTCCAAGGAGTCCTCCTCCGCCTGATCCACCGTGGACATGTTCAATGCTTTCAGTGTCTCCGATATAAGCGCAGTTAACTCCCCTCTCCTGAACACCCTGACCACCCTTGCCTGGTCCTCTTGTTCCGCAATCTCACCTTCCTCCAGACCCTGGTCTACATCTGAGTCTTCTAAATCCTCAGCCTGCTCCTCCATGGCCAGCTCTGCCTTGTCTTTCTCTAACCTAAGCTTTTTAAATGGGGCGCTACCTTCACCCCCCTCCATGAGGGCTCCCGGACGCTTCCGACTCTGCTGCTCCTCCGCCGCAGCAGACTCCCGCTTCCCTCCAAGGGCCTGCTGCAGCAGCGTCATAAACTCATGGGAGAATCCGAGGAAGCATGGATTCACCAGAGGCAGGTCTTGTCAGACAAATCTGATTGATTTCTTTGACTGGGTGACCAGGGAGTTGGACCGAGGGAGAGCCCTAGATGTGGTGTATTTAGACTTCAGTAAAGCCTTTGACACTGTTCCTCACAGGCGACTTATAAATAAACTGAGCACCCTAGGGATGGACCCTAAAGTTACTGCTTGGGTTAGAAATTGGTTGGGTGGGAGGCGACAAAAAGTACAAGTAAATGGAGCTCACTCTGAGGAGAAGGATGTTATCAGTGGTGTGCCCCAGGGATCTGTCCTTGGTCCGATTCTTTTTAACATCTTTGTTTGTGATATAGCGGAAGGGCTTTCAGGTAAGGTTTGCCTCTTTGCGGATGATACCAAAATCTGCAATAGAGTAGACACCCAGGAAGGGGTAGATAACATGAGGAGGGATCTAGCTAAACTTGAAGAATGGTCTATGATTTGGCAGCTGGGATTTAATGTTAAAAAATGTAAGGTCATGCATTTGGGCTGCAGCAATCCAAGGGAGAAATATAGTATAGGGGGTGAAGTACTTTTGTCCACTAAAGAAGAATGGGACCTAGGTGTGGTTGTGTCTGAGGATCTTAAAGTAGCTAAACAGGTAGAAAAGGCGACGGCAAAAGCTAGAAGGATGCTTGGGTGCATACGGAGAGGAATGGCTAGCAGAAAAAAAGGAGGTGATAATGCCTCTGTATAAGTCTTTGGTGCGACCTCATTTGGAGTATAGTGTGCAGTTCTGGAGAACGCACCTTCAAAAGGATTTGAACAGGATGGAGTCGGTGCAGAGGGTGGCTACTAAAATGATTACTGGTCTTCATTATAAAGCATATGAGGACAGACTGAAGGATCTTAATATGTACACCTTAGAGGAAAGGCGGGATAGAGGTGATATGATTGAGATGTTTAAATACCTCTGTGGCATAAATATTCAGGGAGAGAGCCTCTTTCAATTGAAAGCAAGTTCTGCTATGAGGGGACATGGGATGAGGGTGAAGGGAGATAGATTCAGGAGTGATATGCGGAAATATTTCTTTACGGAAAGAGTAGTGGATCCGTGGAATAGTCTCCCAGTGAAGGTGGTAGAGATGAGGACAGTAACTGAATTCAAAAAAGCATGGGACAAACACAGAGGATCTCTAAAGGTAAAAAGGGGACTGTTGTAGTTGTTATGGAAGGACAGACTAGATAGGCCAAGTGGTCTTTTTCTGTCATCATATTTCTATGTTTCTATGAATATCACTGCCAGCCCCCCCTACAACAGAGGCTGAGCCACGATTGCGTCTGGTGCTGTGGAAGGCCCCGGCCCCAGCTCAGGGGACGCGGCTGGAGATAGTAACTGTGCCACATCAGCAGTCTCTCCCTTCAGAACGCTCCTCCCAGCGCTTTCTGCTACCTCTCTCAATGCTGCCTCCTGAGTGCAGCCCTTGCATACCCCTGCCTCCGAAACCGACCCCTGTTTGGATCCAAACAGCATACATTGCGGTCTAGAAGGCATGCTGATCTGAGGCACCAGTCTCCATCAAGGAACCCCAAAAAGCAAACTCTTCCCCCCCCCTCCCCAACGCCCAGAAACACAATCCCCAAAAAAGGGCTACCTAGCTACGTGAGCTCACCCAAGGTTACGTAAATACCAGCCTGGCACTTCACTAAAATTGAAAAAAGGGGCCCCGGGAGGTTTTCCTGCCCAGAACCGCGTGGCTCAGGCCTGACTGCCGAAAAAATGCCTCCGGCACCTCAGAGGCTCGTCTTACCGGCCTAGATTGGCTCCTGCTCCGGGCTCCTCTCCTGACATGAAGTCAGTTCCCATACATGCAATCCCTGCCCTGCTAAACCAGGCTGTTCTTTATTAGGGAGCCTCTGCCTGAGCCCATCAGCCGCCTGAACATCTACCCTTCAGCGCTCACTTTTGCAGATGTCAATTAGCGCCTCTCAGCAATCTCTATGCCAGCTCCTCTTCACTCCACAAATTTAAAAGCTTCAAGCTTTGTCTTTTGCCAGTTTGGATGGGCCTGAAGCAGGGTGTTTAAGGGTTTTTTACACCTGTGATTACACCCAAAACGTGGAGCCACGTCGCAACTATATTAGCTGGCAGATTCTTGTACTGCGGAGGAGAGCACTTTACAAAAAGCTAAGTTTTGGATTTAAAATTTTTTATCCATATCTTTAATAAAAAGGAATTATCACAGTGGTACCTGGACTGAATTCCTGGTACTTTGTTGCTGTATTCCGACAAAAAAAGTTGTTTTCACAATTGCTTTTTCTTGTGGGGGTGTTTGTTTGTTTTTCTGAGATCTATAATTTTTGGGTTGTTATTTTGGTTTCAGTGGGTTTAATATTTATGATCCTCTTCACTCCACGGCACACCTCAACGGCTCCTCACCCGAACGTGGATTCAGGAGCCGGAGGGCCCAACACCACGTCCCGCACTCTTCCCCGAGATAAGCACCAGCACCCAGGGAGGGGGGGGGGGAGAGGGGGGCAGCTGCAGCTGCAACCCAAGCCTGAAACTGGCACCGGGCACACAGCTTTGAAATATCTTAAAGAGGAACTACTTTCTTCCCCCCCCCCCCCCCATTACTAAACCCTAACTAAACTGCTACTGTCCTAATCATTGCTCCAGTGAGCCTCAACCTCTTAGGCTCACAACTCCTCCAGCTGCTTGGAGACTAAAACTGGACCAAGGAGGCGGTACCTGGAATATATATGAGGGTGTCTACAAAGAAGTGACATGATTAGTCTCCAAGCTGCAGGAGGAGGTGCTTAAATCCCCAGCGGTTGGGACTAGACTGGAGGGACAATAAGGAACAGAAAAGTAATTCTGTCTTTTCAGTTTTAGCATAGAGGACTCCATGACCATGGAGTTAAGTGGGAGTTGGTACTTTTGAAAGCCTAGGTTCTTCTTGACACGGTAGATGGTATCGACTGACCACCGGCACAGAGGCCGGGGTCTCCCACATCTGCAGGGATAGCCACTCGAGGATGGGTTGCACCGGCACTGTAAGTCTCCTTTGGCGGGGACTCATACTAGAGGATCTCCAGTTCTTCGGTGCGCGGATCCTCCTCTGATTTGGTCGGGACCAAGAGGGCTCGGGACATATCCCGGACAAAGTCATGGAAGGTCATGTCCTTGGGAGGGAGATAGCGCTGGGCTCTGGAGGAGACCTCGATGATGCAGAGGGCTCACCCAAGGCTGGTGGCACTTGGGGCCTGGCTCGACGCCCAGGGACTCTCACACAGTTGGGGGCCTGGATGTCAGGGCAGATGATGTGGACAAACCAGACATCATTGACTGCTGCAAGGCCAGGATGGCAGAGATAGTCTGCTCCAGGGCCGCCATTCTGGATTCGATTCCAGAAGGCTCCACAGCTGCCGGCATTGGCACCAAGGGCCTCTGGTCCAATGCCAGCACTCTGGCAAGTGCAATTGCTGCTGTCCAAGGATTCCTTCTTAGAAGCCTTAAGGGGCACTGCTTGGAGTCACCGAGTCCCACCGTGGGACCTTACTGGGTTTCACCGGTGGAACATCGGTAGTCTCGAGGATTTGGTTTTTTCTTCCCGGGGTCTGGTGTCTTTATGGAGTAGCTGCTGCCACGGGACTCCAAAGATGCCCAGGCCTTGTGGGAAGTGCTCGGCCTGAGGCTCAGTGTCGGGGAAGCTGGGGGTGAGTTGGACCACGGGAACATCCTCTCATGCAACTCTGACCTTTTCTTGCTTGTCTTCAGAGTAATGGCTTTGCACAAATCACAGGTGGTACTGTCGTGGTACAGCCCGAGGCAGCGCAAGCAAAAGTAGTGGGTATCCACAACACACATGGTTTGACTGCAACAATCACACTTTTTGAACCCACCAGGAGACATGGTGGGAGGACAACCGGCTGGGGGTCGATGACACCCGGGCAAAAAAGGGCACAAACACCAGTCGAGGCCAAGGCTCGTTAAAAAAGAAGGGAAAAGCTGAGAATGGTGCCGGTCGGGAAAACTTTAAGGATAATTTTACAAGAATTTTTCCAGGGAAACAGGAAGTGTGTTTGTTGGGCTCTGCAGAAAAAAGGAGACTGAGCAAGATGGCATCTTGGGCGGGAAGGGGACCAGGCATGTGTGGTAGCATTACCAAAGGCTTTCTTTGAAAGCTGGGGAAATGCTCCGCATGGGCTTTGTCAGCCCAGATGTCACCCATATGCGAGGACTGACTTTCTGCTTGTTCCTGAAGAAGAGTCAAAAACCAGGTGGATGCTGTGGCTGTGCAGCTGGTTGAGGTTTAGGAGTCTTTGGCTTCCTGGGTTGGCAAAGACCCTGCTGCTTCTGTTGTGGAAGTTATTGTTGATAGGCAGCAGAGGGCAGGTAAGAAGGATAGCATCTCTTCTTTTTGGCATAGAAAGATTTCTTAAGAGCCTTTGTTTTGGAGGGGGTCAGCTGTTTTCCTGGAAAGGCGTTTTAGGGAAAGATCATGTCTCATTCACTAACACTTATTAAAAGAGGGCTGCTAAACAGCACCCTGTCTTGTGCTGCTGAGGTAAGCTATATTCTGATTTGATTTAAATTATAGCTCGTTGCTGCTGCTAGGCTCTAACTTATTATGAAATTTAAACAAGCTCTCAGCTGGGTTCTAAAATTTAACCAGAAAGCTCTCTTCTGTGTTTTAAATTTAAACTGCTGCTACTAGGCCTTGACTGATTTAACAAAAAATAGTGGGACACAGATTAATTAGATTTAATACAAAGAATTCCTTTCAGAAAATTCCCAGAAGTATATACTCAATTGCAGATCTCTCACCAGAAGTGACAGTCCCCATTTTCTAGTCCTTAAATAGGATGCCCAAATCATTTGCATCCCTGCCAGATTTGGTTGTCTCTGATCCACCTTTTTGGATTAGATGTTTATGTGATTCTGATTATCTGAAGAGCAATCTACACTGATGCACTACAAAGAGTATTAACTTAACACATCAAATCCAAGCTGCAGCAACGCTGCAGACAGTAGTGAACAAGGGACTAAGCAGAGGAAGCATCTGCACAAAGTAAAAAAGGGGGGGGGGAGTATAGTTACTCACCTGTAACAGGTGATCTCCGGGAACAGCAGGAATTTAGTCTTCACATATGGGTATCATCGGTACCATCAGAGCCAGCGCAGGAACGCTCCCCAGCATCCAAGAGGAAAGCTTTTGGAAGCATCCCACAGCGCCTGCGTGCTGCCTTCCCCAACTGTCCCACTCCAGTTGAGTTTAAAGCTGAGAAAGAGAGAGGGGAAACAATTCCTACAGGAGGTGGGTGGGTTGTGAAGACTAAATTCCTGCTGTTCCTAGAGATCACCTGTTACAGGTGAGTAACTGTGCTATCTCCAAGAACATGCAGGAATGCAGTCTTCACATATGGGGACTCCCTAGCTGCAGATGCCAGGGAGATGGCTCCAGAAGTTGTGTGCCCATGTGAAAGGGCTCCACTTTCCCCCCATGGATCTCAATCAACTCCTACCCACCATCCCTGGTAGGATGCCAAAGTATGGAGCAGGTACAAGGCATCCCAGCAGGCGTCCTTATCTAAGCAGTAATGGGCTGTGAAGGTATGAACCGAAGCCCAAGTAGCTGCTTGACAGATGTCGTCGATAGACACAGAGTGAAGATGAGTCATAAAGGCTGCCATGGCTCTCACATTGTGAGCTGTGACATGGCCTTCAAGAAGAAGGTTCTTACTCTCATAGGCAAAAGATATACACTGTACAATCAAGCTGGACAGTGTTCCTTTGGAGACTGGAAGTCCCAAATGACTAGGATCAAAAGCAACAAAAAGTTGAGAGTACTTTCTATGTTGCTGTGTCCTTTGCAAGTAAAAGGCTAAAGCCTTTTTACAGTCCAAAGTATGAAGATTCCTTTCTGCATTTCAGGCGTGAGGCCTTGGGAAGAATACAGGAAGGTCAACCACATGGTTTAAATGAAAAGGCAACGCCACCTTTGGCATAAAGTGTTGATAAGTCCTAAGGACTACCTTATGATGGAACCTTGTATAAGGAAGATCAGCCACCAACACTTGCAATTCACTGATGTGACGTGCTGATGTGATTGCAATAAGAAAGATGACCTTCAAGGAAAGGAATTTCAAAGAGGTAGTGTAGCAGCTGAATGCCACCAAACCAATTATACCAGGAGTCTTTATCAAGGTTCAAGCCAGTTTATTTGTGCACAGGCCCAGTCAGTCAAAGCATTCAAGGAACTGAGCTGAGCTCTTCATAGAGACATAACTTTTTATACCACTTAAACATTTTGATACATGAAAACATTCTATTGGTCTTATGCTAATTTCTACAAACTTTCTATTGGTTTGACATTTCCCTGAATTTGACCAATCAGGGTCTATGCCCTTTGCTCTGCTTTCTCTAGCTAGCTGAACAATGGCTTGGTTCAAACCTGGTTACTTTCCTTCATCAAGGTCATATCTAGCTCCTAAAACATGTAAGTAACAATTCTGAAGTAACGATTTAACATACAGGCATTGTATTCACTTTGTGCAAACTTTGCAATAGCAGTATTTCATTCTAAAACAGCATTTAATTCTGTCTTATAATTTTATGTCTCAGCACTACTGAATTCTGAGGCCTGTCATTTTCCAGGTTCAGGCTTATGGCCTAATCTATAGTTATAGGCTACCTGGCTATCACAGTAGTAGCTAATGGCTCAAAAGGCAGCTTCATGAGCTGCCCAAGAACCAGATTTAAGTCCCATGCCACCAGTGGTGGCTTAATGGGAGGCTTAATTAAAAGAAGGTCTCTCATAAATCTCGCTATGAGAGGAAATAGATTGTCCATTTAGAGGCTTGAAAGATGCTGCAATAGCACTCGAACTCACTAAATTGGTCTTAAGCCCTGCATTAGCTAAATGAAGGAGATACTCCAGTAATGATTCCAGAGGTATCACAAGAGGGTCAAGACCCTTCTGCGAGCACCATATGGTAAACCTTTTCCACTTGAATGCATAAGAGCGTCTTGTGGAAGACTTCCTGACCGTGAAGTTCTAGGCTTTCAGCAACCAGGCTGAGATGCAGAGACTGGGGATTGGGATGTCACAGCATCCCGTCCTCCTGAGAAAGGTGATTTGGAGCAGATCCTAACTCCAGAGGCGGAGCTTGAGAGAGATGTAGGAACAGAGGGTACCACATTTGCCGTGGCCAATGGGGAGCTATGAGAATCATATGACCCCTGTATCTATAAAAGCTTGAACAGGGTTTTTGGAATTAGGGGAACGGGTGGGAAGGCATACAGGAAGTCCTGACCCCAATGGAGGAGGAAAGCATCCCTGGCCTGACAACCCTGAGCCGGAATTCTGGAACAGAACCGGGGAAGTTTGGCATTCAGCAGACATGCAAAGAGATCTATGTCCGGGGTTCCCCAAATTTGGAAAATTTTGGCCACCTGGTCTGCGCATGAAGAGACCATTCATGTGGAAGAAAAATTTGACCGAGTCTGTCTGCCCAAGAGGTTTGAATGCCTGGAAGATACACCGGAAGGAGATGAATCTGATGCTCTCTGGCGAGGGCCCATAGTCACAAAGCTTCATTGCATAGCGACAGAGAGCCTGTTCCACCCTACTTATTCACACAGAACATGGCTACTTGATTGTCCATTTGAACTAGGGCTGTTTTGTAGCTGAGCTGGGTGTGGAATACTCGAAGAGCAAGGAAGATTGCTCTGAGTTCCAGGAAGTTGATGTGTAGATAGGCCTCCTGTGGAGTCCAGGTACCCTGGGTAGAAAGGCCTTGCAGGTGGGCTCCCCAACCCACCTGTGAGGCATCTGTTAGAGTGGCTTGGGGTGGGGGTTGCTGAAAAGGAGACCCTACCAAAAGGTTTTAGGGTGACAGCCACCATTGGAGGGACAAAATAAGGCAATCTGAGTTTGCTCTCTTGTCTGACAGGCAACCTGACACCTGAGTCCACTGAGTGGATAAAGTTCACTAGGCTGCCCTCAAATAGAGGCGAGCATAAGGGACCACCTGCACAGTGGATGCCATGTGGACTAGCAACTATAACATTTCCCAAGCAGCGAGGTGAGGTTTTAGTACTGCTTGGGAAGCTAGCTGCACAATACGAAGGCAGCAGGGCTGTGGAAGGTAGGCCCTTGTCTGTCTGGTATCCAGCAGAGCTCCTATAAACTCTAGGGACTGAGTGGAAGCAAGGTTGGATTTTGGGAAGTTTATGACAAGTCCCAAATACTGAAGGATGCGCATTGTGCGAGAGAGGGCAACCCTGGCCTCTGGTTCTGAAGGGGCTCGAATGAGCCAGTTGTCTAAGTAAGGGAAGATGAATATTCCCAGGGTGTGGAGAAATGCTGCCACCACAGCCATGCATTTTGTGAACACCCTTGGTGCAGAGGCCAGGCCAAAAGGAAGAACCCTGTATTGGTAGTGCTTCCCTTGAAACAGAAAGCAAAGGAACTTTTGGTGAGTTGGTTGGATGAGAACATGAGTGTACGCATCCTTGAAATCTAGAGAACAAAGCCAATCCCGACTCTGAAGGTATGGCAGCAGAGTTCCCAGAGAAATCATTTTGAACTTCTCTTTGAACAAGAATTTGTTCAATTCTCTGAGGTCTAAAATGGGTCTGTGCCCTCCTGTTTTCTTTGGAATAAGGAAATAGGGGGGAGTAAAACCCTGTACCCCGTTGGAGAATGGGTACCTCTTCTATTGCTCCTTGAGCAAGGAGCACAGTGACCTCCTGACCTAACTAGTCTTTGAGAGAGGTCTGAGAATTGAACTGTCTTACCATTGTAGGAGGGGGCATGCTGAGGAAATGAAGTCAAAGCCCCTGTGGAGGCTGAGTTTGCTGAACCGGTTGAGGCTTAGCTGCTTTTGTCTTTCTTTGCCTAGGTTGTTGCTGCTTTCCCTTTTGGGCAGACTGACCTAAACGATGCCCCTGCTGGGTATAGGAGGGATAAAACTTCTTCTTACTGAAGAATGGTCTCTTAGAGGATTTTTTCCTCATAGGATCAGCTGTAGATTTAGACAATCTATCCAAAGTGATATTGTCAGCATCTATTTCATTAGCTTTTTCCTGCCAATTCTTGCCAAAGAGATTCTCTCCTGTGCAAGGAATATTCCCTAGTTTATCTATGGCAATGGCAGAGGTTCTGCTTATGCAGTCAAAGGCTGCATGACTCACAAACATGGAAACATCCTGGGCATGTTTGACAAGGATGAGATAATCTTGCCTCTTATCAGGAAAGAGAGGGCTCATAAGGAGGTCACAGGAGATTTAGAGCTTAAGGAACATTCCCATATATAAGATATAGGAACTGATCCTAGCAGAAAGCATGGAAGCCTGTAAGGTTCAACGTCCAAAGGCGTCAAGAGTCCTACACTCACATCCTGGAGGATTAGATGCATGCCTTTTTGCACTCTTTATCCTTCTCATAGCTGATTCCACCACCATGGAATGGTGTGGTAATTGAGTCTTCTGAAACCCAGGACAAGGAGGAACTCGATACATGGGTGTTGAGTCTTCGAGAGAGAGTGAGAAGATTTGGTTAGAGGTGTTTCCCACATCCTTTACATGAGATCATGCAAGATCTCATGAATAGGTAAGGTAGCTGCCTCCTTGGGAGCTTTAGGGTATTGCATGATTTCTAATTCCCTTGCCCTAGGCTCTTTTTCAGGAGCCTCTGTGATGGAAAGACCTCAAGCCACATCTTGGATAAATCCTAAAAGGACATATCCTCTGGTGGAGACATCCTATGCTGAGGAGAAGAGGAATCCTCAGGAAGAAGTACTCTGGTATTGGCAGAGCTTCCAGTCTTCAGACTCATCCGAGGATTCGAAGTATCTCCAATCCGGGTGATCATGCAAAGCACGGTACCGATCGAAGTCGGCATCAGAGTGGTCCGGTACCGACCTATCGATACTGGATGGAAACGCATAACTCGGTCCCAGTAGAATACCTGCTGATGTCGATGTAATCAGTGCCGGTACCAGTTGAATTGTCTGAAGCGGTTTCAAGGGCATCGAGGCCGTGAGAAGAGCCGCCAGACTGCATTCAATAGCCAAGAATCTCTGGTCTATCGACGCTGCTGATGCTTGGGTATCGATACCGGAAGAAGCGGCCAGTACCCCAGAGCATGGCACCAGTAGTTCTGCCGAGGTTGAAGCCTCGAGAACGTCCTGGAGCCCCGTTACACTGCTTTGGAAGCCGAAGCCTCCCGCCGGGGCAATTTTGCCAGTGAAAGTCCCTCAAGGGCAATGCCAGAGGCATCTCGCTGTCTAGAAGATCTACCCTTTAAGGACCGGCTAGATTTATGTTTAGTTTATTTATTTATTTATTACACTTTCTTATATACCGCGCTATTTAGCATCAGCGCGGTTTACATCATAACTTAACGACCATAACACAAGCTGTCAGGTTTTACATCGAACAGGAGTACAAACTTGGATAACAGGGTTAACTATATACATAAGCTATTTACACTGGAAGGACAGGTAAAAGTCAGATAATGCATGTAAGGGCCTAGTTACCTGAGATCCATGGGAGGAAGACGAAGCCCTGGACGACAGACGTCGATGCCAAAGAGGCTACATCGGAGGGAAAAAGGGGGCCAAGCTTAGCAGCTCGGTTCTGCCGGCCCTTTTCGACATCTTCCCCCAGGCAACACACTCTGAAATAGAGTGGTCAGGACCTAAACATTTGAGGCACCACTCATGGGTGTCAGAGATGGTACTGCCACACTTAGAACACTTTAAAACCCAAAGCGGGTTTTTCCAGTCTGAAGGAAAAATTGGGCCTAGTGCCCAAAATGGCACGTGGCACCTGAGAGAAAATTACTGGAAAGACTCCAGAAGTTTTTTTTTTTCTTTAAAAAAAAAAAAAAAAAAAAACCACAGGCAGTACCGGTGTAGCGTCAAGGGAAGGCAGATGCGACCACAAAGAAAGAAGGGATTTTTTTCTGCGGTAACAGGATATGCGACCTGTCGGCTCCACGGAAAACAAAGAACTGGAGAGGGACAGTTGGGAAAAGCGGGAAGGAAGCACGCAGGTGCTGTGGGATGCTCCCAAAAGCTTTCCTATTGGACGCTGGGGAGCGTTTCTGCGCAGGCTCCGTCGATACCCATATGTGAAGACTGCATTCCTGCTTGTTCCTGGAGATAAGAACCACACTCATATGAGTAGCTGCTGCCAATCACATGGAGCAACCATCAGCTCCAACTTGATGCTGAATAGCAAGAGAGGCCAAATGACTTTTTTCTTGGTATTAGACATATCTTTTTTTTTTTTTTTATAGAAACACTGGTAGGACCATAGTTGGTTCAGTCACAACAGTCAATTCTGAAGGTAAGCCCCCCCCACCCCAAACCCAGATCTGAATGGGAAAAACAAAACTACAAACAATATTTTCACACACAGTTCATGTTCCATGATGTTAGTACCACTGGTAGCTAGGAGCCTTTTACTGAAGTGTGCTAGGTTTTGGCACCTAATATGTTTTGTGCTAAAATCAATGCACATTATATGCATGACCAGCATGTGCTTGATTGTTATTGTGCAGGCAAGCCCCTTAATGCACATTCAGGCCCTGGTAAATGATCACAGGTGCACTTACTGTAACTTCACCTACTGAAGTGGCATTAGGTGCACCCATGCTAACTGTAGCACCGACAGCGTGTGACACGTTTTCCAACACTACAATGAACTCACCATCCCAACGCACATCGTGCAGTTAGTATACAAATCAGTAAGCAGTAACTGTCATGCTATGATTAACAGTTACCATGGGCCCTTGCCCATAGTCACTGTGCATGAAAACATGTATTAATTGCTTAGGACACTTTAGTAAAAGGCCCCATAGTTTGGTCACAGAAATCAAGTTGGATTTGGAAGATCCAGTGGATGACCTCCATCCTGAACTTGGCTGCTACAACCAAACCAAATAAAAAAAAAAAAAAGGACTACAGGTAAGATATAACAGAGAAAGATGGATCTAGCACCAGGGAGGGGGGGGGGGGGGGGAAGAACAGCGATAGAACCCCCATCACTATTCAGTACCACGATGGAGCCAGCTGCAGCAGCTCTATGCAATCTGTGGGCGACTGCATATACAATTCTGTAGTGTTCCTTTTTTGCCTTTTTCCATTGTGTACACACTGTCTCTATTTAGTTCTCCGTTTACTACCTTCCTTGTAGTTACTTTTGCTTGCTGCAGGAGCTGAAGACAGAAATCCAGATAATTTGACAAAGAAAACCAGATGTGTTGGAGGATCTGAGCATCCTATTTAAAGCAGAATTACCTACATCTGCTGGATCCTGTTTTTACCCAGCCCCAGAGCCTAATCATTTTTGCGGAAAGCTCTGAAACCCATGCTTGAAAAGGAAAAGCAGCACACCAGTCATTAACTGTTCACTTGTGCAATAGTTTCAGCTGTGAAATACTACCAGCCTGTATCTCATCCAATTGATAAAGTTCAGAACCCTTAAAATGACATTTTACTTACCAGTTAACGTCCTTTCCATGAGTCCTGCTAGACCAGTCCATATAAGTGGGTTGTGTTCCCTTACCAGCAAATTGGTAGAGATAAAGAACCAAATGAAAAGCACAGATTTCAATATCACTTCCATCCCTCTATTCACTTTAGCCATAGGTCTCATCAAAATTTGTCCCAAAGCAGTGGAAAAGAATCCAGATCGCAGGAGCTGCTCCTCTACTGAAGGACACCCAACCCGGGTGGGGGCCCAAAAAGCAATCCAGAGAAACGGAAATAAAGAAATAAACTCTAACCAAAAACAAAACACCCCAAGTAAGCTAAACAGCTTCCTAGTTGTCCCTTCAGTGAGTCCAGACCTCCAGGGATCACCCGCTCTAGCTGCTTGGAGACTGAGCTTATTGGGGCTGGTGGGTGGTGCCAGCTGCCTAAGTATCCTGATGTCATCAAAACATGACATGTTCAGTCTACAAGCTGCTGGTGGGGGTCAACTACGCTGAGATGCGGGACTGGACTGGAGGGATAATAAGGAACGTGTGTTGGAGCCACTTGGGCTGAAAATGCATACAGACCACACGACCACCAGACGCACAATAGGAGAAACCGCTACTAATACATGCAGAAAATGGCAGGAAACCTCCACACCATGCCAGCAGTCACCAGTGGTCCACTCCATATTGCATCCCAGGAAGACTGAATTGGGTGCCCCCCCCCCCAACAAGGCCAATGACGAGGTCAAGCCTTGATACTCCGAGAGCTCAAGGCAGAAAATTTGTGCAAGGCTCAGCGCTACTCCCCTGAAACTGTTTCAGTGGCTTTATAGCGCTGCATTTAAGGTGGCTGGCAGGCAGATCCCTCTGAAAGCCTTTTGCAATCTTCAGGAGGGAAAGGGGGGGGGGAATGAAAAGGAGGGAGGGATCACCGAGGTTGTATGAGGCTGCTGCACTCTTCCAGATCCTTCCAATTTCTGGCTGCTCAACTGTCTCTTATCATAAGCGCATGAAGCTGAACCAAATTTTCCCTCCTCCTATGACTACTGAAAAGACCATAGTCGAGTGGAGCCTCCTACATTGCACTCAAGTGAGAGAGTCAGAATCACCCTCAAGGTAGTTGTTCATGAGCATTTAATCAAAGTTTTCTTCTCAATCTTCAGAATTTTTCAGAGGAGAAAATCCATCCACCATCTGCTGGAGACAAAGAAATACTGAAGAGACCTCTAGTGGCTGAGGCACAGAGGCATGGGAGTGATGTCACTGAAACCTGGGCTTTTCATTGGTTCTTTATCTCTACCAAGCTGCTAGTAGGGGGAACACAACCCACTTGTCTGGATTGCTCTAGCAAAACGATATGAAAAATCATTTTGCACATTTCCCTTTAAAACAGTAATTCTTCTAAAAAAATATTCATATGTATGTCCATATTATACAATTACTGAAATGATTCAGGTAATAAAAGACAAGTAAAAAAAACACTTCCCAGCCAAATAAGAATAGAACTTTTTATTTAACATGAATTGAGTTGTTCTGGCTTTCTATAAAAGGACAACAGATGTGCCAGGGATGATAGCATAAACAGCTTAATAAAGTATTATGTACAGTCATGGGGTCTATTTTGTCAGTACCATTGGTACTTAAGTACCCTGCATATTGGGAAAATTCACCTCATCTAGGAAGAGTAATTAGTACAGAGTTTAGCACTCCTGTGTTCTGAGAAGTTGATTTATACATGCATAATTCACAAAGCAAAAAGATATCACTTAATGATATCTAATCAAGCTCCAAGATCAGCATCAAGGTCAAAAGGTTTAGTATCTGAAAAAAACAGGATGTTTATTTCTCATGGGAACCTATGATGTTTCTCTCATTATCCAGCAAGCACAAATTTATAAAACTATGCTATTTCCAAATGAAATCAAATTGAGCCACTCTCCTCTGTTAGAGTGTGGCTTTATTTCTACTGCAAAAATAGCATTCCATCCTGTATATTAGTACACAGGATGTATTTTTGTTGTGGGTTGACTCATACTGTCTGAATAAATGACAACTAGTCACTTGGAGTAGCTGATTGTGATATTTCTTTGGAATATTCCCAAAACACAGTCCATATATGGCTATTCAAAATAGTAGAGGAGTGGTTTGACAGAGCAGACAGACAAGAATACCAGGGATCAAACTCCATTTCTAATGGCCCTTCTTGTGATCGTAGGTATCACTTTAGCTTCCACTGCCTTAGGTACCAATAAGTCCTTGGAGGCAGGCACCTATTTAGTATACCCAAACTGTAACACCTTCAGCACAGGCTTGAAAAAGTAGTAATTAAATTAATATCAAAGCTATTAACTACAGTGGTGCTGACAAACTTCTTCTGGAGGCTCCCCTAGGCAGTCTGTTTTTTAGGATTACCACAATGAATATGAATATGCACATGAATGACAAGTCTGCACATACTGGAGACCCACTAAAGGCAAATTTGTTCCAGGCATAGTAGTTGTAGTAATCCTGAAAACCCAACAGGCTAGAAGTGCCTCCAGGAGAAGGTTGAGAAGCTCTAAACTACAGCACTTGCTTATATAAGCAGCATCGATCAACTGGGATGAGAATCCATCCTGCAGGTCTTAACTGAATTGCACTAATAATCGGAGCAGTAAAATACATGGAATGAGCAATTCAGGTGCATTTTGTTGCTTGGTGCTTTTAGAACTAGCTAAAAAAAGCACCCTTCTGAAACGTGAAAAGCAAGAACCATTGTAGAAGTGTACCAAAGAGCTGAAGGGAGTAAATCCTGATTATTTCCTGAAATGCTTCTTCAGCCTAATTCAAGACTGTGCACTCCAGCTTCCTCACCAGTCTTCTTCAGTACAGTGGGAGGATAACAGATCCAGAATATCTCTCTCATTATCACTATTTCTGCCAAAAACAGCTCTAAGCATATAAAGCCTGGCATTTCAACAGCTGAGGGTTTCCTTTCATCAGATCTTAGTGTAAATGTAAGTTGGGATCAGATAGCAGTGGAGCTTTATTTCTAACCATCAGTGACTGAAGTCACGCCACAATTATAAATACACACCTTTCTTGTACATATCTACTGCTACATTCCTTAGCACAAGGAGTATGATAAAATGTTATATTTGGGGTTTGTTTGTTTTTTTTAGAACAAATTGAGGTACCAAGACCCTCCAGAGTGGATCAGATCCTGTAGAGAAAGTTTCCATCACTGTCAAAAAACTCCCTACCCTTCTGTACAATCTTTATTCTATTTTCCTGTCCAGCTTCTTCTACTCTGTCCAATTCTTCTTCACTCAGGATCTCTCTATTCCATTTCTCTTTCATAGGTCCTGGGCTAGGAAGTAGCTTTTCATCTGTCTTAGAATTGCTATTTGTTGAAGTCAGAGGTACTGCAGACATAAAATCTGCCTTTGAACTGTCATCAGTTCCTGATTGGCTCTCTCGTTTCCATTTCCTAAGTGCATCATTTTCTGCTACTATCAATGATAAAGTGCTGGGCTGGTGCTGTAATGTTTTTGATGACAGACTGTCCCGGGGTGCTGAATGACCATCACATATTTGTTTCTGCTGTTGATGTGGTTTTCCTGATAGCAGGCAAGTACTTGTTTGGTAACCAGCCTGTATTTTCGTCTGCACAGCATTTATGCTTGTGTGCCGTGGACTCTGCCTACTTTCAAGCCTGGCTGCCACCTTTGCATCTTGTTTTATTCTTCGCTGTGGTGATGCAGAAAAGTTGCTCCTTAAAACTCTTTTGATGACATCAGAGTTGACATTAAATCCTTCTGCTAAACGATGGACTGTCCACTCTTCCGGAAACTCCTGGTATAAATGTCTGGCCCAAACAAGAACAAAAAAAAAAAAACACATACACACACATTTATGAAATGTGTAAGAACAAACAAAAAGGTTTCATCAATGCTGAACTTTCAAAGGGATGGCTTCCATTTTATTGTTTTTAAGAGTGGTATCTTACTAGATACCACTGTCAAGAAAGCAGATGGGAGTACTGCAGTCAGATATCATAATAAATAAAATGCATATAATGTATACTCTTGCATAATAAATGTTATGGGTATGGAAACAGTGAGCTTGCTAGCTCATCACCATCGGCTAAGTTATAAATAAGATACTAACACTAAAACAATATGTTTACAAATTTGATATTATGCTGGACCGCTCACTAAACTTGGATAAACACCGTTGCCATCTTTCTTCGGCAGTACAATGCTAATGCCACCCTCGGATGAACCCCACAGCTTTGGCCACTGTGATCCAGGAGATAATTATTTTCCATACTGCTTGTAACAATGGTCCAAAAATTAGTGGATGCACAAATACACTAGATAAAGACAAAAACACCTGTATCCTTCAAAAAGTATTTCACAAAAATCAAAATCCACAAGAACTTTCTCATTTCAAAATAAAGGGAGGAAAAGACCACCAGTCTCACATCAGTTAGAGAAAACATCCTTTGTTTATAATTTAGCTTTTTAATCCATCTTCAATTATATTTTCTTTCCCAAATTTACATAAATACTATTGGTATGTGCTATAAAATCCCTCAATAGGGAATACTTCCCCTCTCCAGATGGCTTTGCTCAGCAGCCTCATCAACTCAGATGCTGTCAGCGTTTCGCAAAAGCTCTGCCTCAGGAGAAGTTCATAAATGACTGCATCTAGCCTGCCGACATATCAACATCACCTTTAAACTAACCCCAGTGGCAGGCCTTCAGTGGCTATATTAGAAGTCTCTGAGGTGTTTTTCCTCCCTTTAATTTGAAATGAGCAAGTTCTTGTGGATTTTGATTTTGTAATTTTTGTGAAATACTTTTGTAGGCTACAGGTGTATGTCTTTATCTAGAATAATTATTTCCTGCCAGGATTACTGCATCCAAAAAAAAAAAAAAAGCCATAGATAAAATCCAATTAAATACAAAATTCTGCAGCCAGAATTTTATCAGGATGTAGCTGCTTTGATCACATAACCCCGGCATTGGTAAGATTTCACCGACTTCCCAAAGGCTAGTGAGCAAAGGTCAAAACCAACATCAAAGGGTTTTTTTGAAGTCCCCAAATATGAGTGGGCAGGTTTATCTGCAAAACTCTAATGGAATGTTATGCTCCAGCAGAAACTGAAATCAACTCGGGGTACTTGTGCTTTTCCACCTGTCAGAAATACACATTAAACTCGTACATAAATAAATATATGCCTTTCAGAGCATGTAACACATTTTTGGCCAATATTCACTAGCTGATTTTATTCAAATTCATTTCCTTGTATTTATTGTGCCAGTAATACCATAATGCTAATTTTGAATGAAGTTTTAGTATATTGGTATAATGAAGCTAACTCTTCTCTGGCTATAAGAAGGTTTCAATTTTGATGCTGCTGCATTGTTTAGCTGGAGTGGAGGACTAGCCTAATGGTTTGGCAACCAAGAAACTAGGGTTCAATTCCCACTGGCACTCCTCGTGGCCTTGAGAAAGTCCCTTTGCCAAGCTTTTCTTCAGAGGCAATGGAGGGCCATCTACTTTTGGTCACATTGCCAAGAAAGCCCAGGAGCTGCTGGGTTGCCAGGAGTCAGCATTGACTCAAAGGCACACATTGTACTGCATTACACTGTTTGGCTACCACTACGTATTATATGCTTGTCTGCATTCTGTATTTTGCTTTGTTGTAAAACTAATTGCAATGTAAAATGTGCTTCAAGATTTGATGGTAATGTTTGCAATAACTGGTAAATGTTTTTATTCTAACAAATAAGTGGTATAATTTGTGATTCTTTCCCCAAAGATGACTACTTCCATGAAGGAAAGAAAAACGGCGGAAGTCAGCTTCAAGAATTTAAATACTCAAAAATTACATTTTTGACAAAGGTTTTACTATTGATCACGTGTACCTTTGCACAGTGTAACCAGTACACATTTCTGTTACTTGCATTAACTCTAAATATTGAAATCCTTGCCAGGGATAATGGATAAAGTGATTCACTAATGAATATGCAATGCCTTCTATACTGGGAGAAGACAACCCGCTTAGAAATCCCATCCTCCCTCCTCATACTTTTTACCTGATTTGCTCCATAGCCATCCAGGTAAGACTTCTCTCTGGAGGACCACGAGGCTCCATCTCTCTTCTCAATCGCTGGTACAAAACTGCCTTTTTCTGACGTTTCAACAAACTAAGAATCAAGAAAGATAAAATCAGATATGCACACTTGGGAAATGGCATACCACATCCTCTTGCACAATGCTGTGTACTTCATACCTCACTTCATGTCCCCCATGGTACCTGTGCAGGTGTAGACTATGTCTTGATCTTATTTGCCCAGGTAAACAATATACTCATACTCTGATGGCACTTAAGGTCCTGTGATTAGTTGCACCATAATTTTTGGTGGGTGGGGAGGAAGAAGAATGCAAAAGGACCCAGAATGGACTTAGTGTACCCGTTTCAGGCATTTCAGTTTTACATATATTTACTTCTATGAGCTATAGTTTGGCAATATAGTTCCCATTCCGTCTAGATAAAAGCAAACTTATTATGAGACCTACCACAGATTTCAAAAAAAGCTGTTCTAAATGCCAACCCTATGTTCTAGTATTACAATTCTCACTCATTCCACATATTCAAAAAAAAATATTGTATGCAAAAGTTTGGACAACCCTAGTTAAACTGTATTTTGATGAATCTCTGAGTGAACAGAAGTCAAGAGTCTCTTCATAGAACAAAATTTAAAGAACATCTTTCAATAACTGTGCAATAAAACATTTTAAAATTTCCTGTTTAAGCATGTTTGGCATAAATGATAACACCCACTGGGAAGGCTCGGAACAGTTCTTGAGAAAGATGCATGTGCGCAAACAGATGTGTATTGGCCTAAACAACCCCGTTCCATAGAAGTAGCAGCGTGAAGGGGAGGGAGGTGGAAAAGCTTAGGTCCTGCCAGCCTGAAGAATGGGGATGCAGGTAGAAAAAGGCCAGCAGGAGGAATCCACTGGTCCTGTTGGCCTGAAGAGACAGGATGCAGGCAGAAAAGGCCAGTGGCACATTATGCCTAGCTGCCTGAGAGGAGCAAGAGGGCTGGTAAGGTAGCCTGAATAGAAGGGGCAGAGTTAAAGGAGAGAGGCAGGAAAGCATGAATGGGCGAGGTTGAGGGAGGAGGAGAGACATTAGGGAGGTGCAGGGTTAAAAGGAGGGATTAAGACTTGATATAGAAAAAATGAGGGAGTAAAAGGCAGGGGAAGGGGAAGGGGAAGGGGAACCCCCCCCCCAAAAAGAAAAAAAAACAAACAAAAAAAAAAAAAAAACAGGAGTACATGGCTAGGTAAAGGGAAAAGAGAGAGAGTCAAGAAGGAGGGTACAGAATGGTAGGGGTGGGAAACCGAATGCACACTCCCCCCCCCCCCCCACGATGTATGCACATATATAGATGCATCCCCCTCACACTATATCACACACACATGCACTAGGGGTGCTCTGTTTGTTTATACGTCGCCTGTGTGGAACAGTGTCAAAGATTTCAGTAAAGCCTTTGACACCGTTCCGCACAGGCAACTTATAAACCAACTGAGCACCCTAGGGATGGACCCTAAAGTTACTGTTTGGGTTAGAAATTGGTTGAGTGGGAGGTAACAAAGGGTACAGGTAAATGGAGCTCACTCTGAGGAGAAGGAAGTTACCTGTGGTGTGCCCCAGGGATCTGTCCTTAATCTTTTTTCTTTTAACATCTTTGTTAGTGATATTGTGGAAAGTTTGCCTCTTTGCAGATGATACCAAAATCTGCAAGAGTAACCACCTGGGAAAGGAGTAGATAACACGAGGAAGGATCTAGCTAAGCTTTAAGAATGGTCTAGAATTTGACAGCTGCTAAAAAATGTGGGGTCACACATTTGGGCTACAAAAATCCAAGGGAGCAGTACATTGTAGGGGTGAAATACTTCTGTCCACAAAAGAAGAGCGGGACCTGGGTGTGATCGTGTCTAATAGTCTTAAAGTAGCTAAACAAATAGAAAAGGGCGACAGCGAAAGCTATAAGGATGCATGGGTGCATAAGGAGCGGAATAACCAGCAGAAAAAAAAAAAAAAAAGAAAGGGAGGTAATAGTGCCTCTGTATAAGTCTTTGGTGCGACCTAATTTGGAGTATTGTGTACAATTCTGGAGACTGCACTTTCAAAAAGGATTAAACAGGTTGGAGTCAGGGCAGAGGGTGGCTACTAAAATGGTTAGTGGTCTTCATTATAAATGATATGAGGACAGACTTAAGGATCTTAATATGTACACCTTAGAGGAAAGGCAGGATAGAAGTGATATGATTGAGACGTTTAAATACCTCTGTGGCATAAATGCACAAGAGGAGAGCCTCTTGATTGAAAGCAAGCTCTGCTACAAGGGGACATAGTATGAGAGTGAAAGGGGACAGACTCAGGAGTAATATGTGGAAATATTTCTTTACAGAAAGTGATAAATGCGTGGAATAGTCTCCCAGTGGAGGTAGTAGAGATGAGGACAGTATCTGAATTCAAAAAAGCAGGGGACAAAAACAGAGGATCTCTAAAGGAAAAAAGGGATTATTGTAGTTAATATGGAAGGGCAGACTAGATAGAAACATGATGGCAGAAAGAGACCATATGGCCTGTTTCCTGGCATGTTTAATTTTGTGAATGGGAGAAATGCGTCAGTGTGTCACAGTGCAGGTGTAAACTTTACCTTGTTATAGCTTTAAAATATGAAACTTATGAGTATGGCAGTTGCAAAAGTTGCAAAGTTCTAATTTGAAAGGATGTCCAACACTTCCTTTGGCAACAATAACTTCGCGGGGGGGGGGGGGGGTGTCACTGAGCCTGCCACAAGGACACAATGTTGTGCAAACAAACAGATATGTCTATAGCTCAACTTCCTTCCTTCTTTGGAATGAGTCCTTCTGTATGGGTGACAGCCCAGACAGAGCCCGGTACAGGAATGCTCCCCAGCTTCTATTAGAGGTTTTTGAGAGGCTCCATTGCACCTACATGCCTCCTCCCTGCCGCCGCTGCAGTGCCATCTTGATTCAGTCTTGTTTTCCATGAAGCCCTACAAACACATTCTACAATCTTCAGGTACTACAGATGATTTTAATAATAGAAGCTCTGTAGTCTCATGTTTCAGTTCTTTCCACACCTTCGGATATATACCATCCGGTCCAGGTGATTTACTACTCTTCAGTTTATCAAATAGTTGTAACACATCTTCCCGGTTTACCAATATTTCTTTCAAATCTTCCAAAATATCACCTTTAAATATCCATTTCAGACATGAGTAACTTCCCTACAACTTTGTCAGTAAAGGCCGAAGCAAAGAATTCATTCCGTCTCTCGCTATGGTCTTGTCCCCTGTTAGTGTCCCTTTTACCCCTCTGTCATCTAATGGTCCAGCTGACTCTCACAGGTTTTATGCTACGAATGTTCTTGAAAACGTTTGTGTGTGTTTTTGCTTCCACGGCAAGCTTTTTTTTTCAAATTTTCTCTTTGCCTGCTTTATTAATGCCTTGCACCAAATTTGCCACTGCTTATTTTGTTTCTCTACTTCCTTTCCTCCAAAAAAGGAGATTGTATGTTGGTGTAGGCATCCTTGAGATACAGGGAGCGTAGTCAAATACATCCGCTCATAGGAAGTATCTCAGATTCATCCTGGGGAGTTAACACTTCCAGTAAAGAGTGTTACATTTTGGCCTGGCCTCAGCAAATCGTGTCTTCAAAGTGCCGTGCCGTAGTAACAGCTTACCTACGGACACTGGGAGTATTTGTCTTCCCCTATCTGGACAATTAGCTGATCAACAATGCCACTCTGGAAGGAGTCCAAGAATCAACACGATTGACCATTCGGGTGTTAGAACTACTACGGTTTGTGGTAAAATTACCAAAAAGCCTACCGTCAACCCACCCAACATTTGGAATTCACTGGAACCCTGCTCGATACGACTGAGGCAAGAGCCTTCCTATCGCATGACCAACTTCAAACTGACAGCACTGGTGCAAGAACTTGAGTTAGCAGGCAACAGCTTGCAAGATAGCCTCTACGGTGCATGACACACCTCTAGATGAGGCAAGCTCAGTGAACAATTGACCCAGACCATAGGTCGACTCAGGGATTCTCTTGTGTTACCACCCCCTCTTTCAGTCATTACAATGCCGGACAGTCCACCACAACATGCTCAAGGGTCTTCCATTCCAAATTGCTACACCCCAAAAGGTTTTAAACAGATGCATCCAAGCTGGGGTGAGGAGCTCATCTCGATGGGTTGCACACTCAGGGCGACTGGTCCATCCAAGAAAGTCTCCATCAAATCAACATCTTGGAACTAATAGCAGTGCGAATGCTCTGAGGGCTTTCTGAGATCAAATGGCCAACCATATCTATCTGCTCCTCCTCCTCCTCCTCATCTCCCCTACCTGCCACGTCAGAAATAAAATCCGCCGCTTCGGAGGCGCGCCTGCGCCTGAGGGCCTCGCCAGAGGGCCCTTTGGCATGGCCCTTAGGCGTTGGTCCGGGGCGTCTGTTGCTGAAGGTAGCATTGATTTTATGATTTGGACTGGGGTGACATGCTGTTTTGTGGTAACTCGCTGTTCCATGTTCCTCTTCTTCTCTTATCTGTTTAACTGTCTCTGTCCTCTTTTCTGTCCTATCATTTAAATGGCGTTCTTTTCCTTTTTTCCTCAAATGATATGGTATTGTAAACCGCTCTAATGCCTCTGGCTTGAGCGGTATATCAAATTCAAAATAAACAAACATCTATCAGGTCACCATATTCTACATCAACAAGCAGGGAGGAACAGGTTTGTACCTCCTGTGTTGGGAAGCAGACAGGTTGTGGAAGTTCACCATTGTGCACAGGATGGACTTGAGAACCATGTACCTGCCAGGCGAGCAAAACACTCTGGTAGACATAAGAACATAAGATATGCCATACTGGGTCAGACCAAGGTCCATCAAGCCCAGTATTCTGTTTCCAACAGTGGCCAATCTAGGTCATATGTACCTAGCAGTTTCCCCAAGCATTGATATCCTGGGTCCCTTCTTAATAATGGTTTATGGACCTTTCCTCCAGGAACTTGTCCAAACCTTTTTTAAACCCAGCTACACTAACAGCCTTTACTACATCCTCCATCTCGTGTGGCTGAAGTCCACTTGTCCCTCTAAGAAGTTGGACACCGACCGCTGGAGGTCGCGTAACTAGTTAGCATGGACAGGCTGAGTCGAGTCCTCCAGCCACACGAGTGGACACTGGACAAGGAGGTTGGTATCTGCATCTTTCGAGAATGGGGAACCCCCTCAATAGATCAGTTTGTCACCCTGTAGAATGCCCAGGTGGATCAGTTCTGCTCCAGAGTAAGATCACATAGCAGACTAGCACTGGATGCTTTCCTTCTTCATTGGGGGTAAAGATTTTCTGTATGCTTATCCTCCAGTATCTCTCATTGCAAAGACCCACCTGAAGCTCAAATCAAAATGGAGGCACGATGATTCATCACTCCCTACTAGCCCAGACAACCGTGGTTTCCTCTCATGCTTCAGCTTTCTAGTCAGGAGCTGCTACGGCTTAGCTACGCCCTCAGTCTCATAACAGGAAGAAATGATGTTGCACCCCAACATCCAGTCCTTGGCCCTCACAGCATGGATGTTGAGAGGTTAATGTTGTCCGAGCGCAACCTGCTGGAGGGTGCGACAGACGTCCTTTTGGCCCCCAGTAAGAGAAAGTCTTACTATTGCAAGTGGAAGAGATTTTCTGTCTGGTGTGAGGGCCAGGCCCTATATCCTTTCATCCGTTCCACACAAAAAGAATGCTTGAATATCTCCTACACCTCTCCGAGTCTGGACTTAAGTCCAACTCCAACAGGGTCCACCTGAGTGTGATTGAGGCGTGGAAGGAAAGCCCACCTCAGTGCAGCTTTTAGTAGTTAACTTTATGTGGGGCTTGCTTCTCTTGAAGCCTTCCTATATGCCCCCCCAGAGTGTCTTGGGATCTCAATGTGGTTCTTGCGCAGCTCATGAAAGCTTCCTTTGACCCACTCAATTCCTGTGTCTCTCTGAAGTTCTTGACCTAGATTATGTTATTTCTGGTGGCAGTCACTTCAGCACACACAGAATGAGCGAGTTTTAGACTCTAGTAAGTTCATCTGCCTTACACCAAATTTCCATCATAGATTCCACCTTAATCAGTCAGACCTCATGCACACAAAGGGGAAGCTGCATTGCACATATTGGACTGCAAGCAAACCTTGGCCTTCTACATGGAGCAGACAAAAGCTCATAGAAAGTCCATCCAGCTTTATTTCTTTTGACCACATGAAGCTAGTGGCTGTCATTTCCAAATGCTCTTTCAATCTAGCTGGCAGACTGCATCTCTTGCACTTATGCCACTGCAGGCCTGGGCCTTGACGGTTGTGTCATTGCTATAGCTGCATCGGTGGCCAACTTGCGCTCAGTCTCCAAGGAAAATATCTGCAGAGCTGCAACATGGTCTTCAGTCCACACATTCACATTCCACTAGTCTAGACGCGGATTCCTGACAAGACAGCAACTTCAGCCAATCTGTACTCCGGAATCTGGCTGGTGATTAGAATCCAACTCCATCCCCCCAGGCCCATTCTATTCTATCCAGACTACCAAAAATAGGGGGAGAGAGAATCATTGCTTTTCTACATAGTTGGTCTCTTGACCATTAAAGCCTGTTGCCGTACCTCAGTTATGTTCTGCCCCTGTTGGACTTCTCAGTGGTTTCCTCGGTTTTCGATTGTCTGTAGCTTGGGAGTCGCATACATGAGAATTAAATTTCTGCTTGTCCATGAAGAAAAAGGTAGTTACTCACCTGTAGCAGGTGTTCTCCATGGATAGCAGTAATAAGTCCTCATAACCCTCCCACCTCCACGGAAGTTGTCTTCTGCTACAGCTATATTATCAGACTGAATCAAGATGCCATAGCAGCAGAAGGGAAGGAGGCATGCAGGTGTGGTGGAACCCCCCAAAAGCTTCCAATAGAAGCTGGGGAGTGTTCCCCTATGGGGCTCCGTCGGGGACAACCCCCCATATGTAAGGGCTTATCCTGCTATCCATGCAGAACATCTGCTATACAGTAGGTGAGTAACTAACTACCTTCTTTACATAATACACACACAAAATTAATCTTTATGACTAAATATATCAAAACATGACACCCCACTCAAACAAACACACACACAAGTCCTACTTCCTTGCTTAACAACTGGCATTACATTAAAAAAATTCTCTCTCATCTTCTGGATGCAAAGTAGTCAATGTAAAGGAAGGAGAGGTGGTCCTTTTTTTCTCCAAATCTATCTTCTGTCACTATGACTGAACTGTTCAATTTTCATTTCATCAGTCTAAAGCATTTTGCTCCAATAAGTTTCAAGCTTATCAAGGGTCTTTTACCCATTTTAATTTTCTGACAACTCTCCCATGCAGACTGTTGTGTAAACAATACTGTACTGTGAACAAGTTTTCCACTGTCCCCTAAACCTTTTAGCAGGTTGTCTGTAGTGATCTACGAGTTCTGTTTTACAACTCTGCGCAGTTTTCAACCAATTCTAATAAGATATTTGCCTTTACTTCAACACTTTCATGTAACTTTCATTCCTTAATGCAATACAAAGCAGAAACATAGAAACGTGGCAACAGATAACACCATACAGCCTATCCAATCCGCCTTTCCATATCAACTACTACAGTCCCTTTTTTTCCCCCCTTTTGACACCTTGAATCCAGATACAGTCCTCATCTCTACCTCCTCCTCTGGGAGACTATTCTATTCATCTACCATCTGCTATGTTATACTGAAGAATATGGCATTGCGGCGGGCGAGGAAGGAAGGCCCACATGTGCAGTGTACCTCCCAGAAGCTTCCTTTGGAGGCTGGGGAGCGTTACATGCAGGGCTCCATAAAGAAATATTTCAGCAAAATTACTCCCGAGTCTATCCCCTTTCACCTTCATCTTAAGACCCCTCCATTGCAGAGATTTCTTTCAACTATAAGAGGCTCTCCTCCTATGAGCATAAATTACTCACCTACATAGGTGTTCTCCATGAATAGCAGGAATAAAGTCCTCACATATGGGTGATGTCACTGACAGAGCCCCACATGGAACGCTCCCCAGTTTGCAAAGGGAGATTTAGTGAGGTACAATGCGCATGCATGCCTGCCTTCCCCACCCTCCGCAGCACCATATTCTCCAGTACGATAACACAGCAGGAGCCAAAAAGGCAACTGCCCAGGGTGGTGAGGATTTATTCTTATTATTCACAGAGAACATCTGCTACAGGAGAGTAACTATGTTCCGGGACTGGACTAGAGGGACGCAAAGGAACTATGCTTTCTCCGTAAACAAGCAGGGAATAAGACATCGTGTATAGGATTCTCAAGCTACAGGCTACCAGAACCAGAGAGAAAAAGAGCCCAACCATGCATCGAGCACTGGAAAAGCCAGGAAGACCAGAGAGGTAGTCCTGCCCAGGGACTCATCTGATGCAGTATCCACAGTCAACATCAACCAAGAAAATTTTAGCAGGTAGCCTGGATGGACAAAAGGGCCAGTGGGCAGGAGTTGACTCTCAAGACCCAAAAGAGATGCCGGAGCACGGCCTGGCCAAAATTGCTGTTCTGTCGGGAATCCCCATCCAGGCAGCAGTGGGCTGTGAAGGTGTAGACAGACAGATCGCAGCCCTCCAGATTTCCTCTGCAGAGACAGAATGGAGGTGGACTACCGGATGCAGCTATCACACAGACGTTGTGAACCGTGACATGAACTTCAAAGCTCAAACCTGCCAAGGAATATGCATGGGTGATGAAGTCTTCGAGCCAGAGGGATAGCGTATGCTTCGAAACAGCAAACACCCAGCCTATTGAAACACAGAAACATGACGACAGAAAAAGACCACATAGCCTAGCTAGTCTGTCCTTCCATATCAACAACTAAAACAGTCCCTTTTTTACCTTCAGAGATCCTCTGTGTTTGTCACATGCTTTTTTTGAATTCAGTTACTGTCCTCATCTCTACCACCTCCACTGGGAGACTATGCCACGGATCCACTACTCTTTCCGTAAAGAAATATTTCGCATATCACTCCTGAATCTATCTCCCTTCACCCTCATTCCATGTCCCCTCGTAGCAGAACTTGCTTTCAATTGAAAGAGGCTCTCTCCCTGAACATTTATGCCATGGAGGTATTTAAACATCTCAATCATATCACCTCTATCTCGCCTTTCCTCTAAGGTGTACATATTAAGCTCCTTAAGTCTGTCCTCATATGCTTTATAATGAAGACCACTAATCATTTCAGTAGCCACCCTCTGCACCGACTCCACCCTGTTCACATCCTTTTGAAGGTGCAGTCTCCAGAATTGCACACTATACTCCAAATGAGGTCGCACCAAAGACTTATAAAGAGGCATCATCACCTCCTTATCTCCAGGAACAAGCAGGAATGAGTCTTCACATATGGGTACGTCGGTACCGACGGAGTCTGCGCGGGAATGCTTCCCAGCATCCAATCAAAGAGCTTTTGGAAGCATCCCACCACGCCTGCGTGCTGCCTTCCCGCCTTTCCCAACTGCCTCTCCTCAGTTAAGTTTTAAAGCTGAGACAAAGAGAGAGAGATAGGAAAGGAAAGATAGATAGAGATACATCTCCTGGGGAGGTGGGTGGGTTGTGAAGACTTATTCCTGCTGTTCCCAGAGATCACCTGTTACAGGTAAGTAACTGTGCTATCTCCAGGAACAAGCAGGAATGAGTCTTCACATATGGGAACTCCCAAGCTGAGATGCCTGGAGTCCCAGCATGTCATAGGTTGGAACATGCTATCCCCCAGAACACCAGACATCCTGAGGATGGAGGGTAGGAGTTGAGAAAGAAAAGTGCTGTGGAACAGCTGACCTAGTATAGGATTGCAGACAAGGAGTCCATGTGTGGATGATAATTGTCATCAATGATATTGCAAAGAAAAAATATTGCAATATGGACCTCCCCTAACAGGACTCCAGAGAAGTATGGAGGTTCATGGGATCTACTGGGAAACCCAGTAGAGGAACCTCGAGAAGGACCTCACTGTAAGTGGAGGTAGGAAACCTGTAAGAAAAAACAATGGAGGTCAGAATCCTGAAAGGTAACAGGGAACCCCAGTAGGAAAAACTGGGGTAGTACAAAAACGGTGGGCCTTCAGCGGAAGGCTTTATGATAAAAGCCCAACTCTTTTGGCAAAAGAGTGGCTTACTCTTAGGAAGAAAAAGAGAAAGGCGAAGCGATTTGGACAAACAGGCCCAGTCCTTGTGGGGAGAAAGGGTATGGGAACCTCTTGTATCCCAAAGAAAGGACAAACGCAGGAGGTGTTAGAGCCTGAGTAGCTGAAGATCCGCAATGTCTCTCCTAACTGAAGTCAGCTGGGAGAGAAATTGGACATGGAGAGCTTCAGAGGTACCTAACCTTAGGGTTATGGTAGGTGTTAACTACCACCAAAGTGGTTGTGAGTATAGGACCCCAAAACTGGCTGGATAGCATAAGTATGGGTAAAACCCTTCTGTCAGAATCATATGGCTATATGAGCCTTGACAGGTAGATAAAGCAGAATACATATCTACCGATAGTAGAATATCTCGACAGATACATATAGATATATAATCATATAGATGGATATATTCTCATATATCTATATCTATCTATATAGTGAGATATGAAGGGCATAAAATACTCACACATGATAGACATAGACATCTGTAAGATATGTGCTATGGGTTTATATGTATATATATGTGTGTATGTGTATATGTATATATGTGTATGTATGTGTATATGTGTATACATACCTCTATATGGAATTCTGCAAGAAGCAGACAGAGATATGCCCACAAAAAGGTATTCACATAGGAAAAATGTGGAGAGGAACGATTCATCTAAGAACAAGAAGGTGGAACCTACTTGAGAAGACATATAGAGAATCAATTCCCACTGGTTATGGCTACAGGGATGCTAGGTAGTAGAAGAACCAGGATGGTTACATGAAAAGCAGAGGATGATATCAGTCTGCAGCCCGCAAGACCTGAGTATTCTAGAACTCTAGCATGGTAAGTGAACAGAAGACGCATAGGAAGGAGATACCATGCTGAACTGCTTAAGGGCAAAAGGGTATCATGCGTTCTTACCATGAGGACGAGCTGGAAGGAGAAAACATATTCCCTATTGGAAATACTATGGACCAAAGCAGGGAATTAGCAACTCCTTAAGCTTTCACGTAAGAGTAGGCCTATGTGCTTTATATTAAAAAGGGGAACTTTTCTAGTCATGGGAGATATGACTGAAAAAGCCTTTTTCAACCAGCTAGTATAGCTGTTGGAGAAACCCCCCCCCCCCCCCCCCCCCCATGCTCTCTAGCAAGGGCCCATAGTGGAGAGCTTCTTTGTAGAATTGCAGAGAGCATGATGCAGGAGAATGAGGAGATAGAACTGGCTGCAGAAAAGCCAGTAGCTATGTCAACTATGCTGCCAAACCCAGGGGAATGAAGATGGCAGAAAGAGAAGACAATCCAGCAAGCTTGTAGTGAAAAAATTTCCAAGACAGATGAGAGCACTGACTTGGAGCCACTGGTAAGACCAGACAGAATGTTAGTGGAGGACCAATCTGATTGCTGGTGGACAAGAACCAGTGGTTGAAACAGTAAGGCTCCTGCATTGGCAGCTGTTTGCCAGACAGCATGAGAATGGTACTGTTTAAAAACAGTAAGAACAGACAAAAACAAGAGTAGAAAACTCTGGACGTGTCTGATGAACTGCTTCTAAGCAAGATTGAAAAAGAGGAGTCAACTCAGAGAAGAGAACTCCGCACTGGAAAAGTAAGAAAACTAGAGAGGCTGAAGAAGCCCTCCAGTGAAGCAATACCGCTCTTACAGAGGAAAAACCCTGGTAAGAGGGTAAAGAGAATGGAGCTGAAGAAAACTTACAAAGTAGTAAGTTTATAGGAGGGAAAAAAAGACATGCTGGCACAGGAAACTATCATTTGATAGTGGATAGACCTCTTTCCTTAGAAGGAAAAAGAGGAAAAATCATGTGACCTAGAAGCATGAACATCCTAACAGCTCATAGAACACAGAAAGAATGGATGTCTTTCGGGAAGAGATCCATGTTTAGGATTTAGAATGACAGCAGTGGATTGTCTCTAATGGGCAGAAGCAGCTGCAGATTGTAATCCCCAGAGTCACAAGCATCTGATGAATTGATCAGAAACCCTGTGGTTGCTGGGTTTGCTGAGCCTGGTGAGAGGTTGAACTCTGTAGACCAGGACAATGCTTCCCCTGTTTGGAAACATCTGTATGATGGGAAGAAAGTTTGGCAGGACATTTCCTACCTACTGGGACAGAAGGTGCAGAACAGCTCCTAGGAATAGGTAGGTAAGTCAGTGGAAAACTGAGTAACCTGACGTAAAGACTCCTTGTTGAAAAGATTGTCTCCAGTGCAAGGAGTATGTCCCAGTCTGTGCTGTGCCCATTTGTCCAAGCCTGAAGCCAGGCTCTACGTCGTGCCCCTATGGTGATAGCAGAAGCCCTGCTAACAGACTCAAAAGAGTCTAGGGAAACACGAGTAAGAAACCAAGAGATATATTCTGGAGATGCTTGAGTAGTGAAGAATAGTCTGCACTCCTGGACTCTGGAAGAGAAGGAGTCAAAAGATGTAATTACTTTGTGACCTCCTCAAGAGTTAGACTCATATAGAAAATATATGAGAGAATTCTTGCAGAAAGCATAGATGTCTGAAAGGTTTGACGTCCAAAGGCATCAAGTATCTTAGACTCACGACCTGGCGGATAAGAAGAGTGCTTTTTCTTGCTCTTTACCCGCCTCATTGCTGATTCTACAACTATGGAATGATGAGGAAGTTGTCTTTTGAAACCCTGGAGAGGTGGGCACCTGATATAAGAGATCAGTTGCTCTGGAAGGTGGGGGTACCCTTAAAGGTGTTTCCCACATTCCTAGAAGGAGATTCTGCAAGGAATGATGCAAAGGAAGCATTATGTTCTCCTTTGCTTTGGTAGAAAGAGTCCTGTGCAGGATCATGTCCTGGGATAGGAATAGCAAGAGATCTTGCTATATCCAGGAGGAAACTCTGAAAAGAAGGTTCCCCAACAGTATTTTCCCTTGGACAGGTTAGATCTGAAGAACTAGCCCGAGCACCGACAGAGCTATCCAGATATATAGGAATAGAAGATCCCGCACAGTGCAGTGTGGAATGCTTAAAGGATGGTCGCCAGTACTGGCTGTCAGGAGCAGCGACCGTCATTACCACATTGTCCATGCCAGGTATCGACTCAAAGCTTGGCATAGAAGGGAGCGATCCTGTTAAAAAAAAGCATGGTAGGAGTTGGCCACGATGCTACTGTGGATACCAGTACCGATGCCAATACCGGTACCGATGTCGGAGTCGAGCTTGACAAAGACATCGGAGCAGTCATCGGTGACCGTTCAATCAGTACCGAGGTAACCGAAACCCTCCGGGTGCTTTCCTCGGTACCGAGCCACCGGTATCGATCATTGTCGGTACCAAAATGTACTGGTACTGAGTCTTCCAGACTAGAGAGCGATTCTAAACTCGGTATCGATAAGCGAAGCATGGAATGCACCGACTGTAAGGGTAATGAGGATATCGGTACCGACTTCGGTACCGTGTCTGATACCGGTGAGTGAAGGTCCGCTAGTGACAACTCAATCGGCCTCGAGGGAACCAAGAGTTGCGGATCCAAATCATCGGAACCGAGCCTTCGGTACCGCCTGGAGCCGGTACCAAGGTGAGTCGGTACCCAGTCCTCCAGACTGGAGATCGATTCCAGACTCGGCATCGAAGGAAGCGAGGCTATCGATGCATGTCTGGAGGGTACCAACATCGGTGGTAGTATCGGTGCTGGTACCGATAATGGAAGGTCAGTCTGGAATGTATCCACCGGTCCCGAAGGCACCGAGGATGCCAGATGACCATCCCTGGTGAGGAGTATTTCATCCAACACCAGTGCCGATGTCGGGGTATCGGTACCGCTCGAAGCAGATGCCACCACCAGACACGGCTCAGGTATGTTCTGTGAGGGGTGAACCCCAGGAACAACCTGAAACCCCTTATACGCTTTGGAGACCGAAGACTCCCACCGGGGTTTTGAAGCCAGTGGGCCCTCGAGTGCAAGGCCGGAGCCGTCTACATGCTGTGCATGAGACCTACCACTCGAGGGCTGGCTAGTCTTAACAGACTGTTTGTAGGTTACCTGATCCTGTGTAGAAGGGGACGGTGCCCCGAAGCTGGAGGGAAACCATGTATCGAGGGAGCCTCGATATTGAAGACTTCTTCTCACCAAACTGTTGTCAGGACCCAAGCAGGTTAGACACCGACGTCGAGGGTCTAAAAATGAAATTGTACAGCCACAGTTTGAACATTTCTTGGAGAAAGTGGCTGGCGGCTCCATGAAAGAAAAAGAAGAGGCCTAAAAGGCCTAAGATACCGTGAGGCACTATGAAGAAAAATATTCCCTAAAAAAGGAAAAATTTTACAAGAAAAGAAAATACCGGCGGTACCGGTGGCGTCGGGAAGACAGCCGCGACCACAAGAAAACTAAAGAAATAAGAAGAATTTTCTGCGGTGACAGGAGGACGTCTTGCCGGCTCCGCGGAAAAACGAAAACGAAAACTGAGAGGCAGTTGGGAAAGGCGGGAAGGCAGCACGCAGGCATGGTGGGATGCTTCCAAAGGCTCTTTGATTGGACGCTGGGAAGCGTTCCCGCGCAGACTCCGTCGGTACCGACGTACCCATATGTGAAGACTTATTCCTGCTGTTCCCAGAGATCACCTGTTACAGGTAAGTAACTGTGCTTTTTCTGCTAGCCATTCCTCTCTGAATGCACCCAAGCATCCTTCTAGCTTTTGCCGTTGCCTTTTCTACCTGTTTAGCTACTTTAAGATCAGACACAAACACGCCTAGGTCCCGCTTTTCTTTAGTGGACAAAAGTACTTCACCCCTATACTATATTGCTCCCTTGGATTGCTGCAGCCCAAAATGTATGACCTTACATTTTTTAACATTAAATCCCAGCTGCCAGATTCTAGACCAGACCATTCTTCAATCTTAGCTAAATCCCTCCTCATGTCATCTACACCTTCCTGGGTGTCTACTCTATTGCAGATTTTGGTATCATCCGCAAAGATGATACCAAAATCTGCAATAGAGTAGACACCCAGGAAGGTGTAGATGCTGCCCCTACCCTCTGGAATGAAATACCATTAACCCTCCGCATGATAAAGGACCTTCATCAATTCAAAAAGGAACTAAAAACCTACCTCTTTACAAAACACTTTGAGATTCCCTACCAACAAAAAACCTCCCCAAAACAATCACAGAAACACATCCACAGTACTCAAGACAGAACAAATGACTAACACAAGAAACGTTACTTACATTACACAACATGCAAAAGATTTATCCAAACTGACGGCTATATCACTATTGTAAATAACTACTGTAATTATCTATGTTATGTTCCATGTTTTATAACCTGTACATAGTTTAAAAAGTACTATTCCAGCTAACGTTCAAAAGTATGTTCCCTGTATCTACA
Source organism: Ichthyophis bannanicus (assembly GCA_033557465.1). Taxonomy (NCBI): domain Eukaryota; kingdom Metazoa; phylum Chordata; class Amphibia; order Gymnophiona; family Ichthyophiidae; genus Ichthyophis; species Ichthyophis bannanicus. Next base: position 206,707,627 of record CM066043.1, on the reverse strand, counting down.
CATGTATATAGTTAAAACATTGTCCCTTGTAAAGTATACAGAAGTATACTAACTCTCTGTTCAATGTAAACCGCCCCTGATCTCTGGAAGGGGTGGTATAGAAGAAACTGTTAAATAAATAAATAAAGAGGCAAACCTTACCCGACAGCCCTTCAGCTATATCACTAACAAAGATGTTAAAAAGAATCGGACCAAGGACAGAGCCCTGGGGCACACCACTGGTAACATCCTTCTCCTCAGAGTGAGCTCCATTTACTTGTACTCTGTCACCTCCCACACAACCAATTTCTAACCCAAACAGTAACTTTAGGGTCCATCCCTAGGGTGCTCAGTTTGTTTATAAGTTGCCTGTGAGGAACAGTGTCAAAGGCTTTACTGACATCTAAATACACCACATCTAAGGCTCTCCCTCAGTCCAACTCCCTGGTCACCCAGTCAAAGAAATCAAATTTTTCTGACAAGACCTGCCTCTGGTGAATCCATGCTGCCTTGGATCCTGCAATCTGCTGGACTCCAGAAACCTCACTATTTTCTCTTTCAGCAGCGTTTCCAATAATTTACTCACCACCGAAGTTAAACTAACCGGCCTGTAGTTTTCAACCACATCCTTACTTCCGCTTTTGTGTAAAGGCACCACATGAGCCTCTCTCCAGTCCTTTGGCACCACTCCCGACTCCAACGAGGCATTGAAAAGTTCAGTCAGTGGAGCTGCTAGAACGTCCCCAAGTATTCTAGGGTGTATCCCATCCAGTCCCATCGCTTTGTCTACGTTAAGTTGAGCTAGTGTCTCACGAACAGTCTTCTGAAAATTGTTCAAGATGTCCCTCGCTTCTGTTCCTGTTTGTGGGTGTTTTCTGAGGTCCTGCTCCTGGTTCTTCATCTGTGAACACAGAACAGAAATATCTGTTAAGCAATTCCGCTTTATCCTTCTCAGCTTCTACATATTCCTCCCCTGCACCCTTGAGTCTGACAATACCACTTTTGCCCTTCCTCTTCTCACTAATATATCTGAAAAATGTCTTATCCCCCCATTTTATCACATTGGCTATTTCCTCCTCCTTTTGAATCTTTGCCTTCCTGACTACTTTGCTAGCTTCTCTAAGTTTTTCCAAATGCAGATGCCTGTCTTCCTCTGTCTGTGATCTCTTGTATTTCATGAAGGCCTCCCTCTTTTTCTTCACTTTTTCAGCTACTCCTTTCGAAAACCATAGCGGTCTCCTTTTCCTTTTACCTTTATTTACCATTTTAACAAAAAGGTTGGTTGCCCTTAAAAATATCCCCTTTCAGTTTTGCCCACTGTTTTTCTACATCCCCCAGCTGTTCCCATCCCACTAACGACACCCTGAGGTATTGGCCCATCTTGGCAAAGTTAGTCTTCCTAAAGTCCAAGATCCTCACCTTTGAATGGATTCTAACAGCCCTAGTCCTCATACTGAACCACACCATCTGGTGATCACTGGATGCAAAATGATCTCCCACTACAACATCAGAAACACTTTCACCATTGGTAAGCACCAAGTCCAGTATGGCCCTTTCACGTGTGGGGTCTGTTACCAATTGCCTGAATAGTTCTCCCTGTAGAGAATCCAGATCTCCTAGATGATACTGCAGCAGAAATGTACCAAACATCTGGCATATTGAAATTTCCTATCAGTAGCACTTCCTCTTTCCTAGCAATGCTGCTTATGTCTTCAATTAACTCTGTCCACCTCTTCCTCTTGTGAGGGAGGTCTGTATATCACACCAATGCAAATAGATTTCTCTTTCCCTCTTTCTAGTTTAACCCACAATGCCTACTCATAATATATTCGCCCAGACCCAACTGGCACTGCTGCTGATTGTTTTGCCTTCACTAATCTTGACCCCTCTGGATCACCCCTTCATCCTCTGGGCAGCTGAAAAGGCATCCATGTGGCCTATGAGGATCCACCTTTGACTTTTCGATCATGGTGTGTGCTTCTTATGGTTGGGTTTCCTAGGCATGGGGTGATGGCATCTGCGGCCTTCCTATACCAGCATATAGAGACATACATCCTATCTGCGGCCCTGATAGTTCACCTTGAAGAGAACAACCTTGGAACGATCTCCGGAAAACACCTCATCGACCTGATCAGAATGGACCTCTCCTGGGTGGTGCACAACTTCCCCCACACACTCTTCATCTGGTCTGACCTCATTCCTCACCTCAAGTGGGCAGGCACTCATCTCTGGGGCAGGGAACTCAAGGTCAACAGGCAGATTGGCCTCAGTGTCCTGCGTGCTGGGGGGACAGCAAATCCAACATGATGGACACACCCCATATTGCCTATGTATTTCACTGCGGACCTGCTATACCTATCTGACATTGGACTGAACTTGTTGCTCAATGACCTACATGAGATCTTGAAGGCCATCCTTCAAGCCAGCACCCAGCAAGGCCCAGCCATTTCCAGGCCCTGGGGAGAACTTCCCTTGGTGGAGGGTACATGAAAGGTGTGCTTCCACATACCAATGGCGGTTACCCGAGTCAGGCCACAAGTGCACACAGCGTATGAGCAAAACAGGCAGGGCGCCCCGGTGAATCCCCATACAAGGCCACCTGATGCAGGCGGTCCTCTGGCAGCACGGCATGGCCCTGTGTATAGGGGTGGGCCCAGCTCAGTTTGGCAAGGTGGGCCTCTAGCCCCTGCAGCAGGCTGGCTTGACAGCAAGGGAAGAGGGCATGTCACATACTGGCTCAGGTAACTACAGCGGGAACCTCATCCCACCGTGCATATGTTGCATACTTGACCCCCTCATAGTCCACACAGATCCCCGTTGCCTACTTCTCTTATAAAGAGCCGGTACAGCTGTAAACGCCACATAAGACTTTTTTTAGATGGCCTTACATAGGCAGTATATTGCCTACTACAAATTTTGATGACCATCCATATTGGTAGCCCTTTTTAACAACGTGAGACAGCAGTTTCAGCAAATCTTACTCCATTTTCTTTTCTTTAAACGTTTTTCTCTAGCTTTTTCTCAACTTGATGTTGTTTTTACTGTTTTACGATTTTATACTGCTGTAAACCGCTCTACCACCAGGTAGTGAGCGGTATATTAAATTCAGAATAAGCCTTAAACCGTAAGACAACGAACAAACATTAACACGCGAAATTGCAGCTATTATAGGTCAGCAAGAGCTTTAAAGGTTCGAGCCTTGTGTGTCAAGAGCTTCGGTAACCTTTCTTTCAAAGCAAGTTTACTCCCTACCCTTTAGTTCGTCATTTCTTTACCTTTTAAGATCCAATGACTCCGGATCCAGATCCGGATCAATCTCGGAATCGAGAAGAGAACTGGGATCTCCGACCCGGAGCGAGGAAGCGAACCTTGGCTCAGAAAGAATCCCTTTCCTGCAGGACGAGAGAAGAGCAGCTCGAAGCCGCGGCAAAAGGGCTGAAAGTGACATTCTAGTCGGTGCCAAAAGCCAAGAAGTGAGCACCGGCCTCTCTTTTTCTTTGGATCCTGTTCGCGTTGATCAACTAAACCGTACTGACAGAATACGAAAACATGCTCTCACTCGATTGGTTGGGTCTGACCTTTGGATTGGAAACCGTTGAGAGGCGCAAGGAACGGATCAGCGGGGAGAGAAGGGCGTGGCTTCCTTGATTGTTCCATCCCCTACGTAGGCCCAGAAATTAGAATGGGAAGAAGTGCTTTGAGTAGGGAGGTGGGATTGTAGTAGGTGTGAGAAAGGTGGTGGAGAAACTGGAGCTAATAAACGAATTGGTTGGAACCGTACCACACGTGTTCAAAAACTGTAAAACTATCTGTTCGAACGAAATAATCTAAATATGCCAGTGATAAAGTAAAATGACTGCATTAAACGTGTCTTATGCCACGATGCGAGAAACTGCTGATTTCGGGGGGTCACGCAGTCAAGTCTCTGGCTTTCTCTTGTCGAAAGTCAAATATTTTGTTCAGATTGAGCAGGCAGCTGGGATGAGGGACCCACCTTTGTTATTGTCACAGACGATTTTGGTGGGTTTTTTGTTGTTGTTTTTTTGGTACTTCGGCAGGTGCCACTGTGCAGTAACTCGGCAATTACAGGGGGCGCTGTCCCGGCTCCTTGCAGTGCAGTGCAAACAGTAGCTGGTGCTGCCGGGCCGGCGCTTTCGAATTGTCGTTGCAGCAGGCGGCCCCGCCCCTCTCTTTTTCTGGCGATGGGCTCCGAGGCTGCCCGGTTGCTGGAGGCCGCTGACTTCGCTGCCAGGAAGCACAAATATCAGCGACGGAAGGACCCCGAGGGGACCCCGTACATTAACCACCCAATCGGTAAAACTCGCCTGTCGAGAGTTCCGTGCGGAATCAGATAGTGAACGCTCGCAGGAAACATGTGGTTTTGGTTTTTTTCAGTAGTACACGGGACGTTCCTGGGCACGAAATTGCATTAACAGGCTCGAAAAATAGGGAGTGTAATAAGCAAAGGGTAGATAATTGCTCCCCGCTGAGTGTCTTGGCTATTTCACTTCCTACTTACAGTAGGACGGGTTGCCTCTTAACAAAAGCAGCAGGGCTAATTCAGATTGCCTACCTAACTTGGAAGCTTTAGTGATAAGGTGTGTGGCATACGTAGGCGGCACGGTTTAAATACACAAACGAAGCAGTCGGGGCCGGTGGAAGGATATTAGGTGTCCTTGACACCCTTATCCCCCCCCCCCCCTGATTTTGATAACGAAACTTAACAACCATGATCATTGATCTCCTCACACACACACCAAAAATGTAAAAATGCATATTTGAACGTTCTACTTCTAAAAGTATTAAACTTTGTATGTATGTGTGTGCCCACTCTCCCAGCAGATTAAATAATGAGTTGGTGGATGTGAGGGTCTATTGTTTTGCTTTGACTGCTGCTGGTCCTGGGAATATGCTGCTCTAAGTGACCTAGTCTTACCTAATGGTTGGACTGGCCCTGGAGACAAGTTCTGTAGAACAGTCTAGTTAAGACAGACAAACAGAGGACTAGGTTAAATCTTTAAGGACAATGATTAAAACAAACATGGATGATAAACAGAAGAATAGGGTCAGGATCCAAAAGCAGCCTTGAAGAGGTGGGTTTTTAGCTTGGATTTTAATAGGATCAGAGATGGAGCTTAATATAGAGCCCAATATTCTGACTCGATCTACTCCAGGCATATGGTACAGCGAGGTGGAACAAATGGAGTTTGGAGTTGGCAGTAGAAGTGATTTGCTTGATAAGCGGCATTCCCAAAGAGGGGTGTAGGGAAAGAAGAGTGGAAAGGTAATGAGTAGCTGCAGAGTATGTGCAATGCTAGGTCAACAGAAGTTTGAACTGTATGCAGAAACAGATAGGGAGCCAATGAAGTGATTTGGGGATAGGGGTTACATCAGCATAGTAGTACTGGCAGAAGATTAGCCATGTAGCTGAGTTGAATGGATTAAAGGAGAGAGAGATGATTCACTTGAAGACCACTGAGGAGCAGGTTGCACTAGTCTAAATAGGAGGTGATGCAAGTTGATAAGAATCTTGGTAGTGTGTTTAGAAAGGAAGGGGGTGGATTTTGCTGATGTTATAGAGAAATAAACAACACATTTTAGCTATGTGCAGAGAACGAAAAAGTCAAAGATAACCCTAAAGTTACAAGCCCAGGAAACAGGGAGGATGACAGTGTTATTTATCCACAGAAACAGAGCAAGAAGGATGGGGAGAAGTTATTTTAGGGAGAAAAATTCAGAAGTTCCTTTTTGGCCATGTTAGTTTCAGACAGTGGTGGGACATCCTGGCAGCAATGTCAGACAAGCAGGCTGAGATTGAGGCCTGGATTCCTGGAGAGATCTTGGGGGTAGAAAGATGGTAGAAAATCATGGGAGGAGATTAGCTCACCAAAGAAATAAGTGTGGAGCGAGAAGTTCCGAGGTGTTGACTGAAAGTGGGATAGCAACGGAGGATCCATGAGAGCATGCACTAAAAGTGTGATGCGAGGTATTATGAGTCACTCGGAAGTATATATCTCCTTCACTAGCTTGGGGGGGAGGGGGTACTCCTATCTGTGAAGATACTACTAAGATACTAGGAGTGACTTTTAATGCATATCTATCTTTTCATCCACATGTTTCATCAATGATAAGGACTCGGTTTTTTATTTTTTACAAAAATTCAGTCATTGAGTCCTTACTTAGAACAAAATGATTACTGTAACATACAACTGTTATTTCACATTTGGATTATGCAAAAACGCTTTTAGCAGGGATTACTGCATATTTGATGAAACAATTGCAGCTAGTACAAAACACTACAATAAAGCTGGTCTGTGGTGCGCAAAGGTATGGTCATGTCACACCTATCCTCGGGGATCATCACTAGCTCTGTCTAATACAGGATTCAGTTTAAGATCCTTGTGGTTGTTTTAAGATATTGTTCACAGACCAAACCTGAACTGGCCTTCTTGGGTATTGAGATCAATGAATTTATATTAACTGTCTATACCCTATCCAATCAGGGTTCGTTCTGAATTTGCAAGGAAATCTGCCTTTTGCTATTTAGCACCAGTATTATAGAACAGTATGGCCAGTGAATTGTGTTCTGAACTGTCACACTGGTTTTCTGGTCCAAATTGAAAGTCTGGCTGTTTAGGTTAGCATTTGAGGAGTAATTTTGTGTTTCATTTACCTTAAGTTATTCTGTGTAAGCTAAATGGCCAGTTTTCTTAATGGAGAAAGGTGAATAGTGGAGCACCCCAGGGATCTGTGCTGGGCCCACTGCTTTTAACATATTTATAAATGACCTGGAAATGGGAATAACGAGTGAGGTGATCAAATTTGCAGATGACACAAAATTATTCAAACTTATTAAAACACGAGAATTGTGAAGAATTGCAAGATGACCATTATAAATTGGAAAACTGACCGTTCAAATGGCAGATGAAATTTAATTTGGACAAGTGCAAAGTTATGCACCTAGGAAAGACCAACCTAAGCTATGGTTACACGGTGCAAGGTTCCACATTAAGAATCACCACCCAGGAAAAAGATTTAAGTGTCATCATAGATAATACGCAGCCAAGAAAGCAAATAGAATGCTAGGAATCGTAAGGAAAGGCATGGAGAATAAAACCAAGGATATTATAATGCCTCTGTATCATTCCATGGTGCAACTGCACCTTGAATATTATGTGCAGTTCTGGTCACCATATCTTAGAAAGGATATAGTAGAATTAGAAAAGGTACAGAGAAGAGCCACCAAAATGGTAAAGGGATTGGAAAGATACCCCTATGAAGAAAGGCTGAGTGGAGATATGATAGAGGTTTATAAATTAATGAATGGAGTAGAACTGGTAAGCTTAGGTTGTTTACTCCATCAAAAAGTAGAAAGACTAGGGGATATACAATGAAGTTACAACATAACCCATTTAAGAGGAATAAGAGAAAATATTTTTTCACTCAACAAGTAATCAAAGTCTGTAATTCGGTACCGGAGGATGTAGTAAAAACTGTTAGTGTAACTGGGTTTTAAAAAGGTTTGCACAAATTCCTGGAGGAAATTTCCATAAACCCTTATTAAAGAGGACTCAGGAAATCTACTGCTTACCCCGGGAAAAGCATTGTGGACCCTATGTACCTTTTTGGGAACTTGCCAGGTATGTGACCTGGATTGGCCACTATTGGAAACAGGATATTGGGCTTGATGGACCTTGGTCTGACTATGGCATTCCTTATGTTCTTATGCTGTGTAATGTTTTAAAGATTTATTGTGCAAATTGATTTCTAGCAGAGCCAGCCTGTCCACTAGGCAAGTTAGATGGCTGCCTAGGGCAGCCAATCTAGGTGGGTGGCTTTCTTGCCTGCGGTAGGCCATGTGCTTCGGCACACATGACCTGCCACTTCTGATCCCCCTCTGAAACAACTTACTGTTGGAAGGGGGTCAGAAGCAGCAGGCTGTGTATGCTGAAGCATATGGCCTACCGTGCAACAGCGTGGTGGCACAAAGCCACCACTTTTAAAATACTCCTGGCATGGGCCGGCCCTGATCTCCAGTTCCATATAATTTGAATTGTAATTGTTCAGTCATTTAGTTTTGTCTTGTCTTAGTTTGTTTGATCTTTTTGAATTCTATTGTATGTGACGTTTAGTTTATCAACCACTTTGTTGCACTGCTAAGGCAGTATATCAAATTAATAGACTAAACAAAAACCAAGACAGAGCAGAACCCCAAAATCCAAACAAGAACTTTGTATTGAGAAGGTGGTGATCAACAGTGTCAAAAGCAGCAGATAGGTCAGGAATAATGAGGATCGAGTAAAAGCCCTTAGATTTGGCCTGGAACAGGTCACTGGAGACTTTGGCAAGGGCCGTTTTTGTAGAACTCTAGAGGACATAAGCCAGATTTCCTCGCAAGTCATTCTGGATCCACTGCAAAGTCAAGATGGTAAATTACACATTTAAGTGGTTTGGATGCAAAAGGGAGGAGGAGGAGGATTGGCCGATAATTGGAAGGGCAGGTAGGGTCCAGTGAAAGGTTTGGAGGAGTGGTATAACTACAGCTTGTTCGAAGGCAGCAGGAACAGTTGCAGTGGAAAGCAATAGGTTAAGGATATGACAGGCAGGGGAGAGAGAGCTTAATAGACAGGTGGAAATGTGATCAGAGGAGCAGATAGTGAGTTTGAAGGAAAACAGATGATGTGCAGCTTCCTTCTCAGTGATTTTAGCAAAGGAAGAAGGGGTGGCAGGGATTGAAGGAAGGATGTAAGAATGAAGCAGAGGGAAGATGGAGATGACCTGAAAGAGAATTCAAGATGAAATTTGTGAACCTTGTCATAGAAGTAGTCAGCCAAAGTCTGGACAGAAAGCAAAGGAGAGGCAGAGGCACTTTGAGGAGAGAGTTGAGTGTGGCAAAGAGAAAACATGGGTCGGAGGCAAGAGAGTTTGTCAGATGGATATAGTACGCTTGCTTGGCAAGAGCCGTAGCAGACTGGAAGGAGGTTAGCAAGAATTTGAAATGTATGAACTCAGCAAGGGCATGGGACTTTAGCCAAAGGTGCTCAGCAGAGCGGGCACAGGAACACACAGTAGATAGCAGATTTTGGAGGACAGGAAAGGCATCTATACGGCACTGTTCCCTCTAAGCCAGGGGTCTCAAACTCAAATTGCTTTGAGGGCCAAATGAGGACTTGTAAAGTAACCCGGGGGCCGCATAAGATGTGGGGCCTCATTTGCATAAGGGGCCTCATTTGCATAAATATTTGCATAATGTTACCATACACTAACTTTTAGTAAACATGCCTCTTTAATGAGTATGGATAAAGAAAGACTAAAAGATTTAGAAACAGGAAGACAATAATTAAACTGGGAACCCCAAAAGCCAAACTTGGAATGTACAACAACACTGTAGAAATAAAACTATAAATTAATTTCCTCTTGTACTAAACAAAGCGCAAACATTAATGATGCACATTTCCCAGAGCTGACATATTCCAGTTAATAAATTCAAAATAAAGAGAGATTTTTCTACCTTTTGTGCATTTTTTTTCAGTTGCAATTGTTCCAGCCACTTTCTTCTGGTTTCTTCATGTCTTCTGCTAACTCTCCATCGTCTGCTGTCCATTTGCCCTTTCTTCTCTCCTAGTTTTTTTTCCATTCTCTCTCTACATCTGCTTTAACATACTAATCTTTCTCCTTTTTCTCTTTCCTCATTCCTATTTCATCCACTCCAATTTTACCCCTCCATCCTCAATCCCCACTTACTCTCCCAATACCTGGCCAATTGTAGATTTGTCTTCTCTCCTAGACAAAATATTTTTCCCCTCTCCATTTCACTTTCCCAGCTCCATCCCATTCTAATCCTCCCCCAACATCAGCTCCCTTCTAGTTCCAGCCCCACCCAGCATCCGCTCCCTTCTAGTCCCTGCATCAGTCCATTTCCAGTCCTATCATAGCCTCACCATCAGCCCATTTCCAATCCTAGCCCCCCATCAGCCCATTTCCAATCCTAGCTCCCTCCCCTCACAGCCCATTTCCATTCCAAGCCCCCCTCCCCATCAGCCATTTGCAGTTCAAGCCCCCCTTCCACTCAGCCCATTTCCAGTCCTAGCAACCCCCCCAGCCCATTACCAGTCCTAGACCCCCCATAGCCCATTACCAGTCCTAACCTCCCCATAGCGCACTTCCAGTTTTACCCCCATCACCCCATTTTCAGTCTTACCTCCCCTCATAGGCCATTACCAGTCCTAACCCCCCAATCAGCCCACCTCCAGTCCTAACCCCCATCTGCCCATTTCCAGTCCTAGCCCCCACCATAGCCCATTACCAGTCATAACCCCCCTGCCAATAGCCCACTTCCAGCCCTAACCCCCATTACCCCATTTCAGTCAGCCCCTCCATAGCTCATTACCAGTCCTAACTCCCCCCATCAGCCCACCTCCAGTCCTTCCTAACCCCCACCTGCCCATTTCCAGTCCCAGCCCCCACCATAGCCCATTACCAGTCATAACCCCCCCGCCAATAGCCCATTTACAGTCATAACCCCCACTGCCAATAGCCCATTTCCAGTCATAACCCCCCTGCCAATAGCCCATTTCCAGTCCTACACCCCCCCCTGCCACTAGCCCATTTCCAGTCCTACACCCCCCCTGCCACTAGCCCATTTCCAGTCCTACACCCCCCCCTTCCAATAGCCAATTTCCAGTCCTACACCCCCCCTGCCAATAGCCCATTTCCAGTCCTACACCCCCCCCTGCCAATAGCCCATTTCCAGTCCTACACCCCCCCTGCCAATAGCCCATTTCCAGTCCTACACCCCCCCCTGCCAATAGCCCATTTCCAGTCCTACACCCCCCCCCTGCCAATAGCCCATTTCCAGTCATAACCCCCCCCCCCTGCCAATAGCCCATTTCCAGTCCTACCCCCCCTGCCAATAGCCCATTTCCAGTCCTCCCCCCCCCCCCCGGTAAATAAAAAAAACACCTGGCTTCTGCTGCTGCAGCAGAAAATCAGCTGTCCCGCGGCCCCTTCCTCTCTGCCCGGAGATCCCTCGTGCTTCATCAGCGGCATGCTTTTTAAGCCGCGAAGAGAGTATTTCCCTCTCGCGCGGCGGAATCCGATTCACTTTTCAAGCCTCGCGAGGGGGGAATACTCTCTTCGCGGCTTGAAAAGCACACGCTGATGGAGCACAATGAGGGATCTCCGGGCAGAGAGGAAGGGGACTGCAGCACAGCTGATTTTGCTGCTTGAGCAGCAGAAGCCAGGTTTAAAAAAAAAAAAATTGACAGTCGATTCTGCCGCTGCCACGGCAGCAACGGCAGAAGCAGAAGCAAGGCTTTTTTCTTTCCCTCCGTCGCGGGCCGCACAATGTTCTCTCGCGGGCCGCATGCGGCCCGTGGGCCGCGTGTTTGAGACCCCTGCTCTAAGCTGTGCGCGTGCACACACCTCGCCAAGAGAGCGCACATACTTTACAACAGAGCGCACAAAAATTACAGCTCTGATTCTGATAGAAAACACAGACGTCTTAAAATTTAAAAGTTATGATTGTAATTACTAGAAATTTCCTGCTTCATTTAGTAGTTGTCTATTTTCATTTAATTTGATTAAAATCAATGTGGTGTACATACTGTATTCTGACGTGTAGTCCAATTTTAAAGTATATAACTCCGAGTGTCGTTATGTGGTGCACAAAAATTTAACCTTCCTTCAAAAGCTGCACACAGCTGAAATTTTATGCGCACACAGCCTACAGAAAATTAGAGGGAACATTGCTATACGGTACACCTCACAGGAAGTGGAATAAGAAGAGTGAAAGCATCCAAAGCAGATACAGTGTTATAGGAAGAGATCACCTCGTTAACAGATTCAGATGACATAGTGGATGAGAGAGGGGATGAAACAGCAGTGGAGAGAGCTAAAGGATCAATAGCCTGAAGATTTCTAAACGTGTTGGTGGAGACTGGAAGAGAGTGTGGCAGGGGGTGGTTAAGAGTGAAAGTTAACAGATGATAGTCAAATAGAGAAGAAATGAGGGTGGAGAAGTTTGAGAGTGAGCAGTTGGAGCAAAAGACAGAATTGAGGCAATGGCCATGCTGGTGAATAGGGGTATTAGAACACATCTAGAGGTTGAATGATGAAGTTAAGGTAAGGAGCTGGAGGCATAAGAGTTAGAGGAGTCATCAACATGACTGTTAAAATCCACAAGAATGAGGAAAAGTGAAGATGGTTCAAGAAAGAAAGCCAGGAGTCAAAGTCAATGAGAAAGGAAGAGGTGGGCTTGTCAGGGAGTCAATACCCACAGAGGTAGTGGAGTAAATAGGCAGATGGAATGGACTTAAGTGGAAGAAAATGAATGAGACTAAGGTGGGAGACGGGGTTGAAACCCAATACCACTGCTGCAGCCAACCAGGTGAGGTATATGGGGGGGAGAAAGAGAGTTTCCATGAAAGAGAGCAGCAATTGAAGCAGAGTATCCAGAGAGAAGCCAAGTTTTGGTTAGAGCAGGAAGAGGGTGAGCATTAGAGATAATGTTGTCATGATTGTAGGCAGGTTTCTTGGAGACAGAGCGGGCATTCACAGGGTGCATGGGAAAAGAAGCGAAGAGGGATATGGATAAGCGTTGAGGTGTTGTAGTTATATCTGTATAGGAAGCCTGAGAGAGGCCTAGATTTCAAATTGATATCCCCAGATGAGAGAAGAAGGATGAGAGAGAATATGGGGAACAGAAGAGCAGAGCAGGTACAACCAACCAAATAGAAAGTTTATAGTGAGGCCAGGGCTTAATTTCTAGGGGAATGGCTTGAAACACAGTTACAACATTGCTGCTTTTCAAACTCTAAAGCAGCAGCTGTGTTCTGGTTCAGTCCCTCTCTTCCAGGCAGTCTGCAGAAGAGAGGGGAGGGGTAAGTCTGGAACAGAACAAGAGACAGGTAACTGTTCTCCCTAATCCAGCCCAAAGCTTGCTCTCCCCCTCCTCATTTTCTGGCTCCACAGTTCCACTTCCATTTTATTTAAGCATTGCCATAGAACCTTGCACTAAGCTTAAGCGCACAGTGTTCTAACACGGGCACTAAAAATAATTTTTTACTAGCATGCAGTAAACTAATGGGATACAAATTACAACTGTGTTAATGTTTTCCTTTGATTGCCTTATTTGGTAGACTGACGCCTATTGGTGTGTCCTGATGCACTACTTGGGGTCAGGCACTGCCATTTTACAAATTCTCAACAGGTAGCTTTCAGTTTAAGTTTAAAACCCAGCAGAGAGCTTCTAGTTTAAATTTAATGTTCAGTCAGGGCCTATCAGCAGCAAATAGCCTTCAGTTTAAATTTAAAACACAGCAGAGAGCTTTCTGGTTAAATTTAGAACCCAAGACTCCCTCTATCCAAGCAAGGGCTGAGTGAATCACCCAGGAAATTGGGCACAAATTACCTTAAAAGCACAGGACAGGGTACCGTGTAGCAGCCAGCTTTTAATAAGTCTTCTTTCCCTCTATCCCTCCCTGACATCCAATCACCCCTAGGATAATCGTAGCTTTATAGGTGCTTAAACCTCTTAAAGGAAAGGAGGTGCCATATTCACTCTCAGGTGCAGCTGTTTATCCTCATCAGGCATGCATTAAGGACCTGAGATTAATTAAGCTTCAGGCGAACAAAGTTCATTAAACATATTAGATATTTATTAGTATAAGTATCCCCAGCAACCCTTAGTAGGTAAAGAACTTAAATACCTAAACACAACCTTAAAACTAAGATGCAGACAGCAGTCCATCAGCGAGATGGGGGTCTTCCAGTCTTTTGCATTGAGTGTCATATGTATGATTTTCTCCCAGTTGGTGAGGGGGTCTTACGTGTGCATTAGGTGCAAGGAGCTCTTTGCTTTCAGGGAACAAGTCCGATCTCTGGAGGCTAGAGTAGCAGACGTGGAGGACATAAGAAAGACAGAGAAGTACATAGACGAGACCTACAGGGATATAGTACTGAAGTTCCACCTTGAATTTGGCAGTATCCCTTTTGCCATGGAGGAGAGAGGTCAGGTGACAGGAGAGCTGGTGCGGCAGGAAGTGATACTGTAGCTAGGACCTGTCCTCCAGGTGATGTAAAGCCCTCTCACACCGTGGAGGTTTCTCCAGGGCCATGTTCCCATGAGGGAAGCTTTAGGACAGCCATTATAGTTGGTAATTCAATCATTAGGCATGTAGATCTTTATCTTTATTTACATTTGATATACCGCCCACGCCGAGGCATCAGGGCAGTTTACAATAAAATATCCAAACATTGCTGCAGAAGACGACAAGAATGCCATGATTAGACAGGAAAGAGACAGAGAGAACAGCAAAACATAGACAAATGAAAAAGGAGTCATTCTTTAGTGTCAAAAGCTTGTTGAAATAAGTGAGTTTTTAAGAGTTTCTTGAAAGTTACATAAACAGGTTCTAAATGGAGTGAAGGCGGTAGGGCATTCCAGAGTGCTGGGCTGAGGAAAAATAATGCAGCGTGTCGAGTCTGTTCCAGGTGTGCTTGGGAAGGAGATGGAAGAGTGAGGCGATTGGCATGAAGGGAGCGTAATTGGCGGTAAGGGGTATGTAAGGAGATAAGATCAGAAAGGTATAAAGGTGTTGATGAATAGAGAGCCCGGTGGGTTAAGATTAATATTTTGTATTGAACCCGAAAACGGAGTGGCAACCAATGAAGTTTAAACAGGAGAGGAGTAACATGATCTGATCGACGGGCATTCATAGCAAGTCGCGCAGCTGTATTTTGGAGTAACTGTAGACGTTGAAGTTGGTAAAGAGGTAAATTAGCCAACACTCCATTACAATAGTCTAACCTACTAATCACTAAGGCCAGCAATAAAGTAACAAGGGATGTAGGAGGCAGAAATGAACGGACTGCTCTGATCTGCCTGAGGGCTGAAAATGAACGGTGTATGAGGAGGGACGGTGTTCATGGAAAGAGAGAGAAGAGTCTAAAGTGACGCCCAGATACCGAAAAGAAGATACTAGCGGGATGGCAGTGGACGCGAGTTGAGGAGTAATGGACGGACATGGAGTACTCAAGGATACCCACATTGCAGTTGACTTAGAAGGATTCACATGAAGAAAGTTGGTAGAAGGCCAAGACATAATATGGGAAAGACAATCGTTGAGAGGGGAGATATCTATGTTTCCTGGAGATGAGTGAAAGAGAAGAACAATATCATCTGCATACAGATAGGTAGAGACCGGAAATTGCTGAATCAGAAGGGGCAGAGGAACGAGGAAAATATTGAACAACAGAGGGGAGAGAACCGAGCCTTGCGATACCAAGGATGGGGGAGGATGACTGGTTGTCAGAGTGAACAGAAAAAGTACGTGAACTGAGAAATGAACGAAACCATTGTAACACCGTGCCACGTAAACCAGCATCGTAAAGACGGGAAAGAAGAGTTCTATGGTCCACAAGATCAAATGCTGAAGATAAGTCCAAGGATACAATTAGGGTGATATCACCCCGGTCATGAGCAGAGTGAATTTCGTTTAGAAGGGCGAGAAGGACTGTTTCCATGCTGTGTCCAGCACGGAAACCGTACTGGCGAGGGTGCAAAATGTTTGTAGCTTCCACATGAGCGGCTAATTGTTGGAATACAAATCGTTCTAGGGGTTTGGATAGAAATGGAAGATTTGATACTGGGCGCTAGTGTGAGAGAACAGAGGGGTCCAGTGAGGGTTGTTTGAGAAGAGGACGGACAATTGCAGACTTCCATGGGGAGAGAAAGATACCTGCAGAAAGGCTAGAGTTGATGATGGTTAGGATAATTGGCAATAATTGCAAACTAGGTTCTATTAACCAACCAGAGGGAATGGGGTCCAGCGCACAGGTGGTCTTTCTGGCCTTTGATAGGGTTGTATACAGCTCAGCAGATGTAATAGAATGAAATAACAACCAGGTATGAGCCAGTGCCCTATTTGGGGAGGAAGGAGATGAAGTAGCCGGTTCAGGAAGAGGAACTAAAGGCGATAAAGGTGGTGGCAGAGAGTCAGTAAAAGAAGAGCGCAGATTCTCAATCTTGTCACAGAAATATGTGGCCAATGAAGCTGGAGCTGGTGTCAAAGATATTGTAGAAGAGGGAGATGAAATAGTGGAGAGCTTACGAAGAATAGCATATAATTGCTTAGTAGAATTAGCAGCCTCGGATCTTAGAAGAGTAATACATTTGTTTAGCAGTAGAAACTGCGGACTTGTAACTAGAATAAGTTTGTTTAAAGCAAGTAAAAGTATCTGGAGAAGGGTGTTTGAGCCAAAAGCACTCCGCGCTACAGAGCTGAGATCTATGTAAACGTAGGCCGGGACTATACCAAGGGGAATGGGTATGCTTAAATGAAACAGAAGGGGAAACCGGGCAAAGAGGAGCCACAGAATCTAAGCCAGCGTGGAGAGCAGAATTCCAGATAGCTGGGTGGCTGGTGGACATGGGGATCGCCTGGTAACATGCTTGCCTGGTGCGAAGGTAACGGATCTCACGTGGCACCTAGACAAGGTCTTACATAGTGCTGGAGAGGAGTCTGCTGTCTTGGTACATGTCAGTACCAATGACATAGGAAAGTGTGGTAGGGAGGTTCTGGAGGCTAAATTTAGGCTTTTAGGTCGTAAGTTGAAATCCAGAACTTCCAGGGTAGCATTCTCCGACATGCTTCCCATTCCACATGCAGGACCCAAAAGGCAGACAGAGCTCTGGAGTCTCAATGCGTGGATGAGACGATGGTGCAAGGATGAGGGGATGGATTTGTTAGGAACTGGGGAACATTCTGGGGAAAGGAGGGGCCCTTCCGAAGGGATGGGCTCCACCTTAACGGGGACAGAACCAGGCTGCTGGCATTTAAATAGGAGATAGAGCAGCTTTTAAACTAGATAATAGGGGAAAGCCAAGGATCACCCAAGAGCGTATGGTTCAGAACAATGTATCCTTGAAGGATACTAGCAAAAGATTGAAGTTTGGGCATATCAGCAGAGAGGTTCCAATAAAGACAAAAGTTGCCCAAACGTCCTTGAGTACAGAGCAGACAGAGCTTAAAGATTCAAAATTACCCCTGCCTACCAATAGCCAGATTAATAGAAATAAAATACAGCCTCTAAAATTCTTGTATGCAAATTCTAGAAGTCTAAAAAATAAGATGGGAGAGTTAGAATATATAGCACTAAATGAGAGGTTAGATATGATTGGTATCTCAGAGACATGGTGGAAAGAGGACAACCAGTGGGACACTGATACCTGGGTACAAATTATATCGTAATGATAGAGCAGATCAAATTGGTGGAGGGGTTGCGCTCTATGTTAGAGAGGGCATTGAGTCACAGAGAATTAAAGATTTGCAGGAAACAAAATTCACTGTAGAATCTCTATGGATTTTAATTCCATGTAAAAAGGGGAAGGCGATGGCAGTGAGGCCAGAATGAACAAACGGATGATGAAATGCTCAAAAAAATCAGGGAAGCTAACAAATGTTACAGCACAGTAATAATGGGTGATTTCAATTACCCTGGTATCGACTGGGTCAGTGTCATGGCAGGACATGCTAGGGAGATAAAGTTTCTAGATGAAATAAATGACTGATTCTTGGAGCAGCTGGTTCATGAACCGAGCAGAGAGGAAGACATTTTGGACCTAGTCCTTAGTGGAACACAAGATCTGATGCAAGAGATAAGGGTATTGGAGCCACTTGGCAATAATGATCATAGTGATTTAATAAATGGAGGAGGGAGGGTAAGGAA
Organism: Ichthyophis bannanicus; assembly: GCA_033557465.1. Lineage (NCBI taxonomy): Eukaryota > Metazoa > Chordata > Amphibia > Gymnophiona > Ichthyophiidae > Ichthyophis > Ichthyophis bannanicus. The sequence goes on along the minus strand of CM066043.1, from coordinate 206,689,918 downwards.
ATCCACAGTAATACCTTTTAACTTTCCAAAGGGAGACTATGATAAAATGAGGAAAATAGTTAAGAAATAACTAAAAGGAGCTGTTGCAAAGGTTAAAGATTTACATCAAGCTTGGGTGTTGATTAAAAATACTATCTTGGCAGCCCAGACCAGCTGTATTCCACACTTTAAGAAAAGATCAGAGAGGCTGTTGTTGCCAATAAAACATCTTTCAGGAAATGGAAAAAGGAGCCAAATGACAAAAACTGGAAATGACACAAGCAGTAGCAAGTTAGATACAAAGCATTGATAAGGCAGCAAAAAGAGAATTTGAGAAGAAGCTTGCTGTGGAAGCAAAAACGCATAATAAAACCTTTTTCAAATACATTCGTAGCAAAATACCTGTGAGAGAGTCAGTTGGACCATTAGATAATAGAGGGGACAGGGCCATAACGGAGAGGCTGAATTAATTCTTTGCTTCAGTCTTTACTGAGGAAGATGTAGGGATGTTACCCATGACTGAAATGGTATTTAATGGTGATGTTGCGGAAGAATTGAAAGAAATATCAGTACACTAGGAAGATGTATTACAACTATTTGATATACTGAAGAGTGACAAATCACTTGGACCAGATGGTATACATCCAAGGGTGTTGAAAGAACTGAAATATGAGATTGCAGACCTGCTATTAGTAATCTGTGCACTATCATTAAAATCATCTGTAATACCTGAGATTGGAGGATGGCCAATGTAATGCCAATTTTTAAAAAGGGTTCCAGGGGTAATCCGGGAAAGTATAGACCAGTGAGCCTGACGTCAGTACCTGGAAAAATGGTAGAAACCGTCATAAAGAATAAAATTACTGAACATGTAGATAGTCATAGCTTAATGGGAGACAGCCAACATGGCTTTAGCCAAGGAAGGTCTTGTCTTATTAATTTGTTATGTTTTTTTGAAGGTATGAATAAACAGGTAGACAAAGGTGAGTCGGTTGATATAGTGTATCTGGACTTTCAGAAAGCCTTTGACAAAGTCCCTCACAAGAGACTTTTAGCAAAATTAAAAAGTCATGGGATAGGAGGCGCAGTGTACTATTGTGGCTCAGGAACTGGTTAAAAGATAGAAAGCAGAGGGTAGGGCTAAATGGCCAATTTTCTCATGGAAAAAGGTGAATAGTGGAGTACCCCAAGGATCTGCTTTTCAACATATTCATAAATCACCTGGAAATGGGAACAACAAGTGAGGTTATCAAATTTGCAGATGACACTGATCTATTCAAAATTGTTAAAACCCATGAGGATTGTGGAAAATTGCAAGAGGATTTTGATAAATTGGAAGACTGGGCATCCAAATGGCAGATGAAATTTAACGTGGACAAGTGCAAAGTTATGCACCTAGGAAAGAAAAACCCAAAGTATGGTTACACAATGCAAAGTTCCACATTAGGAACCACCACCCAGGAAAAAGATTTAGGCGTCATCGTGGATAACATGTTAAAACCCTCCACCCAGTGTGCAGCGGCGGCCAAGAGAGCAAATAGAATGCTAGGTATCATAAGGAAAGGAATGGAGAATAAAACAAAGGATATTATAATGTCTCTATCATTCCATGTGCGACTGCACCTTGCATATTATGTGCAGTTCTGGCCACCGTATCTTAAGGATGTAGTGTTATTAGAAAAGGTACAGAGAAGAGCCACCAAAATGGTAAAGGGATTGGAAGGATACCCCTATGAAGAGAGGCTAACAAGGTTAGGGCTCTTCAACCTGGAAAAGAGACAGCTGAGGGGAGATATGATAGAGGTCTATAAATTAATGAATGGAGTGGAATGGGTAAACGTAGATTGATTGTTTATGCCATCAAAATATAGAAAGACTAGGGGGCATGCAATGAAGCTACAGGGTAACCTATTTAAGACTGATAAGAGAAAATATTTTTTCACTCAATGTGTAATCAAAATCTGGAATTTGGTACCAGAGGATGTAGTAAAAGCTGTTAGCATAGCTAGGTTTAAAAAAAAGGTTTGGACAAGTTCCTGGAGGAAAGGTCCATAAACCACTATTGAAGGAGACCCAGAATATCCACTGCTTGACCCAGTACAAGCATTGTGGAACCTGTGTCTTTTGGGGAAACTACTAGGTACTTGTGACCTAGATTGGCCACTGTAGGAAACAGGATACTGGGCTTGATGGACCTTGGTCTGACCCAGTATGGCATATCTTATGTTAGAGACATAGAAATATGATGACAGAAAAGACCACATGGCCTATCTAGTCTGTCCTTCCATATCAACAACTACAACAGTCCCCTTGTTACCTTTAGAGATCCTCTGTGTTTGTCCCATGCTTTTTTGAATTCAATTACTGTCCATGTTCTTAAGATGGCAGTGCTGAAGGCAAAAGCAAGTGGGCATTGCTCCTGCCTCTCAACAGTTGGAGGCACATGGGAGCGTTGGGGGATCTGAGAGGGCGTCTACTTGGACTACCAGGGACTGCTTTAGTGAGGTCAAGGAGAGGGGGTTGAGTGATCTGTGGTGATTTGCCACACTTCATTTTAGATCACTCTCTGCTTTCGCGCTGCATCTTCACACCAGCCTCAGGTGGCATAAAGATTCAATGCTACAAGAGGAGTAAACTACTGTGCTAGATTTTAACGCAGCTTTTTTTACACCAGGAGCAATATTTTAGTGAGATTTTTGCATGCCTACGTTGCTACTTTTTAGTACTATGGCTTTATGCTGATTTTTTTCCTGCTATTTCTTCCTGAATCAGGAGTAATATTAATGTGGGAAAATGAAGAGCTGGCAGGGAGGTCCTGAATACAAAAGAATATATTATGCACCAGAAATTAAATCCTCAGCCAACACAATCCAACTATTCGTTATGTAAATTTTGTATAGGAGATATGTTTAAGTCGGAGATTTTCGCTGTGTGACAGAGTATCTAGTTTACTCTAGTTGCTGCACAGCTATTAGATCACTGCATTACAGTACATATGCAGTGATCTAATAGCTGTTGCCTCAGGTACAAAAACATAGATTGTGAGCCCTTCGGGGACAAGGGAAAAATATATATACAGTACCTGAATGTACACCACTGTGACTGGTAGAAAAGCTGTATATAAGCCTAGTTAAATAAATAAATAAATAAACATATTCAAATAGGCTTCCGCCTCCCCTCCTGTTCTCTACATGCTGGCACTGAGAGGCTGAAGCAGAGGGCAGGGCACCCTTGGGCAGGAAGGGGACCATGCACTGTCCAGTAGAAATTGGGCAATACCCTCATGAACCCATGCCAAACCCTTCCCGTACTTGTCATCACCAAGAACCTTTCCAAGGCCATAGCCCACTGGTTGAGAAGCAGTGTAACATATGCCAGTTTAATCCAGGAATGCTGTACCCTTTGTTCTGAGAGTTATACAGCTTGGGAGGGGAAGCACAGGGAAATATGGTTCTGGTTTTCAGTTTCTGGTTTTATAAGTAACAGAATTTACGAAAGCATGGGATAAGGGTAAGGTTCAAGATCAGGTATCACACCATGAGTGGGTAGATTAGGTGAGCCTTGAAGTCCTTAGCTTTATCATAAATAAATCTTGGCCAATACCAGCCTAAGTAAACAATAACCAGAACAGTTTTTACTGAAAGAAACAGCGGGTATGTAGAATTGTGAAATTACAGGAATAAAATTCAGATTTGGCAAATGCCCACCAGTTTTTTTGAGCAGTGAGATATAATATAGTTGTGATGCCTAGAGACAGCAGTTTGTGTATTATGTGGGGGTGCGTGGTTTTTTTTTTGTTTGTTTTCTAATTTTGATCTGGCAGCTTCATTCACTTTCTCCTTTGGGTTTTCGGCTCATTTGAAATGAGAGCTGAAGCTGCATTCTGGCACCATGATCCTTCATTTCCATAGCATCCCTCCAGTCCAGACTACCTGGTTTTCACTCACAGCAGATGAAAACTGAGAATTCCAGGCTTTTGGTGATGTCATCCCATAAAGGGAACGGAATTCCTCCCACCTAGCCAGTATCCTCAGTCACCAGCGGATTGGGATGGGCCTTGTGTAGTCTCGGCTGCACTGTAAAGAATTTCTTTATTTGCCGCCAACAACAACAACAACAAAAAGCTGGGTAATTTAGACTTGTGCTTTAGATTCACGAGAGTTAGTTGGTTTGGCATAACAGAGGAGGACTGCCTCAGAGATGCAGATTGGAAGCCCTGTGCAGGAGGACAGGAGACCGTAAGCCTGAGCCCGTTTGCTTGGGGAGGGCTGGGCCGGAAGGTACACCCGGTGGGGCTATCCAGGGGCTGTGGAGTCCGCTCAGGCTCTGCCTTTGGTGGCAGTGCTGTTTGGCAGTGGATGGCCTTTTAAAACTAGATCTCCTCACTGTCGGTTTGGAGGAGGAGGCTATGGGGGCAGATTACTCCATGGAAGATCAGTTGTGCTGTGCTCTGGAAATGCTGTAAGTGGTGTTTAGAATTTCTCCCTGAGTGATACCCAGTTTAGATTTTCTTTGTCGGGTCCTTCTTGCGGTGGTGCAGTGTTTCCCACCTTGCATGACGTCTGGAAAGGCCATTTCGTAGGTTGTAGCCTACGCAGGGGGAGACTTTCTTCAGTGGGGCTCTGTAGGCCTTGTGAGCAAGAGGATCAGGAGGCAAGTGATCGCTTGCACAATTTAATGCGGTTTTGGTGGGAACTACAGCCGCAGTTTCTTTGAGTGATCGGCCTGTGGGAGAGCCACCTGGGAGGAGGAATTTGGCTTGGCTGGGCCAAGACATGTCTCAGGGGACCTCTGGGGAGTCCGAGGATGATCCCTTTTCCCTGGATTTCATCTTTTTGAAGCATCAGGCCTGTCTAATGAAGAGAGGTCAGAAGGCGAAACAGCAGACTCTGAGGTCCTCTGGCCATGGCCAGGGAGGTCTCGGTTGCCTCCAAGGCACACCAAGAAGTGCTTTTGCCATGAGGAGGCAGGGCCTTGCTGATTCTAGATGTCGAGCGGGCCTAGAGCACTCTGGGGGAGTTGGATGATCCTCTGGAGAGACCTTCGGGGCTAGGGGCTAAGAGATCTCCACTGGATCTGGAGGAGAGCAAGATTTTGGTGGGAGAGGACCCTCCTATCTTCTGAGTCTTTCGCCAGGAGGAACTCGGGACACTCATAACTCATTACCTCTTCATATTCCGCTGTAGCCTCAGGCTCTGGATCCTCCACTTGAGGGCCCCTTGTTGTAGGGAATCCACACATCTGAGATGGCTTTTCCCATCCACAGATCAATCAAACAGATGATTGAGGCAGAGTGTGAGGTCCCAGAGGCCGGTTTGAGGTGGGGATGGGCAATGGCCCACCTTTACCCTGTGTCCTGTCCAAGAGCACATGCTTTCACAGACAAAAAGGGGGCAACAAAGAAGCAAGGTGCGACAGCCACTGGTGTCTAAAAGCCTTTATTGTTGAGGTCTCCCTATGTGTTTCGGCTATACCTTTTATCAGGGGTCAAAAGCCTCAAAAACACATAATAGTAGACATGAATTACAAATAATTAAAAACAATGATAGTGTTGTCAATTAAAAAACATGATACTCATGTTAAACATACAAATTGTGTAAGGCGCTGGGTGCAAGCTCTCCCGGAGTTGTCAGCAGGGAACACTGCGCTGGTGGCCAAAATGGTCCATCTGGAAACAGGAGCAGCATACCTGGTGGATGTGTACTACAATTTGGTTAGAACATCGACTAAGAACATGGCCTCCGCGGTGGCGGCATGCCGGTTGCTCTGGATGAGGAATTGATTGTCGGATATGCCTCCAAGTCTTGATTGAGTAAGCTCCCCTTTCTGGGAAACCTCCTGTTTGGGGAAGCATTGGAGAAATTGGTAAAGGATTTGGGAGGATAAGCCTAAGTCCGGAAAGTCCTCGGGACCCCCCAAGTCCCGTGATTTTTGCTATTATTGGGCGACTCGTTTTGCACTTTATCAGTAGTCCAGTTACCCATTGTGGGGTCAGCCCTTTCGTGGAGGTAGGGGATCTGGATGGGGGTTTCTCCTCCGGCTGTGGAGCCGGAGACAAGAAAGCTCAATGAGATATGGCCCAGGCAGAGATTGTCCCGGCAGACAGCCACCTACATCAGTTCTATTCTGTCTGGGTTCAAGTAACATTGGATCAATGGGTGCTGAAGGTGATTTATGAAGGTTACGCATTAGAGTTCATGAAGCTGCCTTTCTACCCTCTCCTTGCAAGGCTCCAGACTAGTATGCAGCGGTAAAGGTGACTCTCCAGCATCCACTTCAGCTCCAGGCGGTGGTGTCCGTAGCCGTAGACTAGTTAGGCTCCGGTCAGTACTCCATTTATTTTGTGGTCCCCAAGAAAGTGGGATCTTTTCAACCCATCCTGGATCTCAAGTATGTCAATCAGTCCCTGTGAATACCGCAGTTTCGCATGGAAACGTTTCAGTCGGTGATCACAGCTGGGTGAAAAGGGGAGTTTCTCACTGCCCTGGATCTTATGGAAGCATATTTACATGTTTTGATTCGCTCCGAACACCAGCGCTTTCTGAGTTTTGCCATCCTGATGGAGCACTACCAGTTCCAGTCATTACCATTTGGGCTGGCCAAGGCACCACGTACATTCACGAAGATCATGGTAGTGGTTGCAGTGGTGCTTCACCGAGAGGGGGTGTTGGTGCATCCCTACCTGGACGATTAGCTAATCAGAGCAAAGTCGCCTCAGGAGAGCCGGTCAGCGATGAACAGAATACTCAACATGTTCCAAGAGCTCAGCTGGGTGGTCAACATGGCCAAGTCATCTCAGTCCATCCCAGAATCTCACGTATCTGGGAGTTTGCTTCGACACGCAATTGGGCTTGGTCTTTTTGCCAGAGGAGAGGGCTCGCAAACTGCAAGGCCAGATTTGTCTCTTCTTCAGGCGAAGGGCGCTCATGGCATGGTCATACCTACAGGTTATGGGGTCCATGGCAGTGACCTTGGACCTGGTGCCTTGGGTTCAAACGCATATGCGTCCTATCCAGCTGGCATTGCTTTTGCGATGGTCCCCTCAGCAGCACCTCCTCTCACGGAAGTTGAGGTGTCCACCAGAGGCACAGTTAAGTCTAACGTGGTGGCTCCAGCCCAAGAAATTGCTGGCTGGCATGCCACTGGAGCCACCGGAGTGGACAGTCGTGATGACAGATGCCAGTCTGATGGGCTGGGTTGCCTATTGCCGGGGCAGATCACCCAAGGGGTCTGGTCACCGGAGCAGAAAGCATTGGTCGATCAACCATTTAGAAATGAGGACCATTTTCTTAGCGTTGCAGGAGTTTTGGCCCCTACTGGAAAGGAAAGTGGTACAGATCTTCTTGGACAATGCAACCACGGTGGCATACATCAATCGCCAGAGGGGCACGGGAAGTCCAACACTGTATGAGGAGATAGCCTTGAAGTAACCAGGGCTATCTCCTCATACAGTGTTGGGACTTCCCGTGATGGGCAGAGGTGCATCTCTGGATGATCTATCTCGGTGGCACGCGTGGCTGGCACAGAGAATGTGGAGGCTGATTTTCTCAGTCAACATCAGGTTGATCCAGGAGAGTGGACATTGGAGGACTCCATGTTCTGCTGGGTAACGAAACTAGGGTCAACCAGTGATGGAGTTGATGGCCACTGCCCTCAGTGCCAAGGCAGCTCATTTCTTTAGTCGTCATCAAAAGTGGATGTCCGAAGGACTTGATGCCCTAGCGCAGCCATGGCTAGAGGAAGTTCTTCTGTATGCCTCTGATCAGTTGAGAGTTGCAGCGGTTTGATGCATAGAGAGGTCTCGTAATCCTCGTGGTGCCAGATTGCCTGCACAGACCCTGGTATGTGGATCTCATCTGACTGTCGGTGGACGAGCCCTGGAGGCTGCTGTTCCAGGACTGCCTGCTGTCACAGGGACTGCTGAGCATACCACAGGTGGATCGATTCTTGCTTATGGCATGGCACTTGAAAGGACACAGTTGAGGAAGAGAGGCTACTCATTGGCGGTGATCTCTACACTCTTGTGGACTCGTAAGTGTTCCACCTCATTGATCTACATTCACATGTGGCATGTGTTGGAAGATTGGTGTAGTGACATCAGTGCTGCACGGGTGACAATCTGGATATTTTGGCCTTTCTACAGGCAGGTGTGGATAAGGGGCTGGCACTGAATTTGCTAAGAGTGCATGTTGCTGGGGTTGTATTCAAGAGCTTACATTGGCATCTCACCCCGATCTAGCCTGTACTTTGTGGGTACTGCGGCAAATATTTCCATCAGTGCTTACCAAGTTCCAGCCTGGGATCTTAACTTGGTCCTTTTGATGTTTGATGGAGCCTCCCTTCAAGCTCTTGGGGTCGGCTTTCTTGAAGGATCTTACCCTGAAGGTGGAGTTCCTGGCGGCGGTGTGTTTGGCTAGGCATATTTTCAAGCTGCAGGCCTTGTCCTGTCAAGAACCTTTCCTTATCCTTTCTAAGGATAATGTAGTTTTGTGGCTGGTACTGTCTTTTATGCCCAAGGTGGTGTCCGCATTCCACTTGAATCAGACCGTTCTGTTCCTGGGCATCCCAGAGGCAATAGATCCGCAATTCAACATTTCAACATCCAAGGGTGTTGAAAGAACTGAAATATGAGATTGCAGACCTGCTATTAGTAATCTGTGAACTATCATTAAAATCATCTCTAATACCTGAAGATTGGAGGATTGCTAAAGTAACAACAATTTTTAAAAAGGGTTCCAGGGGTGATCCGGGAAACTACAGACCGGTGAGCCTCACGTCAGTACCGGGAAAAATGGTAGAAACCATCATAAAGAATAGAAATTACTCAGCATATAGATAGTCATGGCCTAATGGGAGACAGCCAACATAGCTTTAGACAAGGAAGATCTTGTCTTACTAATCTGTTGTGGTTTTTTTGAAAGTGTGAATAAACAGGTGGACAAAGGTGAGTCAGTTGATATAGTGTATCTGGACTTTCAGAAAGCCTTTGACAAGGTCCCTCATCAGAGACTTTTGGCAAAACTAAAGAGTCATGGGATAGGAGGCAGTGTACTACTGTGGATCAAGAACTGGTTAAAAGATAGAAAGCAGAGGGTTGGGCTAAATGGCCAATTTTCCCAATGGAGAAAGGTGAATAGTGGTGTACCCCGGGGATCTGTGCTGGGTCCGCTGCTTTTTGACATATTCATAAATGACCTGGAAAGTGGAATAACGAGTGAGGTTATCAAATTTGCAGATGACGCAAAACTATTTAAAGTTGTTAAAACCCAAGAAGATTGTGGAAAATTGCAAGAGGATCTTGATAAATTAGAAGACTGGGCATCAAAATGGCAGATGAAATTTAATGTGGACAAGTACAAAGTTATGCACCTAGAGAAGAACAACCCAAACTATGGTTACACAATGCAAGGTTCCACATTAGGAACCACCACCCAGGAAAAAGATTTAGGCGTCATTGTGGATAACATGTTAAAACCCTCGGCCCAGTATGCAGCGGCAGCCAAGAGAGCAAATAGAATGTTAGGTATCATAAGGAAAGGAATGGAAAATAAAACAAAAGATATTATAATGCCTCTATATCGTTCCATGGTGAGACCACACCTTGAATATTCTGTGCAATTCTGGTCGCCGTATCTTAAAAAGGATATAGAGTTATTAGAAAAGGTTCAGAGAAGAGCCATCAAAATGGTAAAGGGGATGGAAGGATACTCCTATGAAGAAAGGCTAAAAAGGTTAGGGCTCTTTAACCTGGAAAAGAGGCTGCTGAGGGGAGATATGATAGAAGTCTATAAATTAATGAACGGAGTGGAACGGTTAAACGTAGATCGATTGTTTACGTTATCAGAATATAGAAAGACTAGGGGACATGCAATGAAGCTACAGGGTAAACTATTTAAGACTAATAAAAGAAAATATTTTTTCACTCAATGTGTAATCAAACTCTGGAATTTGTTACCGGAGGATGTAGTAAAGGCTGTTAGTGTAGCTGGGTTTAAAAAAGGTTTGGACAAGTTCCTGGAGAAAAGGTCCATAAACCATTATTAAGATGGGACCCAGGATATCAAAGCTTGACCCAGTACAAGCATTGCGGAACCTGTGTCTTTTGGGGAAACTGCTAGGTACTGTCACACCGCCCCCCTGGTGGCACTGGGATGTCACAGCAGGGAGGGTGGACACAAAAATATTTTATGGTGGAGTTTAGCTCAAAGACAGGGCCCAGGTTTTTATAGTCCTGGTAGCCTTCTGGGTAACGAAAGCTCCAAAGAATATAACAGTCCGAGTGTAGGGAGAATAAAGACTTTTATTTCCCGTATTGCAAATAGATTCAATAGCTCAGAATTTACATCAACACAAAAATGTCCTTGCTTCAGGTTGAAAGAAAAAGAAACATGAACTGAGTTAGACCTGTTAACTTCACAGCAGTACTATAAGAAACACAGATTCAAACCTTCCCCCAGACCACAGCTCTACTCCTTGGCTAAGGGCTCAAAGCTTTCTGCCAGGCAATAGCTGCAATCCATCTCAGGGTCCGAAAGGTCATCCGGGAATTCCACCTGCATTGGTTCACAGTCAGGAATATCTAGTGGCTCGCATTCAGGCTTTTTATATAATGTTTGTACAATGTCCCAATGCTCTGCATCCAAAGGTAAGCCTTGGTTTTGTACACCTCTAGAGTGAGGACAGTTTCTCTCGCCTACTGCTCTTTTACTAGAGAGTTTCTTGTTTGGCACAGGTTTGTATTTTGTAGCACAAATAGTTCTAGAAGGACAGCATTCCTCTAGGCCCTGTTCCTCCTGCGTCACATCATTCATAAAATCACAATCAGTAAAATAGTGATTACCTTTCCTTTTGGGTTTATCCCGGCCCAGTAAGGGTTGATGCTTGTTCCTGCTGTGGTTTGGCTTCTCTGACACCAAGGTAGGCCTCCAGTTCTCCGGCCGGCCTCCTGCTGGGGTTAAGCCACACTCGCACCACAGCTTCTTTCTCTCCGTGCCAAGAATGTTACCTTTCAAAGTAACTCTTTCACCTCCTTCTTGGTTACTCCTCGTGTCTTTCAAAGGTTGCCGGCCTCTGCCAGACTCAGGTCCAGGAGTCTCTGGCACAGTCCTTCTCCTTCCAGGGTTAGCTTCTTCTTTGTATCTTTCCCACTTGGAAAGCGTATCCTCTCCCCTCTTGGGATATTTGAAGCGGATTCCTTCACCTGGTTCTGCTGACTCTGCTGGGCAGGTTCCTTCTGTCAGGACTCCTATTCCCTGGTCCTTCTCTCCTTTCAGGAAAGCTCTCCTTTCTCCTTCCAGGGCTAGCTTCCTTCCTGTGTCTCTTGTGTCTCCTGTGTCTGGGCTTTTAAAAGGAATTCTTCCCTTTCTGGATTGGGTGCAGGCCGGTATTGCATCATTGGCTCTGGGGTGTGGCTCCTCAGTCCTCCAGAGGTCCCTCTTGCTCCCCCTATATGGCTCCTCGCGATGCTGCAGCCGGTGCTTGCCTCTTTTTTCTAAGTTAAAAGCATTTTCTTCTGTCTGCAGAGGGTCTGCAGTACCACAGTACGTATGACCTAGATTGGCCACTGTTGGAAACAGGATACTGGGCTTGATGGACCTTGGTCTGACCCAGTATGGCATATCTTATGTTCTTATGTTCTTAATTGCATTGCTTGGACAAGTGCTTCATCGTTATGTGAGGCGGACACACCCATTTCAGAAGTCAAAGTGTCTCTTTGGAGGGCCTCGCAGAGGGGAGGTGGCCTCCAAAGTGTCTATCTGTTGTCGACTCAAGGAGGCCATTGCTTCGGCATATCTCTTGCATCGCAGGGTCTTGCCATCGGGGTTGCGAGCACATTTCACTAGAGCGTAGGCGACCTCCTGGGCAGAATCGAGTCTTATTCCACCTGTGGATATTTGCAGAACAGTGATGTGATCGTTGCTGCATACCTTTGTCAAGCATTATCGTATGGATGTCCAGGCAAGAGCAGATGCCTGATTTGGGGCCCGTGTTTTGATGGCCTGTTTTGCGGGTCCTACCTATGAGTGAATCTGGACTGGACTGGAGGGATGCTATGGAAGGTGAAATTAGACCTTGCCTGCTAATTTTCTTTCCTTTAGTCCCTTCAGTCCAGTCCAGATCCCGCCCAAATTGTCAGTGGTTTATGATGCAAGCCTGGTTCAGAAAGTCAGCATTTAGGGGTACGTTGGTTGTCTGTCAGAGGATTCTGCTTCCGCTTAGCAGTTAACTGGAGTTCTGGCCCTCAGCGGTCTGGGGCTCTCTCAGGTTCCAGGTCCTCCTACAGCATGTTTATAGTTCGCTCTGGAGGGTGCTTGTTGCATCTGCTTTGTCAGTAGGATACTGGCTAGGTGGGAGGCTTTCCATTCTCTTTATGGGTTGACATCACCGTAAGACTGGAATTTTCGTCTCCATCTGCTGGGGGGGGTGAAAACCCGGTAGACTGGACTGGAGGGACTAAAGGAAAGAAAATTAGCAGGTAAGGTCTAATTTCACCTTACAACTGCCCAGGAATTCCCTTCCTCACCTCCCCCCCTTTATAATCTGTTTCCTATTTAATTTAGCCCAGTCATTGCAGCATCTGTCCTTTGGTAAGAGACCATGCACCAGAACTCCTTTTGGAACCCAGCAGTCGTGGCCCTACATTTGTTCATTAGGTGTCACCATTGCATGATGACTCTGATGCCCCTTCCCTCAGTTACTGTGAATCTTTATCTTTATTAAAAAGCTTAATATACTACCTTTCAAACTTCAACTTTCCCTTTAAATGAATACAGATGGAATTGACTGAAAGGGATGAGAATCAAATACGAGCTAAAACTGAGGCCAGGTCTTGCAGATTGAAATGAGTTGTCTTCCAGAGTTACTGAAGAAAGTAATGTTTGTTTTATTTTATTTTCTTTAGGTGTTGCTAGGATTTTGTCTCAAGAGGCTGGTGTGACGGATATTGCCGTGCTACAGGTAAGATGTGTAATAAACTCAGACGCTTTTAGGAAAAACATAGAATGAACTGAAACATTCTCTAGTAACTGTTCTGCTTTGTTTGGGGCAAGATCTCTTTCCTCTCCCTTCTAGGTGCCGTTGGTAATATAGCACTGCAAGAAGTTTCTCATCTCTCTTGTGCGAGAATGTGCAGGTAAAATATCTAAAAAAAAGGTTTTCTCCACAGATAAACAGGGGGATGCAGACACACTCCATAGGTGTTGTCCCCTGATGGCACATATGTACTCCTTCCCGCCTGAGGTTCCCGCCTCTTCAGTTTTTTCTCTTATCACGGACTGGGTCGCCATGGCTCTCACCCTCTCCGTCAAACTCTTCAGTTTTATTATTTTACTTCTTCAAACTCGTGCAGTTTTTGACTGCCCTTCAACTTCATCATTTTACTTCTCCAGAACTTACTTAGTTTTGGGCTGTTCTTTGATGGCCCTTGCCGGTTTAAATTTTTTTTCTTTCTCCAACAACAGCAGAGGTCATGGCTGGCGGGTTGGGACACCCCCCCAGCCCTCCTCTGAAAGCCGGCAATGAGCTCTTCAGCACTACAAGGGCACTCCATGGCAGCTCCCCAAGTGTGGGAACACTCAAGAAAATGACAACACAGCAAACAATAGTGAGCCCTGTCCTATCAAGCCCAGACCAGGCACGATCGGGGCTCCTCAGGACTGCCGCGCATCTGGAGGCAGACTCCCTACCGGCACTGGCTTCTTCACAGTCAGCCCAGTGCCTGCAATCCCAGGCCAACTGCTGCAAGTGACAGTAGACAGGGGGCCATTGGGAAGTAAGGTAAAAGCAAAAACAAAGCATCAAAAAAATCTGGTACAGACAGGGAGGGCTCCCCAGATAAGACAGCCAAGCGTCCTCACCCATCTGACCAACCAGAGCTAGGAGAGCCCACCCCCCCAGAGGCAGGATGCTCTCTCCCTGTCCCACTCACCCAGGCCTTGACAGTAAGGATCAGACCCATGTCTTAACCAATTTGCATGAATCCCTATATCATATCTGTGCCACCTATAATGCCTTTGACTTTATGACGCGCTCCGCTACCATGGCTTTTTCTGCCAGCTGCACAGCCTGGCTAAGGGTGTCTGGACTTCAGGAAGACCTTTATGACCAGTTTGCAGATGCGCTTTGTCAGGGTGATAGTCTTTTCGGATCCAAGGTGCAAGAAGCTGTTTCAGAGGCGAAGGACCATTCTTCCACTGTCAGAGAATTGGCTGCCCAAACTGCAGAAGTGATGACACAACGCAGACAATCTCAATTGCCTCCGTACCAAGGGGCCTACCAGTCCCAATATTTCCAACAGTTTTACCCTTGGAGATATCAACCATATCCCAAGCAACCATCACAACATCCAGCTGCCCAAACATACCCTCAACGCTCCAGGCAATGGGAAAGGAAACAACCTTTCTAACCCAACCCTTACCCCCAATAACTCCAGTTTTTGACTACCTATCTGTAGTGGACAGAATTCAGCACTTTAGAGAGGCCTGGCAATCCATAACCTCAAATTGCTGGCTACTCAACATTGTACAGGAGGGGGGTGCAAGATCAACTTCATGATGCTTCCACCTCCTCATTCCAGCCCCAGCATGGCCATGCCTTTGGCTCAGCACCTGGACATTCTGGAACAGGAAGTTACCAAATTCCTTTACAATCAAGCCATCAAGATACTTCCTTAAGTCCAATGTGACCAAGGTTTCTACTCACGTTTCTTCCTAATTCCGAAAAAGACTGGATGGTTACGTCCCATGCTAGACCTTTGAGACCTCAACTGCTACATCAAATGGGAAAAATTCAAAATGAACTTCCTCAGTACCTTCCTTCCTCTGCTGGAGTGAATATGATTGTCTGGCCTCTCTCTGGATCTGAAAGATGCCTATACTCACATATCCATTCACCCCTTGCACTGGAAACACCTTTGTTTCAAATTCTAAGGGTCAGCATTACCAGTACAAAGTCTTTCCCTTTGGCCTTTCCACTGCGCCCCGTGAATTCACAAAATGTCTGGCATTAGTCGCCAACCATCTGAGATGACAGGGTCATTGCGTCTATCCTTACCTCAATGATTGGCTCATATCGGGCCCCCTCCGAAGCAGCAGCACACCGCACACTTCAAGCAACCATATCCATTCTCCAAGCTATGGGCTTTGTCATAAACAAATTCAGAATTGGATCCTCAGCAAAGTCTCTGTTTCATAGGGGCACAGATAGACACCCTGATGGGGAAAGCCTTCCTTCCTGAGAACAGGCTCTGACTCCTACAATACCTCAGCAGAAGGATACGTCGCCTCCAATCCATGACTGCTCGCATCTTGCTTTAATTGCTAGAACACATGGCAGCATCCGTTTATCAGCACACTCAGTCTCTGCGAGTGAAAATTCCCTTATCGACAGGAACAAACTCAGACCACAGAGCCTATGCTGGTAGACCTACAGATCTCACCTAGCAGTGGGTTCTCCGTTCCATCCGCCACATCATCAACTTATCCTTACAACAACTTACGGGTGGGGGGGCACACCACTTTCACCTTTCCACACAAGGCCTCTGGTCATTACAAGAGCACTCCCTACACGTCAATGTCTTGGAACTCCGGGAAGTTTTCTATGCTCTGCATGTTTCCTGCCATTGGGCCAGACGCAAGATACTCTCGATTAAAACCGACAATCAGATATCCATGTTCTACATCAACAAACAAGGGGGAACAGGCCCCCACTGACTTTGCTGCAAAGCCAGATGCCTCTGACTCTTGGCTCTCTCAATCGAAACTTCACAGAGTGACCTACCTACCAGGGGATCAAAACCAGTTAGCAGACTCACTAAGTTGACATCTGGATCCGCACGAATGGTCCCTCGACATCATGGTAGTCCATGCACTTTTTACACAGTGGGACACTCCAGAAGGATCTCTTCGCTACTGCTGACAATGCCAAATGCAGGTTCTTCTGCTCTATCTGACAAACTCCACTAAGATGGATACACAACGCCTTTGCTGGAGTCACCGTCTTTGCTACGCCTTCCTTCACTTTCCACTCATCAGTCGCGTTTTCGTCAAGATACACCAAGACAAAGCAACTGTCATCTTCAATCTCCAGGAACAAGCAGGAATGTAGTCTTCACATATGGGTATCGTCGGTACTGACGGAGCCTGCGCAGGAACACTCCCCAGCATCCAATAGGAAAGCTTTTGGGAGCATCCCCCAGCACCTGTGTGCTGCCTTCCCGCTTTTCCCAACTGTCCCTCTCCAGTTCTTCGTTTTCCGCAGAGCCGACAGGTCGCACATCCTGTCACCACAGAAAAAAATCCCTTCTATTCTTCTTTTTTTTGGTCGCATCTGCCTTCCCTCGACGCTACACAGGTACCGCCGGTTCTTCTTTCTTTTTTTTCTTTAAAAAAAAAAACTTGCTTTCTGGAGTCTTTCCAGTAATTTTCTCTTCAGGTGCCACGTGCCATTTTGGGCACTAGGCCCAACATTTTCCTTAAAAATGGAAAAACCCGCTTCAGGTTTTAAAAAGTGTTCTAAGTGTGGCGGTACCATCTCCGTCTCCGACATCCATGAGTGGTGCCTCAAATGTTTAGGTCCTGACCACTCTATTTCAGAGTGTGTTGCCTGTGGGATGATGTCGAAAAGGGGCCAGCAAAACCGAGCTGCTAAACTTAGCACCCTTTTTCCCTCTGATGCAGCCTCCATAGCATTGACGTCTTCCAGGGCTTCGTCTTCCTCCCATGGATCTCAGGTAACTAAACATAAATCTAGCCAGTCCTCAAAGGGTAGATCTCCTTCTAGACATCGAGATGCCTCTGACGTTGCCCTTGAGGGACTTTCACCGGCAAAATTGCCCTGGCGGGAGGCTTCGGCTTCCAAAGCACTAACGGGGCTCCAGGATGTTCTTGAGGCTTCAACCTCAGAAGAACTACTGGTGCCATGCTCTGGGGTGCTGGCCGCTTCATCCGGTACCGATACCCAACCATCGGCAGCGTTGATAGACCAGAGATTCTTGGCTATTGAACGTAGTCTGGCAGCTCTTCTCACGGCCTCGATGCCCTTGAAACCGTTTCAGACAATTCAACCGGTACCGGCACCGACTGCATCGACATCGACAAGTATATATACTGAGTCATGCGTGTCTATCCGGCATCGACAAGTCGGTACCGGACCACTCCAGTGCCGACTTCGATCGGTACCGGTACCGTGCCTTGCACGATCACCCAGATTGGAGATACTTTGAATCCTCGGATGAGTCTGAAGACTCTGAAAGCTCTGCTGATACCAGAGTACTTCTTCCTGAGGATTCTTCTCCTCAGCGTAGGATGTCTCCACCAGAGGATATGTCCTTTCAGGACTTTATCCGAGATGTGGCCCGAGGTCTTTCCATCACAGTGGCTCCTGAAAAAGAGTCTAGGGCAAAGGAATTAGAAATCCTACAATACCCTAAAGCTCCCAAGGAGGCAGCTACCTTACCTATTTATGAGATCTTGCATGATCTCATGTTAAGGATGTGGGAAACACCTCTAACCACATCTCCTCACTCTCAAAGACTCGACACCATGTATGGAGTTCCTCCTTGTCCTGGATTTCAGAAGACTCAATTACCACACCATTCCATGGTGGTGGAATCAGCTATGAGAAGGATAGAGTACAAAAAGGCATGCATCTAATCCTCCAGGACGTGAGTGTAGGATTCTTGACGCCTTTGGACGTCGAACCTTCCAGGCTTCCATGCTTTCTGCTAGGATTAGTTCCTATATCTTGTATATGGGAATGTTCCTTAAAGAGGTCACAGGAGATTTAGACCTTATGAGCCCTCTCCTTCCTGATGATAAGAGGCAAGATTACCTCGCCTTTGTCAAGCATGCTCAGGATGTTTCCAAGTTTGTGAATCGTGCAGCCTTTGACTGCTTTGAGTGCATAAGCAGAACCTCTGCCATTGCCATAGGTGCAAGTAGGTTTGCCTGGCTCCAGGCATCTGACTTGGAAATTTGGGTACAGAATAAACTAGGGAATATTCCTTGCACAGGAGAGAATCTCTTTGGCAAGAATTGGCAGGAAAAAGCTAATGAGATAGATGCTGACAATATCACTTTGGATAGATTGTCTAAATCTACAGCTGATCCTGCGAGGAAAAAATCCTCTAAGAAACCATTCTTTAGTAAGAAGAAGAAGTTTTATCCCTCCTATACCCAGCAGGGGCATCGTTTAGGTCAGTCTGTCCAAAAGGGACAGCAGCAACAACCTAGGCAAAGAAAGACAAAAGCAGCTAAGCCTCAACCGGCTCAGCAGACTCAGCCTCCACAGGGGCTTTGACTCCTATCTAGAGAACTTTCCTTTCCTGGCCCTGAACGGCCCAGAACCCTCCACCATCCCAGGAAGGTTATGTCATTTTGCCCCCAGATGGGGTCAGATAACAGCAGAGAATTAGACTCTGTCTATTGTAAAAGAGGGGTACAAGCTTCATTTTCTCATCATGCCCCCTCCTACAATGGTAAGACAGTGCAATTCTCAGACCTCTCTCAACGACCAGTTAGGTCAAGAGGTCTTTGTGCTCCTTGCTCAAGGGGCAATAGAAGAGGTACCCATTCCCCAATGGGGTACAGGGTTTTACTCCCCCTATTTCCAGACCCATTTTAGACCTCAGAGAATTGAACAAATTCCTAATCAAAGAGAAGTTCAAAATGATTTCTCTAGGAACTCTGCTGCCATACCTTCAGAGTCAGGATTGGCTTTGTTCTCTAGATCTCAAGGATGCGTACACTCATGTTCTCATCCATCCAACTCACCAAAAGTTCCTTCGCTTTCTGTTTCAAGGGAAGCACTACCAATACAGGGTTCTTCCTTTTGGCCTGGCCTCTGTACCAAGGGTGTTTACAAAAAGCATGGCTGTGGTGGCAGCATTTCTCCGCACCCTGGGAATATTTGTCTTCTCTTATTATAGACGACTGGCTCATTTGAGCCCCTTCGGAGCCAGAGGCCAGGGTTGCTCTCTCTCGCACAATGCGCATCCTTCAGTATTTGGGACTTGTCATAAACTTCCCAAAATCCAACCTTGCTCCCACTCAGTCCCTTAGAGTTTATAGGAGCTCTGTTGGATACCAGACAGACAAGGGCCTACCCTCCACAGCCCCGCTGCCTTCGCATTGTGCAGTTAGCTTCCCAATCAGTGCTAAAACCTCACCTCACTGTTCGGGAAATGTTACACTTGCTAGGCCACATGGCATCCACCGTGCATGTGGTTCCTTATGCTCGCCTCCATATGAGGGCAGCCCAGTGGACTTTATCTACTCAGTGGACTCAGGCATCAGGTTGCCTGTCAGACAAAATAGCAAACTCAGATCACCTTATTTTGTCCCTCCAATGGTGGCAGTCACCCCAAAACCTTTTTGTGGGGTCTCCTTTTCAGCAACCCCCACCCCAAGCCACTCTAACAACAGATGCTTCACAGGTGGGTTGGGGGGCCCACCTTCAAGGCCTCTCTACCCAGGGCACCTGGACTCCACAGGAGGCCTATCTACACATCAATCTCCTGGAACTCAGAGCAGTCTTCCTTGCTCTTCGAGTATTTCACACCCAGCTCAGCTACAAGACAGTCCTAGTTCAAACGGACAATCAAGTAGCCATGTTCTATGTGAACAAGCAGGGCGGAACAGGCTCTCTGTTGCTCTACAATGAAGCTTTGCGACTCTGGGCCCTCACCAGAGAGCATCAGATTCATCTCCTTGCGGTGTATCTTCCAGGCATTCAAAACTCTTGGGCAGACAGACTCATTCGAGTTCTGCTTCCACATGAATGGTCTCTTCATGCAGACCAGGTGGCCAAAATGTTTCAAATTTGGGGAACCCCGGACATAGATCTCTTTGTAAGTCCGCTGTATGCCAAACCTCCCCAGTTCTGTTCCAGAATTCCGGCTCAGGGTTGTCAGGCCAGGGATGCTTTCCTCCTCCATGGGGGTCAGGACTTTCTGTATGCCTTTCCAACCATTCCCCTAATTCCCAAAACCCTGTCAAGCTTCAGAGAGACAAAGGTCATATGATTCTCATAGCTCCACGTTGGCCACAGCAAATGTGGTACCCTCTGCTCCTACATCTCTTTCAAGCTCCGCCTCTGGAGTTAGGATCTGCTCCATATCTCCTTTCTCAAGAGGACGGGATGCTGTGGCATCCCAATCCCCAGTCTCTGCATCTCAGGGCCTGGTTGCTGAAAGCCTAGAACGTCACGGTCTTAACCTTTCCCAACAGGTAAAGGATATCCTTTATGCTTCCAGGAAGCCTTTCACAATATGCTCTTATGCATTTAAGTGGAAAATGTTTACCATATGGTGCTCGCAGAAGGGTCTTAACCCTCTTGCGATACCTCTGGAATCATTACTGGAGTATCTCCTTCATTTATCAAATGCAGGGCTTAAGACCAATTCAGTGAGAGTTCATTTGAGTGCTATTTCAGCTTCTTTCAAGCCTCTAAATGGACAACCTATTTCCTCTCATCCTCTCATAGCGAAATTTATGAGAGGCCTTCTTTTAACTAAGCCTCCCAATAAGCCACCACCGGTGGCATGGGACTTAAATCTGGTTCTTGGGCAGCTCATGAAACCGCCCTTTGAACCATTAACCACTACCTCTTTGAAATTCCTTTCCTGGAAGGTCATCTTTCTTATTGCAATCACATCAGCACGTCGCATCAGTGAATTGCAAGCGTTGGTGGCTGATCCTCCTTATACAAGGTTCCATCATGATAAGGTAGTCCTTAGGACTCATCCACACTTTATGCCAAAGGTGGTGTCACCTTTTCATTTAAACCAAGCGGTTTACCTTCCTGTATTCTTCCCAAGGCCTCACGCCTCAAATGCAAAAATGAATCTTCATACTTTGGACTGTAAAAGGGCTTTGGCCTTTTACTTGCAAAGGACACAGCAACATTGAAAGTCCTCTCAACTCTTTGTTGCTTTTGATCCTAGTCATTTGGGACTTCCAGTCTCCAAATGAACACTGTCCAGCTGGATGCACAGTGTATATCTTTTGCCTATGAGAGTAAAAACCTTCCTCTTGAAGGCCATGTCACAGCTCAAAATGTGAGAGCCATGGCAGCCTCTATGGCTCATCTTCACTCTGTGTCTATTGACGACATCTGTTGAGCAGCTACTTGGGCTTCGGTTCATACCTTCACAGCCCATTACTGCTTAGACAAGGACTCCCGCCGGGATGCCTTGTTTGGTCAGGCTGTTCTTCAACACCTGTTCCATACTTAATCAACTCCTGCCCACCATCCCTGGTAGGATGCCAGAGATCCATGGGGGGAAGTGGAGCCCTTTCACAGGGGCACACAACTTCTGGGGCCTTCTCCCTGGCATCTGCAGCTAGGAAGTCCCCATATGTGAGGACTACATTCCTGCTTGTTCCTGGAGATAGCATAGTTACTCACCTGTAGAAGGTGATCTCCGGGAACAGCAGGAATTTAGTCTTCACAACCCACCCACCTCCCCTAGGAGTTGTATCTCTCTATCTCTCTCTCTTTCCCTCTCTCTTTTGTCTCAGCTTTAAACTCAATTGGAGAGGGAAAGGCGGGAAGGCAGCATGTAGGCGCTGTGGGATGCTCCCAAAAGCTTTCCTATTGGACGCTGGGGAGCGTTCCCACGCAGGCTCCGTCGGTACCGACGATACCCATATGTGAAGACTAAATTCCTGCTGTTCCCGGAGATCATCTCTTACAGGTGAGTAACTATGCTTTGCATCTCAGTGGCCCCGGCAAGCTTGCTATCTCCACCTTTTTGCCCTGATGGTGCATGGACATCAACCCCTAGGCATGTACCCATTTCTTTTCACCCAGGACCAGGTGGCCCTGCTACACCCCAATCTCTGCAGTTGTACGCTGGCAGCCTGGAAGGTTCAAGTCACTCGACAATAGATGCTTCCCTCTCCATGGAGGTGCAGGACGTTATCACTACGTCCAGGAAGCTGGCTACTTGTCTTTCCTACTGCTGGAAATGGTCCTACTTCATGCACTGGGCCCAGGAACATCAACAGGATCCCATCCACTGTCCCTTAGGAAAGGTCCTGGCCTACCTGTTGCATCTTTCTTAGTCAGGCTTACAAACCATGTCAGTTTGTCATCTCTCAGCCTTAGCAGCTACTCATGCTCTCATGGATGGGAAACCCATTTCAGTTTATCCATTCACCTCGCGGTTCATGAAAGGTCTTATGAATACCAAACCTCCAATTAAATCACCTATTCCAGCATGGTACCTGAACGTAGTCTTGACAGAACTCATGAAGCCTTCTTTCAAACCTCTGGGATCAGCCTCTCTGAAATACCTTACCTGGAAGACTGTCTTCCTTATAACATTGACTTCTGCTCGGAGAATTAGTGAGATTTAAGCACTCATTCCTCCATACACACAGTTCTACACAATTAAGTCCTTTTTAAGAACACATCCTAAGTTCCTTCCCAATGTTGTGTTGGAGTTCCATTTGAATCAATCCATCATAGTTCCAGCTTTTTTCCTTGATACCATGATGGACTCATCAGAACAAACCCTTCACACATTAGATTGCATACAAGCACTTTTGTACTAACATGCAACTAAGGATTTACGATCTTCCTCACAACTCTTTGTCCCTTCAATCCAAACAATCCTGGACCGCCGGCTTCAAAGAAGACAATTTCTACCCGGGTTGCAGACTGTATCTCCTCCTGCTATGTCCAAGCAAACTTGCCGGCCCCAGTTCGCATTGGGCCCCACCAGTTACATGCTACTGCGATCAATGCAGAAAATCTGTCTTCTCTCTCCCCCCAAGACATTTGCAGGGCACCTGCATGGATTACCATTCATACCTTCGCAAAACACTACAGCTTAGATCACTCTTCAGCAAGAGATCTAGCCTTCAGCCAGGTGGTCCTCTGAAACCTTTTTGCTTCTTGAACAGACTTCTTACCTACCACCCTTCACAAGCACCAGGCTGGGCTGACATCCTTTCAGGTTTTCCCAAGCAACCCTCGTATCCGGACTCACTTATGGAATGTGCCTGCAATTCCCCTGCTTGTCTGCAGAGAAAGCGTAATTGCTTAACTGTAACAAGGGTTCTCCGTAAACAGCAGAGATATGCAGCCACACTCGCCCGCCCACCTCCTGTAAAAGAAAAAAAAACCAAAAAGCACAGTGGCACGAAGAACTCGGAGTCTTCACACCCCCAATACGCGGTGGACATGTGCTCCTTTCACCGGCCATCTGTACTTTTCGTGGAAGTGGAGCTTTGCAGCCATGGACGAAAAGAGGCGGCAACCTCGGGCGGGAAGAAGTGCACATGCTCAGAAGTCCAATGGACTTCTCTGAGCTAGGGGAGAGCTCGGCATACAGGTGCCTTCAGGGGATGACACCTATGGAGTGTGGCTGCATAGCCGTGCTGTCTACGGAAAACCCCTGTTACAGGTAAGCAACTACACTTCTTTTACAAAGGGCAAATACTGCTCCTAAACTTACAAACTTTTAAAATGCAATGTTTCATAGACAGAATTTATTTTAAGGTTAGATAATGGCTATTTATTTATTTAAAGGTTTTTATATACCACCCCTTCCAGAGATCAGGGGCGGTTTACAGTGAACAAATCCAAAACATTGCATTTAACTTTAAAAACATTCATTTACATTTAACTCGTTGATAACTATATTACAAAAACTATGTACAATGTTGTAGAGTAAACAGTGTTGGATGATACATTGTTATGTGGTGACATAGCTAAGAGCCTTATTGTAAAGTATATCACTACATAGGTTGCATCTGATATACAGTATTTCAGGAGAATTTCCATAGTAGTCAATAAATAGATATATTTTTAGTTCCTTGCAGAACTGCTGTAAATCTTTTCTTGCTCTTTCAGGAAGAGCATTACATAAAACTGGGGAAATATAAGTGAAAGCTCTAGAGCTGGTAGCTTGTTTGGTGTTTCGGAAGTGTTGAGGTATGGCATAACTGTTTGGATGGGTTGAGTAGGGAGGATAAATATGTTAGGTTTATTTTATTGTGATGCTTGAATACTATCATGAGATATTTATATTTTATTCTTGTTACTATGGGCAACCAGTGGATGTTTTTTAGCAGGGGTGTAATGTGATCAGAGTGATGAGCCTTGTGAATTATGCGTGCGGCCAGATTTTGTGCTAGTTGGAGTTGGTAGATGGTTTTCTTGGGGAGGCCTTGTAGGATACAGTTGCAATAATCAAAGTGAGGCATTATTAGAGCTTGAAGAACTGTTCTAAAGTTATGACTTTCTAGCAGGGGTCTGAGGTGTTGAATCATACATAATTTGAAGTATATGGTTTTAGTGATTGATTTTATGTGGGGAACCATATTTAGTGTCTGATCTGGTATGATACCCATATATTTGACCTCCTTTTATAACCTTGATTTCCAATCCTTGTATTTGAATTTTGGTTGAAAACTCATCTCTTCGCTGCTGCTTTTGGATCTTGTCTCACCTGATCTCCTCCTTTTTTTTCCCCCTTGTTTTATCCCTGCCTACACCTTCTGTGTTTGTCTTGACTATATTGTAAGCTCTGATGAGCAGGGACTGTCTCTTACATGTCTGTGCAGTGCTGCGTACGACTTGTAGCGCTATACAAATGCTCAGTAGTAGGTTGGTGGGATAAAGTTTGTGTTTCAAGAGACATAAAAGACTTCAGTTTTTTTTAATGTTAATTTTTAGATTGAATTTAGCGATTCGGTTACTTCATCTAGACCAGGGGTCGGCAACCCGCGGCTCCGGAGCCGCATGCGGCTCTTTCTCACCTTTGCCGCGGCTCCGGAGCACACTGCCCGCCCGGTATTTATGGCGTTATGGGCTCCCTCCCTTCTTCTGCAGCCGCGGTTCCCTGCCTCTTAGGGAACCGCGGCTGTGCTTTTAAAATCATCTCGGAGCCCTTCCTGTCTTGACGGGCTCCGTGCAGCATTGTCCCGCCTCTAAAGGAAGTTGTTTACCACTTCCTTTGGAGGCGGGACAATGCTGCACGGAGCCCGTCACGACAGGCTGGGCTCCGAGATGATTTTAAAAGCACAGCCGCGGTTCCCTAAGAGGCAGAGAGCCGCGGCTGCAGAAGAAGGGAGGGAGCAGATATGGATGGATGGAGGGGGCTGACATGGAGGGAGGGAGCTGATATGGATGGATGGATGGAGGGAGGGGGGCTGACATGGATGGAGGGAGCTGATATGGATGGAGGGAGGGGGGCTGACATGGAGGGAGGGAGCAGATATGGAGGGAGGGGGGCTGACATGGAGGGAGGGAGCAGATATGGATGGATGGAGGGAGGGGGCTGACCTGGAGGGATGGAGGGGGCAGACATGGAGGGAGGGAGCTGATATGGAGGGAGGGGGGCTGACATGGAGGGAGGGAGCTGATATGGATGGAGGGAGGGGGCTGACATGGAGGGAGGCACCAGATATGGATGGATGGAGGGAGGGGGGCTGACATGGAGGGAGGGAGCAGATATGGATGGATGGAGGGAGGGGGGCTGACATGGAGGGAGGGAGCAGATATGGATGGATGGCGGGTGGGGGGCTGACATGGAGGGAGGGAGCAGATATGGAGGGAGGGAGCTGATATGGATGGATGGAGGGAGGGGGGCTGACATGGAGGGATGGAGGGGGCTGACATGGAGGGAGGGAGCTGATATGGATGGATGGAGGGAGGGGGGCTGACATGGAGGGAGGGAGCTGATATGGATGGAGGGAGGGGAGCTGACATGGAGGGATGGAGGGGGCTGACATGGAGGGAGGAAGCTGATATGGATGGAGGGAGGGGGGCTGAAATGGAGGGATGGAGAGGCATGACATGGCGGGAGGGAGCGGATCTGGAGGGTGGGAGGTCGGGGGCTGACATGGAGGGATGGAGCACTGGTAATGGGGTTGAGGGGACGAGCACTGGAAATGAGCTGATTAGGGGAGGCTAGGACTGGTAATGAGCTGACGGGGGGTAGGACTGGTATTGGGCTGATTAGGGGAGGCTAGCACTGGTAATGGGGTTGAGGGGGGATTAGCACTGGAAGGTACTGGGAGTGAGGACTGGAAAGGGGCTGATATTGGGGAGGGTTACTGGGACTGGAAATAGGCTGATGGAAAGAAGTGAAGAAAACGAAAGAAGAGATAAGAAATGGCAGATGGACCATAGACCACAGAAAGAGAGCTAAGAGAAGACAGGAAAGCAGAAGCCTCAGATCGGGACCAGCATGATCAAAGAATAAATTGGTCAGACAACAAAGGTAGAAAAAATAATTTTATTTCATATTAGTGATTTGACTACAAAATCATCATAATTTTGAAATCAAATATTGTTACTTGTTGTTGTGATATTTTCTGGCGTTTTTTTTTTTTGGTGTGTGAAGGAAGAGGGGTAGTCTTATACGGCGAGTATAGGCCAAACACCTATATTTTAACAGGAAAAGTAGGGGGTCGTATATAGCATTAAGGTAAGAAACAATATATGCAGTGTTAGATTTGTTTTAAATGTCGCAATGGTTTTGCGGCTCCCAGTTTTTTTTTTCCCTTCGGAAACGGGTCCAAGTGGCTCTTTACGTCTTAAAGGTTGCAGACCCCTGATCTAGACAGTTAAGAATCTTTGGACAAGTAGGGTTTGGTGTGTCTATGGGATGATACAACATTATATCATCTGCATAGAGATGGTAGTTTACTTTATGTTTTTAAAGATACTGCATATAGGTTGAATATACAGATTAAATAGAAGGGCAATATTATTTTCTCTTTGTCCACTGTAAATTTGAACAGACTAGTTGCAGCCCATAGACATTTCTGCAAAGAGGATGTGTACTGCAGCTCCCCAGCCCAACACAAGGCTTCTTTCCTTTTTAACCTGCTTACAGCCAGCTGCAAGAGTGCTGTGCCTGCCTGCCTGTCTCATTGCTTTTTCCAACCTTTTGTCTGAGATTGCATTCTTTTTGGCTCTGCTGCTATCTTTTTTATATATTAATATTGTAACTGGTTTGCTAATTTTGAAAGGTGGTATATGAAGTGCAAAATAAACATAAGCATACAGGTGGCATAGCTACTGGCATCATATTCCTGTCTACCTATACATATGGCTCACTGTCTTCCTTCGGCTTGATAATTTGGTTTCTGGTCCCGTACAACTCGGTGAGGTACATGCATTGTAGATAGTGGTGCACCCCCTAGCAGTCAGTCAGTATGGATGCCATTACAAAGTATATTTACAGATATAGATACATTCAAGGCTTTCCTTATAAAAGGTAAAGCACAGGCATAAACTTTCTAAGCTTGCTGCAGATATCTTCAAGGAGGATGTGCTTTCTTTGTTCTCTCTTGTCTTTTAGGCAGCTCTCCTTCATGACACAGTAGAAGATACAGACACCACGTTTTTAGAGATCGAGGAACAGTTTGGTAAGGAGATTCGACAGATAGTTGAGGAAGTGACAGATGACAAGACCTTATCAAAGATGAAGAGGAAGCGATTGCAGATTGAACATGCCCCACACAGCAGCCAGCATGCCAAGCTTGTGAAACTAGCTGACAAATTGTACAATCTCCGAGATCTTAATCGCTGCACCCCAACAGGTACAAGATCTCCTGTCGTTCTCTGTGCATGGGAAAGACTTTGAGTACTCCAGGGTCCAAGCATATTTAATTGGGTGTCACAGATTGTGAAGAGTCTACAAGCGACAATTCCAGTGTAGAAGGAAAAACTGAACCACAGGAGTATCAGTTTGAATCCTGTGCAGTCCACCTCCCTGGGCACTCTGAGCAAGAAAGACCAGGTAGATACATTTCAGCATCTACCATCTTAAGGAGAATTTCAGTTTGTGTTGATCAGCCAGAACACAGACAAATCTTAACAGTACCTTTACAGAAGAAGAAGAAGACTTGGGATAAATGCACAGGATCCTTAGCTGATAAAAGTGAAATGATATCAGATACATGGTCTAGTGACACCAAAGGCTGTGGGGTTAGCTGGGTTAGTGCAGGTGGTTGGAGGTGATAGGAGTACTGCTGAGAATGCAAGGCTAAATGGCAGGCCGTAAATGTTTAGTTTTGAATCCATTGGTGATTTTCTGCTGAGTCAGGTTGGGTCACTGACTTGAAAGCTTTTTCAGTTGTGCAAGGTTAACAGTTCCAGGCTCTGAAGACAAAGGGTGCAGAAAACCTTAGTGCAGCATTTTTCTGGCCCTTTTCCTTCACTAGGCTTGCTCTCTGATGCAGAAATCAAGTTAGCGCTTGAAAAATGGCAGAAAAACCACTGCACTATACTGCAACATAGTGGGCATGCAAAGCAAAGTGCTGCATATTTAATTGCACCTGATGCAATGAAACTTAGTGCAGTTTTTTATACATTCACCTCAGATGATCCAGGCGTTGAGAAAGGCTGCCAATACCATCAGCACAGAAGCAAAACCATTGGTGGGCTGGTGTGCCCCGATTTTCCCCACCTCATAAAAATTATTGGTGACTCCATGGGCCTCAATCCCCCTTCCCTTCCTTCACAGAAAAATCATTGGTGGCCTGTGGACCCCGATGCAATCCCTCACATGCTAAAATCATTGGTGGTCTGTGGGCTTCTATTAACTTTCTTCTCTTCCCCCTCCCCCCTGCAGTACCTTTCAGAGAACGGAGGGGGGTACAGGAGCAATGCCTACATGCTCCTACCCCATCCCCCACTGCCATTTTTTAAATGGCGGTGACTGACCCTGCCCTGTGGGGCAGCAGGCCCAGTCTGCCAGATAATGAAGAAAATTCCTTATTTGGCAGTCTGACCACTCCCCTCTGTGGTGCATCATGAGATGCACAGTGCAGGATCAGCAGACTGACTGACCCCTATGCTATTTGTCCCAGGATGCACTGCATGGGGAATGATTATGTGCAAAATAAGGAATTTTCTTCTTTATTTGGAGAGTGGGTTGCCCCCCTCCCCCGGATAGTGCATCCCCAGGATGCACCACACAGGGTCAGGCGCTGCCATTTTGAAAAATGGTGGGGAAGGGTCAGAAATTGTAGGCATTACTCTTCCCCCCCCCCCCCCACCAAGTCTCAAAAAGGTACTGCAGGTGGAGGGTTAATGGAAGCTCACAGACCATCAATGATTTTCCTGGGAAGGGAGGCAGATTGAGGCCAAAAATGATTTTTATGAAGTGGGGAGGGATCAGGGCCTTCCGGGCCACCAATATTTTTTCTTTTGCCAGGGGGGTCTGTGTCCAGGGGAAGCTCTGGCTTCTTGACTCTGTGCTGATGGCACTGGGGACCTTCCACGATACCTGGATTATCTGAAGTGAAGTGTCAAACTTCATCTCAGATGACCCTTTCTCAGGACAGCATGCCAAACGTGCGCAGTATACAGGGGCTGCTAAACCAGACTTCTATGCACATGTGTTTAGCTTGTTTCCCGGTTTAACACTGACTTTTTCCGTATTGTTAATTTGCATTCTGTTTCCTTACAGTATCGCTGCGCAAAAGGTAATGTTAAACTT
The DNA here is from genome assembly GCA_033557465.1 of Ichthyophis bannanicus. NCBI lineage: Eukaryota > Metazoa > Chordata > Amphibia > Gymnophiona > Ichthyophiidae > Ichthyophis > Ichthyophis bannanicus. The sequence goes on along the minus strand of CM066043.1, from coordinate 206,660,475 downwards.
GCGATATGAAACCCTGCGCTAGAGCTTCAAGCACTGGGTTCTTGCACAGGGTTTCTGCATCAGCCCCAAAGGACTTGATGCAGAAACCCTGTGCTAGAGCCCAGCGCTAAAGCTTGAGGGCAAGGTTTCCTAATGCAAAAGTTTTTCTCAGCAATCCTGTTCGCAAACATCATGCAAACGAGCTTTGTGCAAAAGGTCTGCGCTAAACAAGTATAGCAACCACACAAAAAAAAAGCCAAACAGTTTGGCACTTGTGCTGGAATGCTGTATGGTGCATATAGCAATATTCTGTGCAGAAGTCCTGCTCAGAATAATATACTATATTGGTCATAAGCACCACTATTATTCTGCACAGTAATTCTACATAGAATAATGTTTATGCACTGGTTAGCATTCCAGCACAGGCATAAATTCCTCACCAGCACTGACTGCAGATCTAGGTGCTTGCCCTTAACATCCCCTCAGACCTCACTTTAAAATCTCAGCGTTGAACTCAGCCTTCTGGTCTTCTGTGCACTTCTCTGCATCTGTGCTGCATAGCTAATTGATTCATTACCATCTATTTAAATGCACTCTGTGCTGCTATTAGCACATTAATTATGCTCACGTTGAATCCCTTCCTGCAGTCTGTGCTTACACTAGGGTAGAAAATTATATGCAAATACTGCACTATTGCCTGTTTAAATGGCACAGGCCCAAAGTTTCAGATATTTAAGGTACTGCAAGCACTTTCAAAGCTCGTAAGTTGATACGTCCTGCATGCTCACCCACCAACCGTTTTTTTGGAAAAGTGATTCCTAAGATTACATCTTTTTATTCCCCCCCTCCCCCTCCCTCTCACAGATGAGAATGTGTCTTTATAGTAGGGTATGTACATTTCTGTATTTGCTGACTATGTTCTTTCGGTGATAGGTTGGACAAAGGAGCGGGTCCAAGAATATTTCATTTGGGCGTCAGAGGTCGTGAAGGGTCTACGAGGTACAAGTCCAGTATTGGAAGAGAAGCTGGACCAGCTATTCTTGGAGAGAGGAGTGCCAATCTGAATTGCATGTAGTCCACTTACCTTGACATTGTGAGGAAGAAACACTGGGTAGACACACACCAACTTAAGGAGAATTTCAGCATGTGTTGATCAACAAGAATATGGACAATTCTTAACAATAATATGGTGATCACAAAACAGAAACAGGGAACAAGTGGAAAATGTATATGCATTATCCATGTATTATCATCATTTATTCCACACTTTTCCAGCAGAAGAGCCCAAAGCATATTACAGCAGATTAACATTTCCATTCTTAGCATTTCAAATCAATAAATGCATGGTAATATGAACAGAAGCCATCACAAGGCCACATCCTAAGTACATCAGCAAATTACTAGAGTAGGATGCAATAATTAAAAACAAGAAAGAAAGCCCAGGACACCAGTTTTCATATGTTAGAATGATTTCTCATGCAAGTCTGCAGGTTTTAAAAGGTTCAGTTTCATGCAGTAACGAGGTTGTTTGGCTTGAGAAGTAAGCCTTCTTTAAACTAATCACCCAAAACCTGCCTCAGTTCATGCAGTACTTTTATCTGTGGTACTTAACTATAACTACTGTTTTGATTTCTGTGGTAGCAGAACGTAAGGCCTCAGAGTAAGATCTTCTTTCATTTTAAGTTAACCTTTGCGGTCCTAGTTAGCACATTAAGTGCTCAATTCTACCAAATGAATTTTTCAGTTAGGCCTATTCTCTTCTCTCCCCACTTTGTTCTGACACTGGCCATGGAGCGGAATTTACAGGAAATATTAAATGATAAATTTGCGTGAGTTTGTCTGCATTTTGTTTTACCTTATTATAGAGCATCTATTGTACAAACTGTGGGTTGGAGAATGTATATATCTGTGATATTTTAATGTTAACAAAGGTTGTGGATTGATGTATCAGTTAACATACTCTTGTTCGAATAAACTCAGATTACCACTTCTCTCCATTTATCTGAAAAGAGTCTATGATTAGGTATCTGTTCTGTGAAATGTTACATCTCCAGGAACAAGCAGGAATGAGTCTTCACATATGGGTACGTCGGTACCGACGGAGCCTGCGCGGGAACGCTCCCCAGCTTCCCAAAAAGGAAAGCTTTTGGGAGCATCCCACAGCGCCTGCGCACTGCCTTCCCACCTTTCCTAACAGCCTCTCTCCAGTTCTTCTTTTCCGCGGAGCCAGCAGGTCGTGTTCCTGTCACCGCTGAAGAAGTTCTTTATTTTATTTTATTTCTTTGGTCGCGCGTCTGCCTTCTTCGACGTCAGACCGGTACCGCCGGTCTTTTCTTTCTTTTTCTTTAAAAAAAAAAAAAGAATACTTTCCGTTCCACTTCAGTGTATTTTTCTTCGTTGGGCCTTAGGCCTAACAGAAAATTCCTCATGGAAAAGCCCGCCTCCGGGTTTAAAAAATGCACTAAGTGCAGCGGTACCATCTCTGTTACCGACACCCATGACTGGTGTCTTAAGTGTTTGGGTCCTGACCATTCCATCACGGATTGTCCGTCCTGCTCCATGATGTCTAAAAGAGGTTTACAGAACCGAGCAGCCAAGCTCAGTACACTGTTTCCCTCTGATGCAGCTTCGGTGGCATCGACGTCTTCCAGGGCTGCTTCTTCCTCCTATGGATCTCAGGTAACCAAACATAAGTCCAGCCGGTCCTCGAAGGGTAGATCTCCCTCTAAGCATCGAGATGCCTCCGGGCTTGCCCTCGAGGATCCTGCACCGGCAAAAGTACCCCGGCGGGAAGCTCCGGCTTCCAAAGCTCCTCCTATGGGGTCACAGGTTGACATCGATGGCACGGCCTCGACCAATCACCTGTTGCAATGTTCTGGGGTACCGGTGGAATCCGCCGCCGGTACCGACCTCCAGACATTCATGGCGTCGATGGATCAGAATGTTCTGACCATGCAGCGTGCCATTACGGCATTCATACAAGCTGCGACGCCGCTGGTACCGCAACAAGCTTCGTTGTCGGTACCGGCTCCGATATCGGTTCTGGTGCCGGTACCGCTTGCATCGACATCGGCTTCGGTGTCGACTGCAGCGGTTCCCTGTCCGATGATGCCTATCGGTACCGATCCGGTACCGATGACTCCCGATGTCGATACCACCCGGTATGCGTATTGGGCTTTACAAGAGCATCCAGACAGGCTATACTTCGATTCCTCCGAAGACTCTGATGCATCGGAGGCCTCTGTCGAAGCATCGGTACTTCTTCCTCAGGAGCCTTCTTCTCCAAAAAGAAGAGTGTCCCCTCCAGAAGACTTGTCTTTTCAAGACTTCATAAGGGAAGTGGCCAAGGGGCTTTCTATCTCAGTAGCCCCTGAGACAGAGCCTAGAGCCAAAAAATTGGATATTTTGCAATATCCCAAGGCTCCTAAAGAAGCAGCCACTTTGCCAGTTCATGAGATCCTTTATGACCACATGATAGGCATATGGGAGACACCTCTCACCATCTCTTCTCATTCTCGTAGGTTGGATACCATGTATCGTGTCCCTCCTTGTCCTGGATTTCATAAAACTCAGCTTCCTCACCATTCTATTGTGGTGGAGTCTGCTATGAAAAAGTTAAAGAGTGCAAAGAGGCACTTATCTGCTCCTCCAGGAAGATAATGTAGAACCTTAGATGCTTTTGGCAGGAAAATTTTTCAAGCCAGTATGCTTGTTGCCAGAATCAACTCCTATAGTCTCTATATGGGGATGTTTCTGAAGGAAGTTACAGATCATCTGCAAACTTTCCTCCCTTTTCTTCCAGAATTTAAAAGGGAAGACTTTCTTACCTGGCTTAAGCATGCCCAAATTTTCAAACCGTGCAGCCTTTGACTCTTTTGAGGGGGCCAGCAGAGCCTCGGCCATTGCCATAGGTGCATGCAGAATTGCTTGGTTACAAGCTTCTGATTTGGAACCCTGGGTCCAAGATGGATTATGAAATCTTCCTTGTACAGGTGAAAACCTGTTTGGCAAAGATTGGCAAGCAAAGGCCACTCAGATGGATGCAGAAAATTCTGCTTTGGATAGGCTTTCAAAGTCTACCTCTAATCCTGTCCAGAAGAGGTTGTTCAAAAAGACATATTTTCCCAAGAAGGGAAGATATTATCCTGCTTATGGTCAGCAGACATCTTCTGCAGGTCGTTTTGCTGCAAAGCGTCAACAACCTAAACAGGCCAAGTCTAAGGCTGCAAGGCCTACTGTAGCCCAACAGCCTCAGCCTCCTCAGGGCCTTTGACTTGCACCTAGAGAACTTAGCCTTTCTGGCTCTAAAAGAACCAGAGCCTCTCACCATTCCAGGAAGGTTAGCTCACTTTGCTCCCAGATGGGAACAAATCACAACAGAGCAGTGGACCCTTTCCATCATAAGGGAAGGGTACAAACTTCATTTCTTAAACCTTCCTCCCCACACCATGGTGAGACAGTTCAATTCTCCAACATCTCTCCTCGACCTTCTGGGTCAAGAGATCTCCACCCTTCTTGCCCAAGGGGCAATAGAAGAAGTACCTCTTCTTCAACAGGGCTCAGGGTTCTACTCCCCCTACTTTCTAATTCCAAAGAAAACGGGGTTACAGACCCATATTAGATCTCAGAGAATTGAACAAATTCCTATGCAAGGAGAAATTCAAGATGATTTCTCTGGGTACTCTCCTTCCATTCCTTCAGAGTCAGGATTGGCTTTGTTCTCTAGATCTCAAGGATGCGTATACCCATATACTCATCCATCCAGCACACAGAAGGTTCCTTTGGTTCCTTTATCAGGGAAAGCACTATCAATACAGGGTGCTTCCCTTTGGTCTGGCCTCTGCTCCAAGAGTGTTCACAAAATGCATGGCAGTAATAGCTGCATTTCTACGCACTCTGGGAATATTCGTATTCCCATATCTGGACGACTGGCTCATCCGAGCTCCATCCCAGTCAGAGGCCCAGACTTCCCTAGCCTGCACAATGCGTGTCCTGCAGTATCTGGGACTGGTTATAAACATTCCAAAGTCCCAACTCACCCCTACTCAGTCTCTAGAGTTCATAGGGGCCTTGCTGGATACCACAACTGCAAGGGCCTATCTCCCCCAGGCCCGTTGCCTACGCTTAGTGCAGTTAGCCTCTCAGATTCAGTTAAAAACCCACCTAACTGCTCGAGAGATGTTACAACTGCTAGGCCACATGGCATCCACGGTGCATGTGGTCCCTTATGCTCGCCTTCACATGAGGGCAGCTCAATGGACTTTGTCCACCCAGTGGACCCAGGCATCTGGAAGTCTGTCAGACAAAATAGCAACCTCCAGGCGCCTCTTTTGGTCTCTCCAGTGGTGGAAGTCCACTCAAAATCTGTTGCTGGGGTCCCCCTTCCAACAATTGTTACCCCAAGCAATCCTTACAACAGATGCCTCTCCAAGGGGTTGGGGAGCTCATCTTCAAGACCTCTCCACCCAGGGCATTTGGTCTCCACAGGAGACCTCCCTACATATCAACTTCTTAGAGCTCAGAGCAATCTTCTTGGCTCTCAGAGTCTTCCATACCCTGCTCAGCTACAAGACAGTCCTCATTCACACGGACAACCAAGTAGCCATGTTCTATGTGAACAAGCAGGGAGGAACTGGCTCTCTGTCGCTTTGCAATGAAGCTCTGAGATTGTGGGCCTTCGCCAGAGAGCATCAAATTCATCTTCTGGCAGTATACCTTCCAGGAGTTCAAAACTCTTGGGCAGACAGACTCAGTTGAGTTCTGCTTCCACACAAATGGTCCCTTCATATGGACCAGATAGTCAGAATCTTTCGAATTTGGGGAACCCCGGACATAGATCTCTTTGCAAGTCCGTGGAATGCCAAACTTCCCCGATTCTGTTCCAGAATTCCGTGTCAGGGAGTTCAGGCCAGGGATGCCTTCCTCCTTCATTGGGGTCAAGACTTCCTGTACGCCTTTCCACCCATTCCCCTAATTCCCAAGACCCTGTTCAAGCTTCAGAGAGATCAAGGGACTATGATTCTCATAGCTCCACGTTGGCCACGCCAAGTGTGGTACCCTCTACTTCTGCACCTCTCTCAAGCTCCCTCCCTGGACTTGGGGTCTGCTCCAGATCTCCTGTCTCAGGAGGGGGGAACGTTGTGGTACCCAAACCCCCAATCTCTCCATCTCAGGGCTTGGTTGCTGAAGGCTTAGACCTTCAAGATTGGCATCTTTCTCAGCAAGTAAGGGATATCCTTCATGCTTCCAGAAAGCCTTCTACTAGACGTTCCTATGCTTTTAAATGGAAAAGGTTTACCATTTGGTGTGCTGAGAAGGGTATTAACCCTCTAGCAATACCTTTGAATTCTTTACTAGAGTATCTCCTGCATCTTTCCCATGCAAGCCTCAAGACGAATTCAGTAAGGGTCCATTTGAGTGCTATTGCAGCATCCCTCAAGCCTCTCAATGGACAACCTGTCTCCTCTCATCCGCTTATTGCAAGATTCATGAGAGGCCTTCTTTTAACTAAACCTCCCATTAGACCACCTCCAGTGGCATGGGACTTGAATCTGGTTCTTGGTCAGCTCATGAAGCCACCCTTTGAACCCTTAGCCACTACCTCCTTGAAATTTCTTTCCTGGAAGGTTATCTCACTTATTGCATCAGTGAACTGCAGGCCTTAGTGGCTAATCTACCTTATACAAGGTTCCATCATGATAAGGTAGTCCTTAGGACCAATGTTCCCTCTAATTTTCTGTAGGCTGTGTGCGCATAAAATATCAGCTGTGCAGCTTTTGAAGGAAGGTTAAATTTTTGTGCGCCACATAACGACACTCGGAGTTATATACTTTAAAATTTGACTGCACGTCAGAATATAGTATGTACACCACATTAATTTTAATCAAATTAAATGAAAATAGACGATTACTAAATGAAGCGGAAAATTTCTAGTAATTACAATCACAACTTTTAAATTTTAAGACGTCTGTGTTGTTTTCTATCAGAATCAAAACCGTAGTTTTTGTGCACTCTTTTGTAAAGTATGTGCGCTCGCTCGACGAGGTGTGTGCGCGCGCACACGCGCACAGCTTAGAGGGAACAGTGCTTAGGACCAATCCACACTTTATGCCTAAAGTGGTCTCACCTTTTCATCTTAATCAAGAGGTGTATTTACCTGTCTTTTTTCCAGGTCCTCATGCATCGAGTGCAGAGAGGAATCTTCATACCCTGGATTGTAAGAGAGCTCTTGCTTTTTACTTACAAAGGACACAGCAACATAGAAAGTCTTCTCAACTCTTTGTTGCTTTTGATCCCTCTCATTTGGGACTTCCAGTCTCTAAGAGGACACTGTCCAATTGGATTGCTCAGTGTATTTCTTTCGCCTACCAGAGTAAGAACCTTTCTCTGGAGGGCCATGTCACAGCTCATAATGTGAGGGCCATGGCCACCTCTATGGCTCATCTAAATTCTGTGCCTATCGACCAGATCTGTCGAGCAGCCACCCGGGCCTCGGTTCATACCTTCACAGCCCATTACTGTTTGGACAAGGACTCCCGCCGGGATGCCTTGTTTGGTCAGGCTGTTCTCAAACACCTGTTCCATGCTTAATCAACTCCTACCCTCCATCCCTGGTTGGATGCCTGAGATCCATGGGAGGAGGTAGAGCCCTTCTCAGGGTCTCACAACCTTGGGGATCTCCCTGGCACCTCTAGCTGGGGAGTCCCCATATGTGAAGACTCATTCCTGCTTGTTCCTGGAGATAGCACAGTTACTTACCTGTAACAGGTGATCTCTGGGAACAACAGGAATAAGTCTTCACAACCCACCCACCTCCCCTAGGAGTTGTATCTCTCTATCTATCTTTCCTTTCCTCTCTCTCTTTGTCTCAGCTTTAAAACTCGAACTGGAGAGAGGCGGTTAGGAAAGGCGGGAAGGCAGCGCGCAGGCGCTGTGGGATGCTCCCAAAAGCTTTCCTTTTTGGGAAGCTGGGGAGCGTTCCCGCACAGGCTCCGTCGGTACCGACGTACCCATATGTGAAGACTTATTCCTGCTGTTCCCAGAGATCACCTGTTTCAGGTAAGTAACTGCTATCTCCAGGAACAAGCAGGAATGAGTCTTCACATATGGGTACGTCGGTACTGACGGAGCCTGCACGGGAATGCTCCCCAGCATCCAATCAGAAAGCTTTTGGGAGCATCCCTCGCGCCTGCGCACTGCCTTCCCGCCTTTTCCACTGCCTCTCCTCAGTTTTCGTTTTTCCGCGGAGCCGGCAGGACGTTCTCCTATCACCGCAGAAACCTTTTTCTTTAATTCTTTATTTCTTGTTTTCTTGTGGTTGCGGCTGTTTCTTCCTCCGCCACCGGTACCGCCGGTGGGTTTTAATTTTCTTTTTCTTAAACTCAGGGAGATTTTCCTCAGTTTCTGCCTTTAAATTTTTTGGGCCTGCAAGGCCTCTCCATCATGGAGCCTTCTTCCCCTAAGAAGTGCCTTCGCTGTGGAAACACAGTTTTCTTTTTAGACTCCAACGCCTGGTGTCTAACCCGTTTGGGTCCTGACCCTTTTTCCCCTGAACTATCAGGCTACGAAACTGTGAGAAGAACTTCCCTCTTTCGAGTTTCCCTCGATACCGTTTTCCCTCCCGGAGTGAGGGCACCGGCCTTTTCTTCTGTACAGGATCAGGTAACCCACAAACAGTCTGTTAAGACTAGCCAATTCTTGAGTGGTAGGTCTCATGCCAAGCATGATGACGGCTCCGGCCTTGCCCTCAAGACCCCATTGGCATTAAAACCCCGGCGGGAGTCTCCGGGCTCCAAAGCATTTCAGTGGTTTCAGGTTGTTCCTGGGGCTCACCCCTCACAGAACATACCTGAGCCATGCTCGGTGGTGGCATCCGCTTCGAGCGGTACCGATACCCCGGCATCGGCACCGGTGTTGAGTGATCCACTCTTCACCAGGGATCATCATCGGGCGTCCTCGGTACCTTCGGGACCGATCGATACGACACAGATTGACCTTCCTGTATTTGAGCCATGCTCGGTGGTGGCATCTGCTTCGAGCGGTACTGATACCCCGGCATCGGCTCCGGTGTTGAGTGATCTACTCTTCACCAGGGATCCTCATCTGGCGTCCTCGGTACCTTCGGGACCGATCAATACGACCCAGATTGATTTTCCTGTATCGGCAACTTCGCCGATACCACCACCGACGTCGGTACCCTCTAGACATGCATCGATAGACTCGCTCCCTTCGATGCCGTCTGAAATCGATATCTAGTCTAGATGACTGGGTACCGACACATCTTGGAACCGACCCTTATCGTTTCAGGATACGCAGTACCGAGGATATTCACCAAGCGTTTCTGGTTCCCTCGGTACCGCTTGAACAGCCTCCGATGACTGCTGCGAGGGCGTTACCGTCTCCGATTCCGACTCAGCTACCGGTATCGGTATCGATGTCGGTTCCTGCAGTTACATCGGTACCATCGATCCTTTCTATGCCTAGTTTGGAATCGATACCTGGCATGGACGATGCAGTTCTCACTGCCTCAAATCGTGACCGCCAGTACCACTATCCTTCTAGTGGGGTTCTTTTTCTGCACCAGACCAGTACATCCTCTGGTGCTCAGGCTGCTCCTTCAACCTTAGCCTGCCTAGGGATAGTTCCCATTGGAGATCCCTCTTTTCAGAAATTTCTCCTTGATATGGCAATATTTCTTGCTATTCCTATCCCTGGCTGTGATCCTACTCGAGGCTCTCCTGCAGAAAAGGAAAATATAATGCTTCCTTTACATCCATTCTTTGCAGGATCTTCTTCTGAGAATATGGGAATCACCTTTAAGGGTTCCCTCACCTTCTACAGCAACTGATGTTCTGTATCAGGTGCCCCCCTCTCCAGGGTTTCAAAAAACTCAACTTCCCCATCATTCTATGGTAGTGGAATCAGCAATGAGGAAGGTAAAAAGCAAGAAGAAGCATTCTTCTTATCCGCCAGGTCCTGCATCTAGAGCTCTTGATGTCTTTGGACGTCAAACCTTCCAAACATCTATGCTGGCATCAAGAATTATCTCTTATATTTTTTATATGAGTCTATCTCTCCAGGAGGTCACAAAGAAATTATCTCTTTTGACTCCTTTTCTATCAGAACCTAAGGCTGCAGACTATTCCTTGCTTCTTAGTCATAGCCAGAATATCTCTTGGTTTCTTTCTCGTGCTTCTCTAGACTCTTTTGAGTCTGTTAGCAGATCCTCTGCTATTGCCATTGGAGCACGTCGTAGAGCCTGGCTCCAAGCTTCAGACTTGAGCAGATGGGCACAACACACACTGGGTAATTCTCCTTGTACTGGAGAAAATCTCTTCAATAAGGAGGCTTTAAGTCAGGTTGCTCATTGCTCCACTGATTTTCCTGGTTCTAGGAACCATCCTAAGCTGCCTTCTTCCCCAGGAGGTAGGAAATATCCTACCAAACCTTCTTTCCCTAAGAAAAGAAGGTTTCACTCTTCTCCTGCCCATCATCCCGATGTACCCAAGCAGGGGACACCTTGTCTTGGTCTGAAGAATCAAAACTCTAACCAGTCTAAGCATACCCAGCAATCATAGCTTCCTAAAGGTTGCAACCTACAGTTAACCTCTTCTTAACAGAAGTTTGTTCACTGTTTTTTTCTTTAAAGCTCTACACATGGCTTCCTTTCTGCAGGATGTACTCAGCTGTCAAGATATTCTTGTCTATGGGTTACAGATTTCTCCTCTTCTTCCTTCCAAGAAGAGAAGTTAACCACTATCCCATGATAGTTTCTGTCCCAACATGAACATTTTCTTCTTCAGCTGACTCACCATATGGTAAGTCACCCTTCAACCCTCTCATCCCGGTTTTTTCCTGAATGAGTGGTACCATACTGTACACCTTCTTTTCAGTGTAGAGTTTTTATTTGACTAAATTCTCTGGACAGCTTATCAGACAGGGACAGGACCATTTCCTCTCCCTTTGTTCTCTCTGGGTTTTCACAGGCAGATTCTCTCTGCTGTCTCCTTCAGTTGCTGTTCATGCAGGAGTTCCAGTGATTCCTCTACTGGTGCTTTCCCACAAGTTTCCAGTCTGTCTAGCCTTAGTAGTGATTCCAAGATTGTCCCCATCTATCTTGGATAATCCTACTCACTTCAGGCTTCTCACATTATCTTCTTTCTGGCCATCTCCATTTCCTTGGATGTGGTGGCAACACAGCTGACCTACAGTCAGTTTTATCTCCTAATTCTCCTGCATAATGCTCTCTGCAATCTTCAGAGAAGCTTTCTACTATGGGCACTTGCTAGAGAGCATTGAACTTTGTCTCTGATGGCTATTCTGTATAGTAGAAAAGGCTTATCAGTCATTCTCCATGACTGTGAGGGTTCTCCACACCCTCTTGTCTCCTGTTATAATACAGGACACAAGCTTTTTCTGCGTGAATGTCCAAGGAGTTTCCCAATCCTGCAGGAATATGCTCTTTTTTCTTTACAGCTTGCCCTCCTGCTATCCTACTCCTCATGGACAGCACATATTCTACCAGTAACGCATGATACCCCTGTGTCCCTCCAGTGGGTCATCCTGGTATCTCCTTCTATGCGTTTTTCTGTCCATTTACCATGTCAGAGTTCTACAGAACTCACGACTTGCTCTCTACAGACTGATATTATCCTCTGTTTTTTCACGCAACCATCCTGGTTATTTCACTGGATAGCATTCCTGCACCCTCTTAGCCCGGAGGAATAGATTCTCTATATATCTTTTCAAGTAGGTTTCACCTTCTTGTTATTAGATGAATCTTTCTCCTTCACATCTCTCATGTGAATGTTCTCATGGGGCTTAGTTGCAGACATGTATCTTCAGACTTACATATTCATGTATGTATATATCTCTATATATTCTATACCTACATATGTCTGTAAGCTATGTGTGCATAGGTTATGCCCCTATATATATCTATATTTATATATATATATATATCCCTCTATATATGTATCTGTTGAGATGCTTTTTATAGGTAGATATGTATTACATACCATCTCCCTAACTGTCTATGCTATAAAGGTTTACCTTCTTAGAAGTTCCAGACAGTGGGCTGGCATATCTTCATACTGTCCCTCGGTATATGGGGGCTGTTAGGCACACAACCACTACTGTGGTACTAACAGCTCCACTTTACTCTAGGTCTCGCTATCCCTGAAGCATCATGCTTCAATATCTTTCCTCTCTCTCACCAGCTAGGAAAGACAGTGTAGATCTTCAGTAGTTCTGAGGTTTCAGCCCTTCACACATCTGTCCTCCTTGGGAATGCGGGCTTTTTTCCATACCCCTTCTTCCCTCCAGGACTAAGCTACTTGTCCAAATCGGTCAGTCTTCCTCAATATTAATGACTCTATACCTAAAAGAGTTTTCAGCTTTTTTCCATAAAGCTTTCCACTGAAGACCTGCCGTTCTTATACTACCCCAGTTGACACCTGGGTCACCTGCCAATTCCAGATTTGGACTTCACCCTCACTGCTGTGAGGTCACCTTGAGGATCCTCTACTGAATCTCCAGTAGACTCCATCACGCTATCTACTCCCTACAATCCAGTAGGTAAGATCCATTTTATGATTGTTCATTAATTAATTTTTAATGGTACTTATCATACATACCAAGGACTCCTCTCCTGTAGTCCTTAGCTTGGCTGTTTTTTCTTACAGCTCCTCTCCTTTCAACTCCTACCCACCATCCCTCACGGGATGCCGGAGATCCATGTGTGGGCACTGCAGTCCTGATCCAGGAACACACATTGTATGGGATCTCTCCCTGGCATCTATAGCTAGGGAGTCCCCATATGTGAAGACTCATTCCTGCTTGTTCCTGGAGATAGCACAGTTACTTACCTGTAACAGGTGATCTCTGGGAACAGCAGGAATAAATCTTCACAACCCACCCACCTCCCCTAGGAGTTGTATCTATCTATCTTTCCTCTTTCCTTTATCTCAGCTATGAAACTCAACTGAGGAGAGGCAGTGGAAAAGGCGGGAAGGCAGTGCGCAGGCGCGAGGGATGCTCCCAAAAGCTTTCTGATTGGATGCTGGGGAGCATTCCCGTGCAGGCTCCGTCGGTACTGACGTACCCATATGTGAAGACTTATTCCTGCTGTTCCCAGAGATCACCTGTTACAGGTAAGTAACTGTGCTTTATGGTTTAATGGGACATCTTATTTGGAGCTTCTATTGGGTTAAACGTTTACATCACTTACTTATTTAACACTGTTTTTATACCGCCTTTCTACAAGTCAAGGCAGTTTACAAGGAACTAGAAACAACAGATACAAAGAATGTCATGTGGTAATTCTTACATAAAACTGGTGCTAAACACTAAAACATTTATAAAAGGCACCAGCACGAACGGCTTCCTTACAACTTATGTACAGGGAGAGTATACTGGTTATCTAGGGACTTATTTACAAGCAGGATATCTGTATCTACAGTCTTAGAGTATGGACCTTTTTGAATCGAGAGTGTGACCTGAGAAGAAGAGGCCTTTGGGGGTTATCCGGAGATCAGCCGTTGTGTGGTGGTGGCCTGACAGGCATGAGTGGGTAGGGGCAGTCTCATTCCTGATTTATGCTTAGGCCAATGGATTCCGGAAAGAGGTGGGTCTTTAGCTTTTTCCATAATTCAGTTGGCTCTTGTATGACCCTGATCTCAGCTGGTATGGATTTCCAGATGGATGGGATATAGAGTGTAAAGGAGCGATTGTATGTCAACTGGTTGCTCCTGGCTCTGTGGGGAGATATATAGAGAAAAGTCTGGTTGTTCTGCATCTGGTCTGTGTGATTAGTGGCTGTAGGCATTCTGCTGACTGGTTGTGGATCACCTTAAATGTAATGAGTATTGCCTTGTATTTGATTCTGGCAGGAATGAGGAGCCGGTGTAATTGTCTTAGTATGAAGGTGTGTGAGTGCTTTGGTTCATTGAGGATGATCCGGGCTGCAGTTGTCTGGGCTAGTTGGAGTGGATAGAGAGCCTGCCTAGGTAATCCTTGATAGAAGATGTTGCTATAATCTAAGAGTGGGGTTATTATTGTTTGGCATATCGTTCAGAAGTTGTCATGATTTAGCAGGAGATGTAGATTCTTCAAGGTTTATAGTTTGAAATATGCTGACCTAACTTTTTAATTTGAGTTTATAGACGATGGTAATTCTCAGATATTTGACCTTGCTCTTAACTTGTAGCTCATTTTCTGTCAGCCTGATTGTTTGTGTTGGGTGGAAGGATTAGTCTCTGGTTAGAAAGAGGACCTCAGTCGTCTTGTAGTTAATGGCGAAGTTGTGCAGACTTAGCCACTGTGCAACTGCCCTGATGCAGTCAGATAAATGACTGTTGTCCGGGTTATCTGTGACAAATGGTGTGAAGATCATATCATTGGCATAGATCTGGTAGTGGATCTTCTGGATTAGGGAACACAGAGGTTTCAGGTAAATGTTGAATAGGAGAGCTGAGGAGGAGCCTTGAGGAACACCTTGCCACTGGGTGAAGGGATGGGATATCTTAGATCCAATTTTTACCCGATTGTGACAGTCGCTTAAGTAGGAGTGGAATCATTTGAATGTAGTGCCACTTAGGCCAATGTCTTGGAGTCAATTAGGGAACTGGCAGTGAAGTATGGAATCAAATGCCGCAGAGATGTCAAGGAACAGAAGGATGAAGCCTTCTTGACCAGCTCGATATCCTTTCTGCTTGTATAAATATTGCAGACTTGGCCAAGAGCCTAATGCAATAGGTTGGTTGGTGGAAGAAAGCAGCATATTTATAAGAAAGCAGGAGTGATAGGTGTAGGTGTGAAAGGGCTGATGTAGGGTAGGTGAGGTGTGTTTGGTGGAGGAAGGAGTTGTGTCGTGTTTGGTGGATGTGATGGGTGAGAGGATGTGCCTGAGTGCAGTGGGCTATGCATACACATCCTGCTATTAGATAAGTAAAGTTTACGTATATAGTGCCCCTGGTAAAATGGTAAAAATGGAGAGGAGGAGTAGCCTAGTAGTTAGAGCAGCAGCTTGATGACCAGAAAGACCAAGGTTCAAATCACACGGACACTCCTTGTGGCCTTGGGAAAGTGACTCTCCATTACCTCTGGTACAAATCTATGGGCCAATGTAGAAAAGCTTATCGTGGCACTTTTCTGGCACTTCTCCCATACAGAAAGCAAGCTAGTGCTGGAAAAATGTCAAAACCCCCCAACTGCGCTAAAATGCAGTGCACTCGGAATGCAAATCGCTGCATAAGCAATGCTGCCCAATACATCATTTTTCAACATTGGATCTTCATGCCAGCTTTAGGCAGGAATAAAGATCCAACCGGGAGCAAAAATATCATGACACGTCACCTCTGATCCAGGCATCAGGGAAAGCCCCCAAAGCTACTGACACACTGTTGGGGTGCTGCTACTCATCTCTTGGACACTCACCTCCCAACAGAAACAAAATCCCTGGTGGCCTAGTGGCCCGATTTCCTTCCCCCACCCAATAAAAAAATCCCTAGTAGCCCAGCAGCCCCAATTTCCCCCCAGGATGAAACACGGGAAAGTCACTGCCATATAAAGCATTTTTTGTCTTATATGGCAGTTTGATCCCACCTGGTGCATCCCAGCATGCACCGCGCAGGGCCAGGCGCTGCCATTTTTTCAAGAAGGCAATGCTCCTGCCCTAGACTAAAGGTACTGGGAGGGGTTGATGTGGTTCAGGGGCCACTGAACCACCAGGAATTTTTTTTGTTTGTGAGGATTTGGGGCTGCTGGGCCACTAGGGATTTTTTTTGTTTGGGGGAGATCGGGGCCACCATGGATTTTTTTTCTATTGGGTGGGTAGGGAGATTGGGGCCACTGGACCACCCGGGACTTTGTTTCTGTTGGGGGGGGGGGAGATCAGTGTGCTGATGGTATCGGGGCTTTCGCCAGTGCCTAGGTCATCTGAGGTGAAGTGTCAAACTTCACCTCAGATGATCCTGTTTCTCCGGGACAGCATGACAAACTTGCACCGACTTCTGTGTGCATGTGTTTGGCTTGCTCTCCCAATTTAAAGCTGACTTTTTGCATATTGCATATTGCATTCCTGCACAAAGAGCATTAAAGTCATGCTATGAAATCCTGCGCTAGGGCTGTAAGCACTGGGCTCTAGCGCAGGGTTTCTGCATCAGCCTGTTAGACTGTATGCTCTCTGAGGGCAGAGAAATACCTAGAATACCTGACTGTAACTCACCTTGAATTGCTACTGGAAAGACATGAGCTAAATACTAAGTAAATATTAAATAAAATACTGCTTCCACACCCAGATTTAGCTGTCAGGTTTCTCTAGTCACAATAAAGAGATTTTGGGACTTCATAAAGATTTTAATCATGGGCACAGAATTAGAAAAGGTCCCTTTTGAATAAAGCCTTTTGCTTCTGGCCCCTAACCACTGGACACAATGAATAATTGGAAGACTTTTAAAACAGTAACAATCACTGAAAAGTCTACACTACAAACATACACAACGGGGGGGGGGGTGTAATGTTATAAAAGGGCGCTTATGTGACAAGTACAAAAGGCACCCATTTTATAAAGGCAAGCACCTAAAACCAGCCCCAGTAGTGCACAAATTTACATCTGCTCTAGAGAAAGCATATAGTATAATTGCATGTAGATTGTGTAAAAGTAAGCACAGTTTATCAATGTACCTACTTAGGCATGTTTACCCTGGCACAATTTATAAGAGCCTTTGTCTGCTTGTAAATCATGCTTTACAGGTGTAGGATGCTTTCTAAAATTGTCCCCATGTTTTCTATATTTCTAAGATTATAATACTGCACTGTGCTGGACTGTGAGACAGCTAATTCTTTCAGCGGTGTGCATCCACTACAGCTGTCACATTGGCTCCATCTCCCCCCCTCCCCCCCGTTGGAGACTTCAGTACAGTACTGTCTCATTTCAATATTATTTTCGACTGAAGTACCAATAATAGTCTATCCATTAATTTAGGTAAAACTGGTAAGGCCCGATATTCAACGCAATAAATCACAGAATATCCCTAGGTACCACCGCTGAATGCCCTGATACTAGCCGGCTAGCACTGGGGCATTCAGGGGGTGAAGCGGAGGCGGCAGCGGTGATATTCAGCCTCTGCAGGGTTATCCTTAAGCAGCGAAAGATAGGCACCTTAAAGGGCGGCCTGACTTCACCTTAAAGGGCGGCCTTTCACTGCAGAAGCTAACCGGGCAGCGGCTGAATATTGCTACTGCCCGGTTGGCTTCCATGCTGTCCAGCTGACCTGGATATTCAATGCTGGTGGCCGGATATGGTCCCAGCCTTGAATATCCAGTTCTTAGGTTCAGCTGCCACTGCTGAATATCGAGCCTGTAGTTATTAGCTCTAGGGATAATAACTATGAGCCCCCTGAAAGAATAAGTATGGCAGAACATGCTATTTCAGTAAGAGAAGAATTTTTCTATCTGGGAACAGTGTTAGATCGAGGATTAACATTGAAATCATCAGTCAAGATAGTGTGGAATATCTATTACAAATTCCATATTGTTCTGCTAGACCAGTCCAGACAAGTTGGTTGTGTTCCTCCACCAGCAGATTGATAGAGTCAAAGAACCAATAAAAAACCCAGGAGGGAGGTCAGATGTGAGAGTAAGGACAAAGGTGATGCCGAAGAAGTGAGTCTTCAGCATCCCCTTGAACCGGGGGGAAGGATATAAGCATCATAGAATCTGTCTGTTTTATGGGAACCCAACAGATACTTGTGACCTGGATTGACTACTGTTGGAAATGGATACTGGGTTTGATAGACCTTTGGTTTGACCCAGTATGGCATATCTTATATTCTTATGAAAGAACTGCCCTTTCTTGAGCTTAGACCTGTAGGAGGAATAGGCCCCACCCGGATTCCTAGCAGTCCGAGGGCAACTCCAGACTCCACACACAGCTCTATAAAAGGCACTCCTGGAACCTCTTCGTCAGTCTTCCAGGAGACTCCGTAGGTGAGCCTCTCCAAGGTATCTTACCAACTTCTCCAAATCCTCCCTAAATAGCAGGCAGCCCTTAAAAGGGAATTTGCTCAGCTGCAGCTTTGAGCCACATTAACTCCCCAGTTGTGGAGCCAGAGCCAACGCTTGGCCAGTACTACTGCTCTCATGGACTTAGAAGAGATTCTGATGGCATATAGGGCATCAGTCACATAAGTGGTCTCTGACTCCAATATCGCAATCTCCAGGCTGTCAAGTAGCTGCTGGGACCAGCATAGAAGAGCTTGAGCCATCAAACCTGCACACAGCACACCTTGAGGGCCTAGGACAGAGACCATAAAGGTCGTCTTAGGGGGGGGCCTCCACTTTCCTAGCATGAGACTCTTTGAGCACAGCGCCCCGTCCACTGGGCTGGTCACATACTTTACCACCACTGTGGTCATGGCATCCATGCAAAGGAGCTCAAAAAGCTGATACAAATCACCCTGAGCCAGAGGGTACATCCCAGAAAAGGCCCCTAAGGTCCAGCTCAGGAGTCTCCTACTGAGAGACTATGAGCTGCAGCATAGGATCCAGGAGAGGAAAAAAGCCAGAAAGTTGCCTGATACCCTCAAAAATGGGGTCTGTAGGCAAAATTTGCACAGGAATAGGCTCTGCAATCTGCAAAACTACCATGGCATCTTGAATAAGGAAAGTCTTCCTTATGAAACAAGCGTATCACAGAAGGACCTTCGCCACCCCCCCTCCCGCCCCCAAAAAGGAATTTCTTCTGTTTCCTTTGACTCGCCTTCTGGAGAAAGGGAATCTTCTTCTGTATCCCAAGCCCCACAGGGGATAAGAGTGGGCTCCCGGAAGAATGAGCAGATGGGAGCCTGGGCCTTCGCCCTTTTAGCAGGGGGCTGCCATGCAGCTAGCAAAGTCCATGAGCTGTTTCAGGAACTGCTGTTCAAAGTCAGTTGAAAAGAGCCCCTGGGGGACCAACAGCCCATGGTCTCCGCATCATGTTCCCTCTCCATAGAGACCACGAGGCCAACCAAAATGGCAGCTGGTTCCATAGACGGGAAAACCATGGGAGGCTTGGAGGAAGCATTAGAGTTGGCATAGGGTCCCAAAATTGCCAAAAAAATGTTGACTGAATTGCCATAACAAATGAGGCAAAAGAAACTACCTCAGAGCTGACCTATAAGGAGCCACAAGTAGACAAAGGTGAGCATCCAGCATGGCTGCAAGGCTCATTGCGGGAAAAAGAACAAATAAATAGTGCTACAGCAACACAAAACAAAATACAAAGAGAATCCTCAACCCATCAGACTGACCAGAGAAACCTCAACTGGAAGGTCCTCCATCCATCCATGCAGACCTGAGAGGCCTAGCTGCCAAAAGAATATATATATTTTTTATTTAGAGATGCTTTATTGAAAGCAGCAGAGAGCCAAACAGCCCCATTGAAAACAATGGGGAAGAAAAGAAAGACAAAATTTCAGTCCAAAAAATAGCATAGCAACATAATGAATGATAGCAGATAAAGATCAACATGGTCCATCTAGTCCGCCCACTTAGGTGGCTAGAGTTGTACCTGCTGGTCTGGGCAGGTTAGTCCCCTTCCATGCCTTTAAGGTTCTACATGCTGCTCCAGGCCGATCACCCCTCTCTATTTAGAAGTTATTTGTGTTTGCTTTGATTCCATCTTCTTGCTGTGTACTGATCCTATGTGTCTGTCCAATGCCTTTTTTAATTCCGGCACTGTTTTTGCTCCCACCACCTCCTTTGGAAGAGCATTCCAAGTATCCACCGCCTTTCTATGAAAAAGTATTTCCTAATGAAACTGCAAGGAAGTAAACGTAAAAGCAACATTTTATGTCCTCTAGTTCTACAGCGTCCCATTTGTTCATTAATACCCTTTAAGTATTTAAACGTCTGTATCATATCTCCTGGAGTGGAGGAGTGGCCTAATGGTTAGAGCACTGGTTTGGTAACCAAAAGACCAGGGTTCATTTCCCACTACCACTTCTTGTGGCCTTAGACAAGTCACCTAACCCTCCATTAGCTTAGAAGAAAGTCCTAGCAATCTACATCTGGTCACACTGTCAGGAAAACCCAGGAGTTGCTGGGTCACCAGGAGTCAGAACCAACTCAAAAGGCACAAAAAAAAAAATCTCCTCTCCTCTAGGGTATACATCTTCAAGGTTTTTTCTCATATGCCTTTGGGCATAAGCCCCATATCATCTTGGTCACCTTCCTCTGAACCATTTCAAGTCTTTTTATATCCTTTGTAAGGTACAGTCTCCAAAACTGAATACAATACTCCATGTGGGCCTCACCAATGACCTACTACTACTACTACTGAGCATTTGTATAGCGCTACAAGTCACACAGACATGTAAGAGACAGTCCCTGCTCATCAGAGCTTACAATCTAGTCTGTAGAAGGGCACAAATATCTCCTTCTTTCTGCTGGTTATTCATCTCTCTGTGCAGCCTAACATCCTTCAGGCTTTGGTCACCACCTTGTCACACTGCTTTTCCACCTTGAGATCCTCAGACACTATCATTCTGAGGTTCTATATACACCAGCCTCTCATCCCCTATCTTGTACAGCTCCTTTGTGTTTCTGCATCCCAAGTGTATCACTCTGCATTTTTTTGCATTAAATCTAAATTGCCAAGCATTTGATCATTCTTCAAGCAGATTTGGGACAGCAAGAGAGAAGGAGGGCCTGGACCCAAATTTACCATTCCCCATTCAGGGGCCCTGTGGGGTCCTCCTGTCTCCTCTCTAGCCCACCAGTGCTGGGACCCATGGGTAAAAGCACTAGAAATAGGGCTGCTGTCAGTGCCTCTGTCTCCTTGGCGCACTTAGGCTTACCAGACGCTGTACACAGACCACAGGACTGTAGTCTGGGCCAGGGGAACCAGGCCTATCTGCACTGCTGCACCAATCCAGACACCTTAGCACCTGCTAGAGGCAGACAATACTGTTTTATTATCAATGCTGCACTAGCATATAACCCTAATGATGATATCACTGAAAGTTGCTCAGTCTGCCTCCACCTGCTGGCAAGGTGGAGGCGGTCCTATACATCTGGACTGTCTAGCAGCTGCCCTCAGAGCTTGTACACATTCGATAATGCACAGCATCAATTAAACGCCATTCCGACGTCACCAGCCTCCTTTTTGAAAAAGTTGGTTCTTGTGCCATACCTTCTTTATATTTCCACTATTCAGTTCACCTTCGGGCTGAGGTGAGTTTGTGATTTTGGTCCTTTGCATTAGGTCCTATCCTAGCAGAGAGTAGAGATACACAGTCCTTTTTCTCATTTGTATATGTTTATACTTTTCATGTATGATAGTTTTGAGATGTATGAAAGTAAGTCATTCTGATTCCATTTCATCTCAGCAAAAAATGTATCTGGTTTTATATACATGGGCAGCAACAATTTTTTTTATATTATTCACTAACATAGTATTTAAGAGCCTGTACTTATAAATGATTGTCCTCTTTCCCCAACTTTGGATCTTTTAATACAAACATATATATGCTGAAGGTTCAGCCGGAATTGGTGTAATTTCCACTTTGGCTCTTTACACTCCATAATTGGTTGTGAGTCCCTCCATTTGATGGTCTATTCACTTTTATTTAACTTAAGGAAAAGTGTAGCATTTCTGTGGTCTGTTACTTATTAGGCCGGTGATATTACCATTCACTTTTGATATATTTGGAGTGCCACCAATGCAATAATATGGTCGGAAGAATTCCCGCACAAAATGTCTTTTGCAATATTATGATCCTCATCTGGAGTATCAATTTATTCTTTTTTTTATACATATTTTGATACATTTGTTAGTAAATAGCAAACTATTATGTTAATCTGACATCATTAGCGGTAATTGTATAAAGCAGCGGTTAACGCCTAATTGGCTTTCCCAATAATATAAACACAGTAGATCGCTCAGGAGAGGTTGTTATTTGCCCTGCCTGTTAGAAACAGATTAGGCCATTAACCAAGTGAGCTTAACTATGCATGTATCCTATACTGACGCTACTGTATCGGTAATGGATTACCCTCATCCTCATGTGTTTTCTCCTCACACAGGTGTATTAAGTTAAATAGACAAAAATAAGATGGCAATGGCCTTCCCTTTAACTGGCTGAAATAGTGCAATTTGTTTTCTTTATATCGATAGTTTTTCCTTTATCAGCATATACACAACTTACTGTGTACTAGTTCCCTTCTTAACTTAGATGAGAAATCAGTTTCTGAAATTTGGCTGTCAGAAATGTCGTGAGTTAAGATGGCGTTGTACTGAATGGCGGACTTCGACTCTTTTCTTGTGATGGGTCTGAAGAGGAAGGGGAAGCAGGCTATAGAGCCCTTGAATCGCATGCCTACCTCCTCTCCTGTAGCAGTTGGTCTTTTGGACTCTTTTGTTCGTCGGGAGCAGTGGATGGCGTTAGAAGGGGGAGCATTATTCCCAGCTGCTGGAGCGTTCTAGCTCTCAGTCCCCCTCGGGAAGTGAGTTTCTGCCCCCCCCCCCAGACGCAGTGTCCTTCAAAACTGACGTGCCCCGGATACAGTCCAGACGGGTTGGAGATTGCAGCAATCCCCAAAGTTGGTATAACTGCAGCTTCTTAGGGGACGCCCAGTGGAAGTGTTCCTATTTGGCCAGACATCTTGCCGGGTCATCGATTGCAAGGGCAGTCATTGAGAGGGAGTTCTGTTGAACCAGCGGGGAGTGTCCCCGTTGTGCCTGCACCAGGTGAAAATGCGGGAATGCTGGAGACTACGGTCACTGAAGTGGGTGCAGCTTCTTTTTCCTTTGAATTGCAAAGACCAGAACAGTTTACTCTGGAGTCTATATGACATGCGATAAAGCTCTTGGGGGAAGCCATTACTCCTCAGGTACAATTGTTAAACACCCAGACTAAGAAGTTAACGGAGGACTGTGAAAAATACAGAATCTATCAACTCTTTGCAGGCTGTTGTGGATAGGGTATCTCCACGTTTGGTCCATATGGAAGAGCAAGTGGATGTATTATAAAGGACTCGAATAATGTTAAACTCAAACTGGAACAGCTTGAGAACTGTACCCATTTAGCAAATCTTTGTTTAATTAATTTTCCAACATCTCCTAACATAACTGCAAAGGATATATTTGTTCAGTATCTTGAGGAGGTGTTGGGGGTCTCTTCTGCATCATGTCTACCTTTGGTTAAAGCATATTATCTTCCACAGGGCCAGATGTCATCTGCTTCTGTGGAGATTCCGGGCACTCAGTCTGCAGATGTTTGAAATATTTCTGATGTTCTTGAGACAGCTGACACAGATTTGCATTTGATAACTTCCTCTACTAGTCTGATAACTTTGGCACTAGTGTCTGATAGAGAGTGGTTACTCCGGATGTTTTTTCGCAAAAGAAATGTTCCCTTCAAAAGATGTTTGGTCAGGATTTTCCCTGATTTGGCTAGAGAGACGCAATGTCACAGGTGTGAATTTCATGTTCTGTGGCCGCGGGTTCTCCAGCTGGGAGGGGTGTTTTTTTCTTATGTACCCCTGTAAGTGTTTGGTTAAACTTCAGGGATTATCTTATGATTTTTTGTTTCCTTCTCAATTGTTTTCCTTTTTTAAATGCTCACAGTATGCCGGCTCAGGCGGCTGATTTACCTTCCTGCATCTAATAGTGTTAGCCTTTCGCAGTAAAATCTCAACTTTACATGTTATGGTATTGTTTTTTCCTTTGTGAGGGGTTTCTTGCTTATCTCCATCTTGGATCTAATTGTGGGCTGGGGGTTGGGTACAATGTTTGTTATTACCTCATAGGTCATGGATTATGTCATGATTATTCTCCAGGAACAAGCAGGAAGTCAGTCCTCACATATGGGTGACGTCGACGGAGCCCCCATGAGGAGCAAATCCTCAGCTTTCGTAGAAAGCCTTTGGGACTGCATCACGCATGCGCGGTCCCCTTCCCGCCCAAGGGTGCCATCTTGCTCAGTCTCCTTTTTTCCGCGGAGCCCAACAGACTTTGTCCTAGTTTCCCCCGGAAAAAGTTGATAAAAGTTAGAAAATTCTATTTTCTGCTAGCCGGTTCGATGCCAGTTCCCCTTCCCGCCTACGGCTTGGTACACCGGTATCGAGTCCGGTCTATATTTTCGTTTTTGTCCTTAGTGACTAGCGTTCATGCTCTTTTTTATTTTTAGCTGGCAGCCCAGTCCTTCGACCTTGCAGGGGCCCTTTTTCCCTCGATGGCTGCCTGCGGGTTTAAAAAGTGTGATCGTTGCATGAAGCTAATGTCTCTCACCGACACACACGACTGCTGCCTCTGATGCCTCGGGCCCGATCATGAACCCGTGGTCTGTGGCCCGTGCAAGAAGATGTCTTCCAAGTCATTGAGGAGCAGGCAGCAGCAACATGACAGGATTTTTCCCGAGTCCACAACCGCCCGGGCCCGGACCTCGTCCTCTCGGGAGCTGTCTGATCCCGAGCAGCGTTGGGTGTCCTCTGAAAGGGGGTCTCCCTCGCAGCAACACCGGAGGAAAAAAAAATCCATGAGGGCGGAGTCGTCTGAGAGCTCCGAACGGCCTGGTCCCTCGCGAGCTCGGTCGTGGAGCCCGGCTCACTGCCCCGGATCCTCGGAGTTGGAGAGGCCTGCCAAACTCCCTCGAAAGGACCCGGAGACACCGAGGAAGGTAAGCACTGTCCTCGTTGTTGACTCTCCCCCTAGGAGAGCTGGCGTCGGGCCCTGACCCAGGGGTTGCGGAGCCTTCTGAGCTCGGTCTCAGGTTAGCGGCCTTGGAGCGCAGCGTGTCTGCCTTCATGGACCAGCAGCGGGCACTGATGGCCAGTCTTACATGTCCGTCCACCCCGACCACTGGGACTTTGACGTCCAAGTCGACCCCGGAGGCTGAGCCGATCCTCAAGAGAATGAGGTCTCGAGTCGATCCTTGGCCGAGGTCCCCCTCGACCTCCCGTTCGGGACCGAGGTCGTCGACGCCAATTCCCTCAGCGTCGGGGCGGTCAAGACCGAAGCCCTTGAGGCTGGAGCCAATCGACTCCTCCTTGGAGTCCGGTTGGGAGATGGAGGACGAGGAGTCCCTGGCACCCACCGTACCAAGTACGACCTGTCAGACTCCCTGGGATCTGAACCTCGGAGACAGTCACCCCCGGAGGACACCCGGTTCTTGGACTTCGTCCGGGACATGGCAAAGGCTTTGTCATTCCCGGCGGATGCCAAGGAGGAACCTCGAGCTGAGGAGCTCGAGGTCCTCCAGTATGACTTTCCTCCAAAGAAAGCCCCTTACTGTACCGGTGCCCCCCATTCTGGAATGGCTGATGCTCCGAATGTGGGAGACACCAGCCTCGATGCCGGTCCTCAGCAGGCGAATCAATTCCATCTATCAAGTTCGCAAGAGCCCTGGGTTCAAAAAGGCACAGCTGCCGCAGAACTCCATGGTTGTGGAATCGGCCATGCGTGGGCTCAATAGCCAGAAGACGCACTCCTCGGTGCCTCCTAGCCGGGAGGCCCGCAACATGGATGCTCTCGGCAGAAAGTGCTACCAGGATTCGATGCTGTCATGCCGAATCCAGACGTACCAGCTGTACATGGACTGTGAGACCTGGCAAAGGAGATTGCCGGGTTCTCCGCTGGTCTCTCTGAGGGACCTTTGCAGTGCTTCCAGGTTTTATCGATTGGGATCCAAGCGTGCTCAAAGTTTATGACTCGAGCAGCCTATGACGGCTTCGAAGCTTCGGCCCAGGTAGCGGGGGCCGGCATCGGTGCACGACGCCAGGCATGGCTACAGTCGTCAGACTTGGAGCCATGGGTTCAGGACAAGTTGGTTGATGTCCCTTGCCGAGGTGAAAACCTCTTCGTCAAGCCTATGACTGAGAAGGCTGCCAAGATCGAGTCTGAGTACCTGACCCGGACAAGACTCGAAAAGAAGACTTCTGCCCCTTCTAAGAAGAAGGGCTTGGGTAAGAAGCCCTTTTTCCTGAGGAAAGGATCAGCTTACTGAAACTACCACACGTATCAGGCCTCCCCCAGCTCCCCAGCAGGGGCAGCAGGCCAAGGAACGGGGGCAGGGCCCGTATAAGCAAAAGGCCCCCAAGTCCCAGGCACCGGCTCCAGCCCAGCCTGGAGGGGGCTTTTGACTCCCAGTGCATAGTCTCTCTCCCGAAGGACGCAAGGCCCTGCACAGGAGGAAGGCTGACCCTATATGCCCACAGGTGGCCAGCTATTACAACAGACACCTGGGTTCTCCAGATAGTCCAAATGGGCTATCGGTTACATCTCAGACAGATGCCTCCCTCTTACTTTCCAGGGGAGCCTCTCAGATCCCCTCTTCACAGGGACCTCCTCTTGCAGGAGTTAGCAGGTCTTCGAGGATTGGGCGGTAGAACTGGTGCTGCACCACCTACAGGGCACAGGCTTCTACTCCAGGTACTTTCTGATACCAAAGAGAACTGGAGGCCTAAGACCTATCCTCGACCTGCGAAACCTGAACAAGTTCCCGGTGAGGGAAAAGTTCAAGATGCTTTCCCTTGGAATATTGCTATGCTCCTTAGAGCTCAAAGATGCGTATACACACATATTGATTCATCCAGACCACAGACAATATCTAAGATTTGTAGTGGGAGGAAACCATTTTCAGTACAAAGTGCTGCCCTTTGGCCTAGCCTCGGCACCCAGGGTATTCACAAAGTGCCTTGCAGTGGTGGCGGCCTTTCTAAGGACTCAAGGGGTCTTCATCTTCCCCTACTTAGACGACTGGCTCATCAGAGCCCAGTCAGCTCTAGAAGCCCAACAGGCCACCTCCCGCATTATCCAGTTGCTTCAGTACCTGGGCTTTGTGATCAACTACACAAAGTCCACTCTGGTTCCCTCTCAGGGACTGGAGTTCATAGGGGCAAGGTTAGACACCCTTCAGTCAAGGGCTTATCTACCAGAGGACAGGGCTCAAAGACTGGTAGCCCTAGTGCAGCAAGTGAGTCGCAGATCCCGCATCTCAGCAAGACACTTTCTGCGCCTTCTTGGTTACATGGCCTCCACAGTGCATGTGACCCCAAATGCTCGATTACACATGAGAACAGCTCAGTGGTGCCTCAGGGACCAGTGAACGCAAGCCACAGGCAGACTCAGAGACAACATCAAGGTGTCCCATCGCCTAATACAGTCTTTGAAATGGTGGCTTCAACCTCACAACCTTCTGGAGGGAGTGCCTTTTCAGCCTCCCATGCACTCAAGAGTGCTGACTATGGATGCATCCCTGCTGGGATGGGGTGCTCATTGCCAACAGGTCTGCACTCAAGGTGTGTGGTCTCCGTGGGAGAGTACACAACAAATCAATCTCCTAGAGCTTCGAGCGATCCGCCTAGCTCTTTGGACCTTCTGCCAAACCCTGGCTCATCAATCTGTCTTGATTCAGACAGACAACCAAGTAGCGATGTTCTGTGTGAACAAACAAGGGGGCACAGGCTCTCGCATCCTGTATCAGGAAACCCTGGACCTATACTCCTTCGCAGTCAGCCAGGGTATGTTCCTCAAGGTGGTTTACTTACCAAATCAGGAGAACTTCCTAGCAGACAAGCTAAGCAGAATTCTCCAGCTGCACGAGTGGCAACTGGATCCCAATGTAGCCCAGCAACTCTTCCAGTGTTGGGGGCGACCATCCATAGATTTGTTTGCGAGCCCTCAAAATCACCAGTTGCCCTGCTTCTGTTCCAGACAGCCACACCCAACACAGGGTAGCTGCAGATGCTTTCCTAATATCATGATTTGTGGGCCTCCTATATGCGTTTCTTCCCACGTCACTGGTAGCTTGGACCTTATTCAAGATCCTTCAGGACAAGGCCTCAGTCATCCTGGTGGCCCCCAGGTGGCCGAGACAGCCTTGGTTTCCACTCCTCCTGCAGCTGGTGGAGGAGACTCCAATTCCTCTGGGATTTCCGCCCAATCTCCTGTCGCAGGATGGGGGCTCACTTCTGCATACCAATCTCAGGTCCCTCAACCTGATGGCATGGCTGCTGAAAGGGTAGTCCTTGCACCACTTCTCCTCCCAAAAAAGATAGAAGATGTGTTGCTAGCCTCTAGAAGGCAATCGACTAGGAAAACCTACACTTTTAAGTGGCATAGGTTTGCGATATGGTGTACTCAGCAGAATGAGAACCCATTCTCCTGTCAGGTGGCTGTGGTGCTGCAGTACCTGCTTCACCTTTATGATTTAGGCCTCAAGTCAAACTCGGTCCGAGTTCACCTTAGTGCTTTATCAGCACACCACTCTTCAGTGGAAGGGAAACCTCTCTCTGTACACCCCTTGGTGTCCAGGTTTCTGAGAGGTCTGCTTCTGCTGAAACCCCCGGTTTGCCCCCTGGCGACTGACTGGGATCTGAATGTGGCGACTGAATGGGATCTGGGGTCTTGCAGCAGCTTACTCGCCCACCCTTTGAGCCGATGGCTACCTGCCATCTCCGCTTCCTTTCTTGGAAGACACTTTTCTTGGTGGCACTCACATCGGCTAGACAAGTGAGTGAGCTGCAAGCTCTGGTGTCCGATAGACCTTCAAACGATTCTATAGGAACAGGGTGGTACTTCGCACACACCCCAAGTTCCTGCCGAAAGTGGTCTCCTCTTTCCACCTCAACCAGGAGGTGGTGCTTCCGATTTTCTTTCCCAGGCCCCATGCCAGCCGGGCAGAAGCAGTTCTGCATACCCTAGACTGTAAGAGGGCGCTGGCCTTCTACTTGGAGCGTACGCGGGGACATCGAAGAGCTTTTCAGCTCTTCATCTCTTATGACCCCAGTAAGCTGGGGATGCCTGTCTCCAAGCGTACGTTGTCCACCTGGGTGGCGGATTGCATCGCCTGGGCTTACAGGGCGGCCGATCTCCCCTTGCAGGGTTGAGTCACAGCCCACCGGGTCAGGGCTAAGGCCACATCAGTGGCTCACTTCCGCTTTGTTCCGCTGGTAGACATCTGTCGGGCCGCAACCTGGTCTTCAAGCCAGACTTTTGCAGCCCATTACTACCTGGATAGGGCGTCCCAACGGGACAGTGCTTTCGGCCAGGCTGTACTCCGTAATCTGTTTGAGGTTTAGGCAACTCCTACCCTCTGACCCTTTGGTGTCAGGCTACCGGAGTGTTACGTTCTCGGTTGAACTCCTATCATGGCTGCTGCTTCTAGAGGGAGCCTATTTTCAGTTATGGGTTCTCGGTAGCCTATAGCTAGGGAGTCCCATATGTGAGGACTGACTTCCTGCTTGTTCCTGGTGAAAGCGTAGTTACTCACCTATAACAGGTGTTCTCCAGGGACAGCAGGAATCAGTCCTCACGACCCTCCCTCCTCCCCTGGAGTTGCAGTCCTTGATTAATTTTTATTTTTTTGCTGTCTTTTTAGCTATGTCATGTGACTGAGCAAGATGGCACCCTTGGGCGGGAAGGAGACCGTGCATGCGTGATGCAGTCCCAAAGCTTTCTTCGAAAGCTGGGGATTTGCTCCGCATGGGGACTCCGTCGATGTCACCCATATGTGAGGACTGATTCCTGCTGTCCCTGGAGAACACCTGTTACAGGTGAGTAATTGTCCTTATGTGTTTAACTTATGTTTACTACATCCTTGGTATTGATTCTTTTTACTCTTTTATTCTTTATAACTCACACTATTCATGCTTTATTATTAATTTTACTTTTTATTCATTGATATGATATGTATTATAATTTGTTTGATTTTCATTTTGGGTTTTATATTATTTATTTGTTTTAGAGGTCTTTTAATCCCTGAAGAAGGCAAGAGCTGAAACGTGTAGGATGACCTCACGGATACCAATAAAGCTCCCTGTTTTCTATCCACGGCATGCTGTGACCTGCATTTGTTTGCATCTATAGTTGCTGCAGTTGAGGTGGTCTCCTTCTGTTTTATAACCCTAATGATGACATTCCTGAAAGTTGCTCAGTCTGCCTCCACCTGCTGGCAAGGGAGCATAACCTATATGTTTGGACTGTCTAGCAGGATGATAAGGAAATTTTATCTGCCACAGGGGATGAAAGGTTGTTCTTTCAAACCATTCACAACAGCCTGACACCTTCCTTGGACATCTACCTCAAACACATTTCACTGCACCACTGCCTCCTCCTAAGACAAGACCCCCTCATCCCTCTCCTTGGTACCAGACACACACACCTATCCCGCAAGGCTGGCACTTCCATTAGGAAAACTAGACAGTTGCCCAGAGCAGCAACATTCTGGAGGTGGAATAAGGGCAGCAAGCAGACTTTTTAAGCTTACTGGTGGTTTATCTCCTGAGACCAGCAGGAAAAAGGGCACCTGAGAGTGTGCTGGTTTCCTCTGAGTGACATTGTCAGTCTCATCCTTCTTCCTGCTGGCCTCAGGAGCTCAGCTACAGGTAAATTTAAAAAGTCTGCTCCATGCTGCTTGCTGGGTTTCTTCCAGACCTGCTGCGGCAGTGGTGGGTTACAGGGGTGCAAGACTGCAAGCAAGACAGTGGGTGGCAGGAGCAGCCCAAGATTCACGGTTCACCAAGGACCAATTTTTAAAAAGAGTTCCAAGGGTGAGCTAGGTAACTACAGATCAGTGAGCGTGATGTCAGTGCCAGGCAAAATAGTAGAGACTGTTCAAGAACAAAATTACTGAACATATAGATAATCATGTTTAATGTGCTAAAACCAACATGAATTTAGCAAAGGGAAGTTTTACCTCATCAATCTGCTACATTTGTTGAAAGTGTGACTAAACAGGTGGATAAAGGTGAGCCCGTGGACATACTGTATCTGGATTTTCAGAAAGCCTCTAGGAGACTCTTGAGAAAACTAAGAAGCAGAGTTACCAAGTTACCCAGTTGCAGGAGTGAGATTCTTTGCCCAGTTCTGGTTTTAAATTTGCATCGCAATGCAGTAGATTATAGTATTTGTTACCAATTTAATTCAGTGCTGCAGGTCCAATAATGCATCAGGATGGGATTGTCAAAAATCTAGGACTGGTTTAAAATCTCATTCCTGGAATTGGGTAACTTGGCAGCTCTGAAAAAGTCATGGAATAGGAGTCTGTGTCCTATTGTGGATTGGGAATTGGTTAAAAGATAGAAAACAGAGAGCAGGGCTATATGGTCAATGTTCTAAATGTAGAAAGGTAAATAGTGGAGTAGTGGACCCAGGGATCTGTGCTGGGTCCACTATTTTGTAACATATTTATAAATGATAGGGAAATAGGAGTGAGTTACGTGATCAGATTGGCAGATGACACAAAAATATTTTAAGTTATTAAATCAGAAGAGGAAAAGTCCATAAACCATTATTAAAAGGGACTGATGAACTCCACTGCTTACCCCTGGGATAAGCAGCATAGAATCTGTCTACCTTTTGGGGACATGACAGGTGCTTGTGACCTGGATTGGCCACTGTTGGGAAACAGGACAATGGACTTGATGAGCTTTTGGTCTGACCCAGTATTGCATATCTTATGATTGTGAAAACATTGCAAGAGGATCTTGAGAAAGTGAAGACTGGGTAATCAATTGCAGCCAAAATTTTATGTGTACAGGTGCAAAGTTATGCACTTAGGGAAGAATGACCCAAATTATAGCTACACAATGCAAGGTTCCACATTAGGAGCCACCAGCCAAGAAAAGGATCTAGGTGTCATCATGGATAATATGTTGAAATCCTCTGCTCAGTGTGCAGTGGCAGCCAAGAAAGCTAATCAATGCTAGGAGTTATAAGGAAAGGAATAAACAATAAAACAAAGGATATCATAATGTCTCTTTATAGCTCAACTGTGCATCTACACCTTGCGTATGGTGTTCAGCTCTGGCCATCGCATCTAAAAAAAAGATATAATAGAAATGGAAAAGGTACAAAGAGGGGCAATCAAAATGACAAAGGGAATGGAAGGATACCCCTATGAGGGAAGAAGATGAGGGCTCTTTGGCTTGGAGACAGGGCCGGCCCTAGAGTTGGTCCAAAGTGTTGGAACCCTAGGCAAAACTCAAGCTTTACACCCCCTCTGGCTGTCAAAATCTATTATTTAGCTTCAAATGGCCTGCTTTTGCTGCCATCTAGAGGTTGCTGCCCTAGGTGACCGCCTAGTTTGCCTAGTGATTGGGTCGGCTCTGCTTGGAGATATGATAGAGGTCTATAAAATAATGAGGGACGTGGAATCAGTAAACATGAATTGGTTGTTTACTCCTTCAAAAAAAAAAAAAGACTAGGGAACATGCAATGAAGCTATAAAGTAGTACACTTAAGTCTAACTGGAGAAAATATTTTACTCACTTAATGTGTAATTGAGCTCAGGAATTCATTACCAGAGGATGAATTATTAAAGTGGACTGGGAAATTCTGCCTAGCTTTTAGGATTCTGCTGCCAGGTACTCAGTGGTCCAAACCCAAAAATTCACCTTCAATCACCCCAAACAACTTAAAATACTATTTTTGTCGAAGCGTGCCGAGGGAGGGTGAGAACTGAAATCCAACCCTCTCCAGACGGCAGGCTGCTTTTATTTGTTTTTGGTTCCCCACCAATCTTCAAATATTTAAAAGTCCACTTATCTTCAAATTAATCTCCAAATCTTTGCATTACACTGTTGCTTAGTTGTCCAATTCTTCACACGACGTGCACGCTTCGACAAAAATAGTATTTTAAGTTGTTTGGGGTGATTGAAGGTGAATTTTTGGGTTTGGACTAATTAATTTATTCACTATTTTGGGTTTAGACCGACACTCTGTATAATTGTACCTTATAGTTATGGCAGTGGACACTTTCGCATTTTCTGAGGAGTATTTGAACAAACTTCGGCAGAGAACATCTTTATTAGAGGAGGAGCATGGGGCTGATTCAACCACAACTTCTTTTACAGCATATAAAGCATTGCGAAAGCGCCTGGTGAGAGCTCAGTTACATGAGGCGGGGATGATACAATATTTGAAGACTCAGATAATCCTATGGGGTTTGCGGATGACCAGGGCACCCAAGATGTTTAAATGGGATAATGAGTTCATAACAAAGTGGAATCTGATTCCAAACAAATGCAGTTTTGACCTTATTGCCTTGATTTTGGAACGTACCATTCAGGAGGAACAAACTATTCAGAAACTATTGGAGGAAGCGCAGACTTCTTTAAAGGACTCAATGGGGGTTGACCCGTATACATCTAAGAAGGAGGAGATAGATCGGCAAATTAAAAGCTTTTTTGATTATTTAAAATCTTTGAAGACAAAAAAGTTTCTTCGGGATAAAACGGATTATGAAGAGGGAAAAGTTTATTACTGGATGTATGAAAAGAATGAAACATCAAAAAGAGTTACTTTTGAAAACTCTTCTGACGATACCGATGATAGCTCCTCTACCTCTGATAAGCATCGTTCCAGATCCGGCCCTCTTAGGGGACGGACGGATTTTCGGTCAACCCGGGGCCGGCAAACTCGGGGTTCGTATCAAGACGACAATTGGGAACCCCCGAATACACGCCAGCGCTCTCGACAACATCCTCCATTGTAGTTAATTTGACGGGACATCCTTTGTCTCGGGCTCAACAACGTTTATTGAATTATGGTCTATCTTTTGTACCTACTACCAGGTATGATCCTTTTCGGATGCGGGTTAGTCTACAAAGATTTTTTGGCAAATTACGAATTCTATTGTATTTTCGAGATAAGCCGGACATTGGGGATTCCTCATTGGTTAAGCCGGTTTCTAAATGGATACCTCCGGAGGTGACGCCCGATCCGGCATTTGCCACCTTTCAGTCATTAGTTATGAACGATCTGCTTGGGATGGAAAGTACCCCATATAGACAGCATTCAAATCAGGATCGGGAGAGTTTTTGTTCCCTTCAAGAGCTTTCCTCCAATTCTTCTATAGTTGTCCCTAAAGCGGATAAGGGGGGAGCTTTGGTGTTACTATCATCTGAAGACTATTATGGCTTGCTTCGGACTCAATTACAAGATAATAGAATATACAAATTTTTGGAGGCTGACCCCACATTGGTATTACTTGCCGAAATAAAGCAGCTAGTGGATGGGGCTTTTGAAAATGCTTGGATTACCCGAAAGGAACGGAATTTTTTGATTACTACACACCCAAGAATTCCAGTCATGTATTTGGTCCCGAAGATACATAAGTCACTATCTTCTCCCCCGGGCAGACCGATTGTTTCCTGTCGCAATTCAGCATTGGAACCTTTGTCTATTTTTTGCGATATTTTTTTAAAGCAAGAGGCTTGTAAGGTTTGGTCTTACATTCGTGATTCTGCAGACTTTCTACGGGCTATATCTTCAGTTACATTACCCACTGGAGCGTATCTGGTGACCCTGGATGTGGTATCTCTCTATACCAATATTAACCAGATAGAGGTATTACGATTATTGGAGTATTCATTTATTTTTGCTCCGGAACGTCTTCCTCGTACATTTTTGTTACATTTGGCCAGATTAGTGTTAACTAAGAATTATTTCTTGTCTGAAGGGAGGTTTTATCAACAAATTTCTGGAATAGCAATGGGGGCCACGGTGGCCCCCTCAATAGCAACTTTATAACTGGCGGAGATGGAAGATGGGCAAATAAGAACGTCTCCATTTTTCACTAATGTGTTGCTGTGGAAAAGATTCTTGGATGACATTTTTTTGATCTGGATTGCTGATTTGGTATCTTTAAAAAGTTTTATAACATGGTTGAATTCCTTACGAGCCAACATAAAATTTACGGAACATATTGATTTATCTCAGATTGAATTTTTGGATATGCACGTGTGCAAAGAGGGGGAGAAGTTGACAACATCTCTATTTCGAAAGCCTGTTCAATGGAATAGTTTGTTGCATTATCGGAGTTTTCATCCGGGTCCCCTTTGCAGGGGGTTACCATTCGGTCAGTTTCTTCGGCGGCTTTGTCATTCTTTACAAGATTTTAAGCGGCATGCACTGGATCTTCAACATAGGCTCCTAAATAGGGGCTATCCAGTTTCGGTGGTACGTACAGCCTATCGTAGGGCTTGTCATATTCATAGGGAATGGCTTTTGGACCCGCAATATGTTTCATCTGCATCGACTCCTGATGTTGTAGGGGGTATTTTACCCTACATGGAACGGAGTACGGAGATTTTGAGGATTCTCCATTCACATTGGCCAATATTACGATTGCATACTTGTTTTGACAAGCCTTTACAGATTGCTTTTTCACGGGGATCTAACTTGTCTGACCGCTTGGTAAAAACGGCTTCACAAATTGACAGACCCATATCCTCCTCAATAGAGGGTAGACATGACCCCTGTTCGAATTGTATCTATTGCTCCATGACGATATCTGGCACAATATGGCAATATCCGGGTATATCGTGTACTTACAAACGTTGGTGGAACACCAACTGTTTGTCTTCTTATGTGGTCTATGTGCTCATATGTCCTTGTGGTTTATGGTATGTGGGCAGAACGATACGCCCTGTTAAGAAGAGGTTGGCAGAGCACGCCTCTCGGATCCGTCAACGTATTTTAACAGCGCCAGTGACAGCTCATTGTTTGGACTGTTGCCATATTTTTGAGGATTTCCAATGGATGATTATTGATCATGTTCCCGAGGATCCCCGGGGGGGGGGGGGGAATCGTGAGAGTAAGCTTCAATGGCGTGAGCAATATTGGATCTTTACACTTAATACCATTTCCCCAAGGGGATTAAACCGTGAAATTGATTGGACTAGCCTACTGTGATGTCATTGGGCTTGGGATGGCCTTTGGTAAGCAGCCAATTGCAATAGGGATTCCCCTGTTGGTGGGGTTCCCCCTTTTTCATTGGCTGGTTCTCCTTTGAAAAATAGCGGTATACTGCCTTGTATAATCATTGGTTAACCTCAAAGCTGCAAGACAGCGTTCTAGTCACAGTTGCTTTGTTTTGGAGCTATATCGGTGAAAGCACTTGATACAGGGATTATTCCCGAAACGTGCACGTCGTGTGAAGAATTGGACAACTAAGCAACGGTGTAATGCAAAGATTTGGAGATTAATTTGAAGATAAGTGGACTTTTAAATATTTGAAGATTGGTGGGGAACCAAAAACGAATAAAAGCAGCCTGTCTGGAGAGGGTTGGATTTCAGTTCTCACCCTCCATCGGCACGCTTCGACAAAAATAGTATTTTAAGTTGTTTGGGGTGATTGAAGGTGAATTTTGGGGTTTGGACTAATTAATTTATTCACTATTTTGGGTTTAGACCGACACTAGGTACTCAGTGGTGGCACGAGGGTTTCTGTCACTCTAAGCAGATCCTCTGTGCCATTGCACCCCAAAAGACTGCGCCTCCGTCCAGCCCACCATGCCACCCTCACCTTGTGCTGAAAAAGTGGTGGCTGAACTGCTGCTTTAGCAGTACGTTGGGCCTTAAAGTGCCTGTGTGCATGCGCGCTCACGGCCTGATGCTCCCGCCCCACCTCTGATGCAACTTTCTTGGAGGGCGGGCAGGAGCGGCAGGCCAGAACTGCACACACATGCACAAGCATTTTAAGAGTCGGTTGAAGATGTTGGCACCCTAGGCAAACCTTAGTCTTATGCCCTCCCCCCAGCTGTCTGGATCTATTGTTTAGCTCTGAATGTCCTGCTCTTTACTGTCCCCCCCCCCAAAAAAAAAAACTGCTGCCCTTTTAACTAAGTCCCTCTTCAGAATGTCACTCACAGCAGATCCTTCCCATACTGCCCCAGATATTTGGCACACCCTATAGCTACCTCGGCCCTACAGCCCCTGTTCTAGACCCCCCCCCCCCCCATCCCTGTCCTCAGTATTTATTGGCATACTGACCCAGGCACCCTTGAATTTCCATACAAACCCTCACCCCTCTTCCCCACCTATCTGCAGCTTTGACGAAGACCCCCCCCCCTCACTATTTTGGGCAACGTGGTATTTTAAGAGCCCCATCTTCAGGGCCCATCAATCCTAGCTATATCACTGGTCAGAGTGGTGTTTTTTTTCAGGCAAGTTTTCCTTGATTTCACATATAAATTTCCCTTTTAAAATATCCCAGTGTGAAGTCCTCCCAGCAGCTTCCCCCTCGAGGGCCTTGCTGTCTGGCGATGGGCAGGGGGAACGCTCCCGTTGCAGCACCAGGGGGAACGGGCTTCCCGTCGGACCCTTTTAAAGATGCACCATGTCCCTTCCTGCAGTTGCTATGCTGTTGCTGCTCTTGTCGCCATTCTTCAGTCCCTGCAAAGCGGAGCCTGACCCTGATTCCCGACGCGTCCTCCTGCCCCACCTTCCCCTAAATCCACACTGGCTTTCCTTGTAAGTAAAAGGCGCTCCTTTAGACTGCCCTATTCTGCGGTATTTGTACTGTCTCTGCTGCCTTGTTGCTTAATTACAATTGAGGTTTTTGTGGACCGGCCCTTCCTACTGCTGCCCATAAGATCCTATGGGTTTGCATTGCTGTCATTTTGTTTGATCGACTGATCGTATCGCTTCTTGGGCCTTTTTGGTTAAGATGGAATGTGAGGTCTGCGCTGTCTGAGCTGAGCATGGTGCCTTTTTATTGTGTTTTTGTATTCTCTTACATGAAAATGTTAAATATCAAGAATATTAAGATCTTGACATCTTTCTGGTCTGCCTTATTTTATTCTTGGGATAGTGCCCCCCAGTTATTGCTTTTCCTTTTTGTTTGGTTTTCCGCTCATCTTACAATCAGGAATTCTGTGAGCATATATTAATTAGGCTTTATTGAGTTCTGTCATCTTTTCTGGCTTCATCAACCTTTCCATCCACACGTACAGTATTGAGATTAAACTTTGGCACATATTGAGACATAATATTATGACTATGGTAGGAAAAGCAGGATGATTAAGCCTCATGTTAAAAATAAATAGATTAAAATCTCAGTGGTGCCAAGGATATTAGACACTCTAGTCTAAATGAACCTTCAGCCTTGCACCCCTCACAACTACTTTTTAGACTCCTAGTACTTCCCCCTCCCAAGATTTTGATAATTAAGCTTAATCATAATCATCTCAACACCATTCCTCCTAGAACATCTTATAAAAAGCACATATTTGGACATTATATTTTTAAATATTAAACTTTGTTTAGTAAATATATACATAATGAGGGAAATTTCCAAAAGTACCATACAAGAATAAATGGACTATCTGCAAATTGCCCATTCTTCCTGCAGGTAAGCAGTGAAGAGCCGGAGTTTGTATGGCTTAGGACTCATTGTTTTGGTTTGACTGTATCTGGTCTTTGGTGCCCCCAACAAGCTGCTCCCCCCTAGGTGACCACTTAGTTTGCCTTGTGGTTGGGCCAGCCCTGATAATGATCTATGGATCTTGGCAGTTATATTGCAAAGGAGAGTGTGGTTAAGCTGCTTAAACTGGACACTGCTGATTTGAAAAAGTGACACATTATTGAAGGAGAATCTGGTGTACTAAATTAGAGATCTGGGCTTTAAGAAGGAGGCTGATCAAAAATTTTAATCTGAAATTGAGATTAATTTTTTATAGTGGGGATGATATTGGTGGCATTCTACTAGTTGGCCGGGTAAGAGAGATGCTTTAATGAGTAAGGTGGATGGATGATGGCACTAAAGGGATAAACTTGAACTCCCTTTCTTTTAAATGTGCACTGTGTGGAGTGGTGGGGCTTGAGGATGGCAGCACGCCAGGCTGTGTTGTCTGACCAGGTCTGCTTGCTCTCTCTGCTTTTGCCTTAAACACGATTAAAAGAAAGGGGATGACCTGTGTTTTCCCAGTAGTTTCCTCTTCTGCGGTTGGCTCAATGGACTGTTTCATGCAGCAAGGCATCTCAGTAGGAGCCTCTGATGTTTAATCACTGGGATTGGCAGTAAGGGATGGTGGGCCGCTTCTTAGTTTGTCATATGGTTCAATCTGAAGAAAAGGAGGGCTCCCACAAGTACCGTATGTTTGCAGAGAGTCTAGGTCAAGCAATGGAGTGGTGATTTCAGCAGTTGCAGCCTGATGGCATCAGTCAGTTGGAGAGGGAGTGTTCAGTAGTGCAGAACCTGACAAAAGAATGCTGGAAAGATCTTGAACATTTCCTTGTAGTCTGCCCCCATGAACCTGGGCTCAAGCTCCCTAGAGATTCCCAAGATGCTGACGGTAGAAATTCCAGCCTTACCATGGGACTCCTTTGTTTTGCAGAAACCTGATGTTTTGATGGATTTCTTTTGGTTGGCCACTGAAAGTTTGGGCAGCTCTCACATGTCTCAGAAAGTTCAAGATTTCACAATCATGATTTCGTCTGTGGAGAATATGGTTATTAGTTTAAGCAGAACTAATGTGGATTTATTGGTTAAAGACATCTGTTCATTTGAAAGTGGAGAGTTTGGAGAATTCAAGGCAGAGGAATTTGAGATTGAACAGCTTTCCCAAAGCAGACCAAATTGCTTCATTGGAAATATATTAAAAATTCTTCATGAGTTTCTTTCTTTATCTTTATTAGGGTACTTGATTTATCCCACCTTCGAAACATCAGGGTGGTTTACAATATAGCAAAACGTGCAGTGGCCAAGGTCAGAAACAGAAAGGAACTACAATTGCTGACAGAAAAGCAACAATCATACCAGAGAAAGGATGAGAAGAAGAGGGAGGGAGGACAGAAAAAAAAATAAGTTAGCAGCTGTCAGGAGAGGGAAGATCATAGGCAGAGCAGAAGAGATGTATCTTGAGAAGAGCCTTGAATTTGGGATAAGACTGTTCTTGATGAAGGGCAGGGGGGAGTGAGTTACAGAGAGAAGGTCCTAAAAACAAGAAAGCTGAGTGACAGATCTGTTCCAAATGTGCACGTGCTGGAGAGGGGAAATGCAATCGGTTTACATGCACAGAACGGAGGCTATGGGGCACAGAATGGAACCGCAGGGAGTCAACCAGATACTGTGGGGTGTGAGTGTGGAGTGCCTTATGGGTCAGGATTAGAAGTTTGTAAGTGATCTGGTGGGAAACAGGTAGCCAGTGTAGGTGAATGAGGTGAGGGGTGATATGACTGTAACAGGTGGTGTGAGAAACAAAATTCTGCCGCCAAGATTCTGTCATCTAAAGGCGATGAAGCTGATATTGGAGGAGGCCAGCAAAAATATTATTACAGTAATTAACTTGAGAAATCACCAAAGAGAGAAAAAGAGTGATAAGAGAAGATGGGGACAGTACAGTGCTGCTAGTGCAGATTTGACAGAGGTAGAAGTAGGATCAATAAGTGAGGGCAGAGATGTGGTCATGGAAGGATAAGTCCGGGTCCAGTGTCGCACCGAGATAGTGAAAGGATGATACAAGTGGGCATCAAGGAGAGTGGGGATTGCTGACCTATAATTGCATTCACTCTGTAGCTCCTCACTACCGTTCTTCTCTTATCTCTCCTTACACCCCCCTCGGGAACTCCGCTCTTCTGGCAAACTGCTTCTATTTGTGCCCTTCTCTTCTATTGCTAACTCCAGACTTCACTCCTTTCATCTTACTACACCTTATGACTGGAACAAACTACCTGTGTCTGTACGCCAGGCGCCTTCTCTGACCCTTTTCAAATCCAGGCTGAAAACTCACCTCTTTGCTGCTTTTGGATCTTGACTCGCCTGATCTCCTTGTTTCTTTACCTTTCCCTTTGTTTTATCCCTGTCTACACCTTCTGTGTTGTTTGTCTTGACTAGATTGTAAGCTCTGATGAGCAGGGACTGTCTCTTACATGTCTGTGCAGCGCTGTGTACGACTTGTAGTGCTATACAAATGCTCAGTAGTAGTAGTAGTAGTAGTAGTAGTGTAGGGCGGGAGTTGCCAAGAGTAAACCACATTGCGGAAGTTTTTGAAGGATTAAGATGAAGGAGATTCTGAGACAACCAGTTAGCGACACAATACAGGCAGGTATTGAGAGATGAGAGAGATGAGTTAACGGAGGAAGTGTGATAGACCAAAATAATGTCATTAGTGTAGAAGTATGCTGAAGTGCCAGACTGCTGCACCAGTAGAATGAGGGGAGCCATGAAGATGTTAGAGGAGTGGTGTGAGAACGGAGCCGTAGGGGACCCCACAGTGCAGAGGCAGAGGATCAGAGGTGCGGGAATCAGAGGTAACGGAGAATTATTGAGAGTAAAGGAAGGAATAAAACCAGCAAAATACAGTACCCCAAAGACCCGCATCCCTGAGGCGAGAGAGAAGAATGTGTGGTCGAGATCGAAAGCAGCCAAGAGATCCAAAGAAACGGCTAAAGAGCTGTCACCCCAATCGTGAGAAATGTGACGTTCATTAAGGAAGGACAGAAGGATAGCCTCAATGCTGTGGCCAGGGCAAAAGCCGGATTGTCCTGGGTGCAGAAAATGGGTGGAGCCCAAGTGGGAAGAGAGCTGGGGGAAAAACAGCCTTTCAAGGATCTTAGAAATGAAGGGGAGATTAGAGACTGGACGGTAGTGAGAGGGACACTAGGGTCAAGTAAGGGCTGCTTAAGAAGGGGACGGACTAAAGTGTGTTTCCAAGGGGATGGGAAGGTGCCAGAAGCAAGGCATGAGTTAAGCATAGAGAGTAGGAAGGGAAGGAGAGTAAAGGACGACTCCAGAATCCAGTTTGAGGGGATGGGGTTGAGAGGGCAGATTGTTTTCCGGGTGTCAGAAATAGACCTAGAGAGTTCAGAGGAATTAATGGGCTGAAAAGAGGACCAGATATGAGACATAGATGGGGAGGAATGTAGCGAAGGAGGAGGAAACATGAGTGGAGAGGAACTAATAGAGAGAGAGAGAGGAGCGAAGGTGCTGAACCTTTTTGGTGAAGTAGGTGGCCAGCTGTGAGAGACTTGGAGCAGAGGATTGGATGCTGCAGGTTGGGGGAGGATATAGAGAGGATAGGGATGTGTAGGATTAGGTGCGGAGGAGTTGAGGCTGGAATAATAAGAGCGTTCAGTTTCTAGGATGAGTGAGCGATAGCGTTGGTGACAGGAATTGAAGTGTTGGAGGGATTCAGGGGTCTGTGTCTTCCTCCAAAGGTGTTCTACATGACAGAGTTGCGACTGCTGTAAGCGGAGGCCTGGATGGTA
Source organism: Ichthyophis bannanicus (assembly GCA_033557465.1). NCBI lineage: Eukaryota > Metazoa > Chordata > Amphibia > Gymnophiona > Ichthyophiidae > Ichthyophis > Ichthyophis bannanicus. The sequence continues at coordinate 206,618,522 of CM066043.1, read as the reverse complement.
CCAAGACTGGTGAAGAGTGGGCAGAGGTATGTAGGAACTGGGGGGGGGGGGGGGTGCAAGGCCGTCAAAGTTGGAGGATAGGCATGAATTCCAGAGGGAAGCTTGTGCATTGGCAGTGTGAGTGGGGAAATCTAAGGGAAGGAGCTGGTCAGCAGGGGGAAAATGTTGAAGGGTAGAGGGAGTAATGCGGTGGGCTTGGTGAGAAGGACCAACAAGGGACGAGAGGTGGTTCTTAGGGGCGAGGGCCCCATGAGAATGTAGAAGGGAGCTGGGCAAGGAAGGTGATGCAAAAGTGATCTGTCCAAGGCAGAGAATTGGTGGTGATGTTTGTAGGTATATACGGGGAGTCTGAAGGGGTAATAAGGAGGTCTAGGATATGTTGGGCTATGTGAGTGGGCAGGACAACATGTTGGCGAAGGCTGAGATCCTGAAGAAGATTAAGAAAGGAATGGTCACGAGCCAAAGTGGGGGAACAGTAGTGAATGTTGAAGTCACCAAGAAGGAACAGATGTGGGAACTGCAGGGAGGCCTCGGAAATGGTAAGAATGAGGGCTTCCCATAGATGAAGATGCAGGGAGAGTGGCATATAGAGAAGGAGAAAATAGGTAGGAGAGGATGAGTGCAGACACAGGAGAAGGGACTCGGGGTAATGGAGAGTGGGTGATGAGAGCTGGGTGAGAGAGGTAAGGAAGAATGGAACGGTGGCTACTCCGCCCCCTGCATGCCCTAGGCAGGAGGGGGGTGGCTAAGGCCGAGAAACTGGGGGGAAGACAGCAGCCAACAATGGCCGAGGAGAGGGTCTTTGCCCTCTCTCAGCCATGTCTATTCCAGGGTATATTTTATATACCAGCTCCGAAGAGAGAATGATGTGCCTGATACTTCTAGAATCTCATCACATAGAGCCAAACTGTCAACACTTTTGGAGAGCTCCAAAGTGGGGGAGGTTCCTTCGCAACATTGATTGTCACCCTGATGTTAGATCCTCAAAGAGATTGGATACTGCACTTACTCTTCTGACTTAAAAAAAGAGGTGTTTTGGGGTCTTAAAATACGTATTTTCCTGATATTGCTAGGGCAGTTAAACATAGACAAAGGACATTTTTGGTACTTTGACAGGGTTTTGTGGATCTACCTTGTTTTTCTTAAAATAGCCATCCAAATATGTTGTTAGACATGAAGTACAGTACAATGTGAAATGTGTTTTTTTTTGTTTTTGTTTTTGTTCCTACTCAACTTTAATGACAAGTATATCTGGTTGGAGTTAATTGGTGTTGGGTTTTAGATATATGCTGAGTAAACTAAAGAAAAATTAATTTGCTTGCTTTAAGCATTTTGGCAGTTTTTGAATTTTCAGAGTTTCTGGTAGCTCAATTCCCTCTAATGTTGTACTTAGGTATCAAATGGAGGGGGATTTTTTCATTGTATGGTTAATTTTGATTGATATATTCAGTTTTGTGTGGTTTTCTTCATTTTCAAAGTTATTTTTTAATTTATACAGTTTCAGCCAGAATACAATGACCAATAGAACGGCAAAATAAAGAATACCCCATAAACTTTTGATTTGTTTTCTTGATACTATGTCTATTTGCTTACAAACTGATTTAGGGGCCCTTTTACTAAAAACCGCAAACTGGTTAACGCACGCTTTAGCATGGGGTAACTGGCAGCCAAGAATGCTAATGTGCGTATATGCCACTACTAGTCAGTCAGTGGCCAGAGAGGAAAGTGTGTAAATTTATTGCTTAAATGTATAGCTAATTCTTTATCGTCCCAAACCTCTGGGGTTTTGCTCCTCCTCCAGCAGTTTGGAGACTGAGAAACGTCATCCTTTTGATGACACTGGTATAAGACACCAGGAACCGCCTCCACACTCCAGTTATCTCAGTCTCCAAGCAGCTAGAGGGTGGTGAGCCCGGAGCTTCAGGGCTCACTAGAGGAACAATTAAGGAGATCGGAGAGAGATCAGATTGGAATAGCTAAGCAAAATGGTTACAGATTGGGTTTAAGTCAGTTTATATTTTAAGACAGTCTGTCTCTTTAAGGAAGATTTGGAACGGAAAAGCCCTCCCCCCCCCCCCCCATCTCAGCTGGACTTAGCTGTGCAGCGTCGGAGAGGAAGGCTTCAGAAGGGGCACAGCTCCAGTTCCCGATCCCACATGAATGGGTGAGGAACTGGTAGCTTAGGCTCGGTAGCGCATACAGAGGGTGCTTGCCTGTTAGCGCTCAGGGCCTTCGTCGGAGGATTCAGCTGATCGCAGCTGTAGTGATTCAGGCTCAGTTTATCCCCGGCAGTATAGCCGCACCACAGCGGAGGACCACGAAGGGAGAGATCAGCGGTGCCCGAGCAAACGATTCCTGAGGCAAGTTAAGGCGCTGGGGTTTTAAAAGAGAAGCGACGGGGGGAGAAGAGACGCGTGTGTACAGAGCAGGCCCTGCCGCGTGGCAGCAGCGTGGGAAACACCGCTAGCATTGGGGGGTCTACAGAGGCTCCTGTTTAAGCGGGAGAGCCTCGTTTTCATATTTTTTTTCTTCAGAATCTGCCTGGAAGTGCTTTAGGGAAGGGATCACTTCAATTTAAAAGGAAAAAAAACCCCGCTGCAGAGTGTATATCCCCGGTCATTCAGAAGCTGCTGGGGGTAGCAAGACCTCTGCTGATGGGAGGGAAACAAGGTTTTACAATAGAGAAGATTCTCTCAAACGAGATGCCTTCTAGATCGCAGTGCTTGGTCTGCGGTACTAGAAAGGATGCAGTGTCGGACACTGGTGTGTGCAGGAAGCAGCCACTATGGAACAGGCCTTGGAGGCGGATGTCGAAGGTGGCAAAGGGGCTCTTGGAGGCTTGCTGGAGCCGGTTTCCCCCACTTTGCCACTGCTGGAGCCTGTGGCCGGGACTTCCTCCACACCGGATTTCCTTCCTCCTCCGACACCGGTGCCAGGTGGACTGGCAGCGATTTTTTTCCCCAGATTTCGTTGTGCTTATCCAGCAAGTGTTGGGAGGTACTCAGAGAAGACCCACAACTGGGTCCACGGAGGTGGATCTGGGGGAGAAGAGGTCAGGGACGCCTCTGACTGCGGGGACATCGGGGATCCCGACAAAGAAGGCCAGGATAGAGAAGGAGCGACCGGATCAGTCAGTGGCCTCTGAGGGTTTTCATTCCAAAGATGGAGATCCTGACCTGGAGCTCGACGAAGAGTTGGAGGAAGGAGAGATCACGGAACAGGAGGACCAGGCTAGGGTGGTTCGAGTTTTCCGGAGAGACGAGTTGCCAGCGCTCATTTTAGAGACACTCAAAGCGCTTAATATGCCGGCGGCGGGTCCGGCGGAGGATTCTACCTTGGAAGACCCATTGTTACAGGCCTTTAGGAAGACTCAGAGAGCATTCCCGGTACATAGTGGTTAAGGAAATGATTCAAGGTGAATGGGACATGCCCGAGGTAGGGCTTAAAGGGTCCAGGTTTATGGCCCGTCTTTACCCACTAGTGGACCAGGATCGGGAATTGTTTAAGTCTCCAAGAGTGGATGCTGCCGTCTCGGTGGTCACCAAGAAGACTACTATTCTGGTAGAGTGTAGCGTGGCCCTCAAGAATGCCCAAGACAGGAAATTAGATACCTTGTTGAAACAGGTTTTTGATGGAATGCGCTGTCCATACAGACGTCTATTTGTGGATCGTGGGTCACCAGAGCCTGTTTTCGTTGGTCACAATGAATCCAAGGAGAGCAGGGGGAGGAGATGACCGGTGAAGCATCCAGGCTAGATTCCGGGGCGGCTTATCTGGCTGATATCCATTATGACCTGTCAGACGGCTGCCTAGGGTGAGAACTTACACAATCTTGACGATGCATATATTCATATGATTCTTGCAAGGTATTGTGGATAATGTAGTTCATTCACTCCCAAACACAGCTGAAGACAATAATTGAGTTGTGAAACCAGTGGTAAGGCCAATAAAATACTTCTTTTATTGATGGGGTTTAATTCACCCAGCACAAATATGCTTGGTAGCAATATAAATGAGGTTACTTGCTTGCAGTGTTTTAAATGGATAACATAAAGTCACAAAGCAAATCAGAAAACAACCTTCAACTTGTCAGGCAATTAGCTAATGTTTTCTTAGCAAATAATTACCAAATAAAAAGGCACAAAGAAATGAATAAACTTTGCTTGTTAGGTTAACTTCTGCTTATTTTCCACGCAGATCCCAGCAGTGATTCTCCCTTGCTCACACACACAATCAGGTGCAGCTTTAATTACTATCAATTGACCAGCTGAAAGCCTTTAGCTGGCTGGCTGCTACTGTGTGAACCCAAATCCTGCTTTAAGAGCTGTTTGCAGTGGAAATAAAGAACAAAGTTAGGTTTCTTTGTGATGGCTGATGTGTTTGCTCACAGAAAGCTAGCAATAGCATTTAGATAAACAGTCCATGTAATTAATAGTCTCATCTGCTGTAATTTCCCCTTCATCAATCAGCATAGGGTCACTATCATACATTGGCACAGATGAGTCTTTCAATAAGGCACTATCATGAGAATGCTTATTCCCTTGCTGCCATTCACTATTATAGATAGGGTCTGGATCAGTGTTCATACCTGAGCCTCTCCTGCTATCATAATTCCTCTCTGTATAGCCTGGCCAGTATGTAATCCAATTCTGATGTCCAGCCTTCCAATCTTGATCCCTGGACACTGGATCTTTCCTCACATACCTTCTGGCATAGGTCTGAAAGTCCCTTCCACGTGCAGTCTTCTAGGTAGCCACTGGTGATTCCTATCTCTGCCATTCCATTCCTCTGGCTGACTCCAGTCCAATGGACTCTGCTGGCACTTGGAATACCTCCCAGTATGGGTACTGCCTTGGACTCTCCCAAACCTGCCAATGGCCTTTCTTCTCTTCCTTCCAGAGAGTTTCCTTCTCTCTCTATCCGCTTGGCTTGGCTTCTGCTTCTCCAGGTGATGCTGGTGCTTGAGCTTGAAGTTGTTGCTGTCTCCTTTCCTGAAGCTCTTTCTGTAGCTGTTATCTGTAGAATAAGCTCTATTCTTATTCTGTCCTAATGTGTGCTCCTCCCTAACACAGCGCAGCTGTGTTGAATCAGGCCCTGCCCTTTGAGATGAGTGCTTAGGGATTACCTCATAGCTCTCTTGATTGCACACACATTTTCTCACTTCAGCCCCTCTCATGGCTGCTGGAAACCTGGTGCATTCTGGGACTGGTAGTCTTTTATGTAAAAACTCTGTTTTCTTACTTCTACCAGAACTGACAGGTTGCTTGTTCAGAGTCACATCATCTTTTCTATAGCTCCTACCTGAGCTATGATAAGCTTCCTTATCACAGACCTTATTCAAGGTTTATCAAACTGTATGGCTTCGGTGATAGTGGTGTGGCGATATCTTTGGCTGCGCAACTGGGCAGCAGATGATTCTTCCAAAGCTAGGTTAAGTAAGCTTCTGTTCAGGGGAAAGCTCCTTTTTGGAGAAGATTTAGATAAGCTGGTAAAAGAGCTCAGCGAGTCCAAAGGCGGAAGACCTCCGGAGGACAAACAAAAGCAGGGAAGATCGAATATACCTTCCAAGACTCCACAGAGGGAGTTTCGTCATTTTCGTTCCCCGAGGTTCAGCCAAGGTCAAAGAGGGCGTTTCCCCAATAGAAACCAGGGGTTTCGGGGTTTTAAAGGAGCAGGCAGAGGTTTTGCGGCCTCCTCCTCAAATCTTAGAAAGTCACAGTGAAGTCAGGGGGACCCAGGTAGACCTGGTGCCTGTTGGAGGTCGACTACGGGATTTTTACCCTGCCTGGGTCCAAATTACTTCAGACCAGTGGGTACTGGAGGTCATTCGAGAAGGTTATGCTTTGGAGTTTCAGTGGCCAGTAACTGATTCTTTCGTACAGTCTCCATGAAGAGCACATCTCAAGTGCAAGGCGGTCAAGCAGACTGTAGGGAGGTTGCTAGCCCTCAAAGCGTACCTGCATATTCCGATCCGGAAGGAACACCAAAGGTTTCTCAGATTTTCAGTTCCGATGGGACATTTTCAGTTCCGGGCGTTACCATTCGGGCTCGCTACGGTGCCACGGACGTTCACTAAAGTAATGGTAGTAGTGGCGGCATCATTGCGAAAGGGGTGCACCAGTACTCCATCCTATCTGGACGATTGGCTGATTCGAGCGAAGTCAAGAGCTGAGAGCGAGGTGGCTACAGCCAAAGTGGTAGCACTCCTACAAAGTCTAGGTTGGGTAGTCAACATGTCAAAAAGCAAGTTAATTCCGTCACAGAGTCTAGAATACCTGGGGGCTCAATTCGATACAGAGGTCGGCAGGATCTTCCTGCCACAGCACCGAGCACGAGGTTTGAGGTAGTTAGTCCACAAGTTTCTGGGCAGGTTGCATCCCACGGTGTGGCATTATTTTCAGTTACTTGGTACCATGGCGGCAACTCTCAAACTGGTTCCGTGGGCAAGGGCACACATGAGGCGGTTACAGAGAGCATTGCTTAGATGGTGGTCTCACCAGGACGACCTTCTATCTTGGAAACTATCCTGCCTGACAGAGATGTGGCAGGCACTTCAGTGGTGGTTGCGTCCAGGGTGTTTAGAAAAGGGGATGCCCTTGGAAACTCCTTGTTGGATACCCTTAACAACAGATGCCAGCCTATTAGGCTGGGGAGCTCACTTCCAAGGAAGGTTTGCGCAGGGGCAGTGGACCGATCTGGAAAAGAGATGGTCAATCAACAGGTTGGAATTGAGAGCAGTAGTGTTGGCATTGCACGTTTTCCAACCCTATCTCCACGGAAGGGCGATTCGAGTGTTGTCTGACAATGCGACCGCAGTAGCCTACATCAACCGTCAAGAGGGCACCAGCAGTGTTGCATTGGAAGCTAAGGCCGAGCAGTTGTTTGTTTTGGGTCGAACAAAACCTGGTGGCTCTGTCGGCAGCACATGTAGCAGGCGTGGACATTGTAGAGGCCGACTTCTTGAGTCGAGTAAAGGTGGACCCAGTAGAATGGGTTCTTCACCCGGATGTGTACGAAATGGTGGTGCGTCGCTGGGGGACACCAGTAATGGATCTCATGGCGACTTTCCAGTCAGCAAAGGTCAGTCGATTCTTCAGCAGAAGGTGGGAGAGAATGTCGGAGGGCCTGGATGCTCTCATACAGGACTGGCCAGAAGCTCCTGTACGTGTTTCCACCTTGGGTGTTAGTAGGCCGGGTGGTGCAATGCATCGAACTACACAGAGGATTGGTGATATTGATCGCACCAGATTGGCCAAGAAGGCCTTGGTATGCAGATCTGATGAGACTCTTGGTAGAGCAGCCATGGCATCTTTCAGTTCGGAGGGATCTGTTATCACAGGGTCCACTCTACATGCCTCAGGTGGATCGGTTCTCGCTTACAGCTTGGCTATTGAGAGGGCAAGGCTGAGAGCTAAGGGATACTCCGCAGCAGTGATTGCTACCTTGTTGAAAGCTCAAAGGAGATCTACATCGTTGGCGTATGTTCGCATCTGGCGTATTTTTGAGGCTTGGTGTGTAGCCGGGGAGTTGGAAACGTTGAGAGCGTCGATACCGCAAATTCTGTCGTTTTTGCAGGATGGATTTCAGAAAGGTTTAGCGGCCACTTTCTTAAGGGTGCAGTTAGCAGCGCTGTCCTGTTATAGAGGAAAGATCAAAGGGGAAGTGCTGGGTGCTCACCCAGATGTTAAGCGTTTTTTAAGGGTGTTGTCTCTTTTGAGGCCACCTTGTAGGCAGGTAGTTCCGACGTGGGATCTCCATTTAGTTTTGGAGGCGTTGGTGCGTGAGCCCTTTGAGCCATTATCTAGGTCATCTTTAAAGGATCTTACTCTCAAGGTGGTCTTCCTGGTAGCTATTTGTTCGGCTAGGAGAATTTCGGAGTTGCAAGCTTTGTCTTGTCGAAAAGCCTTTTCTGTCTTTTCATGATATGAAGGTGGTGTTGAGGCTGGTGTCGTCATTTTTGCCAAAAGTGGTGTCAGCGTTTCATGTAAATCAGGTAGTTTCGTTGCCAGTTTTCGGTGAAGGTACGGAGGCTTCTGCTGCAGGGCGCTTATATTTGTTAGTTGTTCATCGGGCATTAAAGAAATATATCCGAACGGCAGGCTTCCGGAAGTCTGATAGACTATTTGTCCTGTTTGGCTGTACAAAGAAGGGAGAAGCAGCGTCAAAAGCTTCCATTGCCAGATGGAGTAAGGAGGCGATAGCTTCAGCGTATGTGTTGAAGGATAAACCGGTACCAGAAGGGCTTAGAGCTCATTCGACTAGGGCTCAAGCGGCTTCATGGGCTGAGTACAGATTGGTACCAGCGGTAGAAATTTGTAAGGCAGCGACCTGGTCATCTTTAAATTCCTTTGTCAAATATTACCGCTTGGATGTTCAGGCAGAAAGGGATACCTGTTTTGGAGTAGTGGTGCTTCAGGCTGGTCTAGCAGGTCCCTCCCGTTGATTTGTTTCACTGCTCTGTTACATCCCCAGAGGTTCGGGACTATACTGGAGGGACGATAAGGAAGGTGAAATTAGACTACCTGCTAATTTGTTGTTCCTTGAGGAACTCCATTCTAGTCCTGTATCCCTCCCTGTTTTTATTTTCTTTGGACTAGAGCCTGCAGGAGATGATGTAGTACAGGTAAGATGAGAATGGAACGGTAGAAGTTATGGCCCATAAGGGGAGGATTTTGGACATGGGGATTTTAATAGGGTCCCTGTCCTCCATAAAGGGAGGGGGGAAAAGGCCTAAGCAGTTCTAGCAAAAGTTAGTATAACATAGGGGGAATACAAAAGAGGAGATATTTTCCCCCTTGAAAGTTATTAGTTAAGTTAGTTTACAGTTTGTTCGTAGTGTTTACTACTTAATTGTTGCTCCGGTGAGTCTGCTTTGTCAATAGGTTACTGGAGTGTGGAGGCGGTTCCTGGTGTCTTATACCAGTATCATCAAAAGGATGACGTTTCTCAGTCTCCAAGCTACTGGAGGAGGAGCAAAACCCCAGAGGTTCGGGACTAGACTGGAGTTCCTCAAGGAACAACAATTAGCAGGTAAGTCTAATTTCACCTTTATTATCTAACCATGTGAGACTTCATTTAAGTTTTAGAACTGCAAACCTATGCATCCATTTCTTTCCAAATAATACTTTTTTGAGTAAAGAACTATACAACAGTACAGAAAGACATCATAGTATTCCACTTTTCAACCATTGCAAATCAAAAAGCAAACAGTAACATCTTCTCCTTCCCCATCCTCCATGTCTGTTGGGTCCTGCCTCACCATATATGCAGTCCGGGGGACCTACTATTTACTACCTTAGTTCCAGGACATTGTGGGAACTTTTATGCATGTCCTGTGCTCTACTTGTTGCAGAACAGGAATCCAAGCATCTTTCCATCTTTCCGTCTCCCCCACCAACCCAACCCTCCCTCTAACTCTTACATTCACAATCTACCCCCACATCTTCCTCTCCTCCCACCTACCTTGCTACTTTTTGCCTTTCCCCTCCAAGCATGAGTCTATGGGGAACAGAGCTCATTGCAGATGTGAGGTGTCAAGGTGTCTGTGTATGTCCCCCAGGTTTCGATAAAACCATTCCATTTCTTCGGGGACCTCCTAGCAGCCTGCCGTTCTATTAACATAAGCTGGTGGAAGCAATTGTGCCACTTCCAAAAGAAGGGTGGGGTCGCCTGCTGCCAGTGCCACAGAATAGGTTGTTTCCAGTCGCACAAGCGTTGCAAACCAAATTATGAGGTCCCCGCCACTTCGGTTTGCTAGGTGCCAGAAGATCAAAAATGACCAGGAGGCAGGACCACGAGAGTCCAAAGGACAGCACAAACCACCCGTAGGCAAGAGAGGAACAAAACAAAACAGGTGTGCCAAGACAGTAGGTTATAAACTAATAAAAAACCTAAACTATCCCCCACACATATACTCAATCAAACAGGGAGACAGAGACAAACACACAAATTTTTGTCGGAACGTTCACCGTGAGGAAAAAATTCCTCTCGAGGTGTAATGTTCCTTTTTTTATCTTTTTAAGTGGAATTACCACACAAGGCCCTGAGAGGATTATCTCTCAACACCAAATTTATATACTTCAATCACTAACAGAGAGATCACTTAGCTGAAGCAAAGCGTGCGGAGCCAGTCCTTGTATCATCCGAGTTTTTAAACACTCTTGCGCAGTTCTTCCAATGCTAAGGTCCAATGCGGTACAGAGAACCCCGCAAATTCAGCTCAGCTGTTATTTCAATCCAAATTGTGGCAACATCACCAAGATAAATATATCTTAGTCTAGTAACCCAACGTTGTGTTTCTGGCCAAAGGCGTTCTTGGCCCTTCCTCAAAGCGACTGTGCCACAGTCTTCCAAGCTTGATACTCTTTGCTCCAGTTGCCGCATGCGGCCCATGAAATCTGCCACCGACGCGATAAGCAAGTCAAGTTTGGTAGTAAGACCTGAAATCGTTCATTCAGTGCTCCAATCACTGCTATTGTGACTTCTTCGTGCATTGCCGCTGCCACGTAGGGGCTTGCCGGGGCTGTGAGATCTGCCATTTTGCTGTCCGCTGCTCACAGTTTCTCGTGCTGTGGAGGTTTTGCCGCCATCTGTTCTCCACTGTTGGAGGAGATTCTTTTCTGACCCCAGATGCTCACTTCTTTATGCCAGCTATGTTGTGGGGGGCTTAGTCATCCTATTTACTGGTTCATTTAGGGGGGATAAGGTCCGAAGCCCCGGAACTGAGTCAGCTGTGTCCGACCCTACCCATCGCCAAACCAGAAGTTTGCCTCCATTTTTAAAATATTTGTTTCCAGTTTTAATATCTTTATTATCTTTTGAGGGCCTTACAGTGTTCATTTTAGGTCCCAGAATTACCCAGATTCTAGTTAATGACAGCCCTGTTTCTAGCATTGTTTGAAGTGTCACATTACATGTTTTAGTTTAATGATGTTTCCTCCGGTTTTTATATGATTAACCCTAAAGATCTTATAATCTTCAGGTCTCATTTATTTATAATTCTTATCAATTTCTACATGCTCTACAAATAATCATGGCGAAGAAACACTGAGATTAATGTTGACTAAGCTGTTCCAACTGAGACATAGTTTATTCTGTAATCATTTGATGATGATCCGAGGCCAGAGATCAAAAACTTGATGATGATATTTTGTTTTTCAGTTTTCTTCTGTGATATCCATTACTATTAAAACCTCAGGATGGCGTTGTTTGACAGAAGAGATGCACCTGATCTCCCTGACTTTGCACTCCTGAAAAGACTGGCACGAGACCAGCTGATTTATCTACTTGAACAGGTTGGTAAAGGGACCATCCAAAACTTGGCCTGTGCTAGAAACTTTCAGCATTATGGGGGTAATTTTTAAAGCCTTTTTCTCCATGTAAAACCTGTTTTACATGCAGAAAAGGGCTTTTATAAAATGGTGCACGCTTTCTATGCATGTACTTATTTTTATATTCTGTGCATAGGCACTGCTAAGGGTATAGTTTGCACAAAACGGAGGAAGAGTTGCAGTGTACGTGTGCATTTTACAAATGCACGCTCAAATTTACACCTTTTTCTGGGGCATAAATTCATACGTTGGCATTTGTGCATGGTTGAGGTTGAATCTGGGTGCCTATTTTATACAGGCACATAGGCATCTATGTTACCTTTATAAAATAGGCACTTTTTAGGCTCTTGCATAAGCTTCTTGTTATAAAATGAAGTTCTACATGTTTTCTTTTGCTTGCTCTTCCTGCACCTTGGGCAGATCTAATACAAGTGTGGTACTTCATCAGATTATATAAAAAATATAACTTCCTTAGTGTCCCTCTAGTCCAGTCCCGGAACCATAGAGTTGTCAACCTCTTCCAGCAGCTTTGGAGACTGAAATACATCATCGCTTTGCTGGCACCAGTATAAGTAGGCAAGGACTGCCCCTTCTCACCAGTACTTTCAGTCTCCAAGCAGCTGAAGGAGATTCTGAGCCTGGTTCTGGGCTCAGTTAGGAATATAGGCAGAGCTAAATAGAATACATTTAACTTTAAATTTGACTTTACTTTATTGATTTGCCCTTCTGGGTTTTTTGATTGCAGGAGCTGTGCTGGTGCAGGGGATTTCTTCCTCTGGCTCCATCTGCCCCCCCCCCCCCTTTCCCCTCTCCCTCCTCTTACTTTTCCTCTAACTTTTACTTCTTTCCTTTACCTGCCCCATTGTTTAAACGAGCACTGTGGGGTTCAGTCAGCACAAGGATATTTCTGTGCCTCCCTGCTCCCGAACCCGCTTTGAAGGGTGAGGAGCAGGTTGCAGGCTAACAGCAGTGGCCCAGAGTTGGCAGGGCAGCTGACAAACTGCTGCTGGTGTTGGAGCTGAAGCCACAGTCAGGCTGAGCTCCAGCGAGGCTGCTGCATCTCTCCCTCTCTCCTTCACCCCATCTTGCTGTGGTGAGTAGAAGGTGCTTAATTTGCTACTTTTTGGGGGCCCCTTTGGGTTTAACAGGGGGGGTGCCTAAGTTTGATTTTTTGTTCCTCTCGGGGTGGCCTATCGCGTGGTTTTTTTTGGCGGGAATCGGCTGCGGCGGCCATTTTGAAAAAATCCCGATGTTTTTAATTTGCTTTTTCTGGGCTTTCTAACCCTCGTTTTGGCTGCAGACCACCTGGGTTCGACTTGGGGGTGCCTTAGCATCATAGTGTGTGCAGAATTAAAAAAAAAAAAACAACAAAACTTTACTTTTAAACGGGGGTTTCTGGATTCAGCCTCACAAGCTCCCTTTTTTGCTGGGCTGTGCTGCGGACCCACGGACAGAGGGTGGCAGGAGTGCTTCCCTCTGAGTATGCCTGCGAAGCCACGCTGTGTGGTTTGTGGAGCTAAGCGGGGTTTGCTGTCAGGATCCAGTGTGTGTGGGTCCTGTACTCTGGCTTCCAACGTTATGGAAGCTTCAGCTCCTTCTCCGGCCGTTGCAGGTGAGGAGCTTACGCTGGGGAGGTACCGGCTTTACCTCCGACTCTGGATTTTCAGGGGCCGGAGTCTTCCCTGGGGGAGGGGTCCTCGGCTTCGCAGGGTCAGACGTCGGTGGCCCTTGCTCCGGGGATTCCGCCAGATTTTTTTCTCTCTCATGCAACAAGCTTTTGCGCTCCTGCAACCCGGCTTAGTCTCTTTGGCTCGTGCTTTGGAGGGGCTGAAACGTCCGGGGTCCCTGCTTCGGGCGGAGGACGGTGCTCCTGCTGCGAAAGTAGCCAAAGGGTCCGCGGAGGAGGATTCTCCGTCTCATCTGGGGGAAAACCTCGGGGCGGAGGACGTGGACCTGGATAACACCTCCGGTGAGGAGCTGGAGGAGGGAGAGTTACCTGACTCGGAGCAACATAGTCGGCTCGTCAGGGTGTTTAGGAGGGAAGAGCTTCCGGCCTTGATTGCCGAGACTCTCAAAACGTTGAATATGCCTGCGGAGGCGACGGTGTCGGATGATGCTCTGGAGGATCCTCTGCTCCAGGCAGTGCGCAAGTCCCAGCGGGTCTTTCCCCTGCATAGAGTCTTTAGAGGGATGATTCAGGAGGAGTGGGACTCGCCCGAATCGGCGCTACGGGGCTCTCGGGCCTTGTCACGCCTTTATCCATTGTCGGATCAGGATAGGGAGCTTTTTCGGTCTCCAAAGGTTGATGCGGCGGTGTCCGCCGTCACTAAGAAGACTACGATACCGGTTGAGGGCGCCGCGGTGTTGAAGGATGTGCAGGATAGGAAGTTAGATACGCTGTTGAAGCAGGTGTTTGATGTCTGTGCCCTCTCTATGCAAGCCGCCGTAGCGGGGGCTTGGGTTGCGAGAGGTTGCTTGCGCTGGTCCCAGCGATTACAGGGGGATGTCGGGACAGCGCAGGTAGAGGATGTGGCGCGTTTGGAGTCTGGGGCCGCCTATTTGTCGGACATCCATTATGATCTCATCCGAAGTGGAGCTAAGTCGATGGCCTCTGTTGTAGCGGCGCGCAGGTATTTATGGTTGCGCAATTGGGCGGCCGATAGTTCTTCCAAGGCTCGTCTCAGTAAACTTCCCTTTCGGGATAAGTTGTTATTTGGTGAGGATTTGGAAAAGCTGGTTAAGGATCTCGGTGAGTCTAAAGGGGGTCGTCTTCCAGAGGATAAACCGAAGCTGGTCAGGGCTGCCTCTGGGTCTCGAGCTGCTCCTCGGGATTTTCGCCGTTTTCGGGCAGCTCGTTTTGGTCTGCCCCAGCGTGGACGGTTCCCGACTAGAAGCCAGGGGTTTCGTGGCTTTAGAGGAGCCGGCAGAGGTTTCTCCACCTTTCCTTCCGCCTCTGGTAAAAAGTCCCAATGAGATGAGGCGGGCTCAGGTGGGTGTAGTTCCCGTTGGGGGGCGGTTGCGGGAATTCTACCCTGCCTGGGTCCAACTTACGTCAGATCAGTGGGTTCTGGAGGTAATCCGGGAGGGCTACGCTCTCGAGCTTCATTGTCCTGTGTTAGATTCCTTTGTTCTTTCGCCCTGCAGTGCTCCGCTCAAGCGGAGGGCCGTCTTCGACACATTGCAGCGGTTGTTGCGCCTCAGGGCCATCGTTCCGGTGCCAGAGGACCAGTGCGGTTCCAGTCGGTACTCCATCTATTTCGTGGTGCCAAAAAAGGAGGGCTCCTTTCGTCCTATCCTTGATTTAAAAAGGGTCAATCGGTGTCTCCGGGTAACTCACTTTCGCATGGAGACCCTTCAATCTGTCATAGCGGCTGTCAGGCAGGGGGAGTTTCTGACTTTGCTCGACCTCACGGAGGCTTACCTGCATATCCCAGTTCGACGGGAGCACCAGCGCTACCTGCGGTTTGCGGTTCCCATGGGACATTTTCAGTTTCAGGCATTGCCCTTCGGCCTGGCGACGGCGCCCTGCACATTCACAAAGGTCATGGTAGTTGTAGCGGTGGCTCTTCGCAAGGAGGGGGTGCTCGTGCATCCTTATCTAGACGATTGGTTGATTTGGGCAAAGTCTCGAGCGGAGAGTGTGGAGGCCACCGCAAAGGTGGTTCCGGTTGCTACAGAGTCTGGGCTGGGTGGTCAACTTTGCGAAGAGCAGGTTGACTCCCTCGCAGTCGTTGGAATACCTGGGGGCGCGCTTCGAGAAGCTTCATGCGAGAGTGTTCTTGCCGGATCAGCGGGCGCGAGCGTTGCGGGAGCTGGTGCGGCACTTTCTCTGGCAGCCAGCGCCTACGGCGTGGCAGTATCTCCAGTTGCTCGGCACGATGGCAGCGACGATAGAGGTGGTGCCTTGGGCCAGAGCGCATATGCGAAAACTTCAGGCCGCGCTCCTCCGGCGTTGGTCTCATCAGCGCGATGCGTTATCTCGGCGGTTGATCTGTCCCCGGGCGGTCCGCCTGGATCTTCGGTGGTGGTTACGCCCGGAGACTCTAGCCGCGGGCATGCCCTTGGAACCCCCGTCCTGGAAGCTGTTGACCACGGATGCCAGTCTTCTGGGGTGGGGGGCGTGTTGCGGGGACGCGTATGCCCAGGGCCTGTGGTCAATGGTGGAGAAGGAATGGTCCATCAATCGGTTGGAGATGCGAGCGGTGTTTCTGGCTCTGCAAGCGTTTTGGGGGACTCTTGCACGGCAGGCGGTGCGGGTTCTCTCAGACAATGCGACCACAGTCGCTTACATAAATCGGCAGGGCGGCACTGGCAGCGTGGCGCTGGAGCACGAGGCAGCTCAGTTGCTGGCTTGGGCCGAATTGCATCTGCAGTGTCTGTCGGCACAGCATGTGGCAGGCGTAGAGAATGTAGAGGCGGATTTTCTGAGTCGCCGAAGGGTGGACCCGGGCGAGTGGGTCCTTCACCCCGAGGTCTTTGCGCTTCTGGTAAGGCGCTGGGGTCTTCCCCTAATGGATCTCATGGCGACCTTTCAATCGGCTCAGGTGGATCGCTTTTTCAGCAGACGGCGAGAGCGGATGTCGGAAGGGCTCGACGCACTAGCATAGCCCTGGCCGCAGGAGGAGTTGCTCTATGTCTTCCCGCCTTGGGCTCTGATAGGCCGTGTGGTGCAGCGCATAGAGCGTCATCGGGGCCTCGTGGTGCTGGTGGCGCCCGATTGGCCCCGGCGGCCGTGGGACGCGGATTTGGTGCGACTGTTAGCGGATCGCCCGTGGAGGCTCCCTCAGCGGGCCGATCTCTTGAGTCAGGGCCCGTTGCGCATGCCTCAGGTAGCTCGGTTCTCGCTTACGGCATGGCTCTTGAGAGGGCTCGGATGACCGCTAAGGGTTATTCGCCGGCGGTCGTTTCGACCTTGCTGAGGGCACGTAGACGGTCAACTTCCTTGGCGTACATTCGCGTCTGGCGCATCTTTGAGGCTTGGTGTTCAGAGCGTACCGTCCGTCCGTTGGGAGCTTCCGTGTCGCAGATCCTTTCCTTCTTGCAGGATGGTGTGGATAAGGGTTTGGCGGCTAGTTCGTTGCGTGTGCAGCTGGCTGCCCTTTCCTGCTACCGGGGGAAGGTGCAGGGTCAGTCTCTCGGGGCCCACGCGGATGTCCGGTGGTTTTTGAGGGCGGTCTTGCTCATACGTTCGCCACGGCGCTGTGCTGTTCCTCCGTGGGATTTGAATTTGGTTCTGGAAGCCTTGCTGGCTCCCCCGTTTGAGCCGTTGTCCACTGCTTCGCTAAAAGACCTCACGTTGAAGACGGTTTTCTTGGTGGCGATTTGTTCGGCTAGGAGGATCTCAGAGCTACAGGCCTTGTCTTGTAGGGAGCCCTATCTCTCTTTTACCGACCACAAGGTGGTTCTCCGTACCGTTCCGGCGTTCTTACCCAAGGTGGTGTCCGCGTTTCATGTTAACCAGGTGGTCTCTCTTCCGGTGTTCTCCGATCGTGATGGGGCCGGATCGGGGGGTCAATTGCGCCTGTTGGACGCCCGCAGGGTTCTCAAGCAGTATCTCGCCCGGACGGCGTCCTTCCGGCGGTCAGATCGCCTTTTTGTGGCATTTGGGGGACTGCGTAAGGGAGAAGCGGCGGCGAAGTCATCTATTTCCCGCTGGTTGAAGGAGGCTATCGCATCGGCTTACATCTTGAAGGGCAAGTTGGTTCCGCTGGGTCTTCGGGCTCATTCCACTCGGGCGCAGGCGGCGTCTTGGGCAGAGTTCAGTCTGGTCCCGGTGGGCGACATCTGTAGGGCGGCGACTTGGTCGTCCTTGCATTCCTTTGCTAAGCATTACCGCTTGGATGTTTTGTCAGCGGCAGATGGGCGTTTCGGCTCAGCGGTGCTTCAGGCTGGGCTTGCTTGTCCCTCCCGTTGATGTGCACTGCTCTGTTACATCCTCTATGGTTCCGGGACTGGACTAGAGGGACGCTAAGGAAGGGTAAATTAGACTTACCTGCTAATTGTTGTTCCTTGCGGAACTCTAGTTCAGTCCCAGATCCCTCCCTTGGTTTGAAGTGTTGCCAGCCTGATTGTTTCGGCTCCCACGGGTGCTCTGCGTTGTCTTTGCTTCCGGGGGCGCGGGATAAAGCCATGGGAGGACCCTCTTGCGTAGCGCTCTTGCCTGTCCATCCTCTTAGGAGGGGTTAGGGTGCGGCGCTTCTGTGTTGTCAGACGATATCCTTATTCCGACACAGTCGATGAATGCAATTACTTTTTTTAAAAAAAAAAAAAAAAAAAAAAATTTTAGAGAAGTAATATTACTTACTTGAAATGGAACATGGCATATTCTGTTCCGTATATATATATATTGTGATGTTGAATGTTTTCTGGTTAATTCTCCTTATATGTTGTTCTGCTTAGTGTGCTTTGTCAATAGGTACTGGTGAGAAGGGGCGGTCCTTGCCTACTTATACTGGTGCCAGCAAAACGATGATGTATTTCAGTCTCCAAAGCTGCTGGAGGAGGTTGACAACTCTATGGTTCCGGGACTGGACTAGAGTTCCGCAAGGAACAACAATTAGCAGGTAAGTCTAATTTACCCTTAAGACGGTGGTTACCAATCCAGTCCTCGGCTACCCCCCAGGCCAGTCAGGTTTTCAGGGTATCCATAATGAATATGCAAATTTCATATGCGCCCGTTGCAGAGAATGCTGCTTCGAAGGTGGTCGCATCAGTCCGATTCGTTGAACAAACGACTCCCTTGCCCTCTGCAGGTCAGGCAGTCGCTTTGGTGCTGGCTGCTCCCGGAATCGTTGGCGGCCGGAGTGGTGCTGGAGCAGCCGGTCTGGTTTCCGTTATTGACGGATGCAAGTCTCGCAGGTTGGGGAGCCCACAGCGAAGGGAGGTTCGCACACGGGCAATGGTCTCTCATTGAGAGAGAATGGTCGATAAACTGGCTGGAGCTGAGAGCTGTCTTCCAAGTGCTTCGGGCATTCGAGGCATTGGTGATAGGTCAGGCAGTGCGAGTATTGTTGGACAACTCGGTGGCGGTGGCCTATATCAATCGACAGGTTGGCATGGGAAGTGTGGCTATGGAGGAGGAAGCGGAGCTTCTGTTCACGTAGGTGGAGAGTCGGTTGACAGCAATTTTGGCAGCGCACATTGCGGGAAAGGACAATGTGATGGTCGATTTTTCGTCAGCAGGACCCGAGTAGATGCAGGAGAGTGGGAACTGCATCCAGAAGTCTTTGCACAGATAGTTCGCCAATGGGGTCTGCCGATAATGGATCTGATAGCGACCTTCCAGTCAGCAAAGGCCAATCGTTTCTTCAGCAGGAGGCGGGAACGAATGTCCGAAGGCATAGACACTCTGTTGCAGCAGTGGCCGTCGACAGGTCTTCTGTATGTATTCCCTTCGTGGGCGTTAATCGGCCGAGTGATTCAGCTCATCCAGGAAGAGTTCTCTTGATAGCGCCGGACTGGCCAAGACGCCCATGGTACGCATATCTTGTCCGCCTCCTCGACGGGGAGCCCTGGTGGTTACTGGTGACAGTAGACCGGTTGGTTCAAGGCCCACTTCGCATGCCTCAAGTGGGTCGGTTCTCGCTTACGGTTTGGCCATCGAAAGGGCGAGGCTGAAGAAAAAAGGTTATTCGGCGGCAGTCATCGCAACCTTGCTCAGAGCACGAAAACAGTCCATGTCGCTAACATGTGCGTGTCAGGCGTATATTTGAGGATTGGTGCTTGAGGCGGCAAGTCCGGGCGGCTACGGTCTCCGTTCCCTTGATTTTAAGTTTTCTGCAGGACGGGTTTGAGAAGGCTCTTGCAGCTAGCTCCTTGCAGGTGCAACTAGTAGCTCTTTCGTGTTATCGCGGCAAGATACAGGGCATTGCGCTAGGTGCCCATGCGGATATATTGCGGTTTCTCAAAGCAATAGCCAGACTGCGGCCCTCGCGTAGAGTGCTGGTTCCGCCGTGGGATCTCAATTTGATATTAGGGGCATTAGCCAAAGCGCCCTTTGAGCCATTGCACAGAGCTTCGGTTAAGGATCTGGCGTTAAAGACCATGTTTTTGGTTGCTATCTGTTCGGTGAGGCGCATCTCGGAGTTGCAAGCATTATTGTGTAGGGAACCATTTTTATCCTTTGCCAGGGAAAAGGTGGAGCTGCGGCCCGTGCCGTCCTTTTTGCCTAAGGTGGTATCTCCTTTTCACCTGAATCAGGCAGTGGCTTTGCCAGTGCTAGGGTCGCTGGAGGGAAGCGACTTGGACCGCAGTCTGCGCCGCTTGGATGTGAAGCGGGCGTTGTGACAATATTTGAAGGCTTCTGCAGTATTTCGCAAATTGGACTGGCTTTTTGTGTTGTTTGAAGGTATCCGCAAAGGGGAAGCGGCGGCTAAGGCCTCCATTGCCAGATGGATTAGGGAGGCGATTACATCAGCTTATTTGCTACAAGATCGGGCGGCGCCGTCAGGTCTGCGAGCTCATTCTACCAGGGCGCAAGAGCTGGTTTGGTTCCGCCAGGGGAAATTTGTAGGGCAGCCACCTGGTTTTCCTTTCATACTTTCAGTAGGCACTACTGCCTCAATGTGGCGACGGCAAATGATGCCTGTTTTGGGTCGGCAGTGTTACGAGACGTCTGGAAAGGTCCCTCCCAATGATTACTGCTCTGTTACATCCCAGAGGTACTGGAGGAACGATAAGGAAATGATAATTACACTTACCTGGTAATTGTAATTCCTTGAGTGACGACAGTTCAGTCCTCATTCCCACCCGGGGTGATATACATTAGCAGTGAATGGTTGGTTGCAAGTATAGGAAGATTACAGGTAAGTCTGTTTTTGAAAAAGATCATTCTTGCTCTTTCTGCTTGCTGATTCTGTGTGTAGCGGGAAAGGGTGTAAGAAGGGTCTGTCTGGGACAGTCTCAGGTGTACATAATTCAAGGTTGTAGTTAAGTTAAGTTAATGTTACGGTTGAGAAAATAGCTACTTATTTGTTGCTCCTTTGAGTCGGCTTTGTCTATAGTTCACTGGGGCTGATGGGAGAGACCAGGCTATATCCAGTGATGTCACGATTTTGACATGCCCAGTCTCCAAGCTGCAGGAGGAGGTTCACAACCCAGAGGTAGAGGACTGAACTGTCATCATTCAAGGAACTACAATTACCAGGTAAGTGTAATTATCATTTTATACCTCAACAATTAGAGGGTATAACCTGTACAGAACAGCTGGTACAACCCTGAACATAGGCATGGGGGGGGGGGTGACCTATATGGAGCAGTGGATACAACTACTCTAGCCACCTTATTGGGCAGACTAGATGGACCATACTGGTCTCTATCTGCCATCATATGTTATGTTACTATGATTTGTCTGTATTGAATACTTCTCATTCTTTCATTCCTAAGTGTCTGTATGTCTGTCAGATGTTTCCCTTGATGTTATGCCAAAAGGAGAGTGTTTAAAGACAACTCTAGGCCAATACCTTTGGCAAGGGAAAATACCTAGAATTCCTATGAGCATGCTGTTTGTTTCTAGAAATCAAAGAGGTCTTGACCTCCCAGACATTAGGCAATAATGTGCCAGCTTGTGGAATGAGGCATATGAGAAACTAGCTACTGGGATCTGCCAAGTTCTCTTACCTAATGGTGGAGAAGACTCTGGCAGATAAGGTGGCTATGAGCTACGGTATATTTTGCATGCCAAACATCAGAGTTGCCCTGACTAATTAGCTACATTTTAGTAGGTGCATTATGTGTAATGTGGCACAAACTCTGCAAAGTGTTGCACTGTAGTCCAACAGCCATTCCATTTTTATCAATGGTAAGTGACCTGGACCCCACCCCTCCCAGAATCGCAATCTTTGATATTTCAACGTTGATCCTCTAAAAAGTATCCACATCCTGATAAAGGTTCTGGATGTTCATTGTCTGGTTAGGCAGTTTCAGGAATTGGTGACTAAATATTGCTTCAGTATTAAGGATTTTTATGCCTACTTGTAACTCAGACACTATATTTTGGGCCTCCCACCGGAATCCATGAATTAGGAGGTGCTAGAGACACTCGGACACATTTGTTTTGGAAGTAGAGTGCTCACCCAGGATGGCAACTTCTTATAAAGCTTTATGTGCTTTGGAAACAAACACATATGATTTTTCAGGAGTAGCCCTAAAATGGTCCAGAGAGAAGCCACTCTGTAGAGTGCAAACTTGTTAGCAAGAGTGGAATAAGTGAAGTAACTAACATTCAGTATCTTTTTGAAAGAGATGCAGTACAAGTTCCTAGTTTGGACATTTATCTCACCTCACAAAGAGTTCTGTTCCAGGTTTATAGTGACAGATAGATATCTGAAGTGTAGAAGAAGACCAACTCACTTGGGACATGTTTTTTAGTACTCCACTAAAATTCAGGTGTTTTGGAAAAGTATAGATGGGTCACCTGCAGCGTCCGAGATAGCTGCATATTGATGGGGGTCCCCAGTTCTCACTTCCCAACTTCTGTCCAAATAGCAAAACAAAGTTGTATCTCCAATATATCGCGAGACATCCATCAAATGTCAATATTACCCTTCATAATGAAGAAGAGAGAAGATTCTAGAGATACTGTGGCATGCTATAGGGGCTGGCCGCATGGCTAGTGACCCCCCAACAGAACTTGGATCCAGCTCCGAAACTATTTGGGCAAAGAAAATTCTTAAGGCAGTCATTCCTCATTTCGCTGCATTTGGAGACTATTGTCTCCATCAGTACTGCTGCAACCACTTCGAGTTTTGCCGACCCAATTGGGAGAAGTGTTGGTGCTTTCAAACTCTGTTGAAGAGCTGATGGCATTTTTGGAAGAAGTGGAACTGGGTACTGGTCTCCTAGATTCCATGATCTCATCGAAGCAGGGTTTGAATGTTCCTGCCATGTCTCACAAGTGCAAGATCTTGGTGACTCAAGGTTGAATGGATTCTTTTTGTGTTGGCAGCAATTCGGACGATTCTACACTTTTTTGTCGGGTCACCCTTTATTAATTCACATCAGACCTCTCTAATCAAGACTACAGCTCTATCAATGTTGAGGCAAGTGGAGATTACACAGGACTCTAAGGACGTTACTATTTCTAAAACATTTATTGTGGAAGATAATACTGGACTTATTGGGTTCTTCTGTTGATCAGATTCCTAGTGCTTTTGCATGTTTGATAAACTAGTTATGTCTGAACTTGAATTTCATCATGAAATCATGGTTAAATTTGAGCAGACTGCAACCTTGTAAATCACAGGTTCAGCAATCCTCTCGGCTATGCTGTATTTTTGGAATGTTATTGTTGTGCGACTCCTCCCCCCCCCCCCCCCCGCACGCATGTTTCTTTGTTCTTTTGACTGTGTTGTATTTCTTTTTGTAGTTCCTGCAATCAAGAAACTGTTTCTATCTGTAAACCGCTATGATGTACCAAATCTTTGCAAATAAATAACTACATAAAATAAAATAAAATTCGAAGAAGTAGTTAAACAAGTTAGTGCTCTCAAAGGAGGTTTTTAAATCTTCTGCTGTTTGTTTCTGCTCGAAAGCTTGAAAACTATAGAAAACACCTTGAAAAGTAGAAACATTGGAATAATAAATTTCCTTGAAATGGACAATGCGTCTCCTATAGAAATATTTAAAAACTATTTTTGAGAGATATTACTGGTTGCGGAGGCTTCGCTTCCTCCAATTCTTTCTGCATACTGTGTTCCAGTTAAATATATTTTTTTTTAAGGGCAATATTTCTCTGGGACTAGTATGAATATGTCTGATTTGTCCAATCAATTACTGCCTCAGTAAGAAGTTAGAACTACTCTTACGGTTACAGTGCTTCTGAAATCAGATCATGATTTGCTCTTCAATTATTTTTCCCATCTCAAGTCTTTTAGGATGTGTTGGTCATGTTTTTCTCAACAAAGTTGCATAGATGACAATTCTTAGTTCTGAAATCCCAAAAATGTAGCATTTGATGTAATTCTAATGTATATGTATTTTTTTTTTGAGCCTGAATGTTCACAAAAGCTTATAAGAATGAGCAAATTGAGATGTCTGAGGAGGATTAGTAGATTGATTTTGTTTGACTTTTGAGGATAACTTTGCTATTTAAATTTTTTTATTTTTTTATTTTAATGACATATAATTAAGAGTGAATGTACTTTAATTCAATTCAGTAATATATTTGAAATAGGTAAATAGGTGGTTGTTCATAATCTAAATGTATCTTTTTACTCTCTGGGTATATTGTTTGATTTCAGTAATGTTCCATCACTGCATAAAGCCTATTTGCTAGCCTACAAGTATATATTGACTAATAGGAAATTGAATGAAACCCCTATATAGTGATACAATAATGAATTCAGAGGTCCTTTTACTAAATGCCGCTAATCAGTGAACATGCATTTTGGTTGCGGTGAATGCTTACTTACGAGCATGCCAGCTACTGGCTGCTAAAATACACTTTAACTGGCAATCGCACACTAATGTGGAGTGTGGGCAGAGAGGCCACACCAGTGCGTTATCACTGTCAATGTGGCAGTTAGCATAGATGCACCTAATGATATCTTTATATACTGTAGATATTCGTTAGGTTGATCTGCATTAATTGCACCGCATGTTACCTACGTATTCATACATTAACTGCTGGGAACCTGCTGGTCACGTCTCAGATGGTTAACTCAGGGGCCCTTTTATAAAATCCCACTAAGATTTAGCACTTAACACACAATATTTAGTAAAAGGACCCCTCAGTAACTTAACCTCATGCTCATGGAAAGAAGATCTATCTAGGCGGCATCAGTGGGTAGCTGGAGGCTTCTCCCCCCTCCTTTCAAGTTAACAGTTCTTGCAGCATGGTGTAAGTGAGTGGGAAAAGTTGACATTTTGGTTCCCATATGACGTGGGGCTTTTGTTTGGGGAGGCAAGGATGATACTTTATGATCACAATATTTTTATTACAGCTAATTGTAAATATGAATGAAACTGTTTTATTTTATTTTTATTTATTTATTTACATTCTCTTATATACCGCGCTATTCTGCATCAGTGCGGTTTACATTGAACAAACTGAAATTACAATGAACAGGGCATTATAACTTGGAGATAACTATTTTACAGGGAACATGGGCTATGGAGGGTTAAGTGGCTTGCCCAAGACCACAAGGAGCACCTGTGGGACTAGAAACCCCAGTCCTTCCGGCCCAAGGTTGCTGTCCTCTAGTGGGATTTGAACCCCCAACCTTCCGGTTGTTTTGTATGGACATTAGCATGTAAAAGCTAAAATCATGTACTAGCTGTGTTTATTGGTATTGTTCCCTTGCAATAAATAAAATTAAACATATTCCAGTCATTTGATGTAGAGCCTCATTAAATATCCCTGAGTAGAACTTCAGCAGTAACATAAGGCTCATTGACATACTGTAAATGGGTATGTAGAAGATGAAGAGATACATATTTTACTGAAATTCTGAATTGTTTTTCTTGTAGCTTCCTGGGAAAAAGGACTTGTTTATTGAGCCAGACTTGATGAGCCCACTTGACCGCATTGCAAATGTCTCCATTCTCAAGGTACTTGAAAATTCCCTGTCGTCTATGAATATAGAGTGTTAGTGTCCCATTGGGAGGTCCCAGTAAAAATGAGATGGTGTCCTGGACTGTGAGCAGGGACTGGAGCAGGTGAATTTCTCAGATGTCTGAATATAATGAACAAAAGTGTCTGTTTTCAGCCATTGCATTAACTCATGGAAAATGCTTAGGTTAGTGGCTGCACCCTGAATGGGTTTCCCAGTATTGTCTTGCATGCATCTTTGTCTCATAGTAGAGCTTTGTTTAAATCTCAGATCCCACTTTGTTTTTCCCCCCTCATTCCACCAGCCAGACACATTAAGGCAGGCACATGATCAGACGGGTGATTGAACCACTGTCAGTAGCGAGGACCATCTGCCAAATCTGGGGATCCACCAGCATCATATCTATTCTGAAATATGAGTCTTGAGGACTAGAATATAAAGGTATACTCCCCACTCATTACCATGCAGCTGTCTCCATACATCCAATACTTTTTAAATTTTCCATCACATACTTTAAACTGACTAGCTCTGCTCCTCAATGTCACTTAAACTCGTGGAGTTATATCATCAGCAGTCAAGGGCTAAATTGAAATCCTCTGTTATTAAAAGACCTATTTACGCACTGGAGTCCATCAAAGCTAACTCCTGGAAGAGCTCCGCCTGGGCATCATTAGGCAGATAGATGTTAATGAGGGTGTAGGAATCTTCATCCAGTAGCAGCTTCAACAAGAAAATTGACTCTTACATCCCTTTTAACTTCCTGAACCTGCCAAGGTAAATGCTTAACCATCAGGATTACACCCACTTTCAGTACTCTAACTTTAGAAGCAAAGAAAATGTCAGGAAAGATTTTATGCTAAGAAGGGTCTCATCGCGCCTGCACAGATGAGTCTCCTGTAAGACTTCCATTCACTCCATTGCTTGCTGCACACCCTGAAACTGTGACAAGATCCACATATCTTCTTCTGTATTTATTTTATTTATTTATTTAGACAGATTTGTATACCACCTTATCCTACAATCAAAGTGGTTACATTTAACATGTGGGTGCTTTTACAACATTTAACATGAGGGTATTTAACGACATTAAGACATCACAATTGGAGGGTTACATTTAGCATGAGGGTACTTTCGTGAGTCTAGTTGGGATTGGGTATTGAGTTTGCGTGGGTAGTTACATTGTAATACCTCTCGGGTGGGGACTGTTGTCTATCTGCTCATAGGTTTCTGTAAAGAGCAGGGTTTTAAGGACCTTGCGGAAGTCTGTGATGTTTTCTAATGCCCTTAGGCTCGTTGAGAGGGAGTTCCATAGTGTGGATGCCAGTAGTGATGGAGCTCTTCTTGACGTATTTTGTTTAATCTTGTGGTATCCTGCAGGTGTGCTGATCATGTTGTCATGTTCCTTCTTGGCCTATTACTGTATAGTTTGCATTCAATCTGATTACACATTTTTGTTTGTCCCTATACTTTTATCTTTGCCCATCTTATCTGTCTGTATGTCCTGACTGCACCTGTCCCCTCTTCTGCCTTTTGGAATGTTTCATTATATGGTGCCAACATTGTGAGTATTCTGTTTGTCATATGAATGTTATACTATATTGCCTTTTATGGCACATCATTTGAACTGTGCTGACACTGTGAGTATCCTATTAGTTATTTGAGTGTTCTACCGGGCTGCTTGTTAAGATGTATGTCATTTTTATTTGATTGAAATTGAATCATTTCTTTGGTTTATTGAATATTCTGCTATGCTGTTTTAATGTGTACATTAATGAAATTGTATCGTATTGGAGATAGGCGATAATTAATATATACCAGGTTTATCTCACTGTTCTGTCTATTCTATATCGTCCTGCTAGACCAGTCCAGTCAATTGGGTTGTGTTCCCCTTCCAGCAGAACAGTGGAGACAGAACCATGGCGACATCATGCCTTTATCAGTCTGAGCTACTAGGGGCAAAGTCAGCATTTTTCTGTCTCCGGCATATAGTGGAAGCATTTGTTTTTCAGCTCTGAAAGATTCTGAATAAACAATGATTTGGATGAGGGGAAAGATTGATTTCACTTGTGAATGACCACCTTGAGGAAGAGGGAAAATTGGCTCAGCTCCACACTCTTATCATGCTAAGGGCCTGTTGAGCAGCCAGAAATTTGGAAGTATTTGAAAGGACTGGATTTGAGCTGCCTTACATTACATCAGTGCCCCCTCCTTCCTCCTCTTTTTCCCCCCGCTCTCCCCCAATGACTGAAGAAGACTCTCAGTGGTTTGTGGCTGCAAGCCAGCATAAAAAATAAGAGAGGGGACAGCAACAGGGGAGTAGCACTAAGCCCGGCACAATTTTCCTGCTTGGGGCTCTCAGGGGTGAGTACCAAGGATTGACATTGTCATTGTTCCTTGTGGGGGCTCCTGACCTTGTCTGTGGCTGGGGTGTAGGTCGGGGTGGGCTGCAGGCGACTGTTGGCATGGTGTCTGTCTTCCCGCCTTTTCCCAAAGCGCACTGCTAACGTTTTCTCTTGAGATGTCTACTGCCGCATGGCCCTAATTTGCATTCCTGCCCAAGCACCCACAAATGCATATTGTTGTAGACCGTGCAACCTTAGCACACGCTCTCATGCCTTCACAGCCTTAACGCGCGCAAGTGTTGGCCTTGCCTTAACTCTTATGTTAACCTCTAGGAAGCATTGTTTGATCTGTGGTAAGCGGAGAGCCTTGTTACTGGATTTGGAGATCTGCACTTCTGGTAGGCCAGTCTCTGAGGCACTCATGGAGGGCCCGTCTTCCCTCCCTAAATGAGGGGACTCGGTTGATCCAGCATTTTCCACCTCGTCTCCCTATAGGAGGCTAGGGATGGCATTGTAGCTGAGGATAGCTGGCAGGCCTTGAGCTGCAATAACTGTGCTTCCTGATCGTAGCTCCAGTCTAGTCCCGGACCTCTGAGTTGACAATCCCATTCAGCAGCTTGGAGACTGAGGAACCTCCTTTTTCTGTGATGTCATCAGTATATCTTCCAGGGATCCGCCTGCCTCCATCAGTTACCTCAGTCTCCAAGCAGCTGAAGGGGATGGTGAGCCTGGAGGTCCGGGCTCACTGCAGGAACAATTAAGGATAGTTAGTGGTAAAGTGACAGGATTAGCATTGTCTGGATGTCTAGTTCGGGTTATCTAAGAATTCTCCAGGACCAAGCAGGACGTCAGTCCTCACATATGGGTGACGTCGGCGCCGACGGAGCCCCCGTGCAGAGCATTTCCCCAGCTTTCAAAGAAAGCCTTTGGGAATTGCAGCGCGCAAGCGCGGTCCCCTTCCCGCCCAAGGGTGCCATCTTACTCAGTCTTCTTTTTTCCGCGGAGCCCGACGGACGTAGTTTGTTTTTCGCCGAGGAAAAAGTTGATTTCTCTGTTTTTTGTTCTTCTCCTTCGGTTCCACGCCGTATCCTTTTCCTGCCTGGGCCCGATACGCCGGTATTGAGCCCACTCTCTCTCTTTTTCGGTTTTTGTCCTTCGAGACTAGCATTCGCGCCATTTTTCTTTTTTCACTGGCAGCCCTGTCTTTTGACCTCTCAGGGGCCCTTTTTCCCCCAATGGCTGCCAGCGGGTTTAAAAAGTGTGATCGGTGTAAGAAACTTATGTCTCTTACCAACACACATGACTGCTGCCTCCGCTGCCTCGGACCCGATCATGACCCGATGATCTGTGGTCCGTGTGGCAAAATGTCCTCGAAGGCGTTGAGAAGTCGGCAGCACCAGAAGGATAGGATCTTCTCTGACTCCGCGTCCGGACGGGCCCGGACCTCGTCAGAGGCCTCGACGTCTCGGGACTCCGGCCCCAAGCAGGGTCGGGGTTCCTCTGAGCGGGGGTCTCCTTTGCGGGAACAGCGCAGGAAGAAGAAACCCGCGAGGGCGGCGTCGGTGGATGCTCCTGGTTCCTCGAGGGCCGTGTCGCATAGCCCCGATTGCCGTCCCGGGTCTTCAGAGTCGGAGAGGCCTGCCAAGCATCCTCGTCTCGAGATGGAGTCTCCTGGGCACGTGAGTTCTGTAGTCCTCGTGGACTCTCCTCCAGGGGAGCCGACGTCGGGCCCGATGCCGTCGGGGCCCGTGTCGGGGGCTGCTGGGTCTCCTGAGCTCGGACTCAGGTTGACGGCCTTGGAGAGCAGCTTCGCTGCCTTCATGGAACAGCAGCGGGCATTGATCGCCAGTCTCACCGGTGCATCTGCCCCGACCACTGGGACATTGACGTCCAAGTCGACCCCGGAGGCCGAGCCGATCCTCGGCCACGGTCTCCCTCGGCCTCCTGTTCGGGACTGAGGTCGTCGACGCCGGTACCATCGGCGTCGGGGCGGAGGGCATTGGTGCCTGTCCGACCGGAGCTGCTCGATTCCTCCTCCGAGGAGTCGGGCTGGGAGACGGAGGACGAAGAGTCACCCGACACCTATCGCACTCGGTGTGTCCCATCGGACTCGCCGGAGTCCGAACCTCGGAGACGATCCCCACTGGAGGATACCCGGTTCTCGGACTTCGTGCAGGATATGGCCAAGGCCTTTGCATTCCCTGCGGATCCCGAGGAGCTCGAGGCCCTCCAGTATGACTCTCCCCCGAAGGAGTCCTTTACTGTACCGGTTCCTCCGATGCTGGAGCGGCTGCTCTTCTGCATGTGGGAGACCCCGGCCTCGACGCCGGTGTTAAGCAAGCGGGTCGATTCCATCTATCGAGTCCGCAAGAGCCCCGGGTTCCAAAAGGCACAATTACCGCACCACTCCATGGTTGTGGAATCGGCCATGCATCGACTGAAAAATCAGAAGATGCACTCCTCGGTGCCTCCCGGCTGGGAGGCCCGGAACCTGGATGCCCTCGGTAAGAAGTGCTTCCAGGGCTCTATGCTTGCTTGCCGTGTCCAGACATACCAGCTCTACATGGGCATGTATCTCCGGGACCTGGCAAAGGAGATTGCCGGGTTCTCTGCTGGTTTCTCTGAGGAACCTTTGCAGAGGTTCCAGGCCTTGTCCACTGGTATTCGAGAGTGCTCGAAGTTTATCTCTCGAGCAGCCTACGATGGCTTTGAGGCTTCAGCCCGAGTAGCCGGGGCCGGCATCAGTGCCCGCCGACAGGCTTGGCTACAGTCATCTGACCTTGAGCCATGAGTACAGGACAAGTTGGTCGATGTCCCCTGCCGAGGTGAAAACCTCTTTGGCAAGCCCATGGCTGAAAAGGCTGCAGAACTCAAGACCGAGACTCTGACCCGGACTAGGCTGTCCAGAAAAACCTCTGCCCCTTCTCAGAAAAAGAAGGGCTCGGGGAAAAAAGACCTTTTACCCGAGGAAGTCATCTGCCTATAAACAATACCCTCATTATCAGGCCTCTGCAGCTCCCCAACAGGGTCAGCAGGTCAAGGGGCAGGGTCATGGGCCCCATAGGCAGAAGGCCCCCAAACCGCCAACACCGGCCCCTGCTCAGCAGGGTGGGGGTTTTTGACTTGGAAGGCATAGCATCTTCTCCTCAGCTGGCTCACATCAGCACAGGAGGCCGGCTGGCCCACTTTGCCCACAGGTGGTCAGCCGTCACATCAGATACCTGGTTGCTCCATATAGTCCAAAAGGGCTATCTTCTCCATTTTCACCAGGTACCTCCCTCCTATTTTCCAGGGGAACCTCCAAGACTCCCTCTGCACAGGGACCTACTCCTTCAGGAGTTAGCAAGTCTGCTAAAGGAACAGGCTGTGGAACCGGTGCCCCACCACCTGAGAGGTCACGGCTTTTATTCCAGGTACTTTCTGGTACCAAAAAGACCAGGAGGCCTCAGACCCATCCTAGACTTGCGCAACCTCAACAAGTTCCTGGAGAGGGAAAAGTTCAAGATGCTTACCCTTGGAATCCTGCTGCCCTACCTCCAACAGGGAGATTGACTATGCTCCTTAGATCTAAAGGATGCTTATACTCGCATCCTTATTCATCCAGACCACAGACAATATCTCAGATTTGTTGTGGGGGGGAAACCACTACCAGTACAGAGTACTACCCTTTGGCCTAACCTCCGCTCCCAGGGTGTTCACCAAGTGCCTGGCGGTGGTGGCGGCCTACCTAAGGCTTCAAGGTCTTTTTGTGTTTCCATACCTGGACGACTGGCTCATAAGGGGCCAGTCTTCCCAGGAGGCCAGTCAAGCCACCCTTCGCATTGTGGCTCTGCTTCAGCACTTGGGGTTTGTCATAAACTTCCCAAAGTCCACTTTGCTCCTGTCCCAGAACTTAGAATTCATAGGAGCAAGGCTGGACACTCTTCAGGCGAAGGCTTTTCTGCCAGTGGACAGAGCCCACAGGTTGATGGATCTAGCCAGGCAATTTCACAGCAATTCCCTGGTCTCCGCCAGGCAATTCCTGAGACTTCACGGCCATATGGCTTCCACGGTTCATGTAACCCCCAATGCCCGCCTGCACATGCGGCCTGCTCAGTGGAGCCTTCGAACTCAGTGGCATCAAGCCACAGGGAGCCTTGCAGACTCAGTAAGAATATCCACCCTGCTCGTCTCCTCTGCAATGGTGGCTTCATCTTCCGAATCTGGTACTCGGAGTGGTTTTTCAATCCCCTCCGCATTCTCAAGTGCTGACGACAGATGCTTCTCTTCTGGGTTGGGGAGCACATTGCCAAGGGGCATGTACTCAGGGTCTCTGAACCCCTTGGGAGGCTGCTCAGCAGATAAACTTCCTGGAGCTCCGGGCGATACGCCTAGCTCTGAGAGCCTTCTCCCACCTCACATCTCACCAGTCTGTACTGGTCCAGACGGACAATCAAGTTGCCATGTTCTACGTGAACAAACAAGGAGGCACAGGCTCCTTCCTTCTCTGTCAGGAGGCACAACGGCTGTGCTCTTGGGCCGTCAATCACGGAATCCTCCTCAAGGCTGTCTACCTCCCAGGTCAAGAAAATTACCTGGCGGACAGACTGAGCAGGATCCTGCAACCACACGAATGGAGATTGAATCCGTTAGTGGTTCAGCAGATCCTTCTCAGGTGGGGCCTCCCCACCATGGATCTTTTCGCCAGTCCTCTGAACCGGCAACTCCCGAGATTCTGTTCCAGACAACCGCATCCTCTCAGAGTAGCAGCGGATGCGTTTCTGATTCTGTGGTCCCAAGGCCTACTGTATGTGTTTCCTCCCACGCCACTAGTGTCCCGAATACTGTTCAAAGTCCTCAAGGACGGGGCCTCAATCATTCTGATAGCCCCCAGGTGGCCGAGACAACCGTGGTTCCCACTTCTGCTGCAACTGGCGGTGGACACTCCTCTTCCTCTGGGGATTCAACACGATCTCCTGTCTCAGGAACAGGGATCTCTCTTGCACCCCAACCTCCAGTCCCTTCATCTGATGGCCTGGCTGCTGAAAGGGTAGTCCTGGCTCCCCTACTACTGCCTAGAGAGGTGGAAGACGTAGTCTTAGCCTCTAGACGGCAATCCACCAGGAAATCCTACACTCTTAAGTGGCGTAGATTCTCCGCATGGTGTGCTCAGCACAGCGAGAATCCCTTCTCGTGCTTGGTAGCGGTAGTATTGCAATATTTGCTTTACCTTTCCAATCTAGGCCTTAAGTCCAACTCTGTCAGTGCTCTCTCAGCGCACCACTCGCCGGTGGACGGAAGGCCTCTTTCCAACCACCCTTTGGTGGCTTGTTTTCTCAGAGGCCTCCTCCTACTTAAGCCTCCTTTACATCCACCAGCCCCTGAGTGGGATCTGAATGTGGTCTTACAGCGGATTACTTGTCCGCCATTTGAACCTATGGCTACCTGCCCTCTCCGTTTTCTCTCCTGGAAAACCTTGTTTCTGGTAGCTCTTACCTCTGCTAGGCGAGTAAGTGAACTTCAGGCACTAGTGTCTGGTCCCCCTTACACTAGGTTCTACAGGAATAGGGTAGTCTTACGGACTCACCCAAAGTTTCTCCCTACGGTTGTCTCCCCTTTTCACCTCAATCAGGAGGTGGTTCTTCCGACCTTCTTTCCTAGGCCGCATGCCAACCAGGCTGAGATGGTCCTGCATACCCTGGACTGTAGGAGGGCGTTATCCTTCTACCTTGATCGTACGCGGGAGCATCGGAGGGCTGTTCAGCTCTTCGTTTCTTTTGACCCCAATAAGTTGGGGTTACCTGTCTCCAAGCGTACTTTGTCCATATGGGTCGCTGACTGTATCGCCTGGGCTTATGGGGCAGCCGGCCTCTCGTTGGAGGGTCGAGTCACCGCTCATCGTGTCAGGGCGAAGGCTGCGTCAGTGGCTCATCTCCGCTCTGTTCCGTTGGCAGACATCTGCCGGGCCGCTACTTGGTTTTCAAGCCAGACTTTTGCGGCCCATTACTGCCTTGAGAGGGAGTCCCGCAGGGACAGTGCTTTCGGACAGGCAGTACTCCATAATCTCTTTGGGGTTTAGGCAACTCCTACCCTCCGGCCCTGGTGTTGGGCTACCGGTCGGGGGCGTTCTTAGAGAAGATTCCTTCCTTACGTACTGACGAGCTAGAGGGAGCTCATTTTTTCGGCTTGAGGTCTCCGGTAGCCTTAAGCTGGGGAGTCCCATATGTGAGGACTGACTTACTGCTTGGTCCTGGAGAAAGAGTAGTTACTCACCTGTAACAGGTGTTCTCCAGGAGCAGCAGGAATCAGTCCTCACAACCCTCCCTCCTCCCCTTGGAGTTGCAGTCATATGATTTTATTTTTGCTAATTTTTTGCTGTCTTTTAGCTATGTCATCAGACTGAGCAAGATGGCACCCTTGGGCGGGAAGGGGACCGCGCATGCGTGCTGCAATTCCCAAAGGCTTTCTTTGAAAGCTGGGGAAATGCTCCGCACGGGGGCTCCGTCGGCGCCGACGTCACCCATATGTGAGGGCTGATTCCTGTTGCTCCTGGAGAACACCTGTTACAGGTGAGTAACTACTCTTTATATACCGTGCTCTGCTTTAAAGGTGCACAGGCTCTCCTCCGATCTGTGGTTGCTGCTGCGGGAGGGCAGACAAGCAGGGGGCACGGAGGTGCAGCGTTCGCTCCTTGTTTGCAGTAGCGGAGCTGAATCGCTGAAGCAGTCGCGGTGCTGCGGAGAAGGAGTCAGCCAGGCACGCAGCAGAGGATTTGCCTGTGAGCGTGCCTGAGCTGACCGCGGCGATAGCCAGGAGCCTGCCTTTTGAGCAGTGCACAGGCTGGGGCCCCGAGTCAGCGCGGCTTGTTTTCCCCGTGAGCGGAGGAAAACCGGAGACACGCTGACGAGCGAAGGGGCGGCTGAAAGAGGTAAGCGTGTGGCTGCGGGGTCTCTCTCTTCGGCGCAACAGGGTGCGCTTTGCAGGGTAGGCCTCGCCACGTGGCTCCGGCGCGGGAAGCGCAAGCGCAGCCTCGGCCCAGTTACTGCAGCGGTTCAGGCCATCGGGAGCCGCGCGGGGTGGCCTGTTTCAGGGCTCTCTGTTCTCCGGTCGGGAGCAGGCGAAGTTATTTAAAAGACAGGAAGAAAACAAAACAAAACAAAGCGCGGTTGTGTCTGAGCGTGCCCTGCCAGCCCGCACAGCAGCACGACTAGGGAGCCGCGAGGTCTGACAGGCTCCCCACTCAGTGCTGGGATGCCGGCTAAGGTGCAATGCTTGGTCTGTGGGGCCAAGAGAGGCACACTCGCAGACTCCGGTGTGTGTAAAGGCTGCACGAGGGAGTCGGCTGCCCGGGAGCTCTCCAGGGAAGGTGATGAAGTCAGGATGGAGTCCGAGCCGGGGTCTTTGGTAGATCAGGGGGCCGTTCCATCCCTGGGAGAGCCAGTGGCAGGGACTTCGGCTGCTCCGGATGTCCCGCCTTCATCTATGGCCTGGCCCAAGGGGCTTGAGTCGTTTTTTTTCTGCCGACTTCCTGGGCCTCCTGCAGCGAGCGGTGGAAGGCCTCCCCTTCAAGCAGGTGAAGTGTGCAAGGCTGAGAGTCGGGGACTAAGGAGATCAGGGTCCCCTTTTGCAGCAGAGGCTCGAAAGGCCCAAAAGGCCATGACTGGATGGAGATCTCGTGGATCTGTTGGTGGTGTCAGGTATCAGAGGAGGAGGACAGGTGTGTGGAGCTGGATGATGAACTGGAAGAAGGTGAGCTCGCTGAGAAGGAAGAGCAGGCGAGAGTGGTGCGGTTCTTCCGCAGGGAGGAGCTGCCGGCGCTCATTGCGGAGACTCTGAGAGCCTTAAATATGCCGGACCAGAGTGCAGCAGAGGATGCGACCCTGGAGGACCCTTTGTTGCAGGTCTTTCGAAAGACTGAAAGGACTTTTCCGGTGCACAGGGTGTTTCAGGAGCTCATACAGGAGGAGTGGAACGTTCCCGAGGCGTCCCTGAAGGGCTCTAGAGTGATGAGTCAGCTGTACCCTCTGGTGGATCAGGACAAGGAGATTTTCAAGCCTCCCAAGGTGGACGCCGCAGTGGCGGCAGTGATAAAAAAGACCACTATCCCAGTGGAGGGCAGTGCTGCCCTCAAGGATTCTCAGGACAGAAAGCTGGATGCCTTGCTCAGACAGATTTTTGATGTGAATGCCCTCTCCTTGCAGGCGGCTATCTGTGGAGCATGGGTAGCCATGGCCTGCTTGCGGTGGTCCCAGCGGAGTCCAGGAAGGCAAGAGACCGATGCGGTAGAGGACGCGTCCAGGTTGGAGTCGGGAGCGGTGTACCTGGCGGATATCCATTATGATCTCATGCGCGGCTTGTCAAAGAGCATGGCTTCGGCGGTGGCGGCAAGGCGTTATCTGTGGCTCCGCAATTGGGCGGCGGATAAC
This sequence comes from Ichthyophis bannanicus, assembly GCA_033557465.1. Classification (NCBI taxonomy): domain Eukaryota; kingdom Metazoa; phylum Chordata; class Amphibia; order Gymnophiona; family Ichthyophiidae; genus Ichthyophis; species Ichthyophis bannanicus. The sequence continues at coordinate 206,582,895 of CM066043.1, read as the reverse complement.
TCATCTAAAGCGAGATTGAGTAAGCTTCCCTTCAAGGGACGTCTTCTGTTCGGGGAAGATCTAGAGAAACAGGTCAAGGATCTGGGCGAAACGAAAGGCGGTAGACTGCCAGAGGACAAGCCTATGCCTATGTGAAGGCCGATTTCCTAAGCCGAGTGAAGGTGGATCCAGGAGAGTGGGTCCTTCATCAGGAGGTGTTCGACATGCTAGTGCGTCGGTGGGGAACACCGGTGATGGACCTCATGACAACGTTCCAGTCGGCAAAAGCCAGTCAGTTTTTCAGCAGGCGAAGAGAAAGGATGTTAGAGGGTCTAGATGATCCTCCAGCCAGGCTTGGATGAGCGCAACTACTGTACGTCTTTCCGCCCTGGGTGTTGATAGGCAGAGTACTGCAGCGTATCGAGAGCTTCAGGGGGCAGGTGATTTTGATAGCGCCAGATTGGCCCCGCCGCCCTTGGTATGCGGACCTAATAAGGCTACTGGCAGCGCGACCTCGGCGTCTCCCAGCTCGGGTGGACCTCCTGTCGCAGGGTCCCCTGTACATGCCTCACGTGGATCGATTCTCGCTTACGGCTTGACTCTTGAGAGGGCGCGGCTGAAGACCAGAGGATACTCCTCGGCGGTCATTACTACTCTGTTAAAGGCAAGGAAGAGGTCGACGACCTTGGCGTATGTACGAGTCTGGAGAATCTTCGAAGGTTGGTGTGGAGACAGGGGCTCGGCGGCGTTGAAGGCGTCCATCCCGCAGGTCCTGGAGTTTTCTGCAGGATGGTTTCGACAAAGGGTTGGCGGCGGCCTCCCTTAGGGTGCAGGTGGCAGTGCTGTCGTGTTACCGAGGACGGATAGGTGGCCTTCCGCTCGGGGGGCATTGGGATATTAAGCGTTTTCTGAGGGCGGTATCCTTATTGCGACCGCCTAGGCAACACTTAGTGCCTAAATGGAGCCTTCCGCTTGTGCTGGAAGCGCTAGAGCGGGAACCCTTTGAGCCCTTGAGTGGCGCGTCCTTGAAAGATCTCACCTTGAAGGTTGTGTTTCTGGTGGCAATCTGTTCGGCCCGCAGGATTTCGGAACTACAGGCATTGTCTTGCAGGGAACCTTATTTGTCGTTCTTTGAGTCCAAGGTAGTGTTAAGACCGGTGTCGGCGTTTCATCTGAATCAGGACATCTCTCTGCCGGTGTTTAGTAGACACTCGGGGGGGGTCCAGCCTCTAGGAGCTTGGACGTTCGAAGGGCGTTGAAGTATCTGCGGCAGACGGTGAGTTTTCGCAGATCAGAAAGGTTGTTTGTCTTGTTCGGTGGGCCCAGACGTGGTGAGGCGGCGTCTAAGGCCTCTATAGCCCGGTGGATCAAGGAGGCCATCGCGTCAGCATATGTGTTGAAGGGCAAGTTGGTGCCGAAAGGATTAAAGTTTTGCAGGGAACAAAATCTGCTGTAGAATCTATATGGATTGAAATTCCATGTAAAAGGGGGAAGGCAATGGCAGTGGGGGTGTACTATTGAGCGCCTGGCCAGAATGAACAAATGGATGATGAAATGCTCAAAGAAATCAAGGAAGCTAACAAACGTTACAGCACAGTAATAATAATGGGTGATTTCAACTACCCCGGTATCAACTGGGTCAGTGTCACGGCAGGACATGCTAGGGAGATAAAGTTCCTAGATGAAATAAATGACTGCTTCTTGGAGCAGCTGGTTCATGAACCGACCAGAGGGGAAGCCATATTAGACCTAATCCTTAGTGGAACACCAGATCTAGTGCAAGAGATAAGGTTGTTGGGGCCACTTGGCAATAGTGATCATAGCATGATCGCCTTTGATTTAATTAGTGGAGGAGTGATAGTAAGGAAATCCACAGTACTACCTTTTAACTTTCGAAAGGGAGACTATGATAAAATGAGGAAAACAGTTAAGAAAAAACTAAAAGGAGCAGTTGCAAAGGTTAAAGACGTACATCAGGCTTGGCTGTTGTTGAAAAATACTATCTTGGAAGCCCAGACCAGCTGTATTCCACGCTTTAAGAAAAGTGGAAGGAAGTCCAAAAAACTGCCAGCATGGTTTAAAGGTGAGGTCAGAGAGGCTGTTGTTGCCAAAAAAGCATCTTTCAGGAAATGGAAAAAAGAGCCAAACGACGAAACCTGGAAACAGCACAAGCACTGGCACGTCAAATGCAAGGCATTGATAAGGCAGGCAAAGGGAGAATTTGAGAAGAAGCTAGCTGCGGAAGCAAAAACGCGAAGTAAAGACCTTTTCAAGTACATTCGTAGCAAAAAACCTGTGAGAGAGTCAGTTGGTCCATTAGATGATAAAGGGGTTAAAGGAGCACTAAGAGGCGACAAGGCGATAGCGGAGAGACTGAATGAGTTCTTTGCTTCGGTCTTTGCTGAGGAAGATGTAGGGATGTTACCCATGACTGAAGTGGTATTTAAAGGTGCGGAAGAATTGAAGGAAATATCGATACATCGGGAAGATGTATTACAACTATTAGATAAACTGAAGAGTAGCAAATCACCTGGGCCGGATGGTATACATCCAAGGGTGTTGAAAGAACTGAAATACGAGATTGCAGACCTGTGTGATAAGGAAGCTTATCATAGCTCAGGAAGGAGCTATAGAAAAGGTGAAGTGACTCTGAACAAGCAACCTGTCAGTTCTGGTAGAAATAAGAAAACAGAATTTTGCCATAAAAGACTACCAGTCCCAGAATGCACCAGGTTTCCAACAGCCATTAGAGGAGCTGAAGTGGGGAAACGTGTGTTCAATCAAGAGGGCTATGAGGTAATCCCCAAGCACTCATCTCAAAGGGCAGGGCCTGATTCAGCACAGCTGCGCTGTGCTAGGGTGGAGCACTCATCAAAGCAGAATAAAGGTAGAGTTTATTCTACAGAGAATTATCCTCAGTTTCATCTGGGAGATCCTCACATACAGCTTGGATATCCTCAGCTTGGAGGATCATCAGGAACAGAAGCCAGACTGGACGGACAGAGAGGGCAAGAAACCCTTTGGAAGAAAGAAGAGAAAAGCCTTTGGGAGGTCTAAAGGAGTCCAGAGCAGTACGTATACTGGGAGACATTCAAAAGGCTAGCATACACCATTGGACTGGGGAAAGCCAGAGGAATGGTGCTGCAGGGCTAGGAATCTCCAGACAGTACCTGTGAGGGAGACGGCTGCACGTGGAAGGGACCCTAAGACCCGTGCCAGAAGGTATGTGAAGAGAGATCCAGTGTCCAGGGATCTGGATTGAAAGGCTGGACATAAGAACTGGACTACATACTGGCCAGACTATTTAGAGAGGAACTCTAACAGCAATGGAAGCTCAGGTATGAACACTGATCTATGCCCTAGCTATAACCTTGAAAGACAGCAGGGAAACGAGTATTCTCCTGAAAGTGCTCCATTGAGAAATTCCTCTGTGCCAATCCCTGATATTGAACCCATGATTGTTGAAGAAGGGGAAGGAGAAGTCTTAGATACAGGTTGTGAATATATGGATTGCTCTCTGTCTAAACTCCTTTGGTAATTTTCTGTTACAAAGTACAGCAACCATCACAAAGAAATACAAACTTGTTCTTTAATCTACTCAGAAAAGCTCCTGAAGTAGGATTTGAGCCACGCAGTAGAAAGCAAGCCAGCTAAGGGGTTTCAGCTGGGTAACTGCTAGCAATTGAGCCTTACCTAATTGCTTGTGAGCTCTGAGGGAATCACTTCTGAGTCTATGTGTGAAGATATAAGAAGTTAACCTGAAAAGAACAGTTTTTCCCTTCTTTGTGGGTTTTGCTTGTTGTTTGAAACGCTGCTAAGAAAATATTAGCTAAAGCCTACAGAAAAGACCAGTTTGTTACCAACCAGGTCTTTATTCTTTTGCTTTGATTGCCTGACAAGTTCATCTGTTGTTTTCCTGATTTTGTTTTTCTAAGTTTAACACTGAAAGCAAGTATCCTGTTTTATGTGCTACCAAGCATATCTGTGTTGGGAGAAATAACCCCATAAATAAATATCTTATTGGTTTTACACTCAAGCACAACTAATTATTGTGAGCAGCTGTGTCTGGTGTGAATGGACTGCATTTCCCACAATCCCTTGCAAATCATATTGATATATGCACTTGCCAAGACTGTGAACATTCTCACCCAGGCAGCCGTCTGACACCTGCTATTAGTAATCTGTGAACTATCATTAAAATCATCTCTAATACCTGAAGATTGGAGGATCGCCAATGTAACACCAATTTTTAAAAAAGGTTCCAGGGGTGATCCGGGAAACTACAGACCGGTGAGCCTGACATCAGTACCGGGAAAAATAGTAGAAACCATCAGAAAGAATAAAATTATTCAGCATGTAGATAGTCATGACCTAATGGGAGACAGCCAACATGGCTTTAGACAAGGAAGATCTTGTCTTACTAATCTGTTATGTTTTTTTGAAGGAGTGAATAATCAGGTGGACAAAGGTGAGTCGGTTGATATTGTGTATCTGGACTTTCAGAAAGCCTTTGACAAGGTCCCACATGAGAGACTTTTGGCAAAACTAAAGAGTCATGGGATAGGAGGCAGTGTACTATTGTGGATCAGGAACTGGTTAAAAGATAGAAAGCAGTGGGTAGGGCTAAATGGCCAATTTTCCCAATGGAGAAAGGTGAATAGTGGTGTACCCCGGGGATCTGTGCTGGGTCCGCTGCTTTTTGACATATTCATAAATGACCTGGAAAGTGGAATAAAGAGTGAGGTTATCAAATTTGCAGATGACACAAAACTATTTAAAGTTGTTAAAACCCAAGAGGATTGTGGAAAATTGCAAGAGGATCTTGATAAATTGGAAGACTGGGCATCCAAATGGCAGATGAAATTTAATGTGGACAAGTGCAAGGTTATGCACCTAGGGAAGAACAACCCAAACTATGGTTACACGATGCAAGGTTCCACATTAGAAACCACCACCCAGGAAAAAGATTTAGGCGTCATTGTGGATACCATGTTAAAACCCTCGGCCCAGTGTGCAGCGGCGGCCAAGAGAGCAAATAGAATGCTAAGTACGATAAGGAAAGGAATGGAAAATAAAACAAAAGATATTATAATGCCTCTATATCGTTCCATGGTGAGACCGCACCTTGAATATTGTGTGCAATTCTGGTCGCCGTATCTTAAAAAGGATATAGCGATTTTAGAAAAGGTTCAGAGAAGAGCCACCAAAATGGTAAAGGGGATGGAAGGATACTCTTATGAAGAAAGGCTAAAAAGGTTAGGGCTCTTTAACCTGGAAAAGAGACGGCTGAGGGGAGATATGATAGAAGTCTATAAATTAATGAACGGAGTGGAACGGGTAAACGTAGATCGATTGTTTACCTTATCAGAATATAGAAAGACTAGGGGACATGCAATGAAGCTACAGGGTAAACTATTTAAGACTAACAAAAGAAAATATTTTTTCACTCAACGTGTAATCAAACTCTGGAATTTGTTACCAGAAGATGTAGTAAAGGCTGTTAATGTAGCTGGGTTTAAAAAAAGTTTTGGACAAGTTCCTGGAGGAAAGGTCCATAAACCATTATTAAGAAGGGACCCAGGATATCAATGCTTGAACCAATACAAGCATTGTGGAACCTGTGTCCCTTGGGGAAACTGCTAGGAACATATGACCTAGATTGGCCACTGTTGGAAACAGAATACTGGGCTTGATGGACCTTGGTCTGACCCAGTATGGCATATCTTATGTTCTTATGGGCTTAGGGCTCATTCCACCAGGGCTCAGGCGGCGTCCTGGGCGGAGCTTTGCTTGGTGCCGCCTCTCGAGATCTTTAGAGCGGCGACTTGGTCTTCTTTGAATCCTTTTGTGAAGCATTACCGGCTCGATGTACAGGCGGCACAAGATGTGCGTTTTGGATCAGCGGTCCTTCAGGCTGGGGTTGCCAGTCCCTCCCATGAAGAGTACTGCTCTGGTACATACTCAGAGGTCCGGGACTAGACTGGAGCTACGATCAGGAAGGTGAAATTAGACTTACCTGCTAATTGTTGTTCCTGGAGTAGATCCAGTCTAGTCCCGAGTCCCGTCCCAGCGTGGTGAGTCTGCAAATATCAGCCTGAAGGTCTGGATTATGGCAGGTGAGCCAAACCGCCTGGTGGGGAGCTTTCCTGAAAGCAAGGATGGCGTATCTGGGGCAGGTTTCACCCAATCAGATGGGGGGAAAGCCTCAGCACATTTAAAGTTTTCTGATGGTTGTTTAACTTAGTGTTCGGGTTAGTAACAGAATGTTATGGTAGATTTTTATGCGATTGAAAAAAACAAACAAAAAAAACAAAGGTTTGATTCTTACTTGTTGCTCTGGAGAGTCTGCTTTGTCAATAGTGAACTGATGGAGGCAGGTGGATCCCTGGAAGATATACTGATGACATCACAGAAAAAGGAGGTTCCTCAGTCTCCAAGCTGCTGAATGGGATTGTCAACTCAGAGGTACGGGACTAGACTGGATCTACTCCAGGAACAACAATTAGCAGGTAAGTCTAATTTCACCTTTTGGCCACTCCCCTTCTTCGAAAGGTTTGAGGATGGCTGTTCCCCCTGAGGTCAGGGGTCATGCTCAGGAACAGGATCTTCCAGACTCTGGGTTGTTCTCTCCAGAATTCTTTCATTTTTATAGCAAGCTTGATCACTTTTGGTGTGGTAAATAAATTCCTGAAGCCTCTGGATTTCTCACCCTTCTTACGCTTGTTTGGAAGAGGAGCAGGCAGTGTGCAGGAGAGCCGCCTCCTAAGCTAATTTGGTGGATGTTGCAATCTGTAGCATGGCTATGTCCTGGAATGCAGAGAGCCTATCCCAGGAGCTTTGATCATCTCCCTATGTGGTTCAGCGGGCAGGAAAGCCACCATCCAGGTCACGTTGGACAAGTTGCTGCATTTGCATGTGGTGATGCAGTCCTTCCTGCTGATCAAGGCAAGGGCAGGTACTCCATCTATTTCGTGGTGCCAAAGAAAGAGAGGTCCTTTATGCCCATCCTCAATCTCAAGTAGTCAACGCTGTCTTCCACACACTGTGCTTTCTTATGGAGACACTGAGATCTGTGATCCTGGTGATGCACCGTGGAGAGTGTCACCCACCTACTCACTCTTATAGGCGGAAGCCTAGGGAGCTTCGGTAGGGCCTCTTCTTAATGTAGCTGGGACTTTACAATGCCCCCTGGGATCTGTAGTCCCACTAGCTAATCAAAAAGGTAGTTGTGAACGAGTAGCCAGGCTTTTTCAAAGAGGTATTTTATTTCCCTTCCGGGTGAACGTTTGCACATAAGAATCAAAAGAAATAAACCATATTTTTCTGGTACAAATGAAAATGAACTACTGTTAACAAAAAGGTGCATATCTTCAGCCAATCCAAAAAGGTAAGACAGTCCTTGTACTTTACACAAGTGAGTTCTTCACAATCCATTTCCCTCAATGGATTTCTGTTTTAAACAAATCAGCATAGAGAGGAAATGTTATCTGAGAACATTAGTGCACACTCCATTTGGAACTCCTCAGGACTTTCCCCACAAAAGTCACATTCCATGTCCTCATAGTTTTCCCCGTAGCTATCTTCAGAATGATTGTAACTCACATCATTGTTGCAAAAACCCTCCTCTCCTTTCCAAAGGCTTCTCTCCCCCTCTCTATCAGGGTGAATTGGAAGGTTACCGTATATAGTGGAGTTTTCCTCCAGAGGGCCACACACTCCTAGCTGTGTGTATGGGAAACTCTCCCTTTCAAAGTTCCCTCTATTACAAGGAATTAGCCTATCCTTTGGCTCGGTTTCTTTGGAGCTTTCTGAGCACGGAAACTTATCGTGGCTTTTTCCCCAGGCAAGCCTTCTACTCCTTTTACAGTATGCTTCTCTTTGGGCAGGTAAGTATCCCTTTGATAATAGTTACTGCCCTCCCGGTACCTGTTCTCAGGGAGACTTCCTCTCACAGGTTCCTTCTGTCTGCCTGCATGAATACCTCCGTGGCACCAACCACCTGGTTCTTGTTCAGTGCTGCCCAGCACCCTGTAACCAGCCTCTGGTATTCTCTCAGCTATCTCCTGTGGAACACTGCTTGAACCTCCGTGTGAAGTTTTTCCTTTTGTTTCCCAAACAGCTCTGCCATACTCCTGCTTAGCTCCTCTAAGCTCCTGGTTAGCTCTCTTCCTGGAATCCTGGTTAGCTCTCCTACTGACAAACTCTGAGTGAGTTTTATCTGCGTCACTCCTAGTGTTCCGGTGAGCCTGCCCTGCCCTCAGCTGCCTCTCATCAGCTAATATGCTATGATGTAATCCCCTACTAGGGCGTGCTCCTACACCTGGTGCTTTTGTTTTTGCTGGTTGCTCATAGCAACCCTGATCCATGTGTTCTGAGCTGTCACTTTTAGACCTCTCAGCTCTGTTTTTCCTATTTCCATAGGCAGATTCTGATCTACCCCATGACAAGAGTTCCTGGTATTGCTGTATTTAGTTAAATCTTATTTTCATATCCTGATCCAGGTGGGTCAGTAGTGTTTGCCATGCTTGGCTCATTTTCATTTTACCACCTTTATCGTTGGCCTCTCCACCATCCCAAGGGTGTTTTAAAAAGTCATGGTGGTGGTGGTGGTGGTGACCGCTGCGTTACACCAAGGGATCTGATTTCACCCATATCTGGATGATTGGCTTGTCGGAGCCAAGTGTCAGTCCAAAGCATCTTTGGTTTTGGCCCAATTGGAACTCTTTCTGAAAAGCCTAGGCTAGGTGTTTAATCCAAGAAGAGCCTGTCCGAAGCCTTCCCAATCCTTGGAATATCTGGGAGTGTGATTTTGATACACGAGTGGGCAGAGTCCTGCTCAAGAAGAGTGTGGAGAAGTTGGTGGCCTGGTTGGAGTTTCCACTCTTAATAGGCTCCCAGAGTTTTGGATTGTCTGCAGCTTCTCAGCTTAATGGTGGTGATAATCGACATGGTGCCGTGGGCACAAGCCCTTATGATGCTGCTTTAGAGGTTCTTGCTGACTCGTGGGTTTCTGAGCTCTCAGGAATTCCCCTTTGGCTGGTGGTGTGGTCTGGCCTGCAGCAGCCACAGCATCTGAGAAAAGGGTATGCCTCTAGACGATCACATGTGGCTTCTCCTGTCAACTGATGACAGTCTTATGGGCTGGGGAGCTCAGGGTCTCTGGCACTGCAGGAAAGTGGCGTTTATCCATCAACCGATTCGAATCGAGAGCCATTCGGTTGGCCCTATTCTGCAGTTCTGGTTGCTGTATCTTAAAAAGGATATGGCAGAATAAGAAGAGCCATCACAATGTGGTAAAGGGGATGGAAGGATACCCTTGTGAGGAGAGGCTTAAAAGGCAAGGGCTCTTCAACTTGGAAAAAAGACGACTGAGGGGGGAGATATGATAGAGATTTATAAATTAATGAATGAAATGGAACAGGTAGACATAGATCGATTGTTTATGCATCAAAAAGTAAAAAGATTAGGGGACATGCAATGAAGTCACAATGTAACACATCCCACTTGTCTGGACTGGTCTAGCAGGACTCAAGGAAAGGACATTATCTGGTAAGTAAAGTGTCACCTTATGCTGACATTTTGGTCATTTTGCCATTGTAAGTAGTCTATTGTACACTGCCTTGGGTGAATCTCTTCATTAGTATGTGGGGCCTGGTATCTCACAAAGGTTCCCCAAATATTGCCAATCACCAACAAATTGCTCAGACAACTTCTGCTTAGCTACAAAAGCTCTTTATTTGGGTACCAAAACAAAAAAATCGCAAATGCAGATAGCAAAAGACTGTCTGAAAGGGTGGCAGGCAACCTACTCTCTGTATAGGAGTTAGAGCAGATTGCCCCCGAGCTAGAGAGCTGCCTTATATACTTCTTCCTCTGTCACAAAGTTCTAGAAAGTACTGCATAGCTTCTGTCGTCATATGCAGGGTTTTTTCTATGGAGTATGTACAACTTTCTGAAAAGTCTGCAAAGTTTCTCCTTGGGACCCTCCCCATGATTATTTGGGCCAGCAACTGCTTTTCTTCAAGGTCCTCGCTTATCTGGTGCTGTCAGGTATTTCATTCTCGGCCTTCCTGTGTCTGGCCTGTGTTCTTCTATTTCTTGGCACTAAACGTAATCTTCAAGGCCGAAAGTATTTCTGCTAATTAGTTTTAGCTTGGCCTGTATTTTCGTAGTAGGCCCATATTCTGAACACTTCTGCACAAAACATGGGCCAGACTGTAGCAGGCCTCATAACATATACTTTCTCTTGTAGCCCACATGCTGTCTTCTGTGCCATAAACAGGATGCTTGTGTATGTTGCAGGCCAGCATGAGTGTAAACATAGAAGGCATATGAAGCAGATCTGGGCAGAACTATCCCTAAGCCAAAATATCCCAACAAGTAAAAAGGCAATATAGGGGTCTATATCTCTCAATTGAAGGAATTTGTACAAATTAAATTGTTCCTCATTGATCTATGGGCTGGCAAGGATTTGGATCAGTGGATCCACTATAATGTCATCTGGATGGGGAGGTTAGCAATTATCAAGATGATCTTGCTGCTTTAGTGTGTGGTGGGGTGTGTTTTTTAATATTTTTCAAATCTTCTCCCATTTCCATAACTGATTTTTAAGCAGATATATAAGTGGCTAAGAGCTTATCTGGAAAGGGAAATTTCCACAAGTTGCTTGGAAGATACTATGTTTTCTGTGACAACAGAGGACATAGCTCTTCAGACCTCCAAACTATACAGTAGGGCTGCTCAATTGAAAGCCATTTTGGACTGAATGATTTTTCCCGCTTAACAGTGGGTCAGGTTGAAACAGGAATTTTTTGGGACGATAACCTAGGCTTATGTTCCCTGAGTGCTTAAATCTAGAGAGACCAGGGGCAATCCTCTCCCTCATCTCATGCTCAAACTGTGTATGTTTTATAGGATATTACTTCCAGGGGAGAGAGTAAGTTCCATTTACCTTAATCTGGCTTTCTCCACCCCCCCCTCCTCTCCCCCCTCCCAGACATGTCAGGGTCTGTATTAGAAAACAAAAATGGAACTACAAAAACAAAATGGGGAACAAAATATTTTATATATACAAAATCAAAGAACAGACTTTAATACCATGCAAAATATGAATGCAACAATATAAATAGGAAAAAAATAGAGGAAAAAGGTACAAGCTCATTAAAAATGCAGCTAATCAGCTATTATCATATAATTATAATTATAACACAGGTACACTAAAAATTTTTTTTTTAAACTGCCTCTAATGTTTAGATTGATTTTTACGTTTTTTGGTGCGCTGAATCCAAATCTGGTAACCAATTTGCTCCATCACGTACAGATTGTTTGCTACATTGGGTTAGCAGTTTGAGGTGAACGTTTCAGATTGAGTGCGATCGAGATAAAAGTTTCTTGGATGAATTCTTTATACTAATTGTTTAGTAGTTATTCAAATAAGAATAAAGAAAATTGTAACAAGGCAGCACATAAGAATAGAATAATGTCAACAAAACACACTGTGATAGTAGCAAAATTGTCTGCACTTAAAACAGCCACATACATGTGCACAAACATTGAGCATATAAGAGCGAGGTTAGACACAAAGCAAAGCAAAGAAATGTGCAAAAAATGTTGTACAGGTATGTATGTAAGAATAGAAAACGCAAACCGCACCATTGCAATACATGAAGACAAACACCCGATGATGTGAAAATAAAATTCTAATAAATGAGATCCGACACTGTGGTAATAACTAGCAAATTTTTATTTCAAAGTTTAGTAAAAACACGATATTTGTCAACACAGTTTAGATTTTAAAGTCATTCTTGGGTCAATCAATCTCCTAGTGGGCCCGTTTCTTCTTCCCCTGAATGCTTCTCTTGGTGCGCTGCTTGGCATATTTTTCATCTGGGGTTTCCCGCAGCAGCAACCAGCAGAAATCAGCCATCATAGTGGTGTTCCATCTTCCTTGGTACCTTCTCTCTGCGTCCTTGATGTCCTGGTGAAACCTTTCACCTTCTTCTTCACTGTACGCCCCCAAGTTTTCGGGAAAGTAGTTCACATGGGAGTGCAAGAAATGGACTTTCAGGCTCATGTTACAGCCTTGTTCTTTGAAGGCATTGAGCATCCTGGCAACAATATCCTTATAGTTCTCATCCCGCCTGTTCCCCAAGAATTTGAGAACAACATCCTTGAAGGAATCCCAGGCTTCTTTTTCCTTCTCAGACATCGTTTCAGCGAATGCTCCATCTGAAATGAGTTTCTTTATATCAGGGCCAACAAACACTCCTTTCTTTAGCTTTGCTTCAGAAAGTCGGGGGAACTTTGAGCAAAGGTACTGAAACATAAAGTAACAATTTGTTATTGTACAGATATACAATTGGACAACGTAAGAAATCAGATTAGGAACCAGTCGTCACTGATTCGCTCTGCACTGAGGAAAAGCAAGAAATATATTGCTAACCCCTTTGCCCATCCAGGAGAGGAGAGATAAGCCAGTACCTTAGCTCCGTCCAAGGATGCAGCTGTTAGCTAATGCCGGCTCCAGCCCCTTCAGAGGCGAGCCGCAGTAAGTCCGAACTGGAGGTATCTGTGAAAGTCTTATCTCAGACCTGTGGAGGACGGCCTAGCCCACACGTAGGGGCCGTCTGGCGGAAGGCTCAGGGCTCAGGAATCAGGTATGCAGTGCACAGCAGCAGGACCGGTGTAGAAGTCTATATGTCCAGGTGGGGAAAGTCCCCAACTCTCTCTTACTCTCCTACTTACAACTAACTAACTTCCAGTGCAGAATGCAGAATTCTGTGTGAGAATCCTCCGTCATAGGTCCGAAGATTGGTGGGCACCAGGCAGTCTGAGGTATTCTCAGCGAATCAGAAGGTCGATGATGAGCAGCTTCTTGCAAACAAAGGAGCCATGGTAAAAGTCAGGCAGAAGCAACAGTATGTAACTTCTGGGCATGTACAAGTGTCCAAGGCCAGCCACGGACAATAGCCTCTGTATGCATGCACACTTAGAAACGCTGTGCAAGCAGTTGCATGAAGGACAGGCTTATAGCTGAACACAGCAAAAGTGAAGTGTAGAATCCATCTTGTTTTGTGCAGTTTGGTTCAGGCCTGAGTTGCTGAGCAGGCCAGAGATTTGCATGTAGAATTGCAGGGGTACCAGCCCTACATCTCCCCCCCCTTGTAAGATGGAGGATGCTACAAGGGAGTACACTCCATCGTACAAAGCCTAACTAGCAGTACTACTGTGCAGGTCAGAACCAAATGACAAATGATTGACTAATGCAGGAGAAGTGGATAATACTTCAAGCACAACATGCATGAAAGCAATACTGCATGAGGAATAATACAGTGAATACACTCAAGCAATAAAAGAAGTCAAAATCAAATGACATAGATACAGGCAAGTCAATTCAATCAAAATAAGACATGTTAACTTCAAACTGAAGAATATATATAGAGTATCCAAACCAAAAATGCATATCAGTAAGGCAATATAATGTGTTAGTGTAACACTAAGGTGAACACTCAAAAGTAATGAGAAGCCATGTGTAACTGTGTTAGTAAAATGAACACATGCTATCTATGAAAAAAACCCAACTCAATTAAGAGTAATGGATAACTTTCAAAGAAAATGGTGACACTTATTCAAAAGTGTGACGTTCCAGCAAATCCTGCAGACGCATGGCAGGCAGCAGAGGTGCAGGATGCATAGAGCGACGAAGAGTACGAATCTGCCTCTGTTGATACAAAGAGATAAGAAACTGGAGCACCAACAGAAAGAAAAGACCAGGAACAATGACATGTGACATAAAATCAGTTTGTAAAATGTCCACATCTCGTGAATCAAAGTTATAATCTGCAATGGCAAGGTCGGCCTGGTCAATGGACAGTTCAACTGTGTGAGAGTCCTTATAGTCCAAAAGATAGGTCAAGGCTGCAGTGAAGTCAATCTCATGACCTCGAAACACATCCAAAATCTGGAGCTCTGTCGAAACAGGGTCAGCATCAAGATAAAACAAGGAAACTCCACCAACATTAATAATGGAGTTCTTGGGAACATCAATCAAGCAAACATTGCAGGGTAGAGGAACTCTATTATGAATGTCATGTTTATTCATGGTGACCAGGAGTTCACTCAGAGGGGTGCTAACCAGCCAAACATTGTTGACAACAGCAACTTTCGTCTCTGAAAAGTCATCGAACTTGGTCATGGTAACTTTACATTGTTCTTTCACATTTTCCGCAGACAACCCACAAAGAGCTGTAGAAGTGTCCTTCAGGGAAGGCTTACCAGGACATAACCAATGAATGTCTTTAGTGCGTTGGCACATGCCAAGATTAAGCACCACGTATATTAGTGATGCGTGCAACAGACGATGCAAAATGCTTCCGTAAAACATGTCGGGGATCTAGGGACACAAAAACTTTCTGTGTGACAGTCTGGGACTGTGTAATCAGGAAACCAGGCGTATCCTGTAGCACGACACCAGAAGGTGGGCCAGGCTCAATCAATCTGGCAACCTCGGATCCCGCTAACAGCAAAATCAGGAACAGGACCTTCAAAGTCCGGGACTCCATCTGTAAAAGAAAACAAACAGGCTATCCCGCCTCAAGGTTAGCATCACTCACTTCAGCGAGAGGTTCTTCAGGAAGGAGCTTACTGGGATGACACGGTCTAAGCTGATTAATGTGGACCCATTTAAGGGAGCCTTCCCTCTCAGTACTGGACTTCATTCGAATTTGATAAGCAACAGGGGAGGCTTTATCCACAATAGGAAATGGACCGTTCCAGCTAGGTAGAAATTTACAGTCTTTGACCTTATTCTTACCAAAATTGTAGTAGAATACCTTATCGCCAATCTGGTATTCTTTAGAGGTAGTCCTCAAATCATAGTAGGCCTTCCTACCCCTAGCAGCAGTGTCCAAATTATTTTGGGCAAAGGCAAAGGCACTTTGCAAGTGTTGTCTTAAATGGGCAACATATTCATGAGCAGTTGTAGCAGCAGCGAGATTCACATCATTAGTCCTGTAAAGAAGATGAAGGGGTAAAACCATGTCCCTACCTGTCATCATCTCAAAAGGGGACACACCAGTAGCACGATGACGCGTGGCTCTGATAGCCATCAGGACCAAGGGCAGTTTGATGTCCCAGTCCTTCCCAGAGGAAGAAACGTACTTTTTCAAGATACTGATGATAGTTTTGTTTGCTCTCTCCACTTGTCCAGAGGATTGTGGACGATAAGCAATGTGGACTTTGGCCTTCACACCTAGTACCTTCCACAGATGCTTAATGACTTGTCCCGTGAAGTGGGAACCCTGGTCGGATTCCACTCGCATGGGGAGGCCCCACCTGCTGAAAACATGATTTAACAACAAGGTGGCCGTGGTCTCGGCGGTACAGTTGGGTGCTGGGATGCACTCGACCCACTTAGTAAATAAGCAGGTAACTGTCAACATATATTTGTTGCCTCGAGAGGATCGGGGCACGGGGCCGATCCAATCAATCTGGAGATCAGACCAAGGCATGGTCAGACCTCTGTTTCTCAAAGGTGCTCTATGAGAAGGAGCTGCAGGTTGAAATCTGCAACAGGTCAGACAACCTTTAGTATACAATTGTACATCTTGGTACATGTGGGGCCAGTAGGCCACTTGTTTCAACATTTCATAGGTTATTCGGTCACCTCTATGACCGGCACAAGGTTCATCATGAGCGTGCTGTAACATAACTCCACGGAAGGCCCGAGGTACCACCCATTGCACAATACCATGCTTACTCATCCGTATCAACAGATCTTTCTGGAGTTGGAACATGTCCTTGGAGATGTAGAGGATCCTCAGTTCCTCATCGTCCTGACAATCCTCCAGAGTTAATGGGTGTTCCTGGGGGTTCTGCAGAAAAAGGTAGAAACGTCCAAGAGTAGGATCTTGTTTCTGGGCTTGCACGAGGTCGAGATCTGTGCTCTCGCCACACCATTGAACCACAGGGGGCATGGTGGATAATTGAGCTTGTCGCCGGGTAACCGCCGTCACCAGTTGAAGCCCATTGGTCTCGGGAGCCTCCAACTGCCAGAGGTCTCCAGAGACAGCACCCTCCTTGGCAAGCTGATCAGCTAGATCATTTCCAATCTTGTCAGGATTATCAACACGGGAGTGACCTTTCACTTTCTTCCAGTAGATGGTCATGTCATTTTCATGAGCTACCTTGTCCAAGGTCAGAATCAATCCGGCATGTTTGACAGGTTTCCCTTTGGAATTCAGCATATTGTTAGATTTCCAAATGGGTAAGTGGGAAACAAAATTCTGTCGGACGTAGTCTGAATCAGTACAGATGGTTAGGGTGTGAACCCCTCCCTGAGCAGCGGACTGGAGAGCTGCCAGGGCTGCAGCTAGCTCTGCATACTGATTAGTCTTGGTACCCAGACGGTACTTGAAGGGTTCACAAGGGTGGTTCTGGTTCCAAACCACACCTATACCTGCTACCAGTTCATGGTCAGGCTCTCGACGGTAAGCACAACCGTCCACATACACCTTGGGGTAGCCTTTACAGAGGTTCTCATCATAAGGACGATGACGAGAAGGCTCAGGCGTACATGACTCCATATCGGTGTCTAAATTACCCACTAAAGGTTCTCTGGCAGTGCAATTGTGCAATTCAGCCAGGCCCTGTGCGGCGGCATCCTTGCGGTTTTGAGCATACCTGACCTCCAGGGGCCAGCCCTGAAGTGCTAAGGTCCAGGAGACAATGCGACTGTTTGACACTTGTCCCGATTTAATCCGATCACTGCCTAGGAACTTGATGGGTTGGTGATGAGTCTCAACAACCAACCTCTCACCTTGGATATAACTGCGGAAATATTGGAGGGCCCAGACTGTGGACAACAAGGATTTCTCACAGTCAGAGTATTTCTTCTCCACTTCCGTTAAAGCTTTGCTGGCATAGGCAATAACTTTCCTATCTATGTCATGCATCTGGTACAGAACAGCACTCATAGAGTGATCAGTGAAACCTAGTTCCACGAAGAATTCTCTGCCACTCTCTGGATAGGCAAGACAGGGAGTTCGACTCAAAGCTGCCTTCAGCTCTTCTAGAGCTGCCTCTTGGTCGGGATTCCATACCCAAGGTTCATCTCTTTTGAGGAGTTTGACCAGGGGTCGGGAAATCTCCGCATATTGATCCACAAATTGGCGTGAATAATTGCAAATGCCCAAGAATGAGCGCAGCTCACTCACGTTGGTCGGACGTTTGAGTTGTTGCAAGGCCGCAATTCTCTTCCTTTGAGGCCGCAGTCCCTCAGCAGAAACTTCGTAACCCAAATAATTGAGGGATTTCCGGCACCATTGGCCCTTTGACAAGGACAGCTTTGCTCCCGCAGCTTTCAGTTGCTGGAAAACATGCTCTATTTCTTGCAAATGGTCAGTGAAACTGGTGTTCTTCACCAGAATGTCGTCTACATAGACGAGGGTGCCTCTAGTCTCAGCATCAGGCAAAGCCTTATGCAGGAAAATATTGAAGTCTGCTGGGGCATTCAAATAACCAAACGGTGTCCGATTCCAAGTATATTGTCGCCTACCGAAGGTAAAAGCCAGCTTATGCTGATCTTCTGGATGGACAGGTATAGTCCAAAATCCTGAGGCCAGATCCAGGCTGGTAAAGTATCTTGCACCCTTGATGGTGGCTAAGTTCTGTTCCAGATGTGCCATAGGCCATCTGGATAGAGGTACCTTTTTATTAAGCTGGCGATAGTCCAAAGCTAAGCGCCAGCTAGAATCCTTCTTGATGACAGGCCACAGTGGAGCATTGTAAGTACTGTTGCATTGACGTATAATTCCCTTTTGTTCCAGGGAATTAATGATTTCCTGAACAGATTCATAGGAGGCCAATGGGATTTTATACTGCCTCACAAAGACAGGTTTACTGTTTGGATCCGTAGGAATACGGGTGACATGTAGGTCGGTGAGACCACAGTCATAAGTGTCAGTGGCAAACAGGTCCTTGTGACGGTACAGCAGTTCTTTTAATTGGGCCTTTTCTGACTCATCAGTGCAGGCGTCTGCTTCAGCAAGTTTTCCCGCAACCATTTCGTCAAATCCCAGAACAGGTTTGTTTGAAGGTATTTCAACCTTCTCCTCAATCTCATCTTGGAGAGAGGAAACCTGGATGGCTTGGACAGCATGGGGCTCCCCCCCCTGGTGGGTGAGGGAACTAACAGCCTCATCAAGTTTACTTGACAAAATCAGATGGTCAGACTCGAGGTCCACCTGTGAGGTCACAGCACTATGAGGCCAGACAAACTGTAAGGTGAGGAGGCCTCGGGGTGAGGATCGAACACACGCAGGGGTCCCCCCCCTTCACAGATGTTCCAGGGAACAGGGGCTTCCCCAATAATCTGGAGACCCAATTCCACACTTGGGAACGATTCTCCCACTAGGAATCCCAGGGGTTCGCCTTTCACAAGGTGAATGCGATCTGGATTTGGATTGGTGAGCAATAAGTGTAAGGAGGGAGCTGTGGCCTCCATGCAGGGTATGGGACCCATGGCTAGGCCCAGCTCCTCAAAACGGGAATTTGGACTGAAGAAGACCAAGTTGTCTGAGACCACATGTCCTCGGGTCACCTGTATCGGCAGGGGACAATCCTGTACCCTCCCAGGTATGTGGATGTCTTCTGCACAGACCACTTCACAGACTTGAGGGATAGTCTGACCAGCCCGTAGGGATGGGCGGGCACCAGAGAAATCCACCGGATCTCCTTCCATCCTACTCCAGAGGATGTTGTTCACAAAATCCACATAAGTTCCCAGTCGAACAAGGCAATCTGAGCCTAAGGAGAGGGGCACTTCAAGTCCTCTGATGATGGAGAAGGTGTGCCGAAAACCTTTGACCCCAACTTGCAAGGGGAGATTGCAGTAGCCCATTAATGTCTTGAGCCCTTCCCCAGGCACTTGGAACGAAGTCTTCGCTCCCATTACCCAATCAAGGCTAAGCTGTTGTTTGAGCCGATAGAAAAGAGTTTCACTGATGAGGGAGTGGTCACAGTGGGGTAATAGGTAGGCCCTTTCCTTTTGGGACATGCCCACCTGCACAGATATAAAGGGACCTTTCTCAGCCGAGAATATGTCCGTCAGTCTCCTAGGGTGATCTAGGCAGGGATGGGATGGAGGAGGGGTTTGCACCTCACAACCTTCCACAGGTTCCTTCAGGAATATCTGCAGGCAGTCAGTATCAAGGAGAATGTTAGCTACTGAACCCACTGCAATGGAAACCACGTCGCTGATGCCCTGATCCTCATCTCCAGCCCTTTCATACTGGAGTTGAAGGATTTGGGGATCAGCTGACCTCTGGAAATTAATCCTGATGGACTTGTTTGTGCGTTCCACCGAACAAGGACCACTGACTCTGCTGTCATGTTTTACCCTAGCATAAGGTATGGGATGTGTGACCTGTGTCCAGATCACTTCCTGGACGTAGTCCAGAATGGGGCGTAACCGTTTCAGGAGCTCATTGCCAATCAGGAATTCTTCCCCAGGGCACTTGGTAATGATGACAGGATGTTTCACCTGTAATTTTCCAATTTGGAGGTTAAGCCAGACCTGCCCCATAGACTCTATGGGCTGATTCCCATAAGCTGCGAGTGACAAATCACTGGGTGTGACGTGTAGGGTCCTCTGACTCCCCAAGGAAGCAGTGAGTCTATCAAAGAGACTCGAGGTAATCAGGGTAGCCTCAGAGGCTGAATCTACCAGGCCCTCACAGAGAAAAGCCTGCTGAATTGTAACAGGAACAGTGTACCTCTGTCCTTTTGGCTTGAGTTTACCCAGAAAGTACTTGTGCTTCCTGATGGTGTCAAAGGCTGGACCCTCGCTGTCCATGGCAGAACTGTCACTCTGTGTCCATGGGGTGGCATCCACGGCTGGCTGCACCTGTGCAATAGTGACCTGTGGGACAGAAACAAAGTCGGTTAGTCATTCAGTCGCCTTAGAAGGGGAAGAGGAGTCAACCAGTTCCTCCTCTGGCTTCTGAGGCTTTGCTCGTGGCTTAGGAGGCGCACTACTAGCAGGAGCCTCCTGTGAGGAGCTGAATGCAATGGTAGCCTTCATCATATCTGTCAGCTCGCTTATTCTCTTCTCCAGCTCCAGGTATTTGTCAAAACCGGGCTTTCTCTTCCAGTTCCGGTTCTGTGGAGTGAAACGCTGATTCCCAGAGCGCTGCTTAGACCCAGATGACTGGTTATTCTGGGGTGGCCTGGGAGGATTCTGTGGAACAGAAGGAGTAGAGTTATTTTCTAACGAAAGAGTGGATTTTACAGCACTAACACACTGTTTTGGCTCTCTGGCTTTGCTGGGAGCCCGGACTGTGCTGCCAGTATTGGTTGCTCTCATGTTGGGAACAGCTTCCCAAATCCACTCAGCATGTTCTATCACACGTGACAGGGGTTCGTGACGCTTGTCAGACATATAAGGCTTGATAGATGGAAGGAGCAACTGACAGAAAAGATTACGAAACTCCTGATGGTGTTCTATTGTTTCCCAAGAAGGGTCACTCTGGAAGAAAGTCTGCCTAAGTCTGTAAGCAAACTCTCGGGGGGTTTCATTTTCCTTATGAGTCATACTAAATGCTGCCTGCTTTGCAGCAATATCATCAGGATATGGCCCATAATGTTTCTTTAGTGCCTGTTCAAAGATGACAATGTCCTTCTTTTCATCGTCTGCCATGGCCCGAATAAACTGCTGACAAGGCACATCAAAAGACCATGGAAGATACAGAACCATGTCCTCCCCCCTGGTAATGTTCAGTGCCCGAAAGGCATCTTTGACTGCAGCTAAATGTTCATTTATGGTGGCATGACCAGTTTTCTCAAAAGGAGTGACCATGCTCCGCAAGGTCTTGATAATTTGCAATTGGCCGACAGAAGCACCTTCATGTGTGTGTGTTCCTTGCAGGACACGGGAGCATAGTGGATTTTGCGTCCCTTCAGCTCCCTCTGGTGGTCGCTGCTGGTACAGTTTGCCATCACTCGGGGGATTTCTCACCCCCCCTTCCACCGCTCCCTGTATGGGGAGGGGTCGAGAGTAGGGTGTTTCACTCCGCCTTTTTTTTCTCCTGTGCTCATGCGCTGATGGGAGAGAACTGACTCTGTTCTGGAAAAGCTGCCGTTCTACACTGGGCAGGGTTTCCAGTGGCAAACTGCCGTCATCTACCCTCTGGTACTTCGAGAAGCCCAGAGGGATCAAATTATCCCGGTACTCTGTCTCATTACCCTGAGCGGTGGACACACACGCCAATTCAAAACAGTCAGCTCTTAACTGCTGGATTTCTAGGTTAACTCTCTGTATTTCCTGCCCACATTCCTGACGTGCAACAACTAGCTGCCTTTGCAGATCGGCTGTATGCCGTCTCTCTGCACTGAGAGCAGACTCTGTGGCATCGAGCTCAGCCATCAAAGCACTCTCTCGTTGCTCAAAAAGAGAAGCGTCCGCTTTTAACCTCTTGGTTTGGGCGGCTAATTCAGTTCTACAAACTGTCAGAAACTGCAACTCCTTTTGATCCTGTTCACCCCGCCTCTTAAGAGCGGAAACCTGAGCCACTAGCTCTTGGCATCGCAGACACCACAGGCTAGTAGTACCTGGTGAAAAGAGGCTATTGCTAGCCCGTCTGGTCGCCTCAGCCTGAAGTTCGTCAACTTGATGACGTAACTCAGCACTCTGCTTTTCACACTGGTTAGCTGTCTCCTTAGCACACTGTATCTGA
Organism: Ichthyophis bannanicus; assembly: GCA_033557465.1. NCBI lineage: Eukaryota > Metazoa > Chordata > Amphibia > Gymnophiona > Ichthyophiidae > Ichthyophis > Ichthyophis bannanicus. The sequence continues at coordinate 206,561,185 of CM066043.1, read as the reverse complement.
CTGTGAGCAGTCCTTAAATCAGACTCTAGCGATTCAGATTTAGTTTGCAGGTGACATAATGCCTTCTGCAGTTTGTCAGTAAAAATATGCAGCACACAGGCATGTTCAGCTACCATATCCACCGGTAATTTAGCCTTATGAGCCAGAAGCCGGTCTAGGAACTCACTGAAAAAGCTATCAGCCCTAACAAGCTCTTGCGTATCTGTTGTAAGGCACTTAGAAATTCTTTCAATGTGGTCGGCAGTGGTATCTTTCGACCAACATAGGGAAGCTAATTTCTGGAATGCCAAATCAACCTTATCTGCGTGAGCCATCGTAAATCAATAGCTGAGACTGTCTGTAAAAACAAACACAGGTCACCGCTAGAATCACTCTAATGCAGAGAGCCTGTAATGGGGGTTGCAAAGCCGTCTCACAGACAATGCTCTCTGGCCACAAAACCCTCAGCATAAACCGCTGCGTTGACCACAATAGGACAATGCAGAAATATTACACAAATTCTGAGAGGCGTGGCACATTCAGAAACACTCATCCCTTGGAAGAGACCCCATATGTAGGGTATATTCGTAGCACAAAAATAAGTTAGACTCTCTGTTGTTGTCTAGGGGAGATAGCTACTAATATACAGCCCAAGGTTCGGTGAGTTATTCTGGCAATGAGCCACGAAAGAATTCTGGTCTACAGATATATATTAGACTTTATTATAGGCAACCAAATAGAAAAATATACACACACATATATGGCTAATTAGAAACATAAAGTAACAATTTGTTATTGTACAGATATACAATTGGACAACGTAAGAAATCAGATTAGGAACCAGTCGTCACTGATTCGCTCTGCACTGAGGAAAAGCAAGAAATATATTGCTAACCCCTTTGCCCATCCAGGAGAGGAGAGATAAGCCAGTACCTTAGCTCCGTCCAAGGATGCAGCTGTTAGCTAATGCCGGCTCCAGCCCCTTCAGAGGCGAGCCGCAGTAAGTCCGAACCGGAGGTATCTGTGAAAGTCTTATCTCAGACCTGTGGAGGACGGCCTAGCCCACACGTAGGGGCCGTCTGGCGGAAGGCTCAGGGCTCAGGAATCGGGTATGCAGTGCACAGCAGCAGGACCGGTGCAGAAGTCTATATGTCCAGGTGGGGAAAGTCCCCAACTCTCTCTTACTCTCCTACTTACAACTAACTAACTTCCAGCGCAGAATGCAGAATTCTGTGTGAGAATCCTCCGTCATAGGTCCGAAGATTGGTGGGCACCAGGCAGTCTGAGGTATTCTCAGCGAATCAGAAGGTCGATGATGAGCAGCTTCTTGCAAACAAAGGAGCCATGGTAAAAGTCAGGCAGAAGCAACAGTATGTAACTTCTGGGCATGTACAAGTGTCCAAGGCCAGCCACGGACAATAGCCTCTGTATGCATGCACACTTAGAAACGCTGTGCAAGCAGTTGCATGAAGGACAGGCTTATAGCTGAACACAGCAAAAGTGAAGTGTAGAATCCATCTTGTTTTGTGCAGTTTGGTTCAGGCCTGAGTTGCTGAGCAGGCCAGAGATTTGCATGTAGAATTGCAGGGGTACCAGCCCTACAGTACCAAAAGCACTCACCATCTTTTGGAAGGGACTTGATGAATTGCTTAATGAGACCCAACTTAATGTGGAGAGGTGGTAATAGAATTTTATCACGAGGTACCAAGCTCTCATGAAGAACATTTTTCTCACCGGGTCTCAAATACTCCCGAATTGGCCAGTCTTTTTTCCCCCAGTGTAGGTCGCGGGCCCGGCTATCCCACAAGCAAAGGAAGCAGGGATATTTGGTGAAACCGGATTGCTGCCCTAATAGCATGGATAGAATTTTAAAGTCTCCACAAATCATCCACTTATGCTCATCATAACGAATCTCCTGAAGAATTAGGGCCAAATTCTCGTATTTTTCTTGGAGAATAACAGAGTGAGCAATAGGAACTGAAGCGAATGTGTTGCCATTATGAAGAAGAACACCTTTTATGCTGTCTTTTGACGAATCAATGAACAGCCGCCATTCAGCAGGATCATACTTGAGTTTAAACTTTTCCATCACTCTGTATATATTGTTGCAAAATACCAAATCTTCCTCTTTGCTGAAATACTTCAAAAATTGTGTCTCGCGGTTGCGGTACCAATAAAAAGTTGTTCCTGGTGACAATAGATTTTTCTGTTTAAGCCGAGAACCTAGCAGTTGGGCAGCATCTTTTGGGAGTCCTAAATCCAGGACTAAATCATTCAATTCAGCTTGAGAGAAAAGTTCAGGTTTCGGATCTGGTTCAGTTTCAAACTCGGAAGTACTGGACTCATCGGGAAAAGCCATCTGATGAGTGTCATCATGATCAGAACCGTCCACACAAATATGATCCAAAGATTTTGGTGGTTCAGGCACAGGTACTTCGTTGCTATGAGGCATAGGCCTAATTGCTGAGGGAAGGTTGGAGTAACTTATTACGTTCTTATTTTTTAAGTTGTATCCCTTCACAATGCAAGAGCAAAAATAGCAGTCACTGCTGTGGTCTCTTTGTTAACGCCACATCATAGGTATTCCGAAACGAAATGCTTGTTTTTTACCTTTCATCCATAAGCGTAGATCTTCCTCACATGTCTTGCACACTTTGTGAGGAGCCCACGGTTTGTCTTGATCGCCTAACTTCAAACCGAAATAGGCGAAATATACTTTTTTAATAAATGCAGAAATGTTCCTCTGCCGCTTTTTCACGGTATATTCCCCACAAATAAAACAAAAACTGTCCGGAGAGTTGACGCAACCTCTGGCTCTGTGAGCCATCACAAATACACAGCACTGCAAACTACAACTGTAGTGAACCACTTCGGAATAAAGCTGGATTACGACTGAGCAAACAAAGGGTAATAATGAACTTGCAAGAAACTGAAATTTGACAGGAACGTTCATGTCGCAACCACCGTGTTTGAGCGAGCGAACGAGGCGAGGCGAACAGGAAAGAACATGCGCCAGCGCGAGTACTGGATTTAGCCCCCCGCCTCCCAATTGTCCTGTTAATGTATAAAATGAATACCAAACACTCTAAAATATCATGAGGGAGTGTTTCTAGTTAGTTAACCATTACAACCTCTATTTTGGGCCAAGAAAATAAACTGCAGTCGGCTAAAAAGAAATTATGTGAACATTCCTTATATGGGTAAGAAATCTAATTTTGCAAGAAAACGTGACGTGATGGAACATTTTGGCTATTTTTCCTGGATTCGGCACCCCAAAATCTATAGGAATCAGTTGCAAAACTGGAGGCAGTTTTTTGGTAGTGTACCTGTGTAATCATTGCTTCACCAGAAAAGCCTTCACCAACCTTGAAGAAAAATAATTTTAACAAATTTAATAAGATTTAAAATCAAAATACTTAATTTAGAAAATCCCCCAGCTGACAGATTAAACAATTCCTCCATCCTCTGATACAATACTGTTTCGCCAATGTGACTTGTCGGGAAGGGGAAGGTATCTAAAAGCCACAAGGGGAAAAAACATCTGTTTTTCAAATTATTTTTTAAGATTTTTTTGTTAAAATATAACAACTTACCAGAAAAAGGTGCATACTGCACTTCAATAGCAACAGCATATGCTAAGTACAGACTTTAAATCAAACACCAGAAAATACTGGGTGAGCCACAACCAATAAACTTTCAACATGGGAGAACAGCTGACATTTATATGAAAAATGCTTGCCATTCAGTTTCTTAGTTAAGTCCATTCAGAGTAACAGTCTGCCATGTAAAAATATAATTGCTGCTCCCTTCGAACCAGTTGTAAAAATATATTGCCATGATGGGGGAATTCTGTCAGTTTCCAACACCCAGTAGTGGAGATCCTCAAGTGTGTGGATCTAGTGCCTTGCTAAAGGGGCTTCTTGTCTCTCACAATTGCTGCTGAAATACTGCAGACACAGTTCAAAATTCTGTCTCAAAAGATCTGAATTATGCAAATGTATGCATGCTTTGCTTGTCAAAATAGTAAAGCATATTGTTTTGAGTGATTCTTACATTTATTTCTATGATTGTATGTATTTTAAACACAAAGTGCAAAATTCTGAATTATTCTGTGCAGAATTACAGCAGGAATGTGACTTAAGAATTGTCTGTCCATTGTAAAATTGCCCACAGAGCCACACAATCAAATAGGACCTGAGATATATTGCAGTCAGAGTAGGAACTGGAGACGCACTTAATTTTCAGCATCTGGAATTACCAATGTCCACAACAATGATGACTCTTTCCCAAGTCCACAGCACTGGATGACAGAATAGCTAAATAAGATTTTTTTTAATCCTCTTTATTGATCAACAGTAAGTGGAGCAACACACCAACAGCAAAGGGTATGTTTAGTAAACTGCGGTAATGGACTCCGTGCGATATTGGAGCCGCTGTTTAGTAAACATATCCCCAAATGTGCTTCCAATATACATAGGGCCCAATATTCATTGGTGATAGCACTACTAAAGCAGCTAGTTGTTGCCCCTGAACAAAGGACCCGGGTATTCTTTTGCCACTGCCTGGTTATCGCGGGGTGCTACCCTCCACTCTGCTTCCAGAACACTTCAATGCTAGCCAAATAGTATCGGCACGTGCAGCGGCAGCATCTGCAACACCTGCAGATATTTAGTGGTACTAACCATGTTAGTACAGCCGAATATCCCGGTCAGCCTGTTTAAAGCAGTTAGCAAGTCTGTTAACCACATTAATTGTTTTGAATAGCCCCCTCTATTCCCATAACCTCCTTCCACCGCTGCAAGCTTTAGACCAAGTTCTCTCTCGACAGACTTGAGTGTGCTCTTCAGTCTCCATTCCCATCTAGCCCTCTCCTGCTTTAACCTTATTCCCATATCACACCATGGATAACCAAAATTAACAATTTAATAGTAGGCTTTGGGCCCTATGAGGCAAGTGACTCCATGGTGGCTCACGAATTCTTTGAAAAACTGGCCATGTACAAGAATCTGGTCTGCCTGCCTCCTGTCACACCCTGGGCCGCCTGTAGCGTTAGCGTACTGGTTGGGCTGCAGGGGGACCTTTTATTGAAAGGTTGTAGTTGGGCTCCTTTGCAATAAGGTAGTTGAGGCACGAATGGTTAAGGTCAAGACAGGGTTTTATTTCCCCTCCCGGGGACGGATTCCAAACACAGGTAATAAAGGAACATAAGCCATACACTCTGGCAAAAAGGATAGAATAAAGTAAAGTCTTGTACTTTTAAACAGGCAGTTAAATTATTTCCACAACTGTATCTCTTCAGCACAGTGAAACCACATCACTTAATACAGCCAATGAACAGTCCATCTGATTGTCAGATAATTCTGTTTCTGGTGGATCAGTTATCATTGATTCAATCTGACTATCATCTGTACCACTCTGCTGCTGCCTATAGAGTGTTGGCAGATTATTCTCCTCTGCCAGCTCCCGTGACCTCCCTACTATCTCCTCTAGCAGGTAAGGGTCTGTATCACCATATCTTGGCATATAATTGTAATGAGAGTTATGTCCCTTATAACTCCTACGTGAGAAAGTCTTGTATCCAGCTTTACATTGGCTAATTGGCCTACCTTCAGGGTTTGAGGCAAGAGAAAGTCTGTGTACTGCTCCTTTTAGAAGGGGTTTAAACCTTAGAGGCTTTTCTCTACGTTCAGGCTGCTCAGCACCCTCTTCCAACATACAAATGTCTGGCACCGTATATTCTCCCTTTCTTGAAGCTTGCAAATACTTTCCAGTTATCCTGACTGGTACTTTCTCCTTGTGAATGCCTTCACCATAAGGAATAGGTTTTGAGGTTTGGTTAAAAGGTTTCTGTGCCTTTCTCCTCCAATTAACTCTATTAGCTGTTAGCTGCCTTTCTCTTTCCCATTCAGAATCAGAGTCACACACGTGAGTTTTCCTACCAGCCCAGGGCAGACGTTGCTTTCCAGATTCAGACCTCAGCTGGTTCTGATTCACCACGTCTTTCCTGCTTCCTGTTGCTGGCTTCTCTGAATTCTCTGAGCTGCTTTCTCTGGAGCTACCAAAGCCAAAGCTCCTGCTCCTCCTACTGCCACTGCTGCTCACTAACTCTAGTGAACGTCCCTTATACGTTTGCTGAGGCTCTAATCCAGCCCTTCCCCCTCCCAGGTGAAAGCTATTAGAGCTATGAGCTGGGGATTGCTTATCAGCTGTGCGGGGTTCTTTCCCTCGTGGCTGGGAATGTTTGTGTTGCTCTTGGCAACTGGGTGTCCTGATATCTTCCTTCCTGCTAGAAACAGCCCTATTGCTCATAGGTTCCTCTGTTTTTCTATCACAGGATATCTTTTCCCCATTACACTTCACATGTTCCATCTTCAGCATATTATATATTAAGTTTTTCCATAGCATAATGGTCTGTGCCTCGGACTCTCCAGTGGATTAAGATACATTTACAGGGTACTAACAGAACTTCTCCCTGCAGCGGTTTCTCCCCTTTTATGAATATCTTAAGGGACTTCAGGCCATTAAATAAAAACACCACCACTTTAATCAATAAAGCTTTCTCCAAAGTCCCTTCCAAGTAGGCATGCACTTCATACCAGAAGTGCCATATATGTTTACATTGCCAAAGCATACGTCCTACAATAGCCTTTGCTGCACCACATGTAATGCAATTCCCATCCATAGTAATGCCAAATTTCATTGCCTGCTTAGGTGAAACAAATCCCTTATAAGAAATTTGTAAGGTCAGTTGAGACTTTGCCAGTTGAAATATAGGTTCCTTCAGATTTTCTCTCCTGTTTTCACACTCCACTTAGTTATTAGGGTTGATGGGTCCTCTGCTGGAATGTCCTCTAATAGACATTTTTTGTACTTTTTAATTTTTATTGATATCAATTTTCCAAACTTTCTAAGTTACAATTAGCATTTTCCCAACACAGTTTCCATTCATATCCCCTGCCCCCCCGGATAGCCCCCCATTTCAACAGTCATCATCTTCATCCACTCCTCTAAACCCACCCCTTAATGCCCATTTTCAATTCCCCTTTCCATGTTGCATATATTTATCTAATTTCAGCCACTCCTCCCCATCCTGTACATATATACCTTTCCGCATATCTGTGAACTTTTCAGTATTTCTCTCAGCCTGCTCTTCCTATCATTCATTGAAGGTACTTTTTCCTGTTTCCAGTCGGAAGTTATTTTACATCTATTTGCTGCCAGTGCCATTCTCCCCAACCTTCTTTGTATCTTATCTAGCTTTCTCAGCACTATGCACTTCAGGCAATATGGCACCACCAGCCATTATTACTTTGCCCATTTTCTATCCTAATCCTCTCCCAATATTCCTTAATTTTGGTACAGTTCCACCAGATATGCATGAAATTCTCTTTCTCCACAGTTTCTCCAACAGCTGTTTGCCACCTCAGGAAACATAGTCCATAGCCTTACTAGGTATATAATACCACCTATATAATATTTTATTGGCGTGCTCTTTTAAGAGAATACTTATATTTTCCTCATTCGTAGAAATGTTCTCTTCCACCCATTTTCTGTTCATTACTTCCAAGGTATCCCTTTCCCATTCCAACTTAAATTTATATTTATGAAAGTCTTTTTCCCCTAGGTATTGATAAAATGTGGTTATTGCTCCCTTCAATCCCCACATGGACCCTATAAGTCCAGCAGGCCCACTGCTTTCTTCCCTACTCCTCTTATCCTTGGGTAGTGTTGAACCTGCATGACATACAGAAAATCATCAGCCTTCAACTCGTATAGTTCCAGCATTTGTACCTCCTGCAACACAAATAACAGAGTATCATACTCTTCAAATCTCCGTTAATACAGAAGGTGTATTTAGCACTTGTCCATTACCTCCTAGGAAACCAACCACCAGTTTTGTTCCCAGCCAAGGTCCATTCAAGCTAGCAAGCAACTGACCAGGTTTACTCCCAAAACGATACAATCTATATTTGCAGTAAAGCATATCTGTTTTAATTTGCTCATGAATCAGGGTGTTCAAATTCATCTGGTGCCAAAAATGTATGTTTATTGGTCCGCAGAGAATTGCGCTCAAGAGCCATCTTTTCTACTCTGAGTTGTAACTCTGCATATAAGATGTCATGTCCTAACTCTTGCTTCCATCATATCTTGGCTGTCTTCCACAACAAAATGGGATCATCCCCATGTTCCTCAATGTGATGACAAAACTTAGAAGCATAAAAACATGATGGCAGAAAAAGACCACATGGCCTGTTTAGTCTGCCTTTCCATATCAACTACAATAGTCCCCTTTTGATCTTTAGATATCCTCTGTGTTTGTTCCATGCTTTTTTCAATTCAGATACTGTCCTCATGTCTACCACCTCCACTGGGAGACTGTTCCACACATGTACCACTCTTTTTGTAAAGAAATATTTTTGCATATTACTTCTGAGTCTATCCCCTTTTATCCTCATCCTATGTCCCCTCATTGAAAGCAAGCTCTGCTATCGAAAGAGACTCTCCTCCTGTGCATTTATGCCATGGAGATATTTAAACATCTATATCATATCTCCTCTATCCCGCCTTTCCTCTAAAGTATATATTTATTTATTTATGTTTCTTTTATACCGCACTATTTGAAATCAGCGCGGTTTACAAGTAACGCATATATCTAGTGTAGGCAAGGGCCTTACTGGACTTACAATAAACAGGTTCGTTATACAGGGTTCAACAGGGTAACTATATACACTCTGGTATATATTATGAAGCATATGAGGACAGACTTAAAGATCTTAACGAAGACTACTAACCATTTTAGTAGCCACCCTCTGCACCTATTCCATCCTGTTTATATCCTTTTGAAGGTGCAGTCTCCAGAATTGCACACAATATTCCAAATGAGGTCGCACCAGAGACTTATACAGAGACATATCACTTTCTTTTCTGCTGGCCATTCCTCTCCCTTTGCACCTAAGCATCCTTCTGATTTTCGCCATCACCTTTTCTACCTGTCTAGCTACTTTAAAATTGTTGGCCATAATCATGCCCAGGTCTTCTTTTGTGGACAGAAGTACTTCACGCCATATACTGTACAGCTCCCTTGGATTTTTGCAGCCCAAATGCATGACCCTGCATTTTTTTTAGCATTAAATCTCAGCTGCCACGTTCTAGACCATTCTTCAAGCTTAGCTAGATCCCTCCTCATGTTATCTACTCCTTCCTGAGTGTCTATTCAATTGCAGATTTTGGTATCCACAAATGGGCAAAGCTTACCCTACAGCCCTTCCGCAATATCGCTAACGAAGATGCTAAAAATAATCTGACCAAGGACAGATCTCTGCAGCACACCACTGGTAACCACCACCTCCTCAGAGTGAGCTCCATTTACTTGTACCCTTTGCTGCCTCCCACTCAACCAATTTCTAATCCAATCAGTAACTTTACGGTTCATCTCTAGGATGCTTGGTTTGTTTATAAGTTGCCTGTGTGGAACGGTGTCAAAAGCTTTACTGAAATTGAAGTACACCACATCTAGGGTTCTCTCTCGGTCTAACTCCATGGCCACCCAGTCAAAGAAATAATCAGATTTGTCTGACAAGACCTGCCTCTGGTAAACCCAGGCAGCCTCTGATCTTGCAATCCATTGGATTCCAGAAACCTCACTATTCTCTTTTAGCAGTGTTTCCAATAGTTTACTCACCACGGAGGTTAAACTAGCTGGCCTGTAGTTTTCAACCTCATCCTTGCTTCTTCCAGTTTATCCAAGAGAGAGGTACAAAATTTAGGGTCATGTTTCAACTGGCTTGGGAAAATCACCTCATGTCCCTTGCTGCCTGCACGTCCAGCTGGTAATGCTGCATGAAGGTATGTAACGATGCCCACATCACCACCCTGCAGATGTCTGCAGGGTGCACCAATGAGCATTCTGCCCAAGATGCCGCCTGCGCCCTGGTAGAGTGCACTCACAGCCCCTGCGGCACCGGCCGACCCTTAATGAGATACACTGACGTTCACGCTTCCTTAACCCAGTGGGCCACTAAAACTTTGGAGGACACTTTTCTCTTACATGGCGCCCGAAACAGCACAAACAGATGGTCGGGCTTGCAGAAATACTCTGTGCACTTTAAATACTGGCACAGCACTTGCTTCACATCCAAGAGCCGTAGCTGACAGTCTCCATCTGAGCTTCTAGTGCCTGAGAAGACCGGTAGCATCACTGACTGTGAATAGCTGACACCATCTTGGGTAAGAACGATGGAACTGTGCGAAGCACCACCTTTTCCTTTGACATAAATAAGAACGGTTCCCAGCATGAAAGGGCCTGCAGCTCCAAGAATCTCCATGCCGAACAAATTGCCACCAAGAACAGTGTCCTCAAAATGAGATCCTTTAGGGTAGCCACCCTTAAAGACTCAAAGGATGCAGACAAAATCAGGTTCAAGTCTCACATGGGTATGAGGCCTTGCCTAGGATGGTGCACCTGCTTTACCACTCTCAGAAAATGAATTACATCTGGGTGTGAAGCCAGGGACACTCCCTGAACCCAGCTGTGGTAACATGCCAAAGCAGCCACTTGCACATTCAGTGAGCTCAGGGCTTACTTCTTATCCAAGCCTGCTTCAAGGAAGGCAAGAATGCCTGGCAATGGTGCCATCGAGGCCAAATAAATGAGTTACTGGCTTACGACAGAAGCAAGTCAAATTGATGCTCTTACCCTTTTGTAGTACTTGCCATCATTGTCTCCAACCACTAAATAAGATGATGTTAATGTATTTCTTAGATTCCTTCCACGTTGATATGCAAAACATGTGTGGTGTTTCAAGGCAGGATATAAGGTGACCATATGTAGGAGTGGTCTAGTGGTTGGGGCAAGGTACTTCAGGCCGGAAGATCGGGGGTTCAAATCCCACTAGAGGACAGCAACCTTGGGCCGGAAGGACTGGCGTTTCTAGTCCCACAGGTGCTCCTTGTGGTCTTGGTCAAGCCACTTAACCCTCCATAGCCCATGTTCCCTGTAAAATAGTTATCTCCAAGTTATAATGCCCTGTTCAATGTAATTTCAGTTTGTTCAATGTAAACCGCACTGATGCAGAATAGCGCGGTATATAAGAGAATGTAAATAAATAAATAAATATGTCAGTATTTCAAAATACTTGATTTTAGTTGGTATGACAAATTAGAAAATAGGCAAATATGCACATTAACCAGACCAACAATTCTAACCCATGGAGTAAGTAATAGATCCCAGTTGACATTTAAAGCACATTTATAAGCCTTACTTCTACTGTCTGGGCTGGAAGGAAACTGATTTTGACAAGACAGAGATACTTTCCTGTAGTATGTAGTGAATGGTGACAAAGATCTGCCATATAAGGAAAATCACACTATTGAAATGATTGCTAAACTAAGGGGCTCAAGACTTATGTTAGTATTTAGAACCAGAACGAAAATCAGCATGTACTGCTGTCTTTATTTTATTATAGGTCTCCGCTTAATGCAGTAATGCAGAGTTATTCCCTTGAAACTGAGATCAGGAAATCTCTCAAAATAAAATGCACTTCTATCTGAAAATGAAACCTATAATTCAAATATAACATCCAGAGTCATGAAATGAAATGGGATCCATTTTTTTATTCAACACTGAGCACTTCAAGCAATGCAAAGGAATTACTAAACACTTAAAAGATTAACAAAAAGCCTTACAGCTCAAAGATTATATGTACAAGCTATATATTTACACATTACCAACCAGCAGTAACAGGAGAAGCTTTGTTGAATTCCTATATCATTTTTCTCTATGAATTTTCTATCTTTTTTTTTAAAGCCAAAATGCCAGTACATTGTCCGATTTAAATTTAAGAAACCTTTTACTTTTTTTTCCCAATAACACCCTTGAGTAATTGCCAAACGTTTCTTTAACTGGTATAGAAAACAACTCATAATTTAGTATGTTAACTTATATGGTATCCTAGTAGAAGATATATATACTTTAAACCTGAGAGTGGGTCAACAAGTAGTAATTTTTCATATCACATTCTGTAAAACAGCACAATGAAATGAACTAAAAAAGGAAGCATAATTTAATACATATATCAACAGATCGGGGAGACAGTGAAGGTAAAAGTATTTATTTAAAGCAAATTATATTACCCTCTTGAAATTAAATTCTTAAATGTAGCTTTTTGTGCATACATACTTGCATGTCAATTAACTGCACTTTTCAAAGGTTTCAAAACATTGCACTTGCCAGTCTGGTGATATAAGGCTTTGTTATCCTAAAGAAGAAAATCAGCATATGAAAAGACTCTAACAATTAAATAATTACCAAGTTAAAAGCCATGCTGTTTAAATCTTCTACAGTGGGAAAATGTTATCCTTTAAAAGCACATATGCACAGCAATGGTCTCTTTTTTTTTTTTCCTTGGGAGACAGGCAATTTAAAGGAAATTGCGGTCTATCTCCAGGAGCAAGCAGGAATGAGTCTTCACATATGGGTACGTCGGTACCGACGGAGCCTGCGCGGGAACGCTCCCCAGCGTCCAATCAGAAAGCTTTTGGGAGCATCCCACAGCGCCTGCGTGCTGCCTTCCCGCCTTTCCAACTGTCTCTCCTCAGTCTGTTCCTTTTCCAGGAGAAGCACTATCAATACAGAGTGCTCCCCTTTGGCCTGGCCTCTGCACCAAGGGTGTTCACGAAATGCATGGCAGTGGTTGCTGCTTTTCTGCGCACCCTGGGAATATTTGTCTTCCCATATCTGGACGACTGGCTCATTCAAGCTCCCACTCAATCAGAGGCCAAGACTGCTCTAACCTGCACAATGCGTATCCTTCAATATTTAGGGCTGATAATAAACATACCAAAATCCAATTTGATCCCTACTCAGTCCCTGGAGTTCATAGGAGCGGTGCTGGATACCACAAAGGCAAGGGCCTATCTTCCCCAGGCCCGGTGCCTTCGCTTGATACAGTTAGCTTCTCAAGCAGAGTCAAAACCCCTACTAACTGCTCGAGAGATGTTACAGTTGCTAGGCCACATGGCATCCACCGTCCATGTGGTACCATATGCTCGCCTTCACATGAGAGCAGCTCAGTGGACTTTATCCACCCAATGGACCCAGGCATTAGGCTGCCTGTCAGACAAAATAGCAAACACAAGTCGCCTCATTTTGTCCCTTCAGTGGTGGAAATCCCCTCAAAACCTGTTGCTGGGGTCTCCCTTTCAACAGCCTCTACCCCAGGCAACTCTTACAACAGATGCTTCTCCGATGGGCTGGGGAGGACCTCCGGACCTCTCCACCCAGGGCATCTGGTCCCCACAGGAGATGTGTCTACATATCAATCTCTTGGAACTCAGAGCAATCTTCCTTGCTCTACAAGTTTTCCACACCTTGCTCAGCCACAAGACAGTCCTTGTCCATACGGACAATCAAGTAGCCATGTTCTATATAAACAAGCAGGGAGGAACTGGCTCTCTTTCGCTTTGCAACGAAGCTCTGCGACTGTGGGCCCTCGCCAGAGAGCATCACATTCATCTTCTGGCAGTCTATCTTCCAGGTGTTCAAAACTCTTGGGCAGACAGACTCAGTCGAGTTCTGCTTCCACACGAGTGGTCCCTACATATGGACCAGGTATCCAAGATTTTTCAAATTTGGGGAACACCGGACATAGACCTCTTTGCAAGTCCGTGGAATGCCAAACTTCCCCGGTTCTGTTCCAGAACTCCGGCTGAGGAGGCTCAGGCAAGGGATGCTTTCCTCCTTCATTGGGGTCAAGACTTCCTGTATGCCTTTCCGCCCATTCCCCTAATTCCCAAAACCCTGTTCAAGCTTCAGAGAGACAGAGGCCACATGATTCTCATAGCCCCACTTTGGCCACGGCAAGTGTGGTACCCTCTGCGTCTACAGCTCTCTCAAGTTCCCTCCCTAGAGTTAGGGTCTGCTCCAGACCTCCTCTCTCAGGAGGACGGAAAGTTATGGCATCCCAATCCCCAGTCTCTGCATCTCAGGGCTTGGTTGCTGAGGGCCTAGATCTCCAGAATCTCCATCTTTCTCAACAAGTGAAAGATGTTCTTTATGCTTCCAGAAAACCTTCCACTAGACGTTCTTACGCCTTCAAGTGGAAAAGGTTCACCATCTGGTGTTCTGAAAAGGGTCTTAACCCCCGAGCCATACCTCTGGAATCATTACTGGAGTATCTCCTGCATCTGTCTAATGCAGGCCTTAAAACTAATTCAGTAAGAGTCCATCTGAGTGCTATTGCAGCTTCGCTCCAGCCTCTAAATGGACAACCTGTTTCCTCTCATCCCCTTGTAGCAAGGTTCATGAGAGGCCTTCTTTTAACAAAGCCTCCCATTAGACCACCACCGGTGGCATGGGACTTAAATTTGGTTCTTGGTCAGCTTATGAAGCCGCCTTTTGAACCTTTAGCTACTACCTCCTTGAAATATCTTTCTCATTGCAATCACATCAGCACGCCGCATTAGTGAATTGCAAGCACTAGTAGCTAATCCACCTTATACAAGGTTCCATCATGACAAGGTGGTCCTTAGGACTAATCCACATTTTATGCCTAAGGTGGTTTCGCCTTTTCACCTCAACCAAGAGGTCTACCTACCTGTCTTTTTTTCCAGGACCTCATGCATCAAGTGCAGAGAGGAATCTTCATACCCTGGACTGTAAAAGAGCTCTGGCTTTTTACCTACAGAGGACACAGCAACATAGAAAGTCTTCTCAACTCTTTGTTGCTTTTGATCCTTCTCATTTGGGACAACCAGTCTCCAAGAGAACCCTTTCCAACTGGATTGCCCAGTGTATTTCTTTCACCTACCAGAGCAAGAACATTTCTCTGGAGGGCCATGTCACAGCTCACAATGTGAGAGCCATGGCAGCCTCAATGGCTCATCTGAACTCTGTGTCTATCGACGACATCTGTCGAGCAGCTACTTGGGCCTCGGTTCATACCTTCACAGTCCATTACTGCTTGGACAAGGACTCCTGCTGGGATGCCTTGTTTGGTCAGGCTGTCCTCAAACACCTGTTCCATACTTAATCAACTCCTACCCACCATCCCTCATGGGATGCCAGAGATCCAGGTGGGGAAGTGCAGCTCTGTTCCAGGGACACACAACTTATGGGCTCTCTCCCTGGCATCAAAAGCTAGGGAGTCCCCATATGTGAAGACTTGTTCCTGGAGATAGCACAGTTACTTACCTGTAACAGATGATCTCTGGGAACAGCAGGAATAAGTCTTCACAACCCTCCCACCTCCCCCTAAGGAGTTGTCTCTCTCTATATCTTTTTCCTTTCCCTCTCTCTCTCCCTCTTGTCTCAGCTATAAAACTCAGCTGAGGAGAGACAGTTGGAAAGGCAGGAAGGCAGCACGCAGGCGCTGTGGGATGCTCCCAAAAGCTTTCTGATTGGACGCTGGGGAGCGTTCCCGCGCAGGCTCCGTCGGTACCGACGTACCCATATGTGAAGACTTATTCTGCTGTTCCCAGAGATCATCTGTTACAGGTAAGTAACTGCTTTCTCTTTTATTCCTTTGCACTCTTTAAATGCACTATTTTAAAAAATCATTCAGTGAACTACAAAATTCCCTGTAAGTATTAGTGTATATGTCTCAAATCCCCTCGTGTTAAATGTATCCCCCAATTGTGTTGTGACCCCTTTGAAGGATAAGATGGTATACAAAACTGTCAAAATAAATAAATGAAATGCCATTTTATTTAATTTTATTTATCTAAATATCTGCAGGTATTGTAATGAGTATTCTTATAGGTATTTGAACCAGAGTGTGAAGTCTTAATTATCTTTACTGTCCTGAGCACTCAATTTTAATTCTCCTTAATATCACATAGGAGGCGTAACTCTGCTGGAAACCCCATTAGGGCTTTATTTTCAATGAAATTCTTGTATCCTTAGAGGGAATGCAACCTTTCTACTCTTTGAGAGAAACCCAACCTGTGAGAAAGCACTGACAGTTTTGGTGCTCAGTTGTCAGTTGTCTTCGGTTACAGCCTGCACAGAAGTGTACGGACTACCCAATCTGATCAAGCACCAACAACTCTGCCACCTACATCCTCGGAAGAAGTACTGTCAGCTACTACCAGCTACCACTCAATTACTCAAAATTTGCTTGACCCTCGCTCACTGGGTTTGTCTGCATAAAAGTTAAAAATGTTATGTAAAGGTTTTATAAGCACTGCCAAGTGTGGTTGTTGACTTCCTAAATAAACCCACATTCATAGTTCTTTTTCACCCCACAGTATCAATTTTCAAGCTTTGTCAACTTTCACGATTCCTTTTTTTCTTAAATTCTAATTCATGAACAATAGTTATGTTTTCTACAAATTCCCTGCCACAATATTAAATATGCCTTTTTAAAATCTTCTGTTGGTTTGACAAAGCACACACATCTAATTCTATTAAGTTATAGACTAACATCGTACAAGACACATGACGTCATGTTAAGTGCCGTCGAGTCGGTGTCGACACATGGTGACCCTCTGGATAATTGTCCTAAATTGTGTTTGGTCTTCAGTCAGGCGGCTCATTGTTGACAGACTGGCACACATAGCTACTTTTATTGTATCGATCCATCTCATTGCTGGCCTTTCTCTTTTGCGTTGACCTTCTACCTTGCCAAGCATGATGTCTTTCTCTAATGATCTCTCTCTTTGCATGATGTGTCCAAAGTATGAAATTCAAAGTCTTGTCATCTGAGCTTCTAAAGAAAGCTTAGGTTTGATCTCCTGTAGTACTGACTGGTTTGTTCTTTGGGCAGTCCATGGTAGACGCATTATTCGCTGCCAGCACCACAATTCAAAGGCATCAATTTTCTTCCTGTCTATCTTTTTCACTGTCCAACTTTCGCATCCATATGTTATTGAAAATACCATGGTTTGAACAAGTCGAATCTCTGTATGGAGAGAGACATCTCTGCTCTTGAGAATCTTGTCTAGGTCCTTCATAGCCATTCTGCCAAGAGCAATGTGTCGGATTTCTTGACTGCTTGTTGCTTCTTTATTGATAGTTGATCCAAGTAGATTAAAGTTGTCCATGATTTCAATTTCTTCTCCATCAACGATGAACTTATTGATTTTTTGCCAGTTGTCATGATCTTTGTCTTTACATTAAGATGCAGGATCATTTTCATTTTCAGCCAGTAATGTGGTATCATCAGCATAGGGAAGGTAGCTGATGAGTCTTCCACCATTCTTCACACCTCTTATGTCTTCATACAATCCTGCTTCTCTGATGATTTGTTCTGCATATAAATTAAAATGGTAAGGGGAAAATATGCAGCCTTGTTTCATACCTTTGTTGATTTTAAACCATTCTGTTTCTCCTTGTTCCGTTTGAACTGCTGTTTCTTGATCAATGTACAGATTGTGCAAGAGAACGATAAGGTGTTATGGTATACCCATGCTTCTTAATGTGGCCCAGAGTTTCTCCTGGTTTACGCGGTCAAAAGCCTTGCTGTAGTCAATAAAGAACAAATAGATATCCTTTTGGTATTCTTTAGTCTTTTCAAGGATCCATCTCACATCCGCAGTGATGTCTCTCGTTCCTTGCTCTTTCCTGAACCCTGCTTGCAGGGTGCCTCCAGGTAGTTATTGTTGCAGGTATTGTTGTAGTCTCTGTTGAATAATCTGCAGTAGAATCTTGCTGGCATGTGGGATCAAATCGATTTATGCGATAATTTCCACAGTCATTTGGATCACCTTTCTTTAATATCGGTATAAACACAGATCTTTTCCAGTCAGTTGGCCATGATGTCATCCAAATTTCCTAATCGCTTCTCCG
Organism: Ichthyophis bannanicus; assembly: GCA_033557465.1. Lineage (NCBI taxonomy): Eukaryota > Metazoa > Chordata > Amphibia > Gymnophiona > Ichthyophiidae > Ichthyophis > Ichthyophis bannanicus. Next base: position 206,543,421 of record CM066043.1, on the reverse strand, counting down.
GGCCAGTCCAGGGAACAGGTAGGGTTGTCAATCCTCTATAGCAGCTGAGGGCTGAAACTTCAAGTTTTGCTGAGATGTGAAGCCACTCCCCCTTAGGGTTATCCAGCAGTCTTTCAGCCCTCAGCAGCTAAAGAGGGTCGAATCTCTAGCTCTCCCTCAGTTTCTTTCTGATATGTTAGTTCTTTTCTTTGATTTCTGCATTTATATTGGCTCTAGCAGAGCTGATCAGTTGCTACAGTCCTTAGTCTGGAACAAATTGGTGATATCGCTTTAAAGAAAATTGGAGACGTGCAGTGAGTCACTTCCCCGGTGAGAGGCAGAGCCTGCCTCAATTCACCGTCTCCGTCTCCATCGGCAAAAGGTTAATTTCTGGGAGCCCCAGTTTGTACCGCTGCCGTTTCTGTTGCTAGGGTGGGCTGTTTCTCGCTGGCTGCGGGACTGCCTGCTCTGACCTGCCGGTTTGTTTTTTCTCGGTAAGTTTTTTTTGCTTTCATTTCATTTCGCCGGTTCAGTGTTTGTTTGTTTTTTTCCCTCCTCCGATTAGCGCGGTTTCGGGTGAGAGCCGTTCCGTTTGTGAAAGTCAATTTTTCCCCTGTTTTTGTCACGTTGGGCAGCATGGCTGAACAGCAGGGGAATCCATTAAAGGAGCCTTCTTTGCCCGCAGAAAAGGCGGGAAAGTCGGCCATTTTAGAGGCGCCTGTCAGCTCTCCTTCGGGGCAGTCTCGGCCACATAAGCGCAAGGCGAAGTCCTCTAAAGCACCGGAGTCTGTTGCTCAGTCTCCGCTTGCAAATGTCATGGATCAAAGTGAGATGAGTTCTTTTTTCTCCCCGGAGTTTATTTTAGCTCTGCACAAGGCATTCTTGCTGAGGTCAGCTCAGCCTGTGCAGGCTCCAGTTTTGTCCACGGAGGATATTCAGTCTCCTAAGGGTCTGAGCAGCGGGGACCCGGGAGAGGGGCCTTCCCAGCCTCAAGGGACTCTTCAAGATCCGTTGGCCCCTGCGGTATCCCAAGATTCTCTGCTCTTCGGGCAGGGGGAATCGGATGGTCTAGCGGAGCCTTTTTTGGAGCAGGACCTTGAGGAGTTGGAGGAGGGGGAGATTGCCCCCGGGGAAGATCCCAATGTTTTCCGAGTTTTCCGTAAGGAAGAACTCGCGGCTCTTATTGCCCAGTCGTTAGCGGCTCTCCACCTTCTTCCTCCGTCGGCATCTCAGGAGCCTTTGGAGGATCCCTTGTTGCAGGGGGTTAAATCTCAGCAGCGCTGTTTTCCCTTGCATCGGGTGATTCGGCAAATGATAGAATCGGAATGGGAGTGTCCCGAGGCTACCCTGCGGGGAGGACGAGCCTTAGCGCGCCTGTACCCTCTACCGCAAGAAGAAAGGGAGTTATTCCGCATGCCCAAGGTGGATGCTCTCGTATCTGCAGTCACTAAGAAGACTACCATCCCTGTTGAGGGCGCTGCGGCGCTTAAAGATTTGCAGGATAGGAAGTTGGAAGTGCTGCTCAAGCAGGCGTTTGAGTCTAGCGCTTTGGCGTTACAAGCGGCGGTTTGTGGAGCTTATGTTTCGCGGGCATCCATTCGTTGGTTACAAGGGGACGCGGCAGGAGAGTCCGCTTCGGAAGTTCCGGATACCGCGAAATTAGAGTCGGCTGCAGCTTATGCAGCGGATGCCTTTTATGACTTGGTGCGGATTGCAGCGAAGTCAATGGCCTCTATGGTAGCGGCCAGGCGTTTCCTGTGGTTGCGTAACTGGTCGGCGGATGTTTCCTCGAAGGTCCGACTTAGTAAACTGCCTTTTAAGGGGAAGTTGTTATTTGGAGAGGCCTTGGAGAAGATTGTGAAGGATTTGGGCGACTCAAAAGGTGGACGTTTGCCTGAGGATAGGCCTAAGCCATTACGTAATTCAGGGGCTGCTAGGGGCTCCGCTCGGGACTCCCGCAGGTTTCGCGGAGCACGGTTTGCGCCCTATTCTAGGGGTCGCTCCAGTTTTCGTAGTCAGTCCTTTCGCGGCGCCCGAGGTTTTGGCCGATCTTTCGGAGCGGCCTCTCAGCCTTCCGTTAAAAAGCCCCAATGAAGGTCGGCGGGTCCAGCCGTTAGTTCCGGTAGGCGGACGTCTACAGAATTTTCTGGCGGCTTGGACCGCAGTCACTTCGGACAAATGGGTTTTGGAAGTAATTCAGAACGGGTATGCCCTGGACTTCGATTGCCCCTTACAGCCAGCCTTTGTGATGTCTCATTGTGCGAACAGAGTGAAGCTACACGCCATTTCCGACACGCTGGTGCGTCTGTTGCAGCTACAGGCGATTGTTCCCGTCCCGTTGGACCAATACGGCTGCGGTCGATACTCGATCTATTTCGTGGTTCCCAAGCCGGACGGTTCTTTTCGGCCCGTTTTAAACCTCAAGGGTGTGAATCGGGCTTTGCGGGTGCCGCACTTTCACATGGAAACATTGCGCACAGTGATTCGGGCGGTGCAGCCGGGAGAATTTCTGTCGTCCATAGATCTCACAGAGGCTTATCTTCATATACCCATCCGACAGTCTCATCAACGCTATTTGCGTTTCGCCCTTCCGATGGGCCATTTCCAATTTCGCGCGTTACCTTTCGGTCTCGCAACAGCTCCGCGTACTTTCACGAAACTGATGGTGGTAGTAGCGGCGGCGCTTCGAAAAGAGGGTATTCGGGTTCATCCATATCTAGACGATTGGTTGATCCGGGCCGATTCTCGAGAGGCGTCGGTGGCGGCGACAGCTCGCGTGGTTTAACTTCTCGAACAGCTAGGTTGGGTGATCAATCAGGCCAAGAGCCATTTGATACCCAGCCAACAACTCACGTATCTCGGAGCTTGCTTCAACACGGACAAGGGGACAGTTGTTTTACCCGATCTGCGGGTAGAGAAATTGGTGCATCAGGTTCACGCCTTTCTGGCTCTTTCAACGCCGTCGGCATGGACCTATTTACAGCTGTTGGGGTCCATGGCGGCGGCGCTGGATCTGGTTCCGTGGGCCAAGGCCCACATGAGGCCTTTGCAGCAGGCGCGTCTCTCCGGTGGTCGCCACAACTTCATCCGCTCTCGCAACGACTTCCCTGTCCAGATCAAGTGCGTCGCAGTCTACAGTGGTGGTTACTTCCGGAACATCTTACGGCAGGAGTGCCTTTAGAGGAGCCGGCGTGGATTTTGGTTACCACCGATGCCAGTCTCTCGGGCTGGGGAGCTCATTGTCAGTCACAGGTGGTTCAGGGTTCCTGGTCTCCCGAAGAGAGTTCGTGGTCGATCAATCGGCTGGAGCTGCGTGCAGCTCGACTAGCCCTTCTTCATTTCGCAAATTTGATCAAGGGCACAGCGGTCAAGATTTTCTCCGACAATGCGGTGACGGTCGCTTATATCAATCGTCAGGGCGGCACCAAATCTCTGCCTCTCCTTCTCGAATGTCAGGAGTTGATGGCTTGGGCGGAAATCAATCTGCAGGCGATCTCAGCTGCTCATGTCGCTGGCAAAGACAATGTCCAGGCAGATTATCTCAGCCGCCATGTCCTCGATCCCGGGGAATGGGAACTGAACGCGGCAGTTTTTCACGCACTGACTTTGCGTTGGGGGTGTCCGGTAATGGATCTGATGGCAACGTGTGCCAGCGCCAAAGCCAGCCGGTTTTTCAGCAGGCGCAAGGAACACATGTCCGAGGGGCTAGATGCCCTCGTGCAACCGTGGCCCCTGGATTCCCTCTTGTACGTTTTTCCTCCTTGGCCGATGTTGAGTCGGGTCATTCAGCGGATTGCCCGTCATCGAGGCAAGATGATTCTAATTGCGCCGGATTGGCCTCGTCGGCCATGGTATGCCGATCTAGTTCGGCTTCTTATCGCGCCACCTTGGCCTCTGCCAGTTCGTCTCAATCTGTTGCATCAGGGTCCGATTCTTATGCCCAGGGTGGATCGATTCTTACTTACGGCTTGGCTCTTGAAAGGGATCGCTTAAAGAGCAAAGGGTATGCAGACGCCGTAATTGCCACGTTGCTTCACTCTAAGCGACCTACGACTTCTCTAGCTTATGTGCGCGTCTGGCGTCTGTTTGAGATTTGGTGTCGACAACGAGGTATTCCACCTATGTCGTCTACCTTACCTCAGCTTCTTCTTTTTCTACAGCATGGCTTCGAAAAAGGTTTGGCGCTCAGTACTCTTAAGGTGCATGTGGCCGCACTGGCTTGTTTTCGAGGATGCGTTCAGCGTCGCCGTCTTTCGGCGCTTCCTGATATACAACGTTTTTTCCGGGCAGCACGGATTCTCCGTCCTCCAGTGCGTCCTATCATTCCACCTTGGGATTTGAACGTGGTTTTGGAGGCTTTTTTCCCGTTCGTCTTTAGCCTCTCTCGGCTCCCGGGAAATTCGTGAATGTTCTTGGAAAACTGCTTTTTTGGTCGCGTTGTGCTCGGCTCGCCGAATTTCAGATTTGCAGGCTTTATCTTGCAGAGAGCCTTATCTTCAGTTCCTGCCGGAACGGGTGTTGTTGCGAACAGTGCCTTCCTACTTGCCTAAAGTTCTGTCTGTTTTCCATGTTAATCAAACGGTGGCCTTACCCGTATTTACAGACACTTCTAGTTCTCCCATGGATCGGACTCTCAAACATTTGGATCTTGCTCGGGTTTTACGTACTTATTTAAAGATTTCCGAGCCTTTTCGAAAGACAGATAGGCTTTTTGTTCAATATGCCGGCTCGCGTAGGGGTCAACCAGCCTCTAAGGCCACCATAGCCCGTTGGGTTCGCAGTGCTATTTTAGCGGCTTACGCTGCTAAAGGACTTTCTCCCCCTACGGGGTTGCGGGCTCATTCTACTCGGGCTCTGGCCACTTCCTGGGCGGAGTTTGCGTTTGTGCCGCCTTTAGATATTTGCAGAGCGGCTACTTGGTCTTCCTTGCATTCTTTTACTAAGCATTATAGATTGGATGTTCAGGCTCGAGATGATGCTAAAGTGGGAGCCGCGACTCTTGTCGCTGGTCTCGCAGGTCCCGCCCGGAGTTAGGTACTGCTTTGGTACTGCCCTACCTGTTCCCTGGACTGGCCCGGAGAAGCGATTAGGAATAAGAAATTAGTTCTTACCTGCTAATTATCTTTCCTTGAGCTTTCTCCGGGCCAGTCCAGGGTCCCACCTCTTACAGTTTCTGCAGCTTTGTTCTGACTCTCCTACACCGTTTTAGACTTTGCTCCGTGCGGAGTTCAGATTTGGGGTTCTCAGATTCCTTCGCTGCCGACTGGTATTTGACTTTTCTCATAGTGTTTAAAGAATATAAAAAAAAAAAAAAAAAAATGTATTACACGATCTCAGACAGGAGCCCGTTTTCATGGCTTCGGCATTTTGCAAGGACTATAGGAATTTATCAGTGTTTCATGGTTTATCTGGTGTTTTTTAGTTCTCTATTTAGTTGCTTTGTCACAGGGAGACTGCTGGATAACCCTAAGGGGGAGTGGCTTCACATCTCAGCAAAACTTGAAGTTTCAGCCCTCAGCTGCTATAGAGGATTGACAACCCTACCTGTTCCCTGGACTGGCCCGGAGAAAGCTCAAGGAAAGATAATTAGCAGGTAAGAACTAATTTCTTATTCCTGGCAGAGCCTTGTAAGTATGGTAACAGCTGCATCACATTGCTGTAATACGTCTATGGGAATGCCATCAGTGCCTGGTGCTTTGTACTTTGATAAGGCTTTCAATGCTGCTTCAACGACTTCTTTCATCACCGATGGTTCCGGATCATAAGGTACAGGTTGAAACGGCTGTTGGTCCACTTGATCTTTATCATATAAAAACTCTGTATATTCTTTTTCCACCTTTTCTTGATCTTCTCAGCATCATTCAATATTTATTTATTTATTTTATTTATTTATTTAAAGGGTATTTCTATCCCGCCTTATCCTTCAATCAAGGCGGTGTACACATCAAACAATCAATGTCAGTGGTGTTTGTGTTAGATAAGTCTATGTACAGTGAGGGTGCATGGGTGTGTGTGTGCTGATTAGTGTGAGCTATTTACAACGTGTGCTCTTTACAACTATATACACGGTTTTGCTGAATCTGCAGCGGGCTGTGATTTATCTTCATCGAGTCTGAGGTTGGTCCAAGTTTGTAGAGTCTGGCTATGTGCTTGGGCCGTAGTGCTCAGTGAAGAGTACTGTCTTTAGGTGTTTCTGGAAGTCCTTCGGATTTTCGGTTGATATAGATCCTTGAGCATCTTGTTACATTCCAATTCAAGGCTGGAATTTTTTCTTCAACTCTCGTAGCTTTAGGAAAGCCAATCTTGTTCTTTCTCTAACAGTTTCTGCTTCTATTTCCTTGTAAGCGTCATTGTAGTACTTTTCCTTCTCTTGTCTTGCTGCACATTGGAAACCTTTTGAGTTCTGCGATTGCCTCTTTCCTCTGGCTTTAGCTTCTCTGCATTTCTGGGCAATCCGAGTTTCTTCCATCATCCATTTTGGCCATTTTTGCTTTTTCACCTTTTTTGCTTTTTCACCTTTTGTAGAGACTTCTCGCTTTCTTCCAATACAACCTTTTTGATGTCATTCCATAACTCTTCTGGTGCTCTATCATTTGTACCTAAAGCAGCAAATCAATTTTGCAGGCAGTCTTTAAATTCCAGTGGTATATTTTCAAGGTCATATTTTGCTACATTCATGAGTGGCTTGCTCTTTTTCAACTTTTAGCTTGTTTGCATACTAGTAGTTGGTGATCTGTACCACAGTCAGCTCCAGGTTTTGTCTGTTTGATGTTTTTAGAGTTTTTCCATCGTTGACTTTCACAGATGTAGTCAATTTGATTTTTGTACAAGACATTGAGTGAAGTCCATGTGTACAGTCGCTGCTTGTGTTGCTGGAAGAAGGAGTTTGAGATGAATAGATCATTAGTCTTGCAAAATTCTATCAGTCTTTCTTCAGCTTCATTTCTGTTGCCAAGTCCGTATTTTCCAACCATTTTGCTGCCACCTTTGTTGCCAACTTTTGCGTTCCAGTCATCCATGACTATCAGGATATCTTGTTTGCATGTTCTGTCAATTTCAGCTTGTATTTGTTCATAAAACTCATCAATTTCATCCTCTTCTGCAGCTGTTGTTGGGGCATATACTTGAATTATAGTTGTGTTGATAGGCATTCCTCGTAGACGAATAGAGATTAAGCGTTCATTGACTGCATTGTATTTCATTACAGTTCTTGCAAGTTTCTTCTTAATTATAAATGCAATGCCATTTCTTCTTTGTCTTTCATTTCCAGCATAGTAGACCAAGTGATCTTCAGATGCAAAGTGCCCGATGCCAGTCCATTTCAGTTCACTGACACCCAACAGATCAAGTTGTACACATTCCATTTCATTCTTGACCATCTCCAACTTCCCTTGGTTTATGCTTTGTACGTTCCATGTCCCAATATGTAAGACATCTTTGCAACTTCTGACTCTCATTTCATGCACAGCTACATCAGCAATCAGACATCCCAAGGGCTTTGATCCAACCACATCAAAAATGCTGGCTTTACTCTGAAAGGTCTTCAGCTACTCCCCAGTATCCAGTTGAGTGCCTTCCGACCTGGGGGTCTCATCTTCCAACACTATAGTGCAGTTTGTTTTGTTGTGACTATCCGTTGGATTTTCATGGCAAGATACGGAAGTAGATTGCCAGGCCTTTCTTCTGTGCAGTTTAAGTTTAGTGTTACTGTTGTCAAAGAAATGTGAACCTCTGCTGCCAATACTGTCCCATTCTGCTGCTGCCCAGATGGGTGGTTTGTCTTAGTCTGGCACCTCAGCTGAGACCTGTCCATCGTGGGAGATCCTGCCAATAGTTTAAACTACTGAAAGCTTAGCGCTCAGCATCACTGATTCACACAATCTCTCACAGCATGACAAGCTGCAAACCAAGTGAGGGACACATGACATATACCACATAAAAAAAAGACTCAAACAGGATTAACCTTTTACTACTTGTATGCTCAAAATTTAAATAATTTTCAGGTTTCAGTCTTGTAGCCATTAGCTCATGTCCTCCTGCTACCTTGAGAGCTCTCAACCCTCACTTTGGAAGTCAAAAGAAAACTAGAGAATTTTACCTTTCTTTCGACCCTGGCAAAACTCCTGGTCAATTCAACAGAGGTCTAGTATCTAATACATAGAGCTGTGATGCTGGATGTCCCTGTTGGGCACCAAATTGTGGATTCTGAAATAAGATTATACTGCTACACAATGCCTGCTTGAGCATTATTTTATTTCCAGCAAGAGAGGAAACAATGTGCAGACTGAATTCTTTCTCTGAATTCCATTACAAGAATACAAGATGCGTCAAAGCTTATAGATGATTTGCACAAACATTTGCCAACTTTGAATTATAACACCTTATCTTATCAGCATAGACGTTCCTGGAGATTCAGTCATGCTGCTGTTTGACTAGGTTCATTAATTAGTCTGAAGCCCTAGAAAACTAACAAGCCAGAAGCTTGTTATTTCTTAGGTTTTTAGCTTTTCAGTCTCTGGTTAACCCTTTCTTTCCGTAGGAGGAAATAGAGGATGACTGGGTTTCTGCATACCTTACTATTCCAAAGCTTTCTATCTTTGCAAATTTAATTACAAATGGTTACAAGCTACTATACTACTGGTACTAAACTCTCTCCAGATTGAAAGAGATGTCTAGTGCTTTGTTAGACCAATACTGGAGGGGTTGCAGCCAGAGAGGCACCTGCTGGCATATATGATGGCTTTGTCCCATTGTTAGGACAGCTGTTATAGTTGGCAATTCGATCATTAGGCATGTAGATTGCTGGGTGGCTGGTGGGCGTGAGGACTGCCTGGTAATATGCCTGCCTGGTGTGAAGGTAGTGGACATCATGCACTACCTAGACAAGGTGTTAGACAGTGCTGGGGTAGAGTCTACTGTCTTGGTACGTGTTGGCACCAATGGCATAGAAAAGTGTGGGAAAGAGGTTCTGGAGGCCAAATTTAGGCTTTTAGATAGGAAATTGAAATCCAGAAATTCCAGGGTAGCATTCTCTGAAATGCTTCCCATTCCATGTGCAGGAACCGAAAGGTAGGCAGAGCTTCAGAGTCTCAATGCGTGAATGAGATGATGGTGCAAAGAAGGTTTTGGATTTGTTAGGAACTGGGCAACATTCTGGGAAAGGGAGGCGCTCCACCTTAACCGGGATGAAACCATGCTACTGGCATTAACTTTTTAAAAAGGAGAGAGAGCAGCTTTTAAACTAGATAGTAGGGGAAAGCAGACAGTTGGCCAGGAGCGCATGGTTCGGAAGGATGTATCCTTGAAGGATACTAGCAAAAGAGGGAAGTTAGGGCACCCTGACAGAGGTTCCAACAAAGATAAAATTGTAAAAGTTGTTGTGATGTTCCATGTAAACCGCCCCTGATCTCAGGAAGGGGCGGTATATAAAACTTTGTTATAAATAAATAAATAAATAAATAACTCGGATGTCTTCAATACAGAGCTGAAAGATTCCAAAATACCCATATCAACTGATAACCAGATTTAATATGAAAAAAATTAAACCTCTAAAATGCCTGTATGCAAATGCTAGAAATCTAAAAAATAAGATGGGAGAGCTAGAATATATAGCACTAAATGAAAGATTAGATTGGCATCTCAGAGACCTAGTGGAAGGAGGATAACCATAGGAGGATAACTATATTGCTATGAAAGAGTCGATCAAATTTGTTGAGGGGTTGCACTCTGTTAGAGAGGGCATTGAGTCACATAGGATTCAAGTTTTGCAGGAAACAAGATACACTGCATTATCTCTATGGATAGAAGTTCATGTAAAAATCGGAAGGTGATGGCTGTGGGCACTGTTCCCTCTAAGCTGTGCGCATGTGCGCGCGCACACACCTCGCCGAGCGAGCGCACATACTTTACAACAGAGCACACAAAAATTATGGTTCTGATTCTGATAGAAAACGCAGATGTCTTAAAATTTAAAAGTTGTTGTATATTTACGGTTTTCACAAGTTCTTCAATATTTTCTAGTGCAGTCAATGTGGTGTACATACTATATTCTGACGGGTAGTCAAATTTTAAAGTATATAACTCCGAGTGTCGTTATGTGGCGCACAAAAATTTAACCTTCCTTCAGAAGCTGCACAGCTGATATTTTATGCACACACAGCCTCCAGAAAATTAGAGGGAACATTGGCTGTGGGGGTATACTATTGACCTCCTGGCCAGAATGAACAGATGGATAATGAAAGTAATCGGGGAAGCTAACAAAAGTTACAACACAGTAATAATGGGTAATTTCAATTATCCTGGTATCAACTGGGTCAGTGTCACAGCAGGACATGCTAGAGATAAAGTTTCTAGATGAAATAAATGACTGCTTCTTGGAGCAGCTGGCTCATGAACAGACAAGATGGGAAGCTATTTTGGACCTAGTCCTTAGTGGAACACAGGATCTGGTGCTAGAGAGAAGGGTTTTGGAGCCACTTGGCAATAGTGATCATAGCATGATCACATTTGATCCCAAACTGAAACACTACTGAAACACTACAACCACTGCCAACTAAGCACGCACCCATCCTACCCACATACACAGGTTCATCATACTGAGTTATTAAATACTCTCATGTTAAATGTTACCTTATATTGTACTGTCTATATCCTGATAAGTAGCTGTACTGTCTAAATGTTTACACGTACCCTAATGTTAAATGTAACCCTCCAATTGTGATGTGACGTGACCACTTTGATTGAAGGATAAGGTGGCATACAAATCTATCTAAATAAATAAAATAAATAAATAAATGGAAGAAAGACAGCAAGGAAATCCACAGTACTACCTTATAACTTTAAAAAGGAGACTATGAAAAAATGAGGAAAATAGTTAAGAAAAAACTAAAAGGAACAGTTGCAAAGGTTAAAGATTTACATCAAGTATAGCTGTTGTTTATGTATAATCATTTATATTGAGTTTTTCATATATATACACACAGTCACAGTCACTTGTGTCTCCCCCCAAACAGGTAGGGCAAGCAATCGGGGAGGCTCAAACAAGTAATAAGCAATAAGCAAGATCTGCTAACAGAGGAATGCAGAAAATCACATAACAGGAAAATACCAGCCAAGCGGGGTTAGCGCCTAGCAGAAGAGTAACAATCACAATAGGTTATCCCCTAACAGTAGTAACAGTATGCCCGAGGCCTCTAAGGGACCCCATAACTAGCATCAGCCTCACAGGGGATCTACCCAAAACAACAATAAGGGAGAAAACAGTAAACAGGAAAGCAATATAAATAAATACAGACCCGCCCCTCCCAAATTCCCCAACTCCCTCTCTCCTCCCCTCCCCACCCTCTGTAGGCCCCCCCACCCCCCCCCACCCTGACTTCCCCAAACCCTACCCTTTGCCCGAAGAAGCCCAAGGGGGAACCCCGCCAATCCCACCTTCCTGAGCTTTCCAACCGCCCCCCACTGACCGGTCCTTGAGTAAAACTGCACACCCGGGGAGTCCCTCTTAATCCTCATCTGGGGGCACCCCAACCGCTCCGCACAGGGGCTCCCAAATTAATTGAAATCGTTCCCAAGACTTGTGCCCGAGTAATTTGGCTGTTCTACGCTCCATCTGCATCAAATCGTGCAGGTGGTTTTCCCACTCCTCCAATCCCGGTCTGAACTCAGATAGCCAATGGCGCAAAATACAGCGCTTGGCCACTAAGAAGCCCTTTTCATAAAGCTGCCTCTGGGCCAATGAACCGGGGTCCCCCGGGGGAACCAAATGAAATAGACACCAAAGAGGGTGCAGGGATAACTGCGTATGAGTCCAGCGACTGAGTTTTACTCCGACGCCCTCCCAGAATAAGGAGATGATGGAGCAGGACCAAAATCTATGGAATAGGGTTCCCACCTCCTTCCTGCAGAGACCACACACATCCACTGAGACAATGCCCATCCGCCGCGCCCTCACCTCGGAGATATACGCCCTCCACAGCAACTTAAATTGTAACTCACGATACCGCACTGCTTCCACCATTCCCCGAAGCAGCAGAAAAGCCTGTCCCAGAGTCTCCTCAGTAAGGCCTTCCATCCCATCCGTTCTCCAGCGGGCCACCAAAGAAGTTAAACATTGCAAAGTGGACGGAAGAGTCAGCTCAGCACGGAGCTGACGTGCAGACGTGGCCTCCTGAAGTCTGCCCATCAATATCCAAAGACTAGTTGCGCTCGACCAGGGCAAGGCGTCCCGAGCCAGACCAGTCACATAGTGGCGAACCTGCAAATAGAAATAAAAAGATGACCTCTGGAGTCGGTACCGACCACAAAGATGCGTAAACGATTCTAATTGATCGGAGGTCTCCATTCGCAATTGTCCCAGATATTCCACACCTGCCTGCTTCCAGGCCCGAGCTACACCCCCCTCCCGACCGGGCGCAAAACTGCGATTACCGAGCAGAGGCAGGCAATCCGTAATCGACTAGCGCTGCTTCCGAGACCGACAGATAACTCTCCACGCCAGCCGCAGCGTCCGTAAGTAACACGACTCGCGCCAGAACGCCGGTAGCAACGAGCCCCCACAGTGCAGCAAGAACACTCTGTGCCAGGATTCAGAGACCTGATCCAGAAGAGTGACAGGGAGGCGCTCCTCGCTCCCCATGACTAGGTCGCTCACCCGGCGCGCTAGGTAACTAAGATTATAAGTTCTTAGGGAGGACCAACCCACACCCCCTTCACTCACCGGTCGCATAAGCGCTGCCAGGGCTATCCTAGGCCGTTTAGACTGCCAGATAAACCAACCCAGTCGTTTATGTAACTCCATCAAGTCTCGCCGGGTTACCCATACGGGTAAGTGCCATAATAGATAAATCCAACGCGGCCATTCCACCATTTGCACTAAGGCTATCCGCCCATGAGGGAGAGCGGAAGATCCCTCCACTTCTGCAGATTTGCTATCGTCGACATCAGCAGAGGCCGAACATTGACCTCATACAGACGCCGTGGGTGTGTCGGGATATGTATCCCCAGGTAACGAATTGGCCCCGATGCCCACGTTAATGGAAAGACCCCCTGCCACGTTGGGCGCGACTGATTATCTACATCTAGGAACAGGGACTTCGAGCGATTGATGCGGAGTCCGGAAAAAGCTCCAAAACTCTCAATAAGGCGAAGGGCTTTTCTGGCAGAGATCGTTCAGGATCTGTAAGGCAAAGGAGAAGATCATCTGCAAAAGCACTGACCTTAATGCCCCCCCCTCGCCACTCGATACCCTGTATGGAGGACGACTCGGCCAGGGCAACTAATAAGGGCTCCAATTGTAAAACATACAACAGCGGGGATAGAGGACAGCCCTGTCTGGTCCCCCTGTGCAATGTAAATGGGTGAGAGCACCCCCCTCCGGTGTCGACCATCGCTCGGGGGTCCGTATAAAGCGCCTGGATCCACTGGGGGAACTGACCCTGAAAACCAAACTTCTGTAGGGCTGCGAACATATACTGCCAAGATACCCTATCAAACGCCTTTTCCGAGTCTAAGCTAGCAAGGATCAATGGTTCGCGGTGGAGCAGACACTTCTCAATTCCTAGGAGTACCTTGCCTATATTGATCGAAGCCTCGCGTCCCTTAACAAAACCCGCCTGATGTCGTCCTATCAAGGCCGGAAGAAATAATTGAAGTCGATTCGCTAGGACAGAAGCAAACAGCTTCAAGTCCACATTGATCAAAGAGATAGGCCTATAGGAGGCCGGGTCCTCCAAATCCTTCCCCAATTTTGGAATCAAACTAATACTGGCAGTGCGCATATCACGTGGAAAAGTGCCCGAGGCACCCGCCTCCTCATAGACCGCCACCAGCGTGGGCACCCACGCCGACATCAACAGCTTGTAGGCCTCATACGTGAAGCCATCGGGCCCCGGGGCCTTGTGTGGGGATCCCGCTTGAATCGTTTGTTGCTCCTTCGAGAGTTTAGGGAGAGAAGGTCGTTGCAGGAAGGCTGCCACATGATCAGCATCCCCATCTTCCTGTCTGTAGAGTTGTGCATAGAAAGAGCGGAACACACGCGCCACTTCATCACCCCGCGTGTGCTGCCGTCCCTCAGTATCCCTAATTACCGTAACACCACGGGGACCTGCCTTATCTCTCACTAAGCGTGCCAGTAGTTTACCGGACCGATCCCCGTACCGAAAAAATTGATGGCGGTAATATTGTTGCGCTTGAATGGCTCTCTCTTGTAACAAATCGTTCAACTGTTTCTGGATGCCCACATATGGTAGAACGCCGCCCGCCCGACGAAGTGCCTGTGCCTTCGCCTTGCGGAGATCTCGGGTTAGTCTAAGAATATCATTAACCCTACGTTTCTCTGCAGCGACATAGGCAATGATATGTCCGCGAAGAACGGCCTTACCTGCTTCCCAAAAAATGGCCACCGAACTCGTTGACTTCTCATTATGATATACATAGTCCGCCCAACTCTTCCGCAGATATTCACCGAATTCCGGTTTCTTCCAGAGATGGTCGGGAAAAGTCCACTTTTTATTCCCCAATCTCTCCCCCCTCCAACCCATACAAACCATGGCGTGATCTGACACAATAATAGACTCTATCTCTACATTACGCACTTTCCAAAACCAATGTCTCGACACCAGAATATAATCAATTCTCGACCAGGTGTGGTGGGCTCGCGAGAGGTGTGTGTAGTCTCTGCTGTCCTGATGCAAAACCCGCCACGTGTCCACCAGCTCCCCCAGATCACAGAGAAAACCTACTCCCTTGTGTCCCATTTCCGTCCAGAGTGGGGTTGGGATTTATCCAAAAGCGGGTCATGGGGGCAATTAAAATCCCCCGCTAAGACTATCGGGATTTTTGGGGCTGCCAAGACTTTCTTTAACACTTCCCGGAAAAAGTCATGATTATAAGTATTTGGGGCATAAATATTGCCGATAAAGAACTCTTCTCCCTGAATTTTAGCGTGCAAAAAAAGATATCTGCCCATGGGGTCCCCTTCCATCCCCAGAAGTTCGCAAGAGAGGCTTTTATGTATCAAGATGGCCACTCCTTTCCGCCGCGTGTCCGACGAGGCAGAGTAGACCGTCCCCACCCAATCCCGCTTCAATTTAGCGTGTTCTGCGGCAGTTAAGTGGGTTTCCTGTAACAGCGCTACTTGGGCCTTACGCCGTTTGAGGGCTTGCAAGATTTTTGTACGTTTTTCACCAGTGTACTGACCCCCCCCACATTCCAAGTAACAAAGTTCAGGTCAGAAGGCATGTATCAGGTGGAGTCAGTACTACCAAATGATCACCAGTAATATTACCCCCATTAGTGCGGAGCAGCCCAGCCTCCACTCCGCACCCAGGTAACAGAATCTCAAAGTATGGGAGCAAGTCACCCCAGGAACTACTCAGGAATTCCATCATAGTGAGTAAATGGTCCCGGTCCCCCCCTGTAGGGCTCTTTGCTGCTTCCCCACCCTCTTCCCCCTCTCCCTCCCCGTCCCCTTCCCTCCCCTCCCAAAAAAAATCCCCTAAATTCCAGGCACATCCTATACCCCAGTTAACTTCACTGAGGTCCGAGCCTTAAGTGATGCCGCGGGGCAGCCCCAACATTGCCCACCCCCCCCTCCCAATTATATAGCGCACCTACAATAGATACTAGACAACCCACCCACATAGCCAGTGAATATGATAAACTGGCAACGGAAGGAAAGCAGAATATAAAAGCAGAATATACAAAGAGAAAAAAAAATATATAGTAAGTTACAGAGGAGCACATAAAGTAGTAGACATTAGCTGAGAACAGCGGAAGTCCGGCGCGTCCAGGCCAATCAAAATAAAACGAACCCTCAGCCGGCCATGCGGCCGAGGCCTCCCACCAGGGCTCTCTGCAGATGTGCCAGTCCAGTATGCAAGCAATTCAGGGTCACCCAAAACCAGCGGCGCTTCATACAGCCAGTTCCGATGTCTGCCATTTCGTGAGAAATTGCTGCGCCGCACTCACGTTATCAAATATGTGAGTCTGACCCTGATGAGTGATGCGCAGCGTGGCTGGGAATGCCAGTGTGAATCTTGCATGGCGCCGAAACAGTTCCGCACAGATCGGGCCAAATTCTCGTCTCCGTGCCGCCACTGGCGCAGAATAGTCTTGGAATAATAGGATCTTGCGGTTGCCCAGCATCAGCTCACCCTTCTTCCGCTATTCCTGTAAAATTTGCGTTTTATGTTGAAAGTTCAAAACGCGCAAAATGACAACCCGTGGTCGCTCTGTTGCTTCCCAACGGGCACCCAACCGGTGAGCTCGCTCGATCTTAAAGTTCGCCGTCAGATCAGTCAGGCCTAAAGCCTCTGGCAACCAGCGCTCCAGAAAGGCCAACAGCTCCCGTTCCGGTTTGTCTTCTCCGATGCCCACAATACGCAGATTATTGCGCCTGGATCTATTCTCTAGATCGTCCAGTTTCTGTTGAAGCTCATGTAGCTGTTGTTTATGGGCTTCAAGCGTTCTGTCTCGGGTGTCCTCGCCCTCCTCCACACTCGCCACGCGGAGTTCCACCTCGTCCATTCGATTCCCAAAAGCCGTTAAGGCTTCTTCCATGCCATCCAGCTTTTTTAGTAACAGATCGAACTTAGGATCAAGTAGCTTGACCACTTCTTTGGCCAATTCGGCTGGGGCCGAGTCTACACTGTCTCCACTTGGCGAGGACGGCTGTGTCATGGCCGCGGAGGGGGGCCCCGCTCTCGTTGGCTTTTCGCGGTCTTTTTTCGGTGCTAAAGGCATCGTCAGGCAGGGTGGAAAGCAATGCAGGCTGCGCCAAATCTCAAAAGCGTGACCACTGAGGTGGGAGGAAGCAATCACTGAGAATTGAAAGATAAATTAGCCGATTAATTGTCGGGGCTGCACCGGAGCGAGCGGGACACGTCCACCCTCACTCACGCATCACGTGGTCTCCCAAGTATAGCTGTTGTTTAAAAATATCTGTATTTTATGCTTTAAGAAAAGTAGAAGGAAGGTCAAAAACTGCCAGCATGGTTTAAAGGTGAGGCTGTTGCCAAAAAAAATCATGCTTCAGGAAATGGAAAAAGAAGCCCTATGAGGGGCACCAGAAACAACATAAGCATTGGCCATTTACATGCAAGGCATTGATAAGACAGGCAAAGAGATAATTTGAAAACAAACTTGCCTTGGAAGCAAAAAGGCATAATAAAAAAACTTATTCAAGTACATTCGTATTAAGAAACTGAGAGTCAGTTAAACTTTTTGATAGAGGGTTAAAAGGGGTGCTATGGGAAGATAAAGCCATAGCAGAGAGACTGAATGAATTCTTTGCTTTGAACTTTACTGAAGAAGATGTAGGGACGTTACCCATCCCTGAAATGGTATATAAAGGTGATGTAGCGGAAGAATTGAAAGAAATACCAATAAATCGGAGTATGTATTGCAACTGTTTGATAAACTGAAGAGTAGCAAATCACTTGGACCTGATGGTATACATCTAAGGGGGTTGAAAGAATTGAAATATGAGATTGCATACCTACTATTATTAGTAATTTGTGAACTGTCATTAAAATCATCTGTAGTATCTGAGGATTGAAGAGTGGCTATGTAACTCCAATTTTTAAAAAGGGTTCCAGGGGTGACCTGGGAAATTACAGACTGGTGAGCCTGACATCAGTACCAGGCAAAATGGTAGAAACCATTATAAAGAATAAAATTACTAAACATGTAGATAGCCGTCCACTCCTAAAAAAAACCCTCCCTTGATCCTTCCGCACCAGCAAACTGGCGTCCTGTATCAAACCTTCCCTTCCTGTCTAAAATCTTGGAAAACCTAGTGTTTGCTCAGCTCTCTGCACATCTGGACTCTACTCTCTCTCTCTCCACCCACGTCAATCCGGGTTTCGCATGGATCACAGCACTGAAACTATTCTCACCTCCCTTCTGAGTGATGTCCATCAAGCCCACGACCGAGGTGATCTTTCCCTTGTGGTGACTTTAGATCTCTTCTCTGCCTTTGATATTGTTGATCATCATACCCTTCTAACTCGGCTGGCTGACATTGGAATCCGTGGGTCTGTCCTTGCCTGGTTTCGGTCTTTTCTCTCCTCCCGCACTTTTTCAGTGAAGACTAGCTCAACCACCTCCTCTTCTCTACCCCTTCTATGCGGGGTTCCTCAGGGTTCAGTTCTTGCTCCCCTTCTTTTCAACATTTTTCGTGCCCCTTTAGCACTTATTGTTCAACAGTCAGGGATTTCCGGTTACTTCTACGCTGATGACATTCTTCTTGTTCACCACACTAGCTCCCTTTCACCAGACCTTTCTGCCCTTAATATCTGTCTCACCCGTGTCGCTTCATGGATTAGCAATAACTTTCTCCATGTTAACCCTTCTAAATCAGCTGCACTTTGGTTCTCCTTTAACACACCCCCACCCACCTGTTCTCCTCTCTTTCTCTCTACTCCTATTCCCTTAGTCTCTTCCCTCCGTTACCTTAGGGTCACTCTTGATTCCTGTTTCGCCATCATATTTCCTCACTCATCTGTCGTTCCTTCTTTTTTCTGCGTCAGATTCGAGCTGTCCGTCCTTTTCTCCCTTCCTCCTCTCTCACCTCCTTAATCATCTCCCTAGTACTCTCAAGGTTGGATTACTGCAACACAGTTTTAGCAGGTCTTCCTCAATATCAGTTTTGGTGTCTCCAACTGGTACAGAATACGGCTGCACGTTTGCTCACCTACTCCTCCCCCCGTGATCACATCACTCCTCTCCTTCTTCATTTACACTGGCTCCCACTTAACTTCTGCTTCCATTACAAGCTTCTCATACTCACTCATAAAGCATTGTACACCGGCACCCCTCAATATCTAGCTGATTCCATCCATCTACAGCCTTCCCCCCGCCTCCTCCGCTCGTCGCACGGTTACCGTCTCTACCTCCCCTCCCCGTCCGCAGCTCACCTGGAAGCAACACGTCACTCCGCCTTTTTCTTTCTGGCCCCAGCCCTTTGGAATTCACTCCCGTCTGCCCTACGCACTGAGCTGTCCTTCCAATGATTCAAGTGCTCCCTCAAAACTCACCTTTTTCAGCAGGCCTTTGACCTTCCAGACCCTTAAGACCGGTTTTCTCTACCACTACCTTTCCTAACTTATCTCCTTTCTCCTCAAATGTCTTTCTCTATCTCTTTCTGTCCTGTCTAATTAATGGTGTTCTTTTCTTTTTCCTGCTTTTATTGTTTATATTGTACACCACCCTGACGCACACGCTTGGGCGGTATATCAAGCGGTGAATAAAGATAAAGATAGCCATGATTTAATGAGAGAAAGCCAACATGGATTTAGCCAAGGAAAGTCTTGTCTTACTAATCCATTATATTTTTTGAAGGTGTGAATTAGCAGGTAGACCAAAGTGAGTTGGTTGATTATACTGCAGTGGTTCTCAACCCATTCCTCTGGGACCCTCAGGCCAGTCAGGTTTTCAGGATATCCACAATGAATGTGCATGAGAGAGATCTGCATGCACTGCTTCCATTGTATGCAGATCTCACATGCATATTCGTTGTGGATACCCTGAAAACCCAACTGGACTAGGAGTCCCAGAGGAGTGGGTTAAGAACCACTGATATAGTGTATCTGGATTTTCAGGAAGCCTTTGATAAGATCCCTCATGAGAAACTCTTGATGAAATTAAAAAATCATGGGGTTGGAGACAGTGTAGTATTGTGGATCAGGAACTTGTTAAAAGATCACTGGTCAACATATTTTTTTAAAAGTCGTGTTACTGAAATAAAAATAGTCATTTCTTATCAATTTTTATATGCTGAACATGAATATGACAGTGAAATTGCAAAGTTGGCTCTAGTTTTTTTTGTAATCTACAAGAATTAATGTTTACATCACAAAATGCATGTCAATAGTAAATATATAATAGGCCTTTGGTTAATACCTGTAAAAAAACAAATCATAGACTACTACTTGTACAGCTGTTCGGGAGCTTCTCTGGGGAGTGTCCAGCAGTAGTCAGCCAGCATTGTAGTGGACCATTTTCCCTGGTATCTTTGCTCCACTGTTGCGATATCCTGGTGAAAACGTTCGCCCAGTTCATCACTAACCATACCACAGTTGTCAGGAAAGAAATCGAGATGGGAATCAAGGAAATGGATCTTTAGAGACATATTTCAGCCAAGTTTCTGATACTGCATCAGTATGTCTTCTACTAGTTCCTTGTAGTTTTCTGCCCTAACATTCCCGAGAAAGTTTGACACTAGGCAAAAAGCATTCCATGCTTGTTTTGCATCAACCTGCAGCAAGTTGTTGAACCGCTCATCTTTGAAGAGCTCTCGAATCTGAGGACCCACAAAAACTCCCTCTTTAATCTTTGCTTCGCTGAGTCGAGGGAATTTTTCATGCAGGTATTGGAAAGCTGGCGAAGTGCGGTCCATGGCTTTCACAAAGTTTTTCATCAAACCTAGTTTGATGTGAAGGGGTGGTAGCAGGATTTTGTGAGCCTCAACCAGAGCTGGGTGCTGGATATTCTTCTCGCCAACTGTTACATTTTGTCTGCAATTCCATTCCTTCCGCAAGTAGTGCCAATCCCTTGCTCGGCTATCCCACTCACATAAGAAACACATGTATTTTATATATCCATGCTGCAGTCCCATTAAAAGGGCAACTACCTTCAAGTCACCACAGAGGTGCCAGCTGTACTTGTTATAGTTAACTTAAAGCATCTACTGACTTCCATTATCGTATGTCTCTTTAATGTGGACGGCATGCGCTACTGGAATAGATGGAAGACGGTTTCCATTGTTCAAAAGCACAGCCTTCAGACTCGGTTTCGAAGAGTCTATAAATAGTCTCCAGTCTTGTGGGTCATGAGTGATTTTTAAGGCATTCAGAACAGAATACCAGATTACTTTCCTTTCCAACTGCGTATAGTACACTGCTGACGTCGGATGACTTCAGCAGCCGTCTGGCAATAGTATTGCATTGCGTCAGAAGATGATGCAATCAACTCTGGATGATGTGTGCATGCTGGTATTATGCAATATTACATCATTCAGGCTTATTTGGGATGTTGTTGATGTCCTACTGGATAAATTTACACGGTGAAACGTCAAAAATGAACTACATGCAATATCTTCAAAACGAGAGCCAATAAAATTTTTTTAATGTTATATTCGTGTTCAGCTCACCAAGATACTACAGATTAGGACCTTTTAAAGTCAGTAACGATTTCAATGTTGACCCGTGAGATAGAAAGCAGAGAGTAGAGCTAAATGGCCAATTTTCTCAATGGAGAAAGGTGAATAGTGGAGTACCCCAGGGATCTGTGCTGTGCCTGCTGCTTTTTAACATATTCATAAATGACCTGGAAAGAGGAATAACAAGTGAAGTGATCAAATTTGAGGATGACACAAAATTACTTAAAGTTGTTAAAACGCAAGAGGATTGTGGAAAATTGCAAGAGGTTCTTGATAAATTGGAACACTAGACATTCAAATGGCAGATGAAATTTAATGTGGACAAGTGCAGTTATGCACCTAGGAAAGAAAAACCCAAACTATGGTTACACAATTCAAGGTACCACCTTAGAAACCACCACCCAGGAAAAAGATTTAGGCAAGCATTGTGGAACCTGTGCGCCTCTTTGGGAACCTGCCAGGTACTTGTGGCCTGGATTGGCTACTATTGGAAACAGGATACTGGGCTTAATGGACCTTGGTCTAACCCAGTAAGGCATTTCTGATCGCTGGAAGGAGCGGGCTACAAATGCTTGCTAAATAAATAAATAAATAAATTTCTTATGTTAAAATCTACTCTGAAATAGTAGCAGAGCTAATAAGAGGTTCTTCAAGGTTTTGGAACCTAGGTTCTGTTTGCTTCCTGTGTGGCCAGAAGCAATATCCATGGATTTTTGAATGGTTGCCTGCAGGATCTTGGTGGCTGCGAGACTGGAGGCTGCCTCAAATTGGAAGCAAAATGTGATGGCCTCTAGAGGCTTACTTATTCAATAATTGAATAAGGTTTATTTTCTGGCTGGACTTACAGCTCTTTGCTGGGATACTACCCACCAATTTGAAAATGATTGGAATCTCTATAGCTTATTGTTACAAAGGCATGAGGAGAGAGTGTGTGATTTATATCGTGGATGGGAAAATGTCTGTCCAATGCTTGGCTACCGTCTTGGAAGGGATTGGGTGTGAATTTTCTGTATAATTTTCTGTTGATGAGAGTTTGTATGTCGGAATTTGAGTTTTCTTTCTAATAAAGATTAATTAGAAATTGAAAAACTCTTTGTACAACATTAATTAACTTAGTTTGCCATTACATTGCTTTTGGGGGTGCTGTGAATTTTGTTCCTTTCTGAAATAATAAAACCGAATCCTAGTCTTTCATACATGTATCTGACTGACTTCTTGTCTTAATTATTTCTGCCCTTTTAAGTACTTTTCATTTCTTTTCTGGTGTCTATTTTCCCCTGCACTCTCTCAATCCATTTGTATTGTGTATCCTCCAAAACTCATGCATTATATTGGGGTCTTTGATATTTTAAACAGATTCTAGTTGTCTACCCTTGACACTTTCTTTCTCTTCCCTTATCTGATTTCCTCTGTTTCCCTTCATTCCCCTCCCATTCTAACCTTTCCCTATTTTTCTATTGTTTGTTTACCTGGCATCATAAATTTATGAGCAGGGCTATATTTAAGATTATGGTGTCTATCGGAAGAGAACTGATGGGGAGAGGAATCATCTAGTGACTGAAGAGTGCGGGAGTCCCAAACCTCAGTTTTTGTGTGCCTTCATAATTTGGTGCCCATGCATGTGCCTATGTTCCTATGCCTAAATCCAGGCGTGTTTACGAGCAATGGGATCTATTCTTACATGGGGCCAGAGTTCTGGCAGATAAGGGCGTTAAATTTACAGACCTTAAATCATGATAATACGGGATATTCTAGTTGGGTTTTTAGCAGTATGTTCTTTCAGAATAGGGCATGATCAGATTGTTTTTTTGTTCAAATAAAAAGCCCCAGGTCACAAAACAGTTTTTCTTCCTGTAAGAAAATTTTTAAAAAGATGTAAATAAATCAAAGTTTGTCAGATTGTAAGTCATGTTCTGTGTGTTTTCTCTTAGCAACATGAAGTGGACAAACTTTATAAACTGGAGAATAAGCCAGTTTACAGCAACAGTGACCAGTAAGTTTGCTTTGAAAATTGTGATTTTTAAATGATTTCAGAGGTAAATCTTATCTTTTATTGCACTAACGTTCTGTGGTTCAACTCATAATTTCATATTTTTAGCAAGCAAAAAGCCTTGGGTCAGTTACCCTGAGGCACAGATACTAACGAATATCTGCTCTACTCACATATAAGCATGTGAATCCTGCAGTCTGTAAGAATGCAGTACAGGGGAGATTCAGCAGCTAGCCATCACTGTTGAACTTTAAATCCAGGTATTCCATGCTGGGTGCGTCTGGCTACCAGCATTGAATATCCAGGTCAGCCGGATAGCGGCGAAGCTAATCCAGGCAGTGGCAATATTCAGCCACTGCCCAGCTAGCTTCAGTGGCGAAAGATAGATAGGCCAGCTTTTAAGGTGAATATCGCCGCTGCCTGATTCCCCTGATGCCACCTCCAAACCTCCCCCACACTAGTGACTAGCACTAACCATGTTAGTGCTGCTGAATATCCTGGTTGCCGCAATTAACCTGGTTAGCGGATCTGCTAACCGCATTAATCGCTTTCAATATCGGCCCTACACGGTTATATAGTACAACTCCTTTTGACTTTATGCTTTCTATATATCTGTTATGTTACAATCTTGTTTACTTACCAAACCTAT
Organism: Ichthyophis bannanicus; assembly: GCA_033557465.1. Lineage (NCBI taxonomy): Eukaryota > Metazoa > Chordata > Amphibia > Gymnophiona > Ichthyophiidae > Ichthyophis > Ichthyophis bannanicus. The sequence goes on along the minus strand of CM066043.1, from coordinate 206,519,643 downwards.
AGAATAGTTTTATGAATTGGAGTCTGGCCCTATGACTCCAGCTATAGTTCAGCAGTGTGGAGGATCTGAGTTTTGATCCTTCATCTGTTGGGGGTGGTTGGGTATAGATACCCTCTGGAGGTAGTGCATTCAGGCCCAGAGAGAAAAGACTGCCACTACTATGGCAACACCTAGGGATGGCAACTTTTTGAAAGAGAAAAACCTGCAACATGTCATGCCTATGCCCTGCACCTTGCGCTACTCTCCAAAATAATTGAAGTGATGGCAGCAGTGCAAGCTTCAGCACCTGCTGATCACATTGGGGTGTGGGGCAAGGTGGGGAATACAAGAGGTTGCACTATTCAACCCCAACTGAATCACATTTCTCTCCTCAATCCTCCAACACACACATTCTCCCCATCCTATATTAAATTCAAACCTATAGTCTATATCCACAGAGCCCCTCCCCTAGTATCTCCTTCAAAAACAAGTTCAAAGCAGAGCTAGAATATTTCCCCCTTAATATTATCTGAGTAATAGCAACATAAACCCTCTCAGTACCAGGAATATTGTGAAGTAATACTAAACTCTACCAAAAAGTTGCTCGGGTCCTAGAGCAAATCTGCCATGCCAACATTAACTTCCAAACCTCATACATTAAGGTCTCTATCTAGGAAAAGGTATGACATTAAACATTGCAGTGAGCCCTGGAACATCAGAACACCTACTGAGAAACTGAACAAGCTTGCCTTGCATCCTTACCCATCTATAAATGATTGGGTTGGTCTGGCTGGCTGGTGCTGGTGCTGGCGGTTCGGGTCACCTACATTCATCTCCCACAGTCTCACTCCGTGCATGTCCAGCAGGGCACGACAGAAACGAGCAATCACTGATACCAATGCTAGTTGGGTCACACAGGCATTGTTGTGACCAGTGGTGTGCAGTGACATTTACAATAGGGGATTCAGTAAATGTGCCAAACAAAAGGGGCTCGGCAGCCCTTACATCACACCTCCCACTCCAACAAAAACACCAGCCATATCCCTTCCTTCCCAATCTTTTTTTTCCCTGCACACTGTATCCAACAGCTTCCTTCTCTCATACCCCTTGCTCTTCTCTCTATTTTTGTCTCCTATCCCTTCACCCCAAATTCCCCTCTCCTTTATCCTGCTGTCCTCTTACCACCTCTCTCTTACACCTACCCTCTCAACTTTCTTTTTCCCTCCTTTTGCCATATCCACTCTCTTCCTGACCGCGCTCCATACTCCCATGTCCCATCCCTTCGCTCTTCCCGTCTTGTACCCCAAACGTCCCTCATTCTGCCCATCAACTGTTACCTTTTTTTAAAATAAGATGAAGAAGTATAACTACCACAAGCTCACCTGCCTTCAGACTCGACCACTTATCTACTTTTGGCCAACTCATCACCTCTCTCAAACTTGCAAGTTCACTCCCTCAGGTTCATCCCCGCATTCTTGCACTTTCCAAGCTCATTCTGTCATTCAGAGTGGTTGTGGGTGGGATATATGGGTATAGGGTTGGTTGGAGGTAGGAGCTGTGGATACAGGGGTGGGAGGGTGTTTAGAAGTGTTTTACTGTGATCTTTGTGTACATGTACCTGAAGGAATGCAGGAGTGTATATGTGTGTGACTGAGTGGATTTGCAGGAGAATGGGGATGCGACTGTATCTTTACGTCGGGTTTTATCTCTCCCCCTTTTCCATAGCCATGCTAAAGGCTCACCTCTTTCAGGCTGCTTTTGGATCTTAATCCTTTGTTTTACTTCTGTCTCATTACCCTTCCCTATTGTACCCTTGTTCTCATCAATTGAACTGTCTGTCTTGATTAGATTGTAAGCTCTGATGAGCAAGGACAGAATTTTATGTGGCTGTACAGCGCTGCATATGCCTTGTAGCTCTATATAAATAATTAGTAATAGTAGGGTGTATATGTGTGACTGGGTGCTGTACATTTATGTGTGAGTGGGGAATGTCTAAATGTGTAGATGGGGTCAGTGCATGAATGTGCTGTTTGTCTCAATGGATAAGGATGAGTGTGTGATTTTGTGTGCATATGTATGTATATGATTGCCTAAGAAGTGAATGAGAGGGTGTGATGTGTTTAAAAAAAAAAAAAAAAAAGTATGTGATGCCTGAGTCGCCCATTTTTTCTCTCTTCTTGCCCTCTTCTCTCCTCTCTTGTCTTACCTGCTCTCACCATCCTTCTTCTTTCTTTCTTTTCCATCTAACCTCTTTTTTTTTTTCTTCATATCCCCTCCCTTGCCTTCACCCTTCAAACGAAAGCTCATGAACAGACCCCCTCTCCCCCACACCCAGATACTGCCACTCATCCACTCCTCCCCGGCTCACACTCCCAGGCATGTCTCCTCATTCTGGTCTTTCCCAGGCTCATTCCCTCTCCCCCTTCTTCTGGCTTAACTTCCCAGACTCATCCTCTCTCACCCACAACCAAAGGCTCATTCCCGCATCTGCACTCTGCCCTCCGACCCTCAACACCAGCTCCCTTTCAGCCCCTTATCTCCTTCCCCACCTGCCGCCGCTGCTGCTGCTGCTGCTTTTCCTGTGTTGGTGACAGCAGCGGCAGGCTTCCGAAACTGAGACTTCGGAAAAAAATGCAGGCCTGTGTGTCATTCTGCTCCTGTGGGCAGCCCAGCCAGTCCCACCCCCTCTGACATCTCATCAGGAGCGGGACCGGATGGGCTGCATATAGGTACAGAATGATGCACAGGCCCAAGGTTTTTTTTTTGTTTTGTTTTCAAGTCTCGGTTTCGGAGACCTGCCACTACCACTGCTGATGGTGACACAGGAAAAGCAGCAGTGCAAAGCTGCTGCCTAATTGCTGATCTTCCAGGGTGTGTGGTTTGTTTTTTTTCTTTTTTTTTAAATAGGCAGTGAGAAATGCCCCTGAGCTGCCCCTCTTCACAAAAAAGCAGCTTTTCCACTGCCGGTTCTACAACTCTGCCAGCAGCTGGCCTGGCCAGTTGACAACCCTAGTGGTGCCTGCTGACCAAAGACTGTTGCTGAGGGTACACCTTGGAGTTGACACTGCCATGCTCTAGACTGAAAAGTCATTAGTGCCACCTAAGTGTGTTGTCTGTCTGGGGAGGAGGGAGTGGCAGAGAATGCTGAGGGAGGAAAGAGGGGAAAATCTATTTTAAAAAAAAAAGGATAAATCTGATCTTACTGCTCTGTAAACGTTGCATTTTCAGAAGCACCATCTGTCTTGCATGGCTCTCATTCTTTCTTTTTCTCGTTTTCAGGTTGTGCTTTTTGATCAGACCACGGATTAGGCATGTGAAGTACATTGCTGGTGAGTTAAGGATTTTAACAAACCTTATTTCAGTAAAGAATGTTGTGCAGGGTATCTGTGCCTTACAGATGCCCTGCATATTTTACTGTGAAGGATGAGGGTGAAAATGAATTTTAATTCTGAGACATCCAACCAAAAATAATCCCTGATTACAATCCCTCCACCTCATGAATTCTTGACATTGTTGCTTCTAGTAGTCAGTAAATTAGTCATTCCAGTTCATACTGCTAGACCAGTCCAAACAAATGGCTTGTGCCCCCCTGTCAGCAGATGATGAGACAGAGAAAATTCCAGAAGCTTAATGACATCACCCTTGATTGATAACTCTGTACCCCTAGGGATCAGCTTCAGTATTTTCTCTGTCTCAGCAGATGGTGGACTCCGGGTTTTATTGGCTACCAGTGTAGTCTCTCTAAGGATTTCCTTTGGCTTTGGGGGTGCCTCTTTGGGGCATAATATCCCTCTTTTTATCTCCAGGTGTGTTCCTGGTCACGAGGATCAGTGGGACACCTCTGAGGCGAAGAGCTTCTACTCAGGAGGAGCAGTGTAGCTCTATGCTTTAGGACAGAGACAGCACTCAGCTTCAGCATTTCTGCAAGGAGACTTTTCCTCGTCAATCAAAAGAAAAGTCTCCTTGCAGAAACTTTAACGGAAAGCCTCAGTATCGATTTAACACCAAAAAAAAATAGAACAGATAGGAACAGGAACAGAATCGCAGCACAGTTTTAGTGCCTGCAGGGCTTGAGGTGGTGCATGTGGACACAAATGCGTTCTTCTCAGGCTGCTTCCGGTTTGTGTTTTTCCTGAGGGTCGGTGTCTCCTTTCTCTCTCCAGCGACGACTGTGAGTACACTTTGAGGCACTGGTTTTCGGCCGGCTGAGCAGAGAAGGCGGATTAAAGCTTCCTCCTCCACCCTGCCAAACCCCTGTGGCCCACTAAGCTATCGCTTGAAGCCGCCGCCACCATTCGGGCCTTAGTCCTCCACGGCTCCCGAGTGACTCCGGCTGTTCCTGCAGAACTCCCAGTGCCTTTAAGATGGTCTTCCTAGTAGCAATTACATCGGCCCGCCATATAGCTGAGTTGCAGGCACTATCTTGCTGGGATCCAATTCTGGCTTTCTCTCCTGAGAAAGCCAGAATTGGTCTTAACTTCCTTTCATGTCAATCAGTCGGTCATCCTCCCCTCTTTCCCAAAGCTTCCATTGGGGAGTGTTCACAAACTCCATTTGTTCGATGTCGGCAGGACGCTGCATCACTACCTCAAGGTTACCAATTCTTTTCACCTTTCTGATTGCCTTTTTGTGCTCATTGGCGGCTGCCGCAGGAGAGCGGCTGCTTTTAAGGCTACCATCGCACGATGGATCAAGCAGGCGATGGAGTCGGCTTACATTCTACACAACAAGCCCGTGCGCAGCGGATTCAGGGCTCATTCCATTAGGGCTCAAGCTGCTGTGTGGGCAGAGCGTGCGCAGGTTGCCCTGCTGGAGATCTTAAGAACAGCTACCTGGTCTTCTCTTTCTACCTTTGTTCAGCACTATTGTCTGGACCTCCTGCGCTCGAGAGGCAGCTCGGTTTTGGGCCAACGTTTTGGCTGCAGCTGTCTCTTCCCGTCCTGAGGGGTCTTAGCTTTGGTACCCCCATTTGTCTGCACTGGTCTAGCAGTATGAACTGGAAGGAGAGAAATTTTACTTACTGTTATTTTCCTTTCCTGTATCACTGCTAGACCAGTCCAGACACCTCTCTTCCAGGCTGCCTTATCTTATCTGCGGTGCTTATCTGAATTTGGCAGTGTTGACGCCTAAGAGCCCTTCCGCGTAGCCGACAGCCAGTCTGTCTTGCTGTGTACATACCTTGGCATCCTGCCGTTAAGTTAGCTGTTTCGATCTGGGGCTTTCGCCCCTATTCAAGTGTTGTATTTTGCTTACTTAGTTACTTATTTAGTTTGAGCAGTCCACAACAAATTCAGGCTCCTCTGCTTGCTACGAATATACTGAAGCTGATCCCTAGGGGTACAGAGTTATCTATCAAGGGTGATGTCACTAAGCTTTGTCGAATTTTCTCTGTCTCATCTGCTGACAGGGGGGCACAACCATGTCTGGACTAGTCTAGCAGTGATATAGGAAAGGACATTAACGGTAAGTAAAATTTCTCCTTAAAGGCTTTCAAATTAACAAGCAGTCTCTCTTGCACTCTGCCCTCCTGTTAATGTTTTATTAATGTATAGAAATGTCCCAGGCTCTGGGGCAGTGGAGTTCTCTTGGGCGAAAGTTCTCTGGCTCTAGCAATTTGTAATTTTGTCAGAAACCTTCCTACAGGTTTTTAATTGGTCACCATTTCTGCAAGTCAAACACCACATTCCTTTTTGTTCTTACGAGGTGATACCAATGGGTTGTGCCCTCCTACCATCAGTTGGGAGACAGCCAAACTGCTCAGCTGCCCTATATATAGCATTTCTGTGTTTAGGTTTTAACCTGTTAACACTGATGAAATACTCTGATGCAAAAAAAATTAAAATGGGTGTTTATTGGATAAGCTCTGGACAAAAAAAACCACAGTCCCTAATACTGTCACCTTTCCTTTGGCTTGTTTTATATCCTGTACTCTGCCTCCTTTTTTTTTGAGCACACAGCTCCTAACTGACAAAAAATTATATATTTTGTTTTCAACAGAAAAAGTATCCAGTAATAGTACCTGTGGTGCAAAAATACTGATTAATGTCAATTTATTTGTACCTTCAAAGAACCCCTAATGAGCTGGAAAATAAACACCTAAATTTACAATTTATAAACACCTAAGAATAGTAGCCCTACCAGTATATGCTGGTGCAGTGGGGAAGCTGATCTCTGCTGTTGAATCAACAAAGGAAACATAGATAGCCTTTGTCTCTACCAATCTGCTGGTAAAGGAACACAACCAACTTGTCTGGACTGGTCTAGCAGGACTCGAGGAAAGGACATTATCTGGTAAGTAAAATGTCACCTTAAATTCTACAATCCATTTCTGTCCCTCAGAGATCCTCCGTACTTGTCCCATGCTGGGGCCCAAAGGTTAATAATCTGGGCGTGGCCTGACAAGGTTTTCCTCCTTTCCCCTCCTTTGAGCCAGTGGTCATGTCCTTAGAGGTCAGACGGATCCTTTTTTGTTTGGAAGCTCTCTGACTGTAAGCCATAAAGTTTAAAAAAAAAAAAGCAGCTGATAAATAACTGAGTATAATTGTTGTGGGGTCCCAGCATAAAGCAGTAATAGCTGCATTCAGAAGCATCAATAGGCTGCACTGAAGTGGCAGAGGAGGAGACAACACAATTGGGGCTGTTACAGATCAAGCAGTGGCGTAGGTAAGCTGACAGTTTTGCAGTAAAAAAAAAAAAAAAAAAAAAAAAAAATGCACAGAGGTAAGTCTTTAAGCCTCGTATGCAGGCGCTGAGAGTGGGACCATCTTGGCAACCCTGCTGCTGACAACTGAGAGTTGTGTTCCATTGGCAGTGAGAAAAGGTAGCAGCAGGCCTGGGAATGCAGGCAGGCCTGGAGGAGCTTAACTGAACTGCATAAAAGTGAAAGTATGATAAGTATGAAAAATGATCCCACTGCTTAATCGGGGTTTTTTTGTTTTGTATTTTTTAACAAATTTGGATCTGTCGGTGAAAAGGAAGAAAGGTGATTGTTATTAAGTGATAAATATATTACCATAAGTTTACTGATTTTAAGCACTGTCGTGTATACATTTCTGAAGAAGCTGAAGTATCATGAGTTGGAATGATCCCTCTTGTTTGAAGACTGTCACCAAGGCTGGCTCAGCCCTCAAGGTGTGCATAGTCTGTTGGCCGTATGACTATTCAGGGGGTGGCTGATACCTTAATGTGCTTAAAGGTTTGAATCTTATTTTCCATCCTCAAAGTAGTCTGTGTGAACATTTGAAGGATTTCCCCAGGTGCTATCCCTTATTAAGAGATCTCCGTTTAGCTTTGTTTTTGCCTTCTTGGCTGGCCAGAAACCGGCAAACCTGGAAGGACGAGGAGGGCCCAATTCGCTAGTGTTAGCATGTCAAGACTTTACCTGCAGGGGTGACGATAAGGTTGGAAGGCAATTTTGTGTTGCCCAGTGCAGTCTAGGAGCTGGCTGCCTGTTGAGGGTTTGCCTCTGGCCAGCTGGCACTTGTATGGGGCCAAGAATTGTTTTCTTCATGTGCCAGAATTGGGCCTGTTAGGAGGGTAAAGGTGCAGACACAACTTTCTTTGTGCTCATAGGTGCCTTAAGGAGCCCCACAGGGGTGAAAATACAGGTAGTTTGCCATCCATGGCATTGCTTTCTTCTATGTTATTTCTCGGTTCTCGGTGGAACAGGAGAAGAGAACCGAGGAGCAAGAAAGCAGAGCTCTTATCAGGGTGGGGATCCTGGGATGCCCAGAAGGAACCTTTTTTTGGTTTATTTTTTTATTTATTTATTTTTTTACTTCCCTAAGCTGTTGGACAGCACTGCAAATAGGAACCGACAAAGATGTCACCACATGGAGAATAATCGTGACAAATTAGAGGATGGTGAGGTACAAAAGGGGAAACTTCAGTGATAAAGCTTTTTAGTAAAGAGTAGCTGTCGGATCTCACTGATCAGGTCAGAAGAGCATTGCTTGCAGGCTATCACAAACTGGATACTGCAATGATAGGGGATCCTTTTTTGGCCAAGATAGATAGGCCAGCAAAGTCCTTTCCTACCAGGTTATTAAGAATATGGGACAGGAAGCCTGGGCAGTGCCAGATTCTAAGTACAGGCTGGCTAAGGCAATGATCAGCCTTTACTTAACAAAGAACAGGAAAACCCCTCTAGTCTGTAAGGCTGATGCACTTGTGGCAGCAGTAACCAGGCACACCACCAGTATGGTAAAAGAAGGTGCGGGCTTAAGGGATAGAAGGCTCAAAATTCTATTGAAGCAAGCATTTGAGGTGGCTGGAGTATCCCTTCTAAAAGGTTGCTGTGGTAGATGTGTGGCTTATGCACTTCTCTGGTGTATTCAATAATCACAGATGGACATATTGGCGGAGGGGACCTGTCTTTGGCATCTGCAGCAGCCTTCCTTTTAGATGCACAGTGTAACGTAATCCAAACATTAGCAAGCATTGTGATGATGCTAATCACAGGGAGTAGGAGGCTTTTGCTGCTGCACAAAGTGGCTAATTCAGCATCACAATCCTGACTAAGCAGGATACATTTCAAGAAGCTGTTCTTGTTGCAGAAGATTTGGAGAAATTGGTTAAAGATCTAAGAGGCATGAAGCAGCAGCTTCCAGAGGATAGAGCATAGGAGCTCGGCAGAAGTTTAGGAAAGCAACAGTTGAATCTTTGCACTTTCAGACAGGGCAGGTAGGATAGGGCAGGGCAGGGCAGGCCCAGAGATTTAGGAAAATGGGTAAATGTCAGCCCTTTTGAAGATCTAGGAGGGACCAATGCACAGGGACAGCAAGACCCCAAAGCAGGGGTACTGAGAGCCAGCATGGGCCCCAGGGCAGACAATCTGTCTGGGACTCCGGCATCATTTTCTTTTCTTAACTGATTTTCAAACAAGACAAGCCAAAGTTGGGCCTCTTCAGAGACCCACCATCAAGTATTTCCCCTGCCCTCTCTCTCTCTCTCTCTCATCAGGCCTGACTCAAAGAGATCCTAGAGTCTCACTATGTTGGTTTTTGGGCCCCTGCTCAGATGATCCCAGTGGAAGTATGCCGCCAACAATTTTTTCCCAGGATGTGCCTGAGCTACAGGAGACCAGTGCTTACTGTGAATAAGAAAAGGGGAAATATATCTGAGCCGAACTCCTTTGTTCATTAAGCTTTATTTGTTTCTCCATGTTTTTCCAGGGAGAAAGAGGCAGCAATTTGGGTGACTTGAGAGTGGCTACTCCAGCTAGAAACAATAATTCTGATGCCACCTGCTGAAAAAAGGAAGGGGCATCTTTTTTTTATTTTTCTGTCCTCATTGCCCCTTCAGTCCCGTCCAAACGCATGAGTTTATGCCTTCCTACCAGCAGATGGAGACTGAGAACCACTGGTTTGATTTCACCCTGTAAGAGTCCCGTGCAGCCAACTACTCGCCAGTATTTCTCAGTCTCCCAGCAGATGGAGGTGGCATAGGCTCCTGTGCAGTCTGGTCTCCACTGTAGATGGACAAAAAAAACCCCAAAACAAAATAAAGGATAAGAGAATGAATGCAACTACAGCTCCATGGAGGGCCCAATGCCAAAAAGGGTTCAGGGATATAGAACCTAGCGCAGTGGTTCCTAAACTGTGGGTTGGGACCCCAAATGGGGTTACCTCATTAGCAGATGGGGGTCACAAAAACAGGGCTGTTCCATCTCCCTCTAGATCACCAGTGTGACCTATGCTAGTAGTGACAGTATAAGGCCTCAGAATCAGTAACTTTCAAAGGCCTTGCCCCTTCCTCCTGAATGAGCTTCCCACTAGACTGAAAACCCATGTAGATTACTGGGGTCTGTGAGTGCATGCTAACAAATGGGGTTCTGTGCTAACTGCTGCTGTTCCTACCTTCTTGCTCTGGATAAATGGAGGAAAGAGGGAGGAAGTGGATGAGAGAGGGCAGGGGAGTAGGGGGGGGTCTGCTATTTTGTTCATTATATGGGGTCACATGAATTTTTAAGCGTTAAAATGGGGTCATATTGGATAAACGTTTGGGAAGCACTGACCTAGAGGATCCAGGTCCCTACCCTTGCTTCTCCCTCCATCTGCAAGCTTCTCAGCCCAGTCAGAGTAGCCCTTGAAAGGGGCTCTGTTTGAGTCTGTTCCTCCTCCCCCCCCACTAATATTTGGGAGGGTCCCGGTAGGGCAGGACTGCAGCCAAGTGTAGTTCCTCTTTAAGAAAAACAAAAAAAAGCAACAAAGTGGCACTGGAAGGCTGCAGAGCAGTTAGAGGGTAGTTTAGCCTGTCAGTGCGATCAAGGTGAGCTCTGCCTGACTGTTCTGGTGGGTCTGAGCTGTTGGGGTGGAGTGCCTAGGTTCTGGCAGCATGGCTTCACAGCGTGGTATTTGTATGGCCTGCAGCAGCCAACAAAGTCAGCTTTCTGACTTCATGAGCTTTGGACAGTGGAGAAGCAGCTTTAGCCACTCTGAGTTCAGAAATAGGCTGATCAGAGTCCATGGAGTTCGCGTAGATGGTAGCACCAGCTTCTTCTCTACTGCGACAGACTCAGTTTTGGTGGGAAGTGCACCATATTGGTTGGAACCGCTGCTGCATGCAGAGGCCTGTGTGGCTCGGACCAAGCCTCAGATCGAGAGAAGGGGTTGGCAACTACCAGGGACATGCCTTTTGTGTAGGGAGCCCCTTTTCCTTGAATTCAATTCATTTTGCATAAAGCAGAGCATGGTGCAGAGGTTAAAGCACATCTCTAGAGCAGCTTCCAGGATACTTCAGGTAGACTGTCCTGTGTCTGGGTCCAAAGAGGCTGCGAAGGAACTTAGAAGACGACTGGGAGGATAGGGTTTCAGTTCTCTCAGGGAACTCTGAAGGTATCTTGGTAGGCCCTTTGAATCAGTGGGAATAGGTCCTTGGGAGGAGAAGCTTGAAAAAAGCAAAACCCTGTTGGAGGATCCCGCCGATTATTGTGTAGGTCTTTCATAGAGATGAGCTGTCCATCCTCATCTCTCAGAACCTGGTGGCTCTTAATATCACAGAGATTGTAAGCTCTGACGAGCAGGGACTGTCTTTTTGCTTATATTTCTATACAGCGCTGCATGTGTAGTGCTATATAACTGCTAAATAGTAGTAGTAGTTGTAGTATGCACTCACTGTGGCAGGGATGGTAGAGGATCCCTTACTGCATATGGCCGTAAATGAAATGATGAGCAAAATGGGATTCCCCAGATGCTAGCCTGAGGGCTAAGTAGGTCTATGGTTTGGTTGTACCCGACCCATCTGATGAGAATGAGTTTTGCAGCTTCTTCTGAAGGCCAATGCATTGGTCACAGCAGTCAACAAGAAGACTACGATTCCTGTGGAGGGTACTGCTGCGCTGAAGGACTCTTAAGGATCAGTAACTGGAGGTCTTGTTGAAGCAGTCTTTTTCTCTGCTTTGGTTCTGTGGGCTTCGGTTTGTCGCCCAGGTGTATGCAGTGGTCGCAGAGGGATAAAGAATGAGGCTTCCATAAAACAAGCTGTTCTTTCCACTGCATAATTTCTGCTTGGGGCTCTTTAGGGAAAAAAATAAGGCCTTATGTGTAGGAGTGTCTTGTTCACTCCCTCCATGAAAAAAGTGTTACAAGCTCTGTACTAGCAATAGGGTTGCCAACTGGCTCCAGATGTGCCCCGACAGGCTTGATCCAGTCCTGAGTTTACCCCACTGCATACAGGGACATGTAGTCTTGCTTTTCTTATGGAGTGCAATGGAAAAATCAGAACTAAATGTCCCTGCATGCAATGGGGTAAACCTAGGACTGGATCAAGCATGTCGGGCACATCTGGAATTAGTTGGCAACCCTAACTAGCAAGCATGTAAAAAAAGCAAAAATACAGAGCAGGAAAAAGTGTTCTCAGACTTCAGGTGTCACCTTTTATACCCAGTAATTGTCAGTGCTAATATCTGGTCTGAAGGGCATAATCCACTTTACACAATTCTAATGCTTAACCAAATAAGAAATATTGCTAAACATAGGAAGAGGTTAAGTACTGACAAAGGATAAGCTTGGGTATGGATAAAGACTTTTCTTTGAGACCAGGGTCATATCAATAAGCATTAGAATTGGTTTATGCCCCGATTGACATAAAAACCCTCAATTTAATATCATCAATGACTGTATATATGAAGCTGAATCCTGGTTCAACAAGAATAATGTACAAATCAACTTCAAAAAGACAGAGATCCTACTCGCCACAAGTAACCAAAACTATACCCTTCCCACTACTCTTAAACTTCATAATATTGATCTGCCAATCACAAATGAAGTAAAATACCTGGGTGAGCACTCAACATGACAACAAAAATCAAATCCATTTCTAGATCAGTCTCTACAAGTTAAAAAATATTCAGCATCTCAGGCCAATGCTAGACCCTCATGATTTTAGAACTATATAGTCCAGGCTTTAGTAAATCCTTATCTGGATTTTTGTAATAGTATTCTACAGTCTAAAAAAGTCTATTCACGCACTACAACTTGTCCAAAACGTGTCTGCTAGGATTATAACCAAGGCTAGCCTAGCTGAACACATTATACCTATCTTATACAAACTCCACTGGCTCCCAATAGCTTACAGAATAAAGTATAAGCAAATAATCACAGCTTTCAAACTACACAATGGCATTTCCCTCTCTTACCTCTCCACCCTTTTACAACCTCAGACTGACAACAGACACAGGAGGAAAAACGCACAAAACTTACTGACAATTCCTACCTCCATACAGAAAACTAAACAGCTCACGAGCAATAGAGCGTTCAGATTTACAGCCCCCACACTATGGAATGCTCTACCTGATCAGCTTAGAGCAACCAAAGACCTTCTAACATTCCGTAAGGATTTAAAAACCCTCCTGTTCTCAGAATATTATAACACATCATCCCCCAACAATGCTAACAACTTATCTACCTCACAATATGCCACTCAAATATAAACACTTATCTCATGTAAATAGCTAAGAAACACAGTTTCCACTATACCCTCCTTTAAGAGTATACTGGGATGTACATAGTTCTGGATTCATCTATTATGTATATAGTTTGTTTTAACTTTAGTTCCAACTATGTGATTAAGCTGTTCAATGTTCTATGTATCTTCATGTTATTGTTCAATGTAAACCGCACCTGATCGCTGGAAGGAGCGGTATAAAAGAGCTGTTCAATAATAATAATAATCCTGACACTTCCACTTCACTCTCATCGGCTTTACTCACACTCCACTGATAGGAAAGGAACATCTTGGCCAAATCAGGCAGTTAAAAGTAATTTTTCAGTGAACTTGAAAACATCTGTTGGAATAGGTTAACACTGGCGAGGCCAGTTTGGAATTCAGACCTTTCCCAAGACAGCAATGAGCTAATAAAGTTGGAAGATAATTTATAGAAGTTTGTTGATTATCCTGCTTCTTTCTCTCCCTCAGGCATGAGCTATTCTCAGTTTCCCTAAGTGTTAATGTTTTTCTTTAAGGTATTGTCAATGCAGATAAAGCAGCAAAGAAGATCCGGAAATATAAAATAATCTTTAGTCCTCAAAAGGTGAGTTTTCTCAGGATCTCCTAGAGCATATAGTTAGTTCCTACCTGCAAAATTAATCTTCAACATAGCATTTGCTGGGTTTCCAGTACATGGAGGTGCAATAAGGTGTTCACAGACTGTGCTGCATTCTTGATCGATGTAATCTGCAGTGAAAGACAGGTAGAATGGATTTGAGTTTTCATCCTTCCACCTCCCAGTCCCTTCTATTGTATTATTTACACATGCATATTTTATGATTTGACAAGACAAGGCAAATAAGTGGTGTGAAAACACAAAATATGTAGGTGATACCTTTGCTGCCAGTCATTCTAAATGTTTGAAAATATAAATTAGAAGTACAGGAAGGACTTGGTCACTTTTGAAACAAAAACATATTGACTGAAGGGATTAAGATACTCGGATCTCAATGGCGAACATGAACTTCACCGCTTTTCTATTTTTCAGCTATATGCATGCGACATGGTGCTGGAAGAAGAGGGAATCTTTGGAGGTAAGCAGTGGAGAATTTGCCCAGCTCTCTTTTAGTATGAAATAGCACAGGGGTTGGCAAACCGGTGCGAGACCGCAGCATCTGAAAATATTGGCTGAGTAATGGTCTCTCTGCTTGGAGCCAAAAAGCATGGCTTTAGGAAGCACTGGCCTGCCTCTGTCCTGTGTCAACAGCACATGCTGTCTCAGCTTTCAGCAACTGGGATCTGACAGCATAGCAGATAATCTCTGGGGCCAGCCTAGGCAGGTGGCATATTTCCAGAGACTCTACATCAGCCTGTCTGGGTGCCCCTAGCTCAAACTGCAGGTCAATGTTCTCAGAATAGCAGGGTTGCAAATTTGATTCCTGGGCACACTGACATTAGAAATAAGTAGTAATAGTACCTTTTTTAAAAAGAAGCTTTTATCCACACAGCAGAAAAGAGGTTGAAAAAAAAGTTTGGATATTTGTGCCAATATCTGAATGTGCCAATATTTCAATATCCCAATAATATGTCATTGCCAATGATAACCAGATGGCACTGACATTGATCTTGCTATCTGGATAAGTTAGGACAACTTTTTTGTTGTCTTAAGCTATATGGATAATTTATCTGGATAGCGGGTTGAAAATCACTGTTATCTGGATAATTCATCACTTTATCCATGGACCATCCTGGTGTTATCTAAAAATTAGAAATGAAAATCCCCAGAAACCACATTCTCTGAGCAGTAGAACACAGAAGAAATAAAAATATATGTCCTTTTGTACTGTGAAAAATACAGACGAAGAAATGCGCATTCCTAAAACTAATATTTTTGCAATCACGAAAGGCTGATTTTGTGAGGTTTTTCCGCTGTTGTGTGAGCAATTCATCTTTTTAATTGGAGCGATCCTATTTCTTTCCAGTCTGCTTTTTTTTTTTTTTTTAATCTTTATTTATGAAGTTTCCAAAATTTACAAAAATCGGAAAAACACAAGGAAAATCAAAGAAATAAGATATAACATCTGTCACAAGAAAAAGAACATGATAAAGACCACATTACGGGAACCCACTGTGATCTCATAACCAAAAAATTTGTAAAATAAATGCATGAAACATACATTACAGAAATCAGGGCAAACATCTTGCCCATCTACAAGGTGCACTACAATATTACTCACCCTGAATAGCCCCAGGCACAACCTGACGATCCAATATAAAGCGTTCTAAATGAGAACTATCAGTGAACACATACGATGCCCCCTCAAAATTAATAACACAACGACAAGGAAAACGTAAATAGAACGTAGCTCCCAAACTCAAAATTTGAGGCTTTAAGGCTAAAAAAAGCCTCCGTCTGAGTTGGGTGCTATGTGCCACATCAGGAAAAATATTTACTGTGTAACCACAGAATTTAACAGCCTTACATTTAAAGAAGGCTTTAAGAATTCGTATTTTCAAATCCAGGGAATGAAAAGTCACCAATAGCGTAGAACGAGAATGTATAATATCCTGTGAGTCTTCAAGAAAAGCGGTCAAATTAGTTATAGAAGGCTCAGGCAAAACATCACCCCCTTCAGGAGAGGACACTTTTTTAGGACGTAGGGGAAGGTAATAAAGAGAAGAAACATCCACTAATTCAGTGATAGAGAGAACCTCCTTCAGGTATTTATCCAGTAAAATCCGAGGTGCTAACAAGGAAGTACATGGGAAATTCAAAAAACGTAAATTATAAGCACGCACGGAGTTCTCAAGAGCCTCTATCTTAGAGTGTACCATCATGGAATCTTTTATACCAGCGAGATTAGCAACAGTAAGAGGAACAACTTGATCCTTTAATTTGGAGACTACTCTATCTACTGACAGAATTTTCTCATCCAACTGCCGCAATGAAGCAACAGTTTCATGAGAAAACGTACACAAAGACTTAGCATTAGCAGTTAACTTACTATCTATACATTGAAGCGCTCCCCATAGATCTTTTAAAGTGACCTCACCGTCGGGAGAAAGAATAGGAAGCTCTGAAACAGAGCTGGACTCTAATACAGGAGTAGGTAAAGTCAAAAAGGAAACATGACTCACCATATCTGAAGGCTCCAACAAGGAAACATCAGGAGGAAGGGGCATTGGACAGGGAGGGGGAGTCCGACCCCCAGAACTTAGGGAGACTCCCTCCGGAGAGGATTGCGCCAACGGACGGGGAACAAGGTGCTTGTCTAATGGGCCCACTACCTTACCTCCTTTCACCCCGGCAGCGCCCTCTGCTGGCACCTTGTTCTCCGTTTTAGCCTTCCTCTTCCCCATTTACAAAGCAGTGACTGACCGCAGCTAAGTGCCAACAGTTCAAAATACCAAAGAAGCTAAATGATAAAACTAAAAGAAAATAATAAAGAGGCCACGAAGCGCCGCGTGGCGCCAAAGGGGCGTGAAAGGGGCAGTACCTGCGCCTTTAAACACGCCCCTTCAGATCACGCCCGCGGTCACGCTCCGCGGTCGCACAGAACACCAACTAATTTATGGAAAAAGTCTCAGGACACAACCAATCAATGGCGACGAACAGAACGTCCAAAGCAGGAGAGGGCGTCGTCAGCGGCGCGAGAACCGCAGCAGCAATCCCAGGAGCCTGTCTCCAGGCTCCGTACACCTCCTCTCACTCACAGCGATAGTTCCAATACAGCAGGGCCACAGCACAGCTTTTAAAGGGACGTCGCAGGACCTCAGCAGCAGGTAACCACGGCGATGCCTGCCCGATCATTCAGGGCAGGAGAGGGCGTCGTCAGCGGCGCGAGAACCGCAGCAGCAATCCCAGGAGCCTGTCTCCAGGCTCCGTACACCTCCTCTCACTCACAGCGATAGTTCCAATACAGCAGGGCCACAGCACAGCTTTTAAAGGGACGTCGCAGGACCTCAGCAGCAGGTAACCACGGCGATGCCTGCCCGATCATTCAGGGCAGGAGAGGGCGTCGTCAGCGGCGCGAGAACCGCAGCAGCAATCCCAGGAGCCTGTCTCCAGGCTCCGTACACCTCCTCTCACTCACAGCGATAGTTCCAATACAGCAGGGCCACAGCACAGCTTTTAAAGGGACGTCGCAGGACCTCAGCAGCAGGTAACCACGGCGATGCCTGCCCGATCATTCAGGGCAGGAGAGGGCGTCGTCAGCGGTGCGAGAACCGCAGCAGCAATCCCAGGAGCCTGTCTCCAGGCTCCGTACACCTCCTCTCACTCACAGCGATAGTTCCCTTTCCAGTCTGCTTTTATTTATTAGCGTTTAGCTCATGCCTTTCCAGTAGTAGCTCAAGGTGAGTTAAATTCAGTTACAATAGGTATTTCTCTGTCCCTAGAGAGCTCACCAGAGGCATGGAGGGTTAAGTGATTTGCCTAAGATCACAAGGAGTGTTAGTGAGATTTAAACCTTGGTCTTTCTGACCCCGCAGGCTGTTGTCCTCACTGCTAGGCTACACTAGGTTGTTTTTTTGTTCATTTTCTAAATCCTTTTTTCAAAATATCCTTTATTTCCTCTGTTTTCCTTCCTTCCCTCCCTCCCCTGCATCTGTCACTGACATTGATCTTTCCCTTTTGACTTTTTTTTTTCCCTCATTTCTCTCTTCTATACCCCTCTGTCTACTCATAACTAGATTTCATCTCCCTTTTTTCACCTACAGTCCTAAATCTCTCTTCCTTCTTTTCTGCTTTTACCTACCTAATTTTCCATATTCTACTCTCATTTCTTCCAGTCATTCCATTCTCGCTTGTCTCACTCCATCCCCAATCTTCTGCCCCCCCCTCCCCACTTTTGTAATTCAGTCAGTCTTTAGAACCCCATTTCCAGCTAGCTGTAAACTGTCTCCCCAACTCTCATATACACTCTTCCTCCTCCTGGCTCCTTACCAGCCTTAGCTCCTCACTGGCCTCCAGCCCCTTGTTCCTTCTTCAGCTCCTCTATTTCCATTGTAGAGAAATAGACCCTTCATACAAAGAAACGGTGTGAAAGAAATAAAGAAACCAATCTGTGCATAAGCAAAAACATTTGAGAACTTATTGTTACCCGTAGAGTTCAGACCTAGTATGGAACCCTGAGAAAGGATTTAGGGGGGCTGCTCTGGAGTATGTAGAATTGTATGCATTTGGCCTTTTAGTATAGAGAAATGGTTAAGTCTTAGATGAATATTATATTTTAATCCTTAACAGATAAATGTAGAGCAAAAGCTTTGGGGGGGGGGGGATATTCGGCGGAGGTGGCTAGCACTGTTGATGCGGCTAGCCATTGCCACTGTATATTGAACCCAGATATTTAATACCGAGGTCATATCCAGCCACCGGCATTGAATAGTGGCTGGATAGTGAGTTAGCTAACCTGTCAACAGCAATATTCATCCACTGGCTGATTTAACTAAAGTGGCTAACTTTAGTTGCTTTAGGATAACTGGCTTGGGGCTGAATATCTCTGCTAGTCGGTTATGGGCAGAGGGTGGTGCCACGGGCATTGATTGTAAGTCAGACATACAGACTGTGCATGTTCACAGGTTCCATGTGTTCAGATTTAAATTAGTGAAGTTTCTGGAGTCCAGTGCATTGCAGGATCAGAAGCAGCATGGGTTTACCAGAGGCAGGTCTTGTCAGACAAATTTGATTGATTTCTTTGACTGGGTGACCAGAGAGTTGGACTGAGGAGAGCCCTAGATGTGGTGTACTTCAATTTCAGTAAAGCCTTTTTGACACTGTTCCACATAGGTGACTTATAAATAGAGCACCCTAGGGATGGGCCCTAAAGTGACTGACTGGCTTAGACATTGGTTGAGTGGGAGGTGACAAAGTGTACAGGTAAATGGAATTCACTCTTGAGGAGAAGGATGTTACCGGTGGTGTGCCACAGGAATCTGTCCTTGGTCCGATTCTTTTTCACATCTTTTTGTTAATGATATTGCAGAAGAGCTGTTAGGCAAGGTTTGCCTCTTTGCGGATGATAACTAAAATTTGCAATAGAGTAGACACCTAGGAAGGAGTAGATAACATGAGGAGGGATCTAGCCAAACTTGGAAAATAGGCAAACATTTGCCAGCTGAGTTTTAATGCTAAAAAATGCAAAGTCATGCAATTTGGGCTGCAAAAATTCAAGGGAGTTGTACAGCGTAGGGGGTGAAGTACTTCTGTCCATGAAAGAAGAGCAGGACCTGGGTGTGATTGTTTCTGATGATCTTAAAGTGACTAAACAGGTAGAAAAGGCGACAACGAAAGCCAGAATGATGCTTAGGTGCATACAGAGAGGAATGGCCAGCAGAAAAAACAAAGTGATAATACTCCAAATGATGTCGCATCAGAGACATCTACAGAGGTACTATGTGCAGTTCTAGAGACCAAACCTTCGAAAGCATATAAACAGGATGGAGTCTGTGCACTAAAATGGTTAGTGGTCTTTGTTATAAAGTATATGGGGACAGACTTAAAGATCTTAATATGTATACTTTTAGAGGACAGGCGGGATAGAGGAGATATGATAGAGACACTTAAATACCTCCATGGCATTACTGCACAAGAGGAGAGCCTCTTTCAATTGAAAGTAAACTCTGCAATGAGGGGACATAGGATGAAGGTGAAAGGGGATAGACTCAGGAGTAATATGCGGAAATATTTCTTTATGGAAAGAGTGGTAGATAAAAGGGATAGTCTCCCAGTGGAGGTAGTAGAGATGAGGACAATATCTGA
Organism: Ichthyophis bannanicus; assembly: GCA_033557465.1. Classification (NCBI taxonomy): domain Eukaryota; kingdom Metazoa; phylum Chordata; class Amphibia; order Gymnophiona; family Ichthyophiidae; genus Ichthyophis; species Ichthyophis bannanicus. The sequence continues at coordinate 206,499,977 of CM066043.1, read as the reverse complement.
ATTCAAGAAAGCATGGGACAAACACAGAAGATCTCTAAAGGAAAAAAGGGAACTATAGTAGTTGATATGGAAGGGCAGATTAGATAGACCATATGGTCTTTTTCTGCTGTTGTGTTTCTACGTTTCTGTCTCTTCAACAAATTTATAATCTTCTGAAACAAGAATTTGTTGTTTCTCCAGGAACAAGCAGGGAAGTCAGTCCTCACATATGGGTGACGTCGGTGCTGACGAAGCCCTTGTGCGGAGCAAATCCCTAGCATTCAAAGAAAGCCTTTGGGATTGCATCACGCATGTGCTGTCCCCTTCCCGCCCAAGGGTGCCATCTTGCTCAGTCTCCTTTTTTCCACGGAGCTCAACAGATGTTGTCCCACTGTCCCCAAGAAAAAAGTGTTTAAGTGAGAAATTACTTTACTTTACTTTTTCTTTTTTTACCGGTTTGACATTGGTTCCCCTTCCCACCTTCGGCTCAGTACACCGGTATCGAGTCTGGTCAAATTTTTTTGTTTTTGTCCTTAGTGACTAGCGTTCGCGCTCTTTTCATTTTTCACTGGCAACCCGGTCGTTCGACCTTGCAGGGGCCCTTTTTCCCCCAAAGGCTGCCAGCGGGTTTAAGAAGTGTGATCGGTGTAAAAAGCTAATGTCCCTCACCGACACATATGACTGCTGTCTCCGCTGCCTTGGCCCCGACCATGACCTGAAGGTCTGTGGCCCGTGTGGGAAGATGTCCTCCAAGGCACTTAGGAGTAGGCAACAGCAGCGTGACAGGATTTTCTCCGAGTCTGCATCCCCCTGGGTCCGGACCTCTTCAGAAGCCTCGACATCTCGGGAGCTGTCTTAACCCGAGCGTCGGATCTTCTGAGCAGGGGTCTCCCTTGCGGGAACACCGGAAGAAGAAGAAACTCATGAGGGCGGTGTCGTTGGATGCCTCTGATCGACCTGGGCCCTCAAGGACCAGGTCGCGGAGTCCTGACCGCCGCCCCGGGTCCTCAGAGTCAGAGCGGCCTGCAAAACTGCCTCACACGGAGCCGGAGACACTGAGGAAGGTAACAGCTGTTGTCCTCGTAGACTCTCCTCCGGGAGAACCGAGCCGGAGGCTGCGGAGCCTTCTGAGCTCTGTCTCAGGATGGCGGCCCTGGAACACAGCATGTCTGCCTTCATGGAGCAGCAGTGAGCGCTGATGGCAGGTCTCGCCGGTCCATCCGCCCCGACCACCGGGACCTCGATGTCCAAGTCGATCCCGGAGGCCAAGCCGATCCTCGAGACTCGAGTTGATCCTCGGCTGAGGTCTCCCTCGACCTCCCGTTCGGGACAGAGGTTGTCGACACCAGTGCCCTCGGCATTGGGGTGGTCAGGACCGAAGCTCTCGCTGCCAGAGCAGCTTGATTCCTCCTTGGAGGATCGGCATGGAAGACGGAAGATGAGGAGTCCCCGGGCACCCATCGGACCAGGTGGGCACCGAGGAGGAGCCTCGAGCAGAGAAGCTCGAAGCCCTCCAGTATGACTTTGCCCCTCGGGAAGCCCTTACTGTTCCGGTTCCTCCGATGCTGGAACGGCTGATGCTTCGCATGTGGGAGTCGCCAGTCCCGCTTGCTGAGAACCGGCATCGAGTCCATTCCATCTATCGAGTCCGCAAGAGCCCTGGTTCCAAAAAGCACAGCTGCCGCACAACTCCATGGTTGTGGAATCGGCCATGCACAGGCTCAAGAGCCAAAAAACGCACTCCTTGGTGCCTCCTGGCCGGGAGGCCCTGAACCTGGACGCCCTCGGCAGAATGTGCTTCCAGGGCTCGATTCTGTCATGCCGGGTCCAGACTTACCAGCTGTACATGGGCATGTACTTTAGGGACCTGGCAAAGGAGATTGCCGGGTTCTCAGCTGGCCTCTCTGAGGAACCTTTGCAGCACTTCAAGGCCCTGTCCACCGGGATTCGGGAGTGCTCGAAGTCTGTCTCGAGCAGCCTATGACGGCTTTGAGACTTCAGCCCGAGTAGCCACGACCGGCATCAGTGCACACCGCCAGGCCTGGCTAATGTCGTCGGATCTGGAGCCATGGGTTCAGGACAAGTTGGTCGATGTCCTTTGCCGAGGTGACAACCTCTTTGGCAAACCCATGATGGAGAAGGCTGCTGAGATCGAGTTCGAGTACTTGACCCCAGACAAGGCTATATAAAATATGATTCTAGCACCACTGTAAATAGCCCACCCTGTATATAGCTCAAACAAATCAAGCACCCAACACATCCCTCACACAACTAAGTTTTATCCTCACTGCATGTACAACACACACACTTTACCTGATTGCTTGCTGTGATACCACCTTGATTATTAAGATAAGGCGGTTTAGAAATACTGTTAAATAAATAAATAAATAAAGGCTCTCCAAGAAGACTTCTACCCCTTCTAAGAAGGGCTCGGGTAAAAAGTCCTTTTTTCCGAGGAAGGGTGCTGCTTACCACAACTACCCCACTTACCAGGCTGCCCCAGCTCCCCAACAGGGGCAGCAGGCCAAGGGACAGGGGCATGGCCCGCGTAAGCAGAAGACCCCCAGGCCCCGGCTCCGACCCAGCCGGGAGGGGGGTTTTGACTCCCAAGGCATAGTCTCTCTCCCACCAGTGGTGAGGCCTTGCACAGGAGGAAGGCTGACCCTGTATGCCCACAGGTGACCAGCTAACACCACGGATACCTGGGTCCTGCAAATAGTCCAATGGGGCTATTTGCTTCACTTCAGCCAGGTACCTCCCTCCTTCTTTCCAGGAGAGCCTCTCAGACCCTCTCTTCACAGGGACCTCCTCTTGCAGGAGTTAGCAGGTCTTCTAGAGGATCAGGCGATGGAACCGGTGCCCCACCATCTGCAGGGAAAGGGCTTCTACTCCAGGTATTTTCTGATACCAAAGAGAACTGGAGGCCTAAGGCCTATCCTCTACTTGCGAAACTTAAACAAGTTCCTGGTGAGGGAAAAGTTCAAGATGCTTTCCCTTGGAATATTACTGCCTTACTTCCACCAGGGAGATTGGCTATTGTGGCAAGGAGAGAGTAGTGCCACCTAGAAAAGCAGGAAACATTGAAGGTTTTACCTTGGCTGGGGGGATGGGCACATTAGAAAACACTTGTCAGAGAAAACCCAGGGTTAGAAGTTCACAGCAGAAAAACCCCAGGGTTGATAGTCAGTGGGCCAAAACTAGTGTTGAGTCATTCCCACGTTACACACCAGATAGGAATCAGAGAAGCAGGTACTCGGGGGAGGAGCCTGCAAGGGAGTTCCCTTGTCACGTAGCTGCTTGTAAAGAAGGGCAGACAGAAACGGAAGGGAGTAGAGAGAGAGAGAGAGGAGAGCAGAGGAAGAGAACCACCTGTCTTACCAGCACGAGGATTCTGAACCTGACTGGAACAAGGCTCCCAGGCTCTATGCTGAGAGGAAGGGAAGACCTGAAGCCAGATTCGCTCCCCAGGAGAAAGGGAAATACTGCTGCTCTCCAGGAAGAAATACTCACAGGCCAGGCAGCTGCTGTTGCGAGGCCCAGAGATACACTGCTAGTGCAGTGAAACCACAATGCAGGTTAGCGGGCAAGCTAAACCCTGTATTTGAAAGAAGCTTAAAGAAGCCACAAGAAGGCAGAACTTTTACCCAGGCAAAACCCTTGCTGGAACCTAGATGCAGGCATTGCTCTGCTAGGGAAGCTTCCAAAGCAAGAACTTTTTATAGAGCCCGAAGGAGGTCTGACCTGTCCTCTGATTGCAGCTCAGAGGAGGGTTTTATTGATAGAGGGCCTGTATGTAAAACTGTGCAAGTTAAGCATCAAACCAGGAGAAAGCCTAGGCCCAAAACTGAACACAGGGATAGTTCTTCAGATGAGGAGGAGATTACCTGTAGACATTTACATGAAAGGAAAGGAACTTTTAAACCACGGCTTTTGAAACCCCATGAGCTATTACTTAAAGGGGAGAAGAAACCTGTTAGGTGGCCAAGACTGAAGAAACTGTTAATGTATGGGACTAATACCATTCCAGTTAAGAGTCCAGAACCGCTTACCTGAGAGTCCTCCAGAGAGCATGGAAATTGACTCTTTCAAAGGGGATTCAGATCCTTCAGTCACTGACATGGAATGTGATTGTTGCACTGTTTGTGAATAACTGTTAAGAGGGAAAATACCTTTTGTAAGAGCTAAGAAGAAAAGCTTGTTTAAAAGACTTTATTTTTGACCTGGCAAAGTTTGCATATATTTTCTTTGGGAGGAGTATCCCTACTTTTGTTTTCCTGTGGACATTACCTGTTGTGAGTCTCTGAGAACCCAAATAAAAATCTGTGATCTTTAACCAACGGCTCAACTACAAATTCTTATACAACCTCAAGGTTAAGGTGCAGCGCCTCCTGCTGGTCAAGCTATTTGGCACAGGGGCGGGGCTCACACTATACTCCTTAGAACTGAAGGATGCCTATATGCACATCCTCATACATCCAGACCACAGACAATGTCTGAGATTTGTAGTGGGAGGAAACCATTTTCAGTACAGAGTACTCCCTTTTGGCTTAGCCTCTGCTCCCAGTGTTTACCAAATGCCTGGCCATGGTAGGCGGCCTTCCTCAGAAACCAAGGGATTTTTGTCTTCCCTTACCTGGACGACTGGCTCATCAGGGGCTAATCACCTCAGGAGGCCCAACAGGCCACTTCTCGCACCATCAACATGCTACAATGTCTAGGCTTTGTCATAAACCACACAAAGTCTACTTTGCTCCCCACTCAAAACTTAAGAGTTCATAGGAGCAAGACTAGACACCCTTCAGGTGAGGGCTTACCTGCTGGAAGACAGGGCGCAGAGGCTGCTGGCGCTGGTACACCAGGTCAGACACAAGTCTCAGATCTCCGCGAGACACTTCTATGCCTCCTGGACCACATGGCCTCCACGGTACATGTGACCCCAAATGCCCGTCTCCACATGAGAACAGCTCAGTGGTGCCTCAGAGATCAATGGACACAAGCCACCGGCAGCCTCTGAGACAGGATAACAGTGTCCAAACGACTGGTGAAGTCGTTGCAGGGGTGGCTTCAGCCACACAACCTGCTCAAGGGAGTGCCCTTTCAGATTCCCTCGCACACAAGAGTGCTAATGACAGATGCCGCCTTGCTGGGCTGGGAAGCCCATTGCCAGGGATCATGCACTCAGGGGCTGTGGTCTCCTCAGGAGACTACACACCAAATCAACCTCTTAGAGCTGCAGGCGATTCGCCTCGCTCTTCAAGCCTTCGGTCATGTTCTTTCACATCAGTCTGTCTTGGTGCAGACAGACAACCAGGTAGCAGTGTTCTACGTGAACAAGCAGGGAGGCACAGGGTCTCGTATCCTATGTCAGGAGACACTGGACCTCTGCAACTTTGCAATCAGGCAGGGTATGTCTCTCAAAGCAGTTTACCTGCCGGGTCAGGAGAACTTCCTAGCAGACAAGCTAAGCAGGATTCTCCAACCTCACGAATGGCAACTGAATCCGGAAGTGGCCCAGCAGGTTTTCCACCGCTGGGGACATCCATCCATAGATCTCTTTGCCAATCCACAGAATCATCAGTTTCCCAAGTTTTGCTCCAAACAGCCACATCCTCTGAGAGTAGCTGCAGATGCTTTTCTGATCTCCTGGTCAGTGGGCCTCCTGTATGCGTTTCCTCCCACACCTCTGGTGGCCCAAACTCTGTTCAGAATCCTTCGGGACAAGGCCTCGGTCATTCTGGTAACCCCCAGATGGCTGAGGCGGCCTTGGTTTCCGCTTCTCCTTTAGCTGGCAGTGGAAGCCCCACTCCCTCTGGGGATGCAGCCCGACCTCCTGTCCCAGGAACAGGGCTCTCTCTTGCACCCCAACCTCAGGTCCCTCAACCTGATGGCATGGCTGCAGAAAGGGTAGTGCTGGCTCCTCTCCTCCTACCTAGGACGCTCCTCTCCTCCTACTTAGGAATGTAGAAGTGTTATTGGCCTTAAGGAGGCAGTCCACCAGGAAATCCTATGTCTTCAAGTGGCGTCGGTTTGAGGTGTGTTGTATCCAGCACATCGAAAACCCTTTCTCTTGCCTTGTACCAGTGGCGTTGCAGTATTTGCTTCACCTCTCAGAATTAGGTCTCAAGTCTAACTCTGTCAGGGTCCACCTGAGTGGGTTGTCAGCACACCACTCTCCAGTGGAAGGACAACCTCTTTCAGCTCACCCCTTGGTGTCCAGATTCCTCAGAGGTCTACTTCTACTAAAAAAACCCCGGTTCGTCCTCTGGCAACCGAGTGGGAGTTGAATGTGGTCTTGGAGCAGCTTATTTGCCCTCCTTTTGAGCCGATGTCCACTTGCCATCTGCGCTTCCTCTCCTGGAATGTGCTCTTCCTGGTGGCACTCACATCTGCCAGACGTGTGAGTGAGCTACAAGCTCTCGTTTCTGATAGACCGTACACATGGTTTTATAGGAACAGGGTGGTCCTTTGCACCCACCCCAAGTTCCTTCCGAAAATGGTCTCAATCAAGAGGTGCTTCTTCCAACCTTCTTTCCCAGGCCGCATGCCAGCAGGGCAGAGGCGGTCCTGCATACCGTGGATTGTAAAAGGGCTTTGGCCTTCTACCTGGAGCGTACACGGGGATATTAAAGAGCTACTCAGCTCTTCATCTCTTATGACCCCAGTAAGCTGGGTCTACTTGTCTCCCAGCACATGTTGTCCACCTGGGTGGCAGACTGCATTGCCTGGGCGTACAGGGCGAGTCACGGCCCACCGTGTCAGGGCTAAGGCTGCATCAGTGACTGTCACGCCGCCACTGCTCGCCTCAAGCTAAGAGGGGCGTGGTTATTTTATAGGAACTTTTTGCTGTCTGCTTTATTAGCCCTTTTCAACTATTTCCCCGTAGTGCCTTCTGGGAAAGGTAGTCTTTGCTTGGCTGTATGTGTGCATCAGACAAAAAGCTGTAGTTAGACTTCCAGAGTTAAGGCAAATGACAGAATTTATTTTACACAATGGTTCGTTCTCACCACGTACAGGATATTGGTTCAGGTCTCTGTGAAACAGATATTCTTCCAAAAACAAACACAAACTAAAAATGTCTGTTTAAAGGTTTTCCATATTGCAGGATACACAGTCTTTTAACAGAATGGATAATTCACTTCCTTTGTAGCCTTGCTGGCCAAAAGCACAAACAAAAATCATATTCACTGTCCGTGATAGTATAGCTTCTCTTCAGCTGCATAAACCTTCAAACAACAAATACAATTCAGGGCACAAGAAAGCTGTGTTACAAAAGCTGCTTTCTTACCCCAGTGTCCTTGTTCTCGCAGCAGGTGCTCAACAAGCTTTTCCCAGCTTCCAGGCTTACTCCTTAGTCCTTGTGACCTTTCCCTTTACCAACATGAGGGAATCAGGGCCACCGGCTTGTGGACTATGGGTTCCCTTCCCTGGTAAACTCTCTCTCAGGATTGGCTTGTTTTCTCCCTGTTCCTCAGGTTTAAAACCTTGCACACAGAACAGTCCATAGGAATCTCTTCCCCATTTAGCTTTACCTCAGGCTTTCCCAGCTGCATAGGCTCAGACTCTCCCTGTTCACAGTCCTCAGCCACCAGCCTCCCGGGGAATCCTGGAATCTCTCCTGTTCCTGGCTTCAAACCCTCTGGCAGATGTGCTATATTCCACTTAGCACTCTCCTCTCTTGGCAGCTCAGGGGCTCTGCTTGGCTCTGCACCGGTCAAGCTTTGCCAGCTTGCAGCTGTGCCTTAGCTCGTGGCAGTTTGGCTTCCTGCTTTTCCTTCTCCCCTGCTGCTCCTCTTGCTGCTACCTCCGTCCTTGCTGCTGCTACTCACGACGACGACCCTGCTCTCACACTCTGGCTTCAGTTTATACTTCCAGGGCTCTCTCTTCCACCCCTCACTAGCCAGGTGATGGCAATCAGCCTGACTGCGTGCACCTGCATACTTGGAGCACTCCCTGCCTAAGGGGTTCTGGGCTCTGTATCCTCTCCTCTCCCTTCAACTAGGGGGAGCATGGAATGTGGGCTATGTGGAAGTTTTCTGATTCATAGCTGTGTTTGTGGCCTTCCTATTCTGCCTCGGTAAAAGGGGGCCCTTTACTAGGGTGAATTCCCTGTCTCTTTGTCCTCCCTCATACTCTGGATAGGCCTCCTTGCCACATGACTCACTTCCGCTCTGTTCTGCTGGCAGACATCTGCCGATCCGCCACCTGGTCTTTGGGCCAGACTTTTGCAGCCCATTACTGCTTGGATAGGGAGTCCCGATGGGACAGTGTTTTCAGCCAGGCAGTACTCCGTAACCTATTTGAGGTTTAGGAAACTCCTACCCTCCGACCCTTTGGTGTCAGGCTACCGGGAGGTGTTGTGTTCTCAGCTGAATTCCTATTACAGCTGCTGCGGCTCTTCTAGAGGGAGCCATTTTTCAGCTATGGGTTCTTGGTAGCCTATAGCTAGGGAGTCCCATATGTGAGGACTGACTTCCTGCTTGTTCCTGGAGAAAGCGTAGTTACTCACCTGTAACAGGTGTTCTCCAGGGACAGCAGGAATCAGTCCTCATGACCCTCCCTCCTCCCCTGGAGTTGCAGTTCTTTGATTAAATTTTATCCTTTTGCTGTCTTTTTAGCTATGTCATTTGACTGAGCAAGATGGCACCCTTGGGCGGGAAGGGGACCGTGTATGCATGATGCAATCCCAAAGGCTTTCTTTGAAAGCTGGGGATTTGCTCCGCACGAGGGCTCCGTCGCCGTCGGCACCGATGTCACCCATATGTGAGGACTGATTCCTGCTGTCCATGGAGAACACCTGTTACAGGTGAGTAACTACGCTTTCTTTGCGTAGTACTTGCATTGTGCCAAAGACAGCTTCCTTCTGGAGTTCATAAGATGTAACATGTATGGGTAATTTGTCACCTGTATGTGAGCACTTATCCTGCTGTCTGCAGAGAATATCTGCTATAGGTGAATAACTCTGTTACACCCACTCTTACAGCTTTTATTGCAAAGACACACAAATGAATAAGCAGAATATTTTAAGTAAAGGATTTAATTCTCCATCTTTTTGCTTTGATGTTAATGTTATCATGTTACTAAAGAGATTTGGTGGTAGGGCGTAAACCCACCTTATTGTACAGATTCTCAGTCTCCAAAACGCCAAGAGGGACCATGCTTGGCTCATAATCCAAATTTTACAGTAAGATATTAGACAGAAAAAGGGTGAGAGGTGAACATGAGCACTGTGTATGTTATAAGACTTTGCACTGAATATGTTGGCTGCTGTTTCACATTCTCTGCTCTACTGCTAATACACTGTCCCCTCCTAGTTATAGAAAGATGGTATTTTACTTCCTCCTCTGCACTGTTCCCCTGCACTCTTGGAGAAAGTTTTCTCAAAACTCTATTGTAATACTGTGTTTTTTCCGGATTACCAAAGTACCAATTGACACGCTTACAGTAAGTTCAAAACACTGTAATCCATCTTCTCCAGAACTCTCCGCGGTTCAATTATGTTACCACATTATTCATCCAATCTCGTTGGCTTCCTATACCGTACTGCTCCCAATACAAGATTCTTACTATTATTCATGGATTCTCTATTCCGGAACGCCTGCCTATCTCTCCTCTTACATTATACCATATGTGCCAATTCGGTCCCTTCGTTCTCTGCATGCGAACCATCTCCATCACAGGCCCATCTTGATAGGACACGGAATTCTGTCTTCTATTTTTTGGGACCATTGTTATGGAACTTGCTTCCCTCGACTCTACAGCTTGAATTTTTTTTTTTTTAAATTTTAAAGCAGTACTCAAAACTCATCTTTTTCAACAGGAGTTTAATCTTGATCCCGAGATTGCCTAGAACACACCAACCCTGATTTCTTACATGTTGAGATTTCTGCACCTTCCATAGCTTATTGTTTTTCCCTATATGTATCTAACTCCTTTACTCATTTAATTGGTGTTCCTTATCGTCCTTCCAGTCTAGTCCCGGAAACACTGGGGTTGTGCTCCTCTTCCAGCAGCTTGGAGACTGATAAATGTCATTCTTTGATGACACTGGCATAAGGACACAGGCACCGCCTCCTCACTCCAGTTATATCAGTCTCCAGGCAGCTGGAGGATGTGAGCCTGGGTTCCGGGCTCACTAGAGGAACAATTAAGGACATTTAGTGGAAGTTAGATTAGTTTTTTGGGATTTAAATTGATTTTAAATTGGGGGTTATTTGATTTCTGTTATTTTGCAATTCTATTGGTGAGGTACTATACCTTTAAGTTCAACGGCTAAGGACCTCTCTCCCCTTCCTCCTGTCTCTTCTCGGAGACGAGCTGGGAGCAGGGAGAAACAGACTCCTGGGGCAGTCCGGTTGATCTGAAGGGGTTAGCAACCCTAAAGGGGGGGGCACCCCCAGCACCTCACAGAGGGATTGCCTGTAAGCGCTCGGGTGACCTGGCAGAGAGGAGCCGCGGTAGCAGTGCTGTAGGCTGATTCACTGCACCGGGAGACAGCAGACCCGGCGGGGAGTCAGCCAGCTTAACTCAAAACCTTTGGAGGTAAGGGGCTGAGGACGCAGCTCAGAGCGGTCAGGTAAGCCATGAAAGTATTTGCACAGATTGCTTCTTTTTGTCAGGGCCCGACTAGACAGCAGACCCGCGCCGCATGTAATTTGAGCGGGAAAAGCCGGTAGCGACTGCGGGGAAACAAACGCGCGTAATTTGGCAGCAGAGCTTAGTTTTCAGTTTATTTTTCTGGAATTCAACTCAGGGAGTCCCCTGCTACTTTCTGGTATAGTTTAAAAAAACAAAAAAACCCGCCTCAGGTTACTCGGGCGGGTTCAGCAGAGTTTCTGTTTGGGGGTCCCTTTGAAGGGTTTTGGCTTCAGGGGGGGCCTTAAGAGCATTTGAGCCGAGTGCCAAGGGGTCAAGATGCCTGCAAAGACATTATGTTTACTCTGTGGAGTAAAGAGATCTGCAGTTTCAGACGCAGGGAGCTGTAGCCAAATGTCTGCTGTGGAACAGCAGCAGTTGGATACGGCGGAGTAATGGGAGGTGGCCATGCAGCAGCCTGTCTCCTGTGGTAGATCCGGCGGAGCCCATTCCAGGGCCTTCCGCGGCGCCGGAGGTCCCACTTGCTCAGGCACCCTTGTCTGGTGACTTGTTGTCAATTTTTTCCCCAAATTTTATAGCTCTTATTCAAAGGGTGTTCGGCGGCACTCAAAGAGAAGCCTCTTCCTCTTCTTCTGTTCCCATTGGTGGGGATTTGGGACAGAAAAGGCCAGGGACTCCTCTGTCGGTGGCAGCTTCGGCGGTATTGCTGAAGAGAGCTCGAGTGGAGATAGAGAAGCAGGGACAGTCGGAGTTTTCAGAGGATTTGCGCACGGAAGACGGGGAGCAGGATCCGGAGATAGATGAGGAGTTGGAGGAAGGAGAGATTGCAGAGCAGGAGGACCAGGCCAGAGTAGTGCACATTTTTCGGAGAGAAGAGATGCCCACACTCATTTCTGAGACACTTAAAGCACTTAATATGCCGGCATCGGGACCGGTGGATGAGGCTACGTTAGAAGATCCGCTCTTACAGGCATTTCCGAAGACTCAAAAATCATTTCCCATGCAGAGTGGTAAAGGAGATGATCCAAGGTGAGTGGGACATGCCAGAGGCGACACTCAAGGGCTCTAGGGTGATGTCTCGTCTTTATCTGCTGGTAGAGCAAGACAAGGAGCTCTTTAAGTCACCAAGAGTGGATGTGGCTGTATCTGCAGTGACCAAAAAGACGACCATTCCGGTGGAAGGGAGTGCGGCTCTCAAGGATACTCAAGACGGAAAGCTGGATGCTTTGTTAAAACAGGTTTTTGAGGTTAATGCTCTTTCCATTCAAGCATCTATTTGTGGGGCGTGGGTAGCAAGAGCCTGCCTGCGCTGGTTGCAGCGAGTCCAGGGAGAGCGGATCGAGGAATCTGTTGGTGAGGCAGCTCGTCTGGAGTCAGGAGCGGCATATCTCGTGGATATCCATTATGACCTCATTAGGGGGCTATTGAATAGTATGGCTTCGGTGGTAGCAGCAAGGTAGTACCTTTTGGCTGCGCAATTGGGCGGCAGATGCATCTTAAGAACATAAGAAATGCCATACTGGGTCAGACCGAGGTCCATCAAGCCCAGTATCCTGTTTCCAACAGTGGCCAATCTAGGTCATACGTACCTAGCAGTTTCCCCAAAAGACACAGGTTCTGCAGTGCTTGTACTAGGCCAAGCATTGATATCCTGGGTCCCTTTTTAATAGTGGTTTATGGACCTTTCCTCCAGGAACTTGTCCAAACCTTTTTTAAACCCAGCTATACTAACAGCCCTTACTACATCCTCCGGTAACAGATTCCAGAGTTTGATTACACGTTGAGTGAAGAAATATTTTCTCCTATTTGTCTTAAATAGTTTACCCTGTAGCTTCATTACATGTCCCCTAGTCCTTCTATATTCTGCTAGCGTAAACAATTGATCCACGTTTATCCGTTCCACTCCATTCATTAATTTATACACCTCTATCATATCTCCCCTCAGCCGTCTCTTTTCTAGGTTAAAGAGCCCTAACCTTTTTAGCCTCTCTTCATAGGAGTAGCCTTCCATCCCCTTCACCAATTTGGTGGCTCTTCTCTGTACTTTTTCTAATAACTCTATGTCCTTTTTAAGATACGGTGACCAGAATTGCACACAATATTCAAGGTGCGGTCGTACCATGGAGGGATACAGAGGCATTATAATATCCTTTGTTTTATTCTCCATCCCTTTCCTTATGATACCTAGCATTCTATTTGCTTTCTTGGCCGCCGCTGCACACTGGGCGGAGGGTTTTAACATGTTATCCACGATGACTCCTAAATCTTTTTCCTGGGTGGTGGTTTCTAATGTGGAGCCTTGCATCGTGTAACTATAGTGTGGGTTGTTCTTTCCTAGGTGCATAACTTTGCACTTGTCCACATTAAATTTCATCTGCCATTTGGATGCCCAGTCTTCCAATTTATCCAGATCCTCCTGCAGTTTTCCACAATCCTCTTGGGTTTTAACAACTTTAAACAGTTTTGTGTCATCTGCAAATTTGATAACCTCACTAGTTATTCCCTTTTCCAGGTCATTTATGAATATGTCAAAAAGTAGCGGACCCAGTACAGATCCCTGGGGTACTCCACTATTCACCTTTTTCCATTGGGAATATTGGCCATTTAGCCCTACCCTCTGCTTTCTATCTTTTAACCAGTTCCTGATCCACAATAGTACACTGCCTCCTATCCCATGACTTTTTAGCTTCGCCCTAAAGTCTCTGATGGGGGACCTTGTCAAAAGCTTTCTGAAAGTCCAGATACACCATATCAACCGACTCACCTTTGTCTACCTGTTTATGCACACCTTCAAAAAAACAGATCAGATTAGTAAGACAAGATCTTCCTTGTCTAAAGCCATGTTGGCTGTCTCCCAGTAGGCCATGACTATCTACATGCTGTGTAATTTTGTTCTTTATGATGGTTTCTACCATTTTCCCTGGTACTGACGTCAGGCTCACCGGTCTGTAATTTCCCGGGTCACCCCTTGAACCCTTTTTAAAAATTGGTGTTACGTTGGCGACCCTCCAATCTTCAGGTATTACAGATGATTTTAATGAAAGTTCACAGATTACCAATAACAGGTCTGCAATCTCATATTTCAGTTCTTTCAACACTCTGGGATGTATACCATCCGGTCCAGGTGATTTGCTACTATTCAGTTTATCAAATAGTTGTAATATATCTTCCCGGTGTAGCGATATTTCTCTCAATTCCTCTGCAGTATCACCTTTAAATACCACTTCAGTCTTGGGTAACATCCCTACATCTTCCTCAGTAAAGACCGAAGCAAAGAATTCATTCAGTCTCTCTGCTATAGCCTTGTCTCCTCTTACTGCCCCTTTTACCCCTCTATCATCTAATGGTCCAATTGACTCTCTCACAGGCCTTTTGCTGCGAATGTACTTGAAAAAGTCTTTATTTCGTGTTTTTGCTTCCGTAGCAAGTTTCTTCTCAAATTCCCGCTTTGCCTGCCTTATCAATGCTTTGCATTTAACTTGCCAGTGCTTGTGCTGTTTCCAGTTTTAATCATTTGGCTATTTTTTTCAATTTTCTGAAGGTTGCTCTTTTGGCAGCAACAGCCTCTCTGACCTCACCTTTAAACCATGCTGGCAGTTTTTTGGACTTTCTTCCACTTTTCTTAATGCGTGGAATACAGCTGGTCTGGGCTTCGAGGATAGTATTTTTAAATAACACCCAAGCTTTGCTGTAAGTCTTTAACCTTTGGAACCGCTCCTTTTAGTTTTTTCCGAACTATATTCCTCATTCTATCATAGTCTCCCTTTTGAAAGTTAAAAGGTAGTACTGTGGATTCCTTTACTATCTGTCCTCCACTGATTAAATCAAACATGATCATACTATGATCACTATTGCCAAGTGGTCCCAACACCCTTATTTCTTGCACCAGATCTGGCTTTCCACTAAGGACTAGGTCCAGTATGGCTTCCCCTCTGGTCGGTTCATGAATCAGCTGCTCCAAGAAGCAGTCATTCATTTCATCTAGAAACTTTATCTCTTTAGCTTGTCCTGCTGTGACACTGTCCCAGTCGATACCGGGGTAATTGAAATCACCCATTATTACTACTCTGTTGTGGCTTTTGTTAGCTTCCTTGATTTCTTTGAGCATTTCATCATCCATTTGTTCATTCTGGCCAGGTGGTCGATAGTATACTCCCACTGCCATCACCTTCCCCTTCATAAATGGAATTTCAATCCATAGAGATTCTACAGCAAATTTTGTTCCCTGCAAAACTTTAATCCTTTCTGACTCAATGCCCTCTCTAACATAGAGCGCAACCCCTCCACCAATTTGTTCAGCTCTATCATTACGATATAGTTTGTATCCAGGTATCACAGTGTCCCACTGGTTATCCTCCTTCCACCATGTCTCTGAGAGTGCAATCATATCTAACCTCTCATTTAGTGCTATATATTCTAATTCTCCCATCTTATTGTTTAGACTTCTAGCATTGGCATACAAGCATTTTAGAGACTGTATTTTATTAATATTAATCTGGCTATTGGTAGGCATGGGTAATTGGGAATCTTTATGCTCTGTCTGCTCCTTACTCAAGGGCATTTGGGCTACTATACTCCCTTTTGGAACCTCACTGCTTTTGGTAGTATCCTTCAAGGATACCTTTGTCCGAACCATGCGCTCCTGGGTGACTGTCGGCTTTCCCCTATCTTCTAAGGCCAGGTTAAGTAAGCTTCCCTTTAAGCTCCTAATACAAGATTCTTACTATTATTCATAGATTCTCTATTCCGGAACACCTGCCTATCTCTCCTCTTACATTATATCATATGTGCCAATTCGGTCCCTTTGATAGAGATGGTTCGCATACAGAGAACACAGGCCCATCTTGATAGGACCAGTGGGAGGTCGTTTACAGGATTTTTACGTGGCCTGGGTCCAAATTACATCAGATCAGTGGGTGTTAGAGGTGATTCGAGAAGGATATGCGTTAGAATTTCAGCATCCGGTGACAGACTCGTTCGTACAGTCCCCTTGCAAGGCGCATCGCAAGTGCGAGGCGGTCAAACAGACGATGAAAAGGTTACTGGATCTCAAGGCGGTAGTACCGGTGCCTCAAGACCAATGCGGTTTAGATTGATACTCCATTTATTTTGTGGTTCTGAAGAAAGAAGGAACTTATCGCCTAATTTTGACCTAAAAAGGGTGAACCGGTATCTCAGGGTATCTCATTTTCTTATGGAGACGCTGAGATCGGTTATCATGGCAGTCAGAAAAGAGGAGTTTCTTACTTCCCTCAATTTATCTGAGGCATACTTACACATTCCGATTCGTCAGGAGCATCAAAGGTTCCTCAGGTTTGCAATGCAAATGGGGCATTTTCAGTTTCGGGCGTTACCGTTCGGACTTGCAACGGCGCCTCAGACGTTTACCAAGGTCATGGTGGTAGTAGCGGCGGCGTTGAGGAAGGAAGGTGTTCTGGTTCATCCATATTTGGACGACTGGTTGATTCGAGCAAAATAGAGGATGGAAAGCGAAGAGGCTACGGCCAAGGTAGTCAGCTGCCTGCAGAGTTTAGGTTGGGTGGTCAATGTGGCCAAGAGCAGTCTAGTACCATCTCAGAGCCTGGAGTACCTAGGGGCGCGTTTTGATACGGTAGCGGGCAAGGTTTTTCTGCCTCCGCATCGAGCAATTGCCTTGTGAAAATTGGTTTGACGATTTCTCAACAGTCCACGTCCCACTGCGTGGCATTATTTACAGCTCCTGGGAACAATGGTGGCGATGATCGAGTTGGTGCCCTGGGCAAGGGCTCATATGAGACCGTTGCAGAGAGTGTTACTCAGAAGGTGGTCTCACCAAAATGACCCGCTGTCCCAGAGGCTACTCTGGATGCACAATGAGCAAGAGTCAAAGAACGTCAGGATAAATTCAAAGTTCCTTTATTGAAGTAGTCCCCAACGCGTTTCGGCAAAAATCTTTATATGGTAAAAAACTTAGGAGAGCAGGAAACGCTGTCAATCGTGGAAAGTAAAACGATTGACAGTGTTTCCTGCTCTCCTAAGTTTTTTACCATATAAAGATGATCTACCTCCTGTGAATATATGGTTGATGCTATGCTACATTAGAACCTCAGAAGCAGTTTGACATCATCAATTGCCTATGATGTAATAGGGAATTTAGAATTGGTCTAATCTGTTACCCCCTGAGGAAGGCAATTTTTGCCGAATCGCGTCGGGGACTACTTCAATAAAGGAACTTTGAATTTATCCTGATGTTCTTTGGATTGAAATTCCATGTAAAAAGGGGAAGGCGATGGCAGTGGGGGGTGTACTATTGACCGCCTGGCCAGAATGAACAAATGGATGATGAAATGCTCAAAGAAATCAAGGACGCTAACAAACGTTACAGCGCAGTAGTAATAATGGGTGATTTCAATTACCCTGTATCGACTGGGTCAGTGTCACGGCAGGACATGCTAGGGAGATAAAGTTCCTAGATGAAATAAATGACTGCTTCTTGGAGCAGCTGGTTCATGAACCGACCAGAGGGGAAGCCATATTAGACCTAGTCCTTAGTGGAACACCAGATCTGGTGCAAGAGATAAGGGTGTTGGGGCCACTTGGCAATAGTGATCATAGCATGATCGTATTTGATTTAATTAGTGGAGGAGGGATAGTAAGGAAATCCATAGTACTACCTTTTAACTTTCGAAAGGGAGACTATGATAACATGAGGAAAATAGTTAAGAAAAAACTAAAAGGAGCAGTTGCAAAGGTTAAAGACTTACATCAAGCTTGGGTGTTGTTGAAAAATACTATCTTGGAAGCCCAGACCAGCTGTATTCCACGCTTTAAGAAAAGTGGAAGGAAGTCCAAAAAACTGCCAGCATGGTTTAAAGGTGAGGTCAGAGAGGCTGTTGTTGCCAAAAAAGCATCTTTCAGGAAATGGAAAAAAGAGCCAAACGATGAAACCTGGAAACAGCACAAGCACTGGCAAGTGAAATGCAAGGCATTGATAAGGCAGGTAAAGGGAGAATTTGAGAAGAAGCTTGCTGGGGAAGCAAAAACGCGAAATAAAGACTTTTTCAAGTACATTCGTAGCAAAACACCTGTGAGAGAGTCAGTAGGTCCATTAGATGATAGAGGGGTTAAAGGGGCACTAGGAGGCGACAAGGCGATAGCAGAGAGACTGAATGAATTCTTTGCTTCGGTCTTTACTGAGGAAGATGTAGGGATGTTACCCGTGACTGAAGTGGTATTTTAAAGGTGTGGAAGAATTGAAGGAAATATCGATACATCGGGAAGATGTATTACAACTATTAGATAAACCGAAGAGTAGCAAATCATCTGGGCCGGATGGTATACATCCAAGGGTGTTGAAAGAACTGAAATATGAGATTGCAGACCTGCTATTAGTAATCTGTGAACTATCATTAAAATAATCTCTAATACCTGAAGATTGGAGGATCGCCAATGTAACACCAATTTTTAAAAAGGGTTCCAGGGGTGATCCGGGAAACTACAGACCGGTGAGCCTGACATCAGTACCGTGAAAAATGGTAGAAACCATCATAAAGAATAAAATTACTCAGCATGTAGATAGTCATGGCCTAATGGGAGACAGCCAACATGGCTTTAGACAAGGAAGATCTTGTCTTACTAATCTGTTGGTTTTTTTGAAAGTGTGAATAAACACGTGGACAAAGGTGAGTCGGTTGATATAGTATATCTGGACTTTCAGAAACCCTTTGACAAGCTCCCTCATCAGAGACATAAGAACATAAGAAATGCCATACTGGGTCAGACCGAGGTCCATCAAGCCCAGTATCCTGTTTCCAACAGTGGCCAATCTAGGTCATACGTACCTAGCAGTTTCCCCAAAAGACACAGGTTCTGCAGTGCTTGTACTAGGCCAAGCATTGATATCCTGGGTCCCTTTTTAATAGTGGTTTATGGACCTTTCCTCCAGGAACTTGTCCAAACCTTTTTTAAACCCAGCTATACTAACAGCCCTTACTACATCCTCCGGTAACAGATTCCAGAGTTTGATTACACGTTGAGAGAAGAAATATTTTCTCCTATTTGTCTTAAATAGTTTACCCTGTAGCTTCATTACATGCCCCCTAGTCCTTCTATATTCTGATAGCGTAAACAATTTATCCACGTTTATATCCGTTCCACTCCATTCATTAATTTATACACCTCTATCATATCTCCCCTCAGCCGCCTCTTTTCTAGGTTAAAGAGCCCTAACCTTTTTAGCCTCTCTTCATAGGAGTAGCCTTCCATCCCCTTCACCAATTTGGTGGCTCTTCTCTGTACTTTTTCTAATAACTCTATGTCCTTTTTAAGATACGGTGACCAGAATTGCACACAATATTCAAGGTGCGGTCGTACCATGGAGCGATACAGAGGCATTATAATATCCTTTGTTTTATTCTCCATCCCTTTCCTTAGGATACCTAGCATTCTATTTGCTTTCTTGGCCGCCGCTGCACACTGGGCGGAGGGTTTTAACATGTTATCCACGATGACTCCTAAATCTTTTTCCTGGGTGGTGGTTTCTAATGTGGAGCCTTGCATCTTGTAACTATAGTGTGGGTTGTTCTTTCCTAGGTGCATAACTTTGCACTTGTCCACATTAAATTTCATCTGCCATTTGGATGCCCAGTCTTCCAATTTATCCAGATCCTCCTGCAGTTTTCCACAATCCTCTTGGGTTTTAACAACTTTAAACAGTTTTGTGTCATCTGCAAATTTGATTACCTCACTAGTTATTCCCTTTTCCAGGTCATTTATGAATATGTCAAAAAGTAGCGGACCCAGTACAGATCCCTGGGGTACTCCACTATTCACCTTTTTCCATTGGGAATATTGGCCATTTAGCCCTACCCTCTGCTTTCTATCTTTTAACCAGTTCCCGATCCACAATAGTACACTGCCTCCTATCCCATGACTTTTTAGCTTCGCCAAAAGTCTCTGATGGGGGACCTTGTCAAAAGCTTTCTGAAAGTCCAGATACACTATATCAACCGACTCACCTTTGTCTACCTGTTTATGCACACCTTCAAAAAAACAGATCAGATTAGTAAGACAAGATCTGCCTTGTCTAAAGCCATGTTGGCTGTCTCCCATTAGGCCATGACTATCTACATGCTGTGTAATTTTGTTCTTTATGATGGCTTCTACCATTTTCCCTGGTACTGACGTCAGGCTCACCGGTCTGTAATTTCCCGGGTCACCCCTGGAACCCTTTTTAAAAATTGGTGTTACGTTGGCGACCCTCCAATCTTCAGGTATTACAGATGATTTTAATGAAAGTTCACAGATTACCAATAACAGGTCTGCAATCTCATATTTCAGTTCTTTCAACACTCTGGGATGTATACCATCCGGTCCAGGTGATTTGCTACTATTCAGTTTATCAAATAGTTGTAATATATCTTCCCGGTGTAGCGATATTTCTCTCAATTCCTCTGCAGTATCACCTTTAAATACCACTTCAGTCTTGGGTAACACCCCTACATCTTCCTCAGTAAAGACCGAAGCAAAGAATTCATTCAGTCTCTCTGCTATAGCCTTGTCTCCTCTTACTGCCCCTTTTACCCCTCTATCATCTAATGGTCCAATTGACTCTCTCACAGGCCTTTTGCTACGAATGTACTTGAAAAAGTCTTTATTTCGTGTTTTTGCTTCCGTAGCAAGTTTCTTCTCAAATTCCCGCTTTGCCTGCCTTATCAATGCTTTGCATTTAACTTGCCAGTGCTTGTGCTGTTTCCAGTTTTCATCATTTGGCTCTTTTTTCCATTTTCTGAAGGTTGCTCTTTTGGCAGCAACAGCCTCTCTGACCTCACCTTTAAACCATGCTGGCAGTTTTTTGGACTTTCTTCCACTTTTCTTAATGCGTGGAATACAGCTGGTCTGGGCTTCGAGGATAGTATTTTTAAATAACACCCAAGCTTGCTGTAAGTCTTTAACCTTTGGAACCGCTCCTTTTAGTTTTTTCCGAACTATATTCCTCATTCTATCATAGTCACCCTTTTGAAAGTTAAAAGGTAGTACTGTGGATTCCTTTACTATCTGTCCTCCACTGATTAAATCAAACATGATCATACTATGATCACTATTGCCAAGTGGTCCCAACACCCTTATTTCTTGCACCAGATCTGGCGTTCCACTAAGGACTAGGTCCAGTATGGCTTCCCCTCTGGTCGGTTCATGAACCAGCTGCTCCAAGAAGCAGTCATTTATTTCATCTAGAAACTTTATCTCTTTAGCTTGTCCTGCTGTGACACTGTCCCAGTCGATACCGGGGTAATTGAAATCACCCATTATTACTACTCTGTTGTGGCTTTTGTTAGCTTCCTTGATTTCTTTGAGCATTTCATCATCCATTTGTTCATTCTGGCCAGGTGGTCGATAGTATACTCCCACTGCCATCACCTTCCCCTTCATAAATGGAATTTCAATCCATAGAGATTCTACAGCATATTTTGTTCCCTGCAAAACTTTAATCCTTTCTGACTCAATGCCCTCTCTAACATAGAGCGCAACCCCTCCACCAATTTGTTCAGCTCTATCATTACGATATAGTTTGTATCCAGGTATCACAGTGTCCCACTGGTTATCCTCCTTCCACCATGTCTCTGAGAGTGCAATCATATCTAACCTCTCATTTAATGCTATATATTCTAATTCTCCCATCTTATTGTTTAGACTTCTAGCATTGGCATACAAGCATTTTAGACGTTTGGCAAAACTAAAGATTCATGGGATAGGAGGTAGTGTACTATTGTGGATCAGGAACTGGTTAAAAGATAGAAAGCAGAGGTTAGGGCTAAATGGCCAATTTTCCCAAAGGAGAAAGGTGAATAGTGGTGTACCCCGGGGATCTGTGCTGGGTCCGCTGCTTTTTGACATATTCATAAATGATCTGGATAATGGAATAACGAGTGAGGTTATCAAATTTGCAGATGACACAAAACTATTTAAAGTTGTTAAAACCCAAGAGGATTGTGGAAAATTGCAAGAGGATCTTGATAAACTGGAAGGCTGGGCATCAAAATGGCAGATGAAATTTAATGTGGACAAGTGCAAAGTTATCCACCTAGGGAAGAACAATCCAAACTATGGTTACACAATGCAAGGTTCCGCATTAGGAACCACCACCCAGGAAAAAGATTTAGGCGTTATTGTGGATAACATGTTAAAACCCTCGTCCCAGTGTGCAGCGGTGGCCAAAATAGTAAATAGAATGCTAGGTATCATAAGGAAAGGAATGGAAAATAAAACAAAATATATTATAATGCCTCTGTATCGTTCCATGGTGAGACCGCACCTTGAATATTGTGTGCAATTTTGGTCGCCATATCTTAAAAAGGATATAGCGTTATTAGAAAAGGTTCAGAGAAGAGCCACCAAAATGGTAAAGGGGATGGAAAGATACTCCTATGAAGAAAGGCTAAAAAGGTTAGGGTTCTTTAACCTGGAAAAGAGACAGCTGAGGGGAGATATGATAGAAGTCTATAAATTAATGAACGGAGTGGAATGGGTAAACATAGATCGATTGTTTGTTATCAGAATGTAGAAAGACTAGGGGACATGCAATGAAGCTACAGGGTAAACTATTTAAGACTAATAAAAGAAAATATTTTTTCACTCAATGTGTAATCAAACTCTGGAATTTGTTACCAGAGGATGTAGTAAAGGCTGTTAGTGTAGGTGGGTTTAAAAAAGGTTTGGACAAGTTCCTGGAGGAGAGGTCCATAAACCATTACTAAGAAGGGACCCAGGATATCAATATTTGACCCAGTACAATCATTGTTGAACCTGTGTCTTTTGGGGAAACTGCTAGGTATGTATGGCCTAGATTGGCCACTGTTGGAAACAGGATACTGGGCTTGATGGACCTTGGTCTGACCCAGTATGGCATATCTTATGTTCTTATGTAAAGGGGATGCCCTTGGAACGCCGAACTGGTTACCGCTGACTACTGATGCAAGTCTCCTAGACTGGGGAGCGCATTTTCAAGGAAGGTTCGCGCAGGGTCAATGGATGGAACAGGAAAGAACTTGGTTGATCAACAGGTTGGAACTGCGAACAGTTGTGTAGGCGCTGCTGAAATTTCAGCCCTATCTAAGGGGAACAGCGGTCAGAGTGTTTTCGGACAACACAACCGCAGTGGCCTACATCAACATGCAGGGGGGCACCAGCAGTGCTCCCTTAGAAGCCGAGGCAGATCGGTTGTTCGAATGGGTCGAGCAAAACCTTCAGGCTCTGTCGGAAGCGCATGTAGTAGGCGTGGACAATGTGGCGGCTGATTTTTTGAGTCAGGTAAAGATAGACCCTGGAGAGTGGACGCTTCATCTGGACGTTTACGGCAGGATAGTACGGCGCTGGGGGGCGCCGATAATGGATCTCATGGCGACTTTCAATTCAGCAAAGGTCGGTTGGTTTTTCAACAGGAGAGAGAGAATGTCGGAGGTGCTCGATGCTCTCATACAAGACTGGCCAGTAGATCAGCTACTGTACGTGTTCCCTCCGTGGGTGTTGATAGGACGTGTAGTACGACGCATCGAACGCCACAGAGGATTAGTGATACTGATCGCGCCGGATTGGCCGAGAAGGCCTTGGTATGCGGACCTCAGGCAGCTGGTAGTGGGGAAGCCTTGGCGTCTACCAGTCAGAGAGGATCTATTGTTGCAAGGCCTGTTGTGCATGCCTCAGGTAGCTCGGTTCTCGCTTACGGCATGGCTCTTGAAAGGGCAAGGTTAAGAGCTAAGGGCTACTCGGAGGCAGTGATTGCTACCTTGTTGGGGGCTCGTAGGAAATCTACTTCTCTAGCATATGTTCGTGTGTGGCGCGTCTTTGAGGCCTGGTGTTTAGACGGCAATAGGGAGGCCTTATGAACGTCCGTGCCGCAGGTCTTGGTGTTCTTGCAGGATGGTTTTCAAAAAGGGTTAGTGGCCTCCTCCTTAAGAGTACAGTTGGCAGCGCTCTCCTGTTATAGGGGGAAGATCAAGGGGCAAGCGCTGGGCACTCATCGAGATATTAAGAGGTTTTTGAGAGCGGTGGGGCTTTTGAGGTCCCCATGCAGACAACTAGTTCCCCAATGGGATCTGCAATTGCTATTAGGCGCGTTAGGAAGGCGGCCGTTTGAGCCTTTGGCTGAGACCACGTTGAAGGATTTTACTCTAAAAGTGGTGTTCTTAGTTGCGATTGCATCGGCAAGGAGAATTTCGGAGTTACAGGCATTGTCTTGTAAGGAGCCGTTTCTGTCCTTTTATGAATCGAAGGTAGTGTTGAGGCTGGTGCCGTCCTTTTGCCGAAAGTAGTATCTCCTTTTCATGTGAATCAGGTAGTATCGCTACCGGTGTTCTGTACGGTTTCAGAGGACTCTTCCACGCAACAGTTGCATCTATTGGATGTCCGTAGGGCCTTTAAAAAGTACATCCGACGGACTGCAGAGTTCAGAAAATCTGATAGTTTGTTTGTGGTGTTTGGGGGTCCTCGCAAAGGTGAAGCAGCATCAAAGGCGTTTATTGCCAGATGGATAAAAGGGGCAATAGCATTGGCATACCTGTTGAAGGGTAAGCTGGTACCAGAAGGGTTAAGAGCGCATTCTACTAGAGCGCAAGCTGCTTCATGGGTTGAGTACAAATTTGTTCCTGCAGTAGAAATTTGTAAGGCAGCAACGTGGTCGTTGTCAAGTTCGTTTGTCAAGCATTATCGTCTGGATATTCAGGCGAGTAGGGATACCTGTTTTGGAGCAGCGGTGTTTCAGGCTGGTCTTGCAGGTCCCGCCCATTGAGTTCTTTTACTGCTCTGTTACATCCCCAGTGTTTCCGGGACTAGACTGGAGGGACGATAAGGAAGTTTAAATTAGACTTACCTGCTAATTGTAGTTCCTGAAGGAACTCCAGTCTAGTCCCGGATCCCGTCCCAGTCCTTTGGGAGGATTGGAGGCTGAAGCAGTGGATCTCACAGGTAAGAGAAAAAGTAATCTTTGCAGCTTTGGGTTCAGACAGGGAATTTTAATATGGGGAAGTATATTGAGGTCAGGTGTCTTCCTGGAGGGGAAACGAGGGCCTCCGCAGTTATACTAAGCCATCACAGTTATACTAAGGCATCACAGGGAGGTTCAGCCCTGTAGTTTATACAGTTAGTTTACAGTTTGTTTATAAGTGTTTTCTTACTTAATTGTTGCTTTTGTGAGTCTACTTTGTCAATAGGTTACTGGAGTGAGGAGGCGGTGCCTGTGTCCTTATGCCATTGTCATCAAAGAATGACGTTTATCAGTCTCCAAGCTGCTGGAAGAGGAGCACAACCCCAGTGTTTCCGGGACTAGACTGGAGTTTCTTCAGGAACTACAATTAGCAGGTAAGTCTAATTTAAACTTCCTTTTCTTATTCTTGCTGTTTTTATTGTAAACTGCTCTGACATGCTGTAGAAGGGTGGTATATCAAGTTTTTAAATCATAAACCACATAAATTCTGCGTTCTTTATCTGTAATTATTTTTGTGCAGAGTTCTTCTATTAAGAGACCTGACTCCTTCCCTCCCCAGGCCTGATACTGCCCTCCAGCTTTCTTTCTACTTAGGCTCAGACCACTCCCTCACAACAGTCTCACTCTCTCCAACCTAGTTTGAACCCCTCCTCCCCCCCCCCATCAGGTTCAGCTCCCAGCTTTCTCTACCCTATCTCCAGGGTGAACACTCTCAGCTTGCTTTCTCTTTCTCCCCATCCCCCTAGCAGGACCTAGTTCATGTCTCTGTTTCTCAATGCTGCTCCCCCTCCCTCCCCACTCTGCCACGGGGCGGGGGGGCATTCACACTACTGTAGCTCGCTTTCTTTCTGAGTTTCCTCAGCTCTTGCTCTTCCTCTCTCTCTCTCCGTCCACCATGTTGATCGCAGAAGTGGAGGAGAAGAGTGACTGCACATTGGGCGGCATCCTGTTCTTCCGTTGACCTGGCTCTGACTTCTAAATATGAACGCTCAGGAAACTGTAGAACTCCTTGGCTCAAATTCAGCAATTAGCATCAAGCAGCAGAGAAAGAGAAAGACAAAACCTGATATGCAGTCACACTCCTCCTTCAATTGTGCTGATCAGTTCTACGGGAGGGGGTGAAGAGGAAGGGAAGAGGGCATACTGAGGCATGCGCTATGGGAGGAGGGGTGCCACACGATGGAAGAAGGCAACACTGCAAATTGGCACTGCCTCTTGGCCCTGTGCAGAATTCTGCACAGGAGGGGAATTCTTTGCAACTTCTGCCTTGCTCGGTGGTACAGATTTCCCCTGGGAGTAGCCGGGCCTCTGTGTATAGCATGCTAGATAAATACTAATATGCAGGGCTAATATTAAAGTATGAATTCAGTGGTCAACTATAACAGTGTTGTGTTGCAGCATCATTTCCATCTCACTCTTCAATTTTTCTGTGCTAATCTTAGATGTAATATGTGATGAGTGGTGTTTTTATCTGCTTCCACTGGATGATGACATCATCAGTATGGAGCTGCCAGAATTTTACCGAGACTATTTCCTGGTGAGGAATAAGCTTGTACCATGCAATAAGATTATGTAGTTCTTAAGTGCATCCATCGTGGTCTGTGTTGTAGTATGTAAAGCTATCATTGCTTAGATTGCATTGCTATTGAAGTCTGTAGTCTAATGTAATTTACAGAAATACACTTGTGGTCAACATTATCGGCACCTTTGCAGTTCAACCCCTTAATGGCCAATAAGATCTTAAAAAAAAAAAAAAAAGTGCCAAGTGAATTGGCTTTGGACTATATATGCATACATATTTGACACACAAAATAATCAAATAAAACAAGACTAATTAAAAAAGGAAATAGTAGGAAATAATATAACAACAGGGACATTGTCAGGACATATTGTCACCCTTATAAACAATTCAAATCAGTTTGAACAGAAGAACCACATTCCCATTGTAATAAAATTAGACGCACCTATGATCAATTGTCAGTACTCACATGACTTGACTCAACCAATGAATGATAGCCCTAATGTTTAAAATGGTCACATTCACTCCCTGTTCCATTTTCACAATAGTAAAGACAAGAGAACTGCCTGAGACAGTCAGAAAAGCCAGTATCACCAAACATCAAACTTCAAAGAGGTACAAGGCCATCTCGCAATGATATAAAAAAGTTTTCTGCTCATGGAATTGACAGGAACCTCCCAGGATGTAGTGAGAAGAGGAAAATTAATCCAAGAAGTCTTTGAAGGTTAGTGCGAACTGTTGGAAAAGCACCACATAAACATCTAAAGAGCTTAAGGCTGACCTGGAGCATTCTGGAGTGGTGGTTTCAACCCGTTCCATATGCCACATACTAAACAAAGAAGGACTTCATGGGCAAAGACCAAAGGAAGACCCCACTACTCAAATACAGACATAAAAAGGCACGCCTGATCTTTGCCCAAACCCACCTTAAAAAAATCACAATTCTTCTGGGAAAATGTTCTGTGGACAGATGAAACCAAACTTGAGCTCTTTGGCAATGCAGACCAGCGATACATTTACAGGCAAAAAAATGAAGCTTATAAGGGAAAAAACACCCTTCCTACAGTTAAGTATGGTGGAGGTTCCATAATGTTGTGGAGCTGTATTGCTGCTTTGCAGCCTCAGGAACTGGAGGCCTGGACCGTATTAAAGGAATCATGAAGTCTGAGGACTACCAAGGTATTTTGGAGCAAAATGTGCTACATAGTGTCAGAAAGCTAGATCTGGGTTGAAAGTCATGGGTCCTGCAGCAGGACAATGACTCAAAAATATACATTCAAAAGTACAAAAGAATGGTTAAAAATGAACAAATGGTCTGTTTTAAAATGGCCAGCAATGAGTCCTGATCTCAATCCAATCGAGAACCTTTGGAAAGAGATGAAATCTGCCATTGGTAAATGGAATCCTGGAAACATTCATGAGCTGGAACAAATTGCAGTTGAAGAGTGGGAGAAAATACCAACAGACAGATGTATAAAGCTCATAGATGGCTATAAAAAAACATTTGGAGGCTGTCATCACTGCCGAGGGTTGTGCAACCAAATATTAATGAAGGGTGCCATTAATCCTGTCCAAGCCATATTTTTTTTTCTCAGAAATTACTATGTCTAAATTGCAAACATCTGGTTTTTTTGTATACCTTTGAACATACATTTGGAATATTTCCAGTTATTTCTCAAGATAAGATATTGTACACGTGATGTCTAAAATGCAAGGGTGCCAATAATGTTGCCCACAACTGTAAACAGCAAAACAGTTTTTCACACTTTGTGTTCAGAGGTGGGAAGGAAAATTAGGAGAAGCAATTGCATGTTTGCTTCCCTCAGCATTGATTCAACACTAACAATTCTTCAAAAATATTCCTTTGTGGCAGCAGCTTTCTGGATTTTGCATAGTTGGTTTTTGACAGTTTAGTTAAAGATGATCTGGAAGTTTCTCCATCTTGCGCACAGTGTTCTGAGATCCTGTGTTTGCTGAGGAGTGACACAAGTGGGCTTGAGCCTTGACAGATTTAAGCTCGTCTTCTGTGCCAGGAGGTTAGCATAGTAAAACAGATTATAGCTGGAACGTTTCTCTTTTAATTTTATTTTGTCATTGCACAGGAGGGAAACCAGCGATGGATCGGCACTGTGGCAAAAGCTCTGCATGTGTTAAACTCCCTCTTTGGACCGTTTGCAAAGACCTATGGGATTGGGAGGTGCGCTAAGGTACAGCATATGCTGCAAAGTATCCTTGTCTGTTGGGCTCTAGCACCAGGATGAAATGTCATCCGAGTCTCAAAGGGTCAGCCCAACTGCACTGGTAACTGCCTAGTTTGCCTAATGGTTGCGCTGGCCCAGGCAACTGAAGAACCCTGACAGGGTACTAGAAGAAAGTCTGCTTTTTTTGTGTAAACAATTTATTCAGATCAAGAGCAAAGAAATTCCACATTTCATCAAAATTCAGAGAGGCAAACAGATCAGAGAAAATGTACACAGCTCACTGATACTACATCCACCCGTTCACATCTCCTCTTGAGTTGAATTCAGTAGTTCTATGCAAACAAGTAAGAAATAAAAATACAGCATCCCTTCAACCTTAGTTAAACATAGCAGACAACCCCCCTATTATTACAACAGTGTTATCATTAATCCGATAATTCTACCAAATGTCCCCAGCCCCGCCTGAATCCCTCTGTTGATCCAACCCCCCTCAACACATAAGGGGAAGGAGACCCTACCATCTGAGAGATGTGGCTATGCACCAAAAACCAGAAACTTTGAATTTTTGGGCAAGACCACCACATGTGGAGAAAGTTTCCCTGATGTCCACAAAGGCACCAATACAAAGAGTCGTCGGCATCTCCCCACTGGTAAAGGTCCATGGATACAGTAGACATACGAAAAAGAATTTGCAACTGGGTGTTAACTAAAGATAAGGAGAGAACATAAGATATGCCATACTGGGTCAGACCAAGGTCCATCAAGCCCAGTATCCTGTTTCCAACAGTGGCCAATCTAGGTCATATGTACCTAGCAGTATCCCCAAGAGACACAGGTTCCACAATGCTTGTATTGGGTCAAGCATTGATATACTGGGTCCCTTTTTAATAATGGTTTATGGACCTTTCCTCCAGGAACTTGTCCAAACTTTTTTTAAACCCAGCTACACTAACAGCATCCTCTGGTAACAAATTCCAGAGTTTGATTACACGTTGAGTGAAAAAATATTTTCTCTTATTTGTCTTAAATAGTTTACTCTGTAGCTTCATTACATGTCCTCTGGTTTTTCTATATTCTGATAGCATAAACAATCGATCTACATTTACCCGTTCCACTCCATTCGTTAATTTATAGACCTCTATCATATCACCCCTCAGCCGTCTCTTTTCCAACACTCTTCATAGGAGTAGCCTTCCATCCCCTTTACCTAGGTGGCTCTTTTCTGTACCTTTTCTAATAACGCTATATCCTTTTTAAGATATGACGACCAGAATTGCACACAATATTCAAGGTGCGGTCATACCATGGAACGATACAGAGGCATTATAATATCCTTTGTTTTATTTTCCATTCCTTTCCTTATGATACCTAGCATTCTATTTGCTTTCTTGGCCGCCGCTGCACACTGGGCGGAGGGTTTTAACATGTTATCCACGATGACTCCTAAATCTTTTTCCTGGGTGGTGGTTCCCGATGTGGAACCTTGCATTGTGTAACCATAGTGTGGGTTGTTCTTTCCTAGGTGCATAACTTTGCACTTGTCCACATTAAATGTCATCTGCCATTTTGATGCCCAGTCTTCCAATTTATCCAGATCCTCCTGCAGTTTTCCACAATCCTCTTGGGTTTTAACAACTTTAAACAGTTTTGTGTCATCTGCAAATTTGATAACCTCACTAGTTATTCCCTTTTCCAGGTCATTTATGAATATGTCAAAAAGTAGCGGACCCAGTACAGATCCCTGGGGTACTCCACTATTCACCTTTTTCCATTGGGAAAATTGGCCATTTAGCCCTACCCTCTGCTTTCTATCTTTTAACCAGTTCCCGATCCACAATAGTACACTGCCTCCTATCCCATGACTTTTTAGTTTTGCCAAAAGTCTCTGATGAGGGACCTTGTCAAAGGCTTTCTGAAAGTCCAGATACACTATATCAACCGACTCACCTTTGTCTACCTGTTTATTTACACCTTCAAAAGAACGTATCAGATTAGTAAGACAAGATCTTCCTTGTCTAAAGCCATGTTGGCTTTCTCCCATTAGGCCATGATTGTCTACATGCTGTGTAATTTTGTTCTTTATGATGGTTTCTACCGTTTTCCCCGGTACTGACGTCAGGCTCACCGGTCTGTAGTTTCCAGGATCACCTCTGGAACCCTTTTTAAAAATTGGCGATCTCCAGGAACAAGCAGGAATGAGTCTTCACATATGGGTATCGTCGGTACCGACGGAGCCTGCGCGGGAACGCTCCCCAGCGTCCAATAAGAAAGCTTTTGGGAGCATCCCACAGCGCCTGCGTGCTGCCTTCCCGCCTTTACCAACCTCCTCTCTCCAGTTCTTCTTTTCCGCGGAGCCAGCAGGTCGTGTTCCTGTCACCGCAGAAGAAGTTCTTTATTTTTCCTTTATTCTTTTGTGTCGCGTCTGCCTTCTTCGACGTCGGACCGGTACCGTCGGTCTTTCTTTTCTTTCTTTCAAAAAAAAACAAACAAACGCTTTATCTCTACTGTGCATTTTCAGTTTTTGGGCCCTAGGCCTAAAAATATTTTCCTCATGGAGAAGCCCGTTTCTGGGTTTAAAAAATGCACAAAATGTGGCGGTACTATTTTTGTCACCGACGCCCATGACTGGTGTCTAAAGTGTTTGGGACCTGATCATTCCATCACGGATTGTATGTCCTGTACCATGATGTCTAAGAGAGGTCGGCAGAACCGAGCAGCCAAGCTCAGTACCCTGTTTCCCTCTGATGCAGCTTCGGTAGCATCGACGTCTTCCAGGGACGCCTCCTTCCTCCCATGGATCTCAGGTAACCAAGCATAAATCTGGCCGGTTCTCGAAGGGCAGATCTCCCTCCAAGCATCGAGATGTCCCCGGGCTTGCCCTCGAGGATTCCGCACCGGCAAAATTACCCCGGCGGGAAGCTCCAGCTTCCAAAGCATTATCTATGGGGTCACAGGTTGACATCGATGGCTCGGCCTCGACAGATCACCTGTTGTCGTGTTCTGGGGTACCGGTGGCTCCCACTGGTACCGACATCCAGACTCTGGTGGCGTCGATGGATCAGAAGATTCTGACCATGCAGCGCACCTTAACGGCTTTCATACAGGCTGCGATGCCTCCGGTACCGCAACAATCCCCGTTGCTGGTACCGGCTCCGGTACCGGTACCGATTGCATCGACATTGGCTTCGGTGTCGACTGCAATGGTACCCTGTCCTATGATGCCCATCGGTACCGAACCGGTACCGATTACTCCCGATGTCGATCCCACTCGATACGGTTATTGGGCTTTACAGGAGCATCCAGACAGGCAATACTTTGATTCCTCTGAGGACTCTGATGAGTCTGAGGTTTCTGTAGAAGCATCGATACTTCTTCTTCAGGAGTCTTCTTCACCTAAACGAAGAATGTCTCCTCCAGAAGACTTGTCTTTTCAAGACTTTGTTAAGGAAGTGGCTAGGGGCCTCTCTATCACAGTGGCCCCTGAGCCAAGGAGTTGGATATTTTACAATATCCTAAAACTCCTAAGGAGGCAGCTACTTTACCTGTTCATGAGATTCTGTATGATCTCATGTTGAGGATGTGGGAGACACCTCTCACCACCTCTCCTCATTCTCGCAGGTTAGACACCATGTATCATGTCCCTCCTTGTCCTGGCTTCCACAAGACTCAGCTTCCTCACCACTCTATTGTGGTAGAATCTGCCATGAAGAAGATAAAGAGTGCAAAAAAACACTCATCTAATCCTCCAGGGTGTGAATGCAGGACCCTGGATGCTTTTGGCCGAAGGGTTTTCCAAGCTGCTATGCTAGCTGCTAGGATCAATTCCTATAGTCTCTATATAGGAATGTTTCTAAAAGAAGTCACAGATCATCTGCAGACTTTAACCCCTTTCATTTCAGAGGATAAAAGACAGGAGTTTCTCACTTGGCTCAAACATGCCCAAGATGTCTCCAGATTTTCCAACCGTTCAGCCTTTGACTCTTTTTTGAGTGTGTAAGCAGAGCTTTGGCTATTGCCATAGGGGCATGCAGAATTGCTTGGCTACAAGCTTCTGATTTGGAGCTCTGGGTCCAAGATCAATTGGGCAGTCTCCCTTGTACAGGTGAGAACCTTTTTGGTAAGGATTGGCAAGCAAAGGCCACTCAGATGGATGCTGAAAACTCTGCTTTGGATCGACTTTCAAAGTCTACCTCTGCTCCTGTTAAGAAAAGATTGTTTAAACAGACATCTTTCTCCAAAAAGGGAAGATACTATCCTGCTTATGGTCAGCAGGCATCTTCTGCAGGTTGTTTTGCTGCAAAGAGTCAGCAACCACCTAAACAGGCCAAGTCAAAGGCAGCTAGACCTTCCACGGCCCAGCAGCCTCAGCCTCCTCAGGGCCTTTGACTTGCAACTAGAGAACTTGGCCTTTCTAGCTCTGGAAGGACCAGAGCCCCTTACCATCCCAGGAAGGTTGACTTAATTTGCTCCCAGATGGGAGCAAATCACAGCAGAGCAATGGACACTCTCCATCATAAGGGAAGGGTACAAGCTTCATTTCTTAAGCCTTCCCCCTCACACCATGGTGAAACAGTTCAATTCTCCAACATCTCTCCTCAACCTTCTAGGTCAGGAGATTGCCATCCTTCTTGCCCAAGGGGCAATAGAAGAAGTACCTCTTCTTCAACAAGGCACAGGGTTCTACTCCCCTTATTTTCTTATTCCAAAGAAAATAGGGGGCTACAGACCCATCTTAGATCTCAGAGAATTGAACAAATTTCTATTCAAGGAGAAATTCAAGATGATTTCTCTCGGTGCTCTGCTTCCATACCTTCAGAGTCAGGACTGGCTTTGTTCTCTAGATCTCAAGGATGCGTACACCCATGTCCTCATCCATCCAACTCATAGAAGGTTCCTTTTTCAAGGAAAGCACTACCAGTACAGGGTGCTTCTTTTTGGTCTGGCCTCTGCACCAAGGGTGTTCACGAAATGCATGGCAGTAGTAGCTGCATTTCTACGCACTCTAGGAATATTCGTCTTCCCATATCTGGACGACTGGCTCATTCGAGCTCCATCTCAAGCAGAGGCCAAGACTTGTCTAACCTGCACAATGCGTGTCCTTCAGTATTTGGGACTAGTAATAAACATCCCAAAATCCAGTCTCACCCCTACTCAGTCCCTCAAGTTTATAGGGGTTTTGTTGGATACCACAACTGCAAGGGCCTATCTTCCTCAGGCCCGTTGCCTACGCTTGGTGCAGTTAGCCTCCCAAATACAGTTAAAGCCCCTTTTAACTGCTCAAGAAATGTTACAACTCTTGGGCCACATGGCATCCACTGTGCATGTGGTTCCATATGCTCACCTTCACATGAGGGCAGCTCAATGGACTTTGTCCACTCAATGGACTCAGGCATCAGGTTGCCTGTCAGACAAAATAGCAAACTCCAGTCGCCTTTTTTGGTCTCTCCAGTGGTGGAAGTCCTCTCAAAACCTGTTGCTGGGGTCCCCTTTTCAACAGTCACTTCCCCAAGCAACCCTTACAACAGATGCCTCTCCAATGGGTTGGGGAGCTCATCTGCAAGATCTCTCCACCCAGGGCATCTGGTCTCCACAGGAGACTTAACTACACATAAATCTCTTGGAACTCAGAGCAATTTTCTTAGCTCTCAGAGTGTTCCACTCCCTGCTCAGCTACAGGACAGTCCTCATCCACACGGACAATCAAGTAGCCATGTTCTCTGTAAACAAGCAGGGAGGGACTGGCTCTCTGTCGCTTTGCAACGAAGCTTTGCGACTGTGGGCCTTCGCCAGAGAACATCAGATTCATCTTATGGCAGTATATCTTCCAGGCGTTCAAAACTCTTGGGCAGACAGACTCAGTCGAGTTCTGCTTCCACACGAATGGTCCCTCCACAGGGACCAGGTAGCCAGTATTTTTCGAATTTGGGGAACCCCGGACATAGACCTATTTGCAAGTCCGTGGAATGCCAAACTTCCCCGGTTCTGTTCCAGGATTCCGTGTCAGGGAGTTCAGGCCAAGGATGCCTTCCTCCTTCACTGGGGTGAAGACTTCCTTTATGCCTTTCCACCCATTCCCCTAATTCCCAAAACACTGTTCAAGCTTCAGAGAGACCGAGGTTCTATGATCCTCATAGCACCACATTGGCCACGCCAAGTGTGGTACCCTCTACTTCTGCATCTCTCTCAAGCTCCATCCCTGGAGTTGGGCTCTGCTCCCAGATCTTCTCTCCCAGGAAGACGGAAAGTTGTGGCACCCAAACCCCCAGTCTCTCCATCTCAGGGCCTGGTTGCTGAAGGCCTAGACCTTCAAGTTTTCCATCTCTCTCAGCAAGTCAGAGATATTATTCATGCTTCTAGAAAGCCTTCCACTAGACGTTCCTATGCTTTCAAATGGAAAAGATTTACCATTTGGTGTTCAGAGAAGGGTCTTAACCCTCTTGCAATACCTTTGAATTCTTTACTAGAGTATCTTCTGCATCTTTCCCATACAGGCCTCAAAACGAATTTGGTAAGAGCCCATTTGAGTGCTATTGCAGCGTCCCTCAAGCCTCTCAATGGACAGCCTGTTTCCTCTCATCCTCTTATAGCAAGATTCATGAGAGGCCTTCTTTTAACTAAACCTCCCATTAGACCACCTCCAGTGGCATGGGACTTAAATCTGGTTCTTGGCCAGCTTATGAAGCCACCCTTTGAACCTTTAGCCACCACCTCCTTGAAATTGCTTTCTTGGAAGGTTATCTTTCTCATTGCAGTCACCTCAGCACGTCACATCAGTGAGTTGCAAGCCTTGGTGGCTAATCCTCCTTATACAAGGTTCCATCATGATAAGGTAGTCCTCAGGACCAATCCACACTTTATGCCCAAAGTGGTCTCGCCTTTTCATCTGAACCAGGAGGTATACTTACCTGTCTTTTTTACAGGACCTCATGCATCAAGTGCAGAGAGGAATCTTCATACTTTGGATTGTAAAAGAGCTCTTGCCTTTTACTTACAAAAAACACAGCAACATAGAAAGTCTTCTCAACTCTTTGTTGCTTTTGATCCTTCCCATTTAGGACTTCCAGTTTCTAAGAGAACACTGTCCAACTGGATTGCTCAGTGTATTTCTTTCGCCTACCAGAGTAGGAACCTTTCTCTGGAAGGCCATGTCACGGCTCACAATGTGAGGGCCATGGCAGCCTCAATGGCTCACCTAAACTCTGTGTCCATCGACCAAATCTGTCGAGCGGCCACCTGGGCCTCGGTTCATACCTACACAGCCCATTACTGTTTGGACAAGGACTCCCACCGGGATGCCTCGTTTGGTCAGGCTGTTCTCAAACACCTGTTCCATTTCTAATCAACTCCTACCCTCCTACCCTGGTTGGATGCCAGAGATCCATGGGGGGAGGTGGAGCCCTTTTCAAGGACACACAACTCTGGGGTCTCTCCCTGGCATCTGCAGCTAGGGAGTCCCCATATGTGAAGACTCATTCCTGCTTGTTCCTGGAGATAGCACAGTTACTTACCTGTAACAGGTGATCTCTGGGAACAGCAGGAATAAGTCTTCACAACCCACCCACCTCCCCTAGGAGTTGTATCTCTCTATCTATCTTTCCTTCCCTCTCTCTCTCTCTTTGTCTCAGCTTTAAAACTCAAACTGGAGAGAGGCGGTTGGGAAAGGCGGGAAGGCAGCACGCAGGCGCTGTGGGATGCTCCCAAAAGCTTTCTGATTGGACGCTGGGGAGCGTTCCCGCGCAGGCTCCGTCGGTACCGATACCCATATGTGAAGACTTATTCCTGCTGTTCCCAGAGATCACCTGTTACAGGTAAGTAACTGTGCTTTACATTGGCGATCCTCCAATCTTCAGGTATTACAGATGGTTTTAATGAAAGTTCACAGATTACTAATAGCAGGTCTGCAATCTCATATTTCAGTTCTTTCAACACTCTTGGATGTATACCATCCGGTCCAGGTGATTTGCTACTATTCAGTTTATCAAATAGTTGTAATACATCTTCCCGGTGTTGTGATATTTCTCTCAATTCCTCTGCAGTCTCACCTCTAAATACCACTTCAGTCTTAGGTAACATCCCTACATCTTCCTCAGTAAAGACCGAAGCAAAGAATTCATTCAGTCTCTCCGCTATAGCCTTGTCTCCTCTTACTGCCCCTTTTACCCCTCTATCATCTAACGGTCCAATTGACTCTCTCACAGGCCTTTTGCTACGAATGTACTTGAAAAAGTCTTTATTTCGTGTTTTTGCTTCCGTAGCAAGTTCCTTCTCAAATTCTCACTTTGCCTGCCTTATCAATGTTTTGCATTTAACTTGCCAGTGCATGTGCTGTTTCCAGTTTTCGTCGTTTGGCTCTTTTTTCCATTTCCTGAAAGATGCTTTTTTGGCAACAACAGCCTCTCTGACCTCACCTTTAAACCATGCTGGCAGTTTTTTGGACTTCCTTCCACTTTTCTTAATGCATGGAATACAGCTGGTCTGGGCTTCCAGGATAGTATTTTTAAACACCCAAGCTTGATGTAAGTCTTTAACCTTTGCAACCGCTCCTTTTAGTTTTTTCTTAACTATATTCCTCATTTTATCATAGTCTCCCTTTCGAAAGTTAAAAGGTAGTACTGTGGATTTCTTTACTATCCCTCCCTCACTAATTGAATCAAACACGATCATGCTATGATCACTATTGCCAAGTGGCCGCAACACCCTTATTTCTAGCACCAGATCTGGTGTTCCACTAAGGACTAGGTCCAGTATGGCTTCCCCTCTGGTCGGTTCATGAACCAGCTGCTCCAAGAAGCAGTCATTTATTTCATCTAGAAACTTTATCGCCCTAGCATGTCCTGCCGTGACACTGACCCAGTCATTACCGGGGTAATTGAAATCACCCATTATTATTACTGTCCTGTGACCTTTGTTAGCTTCCTTGATTTCTTTGAGCATTTCATCATCCATTTGTTCATTTTGGCCAGGCGGTCGATAGTACACCCCCACTGCCATCACCTTCCCCTTCATACATGGAATTTCAATCCATAGAGATTCTTCAGCAAATTTTGTTTCCTGCAAAGCTTTAATCCTTTCTGACTCAATGCCCTCTCTAACATAGAGCGCAACCACTCCACCAATTTTATCAGTTCTATCATTACAATATAGTTTGTATCCAGGTATCAGTGTCCCACTGGTTATCCTCCTTCCACCATGTCTCTGAGATTGCAATCATATCTAACCTCTCATTTAGTGCTATATATTCTAACTCTCCCGTCTTATTGTTTAGACTTCTAGCATTTGCATACAAGCATTTTAGAGACTGTATTTTATTAATATTAATCTGGCTATTGCTAGGCATGGGTAATTTGGAATCTTTATGCTCTGTCTGCACCATATTAAAGGGCATTTGGGCTACTTTACTCTTTTTTGGAACCTCACTGCTTTTGGTAGTATCCTTCAAGGATACCTTCTTCCGAACCATGCACTCTTGGGTGACTCTCGGCTTTCCCCTATTTTCTAGTTTAAAAGCTTCTCTATCTCCTTTTTAAAGGCTAATACCAGCAGTCTGGTTCCATCCTGGTTAAGGTGAAGCCCATCCCTTCGGAAGAGCCCCTCCTTTCCCCAGAATGTTCCCCAGTTCCTAACAAATCCAAAACCCTCATCCTTGCACCATCGTCTCATCCACGCATTGAGACTCCGGAGCTCCGCCTGCCTTTTGGATCCTGCACGTGGAACGGGAAGCATTTCGAAGAACGCTACCCTGGAAGTTCTGGATTTCAACTTCCTACCTAAAAGCTTAAATTTAGCCTCCAGAACCTCCCTACCACATTTTCCTATGTCATTGCTACCGACATGTACCAAGACAGACTCCTCCCTAGCACTATCTAAGATATTATCTAGGCGGTGCATGAGGTCCGCTACCTTCGCACCAGGCAGGCATGTTACCAGGTGATCCTCACGTCCACCAGCCACCCAGCTATCTACATGCCTAATGATTGAATCACCAACTATAACAGCTGTCCTATCACTTCGCTCATGGGCACATGGCCCTGGAAGAAACGTCCTCAGTGCGAGAGGCTTTTACATCACCTGGAGGACAGGTCCTAGTTAGAGGATCATGTCCTGCTACACCAGGGTGATGCTCTCCTGTCACGTGACCTCTCTCCTCCATGGCAACAGGGATGCTACCAGACTGGTGGTGGGACTTCAGGACTATATCCCTGTAGGTCTCGTCCATGTACTTCTGTCTTTCTTATGTCTTCCAGGTCTGCTACTCTAGCCTCTAGAGAACGGACTTGTTCCCTGAGAGCAAAGAGCTCCTTGCCCTTAGTGCATATGTAAGATCTCTCACCAACTGGGAGAAAATCATACATGTGACACTCAATGCAAAAGACTGGAAAGCCCCCATCTCACTGCTGGACTGTTGTCTGCATCTTAGTTTAAAGCTTGTGTTTAGGTCTTTAAATTCTGTACTTACTAAGGGTTGGTATAGATGCTTATACTAATAAAAGTGTTATCTAATACCTCTAATATACCTTGTTCACCTGAAGCTTAATTAATCTCAGCTCCTCAATGTATGACTGATTTGGATAAAGAGCTGCACCTGAGAGCAGCCGCTATCCTCTAAGAGAGCACCGATGTGCATAATGATAGACTTGCGTCCAAAAGTCCTCTGTATGAGTCGGAAGATCAGCAGTCCATCGAATCTCATGTTAAACGTCCCACTGGATAGTCTGCCATATCATTGTGGTATAGTCTGGCAAGAAGAGTGGAAGACCAAGTGGAGTCAAATAGCATCTTTTCCCATAACCGCAGAGTATGCCTATAGTCATGTAACTGCCCTTGGGACTGCAGATAATGGCACAACTGATAATACTGGTACAGAGTGAGTTTGAAATGCATCATTTGCTCAAACATTATCTCATCTATTATCATAAGGCCATTATAAAAGTGTGCCAGTTGAACTAACCCACCCAGGGCCATAGCCTGTGGTCCAAGATGTTGATAAAATGGGAACGCAGCTAGAACTGTTTAAGGGATGTGGCTGGACAACAGTTGTGATTGACGGCATAGGGAAGTCCACCCCCTCCAGAACTGTCCTAAAAATACATGTGCTAAAGCCCTTTGCCGATCTCCAGGGGCATGTATGAATGGTAAAGCCCTTAGTGGTATCAGATGCAGCCAATCCGCCTCCAACATGACCCAAGCAGCCATAGGGTTCACCTTCCCAGTGATGCAAGACATGTAAGCAAGAACAGCGATAGTAGAATTCTATTTCCGGGAAACCCATACCTCCAGCTCCTCGAGGCCGGATCATAACAGACCATCAAACGCAGACGACGGTCCCCCCCCCCCATATGAATCTTGTTAGCATGCTTCGTAGCTCTTGAAAAAAAGTTTGGGACCTAGATGGGCAGCTGCATGAATAGAATGATCGGTTTCAGCAGCAGTAAAGTGAAATTAGACTTACCTGCTAATTGCTGTTCCTTGAGGAACTCCACTCCAGTCTCGTACCTCTGGGGTAGTGTACATCTTCCAGCAGCTTGGAGACTGAGCATGTCACTCTTTGGTGACACCAGTATAAATGTTGCAGGAATTGCCCCATCAGCTTCAGTAACCTATTGACAAAGCAGACTCACAGGAGCAACAAGTACTCCTTCAAAAACTTCCATTTCCTGAATACACTGCCATCAGCTATCCCGAAGGAGGATAGGTGGAACCCTTCCCCCTCGCCTCACAAGAGACACAGAGACTCATCCGTGGAACACCAGGGGAAGGTTGAACCACCAAGCGCGAAACCAGGCCAACAGCGCCCCCACCTCCCCCCGTGCTTCCTTACCTTATATTACCAGACTTTACAGAATCCACATTCAGGTCGTGGAGTTAGGCCGCACGGTTCTTAGGGAAAGATCCGGGACTGGACTGCAGTTCCTCAAGGAACAGCAATTAGCAAGTAAGTCTAATTTCACTTTCCTTATCGTCCCTCCAGTCCAGTCCTGAACCTCTGGGGATGTAACAGTGCAGTACAAACTACTTGGAGGGGCCTGACCAAGTGGCCTGAAGAACCGCTGAACCAAAACAGGCATCCCTCGTCGCCTGGACATCCAGACGGTAATGCTTCCCAAAGGTATGAGGCACTGACCAGGTCGCCGCCTTGCAAATCGCCACCGGTGGTACCAAGGTGTATTCCACTCATAAGGCCGCCTGCGCTCTTTTGGGATGCGCACGCAACCCCTCTGGCACTTTCTTGCCCTTAAGCATGTAGGCCGACATGATTGCCTCCTTGATACATCTTGCAGTGGAGGCCTTAGCTGCCGCTTCCCCCTTGCGCGGTCCGCCAAAGAGAAAAAGCAAGCGATCGGACCACCGGAATGACGCGGTCCTCCTGAGGTAATGCCGCAGAATGCACCTGACATCCAGAAAGCGCAACTGGGACCTTATAGCGGACTCCTCCACAGTGTCAAGGACCGGCAAGGAAACAGCCTGATTCAAATGAAAGGCTGAGAACACTTGGGAAGAAAGAACGGCATCGGCTGCAGAACCACCCTCTCCCTAGAGAAAGAGAGAAATGGCTCCTGGGAAGACAATGCTTGAAGCTCTGAAATCCTGCGTGCCAAACAGATAGCCACTAGAAACACCGCCTTGAGCGTCAAGTCTTTTATCGATGCCTTGCTCAGTGGCTCAAAATGCTGGCCTACCAGCGCTGACAAAACCAAGTTGAGGTCCTATAAAAGCATCACCGCCCTGAGAAACCTCACCACATCCATGTGAGATCCCAGGGAAATGCCCTGCACTTTCCTGCAGTAGCAGGAGATAGCCGCTATCTTCACTCTCAAGGAGCTAGCCACTAACCCCTTATCAAATCCGGCCTGCAAGAAGGCTAAGATATCCGGAATTCAAGACTTGGAAGGGCAAATCTGCGTCATCTAGCCTTCAGCAATCTAGAAATTACATACAGAAAACCTTTCTATCTCAATTGCGCCCTCTCAAGGATCATGCCGTAAGCAAGAACCATTCCACTTGGGGCATCTGAATCAGACCCTGCAACAGCAGGTCCTCCTGAGTCGGTAGGCGCCAGGGATGACCCACCAAGAAGCCGCACCAAGTTGACATATCACGGACGTCTCGGCCAGTCCATAGTTATCAGGATGACCAAACCCGGATGTGCCTCGATCCTCTGCACCACCCGGCATATCAGAGCCCAAGGAGGGAAGACATACAGGAGCCCCTGTTCGGGCCATCTTTGCACCAGAGCATCATACCCCTCCGACATCCTTTCCCGCCGCCTGCCGAAGAAGCGGCCTGCTTTGGTGGACCAGAACGTCGCCATCGGATCCATTACCGGGGTTCCCCAGCGGCTCACCACTTGGGCAAACACATCCTGGTTGAACACCCATTCTCCCGGGTCCACTCGCACCCAACTTAGTCTGCCACCACGTTGTCGACTCCCGCCACATGCGCTGCCGACAGAGCTTCAAGGTAACTTTCCGCCTAACCTAGCAGCGCTTCGGTCGCTTCCTCTAAGGCTGCACTGCTGGTGCCCCCCTGACGGTTGATGTAGGCCACCCTGGTTGCATTGTCCGAAAGAACTCTCACCGCCCTTTCCTGCAACTGGGCCTCAAAACTCTTGAGCACCAGGAGCACCGCTCTCATCTCCAGCCTGTTGATCGCCCAACTGGCTTCCTCCACACTCCAGTGCCCTTGAGCAAAGCCCCCCTCCACATGGGCCCTCCAGCCAACCAGACTAGCGTCTGTCATCACTGGGACCCAGGGAGGCAACTCTAAGGGCATCCCTCTGGCTAGGATCTCCAGGTGCAGCCACCACTGGAGAGCTCGCTTGATGACTCTGGGGTAAGGAAGCCTCTGTGTCAACTGCTGCGTCTGATGAGGCCACCGCTGGAGCAACGCCCTCTGCAAAGGACGCGTATGCGCCCTTGCCCACGGTACCAGCTTGAGCATAGCTGCCATGGTCCCTAAGAGCTATAGATACTGCCAGGCTGTTGGTTCCTTCCTCTCCAGAAACCAGCACACCAGGGCCCTCGGCCTCTGAGCTCATTGTGTCGGGAAAAAGACTCTCCCCGCATGGGTATCGAATTGCGCCCCCCAGGTACTCTAGTTCCTGGGATGGAACTAAATGGCTCTTGACCAAATTGACAACCCACCCTAAACTCTGGAGGAACTGAACCACCCGAGCTGTTACTCTCTTGCTTTCTTCCCTGGACTTCGCCCGAATTAGCCAGTCGTTGAGATACGGGTGCACCAGAATCCCCTCGTGGCGAAGAGCCACCACCACCACAACCATGACCTTTGTGAATGTTCGTGGTGCTGTTGCGAGACCAAACGGCAAGATGCAGAACTGGAAATGCCCCATCGGTACCGCAAACCTGAGGCATTGCTGGTGCTCCGGTTGTATAGGGATGTGCAGGTACACCTTCTTCAAATCTAGCGAGGTCAGGAACTCCCCTATTCTGACCGCCACTATGACGGAGTCTCCATACAGAAATGCGAGACCCTCAGGCAGCGGTTCACTCGCTTGAGATTGAGACTTGGTCGGAAAGAGCCCTCCTTTTTTGGCAGCACGAAATAAATGGAGTATAGACCACAATCGCACTGGTTTTGGGGCACTGGCAGCACGGTTCTGAGCTGCAGCAGGTGCTCTAAAGTGCTCTGAACCGCTGTTGCTTTGGCCTGTGCTTTGCACGGGGACTGAATGAAAGAGTCGCCCACTGGCTGAGCCAGTTCAAGGGCTTACCCTTCCCGAATAACCTCCAATACTCATTGGTCAGAGGTGATCTTGGCCCAGGCGGTCTAAAACTCCCGCAGCTGGCCGCCTATGGGCTGCACCACCTCCTGGACCCCCCTCGCTTCATTGTGATTTCTTGGGCCCTGAGGACGTGGAAGCGGAAAATCTTCTGCCTGCCCCCAGAAGCCTTGAAACCCCCTTCTCCCTGAAGGAAAATCTGCTCTTCTGAAAGGGAGCAAAGCGTGACGTACAAAAACACCTAACCCTTTCATGGCGGCTGTTGCCATATGGCAACCTTCAAATTTTCCCCCATATTTTTCACCTGATTCTATATTTCCAAAAAATTATTAATTGTATCTTAATTTATGTAATCTGTTCTAAAAATCCATTTCTGGACGTGGATTGTGGTTTACATCCTGTTTCCTGTGATCCTGAACTTTTGAGAAGTTTGACTTTAAGAGGGTAAGTTTTCATGTACATTTTTATCATTAAAACAAATCAGACAGAAGAAAATAACTATTAGTTAATATGACAATAAATATGATTTTTTTATCATGAACATATTTGCAGTTTTATTTTTCTTGAAAATAATCTGAAATTATTTGATTTTGGTTTGTTGCCATATGGCAACGTCAGGTACCAAAGGATGTGAATTCAATTAACATTGACTTATGGTTGTTTTGTCCCCTTCTCAGAACCTGGGGTTCCGGGAAGGGGACAAAACCTGGGCCGGAAGGACTGGGGTTTCTAGTCCCACAGGTGCTCCTTGTGGTCTTGGGCAAGCCACTTAACCCTCCATAGCCCATGTTCCCTGTAAAATAGTTATCTCCAAGTTATAATGCCCTGTTCAATGTAATTTCAGTTTGTTCAATGTAAACCGCACTGATGCAGAATAGCGCGGTATATAAGAGAATGTAAATAAATAAATAAATAAAACCTCAAATGTTCGCGGGTTGAGGCGCTCGGGGCATCCGACCTCCTGGAACTCTCGGCCGGCCTCGATCCCGGCTAGGTCCCAGTCGGAGCTCCGGAGGAGGGGGGCACCTCCTTTCGCGGCCCTTAGCTCCCCTCCCCTTGGGGCCGGGAGGACAGGTCCATGCTTGGAGGACGGGTCCATGCTCGTTGCGGAGCCCTCGGTCCGGGCTTCCGCGCACAAACCAACCTTATGTCTCCTTTCCGTAAACGTTCAGTGGTTCGAGGTGCCCGTAGGGGCATCCGACCTCCTGGGAGACTCGCCCGTCCTCGATCCTGGT
Organism: Ichthyophis bannanicus; assembly: GCA_033557465.1. Taxonomy (NCBI): domain Eukaryota; kingdom Metazoa; phylum Chordata; class Amphibia; order Gymnophiona; family Ichthyophiidae; genus Ichthyophis; species Ichthyophis bannanicus. The sequence continues at coordinate 206,455,750 of CM066043.1, read as the reverse complement.
CGGAACTCCGGAGGCCTCCTTTCACGGCCCCTAGCTCCTCTCTCCTTTTTGCCGGGCCCTTGCTCACGACAGTCTAAACCCAGCTCACATTCCCTATTAGTGGGTGAACAATCCAACCCTTGGTGAATTCTGCTTCACAATGATAGGAAGAGCCGACATTGAAGGATCAAAAAGCGATGTCGCTATGAACACTTGGCCGCCACAAGCCAGTTATCCCTGTGGTAACTTTTCTGACACCTGCTTAAAACCCAAAAGGTCAGAAGGATCGTGAGGCCCCGCTTTCACGGTCTGTATTCATACTGAAAATCAAGATCAAGCAAGCTTTTGCCCTTCTGCTCCACAGGAGGTTTCTATCCTCCCTGAGCTCGCCTTAGAACACCTGCGTTATGGTTTGACAGGTGTACTGCCCCAGTCAAACTCCCTACCTGTCACTGTCCCCGGAGCGGGTTGTGCCCGGCAGGCGCCGGGCACTTGGAGCCAGAAGCGAGAGCCCCTCGGGGCTCCCCCCCCACCTCACCAGGTAAGTGAAAAAACGATGAGTAGTGGTATTTCACTGGCAGCCCGGGCGGGCCTACCCTACACCTCTCATGTCTCTTCACAGTGCCAGACTAGAGTCAAGCTCAACAGGGTCTTCTTTCCCCGCTGATTCCGCCAAGCCCGTTCCCTTGGCTGTGGTTTCACTAGATAGTAGGTAGGGACAGTGGGAATCTTGTTCATCCATTGATGCGCATCACTAATTAGATGACGAGGCATTTGGCTACCTTAAGAGAGTCATAGTTACGCCGTTTACCCGCACTTCATTGAATTTCTTCACTTGGACATTCAGAGCACTGGGCAGAAATCACATTGCGTCAACACCCGCCGCTGGCCTTCGTGATTCTTTGTTTTAATTAAACAGTCGGATTCCCCTGGACCGCACCAGTTCTAAGCCTGGTGTGGCAGGAAGTGATCCTGTAACTAGGACCTGTCCTCCAGGTGATGTAAAACCCTCTCGCACCGAGGAAGTTTCTCCAGGGCCATGTGCCCATGAGGGAAGGGTTAGGACAGCCGTTATAGTTGGTGATTCGATCATTAGGCATGTAGATAGCTGGGTGGCTGGTGGACGTGAGGATCGCCTGGTAACATGCCTGCCTGGTGCGAAGGTAGCGGACCTCACGCGCCACCTAGATAAGGTCTTAGATAGTGCTGGGGAGGAGTCTGCTGTCTTGGTACATGTCGGTAGCAATGACATAGGAAAATGTGGTAGGGAGGTTCTGGAGGCTAAATTTAGGCTTTTAGGTAGGAAGTTGAAATCCAGAACTTCCAGGTTAGCATTCTCCAAAATGCTTCCTGTTCCACGCGCAGGACCCAAAAGGCAGGCAGAGCTCCGGAATCTCAATGCGTGGATGAGACAATGGTGCAGAGATGAAGGTTTTGGATTTGTTAGGAACTGGGGAACATTCTGGGGAAAGGAGGGGCTCTTCCGAAGGGATGGGCTTCACCTTAACCGGGATGGAACCAGGCTGCTGGCATTAACCTTTAAAAAGGAGAGAGAGCAGCTTTTAAACTAGATATTAGGGGAAAGCCGACAGTCGCCCAAGAGCGGATGGTTCGGAAGAATGTATCCTTGAAGGATACTACCAAAAGCAGAGAGGTTCCACAAAAGAGTAAAGTAGCCCAAATGCCCTCAAGTATGGAGCAGACAGAGCTTAAAGATCCCAATTTACCCATGTCTAACAATAGCCAAATTAACATGAATAAAATACATTCTCTAAAATGCTTGTATGCAAATGCTAGAAGTCTAAAGAATAAGATGGGAGAGTTAGAATATATAGCACTAAATGAAAGGTTAGATATGATTGGAATATCAGAGACATGGTGGAAGGAGGACAACCAGTGGGACACTGTGATACCTGGGTACAAACTATTTCGTAATGATAGAGCTGATCAAATTGGTGGAGGGGTTGCGCTCTATGCTAGAGAGGGCATTGACTCAGAAAGGATTAAGGTTTTGCAGGAAACAAAATCTGCTGTAGAATCTATATGGATTGAAATTCCATATAAAAGGGGGAAGGCGATGGCAGTGGGGGTGTACTATCGAGCACCTGGCCAGAATGACCAAATGGATGATGAAATGCTCAAAGAAATCAAGGAAGCTAACAAAAGTTACAGCGCAGTAATAATAATGGGTGATTTCAATTACCCCGGTATCGACTGGGTCAGTGTCACGTCAGGACATGCTAGGGAGATAAAGTTCCTAGTTGAAATAAATGACTGCTTCTTGGAGCAGCTGGTTCATGAACCGACCAGAGGGGAAGCCATATTAGACCTAGTCCTTAGTGGAACACCAGACCTAGTGCAAGAGATAAGGGTGTTGGGGCCACTTGGCAATAGTGATCATAGCATGATCGCCTTTGATTTAATTAGTGGAGGAGGGATAGTAAGGAAATCCACAGTACTACCTTTTAACTTTCGAAAGGGAGACTATGATAAAATGAGGAAAACAGTTAAGAAAAAACTAAAAGGAGCAGTTGCGAAGGTTAAAGACGTACATCAAGCTTGGGTGTTATTGAAAAATACTATCTTGGAAGCCCAGACCAGCTGTATTCCACGCTTTAAGAAAAGTGGAAGGAAGTCCAAAAAACTGCCAGCATGGTTTAAAGGTGAGGTCAGAGAGGCTGTTGCCAAAAGAGCATCTTTCAGGAAATTGAAAAAAGAGCCAAACGACGAAACCTGGAAACAGCACAAGCACTGGCAAGTCAAATGCAAGGCATTGATAAGGCAGGCAAAGAGAGAATTTGAGAAGAAGCTTGCTGCGGAAGCAAAAACGTGAAATAAAGACCTTTTCAAGTACATTCGTAGCAAAAAACCTGTGAGAGAGTCAGTTGGTCCATTAGATGATAAAGGGGTTAAAGGAGCACTAAGAGGCGACAAGGCGATAGCGGAGAGACTGAATGAATTCTTTGCTTCGGTCTTTACTGAGGAAGATGTAGGGATGTTACCCATGACTGAAGTGGTATTTAAAGGTGCGGAAGAATTGAAGGAAATATCGATACATCGGGAAGATGTCTTACAACTTTTAGATAAACTGAAGAATAGCAAATCACCTGGGCCGGTTGGTATACAAACAAGGGTGTTGAAAGAACTGAAATATGAGATTGCAGATCTGCTATCAGTAATCTGTGAACTATCATTAAAATCATCTGTAATACCTGAAGATTGGAGGATCGCCAATGTAACACCAAGTTTTAAAAAGGGTTCCAGGGGTGATCCGGGAAACTACAGACCGGTGAGCCTGACGTCAGTACCGGGAAAAATGGTAGAAACCATCATAAAGAATAAAATTACTCAGCATGTAGATAGTCACAACCTAATGGGAGACAGCCAACATGGCTTTAGACAAGGAAGATCTTGTCTTACTAATCTGTTATGTTTTTTTGAAGGAGTGAATAAACAGGTGGACAAAGGTGAGTCTGTTGATATTGTGTATCTGGACTTTCAGAAAGCTTTTGACAAGGTCCCTCATCAGAGGCTTTTGGAAAAACTAAAGAGTCATGGGATAGGAGGCAGTGTACTATTGTGGATCAGGAACTGGTTAAAAGATAGAAAGCAGAGGGTAGGGCTAAATGGCCAATTTTCCCAATGGAGAAAGGTGAATAGTGGTGTACCCCAGGGATCTGTGCTGGGTCCGCTACTTTTTGACATATTCATAAATGACCTTGAAAATGGAATAATGAGTGAGGTTATCAAATTTGCAGATGACACAAAACTATTTAAAGTTGTTAAAACCCAAGAGGATTGTGAAAAATTGCAAGAGGATCTTGATAAATTGGAAGACTGGGCATCAAAATGGCAGATGAAATTTAATGTGGACAAGTGCAAGGTTATGCACCTAGGGAAGAACAACCCAAACTATGGTTACACGATGCAAGGTTCCACATTAGGAACCACCACCCAGGAAAAAGATTTAGGCGTCATTGTGGATACCATGTTAAAACCCTCGGCCCAGTGTGCAGCGGCGGCCAAGAGAGCAAATAGAATGCTAGGTATGATAAGGAAAGGAATGGAAAATAAAACAAAAGATATTATAATGCCTCTATATCGTTCCATGGTGAGACCGCACCTTGAATATTGTGTGCAATTCTGGTCGCCGTATCTTAAAAAGGATATAGCGATTTTAGAAAAGGTACAGAGAAGAGCCACCAAAATGGTAAAGGGGATGGAAGGATACTTCTATGAAGAAAGGCTAAAAGGGTTAGGGCTCTTTAACCTGGAAAAGAGACGGCTGAGGGGAGATATGATAGAAGTCTATAAATTAATGAACGGAGTGGAACGGGTAAACGTAGATCGATTGTTTACCTTATCAGAATATAGAAAGACTAGGGGACATGCAATGAAGCTACAGGGTAAACTATTTAAGACTAATAAAACAAAATATTTTTTCACTCAACGTGTAATCAAACTCTGAAATTTGTTACCGGAGGATGTAGTAAAGGCTGTTAGTGTAGCTGGGTTTAAAAAAGGTTTGGACAAGTTCCTGGAGGAAAGGTCCATAAACCATTATTAAGAAGTGACCGAAGATATCAATGCTTGACCCAGTAACAAGCATTGTGGAACTTGTGTCTCTTGGGGAAACTGCTAGGTACATATGACCTAGATTGGCCACTGTTGGAAACAGAATACTGGGCTTGATGGACCTTGGTCTGACCCAGTATGGCATATCTTATGTTCTTATGTTCTAAGCCAGCTGCTAGGTGCCGGCCGAGGTGGGACGCCGGCCCGCCCACGGTGCCCCCCGACTGCAGGAAGGGGGGCGGAGGGGGAGAGACACCCACCGCAGCTGGGGCTATCCACAAGAAGGGCCCAGCTCGCATCCAGAGTCGCCGCCTCTGCTGTGCCGCCCTTCCCCGCGAGGGGAGGGGGTCGGCGGCGCACCTTGTCCAGCCGCGGCGTGTGCCTAGCCCCGCTTCACGCCCCAGCCCGATCGACCCAGCCCTTAGAGCCAATCCTTATCCCGAAGTTACGGTTCTGACTTGCCGATTTCCCTTACCTACATTGTTCTAACATGCCAGAGGCTGTTCACCTTGGAGACCTGCTATGGATATGGGTACGGCCCGGCACGAGATTTACACCCTCTCCCCCGGATTTTCAAGGACTAGCGAGAGCTCACTGGACGCTGCTGGAACCACGATGCTTTCCAAGGCCCGGGCCCCTCTCTCGGGGCGAGCCCATTCCAGGGCGCCCCACCCTTCACAAAGACAAGAGAACTCTCCCCGGGGCTCCCGCTGGCTTCTCCGGGATCTGTCGCGTTACCGCACTGGACGCCTTGCAGTGCCCGTCTCCGCCACTCTGAGTTCAGGGATCTGAACCAGACTCCCTTTCGATTGGCCGAGGGCAACGGAGGCCATCGCCCGTTCCTTCCGAACGGCACTCGCCCATCTCTTAGGACCCGACTGACCCATGTTCAACTGCTGTTCACATGGAACCCTGCTCCACTTCGGCCTTCAAAGTTCTCATTTGAATATTTGTTACTACCACCAAGATCTGCACCCGCGGCGGCTCCACCTGGGCCCTCGCCCCGGGCTTCTGTGCCCACCGCGGTGGCCCTCCTACTCGTCACAGCTTAGCCCTTGCGGTTCTCTTCGTCTCCCATGGCCAGCGACGGCTGGGTATGGGCCTGACGCTCCAGCACCATCCATTTTCAGGGCTAGTTGATTCGGCAGGTGAGTTGTTACACACTCCTTAGCGGGTTCTGACTTCCATGGCCACCATCCTGCTGTGTTTATCAACCAACACCTTTTCTGGGGTCTGATGAGCGTCGGCATCGGGCGCCTTAACTGGCGTTCGGTTCATCCCACAGCGCCAGTTCTGCTTACTAAAAGTGGCCCACTGGGCGCTCGCGTTCCATGCCTGGCTACATGCCAGCGAGCCGGGCGTCTTTCCCATTTAAAGTTTGAGACTAGGTTGAGATCGTTTCAGCCCCAAGACTTCTTACTAAATAGTAGTAAACAAGCCTGTCAATGATTTGATAAGGAAGAGAGGGCGTCCATCAAAAGGCACTTCCAATGACCAGATGGAAGAAGTTAGAGATACTGAAACCACCAAGAAATGAAAAGTGACTGGTTCACCTACAAAGGACATACGATTGCCCTTTGGTAAAGCCAACAAAAGGACACTGCAGACAATGCAAAAAAGGCATAATCCGCACACTGTGTTCAAAATGTGATGTGTATCTGTGCTTGACATCTGAAAAAAAACCTGTTATTTAGACTATTACACCCAGCAGTAAATGAAACTGATGCCAAGACTGTTTTTAATTTTCAGCCATTCAGGACCGTAGTTGCCATATGGCAACATTAAATATTTTCTCTTAGAAATAAATTTTTTTCAAAAAAACTTTATAGTCTGCATCATTTAGCTCAAATCTTAATTAAAAAAATAGAAAAAATTTTTCAGTTACAAACAGTTATGTGGAGCAAAAGGGCTAAATTCCCCTGGCTGGCTGCGAGGCACGGCAGGGAGGCAGTTCTGCTTGTTCTCAGGCAGCCGACCCCACTTGGACTACCCCAAGTCCCCTTCATCAACTTCTCCAGGTCCTCCCTGAAGAGCAGTTTCCCCCTGAATGGGAGTTTACTAAGCCGGGCTTTAGAGGAGCTGCCCAGCTCTGCAGCCAGAGATAACGATGAGCCGCAACTACCGATGCCATGCTATTCGACAATCCTCTAATGTGGTCATAGTGTGTGTCTGCCAAATATGATGTGCCCGACTCTAGTCTGGCTGCCTCCCCTGCCTGGTCTGCTGTTGCTGCCTCTTGCTGCTGAACCCGTTGAGACCAGTGGAAGCAGGCCCTAGCAACCCAGGCTCCGCAAATGGGGGCCTGCAGCAAGAGGGCATTGACATCAAAGGCCAGCTTTAGCAAGGTGTCCAACCTCCTATCCTGGGCATCCTTGAGCACTGCACTGCCTTCCACCGGGATTGTCATTTTCTTAGTGACTGCCAAGACCGCTGCGTCAACCCTCGGAGGACGAAACAGGTTGCGGTCCTGATCCGACAGTGGATAGAGGCGAGCCATAGCCCTTGAACCTTTGAGGCTGGCTTCCGGCAGATCCCACTCATCCTGGATTATCTGCTGCACCACTCTATGCACTGGAAAGTCCAGAAAGTCCATACAAGCTGAAAGTTCAGAAATTTTATGCGGTGTGTTATTCCATTCAAAGATGAGGACAAATGGAAATCCCCATCTGTATCTGATAGGTTACTTTATAAAAACTATTTGAGGGGTTTGAAGCGCCATCTTCTCTCTATGGTATATTGTGATAGTTCCTGATATATTTGTATTTCTTGATCGCGAAAGTGAATCCTGCGCTTACCATACAGGCTCTTCACAAGGGAGATTTTATCCTTGAAGTGGAAAAAGCAGCAATTATTGATCTAGAGTCCCCCTCCTGACCAGGAGCCACTACCCCGATGTGCACGTTCTAACTTAACCAGAGTCGGTCGTCTTGGAACAGAAGGCAAAAAGATCTTGTATCAGCCGCGTGGTGTTCTCCTGACCACCAGGGAGTTCTAGCAGGCCAACGACATGGATATTATTTCTGTGCTGTCGATTTTCAAGGTCATCTTGACGTTCTTTGAGCTCACGGGTAAGCTGATCCAGTTTTTGAATGCGAGATTGAAAGAGGGCCGTGGCATCAATCTGCTCTCCAATATTTATCTCATTCTGAATTACTCAGTCCTCTAACCCTTTCATCTCTGACCGGAGATCAGCTATTGCCTTGGCGAAATCAATATGGAAAGCCTGGAGTTCTTGAAAAATTTCCAGGTCTGCTTTGGTGACTGGCAGTGCTGCCGGGACATCTGGAGCAGTGGTCTGAGCAGGAGACACGGTCTCCTTAGTATGTATATCAGTCTCATGTTGCTCCACTTTACGCAAAAAATTAGAGAGGGCCGAAGCATAAGTATTCTTAGAGGCCATATTCTCTGTATTTCTTCGCAGCTGAGATGAATAGCAACAGGCGGTTAAAAGACGGCTTGAACTCTCTATGCGTAGATTAAGCTACTTTGAAGGGATTGAAGATGGCATGCACTATCAAATCTGACCACCAGATGGAGCGCTAGCCTTTAAATTGTAGGTGTTCTCTCTGTCTATACAACTTTGGCACTGAAACAGATTGGAAAAGTAGGAGCTGTGCAGCTTCAACTCACCGGGACTGCAGGCAGCAAGATTTAACCAGTCCCCACGCAAATGGACAACAGGAGAGAGGCCAAGGGTTCTCAGACACTCTTCTCCTCACACAGGCACCAGCAGCGATTCAAACACGGATTGGCCCACTATCCTGGAAGACTGCAATTTCCTGCTATAACCAGGCATTCTATCATGCGTTGCAATACTCTGGCTTGCGTTCCAGTGTCATGCAAGCCAGATAATGGCGGCACTCAGCTCAGGAAAACCATCGCCCTGAAGCTTCCACAGAAGCTTTGAGCAGTCGGGCACCAGATAAGGTCTGTAAGAAGAGGCAGAAGGATTAGGAATTAGGATTTAGGGCATTACCTGGCACAGCAGGAAAAGGGTCCCACCCCCACCCCGGTAACGTTCCAACACTGTAAAAGCCGCTTTTTAAAAAACAAAACACTGCAGGCAGACAGTCTGGACCAGTAAAGACCTAATTAGTTCACAAGGGGAGACATCTCCATAGCGGCTGCCAGCTGGAAAATAGGAAGCCTTTAGCGGAGGAGAAGCTTACCCGGGCAGTAACTGTTCATAAGCCACGGTCCTGAGTTTCCAAGCAAGGAGCAGGGAAATAAAGGCAGAGACCCTATCCATCAAGTCTTACCCCCCGAAGTAAACGGTAGGATAGTTGTTGTCTGGGGAGGTCATCTTCAGTTAAAAGTCAATTATATTGTGAAATCGAATCATTTTTAAGGATTGTGAGGCAGGAGCCGAGCTGAGCTAACCAGCTGCCACCATCACTAGGCTTTGAGCACCCCCCCCCCCTTCAAAAGTCTGCTTTGACACTTATCTTCAGCACTGCTCTTTTGGCCAGAAGGGTTTGCCACAGTAGTGGCAGCCATCTTTCATTCTTCCTTGGAATTGAAAGCATCACCTCTGTGGTACACCTGGCCCCACCCATCCCCAATAGACAAAGGGGCCCTTTACAAAAGGATATAAAACAGTTAATACACGAATGAGGAGTGGCCTAGTGGTTAGGACACAGTACCTTAGGCTGGAGGGCTGGGGGTTCAAGTCCCACCACTCAGTCCGGAGGGGACTAGGGTTTCTAGTCCTATAGGCACTCCTTGTGGCCTTGGGCAAGCCACTTAACCCTCCGCTGCCTCAGGTACACATAGATTGTGATCACTGTTCCCTCTAAGCTGTGCACGTGTGCGCGCACACACACCTCGCCGAGCGAGCGCACATACTTTACAACAGCGCACAAAAATTACGGCTCTGATTCTGATAGAAAACAACACAGATGTCTTAAAAATTTAAAAAGTTATGATTGTAATTACTAGAAATTTCCCGCTTCATTTAGTAATCATCTATTTTCGTTTAATTTGATTAAAATCAATGTGGTGTACATACTGTATTCTGACGTGTAGTCAAATTTTAAAGTATATAACTCTGAGTGTCGTTATGTGGCGTACAAAAATTTAACCTTCCTTCAAAAGCTGCACACAGCTGATATTTTATGCGCACACAGCCTACAGAAAATTAGAGGGAACACTGATTGTGATCCCTTCACAGACGAGGGAATGTATCCAGTACCTGTTTGTAGTGATTACATAATTTAAAAACACTTTGATTGAAGGATAAGGCGGTATAGAAAACTGGTTAAATAAATAAAAATTAACAGCTACCAAGCAGCTGCAGTGACAGTTACCATGCAGTTATGTGCCAACTGCTTAATGAAAAATGGGGCCTGGGCAAGTTATGGGCAGAGCGTAGGCATGGACTGCATATTGCAATAGCACAGGATGGCAGCTTCTAGGGGCTGACAAAGAGCAGGGCATTCAAAGCTAAACAATAGATTGACAGCCTGGGGGGGAGGGGTGAAGAGACATAAGGTTTAAGGTTTGCCTAGGGTAGAAACTCCTTGAACCAACTCCGAGGCTGGCCCTGGCCTGAGCATGCCATCTGGGGTCAGAAAAGGAGAAAATGAGGGATTGAAAAATGTTTGTTTATGTTTATTTAAAACTTTTCTATACTACCCTACACTTTTCAGCATCAGAGTGGTTTACATAGTAAGAAAATAAACTAAGAACGGAGCTGCATCATTCAGACAGGAAAGGAGAGAGAGAGCAGAAAGACTACATAAAATTAGACCGTTCCTGATACAGCACTGGCATTTATCTGTTTCCTTTTTATCATGGCTATAAGGGTTCTTGCTTTTGGGAAGGAATAAGGAGATCTGATGCTTTTGATTTTTCTCCTTTTTTCCTTCCTTTCTGTCTGTTTTTACTTTTGTCCTGTAATATCTTGGTGTTATCCAGGGCAGGCCCAACCATTAGGCAAGGCTAGGCAAAGGCCTCAGGCAGCTGTTTCTCAGGAGTGGCAAAGAGCAGCAGCAAAACAAGACAATAGAATCTGACGAGACCAATGCAAAGAACCATTAGCACATTCTTTCACACACACACACACACACAGACATACAAAGCAATCTCCAGGAACAAGCAGGAATGTAGTCTTCACATATGGGTATCGTCGGCACCGACGGAGCCTGTGCAGGAATGCTCCCCAGCGTCCAATAGGAAAGCTTTTGGGAGCATTCCACAGCGCCAGCGTGCTGCCTTCCCGCCTTTCCCAACTGTCCCTCTCCAGTTCTTTGTTTTCCGCGGAGCCGACAGGTCGCACATCCTCTCACCGCAGAAAAAAATCCCTTCTATTCTTTTTTGTGGTCGCGTCTGCCTTCCCTCGATGCTACACCGGTAGTGCCGGTTCTTCTTTCTTTTTTTCTTAAAAAAAACAACAAAACTAACTTTCTTCTGGAGTCTTTCCAGTAATTTTCTCTTCAGGTGCCACGCGCTATTTTAGGCACTAGGCCCAACTTTTTCCTTCAAAATGGAAAAACCCGCTTCGGGTTTTAAAAAGTGTTCTAAGTGTGGCGGTACCATCTCCGTCACCGACACCCATGAGTGGTGCCTCAAATGTTTAGGTCCTGACCACTGTATTTATGAGTGTGTTGCCTGTGGGATGATGTCGAAAAGGGGCCGGCAAAACCGAGCTGCTAAACTTAGCACCCTTTTTCCCTCCGATGCAGCTTCCGTGGCATCAACGTCTTCCAGGGCTTCGTCTTCCTCCCATGGATCTCAGGTAACTAAACATAAATCTAGCCGGTCCTCAAAGGATAGATCTCCTCCTAGACATCGAGATGCCTCTGGCGTTGCCCTTGAGGGACTTTCATCGGCAAAATTGTCCCGGCGGGAGGCTTCAGCTTCCAAAGCACTAACAGGGCTCCAGGATGTTCTTGAGGCTTCAACCTCGGAAGAACTACTGGTGCCATGCTCTGGGGTGCCGGTACCTGTAACAGGTGATCTCCGGGAACAGCAGGAATTTAGTCTTCACAACCACCCACCTCCCCTAGGAGTTATATCTCTCTCTCTCTCTTTCTCTTTCTCTTTTTCCTTCAGCTTTAAACTCAACTGGAGAGGGACAGTTGGGAAAGGCGGGAAGGCAGTACGCAGGCGCTGTGGGATGCTCCCAAAAGCTTTCCTTTTGGACGCTGGGTCTGTTGGTGCCGACGATACCCATATGTGAAGACTAAATTCCTGATGTTCCCGGAGATCACCTGTACAGGTGAGTAACTATGCTAAGTTTAATGTTAAAAGTATGGGGCCTGAGATTCGGAAGGCATTTACATGGTTTACAGCCCAGTAAACCATGTAAATGCCTTAAAACGGGAATATTCGATGACACCTACACTGTTAATGCCTTTGAATATCCCTATCTATGTCCTCCACGTGCCCCAATGCTATCTGGTTAGCATCGGGGCATGTTGGGGGCGTTCCAGGTTGGAGTAGGGGTGGAGATTTTTGGTAACTGGGTAGCGGCGATATTGGCTCGCCTAGTTCTAGCTGCAAATGCTAACACAGTAGCGGTCCAATATCACCACTACCCGGTTAGGCTCTGCAGGCGACTCCACTTTGCACCAAACCTGGATATTCAATGCCATCGCCATGGCATTAAATATCCAGGTTTAGAGATCAGCGAGCAGGGCTATGTGCTGACGCGGCACATAGCCCGCCCAAATGAATATCAGGCCCATGATGTCCAGTTATGCATTTTTACAGGATTGTTGTTGCAAGGGTGATGTTCAAATGATCACGATTGTTGTATTTAATTCTCAAATCTTTGGAGGAGGAAGGGCATAAGACTGAGAGTTTGTCTAGGGCACCCCATACCTTGCATTGGCCCTGGGGCTATCCTTACCGCACACTGTTCATCCTATCAAGCACCACTCGGGCCCTGCCTGCACATTCATATGCGTCCTGCACTGGCAACCATCCACCCACCCACCATTTATGCTTCTGTTTGCCTGTGGACAATTGCTCCATTCTGCAAACTATTCCCTTGTGTTTTCAGTGACACTGAGACTCTTATAAATCTTAGGGATCACAGAGATCCTAGAAATTCACCTGAAGATCAAATACAAAAAAGTGCTGGGATCAGTGATGAATCAGATAGAAAGCTAAATTAATAAGTTTATTAACAAGCAGTAGGAAACGGTAGATAAGGATACAATTTTAATTGTGCAAACAACCAACAGGTGCTTAATAAGAATCTTGATCAATCTGTTATAGCTGATGTAGTAATGTATGGGCTGCATTTTAATTTGCTTACAGAATCTCAGGTTCTTGAGGCCGTGTCCTCTTTAAATATCACGTTTAGTCCTTTGGACAATTGTCCTATCAAATTGTTTAAATCTTTTGAAAGAATCCTTGAGTAAGTCAGTTATGGCTGTTGTGACTAGCTCGTTATTGCATGGTTTTGTTCCAGATACTTACTACCTTCCAGTTTGGGTTTCATCCTCATCATGGTACCAAATCTCTGCTTTTATCATTGATGGAGGTTTTCCTTACTGTTTTTGATCAGGGAAAATCGTACTTGTTAATTTTGTTGGATATCTCCACGGCCTTTGACATGGTTGCTGGCAAGACTGCATAAGATTGGATTGGGTCAAACAGTTTATTCTTGGTTTTTCCTCCTTTTTTTTTTTGTTTGGTCGGCAATTTCAAGTTAGGTCTGCGGGAAAATGTTCCTGAAATATGAGATTGCAGACCTACTATTAGTATTTTGCAAACTACCATTCAAATCAACTATAGTACCTGACGAGTAAAGAATGGCCAGTGTAACGCCAATATCTAAAAAGGGTTCCAGGGGTGATCTGGGAAAGTACAGACCTGTGAGTCTGACTTCAGTCCAGGCAAAATGGTAGAAACCATTATAAAGAATAAAATTATTGAAAATGTTGATAGTCATGGCTTAATGGGAGAAAGTTAACATGAATTTAGCCAAGGCAAGTCTTGTCTTACTAATCTGTTTATATTTTTTTGAAGGTGTGACTAAACGGATAGACAAAGGTGAGCCTGTTGATTATAGTATATCTGAATTTTCAGAAAACCTTTGACAAGGTTCCTCATGAGAGACTCTTGGGTGAAATTAAAAAGTCATGGGATTGGAGGCAGTGTATTATTGTGGATCAGAAGCTGGTTAAAAGATAGAAGGCAGAGAGTAGGGCTAAATGGCCAATTTTCTTAGTGGAGAAAAGTAAATAGTGGAGTACCCCAGGGATCTGTGCTGGGCCCGCTACCTTTTAACATATTCATAAATGACCTGGAAATGGGAATAACGAGTGAGGTGATCAAATTTGCAGATGACACAAAATTATTAAAAATTGTTAAAACCCAAGAGGATTGTGAAAAATTGCAAGAGGACCTTGATAAATTGGAAGACTGGGCTTCCAGATGGCAAATTAAATTGAATATGGACAAGTAGAAAGTTATGCATCTAGGAAAGAACAACTCAAACTTTGGTTACACAATGCAAGGTACCATCTTAGAAACCACGTCCCAGGAAGAAGATTTGGGTGTCATAGTGGATAATACATTGAAACTCTCCGCCCAGTGTGTAGCGTCAGCCAACAAAGCTAATAGAATGCTAGGAGTCATAAGGAAAGGAATGGAGAATAAAACCAAGGGTAATATAATGCCTCAGTATCGTTCCATGGTTCGACCACACCTTGAATATTGTGTGCAATTCTAGTCACCGTATCTTAAAAAGGATATAGCGCAACTAGAAAAGGTACAGAGAAAAGCCACCAAAATGGTAAAAAGGATGGAAGGATCCCCTATGAGGAAAGGCTTAAAAGGTTAGGGCTCTTCAACTTGGAAAAGAAAAGGCTGAGGGAGAGAAATGATAGAAGTCTATAAATTACATGAATGGAGTGGAATGGGTTAACGTAGATCCGTTGTTTACATCAAAAGTAGAAAGACTAGAGGACACGCAATGAAGCTACAGTGTAACCCATTTAAGACTAATAAGAGAAAATATTTTTTCACTCAACGTGTAATCAAACTCTGGAATTCGTTACTGGAGGATGTAGTGAAGGCTGTTAGTATAGCTGGGTTTTAAGAAAGGCTTGGACAAGTTCCTGGAGGAAAGGTCCATAAACCATTATTAAAGAGGACCTGGGAAATCCACTGATTACCCCAGGACAAGCATTGTGGAAGCTGTGGACTTTGGGTACCTGCCAGGTATTTGTGACCTGGATTGACCACTGTTGGAAACAGAATACTGGGCTTGTTGGACCTTGGTCTGACCCAGTATGGCATTTCTTATGTTCTCAGTTGAATAAGCAAATTCATATACAAAAACTTGCTAAGGCTGCCTTTTTAAAATTACATTTACTTTGAAACTTTAAACCATATTTATCGGCTGAAATTTGCATACTGTGGTTCAAACTCTGATGCCATCACCCCTTGATTATTGCAATAGTTTGTTGTTAGGTCTTCCATCATATGCTGTTCGACCTTTGCGGTCCGTACAGAATGCTACTGCATTCCTTCTTACTGGTAACAGACTGTTTGATCTTCTTTGTTGATCTATACAAACTACATTGGTTACCAATTAAATTTTGAATACTATATAAAGTCATCATGTTGGTATTCAAATTTCTTAATCATCAGACGCCGCTCAGTTTATCTGCTTTTTTTGCAGGTTTATTGCCCTCCTTGTGCTTTACGCTCGCAGGATACATTGTTATTAGATGTTCCATCATTCTGGCAGATTCATTTTCAAATATTTTGTAACGGAATCTTTTTTCTATGGGTGTTCCACGTATTTGGAAAACCTTGCCTTCCGAGTTGCGTTGCATCTCAGAGATCTTGATATTCTGAAAAAAATTGAAGGCATACTTATTTCAACAGACTTTTGCAGCTATTGCCTGAATAGTTATTTTGCAGTCTTTCTCTGGATCTTGTTGAAGTATTAAGGCAGTAGGCTTAGGGGTTTTCTCTAATATGAATATGTTATGTTTTGTTTTGTTGTAATTTTTTATGTGTTTTATGTTATCTGCCTAGGGTGTAGTGTGGAATAAAAAATGTTTTTAAATAAATAAATAAAATAATCAGTGATTCATACTGTGTCTGGTGCCAAATTTGATAAGCCCTACAGAACCACTGCTGCTGCAATGCTGTCATCCAGGCCTGTTTGTACTACTGTTGTATTCCCCAGCTGGCTGCTCTAAAACCTTGTAGAAAACATTATCGGAAGGAATCAAGTCTTCTGGTAAAGTTTAACTGCAAAACAAAATTTGTATTTCAGTGATTAACGCCTTTCTTTTGTTTTGTTATAGATGGTTCATGAAATGTGGAAGGAACTGGAGGATGAAAATGAAGGTGACCGCAAAGAAAAGAGGCCAGCAGTTGGGCACACATTTTTGTTTGACAGAGGTAGTTTTGTTTCTTTTTTTTATTTGTTTTTTTTGTAATTATGTTTTTATTAGTGAATTCTAACAAATAGAAGGAAGTTTCTCCAGGGCCATGTGCCCATGAGGGAAGGGTTAGGACAGCTGTTATAGTTGGTGATTCGATCATTAGGCATGTAGATAGCTGGGTGGCTGGTGGACATGAGGATCGCCTGGTAACATGCCTGCCTAGTGCGAAGGTAGCGGACCTCACGCGCTACCTAGATAAGGTCTTAGATAGTGCTGGGGAGGAGTCTGCTGTCTTGGTACATGTCGGTACCAATGACATAGGAAAATGTGGTAGGGAGGTTCTGGAGGCTAAATTTAGGCTTTTAGGTAGGAAGTTGAAATCCAGAACTTCCAGGGTAGCGTTCTCCGAAATGCTTCCTGTTCCACGCGCAGGACCCAAAAGGCAGGCAGAGCTCTGGAGTCTCAATGCGTGGATGAGACAATGGTGCAGAGATGAGTGTTTTGGATTTGTTAGGAACTGGGGAACATTCTGGGGAAAGGAGGGGCTCTTCTGAAGGGATGGGCTTCACCTTAACCGGGATGGAACCAGGCTGCTGGCATTAACCTTTAAAAAGGAGATAGAGCAGCTTTTAAACTAGATATTAGGGGAAAGCCGACAGTCGCCCAAGAGCGGATGGTTCGGAAGAATGTATCCTTGAAGGATACTACCAAAAGCAGAGAGGTTCCACAAAAGAGTAAAGTAGCCCAAATGCCCTCAAGTATGGAGCAGACAGAGCTTAAAGATCCCAAATTACCCATGTCTAACAATAGCCAAATTAACATGAATAAAATACATTCTCTAAAATGCTTGTATGCAAATGCTAGAAGTCTAAAAAATAAGATGGGAGAGTTAGAATATATAGCACTAAATGAAAGGTTAGATATGATTGGAATATCAGAGACATGGTGGAAGGAGGACAACCAGTGGGACACATGTTGTACCTGGGTACAAACTATATCGTAATGATAGAGCTGATCAAATTGGTGGAGGGGTTGCTCTCTATGTTAGAGAGGGCATTGAGTCAGAAAGGATTAAAGTTTTGCAGGAAACAAAATATGCTGTAGAATCTATATGGATTGAAATTCCATGTAAAAGGGGGAAGGCGATGGCAGTGGGGTTGTACTATCGACCGCCTGGCCAGAATGACTAAATGGATGATGAAATGTTCAAAGAAATCAAGGAAGCTAACAAAAGTTACAGCGCAGTAATAATAATGGGTGATTTCAACTACCCCGGTATCGACTGGGTCAGTGTCACGTCAGGACATGCTAGGGAGATAAAGTTCCTAGATGAAATAAATGACTGCTTCTTGGAGCAGCTGGTTCATGAATCGACCAGAGGGGAAGTCATATTAGACCTAGTCATTAGTGGAACACCAGACCTAGTGCAAGAGATAAGGGTGTTGGGACCACTTGGCAATAGTGATCATAGCATGATCGCCTTTGATTTAATTAGTGGAGGAGGGATAGTAAGGAAATCCACAGTACTACCTTTTAACTTTCGAAAGGGAGACTATGATAAAATGAGGAAAACAGTTAAGAAAAAACTAAAAGGAGCAGTTGCAAAGGTTAAAGACGTACATCAGGCTTCGCTGTTGTTGAAAAATACTATCTTGGAAGCCCAGACCAGCTGTATTCCACGCTTTAAGAAAAGTGGAAGGAAGTCCAAAAAACTGCCAACATGGTTTAAAGGTGAGGTCAGAGAGGCTGTTGTTGCCAAAAAAGCATCTTTCAGGAAATGGAAAAAAGAGCCAAACGACGAAACCTGGAAACAGCACAAGCACTGGCAAGTCAAATGCAAGGCATTGATAAGGCAGGCAAAGGGAGAATTTGAGAAGAAGCTTGCTGCGGAAGCAAAAACGCGAAGTAAAGACCTTTTCAAGTACATTCGTAGCAAAAAACCTGTGAGAATCAGTTGGTCCATTAGATGATAAAGGGGTTAAAGGAGCACTAAGGGGCGACAAGGCGATAGCGGAGAGACTGAATGAATTCTTTGCTTCGGTCTTTACTGAGGAAGATGTAGGGATGTTACCCATGACTGAAGTGGTATTTAAAGGTGCGGAAGAATTGAAGGAAATATCGATACATCGGGAAGATGTATTACAACTATTAGATAAACTGAAGAGTAGCAAATCACCTGGGCTGGATGGTATACATCCAAGGGTGTTGAAAGAACTGAAATATGAGATTGCAGACCTGCTATTAGTAATCTGTGAACTATCATTAAAATCATCTCTAATACCTGAAGATTGGAGGATCGCCAATGTAACACCACTTTTTAAAAAGGGTTCCAGGGGTGATCCGGGAAGCTACAGACCGGTGAGCCTGACGTCAGTACCAGGAAAAATGGTAGAAACCATCATAAAGAATAAAATTACTCAGCATGTAGATAGTCATGACCTAATGGGAGACAGCCAACATGGCTTTAGACAAGGAAGATCTTGTCTTACTAATCTGTTATGTTTTTTTGAAGGAGTGAATAATCAGGTGGACAAAGGTGAGTCGGTTGATATTGTGTATCTGGACTTTCAGAAAGCCTTTGACAAGGTCCCACATGAGAGACTTTTGGCAAAAGTAAAGAGTCATGGGATAGGAGGCAATGTATTATTGTGGATCAGGAACTGGTTAAAAGATAGAAAGCAGAGGGTAGGGCTAAATGGCCAATTTTCCCAATGGAGAAAGGTGAATAGTGGTGTACCCCAGGGATCTGTGCTGGGTCCGCTGCTTTTGACATATTCATAAATGACCTGGAAAGTGGAATAATGAGTGAGGTTATCAAATTTGCAGATGACACAAAACTATTTAAAGTTGTTAAAATCCAAGAGGATTGTGGCAAATTGCAAGAGGATCTTGATAAATTGGAAGACTGGGCATCAAAATGGCAGATGAAATTTAATGTGGACATGTGCAAGGTTATGCACCTAGGGAAGAACAACCCAAACTATGGTTACACGATGCAAGGTTCCACATTAGGAACTACCACCCAGGAAAAAGATTTAGGCGTCATTGTGAATACCATGTTAAAACCCTCGGCCCAGTGTGCAGCAGCGGCCAAGAGAGCAAATAGAATGCTAGGTATGATAAGGAAAGGAATGGAAAATAAAACAAAAGATATTATAATGCCTCTATATCATTCCATGGTGAGACCGCACCTTGAATATTGTGTGCAATTCTGGTCGCCGTATCTTAAAAAGGATATAGCGATTTTAGAAAAGGTTCAGAGAAGAGCCACCAAAATGGTAAAGGGGATGGAAGGATACTCCTATGAAGAAAGGCTAAAAAGGTTAGGGCTCTTTAACCTGGAAAAGAGACGGCTGAGGGGAGATATGATAGAAGTCTATAAATTAATGAACGGAGTGGAACGGGTAAACGTAGATCGATTGTTTACCTTATCAGAATATAGAAAGACTAGGGGACATGCAATGAAGCTACAGGGTAAACTATTTAAGACTAATAAAATAAAATATTTTTTCACTCAACGTGTAATCAAACTCTGGAATTTGTTACCGGAGGATGTAGTAAAGGCTGTTAGTGTAGCTGGGTTTAAAAAAGGTTTGGACAAGTTCCTGGAGGAAAGGTCCATAAACCATTATTAAGAAGGGACCCAGGATATCAATGCTTGAACCAATACAAGCATTGTGGAACCTGTGTCCCTTGGGGAAACTGCTAGGTACATATGACCTAGATTGGCCACTGTTGGAAACAGAATACTGGGCTTGATGGACCTTGGTCTGACCCAGTATGGGATATCTTATGTTCTTATGTAAGACAAATTATAAATTCTAGCCAGCCAGTTTCCAGAACGGAAACAAAACCAAACTACCACCAAAGGAATACAAGTAGCCTTCCCCATCGTCCCCATCACCTCTGCATCCAGTATCGGGCAAAAACATAACATGCTTTTTTACCTTATACCTTGTAGATATATACAAAAAAAACACACAATATACAAAACTATTGCCTGGTAAGTATCCTTTCCAAGTCATCCTGCTAGATCAGTCTTACAAGTGGGTTATGTCCTCTTGCCAACAGATGGTGGAGACAGAGAAGTTATCAAGGCTTCAGTGCGCGTGCCCTGGCACAAACCACAGGACCCCTAGGGGTTGCCTTCAGTATTTCTTTATCTCTATCTCCAGCAGATGTGGATGTCTTTTTCCTTGCTCCTGACAGTTTTCTGTCAATAGCAAGATTTCTTTTGGTGGACGTCTCCAGGGCACATAAGAAGATTCTCCCCTGGAGTTTCCCATACCTTTCCAGCATCTAGCTTCTGATCAAGAGGATCAGTAGTGCTGCCTTGGGGGGGGGGGGGGGGGGAGGAGGCTCCTGGTCAGGAGAACCAGTTGAGCCCAGCAAGGGAGCCATCAGCATTCCTGAGCAGCAAGACTGCTTGTCTTTGTTTCAACATTTTAAAAAAAAAAGGACAGAAGGGCATCTTCTGAAAAGAACTGCTTCAGTGCCTTCACAGGCTTTCTGACTGGCTCTCCTACAACAGTGGTATTCACAGTGCAGGGCCGGCCCGTCCATTGAGCAAGAATGTTTTTTGCACAGGGCCCCGCGTTTCAGGGGGCCCCGCGCAAAAAACATTCTTCAGCATCCCAAGTTTAAAAAAAAACAACAAACCGGCTGCTTCTGCCGCGGCAGCATCAAGAGTTCTGCCGCGGCAGCATCAAGAGTTCTGCCGCGGCAGCATCAAGAGTTCTGCCGCGGGGCCCCCCTGCCCGGCAGAGCCTCCCTGCATCATCAGCTACCTTCAAGTCCCAAAACGCGGGCTTCTTTCAGAGCCGCGAGAGTTTCCTTTCTCGCGGCTCTGTTAATCCCGCCGGGGCTGATGGGATTTCCCATCAACCTCGGCGGGATTAACAGAGCCGCGAGAAAGGAAACTCTCGCGGCTCTGAAAGAAGCCCGCGTTTTGGGACTTGAAGGTAGCTGATGATGCACGGAGGCTCTGCCGGGCAGGGGGGGCCCCGCGGCAGAACTCGTGATGCTGCCGCGGCAGAAGATGCTGTTTTTTTTTTTTTTTTTTAAATTTGGGATGTTAGGGGGGAAGGGGGTTTAGGACTGGTAATGGGCTATGGGGGGGAGGCTAAGACTGGAAGTGGGCTGTTGGGGGAGGGTTAGGACTAGTAATGGGCCATGGGGGGTTGCTAAGACTGGAAGTGGGCTGATGGGGGGGGTTAGGACTGGTAATGTGCCATGGGGGGGCTAAGACTGGAAGTGGGCTGATGGGGGGGGTTAGGACTGGTAATGGGCTATGGGGAGGGTTCTAAGACTGGAAATGGGCTGATGGGGGGGGCTAGGACTGGTAATGGGCTATGGGGGGGCTAAGACTGGAAATGGGCTGATGGGGGGGTTAGGACTGGTAATGGGCTATGGGGGGGGCTAAGACTGGAAATGGGCTGATGGGGGGGTTAGGACTGGTAATGGGCTATGGGGGGGCTAAGACTGGAAATGGGCTGATGGGGGGTTAGGACTTGTAATTGGCTATGGGGGGGGCTAAGACTGGAAATAGGCTGATGGGGGGGGCTAGGACTGGAAAGAGGGGGATGGGGGGGTCGTACGTAATGGGCTGATGGGGGTTAGGACTAGTAATGGGCTATGAGGAGGCTAGGACTGAAAATGGGCTGAGTGGAAGGAGGGCTTGAACTGCAAATAGCTGATGGGGACGGGGGCTTGGAATGGAAATGGGTTGTGAGGGGGAGGGAGCTAGGACTGGAAATGGGTGAGTGGGGGGGGGGCGAGGACAGGAAATGGGCTGATGGAGGGGCTAGAATAGGACTGGAAATTGGCTGTTGGGGGATGCTAAGATTGGAAATGGGCTGTGGTGGGGGTTTGGATTGAAATGGACTCATGAAGGGGCTAGAACTGGAAGTAGGCTCATGGGGGGCTTGGATTGGAAATGGGCTGAGTGGAGGGGAGCTAGGATTTGACATGGGCTGATGGGGCTAGGAAAGGACTAGAAATGGGCTCATGGGGGGCTGGGATTGGAAATGAGCTGATGGAGGGACTCGGATGGGACTGCAAATAGATGGGGGAGCTAGGACTGGAAATGGGCTGATGCGGGGACTAGAAGGGAGCGGATGCTGGGTGGGACTGGAACTAGAATGGAGCTGATGTTGGGGGAGGATTAGAATGGGATGGAGCTGGGAGAGTGAAATGGAGAGGGAAAAAATATTTTGTGTGGGAGGGAAGACAAATCTACAATTGTCCGGATATTGGCAGAGTAAGTGTGGATTGAGGATGGAGGGGTAAAATTTGAGTGGATGAAATCGGAATGAGGAAAGAGCAAAAGGAGAAAGATTAGTATGTTAAAGCAGATGTAGAGAGAGAATGGAAAAAAACTAGAAGAGAGAAGAAAAGACAAATGGACAGCAGACGATGAAGAGTTAGTGGAAGACACAAAGAAACCAGAAGAAAGTGGCTGGAGCAATTGCAGCTGAAAAAAAATGCACAAAAGGTAGAAAAATATCTCTTTATTTTGAATTTATTAATTGGAATATGTCAGCTCTGGGAAATGTGCATCATTAACGTCTGCGCTTTGTTTAGTACAAGAGCAAATTAATGTATAGTTTTATTTCTACAGTGTTGTACATTCCAAGTTTGGCTTTTGGGATTCCCAGTTTAATTATTGTCTTCCTGTTTCTAAATTGTGATTCCTTGTTTGGTGACGGTCTATGTTCTGCATGTGTAACTGAGCTGAGGTATTCTGTTTATGTAATTCCTATTTGACATTGCCACTTGTTCTCTTTCGCTAACAAAATAACTATGGTCACTTTATTTTTATGAGCCTATATAGCTACTAATCTAAAGAGAATAATAATTTACAGCTCAATCTACTAACCTTGAGTTCTATCTAGTATCCTAATGCATTCAATGGCCAGAGGTCTCTAAATGCAACCGGGTCTCAGCTTATATTAAGGCTTTTAATCAGCCAGACTTGCTGGATTGAGCTAGCCTTTTTTCACATCAATGACCCTAATTTTCATTGCATAAAGATTACTCTAACCATAATTTAATAAAATGATTTTATATAAATCTATGGGTACTTTTTTTTCTTTTTTTATATAACCATTTTTTTACTTTTTTTTGAAGATTTTTTTTCATATTTCTCATAAATGTGTTCCTACAAACTTTGTTCTCTTTCCCCAGTAGGTCATGTATTGTTGTTCTCTGAAATGTATTGGTTTAATATTTGCAGCGTTTCCTTTTGATAGTTAGGGTATGGTGCTTTGTGAATCCTGGTAGTGCTGTCAGGATACGGCGGGTTTGCTATGGGTTCTAAATGGGCAGTGTTTGTAGTAGTTCCTAATGTGTCTGGCAGTTGGCACTGGATTATAGTAATGTAGAAGTCTTTTAGTCTTTCTTTATCCATACACTCATTAAGAGGCATGTTTGCTAAAAGTGTATGGTAACATTATGCAAATATTTATGCAAATGAGGCCCCTTATGCAAATGAGGCCCCGCACCGAGTCTCCGCACATGGCCCCGCACCCCCCTTGGGCCGCCCCTGTCACAGTGAGTTCTCCTCTCCCCCCCCCCCCTAACTGCACTTCCTTCAACAAATTCTGCTGTCTCCCTCTCTGGTGGGGGTGACTGCTTTTTGGAAATTTCAGGGGGTTTCCTGCTTAGTCACCGGCACTCTCTTCCTGCCATTTCGGGCTCCCCATCTGCAACATTGCTGGTTGCAGCGGCCATTTTCCTTTCAGCTGGCTACATGAGTTCCTGCCTTCAGCCTCCATAAGTGCCTGTTTCTTCCATTGCGGTTCAGATTCTCTCGTCGATTCAAGTCCAGGAAGCAATGCTGTCAACTTTACTATGTTGTCTGGCCTGCGGCTGCAAACCCCGGTACCTTGTGGACTGGCTTTGTACTGTGTGTTCGGAGACATGGCAGCCTGGAGGCTCAAATCACCATTCCTTATCATTCCTCCAGTTCAGTCCTCCACCTCTGGGTAGTGTTTGTCCTCCTGCAGCATGGAGACTGGACCAATCAAAGTTGTGACATCACTGGATATCCTTCGCTGACTCGCCCATCAGCCCCCAGTGTGTCCAGTCTCCATGCAGCAGGAGGACTTAGTGAGCCTAGATGCTGGGCTCACTGGAGAAACAGATAAGGAGCTGTTAGGTAGTTTAGGATTGGAGTTGATTTTTGTTTTAATTTGTGCCTGTTCCTTTTATTTGGGTTAGAAAAAAAAATAAGTAAATATCTAAATTCGTGGGGGGACTCGGGGCTTGAACCAGCTGTCTCCCTCCCTTTTAGCTCTGCTGTGCTGGGGTTCCGGCCGGCGCTTTCTTCCCTCACATTGGAAGCACTGCTGACTCTTGACAGCCTGCCTTCTCTGCTGCCGTGTGCCGGCGCTCTAGAGGGACGTCGGATCCAGCCCGGTCAGTCAGAGCCCTCTCTGCGCTTACTGCTCGGTAGGGCCGTCACGCAGCATCGCAGATCGCAGGGCACTCCGGCGTGCACGCACATGCCCGCCGGAGATCAAGCGGACAACCGAATGAGCGGAAGGCGGCAGGAGGTGAGTGTGCCGCGTGAGCAGAGCTGCCGCATGGCCGGGGAAGCAGGCCACGGTAGCGCCTTCCTTCAGGCCGCGCTTTGGAAGAGCAGCGTTTTTTTCCCCACGCATTTGGCTGACGTGGGCAGGTCGTGGCTCCGTGGTTGAGCGGCGGGCCTGTCTCGAGTTAGGGCACAGCCGGTTTTGTGTTTTGTTTTCCTGGTTCAGTTTCTGGGCAGTCTAGATGGACCATGCTGGTCTTTATCTGCCGTCATTTACTATGTTACTATGTTTAGTTTAGCGGTGCTTTCTGCCACAGGGGGTCCTTGACTGTTCGCGGATCGGGCAGCAAGGAGTTTAAAAAACAAGAAGAAGAAAGAAGACAGGTGAAATGTTTGGCTGCAGTCAGACCCCTTGGAGTCTTAGTCCAGGGACGGAGCTACCAGCTGTTGTTCTCCGTTGCTTTGGGGAGCTAATGCCTTCTCGGCCACGGTGTATAATTTGTGGCTCTTGCAGGGGCGCCGTTTTGGAGGCTGCAAAGGCTGCGTGGGGGTTTCTGCTACAATGGAGCAAGAAATGCAGAGTAAGCCACCCGAGAAGCAGCTGGGTCTGGTGCCCCTCAGCAAGGGGCAGCCGTTGCTGGAGCTCCCTGCTGGGTCTCCTACCCCCTCCTCGGGTGGGGTTCCGGGGCCTCTTCCGGCAGGAGCTGAAGTGGCCCCTGTGGTGGTCACTCCGGATTTTGTAATGGTAATGCATGCGGCAGCAGGATATGAGGTTGGAGCCACCGCCACTGGCTGGGGTGGTGAGACCCTTGGGCTTGGAAAAGCCGAGTAGTGGTCTTGGGAGACCGGTTAAGAGGGCCCGGCCTCTCGAGGATCAGCTCGTGGATACGGACTGGCCTGAGTCGGAGTATGCCGACTATGATCCTGACCCGGGAGTGGACGAACTGGAAGAAGGAGAGATTCAGGAACCTGAGGATCAGGCCAGGATCATCAGAGTGTTCCGAAAGGAGGAGCTGACGGCACTTATTACGGAGTCCCTGCAGGTGCTTAATCTCTCTTCAGTCCAGCTGGAGGAAGAAGACGACAGCCTGGAGGATCCACTTATTCAGGCGATGAGGCAGACCCAGGCGGTGTTTCCGGTTCACAGGGTGGTGGACCGGATGTTGCAGGATGAATGGGATGTGCCGGAGGCAAATCTGCAGGGGATTAGAGCCATGACTAGATTTTACTCCTTGGCTGATAAGCAGAAGGAACGTTTTTGATCCCCGCAAGTGGATGCGGCGGTGTCGGCGGTTACTAAGAAGACAACTATCCCAGTCAAGGGTAGCGCAGCCTTAAAGGACGCGCAGGATAAAAAGGTGGACGGTTTATTAAAACAAGCCTTCGAGGTTAATGCCCTGTCGTTGCAGGCGGCCATTTGCGGGGCGTGGGTGGCCAGAGCATGCCTTCGCTGGTCCCAACACTTGCAACAGCCATCCCAAGTGACCCAGGAGGGGTTGTTAGATGCTACCCGGTTGGAGTCCGGGTCGGCATATCTGGCGGACGTCAACTATGACTTGATTAGGGCGCTAGCAAATAGCATGGCGTCTCTGGTTGCCGCTCATCGCTATCTTTGGTTGCGTAATTGGGGGTGGATGTCTCCTCCAAGTCTAGGCTAAGTAAGCTTCTGTTTAAGGGAAAGCTGCTGTTCGGAGAAGATCTTGATAAGTTGGTTAAGGACTTGGGAGAGTCCAAGGGCGGCAGGCTGCCGGAAGACAAATCTCGGCAGGGGAGAGCCCAGCCTTCCTCCCGAGGGCAGTTCCGCGATTTCTGACGTTTTCGCACCTCGAGATTGGGAGGTTTTTAGAGGGGACGTTTTGCGTCCAGAGCGCAAGGGTTTTGTGGCTTCAGAGGGGCCGGCTGAGGTTTCGCAGCAGCCTCGACCGCGGTTCCGAGGAAATCACAATGAAGAGAGGCGGGTCCAGGCGCGTATTCAACAGATAGGAGGACTACTTCGTGGGTTCCTTCCTGCCTGGGTCCAAATTACCTCCGATCAATGGGTATTAGAGATAATCCGAGACGGTTATGCTCTTGAGTTCGCTTGACCGGTCTTGGACTCCTTTGTCCTTTCACCCTGCAGGGGACAGCGGAAAACCGAAGAGATCCGTCAAACCCTAGACCAGCTCTTACAGTTAGGGGCGGTAGTACCGGTGCCCCGAGACTCCTACAGTGTCGGTCACTACTCCATCTATTTCATGGTCCCCAAAAAGGATGGGGCTCTGTGGCCCATTCTGGATTTGAAAGGGGTAAATCGAGACCTGCTGGTACCTCATTTCAGAATGGAAACCCTGAGGTCCATCATAGTGGCTGTACGGCAAGGGGAGTTCTTAACCTCCCTCGACCTCACCGAAGCCTATCTACATATCCCGATCAGAGAGGCTCATCAGAGGTTTCTGCGGTTTGCCTTTCCTTGGGGGCACTTCCAGTTTCAGGCCTTACCCTTCAGTTTGGCAACGGCGCCGCACACCTTTACCAGGATCATGGTGGTGGTGGTGGTGGCAGCGGCGTTGCGAAAGCAAGGCATCTTAGTCCATCCTTACCTGGACGACTGGTTAATTCGGGCAAAGTCCAGGATCGAGAGCGAGCAGGTAATGCGCA
The DNA here is from genome assembly GCA_033557465.1 of Ichthyophis bannanicus. Classification (NCBI taxonomy): domain Eukaryota; kingdom Metazoa; phylum Chordata; class Amphibia; order Gymnophiona; family Ichthyophiidae; genus Ichthyophis; species Ichthyophis bannanicus. The sequence goes on along the minus strand of CM066043.1, from coordinate 206,428,669 downwards.
CGGTGGTGTACTTCCTTCAAGAACTCGGTTGGGTGGTCAATGCGACAAAGAGCAAGTTGGTCCCTACTCATGTGCTGGAGTACTTGGGAGTGACATTCGACACTCAGTGGGGTTGGTCTTTCTGCCAGAAAGACGGGCGCTGGCGCTTCAGCAGCTCGTGCGCAGATTTTTGTCAAGCCCAGCCCCGTCGGCGTGGTCTTACATGCAGGTCCTAGGGACGATGGCGGCAACGCTGGAGGTGGTGCCGTGCTGCTTCGGTGTTGGTCGCACCAGAATGACTCATTGAACAAGCGTCTTCCCTGTCCTCTGCTGGTCAGATGCTGGCGCCGAAACACCTAAGGCGGTCTTGCCGCTGGAGCAGCCGATTTGGCTCCCACTAATGACGGATGCCAGTCTCGCAGGCTGGGGATCTCATTGCGGGGAGCGGTTCGCTCAGGGGGAATGGAGCGTACAGGAAGCACGGTGGTCCATCAACCGCTTCGAGCTTCGAGCAGTGTTTCTGGGATTGCGAGCGTTCGAGACTGCGGTGCAGGGCCGAGCAGTGAGGGTTCTTTCAGACAATGCCGCGACGGTGGCCTACATCAATCGGCAGGGTGGTACGGGAAGTGCTGCCATGGAGGAAGAAGCGGCGGCTCTCTTCTCTTGGGTGGAGTCGCGTCTGCAGGCAATCTCGGCAGTACACATCGCGGGTACCGACAACGTGATGGCGGATTATCTCAGCAGGGTCTGGGTAGATGCCGTAGAATGGGAGCTCCACCCAGATAGCTCTTTGTCCAGATAGTTCTCCGATGGGGTCCGCCGATCATGGATCTCATGGCGACCTTTCGCTCGGCCAAAGCACATCGCTTCTTCAGCAGGCAACGAGAGAGGATGTCGGAGGGAATAGATGCCTTGTTGCAACCCTGGCCGGCATCCGGCCTGCTCTATGTTTTCCCGCCGTGGGCCCTCATAGATCGAGTGGTTCAACGCATAGAGGCCCATTCGGGGAAAGTGGTGTTGGTGGCTCCGGATTGGCCCAGGCGTCCATGGTATGCCAATCTCATTCGCCTCCTCGACGGGGAGCCTTGGTGACTTCTGGCATTGGGGGACCTCTTGCTTCAGGGGCCACTGGGGATGCCGCAAGTGGATCAGTTCTTGCTTACGGTCTGGCCATTGAAAGGGCGCGTTTAAGGAAACGCGGTTATTCTGGAGCGGTGATAGCGACTTTGCTGCGGGCGCGTAACCGATCCATGTCCTTGGCATATGTACGAGTGTGGCGGATCTTTGAGGATTGGTGTTCGCAACAGCAAATCTGAGCTTCTGCGGTTTCCGTCCCGACGGTCTTAAGCTTCTTGCAAGACGGGTTCGACAAGGGCCTAGTGGCCAGCTCGCTAAATGTATAGGTGGCAGCCCTGGCTTGCTACAGGGGCAAGATCCAGGGGGTGGCCCTGGGCACCCATGCCGATGTTGGTCGCTTTCTAAAGGCAGTATCCAAGCTTCGGCCTCCCCGTAGGATGATGGTGCCTCCATGGGACCTCAACTTGGTTTTAGGGGCGCTGGCTAGGGAACCATTCGAGCCCTTGCATCGGGTGTCCCTTAAGGACCTGACATTGAAGACGGTGTTTTTGGTGGCCATCTGCTTGGCTAGGAGAGTTTCGGAGCTTCAGGCGCTTTCCTGTAGGGAGCCATTCCTTTCCTTTTTCTAAGGAAAAGGTGGTGTTGCACCCAGTTCCTTCCTTTCTTCCCAAGGTGGTGTCCCCCTTTCACTTGAATCAAGCAGTATCGTTGCCGCTTCTCGGCGACTTGGAAGGGGGCGCCTCGGACCGTGGTCTTCATTGGTTAGACGTAAAAAGGGCGCTGCGGCGTTATTTGTAGGTCTCCGAACCCTTTTGGAAGTCCGATCGTCTGTTCATGCTTTACGGAGGACCTCGAAAAGGAGAAGCGGCGGCGAAAGCGTCCATTTCCAGATGGGTCAAGGAGGCCATTGCATCTGTGTATGTTTTGCAAGGCCGTCCAGTTCCATTAGGGTTACGGGCTCATTCTACCAGGGCGCAGGCTGCGTCTTGGGAAGAGTATAGCCTTGTTCCGCCGGTGGAGATTTGCAGAGTGGCCACCTGGGCTTCTCTGCATTCTTTCAGCAAACACTACTGGCTGGATGTCCAGGCAGCAAGCGATGCCAGTTTTGGTTCTGCGGTGTTGCGAGCCGGGTGGAAGGGGCCCTCCCAAGGTTAACTGCTCTGTTACATCCCAGAGGTGGAGGATTGAACTGGAGGAACGATAAGGAAAGGGAAATTTAGACTTACCTGTTAATTGACGTTCCTTGAGGAACTCCAGTTCAGTCCTCATTCCCGCCCGGGATGGTAAACTCAGTGGTTGATTTGTGGTCTACTGAGGGGGGGGGGGGTCAATCCCGCGGCTCGCAGAGTCAGGAATAGCATCCAGTTTTCTGTGCCTTTCTGCTGGCTGTCTCTTCTTTCGCTACCCTTCTGTCTGCACCTTTTCAGTTGGTTCAGGGCCAGAGAGTAAGATACTTCCTACAGACTTTAGTTCGTAGGAGGGGATTTTACGTCAAACAGATGAGGTTGAGTTTGGTTTGATTTTTAGTCAGTTGTATTTAATTCTTTGGCTACTTATTTGTTGCTCCTTTGTCTGCTTTGACAGTAGTTCACTGGGGGCTGATGGGTGAGTCAGCGAAGGCTATCCAGTGATGTAACAACTTTGATTGGTCCAGTCTCCATGCTGCAGGAGGAAACACTACCCAGAGGTGGAGGACTGAACTGGAGTTCCTCAAGGAACGTCAATTAGCAGGTAAGTCTAATTTCTCTTTTCTTTGTTTCATCACACCTTTTTGCCTTCTGCTACCTCGGGCCCTACTCTGGATGCAGTGGATCCTTTGGGACCTTTGAAGCCCTCTCCCCTATCCCTTTTGCTGCCTCAGCAGACAGTACAGTTGCAGGACGGTACTGATCGTGAATCTGATCAGTTCATGCGTCTCTTCCAGCAAGCATGGACTCTCTGGAGGACAGAGCCTGCTCCTGGTTCCTCTGGGTTACCCACTTCTGGGCAGATTTTCGCTAGCAAGGAGCATCCGGCTAGCAAGGAAGCACTCTAGGAATGGTATTGCAGTTTTAGATATACCCCATATGCACAGGCAGTGGCATGGCCTCTGGGAAAGGAGACCTTGCGCTTCTTGAGGAGGGCGGACGTTTCTCTGTGGATGATACAGATAGTGCAGGGGTGGGCAATTCCGGTCCTGGAGGGCCGCAGACCAGTCAGGTTTTCATGATGTCCCTAATGAATATTCATGAGATCTATTTGCATCCACTGCCTTCCATCCTATGGAAATAGGTCCTTGAATATTCATTAGGGACATCATGAAAACCTGACTGGTCTGCGACCCTCCAGGACCGGAACTGGCCACCCCTGGGATAGTGCATTGAATAGAGAGGCAGGGGAATGGTCTCCATCGGAGGACCTGTCTAACGAATCCAAAGAGGTTCACAATGTCTGCCTTTTTTTGTAAAGAGGAAAACTCCACTCTCATCACACAAATTATAATCTCCGCATACTGAACCCTTCCAAACAGCCAGAGGCTCTGTCATCCAAGGCGCAGGTGGATCCCATCATTGTGGGAATTCGCAAGCCCTCTATGGCTTTTCCCTTCCCATTGGAGCTTCAGCAAATGGTTTCCCTGGAGTGTCATTCCCCTGATGCCTCCTTGTGTACAGCCCAGAGCTTGAGCTGGTATTATAGCTGGTCTTCTGCAGTCATGGATAAATAGCTTCGCTTCCCAAAGGTGGATGCCATTATCATGGCTGTGACTAAGTATAGGACCATCCCAGTTGAGGTGGTGCTGCCCTGCGTGATCAACAAGATTGCAAAGTTGAGGCTCTCTTGAAAATAATGTTTTCAGCTTCTTTCTTGGCCCTACAAGCCACCTCTTGCGGAGGGTTGGCCGCACGTGCTCTCCTGCGCTGGATTCAGCTTTTGCCAGAAGATCCTGCTGCGGCGCACTTGGAATCGGTGGCAGTCTTCTTGGTGGATGCCTTTTTATGACCACCTGTGCCTGGCAGCCCATTCCGTGACTGCTGTCACTGTAGCCTGCTGTTGGTTGTGGCTCAGACATTGGTTGACTGATGTCGCCTCTTAAAGCTCAGTTGGCTTGGCTGTCCTTCAGGTGCAGGCTGCTCTTTGGAGAAGGCCTTGAGAAATTTGTTAAGGACATAGGTAAAGTGAAGCCACAGCATCTGCTTGAGGACAAGCCCAAGGCGTCCTTTTGTCTTCCGGGCTCCACAGCATCATCCTCTTTCACTCCACAATCTCGTTTTTGAGATTCTCGGAGATACTGCTGTGAAAAGCCTCCTCGTCTATGACCTCCGCCAGATCTGGCCCTCAATCACTGCCCTTTGAAGGCCTCCGCCTCTTAAGTTCTCCGGAGCTACCCACTCCTCTCTCTGACGGCCTCCCGGCCTACTCCAGGATGCTGCTAGTCGGAGATCGGCTGTCCCTCTATTACCAGGAGTGGGCCAGGATAACCACTGACCAGTGGATGCTCGACATTGTACACTTTGGCTATGTGCTCGGGTGTGCACAACCCATCACAGGTGCCTTCATCATCTCCGCTTGCGGTTCTGCCACCAAGCAGTCAGCGGTGTAGGCCACTCTACAGTGCCATCTACATCTTCAGCAGAAGCAGATCAAGGCAATCTGCTGCCTGAGGCAAGGGATGAGAGGTGCCCTCTGCCCTCTCTCCCCCCCCCCCACCCCCCCCGTAATGGAGGGGAAGGGGGCCTTTCTCAAAATTCCAATCAGGGACTGAACCAAACCAAAAAGCTGATTTTAGATTATATGGAGGAAATGAAAGATGTTTGTACACCAAGGAACTAAAAGAGAGCAAGAACTACAGCACAGTTTATAAAACTAAATTTTAACTCATCTTTATTTTGTTATAAACTGTGTTATGGTTCTTGCTTTTTCTTTTGAATATATATTTTGCATCCACAGAACCCCCTTCCTCAACAGTGGGTGCAGAGCAGAACCAGGACATTCACCCACAGAGCTCAGTATCTTAAAAAAATGATTCTGGTCATCTAACAACAACAAATATTCTCCAGTACCAGACATGTTGTGAACTAATACAAAGCCCTACAACAAAGTAACTGAGTATCTATAGAGCTAATCTACCATACCATACCATATCAACACCAACTTCCAAAACTTACATAAGGAGCCCATACAAAAGAAAATCACTGTAAATACTGCAGTGGGCCCTGGAACATCCAACACCTATTTGAAGAGCTGAACAATTCAGATTACTACAGTACAGACCCCTACATACAAACTCCATGTTAACAGAACGCCTGGTTTTGGTCACACGCTCAAAACACGGACCCTCACCAAGTACCGAATAATGACCATAGCCTAAAAATAAACATATGTAGATTAAAATTAAACTGCAACCCCAAAGAACCAGATTCTGCATACACTGCAATACCAGAGAATTTGAAAAATATGCATTTCCATGTACTGTATAAAATATAAAGATAGCACCAAGTCTGATCTTTAATTTGAAAAGAAATATATCTTCTAACTTTGTTGTCTGACCATTTTATTCTCTGATCATGTAGGTCCCAATCTGAGGTTTCTGCTTTTCTCTTTCTCCCTGTGCACCCTCCTGTCTACTTTCCCCCAGGGACGGCATGAGGGTAATGCAAGGCCATGTGCGGAGACTCGCTGCAGCATCATTTGCATAAATTTAATTTCCTTATCGTCCCTCCAGTCTAGTCCCGGAAACTCTGGGGTTGTGCTCCTCTTCCAGCAGCTTGGAGACTGAGAAACGTCATTCTTTGATGACACTGGTATAAGGACATAGGCACCACCTCCTCACTCCAGTTATCTCAGTCTCCAAGCAGCTGGAGAATGTGAGCCTGGGGATCCCAGCTCACTAGAGGAACAATTAAGGCCATTTAGTTGGAGTTTGATTGATTTAATGGGATTTAATTGGTTTTAATTTGGTTTATGTTAATTTCCACTACAATTTGTACGTTTTTAACTTTTGGTACGGCAGTTGTACTGTACCTTTTAAATTTTGACTGCTAGAGACCTCTCTGCCCTTCCCCCTCCCTCTCCTCGGTAGCATTGTGGAAGCGAGGGGAACAGGCTCCGGTTGCAGCCCATTTGACTGGAAGGGCAGGCAACTGTGAGAGGAGGCATCCTGAGCGCATCACAGAGGTCTTGCCTGTCAGCGCTCGGGTGCCAAAGCAGAGGGGAACCGCGGCCGCAGTGCGCCACGGTGATTCACTGCCCGCTGGGTCGGACTGGGGAACAGCAGACCCTGGGGGAGTCAGCCAGCCATTCTCTAGTGCAGCAACGGGAAGGTGCTGAGGAAGCTGCTCCGGGCGGTAAGGTAAGGCGCTGGGGCATTAGCGGCGATTAATTCATTTTTCACTGCTTTTCCCCGCCTGATTCGCGCGGGGAAAAGCCGGTAGCGGCTGCAGTGATACAAGCGCTTTTAATTTGCCAGCAAAGCTTCGTTTTGATTTTCTTCCTTCATAATTCAGCTCAGGAGCTCTCCTGCACATTTCTAGGATCGTTAAAAAAAACAAAAAACAAACGCCTTGGTGTTCTCAGGCCGTTTCAGCTGGGCTGCTGCTGTTGCCTCCTTGGAAGTGTCGCTGCTTCGGTGAGGTGCTTCAGGGGCTCTTGGGCCGATTGACAAGTGGTCAAGATGCCTTCAAAGACATTGTGTTTACTCTGTGGAGTAAAGAGGTCTACAGTCTCGGACACAGGGATCTGTAGGAACTGTAGCCAAGCTTCTGCCGCAGAGCAGCAACACTTGGATACGGAAGAGGATCAGGAGGCGGCCATACAGGGGCGTCTGCCCTCTGCAGTAGATCCTACGGAGCCCATGCTGGGGCCTTCCACTGCTCCGGATGTACCGCTCGCTCAGGCATCCTTGTCTGGTAATTTGTCTTCAATTTTTTCCCCGGACTTTGTGGCTCTTATTCAAAGGGCGTTCGGGGGCACTCAAAGAGAAGCTGCTTCTTCTGGTTCCATCAGTGTGGATTTGGGACAGAAAAGACCAGGGACTCCTCTGTCTGTGGGAACTTCGTGGGTATTGCCGAAGAAATCTAGAATGGAGAAAGAGAAGCAGGAGCAGTCGGTGATTTCGGAAGATCTGCACACGGAAGACGGGGAGCAAGATCCGGAGATAGACGCGGAGTTGGAAGAAGGAGAAATCACGGAGCAGGAAGACCAGGCCAGAGTAGTGCGCATTTTTCTGAGAGAAGAGTTGCCCGCACTTATTTCTGAGACACTTAAAGCACTTAATATGCCGGTGTCGGGGCCGGTGGAGGAGGCTACATTAGAGGATCCGTTGTTACAAGCATTTTGGAAGACTCAGCTTTTCCCATGCACAGAGTGGTAAAGGAAATGATTCAAGGTGAGTGGGACATGCCAGAGGTGACACTCAAGGGGTCTAGAGTTATGTCTCGTCTTTATCTTCTGGTGGAGCAAGATAAGGAGCTCTTTAAGTCACCAAGAGTGGATGCAGCGGTATCTGCGGTGACCAAGAAGACAACCATTCCGGTTGAAGGGAGTGCGGCTCTCAAAGATACCCAGGACAGGAAGCTGGATGCTTTGTTAAAACAGGTGTTTTAGGTGAATGCTCTTTCCATTCAAGTGTCCATTTGTGGAGCATGGGTAGCAAGAGCCTGTCTACGCTGGTCTCAGCGAGTCCAGGGAGAGCAGATCGAAGAGTTGATAGGTGAGGCGGCTCGACTGGAGTCAGGAGTTGCGTTTCTCGCGGATATTCATTATGACCTCATTAGGGGGCTATCTAACAGTATGGCTTCAGTGGTAGCAGCAAGGAAGTACCTTTGGCTGCGCAATTGGGCAGAGGATGCGTCTTCTAAAGCCAGGTTAAGTAAGCTTCCCTTTAAGGGAAAGCTGCTTTTCGGAGAGGATTTGGACAAAATTGTTAAGGATCTAGGAGACTCCAAAGGCGGAAGTCTTCTGGAGGATAAGCAGAAGCAGGGTAGATTTCCGCCGATGGCTAGAATGCCGCAGAAGGATTTTCGTCGTTTTCGTTCCTCAAGGTTCATTCAGAGTCAGAAGGGACGTTTTCCCTATAGAAACCAAGGGTTTCGAGGGGCGAGCAGAGGGTTTGCTGCCGCCTCTTTGAGTCTCAGAAAGCCGCAATGAAGTCAGGGAGACCCAGGTGGAGCTACCGGTGAGAGGTCGTTTACAGGATTTTTACGCTGCCTGGGTCCAGATTACATCAGATCTCAGTGGGTGTTAGAGGTGATTAGAGAAGGATATGCTTTGGAATTTCAACGACCGGTGACCGACTCGTTCATACATTCCCCTTGCAAGGCGCATCGCGAGTGCGAGGCAGTCAAGCAGACCTTGGAAAGATTGCTAGCTCTCAAAGCAGTAGTGCTGGTAGATCCTGGAGAGTGGACGCTTCATCTGGAAGTTTCCGAGATGGTGGTGAGACGCTGGGGGGTCGCCGATAATGGATCTCATGGCGACTTTCAATTCAGCAAAGGTCAGTCGATTTTTCAGCAGAAGGAGAGAGAGAATGTCGGAGGGTCTAGATGCTCTCATACAGGACTGGCCAGTAGAACAGCTACTGTATGTGTTCCCTCCATGGGTGTTAATAGGCCGTGTAGTGCGACGCATCGAGCTTCACAGAGGATTAGTGATACTGATCACTCCGGATTGGCCAAGAAGACCTTGTTATGCGGACCTCAGGAGGCTGGTAGTGGGGAAGCCTTGGCGTCTACCAGTCAGGAAGGATCTATTATCGCAAGGTCCGTTGTTTATGCCTCAAGTGGGTCGATTCTTGCTTACGGCATGACTCTTGAAAGGGTAAGGTTAAGAGCTAAAGAGGCGGTGATTGCTACCTTGTTAGGGGCTCGTAGGAGATCTACTACTTTAGCATATGTTTGCATGTGGTGCATCTTTGAGGCCTGGTGTGTAGTCAGGAATTGTGAGGCCTTATGAGCGTCAGTGCCGCAGGTCTTGGCGTTCTTGCAGGATGGTTTTCAGAAAGGGTTAGCGGCCTCTTCCTTAAGAGTACAGTTGGCAGCGCTCTCCTGTTATAGGGGAAAAATCAAGGGGCAAGCGCTGGGCGCTCATCCAGATATTAAGAGGTTCTTAAGAGCGGTGAGGCTTCTGAGACCACCATGCAGACAAGTAGTTCCTCCATGGGATCTGCAATTGGTTTTGGGAGCATTAGGAAGTCGGCCATTTGAGCCTTTGGCTAAGTCCTCGTTGAAAGATCTTACCCTGAAAGTGGTTTTCCTAGTTGCGATTGCATCGTCAAGGAGAATTTCGGAGTTACAGGCATTATCTTGTAACACTTATTAAGGGCTACTACACAGTACCCTGTCTTGTGCTGCTGAGGTAAGCTATATTCTGATTTGATTTAAATTATAGCTCTTTGCTGCTGCTAGGCTCTAACTTATTATGAAATTTAAACTACAAGCTCTCTGCTGGGTTCTAAATTTAACCAGAAAGCTCTCTTCTGTGTTTTAAATTTAAACTAAAAGTACTTTGCTGATGCTAGGCCCTGAGTGACTATTAAATTTAAACTACAAGCTCTCTGCTGGGTTCCAAATTCTTATTCTGTTATAAACTGCTTTATGGATCTCACTTTTTCTTTTTTAATATATATTTTCTGCATCTGTAGAAACCTCTCCCTAGACAATGGGTGCAGAACAGAAGTAGGACATTCACCCACAGAGCTCAATATATTAAAAAAAAAAATTCAGATTCTGGTCTTCTCACTAACAAACATTCTCCAGTACCAGGCATATTGGGAACTAATATAAAACCCTACAAAAGTCACGTAAGATCTCCAACACCAAATCTACCATACCATACCAACATAAACTTCCAAAACTCATACAAGGGACCTACCCAGAAAAATGCAGCACTATAAATACTGCAGCGGGCCCTAGAACATCCATACACCTATTTGAAAAGCTAAACAAGTCAAATTACTACAATACAGATCCCTATGTTAACAGAACGCCTGGCCTCAGTCACACACTCAGAACACGGACCCTCACCAAGTACAGAATAAGTGACTGCAACCTAAAATAAAAATATATAGACAAAAATTAAACTGAAACCCTAAGAAGCTAGACCCCACATACAGTGCAACATCAGATAAATAAGAGACGCAGTTCCCCATACTGTGTAAAATATAAAGATAGTGCAAAGTCCAGTCACTAAATTAAAAATAAAATTATTTTTTTTCTTTGTTGTCTGACCATTTTATTTCAAATCATTTTTATTGAGATTTTCATACATAACGCAAACATCCAGAGAGGACAGGTAAAACAATACAAAGCGATACATAAGCCTCCTCCCCAGATACAATCGTGGAGGATATCCCCCTTAACCCTGAGTAAACACCCATTCCCCCCCCCACCCACCCCGCCATCAGACACAGACTACTCACACACCCTATAATAGGCACATCAAGTACATCAAATACATCCAACACATCGGTGAGAGTTACGATGATGTCACTACACCAGCAAATAAGGTAAATCACAGCACAGAACAGGAGGACCGTTAATCAGTCTCCCGGATTAACTACAAGCAAGTTGCTGTCCCTTTTACTCAGAGCAGTTGAAAGACTAAAGTATTTTGGCATAATGCTCCGCAAAACAAGAAACCTCTTATGGAAACAGGTAGCACTCTCTATACATTTCTAAACATTTAACACCCCACCCCTTTCTCTAGGAGACAACTGAGAGATCATGGGAGACCATAATTCCAAGAAGTCCTCCCAACTCTTACCCCCTGTCTGCTGTGCAGTCAACTTCTCCATATACATCAAGTCAAGCATGAAGTTCTCCCAAAGTGCCATACAAGGAGGGGAGGATGCCACCCACTGACACAACAAGGCCCTCTTAACCATCAGAAAACCCCGTTCAAACAGCGCCCTGCGCATGAACGAGAGTCGTTCGCACCCCAGCCCCCAATTATGGAACAAACAAACCTCTCTTTGCAGAACACCACCCACCCCAAGCCACCCCTCCAACTTATTACAAACCTGTACCCACACAGCTCGCACCCTCGGACACCCCCAAAATTTGTGCGTTAAGGTCCCGACTCCGCAATCACACTACTGACAACTAGCAGAGAACTGCAAACCCACCCGGAAGGCCCATTTATCACTTATATATGCTCGCCAGAGAAATTTATACTGCATTTCCTGTAGATACACCCATACCGGGCCTTTCACTATCCCCTCAAAGGCCACCCGCAATATTTCCTCCGTCATTTCCTCAACTCCGTCTCTCCGCCACCGGAGTGCGAGCACAGTAAGAAACCCCGCACCCCCCAAGGGCCAGAGCACCTCCCGAGAGACCGACCCACTCAGACATCGCTCCTCCAGCCGCTCCAATATTGCACGTGGGGACTCGGAAGCTGACCAACCTCCCCCTTCCACAGGAACAGACGCTAAATAAGAGCAGATTTGCAAATAGCCATAAAAATCCTGCTGCCGAATATGAAACGGACGCTGGACTTGTTGAAAACTGTCCATAACCCCATTATCACTAAAAAATAAATCTCCCAGACAAACAAGGCCTCTCTCAGCCCAACTATCAAAGATACTCTGCTGTGCAAACCCCGGTCGAAAATCAGGATTGCCCACCAGAGGCAGCAGAGGCGACTTACACCAATCCCACCCAAATCTCTGGCAAAGCATTCTCCAGGCAGGACGCAAGGCCCCCATATAACTCCCCCCCACGCCTCCCCTAATTGCCATTGGCAGCTGACCGACATGGAGAAGATAGAGGCCATGATACGGAGCCAGCGCTTCCACCAACTGCCGAACCGGGGCACACCCCCCATCCCCTTCCAACATCGCCCGAATATGTCGCGCTAAATAGCGCAGATTATAATTACGCAAGGAGGGTAGTTCCCACCCCCCCTCCTCTCTCCTACTCATTAAGGCCCGCAAAGAGATCCGCACCTTACGTCCCCCCCACAGAAACCCATGCAAATTCCATTCAGAACGCTTCCAGTCTTTATCCAAAATCCATAGCGGCAGCATACGCAGCACATATAGCCATCTAGGAAACTCCACCATGACAAACAACGCCATCCTTCCCTTCAGAGACAGGGGCAAACCCCGCCAGCTTGCCAAAGTTTTACTACTTCTGGCTAGTAAACCAGGCACATTAGCACGATACAGATGTGCTGGCCGATCAGGGAGCTGTATTCCCAAATACTTAATCTCCCCATCCGCCCATACCAATGGAAACTCACCTACCCACTTCGGCCGTACTTTACCCCCAACATCCAAAACTACCGACTTCATAGCATTAACCTTCAAACCCGAAAAGTCCCCAAATGCCTGTATCACCTGAAGCGCGCGATCCAAAGACATAGGTAGGTTCGTGAGACACAGCAACATGATATTGTCAACATGATATTATGTCAACGTGATATTATGATGTACATCCCATTCACAATCCCTAATTTGCCAATAAAACTACTATCAGATTGTTTCAATGAAATCACAACATGGCTAAAAGCTCAAAACCTCCACATTAATCATTCAAAAACAGAAGTCCTAATTGTAACAAAAAACCAATCATATATCCCCCCAACCCACATAACATTACAAAATCATGACATTAAAATAAAAAACGAAATAAGATACCTAGGTGTTATTCTGGATACACATCTGACGATGAACACTCAAAACAGAAACACCATTAAGAAAATATATTTTAAACTCAAAATCCTTAAACAATTACGCCCTTTAGTACACCAACTAGACTTCATCAATATAATCCAGGCCACAATAACCCCACACTTTGATTTTGCCAACCTAATTCTATTAGGAATAACGAAACAAAACATAAAAAGAATCCAATTAACACAAAACGCAGCAGCTAGAATTATAATGAAAGCACACTCATTCCAGCACATAACACCATTATTAGCTTCCCTACACTGGTTGCCAATTCAAAGCAGGATAATATATAAAACCACTATAACTACATATAAAGCTTTAAATAACATGGCTCCAATCCCACTAAGCAAACTAATCAGCATGGAATCCCAAAAAACTACGCACAGAAAAGGATACTCAAATAAACTAAACACTCCTAATGATTTCATAAAAGCAAATAAATTAACTAACAACAGAGCTTTTTCTCATGCAGCCCCATCTATTTGGAATTCCCTCCCGGAGGACCTACAAACTATAACCGAAATTATGGAACTCCGTAAAAAACTAAAAACCTATCTATTCTCCATGCACTATGGCAACACAGATAACCCCTTGATACACTCAGATAAAGGCTAAAGAATCCTGATAAAGGCTAAAAATACACTCAGATAAAGGCTAAAGAATCCTGATAAAGGCTAAAAATCCTGACTGAGTAATACTATTTCTAACATTTTAACAGATAATACACTATCCTAAAAACACTATGATTCAACTCTAAAGTACCCACAACTTGTATTTGTATATAGTTTATTGTACATAGTTTACAAGCCAGTCTTGTGCTGTTATGCATTAGTTCATGCTGTTAACCATTACTCTTTATTGTTACAAAATGTTCGATGTAAAACTAAGCTCTTGCTTTGTGGATTGTTTTATTGTAAACCGCAAACTGAACTCTGGAAGATGCGGGTTATAAATGATTGTTAAATAAATAAAATAAATCAGCAAAGGCGCTGACTTTAATATCTTCCCCTCCCATTCGTATACCAGCAATCTCCAAATCATTTTGCAAGGCCCTCAACAGCGGTTCTAAGGCCAGCACAAAAAGCAAAGGGGACAGAGGGCAGCCCTGCCGAGTGCCCCTTTCCAACACAAAGGGATCCGAAAAGACACCATTCGTGCCCACGCGGGCCATGGGTTGTGTATACAATGCCTGAAGCCACTGCACAAAACTCCCCCGCAGTCCAAACGCAGATAGGGCATCCCACATATAAACCCAGGCCACCCTATCAAACGCCTTTTCAGCATCTAGGCTGACAAGAAGCAGGGCCTCATCCTTCTGCAGACAGTATTCCATGCTCAACAGTAGCTTAGCAATATTTCTGGAGGCCTCCCTCCCTTGTACAAACCCAACCTGGCTAGGGTTAATAAGCAACGGTAACAGAGGTGAAAGCCGGGCCGCCAAAACCGAAGCCAAAAGCTTCATGTCACAGTTAATAAGCGAGATCGGACGGTAGGAGGCCGGATCCGACAAATCCTTCCCGGGCTTCGGAATTACAGTAATATCCGCACAACGCATATCTCGAGGAAAGATACCAACGGAGCGGGCCTCTTCAAACATCACCACCATAGAGGGGGCAAGACGCGTAGCCAATATTTTATTATAATCTATACTAAAACCATCTGGCCCAGGGGCCTTGTGAGATTTCCCCCGCTTAATACCAGCAAGAAGCTCCGACACCGTCAACGGCGCGTTGAGCTTTGCCAAATCTTCATCCGAGACCTGTGGGAGGGACAAAGTGCGCAGAAACGCCATTCCCTGTCCATAATCCCGTTCCTCCTCACTATACAGCTGCTTGTAAAAGGCGCGAAAAATCTGTGCGATACTCGCGGGTTGATGCTGCAGGGTACCACTTTTATCGCAAAGCACAGGAATAAACTTAGAGCCCCCAGGATCTCGAACAAGCCTGGCCAGTAACTTCCCCGACCTATTACCATAAAGATGCAAACGATGTTTGTGATAGTGCATCGAAAGCACCGCTCTACGCTGCAATAATGCATTAAGTGCCTCCTGTGCCCGAGCATAATCCCGCTGGAGAACCCCACCACTAGCCCTACTCAATTGACGCTGCATAGCCCGTAAAGCGCGTTCCGATACCAAGATACTACGGTCCAAATGCTTACGTCGTAAGGCAGTGTAAGATATGATCGCTCCTCGCATCACCGCTTTACTAGCCTCCCAGAATAATAATGGGGAACATTGTGGGGTATCATTGAATAGAACATAGTCATCCCACTGTTGTGCAAGATAAAGTCGAAAAGCTTCATCTTCCCACAAATACCCGGGAAATCTCCACCCTGTCCTCCCTGGCCCCTGACATTCCCAAGAAATCCACACCATCCCATGATCCGAAATGGCAATAGGCTCTATTTCCGCCTGCACTACCCGAGGGAGCCCTCCTTCACTAACAAGGAGATAGTCTATGAGGGACCAGGTGAGATGCGCTCTCGACTGGTGTGTATATTCCCGTACCCCGGGGTGCAGGGTCCGCCAAACATCTACTAGGTCTCCCACCCTACAGAGATAGCTTACCCCCCTACGGGTCCACACCCCCTCCCCCCCACCATGGGACTTATCCATACATGGATCGTGGGGACAATTAAAATCCCCCGCTACAATGACCTTAGCCCGCTCAGCATTCTTTAACAATCCCACTAACTGGGTAAAGAAAGCATGATCATAGACATTTGGCGCATAAACATTTAGTAACCAAAGTGGTTCATTATACAATTTACCCTGTAATAGTATATACCGCCCTGAAGGGTCTGTTTGTACTGCGTGCACTAGAAAAGGAACCCCCCCCCTTCACTAACACCACCACCCCTGCTTTCTTCGTACCCAACTCCGCCCCATAGGACACCTCCACCCAATCCCGTGCGAGTTTCCTATGCTCTATGGCACTCAAATGTGTCTCCTGTAACAAGGCTATATGGGCACCCTTTCTTTTAAGCCCCTGAAGTATCTTAGTATGCTTGACCGGGGTGCCAATGCCCCCCACATTCCAAGAGATTATCTTTACTTCAGGCATACCACCCATACCAAGATGATCAGTAGCAGGCAATACGACACAGTCTCCACCCAGAGACGCCCAGCCTCATCTCCGGGTCCCCCCACCTTTCCCTTCTCCCCTACCAAAACTTCCAAGGGGTGCATATGCTCCTCCCACCAACAGAGCCGTCCCACTAGCGCTCTCCCCATCTTATATCCCAACTCACCCCCCCTCCACTATCCCTCCTTCCCCCCCGCCCTCCATCCCCCCTGCACCTCCCCCCCCTCACGTCCTCTCCCCTTCTACCCCCTCCCCACCTCCACCCCCATTTTCACCCCCTCCCCGCACCCCTCTTCACCCAATCCCCCTTAAAATCACACATCCCAACCTCAGCCAAAGGCTGAGCAGAAGTCACCTCTGTGCACCGCGGGGCCGCCCCGAATTCTCCTCCAGCAACGGTGCCATAGTCAGTACCCAAGCCCCCCACCCTCAAGATCCCCCCTTCAGATGTTCCCCCCAGATCTGACTGTTCCACATCACTGCGGGGGACACCGAGCTTATCAACAACAATTCTCCCCTTCCCCCCAAAGAGAAAATTTGTGTTCCAGGCCCCCACTCTTACTCATAAAGAGAAATGAAAAGAAAGAGAAGAAAGAAAGATACATACCAGCAAACTAAGCAATACCACACATAGTGAGCCAACAAAATGACTACTGCCCCAAGGCAAACTATCACAAAACACTTCAACAAAATACAAATGCATAGCAGCACATGGAGAGGCTCACACAGTCCAGCTACACAGCAAGACCTGACTGAGTCAGTGGGAAGGCAGCTCGAACCCCACCAAGCACATCTGCAAGTCAGTACTTTGGAGCCCCCCACACCGCAGGCCTCACCCTGTCCACACATCATCCAGTCTCTCTCATATCGGGCCATGTAGCATTCAAGACTCAGAGGTCCCGGTCGCCCCTTCAGCTCGTTCAGTCGGGCCCTTATTCAGTTTTTCCAAATAGGCCCTGGCCGCTCCCGCAGAGTCAGACACCAAGCTTTTCCCCAGTTAGTGGACTCGGAGCGTAGCCGGGAAGGCCAGGGTGAACTAATCTTCTTCTGGAAGAGGGCTGTGCAAACAGGAGAGAATTCCTTGCGTTTCGCCGACACCACTGTAGAATAATCTTGGAACAGCAGTAGTTTGTTACTATGCAACAAGAGTCCCTCGTACTGCCGATACGCTCGCAAGAGCCTCTCCTTATGGGCAAAATTTAGGATCCGGGCAATCACCACTCGGGGCCTTGGACGGTTCTCCATCTTGGGTCCAATCCGGTGGGCACGCTCTACCTTGAGGTCGCCGACCAAAGAAGATAATCCCAGCTCTTCCGGGAGCCACTGCTCAATTAGCGGCAGAAGTTGTTGGTCCGTCGTTGTCTCCGGGATGCCCACCAAACGGATGTTGTTCCGACGAGAACGATTTTCCAAATTGTCCAGTTTGCTCTGCAAGGCCGCAAGCTGAGCACATGTGTCTGCCTGTACTCTCTCCTGCCGCCCCTCGTCGTCTTCAGTGGCAGACACGCGGTTTTCCAGCTCCTCAATTCTCTGACCTTGCGCTGCCATCGTCTCCCTCATCACCTCCAGCTTGGAGAGAATCCGGTCCAATTTGGGGTCTAAGTGACAGGCCACCTCCCTCGCAAGATCCTCTGTAGCCGAGTCCCCACTCTCCGTCCCCGGCGACGAGGGCTGCATCGCCGCCGGCATGGAGGCCCGCAGCTTTGGCGCCTTCTCCTTCTCCCTTTCCTTCCGAACTGGGGGCGGCATCCGAAACACCAGACAGCGGTGAAAGAAGGAAAATATATTAGGGCAGGGATCCCCACCACAAGCACCGGTCGCCGGGAGCTTAAAACACCGATTATATACCAATTATGCCGAGGCGGCCCCGGAGCAAGAGAAGAGACGTCTTCACTTGCTCATGTGTCACGTGACCTCCTGTCTGACCATTTTATTCTCTGATCATGCCCGATCTGAGGCTTCTGCTTTCCTGTTTTCTCTTAGTTCTCTTTCTATGGTCTATAGTCCATCTGCCATTTCTTGTCTCTTCTTTTATTTTCTTCACTTCCTTCCATCAGCCTATTTCCAGTCCCAGTAATCCTTCCCAGTATCAGCCCCCTTTCCATTCATCCCCTCCCAGTACTTTCCATTGTCAACCCCCTTGCATTTCCAGGACTGCCACTGGTGACCATTCTCTTCCAGTCCCCCTCCTTCTCCCCTAGCCCCTTCTAGTCCAAATACCACCGCAGCTATCAGCTCACTTCCAGTGCCACCCCCCACCCCGTGTTGGCTCCCTTCCAGTCACCCTATCCTCTGTCCATCCCCTTTCCAGTGGCGAACCAAGAGGAGCAGCAAGTACCTGCACTCTTAACACAGGAAACCAAACAAGCAGGTACGAAAAAAGAGACTGGCAGTGATCCAATTCAGGTAAAAACCCCTTTTATTAACCCCCTACACGTTTCGGCTGAAAAGCCTTCTTCAGGGGGTCTTTAGAGGGAACAAACCTCAAAAAATAAAAACAATAAACATCAAATATGAACACAATATAAATCATTTAAAAATCAATTATAAAGACATAGAAATAACAATAAATTCAATTAAAAATATATTAAAACTAAGAACTTGATAAGTGCTTCTGAAAATGTAAATCATAAATTATATAGAAGTTATAACTAAATTTTATAACATAAATATAATTATAATAAAAATGTTAAAAACATAAATAGAATATCAAAAGCATGACTAAATGACATAAATTAAGCACCCATATCTAAGAATCATAAAAGCATAAAAAGCAATAAAAAACAATAAAAAGAGTAAAAAAGAGAGGAGGATGAGGTGGACATAACGAAAATAATACTAAAATGATACCTTTATTTTTGTCTCGTAGTACACAAATATGTCCACTAGGGATAAATAAATAAATAAATAAAATAAATAAATATGCTATAAAAAGGAACTGAAATTTATAATGCAGCTGTCATAAATTATAAAGGGGGGGGGGGTGATAGGGGTTATTAACAATAGACACTGGACATTGCCATTTAAGAAAACCTTTGAAATTTATATGATGTGAGGAACCGCATACCTAAGGGATAGAGCACAGCAACGTTCACAGCCCTACCAGCCAAAAGAAAATTTCAGCAGAAACCATACTGCTGACAGATGCTTAAAACTTTAATGTATGTTTATAAAAAAGCATTCTGCGATGGGATATTCAGAACTACAAACAGTTGCCTGTTTAAAGGTAAAAGAATGGGGAAGACAAACTGCCCTACACTAGTGCTTAAAGGAAAAACAAACTTTACTATGACTGTGTAAATAGATATACGTTTGTAAAAACCACTCTGCAATGGGATGCCTAAAACTGCGAACAGTTGCTTGTTTAAAAAATATGGGGAAAACAAACTGCCCTATGATAGTGTTTGAAAAAGTGACAAACTTTACTGTGACTGTATAAATAAATATAATAAATTATTGCATGATACGCCTAATGGATACATTGTCAAAAAAGGTATAAGTTGAGACCGGCTATATGAATAAAAATCCAGAGAAGCTAAACCGTTTAATACAAACTGTCTTATACCACCAAAGAAGGAGGACTTGGGAAAAAAACGGAAACCGGCTACCTAAATTTTTTTTTACTTCAGTGTTTAATACAAAGAGAACAAACTATTTTGTAATAGCACTTAAATATCGCCTAACTGTAACTATGTAAACAAATATAATGAAACATATTAAATTCTAAAGCCGATATTTAAAAACATTGGTGTTGAAAAATCAGAATTTAAATTATTGAAACCCTTTGATGTGTGAAACGCAAAATGTTTTTAATATCACCCAAACCAGGCATAAATGCAGCAAACAGAGAAGTTATCTAGTTACTCCAAAGACAAGAAAGCATGACAAGCCAAGCATTAATAGCAAAGAAACTTTACCGTGTTGATGCACGTTGCAATGTTTAAAGCTTTGGAACAGAACGCTCTGCTGGTAGTTGTTAGTGGCCACACCTACAGGTCTCTGAGGCCGGCTGCAGGAGCTGTGGATATTTCACAAAGCTAAGACTCTAATTTTCTCTCTTATTTCTGATGCTTTCTAGTTATCAATATAGAGTCTAACTGTCTGTTTTGTGGGAATTGTTAATATAAAGTTTAACTGTGGTTATAAATTAAGCTTGGGGATAATCTGACTGTCTCCTTTTCTAGGTAGCTTTGGAGCAGATATCTGTGGGTGCCCCCAGTTCAGGAACAGCCTACTGGCCAGAGACACTTAGGTTCCCGCCCACCCTACCCCCGCCCCACCCACCCCAGGGGCTGCATTGCCTATATAGTACTCGCATATGTTGCCATCTATCCTCTTAACTTAGGTTACAACCCACATCTTCTTCCTCCTTCCTTCTTCTTCTTCCTCTTCTCCTTCTAGGACTGCTTATTCAGCATGTTGTGTATTCGGTGCAATAACTGCAGTACTTTCATTCCAAGACGAATCATATGGAACCTCAGAGCTTGTCCTATGTGCTTCAGGTCAGCTACCATGAATAAAGAACTGACTCTACTAAGGGAAGACCTAGCTGCCATGCATAAAGAGGTGACCCTACTCAGGGAGGAACTGGCTGTAATGAAGCGCACCTCTTCTAGGATACAAACTGAACAGTGCCCACCACCACTCCCACAAAGCATCAGATATCCTAGGGACAAGGGGATCACAGTGGGTTCTGGTAGATTGCGACCTGTGACACAGAGGCATCCTATGCATCAAAAGATATCCCTGCATAATGCCTTCTCTGCCTTGGCTAATGAGGATGAGGAACTGGCTGCAATGAAGCGCACCTCTTCTAGGATACAAACTGAACAGTGCCCACCACCACTCCCACAAAGCATCAAATATTCTAGGCACAAGGGGATCACAGTGGGTTCTGGTAGATTGCGACCTGTGACACAGAGGCATCCTATGCATCAGGAGATATCCCTGCATAATATCTTCTCTGCCTTGGCAAGTGAGGATGCCCAATCCAAAGAAACTGAAGGGCTCTTAAATGAGACAGACAATGCCCAATCTCCTGCTAAAGGACCAAATATGAAGAAAACTTCACCAAACAGCAAACTACTACTACTTGGTGATTCCAACATCAGTGGCATCAACTTGGGAACACAGTTCAAAGGAGAGAAGATTGTCAAGTGCCTCCCAGGCTCTTCAGCCAGAAGGCATACAAACCACGTTGTTGAAGTACTTAGCGCAGAAAGTGAACACTCCAAACTTGATGTGGTTATCCACTTGGGCACAAATGACCTGGCTAGAAACAGTACCTCTACAGTCCAAAAGAACTTCCAATCTCTGGGAGAGAAACTCAAGCCCATTGTTAACACTGTTGCATTCTCAGAGGTTCTACCTGTGCTTGGTAAAGGGGCAAAAAGGCTGCATCGCATTAACAGCTTTAATACATGGCTCAAGACCTGGTGAAAACAAGAAGGATTCAGATTTATTGGCGACTGGGGTAACAGATGAAACAACAAGAGACTATACTGTGCTGATGGACTACATCTCTCTGTTGCAGGGAAAAGAATCCTAAGTGAAAAATACAAGCAATATGTGGATATGCATTTAAACTAGAAAAAGGGGGGTGACGGATGTGGAAGGTCAAGCTCTGGACGTCACCCCCTGCAAAAGCAGATTAAAATCAGAAACAGCCACACATTTTAAACCACACATCATAAACAAGTGGGAAGATGTAGGAAGAACAAAATTAATGCTAAATACACGCAAGCCAGTTAAATGCTGGAAAGCAATGAGCACAAATGCTCGACGCTTAGCTAACAAAGTTCCAGACCTAGAAGCCCTAATGGTGGAAATGGATTTGGACATTGTGGCCATTACAGAAACATGGTTAAACGAATCACATGATTGGGATATAGCCATACCTGGCTATAATCTATTCAGAAGAGACAGAGAAAATGGAAGAGGTGGAGGAGTAGCCTTGTATGTCAAAAGCAATATTAAAGCTACTGAAATGCAGGGGGCATGGGGAAAAGAAGAAGCGCTCTGGATCGTGTTGGAAAGAAGAGATGGCACTGTCATCCATACTGCTGTAGTCTACAGACATCCAACACAAATTGAAGAGCTAGATAACGAATTGATTATAGATATTGCTAAGATAGCCACAAAGGGGAAGCAATCATATTGGGCGACTTTAATCTACCTGATGTGGATTGGATTACTCCTTCTGCAAATCTGGAAAGAAGCAAAATAATCATGGATGCTCTCCAAGATGTGTTACTTAAACAAATGGTGATGGAACCAACCAGGGAAAGCTCAACGCTGGATTTAGTGCTCACCAACGGCGATAGTGTGTCGAATGTCTGCGTGAGTGCCCCTGTGAGCAGCAGCGATCATCACACGGTGTGGTTTGAGATAAAAGCCATGGTACAGGCCAATTGTAGCAGGCTCAAAGTCCTAAACTTCAAAAACACTGACTTCAATAAAATGGCAGAGTACCTAAAGGAGGAGCCGACAGGGTGGAAGGAGATAAGGGAAGTGGAATTGCAATGGGCTATACTAAAGGTGGCAATAAAAGGGGCAACAGATAAATATGTAACAAAAGTAAACAAAAACAAGAGGAGAAGAAAGCCTGTTTGGTTTTCCAAAGAAGTGGGTGCTCAAATAAAGGCAAAAAACACAGCTTTCGCAAAATTCATAAGCTCGCAAACAGAGGAACACAAAAATGAATACAGGATCAAACTCAAAGAGACAAAGAGAGAAATAAGGATAGCAAAATCAAAGGCAGAGGAAAAGATGGCTAAAGATGTGAAGTGTGTTGACAACCTTCTTCAGGTATATTCGGGAAAGGAAGAAGATCAGAGGTGTAATTGCAGGACTCAGAAGTGCTGTGAACGGACTTGTGGAAAGTGACATTGAAAAAGCAAAATTGCTAAACGAATACTTCTGCTCTGTTTTTACTATAGAAAGTCCTGGAGAAGGACCACCTGTGACTCCCAAATATAAAAATGGGAATAAAGTAGTTACCACACCATTCACAGAAGATGAGGTGTTAGAACAACTTGCAAAAGTGAAAATGGACAAGGCCATGGGACCGGATGGGATACATCCCAGGATACTGAAAGAGCTCAGAGAGGTTCTTGCAGGGCCGTTAAAGGATGTTTTCAACAGATCCTTGGAAACAGGAGAGGTTCCTCAGGACTGGAGAATGGCTGATGTCGTACTTCTACACAAAAGTGGTGACAGGGAAGAAGTGTCAAACTACAGACCTGTGAGCCTTACCTCGGTGGCGGGAAAAGTCATGGAGGCACTCCTGAAAGAGCGAATAGTGAACTTTCTCAAAACCAACAGGTTGCAAGACCCGAGGCAACATGGTTTTACCGAAGGACGATCTTGCCAAACAAATCTGATTGAGTTCTTTGCCTGGGTGACCAGGGAGCTAGATCAGAGGCATGCGATGGATGTCATCTACCTGGATTTCATCAAAGCCTTTGATACTGTTCCTCATAGGAGGCTTATCAATAAACTTGGTAGCTTGGGGATGGATCCTAAGATGGTAAATTGGATCAGAAATTGGTTGACTGACAAACAACAGAGGGTGATGGTAAATGGAGCTCACTTGGATGAAGGGAAGGTGATTAGCGGGATGTCCCAGGGGTCGGTACTGGGCCGGGCACTGTTCAATGTATTTGTGAGTGATATTGCTGAATGACTGAATGGACAAGACTGTCTTTTTGCAGATGACACGAAAATTTGCAACAGAGTAGACTCTCCCGAGGGAGTGGTTAACATGAGGAAAGATCTACAAAAGCTGGAAGAATGGTCAAATGCTTGGCAATTAAGATTTAATGCGAAGAAGTGCAGTCTCATGCACTTGGGTAGCAGACATCCAAGGGAAATGTATGCGATAGGGGGCGAGAGGTTGGTGTGCACGGATCAGGAGAAAGACCTTGGTGTGATTATTTCTGAAGATCTCAAGGTGGCAAAACAGTGCGACAAGGTGGTGGCAAAAGCCAGGAGGATGTTGGGCTGCATACAAAGAGGAATCACCAGCAGAAAGGAAGAGGTACTTATGCCACTGTACAAGTCACTGGTGAGGCCTCACTTGGAATACTGTTTTCAGTTTTGGAGACTGTATCTTGCAAAGGATGTAAAAAGACTGGTGTCTGTTCAGAGGAAGGCGACCAAAATGATTTGGAGCCTGCGTCAGAAGCCTTATGAGAAGAGACTTGAAGACCTAAACATGTACACTTTGGAGGAGAGGAGGGACAGGGGAGATATGATTCAGACCTTTAAATACTTAAAGGAATATAATGAACAAACCAGCCTCTTCCAAAGAAGGGGAAGCTGTAAAACTAGAAGGTACAACAGGAAGCTGCAAGGTGGTAAATTGAAAGGCAATGTCAGGAAATACTTTTTCACGGAAAGGGTGGTGGATGCTTGGAATGTCCTCCCGATGGAAATGGTGGGGTAAACACAGTGACGGAATTCAAAATGGCATGGGACAGACACAGTGGATCCCTTTACAGCAACAGGATAAACTCAAAATAAACTGAACCATCTAATTTCTCAACAAATAGGGGTGTCCTGCATGGAGCGTCAGGTGCACCTACTCTTGCCATCATGCTGAGTAGATGGACCATGCTGGTCTTTATCTGCCATCATTTACTATGTTACTAAAGATATAAGCGTTTTCCCGCCCTAGTAAGGTGAAAGGTCATGAATGCGCAATTGCTATGCGCAGACAAAACATCATAAATCAAAAAACAAAGGGCATCAAAAATTCAATGAACACTGAACATTGCTGTTAAAGATCTTTAAAATTTACATGATGTAGGGTACCGCTTTAAAAAAAAGGGACATAGTGACGTTCACAGCACTACTAGCTAGGAAGATGTCTATGTCTCACGTAAAAAAAAAATTTTCTTGTGCTTAGCAATCGCGCATTTATGACCTTTCATCTCATAAAAATGCCTACATTTTCAAATAATTGTCAGCAGAACGTTTTTTTCTCCTAGGACAAGCAGGATGTGTCAGCCACACCTGGTGACGTCATCCGACGGCGCCGAGACGGAGTGCTCTCTAGCTCAGAAGCTTCTGAGCATGTGTATGGAGGTCCCACCTCCCCGGTCCGCCCCTAGCCCACCAGTTTCAATTCTTCCGTCTTTGCCTCAAGACGGATTCTACTCTCTCTCACCATCATTATGTCTAAACCTGGATTTAAACTATGCCCGCAATGCAAAAGGAAAATGAATATATCAGACGCTCACCTGAATTGCCTCCGCTGCCTCGGGGCATCCCACAACGTGGAAGACTGCTCCTGCTGTGCCCGGATGTCCCCTCGAGCACGAAAACTCAGGGACTACACCCTTAAGGATTTTTTGACTGCTCCGGAGCAAGCTCCCCTTACCGACGCCAGGCCTGAACGCAGTAAGTCCTCCAAGGGGAAAGCCCCCGCCAAAGCCTCGCATCGGGCAGCCAAGGGCTCTGCTGTGCCTCCCTCCTCGGGAAATTCGGCCTCCTCCGCGGCCCCTGCGGTGCATCGGGCAAGCCCCCCCACCGCTAGCGGCTCCTCCGAGATGACTCCTCGCTGCTCCAGCGTTCCGGTCGCTGATCTGCCCGAGGAAAGCCTGCCTTCCACCTCCGGACTTTTTCCCCGGCCATGCGGCTCAACGGGACCTCCCCCTCAGCCATGCGGCTCAGGCAGCCGTGGGCAAGATGGCGCCGCCCACGTGGCCTCGCCTGTCTCCGCCCACAGGGAATCCCCCTCCAACCGGATTGGCCGGAGCGGCTCCCACGTCAGCGATGATGTCATCCGGCTTCCACAGCGCCGTTCCCCTTCTCCTCCAGCCGGCGATCAAAGGGCTGCCTCCGAGCTGGTTCATCGCGCCGACGACTCTCGCAGCAAGGGACACAGCAGGCAACATAAACGCCGCGCCGACAGCCGGGAGTCCCCACATCGGCACGGAAATAGCGGAAAAAGACACGCGGGTGCCCACAGGAGCAAGAGGCACAGGAGGGACCTGCCGTTCACGATCCAGCAGCAGGAGTGCTGACAGCAGTTCATCCCGCGGCCGCAGGGAAAGCAGGCGATCCAGATCACATTGCAGCAGAGGGCACAGGAGCAGCAACTCCTCAAGGTCCACCACGTCGGATGCTATTTTACAGCTGCTGACACGCCTGGTGCAGCAAACTGCCCCTCCAGGTCAGGAGAGCTCTGCTGCCCCCATGGATGTACAACCGGTAGCTGAACATGGAAACAGATCCCCTTCTCCGGCCTCGCCTCTACGAACCCCTTCAAGGGAGCGGAGTCCATCCCCTGTGCTCGGACCTGACTCCGGAGTTAGTGCTGAGGAGGAAGAGCACCCAGAATCCCCTTCCTCTAAATCCAATACAAACGAGCAAGAGGAAACGCAGCCACAGATGCCGGAGGACCTGACTTATCCAAAATTCTTGAAGAAAGTCATCGCCAAGATGGGCCTTACCAAGGAAGAGGCCTCAGACGAAAAGGACCCGGAGGTCATGAAGTACCTCAATGGCCCCAAGCCGGCTCTGGCTCTTCCCCTACACCGGAAACTCAAGGACAAGCAGTCCACCCTGTGGCAGTCACCGGCCTCTGCTCAGGCCTGCGCCAGACGCCTGGACAGCAAATACCTCCTGCTGACTTCGCCCGGCTTTGATAAGCCTCAGCTGTCACACCAATCCATTGTGGTAGCGTCAGCGCTCAAGAGATCTAAGTCTTCACGCACGCAGGCTACCCATCCCCCTGGTCGGGATCCTAAGCTCCTCGACGACCTAGGGCGGAAAGTATTCCAGGGAGCTATGCTGAGTGCCAAGATATCAACGCACCAATTCCAGCACCTGTTGTTCCAAGACGCCCTGCTAGCAGAACTTAAAAGCCAACTGCTCACTCTTCCTAAGCAGTCCCAGCGCTCAACCTCAGCCACGCTCCAGGAATTGGCCGAATGCTCCAAGCACCTTATGAGCACAGCCTTCGATGCCTTTGACACGGCCATCCGGACAGCGGGCACGGCCATTGCGGCTCACCGCTGGGCCTGGCTACGTGCTTCCGGCCTGTCAGACAACACTCACAACAGGATCACGGATGCGCCCTGCCTGGGAGACTCCCTTTTCGGGGACAAGGTCGCGGCCACGGTGAACGGCCTTAGGGAGGACTGCACCACTTTGAAAACGTTAGCGGCGGACGGACTCGAACGCCCCTCCTGGTCGCAGAAAGGGAATTATTTCCGCAAGCCTTTCTCCTCGTCAAAGAGATACTACGGGACCAGCAGACAGTGGCAGGCCCCAAAATTCAAGCAGAACTACAGCAAATCGTCCTTTCAAAGACAACCGCAAAGAGAACGCAAGCAGAAGCAAGCAAACTCGCAACAGTCTGGTAAGAGCTCATCATCCTTCTGACTATCTGCCCCAACTGCCTACGAGTGTCCCCTCGGCCACGCCGGTGAGAGGCCGCTTGTACAGCTTCCTGTCTGCCTGGCAGGAAGTCACCTCGGAACAGTGGGTCCTCCAGATTATCCAAGCAGGCTACCACTTGCGGTTCTCCTCCCCGCCGTGGCAGCGCACGCAACCCTCCAGCAAACCTCCACCACATCTGGAAGCTGCGCTCTCGGAACTCCTGCAGCAACTCATCAGGACAAGGACGATCGAATGGGTTCCCCCCAACGAAATAAACAATGGCTTTTACTCCCGGTACTTCCTTATTCCCAAGAAGTCCAGGGGCCTTCGCCCGATTCTGGACCTCCGCAAACTCAACAACTTCCTTGTGAAGGAGAGGTTTCGTATGTACTCCCTGAACACCATTCTTCCCCTCATCAGACCGGGGGACTGGATGGCTACCTTGGACCTGCAGGACGCGTACTCTCACATACCTATCCACTCCGCGCACAGGAAATTCTTGAGATTCATAGCAATGGGTTGCCACTACCAATACCGTGTGCTCCCCTTCGGACTTTCCCCAGCTCCCAGAGTCTTCACGAAGTGCGTAGCGGTGGCGGCTGCCCACCTCCGCAAACAAGGGCTCGCCATTTTTCCCTACCTGGACGACTGGCTGATATGCGCACCCTCTGCCCCAGGCCTTATAGCAGCAGTTCAAAAGACGACGGCCTTGCTGACCAAGCTGGGATTCTTACTCAACAAGGACAAATCCCGGTTAGAACCCACACAGCGCACGGAGTTCATCGGGGCAATAATCGACACCACTTCCTCCAAGGCCTTCCTCCCCGAGAGCCGGCGGAAAACCATCATCCACATGGCCAAAAAGATGGCAACCGCGAAGCGTACCAAGGCCCACGACATCCTACGCCTGCTGGGCCACATGGCAGCAACTACGGCAGTCCTGCCCTTCGCCAGATTGCACATGCGCACCCTCCAGTGGCACCTGCGCTCACACTGGAAGCAGCTCTCCCAACCTCTCACCACCCTCATCCCTTCAAAGCGAGGGTGAGCCAGAGCCTACGCTGGTGGACGACCCCAGCCAACCTCGCCGTGGGCAAGAGCCTACAGCCATACGACTATCAGCTCATCCTGACCACGGACGCCTCCACCACGGGTTGGGGAGCCCACCTGTTACAACTCCGCACACAAGGTGCCTGGACCAGAAGAGAACAATCCCTCCACATCAATGTTCTCGAGCTCCGGGCAGTCAAGTATGCGCTCCAGACCTTCATGCCCCACCTGGCGGGGAAAACGGTCTTGATCCAGACCGACAATCAGGTGGCAATGTTCTACCTCAACAAACAAGGGGGTACGGGCTCTCGTCCTCTCTGCAGGGAGGCACTCGAGATATGGTCTTTGGCCCTGGCCCACAACTGCCTGCTGCAAGCAACTTATCTTCCCGGAGAGCAGAACACACTAGCGGACAAACTGAGCAGACAGCTCCAACCACACGAGTGGACGCTCCACGAGGACGTGGCGGAGTCCATCTTCCTACGTTGGGGGTATCCACGGATCGACCTCTTTGCCACCGAAGTCAATTTCAGGTGCCCCCTCTTCTGCTCGAAACGCCCCTCTCCCAGGAGAGTGGCTTCCGATGCGTTTGCAGTACCGTGGGGGGAGTGGGAACTGGCCTACGCCTTCCCCCCGACCCCCCTCCTGACAGCCACCATCCAGCGCATCATCAAAGACAAGGCACACATTATCCTGATTGCGCCCCACTGGCCACGGCAGATGTGGTTCTCCCTGTTACTACAGCTCTCACAGGAGCCTCCCATCCGATTACCGCTGTGACCGGATCTGCTCACCCAGAACGGCGGCAAGACCCTGCACCCCAATCTCCAGACGCTTGCCTTGACAGCCTGGAGGCTGAAAGGGTAGGCCTCCTCGACCTACACTTGCCCGCTGAGGTACAGCGAATAGTGCTAGCATCCAGGAGACCATCCACCAGAAAGTCCTACAGCCTCAAGTGGAAACGTTTCAGTATCTGGTGTGCAGGACAAGGCATCCCACCTGCCTCCTGTCCCGTCCCTTTGGTGCTACACTACCTCTCCACCCTCTTCAGCCTGGGTTTAAAGCCCCAGTCCATCAAGGTACACCTCGCAGCCATCGCGTCCCTGCATCAGCTGCGCAGTGACTCTCACAAGGGCTCCATGGCCGCCCTTCCCATCGTGACCCGCTTCATGAGAGGCCTCAGGAACCTTCAACCCCCGGTTCAGAAACCGGTTCCATCTTGGGACCTCAACATTGTCCTCCAGCAGCTCATACAAGAGCCGTTCGAGCCCCTGCCCTCCGCGGCGGGAACATTTCTAGCCTGGAAGACACTCTTCCTCATCGCCATGACATCTGCGAGGAGGGTTAGTGAGCTACAGGCCTTAGTAGCGCACCCCCCGTACACCAGAATCTTCAACAACAGGGCATCCCTCCGGACAAACCCTAAGTTTGTCCCCAAGGTCGCCTCTGCCTTTCACGTCAACCAATCTGTGGAGCTGCCCTCCTTCTTCCCGGCCCCCCATGGGTCCCCAGAAGAGCAACGTCTCCATTCACTGGACTGCGTCCGAGCCCTGCGCATCTACATCGACAGGACAGCCTCCATCCGTCAAGGGACCCAACTCTTTGTGTCCTTTGACCCCAACAAACCGGGGCGGCCTGTCACCAAGCGCACACTCTCCCACTGGATTTCTGACTGTGTCGCCTACTGCCTACCAACTCCGCGCGCTAGCCACCTCCCTCGCCAACACACAGGACATCCCAGTAAGCGAGATCTGCAAAGCCGCAACTTGGTCCTCGCATCTCACCTTCCAGAAGCACTACTGCCTTGACCTGCAGGCAGAAGCCGACAGCTCCTTTGGCCGAGCAGTCCTATCTGCGGTAGCAGGATCCGCTACCATAGATCCCACCTGACAAGCTCTTGCGCAATTGATGTTTCATTGCTCTGTTGACTCATACCCTGAGGATTGTTATTGCACTATGCTATTGCACAGTTGATATCTCATTGCATGGTTGTTGTTGCACTTACAAAGTTGATGTTCATTTGCACGATTGTTGTTTTTGCACGTGTCGTTCTACCTCTATGCAGGTGGCACAGCTGTGTCCACCTCTCTGTTTACACTGTTGTTATTGCACAAGTACACAAGAAGTGTTATTGCACAAGTTTTGCACTATTTACTCAATAAACAAATGGTGGTTCACCTCACTGACGCCTCTCTGTGCCTCCTTGCCGGCATCCGGCCTCAGGGCCCCCCTCAGCCACTGCGCAGATTAACAGCTTGGGAGACACCAGGTGTGGCTGACACATCCTGCTTGTCCTAGGAGAAAACAGAGTTACTTACCTGTTACGGAATTCTCCGTGGACAGCAGGATAGGTCAGCCACACGATCCCGCCCACCTCCCCTCTGAGGGTGGCCTGCACGGTCCGCGCCCTAGCCTCGGGGCGCAGCTAATTACCAACTGGTGGGCTAGGGGCGGACCGGGAAGGTGGGACCTCCACACACATGCTCAGAAGCTTCTGAGCTAGAGAGCACTCTGTCTCGGCGCCGTCGGATGACGTCACCAGGTGTGGCTGACCTATCCTGCTGTCCACGGAGAACTCCGTTACAGGTAAGTAACTCTGTTAAATTAACACACACTATAACTTGCAATAAAATGGTAAAGTTTCTTTGCTATTAGAGATTCGGTTTGTTATGTTTTCTCTTTGATGATATAAGTTATCCATCCTGCCTGTTGCAGTCATTTCTGGATTCGGTGACATTAAAAAAATAACTTTTCTGTTTGCTGCATTTACTCCCGGTTTGGGTGACATTAAAAACATTTTGCGTTTCACACATCAAAGGGTTTCAATAATTTAAATTCTGATTTTTCAACACCAATGTTTTTAAATATCGGCTTTAGAATTTAATATGTTTCATTTTATTCGTTTACATAGTTAGGCGATATTTAAGTGCTATTACAAAATAGTTTGTTCTCTTTGTATTAAACATTGACGTAAAAAAAAAATTTTAGGTAGCTGGTTTCCGTTTTTTTCCAAGTCCTCCTTCTTTGGTGGTATAAGACAGTTTGTATTAAACGGTTTCGCTTCTCTGGATTTTTATTCATATAACCGGTCTCAACTTATGCCTTTTTTTGACAAACAATGTATCCATTAGGCGTATCATGCAATAACTTATTATATTTATTTATACAGCCATAGTAAAGTTTGTCACTTTTTCAAACACTATCGTAGGGCAGTTCGTTTCCCCATATCTTTTAAACAAGCAACTGTTCGCAGTTTTAAGCATTCCATATTTTTTAAACAAGCAACTGTTCGCAGTTTTAGGCATCCCATTGCAGAGTGGTTTTTACAAACGTATATCTATTTACACAGTCATAGTAAAGTTTGTTTTTCCTTTAAGCAATAGTGTAGGGCAGTTTGTCTTCCCCATTCTTTTACCTTTAAACAGGCAACTGTTTGTAGTTCTGAATATCCCATCGCAGAATACTTTTTTTATAAACATACATTAAAGTTTTAAGCATCTGTCAGCAGTATGGTTTCTGCTGAAATTTTATTTTGGCTGGTAAGGCTGTGAACGTTGCTATGCTCTATCCCTTAGGTGTGCAGTTCCTCACATCATATAAATTTCAAAAGTTTTCTTAAATGGCAGTGTCCAGTGTCTATTGTTAATAACCCCTATCACCCCACCCCACCCCACCCCTTTATAATTTATGACAGCTGCATTATAAATTTCAGTTCCTTTTTATAGCATATTTATTTATTTATTATTTATCCCTAGTTGGACATATTTGTGTACTACGAGACAAAAATAAAGGTATCATTTTAGTATTATTATTTTCGTTGTATCCTCCTCTCTCTTTTACTCTTTTTATTGTTTTTTATTGCTTTTTATGCTTTTATGATTCTTGGATATGGGTGCTTAATTTGTCATTTAGTTATGCTTTTGATATTCTATTTATGTTTTTAACATTTTTATAATCATATTTGTTATAAAATTTAGTTATATCTTCTATATAATTTATGATTTACATGTTCAGAAGCACTTATCAAGTTCTATTAGTTTTAATATATTTTTATTGAATTTATTGTTATTTCTATGTTTTTATAATTGATTTTTAAATGATTTATATTGTGTTCATATTTGATGTTTTTATTTTTTGTGGTGTGTTCCCTCTAAAGACCCCCTGAAGGCTTTTCAGCCGAAACGCGTAGGGGTTAATAAAAGGGGTTTTTACCTGAATTGGATCACCGCCAGTCTCTTTCATCCCCTTTCCAGTGCCATCCCAACGTGCCAGCTCCTTTCCAGCCCCAGTGCCCCTTCCAGCTTCCTCCCTATTACCCAGCCACCTACTAGTCTCATCCTCAAATATCTGTTCCCTTCCAGTCCTCCTCCAGTACCATCCCCAGGTGTTTGCTCCCTTCCATCCCCCTGCTCCCTTCCCTAGTGCGATCACCCTTCTAGTTCCCCTCCAGTACCATCCTCGGGTATCGGCTCCCTTCCTGCCCCACCTTCTCCTTCCCCCCCCATGTCAGTTAACTTCCAGCCCCCTCCTTCCCCCTTGTGTCAGCTCCCTTCCAGCCCCCTCCTTCTCTCATGTTGGCTCCCTTCCTGCCCCCACCTTCCACCCCCTCCCGTCAGCTCCCTTCCAGCTTTACAGAGCTGTGGCTGTGATAGCACTAATAATTTAAAATAAAAGCAAAACCAGTGTGGAGCCTTCCTGCCTCTGCTATGCAACCCTGCTGCTGCATCCTGCTTACGCTAGAGGGAGTGGGATGCAGCAGCAGGGGTTGCATAGCAGAGGCCAGCAGAGTCTGCACCGGTTTTGCTTTTATCTTACATTACTAGTGCTAATGGGAGGCTATGGGGGGAAACAGAGGGGGAGGGGGAAACAAAACATAAAAAGCTTGTTTATATTTGTAAGATAGACCGTAATTATTTGTTTCTGACTGTGTTTACTTTATGAAATGGTCTGAAGTTCTGTTTTGTGGATTCAATAAAATGTTTTAACATAAATTACTAGTGCTATCATAGCCACGGCTCTGTAAGACGCAGGATCCATGGCTGCTATGGGAAGGAAGGGGCAGGAAAGGAGCCGACATGAAGGGGAAGTCTCGCAGGCAGACTCGGCTCTGGCTCAACAGGGGGGGAGGTGGTAGACATTGTAAGGCTCTGATGGGTCCTGCCCCCTCTGATGATGCTTTTCACGTCAGAGGGTGTGGAACCAGCAGGGACTTACAAGCTTCTGTCAGCTTGAAAACCCCTGTGCTTTTCACTAGCCTTTTTTTTTTTTTTTGCCAAAGGAGACAGCTTCCTGCTGCTGCCCCAGAGTCTTCAGATATGTGGGAGCGGAGGGGTTGATTCTGCTGCTGCCGAGAAGCAGCAGCAGCAGTTGTCCACCCTTCTTTTTTTTTTTTTTTTAAACTTTGAAGGCGGAGTGAGGCAGCTGTTTTGGGGGCAGAAAAAAATGCCTCCCAAAAGTTTGCCGCCTGAGGCAGCTGTCTCACTCCACTTTATTATAGAGCTGCCTCTGATCTTCAGGCTATATCTCCTGTGTCCGAGGCAGAAAGAGGTCTGGGTTGCTATTCCATCTATTTTGTGGCTCTGAAAAAGGACAGATCTTGGAGGCCCCTTCTGGACTTAAAGGAGGTCAATCACTTGTTAAAAATACCCCTTTTCGCATGGAGATGCTCCGCTTCGTCATTCAGGCGGTGCATCCTGTAGAATTTCTTGCCTCCCTGGATCTAACGGAGACTGTGGGGGACCCTAGCCCAGGCCGCGGCCTATAGGTGTAGGGCTGCCCTTGTTAGTCTTTAAATAAAGATTGTTATCCTCGTCCAGAGCCTGGGCTTCTGGGACTTGTAGTTGTGTTACTTGTTCAAAAACAGAAGTATGGAAACCAAAGGTTTTTTTTCAAAGGCAAACAGGAATTTATTTCTTCTTTTTTTTTTTTCCAAAAACACTAAGGCTTAACAGAAGGCAACAGGATTTTTATTTATTTATTTATTTACTGCACATTTATATACCGCTACTTCCAGCGATCAGCAGCGGTTTGATTCATGTTCGGGGATTGTCAATCAAGACTGGGGGGGGGGGGGTGGTATGTACAAATAACTGGGGTCACAGCACACATGGTTAGCGTCTTAGGGGGTGACTTATACATTCTTACATCTATATATACATATTTACATAATTATACATATAGCAGTTTTGAATACTCTCTCAGTTGATGGTCATAGCTGATTGTAATGACATCGAAATAGGTGAGTTTTTAGCTCCTTCCTGAATTTGGTGATGTCCTTGATTAAACGCAGCTCACACGGGAGGTGATTCCAGATAGTTGGTGCAGAGAATGAGAACGCTCTACGACTCGTACTTGTTTTCACTGTTCTGAAGTTGGTGGGGACTTGTAGGTTGCCTGAGTTGATAGTTCTTCTGTCCCTATTTGTAGGTTGCGTGCTGATTAGTGATGATAGGAATGATGGGGATATGTTGTTTATTAGTTTGAAGGTGGTCACTAACATCTTGTATTGTATCCTAGCTGCAATTGGGAGCCAATGTAGCTCTATCAGGATGGGGGTAATGTGTTCAGTAATGCCTGTTCCCATTATGATCCTGGCCGTCACGTTTTGGGCCATCTGAAGTATATTTAGTGATTTTTTAGGCAGACCTTGAAGGATGGCATTACAGTAGTCTAGGTGTGGCATTATGAGGGCTTGTGCTACTGACCGAAAATCACTGGGCTCAAGTATTTTCCGTAGTGGTTGTATCACTCTAAGTTTATGGAAGATGGCTTTATTTGTTTTGCGTAGGTGTGTCTCCATTTTCAGGTTGCAGTCGAGTGTTACTCCGAGATATTTGATTTCCTTCTTCGTGCTATACGTGTTGTTGCAGAGGGTGATTGTGGGAGGGGGGTTGAAGTTTGGTTTGCTGGATATATACATGACTTCTGTTTTCTTATGGTTAATTGCCATGTTGTTTTGTAGCCATCTTAACATCTCCTCCAGACAATTTTCGAGCGGAGTATAATGAGGGTCCCCGGTATCTAGTTGCGTGTACAGCATAATATCATCTGCATAGATGTGGTATTTAATATTATGCTTTTTGAAGATGTCACAGAGGGGTTGCATGTAAACGTTGAACAGTAATGCCGATAGGGCTGAACCCTGGGGTATGCCCTGCGTTTGAGAGAACGGTTCAGCTTTCTCTCCCCGTTGAATTGTACCTGCGGCGTTCTGTTCGTTATGTAAGAGGAGAACCATTTGAGGGGGGTTCCCATTACTCCTATAGATTCCAATTTATTGAGGAGGATCCCATGGTGTACAGTGTCAAAGGCGGCAGAGATGTCAATGAAAATGAGTATAAACATTTTCTTTTTGTCTTCTAGGCCTTTGAGGAGATTGTTCATTAGCGCTATCAAAAGAGTCTCAACTCCATGATTTCTTCTGAACCCGTATTGCTGCGCATCTAGGGTATCACAGTCGTCAAGATGTTCTTGAAGTTGTATGAGTACTGCTTTTTCAATGATCTTTGCGAGGAATGAAATGCTGGAGATGGGGCGGTATGATGTCGGATCTTCCTTATTGAGCGAGTTGTTCTTTAGTATTGGTCTTATTATTGATTGTTTCAGTTGGGCAGGCATTATTCCTTGACTTAGCGACTGGTTTATGATGTGGGATATTTGCTGGTTTATTTCTTTTTTTGCTGCTTTGATCCATGCCGTTGGACAGGGGTCGAGTGGGGAGGTGGTGGTATTTATTGAGGTTAGTATGTTTATGGATTGTTGCATATCGATGGTGTGGAATGTACTCCATGCCTGTTTGGGCGCATCCTCTGTTCGTTGGCATGGTGTGTGTAGATAGAGGGTGGAGCTTTTGGTGGTGAGCTTGCTTTCGTAGTGGTTTGCAAGCGTTTGTGGATGTATGGGGCTACCTTGATGTTCGGGTTGGGCTGTTTTAGTTAATGATTTAACTAGTTCAAAGAGTTCACGTGGTTTGTTGATGGCTTTGCTTAGGATGTTGGTATGGTGCATCCTCTTGGCTTGTTTACCTCTTCCTTGTATTTTGCGAGGAGGTTGAGGTACACAGATTTGAGGTCGTTGGTTTTGGTAAGTCTCCACTTCCTTTCGTGTTTTCTAAGGTCTCTTTTCATTTTGGTCAGCGTTATGTTGTACCAAGGTTCTGATTTGTGTTTGTTTGCGTTTGTTGTGAGTTTCTCCAAACAATATTCCTCAGGAAATTCCATGAAACCAAAGACTGAAACTGCTTTAGAAGGCTCTCACATGCAGCTGTCTCTCAATATGTAACAAACAAATACGTCTCTTTATTTTTTTCAAACAAAAGTAAATGTCTCCTCTGCATTATACAGGGTTCTTAGCTTTCCTGGCTAGAGTAACTCTCCCTGTTTCCTTAATGCTTTGGGGTTTCCAAGTTACAGGGTTTTCTTTCTCTAGAAGCTTTTATTCAGCTCTCTGACACCATGAACAGTCCATTAATGAATCTTCAGACAAAGAAACAGGTTCAGAACAATCTACCTGCATTTCCTCTGGATTTCCTGCCGGTACGTCTGACTCTAAAGCTCCATGCAATGCTTCTGGCTCAATACACTCCAAAAGCTCCTGAACTTTTCTCCACTGAGGCTTTCCACTATGAGCAAGGTTTTCACCTGGAAGGTGAAGATTCTTTTTCTGAATTAAATGATACAGTGCCTCTAACTGTTTCAGGTCACTGTTAGCTGTACTTTTGTTCACCCACCTTCTGGGAGCTTGAACCCTTATAGCTGGTCCACGAACTTTAGCAACTGCACTCTGCTGCTGGCCCGTAATTCTCCCAGCCACACCTCTGCTGGCTTCAGAACTACTGATACTTTTCCTGCAAGCCTGACTTTCTCTTGGGGTGTTGCCTTCACCTCTGAAGTCCCCCACGGAAGTCTCCACCGGTCTCCTCCCCGGTGAACTCTCTGGGTCTTTCTTGGGTGCTTCTCTCCCAAGCAGCCTCTGTGGTCAACTCCAACTCCCCGGTCAATTCCCCGATCGAATTCCTGGTCAAACTCCCTGGTGAACTCCCTTTCCTTCCTGTTCCTCTGGGTTTATAAAGATGTTTTTTTCCTATCGTGCACTGCCCCCTGCTCAGGTGTTTTTCATTAGTTTCCAAACCTGCCCTTAGGTTAGCAGAGCTTGG
This sequence comes from Ichthyophis bannanicus, assembly GCA_033557465.1. Taxonomy (NCBI): domain Eukaryota; kingdom Metazoa; phylum Chordata; class Amphibia; order Gymnophiona; family Ichthyophiidae; genus Ichthyophis; species Ichthyophis bannanicus. Next base: position 206,391,285 of record CM066043.1, on the reverse strand, counting down.
GTGTGGCCTGCCTTTAGCAACTGTGTGTGTTTTCTCTTTTCCTGCACTCTGCAAGTTATGGATTCGCTGCCTGTCTCTTTCCTTAAAGGTAGATTTTTGATTTTCCTCTATTTCCATGGGCTCAGCCATACTCTCCTTATCACAAGACCTACTTTCACATTCCTATCCGCAACGATTTCTCTGTTTCGCCGTTATGGGCCGCCACTATCTGTTTCGGGCACTGCCCTTTGGATTAGCAACAGGGCCTCACACCTTCTTCAATGTCATGGTTGTGGTTGCAGCAGCTCTTTGGAAGCACAGAATTCAGGTACCCCATAACTGGACAACTGGCTCATCCAAGCGAAGTCTCGCATGGAAGCTGTCTCTGCCATCTCCCACGTGGTAAGCTTTCTTGAGACCCTCATGCCAAGAGGGTCCTGTGCCCCTCACAATCCATCGACTTCCTGGGGGTCCGTTTAAACACTCAGCAACAGTTTCCCCGTTGGGTCTCAATGCGATGCTTGAATGGCACAGCATTCGTTGACCATTAACACCCTGTTGCATTTCTCAGGGCTTGATTGACAATATCTTGTTCCAATAAAATTAGGGGTTCCCCTTCTTCATAGGGTTTCCCCTTTCTGATTGGCAGTTGAGTGAATGTGAGCATTTAATTGGTTGATCATGCCTCTTTTCGGCAGCACTGATGTCAGACACTATCTTAAGAAATGCTGAATGGTTTCTTTTGATTTACTGAAGCTTTTGGCAACGACAGGAATTCTTTAACCTGAAGCAGGGTCGTTCTTTCGGAGACCCGAAACGTGACACATTGTTACAGTAGATTCCTTTGCTTCACAAGCTCGGATAAAACAAAGATAAGTGATAAGTTTTTGTTCACTCTAAAAATAGTATTAAAAGGAGCAACTGCAGTGAGAGGACGGCTTTCCTTCTGTCTGCTTTTGTCACGGTTGCTCCGACAAAAAAGAAACATTTTTCACTTTATACTTGATCAGGTTTTTGGTATATTGACTCCCTAGATCCCGGCGAATGGGAGCTCGCCCTCTGGGCATTTTGTGAGATTGTTCACTTCTGGGACATGCTGTCTCTCGATCTGATAGCCATGGCGGCATATGCCAAAGCTCCTCGGTTCTTCAGCCGACGAAAGAAGCACGTTCCAGCGGTCTGGATGCTCTGATCCACTCCTGGCTGGTGTCAGCCATCCTTTATCTCATTCCCCCATGGATCATGATTGGGAGGGTGCTCCATTGCATCGAGTCTCACCAGAGATCCATCATTTTGGTGGATCCCAATTGGCCTTGGCGCCTGTGGTATGCCAATCTTGTGCATCTTCTGGCAGCAATGGCCTTGCCTCTTGGCTCCCGCAGCATTTCAGGTTATATCCAACAAGTAGAAAGCAGGATGGGCTAGAAGTGAACTTCAAAGCAGACTGGCAGTAAGCAGGTGAAGATGAACTGATGGCTGACATTTACCACGGTAATAATCTGTTATTGGAGAAGTCGTGTGCCCTTCTTCTCGCATCCATGATGAAATACTGGTATGTTCAAAGTGAGAGGTTTTTAGCATAGGGAGAGAAGAATTGGTGCAGCTCTGAACAGTTCTATCAGTGGAGGCCTTTCAGATTTCTGATTTAATAAAACTTTAATTTCTTCCTGTAGTATCTCTGAAGGCATTTACTTCATAAGAACAGGAAAACTTTGCTATAGAAACTGTTTAACTAAGTATAGCCATTGTTTGAAAAATTAAAAAGTTAAACGTCCGGATGTCCTGCTAGACCAGTCCAGATAAATAGGTAGTGTCCCCCTGCCAGCAGATATAGGAGACAGAGAAAGGCCAGAAGATTCCATTGACATCATCACTGGTCCTAAGGCTGGTGCAGCTAGGGGCACCCTCCAATATTTCCCTGTCTCCAGCAGATGGTTGCTGGAATGGTGAAGGTTCTGGAATCTGAGTCCTAAGCAGTAGCCCTACAGGGCATCTTCTATTAAAGCCAAGGTAGTGGAGATCTCTGGGGCATATTCATGAATACCCCTCTGGAGTTTCCCACTTGAGGGGGGGGTGGACTCCTCCCTCCCCCACCCACTCCCAGATTGTCCTGGCTGGTTGAGCCTCTGCTTGGCCTGAGCCTTGCTGGAGGGCTGTCCTGAGGTTTCTTCACACAGTCTTTCTTTTTTTTTTCCCCCTCCATCTTTCATCTTCTCTCATTTTTTTTTCTCTTATTGTTTTCACTCTTCCCCCCCCCAACTCGAACTCTTGAAGAGTTAAAAAAAAAAAAAAAAAAAGAAAGGGAATAGCAGTCTGCCTTCTGTGACTACAGTCTTGCTTGAGCCTTGAATTTCTTCTTAGTTGCGGCAGCCCTTGATGACGCTTCCACGAGCTCTACAGCTTGCTTTACTTCGCCATGGCCTGAATGCAGCTAGATTATCCCTTGCAGCAGCCTGGAAGTGTGCCTTGGCCCCCTCCTTTCAGACTTGGCTGGAACGGATGTGGGATATGTACACCATGGAACGAGGAGTAGCGGTCAGTAGGATGCGCCTGGCGCGCTTTGAGTTGGTGTGGGCACCCTTTGTCTCTCGTTACGGTGCGTGACTGTGCTGGATAAGAGGGGGGAACATGCAAACTTTAAAGGGAGCTCGCCCCTTGAGTGTATCTGTTGCTCAGCACCTTCCCGTATTTGAACGTTAGCAAGCCATAGAGGGGGGGACTGGGAGGTTGGGTGGGAGGGGGGTCCTGAGCTACGGAGGTTTCGGGGGGGGGGGGAGGAAGGGAGGTTGGGGTGTTACTGTCTCCAGTCTCCCAGAACCCAGGATTATTTGCAGCTCCTAGGCTCCATGGTAGCCACGATAGACCTGGTTCCCTAGACATGGGCCTGCATGTGTCTGCTCTAGAAAGCCCTACTGCCTCATTGGTCCCCTCACTCTCTGGATTATGACATCTGCTCTGGTGAGCTTGTCCCACCGATGTGTTGAAGGGTATGCCTCTGGAGAGCTCGTAACGGTTGGTGTTGACATCCAAAAACAGTCTGTTGGGTTGGGGTGCTCGCTGCTTGGGTCAGATGGCGCAAGGTTGGCGAATCTTGCTAGAGTCGTCTGCAAATCAGTTGTCTGGAGGCATGGGCTATCTGCAGGAATTGTGGCAGTTTTGTGACTGATCAGTATGGGTTTTCTCAGACAAATGCCACAGTTAGTGGCATTATGTTAACTGGCAAGGGTGGACCAAGAGTGTGTGAGTGGCATTTAAGATGAGCCTCCTATTTTCTTGGGTGGAGCACCACCTCAGAGCTCTCTCTCAGCTCTCAACACATTGCAGGCATCAAGAATTTCAAAGCTGATTTTTCTCAGTTGCTAAACCCTTGATCCTGAGGAACAGGAACTAGAACTGCATTCCGGCACATACTGGACCGCTGGTGATGGCCATCCTTGGATCTGATGGTGATGATGGCCAGTAGAAAAGTGCTGGAGTTTTTCAAGCTTTGAAAGGAAATCTGCTCCAAGGGTGTCAATACCCTGTTCTACATCTTTCTACCATCGCCCCTGATTGGGTATGTGATTTGCTGGAAAGAGGACCGTCCAGGATCCACGATCCTGGTAGCTCTGGACTGGCCATGAGGTCCCTGGTATGCTGACCTAGTGAGGCTTCTGGCCAGACAGCCCCTTCCTTTTGGTCAGGGAAGGAGCCTGCTATGACAGAGGCTTGTACTGATAGAAGATCCAGTCCCCTTCTTGTTTATGGCTTGACCCTTGAAAGAGGCACCATCTAGGGTGTAAGGGTTACTTTGCTTCTGTAATCGCCATTCTCTTAAAAGTGAGATGCAGGTCTCCTTTTCTGGCCTATGTTTGGATCTGGTGTCTCTTTGAGATGTGGTGTTAGCAGCACAGCTTGTCACCCTGGCAGGCGGACTTGCCTACATTGACGTTTCTGCAGGATTGCTTCGACAAAGGTCTCACATTGAGTTACTTGAGAGCACTGGCATGTTTTCAAGGACTGGATGCTGGGCATTTCATAGCTTCTCATCAGTATGTTTCCTGCTTCCTCTGGTGAGTGTGTCATTTGCATCCTCCCCTGCGGCCCATCATCCCACCTTCAGATCTTAACCTGGTTATTTGGGTATTGATGCACCCTTCCTTCGAGCTGTTGAAGTAGACCACAAGTGTCCCTCAAAGCAGCCTTATTTGGTGTGCCACATCTGAGTTGCAGGCCCTTTCTTGTTGGGATCCCTTACCTCTCATTTTCTACAGAAGAAGTCTCTCCACCCTATTCCTTCCTTTTTGCCCAAGGTGTTTTTTTTCCTTCCATGTTAACCAGGTGGTTTTGCTTCCATCCTTCTCCTCAGAACTGTGCATCAGCAGGGATAAGGACCTTTACCTGGTCGATGTTCGTAGGGTTCTGTTCCATTGTTTGAAAATGAGTAACCCTTTCTGTAAGTCAGATAGGCTATTCATCTTGTTTGCTGGACCATGGGAGGGAGAGGCAGCTTCTACCATGGGGCACTGCATAAACGAGGTGATGGCCTCTGCATACATTTTTTTTTTTATTAAGCGTTTTTTCAGATATTACAACCCAAAGCAACCAAAAGAAAATACTCAGCACAAACATTACCAACAAAGCAATTTTAGTGTAGGAAAAGCTAAATGGCAGTGAGAATATAGCCCACATCAAGGGGAAGAAAGCATGTAAATACATAAAATCAGATCAGAAGAAAATCAAGAGGATAACCTCCTATAGATGATACACATAACAGTGAACACCCATCATTTCACCCCACACATAACCTCAAGAGAGATGATCAAGCAAAAACCTTTCCAAATGCATAGGGTCCATAAATATGTAATTATTCCCCTGGAAGCAAAGAAAAAGGAGCGCTGTTCTTGCAAAGGTTCACCAGGAGCCACAAAAAGCAAGAAGCCAAGACGTCAGGATGATTCAAATCAATTTTATTAATACAGACCCCAACGCGTTTCGGCAATCAATGCCTTCATCGGGGTAGCAGCTACAATAAAATATAATATAATATAAACATAAAAACATAAAAAGAAAAAATCAAAATTAGAAACAAAAACATATATGATCTTATGTAATCAAGAAGGACTGGTGAAATTCTTACCAATATAGTTAACAAACAAATGTGTATAAACGCAGGACACACACATGTAATGAAAAATAATAATTAATAATATTTAAAATGAACAGCATAAATATCCTAAAAAGGATTATAAAAAGGTATTATATAATCAATAGTCAATAATTTTGAAGCGAAAGTTTTCCAAAAAAGTTAAGAAAATTCTTGTATAAATGTAAACATGAAAGAAAACAAATCAAAAACTATTGTACTTACATGTAACCCTATTTATGGACTGTTAGTGTAATCTTAAGTCCAGGGTTGGGCGTATTCTGTCTCACAATATTAAAGAGACTTAGTATCGCCTGTCTTAGACTGTAAATATAAAACAACTAAAGATAATCACACAGAATTGAGCATAGAGCGTAGAATTGAGTTAAAGTCAATCATATGGGATAGATTATGCATAAGGGAAAATGACTGATAATAAGTATGAATAATAATAAATGAATAATAATAATAAACTGTAAGATAATTATATAGTTGTGTAGAACTATGAATTTACACATATAAATATTATAAGGACTCATAATTAAAAAACATGTAAAGACTGGATTCATGAGCAAATCTTATGCCTTATTATATTATGGATATCTGCTGAACAGCAAACCAAATATAAAAATCTAAATGCACAAAGAATATTAAAATTATGAATGATAGCCAATGAATCATAGGTTGAGAATCTTCATCAAAACAAAAAGTCAAGCCAAAGAAATTATGATAATTATTTCAATAATGAGAGATACATAAAAAATGAAGATATATATAAATGAAATATATATATGTATGAAATAAATGAAGTAAAACAATAAGGTAAAACAAATTATACATATACACATTTCATGCCATGAGTATGAAGATAACATAAATAGTCTAAAAATCAAACTAATGAATGTCATAGTTAATTAATAGGGATTTGTACTGAACAAAGGAACCAAACATTGTAAAATGATGCTTCCTATTAATTTGTTATACAAGATAAATTGACTATCTTGTATGAACTAAACATGTGTTTTATATAACGAACTGATAGTTCAAGTATTGACAAATAAATTAAGTCGATTATCTTAAATGGTCCTCTATCCTGTAATGAAACAAAGGTGTTTTACTTATAAAAGAAACTATTGAATTGAAAATGGGATATGCATGAATTTTGATAGATGTTAACGTCTTTCTAAGTTAATAGCGTTGCTGCCTTGATGTTGTGGATCAATAGTATTCACCTATAAAATGCATGAGTTACTTAACCATGATACGGTATCGCGCAATTTAAATGTAGAACTAAAGAAATACACGGATCCATAAGGTGGCAAACTCGGAAGCGTATTGTGCCGGTACTTGTTCAAAAACAGACATAATAAATGAACTCGAAGGATGGAAAATGACACCTTAAATGTACATATAGAGACCTTAAAATGCATACAGATGGAAATAAAATGAAGATGATGATAATAAAATAAAAGTAAAATACCTTAAACACATAGATTTATGGTTCTTCCAAGTTCATTGCCTATGTCGTAAGGACACATAAATAGTGTTAAAATTGCCATATATCCTAGCTTTTACTTAAAAAGCATTTTCTAAAGGAGAATTGCTAAACTGTAAAGTGACATATGCCAACGGTATAGGAAAATACACGGAAGACATTAAATAAGCATGAAAAATGCGTTTAAGAAGCAAAAATGTGCTTTACGCTTCTATTTTTAAAACCTCACCTACACTAAAAAGGTAGCATCTAGGTTTAAAAAAATAATAAATGAGTGTCTGAACAAAGGCGACCACTAAAAATCATGACTTACAACTAAAGATAAAATAGGTGTCTTAATAAAGACAGGCTAAATCCATGACAAATGATTAAATATTGTCGTAGTACTTGAGTAGCACCCATGCTATCTAGTGATGTAAAAGTTTTTACTCACGTTGATCTTACGATCGAGTACAAAGATTGTCCGCCTTAGAAAGCTGCAAAACGCTAGTACTGCTCACATGAAAGCGAAAGTGAAAGTATACTGGCTCCGAAGGGTATAGTATAGCCTTTTAAAATTGGCGCCAAAAATCAAGGAAACTGATTGGAGGAAAAGTGATGAGGCGAAACGCGTAATGGCTCACCGTAATGTTAATGAAAACGAAGCACTTAAAACCAGTGTATTGTATATGTACGTAAGAACCTTTCTATGATAATGAGAAACTGCAAAACATAAGAGGTAGTGTTGTTCATAGGAAGGAACAATGCCTAAGCAAATTCATATCTAGGTTTAAATGGGTTGATGGAAAAATGCTAAACGGGTCTCTGTACTTCACAAGAAGATGGATAAGTCTATCTCTTGGTTAAGACCATCTGGAGATAAGCTTTTAAACTCATAAATATATCTTTGTTCCAATTTCAATAGTTTGTTGTTTATGTCTCCTCCTCTCCAATATGGTTTGATCCATTTCAAAACTAGATATTTCAAGTCATTGATTTTGTGATCGGCAGCAATCCAATGAGAAACCAAAGGTTTGTCTATGATTTTCCGGGAAATGCAGCTTTTGTGCTCAGTGATCCGAGTACGAATTTCTCTTTTAGTTTTGCCAATATATACAAGATGACATGGGCACTGTATGAGATAAATTACATTGGACGTTCTGCAGTTTGTATAATCATTCAGGTATATCTTATGTCCTGATTTCGAATCCGTAAAGCTATTTTTGGATGTAATGGTGTGTAAACAAATAGAACATTTTCCACAACTATAATGTCCCTTGATTTTGGGGGGAGCATGTGATCTCACAAGTGTGTTAGCTAGATTAGTATTTCTTTTGTAAGCAACCATAAGCGTTTGATACAAAACATATTATGGTTGCTTACAAAAGAAATACTAATCTAGCTAACACACTTGTCCCATCAGCCCTTATGAGATCACATGCTCCCCCCAAAATCAAGGGACATTATAGTTGTGGAAAATGTTCTATTTGTTTACACACCATTACATCCAAAAATAGCTTTATACAAACTGCAGAACGTCCAATGTAATTTATCTCATACAGTGCCCATGTCATCTTGTATATATTGGCAAAACTAAAAGAGAAATTCGTACTCGGATCACTGAGCACAAAAGCTGCATTTCCCGGAAAATCATAGACAAACCTTTGGTTTCTCATTGGATTGCTGCCGATCACAAAATCAATGACTTGAAATATCTAGTTTTGAAATGGATCAAACCATATTGGAGAGGAGGAGACATAAACAACAAACTATTGAAATTGGAACAAAGATATATTTATGAGTTTAAAAGCTTATCTCCAGATGGTCTTAACCAAGAGATAGACTTATCCGTCTTCTTGTGAAGTACAGAGACCCGTTTAGCATTTTTCCATCAACCCATTTAAACCTAGATATGAATTTGCTTAGGCATTGTTCCTTCCTATGAACAACACTACCTCTTATGTTTTGCAGTTTCTCATTATCATAGAAAGGTTCTTACGTACATATACAATACACTGGTTTTAAGTGCTTCGTTTTCATTAACATTACGGTGAGCCATTACGCGTTTCGCCTCATCACTTTTCCTCCAATCAGTTTCCTTGATTTTTGGCGCCAATTTTAAAAGGCTATACTATACCCTTCGGAGCCAGTATACTTTCACTTTCGCTTTCATGTGAGCAGTACTAGCGTTTTGCAGCTTTCTAAGGCGGACAATCGTTGTACTCGATCGTAAGATCAACGTGAGTAAAAACTTTTACATCACTAGATAGCATGGGTGCTACTCAAGTACTACGACAATATTTAATCATTTGCCATGGATTTAGCCTGTCTTTATTAAGACACCTATTTTATCTTTAGTTGTAAGTCATGATTTTTAGTGGTCGCCTTTGTTCAGACACTCATTTATTATTTTTTTAAACCTAGATGCTACCTTTTTAGTGTAGGTGAGGTTTTAAAAATAGAAGCGTAAAGCACATTTTTGCTTCTTAAACGCATTTTTCATGCTTATTTAATGTCTTCCGTGTATTTTCCTATACCGTTGGCATATGTCACTTTACAGTTTAGCAATTCTCCTTTAGAAAATGCTTTTTAAGTAAAAGCTAGGATATATGGCAATTTTAACACTATTTATGTGTCCTTACGACATAGGCAATGAACTTGGAAGAACCATAAATCTATGTGTTTAAGGTATTTTACTTTTATTTTATTATCATCATCTTCATTTTATTTCCATCTGTATGCATTTTAAGGTCTCTATATGTACATTTAAGGTGTCATTTTCCATCCTTCGAGTTCATTTATTATGTCTGTTTTTGAACAAGTACCGGCACAATACGCTTCCGAGTTTGCCACCTTATGGATCCGTGTATTTCTTTAGTTCTACATTTAAATTGCGCGATACCGTATCATGGTTAAGTAACTCATGCATTTTATAGGTGAATACTATTGATCCACAACATCAAGGCAGCAACGCTATTAACTTAGAAAGACGTTAACATCTATCAAAATTCATGCATATCCCATTTTCAATTCAATAGTTTCTTTTATAAGTAAAACACCTTTGTTTCATTACAGGATAGAGGACCATTTAAGATAATCTACTTAATTTATTTGTCAATACTTGAACTATCAGTTCGTTATATAAAACACATGTTTAGTTCATACAAGATAGTCAATTTATCTTGTATAACAAATTAATAGGAAGCATCATTTTACAATGTTTGGTTCCTTTGTTCAGTACAAATCCCTATTAATTAACTATGACATTCATTAGTTTGATTTTTAGACTATTTATGTTATCTTCATACTCATGGCATGAAATGTGTATATGTATAATTTGTTTTACCTTATTGTTTTACTTCATTTATTTCATACATATATATATATTTCATTTATATATATCTTCATTTTTTATGTATCTCTCATTATTGAAATAATTATCATAATTTCTTTGGCTTGACTTTTTGTTTTGATGAAGATTCTCAACCTATGATTCATTGGCTATCATTCATAATTTTAATATTCTTTGTGCATTTAGATTTTTATATTTGGTTTGCTGTTCAGCAGATATCCATAATATAATAAGGCATAAGATTTGCTCATGAATCCAGTCTTTACATGTTTTTTAATTATGAGTCCTTATAATATTTATATGTGTAAATTCATAGTTCTACACAACTATATAATTATCTTACAGTTTATTATTATTATTCATTTATTATTATTCATACTTATTATCAGTCATTTTCCCTTATGCATAATCTATCCCATATGATTGACTTTAACTCAATTCTACGCTCTATGCTCAATTCTGTGTGATTATCTTTAGTTGTTTTATATTTACAGTCTAAGACAGGCGATACTAAGTCTCTTTAATATTGTGAGACAGAATACGCCCAACCCTGGACTTAAGATTACACTAACAGTCCATAAATAGGGTTACATGTAAGTACAATAGTTTTTGATTTGTTTTCTTTCATGTTTACATTTATACAAGAATTTTCTTTACTTTTTTGGAAAACTTTAGCTTCAAAATTATTGACTATTGATTATATAATACCTTTTTATAATCCTTTTTAGGATATTTATGCTGTTCATTTTAAATATTATTAATTATTATTTTTCATTACATGTGTGTGTCCTACGTTTATACACATTTGTTTGTTAACTATATTGGTAAGAATTTCACCAGTCCTTCTTGATTACATAAGATCATATCATATATGTTTTTGTTTCTAATTTTGATTTTTTCTTTTTATGTTTTTATGTTTATATTATATTATATTTTATTGTAGCTGCTACCCCCTGATGAAGGCATTGATTGCCGAAACGCGTTGGGGTCTGTATTAATAAAATTGATTTGAATCGTCCTGACGTCTTGGCTTATTATTCCCCTGGAAGGTCACAAGGCACTTAGAAAGAAAGGTTCCCCCCCCCCACCCCCCACGTGTGCCAAAAGCTTGGCATGGTAGGACAGAAAGGACTTCCTTCTAACCTGTGACACGAGACACGTCAGGAAATAAGGAAATCCGTTGCCTGCAAAAGGTCAAGTTTTTTTTCTTTGTAAAGAATCTCACCTCCTGAGGATCATAAGCTTGTCCATCTCATTAACAAAAGAAACGATGAGAGTAGCTCGTGAGGAAATAACATCCTGCGAAGGTTGAGCCTTCTTTGGGCTTTGTGTTTAGTTGCTTTGGGGTAGTCCTCTGTTCGTTAGTCTGGTACCATATGCTTAATTATGTAAATACTGGAGGTTGCCTTTAGCTGCACCAGCCTTAGTAACAGTGATGATGTCACTGGAATCTTCTAGTCTTTCTCTTTCTCCAACATCTGCTGGCAGGGGGACACTATTTACTTGACTGGACTGATCTAGCAGGACTCAAGTAAAGGAAATTATCGGGTAAGTAAAATTTCACCTTCCTTATTGTTAAAAACTGCTTCCAATTTTTGGTGAATAAGCTGTCCTTATGAGAGCTGAGTTTGGGTTTGTTTAACTAATTATATGTTGATGAAAAAGAAATGTGCTATAACTAGTAGGTTTATGTATTCATCAGCCTCAGAGAATATACTTGCACTACACTGAAGTGCTTTGAAGTGGCATCCCTGGGAAAAGGTGAAAGGTGTACTGTGATTGGACAGGATAATAAAGTGTATGAAATGATACCTTGTTTAATATTTGTGTTATCTTTCTTTGAAGATGTGGATTATGTTACACCTCTCTGTTCCCAAGTCGTATATGAGGGGTTAGTGGATGATATTTTCCGAATTAAATGTGGTAAGTTTGGCATTATTAGAACATTTTGGCCTCTTTCCTTTTCTTCACTGATTCTGTCTCTGTGGGCCCAATTCTATAATTGTTTGTTTTGATATTTCATAAAAGAGGATCAGTGCCAGTCCCACATTTAATTACTGATAAAACTGAGCTTACTTTTTCTCTCCCTCCCACTCCTTCTCTATGGACAAGCAGGATGTGTCGGCCACACCTGGTGACATCATCTGACGGTACCATACAGACAGAGGTTCTATCCTAGAGCTCAGAAAGGTTTTGCCATGTGCCAGTGTAGCCCTATCCCTACTTGCCAAGAAAGACGAATCTCCAGCTCTCCTCTACAACACCATTAAGAAGAAAGAAAAGAAGAAAATAGCATAAACTCAAAATCCAAAATGATCAAACCTGGTTTCAAGAAGTGCACAAAGTGTAGCAGGAAGATGAACTCCACGGATGCCCATGGCCATACCATCTGTTGCCTCAAGGCTGCCCACTGCGTGGAAGACTGCCCCCTGCTTGTCCTGGGAACCAGACTATCGAGAAGCCACACACAAGGAATTCCTGGCCGAGGCCTCAGAACTCTGCTCCAGCGACCAACAGACCACCATGTGGTCCAGAAGAACAAGAAAGAAAAACATGTGGTATCCAGCTCCAAGAAAAACACCCTGGCGGCACAGGGTGCACACCTCCCAAAGCCTCCATCCCTTGCCTTGGGACATCCAGCACTCAGGCACAAAAAGCTACATCTGATGCTCAAACTAAGATAAGAAACGCTGATACCAGCAGCACTGGAGCCCCTCACAAGGCCAGCCATGCTGCCTCCTCAGCTCCTCCCTCTGCACAGCCCACAAACAGCGCCATTGGACAAAGCAACAGCTAAGCCACACCTGTCTCTGCTGTGATTGGCCCACACTGATTGCATCACTGCTTCTATATCCGGGCCGATGGGGGAAGCCCTTCTCGGTACAATCCAGCCTGCTCCAGGGTTCCCTGCCCCCACCTTCCATGTTATCTCCAAGCATGTCGCACCATTCCCTGATATTGCACACTACCAGAAAAAACAGTGCAGATCTATACACCAGCACAACAAACAGTCTGTCATAGCAACAGCAGCTCCCCCTGCAGGAACTGGGAGCACAGCACAAGACACAGACAAAAGAATAAAAGCACCAGCAGGAATAAAGTTTGGACACCAGCCCAGCCAGCCACTCCTCCTCCAGCCCACCCTGAAGACACCGCAAGAGACTGACTTTGCATAGGCATTGCAGCACAAATTGGGCTAGCTCTGTCACCATGAGGGTGCGAGCAAAATGCTGGACCTCCTAGCAAAATTCCTGGAGAAGCACTCAGCACAGCGAACCAAGGTAACTACCTGCCCCAGGCAAGGAGGAGCTCTCCTGAACCACTGCCCGCCGCGCCACAGTGGATTTCTCCAGTGAGCCATTGATGGACAGCGAAGTAGAGGAAGCAACCCTCCTGAGCTCCCTAACAAGCTTCAATAGCTACTTCAGCCACAGACTCCCCACAACAGTGCCAACTCTGCCTCCACCACCTCCCCCTCCACCGGAGGACCTAATGTACACAAAATTCCTCCAGAAGCTGGCCGCAAGCCTTTCTCTACCTCAAGCGGATGCGCTAGACCCAAGGAACAAAGTCCTCTGCTTCCTCAAATATCCGGACATCCCCAGGTCCCTAGAGTCCATCCCAGTTCACAGACTGCTCCTAGATAACCTCCAGAAAATGTGGCAGACACCCGCCTCGGGACCTGCCACCTCCAAGAAACTCGACTCGAAGTACCATGTGCTTTGACAAGACATAGTTAGCTCACCAATCTGTTGTAACCGAATCTGCCCTCGAGGCCAAGAGTTCCCAGACTCACACTAATATCCCGCTGGGAGAGGACCACAAGGTGCTCAACGAATCTGGGAAGTGATCCTACCAAGTGGTAATGCTCACGGCAAAGATGGCCTTCCACCATTTCCAACAGGTGCTGTACCAGAACACACTCCTGGCCAAGCTATTGATGCCCCCTGCTCCGGTGACAACCTCTTTGGAGAAAAAGTGAAGGACACGGTCAATGACCTTAAAGGAACACTGCACTACCCTCCAAACCCTGGCCTCGGAGGGGCTGGAGCACTCCTCTAGCCAGCGCAAGTACCACAAGAAGTCCTATTCCACCCCGTACTGCTACCACTCTTACAACAGGTGGCAACACCAACTACCGAAACAACAATCATAGAACCACTCCTACACATCCAAACAGCACCTGAAGGAATGCTACCAACAGAAACAAGGGGCCCCATCATTGGGGAAGAGTACCCCTTCCTTTTGACTCCAGCACATGCCTGGGATCCCTGTAGGGGGCTGCTTATCCCTTTTCCAGCGCTCTGGACCTCCATCACATCTGACAGATGGGTTCTGCAGGTCATCAAGGAAGGGTACCACATCAACTATGGAAAGAACTCCAACAGCACCGCATTCCCACCAGCCGTACTCCAAGCCACGATCTCCACCATGGCATCAGAACTACAATCTGTGCTGGACTCGAGAGCCATAGAACAGGTTACTCCTGTAGAAACCACCATGGCTTTTACTCCAGATACTTCCTCGTCCCCAAGAAATTGTGAGGTGTCTGCCCCATCCTCGACCTACGCCGTTTCAACAAGTGCATACTCAAAGAGAAATTCTGAATTCCTGGGATCCATTCTCCCACTCATATGGGTTGGCATCCCTTGACCTACAGAAGACCTAGACACACATTCCCATCCACCTGGCCCAAAGGAAGTACCTACAATTCCACATCTTGGGCAACTACTACCAATACAAAGTGCTCCCCTTCAGCCTCTCCTCAGCCCCCAGTGTCTTCACCAAGTGTGTAGCAGTGACTGCAGCATGCTTTCAAAGGGAGAAAGGCATCTGCATCTTCCCCTACCTGAACAACTGGCTGGTCTCTGCACCTTCCAAATGAGAGACAGCTTGAGCAATATGCTGTACTACAATGCTCCTCTCTTCACTTGGCTTCTTCCTGTAAACTACAAGAAGTCCATCCTACAAAACATGCAATGTCTAGAATTCATAGGAGTGGACATCCAGACCCGCTAGGAAAGGGTGTTCCTACCCGCCCATTGGGTGGAAGTGATCACCACCCTCGCCTGGCTGGTAGCAATTAGCTGTACCTCCTCTGCCCGGGCGCTTCTACAGCTCCTGGGGCATATGGTACTGACCACTCCAGTCATTCTCCAAGCCAAGCTACACATGAGTGCCCTTCAGTGGCATCTCCGCTGCAACTGGATCCAGCACTACCAGCCCCTGTCATGCAGGATCACCATAGATGCCAAAATGACGACAGAGCTCTTCTGGTGGATGCAGAAGGAACACCTGTCATGAGGAAGACTCCTCCAACAACTCCAGCACAGCCTTGTCATCACCACAGATGCATCCACAACCAGCTGAGGCACTCACCTACTCCATCTCCATATGCAAGGAGTCTGGACCACAAAGGAGAGAACGCGACACATCAACCTCCTTGAGCTCCGCACCATCAGGTATGCCCTCAGAATATGGTTCTTTGCTACATCCCACGGCTGCTTCCTGCAGGCAGCTTAACTGCCGGGCGAACACAACCAATGGCAGATGGACTGAGCTGCCAGCTCCAGCCCCAGCCCCACGTGTGGTCTCTCAAGACCGAAGTCACAAATCAACCTCTTCTCAGATAAGACCAACAGCAAATGCTCCTAGTTCTGTTCCAAGTGACCTTTGATGTAGAGCCTAGCTTACGATGCATTTGACCTCCATTGGGGCATGCACCTCCCCTATGCATATCCCAAATGAGAGCCAGGAGCAGAACCTCAGAAAACACCCACAAATAGGAACAGAAGTGCCATGGATCTGAAACGATTTTCAGAAAACTGTTCATGAGGAACTAGCTAAATTAAAAGTAGACAAAGCAATGGGACCAGGTGAGATACATCAGAGAATACTGAAGGGGGATGTTCTAGCAGCTCCACTGACTGACCTTTTTAATACTACTTTGGAGTCGGGAGTGGTCTCAGAGGACTGGAGAAAGGCACATGTGGTCCCTTTACACAAAAGCGGAAGTAAGGATGAGTTTGAAAACTACAAGCTGGTTAGTCTAACGTCTGTGATAAGTAAATTATTGCAAACGCCGCTGAAAGAAAGAATAGTGAGGTTTCTGGAGTCCAATAGATTGCAGGATCCAAGGCAGCAGGGGTTTACCAGAGGCAGGTCTTGTCAGACAAATCAGATTGATTTCTTTGACTTGGTGACCAGGGAGTTGGACTGAGGAAGAGCCCTAGATGTGGTGTACTTAGATTTTAGTAAAGCCTTTGATACTGTTTCGCAAAGGTGACATAAACAAACTGAGCACCTTAGGGATGGACCCTAAAGTTACTGATTGGGTTAGAAATTGGTTGAGGGGGAGGCGACAAAGGGTACAGGTAAATGGAGCTCACTCCGAGGAGAGGGAGGTTACCAATGGTGTGCCGCAGGGATCTGTCCTTGTTCCGATTCTTTTTAAAATCTTTGTTAGTGATATTGCGGAAGGGTTGTCTGGTAAGGTTTGCCTGTTTGCGGGTAATACCAAAATCTGCAATAGTGTAGATACCCAGGAAGGAGTAGATAATATGAGGGGGGATCTAGCTAAGCTTGGTCAAGAATTTGGCAGCTGAGATTTAATGCTAAAAAATGCAGGGTCATGCACTTGGGCTGCAAAAATCCAAGGGAGCAGTACAGTGTATCGGGCGAAGTACTTCTGTCCACGAAAGAAGAGCGGGACCTGGGCATGATAGTTTCTGATGATCTTAAAGCAACTGAACAGGTAGAATGTGGCTACTAAAATGGTTAGTGGTCTTTGTTATAAAGCATATGGGGACAGACTTAAAGATCTTAATATGTATACATTAGAGGAAAGGCGGGATAGATGAGATATGATAAAGATGTTTAAATACCTCCATGGTATAAATGCACAGGAGGAAAGCCTCTTGATTGAAAACAAACTCTGCTATGAGGGGACATAGGATGAAGGTGAAAGAGGATAGACTCGGGAATAATATGCGTAAGTATCTCTTTATCGAAAGAGTGGTAGATGTGTGGAATAGTCTCCCAGTAGAGGTAGTTGAGACAAGGACAGTATCAGAATTTAAAAAAAGCATGGGACAAACACAGACTATCTCTTAAGGAAAAAAGGGGACTATTATAGTTGATATGGAAGGGCAGACTAGGTAGGCCATGTGGTCTTTTTCTGCCATCATGTTTCTATCCTCGCAGTCTGGCAGGACTCCATGTGGAAATCCTACAGCCTCAAATGGAAACGCTTTAATGTCTAGTGTGCAGCCTCTGGACAGATTCCTTCTCCTGCCCTGTCCAGATGGTCCTCCAGTATTTCACAACACATGCTAATACAGGGCTAAAGACCACCCTGTATCCAGGTGTACATTGCGGCCGTCGCAGCCTTCCACTATCACCTCAACAATGAACCCATCTCGCATCCTCTGGTTTCCAGATTCATGAAAGGCCTCACCAATCTTCGACCCCCGGTAGGCAGCCAGTGCCATCCTGGGACTTAGACCTCATCTTGCAACAGCTCATTCAAGTCCCCTTTGAACGCACAGGGGACTGGCCACTCAGGTATGTGACTTGGAAAACCCTATTCCTCATTGCCATCACCTCGGCCCAGCGGATCAGTGCGCTTCGTGTTGGTTGCCCATCTGTCGTACGCAATGATGTTCCTGGACCGGGCAATACTCATAACACCCCCGGTTCCTTCCGAAGGTGGTGTTCCCCCTTCCACCTGAGTCAGCCCATTGTGCTATTCACTGCTGCACTCCACATTGGAACAGCAGCATCTCCACACTCTCGACTGTTTGTTTATGTTTATTTGCTTAATATACCGCTAAACAGTAATATCAAAGCGGTTTACAAAAATAAAGGTACAGAAAGCCAAAGGCGGAAAGTGGAAAGGAAGTTACAATAATGGATAGGAAAGCAAAACAGCAAAGTCATACAACGAGACAAAAGAGGAGAGGAAGTGGAGAGAGGGGGCAGGGAGAGTAACTTACTTTGCAAAAACCACTCCAAGTCGTGGAATTCAGTTCGTGTCATTCAACCCCAGCCAACTGGGGCAGCCAGTCAGAAAGAGGACCCTCTCGCAATGGATCTCCGCATGCATAGCCTTCTGCTACGCACAAACTGGCTCGCAGCCACCTGGGGCCATCCATGCCCGCCAACTACAGGTTACCGCGGTCACAAGGGTGAACCTCAAGGCATTTCCAATCAGAGACATTTGCAGAGCAGCCACATGGGCCTCCATCGACATCTTCCAGAAACACTACTGCCTGGACTCCCTCGTCCTTGCTGATGTGGCCTTCGGCCGGTCCATCCTCAACACAGTTGATGCCACATCAGTCGAGGCCCAGGGCTGGGAAAGCACCCAGCCTGGCATCAAGAGGATATTGACTCTATCAGACCGCAGGTCCCTGTTGCTGCAGTTGTTGTTGTTGTTTTCCTATGCTTCGTTGTTCTCTCTGGTTACTGCATTCATTGATTGCTACAGCACTGGTCCGTTTGCTGCCTGTTCCAATAAAATGTAGCTCTGCTCAGAAACATGCTTCTGGCCTTCCATTCATCCTACCTACTGTAGCACTACCGGCCTGACGATCGCAGCTATGGAGTCACCAGGTGTGGTTAATGCATCCTGTTTGTCCATGGAGAAAGTGGGGTTACTTACCTGTAATGGAGGTTCTCAATGGACAGCAGGATAAGTCAGCTACATGTTCCCGCCCACTTTCTCTAGGCTGAAAGGATGTTGCACACTCCTGGGCACCTGCCGCCTACCTGCGGATCTCAACTAAGTACGGACTAGCCCAGGTAGGGGCGGACAATGGGTAGGCTACATTGGCACATGCTCAGAAAGGTAAAACCTGTCTGTGTGATACCATCGGATGACGTCACCAGGTGTGGCTGACTTATCCTGCTGTCCACGGAGAACCCCCGTTACAGGTAAATAACCCCGCTTTCCTCATATTATGCATCACCTGCTGTGATCCCTTGATTATACACCTTCCTTTCAATATAGCCTACTGAACCCTTGGTGCATCTATGTCTTCCCCTTTGTCTATTGCACTGTCTGGTCTATGCTTTGATCATTTCCAGACCTGACTGCTAGACTTCCATTGACTTTAAGCTGATGGCTGTCAGAGTCCTACTTCTCCTTGTCTCAGCACCTTTGGCTTCACTCCTCCCTGTCTTTATCATGGTACTGCATCATCCGTGACACTTCCAGTCATGTTGTTCCCAACATAAACTTGATTTTGCCTCCCCCACTCTCGGCCTGTCTTAACATGGATGGCACAGTTTTTATCACTTGTTACTTCATTTCTCTGGAATAATTTCTCCCTTTCATGCCAGCCTCTGCACTTTTCAGGGATTATGTCAAATTTTCTTTTCCATATGGCTGTCCTAGCTCCATCCTTCTCTTGTTTCATACTAGTTAGATATCTCATCTCACAGTAGCCTGCTGTGTGTACTTATAAGTTGTTTGATTAATTTCCTTTTGTTAAAAGCTTTGGATAGTGTGTGGAAGTACAGCATTTAGTAGTGTCATTTGTTGTAATTCTGAAAAGATGATGCTTAATATCTTTAGGAAAAGAGTGAAAATAACTTGCTGAGCATCTTCAAGTGTAACTAGGGCTTCTGATTTTCTGTTATAACTGAAAAACTTCTAAAACTGACCTGCCTCACTGAACTCTGATGACATCATCCAGCCAGGGCCAGCCCAGGAATTTCTGCCGTCCCAGGCTGCCCCCCCCCCCCCATGCTGAGCCATTCTGCTGATGATTCTGGTGGAGAGCTTGGGGGGGGGGGGCTTGGCTCAGCGGCAGGCTATGTGCTTCGGCACACATGGCCTGCCATTTCTGACCCCCTTGACACAACTTCAGGGGGTCAGAAGCAGCAGACCATGTGTCTCGAAGCACATGGCCTGCTGCCCAGTGGATGGGCCAGCCCTGCATCCAGCTGTTGCTGCTTAATTTTAAAATAGTGGTGATGTCGTCAGACTGCTGCTGGTAACACTGCTGGAACTCAAGCTGAAAGAGGAGTAGGAGGTGGTATCAGGGTGCACACCAAGCAGGCGCACTTTCAACTTCCCAAGAGGCGGGTTACTCTATCTGTAATGCAAGTTGGAAGAGGCAAAGGCTGCAGCCTAGTAAGCTTCTTGCAGGTGAAGAGCAAAAGTGGCTTCCTTTCATCTACCAAACCAGTCAATGAAAGCATGGGTTGTGCTATCAGTCAGCAGATGAATGATAACTAAGTGCAGCAAACTGCTATGTTCTAGCACAATTGTTTTGATTTTGATTTTCCTGTTTTAGTCTTTCTCCCTGATGCAGGAAAATTGTGAGCAAAACCACTATGCTAAAGCTAGCACAGTGGGCATGCTAATCACATGCAAAATAACAAATTTCTAACTGCTTCTGATGTTTCAAAAAAAAAAAACCCTGCGCTGAAACTTAGCGTAATTTTTAATTCACCTTTTAATGCTGGATCTTTTTGCCAGCTTTAGACAGGTATAAAGATATAGTGAAGAGCTAAAGGATCAACTGAAGTGAATTTTAGCATGGTCATCTGAAGTGAAATGCCAAATAATCCCCCATCACAGTTCCCCCCCCCCCATCCTGACACCACAGATATAGCATTTGTGGCTCCCACCCCCAAATCTCCCAAAAGAAAACAGTTCCCTGGTGGTCAGGTGACCTCTAACTACCCCCACCCCCAAACCTCCAAAGGAGAACTTCCACGTGGTCCCTAGTCTTCACCCCTCAGTTCGATTACTCCGCCCCTCTCTGGGTACCTGAATCATTGGGAAACAGGTGTGATGCCCACATGCTTCTGCCATCTTGGATAATGGTGGCACCTGACCCTGCGTGATGCATTCTGGGATGCACCAAGTGGGGTCTGTTTTTTGCCATATAAGGTGATTTTATCCTATATGGCAGGGTGACCCCCAGGGTTCATCCTGGGAAGCACAGCATGGGGTCAACAGACTGCGGCAGTGGAAGGGAGCTCCCTGTCCTGCCTGGGCTTGATTGTTGTCTCTGTGTTGAATTAGGGACAACTCTAGCTGATGGATGAACCTCTGCACAAGAGAAAGGGGCATTCTGTGAGCTGAGCCAGTGTTGGCTGTCGGAGGCAGGGGTGGGGGGGTATGCTCTGCTGTGTCTGATCTTCTTATCACCACCCACAGCACTTTGGGTGGTTCTTTGGAACCTTGCAGAGACTGAACAAAGTGAAGGGTAGCTTCCTCAGTTAAGGTCCGTATTTTCTCAATGCGGGAGGAAGTCCATTTCATGTTGGGAGCAGCGGTTTTACTTCTCTGTGCCAATGCTTTCATGTCTGGCCTCCTTCGATGTTTTCAAACTGCAGGGTTTAACCCAGGGCCGGCCCAACCATTAGGCAAACTAGGTGGTTGCCTAGGGCAGAAACTTCCTGGAGGCCACAAAGAGCAATGCATTCAAACTAAACAATAGATTTTGACAGCCAGGAGGGGTATGTAAAGCTTAAGTTTGCTTCGGTCACAAACACCTTGAATCAATTTTGGGGCTGGCCCTAGTTTAACAGCGCACATACACCTGAAACTAGACAGGACTACTTTAAGGAGAGGAGAATTGCAGCAGCAAAAGCAAAGACTGAGAAAAACGTTTAAGAAAAACAGATTAAGTTTTTGTTAGATTGAATTAACCATGAAATGCACTCTGAAGTATTGCTGACATCCTGAAAACAATTTCATGTATCTTTCAAAAAACACCCAATTAGCTGGAAAATAAACACAAAAATTTATAATACATAAACACCTAGGATTGGAGCCCTAACTATAACCCTTGGCCATAGTAATAAGGAAGGTTAAAGAATATGAGTGCAGAGATGTACTTCTCTTGGTTTTGCCTGTCGTCTGCTGAACAGCACATAACTCTTCTCAACTGTGATTAAGAGAACTAAATGTTGATATGCAAATATACTTGATGCTCTTCATCTTCTGGAGGAATCTGAAAGATAAGGTGCTTGTACAGATAAATCAAAGACAAGTATGTAAGTAGAGAGAATATTTCTAACTATTCAAACTGTTCTCAACAGGAAGTGTAGAATTTGGTCCCGAGGTCACGTCTTCTGATAAGAGCATAAAAGTTCTGCTAAACGCCCAGGATAAGGTGTGTGTTTTACTAGAAAATGACTAGTGCCTTTTTTTTCTTTTTTATAGCTTGATAGATCCCTCCTCTTCCTCCTTCTGTGCTTCAAGTTCATACATAACTAGTGCTGGAATGTGGCGCCATGAACCTTCATTCACAGCTATCAAGAGTTTTTCCTCAATTTATATGTGCCCTTATCAATTCAGTCAAGCCATCAGAGCAACAGTCCTCAGCCAGTGGCCAGAGCTCTCTACAGAATCTGGCTAATATGGACCCTAAATTTGACTAGTAGGTGTTGCTGTTGGGTGGTGACTGGGACTCCCTTCCCCAAGGGTTGTAAAACCTATAATAATATTTATTTTTATAGCATCAATCTACAATGGTAATAAATAATTGGGTACAAGAAGTCGCTTCCCCAGAGAGCTTCCAATCTAAGTGGGTATTTGATGCAGCAGGAGATAAAGCGGCTTTCCTAAAGTCACAAGAAACATTGGTTGGCTTGGGGAGCAGAAGACCTGATTTGGTAATATGACCCAAGTCCTACCCATGACAGTACACAGCACATGCCACTGAGCTACCATCCTACCTGCAAACTAACTATATTGTTAATGACTATTCTCCAGGAACAAGCAGTAATGAAGTCCTTGCATATGGGTGATGTCACTGATGGAGCCCGCGCTGGAACACTCCCCAGCTTCCATAGGAGCCATCTAACCTCAGTCTTCTCTTTTCTGCGGAGTCGTTCAGACGTCCATCTGGTCTCAGAAAAGTATGATCCTAATCCTTGTGTTTTTTCTTATTTTTCTGAAAGCCTTTCGGTATCATTTTGGTCCTGACCTTTCTGACCTTTGACGGGGACGTCATTCCTCGGCGCTGTCTTTTTTTTTCTCAGTACTTTTTCGGGTTTTTGTCTCATGGGTTTTTCACCCACACATCTCCTTGGCTGGCTGGGATATTGGCATCCTTTAACTTGGCGGAAGCCGTCTTCCCCAACATGTCAAAACCAACCAGCAGCTTTAAAAAAAATAATAATACACACAGTGTGCCCGCACCATTTCTGTGATGGGCCACCATAATTGGTGCATACAGTGTCTCGGGCCTGACCATTAGCCCTCCACCTGCACATTGTGTTTGCAGATGACCCTGAAGGGCCTCAAGAGCTGAGAAAAATATGAAAGTCTCTGTTCGGGTCATCGGATATAGTGGCATTGGCATCGGCGTCGATCCCCTTATGAGGCTCTGCCGAGGCTTCGGCTCAAGTGCGGCGCTCAAGCTCATTTGGTGCCCAGGGGCCATGGTAGTCTGGACCGGAAGCTGTCTTTCAAGGAGATAGGTCCCCCCGAAGGATCGGTCCTCTGCCCTGTCAACGTCAAAGGGCGATGTTGAGAGTTGGGGGAAACCCCATGGGCACTAACATTAAAGCCCTCTGTCAATGTGACTCAGGGTGAGGGCTGGGAGTGGCCTCCTAAGCTGCCTCGGCGTGAGGCGTTGCCTCCCAAAGACTGTTGGTGATTTCTCAATGTGGTTACCATTGTGGAGCCGGCATTGGAGGCCAAGGTAGCTGCCCTGGCTCCGGCCATGTCCGAGAGAGCACTCCTGGCTTAACTCATGCAAGCCTTACAAAGGAGCCTGGCTATATTCCTGGCATCTCAGGCTGTGATGGCCTCGATGTCCTCGGCTACCTCAATACTGGCAGAGGACCTGCCCTCCTCGGTGGCCCCACTGATGGCAGTGCAGCCTTTTCTCGAGACCCACACCCTCCCCAGGAGGTGAGAGGACTCAGGTAGGTGCTCCGATTCCGTGTCTGAACTGATGGTGATCCCTTCGAGGGGCCCACATCGACATTGAGAGTCCCAGACACCATCCTTCCCTCCTGAGCCCTGGAGACATTGGAAATAAACCCATCCATACTTTCATTTTCTAACTGATTCAGTGTCTGAGGGTTGGGAGTCCAAGGAGGAGTCCCCAGTCTCAGATCGACATTGAGACATCCCATCTGATCTTTCATCGCCCTAAGTGTCATAAATGCCTACCTGAGGCCATCTCATTCCATGAGTTTGTCAGGGATGTGGTGAAGGCCCTCCCCTTCACCCTTGAAGCCAAGGAGGAACCGAGGGCTAAAGACCTGAAAATACTGCAGTATCCTTTACCACCAAAGGAGACCATCACCGTACCGGTTCACCGCATCCTCCAGTGCCTGCTCTTCAGGATGTGGGACAATCCTTTGATAGTGCCCCCCATTAGCTACAGGCTGGATTCCATGTACAGGGTCCACAAGAACCCTGGATTTGAAAAACCTCAGCTGCCTCATTACTCGATGGTGGTGGAGTTCGCTATGAGGCTCATCAAAAACTCCTCAGTCCCCCCAAGAAGGAAAGCCTGTACTCTGGATGGAGTTGGATGCAAATGCTACCAGGGATCAATGCTGGTAGAACACATCCTTTCATACCAGCTCTACATGGCAATGTATTTGAAGGACATCATGGGTGATGTTTCCAACTTCTCTGTCCTGCTGCCCCGGAGCATCTGGAGAAGTTCTGTGTTCTAGTCACCAGGGTGAAAGACTGCTCAAAGTACATGAGCAGAGCTGCCTATGACGCTTTTGAGTCTGTGAGCAAGGTAGCCGCTGTGGGAATTGGGGCTCGACATCTGGCATGGCTGCAGTCATCCGACCTTGAGCAGTGGGTGCAGGATAAACTTGCGGCCAAGGCAAAAATTTATTTGGCAAGCCCATGAAGGACAAGGCAGGGTAACTGGAGAGGGAAGAGTTAACCATGAACTGCCTCTCCAAGAAAGACGACTGCAGACCCTGCCAAAGAAGAATCAGCAGGAAAAAATGTCTTCTACCCTCATAACCAACAATATCATCCAGGGTACCCTCCTTACCTGGCCTACGAAGTCTCTCAGCTGGGCCAAAGAGCCAGGGACAGCACTGTCAGAAGCCCCAGAAACCTCAACCTGTCCCGCAGCCACAACTGGGGGGGGGGGTTACTCCTTCCTGAGGAGCATGGTTCTTCTTCCCATACCCAGTGTGATACCTCAGCAGGTGAGAGGACAGTTGATTCACTTTACCCACAGGTGGCCTGTCATAACATTGATTCCTGGACACTGAAAATCGTCCAGAGCTGGGTACTTGTTACACTTTGCTCAACTGCCTCCCTTATTCTTCTCAGGGGGAATACCCCCTCGATCCTCAACACCGCAAACTCCTCCAGCAGGATGTTTACACTCTCTTGGCAGATCTTGCCATCGATCTGGTACCACCAGCACAGGCTGGGAAAGAGTTTTATTTTCGCTACTTCTTGGTCCCCAAGAAGACAGGTGGGTTCAGGCCCATACTGTACCTTGACAATCTCAACCGGTTTCTGGTGAAGGAGAAGTTAGTGCCATGCCATCAACAGAAAGACTGGCTTTGCTCCTTGGACCTCAGAAATGCATATACTCCCATCCCAATCCATCCCCTTCACCGATAGTACCTCCACTTCATGTTCAGGGGGCAACACTATCAATACCGGGTATTAACCTTCGGCCTAGCCTCAGGGTCTTCATAAATGCATGGCAGTCACTGCTGCCTTCCTCTGGACCCTGGGTGTCTTTGTCTTCCCCTACCTGGACAACTGGCTGATAAAGGGCACAATGCCAGATGAGATTCGGTGGCTGGCCTGGCTCACCATTCAGGTGCTGGAACATCTGGACTTCATGATCAATTACCCAAAGTCTCAACTTCAGCTCTTGTGGACTATCCAACAGAGCCCCTGCACTACAGCTTGCCAGATGCTCTGCTTGCTCGTTCACATGGCCTCCATGGTTCATGTCACTCCCTTGGCTCGCTTATGAATGCGAAAAGCACAGTGCACCTTGTGCACCCAATGGCATCAGGTCACCGGGTGCCTCAAGGACAAGGGTGGTGGTCACCCCATCGCTCAAGGATTCTTTCTTGATGGCTGCAACCACAGAATCTGCTCCGGGATCTCCCCTTCCATCCTCCTCGGCATCAAAGACCACAGATGCCTCCAAGCTAGGCTGGGGAGCCCATCTTGATGGGCTGTGCACACAGGGCCTTTGGACAGTGCAGGAGAGCCACCACCAGATCAACTTTCTGGAACTACATGCCATTGTGAACGCACTTTGGCCATTTCAGGCACAATTGGCCAACCAAATAGTCCTTATCCAGATGGACAATCAAGTGTTGATGTTTTACATCAACAAGCAGGGTGGCACAGGCTCGTACCTTCTCCATACCCCTGGGTATGGTCCTCAGAGCCATATACCTACCCGGGGAGCTCAGTGTCCTGGCAGACCATCTCAGCAGAGTCCTTTAGCCACACAAGTGGCACAACTGGCTCAGGTGGCGCAGTTCTGTTCCAGGATTCCAGACAGCCATAGGATAGCCTCTGACGCCTTCCTACTGGACAAGAGCGAGGGCCTACTCTATGTATATCCACCGATTCCGCTTGTGGCCAAAACCCTATTCAAGCTTCAAGCGGACAAGGGTTCCATGATCCTCATCGCACCGCACTGGCCCAGGCAGCTGTGGTTTCTCCTGCTCTCAAGGCTCCTGGTCAGGCTGCCCCTTCATGGTGTGGGACCTCAATGTTGTGCTGGGGCAGCTCCTCTCTATCCCCTTTGAACCATTGAGTTCTTGCTCACTTAAGTTCCTCACCTGGAAGGTGTTGTTTTTAGTGGTGGTCACCTTGGCCCGCCGGGTAGTGAACTGCAGGCTCTAGTGGCACATCCACCTTACACCAGATTCCATCAGAACAGGGTGGTCCTGCGGACGCATCATAAGTTCCTTCCTAAGGTGGTTTCATTCTTCCACCTTAACCAGTTGTGGTGCTGCCCACCTTTTTTCCCAGGCCTCATACTTTCTACCCAGCTCTTTGTTTCTTTTGACCTCAGTAGGCTGGGCGTTGTCGTTCCTAAACAGACCCTGTCAGTTTGGGTCACAGACTGCATCTCTTTTGCCTTTGCTCAAGCTAACCTGAGCCTGGAACGTTATGTCACTGCTCACAGCGTCCAAGCGATGCTTGCTTCTGTGGCAAGTTTTGCATTCTTCCTCCACGGTGGAGATCTTTCGGGCTTCTACGTAATCTTGAATTCACACCTTCACAGCCCATTACTGTCTGGATGGAGATTCCCGGCATGACAGAAACTTCAGCCAAATCGTACTCTGGCACCTGTTTGGGACTTAGATTCAACCCCACCAGCCCTTCTGTCCATCTAAGCTACTGTAGAGTCTTCCTGACGTTGAAGTCATCACTGGACACTGACTCGACGGAATCCTGACAGAGTACTCATGTCGTTTTTCCTCTGTTCCCCCATTGGTTGCCCTGTTTAGGCTTGTTTTGCAGGTTTTTTCAGTAGCCTGTAGCTGGGGAATCCCACGTGTGAGGACTTCATTCCTGCTTGTTCCAGGAGAAAGCTTAGTTATTTGCGTATAGCAGGTGTTCTCTGGGAACAGCAGAAATAAATTCTCACTACCCTACCTCCTTCCCATGGCATTGTTTTCTCATTAAGTTGTCATCCTACTGATGTAAGATGGCTCCTTCAGGCAGGAAGGCAGGCACATATGTGTAATAGAGCTCCCATAAACTTCCTATGGAAGCTGGGGAGCATTCCTGCACGGTCTCCATTGGTGGTCACCCGTATTTTAGGACTTATTCCTGCTTAAGTAACTTAAGTAACTATGCTATATCTAGTAGAGGTAGTATGCGGCTGCAAGGCCAGTGCAAGGAGATGAGGTGCCCTAGGTGAAACCTCATTCCTTGCACCCCCACCTCCCCTGCAGCACCCATTGCTGCTGCTGCTGCCCCTCTCTGGGACCTGCAGCAACAGCAATGACCGCAAAAGCCCTGTGGCGCTTACCTTAAAACTTTGGTTCTGTGGGGCTGTTTGCTTCTGCCCCTTCTGATGACCAGTGCCGACTTCTGTCTGCAAACAGCATCAGCAATGGGTGGACCTGGAGGGCTAGCACTCAAGGTGACTGCTTTGTTCACCGAATGTTAGCACCGACCCTGTGCGACTGCTTTTGCAAAGAGACTTGTTCAGTTTAGCACTATACATCTACATTTTTCCATAAGGTATTTCAATGCCACCTTCCTTAGAATGAGCTGTATTAGGTTGGGGGGTGGGGGGGAAGTAGAGTAGGTTTTTATGGTTGGTACATTTTTTTCAATTTATTAACTTATAAAAATGGAGACAACTGTTGCATAATATTTATGTATTTAAGAATATAAGACAGATATAACCAAGTTTTTCCATGGACAAGCAGAATGCATTAGCCACACCTGGTGATATCATTCGAAGGCGCCATAGACAAAAGTGCCAAGGTAGCCCTACCTCCTGGCACGTGCCTACCTAGCCCAGTTTCAGTTCTTCTGCTTTGCCAGCAAGACAGACCTTCACCAGCTCTTCAAAAACAAAAACGAAAAAAAACCTTTAAAATCTTAAAACGAGAAGAATAGAAGATACAGCAGAAAAGAATGACATTGAAGAGGCAAGCGTGCCCAAGTTGGGGTTTAAAAAAGCCTGATATTCAGTAAGAAGATGAACAGCACCGACTCAAACAGGTGCGTTCAGTGCTTGGGAGCCAGCCACGGGGTAGAGGATTGCCTGCACTGCTCTAGAATGTCTCCCTGTGCTAGAAAATTGAGAAGCCATGCTCTCTGTGACTTCTTGGCTGCGACTCTGCTTACCTCTCTGGCCCCCCTCCCCCCTCCCGGATCAGGCCCAGGCCACTGACCACATGGCACGCTGGACCCCGAAGGATAGCACTGAGGCACGGGATGCGCCCTTTAGGGCTTCCATCCCAGCCGTGCAACTCTTTAGGCACCCA
This sequence comes from Ichthyophis bannanicus, assembly GCA_033557465.1. Lineage (NCBI taxonomy): Eukaryota > Metazoa > Chordata > Amphibia > Gymnophiona > Ichthyophiidae > Ichthyophis > Ichthyophis bannanicus. Next base: position 206,362,407 of record CM066043.1, on the reverse strand, counting down.
CTCCCTCTGCCTGCCTTTCGCCACTGCTAGGATCGAACCCTCAACACATGACTGTAGCCAGGCTCTGGCCCTCTGATGCAGCATCTTGGTGCTAAAAACGCCGCCGATGCTTGTGACTCTGCCCTGTGTGATCCCATTGGCTGGCACCCTGGCAAGGGGGGAAGCCTCGATAAACATTACCACACTGACAGAAGGACTCCCTGACTGCGCAGTAACGCTGGGCACGGATTCCCCTTGGCGCAGTGGCAGACCCAAGGATTGCACCAGATAAATGAAGGCAAGAGAAGCCGTGAACAGCGGAGAAAAAGGCCTGAGATACCCTCCAGCAATTGCAGCGGCCCAGGCAGCCATCAGAGGAGGCGCAACGAGGAGAAGACACTGGCACCGCTCCTACCATTCCAGCAGCTGCTCCTCCTCCAGGTCACCTCCAAGGAAATTCCACCGGCATGGACAGCCTAAGACCAAGCGAACAAGTCTGAACATCGAAGCAGGGACACCCACGGCGGTCCTCCAGATCCTTGCTTTCCTCATCTAGCAGTGTGCCCCCACCAGAACCACCAGCAGTGACGACTGGAAGGGCGGCCACAGATTCTGCGGACCAGGGACCGCCAACATTTACCAGCCCTGCCATGCCAGGATGGTTGTCACCAGCCCCATCATCTGGCCAATCCCCAGACCTCCTGACGGGACAGCGGGGAGGAGAAGGAGGCAGTCTTACTAGATTCGTTGGGCATGGCGTATGTGCTCATGTCATCGGGCGAGATGTCGAGCCCCTCACCACCCCCACCCCAGCCCTCCCCATCTGAGGATCTGACCTAGCCCAAGTTCCTACAGAGAGTAGCAGCCACCCTGGCTCTCATGCCCACTGACACCCTGGACCCGAGGAGCGAGGTCATAGTAGTGCTCATATACTTGGATTCGCCAAGGACACCAATTACTCTGCCAGCCCACCAGTTGCTCCAGGACAACCCAACAAAATTATGGCAATCTTGAGATGAAATACCAGGTGCAGTCTATCCCGGGGTTTACAAAGACTCGGCTCTTGCATCAGTCTGTCATGGTGGAATCAGCATGATTGCGGGATGACCTGACCCGTTTCAAGGCAAACAACCCACCCGAATGAGACCTGGAAGTTCTGGATGATGTGGGCAAAAAGGTGTTTCAAGATGCCATGCTTAGCATCAAAGTTACTGCACACCAGTTCCAGCACGTCTTGTTCTAGGACGCCCTACTGGGGAACCTTAAAAGCATCATCACATCACTGCTCCCAGAATCACAGACTACCGCCACGGCAACCCTGATGGATCTGACGGCGTGCAGAAAATGGGCAGCCTTTGATGCACTGCTGGGATGGCCATATCTGCCCGGTGACTGGCCTGACTACAGGCATCAGGACTAAGAGAGGACATTCATGACCACATAGTGTACGCCCCCTGCACAGGTGACTCACACTTTGCGGACAAGGTGAAAGACACCATGAAGGAGCACTGCACCACCCTGCAGACTCTCTCTGCGGAGGGTCTCGAATGCAACACCAGCAGCCGCAAAGGCAGCTACCACCAAGTCTGTCTTGTCGTCCAGATGGCACAACTCCTACCACAGGTGGTAGGCTCCATGGTACAAACAACAATTGTACCAGGCCCCTTACCAGCAGAAATACCTCCAGAGGGAACGAAAACAGCAGAAGCAGGCTGCACCCTCTTCAGAGAAGAGTACCCCCTCTTTTTGACAGCACATCTCAGGCTGATCTCCCAGTGAGGGGGGGGGTGTGTGTGAGTGTTGGCCTTTCTCAACGCCTGGAAGCCCATCACAACAGACAAGTTTGTCGTCCACATCATAAAGGAGGGGTACCACCTTCAGTTCCCCTTGCTAATGTTTCCCACCCAACAGTGAGACTCCACTGCATCTGCTCCACCATGACTGCAGAGATACTGTCCCTCCTGGCATCTCTAGCAGTAGAACCTGTTCCGCTGGATGAACTCGACAGCGGTTTTTACTCTGCCAGCCTCCTACCTACCGGGCACACAGAATGACTTAGCAGATTGGCTGAACCACCAGCTGGACCCTCACGAGTGGACCCTTGACCCCCGAGTGATGGAGTCTCTCTTCCAGCGCTGGGGGCAACCACAAGTGGACCTGTTTGCCATCAAGAAGACCACAAAGTGCCATCACTTCTGCTCAAAACGCCCATCTGCTCAGAGCCTCACCACAGATACCTTCAAAGGAGGAGGGAGTCATGTAATGCCCGCCTTTTCCCCCCACACTCCTCATATCCAAAACTTTGTAGAGGATCATCCAGGACAGAACACAGGCCATCCTCATCCCTCCCCACTGACCGAGACAGATGTGGTTCCCCTTCCTCCACCACCTCGCCCTGGGTCCTCCCATGTGGCTTCCTCGGAAGCTGAATCTCATCACCCAGGACACCGCTGCACTCCAACCTTTGCGTTGACATCCTGGAGATTGAGAAGATGAACCTCTTCTCCCTCAGCCTGTTCACTGAGGTGCAACAAGTAATGCTTGTGGCCAGACGTTAATCTCCTCTTGCCTCGACTACTGCAACCTACTCCTTACTGGTCTCCCTATGAGCCATCTCTTTCCCCTTTAATCTATTCAAAACTCTGCTGCTCGACTCATCTTCCGCCAACCTCGCCATGCCCACATTACCCCCTCCTCAGGTCACTTCACTGGCTCCCTATCTGTTTCCGCATCCAGTTCAAACTTCTCCTCCTAACCTATAGATGCATTCACTCTACGGCCCCTCATTACCTTTCATCCCTTATCTCTCCTCACAACCCCTCTCGGAAACTTCGCTCTTCTGACAAACTACTCCTATCCAGGCTCTTCACTCGCACCCCTAACTCCAGACTTCGCTCCTTTCACCTTGCTTCACCTTACGCCTGGAACAACATGTCTGTACGCCAGGCACCCTCCCTAGCCCTCTTCAAATCCAGGTTGAAGACCCACCTCTTCACTGCCGTTTTCAGATCCTGACTCTGTCCTTCGTCTTACACCGACTTCCGTCTTTTGTCTTGACTAAATTGTAAATGCCATATTTTGCTTTTGCCCCCAATAGCCCACTGCTATATGTTTTGTCTTGACTAGATTATAAGCTCTGACGAGCAGGGACTGTCTCTTGCATGTATATCTGTACAGCGCTGCATGCGACTGGTAGTGCTATATAAATGCTCAATAGTAGTAGTAGTACGAGAAAATCCTATGACCTAAAGTGGAAACGCTTCAGTACATATTGTTCTTAGAGGATTGAACCCTGCCCGGTCACAGAATTCTCTTTGACAGTGGCCTCAAGATGCAATCCATCCGGGTCCACCTCTCCCCCATCACAGCCTTCCATGACCGCACCAATGATGGTTCCATTGCCTCACTACCGCTAATCGCCTGCTTCATGAAAGGACTGGCAAACCTGTGGCCCACAGTTCAGGCCCCAATACCTCCCTGGGACTGAATGTTGTACTCCACCAGTGGATACAGAAACCATTTGAACCACTGCAATCGGCAGCGTTAAAATACGCCTCCTGGAAAGCCGCCTTCTTGATAGCTATTGTATCCACCAGATGGGTCAGTGAGCTACAAATCTCATGGCACACTCACTATACGCACAGCTCTACCACAACTGTGCCACTCTCCACACCCACCCTAAGTTCATACCGAAGTTGGCCTTGGCTTTCCACATCAACCAAGCAATAGAGCTGCCCATCTTCTACCCAGAACCCCATGCCTCCCCAGAAGAGCAACGATTTCACACACTGGACTGCGTCAGAGTCTTGCACATCAACCTCCACAGTCTTCGTTTCCTTTGATCCAAACAGACCGGGATACCCAGTCACAAAGAGGATGCTGTCGCAGTGGATCTTGGACTGCATCATTTTCTGCTATAACCAAGCAGGCACCCAGGCCACGGCGAGAGTCAGAGCCCACCAGCTCTAAGCGCTGGCCACACCATCGCCATCCTGCGCTCTGTACCGGTGACCAACACCTGCAAAGATGCCACTTGGTCCTCTGTGTACACTTTCCAGAGGCACTACTGCCTCGACCTCAAAGTGCCGGAGGACAGCTCCTTCGGCTAAGCGGTCCTGACCTCAGTAATAGCACCTTGTCCCGCACGTCCCGAACTAGTGGCCACCACGCCTAGGCATGTCCTGCCTGTGAATCTCTGAGATTTTCTACATGGAACTACTCTGTTTGCATAACTGCCCCGGCACTGGGATTGTTATGCTTGAGTAACCAACTGTTATACCAACTAGCCAACTGTTCGGGCCCCCATTGTCTGTCGCGCTGAGGCTATCTTGAGTCGCTATGCTGAGTACCTTGTTATATTCAAGCAACTGACTGTTTGGGGTACTGTCCAGTTGCGCGCTGAGACTATGATTCTTGTTCAGATGCACTACTGTTCTGTTACTTTTTCTGATTGGCCCGATTGGCCTCAATTAATTCAAGTTAACAAAGCATTGCACCCAAGAGTCACCGCATGCTGTTGTCAGAGGCCCAGCCAAAGTCCACTCACTAGTGAGTCGTCCACCTCTCTCTCATCCACCACAGCACAACTGGGGAGGCACCAGGTGTGGCGGCTGCATCCTGCTTGTCCATGGAGAAAGTGAGATTACTTACCTGTAACAAGGGTTCTCCATGGGACAGCAGGATATGTCAGCCACACGTAGTCACTCGCCTCCCCTGGATAAGATCGGCCTCATGATCTGGTACCTGCCTACCTAGTGCAAGGTCACAGCTCTGAACACTCTGAGCTAGGTGAGGTAGGGCTACCTTGGCACATGCTCAGAAAGGCACTTCCGTCTGTGGTGCCATCGGATGACGTCTCCAGATGTGAATGACTTATCCTGCTGTCCACCCCCCAATATAAGTAAGTTTACTTTATCAGTGTGACAATTGTGCCTCTCTTGCTATATACTGTGTGGTGTTGTATTTAGAGGAAGTTGTTTCAGATATTCTCCTCTTCCCCTCCAGGTTTTTAATGAAATACGAAATGAACATTTTTCCAATGTCTTTGGCTTCCTGAGTCAGAAGGCTAGAAACTTGCAGATGCAGTATGATGTAAGTGATTCTGATGTGTAGCTGCTATAATCTCATTGCATATAGAATTAGAGAATGCATAGTACAGCTGCAGTGTTGAGAAGTCTTTTGTTTTCGGTTGGCTAACTGTTCCCAACCTTTACCTGGAGGTGACTGACTGGGTACCTACTCTTAACTGCAGTAGCTGTGGTGAACAAAGGTTTTTCAGTAACTTGAGCTCCCAAACATTGAGCATCATTCTGTTGTGTACTATCAAAGTGGACTGGGAGAAAACTTCTTCATTTTTTTCTTATCCTGCTAGACCAGTCCAGAAGAACAGGTTATGTCCCTCTGCCAGCAGATTTTGGAGTCAGAGAACTTTCTAGTAACATAGGGAATGGTGCAGAAAGAGCACATGCCAGTATTTTCTGTCTCCAGCAAATATGATTGCTGGACTGGTGCAGCTTTGTGTTTAGCTCCTGGGGCTGCAGTCTGAAGGCTGTTCTCTGTGGTGTGGCTGTGTCTTCAACTCCTATGCTGCTGGTCTCTGGGCTGCTCTCCGTGGTTGAGGGTGACTCTTGTTGTTTAGGGCACATATTTCTGTTCCCTATTGGAGTGGTCAGTCCCAAATCTGTTTTTTGGTATGGTGTTACTTTTTCTTTTTGGCCTTGGTGAAATAGGCCTGATTAGTTGTCTCACAGGTGGCTGTGGCTCTTGGTTGAAGGCCCCCAGATGCAGTTCAGATCCATTCCAGTGGGTAAATTCTGCCTGGGGTCTATCCCCCCCCCCCCACCCCTCCTTCCCAACACCATACAGTGCAGCACTTCAAAAGTATGGTTCAACAATGTACAATGTCTTAATTAAAGTGGTCTCCACTTTCGCTTTATTTATTTTATTTAGAAGGATTTAGTATACCGCCTTATCATTAAATCAAGGCGGTTTTGGCACATCAAACAATCATAATAATGTGTGGTCTGTAGCATGCAGTGGGAGAATTGAGAAGAGTAGTGTGTGGTGCAGTGTGTTAGATTTTCTCGGTGAACTATTTACATAATGATCCATATACATATATACAATAATGGGGCTGTTTGCAAGTTGCGCTGGGCTCAAGATCTTGTATTGTCTTGAACGTGATGAATAGGATCCATTAATGTGAGGTCCTTGAAATGTTCTGTGAATAGGGCAGTCTTAAGGAGTTTTCTGAAGTCTTTGAGGTTCTTGGTTGACCTTAGTTGGTCTGTCAGGGAGTTCCATATAGCGGGTGCTGCCAGGGAGAGTGCCCTCCTTGAAGTGGCCTGCTTTGTTCTAGCAAATTCCTTTGGAGTTCTGATGGTGTCTAGGGTTGCTTTTCTTCTTGGTCTCTTGTTGTCATCTGTTTTTATGAGTGGTTGTAAGCTGTCGGCTGAGAGGTTGTGTATTATTTTAAATGTGTGTAGTAGTACTTTGAATTGGATTCGTGAGCTGATTGGGAGCCAGTGTAGGTGGTATAGTATTGGAGTGATGTGGTTGTAATTTGTGCAGTTTGTTATGAGTCGTGCGGCTGTGTTTTGTGCTAGCTGTGGTGGTTTTATTGTCTTTTTTGGCAGTCCTTAGTAGATGTGATTACAATAGTCTAGAGTGGGAGTGATTATGGCTTGACAGACTGTTCGGAAATGTTCGTGGGCGAGGATGGTTTTGAGCCTACTGACTGTCCTCGTTTTGATGTAAGCGCTCTTTGTTGTTTTTGCAATGTGGGACTGGAGGTTAAAGTCCTTGTCGAGCGTTACACCCAGGTATTTTATTTCCTGTCTTACTGGTATGATGGTGTCATTCAGGTTGATGGTGGCCGATGGTGAAAATTTCTGGTTTCTTGTGATGAATAGCGCTTCCGTTTTGTTGTAGACAAACTATATTTATGTTTTGCTAGTCTGACCTTCAGTGGTTGAGTTGTCTTTCCTATATACAATTTCAAACATGGATATTTTAAACTATACACTTGCTTTCGTCATAAGAATAGGACTTATGCTTTGAGGAAAAACACTACATGTACTACAGCTTTTGTTGATGAAAGTTGTGTGCTTCATTTGTGAAGTAATTAAAGGACTTATGGAGATACTAATAACATTCATTAATTTAAAATATATCTAATAAGCAATAAGTAAATAAATATAAAGAAATCTTGAAAAGTACTTTTTTAGATTGTGTTAATTGAAACTGGATTGTAATATGGAGAAAGTTGGAGACCGGTGATGTGAGTATCTCTCTATCCCTTATGGTGACTAGTTTTGCCATGTGAAGGGTTAATAGTCATCCTGCGGTCTATCTCCGTATAATAAGTAGCTTTTGGGTATTTTCAATAAGAGAATGTTTACCTATCGTTAAAAAATCTTTATAGTGATTAGTGTGGTGGAATGGATTAGGTAACTAAGAGGTGTTGTGTTGTTGGATTAGTTATACTCTTAGAGCAGTTTTCTTTGGTTAATTACTAAGTATGGCAGTACCATCTCAGCTACTGACACCCATGACTGGTGTCCCAAGTGTCTTGGGCCTGACCACCAGCCTTCAGAATGTCCTTTGTTTAGGAAGATAACAGAGGCCTGCAGAATCGAACTGCAAAGTTAGGCACACTCTTTGCCTCTGATGCAGTGTCTTTAGCATCGATGTCATGAGGGCATTGTCTTCCTTTCATGGATCTCAAGTATCAAAACATAAGTCTTCTTTGAAGACACATCGTTCCCCCAAGGGTAGATCTCTTTCTAAGAATTGAGATGCCTTGAGCGTCGCCCTAGAGGTGGTTTGGCCAGCCAAATTACCCCAGCAGGAGGACCTTTCCTCCAAAGCCATAGAGGGGTCCCAGGATGCTCCCGAGGCCTCCACCTCTGGAGAGCTCCTGGTGCTATTCTCTGGGACGGTAGCCCGCATGTCCAGTACTGAACCCAAGTATCGGCAGACTCTATGGATCAACATATCCTTGCTATCGAGCGCAGCTTAGTGGCTCTACTAGCGGCATCTATTCTGATCAAATCCATTCTCCAGGACCAAGCAGGAAGTCAGTCCTCACATATGGGTGACGTCGGCGCCAACGGAGCCCTCATGCGGAGCATTTCCCAAGCTTTCAAAGAAAGCCTTTGGGAATGCAGCACGCATGCGCGGTCCCCTTCCCGCCCAAGGGTGCCATCTTGCTCAGTCTTTCTTTTTCCGTGGAGCCCAACGGACGTAGTTCGTGTCACCCGGGAAAAAGTTGATTTTTTTTTCTGCGATTTTTGCATCTCTTTATCCAGTTCGACGCCGGTTCCCCTTCCCGCCTGTGCTCGGTACACTGGTATTGGGTACGGAACTTCTTTTTTCGATTTTTGTCCTTTGTGACTAGCGTTCGCGCTTTTTCTGTTATTTTCACTGGCAGCCCTGTCTTTTGACCTTGCAGGGGCCCTTTTTCTCCCGATGGCTGCCAGTGGGTTCAAAAAGTGTGATCGGTGTAAGAAACTTATGTCTCTCACCGACACACACGACTGCTGCCTTCAATGCCTTGGGCCCGACCATGACCCGCTGGTCTGTGGCCCGTGCGGAAAGATGTCGTCGAAGGTGCTTCGGAGCCGTCAGCACCAACGTGAAAGAATTTTTTCGGAGTCGGTGTCCGGACTTTGTCAGAGGCCTCGACATCTCGGGAGTCTGACCCCGAGCAGCGTCGTGGGTCCTCTGAGAGGGGGTCTTCCACCCAGGAGCACAAAAGGAAGAAGAAGCTCGTGAGGGCGGCGTCAGTGGAGGCACCTGGATCCTCGAGGGCCAGGTCGCGCAGCCCTGACTGCCTTCCTGGGCTCTCGGAGTCGGAGCGGCTGACCAAGCAGCCTCGCCTGGAGCCAGAGTCCCCGAGTCAGGTAACTTCTGTTGTCCTCGTGGACTCTTCCGCCCCCCCCCCCCCCGGGAGAACCGACATCGGGCCCGATGCCGTCGGGGCCTGAGTCGGGCTGTGGAGTCTCCTGAGCTCGGACTCAGGTTGACAGCCCTGGAGAGCAGCCTGGCTGCCTTCATGGAGCAGCAGCGGGTACTGATCGCCGGTCTGACCGGTGCATCTGCCCCGACCACCGGGACGTCCACATCTAAGTCGACCCCGGAGGCCGAGCCGATCCTCGAGTAAATCAAATCTCGAGTTGATCCTCGGCCACTGTCTCCCTCGACCTCCCGTTCGGGGCTGAGGTCGTCGATGCCGGTGCCCTCGGCGTCAGGGCGGGTGGCATCGAGACCCACACGGCCAGAGCTGCTCGACTCCTCCTCGGAGGAGTCGGCGTGGGAGACGGAGGTTGAGGAGTCTTCTGACACCTTCCGGACCCGGTGCGTCCCGTCGGACTCCCCGGAGTCTGAGCCTTGGAGAAGGTCCTCCCCCCCCCCCTGGGGGATACCCGGTTCTCGGTTCTCGGATTTCGTCTGCCTTTTTTTTCACAGCCCCTGCCCTCTGGAACTCTCTCCCTCCCGCCCTCCGTCTCGAGCCTCACCACAGCACCTTTAAGTGTAACCTGAAAACTCACCTCTTCTCCCTCGCTCTGGACCTTCCCTCCCCTTTTGTGTCATCTTCTTCCTTTTAACTGTTGTGTTGTGTCCTTTAACTCCCCCACTTTATACTTTAAAATTGTAACTTCTTTTCATCTTTTCTAGCTATTGTATTGACTGTTTTTATAAATTTTTATTTGTTTTTATATTGTACACCGCTCTGATCTTCCTGAATGAGCGGTATATCAAATTTTAATAAACATAAACATATGATTTTCCTCCGAAGGAAGCCTTTACTGTTCCGGTTCCTCCGATGCTGTAACGGCTGCTCTTCCGTATGTGGGAAGCACCGGCTGCGGCGCCGGTTCTGAGCAAGCGGGTCGATTCCATTTATCGAGTCCGTAAGAGCCCTGGGTTCCAAAAGGCGCAGCTACTGCACAACTCCATGGTTGTGGAATCGGCCATGCACAGGCTTGAAAAGTCAGAAGATGCACTCCTCGGTGCCTCCTGGCCAGGAAGCCCGGAACCTGGATGCCTTCGGTAAAAAGTGCTTCCAGGGCTCTATGCTCTCTTGCCGTGTCCAGACTTACCAGCTGTACATGGGCATGTACTTACGGGACCTGGCAAAGGAGATTGCCGGGTTCTCGCCTGGCCTCTCCGAGGAACCCTTGCAGAGGATCAAAGCCTTGTCTACAGGGATCTGAGAGTGCTAGAAGTTTATCTCTCGAGCAGCCTATGATGGCTTCAAGGCTTCGGCCCAGTTAGCATGCCGTTAGGCCTGGCTACAGTCATCGGATCTGGAGTCATGGGTGCAGGACAAGTTGGTCAATGTCCCGTGCCGAGGTGACAACCTATTCGGTAAGCCCATGACTGAAAAGGCTGCAGAAATCTAGACTGAGACTCTCACCAGGACAAGGCTGTCCAGGAAGACTTCTGCCCCTTCTCACGAAAAGAAGGGCTCGGAGAAGAAGCCCTTTTACCCGAGGAAGGGTGCTGCCTACAAAACCCACCCTCAGTATCAGGCCTCTCCAGCTCCCCAACAGGGCCAGCAGGCCAAGGGGCAGGGGCATGGGCCCCGTAGTCAGAAGACCCCCAAGCCGCCAGCTTCGGCTCCTGCACAGCAGGGAGCGGGGTTTTGACTTCCACAGCATAGTCTCTCCTCCACCGGTAGCCCCACTCAGCTCAGGGGGTCAGCTAACCAGGTACGCCTACAGGTGGCCAGCCATCACAGGGGATGCCTGGGTGCTGAGCATAGTCCAGAAGGGCTATATGCTCCATTTCCACCAAGTACCCCCTTCCTACTACTCAGGGGAGCCTCCAAGACTACCTCTACACAGGAACCACCACCTTCAGGAGTTGGCAAGTCTTTTAAAGGACCAGGCGGTGGAACCGGTGCCACACCACCTGGAAGGGCAAGGCTTCTACTCCAGGTGCTTCCTAGTACCAAAACGAACAGGAGGCCTGAGGCCTATCCTAGACTTACGAAATCTGAACAAGTTTCTGGAGAGGGAAAAGTTCAAGATGCTTACCCTTGGGATACTGCTGCCCTACCTCCAGCAGGGAGACTGGCTATGCTCCTTACATAGTAAATGACGGCAGATAAAGACCAGTATGGTCCATCTAGTCTTCCCAGCAATATGACAGGAGTAGATGCACCCCTTCCCATGTCTTTTAGGGAGTAGGTGTACCCCTACCCATGTCTTTGCTTAGTGGTGCACCCACCAGGAGCAGGTGCACCTCTCTCCATGTCTTCACCCTCCCCATATCTTTGTTTCTTTGTTTGTTTAGGGGTGAACACACCGCTCCTCTCCCCATCGCTCCATGTAGGACACCCCTATTTGTTGAGAATTTAGATGGTTCAGTTTATTTTGATTTAATCTTGTTGCTGTAAAGTGAACCACAGTGTCTGTCCCAGGCTACTTTGAATTCAGTCACTGTGTTTGTCCCCACCACCTCCATCGGGAGGGCATTCCAAGCATCCACCACCCTTTCAGTAAAAAAGTATTTCCTGACATTGCCTTTCAATTTACCATCTTGCAGCTTCATGTTATGCCTTCTAGTTTTACAGCTTCCCCGTCTCTGGAAGAGGTTTGTTTGTTCATTATTTCTCTTTAAGTATTTAAAGGTCTGAATCATATCACCCCTATCCCTCCTCTCCTCCAAAGTGTACATATTTAGGTCTTCAAGTCTCTCCTCATAAGGCTTCTGACGCAGGCTCCAAATCATTTTGGTCGCCTTCCTCCGAACAGCTTCCATTCTTTTTACATCCTTTGCAAGATACTGTCGCCATGCTTTAAGAAAAGTGGAAGGAAGTCCAAAAAACTGCCCGCATGGTTTAAAGGTGAGGTCAGAGAGGCTGTTGTTGCCAAAAAAGCATCTTTCAGGAAATGGAAAAAAGAGCCAAATGACGAAACCTGGAAACAGCACAAGCACTGGCAGGTCAAATGCAAGGCATTGATAAAGCAGGCAAAGGGAGAATTTGAGAAGAAGCTTGCTGCGGAAGCAAAAACGCGAAATAAAGATTTTTTCAAGTACATTTGTAGCAAATAACCTGTGAGAGAGTCAGTTGGTCCATTAGATGATCGAGGAGTTAAAGGGGCACTAAGAGGTGACAAGGCAATAGCGGAGAGACTGAATTAATTCTTTGCTTTGGTCTTTACTGAGGAAGATGTAGGGATGTTACCCATGACTGAAGTGGTATTTAAAGGTGCGGAAGAATTGAAGGAAATATCGATACATCGGGAAGATGTATTACAACTATTAGATAAACTGAAGAGTAGCAAATCACCTGGGCCGGATGGTATACATCCAAGGGTGTTTGAAGGAACTGAAATATGAGATTGCAGACCTGCTATTAGTAATCTGTGAACTATCATTAAAATCATCGCTAATACCTGAAGATTGGAGGATCGCCAATGTAACACCAATTTTTAAAAAGGGTTCCAGGGGTGATCCGGGAAACTACAGACTGGTGAGCCTCACGTCAGTACCGGGAAAAATGGTAGAAACCATCATAAAGAATAAAATTACTCAGCATGTAGATAGTCATGGCCTAATGGGAGACAGCCAACATGGCTTTAGACAAGGAAGATCTTGTCTTACTAATCTGTTATGTTTTTTTGAAAGTGTGAATAAACAGGTGGACAAAGGTGAGTCGGTTGATATAGTGTATCTAGACTTTCAGAAAGCCTTTGACAAGGTCCCTCATCAGAGACTTTTGGCAAAACTAAAGAGTCATGGGATAGGAGGTAGTGTACTACTGTGGATCAGGAACTGGTTAAAAGATAGAAAGCAGAGGGTTGGGCTAAATGGCCAATTTTCCCAATGGAGAAAGGTGAATAGTGGTGTACCCCAGGGATCTGTGCTGGGTCCGCTGCTTTTTGACATATTCATAAATGACCTGGAAAGAGGAATAACGAGTGAGGTTCTCAAATTTGCAGATGACACAAAACTATTTAAAGTTGCTAAAACCCAAGAGGATTGTGGAAAATTGCAAGAGGATCTTGATAAATTGGAAGACTGGGCATCAAAATGGCAGATGAAATTTAATGTGGACAAGTGCAAAGTTTTGCACCTAGGGAAGAACAACCCAAACTATGGTTACGCAATGCAAGGTTCCACATTAGGAACCACCACCCAGGAAAAAGATTTAGGCGTCATTGTGGATAACATGTTAAAACCCTCAGCCCAGTGTGCAGCGGCAGCCAAGAGAGCAAATAGAATGCTAGGTATCATAAGGAAAGGAATGGAAAATAAAACAAAAGATATTATAATGCCTCTATACTGTTCCATGGTGAGACCGCACCTTGAATATTGTGTGCAATTCTGGTCGCCGTATCTTAAAAAGGATATAGCGCTATTAGAAAAGGTTCAGAGAAGAGCCACCAAAATGGTAAAGGGGATGGAAGGATACTCCTATGAAGAAAGGCTAAAAAGGTTAGGGCTCTTTAACCTGGAAAAGAGACGGCTGAGGGGGAGATATGATAGAAGTCTATAAATTAATGAACGGAGTGGAACAGGTAAACATAGATCGATTGTTTACCTTATCAGAATATAGAAAGACTAGGGGACATACAATGAAGCTACAGGGTAAACTATTTAAGATTAATAAAAGAAAATATTTTTTCATGTTGGATGGCATGCAGAGGCCATCAGAGGCTTTTCTATTACCTCAGGTGGTCTGCAGAATGATTTCAGTAGAGCGGGACTCCCCAGATTCTGTCCTCCATAGAAGCAAAGTATTGGACAAGCTCTGTGCCTGAGTTGAGAGACAAAACAGTTAGTTGTCCTCCATCTCCAGCCATTGTAGCATTGTTTGTCATGTTAGATGTGACACTGACTTCTAAGCAAAATCTTAGGCATGATTTTCACCTTGAATGAGATATACCTGAGAACAAGGGTTTAGGGCAGTTAATATTATTTTGGATCATTAAAATAATTAATAAAAACAGTTAACAAGTACATTAAAAATCCAAAATAAAATGTTACATAATTTATAGAGATTTATAGCCCATCAATCTGGGATTTTAACATAAAACAGCCAATAAAAATAGACCATAACAGACAATCAAGTAAAACATTTACAGATACAATCTTCTTCCCAAAGGCTTCACAAATAACTACCAACACCATTCTATCTAGTATATCCCAATCCTTTGAATAACAAATAATGCTGATGGCCAGCAAAGCACCATGTTACTCGGGAGTATATAAATTAGTGGGCTCTAAAATGTGGGTGTGGAGCCACTAATGGATCCCTGAAGACTTGCAAATGACTCCTTTTGTGATCAGTCCATCAAATTCAGGATTACAAAGCAGGGCAGAAAGATGCCATTGTGCACATTTCATTTATCCATACAGCAGAATATGTACAGAATTACAGCTCTGAAAAACTGTGCATTCAATGTAGATTTTGAAACAATTGTATTTTCTGGTGGGTCCCCTGACTTTAAAGTGGATCTTGAACAAAGAAGTTTAACAACTTCTTTACATGTCTTAGACAGTGAAAAACACTTCACTTGCATAAGTGTCGGGAACACCACCTTGAATCTCCTAAAAGAGGACTGGGCACTAGAAAGGAAGGGCTTTTCCAGTCTGAGCCTCTCCCTACACTATAATTAACAACCTTACCAATTGCAAGTAAACTGCAAAGAGCCATTCTAGAAGTATTGCAGTTTAGTTTTAATGTGTAACACTACATCTCATTTAAAACTACATGAGATCCTTCAGTGCACAGTTCTTTCCATTTTGATTCTGGAGTTGTTTGACTTAAATTGTACTGTTCATTATAAATTTGCCTTCTGTTCCACAGAAACGTCGTGGAATGGATATTAAACAAATGAAAACATTTGTGTCGCAGGAACTGAAGGGACTGAAACAAGAGCACCGCCTGCTAAGCTTGCGTGAGGATTAGGTCACATGCTCCCATTACAACCGGGGAATCGTGGGTATTGAAGGTTCTAGACACAGTTATCTGGTGGGATTTCATTGAGATAAAAGCAATATTTTTTTCTTTCCTAGTTCATTCTTCACATTTTTGGCTGTTATAAATTGACATCTGTACCTCAGTCAAACCTTTCTGACTCGATGATAACGTGTATGTGTGTCAGAGGTGGAGTGCAGTTTTCAGAATGAACCAAAATACCTAACTTAGTCAAAATAATCTGGCCAGCTAAGTTAAGCACATTTTTATCTGACTCTACCTGCTTAAGGTTATTATTGAAACTAAATTTAGGTCTTGCTGGGAAAAATTTGACTGGCTAAATTTAAGCCTTCAATTGTTTCTCCTGAATTTGGTGCTTAAGTAGGCATCTAGGGCTGAAAATCAGCACTAACAGGGTAATTCTATAAGGAGCCACATAAATTTACATGCCATTTACACGTGTAAATTGTGGCATTTTAGTCATTGAGGCTCTTGAGTACATGGTCACAATTCTGTGTGCATGGAGCCCATTCTGTGTACTTTCACAGTGGATGTTGCACATGGGTAGAGTACCCACTTGCTGTAGGTGTGCAATTTTATAGAATATGGACAAATGCATGTTATATGTGCACCAGTTCTAAAGCTGGTGTAAATGACTTTGGCTTAAATTTATTCACATTAGAGGTCACTTATGCTAATAATCTATAAAGGGAGGAGTGGCCTAGTGGTTGGGGCAAGTTACCTCAGGCTGGAAGGTTGGGGGTTCAAATCCCACTAGAGGACAGCAACCTTGGGCCAGAAAGACTGGTGTTTCTAGTCCCACAGGTGCTCCTTGTGGTCTTGGGCAAGCCACTTAACTATTTTACAGGGAACATGGGCAATGGAGGGTTATCTCCAAGTTATAATGCAGTTTGTTCAATGTAAACCGCCTTGATATCATGAAAGGCGGTATATAAGAAATATGAAATAAATAAATAAATCTGCTCACACCTGAGTTCTCCTCACTTTTTGAATGTTAAACTTAACTTACAGTGAAGCCTGCAAATCATTACATACAGAAGAGGACATTATAACCATGGAGACTTGTTGAAAGATTTTAAGCTCAACCTAGAGAAAGTTACCTTTCCTACTTGGAGCCTTGTTCAGTGGCATAAATTCAAACTGAGGGCCCCAAAATAACAATTTCAGAAAGGTTTTGCAAAGTGGGGCGCAGGCCACCTCCAGCAGATCTAAGTGCTGCTTAGACAGAATTTGTGCCACTGGTGTTGAAATATAAAACTGTTGCACTATAGCCATCTAAGAATCATGGGGGAGAGCTGTCACTTTGTCCTTGAATAACACTGTTATGCTCAAACATTCGCAGATTATGTATTTGCTTTTGTAGATATTGGAGCCTGTGAGTCCATCATGAAGAAGAAAACAAAACAGGATTTTCAAGAACTTCTCAAAACAGAACATTGTGAGTAATAACCCTGAGTATAGTCTGGCAAGAGAGGGATCTAGCACAGTCCATATATCATTTCAGAATGCCAGGGTGTGGGGGGGGGGGGCAACAGAGTGCTATTTGATGTCAGAATCTCATCCTTTATCCCAAAAGAGTAAATTTTTTGACCAGTTTCCTTCAATTTCTTTGTTTTTCCAATTCACTTAAAACCAGGGTTGGATCTAGCACAAAGAGCCTATATTCACAGCTATCTAGGGATTTTTCTTGTTTTATTTCCCCCTTCACCCACCTCATCCCAGCATATCTAGTTTAATCATTGGAGTAATGGCTTTGGATCAGAAACCATCAGGAGTATTCAGTTGTATATTGCTTCTTTTTATAAGTATGTATGCTGTTTCATTTAGTGCATACTAAGTAGTGCACGCATGCACCATTACTAAATAGAGCGGTACTGTTAAAAAATTAAGCTAACCTTTTCTGTCTGCATCCCTCTAGGGGCCATGCATTAGAGCTCTGTCCAGAAATGAAGACTTAAATATGTATACCCTGGAGGAGAGGAGGGACAGGGTAGATATGATAGAGATTTTTAAATACTTATAGAGTATTATTGAACAAAACTTTTTCAAAGAAGGGGCAGCTATAAACTAGAGGGCATATGATGAAGCTGCAAGGTGGTAAATTGAAATGCAACATCAGGAAATACTTTTTCACTGACAGGGTGGTGGATACTTGGAATGCCCTCCTGATGGAGGTGGTAGGGACAAATACAGTGACGGAATTCAGAATGGCATGGGACAGACACAGTGGATCCCTTTCTAGCAAAAGGAAATCAAAGCAAACTTAAATATCTTTTATACTTCAATAAATAGAGAGGGTGACCTACACAGACCAGCAGTTAAAACCACTCTGGCCACCTTACTGGGCAGACTAGGTGGACCATACTGGTCTATCTCCAGGAACAAGCAGGAATGTAGTCCTCACATACGGGGTATCGTCGGTACCGACGGAGCCTGCGCGGAAACGCTCCCCAGCGTCCAATTAGAAAGCTTTTGGGAGCATCCCACAGCGCCTGCGTGCTGCCTTCCCGCCTTTCCCAACTACCTCTCTCCAGTTCTTCATTTTCCACGGAGCCAGCAGGTCTTTGTTCCTGTCACCACAGAAAATGTTTTCCTTATTCTTTCTTTTTTGTGGTCGCGTCTGCCTTCCTTGACGCTATACCGGTACCGCCGGTTCTCTTTTCTTTTCTTCTTTTGTTTTAAAAAATATATATATATATATTCTATTTTTTTCCAAACTTTTCTTCCCAGGTGCAGGCCCAAAATTTCCTCCAGTATGGAAAAACCCGCCTCGGGTTTCAAAAAGTGCACCAAGTGTGGCGGTACCACCTCTGTCACCGACACCCATGAGTGGTGTCTCAAATGTTTAGGTCCTGACCACTCCATCTCCGAGTGTATGGCTTGTGCCATGATGTCCAAGAGGGGTCGACAAAACCGAGCTGCTAAGCTCAGCGCCCTTTTTCCCTCCGATGCAGCTTCTGTGGCATCAAGGTCTTCCAGGGCTTCGTCTTCCTCCCATGGATCTCAGGTAACCAAACATAAGTCCAGCCGGTCCTCAAAGGATAGATCTCCTTCCAAGCATCGAGATGCCTCTGGCGTTGCCCTTGAGGGTTCTGTACCGGCAAAATTGCCCTGGCGGGAGGCTTCGGCTTCCAAAGCATTATCGGGGCTCCAGGATGTTCTCGAGGCCTCGACCTCGGCAGAACTACTGGTGCCATGCTCTGGGGTACCGGCTGCTTCCGGTACCGATACCCAGGCATCGGCAGTGTCGATAGACCAGAGGTTCCTGGCTATTGAACGCAGTCTGGTGGCTCTCCTTGCGGCATTGACACCCTTGGAACCGCGTCAGACAGTTCAACCGGTACCGATACTGGTACCGATAGCATCGGCATCGACATCGGTGTCTGCTTTGCCGGCACCCAGTCATGCGATGCCTTCTGGTGCTGATACACCGGTACCGATGCCCCCAGTACTGACTTCAATCGGTACAGGTATCGGGCTCTTCAAGAGCATCCGGACAGGAGGTACTTCGAATCCTCGGAGGACTCCAAGGATTCTGACAGCTCTGCCGGTACCGGGATACTTCTCCTGGAGGAGCCTTCCTCCCCTAAACGTAGGATGTCTCCTCCAGAAGATATCTCCTTTCAGGATTTTATCAGGGAGGTGGCTCGAGGTCTGTCCTTTACTGTGGCTCCAGAAACAGAGCCCAGAGCTAAGGAGTTGGAGATTTTGCAATATCCCAAAGCTCCTAAGGAAGCAGCTACTTTGCCTATCCATGAGATCTTACATGATCTCATGTAAAGAATGTGGGAGACACCTCTTACCACCTCTCCTCACTCTCGCAGACTGGATACCATGTATCGAGTCCCTCCTTGTCCTGGTTTCCAGAAAACCCAGCTTCCTCACCACTCTATTGTAGTGGAATCAGCTATAAGAAGGATCAGGAGTGCAAAGAGGCATGCCTCTAATCCTCCAGGACGTGAGTGTAGAACCTTGGATGCCTTTGGACGTCGTACTTTCCAGGCTTCCATGCTTTCTGCCAGGATCAGTTCCTATATTTTATATATGGGAATGTTCCTTAAAGAAGTCACAGGAGACTTGAAGATTTTAAGCCCTCTCCTTCCTGATGACAAGAGGCAGGACTTTCTCACACTGGTTAAACATGCTCAGGATGTTTCTAAGTTTGTCAATCGTGCAACTTTTGACTGTTTTGAGTGCATAAGCAGAATCTCTGCCATTGCCATAGGTGCACGTAGAATTGCCTGGCTCCAGGCATCTGATTTGGAGCTCTGGGTGCAGGACAAACTAGGTAATATCCCTTGTACAGGTGAGAACCTATTCGGCAAAAATTGGCAAGAAAAAGCCAATGAATTGGATGCTGACAACTCCACTTTGGATAGGTTATCCAAAGCCACAGCTGATCCTGCAAGAAAGAAATCTCTCAAAAAACCATTCTTCTCAAAAAAGAAGAGGTTTTATCCCTCGTATTCCCAGCAGGACGTTCTGCAGGTCAGCCTGCCCGGAAAGGTCAGCAACCACCTAAACAAAGGAAAGCAAAGACTGCTAAGCCTCAACCGTCTCAGCAGTCTCAGCCTCCACAAGGCCTTTGACTTTCATCTAGAGAACATAGCCTTCCTGGCCCTCAATGGACCAGAGCCTTCCACCATTCCAGGAAGGTTGTGTCACTTTGCCCCCAGGTGGGGGCAAATAACAGCAGAGCATTGGACACTCTCCATTATAGGAGAGGGGTACAAGCTTCACTTTTTGTGCATGCCCCCGCCCACGATGGTAAGACAGTTCAATTCTCAGACCTCTCTCATCAACCTGTTAGATCAAGAGGTCACTATGCTTCTTGCCCGAGGGGCAATAGAAGAAGTACCCATTTATCAACAAGGTACGGGGTTTTTCTCCAGGACCAAGCAGGAAGTCAGTCCTCACATATGGGTGACGTCGGCGCCGACGGAGCCCTCGCGGAGCAATTTTCCCCAGCTTTCAAAGAAAGCCTTTTGGAATTGCAGCGCGCATGCGCTGTCCTCTTCCCGCCCAAGGGTGCCATCTTGCTCAGTCTTCTTTTTTCTGCGGAGCCCTACAGACGTTGCCTGTGAATCCCCACAGAAAAGTTGATTTTTTTCTCTATTTTCTCTTTTTTCTTCGGTTCGACGCCGGTTCTTTTCCCGCCCGGACTCGCGACGCCGGTTGCGAGTCCGTCCCTTATTTTTCATTTTTTTGTCCTTCGTGACAGATTTCGCGCCTTTTTCCTTTTTCCCTGGCAGCCCGGTCATTCGACCTCGCAGGGGCCCTTTTTCCCCCGATGGCTGCCAGCGGCTTTAAAAAGTGTGATCTCTGTAAGAAACTCATGTCTCTTACAGACACTCATGACTTCTGCCTCCGCTGCCTCGGCCCAGATCATGACTCCATGATCTGTGGGCCATGCGGCAAAATGTCCTCAAAAGCATTGAGGAGTCGGCAGCACCAGCGGGAGCGTATCTTCTCTGACTCCGGCCGGGCTCGGACCTCGTCAGAGGCTTCGACGTCTCGGGACTCTGGTCCTGAGCATCGTCGAAGTTTCTCTGAAAGGGGGTCTCCTACCCGGGAACATCATCGGAAGAAGAAACCCGCGAGGGCGGGATCGGTGGACGCTCCTGGTTCCTCGAGGGCCAGGTCGCATAGCCCCGATTCCCGTCCCGGGTCCTCGGAGACGGAGAGGCCGTCAAAACATCCTCGACTCGAGGTGGACTTGCCCGCTCACGTGAGTACTGTTGTCCTCGTTGACTCGCCTCCAAAGGACCCGACGTCGGGCCCGACGCCGTCGGGGCCCGAGTCGGGGGCTGCTGGGTCTCCTGAGCTCGGACTCAGGTTGACGGCCTTGGAGAGCAGTCTGACTGCCTTCTTGGACCAGCAGCGGGTATTGATCGCTGGCCTCGCCGGTGCTTCTGCCCTGACTGCCGGGACGTCGACCTCCAAATCGACCCCGGAGACCGAGCCGATCCTCGAGTCCATGAGGGCTCGTCGATCCTCGGTCGAGGTCTCCTTCGGCCTCCCGTTCGGGACCGAGGTCGTCGACGCCGACTCACTCGGCGTCGGAGCGGATAGCATCGGTGCCCGCCCGACCGAAGCCGATCGACTCCTCCTCTGAGGAGTCGGCCTGGGAATCTGAGGACGAAGAGTCACCTGGTTCCTTTCGGACTCGGTGTGTCCCTTCGGACTCCCCCGAATCCGAACCTCGGAGACGGTCCCCCCCCCGGAGGATACCCGGTTCTCGGACTTCGTGAGGGATATGGCCAAGGCCTTGGCCTTCCCTGCGGATCCCGAGGAGGAGCCTCGAGTCGAAGAACTCGATGCCCTCCAATATGACTCTCCCCCGAAGGAGGCCTTTATTGTACCGGTTCCTCCGATGCTGGAACGACTTCTCTTCCGCATGTGGGAGAGCCCGGCGTCGTCGCCGGTGTTAAGCAAGCGGGTCGATTCCATTTATCGAGTCCGCAAGAGCCCCGGCTTCCAGAAGGCACAACTACCCCACCATTCCATGGTGGTGGAATCGGCCATGCATAGACTAAAGAGTCAAAAAATGCACTCCTCGGTGCCCCCTGGTAGGGAAGCCCGAAGCCTGGATGCCCTCGGTAGGAAGTGCTTCCAGGGCTCTATGCTTGCTTGTCGAGTCCAGACATACCAGCTCTACATGGGCATGTATCTCCGAGACCTGGCTAAGGAAATAGCCGGGTTCTCTGCTGGTCTCTCCAACGAACCTTTGCAGAGGTTCCCATCCTTGTCTACTGGTATTCGAGAGTGCTCCAAGTTTATCTCTCGAGCAGCCTACGATGGTTTTGAGGCGTCGGCTCGAGTAGCTGCGGCCGGCATCGGTGGACGCCGCCAGGCTTGGCTTCAGACGTCCGACCTCGAGCCCTGGGTACAGGACAAGTTGGTCGATGTCCCCTGCCGAGGTGATAACCTCTTTGGCAAGCCCATGGATGAGAAGGCTGCACAAATCGAGACGGAGACTCTCACCAGGACTCGTCTCTCGAGGAAGACCTCTGCCCCTTCTCAAAAGAAGAAGGCCTCGGGGGAAAAAGCCCTTTTACCCGAGGAAAGGTGCTGCCTATAAATACTACCGTGTTTCCCCGAAAATAAGACCTACCCCGAAAATAAGCCCTAGCACGTTTTTCTGTGATTTCTGTAATATAAGCCCTACCCTGAAACTAAGACCTAGTGCAGATCATCAACGGACTGACAGATTCTGTACCTGGGGGGGGGGGTCCCCCACCAGGGAGGAGCTTTCCTCCTGCTCCACTCCCCGATGCCGATCAGCTGCCGGTGCTGTGCTGCGCCCAGAGCCCAGGGGGAGCCGGAAGAAGAAGGTGGGCGTCTCGTCTATGGCCAATGATACGGATTCTGCGAGTGCTTCATTTAAGAATTTCTCAGCGTGCACGAGAATACTGAAAGAGGTTGTGCAGCGCCCCTACTTTCAAAGCCACTGTTGTGTCCTCCCTGCCTTACTGCCAGTGAAATGAATGCAGTGTTGGCTGCTACCGGTATGTCTGTTTTTATATTTGAGCTGAACGGAGTTTTCCCATTTTGACTGCTTTGCGTCGCTTGACTCCTAAATCTAATCGCATCTTTAATTTCTGTCCCCACCAGGGAGGAGCTTTCCTCCTGCTCCACTCCCCGACGCCGATCAGCTGCTGGTGCTGTCTCTGCGCTGCGGGCCTCTTCCTTCTCTCCAAGGGGCTGTCGCTGCCCGCATCCACTGCTTCCCTGTGCGCTCTGTGGTAACACTTCACTGATTGGCTGACTGTCATGAGATGGCAGCCAATCAGCAAGTGCTACCGGTATCAGTAAAAAAATAAGCCCTACCCCGAAAATAAGCCCTAGTGCTATTTTTGGAGCAAAAATAAATATAAGACCCGGTCTTATTTTCGGGGAAACACGGTACCCTCAATATCAGGCCTCAGCAGCTCCCCCACAGGGAAAGCAGGCCAAGGGACGAGGTAATGGGTCCCGTAGGCAGCAAGCCCCCAAGCCTGCACCACTGGCCCCTGCTCAGCAGGGTGGGGGTTTTTGACTTCCTCAGCATAGCCTCTCCCCCTCAGCTGGTTTCTCTCAGCACAGGAGGCCGGCTGGTCCACTTTGCCCAAAGGTGGTCCAACATCACCACAGATACCTGGGTACTTCACATAGTTCAAAAGGGTTATCTTCTTCACTTTCACCAGGTACCTCCCTCCTACTTTCCAGGGGAGCCTCCCCGACTACCTTTGCACAGGGACTTACTACTTCAGGAGTTAGCAAGTCTCCTTCAGGAACAAGCCGTGGAACCGGTGCCCCACCACCTGAAGGGCCAGGGGTTTTACTCCAGGTACTTCCTGATTCCAAAAAGAACAGGAGGCCTCAGACCCATCCTGGACTTGCGAAACCTCAACAAGTTCCTTGCAAAGGAAAAGTTCAAGATGCTTACCCTTGGAATCCTGCTGCCCTACCTCCAGCAGGGAGACTGGCTATGCTCCTTGGATCTGAAAGATGCATATACTCATATCCTCATTCATCCGGACCACAGACAATATCTCAGATTTGTTGTGGGAGGAAATCATTACCAGTACAGAGTGCTGCCCTTTGGCCTATCCTCCGCACCCAGGGTGTTCACCAAATGCCTTGCAGTGGTGGCGGCTTATCTGAGACTTCAAGGTCTGTTTGTGTTCCCATACCTGGACGACTGGCTCATCAGAGCCCAGTCTTCCCAAGAGGCCACTCAAGCCACTCATGCCACTCATCGCACTGTGGCTCTGCTCCAGCACTTGGGTTTTGCCATAAACTTCGCAAAGTCCACTTTGCTCCCCTCTGAAAATCTCAAGTTCATCGGCGCCCGGTTGGACACACTACAGGCGCGGGCCTTCCTCCCTCTGGACAGGGCCAAGCAGCTCATGGATCTCGCCGGCCACTTTCACAGCAATGCGCTGGTCTCAGCCAGGCACTTTCTGCGACTGCTCGGCCATATGGCTTCCACGGTCCATGTGACCCCCAATGCCCGACTGAACATGCGTCCTGCTCAGTGGTGCCTTCGCAATCAATGGTATCAGGCCACGGGGAGCCTAGCGGACTCCGTACAGATCTCCGACCAGCTGGTCTCTTCTCTACAATGGTGGCTTCATCTGCCCAACCTGGTACTAGGAGTGACTTTTCAGTCCCCTACGCATTCTCAGGTCCTGACGACCGATGCTTCTCTCCTGGGTTGGGGAGCACATTGCCAAGGGACATGTACTCAAGGCCTCTGGACTCCTTGGGAGTCTGCTCAACAGATAAACTTCCTGGAGCTCAGAGCCATCCGCCTAGCGCTCAAAGCATTCTCTCTCCTGGTTTCTCACCAGTCGGTGCTGATACAGACCGACAATCAGGTTGCAATGTTCTACGTGAACAAACAAGGCGGAACAGGCTCCTTCCTTCTCTGTCAGGAGGCACAAAAACTATGCTCTTGGGCAGTCCACC
The DNA here is from genome assembly GCA_033557465.1 of Ichthyophis bannanicus. Classification (NCBI taxonomy): domain Eukaryota; kingdom Metazoa; phylum Chordata; class Amphibia; order Gymnophiona; family Ichthyophiidae; genus Ichthyophis; species Ichthyophis bannanicus. Next base: position 206,338,019 of record CM066043.1, on the reverse strand, counting down.
ACGGCATCATCCTCAAGGCTGTCTATCTCCCAGGTCAAGAAAATTACCTGGCCGACAAGCTCAGCAGGATCCTCCAGCCACACGAGTGGAGGTTGGATCCGCTGGTGGTTCAGCGGATCTTTCTCAAGTGGGGCCTCCCCACCATGGATCTGTTTGCCAGTCCTCTGAACCGGCAGCTGCCCAGATTCTGCTCACGACAGCCGCATCCTCTCCGGGTAGCGGCGGATGCTTTTCTAATTCCATGGTCCACCGGCCTCTTGTATGCCTTTCCTCCCATGCAACTGGTGTCTCGGACGCTCTTCAAGGTTCTCAGAGACAAAGCATCGATGATCCTAGTGGCTCCCCGGTGGCCGAGACAACCTTGGTTCCCGCTTCTGATGCAGCTAGCGGTAGACACTCCTCTTCCACTGGGATTTCAGCCCGACCTCCTGTCGCAGGATCAGGGGACTCTCCTACACCCCAATCTCCGGTCCCTTCATCTGATGGCCTGGCTGCTGAAAGGGTAGTCCTTGCTCCTCTGCAGCTACCTCCAGATGTGGAGGAGGTCGTCTTGGCCTCCAGGAGGCCCTCCACCCGAAAGGCCTACGCTCTCAAGTGGCGTCGGTTCTCCGTCTGGTGTACTCAGCAGTCTCAAGATCCTTTCTCCTGTTCAGCATCAGTGGTCTTGCAGTACTTGCTCTCTCTCTCCAACCTTGGACTTAAGTCCAACTCGGTAAAGGTCCACCTCAGTGCTCTTTCTGCGCATCACATGCCGGTGGATGGTAGACCTCTTTCCACCCACCCTCTGGTGGCTCGATTTCTCAGAGGCCTCCTTCTCCTTAAGCCACCTTTGCGCCCACCAGCCCTGGACTGGGATCTTAATGTGGTGTTGCAGCGGATTACCTGTCCGCCTTTTGAGCCTATGGCTACCTGTCCGCTACATTTTCTTTCGTGGAAAACCTTGTTCTTGGTAGCCCTCACTTCGGCTAGACGCGTTAGTGAGCTGCAGGCCCTGGTTTCTGATCCTCCTTACACTAGGTTCTACAAGAACCGGGTAGTCCTACGGACTCACCCTAAATTTCTTCCCAAAGTGGTTTCCCCTTTTCACATCAACCAGGAGGTGGTACTTCCGACCTACTTTCCCAGGCCACACTCCAGCCGAGCTGAAATGGTCCTGCATACACTGGACTGTAGAAGGGCGTTGACCTTCTACCTTGACCGTACGCGGGAGCACCGAAAGGCTGTTCAGCTCTTCGTGTCTTATGACCCCAACAAGTTGGGGCTCCCTGTCTCCAAGCGTACTCTGTCCATCTGGATTGCGGACTGTATCGCTTGGGCTTACGAGGCTGCCGGCCTCGTGCTGGAAGGTAGAGTCACAGCTCATCGTGTTCGGGCGAAGGCTATGTCGGTAGCTTACCTCCGCTCTGTTCCATTGGCAGACATCTGCCGGGCCGCTACTTGGTCTTCAAGACAGACTTTTGCAGCCCATTACTGCCTGGAGAGGGAGTCCCGCAGGGACAGTGCTTTCGGACAGGCAGTCCTCCGTAACCTCTTCGAGGTATAGGCAACTCCTACCCTCCGTCCCGGATGTTGGGCTACCGGTTGGAGACATATTCAGAGAAGATTCCTTCCTTCTGTGCTACTGACCTCGAGGGAGCTCATTTTTGTGCTTAGGGTCTCCGGTAGCCTTAAGCTTGGGAGTCCCATATGTGAGGACTGACTTCCTGCTTGGTCCTGGAGAAAGCGTAGTTACTCACCTGTAACAGGTGTTCTCCAGGAGCAGCAGGAATCAGTCCTCACAACCCTCCCTCCTCTCCTTGGAGTTGCAGTTATATGCTTTCGTTTTTGCTAATTTTTGCTGTCTTTTAGCTATGTCATCTGACTGAGCAAGATGGCACCCTTGGGCGGGAAGAGGACCGCGCATACGCCCTGCAATTCCCAAAGGCTTTCTTTGAAAGCTGGGGAAAATTGCTCCGCGAGGGCTCCGTCGGTGCCGATGTCACCCATATGTGAGGACTGATTCCTGCTGCTCCTGGAGAACACCTGTTACAGGTGAGTAACTACGCTTACTCCCCCTATTTCCTTATCCCAAAGAAAACAGGGGGACACAGACCTATTTTAGACCTCAGAGAATTGAACAAATTCCTGTTCAAAGAGAAATTCAAGATGGTTTCTCTGGGAACTCTGCTGCCATACTTTCAGAGACAGGATTGGCTTTGTTCTCTAGATCTCAAGGATGCGTACACTCATGTTCTCATCCATCCAACTCACAGAAAGTTCCTTCGGTTCCTTTTCCAAGGAAAGCACTACCAATCCAGGGTGCTTCCTTTTGGCCTGGCCTCAGCACCAAGAGTGTTCACGAAATGCATGGCTGTGGTAGCAGCATTTCTCCGCACTCTAGAGATATTCGTCTTCCCCTACTTAGACGACTGGCTCATTCGAGCCCCATCAGAGTCAGAGGCCAGGACTTCCCTATCTTGCACAATGCATATCCTTCAGTATTTGGGTCTGGTCATAAACATCTCAAAATCCAGTCTAACTCCCACTCAGTCTCTAGAATTCATAGGAGCTTTGCTGGATACCAAAAAAGCAAGGGCCTATCTTCCTTAGGCCCATTGCCTTCACATGGTGCAGTTAGCTTCTCAAGCAGTGCTAAAATCTCATCTCACTGCCCGAGAAATGTTACAGCTACTAGGCCACATGGCATCTACAGTGCATGTGGTTCCTTATGCTCGCCTCCATATGAGAGTAGCCCAGTGGACTTTATCCGCTCAATGGACCCAGGCATCAGGGTGCCTGTCAGACAAAATAGCAAACACAAATCGCCTTATTTTGTCTCTCCAATGGTGGCAGTCCACTCAGAACCTGTTGCTGGGGTCCCCATTTCAACAACCTTTACCTCGGGCAACTCTCACGACAGATGTTTCACCAATGGGTTGGGGAGCTCATCTGCAGGACCTCTCCACCCAAGGCACTTGGACTCCACAGGAGACTCATCTACATATTAATCTCTTAGAGCTCAGAGCAATCTTCCTTGCTCTTCGAGTGTTCCACACCCTGCTCAGCTACAAGACAGTCCTCATTCAGACGGACAATCAAGTAGCCATGCTCTATGCGAACAAGCAGGGGGGAACAGGCTCTCTGTCGCTTTGCAACGAAGCTTTGCGACTATGGGCCCTCGCCAGAGAGCATCAGATTCATCTCCTGGCAGTGTATCTTCCAGGCATACAAAACTCTTGGGCAGACAGACTCAGTCGAGTTCTGCTTCCACACGAATGATCTCTACATGCAGACCAGGTGGCCAAGATTTTTCAAATTTGGGGAACCTCGGACATAGACCTCTTTGCAAGAGCGTTGAATGCCAATCTTCCCCGGTTCTGTTCCAGAATTCCGGCTCAGGGCTCTCAGGCCAGGGATGCTTTCCTCCTTCACTGGGGTCAAGACTTCCTTTATGCCTTTCCACCCATTCCCCTAATTCCCAAAACCCTGTTCAAGCTTCAGAGAGACAGGGGGCGTATGATTCTCATAGCTCCACATTGGACGCGGCAAGTGTGGTACCCTCTGCTTCTACATCTCTCTCAAGCTCCCTCCCTGGAGTTAGGATCTGCTCCAGATCTCCTGTCACAGGAGGATGGAATGTTATGGCATCCCAATCCCCAGTCTCTGCATCTCAGAGCTTGGTTGCTGAAGGCCTAGATCTTCATGATCTTAACCTTCCTGAGCAAGTAAAGGATGCCCTTTATGCTTCCAGGAAGCCTTCCACAAGACGCTCTTATGCTTTTAAGTGGAAGAGGTTTACCATATGGTGTTCGCAGAAGGGTCTTAACCCCCTTGCGATACCTCTGGAATCATTACTGGAGTATCTCCTTCATTTATCCAATGCAGGACTTAAGACTAACTCAGTAAGAGTCCATTTGAGCGCTATTGCAGCTTCTTTCAAGCCTCTAAATGGACAACCTATTTCCTCCCATCCTCTTGTAGCAAGATTTATGAGAGGCCTTCTTCTAACTAAGCCTCCCACTAGGCCACTACCAGTGGCATGGGACTTAAATCTGGTTCTTGGTCAGCTCATGAAGCCACCTTTCGAATCCTTAGCTACTACCTCATTGAAATTCCTTTCTTGGAAAGTTATCTTTCTCATTGAAATCGCATCAGCACGTTGCATCAGTGAGTTAATTTTATTTATTTATTTATTTAACAGCTCTTATATACCGCGCTATTTGACATCAAATTGCAGGCACTAGTTGCAGGCACTAGTGGCTGATCCACCTTATACAAGGTTCCATCATGACAAGGTAGTCCTTAGGACTCATCCACACTTTATGCCAAAGGTGGTCTCGCCTTTTCATCTTAACCAAGCAATCTACCTGCATCCATCAAATGCAGAAAGGAATCTTCATACTTTGGACTGTAAAAGAGCTTTAGCCTTTTACTTGCAAAGAACACAGCAACATAGAAAGTCCTCTCAACTCTTTGTTGCTTTTGATCCTTTTCATTTGGAACTTCCAGTCTCCAAGAGGACACTGTCCAACTGGATTGCACCGTGTATTTCCTTTGTTTATCAGAGTAAGAATCTTCCTCTGGAGGGCCATTTCACAGCTCACAATGTGAGAGCCATGGCAGCTTCAATGGCTCATCTACACTCTGTGTCTATCGACGACATCTGTCGAGCAGCCACCTGGGCCTCGGTTCATACCTTCACAGCCCATTACTGCTTGGACAAGGACTCCCGCCGGGATGCCTTGTTTGGTTAGGCTGTTCTCCAACACCTGTTCCATACCTAATCAACTCCTACCCACCATCCCTGGTTGGATGGCAGAGATCCATGGGGCGACGTGGAGCCCTTTCACAGGGACACACAACTTCTGGGGTCTCTCACTGGCATCTAAAGCTAGGGAGTCCCCATATGTGAGGACTACATTCCTGCTTGTTCCTGGAGATAGCATAGTTACTCATCTGTAACAGGTGATCTCCGGGAACAGCAGGAATTTAGTCCTCACAACCCACCCACCTCCCCTAGGAGTTGTATCTCTCTGTCTATCTCTTTCTCTTTCCCTCTCTCTCTCTTTGTCTCAGCTTTAAACTCAACTGGAGAGAGGCAGTTGGGAAAGGCAGGAAGGCAGCATGCAGGCGCTATGGGATGCTCCCAAAAGCTTTCTAATTGGACGCTGGGGAGCGTTCCCGCGCAGGCTTCGTCGGTACCCACGATACCCCATATGTGAGGACTAAATTCCTGCTGTTCCCGGAGATCACCTGTTACAGGTGAATAACTATGCTTTATCTGCCGTCATATACTGTTACTATATTGACTCTGGATCTGGCACTGGATGTCATCTTTAAGCAATGGCAATGACACCACTCCCTTTCCTCATAGTCCCTCCAGCCCAGCCCAAATGTGTGGGTATATGCACACCTACCAGCAGATGGAGACTAAGAAGTACTGGTTTGATGATGTCATGGATAAGAGTCCTGTGTAGCCCTCCTCTGGCATCCCGCAGATGGAGGTCATTTAAACCTCTGCAGTCTGGTACTGTGGAAGAGGAGTATTCCACATTGGCGTTCTTTTCCTTTTCTCTCATGTAGCTATTTTATGTACACCGCTCTGATGCTCTGCCTGAGCAATATATCAAAAACTCAAAGATAAAGTTGAAGGCTCAGGAGGGCTTGAGTTAGCGGGTTCCACTTCTTTCAGTCCTGGGGTGCAAACCTGGTGGTCCAGATCTTCCTTCCTTTTCCACTACTCCCCAACCCCCCTTTCAAGTTTGCTTTGGGGGGTCCTTTGTATGGTCCTCTGTCCCCCTCCCCTGCTTGGGGGGGGGGGGCAAAGAGTATTGGGGGAGAGCTGCCAGTGGATTTCTCTGTGGCAGCAGTACTTTCTGTCATCCTCCCCCCTCTGCCTTTGGGAGGGGGGCCTGAAGAGAAGTTGGTGAGGAGCCCTGAGCAGTGTCTGCAGTCCTTTGGTTCTAATAGCCTGCTATGCAGGAGAGGACTAGTATTGCAAAGCCAAACAACAACAACAAAAAGCAGAGGATCGCAATTTCCTTGGTGCTCCCTTCTCCACGGGGAAAGGAGGCTTTGGAAAATAGCAAGAGTACTCGCCTAAGCTTGGTGGCTGCGGTACCCTTCTCCCTCCTCCCTCCTCCCTCTTAACATGGAGTTTGGAGCCGGGTAAAAGTGGTGAGTTGGTGCTGACTCCCTCGCACCTCTTCATAGACAGGGTAAGTCTGTGGAGGCTGAGATTCGGCTGAGCCATCTTTGGTTTTAAAAACAAAGGAATAAAAAAGGCTACGCTGTGTTTAAGGAACAGCGGTTAGCTGGGACCTTACTCTTCTCGATGGGTGTCTGTCTGAGCACAGAGCAGAGCACGTGATCAGGGCTGAGCTCGGAGTCCAAACAGGAGTGGCAAGCCTGCTGAGATAGCTCCAGCATGTCTGGTGGATGCATCATTCATCAGAGTCCCATGACAGCTGCACTCCGGCCCGAGCACAGAGGGAGTGGGCCTAGTAACATCAGCGTGGTGTGGCAGTGGACTGGTCGGAAATCCCAGGAGTCAGAGGCTGTTAAGAACAGCCGTTCAGTTTGGCTCCCTGCCTCTGGACTAAAAAAAAGACCATTGGTAAGAAGTTGTCTTCTTTGATTGGTTTTAGCCTGCCGCAGTCCTGCCAGTAATTAATGCTGGAGAGGACTTTTCAAGGGCAGGAGCTCCTGGCCTATTTAATGGGACTATGGTAGGTTGAGGGTTGGCAGGAACAGCCACTATGTTGTCCAGTTTGGATGTGGAGCCTTAATGATGCAGGTTTTTCATTGGAGAAGTCACAGGTTTCAAGGGGTGTCACCTTCTTTCTCTCTTTGCATCCTTTTTTCTCTAGATCTTTTTATATGTATTGGTATGTATATATAAATAATTGAAGCTAGTAAATAGGTAGAACAATGCAATGTTAAATGAAGTCCTCCTCACACTGTTGTAAAGGATCAGGGAGGGTTTTGCTGTTTACTTTCAAGGGATAGGCTTTCCCCCATGGTAAAGGGAGTGATGGCAGGTCCCTGAGCAGGCATCTTTAGCCATCACACTGTTCCGAAGGCCGCCCTGGGGTCCTGGAAAGTCCAAGTTGATCTGTGGAAACTTGAACAGTGTGAGTGCTGTGCCCCTTTGGAGAAGAGTACAATCCCAACTACCCTCTTGCCTTAAACATAGCCTTTGGGATTCCAGGAAAGGAAATTAATGGTAAGTGAAATTTCATCTTTGGGGTACTTTGCATTGTCCTGGTCACAGGGGTACTTCCATATTGTTCTGCTAGACCAGTGAGTTGTATTTCCCTACCAGCAGATTGGTGGAGACAAAGAACCAATGAAAAGCCCAGGTTTCAATGACATCATTCCCATGCTTCTATTTGCCTCAGCCACCAGAGTTCTTTTCAGTATTTTGTCTCCAGCAAATGGTGGATGGAATTTCTCTACTTAGAAGAAAATCTGAATAACTGAGAGGAAAAGATTGATTTAAATGCTCATGAATAACCACCTTGAGGGTGACTCACTTGAGCGTGACATTGGAGGCTCCACTAGACTGTGTCTTTTTGATAGCCATAGAAGGAGGGAAAATTGGTTCAACTTCATGCTTTTACGATAAGAGCCTGTGGAACAGCCAGAAAATTGGAAGGACCAAATCCTGCTCCCATAAGGACCTTCTACACTTTAAATTCATGCTTGGCTCCTTCCAGTCAGCCTTAGCACTTGCCGAACAAGAATACTTCATCTATCTGACTAACTCCCTTGCCTCGGATCCTCGCCGCCTCTTTAACACCCTCAGTTCCCTTCTCAAGGTGCCTCCGCCCCTGGTCCCACCCTCCCTTTCTGCCCAAACCCTAGCCGCCTACTTCCACGATAAAATCCACAAAATTACCCTCCTATTCCCCCCTTCCTCACCTACCTCCACCCCTCCCCAATTCTACCCCCCCATCCACACTTCCTCTCCTCCTTTCCCACAATCTCTGAAGAAGAAACCACACTCCTTTCCTCCTCCAAACCCACCACCTGTTCCTCTGACCCCTTCCCCACCCACCTCCTACTCCCCATCTCCCCCACCGTTGTCCCCTCCATCTCTCATATTCTCAACCTCTCACTCTCCACTGCAACTGTCCCCAAAGACTTCAAACATGCTCTTGTAACACCTCTCCTCAAGAAACCCTCACTCGATCCCACCTGTCCTCCTAACTATCGACCCATCTCCCTCCTTCCTTTCATATCTAAACTACTAGAATGAGCAGTCCACTGCCGCTGCCTCAACTTCTTCACCTCCCAGGCCTCCTGGACCCACTACAATCCGACTTCCGTCTCCTACACTCCACCAAAACGACTCTTACAAAAGTCACCAATGACTTGTTCCTGGCTAAATCTAAGGGCCTCTACTCGGTCCTCATCCTTCTCGACCTCTCCGCTGCCTTTGACACTGTTGACCATGATCTCCTCCTCACCTCCCTCTCCTCGCTTGGTTTCAGGGGCTCCGTACTATCCTGGTTCTCCTCCCACCTCTCTCATCGCTCCTTTAGTGTATGCTCTGGTGGCTCCTCCTCTCCCCTCCTGCTGCATGTTGGTGTACCCCAGGGATCGGTCTTGGGCCCCCTCCTTTTCTCTCTCTATACCCAATCCCTTGGCACGCTCATCTCCTCTCATGGCTTTCAGTACCATCTCTATGCTGATGACTGCCAGATCTACCTCTCTACACCTGATATCTCTCCAGCAATCCAGACCAGGATCTCTGCCTGCCTTTCTGACATTGCTGCCTGGATGTCTCACCACCGCTTGAAGTTGAACATGGCCAAAACCGAGCTCCTTGTCTTTCCCCCCAATTTCTCCCCTCCTCTTCCCCCCTTCCCAGTCTCCGTGGATGGTACTACGATCCTTCCTGTCCCCTCAGCCCGCACTCTGGGGGTTATCTTGACTCCTCTCTCTCATTCTCACCACACATTTCCAGCTCGTAGCTAAGACCTGCCGCTTCTTTCTCTACAACATCAGCAAAATCCGCCCCTTCCTTTCTGAACACACTACCAAAACGCTTGTCCACTCCTTAGTTTCCTTTCGCCTCGACTACTGCAACCTGCTCCTTGCCGGTCTCCCCGCGAGCCATCTCTTACCCCTTCAATCTATACAAAATTATGCTTCTCGACTAATCTTCCGCCAGTCTCGCCATGCCCACATTACTCCTCTTAAGTCGCTTCACTGGCTCCCCATCCAATTCCGTATCCAGTTCAAACTTCTCCTGCTGACCTATAAATGCATTCACGCTGCGGCCCCTCAATACCTCTCATTTCTCCCTACACCCCCTCTCGGGAACTACGCTCTGCCAACAAACTACTTCTATCTAAGCCTTTCACTCGCAACGCTAACTCCTGACTTCGCTCCTTTCACCTTGCTGCACCTTACGCCTGGAATAGCCTACCGGTTTCTATATGCCAGTCACCCTCCCTGGCCCTCTTCAAATCCAGATTAAAGACCCACCTCTTCACTATCGCTTTCAGATCCTGACTTCTATCCTTTATCTCATCCTGACTCCAGTCAATTTACCTGACCGATCTGAACTGTAATGACCATATTGTGCCTGCACCGACTTGACTAATGCTCTATACTGTCTCAACTAGATTGTAAGATACTGCTTCAACTAGATTGTAAGCTCGGACGAGCACGACTCCGACAAGCAGGGACTACCTCTTCTACATATACCTGTACAGCGCTGCGTGCATGGCGCTATATAAGTGCTAAATAGTAGTAGTAGTAGTAGTTGGATTGGAAGAGTTCAGCAGCCTCACACAACCTCAGTATCCCTTCCCTCCTCTTCTGTTCCTTCTTCTCTTTCACGAAGAAGACTCTCAGAGGAATCTGCCTGCCAGCCACCTTAAAACACGGTGTCTGAAAAGTGAGAGAAACAATTACAGGGGAGAAGAGCTGAGCCCAGCATGAGTTTTTTGCCTGGGGCTCTCAGGGAGTGAGTACCAAGACCTGGCCATATCATTGTCCTTGTTGGAAGTTTCCAATTCTATCCATCTGAGGCGCAATTCAGGGTGGACTGCTGGCAACCATTGGTGTGGTGTGAGGGTTTCCTGCCGTTCTCTGCTTGCGTTACTAGCACTTTTTACTATTATGTGCCAGGTGTTCACGTATTCTTAGCGCGCATTCTGCCTGAGTGGCTCTAACACATGTTCCTACCCAGGCACCCATTTCGTGCATTGCAGTACCAGCGCTGTTAATGCGCGCTTTAAGGCCACCACGGCCTTAGCGTACGCTGCTATTGCACTTGCCTTAACTCTTCTTCCAGGAAACATGTGGCAATCAAGGTATGCCTTCTGGACTCTGCTTTTCTTGCATGGCAGCTTCTGAATAATCCCTAGAGAGCCTGTTATTAACTCCCTCTCAGAAAGGGGATGCAGTTGGTCTATCCTTCCCTGCTTCAGGGCAGGGGGTGATGGATGACACTGTGGGTAAGGACCCCAGCCAGCCGGAGGTTCCGGCAACTGTGCTGTGGGCTACTCCCCATTCTCCTGTGGATCGATGGCAGCTACAGTATGTCTCCTGGTGTTGGGGGGGTCATTTCGGTTAGGAAAGCGTCCAGAGTCCAGATTGTTCTCCCTGGAATTCTGTTCCTTTTTACGACAGGCCTGATCATTCTGGCATGGAATTTCAGACCTTGTGGCCTCTGGGTTCCCCTCAAGTGTAGTCTTGTGAGAGACAGGCTCAGAGTGAAAGCCCTGTTTGATTGCCTATGGCTAAGCATACCTGGTGAAGGGTGCCCCCTCCCTCCCCCCAGAGATGGGGATCAGCTGGGATCTGTACGAGATTTGGACCATGACTTGCATTCAGATATCGGTTCTGGACTCTGATGTGGATAAAGAGGTACTCTTGCCTTCGGAGGATTATGAAGAGGCCAGTGTGATCTGCCTGTTCCGGAAGGAGGAACTGGCGGTGTCAATTGCCAGGGTCTCATCCACCTTGAGCTTGGCGGATGATCCAGGTATGGAGCAGGAGTTGAAGGTGCATCCACTCCTGCAAGGGGTACAAAAATCCATTATCATCTCCCCATTTCTGGAGGTGAGTAAGGACATGATCCGGTCAGACTTGGATTCCCCTGACTCCCCACTTAAGGGACTAAGGGAGTATAAGATGATGTATGCTGTCCTGGAGATGGAGTGCATTGTGTGTTTTGATATTCCCAAAGAGGTTGCTCAGATCACAGTGGTTACCAGATGGACAACCATTCCTGTGTAAGGCGGAACAGCCTTAAAGGATTCTCTGGACCACAAGGCAAATTTGCGGTTGAAGAACCAATTCTCCAGGAACAAGCAGGAAGTTAGTCCTCACATATGGGTGACACTGGCGCCGACGGAGCTCTCATGCGGAGCAATTCCCCAGCTTTCAAAGAAAGCCTTTGGGATTGCATCATGCATGCGCGGTCACCTTCCCGCCCAAGGGTGCCATCTTGCTCAGTCCCCCTTTTTCCGCACAGCCCAACGGACGTAGTCCAACTTCCCTCGCGGAAAAAGTACGTCAAAACTACTGAAGATTCTCTTCTTCAGCCTGGTTTGATGCCGGTTCCCCTTCCTGCCTCAGTTCGGTACACCGGTATCGAGTCCGGTCACTATTTTTCGGTTTTTGCCCTTAGTGGCTAGCGTTTACGCTCTTTTTTTTCTTTTTTACTGGCAGCCTGGTCGTTTGACTTCGCAGGGGCCCTTTTTCCCCCAATGGCTGCCAGTGGGTTTAAAAAGTGTGATCGGTGTAAAAGATTAATGTCTCTCACCAACACACATGACTGCTGTATCCACTGCCTCGGGCCCGACCATGATCAGAAGGTCTGTGGCCCGTGTGGCAAGATGTCTTCCAAGGCACTTAGAAGTAGGCAGTAGCAGCGTGAAAGGATTTTCTCTGAGTCCGCATCCACCCGGGTCCGGACCTTTTCAGAAGCCTCGACGTCTCAGGATCTATCGGGGGTCTTCTGAGCGGGGGTCTCCCTCGCGGGAACACCAGAGGAAGAAGAAACCTGAGAGGGCGGCGTCATTGGATGCCTCTGATCGGCCTGGATCCTCACGGGCCAGGTCACAGAATCCTGACTGCCACCCTGGGTCCTCGGAGTCACAGTGGCCTGCAAAGGTGCCTCGAACGGAGCCGGAGATGCCGAGGAAGGGTAACTGCTGTTGTCCTCATTGACTCTCCGGGAGAACCGGCGTCTGGCCCGACGGTGTTGGGACCCGACCCGGAGGCTGTGGAGCCTTCTGAGCTCGGAATCAAAATGGCGGCGCCTTGAGTGCAGCATGTCTGCCTTCATGGAGGAGCAGCGGGCGCTGATGGCCGATCTCACCAGTCCATCTGCCCCGACCACCGGGACCTCGACGTCCAAGTCGACCCCGGAGGCCGAGCCGATCCTTGAGACTCTTCGGACTCAGGTTGATCCTCGGCCGAGGTCTCCCTCGACCTCCCATTCAGGACCAAGGTCGTCGACGCCGGTGCCCTCGGCGTAAGGGCAGTTGAGACCAAAGCCCTCACAGCCGGAGGCCATCGATTCCTCCTCAGAGGACTTATCATGGGAAACGGAAGATGGGAGTCCCCGGACACCCACCAGACCCGGTATGTCCCGAGCCTCGGAGAAGGTCCCCCCCGGAGGACACCTGGTTCTTGGACTTCGTCAGGGACATGGCCAAGGCTTTGGCATTCCCGGCGGACTCTGAGGAGGAGCCTTGAGCCGAGGAGCTCAAAACCCTCCAGTATGACTTTCCCCCTTGGGAAGCCCTTACGGTACCGGTTCCTCTGATGTTGGAACGGCTGATGCTCCGCATGTGGGAGTCACCGGCCTCGATGCCGGTTCTCAGCAAGTGGGTCGATTCCATCTATCGAGTCCGCAACAGCCCTGGGTTCCAGAAAGCACAGCTGCCGCACAACTCCATGGTTGTGGAATCAGCCATGCACAGGCTCAAGAACCAAAAAACGCACTCCTCGGTGCCTCCTGGCAGGGAAATGGAACCTGGACGCCCTCGGCAGAAAGTGCTACCAGGGCTCGATGCTGTCATGCCGAGTCCAAACATACCAGCTGTACATAGGTATGTACTTGCGGGACCTGGCAAAGGAGATTGCCGGGTTCTCAGCTGGCCTCTCCGAGGAACCCTTGCAGCGCTTCAAGAACTTGGCCACGGGGATTCGAAGTTTATGTCTCGAGCAGCCTATGACGGCTTTGAGGCCTCGGCCCGAGTAACCGCAGCCGGCATCGTTGCCCGCCGCCAGGCGTGGCTAATGTCGTCGGACCTGAAGCCATGGGTTCAGGACAAATTGGTCGATATCCCTTGTCGGGGTGACAACCTCTTTGGCAAACCCATGACTGAGAAGGCTGCGGAAATCGAGTCCGAGTACCTGACCCGAACAAGACTATCCAAGAAGACTTCTGCTCCTTCTAAAAAGAAGGGCTCGGGTAAAAATCCCTTTTTCCCGAGGAAGTGTGCTGCTTACCGCAACTACCCCACACAGCAGGCCTCCCCAGCTCGCCCACAGGGGCAGCAGGCCAAGGGACAGGGGCATGGCCCGCGTAAGCAGAAGACCCCCAAGCCTCCGGCCCCGGCTCCAACCCAGCCGGGAGGGGGTTTTTGACTACCACAGCATAGTCTCTCTTCAACCAGGGGTGAGGTCCTGCACAGGAGGAAGGCTGAGCCTGTATGCCCACAGGTGGCCAACAATCACTACAGATACCAGGTCCTTCAAATAGTCCAAATGGGCTATTTACTCCACTTCAACCAGGTACCTCCCTCCTTCTTTCCAGGAGAGCCTCTCAGACCCCCTCTACACAGGGACCTCCTCTTGCAGGAGTTGGCCGGTCTTCTAGAGGATCAGGCGGTGGAACCGGTGCCCCACCACCTGCAGGGACACGGCTTCTACTTCAGGTATTTTCTGATACCAAAGAGAACAGGGGGCCTCAGACCCATCCTCGACCTGCGAAACTTAAACAAGTTCCTGGTGAGGGAAAAGTACAAGATGCTTTCCCTTGGAATATTGCTGCCTTACCTCCACCAGGGAGATTGGCTATGCTCCTTAGACCTGAAGGATGCTTATACACACATCCTCATACATCCAGACCACAGACAATATCTCAGATTTGTAGTAGGAGGAAACCATTTTCAGTACAGAGTACTACCATTTGGCCTAGCCTTTGCTCCCAGAGTGTTTACCAAATGCCTTGCGATAGTGGCAGCCTTCCTCAGGAACCAAGGTATTTTTGTCTTCCCTTACCTGAACGACTGGCTCATCAGAGCCCAGTCGCCTCAGGAGGTCCAACAGTCCGCAGCTCGCACTATCAACATGCTACAGTATCTAGGCTTTGTCATAAATCAAGCAAAGTCCACTTTGCTCCCCACTCAAAACTTAAGAGTTCATAGGAGCAAGGCTAGACACCCTTTGGGCAAGGACTTACCTGCCGGAGGACAGGGCACAGAGGCTTCTGGCGCTGGTGCACCAAGTCTGCTACAAGTCTCAGATCTCAGCGAGGCACTTTCTACGCCTCCTGGGCCACATGGCCTCCATGGTACATGTGACACCAAACACCCGTCTCCACATGAGGACGGCTCAGTGGTGCCTCAGAGACCAGTGGACACAAGCCACTGGATGACTCCGAGACAGGATCAGAGTGTCTAAATGACTGAGGAAGTCGTTGGCATGGTGGCTGCAGCCACCCAACCTGCTGGAGGGAGTGCCTTTTCAGCCTCCCTCACATACAAGAGTGCTGACGACAGATGCCTCCTTGCTGGGCTGGAGAGCCCATTGCCAGGGATTTTGCACTCAGGGGTTGTGGTCTCCTCAGGAGAGTACACACCAAATCAACCTCTTAGAGCTTCGGGCGATTCGCCTAGCTCTTCAGACCTTCTGTCATGTTCTCTCACATCAGTCTGTCTTGGTGCAGACCGACAATCAGGTAGCGATGTTCTACGTGAACAACCAGGGAGGTATAGGGTCCCGTCCCCTATGTCAGGAGGCACGTGACCTCTGCTCCTTTGCAATCAGGCAGGGTATGTCCCTCAAAGCAGTTTACCTGCCGGGTCAGGAGAACTTCCTAGCAGACAAACTAAGCAGGATTCTTCAACTTCATGAGTGGCAACTGAATCCGGAAGTGGCCCAGCAGATCTTCCGCTGCTGGGGGCATCCGTCCATAGATCTCTTTGCCAGTCCGCAAAGTCACCAGTTGCCCAGCTTTTGCTCCAGACAGACACACCCTCAGAGGGTGGCTGCAGATGCTTTTCTGATCTCCTGGTCAAGGGGCCTCATGTATGCGTTTCCTCCCACGCCTCTGGTGGCCCGGACTCTGTTCAAAATCCTTCGGGACAAGGCCTCTGTCATTCTGGTAGCCCCCAGATGGCCGAGGCAGCCTTGGTTTCCTCTTCTCCTTCAGCTGGCAGTGGAGGCCCCACTCCCGATGGGGACACAGCCCGACCTCCTGTCCCAGGAGCAGGGCTCGCTCTTACATCCCAACCTCAGGTCCCTCAACCTGATGGCATGGCTGCTGAAAGGGTAGTGCTGGCGCCTCTCCTCCTACCTGAAAATGTTGAAGAAGTGCTTCTGGTCTCAAGGAGACAGTCCACTCGGAAAACCTATGCCTTCAAGTGGCGCAGGTTTGAGGTGTGATGTACCCAGCACAACGAAAACCCTTTTGCTTGCCTTGTACCAGTGGTGCTGCAGTACCTGCTTCACCTCTCAGAATTAGGTCTTAAGTCTAACTCTGTCAGGGTCCACCTGAGTGCTTTGTCAGCACACCACTCTCCAGTAGAAGGACAACCTCTTTCGGCTCACCCCTTGGTGTCCAGATTCCTTAGAGGTCTGCTTCTACTAAAACCCCCGGTTCATCCCCCGTCAACCGAGTGGGATTTGAATGTGGTCTTGGAGCAGCTTACTCGCCCACCTTTTGAGCCGATGTCTACTTGCCATCTGCGCTTCCTCTCCTGGAAGGTGCGCTTCCTGGTGGCACTCACATCTGCCAGACGAGTGAGTGAGCTGCAAGACCCTGTTTCGGATAGACCATACACAAGGTTTTATAGGAACAGAGTGGTCCTTTGCACCCACCCCAAGTTCCTTCCGAAAGTAGTCTTTTCGTTCCACCTCAACCAAGAGGTGGTACTGCCAACCTTGTTTCCCAGACTGCATGCCAGCTGGGCAGAGGTAGTCCTGCATACCCTCAATTGTAAGAGAGCATTAGCCTTTTACCTGGAGCGTATGCAGGGACATCGAAGGGCTACTCAGCTCTTCGTCTCTTATGACCCCAGTAGGATGGGGCTACCTGTCTCCAAGCGCACGTTTTCCACCTGGGTGGCAGACTGCATTGCTTGGGTGTACAGGGCGGCAGACTTCCCCTTGCAGGGTCAAATCACGGCCCACCGTGTCAGGGCTAAGGCCGCATCAGTGGCTCACTTCTGCTCTGTTCCGCTGGCAGACATCTGCCAGGCCGCCACCTGGTCTTCAGGCCAGACTTTTGCAGCCCATTACTACTTGGATAGGGAGTCCCGATGGGACAGTGTTTTCGGCCAGGCAGTACCCCGTAACCTATTTGATGTTTAGGCAACTCCTACCCTCTGACAGCTGCTGTGGCTCTTCTAGAGGGAGCCATTTTTCAGCTATGGGTTCTCGGTAGCCTATAGCTAGGGAGTCCCATATGTGAGGACTGACTTCCTACTTGTTCCTGGAGAAAGCGTAGTTACCTGTAACAGGTGTTCTCCAGGGACATCAGGAATCAGTCCTCATGATCCTCCCTCCCTCCCCTGGAGTTGCAGTCTTATTATGATATTTTATTCATTTTGCCGTCTCTTTAGCTATGTCATTTGACTGAGCAAGATGGCACCCTTGGGCGGGAAGGGGACCACGCATGCATGATGCAATCCCAAAGGCTTTCTTTGAAAGCTGGGGAATTGCTCCACACGAGGGCTCCGTCGGTGCTGATGTCACCCATATGTGAGGACTGATTTCCTGCTGTCCCTGGAGAACACCTGTTACAGGTGAGTAACTATGCTTTCACTGTGAGGCTGCTACTCTTCAATTGGTATGTGCAGGCCTGATATCTCAAGCCCTGCTCCAGTGGATTCAGTCTCTTCCGCTGGATGATACTAATCTCCTTTTGGAGTCTGCTACGGCCTTCCTTTGGGTGCTGTGTATGGCCTGGTACATCTAGCAGCCAGGGGTAGTGCCCTGTCGATGGTGATAGGGTGTTGGCTCAGCACTGGGCAGAGGACACATCTTCCAAAGGCTGGTTGATCTGACTAGCCTTTGAAGGGAAGCTTCTTTTGGGGAAGATTTGGACAAGCTGAGGAAGGACCTGGGTGAGACAAAATCTTACTGCCTTCTAGAGGCTAGGTCTGGTGGACTTGTGAAGCGAGCAGGAGTCCCTTTTCCATTTAGCCTCTGCTTGCTCCTCACAGGTGTGCTAGTCGGACCCCGGGGGTCTCTGTATTCCCATCACTGACTTGTTCTCAGTCCTTTTGTGGGGCAGGTGGGTCCAGGGCCGTGGTCTCCTCCAGAGGAGGACCCTCCCGAGCTGCACAATGAAGGTTTGGGTCCCATTACCTGGTTCCTCAGGTTGGGAGCAAGCTTCGCCTCTTCTTCAGGAATGGGCCCAGGACACAGAGGATCGTGAGGTGCTAGATGCCATTCAGTACAACTATGTCCTGGAATGCAGAGCTAATCCTGGACATTTTCATCATCTCCCCTTTGGGTTCTGCGAACAGAAGGGCTGCTGTTTAGATCGGATCATCTTGGACAAGTTGTTACTCCTGAAGGCAGTAGTACCTGTTCCCGCGAGTGATCGAGGCATGGTCAGATATTCCATCTATTTTGTAGTGAAGAGAATGGGTTAGAAATGATCCGTCCTTTCTAGTTTAATGGGAGAAAGCCAACATGGATTTAGCCAAGGAAAGTCTTGTCTTGATTAATCTGTTATATTTTTTTTGAAGGTGTGAATAAACAGTTAGACAAAGTTGAGCCGGTTAATATAGTGTACTTGGATTTTTAGATAGCTTTGACAAGGTCCCTTACGAGAGATTCTTGGCAAAATTCAAAAGCCATGGGATTGGAGACAGTGTAGTATTCTGGATCAGGAACTGGTTCAAAGATAGAAAGTAGAGGGCTAAATGGCCAATTTTCTCAATGGAGAAAGGTAAATAGTGGAGTGCCCCAGGGATCTGTGCTGGGCTCGCTGCTTTTTAACATATTCATAAATGATCTGGAAATCGGAATAACAAGTGAGGTGATCAGATATGCAGATGATACAAAATTATTCAAAGTTGTTTATAATGCAAGAGGATTGTGAATTATAAGAGGACCTTGAGAAATTGGAAGACTGCATGTCCAAATGGTAGATGACATTTAATGTGGACAAGTGCAGTTATGCACCTAGGAAAGAACAACCCAAACTATAGTTACACGATGCTAGGTTACCACCTTAGAAATCAACACCCAGGAAAAAAAAAAGATGTCATTATCATGGATAATTCGTTGAAACCTTCTGCCCAGTATGGAGCAGCGGTCAAGAAAGCAAATAGAATGCTAGGAATCATTTATTTATTTATTTTATTTAGCTGCATTTATATCCCGCTTTTCACCGGGTCAAAGCGGGTCGAATCATAAGGAAAGGTATGGAGAATAAAACAAAGGATATTATAATGCCTCTATATTGTTCCATGGTGCAACTGCACCTTGACTATTGTGTGCAATTCTGGTCGCCATATCTTAAAAAGGATATAGCTGAATTAAAAAAGTTACAAAGAAGAACAACAAAAATAGTAAAAGGAATGGAAGGATACCCCTATGAGGAGAGGCATAAAAGGCTGGGGTTCTTCAACTTGGAAAAGAGATGGCTGAGGGGGGATACGATAGAGGTCTATAAATTTAATGAATGGAATGGAACTGGTAAACGTAGATCAGTTGTTTATGCCATCAAAAACTAGAAAGACTAGAGGACACGCAACAAAGCTACAACGTAACCCATTTAAGACTAATAAGAGAAAATATTTGAGCGATCGTGCGATGCATGGCAGCTGGCTCCTGAGTTGGCCAAGGTGCCATCTCTGTTGGCCTTTCTGCAGGACGGTCTGGAGAAGGGCCTTTCTCTTAGCTCCCTGAGGTTCAGGTGGCAACTTTGGCCTGTTTCAGAGGTCCGGTAGCTGGTAGATCTCAACCTTACACTTGGATGTTTTGCGCTTTCTCCAGTTCGGTGTTTGCGTCCTCCCCTCCATTCTGGTTGCGATTATTCTGCAAGGCAGATTTCCGAGCTGCAGGCTCTATCTTGCTGGGGTCCTTAACTCTATTTTTTTGAGGAGACTGTTTCCATTCGACCTGTTCCTTCCTTCTTATCCAAGGTGATTTCTCCCTTTCATGTGAACCAAATGGTTTGCCTGCCCCCCTCCTCTAAGGAGCAGTGTCAGGGGACGAATAAGGATCTTAGTCTTGTGGATGTCCAGAGGATGCTTCTCCGGTACTTGGAGGTTACAAATTCTTTTCGTAAGTCAGACCATCTTTTGGTGGTGCTTGCTTGCCCATGCCTTCAGCTAAATCTACATTAGCATGCTGGATTAAGGAGGCCATTGCCTTGGCATATCTGCTTCAGAACTAGCCGATTTCAGATGGTTGGCACGCCCATGCTACCTGAGCACAAGGATCCACGTGGGTGAAGTGGTGCTCAGTAGCGCTTGTAGACATTTATTAGATGGCAACATTGGCATCACTTTAGTCAAACATTTCTGCTTGGATGTCCACCCTCTGATGGACACAGCCTTTGACTGTAAGGTTTTGCGAGCTGCTGTGTCTTCTTCCCGCCCATAGTTTTGCTGCATCCCACTTGTCTGGACTGGTCTAGCAGAACGATATGGAAGGTGCCATTTTACTTACCAGATAATGTCCTTTCTCCTCAGACAAGCATGAAAATGCAGCCACACATCTGGTGATGTCTCAGATGGAGCTGTGTGCTCCGATTCTTCCCCCTGCTGAAATAAGTCATATTTTTTCTCCTAGGACAAGCAGGATGAGTCAGCCACAGTAGGTGATGTCATTAGATGGCGCCGAGACGGAAATACTCTCTAGAGCTCAGAAGGGATTTGCCCTTCTGAGCATGATCACCAGGTCCCACTCCCGGGTCCGCCCCTAGCCAGCCACTTTTTTCTCTTCCGCCTTGCCAGCAAGTCAAACTCTCCTACTCTCCTGAATCCTCACCATCAATTACTGTGGCTGACTTATCCTGCTGTCCACGGAGAACTCCAGTTACAGGTAAGTAACTCCGTTTTCTCTGTGCCTGTGTGAACTAGTTCCCACATTTCCCTTCAAAGTCTGTGTCAGCCAGTCTTTGTTTCTCCAGTGAGAGGTGCAGTTGAGCCCTCCCTCTTCCTGCCCTCTTTACCTCAGAAAGAAACAGGTAAACAAACCGAAAGAATCACAGCAGCAGCTTCATTTCATTGAAAGTAAAACTAACACATATTTAGTTTCACTTTGTCTGTGCATAATTGGTTGCTCCCTCTCTGCACATGGAGGTTCAGAAACAAAAAATCCCACTTAGCTGTTATCAAGACATCCTCCCCCCACCCCCCACCCTGTTCAGGTACTGGGTGGAGAGTCTGTAAAGAATACTGCTCCTGCCCCATGACAACAGCTGAATCTCTGTCTGTGGTCAGTTTAATTATGGGTTGCTAAGAAACCCCCATTGTCCAGTTCAGCTCTGCAATAGATGAGTAAACAAAATAAAAAACCCAAGCAGGCTGTTGGGAGGTCTGAATTGCCCCAGCAGTAAAATCAAAGGAGTGGAGGAGTAGCCTAGTGGTTGGGGCAAGGTACTTCAGGCCGGAAGGTCGGTGGTTCAAATCCCACTAGAGGACAGCAACCTTGGGCCGGAAGGGCTGGGGTTTCTAGTCCCACAGGTGCTCCTTGTGGTCTTGGGCAAGCCACTTAACCCTCCATAGCCCATGTTCCCTGTAAAATAGTTATCTCCAAGTTATAATACCCTGTTCAATGTAATTTCAGTTTGTTCAATGTAAACCGCACTGATGCAGAATAGCGCGGTATATAAGAGAATGTAAATAAATAAATAAATAACAGCCAATGAAATAATAAAAGGAAGAACACTCACTCTCCTCTCTCACAGCTCTGAGAGGAAAAAGTCAGACATTCATCTACTGTTGCTAGTATCACAGAACAGGCACAGCTTCCTACTGCCTCTAACAGCCAGGAGAACTGGGTTCTACAAACAGAGCCAGCTTTACATAATTCTCATATTGGCTCCTCCAAATCCTCTAGATTTGTGCAGGACACTGCAGATATCCTGACGGGTCCTCCCAACACATTGGATCCATTTCCCCCATACCAAAGTCTTCAGACACAACAACTGACAGAACATTCTCCCAGACCATCTCTCTTGTTTTGGGGAGATTGGTCTCCAGATATCTACCACACGACAAACTATGATGATTAACCCCCCAGAGCATCTCTCACTCGAGTGACAGGGACCCGGAGGCTATAGTTAAAGATGCTACTTCCATAAGTCACCACCTAAGCAGTCAGAAGAAAACACATCGCAGGAACAGAATGACGACTATTCCTATTCTAAATTTCTACAAAGGATGGCAAAAGCCCTATCCCTAGGATCAGCTCAGACTCCAGTGGATAAGAGAGATTTTCAATCCATCTTTCAGTCCTGTGGCACTCCTTGGGAGGTGATAGTTCTACTGGTCCACCAGATACTTTAAGATCTTTGACTCTCTATGTGGAAAACACCATCTTCTATTCCACCATCTTCCAGATGCCTCAAAGTTAAATCAAGGTGCTATCAGCACCAGGCCTTTACTTCAGTCAGCAACCTCACCAGTCCATAGCATCAGAAGCAGCCACCAAGCACAGCAAATCTTCTAAGCTCAAGCTGAATACATCCCCAGGCAAGGACCATAAAGTCCTCCACATAATGAGGAAGAAATTTTACCAGGGTGATATGCTCTTCTAAAGATAGTGGCTCACCAATTACAGATTTTACACTACCATCATGGGTTGTTAAACCAGCTTGAAACCAGCAAGAGCAATTTTGCATAAATCTTCAAGAGTTCATATGCTATCTCATACATTCCATGTATGATGCGTGCAATACATGATCCCATGCAGCAGCTACTGCCATTTTGACTTGCCGTACCGCATGACTTAGCCTTAGAGCAACAAGCCTGAGAGAGGACTTATATGACAAACTGATGCTCCCTGCTTGGGAGACAACCTTTTTGGTGATAAGGTTAAAGAAGCAGCATCATAAATAAAGGATGATAGATCCACAGCAAAAGAACTCTACTCATCTTTGAATGGTGTTAAACAATACAAGAGAACTTCTCATCAGTCCTACAGAAAACCATATTATTACCAATATTTTCAACAATTTTATCCAAAAGGGTGGTATACGCATCCGCCAGCACAACGCCAATCATCTCATATGTATGCCCAGCATCAACGACCAACGGAACATAAGCGGCGGGGGGCGGGGGCGGGGCGGGGGCAGGGGTGGGGCGGGCGGGGCGGGGGTGGGGGCGGGGGCGGGGGCGGGGTGGGGGGCGGGGGCGGCGGGGTGGGGGGGGCGGGGGCGGGTGGGGGCAGGGGGGGGCGGATGTAGAGAGTGTGTGGAGGGGAAAATAGGGAAGGTAGAGCAAAGAGTCTAGACTTTTTCTGAAAGAAAGTGGCTGAGCGGATTCTGGAGAAGGGGAGACCACAAAGGAGGAGTGGAGGAGTAGCCTAATGGTTAAGAACACTGGCTTGGGAATCCAGAGACCAGCGTTCAATTCCCATTAGCCCTCCTTGTGGCCTTGGGCAAGTCACTTAACCCTCCATTGCCTAAGAAAAATCCAAGTTATCAATGTCTCTGTTTAATGTACATTACTAAGTTTAAGTTTCAATGTAAACCGCTTTGATTGAAATGATAAAGCGGTATATAAAACCTGTTAAATAAATAAATAAAGAACGGGGAGTGGAGAGAGAGCGAAGGACAGAATATAGCTGGCGAGAGGAATTGGAGGAGGAGGAGATCAGTTTAGAGTAATAGGTATGCCTTGCATTGGTGATCAGAAAGCGATAGTGCTTTTGGCATTTACGAAAGTGATGTAGAGATTCTGGAGAGGGGCGCTTGTGCCATAGGTGCTCTGCTCAACAGAGGTGGGTACGATGAAGACAGAGACCAGGGTAATACCAGGGGTGGCAGACTGATGTATGCGGAGGGGGAATAGGATGGAGAGGGGCTAACTGGTCTAGTACAGAAGTCAAAGCCACTTAACCCTCCATAGCCCATGTTCTCTGTGTGCTGTGCTTTCCTGTCTAATCAATGTGTTTATACCTCAAAGATTTCCTGTCATGATTTGACAATTTCCAATCTGTAATCAAACCGCTGCTGATCGCTGGAAGTAGCGGTATACAAATGTATACTAAATAAATAAATAAATAAAGTGGCGTGTCAGGTCCAGGCTTGGAGATCTGATGAGAGGATGATGAAGTCTGGTGGGAGGATGGAAACTGCTGAAGTGTGTAGGGGTAATGTGGCCTGATAGACAAACTGGATCAGAAGTGTAGGGGGCCATGGACAAGTATGAATTGGAATGGAGTTGGATGGAGAAAAGAAGGCAAAGGTGAGCGGGCAGTGGGTGCAAAAGGAGAGTCAGGATGTATGATGATCAAGTCAAGAGTGTGCCTGGCAGGATGATTGGCACAGTGAATGTGTTGGTGGAGCGAGAGATCGATCAGGTGAGTGAGGAAAACTGTGTCACAAGGCCTAGTTGGAGAATAGAGGTGCATTTTAAAATCTCCTAGATGACTAAATGAGGGTATGAAAGGGAGATCTTGGAAAGAATAAATAGGGAATCCTGTAGGTGAGGGTGAAGGGGGGGGAGGGTAGGCCAGAGAAAATGGAAAATGAAGCGGAGGGGAGGGGAGGAGTCAAGTCCGGAGCATTAGGGTTTCAGGGTAATGAAGCGATGGAGAGGAGACCTCTGTCATGGGGATAGTGGGGTGATGGAGGACGGCCACTCCACCGCCACTCTGGCTGTGCCAGGAGGTGGCAAAAGCAGAGAAGCCTGAAAGTAGGCAGCAGTTCAACAAGGGCTCCTCACCATCCCGCAGCTAAGTCTCAGTAAGAAAAAGGGCAGCTAGGGAATGCTGCGAGATGAGGTAATGGATAAGGACATGCTTGGAGCGCAAGGACCTGTAATTAAGGAAGACTAAGCTAAAAAAAAATAAAAATGAGAGGGCACGAGTGGCCGACAGGGGCAGGAGGAGTGGGACGAGCAGCAGGGAAGCAGGTTGGCAGGGACCCAAGAGAGATGACTGGACAGTGGATGACAGCCCCAGTGTGCCAGAATGGCAGACATGATAAAGCAGAGGAGAAAACACAGAATAAAGGAAAGGCCAAGGAGTGTGAATCAAAGACACTTATCTGCAGTAATCCTGTGAGGGAAGCATTAGCAAAATAGAGATGGAAAACCCGATTTGGGGTGCTCCTTGGGCGAGCTCTTTCAGCACGTGCCCGCAGCGCGAAACACCATTGGAGAGTTTGCTTTATGTGCCACTGTTACCTCAAAGGAATGTGGCTGCGTCACTTCCGGGTGGGTGGGACAATCAGATGTGATTGGCAGCACAATGGAGTAGCTGGGGGAGAGCAGAAGGATATCCAGTCAGCAACATCTAGTAAGGCAGCAGGTCAGAGGTGTACAATAGAGAGTGGCAGAACATTTGCTGGGAAGAAGCCTTTCTTCCAAAAGAAGAAATTCTATGGTACATATACCCCGTACCATTTGTATCAGTCCCCTCAGCAGGCTCCACAACAAAAGGGTCAAGGGCAATGCCAACATCGCCGCCCCAAGCAACAGAAATCCCAACCAGCCCCACAACTGCAGCCTGGTGGGGGATTTTGACTTTTTCTTTAAGGAAATGGCCTGTCTTCCTGCTCCGGATGCTGTTACTCCGCAAGGAAAAAGTTCAAAATGAATGCCTTCCCACAATATTGCCACTGCTGGGTCAGAACGATTGGCTTTCTTCCCTGGATCTGAAAGATGTTTATACCCACATACCCATTCACCAAGAACACTGTAAATAGCTTAGATTCCAATATCAAAACCAATATATTTTTTTCTATCTGGATGACTGGTTTATATCTGCTGCCTCAAAAGAAGGGGTCATAAGATCCCTTCAGGAAACCATATCACTCCTCAGCAAACTGGGCCTTTTGATCAATCAGGAAAAATCCAACCTGGACCAATCACAGTCCATGCTATTCATTAGTGCAGAAACCAACACGAAGTGCTTGCTGCCTAGGGCGGTATATCAAATTACAATAAAGATAAAGAAGCAGGCAAAAGCTTTCTTCTCAAGAAACAGGATTTCTATGATTGTACAGATTGCCTCACTCCTCAACACAGCCTAATCAGCAACGGCACACTTTATCCTCCAGGTCTTAGGGCACATGTCAGCCACTGTCCATGTTTTACCACTTGTTAGGCTTCACATGTAACCACTGCAGTGACACCTCAAAAGACACTGGAGACAGAGTTTTCAACCTCTCAGCAGAAGACTACCAATATCAAAGTTGGTTCAGCAATCTATAACATGGTGAATCCCAACAACCTTCTAATGGGCCAACCGTTCACAGCTCCACCATCCTCAATGGTTCTGAAACCGATGCATCAGGGATGGGGAGCACGTCCCATCCATCTTAACCACTCAAGGATTATGGAGCTGGAGCCCATCTGAACGATTACATTATTTCAATCTGCTCAAACTCAGCCATATTCAATGCTATCCAAGCCTTAAAACCATGGATTCAAGGGAAGCTGGCCATGGTAAGAATGGTCAACCAAGTTGCTATGTTTTATGTCAACAAACAGGATATACACACTTAATCAAAGATCCTGTCGATAAAGAAACCAACCCCGCAGAATTGACCATCTATTTTTTGTCGGAATTGCTTCTGCAATCCGTGGCACATCCGATTGGTGGTTACTGATTAATAGCTGTGCAAATGTACCTGATGCAAGGACTTTTAAACTGTTCCTCCTCTGACTGCTCACATTATGGCTGACGACTTTCCACGAGACGCTTGACCTGAAGCAGGGTGTCCAAGTTGAATGAACCCGATTTGGCGAACAGCAGAGCTATTGGAAGCAGCCTTGAACGGGTTATCTACCAGCTAAGTAAAGCTGCTGTGTTTTGAAATTTTCACTTTATTAAAATGGAACGGCCACAACGGTGATAGACATGGTTTCTATTCACTGTGTTGGCAATTCCGACAAAAAATAGATGGTCAATTCTACGGGGTTGGTTTCTTTATCGACAGGGTCTTTGAGTGTGTTATTGCTGACTCTGGCAATAGGTAATTTTTTGGTCTTTAACAAACAGGATATGTCAGGTTCTTTGACCCTCTAGAAGCAGCAAGAATTTGGCATTTAGCCACTTCTCTTCGGATAACTCTGCAAGCTGTGTATCTACCTGGGCATCAAAATCAGCTGGCAGACTGTCGGAAACTAGACCCACACGAGTAGTATCTCGACCTGAGGGTTGCTCACAGTCTCTTCTGAACTTGGGGATTCGCACAAGTGGATCTACTTGCCATGGCAGAGAATGCAAAATGCACCCTTTTCTGTTCCATCCGACTCTGTCCAAATCTCAAAGCACAAGATGCTATTGCAATCTCTTGGATCACAGGTCTCCTGTATGCTTTTTCTCCATTCCCCCTCATCTCAAGGATATTGCAGAAAATGCAAAAGGACAAAGCTCAGATCATTCTAATAGCCCCATTCTGGCCCGGGCTGATCTAGCTTCACAAACTACTCGTCTTCACTTCGGCTCCACTGGGGCTCAGAAGGAAGGCCTCATATATCCGAATCTCAAGTCTTTATCGTTATTTGAACATTTGATATACCGCCTAAACAAAACAGTAACAAGGCAGTTACAATAATAACAAATGCTGCGAACACAGGAAACAAAGAAAAGAATGCCACAGGACAGGAAAGAAAACAAAACAATCATACAGAGAGGAGGGAGGGATTGGTAACACAATGGAGTACCTGAGGGAGAGCAGAAGGAGATCCATTAAGCAACTTATAGTAAGGCAGCAGGTCAGAACAATTAAATAGAGAGTGGCAGGAAATCTACTGGGAAGAAACCTTTCTTCCAAAAAAGAAGAAGAAATTCTGTGGTATATATACCCTGTACCATTCATACAGCATGGAAATTGAATGACAATTAATACACAGCCTTCCTGTCTCCAGTGAAGTGAAGATTGTCGTCATGGCTTCTAGATGCCCATCAATCCAGAAATCATATCAAAGAAAATGTATTTGTTTTGCCAAGTGGGAGTGGTTATATAAACAAGATCCTTTTATTTGTCTGTCCACAGAAGTAATCTCGTATCTTTTTCATCTGTCTGAATCAGGACTTAAGACATCTTCACTAAGGATTCACCTTGCTGCCATAGCTGCCTACCATGATCACATCAAGGGGAAATCACTTGCCACGGATCTGTTTGGTTTCCTGGTTCATGAGGAGCCTCATAAACATCAGACCACCTCTTAAACAACCACCTCCTGCTTGAAACCTCAATGTTGTTCTTGCATAGCTCATGGAAGACCCATTTGAATCCTTAGGTCTGGCTTCACTGAAACATCTCACATGGGAAAGCTATTTTCTTAGTAGCAGTAGCCTCAGCAAGAAGAATCGATGAGTTTCAGGCTGTAGTATGCTTACCCACCTTACACCCAATTGTACTACAATTGCATAGTGCTTTGAACACATCCCAAATTCCTCCCAAAAATTATTTCTGAGTTCCACATAAATCAATCTATAGTTCTACCGTTGTTCAGTTTTGGGGGGATGGTGTGTTTTCCAGAGTCTCCAGAGCTGGTAGGTGGAAAGTATACTACTGAGTACTTTATTATGAGTACTGGGAACCCCCCCCAAAAAAACAAAAAAAACAAAAACGGAACAGGTTAGTTTGCCTTTAATTTCAAAGAAATTATCTCAGAAGGAGCAGCATGGTCGGGCTTCACGAGCTTCTCCATTCTTCTTTTTGTGAGCCTCAGTCCATCCATTCAGTAGCCACAGGTAATCTATTGTGAGACTGACATGTTTCTGTATTTTGGTTGCTTATGCAAGACACAGACTTTGTAGGTGTAAGGGAAGTCAGTTAGGGTTTCTTAGTACATTCCCCTATTCAAATGGCATTTTCCATATGCTCATGATCCTTGGCCTTTGATGTTAATGTTAGGTGATTTTTCTATTCCAGCCAGAGGGATAGAGCTAAATGGAGAATAGCCAGGAGCTATGCCTTGAGGTTCAAATGCCTTTTTTCAGAAGTGGAAACCTTAATAATAATTTGTTGTCCGTAATGTCCTTTATTTGTGCTAACAACTTATGTATTGGATCTTATGGCTGCATGCTGTTTAGTCCCCCAACAGTTTATGTAGAGGGTTAGCAGTTATATTATTTTTTTGTCAGTTAAGGTGGGTTGGCTGCAGTGCCTTATGGCACTATGGAGTGGAACTAGTTATGTTGAAGGTTAGCTCAGATTGGCCTTTAGATCCATTGCAGTATCTTTCCCTTGCCTTTACTGTTCATTTGTTGACGTTTTTCAGCTTTGATCTTCTATGCCTTCAGTTTCCAATTTTGTTTTCCTGTTAGGCATTGCAGAAGATCCTCTACATTGGGCAGGATAGACTTTGGTTGATCATTTTGGTGGGCGTGTGTAGAATCCCTCTATGGGAAATGGTCCCCTGATGACTCTCCTTGCCAGTTATCTGCCAGCTACCCTGGAAGTCTGCAAGATACCTGCTATGTAACCTAAGAATCTTTGGGTGGGAGCCAGCCTCAAGCTTAAATAAATACATATGACTGAATAGATCGATAACATAATAGTCATATATTTATTTATTTATTTATTTTCATTTCTTATATACCGCGCTCTTATAATCAGTGCGGTGTACATATGAACAACAAAACAAACACAATGTACAGGCAACATTGGTTTTTACAATGAACAGGGTCGACTAAACATGGAGATAACTGGGGGAACTATATACATGGTATGGTCATTAAATTAACATGGTTGTAGTAAATACATTACATTACGAGTGCAGTACTGAGTATCAAAAGGGGTAAAACAGGGCGTGGTGAGTGCAAGGGAACATGTCGGTTAACCGTTTTCTGAAGGGGTCCTAGAAATGGAGTCGCCTGGAGAACAGTGCTCACTGGGTGTAGATTCCAAATAATATATTAGAAACAGGTGGTATTTAAGAGCTTTCCTAAATGACGTTAAGTTTGTGATGGCTCTGATTTCAGGTGGGAGGGCATTCCAGGCTCTGGGTGCGAAAAGGGAGAAAGCTCTGGAGGCTGTTGTTTTAGAGCATTTCGTCAACAATCTTGGAAGATCAATGGTGTTCAAAGAAGAGGGCCTCCTGGTTCTATTAGCTGAAGTGGCATGTATAAGATTACTGATGGGTGAGAGGGGTTGGATCCTTGAGGCCTTGAATGTCATGACTAGAGCTTTATAGAGGGTTCTGGCCTGTAGAGGTAACCAGTGTAGGCTCTTCAAGACTGGCATTATGTGGTCGGAGCGTGATAATCCTACAAGAACTCTCGCAGCTGAATTCATGGCCAGACGGAGAGGGTTCAGTGATGATTGTCGGAGCCCGTGTAGGATGATATTGGCAAAGTCTAGATATGGGATTACCAAGGCTTGGAAGACTGAACGGTAATCGGAGAAGTCAAGTAATGGGCGGAGATGTCGAAGTGATCGGATCTTATGGTATATTGCTTTGGTGGAGTTCTTGATGTGCGCTGACATGTCGAGCCGCTGATCTAGCGTAATACCTAGATATCGGATTGTGGATTGTGCCTTCAGTTCCATCTTATTGACTTGTAGTGAAGATGGTGGTTTGAAGCTTGAGTTCCTTGTGACGAACAAGACATCTGTTTTGTTATGGTTTATACGTAGGTTTTGTGTGAGGAGCCAGTTCGCCACAGCTTCAAAGCATCTTACTATTGGTGCGAAGTCTGGCTGGTGGGTCTTGAAAGGAGCATACATCAGGATGTCATCCGCATAGGCTAGACATTGGATGTTGAAGGAACGGATCAATGCGCAGATGGGCTGCATATAGATATTAAACATTAATGCAGAGAGGGATGACCCTTGAGGTACACCTTGCATCAGAGGAAATGGTTCTGATGTCGCTGAGCCTGTTCGGACTTGTTGCCATCTGTTGCTTAAATATGATTTGCACCAGGATAGAGCCAGGCCTTGAATGCCCTTTTCTTGGAGGCGTTGAAGAAGAGTATCATGGTTAACTGAATCAAAGGCGGCTGCAATGTCCAGAAAGATAAGAATAAATCCTTGATGGATATTGTCAAGGCCTATGACTAGGTTGTTAAAGAGGGTCGTGAGGAGGGTGTCAACCCCATGTGCTTCTCTGAAGCCGTGTTGGGAAGGGTTGAGAGGGGCTTCGGTGTCCACATGATGTTGGATTTGTCGCTGGACTACTTTTTCCATGATTTTGGGTAACAGGGGGATGCTCGAAATTGGTCTAAAAGATTTGACTTTAGATGGGTCGAGTTTGCTATTTTTCAAGAGTGGGTGAATAGATGAGTACTTCAGGCTCTGTGGGAAGGACCCAGTTAAGAAAGAATGGTTGAAGATTTTAGTTATGGTTGGGCTAAGCTCGTGACGCAGCTCTTTGATCCAGTTGGCTGGGCAGGGATCGTTGGGTGCGGTGGTTAGGTTAATAGATGAGATGATATCTTCAATCTCTCTGTTGGATACCTCAGAGAATTTGCATAGAACGGATGATAGGGTAATGGTGCATGGGTTGGAGCGGGGTATGGAGGTAGAAATCGTGTTGGTTTGGATCATCTTCGATTGAAGATGATTTGCATAGTCCTGTGCATAGTCATCTTCAATATCGTCATCAAATGCCTTCCCTACCTATATAGGCAGGGAAGGCATTTGATGACCAGTTGTTCCATCTGAGGGGGCTGAGAATTATTGACTTTGGGCCTCTCTTGGTCCTCAGGCCTGGGGTCAGAGGCAGAGTTTTATTTTGCAAAGCTACTTTGGCTGCAGAGACAGAGGAAGTGCTGGTCTATTTCAGAGGTAAGAGACAGGAGGTACCGCTTGTCTCTGTTTCTGTATGGTTAATTTAAAAAAAATGTATACATTGCAGAGTTCTTAAGGGGATTCCAGGCCCTGCTTATAAACTGTCTTCCCTTGAGCCTCCTGTGGGACATTTCCATTGTCATTGGGTGCTACAAGCATTTTAATTCTTCATATATGTTTGGGAGGATCCATCAGTGTTCGTTTTGGGTTGAAGGTTTGGAACTAGTTGGCCCTTTAGGGATCTACCCTTTCTATCTCTTTCCCTGCTGTGGTTCAAGGCGGTCGCTGCTGGCCCTCCATCCGTACTTAGGAAGGGGTGTGTGGAAGATGCAAGGGTGAGCAGTCTTCCACTGTGTACCTTATGTTAGGTTGATGGAGACTATCATCCAAGCACAAGATATGGAGACCTTTCCGGTAAACCACTGGGTTTCTTCCCAAGATTCAGTTTTCTCAGGAGCCTTCCTTTCCCTAGGGCACAAATGTCCTCTGTCTTAATTTCTTCATTTTTCGGAATGTTGGAATGCTCGGACATGTAGGACTGTATGCTATCTATTCCCACCCCTTGTTTAGGTACGTCCCATGTGTCTGGACTGGACTAGAGGGGCGATGAGGAAAGTGTAATTATACCATACCTGCTAATTTTCTTTTCTTGAGTCCCTCCAGTCCAGTCCAGGACCCAATCTAAGTACTTCAGGTTCCTGTTTGGTTTTAGGAGAAAGAGCAACTTCTAAATGCCTTTGGGGTATGGTTCGCTTTGAGTATTCAAATGTCTGGTTTGTGGCCGTTGTATTAGAGAACACAAGCTCACTAATGCTGTGACACTAGGCCTCCATGGTGATTGTATGGTTTCTTTTTTTTGGCATGGCCGACAGGGCTGCAAGGCAATATGCTGGTATAAAGTCCCTAGTTGGTCCTTTGGGATAGCCTCCAGAGGTTTATATTCACCACTTCGGGCTTGTTTTGTCTCAGAAGTGGTGATTTGGTAAGTATAATTAGTTATGTAAGGAATGAGAATATATCTAATGGTAGCTTTCTCTGGAGTCTGCTTTGTTACAGAAATACTAGCCAGAGGAGGGCCGCACAGGACCCTTATGCCTTGACATCATCAAACCAGTGCTTCTCAGTTATCATCTGCTGGTAGGAGTGCATAAACCCATGCATCTGGACTGGACTGGACTGGACTGGAGGGACTCAAGGAAAGAAAATTAGCAGGTAACGTCTAATTTCATCTTTGGGGGCTTTGAATGCTAGATTTTACAGCATCCTCAGCCCAGTTGGGGAGCAGAAAATCTGACCTAGGAATTGAACCAGAAATCTTCTGTAGGGATGGCTCAGCATTGTCACCAGGCATACCAGCTACAGAGTTTATGAAACTTAGACAACTGTTGGTTGGTATTGTGTGGCCACCGCACATTGCTCATTGGCTTTTTGTTTCTTCTGGATTCTGAGAGTTTGAATGGCAACAGACTGTTTTTTCATAGCATATATATAAGTCATTGCAACTATAAAGATGAAGGGTCTGTCCGACCTATTAAAGAGGACAAAAGTTTTTCTTTCTGTCGGTGAACGCTGCCTTCAGTTCTTTTTGCTTTTGTCTTTTTGTTATCATAGCTCTCCTAGAAGGTTTTGATATTCGGGAAAGCATCAGCTTTATAGAAGAACATATCGATAGGCAGGTGAGTGCATCAGCATGTCAGTGTGGTATTCTAGGAATGAAGATTCTGGCAAGCATTGGCTTCTAGTGCTTTGGGTTTGGGCTTATCAGCAAGGAAGCCTGCAGCTTTCTCCTACAAGCATGTGTTTTGAAATAATTAAATTTCTACTTTATTAAAACAAACTTTTTATATACCATCTTTGTGACAAACATTATTCAAAGTGGTTTACATATCAGTTAGAAAAAAATCAAAGTTTGAAGAGGTAAGAGATCGAATACAGCAAAGATCAGGTTGACATCAACCATAACCTAATACCTGTCACCACCAATTATCCCTTCAATATTTACTCCTCAACAGGGAATAATGGGCCCAATGTTCAGCAGTGGCGGCTAGCCATAGCCGCTGAACACTAAATCTGGATATCCAGTGCTGGGGCCATATCCAGCCACTGGCATTGAATATCTGGGTCAGCCATGGAAGCAGGAAGCTAACAGGGCAGCGGCAATATTCAGCCGCTGCCAGATTAGCCTCGGTGGCAAAGGTTAGGCCAGGCTTTGCTGCACCTTACTTTTGCTGCCAAGGGATAACTGGACAGCGGCTGAATATTGCCACTGATCGATTATCCCCAAGTACCGCCCATGGAACGTCCTCAGAACGCTCTGATTCTAACTAGTTAGCATTGGGGCATGTAGCGGCTGTACCCATGGATATTCAGTGTTGAATTTCCCACTTAATAGTATTTACATGGTTTACAGACCTGTAAACCAATTTAAATGCTCCTGAGTATAGGGCCCAATGTTGTTAACCCTTTATGAAATCTTAATAAATTAGTCCCTCTTAACTATGCTGGTAAAGCACACTGTTGCTTAGGACCCAACCACACTAAAAGCTTTTGATCTTCATCTTGCCTTACAAATGAATGTCATATTGGAATTTCCAAAATAAAAAAAATAATTATCTTAAAAAGAAACATGTCTATTCAGGACATAAAACCGGATCTATTTTTTAGATATGGGGGTTATCCATATCTTACAACTTTAAATGCTAGTTCTAATAATTTCAAGCCACATCTTTCTCTTATGGAGAGCCAATGGAAGTTCCTCAGCAGTGATCAAGCACTTTTCATCTTTCCTCCCAACAAGAACCTAGCAATTGTATTTTCCATATCATCCTGCTAGACCATTCCAGTCAAGTGGATTGTGTTCCCTTACCAGCAGATTGGTGGAGACAAAGAAACAATGAAAAGCCCAGGTTTCAATGACATCACTCCTAAGCTTCTATTCACCTCAGCCACCAGAGGTCTCTTCAGTATTTCTTTGTCTCCGGCAGATGGTGGATGGATTTTCTCCTCTCTGAAGAAAATCTGAAGAATTGAGAGGAAAATATTGATTTAAATGCTCGTGAATGACCACTTTGAGGGTGACTCTCTCCCTTGAGCGTGATGTGGGAGGCTCCATTAGACTGTAGTCTTTTTGGTAGCCATAGGAGGAGTGAAAATTGTTTCTTCTCCTGGAACAAGCAGGAAGTCAGTCCTCACATATGGATGATGGCACCGATGGAACCCGCGCGGAACATTTCCTCAACTTTCAAGGGTGCCATCTTGCTTATTCTCATTTTTTCCATGGAGCCCAACAGGCGTCTGTCCTGTTTCCCCGGGAAAAAATCCTTGCTAAATATTCTTAAAGTTAGCTGTTCCCAGTTTGCGTACTAATTCCTCTTCTCGCCTCGAGCTGGCGCCGAAACCGGCACTGTTCTTGGCTCCTTTCTCCTTTTTTGATTGAGGCTTGCCTCAACCGGCGTTTGCGCCTTTTTTTCGCCTGGGGATTGTCAACCCTGGCCGAGTGCTTCCCACCATGTCCCTCAGTGGGTTCAAAAAGTGTGACCACTGCAGTCAAACTATGTCAGTGACTGACATCCACGACTGCTGCCTATGCTGCCTGGGACCGGACCACGACAGCACCTCCTGCGACCTGTGCCAGGCCATGATGCCTAAGACCGATAAAAAGAAGTCAGAGTTGCAGGAAAAACTGTTTGCCAGGTCCGACTCGGCCACGGTCTCCCTGACGCCGAATTCCAAGCCCAGCACGTCCCGCGAGGCTCAAGCATCCTCGGAGACCGACAGCAGTGGCTTCTCTGAGAAGACGTCTGATCCAGAGAAGAAGAAGAAAAGTCTTCGAAGTCCACTGAGGTTGCACTGGAGAAACCCGCTAAAACTGCCAGAAGGAGCTCGGGTGGCTCTGAGAAGCGCCCTACCAAGGTCTTCAAGGATTCCTCAGCTGGCGGAGACCATGCAAGGTTCCTCAAGGCTGTAATCTTCATCAAGGACACACTCACCAGAGTGCTGGCGCCGGGCCCGATATCCTCGGTGCCCGTGCCAAAAGCTGCAGAGCCTTCTGGCTTGGAAACCAAACTGGCAGCCCTGGAGCAGAATATCACGGCTAATCCTGGCCCTGCAGCAGCCAATGATGGCTGATTTGTCTGCATCATCTGCACCGATGACCGGTCCTGCAACTGCGTCACCAGCCTCAGGTAAGTCCTCTATGCCGGTCGAGGTCCTGGACCCAATTCCCAATCCTTGGGCATCCAGTCCTCCTTGGCTAGTTTCCGTGACTCGGACCCTAGGTCTTGGGGAGGCCACCAACTCCTCGGTGCCAGCCTTGAGGCAGTGAGTCACAGGGCCTCGGCTTCATCGTCACCACTCAACTCTGAGGCATCCCTGGAGACTAAACGGCATCGAGACATCTCCTCTGATCCGTCTTCCCTGGCGCCTCAGCGCCACTCCCTTCTGAAGGATGTGGCCTTCCATGACTTTATCAAAGATATGGCCAGAGCTCTCTCGGTGTAGACCGAGGCAGAGGAGTACCTGCACACTGAGAAGTTGGAGATCCTCCAATACGAGTCTCCACCCAAGGAAACCCTCACGGTGCCCATGCAGCCGATCCTCGAGTGGCTATTGCTCAGAATGTGGGAGACACCAGCATCGGTACCTGTGGTGAGCCGGTGCTTTGATGCCATGTACCATGTCCAAAAGGACCCGGGGTTCCATAAACGCCAGCTCCCACATAACTCCATGGTCGTCGAGTCAACCATGCAAAATCTTAAGAGCCAAAAGATCCACTCCTCTCTTCCCCCTGGAAGAGAAGCCCAGAGCCTTTGATGCCCTCGGGTGCAAGTGTTACCAGGGCTTGATGCTGGGGTGCCAGATCCCAAGCCTATGAATTATACATAGGTATGTACTTAAAGGCTCTAACCCAGGAGCTGTCAGGGTTTTCAGCTGGTTTTGTTGGGGAACCTCTCCAACTGTTCCAATCCCTGATCTCGGAGAGCAAGAACTGCTCCAGGTTCCTCTCCCAAGCAGCCTATGATGGCTTTGAGTCAGCGGCTCGGGTTGCAGCAGCTGACATCGGTGCCCGACGCCAAGCCTGGCTACAGTCTTCCGACCTTGAGCAATGGGTCCAAGGCAAGCTGCTCGGTGTCTCCTGCACTGGAGAGATCCTATTCGGCAAACCCACAGCCGACAGGATGGCTAAGATCGAGACCGACCTGGTGACGTGCCAGAGGCTCTTGAAAAAGATCTCATCCCTTCCCTGCAGGTAACCAGTAGGGAAAAGACCCCTTTTCCTGAGGAAAAAGGACCCTTTTCCACAGAGTCATCACTAGCAGCCCTTCTCAGGCCAGCAACAAGGATCTCATCCTAAGAGGCAAGGCCTCAGTCCCCAGCTCCCACCCAATCTAGGGGGAGCTTTTGACTCCCAGGGCAGGTCCTCCACTCCCCTAGGAGACCTTCACCAGCCCACAGGGTGTCGTCTGGCTCTCTTTGCCCACAGATGGGCCAACATCACCTTGGACCATTGGGATTGCAAGTAGTAAGGGAAGAATATCTCCTCCACTTACAGCAGATACCACCCAGGTTATTCCCAGGAGAACCGGTACAACCCCTCCTTCACCAGACTCTTCTGCTCACAGGCGCTCGCAGGCCTGATCAGGGACAAAGCAATAGAGCCTCTACCCAAACACCTGTGGGGAAAGGGCTTCTACTCTAGGTACTTCCTTGTCCCAAAGAGAACCAGGGGCCTCAGGCCCATACTAGACCTGCAAGACTTAACAAGTTTCTGGTGAGGGAGAAGTTCAAGATGTTCTCACTTGGAACACTGCTGCCTTACCTCCAACAGGGAGACTGACTGTGCTCCTTGGATCTAAAGGATGCGTACACACACATCCTAATCCACCCCTCCCACAGGCAATATCTAAGCTTTGTGGTAGGAGGAGGGCACTACCAGTACAGGGTACTACCCTTTGACCTGGTCTCCTCGCCAAGAGTCTTTGCCAAATGTCTGGCTGTGGTGGCCGCCCACCTGTGTCTGCAAGGGGCCTTTGTCTTCCCCTACCTAGGACGACTGGCTAATCAGGGGCAGCACAGCCTCACAGGCCAGACAGGTGTCAGAATGTGTGTTCCTCCTTATGCAGCATCTGGGGTTCGTCATCAACTACCCCAATTCCCACTTCTCTCAGCCCAGAATCTGGAGTTCATAGGTGCTCAGCTCGACACGCTGCAAATCAAGGCACTCCTCCCCAGAGACAGGGTGGAACGCCTCAGGCAACTGGCAGGAGAGGTTCAGCATCATCGGTCAGTGTCAGCCTGTCTCCTCCTCTGCCTACTGGGCCATATGGCCTCTATGGTCCATGTAATGCCCTCAGCCCACTTGCACATGCGTACAGTCCAGTCTTGCCTCCGTTTACAGTGAACCTGAGTGATGGGCAGGCTACTGGATAGGGTCAGCAGTCTACCTCCCAGGCCAGGACAACTGCCCAAGCAGACAAGCTGAACAGAGTTCTTCGGCCGCATGAATGGCACCTGAACCCTAGGGTGGCCAAGAGGCTCTTCCACCTCTGGGGCAAGCCCATGATGGATCTTTTTGCCTTGCCGGACAACACGCAGCTGCCTCGCTTCTGCTCGTGCCAACTGCACCCAGAGAAAGTGGCGACAGATGCTTTCCTGAACTCATGGTCCCACTGACCCCCCCCCCCCGGTCGCCAGGACCCTCTTCACGCTCCAGAACGAGAGGACATCAGTCATATAATCACCCCCAGGTGGCCAAGGCATCTCTGGTTTCCACTGTTGCTCTCCTTGTTAGTGGCACTCCCAATCCCGCTGGGCCGAGCCCCGGATCTCCTGTCTCAGGAGGGGACTCACTCCTAAACCCCATGCTGGGGTCCCTAACGCTAACAGCATGACTGCTTAAAGGAAGTACTGGCCCCTTTCAAGAAGTCAAGGAGATCCTACTGGCTTCCCAAAAGCCCTCCACCAGACGGCTTATGCCTTTAAGTGGAGAAGTTCTCTGCCTGGTGTGCAGAAAGAAAGGAGAACCCCTTTTCCTGCCATATGCAATTTGTACTCCAGTACATACTGCATCTGTCCCACACCACGCTGAAATCAAATTCAGTAAGGCTGCATTTGAGTATGATAGCCGCTCACCATCACCTGGTCGAGGGGAAACCTCTCTCGGGCCAGCCCCTGGTCTCCAGGTTCCTCCAGGGCCTCCTGTTATCCAAACCCCCTCTCTGCCCTCCGACAGTGGAGTGGGACCTCAACATGGTGCTCTCCCAGCTCACCAAACTGCCATTTGAGCCCCTGTCCACTTGCCACTTGCGGTACCTGTCTTGGAAAGTAGCCTTTCTGGTGGCCTTCACGTCCACTTGAAGAGTGAGCAAACTCCAGGCCCTGGTGGTGGAACCATCATATACAAGGTTCTATAAGAACAGGGTAGTACTCTGCACACACCCCAAATTCCTCCCAAAGGTGGTTTCTCCTTTCCACCTCAACCAAGAGGTTGTCCTCCCCTCCTTTCTGCGTCCTCACACCGGCAGGGAGGAACTTGTACTTCATACAGTTGATTGCAAACGGGCCCTGGCTTTCTACTTAGAGTGGACCCAGGCCCATCGAGAAGCTCCTCCAGATTTTCGTGTCTTTTGACCCCAACAGACTGGGGTCGCCGTGACTAAGCAAACTCTGTCCACTTGGGTGGCAGACTGTATTGCCATCGCCTATGAACGAGCTGGCCTCTCCCTTGAGCACTGGATCACAGCGCATTGCGTAAGGGCGATGGCCACGTCGGTGGCCAATCTCTGCTCAGTGCCAGTGACGGAGATCTGCAAGGCCGCCACATGGTCTTCAGTTCATACGTTCGCAGCTCACTACTGCCTGGAGAGCGAGTCCCACAAGGACAGTG
Source organism: Ichthyophis bannanicus (assembly GCA_033557465.1). Classification (NCBI taxonomy): domain Eukaryota; kingdom Metazoa; phylum Chordata; class Amphibia; order Gymnophiona; family Ichthyophiidae; genus Ichthyophis; species Ichthyophis bannanicus. The sequence continues at coordinate 206,299,014 of CM066043.1, read as the reverse complement.
CCTTTGGTCAGGCAGTACTCTGTAATATTCTCGAGGTGTAGGCAACTCCTGCCTTCTGACCCTTCTGTGTTCAGGCTACCGGAGTGATAATGTAATTGGATGCTAGGGTCGTGCAGAGTCTCTCAGTGGGGACTCACCTTCTGCAACTCACAACTACCTGATGGATTGCTGTTGGCTTTGTCGTGGTTTGTTCCTTGGCATCCTAGAGCTAGAGAGTACCATATGTGAGGACTGACTTCCTGCTTGTTTCTGGAGAAAGCGTAGTTATGTCATATGTCAGGCTGGTTGGGGGTATAGCATGGATGGGGGTACAGGAGAGTGGTAGTTGTTGGGATAGGGGAGGAGCATGATAGGCATACAAACAGGTTTAGGAATAGTAGGCATGCACAGAGGTGGTAGTGGATCTGCATGTTGAGGTCTGGTGTCTTGAACTGGGTTGAGAGGCATCTTGGTGGATGAGCTGTCTTTGGTCGCTGGACCGAGGATCTTGAGCGTGGTTTTGTGATGGATATTCCAGATTGAGTGGGCGCGCAGTGCCTTTCGGTGTTCCGTTCAAAGTCCCCGCCTAAGGGCCGTGCCTAAGAGCCCTTTGGCGAGGCCCTTAGGCTCAGGCCTGCCAGGCGCGGGGGCACCTTGGAGCAGTTCCTTTTATGTCTGATCAGGGGCCAGAAGTTGGATGAGCATCAGCGCATGCAAGGCCGAAGTTGGGAGGGGCTTACCTCTACGCTGGTGGGCTGAGGCGCAGGATTGGTATCCGGTGTAGCTGCAGGCATCAGAGAGCAGGCAGAGTTCAATCGAAGGAGCCCGGTAGTGGGAGATGAGTGTGTGCGGGTGAGAAAAAAATTAAAACTGATGGTACTAGACCTGACTGACTCAGCAAAAACATTGAATTCTAAAATACAAAGATGTATCAGCTTTAACCCAAAGAATGCCCTTTTTCTCAAGAAATAGAGTATATTCCAGAAGATAAATACAAGTGCAGATCTTTTTCCAACTATAGCAATCCCTTTTGGTAGTCCTTCAAGACCATATCTTAGATCTCATGGGACTGAATGTTTATTTCGAAAAAGGATGGCTCACAATTAGCTCTCTAGCAAGCATCCTTCCTCTTCTCCATGCTTCTTTAGATCTGAAAGATGCCTATGTTTACATCCCCATCCACCTCTTCATTGGAAATACTTAAGGTTTAAGTTTCTTGTTCATCATTACCAATTTTGAGCCCTATCTTCATAGACTGAGGGTATTCACCAAGTATCTAGCAGTAGAGGTTATCCATTTCAAGAAACAAGGATTTATCTTCTTTACCTTGATTTGCTGATCTGAGTGGCATTTTCAGAGACGTTCAGCAATCTATAATTATGGTAATCACCCTTCAAATTCGGGTTTCCAGTGAACTGAAAGAAATCCAATCTCACCCAACAGAAGGCCTCATTTTTGTTGGCACATAGTTGATAACCAATCAGGGAGAAACATATCTGCCCATGATAGAGTAGACTCTCTATTCTCAATGTCTTCATGAATATGTAGAGCCAAAGCCTGTAACAGCCCATGGCCTCCTGAGAATATTGGGTCACATGGCAGCCACAGTAAATGTGGTTCCCTTGACAAGATTGCATATGACTTACTTGCAATGGCAACTAAAATGCCATCTAAATCAACCTGGTCAGGCCTTTTCCCAGAGAATTAAAGTTGTTCCCTGTAAAATAGTTATCTCCAAGTTATAATGCCCTGTTCAATGTAATTTCAGTTTGTTCAATGTAAACCGCCTTGATATCATGAAAGGCGGTATATAAGAAATGTTAAATAAATAAATAAATAAATAAATAAATAAATAAATTCAGGCACAAGACGATCCCTTGGGTGGTGGCAGTGCGAAACAAATTTTTAACAAGGTTGCTTTTTCCAGAAACCGCAATACAGCATCATCCTTGCAACAGAGATATCGACAATGGGTGGTGAAACCACCTTCTAAACTTTCACACTTGAGACTTTGGATTCCACAAGAAAGAGAAAGTTTCACATAAATCTTCTAGAGTTGCAGAAAATGCACAATGCATGCCCGGGATTTGTGCAAAGGGTGTTGAGTGCCCTAGGCAAACATTCCACAAACAAACCCCCCAAAAAACCAACAGAGCGACCACTTCCACCAAATAGAAACAGTAAAGATTGTCTGTGATGCAGGCAAGTAGATTATTTTAACATCTTAATTCTTTTTTTCTTCTTTGTCGGGTCCCACTCGACAGGGGAGAATAAATATGCTTGAACTCCCAATGTGAGCTTGACCCCATCAAAAGGGCATATACTCGAGCAAGATATACTCATAGGGGCTGGCTTTTTCAGACCAAATCTATCCCTGAGGGAGATTGAATGGTGGGAATTCTTCCCTTTATGTTGAATTCCTCCCAAATAGTAAGAATTCTTTGACGACATTGGAGCATTCTTAATCTTCATCGCTGTTTTCAGACCCCAGTCTGTTTTGCCTTTTCCAGAGGTCGCAATCTCCGCGACCATTTAGTCCATTCGGCTATGCTGGTTGATTGTCCATTAAAGATGTGTGGATGGCATGGGTCATGTAGCTTGTCAAGCTTGTCAATTTTGTGTCAACACCTTGGAGGGCGTGAATTGGCTCAATCCAGCTACGGGCCGCCTGTATCAGGTTTTGGGTGACAGCTCCTGCACTAGTAGTTTTGTTGTATACCTGCTATGGTGCCCTTGTGATTTACTTTACATTGGCTGCACCAGCCGCCCGGTGATGGTTCGTTTGATTGAACACGCATCCCGGATCCGGACCTCCACACTTTCTGCTCCCTTGGTGGAGCACTGTATTTCTTTGGGCCATACGTTTCTGGACTTTAAATGGAGAGTAATCGATATGGTTCCAGAGGACCCGAGGGGAGGCGATCGACTACAGCGTTTGCAATGGCTTGAACGGAGGTGGATTTTTCACATAAGAACAGTAATCCCTGGGGGTTTAAATTTGGAATTGGAATGGGGAAGCTTGTGAGACTACTTTCTTAGCTGCAGGGTTTTCCTGTCATTAAATTCTCCCCTGCAGATGATGGCATATTAGGCAGCCAATCACAGTACATGCAGGCGCTGTGAAATACGCGCCATGGGACATGGGCGTTTTTTGGTACCAGATCCTTTGTCTTAAACGAGTCGCACTTTTGAAGCAGGGCCCATTGGCCCGAAACATGCATGTCTGTGGTAGATGGTAGCAGCGGATTCTGGACTTTGAAGCTAAGTTTTAGCTATCTTTAAATGTGTTTGTTCACATCATCACACTGTTTGATTGATTGATTAAAAGGGGTCAAGCTCACATTGGGAGTTCAAGCATATTTATTCTCCCCTGTCGAGTGGGACCCGACAAAAAATAAAAAAAGAATTAAGATGATAAAATAATCTACTTGCCTGCATCACAGACAATCTTTACTGTTTCTCTTCTAGGCAAACATTCAGCATTATGCCCCTTCCCTTTTCTGAGTTTTTGATAGTTAAACTCCACTATCATGATCATCAAAACAGCACTCCTCCTACAACAATCCAGTAAAAATGCATAATTGAAAATACATACTTTTAAATATTAAACCTTGCTATGCGTATGTGTGCATGTGTGCATGCACTCCTGCTTTCCCTACAGGTAAAAGAATGTGCTAATAGCTCTTTCCAAATCTTCTTGCTAAACCAGTCTAGACTAATGGATTATCTCCCCTTGCCAGAAGATGATGGAGACGGAGGAAAAAAAACCCTAAAAATATGTTGTGACATCATCACTGGCTTAAGACCCTGGTGCAGTGTAGGGATTATTAGTAGCAAAGAAGGATAAGTTATGCTCTCAGTTATGTCCAGGGGAAATGAGCTACTAATACCCAGCTGGAAGTTCTATGAGTGTACTGGCAATGAGCCATGAAAGAAGTCTCATCTGTATATCTATCTATCTATCTATATCTATCTATCTATATATATCTATATATATTGTAATGGGGAAAAGATATCCTGTGATAGGAAAGCAGAGGAACCTATGAGTAATAGGGCTGTTTCTAGCAGGAAGGAAGAGATCAGGACACCCAGTTGCCAAGAGCAACATAAACATTCCCAGCCACGAGGGAAGGAACCCTGCACAGCTGATAGGCATTCCCCAGCTCTTAGCTCTAATAGCTTTCACCTCGGAGGGGGAAGGGCTGGAGTAGAGCCTCAGAAAACGTATAAGGGACGTTCATTAGAGAATAGGGGTAGCAATAGTGGCGGTAGTAGGAGCAGCAATAGCAGGAGCTGGAGAAGGAGTTCTGACTTTGGCTTTGGTAGCTCCGGTAACTCCAGAGAAAGCAGTTTGGAAGATTCAGTGAAACCAGTAACTGGAAGCAGGAGAGACGTGCTGAATGAGAACCAGCTGGATACTGAGTGCAAGCTGAGGTTTGAATCTGGGAAGCAACGTCTGCTTTGGGCTGGTAGGAAAACTGATGTGAGTGACTTTAATTCTGAATGTGAAAGAGAAAGGCAGATAACAGCTGATAGTCTTAATTGGAGGAGAAAGGCTCAAAAACCTTTTAACCAAGCCTCCATACATATACCTTATGGTGAAGGCATTTATAAGGAGAAAGTACCAGTCAGAATAACTGGAAGGCAATTACAAGCCTCAAGAAAGAAAGAATATACGGTGCCAGACATCTGTATGTTGGAAGAGGGTGACAAACAGCCTAAGCATAGAGAAAAGCCTCTGAGGTTTAAACCCCTACTGAATGAAGCTGTGCATAGCTTTTCTCCTGCCTCAAACCAAGAAGGTGGGCTAATTAACCAAGGTAAAGCTGCTTACAAGTCTTTTTCACCTAGAAGTTATAAAGGACATAAGTCTTATTGGAATTGCATGCCAAGATATGGTGACTCTGACCCTTACCTGCTGGAGGAAATAGTAGGGAGGTCAAGGGAGCTGGCAGAGGAGAATAATCTGCCAACACACTATAGGCAACAATGTTATGCAGATGATAGTCAGATTGAATCAATGGTAATTGATCCGCCAGAGCCTGAATTATCTGACTACCAGATGGACTGTACATTGGCTGTGATAAACGATAGGTTTTCATTGTGCTGAAGATATACGATGCTGGAAGTGATTTAATTGCCTGTTTAAAAGCACAAGACTTTACTTTATCCTTTTTTCCAGAGTGTATGGCTTTTGTTCTTTTGTTATCTGTGTTATAATCCAAACCCCGGGAGGGGAAATAAAACCTTGATTTGACCTTACCACTCGGGTCTCAACTATCTTATTGCAAAGGAGCCCAACTACAATCCTTTCAATAAAAGATCCCCCTGTAGCCCAACCAGTATACTACACTGCTGGCCGAGCAGGGTGTGACAATATATATCTATATTGTGAGACTAAGCCAGTCTTAGGCAGTTGCCTAGACCTGGCTATAGCCTGAAGTTGTGGAATAAAGACTCTGTAGTCGTGTCCAGAGTGAAAATTAAGGTTAGGTTTTATTCCCTTTCCCTTGAGGATGTCTTCAAACAAGGACAACATAAAGTGAACGGTTGCTTCACCGGTGTAAAGGATTCTTACAAACAATAATTATGCTTCTTCTTCAGCAAAGAGAGTCCATCACATTCCATATGTGCAAAAACACAATTCCTTTCCTGCTCCCTTTTAACACAGAGATTCTACGTCATCTGCTACACACAAAGCACATTCCATGGGCTCGGGGATGTTTTCTGGGATAGAGCTTTCCCACTGCATAAGGTCGGGACCTGGTCCTGTATATGGACACTGAGTACTTGAGAAACTGCTCTCAGAGCTTTGCCCTCGGGAGACCTCAGCTTCTGATAGTTGGAGCTGCTTTAGGGTGTCACAGCTAGCAGGAGCTATGCTGGGGATTTCCTCCCACGTCCTATGCCAATAGGGATTCTCTAGCTTGCTGTAAGCCCGGCTTCTCTTACAAGGACCCACTTCTTTCCCTTTACAAAAGACAGGGTATTTATCTCTCTTCGGGGAGAAGATGGTCTCCAGCCCTTCTTCTTCCAGCCAAGGTTTTCTCTCTGACTGGCTCCCTGCTTTTCTCTGTGAGCATCGGTTGCTGTACCTGTCTGTCTTCAGTGAGCTTCCCTGTACGTGACCTTTGCTCTCTGTTGGCTTGGTTGCTTGCCTCGGTACGAGGACCCCTCTGGCTGGGAAGACTTTGCCACTGTCTTTCCTAGCTCTCTCGAGTTTTTCAGCCTGCCTTTCTTCTGCCCTGATTCTCCAAGGCAACGTGTCTTTCTGAAACTGCTCTGGAGTTCTTGTCTCACCTTCTCTCTGAGACTGACCTCTCAATCTCCTGGACTGTTTTTCCTCGAACTCAAACTCCAGCTCTGGCTGCAGCCCTGAATGCTGAACTCCAGCCTTTTTCTCCAGATGCTTGAACTCCCTGAGCCTGAGCTCATCGGGCCTGAGCTCTGTAGGCCAGAGTTCCTCGGGCCTGCGCTCCTCCTGTGTGATTTCCCACCTGGTTTTATCTCTCTGCTCATCAGACGTAGAACGTGACTCTGGCTCCAGGTGAGCCTGATTGGGACCCTGAATTCTTACTGCGTCACTAAGGCCATGAGGAAAGTTTGTTTCCCCTTTCCCTGCCTTTCTGCATTGTGTATGCTGCAACTGTACATGTGGCTGTAAGGTAAGCTCTTCTTTTATTTTGCTCTTTAATATCTCAGGGTCTGTGCTATCTAACTCATGACAGGTAAGCTCTTCTTTTATATTACTCTTTAATGTTTCAGGCTTAGTGCTGTCTAGCTCATGACAAGTAAGCTCTTCCTTTGCATTACTCTTTAATATTCCAGGCTTAGTGCTGTCTACCTCATGACACTATATATATATATATAATTGTTTTGGGCAGAGAGGTAGAAAAATATAAAGACATATATCTAAAGCTATATAATTAGAAATATGAGGTAGCAAGTTGTAGAAGCACAAGATTACAGTTAGACAAAGTGATAAATCACGGATTAGTAACCAGAAGTCACTGATTCGCTTTGCACTGAGAAGAGTTATGGAATAAGTTTCTAGCTAACCATTGCCCATCCTGAGGAGGAGAAATAAGATGGTACCTTAGCTCCTGCTGGAACTTTGGTGGCTGAGGTCTGATAAGTCCTGGATGTTCATGCCCAAGCAGTTGCACTGTTTGGTTTGGGTGTGCTTTCCTCTGCACTTCCCGCCCTGGGATGGAGTAGCTTTGGTACATCCCATTAGTCTGGAATAATCTAGCAGGAAGATTTGAAGGTGAAATTTTACTTACCATTAATTTCCTTTCCTGGAGTCCTGCTAGACCAGTTCAGGACCCACTCTCTTCTCAGCCTTGGCGTGCAAGTATTCTGTGTATATTTTGTTTGTTTTCAGACTGTACTTTGTGCAGATTGTATAAAGTTTACTTCGTTGGGAGGGGCCCTTGGAAGGATTCTGGTATGTTCTCATTTGCTTGTTACAAAAATACTGAAGGTGACTGTTAGCTGTACCAGATTCTTATGCCAGTGATGATGTCACTACATAGTTTTGTTTTTCTTTTTATGTCTCCATCTGCTGGCAGGGGGGGGAGAACCCATTTTTCTCCAGGACCAAGCAGGAAGTCAGTCCTCACATATGGGGTGACGTCGGCGCCGACGGAGCCCTCGCGGAGCAATTTTCCCCAGCTTTCAAAGAAAGCCTTTGGGAATTGCAGCGCGCATGCGCGGTCGCCTTCCCGCCCAAGGGTGCCATCTTAGCCAGTCTTCTTTTTTCCGCGGAGCCCTACAGACGTACCCGTCGTGTCCCCGCGAAAAAGTTGATTTTACTCATAATTTTCTCTTTTTTCCTTCGGTTCGACGCCGGTCTTTTTCCCGCCCGGACTCGCGACGCCGGTCACGAGTCCTCTTCTTCTTTTTCAGTTTTTCTGACTTAGTCAGTTTCGTTTTCGGTTTTTCCCTGGCAGCCCGGTCCTTTGACCTCGCAGGGGCCCTTTATCCCCCGATGGCTGCCAGTGGTTTCAAGCGGTGTGGTCAGTGTGACCGAAATATGTCACTAACTGACACACACGACAATTGCCTCCGCTGCCTGGGCCCGGATCATGAAGAAATGATCTGTGGGGCCTGCGGCAAAATGTCCTCCAAAGCGTTGAGAAGTCGGCGGCATCAGCGGGATAGGATCTTCGCTGACCCCAGCCGTACCCGGACCTCGTCGGAGGCCTCCGCGTCCAGAGGTTCCAGCTCGGACCGTCGCCGGAGTTCCTCCGACAGGGGTTCTCCCTCCGGGGACCATCGACGGAAGGTGAAACCCGCGAGGGCGGCGTCGGTGGACGCTCCTGGCTCCGCGAGGGCCAGGTCGCATAGCCCCGATAGCCATCCCGGGTCCTTGGAGAAGGAGCACCTCTCGAAGCGACCTCGCCTGGAGTCGGAGCTGCCTGCTCGGGTAAATCCTGTGGTCCTCCTGGACTCGCCTCCGAGACCGCCGACGTCGGGCCCGACGCCGTCGGGGCCCGAGTCGGGGGCTGCTGGGTCACCTGAGCTCGGACTCAGGTTGACGGCCTTGGAGAGCAGACTGTCTGCCTTCATGGACCAGCAGCGGGCACTGCTCGCTGGCCTCGCTGGCGCCGCTGCCCCGACCGCCGGGATGTCGACGTCTAAGTCGACCCCGGAGACCGAGCCGATCCTCGAGTCCATGCGAACTCGAGTCGATCCTCGGTCGAGGTCACCCTCGTCCTCACCTCCCGTTCGGGACCGAGGTCGCCGACGCCGACTCCCTCGGCGTCGGGGCGGCAGGCGCCGCGCCCTGCCCTGGCCGACCCCACCGATTCCTCGTCGGAGTCGGTCTGGGAGTCTGAAGAGGAAGAGTCACCTGATTCTTTTCGGACTCGGTGTGTCCCCTCGGACTCACCTGAGTCCGAACCTCGGAAGCAGTCCCCCCCCAGAGGATGCCCGGTTCTCGGACTTCGTCAGGGATATGGCCAAGGCTTTGGCCTTCCCTGCGGATCCCGAGGAGGAGCCTCGAGCCGAAGAGCTCGACGCCCTCCAGTATGACTCTCCCGCCAGGGAACACTTTACTGTACCGGTTCCTCCCATGCTGGAACGACTACTCTTCCGCATGTGGGAGAGTCCGGCCTCCTCGCCGGTCCTGAGCAAGCGGGTCGATTCTATCTATCGAGTCCGCAAGAGCCCTGGCTTCCAAAAAGCACAGCTACCACACCATTCCATGGTAGTGGAATCGGCCATGCATCGTCTTAAGAGCCAGAAGATGCACTCCTCGGTGCCTCCTGGCAGGGAGGCCCGTAACCTGGATGGCCTTGGTAAGAAGTGTTTCCAGGGCTCTATGCTTGCGTGTCGTGTCCAGACCTACCAGCTATACATGGGCATGTATCTCCGGGACCTGGCTAAAGAGCTAGCCGGATTCTCCGCTGGTTTGTCCGAGGAACCCTTGCGGAGGTTCCTGGCCTTGTCCTCTGGCATTCGGGAATGCTCAAAATTCATATCCCGAGCAGCCTATGATGGCTTTGAAGCATCGGCTCGAGTGGCCGCAGCCGGCATCGGTGCCCGCCGACAGGCTTGGCTTCAGTCGTCTGACCTTGAGCCCTGGGTGCAGGACAAGTTGGTCGATGTCCCCTGCCGAGGCGAAAACCTCTTTGGCAAGCCCATGGCTGAAAAGGCTGCACAAATCGAGACGGAGACTCTCACCAGGACTAGGCTTTCTAGGAAGACCTCCGCCCCTTCCCAGAAAAAGAAGGGCTCGGGAAAGAAGTCCTTTTACCCGAGAAAGGCGGCTGCCTACAAACATTACCCCCAATATCAGGCCCCTGCAGCTCCCCAACAGGGCCAGCAGGCCAAGGACGGGGTAACGGGTCCCGTAGGCAGCAAGCCCCCAAGCCCGCACCACCAGCCCCTGCTCAGCAGGGTGGGGGTTTTTGACTCCTTAAGCATAGCCTCTCCCCCTCCGCTGGCTCCTCCCAGCACCGGAGGCCGGCTGGTTCACTTCGCCCACAGGTGGTCCAGCATCACTTCAGATGCCTGGGTGCTTCAAGTCGTAAGAGAAGGCTATCTTCTCCACTTCCACCAGGTCCCTCCCTCCTATTTTCCGGGAGAACCTCCACGACTCCCTCTGCACAGGGACTTACTCCTTCAGGAGTTAGCAGGTCTTCTACAGGAGCAGGCGGTGGAACCGGTGCCCCACCACCTGAGAGGTCAAGGCTTTTATTCCAGGTATTTTCTAGTACCAAAAAGGACGGGAGGCCTCCGACCCATCCTGGACTTGCGCAACCTCAACAGGTTCCTCGTGCGGGAAAAGTTCAAAATGCTTACCCTTGGAATCCTTCTGCCCTACCTCCAGCAGGGAGATTGGCTATGCTCCTTGGATCTAAAGGATGCCTACACGCACATCCTCATCCACCCAGCCACCGCCAATACCTAAGGTTTGTGGTGGCAGGAAATCATTACCAGTACAGAGTACTGCCCTTTGGCCTGTCCTCCGCACCGCGAGCCTTCACAAAATGTCTCGCGGTGGTGGCGGCCCATCTCCGGCTTCACGGCCTCTATGTCTTTCCGTACCTCGACGACTGGCTCATCAGAGCAGCGTCCGCTCCGGAGGTCACCAACGCCACACGCCGCATGGTGACTCTTCTGCAGTACTTGGGCTTTGTTATAAACTTCGCAAAGTCCACTTTGCTCCCCTCACAGGATCTCGAGTTCATCGGCGCAAGGCTGCACACTCCTCAGGCACGAGCGTTCCTACCGCTCGACAGGGCTCAACGGCTCATGGACCTAGCCGACCGTTTTCGCAGCCAGCCCCTGGTCTCCGCCAGGCGCTTCCTGAGACTACTCGGCCATATGGCTTCCACCGTCCATGTGACCCCCAATGCCCGCCTGAATATGCGGCCTGCTCAATGGTGTCTTCGCAAGCAGTGGCAACAAGCCACAGGCGGCCTAGCAGACCTAGTGCGCATCTCCGAGCCGCTGGCCTCGTCTCTCCAGTGGTGGCTTCACCGGCCGAACCTGGTACTCGGCATGCCTTTTCAGTCACCTCAGCCGGCCCAGGTGCTGACAACAGATGCATCCCTCCTGGGCTGGGGAGCACATTGCCAAGGGGCACGTACTCAGGGCCTCTGGACCACGTGGGAGTCTGCTCAGCAGATCAACTTCCTGGAGCTCAGAGCGATCCGCCTGGCTCTCAAGGCCTTCTCCCACCTGACCTCTCACCAGTCCGTCCTTGTCCAGACGGACAATCAAGTTGCCATGTTCTACGTGAACAAGCAGGGGGGCACGGGCTCCTTCCTTCTCTGTCGGGAAGCACAGAAGCTCTGCTCTTGGGCCGTCAGTCACGGCGTTCTTCTCAAGGCCGTTTATCTCCCAGGCCAAGAGAATTGCCTGGCGGACAAACTCAGCAGGATCCTCCAGCCGCACGAGTGGCGCCTGGATCCCTTGGTAGTTCAGAAGCTCTTTCTAAAGTGGGGCCTCCCCACGATGGATCTCTTTGCCAGCCCTCTCAACCGGCAACTTCCTCGCTTCTGCTCTCGTCAGCCACATCCCCTTCGAGTTGCGGCAGACGCTTTTCTACTCTCATGGTCGGAGAGCCTTCTGTACGCTTTTCCTCCCATCCCGCTAGTCTCTCGGACTCTTTTCAAGGTCCTCCGAGACAAAGCCTTCATGATCCTGGTGGCCCCTCGCTGGCCCAGACAGCCGTGGTTTCCACTCCTGCTGCAATTAGCGGTAGAGGATCCATTCCCTCTGGGGTTACAACCGGATCTCCTCACTCAGGATCAGGGGTCTCTGCTGCACCCCAACCTCAGATCTCTCAATCTAATGGCCTGGCTGCTGAGAGGGTAGTCCTTGCTCCCCTTCTCCTGCCGGCAGAGGTGGAGGAGGTCGTCCTAGCTTCTCGGCGACCTTCTACCCGCAAATGCTACGCCCTTAAATGGCGTCGCTTTTCCGTTTGGTGTACCCAAAAGTCTCAGGATCCCTTCTCCTGCCCGGTGTCGGTGATCCTGCAGTACTTGCTATACCTCTCTAATCTGGGACTTAAGTCCAACTCCGTCAAAGTTCACCTCAGTGCTCTTTCAGCACATGTGCCGGTGGACGGCAGACCTCTTTCCAGCGACCCTCTTGTAGCGAGGTTTCTCCGAGGTCTCCTTCTGCTTAAACCACCTCTGCGCCCGCCAGCGCCTGACTGGGATCTGAATGTGGTTTTACAGCGGATCACCTGTCCGCCTTTTGAACCTATGGCTACCTGTTCTCTCCGTTTTCTTTCTTGGAAAACATTGTTCTTGATAGCCCTCACTTCCGCTAGACGCGTAAGTGAATTGCAGGCCCTCGTGTCTGATCCCCCTTACACTCGGTTCTACAAAAATAGGGTAGTCCTACGGACTCACCCAAAATTTCTTCCAAAAGTGGTCTCCCCTTTTCACATCAATCAGGAGGTGGTACTTCCGACCTTCTTTCCCAGACCACACTCCAGCCGAGCTGAAACGGTCCTCCATACCCTGGACTGTAGAAGGGCGTTGAACTTCTACCTTGACCGTACGCGGGAGCACCGTAAAGCTGCTCAGCTTTTTGTGTCTTTTGACCCCAATAAATTGGGGCTCCCGGTCTCCAAGCGTACTCTGTCCATCTGGGTTGCGGACTGTATCACTTGGGCTTATGGGGCAGCCGGACTCTCCTTGGAAGGTCGAGTCACGGCTCATTGCGTTCGGGCAAAGGCTACGTCAGTGGCTTACCTCCGCTCTGTTCCGCTGGCAGACATCTGCCGGGCCGCTACTTGGTCTTCGAGCCAGACTTTTGCGGTCCATTACTGTCTCGAGAGGGAGTCCCGCAGGGACAGTGCTTTCGGACAGGCAGTCCTCCGTAATCTCTTTGAGGTTTGAGCAACTCCTACCCTCCATCCCGGATGTGGGCTACCGGTGGGTACAAATTCAGCGAAGATTCCTTCCTTCTGTGCTGCTGAGCTAGAGGGAGCTCATTTTTGTGCTTAGGGTCTCCGGTAGCCTTAAGCTTGGGAGTCCCATATGTGAGGACTGACTTCCTGCTTGGTCCTGGAGAAAGCGTAGTTACTCACCTGTAACAGGTGTTCTCCAGGAGCAGCAGGAATCAGTCCTCACAACCCTCCCTCCTCCCCTTGGAGTTGCAATCATCTGCTTTAGTTTTTTTGCAAATTTTTATGCTGTCTTTTTTAGCTATGTCATCTGACTGGCTAAGATGGCACCCTTGGGCGGGAAGGCGACCGCGCATGCGCGCTGCAATTCCCAAAGGCTTTCTTTGAAAGCTGGGGAAAATTGCTCCGCGAGGGCTCCGTCGGCGCCGACGTCACCCCATATGTGAGGACTGATTCCTGCTGCTCCTGAAGAACACCTGTTACAGGTGAGTAACTACGCTGTCTGGACTGGACTGGACTGGTTTAGCAGGACTCCAGGAAAGGAAATTAATGGTAAGTAAAATGTCATCTTGTGTGGTTGTCAGGGTTTGTTGTTTTGTTTCTTATGACTGCTGCTAGACTTTCCCGATGGTTGCACCAGCACTATGCACTCTGTACATTCAGACATTGAATATCTGTCAAAGTCATCCTAATTCAAATTGACAACCGGGTAGCAATGTTTTACATCAACAAAGAACAGCTTTCAGGACTGTTAACTTTATACAGGGAGGCAATAATTTGGAAACTGGCTATCTCAATGGGAACAAACCTGCAAGCAAATTATCTTCCAAATAATCAGAACCAAATAATTGAAAACTCAGCTGCAGACTAGATCCTCATGGATAGTCCCTCAGCAACTCAGTACTACCACTACTACTACTGTTAATCATTTATATAGCTCTACAAGGCGTACACATCGTCACTATCTATTTTCAAAAGTGGGATTATCTCAAGATTGACTTTTCCACAGCATCTTTCAAGGTGCTTTTTTGTTCCAGAAGACCTGCACCCACACAGGATATCTAATGATGCTTTCTTGATCTTCTGTTGTGGAGGCTTACTCTGTGCTCTCCCCCCCCTCCCCTCCAATATCCAAAGTGATACAAAAGATCATTTGGGACAAGGCAGGTCTTTTTAATATCACCTCACTGGCCTTGCCAAATTTGGTTCCCATGGTTAATTTCCCCATCACAGGAAGAACTAGTTTTTTTGGAAACAAATCCAGATCTCCTAATATATCAGGACAATCACCACTTATATCCAGAGCTCAATGCTCTAAATCTCACAGCTTGGATATTAAAAGCTTCATACGGTCTAAAATTCCTGTTTCTTAGGATTTTGTTGTTAAGTACCATGGAGTTGGTGACAGCTCATGGCGACCCTTTGGATAGTTGTCCTAAACTGTGTTTGGTCTTCATTCAGGTGGCTAATTGTTGATAGACTAGCATCCGTAGCTGCTGTTATTATATTGATCCATCTCATTGCTGGTCTTTCTCTTTTGTGTTGACCTTTAACCTTACCAAGCATGATGTCTTTCTCTAATGATCGCTATCTTTGCATGATGTGTCCAAAGTATGAAAGTTGAAGTCTTGTCATCTGAGCTTCTAAAGAAAGCTTAGGTTTAATCTCCTCTAGTACCAACTGGTTTGTTCTTCGGACAGTTCATGGTATACACATTATTCTTTGCCAGTACTATAATTCAAAGGCATCAATTTTCTTCCTATCTGTCTTTTTCACTGTCCAACTTTCACATCCATATGAAGGGACAAGTCTGTCTCTTTGCAAATGATATGAAAATTTGCAACAGAGTGGACTCCCCTGAGGGAGTGGATAACATAAGGAAAGATCTACAAAAACTGGAAGAATGGTCCAATGCTTGGCAATTAAGATTTAATGTGATGAAATGCAGTGTCATGCACTTGGGATGCAGAAACCAAGGGATTTGATTGTGATAGGGGGCGAGAGGTTGGTGTGCATGGACCAGAAGAAGGACCTCTGAGTGATTTGTTTCTGAGGATCTCAAGGTGGTGAAACAGTGTGACAAGGCAGTGGCCAAAGCCAGAAGGTTGCTGTGTTGCATACAGAAAGGAATTATCAGCAGAAAGGAGGAGATACAAATGCTACTGTACAAGCTGCTGGTGAGGCCTTACTTGGAATATTGTCTTCAGTTTTGAAGACCATATCTTGCAAAGGATTTAAAAAGATTGGAAACGGTTCAGAAGAAGGTGACCAAAATGATTTGGAGCCTGCGCCAGAAGCTGTATTCGATGAGACTTGAAGACCTAAATATGTATATGTTAGAAGAGAGGAGGGACAGGGGAGATATGATACAGACCTTTAAATACTTACCGATTCCCTAAGGGGCATGTCCGGGCCATCTGGATGACCCCGAGCAGGATGGGCCCGTTTGGACCTGATTCTGCACCGCAAGAACAAGACGCTCCCGCAGGGGCAGGATCGGGCCTTGGGATATGGCCCGGCTGCCCCTGCATCGCCACGGGGACATCTCCGCGGCACAACCAGCCCGCTGCTTGCCGAGACCCCGATTCCCCGCCACCTGACAGGGGACCCACTTTGCATGCCTCAGGGGGCCTGGCTGGCCAATCCCGGAGGGCAGCCAGCGCTTATTCTACCTCCAAGGTGGAATACACTGGCTGTCCCCCTGGTGCTCCTAAGACGTACAGGGCCCTATATGTCCAGGTGCCAGTCCCGCCCATGCCCCTCCCACACTCCGCCCCATCTCCTGCAGCATGCACAATGGCTCTGTGCATTCAGGGGGGATGGAAGGCAGAATATGGAGAAAGTGGATAGCAGTCCTGCTATTCGTCTTATAGAATTGGGACCTTAATGAACAAACAAACCTTTTTCAAAGACGCGGAAGCTGTAAAACTAGAGGGCATAACATGAGCTGCAAGGGGGTCAACTGAAAGGCAATGCCAGGAAATACTTTTGCACTGAAAGGGTGGTGTAAGCTTGGAATGCCCTCTCAATGGAAGTGGTGGGGGCAAATACAGTGACAAAATTAAAAATGGCAAGGAACAGACACAGTGGATCCCTTTATAGCAACAGGATAAAATCAAAATAAACTCTTACATCTCAACAAATAGGGGTGACCTGCACAGAGAGGTGGGTACACCCTTAAACAAAAGCACGGGGAGTGGTGACGTGCACCTTCTCTTGCCACCTCGCTGGGCAGACTAGATGGACCATGATGGTCTTTATCTGCCGTCATATACTATGTTACCATGTTATTATTGAAATACCATGGTTTGGAGAAGAAGAATCTTTGTAAGGAGAAATACATCTCTGCTCTTGAGAATCTTGTCTAGGTCCTTCATAGTCATTCTGCCAAGAGCAATGTGTCATTGAATTTCTTGACTGCTTGTCATTTCTTTATTGACCCAAGCAGGTTAAAGTTGTCCACTTTTTCTATTTCTTCTCCGTCAGCGATGATCTTATTAATTTTGCCAGTTGTCATAATATTTGTCATCTTCACGTTAAGGTGCAGGCCCATTTCAAGACTGTTTCTTGATCTTGAGAAGCAAATGTTTTCAGATCCTGTTCACTTTCAGCCAGTAATGTGGCATCATCAGCATAGCGAAGGTTGTTGAGTTTTCCAGCAGTCGTCACACCTCTGTTGTTTTCATACAATCCTGCTTCTCTGATGATTTGTTCTGCATATAAAATAAACAGGTAGATGGAAGTATAAATCCTTGTCTTACATCTTTGTGATTTTAAACCATTCTGTTTCTCCTTGTTCTGTTCAAACTGTTACTTCCTGATAAATGTAAAAGCTGTGCAAGAGAACGATCAGGTGGTTCTGGTATACCCACGCTTCTTAATGTGACCCAGAGCTTCTCATGAATTATACAGTCAAAGGCCATCTCCAGGAACAAGCAGGAATGAGTCTTCACATATGGGTACGTCGGTACCGACGGAGCCTGCACGGGAATGCTGCCCAGCTTTCAATTAGAAAGCTTTTGGCAGCATCCCTCGCGCCTGCGCAGTGACTTCCCGCCTTCTCCACAGCCTCTCTTCAGTTTTCGTTTTTCCGCGGAGCCGGCAGGACGTCCTCCTGTCACCGCAGAATCTTTTCTCTTTAATTGCTTTAATTATTTTAATTTTTTTGTTTTCTTGTGGTCGCGGCTGTTTCTCCCGCTACCACCGGTACCGCCGGTGGTTTTTAGGCTAAAATCTGTAAAACTTTTCTTCAGTTTTTTTTGCCTTAACTCTTAGGCCTACTAGGCCTTTTTCATTATGGAGCCTTCTTTTCCTAAAAAGTGCCTCCGCTGTGGAAACACCTGTTTCTTTTTAGACACCAATAGTTGGTGTCTCAACTGTGTGGGTCCTGACCCTTTTTCCCCTGACTTGTCAGGAGATAATTTTGTGAGACAACCTTCAGTATTTAGAGTTTCCCTCGATACCGTTTTTTCTTTGGCATTGAGGGTACCCGGTTTCTCTACTTCACAGGATCAGGTAACCCAAAAACAGTCTGTTAAGACTAGTCAATGCTTGAGTGGTATGTCCCATGCCCAGCATGGTGACGGCTCCGGCCTTACCCTCAAGAATCCATTGGCATTACCCCTGCGGGAGTCTTCGGGCTCCAAAGCGTTAAAGGGGTTTCAGGATGTTCCTGGGGCTCACCCCTCACAGAACATACCTGAGCCATGCGCGGGGGTGGTATCCGCTTCGAGCGGTACCGAGCCTCCGGCATCGGCACCAGTGTCGAGCACTCCACTCTTCACCAGGGATCGTCATCGGGCGTCCTCGGTACCTTCGGGACCGATCGATACGCACCGCATTGACTTCCCCCAGCCATGCTTCGGGACGGTACCGACGTCGATCGGTTCCGATACCCTAGCATCGGCATCGACATGGACCTCGGTACCGTCGATATCGATCGATGTCACCCAGGCTGCCTTAGTGGTATCGGCATCGCCGATACTACCACTGGCGTCAGAACTGTCGAGACATGCATCGCTAGTCTCGCTCTCTTCGATGCCGAGTCTTGAGTCGATATCGAGTCTCGAGGGCTGCGTCCCGACGCGTCCCGGAACCGCCTCCGGTCGTTTCCCCATAGGTAGTTCCGAAGATCTGAGTCATAACTCCCTCATGATCTCGGTACCACGACAACAGTTCCCGATGACTACTTCACCTGCTAGTCCTTTATCACTAGCACGGTTGTTGCCTGTTCTTGCACCGCTACCTAGTTTGGAACCGATACCTGGCATTGCTGCAGTACCTTGTACGTCCTCTGATACTCAGGCTCTTTCTTTAGCCTCACCAGGAATACTTCCCATAGGAGATCAGTCTTTTCAGACTTTTCTCCTGGATATGGCAACCTTTCTTAATATTTCTATCCCTGGTTGTGATCCTCCACATGGCTCACCGGCACAAAAGCAACGAATACAGTTTTCCTTTACATCCTGCTCTGTAGGATCTCCTTCTTAAGGTATGGAAATCACCCTTACGACTTCCTCAAGTTTCTAATGATGTTGAGGTTAGGTACCGTGTACCACCCTCTCCAGGGTTCCAAAAACCTCAACTTTCTCATCGTTCCCTGGTACTGGAATCAGCACTGAGGAAGGTTAAGAGCAAGAAGAAGCATTCTTCTTTTCCACCAGTTCGTTCTTCAAGAACACTTGATGCTTTTGGCCGTCAAGCCTTCCAAAACTTTATGCTGGCTTCCAGAGTGTTCTCATATATTTTTCACATGAGTCTAACACTCCAGGAAGTCACAGAGAAATTGTCTCTTTTGACCCCTTTTTTACCAGAGCCCAAGGCTACTGATTATACCTTGCTCATCAATCACAGCCGGAATATATCCTGGTTTCTGTCTCGTGCTTCTATAGATTCTTTTGAGTCCATTAGCAGATCCTCTGCTATTGCCATTGCGGCACGTCGCAGAGCCTGGCTTGAGGCTTCAGACTTGAGCAAATGGGCACAAACTATACTAGCTCATTCTCCTTGTACAGGAGAAAGTCTTTTTAATAAGGAGGCTTTACGTCAGGTTGCTCAATGCTCCCCTGACTCTTCTTCCACTAGAAACCATTCTAAGCCACCTCCTTCTTCTAATGGTAGGAAATGTCCTACCAAACCTTCTTTTCCTAGGAAAAGGAAGTTTCATTCCTCTCCTGCCCATCATTCGGCTGTACCTAAACAAGGGACGCCTCAGCCTAGTCTGAAGTCCTCCAGTTCTGGCCAGTCTCAACATCCCCAGCAACCATAGGTGCCTGGAATTGTAACTTACATATTAAAAGATTATTCACTGTGCTTTTCTTTTTCAGTGTACTAACCTGTCAAAAAAAAATTTATTTTGTTCAGGTACTACACACTTCTCCTCTTCTTACTCTCCAGAAGAGCAGTTGCAACTATCACCTGATAGTTTCTTTCCCAACTGAACATTTTTCCTTCAGTTGACTTACCCCATGGGTACGTCCCCTCCAACTACTTGAGGGGACACTCTCTCTGCTGTTTCTGTCAACAGCTCTGCCTGCAGGAGTTGTAGTAATGGTATTACTGGGACTTTTCCAAGTTCCAGTCCCTTGTTAAAAAATTTTGTCTAGCCTCAGTAGTGATTCCAAACTATCTTGGATCCTCCTACTCGTTAGGCTTTCTCACATTCTAACCATCTCCTTTTCTAGGATATGGCAACATAACTGATTTTCAGTCAGTTTCTCTCATAGCTCTCCTGCACAATGCTCTCTGCAGTCTTCAGAGAAGCTTTCTACTATGAGGGCTTTGCTATAGAGCATTGTCCTTGTCTCTGAAGTTCCTCTATTATTAGAGAGAAACTTCTCAACCCTTCCTATGCCTGTGAGGGTTCTCCACACCCCCTCTAACCTGGGGTGTTCACACGAGATACCAGTTCTTCTGCGTGAAAATCCAAGGCATCTACCATGTCAGTGTTCTATAGAACTCCATGCCTTGTTCCCTACAGATTCATATCTTCATCTGTTCTCACGCGAACATCACGGTTATCTCACTGGGTTGCTTTCCTGCATCCCTCAACCCACGAAAATAGATTCTCTATGCATCTCCCAAGTGGGCTCACCCTCTCGCAGAACGCAGATTCTTTTTCATTTACATTCCCCATGTACAATTATGGGGCTGGGTGGTAGACATGTATCTCAATCTGTTGTCTTGTATGTAGCATCTCCATATATGTCTACATACTTATATCATTTCTCTAGTGGTGCTAAACCATGCCCCACAAATTTCACCACCCATATCCTGATAAATATGATAAATTTCACCACCCATATCCTGATAGATAAATATACATATGTCCAGATTTGTATATCTATATATATCTATTCCAGCCACATATATATATATCTCCTTATGTATGTGTTTGATGGGGGGCTTCTTAAGGGTTGGTCAATCTTATTCACTATCACCCTTACTGTCTATACTACATGATTTACCTCTTAGAGGTTTTAGACAGATTGTTGCCCCACGTCCCATACCAAATTATGATACAGGACCTGTTCAGCACCAACAACCACTTTGGTGCTAACATCTTCTATTTTTTCTTTATGTCTTTGAAGCATCCAGCTTCAATATTTTTCCTATCTCTCACCAGCTAGGAAAAACAGTGTACTTCTTTATCTTCGAGTACACAATTGTTTTCCGTAGGAATAGGGGTTTTCCATCCCCCCTTTCCTGCCAGGACTGGGCTAGTTCTTCAACTCTGTCAGTCTTCTTCCTTTAGTCCTCAATGTTCATGTTGCCTAAAGGACTTTTCAGCTTTTCCCATAAAGCTTTCCATTGAAGACCAGACGTCTACTCCTACCCAGTTGACACCTGGATCATCTTCTACCTCCAAGTCTGGACCTTCATCCTCACTACTGAGAGGTCACCTGGACGATTCCGCCACTACTTATCCAGTAGACTCCATCATGCTTTCTACTTCCTACCATACAGTAGGTAAGCTGCATATTTTAAGTGTACATTAAATGTGTTTTAATGCTACGCATCATATCTACCAAGGACTCCTGTAGTCTGTAGAACATCTAGTCCTTGGCTATGCTGTTTCTTTCCTCACAGCTCCTTTATTGTCAACTCCTACCCTCCATCCCACATTGGATGACGGGGATTCCTGGAGACAAAATGCGCCCCTGACCCGGGCACTTGCATTTTTATGGGATCTCCCCCTGGCATCTCCAGCTAGGGAGTCCCCATATGTGAAGACTCATTCCTGCTTGTTCCTGGAGATAGCACAGTTACTTACCTGTAACAGGTGATCTCTGGGAACAGCAGGAATTAGTCTTCACAACCCTCCCACCTCCCCTAGGAGTTGCATCTTTTTTATTTTTTCCCTTTTCTCTCCTCGCCTTTGTCTCAGCTCTGAAACTCAACTGAAGAGAGGCTGTGGAGAAGGCGGGAAGTCACTGCGCAGGCGCGAGGGATGCTGCCAAAAGCTTTCTAATTGAAAGCTGGGCAGCATTCCCGTGCAGGCTCCGTCGGTACCGACGTACCCATATGTGAAGACTAATTCCTGCTGTTCCCAGAGATCACCTGTTACAGGTAAGTAACTGTGCTTTGCTGTAGTCAATAAAACACAAAAGGACATCTGTCTTTTTAAGGTTCCTTCTCACATTCACAATATCATCTTTCATTCTTTGGCCTTTTCTGAACCATGTTGCACTTCAGTCAGTTCTCGTTCCAGGTATGTTTGTAGTCTCCACGGAATGATCTTGAGTAGAATCTTGCTGGCATGTGGGATCAGAGCGATTGTGCAACAATTTCCACAGTCAGTCAGATCACCTTTCTTCAGTACAAGTATGAACACGGTTCGTTTCCAGTCAGTTGGCCATGATGTTGTCTTCCAAATTTCCTGGCAGAGCCTTGTATGTATGATAACAGCTGCATCTGATTGCTGTAATACTTTAATGGGAATGCCATCAATGCCTGGTGTTTTGTTCTTTGATAAGGCTTTCAGTGCTGCTTTGACTTTTCATCACCAATGGTTCCTGATCATAAGGTACAAATTGAAATAGCTGTTGGTCCACTTGATCTTCATGGTATAATGACTGTTTGTATTCTTTCCGCCTTATCTTGATCTTCTCAGCGTCATTCAACATGAATCCTTGAGCATCTTTCATTTAAAGGCTGGAATTTTCTCTTTAACTCTCGTGGCTTTAGAATAGCCGATCTTGTTCTTCCTCTAATATTTCTGATTCTATTTCCTTGCATGTGTCATTGTAGTACTTCTTATCTTGTCTTGCTGCACATTGGAGATCTCTGTTAAGTTCTTTGGTTACCTCTTTTTCCCCTGGCTTTAGCTTCTCTGCATTTATGGGCAGAGTTTCTTCGGTCATCCATTTGGACTGTTTTTGCTTTTTCACGTTTTGTAGACTTCTCACTTTCTTCGAGCATAACTTTCTTGATGTCGTCCCATAATTCTTCCAGTGCTCTGTCATTTGTATCCAAAATAGTGAATCAATTTCATAAGCAGTCTTAAAATGCTAAGGACATTTTATTCAAGGCAGCCCTTTACTATTAAATTGCATCAGTCAAAGTGGACCTATTTAGCAAAATGGTATTCGATTAAATCACAGTGATCCAATGACATGCCCAGTTCAAAAAATGTTCTTATTATTTGTACCTTTCAAACTTTGGGTTTCAGACTACTTTCGACTGCATCCACTTATTGTCTTTTTCAGCTTAGCATAACCATGAAGCTAGAAAACCTATATTTGTACATGCTTTGGTCTCCAGATTCATGCAGGGCCTTATGAACAAAAAGCCACCAATCAAAAGATTAATTCCAACTTGGGACTTCAACATTATACTAGCACAACTCTTATAAGCCTGCTTTGAACTCATAAATCAAACAGCTCTTAAGTACTTAACCTAGTAAACGCTATTCGTAATAGCTCACTCACTCTGCATGCAGAAGTTATGTCTTTTAGCACTTGTATATTATCCACCATATACTCCGTTCTTCTCTAATAGAGTGGTACTCTGTGCCTATACAAAATTTCTGCCAAAAGTCCATAGTTCTACAGTTTTTTGTCCCCAAACTACATATTCATAAATCCGAAGGGACCTTACATATTTCTAATTGCAAATGCACCTTGCTCCTACTATCTTCATCTCACTTAACACAAATAATCCTGGTTTAGCTGTGAGCGAAAGGACTCTCTCCAGTTGGATTTCAGACTGCATAGACTTTTGCTATAAGGCTCTAGACCCGCCTTTGCTAGGACAAATAGTGTTGCATTGACTCATAGGATTAGCTGCATGCATAGCAAGTCTATAAGCAGCGTCCATTGAAGGTATCTGCAGGGTATCAAAATATTCCTTACAACACATTTTCAAGAAACACTATCTACTTAGGCAAATCATAAAGAGAGGATGGTGAATTTGGACAAGCAGTACCTCCAGAGCCTTTTTAATTACTTTAACCTTGCAGTCACCAGATATTCCTTGCATGGGTTGCCTATATGATCCTAAGTCATCGCAATGCTCTGCTTTGAAATCACCATGGATAATTTCTGCATTTTCCCTGCTATCTCCGGAGAAAGTGGAGTTGCTTACCTGTAATGGGGGTTCTTCAAAGTCAGCAGGGAAATGCAACCAAGATCTCACTTATGCCTATCCGTCTGTCTCTCTCATAGATCTTTGCTATAGTACGCTATAAAGTGGGTCTTCTGTTGATGCCAGCATACAAGGGAGAAGGATTTTCAAAAATTAACATGTTTGGTAGCTGTCTGCATGGCTGCTGTCAGAGGCAGGGCCGGCCTGTCCACTAGGTGAGCTAGGCAGTCACCTAGGGCGGCAGACCTTTGTGGGCAGCATGGCGCCCGCAATAGGCCATGTGCTTTGGTACACATGTCCTGCCACTTCTGAACCCCCCCCTCTGACAGGAAGTTGTGTTGGAGGGGGGTCAGAAGCAGCAGGTCATGTGTGCCAAAGCATATGGCTTGCCGTGGGCCACTACCGTTGTGCCGACGAGCCTTCTCCTCTCCACTGACCCGGTTGACAGAATCGGCTGAGGGGGGGGGGGTGATGGCATGGCCAGGGCTTTGCCTGGGGAAGTAGAAACCTTTGGTCCAGCCCTGGTTATAGGGTGTCACCATGGATAAGCAATTCTGTTTTACTGCTAATATTTGAAGGTTGAGGTGTCAAGAAATATGCAGATATTTTCTTTCCTAGGTTTCTCCTATTGAGAGCTTGCGTTTGATGTGTCTCCTTTCCATCACAGAAAGTGGTGAGTTTCCCTTTCATCACACTTATGCTGTACATTGGGAATTCTCTTCATGTGTACTGTGTTATAGGGATTCTTAATTTCATAAGAATTTGCTGTAGCACAGGGGGCCTTCCTTAAAAAAAAAATTGTAAACTGTACAACAAGGACCTCCATTTGTGCAGGGCTTTCTCTTGTATAGTGTCCTCCTATAGTCTACTATGGACAATAGAAGGTGAAACATTGCTTTATAGTAGGCCTGTCCAAGTTCAGTCCTCGAGTGCTGCAAACAGCCATATTTTCAAGATATTCTTAATGAACAGGCATGAGAGAGAGATGTGCAAGCATACTACCTCTACTGAATGAAAATCTACTTGCACATCTCTCTCTCTCTCATACCTATTCATTAAAGATATCCTGAAAATCTGGGCTCTTTGCAGCTCTCAAGGACTAAACTTGGATGAGCCTGCTTTATAGCATTTCTTTTTGTTTGCTGCATGTTTACCTTTTGGTAGTACTGCTGTCTGTATGGTCAGAATCCTAACCTTTGTAGTATTGTAATTAAAGGAGACTCCCTTTCATAGCACTGCACATTGGACAGTGGAGAGTCCCACCATATCCTGCATAATGAAGTATATTTTTCATAGTACTTCCTAAAATATAATAAAACATCACTGTTTGTACACTGAGCAGGAAGTTATGCTTTCATTTGTCCTTGTAGTATGATGGGAATCTAAATTTAGTAGCAGAGCATGGAGGATTATATGTTCCATTTCACTGATACTGCACAGCGAAGAACCTCCTTCACAGTACTGTATCTTATGCAGTGGGGAGCACTGCACTTCTGTGAAATCAGCTCTTGTTTGGCAGTTGCCTAAATTTTCTCTTAATGTGGGTGAATTAAACATTCATATGTTTGTTTATCATAAGAATATGAGCTTTCGGGTGTGTTAGCTCCAGAGGACTTAGGATGTGTGGGATGTTGGCTTGTTAAGTATTGTATTGTTCACTTGGACTGTTTTGTTTATAATACATGTAGCTTATCTATTTTATATAGTTGTGTTCACTTAAAAGGCTTTTAATCTGTTTATTGTGTCGTATTATTGCATCATATTTTTCATCATTAATTTTATACCATTTAGAGACCGGTTATGATAATTATAACAAAAATGTATTTTTCTTTTAATCCTGGTTCATTTTATTGATTAAAGCTCAGTTACATAATGTCAAACTGGAAGTTAGTTTGCCTTTTTCAGAGTCTGATTGGATCAGATGTGCTCCCATTGCATTTTCACTGGTATAGGGTATAAGTTGGGTGTCCTGTTACCAGTGAAGAATGAAAGGCCGGATGCTTCTTGTCTGGTGATCTGCTTGGCTAGCCATTCTTGTTTCCCTGTTTCCCCTTGCAGAGAGATGATACAGACAGACTCTGCTGTTAGTTCAGCTTCCCTCCCTGCCCTTCAGCAATTTTTCAAATGGAAAGTCAGCTCTAATTGGCAGGGGAGCAAAGCTGAATGCTGAATATTTATCCTGTCTTAACAAGTAGAATTAGCAAAACATTAGACCGAATATAAGACCACCCCATTAATTAGAGCCAGGGGAAAAAAGTAGCATACACTTCTTTCCATCTTGCCTTTATGGAGCTAAGCCAAAAAGCTGTGTAAGATATAGTAAAATGCCAAACCTTGCCATTTGAAGTGTAGTTTCCCAAGCTTGCATATGACAAAAGAAATGTAAAAGCTTACTAAAGAAATCTAGTGAAGATTAGAACCCAGCCTAAATATCTATTTGAAATGTGGTACTTTATAAACAAAATGTAAAAGCTTTTTTTTTGGCTTGCTCAATTACAAGCACTATGAGGGTAATTCTTATAAAGAGTTACCTAGATTGAGAGGGCAAGAAGGCAGCTATTTGTAGTGTAATTTATAAAGACACATAGGTGTCTGACTTTATAAAATACTAGCACACATCCTGCAAAAATTGTATGTAAAATAAACATGAATGCGTGTACATTTGCATATTTTATAAAATGTACATAAATTGCAACTGTTCCCTCAATCTGCCCAAACTCCACCCTAGAACATGCATAAGCTAAAGTCTCATAAAAGTACATGTGTTCTTATATGCACGTGGTAACTTTAAAAGAGGCATTTTACATTTATATACTGGCATTATGCATTTGAAAGTGCCTTTATAAAATTACCCTCTACATGGTTTTCCAAAAGCGTAAGGAAACTCGAGTAGAGGAGAAATAAGCTTTAAATAAAAGCAATACCTTGCTGCCCCTTCTTCCTACCCCTTGCCAGAGTACTGATGCCTCATCTCTTACCATATCCTGGTTGAGCTCTCCTTTCTCTCCTGCTTTCTGCCCCTACCTTGGGCCTGTCAGTATGCTGCTGCTTCCCATTTGGGCCCAATCTTGGTTAGGGTGCACCCAAGTGTAGCAAACCTGGTTCCATTGTTGTAAGCACACCAGTACAGCCCTCAATGCTTGCAAAATGTCCAAAAATACATGGTCTGATATTTGGATCAATGTGGTAAGTATGGTATGTGGCATACAGAAAAGATTGTGAAGTGTCTCAACTATACCCAAATTGTAATGTAAACATAAAATTTTAAACCATACGGTAGAACAAATCCACTTGCTTACTCTTTAACCTAAAGGATAGTACAACATTTGTATAAAAGAATATTTAGGAGAATATCCATGTTTTAAAACTGAATATTCATTTTATATTTCCTATAGGTTTGATATCCAAAGATTATCGCTCCTTGAAAACACAGTACTTGCAGGTGACTGTATGGTCATTATGTTGATGCTGAAGGTTATCCATCCTTTCCAGTGGTCCCTGCTGGAGGGTGAATTGGAGCAAGTGCCCTGGGCCTTGTGCTTGGGGAGGGGAGCACAACTCAATTTTCTTCCCTGGCCCTCCTGCTGGCAAGTGGAAACCAGCACTTCTTACCCATATCTGCTTTCTCCTCTGCCAACTTTTGGTTTGAAGTCTGACCTGCTTAGGACAATTGAGTCCAGTGAAGCAATGGAGCCTTGTGTGATTTAGAGTGCAGAATGAAGCCTGCAGAAGAGGCAGCAAATGCAGTTAAGAAGCGCTGCCCTCCTGCTGGTGGGAGGGAGAGGTGAAAGGATGGTGTTGACACAAGTGAGGAAGGCTGTGGTTGGAGAGGATTGTACTGGTAGGGAAGGGTTGGAGAGGGCCAGTTTCCCTGGTTGAAGTCACATAGAGCATCATTTTGTGCTCTTGTTTCACTCGGGGTGGGGAGAGGGCATGGTCTTCAGATGGATTACACAAACCATGACAGTACCTCACTCTGCCGCCCCTAGAGTTACAGTAAAGCTGTGAACTTCTCCATGATAGCCGTGACCTATATGAGGACAGACTTAAAGATCTGAATATATATGCTTTGGAAGAAAGGTGGGAGAGGGGAGCTATGATACATTTTTAAATAATTCCCAGGCTTAAATGCACAGGAGGAAAGCCTCTTTCAGTTGAAAGAGAGATCTGCAATCAGGGGGTTTAGGATGAAGGTAAAAGGGGATAGACTCGAGTAATCTGAGGAAATATTTATTTAACTATATAGATTTATACTGAAAATCAGCCAGTAAACAGATATGAATTACAATTTTTCTGCAGCATAATGTTTTCAGTGTTTCAACATTTCCCCCTTCCCCTCCCTTTCTATTACAACTGTTTCAGCTACACCCTCCTCCCCTCTCTCAGCTTCCCCTACCTCCCTTCCCTCTGCTTTCTTTTTGAAGCCAAGCCCTCACCACCCTCCATTGGCTTTCCATTTATGTCACTCTCCTTTATGGAGCGCAGTCAGTCTATGCATGCTATACAGCTCCCTCACCCTCCTTTCATACCCCATCACCCCCCCATGGCAGGGCCCTGTTCCAGTGCCATGAAATCTCACATCGGGCCACCACCACTAAATGCCTCCAGAGCCCCCCTTGGCCCAGTGGGCAACCCGGTTCCTGCCTGTGCAGGAGATAGACTGCTGGGTCCCACAAGGGCCCATTCCAACATCCCCTCCAGCACCCCTATAATCCTTTCTGAATACTGTTGCACCATTGGACAGGCCCACCACATATGGAAGTAGTCACCTCGGGCCCCACACTACATTGTGGACCTGATGATGCCAGCCTTCTGCATCTGTACTGGTGTTAAAAACCACTGGTAAAGCACTTTATAGGCGTTTTCCACTGGGGTTGCTGACACCGATAGTTTCCCTATTGTTATAAAAATCGCCTCCTGATCTGAGGAAATATTTCTTTATGAAAGAGTAGTGGATGAGTGAATAGCATCCCAGTGGAGGTAGTAGAGATGAGGACTGTATCAGAAATCCTCTCCATGTATTTATTTAGCAGGTTTTTTTATATTGCTTTATCATTTCAGTCATTTGTCCCGTGCTTTCTTGAATTCAAAGGGAAAAGAGGGGATTATAGAGCATAGTAGTTGGTATGGATAGACAGACTGGATAGTCTGCGTATTCTTTATCTGCCATCATTTTTCTCCATTTCCATGTTTCTGTAGCCTACAAACTATGCAGGGATAGTTTCCACTGTTGCAGGAGTTGGAGAGCAAGAGAAGAAACAATTGTTAGGATTAATCTATTACACAGCAGTAAGAGCAGGATTGGAGCTAGATTCCCTCACATATGTTTAGAAAGGGAGTTCTAATCTCTCTCTCCCACAGAGTTATGGGCCGGAGCATCTGCTGACTATATCCAATCTGAAACGGGTGGGTTTACTGACAGAACAAGTGCCTGGAGAGACCCTGACTGCTGTTGAAAGCAAGATGAGCAAGTTGGTCACAGACAAAGCAGCTGGTAAGAAAGTAGAGTTGGCAGCATATATATGAGAAAATAAATCAAATTTACATAAAGGTGTATCTCCTGGATATAGGAGAAAAGCTTTTATATGATTCTGGAGTGCATATTTTGATGCACTGGATAAATGAGACTGCCAGATCTAATTCTCTGGAGAAATCAAATTGCATAATTTATCAAGGATGTAGAAGTTTTCAGTGAAGAATGCAGGGAAAAAAGCGGTGACAACTTTTCTTCAGAACTGGAATCCATTTTTGGGATCACTAACAATGTGCTTTTGCATACATTGATCAGTACCCTAAGTGCTGAAAGGACTGAAATATGAGATTCTAGAACTATTATTAGTAATCTTTGATCTATCATTAAAATGATCTGTAGTACTCTAAGATTGGAGAGTGGCCAATATTTAAAAATGATTCCAAGGGTGATCGAAAAAACTACAGACCAATGTGCTTGACATCAGGTACGGGCAAAATGGTAGCAACCATTATAAAAAACAAAATGACTGAACATGTCGATAGTCATGCTTTAATAACAGAAAGCCAATATAGATTTAGCTAAGGAAACTCTTGCCTCATCAAGTTTTTATTTTTTTGAAGGTGTGAATAAACAGGTAGATAAAGGTGAGTCGGTTGATACAGTGTATTTCGATTTTCAGAAAGTCTTTGACACAGTACCTCATGAGAGACTCTTGGCAAAATTAAAGTCATGGGATAGGAGGCAGTGTACTATTGTGGATTAGGAACTGGTTAAAAGATAGAAGCAGAGGGTAGGGCTAAATGGCCAGTTTTCCCAATGGAGAAAGGTAAATAGTGGAGTACCCCAGGGATCTGTGCTGGGTCCGCTGCTTTTTAATATATTCATAAATGGCCTGGAAATGGGAATAACAAGTGAGGTAATCAAATTTGCAGATTACACAATTATTAAAAGTTGTTAAAACGTAGGAGGGTTGTGAAAAATTGCAAGAGGATTTTGATAAATCGAAAGACTAGACGTTCAAATGGCATATGAAATTTAATGTGGACAAGTGTAAAGTTATGCACCTAGCAAAGAACAATCCAAACTATGGTTATATGATGCTTGGTCCAACAAAAGAGCACAATTACCACATGTTGACAGAAGACCCAGTCCAAAACCTTGGTAATTAAGAAAACCACACTTATTTTATTTTATTTATTTATTTAACTATTTCTTTTATACCGCCCCTTCCAGAGATCAAGGGCGGTTTACATATAACAGGTTAACAGTCTTGTACACAGTTTGTATACATTTTACATAGAACAATAGAAATCAACTATTTACATTGAACAGTAAATATATTAAAGAAAAACAATAAGCAGAGACATCTTTTAAGTATTAAAGCAAGAACTTTGTAGGTATTAAAGCAAACACATCAAACTTTTTACAAATGTATATTTACAGTGTGTGGTGTGTGTGTTGTGTGGGGCAGATATTGGTGTAGGTGTTGGAATTTAGTTCCTTTTTTTTGTCGTCTTTGAGGCGTGTGAGTGGGGGGGGGGGGGGTAGGCTTGTGTTTATATTGTTTGGGTTAAGGGAGTTTGTGCATGTGTGACCAGGTTTGTTGTGGAGCTAGCTTTGGGGTAATAGGGGACTTCGAAGTGTTCAGTGAACAGGTAGGTCTTTAATTCTTTTCTGAATTGGAAGAGGTCTCTTATGGTGCGAAGTTCAATAGGGAGGTCGTTCCAGAGTGTAGGGGCAGTGAATGAGAATGCTCTGGAGCTAGTGGTGTTCTTAGTTTTGCGGATGGTTTTAGGTATGATGAGCGAGTGGGCCGCGTTTTGTCTGAGGGTCCTTGTCGAAGTTGGAGATTGCAGTAATGTGGATAAGTGTGAGGGGGTTATGTCGTTTATGAGTTTATAGGTTGTTAGGATGATTTTATATTTAATTCTACTGTTTATAGGGAGCCAGTGGAGGTCTAGCAGTATAGGGGTTACGTGATCTGTTAGGGGAGCTTTAGCAATCACTTTTGCACAGATGTTTTGTGCTCTTTGCAGAAGGTAGGTGCTTTTTTGCGGGAGGCCTATTAGGAGACTATTGCAATAGTCAAAGTGAGGGGTGATCAGTGTACTTACTACGGATCTAAAGTCTGGTGTTTCTAGGAGTGGCCTTAGGTGTTGAATTGTTTTGAGTTTATAGAAAATGGTTTTTACTGTTTGTTTTATGTGTGGTAACATGGTGAGAGTGTGGTCTATTATTACTCCTAAGTATTTTACCTGTTTTCTGACAGGTATGGAGGTTTTGTTGATAGTGATTATTTCCGGGTAGGTGTTCTCAGTCATAGATGATCTTGTCACAAACATTGCCTCAGTTTTTTTGAAGTTTATGCTGAGGTGGTTAGTTTCCATCCAGGAGGTGGTTTCAGCCACACTTTAATTTCATCAACCAGAGGTTCAAAAGCCAACCCGACACTGCCATGTTTCGGCAATGCTTTCCTCAGGGGTATTCTAGCACTCTAAAGACAAAAACAAATAAATACATAAAAATATAAATACATAAAAACATATATAACTATACATAGGAAATTAAAAACCATATAAATGGTCATATAAAACCATATATACAGATTTATAAAAATCATATAAAACACATAAAACAATTGCTATCCATCAAAAAAATGTTAAAGAGCAAAATACTATCATTTAAATGGTTTTAAGTAAACTTAAAAACAAAACAATAAAAAAACAACTAAAAACTTTGCAGTCAATTAAAATGATGTGACAATTTGAAAGTTAGGATGTTCTTTGTCATTCTGTACCACATTCATTCTCATATGTTATTTCACCTTTAGTTCTTTTGGGTTCATTGGATGTATATTTTCATCTCCATTAGCTTTTTTTAATTATGAGTTCAAATTGTCACATCATTTTAATTTGTTCCAAAGTTTTTAGTTGTTTTGTTTTAAAGTGTACTTAAAACCATTTAATGATGGTATTTTGCTCTTTAACATTTTTTTTTTGATGGATAGCAATTGTTTTTATGTGTGTTTATAGGATTTTTATAAATCTGTATATGGTTTTATATGACCATTTATATGTTTTTTAATTTCCTTTGTTTAGTTATATAAGTTTTTATGTATTTATATTATTATGTATTTATTTGGTTTTGCCTTTAGAGTGCCAGAATACCCCTGAGGAAGACATTGCCGAAACACAGCCATGTCGGGTTGGCTTTTGTATCCCTGGTTGATGAACTTAAAGTGTGGATTTCTTAATTACCACAGTTTTGGACTGGGTCTACACAATGCAAGGTTCTACATTAGGAACCACCATCCAGAAAAAAGATTTAGGTGTCATCGTGGATAACACGTTGAAACCCTCCGCCTAATGTGCAGCAGCGGCCAAGAAGGCAAATAAAATGTTAGAAATCATAAAGAAAGTAATAGAGAATACAACAAAGGATATTATAATGCCTCTGTATCGTTCCATGGTGCAACCGCACCTTGAATATTGTGTGCAATCCTGATCGCTGTATCTTAAAAAGGATATAGCAGAATTAAAAAAGGTATAGAGAAAAGCAACAGAAATGAATAAGGGGATGGCAGAATATACCTATGAGGAAAGGCTTAAAAAATTAGGGCTCTTCAGCTTGGAAAAGAAATGGCTGAGGGGAGATATGATAGAGGTCTATAAAATAGTGAATAGAGTAGAACAGGTAGATGTAGATTGGTTGTTTACGCCATCAAAAATTAGAAAGACTAGAGGACATGCAATGAAGCTACAGTGTAACCCATTTAAGACTAATAAGAGAAAATATTTTTTCATTCAACGTGTAATCAAATTCTGGAATTCGTTATCAGAGGATGTAGTAAAAACTTTTAGGTGTATGTTTACTAAATGACAGTAGTGGCTTCCGTGCAATATCGGAGCCCGCGGCCCCATTGAAATCAATGGGGCCGCGATTCTGATGTATATATGTATACACACACACACACACACATATATATAATGTGTGTGTGTATGTACATTTAACATGAGGGTATTTAACAACATTAAGACAGCACAATTTGAGGGTTACATTTATCATGAGAGGGTTACATTTATCATATATTGTGGTGGAGAAGCAGCCGCTGAGGGCAGAAAAAAAAGGGAAAACTGCCTTTTTTCTCTTTTACCCATAAAACTGCAGGCACTGAAAGGGTTAACACCAACACTAAAGGTAAAGATTTCTCACAGAGAAGTGCAGACCTAAGCACACGCCCTGTTCCCATGGAGATAGAGGGAGGAGAAGGGAGTGGTTTGGGGGCGGAGTCAAAGGGGATAGGATAGCCCCAAACATTTAGGAACGGAAGCTGCACTTATACAGCAGAGAAGGAGGAACCGTATGAGAGAGAGAGGACACAGACACAGAGGACACGAGGGTTCCAGGAAGGAAGGACAAGAAACCCATGGAAATCCCTTGCACAGAAGCAATTGAGAACCAGGAGCAAAGAGCTGACAAGGCCAGTGGAAAGCTCAGGGGAGGAGTCCTCAGAGGAGGAAATATTCTCCAAGAGTTCATGGCTCAACTCTTCTCCTAGTAAGGAATCTGTAAGGAGGAAAAGCAGCACTAATAAGGTGAGCCCTTTACAACGTTTGAAAGGCTTATTAGACAAAGAGGGTTTTTCCTGCCCTTCCCCCACAAGCTCACACACTGTTAAGGGTACCTGGGAGAAGCTCCTAAAGGCTGTGCAAGCTAGTGAGGCTTTTCAGGAAGATACCAGGGGAAACAGTGACCAAGAAGAGTCTAGCGTGGAGGATATGGACTTGGGAGACACTGTGGATTTAGACAATGTCTCAGACATGGAAATAAGCTGTGCAATCTGTGCTAAAGAAGTATAAAGGAACCAAATAGGGTTTGAAAGCAGAAAGAAACCCAGCTGGTCTTGATTACTGAATGCAACTGTGTTACCTCGTGATAAGTAAAAGAACTGAAGGAAGTGTTGTCTGGAAGAAAGAAGTTCTTTTGCAAGGACATTTTAAAGCCCATTACTTTTTAGCTGTGCTTTTAAAAGTAGCTGCGCTGTTTAAAGCTGCTTGGGAAGAAGCTGTGCTGAATGTTTGTGTTATAAGTGGAAAAGAATTCTATTGCTTGGGAAAGTATCTAGGTGGGCCAGGAAGTTTTTGCTACACCTACTGTGAAATAACAGAGGGTTGTATAGCGCCTCCTGGAGACCAGGAAACAGAATATTGCTGAAAATAGAGTTTTATCAGAAAGCAAGTTTGAAAGCTGTATCAAGCCAAGGACTGTATAATAGGCTTGTGTGCTGTTATTGGGAGAAGTATCCTGAATTTTGTTTTGGTCAACTTCAATCAATTCATGTCAAAGAATTGAACCGGTTAGGAAATCCTTGTTTCTAAAAATAAAGAAATATTTCCTGCGACCTTTGCACTTGGCTCTAATCCTTTTGGGGACACAACTACATGCTATTGGGCTAATTTCAACAAAGGACAATCAGCACCTCCCCTGTAGCCCTAGGCAACCGCCTGGCCACACGGGGGCGCGCCGACAATATACATATATATACACACACACATATACAGGGTGGCCCAAAAAAAGTGCGAACATCTCGTAAATTAAAAGCTCAAATAGTTTACTTATTTACCTCTTTTAGCTATATAACGTCTTTATTTCGACAATTTCCGGTTGCCATCTTTTTTATTTTGATTTGTCAATCATTTACATTTGTCTTTTTAAATTTTTAAATAACTTATATGCTACGAGATGTTCTCACATTTTTTTGGACCACCCTGTATGTGTGTGTTACATTGATAAATGATAAATGTACCCCTCTCATGATAAATGTAACCCTCAAATAGTGCTGTCTTAATGTTGTTAAATACCCTCATGTTAAATGTAACCCCAATTGTGATGTGATGTAACCACTTTGATTGTAGGATAAGGTAGAATACAAGTCTGTCTAAATAAATAAATACATTTAAAAAAAAAAAAAATATATATATATATAATATCTGAATGTACACCGCTGTGATTGGTAGAAAAGTGGTATATAAGCCTAGTTAAATAAATTTAGAAAAATAAATACAATTAAGTTATTTTAATCTAAAAAAGCCAACACCGTATTCTGTATTAAAACATGAAAATATTGTGGTGCAAATGAAGGACAAAGTCATTTGTTATCTCATCTTAAAAAAAGATTTTAGAAATGATTGAATTAACATGCGCTTCCAAAATTACATCTTTATCTAATAGTATCCCTAAAACTTGAAGCACTGGTTCTCTTATAAGATTCAATTGGCTTACAGCTTCAATCAATGGACTAGGAATTGACTTGCCATTATTAAAACATATCACTTTTGCCTTGGTCACATTTAGCTGAAGATGAAGGAAATGTGCCCACCCATTCAACAAAGAAAAAATATAATTTAACCTTGAATAGTAATTTGTTGCATATATAGGTGAAAGATAATAACACTAAAATATCATCTGCATAAACATAATATTTAAAATCTTTGTCTAACATCCAGCTCAATGAAATCATTAATATTTTAAATAACACTGGAGATAATGGGAATCCCTGCTTGATTCCACAGTATGGCTTCCATGGCTTTGAACATTCAGTATTAAGTTGAAGTTTACACACACGCTTTTTAAAAAGCCTGAAAACCAGTTAGAAGCTTGCCCTAATATGACAGAATGATCCATTATAGTTAATAACATTTCATGATCGGCCACATCAAAAGCAGCACTCAAGTCAAACTGTAATAAAACTGCTACATATCCCCTCGACAGTATACTGTTAACATTTGATATAAGTATTCCCAACAATAATTCTCTAACAAAGAATTGTTGTTGGGAATACTTATATCAGATGTTAATAGTATGCTGTCGGGGGGGGGGGGGGGGTATGTAGCAGTTTTATTTCAGTTTGATTTGAGTGCTGCTTTTGACATGGCCAATCATGAAATGTTGTTAGTCTTGGCGGCTTCTTTGGTTGAGGAATTGATCCACAGACGTAATGTCCAAGATACGGTTGAGTAAGTTTCCCTTTAAGGGTAAGCTGTTTGGCGAGGCTCTCAGGGAGCTGGTTAAGGATCTCAGAGAGTCTAAGGGAGCCAGACTGCCGGAGGACAAGCCCCAAGGTGACAGGAGGCCATCTCAACAGGGCCATGGGGAAATGTGCAATTTCCGGTGCTTTTGAGTGCTCCGTTTTGCTCTGCCCCAACGTGGATGTTTTCTCTATCTGGGTCCAGATCACCTCAGATCAGTGGGTGCTGGCAGTCACATGCGAAGGGTAAGCTCTAGAAGTCCAGTGCTCACTTGCGGAGGCCTTCATGTTCTCTTCTTGCAAGTCTGTGCAAAAGGTGAGGATGGTACAGGAGACGTTGGCACATCTGCTGGCATTGGAAGCGGTCATTCCTGTTCTGCCTGCCCAATGCGGATTTGATTGATACTTCATCTATTTTGTGGTACCCAAAAAGGAGGGAACCTTTCGACCCATTCTCTATCTCGAGCATATCAACAGGGCCCTCTGGGTTCCTCATTTCCACATGGAGACCTTGCGCTCAGTCATGGTGACCGTACAAAGCAGTGAGTTCCTCATGGCCTTGGACCTCACATACCGATAAAGCCCGATCATCAAACGTTTCTTCAGTTTGTGATGACCATGGGACATTTCCGCGCATTACCCTTCGGGTTGGCAATTCCCTCCCCCCCCCAAACATTTACCAAGATGATAGTGGTAGCCACAGCAGCCCTCTGGAAGCAGGGAATTCTCATCCATCCTTACCTGGATGATTGGCTTGTTCAGACAAAGTCCTGAGAAGAGAATCTCGAGGCAACTCAGGGTGCCAATAATCATGTCCTATTGCAATCATCACTAGAAACACTGTTAACTTGAAAAGAAACAAATGTTACCTTCTGCATACCAACAATTACAAAAGAATCCTCTTGGGAAAAGAAGGGAACCTCAGTAAGGGAAACTTGCTGCATATATACAGACTTGAATAGACAAGCTTGATATCCCTCCAAACTCTGTCACAGGTTATTGCTCACACCCACATTTTTTGTTTAAATTTTTAATGCATGTAAAAAATCAAATCTAAAATCACTTATCTGGAGTGTGAGTGCCCAAGAGTATGCTTGTTGTAAAAAATTGCCAAAGACCAGACAACTCGAGTTTCGCCAGCAAATTTGTTAGGGCTGCATCAGGAGAGTCTTGATGTTAGCAGAAAGTAACTGCCATAGAATGCAACTGAACGGCAAAAGTAAATCATTTAAAAAGGATTGAGTGAAGGATATATAAATCAATGATATAAGCAATTTTAAGATCAAACAGCTGAAGAACATTGGTTCATACAACTGGGAACCATTCGATTTGCTTCATTCAGTCCTTTTGAATGCGTTCCAAACAAAAGATGCACCATTGCTCCAATTGCGTTAAATGTTGCTCTTTATTAACATGACATTAATCATGTCCTGGCAAACTCTGTTATACTATTTCCTACTATTTCCTTTTTTTAATTGGTCTTATTTTATTTGAATCATTTGTGTCACACGTGTGCAAATATAGTCCAAAGCCATTTCACTGGCCAATATTTTTTTTGTCGATATTAGACATTAAGGGTTTGAACTGCAAGGGTGTCAGTAATGTTGAGCACAACTG
The DNA here is from genome assembly GCA_033557465.1 of Ichthyophis bannanicus. Lineage (NCBI taxonomy): Eukaryota > Metazoa > Chordata > Amphibia > Gymnophiona > Ichthyophiidae > Ichthyophis > Ichthyophis bannanicus. Next base: position 206,261,463 of record CM066043.1, on the reverse strand, counting down.
TATGTTGAGCCAGTGGCACTGGATTTGTATAACAAGCCTGAATAAAGGCGGTTGTCATTGGATTTATGTTCCAATTTCTAGACAGAAGGGAACTGATCTCCTGATATAAAAGTGAACTGTACAGGAGTAGGATAGACTATTGACGCCCATTGGGTAGTAGTGGATCATCTGTACCCATTTTCTATAATGCTTAGAACCCATTTGCAACTTTGCAAAAATCATGTTCTAAATCATCCTGCTAGCAGGGCCGGCCCATCCATTGTCCAAGAATATTGTTTGCACAGGGCCTCGTGCTTCAGGGGCCTTGCATGAACTTCATTTCCACATGGTGTTCAGTTTGCAGTACCGGCTTCAGAGGGAACTGGGGAGGCCCGCCCGAGGGCCCCGCTCACCTCTGCACAGCTGCCAATGTGAAAAGCGTCCTTTTCCCTCATACTGGCAGCTATGCAGAGGTGAGCCAGGGCTCTGGGCCTCCCCAGCTCTCTCTGAAGACAGGCATGGAGCTCTTCGGGGGGGGGGGGGAGGGGGCGGTTAGGACTGGAAATGGGCTGATGGGGGGCCTAGGACTGGAAATGGACTGATTGGGGGGCTAGGATAGGACTGGAAATGGGCTGAAAAGGGGCCTAGGACTGGAAATGGGCTGATGGGAGGGGGCTAGGATTGGAAATGGGCTGATGGGAGGGGGCTAGGATTGGAAATGGGCTGATGGGGGGATGGGAGAATGGGACTAGAAGGGAGCGGATGCTGGGTGGGGTTGGAACTAGAAGGGAGCTGATGTTGGGTAGAAATAGAAGGGGATGGGGCTGAGGGAGTGAGGATGGAGAGGGGAAAAGATATTTTGTGTGGGGGGAATTAAAATCTACAATTGGCTGGGTATTGGGAGAGCAAGTGGGGATTGAGGTTGAAAAAGTGAAATTTGAGTGGATGAAAAGGGATAAAGAAATGGAGGAAAGAACAAAAAGGGAAAACTGTATTTTAAAGCAGATGTAGAGAGAGTATGGAAAAAATTAGAAGAGAGAAGAAAGGACAAATGGACAGCAGACAATGGAGAGTTGGCAGACATGAAGAAATCAGAAGAAAGTGACAGGAGCAATTGAAACTGAAAAATAAAATGCCAAAACAACAAAAGATACTTTTTAAATTTGAATTTATTACCTGGAATATGTCAGCTCTGGGAAACGTGTATTGCTAACGTCTTTGCGGTTTGTTTAGTTCACGAGGAAATTTACATAGTAACATAGTAAATGACGGCAGATTAAAGACCAGTATGGTCCATCTAGTCTTCCAAGTAAGATGCCAAGAGTAGGTGCACCTGCCGCTCCGTGCAGGCCACCCCTCCCATTGTCTTTGTTTAGGGGTGAACCCACCGCTTTGTGTAGGACATCCCTGTTTGTTGAGAAATTAGATAGTTAAGTTTAGTTTGATTTTATCCTGTTGCTGTAAAAGGGATCCACTGTGTCTGTCCCATGCCATTTAATTTAATTTATATTTTTATTTCTCCAGTGTTGTACATTCCAAGTTTGGCTTTTGGGGTTCCCAGTTTAATTGTCTTCCTATTTCTAAATTATGATCCCTTATTCTTTGTTCGGTGACGGTCTATGTTCTGCATGTGTAACCAAGCTGAGGTATTCTGTTCTTGTAGTTTGTTTGACAGTGCCACTTGTTCTCTTTCCTCAGTAGATGTATTGGTATTCTCTGAGATGTATTGGTTTAATATTTTCAGTGTTGCCTTTTAATAGAGTTTGGTGCTTTGTGAGTCCTGGTAGTGCTGTTATGATACAGTGGGTTTGCTGTGGGTTCTAAATGGGCAGTGTTTATAGTTCTTCCTAATGTACCCGGCGGTTGGCACTGGAGTATAGTAATGTAGAAATCTGGTAGTCTTTCTTTATCCAGACACTCATTAAGAGGCATGTTTACTAAATGTTATCATACGTTAACATTATGCAAAGATTTATGCAAATGAGGCCCTGCAATGAGTCCCCGCACCCCTCTTGGGCTGCCCCTGCCTGCTAGACCAGTCTAGACTAGTGGGTTAGCTCCCACTGCCAGCAGATTTATGGAGACAGAGAAAACACCATTGCCTCCCAGCCATCGCCCAGTCTCTCTTTATTTTTATCTTTCTCATTAGACTTGATATACGGCCTTTAGCTATATACACCCAGGGCCGGCCCGTCCATTGTGCGATAATGTTGTTTACACAGGGCCTGCGCTTTAACCTTTCCCAGCATTCGCGGCTTCACACAAACAGCCGCCAGCATGAGGGAAAAGGATCTTCATGCTGGCGGTTGTACAGAGGGAGCCGGGGCTTCGCGCGGGCTTCCCTGGTTCCCTCTGAAGCCCCTCAGACGCCCCTCAGACAGCCGCAGGGCTGGGGGGGGGGAGGCCAAGGACTGGATGGGCTGTAAATGGGGGGGGGGGGGGAACCTGGACTGGAAATGGGCTATGGTGGGAGGCTAGGACTGCAAATGGGCTGTGATGGTTGGGGTGGAACTTGGACTGGAAATGGGCTGTGATGGTGGGGGGAGGTTCTAGGACTGCAAATGGGCTGTGATGGTGGGGGGGCCTCGGACTGGAAAGAGGTTGTGATGGTGGGGGGGGCTAGGACTGGAAATGGGCTATGATGGGAGGGCTAGCACTGGAAATGGGCTGATGGGGGCTGGAATAGGACTGGAAGTGGGCTGACGAGGGGGCTAGGATTGGAAATTGGCTGATGGGGGAGCTTGGAGTGGAAATTGGCTGATGGGGGGCTGGAATGGAACTGGAAAAGAGCATATGTGGGGCTAGGACTGGAAATGGGCTGATGAGGAGCTGGAATAGGAATAGAAATGGGCTGATGGGGGGGAGCTTGGACTGCAAATGGGTGATGGGCTAGAATAGGACTGGAAATGTGCTGATGTGGGGACATGGCAGAATGGGACTAGAAGGGAGCGGATGCTGGGTGGGTCTAGAACTATAAGAGAGCTGATTTGGGGGAGGACTAGAAAGGATGGGGATGGGGAATGAGAATGGAGAGGGGAAAATATATTTTGTGTGGAAGAAAAGTCTAAGATGGGCCGGGTTTTGGGAGAGTAAGAGGGGATTGAGAATGGAAGGGTGAAATTTGAGTGGATGATAAAGGAATAAGGAAAGAAATGGGGGAAAGAGCAAAAGGGAAATGATCAGTATGTTAAAGCAGATATAGAGAGAGAATGGAAAACATCTAAAAGAGAAGAAAGGACAAATGGATAGCTCGCAGAAGACACAAAGAAACCAGAAGAAAGTGACTGGAGCAATTGCAACTGAAAAGTAAAATGCCCAAACAGAAGGTAGAAAAATACTTTTTATTTTGAATTTATTAACTGGAATATGTCTGGTCTGGGAAGTGTGTATTGCTAACATCTTTGTGTTTTTGTTTAGTGCAAGAGGAAATTACTTTATAGTTTTATTTCTCCAGTGTTGTACATTTCATGTTTGGCTTTTGGGGTTCCCAGTTTAATTATTATCTTCCTATTTCTAAATTGTGATCCCTTGTTCTTTGTGTGGTGATGGTCTATGTTCTGTGTAACCGAGCAGAGGTATTCTGTTCATGTAGTTTCTGTTTGACAGTCCCACTTGTTCTCTTTCCCCCAGTGAGATGTATTGGTATTCTCTAAGATGTTTTGGTTTAATATCTGCAGTGTTGCCTTTTGATAGGTAGGGTTTGGTGCTTTGTGAGTCCTGGTAGTGCTGTTATGATAGGGTGGATTCGCTAAGGATTCTAAATGGTCAGTGTTTATAGTACTTCCTAATGGGCCTGGCGGTTGTCACTGATGTAGAAATCTGTTAGTCTTTCTTTATCCAGACACTCATTAAGAGGCATGTTTACTAAAAGTGCATGTTAATATTATGCAAATATTTATGCAAACGAGGCCCCACAATTAATCTCCGCACATGGCCCCGCACCCCCCTTGGGCCGTCCCTGCATGCACCAAAGCGGTTTATGAATTACAAAATACATAAAAACAACCACACAAAACTAACAGAGGGGCAGACTCCAACAGCTGTCCTGGAGCTCCTGCCCCTAAGGACTGCAATAGGCTTGTTCTAAAAGATACATCTTAAGGTTCTTCACCATCGCCTAGAGTCTCTCGCTTATTTTCCCCTCATCCAGCCATCACCTGATGTCTCGCCTCTTGCTCCTCCCCCAGCCATCACTCTTATCATTCCTGCTATATTGTTCGCTGCTCCACCACGATCAGCTCTGCATGTAGCTTGAGCCATGTAGTGGAAGAAGTTTGCTAATCTCGTGAGACTTGAAATTGTAAGATCAGCAAACATCCTCCACTGCACGGCTCAAGCTACACACAGAGCCGATCATGGTAGAGCAGCAAATAACGCGGCAGAATGATAAACCTATTGGATGATGGCTGGGGTAGGAAGGATAGTAAAATCCCACACACCAGGATGTAATTTATAGTCACCATGGCGACCTGGCAATTGGGATTTGTCAAGCCCTGTTATAAGGATTCTTTTCTTTTTGCTGCTGCTACTAATGATATTGCTGAAGTGGCCTCTGTGATCTCAGACTTTTGTAACCATAGAGATATGATTGGTATCTTCTGTATTGACAGTATAGTCTTTGGTAAGATGATATTGGATTCTTTGAGAAGATAATCTTGCTGATCAATGTCTGCCGCCAAAGATTCTATGATGGAGCACTTGTCTTTTATAAATGGTACAGTTTCTTTTACTCTCTCTCCAAATAATTTTTCTCTAGTACATACTGCATCTGCAAGATGGTCATGCATATCTTTGTAGTCCAGAAACTCTCAACCAAGCCATCTTCTTGCTGCTATGGCCACCACTGCTCCTTTGGATGTAGTATCGTACACATAATAGACTGTTCTAATCAAATATTTGGTGCATTTCTCTGTCTCTTGGAGCTTTGAAGATAGTACTTCAAAATGTATGCTGTTGAGAAGAGGTGATTGTGTCCTGAGCTTTTTTGAGGACAGTGCAGAAAAATTGCAGTGAATGAAATTGGTGTGTTACTATTCATGAATTTAGCATTGCATTCTGGAACAACATCTTACTTATGGTATCCAATAACGTAGGGTTTTTTTTCCTGGAGAAGTATTGGGATGGGCTCTTGACTCTTACATCTAATGAGGGTAATCTTATCTTTTTTTTAATGCAAAATTCCTCTTATAAAATTAGTGTGATATCCAAAAACAGGAGCAACAAAATATAAAGACTTGAAAATAAACCTCAAGGAGACATCCAATACCTGGGAAGTGTACTGTTATTCTTTCATAAGTACTCCACACCATCTTTTCATCATTTGTTTCCCAGGTAAAGAGACCTCAGTATTTCAGAGTATTTCAATCCTTAGAGCAAGAAAATTATTTTTTATTTGTATGAAGTTCAGACTGAGCCACAATATCATCCCTCTTTTAAATGCAGAAAAAATGGCAGCATTACTTATGTTGAAGTCGTGTTCATTGTTTGTAGCAGCAACCTAATGTGTGATGGAACACCATTATCATAAGATTTTGCTTCATTGTAATGGCCAGTGCACAGTACAGTTGCTCCTGTTTTTGGATATCATATTGTATTTAGTGGAGCTTGTTTTGGCACTTGTATTTATCCATTGCCTTATAAAATTAGATCACACTTAAAAGGTCACACAGTACAAGCTGGTGCATACTTGGAGAGTAGGTATGCTCAGGGGAGATGTTGGGTGGAGGATAGACACAGTCACAATTTATGTATGTATTTTATAAAATACATGTGTACCTAATATGCAAACATTTATGCTTCCCTTAGCTTCCATCTTTTATTTAGCTCAGACCTTTTCAGTAGTAGCTCAAGGTGAGTTACAATCCGGTACAGTAGGTATTTCCCTGTACCTGAGGCAATGGATGGTTAAGTGGCTTGCCCAAGGCCACATGGAGGGCCAGGAGGATTTGAGCCCTGGTTTCTTAGTCACCGGGCAACTATTTTAACCACTAGGGTACTCCTCCACTTCCTGCTCTTGAGCAGGTGTAACGTCTGTGCTTTCATTCTAAGCGCGATTTGTGCTGGTAGTTTTTATAAAGGTACATAGGTACCCATGTGCCTTTTCAAAATATGCTAAAAGTAGGTGTTTCCTGTTATATTAACCTACATGCTTGGTTATAAAATTACCCCCTTTGAGAGCAGATTCCACAACCACCAACTTGTGGAGCGGCTGGTGTCCATTCTCAGACTACATTCTATATTTTGTTTCAAATTCTTTAAAAATAGTTGGGGGAGGGGCTTATTTACCTGATGGTTGAAGCTGTTGTATGGATGTGTTGGAACAGTGACCAATAACTGTTCAATTAGTGTCTCATTCTATAAGTTTTGAAAAGTTAATAAAACTTTAAATAATAAAAAAAAGAAATAACTGGGGTGGAAAGAGACTCTTGCCAAATCTTTGCTTGCCACTCCAAATAAATGTTATGGACTGGTAATGCAATTAGGACCTTTGGAAAATCTAAGGAGTCAGTATTCAGCTGGTAGTGGTCAACAAGTTTTTAACGTACCCATTGCTACTGTAGAATATCCAGATTTAACAGTCAGCAGTGGCAATATCCTGGACAGCTTTTTTTGCGCTGTGAGATAATTTGCAAGGATGCTATCAGCACAGTGGGCTGCACAAATTTAAGATTAATTTGTCAAAGTGGTCAGCATTCTGAGATATGGATGTATTAATAATGAACTAAGATGTTGTGCGAGTCCCCAGGACATGTATCCATTGAGGAACTGGGCCTACTGAAGTCCGAGGAGCACAGACAGCAGAAATCTGTTAGTGGTACAACACATGAAGTCTAGTTTTTAAGGCCTTAGAATGGCATTACAGAACAGTAAAATACTATTCTCCGGGAACAAGCAGGAATCGGTCCTCAAATATAGGTGATGTCGGCGCCAACGGAGCCCTCGTGGAAGCATGCCCCAACTTACAAAGAAGGCCTTTGGGAGAAGCCACCATGCGCGGTCCCCTTCCCACCCAAGGGAGCCATCTTGCTCAGTCTCCTTTTTTCTGCGGAGCCCTTCAGATGCCTGTCTGCTCTTCCCTCAGAAAAAGTTGATTTTCTCGACCTGAGTTTCATACTCTTCTCCGATAGTGCACCGGTCCTTTTCCCGCCACCCGAGCCCACTGCCCTGGCATCGAGTCTCGGGTTCATAGTCATTTTTTTTTTTCCTCCTTAGCACCTTCGCACATTTTTTTCCAACTGGCGGCACTGTGGGTCTTCAACCTCACTGGGATATTTTTTTCTCCCGTGGCTACCAGTAGTTTTAAAAAATGTGATTGGTGTGTCAAAATAATGTCCTTGACTGACACATACGACTGCTGCCTTCACTGCTTGGGACCGGACCACAACCCCCACGGCATGTGGCCACTGTAAGAAGATGTCCACCAAGGCCCTTAAAAGCTGCCAGCAGCAGCACAATAAGTTTTTCCCCAAGTCCTCGGTACCTCCAAAGGCCAAGGCCTCCCCCGAAACCGCAGAATCCCAATGTAGCCTTACGGACCCCGACCGACACCGTGGTTCCTCGGAAATGGGCTCTCCCTCGAGGGAACTCAAGAAGAAGGAGGCCTCGAAGGCAGCATCCCTGGATGGTTCAGACTGGTCGGGTAAGTCCAAAGCCAGGTCCCGCAGTCTTAGATGCTCATCCGAGGAATCAGAGAAAGAGCAACCTGCGAAGGTCCCCCAGAAAGACTCTACCTCGGGCTGGCCTCGGTCACCTGACACCATCCTTGTTGAGGACCCCCCTCGGGGGAACCGGCGGTGAGCCTGATTCCCTCGCTGCCTGCGCCGATGGCTGCGGATCCTTCTGGCCTGGAGTCCAGACTGTTGGCCCTGGAGTGCGGCTTGTCTGCCTTCATGGAGCAGCAGCTGGCGCTGTTTGGTACCACCAATTCATCCATCCAGACCACCGGGCCCTCGATGTTGAGGATGTCCCCGGAGGCCGAGCCGATCCTCAAGGTCCTTCACCTCGAGTCGATCCTCAGTCGAGGTCTCGATCCGGCTCCTGTTCCACAGGGGACCGAAATTTTCCACAGCCAGTGTTCTTGGCACCAGCCAAGGGGCCTCCAAGGGCCACAGGTGGGGATCAGCCCTGGAGCCCACGAGCCATCCTTCCCTCGAGTCCTTAAAGGACTATTCTGACTGGGAAATGGAGCTTGCCAGACACCTGTCGCCACCACGACATTCCCTCGGACTCCCCTCCCTCGGACCCCCTGCGTCAGCCCCCACCCGAGGACATGGTTCCTCAACTTCATCAGGGACATGTCCAAGGCCCTAGCATTCCCAACGGTATCTGGGGAGGACCTTCAGACAGAGGAGCTAGAAATCCTCCATTATGAGGCCCCTCCGAGGGAATTGCTTACGGTGCCCTTCCCTCCCATCCAGGAATGGCTAATGCTCCATAAGTGGGAGACACCAGCATCGGTGCCTGTGGTGAACAAACAGCTTGACTCGATGTATCAAGTCTGCCAGAGCCCGGGCTTCCAGAAGTCATAACTGCCGCAGAACTCCATGGTGGTGGAGTCGGCCATGCATCTCCTGAAGAGTCAGAAGAAGCACTCCTTGGTGCCCTCCAGCAGGGAGGCACGCACCCTGGACGGCAGAAAGTGCTACTAGGGCTCGATGCTCATCGGCCGTATCCAGGCATACCAGCTATACATGGACATGATACTTAGGAGACCTGGCGAAGGAACTTGCTAGGTTCTCAGCTGATCTCTCCGAGGAACCCTTGCAGCGGTTCAAGAACCTGGCCAAAGCCCGTCCGTTAGTGCTCCAAGTTTGTCTCGGGCAGCCGATGACAGCTTCAAGTCGGCGGTTTGAGTAGTGGTGGCGGGCATTGGTGCCCAATGCCAGGCTTGGCTACAGTCATCCGACCTCGAGCAATGGGTTCAGGACAAATTGGTCAACATCCCATGCCAAGGAGAGAACCTCTTTGGCAAACCCCTAACCGACAAGGCTGCCGAGCTGGAGACTGAGTTCATGACGAGGACAAGGCTCTCTAAAAAGACCGCTGCCCCTCTCTGACAGAAGGAAGGGCTTGGGTAAAAAGCCCTTCTACCCAAGGAAAGGGGCTGCTTACAGAAACTGCCCACCTTTTCAGGCCTCCCTGGCTCCTCAGCAGGCCAAGGGACATGGGCATGGCCCTCATAAGAGAAACATAAAAAGTTAAACTCTGAAAGATGGAATAAAGGACCCTCACTTTTTGTCAGAGTGAAATAAACCCAAGAGAGGGAAATTTAAAACCACACTCTCGCTGTTGTCACTCCTTTTTAATCGTTGGTACAGTAAACCGTGAATAGAATACTTACTACTTAGCTTATAATAAACGTGAAGCTCCTTTCCGCCACCGGAACCATAGTGTACAAAAAAAATCTGCCTCGAACTCTGTTTTACCACAGTGACCAAAATCTACGATGTGACACGTTTCGGGTCTGAAAAGACTTTTGACCCTGCATCAGGTATGTAAAACCTTGTGGTCAATAACTTGAATTTTGAAAGGGCAGATGATGATTTTGGCGGAAAGGAGCTTCACGTTTATTATAAGCTAAGTAATAAGTATTCTATTCACGGTTTACTGTATTAGCGATTAAAAAGGAGTGACAACAGCGAGAGTGAGGTTTTAAATTTCCCTCTCTTGGGTTTATTTCACTCCGACAAAAAGTGAGGGTCTTTTATTTCATCTTTCAGAGTTTAACTTTTTATGTTCTTATTTCACTCTGAATTGGGGTTTCCTATTTTTGCTTTGCCTCGTAAGCAGAAGGCTCCCTAGCCCCAGTGTCAGCCCTGGCCCAGCCAGGAGGGGGAGCTTTTGACTCCTTGGGTATAGCCTCTCCACCCTAAGGAGGTCAGCAGCCCACAGGGGGACATCTCATTCACTATGCCCAAAGATGGCCAGTCATCACCACCGATTCTTGGGCACTCCAAGTGGTCAAGGAGGGCTATCTCCTCCACCTGGCCCAGACACCCCTTTTCTTTCTGGGAGAGCCTCCCAGGTCTCCCGTTCACCAGGACCTTCTACTGAAGGAGCTGGCAGGTCCTCTTGAGGACAGAGCAGTAGAACCAGTTCCCCACCATCTCAGGGGCAGGGGGTACTACTCCAGGTACTTCCTCATACCAAAAAGAACAAGGGACCTAAGGCCCATCCTCTGCCTGCGCAATCTGAACAGATTCCTGGTGAGGGACAAGTTCAAGATGCTCTCCCTTGGAACATTGCTGCCTTACCTCCAGCAGGGAGATTGGCTATGCTCCTTGGATCTGAACAATGCCTACACACACATCCTCATTCACCCCAAAAATCTCAGGCACTACCTGAGGTTCATAGTGGTGGGCAGCCATTACCAGTATAGGGTGCTGTCCTTCAGCTTGGCTTCCACCCCAAGGGTTTTCACCAAGTGCCTGGCAGTTGTGGCCGCCTTCCTCCGCCTCCAGGGGGTGTTTGTCTTCCCCTACCTGGATGATTGGCTCATAAAGGGAGGCAGGGCCTCAGAAGTGCAACAGGCAACCACACATACCATCCAGATGCTGTAAAATCTGGGGTTTGTAATTAGCTACCCCAAGTCCCACCTCCTCCCGGCACAGTGTCTGGAGTTCATAGGGGCAAGACTAGACACCCTCCAGGCAAAGGCCTTCCTTCCAGGGGACCAAGCCACCCAGCTGAGGGCTCTGGCCTTGGACATACAACGCCATCCCTTGGTGTCCACTCGGCTCCTGCTGCACCTACTCTGACCCATGGCCTCCATGATCCATGTCACCCCAGATGCCCGCCTCCACATGAGTGCTGCACAGTGGTGCCTTCGGGACCAGTGGATGCAGGCCACAGGCTGTCTCTGCGATGGAATTGTAGTGACCTGTCAGTTGGCGGAGTCCCTGACCTGGTCGCAAAATCCCCAGTACTTCGAGGCAGGGATGCACTTCTAGACTCTGTGACCCATAAGGATCCTCACGACAGATGCCTTCCTGCTGGGATGGAGAGCCCACTGCGAGGAACTCCACACTCAGGGCAGCTGGTCGCAGAGTGAGAGCAACCAGCAGATCAACCTTCTGGAATTGCAGGCAATATACCTAGCCCTCCATGCTTTTAGCCTCTCCCTACATCGCCAACCAGTGTTGGTCCAAACAGACAACCAAGTGGCGATGTTCTATGTGAACAAGCAGGGGGGCATGGGGTCATGCGCCCTCTGCCGCGAGGTGATGGCCCTCTGCTCCTATGCAGTCCAGCAGGACATACTCTTATGGGCAATATACCTGCCAGGCCAGGACAACGCACTGGCTGACAGATTAAGCAGGATCCTCCAGCCACACGAGTGGCAGCTGAACCCCAGAGTGGCCAGCCAGCTTTTCCATCTTTGGGGGGAACCATGGATAGATCTGTTTGCCAGCCCGGACAACTACCAGTTGCCCCGTTTCTTCTCTTGGCAAGCACACCCTTCCCGTGTGGCAGAAGATGCGTTCCTCATCTCATAGTCAGGAGGTCTCGTGTATGCCTTCCCATCCACACCACTAATTGGCAAAACCTTATTCAGGAACCCTCCGTGACAAGGCCTCTCTGATCCTGATAGCCCCTCGATGGCCCAGACAGCCATGATTCCTGCTACTCCTCCAACTATTGGTGAAGTCTCCCATCCCATTGGGGAGCTCCTCAGGGCTCCTGTCATAGGAGGGGGGCTCTCTCTTGCACCCCAATCTGGGATCCCTGTCACTGACAGCGTGGCTGCTGAAAGGGTGACCTTAGCCCCTTTCAACCTCTCGGAGGAAGTGGAGGAGATCCTGCTGGCTTCCCGTAAGTCCTCCACCAGGAGAGCATACACCTTCAAGTGGCGCAGATTTTCCATGTGGTGCGCAGAGCACAGGATTAGCCCTTCTCCTGTCCAGTGCAGCTGGTCCTGCAGTACCTTCTCCATCTCTCACACGCCAGACTCAAATCTAACTCTGTCAGAGTACACCTCAGTGCCCTGGCGGCACATCACCATCCGGTGAATAGCAAACCCCTCTTGCCCAGCCGTTGGTGACCTGCTTCATGAGGGAATTCCTTTTATCGAAACCTCCGGAATGCCCTCTTGTGACCGAGTGGGACCTCAATATTGTACTGGGGCAGCATACTTACCCGCCTTTTGAGCCTGGCTACCTGCCATCTGTGATGCCTTTAATGGAGGGTGGTGTTCTGGTTGCGCTCACCTCCGCTCACAGGGTCAGTGAGCTCCAAGCCTTGGTGGCGGAGGTGCCTTACACCAGATTCTACAAGAACAGGGTTGTGCTCCACACACCCCAAATTCCTTCCGAAGGTGGTATTGCCTTTTCACCTCAACGAGGAGGTGGTGCTCCCCACCTTCTTCCCGAAGCCTCATGCCAATAGGGCAGAGACTGTCCTCCACACCTTGGACTGTAAGAGGGCCCTGTCCTTCTACATTCAACGTACCCAGGGCCACTGTAAAGCTTCTCATCTTTTTGTCTCGTATGACCCCAGCAGACTGGGGGAAGCGGTGACCAAGCATACGCTATCTGCCTGGGTGGCGGACTGTATCAACTTTGCCTATCAACAGGCGAGGCTATCTCTGGATGGCAGGGTCACGGCGGCCTCCGTGGCAAATCTGCGCTCTGTCCCGATGGTGGACATCTGCTGGGCTGCCATCTGATCTTCTGTTCATACCTTTGCAGCTCATTATTGCCTGGAGAGGGGGTCCTGACGGGACAGTGCCTTCGGCCAAGCCATGCTCTATAATCTTTTTGGAGTGTAGGCAACTCTTATCCTCCGGCCCTTCTGTTCATGCTACCGGAGTGCTGCTTTCCTTTGGACACATGGGTCCCACTGCAGTCTGCACCTGCGGACTCAATTGCTGCTACTCATGGCTTCCCTTGAGGGTAACCGTGTTTTTTCTCTATGGGCTTTTGGTAGCCTGTAGCTAGGGAGTCCCATATGTGAGGACTGACTTCCTGCTTGTTTCCTGAGAAAGTGTAGTTACTCATCTGTAATAGGTGTTCTCCGGGGACAGCAGGATCAGTCCTCACAATCCTTCCTCCTCCCCTTGGAGTTGCTTCTTTACCATATCTTATTTTTTTGCCATCTTTTAGATGTGTCATCTGACTGAGCAAGATGGCTCCCTTGGGCGGGAAGGGGACCACGCATGCATGGTGGCATCTCCCAAAGGCTTTCTTTGAAAGCTGGGGAGATGCTTCCATGAGGGCTTCGTCGGGCCCGACATCACCCATATGTGAGGACTGATTCCTGCTGTCCCCGGAGAACACCTAACTTCGCTCTCCCATGCTTTATCCAGGAGTATATCTTCGACTTAAGATGGCATGAATGTTTCTGAGATCTTTACAGTGGAAAGTACCAAACTATATTTTCCTTTTCCTTTTCAATTTCCAGGAAAGCTAAGTGATGCTTTTTCGTCTTTAGCCAGAAAGAGTAATTTTCGAGGACTAAGTAAAAAGCTTAATTTGGTATGTACTTGTTTCTTAATTCAACCTGTTTGTATACCTATTACACACAGAAGCATATGGGCCATGTTCACTAATGCTTAGTACACTCTCACAGATGTGAGGGTGCACGAAGTGCTACCACGGCCATAGGTATAAAACGGGCTGTGGTAGCACTTAATATGTGAAAAACGCTAATACACGTGGCCCAGAATGAAATGGCAGATTAAGACAGCAAGGCTTATCTAGATTTCCCATTTTCCCTTCCTGTTGTATTCTGCAGGCTCTCACTTGAATATCTTCGCATTAATTTCCTTTTAATGCCAGATCCTCTGTGCCTATCCTATCCTGTCTTAAATTCTGATACTGTTTTGCACTCCCATTGCAAGCTTGTTCCATGTATCAACCATGCTTTGCTAAAGAAATGTTTCTTTTCATACTCTTGCTTCCACTCCCTTTAAACCTTAAATCATGACCTCTTGATCTAGAATGTCTTTTCTTTCCATTGAAAAATGTATAAACTTTTGATATATTTGAGGAGACATATTTTAGACTTCCTAAGCAGCTTGCAGGTCCAAGGGTACAAACCTTCAAATTCATTTTCAAAGAGAAACTGCTCATGGAATTTTAGCAGAATATAGATTCTAGTAATAAACGCTGAAGAAAAGTATACGTTGAGAACGATTTCTCTTTATTTGTAGGCCTCCACTTATTTCTCCCTTTTATCTCTGTAAAATTCATCTCCCTGCTCTAATAACAGGCTTACACCTTGTTTTATTGTGTTTGTGCCTTTGCTATCTTGACTACTTTCCCTTCATCACTCAGAAATTCTAGATATTTTCCCTCTCCATTTTATAAGAATTCTTGTATCTTCTGAATGTTCATTTTTGATGTTTTCAACTACTATTTAAAAAAAACTGTTTTTATTTACTTTCATAAATTAGGCTAGGAATACTAAGGGGTTCTTCCTGTTTTGTGTCTATGAGGTGAAAATGCTTAGTACTGTACATCTGACCTTTAGTGCTTGGCTCGCCCCTGACAGTTTAAGTAGGTGAACAGCAGCTGAATATCATGTTTCATGAATATGTACTGCCTCAAGAAATATTCAACTGCTATTCATGCAGATTTAGAAACACTTCAAAGTGTATTCACAAGGTCCAAAGTTATATGGTATATACAAGTGAGCCATTTCAGACTCTGCTCTGTTGCCAGTTTAGTCTCTGAAGAGTTATTCAACCACCAACAGTCAGCTTTTATATGTATCCCTGAATAAATTTACTGTTGCTCAAAGCATTTTGGAATTGCCAGTGGGTGATCTCATTCAAACTTTGCAGAAAATACTCAATTTAGAATGACAGCTTATTTTTGCCCTCCTTATGAACAGAAAAAAAAGATTATCTGAGCAGAAAGAAAGCAAGTGGAAAAAATACTCAGAAAGGATACATAAAATGTCTTGTATATAACCAGTATGTTTGCCTACTACCACTGCTCTGTACCCTGACCAGATAATCTGCATTTACTGTTTCCACTGACCCATATTACTCTACATTGTATCCTTCCATTGTTGTAACCATGGCAATCTCTCTACTTGCATTAGTTAGCCTCTATCTGTTAACTAACACCACTCAAAATACAGCAGCATTCTCTCCCACCTCACACAATATCCCCATATTGCATGGACTAGGAAGAAGATATCATTCCTCCTACCATCACTCAGCTCCACATCCACACCATATTAGGCACTCTCACCTACTATATATCTCCCTTAACACTATTAGTAGTTCCAAATCCAATCATGTTCCCTCACATACTAACTTAAACTGTGCACTCATCAACGCTCGCTCAATACGTAAAAAGTGGCCAGCCGTTACAGATCTCATCACAAAGCTGAATTTAGACATCCTCCTGGTCACAGAATCATGGCTAGCAGACACAGACAATGTCCTCATAAACCAACTCATTCCCCCAGAATACTCAATACACACATGTCACAGAACCGACCGAAGAGGAGGTGGAGTCCTCATTCTTTCAAGAACTAACCTTCAATTTAGTCTACTTTCCTCTAGGAGTACCACACACATGGACCTAGTTACTATAGCTAACAAACATACCATCCTAAATCTCATATACAGAGCCCCATCCTCACCACCAGAAGATTTATCTAGTATAATAGAGCTTGCATGCAACCCAGAAAGCCCACACAAATCCAACTGGTTAATGGGTGACTTTAACCTCTCCTCACTTCACCATAGCCATTCTACCACATTCCTTGATGCCATGGCTGACCTCAACTACTCACAATTAGTTAGCTCCCCTACACACCTCAAGGGTAACACCCTTGACCTCATTTTTGCGCCTCAGTCTACAGCAATCACCAACTTTAACCTATCACATACCCCTGTTCCATGGTCTGATCATAATTTGTTATCCTTCCAAGTGCCATATCAGCAAAACAGTATCCCAGCAAGACAGACAAATATGGTCTCAGCAGGATTAACAACCCGTTTCAAAACGCTCAACAAGGATGACTTCATCAGCCGTACTCTTCCAACTCTTCGTCTACCAGCCAATGACCTTGATGAGCTGATCAACAATTGGTACACCACCCTGAACTCCTCTTCACAGCTACCTTCCTCGAGTAGACCACCAACATCCAGCACATCACCAAAAAGTAGAAGTCCAAAACCATGGTTCTCGACTGAACTACGGCTATCCCTCCAGAATCTAAGAAAACAGGAGAGAAAATGGCGCAGATCACGATCTCCAATTGACCAAATGGACTACGAAAATGCCCTAAAGAAACACCGGGAGAAAATAGCTGAAAAGATGAGAGAACACCATACAGAAACCCTTCTCCGATCACTAAACAAACCACGAGACCTCTCTAACATTGCTAAATCCTTAACCAAGGCACCATCCTCCAACCAAACAATATCAATTCAGCCTCAGTCTTTTGCCGACTTCCTTCAATCTAAAACCATTAACACGAAATCCACACCAAGTTGTATACCCAACCCCGTCTCAATTACACAGCCTCTAAAAAATTTTGTCGCTCCTACGGCGAAATCCATCACTGACCTTATTGCTACCTTGAATACTACCACAGCCCCAAACGATCCATGCCCTGCCTACTGGATCAGAGCAATGCGTGCCGAACTGAGCCCCACACTTGCCCTTATCATGTAACTTTCCTTCACAACCAGATCATTCTCATCATCTCTCAAGCAAACCTCAATACGCCCTCTCCTGAAAAACAATAAACTCGACCCAGCGAAAACTGACTCATATCGTCCAATTTCAAGTATACCCCTTCTAGCCAAAATCATCGAGAAGGTGGTACAAATCCAATTGCAGCAGCACATAGATATTTCAGCCCCTCTTGATCCCTGCCAACACGGGTTCTGTGAATCCCACGGCATAGAGACCCTACTCACATTACTTATCAACACCTTATCAAGAGGGATTGACAAAATTGAAAATGGGTTCATCCTCATCTTCCTCGATATCTCGGCAGCTTTCGACTTGGTTAACCATGTGCAACTACTTCACCGTCTTCAAGAAAAGGGAGTTCAGGGATCAGCTTGGGAATGGTGTAGATCCTACCTAACTAACCGCTGGCAACAGGTGCGGATAGGATCCTCAACTTCTGATCCCTTCCAGCAACAACAGGGTGTACCCCAAGGATCTTCATTATCAGCTCTACTATTTAACATATATATGCAACCAATCTGTGAAATCATCAGAACATTCAACGCCTCCAGCTTGATCTATGCAGATGACATACTGATACTCACTCCAATAAAAATCAATACCCCCGACTTCTCCCCAATAATCGCTTGCTTCAACACGATTACAGACTGGCTCTTAACCCAGAACCTGCGAATAAACTTCAAGAAAACGGAAGTCCTATTCGTAACCAGGAATAAGAAATTCTCCCCCCCCTGCAACATTGAAGGTTAGAGACGCGGAACTACCGTGTAAATCATCAATCCGCTACCTGGGAGTCACCATAGATCAAGAACTGACCTTCAAAGATCACATAAAGCAGACCGTCAAATCATTTACTACAAAATAAGAACGCTGAAACCCTTAAGACCTCTACTCGCCCCTAATGACTTCCAAACAATCTTCCAAGCCCTTGTAACACCACATTTCGACTACGCTAACGTCATCCTTCATGGTCTGCCCAAGAGCACACTCAACCCACTCCAATTGGCGATGAACTCAGCAGCCCGCATCCTCTGCTGTACCTCCAGAAGAGACCACATCACCCCCATACTAACAGAGCTTCACTGGCTACCCCTACAAGCCAGGATAACTTACAAAGCACTACTGCTGTCCTTTAAAGCAATCAATCAAATAGCCCTGCCTTCCCTCTCCTCACATTATCAACACCCCCACGAACAGACTGAGAAGATCCGCAGCCGCTAATACCCTTGTCGTACCAAAGGAGTACACTAAATGTAACCAAGCAACCAGAGACAGGGCCTTTACCTTATTCGCTCCAACTTGCTGGAACAATCTCCCTCCACATATCCGATCAATAAAAGACCTCTCTCAATTTAGAAAGGTCCTTAAACACTACCTATTCTGTCTTCACCTTTTAGGCCCTAACTCTACGCCTCCTCCCCCATCTCGCAAATCACTCACACAGCCTCTGACACTCCAACAACATAGTCATAACAGAACAGGAACCAGACTCTCTGCACACCCAAAGTCATGATCCCAACTTGAACTGTAAATTATCCAGAGGTGAAATATCTTTTGTATATAGTTTGTATATAGTTTCCCCTGTTATCTCCAAGTTACTGACCCTGTTATAATGTAAGCAAAAGATTGTTCTAATGCGAAAATTTGTTATCTGTAAACCGCGCTGATACCAAAGAGCGCGGTATATAAAAACTGTAAATAAATAAATAAAATAAAAATAAAATAAAGTATGCACAAAAAAGATCCCAAAGTTTTTATATAGTGGGTAATCTTTGCTTGTTTTAGAATGTTGGAGGTTACATCGAGAGGAGAGAGGAAAAACTCACTCCCCCACAATGGAAACTCCTTTTAATCACTTTTTTAATACATGTGTGTAATTTTTTAAGACAAACTTATCTCCACTGAAAAGCGCCCATGAAAAACAAACAAATCTCGGGAATCCAATGACGTGACACGTTTATAAGAACATATGATATGCCATACTGGGTCAGACCAATGTCCATCAAGCCCTGTTTCCAATAGTGGCCAATCTAGGTCACAAGTACCTAGCAGTTTTCCCAAAAGACACAGGTTCCACAATGCTTGTATTGGGGCAAGCAGTGAATATCCCAAGTCCCCTTTAATAATGGTTTATGGACCTTTCCTCCAGGAACTTGTCCAAACCATCTTTAAACCTGGCTACAGTAATAGCTTTTACTACATCCTCCGGTAACAAATTCCAGAGTTTGATTACACGTTGAGTGAAAAAATATTTTCTCTTATTAGTCTTAAATAGGTTACCCTGTAGCTTCATTGCATGCCCCCCTAGACTTTCTATATTTTGATGGCATAAAAAATCGATCTATGTTTATCCGTTCCACTCCATTCATTATTCCTTTCCTTATGATACCTAGCATTCTATTTGCTCTCTTGGCCGCACTGTGGAGGGTTTTAACATGTTATCCACGATGATGCCTAAATCATTTTCCTGGGTGGTGGTTCCTAATGTGGAACTTTGCATCGTGTAACCATAGTTTGGGTTTTTCTTTCCTAGGTGCATAACTTTGGAATTGTCCACATTAAATTTCTTCTGCCATTTGGATGCCTAGTCTTCCAATTTATCAAGATCCTCTTGCAATTTTCCGCAATCCTCTTGCAGTTTTCCACAATCCTCATGGGTTTTGTTTTGTTTTTCTATTTATGCAATTTTTACAACAGTCCAAGAATACACTTGTACAGAAATAGAGCAACTAACAAGAAAAGTAAAAGAAGATAACAAAAAATCCCACAAGCAAAACAAAATAACGTATAGTGCTCTCCCTAGCCCACTATCAAGGAGGAGGAGATTCCAAATAAACCAACCCAAAATGCAAGAATCTCAGACTACGTTTACATCCAGCATATACCCAATATTCACAGATCAGGGGAATCAATCAAAGCTTCTAAACGTTGAGCATTCACGAAGGCCAGCAGCTGGGAGGGCTCATAAAAAATATAGGAAATTGATCGGTATCTGATCAAACATTTACATGGATGTTTAAGAAAAAAGAGACCCCCCCCCAACTTCTGTACTCCAGGTTGGAGAAGGAGAAACTCCCTTCTTCGCTTCTGTGTGTCCTTAGATAAATCCGGATAAATCCTCACAAGCAAACCACGAAACATCATATTTAGTTTCTTAAAAAATAACTGGAACAACCACTTCTTATCTGAGAGCAAGGCATTGTCACTACCATAGTGGAAGGGGAGACAGAAGCTTCCTCTGAAAATTCCAACCTGTCAGTAACATTTAAAAAATCAATTTGCTGTGTCCCTATAACGTCAGGAGAAGATCCTTTCTTCCCAGATGGTAAATAAAATATCTTAACCAATGGAGGATGAGATTAAATAGGTACATTCAACACTTCAATGAGAATTCTTAAGCATCTACTCTGCTGACAACACAGGACTCCTTGAGAAGTTTTAGTCTCAGATTAGCAGATCTTGCAGCATTCGCCAAATGTTCCAGTTTATTAAACACTGTAGCCAAATTCTTAGTAGTAGCTTGTACATGATTTTCCGGTATCTCAACCTGAGCTTGAAAATCCACATTAACCGCTTGAACACTAGCAACATGAGATTTAACTTCTTCCACTGCCTTAGCATTATCTGCCAATCTCCCGGCTAAAGAAGACACTTGGGGTAATATCGTCTTACCCAGTGAAACAACTGTAGCCCAAATAGTCTCCAAAGTTATTGTTGCAGGATGTTGTAATTCAAAAGCTGACCATTCCAATGTGGGAGTATTCTCCCTCTCCATAACACTCAGCGCAACCCCAACTGCCGCTTGCACTGCAGTTTGATCTCCTGAAGCCTCCACCAACAAGCTTCTATGCGTAAAGGGTGTTGATGGTCTCCCACCAATACCTTGGACTTCGGGAACAGGCCCCCTCAAAGCTTCGGACTCTCCCGCAGACCAGGAAGCACTCCGCTGGACTCGCACAAGCTTGGGTGTTGGTAGAGAACCAGAAGAGGCAGTTGACACGCCTGAAAGAGCTGCTGAGATTTTCCAACTCCAGCGGATACGATGCCAGGCTTCCTTCTCCCGTAGATGCCGGCGGTTGCAGGGGGCAAAAGAAAGACTCTGAAAGCCCAACAGGAACCAAAGGTAAAGGAGTGGACGCAAGAGCAGGCTGAGAGGGCTTGTAGCATGCCCTCACCTTCCACTTTCTCCCCATTGCAAGAAAATGCCCGAAGCAGCAACTCAGTCCAGCGCCATCTTGACTCCTCCTATTATCCTCACTCTCATGGGTTTTAGCAACTTTGAATAGTTTTGTGTCATCTGCAAATTTGATAACCTCACTCATTATTCCCATTTCTAGGTCATTTATGAATATTTTAAAAAGCAGCGAACCCAGCACAGATCCCTGGGGTACTCCACTATTCACCTTTTTCCATTGGGAAAATTGGCCATGTAGCCCTACCCTCTGCTTTCTATCTTTTAACCAGTTCCCGATCCACAATAGTACACTGCCTCCTATCCCATGACTCTTTAGTTTTGCCAAAAGTCTCTGATGAGGGACCTTGTCAAAGGCTTTCTGAAAGTCCAGATACACTATATCAACTGACTCACTTTTGTCTACCTGTTTATTCACACCTTCAAAAAAACGTAACAGATTAGTAAGACAAGATCTTCCTTGTCTAAAGCCATGTTGGCCATCTCCCATTAAGTCATGACTATCTACATGTTCAGTAATTTTGTTCTTTATAATGGTTTCTACCATTTTTTCCCAGTACTGATGTCAGGCTCACCTGTCTGTAGTTTCCCGGATCACCCCTGGAACCCTTTTTAAAACTTGGCGTTATATTGGCCATCCTCCAATCTTCAGGTACTACAGATGATTTTAATGATAGTTCACAGATTATTAATAGTAGGTCTGTAATCTCATATTTCAATTCTTTCAACACTCTTGGATGTATACAATCCGATCCAGGTGATTTGCTATTCTTCAGTTTATCAAATAGTTGTAATACATCTTCCCAGTGTATCGATATTTCTTTCAATTCTTCCGCTGCATCTCCTTTAAATACCATTTCAGTCATGGGTAACATTCCTACATATTCCTCGGTAAAGGCCAAAGCAAAAAATTCATTCAGTTTCTTCGCTATGACCTTGTCCCCTCTTAGTGCCCCTTTTACCCCTCTATCATCTAATGGTCCAGTTGACTCTCTCACAGGTTTTTTGCTACGAATGTACTTGAAAAAGTCTTTATTATGCATTTTTGCTTTCATAGCAAGCTTCTTCTCAAATTGTCTATTTGCTTGCCTTTTCAATGCCTTGCCAGTGCTTGTGCTGTTTCCAGTTTTCGTCATTTGGCTCCTTTTTCCATTTCTTGAAAGATGCTTTTTTGGCAACAGCCTCTCTGACCTCATCTTTAAGCCATGCTGTCAGTATTTTTTACTTCCTTCCACTGTTCTTAAAGTGTGGAATACAGCTGTTCTGGTCTTCCAAGATAGTATTTTTAAAGAACACCCAAGCTTGATGTAAATCTTTAACCTTTGCAACTGCTCCTTTTAGTTTTTTCTTAACTATTTTTCTCATTTTATCATAGTCTCCCTTTTGAAAGTTAAAAGGTAGTACTGTGGATTTTCCTTATCCTCCCTCCTCCATTTATTAAATCAAATGCGATCATGCTATGATCACTATTGCGAAGTGTCTCCAACACCGTTATCTCTTGCACCAGATCTTGTGTTCCACGAAGGACTAGATCCAAATTGGCCTCCCCTCTGGTCGGTTCATGAACCAGCTGCTCCAAGAAGCAGTCATTTATTTAATCTAGAAATTTTTATCTCCCTAGCATGTCCTGCCGTGACACTGACCCAGTCAATACCGGGGTAATTGAAATCACCCATTATTATTACTGTGCTATAACCTTTGTTAGCTTCCCTGATTTTTTCAAGCATTTCATCATCTATTTGTTCATTCTGGCCAGGCGGTCGATAGTACACCCCTACTGCCATCTCCTTCCCCTTCCCCTTCCCCTTTTTACATGGAATTTCAATCCGCAGAGATTCTACCATTAACTGAGCCCTGCTTCAGGCTCTCAGGATTCCAACATGGAAATTTTGTACACGCATTAAAAAAAATAACTGATTAAAAGGAGTTTCCACTGTGAGGGAGTGAGGTTTTCTTCTCTCCTCTTGATGGAGCCTCCGACATTCTAGAACAAGCAAAGATTACCCGGTATATAAACTTTGGGATCTTTTTTGTGCATATTATGTTGTTTGATCACCGGTTATTGGGTTTAATTTTTATTGGTTGTATATAACCATAGCTCAAAGGAGGGTGAGAAAGCTGATCAAGGTTTAGAAGTAGAAGTTATTCATTTATTAGAATGTATGTATATCTTGCTTGACTATAGATTCCTCATGTTGATGGAGAATATGATTTAAAGATCCCTCGAGACATGGCATATATCTTTAGTGGGGCTTACATCCCTCTAAGCTGCAAAATTATTGAACAGGTAGGTACCAACACAATTGAATTAACATTCCAAGCTTAGCACAAATATTTATAACTCTTTTAATGCACTGAGTTGTGGTTTAGTATTGATAAGCACTAATACAAAAGAAAGTAAATAATAGTCCATACAGTTTAGTATTGTACATGCAAAGGATAACAAATCACCTTTACATTGCTTGACAAATTTATTATCAAATTTGTGCTTTGAATTTTGCCTGTAGAACTGATCACCTTAGAACAGTGGTAGTATCACTGGATCACTAGCTGAAAAACTTTGTACTAGTGGTTAGCAGTGGTTGAGCCACTAGTAAATATGCTGAAAAATACCCTATATTAAAAAGCCAGTCTTTCATATCAAGCTTTATAAGTTCCTAAGAAAGATCATAAGATAGTGATTTCCGACTGTAAGGATAGTTTTAAAAGGCATTTCTGTGGGTAAAACAGTGCTTTACATGCAGACGTATCTTCTGTAGAACTACCTGGATTATATTTATCTAAACTTATGTGCTTAAGTTCATCTGACCAGAGCAGAGGGGGTTCCAGGAGGTGGAATGTGGCAAAGTTTAGACTTATGCACTTTCTTAAAAAATAAAATATATGTATGTATGTGTGTGTAAAATAACCTAGGAAAGTTGTGCATACTAAATAGCAGGTGTAAATGTATATGTGTTGGCACTTTCTGTTGGATAATTTTCAAAGGTAAAGTAGGCTATACTGTATTTCCCTTTGAAAACTGGTGAAATTTTATCCTTCCTATACACAACAGAGTCAGAGTCAGACTCAGGGTCAGATTGCCCAAAAGGGACAAACTAGACAGCAAAAGAAGCCAAATGGCCCGAGAGCCCAACCAGCTCCGCAGGTTCAGCCCCCTCAAGGGCTTTGACTCCTTCCTAGAGAGCTTAGCCTTCCTGCCTCTGAGGGGTCCCCAACCCCCCAATATCCCCAGGCAGGTTATGCCACTTTGCCAACAGATGGCATCAGATAACAGCAGAAGATTGGACTTTGTCCATTGTAGGAGAAGGGTACAAGCTTCATTTTCACAGCATGCCCCCTCCTACAATTCTAAAGCAATTAAATTCTCAAACCTCCGCAGATGATCTGCTAGATCACGAGGTCTCAACACTTCTTGCCCAAGGGGCAATAGAGGAGGTACCCATTCTTCAACAGGGTGCAGGGTTCTACTCCCCCTATTTTCTTATTCTAAAGAAAACAGGAGGACACAGACCCATTTTAGACCTCAGAGAATTGAACAAATACCTGTTTCGGGAGAAGTTCAAAATGATTTTTCTAGGAACTCTTCTGCCATACCTTCACAGCCAAGATTGGCTTTGCTCTCTAGACTTAAAGGATGCATACACTCACATTCTGATCCATCCGGATCACAGGAAATTCTTACGATTCCTTTTCAGAGGAAAACATTTCCAATAAAGGCCTTCTATTAACCAAACCTCCCATCAAGCCACCACTGGTGGCATGGGATCTAAACCTAGTTCTCGGGCGGCTTATGAAGCCGCCTTTTGAGCCTTTAGCCACTGCAGCCCTTAAATTTTTGACCTGGAAGGTCATCTTCCTAATTGCAATCACCTCTGCACGTCGCATTAATGAACTGCAAGCTTTAGTGGCTGTTCCTCCTTATACTAGGTTTCATCATGATAAGGTTGTTCTTAGAACTCATCCACACTTTATGCCAAAGGTGGTTTCGCCTTTTTCATTTAAATCAATCAATTTATCTTCATGTATTTTTTCTGAGGCCTCATGCCTCTAATGCAGAAAGAAACCTTCATACTTTGGATTGTAAAAGAGCCTTAGCCTTTTACCTACAGAGAACACAGCAACATAGAAAGTCCTCGCAATGTTTTATAGCTTTTGACCCTAGTCATTTGGGACTTCCAGTCTCCAAAAGAACTTTATCTAAATGGATTGCCCAATGCATATCCTGTGCTTATGAGAGTAAGGGTCTTTCTCTTCAAGGCCATGTCACAGCTCATAACGTGAGAGCCATGGCAACTTCCATGACTAATCTCCACTCTGTGTCTATCGATGACATTTGTCGAGCATCCACCTGGGCTTTGGTACACACTTTCACAGCCCACTACTGCCTGGATAAAGCCTCCCATCGGGATGCCTTCTTTGGCCAAGCTGTTCTTCAAAATCTCTTTCAGACCTAATTAAACTCCCACCCACCAACCCTGGTGGAATGCCAGAGATCCATGGGAGGAAGGATTCCCACCTTTCTAGGGTGGCACCTTCCTGGGGCTATCTCCCTGGCATCTTCAGCTAGGGAGTCCCCATATGTGAAAACTACATTCCTGCTTGTTCCTGGAGATGGAGTAGTTACTCACCTGTAACAGGTGATCTCTGGGAACAGCAGGAATTTAGTCTTCACAACCCACCCACCTCCCCTAGGAGTTGTCTCTCTATCTCTTTGTCTCTTTCCTCTCTCTCTCTCTCTATCCTTTCACTCAGCTACAAACTTTTTTTTTGTATTAAACTTTTTATTGGCATAAACAACTTTCACATCAGCAATAACAAAAACAGCAACCCCCAACAGACCAACCGTAACATATACAGGTACTAGCAAGCCCCGATTCCCCGCAACTTATCCCCCCTCTCTCCAGCCCATCACTACAGGCTGCCCCGCTCTCGAAGACCCCATAAGAGTAGCCCCTAGAATCTGAAGTTGCCAAATACCAATTTTGTCAATTTAACGCCCCCTACTCCCCCTTACCCATTCCTTTCCCCCACCCATCTTCCCGCCCCCCATACCCCCCCGCCCCCCCTCAACCCACCCTAGGAATGCAACCCTCGGCTATCCTCTCCCCCCCCCCTTATCCTGTATGAACAACCCTACCCCCTCTCTACCCCTTACCCCCGATATAGAACTACACATACCCATTCTCCCCCCCTTTTGAAGCCCTCCCCATCCTGCCCGCAGCCCGGGACCCCCCCTCCCTCCCTCATTTCTAAGGAACGTAGAACCTTAATAGCCCCCTCCCCCCTAATGCTCACTCTCCCCCGCTTCCCCAATCCCGTCATCCCCCTGCCCAGCCTCCCACCCCCCCCTGTCCTCCCAACCCCAGAACGCCCCCCCAATACTCCCCATTGTTCCTCATATCTAGCTAAGTTCTGCTTACGCGCAGCCGTTAACTTTTCCATCAAAACCGTGTGCCAAACTCGCTTTTCGAACTGCTCTACCATGGGCAACTCACTCTGCTTCCAGGCGGTTGCAATTTCACAGCGAGCAGCACTTAAGCAAGCCCTCACCATCCGCCCCCCCCCCCTATTACCCTGCCCCTCCTCCCACAGGGTCAGTAAACAAATGGTAGGGGCCATCGGAACCTCTACTCCTAAATGCTTTAGGATCCATCCTGCAATCCGCCTCCAGTACTCTTGAACTTTCACACAGCTCCACCACACATGCCAAAACGTCCCAACTTCCCCACACCCCCTCCAACACATGGGAGATACCGACGCATACATCTTATGCAGTTGGCTGGGAGTATAATACCACCCCAGCAGCACTTTGTAGCTATTTTCTTTAGACCCACTGGAGCTAAGCCCCCTCCTACTCAAATCCCACACCCTCTTCCACTCCATCGCCGATACTGTACGCCCTAAATCCTCCTCCCACTCCTCCATATACCGATGCTTCCCCCCCTGCCTGCCGTTAACCGCTTTATACAACCCCAATATCATACCCTTAGCTCCTTTCTTCCCGAACCACAACGCTTCCAAACCGGATATCTCACTACCCCACCCCTCCTTCCCTACTGCCTTCCCCAGGAACGATCGGACTTGCAGATATGCATACCTATCCCTGTCCTCTAGATGAAATTCCTCTTTGATCACTTCAAAACTCTTCAGTTCACCCTCCTCCAGCAACTGATAACTGCATATTAAGCCTTTCTTCGTCCACTCATCAAATCTCCCCCCTTCCCACCCCGGCTTAAAAACACGAGACCCTCTCCAGGGGGTCATCAGGGAGAAGCCCCCTAATCGAAGCGCCCCCTCCCTACCTCACACTCTGTCCCAGATCCTCACCCCTTGTCGCATCGCCGGAGACCCCCCCAGGCACCTCCTCCCCTCAGTATCCGCCCACAACCAAGCCGGCAAATGGCCCCCCCGTATTCTCCCCGCCTCTAAGGACACCCAAGGCCGCTCCTCCCCCCCTGTCCGCCAGCTCATCACATGCACTAACTGAGCCGCCCAATAGTAAGCCATCAGATTCGGCACCCCCAAACCCCCTTCTTCCTTAGGAGCGTACATCACAGCCCGAGAGACCCTAGGCGGCTTCCTTTTCCAAATATAGGTAAACACCCGCCTTTGTAATGCCCGCATCGCCCCATCAGGCACCGCCACCGGTAAGGCCTGAAACCAGTACAAAAGTCGAGGTAAGATATTCATTTTAATAGCCGCAATCCTCCCTAACCAGGATATCTCTAGCCCCATCCACCCCTCCAAATCCCTGCCGATAGCGTGGAACGATCTCGGGTAGTTAGCCTGGTATAGAGTCTCATACCGATCGGTAATTCGGACCCCGAGGTATCCCAGAGACCCACTAACCCACCGCAATGGGAACCGTCTCTGCAAACTCTCCTCAGCCGCTACATCCAATTGCACTTTCAAAACCTCCGTTTTATCCACATTCATTTTGAACCCCGAAACTACTCCGTACCTCTCCACCTCCTGCCTTACCTCCGGTAACGATAATAAGGGTTGACCCAGATACAGCAAAATATCATCGGCATAGAGGGAGATTTTATGCATCCGCCCTCCCCTGCTCAGACCAATAATCCTGTCATTCCCCCTGATTCTTTCTGTGAGAGGCTCCACCACCATGGCAAAAAGTAGTGGAGACAGCGGACACCCCTGTCGAGTCCCCCTACCCAGTGCAAAATCTCTGGAGTACTGTCCGTTAATTTTAATTCTGGCCCTCGGGCCCCGATACAGCGACCTTACCCACCCCATTAGGTTGGGACCGCACCCCAGACGCTCCAGCACCCGCATCAAAAAGGCCCAATGGACCCTATCAAATGCCTTTTCGGCATCAATAGACATCAAAATCAAGTCCTCCCGTCCCTCCCTCGCCTCGCATATGACCCCAATCGCTCTCTGAATGTTATCCGGTGCCTGACGTCCTGGAATAAAGCCAGCTTGATCCCCCTTTATAAGCCCCGGCAACCACTCCGCCAACCGCCCTGCCACTACTTTGGCCAACAATTTAGTATCTACATTCAACAAAGATATCGGCCTATAGGAGCTACATTTCCCTGGATCTTTCCCGGGCTTTAACAACACCGTTATCCCCGCTGTCAGCATTTCCATTGAAAACCCTCCGCATTATGCCTTTTAACTCACCTCAAAAAACCTTATAAAAATGCCCGGTCAGCCCATCTAAGCCCGGAGACTTTCCCCCAACCAATCCCTTCACCACCCGTGCGATTTCATCCTCTCGGATTGCCGCCTCCAGGATCTCCACTGCCTCCGCCGGTAACGTTGGGAGCGTTAGCCCTTCTAAGTAGGCCTCTATCTCCCCCTCATCCCCACCTTCCATCTCCCGGTACAGGTCTATGTAATATTCCCGAAACCTCTCCCTGATGTCTTCTTCCCCCCAACGCATCCGCCCATCAGACCCTTCTATATACGATATAGTAGCAACCCCTTTCTGCCGCCGTAAACGCCGAGCTAGTAATCGCCCCGCTTTATCCCCAAATTCATAGTGTGTCTGCTTCACTCTCTGTAAGAGAAAGGCCACTTTCTCTAATTGAAGGTCCTTCAACACATCCCTGGCCCGCTCCATCGCCCTTCTATCCTCCTCCGCCCCCAAACCCCTAAACCGCTCCTCCGCCTCCCCCACCTCCTTCTTCAATTCATCTTCCCTCCGTTCCCTCTCCCGCTTTTTCTTCGCTCCCCACATTATGAATCTCCCCCGTACCACCGCTTTCAACCCCTCCCAGACCATTACATCCCTTACCTCCCCATTATCATTAAAGCTCAGATACTCCTTAATGACTCCCCGAACATCATTCACCACTCTCCCATCTCTGAGAAGACTATCATTCATTCTCCAAAATACTCCCCCTCTCCTCTGGGAGGTCCGGATAAGAACCTCGACCGCCTTGTGGTCCGACCACCCCACTGGCACTACCCCCCCATCTTTGACCGCAGGCATCCAGCTCTGATCTAACAAAAGCATGTCTATCCGACTCCAACTGGCATGTGGAGCCGAATAGAAAGTAAACCCTCCTCCTTGCGGATTCATCACTCTCCACACATCCAGTAAGTTATAACTTCTCATCAGCCCTCTCAATCCTTGTCTATTCTTTCGCCCTCCATCCCCCCCCTTCGGCTTCCTATCCAACCCTGGATCCAACACCACGTTAAAGTCCCCACCCACTAGCACCTTCCCCCCCCCCTGCCTTATCAATTAAAGACCGCACCTCTCTCCAGAAACCCTGCTGCTGCCCGTTGGGCCCATACACCACCACAATCATAATATCCTCCCCCCCCAACTTCCCTACGATCCCCACCACCCTTCCTTCTTGGTCCTTAAACGAATTCACCACCTGAACCCCACACCCCCCCCCTTATCAAAATAGCCACCCCCCCTTTCCTTCCGCCCCCCCTTATTGCAGGAATAGAATTGGTCAGGAAATTGCCGATGACGCATCCGGCCCACGATGATGAAATGCTCAAAGAAATCAAGGAAGCTAACAAAAGTCACAACAGAGTAGTAATAATGGGTGATTTCAATTACCCCGGTATCGACTGAGTCAGTGTCACGGCAGGACAAGCTAAAGAGATAAAGTTTCTAGATGGAATAAATGACTGCTTCTTGGAGCAGCTGGTTCATGAACCGACCAGAGGGGAAGCCATACTGGACCAAATCCTTAGTGGAACGCCAGATCTGGTGCAAGAAATAAGGGTGTTGGGACCACTTGGCAATAGTGATCATAGTATGATCATGTTTGATTTAATTAGTGGAGGACAGATAGTAAAGGAATCCACAGTATTACCTTTTAACTTTCAAAAGGGAGACTATGATAGAATGAGGAATATAGTTAGGAAAAAACTAAAAGGAGCGGTTCCAAAGGTTAAAGACTTACAGCAAGCTTGGGTGTTATTTAAAAATACTATCCTCGAAGCCCAGACCAGCTGTATTCCACGCATTAAGAAGAGTGGAAGAAAGTCCAAAAAACTGCCAGCATGGTTTAAAGGTGAGGTCAGAGAGGCTGTTGCTGCCAAAAAAGCAACCTTCAGGAAATGGAAAAAAGAGCCAAATGATGAAAACTGGAAACAGCACAAGCACTGGCAAGTTAAATGCAAAGCATTGATAAGGCAGGCAAAGCGGGAATTTGAGAGGAAACTTGCTACGGAAGCAAAAACACGAAATAAAGACTTTTTCAAGTACATTCATAGCAAAAGGCCTGTGAGAGAGTCCATTGGACCATTAGATGATAGAGGGGTTAAAGGGGCAGTAAGAGGAGACAAGGCTATAGCGGAGAGACTGAATGAATTCTTTGCTTCGGTCTTTACTGAGGAAGATGTAGGGATGTTACCCAAGACTGAAGTGGTATTTAAAGGTGATACTGCAGAGGAATTGAGAGAAATATCGCTACACCGGGAAGATATATTACAACTATTTGATAAACTGAATAGTAGCAAATCACCTGGACCGGATGGTATACATCCCAGAGTGTTGAAAGAACTGAAATATGAGATTGCAGACCTGCTATTGGTAATCTGTGAACTTTCATTAAAATCATCTGTAATACCTGAAGATTGGAGGGTCGCCAACGTAACACCAATTTTTAAAAAGGGTTCCAGGGGTGACCCGGGAAATTACAGACCGGTGAGCCTGACGTCAGTACCAGGTAAAATGGTAGAAACCATCATAAAGAACAAAATTACACAGCATGTAGATAGTCATGGCCTAATGGGAGACAGCCAACATGGCTTTAGACAAGGAAGATCTTGTCTTACTAATCTGATATGTTTCTTTGAAGGTGTGCATAAACAGGTAGACAAAGGTGAGTCGGTTGATATAGTGTATCTGGACTTCCAGAAAGCTTTTGACAAGGTCCCCCATCAGAGACTTTTGGCGAAGCTAAAAAGTCATGGGATAGGAGGCAGTGTATTATTGTGGATCGGGAACTGGTTAAAAGATAGAAAGCAGAGGGTAGGGCTAAATGGCCAATATTCCCAATGGAAAAAAGTGAATAGTGGAGTACCCCAGGGATCTGTACTGGGTCCGCTACTTTTTGACATATTCATAAATGACCTGGAAAAGGGAATAACTAGTGAGTTATCAAATTTGCAGATGACACAAAACTGTTTAAAGTTGTTAAAACCCAAGAGGATTGTGGAAAACTGCAGGAGGATCTGGATAAATTGGAAGACTGGGCATCCAAATGGCAGATGAAATTTAATGTGGACAAATGCAAAGTTATGCACCTAGGAAAGAACAACCCACACTATTGTTACACGATGCAAGGCTCCACATTAGAAACCACCACCCAGGAAAAGGATTTAGGAGTCATCGTGGATAACATGTTAAAACCCTCCGCCCAGTGTGCAGCGGCGGCCAAGAAAGCAAATAGAATGCTAGGTATCATAAGGAAAGGGATGGAGAATAAAACAAAGGATATTATAATGCCTCTGTATCGCTCCATGGTACGACCGCACCTTGAATATTGTGTGCAATTCTGGTCACCGTATCTTAAAAAGGACATAGCGTTATTAGAAAAAGTACAGAGAAGAGCCACCAAATTGGTGAAGGGGATGGAAGGCTACTCCTATGAAGAGAGGCTAAAAAGGTTAGGGCTCTTTAGCCTGGAAAAGAGACGGCTGAGGGGAGATATGATAGAGGTCTATAAATTAATGAATGGAGTGGAACGGATAAACGTGGATCAATTGTTTACGCTATCAGAATATAGAAAGACTAGGGGACATGTAATGAAGCTACAGGGTAAACTATTTAAGACAAATAAGAGAAAATATTTTTTCACTCAACGTGTAATCAAACTCTGGAATCTGTTACTGGAGGGTGTAGTAAGGGCTGTTAGTATAGCTGGGTTTAAAAAAGGTTTGGACAAGTTCCTGGAGGAAAGGTCCATAAACCACTATTAAAAAGGGACCCAGGATATCAATGCTTGACCCAGTACAAGCATTGTGGAACCTGTGTCTTTTGGGGATATTGCTAGGTACGTATGACCTAGATTGGCCACTGTTGGAAACAGGGCTTGATGGACCTCGGTCTGACCCAGTATGGCATGTCTTATGTTCTTATGTTCTTATGTCCCTGGCCCGGAGATGAGTCTCTTGTAGGAGCACCACATCCCATTGGTTCCGCACCACTTCCCAAAAAACCATCCCCCTCTTAGTGGGCGAGTTCAACCCCTGTACATTAATAGTACCTATACGCAGCATCCCTTAACCTTCCCGATTTCTCCATCTTCTCCCATAAAGCGTTCCAACCCCCCCCCCCACCCCCACCCCCACCCCCCTCCCCCCGCCCCCCTTTCTTCCCCCACCCCCCTTATCTTCTCCCTCCTCCCCCCAAGCCATGCCAATCGACCCTGTCTTCCCATCCTCCCAGTCCTGACGTCCGATCCCACCACTTCCGCCCCCCCTCCACCCTGTACAGACCTCCTTCCACCACTACCCCATCCCTGCCACCCTCCTGCCCCCCCCTTCCAGAGCCATATCCTTAGCATGTTCCCCACCACCTCCCACTAAAATCCCTTACTCCCCCCTTCCACCTCCTTTAACCTCCTTTAACCCCCCCCATCCCTAGTATGCCCTAGAAGTCCAGTGTTCATAAACCATGAGTAAAGGAGCTCTATCGCCCCTCCTCATGAACCCTGCAATCATCCAGGTTTTTCACTCTACTCGCCAGTTTCAGGTCTCCTGCTCTGCTGTCGCCTTCTTGGGACAGTCGCTTCAGATGCTTCCCTTGCTCCCCCACGCGCTGCCATTGGGTACTGGACTGCATCCGCTGTTTGCCTTTCCCAACTGTTGACTTGCCCTGCTTCTCAGTGTGCCTTACCGCTGGTAGGCCTTCACATCCTAATTCCTTCAACATCTCCCAGGCCTCGTCAGCAGATTTCACCTTTCGGTTCACTCCGTTGATGGAAATCATAACACCAAACGGGAACAGCCATCTATAACGGTGATTTTTCCCTCGTAGATAGGCAGTCACTTCTTTCATTGCTCTCCGGCGCTCTAGAGTTCCTTTAGAGAGATCATTGAACATTTCAATTTCTGCGCCTTCCCACGCCACTCTCCCAAACTTCCGAGCCACACTTAATATTTGTTCTTTCAAGGGGAAGCTGCTTAAACAAGCGATAATGTCCCGAGCCTGCTTCTCCCTCCGTGGCCCCAAGCTACGGTGTGCACGCTCCACACCTATCTGCTCTTTAGGCCTTCCCGGCACATCCCCCAAGTGAAGCACATGGCTGCATAACCGCTGCACCAGCTCAACACAGTCCTTGGGGTCCTTCTCCTCCGGCACCCCTCTGATGCGCAAGTTATTACGCCTTGCACGGTCCTCGATCTCTTCAATTTTTTCCTGTAGCTCTTCCTGCTGGGACTGAAACTGGCCTTGCATAACCACCAGGCCTCTCATCTCCCCCTCATAGCCTTCCACGTGGCTCTCCAACTCTTCCACCCGACCGCCGAGGCTGCTCACCTCCTGCTGTATCGCCTAAAGGGTTTCCTGTACCTCCTTCCGCATCGCTTTTATCTCCCCCTTCATGTCTGCCTTAAATTCTTGCAGCTATCTCCTCAAGGGCAATTCATCCACCCCCTCAGTGTCGGTGGCCTCGTCATCCTCCGAGCCACCTCTGGCATCTCCCGCTCCCGCGTCAGCCGACTCCTTCGCCGCTGCTGCCATCAGCTCCCGGCGTACATATGGAGACTGGAAGCCCTCTAATTTCTTCCGTGTTGTCATCGCAAACCTGGATGCCCACTTTCTTTTTGCTAATATCGGGGGGGGGGGGGGGCCGCAATTAAATCACCTTTCTTGGGACTCGAACGGAGCTATGCTTTCAAGCTGCCATGAGCTCCGTGACTTCACCGGAAGTGACTCAGCTACAAACTTAACTGAAGAGGGACAGTTGGAAAGGCGGGAAGGCAGCGCGCATGTGCTGAGGGATGCTCCCAAAAGCGTTCCTGTTGGACGCTGGGGAGCGTTCCCGCACAGGCTCCATCAGTACCGACGATACCCATATGTGAAGACTAAATTTCTGCTGTTCCCTGAGATCACCTGTTACAGGTGAGTAACTACACTAAGTGGCAGCTGTTCCCACTGTTATAGGAGACCCAGAAAAGCATGGCGAGGCACGCAGGCCCTGACCCCCCCCCCCCAGTGTTGGTGGGGGCTGGAAAGATCCTCAGCATGCTGTCCCGAAGTTTCTTCCGGATTGGCAGTGTAGACTGCATGCATCCTCTCCACCAAAAATAACCACTGCTTCCCACAGCCTAGGCAGCACTGGGAGTAACTGGGCATTGAGCTGCTATGGCTGTTACCTGAGCTGTATGCCCTTCACTGAAATTGAGCTGCCTGACGTACCTTGGCTTTCCCAGGTTGCAAGTACCGCTACCATAGTTGAAAAGCTGACACACTGTGGTCCAATGGCCTGTAAACATGGCTACATGAATGGGGCCCCCCTTCTTGGCACCAAAGGCTCAGGCTCTCCACAGCAAAGCAGGTTGTGGTACTTGCATGTGCACGGCTCCCCCAAGCCTTATGAACACTATAACTCGCAGGTTAGTGTCCCACAAAGAAGGTATATGGACTTCAACTAGTCCTCTCAGGAGTGCTACAGTCGACTTGAGGGGAGGCAGAGACTGCTTCTTACTTTCCTTTATTCACCTATTTAAGTAAGTGCCTCTATACTTTACTTTGCAGGGGTTTTAAAAAAAACTTTTTGGAGTACTTCAGGAGAGGATTCCAAGATGATGGAGAGAGACTGCCCAAACCTCAACCAGTCTAACTTGACAAGGAGCCAACCCCCCCCCCCCCCACCCCCTTCTGGAAATGGGAAACTTCAGAGGGGTTTTAAAAAGTATGCCATAGAGACCTCCGCTAACTGGGCTTGACTTGAAGGCTTGACAAATTCAGCTGCACCAGACCAGCAATCCGCCGTCTGATGGACACAGAGAAATACTAGAGGGTGTCTCTAGCTGCAGCAGCCTTGATACCAGTGATGTCACTGGAATCTTCTAGTCTTTCTGTCTCTTATCATCTGCTAACAGGGGGACATAACCCGCTTGTCTGGACTGGTCTAGCAAGATTCCAGGAAAGGAAATTATTGGCAAGTAAAATCTCACCATTATCAAACTTAGACAAGCATTCCAAACAGTAGAAGGGATGGGTGAGAATGCACCAGTACACATAGGGAAGGAAGCAACAGAATTTGCAGAACAAGAGAAAAAAACTCTTAAAAGAATTAGATCCGTAAAAGAGGAAGAAATAATAAATTCACTGTATTTGTGTATTTGTGCATTTGTGCAAGTACCGCAACCATAGTTGAGAAACTGACACACCGTGGTCCAGTGGCCTGTAAACATGGCTGCATGCATGGGGCCCCCTTAATATGTATACTTTAGAGGAAAGGCGGGATAGAGGTGATATGATTGAGACCTTTAAATATCTCTGTGGCATAAATGCACAGGATGAGAGCCTCTTTCAATTGAAAGCAAGTTCTGCTATGAGGGGATGAGGGTGAAAGGGGATAAACTCAGGAGTAATATGCAGAAATATTTCTTTACGGAAAGAGTGGTAGATTCATGGAATAGTCTCCCAGTGGAAGTAGTAGAGATGAGGACAGTATCTAAATTCAAAAAAGCATGAGTCAAACACAGAGGATCTCTAAAGGAAAAAAGGGGACTGTTGTAGTGGTTGATATGGAAGGGCAGACTGGATAGGCCATGTGGTCTTTTTCTGCCATTATGTTTCTATATGTGATGAGAGAGGCCTGAGCACATGGGAGCAGCTTAGAGTCCAGCACTGCTTGTCAGCCCTGGGTCCACGGGGGTAAGTGCAGCTCGTATTTGTTAATGCCTGCATCATGCAGCTGCAGCCCGACTTTTTTCAGTGCATGTGGTTCTGTCATCTGGTCCAGTGAGCTTCTGTATTTTATGTTCTAAGCTGTTTTTTCTGTCACATGCCTCTTTATGTAGCTGCACACCTATATAGGCTGTGCCGCCACGGACCTGTACAAGGCTGCATGTGTAAAGTTAACACATGCAGGAATAGATGTACAGCTCTATATGTGTAAGGCCAGGCAGCATTGCCAGCTTAAACATATAAAGGAAACATGCCATTAAGAGAAACTTTCTGGCCTGTGACAAGCACTGAACTGATCCTATAGATTTGCATAAATGTACAGTGCAAGTGATGTGCAAAAGATCTGGGAGGGCTGTCTGAGGTCGATCCCACAGTCCCTGCGCATAAAGCAACTCCTCAACATCTGGATTTGGAGTGGGGGAAAGATGTCGTCATGGCTTCAAATGTGTCCTCATATAGTTCTGAGCAATTCCCTCCCCCTCTCCTGCTCCGGGAAGGACCAATGGGTGAGAAACAGTTGTCAGCAGGTAATGGCCTTGAGCCTCCCAGTTAAGGTCCCTTTTCAGTAAGCATGGTCCTTGTGGCAGGGCAGTGGAAATCCACCTAAAGATGCTCCCTGGTCTTCAGTACAGCTCCTCAGTGAAGGGCGGTTGGGTTCTGACCCCAACTCCACCATGGGGAACATTCCTCTCAGTAGGAGACGTCAGATAACTCACGTCTCTTCTGTCAAGGACCTAATTCAGATGCTAGCTCGGGGGAGGAGTCCAGGCTTGAGGACAGTGAGATCTCTCCACTGGAAGAACAGCAGGAAGATTCTCTCATTGTCCGCCTATTCAGGAAGGTTGAATTGGTGGCCTTGATTTCTCGTGTGACCTCCTCCTTTCAGCTGTCTGTTTCCACTGAAGGGGAGGAACCTCAAGGACACCCCCATCTTGCAGGGTGTCCATAAACCTACGAAGGTCTTGCCATTCCCACAAATCTTTGAAGAGCATTGTGTCTGCCATCTGCATAGTGAGACTTGCCGGACTCTCTGATGAGAAGATCAGAATTACAAGCAAGCTGTACATCCTTTCACAGTAGGATTTGGATAAGTGGCTGCATTTTCCTATGATGGAGGCACATGTAGGTGCCATCATCAAGCTTGCTATCATTCTGGTAAAGGATGGATCCTCCCTCAGGGATCAGTTGGATCGCAAGGTGCAGGCATTTCTGAAGACGTGTTTCTTAATCTCTGCCCTTATCCTCCAGGCAGCAATTTGGGGAGGCTTGATGGCACTAGCCCATCTCCAGTGATTGCAATTGCTCCCAGAGGATAACACTTCAGTTTGGATGAAGTTGGCGGTGGCCTCTCTGGCTGATCAAAATGTATGATCTTATCTGAATAGTGGCTAAGGACATTGCAGTTATCATGGTAGCACAAAGATGGCTTAGGCTTCAGCACTGGGTGATGAACACGGCTTCTAGATACTGGTTGTCCAAGTTTGCCTTTAAAGGACAGCTCCTGTTTGGCAAAGACCTTGAAGCTCAGGAAGGACTTGGTAGAGTCCAAACCTTTAAGTCTTACAGAAGATAGACCCAAAGGGTCCTGGAAGTGTGTGTCTAACTCTTTAGTCTTCCTCCAGTTTTCCTTGTCCCTGGTTGCGGGACTCTTGGGACTCCCAGCCGTATCTCAGCCTTTTTGTGGGGCCCGCAGGCCAAGTGACTCTTCCTCCTCAAGGATCAATTCTTCCCATCCAGCAAAATTATGGAAATAGGGCCCATTCTGAAGTGCCTCCAATTGGTGGCTATCTCAGCCTTTCACCAAGAATAGGCCCAGGTTACCTTTGATCACGGGGTGCTAAATGTTATTCTTTACAGTTGTGTCTTTGAGTGCAGAGAGCCTATTTTAGATGTCTTTGTGGTCTTTTTTTTGTGTGATTCCAGGATCAAAAAGACTGCAGTCCATGTCATTGTGCCCTTACCCCCTCCCCCCCCCCCAGCCCACTATTTCATCGTGCCGAAGATCTGAACCTTCAGACTGATCCTGAAGGTGTCTTGCTTCTGGATGGAAATGCTGAGGTCAATTATTCAAGTGGTTCAAAGTGGGGAGTGGCGTACACGTCTCTGGATCTGGAAGATGCTTACTTGCACATTCCCATTTGGGAGGATCAGCAGCAGTTTCTGCACTTTGCTATTCTTGTCACTCACTTTCAATTTTGTGCCCTACCCTCAGTCTCTCCACAGCCCCAAGGACCTTCTCCAAGATCATGGTTGTTGTGGTTATGGCTCTGCTGCACAAGGACATCCTTATCATGACAATTGGCTTATTCAGGTCAGGTCTTGGTCTGAAGCAGTCAGGGTGACAGACAGAGTGGTCCAGTTTCTGGAGGACCTTGGCTGGATAGTCAATCACAGCAGGAGTCATCCAGGACCCCCTCGGTCATTGGTGTATCTTGGAGCCATTTGACACCCATGTTGGCAGGGCCCTTTTGACGGCTGATAGAATGGCCAAGTTTCTGATGCAGCTTACAACCTTCCGGCAGCAGCAGGCTCCCAAAGCTTGGGACTGTCTTCAACTTCTGGGGTCAATGGCGGCCATATAGAGTTAGTCTCTTTGGTATGGACTCATATTAGACTGCTTCAAGGTGTTGCTGTCTTGTTGGTTGCCTCGCTTGCAAAACTTTGAGATCAGGCTCCCTCTTCCGCTGTCTGTAGCATTCAGTTTACAGTGATGATCTCGATCTGCTCAGTGGTTCTTCATGACGTCAGATGGCAGCCTGTTGAGCTGGTGGACTCATTGTGAGGGACAGTCAGCTGAGAGACACTGGAGCCAGCTGCAAGTCTGCCTGGCCCGGCCCATCAATCGCCTGAAGGCATGAGCCATTCACTTATCCCTCTAGCGCTTTTGCCACCTGGTCAACGGCCAAGCAATCTGCGTCTTCTCAGGCAATGCCATGGCAGTTGGCATATTTCAACAACCAGGGTGGCACCAGATGTGTGGGAGTAGCTCTAGAAATGCTCCTCATGTTTTCATGGGCAGAGCGGAATCTTCTGCCACTATTGTCGCAACACATTGCAGGTGTAGATAATGTAGAGGCAGATTATTCTTGATCCTGGGGAGTAAGAATTAGCCCCACCAGCATTTAAGCAGATCCTAGACACTGGAACTGTCCCTGGTTGATGGCAACCCGATCCAGTGCCAAGGTGAAAAGATTCTTCAGTCACTGCAAGGAGTGTGCTCTGGAGGAATCAATGCCCTAGTTCATCCTTGGCTTTGGAAGCTTCCTCTGTACATGTTTCTGCCGTAGCCTCTTATAGGGCGTGTGATTCACCACATAGAGCATTACTTGGGCCTATTGATTCTTGTGGCACCTAGTTTGCAGATATGATGTAACTCCTGGAGGGGCCACCCCTGCGCCTCTTGCAAAACTGTGGCCTGTTGTGCCAGGGGCTGGTCCTGTTGGACAATCTGGCTCCCTTCTTGCTTATAGTTTGGCCCTTGAGAGGCAGCACTTAGTAGGTAAGGGCTATTCATCAGCTGTTATCTCCACTCCTTTGAAGGCAAAGCATGGGTCCACCTGCCTGTACTGTGTGCGAGTTGGGTGTGCTTCAGGGTTGGTGTTGCAAGTATCACTTGGCCTCCCGAAAGGCAGAATTGCCATCCATGCTCATCTTCCTTCAGGACAATTTTAACAAGGAACTGTCCCGCAGTTCCTTGAGGGTTCAGGTTGCTGCCTCAGCATGTTTTTGGGGTCTAATAGCCGGTTGCTCCATAGCTTTTTACCCAAATGTTGCCCTCTTCCTTCATGGGGTGCAGCACTTGCATAGTAACATAATATATGACGGCAGATAAAGACCAGTATGGCCCATACAGTCTGCCCAGCAAGGTGTCAGTGGTTTACCTGCCACTCCGTGCAGTTCACTCCCATCTATGCCTGTGTTTAGGGTTGTACCTGTTGCTCCATGCAGGTCAGCCCCCCCCCCCTTGAAGTATAAAAGATTTGTTTGCTTTGATTGCATTGTTCTCCATGGTCGGTTGTTCCTCTGTGGGATTTGGGCCTTGTTCTTTGGGCCCTCTTGTCTGCGCCTTTCAAGCTGTTGAAATGGGCTACACTTAGGGATCTCAAGGTTGTCATTTTGGTTGCCATCTGTTCAGCATATCTCATTTTGGAGTTGCAGGCTCTCTCTTGTAGAGACCACAATCTGTCATCCTCAGAAGTGCCTATTCCCATCTAGCCAGTCCCTTCTTTCCTGCCTAAAGTAGTGTCCACTTTTTTCATGTCATTCAGGTGGTTTGTCTTTCCTCCTTTTCAGCAGAACAATATAAAGGGATGAACAAGGACCTATACTTTTGGATGATGTCTGCAGAGTGCTTCTCAGATATGTAAAGGTCACTAATAAATTCCAAAAGACAGACAGGCTATTTGTGCTTTTCGCAAGGCCACACAAGGGTAAAATGGCCTCTAAGGCTACCTTGGCCTGTTGGATAAAGAAGGCAGTGTTCTCGGCACATCTTTTGTGTAATCAAACTGTTCTGGAGGAATTGTGATTGCATTTCATTTGGGCACAGACCTCATCCTGGGCAGAGCGTAGTTTTGTCATCCCCATCGACATTTGTAGGGCTACAATTTTTTGTCCCCCTCTACCTTTGTCAAGCATTACCGCTTAGATATCCATGCCAGGGGGAATGCGACTTTCAGTGCAGAGATTTTGAAAGCAACCATGTCTTCTTCCCACCCAGTGGAGTTGTAGCTTTAACACTTTCCACTTGTATGAACTGGTCAAGCAGGATGATCTGGAAAGTGGAATTTTACCTACCAGATAATTTCCTTTCCTGGAGTCCTACTTGACCAGTCCAGTACCTGCCCCTTTGTTTGCTATCTCTGTGGTTTAGCCTTGTAGGCTTTTGACCTTCATGACAGATATTCTATATAGTGACTGTCTATACATAGTTTTGTACACTGTTTCACTATACTACCGAAAGTCTAGTTCCACGTGTACCGCTTTGACATGGAGAAAGGCGGTATAGAAATACAGCTAAATAAACAAAATAATAAATAGTTCTCTGTTATTCTCCATGAGGTTGTGTGTGGTCAGGTTCTTGACCATATGCTTGGGAACAAATACTAAAGTATGCCCCTAGCTGCAGTGGCTCAAGTAGCAGTGATGATGTCACTGGACGTTTCTGGTTCTCTCTTCCACATCTGCTGGCAGGGGGATACAACCCACTAGTCTGGACTGGAGTGGACTTGTCTAGCCAGGACTCCAGGAAAGGAAATTATCTAGTAAGCAGAATTTCACTTTTTAGTATCTTATAGGATAGCTGCGGCTAGTTTGACAAAAATCCAGTAATCTGGAACAGAAATTACCAAAAAATGATTTGGCTGTTAGGTTTTAGTGTTAGGTGCTTTTTAAAAGAACCTTTTACACTGCCTAGCATTAGAGCAGTAGGATTAGAAATAATTGATATTAATCAGATGAAGTAGTTTATAGAATATAATAAAATAAATAATATGACCACTAGTTTTAATTAGTCAGTAATCAAATAACATCCTCTTCCCCCAAATTTCAAAAGAATTTCTGCTACTCAGCCTCCATTGTGTCTCTCTTGTCTCTATCCTATTTCACTGTTGCACATTTAGAAATTCCTGAAACTCTCTTTCCAGGTTTTGGATCGACAGGCTTGGACAGGGCTGGATGAAGTGGTCCGTCTACTCAATGGCAATGAGTTTTCTGGTGAGTTTGTGGGTGTATGCACAGACAATTATCATACATATTTGTATATGCTGTATATATTTGGGTATATGAAGAATTGGGGATTTTTTTGTATGGTCTCTATATTATGAAAAAATTACTTCAACGAAGGAAATGCATGTCCACAAAAGTGCATGCACGTGTATATATATTTGCTAGAGATTTTCCTATGCTAACCTTGGTCTCCAATGCAGAAGCAAGCTGGTGTGGGAAAACTTCACTAAAGCATAGCATAGTGGCATGCTAATTGCATGCAGAATCATTAATTTTTAGGAATATTTTGCTAGCATGATTATCGAGGGTTCACAAGACAGGCTATGAAAATGTTGCCTTTCCCATGTATATGCTAGCTGTCCCTCTGGTAGAAGAGAGATGTCAAGAGTGGTGCATTGTGGGCAGAAGAACACAGAGTCGTGGCCAGCAGTGGTTCAATGTGCCCACGGGAGCAAGATCATGGCCAGGTCCTGCTGGCCTGGGAAATAGCCAACGTGAGTCCCCAGTTCCTGCCAGCCTGAAGAGTAACATAGTAAATGACGGCAGATAAAGACCAGTATGGTCCATCTAGTCTGCCCAGTAAGATGGCAGGAGTAGGTGCACCTGCCACTCTGTGCAGGCCACCCCTCCCCATGTCTTTGTTTAGGGGTGAACCCACCGCTCCATGTAGGACACCCCTATTTGTTGAGAAATTAGATGGTTCAGTTTATTTTGATTTTATCCTGTTGCTGTAAAGGGATCCACTGTGTCTGTCCAATACCATTTTGAATTCCGTCACTGTGTTTGCCCCCACCACTTCCATCGGGAGGGCATTCAAAGCATCCACCACCCTTTCAGTGAAAAAGTATTTCCTGACATTGCCTTTCAATTTACCACCTTGCAGCTTCATGT
Source organism: Ichthyophis bannanicus (assembly GCA_033557465.1). NCBI lineage: Eukaryota > Metazoa > Chordata > Amphibia > Gymnophiona > Ichthyophiidae > Ichthyophis > Ichthyophis bannanicus. The sequence continues at coordinate 206,218,658 of CM066043.1, read as the reverse complement.
TATGCCCTCTAGTTTTACAGCTTCCCCGTCTTTGGAAGAGGTTTGTTTGTTCATTATTTCTCTTTTAAGTATTTAAAGGTCTGAATCATATCTCCCCTATCCCTCCTCTCCTCCAAAGTATACATATTTAGGTCTTCAAGTCTCTTCTCATAAGGCTTCGGACGTAAGCTCCAAATCATTTTGGTCGCCTTCCTCTGAACGGTTTCCAGTCTTTTTACATCCTTTGCAAGATATGGTCTCCAAAACTGAACACAGAGGCCTCACCAGTGACTTATACAGTAGCATTAGTATTTCTTCCTTTCTGCTGGTAATTCCTCTTTGTATGCAGCCCAACATCCTCCTGGCTTTTGCCACCGCCTTGTCGCACTGTTTTTCTACCTTGAGATCTTCAGAAATAATCACACCAAGGTCTTTCTCCTGATCTGTGCACACCAACCTCTCACCCCCTATTGCGTATATTTCCCTTGTATTTCTGCTACTCAAGTGCATGACAGTGCACTTCTTTGCATTAAATCTTAATTGCCAAGCATTAGACCATTCTTCCAGCTTTTGTAGATCTTTCTTCATGTTAACCACTCCCTCGGGGGAGTCCACTCTGTTGCAAATTTTCATGTCATCTGCAAAAAGACAGACTTTTCCATTCAGTCTTTCAGCTTTATCACTCACAAATACATTGAAGAGTGCCGGGCCCAGGACCGAACCCTGGGGCACCCTGCTAATCACCTTCCTTTCATCCGAGTGAGCTCCATTTACCATCACCACCTTCTGTTGTCTGTCAGTCAACCAATTTCTGATCCAGTTTACCACCTTGGGACCCATCCCCAAACTACTGAGTTTATTGATAAGCCTCCTATGAGGAACAGTATCAAAGGCTTTACTGAAATCCAGGTAGATGACATCCATTGCATGCCCCTGATCTAGTTCTCAGGTCACGCAGTCAAAGAACTCAATCAGATTTGTTTGGCAAGATCGTCCTTCGGTAAAACCATGTTGCCTCGGATCTTGCAACCTGTTGGTTTTGAGAACGCCTCCATTACTTTTCCTATCACCGAGGTAAGACTCACGGACCAGTAGTTTGTCACTTCTTCCCTGTCACCACTTTTGTGTAGAGGTACCACATCAGCCATTCTCCAGTCCTGAAGAACTCCTGTTTCCAAGGATCTGTTGAAAACATCCATTAACGGCCCTACAAGAACCTCTCTGAGCTCTTTCAGTATCCTGGGATGTATCCCATCCGTTCCCATGGCCTTGTCCACTTTCACTTTTGCAAGTTGTTCTAACACATCATCTTCTGTGAATGGTGTGGTATCTACTTCATTCCCATTTTTATATTTGGGAGTCACAGGTGTTCCTTCTCCAGGATTTTCTTTAGTAAAAACAGAGCAGAAGTTTGTTTATTGCATTTGATAAAAACCGCCTTTCACAATAACCAAGGCGGTGTACATTAAAATTTAATAAAAGAAGGCCAATGGCCAGCGAAAAGGAAAAGAAATGTACAATATCTGACAGGACAGTGGAAGAATCAAGAAAACAGGACACAGCGTAGGCAAGGGATGGGTCTAGGGAGGAACAAAATTTAGGGCAGAGTATAGCTCACACAAAAGGGGAGGGAACATTAAAGGCTAGGGAAAACAAGTGGGTTTTTAAATTTTGTTTAAAGGTAGTAAACTGAGGTTCCAGGCGGAGGGGGGGAGGAAGGGCATTCCAGAGGGCGGGACCAGCAAAAAAGAAGGCAGAGGAGCCGGGTAGACTGCAGTTGAGCACGAGAAGGGGAAGGGAGGGTAAGGCGATTGAGATGAAAAGAGCGAGGGGTGTGTCTGGGAGAGTGAAAGAAGAGGAGATCCGTTAAATATTGTGGAGTGCTTGTGTGGAAGGCTTTATGTGTCAGAGTCAGTAATTTGAAGGTGGTCCGGAAAGGGACAGGCAGCCAGTGAAGATGAAATAGTAGAGGAGTTATGTGATCCTGAGGGGAGGAGCATGTGACAAGGCGTGCGGCAGTACTCTGAATCCGTTGAAGTCGGGTAAGTTGAGTTTTTGGAAGACCGATGAATAGAGAGTTGGCAAAGTCCACACGAGACATGATTAAAGACAGAACCAAAGTAACAAGAGCTGAAGGGGAAAGAAAAGGACGAATGGAACGAATCTGGCGAAGAAAGAAGAAGGATGTTTTTGTGATGTGGGAAATGTGAGAGTGAAAAGATAAGTCAGAATCAAAGTGCACACCAAGGTACGAAAAGTGGAGACCAGGGGTACAGGAGAGCCGGAGAAAGAAGGGGCCAGTGAGGGGGGAGGACCGCTGTGAGAGAACCAGATAGCAATGGTTTTAGTAAGATTTAAATGTAGGCAGTTGAGCGTCAGCCAATCTGCTACAGCTGCAAGGCAGGAGTTCAACACTGAGAGATCGGGGCAGGAAGGAGAAGTATGATGGAGCAAGAGAATATCATCCGCATAGAAAAAAGTAGATATACCAAACTGCTGAATCAGGGATGCGAGGGGAGCCAAGAAAAGGTTAAAAAGAAGGGGGGCAAGGACAGAACCCTGAGGAACCCCACAGGGAAGATGATGGGGATCGGAAGGGGGAGTGGAGGAGGAAGATGAGAGAACCGCACAGGACCGAGAAGAGAGAAAAGAGTGGAACCAACAGTGCACAGTACTAGAGACCTGCATCCCGTAGACGGTGAAGGAGGAGGGAGTGATTGACCAAGTCAAAAGCAGCCGAAAGATCTAAAGCAACCGCCACCGAAACGTCACCACGATCACGTGCTACATGTAGTGCATTTGTGAAAGCTAAGAGAATAGTTTCGACACTGTGACCCTGACGGAACCCAGACTGACGAGGGTGAAGGAAGTTAGTGGAGTCAAGGTGATGGGAAAGCTGTGCAAAGACAAATTTCTCCAAGAGTTTAGATAGAAAAGGAAGATTAGAAACAGGGCGATAGTGAGCGGAAACCAAAGGATCTAGTGAAGCGTTCCTAAGAATAGGGCGTATCAAAGCATGTTTCCAGGGTCTTGGAAAGGTTCCCGTAGAAAGGCTAGAGTTAAACATAGTGAGGATGAAGGGAAGAAAACCCAGGGATGGGGTAAGAAGCCAAGAGGAAGGAATGGGATCAAGGGGGCAAAAGGTTTTCTTAGAAGAAGATATGAGATGAAGAAGTTCAGGAGCAGTGATGGGGTCAAATGAAGCCCAGAAGTGAGAAAGTCGGGAGGTGGGAGGAGGGGAGGGAACAGGGGGGGGGAGAGACAATGGGGGCAGGACAGGAAGGTAAGGACGCCCTCAAGGATGAGACCTTGTCACTGAAGAAGGAGGCGAGTTGCGATGGAGGGGGAAGAGAAGGAGCTGAAGAAGCAGAAAATGGAGCATGTAGGGAGGTTAGGGACTGGAAAACAGAATAGAGGTGCCTGGTCTGATTCGGAGCATTGGAGATTGCATTAGAAAAATAGGAGCGCTTAGCAGAGTGTACTTTGGAACGATAGAAGGAATGATGGGAGTGAAAGATTGCTAAAGTAGTTGGAGAGGGGGACTTACGCCATAGCCGTTCTGCTCTACGAAGACGGGTCCGGAGCAGCCAGAGACCACTGTGATACCATGGGTGCGAGGGACGACGTCGAGAAGGGCGGGAACGTAAAGGGGCTATACGATCAAGAGCGGTGGAAAGAGTAGAGGACCAAAGAGCTGCCTGGGAGTTAGGGGAAAGCAAGGAAAAGTCTGAAGGCAGAAGATCAGCTGCTGCGGGGAACTGCTGGAGCGTGAGAGGGGTAAGAACACGGCGTAGCCGTTCCGGCGGGGACAGAGAAGAGGAAGAGGAGGAGAGAGAATCTCCTGGGCCTGAGCAGGTGACTGCAAGACAAACATGGTCCGACCAAGGAAGGGGTGTAGCGCTAATGTTGGAGAGTGAAAGATAGGAGGAAGAAGGGGTCAAGAATAGGTCAAGTGTATGGCCTGCTTGATGAGTAGGAAGGGTAACATGCTGTATGAGGGAGAGATCGTGGAGAAGAGTGAGGAAGGCATGCTCCCTAGAAGAAGTGGGAGCATTGACGTGAAGATTAAAATCTCCTGCGATGAGGATTCGGGGAAAAGCTAAAGACACATCGGTAATTGTTAGCAAGAGAGCATCCCATAACTCCGAGCGAAGAGCAGGGGGGGGAATAAATAAGGAGTACATGAATGGGAGGAGAAGTGTGAAGATGAAGCAGAAGGGATTCTGGGTAGTGCAATTGTGCAGAGGAAACCTGAGTAAAAGGGAGAGACGGATGAAGCAGAGCTGCAACCCCACCACCTGACCGCCCGAGGCGAGGGACAGAGGCCGCGGAGAACCCAGGAGGCAGACAACGAGCAAGCAGAGCGTCCTCACCGTCCTTAAGCCAAGTTTCCGTAACAAGAGTAAGAGCAAAGGAGGATTGAAGGACAAGGTCTTGGATAAGAAGGGTCTTATTGCATAGGGATCGACAGTTTATCAGACCAATAGAGAGGGGGGATTGGGGGAATTGGGAGGGAGAGCACGAATGAGGCAACGGGGAGGGCAGAGAAACGGAAGGAGAACAAAAGCGGAGATTGGCAATACAACGAGAGTGCTCACAGAGGGGTTTTAATGGTCTTCTGCCCCAGAATACGGGAATAGAAGCCATGGTGCCGCGATAGTGAAAGAACGAAAGGGCAGGATGGAAAGGTGATGTACTTACCAAACACAGACCCGGGACTGGTTCAGAAGAGAGTCGGCACGAGACGGAGGAAGAAGCCAATCCAAACAACCGGGGAGTAAGAAGCAGAGTAGATAAAACACTTAGCCACGTTAAAATCACGGGGGGTCCTCCGCGTCCAGAGCAGCCCCAAGGAGCGCACCTAAGGAGCGCAGCGTGCTCCTTAGGTGCACTCCTTTGGTGCGCGTCCCGGTCGCGCGCCGCAGCGACGAGCGCCGCAGGCGCTGAGAATTTATACTTGTCAAGCAGCGTACCTCGCTGAGCGCAGCCGCGTGGACTTCCAGGAGGGGTGGAGCCCAACTGTAAGCAGGTGAGTGATGGCCCGGATGGGAAGGGCAAACACTGGGGAGACACAACAGATACGCAGAATAAACAGTAAGCCAGCAGAAGGACAGCATGAAAAACCAGTATTTGTTTAGCAATTTCGCTTTTTCAATGTCACTTTCCACGCATCCGTTCCCAGCACTTCTGAGTCCTGCAATTCCACCTCTGATCTTCTTCCTTTCCCGAATATACCTGAAGAAAGTTTTGTCGCCACACTTCACATCTTTAGCCATCTTTTCCTTTGCCTTTGATTATGCTTCCCTTATTTCTCTTTTTGTCTCTTTGAGTTTGATCCTCTATTCATTTCTGTGTTCCTCTGTTTGCAAGCTTTTGAATTTTGCGAAAGCTGTGTGTTTGCCTTTATTTGAGCAGCCACTTCTTTGGAAAACCAAATAGGTTTCCTTCTCCTCTTGTTTTTATTTACTTTTCTTACATATTTATCTGTTGCCCCTTTTCTTGCCACCTTTAGTTTAGCCCATTGCAATTCCACTTCCCTTATCCCCTTCCACCCTGCCAACTCCTCCTTTGGAAAACCTAGGCCATTTTACTGAAGTCAGTGTTTTTGATGTTTAGGACTTTGAACTTGCTATGATTGGACTGCACGTTGGCTTTTATCTCAAACCACACCGTGTGATGATCGCTACTGCTCACAGGGACGCCCACCCAGACATTCGACACGCTATCACCATTGATGAGCACTAAATCCAGCATTGAGCTTTCCCTGGTTGGTTCCATCACTATTTGTCTAAGTAACGCATCTTGGAAAGCATCCCACAATTTTTTTGCTTCTTTCCAAATTTGCAAAAGGAGTAATCCAATCCACATCGGGTAGATTAAAGTTACCCAATATGATCACTTCCCCCTTTATGGCTTTCTTGGCAATATCTATAATCAATTCGTTATCTATCTCTTCGATTTGAGTCGGAGGTCTGTAGACTACAGCAGTATGGATGACAGTGTCATCTCCTCTTTCCAACACAATCCAGAGCGCTTCTTCTTTTCCCCATGCCCCCTGCATTTCAGTAGCTTTAATATTGCTTTTGACATACAAGACTACGCCTCCTCCATTTCCATTTTCTCTTTCTCTTCTGAATAGATTATAGCCAGCTATGGCTATATCCCAATCATGCGATTCATTAAACCATGTTTCTTTAATGACCATAATGTCCAAGTCCATTTCCACCACTAGGGCTTCCAGGTCCGGAACTTTGTTGGCTAAGCTTCGAGCATTTGTGCTCATTGCTTTCCAGCATTTAATTGGCTTGCATGTATTTTGCATTGATTTTGTTCTGCCCGCTTCTTCCCACTTGTTTTTGATGTGTGGTTTAAAAGTGTGGCTGTTTCTGATGTTGTTCTGCTTTTGCAGGGAGTGATGTCCTAAACTTGACCTTCCCCATCCGTCACCCCCTTTTTCTAGTTTAAATGCATATCCACATACTGCTTGAATTTTTCACTTAGGATTCTTTTCCCTGTGACAGAGAGATGTAGTCCCATCAGCACAGAATAGTCTCGTTGGTCCATCTGTTTCCCCAGTCGCCTATAAATCTGAATCATTCTTCTTTGCACCAGGTCTGGAGCCATGTGTTTAAGCTGTTTATGCGATGTAGCCTTTCTGCTCCCTTACCAAGAACAGGTAGAACTTCTGAGAATGCTACAGTGTTAACAATGGGCTTCAGTTTCTCTCCCAGAGTTTGGAAGTCCCTTTGAACTATAGTGGCACTGTTTCTAGCCAGGTCATTTGTACCCAAGTGGATGACAATATCAGTTTTGGAGTGCTCACTTTCAGTGCTAAGTACATCAACAATTTCGTTTGTATTCCTGCCAGCTGAAGAGCCTGGGAGGCATTTGACTAACTTCTCTCCTTTGAACGGTGTTCCCAAGTTGGTGCCTCTGATGATGGAATCACCAAGTAGTAGTAGTTATCTCCAGGAACCAAGCAGGAATGTAGTCTTCACATATGGGTATCGTCGGTACCAACGGAGCCTGCGCGGGAACGCTCCCCAGCATCCAATAGAAATGCTTTTGGGAGCATCCATCAGCACATGCGCACTGCCTTCCTGACTTTCCAACTGTCCCTCTTCAGTTCTTTGTTTTCCGCGGAGCCAACAGGACACATACCCTGTCACCGCAGAAAATTTCTTCTTTAAACTTACTTTCTTGTGGTTGCGTCTGCCTCCGCACGACACCTACCGGTACCGCTGGTTCTTTTTTCTTCTTTTCTAAAAAAAAATATATATATACTTTCTGAACTGTTTCTCTTTAGAAACATTTTCTTTTTGGTGCTAGACGCCATTTTGGGCATTAGGCCCCATTTTTCCTAGAATATAGAAAAACCAGGTAGTGGTTTTAAAAAAATATACTAAGTGTGGCGGTACCATTTCTCCAGGACCAAGCAGGAAGTCAGTCCTCACATATGGGTGACATTGACGTCGATGGAGCCCTTGCGGAGCATTTCCCCAGCTTTCTATGAAAGCCTTTGGGAATACTGCACGCATGCGCGGTCCCCTTCCCGCCTAAAGGTGCCATCTTGCGCAGTCTCTCTTTTTCCATGGAGCCCGTCGGACGTGTGTCCTAGTTCACCTGGAAAATAGATTTTTTTTCTTCAATTCTTTGTGATTTCTTCATGTTTTTTTCTCTGGTTCGACGCCGGTTCCCCTTCTCGCTGGGTTCGGTACACTGGTATCGAGCCCCATCTTATTTTCGGTTTTTGCCCTTAGTGGCTGGCGTTCGCGCCCTTTTTTCCCTTTTCCCTAGAAGGCCGGTCCTTTGACCTTGCGGGGACTCTTTTTTTCCCCGATGGCTTCCAGTGGTTTTAAGAAGTGTGATCGGTGCAAGAAACTAATGTCTCTCACCGACACACACGACTGCTGCCTTCGGTGCCTCGGTCCTGATCATGATCCTAAGATCTGTGGACCATGTGGGAAAATGTTCACTAAGGCACTACGAATTCGTCAGCACCAAAAGGAAAGGCTTTTCTCCGATTCGGCCTCCGGCCGGGCCCGGACCTCGTCTGAGGCCTCGACGTCTCGGGAGTCTGACCTCGAGCATCGTCGGGGTTCCTCGGCGAGGGGGTCCCCCGAGCGGGAGCAAAAGAGGAAGAAGCGGCGTGGGAGGAGGTCCCTGGCTCCTCGAGGGCTAGGTCTCGGACCGCCGTCCCGGGCCCATGGAACAGGAGAAGCCGTCAAAAGTACCTCGGCTGGAGCCGGAGTCTGCTGGACACGTAAGTCCTGTTGTCCTCGAGGACTCTCCTCCCAGGGAGCCGACGTCGGGCCCGGCACCGCCGGGGCCCGAGTCGGTGGCTGCTGAGTCTCCTGAGCTGGGTCTCAGGCTGACAGCCTTGGAGTGCAGACTGTCTGCCTTCATGGATCAGCAGCTGGCGCATCTGCCCCGATCACCGAGACACCGATGTCGAAGTCGACCCCGGAGACCGAGCCGATACGCGAGACCATGAAGGCTCGTGGTCATCCTCGGTCGCGGTCACCCTCGACCTCCCGGTCGGGACCGAGGGTGTTGACGCCGGTGCCTTCGGCATCGGAGCAGGTGCTGCCGGGCACTGCGCGGTCAGAGCCCGACTCCTCTTCGGAGGAGTCCGCCTGGGAGACGGAGGATGAGGAGTCCCCCGATACCTTCAAGACTCGGTGCGTCCCATTGGACTCACTGCAGTCTGAGCCCCGGAGTAACTTTAACTTTAACTTTATTCCATATTTGATAGACCGCTTACGTTAGAAACATTAAAGCGGTGTACAAACAATATAAAAAAGCAGCACTGCAAACTACGGAAAAGGAACGCCAAAAAATAATAGAAAAGAAAGGAAAGCATAGCAAACAATACAGACAACAATAAATAACAAATAGATAGGGGCACAAGTTAAAACAATAGGCAATATTAAAACAGATTTAAAACAGTAAAAATTTATACAATAAAAGCAATAAAACAACCAGCAGTTAACAATAAGCAAACAATAAGTAGTAATTAACAGCAATAGATAAACAAAAGGACATGAACAGCAATACTTAACAAAATACAGACTTCAAGCAATGGTTAACAATAATAAATAAACAAAAAGGACATAGACATAGAATGTTTCAATGAACTAACTGAATGGCTCAAAGAACAAAATCTACTTATCAACTTTACTAAAACTGATATATTATTCATCACTAAAAATCAAACATATATACCCCCAAACACGATCACACTAGATACTCATGAAATAAATACAAAAAAAGAAATAAAATATTTAGGTGTGATACTTGACAATAATCTAAATATGGATTCACATATAAAATATCTAACTAAAAAAATACATTACAAACTCAAAACACTAAAACAATTAAGACCATTGATTCATCTACAAGACTTTATTAATATAATTCATGCTATCATCACCCCACATTTTGATTTTGCAAACACAATACTTAATGGCATTTCAAAACAAAATATTAAAAAGATACAAATAATTCAGAACATAGCTGCCAGGATGATTATGAATATAAGCCCACTTGAACATGTTACACCAATTTTGGCTGAACTTCATTGGCTACCTATTTACTCCCGAATCAAATATAAAATTCTTGTCACTACATTTAAACTTATAAATAATCTTGCACCATCGGCACTCAATACACTGATTAATATAGACATCGATAAACGATCCCAAAGAAGCAGAAACTTCAATACCTTAATAATACCAAAAGATTTCACAAAAGCCAGAAAACAAACAAATAAGAGAGCTTTCTCACACTCTGCTCCAATTCTTTGGAACAATCTACCTGACAACATTCGCCTGCTATCTGATATAAAGGAATTTAGAAAAAAATTAAAAACTCACTTATTCATATTACACTACAATACACCCTCAGAACAGAATACTCAAATAGATACAGGCTAACATTTATACATAATTATTACATACTCTATTTTCAAAATAAATATCACTAATACACTATTAACCATACCACACTCTCATTCACATGATTATAGATTTAAACTAACAATGTATATATGTTCTAATATGTTATACCTTTAATGTTACAACATTCCTTGTAAATTATAATTATCTGTTCTATGTAAACTGACTTGGTATATTACATACCAATTAACCTACTGTTCCATGTAAACCGCACTTGATACTAGGGAAAGAGCGGTATATAAATAACTGTTAAATAAATAAATAAATAAATAAATAAATAGACAAGACCACTTAACAAAAACGGACAGAGGGGAAAGGCAAGAGTAGGTCCCCTCCGGAGGATACCCGGTTCTCGGAGTTCGTGAGGGATATGGCCACTGCTTTGGCGATCCCGGCGGATCCCGAGGAGGAGCCTCGAGCCGAAGAGCTCGAGGCCCTCCAGTATGACTCTCCTCCGAAGGAGGCCTTTACCTGTGCCGGTTCCTCCGATGCTGGAACGGCTCCTCTTCCGGATGTGGGAGGCACCGGCCTCGGCGCCGGTTCTGAGCAAGCGGGTCGATTCCATTTATCGACTCCGTAAGAGCCCTGGTTTTCAACAGGTGCAGCTACCGCACCATTCCATGGTGGTGGAATCGGCCATGAATCGTCTGAAAAGTCAGAAGATGCACTCCGCGGTGCCCCCTGGCAAGGAGGCCCGGAAGCTGGATGCGTTCGGTAGAAAGTGCTTCCAGGGCTCGATGCTTGCTTGCCGTGTCCAGTCTTACCAGCTGTACATGGGCATGTACTTGCGGGACCTGGCAAAGGAGCTTGTCGGGTTCTCTGCTGGTCTCTCCGGGGAACCTTTGCAGAGGTTCAAGTCCTTGTCTTCGGGGATCCGGGAATGCTCTAAGTTCATGTCCCAAGCGGCCTACGATGGCTTCGAGGCCTCGGCCCGGGTTGCGGCTGCCGGCATCGCGGCTCGACGCCAGGCATGACTCAGTCATCGGACCTCGAGCCATGGGTTCAGGACAAGTTGGTCGATGTCCCTTGCCGAGGTGAGAACCTTTTTGGCAAGCCCATGGCCGAAAAGGCTGCTGAGCTCGAGACCGAGCACCTCACGAGGACAAGGCTGTCTCGAAAGACCTCTGCCCCTTCACGAAAGAAGAAGGGCTCGGGTAAAAAGTCCTTTTACCCGAGGAAGGCGACTGCCTACAAACAGTTCCCACCTTACCAGGCCTCCACCGCTCCCCCACAGGGTCAGCAAGCCAAGGGGCAGGGACATGGGCCCCGTAGGCAGAAGGCCCCCAAGCCTCCGGCTCCTGCTCCCACTCCACAGGGTGGGGGTTTTTGACTTCCAAGGCATAGCCTCTCCGTCTCTGCTGTCCCATCCCTGCACAGGAGGTCGACTGGCCCTGTTTGCCCACCGGTGGCCACCCATTACAGGGAACAACTGGGTCTTAAGCATAGTCCACAAGGGCTACCTGCTTCATTTTCATCAGTTGCCTCCTCCCTATTTTCCAGGAGAGCCTCCAAGGCCTCCTCTCCATACAGCCCTCCTCCTGCAGGAGCTGCAGGGTCTGTTACGAGACCAGGCGGTGGAACCTGTACCTCCCCACCTCCAAGGTCACGGTTTCTACTCCAGGTACTTCCTAGTACCAAAGAGGACAGGGGATCTCAGGCCTATTCTCGACCTCAGAACTCTCAACAAGTTCTTACAGAAGGAGAAGTTCAAGATGCTTACTCTTGAAACACTTCTGCCCTACCTCCAGCAGGGAGATTGGCTATGCTCCTTAGATCTAAAGGATGCGTACACTCACATCCTCATTCATCCAGACCACAGAAAGTACCTCGGGTTCATTGTGGGAGGAAACCATTATCAGTACAGAGTGCTGCCATTTGGCCTCACCTCCGCCCCCAGGGTCTTTACCAAATGCCTGGCAGTGGTGGCGGCCTACTTAAGGATTCAGGGTATCTTTGTCTTCCCCTATCTGGACGACTGGCTCATCAGGGGTCAGACGTCCCAGGAGGCCAGGCAAGCCACCCTCTGAACAATTTCTCTACTCCAACATCTGGGGTTTGTCATAAACTTCGCAAAGTCCACTTTGCTCCCCTCCCAAAACTTGCAGTTCATAGGGGCAAGGCTAGACTCTCTCTGCAGGCAAAAGCTTTCTTGCCAGAGGACAGAGCCCAGAGACTGATGACCTTGGCAAACCAGTTTCTCAGCAGGTCACTGGTCTCCGCCAGGCTCTGCCTGAGGCTTCTTGGCCACATGGCTTCGACAGTACATGTGACTCCCAATGCCAGGCTTCATATGAGACCTGCGCAATGGTGTCTCAGGACTCAGTGGTCGCAGGCCACAGGGAACCTCAGCGACAGAGTAAGGGTGTCCAGACCATTCCTGAACTCCCTACGTTGGTGGTTGCATCACCCCAACTTACTGCAAGGGATGCCTTTTCAGCCACCTGGGTCCACAGTGGTATTGACCACCGATGCCTCCCTGCAGGGCTGGGGTGCACACTGTCTGGGCAGGTGCACCCAGGGCCTGTGGTCTCCCTGGGAGGTCCAGCAGCAGATCAATGTACTGGAACTACGGGCTATTCGCTTAGCCCTCAGGACTTTCTCTCAAACCCTGGCTCACCAGTCTGTTTTAGTGTAAACAGACAATCAGCCATGTTTTATGTGAACAAACAGGGAGGCACTGGGTCCAGGCTCCTTTGTCAGGAGGCGCAGGACCTTTGCTTGTTTGCGCTCAGGCACAACATGTTACTCAGGGCGGTTTATCTCCCTGGCCAGGCAAATTACCTGGCAGACAGGTTGAGCAGGATTCTGCTGCCCCACGAATGGCAGCTCCATCCCTTGGTAGTTCAGAAGATCTTCCTGAGATGGGGACTTCCATCCATAGATCTCTCTGCCAGTCCCCTGAACAGACAGCTGCCCAGGTTCTGCTCCAGGCAACCGCATCCTCTGAGACTAGCAGCAGATGCTTTTCTGATTTCCTGGTCCCATGCGTTTCCTCCCACGCCTCTGGTGGCCCGAACCCTGTTCAAGATTTTGAAGGACCAGGCCTTGGTCCTTCTGATAGCTCCCAGGTGGCCGAGGCAGCCTTGGTTCCCACTTCTGCTTCAACTAGCAGTGAACACTCCACTACCTCTAGGGTTGCAGCCTGACCTTCTTTCTCAGGACCAGGGGTCTCTTCTGCACCCCAATCTCAAATCTCTCAATTTGATGGCCTGGAAGCTGCAAGGGTAGTTTTGGCTCCTTGGGGCCTACCTCCTGAAGTTGAAGAGGTCGTCCTGGCCTCTAGGAAGCAGTCCACTAGGAAAACCTATGCCCTGAAGTGGAAGAGGTTTTCTGTGTGGTGTCAGCTGCGTACAGAGGATCCTTTCTCCTGTACTGTACCAGTGGTGCTTCAGTACCTGCTGCACTTATCCAATGAAGGGCCTTAAGTCCAATTCTGTTCGGGTCCACCTCTCAGCTCTAGCAGCTCACCACTCACTGGTGGAGGGACACTCCTTGTAGCTTCACCCCTTGGTGTCCAGGTTTCTCAGAGGCTTGCTCTTGTTAAAGCCTCCTCTCCGTCCACCAGCCCCTGAGTGGGAGTTGAATGTGGTCTTTTGAGCTGATGGCTACTTGTCCTCTCCGCTTCCTTTCCTGGAAGACACTCTTCCTAGTAGCCCTTACCTTGGCCAGGCGAGTGAGTGAGCTTCAGGCCCTGGTCAGTGACAGGCCTTACACTCGCTTCTATAGGAACAGGGTAGTCCTTAGGACTCATCCAAAGTTCCTCCCAAAGGTTGTCTCCACCTCAACCAGGAGGTGGTTCTTCCGACATTCTTCCCTAGGCCTCATGCAAGCCAGGCTGAAGCAGTTCTGCATACCCTGGACTGTAGGAGGGCCTTATCCTTCTACCTTGACCGTACGCAGGGGCATAGAAGAGCTACTCAGCTCTTCATATCTTTTGACCCTAATAATTGGGGATTGGCTGTGTCCAAGCGTACCTTGTCCATCTAGGTAGCTGACTGTATCACCTGGGCTTACAGAGCAGCTGACCTTCCTTTGCAGGGTCGGGTCACGGCCCACCATGTCAGGGCAATGGCTGCCTCAGTAGCTCATCTCCACTCTGTACCGTTGGCAGACATCTGCAGGGCTGCAACTTGGTCCTCAAGCCAGACTTTTGCGGCCCATTACTGCCTGGAGAGGGAGTCCCGTAGGGACAGTGCTTTTGGCCAGGCAGTACTCCGGAATCTCTTTGAGGTTTAGGCAACTCCTGCCCTCCAGCCCTCCGTTGGGCTACCGGTGGAGGTTCTTTCAGTGAAAAGCCTTTCTTTGATGCTGGGACTAGAGGGAGTTCTCTTGTTCAGCCTGGGTTCCTTGGTATCCCAGAGCTTGGGAGTCACCCATATGTGAGGACTGACTTCCTGCTTGGTCCTGGAGAAAGAATAGTTACTCACCTGTAACAGGTGTTCTCCACGTACAGCAGGAATCAGTCCTCACAACCCTCCCTCCTCCCCTGGGAGTTGCAGTTGTACATAGTTTATTTGAATTTTTTTGTGTGCTGTTTTTTAGCTATGTCATTTGACTGAGCAAGATGGCACCTTTAGGCGGGAAGGGGACCGCGCATGCGTGCAGTATTCCCAAAGGCTTTCATAGAAAGCTGGGGAAATGCTCCGCAAGGGCTCCATCGACGTCGATGTCACCCATATGTGAGGACTGATTCCTGCTGTTCCTGGAGAACACCTGTTACAGGTGAGTAACTACTCTTTCTGTCACCGACACCCATGACTGGTATCTCAAATGTTTAGACCCCGACCATTCTCGCATCTGAGTGTCTCTTTTGTATGGGGATGACTAAAAGAGGAAGACAGAACCGGGCTGCAAAGCTCGGTACCCTCTTTTCTTCGGATGCCAGGTCCATTGCATCAACGTCTTCAAGAGCCTCGTCTTCCTCCCATGGATCTCAGGTAACTAAACATAAGAGCCGGTCCTCAAAGGATAGCTCTCCTTCAGAGCATTGAGAGGCCATTGGCATTGCCCTTGAGGAAACTACACCGGCAAAACAGCCCCAGTGGGAGGCTTCAGCTCCAAAGCATCAACGGGGCTTCCAAGATGTTCTCGAGGCCTCAACCTCGGCAGAACTACTGGTGCCATGCTCAGGGGTTCCGGCCTATTTTCCCGGTACCGATACCCAGGCATCGGCAGCGTCGATAGACCAGAGATTCCTCGCTATCGAACGCAGTCTTGCAGCTCTTCTTACAGCTGTGGTACCGTTGACATGGGGGTTCAACGTGTACCGACACCAGTACTGATGCCGGTACCAGCACCGGTACAGGTACCGGCACCAGCAGGAATTCTTCCCTTGCCGACTTTTTCTGGCATTGACAGATTGGTACCGGACCAACTCGGTACCGACTTCGATCGATACCAAGACTGTGCTTTGCATGAACATCGGGATCAGAGATACTTCAAATCCTCCGATTCTGATGACTCTAATAATTCTGCTGATACCAGAGCGTTTCTCCCGGAAGACTCCTCTTCTCCTCAACGCAGAATGTCTCCTCCGGAAGACATGTGTTTTCAGGATTTTATTTGTGATGTGGCCCGAGGCCTTTCAATCACGGTAGCTCCTGAAAAAGAACCTAGAGCAAAGGAATTGGAAATTCTCCAATACCCTAAGGCTCCCAAGGAGGCAGCCACTTTGCCCATTCATGAAATTCTTCTTGATTTGATGCTCAGAATGTGGGAGACACCTTTGACCACATCTCCTCATTCTAGGAGACTCGATACCATGTATCGAGTCCCACCATGTCCTGGTTTTCAAAAGACTCAGCTGCCACACCATTCAGTGGTAGTGGAGTCAGCCATGCGTAGGATGAAAAGTGCAAAAAGACATGCATCCAATCCTCCAGGTCGTGAATGCAGGACTCTTGACACTTTTGGGCATCGAACATTTCAGGCTTTCAGCTAGGATCAGCTCATATATTTTATATATGGGAATGTTCCTCGAAGAGGTCACAGGAGATTTGGAGCTTCTGAGCCCCCTTCTCTTTGATGACAAACGACAAGACTTCCTTACTCTTGTCAAGCATGCTCAAGACGTCTCCAAGTTTGTAAATCGTGCAGCCTTTGACTGCTTTGAATGCATCAGCAGAACCTCTGCTATTGCCATTGGTGCACGTCGGATTGCCTGGCTTCAGGCATCAGACTAGGAGATTTGGGTACAGGATAAATTAGGAAACATCCCTTGCACAGGAGAAAACCTCTTTGGCAAGAATTGGCAGGAAAAGGCTAATGAGATAGATGCTGACAATATCACTTTAGATAGATTGTCAAAATCTACAGCCACTCCAGCCAAAAAGAAACCCTATAAAAAACCCTTTTTCAGCAAAAAGAGGAAGTTTTATCCATCCTATACCCATCAAGGGCAAGCTCAGGGTCAAGTTGCCCAGAAAGGTCAACAACAACAATCCAGACAACAAAAGAAGCCAAAAGGCCTTAGAGCTCAACCAGCTCCACAGGCCCAGCCCCCTCAAGGGCTTTGACTCCTTCATAGAGAACTTAGCCTTCCTGCCTCTGAAAGGTCCAGAACCCCTAAACATTCCAGGCAGGTTGTGTCATTTTGCCAACAGATGGCACCAAATAACAGCAGAAAATTGGACTCTGTCCATTGTGGGAGAGGGGTACAAGCTTTATTTTCACAGTATACCCCCTCCTACAATCGTAAGACAGTTCATTTCCCAAACCTCTACAGACAATCTACTGGATCGAGAGGTCTCAACACTCCTTGCCCAAGGAGCAATAGAGGAGGTGCCCATTCTTCAATAGGGTAGAGGGTTCTACTCCCCCTATTTTCTTATTCCAAAGAGAACAGGAGGACACAGACCCATTCTAGACCTCAAAGAATTAAACAAATATCTGTTCCGAGAAAAGTTCAAAATGATTTCTCTGGGAACTCTTCTGCCATACCTTCAAAGTCAGGATTGGCTTTGTTTTCTAGATTTAAACGATGCTTATACTCACATTCTGATCCATCCAGATCACAGGAAATTCTTACGATTCCTTTTCAGGGGAAAACATTTCCAATACAGGGTTCTTCCTTTGGTCTGGCTTCAGCATCAAGAGTATTCACGAAATGCATGGCAGTAGTAGCTGTATTTCTGCAAACCCTAGGGATATTCGTCTTCCCTTACTTAGACGACTGGCTCATTCGAGCCCCCACGGTTCCAGAGGCCAGCTTTGCACTCTCGCACAATGCGAATCCTTCAATATTTTGGATTGGTCATAAACCTCCCAAAATCCCAACTTGCTCCGTCTCAGTCCCTGGAGTTCATAGGAGCTCGTTTAGATACCAGACAGTCAAGGGCTTTTCTCCCTCAACCCCGCTGTCTTCGCATAGTGCAGCTAGCTTCTCAAGCAGCGGTGAAGTCCTCCCTAACTGCTCGAGAACTACTACAACTATTGCGACATATGGCATCCACGGTTCATGTGGTTCCCTATGCTCGCCTTCATATGCGAGCAGCCCAGTGGACCCTATCCACACAGTGGACACAGGCCACGGGACATCTGTTGGACAAGATATCAAACTCACAACGACTGATTTTGTCCCTCCAATGGTGGCAATCACTGGAAAATCTTCTAGTGTGTTCTCCTTTCCAGCAACACCTATTCCAGGCCACCCTAACAACAGATGCATCACAGGTGGGATGGGGAGCACACCTACATCATCTCTCTACCCAGGGTACCTGGACTCCACATGAGGCTTGTCTTCACATAAACCTCCTGGAACTCAGAGTAATCTGTCCAGCTCTTCGAGTATTCCATGCCCAGCCCAGCTCAGCTACAAGACAGTCCTAGTCCAAACAGACAATCAAGTAGCCATGTTCGACTTGAACAAGCAGGGCGGAACAGGCTTTCTGTCGTTATGCAACGAAGCTTTATGACTATGGGCCCTCGCCAGAGAGCATCAAATTCACCTTCTCGTGGTATTCTTCCAGGCATTCAAAACCTTTGGGCAGACAAACTCAGCCAAGTACCGCTGCCTCACGAATGGTCTCTCCATCTAGACCAGGTGGCCAAGATATTTCAGATCTGTGGAACCCCAGAAATAAACCTATTTGCAAGTCCACTGAATGCCAAACCTCCCCGGTTCTGTTCCAGAATTCAGGCTCAAAATTGCCAGGCAAGGGACGCCTTCCTTCTTCACTGGGGTCACGACTTCCTCTATGCCTTCCCACCCATTCCCCTCATCCCCAAAACACTCTTCAAGCTTCAGAGAGACAGGGGTCGTATGATCCTCATAGCGCCACAGTGGCCATGCCAAACGTGGTATCCCCTGCTTCTACATCTCTCTCAAGCTGCACCTCTGGAGTTAGGGTGTGCTGCAGATCTTCTCTCCCAAGAGAACGGGATGCTATGGCATCCGAATCCCCAGTCCCTGTATCTCAGGGCCTGGTTGCTGAAAGCTTAGACCTTCAGGATCTCAACCTTTCCCAACAGGTAAAGGATATCCTTCAGGCTTCTAGAAAACCTTCCACAAGACGCTCTTATGCCTTCAAGTGGAAACATTTTACTATATGGTGTTCTCAGAGGGGGTTAAACCCCCTTATGATACCTCTGGAATCGATACTAGAGTATCTACTTCATTTATCAAATTCTGGTCTAAAGACCAATTCAGTAAGAGTCCATCTTAGTGCAATTGCAGCTTCCTATAAACTTCTAAATGGACAACCAATTTCCTCTCATCCATTCATATCAAGATTTATGAGAGGTCTTCTATTAAAGCCTCCCATCAGGCCACCACCGGTGGCATGGGATTTAAACCTTGTTCTCGGGCAGCTCATGAAACCGCCCTTTGAACCTTTAGCCACTACAACCCTAAAGCTTTTGTCCTGGAAGGTTATCTTCCTAATTGAAATCGCCTCTGCATGTTGCGTTAGTGAATTGCAAGCTTTAGTGGCTGATCCTCCTTATACTAGGTTTCATCATGATAAGGTTGTTCTCAGAACTCATCCACACTTTATGTCAAAGGTGGTTTCGCCTTTTCATTTAAATCAATCGATTTATCTTCCTGTATTCTTTCCGAGGCCTCATGCCTCTAATGCAGAAAGGAACCTTCATACTTTGGATTGTAAAAGAGCCTTGGCTTTTTACTTACAAAGAACACAGCAACATAGAAGGTCTTCTCAACTTTTTATTACTTTTGATTCTAGTCATTTGGGACTTCCAGTCTCCAAAAGAACTCTATCCAAATGGATTGCACAATGCATATCCTTTGCTTATGAGAGTAAGAGTCTTCCTCTTCAAGGCCGTGTCACAGCTCATAATGTGAGAGCCATGGCAGCCTCTATGGCTAACCTTCACTCTGTGTCTGTTGATGACATTTGTCAAGCAGCCACCTGGGCTTCGGTACACACCTTTACAGCCCACTACTGCCTAGATAAAGCCTCCTGTTGGGATACCTTCTTTGGCCAAGCTGTTCATCAGAATCTCTTTCAGAACTAATTCAACTCCTACCCACCAACCCTGGTGGGATGCCAGAGATCCATGGGAGGAAGCATGGCCCACCTTACTATAGGTGGCAGCTTCCTGGGGCTATCTCCCTGGCATCTTCAGATAGGGAGTCCCCATATGTGAAGACTACATTCCTGCTTGTTCCTGGAGATAGCGTAGTTACTCACCTGTAACAGGTGATCTCCGGGAACAGCAGGAATGTATTCTTCACATCCCACCCACCTTCCCTAGGAGTTGTCTCTCTATCTCTCTGTCTCTTTCCTCTCTCCCTGTATCCTTTCACTCAGCTACAAACTTAACTGAAGAAGGAAAGTTGGAAAGGCAGGAAGGCAGCGCGCATGTGCTGAGGGATGCTCCCAAAAGTGTTCCTATTGGACGCTGGGGAGCGTTCCCGCGCAGGCTCTGTCAGTACCGACTATACTCATATGTGAAGACTTAATTCCTGCTGTTCCTGGAGATCACCTGTTACAGGTGAGTAACTACGCTTTCTGTTCCTTGAGTTTTTCTTCATATTTGGTGCTTTATCAGGAGGTTGGGCATTGACTGTCTCATTTAAGGGACCTTCAGTTTCCATGGATTGGGCATCCTCATTAACCAAAGCAGAGAAGGCATTATGTAGTGATATCTCATGATGTACAGGGTGTTTCTGCGTTACAGGTCGCAATCTACCAGAGCCCACTGTGATCCATTTGTTCCTGGGATGTTTGATTCTTTGTGGGAGCGATGGTGGACTTCGTTTGGTTTGTATCCTAGAAGAGGTGCATTTCATTGCAGCTACCTCTTTCCTTAATAGAGTCAATTCTTTATGCATGGTAGCTAACTTGAGGCATATAGGGCAAGCTCTTAGGTTCCAGATGATTCTCCTCAGAATGAAGGCACCACAATTATTGCACTGAATACAAGACATGCGTGGTCCTAAAAGGAGAAGAGAAGGTGGATGTAATATCAAATTAAGAGGATAGATGTCAACGTATATGACCACTATATACGCAATGCAGCCCTGGGGTGGGTGAGGTGAGGGGTAGGGTGGGCGGGAACCTAAGTGTCCTTGGCCAGTAGGCCTTACATGAACTGAGGGCACACTTAGATATCTGATTTAAGGGCTACACAAGGAATGTAGGCAGTCAGAATATTCCCAGAAGTGAATGTAAAACCAGCAGTTAAATTTTATATCAGCAGCAGCAACAACAACAACAAACCAACAAGACAGGCAAAAGATACAAGGCTGAAAGCTTAGCTGTTTGCAGGCTCTGGAAGCTTTGGAAGCTGTGAAGGAGTGGAGGAGCACATTGAAATGGCAGGGACTAGAATGTAGCTTGTCTGCTTGAGAGGAGGTAAGGGGACAGCGCATACATAGAATGGGTAAGTTTAGGGGTGGAAGACAAAAAAGCATGAGGGGAATGGATAGAACTAGAGAGGAGGGAGGGAGAAGAAGGGTGGAGCATTAGGGAGGGGTGGGGTTAGAGGAAGGACCGAGACTTGTAGTAAGGGAGTGTAAAGCAAGGAAAAGACAGTACAAAGTTAAGTTTGGAGCGGAGGAAAAGAATGCATAGTTGGTGAAGGGAAAGAGAACATGCATGAATGAGCAGGAGGGGAGCGTATTGAATGACAGAGATGAGAAACTCCTGTCTTGCACACATAGTCACGTACGCACCTCCATGACACCCTCCCATACCAAACACACACAGATGCACCCCCAACTTACTCTATGACACATACACATGGACATGGACACACCCTCCAACACCTCACATGACTCACACACACATATGAATGCACCCCCCAACACTCCCATCTCTCTCTCACACACACCCCAAATCCCCATGACATAGACATGCACCACCACCCCCGCCCTAGACACCCACCATGACACAGACACATGCACACATCCCCACGACACCCTCCATGGCATACACAAATTTTCCAACATCTCCTAAGACACACACACACCCTATATTCCTTATTATGCAAATGAGTGAGCAATGCCATCATGTTACTGCAAGCGTACACTTTTCAACTTATAAATTGTGCCTGATTTAAAAAAAAAACTGCACTGAATCTTAGTATAGTTTACTCTTCTTTTAACACTGGCACTGTTTCAGGCAGGCATAAAGATGTAGCAGGGAGCAACAAGATTATCTGGGACCTCCTTGGTACCTTAATGGTTGGAAGGGTGGGAGTCAGGCATCGCCACTTGTCTAGATGGTGGCGGTGCAGGGGTGGGAGTGTGTGAACATTGCTCATGCTCCCAACTATTAAGGTTGTGGGGGAGGGCAAACAAGCTATTTTCTTCGTTCGGAGGGGGGGAGGAGGAATCGCAATTGGGGATCTGATAATCTCAGGTGAAAACAATCCAGCATGTACACAGGTGCCAGACTTAATGCAGATCCCTGTGCACATGTGTCTGGTTTGCTGATTTGCATGCCCTTTGCTTACAACATTGCTGCTAAAATAATCAGCGTTAAACTTGCGCTAGGAAGCCCTGCATTAGAACTTTAAATTCTGGGCTCTAGCGCAGGGTTTCTGCATCAAGCCCACAGTCATATTTATCTCTATAGATAGAGATATAATCCAAAATGTATGTATATACAGATCTATATACACCCATGCATGTGTGGATGTGTATATATAGAGGCACTGTGTGACATATATATATATATATAGATAGATATAGATATAGATACGCATATACAGACATACTAGAGTAGTTCTGTCATTGGGCGAGTTGAGAGTTACCTCTGATGCAATTTTTTTTTTGATGGAGGGTGTCAACTGGGATCAAAAGAGCTACAGCGCAGCACATGCAGTAAAAGAGGACTATCCCTACACAGCAGAATCTGATTGGAGCTCTATAGGGGAACCTCTGCCCCTCCTTGCAACCACATGGGAAGAGCAGTGGGTGGTGAAGAGGGCAGGGAAAAGTGGCAAACACTGTGCTTTACCTCTAGAAGTTTTTGTCCTGCCACCTCTACCTTCATCCTAAAATGCACTTGGGCAGTAAGGAAAGCATAAAAATGCATATCATCTCTTGCCACTGTGGTCCATTTATCTTTCATTTATTCATTGCCTCTGTCAACCAGACCCAAAGCAATTTGCAACAGTAAAACTATTGGTGCTTCTCAACCCTCTCCAGGAGCCATACTTGGCCAGTTCATTTTTCAGGACTGCCAAAGTGAATATGCATGAAATAAATTTATATATGTTGAAGATCAGTTGTATGCAGATCTCTCATTTATAGTCATTGTGGTAATCATGAAAATTTGACTGGTTAGGTATGCCTCAAGGAGAGGATGGGGAAGCACTGCCTTATACTCTTCCCTAATACAGCATAAAACACCGACCCATCTCCCCCTACTATCTCCACCCTAAGCCCCAACATGGAATGGGCTTTTACTCTCTGTACTTTCTCATTCCAAAGAAAACCAGAGGATATAGGCCCATTCTGGACTTCAGAAACCTCAACAAGTTTCTAGTCCACAAAAGGTTCAAGATGATCTCTCTCGGAACTCTTCTTCCCTACCTCTAGAGCCAGGACTGGCTCTGTTCTCTAGATCTGAAAGAAGCGTACACACATATCCTCATCCTTCCAGAACACAGGAAATATCTATTCTTCACCTTTCAAGGAAAACATTATCAATAGAGTCCTTCCCTTCGGACTCGCCCCTGCCCTAAAAGTCTTCACAAAGTGCATAGCGGTCAGGCTGCATACCTAAGGTCTCTGGGCATATTTGTCTTCCTTTACTTAGATGACTGGCTGATAAAAGCACATGCCTCCCAGGAGGTACTGCTTTCCTTGCATCATACCATCACACTACTACAACACTTCGGATTTGTGATAAACTTCCCAAAATCCCAGCTCGCTCCAACTCAAAAATTAGAGTTCATCTGAGCCCTACTATTTATTTATTTAACAGGTCTTCTATACCGCCCTATCATCCATTTAGGACGGTTTATATTACAACTTCAACAATAACTTTACAGAAAATAAGGAATTAAACTTGGATAATCATATGTATAACATATAAGAACTTAGATGAACTATAACATGCTTGGCTGATTCCATAACATATACATGCTTGGCTGATTCCATATAACAAGTGAATATATTCCTAGCACCTGTTACTAGTAACATGTTACTATTTAGTTGTACCACATCTGTAAATAGTCTGTAAATAGTTTCCCCGTTTGATCCAAGTTCCTTCCCTTGTTATCTGTAAACTCATGCATGTTGATTGTACTGAGATTTTTGTTCGATGTGAACCGCGCTGATGCCGAATAGTGCGGTATATAAGAGAATGTAAATAAATAAATAAATAAATTATACAGTAGTAGTATACAGTGGAGCCATAGGCCTTTAGTTTACTTCAATATAACAGATGATTTATAGTAGGAGGGTAGGAGGAGAGTTAGTGAGGGGGGACCATTTGTATAAGGAAGGGTATGTAGTAGAGACTGGTTATGTAAGGCAGGACTAGAAGGTGTTTGTCAAGTAATGTTGGCATAATGCTCTGTGAATAAGAACGTCTTTATGGCTTTGTAAAAATCTTGGAGGTCTGTAGTGGCTCTTATAGTTTCTGGCAATGAGTTCTCAAAGAGCGTTGGAGCATATAGAGAGGGTGCTGTATTGCAGGTCATTTGTTTTGCTTTAGCTTTTGTCTTTGGGATGAGCAAAAGTGGAGGCTTGTCGATTTCTTGTTTCTGGGTCTCAATCCTTGGTTGGAGGGTGATTGGAGCCAATTGGTGAATTATCTTAAAGATGATAGTGAGCGATTTGAATTAGGATCTTTGAAGGATTGAGAGCCAGTGCAATTGTTTGAATGTAGGAGTTATGTGGGAGTCCTTCTGTATCCTAGATATTATTTGTGCTGCCATATTTTGTATTAGTTGTAATGGTTGGATGCTATGTTTTGGCAGACCTTGATAGATGGAATTACAGTAATCTAGTACTGGCAAAATCATTGCTTGGTAGATAATGTGGAAGCTCTTCTCATCCAGGAGTAGTTTGAGTCTTTGTATTGTTTGTAGCTTATGGTAGGCAGATCTTGTTGCTTTGCATATGCGTGCTTGAAAATTTAAGTTACAGTCTAGTATGACTCCAAGATATCCGATTTCCTTCTTAATCTGTATGCTGTTCTGATGTATATTAAGTTTGTTCGGGGATGTGAAAGAGCTGTTATGGATTATGATGAGTGCTTCCGATTTGGTATAGTTTATGTAAAGGTTTTGTTGACATAGCCAGTTGGTAATTGTTTCTAGACAAGATATAATCCTGGAGAAGTCAGGTTGAGTTGTGCGAAATGGTGCAAAGACCATTATTTCGTTCACATAAATTTGATATTCAATATTGTAGCTTTTTATTAAGTTGCACAAGGATTGTAGGTATATATTGAATAGTACAGCAGAGAGCGCTGATCCTTAAGATATCCTTTGTGGTTGGACAAGTATTCTTGAGTAGTTGGTACCAGACTTTACCTGTAGTGTACGTTGACTGAGGTATGAGGAGAACTATGGGAGGGTGATCCCATATAAGCCCATGTTCTTGAGACGGTCCAGTAGTGCTGAGTGAACTATAGAGTTGAACATGGCTTTGATATCAATAAAGATTTTAAAAAACACCCATTTTTATGTCTTCAATAGTGGTTATGATTCTATCCAGTAAAGAGATGAACAGCGTTTCAACACTGATTTGGCTTGAACTCATACTGGTGGGGGACAAGCGGGTATGTAGGTCTATGTGGTCTTACAGTTGGGTTAGCACTACTTTTTCTATCATTTTAGTCAGAAATGGGAGACTTGAGATGGATCTGTATGAGCTGGGGTCTGAGGGGTCCATTGTTTATTTTTTCAATATCGGTCTTGCAATCATTTTTTGTAAGGCAGGTGGGCATGACAACCTGTGTGAGGCAGAGCTGCATGATGCTATGTAGGGTAGGTATTGATACACTGTAATCTTGATCCGGGAGACGGGACACAGATCTAGGGGGGAGGTAGTGGTGTTAATTTTGGACACTATGCTTTGTAGTTGGTCAGTGGAGGGTGTGTGGAAGGAGCTCCATTGCTCAGAGGACTTTTGGTCAGGGATATTTTCTTCCAGTTGGGTTGTCAGGTATGTGGTGTAGGTTGCAGTTTTTCTTCTAGGAAGTTGGCCATGGTTTGAGGGTGAAGTGATGTGGTCACATTGCATCATGAGTTATCCTTCATTAGGGAACGTGCAATGTCAAATAGCTCTCATGGTTTATTTAGAGATTTCAAAATGAGGTTTGTATGGTAATCCTTTTTACTGGTATTGATTTGGTGTTGGTATTCTTGGAGTTTTGTCATGTACTCATGAAGGTCTTCCTGTGTCTTGGTCCATCTCCATTTTATTTTGATTCTCTAGAGGTATTTTTTCATGTCGTTGATCTGTCTTGAGAACCATGGTGCGGAGTGATTCCTGTGATTACTTAGGTTCTTCATTGGTGGAGTCGAGGCTTCTTTCATTGTTGAGTTCCAGTTGTCTATTGCACACTCAAGATTTGTTGAGGTAGATAGTAGCTTTGGGAGTACATCTTTCATGAATATGTCATCATTGAAATGGGAGAATCTCCTATGTTCTTTAGGTATCCTTTCATTTGTGACGAAGTTTGATGGGAACATCAGGGTAATGTTTATCATGTGATGGTCTGACCAAGGTATTGGTGTGAAGGTTGGAATGGGTGCCTGGGGATTTTGGTTAAGGAGGGCATTAGGGATATAGATGAAGTCCAGTGTTCCTCCTTTTCCATGTGCTGGGCTGTATATTATTTAAGTGTATTGTAGGTCCTCCATTGCCTTCTGGAATGCCTGTGCATCTTTATTTGGTGTAGATGGGATGATGTCACCAAGCAGTACAAGGTGCTTTTTACTTCCTGAGTATGTCCAAATCTGCTCTAGGATGAGCGAGAGGTCTTCATCTTGGCTGTTTGGGGCTCTATATACTAGGCAGATAGAGGTGCACCTGTTGGATATTATAATCATATTGCTAACCTTTGTGGAGTGTGAAAGTACCATTTTAAAGCCCAACATTTTCCTTGAGATTATAAGGACTCCCCCACTCCTTTTTGCAGGTCTCGTTCAATTGTGTGTGGTGTATGAATAGGATTCAATTTGGTTGATGTTAACTTGGTCTGTGTCTGCCAGCCAAGTTTCCGTGACACACATTATGTCTATATTGTTTTCTTCAATGTAATCATTTTTTACATGGAACTTGTTTTTAATGGATCTGGCATTGACAAGGGCAAATCTTAGGGTGATCTGTTGCTTGTTTAGGTGGTGTTGGTGCAGTATAGGGGAGGACATGATTCTTATCAGTCTTTCTGGTCTTCTGTATGCTTGTGTTGATAGTACTGTTTGGCATATTGTTGTGGTGGTATTGGATTATCAGTATGTGTTGGTGTAGCAGGGTTTGTGTACCCTCCGCTGCATGTGTAAGCAAGGTAAGGAGGAGGGCAGCTAAGAGGAGGACTATAGTGTATATTTTAAGGTTCATTGTTAGATGGTCAGGATATGTAGGAAACAGTGTAGGGTATATAGACGTTGGAACTGTTATACTAAGTAGCATGTTAGATCTGTTTTGTTGTACTTACAGAGCATGCTATGTGATATATTATAGCCCAGATCTTGTGTTTTCTCTCAGTTCTAGACAGTATGTGAGTGGTTTGAGTACATAGGATATCTGGGTGAGTTGTTTAAATGCAACTCTCTGCTCAATGTCCATGTTGTGGGTGAGGAATAGCTGAGGACAACTCCTGCTTGGCAATGGACAGTGCAGCTCACTACCAGGGATTATAGGGTGACTGATGAGCAGTTGTAGTTGTTGGCTGTGTGGTTGCGGGCAATTAGTAGGTGTGTGGCTCATGTGGGTCCCTTGCGTTTCTCGTGGTCCCTGCCTAAGGGCCACACCAAAGGGCCCTCTGGTGAGGCCTTCAGGCACGGGCCTGCCTGATGGCGCTTTTCTTTTTAAAAGTTGGTTGGTGGCTTCTCTTGGGCCCAGTTGGCCTTGGTGGGGGGAGCAGGAGGGGCTAGTTCTCCTCCTTCCACAACGATCCAGGATGTTTCTGTCCCAGCTCCATTGTGCCCGTCTAGTCAAACTAGCGTCCCAGACGCTCCTACGAGACCATCTGACTGCCCGAGAGATGCTGCAGCTCCTTGGGCACATGGCCTCTACAGTACATGTCATTCCATATGCCTGGCAACAACATATACGCATAGTACAATGGACTCTTATTTATTTATTTTATTTATTTCTCTTATATACCGTGCTCTTCAACATCAGCGCGGTTTACATGGAACATTTAGGTTTTTACGGTGGGGTTACACCGTAATTACAGATAACAGGTACCTCAACTTGGATAACCATAATTAACTATTTACACATATTTGAAACACGTAGCAGTATTTACATATTATACAACATTTGAGGGATGGTTACTGTGGACATGGAGCTTATTTGTGGGTAGGTCGAGATGGTGCACCTTCATTTGGGTAATGGATGCAGACCTCGGGCCATCTCCGGGACAGGATCCAAGTCACTGCCTCTCTAACCACATCCCTTCAATGATGGTGTTCTCCAGAAAATCTGCTCATAGGGTCACTTTTTCAGATGCCTCCACTTCAATGCACCCTGATGATGGATGTCTCTAAACTGGGTTGGGGAGCACACCTGGGCAACCTGTCCACACAGGGGCTGTGGACAATGCAAGAGTCACAACTCCAAATCCTGGAACTTTGTGCTATCTTGAATGCCCTCCGGGTGTTCAACACCACCTCAGGGCACAACAGGTCCTAGTCAGGACAGACAATCAGGTTGCCATGTTCTATGTGAACAAGCAGGGAGGAACAGGCTCATGGGCGCTCTGCGAGGAGGCTCTCCACCTGTGGTCCTTTGCCATTTCTCATCAGATATACCTCCAGGCAGTGTACCGCCCGAGGGAGTTCGGTGTTTTGGCAGACAAGATGAGTCAGATCCTTCTTCCCCATAAATGGTCTCTCCAACTGGACACAACATCCTACATCTTCCAGACCTGGGGAACTCCAGACATAGATCTGTTTGAGACTCCGCAAAATGCCAAGCTTCCTCACTTATGCACAAAAACTCTGAAATCCAGCAACCAACAGGTGGATGCCTTCCACCTACACTGGGGTTAGGGTATGCTTTATGCTTTCCCTCCTATACCCCTCATTCCCAAGATACTTTCCAAGCTTCAGTCTGACAAGTGCTCCATGATTTTTATAGCCCCTCACTGGCCGTAGCAACCGTGATTTCCACTACTATGTCTGACTCAGACTCGTCCTCTGTGATTGGGATCTGTGCCCAATCTCCTCTCCCAGGACAATGGCTCACTACTCCATCCCAATCCACAGTCTCTCCATCTCACAGCTTGGTTGCTGAGAGCATAGCATTACAAGGCTTCAGTCTTACACAAGAGGTTAAGTAGATCCTTTTGGCTTCTAGAAAGCCCTCCACCAGACATTCATATGCTTTTAAGAAGTGTAGATTCTCTGTCTGGTGTTCCCAGAAAGATCTCAATCTCTTTTCTGCTCCAGTTACTCCTCCAGTATCTCCTCCACCTATCCTCGACAGGTCTGAAAACCAACTCGGTGAGAGTCCACTTCAGTGCCATTACGGCCTCTCACCACCTACTTGATGGACAGACCATCTTTCACAACCACTATTAACGCGTTTCATGAGGGTCTCCTGCTGTCCAAACTGCCCATTAAGCCACTTCTGGTGGCTTAGGACCTTAATGTCGTTCTAGCACAGCTTCTCAAGACGCCCTTTGAACGATTAGCCATGACCTTACTAAAGTTCCTGTCTTGGGAAGTTGATTTTCTTAATTGCCCTCACCTCAGCTAAATGTATTAGTGAGCTTCAGGCTTTGGTGGCGGACCCACCCTATACCCAGTTCCACCATGACAAAGTCATCCTTCGGACTCACCCCCACTTTATGCCAAAGATAGTGTCTCCTTTCCATTTAAACCAGTCAATTTACCTTCCAGTCTTCTTCACTAAACCGCATGTGTCTCGAGCAGAAGCAACCCTGCACACTCTTGACTGCAAATGTGCATTGGTTTTCTATCTCCAAAGGACCCAAGAGCATCGTAAAGCCTCGCAGTTGTTTGTCTCATTTGACCCTAGCCTCCTGGATCTACTTGTATCTAAACATATGCTCTGCAGATGGATAGTGGACTGCATTTCATTTGCTTATGACAAAGCAGGACTCTCCCTGGAATGGCATTTCATTGCTCACGACATTCGCACCATGGCAACCTCACGCTCAGCAGCCATTTACGAAATTTGCAAGGCAGCAACTTGATCTTCCGTCCATACCTTCATTGCCTATTACTGTCTGGACAAGGACTCCTGCTGGGAAGCCATGTTTGGTCAAGCTGTATTCCAGCACCTCTTTCAGACTTAAAAGCAACTGCTACCCTCTGTCCCGGACTTTGACGATACCAGAAATCCATGAGAGATCCATGACCTCTTCGAGCCTACTCCAAGGCAAACCTCCACTGGTTCTGGGTTCCCTTCATCTGGGAGCTAGAGAGTCCCATATGTGAAAACTACATTTCTGCTTGTTCCTGGTGTAGTTACTCACCTGTAACAGGTGATCTCTGAGAACAGCGGGAATTTAGTCTTCAGAACCCACCCTTCTCCCCTAGGAGTTATAGAGTTTCATTTACTCTCTTTTCGTAGCTACAAACTCAACTGAATAAAGGGAGTTGGGAAAGCAGGAAGGCAGTCGCACAGTGGAGTGCTCCCAAAAGCTTTCTGATTGGACACTGGGGAGCGTTCCCACACGGGATCCATCGGTACCGACGTGTGAAGACTAAATTTCTGATGTTCCTGGAGATCACCTGTTACAGGTGAGTAACTATGCTTTCTGGATACTGTTCCTGTGCAAATTGAGAATTCTTGAAAAGTCTTGACCACATTTCTACTTCTGCAGAAATTCTCACTTGTTTATTTCAGATCCCATCTCTGAGGGCAGTCCAATCTCTGACTCTCAGCGACTCATCTTAGCTGTTTTCCTTGGAGGCTGCACATTCTCAGAGATCTCAGCTCTCCGATTCTTGGGAAAAGCAAAAGGTAACTGAGAGAAGAAACCAGAAGGTAGGGAATGTAATGCTTGGCCATGAAAGGAAAAGGACTGCCTGCTTCTGCTATAGAAATAATCTGCCAGATCACATTTTTGCACTGGTAGGTTCTTGCTTTAGTTGCATGTGTTGTGCCTCTTAATGGTGTATGCAGGACAAGTACCATGCATTCATAAGAAACTTAAAAATAAACCCGAGAAGGAAAAAGAAATGATGAGCTATAAATAGGAAAATACTAGAGTCAGGATCTTCAGGCTCACTCATGAATTATTTTCCTCAGATCATTAACTTCAATATGTTTTCATTTGTCTTTGTTATAAAAATGACTGCAGGTGACAACAGTGTCATGCAGGCATAAGATGACCTTGACAGCCTGAGTTTCCTTTAGGTTGCGCACAGTATGTGTTTTATAATATTTGAATGCTGTAAACTTAATGTCCTCAATTGCAATGGAGATTCCAGACATTTGAGCTTCCATAAAAAGTGTAGTATCAGGCAGCTGGTGATATAAATATCCTTAAAACAACAAATGGCTATCTTGGTGAACTTCCTCACCTTAGTGCCAACATTCTTCTCCAGTGGAAGCTGCTGTGATATACAATCGGTTTATGGCATTTTTACCTTTTATTTTATGAAGTAAAAAATACACAAATTGGTTTCACAATAGTGTTACACAATAGACATTGCAAACATTGATAATTTTGCCTTTATCATGCCAGTATATATTTGCAATCCAGGATCCATTTGAATACATATATGTGCTACCAGTCTGCCAACTCAATGCATATGCTTAATAGTTACAAAAAGCAAAGTCTACTCATCTCTCTCTATATATTTATTTGTTAAAATTAAAACGGAGCAGTGGCCACACCTTAGCTGGCTATGGTGGTTTGCTACTCTTGGTTATAGTTATGAGCAGTCAGTATATAAATTAGTAAGTTTTTGGTAATATGGCATTGTGACATTGATTTTTAAAAGGGTCTAGACTGCTAGCTAGAACCATCTGTGCTCATTAGGGGGTTGTATTTATGTCTTCAAAAAATGGGCATTCCTAGAGATGTAGTTGTGTTTTGGGATGGAACATAATTGGTTAGTATGAATTTTCAGCATTAAGTAGATATCCCTATACACAAGCATGGCTGGGCTTCACTTCAGTTGGCCGTTTAATAAGTGGCTAGATTTAGATCAGTTTTTCAACCACACCCTAATCACTGTAACAACTTTTTAAAATGTGCTTTTACCAGTGCAGTAAACCTTAGGCTTAGTAAACGTTTGTATAGCCTTGAACATTCAAGGCTTGTATTTTCTTTATTTTACTGTATCGTCTAACTCTTTGTATGCTCTTAGGTTACAGGTTTATTTTCCTGACCACAGCAATCTCTAACAGTGCTCGGATGCTGGAGGCTATGGTAGAGACAAGCCTGAATGCATGACTAAATTAGACTGGATGTTTCTTGGACTTCTAAAGTAGCTCATCTTTGCCTTCACAAGGCTGCCTGGAACAGAAAACTACTACTACTTGTCGTTTGTATAGCGCTACAAGGCGTATACAGCACTGTATAGAGACATAAGAGACACAGTCCCTTCTCATAAAGGCTTATAGTCTAGTTGAGAGAGACAACACAACAGTCGAGGACAAGGATATATCTAGGGGAATGGTAAGGAAGCACATAGGAGGTGAACAGGAAACTAAGGGCATCAGGATCCAAAACAGTTTCAAAGAATTTCACTACTGCTTGAGATCTGATTATTAAATGTCAAATATTGAGCAAAATGGAAACCCAGAATCATTAAGCACACCTGTAAATCAGTATGGCTTCCTTTTTGTGCTAGAGTTGATGTCCTCTCCAATAGAAGAGAAAAGCTTCCGCGCACCTGCTTCAGGGGTGACCAAAACTTAACATCAAAGGGATTCATAAACTTGATTACGGCTGTGAAAGATTCTTCTGTTGTGCCTATGTGAACTTCAGCAGTGCTGTCAACCAATTCTACCTTTGAGGAGATTTTAAAAGTGTTCAGGTTCAGTCCATGCCTGAGGCCAAGACACAAAGCCCTGAGTTTCTGTAGGGATATAAAGTGTTTGCTTTTTATAAATCTTGATAGAAAGTGATTAATTTAATTTGATTCCTGTACAGAAACTCTGATAATTATCAGAACAGCGTATGTGGTAGCTATGCTAACCTCCACATGCCAGATCCCTGCCTCTGTGCTGGCTTCTGGGAAGGGGGCATGCTAAAATTATTTTAGTGTATTTTCTCTTTTATACTATAGATAAACATTAGAAAGCTAATGGAAGTTAGTCTTTATCCTCATTGGTAGTGGGTCTCTAGCATCCCACCTTTATGCATTGGATCTGCAATTTGCTGTTAGCTATCATCCACTTATGGCATTTGCCCTCCAGACTACTCACTACCTAGTACTGTTCAGACAGATGTAATATGTTATAGCACCTGTTTTTATATTTACATTCTGTTGTATTTCCTGGGACCAGTGTTATTTTTCTGTGGTTCTTTTAATCAAGGTTATATGGTTAGTCATGAATGGGCTAATGCAGCAGAACATACAAAGCGGTGATAGCAATGCCATTTTTCAATGCATGCCTCTAGAATTGTTTCCTTCCGTTTACTCTGTGATGGAATGGAAGGACAGGCTTTGTCATCTAAGAAAAATAAAATGGAAAGGTGAGAATACATATCAAAGCCAATGGTTCCCAAATCGTCCTCTTGATGCCACAGCCAATCAGGTTTTCAGGATGTCTACCATGACTATTTCATAAATTAAAGCCCTCAAATATGCAATTTTATTGCATTTATACTGTAATCAATAGCACACCTGTGGGACTACTGACCCTAATACAAAGCTGCCTTGTGGATTTGGATTTTAGATTTAATTGCTCAGTTTTTGAAACCCAAGATCATTTGTTTTGTTCAGATACAGTAAATTATTTTCCTTCTTGGGGGCTTACCATTTAATAGACTTATGTATTAATGAAAATAATGTAAGCCCCATTATTCTCAATGGGACCTCCTTACAATGTGTTTAACTCAATTAATACATGTTAATAAATGAGGTCCTAAATTTGTAGTTGAGGCAATGGAAGAGGACATAAATTGGCTGAGGTCACAAGGAGTGTATTTGGGGAAAAGTGTAACTTTAAATTTAGGGTATGTCTATTAAAGGGTGTTAGTTGCTACTGTGGGGCTAAAGCAGATTTATTACCGGACAGTAGCAGTTGATGTAGATTAAAAGCCGATAATTGCAAGCACTCTGGAATTATCTGCTATCTCCAGGAACAAGCAGGAATGTATTCTTCACATATGGGTGACATCAGTACCGACAGAGCCCGCACGGGAACGCTCCTCAGCGCCCAATAGGAAAGCTTTTGGGAGCATCCCACTACACCTGCGTAGCTGCCTTCCCAGCTGTCCTTTCTCAGTTCTTCTTTTTCTGTGGAGCCAACAAGAAGCAATTCCTGTCACCGCAGAAAATTTTGTCTTTTCTTATTTTTTGTAGTCGCATCTGCCTTCCCATCTACGCTGGTACCGACCCCATCAGTGCTTACTTTATTTCTTGCTTTCTTCTAAAACAAAAATAAAAATAAAAATTTTCAGAGGAAAGAAACTTCTTCCCTCAGGGTGCATCGACGCCATCTTAGGCTTAGGCCTTTTTTCCTAAAATGGACAAACCAGCCAGTGGTTTTAAGAAGTGTTCCAAATGTCACAGTACAATTTCAGCCACGGACACCCATGACTAGTGTCTAAAATGTTTAAGACCGGATCATCAACCGTCAGAATGTCCTCTTTGGAGGAAGATGACAGAGAGGTCTGTAGAACAGAGCTGCGAAACTCGACACCCTCTTTGCCACAGATGCAATGTCGGTAGCATCTATGTCGTCGAGAGCTTCATCTTCCTCCCAGGGATCTCAGGTATGAAAACCCAGGTCTTCATCGAAGATTAGCCAGCCCTCCAAGGGTAGATCTCCTTCTAAGCATCAAGATACTCTAAGCATTGCCCTGGAGGGCGACATACCGGCCAAACAATCCCGGCGGGAGGTCCTTGCCTCCAAAGCCTTAGTGGGATCCCAGGATGCTCCCGAGGCCTCTACCAAGGTTCCGGCACCACAACTTTCAGATACTGGCTTTGAGCGATATTGAGTACTTGCAGAACGCGAGCACCCTGCCCGTCAGTACTTCGAGTCTTCTGACTCCGATTCGGCTGGTACTCGGGAAATGAGAACTCTTCTGGAGGATCCATCTCCGCACCCACAACACTGCATATCCCTTCCAGAGGACATGTCTTTTCAAGACTTTATCCGCAATGTTGCTCGGGGCCTGTCTATAACGATAACTTCGGAGAAGGAACCTAGGGCTGAGGAGCTCGAAATTCTTCAATACCCTGCAGCCCCAAAGGAAGCTGCTACCCTCCCTATTCATTGAATACTTCACGACCTTATGCTTCGAATGTGGCAGACACCCTTAACCGAAGGCTCGATACAATGTACCGGAGTGCCCCAGCTTCCAGAAGATGCAATTGCCACACCATTCCATGGTGGTGGAATTGGCAATGCGTCAAATTAAGAGTGCTAAGACGCATTCCTCAAACCCTCCAGGCAGGGAATCAAGAACCCTCGATGCTTTTGGTTGATGTTTTCAGGCCTCCATGTTATCGGCCAGAATCAGTTTCTACGTACTCTACATGGGTATGTTCCTTAGGGAGGTGGCTAGGGATTTGGAGTTGATGGCTCTTCTTCTCCCTGTTGACAAGAGAGCTGATTATCTCACTCTGGTAAAACATGCTGAAAATGTTTCCAAATTTGTTAACTGGGCAACTTTCAACTGTTTTGAATGCATCAGCAGAACCTCAGCTGGTATGCATTGGTGCATGCAGGATTGCTTGGCTCCAAGCCGCTGATCTTGAACAGTGAGTTCAAGATAAGCTGGATAATATACCTTGCACAGGTGAAAACCTTTTTTGGCAAAGACTGGCAGGATAGGGCTTCTCAGCTAGAATCTGAGAACACCACTCTTAGTAGACTTTCTAAATCTACTGCCAACCCAGCTAAGAAAAAGACATCAAAGAAACCTTTTTTTCAATAAGAAAAAGAAGTACTACCTTTCTTACACCCCTGCAGTGCACTGTCCCATCCATGTTCCCCAAAAGGGACAACAACAAAGCAAAGAGAGGCTCAGACTCCCAGGTCTCAGCCAACCAAGCAGACCCAACCTCCTCAGGGTCTTTCTGGAAAATATAGCCATCCTGCCTCTGGAGATTCCAGATCCCATCCGCATTCCCGGCAGACTCTTACTTTGCCCACAGGTGGCATCTTGTAACATCAGAACACTGGACTCTCCATATTAAGGGAGGGGTACAAACTTCACTTACGAAGTCCATCCCCCCAGTCTCCTCCAAGAGAGTTCAGTTCTCAACCCCCTCTCACCACTCTGTTATTACAGGAGTTCACCTCCCTTCTCTCACAGGGTGCAATAGAGGAGGTGCCACTCTCCCAGCAAGGTCTGGGCTTCTATTCTCCTTACTTCCTCATTCCAAAGAAGACAGGGGGATATAGGCCCATCCTGGACCTCAGAAAAATGAACAAGTATCTACTTCGGGACAAATTCAAGATGATCTTCCTAGATACTCTTCTCCCCTATCTCCAGAGTCAGGATTGACTCTGTTCTCTAGATCTAAAGAACGCATATACTCACATTCTTAACCACGCAGAATACAGAAGGTTCCTGCATTTCCTGTTCCAGGGGAGACACTATCAGTACAGAGTCCTACCTTTTGGCCTCGCCTCTGCCCCAAGAGTCTTTACAAAGTGCATGGCAGTGGTAGCTGCATTTCTAAGGTCTCTAGGAATATTTGTCTTCCCCTGCTTAGACGACTGGCTCATTCGAGCAAGCACATCTCTAGAGACCAATTTTTCTCTCACACGCACATGCAGGTGCTGCAACACTTGGGATTTGTAATAAATCTTCCCTCTCAAACTAGAGTTTATAGGGGGCTCTCCTAGACACTCAACAGTCAAGGGTTTTCTGCCCCAAGCCTGCTGTGCTCATCACATTCTGCTGGCATCCAGAGCATGCCTCAAGACCCTTCTCATTGCTTGAGGCATGCTGCAACTTCTGGGCTATATGGCATCTACTGTACATGTGGTTCCATACGCTCATCTACATATGCGTGCAGCTCAATGGACCCTGGCTTCCTAGTGGTCTCAAGCATCCGGTTGCTTGGGAGACAGGATAACACACTCTACACGTCTCATCTTGCCTCTCCAGTGGTGGCAATCCCCAGAACACCTTCTCGTAGGGTCACCTTTTCAGAAGCCTCCACATCAATGTACCCTGATGACGGATGCGTCCAAATTGGGCTGGGGAGGTCATCTGGACAACCTCTCCACTCGGGGTCTTTGGTCTCATCAGGAGTCACAACTCCACATAAATCTCCTGGAGCTCAGAGCCATCCACAATGCTCCTCAAGGTGTTCCATGACCACCTTCACTTCCGCACAGTTCTAGTCCAGACAGCAATCAGGTAGCCATGTTCTACTTGAACAATTTATTTATTTATTTAACAGACACTTATATACCGCATTTTCCCATGGATCAGGTGCGGTTTACAAAGAACAATGGAATGAACCGGTGAAACAGTAATAAGTGCCTGTTCATCTTACATATAACATCTGTGAAAAATTATACAAAGAACATAAGCTTTAATACAAAGAACTAGAACTTGTTACCAATGATCTAGCAGCTATGTACATAACAATCTTTGCACAGTGCTTAGCAACTATGTACAGTACAACTGTTACATTGAAATTAAACTATATACATTGTAGGATGATTGGCAGTCATCATTATATTACAATGAGTGGAGAAACAGAATTAGTGTATCTTTGATTGCAATTAATTGCATTAATTTTGTTTTTGGTTTGTGAATTGTATTATCTTCTATTAACTTATGCCTGTTTGTGTGATAGTAATTGACTGGTCACCATGGTGTGTCATAAATAGATGTGTTTTTAATGTCTTACGAAATTCCTTGATATCACTTAGATTTCTGATTTCTTCGGGTAGTGCATTCCAGAGGATTGGGGCTGAGTGTGAAAAGGCCTTGTTAGTGGATTTTTTAGATTTTGTAAAGTCTTTTGGAAACATAATTTTGTTTGTGTTTCCTCTCCTTTGGTTGATTTTTGGTGTTTCCTTGCTAATTAGGTTGTACAGTACCGAAGGTGCTAGCTTGTTTAAAGCTTTAAATGTTGTTATAAGGATTTTATAGTTTATTCGGCAGTAGATTGGTAGCCAGTGTAGCTTAGCTAAAATAGGTGTTATATGTTCTATTGTACTGGCTTTCATGATAGTTCTGGCGGCTACATTTTGTACTAACTGAAGTCTTTTAAGGTTCTGTTTGGTTATTCCTTGGAGTGTTGTGTTTGCAAAGTCAAAGTGGGGTGTAATGATTGCTTGAATTATACTCATGAAATCATGTAGGTGAACCAGTGGGCGTAGTTGTTTAAGCTTGTAGTGAATTTTTTTTATTGTGTTTTTGATGTGAGATTCCATGTTAAGATTCTTATCCAGAATCACACCTAGATACTTCACCTCATTTTTGTTTTGATTTTGTGGTTCTGTATTGTAATAAATGTTGGGGGGATGAATGTTTGATTTTTTGTTACATATAAGATGTCTGTTTTTGAGTAATTGATGTTTAAAATTGTGTTCTTTTAGCCATATTGTAAGTTCGTTGAAACATTGAGTTAGTAATTGAATTGGTGGGTTAGGAATCTTGAATGGAATGTATAACTAACATATCGTCTGCATAGATATGATAGTGGACGTGAAACAATCAGGGCAGAACAGGCTCTTGGCACTTTGCAACGAAGCTCTACACCTGTGGTTCTTCGCCATACAGCATCAGATTCACCTACTTGCGGTGTATCTTCCAGGCAAACAGAATCTCTTGGCGGACAAACTCAGTCGAGTACTGCTACCCCACAAGTAGTCTCTCCATGTGGACAAGGTTGCTCACATTTTTCATATCTGGGGAACCCCAGATATAGACCTGTTTGCAAGTCCTCAGAATGCCACACTTCCCCGCTTCTGCTCCAGAATGCCTGCTCAGAACAGCCAAGAGGTAGATGTCTTTCACCTTCACTGGGGTCAAGGCTTCCTATATGCCTTTCTTCCCATTCCCCACATCCCCAAAACTCTTTTCAAACTCCAGAGAGACAAGGGCTACATGATTCTTATAGCCCGGCGTTAGCCACAACAGCCATGGTATCCTCTGCTTCTACGTCTCTCTCTAGTTCAGCCAGTAGACTTGGGGTCTGCTCCAGATCTCCTCTCACAGGAGGACGGGACACTGTTGCATCCCAATCTGCTGAAGACATAGCATTCCAGGACATCAGCCTCTCTCAACAGGTGTAAGCTATCCTTTTGGCATCTAGGAAACCTTCCACAAGGCGCTCCTACACCTTCAAGTGGTGTAGATTCTCTCTCTGGTGTTTGGAAAGGGATCTTAACCCCTTTTCAGCTCTGGTGGAAGCATTACTTGAATATCTTCTCCACCTCTCTTCTTCTGGACTCAAAACCAATTGGGTAAGAGTCCACCTAAGTGCCATTGTGGCTTCTCACATGCCCTTAGATGGTCAATCCATCTCCTCTCAGCTG
The DNA here is from genome assembly GCA_033557465.1 of Ichthyophis bannanicus. Taxonomy (NCBI): domain Eukaryota; kingdom Metazoa; phylum Chordata; class Amphibia; order Gymnophiona; family Ichthyophiidae; genus Ichthyophis; species Ichthyophis bannanicus. Next base: position 206,179,457 of record CM066043.1, on the reverse strand, counting down.
CTTGTAGCATGCTTCACGAGAGGTCTTCTATTAACTAAGCCTCCCATTAAGCCACCCCCAGTAGCATGGGATCTTAATGTTGTTTTAGAACAGCTTTTAAAGCTGCCCTTTGAACCCCTAGCCACTGCTTCTCTGAAGTTTCTTACTTGGAAGGTCACCTTCCTTATTGCCCTCACTTCAGCAAGGCGCATCAGTGAGCTTCAGGCTTTGGTGGCTGATCCTCCATATACACTATTCCACCATAATAGGGAAGTCCTTAGGACTTATCCTCACTTTATGCCAAAGATGGTCTCGCCTTTTCACTTAAACCAGTCGGTGTACCTCCCTGTTTTCTTCCCTAGACCTCATTCTTCTAGGGCAGAAGTAACCCTTCATGCTCTGGATTGCAAACATGCCTTGGCCTTTTATCTCCAGAGAACTTGGGAGCACAGAAAAGCTTCCCAACTTTTCATTGCTTTTGACTCCAGTCACCTAGGTCTACCAGTATCCAAGTGAACACTCTCCAGATGGATAGCAGATTGTATTTCTTTTGCTTATGACAGTGCAGGACTCTCTCTCGAGGGTCACATCACTGAACATAATGTTTGTGCAATGGCTTACCTCCATGGTAAATCTGTGCTCTGTAGCGATTAATGAGATATGCAAAGCAGCAACATGGTCCTCTGTCCATACTTTTGCTGCTCATTATTGCATGGACAAGGACTCCTGTCGGGATGCCTCGTTTGGCCAAGCTGTTCTCAAACACCTCTTTCAGACTTAGATCAACTCCTACCTCCCCCCCTCCATCCCCATTCGATACCAGACATCTTTGGAGGATATATGACCTACTACTTAGGCCTGTGTTACATAGCTTGCTCTGAGGTCATCTCTCTGGCACCTCCAAGCTAGGGAGTCCCATATGTGAAGACTATATTCCTGCTTGTTCCTGGAGATAGCATACTTACTCATCTGTAACAGGTGATCTCCGGGAACAGCAGGAATTGAGTCTTCACAACCCACCCTACTCTCCTAGGAGTTGTACTTTTCTTTTCCTTCTCTCCTTGTATCTCAGCTACAAACTCAACTGAGGAGGGAGAGCTGGGAAGGCAGTTATGCAGGCTTAGTGGGATGCTCCCAAAAGCTTTCCTATTGGATGCTGGCGAGTGTTCCTGCACAGGCTCCATTGGTACTGACATCACCCATATGTGAAGACTCAATTCCTGCTGTTCCCGGAGATCACCTGTTACAGGTGAGTGACTATGCTTTCTGCGCAGTGCGGGGAGTAGGCGGCACTAGTTTTGGCAGCCACCGCATGAAAATATATCACGTGATGGCTGCCAAAAATGGCCCAATCATGCCTGCATATAATGCCACCTCAGGAGTGAGGCTAAGGGGCTGCACCATGTGATAGAGGCCATCTTGAAAGGCTGCGAAGAAAGATGCAAGAGCAGAGAGGACTGCTCCTGCTCCCTGTTGCCACTGGACCACCAGGGATCCAAGGTTTGGCTAACCAGGAGTTGATTTTTTTAAGGGGGGAGGGAGGCCCAACTGGCTAGCCTAGATTAGATCTTGTATATCAGGGTGGGGGAGGATAGGTTGACTGACTAGCCAGCTGGGCATTCTGTTTGGCTGGAGAGTACACAGATTACCCCCCCCCCTCCCGACTATTGCCGATGGGGATAGGAAGCTGTTTGGGTGGGGTGGGGTAAGGCAATTTAAAATAGTGTTGGCGCCACAAATCTTTATTTCCGTGGCACTGGCAGTATTGTTGCCTTGAGCGGGGAACAGAACTGGTAAGACCTCTGTGCATCCAGTCACTTCCTATCCTCCTCTTGGATTTACTGTGGTTATCTGTTGCTATTGCAGGTCTCATGGGTCTCCACAGTAAAGTCAAGACCTTTATATTAGCTGTAGGACGGAAACTGGGAACACGTCTTACAGATAACAGGGAGGTTTTTGACTTACTGTGAGCCTTTTGTAGCTATTGCCCTGTGATAACTGCCAAAGGCTACCACGATTTAGTAGACATGCCCCTTAGAAAATGGGTTGAAAGCCAGGGAAGCTATTTCATGTCACTAATGGAAGCCTGTGTTATTTTGCTACCAGAAATCAATGAACCAAACTGTAAAACTTTAATATACTGGGAATAAAATACATTTGTGACCGTTAGCAGTTTTCTGATGACTTTCTACTCAACTTCTTTCTTTGACAAAGCGAAAACTCTAGCTAGAATCACAGTTTCTTCCATATCTATCTTCTCCTCCCATTGGATAAAACAAGAACTGACCCATGACCAGAACCAGAATAGAAAAGTTAGAAACCATCATGAATGGCTTGCACATTTATCGTCAAAAATGACACAAGCTAACTACACGGAAAAAGCCAAGAGCTAATAATGAATCCAAACTACTGATCCTGCTGAGATACTCATTATAATTTATTGCTTTTCCTCTAGTAAGTCTTTATAGAACTGGCCAAGATAATTACTATGTATGTATTTGATACTGGGGTTTGTATAATTGGAAAAAAATAGCACTTTGCATCAGGAATGCTGTAAGCCTATGATGTTCTCTTATCACATAAATGCTGAGGTGGTGCTGAGTCTGTGCACTGATTTTTCTTCAAGCTGATGAGAAATGACAGAGGATAACTTCAGACAGATATTTAAAGCAGCTCTTTGGTATAGTGAACCAGTATTCAGTTGAGTCCAGCAGGAGCAAGGGAAAACAAATGATTTATTAGTGCTAATAGCCTCTGTTTTTACCATGTTTATAAAATGTCAGTTTGCAATAATTCTGGGATTCCCAATTGCTTAAGGCCTACAACCTGGTCTAATTGTCAAGGTATCTTTGCTATGCAAATTAGCCTTGTTATCACACCAGATACATTGAAATGCCTCTGCTGTATATTCAGTATGCAGATTCTCTCAACAAGCAGGATGAATTAGCCACAAATAAGTGATGTTATCCTGATCGAGAAGAGAACCTGTGCTGGCACTGAATTCAGGAAAGAAACTTTCTCTTATTAGCTTTAAATGGGTTACATTGTAGCTACCTTAGCACAACAACAGGAAAGTCCTGGCCTGGAATCTGAGTTTCTTCCAGATTTTCCTCCTTCATCCCTTTTCTTCCCAGTGATGGGATATATACACCTCATCGTGTACCTTCCTTCTCTTTTCTAGGAATCTAGCCCTTTTTTTTTACCTATTCTTCATCTACTTCTCAGAAGAGAAAAATCAGCATTTAGATAGTCTTTCCCTTTTTGATGTTTCGCTTAGCAATCATAGACCTGAAGGGCACGATACCAGTGTATGAAGTCTAGGATTTGAATTTTTCATTAACCTCAGCCACTTTAGGGGGAACATGGTCTGTTATCGGCACAAATAGCCTTCCCAATAGATATGGCCCCCAGGGTCTCAATAGCCCACCTCACAGCTAAATGTTCTCATTTGTTGAATACCTCTTTTTTTTCTGCCTTTGTGACGTTATCACTGAGGAATAAAACAGGATGCGCCTCTTCCCCTTCTCCTTGGCTTATCACTGCCCTAAGCCCAACTTCTGACATAGAAACATGACAACAGAAAAAGACCACATGGCCTGTCTAGTCTGTCCTTCCATATCAACCACTACACCAGTCCCCTTTTTTCCTTTAGAGATCCTCTGTATTTGTCCCATGCTTCTTTGAATTCAGATACTGTCCTCATCTCTACCACCTCCACTGGGAGACTATTCACGGATCCACCATTCTTTCTGTAAAGAAATATTTCCGCATATCACTCCTGAATCTATCCCCCTTCACCCTCATCCCATGTCCCCTCATAGCAGAACTTGCTTTCAATCGAAAGAGACCCTCCTCCTGTGCATTTATGCCATGGAGGTATTTAAATGTCTCAGTCATATCAACTCTATCCTGCCTTTCCTCTAAGGTGTACATATTAAGATGCTTAAGTCTGTCCTCATATGTTTTATAATGAAGACCACTAACCATTTTAGTAGCCACCCTCTGTACTGACTCCAGCCTGTTTATATCCTTTTGAAGGTGCGGTCTCCAGAACTACACACAATACTCCAAATGAGGTCACACTAAAGACTTATACAGAGGCACTATCACCTCCTTTCTTCTGCTGGCCATTCCTCTCCCTATGCACCCAAGCATCCTTCTAGCTTTTGCTGTCGCCTTTTCTACCTGTTTAGCTACTTTAAGATCATCAGACACAATCACGCCTAGGTCCCACTTTTCTTTAGTGGACAAAAATACTTCACCCCCCTATACTATATTGCTGCCATGGATTGCTGCAGCCCAAATGCAGACCTTGCATTTTTTAGCATTAAATATCAGCTGCCAAATTCTAGATCATTCTTCAAGCTGGACATGTTAGTTTGCAGGACAAATTCTTTCTGAAAATCAGTATTTTGTAGCATTGGTTCCTTACAGAGGGCAACTTTAGGTTTTGGTAAGCCTGTTCATACAAGTCTGCCAAATGGATCCTATTTGACTGGGAATTCAATAAATCATTCAATGGAACTGCTATTTCCACCACCTAGGAATGAATTTACTATAGTAACTTACAAGGTCCAGGAATACATATACATTTTTATCCCCCTTAGAGAACATGGTTATTTACCGCTTCTACTAACCCCTTTCCCACTATATGCCCAAGATACTGTACTTCTTTCTGGGTCAAGGCATATATTTTTTAAGTAGGTTGTGAACCCTGCCTGCTGGAAAGACCTACAAACAATTTTCAGGCATCACAGACCAGGGATGTCTGGCGGGATATGTGGGATTGCAGCATAAAGGGCCACTGCACCTAACCATGAGAGTTTGCTGCAAACCTGCCTATCCTGCCAGACATCCCTGGACTATGCAGATTGTGCACCAGCAGCAAAAAGGGGCCGCTGCACCTAACCGCGAGTGTTTGCTGTGATCCTGCCTTTCTTGCCTGACATCCCCGGCCTGTGTGTGCCACGCACCATTTTTCCTTCCTAAGGCCTACAGCTCCTGGTCAGTTGGAGACTTAGTTCAGTGCAGTTTGGCCATCTGAGACCCCAAGGAGTATAAGAGATACCCCTCTGGTGGTCTCTCCTTCCTGGGGCGAACTGCTGGCTATGAGAGCCAGTGTAACTCTGTGGTGTATTAGGATCACTGCTTACCTCGTTGCCCTGATGTCTCAGCTGCAGTAAGTGGCGACTGTTCCCTTGTTGATCATCTCTGGACCACTTGTATAGCTGATCCGGGGGGAGACTTCTGTCAATTCAGTGTCCTTGTTGGCGGTTCTGGCTCCTGATGCAGTTGAGGCTTCTTGCCGCCTTCCACATCAGGGATTATCAGTGCTCTTCTCCAGGTGGACCTGCTGTTCCCAAGATGCCGAATTTCACCATGGGACCGGCTCCTGTGGCTGACAAGGAGTCTTCTCTCCCTCTGTTTCCACAGTCGCAGTGCTCCTAGCCACAGCAGTCACAAGTGTTTCAGCCACAGCAACTATCTGACCCCACAGCAGCTGTTGGACCCTGCAGTGGCAGATTTTTCGCCCATCTTCCAACATGTTTGTGGGCTATGGAAGGGGGTCAAGACCTTGTTCCCTCTCGGCCGGGCCCATCTTCCACTGCTCCTCTGATAGTCCTTGCAAGTGGTTCCCACAAATGATCGAGAGGGCAGGACTCTGTCTGGGAGGATCCATGGCCCCCTGTAAAGTCCCTTATTGGAGCGAGGTAGAATTTTTTGGCAATGGTGTTTTCCACGATGGCTCCGATTGAGCTGCTTCTAATGCAGAGGAGGGGGAACTCTTTCAGGGGGAGAGCCATAGTGACTCTTGCATGGTGCGTCTTTGTCACCGAGTGGAGATCCCCCCCCCCCCTAATTGTCTAGATTGCCACTGAAATGCAAATGCCAGAGCTCTCTGGACCGGTCCCACCCCCTCCACTTTTGATCCTGGCATCATTGGGGCCTTCCAGAGCCTTTTCCTTTCCTGCTGGAACTTCTCCTGATGTACCCCTCAAGAAGGCCCAGCAATTGGGTTGCATTTATCCCTGGTCACCGACAGTCTTGGAAAGTGGTTGCATTTTCCTAGGGTCGATGCTTTGGGCAGCTCCACTTCTATGGGAATGGTGGTATGCTGGTGTCCACCATAATCTTCAGGATCTGCAGCACCAGAAGGTGGAAGGACTCCTTCAGGTGGCCTTTCCTTCCTCCTCCCTAGCCCTTCAGGTGACAATGTGGGGTGGCATCTGTGCACATGTCCTCCTCCATTGGGTTCAGCTCCTTCCTGAGGATGAGTATTCAGCCCATCTTGAATATCTGGCAGCCTTCTTGGTAGATGCCTTTTATGATAAAAAGATAAAGATCTCTTACACCTTTCTGCATGGGGAGTCACAACAGCGACAATGGCTCGCTGAAGGCTGTGGCTCAGAAATTTTTGGCGGATGTCGCATCTAAGGGGCGCTTAGCCAAATTGCCCTTAAGGAACAGGCTTCTGTATGGCGAGCTCTTGGGAAAGTTAATCAGGGAGGTCAAGCCCCAGTGGCTGCCGGAGAATAAACCCAAGGATTCCTCCAAGCACTCTTCTTCTTCGTCATCAGGGGAGTCATCTTCACTGCCGAAGTTCCGCAATTCTTGTCAGTATCAACAGAATAAGCAGACCTTCTCCTCTTCTGGAACAGGATCCAAGTCCCAGTCCTTTCAAGAAGGATGCCAGGCCTATTCGCAGACTTCCATTGTGGGAAAACCCTCTTCCTTTCACTGACTGTTCTGGAGCCTATTCCTACCTCCCATAAGTGGCAGTCTGCAACAATTTTATTGTGAATGGGCCCATCTGACAAATGATCACTGGATGGGTCAACTGCAGTTTGAGAGTTCCATTGTTCTGCATGGAAATGCTGCGATCTGTTATCCAGGCAGTCCAGAAGGATGAGTCCTCGCCTCCTTGGATTTGGCAGAGGCCTGTGTTCACATTCCCATCTGGGAGGACCAGCAGTGCTTTCTCCAGTTTGCAATTTTGGTCTCTCACTACCAGTTTTGTACGATGCTCTTTAGCCTGACCACTGCCCTTTGGACATTCTCCAAGGTGTTTTGGTAGTTGTGGCAAGATTGAGGCACAAGGGCATCTGCGTACACCCCTACCTGGATGATTGGCTTATGTTTATTACATTTAATATACTGCCCTTCATAACAACAAAGCAGGGTACAATCAGTAAAATAGTAATATAGCTGTACAGGCTTGTGTACATCAGTGCTACTGAGAGATATGCTATCGGTAGCTTAACTAATGGCAGGGTCTCCCAAGATAGACAGGCCTCAGATGAGATGGTTGACAAAGAAAAACTACCTATTTGGTAACAACAGAATGGGATGGTGTTGGTAGTAGAGGATCACGTTTCCGTGACAAAGGCAACAGCACTAGCATTATCTGCGCAGAAGAATGGCCTGGCAATCTACTTCCATATCTTGCCACAATGGATAGTCACAACAAAACAAATTGCGATATAATGCTGGAAGATGAGACTCCAAATCAGAAGGCATTCAACAGGCTATTGGGAATGAGCTAGAGACTTCTCAGAGTAAAGCCAGCATTTATGATGTGGTCAAAACAAAGCCCTTGCAATGTCTGACTGCTGATGTAGCTGCTCATGAAATGAGAGTCAGAAGCTGCAAAGATGTCTTACATATTGGGACATGGAATGTATGAATCACAAATCAAGGGACATTGAAGCTGGTCAAGAATGAAATGGAATGTGTACAACTTGATCTGTTTGGTGTCGGCGAACTGAAATGGCACCTTGATGACCATTGCTGGAAATGTAACACCATTTCTTATTTGTATTTCATTTATAATTAAGAAGAAACTTGCAAAAACTGCAGTGAAATACAGTGCAATCAGTGAACGCTTAATTTATATTTGTAAGGTATGCCCATCAACAAACTATTCAATATGCCCCAACAACAGCTGCAGAAGAGGACTAGGTTGATCAGTTCTATGGGCAAGCACAAGCTGAAATCAACAGAATGTGCAAACAAGATATCCTGATAGTCATGGGTCACTGGAATGTAAACATTGGCAACAATGAAGAAGGCAAAGTGGATGGAAAATATGGACTTGGCAACAGAAATAAAGCTTGGGGAATACTAATAGAATTCTGCAAGACCAATTATCTATTCATCTCAAATACCTTCTTCCAGCAACACAAGTGGCGACTGTACACATGGACTTTGTCCAATGGATTGTACAAAAATCAAATTGACTATATCTGTGGAAGTCAACCTGGGAAAGCTCAATAACATCAACAAAGACAAAGCCTGGAGCTGACTGTGGTACAGATTACCAGCTGCTAGTATACAAACTCAAGCTAAAGCTGAAAAAGATCATATTTTTCTACATTCATGAGTGGCTTGATCTTGAGAATATACCACTGGAATTTAAAGACTGCCTATGAAATCAATTTGCTGCTTTGAATACAAATGACAGAGCACCAGAAGCGTTATGGGATGACATTAAGAAAGTTGTACTCAGAGAAAGTGAAGTCCCTTTAATAGGTGAAAAAGCAAAAACAGCCAAAATGGATGACTGAAGAAACTCTGAAACTTGCCCAGAAGCGCAGAGAAGCTAAAGCCAGAGGAGAAAAAGAGGTAATCATGGGACTTCCGGTTTGGCGGTGAGTGGGGTTGGACACAGATGACTTGGCTCTGGAGCTTCAGACCTTGTCCCCCCTAAATGAGCCAGTAAAAAGGGCGACTAAGCCCCACACAACATAGTTGAAACAGTGGAGAGAACACCTGGGGCCAGAAAGAAAGGAACCTCCTCCGAAAGTGGAGAGTAGATGGTGGTAAAAGCTCTGCAGCATGAGAAGCAGTGAGGGGTGGAGGACAAAATGGCAGATCTTGTAGTCCCGGTAAACCTCGATGTGATGGCTGCAGTGCTCATCGAAGTTACAGTAGCAGTGGTTGGCGTGTTGAATGAGTGGTTTCAATATCTCGCCACCAAGATCGACTTGCTTACCACGTTGGTGGCGGATTTCACAGGCCGCGTGCAACAATTGGAGCAAAAAGTGTCAGGCTTGGAAGGTGATGGTACAGCCACAGGATAAGTTCCTGGAGGAAAGGTCCATAAATCATTATTAAAAGGGACAAAGGATATCACTGCTTGACCCAATACAAGCAATGAGGAACCTGTGTCTTTTGGGGAGATGGCTAGGTACTTATGACCTAGATTGGCCACTATTGGAAACAGGATACTAGGCTTGATGGACCTTGGTCTGACCGAGTGTGGCATATCTTATGTTCTTAACAATGGCTCCGAGCCCTAGAAGAGCAGGTACGGAGGCAAGATCAAAAGATAGATGACTTAGAGAACCGAAGTAGAAGGAAGAATCTCTGCCTGATTAGCATACTGGAATCAGTGGGTGACAGAGAACTGCGGGGATTTTTGGAGACATGGCTAGACCTTGATCTCCCCAATTTAATGGGGAAGATTCAGATTGAGTGTGCATATCGGATTGGTATTTGGAGGGACAGTGATCCCAGGCCAGTGCTAGTGCGCTTTTTAAGCTTTCAACAAAAAGACTGTACGTATAGCAGCCCGCAAGTAATTTGGAGCATGAGCGATGGCAAATATTGATATTTCAAGATGTTTCTTTAATGCAGACATATGCAGCTTGTTGGTGCGCAGAGGCATATGATTTTCCTTGGTTTAGCCAGCTAAATTAAAATTGACCGTGCAAGGACAGCAACAGACTCTCTTTACCCTGGAAGCAGCCAGGGCCTTCTGGGCAGACAGCAGGCAAGGGAACATGAGCATGGACTCTAGAATGGGAGCAGGGAGACAAGACTCTTAAACACTCTGGGTCATGGACAACTTTATACCGGCAAGACATAAGGCCCTCAACGACCAGGACTGGCAATTCTGCAATGGCCTTGAAGGGTTGATCTGTCACCGGCCTAAAGGTAGATTTAACTGGACAATGGAGCAAAGAAGAAAGTTATAATTGAATGATGAACAATAAATCTGCAAAAGGGCCAGGTCTGCCAGAGGACCTTTATAAGGACAACGGTAATCTGCACCCTAAGTTAAACTTTTTTGAGAAATTAGAGCCGGCACAGAACAAAAAGTACACTGGTGCCATGTATCAAAAATTGCAGTAAGAGGGGAGTATTCACCCACTTGGGATTTGTTTGTTTGCAAATGTGTTTGTGTTGTAAATTGGTAGTTTGTAAGCTTAGCTCATGCTAACGGGTGGGTAGACGGCCAGCTGAGAGGCAAACTGACCTGGGCACATGTAGTGATGAAACATTGCCTCCAAGACATTCGATGGAAACCATCTAGAGTGGGCTAGCAAGGGGGGGGGGGGGAGAGAGGAGGAGATGAGAAATAGGGTGGAGGGGGTGTGGATTGGAGAAAGCAAGTGGGAGAACAAGCAGCCGGCATTGCATGGGGAAAACATTGTGAATTGGGGGAGAGAATGGGACAAATAGGGTGACCAAAGCTAGAGACTATAACAGATAAGCTACACTTCTCACCCAGCATAAACAGATACACAGAGAGGACAATCCCGATTGGATTGGACATCATTCCCACTTTTATGTGGGGGGAGGGAAGAGGCTCCTAGTGTCAAATATACGGAAGGCTCCCAGGAGCAAAGGGTAGGTTATGGGAGGAGACATGGGGGAAGGGGTAGGGGAGGGCTTAGGGCTTCTGGACTTGGGGGAGGGGAATAGCTCAAGGATCTGAAAGGGAGGGGAAGAAGGAGCAGCCAAGGTCTATCCACAGTGCGTTGTCACATACTCCAAGCATGATGTCATGATAGGGAGCGAGAGCATTGGGAGGGGCACTAGACTGGGAGGGCACTCCTTATAGAGCCATGCTGTTTCTTTGCCAAATCTTTCAGAACATGGGTGTGAAAATAGTCTCTTGGAATGGGTGCCCCCATAAAACGATATAAGATCCTCAAAGCGCTAGCGTGCCAAAGAAGTGATATAGCCTTTCTCCAAGAGACCCATCAAATGGCAGGGGAGAGGGCAAAACTTTGAAGGGACTGGGTAGACTAACACCAAGGGACACCCACATGACTGTGTAAGGGAAGGGCCGCTAGATTGGTACACAAATGAACAAAACTAGGCACATCGATTCAGGGGGCTGCTATGTCATTTTAGAAGGGGAATTATATGGCAAACCAGTAACACTGGCAACCATCTATGGCCCAAATGACCCAAACAGTAAATTTTGTGCAACATTGGCTGGCTGCTCTATTGGAACAGAGCGATGACCGTTGCCTTATGATAGGAGGGGATTTTAATGGGGTCCTTGATGCCACCTTAGATATTTCTCCATGACAATCATCAGCCAGAGAGGGAGCCGCAAAGATCCTACAACATTTCTGCAAATGTCCAGGATTGATTGACCCATGGTGGATACTCCACCCCTAGAAAGAGACTACACACATCAATCCCGAGTGCACGGCATAAGCACGCATATTGACTACCTACTAGTATAGGCAGCCTTGTTAGAAGGGGTGGGGGATGCACAAATAGGTCCAATGGAAATCTCAGATCATGCGCCTGTTTGGCTCGAGTTGGAGTGGATGGCATCTCGGCTTGCCACCTAACTTTGGCGCATTCCCATAGAACTAACGGGATGACCAGTTCCGAACTTACATAAAAGAACGCTGGGTCGCATATGCACAAATAAACATGCAACATGAAGATATGCCAGAATTATTCTGGGAAACAGCCAAGGTTGTGATTACGGGAGATATTATTATGCACATGGCATGGAAGCACAAAATGCTGAATGCACAGATAATAAGGCTAGAAAGACAGGTGACACAAGCCTGGAGACAACATGCTCACCAGTGTACTAATCAATCCAGAGCCCATATGTTAGAAACACAGGCAGTGCTTAATGAGATGTTACACCAACGTGCAAAAGAAGTCAGTCTTCTACTATAAATGTCAACTTTACCAGTACGGTGACAAGACTGGCTGGCTTTTGGCCAGATGCCTTAGAGGGGGAGGGTCCAGTAGGACAATCCCAGCCCTTTGGGGTGACAAAGGGCAAATGTTTAAAGATTCACTACGGTTAGTTTGACAATTCTATAAAGAGCTGTATTCAGGGGAAAGGGTGTTACCGAGTAGGACTGAGACTTATCTGGCCAAAGTATCTTTGCCCCATATTATGTCACAACAAGTGAAACTACTGGAAGCCCCATAAAGGTGCAGGAGATTCAAAAAGAGATCCAACGAGCTCCCTATTTTAAGGCCCCAGGGCCGGATCGGTATATTGCAGACTTTTATAAATTAGTATTGGATTTGGCAGTAGCCCTGCAGATAGCTGCATTCCAGACTCTGATGGAGCAGGGAGGCTTCAAGTCGGGAGACAACAAAGCACATATCATACTTTTACATAAGCTGGGAAGAGACCCGATGCAGGCCAGTTCATACTGCCAAATATCGCTTTTGAATTTTGATGTGAAACGTTTTGCAAAGATATTGGCAGAACGTTTGGCCCCGTGTCTTCCCACCTTGCTACACCCAAGTGGATTTTGTGAGAGACCGATATACCGCCAAAACTCTGAGGCAGATAATTGCCTCGTTAGAGTGAGTCCAGGAGAGACACATCCCCTTCCATGACGAAAAGGTCTTTGGGTGGGTTAGAAAAACTTGTTTCAGCTTCTGCCCTGCTATGGGATAGGGGAGGCCTTTATACAGATGATTTGAATTTTATATAGTAACCCAACAGCGGCAGTACTAGTTAATGGTCTCCTCTCTGAAAGCTTCATTCTGGAGCAAGGTACACGTCAGAGATGCCCCCTATCTCCACTTCTTCTTTTTGTTTTATCTTTAGAGCCCTTTCTACGAAGGGTGTTGGACTGTCAGGCGATGAGGGGAGTAGTATTGAGGGAATCAGAAATCAAGCTGGCTGCCTTTGCGGATGATATATTAGTCCATCTAATAAATTAGTCTAGGAGATAAAGTTCCTAGATTAAATAAATGACTGCTTCTTTGAGCAGCTAGTTCATGAACCAACCAGAGGGGAAGCCATATTAGACCTAGTTCTTAGTGGAACACCAGATCCAGTGCAAGAGATAAGGGTGTTGGGGCCACTTGGCAATAGTGATTATAGCATGATCGCCTTTGTTTTAATTAGTGGAGGAGGACTAGTAAGCAAATCCACAGTACTACCTTTTAACTTTCGATAAAATGAGGAAAATAGTTAAGAACAAACTAAAAGGAGCAGTTGCAAAGGTTAAAAACTTACATCAAGCTTGGGTGGTGTTGAAAAATACTATCTTGGAAGCCCAGACCAGCTGTATTCCATGCTTTAAGAAAAGTGGAAGGAAGTTCAAAAAACTGCCAGCATGGTTTAAAGGTGAGGTCAGAGAGGCTGTTGCCAAAAAAGCATCTTTCAGGAAATGGAAAAAGAGCCAAACAACGAAACCTGGAAACAGCACAAGCACTGGCAAGTCAAATGCAAGGCATTGATAAGGCAGGCAAAGGGAGAATTTGAGAAGAAGCTTGCTGCGGAAGCAAAAACGCGAAATAAAGACTTTTTCAAGCACATTTGTAGCAAAAAAAACCTGTGAGAGAGTCAGTTGGTCCATTAGATGATAGAGGGGTTAAAGGGGCACTAAGAGGCGACAAGGCGATAGTGGAGAGACTGAATGAATTCTTTGCTTTGGTCTTTACTGAGGAAGATGTAGGGATGTTACCCATGACTGAAGTGGTATTTAAAGGTGCGGAAGAATTGAAGGAAATATCGCTACATCGGGAAGATGTATTACAACTATTAGATAAACTGAAGAGTAGCAAATCACCTGGGCTGGATGGTATACATCCAAGGGTGTTGTGTTGTTGTTGCTAAGTGCCGTCGAGTCTGAGTCGACTCATGGCGACCCTCTGGATAGCTATCCTAAATTGTGTTCGGTCTTCAGTCAGGCGGCTCATTGTTGACAGACTGGTACCCGTAGCTGCTGTTATTGTATCGATCCATCTCATTGCTGGCCTTCCTCTTTTGCGTTGACCTTCTATCTTGCCAAGCATGATGTCTTTCTCTAATGATCTCTCTCTCCGCATGATGTGTCCAAAGTATGAAAGTCGAAGTCTTGTCATCTGAGCTTCTAAAGAAAGCTTAGGTTTGATCTCCTCTAGTACAGACTGGTTTGTTCTTCGGGCAGTCCATGGTATACACAGTATTCGCCGCCAGCACCATAATTCAAAGGCATCAATTTTCTTCCTGTCTATCTTTTTCACTGTCCAGCTTTCACATCCATATGATGTTATTGAAAATACCATGGCTTGAACAAGTCGAATCTTTGTATGGAGAGAGACATCTCTGCTCTTGAGAATCTTATCTAGGTCTTTCATAGCCATTCTGCCAAGAGCAATGCATCGTCTGATTTCTTGACTGCTTGTTGCTTCTTTATTGATAGTTGATCCAAGTAGGTTAAAGTTATTCACGATTTCAATTTCTTCTCCTTCGACGATGAACCTGTTGATTATGCCAGTTGTCATGATCTTTGTCTTCTTTACATTAAGGTGCAGGCCCATTTTGAGACTATGTTCTTTGATTGTGAGAAGCAAATGTTTCAGATCATCTTCACTTTCCGCCAGTAATGTGGTATCATCAGCATAGCGAAGGTTGTTGATGAGTCTTCCACCAATCTTCACACCTCTGTTGTCTTCATACAATCCTGCTTCTCTGATGATTTGTTCTGCATATAAATTAAACAGGTAGGGGGAAAGTATGCAGCCTTGTCTTACACCTTTGCTTATTTTAAACCATTCTGTTTCTCCTTGTTCCGTTCAAACTGTTGCTTCTTGATCAATGTACAGATTGTGCAAGAGAACGATCAGGTGTTCTGGTATACCCATGCTTCTTAATGTGGCCCAGAGTTTCTCTTGGTTTACACAGTCAAAAGCTTTGCTATAGTCGATAAAGCACAAATAGATATCCTTTTGGTATTCTTTAGTCTTTTCAAAGATCCATCTCACATCCGCAGTGATGTCTCTCGTTCCTCGCCCTTTTCTGAACCCTGCTTGCACTTCAGGTAGTTCTTGTTTCAGGTATGATTGTAGTCTCTTTTGAATAATCTTCAGTAGAATCTTGCTGGCATGTAGGATCAGAGCGATTGTGCGATAATTTCCACAGTCAGTTGGATCACCTTTCTTTAGTATTGGTATTTACACAGATCTTTTCCAGTCAGTTGGCCATGATGCTGTCTTCCATATTTCTTGGCAGAGCCTTGTAAGTACGGTAACAGCTGCATCAGATTGCTGTAATACTTCTATGGGAATGCAATCAATGCCTGGTGCTTTGTTCTTTGATAAGGCTTTCAATGCTGCTTCAACTTCTTTCATCACCAATGGTTCCAGATCATAAGGTACAGGTTGAAACGGCTGTTGGTCCACTTGATCTTTATCATATAAAAACTCTGTATATTCCTTCCATCTTTTTTTAATCTTCTCAGCATCATTCAACATAGAACCTTGAGCATCTTGTAACATTCCAGTTCGAGGCTGGAACTTTTTCTTTAACTCTCGTAGCTTTAGGAAAGCTGATCTTGTTCTTCCTCTAATAGTTTCTGCTTCTATTTCCTTGCATGCGTCATTGTAGTACTTTTCCTTGTCCTGTCTTGCTGCACGTTGGAAATCTCTGTTGAGTTCTGTGATTGTCTTTCTTTCTCCTCTGGCTTTAGCTTCTCTGCGTTTCTGGGCAATTTTCAGAGTTTCTTCCGTCATCCATTTTGGCCATTTTTTCTTTTTTACCTTTTGTAGAGACTTCTCGCTTTCTTCCAACACAACCTTCTTGATGTCATTCCATAACTCTTCTGGAACTCTATCATTTGTATCTAAAGTAGCAAATCGATTTTGCAGGCAGTCTTTAAATTCCAGTGGTATATTCTCAAGGTCATATTTTGCTGCATTCATGAGTGGTTTGCTCTTTTTCAGCTTTAGCTTGAGTTTGCATACTCGTAGTTGATCTGTACCACAGCCAGCTCCAGGTTTTGTCTTTGTTGATGTTATAGAGCTTTTCCATCGTTGACTTCCACAGATGTAGTCAATTTGATTTTTATACAATCCATTGGGTGAAGTCCATATGTACAGTCGCCGCTTGTGTTGCTGGAAGAAGGTGTTCGAGATGAATAGATCGTTGGTCTTGCAGAATTCTATCAGTCTTTCTCCAGCTTCATTTCTGTTGCCAAGTCCATATTTTCCAGCTACTTTGTCTTCTTCTTTGTTGCCAACGTTTGCATTCCAGTCACCCATGACTATCAGGATATCCTGTTTGCATGTTCTGTCAATGTCAGCTTGTACTTGTTCATAGAACTCTTCAATTTCATTCTCTTCTGCAGCTGTTGTTGGGGAATATACTTGAATTATAGTTGTGTTGATAGGCATTCCTCGTAGACGAATAGAGATTAAGCGTTCGCTGACTGCATTGTATTTCATTACAGTTCTTGCAAGTTTCTTCTTTATTATAAATGCAACACCATTTCTTCTTTGTCTTTCATTTCCAGCATAGTAGACCATGTGATCATCTGATGCAAAGTGCCAGATGCCAGTCCATTTCAGTTCGCTGACACCCAACAGATCAAGTTGTGCACGTTCCATTTCAGTCTTGACCACCTCCAACTTCCCTTGGTTCATGCTTCGTACGTTCCATGTTCCAATGTGTAAGACATCTTTACAGCTTCTGACTCTCATTTCATGCGCAACTACATCAGCAGTCAGAGGTCCCGAGGGCTTTGATCCAACCACATCATAAATGCTGGCTTTACTCTGAAAAGTCTTCAGCTCTTCCCCAGTAGCTAGTTGAGTGCCTTCCAACCTGGGGGTCTCATCTTCCAGCACTACAGCACAATTTGTTTTGTTGTAAGTATCCATTGGGTTTTCATGGCAAGATACAGAAGTAGATTGCCGGGCCTTTCTTCCGCGCAGTTTAAGTTTGGTGGTGTTGCCGTTGTCACAGAAATGTGATCCTCCGCCGTCAACACTATCCCATTCTGCTGCTGCCCAGATGGGTGGTTTGTCTTGGTCTGGCATCTCAGCTGAGATCTCTCCATCTTGGGAGACCCTGCCAGTAGTTAAACTACCGATAGTTTAGCTCTCAGCATCACTGATGCACACAAGCCCTCACAGCACGACAAGCTGCAAACCAAGTGAGGGTGTTGAAAGAACTGAAATATGGGATTGCAGACCTGCTATTAGTAATCTGTGAACTATCATTAAAATCATCTCTAATAAGGATCATCTCTAATACCTGAAGATTGGAGGATCGCCACTGTAACACCAATTTTTAAAAAGGGTTCCAGGGGTGATCCGGGAAACTACAGACCAGTGAGCCTGACGTCAGTACCGGGAAAAATGATAGAAACCATCATAAAGAATAAAATTACTCAGCAGTCATGGCCTAATGGGAGATAGCCAACATGGCTTTAGACAAGGAAGATCTTGTCTTACTAAACTGTTATGTTTTTTGGTGTGAATAAACAGGTGGACAAAAGTGAGTCGGTTGATATAGTGTATCTGGACTTTCAGAAAGCCTTTGACAAGGTCCCTCATCAGAGACTTTTGGCAAAACTAAAGAGTCATGGGATAGGAGGCAGTGTACTACTGTGGATCGGGAACTGGTTAAAAGGCCATTTAGCCCTACCCTCTGCTTTCTATTTTCCCAATGGAAAAAGGTGAATAGTGGAGTACCCCAGGGATCTGTGCTGGGTCTGCTGCTTTTTGACATATTCATAAATGACCTGGAAAGTGGAATAACGAGTGAGGTTATCAAATTTGCAGATGACACAAAACTATTTAAAGTTGTTAAAACCCAAGAGGATTGTGGAAAATTGCAAGAGGATCCTGATAAATTGGAAGACTGGGCATCAAAATGGCAGATGAAATTTAATGTGGACAAGTGCAAAGATATGCACCTAGGGAAGAACAACCCAAACTATGGTTACACGATGCAAAGTTCCACATTAGGAACCACCACCCAAGAAAAAGATTTAGGCGTCATTGTGGATAACATGTTAAAACCCTCGGCCCAGTGTGCAGCGGCGGCCAAGAGAGCAAATAGAATGCTAGGTATCATAAGGAAAGGAATGGAAAATAAAAGATATTATAATGCCTCTATATCGTTCCATGGTGAGACCGCACCTTGAATAGTGTGTGCAATTCTGGTCACCATATCTTAAAAAGGATATAGCGATATTAGAAAAGGTTCAGAGAAGAGCCACCAAAATGGTAAAGGGGATGGAAGGATACTCCTATGAAGAAAGGCTAAAAAGGTTAGGGCTCTTTCACCTAGAAAAGAGACAGCTGAGGGGAGATATGATAGAAGTCTATAAATTAATGAACTGAGTAGAACGGGTAAACTGAGATCGATTGTTTACATTATCAGAATATAGAAAGACTAGGGGACATGCAATGAAGCTACAAGGTAAACTATTTAAGACTAATAAAAGAAAATATTTTTTCACTCAACGTGTAATCAAACTCTGGAATTTGTTACCGGAGGATGTAATAACGGCTGTTAGTGTAGCTGGGTTTAAAAAAGGTTTGGACAAGTTCCTGGAGGAAAGGTCCATAAACCATTATTAAGAAGGGACCCAGGATATCAATGCTTGACCCAGTACAAGCATTGTGGAACCTGTGTCTTTTGGGGAAACTGCTAGGTACGTATGACCTAGATTGGCCACTGTTGGAAACAGGATACTGGGCTTGATGGACCTTGGTCTGACCCAGTATGGCATATCTTATGTTCATCTTACAGAGCCCCAGCAAACTCTCACACAATTACTAATGGAGTTTGTGGAATTTGGAGGGCTGGAAGAACTCTGATTGAATGAGGTTAAGTCAGAGGCCATAGATGGGGAGGAAGGGGGCTAAGGGGACATTGGGGTCAGGGATTCCCATTGCGGTGGTTAAGCCAGGACTTTCGCTATCCAGGAATTAGACTTTCTGGGTATACTGCCTCAACATGGACTCGTTCTTAGACATGCTATGCAAAAAGGCGAGGGAATTGCTTCTCTTCCTGCTTTCATTGATTGGCTGGATAGTGGCTTTTAAAATGGTCATCTTTCCAAGGTTATTATACATCCTGCAAACACTTCCCTTGCACCTGTTGTGACAAGATGTGAAGGCCATTGAGCAAGTGACTCGCTCCTTTCTTTGGAAAGACAAAGTGGCACTGGTGGCATACAGCCACCAACATGGGTCCTAGCAATGGGGGGAGCTTGGGTACTAGATAGCGTGGATACGCCCAGGCTTGCCAACTTCAACATGTACGTGATTGGATAGGGCATTCAGAAGTGTTTACCTCCAGCTCGGAAGAAGAAGAAGACTTTGCCGCCCTCTATAGTCTGATGTTCTTGCTCCACTTGGAAACTTTGACCTGCCTAGATGGTTAAGTACTAGGCTGTTGGTGAGACCGCTATGTGAGGTATGGAGATATGTGCGCGCTCGCTGGAAACACTCTCCAGCGGTATCTAGTTTCCTTACTGTAAGTGGTTAAACATGCTTTACCCCAGACATGGATCTTAAGTTTTTGGGACTAGGAGGCTTTGGGCCTATGCCAGGTGGGACACATAAACACTGATGGCCAAATAAATTTTTTTGCGACACAGCACAGGGAGTTTGATTTAAAGGCTAACCACATATTTGCGTATATGCAGGTACTGCACTACATCTGGACCCTCCTGAGAGCCTCACTGGAGGCAGTGGTGATGGCTGTAGTGCTGCAGTTTTTTTGAAATAGGGGACCGCAACCAGATCTCCATATAGCAGTTCTTCCAGAAACTAGAAAAAGGGAGCCCGGCAATAGATTATTTGGAAGGGGAGAATAAATGGGCAAAGGAACTAGGGGTAGAAATAGCAGCAGGAAGCCTGCAGGGAGCTATTAAACAAATTCCCCAATTGGTGGGATCAGCCCGGCTGCAAGAGATTCAATTCTGGACAGTAAACAGAGTGCAATTTTCCCCACGATGAGCACATAAAATTGGGGTGACCTCAGGGGGAGACTGCCTGAGATGCGGAGCTTATTTGGCGGATTTGGGACATATGTGGTGGCACTGTACTGTGGTCCAATGCTACTGGGACAGGGTGCATAAGTATCTATGCACAGTGGTGAACCAGCCCTTGGAATGGGTCCTGCCTCATGGTCATGTTTGATCTTCTGGTACCTGACAAACTGAAGGGGCGGGAACCTCGTAATCTGGTTTGCAAAGCTTGAACTGGCAAACAACCTATTTTGTGGCATTGGTAACAGGTGACCTCATCCTCCTTTTGGCAGTGGCACTACTGCTTTCATCAGCTTATGTTAACGGAACAATCCGCTGCTAGAGGGCACCTGATGAAATGGAAGGGTTTTATGGAAATATGGGGAACATACATAGACACCATGACACCTCCTGCTCGCAATGAACTCTGCTCTCTTTAGATGTGTGCTTCGAGTAGAAAGGCAAAGTAGCAAATAGATGGGATGAGAGGAAGATATGTAGATAGAATGTGGTTGGCAGAGCTGGAGGGGGAGATGGGTGGATTCCTGTTCTATAGCAAGGAGAGTGCACAATGACCTGGAGCTAAACTATTAAGTAGTAGGCCCCCTCACGCTGTGTATTTGGTGGAACAGGATCCAATAGACATGGTGGATGGGAAAAATGAACGAAAATGTCACTGTTAGCTTTTTGGTCTGTATGGTTGACAAATTGGATCGTTACTTTAATTTTTATGCTGTTGTACAGTTGTTTACCTCTTCCCCCCCCCCCCCCAAGTACTTTTTATTAAGTAATCACAACAGAGATTTCCAATGTGCGACAAGGAGAAGTACTACAATGATGCATGTAAGAAAATAGAATCAGAAATTATTAGAGCAAGGACAGCTTTCCTAGAGCTGTGAGAGTTAAAGAGAAAATTCCAGCTTGAATTGGAATGCTAAAAGATGCTCAAATCCATGTTGAATGATACTGAGATTATCAAGAAATGGTGGAAAGAATAACAGAGTCCATTATAGCATGAAGATCAAGTGGACCGACAGCGGTTTCAACCTATACCTTATAATCAGGAACTGTTGGTTATGAAAGAAATTGAAGCAGCATTGGAAACCTTATCAAAGAACAAAGCACCGGCCATTGATGGCATTCCTATTGAAGAATGTAGTTGTTAGCAAACTTATAAGGCCCTGCCAGGAACTTTGGAAGACAGTTGAGGGAGGAGTGGCAAGTAACCTTGGGCTGGAGGGCCAGGGGTTTGAATCCCACCTTGGGTTGGAAGAACTGGGGTTTCTAGTCCCACGGGTACTCCTTGTGGCCTCAGATAGAAAAACAAACTGTGAGCCCTTTGGTGATAAGAGAAAAATATGCATACAGTACCTGAATGTACACCACTCTGACTGGAAAAGATCTGTGTCATACCAATACTGAAGAAAGGTGGAAATTATCACACAATTGCTCTGATCCCACATGCAAGCACATGTGAATAGATTATTTACTTTCTCAAAAAGTAGAAAACCAAGGGGACACATGAGCTACCTATGTGCATTTAAAATTACTCAAAGAAAATGTTTTTTCACTCAGTGCATCATCAAACTCTGGAATTTATTGTCAGGGGATGCAGTAAATAGGAATTCTCCAGGACCAAGCAGGAAGTCAGTCCTCACATATGGGTGACGTCGGCGCCGACGTAGCCCTCGCAGAGCAATTTTCCCCAGCTTTCAAAGAAAGCCTTTGGGAATTGCAGCGCGCATGCGCGGTCCTCTTCCCGCCCAAGGGTGCCATCTTGCTCAGTCTTCTTTTTTCCGCGGAGCCCTACAGACGTTGTTTGTGAATCCCCGCCGAAAAGTTGATTATTTCTCTTTTTTCTTTGGTTCGACGCTGGTTCTTTTCCCGCCCGGACTCGCGACGCCGGTTGCGAGTCCGTTCTTTATTTTTCATTTTTTTGTCCTTCGTGACAGATTTCGCGCCTTTTTACTTTTTCACTGGCAGCCCGGTCTTTCGACCTCGCAGGGGTCCTTTTTCCCCCGATGGCTGCCAGCGGCTTTAAAAAGTGTGACCTCTGTATGAAACTCATGTCTCTTACAGACACACACGACTTCTGCCTCCGCTGCCTCGGACCCGATCATGACCAGATGATCTGTGGTCCGTGTGGCAAAATGTCCTCTAAAGCGTTGAGGAGTCGGCAGCATCAGCGGGAACGTATCTTCTCTGACTCCGGCTGGGCTCGGACCTCGTCAGAGGCTTCGACGTCTCGGGACACTGGTCCTGAGCATCGTCGGAGTTCCTCTGAAAGGGGGTCTCCTACCCGGGAAAATCATCGGAAGAAGAAACCCGCGAGGGCGGGCTCGGTGGACGCTCCTGGTTCCTCGAGGGCCAGGTCGCATAGCCCCGATTCCTATCCCGGGTCCTCGGAGGTGGAGAGGCCTTCAAAACATCCTCGACTCGAGATGGACTTGCCCGCTCACGTGAGTACTGTTGTCCTCGTAGACTCGCCTCCGAAGGAGCCGATGTCGGGCCCCGAGTCGGGGGCTGCTGGGTCTCCTGAGCTCGGACTCAGGTTGACAGCCTTGGAGAGCAGTCTGACTGCCTTCATGGACCAGCAGCAGGTATTGATCGCTGGCCTCGCCGGTGCTTCTGCCCTGACCACCGGGACGTCGACCTCCAAGTCGACCCCGGAGACCGAGCCGATCCTCGAGTCCATGAGGGCTCGAGTCGATCCTCAGTCGCGGTCTCCTTCGGCCTCCCGTTCGGGACCGAGGTCGTCGACGCTGACTCCCTCGGCGTCGGGGCGGATGGCATCGATGCCCACCCGACCGGAGCCGCTCAACTCCTCCTCCGAGGAGTCGGCCTGGGAATCCGAAGACGAAGAGTCACCTGATTCCTTTCGGACTCGGTGTGTCCCTTCGGACTCCCCCGAGTCCGAACCTCGGAGACGGTCCCCCCCCCCGGAGGATACCCGGTTCTCGGACTTCGTGCGGGATATGGCCAAGGCCTTGGCCTTCCCTGCGGATCCCGAGGAGGAGCCTCGAGTCGAAGAACTCGATGCCCTCCAATATGACTCTCCCCCGAAGGAGGCCTTTATTGTACCGGTTCCTCCGATGCTGGAACGACTTCTCTTCCGCATGTGGGAGAGCCCGGCGTCGTCGCCGGTATTAAGCAAGCGGGTCGATTCCATTTATCGAGTCCGCAAGAGCCCCGGCTTCCAAAAGGCACAACTATCGCACCATTCCATGGTGGTGGAATCGGCCATGCATAGACTTAAGAGTCAAAAAATGCAATCCTCGGTGCCCCCCGGTAGGGAAGCCCGAAGCCTGGATGCCCTCGGTAGAAAGTGTTTCCAGGGCTCTATGCTTGCTTGTCGAGTCCAGACCTACCAGCTCTACATGGGCATGTATCTCCGAGACCTGGCTAAAGAAATAGCCGGGTTCTCTGCTGGTCTCTCCGACGAACCTTTGCAGAGGTTCCAAACCTTGTCAACTGGTATTCGGGAGTGCTCAAAGTTTATCTCTCGAGCAGCCTATGATGGTTTTGAGGCATCGGCTCGAGTAGCCGCAGCCGGCATCGGTGGACGCCGCCAAGCTTGGCTTCAGACGTCCGACCTCGAGCCCTGGGTGCAGGACAAGTTGGTCGATGTCCCCTGCAGAGGTGAAAACCTCTTTGGCAAGCCCATGGATGAGAAGGCTGCACAGATCGAGACCGAGACTCTCACCAGGACCCGTCTCTCAAGGAAGACCTCTGCCCCTTCTCAAAAGAAGAAGGGCTCGGGGAAAAAGCCCTTTTACCCGAGGAAGGCGGCTGCCTATAAATACTACCCTCAGTATCAGGCCTCAGCAGCTCCCCCACAGGGTAAGCAGGCCAAGGGACGGGGTAATGGGTCCCGTAGGCAGCAAGCCCCCAAGCCTGCACCACCGGCCCCTGCTCAGCAGGGTGGGGGTTTTTGACTTCATCAGCATAGCCTCTCCCCCTCAGCTGGTTTCTCTCAGCACAGGAGGCCGGCTGGTCCACTTTGCCCACAGGTGGTCCAACATCACCACAGATACCTGGGTACTTCACATAGTTCAGAAGGGCTATCTCCTTCACTTTCACCAGGTACCTCCCTCCTACTTTCCAGGGGAGCCTCTGAGACTCCCTCTGCACAGGGACTTACTCCTTCAGGAGTTAGCAAGTCTCCTTCAGGAACAGGCTGTGGAACCGGTGCCCCACAACCTGAAGGGTCAAGGGTTCTACTCCAGGTACTTTCTGATACCAAAAAGAACAGGAGGCCTCAGACCCATCCTGGACTTGCGAAACCTCAACAAGTTCCTTGCAAAGGAAAAGTTCAAGATGCTTACCCTTGGAATCCTGCTGCCCTACCTCCAGCAGGGCGACTGGCTATGCTCCTTGGATCTAAAGGATGCGTATACTCATATCCTTATTCATCCAGACCACAGACAATATCTCAGGTTTGTTGTGGGAGGGAATCATTACCAGTACAGAGTACTGCCCTTTGGCCTATCCTCCGCCCCCAGGGTGTTCACCAAATGCCTAGCAGTGGTGGCGGCCTATCTAAGACTACAAGGCCTTTTTGTGTTCCCATACCTGGACGACTGGCTCATCAGAGCCCAGTCTTCACAAGAGGCCACTCAGGCCACTCACCGCACTGTGTCTCTACTCCAGCACTTGGGATTTGTCATAAACTTCGCAAAGTCCACTTTGCTCCCCTCTCAAAATCTCGAATTCATCGGCGCCAGGTTGGACACTCTTCAGGCGCGGGCCTTCCTCCCTCTGGACAGGGCCAAGCGGCTCATGGATCTCGCCAGCCACTTTCACAGCGATGCCCTGGTTTCGACCAGGCAATTTCTGACACTGCTCGGCCATATGGCTTCCACGGTCCATGTGACCCCCAATGCCCACCTGAACATGCGACCTGCTCAATGGTGCCTTCGCACTCAATGGCATCAGGCCACTGGGAGCCTAGCGGACTCCGTACAGATCTCCGACCAGCTGGTCTCTTCTCTACAATGGTGGCTTCATCTACCAAACCTAGTACAAGGAGTGACTTTTCAGCCCCCTGCGCATTCTCAGGTCCTGACGACCGATGCTTCTCTCCTGGGTTGGGGAGCACATTGCCAAGGGACATGTACTCAAGGCCTCTGGACTCCTTGGGAGTCTGCTCAACAGATAAACTTCCTGGAGCTCAGAGCCATCCGCCTAGCGCTCAAAGCATTCTCTCACCTGGTGTCTCACCAGTCGGTGCTGATACAGACAGACAATCAGGTTGCAATGTTCTACGTGAACAAACAAGGCGGAACAGGCTCCTTCTTTCTCTGTCAGGAGGCACAAAAGCTCTGCTCTTGGGCAGTCCACCACGGCATCCTCCTTAAGGCTGTCTGTCTCCCAGGTCAAGAAAATTACCTGGCCGACAAGCTCAGCAGAATCCTCCAGCCACACGAGTGGAGGCTGGATCCGATGGTGGTTCAGCGGATCTTTCTCAAGTGGGGTCTCTCCACCATGGATCTGTTTGCCAGTCCTCTGAACCGGCAGCTTCCCAGATTCTGCTCTCGACAACCGCATCCTCTCAGAGTAGCGGCGGATGCTTTTCTAATTCCATGGTCCACAGGCCTCTTATATGCCTTTCCTCCCATGCCGCTGGTGTCTCGGACACTCTTCAAGGTTCTCAGGGACAAAGCCTCGGTGATCCTAGTGGCTCCCCGGTGGCCGAGGCAACCTTGGTTCCCCCTTCTAATGCAGCTGGCGGTGGACACCCCTCTTCCTCTGGGATTTCAGCCCAACCTCCTGTCACAGGCTCAGGGGACTCTCCTGCACCCCAACCTCCGGTCCCTTCATCTGATGGCCTGGCTGCTGAAAGGGTAGTCCTCGCTCCCCTCCGCCTGCCTCCAGATGTGGAGGAGGTCGTCTTGACTTCCAGGCGGCCCTCCACCCGGAAGTCCTACGCTCTGAAGTGGCGTTGGTTCTCCGTCTGGTGTGATCAGCAGTCTCAAGATCCCTTCTCCTGTTCAGTGTCAGTGGTCTTGCAGTACTTGCTTTCCCTCTCCAATCTTGGACTTAAGTCCAACTCGGTCAAGGTCCACCTCAGTGCTCTTTCTGCACACCACATGCCGGTGGAGGGCAGACCTCTTTCTAGCCACCCTCTGGTGGCTCGTTTTCTCAGAGGCCTCCTTCTCCTTAAACCGCCTTTGCGCCCCCCAGCCCCGGACTGGGATCTCAATGTGGTTTTACAGCGGATTACCTGTCCGCCTTTTGAACCTATGGCTACCTGTCCTCTTCCTTTTCTTCTTGGAAAACCTTGTTCTTGGTGGCCCTCACTTCTGCTAGACGCGTTAGTGAGCTACAGGCCCTGGTGTCTGATCCTCCGTACACTAGGTTCTACAAGAACCGGGTAGTCCTACGGACTCACCCTAAGTTTCTTCCCAAAGTGGTTTCCCCTTTTCACATCAACCAGGAGGTGGTGCTTCCGACCTACTTTCCCAGGCCACACTCCAGCCGAGCTGAAATGGTCTTGCATACCCTGGACTGTAGAAGGGCGTTGACCTTCTACCTTGACCGTACGCGGGAGCACAGAAGGGCTGTTCAGCTCTTCGTCTCTTATGACCCCAATAAGTTGGGGCTCCCTGTCTCCAAGTGTACTCTGTCCATCTGGATTGCTGACTGTATCGCTTGGGCTTACGAGGCAGCCGGCCTCTCCTTGGAAAGTCGAGTCACGGCCCATCGTGTTCGGGCGAAGGCTATGTCAGTGGCTTACCTCCGCTCTGTTCCATTGGCAGACATCTGCCGGGCCGCTACTTGGTCTTCAAGCCAGACTTTTGCGGCCCACTACTGCCTGGAGAGGGAGTCCCGCAGGGACAGTGCTTTCGGACAGGCAGTCCTCCGTAACCTCTTTGAGGTATAAGCAACTCCTACCCTCCATCCCGGATGTTGGGCTACCGGTTGGAGACGTATTCAGAGAAGATTCCTTCCTTCTGGGCTACTGAGCTTGAGGGAGCTCATTTTTGTGCTTAGGGTCTCCGGTAGCCTTAAGCTTGGGAGTCCCATATGTAAGGACTGACTTCCTGCTTGGTCCTGGAGAAAGCGTAGTTACTCACCTGTAACAGGTGTTCTCCAGGAGCAGCAGGAATCAGTCCTCACAACCCTCCCCCCTCCCCTTGGAGTTGCAGTTCTATGCTTTCGTTTTTTTGCTAATTTTTTGCTGTCTTTAGCTATGTCATCAGACTGAGCAAGATGGCACCCTTGGGCGGGAAGAGGACCGTGCATGCGCGCTGCAATTCCCAAAGGCTTTCTTTGAAAGCTGAGGAAAATTGCTCCGTGAGGGCTCCGTCGGCGCCGACGTCACCCATATGTGAGGACTGATTCCTGCTGCTCCTGGAGAACACCTGTTACAGGTGAGTAACTACGCTTTACACTTACCTGGTAATTGTGGTTCCTTGAGTGACTCCAGTTTAGTCCTCAACCTCTGGGTAGGGAACCTCCTCCTGCAGCTTGGAGACTGGGCATGTCAAAAACTCATGACATCACTGGATATAGCCTGCTGGTCTCTCCCATCAGCCCCCAGTGAACTATTGACAAAGCAGACTCAAAGGAGCAAAAAAATCAGTAACTTTTTTTTTAAACTTAACATTATATTCAAGGGCACGCAGAACATATAACCTATCTAGAAGGAAAGGGATTGTTTCCTGCCTGCTCTCCTTTCTGTCGAATGCCTAGCCCTAAATAATCCACAGCAATATAGCAATATGCAATGTGTGCCTTTGAGTCAGTCCTGACTCCTGGCGACCCAGAAGCTCCTGGGTTTTCTTGGCAGTGTCACCGGAAGTAGATTGCCAGGCCTTTCTTCCGAGGCAATGGAGGGTTAAGTGACTTGCCCAAGGCCACAAGGAGTGCTAGCGGGAATCGAACCCTGGTTGCTTGGTTACCAAGCCAGTGCTCTAACCACTAGGCTACTCCTCCACTCTATATAGCAATATATATAACAATATCATAATATAACAATATAGCGCAAAACAAATGGAAGCATCAAAACGACTGAACACCAGTGAAGGCCTATATCCACTTTTAACCTTGCACTTCCCCCAACAGAAAAAAACCCTGCTAAGACCCCATCCCTGGGCGAGAATGAGGACTAAACTGGAGTCACTCAAGGAACCACAATTACCAGGTAAGTGTAATTCCTATTTCCTTATCGTTCCTCCAGTTTAGTCCTCAACCCCTGGGATGTATCAGAGCAGTAATCATTGGGAGGGACTTTTCCAGCCGGATCTCAACACCGCCTCCCTGAAAATGGCATCCTTAGCAGCCAGAACATTTAGGCGGTAGTGCTTACTGAAAGTATGGAGAGACAACCAAGAGGCCTCCCTACAGATGTCCACTGGCGGAACCAAACTGCTCCGTTGAAGAAGACACTTGCACTCTGGTAGAGTGAGCTCGTAAGCTCCCTGGGACTATACAGTCCCGTAGAAGATAAGCCGATGCACTCACCGCTCCAATCCATCCAGAAATGGACTCCTCCGCCGCCGCTTCCCTTTGCGGGGCCCTCCGAACACCCCGAAGAGAGACGATCCGCCTTGCGAAGGTTTCTGAAATCTTTAAGCACTGCCGCAGTGCTCTCTTGACGTCCAAACAGCGCAAGCTATGGTTCAATACGCTCCCCTCCGCCACACCTAGCGCTGGAAGAGAGAACATTTTAGTTAGGTAAACATAGAAACCACCTTTGGCAACAATGACTGAACCAGCTGCCAGGCCACCTTCTGGCTGGAGACAGACAAAAAATGATTCCTGACAGGTCAACGCCTTCAACTTCGAAAATCGCCTCACTGAACAGATGACCATCAAACATACCATCTTCAAGGCAAAACCCTTAACCTATGCCTGTTGCAAGGGCCCCAATGGCGTGCTAGCTAAAGCTCCTAAAAGCAACTTGAGCTTCCCCAGTGGAATTAATATCCTACGAGAGGGCTACAGTCTGGTAACCGCCTGAGAAAGCGTACCACATCGACCTGTGCATGAGAGCCACTCCCTGTCCTTTGCCCCTATAGCAAGACAGAGCTGCTAACTGGACTCTCCAGGACCTGCCTTTTACTAAACCCGTCCTGCAGAAAACTTAATACCAAGGGAACTGACACTGTTGTCGCACGAGCGTGCCTCCGTGAGCACCTGGCCTCAAAGATGCGCCATATACGCACATATGCAAGGGACGTAGACTTTTTATTTATTTATTTATTTTTGCGGCAAGGTGGCAAAGACTGCTGTCGAGCAACTCTTTTTCCTTAAGCTTGCCCTTTCAGTGGGCACCCCGTAAGCAAAAAACGATGCACCTGAGGCATTCGAAGGGAACTATCTATCCGAACGACGAAACAAAGCTGTAGACCTCAAATACCTCTTTAGAGCTCTCCGAAGTCCAACCTATGCAACTGCTGATTAGCGGAAGCCTCCCTGCCTTCCACAAACACTGGCAGAGACACTACCTGATTTACATGAAACGGCGACACCATCTTGGGCAAAAACGACGGCACCATCCTCAACACCACCTGAGAATTAGTAAAAACCAAAAAAGGTTCTCTACAGGACAACGCCTGTAACTCTGAAATTCTCCTTGCGGATGAAATAGCCACCAGAAACACCACCTTTAAGGTAAGATCCTTTAACGACGCTCTCGCCAAAGGCTCAAAAGGCGCTCACACCAAAGCTTCCAGGACCAAATGCAAGTCCCACGTTGGAACCACCTGCCTACACGGAGGATGCAAAAGCACAACTGCCCTAAAAAACCGTTTGACATCGGGATGTCCACCTAGCGGTTGTCCCCTTATCTTACCTCTGTAACAGGACAGAGCCGCCAACTGTACCTTCAGAGAAACCGCCGCCAATCCCTTCTCATAGCCTTCCTACAAAAACGCCAGTACTTGAGGAATCGAAGCTTTCAAGGCCGTCACTTGGTTGACCACACACCACGCTTCGAATACATGCCAAATACGAATATACGCTAAGGAAGTTGATCTCTTCCGAGCTTTCAACAACGTGGCCACCACTGCCGCTGAATAACCTCTCGCTGTTAACCTTGCCCTTCCAATAGCCAAGCTGTAAGCGAGAACCGATCCACCTGAGGCATCAGCAGAGGCCCCTGCATTAACAGGTCCTTCCGCACTGGCAGCTTCCAAGGCTCGGCCCCCAGAAGCCTGACCAGAGCCGCATACCACGGCCGTCTTGGCCAATCTGGCGCAATTAAAATCACACGCCCTCTGTGAAGTTCTATACGCTGTAGAATCCGCCCTATTAACACCCACAGCGGAAACACATAGAGTAGGCGGTCCTCTGGCCACAGCTGAATTAAGGCATCCAGGCCTTCCGACATCTGTTCTCGCCGCCTGCTGAAGAATCGACCGGCTTTTGCGTTTTGAAAGGTCGCCATGAGATCCATGACCAGTGGGCCCCACACCCATACCACTATTTCGAACACCTGCGGATGAAGGGCCCACTCCCCTGGATCTACTCTTACCCGACTCAGAAAATCGGCCTCCACATTTTCCACTCCTGCGACATGTGCCGCTGACACCGCCAACAGATGCAGCTCTGCCCACTTGAATAACTGATCGGCTTCGGCTTCCAGCGCTATACTGCTGGTGCTTCCCTGCCTGTTGATATAAGCCACTGCTGTCGCATTGTCGGAGAACACCCGCATGGCTTTTCCATGAAGGCACTCCCGAAAAGCTCTTAACGCCAGAAATACCGCCTGCAACTCCAACCTGTTGATCGACCAGGCCTTCTCCCGAGCGGACCACACACCCTGTGCGTACCTTCCTTGAACATGCGCTCCCCAACCTGAAAGGCTTGCATCTGTCGTCAGGGGAACCCAATCCGGCGCCAGAAGATGCACTCCGCGGTGCCCCCTGGCAGGGAGGCCCGGAACCTCGATGGCGTCGGTAGAAAGTGTTTTCAGGGCTCGATGCTTGCTTGCCGTGTCCAGTCTTACCAGCTGTACATGGGCATGTACTTGCAGGACCTGGCCAAGGAGTTGGCCGGGTTCTCTGCTGGTCTCTCCGGGGAGCCCTTGCAGAGATTTAAGTCCTTGTCCTGGGGGATTCGGGACTGCTTGAAGTTCATGTCCCGCGCCGCCTACGATGGCTTCGACCCGAGTTGCGGCAGCCAGCATCGCGGCTCGACGCCAGGCATGGCTGCAGTCATCGGACCTCGAGCCATGGGTTCAGGACAAGTTGGTCGATGTACCTTGCCGAGATGAAAACCTTTTTGGCAAGCCCATGACCGAGAAGGCCGCTCAGTTCGAATCAGAGCACCTCACACGGACAAGGCTGTCGAGGAAGACCTCTGCCCCTTCTCACAAAAAGAAGGCTCGGGTAAAAAGCCCTTTTACCCGAGGAAGGGCACTGCCTACAAACAGTACCTGCAATATCAGGCTGCCCAAGCTGCCCCCCAGGGTCAGCACGCCAAGGGCCAGGGTAATGGGCCCCATAGGCAGAGGACCCCCAAGCCTCAGGCCCCTGCTACCACTCTGCAGGGTGGGGGTTTTTGACTCCTTGAGCGTAGCCTCTCCACTGCTCTCCCAACCCTGCACAGGAGGTCGCCTCGCCCTCTTTGCCCACCAGTGGCCCCTTATCACTGGGGACAGTTGGGTGCTGGAGATAGTCCACAAGGGCTATGCCCTCCATTTTCACCAACTACCTCCACCATATTTTCCAGGGGAGCCTCCAAGGCCTCCCCTGCACACAGACCTTCTTCTGCAAGAGCTTCATGGTCTGTTGGTGGACAGGGCGGTGGAGCCTGTGCCTCCCCACTTGCAAGGCCTCGGATTCTACTCCAGGTATTTCCTGGTGCCCAAAGGAACCGGTGGCCTTCGACCCATTCTGGACCTCAGGAACCTCAACAAGTTCCTAGTGAAGGAAAAGTTCAAGATGCTTACTCTTGGGACACTTCTGCCCTACCTCCAGCAGGGAGATTGGCTATGCTCTTTAGATCTAAAGGATGCGTACACTCACATCCTCATTCATCCAGACCACAGAAAGTACCTCAGGTTCATTGTGGGAGGAAACCATTATCAGTACAGAGTGCTGCCTTTCGGCCTCACCTCCGCCCCCAGAGTCTTCACAAAGTGCCTAGCTGTGGTGGCGGCCTTCCTGAGAAACTAAGGAATCTTTGTCTTCCCCTATCTGGACGACTGGCTCATCAGGGGTCAGACATGCCAGGAGGCCAAACAGGCCACCCTCAGGACTACTGCTCTTCTACAAAGCCTGGGGTTTGTCATAAACTTCGCAAAGTCCACTTTGCTCCCCTCCCAAAACTTGGAGTTCATTGGGGCAAGGCTGGACTCTCTGCTGGCAAAGGCTTTCTTGCCAGTAGACAGGGCCCAAAGGTTGATGGCCTTGGCAAATCAGTTTCTCAGCAGGTCCCTGGTCTCCGCCAGACTCTGCCTGCGGCTTCTAGGCCACATGGCTTCGACGGTACATGTGACCCCCAATGCCAGGCTCCATATGAGGCCAGCACAGTGGTGCCTTCGGAGTCAGTGGTCACAGGCAGCCTCGGAGACAGGATAAGGGTGTCCAGACCATTTCTGCACTCCCTCAACTGGTGGCTGCACCCACCCAATCTACTAAAAGGGGTGCCTTTTCAGATTCCAGGGTACACAGTAGTGCTCACAACAGATGCCTCCCTGCAAGGCTGGGGAGCTCATTGTCTGGGCAAGTGCACCCAGGGCCTGTGGTCTCCTTGGGAAGCTGCACAGCAGATCAATCTCCTCGAACTCAGAGCTATTCGATTGGCTCACCAGTCTGTCCTGATTCAGACAGACAACCAAGTTGCCATGTTTTATGTGAACAAACAGGGCGGAACTGGGTCCAGGATCCTTTGTCGGGAGGCTCAGGACCTTTGTTCATTTGCCCTCAAGCACAACATGCTCCTCAGGGCTGTGTACCTTCCAGGCCAGGACAACTACCTGGCAGACAGATTAAGCAGAATACTGCAGTCCCATGAGTGGCAGCTGCATCCTTCAGTAGTTCAGAGGATCTTCCTGAAATGGGGTCTTCCTTTGATAGATCTCTTTGCCAGCCCAATGAACAAGCAGCTGCCAAAGTTCTGCTCCAGGCAACCGCATCCTCTGCGGATAGCAGCGGATGCTTTTCTGATATCCTGATCTCAGGGCCTCCTCTATGCGTTTTCTCCCACGCCCTTGGTGGCCTGAACTCTCTTCAAGATTCTTCAGGACAAAGCCTTGGTCCTGCTGGTGGCTCCCAGGTGGCAGAGACAGCCTTGGTTTCCTCTTCTGCTTCAACTGGCGGTGGATCCTCCACTACCTCTGGGGTTGCAACCCGACCTTCTCTCACAGGAGAGAGGTTCCCTTCTGCACCCCAATCTCAAAGCTCTCAATTTGATGGCCTGGAGGCTGCAAGGGTAGTTTTGGCTCTCTGGGGCCTGCCTCTGGAGATTGAGGAGGTTGTCCTAGCCTCTAGAAAACAGTCCACTAGGAAAACCTATGCTCTCAAATGGAAGAGGTTTTCTGTATGGTGTCAGCTACGTACAGAAGATCCTTTCTCCTGTACTGTGCCAGTAGTTCTTCAGTACTTACTGCACTTGTCAAATCAAGGTCTTAAATCCAATTCTGTTCGGGTCCACCTCTCAGCTCTAGCAGCTCACCACTCTCTGGTGGAGGGTCATTCTCTGTCTGGTCACCCATAGGTGTCTCGCTTTCTTAGGGGCTTGCTTTTGCTCAAGCCTCCTATCTGTCCTCCTGCCCCTGAGTGGGAGCTGAATGTGGTCTTACAGCAACTGACTCACCCACCTTTTGAACCCATGGCTACTTGCCCACTACACTTCCTCTCCTGGAAGACACTCTTCCTGATAGCCCTTACCTCGAGCTTCAAGCCCTGGTCTGTGATAGGCCTTACACCAGGATTTATAGGAATAGGGTAGTCCTTAGGACTCATCCAAAGTTTCCTCCCTAAGGTTGTCTCCTCCTTCCACCTCAACCAGGAGGTGGTTCTTCCAACATTCTTCCCTAGGCCTCATGCTAGCCAGGCTGAAGCAGTCCTGTATACCCTGGACTGTAGGAGGGCCTTATCCTTCTACCTTGACCGTACGCAGGGGCATAGGAGGGCTACTCAGCTCTTTGTATCCTTTGACCCCAATAAGTTGGGGTTGGCTGTGTCCAAGCGTACCTTGTCCATCTGCGTGGCTGACTGTATCACCTGGGCTTATAAGGTGGCTGATCTTCCTTTGCAGGGTCGGGTTACGGCCCACCGAGTCAGGGCAATGGCTGCCTCAGTGGCTCATATCCGCTCTGTGCCCTTGGTAGACATCTGCAGGGCTGCTACTTGGTCTTCAAGCCAGACTTTTGCAGCCCATTACTGCCTGGAGAGGGAGTCCCGTAGGGACAGTGCTTTTGGCCAAGCAGTACTCCGGAATCTCTTTGAGGTTTAGGCAACTCCTGCCCTCTGTTGGGCTACCGGTGGAGGTTGTGTCCTTGAAAAGCCTTTCTTTGATGCTGAGACTAGAGGGAGTTCTCTTGTTCAGCCTGGGTTCCTCGGTAGCCCAGAGCTTGGGAGTCACCCATATGTGAGGACTGACTTCCTGCTTGGACCTGGAGAAAGAGTAGTTACTCACCTGTAACAGGTGTTCTCCAGGAGCAGCAGGAATCAGTCCTCACAACCCTCCCTCCTCCCCTGGGAGTTGCAGTTGTGCATAGTTTATTTTTACATTTTTGTGTGCTGGTTTTAGCTCTGTCATTTGACTGAGGTAAGATGGCACCTTTAGGCGGGAAGGGAACCGCGCATACGTACCTGCATTCCCAAAGGCTTTCATAGAAAGCTGGGGAAATGCTCCGCTGGGGTTTCATCGGTGCCGATGACACCCATATGTGAGGACTGATTCCTGCTGCTCCTGGAGAGCACCTGTTACAGGTGAGTAACTACTCTTTCTCTGACGTTACTCTGCCGGTTCCTCACCCATATTAGCGGGTTCGGGAACCGGAGATCAGCACACACTCTCAGTATGTAGGTCTAGGTAGACTCCCCGGCAAGGCAAGGCAAGGCAGAGGGGGGGTCAACGAAAAAGGGTGTTAAAAGCTGAAAATAAGCAGCTCAGCACAGCTTCTGCACTAAATAAACCAAATGAACTATCCAAACCAAAACCTTAAGATCTTTAATATCAATTCTCCCACTGCTTAATTGCTCCTCTAAGTGAGCCCTATCTCTGGGCCCTCCACCTGCTTGGAGACTGAGAATACTGATGTCAGGAGGCCGATCCTGGGTACTTATACCAGTGGTGTCAAGAAGAGTGACGTTTCTCCGTCTCTAAGCTGCTGGAGGAGAAGCAAGATCCAAAGGTTCAGGACTAGCCTGGAGGGACGCTAAGGAACCAGTATTTAGCTCATACCTTTCTGACAGTAGTTCAAGGTGAGAGTTATGTAAAGGAACTTTTCGTATTCCCTTGTCCACAGAGACCTTACAATAGTAAGTTTGTACCCGAGGCAGTGGAGGGTTAAGTGGTTTGCCCAAAGCCATAAGGAGAATCAGTAATGCATTCAACATTGTTTTTCCTAACCAAACTGAAGTACAGCTTCCTGCTTATAGTTTTCAGAGAGAAAAAAAATAGTGTGTTCTGTAAGGTGGTGAATTTCTTCATGTCCATGTCCATGTCCATGTAAACTTAATTGCTTCTCCTCCCTCCCCTGTACAATGGTGGTAGCAGTTGGTGACGTGCTCGAGTACCATAAACATTAATCAGAGTTGGAGGTTACAGGCAATATAAGTTGTGTCACTTGAAAAATCAGGACATTATGGAACAAATTTGCAATAAGCCAATAAAGTTGGTATTGGAAAGCTTGTCTGAAAAATCATCTTAAATGAACATGTGAGATATAGGTCTGTTTTTCCACAGACACTGTACTATCAGACTTCAGCACATGTGCCATGAAAAAAGTCACTACTGCCTGATACTCAGATACAGACCAACCCTTAGACTATGCTCTTAGCACCTTCTAATAACAAGAGGCACCAGCAGTGTATAGGAGCTCCTTTTTGAGCATTTGGTCACACATGATGCTACTACTACTACTAGCGCTACAAGGCATACACAGCATTGTACAGAAACATAAAAGATGGTCCCTGCTCATCAGAGCTTACAATCTAGTTAAGACAGACAATACAACAGGTTAAGACAAAGATTCAACTAGGGAAGGGTAAGGAAACACATAGGCAACTAAATGGATTGAGATCCAAAAGCAGTCTCAATGAGGTGAGCCTTCAGTATGGACTTAAAAAGGGGCAGAGGTGAAGCCTGACACACAGAGTCAGATAGTTTGTTTCAAGCATAAGGAGCAGCAAGGTGAAAGGATCGACGTCTGGAGTTGGCAGTCGAAGAAAAGCAGGGCAGTAGAGAAGTGGAGTTCACAAGAAGGGGGGTAGGGGGATAGGATAGAGGAAAGGTAGTGAGGAGCAGTAGAGTGAATGCATTTATAGATCAGAAGGAGAAGTTTGAATTGTATATAGCAGGAGGGGAGCCAATGAAGTGACTTGAGAAGAGGGGTTAAATGGGTATATCGGCTGGCGGAAGATTAGTTGCACAGCTGAGTTTCGAACAGATTGAAGGGGAGAGAGACAACACAGAGGGAGATCAGCAAGGAGGAGGTTACAATAGTCAAGATGGGAGGTGACTAAAGAGTGGATAAGCGTCTTAGCAGTGTGTTCGGAAAGGGATGAATTGTGTTGATGCTATAGAGAAAGAAATGACATGTTCTTACCTATCAGTTGGATGTGTGTGGAGAAGGAGAGGGAGGTGTCAAAGTCAACCCCAGTGTCAAAAGCAGCAGAAAGGTCAAGAAGGATGAGGATTGAGTAAAGGCCCGTGGCTATAGCCAGGAACAGGTCACTGGAGACTTTGGCAATAGCCATTTCAGTATAATGTAAAGGACAAAAGCCAGATTGCAGTGGATCCAGAAGAGCATGAGAGGAGAGGTCAAAGCAATGGCAGTAAACTGCAAATTCAAGAAATGTAGAAATTAATGGGAGGAAGGAGATGGCAGAATTAGAAGGACAGGTATGATCTAGTGAAGTTTGCTTGAGGAGAAGTATAACAGCACGTTTCCTAGATACAGCACAAGCCTAGGAGTGTAAGAATTAATAGGCACCATGTAGGGCACAGACTGTCGAGACCAGCTTTGTGTATTTTACACACACATACGTACACACTCTGAGCCAGCTTTTCTAAGTAATTCCAGATGTGGGGGACAGTGAAAGTGCCACCAATCTTTTCTTTAGTTTTGAGTCCTCCCTATGTCTACACCAGCTTCTTTGCAGAGGTTGTTGTACCTTGGTCTTGAAAAGGTTTAAGGAGAAATTTACATAATTTTATTTTCTTGAATCCTGCAAGACCAGTCCATTTGAGTGGATTATCTTCCCTTCCAATTCATACTGCTAGACCAGTCAAGCAGATCCTGGAGACAGAGAACTCTACCAGAGCTCTAATAGGCTGAACGCTGGTGATGCTGCTGAGGTGATGAGACTGTACCCCAAGGGGTCTCCCTCAGCATTTCTCTGTCTCCAGCAGATCTGGTAGCTTTTTTGTTTTGCTCCTTTTGGAGGAAGTATTAATATCCTTATTTCGGGGCAAGGCTCAGGGGCTCCTCTCCTGTGGGAGTGATTCCCTCTATTGGCAGGGTGTTTCAGCTGAGCTCCTGTACAGAAACAGTGACGCTCGCTGACTGAAGGCATTCCCAGCAGCTAGCCATGAGGGCAGCCTTGGCTGGAAGAAGGGCTCACTAACACTCTGGGATTCCCTCTGAGTTAGTGTTCATTTGGCATCAGATGTTATTTTCCTGATCCTGCCCTTGGAATCCCTGCACTAGCCAGCATCTGTGAGTACAGCTTTTGTTTGTCTATGCATGCTGAAGCTCCTGAGGGGTCCAAATCCGCTGAATTTTTATGGTCTCAGAATTGCCCCATTTTTGGCAGAGGGGTCAATCCTTGCCGGGGGGGGGGGGGGGGAGGGCTGGATTCTGCCCTTTTTTTTAGCAAAATCGCTGATTTTTTGAGTGTTTATTTAACTTTTATTTTTCTGGTGGCCATTTTGTTTTTCCCCGGAGCTCCGATTAGTGGAGGGAAGCCCAGCTCTGCTCTGTGTGCGCTTCTGTCTCTTACACCTCCTTAAAGGGGATTTTCCCTGGGATTGAGGCATATAAAGAGGAGTGATCAGGAAAATAAAAAAATATCAATGTCGACGTTTTGCGTTTTCTCAGAGGGGTTAAGTCCGTGCGGCCTCTGTGCCGTCCGGTATTGCCGTCCTGGGACCTCGCCCTTGTCCTCCGGGCCTTGGTGGCTTTGCCGATTGAGCCCTTACGGGCCTCTTTGCTCAAAGACTTAACCTTAAAGACGGTGTTCCTGGTGGCCATAACCTCGGCGTGGCGCATTTCCGAGCTCCAAGCGCTCTCTTGTCGAGATCCCTATCTTTCTTTCTCGTCGGAGGGCGTAACTCTTTGGACAGTTCCGTCCTTTTTGCCCAAAGTGGTTACGCCGTTTCATGTCAATCAGCCTCTCTTCTTGCCGTCATTCTCTCGAGAGAAGTGTGCGGGTCGTCAACGTCACCTATGTGCGTTAGACCTCAAACGAGTCCTCTGTCGGTACCTTAAAGTCACCAATTCTTTGCGGCAGACGGATCATCTCTTTGTGGGCTCCCGTCAGGGGTTCACAGCCTCTAAGGCTACTATCGCCAGGGGGTTAAGAGGAGCTATTGAGGCAGCCTATATTCTTCAGCGAAAGTCAGTGCCTGTAGGGCTCCGAGCACACTCCATGTGGGCTCAGGCAACGTCGTGGGCTGAGCGTTCCCATGTGGCGCCTCTGGACATCTGCCGGGTGGCGACTTGGTCGTCTTTATCGACTTTTGTCCGTCACTATCGATTGGATGTCCATGCTAGACAGGAAATGAGTTTTGGCGTGGCAGTGCTTTTGGCGGCTTTGGACCCACCCTAGAGGTTGGTAGCTTGGGTACTGCCCGTTTGTCTGGACTGGTCTAGCAGTATGAATTGGAAGGTGAAATTTCACTTACCATTAATTTCCTTTCCTAGAATACTGCTAGACCAGTCCAGGACCCACCCTGCTGTTAGTCACAGTCCTGCAGGTGCAGCGGAGCCACCGTTATTTCCTGCCTTTTTGTTTTTCATTCCGGAGGCCTGACAAGTGAGCCTCTGGTCCCTTCATCCTTCTGGGCAGCGTTCAGTTTCTGGGAATGCTTTCAGTACCTTGTATATAGTTGAAGCCGGTTCGGCTTGACTGGCTGTATTTAGTTGTTCAGTTATAATGAAGTTCAGCTTGTATACGATACTGAGGGAGACCCCTTGGGGTACAGTCTCATCACCTCAGCAGCATCACCAGGGTTCAGCCTATTAGAGCTCTGGTAGAGTTCTCTGTCTCCAGGAGCTGCTGGCAGGGGTACACAACCCGTTTGTCTGGACTGGTCTAGCAGTATTCTAGAAAAGGAAA
The DNA here is from genome assembly GCA_033557465.1 of Ichthyophis bannanicus. NCBI lineage: Eukaryota > Metazoa > Chordata > Amphibia > Gymnophiona > Ichthyophiidae > Ichthyophis > Ichthyophis bannanicus. Next base: position 206,140,036 of record CM066043.1, on the reverse strand, counting down.
TTAACGGTAAGTGAAATTTCACCTTACCAGCAGGTAGAGGCAAACTTCATCAGTTGGTATATCCTCTGGTTTAATACTGAGAGAAGTCAATATGAAACTTAGCAAGCAAGATTGAAAAAATGAAGAAAAAAAAGGACTCAGCAACTATGTTAATAACCAGTCATATACTGGAACAAACATATGTATTTATTATGTAACAGGTTTTTTTTTATTCTGCTTTTATCATTTCAAAGCGGTTTAGATTCCCACTAGTACTCGTTGTGGCCTTGGGCAAGTCACTTAACCCTCCATTGCCTTGGAAGAAAGGCCTGGCAATCTACTTCTGGTGACACTGCCAAGAAAACCCAGGAGCTTCTGGGTCGCCAGGAGTCAGGACTGACTCGGCACACATTTTAAATTGTAACTCAAATTTGGTAATGTACATTAAATAGGGACATTGATAAAGTGAATTTCTTTGAGACAATGGAGGGTTAAGTGACTTGACCAAGGCCACAAGGAGGGCCATGCCTAAACGTGTGGGAAACAACATTGGACAAAGGGCAGCTGCTGGCTCAAGGAAAGGAGTACACCGGCACACCAAGCAACATTGGATCCACAGGTCTGTCACACAGCTTACAGCACCAGTGTGGGCCCAGGGGAGAAAACCCTATCTGCACCAGTCCAAACACCTTACCACCTACTGGAGCAGTGTTGCCAAATGTTCTCAGAAATTCCAGCCCAAACATGGGTTTAAAAAGAAATATATATAATAATAATAATTCAGCCTTGGCACCACCCTCTCCTTCCTTGATTGGCTGGTCTTGCAGTCCATCAGATGTGGTCCTGCCCACTCTGCCACAAGGTTATGCCTGCCTCTTGGCTAGAATTTAGTAATCATTTATTTATTTAGACAGTTTTGCATACCACCTTATCCTTCAATTAAAGTGGTCACAACACAATTGGGGGATGCATTTAACTCAAGGGGATATGAGACACATACACTAATACTTACAGGGAACATGGGCAATGGAGGGTTAAGTGGCTTGCCCAAGACCACAAGGAGCACCTGTGGGACTAGAAACCCCAGTCATTCAGGCCCAAGGTTGCTGTCCTCTAGTGGGATTTGAACTCCTGACCTTCCAGCCTGAGGTAACTTGCTCCAACCACTAGGCCACTCCTCCCTGCTACATCTCATGGGTTTACTCCCAAGGTCTGTGACCTTTCTGAAGCGCAATTTGCTTTTTTTTACTTCCTGCTCTTTGTTTTCTGCTGGAAGAGACTTCCAACCTGCAATTTTTTCTCTCTGTTGGGTAAAGAAGTTGCTTAATTGGGTAGCAAAACCGTAGAAGGTGCAACTTTGGTGCTGAAGGCAGCCAATACTGGCTTCTCTGTGTTGCAACAGTTCTTATACAGAATTATGATGTCACCAAATGTTGCTGAGTCAGCCTCCACCTGTAGGCAAGAGTTGTATAACCCACAGATCTGGATTAGCAGGATGTGAAAGAACATAAGATATGCCATACTGGGTCAGACCAAGGTCCATCAAGCCCAGTATCCTGTTTCCAACAGTGGCCAATCTAGGTCATATGTACCCAGCAGATTCCCCAAAAGACACAGGTTCCACAATGCTTGTACTGGGTCAGCATTGATATCCTGGGTCCCTTAATAATGGTTTATGGCCCTTTCCTCCAGGAACTTGTCCAAACCTTTTTTAAACCCAGCTACATCCTCCGGTAACAAATTCCAGACTTTGATTACACGTTGAGTGAAAAAATATTTTATTTTATTAGTCTTAAATAGCTTACCCTGTAGCTTCATTGCATGTCCTCTAGTCTTTCTATATTCTGATAAGAGATGTTATAAATCTATAGTGGCATAATATTATTTTCGATTGTATTTTTCTGCATGCTGGGGGCTGCTGACATTTCATAAACTATATTATCTGCAGTATGCCTTGTAGCGCTATATAAATGATTAATAATAGTAGCTAGCAAGAAACGTATTTTAAGGATTGTCCTCGTTAATTATATTCACTATAGTAACTTAGGTTTCTGTCCCTTACGTTATAGGCGACAGGTTGATTCTCATATGTATGAAAAGCTGAATAGCGAATACATTCAAATTTTTCAAGAATAGAACAGTTCTCATAAATAGAACTAATAAAAATGTGATACTAGTTCTAACTATAAAAAAGCCCAAAATGAGCTCCCAGTATTGTAGCTGCAACCGAATATAGTTTGCAAATACAGTTGCTTTAATGTAAAATTCCCCTTTAAAACATAGGGCCCCAGCATTGTTTTTTATTTATATTTGTTTAAAAGGATTAATATACAGCCTTCTCACGTAATCAATGTACGTCTCAATTAGTACTTTGGTATCTACCCTTAAAACGTGTAAACGGAAATGAATTATCTTGGTAATGTTCCCTAATCATTCGATCGAACAATTCGCTCGCTCTTGCATCTTACTCAAGATGCAAATCCATCACACCCACGTCTGCAAAGCGTTCTGAAATTAATATCAAGCCTCGTCTATTCAATAACAAAGAAAAATAGAAAAACCTAAACACAGATTCGAGCTCTTAAAGAAACTGGAAACCGGAGCACCCAGGCTCAAGGTCGGTCGGCCGGCCTACTTACTGCAGACTGAATTGAGACGAATGCTCAAAAAAATAAAGAAAAAAAAGAAATGTAGTGAGTGGCTAAAGCCAAGCTGAACTGAACAAATCCGCAGCTTCTATTAATAGCTTATTATAGCGCTCATTTTAGTTTTAGGACAGCAGCAACCCAATAGTTCCTAAATTTGCGATACCCTCTAGAGCCGATTTAAAAATGAGACAGTAAAAACGTGTTAGTTCGCCCGCAAAGAAACTGGAGCCGTTGGTTTCGCGTGGGGCTCGAAAAGGTGACGTCACGCCGCCGACCAATAGGGAAGCTGCTTGTTATTTGGTTGCCGAATTTGAAATCGTAAAGCACAACGGTCCGCCTTGGTGAATGAGAGGGGATTAGGGGAAGAGAAGAAGGCAAAATTATTGATTTATGCTCGGCAGCTAAACAGCTTCTGTGGATGTGATTTGGATATTAAAGAGCAGTACGGAACTTTTTGAGTAGGGGAAAAAGTAACTGGATATTATCGTTATGAGGAAAAGGTAAGGGACGTGACAATCAAAGACTGAGTAGGGAGTCTGACTGTGGTATATTTCGGTGCTGCAGACCTTAGTTGATCTGAAGGATATTCCCTCCGACCTTTTGTAGTTGGGAACCTTTGTGCTGTCCTATGTTTATATTAGCGGGCTTGATTATGGTTTATTTTATAGTCCCTCGCTAAGCTAGCGGTTTGTAATTAGGTACTGGATCTCTGTCTTAAAGACTGAGGGAGAACGTTCATGTTTTGCGTAGAGAAGGTATTTATTTGCTTTAATGCTATGTTGCACATATGCTTCATTCAGCAGTGTATTTAAAGATTTCAGGTCTTTAGAGTAACCTTTTAACAAGTAAACTTTCAGCTGGATGCAAAAACTGCAATAGTGCTAAAGCTCTTGCTTATGCATTTCTACACAAGTTTAGAGAAGTTTTGCTCAGTGAGAAACAAACATGATAGCAGAAAAAGACCATATGGCCTATTCAGTCTGCCCTTCTATACCAAAATTCTATTATAATCTCTCTTTTTTTTCCTTTCGAGATCTTCTGTGTTGGTCCCATGATTTATTGAATTCAGATACTGTCCTGGGCTCTGCCTACTCCACTGAGAAACTATTCTATGCATCTACCACTCTTTCCGTAAATAAATATTTCTATATATTGCTCCCGTTCACCTACCTTCGCCCCTTGTTGCAGAACCTTTTCAATTGAAAGAGGCTCTCCTGTGCATTTATGCTATGGAGGTATTTAAACATCTCTATCCCCTTTCTTGCCTTTTCTCCAAAGTATACGTATATCTTAAGTATAAGTATATCTTTGTTTGCCCCTATATGCCTTATGGCAAAGTCTGATGACCATTTTGATAGCCATTATCTGCACAAACTCCATCCTGTTAATATCCTTTTGAATGTATGGTCCCCAGAACTGCACACAGTACTCCAAATGAGGTCTTACCAAAAACTTATATAGAGGTACTATTGCCTCCTAGCCATTCCTCTCCCTATGCACCCAAGCATTCATTTGGATTTTTCCGTTGCCTTTTCTACCTGTTTAGTTACCTTAAGCTTTTCAGAAACAATCACCCCCAGGTCCTGCTTTCCCTTTGTGGACAGAAGTACTTCACCCCACCCCCGCCCCACACTGTACCGGTCTTTTGGATTTTTGCAGCCCAAATGCATGGCCTGCATATTTGAGTGTTAAATCTCAGCTGACAAATTCTTGACCATTCTTCAAGCTTGGTGAGATCAATTCTCCTGTTATCTACTCCTACCCGGGTGTTTACTCTATTTCAGATTTTGGTATCACCTGCAAAGAAGCAAACCTTACACGACAGCTCTTTAGCAATGTTGTTGTTAAGTGCCGTTGAGTCGGAGTCGACTCATGGTGACCCTCTGGATAGCTATCAGTTGTGTTCGGTCTTGAGTCAGGCGGCTCATTGTTGACAGACTGGTACCCGTAGCTGCTGTTATTGTATCAATCCATCTCATTGCTGACCTCTCTTGCCAAGCATGATGTCTTTCTCTAATGATCTCTCTCTTCGCATGATGTGTCCAAAGTATGAAAGTCAAAGTCTTGTCATCTGAGCTTCTAAAGAAAGCTTAGGTTTGATCTCCTCTAGTACCGACTGGTTTGTTCTTCGGGCAGTCCATGGTATACACAGTATGGCGCACCATAATTCAAAGGCATCAATTTTCTTCCTGTCTGTTTTTCATTGTCCAGCTTTCACATCCATATGATGTTATTGAAAATACCATGGCTTGAACAAGTCAAATCTTTGTATATCCCTTTAGCAATATCAATAACAAAAAATGTAAAAAAGAAAAGAATCTGACCAAGGATACATCCATGTGACACACTACTGGTTACATCCTATCAGAGTAAGCTCAATTTACCTGTACCCTTTGTCACTTCCTACAAAACCAATTTCTAACCTAGCCAATCACTTTAGGGTCTATTCCTGGGATGCTCAATTAATTTATTTATTTATTAATAAGTCTCCTGTGTGGAACAGTGCCAAAGGCTTTACTGAAATCGAAGTACATGACATTTAGGGTTCTCCCTTGATTCAACTCTCTGCCCCCCCCCAAATCGAATTAAAATTTCTTTGATTTGTCTCAAGACCTGCCCCTGGTAAACCCATGCTGCCTCAGATCTGCAATCCATCAGACTCCAGAAACCTCACTAATCATCTTTTAGCAGTGCTTCCATTCATTTACTCATGACAGATGTTGGACTAACTGGCCTGTAGTTCTCAACCTCGTCCTTCCACTTTTGTGTAAAGGGACCCACGTGTGCCTTTTTCCAGCCCTCTTGGACCACTCCTGACTGTAAAGAAGTATTGAAAAGGTCAGACAATAGAGCCGCTAGAACTTCCCCCAAGTTCCTTCAGTGCTCTGGGATGTATCCTATCCAGCCCTATTGCTTTGGCTAGTTTCTTACGAACACAGTCTTCTGAGAATCATTCAAAATCTTTTCACTACTGTTCCTATTTGTGGATGTTTTCAGAGTCCTGACCCTTCATCTGTAAACGCAGAACAAAATATGTGTTAACGCAGAATTGCTTATCTTCATCAGCTTCTGTATATTCCTTCCCTTCACCTTTTGAGTTTGACAAAACTACTTTTGCACTTCCTCTAACATATCTAAAAAATCTCTTGTTCCCCCATTTTACTCAATTGGCTATTTTTTCTTCTATTTGTATAGTTGCTTTCCACGACTACTTTCCTAGCTTTTCTAAATTTTTCCAAATATTGGTGCTTGAGAACCTAGGAAAGTAATCGGGGAAAGAAAAATGAGCAGGCAAGGACTAATTTTACCTTAGCACAGGCATCTGCACAGTATTTAACAGCATTGCACTTCTTGGTATCAAGCTCTTTGTCTGCAGAGCAGGGGTATAGTCAGAATTTATATTTTTGGTGGGTCCTAGCATGGCACTTGCTCATTCAACAGTGGATCCTTTCTACCTTTTTTTTGTTAATTTAATTTGTAACGAGGCACATACATATGTATCATGTAACAACAAGAGGGTGGCATCACCCCCAACAAATTCACTGCAATAACATCAACAGTTCTTGTACATATACAACCAACTCTATGGTGGTAACTCCTCAAGGCAGCTCCCCCTGTTACACTTAACCAAGTACAACTCAGCCCTCACCCCCTCTGAATATCCCATCATGCTACCCCCCTCTGGTTGCAGTACCTACTATAGGAGATTAGCCCAGCCTCCCCTACTGGGAGGGAAGGAAAGGGGGGGGGGAAACCCCTCCTTTTCCTTTTATACAAGATCCACCAATACTAGAACATGCAAATAGCATCAAAGAAAGAAAAAAAGACAGGGGCATCAGAACAAGAAGAGAACAAAAAAAAAAGAGAAGAGAGAGGGACAAAAATAAGAAGCAAACAAAACACCCCAACCTCTTGGTGCACCCAAACAATCAAAGGACTGCACTAACAATCAGCAGTCATATGGGACCATCCAGACAATTCCTCAGCTTTCCACCCCTCCTCTCCATACCCAGGATCCTCTCCCACCCCCTCCCCCACCCGAGCTCCCATCCATCTCACAAAGGGGGACCAGACGCGCTTAAAATTCTCCATCCGCCCTTTGAGCGTCACCAATAACTTGTCAGTATTCATCACGCTCAGGCCGCTGTCTAACTGCCACTGCTGTGCTATCACCATGTGAGCAGCCACCAAAAGCTGTCCGATCAATCTATCTTGCCCTGTAGAGCCAACCCTGTCACCCAACCCCAGCAGACACAGATCCGGCTCCATCTTTAGCTGGATGCCAGCTATTGAATTAATCTAAGACACAATCTGTGCCCAAAAATTCTGCGTATGGGGGCAGTCCCACCACATATGATAGAAGGAGCCCGCCATGCCACACCCTCGCCAGCACGCATGGGAGCATCCCCCTGCTGAAAATGCTGTGGCACAACATACGCCCTCTGTAGCAGCTTAAAATGGGGTTGTTGACAACTAGTGCTCCGTGCACAGCGATAAAGGTGCCGGTGAACACATTGCCATACGTCCTCCGAGAGGCTCTGCCCCAAGAACTGGAGACAATCGTCCACATGCACTCCCGCGCCTGGAAAGGTCGCCAATAGTAGGGCACGGTATATCTTAGACAACATCCCCCTCTCCCCCTCCCCAAATAAAATCACTTCTAAGTCTTGAATAGGGCGCAGCAGCTGTGATCTATGATCCTTCCAAGTGACAAAGCTGCGGAGTTGAAAGTATTGAAAGAATGGGACCCCAACTCCCCATGTCCTAATCAACTGTTCCATATTCAGCATGACCCCATCCTCTAATAAATTCCGAAATCGGAGCAAACCATTAGCTTCCCAGCTATAACGTAAATAGCGAAATCAGACCCACTAAAGGGCCAGAAATCCCATTTCTTTGCATCCGGAAACAAAGGCCCACCAAGCCAGTCTCTCCGCCGCATCCCAGTTACCACCTGAACCAGAGGGACCAAAAACACATGTCCATCGATCACTTTGCCTCCCACGCCACTTAACTCAAAAACAGAATAGGGCAAAATCCAACTTCTTTCCAAGTGGACCTATTGCACATCCGGCGGCCTAACATAATGATACCTTATCCCATGGAGGACAGCCACCTTATAGTACAATACCAATTTGGGAAAACCCAACCCCCCCCCCCCATCTCCACGGAACAAACCGATCCCAACCAATATGAGCTCTATGCGATTTCCATAGAAATTGGCTAAATTTGGCAAAGAAATCATTAGGTAGCTTAATCGGCAACTGGGAGAATAAATACAATAACTTAGGCAGAATCACCATTTTTAATGACCCTGGGTTGGTTGGGCAGGGTGGCGGCAACTCCCTCCACCCCACCAACTCCTCATGGACTTTTGTAATTAAAGGAGCATAATTAAGAAAGAAAAAAGCTCACCAACGTTGGGGGAAGTCTTAACTCCCAGGTACTTAACTGCACCAACCGAAATAGGCAGCCCTTCGGAATTACCGGTGGAGTATTCCCAAGAGGCAGGATCTCAGACTTATCTTGGGGTTCAAAGTTAATTTGGATAACAGCAAACCCCCGAAGCACACGCTCCAAATCCACCAATGACCGCTCTGGGTCTTCTAAAAAGACCAATGTGTTATCTGCATACAAAGAAACACTATGCGGTGTAGTCAACCATAGTTGGGGATATATCCTTAGCCGAGCGAATAAGACAGGCCAGTGGCTCAATGGCCAAGGCAAACAGCGGAGACAACCCTGTCGTGTTCCCCAATATAGCCGAAAACTGTCAGACCGCCACCCATTCACTATCACTCTTGCACGAGGGGCGGCATATAGCACCCTCACCCAGCCGACATATTGCCCCCCCACCCAAATTTTGTCAGAACAGCCTTCAAATATTCCCATTCAACACAGTCAAAAGCCTTCTCCGCATCTAAAAACACGCAGAAGCCGTCCTTGGCGACCGTGACGTGTGCAAAATAATGTCACTAATCTTCTCACATTATCCGTGATTTGTCGCCCCTCTGATAAACCCAGACTGATCTGGGTGGACTAAATCATCCATGACAGCATCCAACCGGTTGGCTAACATCCGCGCAAATATCTTCACGTCACTGTTCAACAAAGATATTGGACAATAATTACCACACTCCTCTGGGAATCGTCCTTCCTTTGGAATAAACAATATCTCAGCTTCATACATAGTCGATGGCAGACTCCCAACCTTCCTTGCAAGCTTCATTAAATACCCGCTGCAGAACTGGGGCTAATGAATCCCTCAAGGCCTTGTACCATTCCATTGGAAAGCCATCCACTCCCATAGCCTTTCCAGAAGAGAGGGACTTGATGGCCATAATAACTTCCTCTCCTGTAATATCTTGATTCAGCATGCCTCGTTGCGCATCCGACACCTTCGGGAGCCCAGCTTGTTCTAACAAGGCAGCAATCTCAGACGGCGAAGCAGAAAGCTCCAACCTATATAGGCTTTCATAAAATACCTGAAACCCCTGAGATATGCCCAGGCCATCCCGCTACAACACTCTATCAGTCATAAACAGCACCCACAAAGTGACTGTTCCGCCTCTTGTAGAGCTGCCAAGCCAGCAGCTGCCCAGCTTTACCACCGTACTCCACAAAAGTCCGTCATGATATCTGCAAAAAAACTCCAACCGCTCAGTCCCAGCTGCCACCTCACCTCCAACAAAGCCCGATAAGTCTTATTACTCCCAGTCCTCTTATGCGCCACCTGCAGCTCCTCCAGTCATGTACGCAACTCTTCTAATCGGGCATCTCGCAGGCGCTTCTGCCTCGAGCCAACTATAGAAACTGACCTCTCATATAGGCTTTCCCGGACTCCCACAGCACTCCAGGAGTTGTCTTACCATCATCGCTGAATGAAAAACTCTCCACCACCCCTCACTCCCTCCTCTTGCACCAGCCGCACATTTGCCCGCCAGAACTGCCTCTGCTGTACCCCTCCAAGGTCCTCCATATCTAGCAACAGATAAACCATACCATGATCACTGACTTCCAAGGGCCTAATGCCCACTCCTTTCACCCTCCCCAATTCCTCAGGAGGGCAACGGAACATATCAAGCCTAGAGTACCCCTGTGGCCTTGCAGAGCAGTTTGTATAATCCCTGCTCGCTCGGGCGTAAAGAACGCCATACATCCAGCCAACACTGCTTAGCTAGGGCTTTTCTTAATGCAGCCCCTTCAGACAAAGGAGAAACCTGAAGCACCGGACCCAGCCTATCCAAAGTGCTCAAAACACAATTCATGTCCCCGCCCATCCAGAGGGACCCCCTTAGCTTTCTGTACAAAAGAGGCCAATGCCTGTCAAAAAACGCACCTTTTGGACCATTGGGCGCATAAAGGTTAAGCAGCGAGATCTCCTGTCTCTCCACAAGCCCCATTACCCATACCATCCTCCCCTATCTCCTCCAGTCTCGAACAGTGTGAACGGGACGCTACTCCCCTCTTCTTTGAGTTTTTTATAAGCAGAGAAATATACCTTTCCCCAATGCTTACTGTGCAGCTTTACCATTTCAAGGGGAGTTAGCCTCACCTCCTGCAAAAGTGCAATATCCACCTTCTCCCTCCTAAGGTAACCTAACACTCACTTTCGCTTAATGGGGTTGTTAAGCCCACCAACATTCAGCATTGCAACCTTAAGGGTCATTTACAGCATCAGGTTGAGAACAATCCATTCCTCAAAATGCTTATCTCACTCCCCCCTCCCCCCATTAACAGCACAACGAGAAAAGCCAAAAAAGGAAAAGAGAAGGAAAAAAGAGCAAGAAAACACAAGAATATAAGGACAACCACCACATAACATAAGAGGGGCAAATCCCCTGTCCTCCTTTTGTGATGACATTCATAAGTAGGCTTCAATGTCCACCAGCCCGCCATCATTCCCCTCCACCTCCTTCCCCGCAACATTCATCCCAGGTAAGAGACTCGCCTCTACACAAACCCACAAGCCCTCCTACCTTATCAAATCGCCCTCTTCCCCTAAGCTCCACTCCCCTCTCACTCCCATCCTCCCACCAAAACCCAGATCCTTCTACACACATCCCCCATCCGCCCTCCAACCAAACTGGTGCCAAACCCTTACAAACCCCCTCACCCCCCCCCCCCCATCAACTCCCCTTACAAACTCTCCAACAGACCAAACAAAAATCAACACCACATCACATTACACTCCCTCCCTCCCTCTCCCCACAACCTCCCAACATATAATATTTCACAATATTAAATTATTTCACATACTCCCACCCTCTCCCCCTTACCCTACATCAAGTTTATCACAGCATCGGCTAACCGGAGAAGAACTACACAGTCCCCAACACGAGGTTTAGTGAGGCACAGTCCAGTCTTAGCTGTGCTACCTCTGCCCACTCAGGTCACAGCCGCTTCTCCCGCTGCGTCGCCAGACTCTGCCCTCTCCACCTCGTTGACTGCACATGCCATTAATCCTGATTTCGAGCTTGTAGGGCTGATCTCCTTTCCACTCCTCTGAGAATCTGTCAGACTGTGGGAAGAGCACTGTTCCACATTCTGAGTGGGGCTCAGCTAACCCTTCATTTCCCTGAGCAGCTGCCGCACCTCCTTTGGCGAGTTTAAAAAACACCTCTTCCCTTGCATCAGCACAGTCAGTCGGGCCAGAAACCATATACTTGCCCACAGGCCTGCCTTCAAAAGCACATCCCTATATTGCAGCAATGCTTTGCGCTTACGCACAGTTTCAGCACTCATATCGGGAAATACTGAAATTTTACAGTTTTATAAGTTAGTCTTAGATTTACGGGCCTCAAAAATAATGTGTTATTCCTTATTGTTCCTCCAGTTTAGTCCTCTACTTCTGGGTTGTGCACCTCTTCCTGCAGCTAGGAGACTGGGCATGTCAAAGTCGTGACATCACTGGATATAGCCTGCTGGTATCTCCCATCAGCCTCCAGTGTGTCCAGTCTCCTTGCAGCAGGAGGACATAGTGAGCCTAGCTTCTGGGCTCACTTGGGGGGAACAGATAAGGAGCATTTAGTGTGACAAATTCTATTCAGATTTTACTTTTGCTTTTTACTTTTAATTTAATTTTAATTCAGTTACCTTTGGTTAATTGGCAATCAGGGATTAGTTCCCTTTAGTTAGGAGCAAATTTCCTTATTTACAGTAATTTTAAATTTGAGCCTGGTTCTTTAAATTAGTAGCAGTTCTCGCCTTCCCTCCTTCTCAGTTATTTTCACTTGCTGCAGGCATTTGCCGGTGCGGATCTCTCTCCCTTGACTGTACGGGAGAGAGCTCCGGGACCCGTACAGCCACACTGAAGCTGTGTGAGACGGAGCCTCTCCATTGCTGCGGGATTTGAATTTTACTCTGTGGAACCGGCTGAGCAATCCTCGCCACGGCTGCCAGGCGCATCAGTGCGGCTTGAGGATCGGAGGAATTCAAGGTGGTAGGAGCAGGCGGTGTGGCTTTTGGCCCTGCAGGTAAGGCCTTTGGGCTCGGTCGGTCTGCTGAGGCCTCCTTTTTGCAGCGGCTGTTGTTCTTGGCGCCAAAATTCATTGGCGAAGGGGCGGCCATTTCCTCTCTAGGTATTTGGACCGCATGGCGAGAGTTGCAGTGAGCTGCCTGCGTGAGGGAAAACAGGCAGAATAGCTAAATTTTTGGGCCTAGTGTTTGTTTCTTTCTTTGGTTTGTAGGAATTTTTTTTTTTTTGAGGCTCAGGGGGTTCCTCAGCATTAAGGGGGACTGTTGTCAATCCTCTTTATAGAATAAATAAGAATAAACTTAAAAACAGGACAGCAGTTTTGGCATTGATCCCTGAAACCACATGGTCTTTCCCTCCTAAACATGTCTCTGAGGAGCATCTGTTAAGGCCCAGGATATTAGGCAAATTGCCAGCTTTTAAGTTCAAGGGCAGAGCCCTAACTTGTAGTTGGCAGGAGGGAAAGCCTAGAAGTGTGTCTTTATGTATTCTATAGTGAAAGTTGCCCAAAATTCACAGGGACAGGTTTAGGAAACCTTAGGATATAAAAAAATAGACGGTTAAACTGTCAACCAGGAAGTGCCTGTGCTACGGTCTATGGCCACCGGAGGGCAGCTGGTACACTCAATAGTGCCTTTCTATGACTGTGGGTATGCATGCAGCCATTATCTGCAGGTCAGGAAAGAAATCACCACAGAGCCTCTGTAAGGTGATGTTATGTTCTGAGAATCCAGATTATATGACCAAGATTTAAAGCTCTTAACTTCTGTATCATTGGTCGGGCTCTGGTGCCCTAAAGGCCACTGAATGACAGTGCTGCTCATGAATCACATATAGTATTCAGTGCCCCCATCCCTGGGGGGTGAGTGGTACAATACAAAATCATATTACTCATCAGGTTCACACAGGCAACAACCTCTCAGACCTCCATTTGCAAGGTGGTCGGTGTATTCCACTGCTATTTCTCTGACTCCAGGAAGGCCTGGGGAGGTGCTTGTGTGTTTCATAGCAACACTTAGCAGGCCCTTCCCAGGAAATTCTCATCTATTACTAGAGCAGGGTTTCATTTCATTTCTCTGGTTGTGGTTAATGCACAGCATCAGGGGCTGTGTTCGAAAGCTTGGGTCCCACGGACTTGGGATTTCAAAAAGAAAAAGAAACTCACTTTAGTGAGAGATAGCCTTGTTCATTTTTAGCTAACACTGTTGATTTTGCTTTTGATTTTTACCTTTTGCGCCTGAATCCCAAGGACGGGACACTGTTTGCTTCCAGGGGTTCTACTTTCTATTTTGCTCTTCAGCTCCCTGGCAGATGCAATAGGCTGGCATGGGGTGGGCAACGCCTCCTGCAATGCAGAATCTCCCAGGATAAGGGGGGAAGGACAACTGGGTGCAGCGGGGGCTGGTAGCTTCTTGCAAAGCTATAGTAGCAGTTTGGGTAATTTTAGCGGATCTGCTTTGATTTCATTGGAGTTGGCGGAAACTTGGTTTTTGGAGTCCTATCCTTTATAAAAAATAAAAAAAAAAAGCAAAGAAAAAAGGGCATAGCTATGTTGATTTACCAGAATCTCCTTCCGCTATCCATAGAAGGTCCTATAAAGCGTTAAAGTCGGTTTATATGGCAGGATAATATTTTGGCTTAGCTGCTGTGATATAGCGCTATGTTCCGCTGTAAACATATTCAAGTCAAAAGGAATTATGGTGATAACTCTCTTGGACAGTTGTAACAGGTGCTTGGGTGAGCGCCATGGCCAGTCCACAGATGTGGAATGCTCTGCCATAAGCATTATGTCATGGGATGAATTTTATAGTTGTGTGGTTTCTTAATGGAAAATGTTCCCGTTTAGTTTGACTTTGCCAAATTATATGATTTTACGGTAGATTTGTAATGTCTTAATTTTGGCTATATGTGGTTTAATTTTACATATGGAAAAGGCAGCTCAGCGGAGAGGGGTTGCAAAATAGAACTCTGGCCTTTGGAGCTATCTATGCTCCCATTCCATTTATCAGAGGTTCTCCAGTACGGAGAGTCTCTGCTAGTGTTCGGTGAATGCCTTAATGGGGGGCCAGAAGCAGCTAGGCTAGTTCTCTAGCAGCAATGGCAGCGGCTCAGACTCTAGTAGGCATACTTCATATGCTGGGCTTACAAGATGGCTTCCGCGCTGATCGGCATCAGCCAAGGTGAATGCCGGTTTAGACTGTGGATGTGGAGTCAGCCTGGAGGAGGAGCCTTGCGTTCTCTGGACAATGCCCTGCATACACTGAATCCCTTCAATTCGATCAGCTGCTGGCAGGACACAAGGCATGCTCGCATGCTTTTTTGCTTCAGTGGTCTAAAAGTGGAGTCTTTTACCAGGTGGTATAATGGGAACTTGTCTGCAGTTTCTCGGCTTCTTCTTTGCTGACTCAATTGCCACTGCGGAATGAGAGCTGTGTTTCATATCACCAGGTGCTAGTTGATCTTAAAATATAAAGTCCATCTTTGTGCAGTCAGACGGAATGGGGCGTTACTCTAGCAGGAAGGCCGTGGATTAGTATGCCTGTGTTTGGGAGTTCTTTCTACTTCATATTGTTGGCACGGAAAGAGCGTCTCTTAACATATGCTGATGGCATTTTTGGTTTAGAGGTGTCTTTGTAAAAATAAATAAATAAAAAATAAAATAAATCAAGAAAGTATTCAGCTGTCCTGAATTCGCCTGTTTTTGATTGACATTTTGAGGCTAAGCAGGGGCAGGCCTGGGTACTACGTGGGTGGGTGCACACCTTGCACTACCAGGGGGTGTGGACTCACTGTATGGAACAGAGCCCTAGCAATCTTCTTTATCACAAGATGGGAAAGTAGATGGTTCACTGAATCGATCGTTGGGGGCAATGCTCTGGCCTTACAAGCTCCCATTTTTGGAGCCTGGGGAGGCGAGAGCATGCTTCAGGTGGTCGCAGTGTTTACGGCAGTCTACTCACCTGGAACAGGAAAGGATCAGGGAGTTGAATCGACTAAAGCCTGATTTGCTTTATGGGGCAAATGTGCATTATGGCTTAATTCAAGCGCTAGCTAATATTATTGACTTCCTTGGGGTTCACACAGAGGCCTCTCTGGTGGAGGAATGGGGCAGCTGATGGTTCGTCCAAGTCGAGGGTCAGTAAGCTCCCAATTAAGTCTTTGTCTTGTCCTTTCCCCGTGGGCTCTCATAGGGCAACTAGTTGGCGTATCGAGGCTTTTGGAGAAAGACGCTCTTGGTAGCGCCCGGTTGGGCGAGACAGCCTACTAGGCTTTTCTCATTCGCCTACTCGACAGGCTTTTCCTAGAAGTTGTCGGTAGCAGACGTTCTTCTGCGGCTAGGTCCGTGACGAATGTCTCAGGTGGATCGGTGCCCGCCTACGGTTTGGCCTTTGTATGGGTGGGGCTCAAGTAGAAGGGTTATTCTTCGCCGCCTTGTTGAGAGCAAGGAGGCAGGCTGTTTCTGCTACGTAGGTCCATGCTTAGCGCCTTTGGGAAGGCTGCTGTTCACGGCGGCAAGTCCAGGCGACAAAGGTGTCTGTATCCTTGGTCTGAGTTCTCTGCAGGACAGTGTCTGAAGGAACTAGCGGCCAGGTCCTTAGAGGATCCAGCGGGCGACTGTTTCCGGCTGTAGAGGTCTGTGAAGGGAATAGCGCTAGGTGTTCGGATCGATGTGTAGCGTTTCCTTAAGTTGGGATCCGACTGCGCTCCTCAAGGAGAGTTCGGGTGCCGCCGGGGAATCCCGATTGGGCCTTAGAGGCGTTAGCTAAAGAGTCCTTTGAATCTTTACTCCAGGCGTCGGTAAAGGATTTGCTGTTATAGACAGTGGCTTTGATAGCTCATTGTTCGGTGCGACGAGTTTCGGAGTTTCAGGCGTTGTCATGTAATGAGCCGTTTTCACCCTTTCTGGATAGAGGGTGGTGTTTGCAAGCAGTCCTGTCGTCCTTCCAAAAGGTGGTTTCTGATTTTTCTCCTGAGCCTATTGGTTTCTCTTTCAGTTCTCGGTTTTTCTGGAAGGGGAGGTTTTTATTCGTAGCTTACGCTGATAGGAAACATTACATGCAGGGTGCGATGTTCATTTCTTTGTTTTTGTGTGCTGGTTGGAGGTCCCCACAAAGGGGAAGCAGCAGCGAAGGCGGCCATTTCGCACTGGGTTAAGGTGGTGGTTGCCTCAGCTTTCTGCTGGCGAGGTTGTATGATTCCGGGGGGCTTTTTGACTCTTGCTACCAGGGCACAAGCGGCTTCATGGGTGAATCACTGTGTCATTCCACCAGGGGGGATTGGTAGAGCAGCTTCCAGGTCGTCTCTTCATTTCCTCAGTAATCACTACTGCCTAAATGTTTTGGCAGTAAAGGAGGCCTGTTCCGGGTCGGCGGTGTGGTGAGTTGGCTGGATAGGTCCCTCCCAATGATTACTGCTCTGTTACATCCCAGACGTAGAGGACTAAACTGGAGGAACAATAAGGAAATAGAAATTACACTTACCTGGTAATTGTCGTTCCTTGAGTGACGACAGTTTAGTCCTCATTCCCGCCCAGGAGTATGATTTCTTCAGTTTATTTTCAGGCGGAGTGGAGCATCAATCTCAAGGAGTAGACAGATCCTTTCAGTTTCTAGATCGCAGTGAGTATCCCTCTCTGTTCTTTCTTTTTCTCTTATTTAAACGAGGTTTGCAAAGGGGGGACATGAATGTAAAGTTAAAAAAAAAAAAGAAAAGAAAAGAGAAAAGAAAATATAAGACGGATACAGTTTAAAAGGCTCCTCCGGTTGAGGAATGGGGAGTTATTTAAAGTTATGGTATAGTTACTTATTGTTCCTTTGAGTTTGCTTTGTCAGTAGTACACTGGAGGCTGATGGGAGATACCAGCAGGCTATATCCAGTGATGTCACGACTTTGACATGCCCAGTCTCCTAGCTGCAGGAAGAGGTGTACAACCCAGAAGTAGAGGACTAAACTGTCGTCACTCAAGGAACGACAATTACCAGGTAAGTGTAATTTCTATTTTCTCTTGGTATCTCAATAGCCGGACAATTAGAGCCCTCGGCCACTTCCCAGACTCTGGACGGGGACGAGTCTCCCTATGCGTCCTATCAATTTCATATGACGGGGAAGCAATTTGAGTGGGAAAGCATGAGTCCAGAAGACCCTTCACAAAACTCCGGACATCTGGCAACTCCTCTCTCGCCGGCACACCAAAAATAAGTATATTTTGCCGGCGGTCCCTGTTCTACCGCACCGCCTTTCTCAACTTAGCCAGCTCTTCCGCCTGCTGCGTTCTGTGGTCCTCCACCGTTCTCACTCGGTCCTCCGCCTCGGCTATGCACACCACCAGTGTGTCAAAGCACTCAGCTAAGCTGGTTGTTACCGTGGAGATAATTTCAGCTTTGGAGGCATGTATTTCCTGCAATAGAAGGGCTGTCTTATGCACCTCCTCATGAGCAGCACTACCTTCCTTCAGAGGGCCCTCTTCTCCATCTGCCATGATACCCTTTGCAGCTTCGGATGCCACTGCCTACTTTGCCTTTTCCGCATATATTTCTCTGATTGTCTGTTCAGAGTGGGCTCGAGCAGTCTTACGCATGCTTTAATACACCAAATGTGCTGCAAGGGGGAAAAACACCAGAAAAATGCCGGTTTAATAATGCAATGGCGCGGAGCTGATCACACTCCCTCCTACGTCGGTGCCGGAACCGGAAGCCCCTCCCCCCCCCCCCGCCCTTTTCTACTTTTGTTTTTCTGATTGCTGTCCATGCCATGTTTTTACTCTAACCTTATCTGCCTTTCCCCCTCCCATTGGGGATATCCTGCTCTGGGCAGGCTAAATCAGTCCATTGCGCCCCCTGAAATATAAATGGAGTGGAATAGTACCGCCAATATCGCATCCCCTTCATTTTAAGTGCTGCAATCATGGCATTCTACTTAATCCAGGAAGACCCATCTCTGTGCGGACCACTCCCCCAGCACCAGTTAAGATACTGGGTCTCCGACTGTTTTAAGGATTGAGAGGAGATAATCATGCCACAACCTTTTGCTTTCCCTCCAATCATTCAACCAGCACGGCAGCTCCTTCTAAATTTGGTGATCTCGGCTCCATTGACAGGCCTAGGCTGCTCTGTTCACTCAGATATGGTAACCAATATGGTGACAAACACCACTCACATACAGGCCCCTTTCCAGGGTATGGATAAAAAACCGGATCTTCCAGATCTAGGGAATACCACCTTTCAACTCATCCTGCTAGACCAGTCCACACAAGTGCGTTATGTTCCCCTGCCTACAGATATTGGATACAGAGAAGTACCAAAGGTATATGTGCCAGGGTGTAGTCCCAGAAACCTTTGGTACTTTGAGTGCAGCAAGGGGTCTTCTAGGGGTTGCCTTCAGTATTTCTGTCTCCAGCAGATGTGGATGTATTTATCTGGCTCCTCTAGCACTCCCCCCCCCCCCCCCCCTTGGCTATGTCACTGTTGCTGAAAGACACTAGCTTTTTCTTTGCTGCTTGTTTGCCAGTACTTCTGAATTCTATTTCCTTATTCTGCTAGATCAGTCCAGACAAGTAGGTTCTGCTCTCCTGCCAGCATGTGGAGGCAGATTTCAGCTAGTTTCAGTGACATTATCAATCTGTATAAGTACTGATGCAGCACTGAGAGAAGGCAATATTTTTCGCCTTCTGCGGGTGGCAAGGTGCGTTGGAGTGGTACAGCAATGTAGATAGGCCTTTCTCCTTTCACCCAGAATACCGTCCAGTAGCCTGTGTGGCAAAGACCCGTAAACCCAACATTTGCTTGGAGCTTGGGTATGCCCCTATCTCCTGCACCTAACAACTTGCCCTGGAGCAAATAGCTGCCCATGGGTTCCTGGCACTTGATAGGGTTGGGGAGCAGACAATAGGATCTCATGTGGCCCCCTGAGGGAGTTGCTAAGTTGGGTCCAGGCCCCCTTTCCCTCTTGCCATACTCTGCTTGCTTAGCTTATGAATTTTTTTTTTCAAGGTTATTCTTCATATATGCTTTATTTGGCTCTTTTGACTGTTTAATAATGTAGTTAAAGAACAAGCTGAAAAGTGTACACTTGCAGTGTGACAAAGTGGCTCGGTTCCCCCACTTGTAAAATTGGGCATGTGGGGAGTGCATGTGTGTGTGACTGTGTATTGTGGCAGGTGACTGTATTTGCTGTGTGCACACATATGGTAAGGATTGTTTGTGTTAGTCAGCATGAATGTGTGTTTGTGAAGGATGCCTGTTTGGGGTGGTGGGTAGGGTGGCCAATTGGCTCCAGATTTTAGGGACTCCCTGATCCAGTCTTGGTTTTACCATACTAGCTGCATGGACTTGCTATCTGGATTTCCTTGGAAAAAATCAGCAATGTAAAATCAGGACTGGATCAGGGTGTCCTCCACATCAGAAGACCCCTTGCTGCAGGGCTTCAAGGGTTCCCAGATGTGTTTTCCTGTGCACAGGGTAATTAGGAAGATGGAGGCTGAATGGGCGGTCCCCAAGGCTGTTCTGAGGGGGGGGGGGGGATTGGGTGATGGGGTGCCTGTACCCCATTCCTCAGGAGGACTAAAAGCTTTTGAAAATGCCTAAAGTGGATGCAGTAGTGATGGCGGTGATGAGAGACGACCATCCCAGTGGAGGGCGGAACAGCCCTGGAGACTGGGGTCCTTATTGAAGCAGGCCTTTAATACTAGCGCACTGATGCTGCAGGTATTGATTTGTGGTATCTATCCACTGGCTGCAAGCCTTAGCAGCAGGAGAGGTGGAATAGGCGTCTAGTTCGGAAGGAGCCAAGTTGGAGTCAGCAATGGCATACATGTCAGATGCCTGTTATAACATGGTGTGGGCCACAGCCAAGACAATGGCTTTGATTTATTGCAGCCTGGCAGTTCCGCAGCCCAATTGTGTAACGAAAGGATGTATTCTCCAAAATCTGTCTTAACAAGCTGCCTTAAAAGGGGGGAAGCTCCTGTTCGGAAAGGCCTTGGAGAAGTTGGTTAAGGATTTAGGTGAAACCTCCTTCCCCCTTCAGCCTGCCAATCAGCATCCAGCCATAACGGCTGAAAACTGCCGCTTCAGAGGCACACCCGCGCCTTGCAGGCCCACGCCAGAGGGCCCTTAGGCGTGAGTCTGTGGCATCTGATCTGAAGTTTACATTAAAGACGTGGACTGGATTATCATGCTTGTATATCGTGGTACCTGCTGTTCCCTTTCCTTCTCCTTCCCTTTTTAACTATTTCTGTCCTATCTCATAAATGGCGTTCTTTTCATATTTTCTTAAATGAAATAGTATTGTAAACAGCTCTAATGCTTCGGCCTGAGCAGTATATCAAATGTAATAAGCCATAAGGGTGGCAGGCTACCCGAGAATCGACTGATGGGCCCGAAACAGGCATCTCCTCAGTAGGGATTTTTGGCCTGACCAAAAGTGCCAATTTTCATTCTTCCAGCAGGGATGTTTTCAGTCGTGGGCCGGCAGCAGGCAAAAAGATACAAGCCAGGTTATCCCAGATGGAGTTATCAATAGGAGTCAGTTGCAAATGTCTTACTCCACCTCTGTCGCGATCACTTCAGACCAGTGGGTGCTTGAGATCATTCAGCGGTGCTATGCATGGCCTCTGTCCGAAGCCTTTGTACAATCCCCATGTTGGGCTCCCACAAAGGCCAAGGTGGTGTTGGACACCCTACACTGGTTGCTCCATTTGCAGGCTGTAGTGCCCATGCCACCAGACTAACAAGGCTGCAGTCGATACTCTATATACTTTGTGGTGCCGAAGAAAGAGAAGTTTTTTTTTCCAGCCCATTTTGGATCTCTGGCATTGAAAGTACCACGTTTTCGGATGGAGATGCTACATTCAGTCATACTGGCAGTGAAATAAGGTGAGCGTGTCTCAGCTCTGGATCTCACGGAAGCTTATTTGCATATTCCGGTACAGTTAGACCATTAGCGGTACTTGCGGTTTGCAGTGTGCTTTACCCTGCCGACTGGCCTCCACACCTCAGATGTTCACGAAAGTCATGGTGGTGGTGGTAGCAGTGTTGTGATATGGATGCACCAAGATGCACTCCTATCTGGACAATTTGGTTAATCTGAGTAAAGATGGAGCAGGAGGCACTGGCTGCCACAATGCAAGTGGTTCAGTCATCCAAGAACATGGCTGGGTGGTCAACCTCACCAAGAGTCAGCTGCATCCAGTACAGCTGTTGTTGTACTTAGGGGGTCCAGTATGACACAAAGGAGGGAAGGGTATCCATTCCTCTAGACAGAATTCGCAAGATACAGCGACAGGTGTGTCGCTTTTCTGGCTACGCCTCAGCCCACAGCATGGGCCTATCTTCAGCTTTTGGGTTCCATGGCTGCAGTGCTGGGACATAGTTCCTTGGGCCTGAGCGCAGATGAGACCTCTGCACCAGGCCTTATTGACCTGTTGGTCCCCTCAAGCACAGGCATTAGCCATAAGGCTGTGGTGCCCAGATCAGGTGTGGCTGAGTCTCGCATGGTGGTTGGAAATTGAATATCTGGTGGCAGGAATGCCATTGGAACAACCACAGTGGGTGATCCTCATGATGGATGCCAGCCTATGCAGCTGGGGGGAGGGGCACACTGCCAAGGGCAAGTCACCCAGGGCTGGTGGTCTTCGCAGGAGAGCGTATGGTCCATCAATCGACTGGAAATGCAGGGAATGATGTTGGCACTGCAGCACTTTTAGTCTTGGCTCCATGGGGCAGCGGTGAGTATTTTTCTGACAATGCAATCACAGTCAACCAACAAGGGGGCACGGGAAGTGTTTTTGCTCCTGGAAGAGGTACAGCCGTTGTTGTGGGAAGAGAGGCATCTGGTAGCTCTGTCAGCAGCACATGTTGCGGGCAAGGAAAACATCCAGGTGGGCTATTTCAATCATCATTACTTGGATCAGGGTGAATGGGAGTTGAATGTGGCAATGTTCCACGACATTAAGCACTAGAATCCAAAACAAAAAAACGCTGAAATCAATCTAACAACCCAAAAACAAAAGATTTCAGAAAAACAAAACACCCCCACAAAACACAAAGCAATTGTGCATAATTTCTTTTTGTCGGAGTATGCCAACACAGTGCCGGGAATTCAGTCCAGGCACCACTGTGGCAATTCCTTTTATTAAAGATAAATATGTGGATTAAGCGGCAATGGGGGGTACCAGTAATGGATCTCCTTGGCGAACTGCACCAATGCCATGGCGGTGTGGTTCTTCAGCAGTCGCAGGGAGCAAATTTCTGAAGGTATCACTGCTGTCATGCAGACATGGCCTTTGGATGCTGATTTGTACGTGTTTCCTCCCTGGGCTGTCATAGGCAGGTTGCTTCAACGCATAGAGGCCTACAGGGGGCAGGTGATGCTCATTGTGCCAGACTGGCCACGGAGACCATGGTATGCGGATCTCTGCCAACTCATTGCTAAGCCATGGTGGCTTCTAGACGAGATGAACCTGTTAGCACAGGTGCAGATTCTGATGTCACAGGTAGATTGGTTCTTGCTTACAGCCTGGCTATTGAGTGGGCATGGCTGAGGTGTAAGGGCTATTCAGCGTCTGTGATCAACACAGTGCTGAAAACCCGGAAGAGGTTGACTTCCTTGGCTTATGTGTGCATGTGGTGCATTTTTGAAGGATGGTGTGAGATACGAGAGATAATGCCCCTGAAGGTGGTCCTGCCGGGGATCTTGTTTCTCGGACGGGCTGGAGAATGGGCTGGTGTTGGGTTCCCTGACAGTTCAGGTCTTGGGGCAAGGTTCAGAGATGTTCTCTGGCATCATCCTGATGTGATCAGTTTTCTATGTGTGGTGAAGCAACTTTGGCTACCAGTGAGGTCGGTGGTTCTGCCTTGGGACCTCCGTTTGGTGCTGTTGGCTCTGACAGAGTCCCTGTTTGAACCATTTGAAGGAGATTTCCTTGAAATGTCTGACCTTGAAGACTATGTTCCTAGTCACCATGTGTTCGGCAAGGAGAGTGTCAGAGTTAGAACATAAGGAATTTATGTTTATCGTCCCTCCAATCTAGTCCCAAACCTCTGGGGTTTTGCTCTTTCTTCAGTAGCTTGGAGACTGAGAAACGTCATCTTTTTCTGATGACACTGGTATATCAGCACAGGAACCGCCTCCTCACTCCAGTTATCTCAGTCTCCAAGCAGCTGGAGGGTGGTGAGCCCAGAGCTTAGGGGCTCACTTGAGGAACAATTAAGGATAGAGATAAGAGATAGTGATAAGATTCTAGCTAAATTTTGGGGTTACAGCTTGATTAATTCAATTTCTATTATAAGAGAGTCTGTTTCTTTAAGAAGAGTTAAGCTAAAGGCCCTCCTTCCCCCGCGCGGCTTAGCTGGGCAGTGAATAGAGTCTCCCTTTAGTGCGCTGGGCCGGTGATCGATTCTTTGGAGCAGCTTTCACAGCAGTCAAGGCTACGGTTCCCAATCCCACAGTCATGGGAGAGGAGCCGGCAGCTTAAGCTCTACGGTGCATACAGAAGAAGTCTGCCTATGAGCGCAGAGAGCCGGCGTCGGAGGATGCGGCAGATCACGACTGCTCTGATTCATTCTGATCTCCCGGTGGACAGCCTGTTGTGGCGGAGGACCGTGGAGAGGGAGATCGGCGAAGCATAGTAGATTCCTGGGGCGAAGTAAGTCGGGCCAGGTAAGACAGACTGGAGAGCAAGGGCCAGCTGTGTGGATGCAGCGTGGGAAACTCCGTTAGCATCTGAGTTCCTTCAGAAGCGCGTGTTTAAGCGGGGGAGCCTCGTTTTCTTATGTCTTACACAGAATCCGTCTGGGAATACTTCAGGGACGTTTTCACTTTCATTAAAAAAAAAAAAAAAAAAAGCACGAAGAGTGTGGCCCGCTTCAATTACAGGCTACGGGGGGAAGCAAGGCCTCTGCTGGGGGGGCATAACAATTTTTTTCAAATAATTTTTCAAAGAAAGATCCACTCAAAATGCCTTCTAGACCACAGTACTTGCTCTGCGGTACTAGAAGGGGTGCGCTGTCAGACACAGGTGTGTGCAAGTATCTGCCACTATGGAACAAGCCTTAGAGGTCGGCGAGCAAGGTGGCAAAGAGGGGGCTGGTGGCTTGCCGGAGCCGGGTTTCTCCGATTTTTGCCTCAACTGGAGCCTGTGGCGGGGACATCTGCCACGCCAGATATTCCTCCCCCCCCCCCCCCCCCGATTTTGTGGCTCTTATCCAGCAAGCGTTGGGAGGCACTCAGTCCTCAACTGTCTCCACAGAGGTGGATCCGGGGGGAAAAAGACGAGGGACGCCTCTGACCGTGGAGGAATTAGGGAGTCTGGCAAAGAAGTCCAGAAGAGATAAGTAGCGACCGGAGCAGTCGGTGGCCTTGGAGGGGCTTCACTCCGAGGATGGAGAGCTCGACGAGGAGCTGGAGGAAAGAGAAATCTTGGAGCAGGAGGACCAGGCAAGGGTGGTCCGAGTTTTCAGGAGAGACGAGTTACCAGTGCTCATTTCAGACGCACTCAAGGCCCTCAATATGCTGGCAGTGGGACCGGCAGAGGATTCTACCTTAGAGGACCCGTTGTTACAAGCCTTTTGGAAGACTCGGAGGGCGTTCCCGGTACACAGAGTGGTGAAGGAAATGATTCAAGGAGAGTGGGACATGCCCTAGGCTGGGCTGAAAGGGGCCAGGGTTATGTCTTGCCTTTACCCATTGATGGACCAGGATCAAGAGTTGTTTAAATCCCCGAGAGTGGATGCTGCAGTCTCGGCGGTCACCAAGAAGACTACCATTGTAGTAGTGGGTAGCTTGGCGCTCAAGGATACCCAGGACAGGTAATTGGATACCTTGCTGAAACAGGTGTTTGGTGTGAATGCGCTGTCCATTCAAGCGGCTATTTGTGGAGCATAGGTCGCAAGAGCCTGTCTTCGTTGGTCGAAACGAATCCAAGGGGAGCAGGTGGATGAGGCGACAGGAGAAGTGTCCAGATTGGAGTCCAGGGTGGCTTATCTGGCCAATATCCATTATGACCTTATTCGGGGGTTATCCAACAGTATGGCATTGGTGATAGCGGCACAGCGATATCTGTGGCTGTGCAACTGGGCAGCAGATGGCTCTTCCAAAGCGAGGTTAAGCAAACTTCCCTTCAGGGGAAAGTTGTTTTTGTTTTTTGGGTTTTTTTGGTGAAGATTTAGATAAGCTGGTAAAGGACCTCAGCGGGTCCAAAGGCAGTAGGCTTCCGGAGGACAAACAAAAGCAGAGGTGTTTGTCTACTGCTGCCAAGGTTCCACAGAGGGACTTTTGGCGTTTTCGTTCCCTGAGGTTCAGTCAAAGTCAGCGAGGGCGTTTCCCCAATAGGAACCAAGGGTTGCGGGGATTCCGGGGAGCAGGCAGGGGTTTTGCTGCCGCCGCCTCAAATCGTAGAAAGTCACAATGAGGTCGGGGGGCCCAGGTAGACCTCGTGCCTGTAGGAGGTTGACTACAGGAGGTTTACCCTGCCTGGGCTCAAATTACATCAGACCAGTGGGTGCTGGAGGTTATTCGAGAAGGTTGTGCTTTGGAGTTTGAGACCAGTGACCGATTCTTTCGTACAGTCTCCGTGCAGGGCACTTCTCAAGTGCAACGCGGTCAGGCAGACGTAGAAAGATTGCTAGCTCTCAAGGCCATAGTTCTGGTTCCTCCAGACCAATGCAGTTGCGGTCGATACTCCATTTACTTAGGAGCCTTCCTTCTTTGGGACTACAATCAGCCAATTTTAGATCTCAAAAGAGTAAATCGCTGTCTGCGGGTGTCTCATTTTCACATGGAGACGCTGAGGTCAGTCATAGTGGTGGTAAGGAAAGGAGAGTTCCTTACATCCCTGGATCCGTCAGAAGCGTACCTGCACATTCCGATTTAGGCGGGAGCACCAAACGTTTCTCAGGTTTGCGGTGCCTATGGTGCATTTTCATTTTCAGGCATTACCATTTGGGCTGGCTACAGCACTAAGGACGTTCACCAAGGTGATGATGGTGGTAGCGGCATCGTTGCAAAGGGACGGGGTACTGGTGCACCCTTTATCTGGATGATTGGCTGATTCGAGGAAAGTCAAGAGCTGAGAGCGAGGCGGCGACAGCCAAGGTAGTAGAATTCCTTCAAAGTCTAGGCTGGGTAATCCAATATGTCAAAGAGCAAGTTAATCCCGTCGCAGACTCTGGAATACTTGGGGGCTCGCTTCGATACGGAGGTCGGCAAGATCTTCCTACCGCAGCACAGAGTGCGAGGCTTGAGGAAGTTAGAGAATTTCTGGGCAGGTCGCAGCCCACGGTGTGGCATTATCTGCAGTCCCTCAGTACTATGGCGGCGACTCTCGAATTGGTTCCGTGGGCGAGGGCACATATGAGGCCGTTGCAGAGAGCATTACTCAGACGGTGGTCCCATCAGGACGACCGGCTATCTGAGAAGCTTCCCTGTCCAGTGGAGACGCGACTGTCGCTTCAGTGGTGGTTGCATCTGGGTTGTCTGGAAAAAGGGGTACCCTTGGAAACGCCTTGTTGGATACCACTAACGACAAGACGCCAGCCTCTGGGGCTGCGGAGCTCATTTCCAAGGAAGGTTCGCGCAAGGTCAGTGGACCAATCTAGAGAAGTTGTGGTCAATCAACATGTTGGAATTGAGGGCAGTAGGGCTGGCATTGCGAGTGTTTCAACCTTATCTCCTCGGAAAGGCGATTTGTGTTCTCCGACAACGTGACCGCAGTAGCCTACATCAGCCGCCAAGGGGGAACCAGCAGTGTAGCGTTAGAAGCCGAAGCAGAGCAGTTGTTTGTTTGGGTCGAACAAAATCTGGTGGCTCTGTCGGCAGCGCAAATAGCAGGAGTGGACAATGTACAGGCCAAATTCTTGAGTTGAGTAAAGTGAACCCAGGGAAATGGGTCCTTCACCCAGAGGTGTACGAAATGGTGGTACGTCGCTGGGGGACACCTGTAATGGATCTCATGGCGACCTTCCAATCGGCAAAGGCCAGTTGCTTCTTTAGCAGAAGACGGGAGAGAATGGCGGAGGGCCTCGATGCGCTCATACAGAATTGGCCAGAAGAGCAGCTCCTGTAGGTGTTTCCACCTTGGGTGTTAATAGGCTGGGTGCTACAACGCATAGAGCTACACAGAGGATTGGTGAGATTGATCACACCAGATTGGCCAAGAAGGCCTTGGTATGCGGATCTGATGAGACTCTTGGTAGCACCGCCATGGCGTCTTCCGGTCCGGAGAGATCTGTTAGCTCAGGGGCCGCTGTACATGCCTCAGGTGGCTCGATTCTCGCTTACGGCTTGGCTATTGAGAGGGCAAGGCTGAGAGCTAAGGGTTACTCAGCAGCTGTGATTGCTACCTTGTTGAAGGTGCGCAGGAGATCTACCTCTTTGGCGTATGTGCGTATTTGGCATATCTTTGAGGCTTGGTGTTTAGACAAGAACGCGGAAGCGTTAAGAGCGTCGATTCCGCAAATTCTTTCCTTTTTGCAAGATGGATTTCAGAAAGGTTTGGCAGCCGCATCCTTAAAGGTGCAGCTAGCAGTGCTGTCCTGTTATAAGGGAAAGATATTAGAGGAGAAGCGCTGGGAACTCATCCTGATGAGCATTTTTTGAAAGCGTTGTATCTTCTAAGACCGCCATATAGGCAGGTAGTTCCGACGTGAGATCTGCAGTTAGTGTTAGAGGCGTTAGTGCACGAGCCCTTTGAGCCTTTATCTCGGTCTTCATTGAAGGATCTTACTCTCAAAGTAGTCTTCCTGGTAGCTATTTGTTCGGCTAGGAGAATCTCTGCGTTACAGGCATTGCCCTTTAAAAAGCCTTTTCTGTCTTTTCACGATACGAAGGTGGTGTTAAGACCGGTGTTATTTTTAACAAAAGTGGTGTCAGTTTCATGTGAATCAAGTGGTTTCGTTGCCAGTGTTCGGGGAAGGTACGGAGACTTCTTCTACAGGGCAGTTACATCGGTTGGATGTTCGAGCATTAAAGAACTATATCCGACGGACAGCTGCTTTCCGAAAGTCGGATAGACTGTTTGTCCTATTCGGAGGTACAAGGAAGGGAGAAGCAGCATCAAAAGCTTCCATTGCCAGATGGATTAAAGAGGCGATAGCATCAGCGAATGTGTTGAAAGGTAGACACATACCGGAAGGGCTTAAAGCTCATTCGACTAGGGCTCAGGCGGCATCTTCAGCTGAGTACAGGTTGGTACTGGTGGTAAAAATTTGTAAAGCAGCGACCTGGTCGTCTTTAAGTTCCTTTGTAAAACATTACTGTTTAGATGTTCAGGCAGAAAGGGATACCTGTTTTGGCGCAGCGGTGCTTCAGGCTGGTTTGACAGGTCCCTCCCGTTGATTTGTTTCACTGCTCTGTTACATCCCCAAAGGTTTGGGACTAGACTGGAGGGACAATAAGGAAGGTGAAATTTAGACTAGACTTACCTGCTAATTGTTGTTCCTTGAGGAACGCCAGTCTAGTCCCGCATCCCTCTCTGTTGTGGTTTGTTGGACTGCAGCCTGACGTAATCAATGTAGCACAGGTAAGAGAAAGATAATGTGCAGCTTATGGTCCATAAGGAGGGGTTCTAGACATGGGGATTAGAATAGAGTCGCTATCCTCCATAAGGAGGAAGGGTGAGCCTAAGCACGTCTAACAGAAGTTAGTAGAGCGAAGGAGGAAAACCGAAGAAGGGAGATTTTCTCCTTTAGTAGTGGTTAGTTAAGTAAGTTTAACAGTTGATTCATAGTGTTTACTACTTAATTGTTGCTCCGGTGAGTCTGCTTTGTCAATAGGTTACTGGAGTGAGAAGGTGGTTCCTGTGCTGATATACTAGTGTCATCAGAAAAGGATGACGTTTCTCAGTCTCCAAGCTTCTGGAGGAGGAGCAAAACCCCAGAGGTTCGGGACTAGACTGGAGTTCCTCAAGGAACAACAATTAGCAGGTAAGTCTCCAATTTCACCATAAGCCATACTGGGTCAGACCAAGGTCCATCAAGCCCAGTATCCTGTTTCCAACAGTGGCCAATCTAGGTCACAAGTACCTAGCAGTTTCCCCAAAAGACACAGGTTCCACATTGCTTGTATTGGGTCAAGCAGTGGATATCCCAGATCCCCTTTTAATAATGGTTTATGGATCTTTCTTCCAGGAACTTGTCCAAACCTTTTTTTAAACCCGGCTACACTAACAGCTTTTACTACATCCTCCAGTAACAAATTCCAGAGTTTGATTACATGTTGAGTGAAAAAATATTTTATTTGTCTTAAATAGATTACCCTGTAGCTTCATTGCATATCCCCTAGTCTTTCTGTATTTTGATGTGTAAACAATCGATCTATATTTACCTGTTCCACTCCATTCATTAATTTATAGACCTCTATCATATCTTCTCTCAGCCATCTCTTTTTCAGGTTGAAGAGCCCTAAACTTTTTAGACTCTCTTCATAGGGGTATCCTTCCATCCCCTTTACTATTTTGGTGGCTCTTCTTTGTACCTTTTCTAATAACGCTATATCCTTTTTTAAAGATACAGTGGCCAGAATTGCACACAATATTCAAGGTGCGGTCGCACCATGGACCAATACAGAAGCATTATAATATCCTTTGTTTTATTTTCCATTCCTTTCCTTATGATACCTAGCATTCTATTTGCTTTCTTGGCTGCCGCTGTACACTGGGCAGAGGGTTTCAACATGTTATCCACAATGATGCCTAAATCTTTTTCCTGGGTCGTAGTTCCTAATGTGGAACCTTGCATCGTGTAACCATTGTTTGGGTTGTTCTTCCCTAGGTGCAAAACTTTGCACTTGTCCACATTAAATTTCATCTGCCATTTCGATGCCCAGTCTTCCAGTTTATCAAGATCCTCTTGCAAATTTCCACAATCCTCATGGGTTTTAATAACTTTAAATAGTTTGTGTCATCTGCAAATTTGATAACCTCACTCGCTATTCCCTTTTCCGGGTCATTTATGAATATGTCAAAGCAGCGGACCCAGCACAGATCCCTGGGGTACACCACTATTCACCTTTTTCCATTGGGGAAAATTGGCCATTTAGCCCTACCCTCTGCTTTCTATCTTCTAACCAGTTCTTGATCCACAATAGTACACTGCCTCATATCCCATGACTCTTTAGTTTTGCCAAAAGTCTCTGATGAGGGACTTTGTCAAAGGCTTTCTGAAAGTCCAAATACACTATATCAACTGACTCACCTTTGTCCACCTGTTTGTTATGTTTTTTTGAAGGTGTGAACAGATTAGTAAGACGAGATCTTCCTTGTCTAAAGCCATGTTGGCTGTCTCCCATTAGGTCATGACTATCTACATGCTGAGTAATTTTGTTCTTTATGATGGTTTCTACCATTTTTCCCGGTACTGACGTCAGGCTCACTGATCTGTAGTTTCCCGGGCTTTGGGTCAGGCGCAGTATGGCTAGGCTTTACCCTATCCTGCTAGAGGAGAAAGAGAGAAGCTGCACTTTCTCAAGATGGATGCCTTGGTGACAGTAGTCATGTGGAAGACCACCATTCGGTGGAATGGAGCGCAGCTCTCAAGGACCTGCAGGACCAGCACATGGAAGTGCTGCTTAAGCAGGCTTTTGAGATGTCTGCTCTGGGCCTACAGGGTGCCATCTGTGGTGCCTATGTGGCCTGGACCTGTCTCTGCTGGTCGCAATACATGCAGGAGGCTATCAGTCTCTGGAGTATCCAACTGAGGTCAGGATGCTCATCTGGAGTCCGGGACTGCCTTCTAGCAGATCTTTTACAACCTCTTGCTGGTCTTCTCCAAGAGCATGGTCATGATGGTGGCCACTTGGTTTCGCAGCTACAGGAAGCACAGGTCAGTGGATGTGGGCTCTAAAATGAGACTCGGTAAGCTCCCTTTTTAAGGGCAGGTTGCTCTTTGGGGAGGATTTGGAGAAGCTGGTGAAGTCCTCGGGCGAATCCAAGGTGCCTTGTCTGCTGAAGGACAAGTCTAAGGCGGGCAGAGGCTGCCCAGCAAGGCCGTGGTAGAGAGTTTCAGGAATTTCAGCCCTCTTGAGTGGCCAACCCACAGAGAACCTACTTCCTTCTACATGGCTCTTCCTTTTTGAGGGGGGGGGGCCCCACAGCTGGTCGAGGGTTCACCTCCACTGCCTAAGATGCACCCAAATCCTTGCAATGAGGTTATGGGGTCCTGGCAGGGGTGCAGCTGGTGGGTGGTCGCCTGTGGAACTTCCAGGTGTCGGCCATTTTCTGGACCCAGGTGGGAAGGATCTTGCAGGTCATTCGTGAGGGCTATACCCTCTGGTTTGCCTAACCCTTGGCAGATGTTTTCATATTCTCCCCCTGCAGTTCAGCTTGGAAATTTGGGTGGTGGAGGAGATGCTCAAGCTCCTAATGCAGTTTGCCGTGTTGATTCTGGTGCCTTGAGCCAAATGGGGCTCAGGTATTTCATCTACTTTGTGGTGCTGAAGAAGGGAGGGATCCTGGTGGGCCATTCTGGACCTGAAAGACGTCAACAGGACCCTATGCATTCCATGCTTCTGAATGGAAATCTTGCAGTCTGTGATTATGGCGGTGCGCTGGGACAAATATCTTACCTCTTGGACCTCGGAGGCTTACCTGCATATCCCGGTGAAGTTGGAACACCAACGTTTCCTTCGCTTTGCTGTGCCCAGAGGGCATTTTCAGTTCCAAGTGTTGCCCTTTGGCCTGGCCACGACCTCGCAGATCTTTACGAAGATCATGATGGTGGTAGTGGTGTTTTGTGACAATGCATCTTCGCAAGCAAGGGATTCTGGTGCACTTGTAACTGGATGACTGGTTGATTTGGGGGGAATCACTTGAGGAAAGCCAGTGGTCGACAGGCAGTTGTCCGCTGTCTACAGGAGCTCGGCTGGGTAATCTTTCGTCAAGAGCTAGCTACAGCCGTCGCAGATCCTGGAATATCTGGAAGCCCATTTCAATACAGGCAGGGACATGCTCCATCTCCCAGAGTTGAATCGCAAAATTGCAGACCCAGGTTCAGGGTCTGTCTCCGGGCCTGGGACAGAGTCCTGCAAAATCTTCAGGTACTGGGCTTCATGGCAGCCTCATTGGAGCTAGTGTCTTGGGCCTATCTCCACATGAGGGGTCTGCAAGCACATCTGCATGCCCACTGGTCTCCTCTAGTGCAGTCCATGGAGGTCCATCTCCTGTTGTCAGAGGAGGCACAGGCAAGCTTGCTGTGGTGGCCAAACCCAGCAAACCTGAGAGTGGGAATGCCTCTGAAGACTTCAGGCTGGGTGGTGGTTACCACAGATGTGAGCCTGTCTGGCTGGTGTGGACACTGATACTTCATATAAACAAAAAAACAGCTCCACGAATTAACCAAAAAGTAGCACTAGAGATAGTTGCACGTGAAATAGTTTCCAGCACTATGACAACGGGGAGCACAGACCTCAGAACTAACCTCCGATCTCCACTGAATACTTAAAGTAAAAAAAGGCATTAGTAGTTCAAATCAAGGTAAATTACATCAATGGTCTGTGAACAGCCCTCCCGTCCGCCAACAGCTCTAGGAAACCTAAAGTACAATAACTGATAAGGGTTCTAAACATTAACCATTGTTAGTTCTGAGATAGTGCCAGCACCCCACCTGCAGATTATGCAATATTTTCCTCATGTTATCGTTGCCTTCAATCTTGTTCTTTGTAATTATTTCATGTATATAGTTCACCCCTGTTATCCAAGTTTGTACTCCTGTTCTATGTAAAACCAAACAGCTTGTTGTTCTGGTCATTTTGTTATAATGTAAACCGCGCTGATATCGAATAGTGCGGTATATAAGAAATTGTAATAAAATAAATAAATAAATTAACAACTGTAACGAATCTCATAAGGCTATCTCAACAAAGCATACCAAGATATCTAACATTGATATCAACATTTTTTGACATATGTTTAAGAATGTAGTTAACAGGAAACCCTGATGCAAGGAACCCCATCAGCTCAAAACCGCCAGCTTCCACTAGATTTCCAGAATATCCATTCCAGTATCCCCTGATAGAGCTCTTTTAGCGGCATATGTAGCCGGCATAGCGAATATTCAGGCAGATTCCTGAGTTGCCACATTTTGGATCTGAGGGCATGTTCCTCTCGGAGGGAGTGTTCCAGTCTCTGGTCAGCTGCTGGGGAACACCGGCGATGGACTTGATGGCATGGATAGACAAAGCCAAAGCACACTGTTTCTTCAGTTTCCAAAATTTGCCACTGTCGGAGGGTCTTGATGCCCTAGTGCAGCCATGGCTTCTGGCAGAACTGCTGTACATCTTTCCACCCTGGCCCCTAAGAGGGCAGGTGTTGCAGCACATAGAGGTGCACCATGGAAAGGTGTTGCTGATAGTCAGTCTGGTCTCACCAGCCTTGATATGTGAATCTGGTGCGCTCCTGGTGGAAGAGCATGTTCGGCTTCCAATGGAGCCGGACCGTCTGACCTAGGAGCCAGTATACATGTCCGTGATAGACTTTATTTTTTGCTTACAGCTTGGATCTTGAAAAGGTTTGGATGAAATGATGGGGCTTTTCCGCTCAAGTGATTGAGACCCTGATGCAGGCCCATCGGTGTTCTACCTCCTTAGCCTATGTGTATGTTTGGAGAGTCTTTGAGGCCTGGTGTGCGGAGCATGACACCTATCCTTCTGCGATGCCCATGTCGGCTATCTTAAGCTTTTTTGCAGCCAGGGCTGGAGAAGGGCCTGGCGTTGGGCTCGTGAGTCCAGGTGACAGCCTTGCCTTTCTTCCACGGCCAGGTGCAGGGTGTGTTCGTGGCCTTCCACCTTGATGTGGCCTGTTTGGGGTATTTCTTTTTTTTTTTTTTCCGGGTGGTCAAGCATTTGTGGCCCCCAAGCCGGCAATTAATTCCTGCCTGGGACCTCAACTTATTGTTGTCTGCTCTGGGCGCTCCTGCCCTTTGAGCCTCTTAAGAGAGCCTCTGTTAAAGATTTAGCCCTGAAGGCCATCTTCTAGTGGCTCTTTGTTCTGCCCATTAGATTTCAGAGTTGCACGGTTTTTTTTTGTGCAAGGAGCCCTATCTTGTATTTTCCAAGGAGAAGGTGGTTCTGTGTACGGTCCCCTCCTTTCTGCTTATACCACCTATAGGCACTCCTTGTGGTCTTGGGCAAGCCACTGTGATAAGGAAGCTTATCATAGCTCAGGAAGGAGCTATAGAAAAGGTGAAGTGTCTCTGAACAAGCAACCTGTCAGTGCTGGTAGAAATGAGAAAACAGAATTTTGCCATAAAAGACTACCAGTTCCAGAATGCACCAGGTTTCCAACAGCCTTTAGAGGAGCTGAAGTGAGAAAACGTGTGTCCAATCAAGAGGGCTATGAGGTAATCCCCAAGCACTCATTGCAAAGGGCAGGGCTTGATTCAGCACAGCTGCGCTGTGCTAAGGTGGAGCACTCATCAAGGCAGAATAAAGGTAGAGAGTATTCTACAGAGAATCATCATGATCCTTGGTATCTTGATCAGCTTGGAGATCCTGATCTTCATTCTCATCAGAAGCAGAGGTCAGAACGGACGGACAGAGATAGCAAGAAGCCCTTTAAAAGAAGGAAGAGAAAAGCCTCTGGGAAGTCTACAGGAGTCCAACACAGTACGTATACTGGGAGACAGACAAGAGGTCAGCATACACCATTGGACTGGGGGAAACCAGAGGAGTGGTATTGCAGAGCCAGGAATCTCCAGACGGCACCTGTGAGGGAAACAGCTGCACGTGGAAGGGACCCTGAGACCCATGCCAGAAGGTATGTGAAGAGAGATCCAGTGTCCAGGGATCTAGATTGGAAGGCTGGACACAGAAACTGGACTACATATTGGCCAGGCTATTTAAAGGGGAACTCTAACAGCAATGGAAGCTCAGGTATGAACACTGATCTATGCCCTAGCTATAACTTTGAAAGGAAGCAGGGAAATGATTATTCTCCTGGTAGTGCTCCATTGAGAAATTCCTTTGTGCCAAGCCAAGATATTGAACCTATGATTATTGAAGAAAGGGGAGAGGTCTTAGAACCAGAATGTGAATATATGGACTGCTCTCTGTCCAAACTCAAATGATAGTTTTCTGTTACAAAGTGCAACAACCCTCACAAAGAAATACCAACTTACATAAGAACATAAGATATGCCATACTGGGTCAGACCAAGGTCCATCAAGCCCAGTATTCTGTTTCCAACAGTGGCCAATCTAGGTCATACGTACCTAGCAGTTTCCCCAAGGGACACAGGTTCCACAATGCTTGTATTGGTTCAAGCATTGATATCCTGGATCCCTTCTTAATAATGGTTTATGGACCTTTCCTCCAGGAACTTGTCCAAACCTTTTTTAAACCCAGCTACACTAACAGCCTTTACTACATCCTCCGGTAACAAATTCCAGAGTTTGATTACACGTTGAGTGAAAAAATATTTTCTTTTATTAGTCTTAAATAGTTTACCCTGTAGCTTCATTGCATGTCCCCTAGTCTTTCTATATTCTGATAAGGTAAACAATCGATCTACGTTTACCCGTTCCACTCCGTTCATTAATTTATAGACTTCTATCATATCTCCCCTCAGCCGTCTCTTTTCCAGGTTAAAGAGCCCCAACCTTTTTAGCCTTTCTTCATAGGAGTAGCCTTCCATCCCCTTTACCATTTTGGTGGCTCTTCTCTGAACCTTTTCTAAAATCGCTATATCCTTTTTAAGATACGGCGACCAGAATTGCACACAATATTCAAGGTGCGGTCTCACCATGGAACGATATAGAGGCATTATAATATCTTTTGTTTTATTTTCCATTCCTTTCCTTATCATACCTAGCATTCTATTTGCTCTTGGCCGCCACTGCACACTGGGCCGAGGGTTTTAACATAGTATCCACAATGACGCTTAAATCTTTTTCCTGGGTGGTGGTTCCTAATGTGGAACCTTGCATCGTGTAACCATAGTTTGGGTTGTTCTTCCCTAGGTGCATAACCTTGCACTTGTCCACATTAAATTTCAGCTGCCATTTTGATGCCCAGTCTTCCAATTTATCAAGATCCTCTTGCAATTTTCCACAATCCTCCTGGGCTTTAACAACTTTAAGTAGTTTTGTGTCATCTGCAAATTTGATAACCTCACTCGTTGTTCCACTTTCCAGGTCATTTATGAATATTTCAAAAAGCAGCGGACCCAGCACAGATCCCTGGGGTACACCACTATTCACCTTTCTCCATTGGGAAAATTGGCCATTTAGCCCTACCCTCTGCTTTCTATCTTTTAACCAGTTCCTGATCCACAATAGTACACTGCCTCCTATCCCATGACTCTTTAGTTTTGCCAAAAGTCTCTCATGAGGGACCTTGTCAAAGGCTTTCTGAAAGTCCAGATACACAATATCAACCGACTCACCTTTGTCCACCTGTTTATTCACTCCTTCAAAAAAACATAACAGATTAGTAAGACAAGATCTTCCTTGTCTAAAACCATGTTGGCTGTCTCCCATTAGGTCGTGACTATCTACATGCTGAGTAATTTTATTCTTTATGATGGTTTCTACCATTTTTCCCGGTACTGATGTCAGGCTCACCGGTCTGTAGTTTCCCGGATCACCCCTTCTGAGTAAGATTTTGAGCTACACAGTGAAAGCAAGCCAGCTAAGGGGTTTCAGCTGGGTGATTGCTAGCAATTGAGCTTACCTAATTGCTTGTGTGCTCTGAAGGGAATCACTTCTGAATTTATATGTAAAGATATAAGAAGTTAACCTGAAGAAAAGAACATTTTTCCTACTTTGTGGGTTTATTTGGTTGCTTACTGCATTGCTAAGACATTATTTGCTAAAGCCTACAAGAAAGACCAGTTTGTTGCCAACCAGGTCTTTAATCCTTTGCTTTAATTACCTGACAAGTTCAGATGTTTTTTTTCCTGATTTTGTTTTCCTAACTTTAAAACTGCAAGCAAGTATCCCGAGTTCTGTGCTACCAAGCATTATCTGTGTTGGGAGAACCCCTCATAAATAAAAATCGTATTTGCTTTACCCTTGAGCAAGTATAATTAATTATTGGTCACGGCTGTGTCTGGAATGAATGGACTACATTACCCACAAATCCTTGCAAATCATATAGAGGTATGCTTTTGCCAAGACTGTGAACATTCTCACCCAGGCGGTCGTCTGACACCACTTAACCCTCCATTGCCCATGTTCCCTGTAAGTATTAACGTATGTGTGTCATCCCCTCGTGTTAAATGTATCCCCCAATTGACCGCTTTGACCCGGTGAAAAGCGGAATATAAATACAGCTAAATAAATAAATTAAGGTGGTGCCGGACTTTCATCTCAATCAGGTTGTCGCACTCGCCTTCTGTGAGTCTCTCTGCTCCCTTTCTTAGGGCAGTGGAACTTAGGCCTCACTCCACAAGCTGGATGTCTGTAGGCTGCTAATGTAGTACCTGATGGTGATACAACAATTTTGGTGTTCGGAGAGGCTGTTTGTCCTCTTCGGTGGGCCATGGAAGGGGGGAGGTGGTCTCTGTCCTCCATCATCCACTGGATCTGGGAGGCAATGGAGTATGCTTATTTGTTGAAAGGGCGACAGGTGCCTATGGGCCTTTGGGAACACTCAACGAGGGCTCAAGCTTCCTCCTGAGCGGAGGTGGGAAGGGTTCCTCCCCTGCACATCAGTCATGGTTCTCCCTTCATTCCTTTGTGCAACACTATCGCCTGGATCTGCAGGCAAGACAAGAGGCCTGTTTTGAGGCGGTGGTGTTATACGCCAGGCTTTTGGCTCCTGCCCAACTTAAGTGCTGCTTCTGCTATGTTCCACTTGTCTGGACTGGACTGGACTGGATTGGATTGGACTGGAAGGACACCCTGGAAGGTGAAATTAGACCTTACCTGCTAATTTTCTTTCCTCCAGTTCCAGGACCCACTCTGATTCAGTCTTGAAGTGCTATGTGTTGCTCCAGAGTTTCGAGATGTGATAAGTGTGTGTATGTGTTCGGTCTGGTTGTCTGTTCCCGTGGGTTTTGGTCAGTGTGCGTTCTTCGTGACTCTGGAAAAAAAAAAGAGACCATGTTTAGTGATACATTTTATTGACAAATGGTGACAGCAAGGGCCTGCTACTTGCTATCCTATGTCCATTCAGAATGCAGCATTGGAAGGGTAAGGCTTCTGCTTGGCGGGCATGTCCCGCACAAAGAGGCTCCCTTTTAGGGGGGGGTTCGTGCTTGGCAGAGATTCGGAGTTTGAGCTCAGTTCTTTCAGTCTCTGGTGAGTGTCAAATACTGCCTCAATTCAGTGGGTACAGGCTATTTGTACTGAGCTGAGAGTATTTTTTTTCAGTCTCCACCTGCTGGTTGGTGAGCATAACTCACTTGTCTGGACTGGTGGGACTACAGGAAAGAAAATTTAGCGGGCAAGGTTTAATTTTACCAAAATAATGAAGTAAGCATTTTCCACTACATTGGTCACCCCCCCCACCCCGAGATGTATGTGCTGAAAAGGAGATATAAGTATTGACTATGTGAGGCTTTTCTATTATCTTTGAACTGCACTTAATTTGGACAATAAAATATTAGAATTGTAATTTTTCCTGGAGGAGTTACTTCCTGAAATAATTTTCTCTAAGCTTTGAATCTGTTGTCTTTAATTTTTGTTGTAGGCGCCACCTTAGCACAGGGTTATGTTAAAACATTTTTTTACATTGCTGATAGAACACGATTTTATTTCCTAGTTTCGCTGTGCTTATGGTGGTATAACAAATGCTAACTAGCATCTGTGGTTTCAGACTAAAGTATAACCAACTTTAAAGATCTTACAATTCATCCCCAAAAGGAATTGGGGATGAATTGTATTGTATTGTAAGATCTTTAAAGTTACAAATAGTAAGCTGTAAGGGAATGTACATAGAACCAATGAGCCTGCATTGAAGATAATCACCAAATGTGTATTCTATGTGGCTGCATATTGCCTATTAATCTGATTGGCCTGTGTAGAAATTGCTTGCAAACTTTGTGCATGCACTTTAATCATGCTGTAGAAATATACAAAAAACTGTCAGTTAAAAAGTTTTGTATGATAACATTGTATACTCTTGTTACCTAGTGAGGTGCTGGCTACGGAGTCCGTAGCATGCTTAAATAAAGCACTCTCCCGTTTGCGTGATATCTGGGAAGAAATAGGAATACCAGAGGACCAGCGCTTGCAAAGAACAGAGGTTGTCAAGAAACACATTAAAGTGAGTATAGTCTCTAAGTCTTTGTAAGCCCATAGCAAATCACCAAAGTATTTGTGAGAAGAAATAAGGGAATATGTTGGAGGTTTTGTGCAACAGTATTTTGAAAAGTTAGATGGGAAGGAGTTGGATAGTTCAAGGATATAGTTGCAGGTGTACATCATCATTCAACACTAGGTCAATGGTTGACATTCATCTCGGGATGGTAGGGGCTTAAGGTGGTCTGGTTATAATTTCCAGGGTATAACAGAAGCGATTACATCGCAACCCGCTTGAGAAAATTCTGAATTCTGATGTACACCTAGTTCTTTGAAGACAAGGTGGGGGGAGGTGCATGCACGCTTCATGGTGATGTCATCGATGAAGCTTCTCTAGCCCTGTGTGGGGATTCCAGTGCTACCTCAAATCCTTACCCAAGAAGTTGTCGTCTTCAGTCAAGCATGGTTGCAATTTGCAGCTCTCTTCACAAACAGAAGACTGCATTAAAACTTAACAAAAAAAGGGGGGGGGTGTAAGTAATAAGTGGCAAAGGAAGGGGAAAGAAGCTGGCTGTATCCCCCCCCCATCCCCCCACTCTTGTAGACCAAGATAGATGGGTGCTCCATTTTCTTAAGGTAGATGCTTTTGTGATAACAATCACAAAGAGTACCACTATCCCAGTGGAAGATGGCACCACTTTCTGGGCTCGACAAGACTGTAAGTTTTGAGGTGCTGTTAAAGATGATCTTCCATATGGTCCTGCTAGACCAGTCCAAACAAGTGGGTTGTGTTCCCTTAACCAGCAGATTGGTGGAGACAGAGAGCCAATGACAAGCCAAGGTTTAAATGGCATTATTCCCATTCCCCTCTGAGTCTGAACCATTAGAGGGCATTTCATTATTCTTCTGTCTCCAGCAGATGGTGGATGGATTTTCTCATCTCTGAAGAAAATCCGAACATTCCTTTTCGTATTCTCCAGTCCAGTCCCTACATGGATGGGTAGTCATACCTGTCCAGCAGCTTGGAGACTGAGCATGTCAGAATTCTGACCTTTGCATCCTTGGGTAACTGGAAGCTCCTCCCAGCCCCCAGTATTCAGTCTCCAAGCAGCTGGAGAGACATGTCTTCCCTTTGGGGGACACTGTTTGGTCTGAGCTTTTAGGCTTTATTGTTTTGTTTTTATTTTTTGCTCTACTTCTCTTTTCTTGCCTCAGCAGCACCAGTGGTAGGAGGAAGGGAGAAGTCCTGAAGAGGAACCCTTCCTCGGGTAGCCTTTTCATCTTAGGTGATTGGGTTTTTCTTACCAGTGAGGAGAGGGGCCTCCAGGAGGAGCACGGGAGCTCAAGATTCGGTATCTGCTGGTAGAGGAATAGTGCTATCAGATCCCCCTCGCTGTTGTTGGGAGCCGTCTCCACAAAAACTGGTTGAAGGCTGAGCAGAGTGGTAAATCACTGAGCGGCATTTTTACCCTTTTTTTTTTTTTTTTTTGCTGCTCAGCAGCGGCGTAGCTACCGAAACCTCAGGGCAGGCTGAGCAGTGCATGCTGGCACAAGGCAGCAGGATCAGCTGATTACTCTGAGGAATTCTGCAGCCGCCGAAGCACTCCCTGAGCGGCAGGCAGAACAAGAGCTTCTGTCTGTCTGTCTTTCTTTCTTTCTTTCTCTCTCGTCCTTCTTGAGGTAAGGAAAATCGGCATGGTTTTCATTGTTCCCTTTTTGAGCGGGAAGACTTGAAGGAGGCCATTTTCTTTTCTTACTTCCTCCTCTGACTCTGAGACCAATTTTCTCAAGGGTCCTGCAAAGGAAGGGTTTTGAATTTTCCCTATTTGAGTTGATTTTTGCTGCTGCTAAGTGGTGGTCAAAAAAAATTTAATTATTATTAAGATGGCTTCCAGACAACTTGTTTGGCCTGTGGATCCAGGAGGGGGGACCTTGTCAGAAGAAGGCTTCTGCAGAGGCTGTGAGATGGAAGCTCGAGATCTGGAGGACGACCTGAAGGACAGGGCAGGAACCTCAGAGGATTAGGAGACCCCCAGCCAGGACGTCCCTGCAGAAGATTTTACAGGGGTTTTCTCCCAGAGTTTGTTCTCCTCATGCATAAAGTCTATTGCATGAGGTAAAAGCTCTCAGGGGCCTTGGCGGTAGGAGGAGTGCGTAAGAGGCTATTTTCTGAAGTGGAACAGGCCGACAGCACGTAAGTGTGACCCCCTACCAAAGCCAAGTGCAGGTCCGAGGCCTGGAATGACTCTGCTTTGATGCTATCAGAGGAACCAGAGGCACAGGAAGAAGAGGAAACCCCACAGGGGGATAAGCTGGAGGAGAGCGATATCCCACACGAGCAAGAGACCCGCACTGTGAGGATTTTCTGTAGAGAGGAACTGCCTGCTCTGATCTCGCATTCATTGAAGACCCTCAATATGACCCCAGGGTCACAAGCGGAGGAGCCGCCTTTGGGGGATCCTTTGTTTCAGGTGGTCAGAAAGCAGATGATCCTTGATGAAATGGGAAATTCCGAAGGCATGGTTGAGAGGAGCACAGACCATGTCACGCCTCTACCCGATCCCTGAGCAGGAAAAGGATCTGTTTTGCTCATCAAGGTAGATAGCAGTAACCAAGGAGACCACCATCCTGGTGGAAGACAGCTCTGCCCTCAAGGATGTCCAGGACAGGAAACCAGAGACCTTTATTGAAACAGGCTTTTGATATTAATGCAGCTTCCCTGCAGGCCTCGATGTGTGGAGAGATCATTGCTTGAGCCTGTCTGTGCTGGGCTCAAGGCCTCCAGGAGGAATCAGAAAGCGGAGATGGACAGCCGGTACTAGTTCCGGCGCAAGCTGCCAAACTGGAGTCCGGGACGGCCTATTTGTCGGGTGTGAAGCCCACAGCATGGCCACAGTGGTCTCCACGCGTAGATACTTTTGGCTTCGGAATTGGTCAGCAGACGGGTTCTCCAAATCTCATTTGAGTAGACTCCCATTCAAGGAGAAGCTTCTATTTGGTGAGGCGCTCTAAGTAGGTTGAGGCGGTAGGCCCCCAGAGGACAAGTAGAGTAGGGACATGTACCGGCGTAGGGACGAGGACAATCACGGGACTTCTGTCGTTTCCAGTCTACTCGATTCACTCCCTACCAGAGGGGAAGGATTCCCTCTAGAGGTCAGCCCTTTTGTGGTTTCCGAGGAGCAGAGAGGGGGTTCTTCCCTTCCACCTCAACCTCTAACAAGAAGCCACAATGAAGCGGGGGTAGGGGGGTCCAGGCAGAATTAGTTTCTGTAGGGGGACGACTGCGAGAATTTTATTCCGTCTGGGCCCAGTTCGCCTCTGACTAGTAGGTCCTGGAGGTCATCAAGGAAGGGTATGTGCTGGAGTTTTCTCGGCCCCTTCAGGAGAGGTTCATGAGCTCCCCTTGCAGAGCACCGCACAAGTTTCAGGCAGTACGAAACAACCTGCAATGGTTGGTACATTTTGCAGACGGTGGCGGAGGTTCCATGCAGCCAATGTGTATCTGGTCTATACTCCATATACTTTGTGCTCCCCAAAAAGATGGGCTCCTTTCGACCCATCCTGGACCTCAAGCATGTGAATCGGTGCCTTCAGGTTCCCCGTTTTCACATGGAAACTCTGAAGTCGGTAATTGTTGCCATCAGGGAAGGAGAGCTCCTAAAATCTCTGGATTTCATGGAAGCATACCTACATATTCCTGTCCAGAGGTAACATCAGCAGTTCCTAAGATTCTAGGTGCCCATGGGTCACTTTCAATTCACTGCTTTGCCATTCGGCATAGCAACGGCACCCAGGTTGTTGCAGTAGCAGCTCTGCAAAAGGAAGGAATTCTGGTATATGCATACCTCGACGATTGGCTGATTATAGGCAAAGTCCAGGGAAGAAAGTGTAAAGGCTACCACTTGGGTGATCGAGTTCCTTCAGAGCCTAGGCTGGGTGATCAATACAGCCAAGACCAACATGAACCCGGCTCAGAAGTTGATTTACCTGGGAGCTGACTTGCTGACACAAGTGGGCAAGGTCATCTTACCCTTAGAATGATGAACAAGCTACATTTGCAGGTCAGGTTTTTTACTACGGACTCCGGCTTCGATGGCCTGGCATTACATGCAACCTCTGGGTTGGATGGCGGCAACAATAGAGTTGATGCCTTGGGTGTGGGCACATATGAGATCCTTCCAAAGGGCCTTCCTGATGAGATGGTCAGCCCAACGTCACCCGTTAGAGAAGCATTTATCCTGTCCGATGGAAGTCAAGACTGCACTTCAGTGGTGGCTGAGATCCGACAAACTGTTAGCGGGGATGCCTCTGGAGCCGCCAAGGTGGATTGCCCTAATTGATGCCAGCCTGACAGGCTTGGGGGCTCACTGCCAGGCACAGGGCAACTGGTCGGCAGAGGAAACTGCTTGGGCCATAAACAGACTGGAATTGTACGCGGTGTCTTTGGCCCTCCAGAGTTTTGCGGATCTCCTTCGAGGGAAGGCAGTGAGAGTGTTCTCGGACAATGCCACCACGGTGGCATACATCAACAGACCAGGGGGCACGGGCAGCGTCCAGTTGAAAAACGAGACTGCCCTTTACCCATGCCAGCAAGGGAGCAATCTGCAGGCTTTGTCTCCAATACTCTCCATTGGTGACTCTGTCCCCCTCCCCCACACATCACGTTCACGCGACCGCATTCTGCAAGGTAGCCTCCTCCCAGTCCTATAAAATCACAGCGCCAGTGGCGTCTTTCACTGTGCTTCCCATGCTTTGTTTTGTTTTGACTGTACTGCAAGCTGTTTATTTGTGTCTTCCTAGGTCTCTCCAATACTCTCCATTGGTGACTCCGTTCCCCCGGAAGTGACGTGGTCGCGTTCTGCATGATAGCCTTTTCTTATAAAATCACAGTGCCAGTGGTGCTTGTCGCCGTGGCGGTGTGCAGCAGAGGTGCGCTCCTTGGGGCGGTTCCAGTGGCGGAGGCATCAGTACTGGCCTAAAGTCTTTTATTCGGGCACCTTGGTTTCTCCTCTGGTTCGCCTCCTTGTTTCTCCCTCGTCTACAATCATCACCAGCCCTGGTAGGTGTGCCTTTTCTCTCTACTGCTATTGTTATTGCTGCTGCACCCCTTGAAACAGATCTCACTGGTCGCTTCATGATTCCTATTCCAGTACTGTGAGGAAATAGCCCCTTCCGTCCAGTCTACTCCTTCAAGGCTGATTGTTAATAGAACGGAATAGTGATCCGTGCTTTCCTTCTCCTTATCGCTCTCCCACTGCTTCCCTGACAACCTCATCCTCCCCTTCCTCCCCAATCAAGTTGGGTCTCCTCAACTGCCGTTCTCTGAGATCTAAAACCCTGTTAGTATAGGACCTTGTTCTCCTAGAATCTTTAGACCTTTGACTTCTCACTGAAACCTGGCTCAAGGAAGGCGAGGATGCCTTTCTTGCCCGCTGTCTCCCTCCTGGCTTTGCATCTGCCTCCGTCCCCTGCACTGATTGTATAGGTGGCGGTGTAGCAGTTATTTAGCGCTCCTCTCTTCCTTTCATACAAATCCCATCTCCTTTGTTG
The DNA here is from genome assembly GCA_033557465.1 of Ichthyophis bannanicus. Classification (NCBI taxonomy): domain Eukaryota; kingdom Metazoa; phylum Chordata; class Amphibia; order Gymnophiona; family Ichthyophiidae; genus Ichthyophis; species Ichthyophis bannanicus. Next base: position 206,095,214 of record CM066043.1, on the reverse strand, counting down.
CACTACCCGGAAGCCCTTCTTCTTCGCCTCCAGACCTTTCCAGCATTACATATTCTGGTCATCTACTCTCCTCCCGCTCTTCGCTTTGACCTCTGGGATTCACTTTTGTTAACTATCTTTGACTTGACCTTGAAGTTTCCTCACCTGGTAATCGCAGTGGATTTCAATCTGCAACTTGATTCATCCTCCTCCTCTAGGGATCACCTTCTTTCTTTCCTTCAGGATATGTCTCTTTCGCAGCATGTTACTATTCCCACTCATTTGGCTGGACACACCCTTGACTTAATTATTTCACCAACTGCTTCTACTTTTCTTTGACAACATCTCTGCTCTATACCCCTACCCTGGACAGATCATTACTGTTTGACTTTCCAATATTTTTTTGGTCCATCTTCTTCTACCTCCTTTACTCTTTCATCTGACCCTCCTCCATCAATCCCTTTGAGATATTCACGTCTGATCACCCACTCCATCACTTCCCACCTGCTGCTGACCTTCTATCTGCAGAGTTCTCCTCCCTCTCTCCGGACTCGCAGGTTTTCCACTGGTCCTCTTGTCTTTCAGACACTCTAGATCTCTTGGAACCACTCCCCTCTCGTTGTCATTTGTCACAGCCCTGGTTTCACTCCAGCCTCTGCCTCCTTCGTTCCCAACTCCGTCGGGTGGAGTGGTTATGGAGAAAGATATGCTCTCCATCCTTCCTGTTGTCTTTCAAGGCTCATCATTCCCATTATCGTTCCCAGGTTCACCTGGTCAATCAATCATACTTTTCTGCGACTATTTCCTCTGCCCCAAACCAAACTCGTCACCTCTACACGGTTCTCAGGTCCCTCACTGCACTCCGGCCAGATCCCAATGCTGTGTCCGCCCAGCTGACACCATCTCCTTCTTCCCCTTCGCATTTGGCTTCCTTCTTCTGTGCAAAGGTTCTTGACCTTAGGGCAATCACTACCACACTGTCCCCCTTCTATCCCCTCCCCTCTTCCTTTCTCTCTTCCCCCCCCCCCCACCCACCCGTATCCCCTCTTTCATATGTCTGGGTCTCCTTTCATCCGATTTACAAGTTCTGAGCTTATTAAATCTATTTCTTCCTCCAATAAGACTACTTCCTTATCGTCCCTCCAGTCTAGTCCTGGGTTGTGCTTCTCCTCCAGCAGCTTGGAGACTGAGAAATGTCATCCTTTTGATGACACTGGTATAAAGACACAGGAACCGCCCCTTCACTCCAGTTATCTCAGCCTCCAAGCAGCTGGAGGGTGGTGACCCTGGAGGTCTGGGCTCACTAGAGGAACAATTAAGGAAAGTTAGAATGGTTAGGGATAGATGTGGAAAAAGGATTTTTAATTAAATACAAGATTGGTGTTATACCTTTTTTAAATTTGGTCTGCTGGAGGGCTCCCCTCCTTTGTCCCGGGGTGCAGTTTTTGATCATCGGGAGTGCAGGCAAGTGGGAAAGACAAGCTCCGGTGTCCGATCCCACAATCTTGGGGGAGGAACTGGGTGCAGAAGGATTGGCTGTTAGCGCTCGGATGCCGACGTAGGGGGAGAGCAGCCGAATCGTGGCAGCTGTTTCTCCAGCTCTGTGTCCTTCCGAAGGCGAGACAGTCAAGCAGAGCTCAGCCGGACAGGAAACATTGCGATAAGTGCAGAATCGGCTGGGAGACACCGAGGAGAGCTTCACCGGAGTGAACGGTAAGGCGCCAGATCAACAGAGGGTGTAGATCTGTCAGACATGCCGGCGGCCACAGCAGGCCCATTCCGCGTGCGATTTGCGTGGGAAATGCTATTAGGAGTTGTGGGGCTGCAGAGGCTCCTCGAACGGCCGCAAAGCTTCGTTTTTGAGTTGTTTCTTCAGGAATTGGCTCAGAAGGGTTCAGGGATGAATCCACATTAAAAAAAAAAAACAAAAAAAAAAAAACCCCCCCGCAAGGGTTCTCCCTGGCAGAATTCAATAGGTTTTTAGGATAATAACTCCTGTGGGGGATGCAGTGCGTGGTCAGCTGCTGATCCTGGTTGACATTGGTTCATTACCGCGTGGCCGGGATACCTTCTAAACTGCAGTGTTTGCTCTGCGGGGTTAGAAGGGGTGCGGTCTCAGAAACAGGGGTGTGTAGGGGCTGCATTCAGGCTTCAGCTTCAATGGAGCAAGAATTGGAAAACGGCAATGAGTCAGCCTGTAGTCCTGCAGGAGCCGGTTTCTCCCACGTTGCCTCCGCTAGAGCCCGTGGCAGGGACTTCGGACACTCTGGATCTTCCAACCTCTTAGCCGTCTTTGCCAGGAGGACTGGCGGCAATTTTTTCCCCAGATTTTGTTGCACTTATTCAGCAAGTGTTCAGAGGCACTCAGAGAGGACCTAGAACCGGTTCCCCAGGCATGGAGCTGGGGCAGAAAAGGCCAGGGACGCCTCTGAATATGGGGACGTCAGGGATACTAATGAAGAAATCCAGGATAGAAAAAGAGCGGCCAGATCCGTCTCTGACCTCCAGAGGGGCTGCACTCCGAAGATGGAGAGACAGACCTGGAACTAGATGAGGAGTTGGAAGAAGGTGAGATCACTGAACAGGAGGACCAGGCTAGAGTAGTTTGCGTTTTTTGGAGAGATGAATTACCGTCGCTTATTTCAGAGACACTCAAAGTGCTTAATATGCTGACGGCGGGTTTGGCGGAGGATTCTACTTTAAAAGATCCGTTGTTACAAGCTTTTAGAAAGACTCAGAGAGCATTTCCCATACACAGAGGGGTGAAGGAAATGATTCAGGGAGAATGGGACATGCCCGAGGCAGGGCTTAAAGGGTCTAGAGTTATGTCCCGTCTTTACCTGCTGGTAGAGAATTGTTTAAGTCGCCAAGAGTGGATGCAGCTGTATCGGCGGTCACCAAGAAGACTACCATTCCAGTAGAAGAGAGTGCGGCTCTCAAAGATACCCAGGACAGAAAACTAGATGCCTTGTTTGAAACGGGTTTTTTATGTAAATGCACTGTCCATACAAGCGTCCATTTGTGGTGCATGGGTGGCAAGAGCCTGTCTTCGCTGGTCACAACGAATCCAGGTGGGGCAGGTGGAAGAAACGACAGGAGAAGCGGCTAGACTAGAGTCGGGAGCGGCATATCTGGCCGGCATTCATTATGATCTTATTCAAGGGTTATCGAACAGTATGGCTTCTGTAATAGCGGCACGACAGTATCTTTGGCTGCGCAATTGGGCAGCAGATGCTTCTTCCAATGCAAGGCTAAGTAAGCTGCCTTTTAGAGGAAAGCTACTTTTTGTAGAGGATTAGGTAAGATAGTAAAGGATCTAGCAGAGTCCAAGTGAGGAAGGCTTCCGGAGGACAAGCAGAAGCAGGGCAGATTGCCGTCAACTTCCAAGATTTCGCAGAGAGAGTTTTGTCGTTTTTGTTTGCCAAGGTTCACTCAAGGTCAAAGAGGATGTTTCCCCAGTAGAAACCAGGGATTTCGGGGGTTTTGAGGAGCAGGCAGAGGTTTTGCTTCCTCCTCTTCAAATCTTAGAAAATCGCAATGAAGTAAGGGGGACCCAGGTAGACTTGGTGCCTGTAGGAGGTCGGCTATGGGATTTTTTACCCTGCCTGGGTCCAAATTACCTCAGACCAGTGGGTACTGGAGGTCATTCGAGAAGGTTATGCTTTGGAATTTCAGTGGCCGGTGACCGACTTTCATACAGTCCCCGTGCAGAGCACATCTCAAGTGCAAAGTGATCAATCAGACGGTAGAGAGCTCTCAAAGCCGTAGTGCCAGTTCCTCAAGACCAATACGGTTCCGGTTGGTACTCCCCATTTTATTTCATAGATCCGAAAAAGGAAGGGACTTATCGGCCAATTCTGGATCTCAAAAGAGTGAATCTGTGTGTCCGGGAGACCCTAAGGTCGGTCATCATAACGGTAAGGAAAGGAGAGTGTCTTACGTCCATGGATTTGTCAGAAGCATACCTGCACACTCTGAATTCGACAGGAACACCAAACGTTTCTCAGATTTGCAGTTCCTATGGGACATTTTCAGTTCTGAGCGTTGCCATTCGGGCTCGCTACGGCACCACGAACATTCACCAAGATGATGGTGGTGGTCGCTGCGAAAGGACGGAGTGCTAGTACATCTGTATCTGGACAACTGACTAATTCGAGCGAAGTCAAGAGCCGAGAGCAAGCGGCTACGTCCCGAGTAGTCATGTTCCTGCAAAGTCTAGGTTGGGTAGTCAATATGACAAAAAGCAGGTTGGTTCCGTCGCAGAGTCTGGAATACCTGGGGGTGCGGTTCGATACAGAGGTCTGCAGGGTATTCCTCCCACAACATCAGGCGCAAGGCTTGAGGAAGTTGATCCGAGAATTTCTGAGCAGGTCACTTCCCACGGCATGGCATTATCTACAGTTGCTCGGTACCATGGTGGCAACTCTTGAGATGGTGCCGTGGGCGAGGGCCCATATGAGGCCCTTACAGAAAGCATTGCTCAGGCGGTGGTCTCACCAGGACGAGCCTCTGTCCCGGAAGCTACCCTGTACAGTGGAGACGTGGCAGGTGCTGCATTGGTGGTTGCGTCCAGGGTGTCTGGAGAAGGGGATGCCCTTGGAAACGCCTTGTTGGATACCCCTAACAGATGCCAGTCTAGTAGGCTGGGGAGCTAACTTCCAAGGACAATTCGCACAAGGACAGTGGACCGATCTGGAAAGGCTATGGTCGATCAACAGGTTGGAACTGAGAGCAGTAGCGCTGACGTTGCGAGATTTTCAGCCTTATCTGCACGAAAAGCGATCCGAGTGTTTTCCGACAACGCGACCGCAGTGGCCTACATCAACAGGCAGGGATGCACCAGCAGTGTGCCACTGGAAGCTGAGGCCGAGCAGTTGTTAGATTGGGTCGAACAAAACCTAAGGGCTGTGTCGGCAGCGCATGTGGCAGGAGTGGACAATGTAGAGGCCGACTTCTTGAGTCGAATGAAGGTGGATCCGGGAGAGTGGATGCTTCATCCAGAAGTTTATGAAATGGTGGTGCGTCGCTGGGGGTCACCAGTAATGGATCTCATAGCCACTTTCCAGTCGGCAAAGGTCAGTCGTTTCTTCAGCAGAAGATGGGAGAGAATGTCGGAGGGCCTTGATGCTCTCATACAGGACTGGCCAGTAGAGCAGCTCTTGTACGTGTTTCCTCCGTGGGTGTTAATAGGCCGCGTAGTGCAACGCATCGAACTGCACAGACGATTGGTGCTCCGGATTGGCTAAGAAGGCCTTGGTAAGCGGATCTGAGGAGACTCTTAGTGGAGCAGCCTTAGTGTCTGCCAGTCAGGAGAGATCTGTTGTTGCAGGGTCCGCTCTATATGCCCCAGGTGGATTGATTCTCGCTTATGGCTTGGCTCTTGAGAGGGCAAGGTTGAGAGCAAAGGGATACTCTGCAGCAGTAATTGTTACCTTGTTGAAGGTACGAAGGAGATCTACTTCATTGGCGTATATTTGCGTTTGGTGTATTTTTGAAGCTTGGTGTGTAGACAGGAAATTGGAAGCGTTAAGAGCATCAATACCGCATATTCTGGCATTCTTGCAGGATGAATTTCAGAAAGGTTTAACGGCCTCATCCTTAAGGGTGCAGTTGGCAGCGCTGTCCTGTTATAGAGGAAAGATCAAGGGGGAAGCGCTGGGGGCTCACCCAGATGTTAAGCGGTTTTTAAGAGCGGTGTTGCTTTTGAGGCCACCGTGTCTACAGGTAGTTCCGAAGTGGGATCTTCAGTTCGTTTTGGAAGCGTTGGTGCGAGAGCCTTTTGAGCCATTGTCTAGGTCATCTTTGAAGGATCTTACTCTCAAGGTAGTCTTTCTGGTAGCGATTTGTTCGGCCAGGAGAATCTCGGAATTGCAAGCTTTATCTTGTAGGAAACCCTTTCTGTCTTTTTATGGTTCAAAGGTGGTATTGAGGCTGGTGCCGTCCTTTTTGTCCAAAGTGGTGTCTGCATTTCACGTGAATCAGCTGGTTTCTTTGCCAGCTTTTGGTAAAGGTTTGGAGGCTTCTGCAGGGCAGTTACATCTGTTGGATGGGCCTTAAAGAAATATATCTGACGAACAGCAGATTTCTGGAAGTCTGATAGACTATTTGTCCTGTTTGGTGGTACAAGGAGGGGAGAAGCAGCATCAAAGGCGTCCATTGCCAGATGGATTAAGGAGGCGATCGCATCAACGTATATGTTGAAGGGTAAGCTGGTGCCGGAAGGGCTTAAAGCTCATTCGACTAGGGCTCAAGCGGCTTCATGGGCTGAGTACAAGTTAGTACCAGCGGCAGAGATTTGTAAAGCAGTGACCTGGTCATCTTTAAATTCCTTTGTCAAGCATTACCGTCTGGATGTCCAGGCGGGAAGGGATACCTGTTTTGGGACAACGGTGCTTCAGGCTGGTCTAGCAGGTCCCTCCCATTGATTTATTTCACTGCTCTGTTACAGCCCCAGAGGTTTGGGACTAGACTGGAGGGACGATAAGGAAGGTGAAATTAGACTTACCAGCTAATTGTTGTTCCTTGAGGAACTCCAGTCTAGTCCCGTATCCCTCCCTGGTTTTTTCTTTGGACTAGAGCCTGAAGCAAATGAGTATCACAGGTAAGAGCAGTTCTGGTTTATACGGGGAGGTTCTAGATATGGAGAATAGCGACCTCTTTATAATCCCCTAAGGGGGGAGAGTAGGCCTAAGCATCATTTCTCACTCTACACGTTGGGAGCAAGTAACCCCTCTCTTCATTAATCTTCACTGGCTCCCCATGGATTTTTGCATTCGCTTTAAACTTCTCACATTGGTTTACCAAGTCATATACACTCATACTCCACAATATTTGTCAGAACTCATTCAGTCTCGCACTCCCAGTCGTTCTCTCCGGTCCATGCATATAAATCACCTCCATCTTCCTTCTCCTGCTCATGCCCACTTACAATCTACCCGCAATTCTGCTTTTTTCTTTGCTGGACCTGCACTCTGGAGCTCCCTTCCAACTTCCCTTAGACTAGAACAGAACCACAGCACGTTTAAAGCCCATCTAAAAACCCATCTTTCTCCACTGCATTTGACCTTCCTACTCCCCCCACGTAATCCAGTGTCTCCCCTTCTCTCAACTTTTTCTACATCTATATGTCTGGTATGTTTGATTGTACTATCAGCTATCCTGTCAAATATTGTGACTCCTTTTCTTTTTCTTGGCCATTGGCCCTCTTTGTAATTATGGAATTGTGAACCGCCTTGATTTTCTTATTAAAGGCAGTATATCAAATGAAATAAACATAACATAAACATGGCCGGAAGAACAAACGTGGTGGCCGATTACCTCAGCAGAGTAAGAGTGGATCCCAGCGAATGGACACTGAACGATGGGATTTTTGCACAGCTGGTTCGCTGCTGGGGCCCTCCTGTTTATGGACCTCATGGCAACCCTGGTGTTTGCAAAGGCAAACCATTTCTTCAGCAGACGAAGAGAACGGATGTCGGATGGCCTTGATGCACTCGTGCAGCTGCTCTGTTTTCCACCTTGGGCCCTGATAGGACGGGTGGTGCAGTGGATCGAGGCACACAGGGGGATAGTCCTAATTGCGCCAGACTGGCCACGCAGACTGTGGTATGCCGATCTCATCAGATTGCTGGCAGACTATCCCTGGCGACTCCCAACCAAGAGTGACTGCTGATGCAGGGTCCGGTCCTGATGCCTCAGGTGGATCGATGCTCGCTTACGGCATGGCTCTGGAGAGGGTGTGGCTAGTTAAGCGAGTTTATTCAGGTACAGTTATTTCAACTCTGTTGAAAGCTTGAAAGAGTTCTACTTCATTAGCCTACATTAGGATCTGGAGGATTTTTGAGAGCTGATGTGTAGACAGGGAACTGAGATCCCTGGAGACTCCCCTCCTGGTATTGCTGGCCTTGCTTCAGGTGAGATTGGATAAAGGCCTGGCATACAGTTCTTTACGGGTGCAGGGTAAGACACTAGCGGCTCATCCGGACATGCTGTGTTTTCTCCGGGATGTAATGCAAGTTAGTCTTCCTTTACGATCCATAGTTCCTGTAACTTGGTATTTTCAGCCCTAACCATGGCGCCTTTTGAGCTACTGGCTGAAGGACTTAGTGTTGAAGACTGGTTTTTTTTGTTTTCCTGGTGGCCATTTATTTGGCCAGGAGAATTTTGGAGATGCAAGCCTTATCATGCCGAGAACCTTTTCTTTCCATCTCTAAGGAGAAGGTGGTATTGCGTCCGGTTCCATCCTTCCTGCCAAAAGTAACTTCTGCTTTTCATGTTAACCAACTAGTTTCTCTCCTGTTTTTTTGGGGTGAGGGAGGATCCCAGTCGGATACACTGCTGCGGCTCCTGGATGTCTGTCACACCCTTCGCCTTTATTTGTAAACCACAGATAGGTTGGTTGGTTCTGTTTTGGAGGCCTCTGCAAGGGAGAGGCAGCTTCTAAGGCTTCCATTTCTCGGTGGGTGAGAGAGACTATCGTGTCTGCATATCTGCTTAAGCGTAAGGCAGTGCTAGTGGGACTGTGAGCCCACTCGACAAGGGCACCGGCGGTTTCCTGGGTGGAATCCAGCCCGATTCCACCAGCAGATATTTGCAGGGCCGCCACATGGGTGTTCCTGCATATCTTTTGTAAAGCACGATCGTTTGGATGTACAAGCAATGAGGGATGCAAGTTTTGGAGCAGCGGTCATTCAGGCCGGGCTCGCTGGTCTCTCCCAGAGCTAGTACTGCTATGTTACATCCCATCAATGTAGGGACTGGACTGGAGGATACGAAAAGGAAGGTGAAATTAGGCCTTATATGCAAATTGTCTTGAGTATCTCCAGTCCTGGTCCCACCGCTAAACTGCACATTAATTTCTTTTGTTGTCGGTTCGGACAGCGATCTTGGATCTCAGAGAAGTATGTCGTTGAGACTTTGCAGGTTGATGCAAGGTTGTCATGAGGTAAGTGGGTCTAGTTTAAAAAAAAAAAAAAAAAAGGGGAGGGGGTGGATCCTGGGTACCCCAGGGATGTCCCCATGGAGAAGGTAGGTTGGGGTCTTTGGGCACTCTTGCTCACTCTGGAGCCTATCCTGTTTGTTTTTTTTCCTTGCAAGGGTTTCCTTTTCCCTCCTTGACATTCAGCTTAGAGGGAGGTGCATATGGTTTAGTTCTCAAAAAGTGTTCTCTGTTCTTAACTACCAGCCTGGTGTCGCAGGATGCATATTTTCTTTCTCTTCTAATTCTGCTTTGTCAGTAGGATACTGGGGACTGGGAGGAGCTTCCAGCTACCCAAGGATGCAGAGGTCAGAATTCTGATATGGTCAGTCTCCAATCTGCTGGATAGGCGTGACTACCCAGCCATGTAGGGACTGTACTGGAGATACTCAAGGAAAGGCAATTAGCAGGTAATCTCACCACTGAGAGGAAAAAACTTGCTTTTGCTTGTGAATGACCACCTTGATTCTCTCTCTCTCTCTCTCTCTCACTTGAGCATGATGTAGGAGGATCAACTAGACTAAGGTCTTTTCGGTAGCCAAAGGAGGAGGAAAAACTGGTTCAGCTCCACACTCTTATCAGAAGGGCCTGTTGAGCAGCCAGAAAATTGGATGCATTTGCAAGAGATCAGCAGCCTCACACAATCTCGGTGCCCCTCCTTGCTCTCCCCTGAAGATCACAAAATGGCTCGCAGAGGTTTCTGCCTACAAACCACAGTGAGTCTATGAGAAGCAGAGAAATGGTTCCAGGAGAGTAGCACTGAGCCTGGCATTAGTTTTCTACTTGGGGCTCCGAAAGGGTGCGTACCAAGACCTGCCCTTGTTAGGGACACGCAATTCCATTCATCTGGGATGCAATTCAGGATGGATAGTCAGCAACCGTTGACTTTCAAGCTTTTCTGGCATGTACTAATAGCGTTTTTTTTACTCTTGTGCGCCTTGCAGTCGCAAGGTCCTGGTGCATTCTCTGTCTGAGCGGCTGTAACATGGCTGTAACAAGCACCCTTTGAGTGCAATACTTTGTGCTGTTAACGCCTGTTTTCTATGTCGGCGTGGCTTTAATATACTGTGCTTGTCTTAACTTTCTATGTTGTCTTCCAGGAAACGTTTGACCTGTGGCAAGCAAAGTGTTTTATCTCTGGATTATGGATTCCGCTGTTCTTGCATAGAAGCTTCGGTGTCTTCCCTGAAGGGTCCATCTTTCCTCTCCCACTTCCATTAGCTTAGCTTTGCCTTCCTCAAGGCAAGAGACATAGAAACATAGAAACATGATGACAGAAAAAGACCACAAGGCCCATCTAGTCTGTCCTTCCATAACAACAACTACAACAGTCCACTTTTTACCTTTAGAGATCCTCTGTGTTGGTCCCATGCTTTTTTGAATTCAGTTACTGTCCTCATCTCTACCACCTCCACTGGGAGACTATTCCACGGATCCACTACTCTTTCCGTAAAGAAATATTTCCGCATATCACTCCTGAATCTATCTCCCTTCACCCTCATCCCATGTCCCCTCGTCGCAGAACTTGCTTTCAATTGAAAGAGGCTCTCTCCCTGAACATTTATGCCACGGAGGTATTTAAACATCTCAATCATATCACCTCTATCCCGCCTTTCCTCTAAGGTGTACATATTAAGATCCCTAAGTCTGTCCTCATATGCTTTATAATGAAGACTACTAATCATCTTAGTAGCAACCCTCTGCACCGACTCCATCCTGTTCACATCCTTTTGAAGGTGCGGTCTCCAGAATTGCACACCATACTCCAAATGAGGTCGCACCAAAGACTTATACAGAGACATTATCACCTCCTTTTTTCTGCTAGCCATTCCTCTCCGTATGCACCCAAGCATCCTTCTAGCTTTTGCCGTCGCCTTTTCTACCTGTTTAGCTACTTTAAGATCATCGGACACAACTACGCCTAGGTCCCGCTCTTCTTTAGTGGACAAAAGTACTTCACCTCCTATGCTGTATTGCTCCCTTGGATTGCTGCAGCCCAAATGCATGACCTTACATTTTTTAACATTAAATCCCAGCTGCCAAATTCTAGACCATTCTTCAAGCTTAGCTAGATCCCTCCTCATGTTATCTACACCTTCCTGGGTGTCTACTTTATTGCAGATTTTGGTATCATCTGCAAAGAGGCAAACCTTACCAGACAGCCCTTCCGCTATATCACTAACAAAGATGTTAAAAAGAATCGGACCAAGGACAGATCCCTGGGGCACACCACTGGTAACATCCTTCTCCTCAGAGTGAGCTCCATTTACTTGTACTCTTTGTCGCCTCCCACCCAACCAATTTCTAACCCAAGCAGTAACTTTAGGGTCCATCCCTAGGGTGCTCAGTTTGTTTATAAGTCGCCTGTGAGGAACAGTGTCAAAGGCTTTACTGAAATCTAAATACACCACATCTAGAGCTCTCCCTCGGTCCAACTCCCTGGTCACCCAGTCAAAGAAATCAATCAGATTTGTCTGACAAGACCTGCCTCTGGTGAATCCATGCTGCCTCGGATCCTGTAATCCGCTGGACTCCAGAAACCTCACTATTTTCTCTTTCAACAGCGTTTCCATTAATTTACTCACCACCGAAGTTAAACTAACCGGCCTGTAGTTTTCAACCACATCCTTACTTCCGCTTTTGTGTAAAGGCACCACATGAGCCTCTCTCCAGTCCTTTGGCACCACTCCCGACTCCAATGAGGCATTGAAAAGGTCAGTCAGTGGAGTTGCTAGAACGTCCCCAAGTTCCCTCAGTATTCTAGGGTGTATCCCATCCGGTCCCATCGCTTTGTCTACTTTAAGTTGAGCTAGTTTCTCACGAACACAGTCTTCTGAAAATTGTTCAAGATGTCCCTCGCTTCTGTTCTTATTTGTGGGTGTTTTCTGAGGTCCTGCTCCTGGTTCTTCATCTGTGAACACAGAACAAAAATATTTGTTAAGCAATTCCGCTTTATCCTTATCAGCTTCTACATATTCCCCCCCTGTACCAGTTGGTGCTGTGGGTAAGGATGGTAAGCTGGTTAGAGGTTCTGGCGACTACTTTGGGTCATTCTCCTTTCTCTAAGGATTCAGTGGTGACTATATCCCCTGCAGTTGGTTCATTTCCTAGAAGGGGAGCTCCCAGAATCCGTGTTGTCCTCCCTGGAATTCTTTCCCTTATAATGGGCCTGGTCATTTTGGCGTGGAAACTTAGACTTGTGGCCTCTGGATTCCCTCGAGTGCAGTCTCCCGAGGGTCAGGCTGAACATGGAAGCCTTATTTGATTGCCTGTTAAGCGTTCCCGGGAGAGGTCAGCTTCTGCAGATATGGATCAGCCGGGGCCTGGGATCTTGGTTCGGATGCCTCTGCAGAGGGCTCCGATGTGGAGGGCGAAGTACTTTCATCTTCAAAAGAAAATGAGGAATCAGGCAATCAACGCTGTCAGTTCCTTCTTCCAAAACAGGCAGTTGATGCCAGTGTCTTACACCGTGAACCTGGAGAATGCTCCAGGGATGGAGCAGGAGCTGAAGGTTCATCCACTCCTGCAGAGAGTGCGGAACTCTGCTACAGTTTTCCCATTTCTAGAGGTGATCAAGGACATGATCTGGTCAGTGGGATCTTCCTGACCCCCCCCCCCCCCCCCAAGTGGCTACGGGTGTATCTAAAGATGTATACTCTCCCAGAGCAGGAGCGCATTGCATGGTTTGGTACATCTAGAGTGGATGCGCAGGTCACAGTGGTTATGAGGTGGGCCACCATTCCTGTGGAATGCAGATTGGCCTTGAAAGATGCTCTGCACCGAAAACTGGATTTTTTGTTGAAGAATCAGTTTGCAGTGGTGGCTGCTATTCTGCAGTTAGCAGTGTGTGTGTGTGTGTGTGCAGGCTTGACTTCTTCAGCCCTTCTCCAGTGGATTTGCTTCCTACAGCTGGATGATACTACTCCACTTTTGGAGTTTGCTACAGCCTTCCTTTCTGATATCATATATGACTTCATCCATCTAGCAGCAAAGCATAGCGCCTTGTCAATGTTATTGTGGTGTTGGGTTTGGCTTTGCCACTGGCCAGCAGACACATCTTCCAAAGCTTGGTTGACCCAATTGTCTTAAGGCAAAGCTCCTTTTTGGAGCAGATTTGGAGACGTTGGTGAAGGACTTGGGTGAAAACCAAACCTTATCGCCTTCCAAAGGCAGGCCGAAGGATCTGGGAAAAGGACAGCGGGGACCCCATTTCCTTGGCTTCCATCTGGCCCCCTGATGGGTCATGCTGTTCAGAATTCAGAGGTTCTTGAGTCTCCTTTTATTATTGCCCTGGAAAGCCTATTTTTCCCAGAAACAAGCAGGAAGTCAGTCAGCATGGAGTATGCACAGAAGCATCTCCTCAGCTTTCAAAAAAAGCTTTTGGGAGATGCCACCACGCTTGTGTGTTCCCCTTCCCGCCCAAGGGTGCCGCCTTGCTCAGTCTCCTTTTTTCCACTGAGCCCAGCAGACGTGCATCTGATCCCCCTGGAAAAAGTTGGTTTTTGTTTTTTTTTCTTTCTCTCTCTCTCTCTCTCAGGCCACGGCTGGTTCCTTTCCCACCCCTGAGTTTGCCTGACTTGGCACAGTGTCCTCGGGCTTGTGAGTTTTTTTTCCTTTTAGCACGATTCGTGCCCTTTTTTCGCTGGCAGTTCCTTGGGTCTTCGACTTTGCCGGGGCTCTTTTTCCCCCCGATGGTCAGCAGTTTAAAAAGTGTGATTGATGGAAAAATTACCAAACACCATCGGCATACACGACCACTGTCTCCATTGTCTGAGAGGTCCTGAAGACTTGCAGGTCTTGCAAGAAATTGACCCCCCAAGACAGTCAAAAGCAGGCAGGAGAAGCACGACCAGATGTTGAGGTCAGACTCTTTCCAAGGCCCAATCCAAGACCCCGGGATCGTGCAGTGACTCCACGGCCACCGGCTGAGGCCGTGAGTCCTCCAACTGGGTGTCCCTGATCTGGAGCCTCGTAGGACTCTTCATGAGACTCGGGGAAGGTGGGTAAGTTCTGTACCAGATCCCTGAAGCCGCCGCCCCCCCGAGGAGGACAGAGGTGACTGAGCAGGAGCAGCTGCCAAAACATCCCCAGAAGGACTCGATTAGCCTCGGTGATCGACCCCAGGTCCTCGTGGCCATCTCCAGTAGGGACTCTCCTCCTCCACCGGCACCAGACCCAATACCCTATGTGTCCACACCAATTGCTGTGATTCATCCAGGATGGAGGCCCTGTAGCACAGCTTGTCCCCCTTCTTGGCCACTCAGCAGGCAGCGCTGTCCAGCGCTGCCCGGCTCTGCTGGTTCATGTGCCAAAAACACTGGGACCTCGACCTCGAGGACTTCCAGCGTTGAGTTGATTCCCCAGAGTTTCCTCGCCCGCGCTGATCACCTTGGGACCCTGATCCTCCCTGGCCAGGTGCCGCTGCTCTGGCCATGCCACCCAGGCTTACAAGCATCCGACCCCGGGTCCGGTCGATCATAGAGTCCACTTCCGACTCCGACTGGGAATCAGAGGATGACATTTTCCCAGACACCCGGAGGCATGGAGACCTTCCGTTGAACCTGTCCCCTCCAGGGGCCCGGTGTCAGTCCCCTGTCCGATGACAAAGCCTTTCTTGACTTCGTGCGGGACATGGCCAGAGCTCTAGCCTTCACCACAGAGTCAGCAGACCTACCCTTAGTCGGAGGGTCTTGAGATCCTCCAATTTGTTTCCCCCCCCCCCCCCCCCTTCCCAAGGAGTCTCTATCGGTACCAGTCCCGGGGATCCTCGAGAGGCTGCTCCTACGTATGTCGGAGACGCTAGCTACAGTATCAGCAGTTGGTCTGCCTGGGCCTCCGCAGGAGCCAATTACTGCACAACTCCATTGTGGTCGAGTCAAAGATGTCTGCTTCAAAGCCAAAAGAGACATTCCTTGATGCCCCCTGGTAGGGGAGGCCTGGAGTCTCGCTGCCTTCTGGGTATTAAAAAAAAAAAAAAAAAAAAAAAATGCTACCAGGGCTCCATGCTGGGCTGCTGGGTCCAGGCATACCTCCTCTACATGGGTATGTTCCTCTGGGACACCATGAAGGAACTAAAGGGCTACTCTGCCAGCCTTTCTGAGGAACCTCTTCAGTGGTTCCTGACGCTAGCCAAAACTGCCACAGACTGCTCGATGTTGATCACCTGAACCACCTACTATGGCTTTGAGGCCATGGCCTTGGGTATCAGCATCAGGCAGGCTTGGCTCTAATCCTTCGACCTTGAGCATTGGGTCCAGGAAAAGCTCCTGGATGTCCCCTGCCTGGGAGAGAATCTCTTTGGCAAGGCTATGGCAGACAGAGCTGTAGAACTCTAGGCAGACTATGTGTCTAAGAACCGTCTCTCAAAGAAAACGTCCTTGGGTCCCAAGTGTAAAGCCCCTGGGAAGAACCCCCCCCCCCCTTCCCCAGGAAGTGCCTGGGATTCCACAGCTACGAGCAATATCAGGCTCCACAGATCCTTGGGGTCCTGGACAATGATCTCGCAAGCAGAAAGGCCCCAGCCTGGGCTGAGCCTTTGACTTACTGGGCATAACCTCTCCACCTCCAAGATATCAGCAGCCCACAGGAGGACGTCTGGTCCACTTTGCCCACCAGTGGTCGAACATCACCACAGACACCAGGGCATTCCAGGTTGTCAGAGAGGGTTACCTCCTCCACCTGGACTAGACGCCTCCTCCATTCTTTCCAGGAGAGCCCCCAGGACTCCCTGTATCAGGCCCTGCTACTGCAGGATCTCGCAGGTCTTCTCAGACATGGCTGTGGAACCAGTACCCCATCAACAGTGGGGTAAAGGGGGTTCTACTCAAGGTACTTCCTCATCCTCAAAAGGACAGAGAGCCTAAGACCCGTTCTAGACCCAAGACCTAAACAGGTTCTGGTGCGGGAGAAATTAAAGATGCTCTACCTTGGAACCTTGTTGCCATATCCCCAGCAGGGAGACCGGCTATGCTCCTTGGACCTAAAGGATGCCTATACCCACATTCTTATCCACCCCAGGCACAGACAATACCTCAGGTTCATGTTTGGGGGCAACCACTACTGTTACAAGGTACTACCCTTTTGAGATTGCCTCCGCACCCAGAGTCCTCAAAGTATCTGGCAGTCATGGCACCCTACCTATGCTTTCAAGGAGACTTTTGTCTTCCCCTACCTAGACGATTGACTCTTCAGAGGGGACACAGCCACCGAGGTGCAACAGGCCACAAGCCACACCATTGGTGCTCTGCAATACCTGTGATTCATGATAAACCACCTCAAGTTCCACCTCTTCCCAACCCACAGCTTGGAGCTTATTGGGGTGCACTTGGATACCCTCTAGGCAAAGATCTTCCTGCCCAGTGACAGGTCTCATCAGTTCATGGCCTTGGCTGCAACAGTCCAGGGCAGACGCTCCAGCACGTGGCATGCTCTACCTGCTTGGCCTTCCTGGTGGCGCTTACCTCCACTTGCAAGGTCAGCGAGCTCCAGGCTCTGGTGGCAGAGCCACCATATATGAGGTTCTATAAGAACAGGGTCGTGCTTCGCACGCACCCCAAATTCTACCAAAGGTGGTGGTCTCCTTCCACCTCAATCAGGAGGTGGTGCTCCCCACCTTCTTCCCATGGCCTCATAAGAACATAAGATATGCCATACTGGGTCAGACCAAGGTCCATCAAGCCCAGTATTCTGTTTCCAGCAGTGGCCAATTAGGTCATATGTACCTATGCTGCCTCATGCCAGCAGCATACCCTGTACTGTCCTTCTACCTGTAGCATACCCAGGGCCACTGCAAAGCCTCCCAGCTGTTCATCTCCTATGACTCTAACCGGCTGGGAAAGGCAGTGACCAAGCAGACCCTGTTTACCTGGGTTGTGAACTGCATTGCCTTAGCCTACGAACAGGCTGAGCTGCTGGAGTGCCATCACGACTCACAGCATCAGGGCTATGGAGACCTTGGTTGCAAACTTGTTCTCTGTCTCAGTGACGGACATCTGCTGGGCCGCCACTTGATCTTCAGTCCACAAGTTTTGCAGCTTACCACTGCCTGGAGAAGGAAGTCCCCCAATGGGACAGCGCATTCGGCCAGGCCATACTCTGTGTAATCTTTTCATGGTTTAGGCAGCTCCAACCCTCTGACCCTTGTGTTCAGGCTACCGGAGTGATGGCTCTCCATGGACACTGGATTCCTTTCAGAATCTGTCCTTCGGACTCACCAGCTGCTACTCGCAGCTTGACTGTATCTTTTCTACCGGTTGTCGGTAGTCTGTAACTAGGGAGTCCCATATGTGAGGAATGACTTCCTGCTTGTTCCTGGAGAAAGCGTAGTTACTCACCTGTAACAGGTTTTCTTCAGGGACAGCAGGAATCTGTCCTCAAAACCCTCCCTCTCCGTAGAGTTGCCTTAACTATACCAATTTGTTTTTTTTTCTGTCTTAGCCATGTCATATGACTGAGCAAGATAGCACCCTTGGGTGGGAAGGGTACCACACATGCGTGGTGGCATCTTCCAAAGGCTTTTTTTGAAAGCTGGGAAGATGCTTCCACGTGGGCTCCATCGGCGGCAACGTCACCCATATGTGAGGACTGATTCCTGCTGTCCCTGGAGAACACCTGTTACAAGGGAGTAACTATGCTTTCCCTCTGCTTCTGGCTTTTGGACCTTCTATGTCCTTTTGGTGGTCCAGGGACTCTGGCCCCTCCAGAGGAGATTCTTCCCATTCTACCAATGAAGGTTTAGGGGCCCATACTCAAATACCTCAGGTTGGAGACAGGCTTAGCCTGCCTTCGGGAGTGGGCCTAGGACACTATTCAGTATGAATATGTCCTGGAATTCAAAGAGCCGATCCCAGAGCACTTTTTGTCATCTCTCCCTGTGGTTTAGCGCACAGAGTTGCCATTTAGGTAATCTTGGACAGGTTGCTGCACTTGAACAGTTGTATCCGTCTCTACGGCCGATCGGGGCAAGGATGGATATTCCTCCTCTGGCATCACAAAATAGATGGATGACTCTTTCTGTCCAATTCTTGACCTTGAGAGATCAATACTCATTTGCGCATACTGCTCTTGTAAATGGAAACTCTGAAATTGGTGATTCAGTCGGTACGCCAAGGGGCGCTCCTTGCATATCTGGATTTGGCAGAAGCGTATTTTCATATCCCGATTTGGGAGGATCAGCAGAGACATCTGTATTTTTGCCAAACTTGGCTCTCACGTTCAGTTTGTCGCCCTTCCATTTGATCTCTTCACTGCCCCGCGGACGTTATCAAAGGTCATGGTGGTGGTGACTGCAGCACTGCAATGCCAAGGGATTTGTGTGCACCCATATCTGGATGACTGGCTCATCTGAGCTCATTCTGAGTTGGATGCATCTCTGGTATCGGCCTGAGTGGTGTCCATCCTAGAAAGCCTCTGCTGGGTGATCAACAGTGGGAAAAGTTAGTTGGTGCCTCCCCAATCCCTGGATTTTCTGGGAGCACAGTTCAATATTCACGTGGGCAGTGTCTTTCTGCCAGAGCAAAAAGTGGAAAGATTGTTGTATTACCTTGCAGTGTTCAGTTCAGTTTGCAACAAGCACCCAGAATTTAGGATTATCTTCAGCAATTGATGGTGGCGGCGACGATTGAGATGGGGCGTAGGAGTTTGCTCATATGTAGCCACTCCAGTGGCCCCACTCAGGATGGTGAGGACCAATCTGTAATAATGACCCTGTGATCTGCAGAAGGGCCATCCCTCTGAACATTACTCGTGGGTCCTTCTGACAACAGATGGCAGTCTTTCAGGCTGGGGAGCCGGTTGCCTGGACTGAATGGCTCAGTCATTGGAACTGCAGGGAGGCAGTATGGTCCATCAGCTGCCTCGAGGCCAGTGCCATCAGCCTGTTTTTTGTGCTTCCAGTCTTTTGGCTAATGGTAGGGTGGTGTGAGTGTTCTCTGACAATGTCACAGAGGTGATATGTTAGTTGGCAAGTTGGAATGAGGGGTGCTGGAGTATCCCTGGAGATGCCTCTTTTGTCTGGGTGGAGAAGAACCTCCTAGTTCTGTCAGCCCATCCAATTGAGAACCTTTTGGAAAGAGCTGAAATATGCCATTGGTAAAAGGAATCCTGGAAACATTTATGAGCTGAAGCAAACTGCAGTAGAAGAGTGGGAGAAATTACCAGCAGACAGATGTATGAAACTTTTATAAATGACTGCAAGAAACATTTGGAGGCTGTCATCACTGCCAAGGGTTCTGCAACCAAATATTAGTGAAGGGTGCCATTAGTCCTGTCCAGGTCATATTTTCTGTTTTTCTCAGTAATTACTACGTCTGAACTGCACAAACATCATTTTTTTGTTGTATATCTTTTGAACATACACTGACTGTATGTCATAATACTTTAACAGTATTTCCAATTATTTTTTAAAATATTGTACACAGCATACCTAAAATACAAGAGTGCCAATAATGTTGAGCACAACTGTATGCTAGCTTCTAAGAAACGTTGCCTGGTCTGCAGAAAACAGAGTTCCTCATCACTGGATTCTGGTGTCTGCAGTTCTCCAAGAACAAGCAGGATCAATCCTCACTTATGGGTGATGTTGACTCCGACTGAGCCCGTGTGGAGCAATTCCCCAGCTTTCAAAGACAAGGAAGATCTTGTCTTACTAATCTGTTATGTTTTTTTGAAGGAGTGAATAATCAGGTGGACAAAGGTGAGTTGGTTGATATTGTGTATCTGGACTTTCAGAAAGCCTTTGACAAGGTCCCTCATCAGAGACTTTTGGCAAAACTAAAGAGTCATTGGATAGGAGGCAGTGTACTATTGTGGATCAGGAACTTGTTAAAAGATAGAAAGCAGAGGGTAGGGCTAAATGGCCAATTTTCCCAATGGAGAAAGGTGAATAGTGGTGTACCCCACGGATCTGTGCTGGGTCTGCTGCTTTTTGACATATTCATAAATGACCTGGAAAGTGGAATAATGAGTGAAGTTATCAAATTTGCAGATGACACAAAACTATTTAAAGTTGTTAAAATCCAAGAGGATTGTGGAAAATTGCAAGAGGATCTTGATAAATTGGAAGACTGGGCATCAAAATGGCAGATGAAATTTAATGTGGACAAGTGCAAGGTTATGCACCTAGAGAAGAACAACCCAAACTATGGTTACACGATGCAAGGTTCCACATTAGGAACCACCACCCAGGAAAAAGATTTAGGCGTCATTGTGGATAACATGTTAAAACCCTCGGCCCAGTGTGCAGCGGCGGCCAAGAGCAAATAGAATGCTAGGTATCATAAGGAAAGGAATGGAAAATAAAACAAAAGATGATATAATGCCTCTATATCGTTCCATGGTGAGACTGCACCTTGAATATTGTGTGCAATTTTGGTCGCCGTATCTTAAAAAGGATATAGCGATTTTAGAAAACGTTCAGAGAAGAGCCACCAAAATGGTAAAGGGGGATGGAAGGATACTCCTATGAAGAAAGGCTAAAAAGGTTAGGGCTCGTTAACCTGGAAAAGAGACAGCTGAGGGGTGATATGATAGAAGTCTATAAATTAATGAACGGAGTGGAACGGGTAAGCGTAGATCGATTGTTTACCTTATCAGAATATAGAAAGACTAGGGGACATGCAATGAAGCTACAGGGTAAACTATTTAAAACTAATAAAAGAAAATATTTTTTCACTCAACGTGTAATCAATCTCTGGAATTTGTTACCGGAGGATGTAGTAAAGGCTGTTAGTGTAGCTGGGTTTAAAAAAGGTTTGGACAAGTTCCTGGAGGAAAGGTCCATAACCATTATTAAGAAGGGACCCAGGATATCAATGCTTGAACCAATACAAGCATTGTGGAACCTGTGTCTCTTGGGGAAACTGCTAGGTACGTATGACCTAGATTGGCCACTGTTGGAAACAGAATACTGGGCTTGATGGACCTTGGTCTGACCCAGTATGGCATATCTTATGATCTTATGTTCTTATGCCACATAAGCGTGGTCCTGTTCATGCTCAAGGGTGCCAACTTGCTCATTCTCCCTTTTTCTGCGGAGCCCTTTGGATGCACGTCCTCATCCCTTGGAAAAAGTGTTTACTTTTTTGGCCTCTGTCCTACTGTTTTCTGGTTGCACCGGTCTTCTACCCATCCTTCCCCTTGCTGCTATCTTTTTTTTTTGAGCAAAGGGTACATTTTTTTTCCCCCAAATTTTTAACGGGCTTTGCGCCCTTTTTTTTTTCTCCCAGCCACTGGCCGTTTCAAAAAATGCGATAGATGCTCCAAGAATGTCGCTTATGGATACCCATGGCTGTTGTCTACGGTGTCTCGGAGCCGACCATGATCCAAAGCTCTGTTCACTTTGTAAGATGATGTCCTCCAAAGCCCTGCTCAATCGTAAGCAGAAGTCCAAGAACATTTTCAGAAAGGCTGCCACTGAATCCCCAGTGGCACCCTCGGTTGTCTCTCTGCCGGTGGGGTCCCCACCTCGGCTCCGTGCTCAAGATAGCACTCCGACCAGGGGTCCCCTGAAGTGGAGCAGTGTAAGAAGACCTCGAAGTCTCTGTCGGGGGCTCCCAACAAGCACGAGCACTCCCGTGCTCAGTCGCTTAGCCCTCCTCAGTGTTCCCGAGAGTCGGACAAGGAGTGGCCTCATAAGGTACCTTGAACAGACTCGGAGTCTCCGGGCGATGACGCCAGATCTCCCAAGGGTCGTCCCGGCAAGGACCCCCTCTCCTCCTCAATGCCCGACCCGGTGAACCTGGTGTCAGCATCCAGGGCCCCATGGCTGCTTGGGAGTCCTGTATGCTGGCACTAGAACCTAGCGTTTCTGCATTCATAGCTTCCCAGCAGGTGCTTGAATCCAGCTTCGCTGATCCGTGCCGAGACCGAGGTCCCCTTGAGGGGGATCCCTGGAAACTCCCGAGAGCCATGGGCCTCGTGAGGGTCCTCGGCGTCAGTCTCGTTCGCCTTCCCGTTCCTCAGGGGTGAGATCCTCTACGGCCTCCGGCTCCAAACAGGCCTCGGCCTCTGGACAAGGTGACCAGTTGGACTCTGACTTCTCTTCCGAGTTTTCGGGCTGGGAGTCGGATAGGGATGCCTCCCCTGAGACCCATACCCATCGGGACCTTCTGTCAGACCCGTCCCCGATCGTCCAGGACATGGCATGGGCTGTCAACTTGCTACCCAGGTGGAGGAGGAGCCTCGAGCTGAAAAGCTCGATATCTTGCAGTACGAGTCCCCTCCTCGGGAATCTCTTGCTGTCCCGGTTCCTCCCATTTTGTCCCAGCTGCTACTGCACATGTGGGAGACCCCTGCGTTGGTCCCCATCGTGAGCCAAGCGTCTCAATGCAATGTACAGGGTCCAGAGCGGCCCTGGGTTCAGAAAAACCTAACTCCCCCACACCTCCATGGTGGTGGAGTCTGCCATGAGAAAGCAAGAGAGCCTGAAGTCACATTCTTCGGTTCCACAGGGCAGGGAGTCAAGAGCCCTCGACGCCCTAGGCTGCAAGGCCTATCAAGGATCCATGCTCTCATGCCGCATTCAGGCATACCAATTGTACATGAGCATCTTTTTACGTGACCTGGCCAAGGAGCTTGGGGGCTTCTCCGCGGGCCTCGTGGGCGAACCCCTCAACAGGATCCAGACCCTGCTAGTCCATCACGGAGTGCTCAAAATACCTCTCCTGCACCACCTACGACGGATTAGAATCTTTGGCTTGAGTCGTGGCTGCTGGCATCGGGGCCCGGGGCCAGGCATGGCTCCAGTCCTCAGACTTGAAGCAGTGGGTCCAGGAAAAGCTGGATGTACCCTGCCTTGGTGAACCTCTTCGGTAAACCGATGGAGAATAAAGCTGCCGAGATTGAGACAGAGTTTGTCACCCGTACCCGCCTCTCACGCAAGACCTCCTCCCTTCCCCGAAAGAAACAGCAAGCTAAGAAGCGGTTCTTTCCATGGAAGGGCTTGCCCTACCGATGCTACCCACCGTACCCACCCACTTCTGTGCCGACCACCGTGAGGCAGGGAAAGCCTGGGCCACGTGGTCATCGTAAACTGAAAGGGGCCCAAGGCCCAAATCCTGGCCCCGTCTCAGCCCGCCCAGGGGTTTTGATGCCAGCAGCATAGCTTTTCGCCCCCTGGCAGTGCCACAGCTAGTGAGGGGCCTGTCCTCTTTTGCCCCTCAGTGGGCATCCATCACGTCGGACACTTGGGTCCTCCGAGTAGTCTGGGACGGATACTGTCTCCGTTTGGACAAGCTTCTCCCTCCCTTCTCCCCAGCGGAGCCTTCTCGACTCCCCGTGCACCTGTCCTCCTTACAGCGGGAGTTAGACAACCTCCTCGCCCAGCGAGCAGTTGAGAGGGTACCGATGCATCTTTGAGGTCAGGGCTTCTATTCCCAGTACTTCCACGGCCCATCCTCAACCTCCGAAAACTAAACAAGTTTCTGGTGCGGGAGAAGTTCAAAATGCTATTTCTTGGCGTCCCGTTGCCCTAGGAGCCCATGCGGATGTGTTGCGGTTTCTCAAGACAGTTTCTAGATTACGGCCGACGCGTAGGGTGATGATTCCGCCTTGGGATCTCAATTAGGTGTTAACTGCGTTAACTAGACCGCCCTTTGAACCTTTACTCCAAGCTTCGGTGAAGGACTTGACGCTAAAGACAGTTTTCCTGGTAGTAATTTGTTCAGCTAGGCGCATTTCGGAGCTACAAGCCTTGTCTTGTAGGGAACCATTTTTGTCTTTCTCGAGGGAGAAGGTAGTTCTGCGTCCGGTTCCGTCCTTTTTGCCTAAGGTGGTGTCGCCGTTTCACTTGAACCTGTCGGTGTCTTTGCCTGTGCTCGGTTTGTTGGATGGAGGCGGCCAGGACCACAGCTTGCGCCGTTTGGATGTAAAACGGGTGCTGCTGCGGTATTTGAAGGTTACGGAGTCTTTTTGTAAGTCCGATCGGCTTTTCGTGTTTGGCGGTGTGCGCAAAGGAGAGGTGGTGGCTAAGGCTTCCATTGCCAGGTGGATTCGTGAGGCGATTGCTTCCGCCTATCTGCTCCAGGGGCGGTCGGTGCCCGCGGGTCTGCGAGCTCATTCCACCAGAGTGCAGGCATCTTCCTGGGCGGAACATAGTTTGGTTCCGCCTGGGGAAATTTGTAGGGCAGCAACTTGGTCGTCGCTACATACTTTTAGTCGGCATTACTGTCTTGACGTGGCAGCTACTAACGATGCTTGTTTTGGCTCGGCTGTGTTACGTGCCGGCTGGAAGGGGCCCTCCCAATAATTACTGCTCTGGTACATCCCAGAAGTAGAGGACTGAACTGGAGGAACGATAAGGAAATGATAATTACACTTACCTGGTAATTGTAGTTCCTTGAGTGACGACAGTTCAGTCCTCCATCCCTCCCCAAATATTTCAGAAGGAGTTGCTAGTGGTTAACAAGGAAAGCTAGTCTAAAGGTAAGTCTGTTTACAGTTCATCTTTACTCTCATTTCTTTATTGGATTTTACACGCTATATGGCAGTGAAGGGTGTAAGAAAGCCTTGCCTTAAAAAAAAAAAATAAATAAAAGGGTTCAATGGGGTTGCTGGTAGTTTAGTTTTGGTTACGTTGACGATTCCTGCTACTTATTTGTTGCTCCTTTGAGTCTGCTTTGTTAATAGTTCACACTGGATCTAAGAAGAGAGGGCAGCAGGAGATATGTACAGCGATGTCATGATTCTGATGTACCAGTCTCCAAAGCTGCAGGAGGAGGTTGACAACCCAGAGGTAGAGGACTGAACTGTCGTCACTCAAGGAACTACAATTACCAGGTAAGTGTAATTATCATTTTTTGGTCTGGGATGCAGAACCCAGTGGTCTGGGTTTCTCCCCCAGTAAACCCTTTCCCCCTCCCCCTGCTTGTCTGCTTGGGTTTTTCCTTTTCTCCAGGACCAAGCAGGAAGTCAGTCCTCACATATGGGTGACATCGGCCCCGACGGAGCCCCCATGCGGAGCATTTCCCCAGCTTTCAAAGAAAGCCTTTGGGAATGTAGCGCACATGCGCGGTACCCTTCCCGCCCAAGGGTGCCATCTTGCTCAGTCTTTCTTTTTCCGTGGAGCCCGACGGTCGTGAGTTCGTGTCACCCGGGAAAAGTTGATTTTTTTTCCTGCGATTTTCATGTTGTCTTATCTGGTTCGATGCCGGTTCCCCTTCCCATCTGGGCTCGGTACACCGGTATTGAGTCCGGAGTTTTGATTTTCGTTTTTTGTCCTTTGTGACTAGCGTTCGTGCTCTTTTTGTGTTTTTCACTGGCAGCCCGGTCTTTTGACCTTGCAGGGGCCCTTTTTCCCCCGATGGCTGCCAGCGGGTTCAAAATGTGTGATCGGTGCAAGAAACTTATGTCTCTCACCGACACACATGACTGCTGCCTCCGATGCCTCGGGCCCGACCATGACCCGCTGGCCTGTGGCCTGTGCGGCAAAATGTCATTGAAGGTGCTTCGGAGCCGTCAGCATCAGCGTGAGAGAATTGCTGCTGGTTCAGCTAAAGTTGATTTAAAAAAAAAAAAAAAAGAGCAGCAGGGTAAAATAAGAGGCAGAACACAACATCTGAACGGGGATCCTGAATGGTTTCCTTAGGAGGGGGGGGGGGCACCTGGATAAGTCCCGTCGGGCTCTGGTGAGTCTATTTGCTTTTTTGCTATTAGTTGACTGGGAGGGGTTTGTTCAATGCCACGGCCACATGGAGCGGGCCCAATATGTGCTGTGCTGCAGCCGCAGGGCACAGCTGTGTGAGATTTGGCTGTGTCGCAGCTGCTAGAAATTGGGGGAGGGGGGAGCACAGGAACAGAGTTTGATGCTGGTATGTTTGCTGATCATGGGTAATGGTGGGAACAGTTGCCATCTTGGATCAGACATTACAGGCTGCAGCAGAGGACTTAGGACTTCCGGTGTTGCATGATGCCTGCAATTTTGTTTGTCCTTTACCTTGACCCCTGATGGATCTGTTGGGTCAGGGGAGCAGGGGCCGTCGTCCTCCCCCAAATTTGTGCTGCTGCTTCATCAGACCTTCCTGATGAAGCAGGGAGCTGGGGAAGCATTCCTTTCTGTCCTATGGGGGTGGGGAAGGGGGAGTACAGCCGGTGAGATTGCCTGGATGAGGAGCATGATGTTGGTTCCTTGGATTCACTGGAGTCCCTGAGCCCCATGGAAGATCCAGTAGATTTCCTTGAACAGTTTCAGGAGAAAATGGAGGAAAGGGAGCTCCCTAGGACAAAGGATCTGACAATTGTGTAGATTTTCCACTGGGATGAGCTCCTGTTTGAGAGTTGATTCTGGCCCTTTGGATCACGGAGCCTGAGGATTCCCTTATGGAAGGCATCAGGCGGCTGCCTCAGTTCTTCCCAGCCCATAGGACATGTCAGACGCAGGGTTGCAGGTGGGATTTAGCATGGCTAGGCTCTACCCCATCCCACCAGAGGAGGAGGAGAAGCTGCGCCTTCCTCAGGTGGATGCCTTGGTGGTGGTGGTGATGCAGAAGACCACCGTTCCTGTGGAAGGCAGTGCAGCCCTCGGAAACCAGGACTGGCACATGGAAACGCTTCTCAAGCAGACGTTCGAGGTATCCACTCTTTGGCTCCACAGATAGCCTACAAGATGCTATGTAGCCTGAGCTTGCCTCTGCTGGTCCCAGGGCCCATAGCAGGGCGGGGGGTAGCGGACTTTGTATCAGCCCCTTGATGTTTGGCTGCAGTCAAGGATGGCCTTCCTAGTGGATTTGCTGTACGACCTCTTGCGGTGCTCGCTGCCTGTTGTGGCTATGCAACTGGTCCATAGACATGGCTTCTAAGACTAAGCTGACAAAACTTCTCTTTACGGGAAGACTGCTCTTTGGGAGGAGGATTTGGAGAAGTTGGTGAAGTCTCTGGGGGGAGTCAAAGGTCTCCTGTTTACGCAAGGGCAAGCTCAAGGCAGTTTGGGGTCGTGGTAAAGACGTTTTGGTGGTTTTGGCTTGCGCAGAGGGGGAAACACTCAGAGGACCCATTTCTTGGCAGTTGTCCTTTCAAGAAGGTAGCTGGGGAGGCTGACGACTTGTCTCTGCCACCCCAGCCACAGCCAAACCTTCCTGATGAAGGTTGGGAGGGGGGCCTTGGTAGGGGTGTAGCAGGTGGGTGGCTGCCTACAGGGCTTCCTCCTTGGCTGGGCCCAGATCACATCAGATGCCTGAGTTCTGGAGATCATATGCAAGGGTACACCCTTCTCTTGGCCTCTGGATGACATGTTCAAAGTCTCCCTGTGCGGTTTGGTCCAGATATTACAGGCTGTGGGGGAGACTCAACTTTCTGCTGCAGCTCAATGTGGTGGGACTGGGGCCTTGGAAGGTATTTCATCTATTTTGTGGTACCAGGGCAGCTCCTGACTGCCCATTCTGGACCTCAAGGGGGGTCAACAGGTACCTCAAAGTGCCACTCTTCCGTATGGAGACCCTGGCAGTTGGTGATTGTAGCGGTGCTCTAGGCAAACCTCTTACCTCCCTGGACCTCACCGAGGTCTATCTGCATATTCCAGTGTGGTTTGAACATCAATGCTTCCTTTGCTTTGCGGTCTCCTGGTCTTCACCAAGGTCATGGTAGTCGTCGCTGCCCATCTCTGCAAGCAGGGGATCTTGGTCCATCTGTATGTGGACAACTGACTGATTCGGGGGAAGTCCCTCAGCACAATACTGTTGCTATCTAGCGCCAACTCTATCTACAGGAGCTTGGCTGTGTTGCCAAGTTTGCTGAGAGCCAGCGGTGCCTGTCTCAGTCTCTGGAGTACCTGGGCACCCAATTAGACACGCACCAGTGCAAGGTGTTCCTCCCAGAGGGTCGGATGGCAAAGCTGCAAGGTCAGATCTGTGGATTCTGTTGGACGTTGCAGCCCCGAGTCTGTGACTGCCTACAAGTTCTGGGTTCCATGTTGGCCTCTCTGGAACTGGTGCCTTGGGCCCATTTCTACATGGGAGCTCTTCAGGCGCATCTCCTAACCTGCTGGTCACCCCTGATGCAGTTCATGGAGGTGTGTCTTCTACTGTTCAAGGTGGTATGGAGCAGTTTGCATTGGAGGTGAGGTTGTCCCTGGAGATTCCCGACTGGCTGGTGATAACTACGGATGCGAATCTCTACTGCTGGGATGGCCAATGCCTGGCGCAGGGTCAGTGGTTTGCTGACGTGGGGCAGTGGCCCATCAACCTCCTCGAGACATGGACTGTGAGGTTGGCGCAGGGGAGTTCCTGCCCATAGTGCACCACAAGGTGGTGAGGATCCTGCCAGACAATGCCACCACAGTGGCCTACATCGACTGCCAGTGCGGCTCCCAAGCAGCAGCAGAGGCCATTCTCCAGTACCAAGCAGGAAGTCAGTCCTCACATATGGGTGACATCGGCGCTGACGGAGCCCCCATGGGGAACATTTCCCCAGCTTTCACAGAAAGCCTTTGGAACTGCCAACACGCATGCGCGGTCCCCTTCCCGCCCAAGGGTGCCATCTTGCTCAGTCGTCTTTTTTCCACGGAGCCCGACGGACGTAGTTCGTATTCACCCGTAAAAAAGTTGATTTTTCGTGTTTTTCTCGGTTCGACGCCGGTTTCCCCTTCCCGCCTTGGGCCGGTACACCGGTATCGAGCCCGGACTTCTTTTTTCAGTTTTTGTCCTTCGTGACTAGCGTTCGTGCCATTTTTCTATTTTTCACTGGCCGGCCTGTCTTTTGACCTCGCAGGGGCCCTTTTTCCCCTGATGGCTGCCAGCGAGTTTAAAAAGTGTGATCGGTGTAAAACTTATGTCTCTCACCGACACACATGACTGCTGCCTCCGCTGCCTTGGACCCGATCATGACCCGATGATCTGTGGTCCGTGTGGGAAAATGTCCTCGAAGGCGTTGAGGAGTCTGCAGCACCAGAAGGAAAGAATCTTCTCTGACTCCACGTCTGGCTGGGCCCGGACTTCGTCAGAGGCCTCGACGTCTCGGGATTCTGATCCCAAGCATCGCCGGGGATCCTCTGAGAGCGGGGATCCCTCACGGGAGCATCGCAGGAAGAAGAAACCCGCGAGGGTGGCATCGGTGGACACACTTGGCTCCTCGAGGGTCAGGTCGCATAGCCCTGACCGCCGTCCTGGATCTTCGGAGTCGGAGAGGCCTGCAAAACAACCTCGCGTGGAGCCGGAGTCCCCGAGTCACGTGAGTGCTGTAGTCCTCGTGGACTCTCCTCCGGGTGAGCCGACGTCGGGTTGACGGCCTTGGAGAGCAGCTTGGCTGCCTTCATGGAACAGCAGCAGGCACTGATCGCCGGTCTCACCAGTGCATCTGCCCCGACCACCGGGACATCGACGTCCAAGTCGACCCCGGAGGCCGAGCCGATCCTCGAGTCCATGCGCTCTCGAGTCGATCCTCGGCCAAGGTCTCCCTCGGCCTCCCATTTGGGACCGAGGTCGTCGACGCCAGTACCCTTGGCATTGGGGCGGATGGCATCGGTGCCTGCCCGACCAGAACTGCTCGATTCCTCCTCCGAGGAGTCGGGCTGGGAGACGGAGGATGAGGAGTCCCCGGATACCTTTCGGACCCGGTGTGTCCCTTCGGACTCACTGGAGTCCAAACCTTGGAGACGGTCCCCCCCAGAGGACACCCGGTTCTCGGATTTCGTGTGGGACATGGTCAAGGCATTGGCCTTCCCCGCGGATCCTGGGAGCTCGAGGCCCTGCAGTATGACTCTCCTCCCAAGGAGGTCTTTACTGTACCGGTTCCTCCGATGCTGGAACGGTTGCTCTTCCGCATGTGGGAGGCGCCGACCTTGACGCCGGTTTTGAGCAAGCGGTTTGATTTCATCTATCGAGTCCGTAAGAGCCCCGGGTTCCAAAAGGCACAGCTACCGCACCACTCCATGGTTGTGGAATCGGCCATGCATTGTCTGAAGAGTCAGAAGATGCACTCTTAGGTGCCTCCCGGCCGGGAGGCTCAGAAACTGGATACCCTCGGTAGAAAGTTCTTGCAGGGCTCTATGCTTGCTTGCCGTGTCCAGACCTACCAGCTGTACATGGGCATGTACCTTCGAGACCTGGAAAAGGAGATTGCCGGGTTCTCTGCTGGTCTCTCCAAGGAACCTTTGCAGAGGTTCAAGGCCCTGTTACCGTGAATCCGAGAGTGCTCGGTTTATCTCTCGAGCAGCCTATGATGGCTTCGAGGCTTTGGCCCGTGTAGCCGCGGCCGGTATCGGTGCACGCCGTCAGGCTTGGCTACAGTCATCGAACCTCGAGCCATGGGTGCAGGACAAGTTGGTCGATGTCCCTTGCTGAGGTGAAAACCTTTTTGGCAAGCCCATGGCTGAAAAGGCTGCAGAACTCAAGTCCGAGACTCTTACCCGGACAAGGCTGTCCAGGAAAACCTCTGCCCCTTCTCAGAAAAAGAAGGGCTCGGGGAAAAAAGACCTTTTACCCGAGGAAGTCATCTGCCTACAGATCATACCCTCATTTTCAGGCCTTTACAGCTCCCTAGCAGGGTCAGCAGACCAAGGGGCAGGGACATGGGCCCCATAGGCAGAAAACCCCCAAGCCACCAGCTCTGGCTCCTGCACATCAGGGAGCGGGGTTTTGACTCCAGTGGCATAGCCTCTCCTCCTCAGCTGGACCCTCCCAGCACAGGAGGCCGGCTGACCCTGTATGCCCACAGGTGGTCAGCCATAACAAGGGATACCTGGGTGTTAGCCCCTCTGGACTATGCTTATCTCCTCCACTTCCACCAGGTACCCCCCTCCTACTTTCCAGGGGAGCCTCTAAGACTCCCTCTGCACAGGGACTTACTCCTGCAGGAGTTAGCAAGTCTTCTGAGGGAACAGGCGGTGGAACCGGTGCCCCACCACCTGAAAGGTCAAGGCTTCTATTCCAGGTACTTTCTAGTACCAAAAAGAACAGGAGGCCTCCGGCCCATCCTAAACTTGTGGAATCTCAACAAGTTCCTGGAGAGGGAAAAGTTCAAGATCCTTACCCTTGGAATCCTGCTGCCCTACCTCCAGCAGGGAGATTGGCTATCCTCCTTAGATCTCAAGGATGCTTATACTCACATCCTTATTCATCCAGACCACAGACAATATCTCTGATTTGTAGTGGGAGGAAACCATTACCAGTACAGGGTGCTTCCTTTTGGCCTAACCTCCGCCCCCAGGGTTTTCACCAAGTGCCTGGCGGTGGTGGCGACCTATCTCAGAGTTCAAGGACTCTTTGTCTTTCCATACCTGGACGACTGGCTCATCAGGGGTCAGTCTCCACAGGAGACCCATCAAGCCACCCTCCGCACTGTTGCTCTTCTCCAGCATATGGGGTTTGTCATAAACTTTGCAAAGTCCGCTTTGCATCCCTCACAGAACATGGAGCTCATAGGAGCAAGACTGGACACCCTTCTAGGCAAGGCTTTTTTGCCAGTTGACAGGGCCCACAGACTGATGGACTTGGCCAGCCAATTCCACAGCAATTCTCTGGTCTCCGCCAGACAATTCCTGAGGCTCTTAGGCCACATGGCATCCACGGTCCATGTAACTCCAAATACCTGTCTGCACATGAGGCCAGCTCAGTGGGGCCTCAGAACTCAGTGGCTGCAAGCTACGGGGAACCTGACGGACAAAGTGAGGGTGTCCAAGCTACTAGCTTCTTCTCTACGTTGGTGGCTTCATCTTCCGAATCTGCTGAAAGGGGTGCCTTTTCAGGCACCTCAACATTTGCAAGAGCTGACAACCGATGCTTCTCTCCAAGGTTGGGGGGCCCATTGCCAAGGTGCATGCACCCAGGGCCTCTGGTCCCCTTGGGAATCCGCACAGCAAATCAATTTCCTAGAGCTCAGAGCAATCCGCCTAGCCCTCCGGACTTTCTCTCATGTCCTCTTTTGCCAGTCTGTCCTAGTGCAGATGGTCAATCAAGTTGCCATGTTCTATGTGAACAAGCAGGGGGGCACAGGGTCCTGACCTCTCTGTCAGGAGGCCCAGGACCTGTGCTCCTGGGCAGTCAAGCATGGCATACTTCTCAAGGCGGTCTATCTCCCTGGACAGGAGAATTACCTGGCAGACAGATTGAGCAGGATTCTGCAGCCACACGAATGGCAGTTGAATCCTCTGGTGGTTTAACAGATCTTCCTAAGATGGGGTCTTCCCACCATAGATCTCTTTGCCAGTCCACTGAATCGCCAACTGCCCAGTTTCTGCTCCAGGCAACTGCATCCTCTCAGAGTAGCAGCAGATGCCTTTCTCATTCCATGGTCTACAGGCCTCCTATATGCGTTTCCTCTCATGCCTCTAGTGTCCAAGACACTGTTCAAAGTGATCCGGGACAAGGCCTCGGTGATCCTGGTGACCCCCAGGTGACCAAGGCAACCCTGGTTCCCACTTCTGTTGCAACTGGCGGTGGACACTCCTCCTTCTGGGGATGCAACCCGATCTTCTGTCTCAGAAGCAGGGATCTCTCTTACACCCCAACCTACAGTCCCTCAATCTGATGGCCTGGCTGCTAAAAGGGTAGTTCTAGCACCCTTACGGCTGCCTAGGGAAGTGGAGGATGGTGGTCTTGGCCTCTAGGAGGCAGTCCACTCGAAGTCTTATGCCCTTAAGTGGCGTAGGTTCTCCATCTGGTATGCTCAACACAAGGAGGATCCTTTCTCATGCCTGGTACCAGTGGTGCTGCAATATTTGCTTCACTTGTCCAACCTAGGCCTCAAATCCAACTCGGTTAGGGTCCATCTCAGTGCTCTCTCAGCGCACCATTCACCGGTGGAAGGTCAGTCTCTCTGAAGCCACCCTTTAGTGGCTCGCTTCCTCAGAGGCCTCCTTTTGCTTAAGCCTCCAGTTCATCCACCTGCCCCTGAGTTGGATTTGAATGTGGTCTTGCAACAACTTACTTGCCCACCATTTGAGCCTATGGCTACTTGTCCTTTGCGTTTTCTCTCCTGGAAAGCGTTGTTTTTGATAGCTCTTACCTCAGCAAGGCGAGTAAGCGAGCTTCAAGCCTTGGTGTCAGACGTACCATACACTAGGTTCTATAGGAACAGAGTAGTCTTACGGATTCACCCTAAGTTCCTTCCAAAGTTGTCATCTCCTTCCACCTCAACCAGGAGGTGGTTCTTCTGACTTTCTTTCCCAGTCCGCATGCCAGCAGGGCTGAAGTGGTCTTGCATACCCTGGATTGTAGGAGGGCGTTGTCCTTCTACCTTGACCGTACGCAGGGACACCGAAGGGCTGTTCAGCTCTTCGTCTCTTTTGACCCTAATAAGTTGGGGTTACCTGTCTCCAAGCGCACCCTGTCCATTTGGGTAGCAGACTATATCGCTTGGGCATACAGGGCAGCCGGCCTCTCGTTGCAGGGTCGAGTCACGTCTCACCGTGTCAGGGCAAAGGCTGCGTCAGTGTCTCATCTTCGCTCTGTTCCGTTGGCAGACATCTGCAGGGCTGCTACTTGGTCTTCAAGCCAGACTTTTGCGGCCCACTACTGCCTCGAGAGGGAGTCCCGCAGGGACAGTGCTTTCGGACAGGCAGTACTCCGTAATCTCTTTGAGGTATAGGCAACTCCTCCATTCCGGCCCTGGTGTTGGGCTACCATTCGGGGGCATTCTCAGAGAAGATTTTCGTACATGCTGAGGCTCTAGAGGGAGCATATTTTTTCAGCTTTGAGTCCCCGGTGCGCCTTAAGCTGGGGAGTCCCATATGTGAGGACTGACTTCCTGCTTGGTCCTGGAGAAAGAGTAGTTACTCACCTGTAACAGGTGTTCTCCAGGAGCAGCAGGAATCAGTCCTCACAACCCTCCCTCCTCTCCTGGGAGTTGCAGTCATATGATTTATTTTGGTTTTTGCTGTCTTTTAGCTATGTCATCTGACTGAGCAAGATGGCACCCTTGGGTGGGAAGGGGACCGCACATGTGTGTTGGCAGTCCCAAAGGCTTTCTGTGAAAGCTGGGGAAATGCTCCGCATGGGGGCTCTGTCGGCGCCAATGTCACCCATATGTGAGGACTGATTCCTGTTGCTCCTGGAGAACCCCTATTACAGGTGAGTAACTACTCTTTTTGCTCTTGCACTAGGTGGAGGCTCATCTCTCACAGCCCTCTCAGCAGTGCATGTGGAGGGAGTGGTGAATGCTCAAGTGGATTACCTGAGTTGCAACATGCTGAACCCAGGGGAGAGGTCACTCAGACATGGTGTTCCAGTCTCTGGTGGAGCATTGGGGGGCGCCGATAATGGACCTCATGGCGCATTTCACTGCTTCAGCCAACAGTGGTCCCTGATGTCCAAAGGCCTCAATTCACTTGTGCAACACTGGCCCCAGATGGGGATGCTGTACATATTCCCACTCTTGCCCTTGTTAGGTTGGGTGATGAACTCATAGAGGTGCACAGGGGCAGGGTGTTGCTGATAGCGCTGCACTGGCCCTGCTGGCTATAGTATGGGGACCTCATGCGGTTCCTGGCAAACAAGCTCTTTCAGTTGCCACTGATGCCATTTCTGCTGACCCAGGGCCCAGTGTGCATGCCAGCAGTAGATTGGTTCTCACTTGCTGCTGGGCTGAGGCGCTGTGGCTACTCAGAACAGGCCATAATGACCCTGATGCAGGCATGGTGCCATTTTGACTTCATAGACTTATGTCTGGGTTTGGCAGGGATTTTGACCAGGCAGAAATTGTGGGCATGGCGTGATTGCTGGGTTCTCTGCTTGGTGAGTGGAAAATACTGGCTCAGTTCAGTGGGCCCAGGCTATTTTTTATACTGATCTGAGAGTGTTTGTTCTCAGTCTCCACCTGCTGGTTGGTGAGCATATAACCCACTTATCTGAACTGGAGGAACTACAGGAAAGTAAATTAGCAGGTGAGGTCTAATTTCACCTTCATAATCTCCCCATGCATCTTATTTGTCACTGTTTCAAATTCATTTCATTGTCTAATTCATATTCTCTCCAGGAACAAGCAGGAATTCAGTCTTCACATATGGTGACCGTCACAGATGGAGCTTGCTTAGGAATGCTTCCCAGTGTCCAATAGGAAAGCCTTTGGGGGCACTCCACTCTGCCTTCATGCCTGCCTTCCCAACTCCTCTCCATTTTCCACAGAGCCAGTAGGACGCATTGTCGTGTCACTGCCGAAAAGTTCTCTTTGGTACCCATCGGGCTACATAGTGCTTTTGTTTTCCCATTGATGCTGTTTCTGTCAAATCTGACGCCGGTCCTAATATTCTTCCTTTTTTATTTTCAATTTTTCTTTTCTATTTTTCACTTCAGTTCTTACTGCTAAACTAGGTCTTCATAGCCTTATCTTCAGTCTTGAAGACAACTTTTCAGATAAGGAAAAGCTAGTCTGTGGTTGGGGGGGGGGGGGGGAGAAAGAAAATGTACCAAGCGTGCAGTACCATTTCGGCCACTGATAAACATGTCTGGTGTCTAAAATGTTTGGGTCCTGAACATGAACCCACTTCTTGTCCTTTGTGCCAATAAATGACAGAGTCCTCAAAAACCAAGGCAGACAGTTTGGATCGTTGTTCACTTTGGACTCTCTGTGGCTTCCACTTCAAGGGCATAGACTTCTTCTCAGGCTTCTTCACAGTCCAAACACAAAAGTAAGTCAGTCTGTGGCTATTTCCAAATCTTTGACATCTAAGACAGATTTTGATGCCAGGGAAGAGTTCCAGCATAAGCATCGCAACTCCCCTAGAGGTGCTTCCGATGCAGGCCAAACAGCTCCGGCGGGACGATCTGTCCGCCAAAGCACAAATGGGGCTACGGGACGCTCCCAAGGCATTGACCTTTTGGAGAACTACCAGCTCCATGTTTTGGGATGGTGGCTTAGAGCCCCATACGTGATTCCCATCCAGACATTGACCATCTCCCTAGAACAGCGCATACTGACTCGAGAGGAGTTTGGCAGCACTCCTGGCAGCCTCTGTACTGATAACATTGAGAGCTTTGGCACCGAGCCTACAGCCAGGTGTATTGGGCCCGATGCCGACCCTTGAACCGGCATCATATGAGCACCAGAGGCCGATTTTTCTCCATTGGAACTGCTTGATGCCCCCAGTATCCAACAGACTCGGGCTTCCATGCCTCTCTGTTCTGATACCTCCGAGTATCGGTATCAGCATTGACAGTGGACTTACACGAAGCATAAAGGTCGAATCCAAGACCACTGATACTTTGAATTCTTGCCAAACTCTGATTCAAGTTCTTTAGAATCTGATGTGGGGGTCATTTGATTCCAAGAACTTCTCGACATCCCTTTGGACCCTTTGCCACCTCAGGAACGACATCGGTCCCCACCAGAGGATATGTCCTTCTAGGATTTCATATGTGACATGGCAGCAGGGCTGTCCATCACAGTAGCCTTGGAAAAGGAACAGAGGGCGGAGGAATATGAAATAACTCCAGTACCCTCCCACGCCCAAGGAGGCGGCTACCTTACTGGTGCATCGCATCCTGCAGGACTTTATGCTTCGAATGTGGGAGGCCTCACTCACTGTTCGCCTGTCAGCAGGAGAGTCGATACCATGTACTGAGTACCAGAGTGCCCAGGCTTCCAAAAACCTCAGCTCCCCCACCACTCAAAGGTGCTGGAATCGGCGATGTGTCAAAAAACTCAAAGAACCATTTATCCATGCCTCCTGGCAGTGACTCAAGGACACATTATGCCTTTGAGCATTGGTGTTTCAAAGCATGCATATTGGCCTCCAGAATAAACTTTTAAGTATTATACATAGGCATGTTTCTGAAGGATGTCACAGAGGTCTGGAGGCTTTCACTGAGCTGCTTCCTGAGGATAAGCCCATTCCAGACACTCATCAAGCAAGACCAGAAAACGTCTAAGTTTCTTACGAGGGCCTCTTTTTATGCTTTTGAATCCACAAGCAGTAGTCTGCATTGGGACTCGCAGAATGGCCTGGTTACAGGCATCAGACCTCTAGTAATGGGTCCAGGATAAACTGGCCAATATTCCATGTACTGGAGAAAACCATTTTGGCAAAGATTGGAGGGAAAAAGCAGGGGAGATTGAAACAGATGATCTCTCCCTAAAACACCTTTCCAGTAAAACACCTGACCCCTCTAAGAGGAAGGTTCTCCCAAGAAATATTTTTATTCTAAAAAGAAGAGATATTATCCTTCTTACCCATCTTCTGCTGCCTATCAACCTCAACATCTTCTGCAGAGGCAGCAGGGTTCTTGCCAGCTCGAGAAACTGAAGGCTCCTAAGCCTCAACCAGCTGCACAGGCACAACCTGCACCTAGTTTGATTCCTTTCTAGAGAGAATTTCCAATCTGCTCCTGGAGTGCCCCCAGTCCCTCCATATAGCAGGCAGATGCACTATGCTCATAACCTCTTTGGACCCTGCTCTGATGTTATCGGCTTCACTTTGAAACCTTATCCCCTACCAGCTTCACAGGGGATTATCCAACACAACCCCTTCAAAACACTCTCTTAAAAGAAGAGATGACCACCTTGTTGTCCCAGGGTGCCATAGCTAATCTCCGTTTAGTGGTCATTGAGGACATTTGTCGGGCAGCTATCTGGTCCTCCTTTCACACTTTTGCTGCACACTACTGTCTGTAAAGAGACTCCCATCGGGATGCTGCCTTTGGCCAAGCTGTACTCCAGCATCTCTTTGGGACTTGAACCCAACTCCTACCCTCCATCCTGGACTTCTACAAGATACCAGACCATCATGGGGGGGAGGGTTATCACCTCCTGGAATAGAGTCCAATGACCCACAACTCTTCAGGCTCTTCAGCTACACATTTTTTTTTTGCCTGAAGATCGCACTACTTTTTCTCTCTACTCCTCACCCCTATACCAGTCTGGTAACTGGGATCTGAGTCCCATATGTGAAGACTGCATTCCTGCTTGTTCCTGGAGATAGCGTAGTTACTCACCTGCAACAGCTGATCTCTGGGAACAGCAGGAAGCAGTCTTCACAGCCTGCTCTCCTCCCCTAGGAGTTGTAGGGTTCTTTTATTTTTTTTCTTCTCTGCTACAAATTCAACTGAGGAGAGGAGTTGGGAAGGCGGGAAAACATGCACGGAGGCACAATGGAGTGCTCCCAAAAGCTTTCCTATTGGACGCTGGGGAGCGTTCCCGTGCGGGCTCCTTCGGTGACGTTCACCATCTGTGAAGAGTGATTCCTGTTGTTCCCAGAGATCACCTGTTATAGGTGAGTAACCATGCTATATTTGCATATACTGTTACATTTTTAAATATCGGTTACAAAATCACTTAGATAATTTTTCCATTCCTGCTCCTTATTTTGCCATGTCAGTTCATCAGATTGTTAGTTAGGAAATCTGTAAAATCAGCTGCTGGCACGCTCATTCAAAAGGTCCTGGGGGAGAACACTGTTAGGAAGAGGGACCAAGATCTGTTGAGCATTGTCAATTATCCTGCTAACGTACATGTTTTGAAGCTTTATTTTCTTTTATAGAGTCTCTTGGACATGATGATAGCAGAAGAGGAGAGTCTCAAAGAGCGGCTCTTAAAGAGCATTGATCTTTGCCGCAAGGATTTGAACACACTCTGCCAAGAGCTTTGCTTGGCTTCGTTTCAAGTAAGTTAGCCACAATTTAACTTACATTAATATGGTTCCTACTTGGGGTGGTATATTTGCTTGCAAACCACAGAGCATGCGCCAAGAATTTGTAAAAATCGAAAGCAGGTCTTCTAATGGGGCTTTTACCTCCCCCAACCTAAGGCCTTATCAGACTCCACTGAAAAGCAATTTCCTTATCCCTCCAGTCCAGTCCCACACCTCAGGGTTGAGTACCTCTTCCAGCAGCTTGGAGACTGAGCATGTCACAACTTTGATGACCTCAGGATACTTAGGCAGCTGGCACCATCCACCAGCTTTCAGTAGCCTCAGTCTCCAAGCAGCTACAGCGGGTGATCCTTGAAGCAGGACTCGCTGTAGGAACAACTAGAAAGAGGAGTTTTTGTTTCTTCTTTATTTTGTTCCTTGGGTTTTCAGTGCTCCGTTTGTGGATAAGCCTCCTCCCCTCACACTGAAACCTTTGAGCTGCTTAAAAAAAAACAGGGGTTGCTCAGAGGGCCTAGGAGCTACTGGACATTGAGCTTGGAGGCAGGCACTGCTCCCGAACCTGTTCTGTGGGTGAGGAGCATTTTTTCAGAGGGGAGAACAAGAAACCAGGGGGCAAGAGCAGACAAGTGTTTTCTACCCCCGCCTTGGTGCCGAAGACGAGGAGCGTCTGAGCACGGGAGGGCTGTCAACTGTCTGTCCAGCACAACGGTAAGAGCCGGAGAGGGATGGCTATTGGAAGGAGCTCCAGAGTCTCAATGCGTGGATGAGAAGATGATGCAAGGATGAGGATTTTAGATTTGTTAGGAACTGAGGAACATTCTGGGGAAAGTAGTGGCTCTTCCGAAGGGATGGGCTTCACCTTAACCGGGATGGAACCAGGCTGCTGCAATTAACCTTTAAAAAGGAGAGAGAGCAGCTTTTAAACTAGATAATAGGGGAGAGCTGACAGTTGCCCAAGAGCACATGGTTCGGAACAATGTATCTTTGAAGGATACTACCAAAAGAATGAAGTTGGGGCATATCAGTAGAGAGGTTCCAACAAAGACAAAAGTAGCCCAAATGCCCTTGAGTACAGAGCAGACAGAGCTTAAAGATTCCAAATTACCCCTGCCTACCGATAGCCAGATTAATATGAATAAAATACAATCTCTAAAGTGCTTGTATGCAAATATTAGAAGTCTAAAAAATAAGATGGGAGAGTTAGAATATATAACACTAAATGAGAGGTTAGATATGATTGGTATCTCAGACATGATGGAAGGAGGACAACCAGTAGGACACTGTGATACCTGGGTACAAACTATATTGTAATAATAGAGCTGATCAAATTGAAGCTCTGTTAGAGAGGGCATTGAGTCAGAAAGGATTAAAGTTTTGCAGGAAACAAAATTTGCTGTAGAATCTCTATGGATTGAAATTCCATGTAAGAAGGGGAAGGCGACGGCGGTGGGGGTGTACTATTGACCGCCTGGCCAGAATGAACAAATGGATGATGAAATGCTCAAAGAAATCAGGGAAGCTAACAAGTTACAACACAGTAATAATAATAATAATGGGTGATTTCAATTACCGTGGTATCAGCTGGGTCAGTGTTACGGCAGGACATGCTAGGGAGATAGTTTCTAGATGAAATAAATGGCTGCTTTTTGGAGCAGCTGGTTCATGAACCGACCAGAGGGGAAGCCATTTTGGACCTAGTCCTTAGTGGAACACCAGATCTGGTGTAAGAGATAGGGGTGTTGTGGCCACTT
Source organism: Ichthyophis bannanicus (assembly GCA_033557465.1). Classification (NCBI taxonomy): domain Eukaryota; kingdom Metazoa; phylum Chordata; class Amphibia; order Gymnophiona; family Ichthyophiidae; genus Ichthyophis; species Ichthyophis bannanicus. Next base: position 206,054,998 of record CM066043.1, on the reverse strand, counting down.
GGCAATAGTGATCATAGCATGATCGTGTTTGATTTAATTAATGGAGAAGGGATGGTAAGGAAATCCGCATTACTATGATAAAATGAGGAAAATTGTTAAGAAAAAACTAAAAGGAGCAGTTGCAAAGGTCAAAGACATGCATCAGGCTTGGGTGTTTTAAAAATACTATCTTGGAATCCCAGACTAGCTGTATTCCACGCATTAAGAAAAATGGAAGGAAGTCCAAAAAACTGCCAGCATGGTTTAAAGGTGAGGTCAGAGAGGCTGTTGCCAAAAAAGAATCTTTCAGGAAATGGAAAAAAGAGCCAAATGACGAAAATTGGAAACGGCACAAGCATTGGCAAGTTCGATGCAAGGCATTGATAAGGCAGGCAAAGAGAAATTTGAGAAGAAGCAAAAGCGCATAATAAAAACTTTTTCAAGTAAATTTGTAGCAAAAACCTGTGAGAGTCAGTTGAACCATTAGATGATAGAGGGGTAAAGGGGGCACTAAGGGGACAAGGCCATAGCGGAGAGACCAGATGAATTCTTTGCTTTGGTCTTGACTGAGGAAGATGTAGGGATGTTACCGATGACTGAAGTGGTATTTAAAGGTGCAGAAGAAATAAAGGAAATATCGATACACTGGGAAGATGCATTTCAACTTTCCTTATCGCTTCTCCGGGCCAGTCCAGGGAACGTTAGGGTTGTCAATCCCCTTTAGCAGCTGAGGACTGAAGACTTCAAGTTTTCTTGAGAGCTCAAGCCACTCCCCCTGAGGTCAATGTGCCAGTCTTTCAGTCCTCAGCAGCTGAAGAGGATCGATTCTAGCTGTCTCCCTCACGAAGGAATCATTTTGTTGTTTTTTTGTTTCACCACAAATATATAGCAAGTTGGCTCTAGCAGGGCTGATCTTTGTCTATATTCCCTGGAACTAATTGAAGTCTCATGGAACAGGGTTTAAAAGTTAAATAAGAGACATCGTGATTAGCCTTTAATTGCTAGCTCTAAGCAGCGGAGGAAGGTAGAGCCTGCCTTCCCTCCAGCGTCCGTCTCTTTATTGGTGGATTGGTCCTGGGAGCCCCAGTTACCCTCTGCCTCGGTAAACCGCCGCACCCTCGCACTTCCCGCTAGCAGCGGCTCAGCGGTGCCGCGTTGCTCGGCTCGACTCAGGTGAGCTTTGATTTTACACAGACAAGGGTTTTTTTCTGTGTGGCGTCTTTTCCTGTCAGAGTGAGGGCTCAGGCAATTTCAGTACTTCGGCGCTCTGTTGCTTGGCGAAGCAGGGTTCTTGTTTTTTGTTCAGTCCCGGGGTGATCTGCTTGTTCTCGATCGGTAGCAGATGGAGGGCAAGCTTGCGTCAGATTCAGAGAGGCCCTCATTACCCTCGGGAAAGGCGGCCATTTTAAGTGAGCCGTCCGTTTCGCCCGCGGGCCATCACAGGCCGGGAAAGAGGAAGTCCAAATCTAGTAAAGAGACTCCGGATATAGTTAAGTCTCCGCAGAACCTGCCTGAGGCTCAGGAAGGTATTTCTGCTTTCTTTTCACCCGAATTTATTCTTGCGTTGCACAGGGCTTTTTTATTGAAATCCTCTCAGAAAAGCTCTGCTGTCCCACTTTCTGCCTCTTTGGAAGTCGGTCCGCCTGCACCAGTTGGAGAGGGTACTTCTCAAGCGAAAATAGCAACACAGTCCCCTTTGGATCCTTTTGGGCCCCTTGTCACTGACCCCCAGATTCAGGAAGATGGGGAGGTCATTTCAGACGCAGGCTTGGACCTGGGGCCAGAGGAACTTGAAGAGGGTGAAATTGCACCAGGCGACGATCCTAATATTTTTCGGGTGTTTCGCAAGGAAGAGCTCGGGGCGCTTATTTCTCAATCATTAACTGCTTTAAATCTCCTTATTCCCTCGGTATCTCAGGAGCCATTAGAGGATCCGTTGTTGCAGGGGTTTAAGGCGGAACAACGCTGTTTTCCGGTACACCGTGTTATAAAGCAAATGATTGAGTCTGAGTGGGAGTGTCCGGAGGCTACTCTCAGGGGTAGTCGTGCCTTAACTCGCCTTTACCCCGTGCCTCAGGATGAGAGAGACTTATTGAGAATGCCTAAGGTGGATGCATTAGTTTCGGCTGTGACAAAAAAGACAACAATTACAGTGGAAGTGGCTGCGGCGCTTAAAGATCTCCAGGATTGTAAATTGGAAGTTCTTCTTAAGCAGGCATTTGATTCTAGCGCCCTGGCGCTGCAGGCTTTCATTTGTGGGGCATATGTGTCTAGAGCGTCCATCTGGTGGATTCAAGGGGACATTTCTGCGGATGCAGCGGCGACGTCTTCGGTAGAAGGTGCGAAATTAGAGTCAGCGGCGGCTAACATGGCTGATGCTTTCTATGATTTGGTACGGATTGCGGCAAAGTCCATGGCTTCTCTGGTGGCAGCCAGGCATTTCCTGTGGTTGCGTAACTGGGCAGCGGACATTTCCTCTAAGTTACGCCTTAGTAAGCTTCCCTATAAGGGTAAGTTACTTTTTGGAGAAGCTTTGGAAAAGATTGTTAAGGATCTCGGGGACTCCAAAGGGGGCCGTTTTACCGGAGGATAGGCCTAAACCGTCTAGAGGAACTGGTGGGCTACGTGGTCCAGGTCGAGATGCTCGTAGGTTCAGAGGTGCTCGGTTTACTCCCTATACCAGAGGCCGTTCCGGATTTCGCGGGCAGTCCTTTCGCAGAGCTAGAGGGTACGGTAGATCCTACTTCAATGCTCCTCAATCCTCGGCCAAGAGGCCACAATGAAAGTTTGCTGGTCCAGGCACAGATCCCTGTGGGAGGTCACCTATGGGGATTTGTCTCGGCCTGGACCGCGATAACCTCCGACAGATGGGTGCTAGAGGTCATTCAAAAAGGGTATGCGCTGGACTTCGCTTGCCCTTTGACAGACGCCTTTGTAATGTCTCCTTGTGCTCCGGGTCTGAAGTCACAAGCAATTTCAGACACGCTATCGTGTCTCTTACATCTGCAGGCGGTAGTTCCGGTACCTCGCGACCAGTATGGCTGCGGTCGATACTCGATTTATTTTGTGGTTCCCAAAAAGGAAGGTTCTTTTCGGCCCGTTCTAGATCTCAAATACGTAAACCGCGCCTTACGAGTTCCACATTTTCGCATGGAGACGTTACGTACTGTTATTTGGGCGGTGCGGCCGGGAGAGTTTCTATCGGCCATAGATCTCACGGAAGCGTATCTACACATACCCATCAGAGCAGCTCATCAACGGTTTTTATGATTTGCCCTTCCTATGGGTCACTTTCAGTTTCGAGCATTGCCGTTCGGTCTGGCCACGGCTCCTCGGACCTTCACGAAACTGATGGTAGTAGTGGCAGTGGCCCTGCAGAAGGAAGGAGTCCGGGTTCATCCGTATCTCGACGATTGGCTAATCAGGGCAGATTCTCGATCAGCCTCAGTTGCGGCGACTGCTCGAGTGGTTCAGCTTCTGGAGCAGCTAGGTTGGGTCATCAACCAGGCCAAAAGTCACTTGCAACCAGTGAGACAACTGACTTATCTCGGAGCCTTCTTCGATACGACACGAGGAGCGGTGTTTTGTTTTTTTTTTTTAATTTTTTATTTAAGGATTTTCCAATGCATCAAGAAATTACAAATACAATAAAGAAAATTTTCCCACAATAAAAGGAAACACATCAAGGGGAGAAAACGCCTCAAACAACAAAAAGAATCAATCTAATACAGGAAATAAGAGGTTACAAAACCCCACAAAGGGGAGCTGAAAAACAAAATCATTCCTCCACTAACGAACCTCCCTCTGCTTTTGAATCCAAAAAACTTTTCAAGGCATTAACATCATTGTACACACAGGTTTGTCCCCCGAGAGTAATCACGCAACGACAGGGAAATTTAAGAAAGAAAGTTGCCCCAAGAGCCACTACCTGTGATTTTAATAGCAAAAACTGTTTACGCCGAATCTGCGTATAACGACAGACATCTGGGAAGATTTGGATGGCCTGACCACAAAAGGGAACACGCCGATGTTTAAAATACGCTCTCAAAACCCGCAGTTTGGCAGATTCAGAAACAAACTGGACTACCAAAGTGTTACGTTTTGAGATGACATCCAAAGAATCTTCCAAGAAAGCTGTTAAATTTTTATCCACTGAAGGGGCAGGAGCCCCAACAGCCCGAGGAGTGGAAGAAGAACCCAAAGGCAGATAATACATATGGACCGTCTGAGTTGTATGAAAATCCCCCTCCAAATGCAATACCTCCAAAAAGTATTTTCCCAACAATTTTCAGAGGATAGTAGGTGTGTCACAGGAAAATTAAGAAAACGTAGATTGCAAGCTCTAGCACGATTCTCAAGAGCCTCAAGCCGGAAGGAAATCACTGAGGAATCACGCATAAACACAGCTTCAGAATTACGGCAAGATTGAAGCTGAGAATCAGAGCGAGCTGCAAGCTTCACAACAGAACCTAACTGGTTATCCATAAATTGTAACTTATCCACCACATCTTGGGAAAATTTACACAAGGAGGATACAGTAGAAGTTAAACGTACATCTATTTTTGAATTGCAGACCATATATCATTAAGCGTTACTTCCCCGGTAGGGGATACTAAAGTCCCAGGCTCTGTAACAGATGGAAATACAGGACATGGAACTGGGGGACTTTGCTCAGGAGGAGAAATAGTGGACGAAAGAGCAGGGAGAGGAAACGGAGGAGGAGACCGGAGGACAGGACTCAACGAGACCTCCTCCGGAGATAGATTACCAGGCAGCAGGGCGGTCACATGTTTGTCCATAGGGCCCACCACTTTCTCTCCCGAACCTCCAATCCCTGATTTGTTACCAGCCTTCGCCTTTCTTTTGCCCATAATGATGGAAACCACACTGATGTAGACACAACACATGAACACCTCACGTGCGCTGAAGGGGCGCCAAAGAGGCGTGTCCTGCCCCTTTAGGCCATGCCACGCAGGCCGCGACACGTGGCTGCGTAGAGCACCGGAGGGCTTTGTAGGGCACAGCAGGGTCCTCCGGGCCAAGGCACGTCGTCCTCCCGCCTGCCCGACCACCAGGAAAGCCTCCTCCAGATCCCGCTGCTCTAAACCGTGTGGCTGGCAAAATGCACGGCAGCTCCCTCACAGCGGTGATCTCTCCTGAGGAGCGGTGTTTTTGCCAGAGATCAGAGTGCTAAAGATTTTGGAGCAGGTGCGCGTGTTTTTGCTGGTGCCGGCTCCTTCGGCGTGGACCTATTTACAGCTCTTGGGATCCATGGCGGTGGCCTTGGATCTGGTTCCGTGGGCCAAGGCTCATATGCGGCCTCTACAGCAGGCGTTGCTCTCCAGGTGGTCTCCACAGCTTCATCCCCTCTTTCACGGAGGCTCGTCTGTCCGGAGCTGGTGCGTCAAAGTCTAGCATGGTGGTTGGATCCCACGCATCTGAGGGCAGGGGTGCCCTTGCAGAAGCCAGCGTGGGTGTTAGTGACCACGGACACCAGTCTCGCAGGCTGGGGAGCTCATTGTCAGTCTCAAGTGGCTCAAGGTTGCTGGTCTGCAGAGGAGAGCTCGTGGTCGATCAATCGATTGGAACTCCGCGCAGCTCGTCTCGCCCTTCGGCATTTCGAAAGCTTGATCAAAGGAACAGCAGTCCGGATATTTTCCGACAATGCGGTGACTGTTGCCTATATCAATCGGCAAGGGGGTACCAGGAGTATTCCTTTACTCGACGAATGCCAGGAGTTGATGGTTTGGGCGGAGAGCCATCTCGTGGCGTTATCGGCTGCGCACGTGGCGGGCAAGGACAATGTGCAGGCCAATTATCTCAGTCGCAATGTTCTCGATCCCGGGGAGTGGGAGCTGAACGCGGCAGTTTTTCATGAGCTGACGTTACGTTGGGGACAACCGGTTATGGATCTATTGGCTACTTTCGTCAATGCCAAAGCGACTCGGTTTTTCAGCAGACGGAGGGAGCGCATGTCCAAAGGACTGGATGCTCTGGTTCAGCCCTGGCCCTTGGACTCCCTCCTGTACGTTTTTCCTCCGTGGCCGATGTTGAGTCGGATTATTCAGCGTATAGCGAGTCACCAAGGTACAGTGATTCTCATTGCGCCGGATTGGCCTCGTCGTCCTTGGTATGCTGATCTAGTTCGGCTGTTGATAGATTTTTCTTGGCGTCTTCCGGTCCGAGTCAATCTGTTAAGTCAGGGTCCGGTTCTCATGCCCCAGGTGAATCGCTTCTTGCTTACGGCTTGGCTCTTGAAAGGGCTCGCTTAAAACGCAGAGGTTACTCAGATTCCGTGGTGGCCACCTTACTTCGATCTAAGAGACCTGTGACTTCGCTGGCATACGTTCGCGTGTGGCGAATCTTTGAGGATTGGTGTGCACAGCGGGATCTTCAGCCGCTGTCGTCTACCTTATCGCAATTGCTTTTGTTTTTCCAAGAGGGTTTAGATAAAGGCTTGGCTCTCAATACGCTTAAGGTCCATTTAGCAGCCCTGGCTTGTGTTAGGGGTACGGTGCAGAGTCGCCGTCTCTCGGCGCATGGCGATGTGCAACGTTTTTTTTTGTGCGGCTCGGATTATCCGACCTCCGTTACGCCGTGTGGTACCTCCTTGGGACTTGAATGTGGTTTTGGAAGCTTTGACGCACCCGCCGTTTGCGTCGGCTTCCTCTGAGCATGTGAAAAAACTTTCCTGGAAGACGACCTTCCTGGTAGCCTTGTGTTCAGCAAGGAGGATTTCGGATTTACAAGCCTTGTCCTGTCAAGAACCTTATCTTCAATTCTTAACTGAAAGGGTGCTACTACGGACGGTGCCTTCTTTTCTACCTAAAGTGGTGTCCGCTTTTCATGTTAATCAATCGGTGGCGTTGCCGATTTTTTTCCGATCTCTCGGATTCGCCGATGGACCGTTCTCTCCGAAAATTGGATCTGGGCCGTGTTTTGAGGTCTTACCTTAAGATCACTAAACCTTTTCACAAAACAGAAAGATTATTTGTCCTGTTTGCTGGTCCAAAGAAGGGTCAGGCGGCGACGAAGTCCTCGATTGCCTAATGGGTGAAGTGCGCTATTGTGGCAGCTTACGAAGCCGGGGGGAAAACGCCGCCTCACGGTCTAAAAGCATATTCCACTCAGGCGGCGTCCTGGGCAGAGTATGCGTTCGTTCCTCCGGTGGATATCTGTAGGGCGGCAAGGTGGTCTTCCCTGCATACCTTTGCCAAACATTACCGGTTGGATGTTCAGGCCACGGAGGATGCAAAGGTGGGGGCTTCGGCTCTTATCGCAGGACTTGCGGGTCCCTCCCGAGTTTAGGTACTGCCCTAACGTTCCCTGGACTGGCCCAGAGAAGCGATAAGGAAGGTGAAATTAGGTCTTACCTGCTAATTGTCTTTCCTTGAGCTTTCTCCGGGCCAGTCCGGATATCAATGCTTGAACCAATACAAGCATTGTGGAACCTGTGTCCCTTGGGGAAACTGCTAGGTACATATGACCTAGATTGGCCACTGTTGGAAACAGAATACTGGGCTTGATGGACCTTGGTCTGACCCAGTATGGCATATCTTATCTTATGTTCTTCTTATGTTCTTAATTACTCAGCATGTAGATAGGGCCTAATGGGAGACAGCCAACATGGCTTTAGACAAGGAAGATCTTGTCTCACTAATCTGTTATGTTTTTTTTGAAGGTGTGAATAAACAGGTGGTCAAAGGTGAGTGGTTAATATAGTGTATCTGGACTTTAAGAAAGCCTTTGACAAGGTCCCTCATCAGAGACTTTTGGCAAAACTAAAGAGTCATGGGATAGGAGGCAGTGTACTACTGTGGATCAGGAACTGGTTAAAAGATAGAAAGCAGAGGGTAGGGCTAAATGGCCAATTTTCCCAATGGAGAAAGGTGAATAGTGGTGTACCCCAGGGATCTGTGCTGGGTCCGCTGCTTTTTGACATATTCATAAATGACCTGGAAAGTGGAATAACGAGAGGTTAGCAAATTTTGCAGATGACACAAAACTATTTAAAGTTGTTGAAACCCAAGAGGATTGTGGAAAATTGCAAGAGGATCTTGATAAATTGGAAGACTGGGCATCCAAATGGCAGATGAAATTTAATGTGGACAAGTGCAAAGTTATGCACCTAGGGAAGAACAACCCAGACTATGGTTACACGATGCAAAGTTCCACATTAGGAACCACCACCCAGGAAAAAGATTTAGGCGTCATTGTGGATAACATGTTAAAACCCTCGGCCCAGTGTGCAGCGGTGGCCAAGAGAGCAAATAGAATGCTAGGTATCATAAGGAAAGGAATGGAAAAGAAAAGATATTATGCCTCTATCGTTCCATGGTGAGACCGCACCTTAAATATTGTGTGCAATTCTGGTCGCCGTATCTTAAAGATATAGCGTTATTAGAAAAGATTCAGAGAAGAGCCACCAAAATGGTAAAGGGGATGGAAGGATACTCCTATGAAGAAAGGCTAAAAAGGTTAGGTCTCTTTAACCTGGAAAAGAGACGGCTGAGGGGAGATATGATAGAAGTCTATAAATTAATGAACGGAGTGGAACGGGTAAACGTAGATCGATTTTTTACGTAATCAGAATATAGAAAGACTAGGGGACATGCAATGAAGCTACAGGGTAAACTATTTAAGACTAATAGAAGAAAATATTTTTTCACTCAACATGTAATCAAACTCTGGAATTTGTTACCGGAGGATGTAGTAAAGGCTGTTAGTGTAGCTGGGTTTAAAAAAGGTTTGGACAAGTTCCTGGAGGAAAGGTCCATAAACCATTATTAAGAATGGACCCAGGATATCAATGCTTGATCCAATACAAGCATTGAGGAACCTGCGTCTTATGGGGAAACTGCTAGGTACGTATGACCTAGATTGTCCACTGTTGGAAACAGGATACTGGGCTTGATGGACCTTGTTCTGACCCAGTATGGCATATCTTATGTTCATCTGTAATACCTGAAGATTGGAGGATGGCCAATGTAACGCCAGTTCCTTATCGTCACTCCAGTCCAGTCCCTTTACTTCTGGGTTACGCAACCCTTCCAGCAGCTTGGAGGCTGAGCCCAACCTTTTTGGAGGTGGAGCGGTATAAGTACCCCTGGGACCACCCACTCACTCCAGTATTCTCAGCCTCCAAGTAGCTGGAGGGTTCCGTAAGCCTGGGCTTACTGGAGTCCTTTTAGATAATACTTTTTATTTAATTTTATTTAATCTTATTTACTTAATTTTATTTGTTTATTGGTCTAACTTACTTACATTTCTTTAGCTGATTAAGCTCCTGCGGCTTTAAATTTCTGCCGGCTCCTTCTCCCCCCCCCCCCTCCCTCCTTTTCGGGCCGGGGAACGGAGGTAAGCGGTGTCCTGCAGCGTCAGGGGAGACTTCCCTCTCTCCTGCTCCGGGCAAGATCAATCGGGCCAGAAGACAACCGCCGCCATTCTCTGCCTCGCGCCGAAGCCCCCAGGGTGGCTGAGCGCTGGAGGCAAGACCGCCGGAGGCAAGACCGCCATTCGGGCCTACCGCCAATCACTTCCTAGGCGCACGAAGAGACGCGGCAGCGATAACGGTCTCCCCGGCATCGCGGAAGCAGCGAAAGTGATTGCTGCTGTAAGGGGGCGCAATTTCACTTCAGGCCTTCTCTCGGAGCACGGCAAACCCGGCGACTACCCTCCCGCAGTCCCGATCTGGCTCCACGTGGTGAGGCCCACCACGTGTAGAGCCTGCGGGCCAGGATAGTCGCGCCGGGGGCAGGATCCAGTACCAGCATCTGAAACGCAAGTACCTCCGGTGGGGGAAAGAACTTCTAAATTTTTGGTTAATGCTTTATTTCAATTTATTTACTTTCTATCCAAATTTTAATCTTTTATCTTAATTTTGTTGCGCTGGTACTGGGTTTAATTTCCTTTGGGGCAAGCATTTTGTCTGTCTCCCCCCAAGAGGAACAAAAAGGGGAGAAGTAAAAAAGGTTAAAAAAGGGTAAAAAAGTTAAGACTGCATGTTTATTGAATTTTTATTCAAATCTTAGAAACATGTCAACCAAGCCACGCTGTCCCTCCTGCGGAACACGCAGAGGCACCTCCGCAGAGTCAGGAATCTGCAGGAGCTGCGCCGCAGTGGCGGCCTCAGTTGAGCAGGAGATTAATCTCGCTGTAGCTCTCCCTCCTCAGGGGGCAGGAGACCTAGGTGGGGAGGGAGGGTCACAGGCACCCCCTCCTACGTCCTCGGACATACCTTCTCCTTCCCTACCCCCTTCCCCCTCCCTGCGGGGGAAGGAGGGTCCGGGGATTTTTTCTCCCCGGACTTCATACTCTTGCTGCACAAGGCCTATTGCTTACGGAAGCAAGGCTTAGGTGCAGCTGAGGCCGGACCGTCAAAGAAGGACAATTCAGCCTCAGATGCCAGCGTGCCAATGAAGCGCCCCCGGCTGTGTGAGGAGGAGCCCCTGGCGACCCTCTCTCAGGTTACTCCGGAGGAGACGTACTCAGACAAGGACTTGGACGAGGAGGAAGAGGAGCTGGAAGAGGGAGAGATCCCGGAGGAAGACCAATCCAGGATCATCAGAGTCTTTCGTCGGGAGGAGCTCCCGGCACTAATTAATGAATCCCTAAAGGTCCTCAATGTGGCCTCAGATACGCCGGCTGAGGAGGAGGCGCTGGAGGACCCATTGATCCAGGCCATTAGGAGATCCCAGAAGGTCTTTCCGGTCCACAGAGTGGTTTGTCAGATGATCCAGGAAGAATGGGACCAGCCGGAATCTAGCCTGAGGGGGACCCGCCCCATGCTGCGCCTATACCCTCTCCCAGAGGCAGATAAGGAGCTCCTGAAGTCCCCCAGAGTGGATGCAGCGGTATCAGCAGTCACTAAGAAGACTACTATCCCAGTTGAAGGCAGCACGGCCTTAAGGGATTCTCAGGACAGAAAGTTGGACACGCTCCTGAAACAAGCATTTGACGTAAGCGCTCTCGCCCTACAGGCCTCCATCTCAGGAGCTTGGGTTGCTCGGGCCTGCTTAAGGTGGTCGCAGCAACTGCAAGCGGCGGAGTCCACCGCGGGGGACGCCCGGCCCAACGCCGCTAGGTTGGAATCCGGAGCAGCCTACTTAGCGGATAGTCAGTATGACCTCATCAGAAGCCTGGCCAAGAACATGGCCTCGGTAGTGGCAGCCAGGCGTTATTTGTGGTTACGAAATTGGGCGGCGGATGCCTCTTCAAAGGCACGCCTGAGTCGACTCCCCTTTAAGGGCAAGCTGCTCTTCGGGGAGGATTTGGAGAAGCTAGTAAAGGACCTTGGCGAGTCCAAGGGAGGCAGGCTACCAGAAGATAGGCCGAAACAAAGTCGCCCTCTGCCTTCGAATCGCCCCCAGTCCAGGAATTCTCGGAGGTTTCGCCCTGCCAGATCCAACCCCCCCATCCAGGGGACGCTTCCCCTCCAGGAGCCAAGGTTTCAGGGGGTTTCGAGGGGCAGGCCGTGGCTTTGGGGCCGCCTCCTCCTCGGCACCTAGAAAACCACAATGAAGCGACGGGGGACCAGGGGGAAGAGCGGCCAGTGGGAGGCCGCCTAAGGCAGTTCCTCCCCGCCTGGTCCCGGGTCACTTCGGACCAATGGGTGCTGGAGGTGATCAGAGAAGGCTACGCTCTCGAATTCGCAAAGCAATTACCTCCAGCATTCGTTCAATCTCCCAGCGGATCCCCGGCAAAGAGGTCGGCGATAGAGACAACCCTCGCGCGGCTAATTGCACTAGGAGCAGTGGTACCGGTACCATCAGACCAGTTAGGATCGGGTCGATACTCGATTTACTTCGTAGTCCCAAAGAAGGAAGGGTTATTCCGGCCAATCCTGGACCTGAAACAGGTCAACCGCTGTCTCAGGGTACCACATTTCCACATGGAGACCCTACGCTCAGTAATCGCAGCAGTAAGGGCCGGAGAGTTCCTGACATCCCTCGACTTGACGGAAGCCTACCTGCATATTCCAGTCAGGAACTCCCATCAACAGTTCCTAAGGTTCGCGGTGCCGGGGGGCCACTTTCAATTCCAGGCACTTCCCTTCGGACTAGCGACCGCCCCACGGACATTCACCAGATGGTAGTAGTAGCGGCCTTCCTCCGCAAGGAAGGGATTCTAGTACACCCGTACCTAGACGACTGGCTGATCAGAGCAAAATCACTAGCGGAAAGCCGTTCGGCAACGGACAGAGTTATTCAGGTCCTAGAGGAGTTGGGGTGGGTCATCAACCGAGCAAAAAGCAGGATGGCCCCCTCCCAGGACCTCGAATACCTTGGAGCAAGATTCGACACCGGAAGGGGCAGAGTGTTCCTCTCACGAACGCGATCAAGGGACTTAAGACGGCTAATCGCGCAGTTTCAGAGCAGACGAAACCCCTCAGCATGGCATTATCTTCAGGTGTTGGGCACGATGGCGGCAGCAATAGAGGTTGTGCCTTGGGCCAGGGCCCACATGAGACCATTACAACGCGCGCTATTGCGTCGGTGGTCCCCACAAATCCATCCCCTCACAACACAGTTACCGTGTGCGCCAAGGACCAAATGCTCACTCCTCTGGTGGCAGTGCACAAAGAATCTGGAGCGGGGAATGCCACTCGAGCCTCATCTCTGGGTACTGTTGACAACGGATGCCAGTTTGTCAGGCTGGGGGGCTCACTGCGAGGACCAGTTTGTCCAGGGCCGCTGGTCTCCGCTGGAAGCTCAATGGCCCATCAACAGATTGGAGTTGCGGGCCGTCTCTCTAGCTCTCAGAGCGCTCGAACCTCTGGTACTAAGAAGGGCAATTCGCATTCTCTCCGACAACGTCACCACGGTAGCTTACATCAACCACCAGGGTGGCACCAGCAGCCCCTCCCTGGAGAAGGAGGCGGACATCCTGTTCCAGTGGGCGGAACCCCGCCTGGAAGCTCTTTCGGCGCAACACGTGGCAGGCACGGACAATCTCACGGCCGATTACCTCAGCAGGCACAGGATAGACCACTGAGAGTGGGAGCTGGAGAAGGAGACCTTCGACAAGATTGTGAACCACTGGGGGCTACCAGTAATGGATCTCATGGCAAGCTTCGCGTCAGCCAAGGTGGACAGGTTCTTCAGTCGGCGGAAGGAAAGAATGTCCGAAGGCCTCGATGCCCTGTCTCAGAAGTGGCCGGCGGAGGGCCTCCTCTACGTATTCCCCCCTTGGGTCCTCATCGGAAAGGTCCTTCAACGAGTGGAGTCTCACCAGGGCCTGGTAATCCTCATTGCCCCGGATTGGCCGAGGCGCCCTTGGTATGCAGATCTGGTGAGACTGCTAGCCGACCGGCCTTGGCGGCTCCCCTGCAAAAGGGGTCTGCTCAGGCAGGGCCCAGTCCTGATGCCTCAAGTGGATCGATTCTCGCTTACGGCCTGGCTATTGAAAGGGCGCGGCTCTTAAAGCGAGGTTTTTCGGGAGCAGTAATATCAACGCTATTAGATGCGAAGAAACGCTCGACCTGCTTGTCCTATGTTAGGGTATGGCGCATCTTTGAAGCTTGGTGTGCGGAACACCGAAGGAATCCCCTGTCGGCCTCAGTCCCTGAGGTTCTGGAATTCTTGCAAGCTGGGTTCGACAAGGGTCTGGCTCACAGCTCCTTAAGAGTCCAACTAGCGGCCATCGCTTGCTATAGAGGGAAGGTCCGCGGTAAGCCCCTAGGGGCCCATGCGGATGTATCCAGGTTCCTGAGGGCAGTCAGACGACTGCGCCCGCAACGGAGATCTGTGATTCCCCCGTGGGACCTCAATCTGGTGCTAAATGCAATGGTCAGGGAACCCTTTGAGCCAGTAAAGAGGGCCTCCCTGAAGGATTTAACCCTCAAGACAGTTTTCCTGGTCGCTATCTGCTCGGCCAGACGAGTCTCCGAGTTGCAAGCGCTGTCCTCCCAACCTCCTTTCCTTTCCTTTTTCAGGGACAAGGTGGTCCTGCGGACAGTGCCTTCCTTCCTACCCAAGGTCATTTCCCCATTCCATTTGAACCAGACAGTAACCCTCCCGGCCTGGCCGGCCGAAGCCCCGGAAGGCAGGGATAGTAAGCTAAGATTCCTAGACGTCCAGAGGATCTTGAAGCGATACCTCTCCCGCACAGCCCCTTTCCGGAAATCCGAACGTCTGTTCGTCCAGTTCGGAGGCCCGCACAAAGGGGAGGCGGCAGCCAAGGCCTCCATCTCCAGGTGGATTAGAGAAGCGATTGCCTCCGCCTACATCCTAAAAGGGAAGCAGGTCCCAGTGGGACTACGGGCGCACTCTACCCGAGCTCAGGCCACCTCGTGGGCAGAGTACAGTCTAGTTCCCCCTTTGGATATTTGCAGAGCGGCAACTTGGTCCTCGCTGCATACCTTCACAAAACACTATAGGCTAGACGTACAGAGCGCAGCGGATGCGCGGTTTGGTCTGGCGGTTCTTCAGTCCGGTGTGCCGGACCCCTCCCGGAGTTGAACTGCTCTGATACATCCCAGAAGTAAAGGGACTGGACTGGAGTGACGATAAGGAAGAAGTAATTAGATCTTACCTGCTAATTATTGTTCCTGAAGGAACGACAGTCCAGTCCCTGATCCCTCCCGACTCGGCCAGACTTGAAGACCTATCAGACGACGGCGGAGGGTCGACCAAGCGGAGATCCAGGTCGGAGCAAAAGAGTGCGAAGGAAGTCTCCTCTGACAGGGTCGGGCAGCCGCCTCCTCCCGTTGCCCTCCCCCCTCCGTGTTCCTTCTTGTTCCTATCTCCCAGTTTAGAAAAATAAAAAAAATAAAAAAAATTTTTTTTAAATCTTTTAGTTTGAGATTTATTCATAGAAATTGCTACAGTTGGCTTTGTCATTCGAATACTGGAGTGAGTGGGTGGTCCCAGGGGTACTTATACCGCTCCACCTCCAAAAAGGTTGGGCTCAGCCTCCAAGCTGCTGGAAGGGTTGCGTAACCCAGAAGTAAAGGGACTGGACTGTCGTTCCTTCAGGAACAATAATTAGCAGGTAAGATCTAATTACTTCTTTTTAAAAAGGGTTCCAGGGGTGATTCGGGAAACTACAGACTGGTGAGCCTGACGTCAGTACCGGGAAAATGCTGTAAACCATCATAAAGAACAAAATTAATGAACATGTAGATAGTCATGACCAATGTTCCCTCTAATTTTCTGTAGGCTGTGTGCGCATAAAATATCAGCTGTGTAGCTTTTGAAGGAAGGTTACATTTTTGTGCGCCACATAATGACACTCGGAGTTATATACTTTAAAATTTGACTACACGTCAGAATGCAGTATGTATACCACATTGATTTTAATCAAATTAAATGAAAATAGACGATTACTAAATGAAGCAGAAAATTTCTAGTAATTACAATCACAACTTAAATTTTAAGTTGTCTGTGTTTTCTATCAGAATGAGAACCGTAATTTTTGTGCGCTCTGTTGTAAAGTATGTGCGCTCGCTCAGTGAGGTGTGTGTGCGTGCGCACACGCGCACAGCTTAGAGGGAACAGTGGTCATGACTTAATGGGAGACGGCCAACATGGCATTAGACAAGGAAGATCTTGTCTTACTAATCTGTTATGTTTTTTTGAAGGTGTGAATAAACGTAGACAAAGGCGAGTCAGTTGATATAGTGTATCTGGACTTTCAGAAAGCCTTTGAGACGGTCCCTTATCAGAGACATTTGGCAAAACTAGAGTTATGGGATAGGAGGCAGTGTACTATTGTGATCAGGAACAGGTTAAAAGATAGAAAGCAGAGAGGGTAGGGCTAAATGGCCAATTTTCCCAATGGAGAAAGGTGAATTGTGGCATACCCCAGGGATCTGTGCCTGGGTTCACTGCTTTTTAACATATTCGTAAATGACCTGGAAATGGGAATAACAAGTGAGGTTATCAAATTTGCAGATTTCATAAAACTATTCAAAGTTGTTAAAACCCATGAGTATTGTGGAAAATTGCAAGAGGATCTTGATAAATTGGAAGGCTGTGCTTCCAAATGGCGAAATTTAATGTGGACAAGTGCAAACTTATTCACCTAGGTAAAAAAACACCAAACTATGGTTACACGAATCAAGGTTCCACATTTGAAACCACCACCCAGGAAAATGTTTTAGGCGTCATCGTGGATAACATGTTAAAACCCCCGCCCAGTATGCAGCAGCGGCCAAAAGAGCAAATAGAATGCTAGGTATCATAGGAAACGGAATGATGAATAAAACAAGGATATTATAATGCCTCTGTATCGTTACCTCGACCACACCTTGAATATTGTGTGCAATTCTGGTCGCCGTATCTTAAAAAGGATATAGCCTTATTAGAAAAGGATATAGCGTTATTAGAAAAGGTACAAAATGGTAAAGGGGATTGAAGGATACCCCTATGAAGAGAGGCTAAAAAGGTTAGGGCCCTTCAACCTGAAAAAGAGGCGGCTGAGAGGATAAGAGGTCTATAAATTAATGAATGGAGTGGAACAGGTTAATCTACATCGATTCTTTACGTCGTCAGAATATAGAAAGACTAGGGGACATGCAATGAAGCTACAGGGTAACCTATTTAAGACTAATAAGAGAAAATATTTTTTCACTCAATGTGTAGTCAAACTCTGGAATTTGTTACCGGAGGATGTAGTAAAAGCTGTTAGTGTAGCTGGGTTTAAAAAAGGTTTGGACAAGTTCCTGGAGGAAAGGTCCATAAACAATTATTAAAAGGGACCCAGGATATCACTGCTTGATCCAATGCAAGCATTGTGGAACCTGTGTCTTTTGGGGAAACTGTTAGGTACTTGTGACCTAGATTGGCCACTGTTGGAAACAGGATACTGGGCTTGATGGACCTTGGTCTGACCCAGTATACCTGGACAACTGCCACTGAGATGCAACAGGACACGTCCTGCGCCATTAGTGTCCTACAGTATCTGGGGTTTGTGATAATTGTGTTTTGAGGAGAAGTGGCCTAGTGGTTGGGGCAAGTTACCTCAAGCCGGAAGGTCGGGGGTTCAAATCCCACTAGAGGACAGCAACCTTGGGTCGGAAGGACTGGGGTTTCTAGTCCCACAGGTGCTCCTTGTGGTCTTGGGCAAGCCACTTAATCCTCCATTGCCCATGCTCCCTGTAAAATAGTTATCTCCAAGTTATAATGCCCTGTTCAATGTAATTTCAGTTTGTTCAATGTAAACCGCCTTGATATCATGAAAGGCGGTATATAAGAAATGTTAAATAAATAATCCACCCAAAGTCGCACCTCACTCCAATGCAGGACTTTAAGTTCATAGTGGATCGACTGGACACTCTCTTCAGGCCAGTGCCTGCCTTCCCTTGGACAGGCAGGTTACCTCAGGGCTCTAGCCACCAAAGTGCAACATAGTCATGCAGTTTCAGCGCAGTCCATGCTCTCTCTGCTGGGCCATATGGCATCCACAGTCCATGTGGTTCCCAACACCCGCCTTCACATGCAGATGGCCCAGTGGTGTCTCCTCTCCCATTGGACATAAGTCACAAACAGACTCTGGGAGAAAGTTGTAGTGTCACGCCAGCTAGCAGAGTCACTCAACTTGTGGCAGGCCACACAGCATGTGCAGGAGGGCATGCCCTTCCGGTCCCCAAATCTTTAGATGGTCCTTACCACGGATGCTTCCTTACTGGGCTGGGGTGTGTATTGCACGAAGGAAAGTTTTTCCCTGGTGAAGAGCCAGCAGCAGATCCACCTGCTGGAGCTCGGTGACTTTTTTTTGACAGTTAGGGCCTTCCACCACTGCCTACAGCACCAGTTGGTGCTAGTCAAAACGGACAACCAGGTTGCGATGTTCTTCCTGAACAAACAGGGGGGCACAGGGTCTTAGCGCCTCTGCCAGGAGGCAGAAATCCTCTGCTCGTACACAATCAGTCAGGGAACTCTCTTGAGGGCAGTATACCTTCTAGGCTAGGACAGTGCCCTAGTGGACAGACTGAGCAGGGTCTTCCAGCTGCATGAATGGCAACTAGACCCCAGGGTGGCACAACTGCTCTTCTGACTCTTGGGCACCCCGAGTCTAAACCTCTTTGCCAGCCCAACCAATGCTGAGCTGCCCCCATTTTTGCTGTCCCCAGCCGCATCCAGCCTGGGTAGCAGTGAACATCTTCCTCATCTCGTGGGCGTAGGGCTTTCTGTATGCCTTCCTTCCCATGCCACTAATCACCTGGACCCTCTTCCAAGGTCCTGCGGGACAAGGCTTCCATGATCCTGGTGTCCCCACAGTGACCCAGGCAGCCTTGGTTTCCTCTCTTGCTCCGCTTCTTGACAGAGCTCCATGTCCCTTTGGGGAACACTCCGGGGCTATTCACCCAGAAGGAGAGCTGCCTTCTTCACCCCTTCATGGTGTCCCTGATGTTAACAGCATGGCTGATGAACAGGTAACCGTAGCACCCTTCAACCTCGCAAGGGAGGTGGAGAAAATCCTCGTTGCCTCTTGTAAGAACTCCACAAGACTGGCCTATGCCTTCAAGTGGTGCAGATTCTCACTGTGGTGCATAGAGCAGCGGGTTGACCCGTTCTCTAGCCAGGTGAACATGGTGCTACAGTACTTGCTTCAGCTCTCGCAAACGGGACTTGAGTCCGTCAGGATGCACCCGTGCACTCTCAGCGTATCATCATTCATTGGAGGGGAAAACTTTTTCTCCTCAGCCCTTCATTACCTAGTTCATGTGGTGCCTTCTGCTCTCAAAGCCTTCCATCCACCCACCCCCAGCTGAATGGGACCTCAACGTGGTCTTGATGCAGCTCACAAAGCCAGCATTTGAGCCTCTGGCTACCTGCCATATGCGTTACCTCTCCTGGAAGGTTGTCTTCCTGGTGAGACTAACCTCTGCGTGCAGTGTCGACGAGCTTCAGGCTTGATGGCCGAGTCACCCTACACCAAGCTGTATAAGAACAAGGTCATGCTTTGCACCCACCCTAAATTCCTTCCGAGGTAGTGTCTGTGTTTCATCTCAGTCAGGAGGTGGTGCTTCCCACCTTCTTCCTATAGCTCCATGCTGACAAGGCGGCGGCAGTTCTCCATACTCTGGATTGTAAGAAGGCCTTGTCCTTCTACCTGCAACATATCAGGGCCACCGCAAAGCCTTTTTGTTTCCTACTATTCCAGTCGCCTGAGGGAGGCTGTTTCTAATCGGACCCTGTCTACCTGTGTGGCGGACTGCATTGCCTTTGCTCACAGTCAAACTGGGCACTTGGAGCGCTGGTTCAGGGCTATAACGACCTCGGTTGCAAGCTTGCGCTCTGTCCCTATGGCAAACATCTTCCGGGCTGCCAACTGGTCCTCAGTCCACACCTTTGCAGCTCACTACTGCCTGGAGAGGGCGTCCCGACTGCAGAACACCTTTGGCCAGGCCGTACTCCATAATCTCTTCGGGGCCTAGGCAACTCCTACTCTCCGACCTTTCTGTGTTAAGGCTACCGGAGTGAAGGTTCTCCCTGGACACTGGGGTTGTTGGTCTCTCTTAAGACTTGCTTGTGGCAGCTCATGGCTGGGTTGTGTTTTCTATAGGTTCTCAGTAGCCTGTAGTTAGGGAGTCCTATATGTGAGGACTGACTTCCTGCTTGTTCTGGAGAAAGCGTAGTTACTCACATGTAACGGGTGTTCTCCAGCGACAGCAGGAATCAGTCCTCACAGCCCTCCCTCCTCCTTGTGGAGTTGCTGTAGGTTTTGCCATCTTCTTGTTGGCTCTAGCTATGTCATCTGACTGAGTAAGATGGCACCTTTGGGTGGGAAGGAGACTATGCATGTGTGGTGGCATTTCCTGAAGGCTTTCTTTGAAAGCTGGGGAGATGCTTCCGTGAGGGCTCTGTCACCTTATATATATGTGAAGACTGATTCCTCTTGTCCTTGGAGAACGCCTGTTACAGGTGAGTAACTACGCTTTACTGTAGTCCCTCCAGTCCAGGACTCACCCTTTGATCAGCTTTTCTTTGAGAGTTCGGCATGTTCTTTCAGAGAACTGAGCTATAACAGGTATGCGTGTGTGTGGAGGACTCCCGCCCGGTTAGGTGTGGTGTGTAGGTGTATCCTTATTGAGGCAGTTGCCTCATCCTGTTTTATACAAAAAACAATGAAAGCACAATATCCACTCAAATATATTCCCCAAAACAGATCAAAAGCAGACAAAAAATATCCTATTAGCTAGCGCACAATATTTTTTTGCAATATTTGTCATGAGGCATACTCCCTCTTGCAATACATTTTCCTATTTAATCATTTTAAGGTTTACCTAAAAACCGGTGAACCATTCCTACACGTGTCAACGCAATTATGTGTGACCCGCCAAACATAAAACACTATTGTGTTACTGAAATAGAACACACAGTATCATATGCAATGTAGTAATTAAAAGGACATACTGTATCTTAAAGTGTTATAGCGTTATTAGAAAAGGTACAGAGAAGAGCCACCAAAATGGTAAAGGGGATGGAATGATACCCCCATGAGGAGAGGCTGAAAGGGTTGGGTCTCTCCAGCCTGGAGAGGAGACGACTGAGGGGAGAACTAAATGTAGATAAGTCTGTATGTCTGACCCCCTTTCCTGTTAAATGTATCCCTACAATCTGTGTTAACCACTTTGATTGAACCACTTTGATAAGGTGGTATACAAAACTGGCTAAATAAATATGATAGAGGTCTATAGATTGATGAATGGAGTGGAACGGGTAAACGTAGATCGATTGTTTATGCCGTCAAAATATAGAAAGACTAGGGGACATGCAATGAAGCTACATGGTAACCTATTTAAGACTAATAAGAGAAAATAGTTTTTTCACTCAACGTGTAATCAGACTCTGGCATTTGTTACCGGAGGATGTAGTAAAAGCTGTTAGTGTAGCTGGGTTTAAAAAAGGTTTGGACAAGTTCCTGGAGGAAAGGTCCATAAACCATTATTAAAAGGAACCCGGGCTATCACTGCTTGATCCAATGCAAGCATTGTGGAACCTGTGTCTTTTGGGGAAACTGCTAGGTACTTGTGACCTAGATTGGCCACTGTTGGAAACAGGATACTGGGCTTGATGGACCTTAGTCTGACCCATTATGGCATATCTTATGTTCTTATGTAATGAACTAGGCAGAAACTGCCCCAGTACTAGTTGCTTGGGCTACACATTAAGTCACTGGGAGGGTAAAAATCCACCTGAAAGGCTTAAATGCTAAGAGAAGCAAAGAGTTGCTAATTTATTTAATTATTTCTTATCTCCTTCCATGAAGTTTTTGTGTTAGACAGATATAAAAAGAGAGGTGAGCTCAACATATCACCATTGAGAGAGGTTCCCAAGCCAAATCAGGACTCCTGCAGTTGATATCGCATATTTCTCTAGGAACAAGCAGTAAGTCAGTCCTCGCTTATGGGCGACGTTGGCACCGAGGGATCCCTCGCGGAGCAATTCCCCAGCTTTCAAAGAAAGCATGCGTGGTTCTCTTTCAGCCAAAGGTGCCATCTTGCTCAGTCTGCCTTTTTCCGCGGAGCTCTTCAGACGCACGTCCTCGTCCCTTGGAAAAAGTGTTTTGATTTCGGCCTCTGGCCTGTGTTTTTTCCAGTAGCACCGGTCCTCTACCCGTCCTCCCCTACTCTCCTTTTCTCTTGTATACCAATGAATCACCAAAAAGTCCCCCAAAAAAACAAGATTCTCACTTATTTTTATCAGAGTGCACCGAGGGAAGAGGGAACTTACATCCATCCACTCCTGCCGGTAAACTCCATTTTATTAAATTACAGGTTCATTCATAACTAGTATATTACTTATCTTAGTGAGTCCGTGACAGTCAAAACTCAAAAACCAAGAACCACAGCCAGGCAAAGCTTTGAGGCATGATGTGCAAGTTTCGGGACTGACTCCCTGTATCAAGTGCTGCTCACTTCTGTTGGAAGTGAGTTCTGTGATAGCAGGAAAGTGGCAGAGGCAGTTTGCAAGGCAGTCCTGCAGGAGGATGGCACTGCGGAGGAGGTGGCCACGGTAGCGTTGCATTGTGTGCATAGGGCATTGGGCCCGAGCAGACCAAACAGGCCCAGGGATTTGGTAATATGCGTTAAAGACTTTGAAGTTAAAGAAAGGATAGCAGCACGGATGCATAAACTGCGAGACTTTGTGGCAAGGATATAAAATTGAAATATTTGCGGATATGGCTGTAGGGATGTTGCAAAGGAGAAGGGAAATGCAGCCTATTACATGTGCTTTGTGGAAGGAGTATATGAGTTACCAGTGGCTGTATCCATTTGGTCTGTGTTTCAGTGCAGGGGACAAGAGCTGGAGGGTACGAACCTACGCGGAAGCAAAAAGGGCATTGTAGGAAGCAGGATATAAGGAGATTTCAAAAGATCATCAAAGACTGGTGCGTGAGGATAAGTCATATGTCAAGGAAGGTGTTGCCTGGGAACCTAGAAGGGGGAAATCCGGGAAGTTCCAAGAAGCTGAGAGAAAAGCTAGCAAAGGCAGCTCCTAATTGAAAGACCGCAAGCTAGCAGGACATGGAGAGGGAAAAAAAAGACATTTGGGGTCCAGTGCTGGAAGAGCTTATGATGTGCAGGACTTTAATTGCATAAATGAGGGGAAGTGGGGAAGAATGGGTTGGAGGGCGGATTGCTTAAGGGTTTTGTGTTTTGGTAGTGGTAAAGAGTTTACTGATTTGTTAATTTTAAGAATATAAAATGTGAGAAGGAAAATGCAAGGGATAGTTTGTTAGGGAATTGAAGGGAATCGTACAATGGGGAAGATGGAGTGAGCATTGGGGGGAGGGGGAAGAGTAGCTAAGGTATAAGAGGGGTGGGGTCTGGGGGAGAGGGGTGAAGGGGGGGCTCCAGATAGATGAGCACTACTCTAAAGGAGACCTCAGGAGGGAGAGGGAGGATGGAGGGGGGGGGGGGGGAGAAGCAAGTGGGGGAGCATAAAATGACTTGCCACAATAAATGTGAAGGGATTGAGACCATGGAGGAAACGAAGGCTAGTGGAAAAAGAAGGGAGTAGATTAAAGACAAACTTTATATGCATCCAAGAGACACATTTAAAAGTGGGACAGGAGCGAATGCTACAAACAAATATCCTAAGGTGATATTGGTGGGGCAAAAGGCAGAGCCCAGGAAGGGAGGGGTGGGTGTAATGGTAGGAGCAGAGATGCAAGACAAAATGATAGGTGAATACGGGGATAAAGGGGGAATATGCGTAGGAATTAAAATTCAGGTGGGAAAGGAACAGGTCTGGGTCTTGAGTCTGAATGGACCCAATGAGAAACAAGGGGAATCTTATGAGCATATAATGGGGGCATTAGAGGCGTTCGGAGAAACACCGATCTTAGGTGGAGATTTCAATCTTTCTATAAACCCATGATTAGATAATGGGGGAGGAAGGGGGTTAGGGAAGAGAGCAGATAAGGAGAGATTGTTGAAAATGAAGGAGGGATTGGGTCTCACGGATGTATGGAGGTGCAAGCACCCGAGGATGAAGCAGTACAGTTTTATTCAACACCACATGATTCATACAGTCGCATTGATATGTTGTGGGTTTGGGGTATGTGGATGTCTAAGGTGGAAGAAGTGGTTCAGGGGGTCCATTACATGGACTGATCATGCTCCTGTGAGTGTGACATTTTATCTTGGATACAAGGATGAAGGGATAAAGTTTTGGAGACTTAATGAATCTCTTTTGGAAGAACCAGACACAATAGAAAAAATAACCAAAGTAATTAAGGAGCATTTGAAGTTTAACATAAATGGAGAGGTTGCTTTGGGAATGGTGTGGAGCGGGTTAAAAGCGGTGGCAAGAGGGCATTTGATAGGGGAAGCGGTGAAAGTGAATAAGCTGAAGAGGGAGACTGAGAAGCAACTTATGGGGGAGATAAGGAAATTTGAAAGTAGTCATCAATGTGATAGAAAGCAGGAGGTGTTGAAAGAGTTACAACAGCTGAGAGGACGGTTGGGGCAGTTGAGGGCAAATAAAATTGCCCATGAGTTAAATGTACTTAAGCAAGCTATGTTTGAGGGAGGAAATAAGGCAGGGTGCATCTTAGCACATAGACTCAAAGCGCGGACACAACAAAATAGCATTCTAAGTATAAGAAATGCTTCTGGGCAGTTGGTCCATGGGAACAACAAAATTAGACAGGTGTTTAAGGAATACTACACTAAACTATATAGTAGTGAGATTAAGGGGGGAGGAAAAAAATACAGCATATCTAAAAGAATGTCATTTACAAAGAATTTGTCATGAGGCAGAATGGATAGATAGGCCTATTAGTGAGGGGGAGGTAGAAGAGGCTATTAAGTCTTTGAAAATGGGTAAAGCACCGGGTCTCAATGGTCTTACAGGAAAATTTTATAAAGTATTTCAGGCTTCAGTACGGCCATTATTGGTGGAGGTGTTTAATGGGGTTATGGCAATGCAGCAAGTTACCATATTCTATGGCAGAAGCGGGGATTACCGTGCTGCCAAAACCGGGGAAGGACCCCATGGTCTGTGGATCCTACAGTTCAATCTCATTACTGAATGTAAATGCAAAATTATTGGCCAAAATATTGGCAAATAGGCTACAAAGGGTAATGCAAAGGTTAGTTAATAGGGACCAAACAGGATTTGTAACAGGAAGACAAGCAGGGGATAATATTAGGAAAATCTGTAATTTAACATGGGAAGTTAAAAGGACGGGACAAAAGGCAGTGTTTATAACTGTGAACGCAGAAAAAGCCTTCAACAGAGTTGAGTGGCCTTTTATGCTATAAGTTTTAGAAAAGATGGGGTTGGGGAACAATTTTACAAATTGGATAACGTACTTAAGGCTCGAATAAGGATAAATGGGAGCTACTCCGACACAATTAAACTAGAGTGGGGCACTAGACAGGGGTGCCTGTTGTCACCACTACTCTTTGCTCTAGTGATAGAGCCTCTTGGAGAAAGAGTAAGGACAGAGTGATATTAAAGGGGTATTAATGAGTTCATGGGAATCAAAGATAGTTCTCTTTGCAGACAATGTTATCTATCTCCAGGAACAAGCAGGAATAAGTCCTCACATATGGGTACGTCGGTATCGATGGAGCCTGCGCAGGAAAGCTCCCCAGCTTCCCGGAAGAAAGCTTTTGGGAGCCTCCCACAGCGCATGCGCGCTGCCTTCCCGCCTTTCTGACCAACTCTCCTCAGTTCTTCTTTTCCGCGGAGCCAGCAGGTCGTGTTCCTGTTACCGCTGAAGAAGTTCTTATTTTAATTTGTTTCTTTGGCCGCGTGTCTGCCTTCCCCGACTACCGGACTGGTACCGCCGGTCTTTTTTCTTTTTACTTTTCAAAAAAAAAAAAAAAAATTTCTTTTCACTACTTGGTGAAATTTTCTCTCTTTAGGCCCCTAGGCCTAGAGAACAATTTTCCCTCATGGAAAAACCTGCTTCTGGTTTAAAAAAATGCACCAAGTGTAGCGGTACCATCTCTGTTACCGACACACATGAATGGTGTCTTAAATGTTTGGGGCCTGACCACTCCATTCCGGATTGCCAGTCCTGTTCCCTGATGTCTAAACGTGGCTTACAGAACCGAGCAGCCAAGTTTCATATGCTGTTTTCCACAGATACTCCAGCATCGACATCTTCCAGGTCTTCCTCTCCTGATGGATCTCAGGTAACCAAACATTCCTCTGGCAGGTCCTCAAAGGGCAAATCTCCCTCTAAGTATCGAGATGCCCCCGGGCTTGACCCTGAGGACCCTGCCCCAGCCAAACAACCCCGGCGGGAAGCTCCGGCTTCCAAAGCTCCTCCTATGGGGTTACAGGTTGACATCGATGGCACAGCCTCGACCGATCACCTGTTAGACTGCTCTGGGGTACCGGCACACTCTTCCGGTACCGACATCCAGACAGTCGTGGCGTCCATGGATCATACAGTTTAATCCATGCAGCAGGCCATAATGGCTTTCGTTAAGGCTGCGACGCCCACGGTACCGCAGCAAGCGATACCGACCTCGGTTCCGGTACCACAATTGATACCGGTACCCAGGGCTTCCACATCGACCAGGATACCGGTTCCGGTTCCCAGTTCCGGGGTTTTTCCCGATACCAATCCGGTTCCGGGTACGCCCGATGTCGATACCGGTCGATACGCGTATCGATCCCTGGAAGCCAACAGACGATACTTCCAGTCTTCTGATGATTCTGATTCATCGGATGACTCTCCTGAAGTATCTCTTGCTCTTCCTGAGGAGCCCTCTTCTCCAAAGAGGAGAATGTCTCCTCCAGAGGATTTGTCCTTTCAAGACTTCATCATGGAAGTAGCTAAAGGACTCTCTATTTCAGTAAACTCTGAAAAAGAACCTAGAGCAAAAAAATTAGACATTTTGGGATACTCTAAGGTTCCCAGAGAGGCAGTCACCTTACCAATTCATGAAATTCTCCAAGAACATTTGCTTGAATTGTGGGAGACTCCTCTCACCCTTTCTCCTCATTCTCGTAGATTGGACACTATGTACCGTGTCCCTCCTTCTCCTGGTTTTCAAAAAACTCAGCTTCCTCACCATTCTATTGTGGTGCAGTCAGCTATGAAGAGAATAAAGAGTACCAAAAGACACTCTTCTACTCCTCCAGGAAGAGAATGCAGAACCTTGGATGCTTTTGGTAGAAAGATCTTCCAAGCTAGCATGCTTACTGCCAGAATCAATTCATACAGCCTTTATATGGGTATGTTTCTGAAGGAGGTTGCAGAAAAGCTGCACAACTTTCTCCCTTTTATTCCAGAGGATAAAAGGGAGGAATTCCTTCTTTGGCTTAAGCATACGCAAGACATCTCAAAGTTTTCCAACAGAGCAGCCTTTGATTCCTTTGAGGTTGCCAGCAGAGCCTCAGGCATTGCTATAGCTGCTCGTAGAATTGCTTGGCTCCAGGCTTCTGATCTAGAACCCTGGGTTCAAGATGGTTTAGGAAATCTACCCTGTACAGGTGAAAACCTATTTGGCAAAGAGTGGCAGATTAAAGCCACTCAAATGGATGCAGAAAATGCTGCTCTTGATAGACTTTCTAAGTCCCTCTCCACTCCAGCCAAGAAAAAGTCTTTTAAAAAGTCTTTTTACAAGAAGGGCAGATTTCCTTCCACTTCTGGTCAACAGTCTTCTGCAGGTCGCTTTCCTACTAAGCGTCAGCAACCCAAACAGGCCAGGCCTAAACCTGCAGGGGCTGCTGCCACCCAGCAGTCCCAAGCCCCTCAGGGGTTTTGACTTAGTGCTAGAGAACTTACCCTTTCTGGCTCTACAACAGCCAGAACCTCTCACCATTCCAGGAAGGTTGGCTCATTTTGCTCCCAGATGGGAGCAAATCACATCAGAGCAGTGGACCCTCTCCATCATCAGAGAGGGCTACAAACTTCATTTCTCAGACCTTCCTCCCTACACCATGGTGAGACATTTCAATTCTCTCACATCTCTCCTCGACCTTCTGGATCAGGAGGTAACCTCCCTTCTGGCCCAGAGGGCCATAGAAGAAGTTCCTCTTCAACAGGGGTCAGGTTTTTACTCCCCCTACTTTCTCATCCCAAAGAAAACAGGGGGATACAGACCTATTCTAGATCTCCAAGAATTGAACAAATTTCTGTACAAGGAGAAGTTCAAGATGCTCTCTTTAGGCACTCTCCTTCCATACCTACAGAGTCAGGATTGGCTTTGTTCTCTAGATCTCAAAGATGCGTACACCCATATACTCATCCACCCATCCCACAGAAAATTCCTACGTTTTCTGTTCCAGGGAAAACATTACCAATACAGAGTCCTTCCTTTCGGTCTGGCCTCTGCTCCAAGAGTGTTCACCAAATGCATGGCAATAGTTGCTGCATTTCTGCGCACTCTGGGAGTCTTTGTCTTCCCATATCTGGACGACTGGCTCATCAGAGCTCCATCTCAGTCAGAAGCCCAGATTTCCCTGGACCGCACAAGGCGCATTCTACAGTATCTGGGACTGGTGGTAAACCTCCCAAAGTCCCAGCTCATCCCTACTCAGTCCCTGCAATTCATAGGGGCCTGGTTGGATACCACCACTGCAAGGGCCTACCTTCCTCAGGCCCGTTGCCAACGTCTAGTGCAGCTAGCCTCCCAGATTCAGTCAAAGAGCCACTTAACTGCCAGGGAGATGCTACAACTGCTAGGCCACATGGCTTCCACAGTACATGTGGTCCCCTATGCTCGCCTACACATGAGAGCAGCTCAATGGACTTTGTCCACCCAGTGGACTCAAGCCTCAGGAGCTCTCTCAGACCAAATAGCAAACTCCAAACGTCTCCTTTGGTCTCTCCAATGGTGGAAGTCCACTCAAAATCTATTGCTGGGGTCCCCCTTCCAACCTTTGTTGCCCCAAGCAATCCTCACAACAGATGACTCCCAAACAGGTTGGGGAGCTCATCTGCAGGACCTCTCCACCCAAGGTACTTGGTCTCCACAGGAGACCTCTCTTCATATCAATCACTTAGAGCTTCGAGCAGTGTTCTTAGCTCTCAAGGTCTTTCATACCCTCCTCAGCTACCAGACAGTCCTCATTCAAACTGACAATCAGGTAGCCATGTTTTACATAAACAAGCAAGGAGGGACTGGCTCTCTGTCGCTTTGCAACGAAGCTCTCAGATTATGGGCCTTCACCAGAGAGCATCAAATCCATCTCCTGGCAGTATACCTCCCAGGAATTCAAAACTCTTGGGCGGACAGACTCAGTCGAGTTCTGCTTCCACACGAATGGTCCCTGCACATGGATCAGGTACTCAGAATCTTTCAGGAATGGGGTACCCCGGACATAGACCTATTTGCAAGTCCGTGGAATGCCAAACTTCCCCGGTTCTGTTCCAGAATTCCGTGTCAGGGAGTTCAGGCCAAGGATGCCTTCCTCCTTCACTGGGGTCAGGACTTCCTGTATGCCTTTCCACCCATTCCTTTGATTCCCAAGACTCTGTTCAAACTTCAGAGGGATCAAGGATCTATGATCCTCATAGCTCCACGCTGGCCACGCCAAGTGTGGTACCCTCTACTTCGGCATCTCTCCCAAGCCCCCCCCCCTGGACTTGGGAGCTGCTCCAGACCTTCTGTCTCAGGAGGAGGGGACTTTGTGGCATCCAAACCCCAAGTCCCTTCACCTCAGAGCTTGGTTACTGAAGGCCTAGACCTTCAAGACTTCAATCTTTCGCAACAAGTGCAGGATATCCTTCATGCTTCCAGGAATCCTTCCACTAGGCGTTCCTATGCTTTTAAATGGAAGAGATTTTCCATTTGGTGTGATCAAAAGGGTCTAGACCCTCTAGCACTTCCTCTGAATTCTCTCTTAGAATATCTCCTGCATCTCTCCAATGCAGGCCTTAAGACGAATTCCGTAAGGGTCCATTTAAGTGCTATTGCAGCATCCCTTAAGCCTATCAATGGACAACCTGTTTCCTCT
This sequence comes from Ichthyophis bannanicus, assembly GCA_033557465.1. Lineage (NCBI taxonomy): Eukaryota > Metazoa > Chordata > Amphibia > Gymnophiona > Ichthyophiidae > Ichthyophis > Ichthyophis bannanicus. The sequence continues at coordinate 206,025,641 of CM066043.1, read as the reverse complement.
CATCCTCTTATTGCAAGATTCATGAGAGGCCTAAACTTAACTAAACCTCCCATTCGACCTCCTCCGGTGGCATGGGACTTAAACTTGGTTCTTGGTCAGCTTATGAAGCCACCTTTTGAACCCTTAGCCACTACCTCCTTGAAATTTCTTTCCTGGAAGGTTATTTTCCTTATTGCAATCACTTCTGCTCGCCGCATTAGTGAGCTGCAGGCCTTAGTGGCTAATCCACCTTATACAAGGTTCCATCATAAGGTAGTCCTTAGGACAAATCCTCACTTTATGCCTAAAGTAGTCTCACCTTTTCATCTTAATCAAGAGGTATATTTACCTGTCTTTTTTCCAGCTCCTCATGCATCCACTGCAGAGAGGAACCTTCATACTCTAGATTGTAAAAGAGCTCTAGCTTTTTACTTACACAGGACACAGCAACATAGAAAGTCTTCTCAGCTTTTTGTTGCTTTTGATCCTTCGCATCTAGGACTTCCAGTCTCTAAAAGAACACTGTCCAATTGGATTGCTCAGTGTATCTCTTTTGTTTACCAGAGTAAGAACCTTTCTCTGGAAGGCCATGTCACAGCTCACAATGTGAGGGCCATGGCCACCTCTATGGCTCATCTTCATTCTGTGTCCATCGATCAGATCTGTCGAGCAGCCACCTGGGCCTCGGTTCATACCTTTACAGACCATTACTGTTTGGACAAGGACTCCCGCCGGGATGCCTTGTTTGGTCAGGCTGTCCTCAGACACCTGTTCCATTCTTGAACAACTCCTGCCCTCCTTCCCTCAATGGATGCCTGAGATCCATAGGAAGACTAGGAACCTTTCAGGGTCTCATACCCTTGGGGATCTCCCAGGCATCTTAGCTAGGGAGTCCCCCATATGTGAGGACTTATTCCTGCTTGTTCCTGGAGATAGCACAGTTACTTACCTGTAACAGGTGATCTCTGGGAACAGCAGGAATTAGTCCTCACAACCCACCCACCTCCCCTAGGAGTTGTCTCTTTCTCTCTCTTTGTCTTTCCTTTACTCTCTCTCTATTGTCTCAGCTTTAAACTTGAACTGAGGAGAGTTGGTCAGAAAGGCGGGAAGGCAGCGCGCATGTGCTGTGGGAGGCTCCCAAAAGCTTTCTTCCGGGAAGCTGGGGAGCTTTCCCGCGCAGGCTCCGTCGGTACCGACGTACCCATATGTGAGGACTAATTCCTGCTGTTCCCAGGAAGTCAGTCCTCATTTATGGGGTGTCATCGACGCCGATGAAGCCCCAGCGGAGCATTTCCCCAGCTTTCCATGAAAGCCTTTGGGAATGCTGGCACGCATGCGCGGTTCCCTTCCCGCCTAAAGGTGCCATCTTACCTCAGTCTCTTTTTTTCCGTGAAGCCCATCGGACGTGTGTCCTGTTTGCCCGGTTAAAAGTAGATTTTTTTTCTAGCGTTGTTTCGCTTCTTTTCTTCGGATTCGACGTCGGTTCCCCTCCCGCCGGGATCGGTACACCGGTATCGATCCCCCTTTTTCTTTTTCGGTTTTTGCCCTTAGTGGCTAGGCGTTTTTCTTTTTCCCTGGAAGGCCAGTCTTTTGACCTCGCGGGGACCCTTTTTTTCCCCATGGCTTCCAGTGGTTTTAAAAAGTGTGATCGGTGTAAAAAGATTGTCTCTCACCGACACACACAACTGCTGCCTTCGGTGCCTGGGCCCGGACCACGATTCTAAAACGTGCGGGCAATGTGGAAAAATGTCTTCCAAGGCCCTCCGAAGTCGTCAGCAGCAAAGTGAAAGGCTTTTCTCCGACTTGGCCTCTGCTCGTGCCCGGACCTCGTCTGAGGCTTCGACATCTCGGGATTCCGATCCTGAGAGGTGTCGGAGCTCCTCGGACAGGGTGTCCCCCGAGAGTGAACGTAAGAGGAAGAAGCGGCTCGCGAGGGCGGCGTCGGTGGAGGTCCCTGGACCCTCGAGGTCCAGGTCTAAGATCCCCGACCGTCGTCCCGGGCCCGTGGACCAGGAGAAGCCGACCAAAGTTCCTCGTATAGAACCGGAGTCTGCTGGACACGTAAGTCCTGTTGTCCTCGAGGACTCGCCTCCCCGAGTACCGACGTCGAGTCGGGGGCTGCTGCGTCACCCGAGCTGAGTCTCAGGTTGACAGCCTTGGAGAGCAGAATGTCTGCCTTCATGGATCAGCAGCGGGCATTGATGGCCAGCCTGTCTGGCGCATCTGCCCCGACCACCGGGACATCGACTTCCAAGTCGACCCCGGAGACCGAGCCGATACTCGAGTCCCTTGCAGCTCGAGGTCGTCCTCGGTCGAGGTCTCCCTCGACCTCCCATTCGGGACCGAGGGTCTCGATGCCAGTGCCTCCGGCGTCGGGGCGGGTGCCCAGGGGCCCCGCGGCGTCGGACCCCGACTCGACATCGGATGAATCTGCATGGGAAACTGAGGATGAGGAGTCTCCTGACACCTTTAAGACTCGGTGTGTCCCTTCGGACTCACCTGAGTCTGAACCCCGGAGTAGATCTCCTCCGGAGGATACTAGGTTCGGAGTTTATCCGGGATATGGCCGCTGCCCTGGCTATCCCGGCTGACCCCGAGGAAGAGCCTCGAGCCGAGGAGCTCGATGCTCTGCAGTACATCTCTCCTCCGAAGGAGGCCTTTACTGTCCCGGTTCCTCCGATGCTGGAGTGGCTCCTCTTCCGGATGTGGGAGGCACCGGCCTTGGCGCCGGTTTTGAGCAAGCGAGTCAATTACATTTATCGGCTCCGCAAGAGTCCTGGCTTCCAGAAAGCACAGCTGCCGCACCATTCTATGGTTGTGGAATCGGCCATGCATCGTCTGAAAAGTCAGAAGATGCACTCCGCGGTGCCTCCCTGTAGGGAAGCCTGCAGCCTTGATGGAGTCGGCAGAAAGTGTTTTCAGGGCTCCATGCTTGCTTGCCGTGTCCAGACTTACCAGCTGTACATGGGCATGTATTTACGAGACCTGGCCAAGGAGTTGACCGGGTTCTCTGCTGGTCTCTCCGGGGAACCCTTGCAGAGTTTTAAGTCCTTGTCTTCAAGGATACGGGAATGCTCTAAGTTCATGTCCTGCGCCGCCTACAATGGCTTCGTGGCTTCGGCCCGAGTTGCGGCTGCCGGCATCGCGGCTCGACGCCAGGCGTGGCTGCAGTCATCAGACCTCGAGCCATGGGTTCAGAACAAGTTGGTCGATGTCCCTTGCCGAGGTGAAAACCTTTTTGGCAAGCCTGTGGCCGAGAAGGCCGCACAGCTTGAGACTGAGCACCTCACCAGGACAAGGCTGTCTAGGAAGACCTCTGCCCCTTCACATAAAAAGAAGGGCCCGGGTAAAAAGCCCTTTTACCCGAGGAAGGGCACTGCCTACAAACAGTACCCACAATATCAGGTTGCCCAACCTGCCCCACAAGGTCAGCAAGCCAAGGGCCGGGGTAATGGGCCCTGTAGGCAGACTGCCCCCAAGCCTCTGGCCCCTGCTCCCACTCAGCAGGGTGGGGGCTTTTGACTCCTTGAGTACAGCCAAACCTCCCTTGCAGACCCAGCTCTGCACAGGAGGCCGCCTAGCCTTGTTCGCCCACCAGTGGCCCCTGATAACTCAGGACAGTTGGGTGCTGGACATAGTCCATCGAGGCTATGCCCTGCATTTTCACCAACTACCTCTGCCACACTTTCCAGGGGAGCCTTTCAGGCCTCCCCTGCATACAGCCCTTCTCCTCCAGGAGCTCAGGGGTCTGTTGCTGGACAAGGAGGTGGAGCCTGTGCCTCCCCACTTCCAAGGTCACGGTTTTTACTCCAGGTATTTCCTGATGCCAAAAAGAACCAGTGGTCTTCGACCCATTTTGGATCTCAGAAACCTAAACAAGTTTCTTGTGAAAGAAACGTTCAAGATGGTTACTCTTGGAAATCTTCTGCCCTACCTCCAGCAGGGAGATTGGCTATGCTCTTTAGATCTAAAAGATGCTTACACTCACATCCTCATTCATCCAGACCACAGAAAGTACCTCAGGTTCATTGTGGGAGGAAACCACTATCAGTACAGGGTATTGCCTTTTGGGCTGACTTCCATTCCCAGAGTCTTCACCAAGTGCCTGGCAGTGGTAGCAGCCTACCTGTGAAATCAGGGCATCTTTGTGTTTCCCTATCTGGACGACTGGCTCATCAGAGGCCAGACGTCTCTCGAGGTCCAGCTGGCCACCAACAGAACCATAGACCTGCTCCAAAAGGTGGGCTTTGTCATCAACTTAGCAAAGTCCACTTTGCTCCCCTCCCAGAACTTGGAATTCATAGGGGCAAGGTTGGATTCTCAGCTGGCAAGAGCATTCTTACCAGTGGACCGAGCACAAAGGCTCATAGACCTTGCTAGCAAGTTTCTGCACAGGTCCCTGGTCTCCGCCAGACTCTGTCTCAGGCTTCTAGGCCACATGGTGTCCACAGTTCAGGTGACCCCCAATGCCAGGCTCCATATGAGGCCTGCCCAGTGGTGCCTTTGGACTCGGTGGTCACAGGCCTCAGGCAGCCTCAGAGACAGGATCAGAGTGTCCCACCGTTTTCTGACCTCCCTCAACTGGTGGTTACACCCCCCCCAATCTGCTGGTGGGGGTGCCCTTTCAGATACCACCTCATACAGTGGTGCTGACCACCGATGCCTCTCTGTTGGGTTGGGGAGCACACTGCCTAGACAAGTGCTCCCAGGGCCTGTGGTCTCCTTGGGAGACGTCCCAGCAGATCAATCTCCTAGAGCTCAGAGCTATCCGCTTGGCCCTCAAGGCCTTTACTGCTTCCCTGGCCCATCAGTCTGTCTTGATCCAAACAGACAACCAGGTAGCCAAGTTCTATGTGAACAAGCTCCTCAAGGCAGTCTATCTTCCAGGCCAGGAGAATTTCCTGGCCGACAAACTGAGCAGGATTCTGCAACCACACGAGTGGCAGCTACATCCTTTAGTGGTTCAAAAGATTTTCTTGGAGTGGGGTCTTCCCTCCATAGACCTGTTTGCCAGTCCTCTGAACAACCAACTGCCACGGTTCTGCTCCAGGCAACCGCATCCTCTGAGGGTAGCAGCAGATGCTTTTCTGATTCCCTGGACTCAGGGCCTACTCTATGCGTTTCCTCCCACCCCCCTGGTGGCCCGGACACTGTTCAAAGTTCTCCAAGACAGGGCCTCAGTCCTCCTGGTGGCTCCCAGGTGGCCCAGGCAGCCTTGGTTCTCCCTCCTGCTTCAACTGGCGGTGGATCTCCCTCTGCCTCTGGGATTGCAGCCCGACCTTCTCTCTCAGAATCAGGGCTCTCTACTGCATCCCAATCTCAAATCCCTCCATTTGATGGCATGGAGGCTGCAAGGGTAGTGTTGGCTCCCTGGGGCCTGCCTAAAGAAGTTGAGGAGGTTCTCCTAGCTTCTAGGAAACAGTCCACGAGGAAAACCTATGCTCTCAAGTGGAAGAGGTTTTCTGTGTGGTGTCAGTTACGTGCAGAGGATCCTTTCTCCTGTGCTGTGTCTGTAGTGCTTCAGTACCTGCTGCACTTGTCCAATCAAGGTCTCAAGTCCACTCTGTTCGGGTCCACCTCTCTGCTTTGGCAGCTCACTACTCCTTAGTAGAGGGCCATTCCTTGTCTGTGCACCCTTTGGTGTCCAGGTTTCTCAGAGGTTTGTTACTGCTCAAACCTCCCATACGAACTCCTGCTCCTGAGTGGGAGCTGAATGTGGTCTTGCAGCAGCTGACTCGACCAACCTTTGAGCCTATGGCTACTTGCCCTCTACGCTTCCTCTCATGGAAGACTCTCTTTCTGATAGCCCTTACTTCGGCTAGGAGAGTGAGTGAGCTTCAGGCCTTGGTCTGTGATAGACCTTACACCAGGTTCTATAAAAACAGGGTAGTCCTCAGGACTCACCCTAAGTTCCTTCCTAAGGTTGTCTCCTCTTTCCACCTCAACCAGGAGGTGGTTCTTCCTACTTTCTTCCCTAGGCCTCATGCAAGTCAGGCTGAAACAGTTCTCCATACCTTGGACTGTAGGAGGGCCTTATCCTTCTACCTTGAACGTACGCAAGGTCACAGGAGGGCTTCTCAGCTCTTCCTTTCTTTTGACCCCAATAACTTGGGGAGGCCTGTGTCCAAGTGTACCTTGTCCATCTTGGAGGCTGACTGTATCACCTGGGCTTACAAGGCGGCTGACCTTCCTTTGCAGGGTAGGGTCACGGCCCACCGTGTGAGGGCAATGGCTGCATCAGTGGCTCATCTCCGCTCTGTTCCATTGCAAGACATCTGCAGGGCTGCTACTTGGTCTTCAAGCCAGACTTTTGCAGCCCACTACTGTCTGGAGAGGGAGTCCCGTAGGGACAGTGCTTTTGGCCAAGCAGTACTCAGGAATCTCTTTGAGGTCTAGGCAACTCCTGCCCTCTGGTTGGGCTACCTGTGGAGGGTGTGTTCTTGGAAAGCCTTTTCTGTGTTGCTGAGACTAGAGGGAGTTCTCTTGTTCAGCCTGGGTTCCTGGTAGCCCAGAGCTAGGGAGTCACCCATAAGTGAGGACTGACTTCCTGATTGGTCCTGGAGAAAGAGTAGTTACTCACCTGTAACAGGTGTTCTCCAGGAGCAGCAGGAATCAGTCCTCACTACCCTCCCTCCTCCCCTTGGAGTTGCAGTTGTACATAGTTCATTTTTGCATTTTTGTGTGCTGTTCTTAGCTATGTCATTTGACTGAGGTAAGATGGCACCTTTAGGCGGGAAGGGAACCGCGCATGCGTGCCAGCATTCCCAAAGGCTTTCATGGAAAGCTGGGGAAATGCTCCTCTGGGGCTTCATCGGCGTCGATGACACCCCATAAGTGAGGACTGATTCCTGCTGCTCCTGGAGAACACCTGTTAAAGGTGAGTAACTACTCTTTACGGTGAGGGATCCATTGACCTCTTTACCAGTCCTAATGAATGAAATAGGAAAAGTATAGTGCAGTGACAGGTTATAAAATAAATTATAGTAAAACTGAGATTTTGGGTTTTAACCTTAATGAAGAGTTAGCTACTTGCTTGCGGGAGGGATTTTCTTTTAAATGGGTTAAGAAATCATATAGATACTTAGGGATCCAAATGGGGAGTAACATTTAACATGTATGTGAATGGAATTATGCCCCATTGCTAAAAGAGGTGAAGAAGGATTTGCAGAAATGGAAGAGTATATTAATGTCCTGGCTTGGGAGAATAGCAGTTACAAAAATGAATGTACTGCCAAGGTTTCTTTTTCTGTTTAGCTCACTCCAATGTAGGGTTCTACGCACATATTTGAAGCAAATCCAAAATTTGTTGTTGGATTTTATTTGGGCGGGGAGGGCTCCGTGGGTATCCAGGTACACAGTGTTTCATAACAAGGAAGAAGGGGGTTTGGGGATTCCTTGTGTGGAGAAATATTACATGGCAGCGTAAATTAGAGCTTTGCAGAGTTGGCAGGGGACGGAAGAGGCACCCTTGTGGGCACAATTGGAACAAGAGGGACAGAAAGGGCATTGCTTGGAAGCATGGATTATGGGACCCAGTTGCAAAGAGGAAGGAGGGAAAGGATGGTAACCCCTTTAGGGAGTTCACAAAGGCTATGTGGCTCAGGGTCCAGGCGCAACTTATGGGTGGGAAAAGATATTAGAAGGAAACACATTATGGGGATGGGGGATTTCCAGCCTGGATGGGAAGGGGGGATGTATAAGTAATGGGGAGGTAAGGGGTTAAGGAGGTTAGGGCAAATAGTTAATAAAAAAAGGAGATATTTGTAGTTTTGCAGAGCTCTAGGAAGTGTATGGACTGAAGGGAAAAGATTATTATACATACATGTAACTTGTGCACTATATATGAACTATGGGGGTACTAGAGGACCTGAGGAGGGAAGATACCAGGTTTGAGGTACTTATGAGACCTATGGGGTCCAGGAAGGGATCGATAGCAAAGCTGTATGCAGACATGATGTCAAGGGAAAAGGGAGAGATAAAGGGACAAAAATGGTGGGAACAAGCACTGGGAGGGGACTGGGATAAAAAACAATGGCAAAATATAAGTGGTCTAAAAGACTGGCGCCAGGAACAGCTTATCTAGAAAACAGTATGAAAGCTCGATACCATATGTATTTATTTTATTTAGACAGTTTTTTGTATACCACCTTGTAGCAGCAGAGCGCAGACAAACCAATGATACCAGGAGTCTGTTCAGAAGGTCCAAATCATTTATTTGTGCACAAGTCTCAAAGCAAAGTCAATTTCAAAATGGCTGAGCGATGTTCTCTGGCAATACAACAACTTTTATAGACTTTAGCTTCATTCTAGGTATAGAAAAACATTTCATTGGTCCCGGTAACCTCCCGTACCTCCCGTACCCCTTCTATTGGTCCCGGTGCTGATATGATTATCCAATTATGTTCTTGCAGTGGGCTCAGCACCTGCTTACCCCCCTTCTAGTCCCAATTACAATGGCCAGTTCACCAACTTGTTACTTTCCTACTTCCAAGGCCACTCAGCTAGTTTGTACGTGTAGGGAAGCAGGGCTCTATAACTTCTTTGTCAGCAGTTTTAAGCATAAATTCTGTATTTTTCCATTCGTTCTGCTTGTCTAAGCTTAATTCAATACTTTTACTGAGTTCTAATTCTACAGCAGCATATTGGGGGATGTGCAATTCCTATGGGCCTTTTCACAAGCTTCATTTACAGGTCAAGCTAGTTAGGCTTGCTTGCTTATGTCAGACACTGTGGATCACGGGCCTTCACCTGCCACATTCCCCCCCTTTGATTAATCTCACCCTATTACTTAATAAGGTGTGAGAATTAAATCACTTCAAAATAGTTATACTATGGTCATAGGATTCCGACTATATGCAGGAGGTTTTGGTTGGTATAAGGCCATAATCTTAGTTGCGGTCTTCCGCTCTACTGTACTTTCAATAGCACTATGAATAGAACGCATACAACATGGGATTATACATGGTAACAGCAAAATAACAGCAATAATTATTAGTACTAATATAAGGAAAGTTTTAAGTCCTCCCAGCCATGAGAAAAGGTTAGCAAACCAGTTAGGAAACGTCAGTGAGTGCCAAGTCTGTACCGGCACATAAGCATGTCTTTGCATATCCTTAGCAAGTTCTTCAACTACTTGACCCTTATCTATTTTTAACAACAATTGTTTAAATTCAGCTTACCACATACTCCTCCTTCAGCTGCTAACAAATAATCAAGTGCTAAGCGATTCTGATATATAGCAGTGCGCATCTGAGTGCTTTGTCTAGCTAAAAGTGTAAGAGCTTGGCTAGTTTCATTGGTTATTATTTCAACTACTGCTTGTAAGCGAATAATACGATTAATCATATAGACACGGGTTCGATAGCCCCACATACCATCATCATTCCAAGTGGCAGGCCCATAATATTCAATGATTCTTTCTGGCGGCCAATCATCACCCTTCCACTTCTCCCACTTGCCTACTTGGAGGGGTGCTCTCTTCTGTCGCAGTGCTCTTTTGTGTCTGTGGGTAGTGTATACTGGGTATCCTAATTGTTCTCCATGTTCTGTGGGTAGGAGGAAGAAAGAAGGTCTGATGGTTCCTAAGACACATGCTCCTCCCCAATGTGGCGGGAGTCGAGCATACGCTCGGTTTCCACAGATCCAATACAGGCCAGGTGGGGCTTGCCAAGCATGGGTTTTGGCAAGATTAGTCCATAAATCAGCAAGTTCAGGAAATCTGGCTAATGGATTAGGAGGTTCAGGGTGTTTTACTCCTGACCACCATGACGTCTTTTTGGTAGTGTCATTATAGAATTTCTGGCTAAGACAGACCAGCTGTCCTACCTTTTGGGTGAACTGAGGTCCAGTTCTGGTATAGCAAAGACGTCCAACAATTGAGTGCGCTAACACCCATTCGCTAGTAGTCTTGTGTAATTCAGTCTGATTGTAAGTCAGAGAATAATTTAATTCTTGAGCTTCCCATGGCCACTGGTCACCCATCTGGGTTCCGCCACAGAAATAACAATCTGAGATTTTGAGACTAGATACTACTGCTCCAGCTAATTCTAAGAATAAATTCTGGGAAGGATGAGGGATCTCAAACTTATTTACATGCATGGCTTCATAGAAGGTGTTATGGATGTGATATTTAGATGACTTGTGGGCTTGGGTGTTCAATCTTATATACACAATGGTTCCTGGATCTGATCCAGTACCTGCGATACGTAGACCAAACTTGTATCCTTGTTTCCATGCATTAGGATTACGTATCCGTAAGTGTAAAGGGTTACAAGCACCTTTCTTACATTTGTCGTCTGTTGGTGACTTAGTTAGAGTGGCCACTCGTTTATCTATCTTTTCTTCTACTATACCATCATTCCATGTAGCATAAAAAACACATTCCCAATTTGGGCAATAGTATTCTGCTGCTGTGGCAGTACTATATGAATCCTTTTTTCCTGTACACTTTCCCCATCCTGTGGCACCTTCTGGGCACATATACTTATGGTCATTTCGATATGCTTTTTCCCAGGTACCACATTTGGAGCGACTATCTTTGTTTATAACATCACATGCATCAAAATTCAAAACAGCAGGTCTACTAGTATCTCTAAGTGGTTGTGTGGCATTAATTATAGGTCCATCTGCATCCTTCCATCGTATCTCCAACGTGTAATAGGATGGATTCTGATGCGGATTATAGCATACTCTAGATTTACCGTTAGTGCAAACATTTAGTTCAGTGGTGTTATAAATACACTGAGTCACTTTACCAGTACAGGTATAGTAAGAATGGTAAATCAAAGTCTGAGTTACTTTCAGTCCAGTTCGAGTAGAAGTAATGCAAGCAGTGCATGGAGGTAAGGCATAAGTCAGTTCAAAGCCTCCAAAACAGGCAACCAGGGCAAAGCAAAGGTAAAGGTACATGTTGATTGGAGTTCTTCTGAATCCTCAGCTTGCAGATCTTGACCACGACGTTCTTTTCTTCGTCCCGTTCACTAATAAAGCAATTCAACGGGTGCTGAGTGTTGATTGAAGATCCTCAAGTTGTCCATCACACATTAACCAACTTAGCAAATTCAGTTGGCTTTGAAGTATGGTCAATCAATGTAGCATCAAAGCAGTGTGTAAAATCACACACATGAGGTTCGTTAAAAACAAACTCTTGCTGTATGGAAAACAGCAATCCTCTTCGAAAGACTTGGCTACTGCAAGGCACTGTGACAAAGTGTTTAAACTGCTGGTTGCCGTCTAAGAGTAACTCGCAAAGGTGCATCAGGATGCTGTTCTGCTGTCCACTGCTCAGGTTCAGGATCAGCGGCGGGCTTGACTCTGCTGTGGTGGATCCAGGAATCGATTTCTGCTACCTTTACTGCAGTTGGGGTAGACAGGATGACGGTGTATGGTCCCTTCCAATGGGGTTCCAACGGTGTCTTCTTCCAATCTTTGATCCACACCGAGGTACCAGGCTGGTAGGGATGCAAAGGTTCCGTCAAGTTGATAGGCAACTGGTCTTGGATCCACGCATGGAGAGTCTGCAGAACAAAACTAAGAGCTAGGAGTTCTTGCCTGGTTATTTCTGAACCAATTTGGGCTAGACTTCCTGTAATTCCCTGCACTATTGGTGGGGGCTTACCATACAGAACTTCAAAAGGGGAAAAACCTGTTGACTTCACAGGAGCTGAGCATATTCTGAGTAAAGCTATTGGGAGCACTTGGGGCCACTTCAGGTGTGTCTCCTGACAAAGCTTAGACATTTGGGCTTTTAGGGTACGATTCATTCGCTCAACTTTCCCTGAACTCTGGGGTCTGTATGCAGTGTGAAGCTTCCATTGTATCTGCAAAGCTTTTGCTAACTGTTGAGTAATCTGGGAGACAAATGAGGGCCCATTGTCTGACCCTATTACTGCTGGAATTCCAAACCTAGGGACAGTTTCTCTCAGTAAAACTTTGGTAACTTCTCGAGCTTTTTCAGTTCTGGTTGGGAAGGCTTCTACCCACTCAGAGAAAGTACAGACTAATACTAATAGGTAGTGATATCCATTGGCTTTTGGCATTTCAGTAAAATCAATTTGCAGGTGGTCCATGGGGGTTACACCTCCTGACTGAACTCGGGGTGCTGTTGTGAGACCTTGCTTGGCATTATTTTTGGCACAAATTAGACATTGGCGTGCTACTGAAGCTGATATGGTTGTCAACAGAGTAATGTAGAAATGTGGTCTAAGTGCTTTTTCCATAGCACTTTTCCCATAATGGGTGGCCTCGTGAAAGGCTTTGACAAAGGATAGTCCTAACAATTCGGGAATTACTATTCGTCCTGGGGGTTGACTGCCCTCTGCTGGTGGCAGCTCAATCCATCCATTTTTCAGTACTCCATCTTCCTTGTTACAGTAGTAATCTAATTCTTTGGTGGTATATCGTGGTATCCATGAGTTTAAAGGTACTGGAAACAATGCTGCTTGCATTGGCATGGCTTGTGGTGTAATTTGTCCTGTCATAGCTGCTTGTCGTGCTGAGGCATCTGCAAACCTATTTCCTCGGGCAACTTCTCCTTTTCCTGCTTGATGTCCTCTACAATGTATGACAGCTACACGAGTTGGGGCCCAAACTGCATCAAGTAACATCAGTATCTCGGGGCCATACTTGACTGATTTTCCTCCGGATGTGATGAGCCCTCGTTCCTTATAGAGAGCTCCATGGGCATGTAGGGTAGTGAAGGCATATTTGGAATCTGTATATACATTCAACACAAGTTTTGCACCTAGTAATAGTGCTCGAGTAAGTGCTATCAATTCTGCTTTCTGGGCTGATTTGCCTGAGGCTAGAGCTGATGACTCAACGACTTCATGTTGAGTGACAACTGCATATCCGGTACAGCGTCGTCCATTGAGGATGAGACTGCTTCCATCAACATAATAGATTTGGTCAGGATTGTCTATGGGCACATCTGTCAGGTCAGGTAGGCTGGAGAATACAGTGTCCATGACTTCGATACAATCATGTTCTGGGAGTTCTTCACTAACAGGTATCAATGTGGCTGGATTCAAGGCATGACTCACTTCCAGTTGTATCTGTGGGTTTTCACATAACATGCTCTGATATTTTAACATTCGGGAATTGGTGAGCCAATGATTTGCTTTCTGTTTCATGAGGGCCAGGACTGCATGCGGCACAGTGACTCGTAGATTCTGTCCTAGTGTGAGCTTGTCTGCTTCACTCACTAACAATGCTGTAGCTGCGACTGCTCTCAGGCAAGGTGGCCATCCCTTGGCCACAGTGTCCAATTGTTTCGATAGGTATGCTACAGGTCGCTCCCAATTTCCCAATTTCTGAGTCAACATGCCTAAGGCATTTCCCTGTGCTTCATGTACAAACAAGTGGAAAGGCTTGTGAACATCTGGTAGTCCAAGGGCTGGTGATGACATTAATTCTTCCTTTAACGTCTTGAAGGCTGTATCCTGCTCAGGTCCCCACTCCAGTGGCGACTTTTCTTCTCCTTTTGTGGCTTCATACAGTGGTTTGGCAATTTGGGCAAAGTTGGGAATCCAGATTCGGCAATATCCTGCCGCTCCCAGAAAGGCTCTGACTTGCTTTCTGGTCGTTGGGGTTGGAATTCTGCATACTGCTTCTTTTCTTTCTCTGCCTAATTTTCGGCTTCCTTGGGTTATACGAAAGCCCAAGTATTTCACTTCTTTTTGGCATAGTTGTGCTTTTGCTCTGGAAACTTTGTATTCAGCTTCATTTAGTAACTGCAAGAGATCTTTAGTGGCTTGTATGCATTCACTTTCTGATACGGCAGCTATCAGCAGATCATCCACGTATTGGAGAAGCACTCTCTTCCCCGGGGCCACTGGATAGCTTGAAAGGTCTTGATTCAGTGCAGCACTAAAGATGGTAGGCGAATTCTTGAATCCTTGGGGTAGTCGTGTCCAAGTGAGTTGGCCCCCTCTTCCAGAGATGGGGTCCTGCCATTCAAATGCAAACAATAGCTGACTTACAGGGGCTAATATTATGCAAAAGAATGCATCTTTTAGATCTAGTACAGTAAAGTGGGTAGCTTCAGCAGGTATCAGTCCTAGAAGAGTGTAAGGATTGGGTACAACTGGATGTATGGTTTCAACTGCTTCATTCACTCTCCTTAGATCTTGCACTGGGCGGTAGTCATCTGTTCCAGGTTTTTTTACTGGCAGAAGTGGAGTGTTCCATGGGGATTGACATACTTTTAGTAGGCCATGTTCTAGTAATCTTTGCAAGTGGCGATGGATGCCTTCAATTGCAGCTCTTGGGAGAGGGTACTGTTTGACATGTACTGGTGTAGCACTAGGCTTAAGGGTTACAATTACTGGAGCTATATGTTTGGCTAGGCCTGGAGGACTGCCTTCTGCCCATACTCCAGGTGGTGCATCAATGCTTTTCAAAGTTTGTTCAAAATAGGTGTCTTGGACAGAATCATCAATGTAATATCTCCATTCTTCTTCTCGGGGAACTGTAAGCAGCATTATTCCTGCTGGTTTGGCTTGGGGATTTACTGTCATTTGCATTTCCCCTCTTTCGGAGAAGGATATTTGGGCTTGTAGCTTGGCTAACATATCTCGTCCCAGTAGTGGCACTGGACATTCAGGCATGTAAAGGAATTGATGAGTTATTTGCTGTCCTCCTAGACTGCATTTACGATTCTGAAGAAAAGATTTTGTAGCTTTGGCACCAGTTGCTCCTACAATGGTGACTGCTTTTGTAGAAAATGGGGCTATCTTTTTGTCTACTACTGAATGTTCTGCTCCAGTATCAACCATAAAATTCATAACTTGGTCTCCTATTTGTATTCCGACCATAGGCTCCTGAAGACCTAAAGCAAACTCGGAGCCCGGTCTGTCCTAATCCACGTCATCTTCATCATGGGCTGTCGTAGCCAATGCTTGTATGGCTCCTCCTCTTTCTCGCTGGAATAGTTCTCGATTGGCTCCTCCGCGGTTTCGGGGACGGCCTCGTCTTTCTTCTCTCCACTGATGATTGTTTTCGTCATCTTGCTGGGCGTCTTCGAGTTGCCGGCATGCATCTCTCCAATGTCCTTCCTCCCTGCAGTAGGCACATTGGTTTACGCCTAGTTGGGGCCGGCTTCCACTTCGGCCCCGCCCCCTTCCTCTGCTCCGTCGACTAGGGGTACCTCCCCTTTTCTGTTCAACTATGGCCGCAGCCAAAAAATCAGCTTTCTTCTTCATCTTTCGATCACATTCTTTCTGCCTTTCATTATCACGATTCACATACACTTTATGAGCGATTTCCAATAACTGAGTTGTATTCATGCCCGCAAACCCATCTAGTTTTTGTAATTTACGTCTAATGTCTGGTTGAGACTGATTTACAAAAGCAGAATTCACCATACATAAACTTCCTGGTGCATCGGGATCATAGGGAGTATACATTCTATATGCTTCAGTTAATCTTTCATGAAATTCTGCTGGGCTCTCATCTATACCTTGGATAACTCCTGCAACTTTGGAAAGGTTCATAGCTTTCTGGCCCCCCCTTTTCAGGCCTTGTAGAAAGCCTTGGCGAAAACGGGCTAGGGCTCTGGATCCTCTTTCTGTATTTGGATCCCATCGGGGGTCTTCATTCGGGAATTCTCTCTGGGCCGCTTCCCGATTGTCTATTCTTTCCACCCCTTGTTCTGGAGCTACAGGGTTATCCGCCAGCCAATCAATAGCTGCTTTTCTAATTCGTGCCCGCTCCTCTGTCGTAAATAGAGTGGTCAGGAGCTGGCGGCAATCTGCCCATGTTGGTTGGTGGGTTTCCATAATAGTATTCACTAATTCTGTAAGCTCTAGGGGCTTATTGGTATAGGAGGCATAATGTGTCCTCCAATTTAACAAATCAGTTGTAGAGAAAGGGACATACACATAGCTTAGGGGTCCCGCTACCACTTCATTATCTTCATTCCTTACGGGCACTCCCGGGACTTGCCGTAAGGGCATCATCTTGGCAGTAGATGTCTTTTGGAATCTGAGAGATATTTTTGTAACTGTCCTATCAGGGGTTATTTTCTTCTTCTCTACGTGCTTTACTTTAGATGTACATTTTACTGGCAAGCTAGTACTGGCAACCACTTTTACACTGTCAGCATCGCTTAGGGAATTTTCAGTCTCTTCCTTCTCTGTTTCTGTATCTGACTCTCCTTTTTCTGTCTCGGTAGAATCATCATCTTCAAGTAAAGGGAGCTCATCTACCTGCTCTCTGGGTAATAGCTCAGGGGTGGGGTCCCGTTCCCGCTGTCTCGGGGGTTCTGGGGCAGGACGCCGGGCTGCTCTTACTGGGCCCGGGGTTTGAGGCTGTCGGGGAACCATTTCTGGGGAATCAGGATCTACCAGGATGGGCTTCTTCCTGGACTTCTTATCCTTCCCTTTCTTTCTAGGCTGTTCTATTTTCTGACTATAATCTGTCTTTGCTAACATTATTCTGCACTGTTCTTCATAACAGCGCTGCGCCCAAGGGGGCGGATCTTCACAAATACTTAACCAGGAATCTATATAGGGGTACTGATCGGGGTGCGCTATCCGCACTCTACGGTGCACTAACTGGATAATTCCTACATTAAAGGTTCCCTCTCGGGGCCAGGTAGGGTCTAGATCGGGCCACTCCCTAGTACACAAAATCTGTAAACGGGCCGCAGTCATTTTAATACCATACTCTCCAGAATATCCTTCTTTAAAATGTGCGATCATACATTCTAATGGAGTGTTCCTAGTAGACCCCGCCCCTCCCATTTCGATGTGTGCGCGCAACAACAGACAAAAGGGAAAAGGAGGGCGGACCGTGGGTAAGGGGTCCTCACGGCCCTGGAAATGTATAAGGAGAACAAATAAGACAAGACGACAATCGCTTCCCCCTTTTTGCGACCTGAACGCGGTCGCCCGGTCAGGAAATGCGCTACTCAGGGGTCCGCCTTCGCTTGGTCCGTGCTGCCAGACCTCTCATTCACACTTCATTCACACAATCATGCTAGCAACGTATTCCAGAATGCATTCGTTTCTATCTATTCTGACTAGTCTTATTCAATTTCCAAAATACAAGAAGATGGGGGTTTCGCCCTGCGAATACTCATGCGGGGTTACTCGGCCCGTCTTTGAGAGGTGATCAAGCTCTCTTACCAATTTCCAAGTTCAAATGGCAGCACTGCTCTTTCTTATCTGTCTAGGCATAACAAATCGAAATTCTACTCACCGGATCCGGTCCTCAAACTTCCCAAGCAGGCGCATGAGTTGGACCTCTGACTCCCCTCACTCGGGTTCGAGGTGTTGGCTCCAGCCGGGCTCGGCACCCGCCGAGGTCCGACCAGCTCCCTCCGATGCAAAGGACCGGCGGCGCCAGAGAGCAGCCCCCGTCGGAAGGGGGCGATCCCGGCAGGACCAAACCTATAGAGGCGGAAAGTCGTGGTATATTGCCCCATATACACTCTGATTCCACAACTTCCCGGCCAACGCACCAAGAATATGTAGCAGCAGAGCGCAGACAAACCAATGATACCAGGAGTCTGTTCAGAAGGTTCAAATCATTTATTTGTGCACAAGTCTCAAGCAAAGTCAATTTCAAAATGGCTGAGCGATGTTCTCTGGCAATACAACAACTTTTATAGACTTTAGCTTCATTCTAGGTATAGAAAAACATTTCATTGGTCCCGGTAACCTCCCGTACCTCCCGTACCCATTCTATTGGTCCCGGTGCTGATATGATTATCCAATTATGTTCTTGCAGTGGGCTCAGCACCTGCTTACCCCCCTTCTAGTCCCAATTACAATGGCCAGTTCACCAACTTGTTACTTTCCTACTTCCAAGGCCACTCAGCTAGTTTGTACGTGTAGGGAAGCAGGGCTCTATAACTTCTCTGTCAGCAGTTTTAAGCATAAATTCTGTATTTTTCCATTCGTTCTGCTTGTCTAAGCTTAATTCAATACTTTTACTGAGTTCTAATTCTACAGCAGCATATTGGGGGATATGCAATTCCTATGGGCCTCTTCACAAGCTTCATTTACAGGTCAAGCTAGTTAGGCTTGCTTGCTTATGTCAGACACTGTGGATCACGGGCCTTCACCTGCCACAACCTTATCCTTCAATCAAAGTGGTCACAACACAATTGGGGGATACATTTAACACAAGGAGACACATACACTAATACTTACAGGGAGCATGGGCAATGGAGGGTTAAGTGGCTTGCCCAAGACCACAAATGGGACTAGAAACCCCAGTCCTTCCGGCCCAAGTGGGATTTGAACCCCCGACCTTCTGGCCTGAGATAACTTGTCCCAACCACTAGGCCACGTTCCACCTTGGAAATTAAGAGTGATAAATAAACAAGACACTGGGGAGTGTTGGAGGGGATGTGGGACAAAAGGAGCTTTAAAGCATGTAGTATGGGACAGTCCAAAAATACAGCGGATGTGGCAAGAGTTAGAGAAGAGATTATACAAAATGATTAAAGTGAAGGTAATATTGAAGCCTACCATAGTTATATTAAATGGAATGCAGGAAGAGGGGGGATAGAAATTTGCAAATGATGATAGGATATTGTATTGTGGCAGCAAGAGGGGAGATAATGGCCCATTGGAGACATGTGGAAGCACCTACCTTACAAGATATGAGAAGAATGGAAAAGATGTGGTATATGTGTGAAATAGCAGCGTATAAACAGCATACAATAAAAATATTTAGGGAAATTTGGGGAGGGTATATGGAATGGAGGGAAAGGGGAAAAGTAATATAGAGGATAGGGGGTGTGGGGATGGGGGGAGGGGATATAAGAAGGGGGAGAAGGGTAAAGGGATTGGGAAATGGAAAGAATGGCATGTACATAAAAGACGGGTACGGGTGTTATGAGATTTTATTATGGGAGGTTACTGGTCATGTACTAATGTTGCACAATGTACTGTTGTAGGGTATGGGAGTTGGGATGACTAAAAAGATATTGATATCAATCTTAATGGAAGGGGGATGGGGAGGAATAAGAGGAATAAATATGGGGAAAAGATTATAAGACAGGAAAATAGGGAAGTTCTGATATTGTGCAGTGTAAGGAATGAAGGTTACAAAATAGTTATAAAGGATATAACCGGATTAAAAGGGTGGGGCGATAAGTGGGGTGCAATTGAACATAAATAGGCAAAGGTTTGGAATGTATACATTATGTTAATGGATGTATAATTGTTCTGTACACTTTATTTTGTATAAGGGAAGTTTGCAATAATGTTTTAAGTTAAATAAAAATTTTCAATTACAAAAAAAAAGAACCTGAAGTCCACACTCTTCGGTCCCCCTGGACAAGGAGTTGAGAGCTCTCGATGTCCTTGGGCGCAAAGCCTATCAGGGGTCCATGCTCACATGCTGCATTCAGGCATACCAATTGTATATGGACATGTTCCTGCGTGACCTCGCCAAGGAGCTCGGCCGGTTCTCTGCAGGTCTCGGGGTGAATCCCTTCTTAGGTTCCAAACTCCTGAGGTCCATCATGGAGTGCACAAAGTACCGTGCCGCGTATGATGGGTTTGAGTCCTCCGCCCGAGTGGCAGCAGCTGGCATCGGGGCCCGATGCCAGGAGTGGCTCCAGTCCTTGGACCTGGAGCAGTGGGTCCAGGAGAAGCTCCTGGAAGTCCCCTTCCTCGGCGAGGATAAGGCCACCGAGATAGAAACGGAGTTCGTAACTCAGACTCGTCTCACGTAAGACCCTCCTCTGTCTCTCGGAAGAAGCAACAAACCAAGAAGCTGTTCTTCCAAAGAAAGGGATTCCCCTACCGGGGTTACCCACCATTCCCGCCCACCCCGGTGCCGGCTTCCGGCACGCAGGGGAAGGGAGGAGCACATGGCCACCGCAAGCCTAAAGGGCCCAAGGCTCAGCCACTGGCGCCACCCCAACCCACGCAGGCTTTTTGACGCTGACTGCATAGCCTCTCGTCCCTGTTTGCCCCTCAGTGGGTGTCGATCGCGTCAGACACCTGGGTCCTCCGGGTGGTTCGAGATGGATATCGTCTCCACCTGGACAGGCTCCCTCCTCCCTTCTCACCAGCGGAGCCTACTCGGCTCCCTTCGCACCAGTCTTTCTTGCAGCGGGAGCTGTCCAACCTACTCGTCCAAAGGACGGTCGAGAAGGTACTGCTGCATCTTTGAGGCTGTGGGTTTTACTCCCGCTACTTCCTCCTACGCCCCATCCTTGACCTTCGGAACCTAAACAAATTTCTGGTGCGGCAGAAGTTCAAAATGTTATCGCTTGGCGTCCTGCTGCCCTTCCTTCAGCAGGTCGATTGGCTGTGCTCCTTGGATCTCAAGGACGCTTATGCCCTCATCCTAGTCCACCCCCAACACAGGCAATACCTGCGTTTCAGGATGCAGGGGGAGCACTACCAATACAGGGTGCTCCCCTTCGGGCTCATGTCTGCACTGTGAGTTTTCACAAAGTGTCACTCCGCGGCCTCCACCACCTACCTCAGGCAGCAGGGCTTACCCATTTTCCCCTACCTCGACGACTGGCTCGAAACGGGGACATCGGTCTGCAAAGCCCACCTCGTGGCATCACACACAATCCTTCTTTTCGAATGCCTCGGCTTCTTGGTCGACTACCTCATGTCCCACCTCGAGCCGGTGCAGACCCTGAAGTTCATCGGCGCACGCCTCGACACGGAGCGAGTGACCGCCTTCCTGCCTGTGCACCGGGCAGAACGCCTCTGGGCCATGGTGGCCCAGGTCCAGAACAGGACTTGGATTATGGCACGGGCCATGCTGCATCTTCTAGGACACATGGCCTCCATCATCCATGTGGTCCCTCACACCCACATGCACATGCGGACAGCTCAGTGGTGCCTCAGGGCGCAATGGAGCCAGGCCTCTGGCCACCTCAGAGATCCTATCTTGGTCTGCCGAAGGCGCCTTCGGGGTATTCCCTTCCAGACCCCACAGCGTGAGCTCGTCCTGATGACAGATGCTTCTCTGCTGGGTTGGTGGGCCCACTGCGGCACATTGTGCACGCAGGGGCAGTGGTCGCCTGAGGAGTCTCAGCAGCAGATCAACCTGCTTGAGCTCCGGGTGGTCCATTGGGCCCCGAGGGCCTTCGAGGGCTACCTGAGGGGGAAGTCAGTGCTCGTGCAGGCCAACAATCGGGTAGCCATGTTCTACATAGACTGCTCGAAGCGTCACCTCCTTGTTTATCTTCCAGGCCAGGAGAATGTCCTTGCATGCAAACTCAGCAGGATCCTTCGCCCACATGAATTGCGCCTGGATCCGGAGGTTGCCGGCATCTTGTTCCATCGGTGGGGGGACCCCATCCATGGACCTGTTTGCCAGTCCAGTGAGCGCGCAGCTTCCCAGCTTCTGCGGCCGGTTCCACACACAAGCAGGGTAGTCCTGGATACGTTCCTCTTAAGCTGGACCTCTGGCCTTCTTTACGCTTTCCCTCCCACTCCTCTCATTGTGAAGACCCTCCACAAAGTTCAGCAGGACCGAGCTTCAGTGCTCTTCGTGGCCTCGACACCCTGGTTCCCGCTTCTGCTCCAGCTTTTGTCTGAACCTCCAGTCCCCCTGGACTGTGCCCCGGGCCTGTTAATGCAGGAGAAGGGTCAGATGCTCCACCCGAACCTGGCCTCACTGTTCCTTGCAACCCGTTCAGCTGCCATGCTGTCTTAGCTCCGCTGCACCTCCCAGAGGAGCTTGAGGAGGTTCTCCTTGCATCGAGGAAGGACTCAACGAGACGGGCATTCACTTTTAAATGGTGTTGCTTCTCGGTCTGGTGCTCCGAGCTCCAGATCGACCCGTTCTCCTGCTCTACCTGGTGGGTTCTTCAGTATCTCCTCCACCTCTCAAAAGCAGGGTTGAA
Source organism: Ichthyophis bannanicus (assembly GCA_033557465.1). Lineage (NCBI taxonomy): Eukaryota > Metazoa > Chordata > Amphibia > Gymnophiona > Ichthyophiidae > Ichthyophis > Ichthyophis bannanicus. The sequence continues at coordinate 206,003,830 of CM066043.1, read as the reverse complement.
ATCCAATTCGGTCAGGGTACACTTTAGCACCATTTTGGCAAACCACCTCCCCATTGAGGGGAAACCCCTCTCGGGGCAGCCCTTGGTCTCCCGCTTCATCCAAGGCCTCTTACTTTCCAAGCATACCATCCGGCCTCCTCCGGCAGAGTGGGACCTGAACATAGTGCTGATGTAGCTTACACGATCACCCTTTGAGCCAATGGCAACATGCTCGTTTCGGCACCTCTCCTGGAAGGTGGTCTTCCTGGTGGCTTTGACTTTAGCTCACCATGTCAGCAAACTTCAGGCCCTCATGGCTGAGGCTCCATATACCAGGTTCTACGGAAAAAGGGTGGTCCTCTGCACCCACACCAAGTTCCTACCGAAGGTGGTCTCGGACTTTCTCCAGGAACAAGCAGGAAGTCGGTCCTCACTTATGACATCTGCACCGACAGAGCCCACGTGGAGCAATTCCCCAGCTTTGAAAGAGCCTTTGGGATTGCTGCCACGCATGCATGGTCATAAGAACATAAGATATGCCATAGTGGGTCAGACCATGGTCCATCAAACCCAGTATCCTGTTTCCAACAGTGGCCAATCTAGGTCATATGTACCTAGCAGTTTCCCCAAAAGACACAGGTTCCACAATGCTTATACTGGGTCAAGCATTGATATCCTGGGTCCCTTCTTAATAATGGTTTATGGACCTTTCCTCCAGGAACTTGTCCAAACATTTTTTAAACCCAGCTTACACTAACAGCCTTTACTACATCCTACGGTAACAAATTCCAGAGTTTGATTACACGTTGAGTAAAAAAATATTTTCTTTTATTAGTCTTAAATAGTTTAGCCTGTAGCTTCATTGCATGTCCCCTAGTCTTTCTATATTCTGATAACGTAAAATCTCCAGGAACAAGCAGGAATAAGTCCTCACAAATGGGTACGTCTGTACCAACGGAGCCTGAGCGGGAAAGCTTCCCAGAAGGAAAGCTTTTGGGGCCTACCACTGCGCATGCGCGCTGCCTTCCCGCCTTCCTGACCAACTCTCCTTAGTTCTTCTTTTTCTGCGGAGCCAGCAGGTCGTGTTCCTGTCACCGCTGAAGAAGTTGTTATTTTAATTTATTTCTTTGGCCGCGTGTCTGCCTTCCCCGATTCCAGACCTGTACCGCCGGTCTTTTTTCCTTTATTTCTTTAAAAAAAAAAAAAATCTTTTTTTCCCTCACTTGGTGTCTTTGTTCTGTGAGGCCTTTAGGCCTTCACTAATTCTCCCTCATGGAGAAACAAGCCTCGGGGTTTAAAAAATGCACCAAGTGCAGCGGTACTATTTCAGTCACAGACAGCCATGAATGGTGTCTTAAATGTTTGGGGCCTGACCATTCCATTCCGGATTGCCCATCCTGTTCTTTGATGTCTAAACCTGGCTTACAGAACCAGGCAGCCAAGTTTCACGTGCTGTTTTCTACAGATACTCCAGCATCGACATCTTCCAGGTCTTCCTCTCCTGATGGATCTCAGGTAACCAAACATTCCTCTGGCAGGTCCTCAAAGGGCAAATCTCCCTCTAAGTATCGAGATACCCCTGGGCTTGACCCTGAGGACCCTGCCCCAGCCAAACAACCCCGGCGGGAAGCTCCGGCTTCCAAAGCTCCTCCTATGGGATTACAGGTTGACATCGATGGCACGGCCTCGACCGATCACCTGTTAGACTGTTCTGGGGTAACGGCTCAATCATCCGGTACCGACATCCAGACAGTCGTGGCATCCATGGATCATACAGTTCAATCCATGCAGCAGGCCATTTTCGCTTTTATTAAGGCTGCGACGCCCTCAGTACCGCACCCTGCGGTACCGACTCCGGTTCCGGTACCACAACCGATACCGGTACCCAGGCCATACACATCGACCAGGATACCGATTCCGGTTCCCGGTTCCGGGGTTTTTCCTGATACCGATCCGGTTCCAGGTACCCCCGATGTCGATACCAGTCGATACGCTTATCGATCCCTGGAAGCAAATAGACGATACTTTGTCTTCTGATGATTCTGATTCATCAGATGACTCTGCTGAAGTATCCCTTACTCTACCTGAGGAGCCCTCTTCTCCAAAGAGGAGAATGTCTCCTCCAGAGGATTTATCCTTTCAAGACTTCATCATTGAAGTAGCTAAAGGTCTTTCTATTTCTGTATCCTCTGAAAAAGAACCTAGAGCAAAAAAGTTAGACGTTTTAGGATACTCTAAGGTTGCCAAAGAGGCAGTCACCTTGCCCATCCATGAAATTCTTCAAGAACACATGATGGACTTGTGGGAGACTCCTCTCACCCTGTCTCCACATTCTCGTCGTCTGGACACCATGTATCGTGTCCCCCCTTCTCCTGGGTTTCAAAAAACTCAGCTCCCTCACCACTCCATCGTGGTGCAGTCAGCTATGAAAAGGATCATGAGTACTAAAAGACACTCTTCTACTCCCCCAGGAAGAGAATGTAGGACTCTGGATGCTTTTGGAAGAAAAATCTTCCAAGCAAGTAAGCTTTTTGGCAGAATCAACTCATACAGCCTCTATATGGGCATGTTCCTGAAGGAAATTGCATTAAAAATACGCCATTTTCTCCCCTTTATCCCAGAGGATAGAAAGGAGGAGTTCCTTCTTTTGCTGAAGCATACCCAAGATATTTCAAAGTTCTCCAACAGAGCAGCCTTTGACTCCTTTGAGGGTGCTAGCAGAGCCTCAGGTATTGCCATAGCGGCTCACAGAATTGCTTGGCTCCAGGCCTCTGACCTAGAACCCTGGGTCCAGGATGGGTTGGGAAATTTGCCCTGTACAGGTGAGAATCTGTTTGGTAAGGAGTGGCAAATCAAAGCCACTCAAATGGATGCAGAAAATGCTGCTTTAGATAGACTTTCTAAGTCTACCTCTACCCCTGTCAAGAAGAAATCTTTTAAAAAGCCTTTCTACAAGAAGACCAGATTTGCCACAAATACTGGCCAACAATCTTCTGCAGCTCGCTTTGCTCCTAAGCGTCAGCAGCCTAAACAGCCCAGGGCAAAACCTGCAGGGGCTGCTACAGCCCAACAGTCCCAACCCCCTCAGGGTTTTTGACTTAAAACTAGAGAACTTAACCTTTCTGGCTCTAAAACATCCAGAACCTCTCACCATTTCAGGAAGGTTAACTCATTTTATTTATTTATTTAGCTGTATTTATATCCCGCTTTTCACCGGGTCAAAGCTGTCAATTGGGGGATACATTTAACACGAGGGGATATGAGACACATACGCTAATACTTACAGGGAACATGGGCAATGGAGGGTTAAGTGGCTTGCCCAAGACCACAAGGAGTGCCTATAGGACTAGAAATCCCAGATGGGAGCAAATCACATCAGAACAATGGACTCTCTATCATCAGAGAGGGCTACAAACTACATTTCTCCAACCTTCCTCCCCATACCATGGTGAGAAGTTTCAATTCTCCCCCATCTCTCCTAGACCTGTTGGGTCAGGAGGTGACCACTCTTCTCGCCCAAAAGGCAATAAAAGAGGTTCCTCTTCCTCAACAGGGGTCAGGGTTTTACTCCCCTTATTTTCTCATTCCCAAGAAAACAGGGGGGTACAGACCCATTCTGGATCTCCGAGAATTGAACACATTTCTATACAAGGAGAACTTCAAGATGCTTTCTCTAGGTACTCTCCTTCCATACCTACAGAGTCAGGATTGGCTTTGTTCTCTAGATCTCAAGGATGCGTACACACATATACTCATCCATCCATCCCACAGAAAATTCCTACGGTTTCTGTTCCAGGGAAAACATTTCCAATACAGAGTACTTCCCTTCGGTCTAGCCTCTGCTCCAAGGGTATTTACCAAATGCATGGCAATAGTAGCTGCATTTCTACGCGCCCTGGGAATTTTTGTCTTCCCATACCTGGACGACTGGCTCATCCGAGCTCCATCTCAGTCCGAGGCGCAGACTTCCCTGGATCGCACCAGGCAAATTCTACAGTATCTGGGACTTGTGATCAATCTGCCAAAGTCCCAACTCACCCCTACTCAATCCCTAGAATTCATAGGGGCCTGGTTGGATACCACCACTGCAAGGGCCTATCTACCTTAGGCCCGTTGCCAACGTCTAGTGCACTTAGCCTCTCAGACTCAGTCCAGAAGCCACTTGACTGCCAGAGAGATGCTACAACTATTAGGCCACATGGCCTCCACAGTGCATGTGGTGCCTTATGCTCGCCTACATATGAGAGCAGCTCAATGGACTTTATTCACCCAGTGGACTCAAGCATCAGGAGCTCTCTCAGACCAAATAGCAAACTCCAATCGTCTCTTTTGGTCTCTCCAATGGTGGATATCCACTCAAAATCTGTTGTTGGGGGCCCCCTTTCAACCATTGTTGCCCCAAGCAACTCTCACAACAGATGCCTCCTAAACAGGTTGGGGGGCTCATCTCCAAGATCTCTCCACTCAGGGCACTTGGTCTCCACAGGAAACCACCCTTCATATCAACCACTTGGAACTTGAGCAATCTTTCTGGCTCTCAAAGTTTTTCATACCCTCCTCAGCAACATGACAGTCCTTATTCACACGGACAATTAAGTAGCCATGTTTTACATAAACAAACAAGGAGGGACTGGCTCTCTGTCGCTTTGCAACGAAGCTCTAAGATTATGGGCCTTCGCCAGAGAGCATCAAATCCATCTCCTGGCAGTATATCTTCCAGGAATCCAAAACTCTTGGGCAGACAGACTCAGTCGAGTTCTGCTTCCACACGAATGGTCCCTGCACATGGAACAGGTACTCAGAATCTTCCAGAAATGGGGAACCCCGGACATAGACCTCTTTGCAAGTCTGTGGAATGCCAAACTTCCCCGGTTCTGTTCCAGAATTCCATGTCAGGGAGTTCAGGCCAAGGATGCCTTCCTCCTGCATTGGGGTCAGGGCTTCCTGTATGCCTTTCCACCCATTCCTTTGATTCCCAAGACTCTGTTCAAACTTCAAAGGGATCGAGGGTCCATGATCCTCATAGCTCCATGCTGGCCACACCAAGTGTGGTACCCTCTACTTCTGCATCTCTCCCAAGCCCCCTCCCTGGACTTGGGAACGGCTCCAGACCTTCTGTCTCAGGAGGAGGGGACTTTGTGGCACCCAAACCCCAAGTCCCTTCACCTCAGAGCTTGGTTACTGAAGGCCTAGACCTTCAACACTTCAATCTTTCGCAGCAAGTGAAGGATATCCTACATGCCTCTAGGAAACCTTCCACTAGGCGTTCTTACAAACTCTGGAATTTGTTACCGGAGGATGTAGTAAAGGCTGTTAGTGTAGCTGGGTTTAAAAAAGGTTTGGACAAGTTCCTGGAGGAAAAGTCCATAAACCATTATTAAGAAGGGACCCAGGATATCAATGCTTGACCCAGTACAAGCATTGTGGAACCTGTCTCTTTTAGGGAAACTGCTAGGTACGTATGACCTAGATTGGCCACTGTTGGAAACAGGATACTGGGCTTGATGGACTTTGGTCTGACCCAGTATGGCATATCTTATGTTCTTATGTACGCTTTTAAATGGAAAAGATTTTCCATTTGGTGTGCTCAAAAGTGTCTTAACCCTCTGGCACTCCCATTGAATTCTCTTTTGGAATATCTCCTGCATCTCTCCAGTGCAGGACTCAAAACAAATTCAGTAAGAGTCCATTTGAGTGCTATTGCGGCATCACTTAAGCCCATCAATGGACAACCTGTTTCCTCTCATCCTTTTATTGCAAGATTCATGAGAGGCCTAACTTTAACTAAACCTCCCATTCGACCTCCTCCGGTGGCATGGGACTTAAACTTGGTTCTTGGTCAGCTTATGAAGCCACCTTTTGAACCCTTAGCCACTACCTCCTTGAAATTTCTTTCCTGGAAGATTGTTTTCCTCATTGCAGTCACTTCAGCTCGCCGCATCAGTGAACTGCAGGCCTTAGTGGCTAATCCACCTTATACAAGGTTCCATCATGATAAGGTAGTCCTTAGGACAAATCCTCACTTTATGCCTAAAGTGGTCTCATCTTAATCAAGAGGTATATTTACCTGTCTTTTTTCCAGCTCCTCATGCATCCAGTGCAGAGAGGAACCTACATACTCTAGACTGTAAAAGAGCTCTTGCCTTTTACCTCCACAGGACACAGCAACATCGAAAGTCTTCGCAGCTTTTTGTTGCTTTTGATCCTTCTCATTTAGGACTTCCAGTCTCCAAAAGAACACTCTCCAATTGGATTGCTCAGTGTATCTCTTTTGCTTACCAGAGTAAGAACCTTTCTCTGGAGGGCCATGTCACCGCTCACAACGTGAGGGCCATGGCCACCTCTATGGCTCATTTAAACTCTGTGTCCATTGACCAGATCTGTCGAGCAGCCACCTGGGCCTCGGTTCATACCTTTACAGCCCATTACTGTTTGGACAAGGACTTCTGCCGGGATGCCTTGTTTGGTCAGGCTGTCCTCAGACACCTGTTCCATTCTTGAACAACTCCAGCCCACCTTCCCTGAATGGATGCCTGAGATCCATAGGAAGGTGAGGAACCTTTCAGGGTCTCATACCCTTCAGGGGATCTCCCGGGCATCTTAGCTAGGGAGTCCCCATATGTGAGGACTTATTCCTGCTTGTTCCTGGAGATAGCACAGTTACTTACCTGTAACAGGTGATCTCTGGGAACAGCAGGAATTAGTCCTCACAACCCGCCCACCTCCCCTAGGAGTTGTATCTCTCTCTCTTCCTTTCCTCTCTCTGTCTCGGCTATAAACTCGAACTGAGGAGAGTTGGTCAGGAAGGCGGGAAGGCAGCGCGCATGCGCAGTGGGAGGCCCCAAAAGCTTTCTTTCTGGGAAGCTGGGGAGCTTTCCCGCTCAGGCTCCGTCGGTACCGACGTACCCATTTGTGAGGACTAATTCCTGCTGTTCCCAGAGATCACCTGTTACAGGTAAGTAACTGTGCTCAATCAATCTACGTTTACCCGTTCCACTCCGTTCATTAATGTATAGACTTCCTCTTCCTGCACAAGGGTGCCATCTTGTTCAGTCTCTCTCTTTCCGCGGAGCTCTTCAGACGCACGTCCTCGTCCCTTGGAAAAGGTTTTTGGTCTATAGGTCTTTCATTTCCCAGTTGCACTGGTCCTCTACCCTTCCTTCCCCTGCTCTATCTTCTTAGAGCTGTTGGGGATATTTTTTTTTTCTCCATATTTTTTTTCGGGCTTCGTGCCCTTTTTCTTTCCCTAACCGCTGGCCGTGTGGGTCTTCGACCTCGCAGGGGCCATTTTTGCCCCCATGGCCACCAGCTTCAAAAAAATGCAATAGACGATCTAGGAACATGTCGCTTATGGACACTCATGACTGTTGTCTGCGCTGCCTTGGAGCTGACCATGATCCGGAGCTCTCTTCGCTCTGCAATAAAATGTCCTCTAAGGCCCTGCTCAGCTGTAAGCAGAAGGCCTAAGACATTTTCCAAAAGGCTGCCTCTGAATCCCCAGTGACACCCTCAGCAGTCTCTTCCCCCAGTGGGGTCCTCCCCTGAGGTGGAGCGGCTCAAAAAGAAGGCAGCCTTGAAGTCGCTGTCAGGGGCTCCCGATAAGTGCTCACGCTCCCACGCTCTGTCGCTCAGTCTCCTTCGGCATTCCCGAGAGTCGGACAGGGAGAAGATCCGCAAGGTGCCCCACACAGAAGTGGAGGTCTCTGGCGAAGGCGCCCAGTCTCCTGAGGGCTGTCCCGGTGAGGAACCCCCTCTTCTCCTCAACGCCTGATCCAGTTACCCCAGGATCAGCGTCGCTGGGCCTCACATCCACGTGGGCGTCCTGCAAGCTGGTGCTAGAATGCAGCGTTTCTGTGTTCATCGCTTCCCAGCAGGTGCTCACAGCCACCTTTGTTGACTCGCACCCAGAAACCGTGGGTCCCTTGTGTGGGACACCGAAATCCATACAGGGAAACCCCTGAGAGCCGCGGGCCTCGTGAGGGGGTCCTCTGTCGGTCTCGCTCACCCTCTCGTTCCTTGGCGGTGAGATCTTCCATGGCCTCTGGCTCCAAGCGGGCACCAGCCATTGGACAGGGCGATCTGCCCGACTCGGACTTCTCGACTGATTTCTCGGAGTGGGAGTCCAATGGGGACACCTCCCTGGAAACCCATACCCACTGGAATCTTGCATCAGACCCCTCTCAGCATCGTGTTCGTGGTGCTCGCCACGTGAGGACACCTCCTTCCTGTTTGTTCGGGACATGGCATGGGCCCTTAACCTGGCCATTGTGGCCGAGGAGGACCCTCGTGCTGAAGAACTCCCCACCTAGGGAATCTCTCACTGTGCCGGTTCCTCCTATTCTGTCTCGGCTGCTGCTCCGCATGTGGGAGGTCCCCGCCTCGGTCCCCATCGTGAGCAAGCGCCTTCATACTATGTACAAGGTACAATGTGGGCCAGGGTTCAGGAAGACCCAACTTCCCCACACCTCTATTGTGGTGGAGTCGGCCATGAGGAAGCAGAAGAGCCCAACATTGCACTTGTTGGTGTCGCCAGGCTGAGAGTCGAGAGCCCTTGATGCCCTGGGCCGCAAGGCCTACCAAGGCTCCATGCTCTCTTGTCGCATTCAAGCATGCCAACTATACATAGGTATGTTCTTGTGCGATCTAGCCAAGGAGCTCAGAGGGTTCTCCGTGGGCCTCGAAGGCGAGCCCCTCAATATATTCGGCATTCTGTTGATGTCCGTCACAGACTGCTCTAGATACCTCTCCCGAGCCGCCTAAGATAGATTTGAGTCTTCGGCTTGGGTGGCGGCCGTGGACATCGGGGCCTGCTGCCAGGCATGGCTCTAATTCTCAGATTTGGAGCAGTAGGTGCAGGAAATGCTCCTGGACGTTCCCTGCCTCGGCAAGAAGCTCTTCGGCAAGCCGATGGAGGATAAAGCCGTGGAGATAGACTGAGTTTGTCACCAGAAACCGTTTCTCACGCAAGACCTCCACTCTACCCCGGAAAAAAATAACCAGCCAAAAAGCCCTTCTCTCCTTGGAAGGGTCTCCAGTACTGGGGCTATCCGCCATACCCGGCTACCCCCACGCCAACAGGGTAAATCCGGCCAAGGGCATTGCAAGCCGAAAGGGTCGAAAGCCCAAACTCCGGCTTCTCCACAACCCACACAGTGGGTTTGACACCATTGGCATAGCCCCTTGCCCTCCAGCGATGCAGCAGCCAGTGGGGGATGCCTGTCTTATTTTATTTTGCCGTGTCGTGGGCTTCCATCACCTCAGACACCTGGGTTCTCCAGGTTGTCCGAGACTGCTTTTTGCCTTCGACAGGCTTCCCCCCCCTCCCCCATTCTCCCTGGCAGAGCCGCCTCTGATTCCCCGTGCACCAGCTTTCAGCAGGAGTTACTCTCTCTCCTTGTCCAACGGGCAGTCGAGAAGGTCCCTCCGCACCGTTGAGGTTGGGGCTTCTCATCCCGAAAAAGACAGGGGGTCTGCGGCCCATCCTCGACCTCCGCAAGTTGAAGAAGTTCTTGGTGCGGGAGAAGTTCAAGATGTTATCCCTTAGCGTCCTGCTACCCTTCCTCCGGTAGGGCGATTGGCTATGTTCCTGAATCTAAAGGACGCTTATGCCCACATCTTAACCTACTCCCAACACAGGCAGTATCTGCGCTTCACGGTGCAGGAAGAGCACTTCCTGTACAGGATGCTCTTGGTCAACTACCCAATGTCTCGCCTCGGGCCGGTGCAGGCACCCAAGTTAATCGGGGCAGTCCTTCTTACCAGCGGATCGCACCGACCGCCTCCGAGCTGTGGCAGCCCGCGTTCAAAGCACTCCCCGGGTCACTGCTCGGACAATGCTATGCCTCCTGGGCCACATTACCTCTACTATGCATGTGGTCCCCCATGCCCGACTTCACATGTGGAAGGATACTCTTATAAAGGAAGGTTAGGGCTCTTCAACCTGGAAAAGAGACAGCTGAGGGGAGATATGATAGAGGTCTATAAATTAATGAATGGAGTGGAACGGGTAAACATAGATCAAGTGCATGTCCTCTAGTCTTTTTATATTCTGATGACGTAAACAATGAAGCTACAGGGTAATCTATTTAAGACTAATAAGAGAATATTTTTTCACTCAACATGTAATCAAACTCTGGAATTTGTTACCGGAGGATCTAGTAAAAGCTGTTAGTGTAGCTGGATTTAAAAAAGGTTTGGACAAGTTCCTGGAGGAAAGGTCCATAAACCATTATTAAAAGGGACCCAGGATATCACTGCTTGACCCAATACAAGCATTGAAGAACCTGTCTCTTTTGGGGAGACTGCTAGGTACTTATGACCTAGATTGACCACTGTTGGAAACAGGATACTGGGCTTGATGGACCATGGTCTGACCCAGTATGGCATATCTTATGTTGTTCGCCCCACAAATGGCGGCTGGATCCAGAGGTAGCAGGCTGACTATTTCTTCGCTGGGGGATGCCAGCGATAGACCTCTTTGCCAGTCTCCAGAACTCACAGCTCCCCTGCTTTTGTGGGCCGGTACTGCACCCGAGCAGGGAGAACCCTGATGCATTCCTTCTGAACTGGTCATCCAGCGTGCTCTGTGCATTCCCTCCCTTCCCGCTCATTGCGAGGACTCTTTTCAAGGCTCAGCGGGATTGGGCATCGTTGATACTCGTGGCCTCGGCATCCTTGGTTCCCGTTTCTGCTCCAGCTGTCGACAGATCCTCCTATTTCCCTGGGCTCTGTCCCGGGTCTACTAACACAGGAGGAGGGGTGGGTGCAGCACCCGAACCTAGCCTTTTTTTCCGTCACAGCCTGGCAGCTGAACGGGTTTCCCTAGTCTCACTGGAAGTCCTCCTCACCTCGAGAAAGGACCAACTAGACAAGCCTAGGCCTTCAAGTGGAGCCGCTTCTCAGTCTGGTGCTTGGAGCTCCAGATCGACCCGTTCATGTGCCATTCAGTGGATCCTCCATCTCTCGAAGGAAGAGCTGAAATTGAACTCTGTCAGGGTACACCTGTCCTGGAAGGTTGCCTTCCTGGTGGTGGTGGTGGCGGCCTCGGTCCGCCGAGTCAGTGAGCTTCAGGCTTTCAGGCTAACGCCCAGACACGAGAGCCCCACAAATGCAGAATACAGAGGGCCGTGAGGAACAAAAATGGCAGCCATTCATGCTAAATCCTCTCAGTACTGCAAAGATACTGACCTTGACTCTAGCTGAAAGGTACCTTTTGCAGATCTCTCCATTTGAACCGCAAAACACACTCGTCCTGACTTCCCACCCTTTGATAGAGGAGAGGGTTGGGCAAGGGAGGAAAATGGCGTCATTCCCACTGAAACACTTCGGTGTTCCAATATGCCACGCTACAGTGGTCTGACAACACGGAGCTGCCGCCCCAGTCACTGCCCTTTGTTTTTTAAAGCATGCAGTTTTCTGTCCAGGAAGGCGCTACAAGAGTGTGTGGAAGCTGACCACAGCTCTCGCTGAAACTGCCCATAGTGTGTCTAGTCAAGTGCGTCTGCTCCACACTTCTGTTGTGGATTGGAGGGACTAAAGGAAATAAAATTTGCAGGTAAGTTCTAATTTCAGCGCTTAAAGACTTTTCCCCTTCTGATTAACTTTTTTTTGTTGTTTTTTTTGTTTTATGCATAATGCTAGCTCACAGGAATTTTTTCTTTTGAAAACTTTTTTTTTCAAAAGGTCCATGTGATTCAAAGTTCCTGAATTATGTTACTGACTACAATACATTGTTGCTTGGTTCATAAAATACTTGGTGCTGATTATTCTAATCAGTTGTAAGATTCCATCATGTGGTGGGTAGCGCTATCAGATAAAGCATTTGTGTAATGGGTTAATTGTACAGTAATTATGTAATATCCTCATTTTTTAGGAAAAGGAGGATAGCACAATCCTAGAACTAGAAAAGGATTTGCGCACCCGTGTGAAAGTCCTATTAAAACAGAAGAATGAGCGAATGCAAGAACTGAAAACTTTGAAAGAACAAGAACTAGATCTTTGTGATATTCTTTGCAAAACATCCTCCTATGTTGACAGTCAAGCTGTTCCAAGTCTAGAGGAACTGGATCAATTCAGACGGCACTTGGCTGCATTGACTGCTGAAAAGGTACTGTGTATAACTTTTTAAAAAATAAAATTGTTTTCTTTTACATGTCTCCAGTGATTATGTAGATGTTACTTTATAACATAATAGATATAGTACATATGGAAAAATTGGCCCATCCAGTTTGCCCAGTTATTTCAGTCCATGTTAAGGATAGATCTCAACTTGTAGAATATTACATCTTTCCGTATCGTCCGTCCAGTCCAGACACATGGGTTTATGCCCTATCACCAGAAGATGGAGACTGAGAAAGATCTGATATCACTTCATAAGAACCTGTGCATCACTGAACAGACCAGTATTTTCTTAGTCTCCAGCAGGTGATGAGAGACTGTGCAGTCTGGACTCCACTATAGACAAATAGTGTTTTTAAGAAGAAAAAAAAAGAGAGCAAATTTCTTACAGTGATTCAGAGGAATTGTGTTGGCTCTGCATTGTACCCTGAATGGTTTAGTCAGCTTGGGTTTTCTGGGGTGCAAACTTGGTGGTCCAATTCCCTCCCCCCCTCCCCTCTCAGGCCTCACCTCTCAGGCCCGCTTGTCTTGGGGCTCTCCATACTTCATTCCTTCTCCCAAACCTTTTGGGAGGAGGCCTGGGGGGACATTCTGCTATAGAGCAACATTTAAAAAAAAAAAGAGAGCACAACATAGCAGTGTGTGAAAGAGGAGGCCAATTGCTCTAATCAACGAGGCTCTGAGGAGCCTACCAAACAGCGTGATAAACTGGGCTAGGGGACCAGGTGTGTGTGAAAAATTGTCAGAGTGAGCACATAGAGGTGAGAAGACCCCAAGTTTCTCCAAGAACAAGCAGAAAGTCAATCCTCACATATGGGTGACGTCAGCACCAATGGAGCTTGCGCAGAGCATTTTCCCAGCTTTTAAAGAAAGCCTTTGGGAATGTCACCATGCATGCGTGGTCCCCTTCTGCCCAAAGGTGCCATCTTACTCAGCCTCCCTTTTTCCGCGGAACCCTTCGGATGTGCATCTCATCCCCGGAAAAAATTTCTCTATTCCAACCAGTTTTTTGCTTTCCGGCCTTTGCCGGTCCTCTTCCTGCCTCTCAAGCACCTCTGCTTCAGCCCTGGTCTCGTTTTTTTAGCCTTTTTGTGTTTCACCATGCTTTGCGCTCTTTTTAACCGCTGGCTGCGTCAAGGGTCTTCGACCTCGCAGGGGTACTTTTTCCACCAATGGCCTCTGGTTTTAAGAAATGTGATAGGTGTTCAAAAAACATGTCGCTCACAGAAACCCATGACTGTTGTCTCAGGTGTCTAGGAGCTGACCATGACTCGGAGCTATGCACCCTCTGTAAGATGGTCCTCCATGGCCATCCAGAGTTGTAAGCAGAAATGGGATGATCCGTTCCGTAAGGCAGCCCCAGTATCCCACAGTAGCCTCTCGCTTTTCAGCCCCGCAACCTTTGGAGTCTCCCAGGGTTCCTCCCCAGGCCTGGTGGCACTCTGACCAGGGGTCACCCAAACGCGAGTGGAATAAGAAGGCCACAAGGACTCTGTCGGGGGTGCCAGAGAAGAGTGAGAGGTCATGCGCCTGGTTTCTCAGCCCTCCCCCCCTCAGCAACTTTGAAGTCAGAGAGGGAGTGGCTCAGTAAGGTACCTTGAACTGATACAGAGGCCTCCGGTAAAGGCACCTGGTCTCCCGAGGGTTGTCCTAGCGAGGACCCTCTCTTCCTCGACACCCGACCTGGTCACCCCGGTGCTGGTGTGTCGCAGGGCCCCACTCCCGAGTAGGAGGCAGGAATTCTGGCCTTGGAGCATGGCTTTTCTGCATTTCTCGCTGCCTAGTGCTGGTGGCCGGCCCTGTTGACTTTGTGCCTCGAGACCGCAGGGACCTCGACCTCAAGGTCTTGCCGAGCTGCCACAGTTTGACCCCTGAGAGCCAGAAACCTCGTGAGGATCCTCAGCGTGAGTCTCGATTTCCTTCCTGGTCCTCGGTCTGCAGGTAGGCTTTAGCCTCGGGAGCCCGGCACGGGTCACCAACCCATCTCGAGCCACCTGACCAAGAGTCCTCCACAGACTACTCGGGAGTGGGAGTCCAATGGGGAAACTCCCCGGAGACTCGGTCCTACTGAAACCTCCCCTCGGATCCCTATCTGCTGACCCAGAGATGGTGGTCACCTCCTGAGGATACCTCCTTTCTGGAGTTCTTCTGGGACATGGCGCAGACCCTAGCTCTCGCCACCTAGTTGGAGGAGGAGCCCTGCGTGGAGGAGCTCGATATTCTTCAGGAACAAGCAGGAAGTCAGTCTTCACATATGGGTGACGTCGGCGCCGACGGAGCCCTCGTGTGGAGCAGTTCCCCAGCTTTCAAAGAAAGCCTTTGGGATTGCATCACACATGCGCAGTCCCCTTCCTGCCCAAGGGTGCCATCTTGCTCAGTCTCCCTTTTTCTGCAGAGCCCAACGGACGTAGTCCAAATTCCCTCGCAGAAAAAGTGCATCAAAACTACTGAAGATTCTCTTCTTTGGCCTGGTTCAATGCTGGTTCCCCTTCCCACCTTGGTTCGGTACACCGGTATCGAGTCGGTCATTCTTTTTCATTTTTTTGTCTTTACTGACTAGCACTCACGCTCTTTTGCTTTTTCACTGGCAGCCCGGTCGTTTGACCTCGCAGGAGCCCTTTTTCCCCCGATGGCTGCCAGCGGGATTAAAAAGTGTGATCGGTGTAAAAGATTGTCACTCACCGACACACATGACTGCTGTCTCCGCTGCCTCGGGCCCAACCATGACCTGAAGGTCTGTGGCCCATGTAACAAGATGTCCTCCAAGGCACTTAGAAGTAGGCAGCAGCAGCGTGAAAGGATTTTCTCCGAATCCACATCCACCCGGGTCCAGACCTCTTCAGAAGCCTTGACGTCTCGGGAGCTCTCTGACTCCGAGCATCGTCGGGGAGTCTGAGCGGGAGTCTCCCTCGTGGGAACACCAGATGAAGAAGAAACTTGTGAGGGTGGCGTCGTTGGAAGCCTCTGATCGACCTGGATCCTCACGGGCCAGGTCACGGAGTCCTGACAGCTGCCCCGGTTCCTCTGATTCGGAGCAGCCTGCAAAGGTGCCTCGCACGGAGCCGGAAACAATGAGGAAGGTAACTGCTGTTGTCCTTATTGACTTTCCTCCGGGAGAACCGGCATCAGGACCCGACCCGGAGGCTGCGGAGCCTTCTGAGCTCGGTCTCAGATTGCCAGCCCTGGAGCGCAGCATGTCTTCCTTCATGGAGCAGCAGCGGGCACTGATGGCTGGTCTCACCGGTCCATCTGCCCCGACCACCGGGACTTCGACTTTCAAGTCGACTCCGGAGGCCGAGTCGATCCTCGACCGAGGTCATCGATGCCGGTGCCCCCGACATCGGGGCGGTCGAGACCGAAGCCCTCACGGCTGGAGCCCATCGATTCCTCCACAGAGGACCTGGCATGGGAAACGGAAGATGAGGAGTCCCCGGACACCAACCGGACCCCGTATGTCCTATCGGACTAGCTGGGTTCCGAACCTTGGAGAAGGCCCCCCCCAGAGGATACCCGGTTCTCGGACTTCATCAGGGACATGGCCAAGGCTTTGGCATTCCCGACGGACACTGAGGAGGAGCCTCGAGTCGAGGAGCTCAAAGCCCTCCAGTATGACTTCCCCCTCACGGTACCGGTTCCTCCGATGTTGGAATGGCTGCTGTTCCACATATGGGAGTCACCGGCCTCGATGCCGGTTTTCAGCAAGCAGGTCGATTCCATCTATCAAGTCCGCAAGAGCCCTGGGTTCCAAAAAGCGTAGCTGCCGCACAACTCTATGATTGTGGAATCGGCCATGCACAGGCTCAGGAGCCAAAAAACACACTCCTCGGTGTCTCCTGGCAGGGAAGCCCGGAACCTGGATGCCCTCGGCAGAAAGTGCTACCAGGGCTCGATGCTGTCATGCCTAGTCCAAACATACCAGCTGTACATGGGCATGTACTTGCGGGACCTGGCGAAGGAGATTGCCAGGTTCTCGGCTGGCCTCTCCGAGGAACCCTTGCAGTACTTCAAGAACTTGTCCACTGGGATTCGGGAGTGCTCAAAGCTTGTCTCGAGCAGCCTATGACGGCTTTGAGGCCTCGGTCCGAGTAGCCGCTGCCGGCATTGATGCCCGCCGCCAGGTGTGGCTAATGTCGTCGGACCTGGAGCCATGGGTTTAGGGCAAGTTGGTTGATGTCCCTTGCTGGGTGACAACCTCTTTGGCAAACCCATGACTAAGAAGGCTGCTGAAATAGAGTCCGAGTACTTGACCCCGACAAGATTCTCCAAGAAGACTTGGCCTGCGTAAGCAGAAGACCCTCGGGCTCCGGCTCCGACCCAGCCGGGAGGGGGTTTTTGACTCCTAAAGCATAGTCTCTCTCCCACTAGTGGTGAGGCCTTGCACAGGAGGAAGGCTGACCCTGTACGCCCACAGGTGGCCAGCCATCACCACGGACACCTTGGTCCTGCAAATAGTCCAAAGGGGCTATTTGCTCCACTACAGCCAGGTGCCTCATAAGAACATAAGAACATAAGATATGCCATACTGGGTCAGACCAAGGTCCATCAAGCCCAGTATTCTGTTTCCAACAGTGGCCAATCTAGGTCATATGTACCTAGCAGTTTCCCCAAGAGACACAAGTTCCACAATGCTTGTACTAGGTCAAGCATTGATATCTTCGGTCACTTCTTAATAATGGTTTATGGACCTTTCCTCCAGGAACTTGTCCAAACCTTTTTTAAATCCAGCTATGCTAACAGCCTTTACTACATCCTCCGGTAACAAATTCCAGAGTTTGATTACACGTTGAGTGAAAAAATATTTTCTTTTATTAGTCTTAAATAGTTTACCCTGTAGCTTCATTGCATGTCCCCTAGTCTTTCTATATTCTGATAACGTAAACAATCGATCTACATTTACCCGTTCCACTCCGTTCATTAATTTATAGACTTCTATCATATCTCCCCTCAGCCGTCTCTTTTCCAGGTTAAAGAGCCCTAACCTTTTTAGCCTTTCCTCATAGGAGTATCCTTCCATCCCCTTTACCGTTTTGTTGGCTCTTCTCTGAACCTTTTCTAAAATCGCTATATCCTTTTTAAGATACGGCGACCAGAATTGCACACAATATTCAAGGTGCGGTCTCACCATGGAACGATATAGAGGCATTATAATATCTTTTGTTTTATTTTCCATTCCTTTCCTTATCATACCTAGCATTCTATTTGCTCTCTTGGCCGCCGCTGCACACTGGGCCGAGGGTTTTAACATGGTATCCACAATGATGCCTAAATCTTTTTCCTGGGTGGTGGTTCCTAATGTGGAACCTTGCATCGTGTAACCATAGTTTGGGTTGTTCTTCCCTAGGTGCATAACCTTGCACTTGTCCACATTAAATTTCATCTGCCATTTTGATGCCCAGTTTTCCAATTTATCAAGAACCTCTTGCAATTTTTCACAATCCTCTTGGGTTTTAACAACTTTAAATAGTTTTGTGTCATCTGCAAATTTGATAACCTCACTCGTTATTCCACTTTCCAGGTCATTTATGAATATGTCAAAAAGCAGCGGACCCAGCACAGATCCCTGGGGTACACCACTATTCACCTTTCTCCATTGGGAAAATTGGCCATTTAGCCCTACCCTCTGCTTTCTATCTTTTAACCAGTTCCTGATCCACAATAGTACACTGCCTCCTATCCCATGACTCTTTAGTTTTGCCAAAAGTCTCTGAGGGACCTTGTCAAAGGCTTTCTGAAAGTCTAGATACACAATATCAACAATATCAACCGACTCACCTTTGTCCACCTGTTTATTCACTCCTTCAAAAAAACATAACAGATTAGTAAGACAAGATCTTCCTTGTCTAAAGCCATGTTGGCTGTCTCCCATTAGGTCGTGACTATCTACATGCTGAGTAATTTTATTCTTTATGGTGGTTTCTACCATTTTTCCTGGTACTGACGTCAGGCTCACCGGTCTGTAGTTTCCCGGATCACCCCTGGAACCCTTTTTAAAAATTGGTGTTACATTGGCGATCCTCCAATCTTCAGGTATTAGAGATGATTTAATGATAGTTCACAGATTACTAATAGCAGGTCTGCAATCTCATATTTCAGTTCTTTCAACACCCTTGGATGTATACCATCCGGCCCAGGTGATTTGCTACTCTTCAGTTTATCTAATAGTTGTAAGACATCTTCCCGATGTATCGATATTTCCTTCAATTCTTCCGCACCTTTAAATACCACTTCAGTCATGGGTAACATCCCTACATCTTCCTCAGTAAAGACTGAAGCAAAGAATTCATTTAGTCTCTCCGCTATCGCCTTGTCGCCTCTTAGTGCTCCTTTAACCCCTTTATCATCTAATGGACCAACTGACTCTCTCACAGGTTTTTTGCTACGAATGTACTTGAAAAGGTCTTTTTCGTGTTTTTGCTTCCGCAGCAAGCTGCTTCTCAAATTCTCTCTTTGCCTGCCTTATCAATACCTAGCATTTGACTTGCCAGTGCTTGTGCTGTTTCCAGGTTTCGTCATTTAGCTCTTTTTTCCATTTCCTGAAAGAAGCTTTTTTGGCAACAGCCTCTCTGACCTCACCTTTAAACCATGCTGGCAGTTTTTTGGACTTTCTTCCACTTTTCTTAAAGCGTGGAATACAGCTGGTCTGGGCTTCCAAGATAGTATTTTTCAACAACATCCAAGCTTGATGTACGTCTTTAACCTTTGCAACTGCTCCTTTTAGTTTTTTCTTAACTGTTTTTCTCATTTTATCATAGTCTCCCTTTCGAAAGTTAAAGGGTAGTACTGTGGATTTCCTTACTATCCCTCCTCCACTAATTAAATCAAAGGCGATCATGCTATGATCACTATTGCCATGTGGCCCCAACACCCTTATCTCTTGCAGTAGATCTGGTGTTCCACTAAGGACTAGGTCTAATATGGCTTCCCCTCTGGTCGGTTCATGAACCAGCTGCTCCAAGAAGCAGTCATTTATTTCATCTAGGAACTTTATCTCCCTAGCATGTCCTGCTGTGACACTGACCCAGTCAATGCCGGGGTAATTGAAATCACCCATTATTATTACTGCACTGTAACTTTTGCTAGCTTCCTTGATTTCTTTGAGCATTTCATCATCCATTTGTTCATTCTGGCCAGGCGGACGATAGTACACCCCCACTGCCATCGCCTTCCCCTTTTTACATGGAATTTCAATCCATAGAGATTCTACAGCAAATTTTGTTTCTTGCAAAACTTTAATCCTTTCTGACTCAATGCCCTCTCTAACATAGAGCGCAACCCCTCCACCAATTTGATCAGCTCTATCATTACGATATAGTTTGTACCCAGGTATCACAGTGTCCCACTGGTTGTCCTCCTTCCACCATGTCTCTGATATTCCAATCATATCTAACCTCTCGTTTAGTGCTATATATTCTAACTCTCCCATCTTGTTTTTTAGACTTCTAGCATTTGCATACAAGCATTTTAGAGACTGTATTTTATTCATAATAATTTGGCTATTGGTAGACATGGGTAATTTGGGATCTTTAAGCTCTGTCTGCTCCGTACTCGAGGGCATTTGGGCTACTTTACTCTTTTTTGGAACCTCTCTGCTTTTTGTAGTATCCTTCAAGGATACATTCTTCCGAACCAAGTCCTCCCTCCTTCTTTCCAGGAGAAGCCTCTCAGACCTCCTCTCCACAGGGATCTCCTCTTGCAGGAGTTAGCAGGTCTTCTAGAAGATCAGGCGGTGGAGCCAGTGCCCCACTACCTGCAGGGAAAGGGCTTCTACTCCAGGTATTTTCTGATACCAAAGAGAACTGGAGGCCTAAGGCCTATCCTCGACCTGCGCAACTTAAACAAGTTCCTGGTGAGGGAAAAGTTCAGGATGCTTTCCTTTGGAATATTGCTGCCTTGCCGCCACCAGGGAGATTGGCTATGCTCCTTAGACCTGAAGGATGCCTACACGCACATCCTCGTATATCCAGACCACAGACAATATCTGAGATTTATAGTGGAAGGAAACCATTTTCAGTACAGAGTACTTCCATTTGGCCTAGCCTCTGCTCCCAGAATGTTGACCAAATGCCTGGCGGTAGTGGCGGCCTTCCTCAGGAACCAAGGGGTTTTTGTCTTTCCTTACCTGGACAACTGGCTCATCAGGGCCCAGTCGCCTCAGGAGACCCAATAGACCACAGCTTGCACTATCAACATGCTACAGCATCTAGGCTTTGTCATAAATCAAGCAAAATCCACTTTGCTCCCCACTCAAAATTTAGAGTTCATAGGAGCAAGGCTAGACACCCTTCGGGCAAGGGCTTACCTGCCAGAGGACAGGGCACGGAGGCTTCTGGTGCACCAAGTAAGCCACAAGTCTCAGATCTCAGCGAGACACTTTCTATGCCTCCTGGGCTACAAGGCCTCCACGGTACATGTAACCCCAAACGCCCGTCTCCACATGAGGACAGCTCAGTGGTGCCTCAGAGATCAGTGGACACAAGCCACAGGACGACTCAGAAACAGGATAAGAGTGTCGAAACGACTGATGAAGTCTTTGGCATGGTAGCTTCAGCCAGCCAACCTCCTCAAGGGAGTAGCTTTTCAGCCTCCCTCGCACATAAGAGTGCTGATGACAGATGCCTCCTTGCTGGACTGGGGAGCCCATTTCCAGGGATAATGTACTCGGGGGCTGTGCTGTGCTCTCTTCAGGAGAGTACACACCAAATCAACCTCTTAGAGCTTCAGGCGATTTGCCTAGCTCTTCAAACCTTCGGTCATGTTCTCTCACATCAGTCTGTCTTGGTGCAGACTGACAATGAGGTAGCAATGTTCTTCGTGAACAAGCAGGGAGTTACAGGGTCCCGTCTCCTATGTCAGGAGACACTCGACCTCTGCTCCTTTGCAATCAGGCAAGGTATGTCCCTCAAAGCAGTTTACCTGCCAGGTCAGTAGAACTTCCTAGCAGACAAGCTAAACAGGATTCTCCGACCTCACAAGTGGCAACTGAATTTGGAAGTGGCCAACAGATCTTCCACTGCTGGGGGCATCCGTCCATAGATCTCTTTGCCAGTCCACAAAATCACCAGTTGCCCAGCTTTTGCTCCAGACAGCCACATCATCAGAGGGTGGCTGCAGATGCTTTTCTGCTCTCCTGGTCAGTGGGCCTCCTGTATGCGTTTCCTCCCACGCCTCTGGTGGCCCGGACTCTGTTCAAAATCCTTCGGGACAAGGCCTCGGTCATTCTGGTAGCCCCAGATGGCCAAGGAAGCCTTGGTTTCTGCTTCTCCTTCAGCTGGCAGTGGAACCCCCCCACTTCCTCTGGGGATGCAACCCGACCTCTTGTCCCAGGAGCAGGGCTCTCTTACATCCCAACCTCAGGTCCCTCAACCTAATGGCATGGCTGCTGAAAGGGTAGTGCTGGCTCCTCTCCTCCTACCTAAGAATGTAGAAGTGTTACTGGCCTCAAGGAAACAGAGAACCTATGCCTTCAAGTGGCGCAGTTTTGAGGTGTGGTGTACCCAGCACAATCAAAACCCTTTCTCTTGCCTTGTACCAATGGTGCTGCAGTACCTGCTTCACCTCTCAGAATTAGGTCTTAAGTCTAACTCTGTCAGGGTCCACCTGAGTGCTTTGTCAGCACACCACTCTCCAGTGAAAGGACAACCTCTTTCAGCTCACCCCTTGGTATCCAGATTCCTCAGAGGTCTACTTCTACTAAAACCCCCGGTTCTCCAGGACCAAGCAGGAAGTCAGTCCTCACATATGGGTGACGTCGGCGCCGACGGAGCCCTCGCGGAGCAATTTTCCCCAGCTTTCACAGAAAGCCTTTGGGAATTGCAGCGCGCATGCGCGGTCGCCTTCCCGCCCAAGGGAGCCATCTTAGCCAGTCTTCTTTTTTCCGCGGAGCCCTACAGACGTACCCGTCGTGTCCCCGCTAAAAAAGTTGATTATCGTGAGTTTTACTCGTTTTTCAATTCGGTTCGACGCCGGTCGTTTTCCTGCCCGGACTCGCGACGCCGTTGCGAGTCCTTCCCTTATTTTTCGGTTTTTCTGATTTTAGTCAGTTTCATTTTCGATTTTTCCCTGGCAGCCCGGTCCTTTGACCTTGCAGGGGCCCTTTTTCCCCCGATGGCTGCCAGTGGTTTCAAGCGGTGTGGTCAGTGTGACAGAAATATGTCACTCACTGACACACACGATAATTGCCTCCGCTGCCTGGGCCCGGATCATGAAGAAATGATCTGTGGAGCCTGTGGCAAAATGTCCTCCAAAGCGTTGAGGAGTCGGCGGCATCAGCGGGATAGGATCTTCGCTGACCCCAGCCGTACCCGGACCTCGTCGGAAGCCTCGGCATCCAGAGGCTCCAGCTCTGAACATCGCCGAAGCTCCTCCGACAGGGGTTCTCCCTCCGGAGACCATCGACGGAAGACAAAACCCGCGAGGGCGGCGTCGGTGGACGCTCCTGGCTCCGCGAGGGCCAGGTCGCATAGCCCCGACGGCCGTCCCGGGTCTTTGGAGAAGGAGCCCCTCCCGAAGCGACCTCGCCTGGAGTCGGAGTTGCCTGCTCGGGTAAGTCCTGTGGTCCTTCTGGACTCGCCTCCGAGAGGTCCGACGTCGGGCCCGACGCCGTCGGGGCCCGAGTCGGGGACTGCTGGGTCACCTGAGGTCGGACTCAGGTTGATGGCCTTGGAGAGCAGACTATCTGCCTTCATGGACCAGCAGCGGGCACTGATCGCTAGCCTCGCTGGCGCCGCTGCCCCGACCGCCGGGACGTCGACGTCTAAGTCGACCCCGGAGACCGAGCCGATCCTCGAGTCCATTCGAACTCGAGTCGATCCTCGGTCGAGGTCACCCTCGGCCTCCCGTTCGGGACCGAGGTCGTCGCCGCCGACTCCCTTGGCGTCGGGGCGGCCGACGCCTCCGCCTGCCCGAGCCGACCCCACTGATTCCTCCTCGGAGTCGGTCTGGGAGTCTGAAGAGGAGGAGTCACCTGATTCCTTTCGGACTCGGTGTGTCCCCTCCGACTCACCTGAGTCCGAACCTCGGAAACAGTCCCCTCCGGGAGGATGCCCGGTTCTCGGACTTCGTCAGGGATATGGCCAAGGCTTTGGCCTTCCCGGCGGATCCCGAGGAGGAGCCTTGAGCCGAAGAGCTCGACGCCCTTCAGTACGACTCTCCCGCCCGGGAGCACTTTACTGTACCGGTGCCTCCCATGCTGGAACGACTACTCTTCCGCATGTGGGAGAGTCCGGCCTCGTCGCCGGTATTGAGCAAGCGGGTCGATTCCATCTATCGAGTCCGCAAGAGTCCTGGCTTCCAAAAAGCACAGCTACCACACCATTCCATGGTAGTGGAATCGGCCATGCATCGGCTGAAGAGCCAGAAAATGCACTCCTCGGTGCCCCCTGGCAGGGAGGCCCGTAACCTGGATGGCCTTGGTAAGAAGTGTTTCCAGGGCTCTATGCTGGCTTGTCGTGTCCAGACCTACCAGCTATACATGGGCATGTATCTCCGAGACCTGGCTAAAGAGCTAGCCGGATTCTCTGCTGGACTGTCCGAGGAACCTTTGCGGAGGTTCCTAGCCTTAACAACTGGTATTCGGGAATGCTCCAAATTCATGTCCCGAGCAGCCTATGATGGCTTTGAAGCATCGGCTCGTGTGGCCGCAGCCGGCATCGGTGCCCGCCGACAGGCTTGGCTTCAGTCGTCTGACCTTGAGCCTTGGGTGCAGGACAAGTTGGTCGATGTCCCCTGCAGAGGTGAAAACCTCTTTGGCAAGCCCATGGCTGAAAAGGCTGCACAAATCGAGACGGAGACTCTCACCAGGACCAGGCTTTCCAGGAAGACCTCCGCCCCTTCCCAGAAAAAGAAGGGCTCGGGAAAAAAGTCCTTTTACCCGAGAAAGGCGGCTGCCTACAAACACTACCCCCAATATCAGGCCCCTCCAGCTCCCCAGCAGGGTCAGCAGGCCAAGGGACGGGGTAACGGGTCCCGTAGGCAGCAAGCCCCCAAGCCTGCACCACCAGCCCCTGCTCAGCAGGGTGGGGGTTTTTGACTTCCTCAGCATAGCCTCTCCCCCTCAGCTGGTCCCTCCCAGCACCGGAGGCCGGCTGGTTCACTTCGCCCACAGGTGGTCCAACATCACTTCAGATGCATGGGTGCTTCAAGTCGTGCGAGAAGGATATCTTCTCCACTTCCATCAGGTCCCTCCCTCTTATTTTCCGGGGGAACCTCCGCGACTCCCTCTGCACAGGGACTTACTCCTTCAGGAGTTAGCAAGTCTTCTTCAGGACCAGGCTGTGGAACCGGTGCCCCACCACCTGAGAGGTCAAGGCTTTTATTCCAGGTATTTCCTTATACCAAAAAGGACAGGAGGCCTAAGACCCATCCTGGACTTGCGCAACCTCAACAAGTTCCTTGTGCGGGAAAAGTTCAAGATGCTTACCCTTGGAATCCTTCTGCCCTACGTCCAGCAGGGAGATTGGCTATGCTCCTTGGATCTAAAGGATGCCTACACACACATCCTCATCCACCCAAGCCACCGCCAATACCTAAGGTTTGTGGTGGCCGGAAATCACTACCAGTACAGAGTACTGCCCTTTGGCCTGTCCTCCGCACCGCGAGTCTTCACAAAATGTCTCGCGGTGGTGGCGGCCTATCTCAGGCTTCACGGCCTCTATGTTTTTCCGTACCTCGACGACTGGCTCATAAGAGCGTCGTCCCCTCCGGCAGTCACCAATGCCACACACCGCACGGTGACTCTTCTGCAGTACTTGGGCTTTGTCATAAACTTCGCTAAGTCCACTTTGCTTCCCTCACAGGATCTCGAGTTCATCGGCGCAAGATAGCACACTCCTCAGGCTCGAGCTTTCCTGCCTCTCGACAGGGCTCAACGGCTCATGGACCTAGCCGGCCGTTTTCGCAGCCAGTCCCTGGTCTCCGCCAGGCGCTTCCTGAGATTGCTCGGCCACATGGCTTCCACCGTCCACGTGACCCCCAATGCTCGCCTGAATATGCGGCCGGCTCAATGGTGCCTTCGCAAACAGTGGCAACAAGCCACCGGCGGCCTAGCCGACTTAGTGCGCCTCTCCAGTCCGCTGACCTCTTCCCTACAGTGGTGGCTTCATCGGCCGAACCTGGTGCTCGGAATGCCTTTTCAGTCGCCTCAGCCGACTCAAGTGCTGACGACCGATGCTTCCCTCCTGGGCTGGGGAGCTCACTGCCAGGGGGCATGTACTCAAGGTCTCTGGACCGCGTGGGAATCTGCTCAACAGATCAACTTCCTGGAGCTCAGAGCTATTCGTCTGGCGCTCAAGGCTTTCTCCCACCTGACTTCTCACCAGTCCGTCCTTGTCCAGACGGACAATCAAGTTGCCATGTTCTACGTGAACAAACAGGGCGGCACGGGCTCCTTCCTTCTCTGCCGAGAAGCTCAAAAGCTCTGCTCTTGGGCCGTCAGTCACGGCATTCTTCTCAAAGCAGTTTATCTCCCAGGCCAGGAGAATTGCCTGGCGGACAAACTCAGCAGGATACTCCAGCCGCACGAGTGGCGTCTGGATCCCTTGGTAGTCCAGAAACTCTTTCTGAAGTGCTTCCCCACGATGGATCTCTTTGCCAGTCCTCTCAACCGGCAACTTCCTCGCTTCTGCTCGCGTCAGCCACATCCCCTTCGGGTAGCGGCAGATGCATTTCTGCTCTCATGGTCGGAAAACCTTCTCTATGCTTTTCCTCCCATCCCGCTGGTCTCCCGAACTCTGTTCAAGGTTCTCCGGGACAAAGCGTCCATGATCCTGGTGGCTCCTCGCTGGCCCAGACAGCCGTGGTTTCCACTCCTGTTGCAATTAGCGGTAGAGGATCCGTTCCCTCTGGGGTTTCAACCGGATCTCCTAACACAGGATCAGGGGTCTCTGCTACACCCCAACCTCAGATCTCTCAATCTAATGGCCTGGCGGCTGAAAGGGTAGTCCTTGCTCCCCTTCTCCTGCCGGCAGAGGTGGAAGAGGTCGTCCTAGCTTCTCGGCGACCACCTACCCGCAAATGCTACGCCCTTAAATGGCGTCGCTTTTCCGTTTGGTGTGTACAGCAGTCTCAGGATCCCTTCTCCTGCTCGGTGTCGGTGATCTTGCAGTACCTGCTCTACCTCTCTAATCTGGGACTTAAGTCCAACTCCGTCAAGGTCCACCTCAGTGCTCTTTCAGCACACCATGTGCCGGTGGACGGCAGACCTCTTTCCAGCAACCCTCTTGTAGCACGGTTTCTCCGAGGTCTCCTTCTACTAAAACCACCTCTGCGCCCGCCAGCACCTGACTGGGATCTGAATGTGGTTTTACAGCGGATCACCTGTCCGCCTTTTGAACCGATGGCTACCTGTTCTCTGCGTTTTCTGTCGTGGAAAACCTTATTCCTGATAGCCCTCACTTCCGCTAGACGTGTAAGTGAATTGCAGGCCCTCGTGTCTGATCCTCCCTTCACTCGGTTCTACAAAAATAGGGTAGTCCTACGGACTCACCCAAAATTTCTTCCAAAAGTTGTCTCCCCTTTTCACATCAATCAGGAGGTGGTACTTCCAACCTTCTTTCCCAGGCCTCACTCCAGCCGAGCTGAACGAGTCCTGCATACCCTGGACTGTAGAAGGGCATTGAACTTCTAACTTGACCGTACGCGGGAGCACCGTAAAGCTGCTCAGCTTTTTGTGTCTTTTGACCCCAATAAATTGGGGCTCCCGGTCTCCAAGCATACCCTGTCCATCTGGGTTGCTGACTGTATTGCTTGGGCTTATGGGGCAGCCGGACTCTCCTTAGAAAGTCGAGTCACGGCTCATTGTGTTCGGGCGAAGGCTACATCAGTGGCTTACCTCCGCTCTGTTCCGCTGGCAGACATCTGCCGGGCCGCTACTTGGTCTTCGAGCCAGACTTTTGCGGTCCATTACTGTCTCGAGAGGGAGTCCCGCAGGGACAGTGCTTTCGGACAGGCAGTCCTCCGCAATCTCTTCGAGGTTTGAGCAACTCCTACCCTCCATCCCGGATGGGGGCTACCGGTGGGTACTAATTCAGCGAAGATTCCATCCTTCTGTACTGCCGAGCTCGAGGGAGCTCATTTTTGTGCTTAGGGTCTCCGGTAGCCTTAAGCTTGGGAGTCCCATATGTGAGGACTGACTTCCTGCTTGGTCCTGGAGAAAGCGTAGTTACTCACCTGTAACAGGTGTTCTCCAGGAGCAGCAGGAATCAGTCCTCACAACCCTCCCTCCTCCCCGTGGAGTTGCAATCATCTGCTTAAGTTTTTTTGCAAATTTTTATGCTGTCTTTTAGCTATGTCATCAGACTGGCTAAGATGGCTCCCTTGGGCGGGAAGGCGACCGCGCATGCGCGCTGCAATTCCCAAAGGCTTTCTGTGAAAGCTGGGGAAAATTGCTCCGCGAGGGCTCCGTCGGCGCCGACGTCACCCATATGTGAGGACTGATTCCTGCTGCTCCTGGAGAACACCTGTTACAGGTGAGTGACTACGCTTTCATCCCCCGGCAACCGAGTGGAATTTGAATGTGGTCTTGGAGCAGCTTACTCGCCCACCTTTTGAGCCGATGTCCACTTGCCATCTGCGCTTCCTCTCCTGGAAGGTGCTCTTCCTGGTGGCACTCACATCTGCCAGATGAGTGAGTGAGCTGTAAGCTCTTATTTCTGATGGACTGTGCACATGGTTTTATAGGAACAGGGTGGTCCTTCGTACCCACCCCAAGTTCTTCCGAAAGTGGTCTCTTCGTTCCACCTGATCCAAGAGCTGGTTCTTCCAACCTTCTTTCCCAGAACGCATGCCAGCCGGGCAGAGGTGGTTCTGGATACCCTGGATTGTAAGAGGGCATTGGCCTTCTACCTGGAGCGTATGCGGGGACATCGAAGGGCTACTCAGCTCTTCGTCTCTCTCTCATGACCCCAGTAAGCTGGGGCTGCCTGTCTTCAAGCGCACGTTGTCCACCTGGGTGGCAGACTGCATTGCCTGGGCGTACAGGGTGGCCAACTTCCCGTTGCAGGGTCGAATCACGGCCCATCGTGTCAGGGCTAAGGCCGCCTCAGTGGCTCACTTCCACTCTGTTCCACTGGCAGACATCTGCCGGGCCGCAACCTGGTCTACGGGCCAGACTTTTATAGCCATTACTGCTTGGATAGGGAGTCCCGACGGGACAGTGCTTTCGGCCAGGCAGTACTCTGTAACTTATTTGAGGTTTAGGCAACTCCTACCCTCCGACCGTTTGGTGTCAGACTACTGGAGGTGTTGCGTTCTCCGCTGAATTCCTATTACAGCTGCTGCGGCTCTTCTAGAGTGAGGCATTTTTCAGCTATGGGTTCTCGGTAGCCTATAGCTGGGGAGTCCCATATGTGAGGACTGACTTCCTGCTTGTTCCTGGAGAAAGCGTAGTTACTCACCTGTAACAGGTGTTCTCCAGGGACAGCAGGAATCAGTCCCCACGACCCTCCCTCCTCCCCTGGAGTTGCAGTCCTATTGTAGTTTTTTTTGTTTTGCCATCTCCTTAGCTATGTCATTTGACTGAGCAAGATGGCACCCTTGGGCGGGAAGGAGACCGTGCATGCATGATGCAATCCCAAAGGCTTTCTTTGAAAGCTGGGGAATTGTTCCGCACGAGGGCTCCGTCGGTGCCCACGTCACCCATATGTGAAGACTGATTGATTCCTGCTGTCCCTGGAGAACACCTGTTGCAGGTGAGTAACTACGCCTTCTTCACTATGAAGCCCCTCTGAAGGAAACTCTCTCGTTGCTGGTTCCTCCCATTCTGAACAGACGATTCCTCTGCATGTGGGAGACCCCAGCCTCTGTCCCTATCATGAGCAAGCGCCTGGACACTATGTATAGAGTTCAACGGGGCTCGAGGTTTTGGAAAGCCCAGCTTCCTCACACCTCAATGGTGGTCTAATTGGCTATGTGGAAGCTAAAGAGCCCAAAGACACATTCTTCGGTCTCGCGGGGCAGAGAATCTCGTACCCTTGACGCTCTCAGGCGCAAGGCTTATCAGATCCCCATGCTGTCATGCTGCATCTAAGTTTTCCAGTTATACCATGGAATGTTCCTCCATGACCTTGCTAGAGAGTTTGGAGGCTTTGTGGCGGGCCTTGACGGAGACTATCGCCGACGTTTTCAGGCCCTCTTGAAGTCCATCAGAGAATGTTCGAAATACCTCTCGCGAACGCCGTAAGACAGCTTCGAGTCTTCCGCCCGGGTGACGGTGGCTGGCATCGGAACCCACCGGCAGGCTTGGATCTGGAGTAGTGGGTCCAGGAGAAGCTGCTGGATGTTCCTTGCCTTGGGGAGCACCACATTTCGACTATGCGAACATCATTCTTCATGGCCTCCCCAAGAGCACCCTCAACCCTTTACAACTTGCAATGAACGCGGCTGCCTGCATTCTCTGCGGATTATCCAGAAGAACCCACATCACTCCCATCCTTAAGGACCTTTATTGGCTACCGATAAACTGCAGGCTCGCATACAAGGCACTACTCCTCGCCTTCAAAGCCCTCAACAAGATATCCCCCTCGTCCCTCACAGTCCTCATCACCCCCACCAACAACAGGTCCAGAAGGTCAGTAGCCGCCAACACGTTGGTTATCCCCATGGAATCTACAAAATGCACTCAAGCAACTAAGAATAGAGCCTTCGCTTTCTGTGCTCCAAAGTGCTGGAACAACTTCCCACCAAATATCAGATCGATCAGAGACATTACACAATTCAGGAAAGCCCTCAAGCATCACCTATTCCTTCTACACTGCTCGCAGCCAAACGATACTCAACCCCCTCCCATGCCCCAATACACTCAAGCAGCACCCAACACATTACAAACAAACTAGGACAAACCGAGCCGCAGAACCACCCATTGGGTACGTTCATCAGTATCAATCTAAGGTGTACATATCAGATTGACGACAGAATACTATGAATATGACTAATACCTATACTGTAACAATTAATATGTATTGATATACATACGATAAAGATTAATGTAATAACCGATAAGACCCATTCTTAACCATGCATTTTTGGGGCTAACATCTAACATGTAAATAGTTACCTCGCCACCTCTTTGATGGCGAATATGTAAATAATTCTCCAGGACCAAGCAGGAAGT
The DNA here is from genome assembly GCA_033557465.1 of Ichthyophis bannanicus. Classification (NCBI taxonomy): domain Eukaryota; kingdom Metazoa; phylum Chordata; class Amphibia; order Gymnophiona; family Ichthyophiidae; genus Ichthyophis; species Ichthyophis bannanicus. Next base: position 205,973,628 of record CM066043.1, on the reverse strand, counting down.
CAGTCCTCACATATGGGTGTCATCGGCGCCGATGAAGCCCCAGCGGAGCATTTTCCCAGCTTTCTATGAAAGCCTTTGGGAATACAGGCACACATGTGCAGTTCCCTTCCCGCCTAAAGGTGCCATCTTACCTCAGTCTCTTTTTTTCCGTGAAGCACACCGGACGTGTGTCCAGTTTTCCCGGTTAAAAATTAGATTTTTCAGCGATTTTCGCTATTTTTTTCTCCCGGTTTGACGCCGGTTCCCTTCCCGCCGGGTTCGGTACAACGGTATCGAGCCTGATTCTTCTTTTTCGGTTTTTGCCCTTCGTGGCTGGCGTTCGTGCCCTTTTTTCTATTTTCCCCTGGAAGGCCGGTTCTTTGACCTCGCGGGAACTCTTTTTTTTTTTTCCCCGATGGCTTCCAGCGGTTTTAAGAAGTGTGATCGGTGTAAGAAACTAATGTCTCTCATCGACACACACGACTGCTGCCTTCGGTGCCTCGGCCCTGACCATGATCCTAAGTCGTGCGGGGCCTGTGGAAAGATGTCTTCCAAGGCACTCCGAAGTCGCCAGCAGCAAAAGGAAAGGCTTTTCTCAGACTCAGCCTCCGGCCGGGCCCGAACCTCGTCTGAGGCCTCGACATCTCGGGATTCCGATCCCGAGCACCGTCGAAGCTCCTCGGACAGGGGGTCCCCTGACTGGGAACACAAGAGGAATAAGCGGCTCGCGAGGGCGTCATCGGAGGAGGTCCCTGGCTCCTCGAGGGCCAGGTCTAAGACCCCCGACCGTCGCCCCGGGCCCGTGGAACCGGAGAAGCCTGCCAAAGTTTCTCGTGTGGAGCCGGAATCTGCTGGACACGTAAGCCCCATAGTCCTTGAGGACTCTTCTCCCAGGGAGCCGACATCGGGCCCAGCGCCGCTGGGGCCCGAGTCGGTAGCTGCTGCGTCTCCCGAGCTGAGTCTCAGGATGACAGCCTTGGAGAGCAGATTGTCTGCCTTCATGGAGCAGCAGCGGGCACTGATAGCCAGTCTGTCTGGTGCATCTGCCCCGACCACCGGGACGTCGACCTCTGTCGCGGTCTCCCTCGACCTCCCGTTCGGGACCGAGGGCGTCGACGCCGGTGCTTCCGGCATCGGGGCAGGTGATCCAGGGCCCCACGGGGTCGGACCCCGACACTTCCTCGGACGAGTCGGCTTGGGAGACGGAGGACGAGGAGTCTCCTGATACCTTCAAGACTCGGTGCGTCCCGTCGGACTCACCGCAGTCTGAGCCCCGGAGTAGGTCCCCTCCGGATGACACCCGGTTCTCGGAGTTCGTCCGGGATATGGCCACTGCCTTGGCTATTCCGGCGGACCCCGAGGAAGAGCCTCGAGCTCGAGGCGCTACAATATGACTCTCCTCCGAAGGAGGCCTTTACTGTCCCGGTTCCTCCGATGCTAGAACGGCTCCTCTTCCGTATGTGGGAGGCACCAGCCTCGGCGCCGGTTCTTAGCAAGCGAGTCGATTCGATCTATTGACTCCGGAAGAGCCCTGGTTTTCAGAAGGCACAGCTACCACACCATTCTATGGTTGTGGAATCGGCCATGCATCGTCTGAAGAGCCAGAAGATGCACTCCGCGGTGCCTCCTGGCAGGGAGGCCCGAAACCTCGATGGCGTCAGTAGAAAGTGCTTCCAGGGCTCGATGCTTGCTTGCCGTGTCCAGTCCTACCAGCTGTACATGGGCATGTACTTGCGGGATCTGGCCAAGGAGTTGGCCGGTTTCTCTGCTGGTCTCTCCGGGGAATCCTTACAGAGATTTAAGTCCTTGTCTTCGGGGATTCGGGACTGCTCGAAGTTCATGTCCCGCGCCGCCTACGATGGCTTCGAGGCTTCGGCCCTAGTTGCGGCAGCCGGCTTCGCGGCTCGACACCAGGCATGACTGCAGTCATCGGACCTCGAGCCACCGGTTCAGGGCAAGTTGGTCGATGTCCCTTGCCAAGGTGAAAACCTTTTTGGCAAGCCCATGACCGAGAAGGCCGCTCAGCTCGAGACCGAGCACCTCACACGGACAAGGCTGTCGAGGAAGACCTCTGCCCCTTCTCATAAAAAGAAGGGCTCGGGTAAAAAGCCCTTTTACCCGAGGAAGGGCACTGCCTACAAACAGTACCCACAATATCAGGCTGCCCCAGCTGCCCCCCAGGGTCAGCAAGCCAAGGGCCAGGGTAATGGGCCCCGTAGGCAGAGGACCCCCAAGCCTCAGGCCCCTGCTACCACTCAGCAGGGTGGGGGCTTTTGACTCCTTGAGCATAGCCTCTCCTCCACTGCTCTCCCAACCCTGCACAGGAGGTCGTCTTGCCCTCTTTGCCCACCAGTGGCCCCTTATCACCGGGGACGGTTGGGTGCTGGAGATAGTCCACAAGGGCTATGCACTCCTTTTTCACCAACTGCCTCCTCCATACTTTCCAGGGGAGCCTCCCAGGCCTCCCCTGCACACAGACCTTCTCCTTCAGGAGCTTCAGAGTCTGTTGGTGGACAGGGCGGTGGAGCCTGTGCCTCCCCACTTGCAAGGTCACGGATTCTACTCCAGGTATTTTTTGGTGCCCAAAAGAACCAGTGGCCTTCGACGATTCTAGACCTCAGGAACCTCAACAAGTTCCTAGTGAAGGAAAAGTTCAAGATGGTTACTCTTGGAACCCTTCTGCCCTACCTCCAGCCGGGAGATTGGCTATGCTCTTTAGATCTAAAGGATGCGTACACTCACATCCTCATTCATCCAGACCACAGAAAGTACCTCAGGTTCATTGTGGGAGGAAACCATTATCAATACAGAGTGCTGCCTTTCGGCCTCACCTCCGCCCCCAGAGTCTTCACAAAGTGCCTAGCAGTGGTGGTGGCCTACCTGAGAAACCAGGGCATTTTTGTCTTCCCTTATCTGGACGACTGGCTCATCAGGGGTCGGACGTGCCAGGAGGCCAGACAGGCCACCCTCAGGACTACTGCTCTTCTACAAAGCCTGGGGTTTGTCATAAACTTCGTAAAGTCCACTTTGCTCCCCTCCCAAAACTTGGAGTTCATAGGAGCAAGGCTAGACTCTCTGCTGGCAAAGGCTTTCTTGCCAGCAGACGGGGCCCAAAGGTTGATGGCCTTGGAAAATCAGTTTCTCAGCAGATCCCTGGTCTCCGCCAGACTCTGCCTGAGGCTTCTAGGCCACATGGCTTCGACAGTACATGTGACCCCCAATGCCAAGCTCCATATGCGGCCTGCACAGTGGTGCCTTTGGGCTCAGTGGTCACAGGCCACAGGCAGCCTCAGAGACAGTGTGGTGGCGAAGCAGGTTTAGAGTATAAAGAAAAGGGGGGAAAAACAGTCCTTTTTCCCTGAGCCCAAGAGAACTGCAGGCACAGCAGGGGTTAAAACTCTAAACAAAGAAAAAAACTCCCTACACAGAAGTGTAGAACTGGAGACACACCCAATCTCCAAGGAAACCAAGGAGGTGGTGACGGGAGAGGTTTGGGGGTGGAGTCTAGAGCTATAGGACAGCCCCAAACATTTAGGCAGGGAGAAGCTATAGCAAGAGGAGGTGGAAGTGAGGAAAGTGAAGGGAGGAGCGAAGAGACGGAGTGGAGGAGCTCTTGTTCCAAAGAGAAGGAAAGTTCCAGGAGGAGGTTTGAGAGAAGGTCCCAGAAAAGCACTCAGCAGAGACCTGGGCAGAGATCCAGGAAGAGGTCTGAGATAAGGCTGGAAGAAAGGTCAGAGGCAAGCCCTGGAGAGGAATCTTCTGAAGAGGAGATATTCTCTAGGAGGCGGTGGACTGGCCAAGAGACTCCTGAAGGTACTAGAAGTAAGGAGACTCGAAGGACAGGGCTGAGGGACAGATATCTCACTGGAAGCCTCAAGGGGGAATCCTATTGCAAGCAGTACAGAGACAGCTCGAGCCCAGAACACAGTTCAGCTGGCAGAAAGTCTGCAGCAAATGTGGAGCCCTGGAGAGCCTGTTCTAAGCAAGGTACTGTTGAGAAGCAGGAGAGAGGAATATCCCTGGGAGGACCAGAAAGCAAGCTAACACCTGTGGCAGGGTCTGAAAGGAGACACGTTGCTACTAGAAAGGTGAGCCCATTGCAAGCTGTTAAAAAGTTATTGAACAAGAAAACTTTGTCATGCCCTTCCCCCATAGCCTCAAGTAGAGAGGAGTCTCAGTGGGAGCAGCTGTTGAGAGTGTTGAAGCAGCTGAAGTCTTCCCATGCAGACGCTGTGGATAACACGTTATTGAAGGAACCTAGTGAAGAGAAAATGGAAATAGAAATCAATGGTGTAGAGAATGATTATTCTGATATGGAGATGGAATGCTCTTTCTGTTCTAGTCAGAAGTAAGAAACTGAGGGTTTTTTAAAAGTAATTAGGAAAACCCAGAAGTTTTTAAGGAAGTACATTCTCTGCTGAAGCTCATGCCTTTATTTATGCATTAATGAGAGCTGATCTGATAAGCTCCAAGAAGTTAATGAATGTCTGTGAAAACTAAAGAGTGAAAGTACATTTGGAAAAGAATGTCAGAAGATTTTAAACAGTTGGTAACCAGGAAGTTAAGGTGCTGCAAAAAAGATGTGAGAGAAACAGTTGAGTGTCGTGCTGCATAACTTGGAGACCTGGGACCTGAACCTGTTTGTAAAGGAATGATTTGTGAGAGACGTTGTTTAAGTTAAGCTGCTGAAGCAAAGTCAAGGCATGGACTATGTATCAAGGCTTAAGTTCTTTTGAGTGGAGAAGTATCCTGAGTTCTGTTTTTTGTAGTACCTGAACTTCTAGCCAAAGAGTTCAATTGGTTATGTAGAGCTTTATTTTCAAATAAAGAAATTTTCCTGTGACCTTCAAATCTCAGCTATAATCTTTGTGACACAACTACATTGCGAAGAAGCCATAGTACTGGGTTCCAGTTTACTAAGAAGGACGTTCAAGGTACCCCCATTACATTTGCCTAGCCACCAGGGGGGCCTTGACAACAGGATAAGGGTGTCCAGACCTTTTCTGCACTCCCTCAACTTGTGGCTGCACCCACCCAATCTACTGAAGGGAGTGCCTTTTCAGGTTCCAGGCTACACAGTAGTGCTGACCACGGACGCCTCCCTGCTAGGCTGGGGAGCTCATTGTCAAGGCAAGTGCACCCAGGCCCTCTGGTCTCCCTGGGAAGCTGCACAGCAGATCAATCTCCTCGAACTCAGAGCTATTCGGTTAGCTCTCAAGACTTTTACTCCTACTCTGGCTCACCAGTCGGTGCTGATTCAGACAGACAACCAAGTGGCCATGTTTTATGTGAACAAACAGGGTGGCACTGGGTCCCGGATCCTTTGTCGGGAAACTCAGGACCTTTGTTCATTTGCCCTCCAGCACAACATGCTTCTCAGGGCTGTGTACCTTCCCGGCCAGGACAACTACCTGGCGGACAGGTTAAGCAGAATTTTGCAGCCCCACGAGTGGCAGCTGCATCCTTCAGTGGTTCAGAAGATCTTCCTGAAATGGGGTCTCCCTTTGATGGATCTCTTTGCCAGTCCAATGAACAAGCAACTTCCAAAGTTCTGCTCCAGGCAACCACATCCTCTGCGGATAGCAGTGGATGCTTTTCTGATATCTTGGTCTCAGGGCCTCCTCTATGCGTTTCCTCCCACGCCCTTGGTGGCCCGAACCCTGTTCAAGGTTCTTCAGGACAAGGCCTCGGTCCTGCTGGTAGCTCCCAGGTGGCCGAGACAGCCTTGGTTTCCTCGTCTGCTTCAACGGCCGGTGGATCCTCTGCTACCTTTGGGGTTGCAACCCGACCTCTCACAGGAGCAGGGTTCCCTTCTGCACCCCAATCTCAAAGCTCTCAATTTGATGGCCTGGAGACTGCAAGGGTAGTTTTGGCTCCCTGGGGCCTACCTCAAGAAGTTGAGGAGGTTGTCCTAGCCTCTAGGAAACAGTCCACTAGGAAAACCTATGCTCTCAAGTGGCAGAGGTTTTCTGTGTGGTGTCAGCTACGTACAGAAGATCCTTTCTCCTGTACTGTGCCAGTAGTGCTTCAGTACCTACTGCACTTATCCAATCAGGGACTTAAGTCCAATTCTGTTCGGGTCCACCTCTCAGCCCTAGCAGCTCACCACTCATTGGTGGAGGGGCATTCTCTGTCTGGTCACCCCTTGGTGTCCCGCTTTCTCAGGGGCTTGCTTTTGCTCAAGCCTCCCATCCGTCGTCCTGCCCCTGAGTGGGAGCTGAATGTGGTCTTGCAGCAACTGACTCGCCCACCTTTTGAGCCGATGGCTACTTGTCTACTCTGCTTCTTCTCCTGGAAGACACTCTTCCTGATAGCCCTTACCTTGGTTAGGTGAGTGAGTGAGCTTCAGGCCCTGGTCTGTGATAGGCCTTACACCAGGATTTATAGGAACAGGGTAGTACTTAGGACTCATCCAAAGTTCCTCCCTAAGGTTGTCTCCTCTTTCCACCTCAACCAGGAGGTGGTTCTTCCAACATTCTTCCCTAGGCCTCATGCCAGCCAGGCTGAAGCAGTTCTGCATATCCTGGACTGTAGGAGGGCCTTATCCTTCTACCTTGACCGTACGCAAGGGCATAGAAGGGCTACTCAGCTCTTCGTATCCTTTGACCCCAATAAGTTGGGGTTGGCGCTGTCCAAGCGTACCTTGTCCATCTGAGTGGCTGACTGTATCACCTAGGCTTACAAGGCGGCTGACCTTCCTTTGCAGGATAGGGTCACGGCCCATCGTGTCAGGGCAATGGCTGCCTCAGTGGCTCATCGCCGCTCTGTGCCCTTGGTAGACATCTGCAGGGCTGCAACCTGGTCTTCAAGCCAGCCTTTTGCGGCCCATTACTGCCTGGAGAGGGAGTCCCGTAGGGACAGTGCTTTTGGCCAGGCTGTACTCCGGAATCTCTTTGAGGTTTAGGCAACTCCTGCTCTCCTGCCCTCTGTTGGGCTACCGGTGGAGGTTGTGTCCTTGAAAAGCCTTTCCTGCTGAGACTAGAGGGAGTACTCTTGTTCAGCCTGGGTTCCTCGGTAGCCCAGAGCTTGGGAGTCACCCATATGTGAGGACTGACTTCCTGCTTGGTCCTGGAGAAAGAGTAGTTACTCACCTATGACAGGTGTTCTCCAGGAGCAGCAGGAATCAGTCCTCACAACCCTCCCTCCTCCCCTGGGAGTTGCAGTTGTACATAGTTTATTTTTCATTTTTGTGTGCTGTTCTTAGCTATGTCATTTGACTGAGGTAAGATGGCACCTTTAGGCGGGAAGGGAACCGTGCATGCGTGCCTGCATTCCCAAAGGCTTTCATAGAAAGTTGGGGAAATGCTCCGCTGGGGCTTCATCGGCGCCGATGACACCCATATGTGAGAACTGATTCCTGCTGCTCCTGGAGAACACCTGTTACAGGTGAGTAACTACTCTTTCACCCAGTTTCAGTTCCAAGTTACCGATCCTGTTCAATGTAAGCACAAGCCAGATCTGACTGGTCTTGTGCATGAATTAATTATAAACCGCAGTGATTATAAAGAGCGCGGTATAAAAAAGCGTTTAAATAAATAAATACATTTGGCAAGCCCATGGAGGATAAGGCAGCGGAGATTGAAATGGAGTACGTGACTCGTACTCACCTCTCCCAGAAAATGTCCTCCCTTCCCAGGAATAAACAGCAGAGCAAGAAGCCTTTCTTTCACCAGAAGGGGCTTCTGTACAGGGGCTGCCTGTCATACCCGCTGGCATCGACCCCTGTTCAGGGCGGTCAGGGCAAGAGCACAGCAGAGAGCCCTCATAAGCCGAAGTTCCTCATGACCCAACCCCAAGCACTGGCTCAGCTGTCCTCGGGATTTTGACGCCATCAGCATAGCCTCTCATCTGCTGACAGCTTGACTGTCCATCAGGGGGCATCTGGTCCACTTCTCCCACAGGTGGGAGTCCACCTCCACCGATGCCTGGATCCTCCAGGTCGCTTGGGATGACTATCTCCTCCTCCATCTGGACCAGCTCCCCCCTCCATACTTCTCCGGGAAGCCAAGTCGGCTTCCCTAGCACTAGGCCCTCCTGAGTCTAGAGCTGGCAGGCCTCCTCGAGGATGGGGTGGTAGAACCGGTCCCTACCGCATCTGAGGATGGGGAGTTTACTCCCAATACTTCCTCGTCCCAAAGAGGACAGGGGATCTTTGACCTGTGGTACTTAAACAAGTTCCTGATGCATGATAAGTTCAAGATGCTCTCCCTTGGAACGTTACTGTCCTACCTCCAGCCTCCCTGTCCATCCCAAGCACAGAAAACACCACTGAATCATGGTTCAGGTAAACCATTAACAGTACAGGGTGCTTCCCTTCGGACTCATGTCTGTTCCGCAAGTCTTCACAAAATGCCTAGCCGTGGCTGCGGCCCACCTCTGGCTGCAGGGCACCTTCATTTATCCTTATCTGGACGACTTGCTTGTATCAGGGGGCACAGTCTCCTAAGCCCGGCAGGCTACAGACTGTACCATTCACCTCCTGTAGCATCTGGTGTTCATGATCAATTATCCAAAGGTCCCACATCACTCCGGTTCAGTCCCTGGAGTTCATCAGGGCTCGCTTGGACACCCTGCAGGCCATAGCTTTTCTTCCTCAGGACAGGGTGGACCACCTCGTGTCCCTGGCATCTGAGATGCAGTGCCGTAGCGCCTTCTCAGCCACATGGCCTCCACTGTCCTTGTCATGCCCAACGCCCGCCTTAGCATGCGGGTGGTTCAGTGGTGCCTCCGAGCACAGTGGGTTCAATGAATCGGCCGCCTCAGAGACCCCATCTCGGTCACGCCCGGCATGACTTAGTCTCTCGCATGGTGGCGGCAGGTTTGCAACCTGCTTTGAGGCTTGCTCTTTCGAGCTCCGATGCATCAGGTGGTCTTGACTACGGACGCCTCCCTGGTGGGCTGGGGATCTCACTGTGAGGGGCAGCGTACTCGGGGGTCCTGGTCCCTCAGAGTCCCAGCAGCAGATCAACCTGCTGGAGCTCTGGGCGGTCCGCCTTGAACTCAAGGCTTTCAGGAACCGCTTACAGCACCAAGTGGTACTTGTCCATACGGACAACCAGGTCATAATGTTCTATGTGAACAAACAAGGAGGGACCAGCTCCTACAGCCTCTGTTCGGAGGCGGTGGCCCTGGGCTCTTTCGACATGAGCTAGGGCATGACATTCTGAGCCACCTATCTCCCATGCCATGACAATGTATTGGACTGGTTCAGCTGAGTCCTCCAACCGCACGAGTTGCGCCTGTGTCCCCGGACAGCGCAATGGCTCTTCCAGCATTGGGGGACCCCTATCCTGGACCTCTTTGCCAACCCTGCGAATTTGCAGCTCCCCAGGTTCTGCGGTCTCCTCTCACACCCGGACAGGGTAGCCCTGGACACCTTCCTCCCTTTGTGGGCAACGGGTGTGTTGTATGCCTTCCACCCCCCCCCCCCCCATTGCCCAGACCCTTCTGAGGGTCCAGCGGGATAAGTCCTCTATGATCCTCATGGCCCAGGCAGCTGTGGTTTCCCCTGCTCTGCCTCTTGACGGAACCCCCAGTCCCTCTCGGGAACTCACTGGAGCTGCTGACGCAGGAGGGGGGTGTTTTCTACTCCACCCCAACTTGAGGTTGCTATCGCTCACAGCGTGGTGGCTGAGTAGGTCACTCTAGACCCTACTATCTCCCCATGAAGATCAGGGATATTCTTTTGGCCTCATGAAAGGACTCGACCAGGTGGGCATACACGTTCAAGTGGCGCCGATTCTTGGTGTGGTGCTCGAATCTCCGAGCGGACTCATTTTCCTGCCCTACCAGCTTGGACTTGCAATACTTACTACACCTCTCGCTGGCTGGACTGAAGTCTAACTTGGTTAGGGTTCACCTGAGTGCCATCTCAGTGAACCACCACCCCATCGAGGGTAAACCCCTCTCAGGGAAACTGCTTGTCTCTCACTTCATGCGTGTCCTGCTCTTTTCCAAGCCCCTCCCCCCACCCCCCCTCCCCTGATGAAATGTGGTCCTCACGCAGCTGACCAAGTTGCCCTTGAGCCCATGGCTACCTGCTCAATGTGGCACCTGTCATGGAAGGTGGCCTTTCTGGTGGCTCTCACCTCTGCCCAGAGAGTCAGCAAGCTCCAGACACTGATGGCCAAGGTGCCATACACGAGGTTCTATTGGAACAGGGTGGTTCTGCGCACGAACCCCAAGTTCCTCCCGAAGGTTGTCGCGAACTTCCACCTCAACCAGGAGATAGTGCTGCCCACTTTCTTTCCGAAGCCCCATGCCAACCGGACGTCGGCGATTCTCCTTACACTGTATTGTAAGTGGGCTCTTTCCTTCTACCTGCAGCAGACTTGGGACCACCGCCGATCCATGCATCTCTTCGTCTCCTATGATCCCAGCCGCCTGGGGCTGGCAGTCTCCAAATGTACCTTGCCATACTGGGTCAGACCAAGGTCCATCAAGCCCAGTATCCTGTTTCCAATAGTGGCCAATCTAGGTCACAAGTACCTAGCAGTTTCCCCAAAAGACACAGGTTCCATAGTGCTTGTATTGGGGCAAGCAGTGGATATTCTGGGTCCACTTTAACAATGGTTTATGAACCTTTCCTTCAGGAATTTGTCAAACCCTTTTTTTAAACCTGGTTGCACTAACAGCTTTTACTACATCCTCTGGTAGCAAATTTCAGAGTTTGATTACACGTTGAGTGAAAAACTATTTTCCCTTATTAGTCTTAAATTGTTTACTCATGCAATGAAGCTACATGGTAACCTATCGATCTACGTTTACCCGTTCCACTTCATTAATTCATAGACCTCTATCATATCTCCCCTCCACCGTCTCTTTTCCAGGTTGAAGAGCCCTAACCTTTTTTAGCCTCTCTTCATAGGGGTATCCTTCCATCCCCTTTACCATTTTGGTGGCTCTTCTCCATACCTCTTCTAATAACGCTATATCCTTAAGATACGGCGACCAGAATTGTACACAATATTCAAGGTGCAGTCACACCATGGAATGATAGAAAGGCATTATAACACCCTTGGCTTACGTGTAGGTTTGGCATGTCTGAGGCCTGTTGAAGGTGCCTGTGGGCTCTCGCTTTGTCACTACTGGGTGACCTTGCTTTTCTTCTGGGGGTCCTGGAGAAAGGACTAGCTTTGAACTTAGATGGTAGCCCTTGCCTATCAGATACCTACAAGGATTTTCTTGGCCGCCCACCCAGATGTAGTGCAATTCTTGAAAGGCGTTAACTAAGTTTGCCCTCTGACCAGACAGGTCGTTCCATCGTGCAACCTGAATTTGGTGCTTTCAGTGCTGATGGAGGTGCCCCTCGGTAGGGCTTCTCTAAAGGATTTGATTTTGAAAGTTGTTTTTCTGATAGCTATTTGCTTGGCTCTCAGGATTTCCGAGCTTTAGGCTCTGTCTTGTAGAGAGCCCTTTTCTGGTGACGTCCAGGGAGAAGATTATCATCTGTCCATTTCTTTCGTTCTTGCCAAAAGTAGTGTTGGCCTTTCACCTAAATCAGGCAGTGACTCTCCCCATCCTTTCTGAAGCCGAGGCTGTGGCGGAAGGTAGACAGATGTGCCTGTTGGATGTCTGTAGGTTATTAAGACGCTATATCAAATATATCAAAAGTTTTCAGAAGTTGGATCATCTTCTCATGTTTGGAGGCCTATATAAGGGAGAAGCGGCCTCCAAGGCATCCATCGCGTGCTGGCTAAAGGAGGCTATTGCTTTGGCATATTTGCTTAAGTGGAAGGTGCTACTGGAGGGGTTAAGGGCCCATTCGACAAGGGCTCAGGCTTCTTTTTTCGGCTGAATGTAAGCTGGTTCCTCCGTTATCTGTAGTGCGGCAATGGTGTCATCTTCCACTCCTTTGTGTGACACTAGTTTTTGTATGTGCAGGCGTAGGGAGATGAGTGGTTCAGTGCACAGGTGTGGCTGACTGTACTTGTGGGTCCTACCCAAATCTAAGTACTGCTCTAGTACATCCCATGCGTCTGGACTGGAGGGGTGATATGGAAGGTGAAATTAGACCTTATTTGCTAATTTCCTTTCCTTGAGTCCAGTCTAGAACCCACCCATTCTGTTTTCAGCAAGCCTGGACACAGAAGAGATAATTGTGCTTGATGCTGGTCTGGTTCCTCTTTTGGCTCTTGTGGAGGCGGGGTTGAGGTGTCCAGGGGGTCCCCCGCCCTTACTTGGTGGTCTCCTTGTTCTGGGTCTGTGTGGAACTGTGTCAATTCCTCTATAGTTTGTCTAAAGTTATAGCTATAAGATTATGGTAATCATTACTGTTTGTAGAGTTAGAGTCTGCTTTGTCAATAGGCTACTGGAGTGTTCGGTGTTGCACAGGTTCTTATGTAGTGACATAGGCCATGTGGTCTTTCTGCCGTCATGTTTCTATGATTCTATCTAGTCTGCCCTTCCATATCGACTACAATATCCTCCTCTTCTCCCTTAGAGATCCTCTGTGTACTGTCCTCATCTCTACCACCTTAACTGGGAGACTATTCCATGCATCTACCACTCTTTCTGTAAAGAAATATTTCTGCATATTACTCCTGAGTTTATCCCCTTTAACCCTTATCCTATGTCCCCTCGTAGCAGAGCTTGCTTTCAATTGAATGAGACTTTCCTTCTGTGCATTTATGCCATTGAAATATTTAAACTTCTCTATCTTATTTCCTCTATCCTGCCTTTTCTCTAAAGCAGAGGTGACAAACTCTGGTCCTAGTGCACTACGATATAGCCTGGTTTTCAGGATGTCCCGATGTCCCTGATGAATATTCATCAAACTAGCTACCAAACCCACCGGTCTAGAGAAAAATACAAATATCCACACTCAGACCAAAAACCCTTCTCCCAACATATATTTCAAAAACAGATTTTTAATGTATATAAATCACTTACCAAGAACTTAATCCCAACTGCAAACAATCAGCAGAGACTCGGTAGTGAGTAGTCGAACTAAACAATGGGTGGGAGAAAAGCCTCAGGTAACTTAACCTCCCTCTATGTGGCTACTCAAAGCCATAGGGGAACAAACAGCTCCACATCATGGGATGAAAAAGCTCCTCCCGTCAACTAATTCAAAAAATGTTATTACAAAATACTTAAAACCTCTAAACATCTACAGCAGAAGGTACCCCAGGGCGCCCTGACAGTAACAACCACCCAGATGATATTAGAACACCAATTTATAGGAGCTATTTAAACCAAAATCACAGACCAACACAATGGCCACCTACAAAGGAATAAAGAGAGGAGCAGTCACAAAACTTCTCAAACATAGTTCAAATCCTGCCCACAGCCCCATACTTAGATCAGGACAGCAGCTCTTCAAACTTTTCAGCAGACTTTCAAGCTTGCAGCACTCTAAGCTTCAAACACTTCTGCACAGGATGCCGAAAATCGAGACACCACTGCTACTCGCCACAGAATCCACCATAATACCATTTCTCAGAATAGCCCTACAAAGATCTTTGATTTGCTAAAAACAACTTCTTTACAGGTTACACTACCAGCCGAAATTCCAGACTAACCGGCCTGTAGTTTTCAACCACATCCGCTTTTTTGTAAAGGGACCACATGTGCCTCTCCCCAGACTTCTGGCACAAGTTCCTGGAGGAAAGGTCCATAAACCATTATTAAAAGGGACCCAGGATATCACTGCTTGATCCAATACAAGCATTGAGGAACCTGTGTCTTTTGGGGAGACTGCTAGGTACTTATAACCTAGATGGGCCACTGTTGGAAACAGGATACTGGGCTTGATGGTCTTATCCAGTATGGTGTATCAAAGGCATTGAAAAGGTCAGTCAGCAGAGCCACTAGAACATCCCCAAGTTTTTTAGTATTCTTTGATGTACCTCATCCGGTCCCATCGCTTTGTCTACTTTTAGTTTAGCTAGTTCCTCCCGAACACAGTCTTCTGAAAATCGTTCAAAATCCCTGTCACTTCAGTTCCTATTTGTGGGTGTTTTCTGAGGTCCTGCTTTGGCCCTTCATCTGTGAACATAGAACAGAAATATTTTGTTAAACAATTCCGCTTTGTCCTCATCAGCTTCTACCTATTCCACCCCGTCACCCTTGAGTCTGACAATACCACTTTGCCCTTCCTCTCTCAGTAACCTATCTGAAAAATGTCTTCTCCAGGAACAAGCAGGAAGTCAGTCCTCACTTATGGGTGACGTCGGCACTGACGGAGCCCGTGCGGAGCAATACCTAGCTTTCAAAGAAAGCCTTTGGGATTGCTGCCCACACATGCGTGGTCCTCTTCCCACCCAAGGGTGCCATCTTGCTCAGTCTCTTTTTTTTTTTTTTTTTTCCAGGAGCCCTTTGGGCGCACGTCCTCATCCCTTGGAAAAAGTTTTTGTTTTTGGCCTACAGGCCTTTTGTTCTCCGGTTGCACTGGTCCTGTACCCGTCCTTCCCCTGCTCTATCTTTTAGAGCTGTCGGGGATAGTTTTTCTTTCTTCATTTTTTGTTACAGGCTTCACGCCCCTTTTCTTTCCCTAACTGCTGGCCGTGTGGGTCTTCGACCTCGCGGGGGCCATTTTTGCTCCCATGGCCACCGGCTTCAGAAAATGAGAGAGATGCTGTAGGAACATGTCGCTTACAGACACTCATGACTGTTGTCTGTGGTGCCTTGGAACTGACCATGATCCGGAGCTCTGTTCGCTCTGCAAGAAAATGTCCTCTAAGGCCCTGCTCAATCGTAAGTAGAAGTCCGAAGACATTTTCCGAAAGGCTGCCTCTGAATCCCCAGTGGCACCCTCGATCATCTTTCCCCCTTCGGCCTCGCGCTTTCGGCAGCACTCCGAACAGGGATCCCCTTTATCTTTATCTTTATTAGAGGCTTAATATACCGCTCAATGCAAAATCGTCAGAGCGGTTCACAATGTACAAAAAAAAAGACTGCTTAGAGGAAGGAAAAGAACGCCAACTGAGTGACAGGACAGGCAAAGAGAAGGACTAGAAGCTAAAGGGAAGGTCAAGGTACAGACAGATTGTGAGAAATCAGCAGGGGGGAGGGGAAAGAGGGGAGGGAGGTGGAGGAAGATCAAAGGTGGAGCGGTGCAAAAAGGCCTCAAAGTCGCTGTTGGGGGCTCCTGCGCTCGGTTGCTCAGCCCCCTTCGGCATTCCCGAGAGTCGGAGCAGCCCCGCAAGGTACCCCGCATGGAATCGGAAGCCTCCGGTGAAGGCGCCGGTCTCCTGAGGGCCGTCCCGGTCACCCCAGGATCGGCATCGCAGGGCCGCACGCCTGCATGGGAGTCCTGCATGCTGGTGCTAGAACGCAGTGTTTCTGCGTTCATCGTTTCCCAGCAGGCGCTCACAGCCGGCTTTGCTGGCTCGTGCCCAGACCATGGGTCCCTCAGGTGGGACATCAAAATCTGTCCAGGAAACCCCCGAGAGCCGCTGGCCTCGTGAGGGTCCTTGACGTTTGTCTTACTCGCTCTCCCGTTCCTCGGAGGTGAGATCTTCCAGGGCTCGGACTCCTCGACCGATTTCTCAGAGTGGGAGTCCGATGGGGACACCTCCCCGGAAACCTGTACCCACTGGGATCTTCTGTTGGACCCCCTCCCCGCTTGCATTCCAGCGACGCTCGCCACCCGAGGGCACCTCCTTCCTGGTGTTCGTTCAGGACATGACACCGGTCCTTAATCTGTCCACTCAGGCCAAGGAGTATCCTCGTGCTGAAGAAGTCGATATTATTCAGTACATGTCCCCGCCTAGGGTATCTCTCACTGTGCCGGTTCCTCCTATTCTGTCTCGGCTGGTATTCCGCATGTGGGAAGCCCCTGCCTTGGTCCCCATCGTGAGCAAGCACCTTGATACTATGTACAAGATGCAACGTGGGTTGGGGTTCAGGAAGACCCAACTTCCCCACACCTCTATGGTGGTAGAGTCAGCCATGAGGAAGCAGAAGAGCCCAAAATCGCACTCGTCGGTACCGCCAGGCTGAGAGTCGAGAGCCCTTGATGCCCTGGGCCACAAGGCTTACCAAGGCTCCATGCTGTCTTGCCGCATTCAAGAATACCAACTATACATGGGTATGTTCTTGCGTGATTTAGCCATGGAGCTCGGAGGGCTCTCCACGGACCTCGAGGGCGAGCCCCTCAATAGATTTGGCACTCTTGAAGTCCGTCGCAGACTGCTCAAATTACCTCTTGCGAGCCGCCTACGATGAATTCGAGTCATTGGTTTGGGTGGTGGCTATGGGCATCGGGACCTGCCGCCAGGCATGGCACCAATCTTCGGATTTGGAGCAGTGAGTGCAGGAAAAGCTCCTGGACATGCCCTGCCTCGGCGAACAGCTCTAAGGCATGCTGATGGAGTATAAAGCCACGGAGATAGATGGAGTTCGTCCCAGAACCCATCTCTCACGCAAGACCTCCCCTCTGTCCCGGAAAAAGCAACCAGCCAAAAAGCCCTTCTTTCCTCGGAAGGGCTTCCAATACTGTGGGGCTACCTGCCATACCCAGCTACCCCCATGCCGACCACCATGGCGCAGGGTAAATCTGGCCAAGGGCATCGCAAGCCAAAAGGGTCGAAAGCCCAAACTCCGGCTCCTCCACAACCCGCACAGGGATTTTGACGCCTCCAGCAACACAGCAGCCAGTGGGGGGACGCTTGTCTTATTTTGCCCCGTCGTGGGCTTCCATCACCTCAGACACCTGGATTCTCCAGGTCGTCTGAGACGGCTATTGCCTTCGCTTCGACAGGCTTCCACCTCCCATCTCCCTGGCAGAGCCTCCTCGACTCCCCGCGCACCAGGTTTTACTACAGCGGGAACTTCTCTCGGGCAGTCGAGAAGATCCCTCTGCACCTTGGAGGTCGGGGCTTCTATTCCCGGTACTTCCTTGTCCCAAAAAAGAGAGGGGGTCTGCGGCCCATCCTTGACATCCACAAGTTGAACAAGTTCTTGGTGCGGGAGAAGATCAAGATGTTATCCCTTGGCGTTCTGCTGCCCTTCCTCCAGCAGGGTGGCTGGCTATGCTCCTTGGATCTAAAGGACGCTTTCGCCCACATCTTAATCCACCCCCAGCACAGGCAGTATCTGCACTTCAGAGTGCAGGGAGAGCCCTTCCAGTACACGGTACTCCCCTTCAGCCTCGCGTCCGCCCCACGAATCTTTACGAAATGCCTCGTCATGGTCGCCATCCGTCTCAGTCGTCAGGGCGTGCCGGTCTTTCCCTACCTCGACGACTGGCTCGTCACGGGCTCCTTGATCAAGGAAACCCAGTGAGCAATGTTGTGCACAATCCTTCTGTTGGAGGGCTTGGGGTTCTTGGTCAACTACCCAAAATCTCACCTCGAGCTGGTGCAGCCACTAGAGTTCATCAGGGGGTGACCGCCTTTTTACTAGCACATCGCAGCCCATGTCCAAAGCATCCCCGGGTCACCGCTCAGACCATGCTACGCCTCCTGGGCCACATGACCCTCTACCTTGCATGTGGTCCCCGACGCCTGTCTGCACATGCGGAGAGCTCAGTGGTGCCTCAGCGCCCAAGGGAGACCGTCCCTTGGTCACATCAGGGACCTTGCCAGGGTCCTTCCTGACCTCTGCTTCTCCCTGAGCTGGTGGCAAAATCCCCACAACCTCCTATGGGGTTTGCCCTTTCTGGTCCCGGAGCACAATGAGGTGCTGACGACACACATTTCCCTGTTAGGGTGGGGAGCTCACTGCGAGACGCTGTGCACACAGGGGCAGTGATCGCCTGAGGAGTCTCAGCAGCAGATAAACTTGTTCGATCTCCGGGCGATTCGGTTGGCCTGGAGAGCCTTCGAGGACAGCCTCAAGGGGAGGTTGGTTCTCGTGCAGACCAACAAGCACATGGCGATGTTCTACGTTGTCAAGGAAGAAGGCACATGATCACACTCCCTCTGCCAGGAAGCAGTCCTCATCTGCACCTTCGCTGTCCGATGGAAGATATCCCTCAAGGCGATCTATCTTCCGGGTCAGGAGAATGTCCTGGCAAACAGGCTCAGCAGAATCCTTCGCCCCCACGAATGGCAGCTGGATCCAGGGGTAGTGGACTGGCTGTTTCTTCGCTGGGGGATGCCGCCGATAGACCTCTTCGCCATTCCCAGAATGCACATCTCCCCCTCTTTTGTTGGCCGGTACAACACCTAAGCAGGGAGAGCCCTGATGCATTCCTTCTGGACTGGTCATCCAGCCTGATCTATGCATTCCCTCCCTTCCCTCTCATTGCGAGAGGGTTCTTCTAGCCTCACTGGCTCTTCCGGAGGAGGTCTTAGGAAGTCCTCCTCGCCTCAAAGGACTCTACTAGATAAGCCTATGCCTTCAAGTGGAGGTGCTTCTCGTTCTGGTGCTCGGAGTTCGATTGACCCGTTCTTGTGCCCCATTCGATGAATCTTCCAGTACCTCCTCCATCTCTCGAAGGAAGGGCTGAAGTTGAACTATGTCAGGGTACACTTGAGTGCCATCTTGGCAAACCACCTCCACATCGAGGGAAAGCCCCTCTCGGGGTAGCCCTTAGTCTCCCGTTTTATGGCACTTTCCAAGCCACCCATTTGGTCTTCTCTGGCAGAATGGGATTTGAATGTGGTGTTCATGCTCTCACCCGTTCACCCTTTGAGCCAATGGTGATGTGCTCGCTCCAGCACCTGTCCTGGAAGGTGGCCTTCCTGGTGCTGCTGACCTTGGCCCACCAAGTCAGTGAGCTCCAGGCTGTCATGGCTGATTCCCCTTAAACTAGGTTCTATCGGAATAGGGTAGTCCTCAGTACCCACCTGAAATTCCTGCCTAAAGTCGTCTCGGATTTCCATCTTAATCAGGAAATAGTCCTACCGACTTTCTTACCGAGGCCCCACACCGACCAGGTGTTGGCAGCTCTCCACACCCTCGACTGCAGAAGGGCTCTCGCCTTCTACTTACAGTGCATCCAGACTGATCACAAGTCTGGCCGACTCTTTGTGACTATGATCCCAATAGACCGGGACAGGCAGTTATCAAACGCACCCTCTTGGTTTGGGTAGCGGATTGCATCGCTTTTGTTCATATGAAGCTAGGTACCCCACTAGATCGAGTCATCGCACACGGGGTTCTTGGTGGCCTTGCTGCACTCTGTGCTCCCGATGGATATCTGCCATGCGGCAACCTGATTTTCCACAATTACCTTCGCCGCTCACTACTGCCTGGAGAGGGAGTCCCACCGGGACAGCAACTTCGGCCAGTCTCTACTCCGTAATCTGTTCAGGGTATGAGCAACTCCTGCCCTCCGAGCCTTCTTCACGGCTACCGAGGGCTTCCCCCCGAGGACTTGGGCTCCTTCGGGCATCGGCTTCTGCTCATGACCTCACAGAGGCATTTTTTGGTTTCAGTTTTGGTAGCCTGTAGCTGGGGAGTCCCATAAGTGAGGATTGACTTCCTGCTTGTTCCTGAAGAAAGCGTGGTTACTCACCTGTAGCAGGTGTTCTCCAGGGACAGCAGAAATCGGCCCTCATTACCCTCCCACCTCCCCCGATGAGTTGCTGGATTTTTGTCCTTCCCTTGCCATCTGCTTGGTAGGGCTCGAGTTAAGGGACTTGACCAAGCAAGATGGCACCCTTGGGCAGGAAGAGGACCACGCATACGTGGCAGCAATCCCAAAACCTTTCTTTGAAAGCTGGGGAATTGCTCTGCGCAGGCTCCATTGTTGCCAACGTCACCCATAAATGAGGACTGATTCCTGCTGTCCCTCTGAACACCTGTTACAGGTGAGTAACTATGCTTTATCCCCCCATTTTGTTGCATTGACTATTTCTTCTTATTTTAAAATCTTTGCTTTCCTAATTATTTTGCTAGCTTCTCTTAAGTTTTTCTATTTATAGATGCTTGTCTTCCTCTCTCTGTGATCTCTTGTATTTCATGAAGGCCTCCCTCTTCTTCATCAGATCTTTGTTGTGAGTCTCCATCTGTTGGTGATAGGGCATAAGCCCACTTGTCTGTACTGGACTGGAGTGACTTAAAGAAAGAAAATTAACAGGTAAGGTCTATTGTCACCTTTTCCAGATAGAAGTATAACTTGCATTTGTTAATTATTTCTCTACCATACTGGATAATTGAGCATACAAGTTTTCATACTTAATCCCATGCTCATTTCCCATCTCAGTCCCCCTCCTTCCTCCAAACCTTACCACCAGGCTTTGTCATTTTATTTTGGATATTTCTCTGGAGCTGATTTCACTATAGGTTTTGTGTGGTTTCCCCCCCCCCCCCTCTATTTGCAGGAATGTAGAAAAGCAGAATTTGTAAACACAAAAAGGCAGATAATTTTGTACATGGAGGAACTAGATCATCTTCCTGACACCAGCTTTGAGCGAGATGTTGTGTGTGAAGATGAGGAAGCCTTTTGTTTATCGACAGAGAACATTGCTGCTCTTAAACATTTGTTACATCAGGTATGAAAACATATCTACAATGTGTTGGTTAATTTTTGACACTAAAGTTCCTTATTGTTCCTCCAGTCCAGTCCCGCAGCTCTGGTTAGTGTACCTCTTCCAGCAGCTTGGAGCCTGAGCATGTCATCTTTTTGATGACACTAGTGTACATATGCAGCTGGCACCGCCTACCAACCCCAGTATGCTCAGTCTCCAAGCAGCTGGAGGAGATAGTGAGCCAGGGTGCTGGAGTCACTGAAGGGACAACTAAGGAGATAGGTTTAGTTAGAGTTTGCTTTTTATTTCCCCTGTTAAGGTGCAGGTTTCTTTGTTTTAAAAGGCAGAAACGTTTAAAAAAAAAAAAAAAATCAGAAGGAACAGAGAACCCGGAGGACAACAAGGCTTAGGGGAGGATATTCCTCCTTCCCCCCTCTCCCCCCCCCCAAGGATTTTGGGGGGGGGAGTTCTGTGGAGGCCTTCCTCAGTCTGAGACTTCTGGTGGCTCCCGAACCTGTTATCGGGTGAGGTGTTGCTGCAGTTGATTGACAGGAGTGAAAGCTTGCAGCCCCGAGTCGCCCTCCTCCACGCCGAAGCCGGGAAGGAAGGCTGAGCACAATGGGTAGAAAAGCCACTTGACAAAAAGGCTCCCAAGGTAAGAGTGGCGGGGAGGGGGAAGTACAGCAGGAGCCCCTAGTAACCGCCAGAACACGAGGGGACAGATAGTGGCCTTCGACCACATGTTTGGGAGCCTGCAGCAGTGCGGGAAACTCCCCCTGCTGCATTTAGGCGAGATTTCTTCTTATTCTCCAGGACCAAGCAGGAAGTCAGTCCTCACTTATGGGTGTCATCGACGCCGATGAAGCCCCAGCGGAGCATTTCCCCAGCTTTCCATGAAAGCCTTTGGGAATGCTGGCACGCATGCACGGTTCCCTTCCCGCCTAAAGGTGCCATCGTACCTCAGTCTCTTTTTTTCCGTGAAGCCCATCGGTTAAAAGTAGATTTTTTTTCTAGCATTGTTTCGCTTCTTTTCTTCAGATTCGACGTCGGTTCCCCTCCTGCCGGGATCGGTACACCGGTATCGAACCCCCTTTTTCTTTTTCAGTTTTTGCCCTTAGTGGCTAGGCGTTCGCGCCTAAACTTTTTTCTTTTTCCCTGGAAGGCCGGTCTTTTGACCTCGCGGGGACCCTTTTTTCCCCCATGTCTTCCAGTGGTTTTAAAATGTGTGATCGGTGTAAAAAGATTTTCTCCAGGACCAAGCAGGAAGTCAGTCCTCACATATGGGTGACGTCGGCGCCGACGGAGCCCTCGCGGAGCAATTTTCCCCAGCTTTCAAAGAAAGCCTTTGGGAATTGCAGCGCGCATGCGCGGTCCCCTTCCCGCCCAAAGGTGCCATCTTGGCCAGTCTTCTTTTTTCCGCGGAGCCCTACAGACGCTGTCTACAAGTCACCGCTGAAAAGTTGATTTTCTTTATTATTTTCTTCGGTTCGACGCCGGTCCCTTTTCCGTCCGGCCTCGCGACGCCGGTTGCGAGGCCTCCCCTTCTTTTCGTTTTTTTTCTGTCCATAGTGACAAATTCGCGCTTTTTTCACTTTTCCCTGGCGGCACGAACGTTCGACCTCGCAGGGGCCCTTTTTCCCCCGATGGCCGCCAGTGGCTTTAAAAAGTGTGTTAAGTGTAAGAAACTTATGTCTCTTACTGACACACATGATTGCTGCCTCCGTTGCCTGGGCCCAGATCATGAAGAAATGATCTGTGGAGCCTGTGGCAAGATGTCCGCCAAATCCTTGCGGAGTCGGCAGCATCAGAGGGAGAGAATCTTCTCTGACCATAGCCGTACCCGGACCTCGTCAGAGGCGTCGGTGTCCAGGGAATCTGGCTCTGAACACCGTCGGAGCTCCTCTGAGAGGGGGTCTCCTACCCGGGAGCATCATTGGAGGAAGAAACCCGCGAGGACGGCGTCGGTGGACGCTCCTGGCTCCGCGAGGGCCAGGTTGCATAGCCCCGATAGCCGTCCCGGGTCTTTGGAGCTGGAGCGGCCGTCCAAACAGCCTCGTCTGGAGATGGACTCGTCTGCTCACGTAAGTCCTGTTGTCCTCGTGGACTCGCCTCCGAGGGGTCCGACGTCTGGCCCGACGCCGTCGGGGCCCGAATCGGGGGCTGCTGGGTCTCCTGAGTTCGGACTCAGGTTGACGGCCTTGGAGAGCAGCCTGGCTGCCTTCATGGACCAGCAGCGGGCATTGATCGCTGGCCTCGCTGGCGCTTCTGCCCTGACCGCCGGGACGTCGACGTCTAAGTCGACCCCGGAGACCGAGCCGATCCTCGAGTCCATGCGGGCTCGAGTCGATCCTCGGTCGAGGTCCCCTTCGGCCTCCCGTTCGGGGCCGAGGTCGTCGACGCAGACTCCCTCGGCGTCAGGGCGGACGGCGTCTGTGCCCACCCGGCCTGAGCCGCTCGACTCCTCCTCCGAGGAGTCCGCCTGGGAATCCGAGGTGGAAGAGTCACCTGATTCTTTTCGGACTCAGTGTATCCCTTCGGACTCCCCCGAGTCCGAACCTCGGAGATAGTCCCCCCCGGAGGATGCACGGTTCTCGGACTTCGTGAGGGATATGGCCAAGGCCTTGGCCTTCCCTGCGGATCCCGAGGAGGAGCCTCGAGCCGAAGAGCTCGATGCCCTCCAGTATGACTCTCCTGCAAAGGAGCATTTTACTGTCCGTGTTCCTCCGAGGCTGGAACGACTTCTCTTCCGCATGTGGGAGAGCCCGGCGGCGTCGCCGGTATTAAGCAAGCGGGTCGATGCCATATATCGAGTCCGCAAGAGCCCTGGCTTCCAAAAAGCACAGCTGCCGCAC
Source organism: Ichthyophis bannanicus (assembly GCA_033557465.1). Taxonomy (NCBI): domain Eukaryota; kingdom Metazoa; phylum Chordata; class Amphibia; order Gymnophiona; family Ichthyophiidae; genus Ichthyophis; species Ichthyophis bannanicus. The sequence continues at coordinate 205,950,434 of CM066043.1, read as the reverse complement.
CATTCCATGGTGGTGGAATCGGCCATGCATAGGCTCAAGAGCCAGAAGATGCACTCCTTGGTGCCTCCCGGCAGGGAAGCCCGCAGCCTGGATGGCATCGGTAAGAAGTGTTTCCAGGGCTCTATGCTTGCTTGTCGGGTCCAGACTTACCAGCTCTACATGGGCATGTATCTCAGGGACCTGGCTAAAGAAATAGCCGGATTCTCTGCTGGTCTCTCCGAGGAACCTTTGCGGAGGTTCCTGGCCCTGTCCACCGGTATTCGGGAGTGCTCAAAGTTTATCTCTCGAGCAGCCTACGATGGCTTTGAGGCATCGGCTCGGGTAGCCGCAGCCGGCATCAGGGGCCCGCCGACAGGCTTGGCTTCAGTCCTCCGACCTCGAGCCCTGGGTGTCTTTGGCAAACCTATGGACGAGAAGGCTGCACAACTCGAGACAGAGACTCTCACCAGGACTCGGCTCTCCAGGAAAACCTCTGCCCCTTCCCAGAAGAAGAAGGGCTCGGGGAAAAAGCCCTTTTACCCGAGGAAGGCGGCTGCCTATAAACACTACCCTCATTATCAGGCCTCAGCAGCTCCCCAACAGGGTCAGCAGGCCAATTAACGGGGTAACGGGTCCCGTAGGCAGCAAGCCCCCAAGCCTGCGCCACCGGCCCCTGCTCCGCAGGGTGGGGGTTTTTGACTCTTTCAGCATAGCCTCTCCCCCTCCGCTGGTGTCTCAGCACGGGAGACCGGCTGGTCCACTTTGCCCACAGGTGGTCCAACATCACGTCGGATACCTGGGTGCTCCACATAGTCCGAGAGGGCTATCTTCTACACTTCCACCAGGTACCTCCCCCCTACTTTCCAGGGGAGCCTCTGCGACCCCCTCTTCACCGGGACTTACTCCTTCAACAGTTGGCAAGTCTTCTTCAGGAACAGGCGGTGGAGCCGGTGCCCCACCACCTGAGAGGTCAAGGCTTCTATTCCAGGTACTTCCTGATACCAAAGCGTACTGGAGGCCTCAGACCCATCCTGGACTTGCGGAACCTCAACAAGTTCCTGGAAAGGGAAAAGTTCAAGATGCTTACCCTTGGAATCCTGCTGCCCTACCTCCAGCAGGGAGATTGGCTATGCTCCTTGGATCTAAAGGATGCCTATACTCACATCCTCATCCACCCAAGCCACCGACAATACCTAAGGTTTGTGGTGGCAAGCAATCATTACCAGTACAGAGTACTGCCCTTTGGCCTATCCTCCGCACCACGAGTCTTCACAAAATGTCTCGCAGTGGTGGCGGCTTATCTCCGGCTTCAAGGCCTCTTTGTCTTCCCTTACCTAGACGACTGGCTCATCAGAGCTCCGTCCTCCACGGAGGCCACTCACGCCACGCAACGTACTGTGAATCTGCTCCAGTACCTGGGCTTTGTCATAAACTTCGAAAAGTCCACTTTGCTCCCCTCTCAGGATCTCGAGTTCATCGGCACCAGGCTAAACACACTTCAAGCGCGCGCCTTTCTGCCGCTCGACAGAGCACAATGGCTCATGGCTCTAGCCAGCCGCTTCCGCAGCCATTCCCGGATCTCGGCCAGGCACTTTCTGGAACTGCTCGGCCATATGGCTTCCACGGTCCATGTGACCCCCAATGCCCGCCTGAATATGCGGCCTGCTCAATGGTGCCTTCGCTCACAATGGCGTCAGGCCTCGGGGAGACTAACGGACTCAGTACGAATCTCCAGCCCGCTGGTCTCTTCTCTATGGTGGTGGCTTCATCTGCCCAACCTAGTGCTCGGAATGCCCTTTCAGTCTCTTCCGCCGGTTCAGGTACTGACGACCGACGCTTCTCTCCTGGGTTGGGGAGCACATTGCCAAGGGACCTGTACTCAGGGTCTCTGGACCCCGTGGGAATCTGCCCAGCAGATCAACTTCCTGGAGCTCAGAGCGATCCGCCTGGCTCTCCGGGCCTTCTCCCACCTTACCACTCGCCAGTCCGTCCTCGTCCAGACGGACAATCAAGTGGCCATGTTCTACGTGAACAAACAGGGGTGCACGGGCTCCTTCCTTCTCTGTCGGGAAGCACAAAAGCTCTGCGCTTGGGCCGTTGGCCTAGGAATCCTCCTCAAAGCTGTCTATCTCCCAGGTCAAGAAAACTACCTGGCAGACAAACTGAGCAGAATCCTCCAACCACACGAGTGGAGATTGGATCCGTTGGTGGTTCAAAGGATCTTTCTCCGGTGGGGCCTCCCCACGCTGGATCTCTTTGCCAGTCCTCTGAACAGGCAACTTCCTCGGTTCTGCTCTCGGGAGCCGCATCCCCTCCGAGTGGCGGCGGATGCTTTTCTGCTCTCATGGTGCACGGGCCTTCTGTATGCCTTTCCTCCCATGCCGCTGGTGTCTCGAACACTTTTCAAGGTTCTCCGGGACAAGGCTTCGATGATCCTGATCGCTCCCCGGTGGCCCAGGCAACCATGGTTCCCGCTTCTGATGCAACTGGCGGTAGATACTCCGTTGCCTCTGGGGTTTCAACCCGATCTCCTGACCCAGGATCAGGGGTCTCTCCTACACCCCAACCTCAGATCTCTTCATTTGATGGCCTGGCTGCTGAAAGGGTAGTCCTTGCTCCCCTCCTGCTGCCTCCAGAGGTGGAAGAGGTCGTGCTAGCTTCCAGGCGACCCTCTACCCGGAAATCCTACGCCCTTAAATGGCGTCGTTTCTCCACCTGGTGTGCTCAACAGTCTCAAGACCCCTTCTCCTGCTCGGTGTCGGTGGTCTTGCAGTACTTGCTTTCCCTCTCCAATCTTGGACTAAAGTCCAACTCGGTCAAGGTTCACCTCAGTGCTATTTCTGCACATCATGTGCCGGTGGAAGGCAGGCCTCTTTTCGGCCACCCTCTCGTGGCACGGTTCTCCCGAGGTCTCCTTCTCCTTAAACCACCTTTGCGCTCCCCAGCCCCCGACTGGGACCTTAACGTGGTTTTACAGCGGATCACCTGTCTGCCTTTTGAACCCATGGCTACCTGTCCTCTCCGTTTTCTTTCTTGGAAAACCTTATTCCTGGTAGCCCTCACTTCCGCTAGACGCGTTAGTGAACTGCAGGCCCTAGTGTCTGATCCCCCTTACACTAGGTTCTACAAGAACAGGGTAGTCCTGCGGACTCACCCTAAGTTTCTTCCAAAAGTGGTCTCCCCTTTTCACATCAATCAGGAGGTGGTGCTTCCGACCTTCTTTCCCAGGCCACACTCCAGCCGAGCTGAGAGGGTCTTGCATACCCTGGACTGTAGAAGGGCGCTGAACTTCTACCTTGATCGTACGCGGGAGCACCGTAAGACGGTTCAGCTCTTCCTGTCTTACGACCCTAATAAATTGGGGCTCCCTGTCTCCAAGCGTACTCTGTCCATCTGGGTGGCTGACTGTATCGCTTGGACTTATGGGGCGGCAGGCCTCTCGTTGGAAAGTCGAGTCACCGCTCATCGGGTTAGGGCGAAGGCTGCGTCAGTGGCTTACCTCCGCTCTGTTCCTTTGGCAGACATCTGCCGGGCCGCTACTTGGTCTTCGAGCCAGACGTTTGCAACCCATTACTGCCTCGAGAGGGAGTCCCGCAGGGACAGTGCTTTCGGACAGGCAGTCCTCCGTAATCTCTTCGAGGTTTAAGCAACTCCTACCCTCCATCCTGGATGTTGGGCTACCGGTTGGAGATTAGTCAGAGAAGATTCCTTCCTTCTGTGCTGCTGAGCTTGAGGGAGCTCATTTTTGTGCTTAGGGTCTCCAGTAGCCTTGAGCTTGGGAGTCCCATATGTGAGGACTGACTTCCTGCTTGGTCCTGGAGAAAGCGTAGTTACTCACCTGTAACAGGTGTTCTCCAGGAGCAGCAGGAATCAGTCCTCACAACCCTCCCTCCTCCCCGTGGAGTTGCAGTCATATGATTTAGTTTTTGCAAATTTTTTGCTGTCTTTTCGCTATGTCATCAAACTGGCCAAGATGGCACCTTTGGGCGGGAAGGGGACCGCGCATGCGCGCTGCAATTCCCAAAGGCTTTCTTTGAAAGCTGGGGAAAATTACTCCGCGAGGGCTCCGTCGGCGCCGACGTCACCCATATGTGAGGACTGATTCCTGCTGCTCCTGGAGAACACCTGTTACAGGTGAGTAACTACGTTGTCTTTCACCGACACACACGACTGCTGCCTTCGGTGCCTGGGCCCGGACCACGATTCTAAAACGTGCGGGCCATGTGGAAAAATGTCTTCCAAGGCCCTCCGAAGTCGTCAGCAGCAAAGTGAAAGGCTTTTCTCCGACTCGGCCTCTGCTCGTGCCCGGACCTCGTCTGAGGCTTCGACACCTCGGGATTCTGATCCCGAGAGGCGTCGGAGCTCCTCGGACAGGGGGTCCCCCGAGAGGGAACATAAGAGGAAGAAGCGGCTCGCGAGGGTGGCGTCGGTGGAGGTCCGTGGACCCTCAAGGTCCAGGTCTAAGACCCCCGATCGTCATCCCGGGCCTGTGGACCAGGAGAAGCCAACCAAAGTTCCTCGTATAGAACCGGAGTCTGCTGGACACGTAAGTCCTGCTGTTCTCGAGGACTCGCCTCCCCGAGTACCGACGTCGGGGGCTGCTGCGTCACCCGAGCTGAGTCTCAGGTTGACAGCTTTGGCGAGCAGAATGTCTGCCTTCATGGATCAGCAGCGGGCATTGATGGCCAGCCTGTCTGGCGCATCTGCCCCGACCATCGGGACATCGACTTCCAAGTCGACCCCGGAGACCGAGCCGATACTAGAGTCCCTTGTGGCTCGAGGTCGTCCTCGGTCGAGGTCTCCCTCGACCTCCCATTCGGGACCGAGGGTCTCGATGCCGGTGCCTCCGGCGTCGGACCCCGACTAAACATCGGACGAGTCTGCCTGGGAAACCGAGGATGAGGAGTCTCCTGACACCTTTAAGACTCGGTGTGTCCCTTCGGACTCACCTGAGTCTGAACCCCGGAGTAGATCCCCTCTGGAGGATACTAGGTTCTCGGAGTTTATCCGGGATATGGCCGCTGCCCTGGCTATCCCGGCTGACCCCGAGGAAGAGCCTCGAGCCGAGGAGCTCGATGCTCTGCAGTACGACTCTCCTCCGAAGGAGGCCTTTACTGTCCCGATTCCTCCGATGCTGGAGCGGCTCCTCTTCCGGATGTGGGAGGCACTGGCCCCGGTGCCGGTTTTGAGCAAGCGAGTCAATTACATTTGTCGGCTCCGCAAGAGTCCTGTCTTCCAGAAAGCACAGCTGCCGCACCATTCTATGGTTGTGGAATCGGCCATGCATCGTCTGAAAAGTCAGAAGATGTACTATGCGGTGCCTCCCGGTAGGGAAGCCGGCAGCCTTGATGGAGTTGGCAGAAAGTGTTTTCAGGGCTCCATGCTTGCTTGCCGTGTCCAGACTTACCAGCTGTACATGGGCATGTATTTACGAGACCTGGCCAAGGAGTTCGCCGGGTTCTCTGCTGGTCTCTCTGGGGAACCCTTGCAGAGTTTTAAGTCCTTGTCTTCAAGGATACGGGAATGCTCTAAGTTCATGTCCTGCGCCGCCAACGATGGCTTCGAGGCTTCGGCCCGAGTTGTGGCTGCCGGCATCGCGGCTCGACGCCAGGCGTGGCTGCAGTCATCGGACCTCGAGCCATGGGTTCAGGACAAGTTGGTCGATGTCCCTTGCCGAGGTGAAAACCTTTTTGGCAAGCCTGTGGCCGAGAAGGCCGCACAGCTCGAGACTGAGCACCTCACCAGGACATGGCTATCTAGGAAGACCTATTCCCCTTCACATAAGAAGAAGGGCCCGGGTAAAAAACCCTTTTACCCGAGGAAGGGCACTGCCTACAAACAGTACCCACAATATCAGGCTGCCCAACCTGCCCCCACAGGGTCAGCAAGCCAAGGGCCGGGGTAATGGGCCCCGTAGACATACTGCCCCCAAGCCTCCGGCCCCTGCTCCCACTCAGCAGGGTGGGGGATTTTGACTCCTTGAGTACAGCCAATCCTCCCTTGCAGACCCAGCCCTGCACAGGAGGCCGCCTAGCCTTGTTCGCCCACCAGTGGCCCCTGATAACTCAGGACAGTTGGGTGCTGGACATAGTCCATCGAGGTTATGCCCTGCATTTTCACCATCTACCTCCGCCACACTTTCCAGGGGAGCCTTTCAGGCCTCCCCTGCATACAGCCCTTCTCCTCCAGGAGCTCAGGGGTCTGTTGCTGGAGAAGGCGGTGGAGCCTGTGCCTCCCCACTTCAAAGGTCACGTTTTTTACTGCAGGTATTTCCTGGTGCCAAAAAGAACCAGTGGTCTTCGACCCATTTTGGATCTCAGAAACCTAAACAAGTTTCTTGTGAAAGAAAAGTTCAAGATGGTTACTCTTGGAAATCTTCTGCCCTACCTCCAGCAGGGAGATTGGCTATGCTCTTTAGATCTAAAAGATGCTTACACTCACATCCTCATTCATCCAGACCACAGAAAGTACCTCAGGTTCATTGTGGGAGGAGGAAAACCACTATCAGTACAGGGTACTGCCTTTTGGGCTGACTTCCGCTCCTAGAGTCTTCACCAAGTGCCTGGCAGTGGTAGCAGCCTACCTGAGAAATCAGGGCATCTTTGTGTTTCCCTACCTGGACGACTGGCTCATCAGAGGCCAGGCGTCTCTCGAGGTCCAGCAGGCCACCAACAGAACCATAGACCTGCTCCAAAAGGTGGGCTTTGTCATCAACTTCGCAAAGTCCACTTTGCTCCCCTCCCAGAACTTGGAATTCATAGGGGCAAGGTTGGATTCTCAGCTGGCAAGAGCATTCTTACCAGTGGACCGAGCACAAAGGCTCATAAACCTTGCAAGCAAGTTTCTGCACAGGTCCCTGGTCTCCGCCAGACTCTGTCTCAGGCTTCTAGGCCACATGGCGTCCACAGTTCAGGTGACTCCCAATGCCAGGCTCCATATGAGGCCTGCCCAGTGGTGCCTTCGGACTCAGTTGTTACAGGCCTCAGAGACAGGATCAGTGTGTCCCACCGTTTTCTGACCTCCCTCAACTGGTGGTTGCACCCCCCCAATCTGCTGGTGGGGGTGCCCTTTCAAATGCCACCTCATACAGTGGTGCTGACCACCGATGCCTCTCTTTTTCGGTTGGGGAGCACACTGCCTAGACAAGTGCACCCAGGGCCTGTGGTCTCCTTCGGAGGCGTCACAGCAGATCAATCTCCTAGAGCTCAGAGCTATCCGTTTGGCCCTCAAGGCCTTTACTGCTTCCCTGGCCCATCAGTCTGTCTTGATCCAAACAGACAACCAGGTAGCCATGTTCTATGTGAACAAGCAGGGCGGGACTGGTTCCCAACCCCTTTGTCAGGAAGCACAGGTTCTCTGTTCCTTTGCCCTGAGACACAACATGCTCCTCAAAGCAGTCTATCTTCCAGGCCAGGAGAATTTCCTGGCCGACAAATTGAGCAGGATTCTGCAACCACACGAGTGGCAGCTGCATCCTTTAGTGGTTCAAAAGATTTTCTTGGAGTGGGGTCTTCCCTCCATAGACCTGTTTGCCAGTCCACTGAACAACCAGCTGCCAAGGTTCTGCTCCAATCACTGTGGTCCTCTTATTCAGAGCTAAAGCTAAGGAATTATTAAACTCTGTAATGTAACATGAAAGTTATAAGCGACTTCTATTGACATCAATTCTATGTCATGTGAACTTGAATGGCTAACAGGTCTCAGATTATTCGGGCATTTATATGACCATTATAACTGCGGTCAAATAACCCTCCACACATCAACGACCTTCTTATAGCCACAGTTAACAGACCAAAAATTTTTCTTTTTCTTTTTATCTCGAGATAAAAAGATAAAAAGAAAAATTTTTGGTCTGTTAACTGTGGCTATAAGAAGGTCGTTGATGTGTGGAGGGTTATTTGACCGCAGTTATAATGGTCATATAAATGCCCGAATAATCTGAGACCTGTTAGCCATTCAAGTTCACATGACATAGAATTGATGTCAATAGAAGTCGCTTATAACTTTCATGTTACATTACAGAGTTTAATAATTCCTAAGGTTCTGCTCCAGGCAGCCGCATCCTCTGAGAATAGCAGCAGATGCTTTTCTGATTCCCTGGACTCAGGGCCTGCTCTATGCGTTTCCTTCCACCCCTCTGGTGGCCCAAAATTCTCCAAGACAGGGCCTCAGTCCTCCTGGTGGCTCCCAGGTGGCCCAGGCAGCCTTGGTTCCCCCTCCTGCTTCAACTGGCGGTGGATCTCCCTCTGCCTCTGGGTTTGCAGCCCCACCTTCTCTCTCAGAATCAGGGCTCTCTACTGCATCCCAATCTCAAATCCCTCCATCTGATGGCATGGAGGCTGCAAGGGTAGTGTTGGCTCCCTGGGGCCTGCCTAAAGAAGTTGAAGGAGTTCTCCTAGCTTCTAGGAGACGGTCCACAAGGAAAACCTATGCTCTCAAGTGGCAGAGGTTTTCTTTGTGGTGTCAGTTACGTGCAGAGGATCCTTTCTCCTGTACTGTGTCTGTAGTGCTTCAGTACCTGCTGCACTTGTCCAATCAAGGTCTCAAGTCCAACTCTCTTCGGGTCCACCTCTCTGCTTTGGCAGCTCACCACTCCTTAGTAGAGGGCCATTCCTTGTCTGTACACCCTTTGGTGTCCAGGTTTCTCAAAGGCTTGTTACTGCTCAAGCCTCCCATACGTCCTCCTGCTCCTGAGTGGGAGCTGAATGTGGTCTTGCAGCAACTGACTCGACCGCCTTTTGAGCCTATGGCTACTTGCCCTCTACGCTTCCTTTCCTGGAAGACTCTTTCTGATAGCCCTTACTTCGGCTAGGAGAGTGAGTGAGCTTCAGGCCTTGGTCTGTGATAGGCCTTACACCAGGTTCTATGAAAACAGGGTAGTCCTCAGGACTCACCCTAAGTTCCTTCCTAAGGTTGTCTCCTCTTTCCACCTCAACCAGGAGGTGGTTCTTCCTACTTTCTTCCCTAGGCCTCATGCAAGTCAGGCTGAAACAGTTCTCCATACCTTGGACTGTAGGAAAGCCTTATCCTTCTACCTTGAAAGTACGCAAGGTCACAGGAGGGCTTCTCAGCTCTTCCTTTCTTTTGACCCCAATAACTTGGGGAGGCCTGTGTCCAAGCGTACCTCGTCCATCTGGGTGGCTGACTGTATCACCTGGGCTTACAAGGCGGCTGACCTTCCTTTGCAGGGTAGGGTCACGGCCCACCGTGTGAGGGCAATGGCTGCATCTGTGGCTTATCTCCGCTCTGTTCCATTGCAAGACATCTGCAGGACTGCTACTTGGTCTTCAAGCCAGACCTTTGCAGCCCACTACTGTCTGGAGAGGGAGTCCCGTAGGGACAGTGCTTTTGGTCAAGCAGTACTCAGGAATCTCTTTGAGGTCTAGGCAACTCCTGCCCTCCTGCCCTCTGGTTGGGCTACCTGTGGAGGGTGTGTTCTTGAAAAGCCTTTTCTGTGTTGCTGAGACTAGAGGGAGTTCTCTTGTTCAGCCTGGGTTCCTGGTAGCCCAGAGCTGGGGAGTCACCCATAAGTGAGGACTGACTTCCTGCTTGGTCCTGGAGAAAGAGTAGTTACTCACCTGTAACAGGTGTTCTCCAGGAGCAGCAGGAATCAGTCCTCACTACCCTCCCTCCTCCCCTTGGAGTTGCAGTTGTACATAGTTTAATTTTTACATTTTTGTGTGCTATTCCTAGCTATGTCATTTGACTGAGGTAAGATGGCACCTTTAGGTGGGAAGGGAACCGCGCATGCATGCCAACATTCCCAAAGGCTTTCATGGAAAGCTGGGGAAATGCTCCGCTGGGGCTTCATCAGCGTCGATGACACCCATAAGTGAGGACTGATTCCTGCTGCTCCTGGAGAACACCTGTTACAGGTGAGTAACTACTCTTTCAGGCCCGCATATGTTTAACCCCCTGTTGTGTTTTGGGTGCCCGGGAGAGGCAGCCACCAGAGAATAAAGCAGGACAGAGCAGCCTTTTCCTAAGGAGTCATTTGCAGTTTCTTTTTAATTTCAGTTTCAGTTAATTCGATTTTGGTTTTATTTTATTTTAGTTCAAGTACTCTAGTGCTCTGTGCCTGAGCTCGTGGAGGTGCACTGTGCTGGGGATTCTTTTACCTACCCGGTTACAGATTGAGGCATTCCTAGTGAGTGCCCCCAGCCCTTTCCACCATGCCAACCAGACCGCAGTGCCTGGTATAGGATGGTATTGAGGGGGATGAACCCCACATAATCCTTAAGCATTCCTTGTGTTATACAGTTCAAAACTTATTCAGTGTACAATGACTTGATGCAGACCTGTGGGAAAAGCCTAATCAGATATGCTGTTGTTGCTGGACAGATTTCAGAGTGCTGTTGTGCCTGGTTAGGTGATGTAAGTGACGGTTGAGACATTGTGACTTTCTCCTGAGATGGGTCAGATAACAAGTCAGACAGAAATAAATGAAAGATAAGTGGGGGGGGGGGGGAGTGCTGCATATAGGTTTGTAGCAGCTACAGCTCTGTGGAAAACAGGAACTACCTGAATACAAGAAATGTATGTAATTTGAAAGATAGTCAGTGGACAGGAGGCAAATGAAATCCTTCCATCTGTCTATGGTCAGTGAGTTAACCTGACATGATTATCCCTTGTGTTTAGCCCAGATTATGTACCTATTAAATTTGTAATATTGCTTGTAAGGGAAGCTGTACTCCCTTATAGCCATTTGTAGTATTAGAATAAAAACGTAAACTTTACTTGGAGAAAGTGTCAGTTTGATTGGATCAGTGCGAGGTCCATTTCATATCTTTAAGATACAACACGGCAGTGCAATCTAAAAATCCTCAAGATATGTGTTCCCCGATGGGGTGTGGTCTTGGAGGCAGGCGTCTGCCTAGACTGCACGTAAGAGGCTGAGTCATGGGAGCAGGGCCTGCAGGCAGGAGAATCCCTCCTGGTTGTAAAAGACCTTGGGGGCTGGGGGTGCCATGTTACCTTCAACGGATCCGGTCCCTGCACGATGCCTGGACCATCCACCCCTCAAGCCCAGGGTAGATCTCCAAAGTATCGAGATGCCATCGGCGTTGCCCTTGAGGAAAGTTCACCGGCAAAACAGCCCTGGCGGGAGGCTTTGCCTTCCAAAGCACTAACGGGGCAACAGGATGTTCTCAAGGCTTCCACCTCTGCAGAAGTACTGGTGCCATGCTCTGGGGTCCCGGCCGCTTCTATCGGTACTGACACCCAAGCATTGGCAGGAGCGATAGATCAAAGATTTCTCGCTATCGAACGCAGTCTAGTGGCTCTTCTAACGGCTTCAGTATCGTTGAAACCGCTTCAGACCATTCAACAGGCATGGTACGGACAGCGCTACCGATACCAATGGCACCGGTCTCGGCAGGTATATACCCCCCATGCCGAGTCTAGAGTCTATTCCCGGTACCGAGACACCGCGATACCGACTTCGATCGATACTGGTACCGTGCCTTGCACGAACATCGGGATCAGATATTTTGAATCTTCCGATTCCAATGACTCAGATGACTCTGCCGATACCAGAGCACTTCTTCTGGAGGATCCATCTCCTTCTCCTCAGAGTAGAATGTCTCCTCTAGAGGACATGTCCTTCCAGGATTTCATTTGTGATGTGGCTCGAAGCCTTGCAATCACAGTGGCTCCTGAAAAGAGCTAGAGTTAAGAGAGAAAAGAGTTAGAGATTCTTCAATACCCTAAAGCTCCTAAGGAGGCAGCTACTCTGCCCATTCATAAGATCCTTCATGATCTCATGCTGATAATTTGGGAGACTCCTTTAACCACATCTCCACACTCTCGCAGACTCGATACCATGTACCGAGTTCCACCTTGTCCTGGCTTTCAGAAGACTCAGTTGCCATGCCATTCATTGGTAGTGGAATCGGCCATGCGTAGGATAAAGAGTGCAAAAAGACATTCTTCTAATCCTCCAGGCCGTGAGTCCAGGACTCTCGATGCTTTTGGGCGTCGATGCTTCCATTCTCTCAGCTAGAATCAGCTCATACACCCTATACATGGGGATGTCCCTCAAAGAGGTTACAGGAGACTTGAAGCTTATGAGCCCCCTTCTTCCTGATGATAAAAGACAGGATTTTCTTGCTCTGATGAGACATGCCCAAGATGTTTCCAAGTTTGTCAACCGTACAGCCTTTGATTGCTTTGAATGCATCAGCAGAACCTCTGCTCTCTCCATTGGTGCACTTCGCATTGCCTTTAAAGCATTAAATAACACTGCCCCAGCTACCCTAAATAAACTACTTACTAAAGACACTCCCCAACCCAAACATAGAAGAGGCAATGCCAATAAAATAAGGATTCCAAAAGAATTCACAAAGACCAAAAAAACAACCAATAAAAAAGCATTCTCCCATGCAGCCCCTATACTCTGGAACTCACTACCTGATGAAATCAGAGCCTTAACCGACCTTAAAGACCTACGCAAAACCTTAAAAACTTACCTCTTTATCTCCCACTACGGTCCACTGGCAAATTCCCAACACCAAAATGAAAAGGGATAACTATATAACACATTGAACCTAACACCGCAATGTCTCATGATATTATGACCATTACACTGTCTATACATATCTACCTTTACTGTTTAACTCACTTTTCTAACTTAATAACTTTTCTAACTTTTCATAGTTAATTGTACATAGTTCTCCAAAGTTTAAAAGTTCAATTGTTAATGTACATAATTTATGCAATGTTCAATGTAAAAACAGAAATGTTATCCTGTTTCCTTGACTGTTATATGTAAACCGCACCTGATCACTGGAAGGTTGCGGTATATAAAAAGCTTGTTAAATAAAATAAATAAAATAAATAAAATAAAATCAGACTTGGAAATTTGGGTACAAGATAAACTGGGCAACATTCCTTGCAGAGGAGAAAATCTCTTTGGCAAGAATTGGCAAGAATAAGCTAATGAGATTGACTGACAATATTACCTTTGACAGGTTGTCAAAGTCTACAGCCAACCCAGCAAAGAAAAGATCTAATAAAAAAACCTTTTTCAACAAGAAAAATATGTTTTATCCTTCTTATACCCAGCAGGGTCACTGTCCAGTCCATGCTGCCCTAAAGGGACAACAGCAACAAACTAGACAACAGAAGAAACCAAAAGTCCTAAGATCTCAGCCAGCTCAGCCTCCTCAGGGGCTTTGACTCTTTTCTAGAGAGCTTAGCCTTCCTGCCCCTGCAGGGTCCAGAACCCTCTACCATCCCCGGCAGATTAGGTCAGTTTGTCACCAGATGGCACCAAATAACATAAGAAAATTGGACTCTGTCCATTGTACGAGAGGGGTACAGACTTGATTTTCACAGCATGCCCCATCCTATAATCATAAGACAGTTCAATTCTCAAACCCCTGTCGCCAATCTTCTGAGTCAGGAGGTCACAATACTTCTTACCCAAGGAGCAATAGAAGAGGTACCCATATCCCAACAGGGTACGAGGTTTTACTCCCCCCTATTTTCTCATCCCAAAGAAAACAGGGGGACACAGACTCATTTTGGACCTCAGAGAATTGAACAAATATCTGTTCCAAGAAAAATTCAAAATGATCTCTCTGAACACTTCTGCCATATCTTCAGAGTCAGGATTGGCTATGTTCTCTAGATCTAAAGGATGCTTATACTCATATACTCATCCATCCAGATCACAGGAAGTTCCTTAGATTCCTTTTCCAGGGAAGACACTTCCAATACAGGGTTCTTCTCTTCGGTCTGGCTTCTGCCCCAAGAGTTTTCACAAAATGCATGGCAGTAGTAGCTGCATTCCTACGGAGTCTGGGGATATTTGTCTTCCCTTACTTTGACAACTGTCTCATTCGAGCACCCACAGCTCCAGAAGCCAACTCTGCTCTTACTCGCACAATGCGAGTTCTGCATTACTTGGGATTGGTCATAAACTTTTCAAAATCCCATGTCGCTTCTTCTCAGTCCCTAGAAGTCATAGGAGCTCGCCTAGATACCAGACAATCAAGGGCTTTCCTTCCACAGCCCCGCTGTTTTCGTATAGTGCAGCTAGCTTCCCAAGCAGCGGTAAAAACCTCCCTAACTGCTCGAGAAATGCTTCAGCTACTGGGACATATGGCATCCACTGTACATGTGGTTTCCTATGCTCATCTTCACATGTGAGCAGCCCAGTGGACCCTATCCTCTCAGTGGACACAGGCCTCAGGTCGCCTGTCGGACAAAATAAGAAACTCAGAACGTCTTATTTCGTCCCTCCAATGGTGGCAATCACTGGAAAACCTTCTCATAGGCTTTTCTTTCCAGCAGCCCCTATTCCAGGCCACCCTAACAGATGCGTCCCAGTTGGGATGGGGTCCCACCTGAACGATCTCTCCACCCAGGGTCTCTGGACCCCAGAAGAGGCTTGTCTTCACATAAACTTCCTAGAACTTGGAACAATGTTCCTTGCTCTTCGAGTATTCCAAGCCCAGCTCAGCTACAAGACAGTCCTAGTCCATACCGACCATCAGGTAGCCATGTTCTATGTGAACAAGCAGGGCGTAACAGGCTCTCTGTCGTCATGCGACGAAGCTTTACGACTATGGGCCCTCGCCAGAGAGCATCAAATTCACCTCCTCGTGGTATATCTTCCAGGCATTCAAAACCTTTGGGCAGACAAACTCAGCTGAGTACTGCTGCCACACGAATGGTCTCTCCACTCGGACCAGATTGCCCAAGTATTCCAAATCTGGGGAACCCCAGACATAGACCTCTTTGCAAGTCCACAGAATGCCAAACTTCCCCGGTTCTGTTCCAGAATTCTTGCTCAAAACTGTCAGGCAAGGGATGCTTTCCTTCTTCATTGGGGTCAAGACTTTCTCTATGCCTTCCCACCCATTCCCCTCATCTCAAAACACTGTTCAAGCTTCAGAGAGACAGAGGTCGTATGATACTCATAGCTCCACGTTGGCCATGGCAAACGTGGTATCCTCTGCTTCTACATATCTCTCGGGCTACACCTCTGGAGTTGGGATGTGCTCCAGATCTTCTCTCCCAGGAGAACGGGACACTATGGCACCCGAATCCCCAGTCCCTGCATCTCAGGGCCTGGTTGCTGAAAGCCTAGAACTTCAGGATCTCAACCTTTCTCAACAGGTAAAGGATATCTTTCAGGCTTCCAAAAAAACCTCCACAAGGTGATCATACGCCTTCAAGTGGAAACGGTTTACTATATGGTGTTCTCAAAAGGGACTTAACCCTCTTGCGATACCTTTGGAATCGTTACTGGAGTATCTCCTTCATTTATCAAATTCTGGTCTTATGACCAATTCAGTAAGAGTTCATCTTAGTGCTATTGCAGCCTCTTACAAGCCTCTAAATTGACAACCTATTTCCTCTCATCCACTCATAGCAAGAATTATGAGAGGTCTACTAACAAAACCTTCCATTAGACCACCACCGATGGCATGGGATTTGAACCTTGTCCTCAGGCAGCTCATGAAACCGCCCTTTGAGCCTTTAGCCACTGCAGCTCTAAAATTCCTTTCATGGAAGGTCATCTTCCTAATTGCAATCACGTCTGCACGACGCATTAGTGAGTTACAAGCTTTAGTGGCTGATGCTCCTTATACAAGATTTCACCATGATAAGGTTGTTCTCAGGACTCATCCTCACTTTATGCCAAAGGTGGTCTCGCCTTTCCACTTAAACCAAGCAGTTTACCTTCCTGTATTCTTTCCAAGGCCTCATGCCTCCAATGTAGAAAGGAACCTTCATACCTTAGACTGCAAAAGAGCCTTAGCCTTTTACCTGCAAAAAACGCAGCAACATAGAAAATCTTCTTGACTTTTTGTTGCTTTTGATTCTAGTCATTTGGGACTTCCATTTTCCAAAAGAACTCTCTCTAACTGGATTGCACAGTGCATATCCTTCGCTTATGAGAGTAAGGGGCTTTCTCTTGAGGGCCATGTCACAGCTTACAATGTGAGAGCCATGGCAGCCTCTATGGCTAACCTTCATTCTGTGTCTATAGACGACATCTGCAGAGCAGCTACTTGGGCTTCAGTGCACACTTTTACAGCTCACTATTGTTTAGACAAGTACTCCCGTCGGGATGCCTTGTTTGGGCAAGCTGTTCTTCAGCATCTCTTTCAGACATAATGCAACTCCTACCCACCGTCCAGGTTTGGTTGCCAGAGATCCATGGGAGGAAGCATGACCCATCTCACCATGGGTTTGCAGCTTCCTGGGGCCATCTCCCTGGCATCTTTCAGCTGGGGAGTCCCCATATGTGAAGACGAGGGTACAACACAACAGAAGCAGATATCACGTAGATTGCAGAAACCAGTCCAAAACGTGATATTGTGGAAAGACAGAGCTTTTATTGACCCAATGACAACCCGACACAGGCCATGTTTCGTTACCCTTCGTCAGGGGTTTGTCTGGCATACGCATTGTCGGCGGCGCATGTGGCAGGAAAGGACAACCTCCAAGCCAACTATCTCAGTCGCAATGTTCTCGATCCCGGAGAGTGGGAGTTGAACGCCGCGATTTTTCACGGCATTGCAAGGTGCTGGGGGCAACCAGCGATGGATCTCATGGCCACGTTCAGCAATGCAAAAGCGTCGGTTTTTCAGCCGGTGCAGGGAATGCATGTCCGAGGGGCTGGATGGTCTGGTTCAGCCTTGGCCATTGGACAGGCTTCTGTACATTTTTCCTCCGTGGCCGATGATCGGTCGGGTCCTTCAACGTATAGCCGGCCACGGGGGTCTAGTGATTCTCATTGCGCTGGATTGGCCCAGAAGGCCTTGGTATGCAGATCTGAGACGGCTTCTAGTCTATTCCCCTTGGAGGTTACCGGCTCGCAGCAATTTGCTGTGTCAGGGTCCCGTTCTCATGCCACAGGTGGATCGCTTCTTGCTTACGGCTTGGCTCTTGAAAGGGAACGGTTAAGACGCAAAGGGTACTCATCCTCGGTAGTAGACACGATGTTGCAGTCAGAGAGAGTCTACGTCATTAGCATATGTGCGCATTTGGCGGGTGTTTGAGTCTTGGTGTGCTCAACATACTGTGCGTCCCTTTGCGGCGACCTTGCCCGAGATTTTGTCTTTTTCTTCAAGTCGGTTTGCAGAAAGGTTTGGCTCTTAGTACGTTGAAAGTTCAGGTAGCTGCATTGGCTTGCTATAGGGGAGCGGTGCAGGGCAAGTCCTTGTCTTCTCATGGCGATGTGTTGCATTTTCTCAGAGCGGTAAAGATCATCAGGCCGCCGGTTTGACCAGTGGTTTCGGCTTGGGATTTGAATGTAGTGTTGGATGCTCTAACTCGGTCTCCCTTTGAGTCAGCGGCCTCGGGACGTTTGAAGGAGTTGTCGTGGAAGACTGCGTTTCTGGTAGCCTTGTGTTCGGCGCGGAGGATTTCCGATCTGCAGGCTCTGTCTTGCAAAGAGCCGTACCTTCAATTCTTACCGGAGAGAGAGTACTCCTTCGGCCGGTACCCTCCTTTTTGCCCAAGGTCGTGTCTTCGTTTCACATTAATCAGTTCGTTGCTCTTCCCACTTTTGCTGATCGGGACGGTTCTCGATTAGCTCGGACGTTACGGAAGTTGGATATGAGCTGTGTGTTAAAGACGTACCTGAGTTACGCAGCCTTTTTGAAAATCGGACAGGTTGTTTGTTCTATTTGGAGATCCTCGGAAGGGGCAGGCGGCGACGAAGGCGTCCATTGCCCATTGGGTAAAGCTGGCAATAGTAGCGGCTTATGAAGCGGGAGGTAGGTCGCCTCCAGTGGGCCTCCGAGCACATTCTACGCGGGGACAGGCGACTTCTTGGGCGGAGTTGGCCTTGGTGCCTCCAGTAGATATTTGCAGAGTGGCGACGTGGTCTTCTCTGCATGCGTTCACGAAACATTACACAGGTACACTAAAAATTTTTTTTTTTAAACTGCCTCTAATGTTTCGATTGATTTTTACGTTTTTTGGTGCGCTGAATCCAAATCTGGTAACCAATTTGCTCCATCACGTACAGATTTTTTGCTACATTGGGTTAGCAGTTTGAGGTGAACGTTTCAGATTGAGTGCGATCGAGATAAAAGTTTCTTGGATGAATTCTTTATACTAATTGTTTAGTAGTTATTCAAATAAGAATAAAGAAAATTGTAACAAGGCAGCACATAAGAATAGAGTAATGTCAACAAAACACACTGTGATGGTAGCAAAATTGTCTGCACTTAAAACAGCCACATACATGTGCACAAACATTGAGCATATAAGAGCGAGGTTAGACACAAAGCAAAGAAATGTGCAAAAAATGTTGTACAGGTATGTATGTAAGAATAGAAAACGCAAACCGCACCATTGCAATACATGAAGACAAACACCCGATGGTGTGAAAATAAAATTCTAATAAATGAGATCCGACACTGTGGTAATAACTAGCAAATTTTTATTTCAAAGTTTTTAGTAAAAACACGATATTTGTCAACACAGTTTAGATTTTAAAGTCATTCTTGGGTCAATCAATCTCCTGGTGGGCCCGTTTCTTCTTCCCCCGAATGCTTCTCTTGGTGCGCTGCTTGGCGTATTTTTCATCTGGGGTTTCCCGCAGCAGCAACCAGCAGAAATCAGCCATCATAGTGGTGTTCCATCTTCCTTGGTACCTTCTCTCTGCGTCCTTGATGTCCTGGTGAAACCTTTCACCTTGTTCTTCACTGTACGCCCCCAAGTTTTCGGGAAAGTAGTTCACATGGGAGTGCAAGAAATGGACTTTCAGGCTCATGTTACAGCCTTGTTCTTTGAAGGCATTGAGCATCCTGGCAACAATATCCTTATAGTTCTCATCCCGCCTGTTCCCCAAGAATTTGAGAACAACATCCTTGAAGGAATCCCAGGCTTCTTTTTCCTTCTCAGACATCATTTCAGCGAATGCTCCATCTGAAATGAGTTTCCTTATATCAGGGCCAACAAACACTCCTTCCTTTAGCTTTGCTTCAGAAAGTCGGGGGAACTTTGAGCAAAGGTACCGAAAGCACTCACCATCTTTTGGAAGGGACTTGATGAATTGCTTAATGAGACCCAACTTAATGTGGAGAGGTGGTAATAGAATTTTATCACGAGGGTACCAAGCTCTCATGAAGAACATTTTTCTCACCGGGTCTCAAATACTCCCGAATTGGCTAGTCTTTTTTCCCCCAGTGTAGGTCGCGGGCCCGGCTATCCCACAAGCAAAGGAAGCAGGGATATTTGGTGAAACCAGATTGCTGCCCTAATAGCATGGATAGAATTTTAAAGTCTCCACAAATCATCCACTTATGCTCATCATAACGAATCTTCTGAAGAATCAGGGCCAAATTCTCGTATTTTTCTTGGAGAATAACAGAGTGAGCAATAGGAACTGAAGCGAATGTGTTGCCATTATGAAGAACACCTTTTATGCTGTCTTTTGACGAATCAATGAACAGCCGCCATTCAGCAGGATCATACTTGAGTTTAAACTTTTCCATCACTCCGTATATATCGTTGCAAAATACCAAATCTTCCTCTTTGAAATACTTCAAAAATTGTGTCTCGCGGTTGCGGTACCAATAAAAAGTTCCTGGTGACAATAGATTTTTCTGTTTAAGCCGAGAACCTAGCAGTTGGGCAGCATCTTTTGGGAGTCCTAAATCCCGGACTAAATCATTCAATTCAGCTTGAGAGAAAAGTTCAGGTTTCGGATCTGGTTCAGTTTCAAACTCGGAAGTACTGGACTCATCGGGAAAAGCCATCTGATGAGTCTCATCATGATCAGCACCGTCCACACAGATATGATCCAAAGATTTTGGTGGTTCAGGCACAGGTACTTCGTTGCTATGAGGCATAGGCCTAATTGCTGAGGGAAGGTTGGGGTAACTTATTACGTTCTTATTTTTTAAGTTGTATCTCTTCACAATGCAAGAGCAAAAATAGCAGTCACTGCTGTGGTCTCTTCGTTCACGCCACATCATAGGTATTCCGAAACGAAATGCTTGTTTTTTACTTTTCATCCATAAGCGTAGATCTTCCTCACATGTCTTGGACACTTTGTGAGGAGCCCACGGTTTGTCTTGATCGCCTAACTTCAAACCGAAATAGGCGAAATATACTTTTTTAATAAATGCAGAAATGTTCCTCTGCCGCTTTTTCACAGTATATTCCCCACAAATAAAACAAAAACTGTCCGGAGAGTTGACGCAACCTCTGGCTCTGTGAGCCATCACAAATACACAGCACTGCAAACTACAACTGTAGTGAACCACTTCGGAATAAAGCTGGATTACGACTGAGCATACAAAAGATAATAATGAACTTGCAAGAAACTGAAATTTGACAGGAACGTTCATGTCGCAACCACCGTGTTTGAGCGAGCGAACGAGGCGAGGCAAACAGGAAAGAACATGCGCCAGCGCGAGTACTGGATTTAGCCCCCTGCCTCCCAATTGTCCTGTTAATGTATAAAATGAATACAAAACACTCTAAAATATCATGAGGGAGTGTTTCTAGTTAGTTAACCATTACAACCTCTATTTTGGGCCAAGAAAATAAACTGCAGTCGGCTAAAAATAAATTATGTGAACATCCCTTATATGGGTAAGAAATCTAATTTTGCAAGAAAACGTGACGTGATGGAACATTTTGGCTATTTTTCCTGGATTCAGCACCCCAAAATCTATAGGAATCAGTTGCAAAACTGGAGGCAGTTTTTTGGTAGTGTACCTTATCGGTTGGATGTTCAGGCCAGAGGGGATGCGAAAGTGGGGGCCTCTGCCGTGGTAGCGGGGCTTGCGATTCCCTCCCGGGTTTAGGCACTGCTTTGGTAATGCCCGAAGGTACCCTGGACTGGCCCGGAGAGACGAATAGGAAGGAGAAATTAGGTCTTACCTGCTAATTGTCTTTCCTTGAGTTCTCTCCGGGCCAGTCAAGGGCCCACCCAATCTTATCAGAGGTCGCGAGCAGGTTCTTTGTTGGAGGTCCGCATTCTCAGGTTCTTGGAGAATCGCCTATGTTCTGGTGGAGGTGATCTTTGGGGCTCCCGTTGGTACAGTTGGGAGTTCGAGGGGGGGGGGGGAAAGATTAAAAAGGATTTACAAAGGGGGATACAATAAGAACACAGTTTCGTTAAGACATGCAAAGGAAGGGATATCCTCCACAAGTTCCAGTGCAGTTTCCTAGGCAGTGCTTGCACGTTCGGTGGAAAGGTCGTTATGGGGGTTAGTTTAGTTTAGCTTTTATTATTTTTCCTGTTGGCAATTGTTCCGTTCCTAGGTCTTGGTGAAGAAACACTGTTATGCTGCTTTGTTACAAAAGAGACTGGAGAGCTGTCACAAGGGGGAGTGGCTATACCCTGTCAGCAAAAACTTTGTTTTCAGTCCTCAGCTGCTGAAGGGGATTGACAACCCGAAGGTACCCTGGACTGGCCCGGAGAGAACTCAAGGAAAGACAATTAGCAGGTAAGACCTAATTTCTCCATATTCTTTGCACCTTTTCTTGATCTTCTCAGCATCATTCAACATGGATCCTTGAACATCTTGTAACATTCCAATTCAATGCTGGAATTTTTTCTTTAACTCTCATAGCTTTAGGAAAGCTGATCTTGTTCTTTCTCTAATAGTTTCTGCTTCTGTTTACTTACATGTGTCATTGTAGTACTTCTCCTTGTCTTGCTGCACGTTGGAAATCTCTGAATTCTGTGATTACCTCTTTTTCTCCTCTGGCTTTAGCTTTTCTGTGTTTCTGTGCAATTTTCAGTGTTTCTTCAGGCATCCATTTTGGCCGTGTTTGCTTTTTTACCTTTTGTAGAGACTTCTCACTTTCTTTTGGCACAACCTTCTTGATGTCATCCCATAATTCTTCTGGAGCTGTCATTTGTATCTAAAGCAGCAAATCGATTTTGCAGGCAGTCTTTAAATTCCTTTGGTATATTCTTAAGGTCATATTTTCCTACATTCATGAGTGGCTTTCTCTTTTTCAACTTTAGCTTGAATTTGCATACTAGTAGTTGGTGATCTGTACCACAGTCGGCTCCAGATTTTCTTCGTTGATATACAGCTTTTCTATCATTTACTTCCATAGATGTAGTCAATTTGATTTTTATACAATCCATTGAGTGAAGTCCATGTGTACAGTCAGCGCTTGTGTTGCTGTAAGAAGAAGTTTGAGATGAATAGATCATTAGACTGCTAGAATTCTGCAAGACCTTCTCCAGCTTCATTTCTGTTGCCAAGTCCATATTTTCCAACCACTTTGCCTTTTTTGTTGCCAACGTTTGCGTTCCATTCACCCATGACTATCAGGATTGCATGTTATGTCAGTTTCAGCTTGTACATGTTCGTAGAACTCATCAACTTTGTCTTCTGCAGCTGTTGGTGGGGCATATACTTGAATTATAGTTGTGTTGATGGGCATTCCTTGTAGAAAATAGAAATTAAGCATTCACTGATTGCATTGTATTTCATTACAGTTCTTGCAAATTTCTTAATTATAAACGCAGCACCATTTCTTTTTTGTCTTTCATTTCCAGCATAGTACAGTGGTGTGCAAAAGTCTGGAATCACTTGTAAATTTGATGTTTTTTCAGCTTCGTGACCTTATATCTTAATTTCTTTTTCCTCCCAGTGGCTTTTTCTGTGTATCTCATGATAAGTGATAGATTTGGCTAGGGCCAACTTTTAGTATTGGTTTGGCCCTTATTTTCTGAGTTTGTTCCCCATAGTTGTTCTGTTGATAGATTTTTCTGTGAAAATCGCGTAATGTATATCATTGGCCAACGATATATTATTCGTAAGTATGCTTTAAAATATTATGGATGCACGCCAGGTTTCCTTCAAATTAATGTATGTGGCCTTGAAAAAGGCCATTTTTATGTGTCAGTGATGGCTCAATATTTGATGGGCCACTCTGTTCTTGATCACCTGACCGCACCTTGTCGGCATTTAATGAACCAGTCTGACAAGGTGATCATTGGTGACAATGCGATTCCAAGCTGCAATGAGTGACTCGATCAGCTCACGCTTTGTCGGATGCCTCTTGGATATTTCCAAGGCCACCTTGTGCCACAGGTTCTCAGCTGGATTCAGATCTGGAGACTGGGCAGGCCAGTCCATTGACTTGATGTTCCGCTGCTTCCAGCTGATCACCTGTCTGGAGCGATGGCAGGGTGCATTGTCATCTTGGAACAGGAACTGGCCAGGAAACAGCTGGTGTGCTGATGGCACCATGCACTTTTGCAGTATGGTGATGTACTTGGCCCCGTTGACCATTCCATCGACAATGTGAAGATGTCCAACGCCACTGGCAGCCATGCAGCCCCAGACCATGACCTTCAAAGGATGCTTCACAGTGAGGTTGAGACACTCAGGCTTGAATTCCTGTCCAGGAAATCTCCTCACATAGGTGTGGGCCTGGTTACCAAACAGGCAGAAGGTGCTTTCATCGCTGAATAGCACCTTTTCCCACATTTCAGTCGACCAGGTTGAGTGCTTTCTCACCCACACGATCCGGTTGTACCATTGTATGTCAGTCATCAGTGGCTTATTCCGTGTTTTGCAGGCACCGGCAACGAACTGTTGAGCTGACACTGACCTCGCTCTTGTCTGACCACTCTTGAAGTAGCTGAGGAGAGGTCAACTTGCGATTAGTCAGTGAAATGCGTCATAGTGCGCGGTCCTGGTATGATGTTGATGCACATGGACGACCTGAACAAGGCTTGTCCACCACTGAACCCGTTTCTTCTTCTGTACAATCTTAACAACAGCGCTCTGACTACAGCCAACTTTCCTGGCTATCTGACGGCTTGAAAATCCTTCCTCGCTCATAAAGGACACATGAACACGCTCCTCCAAAGTCAGGGTCCGAGTCATCTTCATGGTCGATCCAGAAAGCGTATGAAATTCAAACATTCCGTGCATTTTTATAGCTGCACTGTTGGCTAGATATCTGCTTTGTGATTGGTTAGTGAAACCAGCCTCCTGATTGGTCAGAAATAACATGTGCATATTGGATAATCTCGATCCAGTTTTGACGCAGGATCCACAAAAATCGCAGTAGCTATCTCCCAGTGTCTGTAAAGTATTTAAATTGAAAGCAAGTAATGCAAAAAAGTCAACTCTAATAGCCAAATGTATCCCTTTTAACGTGGTAGATGAATATGCTGGGCTAACGCAAAATTTTTTTTAAAAAAAGTTAGTACGAAACACGCAAAACTCACAAGTGATTCCAGACTTTTGCACACCACTGTAGACCATGTGATGCAAAGTGCCCGTTGCCAGTCCATTTCAGTTTGCTGACACCCAACAGATCAAGTTATACACGTTCCATTTCATTCCTGACCACCTACAACTTCCCTTGGTTCATGCTTCGTACGTTCCATGTCCCAGTATGTAAGACATCTTTGTAGTTTCTCACTTTAATTTCATGCGCAGCTACATCGGCAGTCAGTCGTCCTGAGGGCTTTGATCCAACCACGCCATAAATGCTGGTTTTACTCTGAAACGTCTTCAGCTCCTCAGCAGTAGCCAGATGCGTGCTGTGATCCTTTTATTATTCCCTATCTTACAGAAGCATAAAACTAAGAACAAAGGAAAAAGGCAGTCCAGCAGAATTGCAGATTTTGCCACTTCTCACAGCAGGCAAATGGGGTCATTCTGTCATATCTCAAATGCAGATCTCTAAATAGCTACAAGCCAGAATATCTGGTCCTGCCTGTATAATTCTGTCTTACATTTTCTTACTGGCTGTTAAATCAAGAAGTATGACAGGCCTTCCTGGACACAAGAGATCAGTGTGACAGACATACACAAGACAAAACTAGCATACACACAAAACTCTTAGACACGACAACAGGGATACTGGGGCAATAGGGAACCTAGGGAATCCATACCCCACACAGCCTTCACTGCGCAAGAGACAAACTCCTCGCCTATCTGGTCCTATCACATTATATACCCTTTCTCCGGACCATATGTACTATTCGGGCATTTTTCTCTAATTAGCTAATTCTTCTTCCAGCTGTCTAGGGCCACACGTGTGTGATCTGCCATGTTCTACTCATATCTGCACCCCTCTCCGTTGACCACCTACTGAGGCCCTGAGCCTTGTCAGATTTATATTATTTGACCTCTTTCCCTTCCTCACTCAGTTCTTCACCTGGTTCTCTTGCTTGGTTCTCTCCCACCTCTCCGTTCCCAAGAAATATATCTATTCAATTCCCTGTTTTCTGACAACTATACTGGGGGCCATATGTTCTTTATGCTAAGCTGGCATGTTTATCTCTCATGATTGCCTTTCTACCCTCTCTCAAAATCCACCATTTACTGATAAGTGTGTTTTCACATCTTTTCCATATGATGTCACATAGCTCTGAAATCTTCACGTATGGACCTTGGTACAATTCCGGCATTCAGACATTTCGATGATCTTTTTTGTGTTACTGTGTTAACTGCTTCTCCTCTGGCTCTCACGTTTCATACCCTTTTTCTCCCACTGATAGTCTGGAGTCTTCGACCTTGCAGGGGTACTTTTTCCTCCATCGCTATTAGTGGCTTTAAGAGGTGTGATCGGTGCTCCAAAATCATGTCTTTGACTGACACACCACGACTGTTGTCTCTGCTGCCTTGGGCCAGACCACGACCCGGCAGCCTGCAGCCTCTGCAAGAGGATGTCCAATAAGGTCCTCAAGAGCTGCCACCAGCAGCACGATAAGATTTTCCCAGAGTCCCTGGTGCCCCCTAAAGTCAGGGCCTCGTCTGAGGCCTCGACATCTCAGGCGGAGCCTTCCAAACCGTAGCCTCGTCATGGGTACTCAGAAAGGGAGTCTCCTTCAAGGGAACGCAGGAAGAAACAACCCTCGAAGGCTGCATCCTTGGATGGTTCTGACTGGTCGGGGGATTCCTGGACCTGGTCCTGCATTCTGAAACAGTAGTCTGAGGTGTCTGAGAAGGAGCAGCCTGCAATGGTACCCCGGAAAGATCGACCGTGGACCGGCCTCTGTCCCCCAAACACTATCCTTGTCGAGGATTCCCCTTCAGGGGAGCTGGTGTCTGGTCCGAGTCCCCTCGGTGACCGTGCCAAAGGCTGCAGAGCCTTCTGGTCTGAAGTCCAGAATGGTGGCCTTGGAGCAGTTTCTTTGCCTTCATGGACCATCAATAGGCACTGTTGTCCGGCATGACAGGTTCATTCGCCCCGACCACCGGGCCATCAACATTCAAGATGTCTCCAGAGGCCGAGCCGGTTCTTAGGCCTTGAGTCGATCCTTGGCCGAGGTCACGATCAGAGTCCCGCTTGATAGGACTGCGGTCATTCCTGGCAAGTTTGCCAGTCACCGGCTGCAGGGCATCGGGGGCCCCATAGCCTGCGGATTAGCCTTCTTATGAGTCTTCAACAGACTACTCCGAATGGAAGACAGAGGACGAGGAGTCCTCCGATACCCATTGCCACTACAACATCCCATCTGACTCACCCATCTCGGAGCCTCGACAGCGGTCCCCACCCGAGAATATGGGCTTCCTTGGTTTTGTCAAGTACATGTCCAAGGCCTTGGCATTCCCGACCGAATCTGAGGAGGACCCTCGGGAGGATGAGTTGGACATCCTCCAATATGAGGTCTCTCCGCAAGAATCACTCAGTGCCCATCCTTCCTATCCTGGAGCAGCTGTTCCGAATGTGGGAGACACCAGCTTCGGTGCTGGTGGTGAGCAAATGGCTCGACGTGATGTATCTAGTCTGCCGGAGCCCGGGTTTCCAAAAGTCCCAGCTGTCGCATAACTCCATGGTGGTGGAGTCGGCCATGCGTTGGCTGAAAAGCCAGAAGACGCACTTTTTGGTGCACCCCCCTTCCCCTCGGTAGGGAGGCCTGCACCTGGACGCCTTCAGCAGAAAGTGCTACTATGGCTCAAAGCTCATTGGCCATATCCAGGCCTACCAGCTGTATATGGGCATGTACTTGAGAGACCTGGTGAAGGAACTCACCAGGTTCTCGGCTGGTCTCTCCGAGGAACCTTTGCAGCGGTTTAAGAACCTGGCCAAAGCAGTCTGTGAATGCTCCAAATTCATGTCTCGAGTGGCC
This sequence comes from Ichthyophis bannanicus, assembly GCA_033557465.1. Lineage (NCBI taxonomy): Eukaryota > Metazoa > Chordata > Amphibia > Gymnophiona > Ichthyophiidae > Ichthyophis > Ichthyophis bannanicus. Next base: position 205,923,415 of record CM066043.1, on the reverse strand, counting down.
TATGACTGGTTTGAGTCGGTGGCTCGAGTAGCAGTGGCCGGCATCGGTACATGTCGCTAAGCTTGACTACAGTCTGACCTCCAGCAGTGGGTTCAGGACAAGTTGGTTGATGTCCTCTGCCAAGGGGAGAATCTCTCTGGCAAACCCAAGACCGTCAAGGCTGCTGAGCTGGAAACAGAGCTCATGACAAGGACCAGGCTCTCTTTAAAAATAAATAAATAAATAAAAAATTAAAAAAAAAAAAAAAAAAAAAAGACCACTGCCCCTCCCCAATGGAAAGATTCCCACAAAAAATCCTTCTACCCGAGGAAGGGAGCTGCTTACAGAAACTACCCACCTTATCAGGCCTCCCCAGCTCCCCAACAGGGTCAAGGGACATGGGCATGGCCCAAGTAAGCAGAAGGCTCCAAATCCCCAGGCTCCAGCCCAGCCAGGGGGGAGCTTTTGACTCCTTGAGCATAGTTTTTCTACCCCAAGGAGATCAGCAACCCAGAGATGAATGCCTGGCCCTATATGCCTAGTGGTGAGTGACCATCACTACCGATTCCTGGGCACTGTGGGTAGTCAGGTAGGGTTACCTCCTCCACCTGACTCAGACACCTCCCCCTTATTTCCTGGGAGAGCCCCTCAGGTCTCTCCTCCACTGGACCACCTTCTGAAGGAGTTGGCAGTTCTCGAGGACAAAGCGGTGGAACTGGTGCCCCACCACCTCAAAGGCAAGTTACTACTCCAGGTATTTCCTTGTACAAAAAGAACAGGGGGCCTAAGGCCCATCCTCAAACAGCACAACCTCAACAAATTCCTGGTGAGGGAGAAGTTCAAGATGCTCTCCCTTGGAACATTGCTGCCATACCTCCAGCAGGGAGACTGGCTATGCTCCTTAGACCTCAAGAATGCTTATACCCACATCTTTATCCACCCCAACCACAGGCAGTATCTGCAGTTCGTAGTGGGAGGGCAAGCACTTTCAGTACATGGTGCTCCCCTTCAGTTTAGCCTCTGCCCCAAGAGTTTTCACAAAATGCCTGGCGGTCGTGGCCCCTCCTCCGGCTCCAGGGGGTCTTTGTCTTTCGCTACCTATACCACTGTCTCATAAAGGGAAGGCATGGCCTCAGAGGTGCAGCAGGCTACCACACACCCCATCCAGTTTCTGCAGCACTTGGGCTTTGTCATAAACCACCCCAGTTCTCACTTCCTCCCGACCTAGTGTCTAGAGTTTATTGGGGCAAGGATAGACACGCTCCAATCGAAGGCTTTCTTGCCCAGGGACTGAGCTAAGCATCTCAGGACTCTGGCTCAAGACGTACAGTACTGTCCCTTGGTGCCTGCTTGGTTTCTCCTGCACCGCATCGGGCACATGGCATCCATGGTCCATGTCACGCCAGACGCTCTCCTCCATATGAGGATGGCGCAGTGGTGTCTCTGGGACCAATGGTCTGAGACCACAGGCTGCCTCCGAGACAGTTTCTGTGACCCGCCGATTAGCGGAGTCCCTGGTGTGGTGGCAGTCGCCCCAGGATCTCAATGCGGTCATTACTTTTTTTCAGGCCCCAACCCCCTCAAGGGGTCCTTACCACATACACCTCTCTGCTTGGCTGGGGAGCCCACTGCAGAGATCTCCACACCTAGGGCAGCTGGTCACCAGATCAGAGCACCCAGCAGATCAACCTCCTGGAGCTCCAAGCCATACACCTAGCCGGACAGACAACCAGGTTAGAAACATAGGCCATGTGGTCTTTTTCTGTTGTCATTTTTCTTTGTAGTCTGTCCTTCCATATCAACAACTACAACAGTCTCCTTTTTTTTTATTTAGAGATCCTCTGTATTTGTCCCATGCTTTTTTGAAATCCAATACCGTCCTCATCTCTACCACCTCCATTGGGAGACTAGTCCACGGATCCACCACTGTTTCCGTAAAGAAATATTTCCGCATATCACTCCTGAATCTATCCCCTTTCACCCTCATCCCATGTCCCCCTCATAGCAGAACTTGCTTTCAATCGAAAGAGGCTCTCCCACTGTGCATTTATGCCACCGAGATATTTAAACGTCTCAGTCATATCACCTCTATCCCACCTTTCCTAAGGTGTACATATTAAGATTCTTAAGTCTATCCTCATATGCTTTATAATGAAGACCACTAACCATTTTGGTAGCCACCCTCTGTACTGACTCCATCCTGTTTATATCCTTTTGAAGGTGCAGTCTCCAGAATTGCACATGTTACTATGTTCTTTGTGAACAAGCAGGGCGGTACAGGGTCTCGTACCCTTTGTTGGGAGGCACTGGTCCTCTAAATCCAACAGGGTATCCTCCTGCAAGCAGTGTACCTTCCAGGCCAGGCCAACCTGCTCTCCGACAGGCTCAGCAGAGTTTTCCAGCCGCACAAATGGCAGATGGACCCCATAAAGAACATAAGATATGCCATACTAGTCCATCAAGTCCAGTATCCTGTGGCCAATCTAGGTCATAAGTACCTAGCAGTTTCCCCAAAAGACACTGGTTCCACAATGCTTGTATTGGATCAAGCAGTGATATCCTGGGTCCCTTTTAATAATGGTTTATGGACCTTTCCTCCAGGAACTTGTCCAAACCTTTTTTAAACCCAGCTACACTAACAGCTTTTTGTACATCCTCCGGTAACAAATTCCAGAGTTTGATTACACGTTATTTTCTCTTATTAGTCTTAAATAGGTTACTCTGTAGCTTTATTGTATATCCCCTAGTCTTTCTATATTCTGATGACGTAAACAATCAATCTAAGTTTACCCATTCCACTCCATTAATTTATAGACTTCTATCATATCTTCACTGAGTCTTCTCTCTTCGAGGTTGAAGAGCCCTAACCTTTTTTAGCCTCTCTTCATAGGGCTATCCTTCCATCCCCTTCACCATTTTCGTGGCTCTTCTCTGTACCTTTTCTAATAACGCTATATCCTTTTTAAGATACGGCAACCAGAATTGCACACAATATTCAAGGTGTAGTCACACACCATGGAACGATACAGAGGCATTATAATATCCTTTGTTTTATTTTCCATTCCTTTCTATGATACCTAGCTTTCTATTTTCTCTCTTGGCCGCCACTGCACACTGGGCGGTTTTAACATGTTACCCACGATGACGCCTAAATCTTTTTCCTGGGTGGTGGTTCCTAATGTGGAACATTGCATCATGTAACCATAGTTCTCTGGGAACATGCAGGAAGTTAGTCCTCACATATGGGTGATGTCACTGACTGAGCCCTCACGGAAGCATCTCCCTAGCTTCCAAAGAAAGCCTTTGGGAGATGCCACCACACATGTGTGGTCCCCTTCCCGCACAAGGGTGCCATCTTGCTCAGTCTCCTTTTTTCCACGGAGCCCTTCAGACGTCTATCTTTTCCCCAGAAAAAGTTGATTTTTTTTTTCTTCTCGAGTTCTTAACTCGTCTCCCGTATCGCACAGGTACTCTTCCTGCCTACCAATCTTGGTGTCTCGGCATCAAGTTCAGTTCATTTTTATGTGTTTGTTCTTTTTGGGCGCCTTCACGCCTTTTTTTCCCCGCTGTCAGCTCGGGGGTCTTTGACCTCTCAGGGGTTCTTTTTCCCCCTATGGCTACCAGTGGTTTCAAAAAGTGTGATCTGTGTACTAAGCTAATGTTCTTAACTGGCACACACGACTGCTGTCTCCATCGCTTTGGGCCACACCACGACCCGGCGGCCTGCAGCTTATGCAAACGGATGTCTAGCAAGTCTCTGAAGAGCCGCTAGCACCAGTATGATAAGTTTTTTTTTTTTTCCTTGACTCCCCAATGCCTCCGAAGGCCAGGGCCTTGTCTGAGGCACCAACATCTGGGAAGGAGTTCTCCGAACCCGAGCACCATCGTGGGTCCTCAGAGAGGGGGTCCCCCTTGAAGGAACACAGGACGAAGAAGAAACCCTCGAATGCAGCGTCCTTGGATGGCTCTGACGAACAGTGTTCCTCCCCGGGCCCGTTCTTGCAGCTCCAAGCGCTCGCCCAAGTGTTCGGAGAAGGAGCGGCCAGCGAAGGTCCCTCGGAAGAATCCGGCAGTGGACCGGCCTCCATCCTCAGAGACTATCCTAATTGAGGATTCCCCTTTGTGGGAGCCGGCTTCTGGCCAGAATGGCGGCCTTGGAGCGCAGTTTGCCTGCCGCCTTGGACCAGCAGTGGGCGGTGTTGTCTGGTGTGTCCAGTTCCTCTGCCCCGACCACCGGGCGTTCAATGTCAAAGATGTCTCTGGAGGCCGAGCCAATCTTCGAGGTCCTGCGGCCTTGAGTCTATTCTCAGCCGAAGTCACGATCGGTATCCCGCTCGACGGGGCTGCTGTCGTCCCTGATGTCACCCCTGGGGGGGTGGACCATGTGGTGTCGGGCACTTCAAGGCCCGCGGAGCGGCCCACCTTCAAGTCTTCCTCGTTCTAGTCAGAGTGGGAGATGGAGAACGACAAGTTCCCGGATACCCTTTGACACTGCGACATCCCCTCAGATTCCCATTGACACTGCGACGTCCCCTCGGACTCCCTAGTCTCGGATTCTCGGAGAAGGTCCCTGCCGGAGTACATGGGATTCTTAGACTTTGTCAAAGACATGTCTAAGACCCTGGTGTTCCCAACCGAGTCAGAGGAGGACCTTTGGGCTGATGAGCTTGAGATCCTCCAGTTTGAGGCTCCCCCTTGGGAATCGCTCACGGTGCCCATTCCTTCCATCCTGGAGTGGCTCATGTTCCACCTGTGCCAGTGGTGAGCAAGCGGCTTGACTCGATGTATTGAGTCCGCCGGAGCCCTGGTTTCCAGAAGTTGCAACTGCCACACAACTCCGTGGTGGTGGAGTCGGCCATGCGTCGGCTGAAGAGCCAGAATATGCACTCTTCGGTGCCCCCCGGGAGGGAGTCTCGCACCTTGGATGCCCTCGGCAGGAAGTGCTACCAGGGCTTGATGCTCATTTGCCATGTCCAGGCCTACCAGCTGTACATGGGCATGTACCTGAGAGATCTGGCAAAGGAACTCACTGGTTTCTCAGCTGGTATCTCCGAGGAAGCCTTGCAGCTCTTCAGGAGCCTGTCCAATGCCGTCCGTGACTGCTCCAAGTTTCTCGAGCGGCCTATGGCTGGTTTGAGTCGGCGGCCCAGGTAGCCGCGGCAAGCATCTATGCACATTGCTAGGCTTAGCTCCAGTCATTCGACCTCGAGCAATAAGTCCAAGATAAGTCGATGTCTCCTGCCAGGGAGAAAACCTCTTTGGCAAGCCCATGACCGACAAGGCCACCGAGTCAGAGACAGAGTTCATGATGAGGACCAGGCTCTCTAAGAAAGACCACTGCCCCTCTCCAACGGAAGGGCTCAAGTAAAAAGTCCTTTTACCCAATGAAGGGAGCTGCTTACCGTAACTACCCACATTTTCATGCCTCTCCGCCTCCCCAACCAGGGTGGCAGGACAAGGGCATGGCCCGCGTAAGCAAAAGGCTCCAATCCAGCCAGGGGGGAGTTCTTGATTACTCCAGGATAGCCTCTGTACCCCAAGGAGGTCAGCATCCCACGGGGGGATGACTGACCCTCTATGCTCCGAGGTGGGTAGACATCACTACCGATGCCTGGGCATTGAGTGTGGTCAGGGAGGGTTACCTCCTCTGCCTAGCCTAGATGCCGCCTCCTTATTTTCCAGGAGAGCCTGCCAGGTCTCCCCTCCACTGGGACCTTCTTCTGAAGGAACTGGCAGATCTTCTCTAGGACAAAGCGGTGGAACCGGTTGCTTACTACCTCCAGGGCAAGGGATTCTACTCCAGATACTTCCTCATCCCAAAGAGGACAGGGGGCCTAAGGCTCATCCTTGACCTGCACAACCTCAACAAATTCCTGGTGAGGGAAAAGTTCAAGATGCTCTCCCTTGGAACATTGCTGCCCTATCTCCAGCAGGGAGACTGGCTATGCTCTTTAGACCTCAAGGATGCTTATACTCACATCCTGATGCACCCACACCACATGCAGTACCTGCGGTTCCGTAGTAGGGGTTAGGCACTTTCAGTACAGTGTGCTCCCATTCGGGCTTGCCTTTGCCCCAAGGGTGTTCAAGAAATGCCTGCTTCAGGGAGTCTGTGTTTCTCTACCTGGACGACTGGCTTGTAAAAGGGGACACGACATCCAAGGTGTAGCAGACCACCGCGTGCAGAATCCAGGTTCTACAGCACTTGAGCTTCATCATAAGCTATCCCAAGTCCCACCACCTTCAGACAAAGTGCCTGGAAATCATAGATGCAAAGCTAGACACCTGCCAGTCAAAGGCTTTCTTGCCCATGAACCGAACAGATTGCCTTAGATCTCTGGCTCCAGACATACAACACCATCCCTTGGCATCTGCTCGCCATCTTATGCACCTCCTCGGACACATGGCCTCTATGGTCCACGTCACTCCAAATGCCTGTCTCCACATGAGAACAGCGCAGTGGTGTCTCCGGGACCAGAGGTCCCAGGCCAAAGTCCGCCTCTGGAACAGAGTTCGGGTGACACGCCAGTTAGCGGACTCCCTTGTCTGGTGGCAGTCGTTTCAGCACCTAGAAATAGGCATGCCTTTCCAAGGCTCTGGACAATCAATGGTCCTCACCACGGATGCCTCCCTACTCGGCTGGGAAGCCCATTGCGAGGGTCTCTGCACCCAGGGCAGCTAGATGCGAGACTAGATCACCCAGCAAATAAATCTCCTGGAGCTTCGAGCCATTCACCTCACCCTGAGAGTCTTTGGCCATTGCCTCTGCTATTGCCTGGTCCTGGTCCAGAAGGACAACCAGGTGGCCATGTTCTATGTGAACAAGCAAGGGGTCACGTGCCCTCTGTCAGGAGACGCTGCTCCTATGTAGCCCAACAGAGTATCTTCCTCAAAGCGGTGTACCTGCCAGGACAGGACAACCTACTGGCCGACAGGCTAAGCAGGGTGCTCCGACGACACAAGTGGCAGCTGGACCCCAAGGTAGCCAGCCGGCTCTTCCGTGTCTGGGGGGAACCTGTAATGGACCTGTTCACTAGCCCGGGCAACTTCCAGTTGCCCCGCTTTTGCTCTCAGCGGGTTCACCCCTCCAGGGTGGCGGCGGATGCGTTTCTAGTTCCATGGTCAAGGGACCTCATGTATGCCTTCCCTCCGACGCCGCTGATTGCCAAGACCTTGTTCAAGACCCTCCGCGACAGGGCCTCGCTCATCTTGATAGTCCCCCCCCCATGGCCCAGGCAGCCATGGTTTCCGCTGCTTCTGCAGTTGGTGGTGGAAGCCCCCATCCCCTTGGGGACTGCCCCTGGGCTTCTATCTCAGGAGGGGTGCGCTCTCCTACACCCCAACCTGGGTCTCTTTCACTCGCAGCTTGGCTGCTGAGAGGATAGCCTTGGTGCACCTCCACCTTCCCACTGAAGTGGAGAATGTTCTGCTGGCCTCCCATAAGGCCTCTACGTGGAGGTCATGCGCCTTCAAATGGTGTAGGTTCTCAGCTTGATGTGCGGAGCGAAGGGCTGATCCTTTCTCCTGTCCGGTGGCTATGGTGTTGCAGTACCTTCTCCACCTTTCTCACGCCGGGCTCAGGTCTAATTCCGTTAGAGTGCACCTCAGTGCCACGGCTGCTCACCACCACCCGGTGGATTTTAAGCCCCTTTCAGCCCAACCTCTGGTGGGCCGCTTCTGCAGGGACTGCTCTTATCTAAGCCCCCAGTTCGCCCTCCAGCGACTGAATGGAATCTCAATGTGGTGTTTGGGCAGCTCACCTGTCCACCATTCAAGCCCCTGGCTACCTGCCACCTTCACTACCTTTCGTGAAAGGTGGTTTTCCTGGTTGCGCTCCCTTGCACTCAGAGTTAGCAAGCTCCAGGCTTTTGTGGCTGAAGCGCCCTACACTAGGTTCTGCAGGAGCAGGGTGGTGCTCCACACGCACCCCAAATTCCTTCCAAAGGTGGTATCCTCGTTCCATCTCAACCAGGAGGTGGTACTCCCTATCTTCTTTCTGAAACCTCATGCCATTCGGGCGGAGATGGTCCTCCACACCTTGGACTGTAACGCACTCAGGACCACCGCAAAGCTTCCCAGATTCTGCCATATCCTTTTTAAGATACGGCGACCAGAATTGCACACGATATTCAAGGTGCAGTCACATCATGGAACGATACAAAGGCATTATAATATCCTTGGTTTTATTCTCCATTCCTTTTCTTACAATTTCTAGCATTCTATTTGCTTTCTTGGCTGCCGCTGCACACTGAATGGAGAGTTTCAACTTATTCACGATGACGCCTAAATCCTTTTCCTGGGTGGTGGTTCCTAATGTTCAACCTTGCATCGTGTAACCATAGTTTGGGGAGGTTCTTTCCTAGGTGCATAATTTTGCACTTGTCCACCTTAAATCTCATCTGTCATTTGGATGTCCTGTCGTAGTAGCTGTCTGACAAGGGGCATTCTTGACATTCCTGGACCTGCCCAAGGTGTATTTACACATCCCCATTCATTCAGGGCATCAGCAGTATCTGCGCTTTGCAGTTTTGTAGAAACTTTCAGTTGCAGGCCCTTCCCTTCGGGCTCTCCACTGCCCCCAGGTGTTCACCAAGGTGGTGGGGGGGGTGGCAGCAGCAGCTCTGCAGAAGCAGGGTATCCTGGTATACCCCTATCTGGATAATTGGTTGATCTGGTTGAAGTCCTTGCAGGAAAGCTGGAAGGTGATGGCCTGCATGGTCCACCGGCTTCAGGAGCTGGGGTGGGTCATTAATTTTGTCAAAAGCAGCTTGTCTCTGTACTGTCTCTCTCCCTCCCCCCCCCCCCCCATGCTGCACTGCGCCACTTTCTGCCTTCAGCTTGACATACCAGCGTGCTGCATGGTTCTCCTCTCCTCCATTGTACTTTTTTCACTGTGCCTCTCCTATTTATGTTTGTTTATTTAAAACTTATTATACCGCCCACACCATGGGCATCTGAGCGATTTACAATCATTAAAAAATGTGAGGCTGCGGAAAAAAGGAAAAAGAACGCCAATTAAAATCAAAAGAAAAGAAGAGAGAAAGATTGTGCTTTCCTCCATTGCTGGGACATCGGGCCCGGCCAACATGAAAAAAAAATCTGAAAGAGTTGAGAGATTTCTGTCCCCATATGCCTTTATGATGAAGGCCACTGATCATTTTAGTAGCTATCCTGTGCACCGACTCCATCCTGTTTATATCCTTTTGAAGGTGTGGCCTCTAGAATTGCACACACAACTCCAAATGAAGTCTTGCCAAAGACATACATAAATGCACTATCACTTTCTGCTGCTCCTTCCTCTCTATATGCACCCAAGCATTCTTCTTGTTTTTACCTGTTTAGCCATCTTAAGTTTATCAAAAACAATTACCTGCAGATCCTTCTCTTTTCTCATGGATAGAAGTACTTCACCCACTATACTGCACCTCTCCCTTGGTTTTTGCAGCCCAAATTCATGTTCCTGTATTTCTTAACATTAAAACTCTGCTGCCAAATTCTCGACCATTCTTCAAGTTTCATTAGATCCCTCCATGTTTTCTGCGTCTTCCTGGGTGCTTACCCTATTGCAGATTTTGGTATCCCATGAAAGAGGCAAAACTTCTCAACAGCCCTTCCACAGCATCACTTAAACAAAAATCGTACCAAAGCCAGATTTCTGTGGCATAACATTCTTCTCAGAGGGAACTCCATATCTCCAGGAACAAGCAGGAATGAGTCTTCACATATGGGTACGTCGGTACCGACGGAGCCTGTGCGGGAACGCTCCCCAGCGTCTAAAAAGAAAGCCTTTGGGAACATCCCACACGCATGCGCGCTGCCTTCTCGCCCATTCACTTCCCTCTCATCAGTTTTCCGTTTTCCGCGGAGCCAGCAGGACGTATTCCTGTCACCGCAGAAAATTCTTTTTTATTCTTCGTTTTTTGTGGTCGCGTCTGCCTTCCCTCGACGCCACCGGTACTGCCAGTGCTTTTCTTTCTTTTACTAAAAAGTTTTCTTCTTTTCTCTAGGAATTTTTTCCTGTTTAGTGCCTGACTGTTTCTAGGCTACTAGGCCTCTATCCTTCCATTATGGAAAAGCCAGCCACTGTCCTTAAGAAATGCTCAAAGTGTGGCAGTACAGATATATTTTTAGACACTCATACTTGGTGTCTAAAATGTTTAGGTCCTGACCATTGCCCACTGGAGTGTCTCCTGCTGGAGCTCAAATATAAGAAGTCTTCAGGATCGAGCACAACTTGATACCCGGTTCACATTGGACTCAATGTCACCAGCCAGAATATCTCCTTTTTCACAGGATCAGGTAACCAAACAAAAGTCTGTAAAGACTACCCAGTCCTCGACTGGTAGATCTCCTTCTAAGCATCGAGATGCCTCTGGCCTTGCCCTCAAGGACATTTCCTTAACGTCCCTCCAGTCTAGTCCCGAACCATAGAGTTGTCGACCTCTCACAGCAGCTTGGAGACTGAGAAACCTCATCACTTTTCTGATGTCACCAGTATAACCTGTCCGGATCCGCCTCTTCTGACCAGTTCTCTCAGTCTCCAAGCAGCTGGAGGTTCTGTGAGCCGGGGGGCGTCCTGGCTCACTTGGAGGAACAATTAAGTTTTTTCTAGAGTAGTGGCTTCCTTTCTTCTCTACAATTTTTGGCAGTTACTTGGGGCTATTTTGGTCAGATAGTGTGCCGGGGCTGAGGTGTCTTGATCCTCCTCCCTCCCTCCCTCCCCCCCCCCTCACTTCATATCTTACTTCTCTGCTGTCCTGTTGGCTCTATTGGGCTTACTCGGGGCTGGACTTTCTCACGGTGGAGCCTGAAGGAGACAGTTCAGCCAGGAGAGTCGGGTCTCTAGCGCATGCAGAAGTGATGCCTGTCAGCGCTTAGAGCCCGACGTCGGAGACGCGAACATTGTGTTCAGTGCTGAGTGCCTGCACAGTTTTCTCAGTGCTTGGGCTGGTCATACAGGAACGGAGCCCGCAGCAGCGTCAGCCGACAGTCTGAAGCAGGGGCTGCAGGTAAGGGGGACTCTTCCCTGATCTCTTCTGTGGGTGGGAGATCCAGCGGAGGTGTTAAGAGGGAGGCAGCACCGATTTCTACAATTTCTACAGGCAGGCCGTGCCGCGTGGCGTGCTGCTTGGGAAACCGCCGCTCTGCCTCTTACAGTTTGTTTCGCTTGTTTTGAGCTCAGGGAGCTTCGTTTTGCTTCAATAATGGCAGGGGTGGCCTGCCGGGATGCCCCAGTAGCGGCGTGAGTTAAAAAAAAAAAGCAAAAACCACAGTACTTAATTTCTTAGCGTTGTGTGTTTGGGTTTGCTTAGGAAGGAGTTTCTAGGGAGGTCTTTGGTTCGGGATGCCATCTAGGCCTCATTGTCAGCTCTGCGGTCTAAGAGAGGGTCTCTCTCTGAAGCAGGCATTTGCAAAAGGTGTGTGCACGAGGCTGAGGCTATGGAACACACTTTGGAGGAAGGGGCTACAGGCCAAGGGGGTCTGGTAGCCTCGCAGGAGCAGCCGGTCCGTGAGTTGGCGCGGGACCCAGTAGCGGGGCCGACGTCGGCCACGGATTTCCCAGCACATCAGGAACAGTTGCGGGGGAGCTTATCAGCAATTTTTTCTCCGCAGTTTGTAGCCCTCATACAACAGGCTTTTGGGGGGCCACGGGAAAGCCTGGTGTCCCCTCCTGCTGAAAGGGACCGGGTGTTCAAGCGGCCTGGTTCGCCCCTGAGTACAGGGGGGTCTAAGGTTCCGGCGAAGAAGGTCCGGCCGGAGGACATGGTGCTGGGGGACCTGGGAGTGGCTTCCGAGGATTTGCACTCGGAGGACGGTGATCACGAGTTCGACTTGGAGGACGAGCTAGAGGAAGGAGAAATCGCGGACAGAGAGGAGCAGGCTAGGGTCGTCCGAGTGTTTAGGTGGGAAGAGCTCCCAGCCCTCATAGCGGAGACGTTGAAGGCGCTGAACATGCCGGCGCCGGCTCCTCCGGAGGATGCTACCCTGGAAGATCCGTTATTGCAAGTCTTCCAGAAGACGCAGAAGGCGTTCCCTGTACACAGAGTGGTTCGGGAAATGATACAGGAAGAGTGGGACGCGCCGGAGGCGTCCCTTAAAGGGTCTAGAGTGATGGGCCGTCTATACCCATTAGTGGAACAAGATCGGGAGATCTTTAAATCTCCCAGAGTGGATGCAGCTGTGTCGGCGGTGACGAAGAAGACCACGATCCCAGTGGAAGGCGGTGCGGCACTCAAGGATGTTCAGGACTGGAAACTGGATTCCTTATTAAGGCAGGTTTTTGATGTCAATGCTCTGGCAGTACACACAGCGATCAATGGGGTGTGGGTGGCAAGAGCCTGTCTCCGCTGGTCGCAAGAGTGCCGGGCACTGGTGATGAGGACGGGGCGAGGGAAACGGCCAGACTGGAGTCTGGGACTGCTTACCTCGCCGATATCCATTATGATCTCATCAGGGCACTCTCCAAGAGCATGGCTTCCGCAGTGGCGGCGCGAAGGTATCTCTGGCTCCGCAATTGGGCAGCAGATGCTTCTTCTAAGGCTAGGCTTAGTAAGTTGCCTTTCGGGGGAAGCTGCTTTTTGGAGAGTATCTAGATAAATTGGTGAAAGACCTAGGCGAGTCTAAAGAAGGTAGACTTCCGGAAGATAGGCAGAAGCCCGGTCGGTCAGTTTCCCCCTGCCAAAGGGCAGCAGAGGGACTTTCGTAGGTTCAGGGGTCCTAGGTTTGGTCAGGCGCAGAGAGGCCGTTTTCCCTTCAGAAGCCAAGGGTTTCATGGTTTCCGAGGGGCAGGGAGGGGCTTCGGGGCCTCCTCCTCCTCCTCCATTCCGCGAAAGTCACAATGAAGGTTCGCAGGCTCAGGGGTCGGTACCCGTAGGTGGTCGGCTGCGGGATTTCTACGACGCCTGGGCCAAAGTTACGTCCGATCAGTGGGTGTTGGAGGTCATTCGGGAAGATTATGCCCTGGAGTTGCAAAGCCCAGTGAGAGACCTGTTTGTGCGCTCTCCGTGCAAGGCACCAGTCAAGGCCGCCGCTGTCAAGGAGACAGTGGAGAAGCTCTTGGAGCTAAGAGCGGTGGTGTGAGTGCTCCCGCGCCAGTGTGGCTTAAGTCGATACTCCATTTATTTCGTGGTCCCAAAGAAGGAAGGGACGTTTCGTCCAATTCTCGATCTCAAGGGCATCAATCGTTGCCTTCGAGTGTCTCGTTTTTGCATGGAGACTCTGCGGTCGGTCATTGCGGCGGTACGAAAAGGGGAGTGGCTGACGTCCTTAGATCTGTCCGAGGCCTACCTCCATATTCCTATCAGAGAGGAGCATCAGAAGTATCTCAGGTTTGCGGTGCCCCTAGGGCATTTTCAGTTCCGTGCTTTACCTTTCGGTCTAGCTACGGCGCCGCGAATGTTCACGAAGGTCATGGTGGTAGTGGTGGCAGCATTGCGAAAGGAGGGGGTTCTGGTACACCCGTATTTGGACGATTGGTTAATATGGGCGAAGTCAGAATCCGAAAGCAAGGCGGCTACGCACAAGGTGGTGTCTTTCTTGCAGAGTCTCGGCTGGGTGGTCAACATGGCAAAGAGCAATTTGACCTCAATGCAGGAGCTGGAGTACTTGGGAGCTCGGTTCAATACAAGGAGCGGAAGAGTGTTCCTGCCATGGCGCAGAGCGGTCGGGTTACGCCGCCTAGTGTGGGCTTTTCTGCGCAAGCGGGCTCCCACGGTGTGGCAGTACTTGCAGTTGCTCGGAACCATGGCAGCTACGCTGGAGCTGGTACCGTGGGCAAGGGCTCACATGAGACCGCTATAGCGGGCTTTGCTTCGACGGTGGTCTCACCAGGCAGACTCGCTTTCGAGGAGGCTGCCGTGCTTGCCGGAGACAAGGCGAGCCCTGCAATGGTGGCTGTGCCCCGGCTGCCTGGAACAAGGGATACCGTTGGAGGTTCCGGGGTGGCAGCCCTTGACGACGGATGCCAGCCTCTCCGGCTGGGGAGCTCATCTTCAGGGACAGCTCGCTCAGGGTCAATGGTCCGAGGAGGAGCGGTCTTGGTCGATCAATCGGCTGGAGCTGAGGGCGGTAAGATTAGCGCTAGCTCAGTTTCAGCCGCATCTTCGGAGGACAGCGGTGCGTGTGTTCTCCGACAATGCAACCACAGTGGCTTACATCAATCGGCAAGGAGGGACCAGCAGTATTCCGCTGGAAGCAGAGGCCGAGCAATTGTTCGCGTGAGCCGAGGTGCATCTGCTGGCATTGTCAGCCGCGCATGTGGCAGCGGTGGACAATGTGCAGGCCGATTTCCTGAGTCGGGTGAAGGTGGACCCAGGAGAATGGGTTCTTCATCAGGAAGTGTTTGACATGGTGGTGCGCCGGTGGGGAGCGCCAGTGCTAGATCTCATGGCAACGTTTCACTCGGCCAAAGCGAGTCGGTTTTTCAGCAGACAGAGGGAGCCGATGTCAGAAGGGCTGGATGCTCTCATCCAAGAGTGGCCGACAGAGGGCCTCCTGTACGTGTTCCCACCGTGGGTGTTAATCAGTCGGGTGGTGCAACGCATCGAGTGGCACAGGGGGTCCGTGGTTCTCATAGTACCCTATTGGCCTCGGAGGCCGTGGTATGCGGATCTTCAGCGCCTAGTGGTGGACGACCCGTGGAAGTTGCCTTATCGTCTAGATCTGTTGACCCAGGGTCCTCTATGCATGCCTCAGGTGGATCGGTTCTCGCTTACGGCTTGGCTCTTGAGAGGGCGAGGCTGATGAGGAGAGGTGCTTCGGTAATCTCCACTTTGTTGAAGGCGAGGAGGCGTTCTACCTCTCTGGCTTATGTCCGCATCTGGCGGGTGTTTGAGGCTTGGTGTTTGGATAGGCAGAGCGAGGCGCTAAAGGCGTCACTGCCACAGGTGTTAGCTTTCCTGCAGGATGGGCTAGAGAAAGGTCTGGCGGCGGTCACCTTGCGGGTGCAGGTAGCGGCGTTGTCTTGTTACAGAGGAAAGATCGGGGGACAGCAAATTGGCGGGCATCCGGATATTAGATGCTTCTTGCGGGCGGTGTCGCTGCTGAGGCCCGCGCGCAGGCCGGTCATGCCTAGTTGGCATCTCCCCTTGGTATTGCAGGCGTTGGAAAAGGAGCCATTTGAGCCCTTATCTAGGGCCTCCTTGAAAGACCTTACGCTTAAGGTAGTGTGTGTTGTCGCTATATGCTCGGTTCGCAGGGTTTCGGAGTTGCAGGCCTTGTCCTGTAGGAAGCCTTTTCTGTGTTTTTCGGACTCCAAGGTGGTGTTAAGGCAGGTACCGTCCTTTTTACCCAAGGTAGTCTCGGCATTCCATGTGAATCAGGTGATTTCCTTGCCGTTTTTTTCGGTCAGGCAGGGTGGTGCCCAGGCAGAGAGATTGCATTTGCTGGATGTTCGGGCTTTGAAAAAGTATCTACGTCGGACAGAGTTTTCGCAAGTCCGATAGGCTCTTTGTCCTGTTTGGTGGTCCTAGGAAAGGGGAGGCGGCGTCAAAAGCCTCCATTGCCAGGTGGATTAAGGAGACCATAGCGTCCGTGTATCTCCTCAACGGTAAGGTGGTTCCAGAGGGACTGAGAGCTCATTCCACCAGGGCTCAGGCGGCGGCCTCTTGGGCGGAATTTCAGTATGTCCCAGCATTGGACATCTGTAAGGCCGCCACCTGGTTTTCATTAAACTCTTTTGTCCGGCATTATCGTCTGGATGTTCAAGCGAGGAGAGATGCCTGTGTTGGATCAGCAGTTCTTCAGGTTGCGGTCTCTGATCCCTCCCGTTGAATTGCTGTACTGCTCTGGTACATACTCTATGGTTCGGGACTAGACTGGAGGGACGTTAAGGAAGGGTAAATTAGACTTACCTGCTAATTGTTGTTCCTTAAGGAACTCCAGTCTAGTCCCGTATCCTACCCTGGTCGCCTGTTTGTCTTTAAGGACCTGAAGAAGGAGAATAGCGCTGATGACAGGTAAGGTGACAGGAGTTAGCTCCTGGGGTAACTTCTCTCGTTCATCTGTTGTGTCTACAAAGCTTGATAAGATGCCTCAGTACCGGCGTTTAGGGACCCAATCATGCCGGGAGGGGCCTTGCAGGGGTGATAGGGGTTCCCTTCGGGTAGTTTCGGGTTAGTAGGTACAGTTTAGGTTCAGTTTTTGGTGCATAGTTAATGCTTGCTTGTTCCGGTGAGTCTGCTTTGTCAATAGGTTACTGGTCAGAAGAGGCGGATCCGGACAGGTTATACTGGTGACATCAGAAAAGTGATGAAGTTTCTCAGTCTCCAAGCTGCTGTGAGAGGTCGACAACTCTATGGTTCGGGACTAGACTGGAGTTCCTTAAGGAACAACAATTAGCAGGTAAGTCTAATTTACCCTTTGGCAATAAAGCCCCGGCAGGAGTCTTCGGGCTCCAAAGCATTAACGGGGCTTCAGGTTGTTCCCGGGGTTCTTACCTCGATGAAAATACCGGGGTCATGCTCGGTGGTTGTGGCCGCTTCGAGCGATACCGACACCCCGGCATCGGCTATGGTGATGGATGAAACACTCCTCACCGATGAACGTAGTCTAGCGCGCTCAGCTACTTCGGTACCGCTAGAGTTGCTGCAGACCGTTCCTCGAGTATCGTATCGGCTTTGGTACCGGTACCAGTATCGACATCGGCACCGGTGTCGGTACCGTCCATGCTTGTTCAACAGACTCGCTTCCTTCGATGCCGAGCCTGGAATCGCTCTCTAGCATGGAGGATTTGGTACTGACTCGTCTTGGTACCGACCTCGGGCGGTACCGAAGACATCGCTTTAAAGAAAATCCAATGCTTCATCCTTTTGTCTTCTGATTCCGATGACTGGGATGAATCCATTGGTACCAAGGCTGAATTCTCAACAATTCTATCCTTTACCCCTCATTTTAGGGGGTCCTCCTCAGGAGAGATTTATTTTCAAGCTTTTCTGCTTGATATGGCAAAGTTACTTGCCATTTCTATACCTGGTAAAGAATCCATACCAGGGGATTCAGAGATTCTGCATTTCCCCTGGATTCCAAAGGAGGTGATCATGCTTCCTTTGCATCAGATCTTACAGGATCTACTATTAAGAATGTGGGAAACTCCTTTAACGGTATCCCCACATTCTAAGACACTTGACACTATGTACAAGGTGCCACCTTCTCCAGGTTTTCAAAAGACTCAACTTCCTCATTCTATTGTTGTAGAATCAGCAATGAGGCGTATTAAGAGTGCAAAGAAGCACTCCTCTTATCCGCCAGGTTTTGAGTCTAGGACTTTAGATGCCTTTGGACGTCTGCTTCCAGGCATCCATGCTTTCAGCAAGAATTATCTCATATATTTTCTATATGGGATTATCTCTTGAAGAGGTCACAAAGAACTTAAAGCTTTTGAACCCTTTTCTTCAAGAACATAAAAGAGCAGACTATTTCTTATTAGTCAGTCATGCTCAGTGTCTCTAAGTTCCTTAATCGTGCTTCCCTGGCCTGTTTGGAGTATATTAGCAGAACTTCTGCTATAGCCATAGGGGCACGATGCATTGCCTGGCTCCAAGCTTCAGACTTGGACATCTGGGTACAAGAAAGGCTGGGAAATTCTCCTTGTACTGGTGAAAATCTCTTTAACAAGGATGCTTTATTCCAAGCTAATCAGTTAAACACTGATATTGTTGCTTTCAGAGGATTGTCAAAACTTTCCTCTATCCCAGCTAGTAAAAAATCTCCTAACAAACTTTATCCCCCTAAGGGGAAAAAGTTTTATTCATCTTCTACCCATCATGCAGATGCTTCCAAAGAAGGGCAACATCATACCAGACTAAGAAAACCAAAATCTCAACAGGCTCAGCAAACCCAGCAGTCGCAGGGTTTCTGATATTTTATTCATTAAATCTCTTTTTCCTGTTTGAGGTTCAGAACCGCTAACCTACTTCTTATCAACAGAAGCATCTACAGTTCTTCTCATCCTTACTGAGAGATCAGTGATACACTGACTCAATCCTAAACTCTAGGCATGAATCTCTTGCCGCAAGAGAAATTCATTCTTTTAGCTCCTAGAGCTATTGAGGATAATCATGCCCTACAGGTAACAGGTTTCTACTCTCCTTTTTGAAGGAAAAGGAGGAGTAGCAACTAATAACAAGGTAGGCTATGCCCTTCACCTTGACAGTTTTCCTGTACAAGGATATCTCATACTTTTGACTGCAGGGGGACTTTACCTGTTTCAGAGGCTTACCAAATTGTAAGTCTTCACAACTTTGTATTACTTTCTATCCCTCTTAGTCAAGACATTCTGTCTAAGAGTGATACTATTCAACTGGAGGGCTTACTTTTTAAGCCCATAGGATTTTCTTCAATACCTACTCCAGTAAGTGGTTCCCATACAGAGTTTTTCTTCCCCTTTGCAATCTTCTCAAATTTTTTCTTTTAAGACAGCTATCGGACCATAATTGAGTTTTCTCCAGGACCAAGCAGGAAGTCGGTCCTCACTTATGGGTGACGTCGGTGCCGACGGAGCCCTCGTGGAGCAATTTCCCCAGCTTTCGAAGAAAGCCTTTGGGATTGCAGCGCGCATACGCGGTCCTCTTCCCGCCCAAGGATGCCATCTTGCTCAGTCTTCTTTTTTCCGCGGAGCCCTACAGACGTAGTTTGCTACCACCGCTGAAAAAGTTGATTAATTCTTTGTTGTTTTCTCGGTTCGCGTGTCCTTTTCCTGCCCAGCCTCGATTTTTTTCCTTATCGAGTCCGTTCAC
This sequence comes from Ichthyophis bannanicus, assembly GCA_033557465.1. Taxonomy (NCBI): domain Eukaryota; kingdom Metazoa; phylum Chordata; class Amphibia; order Gymnophiona; family Ichthyophiidae; genus Ichthyophis; species Ichthyophis bannanicus. The sequence continues at coordinate 205,904,702 of CM066043.1, read as the reverse complement.
ATTTCCTTTTTTGTTTTCGGTTTTAACTGGCATTCCCGCCACTTATTTTCCACCCCTGGCAGCTCGGTCCTTCGACCTCGTGGGGGCCCTTTTTCCCCCTATGGCCGCCAGCGCGTTCAAAAAATGTGATCATTGTTCTAAATTAATGTCTTACAGACTCGCATAATTTCTGCCTCCGTTGCCTCGGACCCAACCATGACTCTGGGAGCTGTGGTCCGTGTGGCAAGATGTCCTCTAAGTCGCTGAGGAGTCGGCAATCGCAAAAGGACAGAATCTTCTCTGACCCCGAGTCCGTCCCGGACCTCGTCTGAGGCTTCGACGTCTCATGACTCCGACCACGAGCTCCGTCGGAGTTCCTCTGAGCGGGGGTCCCCTGGACGGGAGCATGTTGGCAGAGGAAACTCGCGCGGGCGGCGTCGGAGGACGCATCTGGTCCCTCGCGGGCCAGGTCGCATAGCCCCGCCAGCCGCCCCGAGTCCTCGGAGGCGGAGAGACCTTCTAAACTTCCTTGAGTTGAGGTGGAGCTGCACGTGAGTACTATTGTCCTCCTGGACTCCCCTACGGAACCGTCGTTGGGCCCGACACCGTCGGGGCCCGAGTCGGTGGCTGCCGGGTCTTCTGGGCTTGACCTCAGATTGACATTCTTTGAGCGCGCAGTATTTCTGCCTTCTTGGACCAGCAGCGGGTTTGGATGACCGGCATCGCCAGTGCATCCGCCCAGACCACCGGGACGTCGATGCCCAAGTCGACCCCGGCGGCCGAGTCGATCCTCGAGTCGATGCATGCTCGAGTCGATCCTCGGTCGAGGTCTCCCTCGGCCTCCCGTTCGGGACCGAGGTCGTCGGCGTCGGGACGAACCCTCGCCCGCACGGAGACCCTCGATTCCTCCACGGAGGCGTTGGACTGGGACACGGAAGGGGAAGAGTCGCCCGGCTCTTTTCAGACCCGGTGCGTCCCCTCCGACTCGCACGAGTCGGAGCCTCGAAGGCGATCCCCTCTGGAGGATACGCGCTTCTCTGATTTCGTGCGGGATATGGCCAAGGCTTTGGCTTTCCCCGCAGATCCAGAGGAGGAGCCTCGCGCAGAAGAGCTCGAGGCACTCCAGTACGACTCTCCCCCGAAGGAGGCCTTTACCGTGCCGGTCCCTCCGATGCTGGAGCGGCTGCTCTTCCGCATGTGGGAAAGCCCGGCCTCAGCACCGGTGTTAAGCAAGCGGATCGATTCGATTTATCGAGTCCGCAAGAGCCCCGGGTTCCAGAAGGCGCAACTGCCACACCACTCCATGGTTGTGGAATCGGCAATGCATCGGCTTAAGAGTCAGAAGATGCACTCCTCGGTGCCCCCGGGTAAGGAGGCCCGTAACCTGGATGCCCTCGGTAGGAAGTGCTTCCAGGGTTCCATGCTTGCCTGCAGGGTCCAGACATACCAGCTGTATATGGGCATGTTCCTCCGAGACTTGGCGAAGGAGCTCGCCGGGTTCTCGGCTGGTCTCTCCGACGAACCTTTGCAGAGGTTCCTGGCCTTGTCCGATAGTATTCGAGAGTGCTCGAAGTTCCTTTCTCGGCGGCCTACGACGGCTTCGAGGCGTCGGCCCGAGTAGCCGGAGCCGGCATCGGTGCTCACCGACAGGCCTGGCTCCAGTCATCCGACCTCGAGCCATGGGTACAGGACAAGTTAGTCGATGTCCCCTGCCGAGTTGACAACCTTTTCGGCAAGCCCATGTCCGATAAGGCTGTGGAACTCGAGTCCAAGACTCTCACTCGGACTGGACTGTCCCGAAAGACCTCCGCTCCCACGCAGAAGAGGAAGGTTCCGGGAAAGAAGCCTTTTTACCCGAGGAAGGTGCTTGCCTATAAGCAATCCCACCTTCAATACCAAGTACCGGCGGCTTCCACTCAGTGCCCACAGACTAAGGGTCAGGGGAATGGCCCCCGCAGGCCGCGGGCCCCCAAGCCCGCTGCACAGCCCCCTGCCACGCAGGGTGGGGGTTTTTGACTATGCCAGCATAGCCTCTCCCCCTCTGCGCCCGTCGCTCAGCACGGGGGGCAGGCTGATCCACTTCGCTCACAGGTGGTGGCCAGCCATAACATCCGATTCCTGGGTGCTGCAGGTGGTTCAAAGGGGCTACCTCTTGCATTTTCACCAGGTGCCTCACCCCTACTTTCCGGGGGAGCCTCCGAGGCCCCCTCTGCACAGAGACTTACTCCTTCAGGAGCTGCAGGGTCTACTGGTGGAGCAGGCTGTGGAGCCAGTGCCCCAACCTCAGTGGGGTCAGGGGTTCTACTCCAGATACTTCCTGGTCCCAAAGAGGACGGGAGGCCTCAGACCCATTCTGGACTTGCGCAACCTCAACATGTTCCTGCAGCGGGAAAAGTTCAGGATGCTTACCCTTGGAATCTTGCTGCCCTACCTCCAGCAGGGAGATTGGCTATGCTCCTTGGATCTAAAGGATGCCTATACTCACATCCTGATTCATCCGGACCACCGTCAATATCTCAGATTTGTAGTGGCCGGGAAACACTATCAGTACCGCGTGCTGCCTTTCGGCTTGTGCTCCGCCCCCAGAGTGTTCACAAAATGCCTGGCGGTGGTCGCGTCCTTCCTGAGGCTTCAGGGCCTGTTCGTTTTTCCTTACCTGGACGACTGGCTCGTACGGGCACAGTTGGCCCCAGAGGTCGCGCAGGCCACGCAGCGTACGGTGGCTCTGCTTCAGCACTTGGGCTTCGTCATAAACGTCGGGAAGTCCACGTTGTGCCCCTCTCAGGATTTCGAGTTCATAGGAGCTCGGCTCGACACTCTGCGAGCTCGTGCCTTCTTGCCTCGAGAGCGAGCCGACAGGCTCATGGCTTTGGCCGGCAGGTTCCACAGTGCGTCTCCGGTTCCGGCCCGGAGGTTCCTGCAGCTGCTCGGTCATATGGCCTCCACGGTCCATGTCACGCCGAACGCCCGACTGCATATGAGGCCTGTCCAGTGGTGTCTCCGCACTCAATGGCATCAAGCCACAGGAGGCCTGGCGGACCTTCTACAGATCTCCGACCGCCTGGTCTCCTCTCTGCAGTGGTGGCTCCACCTGCCCAACCTGGTACGGGGTATGCCCTTTCAGTCTCCCGCACCCTCCCGGGTGCTGACAACCAATGCCTCTCTCTTGGGATGGGGAGCGCATTGCCAGGGAGCGCGCACTCAAGGCCTTTGGACCCCTTGGGAGGCGGCTCAACAAATCAACTTCCTGGAGCTGCGGGCGATCCGCCTAGCTCTGCGGACCTTCTCTCACCTCACCTCTCGCCAGTCCATACTGGTGCAGACGGACAATCAGGTGGCCATGTTCTACGTGAACAAACAGGGGGGCACAGGCTCCCTCCTGCTCTGTCAGGAGGCCCGGCGACTGTGCTCCTGGGCTGTCGACCACAACATCCTCCTCAAGGCTGTTTACCTGCCCAGGCAGGAGAATTGCCTGGCCGACAGGCTGAGCCGGGTCTTGCAGCCCCACAAGTGGAGGTTGAACCCCGGCGTTGCCCAGCAAATCTTCCGCCGGTGGGGCACCCCCACCATGGACCTCTTTGCCAGTCCCCTGAATCGGCAGCTTCCCCGGTTCTGCTCTCGGCATCCGCATCCCCTCAGAGTGGCCCCGGATGCTTTCCTCATTTCGTGGTCCACAGGCCTACTGTATGCCTTTCCTTCCACACCGCTGGTGTCCCGAACGCTCTTCAAGGTTGCCCGGGACGGGGCCTACGTGATCCTGATAGCGCCCCGATGGCCGAGGCAACCCTGGTTTCCTCTGCTCCTGCAGTTAGCGGTGGACACCCCTCTCCCTCTGGGGTTTCAGCCCGATCCTCTGACCCAAGATCAGGGTACTCTTCTGCACCCCAACCTCCGGGCCCTTCACCTGATGGCCTGGCTGCTGAGAGGGTAGTCCTGGCCCCGCTCTCGCTCCCCCTGGAGGTGGAAGCTGTCGTCCTGGCGTCTCGGCGACCTTCTACCCGGAAGTCTTACGCCCTCAAATGGCGTCGCTTCTCCGCCTGGTGTTCTCAGTGTTCTGAGGACCCCTTCGCCTGCCTAGTGTCGGTGGTACTGCAATACTTGCTGCACCTCTCCGATCTAGGCCTCAAGTCCAACTCTGTCAGAGTCCACCTCAGTGCTCTCTCTGCACATCATTCGCCGGTGGAGGGCCAGCCCCTTTCCTCTCATCCCTTGGTGGCGCGTTTCCTCAGGGGCCTGCTTCTGCTTAAGCCCCCGTTGTGCCCTCCGGCTCCTGACTGGGACCTCAATGTGGTTTTACAAAGGCTTACTTGCCCGCCTTTCGAACCCATGGCTACCTGCCCCCTCCGCTTCCTCTCATGGAAAGCTCTCTTCTTGGTAGCCCTCACCTCCGCTAGACGCGTTAGTGAACTGCAGGCCCTAATGTCGGAGCCCCCTTACACTAGGTTCTACAGGAATAGGGTTGTCTTACGGACTCACCCTAAGTTTCTTCCTAAGGTGGTTTCCTCTTTCCACATCAATCAAGAGGTTGTTCTTCCGACCTTCTTTCCCAGGCCACATACCAGCAGAGCTGAGACTGTTCTGCATACCCTGGACTGTCGAAGAGCCTTGTCCTTCTACCTTGACCGTACGCGTGGGCATAGGAAAGCTGCCCAGCTTTTCGTTTCCTTTGACCCCAATCGGTTGGAGTTATCTGTATCGAAGCGTACTCTGTCCATCTGGGTAGCTGACTGTATCGCCTGGGCGTATGGGGCAGCCGGCCTCTCTTTGGAGAGTCGAGTCACGGCGCACCGTGTCCGGGCGAAGGCGGCGTCTGTCGCACACCTCCGCTCGGTTCCGTTGGCAGATATCTGCCGGGCCGCTACTTGGTCTTCTAGCCAGACTTTTGCGGCTCATTACTGCCTGGAGAGGGAGTCCCGCAGGGATAGTGCTTTCGGACAGGCAGTCCTCCACAATCTCTTTGAGGTTTAGGCAAATCCTACCCGCCGGCCCCGATGTTGGCTACCGGCCGGATTCGTATTCAGAGAAGATTCCTTCCTTCTGTGTGGTTGAGCTGGAGGGAGCTCTCTTTTTCCAGCTTGAGGTCTCCGGTAGCCTTAAGCTAGGGAGTCCATAAGTGAGGACTGACTTCCTGCTTGGTCCTGGAGAAAGAGTAGTTACTCACCTGTAACAGGTGTTCTCCAGGAGTAGCAGGAATCAGTCCTCACTACCCTCCCTCCTCCCCTGGAGTTGCAGTCATTCTTATGGTTGCTGTCTTCCGCTATGTCATTCGACTGAGCAAGATGGCATCCTTGGGCGGGAAGAGTCCGTCCGCGCCGACGTCACCCATAAGTGAGGACTGATTCCTGCTGCTCCTGGAGAACACCTGTTACAGGTGAGTAACTACTCTTTACCACTCCTAATTATGTCTGTCGGTCCTTTCCAAATCTATGGGACCTAACTTTTCTGCTGCCTTAATAACAAATAATTCCAAGACTGGTTCCAAAACCTACTTGGGCAATTTATCTTTGCAGGCAACCGGCCTGTCTACTATTCTTAGCCATCTTCAATTTTTTTCTGGCACCAACAGAATAGATTAGGTTGCACACTGGCAATTAAACAGCCAGATCTCACCTAAGCAACCTATAACATGCTCTCTGCAATTATACAAAAATGCTCTGCAACTGTGGGCCTTTGCCAGAGAGCGTCGGAGCCATTCCTGGTGGGTAACTTCCAGATGGTTAAAAAGGCTTTGCCCAGTCATGCTCCCACATGACTGTTTTTTTCCTATTCTTACCATCTTCCTTAAAATTTCCTTTTAAGGAAAATGAACCAGGGCTTAGACCACGTGAAAGCATAAAGAATTGCTTAATTCCCTGAATTGTTCCACATCTCCAGTGGAACTCTTGCACCAGGGATGCATTCCTTTTCACTGCAGTCGGTCCTTGTCTAGTGCATTCCTTCTAATTCCCAATACTTCATTGGAGCTTATGCTGAACAAAGAACGCATGATACTCATATTGCCCTCATAGAGGGGCAAGCATGGTATCCCCTTATATTTTTCTCCACACTGAAGTTATAGAAGGATCCAGACTTGTTGTCTTAAGACCAAGGATCTCCTCTGCACCCCTTCACTTAGGTCTCCATTTCTGGTTATTCAAAGTCTAGAATTTTTAAAGAAATCTAGACCTCTCCTTCTGACTAGGAACATTCCACTGGTTTCCATGTAACCTTCTTCATGGTTCTTCCACGTGTAACCAGTAAAGGGTTCTCTATCTATATTCTCAAGCAGGTCTTACCCCTTCTTGTTATTAAGTGAATCTCTCTTTATATAGATATAGATAGATATATAGATATAGATATATAGAGAGATAGAGATATATAATATGTTTATATAAACACATATATCTGACTCTGAAAGATTTGTTACTGTCCATATTAATGCTGTTCCAGCATACCATAGCGTTTTAATGGACAACCAATTTCTATAGGAATTAGAAACTACCTTATTTTACCATAATCTTCCGGTTATGGTACATCTGAAGCTCTCCATGTAAAGTCATTATCCTAAGTGACATCACTTAGGGAAGACATTACTGATCTTCAAGAAACTGGAGGCTACACTGCCTACTACAAATGTTTCTTTCTTTCACTTCCATAGAGGGGTCTTATAGACCCATCCTTTTTCTGCAAACCAGTCGGATTTACCTCCTCTCTTTCCTAGAGCCTTATTCCACTCCAAGGACAAAGAGCTTCAAACTTTGGCCTACAGAAGCTTTTGCTTCTCCTCCAAAGTTCAACCTCATTAAACTCCCCCAGTTTTTTCTTCTGGGATTAGTTCTAGCCATTAAGGCTTCTGACCTCTCCCTGTATTGCAAAATTTATTTTCCTCTACTTCACAGTGAGGTAATTTCTTTGGGGATAATGTACTGGCTCTTAGCACCAGACCATATTACCCTCAACAGATACTTTCGCAATACTTTTGAGTGAGGTCCACATTAGAAAATTGGAATTCAATTTTTACTAACATTTATTATCTACACAAGGACTCCCCTCTAGATGCCTTGTTTAGTCGAGCTGTTCCACAGCACACCCCTTTTAATTCAACTCCTACCCTCCATCCCTTGGATGCCTGAGGTTCTGGGAAATCGCATGGCCCATCTATTAGATTTGCAACATGCTGGGACCTCCTCCAGGCATCTCTAGCTTGGGAGTCCCCATATGTGAAGACTCATTCCTGCTTGTTCCTGGAGATAGCACAGTTACTTACCTGTAACAGGTGATCTCTGGAAACAGCAGGAATAAGTCTTCACAACCCACCCACCTCCCCTAGGAGTTGTTTTCTCTCTTTTTCTCTCTAATTTGTCTACTTCCCTCCTTCGGTCTCAGCTACAAACCCACCTGATGAGAGGGAAGTGAATGGGCGGGAAGGCAGCGCGCATGCGTGTGGGATGCTCCCAAAGGCTTTCTTTTTGGACGCTGGGGAGCGTTCCCGCGCAGGCTCCGTCGGTACCGACATACCCATATGTGAAGACTTATTCCTGCTGTTCCCAGAGATCACCTGTTAAAGGTAAGTAACTGTGCTTTACCTGTATCCTTGTTCGCCTCACACTCGACCAATGTCTAACCCAGTTGATCACTTTAGGGTCCATCCCTGTGGCGCTCTATAAGTCACCTGTGTGAAACAGTATCAAAGGCTTTACTGAAAATCTAAGTATACTAAATCTATTGCTCTCCCTCGGTCCACCTCTCTAGGTCTCCCAGTCAAAGAAATTATTTAGATTTGTCCCTTAAGATAGTTTGCCTAGTGAGCATAGCCTCTACTAGGTGTGTGTCAGTGCTGCAGGTCTTATCCTGAAGGGAACCATTTTGGTTATTTCAGCAGTGCGTCTCATAGACCTCTTATCATATCCCTCCTCAGCCTTCTCTCTTTTCAAGGGTGAAGAGCCCTAACCTTTTAAGCCTCTCCTCATAGGAGTATCCTTCCATTCCCTTTACCATTTTGGTGTCTCTTCTCTGTTTCATTTTTAATTCTACTCTATATTCTTTTAAGTTACGGCAACCAGAATGGCACACAATATTCAAGGTGCGGTCACACCATGGAGCAATACAGAGGCATTATAATATCCTTTGTTTTATTCTCCATTCCTTTCCTCATGATTCCTAGCATTCTATTTGCCTTCTTGGCTGCCACTGCATGCAGGTGGAGGGTTTCAACATGTTATCCACGATTGCTTCTGCCAATCAGATCATCCTTTGGTTCTCTGTGGCACCCAAGGAAGGAATTGGTCACTACCAAGTCCTCTTTCGCTTGCTATATTAAGAAGGCCATCTGTTCAGTGTACCTTCTGACTTTGAAGTTTGTGCTGGAGGGAGTCAGCTCATTCCATTAGGCATAAGTCTTCTCCTGGGCAGACACTGTCTTGGTATCTCCAAAAGATATCTGCATAGCGGCTACCTGATCATCTGCGCATATTCATGAAGCACTACAGATTGCATATGGGAATAGGAGCAGATGGCACCTTTTGGCAGGGCAATCCTGTCCAGTGTATGATCTTCCTCCCACACGGGGTCCTGACTGTTTGGATACATCCCACCCATCTAGACTGGTCTAGCAGAATAATAAGGAAGGAGAAATTTGACCTGAATTGTATTTCCTTGAATCCTGCTAGACCAATCCAGGACCTGCTCTGCAAGATTCCTATTACAGATTTAGGAGTCCTATTGCCTTTGTTTGCTTTCTGGACATTGGTACCTGTCGCAGAGCTAATTCTGATAAGACAGACAAATACTTGCTTATGTTTGTTGCGAGTTGACTTGTTGGTTATTAACATTGTATTATGACTTTTTCCTGGCTTCTTTTCAGTTTACTGCTTGAGAAGTGCCATGCTGGCTTCTCTGTGCTACACCAGCATATATACTTAGTGATGACATCACTGAAAGTTGCTCAAGTCTGCGTCCATCTGCTGGCAAGGTAGTATAACCCAATTTTCTGGATTGGTCAAGTAGGATTGATGTAAAGAAAATTATCAGGTAAAATTTCTCCTTTCTGTGGGCAATTTGTGCAGAATTATCCATTCTGCAACTCTACTTGTCAGAAAAGCACTAGCACTGTCTTTGTAACAATGATTCCTTATCATGATCACCAGAATGGGGGAGATTAGCAAAATTATGGATCATATTGCCAACTACAACACTATCTTCAAACATATATTGGCAGTTTGTCTTGTTTTTGTATGTGTTCCGTAATCCTGCATCTTTGCTGTGTTTCTTTAGTTGGAGGAGCAGAAATCTAAGAACGAGGCAATATGCACAGAGCTACGTTCTAAAATCACATCACTCTGGAACAGACTACAGGTTCCTAATGAGGAGCGAGATGCCTTTACCATATACATGACTGGATCCAGACCCAAAACAATAAAAGTAGTAAGAATGTTTTTTCTTTTTATATAACTTTGTATTCTGTGTTTTTTAATAATTTCATAAAACGGTACCTTGATTGATAAAGGTTGATTGCATGTGGGCTTGCTTTAATTATATTGTATTATAACATGAAAACAGTTGGTGAATTATTTTAAAGTGCAATGTCATTAGCTTTTCTGCTGTGGTATTTTTTTTGTTTTTGTTTATTTAATTCCTGTTCAATCAGAAGCTGAAGGAAGGGAGAACACTCCCATGCAGTCTTGGGCAATTCTGGGAAAATATGATTAGTAAAACCTACCCTAGCTTTCAAATTCAGTGTGCTGCTTCTATTGAGAAGGAAACACTTATTCTCTTTAACCTCTCCAGTTGCAGGCAGAAGTGGAACGTCTGGATGAACTGAAACTTCAGAATATTAAAGAGGTTATAAAGGCAATTCGAATAGAATTGACTACCTACTGGGATATATGCTTCTACAATGAAGAGCACCGGAAAGCTTTTGTTCCATTCTATGATGGTTTGTATTAATAACTTCAAGCACTAGTTTTGTTAGCTGCATATTAGGGGCTTAACTTGGATATGCTTGCTGTGTTTAGCTTTAAAACGCTTACATTCACTGGAGATCATGAATTGTACTTTGGGCATTATTAAGTTATCTTAAACTATTAGCTACAGCTGTATACTACCTAAAATGTCATCTTGCTTAATTCAGAAGTGGCTAGACCAGTACAGACCAAGTGGGTTGTGTTCCCCTACCAGCAGATTGGTGGAGACAAAACCAATGAAAAGCTCGGTTTCAATGACATTAATCCCATGCCTCTATTCGAGGGAGGAGTAGCCTAGTGGTTGGGGCAAGGTACTTCAGGCCGGAAGGTCGGGGGTTTCTAGTCCCACTAGAAGACAGCAACCTTGGGCCGGAAGGACTGGGGTTTCTAGTCCCACAGATGCTCCTTGTGGTCTTGGGCAAGCCACTTAACCCTCCATTGCCCATGTTCCCTGTAAGTATTAGTGTATGTGTCTCATATCCCTGCGTGTTAAATGTATCCCCCAATTGTGTTGTAACCACTTTGATTGAAGGATAAGGCGGTATACAAAACTGTCTAAATAAATAAATTCGCCTCAGCCACCAGAGGTCCCTTCAGTATTTCTTTGTTTCCAGCAGATAGTGGATGGATTTTCTTCTCTAAAGAAAAAATATGAAGAGAGAGGGGAAAAGATTGATTAAACGCTCATGAACGACTATCTTGAGGATGACTTTCTCAAGAGTATGACATGGGATGCTCCACCAGACTGCTGTCTCTTCGGTAGCCATAAGAGGGAAAATTGGTTCAGCTCCACACTTACCCTGGATAACAGCCTGTTGAGCAGCTAGAAAACTGAAAGGACTTGGAAGCATCTGGAAGAGTGAGCAGCCTCACACAACCTCTATGTCCTTTCCTCCTCTTGTCCCTCTTGCTCACTCCTAAAGATTGCAGACGGTTCTCAGAGGGATCTGCCTGCCAGCCATTTCAAACACAGTGGTGCAAAGTCAGTAAAACAATTTCAGGGGCATAGAGCTGAGCCTGGTATGATTCTCTGCCTGGGGCTCTCGGGACTGAGTACTAAGGCTAGACCTTGTCATTATCCTTGTTGGAGGCTTCCGATTCAGTCTTCATGGGACACAAATTGGGGTGGACCGCTGGTGATGGTGTGGTGTGGGTGTTTCCCACCATTTTCTGCACGAGTTAGTATTTTTACCTATAGTACGCTTGGTCATGGGGTCCTAGCACGTGCTCTGCCCTAGCTGCTCCAATGCTCGTGCCTTCCCTAGCATCTGTAATGTGCATTGGAATAAAAGCACAGTTAACATGTGTCCTTGGGCCACCGCAGCCTTAGCGCATACTGTTGTTATACTTGCCTTAACTCTGTCTTCTTCCAGGAAGTGTTGTTTGACCTGTAGCAATCAAGGTGCCTTATCTCTGAATTCTGGACTCTGCTCTTCTTGCATGGCAGCTTCTGATTCGTCCTTCAAGGGCCTTCTTTCCCTCTCCCAGCCAGGTGATGCAGTTAGTCTGGCGTTACTTACCTCAGGGCAGGAGGTAACTATATACAGTTGGTCAGAGGATCTGGTACTGTGAGCTGCTCATCGTCCATTAGAGAGTTTGTGGTGGCTGTGCCCCCTGATGTTGGTGGGTCATTTCCAAGAGAAGAGCTTCTGGACTCAGGATTGTCCTGCCTGGAATTCTTTTCTTTTTTGCAGCAGGCCTGGTCCTTCTGGTGGGGAAATTCAGATCCTGCAGCTTCTGGGTGCCCTTAGGGCCAAGTCTTGTGCAGGGCATGCTGAGAGTGGAAGCCTTGTTTGATTACTCTTGGAGATGGGGAAAAGCTGTGAGCTGTCTGTGATTTTAACTATGACTCTGTTCCTTATCATCCCTCCAGTCTAGTCCCAGATCTCTGAGTTTAAGCACCTCCTCCCGCAGCTTGGAGACTGAGCACGCCACCCTTTTTGGGTGTCACCAGTATAAGTAGTCCAGGGTACGCCCATCTGCTCCAGTAGTCTGTCTCCAAGCAGCTGGAGGAGTCGTGAGCCTTGAGGTCCGGGGCTCACTAGAGGAATGATTAAGGAGAGTTTGGGCTAGATAGTTAGTGAAAAAATTTAGTGTTGATTAAAAAAAAAAGAGGAAACTTTTAAATTGTGGTATCAGTCAAGCCTGTGTGGGGGAACTTGACAGCTGGACAATTATGCCTTCTAGGCATCAGTGCATAATGTGTGGGGCCAAGAAAGGGTCTGTTTCTGAGGACGGTGTTTGTAGAACGTGTGTGCAGGAAGTGGCTATAGGGGGAGAAGCAGCGGAAGGACTGGTTTTTGAGGACAAAGCTGTTAGCTCTCTGGAACCTATTTCTCCTGACGGACCATATCCGGAGCCTATCCCGGGGTCTTTTACGACACCAGAGGCAGCCAGTTCGCAGCTGTTGTTGCAGGGGGGACTGGCGGCAATTTTTTCCCGTGATTTTGTGGCGCTGCTTCAACAGGCTATAGGGAAGCGGGGGTCTGAGGAAGCAGCGGAAGAGCCCAGACAGAAGCGCACAGGGGGCTCCTCTGGTAGGGGCGGCAGATAGCATTCTGGGCAAGAAGGCTAAGTTAGGGCCAGACCAGACGGAGCAGGCTGTGGAGTCAGAAGGGCAGTCGGAGGTCTTGGAAGATTTGGATGGAGAGATGGACCCTGGAGGAAGGCGAGATAGCAGAGCCGGAAGATCAGGCACGGGTGTTAGGGTCTTCAGGCAGGAGGAATTGTCAGTTTTGATTTCGGAGACGCTGAAAGCGCTGAATATGACAGTGGATGAGCAGGCGGCGGATTCCTCTTCGGAGGATCCACTGTTGCAGGCGGTTAGGAAGTCTCAAAGTCTTCCCAGTCCATAGAGTGTTTAAAGACATGATACAGGGAGAATGGGACACGCCAGAAGCGGGGATGAAAGGCTCCAGGGTGATGTTGCGTCTTTGCCCCCTGAAGGAATCGGACAGGGACCTTTTCAAAGCTCCCAAAGTGGACGCAGCGGTCTCGGCAGTTACAAAAAAGACAACAATTCCGGTGAAAGGTAGTTCCGCTCTTAAGGATGCGCAGGATAAGCGGTTAGATGGTTTATTGAAGCAAGTCTTTGAGGTTAATGCGGTTTCCATGCAGGCTTCTATTTGTGGAGTGTGGGTGGCAAGGGCATGTCTGCGGTGGTCCCAAAAGATAAAGGGGGATCAGGATGCAATAGTGGTGGAGGAAGCGGCCTGAATGGATTCAGGGGCAGCTTATCTGGCGGATATACAATATGACCTCATTCGCGGTCTGGCGAAGAGTATGGCGTCGGTTGTAGCAGCGTGCAGATATCTGTGGCTGCATAACTGGGCAACAGATGGGGTCTTGAAGTCGAGGTTAGCTAAGCTCCCTTTTTGAGGGAAACTCCTTTTTGGGGAGGATTTGGAAAAGTTGGTGAAGGACCTTGGAGTCTAAAGGAGGAAGGCTGCCAGAGGATAAACAGAGCAGGGGTCGCCTGCCAGTACCTTCTAGGAGCCAACAAAGGGAGTTTCGGAGATTTCGTCTGTCAAGGTTCGGTCAGTTTCAGAGAGGACGTTTTAATTACAGATCCCAAGAGTTTTGGGGGTTCAGAGGAGAAGGTAGAGGTTTTGGAGCCTCCTCTTCCTCGAAGCTCAAAAAGTCGCAATGAAGCGAGGGGGGTCCAGGCAGGGTTAGTGCCCGTGGGGGGTGGGGGGGGGGGCGACTACAGGAGCCTGGGCCCAAATTACATTAAATCAATGGGTGTTGGAGGTCATTCAAAGAGGTTACACCCTAGAGTTCCAGCACCCGGTGCGGGATGCGTTTGTTCTATCTCCTTGCAGGATGAAGTCAAGGCTGCAGGCTGTTGGAGAGACGTTGGAGAGATTGATAGCTCTTCAGGCGGTGGTGCCAGTTCCAGTAGGCCAGTGCGGGTCCGGTCGGTACTCCATATACTTTGTGGTGCCAAAAAAGGAGGGCTCGTTAAGGCCAATTCTAGACCTCAAGAGTGTGAACCGGTGTCTAAGAGTGTCCCAGTTTCATATGGAAACGCTGAAGTCGGTCATTGTAGCGGTCAGGCAGGGAGAATTCCTCACCTCGCTGGATCTCTCGGAAGCATATCTGCATATACCGATCAGATTGGAACACCAACGGTACCTGCGGTTTGCGGTACCCATGGGACACTTCCAGTTGCAGGCATTGCTGTTCGGTTTGGCAGCGGTGCCGCGCACCTTCACCAAGGTGATGATGGTGGTGGCGGCGGCATTGCGCAGAGAAGGCATACTGGTGCACCCTTATCTGGACGATTGGTTAATTCGAGCAAAGTCAAAGAGCAAAAGCTACCCTGAGGGTGGTGCAGTTTCTGCAAAGTCTAGGTTGGGTAGTGAATGTGGAGAAGAGTCAGTTCGAGTCTTTGCAGGAGCTGGAGTACTTGGGAGCCCACTTCGACACAAAGAAGGGCAGGGTTTTTCTCCCACACTCCAGGGCCCTATGGCTAAGGCAGCTGGTGCGGGATTTCTTGGGGAAAAGTGCCCTGTCGGCATGGCATTATTTGCAGCTGTTGGGAATGATGGCAGCCGCACTAGAGTTGGTGCCGTGGGCCAGAGTGCACATGCGACCGTTGCAGAGAGCTCTCCTCAGGAGATGGTCACATCAGTCGGATCAGTTGTCGCGGCGGCTGATATGCCCGTTGCGGACGAGGCAAGCCTTGCAGTGGTGGCTGGCTCCAGGGTGTTTAGAGAAGGGAATGCCGTTGGAATCGCCGGAATGGAAACCACTGACAACGGATGCAAGTCTGTTCGGCTGGGGGGTGCACTTCGAGAGACAGTTTGCCCAAGGTCAGTGGAACAAGATGGAGAAGAAGTGGTCGATCGACAGGTTGGAATTACGGGCGGTCACTTTAGCTCTGCGAGAGTTTCGGCAGTTAGTGCAAGGGAAAGCGATTCGTGTCATGTCGGACAATGCCACAAATATATCAATAGGCAAGGGGGCACAACCAGCGTGGCTCTCGAAGAGGAGGCAGAAGTGCTGCTGGGTTGGGCCGAGGCGCATCTGGAAGTGTTATCGGCTGCCCACGTAGCCAGAGTAGACAATGTGACGGCCGATTTCTTGAGCAGAGTCAAGGTGGATCCTGGAGAATGGATGCTGAACCAGGAGGTATTCGAGTTGATAGTACGGCGCTGGGGGCTTCCGGTTATGGACCTCATGGCGACGTTCGAGTCGGCAAAGGTGGAAAGGTTTTACAGCAGAAGGAGAGAAAGGATGTCAGAGGGCTTAGACGCCCTAATTCAGAGATGGCCGGAGGACCAGCTCCTGTACGTGTTCCCACCGTGGGCATTGATCGGACGAGTGCTGCAGCGCATAGAGATGCACAGGGGGCTCGTGATCCTTTTGGCACCAGATTGGCCAAGAAGGCCGTGGTATGCAGACCTAGTGCGACTTTTGGTGGAGCCTTCATGAAGTTGCCAGTGAGGAGTGATCTGCTGCTAAAAGGACCGCTGAGTATGCCTCAAGTGGATCAGTTTTCACTTAGGGCGTGGCTCTTGAAAGGGCACGGTTGACGGCCAAGGGTTACTCTGCGGCGGTCATTTCGACTTTGTTGCGGTCCCGTCGGCGGTCAACTTCAATGGCATATATTCGAGTATGGCGTATTTTTGAGTCTTGGTGCGAGGAGAAGTGCGTGCAGGCATTAAGGGCTTTGATTCCGCAGATTCTTTCCTTTCTCCAGGATGGTTTGGATAAAGGGTTGGCAGCAGATATGCTACGAGTAAATCTGGCAGCGCTTTCTTGTTATCAGAGGAAAGTGCAGGGGGTGATGCTAGGGGCACATCCCGATGTTAGGAGATTCTTGAGAGCAACGGCGCTGTTGAGACCACCGTGTAGAGTACCGGTGCCGGCTTGGGATCTTAATTTGGTGTTGGCATTAGTAGGGGCGCCGTTTGAACCTTTGTCCAAGGCGACCTTGAAGGATCTCACGCTCAAAGTGGTCTTTTTGGTGGCTATTTCTTCGGCAAGAAGAATTTCAGAGTTGCAGGCCTTGTCGTGTAGGGAGCCTTTTTTGACGTTTTTTTTTAACAAAGGTGGTTTTATGAACAGTTCCTTCTTTCTTACCAAATGTCGTGTCCGCGTTTCATGTGAATCAGGCCGTGTCCTTGCCAGTGTTCGCGAAAGGTGGCAAGGAGGGAGACAAAGGTCGTTTGCATCGCTTGGATGTCAGTCGAAGCTTAAGAGTTTATTTGCAGAGAACGGCTTTTGCCGCAAAACGGACTGGTTGTTTGTGTTTGGTGGGACAAGGCAAGGTGAGTCGGCGTCTAAAGCGTCTATTGCAAGATGGCTCAAGGAGGCTATTGCGTCGGCGTATATCTTGAAGGGCCGTTCCTACGGGCTTAAGGGCACATTCGACTAGGGCTCAGGCAGCTTCCTGGGCGGAGTTCAGCTTAGTTCCGGCAGTAGAGATCTGTAAGGCAGCTGCGTGGTCATCGCTGTCTTCCTTAAACATTATAGGTTAGATGTGCAGGCACAAGGGGATGCTAATTTTGGATCGGCGGTTCTTCAGGCTGGTCTGGCAGGTCCCTCCCGTTAGTGTTCACTGCTGTGTTACATCCTCAGAGGTCTGGGACTAGACTGGAGGGACGATAAGGAAGATGAAATTAGACTTACCTGCTAATTGTTCCTGGAGGAACCTCCAGTCTAGTCCCATATCCCTCCCAGATCTGGTATGGTTTACAGCAGCCTGAAGGAGGTTAACATTTAATGCTCAGCGTCGGTTTCTGCTGGGTTGGCTGTGGTTCCGGTAGGGAGGGGGCGATTTGGTCGGTCTCGGAGAGGCTCTAGCAACGTCGGCAGTGTGTGCTGGGTGCTTCTGGGGACAGGGCGAACTAGGTATTAGTGTGAACCTTTAAAAAAAAAAAAAAAAGTGGCTGGGGTAAGTTACCAGGTTAATGGGTGACGTGTTTATAGTTATGCAGTTTTAGATGTATTTTATGAGTATTTTCTACTTACTTGTTGCTCTGGTGAGTCTACTTTGTCAAAAGGTTACTGGAGCAGATGGGCGGACCCTGGACTACTTATACTGGTGACACCCAAAAAGGGTGGCGTGCTCAGTCTCCAAGCTGCGAGAGGAGGTGCTTAAACTCAGAGGTCTGGGACTAGACTGAAGGTTCCTCCAGGAACAACAATTAGCAGGTAAGTCTAATTTCATCATTCAGATGGCTCAGTATTGGGTTCTGACGTGGATGAAGTAGTACTAGTCTTCAAAGGATTGTGAAGGTGCCGGCGTGATCCACCTCTTCCAGAAGGAAGAGGGTGTTGATTGATTGCCAGGACCTCATCCGCCCTGAACTTGATGGTTGCTTCCACCACGGTGTAGGAGCCAAAGGTATACCTGCTGCTTCAAGGGGTGTGGAAATCCATTACTGTCTTCTTCCCAGATGTGATCAAGCATATAATCTGGTAGCAATGGGACTCTCCCAACTCTAGCTAAAGGTGTATAAAAATACGTGCACTTTTACTACTATAAAACATTTATATAGCACTACAAGACGTATGCAGCGCTGTACAAACGCATGTAAAAGATGGTCCCTACTCATCAGAGCTTACAATCCAGTCAAAACAGACAACATAGTATGTAGACATGGGATATTCTCTCCTCCTTACACATCCATCTGAGAGCTAAGACCTGCTGTTTCTTTTTCTGTAACATTAACAAAATCTGCCCATTCCTTTCTGAACACATTACTAAGACACTTATCCACTCTTTAGTCCTCTCCCATCTTGACTATTTTAACCTAATCCTTGCTGGTCTCCTTCTGAATCTTCTCTTTCCCCTTCAGTCTGTTCAGCACTCTGCTGCATGGTTAATCTTCTGCCAGCCTCATCATGTTCATATTACCCTTCTTCTCAAGTCGCTTCATTGGCTTCCTATCCACATCCAGTTCAAACAACTTCTGCTGACCTATAAGTGTTATGATGATCTGTACAAAAGTTGTTTCTTGTTCTATGTAAATTGTTGTTGGGTTCCCTGTAAACCGCCCCTGATCTCTGGAAGGGGCGGTATAGAAAAATGTAACAAATATGAGTGCATTCACTCTGCAGCTCTTCACTACCTTTCCTCTCTTACCTCTCCCTACTCCCCTCCTCAGGAACTCTGCTCTTCCTGGCAAATCTCATCTCCAGGAACAAGCAGGAATGTAGACTTCACATATGGGTATCGTCGGTACCGACGGAGCCTGTGCGGGAATGCTCCCCATCGTCCAATAGGAAAGCTTTTGGGAGCATCCCACAGTGCTTGCGTAGTGCCTTCCCGCCTTTCCCAACTGTCCCTCTCCAGTTCTTCGTTTTCCGTGGAGCTGACAGGTCGCACATCCTGTCACCGCAGAAAAAAATCCCTTTTATTCTTCTTTTTTTGTGGTCACGTCTGCCTTCCCTCGATGCTACACCGGTACCGCCGGTTCTTCTTTCTTTTCTTTAAAATAAAATACAAAAAAACCCTTTCTTCTGGAGTATTTCCAGTAATTTTCTCCTCAGGTGCCACGTGCCATTTTGGGCACTAGGCCCAACGTTTTCCTTCAAAATGGAAAAATCCATTTCAGGTTTTAAAATGTGTTATAAGTGTGGCGATACCATCTCCGTCACCGACACCCATGAGTGGTGCCTCAAATGTTTAGGTCCTGACCACTCTATTTCTGAGTGTGTTGCCTGTGGGATGATGTTGAAGAGGGGCCAGCAAAACCGAGCTGCTAAACTTAGCACCCTTTTTCCCTCCAATGCAGCTTCCGTGGCATCGACGTCGTCCAGGGCTTCGTCTTCCTCCCATGGATCTCAGGTAACTAAACATAAACCTAGCCGGTCCTTAAAGGGTAGATCTCCTTCTAGACATCGAGATGCCTCTGGCATTGCCCTTGAGGGACTTTCACCGGAAAAATTGCCCCGGCGGAGGCTTCGGCTTCCAAAGCACTAACGGGGCTCCAGGATGTTCTCGAGGCTTCAACCTCGGCAGAACTACTGGTGCCATGCTCTGGGGTACCGGCCGCTTCATCCGGTACCGATACCCAAGCATCGGCAGCGTCAATAGACCAGAGATCCTTGGCTATTGAGCGCTGTCTGACGGCTCTTCTCACGGCCTCGATGCCCTTGAAACCGCTTCAGACAATTCAACTGGTATCGGCATCAACTCCCGTGCCGGCACCGACTGCATTGACATTGGCAGGTATTCTACTGGGACAGAGTCAAGCGTGTCTATCTGGCATCGACAAGTCGGTACCGGACCACTCCGATGCTGACTTTGATCGGTACCGGTACCGTGCCTTCCACGATCACCCGGATCGGAGATACTTTGAATCCTTGGATGAGTCTGAAGACTCTGAAAGCTCTGCCGATACCAGAGTACTTATTCCTGAGGATTTCTCTTCTCCTCAGCGTAGGATGTCTCCACCAGAGGGTGTTCACAAAATGCATGGCTGTGGTGGCAGCATTTCTCCGCACCCTGGGAATATTGGTCTTCCCTTACTTAGGCGACTGGCTCATTCGAGCCCCTTCAGAGCCAGAGGCCAGGGTTGCCCTCTCTCGCACAATGCGCATCCTTCAGTATTTGGGACTTGTCATAAACTTCCCAAAATCCAACCTTGCTCCCACTCAGTCCCTAGTTTATAGGAGCTCTGCTGGATACCAGACAGACAAGGGCCTACCTTCCACAGCCCCACTGCCTTCGCATTGTGCAGTTCTCCAGGACCAAGCAGGAAGTCAGTCCTCACTTATGGGTGACGTCGGCGCCGACGGAGCCCTCGCGGAGCAATTTTCCCCAGCTTTCAAAGAAAGCCTTTGGGAATTGCAGCGCGCATGCGCGGTCGTCTTCCCGCCCGAGGGTGCCATCTTAGCCAGTCTTCTTTTTTCCGCGGAGCACTACAGACGTCCCCGTCTTGTCCCCGCGAAAAAGTTGATTTTCTTCTTTATTTTATCCTTTTTTCTTTCGGTTCGACGCCGATCGTTTTCCCGCCCGGACTCGCGACGCCGGTCTCGAGTCCTCTTACTTTTTTCGGTTTTTTCTGACTTAGTCAGCTTTCGTTTTCGTTTTCCCTGGCAGCCCGGTCCTTTGACCTCGCAGGGGCCCTTTTTCCCCCGATGGCTGCCAGTGGGTTTAAGCGGTGTGGTCGGTGTGACCGAAATATGTCACTAACCGACACACACGACTTTTGCCTCCGCTGCCTGTGCCCGGATCATGAGGAACTGATCTGTGGGCCCTGCAGCAAACTGTCCTCAAAGGCGTTGAGAAGTCGGCGGCATCAGCGCGAGAGGATCTTCGCTGACCCCAGCCGTACCCGGACCTCGTCGGAGGCCTCCGTGTCGAAAGGCTCCAGCTCGGACCGTCGCCGGAGCTCCTCCGACCGGGGTTCTCCCTCCGGGGACCATCGTCGGAAGGAAAAACCCACGAGGGCGGCGTCGGTGGACGCTCCTGGCTCCGCGAGGGCCAGGTCGCATAGCCCCGACAGCCGCCCCGGGTCCTTGGAGAAGGAACACATCCCGAAGCGACCTCGCCTGGAGTCGGAGATGCCTGCCCGGGTAAGTCCTGTGGTCCTTCTGGACTCGCCTCCGCGACAGCCGACGTCGGGCCCGACGCCGTCGGGGCCCGAGTCGGGGGCTGCTGGGTCACCTGAGCTCGGACTCAGGTTGACGGCCTTGGAGAGCAGACTGTCTGCCTTCATGGACCAGCAGAGGGCACTGCTCGCTGGCTTCGCTGGCGTCGCTGCCCCGACCGCCGGGACGTCGACGTCCAAGTCGACCCCGGAGACCGAGCCGATCCTCGAGTCGATGAGAACTCGAGTCGATCCTCGGTCGAGGTCACCCTCGGCCTCCCGTTCGGGACCGAGGTCGCCGACGCCGACTCCCTCGGCGTCGGGGCGGCTGGCGCCGCACCCTGCCCGGGCCGACCCCACCGAGTCCTCGTCGGAGTCGGTCTGGGAGTCTGAGGAGGAAGAGTCACCTGATTCTTTCCGGACTCGGTGTGTCCCATCGGACTCACCGGAGTCCGAGCCTCGGAAGCAGTCCCCCCCGGAGGATGCCCGGTTCTCGGACTTCGTTAGGGATATGGCCAAGGCTTTGGCCTTCCCTGCGGATCCCGAGGAGGAGCCTCGAGCCGAAGAGCTCGACGCCCTCCAGTATGACTCTCCCGCGAGGGAACACTTTACTGTGCCGGTTCCTCCTATGCTGGAACGACTACTCTTCCGCATGTGGGAGAGTCCGGCCTCCTCGCCGGTCCTGAGCAAGCGGGTCGATTCTATCTATCGAGTCCGCAAGAGCCCTGGCTTTCAAAAGGCACAGCTGCCACACCATTCCATGGTAGTGGAATCGGCCATGCATCGTCTTAAGAGCCAGAAGATGCACTCCTCGGTGCCTCCTGGAAGGGAGGCCCGTAACCTGGATGGCCTTGGCAAGAAGTGCTTCCAGGGCTCTATGCTCGCATGTCGTGTCCAGACTTACCAGCTATACATGGGCATGTATCTCCGGGATCTGGCTAAAGAGCTAGCCGGATTCTCCGCTGGTCTCTCCGAGGAGCCCTTGCGGAGGTTCCTAGCCTTGTCCACGGGCATTCGGGAATGCTCAAAGTTCATGTCCCGAGCAGCCTATGATGGCTTTGAAGCCTCGGCTCGAGTGGCCGCAGCCGGCATCGGTGCCCTCCGACAGGCTTGGCTTCAGTCGTCAGACCTTGAGCCCTGGGTACAGGACAAGTTGGTCGATGTCCCTGCCGAGGCGAAAACCTCTTTGGCAAGCCCATGGCGGAAAAGGCTGCACAAATTGAGACTGAGACTCTCACCAGGACCAGGCTCTCTAGGAAGACCTCCGCCCCTTCCCAGAAAAAGAAGGGCTCGGGGAAAAAGTCCTTTTACCCGAGGAAGGCGGCTGCCTACAAACAATACCCCCATTATCAGGCCCCTGCAGCTCCCCAACAGGGCCAGCAGGCCAAGGGACGGGGTAACGGGTCCCGTAGGCAGCAAGCCCCCAAGCCTGCACCACCAGCCCCTGCTCAGCAGGGTGGGGGCTTTTGACTCGCTCAGCATAGCCTCTCCCCCCCCGCTGGTTCCTCCCAGCACCGGAGGCCGGCTGGTTCACTTCGCCCACAGGTGGTCCAGCATCACCGCAGATGCCTGGGTGCTTCAGGTCGTGCGAGAAGGCTACCTTCTCCACTTCCATCAGGTCCCTCCCTCCTTTGTTCCGGGAGAGCCTCCGCGCCCCCCTCTGCACAGGGAGTTGCTCCTTCAGGAGTTAGCAGGTCTTCTGCAGGAACAGGCGGTGGAACCGGTGCCACACCACCTGAGAGGTCAAGGCTTCTATTCAAGGTATTTTCTGATACCAAAGAGAACAGGGGGCCTCAGACCCATCCTGGACTTGCGCAACCTCAACAAGTTCCTTGTGCGGGAGAAGTTCAAAATGCTTACCCTTGGAATCCTTCTGCCCTACCTCCAGCAGGGAGATTGGCTATGCTCCTTGGATCTAAAGGATGCCTACACGCACATCCTCATCCACCCAAGCCACCGCCAATACCTAAGGTTTGTGGTGGCAGGAAATCATTACCAGTACAGAGTACTGCCCTTTGGCCTGTCCTCCGCACCGCGAGTCTTCACAAAATGTCTCGCGGTCGTGGCGGCCCATCTCCGGCTTCACGGCCTCTATGTCTTTCCGTACCTCGACGACTGGCTCATCAGAGCAGCGTCCGCTCAAGAGGTCACCAACGCCACGTGCCGCACGGTGACTCTGCTGCAGCACTTGGGCTTTGTTATAAACTTCGCAAAGTCCACTTTGCTCCCCTCACAGGATCTCGAGTTCATCGGCGCAAGGCTGCACACTCCTCAGGCGTGAGCGTACCTACCGCTCGACAGGGCTCGACGGCTCATGGACCTAGCCGACCGCTTTCGCAGCCAGCCCCTGGTCTCCGCCAGGCGCTTCCTGAGACTGCTCGGCCATATGGCTTCCACCGTCCATGTGACCCCCAATGCCCGCCTGAATATGCGGTCTGCTCAATGGTGTCTCCGCCAGCAGTGGCGACAAGCCACGGGCGGCCTAGCAGACCTAGTGCGCGTCTCCGAGCCGCTGGTCTCGTCTCTCCGGTGGTGGCTCCGGCAGCCGAACCTGATATTCGGAATGCCTTTCCAGTCACCTCAGCCGACCCGGGTGCTGACCACCGATGCATCCCTCCTGGGCTGGGGAGCACATTGCCAAGAGGCACGTACTCAGGGCCTCTGGACCACGTGGGAGTCTGCTCAGCAGATCAACTTCCTGGAGCTCAGGGCGATCCGCCTAGCTCTCAAGGCCTTCTCCCACCTGACTTCCCAACAGTCCGTCCTTGTCCAGACGGACAATCAAGTTGCCATGTTCTACGTGAACAAACAGGGGGGCACGGGCTCCTTCCTCCTCTGCCGGGAGGCACAGAAGCTGTGCTCTTGGGCCGTCAGTCACGGCATTCTCCTCAAGGCAGTTTATCTCCCGGGCCAAGAAAATTGCCTTGCAGACAAACTCAGCAGGGTCCTCCAGCCGCACGAGTGGCGTCTGGATCCCTTGGTAGTTCAGAAGCTCTTCCTCAAGTGGGGCCTCCCCACGGTGGATCTCTTTGCCAGTCCTCACAACCGGCAGCTTCCTCGCTTCTGCTCTCGTCAGCCACACCCCCTTCGGGTTGCGGCGGACGCCTTTCTGATCTCATGGTCGGGGAGCCTTCTGTACGCTTTCCCTCCCATCCCGCTAGTCTCTCGGACTCTTTTCAAGGTTCTCCGAGACAAAGCCTTCATGATCCTGGTGGCCCCTCGCTGGCCCAGGCAGCCGTGGTTTCCGCTCCTGCTGCAACTGGCGGTGGAGGATCCAATCCCTCTGGGGGTACAACCGGATCTCCTCACTCAGGATCAGGGGTCCCTACTGCACCCCAACCTCAGGTCTCTCAACCTCATGGCCTGGCTGCTGAGAGGGTAGTCCTTGCTCCCCTTCTCCTGCCGGCGGAGGTGGAGGAGGTCGTCTTGGCTTCGCGACGGCCTTCTACCCGCAAATGCTACGCCCTTAAATGGCGTCGCTTTGCAGTCTGGTGTACCCAACAGTCTCAGGATCCCTTCTCCTGCCCGGTGTCGGTGATCTTGCAGTACTTGCTGCACCTCTCTAATCTGGGACTTAAGTCCAACTCCGTCAAAGTTCACCTCAGTGCTCTTTCAGCACATCATGTGCCGGTGGACGGCAGACCTCTCTCCAACGACCCTCTCGTAGCGAGGTTTCTCCGAGATCTCCTTCTACTTAAACCACCTCTGCGCCCGCCAGCGCCTGACTGGGACCTGAATGTGGTTTTGCAGCGGATCACCTGTCCGCCTTTTGAACCTATGGCTACCTGTTCTCTCCGTTTTCTGTCTTGGAAAACACTGTTCTTGATAGCCCTCACTTCCGCTAGACGCGTAAGTGAATTGCAGGCCCTCGTGTCTGATCCCCCTTACACTAGGTTCTACAAGAATAGGGTAGTCCTACGGACTCACCCGAAATTTCTGCCTAAAGTGGTCTCCCCTTTTCACATCAATCAGGAGGTGGTACTTCCAACCTTCTTTCCCAGACCACACTCCAGCCGAGCTGAGACGGTCCTCCATACCCTGGACTGTAGAAGGGCATTGAACTTCTACCTTGACCGTACGCGGGAGCACCGTAAAGCTGCTCAGCTTTTTGTGTCTTTTGACCCCAATAGATTGGGGCTCCCGGTCTCCAAGCGTACTCTGTCCATCTGGGTTGCGGACTGTATCTCTTGGACTTATGGGGCAGCCGGACTCTCCTTAGAAAGTCGGGTCACGGCTCATTGCGTTCGGGCAAAGGCCACGTCAGTGGCTTACCTCCGCTCTGTTCCGCTGGCAGACATCTGCCGGGCCGCTACTTGGTCTTCGAGCCAGACCTTTGCGGTCCATTACTGTCTCGAGAGGGAGTCCCGTAGGGACAGTGCTTTCGGACAGGCAGTCCTCCGTAATCTCTTTGAGGTCTGAGCAACTCCTACCCTCCATCCCGGATGTGGGCTACCGGTGGGTGATAATTCAGCGAAGATTCTATCCTTCTGTGCTGCTGAGCTAGAGGGAGCTCATTTTTGTGCTTAGGGTCTCCGGTAGCCTTGAGCTTGGGAGTCCCATAAGTGAGGACTGACTTCCTGCTTGGTCCTGGAGAAAGCGTAGTTACTCACCTGTAACAGGTGTTCTCCAGGAGCAGCAGGAATCAGTCCTCACTACCCTCCCTCCTCCCCTTGGAGTTGCAATCGTCTGCTTATGTTCTTTTTGCAAATTTTTATGCTGTCTTTTTTAGCTATGTCATCTGACTGGCTAAGATGGCACCCTCGGGCGGGAAGACGACCGCGCATGCGCGCTGCAATTCCCAAAGGCTTTCTTTGAAAGCTGGGGAAAATTGCTCCGCGAGGGCTCCGTCGGCGCCGACGTCACCCATAAGTGAGGACTGATTCCTGCTGCTCCTGGAGAACACCTGTTACAGGTGAGTAACTACGCTTTAGCTTCCCAAGCAGTGCTAAAACCTCACCTCACTGCTTGGGAAATGTTACAGTTGCTAGGCCACATGGCATCCACCGTGCATGTGGTTCCTTATGCTCGCCTCCATATGAGGGCAGCCCAGTGGACTTTATCCATTCAGTGGACTCAGGCGTCAGGTTACCTGTCAGACAAAATAGCAAACTCAGATCGCCTTATTTTGTCCCTCCAATGGTGGCAATCACCCCAAAACCTTTTGATGGGGTCTCCTTTTCAGCAGCCCCCACTCCAGGCCACTCTAACAGATGCTTCACAGGTGGGTTGGGGAGCCCACCTGCAAGGCCTTTCTACCCAGGGTACCTGGACTCCAGAGGAGGCCTATTTACACATCAATCTCCTAGAACTCAGAGCGATTTTCCTTGCTCTTCGAGTATTCCACACCCAGCTCAACTACAAGACAGTCCTAGTTCAAATGTACAATCAAGTAGCCATGTTCTACGTGAACAAGCAGGACGGAACAGGCTCTCTGTCGCTTTGCAACAAAACTTTACGACTATGGGCCCTCACCAGAGAGCATCAGATTCATCTCCTTGCGGTGTATCTTCCAGGCATTCAAAACTCTTGGGCAGACAGACTCAGTCGAGTTCTGCTTCCATACGAATGGTCTCTCCCATGCAGACCAGGTGGCCAAAAGTTTTCAAATTTGGGGAACCCCGGACATAGACCTCTTTGCAAGTCCGCTGAATGCCAAACTTCCCCGGTTCTTCTCCAGAATTCCGGCTCAGGGTTGTCAAGCCATGGATGCTTTCCTCCTCCATTGGGGTCAGGACTTCCTGTATGCCTTTCCACCCATTCCCCTAATTCCCAAAACCCTGTTCAAGCTTCAGAGAGACAGAGGTCATATGATCCTCATAGCTCCATGTTGGCCACGGCAAATGTGGTACCCTCTGCTCCTACATCTCTCAAGCTTCGCCTCTGGAGTTAGGATCTGCTCCAAATTTCCTTTCTCAAGAGGACGGGATGCTGTGGCATCCCAATCCCCAGTCTCTGCATTTCAGGGCCTGGTTGCTGAAAGTCTAGAACTTCACGATCTTAACCTTTCCCAGCAGGTAAAGGATATCCTTTATGCTTCCAGGAAGCCTTCCACAAGATGCTCTTATGCATTTAAGTGGAAAAGGTTTACCATATGGTGCTCGCAGAAGGGTCTTAACCCTCTTGCGATACTTCTGGAATCGTTACTGGAGTATCCTTCATTTATCAAATGCAGGGCTTAAGACCAATTCAGTAAGAGTTCATTTGAGTGCTATTGCAGCTTCTTTCAAGCCTCTCAATGCACAACCTATTTCCTCTCATCCTCTCAAAGCGAGATTTATGAGAGGCCTTCTTTTAACTAAGCCTCCCATTAACCACCACCGGTGGCATGGGACTTAAATCTGGTTCTTGGGCAGCTCATGAAACCGTCTTTTGAACCATTAGCCACTACCTCTTTGAAATTCCTTTCCTGGAAGGTCATCTTTCGTATTGCAATCACATCAGCACGTCGCATTAGTGAATTGCAAGCGTTGGTGGCTGATCCTCCTTATACAAGGTTCCATCATGATAAGGTAGTCCTTAGGACTCATCCACACTTTATGCCAAAGGTGGTGTCACCTTTTCATTTAAACCAAGCGGTTTACCTTCCTGTATTCTTCCCAATGCCTCACCCCTCAAATGCAGAAAGGAATCTTCATACTTTGGACTGCAAAAGGGCTTTGGCCTTTTACTTGCAAAGGACACAGCAACATAGAAAGTCCTCTCAACTCATTGTTGCTTTTGATCCTAGTCATTTGGGACTTCCAGTCTCCAAAAGAACACTGTCCAGCTGGATTGCACAGTGTATAGCTTTTGCCTATGAGAGTAAAAACCTTCCTCTTGAAGGCCATGTCACAGCTCACAATGTGAGAGCCATGGCAGCCTCTATGGCTCATCTTCACTGTGTCTATCCAACATCTGTCAAGCAGCTACTTGGGCTTCGGTTCATACCTTTGTAGCCCATTACTGCTTAGACAAGGACTCCCGCCGGGATGCTTTGTTTGGTCAGGCTGTTCTTCAACACCTGTTCCATACTTAATCAACTCCTACCCACCATCACTGGTAGGATGCCAGAGATCCATGGGGGGAAAGTGGAGCCCTTTCACAAGGGAACACAACTTCTGGGGCCTTCTCCCTGCATCTGCAGCTAGGGAGTCCCCATATGTGAAGACTACATTCCTGCTTGTTCCTGGAGATAGCATAGTTACTCACCTGTAACAGGTGATCTCCGGGAACAGCAGGAATTTAGTCTTCACAACCCACCCACCTCCCCTAGGAGTTGTATCTCTCTTTCCCTCTCTCTTTGTCTCAGCTTTAAACTCAGCTGGAGAGGGGCAGTTGGGAAAGGTGGGAAGGCAGCACGCAGGCGCTGTTGGATGCTCCCAAAAGCTTTCCTATTGGACGTTGGGGAGTGTTCCCACGCAGGCTCCGTCGGTACCGACGATACACATATGTGAAGACTAAATTCCTGCTGTTCCCGGAGATCACCTGTTACAGGTGAGTAACTATGCTTTCTCTCAGGGCAACTGGTCACCAGATGAGAGCACCCAGCAGATCAACCTCCTGGAGCTCCGGGCCTTACACCTTGCCCTGCGTTTCTTCTGTCACCAGCTGCATCCAGACATAACCAGGTGGCGATTTTCTAAGTGAACAAACGGGGGGGGGGGGGGGGGGTACGGGGTATTGTGCCCTTTGTCAGGAGGCACTGGTCCTTTGCTCGTATGCAATCTAACAGGGTATCCTCCTGCGGACAGTGCACCTGCCAGGCCAGGACAATCTGCTGGTCGACAGTGTTCTCCATCCGCACAAGTGGCAACTGGATCCCAAGGTAGCCAGTTGACTTTTCCAGCTCTGGGGGGAAGCCATGATGGACCTGTTTGCCAGCCCAACAACTTTCAGTTGCCCCGCTTCTGCTCCTGGCAGGCCCACCCCTTCAGGGTGGCAGCGGATGCTTTCCTGGTTGGAAGGCCTCATGTATGTTTTCCCTGCGATGCCACTGATCGCCAAGACCTTGTTCAGGACTCTGCAACAGGGCCTCGCTCATTCTGATAGTTCCTCAGTGGCCCAGGCAGCTGTGGTTCCTGCTGCTTCTGCATCTGACGGTGGATGCGCCCATCCCCTTAGGGACTGCCCTGGGAGTATATCAGGAGGGGGCTTTCTCCTGCACCCCGACCTGGGGTCCCTCTCACTGACAGTGTGGCTGCTGAGAGGGTGACTCTGGCCCCTCTCAATCTTCGGGTTGAAGTGAGACATTCTGCTGGCCTCTTGCAAGGCCTCTACTAGGAAGGCTTATGCCCTCAAATGGCACAGATTCTCTGCTTGATGTGCCGAACACGGGGATGATCCTTTCTCCTGCCTGGTGACTCTGGTGTTACAGTACCTTCTCCACCTCTCTCAGTCCAGGCTGAAGTCTAACTCAGCACTCCTATTTAACATATACATAAAACCTGTTTGCAATATCTTTAAAAAATTTGGTGTACTCTATCATCTATACGCAGATGATATCATGATGTACATTCCGTTCACGATTCCCAACTTACCGATGCAAACTCTGTCAGATTGCTTCAATGAAGTCACATCCTGGCTAAATACCCACAATCTCCAAATAAATCACTCCAAAACTGAAGTGCTAATCGTCACCAAAAACCAATCCTATACTCCACCTACACACATAACACTTCAAAACCAAGAAATTAAAATAAAAAATGAAGTAAGATATCTAGGTGTTATTCTAGATAAACACCTTACATTAGACACCCACATTAGAAACACCACAAAGAAAATCTATTTCAAACTCAAAATCCTTAAACAAGTAAGACCCCTTGTATACATACATGATTTCATCAGCATAATTCAAGCCATCATAACCCCCCACTTTGACTGCGCTAACCTAATTTTATTGGGTATAACAAAACAAAACATTAAAAGAATTCAACTTGCCCAGAATGCAGCAGCTCGGATAATAACGAAAGTACACGCACATCAACATATAACACCAATACTAGAATCCCTTCACTGGCTGCCTATACAAAGTAGGATAGTATACAAAACATTGATAACCACATTTAAAACTCTAAACGACATGGCCCCAGTCACCCTAAATAACCTAATCAGCAAAGAGCACTCAAAATCTACTCAAAGAAAAGGACAAACAAATAAACTAAAAACTCCCAAAGACTTCATAAAAGCAAATAAACTCACAAACAATAGAGCTTTTTCTCATGCAGCTCCAACAATCTGGAATTCCCTCCCAGATGATCTAAGATTGCTAACCGAGATCATCGAATTCCGCAAAAAAGTGAAAACCTATCTCTTTTCTAAACATTACAACAACTCAGATCATCCCTCAATAGACTTAGATAATGGCTAACCAGTTTTTATCTAACAAATCCCAAATGACCTACACATACAATTCTTCATAGCTGATACTGTACTTTGAATAACGCTTAAGCCCCACATAATGTGTATTTGTACATAATGTATATAGTTTACACTGTTCTATACTGTTCTGTATTAACACTAGTTGTTTATCTTATTGTTATTTGGTCATATGATGTTTTATGTAAAACAAACTCCGATTTGTTAACTGTTGTTTATTGTGAACCGCAACTGAACTATGGCAGATGCGGTATATAAATCATTGTTAAATAAATAAATTTAAAAAAAAAAACTCTGTCCGAGAGCACCTGAGTGCCCTGGCGGTGCACCACCACCCGGTGAATGGTAAGCCCCTCTCCGTCCAACCATTGGTGACCTGTTCCCTCCGGGGCCTGCTCTTATTGAAACCCCCGGTTCGTCTGGCAACCTAATGGGACATCAATGTTGGTGCAGCTTTCTCGCCCACCTTTTGAGCCTTTGGCTACCTTCCACCTTCGCTACCTCTCTCGGAAGGTGGTTTTCCTGGTTGCAGTTAGTGAGCTCCCAGCCTTTGTGGCAGAGACACCTTATAACAGGCTCCACAAGAACTGAGTGGTGCTTCGCATGCACCCCAAATTCCTGCTGAAGGTAGTGTCATCCTTTTATCTTATCCAGGAAGTGGTGCTGCCTACCTTTTTCCCAAGACCTCATTCTAGTCCGTCGGAGACTGTCCTTCACACCTTGGACAGTAAGAGGGCTTTGTTCTTCTATATCCAATGCACTTAGTGCCACCACAAAGCTTCTCAGCTTTTCATCTCCTATGACCCCAGCAGGTTGGGGGAGGCGATGACCACGCATACGCTGTCCACATTGGTGGCGGACTGTATCGCCTTTGCTTATGAGCAGGCGAGGCTCCCGCTGGAAGGCTGCATCACGGCACACGTGTCAGGGCCATGGCGGCAAACCTGTGCTCTGTCCTGATGTTGGACATCTTCCGGACCGCCACCTGGTCCTTCAGTCCATACCTTCGCAGCTCATTACTGCCTGGACAGAGTCCTGATGGGACAGTGCCTTCAGCTGGGCTTTGCTCCATAACCTTTTCTGGGTCTAGGGAACTCCTACCCTACAACCTTTCTGTGTTTAGGCTACCAGAGTGCTGGTTTCATTGGACACAGGTGTCCTCCTGTAGTCTGTGTTCACGGACTGAAAAATTGCTCCTGCTTGCGGTTGCCTATGAAGGAGCCCCTATTTTTCCTATGGGCTTTTGATAGCCTGTAGCTGGTGAGTCCCATATGTGAGGACCGACTTCCTTCTTGTTCCCGGAGAAACCGTAGTAACTCACCTGTAACAGGTGTTCTGCGGGGACAGCAGGAATCAGTCCTCACAACCTTCCCTCCTCCCCTTGGAGTTGCTCCTTTACCATCTTCTGTTTTTGCCGTCTTTTAGCTATGTGATCTGACTAAGCAAGATGGCACCCTTAGGTGGGAAGGGGAGGATGCATGCGTGGTGGCATCTCCCAAAGGCTGCCACGAGGGCTCCATTGGTGCCGACGTCACCCATATGTGAGGACTGATTCCTGCTGTTCCTGGAGAGAACACCTGTTACAGGTGAGTAACTATGCTTTATGTGAACTAGGTGGTATGACTATCTTCCTCCTCTAAGGAGAAGTGTTGGGGGAAAAAATAAGGATCTTCACCTTGTGTATGTCCAGTGTGCTTTTCCAGTATGTCAAGGTTACGAATTCCTTTCGTAAAAGGGATCATCTTTTCATGGTGTTAGCTGGCTCTCTCAAGGGTGACACTGCAGCTAAGTCTACATTGGGGCACTGGAATTAGGGAGGTAATTGCCTCAGTGTATCTGCTGCAGAACCAGCTGGTTCTGGAAGGTTCGCACACCCACACTACTCGTGTGGAAGCGTCCTCTTGAGCATAGTGTAGCTCTAGCCCTTCAGACATTGTTCAGGCGGCAGCATGTGCATCTCTTTCCACTTTTGCCAAGCATTAGCGCTTGGATGTGCACGCTCAGGTGGACATGGCATTTGGCTGCAGAGTTTTGCGAGCTGTTGTCTTCATGCCAGTGAAGTTGTAGCTTTGGTACAAGTATGTCCCTCTTGTTTGGACTGGTCTAGGAGGATGGCATGGAAGGTGTTAATTATCTTACTA
Source organism: Ichthyophis bannanicus (assembly GCA_033557465.1). Taxonomy (NCBI): domain Eukaryota; kingdom Metazoa; phylum Chordata; class Amphibia; order Gymnophiona; family Ichthyophiidae; genus Ichthyophis; species Ichthyophis bannanicus. The sequence continues at coordinate 205,872,740 of CM066043.1, read as the reverse complement.
GATAGTATCCTGTCCTTGAATCCTGCTAGACCAGGCCAGGGCCTGCCCCTGAAACTGTGATTGCTCTATTTAATTCAGTACTGTGTCCATTTCAAAATTCTTATTCTGGTCCACAAATTTCTCCACTCAAGTGTTCCTTCATACTTCTCCTCCCATATCATTCTTCACTCCCCACCGCTCCCTCCATTTACTTCATGCTAATACTCTATACCTCCCGCCCTCCTCTCATGCCATGTTTGAACAGATACGTCCCTCCGCTTTCTATTTTCTTTGTCCCTATCTCTGGAATAACCTCCCCCCTGCCTTCTGTTTAAAGCCCTCGTTCATTAGTTTCAAATCCTAGCTCAAAACATTACTGTTTCAAGAAGCCTTCAACATACGTACCACATAATGCACGGGATCTTGTGATTGATCTCTTCCTCTTTCCTTGTCCCCCTAGTGTGCTTGTGACTTTTACTATCTGAAACATTAGAGTTCCTATTCTCGGTTCCTTTTATTTTTATTGTAAACCTCCCTGCCAACCTGATAGAAGGGGGCAGCATATCAAGTTTTTAAATCAACATAAACATATTATTCTGAGGCAGTTCCTTGTTCCGCTTTGATTTTTCTGCTTGGCTCTGCAGTTTTATATCCTACTGACAACTTTCTAGTCAATCTCTCTTGTACATAGTTTCTCTACTGTTTAATTCATGATCGTTGTGCATGTTGAGGTTTGCCATGTTTTCCATATGCTTTGTGACCTATACTAAATTGCCCTCTAGTAGCTCGGGCTGAGAAGGGCATGATGTCATTGAAACCTGGGCCTTCCACTGGTTCCTTATCACCACCAATCTGCTGGTAGGGGAACACAACATACTTGTCTGGACTGGTCTAGCAGGACTCAAGGAAAGATACATTATCTTGTCAGTAAAATGTCACCATAAGTCTATCACAGACAACATCCCAGGAACAGGAAGTATCAGAGCTCAAAAAAACGAAAGTTGTAGGATCAGCAACCACTATGAAATGAAGGGTAGTTAGTGGATGGTTCTGAGGGGTACAGAGGCATCTACCTGCAGTCACACATGATGTCCTGGAAGGTATGCTCTCTGCCTGGTGCCAAGATCCGAGCCATTATGGAAAGTTTGCCAAGACACCTTAAGCCTACTGACTATTATCTGATGCTCATCCATGTTGGCATAAATATAGAGTATATCAAAAATGACTTTGTGGCTCTGGGAGAGAATGTGGCTCTGGGAGTTGCATTGGTGGTGTTTTCCTCCAGTCCTCCCTGTAAAGGGTTAGGGCCGAGGCCAAGCGTGTCTCATCCTGGAGATTACTACCTGGCTGCATGGATGGTGCCATCAAGAGCATTTCAGTTTCCTAAACTGTTGTATGATTTTCCAAGGGCATCTAAGCAGAAATTGTATCCACCTATCAAAGACAGAAAAGTGTTTTCTGCAACAGACTGGCTAATCTGAAAAGAGCTTTAAACTAGGATCATCAAGGGTGAGTGAACAAAGCCCCCAAGTAAAAGCCCCCCCCCCCCCAAAAAAAAAAAGTATTGAAAAGGGGGAGAGGTGGCAACATCTGGGGAACTGCTTGCACTATTTTCTCTTTCAGCTGCTGAAAGAGAAAATAGTGAGGTTTCTGGAGTCCAGCGGATTACAGGATCCAAGGCAGCATGGGTTCACCAGAGGCAGGTTTTATCAGACAAATCTGATTGATTTCTTTGACTGGGTGACCAGGGAGTTGGACCGAGGGAGAGCTCTAGATGTGGTGTATTTTTAGATTTCAGTAAAGCCTTTGACACTGTTCCTCACAGGCGACTTATAAACAAACTGAGCACCTTAGGGATGGACCCTAAAGTTACTGCTTGGGTTAGAAATTGGTTGGGTGGGAGGCGACAAAGAGTACAAGTAAATGGAGCTCACTCTGAGGAGAAGGCTGTTACCAGTGGTGTGCCCCAGGGATCTGTCCTTGGTCCGATTCTTTTTAACATCTTTGTTAGTGATATAGCGGAAGGGCTGTCGGGTAAGGTTTGCCTCTTTGCGGATGATGCCAAAATCTGCAATAGAGTAGACACCCAGGAAGGTGTAGATAACATGAGGCGGGATCTAGCTAAGCTTGAAGAATGGTCTAGAATTTGGCAGCTGGGATTTAATGTTAAAAAATGTAAGGTCATGCATTTGGGCTGCAGCAATCCAAGGGAGCAATATAGTATAGGGGGTGAAGTACTTTTGTCCACTAAAGAAGAGCGGGACCTAGGCGTGGTTGTGTCTGATTATCTTAAAGTAGCTAAACAGGTAGAAAAGGCGATGGCAAAAGCTAAAAGGATGCTTGGGTGCATACAGAGAGGAATGGCTAGCAGAAAAAAGGAGGTGATAATGCCTCTCTAAGTCTTTGGTGCGACCTCATTTGGAGTATAGTGTGCAATTCTGGAGACCGCACCTTCAAAAGGATGTGAACAGGATGGAGTCGGTGCAGAGGGTGGCTACTAAAATGATTAGTGGTCTTCATTATAAAGCATATGAGGACAGACTGAAGGATTTTAATATGTGCACCTTAGAGGAAAGGCGGGATAGAGGTGATATGATTGAGATGTTTAAATACCTCCGTGGCATAAATGTTCAGAGAGAGCCTCTTTCAATTGAAAGCAAGTTCTGCTACGAGGGGACATGGGATGAGGGTGAAGGGAGATAGATTCAGGAGTGATATGCGGAAATATTTCTATACAGAAAGAGTAGTGGATCCGTGGAATAGTCTCCCGGTGGAGGTGGTAGAGATGAGGACAGTAACTGAATTCAAAAAAGCATGGGACAAACACAGAGGATCTCTAAAGGTAAAAAGGGGACTGTTGTAGTTGTTGATATGGAAGGACAGACTAGATAGGCCATGTGGTCTTTTTCTGTCAACATATTTCTGTTTCTATGTATGTGAAATAAAGTACCAGATTTAGAAGCTGTAATGGGAGAGGCTGACTTGGATATGGTGGCAGTCATGGAGATATAGTACACAGAAAGCCAATGACTGTGTTATAATTATTCTCCAGGACCAAGCAGGAAGTCAGTCCTCACTTATGGGTGATGTCGGCGCCGACGGATCCCTCGCGGAGCAATTTTCCCCAGCTTTCAAAGAAAGCCTTTGGGAATTGCAGCGCGCATGCGCGGTCGTCTTCCCGCCCGAGGGTGCCATCTTAGCCAGTCTTCTTTTTTCCGCGGAGCCCTACAGACGTCCCCGTCTTGTCCCCGCGAAAAAGTCGATTTTCTTCATTATTTTATTCTTATTTCCTTCGGTTCGACGCCGATCTTTTTCCCGCCCGGACTCGCGACGCCGGTCACGAGTCCTCTTACTTTTTTTCGGTTTTTCTGACTTTGTCAGCTTTCGTTTTCGATTTTTCCCTGGCAGCCCGGTCCTTTGACCTCGCAGGGGCCCTTTTTCCCCCGATGGCTGCCAGTGACTTTAAGCGGTGTGGTCAGTGTGACCGAAATATGTCACTCACTGACACACACGACTTTTGCCTCCGCTGCCTGGGCCCGGATCATGAGGAACTGATCTGTGGGCCCTGCGGCAAAATGTCCTCAAAAGCGTTGAGAAGTCGGCGGCATCAGCGTGATCGAATCTTCGCTGACCCCAGCCGTACCCAGACCTCGTCGGAGGCCTCCGCGTCAAAAGGCTCCAGCTCGGACCGTCGCCGGAGTTCCTCCGACCGGGGTTCTCCCTCCGGGGACCATCGTCGGACGGTGAAACCCGCGAGGGCGGCGTCGGTGGACGCTCCTGGTTCCGCGAGGGCCAGGTCGCATAGCCCCGATAGCCGCCCCGGGTCCTTGGAGAAGGAACACCTCCCGAAGCGACCTCGCCTGGAGTCGGAGATGCCTGCTCGGGTAAGTCCTGTGGTCCTTCTGGACTCGCCTCCGCGACAGCCGACGTCGGGCCCGACGCCGTCGGGGCCCGAGTCGGGGGCTGCTGGGTCACCTGAGCTCGGACTCGGGTTGACGGCCTTGGAGAGCAGACTGTCTGCCTTCATGGACCAGCAGCGGGCACTGCTCGCTGGCCTCGCTGGCGCCGCTGCCCCGACCGCCGGGACGTCGACGTCCAAGTCGACCCCGGAGACCGAGCCGATCCTCGAGTCGATGAGAACTCGAGTCGATCCTCGGTCGAGGTCACCCTCGGCCTCCCGTTCGGGACCGAGGTCGCCGACGCCGACTCCCTCGGCGTCGGGGCGGCAGGCGCCGCGCCCTGCCCGGGCCGACCCCACCGAGTCCTCGTTGGAGTCGGTCTGGGAGTCTGAAGAGGAAGAGTCGCCTGATTCTTTCCGGACTCGGTGTGTCCCCTCGGACTCACCGGAGTCCGAGCCTCGGAAGCAGTCCCCCCCGGAGGATGCCCGGTTCTCGGACTTCGTTAGGGATATGGCCATGGCTTTGGCCTTCCCTGCGGATCCCGAGGAGGAGCCTCGAGCCGAAGAGCTCGACGCCCTCCAGTATGACTCTCCCGCGAGGGAACACTTTACTGTACCGGTTCCTCCTATGCTGGAACGACTACTCTTCCGCATGTGGGAGAGTCCGGCCTCCTCGCCGGTCCTGAGCAAGCGGGTCGATTCTATCTATCGAGTCCGCAAGAGCCCTGGCTTCCAAAAGGCACAGCTACCACACCATTCCATGGTAGTGGAATCGGCCATGCATCGTCTTAAGAGCCAGAAGATGCATTCCTCGGTGCCCCCTGGCAGGGAGGCCCGTAACCTGGATGGCCTTGGTAAGAAGTGTTTCCAGGGCTCTATGCTCACATGTCGTGTCCAGACTTACCAGCTATACATGGGCATGTATCTCCGGGATCTGGCTAAAGAGCTAGCCGGATTCTCCGCTGGTTTGTCCGAGGAACCCTTGCGGAGGTTCCTGGCCTTGTCCACTGGCATTCGGGAATGCTCAAAGTTCATGTCCCGGGCAGCCTATGATGGCTTTGAAGCGTCGGCTCGAGTGGCCGCAGCCGGCATCGGTGCCCGCCGACAGGCTTGGCTTCAGTCGTCAGACCTTGAGCCCTGGGTGCAGGACAAGTTGGTCGATGTCCCCTGCCGAGGCGAAAACCTCTTTGGCAAGCCCATGGCGGAAAAGGCTGCACAAATTGAGACTGAGACTCTCACCAGGACCAGGCTTTCTAGGAAGACCTCCGCCCCTTCCCAGAAAAAGAAGGGCTCGGGGAAAAAGTCCTTTTACCCGAGGAAGGCGGCTGCCTACAAACAATACCCCCATTATCAGGCCCCTGCAGCTCCCCAACAGGGCCAGCAGGCCAAGGGACGGGGTAACGGGTCCCGTAGGCAGCAAGCCCCCAAGCCTGCACTACCAGCCCCTGCTCAGCAGGGTGGGGGTTTTTGACTCACAAAGCATAGCCTCTCCCCCCCCCGCTGGTTCCTCCCAGCACCGGAGGCCGGCTGCTTCACTTCGCCCACAGGTGGTCCAGCATCACCGCAGATGCCTGGGTGCTTCAAGTCGTGCGAGACGGCTATCTTCTCCACTTCCACCAGGTCCCTCCCTCCTATTTTCCGGGAGAACCTCCGCGACCCCCTCTGCACAGGGAATTACTCCTTCAGGAGTTAGCAGGTCTTCTGCAGGAACAGGCGGTGGAACCGGTGCCACACCACCTGAGAGGTCAAGGCTTTTATTCCAGGTATTTTCTAATACCAAAGAGAACAGGGGGCCTCAGACCCATCCTGGACTTGCGCAACCTCAACAAGTTCCTTGTGCGGGAGAAGTTCAAAATGCTTACCCTTGGAATCCTTCTGCCCTACCTCCAGCAGGGAGATTGGCTATGCTCCTTGGATCTAAAGGATGCCTACACGCACATCCTCATCCACCCAAGCCACCGCCAATACCTAAGGTTTGTGGTGGCAGGAAATCATTACCAGTACAGAGTACTGCCCTTTGGCCTGTCCTCCGCACCGCGAGTCTTCACAAAATGTCTCGCGGTCGTGGCGGCCCATCTCCGGCTTCACGGCCTCTATGTCTTTCCGTACCTCGACGACTGGCTCATCAGAGCAGCGTCCGCTCGGGAGGTCACCAACGCCACGCGCCGCACGGTGACTCTTCTACAGCACTTGGGCTTTGTTATAAACTTCGCAAAGTCCACTTTGCTCCCCTCACAGGATCTCGAGTTCATCGGCGCACGGCTGCACACTCCTCAGGCGCGAGCATACCTACCGCTCGACAGGGCTCAACGGCTCATGGGCCTAGCCGACCGCTTTCGCAGCCAGCCCCTGGTCTCCGCCAGGCGCTTCCTGAGACTACTCGGCCATATGGCTTCCACCGTCCATGTGACCCCCAATGCCCGCCTGAATATGCGGTCTGCTCAATGGTGTCTCCGCCAGCAGTGGCGACAAGACACAGGCGGCCTAGCAGACCTAGTGCGCGTCTCCGAGCCGCTGATCTCGTCTCTCCGGTGGTGGCTCCGGCAGCCGAACCTGATATTCGGAATGCCTTTCCAGTCACCTCAACCGACCCGGGTGCTGACAACCGATGCATCCCTCCTGGGCTGGGGAGCACATTGCCAAGAGGCACGTACTCAGGGCCTCTGGACCACGTGGGAGTCTGCTCAGCAGATCAACTTCCTGGAGCTCAGGGCGATCCGCCTAGCTCTCAAGGCCTTCTCCCACCTGACTTCCCACCAGTCCGTCCTTGTCCAGACGGACAATCAAGTTGCCATGTTCTACGTGAACAAGCAGGGGGGCACGGGCTCCTTCCTCCTCTGCCGGGAGGCACAGAAGCTCTGCTCTTGGGCCGTCAGTCACGGCATTCTCCTCAAGGCAGTTTATCTCCCGGGCCAAGAAAATTGCCTTGCGGACAAACTCAGCAGGGTCCTCCAGCCGCACGAGTGGCGTCTGGATCCCTTGGTAGTTCAGAAGCTCTTCCTCAAGTGGGGCCTCCCCACGGTGGATCTCTTTGCCAGTCCTCACAACCGGCAGCTTCCTCGCTTCTGCTCTCGTCAGCCACACCCCCTTCGGGTTGCGGCGGACGCTTTTCTGATCTCATGGTCGGGGAGCCTTCTGTACGCTTTCCCTCCCATCCCGCTAGTCTCTCGGACTCTTTTCAAGGTTCTCCGAGACAAAGCCTTCATGATCCTGGTGGCCCCTCGCTGGCCCAGGCAGCCGTGGTTTCCGCTCCTACTGCAACTGGCGGTGGAGGATCCAATCCCTCTGGGGGTACAACCGGATCTCCTCACTCAGGATCAGGGGTCCCTAATGCACCCCAACCTCAGGTCTCTCAACCTCATGGCCTGGCTGCTGAGAGGGTAGTCCTTGCTCCCCTTCTCCTGCCGGCGGAGGTGGAGGAGGTCGCCTTGGCTTCGCGACGGCCTTCTACCCGCAAATGCTACGCCCTTAAATGGCGTCGCTTTGCAGTCTGGTGTACCCAACAGTCTCAGGATCCCTTCTCCTGCCCGGTGTCGGTGATCTTGCAGTACTTGCTACACCTCTCTAATCTGGGACTTAAGTCCAACTCCGTCAAAGTTCACCTCAGTGCTCTTTCGGCACATCATGTGCCGGTGGACGGTAGACCTCTCTCCAGCGACCCTCTCGTAGCGAGGTTTCTCCGAGGTCTCCTTCTACTTAAACCACCTCTGCGCCCGCCAGCGCCTGACTGGGACCTGAATGTGGTTTTGCAGCGGATCACCTGTCCGCCTTTTGAACCTATGGCTACCTGTTCTCTCCGTTTTCTGTCTTGGAAAACACTGTTCTTGATAGCCCTCACTTCCGCTAGACGCGTAAGTGAATTGCAGGCCCTCGTGTCTGATCCCCCTTACACTCGGTTCTACAAAAATAGGGTAGTCCTACGGACTCACCCAAAATTTCTGCCTAAAGTGGTCTCCCCTTTTCACATCAATCAGGAGGTGGTACTTCCAACCTTCTTTCCCAGACCACACTCCAGCCGAGCTGAAACGGTCCTCCATACCCTGGACTGTAGAAGGGCTTTGAACTTCTACCTTGACCGTACGCGGGAGCACCGTAAAGCTGCTCAGCTTTTTGTGTCTTTTGACCCCAATAAATTGGGGCTCCCAGTCTCCAAGCGTACTCTGTCCATCTGGGTTGCAGACTGTATCTCTTGGGCTTATGGGGCAGCCGGACTCTCCCTAGAAAGCCGAGTCACGGCTCATTGCGTTCGGGCAAAGGCTACGTCAGTGGCTTACCTCCGCTCTGTTCCGCTGGCAGACATCTGCCGGGCCGCTACTTGGTCTTCGAGCCAGACTTTTGCGGTCCATTACTGTCTCGAGAGGGAGTCCCGCAGGGACAGTGCTTTCGGACAGGCAGTCCTCCGTAATCTCTTTGAGGTCTGAGCAACTCCTACCCTCCATCCCGGATGTGGGCTACCGGTGGGTAATAATTCAGCGAAGATTCTTTCCTTCTGTGCTGCTGAGCTAGAGGGAGCTCATTTTTGTGCTTAGGGTCTCCGGTAGCCTTGAGCTTGGGAGTCCCATAAGTGAGGACTGACTTCCTGCTTGGTCCTGGAGAAAGCGTAGTTACTCACCTGTAACAGGTGTTCTCCAGGAGCAGCAGGAATCAGTCCTCACTACCCTCCCTCCTCCCCTTGGAGTTGCAATCGTCTGCTTATGTTCTTTTTGCAAATTTTTATGCTGTCTTTTTTAGCTATGTCATCTGACTGGCTAAGATGGCACCCTCGGGCGGGAAGACGACGACCGCGCATGCGCGCTGCAATTCCCAAAGGCTTTCTTTGAAAGCTGGGGAAAATTGCTCCGCGAGGGCTCCGTCGGCGCCGACGTCACCCATAAGTGAGGACTGATTCCTGCTGCTCCTGGAGAACACCTGTTACAGGTGAGTAACTACGCTTACCAGGCTGTAATTGATTCAGGAAAGACAGGATAGGAAAAAAGGGAGGAGTGGCACCATGTGTTTTTTAAAATAAACAAATAAATAAAACTATGACATTATACACACATCTGGAAAGAGGAAATGGGGAAAAAAAGGAAAATCCCCATTACAGGTATGCAACTTTTTCTTATTTTGTGGTCTCTGTGTTTCTTTGGCATCTGACTGGTTTCTGCAGAGGGCCTGTCTGTCATCCTTTTGGCCTTTTCTGGGAAAGTTGCTTAGATAGGTGTGTGGATGCTCTTCAGCCCACCTCCCCTCCCTGATTATTTTGTATTGGGCATAGAAAATATTGTGGCGTATGTGGCTACAATGTGCCCTATGTAGGCTGGAGTTTGCAAACCTATGTTCTCTTTCCATCTGCTGGCAGAGAAGCATAACTATCCATTCTGGATTGGTCTGGTAGGACTTGAAAAAAGAAACTAGCAGGTAATAGCACATTTTTCCTTGGTGCATGCTCTGTGTGGCACTCTTTCTAAAAAAAAAAAAAAAAAAAAAGTTCCCCCTCATGGCCACTGCCAAAACTGGCCCGACACTGGCTGTGTTTCGTGAAAGCCTTCCTCAGGGGCTTAAATGGCTAAAAAACAATATATAATATGCTTAAAAACATTTAAAACCATAAATATGAGATAAATGTCAAAAAGAACATGAAGAACAAACCAAGACATATAAATGAATAGTCAAATTTAAAAAAATTAAAATGCGAAATATAAAATCAGTGTAGATGCAACCAAACTACGGAGCAAAAATAAATAGTAATACAATAAACTTAAATAAAAACGTGTGTTTCTACAGATAAAACCTTAGAAACAACTAAACAAATAATTAAATACATGACTATGTAAAATAGTGGCTAATAAGACAATAAATAACTAAACATGCATAAACATATAAATATATGAATAAAACGCAAAACAGATCCTATTGTTTATTAACCAAACTGTTTGCTTAAAAAGCTAGTAGACTGAAACAACATTTAAAATATAAGCCTAAAAAGTAAACATGTATAAAGTGTATGTGTAAAAAAGCATCACTTATGATTACATATATGATAAATGACAGATGCTCGTCAGGTATGTGACTAGTAACAAACATAAAAAGACCATACCTGTATTGTGTACTGCTTTTATTGAAATGATTCCTATTTTATTACAATAAGAAGCCTAAGAAATAAAAATACAAATGATGACAATTGCCAATAAAGAGGCGAAGGAACAAAACGGGGGATGAGGACGAGAACATGAAAACTGATGACTACATACGGCAACCGCCTATTTAGGGACCCAATAACCGGGACTTGTGTAAATAAACAGTATTTAATATTTTGAAATTAGGGATTCAATCGTGAATAATATAAAATTCTAAAATAAGTGTATTACCTGATTGAGATTACATGTTAACCCAAATAACCGTGTTCATATGCTGGCAAGAACTAATCCTATAAATAAAATTTAAAAATATGTACTTATTAATGAGGATGATAAAAATATGATTATGCATTGTGTAACCTGAATATGATTATGCATTGTGTAGCCTGAATGACCAACCACTTAAAAAATATATGTATAAAAGAAATGATGAATAAACCTATATATTTAATGCGTAAAGGAAATGTGTGTTCCGTAAAAAGAATCGAGAGTTTAAATTAAACGGTAGACTCGTGTGCGCCAATGTAGATATATGAAAGAACTTGCAGGCTGGGATCACTTGCTAATTATAAACTTACCAAAAAATATATATAATCTCATGTTTCAAATTATAGATATGAGAGCTCTAAAACTGAAAAAAGAACGAGGTCACAACCACTACAGATAAACAAGACCTCGCCGAACCACTGAACCGTGCACCCAAACTGATGTAAAAGTGCAAATCAAAACTTATTTGCTGCTATAAACATATACATGAAAGTTTACAAAAACCACTTGGTACACTAAAAATGTGGCATCCTAAAATCCTAGCACCCATGAGCGCTATCGGAATAAAAGAGGAGAAATGAATTGTTTGACAATACTTTAAAATTACTTTCTGCACGTACGAATAAAAACACCAAAATACTGGGTATTGAATTATACCACCGTTGATGTATTGTGATGTGCTCAAAGAAAATGTGTGTTGGTTATCCAAGGAACCTTCGGGGCTAAGGAATGTTATAAATGAACCTAAGTGTTGAACTACTACATATTATAAACACCAGGCGATTTCGAGTCTCTCAGGGTGAATTTTTAGGTTACTTTACATCACTCCAGTCCAGTTCTGGAATTTCTGGGAATACAGGTTCTCCTGCAGCTTGGAGACTGAATAATGACAGAGTTGTGATGTCACCACTATAACCTCCTGGGCAACCGCCTCCTGGTTTGTTAGTCAGTCTCCAAGCAGCTAAAGGTTCTAAGAGCTTAAATCTGGCTCTAGAGAGGGGCAATTAAGCCTTTTATTTCTTCAAAATTAATTTTAATCTGTTTTAAGGAGTGAGATACAATTAAATTGTACTATACCTTTAAGAGCTGGCTCAGCCCTCCTCTTTCTCTATTGTGAAGGAAGTTACTTTACCGCTGTGGAGATCGCGGTATTTGAAGCTTGGTGAAAGCTCCCGATCCTACTTTTATTAGGAGAGGAGTGGTGGAAGAAAGTAAGGTATTTTTAATTACTAACATGTTTAAAAGGTAAAGTTTTGGCTTTGAAGGAATTTCTAGCTCTGCGGGGAATGATTTGAACCGCCGTTTTTATTTGGTTAGCGGCACTGCCGGAACTTGTCAGATTCACATTATACTTGTGATCGGAAGCCCGGAAAGGGCAGAAAGACAAGTTTAAACATTTACTTTGAGAAAAGTTTAAACATTTGTTTTGGAAACGCAGCAGCCATGAAGATTTGAGTGCTGCAAAGTTTACAACGACGGTTTAGAGTTTTAAGACTCTGTCGTTGAGGCGCGTGCATGATTCGCGTTTAACAACGGAGACACAGAAAAGTAGAGACAGAGTTGAAAGTTAGTCCTAAAACGTTTTTATTTCTTCAATTTTTTATAATTATAGGTTGTTACTAAGCCTATTTATTAGTAATTATTTGTTAAAAAAAAAAAAAAAAGATCGTGCTTATATCTGCGCCATTTTATTACAAGATGCCTACAAAACCACAATGTTTGGTGTGTGGTTCTAGGAGAGGCATAGCTGTAGAATCTGGAGTTTGCAGATCTTGTGTTCAGGAGAATGCAGATCTTCAGAATGCTTTGGATGCCAATGCAGAAGGAGGTAAGCATTTTTCTCCATCAGCAGAGAATGCTGAATCTCCACCGCAGCTTTTACCTGAACCTGTTCCAGGTCCTTCTTCCAGACCAGATGTGCCTGTAATACCTGAAATACTTTCTTCAGGTATAACAGCATTATTTTCAAAGGAGTTTGTCTCACTACTTCAGAAAGCTTTTAAAGATGATCATAAATTTCCTGAAATGTCTATGGTATCTAATCTGGGGGAAAAGCGTTTAGCTGATCCCTTTAAAATGGACGAAGCTACACTACCTAGTAAAAGATCTAGGGTAGCGAAGAATTTCTCAATATCATCTCAAGAGATACATTCAGATCTGGATGATGATATTGAAGAGTTGTAAGAGGGAGAACTGGTGGAAGAAGACCAGTCCAGAATTGTACGTGTTTTTCGTAGAGAAGAGTTACCTGCATTAATTGTGAAACTCTTAAAACGTTGAATATACCGGTGTTAGAGCCTGAGGAAAACTTAGATTTAGAAGATCCTTTGTTACAAGCGTTTAGAAAAACGCAGAAAGCCTTTCCAGTTAATAGGGTGGTAAAGGAAATGATTCAGCAAGAATGGAATGTTCCTGAAGCTGTATTAAGAGGATCTAGAATTATGGCTCATTTATATCCTTTGCAAGAGAAAGATAGCGAACTATTTACTCCACCTAAAATTGATGCAGCAGTTTCCGCTGTTACTAAGAGGACTACTATTCCAATGGAGAGCGGAGCAGCCTTGAAGGATAGTTACGATAGAAAAATAGATACACTGTTGAAACAAAATATTTGATATTAATGCCTTGTCTATTCAGGCATCCATTTGTGGAGCATGGGTGGCTAGGGCATGTTTGCGATGGTCACAAGGATTACATACTGGTATGGAGGGGACCTCTTCGGAGGACGCATCCAAGTTAGAGACTGGAGCAGCTTATTTAGCAGACATTCATTATGACCGTATCAGAGCATTAGCAAAGGGCATGGACTCGGTGGTTGCAGCAAGAAGGCATGTGTGGCTGCGTACCTGGGTTGCAGATGCTTCTTCAAAAGCAAGGCTTTCTAAGCTTCCATTTAGGGGTAAGCTTCTTTTTGGAGAAGTTAGTAAAGGATTTGGGAGATTGTAAGGGTGGCAAGCTCCCTGAAGATAGACAAAAGTTAGGGCGCACGATTCAAATCTATAGAGGTCAGTATAGGGATTTTCGGCGTTTCCGTTCTCTTCGTTTTGGTCAAATGCAAAGAGGACGTCAGTATTATAGAAATCAGGGATTCCGAGGATTTCGTGGCACAGGAAGGGGTTTTACAACCACTTCTTCCAGTGCTAGTGCAAGGAAAACACAATGAGATAAGGAATACCCAGGTGGATTTTATTCCAGTAGGAGGCAGACTCCACAAATTTTATTCCGCCTGTGTTCAAATCACATCAGATCAATGGGTACTGGAAATAATAGAAAAAGGATATGCTCTGGAATTTCAGCGTCCGCTCGTCGATTCGTTTGTTCAGTCTCTTTGCAGGACACGCGTAAAAAGTGCTGCAATAGGCGAGACCTTGCAGAAACTTTTGGATTTGGAAGTTATTGTACCGGTGCCGTTAGATCAACAAGGCTACGATCGATACTCAATATATTTTCTAGTTCCAAAAAAGGAGGGCTCCTTTCGGCCGGTATTGGATCTGCGAGGAGTGAATCGTTATCTTCGAATAGCTCATTTTCGCATGGAAACGTTAAAATCTGTAATAACGGCAGTAAGAAAAGGGGAATTTCTTACATCTCTAGATTTGACAGAGGCTTATCTTCATATTCCCATATGTCTAGAACACCAAAAGTATTTAAGATTTGCCGTTCCAATGGGACATTTTCAATTTCAAACGTTGCGGTTCGGGCTGGCAACAGCTCCAAGAACATTTACCAAGGTAATGATAGTGGTAGCAGTCGCATTGAGAAGGGAAGGAATACTAGTTCATCCTTACCTGGACGATTGGTTAATACGAGCAAAGTCGAAAGAGGAAAGCTAGTTAGCAACAAGGAGAGTGGTGGAATTTTTACAAAGTTTAGGTTGGGTGGTGAATATGAGAAAAAGCAATTTGGTACCATCTCAGGATCTAGAACAGGGGTGGGCAAACTTTTTGACTCGAGGGCCGCAATGGGTTCATATATTGGACCCGAGGGCCGGACCAAGAGTAGATGGACGGTGTGTATGTGTGAATTAATCTAAATTAAATTTAAATTTTTAACATTAAATGTTTAGATTAATTTAAGGTAGAAAAGCATAAAAAGAGTTATTTTACAAAACTTTCATGCAATGTATTTCTTTCATAAAAACATATAGACAGCCCAGACCCTAGCTGCTAGGGTCTGGGCTGTCTATATGTTTTTACATATCAACGTAAAGTATGGCTATATGATACCTCCCTACCCGCCCCGCTAAGTTTGTACTTCAACATGCATTGTCCTTTCTGTAAATTCTACATAGAAAAGATTGTCTCTGTACAGGGCGGTGTACACCTTATAAGGTTATATATATATTTTGGTTAGAGCACTTTCATTCATGTCATGATATAAAGAAAGCAACTTCATTTAGAGCCAATGACTCCTGTAACCCCAGAAGTCATTCTCCAAAGGATCATTTGATATTCAGACTTGTCTTATGTACACTGATTAAATGAAAGAAGACATAATATCTCGAGTTAAGTCACTAATGATTTCCATATCTTCCATCCCATTGAATAATTAAAAAAGGTTCCAGATCTCACTGATGAATTAGAAAGCATACGGTCTTCACATCCCTTCAAAGTCCCACTTCCCGAATAATCAAGGTCAGGAAAATAAATGGGGGCCACGAAAAGAAACAGGCACGTGCTAGGGTCTGGAAAAGGGGCAACGCGCACAGGATTCTGACCTCACAGACTGGGGGATGACCCGGCTACGACACGCGAATCGCCCGGGATGCAGAGACTCAAGTGGCTGAATCATGTCCCCGCTGTGCCGGGAGGGCAGACAGGTGCGATGTGGCGCTCACCTGAGAATGCAACAAGGAAGACGGGCAGAGAAGCGCCCGGCGCATCCAGTGGAGTAGGACAGAACAAGACAACTGCTGTCAGCAAGCCGTCGCTCCACGACTCTTTCTCCCAGGCAGCGGCTCCATCCGTCTCGAGTGCTGCTGTGATGCAAAGGTTACCTCCGTTCGTTAACCTCTGACCCCACCCCGACACCAGCAAACAACAGTTCTCATTGGTTGGCGCCCCCCGGCAGTGGCTTTCACTGAAGTACGCGTGCTGGTGGGCGCGACCAATCAGGAAGTGGCTGACGTCAGAGCCTGCCCAGGGACCAGGAAGTGAGCCTGCAGGGAGAGAGCCAAGGAGCTGCAGCTGGAGCAGGTACGGGCCGGATTAAAAGGTCCGCCGGGCCGTATACGGCCCGCGGGCCGTAGTTTGCCCATTCCTGATCTAGAACATTTGGGTGCTCGATTCGAAACAAAGACAGGCAGAGTTTGCCTTCCCCACTCTCGAGCGGTAGCACTTATAAATCTAGTTCAGAAATTTTTGAACAAAAAAGATCCTACGGCATGGCATTATCTGCAGTTACTAGGAACCATGGCAGCAACCTTGGAGTTAGTTCCGTGGGTGAGGGCTCATATGCGTCCCTTACAAAGAGCTTTATTAAGGAGGTGGTCGCATCAAAACAGTCCGCTATCAGAGATATTACCCTGTCTTCCGGAGACGTGTCAGGCGTTGCGTTGGTGGTTAAGACCGGAAGTATTACAGATAGGGATGCAGTTGGAGTCGCCAGTATGGATTCAACTTACGACAGATGCCAGTCTAATGGGCTGGGGAGCACATTGCGAAAGACAGTTTGCTCAAGGTCAGTGGACCAAACAGGAGAAGGCGTGATCAATAAACAGATTAGAGTTGAGAGCGGTAACTTTAGCGCTTCAGACATTTCAGAGTCTCATTCAGAGGAAGGCTGTTCGTGTCCTATCAGACAATGCGACTGCAGTAGCTTACATCAATCACCAAGGGGGAACAGGCAGTGTGGCTCTGGAAGAAGAGGCAGAAGTCTTATTCCGCTGGGCCGAGAAAAACTTGGAAGCGCTATCGGCAAGCCATGTTGAGGGAGTAAACAATATGCAGGCTGATTTTTTTGAGTCGAGTGAAGGTAGGTCCTGGGGAGTGGAGTCTGCACCCCCAAGTATTTCAGTCAATAATAAAGCGATGGGGAACTCCGGTAATGGATCTCATGGCAACATTCCAATCAGCAAAGGTTGATCGATTTTTCAGTCGAAGACTGGAAAGGATGTCAGAGGGTCTAGATGCATTAGTTCAGAGTTGGCCAGAAAGACAACTGTTGTATGTCTTTCCTCCGTGGGTGTTGATAAGTCGAGTTCTTCAAAGGGTAGAATCTCACAAAGGAAGAGTGATATTAGTAGCCCCGGATTGGCCGAGACGCCCATGGTATGCGGATCTAATGAGATTACTAATAGACCGTCCTTGGCGTTTGCCGCTAAGGGAGGATCTATTAAGTCAGGGACCACTACATATGCCTCAAGTGGATCGATTTTCGCTTACAGCTTGGCTCTTGAAAGGGCAAGATTAAGGACCAGGGGTTACTCTTCAGCAGTAATTTCTACTTTGTTAAAATTAAGAAAGAGGTCTACTTTAGCGTATATTCGTACATGGAGAATATTTGAAGGGTGGTGTAAGGACAGGTCGGTTGAGGCATTAAAGGCTTCCATTTCTCAAATTCTTTCATTTTTGCAGGAAGGATTTGATAAAGGATTAGCTCCGTCATCTTTAAAGGTTCAGCTGGCAAGTTTAGCTTGCTATAGAGGAAAGATAAAGGGAGAGTCGATTGGGACACACCCAGATGTAAAACAATTTTTGAGAGCGGTTACATTAAGACCACCATGTAGACCACAAATTCCATCTTGGAACTTCCATTTAGTTTTGGAGGCTCTGGTAAAAGAACCTTTTGAACCATTGTCTCGAGCATCCTTAAAAGATCTTTCGCTCAAAGTATTGTTTTTGGTGGCTATTGCATCGGCTATAAGGATTTCGGAATTACAAGCGTTATCTTGTAGAAAACCCTTTCTGATGTTTTTTAAAGAAAAGGTAGTTTTAAGACCAGTGCCGTCTTTTTTACCAAAAGTAGTATCGGCTTTTCATATAAATCAAGAAGTCTCATTGCCAGTGTTTGAAAGGAAGGATAACGGCAATCAACTAAATACGTTGTATTTTTTGGATATTCGTAGAGCACTGAAAATATATTTGAAGAGAACAAAGGGTTTCCGTAAGACGGATAGGTTGTTTGTTCTTTTTGCGGGTCCAAAGAAAGGGCAGGCAGCTTCAAAGGCTTCTATGTCTAGGTGGCTCAAAGAGGCTATATCTTCGGCATACTTATTGAAAGGTAAGACGGTTCCAGATGGACTTAGGGCACATTCAACACGGGCGCAAGCTGCGTCCTGGGCTGAATACAGTTTGGTACCACCTATAGAAATTTAAGGCGGCTACTTGGTCATCAATTAGTTCTTTCGTAAAGCATTATAGGATAGATGTGCAAGCGAAAAAGGATGCTTGTTTTGGATTGGCAGTGCTTCAGGCTGGTTTGGCGGGACCCACCCGTTAAATGTTACTGCTCTGGTATATCCCAGAAATTACGGGACTGGACTGGAGTGACGTAAAGTAAGGTTAAATTAGACTTATCTGCTAATTGTTACTTTAGGAGCTCCAGTCCAGTCCCGCATCCCTCCCTTATAGGTTTTAGATTTAAGAAATAACCTGAAGCATATATATGTTAATTACAGTGATCTGTTTCTATGCTAGTTACAGTAAATCTGTTTCTACGTTATTAGTAAAATATTACTTCTTTATAGAGAGATAAGGGGGCAAGAGTTAAAAAAAAATAAAAATAAAATAAATATATTTAATAATTTACTAAAACATATTAGAAATCTTAATAAAAAAATTATTATATAAGATAACTATAAATATGCTTAATTGTTGCTCTGCGAGTCTGCTTTGTCAATAGGAATACTAAAACCAGGAGGCGGTTGCCCAGGAGGTTATAGTGGTGATATCACAACTCTGTCATTATGCAGTCTCCAAGCTGCAGGAGAACCTGTATTCCCAGAAATTCCGGGACTGGACTGGAGTTCCTAAAGTAACAACAATTAGCAGCAGGTAAGTCTAATTTAACCTTTGCAGAGACAGAACTTCACGTATAAAAATGTGCACATAAAGAACTTGATTAAAGGGAAGGTGAAGAAAATATTCATTACTAATACTTATATAAACTACAGGAATAAACCTGTATAATCAGCTAACTCTTAACTACCACCTCCCATCATGAAGGAACAACTGAATAATAAAAGATCATTCTAACTGTTTAAAATTAATAAAATAGAGATGAACACTGAGATTTACAGAGTAAACAACCATACTTTGAAATATGCAAATAGAAATCCTATGTAAGAGAAGGTTATCTATGAAGCGGGAGGGAAATTAAATTAACTTAACTAAATATTATATAATCTGCAGGGGTCAAAGCGCCTTTATGTTGGCGAGAGTTACCACCTAATGTAGGGGGCCATCTGGATATTCAATCTAAGAGCCATGATTAACAACAACATTCATAGTCATTTGTTGTTAATCATGGCTCTTAGATTGAATATCCAGATGGCCCCCTACATTAGGGTGAATTTTTAGGTTTGCAATCGCCTGGTGTTTGTTGGTTTTTGATAACTAATTCCATCTTCATATAATATATTCACAGTTTTCATTGGTGTTTAATTACATTATATACAATTATTCATCGGTCAATCGCGTCTGTTGGCCTTTGGAATTTGCATATTTCCTTTACGTCATTCACTCGGTAGTTTTAAAGGTTTCCAATGCGCAGTTGCCGGTGTTTTTTTGACATCTATCCTGTGTGAGGTGACGGTTGCTCCACCAAGTTGGCAAGACTACTTTTAATTTCAGCGTAAGTTTATTCCCTCGTCTTTTATCGTCCCTTCATATCCTTTATAATATGTAGTAGTTCAACACTTAGGTTCATTTATAACATTCCTTAGCCCCGAAGGTTCCTTGGATAACCAACACACATTTTCTTTGAGCACATCACAATACATCAACGGTGGTATAATTCAATACCCAGTATTTTGGTGTTTTTATTGGTACATGCAGAAAGTAGTTTTAAAGTATTGTCACACAATTCATTTCTCCTCTTTTATTCTGATAGCGCTCATGGGTGCTAGGATTTTAGGATGCCACATTTTTAGTGTACCAAGTGGTTTTTGTAAACTTTCATGTATATGTTTATAGTAGCAAATAAGTTTTGATTTGCACTTTTACATCAGTTTGGGTGCACGGTTCAGTGGTTCGGCGAGGTCTTGTTTATCTGTAGTGGTTGTGACCCCGTTCTTTTTTCAGTTTTATAGCTCATATCTATAATTTGAAACATGAGATTATATATATTTTTTGGTAAGTTTATAATTAGCAAGTGATCCCAGCCTGCAAGTTCTTTCATATATCTACATTGGTGCACACGAGGAGTCTACCGTTCCTTATTGTTTCTCCGGGCCAGTCCAGAACAGATGGGTAGTCAAATCTCCCTCCTCTAGCAGCTGAGGACTGAAAACTGATTCTTGTTGCCAGGTTACCCAGCTCCCCCCTGGAGGCAGCAAGGCAGTCTTATTGTCCTCAGCAGCTGAGCTGGATGTGTGGAGATTTGGCTCCCCACAAGGGTCCTGTTTGTATTTCTTCTATTAATTTTTTGTTATTTTATAAGGAAGAGTTTCACATTAGGCTTAGTGTTTGCCCTAGCTGGGTATTTTAGCACTGCTCTGTACTTCAGACTGGCTCTAGTTTCTTTTCGGCGCTACTTACCAGTGTGCTAAGCTCAGAGTATGGGACAGAGCCTGTCTCCTCTACTCTGTTAGTGGCGATTGTGGGAACCAGACCTGGGGGCCCCAGATTCTGGTGTCCTTCTCCGCTGTCTCTCCTGCCCTTCTTCCCACTAGCAGCGGTTGTCGGGGTCTCAGGAGCTGTTTCACTGAACCGGCATTTGTGCAGGTATTTGTTTCTGAACGCCGCGCCGTTTCCCTTTCATCTTGCTTCCGTCTTCCTTCCCGCGGGCGGTTTTCGGCGGGGGCTGTGCATCTCGGTTTTGTCTCTGGTGTTTCAGGGTCTCCGTACTGCGGATTCGAGCCGGCAGTGCAGGAACAGTTGGGGGAACAATTGGACCGCATTTCCTCAGCGCAGCCATCGGAGAAATGCGCGGGAACGGCGGCCATCTTAGGTGCTTCTGCCATTTTTTCAGTCCCTCTTGCTAAGCCGGCCAAGCGCAAAGCTAAATCAAAGCATACCGCGGTGGAACCGGATAGACCTGTGGTGGCAGCCATACCTCAGGTACTTGATCCTTTTCTTTCTCCGGAGTTTATTCTCGCGTTTCACAGGGCTTATCTGCTTCAAAAAGCTCAATCTCCTGTGCCAGTGATGGCAGATTCTCTCCTAACGCCTCAGGCTGAGGTTTCTTACAGGGCAGAGCCTAGAGAAGGGATTTCTTCCTTGCCACCTCTTAGTGATTCTAAGGTGGATAACATTTCTCTGGCCGCAGAGGTTCTGGGGCCAGAGGAGGGAGAGCTCCTAGCAGACCCGGATTGCGATTCCTGGCCCACAGAATTAGAAGAAGGGGAGTTGGGGCCAGGGGAGGACCCTAATGTTTTTAGGGTTTTTAGAAGGGATGAGTTGTCGGCCCTGATCGCCCAGTCTCTGTCTGCTCTCAATCTTCTTCCTCCGGTGGCGCAACAGGAACCTTTGGAGGATCCCTTGTTGCAGGGTTTCCGGTCTGAGCAGAAATGTTTTCCCTTCCACAGAGTCATAAAGCAGATGATAGACTCAGAATGGGAATTTCCGGAGGCTTCCTTACGGGGAGCGCGGACGATGGCTCGTTTGTATCCTGTGCCTCCGGAGGAACGGGAGCTCCTGCGTATGCCTAAGGTTGATGCTCTGGTGTCAGCAGTCACCAAGAAAACCACCATTCCCGTAGAAGGTGCTGCGGCCCTTAAAGATATGCAAGATCGTCGGCTAGAGGCGCTTTTGAAGCAAACCTTTGAGGCCAGCGCCTTGGCGTTGCAGGCGTCCGTGTGTGGTGCATACGTCTCTAGAGCTTCTATTAGGTGGAGTCAGCAGACTTCGGCTCCCGAGGGAGACTCTTCTCCTCCTATGCAAGGTGCTCAACTAGAATCGGCGGCAGCCTTTTATGATTTGATTCGTATTTCCGCAAAAGCTATGGCTTCCACAGTTGCTGCCCGTCGTTTTCTTTGGTTGCGCAATTGGGCGGCGGATGCTTCTTCCAAAGCCCGTCTCAGTAAACTGCCTTATAAGGGTAAGCTTCTCTTTGGCGAAGCGTTAGAGAAGATTGTTAAGGATTTAGGTGACTCCAAGGGAGGACGCCTTCCCGAAGACCGTCCTCGGGCGGTTAAGTAGTCCTCATTTTCTCAAGGTCAGGGACGTGACTTTCGCCGTTTTTGGGGAGCTCGCTTTGCTCCTTATCAGCGGGGTCGGTTTCAGTCTCGGGGGCAGTCCTTTCGAGGCGCTAGGGGTTCCGGAAGGGGCTACTTCGGAACCGCCTCCCCTGCCCTTAAGAAGCCACAATGAAGCGAGGCCGGTCCAGGCGGAGCTTCCGGTAGGGGGTTGCTTGCAGGCGTTTCTCTCCGTTTGGGCCGCCATTACCACTGACAGGTGGGTGCTTCAGATTGTCCGAGAAGGGTATTCCCTCGAGTTCGCTTGTCCTTTGGCAGACGCCTTCGTTTTCTCTCCTTGCGGTCCGCTGGACAAATGGAGAGCGGTCCACGACACGTTGCAGCGCTTATTGCAGCTCCAAGCCGTGGTGCCCGTCCCTCTGGACTAGTGCGGCTTCGGTCGATACTCTATTTATTTCGTGGTTCCCAAAAAGGAGGGCTCCTTTCGGCCCATTTTGGATCTGAAGCATGTCAACCGGTGTCTGCGAGTCTCTCATTTCCGGATGGAAACTTTGAGGTCAGTGATTCGCTCCGTGCGTCCGGGAGAGTTTCTCTCTTCCATCGATTTGACAGAGGCCTACCTTCACATTCCTATCAAGCCGGAGCATCAGCGCTTCCTTCGTTTTGCGGTTCCCATGGGACATTTCCAGTTTCGGGCTTTGCCTTTCGGTCTAGCGACGGCACCACGCACCTTCACCAAGGTGATGGTGGTCGTGGCGGCGGCTCTTCGCAGGGACGGTGTCCAGGTTCATCCTTATCTGGACGACTGGTTGATTCGGGCGGTGTCGAGAGTGGAGTCGCTCACGGCAACCGCTCGGGTGGTTTCTTGTCTCGAGAATCTCGGCTGGATTGTAAACCAGGCCAAAAGTCGTCTGCAGCCGGTTCAGGGGCTTCCTTATCTGGGAGCGTTTTTCGACATAGACAGGGGGCTCGTCCTCTTGCCTCCGGAACGTGTTCGGAAGCTTCTCGCTCACGTGTCGGGGTTTTTGCGTCTTCTCGCGCCAACAGCTTGGAAGTACTTGCAGTTGCTAGGTCTGATGGCGGCCGCCTTGGATTTGGTGCCATGGGCTCGAGCGCACATGCGGCTGCTCCAGCATGCGCTGCTGTCACGGTGGTCTCCGCAGCGTCATCCGCTTTCCCGGCGCTTGAGCTGTCCCGATCACGTCAGGCTCAGTCTTCAGTGGTGGTCGGATCCGGACCATCTTCTGGCGGGCGTTCCGCTGTCCCTCCCGGATTGGATTTTGGTCACTACCGATGCCAGTCTGACCGGTTGGGGGGCTCATTTTTGGCTCACATAGCACAGGGAGCCTGGTCGCCGGAGGAGACGCTGTGGTCCATCAATCGTCTAGAACTCCGAATGGTCTATCTGGCGCTGCTAGCTTTTGCCGAGCTTCTGGAGGGGAAGCTGGTTCGCGTCTTCTCCGACAATCTAGTGACAGTTTCCTACATAAATCGCCAGGGCGGAACGGGGAGTCTCCCTCTCCTGGAAGAGAGTCAACGCTTGTTTCAATGGGCGGAGTTGCACCTTACGGCGCTTTTCGAGTCTCATGTGGCAGGAAAGAGCAATGTACAAGCCGACTATCTCAGTCGGAATCTCTTGGATCCGGGAGAGTGGGAGCTCCATGCGGAAGTTTTTCGCGAGATCACATTGCGTTGGGGTCACCCAATCATGGATTTGATGGCAACTCTTCGCAATGCAAAGACAGGGCGTTTTTACAGCAGGCGCAGAGAACATATGTCGGAGGGGCTCGACGGCCTTGTTCAACCCTGGCAGTCGGGGAAACTTCTCTGTGTTTCCGCCGTGGCCGTTAGTCGGCCCGGTTGTTCACAGGGCAGCCTCTCACGACGGCCGAGTGATCCTTATTGCTCCGGATTGGCCCAGGCGTCCTTGGTATGCAGATCTGATGCGGCTTCTGGTGGAGCTGCCGTGGCGGTTGCCCGCTTGAACGGACTTACTGCATCAGGGTCCCGTACCGATGCCCCAGGCGGATCAATTTTCGCTTACGGCATGGCTCTTGAGCGGGAAAGGTTGCGCCGCAAGGGTTATTCGTCCACCGTGATCGCTACTTTGTTGCAGTCGCGTAAGCGATCCACGTCGTTGTCTTACATCCGCGTGTGGCGCGTGTTTGAAGCCTGGTGTGCTGAACGCACCCTGCCGGCCCGCAGATCTTCTATTCCGGATATTCTTGCCTTTCTTCAGGGCGGGCTGGGGAAGGGGCTTGCTCTGGGCACCCTTAAGGTGCAGTTGACGGCGCTGATGGTTTTTCGGGGTCCGATTCGCGGATCGCGTCTTTCCTCACATCCGGATGTTATTCGATTTCTTAGAGCGGCTCGACATATTCGTCCTCCTGTTCGGCAGGTAATTCCTCCTTGGGATTTGAATCTAGTACTCGAGGCTCTCACTATCTCTCCTTTTGAACCGCGTTCCTCCAGTTCTATCCGGGAGTTCTCCTGGAAAACGGCTTTTTTGGTGGCCTTGTGTTCGGCTCGTCGCATTTCCGATTTGCAGGCGCTTTCGTGTCGACCGCCCTTTCTGCAGTTTTCGGTGGAGAAAGTGGTTTTGCGTTCGGTTCCGTCTTTTCTGCCTAAGGTAGTGTCGGCCTTCCATGTCAACCAGACAGTTACTCTGCCCACCTTTGTAGCGTCGGGGTCCGAGGCTTCTTTGGATCGTTCTCTGAGGAGATTGGATTTGGGGCGTGTGCTCCGTCGGTATCTTAAGGAGACGGCCTCGTTTCGACAATCCGATCGGTTGTTCGTGCTATATGGGGGGCCGTCCAAGGGGAAAGCGGCCTCCAAAGCTTCCATCGCGCGTTGGGTGAAGCAGGCCATTAGTCGCGTATGAATCCAGAGGTAAAACCGTGCCTGTCGGTCTTAGGGCTCATTCTACCAGAGGTCAAGCGACTTCGTGGGCGGAGTCGGCGTTGGTTCCTCCAGTAGATATTTGTCGAGTGGCGGCCTGGTCTTCTCTCCATGCCTTTTCACGTCATTATCGTTTAGATGTGCTTGCGCGTCAGGATGCATCTGTGGGGGCTTCTGCCATCATCGCGGGGCTCACAGGTCCCTCCCAGGGTTAGTTACTGCTTTGGTACTACCCATCTGTTCTGGACTGGCCCGGAGAAACGATAAGGAAGGAGAAATTAGACCTTATCTGCTAATTGTCTTTCCTTGAGTTATCTCCGGGTCAGTCCAGACCCCGCCCTAGATGTGTCCTTGGTATCTTCTCAGTGATGTGCATTTCGCGTTCTTCTCCGTATTTGTAGTTTGGTTTAGGAAAATGGCAAACAAACAAACAAAAAAAAATTTATGCTGTAGCGGAATACGTAGCAGAGCAGCTCCCTGGGGAGCCTACTCTTGCTCTGTCTAGATGCAGCCAGTACTTGCTCTCACTAATGCTACCGTGCTCGTTGACAGACACAGTGCACGGTCAGTAGCCTTCTGTGTACCTCTTCCATTGTTTTCGTGAGTTCTTCAACATGTTTGTTTTTCTACTTGCTTGCTACATTAAGACTGCCTTGCTGCCTCCAGGGGGGAGCTGGGTAACCTGGCAACAAGAATCAGTATTCAGTCCTCAGCTGCTAGAGGAGGGAGATTTGACTACTCATCTGTTCTGGACTGGCCCGGAGATAACTCAAGGAAAGACAATTAGCAGGTAAGGTCTAATTTCTCCTTTAATTTAAACTCTTGATTCTTTTTACGGAACACACATTTCCTTTACGCATTAAATATATAGGTTTATTATTCATCATTTCCTTTATACATATATTTTTTAAGCGGTTGGTCATTCAGGCTACACAATGCATAATCATATTCAGGTTACACAATGCATAATCATATTTTTATCATCCTCATTAATAAGTACATATTTTTAAATTTTATTTATAGGATTAGTTCTTGCCAGCATATGAACACGATTATTTGGGTTAACATGTAATCTCAATCAGGTAATACACTTATTTTAGAATTTTATATTATGATTGAATCCCTAATTTAAAAATATTAAATACTGTTTATTTACACAAGTCCCGGTTATTGGGTCCCTAAATAGGCGGTTGCCGTATGTATAAACTATGTTTATACATAGTTACAGTTTTTACACTGTTGTTTGTACATAATTACACTGTGTGTACATAGTTATAGTTTTATTACCCTCTGTTCCAAGTTTGTTTCCTGTTATAATGTAAGCACACCAGTGTTTTCTGATTGTGCAGCTTCTGTTACTTGTAAACCGCACTGAAAACAAATAGCGCGGTATATAAAAGATGTTAAATAAATAAATAAAAATAAATGTAGTCATCAGTTTTCATGTTCTCGTCCTCATCCCCCGTTTTGTTCCTTCGCCTCTTTATTGGCAATTGTCGTCATTTGTATTTTTATTTCTTAGGCTTCTTATTGTAATAAAATAGGAGTCATTTCAATAAAAGCAGTACACAATACAGGTATGGTCTTTTTATGTTTGTTACTAGTCACATCCCTGACGAGCATCTGTCATTTATAATATATGTAATCATAAGTGATGGGTTGTTTTTTTTTTTTTATTATATCTTTATTCAAATTTTTATAACATGTAACAAACATGGTTAAAGAAATACAATCAAGTCCACATCAAGAGGAGCGCTGCCCTGATACAAATCAAAAAACTAGGAAATACTTAAACACCAATATTAAAAAAAACAGATTGGATTCCCAAATTTATATAAACCCTTAATACTAGGCCAAAAGGAAAACAACTCTCATACTTTTTCTTTATTTAACAAAAATGCCTCTAGTTGCTCAAGCTCAAGAAAAATATATTTAACAGATTGAAGTATAATAATACACTTACATGGATATTTTAACAGAAAAGAGGCCCCTAGAGCAATAACCCGAGGTTTTAGCAAAAGAAAAGCTTTCCTCCGCTTTTGAGTGGATCTACAAACATCTGGAAAAACCTGAATAGGAGTTCCACAGAAATTTTGATCCTTTTTAGTAAAATATAGGCGCAAAATCATATTCTTATCTGCCAAAGACATAAAGGAAGCAATCAAAGTAGCCCTATGTGGGATTACATTCATTGAGGACTCCAAAAAGTCAGAAACATTTAAGGAATCATTCAAGGGAGTATTCCCCCTAGGTGAGGAAGTGGTCTCCGTGGCAGGCTTCTTAGGAATATAATACACAGAAGAAAATTTAATAGCATCCGGATCATCCAATAACAAAACTTCCTTAAAATACTTTGATAACAAAATATTAGGAGAGAGATAATGTGTACAGGGAAAATTTAAAAAGCGTAAATTTTTAGACCAAATAGAATTTTCCAAATACTCCAACTGATAATGAATCGTTAACCTATCTCTAAGAGAAGAAGACGCAGCAGCCTGCACCACGGAGACCTGCCCCTCCAACTTAGTTAAGGAGACAAAACATTTATCAATATTAACCTCATGGTCAGAGAGTTTCTGTACTACCTCTTTAGAGAATTGGGTGACCTGGGAAAAAGATGACCGCAACGAACCCTCAATGTGGGCAACTACCTCCCAGACATCACGCAAGGATATATCAACAGGAGGAATAAGAGATGTAGCAGAACTCTCCGAAGCCACAAGGTCCAACGCAGCCGGTAACTTCGCCTTAAACACATCTGAAGAACAAAAAACGGCTGGAGAGTCTAACAAAAATAAAGGTTGCTTCTCACAAACCGGAACTACTTCCGGCTTAGGAGCCGATGCCAAAGTCTCACCTCTTGACCGGAGAGGGTTACTCCCAGCGCATTCAAGGATACATCGGAGGGGGTACTCACGGATACAGATGACACCTCCGCAGGAGACAGTTCACTCTGGACGCTCACCACGTGATGATCCATGGGGCCCGAAACCTTGACCACCTTGGCCCCCACCGCTGGAAATATCATCTTCCGTCTCCTGCCCATAAGTCCACACTAACTCCTAGCTCCTCGAGACTCCGAAGGGGCTCCAAAGGGGCGGGCCTGCCCCTTTGGTCACGCCCCTTCGGGCACGCGACCACGGGTGCGCGCCTGCGGGTCACGTTCCGCGATGACTGGCGGATCTTATAGCCGCCTCAAGGGGGGGAAGGGATGATAATCACAGCTGATCCTCCTCCACAGCACGGCACACAGGACTCCAATCAGCGCAGCAGCAGACGCTCCCCATAAGTGATGCTTTTTTACACATACACTTTATACATGTTTACTTTTTAGGCTTATATTTTAAATGTTTCAGTCTACTAGCTTTTTAAGCAAACAGCTTGGTTAATAAACAATAGGATCTGTTTTGCGTTTTATTCATATATTTATATGCATGTTTAGTTATTTATTGTCTTATTAGCCACTATTTTACATAGTCATGTATTTAATTATTTGTTTAGTTGTTTCTAAGGTTTTATCTGTAGAAACACACACGTTTTTATTTAAGTTTATTGTATTACTATTTATTTTGGTTGCATCTACATTGATTTTATATTTCGCATTTTAATTTTTTTTAAATTTGATTATTCATTTATATGTCTTGGTTTGTTCTTCATGTTCTTTTTAACATTTATCTCATATTTATGGTTTTAAATGTTTTTAAGCATATTATATATTGTTTTTAAGCCATTTAAGCCCCTGAGGAAGGCTTTCACGAAACACGGCCAGTGGCTGGCCAGTGGCTGAAGTGGATCATTTTAATAAAGGTTACAATTTTTACACGTTCTTTCGTTGCATTCCACGTTTCTTACTGGGTTGTCTTACTGGGTCTCGTGCTTGGTTTGTTGGACGC
This sequence comes from Ichthyophis bannanicus, assembly GCA_033557465.1. NCBI lineage: Eukaryota > Metazoa > Chordata > Amphibia > Gymnophiona > Ichthyophiidae > Ichthyophis > Ichthyophis bannanicus. The sequence goes on along the minus strand of CM066043.1, from coordinate 205,844,390 downwards.
ACTGCCAAAACTGGACAGACTGAGGAAGCCTGAAAATCTGCATGGTCCCAGAAAACACAGCTGTGATGACAAAGGGAGGCAGAAGTTGCAAGAAGAAGCTGCTGCTGTAGTAGATGAGATCTCCAGGAGCAAGCAGAAATGTAGTCTTTACATATGGGTATCGTCGGTACCAACGGAGCCTGCGCGGGAACGCTCTCCAGCGTCCAATAGGAACGCTTTCGGGAGCATCCCTCAGCACATGCGCGCTGCCTTCCACCTTTCCAACTGTCCCTCTTCAGTTCTTCGTTTTCCGCGGAGCCGACGGGACATATACCCTGTCACCGCAGAAAATTCTGTCTATAAAATAGTTTTCTTGTGGTCTCGTTTGCCTCCGCACGACGCTTACCGGTACCACTGGTTCTTTTCTTTTCTAAAAAAACAAACAAAACTTCAGAAACTTTTCTTTTTTGGTGCTAGGCGCCATTTTGGGCATTAGGCCTCATATTCCTGAAATATGGAAAAACCAACCAGTGGTTTTAAGAAATGTACTAAGTGTGGCGGTACCATTTCCGTCACTGACACCCATGATTGGTGTCTTAAATGTTTAGGGCCTGAACATTCTCCATCTGAATGTTTCTGCTGTATGGGGATGACTAAAAGAGGAAGACAGAACCGGGCTGCAAAGCTCGGTACCCTCTTTTCTTCGGATGCCAGATCCATTGCATCGACATCTTCAAGGGCCTCCTCTTCCTCCCATGGATCTCAGGTAACTAAACATAAAAGCCGGTCCTCAAAGGGTAGCTCTCCTGCTAAGCATCAAGAGGCCATTGTATTGCCCTTGAGGGAACCACACCGGCAAAACAGCCCCGGCAGGAGGCTTCGGCTTCCAAAGCATCAATGGGTCTCCAGGATGTTCTCGAGGCCTCGACCTCGCAAGAACTACCTGTGCCATGCTCAGGGGTCCCAGCCGTTTTCACCGGTACCGAAGCCCATGCATCAGCAGCGTCGATAGACCAGAGGTTCCTCGCTATCAAACGCAGCATTGCAGCTCTTCTCACAGCTGTGGTACCATTGACACCTATGGTTCAACGGGCACCGATACCGACATCGATACCGATGCTGGTACCTAAACCGGTACCGGTAACGACGATTATCCAGGACCAAGCAGGAAGTCAGTCCTCACATATGGGTGACGTCGGCGCCGAGGGAGCCCCCATGCGGATCATTTACCCAGCTTTCACAGAAAGCCTTTGGGACTGCCAGCACGCATGCGCGGTCCACTTCCCACCCAAGGGTGCCATCTTGCTCAGTCTTTTTTTCCGCGGAGCCCGAAGGACGTGGTTCGTGTTCACCTGTGAAAAAAGTTGATTTTTCGTGTTTTTTTCTTGGTTCGACGCCGGTTTCCCCTTCCCGCCTTGGGCCGGTACACCGGTATCTAGCCCGGACTTCCTTTTTCGTTTTTTGTCCTTCGTGACTAGCGTTCGTGCCATTTTTCTATTTTTCACTGGCAATCCTGTCTTTTGACCTCGCAGGGGCCCTTTTTCCCCCGATGGCTGCCAGCAGGTTTAAAAAGTGTGATCGGTGTAAGAAACTTATGTCTCTCACCGACACACATGATTGCTGCCTCTGCTGCCTCAGACCCGATCATGACCCGATGATCTGTGGTCCGTGTGGGAAAATGTCCTCGAAGGCGTTGAGTCGGCAACACCAGAAGGAAAGGATCTTCTCTGACTCCGTGTCCGGCCGGGCCCGGACTTCGTCAGAGACCTCGACGTCTCGGGATTCCGATCCCGAGCATCGCCGGGGATCTTCTGAGAGGGGGTCTCCCTCGCGGGAGCATCGCAGGAAGAAGAAACCCGTTCAGGACTGAGGTTGTCGACATGGTACCCTCGGCATCTGGGCGGATGGCATCGGTGCCTGCCCGACCGGAGCCGCTCGATTCCTCCTCTGAGGAGTTGGCCTGGGAAACGGAGGATGAGGCGTCCCCAGACATCTTTCGGACCCGGTGTGTCCCTTTGGAGTCCAAAGCTCGGAGATGGCCCCCCCCCCCCCGAGGACACCTGGTTCTCGGATTTCATGCGGGACATGGCCAAGGCCTTGGCCTTCCCCGCGGATCCCGAGGAGGAGCCTTGAGCCAAGGAGCTCGAGGCCCTGCAGTATGACTCTCCTCCCAAGGAGGCCTTTACTGTACTGGTCTCTCCGAAGCTGGAACGGTTGCTCTTCCACATGTGGGAGGTGCCGGCCTCGACGCCGGTTCTGAGCAAGTGGGTCAATTCCATTTATCGAGTCCGCAAGAGCCCCGGGTTCCAAAAGGCACAGCTACCGCACCACTTCATGGTTGTGGAATCGGCCATGCATCGTCTGAAGAGTCAGAAGATGCACTCCTCGGTGCCTCCCAGCTGGGAGGCCTGGAACCTGAATGCCCTCGGTAGAAAGTGCTTCCAGGGCTCTATGCTTGCTTGCCGTGTCCAGACCTACCAGCTGTACATGGGTATGTACCTTTGAGACCTGGCAAAGGAGATTGCCGGGTTCTCTGCTGGTCTCTCCGAGGAACCTTTGCAGAGGTTCAAGGCCCTGTCATCGGGAATCCGAGAGTGCTCGAAGTTTATCTCTCGAGCAGCCTATGATGGCTTCGAGGCTTCGGCCCGTGTAGCCGCGGCCGGCATCGGTGCACGCTGTCAGGCTTGGCTACAGTCATCGGATCTCGAGCCATGGGTACAGGACAAGTTGGTCGATGTCCCTGGCCGAGGTGAAAACCTCTTTGGCAAGCCCATGGCTGAAAAGGCTGCAGGAAAACCTCTGCCCCTTCTCAGAAGAAGAAGGGCTCGGGGAAAAAAGACCTTTTACCCGAGGAAGTCATCTGCCGTCAAATCATACCCTCATTTTCAGGCCTCCACAGCTCCCCAGCAGGGTCAGCAGGCCAAGGGGCAGGGACATGGGCCCTGTAGGCAGAAAACCCCCAAGCCACCAGCTCTGGCTCCTCCACAGCAGGGAGCGGGGTTTTGACTGCAGTGGCATAGCCTCTCCTCCTCAGCTGGCCCCTCCCAGCACAGGAGGCCGGCTGACCCTGTATGCCCACAGGTGGTCAGCCGTAACAAGGGATACCTGGGTGCTAAGCATAGTCCAGAGGGGCTATCTCCTCCACTTCCACCAGGTACCTCCCTCCTACTTTCCAGGGGAGCCTCTAAGATTCCCTCTGCACAGGGACTTACTCCTGCAAGAGTTAGCAAGTCTTCTGAAGGAACAGGCGGTGGAACTGGTGCCTCACCACCTGAGAGGTCAAGGCTTCTATTCCAGGTACTTTCTAGTACCAAAGAGAACAGGAGGCCTCAGGCCCATCCTAGACTTGCGGAATCTCAACAAGTTCCTTACCCATCCAGACCACAGACAATATCTCCGATTTGTAGTGGAAGGAAACCATTCAAGCACCTCAACATTCTCAAGTGCTGACAACCGATGTTTCTCTCCAAGGCTGAGGTGCACATTGCCAGGGAACAGGCACCCAGTGCCTCTGGTCCCCTTGGGAGTCCGCACAGCAGATCAATTTCCTAGAGCTCAGAGCAATCCGCCTAGCCCTCCGGACTTTCTCATGTCCTCTCTCGCCAGTCTGTCTTAGTGCAGACGGACAATCAAGTTGCCATGTTCTATGTGAACAAGCAGGGGGGCACAGGGTCCCGACCTCTGTCAGGAGGCACAGGACCTGTGCTCCTGGGCAGTCGATCATGGCATACTTCTCAAGGCGGTTTCTGCTCCAGGCAACCGCATCCTCTCAGAGTAGCAACGGATGCCTTTCTCATTCCATGGTCTACAGGCCTCCTATATGCGTTTCCTCCCACGCCTCTAGTGTCCAAGACACTGTTCAAAGTGATCTGGGACAAGGCCTCAGTGATCCTGGTGGCCCCAGGTGGCCAAGGCAACCCTGGTTCCCGCTTCTTTTGCAACTAGCAGTGGACACTCCTCTTCCTCTGTGGATGCAACCCGATCTCCTGTCTCAGGAGCAGGGATCTCTCTCACACCCCAACCGTCAGTCCCTCAATCTGATGGCCTGGCTGCTGAAAGGGTAGTTCTAGCACCCTTATGGCAGCCTAGGGAAGTGGAGGATGTGGTCTTGGCCTCTAGGAGGCAGTCCACTCGGAAGTCTTATGCCCTTAAGTGGTGTAGGTTCTCCACCTGCTGTGCTCAACACAAGGAGGATCCTTTCTCATGCCAGTGGTGCTGTAATATTTGCTTCACCTGTCCAATCTAGGCCTCAAATCCAACTCAGTTAGGGTCCATCTCAGTGCGCTCTCAGCGCACCATTCACCGGTGGAGGGTCAGTCTCTCTCAAGCCACCCTTTAGTGGCTCGCTTCCTCAGAGGCCTCCTTTTGCTTAAGCCTCCGGTTCGTCCACCTGCCCCTGAGTGGGATTTGAATGTGGTCTTGCAACAGCTTACTTGCCCACCATTTGAGCCTATGGCTACTTGTCCCTTGCGTTTTCTCTCCTGGAAAGCGTTGTTCTCCAGGACCAAGCAGGAAGTCCGTCCTCACATATGGGTGTCATCGGCGCCGATGAAGCCCCAGCGGAGCATTTCCCCAGCTTTCTATGAAAGCCTTTGGGAATGCAGGCACGCATGCGCGGTTCCCTTCCCGCCTAAAGGTGCCATCTTACCTCAGTCTCTTTTTTTCCGTGAAGCCCACTGGACGTGTGTCCAGTTTTCCCGGTTAAAATTAGATTTTTCAGCGATTTATTTATTTTTTATTTTTATTTTTATTTTTTGCTTTTTTTTTTTCCTACCGGTTCGACGCCGGTTCCCTTCCCGCCGGGTTCGGTACACCGGTATCGAGCCAGATTCCTCTTTTTTTGTTTTTTGTCCTTCGTGGCTGGCGTTCGCGCCCTTTTTCTCTTTTTCCCTGGAAGGCCGGTCCTTTGACCTCGTGGGTACTCTTTTTTTTTTTTTTTTCCCCGATGGCTTCCAGTGGTTTTAAGAAGTGTGATCGGTGTAAGAAACTAATGTCTCTCACCGACACACACGACTGCTGCCTTCGGTGCCTGGGCCCTGACCACGATCCTAAGTTGTGCGGGGCCTGTGGAAAAATGTCTTCCAAGGCACTACGAAGTCGCCAGCAGAAAAAGGAAAGGCTTTTCTCGGGCTCAGCCTCCGGCCGGGCCCGAACCTCGTCTGAGGCCACGACATCTCGGGATTCCGATCCCGAGCGCCGTCGAAGCTCCGCGGACAGGGGGTCCCCTGACCGGGAACACATGAGGAAGAAACGGCTCGCGAGGGCGTCGTCGGAAGAGGTCCCTGGCTCCTCGAGGGCCAGGTCTAACACCCCCGACCGTCGCCCTGGGCCTGTGGAACCGGAGAAGCCTGCCAAAGTTCCTCGTGTGGAGCCGGAGTCTGCTGGACACGTAAGCCCCGTAGTCCTCACGGACTCTCCTCCCAGGGAGCCGACGTTGGGCCCTGCACCGCCGGGGCCCAAGTCTGCTGCTGCGTCTCCCGAGCTGAGTCTCAGGATGACAGCCTTGGAGAGCAGAATGTCTGCCTTCATGGAGCAGCAGTGGGCACTGATGGCCAGCCTGTCTGGCGCATCTGCCCCGACCACCGGGACATCGACGTCGAAGTCGACCCCGGAGACCGAGCCGATACTCGAGTCCATCGTGGCTCGGAGTCGACCTCGGTCGCGGTACCCCTCGACCTCCCGTTAGCGACCAAGGGTGTCGACACCGGTGCTTCCGGCGTCTGGGCGGGTGCTCCAGGGCCCAGCGGGGTCGGACCCCGACTCTTCCTCGGACGAGTCGGCTTGGGAGACGGAGGACGAGGAGTCTCCTGACACCTTTAAGACTCGGTGCATCCCTTCGGACTCACCGCAGTCTGAGCCCCGGAGTAGGACCCCCCCGGAGGACACCGGTTCTCGGAGTTCATCCGGGATATGGCCACTGCCTTGGCTATTCCGGCGGATCCTGAGGAAAAGCCTCGAGCTGAAGAGCTCGAGGCGCTACTGTATGACTCTCCTCCGAAGGAGGCCTTTATTGTCCCGGTTCCTCCGATGCTGGAACGGCTCCTCTTCCGTATGTGGGAGACACCGGCCTCGGCGCCGGTTCTTAGCAAGCGAGTCGATTCGATCTATCGGCTCCGCAAGAGCCCTGGTTTTCAGAAGGCACAGCTACCACACCATTCCATGGTTGTGGAATCGGCCATGCATCGTCTAAAGAGTCAGAAGATGCACTCCGCGGTGCCTCCTGGCAGGGAGGCCCGAAACCTCGATGGCGTCAGTAGAAAGTGTTTTCAGGGCTCGATGCTTGCTTGCCGTGTCCAGGCTTACCAGCTGTACATGGGCATGTACTTGCGGGATCTGGCCAAGGAGTTGGCCGGGTTCTCTGCTGGTCTCTCTGGAGAACCCTTGCAGAGATTTAAGTCCTTGTCCTCGGGGATTCGGGACTGCTCGAAGTTCATGTCCTGCGCTGCCTACGATGGCTTCGAGGCTTCGGCCCGAGTTGCCGCAGCCGGCATCGCGGCTCGACGCCAGGCATGGCTGCAGTCATCAGACCTCGAGCCACGGGTTCAGGACAAGTTGGTCGATGTCCCTTGCCGAGGTGAAAACCTTTTTGGCAAGCCCATGACCGAGAAGGCCGCTCAGCTCGAGACTGAGCACCTCACACGGACAAGGCTGTCGAGGAAGACCTCTGCCCCCTCTCATAAAAAGAAGGGCTCGGGTAAAAAGCCCTTTTACCCGAGGAAGGGCATTGCCTACAAACAATACCCGCAATTTCTCCAGGACCAAGCAGGAAGTCAGTCCTCACATATGGGTGACGTCGGCGCCGACGGAGCCCTCGCGGAGCAATTTTCCCCAGCTTTCAAAGAAAGCCTTTGGGAATTGCAGCACGCATGCGCGGTCCTCTTCCCGCCCAAGGGTGCCATCTTGCTCAGTCTTCTTTTTTCCGCGGAGCCCTACAGACGTTGTTTGTGAATCCCCGCAGAAAAGATTTTATTTCTCTTTTTTCTCTCGGTTTCGACGCCGGTTCTTTTCCCGCCCGGACCCGCAACGCCGGTTGCGAGTCCGTTCTTTATTTTTCGGTTTTTTGTCCTTCGTGACAGATTTCGCGCCTTCTTACTTTTTCACTGGCAGCCCAGTCTTTTGACCTCGTAGGGGCCCTTTTTCCCCCGATGGCTGCCAGCGGGTTTAAAAAGTGTGACCTCTGTAAGAAACTCATGTCTCTTACAGACACACACGACTTCTGCCTCCGCTGCCTCGGACCTGATCATGACCCGATGATCTGTGGTCCGTGTGGCAAAATGTCCTCAAAAGCGTTGAGTCGGCAGCATCAGCGGGAACGTATCTTCTCTGACTCCGGCCGGGCTCGGACCTCGTCAGAGGCTTCGACGTCTCGGGACTCTGGTCCTGAGCATCGTCGAAGTTCCTCTGAAAGGGGGTCTCCTACCCGGGAACATCATCAGAAGAAGAAACCCGCGAGGGCGGGATCGGTGGACGCTCCTGGTTCCTCGAGGGCCAGGTCGCATAGCCCCGATTCCCGTCCCGGGTCCTCGGAGGTGGAGAGGCCTTCCAAACATCCTCGTCTCGAGATGGACTTGCCCGCTCACGTGAGTACTGTTGTCCTCGTTGACTCGCCTCCGAAGGAGCCGACGTCGGGCCCGACGCCGTCGGGGCCCGAGTCGGGGGCTGCTGGGTCTCCTGAGCTCAGACTCAGGTTGACGGCCTTGGAGAGCAGTCTGACTGCCTTCATGGACCAGCAGCGGGCATTGATCGCTGGCCTCGCCGGTGCTTCTGCCCTGACCGCCAGGACGTCGACCTCCAAGTCGACCCCGGAGACTGAGCCGATCCTAGAGTCCATGAGGGCTCGAGTCGATCCTCGGTCATGGTCTCCTTCGGCCTCCCGTTTGGAACCGAGGTCGTCGACGCCGACTCCCTCGGCATCGGGGCGAGTGGCATCGATGCCCGCCCGACCGGAGCCGCTCGACTCCTCCTCCGAGGAGTCGGCCTGGGAATCCGAGGACGAAGAGTCACCTGGTTCCTTTCGGACTCGGTGTGTCCCATCGGACTCCCCCGAGTTCGAACCTCGGAGACGGTCCCCCCCGGAGGATACCCGGTTCTCGGACTTCGTGCGGGATATGGCCAAGGCCTTGGCCTTCCCTGCGGATCCCGAGGAGGAGCCTCGAGTCGAAGAACTCGATGCCCTCCAATATGACTCTCCCCCGAAGGAGGCCTTTATTGTACCGGTTCCTCCGATGCTGGAACGACTTCTCTTCCGCATGTGGGAGAGTCCGGCATCGTCGCCGGCGTTAAGCAAGCGGGTCGATTCCATTTATTGAGTCCGCAAGAGCCCCGGCTTCCAAAAGGCACAACTAACGCACCATTCCATGGTGGTGGAATCAGCCATACATAGACTTAAGAGTCAAAAAATGCACTCCTCGGTGCCCCCCGGTAGGGAGGCCCGAAGCCTGGATGCCCTCGGTAGGAAGTGTTTCCAGGGCTCTATGTTGCTTGTCGAGTCCAGACCTACCAGCTCTACATGGGCATGTATCTCCGGGACCTGGCTAAGGAAATAGCCGGGTTCTCTGCTGGTCTCTCCGACGAACCTTTGCAGAGGTTCCAAACCTTGTCAACTGGTATTCGGGAGTGCTCAAAGTTTATCTCTCGAGCAGCCTATGATGGTTTTGAGGCATCGGCTCGAGTAGCCGCAGCCGGCATCGGTGGACGCCGCCAGGCTTGGCTTCAGACGTCCGACCTCGAGCCATGGGTGCAGGACAAGTTGGTCGATGTCCCCTGCAGGGGTGAAAACCTTTTTGGCAAGCCCATGGATGAGAAGGCTGCACAGATCGAGACCGAGACTCTCACCAGGACTCGTCTCTCAAGGAAGACCTCCGCCCCTTCTCAAAAGAAGAAGGGCTCGGGGAAAAAGCCCTTTTACCCGAGGAAGGCGGCTGCCTATAAATACTACCCTCAGTATCAGGCCTCACCAGCTCCCCCACAGGGTAAGCAGGCCAAGGGACGGGGTAATGGGTCCCGTAGGCAGCAAGCCCCCAAGCCTGCACCACCGGCCCCTGCTCAGCAGGGTGGGGTTTTTTGACTTAATCAGCATAGCCTCTCCCCCTCAGCTGGTTTCTCTCAGCACAGGAGGCCGGCTGGTCCACTTTGCCCAAAGGTGGTCCAACATCACCACAGATACCTGGGTACTTCACATAGTTCGGAAGGGCTATCTTCTTCACTTTCACCAGGTACCTCCCTCCTACTTTCCAGGGGAGCCTCCCAGACTCCCTCTGCACAAGGACTTACTCCTTCAGGAGTTAGCAAGTCTCCTTTTGGAACAGGCTGTGGAACCGGTGCCCCACCACCTGAAGGGTCAAGGGTTTTACTCCAGGTACTTTCTGATACCAAAAAGAACAGGAGGCCTCAGACCCATCCTGGACTTGCGAAACCTAAACAAGTTCCTTGCAAAGGAAAAGTTCAAGATGCTTACCCTTGGAATCCTGCTGCCCTACCTCCAGCAGGGCGACTGGCTATGCTCCTTGGATCTAAAGCATGCGTATACTCATATCCTTATTCATCCAGACCACAGACAATATCTCAGGTTTGTTGTGGGAGGAAATCATTACCAGTACAGAGTACTGCCCTTTGGCCTATCCTCCGCCCCCAGGGTGTTCCCAAATGCCTGGCAGTGGTGGCGGCCTATCTAAGACTTCAAGGCCTTTTTGTGTTCCCATACCTGGACGACTGGCTCATCAGAGCCCAGTCTTCACAAGAGGCCACTCAGGCCACTCATCGCATGTGACTCTACTCCAGCACTTGGGATTTGTCATAAACTTCGCAAAGTCCACTTTGCTCCCCTCTCAAAATCTCGAATTCATCGCCGCCAGGTTAGACACTCTTCAGGCGCGGGCCTTCCTCCCTCTGGACAGGGCCAAGCGGCTCATGGATCTCGCCAGCCACTTTCACAGCAATGCCGTGGTCTCGGCCAGGCAATTTCTGAGACTGCCAATGCCCGCCTGAACATGCGACCTGCTCAATGGTGCCTTCGCACTCAATGGCATCAGGCCACTGGGAGCCTAGCGGACTCCGTACAGATCTCCGACCAGCTGGTCTCTTCTCTACAATGGTGGCTTCATCTACCAAACTTAGTACTAGGAGTGACATTTCAGCCCCCTACGCATTCTCAGGTCCTGACGACCGATGCTTCTCTCCTGGGTTGGGGAGCACATTGCCAAGGGACATGTACTCAAGGCCTCTGGACTCCTTGGGAGTCTGCTCAGCAGATAAACTTCCTGGAGCTCAGAGCCATCCGCCTAGCGCTCAAAGCATTCTCTCACCTGGTTTCTCGCCAGTCGGTGCTGATACAGACAGACAATCAGGTTGCAATGTTCTACGTGAACAAACAAGGCGGAACAGACTCCTTCCTTCTCTGTCAGGAGGCACAAAAACTATGCTCTTGGGCAGTCCACCACGGCATCATCCTCAAGGCTGTCTATCTCCCAGGTCAAGAAAATTACCTGGCCGACAAGCTAAGCAGGATCCTCCAGCCACACGAGTGGAGGCTGGATCCGATGGTGGTTCAGCGGATCTTTCTCAAGTGGGGCCTCCCCACCATGGATCTGTTTGCCAGTCCTCTGAACCGGCAACTTCCCAGATTCTGCTCTCGACAACCGCATCCTCTGAGTAGCGGCGGATGCTTTTCTAATTCCATGGTCCACAGGCCTCTTATATGCCTTTCCTCCCATGCCGCTGGTTTCTCGGACACTCTTCAAGGTTCTCAAAGACAAAGCCTCGGTGATCCTAGTGGCTCCCCGGTGGCCGAGACAATCTTGGTTCCCACTTCTAATGCAGCTGGCGGTGGACACCCCTCTTCCTCTGGGATTTCAGCCTGACCTCCTGTCACAGGATCAGGGGACTCTCCTGCACCCCAACTTCCGGTCCCTTCATCTGATGGCCTGGCTGCTGAAAGGGTAGTCCTTGCTCCCCTCCGCCTGCCTCCAGATGTGGAGGAGGTCGTCTTGGCCTCCAGGCGGCCCTCCACCCGGAAGTCCTACGCTCTTAAGTGGCGTCGGTTCTCCGTCTGTGCTCAGCAATCTCAAGATCCCTTCTCCTGTTCAGCATCAGTGGTCTTGCAGTACTTGCTTTCCCTCTCCAATCTTGGACTTAAGTCCAACTCGGTCAAGGTCCACCTCAGTGCTCTTTCTGCGCATCACATGCCGGTGGATGGCAGACCTCTTTCTAGCCACTCTCTGTTGGCTCGTTTTCTCAGAGGCCTCCTTCTCCTTAAACCACCTTTGCGCCCACCAGCCCCGGACTGGGATCTCAATGTGGTTTTACAGCGGATTACCTGTCCGCCTTTTGAACCTATGGCTACCTGTCCTCTTCGTTTTCTTTCTTGGAAAACCTTGTTCTTGGTGGCCCTCACTTCTGCTAGACGCGTTAGTGAGCTGCAGGCCCTGGTGTCTGATCCTCCGTACACTAGGTTCTACAAGAACCGAGTAGTCCTACGGACTCACCCTAAGTTTCTTCCCAAAGTGGTTTCCCCTTTTCACATCAACCAGGAGGTGGTGCTTCCGACCTACTTTCCCAGGCCACACTCCAGCCGAGCTGAAATGGTCCTGCATACCCTGGACTGTAGAAGGGCGTTAACCTTCTACCTTGACCGTACGCGGGAGCACAGAAGGGCTATTCAGCTCTGCGTCTCTTATGACCCCAATAAGTTGGGGCTCCCTGTCTCCAAGCATACTCTGTCCATCTGGATTGCTGACTGTATCGCTTGGGCTTACGAGGCAGCCGGCCTCTCGTTGGAAAGTCGAGTCACGGCCCATCGTGTTCGGGCGAAGGCTATGTCAGTGGCTTACCTCCGCTCTGTTCCATTGGCAGACATCTGCCGGGCCGCTACTTGGTCTTCAAGCCAGACTTTTGCGGCCCATTACTGCCTGGAGAGGGAGTCCTGCAGGGACAGTGCTTTCGGACAGGCAGTCCTCCGTAACCCCTTCGAGGTATAGGCAACTCCTACCCTCCATCCCGGATGTTGGGCTTCCGGTTGGAGACGTATTCAGAGAAGATTCCTTCCTTCTGGGCTACTGAGCTTGAGGGAGCTCCTTTTTGTGCTTAGGCTCTCCGGTAGCCTTAAGCTTGGGAGTCCCATATGTGAGGACTGACTTCCTGCTTGGTCCTGGAGAAAGCGTAGTTACTCACCTGTAACAGGTGTTCTCCAGGAGCAGCAGGAATCAGTCCTCACAACCCTCCCTCCTCCCCTTGGAGTTGCAGTTCTATGCTTTCTTTTTTTGCTAATTTTTTTGCTGTCTTTTAGCTATGTCATCTGACTGAGCAAGATGGCACCCTTGGGCGGGAAGAGGACCGCGCATGCGCGCTGCAATTCCCAAAGGCTTTCTTTGAAAGCTGGGGAAAATTGCTCCGCGAGGGCTCCGTCGGCGCCGACGTCACCCATGTGAGGACTGATTCCTGCTGCTCCTGGAGAACACCTGTTACAGGTGAGTAACTACGCTAACAGGCTGCCCAAGCTGCCCCCCAGGGTCAGCAAGCCAAGGGGCAGGGTAATGGGCCCCCGTAGGCAGAGGACCCCCAAGCCTCCGGCCCCTGCTACCACTCAGCAGGGTGGGGGCTTTTGACTCCTTGAGCATAGCCTCTCCTCCACTGCTCCCCCAACCCTGCACAGGAGGTCGCCTAGCCCTCTTTGCCCACCAGTGGCCCCTTATCACCAGGGACAGTTGGGTGCTGGAGATAATCCACAAGGGATATGCCCTCCATTTCCACCAACTGCCACCTCCATACTTTCCAGGGGAGACTCCAAGGCCTCCTCTACACACAGACCTCAGTCAGGAGCTTCAGGGTCTGTTGGTGGACAGGGCGGTGGAGCCTGTGCCTCCCCACTTGCAAGGTCACGGATTCTACTCCAGGTATTTCCTGGTGCCCAAAAGGACCGGTGGCCTTCGTCCCATTCTGAACCTCAGGAACCTCAACAAGTTCCTAGTGAAAGAAAAGTTCAAGATGCTTACTCTTGGAACCCTTCTGCCCTACCTCCAGCAGGGAGATTGGCTATGCTCCTTAGATCTAAAGGATGCGTACACTCACATCCTCATTCATCCAGACCACAGAAAGTACCTCAGGTTTATTGTGGGAGGAAACCATTATCAGTACAGAGTGCTGCCTTTCGGCCTCACCTCCGCCCCCAGAGTCTTCACAAAGTGGCTAGCAGTGGTGGCGGCCTACCTGAGAAATCAGGGCATCTTTGTCTTCCCCTATCTGGACGACTGGCTCATCAGGGGTCAGACAGGTCAGGAGGCCAATCAAGCCACCCTCAGGACCATTGCTCTTCTACAACGCCTGGGTTTTTTTCATAAACTTCGCAAAGTCCACTTTGCTCCCTTCCCAGGACTTGGAGTTCATAGGGGCAAGGTTGGACTCTCTCCTGGCAAAGGCATTCTTGCCAGAAAACAGAGCCCAAAGGTTGATGGCCTTGGCAAGTCAGTTTCTCAGCAGCTCCCTGGTCTCTGCCAGACTCTGCCTGAGGCTGCTTGGCCACATGGCTTCGACAGTACATGTGACCCCCAATGCCAGGCTCCATATGAGGCCTGCACAGTGGTGCCTTCGGACTCTGAGGCCACAGGCGGCCTCAGAGACAGGGCAAGGGTGTCCAGACCATTTCTGCACTCCCTCAACTGGTGGCTGCACCCACCCAACCTACTGAAAGGGGTGCCTTTTCAGATTCCATGGTACACAGTAGTGCTGACAACAGATGCCTCCCTGCAAGGCTGGGGAGCTCATTGTCTGGGCAAGTGCACCCAGGGCCTCTGGTCTCCCTGGGAAGCTGCACAGCAGATCAATCTCCTCGAACTCAGAGCTATTCGATTAGCACTCAAAGCTTTCACTCCTGCCCTGGCTCACCAGTCTGTCCTGATTCAGACAGACAACCAAGTTGCCATGTTTTTTGTGATCAAACAGGGCGGAACTGTGTCCAGGATCCTTTGTCAGGAGGCTCAGGACCTTTGTTCTTTTGCCCTCAAGCACAACATACTTCTCAAGGCTGTGTACCTTCCAGGCCAGGACAACTACCTGGCAGACAGATTAAGCAGGATACTGCAGCCCCACGAGTGGCAGCTGCATCCTTCAGTAGTTCAGAAGATCTTCCTGAAATGGGGTCTCCCTTTGATAGATCTCTTTGCCAGCCCCATGAACAAGCAGCTGCCAAAGTTCTGCTCCTGGCAGCCACATCCTCTGCGGATAGCAGCGTATGCTTTTCTGATATCTTGGTCCTACCTCAGGAAGTTGAGGAGGTTGTCCTAGTCTCTAGGAAACAGTCCACTAGGAAAACCTATGCTCTCAAGTGGAAGAGGTTTTCTGTGTGGTGTCACCTACGTACAGAGGACCCTTTCTCCTGTACTGTGCCAGTAGTGCTTCAGTACTTACTGCACTTATCCAATCAGGGACTTAAGTCCAATTCTGTTCGGGTCCACCTCTCAGCTCTAGCAGCTCACCACTCATTGGTAGATGGGCAGTCTCTCTCTGGTCACCCCTTGGTGTCCCGCTTTCTCAGGGGCTTGCTTTTGCTCAAGCCTCCCATCCGTCCTCCTGCCCCTGAGTGGGAGCTGAATGTGGTCTTGCAGCAACTGACTTGCCCACCTTTTGAGCGGATGGCTACTTGTCCTCAACGCTTCCTGTCCTGGCCGACACTCTTCTTGGTAGCCCTAATCTCGGCTAGGCGAGTGAGTGAGCTTCAGGCACTGGAACAGGGAACAGGGTAGTCCTCAGGACTCATCCAAAGTTCCTCCCAAAGGTTGTCTCCTCTTTCCACCTCAATCAGGAGGTGGTTCTTCCAACATTCTTCCCTAGGCCTCATGCTAGCCAGGCTGAAGCAGTCCTGCATACCCTGGACTGTAGGAGGGCCTTATCCTTCTACCTTGACCGTACGCAGGGGCATCGAAGGGCTACTCAGCTCTTTGTATCCTTTGACCCCAATAAGTTGGGGTTAGCTGTGTCCAAGCGTACCTTGTCCATCTGGGTGGCTGACTGTAACACCTGGGCTTACAAGGCGGCTGACCTTCCTTTGCAGGGTAGGGTCACAGCCCATCGTGTCAGGGCGATGGCTGCTTCAGTGGCTCATCTGCAGGGCTGCTACTTGGTCTTCAAGCCAGACCTTTGCAGCCCATTACTGCCTGGAGAGGGAGTCCGGTAGGGACAGTGCTTTTGGCCAAGCAGTACTCCGGAATCTCTTTGAGGTTTAGGCAACTCCTGCCCTCTGTTGGGCTACCGGTGGAGGTTGTGTCCTTGAAAAGGCCTTCTTTGCTGCTGGGACTAGAGGGGGTTCCTCGGTAGCCCAGAGCTTGGGAGTCACCCATATGTGAGGAGTGACTTCCTGCTTGGTCCTGGAGAAAGAGTAGTTACTCACCTGTAACAGGTGTTCTCCAGGAGCAGCAGGAATCAGTCCTCACAACCCTCCCTCTTCCCCTGGGAGTTGCAGTTGTACATAGTTTATTTTTCATTTTTGTGTGCTGTTCTTAGCTATGTCATTTGACTGAGGTAAGATGGCACCTTTAGGCGGGAAGGGAACCGCGCATGCGTGCCTGCATTCCCAAAGGCTTTCATAGAAAGCTGGGGAAATGCTCCGCTGGTGTTTCATCGGTGCTGATGACACCCATATGTGAGGACTGATTCCTGCTGCTCCTGGAGAACACCTGTTACAGGTGAGTAACTACTCTTTTTTTTTGGTGGCCCTTAACTCAGCAAGACGAGTGAGCGAGCTTCAAGCCTTGGTATCAGATGCACTATACACTAGGTTCTATAGCAGCGATGGCGAACCTATGGCACGCGTGCCAGCTGTGGCACGCGAAGGCCTTGCAGCTGGCACGCGGGAAGGTCCGCAATCAAGATATGCGGCATTAAAAAAAAAAAAAAAAAGCTGCCGCTGCCGGGGCCGGGGCCGCTGCGGCAGAATCGAGTGTGCCGCGGGCCCCCCCCCCGCCCAGCAGAGCCTGCCCTCCGTCCCCGGTATCACCTCTCAGCTGCCTCCAGTCACACGCGCCGGCTTTCAGAGCGTGAGGGGAGTTTCTCCCTCGCTGCTCTGTTAAGCCCGCGGGGGCTGCCCCGCGGGCTTAACAGAGCAGCGAGGGAGAGACTCTTCCCTCGCGCTCTGAAAGCCGGCGCGTGTGACTGGAGGCAGCTGAGAGAGGTGATACCGGGGACGGAGGGCAGGCTCTGCTGGGCGGGGGGGCCCCGCGGCACACTCGATTCTGCCGCGGCGGCCCCGGCCCCAGCAGCGACAGCTTTCTTTGTAAAAAAATTTCGCTGGGGGGGGGGTTAGGAGTGGTGATGGGCTGTGGGGGTTAGGAGTGGTAATGGCTGGGGGGGGTTAGGAGTGGTAATGGCTGGGGGGGGTTAGGACTGGTGATGGGCTGGGGGGGTTAGGAGTGGTAATGGCTGTGGGCTGTTGGGGGGTTAGGACTGGTGATGGGCTGGGGGGGGCTAGGACAGGAAATGGGCTGATGGGGGGGTTAGGAGTGGTAATGGCAGTCGGCTGTTGGGGGGTTAGGACTGGTGATGGGCTGGGGGGGTTAGGAGTGGTGATGGCTGTGGGCTGTTGGGGCTAGGACTGGTACTGGGCTATGGGGGGCTAGGACAGGAAATGGGCTGATGGGGGTTTAGGAATGGTGATGGGCTGGGGGAGGTTAGGAGTGGTGATGGGCTATGGGGGAGCTAAGTCTATATGGGCTGATGGGATTAGGACTGGAAGTGGGTTGATGGGGGCTTAGGACTGGTAATGGGCGATGGGGGGCTAGGACAGGAAATGGGCTGATGGGGAGGGGTTAGGACTTGAGGTGGGCTGTTGGGTGGGGTTAGGACTGGTAATGGGCTCTGGGGGGCTAGGCCAGGAAAGGGGCTGATGGGGAGGGGTTAGGACTTGAGGTGGGCTGTTGGGTGGGGTTAGGACTGGAAATGGGCTGATGGGGGGTTAACACTGGAGGTGGTCTGATGGGGTTAGGACTGGTAATGGGCTATGGGGGGGGTTAGGACTGATAATGGGCTATGGGGGGGCTGGGACAAGAAATGGGCTGATGGGGAGGGGTTAGGACTTGAGGTGGGCTGATGGGGTTAGGACTGGTAATGGGCTGTGGGCTGATGGGGGGGTTAGGACTGGCAATGGGCTATGGGGGGGTTAAGACTGGTAATGGACTGTTGGCTGATGGGGGCTGTCTGGTAATGGGCTATGGGGGGTTAGGACTGATAATGGACTATGGGGGGGGGCTAGGACAGGAAATGGGCGGATGGGGAGGGGTTAGGACTTGAGGTGGGCTGATGGGGTTAGGACTGGTAATGGACTGTGGGCTGATGGGGGGGTTAGGACTGGCAATGGGCTATGGGGGGCTGACTGGAATGGGTTGATGGGGGTTAGGACTGGAAGTGGGCTGATGGGGGGGGTTAGGACTGGAAGTGGGCTGATGGGGGTTAGGACTGGTAATGGGTTATAGGGGGGGGCTTAAACTGAAAATGGAGTGATGGGGGGTTAGGACTAGAAGTGGGTTGATGAGGGGGGGCTAGGACTGGTATTGGGTTGGGGGGTTGCTAGGACTGGAAATGGGTTGGGGGCTGCTAGGACTGGAAATGGGCTGATGCAGGGACTAGAAGGGAATGGATGCTGGGTGAGGCTGGAACTAGAAGGGAGCTGGTGTTGGGGGAGGATTAGAATGGGATGGGGCTGGGGAGAGTAAAATGGAGAGGGGAAAAATATTTTGTGTGGGAGGGATAAAAAATCTACAATTGGCCGGGTATTGGGAGAATAAGTGGGGATTGAGGATGGAGGGGTAAATTTTGAGTAGATGAAATAGGAATGAGGAAAGAGCAAAAGGAGAAAGATTAGTATGTTAAAGCAGATGTAGAGACAGAATGGAAAAAAAAAAAAACAATACAGAAGAAAGGACAAATTGACAGCAGATGGAGAGTTACCAGAAGAACCAAATAAAACAGAAAAAAGTGGCTGGAACAATTGCAACTGAAAAAAAATGCACAAAAGGTAGAAAAATATCTCTTTATTTTGAATTTATTAACTGGAATATGTCAGCTCTGGGAAATGTGCATCATTAATTTTTGCGCTTTGTTTAGTACAAGAGGAAATTAATTTATAGTTTTATTTCTACAGTGTTGTATATTCCAAGTTTGGCTTTTGGGGTTCCCAGTTTAATTATTGTCTGCCTGTTTTCTAAATTGTGATTCCTTGTTTGGTGATGGTCTGTTCTGCATGTGTAACTGAGCTGAGGTATTCTGTTTATATAATTCCTATTTGACATTGCCACTTGTTCTTTCCCCAGTAGGTCATGTATTGTTGTTCTCTGAAATGTATTGGTTTAATATTTGCAGTGTTGCCTTTTGATAGTTAGGGTATGGTGCTTTGTGAGTCCTGGTAGTGCTGTTAGGATACGGCGGGTTTGCTATGGGTTCTAAATGGGCAGCGTTTGTAGTAGTTCCTAATGTGCCTGGCGGTTGGTACTGGATTATAGTAATGTAGAAACCTTTTAGTCTTTCTTTATCCATATACTCATTAAGAGGCATGTTTACTAAAAGTTAGTGTATGGTAACATTATGCAAATATTTATGCAAATGAGGCACCTTATGCAAATGAGGCTTTAATTGACGTGCTGGCACTTTGAGGAAATTCTTTGGTTTTGTGCGGCAGTTTGGGCACTCGGGCTCAAAAAGGTTAGCCATCACTGTTCTATAGGAACAGAGTAGTCTTACGGACTCACCCTAAGTTCCTTCCTAAAGTTGTCTCCTTCCACCTCAACCAGGAGGTGCTTCTTCCAAATTTCTTTCCCAGGCCGCATGCCAGCCGGGCTGAGATGGTCTTGCATACCCTGGACTGTAGGAGGGCGCTGTCTTTCTACCTTGACCGTACGCAGGGACACCGAAGGGCTGTTCAGCTCTTCGTCTCTTTTGACCCTAATAAGTTAGGTTTGCCTGTCTCCAAGCATACCCTGTCCATTTGGGTAGCAGACTGTATCGCCTGGGCATACAGGGCAGTCGGCCACTCGTTGCAGGTTCGAGTCACGGCGAAGGCTGCGTCGGTGGCTCATCTCCGCTCTATTCCGTTGGTAGACATCTGCAGGGCCGCTACTTGGTCTTCAAGCCAGACATTTGCGGCCCACTACTGCCTCGAGAGAGAGTCCCGCAGGGACAGTACTTTCGGACAGGCGGTACTCCGTAATCTCTTTGAGGTATAGGCAACTCCTACCCTCTGGCCCTGGTGTTGGGCTACTGTTCGGGGACGTTCTCAGAGAAGATTATTTTCGTACATGCTGAGGCTCTAGAGGAAGCATATTTTTTTCAGCTTCGGGTCCCCGGTAGCCTTAAGCTGGGGAGTCCCATATGTGAGGACTGACTTCCTGGTTGGTCCTGGAGAAAGAGTAGTTACTCCCCTGTAACAGGTGTTCTCCAAGAGCAGCATGAATCGGTCCTCACAACCCTCCCTCCAACCCTTGGAGTTGCAGTCATATGATTTATTTTGGTTTTTTTGCTGTCTTTTAAGCTATGTCATCAGACTGAGCAAGATGGCACCCTTGGGCGGGAAGGGGACCGCGCATGCGTGCTGGGAATCCCAAAGGCTTTCTGTGAAAGCTGGGGAAATGCTCCGCATAAGGGCTCCGTTTGCGCCGATGTCGCCCATATGTGAGGACTGATTCCTGCTGCTCCTGGAGAACACCTGTTACAGGTGAGTAACTACTCTTACCGGTACAGGCCCTGGTGGGAATTCTTCCCATGCCATCTTTGGTTGGAATCAACAGATCGGTACCGGATCAACTCGGTACCGACTTCGATCGATACCGGGACCGTGCTTTGCATGAGCATTGGGGTCATGAATACTTCGAATACTCCGATTCTGAAGACTCTGACAATTCTGCTGGTACCAGAGGGTTTCTCCCGGAAGATCCCTCTTCTCCCCAACGCAGAATGTCACCTGCAGAGGACATGTCTTTTCAGGATTTTATTTGTGATGTGGCCAAGGGCCTTTCAATCACGGTAGCTCCTGAAGAGGAACCCAGAGCAAAGGAATTGGAAATTCTCCAATATCCTAAAGCTCCAAAGGAGGCAGCCACTCTGCCTAGCCATGAAATTCAGCATAACTTGATGTTCAGAATGTTGGAGACACCTTTGACTACATCTCCTCATTCTAGGAGACTTGATACTATGTATCGAGTTCCGCCATGTCCTGGATTTCAAAAGACTCAGCTGCCACACCGTTCAATGGTGGTGGAGTCAGCCATGCGTAGGATGAAAAGTGCAAAGAGGCATGCATCCAATCCCCCAGGTCGTGAATGCAGGACTCTGGACGCTTTTGGGTGCCAAACTTTTCAGGCTTCCATGCTTTCAGCTAGGATCACTTCATATATACTATATATGGGAATGTTCCTTAAGGAAGTTACAGGAGACTTGGAGCTTATGAGCCCACTTCTCCCAGATGACAAGAGGCACAACTTTCTTGCTCTAGTTAAGCATGCTCAAGATGTCCAAGTTTGTGAATTGTGCAGTCTTTGACTGCTTTGAATGCATCAGCAGAACCTCTGATATTACCAATGGGGCATGATCGATTGCCTGGCTTCAGGCATCAGACTTGGAGACTTGGGTACAGGACAGGTTAGGCAACATTCCTTGCACCTGAGAGAATCTCTTTGGCAAGAACCGGCAAGAGAAGGCTAACAAGTAAGATGCTGACAATACCACTCTAGATTGTCAAAATCTACAGCCACTCCAGCCAAAAAGAAGCCTTATAAAAAACCCTCTTTCAGCAAAAAGAGGAAATTTTATCCTTCCTATACCCAGCAGAGTGAGACTCAGGGTCAGGTTGCCCAAAAGGGACAAACTAGACAGCAAAAGAAGCCAAAAGGCCCGAGAGCCCAACCAGCTCCGCAGGTTCAGCCCCCTCAAGGGCTTTGACTCCTTCCTAGAGAGCTTAGCCTTCCTGCCTCTGAGGGGTCCCCAACCCCCCCAATATCCCAGGCAGGTTATGCCACTTTGCCAACAGATGGCATCAGATAACAGCAGAAGATTGGACTCTGTCCATTGTAGGAGAGGGGTTCATGCTTCATTTTCACAGCATGCCCCCTCCTACAATTCTAAAGCAATTCAATTCTCAAACCTCCGCAAACAATTTGCTAGATCACGAGGGCTCAACACTTCTTGCCCAAGGGGCAATAGAAGAGGTACCCATTCTTCAACTGGGTGCAGGGTTCTACTCCCCCTATTTTCTTATTCCAAAGAAAACAGGAGGACACAGACCCATTCTAGACCTCAGAGAACTGAACAAATTCCTGTTCCAAGAGAAGTTCAAAATGATTTCTTTAGGAACTCTTCTGCCATACCTTCAAAGCCAGGATTGGCTTTGCTCTCTAGACTTAAAGGATGCATACACTCACATTCTGATCCATCCAGATCACAGGAAATTCTTACGATTCCTTTTCAAGGGAAAACATTTCCAGTACAGGGTTCTTCCCTTTGGTCTGGCTTCAGCACCAAGAGTATTCACGAAATGCATGGCAGTAGTAGCTGCATTTCTGCGAACCCTGGGAATATTCATCTTCCCTTACTTGGACGACTGGCTCATTTGAGTCCCTACAGTTGCAGACGCCAGCACTGCACTATCTCGCACAATGCAAATCCTCCAATACTTGGGGTTGGTAATAAACTTCCCAAAATCCCAAATTGTTCCTTCCCAATGCCTGAAATTCATAGGGGCCTGTCTAGATACCAGACAGGCAAGGGCTTTCCTTCCACAGGCCCGGTGTCTTCGCATAATGCAACTAGCTTCTCAAGCAGCAGGGAAATCCTCTCTAACTGCTCCAGAGCTACTACAGTTGCTGGGACATATGGCATCCACAGTTCGTGTAGTCCCATATGCTCACCTCCACATGCGAGCAGCTCACAGTGGACCTTATCCACACAGTGGACACAGGCCACAGGACATTTATCAGACAAAATAATAAGCTCTCAGTGACTAATTTTTTCCCTCCAATGGTGGCAATCACTAGAAAATCTGACAGTGGGGTCTCCTTTTCGTCAACCCCTTTTTCAGGCCACCCTAACAGATGCATCACAGGTGGGTTGGGGAGCACACCTGAATCATCTCTCTACCCAGGGCACCTGGACTCCACAGGAGGCTGGTCTACATATAAATCTCCTGGAATTAAGAGCAATCTATTTAGCTCTTCGAGTATTCCACGCCCAGCTCAGCTACAAGACAGTCCTAGTACAGACGGATAATCAAGTAGCTATGTTCTATGTAAACAAGCAGGGCGGGACAGGCTCTCTGTCGTTATGCAACGAAGCTTTACGACTGTGGGCCCTCGCCAGAGAGTATCAAATTCACCTTCTAGTGGTATATCTTCATGGCATTCAAAACCTTTGGGTAGACAAACTCAGTCGAGTACTGCTGCCTCACGAGTGGTCTCTCCACCTAGACCAGGTGGCAAAGATTTTTCCTCTATGGGGCACTCCAGACATAGACCTCTTTGCAAGTCCACTGAATGCCATACTTCCCCGGTTCTGTTCCAGGATTCCGGCTCACAATTGTCAGGCTAAGGATGCCTTCCTCCTTCACTGGGGTCAGGACTTCCTTTATGCCTTCCCACCCATTCCCCTCATCCCCAAAACTCTCTTCAAGCTTCAGAGAGACAGGGGTCGCATGATTCTCATAGCGCCACGATGGCCACGCCAAGCATGGTATCCCCTGCTTCTACGTCTCTCTCAAGCTGCACCTCTGGAGTTAGGGCATGCTCCAGATCTCCTTTCACAAGAGGACGGGACGCTATGGCACCCGAGTCCCCAATCCCTGCATCTCACAGCCTGGTGCTGAAGGCTTAGACCTCCAGGATTTCAACCTGTCCCAACAGGTAAAGGATATCTTTTAGGCTTCTAGAAAACTTTCCACAAGAAGATCTTATGCCTTCAAGTGGAAACGTTTTACTATATGGTGCTGCAAGAAGGGATTAAACCACCTTGTCATGCCTTTAGAATCGTACTAGAGTAT
Source organism: Ichthyophis bannanicus (assembly GCA_033557465.1). Classification (NCBI taxonomy): domain Eukaryota; kingdom Metazoa; phylum Chordata; class Amphibia; order Gymnophiona; family Ichthyophiidae; genus Ichthyophis; species Ichthyophis bannanicus. Next base: position 205,821,409 of record CM066043.1, on the reverse strand, counting down.
CTCCTTCACTTATCGAATTCTGGTCTAAAGGCCGATTCAGTAAGAGTCCTTAGTGCAATTGCAGCTTCTTATAAGCCTCTGAATGGACAACCATTTTCCTCTCATCCACTCATATCCAGATTTATGAGAGGTCTTCTGATAATCAAGCCTCCCATTAAGCCACCACTGGTGGCATGGGATCTATTTCTCGGGCAGCTCATAAAGCCGCCTTTTCAGCCTTTAGCCACTACAACCCTTAAGTTTTTAACTTGGAAGGTCATCTTCCTAATTCTAATCACCTCTTCCTGTCGCATTAGTGAACTGCAAGCTTTAGTGGCTGATCCTCCTTATACTAGGTTTCATCATGATAAGGTTGTTCTTAGAACTCATCCACACTTTATGCCAAAGGTGGTTTTGCCTTTTCATTTAAATCAATCAATTTATCTTCCTGTATTTTTTCCGAGGCCTCACGCTTCTAATTCAGAAAGAAACCTTCATACCTTGGATTGTAAAAGAGTCTTAGCCTTGTCTCCAGGAACAAGCAGGAATGTAGTCTTCACATATGGGTATTGTCTGTACCGACGGAGCCTGCACGGGAACGCTCCCCAGCGTCCAATTAGAGAGCTTTTGGGAGCATCCCACAGCGCCTGCGTTCCCGCCTTTCCCAACTGCCTCTCTCCAGTTCTTCATTTCCACGGAACCAGCAGGTCGTTGTTGTTGTCACCGCAGAAACTTTTTCCTATTCTTCTCTTTTGTGGTCGCGACTGCCTTCCTTGATGCTATACCGGTACCGCCGGTTAAAAAAAAATTATAGTATTTTTTTTTTCCAAACTTTTCTTCCACAAGTGCATGCGCCATTTTGGGCCTTAGGCCCAAAATTTCCTCTATTATGGAAAAACCCGCTTCGGGTTTCAAGAAGTGCACCAAGTGTGGTGGTACCATCTCCGTCACCGACACCCATGAGTGGTGTCTTAAATGTTTAGGTCCTGACCACTCCATCTCACAGTGTATGGCCTGTGCCATGATGTCCAAGAGGGGTCGACAAAACAGAGCTGCTAAGCTCAGAACCCTTTTCCAAGTCATACTGCTAGACCAGTCCAGACAAATGGGTTATGCACCCCTGCCAGCAGATCTTGGAGACAGAGAATTCCACCAGAACTCTGATAGGGTGGAGCCTGATGATATACAGCTACTCCTAGGGGTCTCTGTCAGTATTTCTCTGTCTCCAGCAGATCTGGATGCTTTTTTGTTTTCCTCCTTCAATATTAATCTACTTTGGATTCTTGGGATTCCCTTGATTCCTTCTGTTCCCTGTTGTTGCCAGATTAATTCTCTAGGCACCAGGAATAGTTTTCCAGCTGATCCCCTGTCACAGTGGTGATCGCTGATGAGAAGGCTCCCCAGCACTAGTCTTGTGAGCTAGTATGCTGGATGACAACCCTGGGGCTGATTTTAGTGGTGAGGCAGCTGATGGTGGTCTGTGCAGTGGTTTGTGGCTTCCCTGCACCATCGGTATTGTGAGTACAGCACCTGTCTCTCTCCCCTCAGTGCCTGCAGCTCCGTGGCAGCCCGATTTTCGTTGGTGCCATTTTTGGCGAATTTCGGGGTTTTTCTTCTGTAGACAGCGTTCCCCTGTCTTCCCTCACTCTTTTCTGTGTTTCCTTGAATTTTTGGAGGTTTAAATTCAGTTTTTTTGCTCCTTTTACTTTGCCGGCGGCCATTTTGAATCGCCGAAAACATCCGTTTTTTGGCGGGAAACCTGCTTGCTCTCCTCTGCTTCTTTTTTTTATGGCAACTTTCCTCCTGCTCGTTTTTCCCAGCGATTCATAGCTGGAGGTGGGGAGTGTTACCTTTCCTTGTGTTATAAAAAAAAAAAAAGCGCCAGTTTTCAGCAGAGTGTGAGGACAGCTTTCCTGTCTTGCATTGCAGGGCAGGTTTTTATCTTTCATTATGCCTTCTTCGGGACAACGCTGCGTGGGGTGTCAGAAAAAGTACAAGGACCTCCAGCAGATCTTGGAGACAGAGAATTCTACCAGAGCTCTGATAGGCTGGAGCCTGGTGATATAATCCTACCCCTTCCAAAGCATTATCGGGGCTCCAGGATGTTCTTGAGGCCTCAACCTCAGCAGAACTACTGGTGCCATGCTCTGGGGTACCGGCTGCTTTCTCCAGTACCCAGGCATCGGCAGTGTCTATAGACGAGAGGTTCCTGGCTATTGAACGCAGTCTGGCGGCTCTCCTTGCGGCATAGACACCCTCGGAACCGTGTCAGACAGTTCAACCGGTACCAGCACTGGTATCTGTATCGGTACCGGTACCGACGGCATCGACATTGGTGTCTGCTTTGCTGGCACCCAGTCATGCTATGCCTTCCGGTACCGATACACCGGTACTGATTCCCCCGGCACCGACTTCGGTTGGTACGGGTATCGTGCTCTACAAGAGCATCCGGACAGAAGGTACTTTGAATCCTCGGAGGAGTCTGAGGATTCTGACAGCTCTGTCGGTACCAGAATACTTCTCCCGGAAGAGCCTTCCTCTCCTAAACGTAGGATGTCTCCTCCAGAAGATATCTCCTTTCAGGATTTTATTAGGGAGGTGGCTTGAGGTCTTTCCATTACTGTGACTCCCGAAACAGAGCCCATGGCAAAGGAGTTGCAGATTCTACAATATCCCAAAGCTCCTAAGGAGGCAGCTACTTTGCCTATCCATGAGATCTTACATGATCTCATGCTAAGAATGTGGGAAACACCTCTTACCACCTCTCCTTACTCTCGTAGATTGGATACCATGTATTGAGTCCCTCCTTCTCCTGGTTTCCAGAAGACTCAGCTTCCTCACTACTCCATTGTAGTGGAATCAGCTATGAGAAGGATCAGGAGTGCAAAGAGGCATGCCTCTTATCCTCCAGGATGTGAGTGTAGAACTTTGGACGCCTTTGGACGTCGTACTTTCCAGGCTTTCTGCCAGGATCAGTTCCTATATTTTATATATGGGAATGTTCCTTAAAGAAGTCGCAGGAGATTTGGAGATTTTAAGCCCTCTCCTTCCTGATGATAAGAGGCAGGATTTTCTCACACTGGTGAAACATGCCCAGGATATTTCTAAGTTTGTCAACAGTGCAGCTTTTGACTGTTTTGAGTGCATAAGCAGAACCTCTGCCATTGCCATAGGTGCATGTAGAATTGCCTGGCTCCAGGCATCTGATTTGGAGCTCTGGGTGCAGGACAAACTGGGCAATATCCCTTGTACAGGTGAGTATCTATTCGGCAAAAATTGGCAAGAGAAAGCCAATGAGTTGGATGCTGACAACTCCACTTTGGATAGATTATCCAAAGCCACAGCTGATCCTGCCAAGAAGAAATCTTTCAAGAAACCATTCTTCTCCAAAAAGAAGAGGTTTTATCCCTCTTATTCCCAGCAGGGATGTTCTGCAGGTCAGCCTGCCCGAAAGAGTCAGCAACCACCTAAACAAAGGAAAGCAGAGACTGCTAAGCCTCAACCGTCTCAGCAGTCTCAGCCTCCACAAGGCCTTTCACTTCCATCTAGAGAACTTAGCCTTCCTGGCCCTCAATGGACCAGAGCCTTCCACCATTCCAGGAAGGTTGTGTTACTTTGCCCCCAGATGGGGGCAGATAACAGCAGAACATTGGACTCTCCCCATAATAAAAGAGGGGTACAAGCTTCATTTTCTTTGCATGCCCCCTCCCACAATGGTAAGACAGTTCAATTCTCAGACCTCTCTCATCAACCTGTTAAATAAAGAGGCCACTATGCTTCTTGCCCAAAGGGCAATAGAAGAGGTACCCATTCCTCAACAGGGTACAGGGTTCTACTCCCCCTATTTCCGTATCCCAAAGAAAACAGGGGGGGACAGACTTATTTTAGACCTCAGAGAATTGAACAAATTCCTGTTCAAAGAGAAATTCAAGATGTTCTCTCTGGGAGCTCTGCTGCCATACCTTCAGAGTCAGGATTGGCTTTGTTCTCTAGATCTCAAGGATGCGTACACCCATGTTCTTATCCATCCAACTCACAGAAAGTTCCTTCGGTTCCTTTTTCAAGGAAAGCACTACCAATACAGGGTGCTTCCTTTTGGCCTGGCCTCAGCACCAAGGGTGTTCACAAAATGCATGGCTGTGGTAGCAGCATTTCTTCGCACTCTAGGAATGTTCGTCTTCCCCTACTTAGACGACTGGCTCATTCGAGCCCTTTCAGAGTCAGAGGCCAGGATTTCTCTATCTTGCATAATGCGTATCCTTCAGTATTTGGGTCTGGTCATAAACATCCCAAAATCCAGCCTAACTCCCACTCAATCCCTAGAGTTCATAGGAGCTTTGCTGGATACCAGAAAAGCAAGGGCCTATGTTCCCCAGACCCATTGCCTTCGCATGGTGCAATTAGCTTCTCAAGCAGTGCTAAAGCCTCATCTCACTGCTCGAGAAATGTTACAACTACTAGGCCACATGGCATCATCTTAAAACACAGGAGGTGCTCTCAGGTGAAGCTCGTTACCCAAATCAGTCATACACTAAGGACCTGAGATAATTAGGCTTCAGGTGAACAAGGTATATTAAACGTATTAGGTACAATTTTATTGGTATAAATATCCATAACAACCCTTAGTAAGTAAAGAACGTAAAGATCTAAACAAAAATGTAAAACTAAGATGCAGACAGCAGTCCAGCAGTGAGATGGGGGCTTTCCAGTCTTTTGCATTGAGTGTCACATGTATGATTTTCTCCCAATTGGTGAGAGGTCTTACGTGTGCACTAGGTGCAAGGAGCTTTTTGCTCTCAGGGAACGAGTCCGTTCTCTAGAGGCTAGAGTAGTAGACTTGGAAAATATAAGAAAGACAGAGAGGTACATAGACAAGACCTACAGGGATATAGTCCTGAAGTCCCACCTCCAGTCTGGCAGCATCCCTGTTGCCATGGAGGAGAGAGGTCACGTGACAGGAGAGCATCACCCTGGTATGGCAGGAAGTGATCCTATAACTAGGACCTGTCCTCCAGGTGATGTAAAACCCTCTTGCACCGAGGACGTTTCTCCAGGGCCATGTGCCCATGAGGGAAGGGTTAGGACAACCATTATAGTTGGTGATTTGATCATTAGGCATGTAGATAGCTGGGTGGCTGGTGGACGTGAGGATCGCCTGGTAACATGCTTGCCTGGTGCGAAGGTAGCGGACCTCACGTGCCACCTAGATCAGGGGTCGGCAACCCGCGGCTCCGGAGCCGCATGCGGCTCTTTCTCACCTTTGCCGCGGCTCCGGAGCACACTGCCCGCTTTAAACGTCGCGTTATGGGCTCCCTCCATGTCAGCTCCCTCCCTTCTTCTGCAGCCGCGGTTCCCTGTCTCTTAGGGAACCGCGGCTGTGCTTTTAAAATCATCTCGGAGCCCTTCCTGTCTTGACGGGCTCCGTGCAGCATTGTCCCGCCTCTAAAGGAAGTTTTGGAGGCGGGACAATGCTGCACGGAGCCCATCAAGACAGGAAGGGCTCCGAGATGATTTTAAAAGCACAGCCGCGGTTCCGTAAGAGGCAGGGAGCCGCGGCTGCAGAAGAAGGGAGGGAGCTGACATGGAGGGAGGGAGCAGATATGAATGAATGGATGGATGGGGGGGGGGGGCTGACATGGAGGGAGGGAGCAGATATGAATGGATGGAGGGAGGGGGGCTGACATGGAGGGATGGAGGGGGCTGACATGGAGGGAGGGGGGCTGACATGAAGGGAGGGAGCTGATATGAATGGATGGAGGGAGGGGGGCTGACTTGGAGGGATGGAGGGATGGAGGGGGCTGACATGGAGGGAGGGGGGCTGACATGGAGGGAGGGAGCAGATATGAATGGATGGATGGAGGGAGGGGGCTGACATGGAGGGAGGGGGGCTGACATGGAGGGATGGCGCGTGGGGGGCTGACCTGGAGGGATGGAGGGGGCTGACATGGAGGGAGGGAGCAGATATGAATGAATGGAGGGAGGGGGCTGACATGGAGGGAGGGGGGCTGACATGGAGGGATGGAGGGGGCTGACATGGAGGGAGGGAGCAGATATGAATGGATGGATGGAGGGGGCTGACATGGAGGGAGGGGGGCTGACATGGAGGGAGGGAGCTGATATGGATGGAGGGAGGGGGGCTGACATGGAGGGATGGAGGGGGCTGACATGGAGGGAGGGGGCTGACATGGAGGGAGGGGGGCTGACATGGAGGGATTGGGGAGGCGGGCTGACATGGAGGGAGGGAGCTGATATGGATGGAGGGAGGGAGGGAGGGGGCTGACATGGAGGGATGGAGCACTGGTAATGGGGTTGAGGGGACGAGCACTGGAAATGAGCTGATTAGGGGAGGCTAGGACTGGTAATGAGCTGATGGGGGGTAGGACTGGTATTGGGCTGATTAGGGGAGGCTAGCACTGGTAATGGGGTTGAGGGGTGATTAGCACTGGAAGCGAGCTGATTGGGGGGCTTTGACTGGGCATGGGCTGATTGTGGGGAGGGGAGGATAGAGCTGCTGGCCCTGGAAGATAACTGGGGGCTAAGGCTACAAATGGGCTGATATGAGGGGATGGGAGAATGGAACTGGATCTGAGAGGGGCTGCCATGGTATTTGTACTAGAAGGGACTGGTCAGTGGGGAAGGAGGGGGACTGGAAGGAAATGGACACCAGTGGCAATCATGGGAATGCAAGTTGACATTGGAAGGTACTGGGAGTGAGGACTGGAAAGGGGCTGATATTGGGGAGGGTTACTGGGACTGGAAATAGGCTGATGGAAAGAAGTGAAGAAAACGAAAGAAGAGATAAGAACTGGCAGATGGACCATAGACCACAGAAAGAGAGCTAAGAGAAGACAGGAAAGCAGAAGCCTCAGATCGGGACCAGCATGATCAAAGAATAAATTGGTCAGACAACAAAGGTAGAAAAAATAATTTTATTTCATATTAGTGATTTGACTACAAAATCATCATAATTTTGAAATCAAATATTGTTACTTCTTGTTATATTTTCTGGCGTATTTTTTTTGGTGTGCGAAAGAAGAGGGGTAGTCTTATACGGCGAGTATAGGCCAAACACCTATATTTTAACAGGAAAAGTAGGGGGTCGTATATAGCATTAAGGTAAGAAACAATATATGCAGTGTTAGATTTGTTTTAAATGTCGCAATGGTTTTGCGGCTCCCAGTTTTTTTTTTCCCTTCGGAAACGGGTCCAAGTGGCTCTTTATGTCTTAAAGGTTGCAGACCCCTGACCTAGATAGTGCTGGGGAGGAGTCTGCTGTCTTGGTACATGTTGGTACCAATGACATAGGAAAATGTGGTAGGGAGGTTCTGGAGGCTAAATTTAGGCTTTTAGGTAGGAAGTTGAAATCCAGAACTTCCAGGGTAGCATTCTCCAAAATGCTTCCCGTTCCACGTGCAGGACCCAAAAGGCAGGCAGAGCTCCATAGTCTCAATGCGTGGATGAGACAATGGTGCAGAGATGAGGGTTTTGGATTTGTTAGGAACTGGGGAACATTCTGGGGAAAGGGGCTCTTCTGAAGGGATGGGCTTCACCTTAACCGGGATGGAACCAGGCTGCTGGCATTAACTTTTAAAAAAGAGAGAGAGCAGCTTTTAAACTAGATAATAGGGCAAAGCCGACAGTCGCCCAAGAGCGGATAGTTCGGAAGAATGTATCCTTGAAGGATACTACCAAAGCCAGAGGGGTTCCAAAAAAGAGTAAAGTAGCCCAAATACTCTCGAGTATGGAGCAGACAGAGCTTAAAGATCCCAAATTGCCCATGTCTACCAATAGCCAAATTAATATGAATAAAATAAGTCTCTAAAATGCTTGTATGCAAATGCTAGAAGTCTAAAAAATAAGATGGGAAAGTTAGAATATATAGCACTAAATGAGAGGTTAGATATGATTGGAATATCAGAGACATGGTGGAAGGAGGACAACCAGTGGGACACTGTGATACCTGGGTGCAAACTATATCGTAATGATAGAGCTGATCAAATTGGTGGAGGGGTTGTGCTCTATGTTAGAGAGGGCATTGAGTCAGAAAGGATTAAAGTTTTGCAGGAAACAAAATTTGCTGTAGAATCTCTATGGATTGAAATTCTATGTAAAAAGGGGAAGGCGATGGCAGTGGGGGTGTACTATCGACCGCCTGACCAGAATGAACAAATGGATGATGAAATGCTCAAAGAAATCAAGAAAGCTAACAAAAGTTACAGCACAGTAATAATAATGGGTGATTTCAATTATCCCGATATCGACTGGGTCAGTATCACGGCAGGACATGCTAGGGAGATAAAGTTCCTAGATGACATAAATGACTGCTTCTTGGAGCAGCTGGTTCATGAACCGACCAGAGGGGAAGCCATATTAGACCTAGTTCTTAGTGGAACACCAGATCTAGTGCAAGAGATAAGGGTGTTGGGGCCACTTGGCATAGCATGATCACCTTTGATTTAATTAGTGGAGGAGGGATAGTAAGGAAATCCACAGTAGTACCTTTTAACTTTCGAAAGGGAGACTATGATAAAATGAGGAAAATAGTTAAGAAAAAACTAAAAGGAGCAGTTGCAAAGGTTAAAGACATTACATCAAGCTTGGGTGTGTTTGAAAAATGCCATCTTGGAAGCCCAGACCAGCTGTATTCCACGCTTTAAGAAAAGTGGATGGAAGTGCAAAAAACTGCCAGCATGGTTTAAAGGTGAGGTCAGAGAGGCTGTTGCCAAAAAAGCATCTTTCAGAAAATGGAAAAAAGAGCCAAACAACGAAACCTGGAAACAGCATAAGCACTGGCAAGTCAAATGCAAGGCATTGATAAAGCAGGCAAAGGGAGAATTGGAGAAGAAGCTTGTTGCGAAAGCAAAAACGCGAAATAAAGATTTTTTCAAGTACATTCGTAGCAAAAAACCTGTGAGAGTCAGTTTGTCCATTAGATGATAGAGGAGTTAAAGGGGCACTAAGAGGCGACAAGGCGATAGCGGAGAGACTGAATGAATTCTTTGCTTCGGTCTTTACTGAGGAAGATGTAGGGATGTTACCCATGACTGAAGTGGTATTTAAAGGTGCGGAAGAATTGAAGGAAATATCGATACATCGGGAAGATGTATTACAACTATTAGATAAACTGAAGAGTAGCAAATCACCTGGGCCAGATGGTATACATCCAAGGGTGTTGAAAGAACTGAAATATGAGATTGCAGACCTGCTATTAGTAATCTGTGAACCATAGTTAAAATCATCTCTAATACCTGAAGATTGGAGGATCGCCAATGTAACACCAATTTTTAAAAAGGGTTCCAGGGGTGATCCTGAAAACTACAGACCGGTGAGCCTCACGTCAGTACCGGGAAAAATGGTAGAATCCATCATAAAAAATAAAATTACTGACATGTAGATAGTCATGGCCTAATGGGAGACAGCCAATATGGCTTTAGACAAGGAAGATCTTGTCTTACTAATCTGTTATGTTTTTTTGAAAGTGTGAATAAACAGATGGACAAAGGTGAGTCAGTTGATATAGTGTATCTGGACAAGGTCCCTCATGAGAGACTTTTGGCAAAACGAAAGAGTCATGGGATAGAAGGCAGTGTACTACTGTGGATCAGGAACTGGTTAAAAGATAGAAAGCAAAGGGTTGGGCTAAATGGCCAATTTTCCCAATGGAGAAAGGTGAATAGTGGTGTACCCCATGGATCTGTGCTGGGTCCACTGCTTTTTGACATATTCATAAATGACCTGGAAAGTGGAATAACGAGTGAGGTTATCAAATTTACAGATGACACAAAACTATTTAAAGTTGTTAAAACCCAAGAGGATTGTGGAAAACTGCAAGAGGATCTTGATAAATTGGAATACTGGGCATCAAAATGGCAGATGAAATTTAATGTGGACAAGTGCAAAGTTATGCACCTAGGAAAGAACAACCCAAACTATGGTTACACGATGCAAGGTTCCACATTAGGAACCACCATCCAAGAAAAAGATTTAGGCGTCCTTGTGGATAACATGTTAAAACCCTCGGCCCAGTGTGCAGCTGCAGCCAAGAGAGCAAATAGAATGCTAGGTATCATAAGGACAGGAATGGAAAATAAAACAAAAGATATTATAATGCCTCTATATCGTTCCATGGTGAGACCGCACCTTGAATATTGTGTGCAATTCTGGTCGCTGTATCTTAAAAAGGATATAGCGTTATTAGAAAAGGTTCAGAGAAGAGCCACCAAAATGGTAAAGGGGATGGAAGGATACTCCTATGAAGAAAGGCTAAAAAGGTTAGGGCTCTTTTACCTGGAAAAGAGACGGCTGAGGGGAGATATGATAGAAGTCTATAAATTAATGAACGGAGTGGAACGGGTAAACGTAGATCAATTGTTTACGTTATCAGAATATAGAAAGATTAGGGGACATGCAATGAAGACTAATAAAAGAAAATATTTTTTCACTCAACGTGTAATCAAACTCTGGAATTTGTTACCATAGGATGTAGTACAGGCTGTTAGTGTAGCTGGGTTTAAAAAAGGTTTGGACAAGTTCCTGGAGAAAAGGTCCATAAACCATTATTAAGAAGGGACCCAGGATATCAGTGCTTGACCCAGTACAGCATTCTTTTGGGGAAACTGCTAGGTACGTATAACCTAGATTGGCCACTGTTGGAAACAGGATACTGGGCTTGATGGACTTTGGTCTGACCCAGTATGGCATATCTTATGTTCTTCCGTGCATGTGGTTCCTTATGCTCGCCTCCATATGAGAGCAGCCCAGTGGACTATCTCCAGGAACCAGCAGGAATGAGTCTTCACATATGGGTACGTTGGTACCGATGGAGTCTGCGCGGGAACGCTTCCCAGCGTCCAATCAAAGAGCTTTTGGAAGCATCCCACCACGCCTGCGTGCTGCCTTCCCGCCTTTCCCAACTGCCTCTCCTCAGTTTTCATTTTCCGTGGAGCCGGCAGGACGTTGTCCTGTCACCGCAGAAAATTCTTTTTATTTCTTTATATTTTCTTGTGGTCGCGGCTGTCTTCCCAACGCCACTGGTACCGCCGGTGTTCTCTTTTCTTTTCTTTTAAAATCTTCCTTCCTCAGAGAATATTTTTTCTTCATAGTGTCTCACGGGTTCTTAAGCCTTAAGGGCCTCTTCTTTTCCTTCATGGAACCGCCAGCCACTTTCTCCAAGAAATGTTCACACTGGCGGTACAACTTTATTTTTAGACCCTCGAAGTCGGTGTCTAACCTGCTTGGGTCCTGACAACAATTTGGTGAGAAGAAATCTTCAATATCGAGGTTCCCTCGATACACGGTTTCCCTCCAACTTCGGGGCACTGTCCTTTTCTTTTTCTACACAGGATCAGGTAACCCACAAACAGTCTGTTAAGACTAGCCAGCCCTCAAGTGGTAGGTCTCATGCACAGCATGTAGACGGCTCCGGCCTTGCCCTCGAGGGCCCTTTGGCTTTAAAACCCCCGGCGGGAGTCCTTGGTCTCCAAAGCCTATGAGGGGTTTCAGGTTGTTCCTGGGGTTCACCCCTCACAGAACATGCCTGAGCCGTGTCCGGTGGTGGCATCCGCTTCGAGCGGTACCGATACCCCGACATCAGCACTGGTGTTGGATGAAACACTCCTCACCAGGGATGGTCATCGAGCGTCCTCGGTGCCTTCGGGATCGCTGGATACACTCCAGACTGACCTTCCATTATTGGTACCAACACCGATATTACCACCGACGTCGGTACCCTCCAGATGTGCATCGATAGCCTCGCTTCCTTCGATGCCGAGTCTGGAATCGATCTCCAGTCTGGAGGACTGGGTACCGACTCGCCTTGGTACCGGCTCTCGACGGTACTGAAGGCTCGGTTCCGATGACACGGATCCGCAACTCTCGGTTCCCTCGAGGCCCAGTGAGTTGCCACGGGTTGACCTTCATTCACCGGTATCGGACACGGTACCGACGTCGGTGCTGATGTCCTCATTACCCTTACAGTTGGTGTCTTCCATGCTTTCTTCATCGATGCCCAGTTTGGAATCGCTCTCTAGTCTGGAAGACTCGGTAACAATATCATTTGGTACTGACACCTATCGATACCGGTGGCTCGGTACCGAGGATATAGCACCCGGACGTTTTCGATTGTTTCGGTACCGATTGTAGGTCTCCGATGACTGCTCTGATGTCTTTGTCGGGCTCGACTCTGACATCGGTACCGGTATCGACAGTGCCATCATGGCCAACTCTTGCCATGCTTTTTTCAACAGGATCGCTCCCTTTTATCCCAAGCTTGGAGTCGATTCCTGGCATGGACAATGTGGTAAGGTCGGTTGCTGCTCCTGACATTCAGTACCAGCGACCACCCTTTAAGCATTCCACACTGCACTGTGCAGGATCTTCTATTCCTATATATCTGGATAGCTCTGTCGGTGCTCAGGCTAGTTCTTCAGATCTAACCTGTCCAAAGGAAATTCCTGTTGGGGAACCCTCTTTTCAGAGTTTCCTCCTGGATATAGCAAGATCTCTTGCAATTCCTATCCCAGGACATGATCCTGCACAGGCCTTTCTTTCTACCAAAGCAAAGGAGAACATAATGTTTCCTTTGCATCATTCCTTGCAGGATCTCCTTCTAGGAATGTGGGAAACACCTTTAAGGGTACCCCCACCTTCCAGAGCAACTGATCTCTTATCAGGTGCCCCCCTCTCCAGGGTTTCAGAAGACTCAACTTCCTCATCATTCCATAGTTGTGGAATCAGCAATGAGGCGGGTAAAGAGCAAGAAAAAGCACTCTTCTTATCCGCCAGGTCATGAATCTAGGATGCTTGATGCCTTTGGACGTCAAACCTTCCAGACATCTATGCTATCTGCAAGAATTCTCTCATATATTTTCTATGAGTCTACCTCTTGAGGAGGTCATAAAGCAATTACATCTTTTGAATCCTTCCCTTCCAGAGTCCAGGAGTGCAGACTACTCTTCACTGCTCAAGCATCTCCAGAATATCTCTTGGTTTCTTACTCGTGCTTCCCTAGACTCTTTTGAGTCTGTTAGCAGAACTTCTGCTGTAACTATAGGGGCACGACGTAGAGCCTGGCTCCAAGCTTCAGGCTTGGACAAATGGGCACAACATAGACTGGGACATACTCCTTGCACTGGAGATAATCTTTTTAACAAGGAGTCTTTACGTCAGGTTACTCAGTTCTCCACTGACTTACCTGTTCCTAGGGGCTCTTCTGCACCTTCTTCTGTCCCAGTAGGTAGGAAATATCCTGCCGAACTTTCTTCCCATAGGAGAAGAAAGTTTTATGCATCATCTGCCCATCCTACAGATGTTCCCAAACATGGGAAGCATCATCCTGGTCTGCAGAGTTTGACCTCTCACCAGGCTCAGCAAGCCCAGTAACCACAGGGTTTCTAATCAACCTATCAGATGCTTGTGACTCTGGGGATTACAATCTGTAGTTGTTTCTTCTCAACAGAGACAATCCACTGCTGTCATTCTACATTCTAAACATGGATCTCTTCCTGAAAGGCATCCATTCTTTCTATATGAGCTGTAAAGGATGTTCATGCTTCTAGGTCACAGGATTCTCCTCTTTTCCTTCTAGGGAAGGAGGTCCATCCACTATCAAATGATAGTTTCCTGTGCCAGCATGTCTCCTTTCCTTTCTATAAACTTACTACTTTGTAAGTTTTTTCAGCTCCACTTCTTTACCCTCTTACCAGGGATTTTCCTCTGTAAGAGTGGTATTGCTCATTGGAGGGCTTTTCTTCAGCCTCTCTAATTTTCTTACTTTCTATTGCGGAGTTCTCTTTTCTGAGTTGACTCCTCTTTTTCAATTTTGCTTGCAGCAGTTCATCAGACACCTCCAGAGTTTTCTACTCTTGGTTTGTCTGTTCTTACTGTTTTTAAACAGTACCATTCTTATACTGTCTGGCAAGCAGCTGCCAATGCAGGAGCCTTAATGTTTCAACCACTGGTTCTTGTCCACCAGCAACCAGATTTGTTCCCTACTAACATTCTGTCTGGTCTTAGTAGTGGCTCCAAGTCAGTGCTGTCATCTCTCTTGGAAATTTTTTCACTACAAGCTTGCTGGATTGTCTTCTCTTTCTGCCATCTCCATTCCCCTGGGTTGGGCAGCATAGTTGACATAGCTGCTGGCTCTTCTGCAGCCAGTTCTATCTCCCCATTCTCCTGCATCATGCTCTCTGCAATCCTACAGAGAAGCTCTCCACTATGGGCCCTTGCTAGGAGCATGGGGGAGGCTTTTCTCCAATACCCAGACTAGATGGTTGAAAAAGGCTTTTTCAGTCATGTCTCCCATGACTAGAAAAGTTCTCCTTTTTACTATAAAGCACATAGGCTTACGTGTAAGCTTAAGGAGTTGCTAATCCCTGCTTTGGTCCATAGTATTTCCAATAGGGAATATGTTTTCTCCTTCCAGCTCGTCCTCATGGTAAGAACGCATGATACCCTTTTTGCCCTTAAGCAGGTCAGCATGGTATCTCATTCCTATGCGTCTTCTGTTCACTTACCATGCTAGAGTTCTAAACTACTCAGGACTTGCGGTCTGCTGACCAATATCATCCTCTGCTTTTCACGTAACCATCCTGGTTATTCTACTACCTAGCATCCCTGTAGCCATAACCAGTGGGAATTGATTCTCTATATGTCTTCTCAAGTAGGTTCCACCTCCTTGTTCTTAGATGAATCTTTCCTCTCCACATTTTCCTATGTGAATGCCTCTTGGACATATTTCTGTCTGCTTCTTGCAGACTTCCATATAGAGGTGTATATAGATATAGATATATAGATATAGATATATATCTTCATACCTATAGCTCACATCTTACAGATGTCTGTCTATCATGTGTGAGTATTTTATGCCCTTCATATCTCACTATAGATATAGTCTTATATGTACATCTATATATATCTGTTGAGATATTCTACTATAGGTAGATATGTTTTCTACTTTATCTACCTGACTGTCAAGGCTCATATAACCATATGATTCTGACAGAGGGGTGTTTACCCATACTATGCTATCCAGTATGTTTGGGATCCTACTCTCACAACCACTTGGTGGTATTTAACACCTACCATAACCCTAAGGTTACGTACCTCTGAAGCTCTCCATGTCCAATATCTCTTCCAGCTGACTTCAGTTAGGAGAGATATTGCGGATCTTCAGCTACTCACAGGCTAACACCTCCGGCGTTGTCCTTTCTTTGGGATACAAGGGGTTCCCATACCTTTTTCTCCCCACAAGGACTGGGCCTGTCTGTCCAAATCGGTTAACCTTTCTCTTTTTGTTCCTAAGAGTGAGCCACTCTGCTACCAAAAGAGTTGGGTTTTTATCATAAAGCCTTCCGCTGAAGGCCCACCATTTTTGTACTACCCCAGTTTCTCCTACTGGGGTTCCCTGTTACCTTTCAGGATTCTGACCTCCATTATTTTTCCTACAGTTTTCCTACCTCCACTTACAGTGAGGTCTTAAGGTTCCTCTACTGGGTTCCCCAGTAGATCCCATGAACCTCCATACTTCTCTAAAGTCCTGTTAGGGGAGGTCCCTATTGCAATATATTTTTCCTTTGCAATATCATTGCTGACAATTTTCATCCACACATGGACTCCTCCTGCAGTCCAATGCTAGGTTAGCTGTTCCACAGCACCTTTCTTTCTTCAACTCCTACCCTCCATCCTCAGGATGCCTGGTGTTGTGCGGGATAGCATGTTCTAGCCCATAACATGCTGGGACTCCAGGCATCTTAGCTTGGGAGTCCCCATATGTGAAGACTCATTCCTGCTTGTTCCTGGAGATAGCACAGTTACTTACCTGTAACAAGTGATCTCTGGGAACAGCAGGAATAAGTCTTCACAACCCACCCACCTCCCCAGGAGTTGTATCTCTATCTTTCCTTTCCTCTCTCTCTCTCTTTGTCTCAGCTTTAAAACTTAACTGAGGAGAGGCAGTTGGGAAAGGCAGGAAGGCAGCATGCAAGCGTGGTGGGATGCTTCCAAAAGCTCTTTGATTGGACGCTGGGAAGCATTCCCGCGCAGACTCCGTCGGTACCGACGTACCCATATGTGAAGACTTATTCCTGCTGTTCCCAGAGATCACATGTTACAGGTAAGTAACTGCTTTATCCACTCAATGGACCCAGGCATCAGGGTGCCTGTCAGACAAAATAGCAAACACAAATTGCCTTATTTTGTCCCTCCAATGGTGGCAGTCCACTCAAAACCTGTTGTTGGCGTCCCCATTTCAACAACCTTTACCCCAGGCAACTCTCACAACAGATGCTTCACCAATGGGTTGGGGAGCTCATCTGCAAGACCTCTCCACCCAAGGCATTTGGACTCCTCAGGGGACTCATCTACACATCAATCTCTTAGAACTCAGAGCAATCTTCCTTGCTCTTAGTGTTCCACACCCTGCTTAGCTACAAGACAGTCCTCATTCATATGGACAATCAAGTAGCCATGTTCTAGTGAACAAGCAGGGGGGAAAGGCTCTCTGTTGCTTTGCAACGAAGCTTTGCGACTATGGGCCCTCGCCAGAGAGCATCAGATTCATCTCCTGGCAGTGAATCTTCCAGGCATCCAAAACTCTTGAGCAGACAGACTCAGTCAAGTTTTGCTTCCACACGAATGGTCTCTACATGCAGACCAGGTGGCCAAGATTTTTCGAGTTTGGGGAATCCTGGACATAGACCTCTTTGCAAGTCCGTGGAATGCCAAACTTCCCCGGTTCTGTTTCAGAATTTCCGGCTCAGGGCTCTCAGGCCAGGGATGCTTTCCTCCTTCATTGGGGTCAAGACTTCCTTTATGCCTTTCCACCATTCCCCTAATTCCCAAAACCCTGTTCAAGCTTCAGAGAGACAGAGGCTGTATGATTCTCATAACTCCACATTGGCCGCGGCAAGTGTGGTACCCTCTGCTTCTACGTCTCTCTCAAGCTCCCTCTCTGGAGTTAGGGTCTGCTTCAGATCTCCTGTCCCAGGAGGATGGAATGTTTTGGCATCCCAATCTTCAGTCTCTACACCTCAGGGCTTGGTTGCTGAAGGCCTAGATGTTCATGATCTTAACCTTTCACAGCAGGTAAAATATATCCTTTATGCTTCCAGAAAACCGTCCACAAGACTCTCTTATGCTTTCAAGTGGAAAAGGTTTACCATATGGTGCTCGCAGAAGGGTCTTAGCCCCCTTGCGATACCTCTGGTATTATTACTGGAGTATCTCCTTCATTTATCCAATGCAGGACTTAAACCTAACTCAGTAAGAGTCCATTTGAGTGCTATTGCAGCTTCTTTCAAGCCTCTAAATGGACAACCTATTTCCTCCCATCCTCTTATAGCAAGATTTATGAGA
This sequence comes from Ichthyophis bannanicus, assembly GCA_033557465.1. Lineage (NCBI taxonomy): Eukaryota > Metazoa > Chordata > Amphibia > Gymnophiona > Ichthyophiidae > Ichthyophis > Ichthyophis bannanicus. The sequence goes on along the minus strand of CM066043.1, from coordinate 205,804,078 downwards.
GGCCTTCTTCTAACTAAGCCTCCCATTAGGCCACCACCAGTGGCATGGGACTTAAGCCTGGTTCTTGGCCAGCTTATGAAGCCACCTTTCGAACCCTTAGCTACTACTTCATTGAAATTCCTTTCCTGGAAGGTTAACTTTTTCTTTGCTATCACATCAGCACGTCGCATCAGTGAGTTTCAGGCACTAGTGGCTGATCCACCTTATACAAGGTTCCATCATGACAAGGTAGTCCTTAAGACTCATCCACACTTTATGCCAAAGGTGGTCTCGCCTTTTCATCTTAACCAAGCGGTCTACCTGCCTGTGTTTTTTCCAAGGCCTCATGCATCAAATGCAGAAAGGAATCTTCGTACTTTGGACTGTAAAAGAGCTTTAGCCTTTTACTTACAAAGAACACAGCAACATAGAAAATCCTCTCAACTCTTTGTTGCTTTTGATCCTTCTCATTTGGGACTTCCAGTCTCCAAGAGAACACTGTCCAGCTGGATTGCGCAGTGTATTTCTTTTGCCTATCAGAGTAAGAATCTTCCTCTGGAGGGCCATGTCACAGCTCACAATGTGAGAGCCATGGCAGCTTCAACGGCTCACCTTCACTCTGTCTCTATCGACGACATCTGTCAAGCAGCCACCTGGGCCTCGGTTCATACCTTCACAGCCCATTACTGCTTGGACAAGGACTCCAGCCGGGATGCCTTGTTTGGTCAGGCTGTTCTCCAACTCCTGTTCCATACCTAATCAACTCCTACCCACCATCCCTGGTAGGATGCCGGAGATCCATGTGGGGAAGTGGAGCCCTTTCACAGGAACACAACTGCTGGGGTTCTCTCCCTGGCACCTAAAGCTACGGAGTCCCCACATGTGAAGGCTACATTCCTGCTTGTTCCTGGAGATAGCATAGTTACTCACCTGTAACAGGTGATCTCCGGGAAGAGCAGGAATTTAGTCTTTACAACCCACCCACCTTTCCTAGGAGTAGTATCTCTCTATCTCTTTCTCTTTCCCTCTCTCTCTCTCTTTGTCTCAGCTTTAAACTCAACTGGAGAGAGGCATTTGGGAAGGGCGGAAGGCAGCACGCAGACGCTGTGGGATGCTCCCAAAAGCTTTCTAATTGGACGCTGGGATGCGTTCCCGCGCAGGCTCCGTCGGTACCGACAATACCCATATGTGAAGACTAAATTCCTGCTGTTCCCAGAGATCACCTGTTACAGGTGAGTAACTATGCTTTACCTACAGAGAACATGGCAACATAGAAAGTCCTCGTAACTTTTTATAGCTTTTGACCCTAGTCATTTGGGACTTCCAGTCTCCAAAAGAACTTTATCTAAATGGATTGCCCAATGCATTTCCTTTGCTTATGAGAGTAAGGGTCTTCCTCTTTAGGACCATGTCACAGCTCATAACGTGAGAGCCATTGCAACTTCCATGGCTAATCTCCACTCTGTGTCTATAGATGACATTTGTTGAGCATCCACCTGGGCTTCGGTACACACCTTCACAGCCCACTACTGCCTGGATAAAGCCTCCCATCGGATTGCCTTCTTTGGCCAAGCTGTTCAAAATCTCTTTCAGACCTAAATCAACTTCTACCCACCAACCCTGGTGGAATGCCAGAGATCCATGGGAGGAAGGATTCCCACCTTTCTAGGGTGGAACCTTCCTGGGGCTATCTCTCTGGCATCTTCAGCTAGGGAGTCCCCATATGTGAAGACTACATTCCTGCTTGTTCCTGGAGATGGAGTAGTTAGTCACCTGTAACAGGTGATTTCCGGGAACAGCAGGAATTTAGTCTTCACAACCCACCCACCTCCACTAGGAGTTGTCTCTCTATCTCTTTGTCTCTTTCCTCTCTCCCTCTATCCTTTCACTCAGCTACAAACGTAACTGAAGAGGGATAGTTGGAAAGGCGGGAAGGCAGTGTGCATGTGCTGAGGGATGCTCCCAAAAGCGTTTCTATTGGACGCTGGGGAGCGTTCCTGCGCAGGCTCAGTCGGTACCGACGATACCCATATGTGAAGACTAAATTCGTGCTGTTCCCGGAGATCACCTGTTATAGTTACGTAACTACGCTTTAGCCTGCAGTACTGAAGTAAGAGGCTGGAAAGTAAGAGACCAAGCTGGGTTGTGCTGGCATGGAGGTGGATACAGGAAGCTGTTGCAGAAAGAGGAACTGGGGGGTGGGGGGGGATTGTTACCTAATGCTTAACTTTCAGTCAATATTAACTAGGACAATATAATCATTTATCCACAGAGGAGTATTCAGAAGATATTCTGTATTTACATGATGCTGAACTTGTGCGGCTGAAGCAGTACTATGAGACTCACAAAGAGCTGTTTGAATCTGTGCAGAAATGGGAGGAAAGCTGGAAACTGTATCTGGAGTTTGAGGTAATATAAAAGGCTTTATATTGCACAAGGTTATTTTTTGTAAGAATGTTTGTAAGAAGTGTGGCTTTGTAGGCTGTACAGCAGACTTCTAAAGTTGTGTAATTGCTGGAAGTGGCTCATCAGTATGTGGATCTAGAGCAGTGGTTCTCAACCTGTGGGTCGGGACCCCCACAGGGGTCGCCTCAGGATTTACCAGGGGTCCCTTGACAAATCCCGGGAATTATTTCTTTTCTAATTTATTGTTCTAATTTGATCACAAAGCCTAAAATGCCAATTCCTCATCGTCTCTCCAGGCCAGTCCAGGAACAAAAGGGTTGTCAATCCCATTCAGCAGCTGAGGACTGAAAACTGAAAAGTTCTTTCTGACAGGCTATCTAACTGCCCGTGACGTCAGCTACTCAGTCTTTCAGTCCTCAGCAGCTGAATAGGACGTTAGGCTGACAGGCTCCAGGAGGGGCATTGAATCCGCAGATAGGAGATTTTTCAAAAAGGAGGGTTCAGGTGTTCTAGCAGAGCATCCTTCCCTGCCCAATTTTGAGTATTTCACTTTAAAAAAAAAAAAAAAAAAAAAAGAGGTCGAAGTGAGACTGTTTTCTGCTACCTTAGACTGCCGGTAGACGGGGGCAGAGCCTGCTCACCGTGAAGAAAACGTCTCTATAGAGTGGAAGGAATAAGCTGGGAGCCCCAGTCTTTGATCCTTCTGCCGATATTGCTATTACTCCGTATCCTGCTAGCGGCGGGAACTTGGAGGGCTACTATTGAGAACCTTGTTGGTTCGGTAAACACTGCTTCTGAGACACGGTGAGTGTTGCAGGGCGCGGGGGAGGACCGATCGGGCTGACTAAAAGTGCTTCGCGGTGTTTCTTTTCTATTCTGCTCGCCGTCAGATATTTTAGTATCGGGAATTGCAGTTGGTTAGTTCTTCGTTCTCCACAGTTGTTTGCTGGTTGAGAGTGTTTACTGGTCGAATGGAGACTTTTTCGCCGGCGGGAAACGGCGGTGAAAGCTCTCACAACCCTCAGTTGAAGGCGGGAACGGCAGCCATTTTGCCTTCAGCGGCACCTTCTCCCGCGTCCCAGAATAAACCGGAGAAAAAGAAATTCAAGTCCAAAAAGTCCTCTTCTGCTGAAGAGGGGTCTAAGGGACAATCTGCCAAGCTCTTTGACAATGTGGGTTCATTATTTTCGCTGGAGTTTATTTTACAGTTACACAGAGCTTTTCTCTTAAAGATGGAGCAGGCTAGCAAGCCTGCTGTTTCAAACGTGCACATTCCACCACCCGAAGTTCCTCTTCCCTGCGGGGCAGCATCGCAGCTGTTGGGATCAGGGGCTGATCCAGGTGAGGGAACCTCTAAATTGGATAAGTGGTCTGAAAATCAGGTAGATTGGATGGGGCTGTCTCCCTCTGCACCTCAATTGGGTGAAGAAGGTGAGATCTTCTCAGAGACTGATTTAGATCCCTGGTCAGGGGAACTGGAAGAGGGGGAGATAGCTCCAGGTGATGACCCTAATGTATTTAGGGTGTTTCGGAGAGAGGAGCTTGGAGCCCTGATTGTGCAGTCCTTAGCAGCACTGAATATTGTCACGCCCGCGGTGCCTCAGGAACCCTTAGAGCAGGGGTCACCAACCTGCGGCCCACGGGCCGCAGAGGTCCCTCCGTGCGGCCCGCGAGACTCTACCCCGGTGCGGCCCGCGAGACTCTACCCCGGTGCGGCCCGCCTAGGCAAACTCACCAACTCCTCCTTCTGCAGCCGCGGCTCCCTGCCTCTTAGGGAACTGCGGCTGTGCTTGTAAAATCATCACGGAGCCCTTCCTGTCTTGACGGGCTCCGTGCAGCATTGTCCCGCCTCCAAAGGAAGTGGTAAACAACTTCCTTTAGAGGCGGGACAATGCTGCACGGAGTCCGTCAAGACAGGAAGGGCTCCGCGATGATTTTACAAGCACAGCCGCGGTTCCCTAAGAGGCAGGGAGCCGCGGCTGCAGAAGAAGGGAGGGAGCTGACATGGAAAAATAAAAGTACAGATATGAGCAGTTATTTTTTTCCCGCGGGGGGGGGGGGAGGGGGGTGCGGCCCGCGAGTCTGCCAGTAGTCGGCTGTGCGGCCCGCGGCCCTCTGGAGGTTGGTGACCCCTGCCTTAGAGGATCCCTTATTGCAGGGCTTTAAACTAGAGCAGCCGTGTTTTCCGGTACACAGAGTAATTAAACAAATGATTGAGTCGGAGTGGGAATGTCCGGAGGCTTCCTTGCGTGGCAGCCGGGCGATGGGCCGTTTGTATCCCATACCACAGGAGGAAAAAGATTTGTTGCGTATGCCTAAAGTGGATGCTTTGGTAGCCGTGGTGACAAAAAAGACCACCATTCTGGTGGAAGGGGGTGCGGCTCTCAAGGATCTTCAAGATCAGAAGTTGGAGTCTCTGTTGAAACAGCTCTTTGATTGATTCATGTGCTCTTTCACTGCAAGCTTCCATTTGTGGAGCGTACGTGTCACGGGCGTCCATCCGCTGGCTCCAAGGGGATTCCGCTGGGATCAGGGAGCAGACCTCCGTGACCGAAGGAGCGAAGTTGGAGTCGGCAGCGGCTTACCTCGCAGACGCGTTTTATGATTTGGTTCGTATCTCAGCAAAGTCTATGGCTTCCGTCATAGCCGCACGTAGATTTCTCTGGCTGAGGAATTGGACGGCGGATACATCTTCTGAAACTCGACTTAGTACACTGCCCTATAAAGGCAAGTTACTGTTGGGGGAAGCTCTGGAAAAGATTGTTAAAGATCTCGGTGACTCTAAAGGGGGTCGGCTACCGGAAGATCGTCCAAAACCGTCGAGGTCTGGAACTCAGCTCAGAGGGCAGGCCCGAGAGGCTCGCAGGTTTCGAGGACCATGTTTTGCCCCTTATCAGAGAGGGTGTTTTGCGGCACGAGGTCAGCCCTTTCGGGGGGCTTAAAGGGTTTGGCAGAGGATACTCGCATTCTCAACAGAATGCCCTCAAGAAGCCGCAATGAAGGGCGGCAGGTCCAGACGGAGATTCCGGTGGGCGGCCGGTTGCAGCAGTTTCTCTCTGTCTGGACCTCCATAACCACGGATCGTTGGGTGCTCGAGATCATACGCGAGGGTTATGCGTTGGCGTTTGCTCAACCCCTGCCAGACTCTTTCATGGGGGTCCCCTTGCGGGTCTCAAGCAAAGCGGAATGCGGTGAGAGAGGCGCTTCAGCGGTTATTACGGCTCAAAGCGGTGGTGCCCAGGCCACCAAGCCAGTGCGGCTTAGGTCGGTACTCGATTTATTTTGTGGTCCCCAAGAAAGAGGGTTCTTTTCGGCCCATTCTGGATTTAAAGCAGGTCAATCTGTGTTTGGGGTGCCTCACTTCCGGATGGAAACTCTGCGATCCGTCATTCGGGCGGTGCAACCTGGCGAGGTGCTCATGTCTATAGACCTCACGGAAGCGTACCTTCACATTCCCATCCGGCCGGAGCATCACAAGTTTTTGCAGTTTGCCGTGCCCATGGGTCATTTTCAATTCCGAGCGTTACCCTTCGGGTTGGCCACGGCTCCTCGGACCTTCACGAAGGTGATGGTGGTCGTGGCGGCAGCATTACGGGGGGAGGGATTCATGTTCATCCCTACCTTGGCGATTGGTTGATCCGGGCTCGATCTCACGCGGAGTCAGTAGCCACGACGGCTCGGGTAGTGGAGGTGCTCGAGAGTCTAGGTTGGGTGATCAATCGGGCAAAGAGTCGGTTGTTGCCGATGAGGTGTCTCGCTTACTTAGGAGCGTTATTCGACACCCAGATAGGGTCAGTATTTCTTCCCGAGGAGCGGGTCCACAAGATTCTCAAGCAGGTTGTGATAAGGAAGCTTATCATAGCTCAGGAAGGAGCTATAGAAAAGGTGAAGTGACTCTGAACAAGCAACCTGTCAGTTCTGGTAGAAATAAGAAAACAGAATTTTCCCATAAAAGACTACCAGTCCCAGAATGCACCAGGTTTCCAACAGCCATTAGAGGAGCTGAAGTGGGGAAACGTGTGTTCAATCAGGAGGGCTATGAGGTAATCCCCAAGCACTCATCTCAAAGGGCAGGGCCTGATTCAGCACAGCTGCGCTGTGCTAGTGTGGAGCACTCATCAAAGCAGAATAAAGGTAGAGTTTATTCTACAGAGAATTATCCTCAGAATTATCCTCAGTTTCATCTGGGAGATCCTCAGATTCATCTTGGACAGCTTCATCATCTGGAGGATCATCAGAAGCAGAAGCCAGACCGGACGGACAGAGAGGGCAAGAAACCCTTTGGAAGAAAGAAGAGAAAAGCATTTGGGAGGTCTAGAGGAGTCCAGAGCAGTACGTATACTGGGAGACATTCAAAAGGCCAGCATACACCATTGGACTGGGGAAAGCCAGAGGAATGGTGTTGCAGAGCTAGGAATCTCCAGACGGTACCTGTGAGGGAGACGGCTGCACGTGGAAGGGACCCTAAGACCCGTGCCAGAAGGTATGTGAAGAGAGATCCAGTGTCCAGGGATCTGGATTGGAAGGCTGGACATAAGAACTGGACTACATACTGGCCAGGCTATTTAGAGAGGAACTCTAACAGCAATGGAAGCTCAGGTATGAACATTGATCTATGCCCTAGCTATACCCTTGAAAGACAGCAGGGAAACAAGTATTCTCCTGAGAGTGCTCCATTGAGAAATTTCTCTGTGCCAATCCATGATATTGAACTCATGATTGTTGAAGAAGGGGGAGCGCTCTTAGATACAGGCTGTGAATATATGGATTGCTCTCTGTCTAAACTCCTTTGGTAATTTACTTTTACAAAGTACAGCAACCATCACAAAGAAATACAAACCTGTTCTTTAATCTACTCAGAAAAGCTCCTGAGTAGGATTTTGGGCCATGCAGTAGAAAGCAAGCCAGCTAAGGGGTTTCAGTTGGATAACTGCTAGCAATTGAGCCTTACCTAATTGCTTGTGAGCTCTGAGGAAATCACTTCTGAGTCTATGGGGCTTGTTTACAAAGCCGCGGTAGCGGTTTGCGATCGTAATCGGAGCCGCGGCCCCATTGATTTCAATGGAGCCGCGGCTGCGATCGCGATCGCGAACCACTACCGCGGCTTTGTAAACAAGCCCCTATGTGTGAAGATATAAGAAGTTAACCTGAAAAGAACAGTTTTTCCCTTCTTTGTGGGTTTTGCTTGTTGTTTGAAACACTGCTAAGAAAATATTAGCTAAAGCCTGCAGAAAAGACCAGTTTGTTACCAACCAGGTCTTTATTCTTTTCATTTGATTGCCTTACAAGTTCATCTGTTTTCCTGATTTTGTTTTTCTAAGTTTAACACTGAAAGCAAGTATCCTGTTTTATGTGCTACCAAGCATATCTGTGTTGGGAGAAATAACCCCATAAATAAATATCTTATTGGCTTTACATTCAAGCACAACTAATTATTGTGAGCAGCTGTGTCTGGTGTGAATGGACTGCATTTCCCACAATCCCTTGCAAATCATATTGAGATATGCACTTGCCAAGACTGTGAACATTCTCACCCAGGCAGCCGTCTGACAAGGTGCAAGCATTCTTGAAGTTGCAGGCTCCCACAGCATGGAGGTATCTCCAGTTGCTAGGGTCCATGGCGGCAGCCTTGGATCTAGTTCCGTGGGCCAGAAGTCATATGAGGCCGCTACAGCGGGCCCTGCTGTCCAGATGGTCTCCGCAGCTTCATCCCCTATTTCGCAGATTGCCGTGTCCGGAGGGTTGGCCTCCTCTCTTCGATGGTGGTTGGACCCGACACATCTTCAGGCAGGGGTTCCCCTGAAGGAGCCCGATTTGGGTCTTGGTAACTACGGACGCGAGTCTCGTTGGTTGGGGAGCTCCCTGTCTTGCGCAGGTGGCGCAAGGCTCCTGGTCAATAGAGGAGAGCGGTTGGTCCATCAACCGATTGGAGCTCCGAGCGGTGCGGTGGGCGCTGCTGGAGTTCGAGGAGCTGGTTGTGTTGGCAGAGCAGTTCGGGTGTTGTCCGACAATCTGGTGACAGTCTCCTATATCAACCGGCAAGGGGGCACGGGCAGTGCCGTCTTGTTGGAGGAGAGTCAGAGTTTACTGCTATGGGTGGAGGATCATCTGCTGGTCCTCTTGGCGGCGCACGTGGCCAGAAAAGACAACATTCAAGTCGATTATCTCAGTCGCCATACCTTAGATCCCGGGGAGTGGGAGTTAAATACAGCGGTGTTTCACGACCTTACAGTGCGTTGGGGTCAACCAGTCATGGACCTGATGGCGACGTTTTCCAGTACCAAGGCGATGCGTTTTTTCAGCAGACGCCGAGAGCATATGTCGGAGGGCCTGGACGGCTTGGTTCAGCCATGGCCGCGGAACGTGTTGCTGTATGTGTTTCCGCCATGGCCGATGATAGGCCGAGTAGTTCAGAGAGTGGCGGGTCACGAGTGGTCCGTGATCCTCATTGCTCCGGATTGGCCAAGAAGACCGTGGTATGCGGATCTGCTGAGACTCTGGGTGGATCGCCCATGGCGTCTGCCCGAGCGGATCAATCTCTTGCATCAAGGTCCGGTGCTGATGCCACAAGTGGATCGGTTCTTGCTTACGGCCTGGCTATTGAGAGGGAACGCTTGCGGCGTCAAGGATACTCCTCAGCCGTAATTGCTACCTTGTTGAAGGCGCGGCGCAAAACAACTTCCCTTGCTTACATTCGAGTTTGGCAGATTTTTGAGGGTTGGTGCACAGAGAAGGGGTTACATCCTTTCTCCGCAGCTCTTTCGACTATCCTAGCTTTTTTGCAGGCGGGGTTAGAGAAAGGGCTAGCGCTCAATACGCTCAAGGTTCAACTAGCAGCTCTAGCGTGCTACAGGGGAAAAGTTCAGGGCAAGGTGTTGTCAGCGCACCCGGATGTGCATCGATTCCTAAGGGCGGTGCGGAATATAAGACCACCACTGCGTCCCGTGATGCCGCCCTGGGATTTGAATTTAGTCTTAGAGGTCTTGCAACAACCGCCTTTTGGAGCAGAGAAGACTATTAGTTTACCGCATCTCACTTGGAAGACGGTGTTTCTAGTAGCCTTATGTTCGGCGAGTCGAATCTCTGATCTGCAAGCCCTCTCGTGTTGAAGTCCTTTTCTGCAGTTCTCGGCAGAGAAAGTAGTGTTGAGACCAGTTCTGTCGTTTCTTCCTAAAGTAGTGTCGCCGTTTCATGTGAATCAGTCTGTTTCTTTGCCAACCTTCTCGAGTGGAGAAAGCGGAGAGGTTTCTGCGCAGGTGCGGAGCTTGGATATGGGCCGGGTGCTGCGCAGGTATCTCCGCAGGACAAAGCCGTTTCGGAGATCAGATAGGCTCTTTGTACTTTTTGGAGGGCCGCGGAAAGGCCAAGCGGCATCTAAGGCTTTGATTGCTCGCTGGGTGAAATGGGCTATAACGTCGGCGTACGAACTTCGAGGTAAGCCACCTCCCGGGAATCTTAGGGCTCATTCGACCCGGGGGTTAGCGGCTTCGTGGGCGGAGTTGGCGCTAATTCCGCCAGTGGATATTTGTCGGGCAGCAACGTGGTCTTCTCTTCACACGTTTGCTCGGCATTATCACTTAGATGTCCAAGCACGGAGTGACGCGAGTGTAGGGGCTGCAGCAATTGTAGCTGGGCTCGCGGGACCCTCCCATATATAGGAACTGCTTTGGTACTTCCCTTCTGTTCCTGGACTGGTCCGGAGAGACGAGGAAGCAGAAATTAGACCTTACCTGCTAATTGTCTTTCCTTGAGTTCTCTCCGGGCCAGTCCAGGACCCACCCACAGTTGGAGCGAGCTACGGTCTTAAGCACTCGGGGTAGTAGTAGTTCCTCAGTGGTTGGGGGGGATGGAATACAGTGCTGGCAGTAATGGACGGCAGGTCTTCATGTTGTTTTCACAGTGCAGCGCAAAAAAAAAAAAAGTATCTAACTGAAGATAAATAAATAACTGTTTATAGTACGAACGGACAGCAAGAGGTATGCGACCCTAGAGCACCTTACAGTACAGGGGTATCCGTTCACAGTTCAAGAGTTACGTTAATGTGTTTTTGATGGGTTTTTTTTGTTTTGCTTGCTCAGTATATTCTATAGTTTTTTTCGGAGCTGCTTGGACAGTAGGTAGACTGAGTAGCTGACGTCACGGACAGTTAGATAGCCTGTCAGAAAGAACTTTTCAGTTTTCAGTCCTCAGCTGCTGAATGGGATTGACAACCCTTCTGTTCCTGGACTTGCCCGGAGAGAACTCAAGGAAAGACAATTAGCAGGTAAGGTCTAATTTCTGCATACTTTGAATTTAATCAATTTATATATTACTTAGGCTATCCTTACTTACTTTTACCTGTTCGCCAGAAACGATGCACCTCAAGACATTATTTAGATCACTTCCAGTTTTGTAATGGCGGACATGGGTCCTACTAAAATTAAATTTTCTATGTAATATTATATAACACCAGCGACTCCATTGAAAATGAATGACAGAGAGCAGAATACCAAGAAAAGAAAATATTGTGATGACTTTTTAAGGTATGGTTTCACCTCCATATTTTCAGCAGAAAAATTTCAGAGAAACCACAATGCGTTATTTGTAACGAAGTTCTATCAGCGGAATCCATGAAGCCAAACAAACTGAAATGGCATTTTGACAGTAAGCATCCCACCTTTGTAGGCAAGGATATTTCGTATTTTAAGAACAAAGCTGATGGAATCAAAAAAAGCAGACTTGATATTGGCGGAAAGTTCCACCAGCAAAACATAGCCGCTGTTGAAGCTTCATATATGGTGGCTCTCAGAATCGCCAAAGCCAAGAAAGCTCACACCATTGCCCTTCGTCAGTCTTTTTGAATAAAGCATACTAAACTGTTGACTACAAAATCATAATTTCCAAATCAAATATTGTTACTTATTGTGATTAATTATTGTGGTTTAAATAAGCAAATTTTATAAATAAAAACATATTGCAAAGGCCTATAATATATTAATAATTCAACAAATGATTACAGCGACAATGCGTTAACGGTAAAGGAAGAGAGACGCATTTGATTTTATCATTGGGGGTCGTCACAAGTTGACCAATGGTAAAAGGGGTCACGGTACAAAAAAGGTTGAGAACCGCTGATCTAGAGGCTACCACCTATTTTCTAAATAGAAAATAACTTGATAAATATTTTAAAAGCTTAGACAAACACTAGGCCTGTTTGTGACCATCATAGAAGTAATACATTTAGCCATTGTTTATCACACATTAACTTTATGATAGTGTGGGTAAGACCTTTTTCTCCAGGAACAAGCAAGACGTCAGTCCTCACATATGGGTGACGTTGGCACCGATGGAGCCTGCGAAAGCGTAAGCCTGCAAAAGCCTTTGGAAATGCCACCATACATGCATGGTCCCCTTCCCGTCCAAGGGTGCCACCTTACTCAGTCTCCCTTTTTCCATGCAGCCCTTCGGACGTGCTTCTCATCCCTGGAAAAAGTTTCTCTATTCCGATCAGTTTTTTGCTTCCGACCTTTGCCAGTACTTTTCCCACTTCTCGAGCACCTCTGCTTCAGCCCTGGTCTCGGGTTTTTTCCTTTTTGCCTTTTTGTGTTTCACCGCACTTCGTGCTCTTTTTAACTGCTGTCCGCATCGAGGGCCTTTGACCTCACAAGGGTCCTTTTTCCACCAATGGCCTCCGGTTTTAAGGAATGTGATAGATGTTCCAAAAACATGTCGCTCATGAACATCTATGACTGTTGTCTCAGGTGCCTAGGAGCTGACCATGACCTGGGGCTATGCTCCCTCTTTAAGAAGATGTTCTCCAAGGCCATCCAGAGTTGTAAGCAGAAGATGGATGATCTCTTCCATAAACCAGCCCTGGTATCCTCGGTAGCTGCTTGCTTTTCGGCCCCGCAATTCCTGGAGTTTCCCAAGGCCTCCTCCCCGGAGCAGGTGGCACTCTGACCTGGGGTCGCCTGAACGTGAGTGGAAGAAGGCCACGAGGACTCTGTCGGGGGCACCAGACAAACATGAGAGGTCACGTCCCTGGTCTCTCAGCCCCCCTCAGCGAACTTTGGAGTCGGAGAGGGAGCGGCCCAGTAAGGTACCTTGAACAAATACAGAGGCCTCCGCCAAAGGTGCCCGGTCTAACAAAGCTCGCCCCAGCAAGGACCCCCTTTCCTCCTGGACATCCGACCTGGTCATCCCAGCATCAGTGTCGCAGGGCCCCACCCCCGAGTGGGAAACCTGAATGCTGGCCAGCAAGCGCTGGTGCCTGGCTCCGCCAGCATGTGCCTCGAAACCACAGGGACGTCGACCTCAAATACTCCTTGGGCCGCAGCAGTGATCCCCAAGAGCCAGAAGCCTCGTTAAGATCCTCTGTGCAGGGCACTAGATCTGCTCGGGTGAGCGTCTCTGGCTATGGGCAGGCTTTGGCTTCGAGAGCCTGGCGCAAGTCACCGGCTCATCTCGAGCCTCCTGACCTCGAGTCCTCCACAGATCCCACCGAGACCTCCCCTAGGACCCCTCTCCGCCGACCCAGAGGCAGCAGACACCTCCTTTCTGGTAACATAAGAACATAAGATATGCCATACTGGGTCAGACCAAGGTCCATCAAGCCCAGTATCCTGTTTCCAAAAGTGGCCAATCTAGGTCATACATACCTAGCAGTTTCCCTATAAGACACAGGTTCCGCAATGCTTGTACTGGGTAAAGCATTGATATTCTGGGTCCCTTCTTAATAATGGTTTATGGACCTTTCCTCCAGGAACTTGTCCAAACCTTTTTTAAACCCAGCTACACTAACAGCCTTTACTACATCCTCCGGTAACAAATTCCAGAGTTTGATTACACGTTGAGTGAAAAAATATTTTCTTTTATTAGTCTTAAATAGTTTACCCTGTAGCTTCATTGCATGTCCCCTAGTCTTTCTATATTCTGATAACGTAAACAATCGATCTACATTTACCTGTTTCATTCCGTTCGTTAATTTATAGACTTCTATCATATCTCCCCTCAGCCGTCTCTTTTCCAGGTTAAAGAGCCCTAACCTTTTTAGCCTTTCTTCATAGGAGTATCCTTCCATCCCCTTTACCATTTTCATGTTCATCCGGGACATGGCGTGGTCCCTAGCACTTGCCACTGAGTTGGAGGAGGAGTCCTGTGCGGAGGAGCTCTATATTCTTCAATATTAAGCCCCTCCGAAGGAAGCTCTTGGTGTCGGTTCCTCCCATTCTGAAGAGACGACGAGACTGCATGTGGGAGACCCCGGCCTCTGTCCCTATCATGAGCAAGCGCCTGGACGCTATGTATAGGATTCAGTGGGGCCCAGGGTTTCGGAAAGCCCAGCTTCCTCACACCTCCATGGTGGTTGAATCAGCCATATGGAAGCTAAAGAGTCCGAAGACTCATTCTTCGGTCCTTCCGGGCAGAGAGTCTTGTACCTTCTATGCCCTCTGGCACAAGGCTTATCAGGGCTCCATGCTGTCATGCCGCATCCAAGTTTACGAATTATACATTGGGATGTTCCTCTGTGACCTCGCAAGAGAGCTCGAAGGCTTTGCGGCTAGCCTAGACTGAGACCATCTCCGATGTTTTCAGACCCGCTTGAAGTACCTCTCGCAAGTGGCGTACGACGGCTTAGAGTCTTCCGCCCGGGTGACAGTGGCTGTCATCGGAGCCTGTCGGCATGCTTGGCTCCAGTCCTCTGACCTGGAGCAGTGGGTCCAGGAGAAGCTGCTGGATGTCTCTTGCCTCGGGGAGCAACTATTCGGCAAGCCCATGGAGGATAAGGCAGCGGAGATTGAAACTGAGTATGTGACTCGTACTCTCCTCTCCCAGAAAACTTTCTCCCTTCCCAGAAAGAAACAGCAGAGCAAGAAGCCTTTCTTCCACCAGAAGGGGCTCCCGTACAGGGGCTACCCATCCTACCAGCCAGCATCGACCCCCGTTCAGGGCAAGAGCACGGCAAAGGGCCCCAAGACTCAACCCCCGGCGCCGGCTCAGCCATCCTTGGGGTTTTGATGTCATCAGCATAGCCTCTCGTCTGCTGACAGATCGGCTGTCTGTCAGGGGGAGTCCGGTCCACTTCTTCCACAGATGGGAGTCCACCTCCACCGATGCCTGGATCCCTCTAGGTTGTTTGGGAGGGCTATCTCCTCCATCTGGTCCAGGTCCCCCCTCCATACTTCCCCGGGGAGCTAAGGCGGCTTCTCCAGCACCAAGCCCTCCTGAGGCAGGAGCTCGCAGGCCTCCTCGAGAACGGGGTGGTAGAACCAGTCCCACCACACCTCAGAGGATGGGGGTTTTATTCCTGATACTTCCTCGTTCCAAAGAGGACAGGGGGTCCTTCGGCCTGTCCTCGACCTGCAAAACTTGAACAAGTTCCTAGTGTGGGAGACGTTCAAGATGCTCACCCTTGTAATGTTACTGCCCTACCCTCCAGCAGGACGATTGGCTATGCTCCTTGGACTTAAAGGATGCTTATACTCACATTCTCGTCCATTCCAAGTACAGAAAGAAAGTACCTCAGCTTCATGGTTCAGGTAAACCATTACCAGTACAGGGTGCTTCCCTTCGACCTTGCGTCCGCCCCATGTGTCTTCTCAAAATGACTGGCTGTGGCTTCGGTCCATATCCGGCTTCAGGGCACTTTCATCTATCCCTATCTAGACGACTGGCTCCTAACAGGGGGCACAGCCTCCGAAGCCCGGCAGGCCACAGACCGTATCATTCATCTCCTGGAGCATCTAGGGTTTGTGATCAATTACCCAAAGTTCCACCTCAGTCCAGTTCCAATACCTGGAGCTCATCAGGGTTCGCTTGGACACTCTGTGGGCCATTGTTTTCCTTCCTCAGGACAGGGCTTACCTTCTCGGCCACATAGGCATTGGACATGACATGGACTGTAGAGGCTATCTCAACATACAGGCGGCACAGTGGTGCCTCTGAGCGCAGTGGGCCCAAATGACCAGCCACCTCTGAGACCCCATCTCGGTCACACCCAGCGTGGTGGGAGGTTCAGAACCTGCTTCGAGGCATCCCCTTCCAAGCTCCGACGCATCAGGCGGTCTTGACTACAGATGCCCCTTGGGCGGGAAGAGGACCAAGCATTAGTGGTAGCAAACCCAAAGGCTTTCTTTGAAATCTGGGGAATTGCTCTGCGCGGGCTCCGTCGGTGCCAACTGGTTCCTGCTGTCCTTGGAGAACACCTGTTAGCAGGTGAGTAGCTACGCTTTCACTGCAGGTGGTAGCTACTCTCTTTAGGCCTGGTGGCCCTCCACCTCTCGGGCATATGCCAGAGTTTGGTGTCTTTTTACTGCATGGTGCTCTCTCAGGACATTATCCCCATGGAGGGCGCAAGTTCTGCCATCATATCCTTCAGGATGGTTTTGATCAGGGCCTCGCCCTAAATTCCTTAAAGGTTCAGATTGCTGCATTCACATGTTTCAGAAGGCTTCTCTGGGGGCATGCTCTCT
This sequence comes from Ichthyophis bannanicus, assembly GCA_033557465.1. NCBI lineage: Eukaryota > Metazoa > Chordata > Amphibia > Gymnophiona > Ichthyophiidae > Ichthyophis > Ichthyophis bannanicus. The sequence goes on along the minus strand of CM066043.1, from coordinate 205,788,242 downwards.
CCTCACATCCTGATACAGTGCACCTTGCGGGGGGGGGGGGGGATCTGACTGACTGGTTTTTCTCAGCGTGGGATCTGTCCTTGGTCCTTCATTCTCACACTAGATCTCCTTTTGAACCCCTCTGCTGTGTCTTTCTTAAGGATCTGACTCTTAAGGCAGTCATCCTTGTTGCCATCACTTCGACTCGACACCTCTCAGAACTTCAGGCACTTTCTTGCCAAGATCCCTTTCTAACATTTTCTCCGGAGGGCGTGACTATTCGGGCAGTTCCCTCCTTTCTGCCTAAGGTCCTTTCAGATTTTCATCTAAATCAGGCTATGGTCCTTCCTTCCCAAAGGAGCAGCTTTTGGGTGGCTGTTACGACCTCCATTCTCTCGAAGTTAGCAGGGCCTTATGCCACTACCTCAGGGTAACCAATCCCTTTTGCCTCTCCGATCGCTTCTTTGTTTTAATCTCTGGTCTGCGCAAGGGGGCAGCTGCCTCTAAGGCTATCTTTATTTATTTATTTAACATTTCTTCCATACCGCGCTATTATAATCAGTGCGGTGTACATCGAACAAAACATACTACATTGATCCTTGCATGCTGGATCAAGCAAGCCATCGAGTCTGTCTATATCCTTCAGAATAAGCCTGTGCCCAGTGGGCTCCAAGCACACTCCATGAGAGCTCAAGTCACCACTTGGGTGTAGCAGGTGAGCATCACACCGCTGGATATTTGCAGAGCAGCCACATAGTCTTCCCTCTCTACTTTTGCCCAGCACGATCGCCTGGACCTTCACACTTGACGTGGCATGGTATTGGGCTACCGTCTTGGCTACCACAGTTTCTTCCCACCCAGAGGAGACTTAACTTTGGTACTCGCCACTTGTCTGGACTGGTCTAGCAGGATGAACTGGAAGGAGAAATTTTACTTACTGTTAATTTCCTTTCCTGGATTTCTTCTAGACCAGTCCAGAACCCTTTTCGCTACGCTGTATCTGACTCTAGACTGGCCATGATGGCACCTAAGAGAGGATTTTATCATCATGCCTGACAGCTCAGCTGGTCTCTTCTTGTATATACCTCTTGGTGATCCGCCTAATATGGGTGCCAATCCTTCTATATAAGTTGTTTTTTTCGTGCCATGCCTCCGCATGCCTATGTTCTCATTTCATGGTTTTGTTTCTCCTTGCTGATCCTTTAAGGCTACTTGAAGCTACTCTGCTACAAATATACTGAAACCTTGGGCACTGAGACGGAACAGAGAGCTGAGGAACTGGAGATACTCCAGTATCCCTCGACTCCTAAGGAGGCTGCCACCCTTCCAGTCCATGGTATCTTACAGGACCTCATGTTCCTAATCGCTTCTCCGGGCCAGTCCAGGGAACAGGTAGGGTTGTCAATCCTCTATAGCAGCTGAGGGCTGAAAACTTCAAGTTTTGCTGAGATGTGAAGCCACTCCCCCTTAGGGTTATCCAGCAGTCTTTCAGCCCTCAGCAGCTAAAGAGGGTCGAATCTCTAGCTCTCCCTCAGTTTCTTTCTGATATGTTAGTTTTTTTCTTTGATTTCTGCATTTATATTGGCTCTAGCAGAGCTGATCAGTTTCTACAGTCCTTGGTCTGACAAATTGGTGATATCGCTTTAAAGGAAATTGGAGGTGTGCAGTGAGTCAGTTCCCCGGTGAGAGGCAGAGCCTGCCTCAATTCACCGTCTCCGTCTCCATCGGCAAAAGGTTAATTTCTGGGAGCCCCAGTTTGTACCGCTGCCGTTTCTGTTGCTAGGGTGGGCTGTTTCTCGCTGGCTGCGGGACTGCCTGCTCTGACCTGCCAGTTTGTTTTTCTCGGTAAGTTTTTTGCTTTCATTTCATTTCGCCGGTTCAGTGTTTGTTTGTTTTTTTCCCTCCTCCGATTAGCGCGGTTTTCGGGTGAGGGCCGTTCCGATTTGTGAAAGCGTCTAAAATATCAAGAAGTCAATTTTTCCCTTGTTTTTGTCACGTTGTGCAGCATGGCTGAACAGCAGGGGAATCCATTAAAGGAGCCTTCTTTGCCCGCCGAAAAGGCGGGAAAGTCGGCCATTTTAGAGGCGCCAGTCAGCTCTCCTTCGGGGCAGTCTCGGCCACATAAGCGCAAGGCGAAGTCCTCTAAAGCACCGGAGTCTGTTGCTCAGTCTCCGTTTGCAAATGTCATGGATCAAAGTGAGATGAGTTCTTTTTTCTCCCCGGAGTTTATTTTAGCTCTGCACAAGGCATTCTTGCTGAGGTCAGCTCAGCCTGTGCAGGCTCCAGTATTGTCCACGGGGGATATTCAGTCTCCTAAGGGACTGAGCAGCGGGGACCCGGGAGAGGGGCCTTCCCAGCCTCAGGGGACTCTTCAAGATCCGTTGGCCCCTGAGGTATCCCAAGATTCTCTGCTCTTCGGGCAGGGGGAATCGGACGGTCTAGCGGAGCCTTTTTTGGAGCAGGACCTTGAGGAGTTGGAGGAGGGGGAGATTGCCCCCGGGGAAGATCCCAATGTTTTCCGGGTTTTCCGTAAGGAAGAACTCGCGGCTCTTATTGCCCAGTCGTTAGCGGCTCTCCACCTTCTTCCTCCGTCGGCATCTCAGGAGCCTTTGGAGGATCCCTTGTTGCAGGGTTTTAAATCTCAGCAGCGCTGTTTTCCCTTGCATCGGGTGATTCGGCAAATGATAGAATCGGAATGGGAGTGTCCCGAGGCTACCCTGCGGGGAGGACGAGCCTTAGCGCGCCTGTACCCTCTACCGCAAGAAGAAAGGGAGTTATTCCGCATGCCCAAGGTGGATGCTCTCGTGTCCGCAGTCACTAAGAAGACTACCATCCCTGTTGAGGGCGCTGCGGCGCTTAAAGATTTACAGGATAGGAAGTTGGAAGTGCTGCTCAAGCAGGCGTTTGAGTCTAGCGCTTTGGCGTTACAAGCGGCGGTTTGTGGAGCTTATGTTTTGCGGGCATCCATTCGTTGGTTACAAGGGGACGCGGCAGGAGAGTCCGCTTCGGAAGTACCGGATACCGCGAAATTAGAGTCAGCTGCAGCTTATGCAGCGGATGCCTTTTATGACTTGGTGCGGATTGCAGCGAAATCAATGGCCTCTATGGTAGCGGCCAGGCGTTTCCTGTGGTTGCGAAACTGGTCGTCGGATGTTTCCTCGAAGGTCCGACTTAGTAAACTGCCTTTTAAGGGGAAGTTGCTATTTGGAGAGGCCTTGGAGAAGATTGTGAAGGATTTGGGCGACTCAAAAGGTGGACGTTTGCCTGAGGATAGGCCTAAGCCATTACGTACTTCAGGAGCTGCTAGGGGCTCCGCTCGGGACTCCCGCAGGTTTCGCGGAGCACGGTTTGCGCCCTATTCTAGGGGTCGCTCCAGTTTTCGTAGTCAGTCCTTTCGCGGCGCCCGAGGTTTTGGCCGATCTTTCGGAGCGGCCTCTCAGCCTTCCGTTAAAAAGCCCCAATGAAGGTCGGCGGGTCCAGCCGTTAGTTCCGGTAGGCGGACGTCTACAGAATTTTCTGGCGGCTTGGATCGCAGTCACTTCGGACAAATGGGTTTTGGAAGTAATTCAGAACGGGTATGCCCTGGACTTCGAATGCCCCTTACAGCCAGCCTTTGTGATGTCTCATTGTGCGAACAGAGTGAAGCTGCACGCCATTTCCGACACGCTGGTGCGTCTGTTGCAGCTACAGGCGATTGTTCCCGTCCCGTTGGACCAATACGGCTGCGGTCGATACTCGATCTATTTCGTGGTTCCCAAGCTGGACGGTTCTTTTCGGCCCGTTTTAAACCTCAAGGGTGTGAATCGGGCTTTGCGGGTGCCACACTTTCGCATGGAAACATTGCGCACAGTGGTTCGGGCGGTGCAGCCGGGAGAATTTCTGTCGTCCATAGATCTCACAGAGGCTTATCTTCATATACCCATCCGACAGTCTCATCAGTGCTATTTGCGTTTCGCCCTTCCGATGGGCCATTTCCAATTTCGCGCGTTACCTTTCGGTCTCGCAACAGCTCCGCGTACTTTCACGAAACTGATGGTGGCAGTAGCGGCGGCGCTTCGAAAAGAGGGTATTCGGGTTCATCCATATCTCGGGAGCCGTCGTGGATTTTGGTTACCACCGATGCCAGTCTCTCGGGCTGGGGAGCTCATTGTCAGTCACAGGTGGTTCAGGGTTCCTGGTCTCCCGAAGAGAGTTCGTGGTCGATCAATCGACTGGAGCTGCGTGCAGCTCGACTTGCCCTTCTTCATTTCGCAAATTTGATCAAGGGCACAGCGGTCAAGATTTTCTCCGACAATGCGGTGACGGTCGCTTATATCAATCGTCAGGGCGGCACCAAATCTCTGCCTCTCCTTCTCGAATGTCAGGAGTTGATGGCTTGGGCGGAAATCAATCTGCAGGCGATCTCAGCTGCTCATGTCGCTGGCAAAGACAATGTCCAGGCAGATTATCTCAGCCGCCATGTCCTCGATCCCGGGGAATGGGAACTGAACGCGGCAGTTTTTTCACGCACTGACTTTGCGTTGGGGGTGTCCAGTAATGGATCTGATGGCAACGTGTGCCAGCGCCAAAGCCAGCCGGTTTTTCAGCAGGCGCAAGGAACACATGTCCGAGGAGCTAGATGCCCTCGTGCAACCGTGGCCCCTGGATTCCCTCTTGTACGTTTTTCCTCCTTGGCCGATGTTGAGTCGGGTCATTCAGCAGATTGCCCGTCATCGAGGCAAGGTGATTCTAATTGCGCCGGATTGGCCTCGTCGGCCCTGGTATGCCGATCTAGTTCGGCTTCTTATCGCGCCACCTTGGCCTCTGCCAGTTCGTCTCAATCTGTTGTATCAGGGTCCGATTCTTATGCCCAGGGTGGATCGATTCTTACTTACGGCTTGGCTCTTGAAAGGGCTCGCTTAAAGAGCAAAGGGTATGCAGATGCCGTAATAGCCACTTTGCTTCACTCTAAGCGACCTACGACTTCTCTAGCTTATGTGCGCGTCTGGCGTCTGTTTGAAATTTGGTGTCGACAACGAGGTATTCCACCTATGTCGTCTACCTTACCTCAGCTTCTTCTTTTTCTACAGCATGGCTTCGAAAAAGGTTTGGCGCTCAGTACTCTTAAGGTGCATGTGGCCGCACTGGCTTGTTTTCGAGTATGCGTTCAGCGTCGCCGTCTTTCGGCGCTTCCTGATATACAACGTTTTTTCCGGGCAGCACGGATTCTCCGTCCTCCGGTGCGTCCTATCGTTCCACCTTGGGATTTGAACGTGGTTTTGGAAGCTTTTTCCCGTTCGTCTTTAGCCTCTCTCTGCTCCCGGGAAATTCGTGAATGTTCTTGGAAAACGGCTTTTTTGGTCGCGTTGTGCTCGGCTCGCCGAATTTCAGACTTGCAGGCTTTATCTTGCAGAGAGCCTTATCTTCAGTTCCTGCCGGAACGGGTGTTGTTGCGAACAGTGCCTTCCTACTTGCCTAAAGTTCTGTCTGTTTTCCATGTTAATCAAACGCTGGCCTTACCCGTATTTACAGACACTTCTAGTTCTCCCATGGATCGGACTCTCAAACATTTGGATCTTGCTCGGGTTTTACGTACTTATTTAAAGATTTCCGAGCCTTTTCGAAAGACAGGTAGGCTTTTTGTTCAATACGCCGGCTCGCGTAGGGGTCAACCAGCCTCTAAGGCCACCATAGCCCATTGGGTTCGCAGTGCTATTTTAGCGGCTTACGCTGCTAAAGGACTTTCTCCCCCTACGGGGTTGCGGGCTCATTCTACTCGGGCTCTGGCCACTTCCTGGGCGGAGTTTGCGTTTGTGCCGCCTTTAGATATTTGCAGAGCGGCTACTTGGTCTTCCTTGCATTCTTTTACTAAGCATTATAGATTGGATGTTCAGGCTCGAGATGATGCTAAAGTGGGAGCCGCGACTCTTATCGCTGGTCTCGCAGGTCCCGCCCGGAGTTAGGTACTGCTTTGGTACTGCCCTACCTGTTCCCTGGACTGGCCCGGAGAAGCGATTAGGAATAAGAAATTAGTTCTTACCTGCTAATTATCTTTCCTTGAGCTTTCTCCGGGCCAGTCCAGGGTCCCACCTCTTCCTGTTTCTGCAGCTTTGTTCTGACTCTCCTACACCGTTTTAGACTTTGCTCCGTGCGGAGTTCAGATTTGGGGTTCTCAGATTCCTTCGCTGCCGACTGGTATTTGGCTTTTCTCATAGTGTTTAAAGAGTATAAAAAAAAAAAAAAAAATTTATTACACGATCTCATACAGGAGCCCGTTTTCATGGCTTCGGCATTTTGCAAGGACTATAGGAATTTATCAGTGTTTCATGGTTTATCTGGTGTTTTTTAGTTCTCTATTTAGTTGCTTTGTCACATGGAGACTGCTGGATAACCCTAAGGGGGAGTGGCTTCACATCTCAGCAAAACTTGAAGTTTTCAGCCCTCAGCTGCTATAGAGGATTGACAACCCTACCTGTTCCCTGGACTGGCCCGGAGAAAGCTCAAGGAAAGATAATTAGCAGGTAAGAACTAATTTCTTATTTCAGATGTGGGAGACCCCTCTCTCTCAGCTCCCTCAGTAAGAGACTAGACACCATGTACAGGGGTACAAGGTTATCTATCAAGGGTGATGTCACTAAGCTTCTAGAATTTTCTCTGTCTCATCTGCTGACAGGGGGACACAACCCACTTGTTTGGACTGGTCCAGGAAAGGAAATTAATAGTAAGTAAAATGTTTCAATTTCGGCCGCAGACCAGCACAATTGGTGCTTACAGTGCTTGGGTCCTGACCATAACCCGGACTCTTGTTTGTGTTAGCAAATGATAAGGAAATGGCTAAAGAAAAACGGGAAAAGCAACGCAAGAGTCTTTTTGGATCTGACTCTGCAGCCTCAGCACACTCCTCCTTAGATGTTAATACCCTCTCGGGGCTCCTGTTCTTCGCGTGGTTCCCGACCCAACCACTGACGCCACATCAGCATTTTGGCCTTCAACGTTGAGGACTGATGCCAATTCCCAGGATTGTTCCCTTGGACATCGACACTGGGCTCCTCTTGTCAGAATTCTGATCCTCAGAACCAAGAGCGGCCATCTGAACACCCCCAGCAGTGGGAGGAATCCACCTCCAAAGCACAAGAGGGGCTCTGGAGTGCTTCCCAGGTTTCGACCTCTGGAGAGCCTCCGGTTCCATTGTCTGGTATGGTGGTCCATCTCCCTCGAGCAGCACGTGCTGACCATCAAGAGGAGTTTGGTTGCACTCCTGGCAGCATCCGTGCCAGTGGCTCCAAGGCTCTCGGGAGCCCAGATCTCAATACCAAGCCTGGAATTGGGCATTTCAAAGCCCTCAACTGCTCAGATTTCGATGCCAACCTTGGAATTGCTGCCATCGGGACCGTCTGGGTCCGTGTTGAGCCTGTAACCGGCCAAATCCCATTGGCTACAGGAGGAACAGGCATAGAGTTTGTACGGTTCCGATGCCTCAGGGCATTGGCATCAAGATTGTCCATCAACATCAGATCGGCAGTGAAGACACAACTGTGACTGTCCATTATTTTGACTTCCTCTCCAATTCTATTGCCTGGGAATCGAACGCAGAGTCCCCTGTTTCATAGAGGCACCATGATGTGCCGTTGGACTCTTCACCGCCTCACAAGCACTGCCAGTCTTTTGCCTGAAGACATGTCTTTCCAGGACTTCATCTGAGAAATGGCCAAGGCTCTCTTGGTCTCTGTGGACACTGAGATGGAACAGAGAGCTGAGGAACTGGAGATACTGCAGTATCCCTTGATTCCTAAGGAGGCTACCACTCTTCCAGTCTATGGTATTTTACAGGACCTCATGTTTCATATGTGGGAGACCCCTCTCTCTGTTCCCTGAGTCAGTAAGAGACTAGACACCATGTACAGGGTTCCTGATTCCCCAGGATTCCAGAAACCTCAACTCCCTCACCATTCTATGGTGGTTGAGTTGGCCATGCGCTGGCTCAAGAGTACTAAGAACCACTTTTTGGTTCCTCCTGGAAGGGAGTCACGTAGCCTTGGTTCCTTTGGCCTCTGATGTTTCCAGGCATTGATGTTGGCTTGCTGTATTAATTCTTCCATGCTTTTTTATGGGCATGTTCCTCAAAGACATTATGTAGGATCATGATGAGTTTTGTGCTTTAGTTCCTTCAGAGAAGCAGGATGCCTACCGGGCCTTAGTCAAGCATGGTCAGGACTGTTCCAAGTTAATCACAAGAGCAGCTTTTGAGTCCATCAGCAGAGCTGCAGCGATGGACATTGGAGCCCAAAGACTAGCTTGGTTGCAGTCTTTGGACCTTGAACACTGGGTCCAAGACAAGCTAGCGGACTTTCCCTATTGAGGTGAAAACCTCTTTGGTTAGGGCTGGAGGGAGAAAGCTGGAGAAATAGATGCTGATGACCTTAAGGTGAAGCAAACTCTCGTAAAATAGCAGATCCTTCTAGGAAGAAGGCCTCTGTAAAGAAACACTTCTATTCTAAGAAGAACTATTACCCCTTTAATCTAGCTTACAACACCCTGTCATGCCCACCAAGATCATCAGAAGCCTCTGGCTCCTCGTCAACCCAAGAGTACAAAACCTAAGCCACAACCAGCTCCGTAGCCCCAGCCTGGGCTAGCTTTTGACTGCTTTCTGGAGAACATTGCTACTCTTCCCCTGAAGGACCACCAACCTTCTCACATTGTAGCAGGCTGGTCCATTTTGCCCACGGTTGGCCCCTCAAAACATCAGAACCCTGAGCTGTACAAGTCATCCTCAAGTACTACCTGCTACATTTTGCCCATTTACCACCTCCATTCTTTATAGGGGAGTATCCTCTAGAACCTCTCCATCGGGGTTCTGTTACAGCAGGAAATCTCCACCCTTCTAAGAGATGGTGTGCAGGAAAGGTTAGGCTTTTACTCCCAGTATTTTCTCATTCCCCCCAAAAAAGGGGCTCTGTCCCAGCCTAGACCTCAAGAACCTCAGGTTCCTAATACGAGAGAATTTCAAGCTGGTTTTTCTAAGAACCCTACTGCTCTACCTTCAGAGGAACTCTCTTGATCTAAAGGATGCATGTACACACATCCTCATTTATCCCTCTCACAGGCAGTACTTTTGCTTCATGCTCGATGGCGGATATTACCAATACTGAGTCCTGCCCTTTGGCCTAGCTTCTGCCCCAATGGTCTTCATGAAATGCCTAGTGATAATCATGGCCTATCTCCGCACCCTGGCTTCTTTGTCTTCCCAGTCTTTGTAGTGGCTCTTCGGGGGTCAGTCACCACAGTTGGTGCATCTGTCTGTTCAACGCACAGTCATGGTGCTTGAACATCTCCGCTTGGTCATAAACTTGTCAAAGTCACACCTTTCTCCCATTCAGAAGCTGTAATTCATAGGTGCTGTTCTCAACACGACAGGCTCAAGCTTTCCTGCATGAGAACAGTCTGAAATGCCTCACAGAAATGGCAGGCATCTTTCCCAATGGAAAGAAGTGATGGGCCATCTGAGACAGAGTGGTAGTCGCCCTTCTTCTGGTAGACTACCTTCAGTGGTGGCTTTCTCCTCAAAGCCTTCTTATAGGATCAACTTTTCAGATGCCTCCATCTCAACAGGCGTTAACAACCACTGCGTCCAAGCAGGCTGGGGAGTTCATCTCGATGGCCTCGGACTCTGGTCTCAACAAAGAAGCCTTACTTCAGTTGAGAGATAACCAATGCCCTCCCAGGTGTTTCGTCATCCGTTTATCACATCAGATGGACAATCAGGTTGCAATGTTTTATGTCAACAAGCAAGGAGGGATGGACTCTCACCACCTCTGCAAGGAAGAGGTCCGTTTGTGGTCCTTTTCCCTGGCTCATAGGATGGTTTTCTGAGACATTTACTTGCTGGGAGAAGAGAATGTTCTCGCTGTCTGTCGGATCTGACCTCATGAGTGGACTCTTGATCAGAGAATAGTTGATCACATCTTTGGACTATGGGGAATCCCAAAGATCAACTTGTTTGCCACCCCACTCAATGTGCAGTTCCCCTGCTTCTGCTCTAGGGTGCCATCTCTACAATGTCAAGCTCCGGATGCTTTCCTCCTTCAATGGGGAATGGGTACTATAAACTTACTCATTCCCCTAATAGCCAAAATGCTGTTCAAGTTGCAGGCAAACAGGTACCATGATCTTGGTAGACCCATTGTCTCTGACAGCCATGGTTTCCTCTGCTTCTTCTAGTTCAACATCAGCCAATCAGTTCCATCCCAATCTTCATACTCTCTGCCTGACAGCTTGGCTGCTGAGATGGTAGTCCTTTCCAACCTCAATTGACCAGATGCTGTTCAGGATATTTCTCCAGGACCAAGCAGGAAGTCGGTCCTCACATATGGGTAACGTCGACGCCGACGGAGCCCTTGTGCGGAGCATTTCCCCAGCTTTCAAAGAAAGCCTTTGGGAATGCAGCACGCATGCGCGGTCCCCTTCCTGCCCAAGGGTGCCATCTTGCTCAGTCTTCTTTTTTCTGCGGAGCCCGACGGACCCGGTTAAAAGTTGATTTTTCCTTCGAAGATTCGTGGTTTTTTGCCGGTTCGACGTTGGTTCCACTTCCCGCCTGGGCATGGTACACCGGTATTGAGCCCGGAGCTACTTTTTCGGTTTTTGTCCTTTGAGACTAGCGTTCGCGCTTTTTTTCTTTTTCACTGACAGCCCGGTCTTTTGACCTTGCAGGGGCCTTTTTTCCCCCGATGGCTGCCAGCAGGTTCAAGAAGTGTGATCGGTGTAAGAAACTAATGTCTCTCACCGACACACACGACTGCTGCCACCGGAGACTCAGGCCCGATCATGACCCGATCTGTGGCCCGTGCGGCAAAATGTCCTCTAAGGCGCTGAGGAGCTGTCAACATCAACGTGAAAGGATCATCTCTGACTCCGCATCTGGCTGGGCCCGGACTTCATCAGAGGCCTCGATGTCTCGGGAGTCCGACCCCGAGCATCGTCGGGGCTCCTCTGAGCGGGGGTCTCCCTCACGGAACACAAAAGAAGAAGAAACCCGCGAGGGTGGCATCAGTGGACGCTCTTGGTCCCTTGAGGGCCAGGTCGCATAGCCCCGACTGCTGTTTTGGGTCCTCTGAGTCAGAGGGGCCTGCAAAATTGCCTTGTGTGGAGCCGGAGTCCCCGAGTCACGTGAGTGCTGTTGTCCTCGTGGACTCTCCTCCGGGGGAGCCGACGTCGGCCCCGACGCCGTTGGGGGCTGCTGAGTCTCCTGAACTCAGATTCAGGTTGACAGCCTTCGGGCAGCGGGTGCTGATCACCGGTCTGACCGGTGCATCTGCCCCGACCACCGGGACCTCGATGTCCAAGTCGACCCCGGAGGCCGAGCCTATCCTTGAGTCAATGCGGTCTCGAGTCGATCCTCGGCCAAGGTCTCCCTCGGCCTCCCGTATGGGGGCCGAGGTCGTCGACGCTGGTACCCTCGGCGTCGGGGCAGATGGCATCGGTGCCCGCCCGACCGGAGCCTCTCGATTCCTCCTCGGAGGGGTTGGGGTGGGAGACGGAGGACGAGGAGTCCCCTGACACTTTCCGGATCCAGTGCGTCCCATCGTACTCATCGGCGTCTGAGCCTCGGAGAAGGTCCCCCCTGGAGGATACCCGGTTCTCGGATTTCGTGAGGGACATGGCCAAGGCCTTGGCCTTCCCCGCGGACTCCGAGGAGGAGCCTCAAGCCGAGGAGCTTGAGGCCCTCCAGTATGACTCTCCACCAAAGTAGGCCTTTACTGTACCGGTTCCTCCAATGCTGGAACGGCTGCTCTTCCGCATGTGGGAGGCACCGGCCTCGGCGCCGGTTCAGAGCAAACTGGGTCGATTCCATTTATCGAGTTCGTAAGAGCCCTGGGTTCCAGAAGGCACAGCTACCGCACCACTCCATGATTGTGGAATCGGCCATGCATCGTCTGAAGAGTCAGAAGATGCACTCCTCGGTGCTGCCCCCCCCCCCCCCCCCGGGAGGGAGGCCCAGAACCTGGATGTCCTCGGTAGAAAGCGCTTCCAGGGCTCTATGTTAGCTTGCCGTTCCCAATACTCATCAGCTGTACATGGGCATGTACATCCAAGACCTGGCAAAGGAGATTGACGGGTTCTCTGCTGGCCTCTCCGAGGAACCTTTGCAGAGGTTCAAGGCTTTGTCATCGGGGATTCGAGAGTGCTCGAAGTTTATATCTCGAGCAGCCTATGATGGCTTTGAGGCTTCGGCCTGAGTAGCAGCAGCTGGCATCGGTGCACACTGTCAGGCCTGGCTACAATCATTTGACCTCAAGCCTTGGGTACAGGACAAGTTGGTCGATGTCCCTTGCCAGGGAGAGAACCTCTTTGGCAAACCCATGGCTGACAAGGCTGCAGAAATAGAGACTGAGACTCTCACCAGGACAAGGCTGTCCAGGAAGACTTCTGCCCCTTCTCAGAAGAAGAAGGGCTCGGGGAAAAAGCCCTTTTACCCAAGGAAGACCTCTGCCTACGAATCCTACCCTCAATTCCAGGCCTCTACAGCTCCCCAACAGGGTCAGCAGGCCAAGGGGCAGGGACATGGGCCCCGTAGGCAGAAAACCCCCAAGCCGCCAGTTCCGGCTCCTGCACAGCAGGGAGCGTGGTTTTGACTCCCACTGCATAGCCTCTCCCCCACAGCTGGCTCCACTCAGCACAGGAGGCCGGCTGACACTGTACGCCCACAGATGGTCAGCTATAACAGGGGATACCTGGGTACTGAGCATAGTCCAAAAGGGCTACTTGTTCTACTTCAACCAGTTACCTCCCTCCTATTTTCCAGGGGAGCCTCCAAGACTCCCTCTACACAGGAACCTCCTCCTTCAGGAGTTGGCAAGTCTTCTACAGGAGCAGGCGGTGGAACCGGTGCCTCACCACCTGATAGGACGAGGCTTCTATTTCAGGTACTTTCTGGTACCAAAAAGGACAGGAGGCCTCGGGCCCATCCTAGACTTGCGAAATCTCAACAAGTTCCTGGAGAGGGAAAAGTTCAAGATGCTTACCCTTGGAATACTGCTGCCCTACCTCCAGCAGGGAGATTGGCTATGCTCCTTAGACCTAAAGGATGCTTACACTCACATCCTCATTCTTCCAGACCACAGACAATATCTCAGATTTGTAGTGGGAGGAAATCATTTTCAGTACAGAGTACTTCCATTTGGCCTAACCTCTGGACCCACGGTTTTCACCAAATGCCTGGAGGTGGTGGCGGCCTATCTCAGAAACTAGGGCATCTTTGTGTTTCCATATCTGGACGACTGGCTCATCAGGGGTCTTTCTCCACAGGAGGCCAGACAAGCCACTCTTTATTTATTTATTTATTTATTTAACAATTCTTTTATACCGCGCTATTACAATCAGTGCGGTGTACAATGAACAAGAACATACTACAATGCATACAAGTAACATTGAGTTTACAATGAACAGGGAAATTCAACAGTGGACAACCGGTTGAACTATGTACAGATTAACTTATTGATATATACAGTAATAATAAAACTCATTTGGATGTTGCATGTGATTTTGGGTGCCACTTTAGAGCCAAACAAGGTGGTAAAAAAACCATTAATGTGAGCTTTGGATGGGACTGTTTATACTGATTAAAATGGAAGTTATGGCTTCGAGAGGCTTTTAACCTTGTGGCTTTTAACCTCATGGCCAACCTTCCGACAAAAAATTACACATTTGTTGCTCTTTTAGATGTTGACACTCCTTTTTTGATTTAGATTTTGTGTGAGGAGTGGCAGTTGTTTTGGTTTTGGTTTACAAGAAACTTACCTGGCAGACAGGTTGAGCAGGATTCTACAGCCTCACGAATGGCATTTGAATCCCCTAGTGGTCCAGCAGATCTTCCTAAAATGGAGTCTTCCAACCATCGATCTCTTTGGCAGTCCACTGAACCGTCAGCTGCCCAGGTTCTGTTCCAGACAACCACATCCTCTGCGAATAGCAGTAGATGCCTTCCTAATCTCTTGGTCTACGGGCCTGCTGTATGTGCTTCCTTCAATGCCTCTAGTGGTCCGAACCCTATTCAAGGTTCTTCGGGACAGGGCCTCGCTGATCCTGGTAGCCCCCAGATGGCCGAGGCAACCGTGGTTTCCACTCCTTCTGCAATTGGCGGTGGACACTCCACTCCCTCTGTGGGTGCAACCCGATCTCCTGTCTCAGGATCAGGGATCTCTCCTGCACCCCAACCTCCAGTCCCTCCATTTGATGGCCTGGCTGCTGAGAGAGTAGTTCTAGCCTCCTTATTTCTACCTAGGGAAGTGGAGGAGGTGGTTTTGGCCTCTAGGAGACAATCCACCCAGAAATCTTATACCCTCAAGTGGCGTAGGTTCTCCACCTGGTGTGCTCAGCGCCAAGAGGATCCGTTTTCGTGCCTGGTATCAGTGGTGCTGCAGTATCTGCTTCACCTGTCAGACCTAGGCCTTAAATCCAACTCTGTTCGGGTCCACCTCAGTACTCTGTCAGCATACCACTCGCCGGTGGAGGGCCAGTCTGTCGGCCCACCCCTTAGTGGCCCGCTTCCTCAGAGGCCTGCTTTTGCTCAAGCCTCCGATTCATTCACCAGCCCCTGAGTGGGATTTGAATGTGGTCTTGCAACAACTTACTCGCCCACCGTTTGAGCCGATGGCTACTTGTCATTTACGCTTCCTTTCCTGGAAGTCGTCGTTCTTGGTGGCTCTTACCTCGGCCAGGCGTGTGAGTGAACTACAGGCTCTGGTTTCTGATAGACCGTACACACTGTTCTATAGGAATAGGGTGGTCTTACGGACTCATCCTAAGTTTCTTCCAAAGGTTGTCTCCTCCTTCCACCTCAATCAGGGGTGGTTCTTCCGACCTTCTTTTCCAGGCCGCATGCCAACCGGGCTGAAATGGTCTTGCATACCCTGGACTGTAGGAGGGCGTTGTGTTTCTACATTGACCGTATGCAGGGGCATCGAAGGGCTGTTCAGCTCTTTGTATCTTTTCACCCTAATAAGCTGGGGTTACCTGTCTCCAAGTGTACTCTGTCCATTTGGGTAGCAGACTGTATCGCCTGGGCGTACAGGGCAGCCGGCCTCTCCTTGCAGGGTCGAGTCACGGCCCACCCGTGTCAGGGCGAAGGCTGCGTCAGTAGCTCATCTCTACTCTGTTCCGTTGGCAGACATCTGCCGGGCTGCTACTTGGTCTTCAAGCCAGAAATTTGCGGCCCATTACTGCCTCGAAAGGGAGTCCCGTAGGGACAGTGCTTTCGGAAAAGCGGTACTCCGTAATCTCTTTGAGGTTTAGGCAGCTCCTACCCTCCGGCCCTTGTGTTGGGCTACCGTTCGGGGGCGTTCTCAGAGAAGATTCTTTCTCCAGGACGAAGCAGGAAGTCAGTCCTCACATATTGGTGACATCGTCGATGGAGCCCCCATGCGGAGCATTTCCCCAGCTTTCTAAGAAAGCCTTTGGGAATGCACCCACGCATGCGCGGCCCCCTTCCCGCCCAAAGGTGCCATCTTGCTCAGTCTTTCTTTTTCCGTGGAGCCCAGCGGACGTCTGTCCTTGTCACCTGGAAAAATTTGGATTTTTTTCTGCGATTCTCGCGCCTCTTTTTGTCCAGTTCGACGCCGGTTCCCCTTCCCGCCTGGGTTCGGTATGCCGGTATCGACCCGATCTCTATTTTTCGGTTTTTTTGCCCTTCGTGGCATGCGTTCGTGCTCTTTTTTTCTTTTCCCTGGAGGGACGGTCCTTTGACCTCGCAGGGGCCCTTTTTTCCCCGATGGCCTCCAGTGGTTTTAAAAAGTGTGATCGTTGTAAGAAACTCATGTCTCTTACCGACACACACGACTGCTGCCTGTGCTGCCTCGGGCCTGACCATGATCCCAAGGTCTGTGTCCCATGTGGCAAAATGTCCACCAAGGCACTCAGGAGCCGGCAGCATCAGGAGGAGAGGATTTTCTCGGACTTGGCCTCCGGATGGGCCCGGACCTCGTCAGAGGCCTCGACGTCTCGGGAGTCTGATCCCGAGCTTCGTCAGGGTTCCTCTGAAAGGGGGTCCCCCAGTCGGGAGCATAAGAGAAAGCTGATGAAGGCGGCGTCGGAGGAAGCTTCTGGTTCCTCGAAAGCCAGATCTCGGACCCCTGACCACCGCCCCTGGCCCTTGCAACTGGAGAAGCCCACTAAGGTATCCCATGTAGAGCTGGAGTCTTTCAAGCACGTAAGTCCTGTTGTCCTCGAGGACTCTCCTCCTAGGGAGCCGATGTCGGACCCGGCGCCGCTGGGGCCCGAGTCGGTGGCTGCTGAGTCTCCTGTGCTTGGACTCAGGCTGACAGCCTTGGAGTGCAGATTGTCTGCCTTCATGGATCAGCAGCGGGTGCTGATGGCCAGCTTGACTGGTGCATCTGCCACCTACCACCGGGACGTCGACGTCCAAGTCGACCCCGGAGACAGAGCCGGTTCTCGAAGCCATGAAGGCCCGAGTCCAGTCTCGGTCACGGTCTCCCTTGACCTCCCGTTCGGGACCGAGGGCGTCGATGCCGATGGCCCCGGCGTCGGGGCGGGTGTTGTCTGAGCCTGCGCGATTGGAGCCCCTCGACTCTTCTTCGGATGAGTCTGCATGGGACGAGGAGTCCCCCGATAGTTTTCGGACTCGGTGTGTCCCTTCCGACTCACCGCAGTCCAAACCCCGGAGTAAGTCCCTTCAGGAGGATACCTGGTTCTCGGAGTTCGTTAAGGATATGGCCAAGGCCTTGAATGTTCCTGCCAACCCTGAGGAGGAGCCTCGAGCCGAAGAGCTTGATGCCCTCCAGTATGACTCTCCCCCAAGGGAGACCTTTACTTTTCTGGTTCCTCTGATGCTCTTCCGAATGTGGGAGGCACCGGCCTCGGTGCCGGTTTTGAGCAAGCAGATCGATTCCATGTATTGAGTCCGGAAGAGCCCTGGTTTTCAGAAGGCGCAGCTGCCGCACCATTCTATGGTTGTGGAATCGGCCATGCATCGTCTGAAGAGCCAGAAGATGCACTCCGTGGTGCCCCCCGGCAGGGAGGCCCGAAGCCTGGATGCCATCGGCAGAAAGTGCTTCCAGGGCTCGATGCTTGCTTGCCATGTTCAAGCTTACCAGCTGTACATGAGCATGTACTTGCGGGATCTGGCTAAAGAGGTAGCCGGGTTCTCGGCTGGTCTCTCTGGGGAACCTTTGCAGAGGTTCCAATCCTTGTCCTCGGGGGGTCCAGGAATGTTCCAAATTCATCTCCCGGGCGGCCTACGATGGCTTCGAGGCTTCGGCTCAGGTAGCGGCAGCCGGCATCGCTGCTCGATGCCAGGCATGGCTACAGTCATTGGACCTCGAGCCAAGGGTGCAAGACATGTTGGTCGATGTCCCATGCCGTGGTGAAACCTCTTCGGCAAGCCCATGGCCGAAAAGGCCGCTGAGCTCGAGACTGACTCTAACGAGGACAAGATTGTCTAGGAAAACTTCTACCCCTTCTCATAAGAAGAAGGGTTCGGGGAAAAAGACCTTTTACCCGAGGAAGGCGCCTGCCTGCAAACCTTTCCCTCATTATCAGGCCTCCCCAGCAGGGTCAGCAGGCCAAGGGGCAGGGACATGGGCCCCGTAGGCAGAAAGCTCCCAAGCCTCCAGCTCCTGCTCCTACTCAGCAGGGAGGGGTTTTTTGACTCCCTCTGCATAGCCTCTCCACCCCTGCTGCCCCACCTCAGCACGGGGGGTCGCTTGGTCCTGTTTGCCCACCAGTGGCCACCCATCACAAGGGATACTTGGGTACTGAGCATAGTCCAACAGAGCTATCTGCTCCATTTCCATCAGGTACCCCCTTCCTACTTCCCAGGGGAGCCTCCACGGCCTCCTCTTCATCAGGAACTATTTCTCCAGGAACTGCTAGGTCTGCTTCAAGACAAGGCGGTAGAGCCTCTACCTCCAAATCTGTGGAGACAGGGCTTCTACTCTCAGTACTTTCTTGTGCCAAAGCGGACTGGAGGTCTCCGGCCCATTTTGGACCTGAGAAATCTCAAGTTCTTGGAAAAAGAGAAGTTCAAGATGCTCACTCTTGGAACACTACTGCCCTACCTCCAGCAGGGAGATTGGCTATGCTCCTTAGATCTAAAGGATGCGTACGCTCACATCCTCATTCATCCAGACCACAGAAAGTACCTCAGGTTCGTGGTGGCAGGAAGCCATTTTCAGTACAGGGTACTGCCCTTTGGCCTAACCTCCGCCCCATGAGTTTTCACAAAGTGCCTAGCTGTGGTAGCGGCCTACTTGAGAAACCAGGGTATATTTGTCTTCCCCTACCTGGACGACTGGCTCATCAGGGGTCAGACTCTCCAGGAGGCCAGGCAAGCCACCCTCTGTACTGTCTCTCTCTTTCAGCAACTAGGTTTTGTGATAAACTTCGCAAAGTCCACTTTGCTCCCCTCCCAGAACCTAGAGTTCATAGGGGCATGGTTGGACTCCCTGCAAGCGAAGGCTTACTTGCCAGAGGACAGGGCGGAAAGGCTGATAAGCTTGGCCAACCGGTTCATAACCAACCCATTGGTTTCCGCCAGGCTTTGCCTATGACTCCTAGGCCATATGGCATCGACAGTGCATGTGACCCCCAATGCTCGCCTGCATATGCGGCCTGCACAGTGGTGTCTCAGAACTTAGTGGAGGCAGGCCACAGGAAACCTCAGACACAAAGTAAGGGTGTCCAAACCCTTCCTGAACTCCCTGCATTGGTGGCTACACTCCCCCAACCTGCTACAGGGGATTCCTTTTCAGGTACCTGTTCCCACAGTGGTACTCACAACCGATGCCTCCTTGCAGGTCCGGGGTGCACATTGCCTGGACAAGTGCACACAGGGCCTGTGGTCCCCCTGGGAGGCCACTCAGCAGATCAACCTGCTAGAACTCAGGGCGATACGTTTAGCCCTCAAGGCCTTCGCCCATACCCTGGCCCACCAGGCTGTCTTGGTGCAGACCGACAACCAAGTGGCAATGTTTTATGTCAACAAGCAGGGGGGCACAGGGTCAAGGCTCCTGTGTCGGGAGACTCAGGCCCTCTGCTCCTTTGCCCTTCAACACCACATGCTGCTGAGGGCTGTCTATCTTCCTGACCAGGAAAACTTTCTGGCAGACAGATTGAGCAGGGTTCTACAGCCTCACGAGTGGCAACTGCACCCCTTAGTGGTCCAGACCATTTTTCTGAGGTGGGGACTTCCGTCTATCGACCTCTTTACCAGTCCCCTGAACAGGCAGCTGCCCCAGTTCTGCTCCAGGCAGCCGCATCCCAAAAGATTGGCGGCGGATGCCTTCCTGATCTCATGGTCCCAAAGCCTACTGCATGCGTTCCCTCCCACGCCCTGGTGGCTCGGGCCTTGTTCAGGATTCTAAGGGACAGGGCCTCGGTCATCCTGGTGGCCCCCAGGTGGCCAAGGCAACCCTGGTTTCCCCTCCTGTTACAACTGGCGGTGGACACCCCTCTTCCTCTGGGGTTTCAACCCGATCTTCTTTCTCAGGATCAGGGATCCCTTCTGCACCCCAATCTCAAAGCTCTCAATTTGATGGCCTGGAAGCTGCAAGGGTAGTACTGGCTCCCTGGGGCTTGCCTCAGGAAGTGGAAGAGGTTGTCTCAGCTTCAAGGAAGCAATCCACCCGAAAGACCTATTCCCTGAAATGGAGGCGGTTCTCTCTGTGGTGTGAGCAGCGCCAGGAAAACCCCTTCTCCTGTCCTGTGCCAGTAGTGCTTCAGTACCTGCTGCACTTTTCTAATCAGGGTCTTAAGTCCAATACGGTTAGGATATACCTCTCTGCTCTGGCAGCCCACCACTCAATGGTAGAGGGGCACTCTTTGTCGGTTCACCCCCTGGTGGCCAGGTTCCTCAGGGGCTTGCTCCTGCTAAAGCCCCCTCTCTGTCCACCTGCCCCTGAGTGGGAGTTGAATGTGGTTTTGCAACAGCTTACTCGCCCACCCTTTGAGCCTATGGCTACGTGCCCTTTTCGCTTCCTTTCTTGGAAGACTCTTTTCCTAGTGGCACTGACTTCGGCCAGGCGAGTGAGTGAACTTCAGGCCCTGGTCTGTGACAGGCCATACACTCGTTTCTGTAAAAACAGGGTGGTCCTTCGGACTCATCCTAAGTTCCTACCAAAGGTGGTCGTCTCCTTCCACCTCAACCAGGAGGTGGTTCTTCCCACATTCTTCCCTAGGCCACATGCAAGCAGGGCTGAAGAAGTCGTCCACACCATGGACTGTAGAAGGGCCTTGTCTTTCTACCTGGCGCATACTAAGGGTCATAGAAGGGCTACTCAGCTCTTCGTCTCCTTTGACCCAAACAACTTGGGGGTTCCTGTCTCCAAGCGTACCTTGTCCATATGGGTGGCGGACTGTATCACCTGGGCTTACAGGGCAGCAGACCTTCCCTTGCGGGGTCGAGTTACAGCCCATCGTGTCCGGGCCATGGCTGCATCAGTAGTTCATCTCTGCTCTGTACCGTTGGCAGACATCTGTAGGGCTGCAACTTGGTCCTCAAGCCAGACTTTTGCAGCCCATTACTGCCTGGAGAGGGAGTCCCGTAGGGACAGTGCTTTTGGTCAGGCAGTACTCTCTTTGAGGTTTAGGCAACTCCTGCCCTCTTGTTGGGCTACCGAGGGGTTCGGGTCTCAGTGAAATTCTTTCCTTCATGCTACGGCTTCACAGAGGGAGTTTCTTTTTCAGCCTGGGTTCCTGGTAGCCCAGAGCTAGGGAGTAACCCATATGTGAGGACTGACTTCCTGCTTGGTCCTGGAGAAAGAGTAGTTACTCACCTGTAACAGGTGTTCTCCAGGAGCAGGTGCAGTTGTACATAGTTCATTATTGTTTTTTGTGCTGTCTTTTAGCTATGTCATCTGACTGAGCAAGATGGCACCTTTGGGCGAGAAGGGGGCCGCGCATGCGTGGGTGTATTCCCAAAGGCTTTCTTAGAAAGCTGGGGAAATGCTCCGCATGGGGGCTCCATCGACGTCTATGTCACCCATATGTGAGCTGATTCCTGCTGCTCCTGGGGAACATCTGTTACAGGTAACTAACTACTCTTATCACGCATGCTGAGGCTCTAGAGGGAGCTTATTTTTCAGCTTTGGGTTCCTAGTAGCCTAGAGCTGGGGAGTCCCATATGTGAGGACTGACTTCCTGCTTGGTCCTGGAGAAAGAGTAGTTACTCACCTGTAACAGGTGTTCTCCAGGAGCAGCAGGAATCAGTCCTCACAACCCTCCCTCCTCCCCTTGGAGTTGCAGTCATATATTTCATTTTGTTTTTTGCTCTCTTTTAGCTATGTCATCAGACTGAGCAAGATGGCACCCTTGGGCGGGAAGGGGACCGCGCATGTGCGCTGCATTCCCAAAGGCTTTCTTTGAAAGTTGGGGAAATGCTCTGCATGAGGGCTCCTTCTGCTCCGACGTCACCCATATGTGAGGACTGATTCCTGCTGCTCCTGGAGAACACCTGTTACAGGTGAGTAACTACTCTTTTCCTGGTATCCCAGAAAGACTCTACATGATTCCGGTTTATGGTTTGGTGTGCGTAGCACACCCTCAACCCCTTCAATTGTCCAGTGGAGTCTCTCCTGCTGTACCTGCTCCACTTTTCTTCTATGGGTCTCAAACTAATTCCATTCGTGTTCACCTCAGTCCCATTTCAGTTTCTCATTGGGGGACTGATAGAAAACACATTCTCCAGGACCAAGCAGGAAGTTAGTCTTCACATATGGGTGACGGCGCCGACGGAGCCCCCGTGCGGAGCATTTCCCCAGCTTTCAAAGAAAGCCTTTGGGAATGCAGCATGCCTGCACGGTCCCCTTCTCGCCCAAGGGTGCCATCTTGCTCAGTCTTTCTTTTTCCGCGGAGCCTGACAGACGTGAGTTCGTGTCTCCCGGGAAAAGTTGATTTTTTTTCTGCGATATTCGCGTTATCTTATCCGGTTCGATGCCGGTTCCCCTTTCTGCCTGGGCTCGGTACACCGGTATCGAGTCCGGAGTTGTAATTTTAGTTTTTTGTCCTTCGTGACTAGCGTTCACGCTCTTTTTGTGTTTTCACTGGCAGCCCGGTCTTTTGACCTCGCAGGGTCCCTTTTTCCCCCGATGGCTGCCAGCAGGTTCAAAAAGTGTGATCGGTGTAAGAAACTTATGTCTCTCACTGACACACATGACTGCCTCCGATGCCTCGGGCCCGACCATGACACGCTGGCCTGTGGCCCATGCGGCAAAATGTCGTCGAAGGCGCTTCGGAGCCGTCGGCATCAAAGTGAGAGAATCATCTCTGACTCTGCGTCCGGCCGGGCACGGACTTTGTCAGAGGCCTTGACATCTCGGTAGTTCAACCCTGAGCGCTGTCGGGGTTCCTCTGAAAGGGAGTCTCCCTCCCGGGAGCACGAAGGAAGAAAAAGCTTGTGAGGGCAGCATCGGTGGAGGCTCCTGGTTCCTCGAGGGCCAGGTCGCGTAGCCCTGACCGCCACCCCGAGATCTCGGAGTCAAAGAGGCCTTCCAAGCTACCTCGTGTGGAGCAGAGTCCCCGAGTCACATAAGTGCAGTTGTCCTCGTAGACTCTCCTCCGGTGGAGCCGACGTCGGGCCCGACATGGTCAGGGCCCGAGTTGGGGGCTGCTGAGTCTCCTGAGCTTGGACTCACGTTGACGGCCTTGGAGAGCAGCTTGGCTGCCTTCATGGAACTGCAGCGGGTGCCGATCGCCGGTCTGACCGGTGCATCTGCCACGACCACTGCGACTTCGACATCTAAGTCGACCCCAGAGACCGAGCCGATCTTCGAGTCGAAGTCTCGAGTTGACCCTCGGTCAAGGTCCCCCTCGACCTCCCGTGCAGGGCCGAGGTCGTCAACGCCGATACCCTTGGTGTCGGGGCCGGTGGCACCAAGGCCCCCACGGCCAGAGCCGCTCGATTCCTCCTCGGAGGAGTTGGAGTGGGAGACGGAGGACGAGGAGTCCCCAGACACTTTCCGGACCCGGTGCATCCCTTCGGACTAACCGGAGTCCAAGCCTCGGATAAGGTCCCCCTCCCCCCCCCCCCGGAGGATATCCGGTTGTCAGACTTCGTGAGGGATATGGCTAAGGCCTTGGCCTTCCCTGCGGACACTGAGGAGGAGTCTTGAGCCGAGGAGCTCGATGCCCTCCAGTATGATTTTCCTCCGAAGGAAGCCTTTACTGTATCGGTTCCTCCGATGCTGGAACGGCTGCTCTTCCGTATGTGGGAGGCACCGGCCTCGACGCTGGTTCTTAGCAAACGAGTAGATTCCATTTATCGAGTCCGTAAGAGCCCTAGGTTCCAAAAGGCGCAGCTACTGCACGACTCCATGGTTGTGGAATCAGCCATGCACCGTCTGAAGAGTCAGAAGATGCACTCCTTGGTGCTTCCCGGCCGGGAGGCCCAGAACCTGGATGCCCTCGGTAGAAAGTGCTTCCAGGTCTCTATGCTGTCTTGCCGTGTCCAGACCTACCAGCTGTACATGGGCATGTACCTATGAGACCTGGCAAAGGAGATTGCTTGGTTCTCTGCTTGCCTCTCTGAGGATCCTTTGCAGAGGTTCAAGGCTTTGTCAACAGGGATTCGAGAGTGCTCGAAGTTTATCTCTCGAGCAGCCTATGATGGCTTTGAGGCTTTGCTCCGGGTAGCCGCGGCCGGCATCGGTGCACGCAGTTAGGCCTGGCTACAGTCATCAGACCTGGATCCATGGGTGCAGGACAAGTTGATCGATGTCCCTTGCCGAGGTGAAAA
The DNA here is from genome assembly GCA_033557465.1 of Ichthyophis bannanicus. Classification (NCBI taxonomy): domain Eukaryota; kingdom Metazoa; phylum Chordata; class Amphibia; order Gymnophiona; family Ichthyophiidae; genus Ichthyophis; species Ichthyophis bannanicus. Next base: position 205,764,541 of record CM066043.1, on the reverse strand, counting down.
CCTCTTTGGTAAGCCCATGACTAAAAAGGCTACGGAAATCAAGACTGAGACTCTCACCAGGACAAGGCTGTCCAGGAAGACTTCTGCCCCTTCTCAGGAAAAGAAGGGCTTGGGGAAGAAGCCCTTTTTCCCGAGGAAGGGTGCTGCCTACAAATCCTACCCTCAATATCAGGCCTCTCCAGCTCCCCAACAGGGTCAGCAGGCCAAGGGGCAGGGGCATGAGCCCCGTAGGCAGAAGATCACCAAGCTGCCAGCTCCGGCTCCTGCACAGCAGGGAGCGGGGTTTTGATTCCCACAGCATAGCCTCTTCTCCACAGCAGGCTCCACTCAGCACAGGTCCGCTGACCCTGTACGCCTACAGGTGGCCAGCCATCACAGGGGATACCTGGGTACTGAGCATAGTCCAAAAGGGCTACATGATCCACTTCCACCAGATACCCCCCTCCTACTTTCCAGGGGAGCCTCCAAGACTCCCTCTGCACAGAAACCTCCTCTTTCAGGAGTTGGCAAGTCTTCTAAAGGAACTCCTATGAAGAAAGGCTAAAAAGGTTAGGGCTCTTTAACCTGGAAAAGAGACGGCTGAGGGGGAGATATGATAGAAGTCTATAGATTAATGAACGGAGTGGAACGGGTAAACGTAGATCGATTGTTTACCTTATCAGAATATAGAAAGACTAGGGGACATGCAATGAAGCTACAGGGTAAACTATTTAAGACTAATAAAAGAAAATATTTTTTCACTCAACGTGTAATCAAACTCTGGAATTTGTTACCAGAGGATGTAGTAAAGGCTGTTAATGTAGCTGGGTTTAAAAAAGGTTTGGACAAGTTCTTGGAGGAAAGGTCCATAAACCATTATTAAGAAGGGACCCAGGATATCAATGCTTGAACCAATACAAGCATTGTGGAACCTGTGTCCCTTGGGGAAACTGCTAGGTACATATGACCTAGATTGGCCACTGTTGGAAACAGAATACTGGGCTTGATGGACCTTGGTCTGACCCAGTATGGCATATCTTATGTTCTTATGTAACAGGCAGTGGAACCGGTGCCTCACCACCTGAAAGGGCAAGGCTTCTACTCCAGGTACTTTCTGGTATCAAAAAAGACAGGAGGCCTCCAGCCTATCCTAGACTTGCGAAACCTAAACAAGTTTCTGGAGAGGGAAAAGTTCAAGATGCTTACCCTTGGGATACTGCTGCCCTACCTCCAGCAGGGAGACTGGCTATGCTCCTTAGACCTAAAGGATGCTTATACTCACATCCTCATTCATCCAGACCACAGACAATACCTCAGATTTGTGGTGGGAGGAAACCGTTTTTAGTACAGAGTACTTCCCTTTGGCCTAACCTCCGCCCCCAGGGTTTTCACCAAATGTCTGGCAGTGGTGGCGGCCTATGTCAGAAATCAGGGAATTTTTGTCTTCCCATACCTGGACAACTGGCTCATCAGAAGTCAGTCTCTCCAGGAGGCCAGACAAGCCACTCTTCACACTGTCTCTCCTCTTCAGCATCTGGGCTTTGTCATAAACTACGCAAAGTCCACTTTGCTCCCCTCACAGAACCTAGTTTATAGAGGCAAGATTAGACACCCTGCAGGCAAGAGCTTACTTGCCCGAGGACAGGGCCAACAGACTGATGGACTTGGCCAACCAGTTCCAAAGCAATTCTAGTCTTGAAGGACTAGAAAGGGGGACTGTTACTTCTGGAGAGAAATCTGCAACTGTGAATATATACTTCTGGTAATTTTCTAAAAATAATTCTTTGTATTAAAGCTACTTAATCTGTGAACCCACTGTTTTTTGTTGGATCAGTTAGGGCCTAGTAGCAGCAATTAAAGTTTGAATTTAAAACACAGAGGAGAACTTTCTGGTTACATTTCATACCCAGCAGAGAGCTTGTAGTTTAAATTTAATAGACACTCAGGGCCAAGTAACAGCAAAGTACTTTTAGTTTAAATTTAACACACAGAAGAGAACTTTCTGGTTACATTTCATACCCAGCAGAGAGCTTATAGTGTACATTTAATAGTCACTCAGGGCCTAGCATCAGAAAAGTACTTTTAGTTTTAAAACACAGAAGAGAGCTTTCTGGTTAAATTTAGAATCCAGCAGAGAGCTTGTAGTTTAAATTTCATAAGAAGTTAGAGCCTAGCAGCAGCTAAGAGCTATAATTTAAATCAAATCAGAATTTAGCTTACCTCAGCAGCACAAGACAGGGTACTGTGTAGCAGCCCTCTTTTAATAAGTGTTATTTCCCTCACTCCCCTGGGATAATCGTAGCTTTATAGGTACTTACACATCTTAAAAGACAGGAGGTGCTTTCAGGTGAAGCTCATTACCCAAATCAGTCATACACTAAGGACCTGAGATTAATTAAGCTTCAGGTGAACAAGGTATATTAAACGTATTAGGTACAGTTTTATTGGTATAAATACCCATAGCAACCCCTAGTAAGTAAGAACTTAAAGATCTAGACACAAACTTAAAACTAAGATGCAGACAGCAGTCCAGCAGCGGGATGGGGGCTTTCCAGTCTTTTGCATTGAGTGTCACATGTATGATTTTCTCCCAGTTGGTGAGAGGTCTTACGTGTGCACTAGGTGCAAGGAGCTCTTTGCTCTCAGGGAACAAGTCCGTTCTCTAGAGGCTAAAGTAGCATACTTGGAAAACATAAGACAGACAGAGAGGTACATAGACGAGACCTACAGGGATATAGTCCTGAAGTCCCACCTCCAGTCTGGCAGCACCCCTGTTGCCATGGAGGAGAGAGGTCACGTGACAGGAGAGCATCACTCTGGTGTGGCAGGAAGTGATCCTGTAACTAGGACCTGTCCTCCAGGTGATGTAAAACCCTCTCGCACTGAGGAAGTTTCTCCAGGGCCATGTACCCATGAGGGAAGGGTTAGGACAGCCGTTATAGTTGGTGATTCGATCATTAGGCATGTAGATAGCTGAGTGGCTGGTGGACGTGAGGATCGCCTGGTAACATGCCTGCCTGGTGCGAAGGTAGCGGACCTCACGCGCCACCTAGATAAGGTCTTAGATAGTGCTGGGGAGGAGTCTGCTGTCTTGGTACATGTCGGTACCAATGACATAGGAAAATGTGGTAGGGAGGTTCTGGAGGCAAAATTTAGGCTTTTAGGTAGGAAGTTGAAATCCAGAACTTCCATGGTAGCATTCTCCGAAATGCTTCCTGTTCCATGCGCAGGACCCAAAAGGCAGGCAGAGCTCCGGAGTCTCAATGCGTGGATGAGACAATGGTGCAGAGATGAAGGTTTTGGATTTGTTAGGAACTGGGGAACATTCTGGGGAAAGGAGGGGCTCTTCCAAAGGGATGGGCTTCACCTTAACCGGGATGGAACCAGGCTGCTGGCATTAACCTTTAAAAAGGAGATAGAGCAGCTTTTAAACTAGATGTTAGGGGAAAGCCGACAGTCGCCCAAGAGCGGATGGTTTGGAAGAATGTATCCTTGAAGGATACTACCAAAAGCAGAGAGGTTCCACAAAAGAGTAAAGTAGCCCAAATGCCCTCAAGTATGGAGCAGACAGAGCTTAAAGATCCCAATTTACCCATGTCTAACAATAGCCAAATTAACATGAATAAAATACATTCTCTAAAATGCTTGTATGCAAATGCTAGAAGTCTAAAGAATAAGATGGGAGAGTTAGAATATATAGCACTAAATGAAAGGTTAGATATGATTGGAATATCAGAGACATGGTGGAAGGAGGACAACCAGTGGGACACTGTGATACCTGGGTACAAACTATATCGTAATGATAGAGCTGATCAAATTGGTGGAGGGCTTGCGCTCTATGTTAGAGAGGGCATTGACTCAGAAAGGATTAAAGTTTTGCAGGAAACAAAATCTGCTGTAGAATCTATATGGATTGAAATTCCATATAAAAGGGGGAAGGCAATGGCAGTGGGGGGTGTATTATCGAGCACCTGGCCAGAATGACCTAATGGATGATGAAATGCTCAAAGAAATCAAGGAAGCTAACAAACGTTACCGCGCAGTAATAATAATGGGTGATTTCAATTACCCCGGTATCGACTGGGTCAGTGTCACGTCAGGACATGCTAGGGAGATAAAGTTCCTAGATGAAATAAATGACTGTATTTCTTGGAGCAGCTGGTTCATGAACCGACCAGAGGGGAAGCCATATTAGACCTAGTCCTTAGTGGAACACCAGATCTAGTGCAAGAGATAAGGGTATTGGGGCCACTTGGCAATAGTGATCATAGCATGATCGCCTTTGATTTAATTATTGGAGGAGGGATAGTAAGGAAATCCACAGTACTACCTTTTAACTTTCGAAAGGGAGACTATGATAAAATGAGGAAAACAGTTAAGAAAAAACTAAAAGGAGCAGTTGCAAAGGTTAAAGACGTATATCAAGCTTGGGTGTTGAAAAATACTATCTTGGAAGCCCAGACCAGCTGTATTCCACGCTTTTAAGAAAAGTGGAAGGAAGTCCAAAAAACTGCCAGCATGGTTTAAAGGTGAGGTCAGAGAGGCTGTTGCCAAAAAAGCATCTTTCAGGAAATGGAAAAAAGAGCCAAACGACGAAACCTGGAAACAGCACAAGCACTGGCAAGTCAAATGCAAGGCATTGATAAGGCAGGCAAAGAGAGAATTGGAGAAGAAGCTTGCTGCGGAAGCAAAAACACGAAATAAAGACCTTTTCAAGTACATTCGTAGCAAAAAACATGTGAGAGAGTCAGTTGGTCCATTACATGATAAAGGGGTTAAAGGAGCACTAAGAGGCGACAGGGCGATAGCGGAGAGACTGAATGAATTCTTTGCTTCGGTCTTTACTGAGGAAGATGTAGGGATGTTACCCATGACTGAAGTGGTATTTAAAGGTGCGGAAGAATTGAAGGAAATATCGATACATCGGGAAGATGTCTTACAACTATTAGATAAACTGAAGAGTAGCAAATCACCTGGGCCGGAAGGTATATATCCAAGGGTGTTGAAAGAACTGAAATATGAGATTGCAGATCTGCTATCAGTAATCTGTGAACTATCATTAAAATCATCTCTTAATACCTGAAGATTGGAGGATCGCCAATGTAACACCAATTTTTAAAAAGGGTTCCAGGGGTGATCCGGGAAACTACAGACTGGTGAGCCTGACGTCAGTACCGGGAAAAATGGTAGAAACCATCATAAAGAATAAAATTACTCAGCATGTAGATAGTCACAACCTAATGGGAGACAGCCAACATGGCTTTAGACAAGGAAGATCTTGTCTTACTAATTTGTTATGTTTTTTTGAAGGAGTGAATAAACAGGTGGACAAAGGTGAGTCGGTTGATATTGTGTATCTGGACTTTCAGAAAGCCTTTGACAAGGTCCCTCATGAAAGACTTTTGGCAAAACTAAAGAGTCATGGGATAGGAGGCAGTGTACTATTGTGGATCAGGAACTGGTTAAAAGATAGAAAGCAGAGGGTAGGGCTAAATGGTCAATTTTCCCAATGGAGAAAGGTGAATACTGGTGTACCCCAGGGATCTGTGCTGGGTCCGCTGCTTTTTGACATATTCATAAATGACCTGGAAAGTGGAATAACGAGTGAGGTTATCAAATTTGCAGATGACACAAAACTACTTAAAGTTGTTAAAACCCAAGAGGATTGTAAAAAATTGCAAGAGGATCTTGATAAATTGGAAGACTGGGCATCAAAATGGCAGATAAAATTTAATGTGGACAAGTGCAAGGTTATGCACCTAGGGAAGAACAACCCAAACTATAGTTACACGATGCAAGGTTCCACATTAGGAACCACCACCCAGGAAAAAGATTTAGGCGTCATTGTGGATACCATGTTAAAACCCTTGGCCCAGTGTGCAGCGGCGGCCAAGAGAGCAAATAGAATGCTAGGTATGATAAGGAAAGGAATGGAAAATAAAACAAAAGATATTATAATGCCTCTATATCGTTCCATGGTGAGACCGCACCTTGAATATTGTGTGCAATTCTGGTCGCCATATCTTAAAAAGGATATAGCGATTTTAGAAAAGGTTCAGAGAAGAGCCACCAAAATGGTAAAGGGGATGGAAGGATACTCCTATGAAGAAAGGCTAAAAAGGTTAGGGCTCTTTAACCTGGAAAAGAGACGGCTGAGGGGAGATATGATAGAAGTCTATAAATTAATGAACGGTGTGGAACGGGTAAACGTAGATCGATTGTTTACGTTATCAGAATATAGAAAGACTAGGGGACATGCAATGAAGCTACAGGGTAAACTATTCGAGACTAATAAAAGAAAATATTTTTTCACTCAACGTGTAATTAAACTCTGGAATTTGTTACCGGAGGATGTAGTAAAGGCTGTAAGTGTAGCTGGGTTTAAAAAAAGGTTTGGACAAGTTCCTGGAGGAAAGGTCCATAAACCATTATTAAGAAGTGACCGAAGATATCAATGCTTGACCCAGTACAAGCATTGTGGAACTTGTGTCTCTTGGGGAAACTGCTAGGTACATATGACCTAGATTGGCCACTGTTGGAAACAGAATACTGGGCTTGATGGACCTTGGTCTTACCCAGTATGGTATATCTTATGTTCTTATGTTCTCAGGTCTCCGCCAGGCACTTACTGCGGCTCCTGGGCCACATTGCATCCACGGTACATGTGACCCCGAATGCCCGGCTGCACATGCGGGCGGCTCAGTGCTGCCTTAGAGCTCAGTGGGCGCAAGCCACAGGCGACCTCCGAGACAGAGTAAAGGTGTCCAAACCACTCTTGGACTCCTTGCAGTGGTGGCTACATCTCCCAAACCTTCTCAGGGGGGTACCCTTTCAGGCCCCAGCACACATCAGGGTGCTGATGACCGATGCTTCCTTAAAGGGCTGGGGTGCACATTGCCAGGACATGTGCACTCAAGGCTTCTGGCCTCCTCGGGAGGCCACACAGCAGATCATTCTTTTGGAGCTGCGAGCAATCCACTTGGCTCTACAGACTTTTCTTATGCCCTCTCTCACCAGTCTGCCACCTGATTGTCTGTCTGAACTAAGACATTGTTCTTTGTGAACAAGCAAGGGGGCACAGGGTCCAGACTCCTATGTCAGGAGGCGCAGGCCTTTTGCTCCTTTGCAGACAAACAAGACATGTTTCTCAAAGCAGTTTATCTACCTGGGCAGGAGAACTTTTTGGCAGACAAACTAAGCAGGATTCTCTCCAGCCTCACGAATGGAAGTTGAATACACTGGTGGTTCAGCAGATCTTTCTACAATGGGGACTTCCATCCATCGATCTCTTTGCAAGTCCACTGAACCGTCAGCTGCCCAGGTTTTGCTCCAGACAGCCGCATCCCCTGAGTTGGCAGCAGATGCGTTTCTGATCTCTTGGTCTACGGGCCCCTCCTGTATGCATTTCCTCCCACACTCCTGGTGGCCCGAACTCTGTTCAAGATTCTACGGGACAAGGCCTCGGTGATTCTGGTAGCCCCCAGATGGCCGAGGCAACCGTGGTTTCCACTTCTTCTGCAGTTGACAGTGGAAACTCCATTCCCTCTGGAGTTGCAATACGATCTCCTGTCTCAGGATCAAGGTTCCCTTCTGCACCCCAATCTCAGATCTCTCAATCTGATGGCCTGGCTGCTGAAAGGATAGTCCTAGCTCCCCTGCTTCTAGCTAGGGAAGTTGAGGTGGGCTTGGCCTCGAGGAGGCAATCCACCATAAAGTCCTATGCACTCAAGTGGCGCAGGTTCTCAGTGTGGTGTGCTCAGCACAATGAAGATCCTTTTTCCTGCCTGGTGCCAGTAGTGCTATAATACCTACTTCACCTGTCAGACCTAGGCCTTAAGTCCAACTCTGTTCGGGTCCACCTCAGTGCTCTTTCAGCACACCACTCACCGGTGGAGGGACAGTCGCTGTCGGTTCACCCCTTGGTGTCCCGCTTCTTCAGAGGCCTGCTTTTGCTTAAGCCTCCGATTCGTCCACCTGCCACTGAGTGGGACTTGAATGTGGTCTTGCAACAACTTACTCGCCCACCGTTTGAGCCGATGGCTGCTTGCCATTTACGCTTCCTTTCTTGGAAGGCGCTCTTCCTGGTAGCTCTTACCTCGGCCATACATGTGAGTGAACTACAAGTTCTGGTTTCTGATAGACCGTACACACGGTTCTATAGGAACAGGGTGGTTCTTTGGACTCATTCGAAGTTCCTTCCAAAAGTTATCTCCTCTTTCCACCTCAACCAGGAGGTGGTGGTTCTGACATTCTTTCCCAGGCCGCATACTAGCCGGGCTGAGACAGTCTTGCATACTCTGGACTGTAAAAGGGCATTGTCCTTTCACATTGAACGTACGCGGGGGCATCGAAGGGCTACTCAGCTCTTCGTCTCCTTTGACCCTAATAAATTTGGATTACCTGTCTCCAAGAGTACGTTGTCCACTTGGGTAGCAGATTGTATCACCTGGGCGTACAAGGCAGCCAACCTTCCCTTGCAGGGTCGAGTCACGGCCCACCGTGTCAGGGCAAAAGCCGCGTCAGTAGCTCATCTCCGCTCTGTTCCGTTGGCAGACATCTGCCGGCCGCTACTTGGTCTTCAAGCCAGACTTTTGCAGCCTACCACTGCCTCGAGAGAGAGTCCCGAAGGGACAGTGCTTTCGGACAAGCGGTACTCCGTAATCTCTTTGAGGTTTAGGCAACTCCTACCCCCTGGCCCTTGTGTTGGGCTACCGTACGGGGGCGTTCTCAGAGGACATTCTTATCACAGATGCTGAGGCTCTTGAGAGGGAGCATATTTTTTCAGCTTTGGGTTCCCGGTAGCCTAGAGCTGGGGAGTCCCATAGGTGTGAGGACTGACTTCCTGCTTGGTCCTGGAGAAAGAGTAGTTACTCACCTGTAACAGGTGTTCTCCAGGAGTAGCAGGAATCAGTCCTCACGACCCTCCCTCTTCCCCTGGAGTTGCAGTCCTATCCTTCATTTTGATTTTTGTTGTCTTTTAGCTATGTCATCAGACTATATGAAATTATTTTCTAAGAAGATTGGATAAAATATTTTTGCCTATTTTATACGTGAACGATTGTTTTGTTATATAGCTGATTGTGCATCGTTCAGTAACTGACCAGCTATTAATGTCATCAGACTGAGCAAGATGGCACCCTTGGGCGAGAAGGGGACCGCGCAGACGCGCTGCATTCCCAAAGGCTTTCTTTGAAAGCTGGGGAAATGCTCCGCACGGGGGCTCCGTCGGCGCCGACGTCACCCATATGTGAGGACTGATTCCTGCTGCTCCTGAAGAACACCTGTTACAGGTGAGTAACTACTCTTTTCCACACATCCATTGGTAGCCTGCTTTATCCACAGTCTCCTCTTGACTAAGCCACTGATCCGACTCCTACCTGCCGCCTGGGACCTTAACGTGGTTCTTGCTCAGCTGCTCAAGTCGTCTTTTGAGCCTCTGGGCACTACTTCCCTCAAGTTCCTTACTTGAAAGGTCTCCTTCCTAGTTGTGACTTCGGCTTGCCGGATCAGCGAACTGCAAGCTTTAGTTGCGCATACTCCTTATACAAGATTTCATCATGACAAGATAGTCCTGTGAACGCATCTGCGTTTTCTTCCAAAGGTTATATCTGCATTCCATCTCAACCAGTTGGTAATTCTTTTGACCTTTTTACCCAAATCATATGCATCTCAGGCTGAGGCGGCGCTTCATATCCTGTACTGCAAACAGGCTTTAGCTTATTACCTTGACAGAATCAAGGCACATTGGAAATTCTTGCAATTGTTCATCTCTTTTGACCCTACTCACCTTGTTATCCCCATGACAAAATGCACTCTTTCTCCAGGAACAAGCAGGAAGTCAGTCCTGAGATATGGGTGACATTGACGCCGAAGGAGCCCTGCGCAGAGCATTTCCCTAGCTTTCAAAAAAGCCTTTGGGAGATGCCACCACACATGCGCATGGCCTCCTTCCCACCCAAGGGTGCCATCTTGCTCAGTCTCCCTTTTTCCACAGAACCCTATAGACGTTCGTCTCGTCCCTCCCCCCAGAAAAAAGTTGATTTTCTTGTACTATTTTTGTACCTTTCCGATTTGCGCCTGCTCCTTTCCCGCCCGAGACCTGCTGCAAACGCACCGGGCCTTGAGATACATTTTTGTCTTGCTTTTTCCATCGCAGAGCTTCTGCGCCTTTTTTTAATTGCTGGCCGTGTCGTCTTAGACCTTGCTGGGGTCCTTTTTCCCCCAGTGGCCACTGGCTTTAAGAAATGTGATCAGTGCTCCAAAAACATGTCACTCACCAACACTCATGATTGTTGCCTCCGGTGTTTGGGCGCCGACCATGACCCAGAGGGGAATGCTCCTTGTGCAAGAAAATATTTGCTAAAGCTGTACAGAGCCATCGGCTTAAACAGAACACCATCTTCCACAAGGCAGACTCAACCCCGGTTTCCCCGGTAGCCTCACGCCCAAAGGCCCCACACGGATCCTTGGACTCATGTAAGGCCCCCGCGGTCCTGTCAACACTCCCAGCATGGGTCACTGGAGCTTGCACATAACAAGAGGAAGACCTCGAGAGCCTTGTCCGGATAAGCGGACAAGCATGGGACATCCCGTGCCCAGTCTCTTAGTCCCCACAGAGCTCCTGAGGAATCTGAGCAGGAACACCCTTGGAAGGTGTCCAGGGCCAAAGTTTTGGCCTCTGGGGATGGATTGTGGTCTCCCGAGACCTTTCCCGTCGAGCACCCCCCCCCTTCTCCTTTTCGACACCTGACCTGGTCACTCCAGTGTCGGTGTCCATGGCTGCAACCCCCAAGTGTGAAGCATGCATGTTGGCCTTGGAATGCAGTGTTTCTGCATTCCTTGCATCACAGCAGGCACTAACCCTTGGCCCCGCAAAACCTCAGGGACCTCGAAGGCTCCCTGGGCTGCCACTGCGATCGCCAAGAGCCAGATGCCTTGGGTAGATCCTCTGTGAGGGTCTCGTTCTCACTCCCAATCCCAGGAGCGAGATCTTTGCAGATGAGTGCCTCTGGCTACGGTCATGCCCATGCCTCGAAACATCCGGGACCGGAGTTTCCAGCCCTCCTACAGCCAGAGGACCTAGAGTCCTCCTCCGGACTACTCTGATTTGGGAGTCCGACGTTGAGATGTACCTGAAATACCGAGCCCACTGAGAACCTCCCCTTGGATCCGTCTCCCCCTGCTGCCAAAGTGCTGTTCCCAACTCGAGGCTATTTATTTATTTTATTTTATTTATTTAGCAAGCATTTGTAGCCCGCTCCTTCCAGCGATCAGAAGCGGGTAGGATTACTATTGTTCTCGAGTTCATTCGGGATATGGCACAGGCTCTATACCTTATGACTGATTCGGAGGAGAACACACGTACAGGGGAATTAGACATCCTCCAGTACGAGGCACCACCAAAAGAGAGACCCTGATGGTCCCTGTGCCCTTCCAGCCTCACCAGGCTTCTCCTCCGGATGTTGGAGACCCCAACCTCGGTCCCCATTGTGAGCCGACAATGCAACACGATGTATTGAGTCCAGCGGGGGCTGGGGTTCCGCAAGGGGCAGCTCCCACACACCTCCATGGTGGTTGAGTCAGCCATGCACCGTCAAAAAAGCCCGAAAACGCACTCCTTAATGCCTCCAGGCAGGGAGTCCTGCACACTCAATACCCTGGGGCACAAATGCTACCAGGGCTCAATGCTGGCTTGCCGCATCCAAACTTACCAACTTTACATTGGCATGTTCTTGTGGAACCTGGCCGAGGAGCTTGGCAGCTACACCGCTGGCCTCGATAGGGACCATCTCTGGTGTATTCAGGCTCTAATGAAGTTTGTCGTGGAGTGTTCCAAATACCTCTCCAGAGCTGCTTACGACAGCTTTGAATCTAGTGCCAGAGTGGCCACCACTGGTATCGGTGCTTGACCCCAGGCTGGACTACAAGCAGACCTCAAGCAGTGGGTGCAGGAGAAACTCCTGGATGTCCCATACCTCAGCAAACAGTTCTTCGGCAAGCCAATGGAGGATAAGGCATCTGAGATCGAGAGAGAGTATGCCACTCAGATCCACCTCTCGTGGAAGACCTCCATTCTTCCCAGGATGAAGCCACAGGGGAAGAAGCCCCTTTCCTCCGGAAGAGTCAACACTATCGGGGCTACCCTGCCTACCCATCTACCCAGACCCCTTAGCAGGGTCCCAAAGGCAAGGGCACAGGCCAGGGACTACGCAAACCCAAGGATCAGAAGACCAGGACACCGGCTCCAGCCCAGCCTGTTTTGTTTTAATTTTTATTTTACAATTTATATTTTTATTATTGTTATTGTTTTTCAACCATTACAGACATATACTTCAACTTTTACAGACTTATTCAAACACCATCTCTCACCACCTCCTCTCCTTCTGACATTTAGTACAAACACAGACTTCAACCTTTATTCTTTATCCCCATCCTACTCTTCCCCTTTCCATTGTTACACTCCTTTAGGCTCTGTGTTCTATGTCTTATAGCACTCTAATACATTATCACAATTTTACCCATGCATCATCTTACCCCATAATACTGTATTCATGAATTACACACATTCTTATACTATTAACAAACCAAGCTTAACAAATATCCCTTCCCCACCTCTTCCTTAATACTGCCCTCACCTCCCCCTCCCCCTCTTACACTTTACCCCCCTACCCCTCCTACCCATATTCTCTACCCCACCCCCCTCTGACCCCTCACTCCTCCCCCTCCTTACCTCCCTCTCTTTGCCATACTTGCTCCACCCCCTGCCCCCTCCAACTTTCATACCATTGCCACACCTTTTTATGCTTCCCTACCCTGATGCCTTCTTTTCGCTTCAATCTTACATAAACCCCACAACTGTTCCAGCTGTTCCTCATCAGAGGTACCGCCACACTCTTCCACCATCTCAAAAGACTCATGCGAGCTGCTATAATTCCGTATCCCATAAATATTGCCATATCACCTTCTCCTCCTCTCCCCCCTCATTGAGCGCAAGCATTGCTGGTGTTAGTATTGTCGGTACTCCCATGATCTCCTCATATAGCCTTCCCACCTTCCCCCAGTACTCCTGCACCTTTGGGCACTGCCATATCATGTGTATTAAATCACCCTTTGCCCCACACTGCTTCCAGCACTCACTTGGGCTATCTGAATATATTGCCCGAATCCGCGCTGGTGTCCAGTACATCCTAAACCTCTGCTTCAAACTATTTTCTAGCATTGGAGTTCCCCTGGCCAACTTATAAGTTCTCGCATATATTCCTGCCCACCAACTATCATCCCAAGATACCGGAATATCTTCTTCCCACCGCTGCTGCCACCCCTCCTTCTCCCTCCCCTTTTGCAGGAGCATTTTATAGATTTTTGATATTACCCCTTTTTGTGAACAGTTTCTCCATCATATCCTCAAATTGCATAAGTTTCTGTTCCATATCGGACTTCACCTCCCTTGTATTCATAAAATACCACAATTGTACATATGTATATCGGTCTTTTGTTTCTATCTGATATTCTTGCTGTAATTCCTCAAATGTTTTAATTCCCCCTCCTTTATTCAACAGTTGTCCTAGCCTCTGTAACCCTTTGCCATTCCACCCCTTAAGGACCTTAGCATTCCCCCCCCCCAGCCCCTTATCCCCTACCACACTAATAAGTGTATATCGCGAATACATTTGCCCTCCCATGAGAAACCCCCTCCATTTTTTCCACACCTGAAACATAAGCTCCCTAAATGGATTCTCCTTCCCTGCATTCTCTCTCCCCCCCCACCCGGGTCCCATGTTCTCTTCTCCTTAGATTCTTCACCCCCTGCCTCAATTTGTACCAAACTTAAGATATCTGCCCCCTCCCTCCACGCTAACAATGTCCTTAATTGTGCCACTTCAAAATATTTCAACAAACATAGCACCCCAACCCCCCCTTCCGCCCTCATTTGATACAAGGTCCCCCTTGCGACCTTGGGGTTCTTCCCTTCCCAAATAAACCGCATAATCATGCTCTGTAGCTTCCCTATCTCCTTCTTAGCCTACATGGCAAGGATGTGAACAGAAACAACACTCTCGGCAGGGCATTCATTTTCACTGCCGCTATACACCCTAACCATGACAATCTTAGCCCTCCCCACTTCGCCAAATCTCCCCTTATGTTCTCTATCCATGCCGGATAATTCCACTGTTTAATCTTCTCTGTCGGCTTCCCCAATTGTATTCCCAAGTACCGAAACTGCTGCTCACCCATTTAAATTTGACCTTAATCTTTCCTCTAGCCCCCCTGTTAAGTTAAACCCAAGGATCTCTGTTTTTCCTGAATTTATCTTATACCCTGCTACACTACTAAACCCCTTTATAATTCTCATCAATACTGGCAAGATAGTCGAGGACTGCGTCAATAAGAATATCACATCATCTGCGAACAACGCTATTTTCTCCTCCCTCCCACCGCTACCCCTTTTACATTCACTTCCCTCCTGACCACTTCTGCCAAGGGCTCAATGGCCACCGCAAACAAAAGCGGTGAAAGAGGGCACCCTTGCCTGGTACCCCTCCCCAATGGAAACTGCTCAGAGTATCCCCCATTGATTCGGATCCTCACCCTCGGTTGCTCATATAAAGCTTATCTCCAGGAACAAGCAAGAATGAGTCTTCACATATGGGTACGTCGGTACAGACGGAGCCTGCGTGGGAATGCTCCCCAGCGTCCAAAAAGAAAGCTTTTGGGAGCATCTCACACACATGCGTGCTGCTTTCCTGCCCATTCACTTCCCTCTCATCAGTTTTCCGCGGAGCCGGCAGGATGTATTCCTGTCACCGCAGAAAATTCTTCTTTTTTATTTTTGTTTTTTGTGGTCGCATCTGCCTTCCCTCGACACCACCGGTACCGCCGGTGCTTTTCTTTCTTTTTACTAAAGATTTCTTCTTTTTTCTAAGGAATTTTTTCTTGTTTAGTGCCTGACGGTTTCTAGGCCACTAGGCCTCTACCCTTTCCATTATGGAAAAGCCAGCCACTATCCTTAAGAAATGCCCAAAGTGTGGCGGTACAAATATATTTTTAGACACTCATCCTTGGTGTCTAAAATGTTTAGGTCCTGACCATTGCCCACTGGAGTGTCTTTCTTGCTGGAGCTCAAACAGAAGAAGTCTTCAGGATCGAGCACAACTCGATACCCGGTTCACATCGGACTCGATGTCACCAGCCAGAATATCTTCTTTTTCACAGGATCAAGTAACCAAACAAAAGTCTGTAAAGACTAGCCAGTCCTCGAGTGGTAGATCTCCTTCTAAGCATTGAGATGCCTCTGGCATTGCCCTTGAGGACATTTTGGCAATAAAGCCCCGGCGGGAGTCTTCGGGCTCCAAAGCATTAACGGGGCTTCAGGTTGTTCCCGGGGTTCTTACCTTGATGAACATACCTTGGCCATGCTCGGTGGTTGTGGCTGCTTTGAGCGGTACCAACACCCCGGCATCAGCTATGGTGATGGATGAAACACTCCTCACCGATGAACGTAGTCTAGTGCGCTCAGCTTCTTCAGTACCGCTAGAGTTGCTGCAGACCATTTCTCGAGTATCGGTATTGGCTTTGGTACCGGTATCGGTACCGTCCATGCTTGCTTCGACAGACTCGCTTCCTTCGATGTTGAGCCTGGAATCGCTCTCTAGCAGGGAGGATTTGGTACCGACTCGTCTCGGTACCGACCTTGGCTGGTACCGAAGACATCGCTTTAAAGAAAATCCAATGCTTCATCCTTTCAAGTCTTCTGATCTCGATGACTGGGATGAATCCATCGGTACCAAGGCTGAATTCTCAACAATTCTAGCCTTTACCCCTCATTTTAGGGGGTCCTCCTTAGGGGAGATTTCTTTTCAAGCTTTTCTGCTTGATATGGCAAAGTTACTTGCCATTTCTATACCTGGTGAAGAATCCACACCAGGAGATTCAGAGACTCTGCAATCCCCCTGGATTCCAAAGGAGGGAATCATGCTTCCTTTGCATCAGATGTTACAGGATCTACTATTAAGAATGTGGGAAACTCATTTAACGGTATCCCCACATTCTAAGACACTTGACACTATGTACAAGGTGCCACCTTCTCCAGGTTTTCAAAAGACTCAACTTCCTCATTCTATTGTTGTAGAATCAGCAATGAGGCGTATTAAGAGTGCAAAGAAGCACTCCTCTGATCTGCCAGGTCGTGAGTCTAGGACTTTAGATGCCTTTGGACGTCGATGCTTCCAGGCATCCATGCTTTCAGCAAGAATTATCTCATATATTTTCTATATGGGATTATCTCTTGAAGAGGTCACAAAGAACTTAAAGCTTTTGAACCCTTTTCTTCAAGAACATAAAAGAGCAGACTATTTCTTATTAGTCAGTCATGCTCAAAATGTCTCTAAATTCCTTAATCGTGCTTCCCTGGACTGTTTTGAGTCTATTAGCAGAACGTCTGCTATAGCCATAAGGACACGACGCATGGCCTGGCTCCAAGATTCAGACTTGGACAAATGGGTACAAGAAAGGCTGGGAAATACTCCTTGTACTGGTGAAAATCTCTTTAACAAGGATGCTTTATTCCAAGCTAATCAGTTAAACACTGATATTGTTGCTTTCAGAGGATTGTCAAATTTTCCTCTATCCCAGCTACTAAAAAATCTCCTAACAAACTTTATCCCCCTAAGGGGAAAATGTTTTATCCATCTTCTACCCATCATGCAGATGTTTCCAAAGAAGGGCGGCAACAAACCAGGCTAAGAAAATCAAAACCTCAACAGGCTCAGCAAACCCAGCAGTCGCAGGGTTTCTGATATTTTATTCATTAAATCTCTTTTTCCTGTTTGAGGTTTAGAACCAGTAACCTACTTCTTATCAAAAGAAGCATCAACAGTTCATCTCATCCTTACTGAGATATCGGTGATACACTGACTCAATCCTCGACTCTAGGCATGAATCTCTTGCCACAAGAGAAATCCATTCTTTTAGCTCCAAGAGCTACTGAGGACAATCATGCCCTACAGGTAACAGGGTTCTCCTCTCCTTTTTGAAGAAAAAAGAGGAGTAACCACTAACAAGGCTATGTCCTTCACCTTGACAGTTTTCCTGTACGAGGATATCTCTTAGTTTTGGACTGCAAGGGGGCTTCACCTTTTCAGGGACTTACCAAATTGTAAGTCTTCTCAACTCTGTATTACTTCTATCCCTCTTAGTTGGGACATTTAGTCTCTAAGAGTGATACTATTCAACTGGCGGGCTTACTTTTTGAGCCCATAGGTTTTCAATACCTACTCCAGTAACTGGTTTCCATACAGAGTTTTCGTCCCCTTTACAATCTTCTCAAATATTTCTTTTAAGACAGCTTATCGGACAGTAATTGAGTTTTACCACTCCTAATTATGTCTGTCGGTCTTTTTCCAATCTATAGGACCTAACATTTTCTGCTGCTTTAATAACAGATAATTCCAAGAGAGGTTCCACAACCCACTTGGGCAATTTATCATTGAAGGCAACCGGCCTGTCTACTATTCTTAGCCATCTTCAATTCTTTTTGGCTCCAACAGAATAGATTAGGTTGCACACTGGCAATTAAACAGCCAGATCTCACCCAAGCAACCTACAACATGCTCTCTGCAATTATACAAAAAAGCTCTGCAACTATGGGCCTTTGCTAGAGAGCGTCAGAGCCATTCCTAGTAGGTAGCTTCTAGATCGTTAAAAAGGCTTTGCCCAGTCATGCTCCTACATGACTGTTTTTTTCCTACTCTTACCATCTTCCTTAAAATTTCTTTTTAAGGAAAAGGAACCAGGGCTTAGACCACGTGAAAACATAAAGAATTGCTCAATTCCCTGGGTTGTTCCACATCTCCAGTGGAACTCTTACAACAGGGATGCATTCTTTTTCACTGCAGTCGGTCCTTGTGTACTGTTTTCCTTCTAATTTCCAAAACTTCATTGAAACTTATGCTGAACAAAGAACGCATGATACTCATATTGCCCTCATAGAGGGGCAAACATGGTATCCCCTTATATTGCATCTTCTTCTCCAGCTACTTCACTGAAGTTATAGAAGGATCCAGACTTGATGTCTTAAGACTAAGGATCTCCTCTGCACCCCTTCACGTAGGTCTCCATTCCTGGTTATTCAAAGGCTAGAATTTTAAAAAAAATCTAGACCTCTCCTTATAAGTAAGAGCATTCCACTGGTTTCCATGGCTCTCCACTTATAACCAGAAAGAGATTCTCTATCCATATTCTCAAGCAGGTCTTACCCCTTCTTGTTATTAAGTGAATATCTCTCTCTCTCTCTCTCTCTCTCTCTCTCTTTGAAAGATTTGTGACTGTCCATATTGATGCTGTTCCAGCATACCATACGAGTTTAAATGGACAACCAATTTCTATGGTAAGTAGGACATACCTTCTTTTACCGTAACCTTTCTGGTTACGTTACATCTGAAGCTCTCCATGTAAAGTCATTATCCTAAGTGACATCATTTAGGGAAGACATTACTGATCTTCAAGAAATTGGAGGCTACACCGCCTACTACAAATGTTTTTTTTTTCTTTCATTTGGATAAAGGGGTCTTAAAGACCCATCCTTTTTCTGCAAGGAGTATTTCTACCTTTTCGTCCAAACCAGTCAGTTATCTCCTCTCTTTCCTAGCGCCTTATTCTGCTCCAAGGACAAAGTGGAGTGGAGGAGTGGCCT
This sequence comes from Ichthyophis bannanicus, assembly GCA_033557465.1. Lineage (NCBI taxonomy): Eukaryota > Metazoa > Chordata > Amphibia > Gymnophiona > Ichthyophiidae > Ichthyophis > Ichthyophis bannanicus. Next base: position 205,745,871 of record CM066043.1, on the reverse strand, counting down.
AGTGGTTGGGGCAAGGTACTTCGGGCCGGAAGGTCGGGGGTTCAAATCCCACTAGAGGACAGCAACCTTGGGCCGGAAGGACTGGGGTTTCTAGTCCCACAGGTGCTCCTTGTGGTCTTGGGCAAGCCACTTAACCCTCCATAGCCCATGTTCCCTGTAAAATAGTTCTCTGTGTGCTGTGCTTTCCTGTCTAATCAATGTGTTTATACCTCAAAAATTTCCTGTCATGATTTGACAATTTCCAATCTGTAATCAAACCGCTGCTGATCGCTGGAAGTAGCGGTATACAAATGTATACTAAATAAAATAAAATAAATAAAAAAGTGCTTTAAACTTTGGCCTGCAGAAGCTTCAGCTTTTCCTCCAAAGTCCAACCTCTTTAAACTCCCCCAGTTTTTTTTTCTGGGATTAGTTCTAGCCATTAAGGCTTCTGACCTCTGCCTGTATTGCAAAATTTATTTTCCTCTACTTCACAGTGAGGTAATTTCTTTGAGGATAATCTACTCGCTCTTAGCAGCAGACCCATATTAGCCTCAATAAACACTTTTGCAATACTTTTGAGTAAGGTCCACATTAGACAATTGGAATTCAATATTTGCTAACAATTATGGTCTACACAAGGACTCCCCTCTAGACGCCTTGTTTAGTCAAGCTGTTCCACAGCACACCCTTTTTTATTCAACTCCTACCCTCCATTCCTTGGATGCCTGAGTTTCTGGGAAATAGCATGGCCCATCCATTAGATTTGCAACATGCTGGGACCTCCTCTAGGCATCTCTAGCTTGGGAGTCCCCATATGTGAAGACTCATTCCTGCTTGTTCCTGGAGATAGCACAGTTACCTACCTGTAATAGGTGATCTCTGGGAACAGCAGGAATAAGTCTTCACAACCCACCCACCTCCCCTAGGAGGAGTTCTCTCTCTCTAATTTGTCTACTTCCCTCCTTCGGACTCAGCTACAAACCCAACTGATGAGAGGGAAGTGAATGGGCGGGAAGGCAACGTGCATGCGTGTGGGATGCTCCCAAAAGCTTTCTTTTTGGACGCTGGGGAGCATTCCCGCGCAGGCTCCGTTGGTACCGACGTACCCATATGTGAAGACTTATTCCTGCTGTTCCTAGAGATCACCTGTTACAGGTAAGTAACTGTGCTTTATCCACTCTATGTACCTGTCCCCAAATCCAATCTGCTCCAGCACTTGAAACATATATGGCCATTCAACTCGGTCAAGCGCCTTTTCCACATCAACCGTGACGAATACCGCCTGCTCTCCATTGCTCTGAAGGTGCCATGCAATGTTCATCACTTTCCTGATGTTATCACACCCCTTTACAAACCCAGTCTGATCTCTATGTATGATCTTTGGCAAAATCCCTTGAATCCTATTGGCCAATACCTTAGCAAATATTTTGGCATCCATATTTATCAATGAAATGGGCCTGTACGAACCGCACACCCCCTTGTCTTTACCAGGTTTTGGTAACACTGTGATACCCGCTTCCCCCATCGTCTGAGGAATCCCTTCATCATCCAGCAACTTATTAAATACCTGAGTCAATATTGGTGTAACTTGCTCCCCCATCTTCTTATAGAACTGGTCTGTATACCCATCCAATCCTGGGGACTTCCCTATTTTCAAGGACTTTATGGCTTCCTTCACTTCCCCCTCCTTTATTTCCTCTCCTCTTCATTCCCTATCCTCGTGATCCACCTTACCCTGCAAATATCTTTTTATCTCCTCCTGTCCTTTTTGTAACTCACTTTTGTACAACTTCCGATAATATTCCCTAAAAACCTGACTAATCTCTTTCGTGCGATGTACCATCCTTCTCTGTTTATCCCTAATTCCTTTTATATATGCTGACTGACATTGAGCTTGCATCCTACTTGCCAGTATCTTCCCCGCTTTATTTCCCCCTTCAAAATATTTTTGTTTTAGTACACTTAGTTTATACGCAATTTCTTGTCCTCTCAGCTTACTTAGCTCTGCTCTTGTTTTTATCAGTTTAGCAATTATCCCATTATCCTTTGTCCTCTGATGTTGGATCTTCATCTGTTTTATCTGCCCCAACAAAGTCCCCTTCCACTTTCTTCTTCTCCCTTTTAAGTCACACTGCTATACTGATTAGTTTTCCTCTAATAACTGCCTTTAAGCCATCCCAATCAGTTTTCAAATGAATCTCTCCTGTCTCATTGAAGGCCAGACACTCTTTAATAGCTGCTCTCAACGCCCCCACTTGTTCCTCATCCTCTAACAGCGAGTCATTTAGTTTCCAGAACTTGATCCCCCTCCTCCTCCACTCCTATATCAAAGATAGATCACACTTACTGGAGCATGGTCTGACCATGTAATTTCCCCGTGATCTACCTCTTTTACTTTTGAGGACCATTTGCCACTTCCCCATATCATGTCCAATCTGCTGTATGTACCATGCACCGGTGAATAAAATGTGTACCTCTGCTTCCCTGGGTGTCTAGCCCTCCATAGATCTATCACCCCTATTTATTTATTTATTTATTTATTGAAAGGGTATTTCTATCCCGCCTTTCTCCAGGACCAAGCAGGAAGTCAGTCCTCACATATGGGTGACGTTGGCGCCGACGGAGCCCCCGTGCGGAGCATTTCCCCAGCTTTCATAGAAAGCCTTTGGGAATGCAGCCCGCATGCGCGGTCCCCTTCCCACCCAAGGGTGCCATCTTGCTCAGTCTTTTTTCCGCGGAGCCCGACGGATGTATATTCGTTTCACCCGAGGAAGAAGTTGATTTTCTCTGCGTTAACCTGTTTTTCTTCGGTTCGATGCCGGTTTCCCTTTCCTGCCTGGGCCCGATACGTCGGTATCGAGCCTGATCTCTTTTTCAGTTTTTGTCCTTAGTGACTAGCGTTTGTACCATTTTTTTCTTTTTTCACTGGCAGCCCTGTCTTTTGACCTTGCAGGGGCCCTTTTTCCCCCGATGGCTGCCAGCGGGTTTAAAAAGTGTGATCGGTGTAAGAAACTTATGTCTCTCACCGACACACATGACTGCTGCCTCCGGTGCCTCGGACCCGATCATGACCCGATGATCTGTGGTCCGTGTGGGAAGATGTCCTCTAAGGCGTTAAGGAGTCGGCAACACCAAAAGGAAAGAATCTTCTCTGACTCCGCGTCCAGTAGGGCCCGGACCTCATCAGAGGCATCGAGGCTCCTCTGAAAGGGGGTCTCCCTCGCGGGAGCATCGTAAGAAGAAAAAACCCGCGAGGGCGGCGTCGGAAGCACTTGGCTCCTTGAGGGCCAAGTCGCATAGCCCCGAGCGCCGTCCCGGGTCTTCGGAGTCGAAGAGGTCTGCAAAACAACCTCGTGTGGAGATGGAGTCCTCGGGTCACGTGAGTACTGTAATCCTCGTGGACTCACCTCCAGGGGAGCCGACGTCGGGGGCTGCTGAGTCTCCTGAGCTCGGACTCAGGTTGACAGCCTTGGAGAGCAGCTTGGCTGCCTTCATGGAACAGCAGCGGGCACTGATCGCTGGTCTCACCGGTGCATCTGCCCCGACCACCGGGACATCAACGTCCAAGTCGACCCCGGAGGCCGAGCCGGTCCTCGAGTCTATGCAAGCTCGAGTCGATCTTTGACCAAGGTCCCACTTGGCCTCCCGTTCGGGACTGAGGTCGTCGACGCCGGTACCCTCGGCGTTGGGGCGGATGGCATCAATGCTTGCCCGACCAGAGCTGCTCGATTCCTCCTCCGAGGAGTCCAGCTGGGAGATGGAGGATGAGGAGTCGCCCGACACTTTTCGGACTCTGTGCATTCCTTCGGATTCCCCTGAGTCCGAGCCTCGGAGAAGGTCCCTCCCGGAGGATACCCGATTCTCGGACTTTGTGCGGGATATGGCCAAGGCTTTGGCATTCCCCACGGATCCCGAGGAGGAGCCTCGAGCCGAGGAGCTCGATGCCCTACAGTATGACTCTCCTCCGAAGGAGGCCTTTACTGTTCCAGTTCCTCCGATGCTGGAACGGTTGCTCTTTTGCATGTGCGAGGCGCCGGCATCGATGCCGGTTTTAAGCAAATGGGTCGATTCCATCTATCGAGTCTGCAAGAGCCCCGGGTTCCAAAAGGCACAATTACCGCACCACTCCATGGTTGTGGAATCGGCCATGCATCATCTGAAGAGTCAGAAGATGCACTCCTTGGTGCCTCCCGGCCGGGAGGCCCGGAACCTGGATGCCCTCGGTAAGAAGTGCTTCCAGGGCTCTGTGCTTGCTTGCCGTGTCCAGACCTACCAGCTGTACATGGGCATGTACCTTTAAGACCTGGCGAAGGAGAGATTGCCGGGTTCTCTGCTGGTCTCTTCGAGGAACCTTTGCAGAGGTTCAATGCTCTGTTCTCGGGTATTCGTGAGTGCTCGAAGTTTATATCTCAGAGCAGCCTATGATGGCTTCGAGGCTTCGGCCCGGGTAGCTGTGGCCGGCATCGGTGCACGCCGTCAGGCTTGGCTACAGTCATTGGACCTCGAGCCATTGGTGCAGGACAAGTTGGTCGATGTCCCCTGCCGAGGTGAAAACCTCTTTGGCAAGCCCATGGCTGACAAGGCTGCCGAACTCGAGACCGAGACTCTTACCCGAACAAGGCTGTCCAGAAAAACCTCTGCCTCTTTTCAGAAGAAGAAGGGCTCGGGGAAAAAAGACCTTTTACCCGAGGAAGTCATCTGCCTATAAACAGTACCCTCATTATCAGGCCTCTGTAGCTCCCCAACAGGGTCAGCAGGCCAAGGGGCAGGGTCATGGGCCCCATAGGCAGAAGGCCCCCAAGCCTCCTACTCCGGCTCCTGCTCAGCAGGGAGGGGGATTTTGACTGCATTGGAATAGCCTCTCCTCCTCAGCTGTCCCCCATCAACACTGGAGGCAGGCTGGCCCTGTTCGCCCACAGGTGGTCAGCCGTCACAAGGGATATAACTGGGTTCTAAGTATAGTCCAGAAGGGCTATCTCCTCCACTTCCACCAGGTAAACCCCCTCCTATTTTCCAGGGGAGCCTCCCAGACTCCCTCTGCACAGGGACTTACTCCTGCAGGAGTTGGCAGGTCTTCTGAAGGAACAGGCAGTGGAAACCGGTGTCCCACTACCTGAGAGGTCATGACTTCTATTCCAGGTACTTCCTGGTACCAAAGAGAACAGGAGGCCTCAGACCCATCCTAGACTTGCAAAACCTGAACAAGTTCCTGGAGAGGGAAAAGTTCAAGATGCTTACCCTTGGAATCCTGCTGCCCTACCTCCAGCAGGGAGATTGGCTATGCTCCTTAGATCTAAAGGATGCTTATACTCACATCCTTATTCATCCAGACCACAGACAATATCTCAGATTTGTAGTGGGAGGAAACCATTATCAGTACAGAGTACTGCCTTTTGGCCTTACATCCGCCCCCAGGCTATTCACCAAGGGTTTGGCGGTGGTAGCGGCCTACCTCGGGGTTCAAGGCCTCTTTGTCTTTCCATATCTGGATGATTGGCTCATCAGGGGTCCATCCCCACAAGAGGCCAATCAAGCTACCCTTCGCACTGTTGCTCTGCTTCAGCACCTGGGGTTTGTCATAAACTTTGCAAAGTCCAGTTTGCAACCCTCCCAGAACATGGAGTTCATAGGAGCTCGACTGGACACCTTTCAGGCAAAGGCCTTTCTTCCAGTGGACAGGGCCCACAGATTGATGGCTCTAGCCAGGCTATTCCACAGCAATTCTCTGGTCTCCGCCAGACAATTCCTGAGGCTCTTAGGCCACATGGCATCCACGGTCCATGTGACTCCAAATGCCCGTCTACACATGAGGCCAGCTCAATGGGGCCTCCGGACTCAGTGGCACCAGGCCACAGGAAGCCTCACGGACAAAGTGAGGGTGTCCGGCCTACTACAGTCGTCTCTGCAATGGTGGCTTCATCTTCCGAATCTAGTGCAAGGGGTGCCTTTTCAGGCACCTCCACACTCTCAGGTGCTGACAACCTCAGGTGCTTCTCTTCAAGGTTGGGGTGCACATTGCCAAGGGGCATGTACTCAAGGCCTGTGGACTCCTTGGGAGGCCGCACAGCAGATCAGTCTCTTAGAACTGAGAGCTATCCACTTAGCCCTGAGAACTTTCTCTCATCTCATCTCTCACCAGTCTGTCTTGGTTCAGACTGATAATCAAGTGGCTATGTTTTATGTGAACAAACAAGGGGGTACAGGGTCCTGCCTTCTCTGTCAGGAAGAGCAGAAACTGTGCTCCTGGACAGTCAATCATGGCATTCTTCTCAAAGCAGTCTACCTCCCAGGTCAGGAGAATTACCTGGCAGACAGATTGAGCAGGATCCTGCAGCCGCACGAATGGCAGTTGAACCCTTTAGTGGTTCAACAGGTCTTCCTGAGATGGGGTCTTCCAACCATAGATCTCTTTGCCAGTCCTCTGAACCATCAACTACCCAGGTTCTGTTCCAGACAACCGCATCCTCTGAGTATCAGCGGATGCGTTTCTCATTCCATGCTCTACAGGCCTACTATATGCATTTCCTCCCACGCCTCTAGTGTCCAAGACACTATTCAAGGTGATCTGGGACAAGGCCTCAGTGATTCTGGTGGCCCCCAGGTGGCCAAGGCAACCCTGGTTCCCACTACTGTTGCAACTGGCAGTGGACACTCCTCTTCCTCTGGGGATGCAACCCGATCTCCTGTCTCAGGAGCAGGGGTCCCTCTTGCACCCCAATCTCCAGTCCCTCAATTTGATGGCCTGGCTGCTGAAAGGGTAGTCCTAGCGCCTTTACTACTGCCTAGGGAAGTGGAGGACGTAGTCTTGGCCTCTAGGAGACAGTCCACCAGAAAGTCTTATGCCCTTAAGTGGCGTAGATTCTCTACCTGGTGTACTCAACGCAACGAGAATCCCTTCTCATGCCTGGTACCAGTGGTGCTGCAGTATTTGCTTCACCTGTCCAACCTAGGCCTTAAATCCAATTCTGTTAGAGTTCATCTTAGTGCTCTTTCAGCACACCACTCACAGGTGGAGGGTCAGTCTCTCTCCTGTCATCCTTTGATGGCTCGCTTCCTCAGAGGCCTGCTTTTGCTTAAGCCTCCAGTGCATCTACCTGCCACTGAATGGGATTTAAGTGTGGTCTTGCAATGGCTTACTTGCCCACCATTTGAACCTATGGCTACTTGCCCTCTGCGTTTTCTGTCCTGGAAAACGCTATTTCTGGTAGCCCTTACCTCAGCAAGGCGAGTGAGTGAGCTTCAGGCACTAGTATCAGAAGCACCTTATACTAGGTTCTATAGGAACAGGGTAGTCTTACGGACTCACCCTAAGTTCCTTCCAAAGGTTGTCTCCTCCTTCCACCTCAATCAGGAGGTGGTTCTTCCGACTTTCTTTCCCAGGCCTCATGCTAGCCAGGCGGAAATGGTCTTGCATACCCTGGACTGTAGGAGGGCATTGTCCTTCTACCTTGACCGTACGCGGGAGCACTGGAGGGCAGTTCAGCTCTTCGTCTCTTATGACCACATTAAGTTGGGGTTGGTGACTCCAAGCGTACTTTGCCCATATGGGTAGCTGACTGCATCGCCTGGGCTTATAGGGCAGCCGGCCTCTCGTTGCAGGGTCGAGTTACGGCTCACCGTGTCAGGGCGAAGGCTGCATCAGTGGCTCATCTCCGTTCTGTTCCGTTGGCAGACATCTGCCGGGCCGCTACTTGGTCTTAAAGCCAGACTTTTGCGGCCCACTACTGCCTTGAGAGGGAGTCCCGCAGGGACAGTGCTTTCGGGCAAGCGGTACTCCATAATCTCTTTGGGGTCTAGGCAACTCCTACCCTCCGGCCCTGGTGTTGGGCTACCTTTCGGGGGCGTTATCAGAGAAGATTCTGTTCTTGCATGCTGAGGCTCTAGAGGGAGCTCATTTTTTCAGTTTAGGGCCTCTGGTAGCCCTGAGCTAGGGAGTCCCATATGTGAAGACTGACTTCCTGCTTGGTCCTGGAGAAAGAGTAGTTACTCACCTGTAACAGGTGTTCTCCAGGAGCAGCAGGAATCGGTCCTCACAACCCTCCCTCCTCCCCTTGGAGTTGCAGTCATATGATTTATTTTTGCTATTTTTGCTGTATTTTAGCTATGTCATCAGACTGAGCAAGATGGCACCCTTGGGCGGGAAGGGGACAGCGCATGCGCGCTGCATTCCCAAAGGCTTTCTATGAAAGCTGGGCAAATGCTCCGCACGGGGGCTCCGTCGGCGCAGACGTCACCCATATGTGAGGACTGATTCCTGTTGCTCCTGGAGAACACCTGTTACAGGTGAGTAACTACTCTTATCCTTCACAAACAAGGTGGTGTACACAGCAAGCAATCAATAGAGTTGGTGTTTGTGTTTTAGGTATGTTTATACTGTACAGTGATGGTGCATGAGTGTGTGTGGGATGATTAATGTGAACTATTTACAGTATGAGCTTTTTACAGTTATATACATGAGCTTTGCAGTTATATACAGAGTGCTGTGGCTGAGCATTAGTCCGGGTCTGGTGATTCTGTTATATGCTTGGACCATAGTGCTCTGTGAAGAGCTAGGTTTTTAGTTGTTTTCGGAAGTCCTTTGGATCTTCTGTTGATCGTAGATCATCTGGGAGTGAGTTCCATATTGTTGGTGCCGCCATTGATAGGGCTCTGCGTGTGGTGGAATTGCATGCTTTTGAGTAGTTTTTTGGTGTGTTGAGTGTGTCTGCTGTGGTCCTTCTCCTAGGTCTTGTGCTGGTGTCAGGTAGTATGAGGGGTTGTAGGCTGAGTGCGGAGTTCCTGTGTTTTGATTCTGAATATGTTTAGTATCATTTTGTATTTGATGCGGGAGGTGATTGGGAGCCAGTGGAGGTCTTTTAGTATGGGAGTAATGTGGTCTTGTTTTGATGATCCGGCAATTATTCTTGCCGCTGTGTTTTGAGCCATCTGGAGTGGTTTGAGTGACTGTTTTGACATGCCGTTATAGATCGGGTTGCAGAAGTCAAGGATGGGAGTTATTAGAGCTTGACAGACTGTGCGGAAGTGGTTTTGTGTGAGTAGAGGCTTGAGGCATCTGATTATTCTCATCTTGTAGTATGCGTTTTTGGTGGTCCTTCTAATGTGTGATTGTAGGTTCAGTTCCCTGTCGAGTATTACTCCGAGGTATTTCACTTCATTTTTTGGAGGTATAGCTGTGTTGGTATTGATGAAGGGTGGAGAGCTGAAGTTGTTTCGTGTGATAAGTGCTTCTGTCTTGCTGTAGTTTGTCAGGTTGTTGTCTAGGAGCCAGTTGGACATGCTATTGAGGCAGTCTGTTTTGGTGTAGTCAGGGTTGTCGAGGTTGACTGGGGTGTATATCATGATGTCATCTGCATAGATTGTGTAGTTTATTTTGTGTGCTTTCATGATGTTGCAGATTGGTTGGATGTAGAGGTTGAATAGCAGTGCGGATAGGGCGGATCCTTGTGGCACGCCTTGCATGATCTTTGCGGGTCGTGAGGTGTTGGAGCCGCTACTGCATCCTCTTCATGCTTAGTCTATCCTCCTTCCCACCACTGCCTTGCCCTCCACTATTATCCAGTCTTGGGTTACTTGTTAAGTTAAAATCGCCCCCAATATTAACTGAGCCTCCCCCAAGTCCTCCATTTCCTTTGTTATTTTATCAAATGCTTCTCCATGACCTTCATTTGAGCCATATATGCTTATCACCCACACCTCTTCCTCCCCCACTCGCAACTTCACTCCCACCCATCTCCCATCTCTCCCCCCCCCCTCTTCTCTCCTATTACAAAATGTCTAAATGCTTCCCCCACCAGAATTCCTACCCCTCCTTTCCGAGGATTCGCCCTCTGCCCCGCTAACACCACCTTTGGATATGTTTTTGTTTGTATCAAGTACTCCTGCCCCACCCTTAGATGAGTATCTTGTATACATATATCTGCATTCATATGCTTACCCTCACGCTCCACATCCTTCGTTTTTGCCACGTCCTTAACCCTTTTACATTCATGGTAGCTACCCCTAATTGCTTAGCTTCCCCTCCACTCCTATGCTCTTTTTTTCTCCCCTTCTCTTCCCCCCCCCCAAAAACCCCTCCTCCTATTCCCTTAATTCTCTTCCTCTGTATTCGCTGTTTCCCCTCCTTCCCTCCCCACTCTCAATCCCCCCCAATCCCTCCCCTCCTTATCCAGGAGTTTTTAGAGTAGTGCGTCTCCTGCTCCCCCCACCTCCCTCCCCTTCTCCTTCCCTCCCCCTCCTTCGTCAACAACCCTTCCCTCCACCCACACATCCCCACCTTCTACAACATCACGTAACATCAACTTTTAACAATTCAACCGTTCCCATTATACATTTTGCAAACACTTCTATTGCTATACATTTGTTTCACACATTTATTTTATCACTATTTCACCCTCTTTTCCTTCTCTTCCTCTCTCAACATGTCCATCTGGAAGCACTCCACCACTTTATAGGTCTATTCACTCTCGCCACTCCGAGGGCTTTGTGTGCTCTGTCCAGTGCAATCTCCTCAGGACTCGCCACCTCTCCCCCCCCTTCCTGAGTATTTCCAAACATATTGAAGCTGCCACTTTTGCGCTGTCTTGGAATTCCTTCTCCTCCGGTACTCCTCTGATCCTCAGGTTATTCCGGCGAGACCTATTTTCCAGGTCCTCCAATTTATATTTCATTTCCTTTTGCCATTGCTGCATTTCCTGCATCCCCTGTTCCTGTTCGGTAATCCAGTTTAGTCCTCCAACATCGGGTAGTGCCCCTCCTCCTGCAGCCGGGAGACTGGACCAATCAAATCTTCTGTAGTATATATGCAGCAGGAGCTCCCAGAAGTCCCCAGTGTGTCCAGTCTCCCTGCAGCTGGAGGACTTCTGTGCCCCTGCTGGGCACGCTAAGTGAAACTTGAAGGAGCAACACTAGTTAGTTAGTTCTTTTGGGGTTTATTTCTGGTCCTTTATATTCTATTTCTTTTGCTAGGTAGCTGTATCTTTAAAAAAGAAAAAGACACAGGAGACTTTCTGGGGAAAGCCAGACCTGCCTTGGGCTCCTGCCTTTCTGCCTGGGAATCTCTGAAGCCTGGGTTGAGCTCTCCCCAAGGCTGTTCGGGGAAGAGCCATACCGGCTGCAACATTGCCTGTCACTTGGAGAAGTGGACTGAGTTCCTTGCTGTTCCCAGAGCTGGTAGGAATTTTCCTTGTTTTAAGCTCTCTGTTCTTTGCTTGGGCAGAGGCTCTGTCGGCTCCCCTGGCTTCCAAATTGCACTTTTTCCTGCTTTTTTCGCTTGCCCTGTATTAGAGGGTCGTTTTCTTTCTTTTCCATATTATTTGGGTACCTTTGTATTTTCGCGCCGTTTTTTACCGCGGGTGAAAAAGTGCGGCGGCCATTTTGGATTTCTAAAGTGTTCTTTTTAAGGGCACTTTTTAACACTTGCGCACGGGTTCCCCTGGTGTTTTTGGGGTTTCTTTTGCTGGCGATTTTGCTCAGGGCACCCCTAGGATTCTGGGGAGTATTTTGTTTACTGTAAAAAAAAAAAAAAAAAAAAAAAAAGGTTTTAAATTTAATACTGTGCTGAATTGAATAAGGTTAGTCCCCTTGGTGTGGGCTTCCCTGTTCCTGTTGCCTTATTTTTCCCTGAGAGCAGGTGGCCTGGGCATGGCTGCCAAACCTCAGTGTGTAATTTGTGGCTCCCGCAGAGGTACAATGACTGACTCTGGAATCTGTAAGAGCTGTGCTGCAGTTTCTTCAGAACTGGAGCTGCCTATTGAAATTAAGGAACAGCATGTGCCCGGGGACCCTTCCCTTTCGGGGGACAGTGTCCCTTCACCGAGCATCCTTCCCTCTGGTCTGGGCCCGGCGTCTAATACGTCGGTCCCTGAGCTCCAGCAGGCGGCTATGGTAGCGTCGCCTATAGACTTTTCCCCGGATTTTGTTCTTCTCATGCATCAGGCCTTCCGCTTAAGCCGGTCTGGTCATTTGCCGGAGGCTTGGCCCGCCTCTCTCCCCCCAGCATCCGCGGGGGGGGTTCAGCGGTCTTCCCAACCCGCGGTCAAGCGGCCCAGGTTGGGGGACCAGGATCAGGGCGCCCTTTGCCTCCCGGATTCCGAGACTGAGGGGGATCCGGATATTGAGGCGGAGGAGTTAGAAGATGGAGAGCTTCCAGAACTGGAAGATCAGGCTCGTATCATTCGGGTGTTTCGAAGGGACGAGCTGGTACCTTTGGTCACGGAGTCTCTCCAAGCACTTAACCTCTCTGCGGTGCGGCCGCTGGAGGAGGAGGGTCTCGAGGATCCTCTCATTCAGGCGGTCAGGGATGCCCAGGTAGTTTTTCCTGTGCACCGAGTAGTTGAGCAGATGATCCATGCGGAATGGGAGCAACCGGAATCCGCTTTGAAAGGGATTCGGACCATGAATCGTCTTTACCCCCTTGCAGACAAGGACAGGGACTTGTTTAAGTCTCCACGGGTGGATGCTGCCGTTTCGGCAGTGACTAAGAAAACCACCATCCCGGTTGAAGGGGCCGCGGCCCTGAGGGATGTTCAGGACAAAAAGGTTGATAATTTGTTGAAGCAAGCCTTCGAGACCAACGCCTTATCGTTACAAGCTTCTATTTGTGGGGCGTGGGTAGCTCGAGCTTGTTTGCGATGGTCGCAGCACCTGCGCTCGGGGTCCGGTATGGACCAACAGGGGCTGTTGGACGTTACCCGCGTGGAGTCGGGATCGGCCTACTTGGCGGATCTGTGTTATGATTTAATACGCTCCCTAGCTAATAGCATGGCCTCCATGGTAGCGGCACGACGGTCCATCTGGTTGCGCAATTGGGCGGCCGACGGTTCTTCCAAGTCTCGCCTCAGTAAACTACCCTTTAAGGGCAGGTTGTTATTTGGTGAGGCTCTGGATAAGTTGGTGAAGGATCTCGGTGAGTCTAAGGGTGGTCGGCTTCCAGAGGATAAGCCTAAGCTTAATAGGTCGTCCACCTCAGCGCGCGGCCAGTTTCGGGATGCGCGCCAGATTTCGTCCTTCCCGGCTGTGGACTTCGCAGCGCGGTCGTTTTGGAACCCGTCATCAAGGGTTTCGTGGTTTCAGAGGAGCGGGAAGGGGCTTCTCCGGAGCCGCCTCTTCCTCGGCCTCTTCCTTTAATCGCAAGCCACAATGAAACGAGGCGGGCTCTAGAGGAAGACCCGGTCATCGGGGGTCGTTTGCGCGACTTTCTTCCTTCTTGGGCCCAAATTACGTCAGATCGGTGGGTGCTGCAGATTATAGAAGAAGGTTATGCCCTAGAGTTTGCGCACCCACTTCCGGATTCGTTTGTTCTGTCTCCCAGCAAGGGAGCTCAAAAGGCGCGGGACATCCGCGTGACCCTGGATCGGCTTCTCTCTCTGGGGGCCGTGGTTCCGGTCCCGCCCTTGGAAAGAGGCGCAGGTCGCTACTCCATCTATTTTGTGGTTCCCAAAAAGGGCGGTTCCCTTAGTCCGATCTTGGATCTCAAAGGCGTGAATCGCGCTCTCAGAGTACCGCACTTTCGCATGGAGACCCTGCGGTCAGTCATCGTAGCGGTGCGTCAAGGGGAATTTTTGAGATCCCTCGATCTTACAGAGGCCTATTTACACATTCCCATCCGGCCCTCCCATCAACGGTTTCTCCGCTTTGCGCTCCCGTGGGGCCATTTTCAATTCCGGGCCATGCCGTTCGGACTCGCCACGGCTCCCCGCACCTTCACAAAGGTAATGGTTGTAGTCGCGGCGGCGTTGCGCAAGGAGGGCATCCTGGTCCATCCATATCTCGACGACTGGTTGATTCGAGCGAAGTCCAGTCGGGAGTGTGTGCAAGTCACGAGCAGGGTGGTGGATCTCCTTCGGTCCCTCGGATGGGTGGTGAACGAATGCAAGAGTTGTCTGTCTCCGTCACAGGATCTCGAGTATCTGGGAGTCCGCTTCGACACAGCAAGGGGCTTGGTGTGCCTTCCGGAGCGACGCGTGCTGGCGTTGCGGGCTCTGGTCCGTCTCTTCCGGGGGATGCCAGCTCCGTCGGCGTGGTGGTACCTGCGGCTCCTCGGCACGATGGCGGCGAACTTGGAGGTGGTGCCTTGGGCGCGCTTCCACATGCGTCCGCTGCAGAGTGCTCTTCTGCGACGTTGGTCCAACCAGTTCGACTCGCTGAACAAGAGATTGCCTTGCCCAAAGACGGTTCGCCGATCCCTCCGGTGGTGGCTCTCCGCCGAGAACCTGTCGCGAGGGATTCCCTTGGAGCCTCCTCTGTGGGTTCCGTTCACGACGGATGCGAGCTTAACCGGCTGGGGGGCTCACTGCGAGTCCCGCTTTGCTCAGGGGGAATGGTCTCCCTTGGAGGCCTCTTGGTCGATCAACCGTCTCGAATTGCGGGCAGTCCGGCTAGCCCTGGTGGACCTGGAGACCCTGGTTCTCGGACGGCCGGTGAGAGTCCTGTTGGACAATGCGTCCACTGTAGCTTACATCAATCGCCAAGGGGGTACCGGCAGCGTGGCCCTGGAGGCAGAAGCGGCGTCCTTGTTCAACTGGGTGCAAACTCGCCTTCCAGCAATCTCGGCGGCTCACATTGCGGGCGTAGACAATGTCCAGGCCGATTTTCTCAGCAGAGTGCGGGTGGACCCCGGAGAATGGGAGCTAAACCCACAGGTTTACGCACAAATCGTCCGGCGGTGGGGTCCACCCATCATGGATCTCATGGCGACCTTTCAATCAGCCAAGACAGGGCGCTTCTTCAGCAGGCGAAGGGAGCGCATGTCCGAGGGGCTCGACGCTCTCATTCAGCCGTGGCCAACGTCCGGTCTTCTTTATGTCTTTCCTCCGTGGGCTCTGATCGGCCGGGTCGTACAACGTATCGAGAGCCACCGGGTCGCGTGTTACTGGTGGCCCCGGATTGGCCCCGGAGGCCCTGGTATGCCGATCTGGTCCGGTTGAGCGACGGCGTTCCTTGGCTCCTGCCCGCTCTACCGGATCTTCTTCTTCAGGGTCCCTTGCGGATGCCCCAAGTGGATCGATTCTCGCTTACGGTTTGGCCATTGAGAGGGCTCGGCTGAAAAGGAAGGGCTACTCCCCCGCGGTGATTTCTACCCTTCTGCGGGCGAGGAAAACGTCCACTTCTCTTACTTACGTTCGGATTTGGAGGATTTTTGAAGACTGGTGCTCCCGGCGGGGAGTCCGGGCGGCGACGGTTTCAGTGCCCGTCATTTTAAGTTTTCTTCAGGATGGTTTCGATAAGGGCCTTGCGGCTAGTTCCCTAAAAGTCCAGCTGGCGGCTATCTCGTGTTACCGCGGCAAGGTTTTGGGTCGTCTGCTCGGGGCTCATCCGGATGTACGCCGATTCCTTACGGCTGTTTTTCATTTGCGGCCCTCCCGCAGAGTTTTCGTTCCTCCTTGGGACTTGAATTTAGTTCTGAGGGCCCTGGTTCGTGAACCTTTTGAGCCCCTGCGCAGGGCGTCTCTGAAAGATCTCACGCTGAAGGCGTTTTTTCTTGTAGCCATCTGTTCGGCACGGCGCATTTCAGATCTGCATGCATTGTCCTGTCGAGAGCCTTTCTTGTCTTTTTCCGCGGATCGGATCGTTCTCCGCCCGGTTCCTTCCTTTCTGCCAAAGGTGGTGTCTCCCTTTCACATGAATCAGGCAGTGTTTCTTCCAGTGCTTTCTTCGCAATCTGTCGGGTCAACGGACAAAGGTCTTCTCCGGCTCGATGTGAGTCGTACGCTCCATTGTTATTTAAAGGTTACCGAGTCTTTTCGGAAATCTGACCGGCTTTTTGTGCTCTTCGGGGGTGCGCGTAAAGGGGAAGCGGCGGCTAAAGCCTCCATTGCTAGATGGCTCAAAGAGGCGATCGCGTCCGCGTATCTGTTGCAACAGCGGTCTGTTCCGGAGGGTCTGAGGGCTCATTCTACTAGGGCTCAGGCGACCTCTTGTGCGGAGTATAGCCTGGTTCCGCCGGCAGATATCTGTAGGGCAGCCACTTGGTCGTCTCTGCATGCTTTCAGTAGACACTATCGCTTAGATGTGTCAGCGGCTCGGGATTCCTGTTTTGGTTCGGCGGTTCTGCGCGCCGGATGGCAAGGTCCCGCCCGGTCTTAACTGCTCTGTTACATCCCGATGTTGGAGGACTAAACTGGATTACCGAACAGGAAATGGAAATTACACTAACCTGGTAATTGTAGTTCCTGGAGGGTCCAGTTTAGTCCTCCTTCCCTCCCGACTATCTGCTAATGTGGTGCGGCGCGCCTTTTCGAACGGTTGATATTAAGACAGTTCCTCTTGCCGTTCGGTCCCTCTGTGGCAGCCGCGTTTTTTGCAGAGGCTCTTCCCTGTCTCGGGGGTTCAGGCAGCTCCTGAACTTCTGGTGGGGAGCGGTGTTTTGATTCCTGAGGCGTCGGTGCCGGCGCAATGCAGTGTTCTGACTTCCTCGTTTGGGGAGGGGGTTGGATATTCCTTGGGGGGGAACATATTGTTCTTTAATTAGGTCATTTTGTATATTAATCTAATGTGTTGCTTCGTTAAGTATGCTTTGTTACTAGTACACTGGGGACTTCTGGGAGCTCCTGCTGCATATATACTACAGAAGATTTGATTGGTCCAGTCTCCCGGCTGCAGGAGGAGGGGCACTACCCGATGTTGGAGGACTAAACTGGACCCTCCAGGAACTACAATTACCAGGTTAGTGTAATTTCCATTTGTTGCTCCTCTTGACTTTGCAGCCGATTCTCGTGGTTTCCTGCTGTGTGTCAGTTCCATTATGTCCTCTTTCAGATTTCCTATTAGATCACTGAGCTCTGTTTTTACTGCTTGTACCTCTTTTATTTCAGTGAACCACTCCTTTAGCTCTGTTCTGGAAATATCCTTAATGGTTTCCTTTCCTTGATCCACAATACTTCTACTTGTACACCCCACAAGTGCCTCCGTTTGTTCACTTGTTTTGTTTTTATTCTCCAAGGCATTGTGTTCACAGGCGCCCCACCCCCACCCCTCTGAAAAGTGTATTCTCTCAAGTCCATGGTTTTTCTTTTCATCACCATATATTTCTGGATTCTTTCTCCTTCTTCCCCTTCAGTCACTGCTCCTCAATGGAAGATTAGCCTTTAGTTCAGTTGCTTTTATACCCACAGACACCCGGGGTTCTGCTAGATTATCCTTGGTGTTCCTCTTTACGTTCACTATTTCACTCTCTCCCCCCCACCCCTTTTTTGATCTTCTTTTTCCCTTTTTACCAGCGGATTTATTTTACTATCAACTTTACTGCTTTTCCCCATCAATATTCCCTCCACTTCTTTCACATGCTTACTTTAACAGTCTTGCAGTCTTGGTACTCTGCTTTTCCTTTCTTCCCCTCCTCTTCTAATCACCTGTACTCCAGCATTCACTTTTTCTTGCCGTTACTATGTTCTTCACCTTCTTTTTGCCACCTCCATGCCACCTACCGGCTCACTCAGCCATCTCCTCTGCCACGTGGCTCCCAATCCCCATTTTCTCAGCTTTTCCTGCTCTGTCCTCGTTCCTTTTCACTGCATACGCTCCCAATCTCCTCTACAGCCTGCTCTCTCTCCTACTCAGCACCCCGCTGGCCGCTGTTTTCTCCTCCACCTCTCCCGTTGTTATCCAACTCCTTTCCAGACTTTCTTCTCGCCGCCAATCATGCAGCTCTCTCCGGTGCAGCTCCAGAGTCCTGCCAACACTGCCGCCTGCTATTCTGCCGCTCCACCCCCACTCTAGTGGCTCCAATCCAACTTCTTCTACCGCTGCACCCCTCCGATCGTTCAGCTTCCTCAGCTGCCTCTCCCAGCACTATCAGTCTCACAAGCCCTCTCCTTCTCCGCTTCGCAGACTCTCTCTCCCTGCCGATCATGCAGCTGTCTCCCCTGCTTCTCCCGGAGCTCACCGTCACAGCCGCCCGCTATTTCTTCTCTCCTCACGCTCTCCAATGACTCCGATCCAACTTTTCACATGCCGACACCTCCTGGGGTTTTCCTCCGCTATTTCAACTTTTATTTTGTACTCCCCAAGGGTTCGTTTTTATTTTAACTGGTAGGGTTCGCCCGGAGCGGTGTCCTCACACCGCCATCAGGGTCGGTGACGTCACTTCCTCCTCTGGGTTGGGGTTTTGACGCCATCAGCATAGCCTCTCTTCCTATGGAGGACCAGCACCCCCAGTCTGGTCTACTTTGTCCACCGCTGGGCTCACATCACCACAGACTCCTGGGATCTCCAGGTTTTCCGGGAGGGCTACCTTCTGCGCCTGCAACAGACTCCTCCGCCCTTGCTCTTCCCCAGGGTGCCCCCTAGGTCTCCCCTACACCGGGCCCTGCTACTGCAGGAGCTCATGGGCCTCCTCAAGGATGGGGCGGTGAAACCTGTGCCTCGCCCCTCAAGAGGGAAGGGCTCTGTTCCAGATACTTCCAGGTCCCGAAAAGGATGGGGGAGGGGGCCTGATACCCATCCTGGACCTGAGGAACCTCAACAATTTCTGGTGCACGAGACGTTCAAGATGCTCTCCCTTGGAACACTGCTGCCCTACCTCCAGCAGGGAGATTGGCTATGCTCCTTGGATTTAAAGGATGCTTACATCCACATTCTTATTCATCCCAGTCATAGAATGTACCTGAGATTTGTGGTTGGAGGCAACCACTACCAGTACAGGGTTCTTCCCTTCGGCTTCGCCTCTGCCGCAAGGGTCTTCACCAAGTGTCTGGTGGTGGTGACAGCCTACCTCCACCTCCAGAAAACCTGCATCTTCCTCTACCTCAACAATTGGCTGGTAAAAGGGGACACTGCCTCGGAGGCCAGGCAAGCCACCGGCTGTACCATTCAGATCTTGCAGCGCCTGGGTTTTGTGATCAACCGCCCAAAATCTCAGCTCATCCCGACTCAAGTGCTGGAGTTAATCGGGGCCCGCCCGACTCTTTGTTCTTGAGCATCACTATTTCCTAGAACTTTGCACATGCATTAGCCCAGGCTACAATCTCTTCAGGCTATCAAGGTGGCCCTCAACTCTGAATTCACCTATGGCATGAGCCTGCATCCCCCTGCTTGTCTGCAAGTAGCCCCCGTTATAGGTAAGCAACTTTGCTATCTTGCCTCTTTGCTATTCAAACTTGGATATACATCAGTTTTCAAAATGGTAAATTTTTTTTTGTTCCATTTTTCTAAAACCTTTGGTAGGAGTTTGGTAAGAGAGCATGCTTTTGCTTATTCTGTTTGGCCAAAATAGCTCTGTCTATAATAAGTATATTAATCCAATTAAAGATCTGCATCATTTCTATACTATAGCATTATCCCTACAAATGATGCCAAAGATCTTAGATGAGTCTCTCTTTTTTTTAAAGGGAGAGCAAATGTTGATTGGATTGACTCTAAATGATTGTTTCCTTTGACTTTGATTTAAATTATTGCACGTCTGTTTCTTTAGAGAAAAGCAACAGATCCAAATAGATTCACCAATAGAGGAGGAAATCTTTTGAAAGAAGAGAAGCAGAGAGCCAAACTTCAGAAAACACTACCAAAGGTACAGATGGCTAGCTGCTGTTTTGAGATGTAATAAGTGTGGATTAGTAGGCTGCACAGCAGACTTCTAAAGTTGTGTAACTGCTGGAAGTAGCTCATCTGCATGTGGATCTGGAGTCTTCCCTTTTGCATTTTTATAGGAATAAGAAAATTATTCTGTTCTAATTGTGGCTGTAGGTATAGCAAAAATGGCAGAATTAATTGCTTCTATATGCAATTAGTCTTAAGGTTTATAAGGATCCTATTTTTCTTATTCTTTTCAAGTATTCTTATTAGCCAGCGAGATCTGTTTGTTTCTTCTATAGAAGAGGTAAATGCTGTCAAACTGGAGCATTTTTAGATTAGATACTTTATTGCTGCCATGAATCTTTATGTAAAAATATAATCTTACGGCTATTGATGTCTCTTGTGGCTGAAGCTGGAAGAAGAATTGAAAGTTCGTATTGAAGCATGGGAACAAGAACATGAAAAAGAATTCCTGGTTAATGGGCAGAAATTCATGACTTACGTAGCTGAGCAGTGGGAGTTGCATCACCAAGAGAGAGAAAAGGAGAAGCAAGAAAGGGTAGGTTGAAAACAGTGGGGAAATTTGAGCCGTGAGCTTTCATATTCCTGTGCTAATTAGCAATATTTTGTTTTTAAAAGCAAAGCAATTTTTGATTTTGCTGTTTATCCTTTTGATTAAACCTGGAAACTTTTGGTAGAGTCAAAAAATTTAAGATAATACAGAGAATAGCACTCATCTACTAGACTTGTAAAAGCAGCATAACTTTAGGTTCCTTATTGTCCAGTCCAGTCCCGAAATCTCTGGGATTAAGGTTCCTCCAGCAGCTTGGAGACTGAAAAATGACATTCTTTGATGTCACTGATACAAATACCCGAGGGACCGCCTCCTTGCTCCAGTTTGTTCAGTCTCCAAGCAGCTGGAGGTTGATGAGCTCAGAGCTCACTGGAGGGACAATTAAGCAGTATAATTTAGATTTATTTATTTAATCTTTAATCTTTAATTGAGTTTCAATTGCTTTGAAATCCTGAGTTGCACCCCCCTCTCTGCTTTTTAATTCTTACACTGCCTGCTTAAAGCCGCGTTTATTTTTCTGCCTTTGAGTTGTCTGGCTCAATTCATTTAGCAGATTTTTGCCTCCTGAACCTACCTACTTTAGGTGAGGAGTGAAGAACGGCAGAGTTATTGCAGCTGAGAGGGGTTCCCTGAGAGGCGCACATATAGAGAACCGCCAGAGCTGGTAACAGTTTCCTTTTCAGCATCGTTGTTATGCGGCGCTTCCGGTTTCTCCTCTGTCACTGAAGCCGTCTTTATGGCTTAGCGTGAGGGAACCAGTTAAACTGAAGAATTCAAGATATTTTTCTCCTTGTTGCTGCAGAGAGGTAAGGATACTCTGCTGCTCAGTTAGTCTGCGGTGACGGTTTCAGTGCAGGCCGCGCCGTTAGGCACTCGCACGGCAAAACGGCAAAGCGCTAAATAAAGGCTTTGATACCGCAGAGGTCTCCTTTGAAGGGAGAAGTTCCGTTTTTTGGCGTTTTTTTAAAGGGAATAGTTTCTAATTTAATCTGAGTGCTGAGGTTCATGTAAAAAAAAAAGATAAAAATAAATAAAAAGATAAAGGCAAGAGTGTGTTACCAGATATCAGAGCAATAACGAAGTAATGTCTTCTAGGCCACAGTGTTTGGTTTGTGGCTCTAGGAGAGGAGCTTTATCTGACTTGGGGGTCTGTAGATCCTGTGTCCAGGAGACTACAGATATGGAGCAGGTTTTAGAAACCAGTGCAGAAAGTGCTAAACTTGCTTCCTTATCTTTATTGGACGCTATTTCACCTCTGCAGCTCTTGCCAGAGCCTGTTGCAGGGCCTTCTTCCGTTCCTGATGTGCCACAGGTACCATCAATATTTTCAGCAGGTTTGTCAGCGTTTTCGCAGGATTTTGTATCTCTGCTTCAACAGACATTTGGAAATGGACAAAAGGGTCCACTACCTTCTGTCGGAGGGGATCTCGGAAGGAAGCGTCCGGGTATTCCTCTGGAAGTTGCTGAGGGTGCTGTTGCTGTTAAAAAGGTTAGAACAGGGAAGGATCCGCTGGACCATTCAATAACTTCTGAAGAGATTCACTCGGATCCTTTGGATCCGGATTTAGAAGTTGAAGATGAATTAGAAGAAGGAGAACTCATGGATCAGGAGGACCAGGCCAGAGTAGTTCGTGTTTTCCGTCGAGATGAGTTACCAGCATTGATTATGGAAACTCTTAAAGCCCTTAATATGCCAGTTTCTGGGCCAGAGGAGGACTCCACATTGGAGGATCCTTTGTTGCAGGCATTTAGAAAAACGCAAAGAGCTTTTCCAGTACACAGAGTTGTAAGGAAAATGATCCAACAAGAATGGGATATGCCTGAGGCTGGACTAAAGGGGTTCAGGGTCATGGCTCGATTATATCCTCTACTGGATCAGGATCGGGAGTTGTTTAAGTCTCCCAAAGTAGATGCTGGGTATCGGCTGTTACCAAAAAGACTACAATTCTGGTTGAAGTTGGTGCCGCCCTTAAGGATAGCCATGATAGAAAATTGGATACGTTGTTAAAACAGGTGTTTGATGTCAATGCCTTATCTATTCAGGCTTCAATTTGTGGAGCATGGGTTGCTAGAGCCTGTCTCTGTTGGTCTCAGCAAGTACACGGAGATAATGGGGAAGACTCTGCGACAGAAACGTCCCGGTTAGAGACTGGGGCAGTTTATTTAGCTGATATTCATTATGACCTTATTAGGGGTTTGTCTAAGAGTATGGTCTCGGTTGTTGCAGCTATAAGATATTTATGGTTGCGTAACTGGGCGGCAGATGCTTCTTCTAAAGCAAGGCTCACTAAGCTTCCTTTCAGGGGTAGGCTACGTTTTGGTGTGGACTTAGATAAATTGGTAAAAGACTTAGGGGAGTCTAAAGGCGGCAGGCTGCCAGAGGACAGGCAGAAGCTAGGACGTCCAACTCAGGCATCTAGAGGCCAGTACAGAGACTTTTGTCGTTTTCGTTCCGCATGTTTCAGATAATTTCAGAGAGGGCGTCAATATTTCAGAAGTCGAGGTTTTCAAGGAGCAAGCAGGGGATTTGCAACCTCCTTTTCTTCAAACACTAGAAAATCACAATGGAGTAAGGAGGACCCAGGTGGATTTTATACCCGTGGGGGGGTCGACTACAGGAGTTTTATCCAGCCTGGGTTCAGATCACATCCGATCAGTGGGTGTTGGAGATCATTCGAGAAGGTTATGCTCTGGAGCTTCAGTGCCCAGTAGTCGATTCGTTCAATCTCCTTGCAAGGCACGCATCAAGTATACAGCGGTGCGCGAAACCTTGCAAAGAATTTTGAATCTCAAAGCTGTCATTCCGGTTCCGCCAGACCAACGCGGCTCCGGTCGAAACTCCCATCTATTTTGTGGTTCAAAAAAGGAAGGGTCTTTTCGTCCAATTTTGGATCTTCAAAAGGTAAATCGTTGTCTTCGGGTAACTCATTTTCGCATGGAGACACTGAAGTCTGTAATAATAGCAGTAAGAAAATGAGTTTTACGTCTCTGGATTTGTCAGAGGCGTATCTACACATTCCCATTCGTCTGGAGCATCAGAAGTTTCTCAGATTTGCAGTTCCCATGGGTCACTTCCATTTTTGGGTGTTGCCGTTTGGTTTAAAAACAGCCCTGCAAATGTTTACCAAGGTAATGGTGGTAGTTGCTGCAGCATTGAGAAAGAAAGGAAGGAATTCTAGTTCACCCATATCTGGACGACTGGTTGATTCGGGCAAAGTCTGAAAAGGAAAGCGAGTTGGCAACAGCCAGAATAGTGGAATTTTTACAGAGTCTTGGTTGGGTTGTCAATATGGCAAAGAGTAAGTTGATTCCATCACAGAATCTAGAACACCTAGGAGCTCGATTCAGTGCAAGAATAGGAAGGGTATTTCTTCCTCAGACGCGAGCGCTAGCATTGAGAGATCTGGTGCACAGTTTCTTTTTTTTTTTTTTTTTTTATTTAAAATTTATTCACCATACATTACAAGAATCGGCATTGTACTTTCTCCCTGCCAGCCCTCCGTCACAGCGGAGTTCATCTCACTCCATTTCGAATCCACCTCCATCATATGGTACGTTTACAATCCCTGTATACTACCCCCCCCCCCAACCTCCCCCCCCCTTAACCCCCCACCGTCCCCCCCACGTCCCTGCCTATCTTGGGAGTTCCTCCTCAATGCACAGCCTTCCACTTCATGTACTTCCCCCACACTTTAAAGAACTTTCGCGGTCTATTATTTTTTAACGCTGTTAACTTCCAAAGCAGGTAGACATTACCCATTGAGGCTTTGATATTCCTCCATCATTGGTACAGCCGTTTGCTTCCATCTTCTTGCTATCAGTAACCTAAAGGCTACACATCCTAAGTTAAGAAATTCAGAGCGTCCGGCTTTATTCCCAACATCGCTACCCCCGGGTGTGGAATGATAGCTTTCTCCAGAATTTCACTTACTGAACTGAAACCTCTCTCCCACCTCTTCATTATATTCTCACATTGCCACCAGATGTGCATGTAACTTCCCCTCTTCCCACAGTCCCTCCAGCACTTCTCCTCCCTCCCCTCATACATATGGCCCAGTTTCTCAGGTGTTAAGTGCCACCTATACAGGACCTTATAATTATTCTCTATCAGGTTAGCCGCCATTGGCCCCTTGTATCTAGTTTGAAAAATCAGACTCCATTGTACCTCATCCCAACATTCCCCCACCTCCTGTTCCCAGTGTTTCTGAAATCCCTTTTTTGGGCCGACCTCCTCCATCATATTATAGAATTTAGTCAAAATTTTCTTCTTCTGCCCCATTAAAATTATTTGTTCAATTTCCAGCGGGGGTCCCCCTTCAGTTATTATTTTGTGGCGGAGATGACGACATACCTGATGGTATTGATAGTGATCTATCACTTCTAGCCCGTATTGCTTCATTAACACTGAGAACTCCTTAATCCGCCTTCCTTCTAATAGCTGACCTATCTGAGTTATCCCCTTCTGTACCCACCTCCCAAATGCACTTGTCCCCATCAATGGAGGAAAGTCAGAATTCCCTATAATAGGAATCAATCTGGAGACCCCCCTCGCCCCTAGCCAAATGCGTTTCTACTTCCTCCACAGCAGCATCGTCCTTTGTATATATGGGTTTTTAACCCGCTCCAGCCCCTTCTCCCCTTGGGGAATCCACAGCCAGTCCCCCAACTTCCCTTCCAGTAGTTCACTATTTTCCATTTGTACCCATTCCTTCTCATTCGCGCCCCAATCCATGATGGCACTAAGTTGGGCCGCCTCTGCATATCGTTGCATATCTGGTATGGCCACCCCCCCCCCCCTTCTCCCTCCGTTTAGTCAAAATTTTCCAGGCCACTCTATTTCTCTTCCCCCCTCCGATAAATTCCATAATCCGCCTCTGAAGTTTCAATAAAAACTTCCTAGGCACCCCTACTGGAAGCGCCCTAAAGAGATAAATCCATTGGGGTAGAACCATCATTTTTACGGCCGAGATCTTTCCCAGCCAGGATAACCCCCTACACTCCCACATCTCCAACTCCTTACCCATTTTCTTTTCCATATTCCCATAATTAACCTGGAACAGCTCTGTCTCTTTAGCTGTGAGGTTAATTCCCAATTATTTCACACTTCTCCAGGACCAAGCAGGAAGTCAGTCCTCACATATGGGTGACGTCGGCGCCGACGGAGCCCTCGCGGAGCAATTTTCCCCAGCTTTCAAAGAAAGCCTTTGGGAATTGCAGCGCGCATGCGCGGTCGCCTTCCCGCCCAAGGGTGCCATCTTAGCCAGTCTTCTTTTTTCCGCGGAGCCCTACAGACATACCCGTCGTGTCCCCGCGAAAAAGTTGACTTTTACTCATAATTTTCTCTTTTTTTCCTTCGGTTCGACGCCGGTCTTTTTCCCGCCCGGACTCGCGACGCCGGTCACGAGTCCTCTTCTTCTTTTTTGGTTTTTCTGACTTAGTCAGTTTCGTTTTCGGTTTTTCCCTGGCAGCCCGGTCCTTTGACCTCGCCGGGGCCCTTTTTCCCCCGATGGCTGCCAGTGGTTTCAAGCGGTGTGGTCAGTGTGACCGAAATATGTCACTAACTGACACACACGACAATTGCCTCCGCTGCCTGGGCCCGGATCATGATGAAATGATCTGTGGGCCCTGCGGCAAAATGTCCTCCAAAGCGTTGAGAAGTCGGCAGCATCAGCGGGATAGGATCTTCGCTGACCCCAGCCGTACCCGGACCTCGTCGGAGGCCTCCGCGTCCAGAGGTTCCAGCTCGGACCGTCGCCGGAGTTCCTCCGACAGGGGTTCTCCCTCCGGGGACCATCGACGGAAGGTGAAACCCGCGAGGGCGGCGTCGGTGGACGCTCCTGGCTCCGCGAGGGCCAGGTCGCATAGCCCCGATAGCCGTCCCGGGTCCTTGGAGAAGGAGCACCTCTCGAAGCGACCTCGCCTGGAGTCGGAGCTGCCTGCTCGGGTAAGTTCTGTGGTCCTCCTGGACTCGCCTCCGAGACCGCCGACGTCGGGCCCGACGCCGTCGGGGCCCGAGTCGGGGGCTGCTGGGTCACCTGAGCTTGGACTCAGGTTGACGGCCTTGGAGAGCAGACTGTCTGCCTTCATGGACCAGCAGCGGGCACTGCTCGCTGGCCTCGCTGGCGCCGCTGCGCCCCGACCGCCGGGACGTCGACGTCTAAGTCGACCCCGGAGACCGAGCCGATCCTCGAGTCCATGCGAACTCGAGTCGATCCTCGGTCGAGGTCACCCTCGCCTCCCGTTCGGGACCGAGGTCGCCGACGCCGACTCCCTCGGCGTCGGTGCGGCAGGCGCCGCGCCCTGCCCGGGCCGACCCCACCGATTCCTCGTCGGAGTCGGTCTGGGAGTCTGAAGAGGAAGAGTCGCCTGATTCTTTTCGGACTCGGTGTGTCCCCTCGGACTCACCTGAGTCCGAACCTCGGAAGCAGTCCCCCCCGGAGGATGCCCGGTTCTCGGATTTCGTCAGGGATATGGCCAAGGCTTTGGCCTTCCCTGCGGATCCCGAGGAGGAGCCTCGAGCCGAAGAGCTCGACGCCCTCCAGTATGACTCTCCCGCCAGGGAACACTTTACTGTACCGGTTCCTCCCATGCTGGAACGACTACTCTTCCGCATGTGGGAGAGTCCGGCCTCCTCGCCGGTCCTGAGCAAGCGGGTCGATTCTATCTATCGAGTCCGCAAGAGCCCTGGCTTCCAAAAAGCACAGCTACCACACCATTCCATGGTAGTGGAATCGGCCATGCATCGTCTTAAGAGCCAGAAGATGCACTCCTCGGTGCCTCCTGGCAGGGAGGCCCGTAACCTGGATGGCCTTGGTAAGAAGTGTTTCCAGGGCTCTATGCTTGCGTGTCGTGTCCAGACCTACCAGCTATACATGGGAATGTATCTCCGAGACCTGGCTAAAGAGCTAGCCGGATTCTCCGCTGGTTTGTCCGAGGAACCCTTGCGGAGGTTCCTGGCCTTGTCCTTTGGCATTCGGGAATGCTCAAAATTCATATCCCGAGCAGCCTATGATGGCTTTGAAGCATCGGCTCGAGTGGCCGCAGCCGGCATCGGTGCCCGCCGACAGGCTTGGCTTCAGTCGTCTGACCTTGAGCCCTGGGTGCAGGACAAGTTGGTCGATGTCCCCTGCCGAGGCGAAAACCTCTTTGGCAAGCCCATGGCTGAAAAGGCTGCACAAATCGAGACGGAGACTCTCACCAGGACTAGGCTTTCTAGGAATACCTCCGCCCCTTCCCAGAAAAAGAAGGGCTCGGGAAAGAAGTCCTTTTACCTGAGAAAGGCGGCTGCCTACAAACAATACCCCCAATATCAGGCCCCTGCAGCTCCCCAACAGGGCCAGCAGGCCAAGGGACGGGGTAACGGGTCCCGTAGGCAGCAAGCCCCCAAGCCTGCACCACCAGCCCCTGCTCAGCAGGGTGGGGGCTTTTGACTCCTTAAGCATAGCCTCTCCCCCTCCGCTGGTTCCTCCCAGCACCGGAGGCCGGCTGGTTCACTTCGCCCACAGGTGGTCCAGCATCACCTCAGATGCCTGGGTGCTTCAAGTCGTGAGAGAAGGCTATCTTCTCCACTTCCACCAGGTCCCTCCCTCCTATTTTCCGGGAGAACCTCCACGACCCCCTCTGCACAGGGAATTACTCCTTCAGGAGTTAGCAGGTCTACAGGAACAGGCGGTGGAACCGGTGCCCCACCACCTGAGAGGTCAAGGCTTTTATTCCAGGTATTTTCTAGTACCAAAAAGGACAGGAGGCCTCAGACCCATCCTGGACTTGCGCAACCTCAACAAATTCCTCGTGCGGGAAAAGTTCAAGATGCTTACCCTTGGAATCCTTCTGCCCTACCTCCAGCAGGGAGATTGGCTATGCTCCTTGGATCTAAAGGATGCCTACACGCACATCCTCATCCACCCAAGCCACCGCCAGTACCTAAGGTTTGTGGTGGCCGGAAATCATTACCAGTACAGAGTACTACCCTTTGGCCTGTCCTCCGCACCGCGAGTCTTCACAAAATGTCTCGCGGTGGTGGCGGCCCATCTCCGGCTTCACGGCCTCTGTCTTTCCGTACCTCGACGACTGGCTCATCAGAGCAGCGTCCGCTCCGGAGGTCACCAACGCCACACGCCGCACGGTGACTCTTCTGCAGTACTTGGGCTTTGTTATAAACTTCGCAAAGTCCACTTTGCTCCCCTCACAGGATCTCGAGTTCATCGGCGCAAGGCTGCACACTCCTCAGGCACGAGCGTTCCTACCGCTCGACAGGGCTCAACGGCTCATGGACCTAGCCGACCGTTTTCGCAGCCAGCCCCTGGTCTCCGCCAGGCGCTTCCTGAGACTACTCGGCCATATGGCTTCCACCGTCCATGTGACCCCCAATGCCCGCCTGAATATGCGGCCTGCTCAATGGTGTCTCCGCAAGCAGTGGCAACAAGCCACAGGCGGCCTAGCAGACCTAGTGCGCGTCTCCGAGCCGCTGATCTCGTCTCTCCAGTGGTGGCTTCATCGGCCGAACCTGGTACTCGGCATGCCTTTCCAGTCACCTCAGCCGGCCCGGGTGCTGATGACAGATGCATCCCTCCTGGGCTGGGGAGCACATTGCCAAGGGGCACGTACTCAGGGCCTCTGGACCACGTGGGAGTCTGCTCAGCAGATCAACTTCCTGGAGCTCAGAGCGATCCGCCTGGCTCTCAAGGCCTTCTCCCACCTGACCTCTCACCAGTCCGTCCTTGTCCAGACGGACAATCAAGTTGCCATGTTCTACGTGAACAAGCAGGGGGGCACGGGCTCCTTCCTTCTCTGTCGGGAAGCACAGAAGCTCTGCTCTTGGGCCGTCAGTCACGGCGTCCTTCTCAAGGCAGTTTATCTCCCAGGCCAAGAAAATTGCCTGGCGGACAAACTCAGCAGGATCCTCCAGCCGCACGAGTGGCGCCTGGATCCCTTGGTAGTTCAGAAGCTCTTTCTAAAGTGGGGCCTCCCCACGATGGATCTCTTTGCCAGCCCTCTCAACCGGCAACTTCCTCGCTTCTGCTCTCGTCAGCCACATCCCCTTCGAGTTGCGGCAGACGCTTTTCTACTCTCATGGTCGGAGAGCCTTCTGTACGCTTTCCCTCCCATTCCACTAGTCTCTCGGACTCTTTTCAAGGTTCTCCGAGACAAAGCCTTCATGATCCTGGTGGCCCCTCGCTGGCCCAGACAGCCGTGGTTTCCACTCCTGCTGCAATTAGCGGTAGAGGATCCATTCCCTCTGGGGTTACAACCGGATCTCCTCACTCAGGATCAGGGGTCTCTGCTACACCCCAACCTCAGATCTCTCAATCTAATGGCCTGGCTGCTGAGAGGGTAGTCCTTGCTCCCCTTCTTCTGCCGGCAGAGGTGGAGGAGGTCGTCCTAGCTTCTCGGCGACCTTCTACCCGCAAATGCTACGCCCTTAAATGGCGTCGCTTTTCCGTTTGGTGTACCCAACAGTCTCAGGATCCCTTCTCCTGCCCGGTGTCGGTGATCCTGCAGTACTTGCTATACCTCTCTAATCTGGGACTTAAGTCCAACTCCGTCAAAGTTCACCTCAGTGCTCTTTCAGCACATCATGTGCCGGTGGACGGCAGACCTCTTTCCAGCGACCCTCTTGTAGCGAGGTTTCTCCGAGGTCTCCTTCTACTTAAACCACCTCTGTACCCGCCAGCACCTGACTGGGATCTGAATGTGGTGTTACAGCGGATCACCTGTCCGCCTTTTGAACCTATGGCTACCTGTTCTCTCCGTTTTCTTTCTTGGAAAACATTGTTCTTGGTAGCCCTCACTTCCGCTAGACGCGTAAGTGAATTGCAGGCCCTCGTGTCTGATCCCCCTTACACTCGGTTCTACAAAAATAGGGTAGTCCTACGGACTCACCCAAAATTTCTCCCAAAGGTGGTCTCCCCTTTTCACATCAATCAGGAGGTGGTACTTCCGACCTTCTTTCCCAGACCACACTCCAGCCGAGCTGAAACGGTCCTCCATACCCTGGACTGTAGAAGGGCATTGAACTTCTACCTTGACCGTACGCGGGAACACCGTAAAGCTGCTCAGCTTTTTGTGTCTTTTGACCCCAATAAATTGGGGCTCCCGGTCTCCAAGCGTACTCTGTCCATCTGGGTTGCGGACTGTATCACTTGGGCTTATGGGGCAGCCGGACTCTCCTTGGCAGGTCGAGTCACGGCTCATTGCGTTCGGGTAAAGGCTACGTCAGTGGCTTACCTCCGCTCTGTTCCGCTGGCAGACATCTGCCGGGCCGCTACTTGGTCTTCGAGCCAGACTTTTGCGGTCCATTACTGTCTCGAGAGGGAGTCCCGCAGGGACAGTGCTTTCGGACAGGCAGTCCTCCGTAATCTCTTTGAGGTCTGAGCAACTCCTACCCTCCATCCCGGATGTGGGCTACCGGTGGGTAATAATTCAGCGAAGATTCCTTCCTTCTGTGCTGCTGAGCTAGAGGGAGCTCATTTTTGTGCTTAGGGTCTCCGGTAGCCTTAAGCTTGGGAGTCCCATATGTGAGGACTGACTTCCTGCTTGGTCCTGGAGAAAGCGTAGTTACTCACCTGTAACAGGTGTTCTCCAGGAGCAGCAGGAATCAGTCCTCACAACCCTCCCTCCTCCCCTTGGAGTTGCAATCATCTGCTTTAGTTTTTTTGCAAATTTTTATGCTGTCTTTTTTAGCTATGTCATCTGACTGGCTAAGATGGCACCCTTGGGCGGGAAGGCGACCGCGCATGCGCGCTGCAATTCCCAAAGGCTTTCTTTGAAAGCTGGGGAAAATTGCTCCGCGAGGGCTTCGTCGGCGCCGACGTCACCCATATGTGAGGACTGATTCCTGCTGCTCCTGGAGAACACCTGTTACAGGTGAGTAACTACGCTTTTTCTGAGCCCATTTAAACGGAAACTTCCCCTTGCTGTTGTGTCTGGGCTGCAGCTGAGATATTTAAGATCTCCGACTTTGCTGCATTTATTTTAAAAACGGAATAGTCCCCAAATTCCTTCAGCATCTGATAGACTACCCCCACCGATTTCTCCGGGTTTGTCAACATGAAAAGTATCTCATCTGCAAAGAGTGATACCTTACTCTTTAGCGCCCCCACTTTCACTCCTCTTATCTCTTGGCACTCCCGAACCCGCTGTGCTAATGGCTCCATTGATAGCACAAACAGGGGTGACAGCGAGCACCCCTGCCTGGTACCTCTATGTAGTGCAAAGGCTTTTGTGTACTCCCCATTAATAGATATTTTTGCCATTGGCTGCGTGTAAATTGCCTCAATCCACTTCAAATAGTCTCCCTCCATCCCCATTCGTGCTAGGACCCTAAGCAGGTAGGGCCACGAAACACGATCAAACGCTTTCTCTCCGTCGATGGTCAATAGGATCATTTGTTCTCCCCTTCTCCCTTTCCATATAGTAGTCAAAACCCTCCTAATGTTGTCAGCTGTCTGCCTCCCAGGCACAAAGCCCCCTGGTTCTCGTGGACTAGTCGCGGCATAAATGGTAATAGTCTATTTGCTAGAAACTTGCTAAAAATTTTGAAATCTGTTCCCAATAGGGAGATGGGCCTATAGGACCCACACACACTGGGATCCTTCCCCTCTTTTGGCAGCACTGTTATCCCAGCTGTTCTCATAGTCTCCGGAAGTGGCCCCCCATCTTTAAAGGAGTTATAGAGCCTAACTAGCGTCATACACAAAACCTCTTGGAATACTTTATAAAATTTATTAGTAAAACCATCTAGCCCAGGTGCTTTATTTGGCGGCAGGGCCTTAATCGCCGCACATACTTCTGACCCTCGTATGTGCTCCGCGATCTGAGCTGCCTCCTCCCTTGAACGTTTATGTAAAGTGGTTTGTAAAGTATTCGCCTATCTCCTCCTCCGACTTTAGCCCTTCCGCCGTATAGAGTTGTTCATAAAATTGCACAAAGCGCTCCTGAATTTGTTCTCTCGCCCTAACCTCACGGCCTCTTGCATCCCGTAATTTACTTATGAAGTTTTTATTTCGCCTCTGCTTCAGCCAGTAGGCTAGCCATTTGGTGGGTTTATTCCCCAGCCCAAAGAATTGCTGCTTTAACTGATCTTGAGCAAATCTAATTTCCGCTAGTTCCATTTCCTCCATTTCCAGTTGAGCTTGATTTAGCTCCTTTGTATTCCCCACACTACATGCCCCCCTTTTCTGCAGGCCCTCTAAATCTCGAATCTTCCCCCGTAAGGCTTCTTTTTTCTCCTCTTTGTCTTTTTTCACATGCGTACCTATGGAAATCAGTTTCCCCCCTCACTACCGCTTTCAAGCACTCCCACAAGGTCCCAATTTTACAGTCATCCCTATCATTAACCTCCAAATAGTTTTTACTGACCTGTGTTATCTTTGGAACTGTCTCAGGTCGTTCCAGTATCGTTTCATTCAAAGTCCACCCTCTCCGCGGTCTTGCCAATTCCCCCAGTTCACAATCAATCCAGACCGGAGCATGATCGGTCCAGGTGCGTTCCCCAATTTCACAGTTTTCCACCTTCTCCAACAGGAGCTGAGACACCCAAATCATATCTATCCTTGAGTGTGATTTATGTACCGGGGAATAGAACGTAAAGTCTCTTTCCCTGCCCCTCAGTTCTCTCCAAGTGTCCCTCACCCCTAATTGCCTCCCCATAATTTGTAGCTTCCTCCTACTCCTCGCATTGCCCTCACAATAACCCTTAGAGTTGTCTAACTGTGGATTGGGTGTCAAATTGAAGTCCCCTCCCATGATCACCTGGCCTTCTGCAAACTGTTCCACCGTTAAGGCCAGCTTCTCAAAGAACGCCCCTTGTAGGGTGTTTGGCCCATATATATTCACCAAAGTCAGAAGTTTCTCATTTATTTTAAGTTTGAGGAGCACAAATCTTCCCCCTTATCTCTTTGTACTGCTAATACGGAATAGGGGATTTGTTCCTTAATCAAAATTTCCCCACCCCC
Organism: Ichthyophis bannanicus; assembly: GCA_033557465.1. Classification (NCBI taxonomy): domain Eukaryota; kingdom Metazoa; phylum Chordata; class Amphibia; order Gymnophiona; family Ichthyophiidae; genus Ichthyophis; species Ichthyophis bannanicus. The sequence goes on along the minus strand of CM066043.1, from coordinate 205,712,850 downwards.
CCTTTTTCAGCTCAGTCTTATTTGATGCATTGCCCCCCAAACTGCCGATTCGCCACCCTCCACTCATCCCCCTTCCTCAGATGCGTTTCTTGTAGAAAAATGTCACCTTTGTCTAATTTATTTCCTTATACATTCGTTGTCGCTTAATTGGGGAGTATAAACCTCTCACATTCATGGTTAATATTCTTATGCTACCCATTCCCTTTGCGGTGTATTGACCCACAGACCCCAGATATTCGGGCAGGACAACCCCCTCCCCTCTTCCCACCCCCCTCCCTCCCCCCCTCCCCTCCTCATCCAAATCCTCCACCATCTTCCCAACTCTGTAAGGCATGACAGAACAGACTCCTCCCCCTATATTTATACACATCCCCAAATACCTGTTATTAATATCTCTTTCTAACTCCTCAGCGCAGGCCTATTCCCAACCTCTAAGTGAACATACTAACATCATTAACCAAACAAAACCATAATTGTTCAAATGTTCATCTCCTGTCCTCTGTAAGTGGTCCGTTCTTCTGTCGCCACAGCCGTTTGTCCCCCAGGGGCGCACGCCTCCAGCCCCCTTCTGCCTCCGACTGCTGACCTGTCTTCTTGCCGGCCGATTCTGCTCCCTCCGCCCATCCAGCCTGCCACATAAATTTGTATGCTGCTTCAGTAGATCGTATGTAGGAGGAAACTCCCTCCTTACTAAATTGTAATCCAAATGGAAAGGTTCACCGGTATTTGATTTGCTCTTCCCGCAGGCGTTTGGTCAGGCCTGCCATCTCTCTCCTTTTCCACATAGTAATCGCCGATAAGTCAATGTAAATCTCAATCTTCCAGTTCTCCCACGTTATCCCCTTCAGCTTCCTTGCTGCACTCATTACCGCAGTTTTTGTTGTGTATTCGTGAAAGCACGCAATGATATCCCTTGATCGCCCCTCTCTCATGTGGCCAAGTGCTCGGTGAGCTTGCTCTATTTTCCAGCTCAGTCCGGCCCCATCCACTCCCGCCTGGTCCAAGATCTGATGACTCAGTTGCTCCACCAGTTCAGTACAGTTCTCTTTTTCTTTATTCTCCGGCACTCCACGTATTCTAATATTAGCCTATCGCGATCTATTCTCCAGATCTTCGATCTTCCGCCACATCTCCTTCTGCTCCCCCTCCATATCACCACATTTCATTTGCACACTTTTTATCTTATTGTCTTGTTCTTCCATCTTGTTCTCCACTTCCTCCAGCCTTTGCCCCACTTCCCTCACATCCATACGCAGCTCCTCCATCCACGTCTGGGCTTCTGCCTTAAAGTGGGCAAGATCTTGTCTTAAGGAGGCGAACCACCCCTGGAGCTCACCTTTAAGGCCATCAATTTCGCTGACCCGGTGTTCTTTCGCCATCGCCTCTGCTCCTGCTTCCTCCGTACTCGCCGTGCTTGCACATGGCACCGCCATCTTGCTCTTCCCCGCTATCCCTCCACTCGCGGCTTTAAAAGCATACGCTTTTAAATAAGTTGTGCTCTTTTTTGCCGCAGCCATCCCCAGCTGCACGCCTCGACCTCTTGCCCAGATTCGTGGATTTTTCCGCTGTCAGGAGCCGCTATTTATCAGGTATTTTCTCCTTTGCCGATGGAGCTCTGCTTTTAGGCTACCGTCTCTGTCTGTGACATCATTTCCTCTCCTGGTGCACAGTTTCTTGAACAGAAAGGATCCCACGGCATGGCATTATTTACAGTTGCTCGGAACCATGGCAGCAACGTTAGACTTAGTTCCTTGGGCGAGAACTCATATGCGACCGTTACAGAGAGCGTTCCGAAGGGGGTGGTCGCATCAGAAAGATCCTCTGTCAAGGAGGCTACCCTGCCTTCTGGAGACGCATCAAGCTCTACAATGTAGGTTGCAGCCAGAGATTCTAGAGGTGGGAATGCAGCTAGAATTGCTGATTTGGATTCCTCTTAGTACGGATGCCAGTCTTGTGGGCTGTGGAGCTCACTTCGAAGGAAGGTTTGTTCAAGGTCAATGGACTGATCAAGAGAAAGTTTGATCAATCAACAGATTGGAGTTGAGGGCGGTAACCTTAGCTCTACAAGCGTTTCAATGTTATCTTCAGGGGAAGGCTGTTCGTGTTCTGTCGGACAACGCAACCGCAGTGGCTTACATCAACCGTCAAGGGGGCACAAGCAATGTCTCTCTGGAAGCCGAAGCCAAGCAGTTGTTCGTGTGGGCTGAGAGGAATTTGAAGGCTTTGTCTGCAACTTATGTAGCAGGGGTGGACAATGTGGAGGCCGATTTTTGAGTTGGGTCAAAGTAGATCCAGGAGAGTGGGTTCTACATCCGCAGATATTCCAATTGATAATAAATCGTTGGGGAGCTCCAGTGATGGATCTCATGGCAACCTTCAAGTTGGCAAAAGTCAATCGATTTTTCAGTCTGAGGCGAGAGAGAATGTCAGAGGGCCTAGACTCTCTCATTCAAAGATGGCCAGAGGAGCAACTTCTGTACGTCTTCCCTCCATGGGTATTGATAGGGTGTGTTCTACAAAGAGTAGAAAGGCACAAGGGACTAGTAATATTGATAGAGCCGGATTGGCCAAGACGACCATGGTACGCGGATCTCATAAGGTTATTAGTAGACCGTCCATGGCTCTTACCGATGAAAGAAGATCTGTTGCGCCAGGGTCCATTACGCATACCACAGGTGGCTCGATTCTCGCTAACGGCTTGGCTTTTGAAAGGGCGAGGTTAAAGGCCAAGGGTTACTCTTCGGCGGTGATTTCCACGTTGTTGAAAGCATGGAAGAGATCTACCTCTTTGGCATATATTCGCATATGGAGAATATTCGAAGCATGGTGTGAAGACATGGGTTTTGAAGCATTAAAAGCTTTTTTGCAAAATGGGTTTGAGACAGGATTAGCAGCTGCGTCATCGATAGTGCGATTGGCAGGTCTCTCGTTTATAGAGGAAAAATAAATGGTGAGGTGCTAGAAGCATATCCGGATGTGAAGCGTTTTTGAGAGCGGTTTCACTGTTGAGGCTGCCGTGTAGACCAAGCGTTCTGTCTTGGAATCTTCATTTGGTGTTGGAGGCTTTGGTACGCGAACCGTTTGAGCCATTGTCACGAGCGTCATTAAAGGATCTTTCGCTCAAGGTAGTTTTTCTAGTAGCTATTTCGTCAGCACGAAGAATTTCGGAATTACAGGCATTGTCTTGTAGAAAGCCTTTTCTATTATTTTACGAAAAGGTGGTTTTGAGACCAGCACCTTCGTTTCTGTCCAAAGTGGTGTCGGCTTTTCATGTCAATCAAGAGGATTTTTTTACCAGTATTTGGAAATACTGCCAAGGAGATTAAGTTCACAAGATTGCATCTTTTAGATGTTCATAGAGCATTAAAGTTGTATTTAAAGCGAACACAGGAATTCCGTAAGACAGATAGGCTGTTTGTTCTTTTTGGAGGTGCAAGAGGGGGCCATGCAGCTTCCAAAGTGTCTATTGCCAGGTGGCTCAAAGAAGCTATAGCTTCAGCGTATTTGTTGAAGGGTAGGACAATACCTGATGGGCTTAAAGCGCATTCAACAAGGGCGCAAGCTGCGTCCTGGGCTGAGTACAGTTGGTACCGCCTGTGGACATCTATAAATCGGCTACTTGGTCATCGTTAAATTCCTTTCTAAAACATTATCGATTCGATATACAGGCAGAGAGGGATACCTGTTTTGGATCAGCAGTGCTTCAGGCTGGCCTAGCAGGTCCCACCCATTAAAGATTTTACTGTTCTGTTACATCCCCAGAGATTCCGGGACTGGACTGGAGAGACGATAAGGAAGGTGAAATTGTTGTTCCTTGAGGAACTCTAGTCCAGTCCAGCATCCCTCCCTGATATGCTTTTATCTGGACTACAGGCCTGAAGCAAAGAGGTATGGTATTGTCATGGTAAGCTTATAAGGCAGGTATATGTCTTACAACTCATATGGGGAGGGTGAAGTTTTTCAGGGATCTTTATAAAGTAGTATTCCTCTATCGAGATGGAGGGCAGACTATAATAGGAAATTTATAGTGTTACTTTAAGGGAACATTTTGTATCTTAGTTTATAGTTGAAGTTTGTTTATTAAGGTTTGTTAAAGTTTATTAACTACTTAATTGTTGCTCTGGTGAGTCTGCTTTGTCAATATGTAAACTGGAGCAAGGAGGCGGTCCCTCGGGTATTTGTATCAATGACATCAAAGGATATCATTGTTCAGTCTCCAAGCTGCTGGAGGAACCTTAATCCCAGAGATTCCGGAACTGGACTGGAGTTCCTCAAGGAACAATTAGCAGGTAAGTCTAATTTCACCATTTGACACACACTTCCTAAAGTATGAAAGAGGCCAGACGTGTATTTTAAAAACATGAATTCCTCTTCGTCTCTCAGGGCCAGTCCAGGAATTATAGGGTAGTCAACCACCTCCAGCAGCTGAGGGCTGAACTCTCAAAGTCTTGCTGACAGCCCATCCAGCTCCCCCTGGTGTCAGAGACTCAGTTGTTCAGTCCTCAGCAGCTGGATAGGACGTGTTGCTGACAGGCTCCTGGTCAGACGAAGAGGAAAGGAGAAGGATTAGTTTAAAAAAAAAAAAAATCCCTGGGTAGCCCTAGCAGTGTGGTATTGCCAGGAGATGGACAGTTGTCATATTTGAGAGAGTTATTTAAAAAAAAAATGGTGGTCAGCTGCCAGGGGATCTGTGCAGAGCCAGCAGAGGCAGAGCCTGCCTCGGGGATCGGATCCGTGAGCAGAGGTCAAGCATCTGGGAGCCCCAGAGTCAGCCCCTTTACCTCCGAAGCCCGGACTAACTCTCCTGCTAGCAGTGGAGACAGAGAGTCCCTGGAGTTTTAGCCCACAGAGATCAGGTACGTCGAGGGAGCTTGCCGATCACGTGGTGATCTGTGATGGGAGGGCAGGCCTGAGTTTCAGCGCCAAGGGACCGAGGCCGTCGGGGAGTTTTTGGCAGGCAGTTTTTAGCTAAAGCGCATGCTGCCGGGCTTGGCAGCATGCACACAGTGCAGGAGCCGCTGGGGTTTCTTGAGCCAGGGACTTTGCCGGTTTTTGGGCTCAGGAGAGGCAGTAGAGTAGAGAGAGAGAGAATGGAGGATAAATCAGCATCGTTAGTTCAATTGAGCAAGCAGCAAAGCACGGCGGAGAAGGTGGGAACAGCGGCCATTTTAGAAGATGCAGCCGTTTCTCCTGCGCTACAGGATAAAGCAGTAAAAAGAAATCTAAGTCAAAGAAGCCTGCTCAAGCTGATATATTGCCTCAGACACCATTTCCAGAGGTACGGGGGGGGGGGGGGTTACAGCCCTTATTTTCAGCTGATTTTATTCTTTCGCTCCATAAAGCATATTGTTTGAAGTTGGAGCAGGTACATGGCAATAATTCTCCTGCCAACCTGTCTGTTTTACCTAGGGGGGATGGCAGTTCAATGGACTCAGGAGAGGGGTCCTCAAAAAGGGGCTTGGCAGTGGAGACAGCTGCCGATGGCTTCAGACAGCGGGCCTCTATCCCTCAGGTAACAGCGGAGGGAGAAATCCTATTTGTCTGGTATGGATCAGTGGATGGGATCTGGAGGAAGATGAGATTGGGCCAGGTGAGGACCCCAATATTTTCAGGGTATTTTGGAAAGAGGAGCTGGGGGCTCTTATTGCCCATTTGCTGGCAGCTCTGAATATTACCCTGCCGGTGGTTCAGGAAGAACCGCTGGAAGATCCTCTGCTCCAAGGTTTCAAAGCAGAGCAGAAGTGCTTTCCGGTCCATAGAGTGACTAAACATATGGTGGAATCGGAATGGGAGTGCCTGGAAGCTACTTTGAGAGGTGGTCGTGCGATAGGCTGCTTATACCTGGTGCCGCAGGAGGGGGGAGAGCTGCTGCGGATGCCAAAAGTGGATGCGTTAGTTTCTGCGGTGACAAAGAAGACTACGATTCCGGTAGAGGATGTAGCAGCTCTTAAAGATCTGCAGGATAGGAAGTTGGAGTCTCTTCTCAAACAGGCTTTTGACGCAAGTGCTCTGTCTCTGCAAGCATCCATTTGTGAAGCGTATGTGTCCAGAGCTTCAATTCGTTGGCTCCAAGGAGAGTCTTCCCCTAAGGGAGAGGATGTTTCGGCTTCAGAGGGAGCGAAATTAGAGTCTGCTGCGGCATATTTCGCAGATACCTTTTATGATCTGGTAAGGATTTTGGTAAAGGCCATGGTGTCAGTGATTCTCCAGGACCAAGCAGGAAGTCAGTCCTCACATATGGGTGACGTCAGCGCCGACGGAGCCCTCGCGGAGCAATTTTCCCCAGCTTTCAAAGAAAGCCTTTGGGAATTGCAGCGCGCATGCGCGGTCCCCTTCCCGCCCAAAGGTGCCATCTTGGCCAGTCGTCTTTTTTCCGCGGAGCCCTACAGACGCTGTCTACAAGTCACCGCTGAAAAGTTGATTTTCTTTCTTTATTTTAGTATTTTCTTCGGTTCGACGCCGGTCCTTTTTCCGTCCGGCCTCGCGACGCCGGTTGCGAGGCCTCCCTTCTTTTCGGGTTTTTCTGTCCTTCGTGACAAATTCGCGCTTTTTTCACTTTTCCCTGGCGGCACGAACGTTTGACCTCGCAGGGGCCCTTTTTCCCCCGATGGCCGCCAGTGGTTTTAAAAAGTGTGTTCAGTGTAAGAAACTCATGTCTCTTACTGTGACACACATGATTGCTGCCTCCGTTGCCTGGGCCCAGATCATGAAGAAATGATCTATGGGGCCTGTAGCAAGATATCCGCGAAATCTTTGCGGAGTCGGCAGCATCAGCGGGAGAGAATCTTCTCTGACCCCAGCCGTACCCGGACCTCGTCAGAAGCTTCGGTGTCCAGGGAATCTGGCTCTGAACACCGTCGGAGCTCCTCTGAGAGGGGGTCTCCTACCCGAGAACATCATCGGAGGAAGAAACCTGCGAGGACGGCGTCGGTGGACGCTCCTGGCTCCGCGAGGGCCAGGTCGCATAGCCCCGATAGCCATCCCGGGTCTTTGGAGCTGGAGCGGCCGTCCAAACAGCCTCGTCTGGAGATGGACTCGTCTGCTCACGTAAGTCCTGTTGTCCTCGTGGACTCGCCTCCGAGGGGTCCGACGTCGGGCCTGACACCGTCGGGGCCCGAGTCGGGGGCTGCTGGGTCTCCTGAGTTCGGACTCAGGTTGACGGCCTTGGAGAGCAGCCTGGCTGCCTTCATGGACCAGCAGCGGGCATTGATCGCTGGCCTCGCTGGCGCTTCTGCCCTGACCGCCGGGACGTCTAAGTCGACCCCGGAGACCGAGCCGATCCTCGAGTCCATGCGGGCTCGAGTCGATCCTCGGTCGAGGTCCCCTTCGGCCTCCCGTTCGGGGCCGAGGTCGTCGACGCCGACTCCCTCGGCGTCGGGGCGGACGGCGTCTGTGCCCGCCCGGCCGGAGCCGCTCGACTCCTCCTCCGAGGAGTCCGCCTGGGAATCCGAGGTGGAAGAGTCACCTGATTCTTTTCGGACTCGGTGTATCCCTTCGGACTCCCCCGAGTCCGAACCTCGGAGACAGTCCCCTCCGGAGGATGCCCGGTTCTCGGACTTCGTGAGGGATATGGCCAAGGCCTTGGCCTTCCCTGCGGATCCCGAGGAGGAGCCTCGAGCCGAAGAGCTCGATGCCCTCCAGTATGACTCTCCTGCAAAGGAGCATTTTACTGTACCGGTTCCTCCGATGCTGGAACGACTTCTCTTCCGCATGTGGGAGAGCCCGGCGTCGTCGCCGGTATTAAGCAAGCGGGTCGATGCCATATATCGAGTCCGCAAGAGCCCTGGCTTCCAAAAAGCACAGCTGCCGCACCATTCCATGGTGGTGGAATCGACCATGCATAGGCTCAAGAGCCAGAAGATGCACTCCTCGGTGCCTCCCGGCAGGGAAGCCCGCAGCCTGGATGGCCTCGGTAAGAAGTGTTTCCAGGGCTCTATGTTTGCTTGTCGGGTCCAGACTTACCAGCTCTACATGGGCATGTATCTCAGGGACCTGGCTAAAGAAATAGCCGGATTCTCTGCTGGTCTCTTCGAGGACCCTTTGCGGAGGTTCCAGGCCTTGTCCACTGGTATTCGAGAGTGCTCAAAGTTTATCTCTCGAGCAGCCTATGATGGCTTTGAGGCATCGGCTCGAGTAGCCGCAGCCGGCATCGGTGCCCGCCGACAGGCTTGGCTTCAGTCATCCGACCTCGAGCCCTGGGTGCAGGACAAGTTGGTCGATGTCCCCTGCAGAGGTGAAAACCTCTTTGGCAAACCTATGGATGAGAAGGCTGCACAACTCGAGACAGCAGAGACTCTCACCAGGACTCGGCTCTCCAGGAAAACCTCTGCCCCTTCCCAGAAGAAGAAGGGCTCGGGGAAAAAGCCCTTTTACCCGAGGAAGGCGACTGCCTATAAACACTACCCTCATTATCAGGCCTCCGCAGCTCCCCAACAGGGTCAGCAGGCCAAGGGACGGGGTAACGGGTCCCGTAGGCAGCAAGCCCCCAAGCCTGTGCCACCGGCCCCTGCTCCGCAGGGTGGGGGTTTTTGACTCTTTCAGCATAGCCTCTCCCCCTCCGCTGGTTTCTCTCAGCACGGGAGGCCGGCTAGTCCACTTTGCCCACAGGGGGTCCAACATCACGTCCGATACCTGGGTGCTCCACATAGTCCGAGATGGCTATCTTCTACACTTCCACCAGGTACCTCCCCCCTACTTTCCAGGGGAGCCTCTGCGACCCCCTCTTCACCAGAACTTACTCCTTCAAGAGTTGGCAAGTCTTCTTCAGGAACAGGCGGTGGAACCGGTGCCCCACCACCTGAGAGGTCAAGGCTTTTATTCCAGGTACTTCCTGATACCAAAGCGAACTGGAGGCCTCAGACCCATCCTGGACTTGCGGAACCTCAACAAGTTCCTGGAAAGGGAAAAGTTCAAGATGCTTACCCTTGGAATCCTGCTGCCCTACCTCCGGCAGGGAGATTGGCTATGCTCCTTGGATCTAAAGGATGCCTACACTCACATCCTCATCCACCCAAGCCACCAACAATACCTAAGGTTTGTGGTGGCAGGCAATCATTACCAGTACAGAGTACTGCCCTTTGGCCTATCCTCCGCACCACGAGTCTTCACAAAATGTCTCGCAGTGGTAGCGGCTTATCTCCGGCTTCAAGGCCTCTTTGTCTTCCCTTACCTAGACGACTGGCTCATCAGAGCACCGTCCTCCACGGAGGCCACTCACGCCACGCAACGTACTGTGACTCTGCTCCAGTACTTGGGCTTTGTCATAAACTTCGAAAAGTCCACTTTGCTCCCCTCTCAGGATCTCGAGTTCATCGGCGCCAGATTAAACACGCTTCAGGCGCGAGCCTTTCTGCCGCTCGACAGGGCACAACGGCTCATGGCTCTCGCCAGCCGCTTTCGCAGCCATTCCCGGGTCTCGGCCAGGCACTTTCTGAGACTGCTCGGCCATATGGCTTCCACAGTCCATGTGACCCCCAATGCCCGCCTGAATATGTGGCCTGCTCAATGGTGCCTTCGCTCACAATGGCGTCAGGCCTCGGGGAGACTAGCGGACTCAGTACGAATCTCCAGCCCGCTGGTTTCTTCTCTACGGTGGTGGCTTCTTCTGCCCAACCTAGTGCTCAGAATGCCTTTTCAGTCTCCTCCGCCTGTTCAGGTACTGACGACCGATGCTTCTCTCCTGGGTTGGGGAGCACATTGCCAAGGGACATGTACTCAGGGTCTCTGGACCCCGTGGGAATCTGCCCAGCAGATCAACTTCCTGGAGCTCAGAGCGATCCGCCTGGCTCTACAGGCCTTCTCCCACCTTACCACTCACCAGTCCGTCCTCGTCCAGACGGACAATCAAGTGGCCAAGTTCTACGTGAACAAACAGGGGGGCACGGGCTCCTTCCTTCTCTGTCGGGAAGCACAAAGGCTCTGCGCTTGGGCCGTCAGCCGAGGAATCCTCCTCAAAGCTGTCTATCTCCCAGGTCAAGAAAATTGCCTGGCAGACAAACTGAGCAGAATCCTCCAACCACACGAGTGGAGATTGGACCCGTTGGTGGTTCAAAGGATTTTTCTCCGGTGGGGCCTCCCCACGCTGGATCTCTTTGCCAGTCCTCTGAACAGGCAACTTCCTCGGTTCTGCTCTCGGGAACCGCATCCCCTCCGAGTAGCGGCAGATGCTTTACTGCTCTCATGGTCCATGGGCCTTCTGTATGCCTTTCTTCCCATGCCGCTGGTGTCTCGAACACTTTTCAAGGTTCTCCAAGACAAGGCTTTGGTGATCCTGATAGCTCCCCGGTGGCCCAGGCAACCGTGGTTCCTGCTACTGCTGCAACTGGCGGTAGATACTCCGTTGCCTCTGGGGTTTCAACCCGATCTCCTGACCCAGGATCAGGGGTCTCTCCTACACCCCAACCTCAGATCTCTTCATCTGATGGCCTGGCTGCTGAAAGGGTAGTCCTTGCTCCCCTCCTGCTGCCTCCAGAGGTGGAAGAGGTCGTGCTAGCTTCCAGGCGACCCTCTACCCGGAAATCCTACGCCCTTAAATGGCGTCGCTTCTCCACCTGGTGTACTCAACAGTCTCAAGATCCCTTCTCCTGCTCTGTGTCGGTGGTCTTGCAGTACTTGCTTTCCCTCTCCAATCTTGGACTAAAGTCCAACTCGGTCAAAGTTCACCTCAGTGCTATTTCTGCACATCATGTGCCGGTGGAAGGCAGGCCTCTTTCCGGCCACCCTCTCGTGGCACGGTTCTCCCGAGGTCTCCTTCTCTTTAAACCACCTTTGCGCCCCCCAGCCCCTGACTGGGACCTGAACGTGGTTTTACAGCGGATCACCTGTCCGCCTTTTGAACCCATGGCTACCTGTCCTCTCCGTTTTCTTTCTTGGAAAACCTTATTCCTGGTAGCCCTCACTTCTGCTAGACGCGTTAGTGAACTGCAGGCCCTAGTGTCTGATCCCCCTTACACTAGGTTCTACAAGAATAGGGTAGTCCTGCGGACTCACCCTAAGTTTCTTCCAAAGGTGGTCTCCCCTTTTCACATCAATCAGGAGGTGGTGCTTCCGACCTTCTTTCCCAGGCCACACTCCAGCCGAGCTGAAATGGTCTTGCATACCCTGGACTGTCGGAGGGCGTTAGCCTTCTACCTTGATCGTACGCGGGAGCACCGTAAGACTGTTCAGCTCTTCCTGTCTTACGACCCTAATAAATTGGGGCTCCCTGTCTCCAAGCGTACTCTGTCCATCTGGGTAGCTGACTGTATCGCTTGGACTTATGGGGCGGCAGGCCTCTCGTTGGAAAGTTGAGTCACGGCTCATCGGGTTAGGGCGAAGGCTGCGTCAGTGGCTTACCTCCGCTCTGTTCCATTGGCAGACATCTGCCGGGCCGCCACTTGGTCTTCGAGCCAGACTTTTGCAACCCATTACTGCCTCGAGAGGGAGTCCCGCAGGGACAGTGCTTTCGGACAGGCAGTCCTCCATAATCTCTTAGAGGTTTAAGCAACTCCTACCCTCCATCCCGGATGTTGGGCTACCGGTTGGAGATTAGTCAGAGAAGATTCCTTCCTTCGGTGCTACTGAGCTTTGAGGGAGCTCATTTTTTGTGCTTAGGGTCTCCGGTAGCCTTAAGCTTGGGAGTCCCATATGTGAGGACTGACTTCCTGCTTGGTCCTGGAGAAAGCGTAGTTACTCACCTGTAACAAGTGTTCTCCAGGAGCAGCAGGAATCAGTCCTCACAACCCTCCCTCCTCCCCTTGGAGTTGCAGTCATATGATTTAGTTTTTGCAAATTTTTTGCTGTCTTTTCGCTATGTCATCAGACTGACAAAGATGTCACCTTTGGGCGGGAAGGGGACCGCGCATGCGCGCTGCAATTCCCAAAGGCTTTCTTTGAAAGCTGGGGAAAATTGCTCCGCGAGGGCTCCGTCGGCGCCGACGTCACCCATATGTGAGGACTGATTCCTGCTGCTCCTGGAGAACACCTGTTACAGGTGAGTAACTACGCTTTGCCGCTAGAAGATTTCTCTGGCTGAGAAATTGGGTGGCGGACGCATCTTCCAAGGCATGCCTTAGTAAGCTCCCCTATAAGGGCAAACTGCTCTTTGGGGAAGCTTTGGAAAAGATTGTGAAGGATTTAGGAGATTCCAAAGGAGGTCGGCTACTGGAGGATCATCCGAAGGGTCCAAGACCTGGGACTCTGCAGAGGGGACAAGGCAAAGAGTTTCGGAGATTCCGAGGGTCTTGGTTTGCTCCCTATCAGAGAGGTCACTTTGTGGAAAGAGGTCAGTCCTTTCGAGGGGCTAGGGGGTTCGGACAGGGATTTTTTGGTCCGCAGCAGAACCCCTCAAAAAAAGCCACAATGCAAAGAGATTGGTCCAGACGGAGGTTCCAATAGGAGGACGGCTGCAGGGCTTCCACTCCGTCTGGGCCACCATCACTACAGACCAGTGGGTGCTGGAGATCATCCACGAGGGTTATGCGCTGGAGTTCGCGTAGCCTATAACTGAGGCCTTCATGGTGTCTCCATGCGGTTCTCTGGCAAAGACAAAGGTGGTAAACGACACACTTCTACGTTTGCTGCACCTTCAAGCGGTGGTTCCAGTTCCCCAAGACCAATACGGATTAGGTTGATAATCGATTTATTTTGTGGTTCCCAAAAAAGAAGGGTCTTTTCGACCCATTCTAGATCTCAAGCATGTGAACCGCTGTTTGAGGGTACCGCATTTCTGAATGGAGACTCTACGATCAATAATCCGATCAGTAAGGCTGGGGGAGGTACTTTCGAACATAGATCTAAAGGAAGCGTATCTGCATATTCCAATCGGACCAGAGCATCAAAAATATTTGCGCTTTGCGGTACCCATGGAGCATTTTCAGTTCCAAGCGTTACCATTCGGCCTGACTACGGCGCCGTGCACATTCACAAAGGTGATGGTAGTGGTCGCGGCGGTGTTGAGAAAGGAAGGTATCCAAGTTCATCCCTACCTGGACAACTGGTTGATTCGAGCAGAGTCAGTGGCGGAGTCGGTGAGGGCAAAGGCACGAGTAGTGGAGTTTCTGGAACACCTAGGTTGGGTGGTGAATCAAGCCAAGAGTCATTTGCTTGGCTTGGCTCTTTAATGGAAACACCTGAGGCATAGAGGATATTCCGCAGCCGTAATAAATACCATGTTGCAGGCCAAAAGAAGGTCTACGTCTCTTGCCTATGTCCGTATTTGGCGTATTTTTGAAGGTTGGTGTGATAAGCGTAGTGTTAGATCATTTTCCGCGATGGTGCCGGACATCTTGTTGTTCCTGCAAGGAGATCTGGATAAAGGTTTAGCTCTCAGCACTCTAAAGGTTCACTTGGCAGCCCTGGCTTGTTATAGGGGCAAGATACAGGAGGGGGGGGGCATCTTATCACTGCATCCGGATGTCCTGCGGTTCTTAAGAGCGGTTAAGAATGTGCGGCAGCTAGTGAGACCGGTAGTGCCGGCTTGGGATTTGAATTTGGTTCTAGAAGCATTGATGCGGTCCCCTTTTGAGCCCGCGGGGGTGGTAGCTCTGAGAGAGCTTTCTTGGAAGACTGCCTTTTTGGTGGCATTATGCTCAGCAAGAAGGATCTCTGATCTACAGGCGCTATCCTGTAGAGAACCGTACATTCAGTTTTCAGCGGAGAAGGTGGTGTTAAGACCATTTCCTTTGTTTCTCCCGAAAGTAGTGTCTGTTTTTCATTTAAACCAGCCAATTTCTCTGCCAATCTTTCAGAGTCGTGAGGGGGAGGTTATGGATAGTATGTTTTGTAAGCTGGATCTTGATAGAGTGCTCCGAAGGTACCTCAGGAGGACAGAGTCATTTTGGAGGTCAGACAGGTTGTTCGTCCTTTTTGGAGGAGTATGTAAAGGGAAGGCAGCGTCCAAGGCCTCGACTGCTTGCTGGGTGAAACAAGTGGTATCGGCGGCTTATCAGGCGAGCGGGAAATTTTATTTATTTAATGTTTTTTCTATACTGCACTATTTTCATTAGCGCGGTTCACAGGTAACAAGAATTGTGCAATGCAGAACAGTCTAACATTGAACTTACAATAAAACAAGGAATTTAAACATGGTGAACAGGTGAACTATATACAGAGTAGTATAAATTGCCTCGCGCAGGTCTCAGAGCTCATTCTACTCGGAGCCAGGCGACTTCCTGGGCCGAGTTCGTGTTGGTTCCGCCAGTAGATATTTGCAGAGCGGCTACGTGGTCGTCTCTGCACACATTTATGAAGCATTATCGTTTAGATGATCAAGCACAGGGGGACGCAAAGGTAGGGGCCTCAGCCATAGTGGTGGGGCTAGCTGGACCCTCTAGAAAGTAGGTACTGCTTTGGTACTTCCCTACAGTTCCTGAACTGGCCTGGAAAGAGAAATTAGGCCTTACCTGCTAATTCTTTCCTTGAGCTCTGTCTGGGCCAGTCCAGGGCCCACCCAGGTTATTTGCGGATTTCGTTAGAATACTAGTGCTTCGACAGTTCTTTCAGGAAATCGTGATCAGATGACACTATTCAGTGAAAATTATTGTAACAATAAATGTGTTCTCTTCAGTTTTAGTCTGAGCGATTTCGGAGCAGAGGTGGCTTTGGGGCTCCCTGGAGGAGTCGAGGGGAGGAGCAGTAAGGGTCAAATCTGGACCATATATTAAAAAAAAAAAAAAAAAAAAAAAGAGAGAAAGGGAGAGTGAGTTTTGTAAAGGCACTAAGCCAGTGGAGTATATTAGCTAAGATTCAAGTTTTTAGTTTGCAGTGGATTCAGTTACGAGCAAATAGTATTTGAATAGGCTGCTTTGACATTAGTGGACTGAGTCTCTGACACCAGGGGGAGCTGGATGGGCTGTCAGCAAGACTTTGAGAGTTCAGTCCTCAGCTGCTGGAGGAGGTTGACTACCCTACAGTTCCTGGACTGGCCCGGAGAGAACTCAAGGAAAGACAATTAGCAGGTAAGGCCTAATTTCTCCTTATGAAAGTAATTTCATTTCTCCAGGACCAAGCAGGAAGTCAGTCCTCACATATGGGTGACGTCGGCGCCGACAGAGCCCTCGTGCGGAGCATTTCCCCAGCTTTCAAAGAAAGCCTTTGGGAATGCAGCGCGCATGCGCGGTCCCCTTCCCGCCCAAGGGTGCCATCTTGCTTAGTCTTCTTTTTTCCGTGGAGCCTGACGGACGTGTGTCTTGGTCACCCGGTTAAAAGTTGATTTTCTTCGAAGAATTTGTGTTTTTTTGCCGGTTCGACACCGGTTCCCCTTCCCGCCTGGGCGCAGTACACCGGTATCGAGCCCGGAGCTACTTTTTCATTTTTTGTCCTTCGAGAGTAGTGTTCGCACCTTTTTTCTTTTTTCACTGGCAGCCTGGTCTTTTGACCTTGCAGGGGCCCTTTTTCCCCCGATGGCTGCCAGCGGGTTCAAGAAGTGTGATTGGTGTAAGAAATTGATGTCTCTCGCCGACACACACGACTGCTGCCTCCGATGCCTCGGGCCCGATCATGACCTGATGATCTGTGGCCCGTGTGGCAAAATGTCATCTAAGGCATTGAGGAGCCGTCAGCACCAACGAGAGAGGATCTTTTCTGACTCTGCGTCCGGCCGGGCCCGGACTTCGTCAGAGGCCTCGACGTCTCGGGAGTCCGACCCCGAGCATCGTTGGGGCTCCTCTGAGCGGGGGTCTCCCTCACGGGAACACAAAAAGAAGAAGAAACCCACGAGGGTGGCGTCAGTGGACGCTCTTGGTCCCTCGAGGGCCCGGGCGCATAGCCCCGACCGCCGTCCCAGGTCCTCGGAGCCGGAGAGGCCTGCTAAATTACCTCGTATGGAGCTGTAGTCCCCGAGTCACGTGAGTGCTGTTGTCCTCGTGGACTCTCCTCTGGGGGAGTCGCCGTCGGGGGCTGCTGAGTCTCCTGAGCTCAGACTCACGTTGACAGCCTTGGAGAGCAGCTTGGCTGCCTTCATGGAACAGCAGCGGGTGCTGATCGCTGTTCTGACCGGTGCTTCTGCCTCGACCACCGGGGCCTCGACATCCAAGTCGACCCCAGAGGCCGAGCCGATCCTCGAGTCCGTGCGGTCTCGAGTCAATCCTCAGCCAAGGTCTCCCTCGGCCTCCCATATGGGGCCAAGGTCATCAACGCCGGTACCCTCAGTGTCGGGGCGGAAGGCATCGGTGCCTGCCCGACTGGAGCCGCTCGATTCCTCCTCGGAGGGGTCGGGTCGGGGTGGGAAACGGAGGATGAGTCGTCCCCGGACACTTTCTGGACCAGGTGCATCCCATCGGACTCACCGGAGTCCGAGCCTCGGAGAAGGTCCCCCCCCACCCCCCAGAGGATACCCAGTTCTCGGACTTCGTGAGGGACATGGCCAAGGCCTTGGCCTTCCCCGCAGACCCCGAGGAGGAGCCTTGAGCCAAAGAGCTCGAGGCCCTCCAGTATGACTCTCCACCGAAGAAGGCCTTTACTGTACCGGTTCCTCCTATGCTGGAATGGCTGCTCTTCCATATGTGGGAGGCACCGGCCTCGGCGCCGGTTCTCAGCAAATGGGTCGATTTCATTTATTATTGAATCCGTAAGAGCCCTGGGTTCCAGAAGGCTCAGCTACCGCACCACTCCATGGTTGTGGAATCGGCCATGCATCGTCTGAAGAGTCAGAAGATGCACTTCTCGGTGCCCCCCGGTAGGGAGGCCCGGAACCTGTATGCCCTCGGTAGAAAGTGCTTCCAGGGCTCTATGCTGGCTTGCCGTGTCCAGACTTACCAGCTGTACATGGGCATGTACCTCCGAGACCTGGCAAAGGAGATTGCTGGGTTCTCTGCTGGCCTCTCCGAGGAACCTTTGCAGAGGTTCAAAGCTTTGTCATCGGGGATTCGAGAATGCTTGAAATTTATATCTCGAGCAGCCTATGATGGCTTCGAGGCTTCGGCCCGAATAGCAGCGGCTGGCATCGGTGCACGCCGTCAGGCCTGGCTACAGTCATCGGACCTCGAGCCATGGGTCCAGGACAAGTTGGTCGATATCCCTTGCTGAGGTGAGAACCTCTTTGGCAAACCCATGGCTGAAAAGGCTGCAGAAATCGAGACTGAGACTCTCACCAGGACAAGGCTGTCCAGGAAGACTTCTGCCCCTTCTCATAAGAAGAAGGGCTCGGGGAAAAAGCCCTTTTACCCGAGGAAGGCCTCTGCCTACAAATCCTACCCTCAATTCCAGGCCTCTACAGCTCCCCAACAGGGTCAGCAGGCCAAGGGGCAGGGACATGGGCCCTGTAGGCAGAAAACCCCCAAGCTGCCAGCTCCGGCCCCTGCACAGCAGGGAGCAGGGTTTTGACTCCCACTGCATAGCCTCTCCCCCACAGCTGGCTCCACTCAGCACAGGAGGCCGGCTGACACTGTACGCCCACAGATGGTCAGTTATAACAGGGGATACTTGGGAACTGAGCATAGTCCAAAAAGGCTACTTGCTCCACTTAAACCAGTTACCTCCCTCCTATTTTCCAGGGGAGCCTCCAAGACTCGCTCTGCACAGGAACCTCCTCCTTCAGGAGTTGGCTTCTACAGGAGCAGGCGATGGAACTGGTGCCTCACCAGCTGATAGGAAGAGGCTTCTATTCCAGTTACTTTCTGGTACCAAAATAGACATGAGGCCCATCCTAGACTTGCGGCCCATCCTAGACTTGCGAAATCTCAACAAGTTCCTGGAGAGGGAAAAGTTGAAGATGCTTACCCTTGGAGTACTGCTGCCCTACCTCCAGCAGGGAGATTGGCTATGCTCCTTAGACCTAAAGGATGCTTATACTCATATCCTCATTCATCCAGACCACAGACAATATCTCAGATTTGTAGTGGGAGGAAATCATTTTCAATACAGAGTACTTCCATTTGGCCTCACCTCCGCCCCTGGGGTTTTCACCAAGTGCCTGGCAGTGGTAGCGGCCTATCTCAGAAACCAGGGCATCTTTGTCTTTCCATACCTGGACGACTGGCTCATCAAGGGTCAGTCTCCACAGGAGGCCGGACAGGTCACCCTTCGCACCGTTTCTCTTCTTCAGCATCTAGGCTTCGTGGTAAACTTTGCAAAGTCCACTTTGCTCCCCTCACAGAACATGGAGTTCATAGGGGCAAGATTGGATACCCTCCAGGCGAAGGCTTATTTGCCCGAGGACAGGGCCCACAGACTGATAGCATTGGCCAATCAGTTCCAGAGTGGTTCTCTGGTCTCCGCCAGAAGCTTCCTAAGGCTCTTGGGCCACATGGCAGCCACGGTCCATGTAACTCTGAATGCCCGCCTGCACATGCGACCTGCTCAGTGGTGCCTCAGAGCTCAGTGGGTGCAAGCCACAGCAGGGAGCAGGGTTTTGACTCCCACTGCATAGCCTCTCCCCCACAGCTGACTCCACTCAGCACAGGAGGCTGACTGACACTCTACGCCCACAGATGGTCAGCCATAACAGGGTACTGAGCATAGTCCAAAAAGGCTACTTGCTCTACTTCAACCAGTTACCTCCCTCCAATTTTCCAGGGGAGCCTCCAAGACTCCCTCTGCACAGGAACCACCTCCTTCAGGAGTTGGCAAGCCACCTACAGGAGCAGGCAGTGGAACCGTTGCCTCACCACCTGATAGGACGAGGCTTCTATTCCAGGTACTTTCTAGTACCAAAAAGGACAGGAGGCGTGAGGCCCATCCTAGACTTGTGAAATCTCAAGATCCTGGAGAGGGAAAAGTTCAAGATGCTTACCCTTGGGATACTGCTGCCCTACCTCCAGCAGGGAGATTGGCTATGCTCCTTAGATCTAAAGGATGCTTAAACTCACATCCTCATTCATCCAGACCACAGACAATATCTCAGATTTGTAGTGGGAGGAAAGCATTTTCAGTACAGGGTACTTCCATTTGTCCTAACCTCCGTGCCCAGGGTTTTCACCAAATGCCTGGCGGTGGTGGCGGCGGCCTATCTCAGAAACCAGGGCATCTTTGTCTTTCCTTACCTGGACGACTGGCTCATCAGGGGTCAGTCTCCACAGGAGGCCAGACAAGCCACTCTTCGCACTGTCTCTCTCTCTTCTCCAGCACCTGGGCTTTGTCATAAACTTCGCAAAGTCCACTTTGCTCCCTTCACAAGATGTAGAGTTCATAGGGGCATCGTTGGATACCCTATAAGCCATGGCTTATTTGCCCAAGAACAGGGCTCACAGACTAATGGCTCTGGCCCAGCAGTTTTGCAGTGGATCTCTGGTCTCTGTCAGACATTTCCTGAGGCTTTTGGGCCACATGGCATCCACGGTCCATGTCACTCCAAATGCTTGTCTGCAGATGCGGCCTGCTCAATGGTGCCTCAGGGCTCAGTGGATACAGGCCACAGGGGATTTAAGAGACAGAGTAAGAGTATCCAAACTACTAGTGGCCTCCCTACAGTGGTGGCTGCATCTCCGAACCTGATCAAAGGGGTGCCTTTCGAGGCACCACCACATAGACAGGTGCTTACGACCGATGCTTCTCTTCAGGGTTGGGGTGCACATTGCCAGGGGGCATGCACTCAGGGCCTCTGGTCCCCTTGGGAGGCCACACAGCAGATCAATCTGTTAGAGTTGCGAGCTATTCGATTAGCTCTACAGACTTTCTCTCATGTCCTTTCTCACCAGTCTGTCTTAAGAACATAAGATATGCCATACTGGGTCAGACCAAGGTCCATCAAGCCCAGTATCCTGTTTCCAACAGTGGCCAATCTAGGTCGTACGTACCTAGCAGTTTCCCCAAAAGACACAGGTTCCGCAATGCTTGTACTGGGTCAAGCATTGATATCCTGGGTCCTTTTTTAATAATGGTTTATGGACCTTTCCTCCAGGAACTTGTCCAAACCTTTTTTAAACCCAGCTACACTAAGCCTTTACTACATCCTCTGGTAACAAATTCCAGAGTTTGATTACACGTTGAGTGAAAAAATATTTTTATTAGTCTTAAATAGTTTACCCTGTAGCTTCATTGCATGTCCCCTAGTCTTTCTATATTTTGATAATGTAAACAATCGATCTACGTTTACCCGTTCCGCTCCGTTCATTAATTTATAGACTTCTATCATATCTCCCCTCAGCCGTCTCTTTTCCAGGTTAAAGAGCCCTAACCTTTTTAGCCTTTCTTCATAGGAGTATCCTTCCATCCCCTTTACCATTTTGGTGGCTCTTCTCGGAACCTTTGCTAATAACATTATATCCTTTTTAAGATACGGCGACCAGAATTGCACACAATATTCAAGGTGCGGTCTCACCATGGAACGGTATAGAGGCATTATAATATCTTTTGTTTTATTTTCCATTCCTTCCCTTATGATTCCTAGCATTCTATTTGCTCTCTTGGCTGCCGCTGCACACTGGGCCGAGGGTTTTAACATGTTATCCACAATGACGCCTAAATCTTTTTCCTGGGTGGTGGTTCCTAATGTGGAACCTTGCATTGTGTAACCATAGTTTGGGTTGTTCTTCCCTAGGTGCATAACTTTGCACTTGTCCACATTAAATTTTATCTGCCTTTTTGATGCCCAGTCTTCCAATTTATCAAGATCCTCTTGCAATTTTCCACAATCCTCTTGGGTTTTAACAACTTTACATAGTTTTGTGTCATCTGCAAATTTGATAACCTCACTCGTTATTCCACTTTCCAGGTCATTTATGAATATGTCAAAAAGCAGCGGACCCAGTACAGATCCCTGGGGTACACCACTATTCACCTTTCTCCATTGGGAAAATTGGCCATTTAGCCCAACCTTCTGCTTTCTATCTTTTAACCAGTTCCTGATCCACAGTAGTACACTGCCTCCTATCTCATGACTCTTTAGTTTTGCCAAAAGTCTCTGATGAGGGACCTTGTCAAAGGCTTTTTGAAAGTCCAGATACACTATATCAACTGACTCACCTTTGTCCACCAGTTTATTCACACTTTCAAAAAAACATAACAGATTAGTAAGACAAGATCTTCCTTGTCTAAAGCCATGTTGGCTGTCTCCCATTAGACCATGACTATCCTACATGCTGAATAATTTTATTCTTTATGATAGTTTCTACCATTTTTCCTGGTACTGACGTGAGGCTCACCAGTCTGTAGTTTCCCGGATCACCGGGTCTGTAGTTTTCCGGATCACCCCTGGAACCCTTTTTAAAAATTGGTGTTACATTGGCGATCCTCCAATCTTCAGGTATTAGAGATGATTTTAATGATAGTTCCAGATTACTAATAGCAGGTCTGCAATCTCATATTTCAGTTCTTTCAACACCCTTGGATGTATACCATCCAGCCCAGGTGATTTGCTACTCTTCAGTTTATCTAATAGTTGTAATACATCTTCTCAAGGACCAAGCAGGAAGTCAGTCCTCACATATGGGTGTCATCGGCGCCGATGAAGCCTCAGTGGAGCATTTCCCCAGCTTTCTAAGAAAGCCTTTGGGAATGCAGGCACGCATGCGCGGTTCCCTTCCTGCCTAAAGGTGCCATCTTACCTCAATCTCTTTTTTTTCCGAGAAGCCCACCGGACGTGTGTCCTGTTCTCCCGGTTAAAAGTAGATTTTTTCGGCGATTTTCGCTATTTTTTCTCCCGGTTCGACGCCGGTTCCCCTCCCGCCGGGTTCGGTACACCGGTATCGAGTCCGATTCTACTTTTTTGTTTTTTGCCCTTTGTGGCTGGCGTTCGCGCCCTTTTTTCCATTTTTCCCTGGAAGGCTGGTCCTTTGACCTCGCGGGGTCTCTTTTTACCACGATGGCTTCCAGTGGTTTTAAAAAATGTGATCGGTGTAAGAAATTAATGTCTCTCACCGATACACACGACTGCTGCCTTCGATGCCTAGGCCCCGATCACGACCCTAAGTCGTGCGGGCCATGTGGGAAGATGTCTTCCAAGGCACTCCAAAGTCGCCAGCAGCAAAAAGAAAGGCTTTTCTTGGACCCAGCCTCCGGCCGGGCCCGGACCTCGTCTGAGGCCTCAACATCTCGGGATTCCGATCCCGAGCGCCATCGAAGTTCCTTGGACAGGGGGTCCCCCGACCGGGAACAGAAGATGGGCTCGCGAGGGCGTTGTTGGAGGAGGTCCCTGGCTCCTCGAGGGCCAGGTCTAAGACCCCCGACCGTCGCCCCGGGCCCGCGGAACAAGAGAAGCCTGCCAAAGTTCCTCGCGTGGAGCCGGAGTCTGCTGGACACGTAAGCCCCGTAGTCCTCGAGGACTCTTCCCCCAGAGAGCTGACGTCGGGCCCGGTGCCGCCGGGGCCCGATTCGGTGGCTGCTGCGTCTCCCGAGCTGAGTCTCAGGATGACAGCCTTGGAGAGCAGACTGTCTGCCTTCATGGAGCAGCAGTGGGCACTGATGGCCAGCCTGTCTGGCACATCTGCCCCTACAACCGGGACATCGACTTTGAAGTCGACCCCGGAGACCGAGCCGATACTCGAGTCCATCATGGCTCGAAGTCGACCTCGGTCACGGTCTCCCTCGACCTCCCTTCGGGACCAAGGGCGTCCACGCCGGCGTCGGGGCGGGTGCTCCAGGGCCCCGCGGGGTCGGACCCTGACTCCTCTTCGGAGGGGTCCGCCTGGGAGACGGATGACGAGGAGTCTCCCGACACGTTCAAGACTCGGTGCGTCCCGTCGGATTCACCGCAGTCTGAGCCCCGGAGTAGATCCCTTCCGGAGGATACTCGGTTCTCGGAGTTCGTCCGGGATATGGCCACTGCCTTGGCTATTCCGGCGGACCCCGAGGAAGAGCCTCGAGCTGAGGAGCTCGAGGCGCTGCAGTATGACTCTCCTCCGATGCTGAAACGGCTCCTCTTCCGTATGTGGGAGGCACCGGCCTCGGTGCCGATTCTAAGCAAGCGAGTCGACTCGATCTATCGACTCCGAAAGAGCCCTGGTTTTCAGAAGGCACAGCTACCACACCATTCTATGGTTGTGGAATCGGCCATGCATCGTCTGAAGAGCCAGAAGATGCACTCCGCGGTGCCCTCTGGCAGGGAGGCCCGCAGCCTCGATGGCGTCGGTAGAAAGTGCTTCCAGGGCTCGATGCTTGCTTGCCGTGTCCAGTCGTACCAGCTGTACATGGGCATGTACTTGCGGGACCTGGCCAAGGAATTGGCCTGGTTCTCTGCTGGACTCTCCGGGGAACCCTTGCAGAGATTTAAGTCCTTGTCCTCAGGGATTTGGGACTGCTCGAAGTTCATGTCCCACGCCGCCTACAATGGCTTTGAGGCTTCGGCCCGAGTTGCGGCAGCCGGCATCGTGGCTCGACGCCAGGCATGGCTGCAGTCATCGGACCTCGAGCCATGGGTTCGGGACAAGTTGGTCGATGTCCCTTGCCGAGGTGAGAACCTTTTTGGAAAGCCCATGACCGAGAAGGCCGCTCAGCTCGAAACAGAGCACCTTACACGGACAAGGCTGTCTAGGAAGACCTCTGCCCCTTCTCATAAAAAGAAGGGCTCGGGTAAAAAGCCCTTTTACCCAAGGAAGGGCACTGCCTACAAACAGTACCCTCAATATCAGGCTGCCCAAGCTGCACCCCAGGGTCAGCAAGCCAAAGGGGTAGGGTAATGGGCCCCGTAGGCAGAGGGCCCCCAAGCCTCCGGCCCCTGCTACCACTCAGCAGGGTGGGGGCTTTTGACTCCTTGTGTGTAGCCTCTCCATCCCTGCTCTCCCAACCTTGCACAGGAGGTCGCTTCGCCCTGTTTGCCCACCAGTGGCCACTTATCACCGAGGACAGTTGGGTGTTGGACATAGTCCACAAGTCCTATGCACTGCATTTTCACCAACTGCCTCCTCCTTACTTTGCAGGGGAGCCTCCAAGGCCTCCCCTGCATACAGACCTTCTCCTTCAAGAGCTTCAAGGTCTGTTGGTGGACAGGGCGGTGGAGCCTGTGCCTCCCCACTTCCAAGGTTGCGGATTCTACTCCAGATATTTCCTGGTGCCCAAGAGAACCGGTGGCCTTCGACCCCTTCTGGACCTCAGGAACCTCAACAAGTTCCTAGAGAAAG
The DNA here is from genome assembly GCA_033557465.1 of Ichthyophis bannanicus. Lineage (NCBI taxonomy): Eukaryota > Metazoa > Chordata > Amphibia > Gymnophiona > Ichthyophiidae > Ichthyophis > Ichthyophis bannanicus. Next base: position 205,688,878 of record CM066043.1, on the reverse strand, counting down.
AAAAGTTCAAGATGCTTACTCTTGGAACACCTCTGCCCTACCTCCAGCAGGGAGATTGGCTATGCTCCTTAGATCTAAAGGATGCGTATACTCACATCCTCATTCATCCAGACCACAGAAAGTACCTCGGGTTCATTGTGGGAGGAAACCATTATCAGTACAGAGTACTGCCTTTTGGCCTCACCTCCGCTCCCAGGGTCTTTACCAAATGCCTGTCAATGGTAGCGGCCTACCTGAGAAATCAGGGAATCTTTGTCTTCCCTTATCTGGACAACTGGCTTATCAGGGGTCAAATGTACCAGGAGGCCAGCCAAGCCATCCTCAGGACTATTGCTCTTCTTCAAAGCTTGGGGTTTGTCATAAACTTCGCAAAGTCCACTTTGCTCCCCTCCCAGAACTTGGAGTTCATAGGGGCAAGGCTGGACTCCCTGCTGGCAAAGGCTTTCTTGCCAGCAGACAGAGCCCAAAGGCTGATGAACTTAGCAAACCAGTTTCTCAGCAGGTCACTGGTCTCCACCAGGCTCTGCCTAAGGCTGCTTGGCCACATGGCTTCGGTGCATGTGACCCCCAATGCCAGGCTACATATGAGGCCTGCACAGTGGTGCCTTCTGACTCAGTGGTCACAGGCAGCCTCAGAGACAGGATAAGGGTGTCCAGACACTTTCTGAACGCCCTCTGCTGGTGGCTGCACCCACCCAATTTGCTAAAAGGCATGCCCTTTCAGAATCCTGGGTACACAGTGGTACTGACCACCGACGCCTCCCTTCAGGGCTGGGGAGCTCATTGTCTAGGCAAGTGCACCCTGGGCCTGTGGTCTCCTTGGGAAGCGGCACAGCAGATCAATCTCCTGGAACTCAGGGCTATTCACCTAGCTCTCAAAGCTTTCTCTCCTGCCCTGGCTCATCAATCTGTCCTGGTTCAGACAGACAACCAGGTAGCCATGTTTTATGTGAACAAACAGGGTGGGATGGGGTCCAGACTCCTTTGTTGGGAGGCTCAGGACCTTTGTTCATTTGCCCTCAAGCACAACATGCTTCTCAAGGCTGTGTACCTTCCAGGCCAGGAAAACTACCTGGCCGACAGGTTGAGCAGGATTCTGCAGCCCCACGAGTGGCAGCTACATCCTTTGGTGGTTCAGAAGATTTTCCTGAAATGGGGACTTCCATCCATAGATCTGTTTGCCAGTCCACTGAACAAACAGCTGCCAAAGTTTTGCTCCAGGCAACCGCATCCTCTGCGGATAGCAGCAGATGCTTTTCTGATTTCATGGTCTCAGGGCCTCCTGTATGCGTTTCCTCCCACGCACTTGGTGGCCCGAGCTCTGTTCAAAATTCTTCAGGACAAGGCCTCGGTCCTGCTGGTGGCTCCCAGGTGGCCGAGACAGCCTTGGTTTCCACTACTGCTTCAGCTGGCAGTGGATTCCCCACTGCCTCTGGGGTTGCAACCTGACCTTCTCTCACAGGAGCAGGGTTCCCTTCTGCACCCCAATCTCAAGGCTCTCAATTTGATGGCCTGGAGGCTGCAAGGGTAGTTTTGGCTCCCTGGGGCCTACCTCAGGAAGTTGAGGAGGTTGTCCTAGCCTCTAGGAAACAGTCCACTAGGAAAACCTATGCTCTCAAATGGAAAAGGTTTTCTGTGTGGTGTCAGCTACATACAGAGGATCCCTTCTCCTGTACTGTGCCAGCAGTGCTTCAGTACTTACTGCACTTGTCCAATCAGGGACTTAAGTTCAATTCTGTTCGGCTCCACCTCTCAGCTCTAGCAGCTCACCACTCACTGGTGGAGGGACATTCTCTGTCGGGTCACCCCTTCTGCTCAAACCTCCAATCCGTCGTCCTGCTCCTGAGTGGGAGCTGAATGTGGTCTTGCAGCAACTGACCCGCCCACCCTTTGAGCCGATGGCTATTTGCCCTCTTCGCTTCCTGTCCTGGAAGACACTCTTCCTGATAGCCCTTACTTCGGCTAGGCGAGTGAGTGAACTTCAGGCCCTTGTCTGTGATAAGCCTTACACCAGGATTTATAGGAACAGGGTGGTCCTCAGGACTCATCCAAAGTTCCTCCCAAAGGTTGTCTCCTCTTTCCACCTCAATCAGGAGGTGGTTCTTCCAACATTCTTCCCTAGACCTCATGCAAGCCAGGCTGAAGCAGTCCTGCATACCCTGGACTGTAGGAGGGCCTTATCCTTCTACCTTGACCGTACGCAGGGGCATAGAAGGGCTACTCAGCTCTTTGTTTCTTTTGACACTAATAAGTTGGGGTTGGCTGTGTCCAAGCGTACCTTGTCCATCTGGGTGGCTGACTGTATCACCTGGGCTTACAAGGCGGCTGACCTTCCTTTGCAGTGTCTGGTTACGGCCCACCGTGTCAGGGCAATGGCTGCCTCAGTGGCTCATCTCCGCTCTGTGCCCTTGGTAGACATCTGCAGAGCTGCTACTTGGTCTTCAAGCCAGACTTTTGCGGCCCATTAATGTCTGGAGAGGGAGTCCCGTAGGGACAGTGATTTTGGCCAAGCAGTACTCCGGAATCTCTTTGATGTTTAGGCAACTCCTGCCCTCTGTTGGGCTACCGGTGGAGGTTGTGTCCTTGAAAAGCCTTTCTTTCCTGCTGAGATTAGGAGTACTCTTGTTAGCCTGGGTTCCTCGGAAGCCCAGAGCTTGGGAGTCACCCATATGTGTGGAGTGACTTCCTGCTTGGTCGTGGAGAAAGAGTAGTTGCTCACCTGTAACAGGTGTTCTCCAGGAGCAGCAGGAATCAGTCCTCACAACCCTCCCTCCTCCCCTTGGAGTTGCAGTTGTACATAGTTTATTTTATGTTTTTGTGTGCTGTTCTTAGCTATGTCATTTGACTGAGGTAAGATGGTACCTTTAGGCGGGAAGGGAACCGCGCATGCGTGCCTGCATTCCCAAAGGCTTTCATAGAAAGCTGGGGAAATGCTCTGCTGGGGCTTCATCGGCGCCGATGACACCCATATGTGAGGACTGATTCCTGCTGCTCCTGGAGAACACCTGTTACAGGTGAGTAACTACTCTTTCCCGATGTATCGATACTTCCTTCAATTCTTCCACACCTTTAAATATCACTTCAGTCATGGGTAACATCCCTACATCTTCCTTATTAGAGACCGAAGCAAAGAATTCATTCAGTCTCTCCGCTATCGCCTTGTCGCCTCTTAGTGCCCCTTGAACTCCTCTATCATCTAATGGACCAACTGAGTCTCTCACAGGTATTTTGCTACGAATGTACTTGAAAAAATCTTTATTTTGCGTTTTTGCTTGATTCAGACGAACAACCAAGTAGCAATGTTCTGTGTGAACAAGCAAGGAGACACAAGATCCAGGCTTCTGTGTCAGGAAACAGAGGCCCTGTGCTCCTTTGCAGTCAAGCACGGCATGTTTCTCAAGGCAGTTTATCTACCTTGCCAAGAAAATTACCTGGCAGACAGGTTGAGCAGGATTCTACAGCCTCACGAATGGCAGTTGAATCCTCTAGTCGTCCAGCAGATCTTCCCTAAATGGTGTCTTCCATCCATCAATCTCTTTGCCAGTCCACTGAACCGTCAGCTGCCCAGGTTCTGTTACAGACAACCGCATTCTCTGCGAATAGCAGCAGATGCCTTCCTAATCTCTCCTTCCTAATCTCTTGGTCTACGGGCCTGCTGTATGCGTTTCATCCAACACCTCTAGTGGCCCGAATCCTATTCAAATTCTTCGGGACAGGGCCTCGCTGATCCTGGTAGCCCCCAGATTGCTGAGGAAACCGTGGTTTCCACTCCTTCTGCAATTGGCAGTGGATACTCCACTCGCTCTGGGGATGCAACCCGATCTCCTGCTCAGGATCAGGGATCTCTCCAGCACCCCAACCTCCAGTCTCTCCATTTGATGGCCTGGCTGCTGAAAGGGTAGTTCTAGCCCCCTTACTTCTACCTACACCTACCTACCTACCTACTTCTACAATCCACCCGGAAATCTTATGCCCTCAAGTGGCGTAGGTTCTCCGCCTGTTGTGCTCGTCACCAATAGGATCCGTTTACCTGCCTGGTACCAGTGGTGCTGCAGTATCTGCTTCACCTGTCGGACTTAGGCCTTAAATCCAACTCTGTTTGGGTCCATCTCAGTGCTCTGTCAGCGCACCACTCGCAGGTGGAGGGCCAGTCTGTCGGTCTACCCCTTGGTAGCCCGCTTCCTCAGAGTCCCGCTTTTGCTCAAGCCTCCGATTCGTCCACCAGCCCCTGAGTGGGATTTGAATGTGGTCTTGCAACAACTTGCCCACCGTTTGAGCCGATGCCTACCTGTCATTTACGCTTCCTTTCCTGGAAGGCGTTGTTCTTGGTGGCTCTTACCTCGGCCAGGCGTGTGAGTGAACTGCAGGCTCTGGTTTCTGATAGACCATACACACGGTTCTATAGGAACAGGGTGGTCTTACGGACTCATCCTAAGTTCCTTCCAAAGGTTGTCGTCTCCTTCCACCTCAATCAGGAGGTGGTTCTTCCGACATTCTTTCCCAGGCCGCATGCCAGCCAGGCTGAAATGGCTTGCATACCCTGGACTGTAGGAGGGCGTTGTCTTTCTATACTGATCGTACACAAGGGCATCGAAGGGCTGTTCAGCTCTCCGTATCTTTTGACCCTAAATAGCTGGGGTTACCTGTGTCCAAGCGTACCCTGTCCGTATGGGTAGCAGACTGTATTGCCTGGGCGTACAAGGTAGCCGGCCTTTCCTTGCAGAGTCGAGTCATGGCCCACCGTGTCAGGGCGAAGGCTGTGTCAGTAGCTCATCTCCGCTCTGTTCCGTTGGCAGACATCTGCCAGGCTGCTACTTGGTCTTCAAGCCAGACTTTTGCGGCTCATTACTGCCTCGAGAGGGAGTCCTGTAGGGACAGTGCTTTCGGACAGGCGGTACTCTGTAATCTCTTTGAGGTTTAGGCAACTCTTACCCTCCGGCCCTTGTGTTGGGCTACCGTTCGGGGGCGTTCTCAGAGAAGATTCTTATCTCGGATGCTGAGGCTGTGGAGGGAGCTCATTTTTTTCAGCTTTGGGTTCTCGGTAGACAAGAGCTGTGGAGTCCCATATGTGAGGACTGACTTCCTGCTTGGTCCTGGAGAAAGTAGTTACTCACCTGTAACAGGTGTTCTCCAGGAGCAGCAGGAATCAGCCCTCACTACCCTCCCTCCTCCCCGTGGAGTTGCAGTCATATATATATTTTATTTTGGTTTTTGCTGTCTTTTAGCTATGTCGTCAGACTGAGCAAGATGGCACCCTTGGGCGGGAAGGGGACCGTGCATGCGCACTGCATTCCCAAAGGCTTTCTTTGAAAGCTGGGGAAATGCTCCCCACGAGGGCTCTGTTGGCGCCGACGTCACCGTGAGGACTGATTCCTGCTGCTCCTGGAGAACACATGTTACAGGTGAGTAACTACTCTTTCTTCAGGAACAAATAGGAAGTCAGTCCTCACTTATGGGTGAAGTTGGCACTGACGGAGCCCGCACTGAGCAATTCCCCAGCTTTAAAAGAAAGCCTTTGGGATTGCTGCCACGCATGCGTGGTCCTCTTACTGCCCAAGAATGCCATCTTGTTCAGTCTTCCTTTTTCCGCAGAGCGTTTTGGACGCATGTCCTCATCCCTCGGAATAATTTTTCGTTTTTGACCTACAGGCCTTTTGTTTTCCGGTCCTCTACCTGTCGTTCCCCTGCTCTTTCTTAGAGCTGTTGGGGATATTTTTTTCTTTCTTCATTTTTTTGTCATGGGCTTTGTGTCCTTCTTTTCTTTCCCTAACTGCTGGCTGCGTGGGTCTTCGACCTTGTGGGTGCCATTTTTGCACCCATGGCTACCGGCTTCAAAAAATGTGATAGATGCTTTAGGAGCATGTCGCTTACGGACACTCACAACGTTTGTCTGCGGTGCCTCGGAGCTGACCATGATCCAGAGCTCTGTTCGCTCTGCAAGAAAATGTCCTTTAAGGCCCTGCTCAGTTGTAAGCAGAAGTCCAAAGACATTTTTCGAAAGGCCCCTCGGAATCCCTGGTGGCACCCTCGGTCGCCTCTCCCCGGATGGGGTCCCCCCCAACTTTGGCCCCACGTGCTCGTTGACATTCCGACCACGGATCCCCTGAGGTGGAGTGGCACAAAAAGGCAGCCTCGACGTCGCTGTTGGGGGCTCTCGATAAGCGCGAGTGCTCCTGCGCTCGGTCGCTCAGCCCCCTTCAGCATTCCTGAGAGTCTGACAAGTCGGGCGCGTGTTCCCCGTACACCCGCCAACTTCATCAGCTCTCCCCAGTCGGGGGATCGAGCCTCCAGCGGCAGGAGGAGCAGCGGCACCATCTTGGCCCAATCGGGGCACTTTACAGCTGCTTTAAAAGTTCACGCCATTGGGCGCGCTCGTGCCTGAGGGCCTCGCAAGAGGGCCCTTTGGCGTGGACCAAGAGGAAGGACACCCTAAAACTACTGCATACCATCCAGCCCCAGAAGACGTCCACCAACAACAAACTCACCCAGCTACGTATAGCAACGGCAGTTTATAAATCTGAACCCCGCACTGCTTAAGAAAATCATTCCAATCTAAGGTTCTGAGTTCATCCTGGAAAGGTACTGAACAACGTAGCCTATATGATTCATTATTATTTTGCCCGTTCAAGGTACCATGTAACCTGTTAGAATACTATCTCATTATTGCATCATCTCATTTTGTATCTTCTCATCATGGTTTTAGTGTATTTAATGTGTTAGCGTATGTAATCTGTACCCTGAGTACTCACTCTATCTAATCTGTACCCTGAGTACTCGCTCTATTACAGATCTCCCTATTGTACCATCTCAATTTTGTATTTTCTCAGAATAACTCCTCATTATTGTAGTGTATCATTACTGCACTGTACTGTCTCATAACTATTGTGTCTCACACACAACCACAACACTCAAAATGGCCCTCCAGTTCGCTGCCCTTTTTAGCTTTTACCTCCTTACATACTGGCTTGGAACCTCCCATGCCCTTTATCCGTCCCACAGTAACATTCCCGTCTTGAATAGCCATGGAAAAAGATGGTCTGGACCCCCATACTCCCACCCAGGAAGTGACGCCTACACGCGCCGCTCCCACCTGATACATATAGCACTCCAGCTATCCAAGACACCCAACCAGGAAAAACCTCTGAACTGCCGACCCCTAAAATGTGCCATCATAAACGCGCGTTCTATACGCAAAAAATGGCCTGTGGTTCTAGACATAATCTCCCATTATGACCTAGAGCTACTTATGACCACGGAAACCTGGCTATCATCGGAGGACAACATTCTCCTCAACCAACTCCTACCCCCCAACTTCTCTATACACACAAGACATAGAGAAAATAAAAAAGGAGGATTGCTCATACTCACCAAATCAGACCTGAACTTCCACATAACCGATTCCTCTAGCACAAACAGTCTAGACATTCTCTCCATTGCAAATCAGCAATGCTCCCTCAACCTGTTATACAGAACACCGTCTGCTTCTCCAGATGACCTCCCTACCATTATTGACATAGCGGCCACCACCCTTAATCCCAATAAACCAACTTGGATAATGGGTGATTTCAATCTCCCATCTTTACCCCAAAACCACGCAACTGCCTTCCTTGATGCCATTGAAGACCTGGGATTCAAGCAAATCATCAACAATCCCACACATATAAAGGGTAATATTCTTGATATGGTGGTTGCTCCTCAGCCTGTCATTGAACAAAACCACAACCTACCAATATCAGTCGTTGATATACCCTGGTCGGACCACAAATTGATCATTATCCAGATACCCATCAACAACAAGCAGCTGCATAGCAGCCGAAATATGAACAGCACATCACGAACGTCTATAAGAAGTTTTCGCCCATTTAACAGGGAACACATCCTGTCTGAGACCCAATCACTCCTCAACAAAACCACGACTGACCTTGAAGAACTAATCTCCTCTTGGAATTGCAACTTGCATGCCATCTCACAACGCCCGAACTCTAATAACACAGCAAGGGTAAAAAGAAGCTCTGCCCCATGGTTCTCTCCTGAGCTGCGATCTTCTCTTACTCAACTACGCAGACTTGAGCGCCGATGGCGCCGATCGTTTTCTACTGAAGACCAGACCGCCTACCGACTCCACCTCTCAATGCACCGCGAAGCAATCACAACTAAAATGAAACAATATCACACCGACACTCTAAAGAGATCACTGAACAAACCACGTGATCTTTTCAACTTGGTCAAATCTCTTTCGAAGGAACCATCTCCCGAACAACACAGTGAGATTCACCCACAAAAATTTGCTGACTACTTGCAATCCAAGATCGTGCAGACTGACAAGGTTTCAGCAGACCCGTATTAAGAACCAACCGGCCTAACCCCACTAAATAAATTTTCCACACCATCCACTAAATGTATTGAGGATACAATAGCATCTCTCAATACCTCCACTGCGCAGACTGACCCTTGCCCAGCTTTTTGGATTAAGGAGCTATGCGGTGTGTTCAGCCCTTTCATCGTGAATCTGATGAACCTCTCCTTCACAACAGGTTCCTTCCCCACAGCACTCAAACAAACTTCCATTAGGCCGCTACTGAAAAACCCCAAACTAGACCCTCAAAGGGTCGATTCTTATAGGCCAATAGCTAGTATTCCCCTCCTAGCTAAGATAATTGAGAAAGAAGTACAACGGCAAATTCAAGATCATATAGATTATGCAGCTCCCCTAGATCACTGCCAACATGGGTTCAGAGAATATCATGGAGTCGAGACCCTACTCACTAACCTATTCAACGATATCATCACAGGCATCGACAATATCCGACAAGGTTTTGTGCTCGTCTTCTTAGACATCGCCGCGGCGTTCGACTCGGTGAGTCACAAAATTCTCCTTGGGCGACTGAAAGAGAAGGGCGTCTGCAACACTGCGCTAGAATGGTGTAAGTCTTATCTGGATGGAAGATGGCAATATGTGAAATCCGGATCAGAAGAGTCAAAACGCTTCCATCAAAAGCAAGGTGTACCACAAGGCTCCTCGTTGTCTTCTCTACTATTCAATATATACATGCAGCCCATCTGCAATATCATCAGATCATTTAACATGAACTGTTTGATATATGCAGATGACATACTCTTATACATGCCGTTCTCTACAGCTCATTTGGACCTGACACCACTGGAAGACTGTTTCAATGCGGTCTCAGATTGGCTCTAATCACAAAACCTACGCATTCAACATAAGAAAACTGAGGTGCTTTTCATTGCCAGAGACCCCAACTTCATTCCTCCATCCCATGTCAGTGTCAAAGAAGCTGACTTACAAACTAAAGAAACAATAAAATACCTTGGAGTCACCTTGGACCAACGTCTGGATATGAAACATCACATAAGCAATATAGTCAAAGCTGTATACTTCAAAATCCGCACGCTCAGGCATCTGCGCTCCCTGTTGGACCCAGACGATTTCCGGACTATATACCAAGCACTAATCCTGCCACATTTCGACTTTGCAAATGCCATCTTACAAGGTCTCCCTCAATCTACACTGAGCCCATTACAGCTGGCCATGAATGCTGCAGCAAGGGTCCTCTACGGAGACTCCAGAAGTGACCACGTGACTCCCATTCTCAAACAGCTTCACTGGCTCCCCATCCATGGGAGGATTATCTTTAAAACCCTACTCCTCTCATTCAAGGCAATCAAAGGTATTTCATCTTCCTCACTCACAGAACTTATTCACATGGTGCCCCCCAACAGATCCAGAAGAGCAACAGCTGTAAACCGGCTAATAACCCCAAAGGCATTGACAAAATGCAACATGACAACTGCAAACAGGGCGTTCAGTTTCTATGTCCCCAAATGCTGGAATGCTCTACCTTCCGACATTCGGGCCATTGTAGACCTAACTCAGTTCAGGAAGGCACTCAAATACCACCTTTTCATCCAATACTACTCAGTCAGCAACGAAATCTAGGTATCCCCATTAAGAAATGACCACTTACGTTCCTCATGTTATTATTACCCCAATCTTGTTCCGTGTAAATATTTCATGTATATAGTTCACCCCTGTTATCCAAGTTTGTGCTCCTGTTCTATGTAAAACCAAACAGCTTGTTGTTATGGTCATTATGTTATAATGTAAACCGCGCTGATACCGAATAGTGTGGTATATAAGAAATTGTAATAAATAATGAGTGGCCCTGCAAAGTACCCCATATGGAAGCGGAGGCCTCTGGCGAAGGCACCCGGTCTCCTGAGGGCCGTCCCGGTGAGGACCCCCTCTTTTCCTCGACCCCCGACCCGATGAGCCCAGGATCGGCGTCGCAGGGGCCCACGCCCGCATGGGAGGTCCCACATGCTAGTGCTAGAACGCAGCATTTCTGCGTTCATCGCTTCCCAGCAGGCGCTCACAGCCAGCTTTGCAGACTTGCACACAGAGACCGTGGCTCCCTTGCGTGGGACACCGAAATCTGTCCAGGAAACCCCCGAGAGCCGTGGGCCTCATGAGGGTCCTCAACGTCTGTCTCAATCGCCCTCCTGTTCCTCGGAGGCAAAATCTTCCAGGGTCTCCGGCTCCAAGTGGGCACTGGCCATTGGACAGGGTGATCTGCCCGGCTTGGACTCCTCGACTGATTTCTCGGAGTGGGAGTCTGATGGGGCACCTCCCCAGAAACCCGTACCCACTGGGATCTTCCATCGGACCCCTCTCCGCCCGCGTTCCAGCGACGCTCGCCACCCGAGGACACCTCCTTCCTGGTATTCGTTCGGGACATGGCATGGGCCCTTAACCTAGCCACTCAGGCCGAAGAGGACCCTCATGCTGAAGAACTCGATATTCTTCAATACGAGTCCTCGCCTAGGGTATTTCTCATTGTACCAGTTCCTCCTATTCTGTCTCGACTGCTGCTGCGCATGTGGGAGGCTCCCGCCTCTGTCCCCATCGTTAGCAAGCGTCTTGATACTATGTGCAAGGTACAACATGGGCCGGGGTTCAGGAAGACATAACTTCCCCTCACCTCTGTGGTGGTGGAGTCGGCCATGAGGAAGAAGAAGAGCCCAAAATCACACGCATCGGTACCACCAGGCCAAGAGTCGAGAGCCCTTGATGCCCTGGTCCGCAAGGCCTACCAAGGCTCCATGCTCTCTTGTCACATTCAAGCATACCAACTAGACATGGGTATGTTCCTGCGTGATTTGGCCAAGGATCTCAGGGTTCTCCACGGGCCTCGAGGGTGAGCCCCTCCAATAGATTCGGCACTCTGTTGATGTTCGTCGCAGACTGCTCAAAATGCCTCTCCCGAGCTGCCTACGATGGATTCGAGTCATTGATTTGAGTGGCGGCCGTGGGCATCAGGCCCACCGCCAGGCAGGGCTCCAATCCTCCGATTTGGAGCAGTGGGTGTAGGAAAAGCTCCTGAACATTCCCTGCTTCGGCAAGCAGCTCTTCGGCAAGCCTATGGAGGATAGACTGAGTTTGTCACCAGAACCCATCTCTCACGCAAGACCTCCACTCTGCCCTGGAAAAAGCAAGCAACCAAAAAGCCCTTATTTCCTCGGAAGGCCTTCCAGTACCGGGGCTACCCGCCATACCCGGCTACCCCCACGCCGACCACCCTGGTGCGCAGAGTAAATCTGGCCAAGGGCATTGCAAGTCGAAAGGGTCGAAATCCCAAACTCATTCTCCACAACCTGCACAGGGGTTTTGATGGCATCGGCATAGCCCCTCGCCCTCCAGCAGTGCAGCAGCCAGTGGGGGGATGCAGCAGCCCGTTGTGGGCTTCCATCACCTCAGACACCAGGATTCTACAGGTCATCCGAGACGGCTATCGCCTTCGCTTCGACATGCTTCCGCCTCCTTGATTCCCCGCGTACCAGGTTTTACTGCAGCAAGAACTACTCTCGCTCCTTGCCCAACGGGCAGTCGAGAAGGTCCCTCCGCACCTTTGAGGTTGGGGCTTCTATTCCTGGTACTTCCTCATCCCAAAAAAGACTGGGGATTCTGCGGCCCATCCTTGACCTCCGCAAGTTGAACAAGTTCTTGGTGCGGAAGAAGTTCAAGATGTTATCCCTTGGCATTCTGCTGCCCTTCCTGCGGCAGGGCGACTGGCTATGCTCCTTGGATCTAAAAGACGCTTATACCAACATCTTAACCCACCTCCAGCAGAGACAATATCTGCACTTCCAGTACAGGGTGCTCCCATTCGGCCTCGTGTCCACCCCACGAGTCTTTATGAAATGCCTCGTCGTGGTCTCCGCACGTCTCAGGCGTCAGGGCGTGCCGGTCTTTACCTACCTCGACAACTGGCTCGTCACGGGCTCCTCTGTTGAGGAAACCCTGCGAGCAATGTTGTGCACAATCCTTCTGTTGGAGGGCTTGGGGTTCTTGGTCAACTACCCAAAGTCTCACCTCGAGCCGGTGTAGTCACTCGAGTTCCTTGGGGCGTGCCTCGATACGCAGCGGGTGACCGCCTCCTTACCAGTGGATCACGCCAACCGCCTCCGAGCTCTGGTGGCCTGCATCCAAAGCACTTCCCGGGTCACTGTTCGGACCTTGCTACACCTCCTGGGCCACATGGCCTCTACTGTACATGTAGTCTCCCAGGCCCGCCTGCACATGTGGACAGCTCAGTGGTGCCTCAGTGCCCAATGGAGCCTGTCCCTCGGTCACCTCAGGGACCCTTTCAGGGTCCTTCCTGACCTCCACTTGTCCCTGAGCTGGTGGCAAAACCCCCACAACCATCTCCGGGGATTGCCCTTGGAGGCCCCGCTGCATGATGCAGTGCTGACGACAGACGCTTCCCTGTTAGGGTGGGGAGCCCACTGCAGGCCTCTGTGCACGCAGAGGCAGTGGTCGTCTGAGGAGTGTCTGCAACAGATAAACTTGCTCGTACTCTGGGCAATTCAGTGGGCCCTGAGGGCCTTTGAGGACCACATCAAGGGGAGGTCGGTTCTCATGCAGACTGACAACCGTGTGGCTATGTTCTATGTCAACAAAAAGTGAGGGACGGGATCACACTCCCTCTGCCAGGAAGCGGTCCTCATCTGCTCCTTCGCTGTCTGACGGAAGATATCCCTCAAGGCGACCTACCTTCCAGGTCAGAAGAATGTCCTGGCAGACAGGCTCAGCAGAATCTTTTGCCCCCACGAATGGCGGCTGGATCCAGAGATAGCAAGCTGACTCTTTCTTTGCTGGGGGATGCCGGCGATAGACCTCTTCGCCAGTCCCCAGAACGTGCAGCTCCCCCACTTTTGTGGGCCGGTACTGCACCCGAGAAGGGAGAGCCCTAATGCATTCCTTCTGGACTGGTCATCCAGCCTGCTCTATGCATTCCCTCCCTTCTCTCTCTTTGCGAGAACCCTTTTCAAGGCTCAGCTGGATCGGGCATCATTGATCCTCATAGCCCCCTCGTGGCCTCGGCAGCCTTGGTTCCCACTTCTGCTCCGGCTGTCAATGGAGCCTCCCTGTTCCCCTGGGCTCTGCCCCGGATCTGCTAACACAGGAGGATGGGCGGATGCAGCACCCAAATCTAGCCTCCTTATCCCTCATGGCCTGGCAGCTGAGTAGGTTTCCCTACCCTCACTGGCCCTTCTGGAGGAGGTCGAGGAAGTCGTCCTCACCTTGAGAAAGGACTCCATTAGATGAGCCTACACCTTCAAGTGGAGGTTTCTCGATCTGGTGCTCTGGGCTCCAGATCGACCCGTTCTCGTGCCCCATTCGATGGATCCTCCAGTACCACCTCCATCTCTCGAAGGAAGGACTGAAGTCGAACTCTGTCAGGGTACGCTTGAGCACCATCTTGGGGCAGCCATCAGTCTTCTATCTTTTGCTTTCCAAGCCGCCTATCCGACCTCCACCAGCAGAATAAGATCTGAATGGTGGTGCTCATACAGCTCACCCATTCACCCTTCGAGCCAAAGGCGACGTGCTCGCTTCAGCACCTGTCCTGGAAGGTGGCCTTTCTGGTGGTGCTGACCTCGACCTGCCGAGTCAGTGAGCTCCAGGCTCTCATGGCTGACTCCCCTTATACCAGTTTCCATTGGAATAGGGTGATCCTCTGTACCCACCCTACGTTCCTGCCTAAAATTGTCTTGGATTTCCATCTTAACAGGAGATAGTCCTGCCAACTTTCTTCCCAAGACCCCATGCTGCTCTCCACACCTTTGACTTCAGAAGGGCTCTCACCTTCTATTTGCAGTGCACCCAGACTCGTCGCAAGTCTGGCCAACTCTTTGAGACCTACGATCCCAATAGACCATGACAGGCAGTTACCAACCTCACCCTCTCGGTTTGGGTAGCTGACTGCATCGCTTTTGCTCATACAAAGGTGAGTGCCCCACTAGATCGTCGAGTCACCGCACACGGGGTTCGGGCCAAGGCGGCTTCGGTGGCCTCGCTGTGCTCCATGCCCCTGATGGACATCCGCCGGGCGGTGACCTGGTCTTCCACAAATACCTTCGCTGCTCACTACTGCCTGGAGAGGGAGTCCCGCCAGGACAGCACCTTCGGCCAGGCTGTACTCCGTAACCTGTTCAGGGTATAAGCAACTCCTGCCCTCCGACCCTTCTTCACGGCTACCAAGGGCTTCACCCCAAGGACCCGAGGATTCGGGCTCCTTCGGGCATCAGCTTCTGCTCATGGCCTTGCACCCTTGGGGGGGAAGAGGACCACGCATGCGTGGCAGCAATCCCAAAGGCTTTCTTTGAAAGCTGGGGAATTTCTCCACGTGGGCTCCATCAGTGCCGACGTCACCCATAATTGAGGACTGATTCCTGCTGTCCCTGGAGAACACCTGTTACAGGTGAGTAACTACGCTTTATCTGTTATATTCTGTCTTTTTATTTTAGATGCTCAAAACGAGGTACAAAATGGTTTTAATAGATACTAGGGTTTGCAGCAGAACAGGTGACACCTAATTTTAAAACTTGTTCTTCAAAAGTACATTATATGCTCTATTTTGGAGATGGCATTTCAGTCAAGCTCAGTTAACAAACTGTGTTTGTACTTACTTGGTGGGATCCTGGATGAGATGAGGTAAATTGCGAATTCCATTGTGGTCTCTTAAAGTAGAATAACAAGACAGACTTGCAAATATCATACCGCATCACATTGCAGATAAAAATATTTAAACAATACTACTTCCTTATCCTCCTAGAGCAGTCCAGTCCAGTGGGTTATGCTCCCCAGCCAGCAGGTGGGAGGTAGACTAGAACCGCTTTGTGATATCACTAGTATATACCTTGGTGCAGGACTGAGTGAAACCAGTTTTCTCTGTCACCAGCAGATAAGGTGTGTGAACTGGTGCAGCAGTGCAAATTGGCCTGTCTCCTGGTCCAGATCGCAGTTTTGTGGTCTGTGTGATTGACACCTTTGGCCCAGTGTTTGCTCAGAGCTTGTGTATGCCCATTGTCTATTTGAGCGTCAGGTGCCCTGTGTCCAGTGCTGATGGGCCGGAGAGTGAGCAAGAGGACATCCATGGGGCCTGTGGGTGGGGTCAGTAAGTCTAGGCCCAAGTTCCCCCCCCACACACACACACCCATCCCTTTCCTCTCACTGTCATATCTGCATGTTCTGCTCATTTTCTTGTTTTGTTAGTGTTTCATTTGGTCCAATTACTTGAATTTGCTCTCTTCTATGCTGCATGAATAAAAGCAAACTTTAAAAATATATATAAAAATTTTAAAAAAAAGCCTTGAGGCAGCTGGGCTTTCCAGGCCTGCGTATAGTGGGTAGTGAGGCCCCCCTTGAATTTCTCTGGCCAGCCTTTTGGGTGAGGATTCCATTACCAATTTGGCTGTTCCTTTTCTACCACTGTTTGTTTTTTCTTTTCTTTTTTTTAACTGCTTTTGATTTTATTTATTTTTATTTATTTAGCTGTATTTATATCCCGCTTTTCACTGGGTCAAAGCGGTCATTTGGGAGATACATTTAACACGAGGGGATATGAGACACATACGCTAATACTTACAGGGAACATGGGCAATGGAGGGTGAAGTGGCTTGCCCAAGACCACAAGGAGTGCCTATAGGACTAGAAATCCCAGTCCCTCCGGCCTGAGATTGTTGTCCCCTGGTGGGACTTGAACCTCCGGCCTGAAGTACCTTGTCCTAACCACTAGACCACTCTTCCCTTCTGAAGTTTTGCCCAATACATCAAGGTGGTTACTGTTCAGTGAGCTCTGCAGCTGATTTCTTTTGTCCAGAGTGCAATGGAGAAGCCTTTGGGCACATTTTTCCAGCAATGTTGGGACCGCATGCCAATTTTGCTGCCTTTGCCATGTCACCTGTGATTTTCCTGCCAAGCGGGAATGATAGCCATCTTGGATAGCTGCATGGTTAGGCAGTTGCAAACTTGTGAGCAGGCCCCTGAAGGTCCTTTGGGGCCCCAGGGCTCATTTTCGGCTGGCTTTGAGCAACAGCTCCTGAAACAGCTTGTGGACTGTTTTCAGTCTTTGGTAAAATGCTTGTTCCAGGGAGGAAGTGACGTCACCAAAGCCGATGGCGGTGTAAAACAGCCGCTCCGGTACTGTCCCAAATAAAAAAGCGAAAAATAAGCCCCCGGGAGTAGTGTGAATGGCATGGAGGACGGCTGATGTTATCGGAAGCCGACCGGAGTGGAACGGGGCAGCGCAGTGAGCAGAGCTGCGGAGTTGATGGAGCCGAGAACTGGAGAAGGGAGCAGAGAGTCGGACACGTGGCGCTCAGATAATCGCGGACGGTGGCTGGCAGTGAAGGCTGGGGGTGTAGAAGAGCAGTGCGGCGAATGAGAGATGAGAGCGACTTCATCAGGACCAGCTGCAGTCGGAGTTGCGGACGAGTAAGCAGGAGAGGATCGTCGGAGTTGGAGGACAACGGCAGGCACAGAGACAGTAGGAAAACGGAGTGAGCAGCAGTGAAGCAGGGAAGGCACATGTTCAGGCTCACAGGGAAGAGCGGCTGGCAAGACAAGTGCACAACAGTGGAAAGCTGGGCGGTGGAGGAAGAATACTGTGCGGTAGGAGGCAAGTAGAAAATATTAGAGCTTGTGTCTGCAGTAGAGGGAAAGCTATTAGTGATTTAGGGCAGTACAGGCAAAAAGAGGAGTCATCGTGGGCAGCATCTTAAAGAGGGAACCCCAACCTGGACAGTGCAATGACCACGAGGAGGAAAGCAGCGGACCTCCGGGAATGTGTATCCGGGGCTGCAAGCATGGCGGAATGAAAATGCTGCAAAAGAGGCTACCACTTCGATAGAGGAAAGTGGTGACCTGGTGGATGACTCGGAGCTGAGGAGTGTGAGGGAACAAGGGCAAATGCCCAGACCAGAGATAACAAGAGAGGAGTTAAAGGAGTGGTTTTCAGAAATAAAAATAGAAGTGAAATCTGTGAAAAGTGAACTAAGTGAGCTATTGAGCACATTAAAGGAGCAAATTGGGGACTTGACGTGTCGGATGGGAGATCATGAAACTCGGCTGCAGGAGGTGGAACTGCAGCAAGAAGAAGGGATACAGAGAACCTTGAAAGTACAATCCCAACAGGATGTTAAGCTATACAAATTGGAAGAGCTGGAGGATCGCTCTCGTAGAAACAATCTGAGGATTAAGGGGCATCCGTGAAGAGAAGGAATTTCAGAATAGTGAGAAGGTGGCAGTGTCTGTGTGTGTGTGTAAGCGCTCAAGAAAGGGGGGGAGGAGGTGACCCCAGCAGACATACTAATAGAGCGCACAGGGCGCTGGGCCCACCACGTGCAAACAGACCAAGAGACATTATAATATGCCTGGCAAGATATAAAATGAAAGAACAAATCATGGCCCTGATGAGGGGGCCTGGAACCCTAATTTGGCCAGGGGTACCTGGTGTATATCTATGAGGATTTGTCAACTGGAATATTGCAGAGAAGGAGGGCAATGCAGCCAGTAACACAAATTTTGAGGAGGGAGGAGGTTAAATATCGATGGCTGCATCCCTTCGGACTTTTTTACATAAAAAGGGAAAACATGGCAGATACAAACGAAGGAGGAGGCAGAAGTGGCACTGAGAGAAGCTGGACTGAGTTCTCAGGGCCCCAGGAAAGCGGCAGGAGCAGTAGACCAGAGGCGGAAGCGACAAAGTGATCAGAGAACAGAGACCGGGATGGACTAAATAGATAATGGTGTATAATGTTGTAAATGTGGGGCTGATTATGAGGGGGGATGGAGGAAGGAAGGTAGGTGGGGGAGGATGTGTGGGGGAGGAAGAAGGATAGGTGGGTGGGGGAGGTGAGGTGAGGTTGGAAATGGGGTAAAAAAGGAATTGTAGAAGGCGGCAGGTCTATTTGGGCGGGAGGGAGGAGGATGGAGAAGGTATTTAGTAGGAAGGGGAAGAATGGGCAGGTAGAGGTGAGGGGTGAAGCAGGGGGGAAGGGAAGGGAGTGGAAGGGTGGTGGAGGAGTGGGGAGGAGAGAGGGAGTGAGGGGGAGAGGTGGGGGGGAGGCCTTGGTGGAATATAGTTTGAGATGGTAAGGGACGCACTACTCAGATGAATCCTCTGGAAGGAGAGGATGTAGGGGATAAGGGAGGAAGGGGGGAGGGTGGGACAGGGCAGAAGGGAGTAGTAGAGGGGAGGGGGGGAAAGGAAAGTTAATGGGAATGAGAGGAAAGGTGGGAGGTGGGGGGGGGGGAGCTTTCAAATGTTTACCTGGCGGCGGCGAAAAACATTAATTATTGCAACCTTTAATGTTAAAGGGTTGCGTACATTGCGGAAAAGGCAACTGGTGGGGCAAGAAGGGAGAAGGTCGGGGGCTGAGATATTTGTGTGTGCAAGAGGCACATTTGAGGGTGGGGCAAGAATATATGCTAACGTCTAAACAATACCCTTTGGTGGTTTTGGCTGGGCAGAGGGTGAATACCCGCAAAGGGGGTGTAGGGATTTTGGTAGGGAGTGAATATCTGCATATGGTGAAGGATACCTGTAGGGGTAAGGGAGGACGTTGGGTAGGAGTGAAATTGCAATTGGAGAAGGAGGAAGTATGGGTGATTAGTCTCTATGGCCCGAATGAGCGGCAGTGGGAGGCATATGAGCAAATTGTGAAGGAATTGGAGGATTTTGGCAGTACACCCATAATTCTGGGAGGAGAGTTCAACCTGACCTGCAATCCAAGATTGGAGAATAGTGGGGCTGCACTCCGCACGAGTGCAGCCCCACCCTATAGATCATGATACTCTTGGCAGGTGGAAAGTATACATACTCTGACCTGTCAATCTGTACATAGTTAAACCAACCTGTAAATATTTGTGAGCTGACCATGTCGCCTGTGACAGCCAGCTTGCCTGTACATAGTTACCCTGTCAGCCCCGTGAAGAAATCCCTGTTCTCTGTAAGTCCAGTGTAGGCCCTGCCTGCACTGCACAAATGTAACTGTAAACCGCACTGATTCTAAAGAGCGCGGTATAAAAAAGACAAATAAATAAATAAATAGTGGGGGGCAGGGGTGCGGGGGAAGAGGGGATAGGAAAAGCTTGAAGGTGAAGGAGAGATTGGGATTAGTCGACTTTTGGAGAAGTAGGCATCCAGGAGAGAGGAAATATACGTTCTATTCCCCGGTGCATGGAACATATAGCAGGCTGGACATGATTTGGGGGGGGGGGGGAGGACTGTGGGTGGCAAGGATATTAGAGGTGGAGCATGGATTGATCACATGGTCAGACCATACTCCCGTGTGTATTAAACTGGAGGTGGGTAGAGAAGAAGGCAGTTTAAAGTTTTGGAAATTAAATGACTCCTTGTTGGAGGAGGAGAGGCATGTAGGAAAGCTACAGGAAAGTATAAAAGAGTATCTAAGTATTAATAATAATGGGGAGGTTTCCATGGGTACGTTGTGGGATGGATTAAAGGCGGTGGTTCGAGGATAGCTGACTAGCATAGCAGTGCAGGTGAAGAGGGCGAAGGGAGCGGCGGAGAAAGAATTATTACAGAAAATGGAAAGATTAGAAAAAATGCATCAGGAGGGGCAGCAGCCTGAGATGGCTGAAATAAGGAAGGTGATGGCAGAATTGAGCAATCTAAGGGCTAGAGAGTTGGCGTATCAGTAAACTGTGCTGAAGCAAGCTCATTTTGAAGGCGGGAATAGGGCTGGAAAAAGTTTGGCTAGTAGACTAAAGGCTCATAGGCAGGCAGCTTATATAGAAGACATCAGAAATAGTAAGGGAGAAATGGTACATAAGAATACAGAAATCAGAAAGGTGTTTAATGCATTTTATGAGAAGCTGTATAAAAGTGAAATGCAGTTGGAGAGGGAGGGGATTGATGACTTTTTGAAGGAGTGTAAGTTGCCACAGGTAGAAGCTGAAGAAAGGAGGAGTTCGGGCAAGAAATTAGAGGGGAGGAGGGTGCAGAAAGCTATTTCCACATTAAAAACCGGCAAGGCCCCAGGGCTGGATGGGGTACATGGCACGGTTCTATAAAGTATTGGGGGATCTCATTATACCTATTCTCACGGCGGTGTTTAATAGAATCCTTCAGGGGGAAAGATATACCTAGGTCAATGAAAGAAGCAGGGATAACGATATTGCCTAAGCCCAGTAAAGATAAGGGTGTGTGTGGCTCCTACAGACCTATATCCTTAATAAATTTGGATGCTTAGATCCTGGCGAAGGTTTTGGCAAATCGGATCCAGGATGTGGTGCTCCAGCTGATACATAGAGATCAGGTGGGGTTTGTCAAAGGGCGCCAAGGGAGTGATAATGTGCGGAAAATTTTAAATATAGCGTGGCATCTTCAGGGATCAAAGAAGTCCGCAATTATGGTAACGGTGGATGCGGGAAAGGCCTTCGACCTTATGGAATGGCCATATATGTTCCAAGTCCTGGAGAGGATGGGGTTTGGGGAGAACTATGTTAAGTGGATAAGGGCGCTGTATAGAAATATGAAGGCTAGAGTTAGTCAACGGTGGATATTCAGAAAGCTTTGAGCTACACAGAGGGACTAGACAAGGATGGCCATTATCACCAATGCTCTTTGCCTTAGCTATAGAACCGTTAGCAGCTTATATTAGGCGAGTGGCAGATATCAAAGGCGTGCAGATACGGGGACAGGAGGAGAAAATTGGCTTATTTGCAGATATTATATTTACCTTAACGCAACCGATCACAACATTGCCAGTGCTGATGTTGGTGATACAGAAGTATAGCAGGGAAGCAGGCTACAAAATGAATCTGAGCAAAACGGAGGTGTTGGGGTTTAATTTGATGCCTCGAGTGGAGGAGAGCTTGAAACAGAGCTTTAGATTTAAGTGGGTGGAAGGCAGTTTTCGATATTTAGGGACTAGGATAGGGCTACCTTTGGGTAAGGTTAAGCAATGGAATTATCAGGGGGTGGTTGAAAACATTAGACAGGATCTCTCCAGGTTGGGGGGGGGGCTGCATTTGTCATGGTTAGGCCGCATAGCGGTAGTTAAAATGAACATACTACCAAGGCTGTTACTTATGTTTGTCATTGCCCTTGTAGGTGACAAAAAAGGAATTGGGAAGGATGCAAAATTTAATAATGCAGTACATATGGGAGGGGAAACAACCAAAAGTGGGTAGGGCTGCAATGTTTAAACCTAAGGAGGAGGGCGGAATGGGGGTACCATTGCTGACTCGGTATTATGAGGCGTTGCAACTTTGGGCGGCGTTTGCATGGAAAGGGGGGATAGAACAACCCAGATGGATGAGATTGGAAGGAGAAGTAGAAACTGGGGAGACCTGGATATGGGACCCTAGGATTGGGCAGAGGGGGAAGGAGGAGGAGAATCCATATCAGGCCGTTACTATACAGGTGTGGAAGAAATGGAAAGGGTATTTGATGGGGGAAAAATATATTCACAAGAGACATATCTGCAAACAGTGGCGGAGAGGGGAATGGGAGAGTAAGGGGTTGTGGAAGATCGGACAATTGTTAGGAGAAAGGGGCGGTATTAGAGGGTTTGAGGATTTGCGGCAGCAATATCAACTGGAGGAGAAAGATAGGTATGTGGTATTTCTTGCAGCAGAAGGCTGTAAAGCAAGATTAGTTGGCTAAGCCTACCTCCTTTGAAGATATGATGGGACAAAGAGGGGTACAAACCAGGATTATATCAAGATTGTATAAGATGTTGGGGGAATATTAGATGGAGTTAGTTAGGAGTCAGCAGAGATGGGAGGAGGAATTTGGAGGGGAGTGGGATCCCACTAGGTGGGATGACATTTATATGAGAACCAGGGACGGCAATGTTAGAGAATAGCTATAAAGTTAGGCTAAGAATGTATTGGACCCCAGTAAGGTTGCATGTGCTTTACCCAGATACGTCAGAGGATTGCTGGAAGGGATGTGGGGAGCGGGGAGATATGTTGCATGTGTTGTGGAGCTGTCCGAAAGTACAGACATACTGGAAAGAGGTGGGAGAATTGATGGAGGATATCCTTCAGGTGTGGGTTCAGTTGAGGCCTGCTATGGTTATACTAAACAAGTTGGTGGGGAGACTGCTGGGGTATGGGATTATTGCAGCCAGGATGAGTGTTCTTCACTTGTGGAAAAACGTAGCAGTTCCTCCGATGGCAGAGGTGGTGGGGAGAATGGAGCAACTATGGGGCTTCTGTGCGGTAGAAACACATAGAAAACATACGGTGAAAAAATTTAAAATGGTGTGGGACAGATATGAACAGTGGAGGGGGACCGGGATAGTGCAGTGGGGAGTGGAGGAGGGATGTTTGAGAGTTACAATGTTTTAGTGCTTTAGTGTATAATGTCTCAAGGTCTTAAAGGTTTGAAGGTAGTAATGATTAATTGGGATAATAGGGGGCAAAGTAGATGAAGGGGTGGGGGGGGGGGGGGGAACAGTGACGATGAATATAAGTGTCTGTTAGAGCACATGTATAGATTTGTCAGAGCATAAGAGACCGGATGTGGTCAGCAGATGAGCTGATGTATTTTTGTGTTCAAAAAATGAATAAACAGCAAATTACAAAAAAAAAAAAATGCTTGTTCCAGTTCATCCTGCTAAACCAGTTCAACAAGTGGATTGTGTCCACTTGTAAGCAGATGATGAGACGGAGAAAAATTATAGAAGCTTAGTGACATCACCCTTGATAGATAACCTCATACCCCTAGGGGTCAGCTACAGTATTTTCTCTCTCTCTCTTCTACTTAGTCTCCTGGCTGCCTCTCTTGAGGTCTTTTTTGTGTCAGTGTAGCTTTTTCTAAGGGAACTGATTGGCACACTGCAGTGCTTTTATCAGTTGGCAAATTCCCCACAGCTCTTCCCAGAGGTGTTCCTGATCAGGAGGATCAGTACAGCACCTCTGCAGGGAAGGGCTCCTGCTCATGAGGGAGGAGCATTGTAGCCCTCCACTAAAGATCAAGCTTCAGCATATTCTACTCGGCTACCAGACCTTTTATTGTTTTCTTAAAGTTTATTAAACAAAACAAAAAAGAAATTTCAAGGCACATCAAAGGAAGTCTACAGGAGATTTGTACCTTCCGCAGCTCCAAACCATCCCTGTGTTCTGTTCTCTACTGGCAGCTGCAGGGCAGATAGGGGAAAAAACACTTACTGCCCTTATCGGGTATTGTGCCGTCCCCCCTCCCCCCTGCTGCTTCCTGTGTCTTTGTGGTTGTACTTCTCACTTGCAGATCCTGTCTTGCCTGCTGCTAACCAAGTTCCTGCCGCTAAACAACTCTCTCAGGGGGGCCGTTTTTACTCATGTGAGTGCCACACCTGCCCAGTTTACTTGCAGCAATTTTGCTGTGCTTTTGCGTTCCCGCCAAAACCCCTTGCTGCGCACGCCATCTTAGTACTGCTACTCTGACCGCCATTTTCCAACCTGTTGACTGCTTCTGCTGCCCAATTTCTTTATCGTATCTCCCAGGGTTGCCCCTCCCTGCAACGAGAATACCCTCCTTCCTGCAACAGTTTCTGGGATGTGGAAGGAAGAGCTGTTTTTTGACTGAGAATCTTTGCTTGGCCTGCGGGGCAGACAAGGGAGGCCCTTCTTCAGGCACAGATAAGGTGATGGCAGCTGTACCCTCTTCGGCCCCTTTAACTCCCACTGCCCCTCCATCCTCTGGTCCTCCTGTCTCTCCTAATCCCCAGGACTTCCCTTCCCTGATTCCGCCTCCTGAAGCAACAATTTGCTATGTTTCAGCAGGCTGCACAGCCTCAGGCCTTCAGCAACAACAGCCTCTGCAAGTTCCTACTAACTCAGACTCTCAATTTATGGAGCTTTTTTGCCAAGTCTGGGACTTATGGTGCTTGGGCGCCTTGGTCAGCCCAGCTCGGTTCTCCTCCTAAAAAGCACTCTAGGCAGGTGGCTTCCAAAGTTGCTCCCACTCCCTCAGGGGGCTGGCACCCTTTTGAGGAGGACAGTGAATGCCTCTCTGATCACCAATCTTTCAATTCAGACTCTGAGCGATAGGAGGGAGAGCTCTCGCTACCTGAGGATGAGCTGGAGGTGAGGGAAGACGGGCAGGACATCAGTCTGTTTCACAAAGAGGAGCTCCCTGCCCTAATTGCCCAAATTACGGAGGCCCTTCACCTCTCTGTTCTGCTGACACATCTCACTCAGGATCCAGCCAAACTTCAAGCAGACCCCATTATTGTAGGTATCAAGCCATCCAAGGCTTTTCTGTTCCCTCCGGAGTTACAGCAAATAGGTTTCCCTTTTGTGGGATTCTCCAGATGTTTCCATGCAGTCTGCATGTCGCCTGGGCCACTGTTATCTCTGGACCCCTGATGATCTGGACAAGTGGCTTTGCTTTCCAAAGGTTGACACCTTAGTGACTGCCATTACTAAGCATACCACTATTCCCAGGACTGCTTTCCAGGACACGTTCAATCGCAAAGTCAAACTCCTGAAAACGAGTTTTTCTTCATCCTCCCTGGCTCTTCAGGCCTCAGTGTGTGGAAGCTTGATTGCACGTGCGTTGCTTCGCTGGCTACCGTTGCTTCCAGAAGATCCTATTCTGGCCCGTTTAGAATCCATCATGGCCTTTATAGCAGATGCATTCTGTGATCTCCTTTGTTTGTCGGCTTCTTCGGTAGTAGCTGCCACAGTAGTTTGGCGATGACTCTCGCTCCGCTATTGGAATGCAGATGCCACTTCCAAGACCCAGCTCACCAAGCTTTCCTTTAAGGGCGAGCTTTTGTTTGGGGAAGTTCTGGACAAACTGGTAAAAGACTTGGGGGAAGTCAAGCCACACCGTTTGCCAGAAGACAAGCCTAAATCTGGGCCTTGACACCTCATGGTTGCATCTGCTCCCTCTTCCTACAGGGGGGTGCTTCAGGGACACGTGCTGCTACCGGCCGGGAAGCTCTAACTCTTGCTCCGCTAAGGCCGATTCTAAGCCTTAGTCCTTTCAGGGGGGTCCATCGCTGGGACAATTTTTCCTCTGGCAACAAGTTTGCAGGCGCTGCTTGATCCTCCCACTGACGGGCTCGCAGTCCATTCCGGGGTGCCATCTGTGGGCATTCGGCTCCAACTTTACTCCCACGAATGGGCCCATATCACCTCAGACAAATGGGTACTTGAGGTGATTGCTCACGAGTGAAGTCTCATGAGGAGGCGATTTCCAATGTGGCTCAGTTTGTCTGCTTTCTCAGTCACCTTGGTTGGGTAGTCAATCAGGCCAAGAGCTGCTTACGACCCTCTCATATCTTGGAGTTTCTGGGAGCTCGGTTTGACACACAAGTGTGTTATGTCTTCCTTACCAAGAGTAGATGCAACACTTTTCACACAGCTCCGGAACTTTCTTCCGTTGCAAAATCCCTCAGCCTGGAATTACCTGCAGGTACTTAGCACCATGGCAGCTACCCTGGGCGTTGTACCTTGGGCTCATGCCCACATGTGTCCACTCCAGCAGGCCCTGTTATCCAGCTGGTCTCCTTGCTCACAAGATTACCACATCCATCTGCCTCTCCCAATGGGAGTGTGCCACAGCCTCAAGTCATGACTCTGCTGTTGTTGCCACCTCTTGCTTGGAGTCCCATTGGAGGATCAGCACTGGGTGCCTGTCACCACAGATGCTAGTCTGTTGAGCTGGGGTGCTCACTCCCTGGGACGGACAGTGCAAGGTTCTTGGTCAGTGCAGGAAGCTTCCTGGCTGATCAGTCATTTCTAGGCTTCGCTGTTCATCTGGCACTACTTGCCTTCCAGCCTCTACTGTGGGACTAAGCAATATGGATACACTCGGACAACGTGACCACAGTGGCTTACCTGAATTGGCAGGGGGGGCACCAAATGCTATGGAATGGCCTGGGAGATGGCCCTCTTGTTCCCATGGCCAGAGAACACTCTTCGGGCAATCTCTGCACAGCACATTGTGGGAGTGGAGAATGTTTGAACTGACTTTCTCAGTCATCATTTCCTCGACCCCAGTGAGTGGGAACTCGCTCCATGAGCATTCTAGAAGATTGAACTGTTGGGGCTGTCCGACAGTGGATTTGATGGCTACTGCCTCCAACTCCAAGGTTTCAATCTTTTTCAGTCGGTGGAGGGAACAGAGATCTCTTGGGCTTGATGCCCTAGTCCAGAGGTTCCAAACTCCAGTCCTGGAGGGCCAAACACCATTCAGGTTTTCAGGCTGTCCCTAATAAATATGCATGAGATGCATTTGCATGCACTGCCCCCATTGTATTCAAATGTTCTCATGCATATTCATTAGGGACAGCCTGAAAACCTGAATGTGTTTGGCCCTCCAGGACTGGAGTTGGGAACCTCTGCCCTAGTCCAACCTTGGCCTCTGGACCAGCTCTTATATACCTTCCCACCATGGCTGCTGATAGGCAGGCTTCTCTGTCACATAGAAGCCCACTCATGGCAAATCATCCTCATAGCACCGGACTATATATAATAGAAACATAGAAAAATGATGACAGAAAAAAAAACACATGGTCTATCTAGTCTGTCCTTCCATATCAACAACTACAACAGTCCCCTTTTTTCCTTTAGAGATCCTCTGTTTGTCCCATGCTTTTTTGAATTCAGATACTGTCCTCATCTGTACCACTTCCACTGGGAGACTATTCCATGGATCCCCCACTCTTTCCATAAAGAAATATTTCCACATATCACTCCTGAATCTATCCCCTTTCATCCTCATCCCATGTCCCCTCATAGCAGAACTTGCTTTCAATCGAAAGAGGCTCTTCCCCTGTGCATTTATGCCACGGAGGTATTTAAACGTATCAATCATATCACTTATATTCCGCATTTCCTTTAAGGTGTACATATTAAGATCCAAAGTCTGTCCTCATATGCTTTATAATGAAGACCACTAACCATTTTAGTAGCCACCCTCTGTACTGACTCCATCATCCTGTTTATATCCTTTTGAAGGTGAGGTATCCAGAATTGCACACACTACTCCAAATGAGGTTGCACCAAAGACTTATACAGAGGCACTATCGCCTCCTTTTTTCTGCTAGACATTCCTCTCTGTATGCACCCAAGCATCCTTCTAGCTTTTGCTGTCGCCTTTTCTACATGTTTAGCTACTTTAAGATCATCAGACACAACCACCCCTTCTTCTTTAGTGGACAAAAGTACTTCACCCACTATACTATATTGCTCCCTTGGATTGCTGCAGCCCAAATGCATGACCTTGCATTTTTTAACATTAAATCCCAGCTGCCAGATTCTAGACCATTCTTCAAGCTTAGCTAGATCCTTCCTCATGTTATCTACACTTTCCTGCAGATTTTGGTATCATACGCAGAGAGGCAAATCTTACCCGATAGCCCTTCTGCCATTTCCTGATACCCGATAGCCCTGGATCTATGACCAGCTCATCTCTCACCTCTCAGCTAGATAAAGGATAATCCTACCCCAGGTAATACATTTTTCAACAAAGGAATGAAGTGCTGTAGCCCTAAGACAAAGTGATTAAGAAATATGAAAAACAAAAAACTATGTATATAGTTTAATTTCTGTCCAACACAGGGCAAATTATCACGTGATACAGGCACACAGTACAAAACATGATAAGGTGGAAAAACACTTTATTTGAAATCTCGGACCTAGCAACCCGACACAGGCCGTGTTTCGGAGACCTTCATCAATTTAAAAGTGAAAGAACAAATAGGCATGGACATACATTTAGCTCTAAACATACAGAAAGAAGGTAGTAACATTACAATTATATGCTTGTCATCTCCTATAAGGATTGTATTTGATTGTGTCTCTATGGATCTTATTTGTGGTCTACTAGTTTTATTTTATTATATTATTTCTTATGGTTTAATTATAATTGGGTATCGCATTTCGAGCATTAGAGTTTTATTATCATTATTATTATTACTATTATTATTTATTATTATTTTAATTATTTAATTCCTAATTATTTATTATGAGATTTATTACTATTTGATTATATTATTATTATTAGGATTTTTATTTCTGTATGTTTAGAGCTAAATGTATGTCCATGCCTATTTGTTCTTTCACTTTTAAATTGTTTTTTAATATTGTTTGTCTTTATGTTTATAGTACCTATTTAGACAACCCCTGATGAAGGTCTCCGAAACACGGCCTGTGTCGGGTTGCTAGGTCCGAGATTTCAAATAGTGTTTTTCCACCTTATCATGTTTTGTACTGTGTATAGTTTAATTTCTGTTCAATTGTACATAGTTCACTAATTGTTAATTGTTAACTGTAATTACCTAGCTACAAATTGTTATATGTAAAAACAGCTCGCCCTGTTCATTGTTGTTATATGGAAACCGCACCTGATCAATGGAAGGAGCGGTATATAAAAAATCTGTTAATTAAATTAAATTAATATCACTAATAAAGATGTTAAAAAGAATCAGAGGACTTCCGGTGACGTCGGGGAGCATGGTGGACGCTCTCTGAGGGAGCTCCGGGGCGCTAATAAAATGAGCGATTAAACGGGTGACCCTACCCCTCCAAAAGAGTCAGAAAGTGGAGCCGGACGAACCGGGAGCACGAGCGGATGTCAGTGAAGCAGCGGTTGTCTGCCTATCGATCCCCATACGCGGCGGCGGAGGAGCGGGAGAAAGAGAGCCTCGGGGTAAATATGGCGGACGAGGCAGCAGAGCGGCCAGACTCAGATGGGGACTCGGCGGGAAGCCCGGACTCGCTGGGGAGCCTAAAGGAGTGGCTAACGGCATTCAAGGAAGAGCTGAAGGCCGAGATGGGCTCCTTCAAAAAAGACCTGAGGGCCACGCTGGTCACGTTGAAGCAGGATGTGAAGGAGCTGGGGGCCCGAGTGGAGGCCTCGGAGGAGCGGCAGGAGCAGCAGGCAGAGCTGCTACAGGACCTGAGAATGGGCTGGGCAGAGCTGCGGCAGGCACAAGATCAACTACAGGTGAAAGCCGAAGACCTAGAAGATAGGTCTCGCAGATGCAACGTGCGGGTGCGGGGCCTGCCGGAGGAACAGCGCTTCCAGGACTGTGAGGCAACGCTGTCCCGCCTGTTTGTCGCGATCCTCCAAGCAGTCGAGCCGGAAGGAACGTGGGAGGGTCAACCGATCCCTATGGACAGAGCTCATCGGAGTTCGGGCCCTCCGCGGGAGAATAAGCCGCGCGATGTCATAGCGTGTATAGGCTCTTTTAAACTGAAGGAGCGAATTCTCGCAGCGGCGAGGAAGCTGGGGCCATACCAGTGGGAAGGCGCCAAGATAGAGCTTTACCAAGATCTCTCAGCGGGCACGCTACAGCGGAGGTGGGAGCTGCGCGGCGTTACGTCGCTATTGCGCAGGGAAGGATGGCGCTACAAGTGGCTCTACCCCTTTGGACTGCTGGTAACGGTAAAGGGCACTACACGCCGTATCCAGAAAGCGGAGGGAGCTTGGCAGATTCTGCGGGATCTTGGCGTGGAGAACATTCCGGATGCCCACCGGGAGGGCCTGCCCAAGGAACAGCGGCCGACTGAGCAGAGTGCTGGCTCGAAGTGGCAGAGAGTGGAGAGTAAGAGCAGGCGGCTGACCAGACTTTCGCGAGGCAAAGCATCAGCGCATGATGAGGGGGCGACGTGAGTCGGAGATGCGCCTACGAGACCGGTTAGACCGGGAGGACTTTTGATCACTTTGAACTGCCATGCTGGTACTTTACTGACACCACATGGGTTTTTTTTTTTCATTGTTTCTTATGTTTATCAGGGGGGCGGCGGGGGGGGGGTAAAATTGCTGGTTGTCTGAATATGTTTGGTATCAATGAGAGTTTAGGGACAGGGGAGGGGGCAAGAATGGGGGGAGGGGGCGAGGGGGGAGAAGAGGGGGGGGTAGCCTATTCCATCGGATGAGTGGGACTGGGGGGGTGGATAGGGGATGGTAGATGGCTAATGGGAGGGGGGGTCATGAGGGGTGAGGACAGCGCCCAGGCAGTATCACTGGGGGTCAGGGTAACTCCAGAGGGAGTGGTAATGCAGGGGGGGAGGAATGGGGGGGTGGGGGGGAGGAATGGGGGGGTGGGGGGGAGGGAGGGCAGCGGGGCGGGGGACCCGAGGAGGGCAGCAGGGAAGGTGGCTAGCTGGTCCCAATGGGGGAGGATAGGATCCATTAATGCCAAGGGGCTGAATAACCCCCAGAAACGGCGGTTGCTGTACCAGGAAGCCACCCGGTTGAAATGGGAGGTGGTGCTGGTACAGGAAACCCATCTGCGGAGGAAGCACGAGGGGCTGATGCGGAATATCCACTACCCCCAGCAGTACTTTGGGGGCGCGAGGGGGTTGGGGGCGGGCAAGAAAGGGGGGGTGGCTATCTTGGTGCACCGAGATAGTACTTTTCGGGTAAGTAGGGTGGAGAGGGATGATGAGGGTAGGGTGCTACTCCTGGGGGGGGAATGGCAGGGGGAGCAGGTCACGGTGGTTAATATCTATGCTCCAAACGAGCGGCAGGGGCCCTTCTGGCGGGGGGTGCAGGGGTTCCTAGCTAGACATGTTCAAGGGACACTTATCATGGGGGGTGATTTTAATATAGCTCTCAATCCATGGTGGGACCGCCAAGCTGGGGGGGGGGATGGGAAGGATGGCATTCGTAGGATATTGCAAGGCATTCTGGAAACCTATCAGTTGTGTGATGCGTGGAGACACCTGAATGCGGGGAGTCGAGAGTTTACTTTTTACTCGGCACCCCATGATAGTTACAGTCGAATAGATTATATTTTGCTAGCAAAGGAATGGGGTCATAGGCTTCAGGAAGCGGCCATAGGCAATATCACATGGTCAGATCATGCCCCTACCTGGGTGAGCGTAGGGGGGCCCCGAGAGGGGGGGGGTGAGATTCTGGAGGCTTAATGAAAGTCTTCTCAAACGAGAGGAGGTGGTAAAGGATGTTAAGGAATGCATCCAAGAGTATTGGCGCCTTAACGACACGGGTGAAGTGGGGGAGATGGGGATGTGGGAGGGCATGAAAGCGGTGGTGCGGGGGCGATTGGTGATGTGGTCCTCTAAATTTAAGAAGCAGCGGGTGGCCCGGGAAGAGGAACTGCAAGCAGAAATTAAGCAGGTGGCGGAGACGTATCAAGCTCGGGGGCTTCGGCAGGATTTTAAACGTCTTAATCACTTGCAGATGGAGCTCCAGAAATTGCAGACAGAGGAGATTGGCTTTCAGCTGGCCAGGTTGAAGCAGCGCTACTATGAGTGGGGGGACAGGGCCGGGAAATTGCTAGCCAATAAACTGCGCAAGCGAGTGGCCCAAACGGCTATCTCGGAATTGATGGGGAGTGGGGGGGAACGGTTGCGTTCGGAAACAGGTATTGGGGAGCGTTTTTGCCAATTCTACCGGGAACTCTATAGGAAGGGGGGAGACCGGGGATTAGGGAGGCGTATCTGCAAGATATTGTGCTCCAGAGTCTGGGAGAGGGCGAAGCTCAAGAGCTGGAGGTTGATATTACCCGGGAAGAGGTGGTTCAGGCTGTGCGGGCACTGCCAGTGGGTAAGGCCCCGGGACTAGACGGCCTGACTGGGGCCTTCTATAAAACTTTCCGGGAGGAACTTGTGGATAGGCTGGTTCGGGTGGTGAATGGGGTGCAACAGGAGGGGGGGGGGGCTTCTCGGTGGACATGCTTACAGCAGGAATAACGGTCCTGCCCAAGGACGGACGGGACCCCATGCACTGTGGGTCCTACCGCCCCATTTCCCTACTTAATGTAGATGTTAAGATCATTGCCAAGGTCTTGGCTAATAGGCTGGCTCCGAAGATGCCCGGATTGATAGGGATCGACCAGACGGGCTTTATAGTGGGGAGGCAGGCCTCGGACAATATTAAGAGGGTACTCGAAGCGGTATGGGGGGCGCGAGCCCAGGAGGTAGAGGCTATGTTGCTGTCAATCGATGCTGAAAAAGCGTTTGACAGGGTGGACTGGGACTTTTTGTTCTTGGTAATGCGGCGGATGGGGATCGGCCCTAAATTCATGCAGTGGGTGCAAGCGCTATACAGGGGCCCGAAGGCGCGGATTAAAATCAACGGGCGGTACACCGAGACCTTGGCGTTGGAAAGGGGGACCCGCCAGGGGTGTCCGCTATCCCCCCTGCTTTTTGCTATAGCCATTGAGCCCTTGGCAAGCGCAATTAGGGACAATAGTGGGGTATGGGGGGTGCAGAGGGGGGGTAGCCACCACAAAATTTCCCTGTTTGCTGATGATGTCCTCATGGTGGTGACGAGGCCTGAGGAGTCCATGCCGGAGATCTTGCGCTTGCTCGACAACTATGGGGAGGTGTCGGGGTTTAAAGTGAACCAGGACAAGACCGAGGCACTGAACATTAACATGGTCCCGACTCGGGTGGAAAGGCTGCAACGGGCCTACCCGTTTAAATGGGCGGAACGCGCGATCCGCTATTTGGGGGTCAATATCACGCCCCACCCCGAGGGAATGTATGGGGCTAATTATGGCAAACTGTGGAGAGAGATAGATCTTGACCTACAGCGGTGGCTGGGCTATGAAGTGTCTTGGTTGGGGAGGATAGCAAGTATAAAAATGAATGTTCTCCCACGAGTGCTATATTACTTTCAGGCGCTCCCAGTAGCCATCCCGGGAGCGCACTTACGGCAGCTCCAGAGGAAAGTGAACCAGTATATCTGGCGGCGCCGCCCGCCAAGGATAGCCAGAGCGCGGTGATGTACAGGAGGAGGGGGGGGTTTGGGGGTGCCCGACATGCAGGCCTACTATTGGGCGGCTCAGGCCCGCCACGTGATGGATTGGCGGGATGGAGGGGAGAAGAAGAACTATGTGAAGATGGAGGAGGAGGAGAGCGGGGGGGGGGGGGGGGGGAAGGTCCCAACCCGGACTCCCTAGGATGGGGCGCGGGGAGAGAGGGGAAGTCATAAAGGCCACCCCAAATGTGAGCCATGTGCTCCGTGAGTGGGATAGGATTAGGGGGGCTGACGTGGAGGGTGGGGGGAAGCACTTTTCCCTGATGAGGGAGCTTTGCTATGCAGCGGAGTTTCGACCTGGGAAGGAGGGGGGGGGGGGTTATCTCCGGTGGGCCCGAGGGGGGTTGAAGTGCTTTTACCAGTTTCTAGATGGGGGGGAGTTTGTGCCATTTGAGGGGCTCCAGGAGACTTATGGGCTCCGGGACGGGGACCGTTTTTATTATAATCAGGTGGTGGCCTTCCTGCGGAAGAAACTGGGGAGAGTTGGTCTGGAGCGAGACTATACCCCGTTGGAGGTGGTCTGGTATGGGAAGAAGACCTCCCGGGGGCTCATCTCGGTGCTCTACAAGGCCATCCAAGGGCCCCTACGGGGGAAGCACAGGTACATGCGGGAATGGGAGGAGGACTTGGGAGAAGCCTTGGAGGAGGGCCAATGGAAGAATGTTTTTGATCAGATGAGGTTGCTACCACTGTCCATAGCGGTCCGGAGAATTGGTGCAAAGTGGCTATGCGGTGGTATTATACCCCGGCCCGTTTGCATCGAATGTTCCCCCGAGTCTCCAGCCAGTGCTGGCGGGGTTGTGGGGAGGAGGGCACCTTTTTTCATATATGGTGGACATGCCCTAGCATACAGCAATTTTGGAGGGCGATACGGGATTGGATGAGGGAGGTGGTGGGGAAGGAGGTGGCCTTAGACCCCAGTGGGTATTTGTTGGGGTGGTGGAAGGAAGGGGGACCAGCCCAAGATAAAAGACTGGTCATGGCGTGCCTGAGTGCGGCCCGCTGCGAGCTGGCGTACCGCTGGAAACAGCAGGAGGCGCCGCGTGTAGAACACTGTGTGATACGCCTCCGGCAAGTGTATCTAATGGAAAAGCTCACCGCGGCCCGTAGGCAGAAGGTGGACAGATTTGAGAAACAGTGGGACAAGGTATTGCTCTATTTGCGAAAAGATACCGCATACTGAAGGGATGTTATATACTAAGGGGGAGGTGGGGCAGGGCAGTTTAGAATAAGGGGGGGTAGGTAGCGGCGGGGTGGTCTGGGGGGGGAGCTGGGCATTGGTGAGGGAGGGGGGGGCTAGGGCGGTAAAGGGGGAGGGGGGGCGGGGGGGGGATAAAAATGTTGGTAGAGGCGCTTGGGGCAGTTGGGGGCCCCTGCATCTGTCCCAACCCCTCCATATAGGGGGGGATTGGGACGGTGCTCCGCAGACCATAGGGCAAAGAAGGCACTCTATGAAGCCCTAAGGGCACGGAGCTGTGCATTCTCCCATTGCGGGGATCTTGAGGGCGGTTGTGGGGGCTGGGGAGGGTCTAGAGCGGGCGGATGCGGAGTGGATTTGATGTTGCAATGGGATAGTATTCCTGTGTCTAGCGGGGGTACTGCTCCCTAACGTGCTGTTGTGATGTGTGACGTTGCTATTATACAGAATATTTTGGAGTCTGTATTGGAATTGATGTTAATAAAAATATTAAATACAAAAAAAAAAAGAATCGGACCAAGGACAGATCCCTGGGGCACACCACAGGTAACTTCCTTCTCCTCAGCGTGAGCTCCATTTACCTGTACCCTTTGTTGCCTCCCACTCAACCAATTTCTAACCCAAGCAGTAACTTTAGGGTCCATCCCTAGGGTGCTCAGTTTGTTTATAAGTCACCTGTGAGGCTTTACTGAAATCTAAATACACCACATCTAGGGTTCTCCCTCTGTCCAACTTCCTGGTCACCCAGTCAAAGAAATCAATCAGATTTGTCTGACAAGACCTGCCTCTGGTGAATCTATGCTGCCTCGGATCCTGTAATCTGCTGGACTCCAGAAACCTCACTATTTTCTCTTTCAGCAGCGTTTCCAATAATTTACCCACCACCAAAGTTAAACTAACCGGCCTGTAGTTTTCAACCACATCCTTACTTCCGCTTTTGTGTAAAGGCACCACATGAGCCTCTCTCCAGTCCTTTGGCACCACTCCCGACTCCAAGGCATTGAAAAGGTCAGTCAGTGGAGCTGCTAGAACACCCCCAAGTTCCCTGAGTATTCTAGGGTGTATCCCATCCGGTCCCATCGCTTTGTCTACTTTAAGTTTAGCTAGCTTCTCACGAAGAGTCTTTTGAAAATTCTTCAAGATGCCCCTCGCTTCTGTTCTTGTTTGTGGGTGTTTTCTGAGGTCCTGTTCCTGGTTCTTCATCTGTGAACACAGAAAAGAAATATTTGTTAAGCAATTCTGCTTTATCCTCAGCTTCTACATATTC
Organism: Ichthyophis bannanicus; assembly: GCA_033557465.1. Taxonomy (NCBI): domain Eukaryota; kingdom Metazoa; phylum Chordata; class Amphibia; order Gymnophiona; family Ichthyophiidae; genus Ichthyophis; species Ichthyophis bannanicus. Next base: position 205,653,348 of record CM066043.1, on the reverse strand, counting down.
CTCACCTTCACCCTTGAGTCTGACAATACCACTTTTGCCCTTCCTCTTTTCACTAACATATCTGAAAAATGTCTTAGCCAATGCAATCAAATGGAGGGATATTCCGTCCTCTTGAATCTTTGCTTTCCTGACTACTTTGCTAGCTTCTGTAAGTTTTTCTCTCTGTGATCTCTTGTATTTCATGAAGGCCTCCCTCTTTTTCTTCACCTTTTCAGCTACTTCTTTCGAAAACCATAGCAGTCTCCTTTTCCTTTTGCCTTCATTTACCATTTTAACAAAAAGGTTGGTTGCCCTTAAAATATCCCCTTTCAGTTTTACCCACTGTTTTTTTTCTACATCCCCCACCTGTTCCCATCCTGCTAACGACTCCGAGGTATTGGCCCATCTTGGCAAAGTTAGTTTTCCTAAAGTCTAATACCCTCGCTTTTGAATGGATTCTATCAGCCCTAGTCCTAATATTGAACCACACCATCTGGTGATCACTGGATGCAAAATGATCTCTCACTATAACATCAGAAACACTTTCTACATTGGTAAGCACCAAGTCCAGTATGGCCTTTTACATGTGGGGTCTGTTACTAATTTCCTAAATAATTCTCCCTGTAGAGAATCCAGGATCTCCTTACTTCTAGATGATACTGCAGGAGGAATGTGCCAATCAACATCTGGCATATTGAAATCCCCTATCAGTAGCACTTCCCCATTCCTATCAATGCTGCGAATGTCTTCAATTAACTCTCCATACATCTCTCCCTCTTGTGAGGGAGATCTGTATATCATGCCAATGCAAATAGATTTCTCTTTCCCTCTTTCTAGTTTAACCCACAGTGCCTCCTCTCTCCCTTTTAAGCTCTGTAATTCCAAAGCTTTCGTATTTTTTACATATAGTGCCACTCCTCCTCCCCTTCTCCCTACCCTGTCCTTTCTGAATAAAGTATAGCCTGGTATAGTTACATCCCAGTCATGGTTTTCTGTGAACCATGTTTCTCCAGGAACAAGCAGGAAGTCGGTCCTCACTTATGTGTGACGTTGGCACCGACAGACCGCGCGGAGCAATTCCCCAGCTTTCAAAGAAAGCCTTTGGGAATGCTGCCACGCATGCGTGGTCCTCTTCCCGGCCAAGGGTGCCATCTTGCTCAATCTCCCTTTTTCCCTGGAGCCCATCGGATGCATGTCCTCGACCCTCAGAAAAAGCTTTGTTTTTTGGACCTCCATCCTTTGTGTTCTGTTTGCACCGATCCTCTAACCCGTCCTTCCCCTACTCTACATTTTTAGAGCTGTCGGGGATAGTCTTCTCCTTTTCATTTTTTGTTACGGGCTTCGCACCCTTTCTTCCCCTCTAACCGCTGTCCGCGTGGGTCTTCGACCTCGCAGGGGCCATTTTTGCCCCCATGGCCACCGGATTCAAAAAATGTGATAGATGCTCTAGGAACGTCACTTATGGACACTCATGACTGTTGTCTGCGGTGCCTGGGAGCCGACCATGACCCAGAGCTCTGTTTGCTCTGTAAGAAAATGTCCTCTAAGGCCCTGCTCTACTGTAAGCAAAAGTCCGAAGACATTTTTCAAAAGGCCACCTCAGAATCCCCGGTGGCACCCTCGGTCGTCTCTCTCCCGGTGGGGTCCCCCCCCCTGCAGCCCCACGCTCTCAGCGGCACTCCGACCAGGGATTCCCTCAGGTGGAGCAGCACAAGAAGGAGGCCTCGAAGTCGCTGTCTGGAGCCCCCAACAAGCACGAGCGCTCCCGCGCTCAGTTGCTTAGCCCCCTTTGACGTTCCGAGTCGGACAGGGAGCGGCCACTCAAGGTACCCCGCACGGAAACTGAGGCGTCCGGTCTCCCAAGGGCCGTCCCGGTGAGGACCCCCTCTACTCCTCAACGCCCGATCAGGTGAACTCAGGATTGGCATCGCAGGGTCCCATGCCCGGGTGGGAGTCCCACATGTTGGTGCTGGAACGCAGCATTTCTTCGTTCATTGGTTCCCAACAGGTGCTCACAGCCAGCTTTGCTGACTCGCACCCAGAGACCATGGGTCCCTTGTGTTGGACACCAAAATCCATCCAGGAAACCCCTGAGAGCCGCAGGCCTCGTGAGGGTCCTCGATGTTCGTCTTCCTCATCCTCCTGTTCCTCAGAGGCAAGATCTTCCAGGGCCTCCAACTCCAAGCGGGTACCAGCCATTGGATAGGGTGATCTACCCGGCTCGGACTCCTCGACCGATTTCTCAGAGTGGGACACCTCTCCGGAAACCCGTACCCACCGGGATCTTCCATCAGACCCCTCCCATCCTGTGTTCTAGTGGCGCTCACCACCCAAAGACACCTCCTCCCTGGTGTTCGTTCGGGACATGGCACGGGCCCTTAACCTGGCCGCTCAGGGCGAGGATGACCCTCGTGATGAAGAACTCTATATTCTACAGTACGAGTCCCCTCCCAGGCATGGCTCCAATCCTTGGATTTGGAGCAATGGGTGCAGGAGAAACTCCTGAACGTGCCCTGCCTCGGCGAGCAGCTCTTCGGCAAGCCAATGGAGGATTAAAGCTGCAGAAATAGACTGAATTCATCACCCGAACCAGTCTCTCATGCAAAACCTCCACTCTGCCCCAAAAGAAACAACCAGCCAAGTAGCCCTTCTTTCCTCGGAAGGGCCTCCAGTACCAAGGCTATCCGCTACCCCCGCGCCGACCACCCCGGCGCAGGGTAAATCCAGCCAAGGGCATGATAAGCCAAAAGGGCTGAAAGCCCAAACTCCGGCTCCTCCACAACCCGCTCAGGGGTTTTGACACCATCGGCATAGCCCCTCACCCTTCGGCATAGCCCCTCACCCTTTGGCATCGCAGCAGCAAGTAGGGGGATGCCTGTCCCGTTTTGCCCCGTCGTGGGTCTTCTACTCCTAAGACACCTGGGTTCTCCAGGTCATCTGAGATGGCTATCTCCTTCGCTTCAGACTTCCACCCACCTTCTCCCTGGTGGAGCCTCCTCGACTCCCCCATGCACCAACTTCTACTGCAGTGGGAATTACTCTTTCCTTGCCCAACGGGCAGTCGAGAAGGTCCCTCCGCACCTTCGAGGTCGGGGCTTCTACTCCCGGTACTTCCTCATCCTGAAAGACATGAAGTCTGCGCTCCATCCTTGGCCTCAGCAAGCTGAACAAGTTCTTGTTGCGGTAGAAATTCAAGATGTTATCCCTTGGCTTTCTGCTGCTCTTCCTCCGGCAGGGCGACTGGCTATGCTCTTTAGATCTAAAGGATGCTTATGCCAAATCTTAATCCACCCCCAGCACAGGCAGCATCTGCGCTTCAGGGTACAGAGAGAGAACTTCCAGTACAGGGTGCTCCCCTTCGGCCTCGCGTCTGCCCCACGAGTCTTTATAAAGTGCCTCGTCATGGTCGCTGCCCATTTCCGGCGTCATGGCATGCCGATCTTTCCCTACCTCGACGACTGGCTTGTCACGGGCACTTCGGTTGAAGAAGCCCGGCGAGGAATGTCACGCACCATCCTTCTGTTGGAGAGCTTGGGGTTCTTGGTCAGCTACCCAAAGTCTCACCTCGAGCCAGTGCAGGCACTCAAGTTTATCGGGGTGCTCCTCGATACTCAGCAGGTGACTGCCTTCTTTCCAATGGATCATGCCAACCGCCTCCAATCTCTGGCGGCCCATGTCCAAAGCACTCCCTGGGTCACCGCTTGGAGCATGCTATGCCTCCTGGGCCACATGGCCTCTACTGTGCATGTGGTCCCCCACGCCTGCCTGCACATGCGGAGAGTTCAGTGGTGTCTCAGTCACCTCAGGTTTCCCGTCAGAGTCCTTTCCTGAGCTGGTGGCAAAATCCCCACAGCCTCCTGCGGGCACTGTCCTTCCAGGCTCCGCAGCGCGATGCGGTGCTGACAGACGCTTCCCTCTTAGGGTGGGGAGCCCACTGCGGGCCTCTATGCACACAGGGGCAGTGGTTGCCCGAGGAGTTTCAGCAGCAGATAAACTTGCTCAAACTCCAGACGATTTGGTGGGCCCTGAGGTCCTTTGAGGAACAACTCAGTGGAAAGTCGGTTCTCCTGCAGACCAACAACGGTATGGCAATGTTCTACATCAAGGAGGGGGTCACGGGATTGCGCTCCCTTTGCCGGGAAGCGATCCTCATCTGCTCTTTCACTGTCTGATGGAAAATGTAACATAGTAACATAGTAAATGATGGCAGATAAAGACCAGTATGGTCCATCTAGTCTGCCCAGTAAGATGACAAGAGTAGGTGCACCTGCCGCTCCGTGCAGGCCACCCCTCCCCATGTCTTTGTTTTAGGGGTGAACCCACTGCTCCATGTAGGACACCCCTTTATGTTGAGAAATTAGTTAAGTTTATTTTAATTTTATCCTGTTGCTACAAAGGGATTCACTGTGTCTGTCCCATGCCAATTTGAATTCGGTCACTGTATTTGCCCCCAACACTTCCATCAAGAGAGCATGCCAAGCATCCACCACCCTTTCAGTGAAAAAATATTTCCTGACATTGCCTTTTAATTTACCCCCTTGCAGCTTCATGTTGTGCCCTCAAGTTTTACAGCTTCCCCGTCTTTGGAAGAGGTTTGTTCATTATTTCTCTAAGTATTTAAAGGTCTGAATCATATCTCCCCTGTCCCTCCTCTCCTCCAGAGTGCACACATTTAGGTCTTCAAGTCTCTTCTCATAAGGCTTCTGACGCAGGCTCCAAATCATTTTGGTCACCTTCCTCTGAACAGTTTCCAGTCTTTTTATATCCTTTGCAAGATATGGTCTCCAAAACTGAACACAGTATTTCAAGTGAGGCCTCACCAGTGACTTATACAGTGGCATTAGTACCTCTTCCTGTCTGCTGGTAATTCCTCTTTGTATATGCAACCCAACATCCTCCTGGCTTTTGCGACTGCCTTGTCGCACTATTTTTCCACCTTGAGATTCGCAGAAATAATCACACCAAGGTTCTTTTGGTCCGTGCACGCCAACCTCTCACCCCCTATCGCGTACATTTCCCCTGGATTTCTGCTTCCCAAGTTCATGACACTGCACTTCTTCGCATTAAATCTTAACTGCTGCCAAGCATTAGACCATTCTTCCAGCTTTTGTAGATCTTTCCTCATGTTATCCATTCCCTCAGGGGAGTCCACTCTGTTGCAAAGTTTCATGTCATCTGCAAAAAGACAAACTTTTCCATGCAGTCCTTTAGCAATATCACTCACAAATACATTGAACAGTGCCGGGCCCAGGACCAAACCCTGGGGCACCCTGCTAATCACCCTCCTTTCATCCGAGTGAGCTCCATTTACCATCACCTTCTGTCTCTGTCAGTCAACCAATTTCTGATCCAGTTTACCACCTTGGGACCCATCCCCAAACTACTGAGTTTATTGATAAGCCTCCTATGAGGAACAGTATCAAAGGCTTTGCTGAAATCCAGGTAGATGACATCCATCGCATGCCCCTGATCTAGTTCTCTGGTCACCCAGTCAAAGAACTCCGATTTGTTTGGCAAGATCGTCCTTTGGTAAAACCATGTTGCCTCAGATCATGCAACCTGTTGGTTTTGAGAAAGTCCACTATTCGCTCTTTCAGAAGCGCCTCCATTACTTTTCCTGCCACCGAGGTAAGGCTCATGGGCCTGTAGTTTTCTTCCCTGTCACCACTTTTGTGAAGAGGTACCACATCCGCCCTCTTCCAGTCCTGAGGAACTACTCCTGTTTCCAAGGATCTGTTAAAAACATCCTTTAACGGCCCTGCAAGAACCTCTCTGAGCTCTTTCAGTGTCCCTGGCCAGTAGGCCTTACATGAACAGTGGGCACACATAGATATCCGATTTAAGGGCTACACAAGGAATGTAGGCAGTCAGAATATTCCCAAAAAGTAAATGTATAACCAACAGTTAAATTCTATATTAGCACCAGGCAAAAAAAATGATAGAAAGCTGAAAGCTTAGCTATGTGGAGGCTCTGGAAGCTGTGAAGCCTGGAGTTGACCAGGTACTTCTGGCAGGCTGTAAGATAATCTAATTAGCTCCTCCCTGGGAGCAGGCTTGCAACAGAAAATTCAAACAATGGAAGCAGAAACGGTCAAACTGAACTTTTTCTTTCTTTGTAGCTGCCTACTGTGCAAAGGTCCCTGTAACTTTAACTGATACCTTTGCTTCTAAAGTAAGTGGGAGGTAAAAGAGCAGGTCCCTGCAATTTAAGTTTTTCTCTTCCAAGTAGCTTTATATCACTAGTGTCCCTGACAAGTAGCTGAACAGTGGGCACACTCAGATATCTGATTTAAGGGCTACACAAGGGATGTCCCTCAAGGCGACCTACCTTCCGGGCCAGGACAATGTCTTGGCGGACAGGCTTAGCCAGGATTCTTCACCCCTGCGAATGGCAGCTGGATCCAGGAGTAGCGGACTGTCTGTTTTTCTGCTGGGTTTATGCCGGCGATGGTCTGATGGTTTATGCCAGTCCCCAGAACACGCAGCTCTTCCGCTTTTGTGAGCAGGGAGAGCCCCGATGCATTCCTTCTGGACTGGTCATCCAGCCTGCTGTATGCATTCCCTCCCTTCCCTCTCATTGCGAGAAACCTTTTCAAGGCTCAGCGGAATCGGGCATCATTGATTCTCCAGGACCAAGCAGGAAGTCAGTCCTCACATATGGGTGACGTCGGCACCGACGGAGCCCTCATGCGGAGCATTTCCCCAGCTTTCAAAGAAAGCCTTTGGGAATGCAGCGCGCATGCTCAATCCCCTTCCCGCCCAAGGGTGCCATCTTGCTCAGTCTTCTTTTTTCCGCGGAGCCCGATGGACGTGTGTCCGAGTCACCCGGTTAAAAGTAGATTTTTCCTTCAGAGATTCGTGGTTTTTTGACGGTTCGATGACGGTTCCCATTCCCGCCTGGGCACGGTACACCGATATCGAGCCCGGAGCTGTTTTTTCATTTTTTGTCCTTCGAGACTAGCATTCGCGCTCTTTTTCTTTTTCACTGGCAGCCCAGTCTTTTGACCTTGCAGGGGCCCTTTTTTCCCCGATGGCTGCCAGCGGGTTCAAAAAGTGTGATCGGTGTAAAACTGATGTTTCTCACCGACACACACGACTGCTGCCTCCGGTGCCTCGGGCCCGATCATGATCTGTGGCTCATGTGGCAAAATGTCCTCGAAGGGAACACAAAATGAAGAAGAAACCCACGAGGGCGGCGTCGGTGGACGATCTTGGTCCCTCGAGGGCCAGGTCGCATAGCCCCGACCGCCGTCCCGGGTCCTTGGAGCCGGAGAGGCCTGCAAAATTGCCTCATGTGGAGCCGGAGTCCCAGAGTCATGTGAGAACTGTAGTCCTTGTGGACTCTCCTCCGGGGGAGCCGATGTCGGCCCCGACACCATCGAGGGCTGCTGAGTCTCCTGAGCTTGGACTCAGGTTTACGGCCTTGGAGAGCAGTTTGGCTGCCTTCATGGAACAGCAGCGGGTGCTGATCGCCGGTCTGACCAGTGCATCTGCCCCGATCACCGGGACCTTGACGTCCAAGTCAACCCCGGAGGCCGAGCCGATCCTCGAGTCCATGCGGTCTCGAGTCGATCCTCGGCCAAGGTCTCCCTCGGCCTCCCGTACAGGGCCGAGGTTATCGACACTGGTACCCTCGGCATCGGGGCGGATGGCATCGGTGCCCGCCCGGCCAGAGTCGCTCGATTTCTCCTCAGAGGGGTCGTGGTGGGAGACGGAGGACGAGGAGTCCCCAGACACTTTTTGGACCCGGTGCGTCCCATCAAACTCACCAGAGTCCAAGCCTCTGAGAAGGTCCCCCCCCCCCCCCGGAGGATACCCGGTTCTCGGACTTCGTGAGGGATATGGCCAAGGCCTTGGCCTTCCCCGCGGATCCCGAGGAGGAGTCTCGAGCCGAAGAGCTCGAGGCCCTCCGGTATGACTCTCCCCCGAAGGAGGCCTTTACTGTACCGCTTCCTCCAATGCTGGAACGGCTGCTCTTCCGCATGTGGGAGGCACCAGCCTCAGCGCCAGTTCTCTCAGCAAACGGGTCGATTCCATTTATCAAGTCCGTAGGAGCCCTGGGTTCCAGAAGGCACAGCTACCGCACCACTCCATGATTGTGGAATCAGCCATGCATCATCTGAAGAGTCAGAAGATGCACTCCTTGGTGCCCCCTGGCTGGGAGGCCCGGAACCTGGATGCCCTCGGTAGAAAGTGCTTCCAGGGCTCTATGCTGGCGTGCCGTGTCCAGACATATCAGCTGTACATGGGCGTGTATCTCCGAGACCTGGCAAAGGAGATTGCCAGGTTCTCTGCTGGCCTCTCCGAGGAACCTTCGCAGAGGTTCAAGGCTTTGTCATCGGGGATTCGAGAGTGCTCGAAGTTTATATCTTGAGCAGCCTATGATGGCTTCGAGGCTTCGGCCCGAGTAGCAGCGGCCGGCATTGGTGCACGCCATCAGGCCTTGCTACAGTCATCGGACCTCGAGCCATGGGTCCAGGACAAGTTGGTCGATGTCCCTTGCCGGGCTGAAAACCTTTTTGGCAAACCCATGGCTGAAAAGGCTGCAGAAATCGAGATTGAGACTCTCACCAGGACAAGGCTGTCCAGAAAAACCTCTGCCCCTTCTCAGAAGAAGGGCTCGGGGAAAAAGCCCTTTTACCCGAGAAAGGCCTCTGCCTACAAATCCTACCCTCAATTCCATGCCTTTACAGCTCCTCAATAGGGGCAGGGACATGGGCCCCGTAGGCAGAAAACCCCCAAGCCGCCAGCTCTGGCCCCTGCACAGCAGGGAGCGGGGTTTTGACTCCCACTGTATAGCCTCTCCCCTACAGCTGGCTCCACTCAGCACAGGAGGCCGGCTGACACTGTACGCCCACAGATGGTCAGCTATAACAGGGGATACTTGGGAACTGAGCATAGTCCAAAAGGGCTACTTGCTCCACTTAAACCAGTTACCTCCCTCCTATTTTCCAGGGGATCCTCCAAGACTCCCTCTGCACAGGAACCTCCTCCTTCAGGAGTTGGCTTCTATAGGAGAAGGCGATGGAACTGGTGCCTCACCACCTAATAGGAAGAGGCTTCTATTCCAGTTACTTTCTGGTACCAAAACAGACATGAGGCCTCCGGCCCATCCTAGACTTGCGAAATCTCAACAAGTTTCTGGAGAGGGAAAAGTTCAAGATGCTTACCCTTGGCATACTGCTGCCCTACCTCCAGCAGGGAGATTGGCTATGCTCCTTAGACCTAAAGGATGCTTATACTCACATCCTCATTCATCCAGACCACAGGGAATATCTCACATTTGTAGTGGGAGGAAATCATTTTCAGTACAGGGTACTTCCATTTGGCCTACCCTCTGCACCCAGGGTTTTCACCAAATGCCTGGCTGTGGTGGCAGCCTATCTCAGAAACCAGGGCATCTTTGTCTTTCCATACCTGGACGACTGGCTTATCAGGGGTCAGTCTCCACAGGAGGCCAGACAAGCCATTCTTCGCACTGTCTCTCTTGTCCAGCACCTGGGCTTCGTCATAAACTTCGCAAAGTCCACTTTGCTCAACTCACAGGACATAGAGTTCATAGGCGCAAGGTTGGATACCTTACAAGCAATGGCTTATTTGCCCGGGAACAGGGCTCACAGACTGATGTCTCTGGCCGAGCAGTTTCGCAGTGGATCTCTGGTCTCTGCCAGACATTTCCTGAGGCTTTTGGGGCACATGGCATCCACTGTCCATGTACCTCCAAATGCTCGTCTGAATATGCGGCCTGCTCAATGGTGCCTCAGAGCTCAGTGGATACAGGCCACAGGAGATTTAAGAGACAGAGTAAGAGTGTCCAAACTACTAGCGGCCTCCCTGCAGTGGTGGCTGCATCTCCCAAACCTGATCAAATGGCACCACCACACACAGGTGCTGACCACCGATGCTTCTCTTCAAGGTTGGGGTGCACATTGCCAGGGGGCATGCACTTCAGGGCCTATGGTCCCCTTGGGAGGCCACACAGCAGATCAATCTGTTGGAATTGCGAGCTATTCGATTAGCTCTGCAAACTTTCTCCCATGTCCTCTCTCACCAGTCTGTCTTGATTCAGACAGACAACCCGGTAGCAAGGGGGCACAGGATCCAGTCTTTTGTCAGGGAGCACAGGCCCTGTGCACCTTTGCAGTCGAGCAAGGCATGTTTTCAAGGCAGTTTATCTACCTGGCCAAGAGAATTACCTGGCAGACAGGTTGAGCAGGATTCTACAGCCTCACGAATGGCATTTGAATCCCTTAGTGGTCCAGCAGATCTTCCTAAAATGGGGTCTTCCAACCATCGATCTCTTTGCCAGTCCACTGAACTGTCAGCTGCCCAGGTTCTGTTCTAGACAACCGTATCCTCTGCGAATGGCAGCAGATGCCTTTCTAATCTCTTGGTCTATGGGCCTGCTGTATGCGTTTCCTCCAACGCCTCTAGTCGCCTGAACCCTATTCAAGGTTCTTTGGGACAGGACCTCACTGATCCTGGTAGCCCCCAGGTGGCTGAGGCAACCATGGTTTCCACTCCTTCTGCAGCTGGCGGTGGATACTCCACTCTCTCTGGGGGTGCAACCCGATCTCCTGTCTCAAGATCAGGGATCTCTCCTGCACCCCAACCTCCAGTCCCTCCATTTGATGGCCTGGCTGCTGAAAGGGTAGTTCTAGCCCCCTTACCTCTGCCTAGGGAAGTGGAGGAGGTGGTGTTGGCCTCTAGGAGACAATCCACCTGGAAATCTTATGCCCTCAAGTGACGTAGGTTCTCCACCTGGTGTGCTCAGTGCCAAGAGGATCAGTTTTCGTGCCTGGTACCAGTGGTGTTGCAGTATCTGCTTCACCTGTCGAACCTAGGCCTTAAATCCAACTCTGTTTGGGTCCACTTCAGTGCTCTGTCAGCGCACCACTCGCTGGTGGAGGGCCAGTCTCTGTCGGTCCACCCCTTAGTGGCCCGCTTCCTCAGGGGCCTGCTTTTGCTCAGGCCTCCGATTCGTCCACCAGCCCGAGTGGGATTTGAATGTGGTCTTGCAACAACTTACTTGCCCACCATTTGAGCCGATGGCTACCTGTCATTTATGCTTCCTTTCCTGGAAGGCATTGCTCTTGGTGGCTCTTACCTCGGCCAGGCGTGTGAGTGAACTACAAGCTCTGGTTTCTGATATACCATACACACGGTTCTATAAGAACAGGGTGATCTTACGGACTCATCCTAAGTTCCTTCCAAAGGTTGTCTCCTCCTTCCACCTTAATCAAGAAGTGGTTCTTCCGACCTTCTTTCCCAGGCCGCATGCCAGCTGGGCTGAAATGGTCTTACATACCCTGGACTGTAGGAGGGCATTGTTTTTCTACCTTGACCGTACGCAGGGGCATCAAAGGGCTGTCCAGCTCTTTGTCTCTTTTGACCCTAATAGGCTGGGGTTGCCTGTCTCCAAGTGTACCCTGTCCATTTGGGTAGCAGACTGTATCGCCTGGGCATACAGGGCAGCTGGCCTCTCCTTGCAGGGTCGGGGTGAAGGCTGCGTCAGTAGCTCATCTCCGCTCTGTTCCATTGGCAGACATCTGCCGGGCCGCTACTTGGTCTTCAAGCCAGACTTTTGCTGCCTATTACTGCCTCGAAAGGGAGTCCCACAGGGACAGTTCTTTTGGTCAGGCGGTACTCCGTAATCCCTTTGAGGTTTAGGCAACTCCTACCCTCCGGCCCTTGTGTTGGGCTACTGTTCGGGGGCGTTCTCAGAGAAGATTCTTATCTCGCATGTTGAGGCTCTAGAGGGAGCTTATTTTTCAGCTTTGGGTTCTCGGTAGCCTAGAGCTGGGGAGTCCCATATGTGAGGACTGACTTCCTGCTTGGTCCTGGAGAAAGCATATTTACTCACCTGTAACAGGTGTTCTCCAGGAGCAGCAGGAATCAGTCCTCACAACCCTCCCTCCTCCCCTTGGAGTTGCAGTCAATATATTTCATTTTGTGTTTTGCTGTCTTTTTAGCTATGTCATCAGACTGAGCAATATGGCACCCTTGGGTGGGAAGGGGACCGCGCATGCGCGCTGCATTCCCAAAGGCTTTCTTTGAAAGCTGGGGAATTGCTCCGCACGAGGGCTCCATCAGCGCCGACGTCACCCATATGTGAGGACTGATTCCTGCTGCTTCTGGAAAACACCTGTTACAGCTGAGTAACTACGCTTTCTCATAAACCCCTCGTGGCCTCGGCAGCCTTGTTTCCTGCTTCTGCTCCAGCTGTTGACGGAGCCTCCTATTCCCCTGGGCTCTGGATAGCCTCATGCTTGGGTGTGGACCCAAAGGAGAACACTATGAACCCCTCCCGGACATCCCTGGCACGTTCCAGTGTGCAGCCCTCGTTGATGTCTAAAACCCACTGGTCTGAGGTGATGCAGGCCCATTCCTGAGAAAAGAACCGCAGGTGGCCCCCCCTCTACCTGTGGCATCTTAGGGCGGACCCCCTACCCGCCAGTCAGTGGGCAGAGCGGGAAGACTAATTGGACTTCTTGGAGGAGCCGGAGGATCTCTGAGGTCAGTTTACTCCTCGAAAGGTCTGGTTGCGACTCCAAAACGTGAATAGGATGATGGCTGGTTCTGCTGGAAACGTGTGTCACAGAAGCTGGCCTGCTAAGACTCCTACCCCAATTGAGAGAGACCGTTTAGTGGAGGACTTTGATTTATTCGAAGCATAAGGAGCATGAGGTCTTTGACGAACTTCTCGAACCTCTCCCCAAAGAGGAGCGTTCCCTTGATAGGGAGACTGGCAAGGCGAGCTTTGGAAGAGGAGTTGGCCAACCAGGTTTGAAGCCATAACCAGTGCCAAGCCACATTAACTGCAGGTACACTCTGAACAGCCAGTCACACGAGGTCATAAGACATCAGCTAGGAAGGCCACCACGGATTCTTGTCGCGGCGTGATAGCATCCACTGGCAAGAGCTGGGTCCAGTGCAGTAGAACCCATGCAGCCAGACTGCTACAAGATGAGGCCTGGACCACCAGAGAGGATGCCGAGAAGGCTGTCTTCAATAATCCCTCGTCTGGTCATGAGTGTCCTGGAGAGCGGGCCCACCCTTGACAGGAATGGTCATGCGCTTCATCATAGCTGTGACCAAAGAATCAACCTTGGGATAGCACAGCCACTTGCCCAAGTCAGCCTGGGACCATGGGTAGATCTTACTGAGCCAACTAGCTGCCCAGAGATAGGCATTGGGCCTTTCCCATTTCTCTACCACCACCTGCTGCAATTCTAGTGGGAAGAGGAAGGTACTGGCAGGTGTCTTAATACTCCAGAGAATCTGGTCTGAGTCAGATGATGAGGCAGTCCCAGGGTTCATGTATGCAGAGCTCTGACGCCACTTGCACAATGAGAGGTGCCAATTCTTCCCTATGGAAGAGCCGAACCACCTACAATTCCCCCTCCTCCTCTTGAAGGAAAGAATCACCACCTTCTTGGCTGGAATCTTTTGCTGATGAGAGATGGTTCAACCCTCCTGGTCACCCTCCTCATCTTCAGGGAATTGCCCAAGCCAGGGACTTATGTAGCTGGGAATCCCCCTAACCTGTGTGCACTTCTTGCTACGTTTGGGGTCTGCGGCAGGTGCCACTGCTGCAGGTACTAGAAGAGGCAGTGTTACAGGTGGTGAGGCTATGGCGGCCGCTGGTAGGCCCCATTTCCAGAGCATCCACGCCTGATGGAATATGGCAGCAAACTCCACTGTGGTAGTGCCCACCACAGGCATAGGATGAGACCTCCTCAGCCCCATGAGGCAAAGAAGGCAGGCGGTGGAGAGTCGTCCCCCCCCCCCAAAAAAAATCCATCAACATCCTGGCTGCTGCAGCGGGTGGAAGAGCAGGTCCTGGTGGCGCAGGCCCTGGTGTGACGACGACTCCCCCCTCCCCCACCAAATCTGGGGACTGCGGCAGAAAGAGCAGAAGAGGATTCACCTGTCTTGGTTGCACAAAGAGCGCTCATCTAAAATACAGCGCCGTTTGCTGCAGTTGAGGCTGTGAGCCATGGTGGAAGGCATCCGACATTAAGGCACACGTTCCCGCTGAACATGGGCGGCTGCAGGTGGGAAAGGCTGATTGCATGCAAGGGTACAAGGGTGTGATGGTAATAGTGCACAGAGGTGGGAAGCAGTCCGCACGCTTGGCTGTGCATGAACCACGCCGGAGCCCATCTTCCAAATGAAAGGAACTTCAGGCCATAAAGGCAGGAAGCAGGCTCAGCTGCTCTGAGACCATGCCGGAGCTGTCCTCTAAAGAAAAGGAGCTGCTGGGACCTGAATGGCAGAACAGGTTGGAAACTCTTCAAGGGAATCTCTCCCTCGCAGGCAGGCTGTACTCAGAAATGCAGGCTTCAATCCTGGGTCCAGACCTTGTGCTATCAAACTCCTTGTGAGGAAAGACAGCGAGGAGGAGGGAGTAAGACAACCCCATGCCTCAAGTCTGTTTACCAGCTCCAAAGGAAAGAGCAATGTGTTAAAGAAAAAAAACTAAAATAAAAACTTTGAAGAAAATCTGAAGGAGACTTAGACAACTGGTCTGGCTCTTAGCCAGAAGTTGTTCCCCCCCTCCCCCTCCATCCCCAAGAACAAGTCCAACAGCAGGTATCTCATATACCCCAGGCTGAATTGCTACTAGTCCTCTTGACAGTGAGCAGTAGCTAGTGTCCTGAGCTTTACTGGAGATCAACCAACATTTGCTGAGAGAGAAAATACTGGAGAGTGCCCCTAGCTGTGCTGGTTAGTATACTAGAGGTGATGTCACAGCTCTAGTTCGTGGGGGGGGGGGGGGTTCTCTCAGCATCTGCTGGTAGGAGATAACCTGCTGGTCTGGGCAGGTGTAGCAGGATGTTCTGGAAGTGAACATTGATGTATATTATTACAGAACCCATTACTGCATTGAAAAGTGGGTACTGGCATTTGCAGTATTTTGGGAGCTATGATTAATCTATCCACATAGGGTCCTGCTTTGGTCAGCAGGATGTTTCTCTTGGCAAAATACATCCCGTTACTCTCCAGCCTGTCTGAACCAGCACACTATATAAGGTATGTAAACAGAAAGTGTTAGGATTTATATTATATAGAAAGTGTTGTGTTGACTAAATTCTGTGGTTCCTTTCTTTGCTTTCATGTATTGCCTAGTAAGTTCTTTATTTTAGAGAAGGATGGGAAGAGTGAGGTATGATAGTTTTTCGTAAGAGATCTATAAAATGAGTGGAGTGGAATGGGTAAACGTAGCTCGGTTGAAAATATTTTTTCACTCAACGCGTAATCAAAACTTTGGAATCTGCTGCTGGAGAATGTATGAATGCTGTTAGTATATAGATGGTTTAAAAGAGGCTTGCACATAAATAGTTATTAACATGGACGAGGCAAATCCATTGCTTACCTCTGGGAGGATGGATGGAATTTGTCTACTTTTTGTAAACCTGCCAGGTATTCGTTACCTGGATTGCCCACTGTTGGAAACGGGATACTAGGCTTAATGGACTATTGGTCTGACCCAGTATGGTATGTCATATGATGATATGCTCTTAGAGAGCTGGCATTGGTCTTTGTAGCTAGCAGGTGGCACTGTACCCTAATATAGTCCTCGGGAGCTCCACTCTTCTATTTGTGCCCTTCTCTTCCACTGCCAAATCCAGACTTCAATCTTTCTACCTTGTTGCTCCTTATGCTTCGAACAAACTACCTGAGTTAGTACGTCAGGTTCCATCTGTGGCCATGTTCAAATCCAAGCTAAAAATTTACTACTTTGAGTCTGCTTTTGGATCCTGATCCCTCTTAGTCTCCTGTTCATCTCCTATGTTTTTCCTTACCAGTCTATTAGATATTTCCTAGTCCCTAGTTGTTGGCTGTCTTGGCTAGGCTGTAAGCCGTTATGAGCAGGGGACTGTCTTACATGTCTCTATATAGTGCTGTGTATGCCTAGTAATATGTAGT
The DNA here is from genome assembly GCA_033557465.1 of Ichthyophis bannanicus. NCBI lineage: Eukaryota > Metazoa > Chordata > Amphibia > Gymnophiona > Ichthyophiidae > Ichthyophis > Ichthyophis bannanicus. The sequence continues at coordinate 205,637,436 of CM066043.1, read as the reverse complement.
CCTAGCTGACATGAGACTAACTTTAAAATAGGGAGTTGAAAAGGGGATTACACTTAAACTTGTCTGCGCAAACTCTAACATCTTTTGCTAAAATGTCTAGTGGAGGAGTAGACTAGTGGTTAGAGCAACTGTCTTGTACCCAGAAGATCAAGGGTTCAATTCCCACTGGCACTCCTTGTGACCTGGGGGAAAGTCACTTTACCCTCCATTGCCTCGGAAGAAAAGGCCTGGCAATCTACTTCTGGTGATACATTGACAAGAAAACCCAGAAGCAGCTGGGTCACCAGGAGTCAGTCAGCACTGATTGACGGCACTAAAAAAAAAAAAAAAGTCTGAACACAAATGTGCTTTCACAGATATGACTGTTCTGATACCAAACTGACATGTAGCAGTATAATTTACTTGTTTCAAAGTACAAAATATATTTACATTAGGTATATTTACTGTATATTTACACAAACATGACTAATTTTAAAACATACAGCAATTGAAGAAAAATCGTCAGACAGAAGAAGAGATGCTATATGGCAGTGTTCCAAAAACACCAGGCAAACGGAGAATCCTAGGACCAGCTACCCCTAGCAAAGTACGCAAGGTGAGTTGTTGTATAGGGTCTATGCACTAAGTAAATAGATTCTGAATCTAGATAACCAATAACCCTCTTTGTTATGGGAAAGTTACATAAAACATTGAGTCAGTAAATGACAGATAAAGACCAATTGATCTATTTAATCTGCCCAGTTGTTGTTGGTAAGGGTTATGTTTCAGCTAGTGTTGACTATCGCCTATAACAAGGATCTTAAGTGAATGCAGGGATGAAGAGAGAATTAACTAATACTTTGCATGCATATTTTAATTCCTTGCCTCCCAGAGGTCATATTTGATGTACCCTGCGTTTTCCCTTCAGCTTAATACTACTTCGATTTCAAGTGGCACTTCCAATAGCACGGTTCGCTCTGCTGTAAGTGGGATACTCTGCCATTCCCCTACATCCCGCCCACCACCTTTGGGAGGCAAGGTCAGTGTCAAATGCACGATTTGCATGGCATTTTTGCATAAGGGGATGTATATATTGGAGTGTTTTGGTGTAGTGTGTGGGTTTGGGTTTTTTTTTTCAAATGGCATCACAGTACTAACCCGCAAGATAATTCTTCAAGGAATGAGGTTCATAATTTCTAAACATCTTTAACATCTTCATACCTGTTCTTGGGGGTACTGCACACAAGGCTGTGGGTTTTATGTTTAAGCCTTATACAAAGGCTGTTGTCTGTTTTACACTTAGTGAAAGCTGAAAATATTGAACAAATACCTGTAATGGACCTGAGGAACTTACATAATTCAGACCGAAGGATGGAGACTACATTATTCCTTGAGATCCATTCTGAACCCAGGGAAGCTCATGTATAGGTTATTTCTCCAGGACCAAGCAGGAAGTCAGTCCTCACTTATGGGTGACGTCGGCGCCGACGGAGCCCTCGCGGAGCAATTTTCCCCAGCTTTCGCAGAAAGCCTTTGGGCATTGCAGCGCGCATGCGCGGTCCCCTTCCCGCCTAGGGATGCCATCTTGCTCAGTCTTCTTTTTTCCGCGGAGCCCTACAGACATAGTCTGTTACCGCCGCAGAAAAGTTGATTTCTTTGATTTGTTTTTACGTTAAATTTTTCTCGGTTCGTGTGTTCCTCTTCCCGCCGGGCCTCGATATCCTCTATTGGGCCCGTCTGTGTTTTTATTTTATTCCAACTGGCATTCCCGCCACTTTTTTCCTTCATCCCTGGCAGCGCGGTCTTTCGACCTTGCCGGGGTTCTTTTTCCCCAGATGGCCGCCAGTGGTTTTAAAAAGTGTGATCGTTGTATCAGACTCATGTCTCTCACCGACACGCATGACTGCTGCCTCCGCTGCCTCGGGGCCGAGCATGACCCTATGAGCTGCGGCCCATGCAGCAAGATGTCCTCGAAGGCGCTCAGGAGCCGGTAGTCGCAAAGGGATCGGATCTTCTCTGACTCCGCGTGGACCTCGTCAGAGGCCTCGACGCCTCGTGGCTCCGGCTCGGAGCATCGTCGGAGTTCTTCTGAGCGGGGCTCCCCCGGCCGGAAACACCGGCGGGAGAAGAAGCCCGCGAGGGTGGAGCCGGGAGGCGACCCCGGTCCCTCGAGGGACAGGTCACCTAGCCCAGCCCGACACCCCGGGCCGTCGGAGGGGGAAAGGCCTTCGAAGCTTCCTCGTCTCGAAGTGGAGTCTCCTAGACATGTGAGTGCTATAGTCCTCCTGGACTCCCCCACGGATGAACCGACGTCAGGCCCGACGCCGTCGGGGCCCGAGTCGGCGGCTGCTGGGTCTTCTGAGCTTGATCTCAGACTGACCTCCTTGGAGCGCAGTATATCTGCCTTCATGGACCAGCAGCGGGCATGGATCACCGGCCTCGCCAGTGCATCTGCCCCGACCACCGGGACGTCGACGCTCCAGTCGACCCCGGAGGCCGAGTCGATCCTCGAGTCCATGCAAGCTCGAGTTGATCCTCGACCTAGGTCTCCCTCGGCTTCCCGTTCGGGACCGAGGTCCTCGACACCGGCCTCTGCGTCGGGGCGGCAGTCCCCAGGCCCCGCCCACACGGAACCGCTCGATTCTTCCTCGGAGGAGTCGGGCTGGGACACGGAGGACGAGTCACCCGGTTCTTTCCAGACATGGTGCGTCCCCTCCGATTCGCCCGAGTCGGAGCCTCAGAGGCGGTCCCCCCCGGAGGATACCCGGTTCTCTGACTTCGTGAGGGGCATGGCCAAGGCTTTGGCCTTCCCCGCGGATCCGGAGGAGGAACCCCGAGCCGAGGAGCTCGAGGCCCTTCAATACGACTCCCCCCCCGAGGGAGGCCTTCACTGTACCGGTTCCCCCGATGCTGGAGCGGCTTCTCTTCCGCATGTGGGAGAGCCCAGCCTCTACGCCAGTGTTGAGCAAGCGGGTCGATTCCATGTATCGAGTCCGCAAGAGCCCCGGGTTCCAGAAGGCGCAGCTCCCGCACCACTCCATGGTGGTGGAGTCGGCCATGCATCGACTTAAGAGTCAAAAGATGCACTCCTCGGTGCCCCCGGGTAAGGAGGCCCGGAACCTGGACGCCCTCGGTAGGAAGTGCTTCCAGGGCTCTATGCTTGCTTGTCGGGTCCAGACATATCAGCTGTATATGGGTATGTACCTCCGAGACCTGGCGAAAGAAATTGAGGGTTTCTCTGCCGGTCTCTCCGAGGAACCCTTGCAGCGGTTCCAGGCCTTATCCTCAGGGATTCGAGAATGTTCGAAGTTCATTTCTCGGGCGGCCTATGATGGCTTTGAGGCATCGGCTCGGGTAGCCGGAGCCAGCATCGGGGCTCGCCGCCAGGCTTGGCTTCAATCATCCGACCTCGAGCCATGGGTGCAGGACAAGTTGGTCGATGTTCCTTGCCGAGGGGAAAACCTCTTCGGCAAACCCATGGCCGAAAAGGGTTGGGTGTTGCAGGTGGTCCACAAGGGCTACCTCCTGCGTTTTCACCAGGTGCCCCCCCTCTACTTCCCAGGGGAGCCTTCCAGACCCCCGCTGCACGAGGATGTACTCCTTCAGGAGCTGCAAAGCCTGCTTCAAGAACAGGCGGTGGAGCCAGTGCTCCAACACTTGTGGGGTCACGGGTTTTACTCGAGGTACTTCCTGGTTCCAAAGAGAACAGGAGGCCTCAGGCCCATTCTGGACTTGCGCAACCTCAACAAGTTCCTGCAGCGGGAAAGATTCAAGATGCTTACCCTTGGAACCCTCCTGCCCTACCTCCAGCAAGGAGATTGGCTCACGACAGATGCTTCCCTCCTGGGTTGGGGGGCGCACTGTCGGGGGACGTGCACTCAAGGCCTTTGGACGCCTTGGGAAGCCGCCCAGCAGATAAACTTCCTGGAGCTCCGGGCGATCTGTCTAGCTCTGCGGACCTTCTCTCACCTAACGTTCGGTCAGTCCGTACTGGTGCAGACGGACAATCAGGTGGCAATGTTCTACGTGAACAAACAGGGGGGCACGAGCTCCCTCCTTCTATGTCAGGAAGCCCGGAGGCTGTGCTCCTGGGCGGTCGATCACGACATCCTCCTCAAGGCGGTTTACCTGCCAGGGCAGGACAACTGCCTGGCGGACAAGCTGAGCCAGATCCTGCTACCACACGAATGGAAGTTGAACCCCGCGGTGGTTCAGCAGATCTTCCTCCGGTGGGGCTCTCCCACCGTGGACCTGTTTGCCAGTCCCCTGAACAGGCATCTCCCCAGGTTTTGCTCCCGGCACCCTCATCCTCTTCGAGTAGCGCCGGATGCTTTCCTCATCTCGTGGTCCACGGGTCTGCTGTATGCCTTCCCTCCCACGCCACTGGTGTCCCGGACATTGTTCAAAGTTGTCCAGGACAGGGCCTCCGTGATCCTGGTAGCGCCCCGGTGGCCGAGACAACCGTGGTTCCCTCTGCTTCTACAGCTGGCGGTGGACGCCCCTCTCCCTCTGGGGTTTCAGCCCGATCTCCTGACCCAGGATCAGGGAACTCTTCTGCACCCCAACCTCCGGGCTCTGCACCTGATGGCCTGACTGCTGAAAGGATAGTCCTAGCTCCGCTTCTGCTACCCCGGAGGTGGAAGCCGTCGTCCTAGCATCTCGGCGACCTTCCACCCGGAAATCTTACGCCCTCAAATGGCGTTGTTTCTCGATCTGGTGTTCTCAGCAAGCTGAGGACCCCTTCGCTTGTTTAGTATCGGTGGTACTGCAATATTTGCTTCACCTATCCGATCTAGGTCTCAAATCCAACTCTGTCAGAGTCCACCTCAGTGCTCTCTCTGCACATCATTCACCGGTTGAAGGCCAGCCTCTCTCTTCGCACCCCTTGGTGGCGCGTTTCCTCAGAGGCCTCCTTCTACTTAAGCCTCCGTTGCGCCCCCCAGCCCCTGACTGGGACCTCAACGTGGTTCTGCAAAGGCTTACCTGCCCACCTTTTGAGCCCATGGCTACCTGCCCTCTTTGTTTCCTCTCCTGGAAAACTCTCTTCTTGGTAGCCCTCACTTCCGCGAGGCGAGTGGGTGAGCTACAGGCCCTAGTGTCGGAGCCCCCGTACACTAGGTTCTACAGGAATAGGGTAGTCCTGCGGACTTACCCCAAGTTTCTTCCAAAGGTGGTCTCCCACTTTCACATCAACCAGGAGGTGGTTCTTCCGACCTTCTTTCCCAGGCCACACACCAGCCGAGCTGAGACAGTGCTGCATACCCTGAACTGTAGAAGAGCCTTATCCTTCTACCTTGACTGTACGCGAGAGCATAGAAAAGCGGTCCAGCTTTTCGTCTCGTTTGACCCCAATCGGTTGGGGGTACCTGTCTCTAAGCGTACTCTGTCCATCTGGGTGGCCGACTGTATCGCCTGGACTTACGGGGCAGCCGGTCTCTCCTTGGAAAGTCGTGTCACGGCGCATCGGGTCAGGGCGAAGGCCGCGTCTGTGGCTCACCTCCGCTCTGTTCCATTGGCAGACATCTGCCGGGCCGCTACTTGGTCTTCAGGTCAGACCTTTGCGGCTCATTACTGCCTGGAAAGGGAGTCCCGCAGGGACAGTGCTTTCGGTCAGGCAGTCCTCCACAATCTCTTTGAGGTTTAGGCAACTCCTACCCTCCGGCCCCGGCGTTGGCTACCGGCCGGATGCGTATTCAGAGAAGATTCCTTCCCTCTGTACTGTTGAGCCTCAGGGAGCTCTTTTTAGGCTTGAGGTCTCCGGTAGCCTTAAGCTTGGGAGTCCCATAAGTGAGGACTGACTTCCTGCTTGGTCCTGGAGAAAGAGTAGTTACTCACCTGTAACAGGTGTTCTCCAGGAGCAGCAGGAATCAGTCCTCACTTCCCTCCCTCCTCTCCTCGGAGTTGCAGTCATTCTTTTTGCATATTTTTGCTAACTTTTGCTGTCTTGCCGCTATGTCATCAGACTGAGCGAGATGGCATCCCTAGGCGGGAAGGGGACCGCGCATGCGCGCTGCAATGCCCAAAGGCTTTCTGCGAAAGCTGGGGAAAATTGCTCCGCGAGGGCTCCGTCGGCGCCGACGTCACCCATAAGTGAGGACTGATTCCTGCTGCTCCTGGAGAACACCTGTTACAGGTGAGTAACTACTCTTTCTAATGGGCTCCGTTTCAATGATAGTCAGATCATCTTTTTTTTCTGTTTTCTATTGACAAGCAGGATTGAGTCGGGCACACAAGTGGGTGGCATCATCTGATGACACTGGGATGGAGTTCCATATGCTGTAGTCTCATCAGCTCCTCAGAGGCTGCTATCTGAAGTCTGAGAAGCTCCTCTTTCCAAAAAAACCACCCTGTAAACCTACTACTTCTCCAACAAACAGGAAGTCAGTCCTCACATATGGGTGACATCAGCACCAATGAAGCCCTCGCGGAAGAATCCCCCCAGCTTTCAAAGAAAGCTTTTGGGAGATGCTACCACACATGCGTGGTCCCCTTCCTGCCCAAGGGTGCCATCTTGCTCAGTCTCCTTTTTTCTGCGGAGCCCTTCAGAGGTCATCTTGCTTTGTCCCCAGGAAAAGTTGATTCTTCAGGAACAAGTAGAAAATCGGTCCTCACTTATGGGTGATGTTGGCACCGACGGAGCCCACATGGAGCAATTCCCCAGCTTTCAAAGAAAGCCTTTGGGATTGCTACCACGCATGCACGGTCCTCTTCCCGTCCAAGGGTGCCATCTTGCTGAGTCTCCCTTTTTCCATGGAGCACTTCAGGCGCACGTCCTCGTCCCTCAGAAAAAGTTTGATTTTCCTCACCTTAATAGGCTCTTATTTCTTTCTTGCAGTTGCACCGGTCCTCTACCCATCCTCCCCTTTCTCTCTTTTGGAGCTTGCGGGGATACCTTTTCTACATATATTTTTCCCAGGCTTTGCACCCTTTTTTTCTTCCCAACCGCTGACTGCGTGGGTCTTCGACTTTGCAGGGGCTGTTTTTGCCACCATGGCTACCGGGTTTAAAAAATGCGATAGATATTCTAGGAACATGTCGCTTATGGACACTCATGACTGCTGTCTAAGGGGTCTGAGAGTCGACCATGACCCAGAGCTCTGTTCACTCTGCAAGAAAATGTCCTCTAAGGTCCTGCTCAGCCATAAGCAGAAATCCAAAGACATTTTTCGAAAGGCTGCCTCGGAGTCTCCGGTGGCGCTCTTGGTAGTCTCCCCTCCGGTAGGTTCTCCCCCTGCAGCTCTGCATTCCAGACAGCACTTGGACCAGGGGTCCCCTGAGGTGGAACGACAGAAAAAGGAGGCCTCGAAGTCGCTGTTTGGGGCCCCTGATCAGCACGAGCGCTCCCGCGCCTGGTCGCTTAGCTCCCTTCGATATTCCTAAGAGTCGGACAAGGAGAGGCCTCGCAAGGTACCTTGTAGAGAAACTGAGGTCTCTGGCAAAGGCGCCCAGTCTCCTGAGGGCTGTCCCAGTGAGGATCCCCTCTCCTCCTCGATGCCCGACCTGGTGACCCCGGTGTCGGCATCCCAGGGCTCCACACCCGTATGCTGGCACTGGAACACAGCATTTCTGCGTTCATTGCTTCCCAGCCGCTCGCTTGCTCTCCTGTTATTCGGGGGCGAGATCATCCAGGGCCTCCATCTCCAGGCTGCCAGCCGTCGGACAGGTCGAACCGCCCGGCTCGGATCCCTCGACCGATTTCTCAGATTGGGAATCCAATGGGGACACATCCCCGGAGACCCGCATCTACCGGGATCTTCTGTTGGACCCCTCGCTGCCTGGTCTCCAGCGGTGTTTGCCGCCCAAGGACACCTCCTTTTTGGTGTTTATTCGGGACATGGCTCGGGCCCTCAACCTGGTCACCCAGGCCGAGGAGGACCCTCGTGCTGAAGAACTTGATATTCTTCAATATGAGGCCCCACCCAGGGAATTCCTCAGCGTCCTGGTGCTGCCGATCCTCTCCCGGCTATTGCTCTGCATGTGGGAGGTCCCGGCCTCGGTTCCCATTGTGAGCAACCACCTCGACACAATGTACAAGGTGCAGCGACGGCCAGGCTTCCGAAAGACCCAACTCCCACACACTTAGATGGTGGAGGAAGCAGAAGAACACGAAGTCCCATTCATCGGTCCCGCCGGGCTGATAATCGAGAGCCCTTGATGCCCTGGGCCACAAGGCCTACCAAGGTTCCATGCTCTCTTTGTCGCATCCAGGCATACCAACTATATATCCGTATGTTCCTCCGCGACTTGGCAAAACAACTGGGAGGTTTCTCCGCGGGCCTCGAGGGCAAACCCCTCGACAGGTTCCGCACCCTCTTGAAATCAGTGGCCGATTGCTCTAAGTATATTTCTCAAGCCTCATATGATGGCTTCAAGACATTGGCTTGGGTGGCGGCCGCAGGCATCGGAGCCCGCCGCCAGACTTGGCTCCAATCCTCGGATTTGGAGCAGTGAGTGCAGGAGAAGCTCCTGGACGTGCTCTGCCTCGGCGAACAACTTTTTAGTAAGCCGATGGAGGAGAAGGCGGTGGAAATAGAAACTGAGTATGTCACGAGGACTCGTCTCTCCCGCAAGACTTCTACACTGCCTCGGAAGAAGCAGCCTGCCAAGAAAACCATCCCCTGGAAAGGTCTCCAGTATCGTGGCTACCCGCTGTACCCGGCTACTCCCATGCTGACCACTCTGGTGCAGGGAAAGCCCGACCAAAGCCATCGTAAACCAAAGGGCCTGAAGGCCCAGACGCCAACTCACCCGCAACCCCCTCGGGTTTTGACGCCAGTGGTATAGCCCCTCGCCCTCTGGCAATACAGCAGCCCGTGGGGGGGGGGGGGGTGGCGCCTGTCCTGCTTCGCCCCATCATGGGCGCTGATCACCTTGGACATCTGGGTCCTCCAGATCATTTGCAGTGTACCCAGACTCATCGCAAGTCTGATCGGCTTTTCGTGACCTACGATCCTAATAGATCGGGGCAGGCAGTCACCAAGCACACCCTCTCGGTTTGGGTGATGGACTGCATCACTTTTTTTCATGCGAAGGTGGGCATCTCACTGGATCGTCAAGTCACTGTACATGGGGTCCGGGCTAAAGCGGCCTCGGCCTCACTGCGCTCCATTCCCCTGATGGACATCTGCTGGGCGGCAACCTGGTCTTCTACGAATACCTTCGCCGCCCACTACTGCCTGGAGAGGGAGTTCCGCCGAGACAGCGCTTTCGGTCAGGCTGTACTTTGTAACCTGTTCGGGGTATAAGCAACTCCTGCCCGCATCCTGCTCGCTTCGGCACCTTTCTTGAAAGGTGTTTTTTTCTGGTAGCCCTTACCTCGGCCTGGAAGGTCAGTGAACTCCAGGCCCTGAAGACCGACGCTCCCTACATGAGGTTCTACGTAAACCAAGCGGTTCTCCGAACGCACCCTAAGTTTCTTCCGAAGGTGGCAGGAGTTTTGGAACCTGCTTCACAGTATGCCCTTCCAAGTCCGGACGCATCAGGTGGTCTTGACCAGGAACGCCTCCCTGGCGTGCTGGGGAGAACCCACTGCGAGGTATGGGCACTTGTGTCCTCCCTAGAAGACTTCCGGCAGCAGATCAACCTGCTGGAACTCTGGGCGATTCGCCTCACTCTTCAGATTTTCAGGCACCACTTGCAGCACTGAGCGGTGCTGGTCCAAACAGACAACTAGGTCATGATGTTCTATTTGAACAAACGGGGGCACCGGCTCCTACAGCCTGTATTCGGAGGCCACAGCCATGTGCTCCTTTGCAGTGAGCCAGGACATGACCATCCAGGCCACTTACCTCCCGGGTCAGGATAATACATTGGTAGACCGGCTCAGCAGGGTGCTCCATGTGCACAAATGGCACGGCGCCTCTTCCAGCATTGGGGGACTCCAGACCTGGACCTCTTTGCCAGTCCAGCAAACTCGCAGCTTACTCTGTTTTGCAGTCCCCTCCCACACCTGAGCAGGGTGGCTCCCAATGCCTTCCTAATCTAGTAGGACACAGGGTTGCTATATTCCTTCCCTCTCATGTCCTTCATCACCCGCATCCTTCTCAAAGTTCAGTGGGACAGGGCTTTGATGATTCTCATAGCCCCAAGGTGACCCAGGCAGCTTTTGTTTCCCCTGCTGCTCCGTCTCTCGATAGAGTCCCTGGTCCTGCTCGGGTTCTCACCCGAGCTGCTGACATAGGAGGAGGGTCTGCTTCTTCATCCCAATCTGAGGTCTCTGTCCTTCAGAGCTGGGTGGCTGAGCGGATCGCTTTAGCCTCTTACCGTCTCCCCATAGAGATCGAGGTCATTTTTATGACCTCGCAGAAGGCCTCGACCAGATAGGCTTACGCCTTCAAGTGTGTCTGTTCTTGATGTGCTGCTCGGAGCTCCGAGCAGACCCGTTTTCATGCCCTAACAGTTGGGTCTTGCAGTACTTGCTCCACCTCTCGCAGTCTGGGCTGAAGTCTAACTCTCTGAGTTCACCCGAGTGCCATCTCAGCGAACCACCACCCCATCAAGGGCAGACCTCTTTTGGGGCTACCGCTTTCTCTTCTTTCATGAGAGGCCTGCTTCTTTCCAGGCCCCCTACCCGCTCTCCCTCGGTGGAATGGAACCTCAATATGGTTCTCATACAGCTGACCAAGCCACCTTTTGAGTCCATGGCTACCTTCCTGCTGCAGCACCTGTTGTGGCAGGTGGCCTTCTTGATAGCTCTCACCTCTGCCCGGAGAGTCAGTGAACTCCAGGCACTGATGGCTGAGGCACTGTACACAAGGTTCTATAGTAACCGGGTGGTCCTGCAGATTTGCCCCAGGTTTCTTCCGAAGGTTGTCTCAGATTTTCATCTCAGTTAAGCGATTGTGCTGCCCATTTTCTTCTCAAAGCCGTACGCTGACCAGGCATTGGTAATTCACCACACCCTGGATTTTAAAAGGGCGCTCTCCTTCTACCTGCAGTGGACTCGTGACGACCGCAGATCTGGGCAGTTCTTTGTCTCCTTCGACACCAGCCGCTTGGTTCTGGTGGTCACCAAGCATACCTTGTCCATCTGGTTGGCGGACTGCATCGCCTTTGCTTGGGTCCAGGCCAGGGGGGGCAAGAGACCTGTGAAACTTTTTTCAAGCCATCCCCTGGTCTCCAGGTTCCTCTGGGACCTCCTGTTATCCAAGCCCCCCTCTCCGCCCTCCAGTGGCAGAGTGGGATCTCAACTTGGTGCTCTCCCAGCTCACCAAACTGCTGTTCGAGCCCCTGGCCACTTGCCACCTGCGGTATCTGTCTTGGAAAATGACCTTTCTGGTGGCCCTTAGGTCCGCTTGAAGAGTGCGTGAACTCCAGTCTCTGGTGGCAGATCCACCATATACAAGGTTCTACAAGAACAGGGTAGTGCTCTGCACACACCCCAAATTCCTCCTGAAGGTGGTGTCTCTTTTCCTCCTCAACCGTGGTCCTCCCCACCTTCTTCCCATGGCCTCACACTGCCAGGGAGGAACTAGTACTTCATAAATTAGATTGCAAATGAGCCCTGTACTACTTATAGCAGACTGGGCTCCCTGTGACTAAGCGAACTCTGTTCACTTGGGTGGCAGATTGTATTGCCCTCACCTATGAGCGAGTTGGCCTCGCCCTCAAGCACTGGATCACAGAGCATCGCGTGAAGGTGATGGCTGCGTCGGTGTCCAATGTCCGCTCAGTGATGTTGATGGAAATCTGCAAGGTCGCCACATGTTCTTCAGTTCATACGTTCACAGCTCACTACTGCCTGGAGAGCGCGTTTTGCAGGGACAGTGCCTTCGGCCAGGCAGTACTCTGTAATATTCTCGGGGTGTAGGCAATTCCTGCCCTCCAACCCTTCTGTGTTCAGGCTACCATAGTGATAGTGTCCCTGGACGCTAGGGTCTGCAGAGTCTCTCAGTAGGGGCTCACCTTTTGCAACTCACTGCTACCTGATTCTTTGCCATTGGTGCTGTTGCAGTTCGGTCCTTGGTAGTTACTCACCTGTAACAGGTGTTCTCCAGCGACAGTGGGAATCGGTCCTTACAACACTCCCTCCTCCTCCCCTGGGAGTTGCCTCCCTACCTTGTTTTAGTTTTTACTGTCATCCTTGCTATGTCATCTGACTGAGCAAGATGGCACCTTTGGGTGGGGAATGGGGACCACACATGCAAAGTAGCATGTCCTAAAGGCATTCTTTGAAAGCTAGGGAAATGCTCCGCTCGGGCTTCCTTCGCTGCTATTGCACATAGTTGGTCTCTTGACCATTGAGGCTGTTTCCATGCCACAGCTGTATTTTCCCCTGTTGGGCTTCTTGATGGCCTGCTCTGTTTTCGGTAGCCGGTAGCTTGGGAGTCCCATATGTGAGGACTCATTCCTGCTTGTCCATGGAGAAAAGGTAGTTACTCATCTGTAGAAGGTGTTCTCCATGAACAATACATAGTAACATAGTAAATGATGGCAGATAAAGACCAGTATGGTCCATCTAGTCTGCCCAGTAAGATGGCAAGAGGTAGGTGCACCTGCCGCTCCATGCAGGTTACCCCTCCCTATGTCTTTGTATAGGGGTGAACCCACTGCTCTATGTAGGGCACCCCTGCTTGTTGAGAAATTAGATAGTTATGTTTATTTTGATTTTATCCTGTTGCTGTAAAGAGATCCACAGTGTCAGTCCCATAAAATTTTGAATTCTGTCACTGTATTTGTCCCCACCACTTCCATCGGGAGAGCATTTCAATCATCCACCACCCTTTCAGTGAAAAAGTATTTTCCTATTCGCTTCTCCGGGCCAGTCCAGGGACAGGTAGGGTTGTCAATCTTCTATAGCTACTGAGGACTGATCTGACGTTTTGAGAGGTGAAGCCACTCCCCCAGAGGGTTACCCAGCAGTCTATCAGTCCTCAGCAGCTACAGAGGATCGATTCTCTGCTTCTCCCTCAGTTTGCTAATTGCTGTTTGTTCTTTTATTGTTTTCTTACTTTATATTGGCTCTAGCAGGGCTGATATATTTCTAAAGTCCTTGGGTGTAAATTGGTAGCGCTGTGCCTTTAACAGCGCGGGAGACGTCGAGTGAGTTTTCATACCGGTGAGAGGCAGAGCCTGTCTCACTTCACCGGCTCCGTCTCCGTCGGCAGAGGAAAGATTTCTGGGAGCCCCAGTTAGTGCCTCTGCCGAACAATATTCAGTGAGTCTGCCCTTTCCCGCTGGCTGCGGGTCTGCCGGCTTCCTGTCTCATTTACCTCAGTGCGGTGAGTTGTTACTTCATTTCGGCGCTTCTGTCGGCTCTGTCTTCCGGGGCCTCGGGCGGGGTTTCTTTGAGCTGTCCTTCCTTCTCGTTGGGAGTCTTTCTTTTTTTTCAGTGCTCTCCACGTGTGTTTGAATGGCTGACAAGATGGAGCAGGTTTTAGAGAGCTCTTCGTTGCCAGCAGAGAAGGCGGGAAAATCGGCCATTTTGCCGGTGCCTGTCAGCTCGCAGACAGAGCAGTCCCGACCGCACAAAAGAAAGACAAAGTCCTCTAAAGAGCCTCTGCAAGTTTCTCTGCCTGCAGATGTCTCTGTAAGGGCTCCAGAGGATGTTTCTTCGTTTTTTTCGCCGGAGTTCATTCTGGCTTTGCATAAAGCATTCCTGCTTAGGTCGGCTCAGCCAGACCATGCGACAAGGGGTTCCCCTCCTGCGATGGTTCCCAATAAGATACAGGGTGCAGAGGATCCTGGGGAAGGCCCCTCTAAGCCTAAAGAGGGTCTGGCAGATCCTTTGGGCTCTTTTATAACACAGGAATCTCTGCTGACAGGTCAATCTGTCTCAGATGAGGGTGTAGATCTCTCTTTAGATCAAGATCCTGAGGAGTTGGAGGAGGGCGAAATAGCTCCGGGGGAGGATCCAAATCTATTTAGGGTTTTCCGTAAGGAGGAGCTCGCTGCGCTTATTGCACAATCTTTAGCGGCCCTGCATCTAATTCTTCCTCCTTCCTCCTCTCAGGAACCGTTAGAGGATCCTTTATTGCAAGGTTTTAAGTCTCAGCAGCGCTGTTTTCCCTTGCATCGCGTCATTCGGCAGATAATTGACTCCGAATGGGAGTGTCCTGAAGCTACTCTAAGAGGGGGGCGCGCTCTGTCGTTTGTACCCCCTTCCGCAAGCAGACCGGGACTTATTCCGTATGCCTAAAGTGGATGCTTTAGTGTCGGCAGTCACTAAAAAGACTGCCATCCCTGTGGAGGGCGCAGCAGCGCTTAAAGATCTGCAGGATAGGAAATTGGAGGTGCTTCTCAAGCAAGCCTTTGAGGCTAGTGCATTGGCTTTACAGGCAGCGGTTTGTGGGGCCTATGTTTCTAGGGCCTCTATTCGCTGGCTGCAGGGGGACGCAGCGGGAGATCCCGCTTCGGAAGTTCCGGATTCCGCGAAGTTGGAATCGGCGGCAGCTTATGCGGTGGATGCATTTTATGATTTGGTTCGCATTTCGGCCAAGACCATGGCCTCTATGGTGGCGGCTAGGCGTTTCCTGTGGTTACGTAACTGGTCTGCGGATGTCTCCTCGAAGGTTCGCCTTAGTAAACTGCCTTTTAGGGGTGGGTTACTTTTTGGCGAGGCCTTAGAGAAGATTGTGAAGGATTTGGGAGACTCCAAGGGCGGGCGTTTGCCGGAGGATCGGCCTAAGCCGCTCCGGGCTGTGGGAGCGGGGCGAGGCTCTTCCCGGGAATCCCGCAGATTTCGTGGTGCCCGCTTTGCGCCTTATTCACGGGGGCGCTCAAGTTTTCGTGGTTCGTCCTTTCGCGGAGCCAGAGGTTTCGGCCGATCTTACGGGGCGCCTCCCAACCGTCCGTTAAGAAATCGCAATGAAGGTCAGCAGGTCCAGCCGTTAGTTCCTGTAGGCGGCCGCTTAAAGGGGTTTCTGGCGGCTTGGACCGCAATTACTTCGGACAAGTGGGTCCTCGAAGTCATTCAGAGAGGTTATGCTTTGGACTTCGCTTGCCCGTTGCAACCCGCATTCATACTCTCTCCTTGTGCGCTCGGAAAGAAGATGCACGCCATTTCCGACACGCTCGGGCGGCGTCTGTTACAGCTGCAGGCGATTGTTCCAGTGCCGTTGGACCAGTGCGGCTGCAGTCGATACTCGATCTATTTTGTGGTTCCAAAGAACGAAGATTCTTTTCGTCCCGTACTAGATCTCAAAGGTGTAAACCGTACTTTGCGGGTTCCACACTTTCGCATGGAAACCCTGCGTACAGTGCTTCGGGCAGTGCAACCGGGAGAATTTCTTTCTTCCATAGATCTCACAGAGGCGTATCTTCATATTCCCATCAGACGGTCTCATCAGCGCTATTTACGTTTCGCGCTTCCCATGGGACATTTCCAATTTCGCGCCTTGCCGTTCGGGCTAGCGACGGCTCCGCGTGTCTTCACAAAGCTGATGGTGGTCGTAGCAGCGGCGCTTCAGAAGGAAGGTATTCGAGTACATCCATATCTCGACGATTGGTTGATCCGAGCGGATTCTCGGGAAGCGTCTCTGATGGCGACGGCGCGAGTAGTCCAGCTTCTCGAGCAGCTCGGGTGGGTGATCAATCACGCCAAGAGCCAATTGATCCCGCAACAGCAGTTGACTTATCTCGGAGCCTGCTTCGACACGGAGCGGGGGCACGTTTCGTTGCCCAGTGTGCGGGTGCAAAAGCTTTTGCGACAAATTCAGACCTTGCTGTCTCTTCAAGATCCGTCAGCGTGGACCTATTTACAGGTCTTGGGTTCCATGGCAGCTGCTCTAGATCTGGTGCCCTGGGCCAGAGCACACATGCGCCCATTGCAGCAGGCGCTCCTTTCTCGGTGGTCGCCGCAGCTTCACCCGCTGGGGCAGCGCCTTCCCTGTCCAGATCCCGTCCGGCGCAGTCTTCAGTGGTGGTTGCTTCCCGAACATCTTACGGCAGGGGTTCCATTGGAGGAACCCTCCTGGATCCTGGTTACCACCGATGCCAGTCTGTCCGGCTGGGGAGCACACTGTCTAGATCAGGTCGCTCAGGGGGCATGGTCTCCAGAGGAGAGTTCATGGTCGATCAACCGTCTCGAGCTACGGGCGGCTCGCCTAGCCTTGCTTCGCTTCGAACCGTGGCTCAGGGGCAAGGCGGTAAAAATTTTCTCGGACAATGCGGTGACTGTCGCTTACATCAATCGGCAAGGGGGTACCAAGTCTCCCGCCCTTCTGACCGAATGTCTGGAGCTGATGGAGTGGGCAGAGTCCCATCTCGCAACTCTCTCGGCGGCGCATGTGGCTGGCAAGGACAATGTCCAGGCCGATTATCTCAGCCGAAATGTGCTAGATCCCGGGGAATGGGAACTGAACGCGGCCGTTTATCACGATCTGACGCTCCGGTGGGGTTCTCCAGTGATGGACTTGATGGCGACGTTTGCGAATGCCAAAGTGGGCAGATTTTTCAGCAGACGCCGAGAGCGCATGTCGGAAGGTCTCGATGCTCTCGTGCAACCATGGCCGCCAGACTCCCTCTTGTATGTTTTTCCTCCCTGGCCAATGTTGAGTCGAGTCATTCAGCGGATTGCACGTCACCCGGGGCGGGTGATTCTCATAGCGCCGGATTGGCCTCGTCGTCCCTGGTATGCCGATCTTGTTCGGCTACTCATAGCTCCGCCTTGGGCCCTTCCGGCTCGGATCAATTTGTTGCATCAAGGGCCGATTCTCATGCCAAAAGTGGATCGCTTCTTGCTTACAGCTTGGCTCTTGAGAGGTCTCGGTTGAAGCGGCGAGGTTATGCTGATTCAGTTATTGCCACGTTGCTGCACTCAAAAAGGCAAGCAACTTCTCTGGCCTATGTTCGGGTGTGGCGTCTGTTTGAGATGTGGTGCGCTCAACGTCATATTTTTCCAATGTCGTCTACCTTGCCTCAGCTTCTCCTTTTTCTGCAAGATGGCTTCGACAAGGGTCTGGCTCTCAGTACCCTTAAGGTGCAGGTGGCGGCGCTTGCCTGTTTTCGGGGGTACGTTTGCCGTCGGCGTCTTTCGGCGCTTCCGGATGTCCAACGGTTTCTTCGGGCAACGCGGCTTCTCCGTCCGCCACTGCGTCCCTTAGTTCCACCTTGGGATTTGAATGTGGTGTTGGAGGCCTTTTCGCATTCTTCTCTGGCATCTCAAAGTTTTCGTGAGATCCGCGAGTGTTCTTGGAAAACGGCTTTTCTGGTCGCTTTGTGTTCCGCTCGCCGGATTTCCGATCTGCAGGCCTTGTCGTGCAGGGAACCTTATCTTCAGTTTTTGCCAGAACGGGTGCTTCTCCGGACAGTGCCGTCCTATTTGCCTAAGATTGTCTCCGTTTTCCATGTTAATCAAACGGTGGTTTTGCCCGTCTTTACGGAGTCGTCCGGTTCGCCCATGGATCGGGCGCTCAAGCGATTAGATCTTGCGCGAGTTTTGCGGACGTATCTTCGGGTTTCAGAGACTTTTCGGAAGACGGATCGGCTATTTGTGCAGTACGCCGGGTCTCGGAAGGGTCAACCAGCCTCCAAATCCACCATAGCGCGGTGGGTTCGCAGTGCTATTGTTGCGGCGTACACGGCTAAAGGAATTTCTCCGCCGCTGGGCTTACGGGCTCACTTGACTCGGGCTCTCGCCACTTCCTGGGCGGAGTTTGCATTGGTTCCGCCTGTTGATATCTGCCGAGCGGCTACGTGGTCGTCCTTGCATTCTTTTACTAAGCATTACCGCTTAGATCTTCAAGCCCGTGACGATGCGAAAGTGGGGTCTGCGGCTATTGTCGCAGGTCTTGCGGGTCCCTCCCATCATTAGGTACTGCTTTGGTACTGCCCTACCTGTCCCTGGACTGGCCCGGAGAAGCGAATAGGAATAAGAAATTAGTTCTTACCTGCTAATTATCTTTCCTGGAGCTTTCTCCGGGCCAGTCCAGGGCCCCACCTCTATTGGCTTAAGAGATATTTTTCGGTCAGAGGTATTCCTTGGGGCTTTCCAATTTCGCGGGGAAAGAGTGGGAGATTCTATTCTCCTGTAATTTATGTAATTATTAAAAAAAAACAACAAAAAAAAAAAAACCCAAATTTGTAGACGTTATTGCTGGTTCCATTTTGGACGCCTTCTTTCATGGCTTCTACTTTGTTCAAGGACTATAGAAAGTTATCAGTATTTTTCAAGGGTTATCTATTTCTTTCAGTTCTTCTTTTTTGTAGTGCTTTGTCACGTGTAGACTGTTGGGTAACCCTCTGGGGGAGTGGCTTCACCTCTCAAAACGTCAGATCAGTCCTCAGTAGCTATAGAAGATTGACAACCCTACCTGTCCCTGGACTGGCCCGGAGAAAGCTCCAGGAAAGATAATTAGCAGGTAAGAACTAATTTCTTATCCTGATTTTAACTTTCAATTTACCCCCTTGTAGCTTCATGTTATGCCCTCTAGTTTTACAGCTCCCCCATCTTTGGAAGAGGTTTGTTCATTAATTCATTCATTAAAGGTCTGAATCATATCTCCCCTATCCCTCTTCTCCTTCAGAGTGTACATATTTAGGTCTTCAAGTCTCTTCTCATAAGGCTTCTGACGCAGGCTCCAAATCATTTTGGTTGCCTTCCTCTGAACAGTTTCCAGTCTTTATTACATCCTTTGAGATATGATCTCCAAAACTGAACACAGTATTCCAAGTGAGGCCTCACCTGTGACTTATACAGTGGCATTAGTACATCTTCCTTTCTGCTGGTAATTCCTCTTTGTATGCAACCCAACATCCTGGCGTTTGCCACTGCCTTGTCGCACTGTTTTGCCAACTTGAGATCCTCAGAAATAATTACACCAAGGTCCATCTCATGGTCCATGTACACCAACCTCTCATCCCCTATCTTGTACATTTCCCTTGGATGTCTGCTTCCCAAGTGCATGACACTGCACTTCTTCGCATTAAATCTTAACTGCCACGCATTAGACCATTCTTCTAGCTTTTCTAGATCTTTCCTCATGGGATTCCACTCTGTTGCAAATTTTCGTGTCATCTGCATAAAGACACTTTTCCATTATGTCCTTCAGCAATATCACTGACAAATACTTTGAACAGTGCTGGGCCCAGGACCGAACCCTGGGGCACCCTGCTAATCACCCTCCTTTCATCCGAGTGAGCTCCATTTACCATCACCTTCTGTCGTCTGTCAGTCAACCAATTTCTGATCCAGTTTACCACCTTGGGACCCATCCCCAAACTACTGAGTTTATTGATAAGCCTCCTATGAGGAACAGTATCAAAGGCTTTGCTGAAATCCAGGTAGATGACATCCATCGCATGCCCCTGATCTAGTTCTCTGGTCACCCAGTCAAAGAACTCAGATTTGTTTGGCAAGATCGTCCTTTGGTAAAACCATGTTATCTCGAATCATGCAACCTGTTGGTTTTGAGAAAGTTCCCTATTCGTTCTTTCAGGAGCACCTCCATTACTTTTCCCGCCACCGAGGTAAGGCTCACCGGCTTGTAGTTTATCACTTCTTCCCTGTCACCACTTTTGTGAAGAGGTACATCATCAGCCCTTCTCCAGTCCTGAGGAACTTCTCCTGTTTCCAAGGATCTATTGAAAGCGTCCTTTAATGACCCTGCAAGAACCTCTCTGAGCTCTTTCAGTATCCTGGGATGTATCCCGTCTGGTCTCATGGCCTTGTCCACTTTCCGTTTTGCAAGTTCTAACACATCTTCTGTGAATGGTGTGGTATCTACTTCATTCCCATTTAATATTTGGGAGTTACAAGTGGTCCTTCTCCAGGATTTTCTTTAGTAAGAACAGAGCAGAAGTATTTGTTTAGCAATTTTGCTTTTTCAATGTCACTTTCCACGAGTCTGTTCCCAGCACTTCTGAGTCCTGGAATTCCACCTCTGATTTTTCTCCTCTCCCGAATAGGAATTGATCCTCACAACCCTCCCACTTCCCCAAGCAGTTGTCTTGGCTACAGCTATATTATCAGACTGATTCAAGTTGACACCATGGCAGTAGGCGGGAAGGAGGCACACAGGTGTGGTGGAGCCTCGCAAGAGCTTTCATTAAAAGCTGGGAAACATTCCTGTGCGGTGCTCCATCAGACGTCACCTCATACATGAGGACGAATTCCTGCTGTCCATGGAGAACACCTGCTAAGGTGAGTAATTACCTTTTTCAGACAATTCTAAATCTCAGGGGGATCAATGCCCACCTACAAATTCTACATTTCCATATGGAGACTGTGGGTCAGTGATCCATGTGGTGCAAGGCGTTCATTGCGTCTCTTGTTCTAGGTGAGGCCTATTTCCACATTTCTATCCACAAGGATCAGCAGTGCTTCTCAGTTTTGCCATGCTTAGTTTTCATTTTCAATTTGCTGCCCTTCCCTTTTGCTTCTCTACCCATTTTGGAAGGTCATGGTGGTGGCAGCTGCAGGGTTGAGGTGCCAAGGAATCTATATTCATCTATATCTGGACAATTAACTCATTCAAGTCCGCTCACAGTTAGAAGCGACTCAGGTGTTGACCTGGGTAGTACAGTTCCTGAAGAGTCTCAGCTGGGGGATCAATCATGGAAAGACTGAATTGGAGCTTTTCCAATCGCTGAAATACTTGGGAGCGCGGTTCAACACTCATGTAGTCAGGGTCTTCTACCCAAGGAGAGGGTGAAACAGTTGTCTCAACTAGCAGCCTTCTGGACTCAGCAGGCTCCCAGAGTTTGGGATTATCTGCAGCTTCTCGGCTTGAAGGCAGCATTGATCAAAATAATACCTTGGGTGTGAGTTCCTTTTGAGACTGCTTCAGAGGTTCTTGCTGCCTTGTTGGTCTTCAAGCTCTCAGGATTTTGAGGCCAGGCTTCCCTTCCAGCCAGTGGTGATGTCCAGCCTGTGTTGGTGGAGGCAGCCCCAGCTTCTGAGGAGGGGCATGTCTTTGGACGACAGATACCAGCTTGTTAAGCTCTTGCAATGAGCGCTCCCCCAGCTGAACGGTTTGGGGACCACTGATTGGCCATGCCATCTCCTGGCTACTCCAACTGCCTTGAGGCAAGGGGCCATTCATTTGGCCTTTTTACACTTCCGTTCTCTAGTCTGGGGCAGAGTGGTTTGGGTGTTCTCGGACAATGCCACATTGTTGGCATATGTCAACTGGCAAGGGAGCAAGAAGAGTGCCATAATGGCCCTGGAGATGACCTTCCTGTTCTCATTGGTGGAAAGGAACCTACTATTACTACTACTACTATTTAGCATTTATATAGCGCTACGCACGCAGCGTTGTACAGAAATATAAGCAAACAGACAGTCCCTGCTCATCAGAACTTACAATCTAGTCAACCTAGAACCTCCTCGCTCTTTCAGCCCAACACATTCCAGGAGTTGACAGTGTGGAGGCGTTCTTCCTCAGTGGCCACTTCCTCAATCCTGAGGATTTGGAACAAGTCAGTTGACATTTTGGCAGATTCTGCACCTTTGGGGTCATGCAAAGATGGATCTGATGGTAATTTGCTGCAGTATCAAAGCATGCAGATGTTTCATTCACTGCAGATTGGCAGGTTCCAAGGGCATTTATGCTCTTGTTCAGTCCTGGCCAAAGCAATGTCTGCTGTATGTGTTCCCTCCATTGCCACTCATGGGGTGTGTTTCTCTGCATAAAGTGGCATCTGGGCTCTGTTGCCCTGTTGGTGCTCGATTGGCCATGGAGGCCTGTGGTTCAGGGACCTGATGCAGCTCCTGCAGGAACTTCCTCTGCGACTTTCTCCAGCTCAAGAGCTGTTGCGGCAGGCATCAGTCCTTCTGGCTCCCATTTTGCTTATGGCTTGGCTCTTGAGAAGTGTTGGATAGTGCATAAGGGCTGTTCTGCTGTGGTTTCCACGCTTCTCAAGGTGAGAAGAGGTTCTATCAACCTTGCCTTCGTGCATATCTGGTGCCTCTGAGCATTGGTACCGTGAGCATCAGGTTGGCTCTAATACGGAAAACATGATTTGCTTGCCTTTTTCAGCATGGCCTGGATAAGGGTCTTTTCCTTAGTTCAGGTGGCAGCCTTAGCATGCTTCAGGGGAACAGTGGTGGGATGGTCTATAGCCTCGCACACAGGTATGTCATTTCTTTCAGGACTCCAATGAGAGCACAAATGCCCGTAGGCAATGTACAGCACAAGAAGGAACAGGTGTGCCAAACAGTGCTGGGTTTAAACAAATTTCTGTTAAGAAACTCCAATGTGTTCAGCAGACTGCCTTCTTCAGGGGGTATTCATCTCAAATAAAATCAGAAATATAACCAAAAATCAATACAAATATCAAGTACACAGACAGAGCACTTTCTCTATGCCACAATTTTTCTGGCTCCAATATACATATCCCACTAGGGTTTGAAAATGTCTGCCTTTGGCCCACAACAATGTATTTCCTCCTCGTCCCTCTACATGTGTTGTGCATGCAATCTCCAGGAACAAGCAGGAATGTAGTCTTCACATATGGGTATCGTCGGTACCGACAGAGCCTACGCGGGAACGCTCCCCAGCGTCTAACAGGAAAGCTTTTGGGAGCATCCCACAGTGCCTGTGTGCTGCCTTCCTGCCTTTCCTAACTGTCCCAGCTCTCTCCAACTCAAAAACTAGAATTTGTCAGAACCCTATTGGACACCCAACAGTCCAGGGTGTTACTACCCAGCTCCATTGTGCCCGTCTAGTCAAACTAGCGTCCCAGACACTCCTACGAGACTATCTGACTGCCCGAGCGATGCTGCAGCTCCTGGGGCATATGACCTCTACAGTATATGTTGTTCCATATGCCCAACTACTATGCCAACAGCCCAGTGGACTCTTGCTACCCAGTGGAAGCAGGCCTTGGGCCGTCTCCAGGACAGGATCAAAGTCCCTGCCCGTCTAACCACATCCCTTTAGTGGTGGTGGTCTCTAGAAAATCTGCTCATAGGGTCACCTTTTCAGATGCTCCACTTCAATGCACTCTGACGACAGATGCCTCCAAATTGGATTGGGGAGCCCATCTGGGCAACCTAACTACACAGGGGCTCTGGACAACGCAGGAGGGAGTTTGCACCAGCGTTTGACCAGCCAGACCTCCCAGCCACGCTGAGGCCCAATCGGGGCAGGGCTCGTGCTTGAAAAGAAGCACGCTTGCATTTCCAGCCCTCTCCAGCTCCAAGCAGCTCCCAGGAGGGAGTTTGCACCAGCGTTTGACCAGCCAGACCTCCCAGCCACGCTGAGGCCCAATCGGGGCAGGGCTCGTGCTTGAAAAGAAGCACGCTTGCATTTCCAGCCCTCTCCAGCTCCAAGCAGCTCCCAGGAGGGAGTTTGCACCAGCGTTTGACCAGCCAGACCTCCCAGCCACGCTGAGGCCCAATCGGGGCAGGGCTCGTGCTTGAAAAGAAGCACGCTTGCATTTCCAGCCCTCTCCAGCTCCAAGCAGCTCCCAGGAGGGAGTTTGCACCAGCGTTTGACCAGCCAGACCTCCCAGCCACGCTGAGGCCCAATCGGGGCAGGGCTCGTGCTTGAAAAGAAGCACGCTTGCATTTCCAGCCCTCTCCAGCTCCAAGCAGCTCCCAGGAGGGAGTTTGCACCAGCGTTTGACCAGCCAGACCTCCCAGCCACGCTGAGGCCCAATCGGGGCAGGGCTCGTGCTTGAAAAGAAGCACGCTTGCATTTCCAGCCCTCTCCAGCTCCAAGCAGCTCCCAGGAGGGAGTTTGCACCAGCGTTTGACCAGCCAGACCTCCCAGCCACGCTGAGGCCCAATCGGGGCAGGGCTCGTGCTTGAAAAGAAGCACGCTTGCATTTCCAGCCCTCTCCAGCTCCAAGCAGCTCCCAGGAGGGAGTTTGCACCAGCGTTTGACCAGCCAGACCTCCCAGCCACGCTGAGGCCCAATCGGGGCAGGGCTCGTGCTTGAAAAGAAGCACGCTTGCATTTCCAGCCCTCTCCAGCTCCAAGCAGCTCCCAGGAGGGAGTTTGCACCAGCGTTTGACCAGCCAGACCTCCCAGCCACGCTGAGGCCCAATCGGGGCAGGGCTCGTGCTTGAAAAGAAGCACGCTTGCATTTCCAGCCCTCTCCAGCTCCAAGCAGCTCCCAGGAGGGAGTTTGCACCAGCGTTTGACCAGCCAGACCTCCCAGCCACGCTGAGGCCCAATCGGGGCAGGGCTCGTGCTTGAAAAGAAGCACGCTTGCATTTCCAGCCCTCTCCAGCTCCAAGCAGCTCCCAGGAGGGAGTTTGCACCAGCGTTTGACCAGCCAGACCTCCCAGCCACGCTGAGGCCCAATCGGGGCAGGGCTCGTGCTTGAAAAGAAGCACGCTTGCATTTCCAGCCCTCTCCAGCTCCAAGCAGCTCCCAGGAGGGAGTTTGCACCAGCGTTTGACCAGCCAGAACTCCCAGCCACGCTGAGGCCCAATCGGGGCAGGGCTCGTGCTTGAAAAGAAGCACGCTTGCATTTCCAGCCCTCTCCAGCTCCAAGCAGCTCCCAGGAGGGAGTTTGCACCAGCGTTTGACCAGCCAGACCTCCCAGCCACGCTGAGGCCCAATCGGGGCAGGGCTCGTGCTTGAAAAGAAGCACGCTTGCATTTCCAGCCCTCTCCAGCTCCAAGCAGCTCCCAGGAGGGAGTTTGCACCAGCGTTTGACCAGCCAGACCTCCCAGCCACGCTGAGGCCCAATCGGGGCAGGGCTCCTGCTTGAAAAGAAGCACGTCTGTTGGCGCGCCCGCGCCTTGCGGGCCCGCGCCTGAGGGCCGCGCAAGAGGGTCCTTTGGCACGGCCCTTAGGCAAAGGCGCTTCACGATCCTCAAACCTGCACGAATAACACAAAAGAATTTCATCGCAGAGACAAACAGCCTCCTCATAGTGCTGCTGAGCTCCTCCAGGGTTGAGCCCACGTTGAACCACCGCCATCACACACCAACAAGTCACTGCAAGTATACCCAACCAAAATTGCCTCTCTCTCTCTTCAGCTGCACAGCTCTCCCAGGAGGGATTGAGCTGCAGCGTTCTTGTGCTCCACCTCCAGCCACCTCACCAGCCCAACCGGGCAGACCAGATCGACCTGCTACCGGACCATACACAGCAAGTATACCACGACTCACCCTTGACCTTTACATTCTGTGGATAAATATTAGTATACTACCAACTATACCTCATGGACTAATACCTACACCTGTATATGCTTTTGCCAGTATACACTGTTACCACCTTTTATATATATTGTTCTTACATTTACTGTCGTCAGTAACCTGTATTATCTCCACTTACATTTACTGTCGTCAGTAACCTGTATTATCTCCACTCAACACTCATGTACTATCACTAGTAGCCATATAGTATACTGTTATATAGTAGCCATATAATATACTGTTGCCAGTATATTATTAATCTCAATCAGAACTACCAGTAACCTCCAAACAGATACACAGTTGCAGGCATCTATCTACACTGTTACCAGTAATCATTCGACCCCGTGTACTACTATCACTAACAATACACACTGCTCATCTATCATGCACACAGATTAATCACTACTCAACTAACACCTCCAGTACTATATGTAATGATCATCAAGCATTCATACTGTTGACAGTAGATGAATATACTGTTGAAAATAACTAACTGTACTGTTGTCAGTAGATGAACATACTATTGAAAGTAACAAATTTCACTGTTGCCAATAGGTAAATATACTGTTGAAAGTAACTAATTCTACTGTTGCCAATAGTACTATAATATTGACAGTAACAAATTATACTGTTGTCAGTACATGAATACACTGTTGATAATTTTACTGCTGCCAAAATTATATATACTGTTGCCTATAGACACATACACTATCACCAGAGGCCTCTAATCCCTGCAGAACTCCCTCTCACACAACCCCCTACACACAATGTATCCCACTAAATCTGCAAACCTCCCTCTCACTCTCCTGCTGATAACTCTCCTAACCCAATACATATATACATACAATACCAACCAAAGCCCTTACAATAACATCCCCATCATCCACAATCACTACCGGAATCCTTACAATAACATCCCAACCACCCATAACCAGTATCAGAACCCAACACACAGCAATACATACTCAAACCCCCACTATCATCATTCGCGCAACGACCCAAACAAATCCCTTCACAGACTCATACAAATAAAACCCCAACCCTATAGTACAATAAACGAACAAGCTAATAACACAAACTCTAACCTACAAATCATCTTAATAAACATCCGTTCTATACGAAATAAAATACCAATAATCAATGACATAATAAAGGACACAACCCCAGATATTATCTGCATCACTGAAACATGGCTCTCACCCACAGACACCATACTACTAAACCAGTTAGCCACACATCAATATGACATATTCAACTGTCATCGGAATATAAAAAGAGGAGGAGGCGCTTTAATACTCACCAAAAAAGACCTAAAATTCACCCTAACAAACTTAGACAATATAGACGGAATAGACATTGTCAATATAGAAAATAGAACCCTTGCCCTCGCCCTCATCTACCGACCCCCATCATCCGATCAAAATAACCTCACCCCTATCCTAGAACTTGCTTGCACAGCATCTCAAAGCAAACCACTCATACTCCTTGGTGACCTGAACCTTCCATCGCTGACCAACTCACAATCGAATAACTTCATAGAAGCTATGACACAAATGGGATATACACAGATAATACAAGCCCCCACACACAATAAAGGTAACATACTTGACCTAATCTTCCTTCCCTCTATGCTCTACAGTCACCAGCCACACACCACTCCAACCATAACCGAAGTACCATGGTCCGACCACCACCTTATTACAACTTACCTACCAATACAAGCTCCAAAAAACACTACAAGCACACCTCCACATACATCACGATTCACACACTTTAACAAAAATACATTCCTCAACGAAGTATTACCCAAACTCATCAGACATCAATTCAACCATAACACATTGGAATTCAACCATTCAAAATGCAGCTGTCCCCACACAAGTCTTGCATAGACAAACAAAAAAGACCGAAAAGTGGTTCACGAAAGAGCTAGAAAAACTAAAAAAGCAACTAAGGAAACAAGAAAAGAGATGGAGGAAAACAAAATCGGATGAAAACAAATCCCAATACATGTTAATACTTACTGGATACAAAAATGCAATCAACAAATCAAAAAGAGACTACCACTCTAAAGTACTAAACTCAGCCATCAACCGCCCGAGAGAACTATTTGCGATAGTAAAAACACTAACTAAAACTAATAACACCGAGCCTAAACAACCAGCAATAAATGTACAGACACTAGCAACACACTTTGCAGCAAAACTAAAAAACAAAACCACTACTCTGACACCAATATTTACAAGCACTAAACTCATAAACGAATGGACAAACAGGGAAATGAACTTGGAAATGAACTTGGAATGTGCAAGGGGGAAAACTAAACAAGCTGGACAGTAGAGTCACAGCACCAGGCTTAGCTAGGGTGGATGGTTGTAAGCTAGCTGAAACAAGTAGGTCTTTAAGGCCTTCCTGAAGGGTGACTGGTCTGAGATGGCTCGGATTGCTGGAGGTAAGGAGTTCCATAGGGTTGGTGCATAAAAGGAGAAGGCACGATTCTTTGTAGCCTGGATGCATGACCTTATTGCTGAAGGGGTGACAAGTGAGTTCACCATGTATGATCTCCTGGTTCTGTTTTCAGGGGTGCGTTTTACGAGTGCCGCAAGGGAGGTCGCAGACATACCATGCAGTGACTTGAAAGTAAGCAAGATGGCTTTGTATATCAGGTGGCTTGTTAACGGGAGCCAGTGTAGCTGAATCAAGAGGGGCATGATGTGTTCGAATCTGGATGCGCCGAGGCGCGTTCGGGCAGCTGTGTTCATGACCATTTGTAATGGTTAAGAATGTGCTTTGGCAGGCCATGGAGAATTATGTTGGCGTAGTCCAGGTGAGGAAATGTGAACACTTGGAATACTGTGCGAAAATCTGAGGGTTTAAGGAGGGGGCGTAGATGCTGGAGGGTCCTTTTTTATGGTAGATTGTCTTGACTACGTTTTGTACGTGAGCTTCCCAATTCAGATGTTGGTCCAAAGTGACTCCTTGATAACGTACCTCCTGCTTAATCATGAGCTCAAACTCTTTCACCTTCAGAGAGGTTGGTGGGATGAAAGTGTGGTCTTTGGTTATATATAAGACCTCCGACTTTCTGCTGTTAACCATCAGGGTTGTAAGTAGAGAGCCATTCTGAGACTGCACTGAAGCATCCTGTGATGGAAGAATAGTCAGGGTTATCTATGGCGAAAGAGGTGTAGAGTAAGATGACGTCAGCATAAATGTAATAGATATTGAAAGATTGTATAATGGCACAAATTGGCTGTAGATGTTGAAAAGCATGGTGGAGAGGGATGAGCCCTGTGGGATTCCTTGGGTTTGAAGGAAAGTACTGGATGACTGAGTTCCTATGCAAACTTGTTGCTGGCGATCGGTCAGGTATGATTTGCACCAGTTGAGGGCTAGGTTTCTTAAACCTTTTTGATGCAAGGGGTTGAGTAGAAGATTATGACTGACCGTGTTGAAGGCAGATGTGATGTCCATGAATATCAGGATGAATCTTTGTTTCTTCTTGTCTAAGCCTGTGTAGAGTCTGTCTAGTAGAGTCACCAGTAGAGTTTCGACACCATGATGTTGGCGGAACCCATGCTGCTGATTGTCAAGAGGTGCATAAGAGTCGATGTGGTCCTGGATTTGTTGGTGGACAATTTTTTCTAAAACTTTAGTCAGGAAGGGGGGTGGGGCTAGATATGGGTCTGTAGGAACTAGAATCTGATGGATCTAGTTTGTTGTTCTTTAGCAGTGGCCTGATGGAGGTGGTTTTGAGGGGTGGTCGAAGAACACTTCTAGATAGTGAGAGGCAAGTGATTCTAGCGATGATTGGACTGAGGTTGGATTGTGTTTGCTTAATCCAGAAAGCTGGACATGGATCTGCTGGGGAGGTGGTGGTGGTAATCCCACAGATGATTTTTTCTATTTGCTCGGGAGAGTATAGGTAAAAGACTAATAGTGTGGGTATGAGTGTGTCACCAGGTAGACGGAGGTATATAAGTAAGTTATCAAGGTCGGATATTGTCGAATTGGTTTTGCTTTGGAAGTATGCAGCAAAGGTCTCTGTGCTAGGAATGTTCATTGATTCATTGATAGATGCATCCTTCGTGAGGGATTTAATGAGGCTGAAGAGCTCCCGAGGTTTGTTAAGGGAGCGCATGAGGGTGTTGGTATGGTGGTATTTTCTCTTGTGATTTACTGCTCTTCAATGTTACTGCAGTTTATTAAGGTATGCAGTTTGGTCGTTGATATGCCTAGAGTGTCGCCAGTGGCGTTCAAGTTTTCTGAGGTGTAATAATGATTCACACAGACCAGCAGTAAACCACACTGCTGCATGGTTCTTGTAGGTAGGTTTTAAGGAGGGTGGTAGGCATTCAACTCTAGAGAGGCTGCTGTTCCATGTCTCTATTAGTTTATCCAGATCGTTGGTGTCTGAGTCGAGGTCATGCAGAATGTCGCTGAGGAATGTTTTTGTTAAAGTATCTGAAACGGCGGAGGATGGAGGGATTTGATACGGAGGACTGCTGCTCATTTATGCCATACGGTATGTGGAAAAGTGGCATTATGGTCAGACCAGGGAACAGGGAGAACAAGTGGTGAGCTCTGGTTGCAGAAGGTGTGGGAGGGTAGGGGGGCAAAAATGAGGTCCAGGATGTTACATCTAGTGTGGGGGGGTGTATAAGTTGGTGATAATCCAGTGCAGTCATTGCATTCATGAATGCCGTAGAGTGCTTGGCAGGGAATGATGGGCGGTTAAAGTCTTGGGTCCTCCAGGTGATCCGGGACAGGCGCCCTTCTCTCTAGTGGACCCTGCACGGCTCCTCACGCACCAGACTTTCTTGCAGCAGGAACTGTCAAACCACCTCGCCCAACAGGCAGTCAAAAAGGTACTGCAGCACCTTTGAGATCAGGGGTTCTACTCCTGCTACTTTCTCATCCCAAAAAAGACGGGGGCCTACGCCCCATTCTCGATCTCTGAAATATCAACAAGTTCCTGGTGTGGGAGAAATTCAAAATGTTATCGCTTGGCATCCTGCTGCCCTTCCTTCAGGGTGATTGGCTATGCTCCTTGGACCTCAAGGACACTTACGCCCACATTCTAGTTCACCCCCAGCACAGGTAATACCTGTGCTTCGGGGTGCAGGGGGAACACTACCAATACAGAGTGCTTCCCTTCGGGCTCGCGTCCGTACCGTGGGTTTTCACAAAGTGTCTCTCCACAGCCGCTGCCTCCCTCAGGCGGCAGGGCATACCCTTCTACCCCTACCTCGACTGACTGGCTCTTCACAGGACCCTCGATCGGCAAAGCCCACCTGGCGGTGTTGCGCACAATCCTTCTCGAGCACCTTGGCTTCCTAGTCAACTACTCCAAGTCCCACCGCGAGCCTGTGCAGACCCTGGAGTTCATCGGCGCACGCTTCGACATAGTGTGGGCGACCGCCTTCGGGCCATGGCATCCCAGGTCCAAAACAAGACTTGGGTCACTGCACGGGCCATGCTGTGCTTCCTTGACAACCCAGTGGTGCCTCAGGGCACAATGGAGCCATGCCTTTGGCCACCTCAGGGACCCTATCCGGGTCTCGCGCAGTTTCCCCAGCTCCCCTAGGTTGGTGGCGGGACCCCCAAAGTCTCCTTCGCGGAATGCCTTTTCAGACCCTGCAGCACGAGCTTGACCTAATGACAGATGCTTCCCTGTTGGGTTGGGGAGCCCACTGCGGCGCATTGTGCACCCAGGGGCAGTGGTCGCCCAATGAGTCTCAGCAGCAGATCAATCTGCTCTAGCTTTGGGCGGTCTGATGGGCCCTGAGGGCCTTCGAGGGCTATTTGAGGAGTAAGTCAGTGCTTGTACAGATCGACAGCAGGGTAGCCATGTTTTACATCAACAAGGAGGGGGGGAACAGGATCACGCCTCCTCTGCCGAGAGGC
Organism: Ichthyophis bannanicus; assembly: GCA_033557465.1. Lineage (NCBI taxonomy): Eukaryota > Metazoa > Chordata > Amphibia > Gymnophiona > Ichthyophiidae > Ichthyophis > Ichthyophis bannanicus. Next base: position 205,606,518 of record CM066043.1, on the reverse strand, counting down.
GATCTTCCTTTGCTCTTTTGCGTCTCGCTGGGGGATGACCCTGTGAGCAATCTACCTCCCAGGCCAGGAGAATGTCCTCGCAGACAAACTCAGCAGGATCCTCCGCCTGCACGAGTGGCGCTTGGATCCGGAGGTCGCCGATGTCTTTATTCCATTGGTTGGGGACGTCATCCATGGACCTGTTTGCCAGTCCAGCAAACGCACAGCTTCTCCGCTTCTGCGGCCTGGTTCCGCACCCAAGCAGAGTGGCCCCGGATGTGTTCCTCTTGAGCTGGAACTCCAAACTTCTTTACGCATTCCTGTTCACTCCTCTCATTGCGAGGACCCTCTAGAAGACTCAGCAGGACCGAGCTTCGGTGATCCTCGTGGCCTTGGCAGCCTTCCTGCTTCTGCTTCGGCTTGTGTCCGAGCCCCCAGTCCCCCTGGATTGCGCCCCGGCAGGAGGAGGGTCAGGTGTTCCACCCAAACCTGGCCTCGCTGTCCCTGGCAGTCTGGCAGCTGAATGGGTCTCCTTAGCTCCACTGCGTCTTCCGGAGGACGTCAAGGATATCCTCCTTGCATCGAGGAAGTACTCAACGAGATGGGCGTACGCCTTTAAGTGGCCACGTTTCTCGACATGGTGCTCTGAGCTCCAGATGGACCCATTCTCCTGCTTTATCTGGTGGATCCTCCAGTACCACCTCCTCTTCTCGAAGGCAGGACTGAAATCCAATTCGGTCAGGGTACACCTGAGTGCCATTTCAGCAAACCACCTCCCCGTTGAGGGAAAACCCCTCTTGGGGCAGCCCTTGGTCTTTTGCTTCATGCGAGGTCTGCTGCTTTCCAAGTCTCCTATACGCCCTCCGACAGCGGTGTGGGACGTCAATGTGTTGCTGATGTAGCTCACGTGAGCACCCTTTGAGCCGATGGCGATGTGCTTGCTTCGGCATCTTTCCTGGAAGGTGGTCTTCCTGGTGGCTTTGACCTTGGCTCGCCGAGTCAGCAAACTTCAGGCCCTCATGGCTGAGGCTCCATACACCAGGTTCTACGGGAACAGGGTGGTCCTTTGCACTCATCCCAGGTTCCTGTCAAAAGTAGTTTTGGACTTTCATATCAATCAGGAGATAGTCCTACCGACCTTCTTCCCAAGACTGCATGCTGACCAGGCATCGGCGGTCTTGCATACACTCAACTGCAAGATGGCCCTTGCCTTCTACCTACAGCGTACCCAGGGTCATCACAAGTCTGATTGGCTCTTTATCGCCTATGAAACCAATCGCCTGGGGCAGGCAAGTCACCAAGTGCACTATCTCCGTCTAGGTGGCGGCTGAGTCGACGGGTCACCGTGCATGGTGTCTGAGCCAAAATGGCTTTGATGGCTTCGTTGCGGTCAATGCCTCTAACAGATATCTGCCGGGCTGCAACCTGGTCTTCAGCAAATACCTTCGCCGTTCACTATTGCCAGGAGAGGGAGTCCCACCGGGACAGTGCATTCGGCCAGGCTGTACTCTGTAATCTCTTCAGGGTATAAGCAACTCCTGCCCGCCGGCCTTTCTTCGATGGCTACTGAGAGCTTTGCCCCTGGGGCCCGAAGACTCGGGCTCCTCCGGGCATCGACTTCTGCTCACGGCCTCGCAGAGGCGTTTTTGGTTACAGGTTCGGTAGCCTGTAGCTGGGGAGTCCCATAAGTGAGGACTGACTTCCTGCTTGTTCCTGGAGAAAGTGTAGTTACTCATCTGTAACAGGTGATCTCCAGGAACAAGCAGGAATGTAGTCTTCACATATGGGTATCGTCGGTACCGACGGAGCCTGCGCGGGAACGCTCCCCAGCGTCCAATTAGGAAGCTTTTGGGAACATCCCACAGCGCCTGCGTGCTGCCTTCCCGCCTTTCCCAACTGCCTCTCTCCAGTTCTTCATTTTCCGCGGAGCCAGCAGGTCGTCGTTCCTGTCACCGCAGAAAATTGTTTCCTTATTCTTTATTTTTTTGTGGTTGCGTCATCCTTCGACGCTATACCAGTACTGCCAATTCTCTTTTCTTTCTTTCTTTTGTTTAAAAAAATAATAATCTTATTTTTTTCCAAACTTTTCTTTTTAGGTGCATGCGCCATTTTGGGCTTTAGGCCCCAAAATTTTTCTATTATGGAAAAACCCACCTCGGGTTTCAAAAAGTGCACCAAGTGTGGCGGTACCATCTCCGTCACCGACACCCATGAGTGGTGTCTTAAATGTTTAGGTCCTGACCACTCCATCACCGAGTGTATGGCTTGTGCCATGATGTCGAAGAGGGGTCGACAGAACCGAGCTAAGCTCAGCGCCCTTTTTCCTTCCGATGCAGCTTCTATGGCATCGACGTCTTACAGGACTTCGTCTTCCTCCCATGGATCTCAGGTAACTAAACATAAGTCTAGCCGGTCCTCAAAGGGTAGATCTACTTCTAAGCATCGAGATGCCTCTGGCGTTGCCATTGAGGGTTCCATACTGGCAAAATTGCCCCGGCGGGAGGCTTTGGCTTCCAAAGCATTATCGGGGCTCCAGGATGTTCTCGAGGCCTCGACCTCTGCAGAACTACTGGTGCCATGCTCTGGGGTACCGGCTGTCTCCGGTACCGATACACAGGCATCAGCAGCATCGATAGACCAGAGGTTCCTGGCTATTGAACGCAGTCTGGCAGCTCTCCTTTCGGCAGTGATCCCCTCGGAACCGCGTCAGACAGTTCAACCGGTACCAACGCCAGTACCGGTACCGATAGCATTGGCATCAACATCGGTGTCGGCTTTGCCAGCATCCAGTCATGCGATGCCTTCCGGTACCGATACACCGGTGCCAATGCCCCTTGGTACCGACTTTGGTCAGTACAGGTATCGGGCTCTTCAAGAGCATCCGGACAGACAGTACTTCGAATCCTCGGAGGACTCCGAGGATTCTGACAGCTCTGCCGGTACCGGCATACTTCTCCCGGAGGAGCCTTCCTCGTCTAAACATAGGATGTCTCCTCCAGAAGAGATATCCTTTCAGGATTTCATCAGGGAGGTGGCTCGAGGTCTGTCCATTACTGTGGCTCCTGAAACAGAGCCCAGGGCTAAGGAGTTGGAGATTTTACAATATCCCAAGGCTCCTAAGGAGGCAGCTACTCTGCCTATCCATGAGATTCTACATGATCTCAAGTTGAATGTGGGAGACACCTCTTACCACCTCTCCTCACTCTCGCAGACTGGATACCATGTATCGAGTCACTCCTTGTCCTGGTTTCCAGAAACCTCAGCTTCCTCACCACTCTATTGTAGTGGAATCGGCTATGAGAAGGATCAGGAGTGCAAAGAGGCATGCCTCTAATCCTCCAGGACGTGAGTGTAGAACTTTGGATGCCTTTGGACGTTGTACATTCCATGCTTTCTGCCAGGATCAGTTCCTATATTCTCTATATGGGAATGTTCCTTAAAGAAGTCACAGGAGACTTGGAGGTTTTAAGCCCTCTCCTTCCTGAGGACAAAAGGCAGGATTTTCTCACACTAGTTAAACATGCCCAGGATGTTTCCAAGTTTGTCAATCGTGCAGCTTTTGACTGTTTTGAGTGCATAAGCAGAACCTGTGCCATTGCCATAGGTTCACGAAGAAAAAAATTGGCAAGAAAAGGCCAATGAGATGGATGACAACTCCACTTTGGATAGGTTATCCAAAGCCACAGCTGATCCTGCAAGAAAGGTTACTTGAAAGATTTCTTTCTTCTCAAAAAAGAAGGTTTTATCCCTCTTATTCCCAGCAGGGACGTTCTGCAGGTCAGCTTGTCCGAAAAGGTCAGCAGCCACCTAAACAAAGAAAAGCAAAGACTGCCAAGCCTCAACCGTCTCAGCAGTCTCAGCCTCCACAAGGCCTTTGACTTTCATCTAGAGAACTTAGCCTTCCTGGCCCTCAATGGTCCAGAGCCTTCCACCATTCCAGGAAGGTTATGTCACTTTGCCCCCAGATGGGGGCAGATAACAGCAGAACATTGGACACTCTCCATTATAGGAGAGGGGTACAAGCTTCACTTTCTGTGCATGTCCCCTCCCACAATGGTAAGACAGTTCAATTCTCAGACCTCTCTTATCAACCTGTTAGATCAGGAGGCCACTATGCTTCTTGCCCAAGGGGCAGTAGAAGTACCCATTCATCAACAGGGTACAGGGTTTTACTCTCCCTATTTCCTTATCCCAAAGAAAACAGGGGGACACAGACCTATTTTAGACCTCAGAGAATTGAACAAATTCCTGTTCAAAGAGAAATTCAAGATGATTTCTCTTGGAACTCTGCTGCCATACCTTCAGAGTCAGAATTGGCTTTGTTCTCTAGATCTCAAGGATGCGTACACTCATGTTCTCATCCATCCAACCCACAGAATGTTCCTTTGGTTCCTTTTTCAAGGAAAGCACTACCAATACAGGGTGCTTCCTTTTGGCATGGCCTCAGCACCAAGAGTGTTCACGAAATGCATGGCTGTAGTAGCAGCATTTCTCCGTACTCTAGGGATATTCGTCTTCCCCTACTTAGACGACTGGCTCATTCGAGCCCCATCACAGTCAGAGGCCAGGACTTCCCTATCCTGCACAATGCGTATCCTTCAGTATTTGGATCTGGTCATAAACATCCCAAAATCCAGTCTAATTCCCACTCAGTCTCTAGAGTTCATAGGAGTTTTGTTGGATACCAGAAAGGCAAGGGCTTATCTCCCCCGGGCCCGTTGCCTCCGCATGGTGCATTTAGCTTCTCAAGCAGTGCTAAAACCTCATCTCACTGCCCGAGAAATGTTACAACTACTAGGCCACATGGCATCTACAGTGCATGTGGTCCCTTATGCTCGCCTCCATATGAGAGCAGCCCAGTGGACCTTATCCACTCAATGGACCCAGGCATCAGGGTGCCTGTCAGACAAAATAGCAAACACAAATCGTCTTATTTTGTCTCTCCAATGGTGGCAGTCCACTCAGAACCTGTTGCTGGGGTCCCCGTTTCAACAGCCTTTACCCCAGGCAACTCTCACAACAGATGCTTCACCAGTGGGTTGGGGAGCTCATCTGCAAAACCTCTCCACCCAAGGCACCTGGACTCCACCCAAGGCACCTGGACTCCACAGGAGACTCATCTACACATCAATCTTCTGGAGCTCAGAGCAATCTTACTTGCTCTTCGAGTGTTCCACACCCTGCTCAGCTACAAGACAGTCCTCATTCAGACGGACAATCAAGTAGCCATGTTCTATGTGAACAAGAGGGAGGAACAGGCTCTCTGTCACTTTGCAACGAAGCTTTGCGACTATGGGCGCTCGCCAGAGAGCATCAGATTCACCTCCTGGCAGTTTATCTTCCAGGCATACAAAACTCTTGGGCAGATAGATTCAGTCGAGTTCTGCTTCCACATGGATGGTCTCTACATGCAGACCAGGTGGCCAAGATTTTTCAAATTTGGGGAACCCCGGACATAGACCTCTTTGCAAGTTCATTAAATGCCAAACTTTCCCGGTTCTGTTCCAGAATTCCGGCTCAGGGTTCTCAGGCCAGGGATGCCTTCCTCCTTCACTGGGGTCAAGACTTCCTTTATGCCTTTCCACCCATTCCCCTAATTCCCAAAACCCTGTTCAAGCTTCAGAGAGACAGAGGGCGGATGATTCTCATAGTTCCACATTGGCCATGGCAAGTGTGGTACCCTCTGCTTCTACATCTCTCTCAAGCCCCCTCCCTGGAGTTAGGGTCTGCTACAGATCTCCTGTCACAGGAGGACGGAAGGTTATGGCATCCCAATCCCCAGTCTCTGCATCTCAGAGCTTGGTTGCTGAAGGCATAGATCTTCATGATCTTAACCTGCCTCAGCAAGTAAAGGATGTCTTTTATGCTTCCAGGAAACCTTCCACTAGATGCTCTTATGCTTTTAAGTGAAAGAGGTTTACCATATGGTGTTCGCAGAAGGGTCTTAACCCCCTGGCGATACCTCTGGAATCATTACTGGAGTATCTCCTTCATTTATCCAATGCAGGACTTAAGACTAACTCAGTAAGAGTCCATTTGAGTGCTTTAGCAGCTTCTTTCAAGCCTCTAAATGGACAATCTATTTCCTCCCATCCTCTTATAGCAAGCTTTATGAAAGGCCTTCTTCTAACTAAGCCTCCCATTAGGCCACCACTGGTGGCATGGGACTTAAACCTTGTTCTTGGTCAGCTCATGAAGCCACCTTTCAAACTCTTAGCTACTACCTCATTGAAATTCCTTTCTTGGAAAGTTATCTTTCTCATTGCAATCACATCAGCATGTCGCATCAGTGAGTTGCAAGCTCTAGTGGCTGATCCACCTTATACAAGGTTTCATCATGACAAGGTAGTCCTTAGGACTCATCCACACTTTATGCCAAAGGTGGTCTCGCCTTTTCATCTTAACCAAGCAGTCTACCTGCCTGTGTTCTTTCCAAGACCTCATGCATCAAATGCAGAAAGGAATCTTCATACTTTGGACTGTAAAAGAGCTTTAGCCTTTTACTTGCAAAGAACACAGCAACATAGAAAGTCCTCTCAACTCTTTGTTGCTTTTGATCCTTCTCATTTGGGACTTCCAGTCTCCAATAGAACACTGTCCAACTGGATTGCACAGTGTATTTCCTTTGCCTATCAGAGTAAGAACTTTCCTCTGGAGGGCCATGTCACAGCTCACAATGTGAGAGCCATGGCAGCTTCAATGGCTCATCTGCACTCTGTGTCTATCAATGACATCTGTCGAGCAGCCACTTGGGCCTCGGTTCATACCTTCACAGCCCATTACTGCTTGGACAAGGACTCACGCTGGGATGCCTTGTTTGGTCAGGCTGTTCTCCAACACCTGTTCCATACCTAATCAACTCCTACCCACCATCCCTGGTTGGATGCCACAGATCCATGGGGGGAAGTGGAGCCCTGTCCCAGGGACACACAACTTCTGGGGTCTCTCATCTAAAGCTAGGTAGTCCCCATATGTGAAGACTACATTCCTGCTTGTTCCTGGAGATAGCATAGTTACTCACCTGTAACAGGTGATCTCCGGGAACAGCAGGAATTTAGTCTTCACAACCCACCCACCTCCCCTAGGAGTTGTATCTCTCTATCTCTTTCTCTTTCCCTCTCTCTCTCTCTTTGTCTCAGCTTTAAACTCAACTGGAGAGAGGCAATTGGGAAAGGAGGGAAGGCAGCACGCAGGCGCTGTGGGATGCTCCCAAAAGCTTCCTAATTGGACGCTGGGGGAGTGTTCCCGCGCAGACTCCGTCGGTACCGACGATACCCATATGTGAAGACTAAATTCCTGCTGTTCTCCAGGACCAAGCAGGAAGTCAGTTCTCACATATGGGTGACGTCGTCGTCGACAGAGCCCCCATGCGGAGCATTTCCCCAGCTTTCAAAGAAAGCCTTCAGGAATGCAGGCACGCATGCGCAGTCCCCTTCCCGCCCAAAGGTGCCATCTTGCTCAGTCTTCTTTTTTCCACGGAGCCCTACGGGCGCCTGTCCTTGTCACCCGTGAAAAAAGTTGATTTTTCTGCGTTGGGTCGAGTTTTTTCTTCGGTTCAACGTCGGTTCCTTTCCTGCCTGGACTCGGTACACCGGTGCCGAGCCCGGATCTCCTTTTTCGGTTTTTGTCCTTAGAGACTGTGTTCGCGCCTTTTTTCTTTTCCCTGGCAGCCCAATTTTTTGATCTTGCAGGGGCCCTTTCTCCCCCGATGGCTGCCAGTGGCTTTAAGAAGTGTGATCGGTGCAAGAAACTGATGTCTTTCACCGACACACATGACTGCTGCTTCCGGTGCCTGAGGCCAGACCATGATTCTACGGTCTGTAGTCCCTGTGGCAAAATGTTTTCCAAGGCATTGCGGAGCCGTCAGCACCAGCGTGAGAGGATCTTCTCTGAATCTGCCTCTGGGCGGGTCCGGACTTCGTCAGAGGCCTCGACATCTCGGGAGTCTGACACCGAGCGTCGTCGGGGATCCTCTGAAAGGGAGTCCCCCGCGAGGGAGCACCAAAGGAAGAAGAAACCCGCGAGGGTGGCATCGGTGGACGCTCTTGGCTCCTCGAGGGCCAGATCGCATAGCCCTGATCGCCGTCCCGGGTCTTCGGAGTCGGAGAGGCCTGAAAAGCATCCTTGTGTAGAGTCGGCGGAGGCCCTGAGTCATGTGAGTACTGTAGTCCTCATGGACTCTCCTCCAGGGGAGCCGATGTCGGAGGCTGCTGGGGGGTCTCCTGAGCTCGGACTCAGGTTGTCGGCCTTGGAGAGCAGATTGTCTGCCTTCATGGAGCAGCAGTGGGTGCTAATCGCCGGTCTCACCGGTGCATCTGCCCCAACCACCTGGACATCAACGTCCAAGTCGACCCCAGAGGCCAAGCCGATCCTCGCCATGCGAACTCGAGTCAATTCTCGGCCGAGGTCACCCTTGGTCTCCCGTTTGGGACTGAGGTCATCGACGCCGGTTCCCTCGGCGTCAGTGCCCGCCCACTCGGAGGAATCGGCGTGGGAAACGGAGGAGGAGGAGGAGTCCCCTGACACCTTCCGGACTCGGTGCTTCCCTTCGGACTCACTGGGTTCCGAGCATCGGACAAGGTCCCCTCTGGAGGATACCAGGTTCTCGGATTTTGTGAGGGACATGGCCAAGGCACTGGCATTCCCTGCAGACCCCAAGGAAGAGCCTCGAGCCGAGGAGCTCAAGGCTCTGCAGTATGACTCTCCTCCCAAGGAGGCCTTTACTATCCCGGTTGCTCTTCCGCATGTGGGAGGCGCCGGCCTCTATCCTGGTTCTAAGCAAGCGGGTCGATTCCATCTATCGAGTCCGCAGCAGCCCCGGGTTTCAAAAGGTGCAGCTACTGCACCATTCCATGGCTGTGGAATCGGCCATGCATAGCCTGAAGAGTCAGAAGATGCACTCCTCGGTGCCTCCCGGCAGGGAAGCCCGGAACCTGGATGCCCTTGGTAGAAAGTGCTTCCAGGGCTCTATGCTTGCTTGCCGTGTCCAGACCTACCAGCTGTACATGGGCATGTACCTTCGAGACCTGGCAAAGGAGATTGCTGGGTTCTCTGCTGGTCTGTCCGAGGAACCTTTGCAGAGGTTCAAGGCCTTGTCTTCTGGTATTCAAGAGTGCTCAAAGTTTATATCTCAAGCAGCCTACGATGGATTTGAGGCTTCGGCACGGGTAGCAGGGGCTGGCATCTGTAGCCAGGCCTGGCGGCGTGCACTATCCTCGGACCTCGAGCCGTGGGTACAGGACAGGTTGGTCGATGTCCCTTGCCGAGGTGAAAACCTCTTTGGCAAGCCCATGGCCGAAAAGACTGCAGAACTCGAGACTGAGACTCTTACCCGGACAAGGCTGTCCAGGAAAACCTCTGCCCCTTCTCAGAAAAAGAAGGGCTCAAGGAAAAAGACCTTTTACCCGAGGAAGACCGCTGCCTACAAAACCTACCCGCACTACCAGGCCTCTGCAGCTCCCCAACAGGGCCAGCAGGCCAAGGGGCAGCGTCATGGGCCCCGTAGGCAGAAGGCCCCCAAGCCTCCTACTCCTGCTCCTGCTCAGCAGGGAGGGGTTTTTTGACTATGCCAGCATAGCCTCTCCTCCTCTCCAGGGCACAGGAGGTCGCCTGACCCTGTACGCAGACAGGTGGCCAGCCATCACAGGGGATACTTGGGTGTTGAGCATCATCGAAAGGGGCTATCTGCTCCACTTCACCCAGATACCCCCCCTCCTGCTTTCCAGGGTAGCCTCCAAGACCCCCTCTGCACAGAAACTTACTCCTTCAGGAGTTGGAAGGTCTACTAAGGGACCAGGCGGTGGAACCGGTGCCTCACCACCTGGAAGGGCAAGGCTTCTACTCCAGGTACTTCCTGGTACCAAAAAGGACAGGAGGCCTCCGGCCTATCCTAGACTTGCGAAACCTAAACAAGTTTCTGGAGAGGGAAAAGTTCAAGATGCTTACCCTTGGGATACTGCTGCCCTACCTCCAGCAGGGAGACTGGCTATGCTCCTTAGACCTAAAGGATGCTTATCCTCACATCCTCATTCATCCAGACCACAGACAATACCTCAGATTTGTGGTGGGAGGAAACCATTTTCAGTACAGAGTACTTCCCTTTGGCCTAACGTCCGCCCCCAGTGTTTTCACCAAATGCCTGGCGGTGGTTGCGGCCTACCTCTGGAACCAGGAGATCTTTGTGTTCCCTTACCTGGACGACTTGGTAATCAGGGCCAGTCTCCACAAGAGGCCAGGCAGGCCACCTGTAGAACCATTTCCCTGCTTCAGCACCTGGGGTTCGTTATAAACTTCCCAAAGTCCACTTTGGTCCCCTCACAAGACGTGGAATTCATAGGGGCAAGTTTGGATACCATCCATGCAAAGGCCTATTTGCCTGTGGACAGAGCTCACAGGCTGATAAAGTTGACCGGCCAGTTTCGGGCGAACTCTCTGGTCTCGGCCAGACACTTCCTCCGGCTTTTAGGTCACATGGCTTCCACAGTGCATGTCACCCCACATGCCCGGCTACACATGAGGCCAGCTCAGTGGCACCTCAGGGCGCAGTGGCTGCAGGCCACAGGGAAATTGTCAGACAGAATAAAGGTGTCCAAACTCTTGGTGGACTCCTTACGCTGGTGGAGGCATCTCCCAAATCTGGTCAGGGGTGTTCCTTTTCAGGCCTCCCCACACACTCGGGTACTGACAACCGTTGCTTCCCTGCAGGGCTGGGGGGCACACTGCCAGGGAGCATGCACCCAAGGCCTGTGGTCTCCATGGGAGGCCGCCCAGCAGATCAACCTGTTGGAATTGAGGGCCATTCGACTTGCCTTACGGACTTTCTCTCAGATCCTGTCTCACCAGGTGGCTATGTTCTACGTCAACAAGCAGGGAGGCACAGGATCCAGACTTCTGTGCCTGGAAGCACAAGCTGCTCCTGGGCTGTCACTCAGGGCATGACTCTCAGGGCAGTCTACCTCCCAGGCCAGGAAAACTACCTGGCGGACAGGCTCAGCAGACTCCTGCAGCCTCACAAGTGGCAGTTGGATCCTTCTGAAGTGGGGTCTTTCGACCATGGATCTTTTTGCCAGTCCGCTAAACAGGCAACTACCCAGGTTCTGTTCCAGGCAACCGCATCGCCAGATACATTCCTGATTCCCTGATCAGAGAGCCTGCTGTATGCTTTTCCTCCCACACCTCTGGTGGCCCAGACTCTATTCAAAATCCAGCAGGACCAGGCCACGGTGATCCTGATAGCCCCCCGGTGGCCCAGGCAGCGCGGTTCCCTCTTCTGCAGTTGGCAGTAGATACTCCACTTCCTCTGGGGTTGCAACCCGACCTTCTGACTCAGGATCAGGGGTCCCTCTTGCATCCCAACCTCAAATCACTCAATTTGATGGCCTGGCTGCTGAAAGGCTAGTCCTTGCTCCCTTGCTCCTATCAAGGGAGGTTGAAGAGATGGTGTTGGCCTCCAGGAAGCATTCCACTAGGAAGGCCTATGCTCTGAAGTGGCGTAGGTTCTCTACTTGGTGTTCTCAACAGCAAGAAGACCCCTTCTCCTGCTCTGTCTGGGTGGTGCTTCAATACCTGCTCCACCTTTCCAACCTAGGGCTTCAGTCCAACTCTATCCGGGTTCACCTCAGTGCCCTCTCAGCTCACCACTTGCCGGTGGATGGACAATCTCTCTCAGGCCACCCTCTGGTGTCCCGTTTTCTCAGCTTCTGTTTAAGCCTCCTATTTGTCCGCCTGCCCCTGAGTGGGATCTCAATGTGGTCTTGCAGCAACTGACTCGCCCACCTTTGAGCCGATGGCAACCTGCCATTTACGTTTCCTCTCCTGGAAGGTCTTGTTCCTTGTGGCACTCACCTCAGCTAGGCGGGTGAGTGAGCTTCAGGCCCTGGTCTCGGATAGGCCGTATACTAGGTTCTATAGGAACAGGGTAGTCTTGCGGACTCATCCTAAGTTCCTTCCAAAGGTGGTGTCCTCCTTCCACCTCAACCAGGAGGTGGTACTTCCAACGTTCTTTCCTAGGCCGCACGCCAGTAGGGCAGAGACTGCCTTGCATACCCTGGATTGTAGAAGGGCGCTGTCCTTTTACCTTGAACGTACGCAGGGGCATAGAAGGGCTTCTCAGCTCTTCATTTCCTTTGACCCTAATAAATTGGGGTTGCCTGTCACTAAGCGTACGTTGTCCATCTGGGTGGCAGACTGTATCGCCTGGGCGTACAGGTCAGCCGGCCTCTCCCTGGAGGGTCGAGTCACAGCCTACCGAGTTAGGGCGAAGGCCGCATTAGTAGCTCACTTCTGCTTTGTTCCGTTGGCAGACATCTGCCGGGCCGCTACTTGGTCTTCAAGCCAGACTTTTGCAGACCACTACTGCCTTGAGAGGGAGTCCCGTAGGGACAGTGCTTTCGGGCAAGCGGTACTCCGTAATCTCTTTGAGGTTTAGGCAACTCCTACCCTCCGGCCCTGGTGTTGGGCTACCGTTCAGGTGTGGTATCAGAGAAGATTCTCTCACTGTTGCTGGGGCTCTAGAGGGAGCTCTATTTTTCAGCCTGGGTTCCTGGTAGCCCAGAGCTAGGGAGTCACCCATATGTGAGGACTGACTTCCTGCTTGGTCCTGGAGAAAGAGTAGTTACTCACCTGTAACAGGTGTTCTCCAGGAGCATCAGGAATCAGTCCTCATGACCCTCCCTCCTCCCCTTGGAGTTGCAGTTGTATATAGTTCATTTTCTTTTTTTGTGCTGTCTTTTAGCTATGTCATTTGACTGAGCAAGATGGCACCTTTGGGCAGGAAGGGGACCGCGCATGTGTGCCTGCATTCCCAAAGGCTTTCTTTGAAAGCTGGGGAAATGCTCTGCATGGGGGCTCTGTCGACGCTGACGTCACCCATATGTGAGGACTGATTCCTGCTGCTCCTGGAGAACACCTGTTACAGGTGAGTAACTACTCTTTCCCGGAGATCAACTGTTACAGTTGAGTAACTATGCTTTCTCCAGGGACAGCAGGAATCAGTTCTCACTACCCTCCCACCTCCCCTAAGAGTTGATATTTTTGTCCTTCCCTTGCCATCTGCTTAGTAGGGCTCTAGCTAGGGAACCTGACTGAGCAAGATGGCACCTTTGGGTGAGAAGAGGACCACACATGCATGTCAGCAATCACAAAGGCTTTCTTTGAAAGCTGGGGAATTGCTCCATGTGGGCTCCGTTGGTACCAATGTCACCCATAAGTTAGATCTAATTCCTGCTGTCCCTGGAGAACACCTGTTACAGGTGAGTAACTAGGCTTTACCATCTTTTGTTTTTGCCATCTTTTAGCTATGTCATTGGACTGAGCAAGATTGCACCCTTGGACGGGAAGGGGACCACACATGCGTGGTGGCATCTCCCAAAGGCTTTCTTTGAAAGCTTGGGGGGATGCTTCCGCAAGGGGTTCCGTCCATGCCATCAGCTGAGCAACTGTTTCCTGGAAGATATTTCTTCCAGGATGACAATGCACCTTGTCACAGAATGAAAACTGTTGCCGACTGGAAGAAAATAAACTGAGTTCAGAGCATTGACTGGCCAGCTCATTCACTTGATCTCAACTCGATTGAGAATCTTTGGTACAAGGTATCAGTTGAGATCGCCAAGAAGCAGCTGTGGACCAAGCGAGAACTGATTGAATCACTGATTGCAACCTGAAAACTGGTCCACTCCATGCCAGACAAATGTCTGGTGAGAGAGAGCAAGGGCTGGCCCATCAAGTACTAATAGCCACCAACAACAAAAAAACAGCCCTTTTTCGGGTTCCTTTATGAAATTAAGAGAACATGCACACTGCCAACATAAACGGAACAGAAAACACAACTTTTTTGGGGCACCCATTACATCTTTGTACACAGGTTCACAACCAAACGAACAAGGGTATTAAACAATCATAAAAGAATGTGCAAGTCATGGCAGATTTGTTACATTTGTACAAAAGACCAAAGGGAAGAAAATGGCATGCAGAAGGGATTGTAAATTGTAACACATTTTGTTCTTGTGATTCAAATAACTAAACACTGCCTATTCACACCACTTTGTTTCTAGCCTTGCATTATGTGCTTTCTCCAGGGGGTTCGGCATCTGTGTCCTCCCCTCCAGTCTGTGATCACTTCCTTGGATCTCTGGTGCTCAGGGCCCTGATAGAGGTGCCCTTGGAGCTGTTGAAGCATGCTACTTTAAAGGATTTGATTCTCAAGATGGTGGTGGTTGTTGCGTTTTGTTCCACAAGGCAAATTTCCGAGCTGCAGGCTCCATCTTGCCAAGATCCTTATTTGTCTTTTTCAAGGAGGTCGTTTCCATTCATACTGCTGTTTTCCCACAGCCTGGAAGCATGCAACTGTTAGCCCTATCTTGAAGAAACCCTCCTTGGACCTTTCTTGCATGTTGCCACCCTGTCTCTAATCTCCCCATTCCATCCAAACTTCTGAAAAGATCGTGTTCATGCAGCTTTCCATTCACCTCATCTCCACATCTGCTCTTTATCCCTGTCAATCAGGCTTCCGTGCTGGCCACAGCACAGAAACCATCTTCCTTGCACTTTTGAACGAACTTCACCTGGCTCATGAGCATGGTGACTTCTCCATTGCTGTATCCCTAGATCTCTCTGCCGCATTCGACCTTGTAGAGCACACAACTCTTCTATCTTGGATGCATTACTTTGGAATTCGTGGAAAAATTCTGCGCTGGTTCCAATCTTTTCTTTCTTCCCGCTCTTCCTCTGTCCACACCGGCACTCCCTCCTCACCCTGCACTCCCCCCCCCCCCCTTCCTATGGGGTCCCTCAGAGTTCTCTCCTGGCCCCTCTTCTCTTCAATTTCTTTCTGGTTCCCATTACCCTAATCATTCAGCAGTCTGAGCTGTTGGCATACTACTATGCCGACGATGATATCCTCTTTCACCACACTAACCCCCACTTCCCCTTATCTGATCCCTCTGAACCACTGCTTTTCGCAGGTCGCCACTTGGCTATCTTCCACTTACCTCCACCTCAATCCTGCCAAATCAGCCATAATATGGTTTACTTTCGGTGCCTCCCTGCCCCACGATGGCCCCCATGCTTGCTGATTGTTCCATTCCGCTTACTTCATCCCTTAAATATCTGGACTTGATCCTAGACTCCTCCCTCTCTTTCCATCACCATATCTCCTGACTTGTGCAACGCTCATTCTCCAGGAACAAGCAGGAAGTCAGTCCTCACATATGGGTGACGTCGGTGCTGACTGAGCCCTCGTGCGGAGCAAATCCCCAGCTTTCTAAGAAAGCCTTTGTGAATTGCATCACGCATGCGAGGTCCCCTTCCTGCCCAAGGGTGCCATCTTGCTCAGTCTCCTTTTTTCCACGGAGCCCAATGGACATTGTCCTGTAGTCCCCGAGAAAAAGTGTTTAATAGTAAAGAAATTAACTTCTCTTTTCTGCCGGTTCAACATCGGTTCCCCTTCCTGCCTTCGGCTCGGTACACCGGTATCGAGTCCGGTTACAATTTTTTTGGTCTTTGTCCTTCGTGACTAGTGTTCGCGCCCTTTTCTTTTTCACTGGCAGCTTGGTACTTTGACCTTTCAGGGGCCCTTTTTCCCCCGATGGCTGCCAGCGGGTTTTAAAAATGTGATTGGTGCACAAAGTTAATGTCTCTCACCGATACACATGACTGCTGTCTCCGGTGCCTCGGGCCTGACCACGACCTGAAGGTCTGTGGCCCGTGTAGGAAAACGTCCTCAAGGCCCTGAGAAGCCACCAGCAGCAGCATGATAGGATTTTTCCTGAGTCCGTACCCTCCTGGTCCCGGACCTCATCTGAATCCTCAACGTCTCGGGAACTGTCTGAGCCTGAGCAGCGTCAGGTCTCCTCAGAAAGTGGGTCTCCCTCACGGGACCATCGGAGTAAGAAAAAATCGCAAAAGGTGGAGTCGTTGGACCGTTCCGAACGGTCTAGTTCCTCGCGGGACCGGTCGTGGAGCCCCGACCGCCGACCTGGATCCTTGGAGTTGGAGCATCCAGCAAAACTTCCTCGAAGGGACCCGGAGCAGCCGAAGCAGGTAACCACTGTCCTCATTGAGGACTCTCCTCTGGGAGAACCGGTGTATGGCCCAACAGCGTTGGGACCCAACCCGGGGGCTGCGGAGCCTCCTGAGCTCGGTGTCAAAATGGCGGCCTTGGAGCGCAGCATGTCTGCCTTCATGGAGCAGCAGTGGGCGCTGATAGCCGGCCTCACCGGTCCTTCCGACCAATCACCGGGCCATCGATGTCCAAGTCTACCTCAGAGGCCGAGTCGATCCTCGGCCGAGGTCTTCCTCGATCTCCCGTTCGGGGCCGAGGTCATCAACGCCAATAACACCAGCATCAGGGCGGCCGAAGCCCTCAAGGCCAGAGCCACTCGATTCCTCCTTGGAGGCATCAAGCTGGAGATGGAGGAGGAAGAGTCCCCGGACACCTGCCTACTCGAGGTTTAAGGCGTTGCTGAAGACCCACTTCAGCCTTGCCTTTGATCTCCCTCAACCCTGGATCAGCCTACTACTGTCCCATGACTCTTCCTGTTTCTATCATATTTTTCCAGACTGTCTCTGTGTGTTCTGTCTCCTCCACTTTCCTATCGAATTGACGTTCTTTTCCTATCTATTGCAGCCTATTCAATTTATTGTACAGTGCCCTGATGCTCCTGCTTGGGCGGTTAATCAAATGACGGAATAAAGTAAAGTACTGTGCCTTCCTTCTTATCCAAGTTTCTTCTCCTCCTTTGATGTGAACCAGGTAGTATGCATGCCCTCCTTCTGTAAGGAGTAGTGTTGGGGGAAGGATAAGGAACTTTGCCTTGTTTTCCGGAGGGTGCTTCTCCTATACTTGGAGGTTAAAAATTCCTTTCATAAGTTCGATCATCTTTTTGTGGTGTTTGCTAGCCCACGCAATGATGACGCAGCAGCTAAGTTGACTTTCGGGGACCTGGATTGAGGCCTTCCAGCTCCGGAAGGTTTGCATCATGGGTGGAGAGGCTGTGATATTGATAGTCCTGCTAAAACTTGAACAACAATTTATTTATGAATTACAGACTTTGGAGCCACCATATGGTTTGAACCAGGATATTAACCTTGCTGTTTTTCTCAGATTTTATTTTGGATTCCCAGTATGGTTTTATGCTTCCTTTTTTTATTTGATATTTTATTGGCACACCAGCCCATTTTTACTTTTTGTTGTTAATTTTTTTTATCCCTTATTCATTTTACTAATTATTTATTATCCATATAGCACCTCTCCCTCGTGATCTGAAGCTCTCAGTGCCCCCTGGCTCCCCGTCTGTCATTGCCATGCTGCCATTTGTTCTCTTCCTCTCTCTGTTCCCTCTCTTCCTCCTCCCCTCTCTGTTCCCTCCCTTCCTCCTCCCCTTTCCCCCTCTTTTTTCTCTCTCTCTCCTCTTCCCCCTTCCTCCCTCCCCTCCTTTTTTCCCTTTCCCTTCCTCCCTTTCCTCCTCCCCTCTTTCTCCTCTCTCTGCCTTCCCCTTTCCCCCTCCCTTTCCCCTCTTTTCTCCTTCCCCCTTCCCTCCCCCCTTGTTTTGTGTGTGGGGTTTTTTGTTTGGTTTTTTTGTTGTTGTTGATGTCTGGTTAGGTTTTTATTCTTTTTTGTTTGTATTTTGCATATTGTTTTCAATTAAGGTTTTCCAGTGCTGCTCTTATGCATGTTTGTCATTTTTAGACCTTTTAGCTGTTATGTTTATTCTCCAGGACCAAGCAGGAAGTCAGTCCTCACTTATGGGTGACGTCGGCGCCGACGGAGCCCTCGCGGAGCAATTTTCCCCAGCTTTCAAAGAAAGCTTTTGGGAATTGCAGCGCGCATGCGCGGTCGTCTTCCCGCCCGAGGGTGCCATCTTAGCCAGTCTTCTTTTTTCCGCGGAGCCCTGCAGACGTCCCCGTCTTGTCCCCGCGAAAAAGTTGATTTTCCTCTTTATTTTATACTTTTTTCTTTCGGTTCGACGCCGATCGTTTTCCCGCCCGGACTCGCGACGCCGGTCTCGAGTCCTCTAGCGTTTTTTCGGTTTTTTCTGACTTAGTCAGCTTTCATTTTCGTTTTCCCTGGCAGCCCGGTCCTTTGACCTTGCAGGGGCCCTTTTTCCCCCGATGGCTGCCAGTGGCTTTAAGCGGTGTGGTCGGTGTGACCGAAATATGTCACTAACCGACACGCACGACTTTTGCCTCCGCTGCTTGGGCCCGGATCATGAGGAACTGATCTGTGGGCCCTGCAGCAAACTGTCCTCGAAGGCGTTGAGAAGTCGGCGGCATCAGCGCGAGAGAATCTTCGCTGACCCCAGCCGTACCCGGACCTCGTCGGAGGCCTCCGTGTCAAAGGGCTCCAGCTCGGACCGTCGCCGGAGCTCCTCCGACCGGGGTTCTCCCTCCGGGGACCATCGTCGGAAGGAAAAACCCGCGAGGGCGGCGTCGGTGGACGCTCCTGGCTCCGCGAGGGCCAGGTCGCATAGCCCCGACAGCCGCCCCGGGTCCTTGGAGAAGGAACATCTCCCGAAGCGACCTCGCCTGGAGTCGGAGATGCCTGCCCGGGTAAGTCCTGTAGTCCTTCTGGACTCGCCTCCGCGACAGCCGACGTCGGGCCCGACGCCGTCGGGGCCCGAGTCGGGGGCTGCTGGGTCACCTGAGCTCGGACTCAGGTTGACGGCCTTGGAGAGCAGACTGTCTGCCTTCATGGACCAGCAGCGGGCACTGCTCGCTGGCCTCGCTGGCGCCGCTGCCCCGACCGCCGGGACGTCGACGTCCAAGTCGACCCCGGAGACCGAGCCGATCCTCGAGTCAATGAGAACTCGAGTTGATCCTCGGTCGAGGTCACCCTCGGCCTCTCGTTCGGGACCGAGGTCGCCGACGCCGACTCCCTCGACGTCGGGGCGGCTGGCGCCGCATCCTGCCCGGGCCGACCCCACCGAGTCCTCGTCGGAGTCGGTCTGGGAGTCTGAGGAGGAAGAGTCACCTGATTCTTTCCGGACTCGGTGTGTCCCATCGGACTCACCGGGGTCCGAGCCTCGGAAGCAGTCCCCCCCGGAGGATGCCCGGTTCTCGGACTTCGTTAGGGATATGGCCAAGGCTTTGGCCTTCCCTGCGGATCCCGAGGAGGAGCCTCGAGCTGAAGAGCTCGACGCCCTCCAGTATGACTCTCCCGCGAGGGAGCACTTTACTGTGCCGGTTCCTCCTATGCTGGAACGACTACTCTTCCGCATGTGGGAGAGTCCGGCCTCCTCGCCGGTCCTGAGCAAGCGGGTCGATTCTATCTATCGGGTCCGCAAGAGCCCTGGCTTTCAGAAGGCACAGCTGCCACACCATTCCATGGTAGTGGAATCGGCCATGCATCGTCTTAAGAGCCAGAAGATGCACTCCTCGGTGCCTCCTGGAAGGGAGGCCCGTAACCTGGATGGCCTTGGCAAGAAGTGCTTCCAGGGCTCTATGCTCGCATGTCGTGTCCAGACTTACCAGCTCTACATGGGCATGTATCTCCGGGATCTGGCTAAAGAGCTAGCCGGATTCTCCGCTGGTCTCTCCGAGGAGCCCTTGCGGAGGTTCCTAGCCTTGTCCACGGGCATTCGGGAATGCTCAAAGTTCATGTCCCGAGCAGCCTATGATGGCTTTGAGGCCTCGGCTAGAGTGGCCGCAGCCGGCATCGGTGCCCGCCGACAGGCTTGGCTTCAGTCGTCGGATCTTGAGCCCTGGGTACAGGACAAGTTGGTCGATGTCCCCTGCCGAGGCGAAAACCTCTTTGGCAAGCCCATGGCGGAAAAGGCTGCACAAATTGAGACTGAGACTCTCACCAGGACCAGGCTTTCTAGGAAGACCTCCGCCCCTTCCCAGAAAAAGAAGGGCTCGGGAAAAAAAGTCCTTTTACCCGAGGAAGGCGGCTGCCTACAAACAGTACCCCCATTATCAGGCCCCTGCAGCTCCCCAACAGGGCCAGCAGGCCAAGGGACGGGGTAACGGGTCCCGTAGGCAGCGAGCCCCCAAGCCTGCACCACCAGCCCCTGCTCAGCAGGGTGGGGGTTTTTGACTCGCTCAGCATAGCCTCTCCCCCCCCCGCTGGTTCCTCCCAGCACCGGAGGCCGGCTGGTTCACTTCGGCCACAGGTGGTCCAGCATCACCGCAGATGCCTGGGTACTTCAGGTCGTGCGAGAAGGCTACCTTCTCCACTTCCATCAGGTCCCTCCCTCCTATTTTCCGGGAGAACCTTCGCACCCCCCTCTGCACAGGGAGTTGCTCCTTCAGGAGTTAGCAGGTCTTCTGCAGGAACAGGCGGTGGAACCGGTGCCCCACCACCTGAGAGGTCAAGGTTTTTATTCAAGGTATTTTCTGATACCAAAGAGAACAGGGGGCCTCAGACCCATCCTGGACTTGCGCAACCTCAACAAGTTCCTTGTGCGGGAGAAGTTCAAAATGCTTACCCTTGGAATCCTTCTGCCCTACCTCCAGCAGGGAGATTGGCTATGCTCCTTGGATCTAAAGGATGCCTACACGCACATCCTCATCCACCCAAGCCACCGCCAATACCTAAGGTTTGTGGTGGCAGGAAATCATTACCAGTACAGAGTACTGCCCTTTGGCCTATCCTCCGCACCGCGAGTCTTCACAAAATGTCTCGCGGTCGTGGCGGCCCATCTCCGGCTTCACGGCCTCTATGTCTTTCCGTACCTCGACGACTGGCTCATCAGAGCAGCGTCCGCTCAGGAGGTCACCAACGCCACGTGCCGCACGGTGACTCTGCTGCAGCACTTGGGCTTTGTTATAAACTTCGCAAAGTCCACTTTGCTCCCCTCACAGGATCTCGAGTTCATCGGCGCAAGGCTGCACACTCCTCGGGCACGAGCGTACCTACCGCTCGACAGGGCTCAACGGCTCATGGACCTAGCCGACCGCTTTCGCAGCCAGCCCCTGGTCTCCGCCAGGCGCTTCCTGAGACTGCTCGGCCATATGGCTTCCACCGTCCATGTGACCCCCAATGCCCGCCTGAATATGCGGTCTGCTCAATGGTGTCTCCGCCAGCAGTGGCGACAAGCCACAGGCGGCCTGGCAGACCTAGTGCGCGTCTCCGAGCCGCTGCTCTCGTCTCTCCGGTGGTGGCTCCGGCAGCCGAACCTGATATTCGGAATGCCTTTCCAGTCACCTCAGCCGACCCGGGTGCTGACCACCGATGCATCCCTCCTGGGCTGGGGAGCACATTGCCAAGAGGCACGTACTCAGGGCCTCTGGACCACGTGGGAGTCTGCTCAGCAGATCAACTTCCTGGAGCTCAGGGCGATCCGCCTAGCTCTCAAGGCCTTCTCCCACCTGACTTCCCAACAGTCCGTCCTTGTCCAGACGGACAATCAAGTTGCCATGTTCTACGTGAACAAGCAGGGGGGCACGGGCTCCTTCCTCCTCTGCCGGGAGGCACAGAAGCTCTGCTCTTGGGCCGTCAGTCACGGCATTCTCCTCAAGGCAGTTTATCTCCCGGGCCAAGAAAATTGCCTTGCAGACAAACTCAGCAGGGTCCTCCAGCCGCACGAGTGGCGTCTGGATCCCTTGGTAGTTCAGAAGCTCTTCCTCAAGTGGGGTCTCCCCACGGTGGATCTCTTTGCCAGTCCTCACAACCGGCAGCTTCCTCGCTTCTGCTCTCGTCAGCCACACCCCCTTCGGGTGGCGGCGGACGCCTTTCTGATCTCGTGGTCGGGGAGCCTTCTGTACGCTTTCCCTCCCATCCCGCTGGTCTCTCGGACTCTTTTCAAGGTTCTCCGAGACAAAGCCTTCATGATCCTGGTGGCCCCTCGCTGGCCCAGGCAGCCGTGGTTTCCGCTCCTGCTGCAACTGGCGGTGGAGGATCCAATCCCTCTGGGGGTACAACCGGATCTCCTCACTCAGGATCAGGGGTCCCTTCTGCACCCCAACCTCAGGTCTCTCAACCTCATGGCCTGGCTGCTGCTGAGAGGGTAGTCCTTGCTCCCCTTCTCCTGCCGGCGGAGGTGGAGGAGGTCGTCTTAGCTTCGCGACGGCCTTCTACCCGCAAATGCTACGCCCTTAAATGGCATCGCTTTGCAGTCTGGTGTGCCCAACAGTCTCAGGATCCCTTCTCCTGCCCGGTGTCGGTGGTCTTGCAGTACTTGCTGCACCTCTCTAATCTGGGACTTAAGTCCAACTCCGTCAAAGTTCACCTCAGTGCTCTTTCAGCACATCATGTGCCAGTGGACGGCAGACCTCTCTCCAATGACCCTCTCGTAGCGAGGTTTCTCCGAGGTCTCCTTCTACTTAAACCACCTCTGCGCCCGCCAGCGCCTGACTGGGACCTGAATGTGGTTTTGCAGCGGATCACCTGTCCGCCTTTTGAACCTATGGCTACCTGTTCTCTCCGTTTTCTGTCTTGGAAAACACTGTTCTTGATAGCCCTCACTTCCGCTAGGCGCGTAAGTGAATTGCAGGCCCTCGTGTCTGATCCCCCTTACACTAGGTTCTACAAAAATAGGGTAGTCCTACGGACTCACCCAAAATTTCTGCCTAAAGTGGTCTCCCCTTTTCACATCAATCAGGAGGTGGTACTTCCAACCTTCTTTCCCAGACCACACTCCAGCCGAGCTGAAACGGTCCTCCATACCCTGGACTGTAGAAGGGCATTGAACTTCTACCTTGACCGTACGCGGGAGCACCGTAAAGCTGCTCAGCTTTTTGTGTCTTTTGACCCCAATAAATTGGGGCTCCCGGTCTCCAAGCGTACTCTGTCCATCTGGGTTGCGGACTGTATCTCTTGGGCTTATGGGGCAGCCGGACTCTCCTTAGAAAGTCGAGTCACGGCTCATTGCGTTCGGGCAAAGGCTACGTCAGTGGCTTACCTCCGCTCTGTTCCGCTGGCAGACATCTGCCGGGCCGCTACTTGGTCTTCGAGCCAGACTTTTGCGGTCCATTACTGTCTCGAGAGGGAGTCCCGTAGGGACAGTGCTTTCGGACAGGCAGTCCTCCGTAATCTCTTTGAGGTCTGAGCAACTCCTACCCTCCATCCCGGATGTGGGCTACCGGTGGGTGATAATTCAGCGAAGATTCTATCCTTCTGTGCTGCTGAGCTAGAGGGAGCTCATTTTTGTGCTTAGGGTCTCCGGTAGCCTTGAGCTTGGGAGTCCCATAAGTGAGGACTGACTTCCTGCTTGGTCCTGGAGAAAGCGTAGTTACTCACCTGTAACAGGTGTTCTCCAGGAGCAGCAGGAATCAGTCCTCACAACCCTCCCTCCTCCCCTTGGAGTTGCAATCGTCTGCTTATGTTCTTTTGCAAATTTTTTATGCTGTCTTTTTTAGCTATGTCATCTGACTGGCTAAGATGGCACCCTCGGGCGGGAAGACGACCGCGCATGCGCGCTGCAATTCCCAAAGGCTTTCTTTGAAAGCTGGGGAAAATTGCTCCGCGAGGGCTCCGTCGGCGCCGACGTCACCCATAAGTGAGGACTGATTCCTGCTGCTCCTGGAGAACACCTGTTACAGGTGAGTAACTACGCTTTTTATACATTGTGTTTTGTTTTTAATTTTTTATTTGTTTTTATGGCCAATGTTTTTAAGTATAAGATTGTATTTGTTGTTCTTAAGTTTCTGTTCTTTTATTCATATTGTTTTATGGTGTTCTTGTTATCTTTTTACATTTGGTCTTAAATCTGGTTTTAAGTCTCTTGGTTTTTAAACATTGTTTTTCCTCTTTTGGTTGTTGATTTTATTCTCCTTTTCCTCCCCTCCCCTCTCCTCTCTCCCCTCCCCTCTCCCCCCTCTCCTCTCTCCCCTCTCCCCTCCCTCCCCTCCTCCCCTTTCTTTTTTCTTTTCATTGTCGTTCTCATATATTCCTTATGGTGTTCATTCACTATATCTGAGCCCCATTATATTTTTTGCAGTGCAATGCTTCCTCTCTTTTTTCCATATTTTAGTATTTATAGTCTACTGTGATTAC
The DNA here is from genome assembly GCA_033557465.1 of Ichthyophis bannanicus. Taxonomy (NCBI): domain Eukaryota; kingdom Metazoa; phylum Chordata; class Amphibia; order Gymnophiona; family Ichthyophiidae; genus Ichthyophis; species Ichthyophis bannanicus. The sequence goes on along the minus strand of CM066043.1, from coordinate 205,582,607 downwards.
GCTAGGACTTTCCTTAATTCTTTGAAGGTTTTTATTTCTTCCTCATGCAGTTTGAGCAGTGTGTGGTTTTGTCTTAGAGCACTTCTTGCCCTCTGAGCCCTGCCATTCTCAGGCAGTTCTTTCACAATCGGGATTAATGCTTAAGTTTTATTGTTTATACATTTTTATGATACACAGTATGTTTGGGATATAATGTTTATACTTTTCATGGCACCAAATGTGTATACAAAAAAGAGAGCTTTGACTCCTGAGTGGCGCAAGAACAGCAGCGTTTAAAAGGTCTAAGGTTCTCTCGCCGGCTTGACAGATTTACGTGCTATTGTGCAGTTGTGAGTGTAGGTCTCCGTTTTGTCTGGTAAGTCTTAGGTTATTTTATGTGACATTTATTTATTTTTATTTATTTATTTATTTATTTAACATTCATTTTTATACCGCATCTTCCAGAGATCAGTTGCGGTGTACAAATAACAACTATTAACAAATCGAAATTTGTTTTACATAGAACATCTTAGATATACATAGAACATTTTAAAGTATCATAAATTAAACAAATTTAACTGGAACTGAGTTAAAACAATTAACTAACAGAAAATGGTGTTAACGTACATAATATAGTACATAACAGATACAACTATATACAAGATGAAGGTATTAGGGCATAAGAGATTGGAAAGTCTTTTCATTTGCGCTATGTGTGAGGTCTATTTATGTGGAAGGGTTGTGCTTTATGTTGTCGGTTACTTGTTTAGCCTTTATCTAAGTTGAGTGTAAGGTTTTCCATGGTGTTATAATGTTTGGTGAATAGATAAGTTTTTAATTTTTTGCGGAATTCCATGATCTCTGTTAGAGATCGTAGATCCTCTGGTAGGGAGTTCCAGATAGTAGGAGCTATATGAGAGAAGGCTCTATTGTTGGTTAATTTATGTGCTTTTATGAAGTCCTTCGGAATCTTTAGTTTATTTAATTGTTCTTTTCTGTGGGTAGTCTTAGGTGTTTCTTTGCATATTAAATTACATAGTGTAGTTGGAGCCATATCATTTAATGCTTTGAATGAGGTAATTATTGTTTTGTATGTTATCCTACTCTGTATTGGTAACCAATGAAGGGATGCTAGTATTGGTGTTATGTGTTGGAGTGAGTTTATTTTTAATATAATCCTTGCCGTTGCATTTTGGGCTAGTTGAATTCTTTTAATGTTCTGTTTTGAAATGCCCATAAGTATTAGGTTGGCAAAATCAAAGTGAGGGGTTATAATAGCTTGTGTTATATTAATGAAATCTTGTACAAATACTAGCGGGCGTAGTTGTTTGAGAATTTTAAGTTTGAAATAGATTTTCTTTGTGGTGTTTCTAATGTGTGTTTCCATTGTAAGGTGTGTATCTATTATAACACCTAGATATCTAATTTCATTTTTTATTTTAATTTCTTGATCTTGTAGAGTTATATGGGTTGGGGGAATAAATGATTGATTTTTTGTTACAATTAGGACTTCGGTTTTAGCATGGTTTATATGGAGGTTTTGAGTTTTTAGCCAAATTGTGATTTCGTTATAACAGTCTGAGAGGAGTTGTAATGGTAGGTTAGGGATAGTAAATGGAATGTACATCATAATATCGTCTGCATAGAGGTGATATTGTACTCCAAATTTTTTAAAGATATTGCAGACCGGTTTTATGTAAATGTTAAAAAGTAGGGCTGATAGAGCAGATCCTTGTGGTAAACCTATTTCTTGGTTATATGTAGTTGATGTTTGATTGCCTATTCGTACATTTTGAGTTCTGTTGTTTAAATAGGAAGTGAACCATTTATATACTGTAGAGTTTATGCCTATCTGTTTTAAGTTTCTGAGCATTATTGAGTGATGTACACTATCAAAGGCCGCTGATATGTCAATGAAGAGGAGGATGAATGCTTGTTTATGGTTGTCGATTCCTCTTAGGAGAGTATCAATTAATACAGTAAGTAGTGTTTCAACTCCGTGGCGGGGTCGAAATCCATATTGTTGCTCATCAAGTGGATAAGATGTGTCTATGTATTCCTGTGTCTGTAATTGCACAACTTTTTCTATTATTTTGGCCAAAAATGGTATGCTAGAGATGGGTCTGTATGATATTGGGGATGTTTTATCTAATTTGCTATTCTTTAGAATTGGGCGTATTTGTGCGTGCTTGAGTGATTGTGGAAGGTAACCTTGGGTTAATGAGAGGTTGACTATTGGAAGAATGAATGATAGAAGAGTTGGTAGTGTGTTTTTTATCCATGATACTGGGCATGGGTCTAAGTATGAAGTTGTGGTATTGAGACTAGATATGATAGTTTTTAATGACGTTCTTGAAATGGGGTAAAAGTCTGACCATTCGTCAATAGGCTGCTGAAAGGTGTTAATTGTATCTAGTGACATTTGAGGTTTTTTTGATTTGTTTTGGTAGTGATTGGCTAGTGTTTGTACTGAGATGTCAGTGATTTCATTGCTAGAAGTTTGAGCGTTATTGGTAAGATTTCTGACAATAGAAAATAGCTCTCGAGGTCTGTTAAATGATTTTGATAATGTTGCTGCGTAGTAGTTTTTCTTTGTACTATCTAGTGCTTCTTTATATTTTATGAGATGGTTATTATATATTTCCTTATGTATAGTCAACTTAGATTTTCGCCATTTAGTTTCGTGTTTTCTTAGTTCTTTTTTCATTTGTTTTAGTGTATTATTGAACCATGGTGTACTGTTTGTTTTGAGGTGTTTTCTTTGTTTATTTGTATGGTTGCTTTTGGCTGCATTATTGATGGTTTCGTACCAGTTGTTGACAGCGTCATCTAGATCTGATGTGGATGGCAAGAGGTGGGGGATTGTAGAGTCAAGGAATTCCGTTTCATTAAACTTTTTAAATTTTGACGTGGGGCCACTTAATGTATAGTTTTTGACATTAGTAGTATGATATTTGAGGTTTATTTTGATAGTATAATGATCAGACCAGGGTGTCTCTGTGAGTGCTATGGAATTTGGGTTGATTAGTTTGAAGAGTACATCTGGAAGAAAAATCATGTCTAGTGTTCCTCCTTTTATATGTGTTGCGGTATTTATTATTTGATGGTAATCTATATCTGATATAGCATCCAGAAATAATTTGGAGTTATGTGTTGATAGTGATGGGAGATTGAAATCACCTAGCATGATTACAGGGTTTTGTGCAGTGGATGAGCTAAGGAGATCAATAAAGGAGTCTAGGCAATCTGCACTTTGGTCTGGAGGCCTATAAATTAAGCAGATTTTCATGAGGCCGATTTTTATTAATAATGTGTCTGTTATTAGATATGTTTGTTTGAATTGATTTAGCATTTAATATCTTTTTCGTCATCATTAGGACTCCTCCGCCTTTTTTGTTAGACCTATGTTTGTAAAAAAGGTCATAGTTTTCATTATCAAGTTGATTTAGGTAGACTGTGTCCGTTTCAGAAAGCCAAGTCTCTGTGACACATAAAATGTCTGGTTTGGAATCTGTTATTAGATCATTAAATATGGGGAGTTTATTTTTCATTGATCGTGCATTAATAAGAATGCATGATAGGGAGGATAAGTTTGAGGACGTTTCCTTGCAAATTTGAGGTGAACTTGTTTGTTTTATGTGTATTAGTCTATGGTAGTTTATCTTTGGGTAGTTGTTTGGGTGAGTGTGTCCAATATGGTTGTCATATTGAGTATGATTGTGTATTATAGGGATGGTCCTGTAAGTTTTGCTGTTTAGACTTAGTGATAGGTTAGTTATTATTGTCAATAGTATAAATGTGTATAATATTCTTGGAAACATGATGTTGGAGTGTGCCATTTTCTGAATCTGGATCAGAGGTATGTTAGCCAATGTGTCTGATTCGGTGGGGTGTTGAGTTGTGTAGAGGAGGTGTGGTATTCTCTGATGGGATAATATAAATAATTACTGACAACAGTAGGAAGGACAGTTAATGACTAGTGTAGAGATGTAAATTGGCTTGCTCAGTAGAACAATCAGTTGTTACATATTAGAAGGTAGTGGTAGGTTGATATAGAGGCCACGTCAGAAGTAGATGTGAGTTACTGACAACAGTAATAAATCTGGTATGATACACAGATAGCAGTGATATTTCAAATTAAGTTACTGACAACTGTAATAAATCTAGAGTGAGTCAAAAGTGGCAGGAATATATCTAAAGTGAGTTATAGATAGCTGTAATATATCTGAGACCTAATACTGACAACAGTAATATATCTGCGATGAATCACAGGTGGCAGGAGTATATCTAAAGAGAGCTACTGACAACAGTATATCTAAAAGTATATCTAAACAGTATATCTAAAGAGAGCTACTGACAACAGTAATTAAAATACAGTAATTAAAACACAAACTCAGGAGTATATCATTAACAATAAACTTTCGTGATTTTGGTATCAACCCTTCTTATTTGCAGCTCGGCATTATCCCTCTTTTATGAGCTTTTATAGTAGTTGTAAAACACATTCATACAGATGGTCACTGTCAGAAAACATACCAGATAGTTACTTCCCCCTTCTTGTTCTCTTTTATTATGCTCTGATTCCTTGCTATTTTAGTCCTTATTCATAGATACATATTATCTCCAGGAACAAGCAGGAATGAGTCTTCACATATGGGTACGTCGGTACCGACGGAGTCCACGCGGGAACGCTTCCCAGCGTCCAATCAGAAAGCTTTTGGAAGCATCCCAACACGCCTGCGTGCTGCCTTCCCAACTGCCTCTCCTCAGTTTTCGTTTTTCCGCGGAGCCGGCAGGACGTCGTCCTGTCACCGCAGAAAATTCTTCTTTTATTTTTTAGTTTTCTTGTGGTCACGGCTGCCTTCCCCGACGCCACCAGTACCGCCGGTGTTTCTTTTTTCTTTTCTTGTAAAATTTTCCTTTTTAAGGAATATTTTTTTCTTCCTTAGTGTCTCACGGTGTCTCAGGCCTTCTAGGCCTCTCCATTTCCTTCATGGAACCGCCAGCCACTTTCCTCAAGAAATGTACAAACTGTGGCGGTACAACTTTATTTTTAGACACTCACAATTGGTGTCTAACCTGCTTGGGTCCTGACCATTTTCCTTCGGAGCCCTCGGGCAATAGTATTGTGAGAAGAAGTTTTCAATATCAAGTTCCCCTCCAGCTTCAGGGCACCGACCATATCTTCTTTTCCACAGGATCAGGTAACCCAAAAACAGTCTGTTAAGACTAGCCAGTCCTCGAGCGGCAATTCTCATGCACAGCATAGAGATGCCTCCAGCCTTGTCCTCGAGAATCCACTGGCTTCAAAACCCCGGTGGGAGTCTTCGGCCTCCAAAGCCTGTGTGGGGTTTCAGGTTGTTCCTGAGGTTCACCCCTCACAGAACATACCTGAGCCATGCCTGGTGGTGGCATCCGCTTCGAGCGGTACCGATACCCCGGCATCGGCACTGGTGTTGGATGAAACATTCCTCACCAAGGATCGTCGTCTGGTGTCCTCGGTACCTATGGGCCTGGTGGATACGCTTCAGACCGACTTTCCAGTATCGGTACCGACACCAATACCCTCCAGACGTGCATCGATAGACTCGCTTCCTTCGATGCCGAGTCTAGAATCGATCTCCAGTCTGGAGGACTGGGTACCGACTCCCGTCGGTACCGAAGGCTCGGTTCCGATACTTCGGATCCGCAACTCTCGGTTCCTCCGATACCGTTAGAGTTGCCACCGGCTGGCCTTCATCCACCGGTATCAGATACGGTACCGAAGTCGGTACCAATATCCACATTACCTTTGTTGTCGGTACCTTCCATGCTTCTCTCGTCAGGCTCGCTTCCCTCGATGCCGAGTTTGGAATCGATCCCTAGCATGGACGACCTGTTACCGACTGTCGCTGGTCCTGACCTGCAGTACCAGCGACCACCTTCTAAGGATCCCATACTGCACCATTCAGGATCTTCTATTCCTATATACCTAGCTAGATCCCTCGGTGCCAACGCTAGTTCTTCATCAGATCTAGCCTATCCAAGGGAAGTTCCCTCTGGGGATCCTTCTTTCCAGACTTTCCTCCTGGATATGGCAAAATCACTTGCCATTCCTATTCCTGGACAAGATCCTACACATGGGAATACAGAATACCTCTCTGTTCCTAGCAAAGCAAAGGAGAACATAATGCTTCCTTTGCATCATTCTTTGCAGGATCTCCTTCTACGAATGTGGGAAGCTCCTTTAAAGGTACCCCCACCTTCTAGAGCAACTGATCTTCTATATCGGGTGCCCCCCTCTCCAGGGTTTCAAAAGACTCAACTTCCTCATCATTCCATTGTGGTAGAATCAGCAATGAGGCGAGTGAAGAGTAATAAAAAGCACTCTTCTTGTCTGCCAGGTCGTGAGTCTAAGACACTAGATGCCTTTGGACGTCAGACATCCATGCTTTCAGCAAGAATTCTCTCATATATTTTTTATATGGGTCTATCTCTTAAGGAGGTCACAAAGCAATTACATCTTTTGACTCCTTTTCTGCAAGAACCCAGATGTACAGACTATTCCTCACTGATTAGTCATACGCAACATATCTCTAGGTTTCTTATTCGTGCTACCCTAGACTCCTTTGAGTCTGTTAGCAGGACTTCTGCTATAGCTATAGGGGCACAACGTAGAGCCTGGCTCCAAGCTTCAGACTTGGACAAATGGGCACAAGAAAGACTGGGAAATGCTCCTTGCACTGGAGAAAATCTCCAACAAGTAGTCTTTACTCCAGGTTACTCAGTTATCCACTGACTTTCCTGTTTCCAGAGGCTGTTCTATGCCTTCTTCTTTCCCAGTAGGTAGGAAATGTCCTACCAAACTTTCTTCCCCTAGGGGGAGAAGGTTTTATCCATCATCTGCAATCATACAGATGTTCCCAAACAAGGGAAACATCGCTCTGGTCTGAAGAATCCACAAACTCATCAGGGTCAACAAACCCAGCAGTCGCAGGGTTTCAAATAGATCATTGTCCCTCTTGGTTGGTGGTTAGGGTGGCAGTCTGCTTCTTTTCACTTGCAGTATCTGCACTAAATTTATCCTAACCTACCTAGATATCTCTTCATGAGACATCTTTTCTCTAAGAGTCTTTATGATGATCATGCCCATTAGGGTGGTCCACTGCCATAGGGGAAAAAATAAAAGTAGGAATTTCTTTGCTCCCTGGCCTGATTCTGGGTCCATTTATGTAGAAAACAATGTGTGCAAAGTTTGAATCCAATCAAATAATATTTAGGGGTGGCTCAAGGTCCCTATCTATCAGGCCCCTGGATCCCCCCCAGGGTTCGTCAGACCACTGGGTATTATCTGCTCATAGATGGGGGTATCATGCTTGCCAAGCACTCAATGTGGTCCAGATGCTAGTAAGGACTTTGACGATGTGGGGAACATCTTACGGTGTTGCGAGACAACACCCAGAAGGAACTGGAGTTGCTCTTCTTTTGTGGTGTGTCGGCCGTTGAACTCCTCAATGAGTTTGACCCCTCGCTCAGCCACATCGTTGATCACTGGAAGATTTTTTACTTTCTTCAGACCGTCTTTGAATGATGCATTCTCTTCCCAGTCTTCTGGGTCTGCATTAAGAAAATCACTGTTGATGTTGAGGTGTTTCAGGAAACGGATTGACTTGCGAGTTGCAAAAGATTCAAGTGGTGGAATCATGGAACTTTTCAATTCGTCCCGCTTTGGGGGATCTTTGTCTTCGTCATCATCCTCATCGCTTTCATCTGATTCTGCCGAGATCATGGCCGACACTATGGCCCACTTTGTCGGTGCTGAAACAGCTTCATCGAACAGTGACAGTGCCACAAGCTCCTCTGACACATACCACAGATGCTGTTGCAGTTTGTCTCTGGCCGCTCTTCCAACACGGTCATTGTGGTAAGAGTGTAGTTTCTTCAGCATCGCCAAATCTGTTTGAGGAGCAACTGCGGCATCAGGGGCAGAAAACCAGGCTTCCACATGAATCAGGATGGAGAAAATGCTCACATCACAAACACAGGACTCCTCCCGTTGGGTAAGATCTTTGAGTTGTCCTCGGAACATCCAAATCTTGAGACAGTACAAGACTTTTGCCATCCATCTGGCATGATGGAAAGCTACGGGTTTCTTGAAATTGAAACTAGGAAGATTCCCTCCAAGGCAGACAATCGTTAACTCCAAGAATTCCAGGTAATCATCTCAGTGATTGCCCTGTGCCAACTTGGATTCCGCAAACTTCATGATGCGATCCCTGTCAGGTTGCAGCACCTCCAAGTCTTTTCCAGTTTGATAGTTGGACTTGTCAAGGGAGCCCCAATTCTTTTGGAACCGGCGAAAGAGTTGGACATCGGGACCCGATGAAGCTCCAGAGCATGTAGAGAATACTGCACCAAGAATTATTTCGTAAATGTGATGGCAGCATGCCAAATGAAGGACTGTGCGACGGAGTCTCTGTTCTAGAAGAATGCATGCTCCTGATCGACGTCCCGTGTTCGATGCAGTTGTATCAAAGCAGAAGCCTGCAACCTTTTCATCCAAACACCATTCCTGTAACAGTTCATAAACTGCTGCAGCTTGATTCTCGCCCGTTCCTGATGTCAGTTTTGGTACACCAAGAAGTTGTGTTTCTCCAGTGGAGACAGCCGTTATTAAAACTGGAAGGCGGTCAACGGATGTGGTTGAACAGAGGAGAGATGGCAATAACTTGCTATCCCAATGCACAATGCATGTTTTGCCTTCGGCTTTGAATGCGTTGTGCAGGTCCGTCCATTGTTGCTGACGGTGCTTTTCTCTATGGCGCTTGACGCTGGAGCGGCTGATATTGAGCTCCCCAGGATAATGTCCCAGACTTCTGGCGGTTTCAGCTACCACAAACAGAGCATTGCGATCCGTTGTCCCTGTCCGATCCAGGGCTGCTGTAAGCTCTGGGGTCCAGACATTGTTAGGTCGAAACTGCTTCGTTTGTGGAGTTGCTTTCTTCTGTCCGTTATCTGAATCCGCAGATGTCGACGAGTCTTCACCTGACTCTGCTGAGGAAGAAGATCCTTCCAGCTGAACTTGGCTTGTAGTTGCCTCGGCTTCGGCAACATGTTTTTGTCTGCGCCTTTTCAGTTCTTCTTCTCGCTGTTGCGATCTTGCTTCCGTGTTGGCCAGTTTCTTGTCCATCGCACACATTGAGCTGCGGCGCCCTGGTTCTCGTTGCGCTATTAAGAATTCTTTGTCTTCTTGAATATGAATTAAAGACATTGCATTGGCATGCACCACATCAAATAGGTTTTTCATTGCAACCTGGAATTATTTTTCATTTGCCTCTTGTTTCCCTCCTCTCCCTTTGTTTTTCTTCAAAAGTTTCCACTGATTGAACAATTTCTTTACTTTTTCTTGAATTTTGTCATTTCTTTGAACAGGAAGCCTGGCCTTTTCCCAGTAAGCTTCTACTTCACTTGTTACAATAGATGCACTTTCACTAACGCCTTTGTTTAATGTCATATGGTGATGTAAAAATACACTTAACACTTGCTCCTTGCTGGGGAGCTTGGCCCCCAGAATTGTGGTGGACATTTCTTCAAGAGATGATAACCACGTTTTTTCGCCATCTGAAAAGAATAAAGATACAAAGATAATAGTACAATGTTTTTGCCACCTCTCAGAGACGAGATTAGTTCAAATATGACGCAATCAAATGTAATCAGCGTGGAACTGAGTGGATGATACAAGATGATGCAACATTTCGTCATCTGCTCCCAGGGGGAAATCTCAAGACTTGTTGAGCCACCCCTAAATATTATTTGATTGGCTTCAAACTTTGTACACAGTGTTTTCTACCTAAATGGAACCAGAATCAGGCCAGGGAGCAAAGGAATTCATTTTTATGGACCACCCTAATGCCCATACTTAACAGATTTTCCTCTTCCTCTTGGAGGAACGAGAGGTAACAACTATCAATAGACAGTTGTTTCCCTGTACTGGCATGTATCATCTCACCTGTCAGAGACTTCCTCCATAGTCGGTCTCTTGCAACTCTGTCTTACCTCCCTCTTACTACAACATTTGGTTTGTAAGAGTGGCTCTTTTCCACGGGTAAGCCCCTATAGTCCTTTACCTGTTCTACCGGGGGATTCTCCCTTCTGGAGTTGTTTTCCCCCTTGTTACCTTAGGGCAGCTCATCAGACAATAGGAAGTCCTACCATGTCTGTTTCGTTTTTCCCGATCTAAAAAAGAAAGGGGAAAAAAAAATAAAATGTTCCATGCTGCCCTGGTAGTTGTTGCAGATACAGCAATTCCTAGTGGTTAAGCCACTGGTTTTGTTCACTACACAACCAGGGCTTCCCCTCCACTAGCAATCCTCCTAGCCTCAGTGCTAAGTCCCAAACAGGTTATCAACCTTGTTTGGGAAATCCTATTATCACAGTCTGGTTGGTTAACTCTACTCTTCGCCCCCTTGTTCTTGGCAGAATAGCTGGTTACCTGCTGGCTTTCCACAGCCAGTTTTTTCTTCTAACCAACCTGCAGCATGCTCTCTGCATCTCTACAGAGTAGCTTTGCACTATGGGCCCTTGCTAGAGAGCATTAGTATCTTGTCTAGCTGATAACCCCAGATGGTTAGGGGGGGGGGGTTCCCCCAGTCATGTTTCATGTCTGGCAGGTATTCCCTACCCTTTCCATCTTATCTTAAATCTCTTGAGGCATAAGCCTCAGGCCATTCATTATGTGAAAGCCTAAAGGAGGGCCAATTCCCTGGCTTGGCCCATATCTCCTTGGGTTTTCCCGTCAGAGATAAATTTCTTCAATGGCAGCTAGAGGACGCCTAATACCCATCTTGCCCTCATAGGCGGATCACTAGGGTATCTTTCTCCAAAGGCGTCCTCTATTCATTCTCCATACTGCAATTCTGGAGATATCTGGACTTCCTGTCTACAAACTGAAGTTATCCTCTGCAATTTTCACGTAGGCAATCCTGAACATGAGAACATAAGATATGCCATACTGGGTCAGACCAAGGTCCATCAAGCCCAGTATTCTGTTTCCAACAGTGGCCAATCTAGGTCATACGTACCTAGCAGTTTCCCCAAGAGAGACAGGTTCCACAATGCTTGAATTGGTTCAAGCATTGATATCTTGGGTCCCTTCTTAATAATGGTTTATGGACCTTTCCTCCAGGAACTTGTCCAAACCTTTTTTAAACCCAGCTACACTAACAGCCTTTACTACATCCTCCGGTAACAAATTCCAGAGTTTGATTACACGTTGAGTGAAAAAATATTTTCTTTTATTAGTCTTAAATAGTTTACCCTGTAGCTTCATTGCATGTCCCCTAGTCTTTCTATATTCTGATAAGGTAAACAATCGATCTACGTTTACCCGTTCCACTCCGTTCATTAATTTATAGACTTCTATTATATCACCCCTCAGCCGTCTCTTTTCCAGGTTAAAGAGCCCTAACCTTTTTAGCCTTTCTTCATAGGAGTTTCCTTCCATCCCCTTTACCATTTTGGTGGCTCTTCTCTGAACCTTTTCTAAAATCGCTATATCCTTTTTAAGATACGGCGACCAGAATTGCACACAATATTCAAGGTGCGGTCTCACCATGGAACGAAATAGAGGCATTATAATATCTTTTGTTTTATTTTCCATTCCTTTCCTTATGATACCTAGCATTCTATTTGCGCTCTTGGCCGCTGCTGCACACTGGGCCGAGGGTTTTAACATGTTATCCACAATGACGCCTAAATCTTTTTCCTGGGTGGTGGTTCCTAATGTGGAACCTTGCATCGTGTAACCATAGTTTGGGTTGTTCTTCCCTAGGTGCATAACCTTGCACTTGTCCACATTAAATTTCATCTGCTATTTTGATGCCCAGTCTTTCAATTTATCAAGATCCTTTTGCAATTTTCTACAATCCTCTTGGGTTTTAACAACTTTAAATAGTTTTGTGTCATCTGCAAATTTGATAACCTCACTCGTTATTCCACTTTCCAGGTCATTTATGAATATGTCAAAAAGCAGCGGACCCAGCACAGATCCCTGGGGTACACCACTATTCACCTTTCTCCATTGGGAAAATTGGCCATTTAGCCCTACCCCTCTGCTTTCTATCTTTTAACCAGTTCCTGATCCACAATAGTACACTGCCTCCTATCCCATGACTCTTTAGTTTTGCCAAAAGTCTCCGATGAGGGACCTTGTCAAAGGCTTTCTGAAAGTCCAGATACACAATATCAACTGACTCACCTTTGTCCACCTGATTATTCACTCCTTCAAAAAAACATAACAGATTAGTAAGACAAGATCTTCCTTGTCTAAAGCCATGTTGGCTGTCTCCCATTAGGTCATGACTATCTACATGCTGAGTAATTTTATTCTTTATGATGGTTTCTACCATTTTTCCCGGTACTGACGTCAGGCTCACCGGTCTGTAGTTTCCCGGATCACCCCTGGAACCCTTTTTAAAAATTGGTGTTACATTGGTGATCCTCCAATCTTCATGTATTAGAGATGATTTTAATGATAGTTCACAGATTACTAATAGCAGGTCTGCAATCTCATATTTCAGTTCTTTCAACACCCTTGGATGTATACCATCCGGCCCAGGTGATTTGCTACTCTTCAGTTTAATAGTTGTAATACATCTTTCCGATGTATCGATATTTCCTTCAATTCTTCCGCACCTTTAAATACCACTTCAGTCATGGGTAACATCCCTACATCTTCCTCAGTAAAGACTGAAGCAAAGAATTCATTCAATCTCTCTGCTATCGCCTTGTCGCCTCTTAGTGCTCCTTTAACCCCTTTATCATCTAATGGACCAACTGACTCTCTCACAGGTTTTTTGCTACGAATGTACTTGAAAAGGTCTTTACTTCGCGTTTTTGCTTCCGCAGCAAGCTTCTTCTCAAATTCTCCCTTTGCCTGCCTTATCAATGCCTTGCATTTGACTTGCCAGTGCTTGTGCTGTTTCCAGGTTTCGTCGTCGTTTGGCTCTTTTTTCCATTTCCTGAAAGATGCTTTTTTGGCAACAACAGCCTCTCTGACCTCACCTTTAAACCATGCTGGCAGTTTTTTGGACTTCCTTCCACTTTTCTTAAAGCGTGGAATACAGCTGGTCTGGGCTTCCAAGATTAGTATTTTTCAACAACAGCCATGCCTGATGTACGTCTTTAACCTTTGCAACTGCTCCTTTTAGTTTTTTCTTAACTGTTTTCCTCATTTTATCATAGTCTCCCTTTCGAAAGTTAAAAGGTAGTACTGTGGAGTTCCTTACTATCCCTCCTCCACTAATTAAATCAAAGGCAATCATGCTATGATCACTATTGCCAAGTGGCCCCAACAACCTTATCTCTTGCACTAGATCTGGTGTTCCACTAAGGGCTAGGTCTAATATGGCTTCCCCTCTGGTCGGTTCATGAACCAGCTGCTCCAAGAAGCAGTCATTTATTTCATCTAGGAACTTTATCTCCCTAGCATGTCCTGACGTGACACTGACCCAGTCGATACCGGGGTAGTTGAAATCACCCATTATTATTACTGCACTGTAACTTTTGTTAGCTTCCTTGATTTCTTTGAGCATTTCATCATCCATTTGGTCATTCTGGCAAGGCGCTCGGTAGTACACCTCCACTGCCATTGCCTTCCCCCTTTTACATGGAATTTCAATCCATATAGATTCTACAGCAGATTTTGTTTCCTGCAAAACTTTAATCCTTTCTGACTCAATGCCCTCTCTAACATAGAGAGCAACCCCTCCACCAATTTTATCAGCTCTATCATTACGATATAGTTTGTACCCAGGTATCAGTGTCCCAAGGTTGTCCTCCTTCCACCATGTCTCTGATATTCCAATCATATCTAACCTTTCATTTAGTGCTATATATTCTAACTCTCCCATCTTATTTTTTAGACTTCTAGCATTTGCATACAAGCATTTTAGAGACTGTATTTTATTCATATTAATTTGGCTATTGTTAGACATGGGTAATTTGGGATCTTTAAGCTCAGTCTGCTCCATACTTGAGGGCATTTGGGCTACTTTACTCTTTTGTGGAATCTCTCTGCTTTTGGTAGTATCCTTCAAAGATACATTCTTCCGAACCATCCGCTCTTGGGCGACTGTCAGCTTTCCCCTAATATCTAGTTTAAAAGCTGCTCTATCTCCTTTTTAAAGGTTAATGCCAGCAGCCTGGTTCCATCCCGGTTAAGGTGAAGTCCATCCCTTCGGAAGAGCCCCTCCTTTCCCCAGAATGTTCCCCAGTTCCTAACAAATCCAAAACCCTCATCTCATCCTGGTTATTCAAGAGCTCAAGTTCTGCAAAGAATTCAGCCGCCTTCTTGTCAGAGAGACCTTTCCTCTGACTCTGCCAGTCATAACCAGGAAAAAAGGATTCTCTATTTACCTATTCAAGCAGGTATCAACCTTCTTGCTGTCAGATGAATCTTCCTCTCTCCCTAGATCCCTAGGGGGGATGGGGTTCTAGGGACATCTCTCCATCCATATAACTGGAGACGTGTCTATATGCCTGCCTATTCATCTAGATATATATAGATATATATAAATATATGTGTGTGTGTGTGTGTATATATATATATATATATATATATATATATATATATATATATACTTATCTATATTTATGTATTTTATTTATTTATTTAAACGGACTTGGTATACCGCTTTATCATGAAATCAAAGCGGTTAGCACAGCAATCAATGAAGGGTGAGGTTGTCATTAGCATGCAGTGTGAGAAATGATACAGTGTGCTGCGTGAGTGCGTGTGGATGATTTTGATGTGAGCTATATACAGCGTGCGCTTAAGATACATATTTACATGGATGGCTTTGCTATCTTAGGAGTCATTCTGTGAGGTCCTTGAAGTAGCCTGTGAATAGTTCAGTTTTAAGCAGCTTTCTGAATTCTTTGGTGGTGTTTGTTGCTCTGAGGTGATCGGGGAGAGAGTTCCACATGGCCGGGGCTGCTAGGGTGAACGCTCGTTTTGATGTGGATTGGTTTGTTCTGGTGAAGTCCTTTGGGGTTCTGATGTTGTTCGATGTTCCCTTTCTTCTTGGTCTTTTGCTGTTGTCAGTTGTTATGAATTGTTGTAGGCTGTCTGCAGATAGGTTGTTTCTCCAGGACCAAGCAGGAAGTCAGTCCTCACATATGGGTGACGTCGGCGCCGACGGAGCCCTCGCGGAGCAATTTTCCCCAGCTTTCAAAGAAAGCCTTTGGGAATTGCAGCGCGCATGCGCGGTCTCCTTCCCGCCCAAGGGTGCCATCTTAGCCAGTCGTCTTTTTTCCGCGGAGCCCTACAGACGTACCCGTCGTGTCCCCGCTGAAAAAGTTGATTTTAGTGATTTATTTCTCTTTTTTCCTTCGGTTCGACGCCGGTCTTTTTCCTGCCCGGACTCGCGACGCCGTTGCGAGTCCTTCTTTTATTTTTCGGTTTTTCTGATTTTTGGTCAGTTTCGTTTTTCGGTTTTTCGCTGGCAGCCCGGTCCTTTGACCTTGCAGGGGCCCTTTTTCCCCCGATGGCTGCCAGTGGTTTCAAGCGGTGTGTTCAGTGTGACAGTGTGACTAACTGACACACACGATAACTGCCTCCGCTGCCTGGGCCCGGATCACGAAGAACTGATCTGTGGGGCCTGCGGCAAAATGTCCTCCAAAGCGTTAAGGAGTCGGCGGCACCAGCGGGAACGAATCTTCGCTGACCCCGGCCGTACCCGGACCTCGTCGGAGGCCTCGGCGTCCAGAGGTTCCAGCTCTGACCATCGCCGAAGTTCCTCCGACAGGGGTTCTCCCTCTGGGGACCATCGACGGAAGGAAAAATCCGCGAGGGCGGCGTCGGTGGACGCTCCTGGCTCCGCGAGGGCCAGGTCGCATAGCCCCGATAGCCGTCCCGGGTCTTTGGAGAAGGAGCACCTCCCGAAGCGACCTCGCCTGGAGTCGGAGTTGCCTGCTCGGGTAAGTCCTGTAGTCCTCCTGGACTCGCCTCCGAGAGGTCCGACGTCGGGCCCGACGCCGTCGGGGCCCGAGTCGGGGACTGCTGGGTCACCTGAGGTCGGACTCAGGTTGACGGCCTTGGAGAGCAGACTATCTGCCTTCATGGACCAGCAGCGGGCACTGATCGCTAGCCTCGCTGGCGCCACTGCCCCGACCGCCGGGACGTCGACGTCTAAGTCGGCCCCGGAGACCGAGCCGATCCTCGAGTCCATGCGAACTCGAGTCGATCCTCTGTCGAGGTCACCCTCGGCCTCCCGTTCGGGACCGAGGTCGTCGACGCCGACTCCCTCGGTGTCGGGGCGGCCGACGCCTCCGCCTGCCCGAGCCGACCCCACCGATTCCTCCTCGGAGTCGGCCTGGGAGTCTGAAGAGGAAGAGTCACCTGATTCGTTTCGGACTCGGTGCGTCCCCTCGGACTCCCCTGAGTCCGAACCTCGGAAGCAGTCCCCTCCGGAGGATGCCCGGTTCTCGGACTTCGTCAGGGATATGGCCAAGGCTTTGGCCTTCCCTGCGGATCCTGAGGAGGAGCCTCGAGCCGAAGAGCTCGACGCCCTTCAGTATGACTCTCCCGCCAGGGAACACTTTACTGTACCGGTTCCTCCCATGCTGGAACGACTACTCTTCCGCATGTGGGAGAGTCCGGCATCGTTGCTGGTATTAAGCAAGCGGGTCGATTCCATCTATCGAGTCCGCAAGAGTCCTGGCTTCCAAAAAGCACAGCTGCCGCACCATTTCATGGTAGTGGAATCGGCCATGCATAGGCTTAAGAGCCAAAAGATGCACTCCTCGGTGCCTCCTGGCAGGGAGGCCCGTAACCTGGATGGCCTTGGTAAGAAGTGTTTCCAGGGCTCTATGCTTGCTTGTCGTGTCCAGACCTACCAGCTCTACATGGGCATGTATCTCCGAGACCTGGCTAAAGAGATAGCCGGATTCTCCGCTGGGTTGTCCGAGGAACCTTTGCGGAGGTTCCTGGCCTTGACAACTGGTATTCGGGAATGCTCCAAATTCATGTCCCGAGCAGCCTATGATGGCTTTGAAGCATCGGCTCGAGTGGCCGCAGCCGGCATCGGTGCCCGCCGACAGGCTTGGCTTCAGTCGTCTGACCTTGAACCCTGGGTGCAGGACAATTTGGTCGATGTCCCCTGCCGAGGTGAGAACCTCTTTGGCAAGCCCATGGCTGAAAAGGCTGCACAAATCGAGACGGAGACTCTCACCAGGACTAGGCTTTCTAGGAAGACCTCCGCCCCTTCCCAGAAAAAGAAGGGCTCGGGAAAGAAGTCCTTTTACCCGAGAAAGGCGGCTGCCTATAAACACTACCCTCAATATCAGGCCTCCGCTGCTCCCCAACAGGGCCAGCAGGCCAAGGGACGGGGTAACGGGTCCCGTAGGCAGCAAGCCCCCAAGCCTGCACCACCAGCCCCTGCTCAGCAGGGTGGGGGTTTTTGACTTCATCAGCATAGCCTCTCCCCCTCAGCTGGCTCCTCACAGCACGGGAGGCCGGCTGGTTCACTTCGCCCACAGGTGGTCCAACATCACTTCAGATGCCTGGGTGCTTCAAGTCGTAAGAGAAGGCTATCTTCTCCACTTCCACCAGGTCCCTCCCTCTTATTTTCTGGGGTAACCTCCACGACTCCCTCTGCACAGGGACTTACTCCTTCAGGAGTTAGCAAGTCTTCTTCAGGAACAGGCTGTGGAACCGGTGCCCCACCACCTGAGAGGTCAAGGCTTTTATTCCAGGTATTTCCTAATACCAAAAAGGACAGGAGGCCTCAGACCCATCCTGGACTTGCGCAACCTCAACAAGTTCCTCGTGCGTGAAAAGTTCAAGATGCTTACCTTTGGAATCCTTCTGCCCTACCTCCAGCAGGGAGATTGGCTATGCTCCTTGGATCTAAAGGATGCCTACACGCACATCCTCATCCACCCAAGCCACCGCCAATACCTAAGGTTTGTGGTGGCAGGAAATCATTACCAGTACAGAGTACTGCCCTTTGGCCTATCCTCTGCACCGCGAGTCTTCACAAAATGTCTCGCGGTGGTGGCGGCCTATCTCCGGCTTCACGGCCTCTGTCTTTCCGTACCTCGACGACTGGCTCATCAGAGCATCGTCCTCTCCGGAAGTCACCAATACCACACACCGCACGGTGACTCTTCTGCAGTACTTGGTCTTTGTCATAAACTTCGCAAAGTCCACTTTGCTCCCCTCACAGGATCTCGAGTTCATCGGCGCAAGACTGCACACTCCTCAGGCACGAGTTTTCCTGCCTCTCGACAGGGCTCAACGGCTCATGGACCTAGCCGGCCGTTTTCGCAGCCAGTCCCTGGTCTCAGCCAGGCGCTTCCTGAGACTACTCGGCCATATGGCTTCCACCGTCCACGTGATCCCCAATGCCCGCCTGAATATGCGGCCTGCTCAATGGTGCCTTCGCAAGCAGTGGCAACAAGCCACGGGCGGCCTAGCCGACTTAGTGCGCGTCTCCGGGCCGCTGGCCTCTTCTCTACAGTGGTGGCTTCATCGGCCGAACCTGGTGCTCGGAATGCCTTTTCAGTCACCTCAGCCGGCTCAAGTGCTGACGACCGATGCCTCGCTCCTAGGTTGGGGAGCGCATTGCCAAGGGGCATGTACTCAAGGTCTCTGGACCACGTGGGAGTCTGCGCAGCAGATCAACTTCCTGGAGCTCAGAGCAATCCGTCTGGCTCTCAAGGCTTTCTCCCACCTGACTTCTCACCAGTCCATCCTTGTCCAGACGGACAATCAAGTTGCCATGTTCTACGTGAACAAACAGGGGGGCACGGGCTCCTTCCTTCTCTGCCGAGAAGCTCAGAAGCTCTGCTCTTGGGCCATCAGTCACGGCATTCTTCTCAAGGCAGTTTATCTCCCAGGCCAAGAAAATTGCCTGGCGGACAAACTCAGCAGGATCCTCCAGCCGCACGAGTGGCGTCTGGATCCCTTGGTAGTTCAGAAACTTTTTCTGAAGTGGGGACTCCCCACGATGGATCTCTTTGCCAGTCCTCTCAACCGGCAACTTCCTCGCTTCTGCTCTCGTCAGCCACATCCCCTTCGAGTGGCGGCAGATGCTTTTCTACTCTCATGGTCGGAGAGCCTTCTGTATGCTTTTCCTCCCATCCCGCTAGTCTCTCGAACTCTTTTCAAGGTCCTCCGAGACAAGGCTTCCATGATCCTTGTGGCTCCTCGCTGGCCCAGACAGCCATGGTTTCCACTCCTGCTGCAATTAGCGGTAGAGGATCCGTTCCCTCTGGGGTTTCAACCGGATCTCCTAACACAGGATCAGGGGTCCCTGCTACACCCCAACCTCAGATCTCTCAATCTAATGGCCTGGCTGCTGAAAGGGTAGTCCTTGCTCCCCTTCTACTGCTGGCAGAGGTGGAAGAGGTCGTCCTAGCTTCTCGGCGACCTTCTACCTGCAAATGCTACGCCCTTAAATGGCGTCGCTTTTCCGTTTGGTGTGCCCAGCAGTCTCAGGATCCCTTCTCCTGCTCGGTGTCGGTGATCTTGCAGTACTTGCTCTACCTCTCTAATCTGGGACTTAAGTCCAACTCCGTCAAAGTTCACCTCAGTGCTCTTTCAGCACATCATGTGCCGGTGGACGGCAGACCTCTTTCCAGCGACCCTCTCGTAGCGAGGTTTCTCCGAGGTCTCCTTCTACTTAAACCACCTCTGCGCCCGCCAGCTCCTGACTGGGTTCTGAATGTGGTTTTACAGCGGATCACCTGTCCGCCTTTTGAACCTATGGCTACCTGTTCTCTCCGTTTTCTTTCTTGGAAAACTTTATTCCTGATAGCCCTCACTTCCGCTAGACGCGTAAGTGAATTGCAGGCCCTCGTGTCTGTTCCCCCCTTACACTCGGTTCTACAAAAATAGGGTAGTCCTACGGACTCACCCTAAATTTCTTCCAAAAGTGGTCTCCCCTTTTCACATCAATCAGGAGGTGGTACTTCCGACCTTCTTTCCCAGGCCACACTCCAGCCGAGCTGAAATGGTCCTGCATACCCTGGACTGTAGAAGGGCATTTAACTTCTACCTTGACCGTACGCGGGAGCACCGTAAAGCTGCTCAGCTTTTTGTGTCTTTTGACCCCAATAAATTGGGGCTACCGGTCTCCAAGCGTACTCTGTCCATCTGGGTTGCTGACTGCATCGCTTGGGCTTATGGGGCAGCCGGACTCTCGTTAGAAAGTCGAGTCACGGCTCATTGTGTTCGGGCGAAGGCTACGTCAGTGGCTTACCTCCGCTCTGTTCCGCTGGCAGACATCTGCCGGGCCGCTAGTTGGTCTTCGAGCCAGACTTTTGCGGTCCATTACTGTCTCGAGAGGGAGTCCCGCAGGGACAGTGCTTTCGGACAGGCAGTCCTCCGAAATCTCTTCGAGGTTTGAGCAACTCCTACCCTCCATCCCGGATGTGGGCTACCGGTGGGTAATAATGCAGTGAAGATTCCTTCCTTCTGTGCCGCTGAGCTAGAGGGAGCTCATTTTTGTGCTTAGGGTCTCCGGTAGCCTTAAGCTTGGGAGTCCCATATGTGAGGACTGACTTCCTGCTTGGTCCTGGAGAAAGCGTAGTTACTCACCTGTAACAGGTGTTCTCCAGGAGCAGCAGGAATCAGTCCTCACAACCCTCCCTCCTCCCCTTGGAGTTGCAATCATCTGCTTAAGTTTTTTTGCAAATTTTTATGCTGTCTTTTAGCTATGTCATCAGACTGGCTAAGATGGCACCCTTGGGCGGGAAGGAGACCGCGCATGCGCGCTGCAATTCCCAAAGGCTTTCTTTGAAAGCTGGGGAAAATTGCTCCGCGAGGGCTCCGTCGGCGCCGACGTCACCCATATGTGAGGACTGATTCCTGCTGCTCCTGGAGAACACCTGTTACAGGTGAGTAACTACGCTTTATTATTTTGAAAGTGGTTAGGAGAACTTTGTAGCGGACTCGTGAGCTGATTGGGAGCCAGTGAAGGTGGTATAGTATGGGGGTGATGTGTTAGTGGGTTGAGCTGTCTGTTATGAGTCGTGCGGCTGTGTTTTGTGCTAGTTGAAGTGGTTGGGTTGATTTCTTTGGTAGTCCTAGGTAGATGTGGTTGCAATAGTCTAGTGTGGGTGTGATGATGGCTTGGCATACTGTTCGAAAATGCTCGGGAGCAAGGATGGGTTTGAGTCCTCATCTTGACGTAGGGGAGCTTCGGAGCGCTGCGGGCTGGAGAGTGCGGTGGAAAGCACTCTCTTCTGCCCATACATATCTCTTTATAGTTATATGCATATATACCCTATATGTGTATATATTTAACTATATATATATATATATATATATATATATATTTATATATATATATATATATATATATATTTATATTTATAGATATAGATATGAGATATAATTTTAGATAGATCTGTATCCATCTACTTATCTATCTATCTGTCAGGTTCAGATATCCTTACATTCCTTTATGATCCTGACAGATGGGCACTACCCCTATCAATGCTGTGCCAGCATACTTAGGGGGCTACACCTATAACCACTTCCTGTGGTAATTGACAAACTTTTCCTTACCATAACCTTTTCAGGTTAGGTACTCCTGAAGCTCTCCATGTACTTTTTTCTTTCCTAATTGACCCCATTTAGGAAAGACATTGCGGAGCTTCAGTTGTTCTAAAGCTTAGCACTCCTGAGTCTGTCCTTACTTTCTTGTCAGATACAAGGGTCTCCATACCCTTTCTCCCCTACATGGACTGATTCCAACCCCAGTCCAGTGGGTCAGACTCATTTTTTCTCTTGGTCCTACATTTGTACTGTTTTTGGACCAAAACAGCTTAAGCTTCCTTTCATAGTACCTTCTGCGTTTCCGCTGAAGCTCTACCTCTTATACTACCCCAGTTTTCCCCTGGGGCTATTTCTCACCCTGAAGGGTTCTGACCTCCACTTGTTTTTGTTCTACTTTATTACCTCTACTTCTCAGTGAGGTACCCCTTGAGCACTTTCACTGGCTCTTCTATTAGATCCGTATGTAGCTCAGTGCACTTGTGCAATGCCAACAAGGGAGGCCCAGATTACAATATTTTACTACTAAATGCCCTTGATTCAGGGTCTTCCCCTTTGAAGCCCTGTTCTATCCAGCTGTTCCACAGCTCCTTTTCTGTATTCAACTCCTACCCTCCATCCCCAGGATGCCTGAGGTCCTGAGGAATAGCATGGCTCGTTCTAGACTTGCAACATGCTAGGACTCCCTCCGGGCATCTGAGCTTGGGAGTCCCCATATGTGAAGACTCATTCCTGCTTGTTCCTGGAGATAGCACAGTTACTTACCTGTAACAGGTGATCTCTGGGAACAGCAGGAATAAGTCTTCACAACCCACCCACCTCCCCTAGGAGTTGCATTTCTCTATCTCTATCTTTCCCTTCCTTGCTCTCTCTCTCTCTCTTTGTCTCAGCTTTAAAACTTAACTGAGGAGAGACAGTTGGGAAGGCGGGAAGGCAGCACGCAGGCGTGTTGGGATGCTTCCAAAAGCTTTCTGATTGGACGCTGGGAAACGTTCCCGCGCGGACTCAGTCGGTATCGTCGTACCCATATGTGAAGACTTATTCCTGCTGTTCCCAGAGATCACCTGTTACAGGTAAGTAACTGTGCTTTATAAGTTTGCATGCTGTATAGAATACTGCACAGCCAACGCGCCCTCTGCCATCGGCACTGCTCCAGTCTAATTGTTCCTTTGCCTTCGTCTTCCACTTTGTGTCTCTATTGGTAGATAGCAGCATAGCATAGACAGTTGTTTATGAATGGTTTAGCATATCATGGGCTTCCCATTTAGGTGTAGTTTGACTTGGTTTTCATAATTTTGTTTTTATTTTTACAGACCTGAATTCATGTACTATTGTTCTTCTTAACTGAGCTCACATAGTGTGCCATTGTGAGTAGTATTCTTTTGTTATTCACTATGTATAGGCACACAATCCAGTTCCTCCTCAACTCTCCTTTCTCTTGCAGTTTTAGCTTGTGTTTTTATATGTTATATGTATGCCAATGTCACTTCATAGTTTTGATGGGCATTGTGCCTTGTGTTTTTGATTTTTAAATGTTTTTATTCATTTTATGGGTTATTATTTTATTATTTATGTATTGATTCCTTCACTTTGTTTTTAATTGTTTTTATAAATTGTTTTTTTTTTTTATATAGCTTTATTTACAAACCACCTTTAAACATAACCAGTATAACAATCAACAGTCGCCCGCCGGGGTTGTTGCTTATCCCCAAGCGGAAGACAATCACAGTTACAGGTGCTTTTATCAATTATATAGCTCCCAGCTCTATCCCCGTCCCACTACCCCCCTCCCCGTCATCGCCCAGCACCACACCAAGTTATCCCAACTTTCTGCCTCCACACGCACTACTCAGAACGAGAACTGCACACTAACTCTCCTGCTGCAGAATAACATTACGGCATCTAGGGCTCAACACATGAATGTAGGGTTCCCACGTCATCTGAAAGGAGGTCCATCGTTTAATATTACCCCTGGCACCGCTACCCTCCATAAGCATCAATTGATGGAAGGAGTTCCGCCACTCCCAGAAAGACAGAGGGCTTCGCTCCCACCATTTACGTAAAAGGGGCCCCTTACCCACCAGACATGCCTTCCGCACTAACCACCTTTCCCATTTCCCCTTGGGGAGATTGGGCTTCAGCTGATCCAATGCAACAAAGGGGGCATCCCAGGCCACCTGCTGTTCCAAGAGTTGCGTCATAAAAGAGCAGATTCTCAACCAGTATGGTCGGATGAACTTGCAATCCCACCACATATGCAATAACGTCGCCAACGGCGAGGAACACCGCGGGTAGCTCCCATCCAAAGTCAAGTGGCAGCGGAGGGCCCGCCTAGGCGACATATATACCCTGGTTATAGATTTAAACTGCGTTTCACGCCAACGTACTCCATCCACGAGGTTCCCGATCCGTCGAAGAGCCATGAGAACAGTACCCGGTGGGATCTCTCGCCCCATCTCGGCGGCCCAGGCCCTCTCCACGTCACTAAATTCCGGACCAGGTCTAAGGGGTTCGAGCCTATTGTTCAACACACTAATGGATGGTGCCTCCTCCGCACCCAAGCTAAAGAACTCCAATATCTGCATAGAATGATCACTATGCAGCTCCGCCTCGGGGAGGGAAGCCACTTAGTGAGAGATCTGCATGTAGGCAAAAAAGTGCTTAGGCCCCAAATCGTATTCCTGACATAAAGAGACAAACGACTTACTTTTCCCACCAGGACCGACTACATGACTCAGATTGCGAATACCTCTCTCAGCCCACACACGGAAGACCGCTGCGTCCATACCTGGGGTAAAACAAAGGTTGCCCTGCACCGTCAGCCAGCTCGAGACTTTCCAATTTCGCCGCCAATAGGCATTGAGCTGCCTCCAAGTCTGTCTCACCGGGGCCAACAAGGCCCCTTCAGACAGGTGTCGGGGCACCAGACGACTCTCATGGTGTAACAAAGCTTGTAAAGTATGCGGAGCTACATATGCCTCCTCCATGGCTCTAGGAGTGTATATCTCGGTACCCCCCAACCAATCACCCAGATGTCGCGCCTGGCAAGCCAGGACATAGCCGCTCAAATCCGGAAGCCCCCAGCCTCCGTGTCTCCCTTTCCCTACCAAACGACTGTAAGAAATACGGACTCTCCCCCCTCTCCACAAAAAGTCACAGAATTCCCCTTCAAACCGCCGAATATCTCGGCGCAATAACCAAACCCGGAGCAGTTGCAGCCAATACAGTATCCTCGGCAGAATGACCATTTTGATCGCTGCAATTCTCCCCAATAACGATAAGGGGAGATGCCTCCAAGACTGCAGTTGGGTCCGCACTCTGAGCAGCACCCGGTTTAAATTGCTCCCATAGAGCTGGGATATCTGACTTGTAAGTACGATCCCCAGGTACACAAATTGGTCCTCCGCCCATCTCAGAGGGAAATCTCCCTGCCAACTCCCCCGCAACTGACCGGAAACATCCAGAGCCTCCGATTTGTCTCTATTAATACTAAGGCCCGCAAAGGTCCCAAAAAGTTGGAACTCCTGCAACAAGCGAGGTAAGGATTCTCGGGGTGAAAGCAAATGCACCAGGACATCATCAGCAAAGGCGGCTAATTTGAACTCATAGCCCCCGATACCCACCCCCTTTATCACCCGGGACAACTCAACTCTACGTATAAGAGGGTCTAATGACAAAACAAAAAGGAGGGGAGAAAGAGGACATCCCTGTCGGGTCCCCCTCTGCAATGGAAAGGCCTCGGACAGCACTCCATTACATAAGATCGCCGCAGTCGGTGCCACATACAGACTACCCACCATTTTTCAAAAAGCTTCCCCAGTACCATAACAAGGAAGTAAATATCTCAAATATTGCCAGTCCACCCTATCAACGGCTTTTTCAGCGTCAAAGCTTACGAGCAAAGACGACTGGCGCCTATGCTGGACCCACTCCAGTGAGGTTAGTATTTTGCGCAAATTGCGGACGGCATACCGATTTTTAACAAAACCTACTTGGGACTCATGAACCAATTGGCCCAAAAAACCCGCCAAGTGCTCCGCTAGAATTTTTGCCAGCAATTTAAGGTCAAAGTTAAGCAAGGATATTGGTCGGTAGGAAGCCGCCTGCATGGGATTCTTATTTGGTTTTGGAATAAGGACAATGTGGGCATGATTTTGTCCCCAACGATAGTAACCCTGCTCCGTCCTCCTATTATGTATGGCGGCTAAGGTGGGAGATAGCAGTTCGCCAAGAATCTTGTAGAATTCTGCACCGAGTCCGTCGGAGCCTGGGGTTTTATAACAGCTCGCTTTAGCTATCACTGCTTGCACCTCCTCAACCGTTATAGGCTGATTTAACTGCATCTTTTGTAACTCCGTTAAACGGGGCAACTCTAACTCCCCCAAATCCTTCATATGCATAGGAGAAGCCGGGTCAGCCGCATAAAGCTTCTGAAAGAAGGCCCGAAATATTCGGGCTATCTCCGGGCTCTTTCTCTGTAAAACCCCTTGGGGGTCCCGGAGAGCGGGCACCAATCTGGAACCCCTAGGACCACGCAAACAGCACGCCAATAACTTCCCTGGTTTATCCCCATAGCGGTACAATTGATAGCGGTAATACAAGACAGTCTTCTCGGCCCGCTGGTGCAGAAGCTCATTAAGTTCCATCTGACTTTCCCACATTCGCTGCCTAAGCACCCCGTTGGGGTTCCGCGCCAATTGGCGCCTCAGCTTCGTAACTAATTTCTCCAGATGGATAATGCGTTCCACCAACAATCTCCGCTTCCTTGCCAGAAACCCGATGATATCCCTTCTTAAGACTACTTTCGCTGTTTCCCAGACCAACTCAGGGTCATGCTGATGGCCCTGGTGATCCGCCTCGAACTCCTGCCACCGTCTCTGCAGAAAGTGACGAAACTGAGCATCCCTGTAATCCGTGCCCTCGGGCTAGTCCCGCTCCAGTGAAGCTCCAATCACACAAACGCATGATCGGAAACTTTAATTGGGCCAATCTGTGCCTCTGCAACCTTTGCAAACAAACCAGTGGAAATCAGCAAGTAGTCAAGGCGCACACTAGAGTTATGCGCCCTAGATTGATGTGTATAATCCTTTTCGGACGGATGCAGCAACCTCCAGGGGTCCACCAGATCCAACCTCTTACACAGTTGAATCATAGTTCGCGCTGTCTGAAATCTCTCCCTGGGTCCTCCCCCCCCCTAGACGTGTCCAACATCACATCCATGACAGCATTAAAATCTCCTCCCAAGATCAGTGGGAACTCAGGCAATAACGCTATTTTAGCAGCCACACGACCATAAAAATCCAGGTCTAACACATTGGGACCATAAAGGTTAACCCAGGATTACGGCTTTCCCTTCAAGAGTACCCTGCAGAAATACAAATCGGCCTGACGAATCCACCAGATCCTTTTCAACATTGAATCGTACCCGTTTATGAATCAGAACAGCAACACCACCCTTTTTTCCCTGGGCCGGGGCTCCCCATACCTGTCCCACCCATTCCCTGCATAGTTTACCGTGCTCTTCAGCAGTCTGGTGGGTCTCTTGGAGTAAGGCAATATCTGCCTTTTGCCTAGCTAAGGCCTGCAACACTTTAGACCTCTTAATAGGGCTCCCCAAGCTACAAACATTCCAGGAAATTATCTTCAGGTTAGGTGGCCAATATTACAGCTGTACAACAGGGCAGTAACCAAATACCAGGTGGGGGGGGCCCTCCCAGCCTGGAGCTCCCCCCAGTAAGCGCTCAAGTAGTGCATCACAAACATCCTCCCTAGGTCTTGGGCGTGACTATCCCCGCTTCCACCCCCCACCTCCATCCCCCTCCCCCTTCCTCCCCCCCCCCAAACCCGTCTCACACTATACCCTACCCTCCCTCTATTGGGTAGCATAATACTCCCTGTACAGAGTCAACTCAGATGCGTGCGGTCTCCCCCAGCCCCCTGCCACAAATCTCACCCCCACAGTACACAAAGCATCCCCCGGAAACAGAACTCAGGGTAATACAGCAATGCTAACTAAGCAGAGCAGACAAATACAAGATAACATGCATCATAATCATCTCTTAATATATCGCAGGCAAAGTCCACACATTACTCCCCACTGAATTATATTTAAAACCCCAAAGAGCCCGTTGACCAACATCAACCCCATGGAAAGGAAGAGAAAAGACAGAGAGAAGAAAAAAGGAAGCCCTCACACTAAGCCCACCCCCTCCCCATTTCGATAGGACCCCGAAAAAATATTTAGCAAGGCCCCCAACACACAGTAATAAAAAGTAAATATCTAAGCACCTGGTTAAGCAAATAAGAACCCCCCCTCCCCCCATAACCCACAAAGCTGAAAGGGAAATTTAAAAAGAAAAAATAAGGGGGGAAAGGCCCTCTGCTCCTCCCTGCAACTTCTGCTCCACACTGTAGGCCTTCCGCGGAACCCCTTCCAGGCCTCATAGACACATGCACAGCCCCACCAGGCCTCAGGACCCTGCGCAAAACTTTCAAGTCAAGTTAACTGCAGGTACGGCACCCTAACATACAACAGTGCATGTCAGCCAACCCCAAGCCTCCAGTCCAAGTCCAGAACACAGTTCCCGCATTCACTGCAAGAAATGTTCACACACACCAGGACCAAGGTACAATATAATATAGCTCTCCACGAAAGGGTCCAGTTAAATTTCAAGGGCTATGCTGAGAAAGGCCCCCATTCTGCATAATCGCCTCAATATAGGAGGCTGCCTCCTCCGCTGAGGCAAATGTCCGATGGTCTCCTCCATGTAGCACGTGCAACTGTGCCGGGTACTGCACGGAGAATTTTATGTTGGCCTCAATCAGCTTTTGGCAGAGGGGAGCATAAGCTTTACGTCGCTGACTCAGAGATGCAGAGTAGTCCGGAGCCACTCGAATCTTCAAATTTTCGTGCATCAGGCCGCCCTTCTGATGCGCCGTTCGGAGTATGGCCTCTTTATGTGGAAAGTAAAGAAACTTTGCAAGGACGACTCGGGGCCGCTGATCGCGGGTTTGCTTACTTCCCACGCGGTGTGCTCTTTCAATCCAGCATTTTGGCGCCTCCATCGATCCCTTCAACCAGCTGCGGGAGAATATCTTCCAAATGCGGTTTCAGATCTTTGTCAGCAATTGAGTCCGGTATTCCCATCACCCGCAGGTTGTTACGCCTCGATCTATTCTCTAGATCGTCTATTTTAGGTGTTTGTAAATGCACAGTCGACTTCAGGGCCGCCACTTTCTGTGTTAGAGAAAGCACGCTATCTTCAGTTCTCCCAATGCGATCTTCCGCTTCTTGAAGCCGGCACCCCAGCGCACTCACCGAGTTCTGTAGAATATCCATTTTTTCATGCAGGGCTGTGAATTGTGTAGCCAGCACAGCAGCCACTGCACCGGAGACTTCCTCTATATAAGCCGGGGTATCAGGCGAGGGAGGCTGCACATGGCTGTCGGCCATCTTAGACGCGGTCGCCCCACGTTCCTTCTCCTTTGGAGAGGTCTTAACTGAAGCTGCCATTCTGCGTCTACGACCCTCCGGACACACCAAACCTACGCTCCAGCGTCTCGGCCAAGTAGAGCTTGTTTTTAGGGGACTGTCTGCCCACCAAACGGTACTAAAAACCTGGTTTGGGCCAGCGGAGACCGGAGCGCACACAGAACACGTCTGCTGCCCTCACCGCATCACGTGACTCTTCTCATAAATTGTATTTTTATTTGCTTTGAGAATGTGTATCCCCTGATGAAGGCTAAGGCCGAAACGCATTGGGGCTCTTCAATTAATAAAGCACCTGTGATCTCCACATATCACTCGCTTGTGCACGTTACTACTACTGCTACTACTGAACATTTGTATAGCACTAAAAGATGTACATAGTGCTGCACAGACACATGTAGAAGACAGTCCCTGATCATCAGAGCTTACAGTCTAGTCAAGTCAAGACAAGACAACACAGTAGCTGTAGACATGGGATACATCTAGGGGGAATGGTAAGGAAACAGGAAGGAGATCAGGTGAGTCAAAATCCGAAAGCGGCAGTGAAGAGGTGAGTTTTCAGCCTGGATTTGAAAAGGTCAGAGAAGGCACCTGATGTACAGACTCGGGTAATTTGTTCCAGGCATAAGGAGCTGCAAGGTGAAAGGAGCGAACTCTGGCGTTAGCAATAGAAGAGAAGGGCACAGATAGAAGCAATTTGCCTGAAGAGCAGAGTTCCCGAGGAGCAGTGTGGGGAAAGATGAGAGGAGGGACACTGTCTTGGCTCAAGGGTTTTGCGAGCTGTGATGTCTTACTGCCCAGTGGAGTTGTAGCTTTGGTACATCCCACTTTTCTGAACTAGTCTAGCGGGATGATATGGGATGTAACGTTTTACTTACCAGTTAATGTCCTTTCCTTGGGTCCTGCTAGACCAGTCCAGGGCCCGCCTCTGGAACTATATGCTCTGTTCTGCTGCTGCGATATCCTTGGGTCCGCTCTGATTTTTATACTTGACTCTGCAGGTTCATTGTCTACTGACAGCCTTCTGTTTATACTTTCCTGTACATGGTTCTTTACTGTAGATCATTCATGGTTGAGGTGGTGTGAGGCTTGCCATGTTTCTCCCATTTTGTTTTGGGACGAATACTGAAGGGACCTCTGGCATGGCATGGGAGGCATGGGAGTGATGTCATTGAACCCTGGGCCTTTCATTGGTTCTTTTTCTCCACCAATCTGCTGGTAGGGGAACACAACCCACTGGTCTGAACTGGTCTAGCAGGACTCAAGGAAAGGACATTAACTGGTAGCAAAAAGTCACCTTACTTTGGAAGGGAGAGAGGAGATATGACAAACATTTAAATAAACCATAGTACAAATGCATAGGAAACAGGACTTGCAGTTGAAAGAAATCTCTGGAACCAAGGGGGCATATGATGATGAAATGGGATAGACTCAGGAGTATTCTAAGGAAATATTCCTTTACAAAAATTATGGATACATGGATTGGCCTCCCAGTGAAGGTGGGGGAGACTAGGATAGTGTTTCAATTCAGGAAAACATGGGACAATCACAGAGGATCTTTAAGGGAGAAGGGATTGTAGAACTCAGTAGTTGGTGTGGAGAGGCAGACTGGATAGGCCATATGATCTTTATCTGCCATCATTTTCTGTCTGTCTATTCAAGTTCTGTTTGCATGTTAAGTTCTCATGAACACACAGGTTACTTTCACAAAACGTCAACTAAATGTGGAAGACGAAACATTCAGTTTTGAGAACCACAATAGCGGGTTATAACTTCATCCTGCTCATTAGGGAAATTGAAAAAGCAGGATAATTCAGATGCACAAAACCACTCTCCATCCTGGGAAGTCAACATTTGACTTCTAGCATCAGAATGAAGGACAAGAAGACGACAGCTGCATGGGAACTGACTGGTGTGCTTGGAAAGACTTGATCTTTCTGAGCTTAGAGAGCAAGGCCATTGTCTAGCACAGTTAGATAAATCAGACACACTAGTGGGGTAACATTATCTTTTGAAACTTAAAAAAAAGAAAGAAATCCCCCCACCCCCATAATAGGTAAGCAACTTTACTTTTTCATTGGTGGGGAAGGGAATGCTAATTACTTTCTTCCAAGGCATATTTAGCTGAGCATATATTAGGTCTTTTGTAAATTATTCTTCATACTGTCTCCTGTGGCAGTACCTGATTACTGGCCTTAATTAGCAACTTCAGAAATAACTGAAGAGCTGTGGCATGGTCACCTGTCTAGGAAATTGCTGCAGTACATATAAAACCAGAAGAGTACACAAAAAAAGGAAACAATGGAAGGCAGATCTGATGTTTCCTTAGTGAGTAAAAAGATGAGGTATGCAACAGTGATACACTATTTAAATATCTTCCTCTTTCTCCGTAGCCTGGACAAATTATTCAGACGCCTTCTCGTGTGATAAAGACCCCCAGGAAGGGACCACTGGAGAGAAACAAAGAGAATATCTCACAATTAAATGGAACCGCTTTGAGCGGTGGGTGCCTCCAAACAACTTCTACCCAGTGTAACCTGGCTATTAATTCTGTCGCCAGCACCTATTCTGAGTTTGCGGTAATTCACCTTTTCTAAAAACATCTACCAATCTCTGGGCAGCACACAGTCAGGGAGTGCATGGGGAAAACGTTTGTTGTGAGAGCTTACTAAAGTTGTGATAGCATTAATACAATTGTGTTATTGTGTACTTCATGACTGAGATACAAAATAAATACCTGTAATATCAATTCTCCAGGACCAAGCAGGAAGTCAGTCCTCACATATGGGTGATGTCGGCGCCGACGGAGCCCCCATGCGGAGCATTTCCCCAGCTTTCAAAGAAAGCCTTTGGGAATGCAGCACGCATGCGCGGTCCCCTTCCCACCCAAGGGTGCCATCATGCTCAGTCTTCTTTTTTCCGCCGAGCCCGACGGATGTGTTTCGTTTTCACCCGAGGAAAAAGTTGATTTTTCGACGTGGATCCGTGTTTTCTTCAGTTCGACGCCGGTTTCCCTTTCCCGCCTGGGCCCGGTACACCGGTATCGAGCCCGGACTTCATTTTTTGTTTTTTGTCTTTTGTGACTAGCGTTCGCGCCATTTTTCTATTTTTCACTGGCAGCCCTGTCTTTTGACCTCGCAGGGGCCCTTTTTCCCCCGATGGCTGCCAGCAGGTTCAAAAAATGTGATTGGTGTAAGAAACTTATGTCTCTCACAGACACACATGACTGCTGCCTTGGGCCCGATCATGACCCGATCTGTGTCCCGTGTGGGAAAATGTCCTCGAAGGCGTTGAGGAGCCGGCAGCACCAAAAGGAAAGAATCTTCTCTGACTCCGTGTCCGGCCGGGCCCGAACTTCGTCAGAGGCCTCAACGTCTCAGGACTCCGATCCCGAGCATCGCCAGGGTTCCCCTGAGAGGGGGTCTCCCTTGCGGGAGCATTGCAGGAAGAAGAAACCCGCGAGGGCGGTGTCGGTGTATGCACTTGGCTCCTCGAGGGCCAGGTCGCATAGCCCCAAGCGCCGTCCCGGGTCTTTGGAGTCGGAGAGGCCTGCTAAACAACCTCGTGTGGAGACGGAGGCCCCGAGTCACGTGAGTACTGTAGTCCTCGTGGACTCTCCTCCGGGGGAGCCGACGTCGGGCCCTGAGTCGGGGGCTGCTGAGTCTCCTGAGCTCGGACTCAGGTTAACGGCCTTGGAAAGCAGCTTGGCTGCCTTCATGAAACAGCAGCAGGCACTGATCGCCGGTCTCACCGGTGCATCTGCCCTGACCACCGGGACATCGACATTCAAGTCGACCCCGGAGGCCGAGCCGATCCTCGGCCAAGGTCTCCCTCGGCCTCCCGTTCGGGACCGAGGTCATCGACACCGTTACCCTCGGCGTCAGGGCGGATGGCATCAGTGCCTGCCCGACCGGAGCCGCTCGATTCCTCCTCCAAGGGGTCGGGCTGGGAAACGGAGGACGAGGAGTCCCCGGACACATTTCGGACCCGGTGTGTCCCTTCGGAGCCTCAGAGACTGTCCCCCCGGAGGACACCCGGTTCTCGGACTTCGTGCAGGACATGGCCAAGGCCTTGGCCTTCCCCACAGACCCCGAGGAGGAGCCTCGAGCTGAGGAGCTCGAGGCCCTGCAGTATGACTCTCCCCCAAAGGAGGCCTTTACTGTACCGGTTCCTCCGATGCTGGAACGGTTGCTCTTCCACATATGGGAGGTGCTGGCCTCGACACCGGTTCTGAGTAAGCGGGTCAATTCCATCTATCGAGTCCGCAAGAGCCCCGGGTTCCAGAAGGCGCAGCTACCGCACCACTCCATGGTTGTGGAATCGGCCATGCATCGTCTGAAGAGTCAGAAGATGCACTCCTCGATGCCTCCCGGCTGGGAGGCCCCGGAACCTGGATGCCCTCGGTAGAAAGTGCTTCCAGGGCTCTATGCTTGCTTGCCGTGTCCAGACCTACCAGCTGTACATGGGCATGTACCTTCGAGACCTGGCACAGGGGATTGCCTGGTTCTCTGCTGGTCTCTCCGAGGAACCTTTGCAGAGGTTCAAGGCCCTGTCATCAGGGATCCAGGAGTGCTCGAAGTTTATCTCTCGAGCAGCCTATGATGGCTTCGAGGCTTCGGCCCAAGTAGCCACAGCTGGCATCGGTGCATGCCGTCAGGCCTGGCTACAGTCATCGGACCTCGAGCCATGGGTTCAGGACAAGTTGGTCGATGTCCCCTGCTGAGGTGAAAACCTCTTTGGCAAGCCCATGGCTGAAAAGGCTGCAGAAATCGAGTCAGAGACTCTCACCTGGTCAAGGCTGTCCAGAAAAACCTCTGCTCCTTCTCAGAAAAAGAAGGGCTCGGGGAAAAAGACCTTTTACCCGAGGAAGTCATCTGCCTACAAATCATACTCTCACTTTCAGGCCTCCATAGCTCCCCAACAGGGTCAGCAGGCCAAGGGGCAGGGACATGGGCCCCGTAGGCAGAAAACCCCCAAGCCACCAGCTCCGGCTCCTGCACAGCAGGGAGCGGGGTTTTGACTCCAGTGGCATAGCCTTTCCTCCTCAGCTGACCCCTCTCAGCACAGGAGGCCGGCTGACCCTGTATGCCCACAGGTGGTCAACCGTAACAAGGGATACCTGGGTGCTAAGTATAGTCCAGAGGGGCTATCTTCTCCACTTCCACCAGGTACCTCCCTCCTACTTTCCAGGGGAGCCTCCAAGACTCCCTCTGCACAGGGACCTCCTCCTGAAGGAGTTAGCAATTCTTCTAAAGGAGCAGGCGGTGGAACCGGTGCCCCACCACCTGAGAGGTCAAGGCTTCTATTCCAGGTACTTTCTGGTACCAAAAAGGACAGGAGGCCTCAGGCCCATCCTAGACTTGCAGAATCTCAACAAGTTCCTGGAGAGGGAAAAGTTGAAGATGCTTACCCTTGGAATCCTGCTGCCCTACCTCCAGCAGGGAGATTGGCTATGCTCCTTAGACCTAAAGGATGCTTATACTCACATCCTTATTCATCCATACCACAGACAATATCTCCAATTTGTAGTGGGAGGAAACCATTACCAGTACAGGGTACTCCCTTTTGGCCTAACCTCCGCCCCCAGGGTTTTCACCAATTGCCTGGCGGTGGCGGCGGCGGCGGCGGCCTATCTCAGGGTTCAAGGACTCTTTGTCTTTCCATACCTGGACGACTGGCTCATCAGGGGTCAGTCTCCACAGAAGACCAATCAAACCACCCTCCGCACTTTCTCTTCTCCAGCATCTGGGGTTTGTCATAAACTTCGCAAAGTCCGCTTTGCGCCCCTCACAGAACATGGAGTTCATAGGAACAAGACTAGACACCCTTTGGGCAAAGGCCTTTTTACCCGTGGACAGGTCGCACAGGCTGATGGATCTGGCCAGACAATTCCACAGCAATTCTCTAGTCTCCGCCAGACAATTCCTGAGGCTCTTAGGCCACATGGCATCCATGGTACATGTAACTCCAATGCCCGTCTGCACAACTCAGTGGGGCCTCATAACTCAGTGGCTGCAGGCCACAGGAAACCTGACGGACAAAGTGAGGGTGTCCCAGCTACTAGCATCTTCTCTGCAGCGTCTTCCGAATCTGCTGCAAGGGTTGTCTTTTCAAGCACCTCCACACTCTCAAGTGCTGACAACCAATGATTCTCTTCAAGGTTGGGGTGCACATTGCCAAGGAGCCTGCACTTAGGGCCTGTGGTCTCCTTGGGAGGCCACACAGCAGATCAGTTTCCTAGAGCTCAGAGCGATCCGCTTAGCCCTGAGGACTTTCTCTCATTTCCTCTCAGCAGTCCGTCTTAGTCCAGACGAACAATCAAGTTGCTATGTTCGATGTGAACAAGCAGGGGGGCACAGGGTCCCACCCCCTCTGTTGGGAAGCAAAGGACCTGTGTTCCTGGGCAGTCAATCATGGCATACTTCTCCAGGCGGTCTATCTCCCTGGACAAGAGAATTGCCTGGCAGACAGATTAAGCAGGATTCTACAGCCACACGAATGACAGTTGAATCCTCTGGTGGTTCAACAGATCTTCCTAAGATGGGGTCTTACCACCATAGATCTTTTTGCCAGTCCACTGAACCGTCAACTGCCCAGGTTCTGCTCCAGACAACCGCATCCTCTGAGTAGCAGCAGATGCGTTTCTCATACCATAGTCTACAGGCCTCCTATATGCATTTCCTTCCACGCCTCTAGTGCCCAAGACACTGTTCAAAGTGATCTGGGACAAGGCCTGGTGGTGATCCTGGTGGCCCCCAGATGGCCAAGGCAACCGTGGTTCCCACTTCTTTTACAACTAGCGGTGGACACTCCCCTTCCTCTGGGGATGCAACCTGATCTCCTGTCTCAGGAGCAGGGGTCTCTCTTACACCCCAACCTCCAGTCCCTCAGTCTGATGGCCTGGCTGCTGAAATGGTAGTTTTAACTCCCTTACTGCTGCCTAGGGAAGTGGAGGGCGTGGTCTTGGCCTCTAGGAGGCAGTCCACCCAGAAATCTTATGCCCTCAAGTGGCAGAGGTTCTCCATCTGGTGTGCTCAACACAAGGAAGATCCTTTCTCATGCCTGGTTCCAGTGGTGCTGCAATATTTGCTTCACCTGCCCAACCTGGGCCTTAAATCTAACTCTGTTAGGGTCCACCTCAGTGCTCTCTCAGCACACCACTCACCTGTGGAGGATCAGTTTCTCTCAAGCCACCCTTTGGTAGCTCGCTTCCTCAGAGGCCTGCTTTTGCTTAAGCCTCCAGTTCGTCCACCTGCCCCTGAGTGGGATTTGAATGTGGTCCTGCAACAACTTACTTGCCCACCATTTGAGCCTATGGCTACTTGTCTTTTGTGCTTCCTTTCCTGGAAAGTGTTGCTTTTGGTAGCTCTTACCTCAGCGAGACGAGTGAGTGAGTTTCAAGCCCTGGTGTCAAAGGCACCATACACACTAGGTTCTATAGGAACAGAGTAGTCTTGCGGACTCACCCTAAGTTCCTTCCAAAGGTTGTCTCCTCTTTCCACCTCAATCAGGAGGTGGTTCTTCCAACTTTCTTTCCCAGGCCGCATGCCAGCCGGGCTGAGATGGTCTTGCATACCCTGGACTGTAGGAGGGCGTTGTCCTTCTACCTTGACCGGACGCAGGGACACCGAAGGGCTGTTCAGCTCTTCGTCTCTTTTGACCCTAATAACTTAGGGTTACCTGTCTCCAAGCGTACGTTGTCCCTTTGGATAGCAGACTGTATCGCCTGGGCTTACAGGGCAGCCGGCCTCTCCTTGCAGGGTCGAGTCACGGCCCATTGTGTCAGGGCAAAGGCTGTGTCAGTGGCTCATTTCCGCTCTGTTTCGTTGGCAGACATCTATAGGGCCGCTACTTGGTCTTCAAGCCAGACTTTTGCGGCCCACTACTGCCTCGAGAGGGAGTCCCGCAGGGACAGTGCTTTCGGACAGGCGGTACTCCATAATCTCTTTGAGGTATAGGCAACTCCTACCCTCTGGCCCTGGTATTGGGCTACCATTCAGGGGCGTTCTCAGAGAAGATTCTTTTCACACATGCTGAGGCTCTAGAGGGAGCTCATTTTTCAGCTTTAGGTCCCTGGTAGCCTTAAGCTGGGGAGTCCTATATGTGAGGACTGACTTCCTGCTTGGTCCTGGAGAAAGCGGAGTTACTGACCTGTAACAGGTGTTCTCCAGGAGCAGCAGGAATCAGTCCTCACAACCCTCTCTCCTCCCCTTGGAGTTGCAGTCATATTATTTATTTTCTTTTTTGCTGCCTTTTAGCTATGTCATCAGACTGAGCAAGATGGCACCCTTGGGCGGGAAGGGGACCGCGCATGCGTGCTGCATTCCCAAAGGCTTTCTTTGAAAGCTGGGGAAATGCTCCACATGGGGGCTCCGTCGACGCTGACGTCACCCATATGTGAGGACTGATTCCTGCTGCTCCCGGAGAACACCTGTTACAGGTGAGTAACTACGCTATTTGTAAGCACATCCACTATTTAGCTACATTTTTTAAAATAAAAATTGCATTGTATTGCTTTATTAGATTTTGCATTTTCTCTACATCATTTTTTTCTGTTTTTTTTTTAGCAGAAATTAAACAGTAAAAACATTTTTGGAAGATACATAACCTAGATACCTCACATCTACTGTACTCTGAACCATTTTAAAATTTGCTGTGGCATACAAAGTAGGAATTTTCTCTCTCTGTTTTTGATAAGTTTTTTCAATGAACATGATAGTCGGACTAATTCCATTTAGATCCGCACAGAACCTCTGTGCATTCAAATTCTTCAACAAAAAGTTTTCATTAGAACATTTTAGTCCAAGATCAGCATGAAAAGCATGTCTGATTGTTCAGCTCCTTTTGAATGTCTGGTTGTGTTGGCTCATTCTTAAATCATCTGCATTGACAAGCAATCACTTTTTACAGTGGCAGTCTATTTTGGTCTATCTCGGAGGGATACTACTTTCTATTTATTTTTTTTTAATTTCTCTGTTTATCTTATGTACATAGTGAATAGTTGTTACCTTTTTTGACTTCACACAAATCTTGCTACTTTTTCTCTGGGATCAAAATATTCAACTTAAGTGCTGGCTCTGAAAATCTTGTTTTCCATTTCATAACAAATAGGAAAAGCTTTTTTACTCATGGACTAGCAAAACTAAAGTAAATAATCACAACAGTCATATATATAGGTGTCAGCATTGACAGAGCCAACCTGGTCCCCTGTTCCAGAGCTCTCAAACCTCTGGGAAAGGTTTCTGAGCCTTGCAGTTACTGCAGAGCAGTCCTTCACGGTGTTAATTTAATTGATCGCTTTTGCAGTTGGAAGACTCGACATCCAAATGGCAGATGAAATTTAATGTGGACACGTGCAATGTTATGCAACTAGGAAAAAATAACCCAAACTATGGTTACGAGATGCAAGAGATACCACCTTAAAAACCACCACCCAGGAAAAAGATTTAGGCATCGTGGATAATACGTTGAAAGACTCTGCCCATTGTGCAGCGGTAGCCAAGAAAACATCCTTAACAAAACTGTTCCTAAAAGTTAGTTTTCTGGTAAGTGTACTGGTTCCTTTTCCCGGCACCGGCCCCTTTTTTTCTCAAGGTCTCCCTTTTTTCACCTGGGAGTCTTCGACCCCGTCCGGGTGTGTGTCCACCATTTCTCCGGGAACAAGCAGGAAGTCTGTCCTGACATTGACACAGATGGATCCCTTGCGGAAGCATCCCCCCCCCCATTTTCAAAGAAAGCCTTTGGGAGATGCTACCATGAATGCGTGGCCTCCTTCCTGCCCAAGGGTGCCATCTTGCTCAGTCTCCTTTTTTCCACTGAGCCCTTCAGACGTTGTCTGACTTGTCCCCGGAAAAAGTTGATTTTTCTCTCTCCGAGTTTCATACTCGCCTCCAGTATCACATCGGTACTCTTCCTGCCTACTGACCTCTCTGGCTCGGTCTATTTTTTCCTTAGTTTTTGTTCTTTTCTTTTCTTTTCTGGCGTGTTCGTGTCTTTTTTTTCTCACACTGGCAGCCCGGAGGGTCTTCAACCCCGCAGGGGTACTTTTTTCCTCCATGACTACCAGTGGCTTTAAAAAGTGTCATCGGTGTTCTAAAATTGTCTTTGACTGACACACACGACTGCTGTCTGTGCTGCCTTGGGCCAGACCACAACCCGGCAGCCTGCGGTCTCTGCAAGAGGATGTCCAGTAAGGCCTTCAAGAGCTGCAAACAGCAGCATGATAAGTTTTTCCCTGATTCCTCTGAAGCCCCAGGGCCTCGTCTGAGGCCCCGACATCTCAGTTGGAACCCGAGCCTCATCATGGATCCTCAGAAAGGGGGTCTCCCTCTAGGGAACCCAGGAAGAAGAAGAAACCCTCAAAGGCGGCGTTCCTAAATGATTCCCTGGGCCTGGTCGCGCATTCTGAGACACTCGTCTGAGGTGTCGGAGAAGGAGCAGCCTGCGAAGGTCCCCTGGAAAGATCCAACCGTGGACCGGCCTTGGTCCCCCAGACACCATCCTCGTCGAGGATTCCCGTTTGGGGGAGCCAGCATCAGGCCCAAGCCCCTCTGCCCGCGCCGGAGTGGTTGGGGAGTGGAGGAGTGGCCTAGTGGTTGGGGCAAGGTACTTCAGGCCGGAAGGTCGGGGGTTCAAATCCCACTAGAGGACAGCAACCTTGGGCCGGAAGGACTGGGGTTTCTAGTCCCACAGGTGCTCCTTGTGGTCTTGGGCAAGCCACTTTAACCCTCCATAGCCCATGTTCCCTGTAAAATAGTTATCTCCAAGTTATAATGCCCTGTTCAATGTAATTTCAGTTTGTTTAATGTAAACCGCACTGATGCAGAATAGCGCGGTATATAAGAGAATGTAAATAAATAAATAAATTCTGGTCTGGAGTCCAGAATGGCAGCCCTGGAACGCAGTTTGTCTGCCTTCATGGACTAGCAGCGGGCATTGTTGTCCGGCATGACCGGTTCATCTGCCCCGACCACCAGGCCCTTGACGTCCATGACGTCCCGGGAGGATGAGCTGATCCTCGAGGTCCTTCGGGAACCGTGGTCAACCCCGGCGGGTTTTTGCAGGCACTGGCCACAGGGCATTGGGAGGCCCACGGAGCAGCCCTTGATGGACTACTCCAACTGGGAAATGGAGGACAAGGAGTTCCCCCCCCCCCTCCCAATACCCGTCGTCACCGCGATGTCCCTTCTGACTCTCCCGTTCGAGGACATCAGCTTCCTTTATTTTGTCAAGGACATGTCTAAGACCCTAGCATTCCCGACCTAGTCAGAGGAGGACTCTTGGGCGGATGAGTTGGAAATACTCCAGTATGAGGCCCCTCTGTGGGAATTGCTCACGATGCCCATCCCTCCCCTCCTGGAATGGCTCATGCTCCGAATGTAGGAGACACCGGTTAAGGTGCCAGTGGTGAGCAAACGGCTCAGCTCGATGTATCGAGTCTGCCGGAGCCCAGGCTTCCAGAAGTCACAGTTGCCACCTAATTCCATGGTGGTGTAGTCGGCCATGCATTAGCTGAAAAGCCAAAAGACGCAGTCCTCGGTGTCCCCCAACAGGGAGGCCTGCACCTTGGATACCCTCAGCAGAAAGTGCTACCAGGGCTCAGTGTTCATATGCTGCATCCAGGCGTACCAGCTGTACATGGGCATGTATCTGAGGGACCTGACGAAGGAACTCGCTGGATTCTCGGCTGGTCTCTCCGAAGAGCCCTTGCAGCTTTTCAAGAGC
This sequence comes from Ichthyophis bannanicus, assembly GCA_033557465.1. Classification (NCBI taxonomy): domain Eukaryota; kingdom Metazoa; phylum Chordata; class Amphibia; order Gymnophiona; family Ichthyophiidae; genus Ichthyophis; species Ichthyophis bannanicus. The sequence continues at coordinate 205,541,874 of CM066043.1, read as the reverse complement.
CTAGCCAGAGCAGTCCGTGACTGCTCCAAATTCATTTCTCGAGTGGCATATGACTGGTTCGAGTTGGCGGCTCAAGTAGCTTGACTACAGTCGTCCGACCTCGAGCAGTGGGTTCAGGATAAATTGGTCGATGCCCTCTGCCAATGAGAGAACTTTTTTGGCAAACCCATGGCCAACAAGGCTGCTACACTGGAGACAGAGTTCATGACAAGGACCAGGCTCGCTAAAAAGACTGCTGCAACTCCCAGATGGAAGGGCTGGGTAAAAAGCCCTTCTACCCGAGGAAGAGAACTGCTTACAGAAACTACCCACCTTACGAGTCCTCCCCAGCTCCCCAACAGGGTCAGCAGGCCAAGGGACATGGGCATGGCCCACGTAAGCAGAAGACTCCAAAGCCCCAGGCACCAGTTCTGACCCAGCCAGAGGGGAGCTTTTGACTCCTTGAGCATAGCCTCTCTACCCCAAAGAGGTCAGCATCTTACAAGGGGGTATGTCTGGCCCTCTAGTGCCCAGGAATCGGTGGTGATGGTCTCCCCCCTCAGCACATAAAGGTAGTCAGGGTTACCTCCTCCACCTGACCCTAGACACCTCCCCCTTATTTCCCAGGAGAGCCCCTCAGGTCTTCCCTCCACCGGGACCACCTTCTGAAGGAGTTGGCAGGTCTTCTTGAGGACAACCATCTCAAAGGCAATGGGTTCTACTCCAGGTGCTTCCTCGTGCCAAAGAGTACAGGGGGCCTAAGGCCCATCCTCGACCTGGGCAACCTCAACAAATTCCTGGTGAGGGAGAAGTTCAAGATGCTCTCCCTTGGAAAATGCTGCCATACGTCCAGCAGGGAGACTGACTCTGCTCCTTAGACCTCAAGGATGCTTATACCCACATCCTCATCCATCCCAACCACGGGCAGTACACCTGTGGTTTGTAGTGGGGGGGGGGGCAAGCATTTTCAAGAGTCTTTAACAAAATGCCTGGCAGTTGTGGCCGCCTTTCTCCAGCTCCAGGGGGTCTTCATCTTTCCCTGCCTGGACGACTGACTCATAAAAGGAGGCACAGCCTCAGAGGTGCAGCAGGCTACCGCATTCACCATCCAGGTTCTACATCACTTGGGCTTTATCATAAACTACCCCAAGTCTTGCCTTTTCTGACACATTGTCTGGAGTTCATTGGGGCAAGGATCAACACTCTTCAGTCGAAGGCTTTCTTGCCCAGGGACCGGGCCGATTGTCTCATGTCTTTGGCTCGGGACGTTCAGTACGTCCCTTGGTGCCCACCTGGCTTCTCCTTCGCTTCCTCGGTCACATGGCCTCAATGGTCCACATCACCCCGGATGCTCGCTTCCACATGAGGGCGGCGCAATGGTGTCTCTGGGACCAGTGGTCTCAGGCCATGGGCCGCCTCCGAGACAGAATTTCTGTGACCCACGAATTGTCGGACTCCCTGACCTTGTGGCATCTCGAGGCAGGCATGCCTCTTCAGGCCCCATGCTCCTCGAGGGTCCTCACCACAGATGCCTCCCTGCTCGGTTTGGAAGCCCACTGCAGAGATCTCCTCACTCAGGGCAACTGGTCACCTGACGAGAGCTACTAGCAGATCAACCTCCTGGAGCTCCGGGCCCTACACCAAGTCCTCAAGGACTTCTGTCACCACCTGCATCACTAGCCAGTGCTGGTCCAGATGGACAGCCAAGTGGCGATGTTCTTCTTGAATCAAACAGGGGGGTACGGGGTCTCGTACCCTTTATCAGGAGGCACTGGCCCTCTGCTCGTATGCAATCAAACAGGGTGTCCTCCTGTGGGCAGTATACTTGCCAGGCCAGGACAACCTGCTGGCTTACAGACTCAGCAGAGTCCTCCAGCCGCAAGAGTGGCAGCTGGACACCAGGGTAGCCAGTCAGCTCTTCTGACTCTGGGGGAACCCGTAATGGACCTGTTTGCCAGCTCTGAGAACTTTCATTTGCCCCGCTTCTGCTCCAGGGAGGTTCACCCATCCAGGGTGACGGCGGATGCATTCCTGGTCTCATGGTCGGAAGGCCTCATGTGCATCTTCCCTCTGACGCTGCTGATTGCCAAGACCTTGTTCAGGATCCTCTGCGACAGGGCCTCGCTCATCCTGATAGCTCCTTGGTGGCCTAGGCAACCATGGTTCCTGCTGCTGCTACTGTTAATGGTGGACGCCCCATTCCCTTGGGAACCTCCCCATGACTCCTATCTCAGGAGGGAGGCTCTCTTCTGCACCCCAACCTAGGGTCCATGTTGCTGACAACGTGGCTGTTGAGAGGGGACTCTGGCCCCTATCAACCTTCTGGTGGAGGTGGAGGACATTCTGCTGGCTTCTTGTAAGGCCTCCACTAGGAAAGCTTATGCTCTCAAATGGCACAGGTTCTCTGTCTGGTGCACCGAACACGGGGCTGATCCTTTCTCCTGCCCATTGGCTCTGGTGTTACAGTATCTTCTCCACCTCTCTGTCCGGACTCAAGTCTAACGCCGTCTGTGTGCACCTTAGTGCCCTGACGGCCCACCACCACCCGGTGGATGGTTAGCCCCTCTCAGTCCAACCATTGGTGACCCGTTTCCTTTGGGGCCTGCTCCTATCGAAGGCCCCAGTTTGCCCTCAGGCAACCGAATGGGACCTCAAGGTGGTGCTAGGACAGCTCTCACCCACCCTTTGAGCCTCTGACTACCTGCCAACTTCGCTACCTCTCCTGGAAGGTTGCTTTCCTGGTTGCGCTCTCCTCTGCTCGCAGATTTAGGGAGCTTCAGGCCCTTGTAGTGGAAGCGCCTTATACCAGATTCTACAAGAACAGAGTGGTGCTTTGCACGCACCCCAAATTCCTACTGAAGATAGTGTCGCCCTTTCATTTCAACCAGGAAGTGGTGCAAACCGAGGAGTTGGAGATTCTCCAGTATGAGACTCCACCTAGAGAAACCCTCACGGTGCCCATACAGCCGGTCCTCGAGAGGCTGCTCCTTGTAATGGGGGAGACACCGGCGTCAGTGCCCATAGTCAGCAGTCGCTCAACACTATGTACGTGTCCGGAAAGGGTCAGAGTTTCACAAACACCAGCTGCAGCATAACTCCATGTTCGTCGTGTCGACCACACAGAAACTCAATAGCCAGAAGATCCATTCCTCTGTCCCTCCCGGCACGGAGGCCTGGGCCCTCGACGCCCTCAGGGGCAAATGCTATCAGGGCTCTATGCTGGTTTGCCAGATCCAGGTCTATGAACTCTACATAGGCATGTACTTAAGTGCATTGGCTAAAGAGCTGTTGGGATTTTCAGCAGGCCTGGTTGGGGAATCCCTCCAAAGGTTGCAGACCCTGACCTCGGGAGTGAGAGACTGCTCCAAGTTCCTCTCCTGGGCTGCCTATGACTGCTTTGAGGCAGTGACTTGAGTTGTGGCAGCTGGCATCAGGGCCAGGCCTGGCTGCAATCCTCCGACCTTGAGCAGTGGGTCCAGGACAAACTGCTCGATGTCCCCTGTACCGTTGAGAACCTCTTTGGCAAACCGATGGCTGACAAAGCTGCTGAGATCGAGGCAGAGTTTGTGACCCATCAGAGACTCTCTAAGAAGATCCCATCCCATCCCTGCAAAATAACAGTCGGGGGAAAGGGCCGCCTTTACACAGGATCATTAGTACCAGCTCTACTCTGCCCTTCAGCAAGGTTCTCATCCCAAGAGGCAGGGGCACGGGGCTCAGAAGGCATAAACACCTAATCCCAGGGCTCCAGCTCCCACCCAGCCTGGGAGGAACTTTTGACTCCCAGGGCAGGGCCTCCCCTCCCCCAGGAGACCTTCACCAGCCCACAGGGGGGCACCTGGCACTCTTCTCCCATAGATGGACCTCAATCACCTTGAACCGCTGGGTACTTCAGGTGGTCACGGAAGGATATCTCCACCTGAGGCAGATTCCACCCAAGTTCTTTCCTGGAGAGCCAGTGTGGCCCCTCCTTCACCAGATCCTGCTACTCTGAGTTCGCAAGTCTTCTCAGGGACAAAGCAGTAGAATCTATGCCCAAATACCTGTGGGGCAAAGGCTCCTACTCCAGGTACTTCCTTGCCTCGAAGAGGACTGAGGGGCGTTAGGCCTATCCTAGACCTGTGAAACTTAAACAGGTTTCTGGTGAGGGAGAAGTTGAAGATGCTCTCCCTTGGAACACTGCTGCCTTGCCTCCACCAGGAAGACTGTCTGTGCTCCTTGGACCTAAATGATGCTTACACACACATCCTAATCCACAGACCGGCAACCAAGTCACCATGTTCTATGTCAACAAGCAGGGGGCATGGGGTCGTACTCCCTCTACCAGGAGGCGGTGGCCCTCCTTTCCTTTGCAGCTCACAACAACATGCTCCTATGCTGGTCTACCTCCCAGGCCAGGACAACCTCCTAACAGACAGACTGAGCAGGGTCCTCTAGCTGCACGAGTGGCACCTAAACCCCAGAGTGGCCTCATGGCTCTTCCGCCTCTGAGGGACACCCGTGATGGACCTCTTTGCTACCCCAGTCAATGCACAGCTGCCCCACTTTTGTCGCAGTAACCTTACCCAGAAAGGGTGGCGGAAGATGCCTTCCTGATCCCGTGGATGGAAGGCCTTCTCTATGCCTTTCCACTGACCACTGACCCCCCCCCCCCAAGTTGCTAAGGCCCAGCACGAGGGGGCTACACTGATACTAATTGCCCCCAAGTGGCCCAGACAGCCTTGGTTCCCACTGCTGCTCTCCCTGTTGGCGACACTCCCGGACACACTGGGCCATGCCCTGGACCTCCTGTCTCAAAAGGAAGACTCCCTCCTGCACCCCAATCTTGGGTCTCTAACGCTAATAGCGTGACTGCTGAAAGGATAGCTTTGGTCCCTTTCAGACTCCCATGAGAAGTGAAGGAGGTCCTGTTGGCTTCCCATAAGTCCTTCACAAGGTGAGCATACACCTTTAAATGACAAGATTCTCAGTATGCTGTGCAGAAAGGTGGGAGAACCCATTTTCCTTCTCGGTGCAACTAGTGCTCCAGTACCTACTGCATCTGTTGCACACTGGGCTAAAATCAGACTCGGCGAGAGTGCACCTGAGTGCGATCACCGTACACCACCACCCTATCAAGGGGATGTTCCTCTCGGTTCAGCCCCTAGTCTCTTGCTTTCTCCGGGGTTTCCTGTTGTATTAAGCCCCCCCATCTGCCTTCCGGTAGCAGAATGGGACCTCAACGTGGTGCTCTCACAGCTCACCAGGCCGCCATTTGAGCCTCTGCTTGCCATCTTCGGTATCTTTCATGGAAGATTGCCTTCCTAGTTGCTCTCACATCTGCTCAGAGTAAGTGAACTTCAGACTCTGGTGGCAGAGCCGCCATATACAAGATTCTAAAGAACAGGGTAGTGCTCTGCACTCACCCTAAATTCCTCACGAAGGTTGTATATCTCCCTTCCACCTCCACCAGGAGGTGGTCCTTTCCACCTTTTTCCCACGGCCTCACGCCGGTCAGGAGGAAACTATACTCCATATACTGGATTGCAAATGGGCCCTGTCCTTCTACCTACAGCATACTCAGGGTCATTGCAAAGCTCCTCAGCTTTTTGTGTCTTACAATCCCAGCAGACTGGGGCTTCCTGTGACTAAGCTAACTCTGTCCATGGGTGGCAGACTGTATTGCCCTCGCCTGTGAGTGAGCTGGACTCTCCCTGGAACACTAGACCACAGCGCAGCGCATGAGAGCGATGGCCAAATCAGTGGCAAATCTGCACTCAGTGCCGGTGATAGAGATCGGCAAGGCCGCCACATGGTCTTAATTCATATGTTCTCAGCTCTTTACTGCCTGGAGAGCGAGTCCCACAGGGACAATGCCTTTTGCCAAGCAGTACGCCATAATATTCTCGGGGGTGTAGGCAACTCCTGCCCTCTGACTCTTCTGTGTTCAGGCTACTAGAAACATAGAAATATGATGACAGAAAAAGACCACATGGCCTATCTGTCCTTCCATAACAACTACAACAGTCCCATAGAAATATGATGATAGTGTCGCTGGATGCTAGAGTCTTGAAGAGTCTTTTAGTGGGGACTCACCTTCTGCAACTCATGGCTGAATAGTTGCTGTTAGTGCTGTCGTGGTTCGGTCCTCGGCAGTCTGGAGCTAGGGAGTCCCATATGTGAGGACTGACTTCCTGCTTTTTCCTGCAGAAAGTGTAGTTACTCTCCTGTAACAGCTGTTCTCCAGGGACAGCAGGAATCAGTCCTCACAACTCTCCCTCCTCCCCTGGGAGTTGTGTTCCTACCTTTTTCTTATTTTTACTACCATCCTAGCTTTGTCATCTGACTGAGCAAGACGGCACCCTTGGGCTGGAAGGAGACAACGCATGTGTTGTGGCATCTCCTAAAGACTTTCTTTGAAAGCTGGGGACATGCTTCTAAGGGGGCTCCTGTGGTGCCAATGTCACCCAAATGTGAGGACTGATTCCTGCTGTCCCTGGAGAACACCTGTTACAGGTGAGTGACTATGCCTTATGCCAGACTAGAGGACATGCAATGAAGCCATAATGTAACTCATTTAAGACTAAGTAGAATATGTTTTTACTCAACGCGTAATCAAACTCTGAAATTCTGTACCAGAAGATGTAGTAAAAGCTGTTATTGTAGCTGGGCTTAAAAAAAGGTTTGGACAAGTTCCTGGTGGAAAGTCCATAAACCATTATTAAAGAGGTCCCAGGAAATACGGGACGAGCATTGTGGAACCTGTGCCTTTTTTGGAACCTGCCAGGTACTTGTGACCTGTATCGGCCACTTTCGGAAACAAGATACTGGGCTTGATGAATCTTGGTCTGACCCAGTATGGCATGTTCTTATTGCCCCACTTCTCCTGTTTTACAACTATTATTCCTTTTCATCCTGTCTCGACAAGCAGGTTAGTTCCCCTTCCCCCCTCCCTTCTATCAGATGTTGGAGACAGAGAAACCAGAACTTAACAGTGATGACATCACTGGTAATAGTAATGCAGATAGAGCCCTTATTAGTATTTCTTTGTCTCCTGTAGATGGTGATGACTGGAATGGTGCAGCAGTTCTTTGGTTGGCTCCTGAGGCTGTGGACTGTTCTCTCCACTGCAGCTGGGTCTTGTGCACGCCAAGGCACTGATCTCTGGACTGCTGTCCCTGGTCAAGAGTGACCCCCCCCCCCCAGTCTCCTAGTGTACCCTACATATAATCAAATTCTGGAATTTGTTACTGAAGGATGTAGTAAAAGCTGCTAGCATAACTGGGTTTAAGAGAGGTTTAGACAAGTTCCTGAAGGAAAAATCCATAAACCATTATTAAAGTTGACCAGAGAAATTCACTGCTTGCCCCCAAGATAAGCAGCATGAAATCTGTTACCTTTTTGGGAACCTGGAAGTCCAACAGCAAAACAAAAAACATTTGCCGTGTAGGAACAACAAAACTGTCAGAAGTTTATGTTTAAGTGATGTGCAGAAGAGACTTCCGGTGGCAATGAGCTGAGAGGACGCAAGCCGATCAGCTCCGGGGAAACCCCTCATTAAAACCTACCAATTCCTCTCCAGTCTGGGGCGCGCTTGCTCCTGGCTCCCGCGCAAACCGCAAAGTGCGAGGTGGTCAAGGTGAAATCTGCACGAGCCTCCTTAATTGCTCCGATGGCCTCGAAACCCGGTCGGAAGGAGAAGGTTCGGCCCCCAGAGAGTAAGATGGCGGATGAGCAGCCGAGCAGCCCTGCGGCTGACACGCACCAGGCCATGGTGGCTGAAGTGAGCACGGCGGTCGTCAGTGCCTTAGATGATCGCTTTCGCTCCTTGGCGGAGCAGCTCACTCAGGTCAGCCAAAGTATCAGTGACTTTACGGGGCGCATTGAACACGTGGAAACAAGGGTTTCGGAGGTGGAGGACTCGCAGCGCACCTTGCAGGAACGGGTGACGGCCCTGGAGACTTTAGCCCAGCAGCAACGAGATAAACTCGACGATTTGGAAAATCGGGGAAGGAGGAAGAACTTACGCTTCGTGGGCATTGCGGAATCAGTCTCGGACCGAGAGCTTAATGGCTTTCTGGAGACTTGGATCAAGCAGGCCTTACCTACTGCGGTGACTGGCCCGCTCAGGCTGGAGCGTGTACATCGACTGGGCCAGCGCCAGGACGGCACGCGCAGACCACGTGCAGTCATTGCCCGATTTCTCGAATATCGCCAGAAAGAGGAGGTTTTGCGGGCTGCCCGGGGCCGACGCCGGCAGTCGGGGGACGAGTCTCAGATATTGGTCTTCCAGGACTATTCCATTCTCGTGAACCAACGGCGCAAGGCCTTTAGCGCGGTCTGTGGGCAGCTGATTAATCGGGACCTGCGTTTTGCTTTACTGTATCCCGCAAAACTGCGGGTTGACCATAATGGCCGCCCGAGGTACTTCTCAACACCAGAGGAGGCACAAACCTTTTTAGGGCAACTTGGTGACTGTTCAGCCTCCTGAGATAAGCTGGGCCTCGTGAGGTTTGAGTTCTGGATGGACAACGTGAGCGCTACAAAAAAGGGGCCTGGACATGGTTTGCATTAAGGTTTTTCAGGCAAACAGAGCTCCTGATGGCTGACACTGGCTATTTGCTAGGACAGTGTTACATTCTTATAATCACTGTTATATTTTTATAATTACTGTTATATGTACAGGATGTTTGTATTCTTGCCAATTTTTGTGTACTGGTTTTGCTTGCATGGGTTCGTGTTAACTTGTTAGAATTAGGGGCAGAAGAGGAGGTGGTGGCTGGGGGGAGGGCGCCGATGTGCGGCGCTGACTGTTGGTTCTGGAGGGTTAGCAGGAAGGGGGGGAGCACGCTTTTTTTTTTTTGGTGGGGTAGGCCCGAATGTCATCGGCATAGGGTCCCAGGTGGAGAGGGACGGTGATGGTGGATAAGAAGGGGGAGGTCAGGGAGGGGGGGGACGGGCATAAAGGGGGAGGGGGGCGGGGATTGCGACTGGGGTGGGGGGGGGCGATACGTTTGTGGCATCTAGCGGTGGGTTTGCTGCATGTCCAGGGTCGGGCTTTGAGTCGAGTGGGGATAGAGGGAGGGGTGGATCCCGGGCTGGGGGGGTCTGCACCATCTATTAAACAGCTCTTGGTGTTTCTGGTAACATGGGAGCCCCCGGATAATGGGTAAGCTCTTGAAATTAGCATCCTGGAATGTGTGTGGCTTAGGAACTCCTATAAAGCGGTACAAAGTGTTACAACAGTTGAGGTCCAAGAGGGTTGACATTGCCCTGTTACAGGAGACGCACCAGTCCCTGATAGAACAAGAGAAATTGTGTAGAGGCTGGGTTGGACGCATGTATGGGGCCCCTGCAGTGGGGGAAAAAAAAAGAGGGGTGGTTATCTTGATTGCTAAGACGGTGGGCTGGGTTGAAGAACGTGTGGAAGTTGATTCGGAGGGGAGATATGTGTTTGCTTGGGGGACACTGGATGGTGTGCGAGTGGTGTTGGGCTCTGTTTATGCACCGAACGAATTTGAGGCCCGGTTCTTCCGGCAGCTGTCGCGAATCATGGCCAACCTGGGGCAATATCACCTGTACTTAGGGGGTGATTTTAATTCCGTTATGGATGACACACTGGATAGGTCCCGGGGGGGCGGAGTGCGGAACCAGAGGAGCTCCCGAAGCCTGAGAGGGTTGTGTGAAGGGTATGATCTTTTGGATGTCTGGAGAGTGATGCACCCGGGAGACAGGGTATACACACATCTGTCGCGGGCTCACGGGACATGGTCGAGGATTGATTACTTCCTTCTTTCCAGGGCCTTATTTGGTGGGGTCTCCCGGGTGGATATTGGGCCCCTCGTCCTTTCTGACCATGCCATGGTGGTTCTGGAAATGCAGCAGCGGGATAGGGGGACTGGGAGGTTGTGGAGATATCCCTTGGATCTTGGAGGGGATGTAGAGTTTGTGAAATATCTCCGGGAACGGTGGGCGGAATATGCGCAAAATAACTCTCAGCACACGGATAATCCTGCTCTCTTTTGGGAGGCGGGAAAGGCTGTGATGCGGGGGGAAATCATTAGCTATCACTGCCAAAAACGGAAGAGATTGAATAGTCGTATTTTGCACCTAGAAAGCGCTTTGGCTAAAGCGCGCCGCTGGCATGCCCGCAGTCACAGTGGGGAGGCACGGGCTCGGTTACGAGAACTCCAATCAGAACTGGAGCTGTTACTTGGGCAATGGGCTAGGAAATCTATGATGTTTTACAAATACCAGCTATACAGGTATGGGAATCGTGCGGGTAAGTTGCTTTCGGCGTTGGTGCGGGCAGAGTGGGGTCCCGGACGAGTTGGGGTGCTCCGGCATGAGGATGGTACGGTTCGGTCCACCGAAGAGGAAATTGAAAGGATTTTTTGTGACTACTATCAAACCCTGTATGCCCGGGAAGGTGGGGATGAGAAGGGGGATGGGCCTTCTTGGAGGCTTGTGCCTTGCCGAGTGTAACGCCCGACCAGCTGCAGGTGTTGAATGCGCCGCTGTCAGCGCATGAGGTGCAGCGTGCGATTAAGAGCTTAAAGCATGGGAAGGCCCCTGGTGTTGATGGCCTGAGGGGAGAGTTCTATAAAATCTTGGACGACAAGGTAGTGCTCCCCTTACTAGACTATTATGGAGATCTGATTAGCAGAGGTCACTTTCCTTATGCGGCGAATAAAGCATTAGTCACAGTGCTGCCTAAGCCGGGCCGGGATCCGCTCTTACCGGGTTCTTATCGGCCTATCTCTCTGTTGAATGTGGACATAAAAATTCTGGCCAAGATAATGGCGGAGAGGTTGGCCGAGTTCCTTCCTGCTTTGATACATAGGGATCAGGTTGGCTTTGTGAGGGACAGACATGCAACCTATAGCTTGCAGCGCGTACTAGCCTCCATGTGTGCTAGCAGAAAGGCTAACCGGCGTTCAATGCTTATTAGTTTCGATGCCGAAAAGGCATTCGACCGGGTAGCCTGGAGTTTTATGTACCAAGTTTTGGAGAGGGTGGGAATTCAGGGCTTTTTCGTAGAGGTTATCCGGCTACTGTATGCGAATCCCAAGGGGGCGATCCTGGTGAATGGTCATTTATCCCCTGAATTTTCGATCCAGAAAGGGACCCGGCAGGGTTGCCCCCTTTCCCCGTTATTGTTCGTATTGACACTGGAGCCTTTATTGTGTCAACTTCGGAGTTCACCAGCCTTTCAGGGGATACCCGTGGGACCGAGGGAATTTCGGGTCGCGGCATTCGCTGATGACCTTTTGATGCACATTGATAAGCCGGAGGAAGGTCTCCCCGCACTGTTGCAGCTCATCCAGGCCTATGGCCAGGTTTCTGGCTTTAAATTAAATTTGGACAAATCTGAGGCACTGCCGCTTGTCGCGGATATTGTTCGGTGCTGGCCAGGTACTTTCCCCCTGAGATGGGTGGCTGACCGATTTAAATATCTGGGGATTTATTTGCCCGCGGACCTGCGTGACCTATACCGTATTAATATCAATGTGCTGTTGCAGCACTTGACTGATAAGGTACAAAAGTGGAAGGCCTTGCCGCTCTCCCTAGGGGGTCGGATAGCATTGTACAAAATGACATTGTTTCCCAAGTGGCTATATGTCCTGCAGACACTCCCTCTGTTTGTGCACCGGAAGGATCTCAAACTGATGGAAAAACAGCTTAACCTTTTGCTCTGGCGGGGCGGGCGTCCTCGTGTGCGACTGGCAGTGTTGCAGCGCCCGTGGAGTAGGGGGGGTATGGGCCTTCCCGACATTAAACTGTATAACCGGGCATGCCTGCTTCGGCATGTGCGGGATTGGCTATGGGGGTCTGGTGATTATACCCCGCTAGAGATGCTGGGAGCATTGATTGCACCTTTGCGTGTTTCCTACGTCTTACATATGAAAGGGGCCAAAGGTATAGACCAGTGGGTGTGGATGGTGCTGCTCTCTCCCATTGTTCGCGCGTGCGTGGCGGTATCTCTGTGGACAATTGGGATGTTCGCCTTTTTGTTCCCCATACCTTCCCCTTCGCGGGAATAAAGATTTTGCGCCTGGCCTGGATGAGGCGAGTTTTGTGCGGTGGGATGGGATGGGCATTTCTGCTATAGACTTGTTACTTACTGGAGAGGGGCTCATTGAATCCTTTGCTGTACTGCGTGGACAGTACTCCTGGACATGTGTGGATGTGTTCCCGTATGCTCAGATTCGGAACTACATTCGTACTTTACCTGTGGCCTCATTGAAGGGCGCTATATGTTCTCAGGTGGAGGAGTCTCTGCTGGGAGGGGATCGGGTGGCTCGAGTGGCTCAGCTGCATAAGTCTCTTGCGGATTTAATCCCTCCTGGGCAGGAGGACGCCCTGGCGGCGGCCTGGGCCAGGGATCTTGGGGAGTGCCTGACGGGTGAGGAAGTGGTGGAGGCTATAGCGTGTATTCCCCAGCTAACGGTGTCTGTCAATTTCCGCGATATGCAATATAGGCTGATCCGCCGATTATATTTTGCCCCAAACCGGGCTTGGCGGGCGGGGTTAGCGCCCACGAACTGTTGCCCGCGGTGTGGGGTTGCAGACGCTACCCTGGGCCACATGTTTTGGCACTGCTCGGTGGCCCGGAGTTTCTGGGGTAAAGTACTTCGATATTTGGAGGTGTGCTTGGCCATGGTGCTGCGGTTGACGCCCGTCAATCTAGTGCTTGATATTTGGCGGGCAGAGATTGGGCCTGGTATAGATAAGGTACAAGGGGATTGGCTACGATTGGTGCTTGTTACGGCTCGCATGACTATCCTGCACTCCTGGGTGGAGGCACGAGGGCCGCTGTATGGGCAGTGGAGGGTGCGTTTGCATGGTCTCTTGTGGTTAGAGAGGTACCGTGCGCGGGGTCACCCACGGCGCTGGGACCTTTTCTTGAAGGGCTGGGGCCCCCATCTTCATGGTATGCCAGCCAAAGCTAGGAGTCGTGTTTTGGATGGAGTAGCTAGATAGAGTTCAATGGGGGGGGGGGCACAAGAGTACAACTTATAGCTTGTTTGTCGGGGGGGGGGGGAGAAGGGATACTGGGAGGGAGGTCTGTTCGGGGGGGGTGCAGAGGGGGGGCTCGCTAAGTAGGGGGGGGGGTACTGTACTTTACTGTGGGGTCTCTTTCTTTCTCCTGTTTCGGGCAAGCAGTAGCACTATAATGTTCACCCAGTGGCCCAAGTCCCAGGTTTGACTGCTGGTTGGCAAGGGAAGTGAGTTTCTGACTCGGGATACGGTTTGGATGATTTTCTGCTTGAGAGGTGACTTTTGGGTGGTGTGTTTGGCTTTTGGGTGCCCTGGATCTCCCTATAATCTCTTACCACTACAGCATTGAGGGATGAGAGGGGCAGATGGGTTTGCGGAATCGGATAGGGCGAGTTGGCTTGGTTATAAATGCCCTCTGGGGAGGTGGAGGGGGTCCTGTAACAGCTCCTCTGCATGTCCTCTTTCCCTTTTTTTTCCTTTTACATACGTGCGTAGATTTTTTTGAGCTTGTATAGGGTTATTTTATTTTGTCATGTGCTGTTCTTCTGGAAGCCTGTATTTTTACCTATAGGGAGTCCATGTATGATAATAGATGTATTATTTTTTTTTTTGATTGATATGCTTTATATGTTTAAAACGAATAAAACAGATTTAACATAAGTGATGTGCAACCAGAGAACAACAAACTAGCTTTATTGGGGCACAAAAAGCCACACCAGACATGGCCATGTTTTGGCACTGCCTTCTTCAGGGGGGGTGCATAGGCAATAGAAACAAAAAAATAAAACACATACATTTAAAAAATCCACGTAAAACAATATGAGGAGCATATCATTAAAATTATTGTTAAAGGAAATGTAAAAGTGAAACAATAAAATTATAAATAAATGAATACCATTCTCCAGGAACAAGCACAAAATCAGTCCTCACATATGGGTGACAGTGCCCAAAGAGCCTGTGCGGAAGCATCTCCCCAGCTTTTAATGAAAGCCTTTGGGAGGTACACCGCATGCATGGTCCCCTTCCCACCCAAGGGTGCTATCTTGTCAGTTTCCTTCGGAAAAATGTTTTGTGGATTTTTTTTAAATCCTGTTTTTCTCCGGTACATGTACTGATTCTTTCCTGCCCCCGAGTCAGCTCACCTCGGCATCGCTCCTCAGGTTCATTCCTTTATGCTTTTTTTTTTTTTAAATTTTCTTGCAATATCCTTCAACTGGTGCTTTTGTGTCCTTTTCTTGCCACAGACCTTGGAACCCTGCCGGGAGGTAGGGCCCCCTATTTTCTTGATGGCCTCCAGCAGCTCCAAGAAATGTGATCGTTAAGGTAAGATGTCCTGCACAGACCTACATGACTGCTGCCTTGGGCCAGAGCACTACTACTACTACGCATTTATAAAGCGCTACCAGGCGCACGCAGCGCTGTACAATGAAAACATACAAGAGACAGTCCTTGCTCAAAAGAGCTTACAATCTACAAAAGACAAAGCAAGAAAAGGAGAAGAATAAGAACAGCAAAATCAAGAGCCAAAGGCACAGGCGAAAAGATGAGCTTTTAACTTAAGTTTGAAGAGGGACAAAGAAGATGCCTGGCGTAAAGACACAGGAAGTTTATTCCAAGCATAAGGTGCAGCAAGGTGAAACGAGCGGAATCTGGAGTTGGCAATAGAGGAGAAGGGCACAGCAAGAAGCAACTGCGTAGAAGAACGGAGTTCACGAGGGGGGAAGTAGGGCGAAATGAGAGAAGAAAGGTACTGAGGAGCCACAGAGTGAATGCACTTATAGGTCAGAAGAAGCTTAAAGTGAATACGGAAACGGATAGGGAGCCAGTGAAGAGATCTGAGGAGAAGAGTGACATGGGCAAAACAAGACTAACGGAAAATCAAACGGGCAGCGGAGTGCTGAATAGACTGAAGGGGGAAGAGATGAGACTGAGGGAGACCAACAAGAAGCAGGTTGCAATAATCAAGACGGGAGGTGATTAGGGAATGGATGAGAGTTTTAATAGTGAGCTCAGAGAGAAAGGGCCAGATTTTGCCAATGTTGAAGAGAAAGAAGCGACAGGTCTTAGCGATGAGTTGGATATGAGAGGAGAAAGAGAGCGAAGAGTCAAAAATAACACCCATACTGCGAGCAGATGAAACAGGTTGGAGAACAGAGCCATCAACAGAGATTGAAAAAGAAGGAGAAAGGGAAATTTTAGGAGAAAAAATGAGAAGTTCAGTCTTGGCCATGTTCAATTTCAGGCGACGATGGAACATCCAAGCAGCAATGGCAGAGAGACAGCAAGAGATACGGGACTGCAAAGCAGGAGAAAGATCAGGAGTAGAGAGAGAGATCTGGGGGGAGTCAGCATAGAGATGGTACTGAAAACCATGAGAGGAAATAAGCGCACCAAAGGATTGGGTATAGAGAGAAAAAAGAAGGGGACCCAAGACAGAGCCTTGAGGAACACCAACAGAGAGCAGGATAACAGAGGAGGAGGAACCAACAGAATATACACTAAAGGAGCGATGGGAAAGATATGAGAAGAACCAGGAAAGAACAGAGTCCCTAAAGCCAAGCAAGGACAAAGTGTCAAGGAGAAGATCATGGTCAACAGTATCAAAAGCAGCAGAAAGGTCAAGGAGGATAAGGACAGAGTAAAGGCCTTTAGATTTAGCCAGGAACAAGTCACTGGAGACTTTGACAAGAGCAGTTTCAGTAGAGTGCAAGGGATGAAAACTCGATTGTAAGGGATCGAGAAGAGCATGGGAAGAGAGGAAGTCAAGGCAACGGTGGTAAACCGCACGTTCGAGCAGTTTAGAAATAAAAGGAAGGAGAGAAATGGGGCGATAATTAGGACAAGAGGGATCAAGTGAGGGTTTCTTAAGGAGAGGCATGATCACAGCATGTTTAAAGTCAGCCGGGACAGTAGCAGTGGAGAGCGAGAGGATGAGAATATGAGAAATGGAGGGGACAACGGTAGAGGAGATAGAGGAGATGGGAGGAGATAGGATCAGAGGAGCAAGTGGTGAGCTTGGAGGAGGAGAGAAGAAGAGCAGTCTCATCAACAGAAATCATAGAAAAGGAAGAGAGGGTAGGATGAGGGGGGGGGGGAGATTGAGAACAGGAAGGGGAAATCGGGGATTTAGAGGGAAATTGGAGTGATCTTAGGGATTTTATCATGGAAGTAATCAGCCAGGGTTTGGGCAGAAAGGGAAGGAGGGATCAGAGGCGGAGGCACTTTGAAGAGAGAATTGAGAGCAATGAAGAGACGGCGAGGATCAGAGGCATGAGAAATTAGTCAGGCAAACAAAGTAATCTTGTTCGGCAAGAGCTCTGACTGCAAGCTCTGCAGGACCATGACAACAAAGGCCATCAAGAGCCGTCAGCTGCAGCAGGAACATTTCCTTCACAAGTCAGACTCTGCACCGGAGTCTCCAGCAATATGAGCTCTGTGAGGCCTGGGTTGTCTCGGAGTCCCGTGGCCGTGGGTCCTCCGAAGGGAAATCCCTGGAGGTGGAGTGCAAGAAGTCAAAACCCACGAAGACCACCTCGGAGGTCGGATCCGGGAAGAAAGGAAAATTCCTTTCCAGGTCCTGCTGTCCCTGGGGTGAGTCAGAGGGGTCGGAGAGGGAGTGGCTCCACAAGCTGCCCCAGAAGGAGTCGCCTGTACCCGGCGACTAGCCTCGGACACCCCAGGCCAGCTTCATCGAGGACTCCCCTTCGACAGAATCAATGCCGGGCCCAATCTTCAGTGCCCACCGCATGGACATCAGGATGGCAGCCTTAGAGAGCATGCCATGCAGGGAGCATTTATGTCCATTTCCTCGGCCCCCCCCCCCCCCCCGACAGGACCCTCTACATCAAGGGCTTCCATGGACATTGAGCCGATCCTCGAGCGCCACCAGCCTCAAGGGTCCCAGTGCCGGTCCTTGGGACACTGGCCCTCTCTGGCGCGTGTATGCTGTTTGGACTGCAGGTTCTTTGGAGGTTGCGGGCCTTCAGACCCTGGCCTCGCCCAAGGTGACTGCGGGGCCTCGGACTTGTCCTCTGACTTCGAGTTGGACTGGGACCGAGGATGAGGAGTCCCCAGACACATGGCAACACTGAGCCATACCCTCAGGTTAGTCTCCCCTGGTGTCCCCAGCACCATTCTCCACCCGAGGACATTGTTTTCCTCGACTTTGTGCAGAACATAACTAAGGGTGGCATCTTGCTCAGTCGTCTTTTTTCCATGGAGCCCTTCTGATGTCATCTGTCTTTCCCCCAGAAAAAGTTGATTTTTTTTCTTCTCGAGTTCTTGTCTCCGGTATCGCACCGGTACTCTAACTGCCTACCAATCTTGGTGCCTTGGTGTCCTGTTTGGTTCTATTTTGTGTTTTTGTTCTTTTTGGACGCCTTCTCGCCTTTTTTCCTACTGGCAGCTCAGAGGGTCTTCGACCTTGCAGGGGTTCTTTTTTTCCTCTGTGGCTACCAGTGGTTTCAAAAAGTGTGATCAGTGTGCTAAGCTCATGTCCTTAACCGACACACACGATCGCTGTCTCTGTTGCCTTGGGCCAGACCATGACCTGGCGGCCTGCAGCTTATGCAAATTGATGTCTACAAAGGCCCTGAAGAGCCGCCAGCAGCAGCACAATAAGTTTTTCCCGACTCCCTGATGCCTTCAAAGGCCAGGGCCTCGTCTGAGGCGCCGACATCTCGGGAGGAGTTCTCCGAACCCGAGCACAGTTGTGGGTCCTCAAAGAGGGGGGGGGGGGTCCTCCTTGAGAGAACACAGGAGGAAGAAGAAACCTTTGAAGGCGGCGTCCTTGGATGGCTCCAGACAGGGTTCCTCCCGGTCCCGTCCCGGTCCCACATCCCCAGGCAACCCACCTGAGGTTTCGGAGAAGGAGCGGCTGGCGAAGGTCCCCCAGAAGGATCCGGCGGTGGACTGGCCTTGATCCTCAGAGGCTGTCCTCATTGAGAATTCCCCTTCAGGGAAGCCGGCATCAGGTCCGAGTTCCTCGGTGCCTGTGCCGAAGGCTGCGGAGCCTTCTGGCCTAGAGTCCAGAATGGCGGCCTTGGAGTGCAGCTTGTCTGCCGCCTTGGACCAGCAGCAAGTGCTGTTGTCCAGCACGTCCAGTTCCTCCGCCCTAACCACTGGGCATTCGACATCGAAGACGTCCCCAGAGGCCGAGTTTATCCTCAGCCAAGGTCGTGCTCAGTGTCCCGCTCGACAGGGCTGTGGTCATCCCCGATGTCCCCTCTGGGGGCAGAACGTGTGGCCTCAGGCCCTTCAAGGCCCGCAGAGCAGCCTACCCTCGAACTACTCCGAGTGAGACATGGAGGATGATGAGTCCCCAGATACCCGTCAACACTGCGACGTCCCCTCGGACTCCCCAGTCTCGGAACCTCGGAGAAGGTCCCCCACCGGAGGACATGGGATCCTTAGACTTTGTCAAAGACATGTCTAAGGCCCTGGCGTTCCCGACCGAGTCGGAGGAGGACCCTCGGGCTGATGAGCTCAAGATCCTCTAGTACGAGGCTCCCCCTTGGGAATCGCTCATAGTGCCCATTCCTCCCATCCTGAAACGGCTCATGTTCCGCATGTGTGAAACGCCGGCGTCGGTGCCAGTAGTGAGCAAGCAGCTCGACTCGATGTATCGAGTCCGCTAGAGCCCTGGCTTACAGAAATCACAACTGTCACACAACTCCATTGTGGTGGAGTCGACCATGCATCGGCTGAAGAACCAGAAGACGCACTCCTCGGTGCCCCCGGGAGGGAGGCTCGCACCTTGGACGCCCTCGGCAGGAAATGCTACCAGGGCTCGATGCTCACTTTCCGTGTCCAGGCCTACCGGCTGTACATGAGCATGTACCTGAGTGATCTGGCGGAGGAACTTGCCGGTTTCTCAGCTGGTCTCTCTGAGGAACCCTTGCAGCGCTTCAGGGGCCTGTCCAAGGCCATCCGTGAATGTTCCAAATTTGGCTTGAGCAGCCTATGACTGTTTTGAGTCAGCGGCCCAGGTAGCCATGGCAGGCATTGGTGCATGCCGCCAGAATTGGCTCCAGTCGTCCGACTTCGAGCAAGGGGTCCAAGACAAGTTAGTTGGTTGTCCCCTGCCAGGGAGAAAATTGCTTTGGTAAGCCCATGACCGACAAGGCCGCTGAGTTGGAGACAGAGGTCATGACGAGGAGCAGACTCTCTAAGAAGACTGCTGCCCCTCTCCAAAGGGAAGGCCTTTGGTAAAAATCCCTTTTACCCGAGGAAGAGAGCTGATTACCATAACTAATCCACATTTTCATGGCTTCCTGGCTCCTCAACAAGGGCAGCAGGCCAAGGGACAAGGGAATGGCCCACGTAAGCAGAAGACTCTGAAACCCCAGGCACCGGCTCTGGCCCAGCCAGGGGGCAGTTTTTGACTACTCCAGCATAGCCACTCTACCCCAAAGAGGTCAGCAGCCTACAGGGGAACAACTGACCTATGCCCCGAGGTGGGTAAACATCACTACCGATGCCTGGGCACTGAGGGTGGTAAGGGAGGGTTACCACCTCCGCTTGACCCAGGTGCCTCCTCCTTATTTCCTGGAAGAGCCCCCCAGGCCTCCTATCCACCAGGACCGCCTTCTGAAGGAACTTGCAGGTCTTCTCGAGGACAATGCAGTGGAACCGGTGCCCCACCACCTCCAGGGCAAGGGGTTCTACTCCAGATACTTCCTCGTTTCAAAGAGAACATGGGGCCTAAGGCCCATCCTTGACCTGTGCAATCTCAGCGAATCCCTGGTAAGGGAGAAGTTCAAGATGCTGTTTCTTGGTACATTGCTGCCCTACCTCCAGCAGGAAGACTGGCTATGCTCCTTAGACCTCAAGGATGCTTATACTCTCATCCTAATCCACCCATACCACAGGCAATACCTGCGGTTTGTAGTATGGGGCAGGCACTTTCAGTACAGGGTGCTCCCATTCGGGCTCGCCTCTGCCCCAAGGGTGTTCACGAAATGCCTGGCAGTCGTGGCCGCCTTTCTCAGGCTTCAGGGAGTCTTCATGTTTCCCTACTTGGATGACTGGCTCGTAAAAGGGGACACAGCATCCAAGGTACAGCAGGCCACTGCGCACACCATCCAGGTTCTACAGCACTTGGGCTTCATCATAAACTACCCCACGTCCCACTTTCTTCCGACACAGTGCCTGGAATTCATCGGAGCAAAGCTAGACACCTGCCAGTCAAAGGCTTTCTTGCCCATCGACCGCGCAGACCGCCTCCGATCTTTGGCCCAGGACATACAGCACTGGTCCTCAGTGTCTGCCCACCATCTTCTGCATCTCCTTGGGCACATGGCGTCGGACTCGCTCTACCGAAGCACAAAGTACTTACATCACTCACCTAAAAGCATACCGTGATGAATTAACAAAGAAGCGGAAACAATATCATTCCGACATACTGAAGCGATCGTTAAACAAGCCCCACGACCTCTTCAATATAGTAAAATCCCTCATAAAAGAACCTCCCACAGACCAATCATATATGCCACAACCCCAAGCATACTCTAACTACCTACAAACAAAAATAATCCAGACTGGCGCAACCTCAACCAACTATCTACAACCAGGAGTGACCCACGCTGGTGCAACTTCGAGCTCCGCAAACAACACCCTTCAGCATAACTTACCCCAACCATCACCACTAGCCAATTTTGACAAAATATCACGCAGAGAGATTGAAGACACCATCGCTGCAATCAACCCTACTACTGCACCCAACGACCCATGCCCAGCTCTATGGATAAAGGAGTTGCGATGTGACTTAAGCCAATATCTGAGCGAATTAATAAACCAATCCCTCACAACTGGATCATTCCCACAGAGCCTGAAACAAACATCAATCAGACCACTGCTGAAGAATAACAAGATGGACCCAACGAAGGTGGAATCATACAGGCCAATTTCAAGTATCCCCATGCTTGCCAAAGTAATTGAAAAGTTAGTACAGCGCCAAATTCAACAGCATATTGATACTGAAGCCCCACTGGACCCCTCCCAGCATGGGTTCAGAGAAGCACACGGGGTGGAAACCCTCCTCACCACCCTACTTGACAACCTAGTCTCCGGAACAGACAAAATTCACCAGGGATATGCTCTCATCTTCCTCGACATTGCAGCGGCCTTCGATTCTGTGAACCACGAGATCCTCATACAACGCCTCAGCGAAAAGGAATTCAAGGGACAGCCCTAGAGTGGTGCAAGTCATACTTGACCAATAGATGGCAACATGTAAGGTCTGGCTCCACAACCTCTGAACCATTTTTGCAAAACCAGGGCGTGCCACAGGGTTCCTCTCTATCTGCATTGATGTTTAACATCTACATGCAGCCCATATGTGCCCTAGCACGTTCATTCAAGGTCAACTGTTTAGCCTACGCAGACGATATCCTGCTATACATCCCTTTCAGGACCAACCAACCAGACTTCTTCCCTCTAACAAGCTATTTTGAGGCAGTAGCAGAATGGCTCAACACACAAAATTTAAGAATCAACTACAGCAAAACAGATGTCCTTTTCATCTCAAGGAACCAGGACTTCACCCCTCCACCCTCCTTAAAAATCGGCGACACAGAACTGAAAACCAAATCAACAATCCGTTACCTTGGCATTACCCTGGACCAACACCTGGATCTGAAAACCCACATAAAAAACACAGTAAAAACAGTATACATGAAAATAAGGACTTTAAAGCATCTCCGACCACTACTAGATTTCAGCGACTACCGATCAATCTATCAAGCATTAATATTACCACATTTTGACTACGCCAACGTAATCCTACACGGTCTCCCCCAATCAACACTAGCACCACTCCAGCTCGCAATGAACACTGCTGCGAGAGTACTAACAGGGGCCTCACGGAGAGAGCACATAACGCCAGTACTGATGAACCTCCATTGGTTACCTGTTCAAGCAAGAATCCTCCACAAAGTCCTAACTTTGACCTTCAAAGCGTTAAACACTTTGACTCCCACAGCTATCAGCGAGATGATACACAAAGTACCACATAACAGAAACAGAAGACCCACGACGCAAAACACCCTCGAGGTCCCAAAGGCAACAACGAAATGCACGAAAGTAACAACAAACAGAGCCTTTACAATTTATGCACCTAGAGCATGGAATGCCCTCCCCACCTATATACGAAACATCACCCACCTAACCCAATTCAGGAAAGCATTAAAGCACCACCTGTTCACCACATACTACCCTGAATCCAGCCTCAGTATTCATACATGTTGCCCCTCAGACAATCACGCACCACACCTAAACAATCAGACTCAGTATGAAAAAGGCTAACCCACCTGATCCTTCAAAAGTAATAAGATGTAGATAGACCCTGCTTGAAAAAGGTAATAGTGTAAATACAATGTAGATAGTTTCCCCAGTTGTTTCCATGTTGATTTCCCTGTTTATTGTAAAGTTTACATCTCAGAATGCCTGTGTTGTATAGTTGACGTTGAATGTAAACCACACTGATCTGAAAAGCGCGGTATAGAAGAACTGTTAAATAAATAAATAAATAAATGGCCTCTACGATCCACGTGGCTCCAGATGCCTGTCTCTACATGAGAACGGTGCAGTGGTGTCTCCGGGACCAGTGGTCCCAGGCCACGGGCCGCCTCGGGGACAGGGTCCAGATGACCCGCCAGTTGGCAAACTCCCTAGTCTGGTGGCAGTCATCTCAGCACCTGGAAATGGGCATGCCTTTCCAAGGCCCAGGGCAATCGATTGTCCTCACCACGGATGCTTTTCTACTCAGCTGGGGAGCCCATTGCGAGGGTCTCTGCACCCAGGGCAGCTAGTCACCAGATGAGAGCATCCAGCAAATCAATCTCCTGGAGCTTCGTGCCATTCACCTCGCCCTGAGAGTTTTTGGACATTGCCTCTGCCATCGGCCGGTTCTGGTCCAGACAGACAGCCAGTTGGCCATGTTCTATGTGAACAAGCAAGTGTCAGAGTCACATGCCCTCTGTCAGGAGGCGCTGGTCCTCTGCTCTTACGCAGTCCACCAGGGGATCTTACTCAAAGCAGTGTACTTGTCAGGACAGAACAACCTACTAGCCGACAGGCTAAACAGGCTTCTCTGACTGCATGAGTGGCAGCTGGACCCCATGGTAGCCAGCCGGGTTTCCCGACTCTGTGGGGAACCCGTGATGGACCTGTTTGCCAGCCCAGACAACTGCCAGTTGCCCCACTTTTGCTCTCAGCAGGCTCACTACTCCAGGGTGGCAGCATATGTGTTTCTAGTCCCATGGTCGGGGGACCTCATGTATGCCTTCCCTTTAACGCCGCTGATTGCCAAGACCTTGTTCAAGACCTTCCGCGACAGGGCCTTGCTCATCTTGATATCCCCCCAATAGCCCAGGCAGCCATGGTTCCCACTGCTTCTGCAGCTGGTGGTGGAAGCCCCCATCCCGTTGGACTGCCCTGGGGCTTCTATCTCAGGAGGGGGGCTCTCTCCTACACCCCAACCTGGGGTCTCTTTCACTCATGGCTTGGCTGCTGAGAGGGTAGCCTTGGCCCATCTCCACCTTCACACAGAGGTGGAGAATGTTCTGCTGGCCTCATGTAAGGCACGAGGAAGGCATACGCCTTCAAATGGCATAGATTCTCAGCTTGGTGTGCTGAGCGTGTGGCTGACCCTTTCTCCTGCCTAGTGGCCATGGTGTTGCAGTACCTTCTCCACCTGTCTCACGCCAGGCTCAGGTCTAATTCCGTTAGGATGCACCTCGGTGCCCTGGCGGCTCACCCACCACCTGGTGGATGATAAACTGCTTCCTGCAAGGACTGTTCTTATCTAAGCCCCAGTTCGCCCTCCAGCGACTGAATGGAACCTCAATGTGGTGATGGGGCAACTCACCCATCCACCATTTGAGCCCTTGGCTGCTTGCCACCTTCCTGGTTTTCCTGGTTGCGCTCACTTCCGCTCAGAGAGTTAGTGAGCTCCAAGCTTTTGTGACTGAAGCGCCCTAAACCAGGTTCTACAAGGACAGGGCGGTGCTCCGTATGCACCCCAAATTCCTCCCGAAGGTAGTGTCCTCGTTCCATCTAAACCAGGAGGTTATACTCCCTACCTTCTTTCCGAGACCTCACTCCAGTCTGACGGAGACAGACCTCCACACCTTGGACTGTAAGAGGGCCTTCTACTTCTATATCCAGTGCACTCAGGGCCACTGCAAACCTCCCAGCTCTTCGTCTCCTACGATCCCAGCAGGCTGGGGGAAGCGGTGACTAAGCATACGTTGTCCGCATGGGTGGCGGACTGTATTGCCCTCGCCTATGAGCAGGCGAAGCTCCCGCTGCACAGTCGCATCACAGCACACCATGTCTGGGCCATGGTGGCTTCGGTGGCACATCTGCGCTCTGTCCCGATGGCAGACATCTGCTGGGCCCTCCACCTGGTCTTCCGTCCATACCTTCGCAGCCCATTACTGCCTGGAAAGAGAATCCCGTCGGTATAGCGCCTTTGGCCAGGCTGTGCTCTGTAATCTTTTCAGGGTCTAGGCAACCCCTACCTTCAGACCCTTCTGTGTTCTGTCAGACGGTTGCCTGGGTGAGAATTTTTCACAGTCTTGGCAAGTGCATATATCTATATGATTTGCAAGGTATTGTGGGCAATGTAGTTCATTCACACCAGACACAGCTGCTGACAATTTAGTTGTGCTCTTGGGTAAAGCCAATAAGATATTTATTTATGGGGTTATTTCTCCCAACACAGATATGCTTGGTAGCACATAAATTAGGTAACTTGCTTTTAGTGTTAACTTGGAAACACAAAGTCAAAATCAGGAAAACAACAAATGAAAAGCCACAAAGCAAGAAACAAACTGTTCTTTTCAGGTTAACTTCTGATTACTTCCCACATAGATACAGAAGTGATTCTCTCCTAGCTCACAAGCAATTAGGTAAGGCTTAATTGCTAGCAGTTATCCAGCTGAAACCCCTTTAGCTGGCTTGCTTTCTACTGTGTGGGTCAAATCCTGCTTCAGGAGCTTTTCTGAGTAGATTAAAGAACAAATTTGTATTTCTTTGTGATGGTTGCTGTACTTTATAACAGAAAGTTACCAACGGAGTTTAGATAGAGAGCAGTCCATATAAACAGGATCCTCATCTGCTATTATTCCCCCTTGTTCAACAAGCATGGGTTCAATATTATGGATTGGCACAGATGAATCTCTCAATGGAGCATTTTCAGGAGAATACTTGTTTCCCTGCTGTCTTTCAAGGTTATAGCTAGGGCATAGATCAGTGTTCATACCTGAGCTTCCATTGCTGCTAGAGTTCCTCTCTATATAGCCTGGCCAGTATGTAGTCCAGTTCTTATGTCCAGCCTTCCAATCCAGATCCCTGGACACTGGGTCTCTCTTCACATACCTTCTGGCACAGGTCTTCGGGTCCTTTCCACGTGCAGCCGTCTCCCTCACAGGTAGCCTCTGGTGATTCCTAGCTCTGCAGAACCATTCCTCTGTCTTTCCCCAGTCCAGTGGTGTATGCTGGCCCTTGGAATACTTCCCAGTATACGTACTGCTTTGGACTCTTCTAGACCTCTCAAAGGCTTTTCTCTTCCTTCTTCCAAAGGGTCTCTTTCCCTCTCTGTCCGTCCGGTTTGGCTTCTGCTTCTGATGATCCTTCAGATGAAACTGATGATCAAACTCAAGCTGATTCTCAGGATACTGAGGACAATTCTCTGGATATCCAAGGTGATCATGAAGATGGTCATCTGTAGAATAAACTCTACTCTTATTCTGCCTAGATGAGTGCTCCTCCCTAACACAGCGCAGCTGTGCTGAATCAGGCCCTGCCCTTTGAGATGAGTGCTTAGGGATTACCTCATAGCCCTCCTGATTGAACACACGTTTCCCCACTTCAGCTCCTCTAATGGCTGTTGGAAACCTGGTGCATTCTGGGACTGGTAGTCTTTTATGAGAAAATTCTGTTTTCTTATTTCTACCAGAACTGACAGGTTGCTTGTTCAGAGTCACTTCACCTTTTCTATAGCTCCTTCCTGAGCTATGATAAGCTTCCTTATCACAGTTCAGACTACTGGAGTGCTGGTTTCCTTGGAAACAGGAGTCCTACTGTAGTCTGTACACCAAACTGAATTGCTGCTGCCTGCAGCTCCCCTTGAGGGGGGCCTAATTTTTGCTACGGGTCTCCCGGAAGCCTGTAGCTGGGGAGTCCCATATATGAGGACTGACTTTCTGCTTGTTCTCGGAGAAAGCGTAGTTACTCACTTGTAACAGGTGTTCTCAGGGGACAGAAGGAATCAGTCCTTACAACTCTCCCTCCTCCCCTTGGATTTTCTTCTTTACCTTCTTAATTTTGCTATCTTCAGCTATGTTGTTTGACTGAGTGAGATGGCACCCTTGGGCGGGAAGGGGACCACGGATGCATGGTGACATCTTCCAAAGGCTTCCTTTGAAAGTTGGGGAGATGCTCCCACGACGGCTCTGTTGGTGCCGACGTTACCCATATGTGAGGACTGATTCCTGCTGTCTCCGGAGAACACCTGTTATAGGTGAGTAACTATGCTATCTCGAAGAACTAGCGAAAGAGCTCACCGGCTTCTCGGCAGGCTTTGACGGGGAACCCCTTCAGCGGTTTGTCTCTGGCCTTGGCAGTCAAGGCGTGCTTGAAGTTGCTATCCTGAGCGGCTTACAGTGGCTTCGAGTCCTCAGCCAGAGTTGCCGCTGCGGGCATCAGGGCCCAACGCCAGGCATGGCTGCAGTCATCTGACCTTGAACAATGGGTTTAGGACACAGTTATTGATGTCCCCTGTATCGGGGAGAATCTCTTCAGGAAACCCATGGCAGACAAGGCAGCTGAAATAGAGACTGAGTTCCTTACAAGGACGAAACTCTCTAAAGACCCCTGTGCAGCCCCGTAAGAAGGTCCCAGGGAAGAAGCCCTCCTCCTTGAGGAAAGTGGGAGGTTTTGGAAATGCCTTACAATTCCAAACCACCTCAGCACTGCAGTAAGGCCAACAGCACAAGGGGCAAGGGCACGGCTCTCCAAAAAAAAAAAAAAGGGGTCGGCACTGGCTCTGGCTCAACCTGGGGAGATCCTTTGCCTTCCTGGGCATGACCCCCTCTCCCCCAGGGGGTCCCCAACAGCCCACAGGGGCATCTGGCCCTGTTTGACCACAGGTGATCCACTATCACCCCCATCTTCTGGGTACTGCAAGTGCTTAAGGAGGGCTACCTCCTCCACCTGCAAAGAACGCCACTCTCATACTTTCCAGGAGAGCCCGTAAGACCATTCCTCATCAAGCTCGCAGGCCTTCTGAAGGACAAGGCGGTGGAACCAGTTCCCAAGCATCTCTTGGGCACCGGCTTCTACTCCAGGTATTTCCTCATTCCCAAGTGAACAGGAGGACTCGGGCCCATCTTGGACCTGCAGGACTTGAACAGTTTTCTGGTAAGGGAGAGGTTCAAGATGCTCTCCTTTGGAACACAAAACTACTAAAGACCAAAAAGAACAAAACAACCACTCTGCCCAATATAAATCCCAAAAAGGTTGTCTGTAAAGCAGGCAAAGTGCATCAATGTAACATGTCTGGTCTTTTTTTGTCAGGTCTGGCACAACCGGTAAGGATAATTATAATTTAAATGCCCAATGTTTCACTTGAAGCAGGGCTTTTCAGCCCGAAACACGCGTGTCTGCGGAATGCGGAAGCAGTAGATTCTGCACTGTTTAAGCTAGGTTTAGCTATTTTCTAACTTCGTTTTGGGCTTTTTGCATCATTAAAATATTAAAATGGGTCACGCTCACATTGGGAGTTAAATTATAATTATCCGCCCCGGTTGTGCCTGCTTTACAGACAACCTCCTTTGGAACACTGCTGCCATACCTCTAGCAGGGAGACTGGCTATGCTCCTCAGATCTGAAAAATGCCTTTGTTTGTTTATTTACTTGATATACCACTGAAGGAAAAAACATCAAATCGGTTTACATAGTACAAATTAAGAGAAAACAATAAAGGTATGAAAAGGAAAGGAAAATCTCCAGGAACAAGCAGGAATGAGTCTTCACACGTGGGAGACGTCTCCGACGGAGCCCGCACGGGAATGCTCCCCAGCATCCAATCAGAAAGCCCTTGGGAGCATCCCCCGCGCCTGCGTGGTGGCTTCCCGCCCTTCCTACTGCCTCTCCCCAGTTTTTCGTTTTCCGCGGAGCAGGCAGGACGCCCCTCCTGCCACTGCAGAAATTTTTTCCTTTGTTCTTGTTTCTGTAGTCGCGGCTTTTCCTGCCGACGGTGGCACCTCCGTGCCCCTTTCTTTCTTTCTTTCTTTTCAATTAATTTTCATTTAAATTTCATTTATTTTTGGTCGCCCGGAGGGACCCTCCCCTCTGGGTGCCGAGGCCTACAGGGCTTACAGCATGGAGCCTTCTCCCCAGCAGTGCCCTCACTGCGGGGACCTGTTTTTCCAATTGGACTCCAATGCCTGGTGCCTCTCCTGTTTGGGGCCTGACCCTTCTTTCCCGGATCCCCCGGGCTACAGTGTCGGGAGAAGACCCTCCCTTTTTCGGATATCCCTTGACGACGTCTTCGCGCCCAACGCGCGGTCGTCGGGTTGTATGTCTCTCCAGGATCAGGTATCCACACAACAGTCTGTTAAGACTAGCCGAGTCTTGAGGGACGAGTCTCATGCGCGGCATGGCGACAGCTCCAGCCGACCCCTCAAGTCCCCCTTGGCTAATATACCCCGGCGGGAGTCCTCGGGCTCCAAAGCATTTACGGGGTTTCGGGATGTTCCTGAGGTTCGCTCCTCACAGAACATTCCCGAGCCATGCTCGAGGGAGGTACCCGCTTTGAGCGGTGCCGATTCCCCGGCATCGGCATTGAGTGTTCCACTCTTCGCCAGGGATCGTCAGCTGGTGTCATCGGCGCCTCCGGGGCCGATCGACTCGACCAGGTCTGACCTCCCTACATCCCAGCCATGCTCGGGTGTGGTACCCGCTCCGGGCGGTACTGAGACCCCGGCATCGGTGTCGGTGTCGAGCGTTCCGCTCCTCACCGAGGATCGTCGGCTGCTGTCCTCGGCGCCTCCGGGGCCGACCGACTTGCGCCGATATGGCGTCCCTACGGTGGTATTATCCGCTTCGGGCGGTGCCGACCCATAGGCGTCGAGTGACCCGCTCCCCACCGGGGATCGCCAGCCGCTGCCCTCGGCACCTCTGGGGCCGATCGGCTCGACACAGCCTGGCCCTGCGTTCCGGCCATGCGCGGAGGCGGTACCCGCTTTGAGCACGCCGGCGTCGACGGTTCCACCCCTCGCCGGAGATGATCTCCTGGCCTCGCTCCCCTCGGAGCCGCTCGCTTCGACCCGAGCTGGGTCGCCAGTACCCCAGCCCTGCGCAAGGGCAGGGCCGGTTTTGAGCGGCGCCACTTCGCCGGCAACGGCAGGGGCATTGAGCTCAAGGAACAGCCATCAACCTTCCCCGGGGACCTCGGGGTGTGTCGACCAGTACACGGGCGACCCCCCCGGCATCGACGCGGCCGTCGAGGGCCCCGCCCTTTCCTAGAAAAGGGGCCTCGGGGTCTTCGATCGCCTCGATCCCACCGCAGGGTTCCCCCCCCCCCCCGCAGGGACTCGTCGTTGGGTGACCTGGCTCCCCTCGGGGACGAGCCGTATGCCCCGGCAGGTTTTCCCTCCGGGTAGGACGGGTTCGAGAGGGGGCCCGGCATCAGGCAGCGCCCGCCGATCGACATCGGCGCCGACGTCAGATGACCCCCTCTCCACCGAGCACAGTCCTTGGGGGCCCTTGATGCTCGCGGCACTGGTCGGCGCAGTTCCGATCCGCGCTCCGGGATCTCCACCACTGGCGCGGTCGCTCCCGCCGGGGTCCTCGAGGAAGGAGTCTATCTCCTCGCTCGGTTCGATGCCCAGCCTGGAGTCGTTGTCCAGCCTTGAAAGCCTGGCCACGGCACGTCTCGGGATCGGCCCCTGTCCCCTCCCCTCCGGCGGCCGCGGATTCGCTCCAGTCACGGGGGAAAGCGCCGCCCCCGGGTTCGGGGCCGAGGCCGATTCCTGCGGCGCCGTCGGTGCCATCGACCTCTTCGATGCCTAGCTTGGAATCAATTCCAGGAGCCGACGACGCCATGTTGACTGCCCCGATCAGGGTCGGTTGGTCCCCTCCTCTGCCCAGCGGGCATCGGCCCGAGCGGCCTCTTAGTGCCCTGGCGGCCTCTCCCGCCATAACTGCTCCGGCAGAGCCGCCTTTTCAGGATTTCCTCCTTGACATGGCGGACTTGCTGGCCATCCCTATCCCGGACCCGAGCCCAGGCCCTGCGGAACAGGCAGCCGTGATGCTTCCTATGCATCCCTCCCTGCAGGATCTCCTGCTGGGGGCTTGGCGGTCGCCTTTGAGGGTTCCGGCGCCGTCGACTGCGATGCAGGCTCTGTACCGGGTGCCTCCGTCCCCGGGTTTTCGGCAGCACCAGCTTCCACATCGGTCCATTGTGGTGGAATCGGCACTGAGGAAGGCCGGAAGCAAGGAGAAGCATGCTTCTCGCCCTCCAGGCAGCGCCTCGAAGACGCTAGATACTCTAGGACGTCAAGCCTTCCAAACGTCTATGCTGGCGGCCCGAATTATTTCATATATATTTTATGAGAGTCTGTCGCTTCGGGAGGTCACCGAGAGGTTATCTCGGTTATCCACCTTCGTATCTGCAGCCAAGGCCTTTGAATATTCCCTGCTTCTTTATCACTGCAGGAATATCTCCGGGTTCCTTTCTCGTGCTTCGCTGGACTCCTTCCGGTCGGTCAGCAGAGCCTCTGCTGTTGCCATTAGAGCATGCCGTACAGCATGGTTGCAGGCGTCCGAGTTGTGTAGACAGGCACAGCACAACCTGGGTAATTCTCCCTGCGACGGAGATCACCTCTTCAATAGCGAAGCCTTACGTCAGGTCGCACAGTGCTTCGCTAACCTTCCCAGAGTTAGCAGCCAGCCTAGGGCCCGGGCCCCCCCCCCCCCCCGGCGGTGGTAAACGCCTCTCCAGACCCCCCTTCCCTAGGAAGAGGAAATGTCAGCCCTCCGCCCACCCTCCAGGCGCGCCCAAGCAAGGGACCTCTCACCCTGGGTTGATGTCCCCGGGCCCGCGCCAGGACTCTCATACTAAGCATTTTTAGACTCAGGTGGGCGGCTGCCTGCTCTTAACCTCCTTACCATAAGTTTAGAATAGAGCTCTACTCTGGGGCTCGTTCAGTTGGAAAATGTTTCGGGGACTTATCTAGGGGTTCAGGTCTTCTCCGTGGGAAAGGGAGACCACCTTACGCCGTGATAGCTATGGCCCACGGTCACCCTACTTACTCTTCGGTACGTCCCCGAACCCCTCTCAGCCAGTATTCTCTTGCTGATTGCTTCCGTACCGGAATTCCCCTTCCAGCCGCTATAGTCCCCCTATACTCACCAGGGACTATCCCCTCATGTCCCCCGATTGTGCGGGGGACAAGTTCTACGTGCAGGTCCTGGGGACACGTATAGGGCCTCCAACCCCTGCGGCGTTCTACCGGACTGATGCTATCCTCCGTCCCCCACGCTACTGCGCTCTTAGCTCGCCGATCTGCCCTTGCCCTCCGGGAAAGATCCCTCCCCTGACGGATCTTGCGGCCACCTCTCCAGGTGGACGTTCTGGGGATCGATGGCTGATCCGCCTTACCTGGGTGCTGCTCATGGAGGCAGGCCCCCCGGCGTGCCTGCGTTAGTACTGGAGGGGGCGTCCCCATGTCCAGCGGCTTAGATATACTAGATATCACCTGCTTGGCAGGCGCCTTTGGGGGATCCCCACAGTTCCTGTGTTCTACCGCCTTTTCCCCCTATGGCCGGTACTCCCCCCCCCCCCCCCCCCCGGGGGTCCGGCCAGTCCACCTGCCTATTCCCCGATCGGCCCGCGGACTGGTGGTACCCTACTTCTGTGCAGTCAACAGCTCCTTTTTTCAGTTAGGTCCTCCTCCCGGAGGCCCGGACCCTTGTCTCCCTATCTCTCGCTAGGGCAGACTGTGTACCCCTTCTGCTCCGGGGTACACCTCTACTCTTCTCCGGGATAGGCTCTCTAGTTCGGCCTGTCTTCCACTGTTAGTCCTCTGAGTTATGGACTCTACTCCTAAGGGAGTGCTCAGCTTGCCGTGAGCCCCCTGGAAGACCTGCCGTCCTTCTCCTGACCCAGCTGACGCCTGGATCTCATGGCCTTCCGGATTTGGAACTTCCTCCTCGCTGCGGTGAAGTTTCCTTGATGACCTCGCTACTGCGTCTACAGTGCCTTCATCACAGGACTACTTCCGACAACCCGGTGGGTAAGCAGTACAGGGTTCTAAACCATTAATTCATTAAAACTTAATGGCCGGTAAGCTCTATATGGTATTAAGTCATTTACTCATTAAATGCTTAATGATTCTCTTCATGCACCCCTCTGACTACTCCCATAGCCTGGGGGTCTTTTTGCTGTATCCTAATGGTACCTGTTCTGCACTCTAAAGACTTGCCTCCGTAGTCTTTGGATTCGCTGTTCCTCTATTCAACTCCTGCCCTCCATCCCTCAGGGGATGCCGGAGATTCAGGCTGGGCAAATGCCATCCCGTCCTGGGCTGCGCTTATGGGATCTCCCCGGGCATCCTAAGCTAGGGAGTCCCCACGTGCGAAGACTCATTCCTGCTTGTTCCTGGAGATAGCACAGTTACTTACCTGTAACAGATGATCTCCGGAACAGCAGGAATTAGTCTTCACAACCCGCCCACCTCCCCTAGGAGTTGTATCTCTCTTTTCTCTATTCCTTCCTCTCCTCTCCTTCCGGCTCAGCTATGAAACTCAACTGGGGAGAGGCAGTAGGAAAGGCGGGAAGCCACCGCGCAGGCGTGGGGGATGCTCCCAAGGGCTTTCTGATTGGATGCTGGGGAACATTCCCGTGCGGGCTCCGTCGGAGACGTCTCCCACGTGTGAAGACTAATTCCTGCTGTTCCGGAGATCACCTCTTACAGGTAAGTAACTGTGCTTTACAATAATAAGATAGGAAAGCACACCAGACAGAATCATACAACGGGACAAGAGTAGGGGGAGAGAGGTGGACAAGGAAGGTCATACAGAAAGATCTGGGAGGTCAAAGGCAAGGGCAAAGAAATGGGTCTTGAGGCTGTTCTTAAAAGTAGTGTGTTCATGCTCAAGCCAAATAGAGGAAGGCAGAGAGTTCCACAGGGCAGGGGCTAGGAAGAGAATCCCATCCACCGAAAATACCTCTGCTTCTGGTGGGTCTTATTGACAGGGGTCTTCATCAAGTGCCTAGCGGTGGTCCTAGCCCACCTTCGTCTCCAAGAGGGGTCTTCGTCTTATCCTACCTGGATAACTGGCTCATAAAAAGAGGCACAGCTGCAGAGGTGCACCACACCACTGAGCACACCATCCATGTCCTGCAGCACCTGGGGTTCGTCATCAACTTCCCCAAGTCTCACCTCCCTCTGGCTCTGTGGCTGGAATTCATAGGGCTCAGCTAGACACCGTCCAGGCCAAGGCCTTCCTCCCCCAAGAGAGGTCAGAACGCCTCAAGGTGCTGGCCGCAAAGGTACAGCACAGTCAGTCGCTATCTGCCCAGCTTCTCCTCCACCTGCTGGGCCAAATGGCATCTACGGTCACATAACCCCATACGCATTCCTACACATGAGGGCGTCCCAGTGGTGCATTCTTTCTCAATGGACACAAGACAAGGGCAGGCTCCGGGACAGGGTGAAAATGACCCACCAGCTGGCGGACTCCCTTGACTGGTGGCAGATCCCATTCCACCTTTCAGGCATCCACGCCCCCCCCCCCCCCCCAGGGTCCTCACCATAGGTGCCCCCCTCTTGAGCTGGGAAACTTGTTGCAAGGATCCCTCTGCACACAAGGCAGCTGGTCTCGGATGGAATGCCAGCTGCAGATCAACCTTCTGCTGCTCCGGACGATATTTCTGGCTCTTCGAGCCTCCTGCCACTGGCTGCAGAACCAGTCTGTGCTGGTCCAGATGGACAACCAAGTCATAATGTTCTACGTGAACAGTCAAGGGAGCGTGGAGTCATACTCCCTCTGCCCGGAGGAGGTAGCCCCTCGCTCATATGCGACATGCAACAGGATGCTCCCAAGAGCGTCTACCTCCCAACCAGGACAATACCCTGGCAGACAGACTGAGCAGAGTCTTCCAGCTGCACAAGTGGTGCCTGGATCTCTGGGTGGTCTCCCGGCTTCTTAGACTCTCGGTCATCCCTCTAGTAGACCTGTTCACCAGTCCGAACAACACAGTTGCTTCACTTCTGCTCCTGCCAGCCTCAACCATCCCAGGTGGCAGCGGATGCATTCCTGATTCCATGGACAGAAGGCCTCCTTTACGCTTTCCTGCTGATTCCACTGGTCATGAAGACCCTCTTCAAGGTCCAGCAACAAGGCATCATTGATACTGATAGCCCTACGCTGGCCCAGGAATCCTTAGTTCCTGATGCTTCTCCACCTGTTGGCGGCATCACTGATTTCCCTGGGCCGTGCTCCAGGACTTCTATCTGAAGAGAGAGGCGTTCTCCTGCACCCCAACTTGCGGTTCCTATCTCTAATGCTTGATTGCTGAAAGGGTAGCCCTGGCTCCCTTCAATCTTCCACGGGACATGGAGGAGGTCAGCCTCCCACAAGAGAAGGTCATATGCCTTCATGGTGTCGCTTCTCGGTCTGGTGTGCCGAAAAGCAGACAAACCTGTTCTGCTCTGTTCAGACGGTACTCCAGTACCTACTTCACCTGTTGCAGGTGGGACTAAAGTCAAATTCAGAGTGCACATGTGGGTAATCGTAGCGCATCACCATGCTGTTCAGGACCCCTCTTGGCCCAGCCCTTTGTATCGTGGATTCTACAGGGGCCTCATGCTATCCAAACCCCCGTCTGCCCACCAGCAGCGGAATGGGATCTCAATGTGGTTCTCTCGCAGCTTACTAAGCTGCCATTTGAGCCCCTGGCTACCTGCCACTTGCGGTACCTCTCCTGGAAGGTCGTTTTTCTCATTTCACTCGCATCAGCTTGCAGGTTCAGCAAGCTTCATGATCTGATGGCAGAGCCTCCCTACACTAGGTTCTTCAAGAACAGGGTGGTGCTCCGCACACACACCCCAGGTTTCTGCCGGTGTCCCCATTCCACCTCAATCAGGAGATGGTGCTCCCCACCTTCTTCCGGAGGCCTCACACCGGCAAGGTGGAGACTGTCCTCCATACTTTGGATTGTAAAAAGGCCCTGTCTTGCTTTCTGCAGCGGACTTGGATCTACCACAAAGCACCTCAGTTTTTTGTATCCTATGACCCCAGTCGACTGGGGTTCCCAGTAACTAAGCAAACTCTGTCCACTTAAGTGGTGGACTGAATTGCCCTCGCCTATGAGCAGGCTGGTATCTCATGGGACCACTGGGTCACGGTGCACCACGTCAGGGCCATGGCTTTCTCCATAGCAAATCTATGTTCCATATCTGTGATGGAAATCTGCTGGGCCGCCACCTGGTCTTCGGTCCATACCTTTGCAGCTCATTACTTCCTGGAGAGGGAGTCTCAATAGGACAGCGTCTTCAGCCAGGCTGTACTCCATAATCTCTTCAGGGTATAGGTAACTCCTGCCCTCCAACCCTTCTGTGTTCAGGCTACTGGAGTGCTGGTTCTCCGCCGGACACATGGGTCTTGCGAGAGTCTGTTGGGACAACTGCTGCAGCTCATGGCTCACTTATCTGGCTGCCATGGCATTTTGTACAGGCTCTCGGTAGCCTGTAGCTGGGGAGTCCTATATGTGAGGACTAATTCCTGCTGTCCCTGGAGAACACCTGTTACAGGTGAGTAACTACGCTTTCTCCAGGGACAGCAGAAATTAGTCCTCATAGCCCTCCCTCCTCCCCTTGGAGTTGCTTCTTTACATATTTTAATTTTTGCCATCTTAGCTATGTTATTAGACTAAGGCAGACGGCACCCTTGTGCGGGAAGGGGTCCACGCAAGTGTGGTGCATCTCCCAAAGGTTTTCTTTGAAAGCTGGGGAGATGCTTCCACACAGGCTCAGTCTGCACCAATGTCACCCATATGATTACTGCTGTCTTCAGAGAACACTTGTTACAGGTGAGTAGCTATGCTTTCTGAACATTGAGAAATCCATAAATAATAAGTAATTAAAAAATAATAGTGGTAATAAATATAAAATTGCCAACATGTATATGTATGTTACACACCATTTTTGCAGGGAGATACAGAGGAGTAAGTAATACATGTAGTAGTGTACAATATAAAACTGACAGTGATCCTAAAATCCACTTTGGTGCACATGCGGGAGAAAGAATTTGGTTAACAAACCGTGACTCTACAGCCTCTGACGTATGAGTAGGTAACCCTGTATAGGGAATGAAATAAATTGTGAGTCTAAGAGCAATCACAATAAGTCCAAATTTTAAAGGACAAATTCATGTGAACAGCTGAAATGCACTAATCTCCAGGAACAAGCAGGAATGTAGTCTTCACATATGGGTACGTCGGTACCGACGGAGCCTGCGCAGGAACGCTCCCCAGCGTCCAACCAGAAAGCTTTTGGGAGCATCCCACAGCGCCTGTGTGCTGCCTTCCCGCCTTTCCCAACTGTCTCGCTCCAGTTCTTCGTTTTCCGCAGAGCCAGCATGTCGTGTTCCTGTCACCGCAGAAAATGTTCCTCCTTTTTTGTGGTCGCGTCTGCCTTCCCCGACGCTTTACCAGTACCGCTGGTTCTTTTCTTTATTCTGTATCTCTTTTCTTAAAAAAAAAAAAAAATTCCCTTTGTTTTTTCCCAATTTTTTTTCTAGGTGCATGCGCCATTTTGGGCCTTGGGCCCAAGATATTTTTCCATAATGGAAAAACCAACCTCCGGTTTTAAAAAGTGCACCAAGTGTGGCGGTACCATTTCCATCACCGACACCCATAAGTGGTGTCTGAAATATTTAGGTCCTGACCATTCCATCTCGGAGTGTATGGCCTGTGCCATGATGTCCAAGAGAGGTCGACAGAACCGAGCCGCCAAGCTCAGTATCCTGTTTTCCTCTGATGCAGCTTCGGTGGCATCGACGTCTTCCAGGGCTTCGTCTTCCTCCCGTGGATCTCGGGTAACTAAACATAAGTCTAGCCGGTCCTCAAAGGGTAGATCTCCTTCTAAGCATCAAGATGCCTCTGGCATTGCCCTTAAGGATTCCACACCGGCAAAATTGCCCCGGCGGGAGGCTTCGGCTTCCAAAGCATTATCGGGGCTCCAGGATGTTCTCGAGGCCTCGACCTCGGCAGAACTACTGGTGCCATGCTCTGGGGGTACCGGTGGTCTTCTCCGGTACCGACATCCAGGTATCGGCAGCGTCGATAAACTAGAGAGTCCTGGCTATTGAGCGCAGTCTGGCGGCTCGCCTTGCGGCGTCAACGCCCTCGGAACCGCGTCAGACTTTTCAACCGGTACCGGCACCGGTATCGGTACCGATAGCATCGACTTCGGTGGCCGCATTGCTGGCACCCAGTCATCCGATGCCCTCCGGTACCAATTACTCCCGGTACCGACTTCGGTTGGTACGCGTATCGGGCTTTTCAAGAACATCCTGACAGAAGATACTTCGAGTCCTCAGAAGAGTCTGAAGATTCTGACAGCTCTGTTGATGCGGGAATTCTTCTCCCAGAGGAGCCTTCCTCCCCTAAACGTAGGATGTCCCCTCCAGAGGACATCTCCTTTCAGGATTTATCAGGGAGGTGGCTCGAGGTCTGTCCATCACTGTGGCACCTGAAACAGAGCCCAGAGCAAAGGAGTTGGAAATTTTACAATATCCTAAAACTCCTAAGGAGGCAGCTACCTTGCCCATCCATGAGATCTTGTATGATCTCATGTTGAGAATGTGGGAAACACCTCTTACCACCTCTCCTCATTCTCGTAGACTGGATACTCTGTATCGAGTCCCTCCTTGTCCTGGATTCCAAAAAGCTCAGTTTCCTCACCACTCTATTGTAGTGGAATCAGCTATGAGAAGGATCAAGAGTGCAAAGAGGCATGCCTCTAATCCTCCAGGACGTGAGTGCAGAACTCTGGATGCTTTTGGTCGTCATGTCTTCCATGCTTTCTGCCAGGATCAGTTCCTATAGTCTATACATGGGAATGTTCTTGAAGGAGGTCACAGGTGATTTAGAGGCTTTGAGTCCTATTCTTCCTGGGGATAGAAGACAGGATTTTCTCACATTGGTCAAACATGCCCAAGATGTTTCGAAATTTGTCAACCGTGCAGCTTTTGACTGTTTTGAGTGCATAAGCAGAACCTCTGCCATTGCCATAGGTGCACATAGAATTGCTTGGCTCCAGGCATCTGATCTCGAGCTCTGGGTACAAGACAAACTGGGAAATATTCCTTGTACTGGTGAGAACCTATTTGGTAGAGATTGGCAAGAGAGAGCCAACGAGATGGATGCTGAAAACTCCACCTTGGACAGACTGTCCAAGTCTACAGCTGATCTTGCAAGAAAGAAATCTTTTAAGAAACCATTCTTTTCTAAAAAGAAAAAAATGTATCCTACTTATTCTCAGCAGGCACATTCTGCAGGTCAACCTGTCCGGAAAACTCAGCAACCACCCAAACAAAGGCAGGTAAAGACTGTTAAGCCTTAACCGTCTCAGCCTCCACAAGGTCTTTGACGTTCATCTAGAGAACTTAGCCTTCCTGGCCCTCAATGGACCAGAGCCTTCCACCATTCCAGGAAGGTTATGCCATTTTGCCCCCAGGTGGGAGCAGATAACAGCAGAGCATTGGACACTCTCCATTATCAGAGAGGGGTACAAACAGCCCTTTCTGTGCATGCCCCCTCCCACAATGGTAAGACAGTTCAATTCTCAGACCTCTCTCATCAAGCTGTTAGATCAAGAGGTCTCTACACTTCTTGCCCAAGGGGCAATAGAAGAAGTACCCATTCATCAGCAGGGTACAGGGTTTTACTCCCCCTATTTCCTTATCCCAAAGAAAACAGGGGGATACAGACCTATCTTGGACCTCAGAGAATTGAACAAATTCCTGTTCAAAGAGAAATTCAAAATGATTTCTCTAGGAACTCTGCTGCCATACCTTCAGAGTCAGGATTGGCTTTATTCTCTAGATCTCAAGGATGCGTACACCCATGTTCTCATCCATCCAACTCACAGAAAGTTCCTTCGGTTCCTTTTCCAGGGAAAGCACTACCAATACAGGGTGCTTCCTTTTGGTCTGGCCTCCGCTCCAAGAGTGTTCACGAAATGCATGGCTGTGGTAGCAGCATTTCTCCGCACTCTAGGCATATTCATCTTCCCCTACTTAGACGACTGGCTCATTCGAGCCCCATCAGAGTCAGAGACCAGGACTTCCCTATCCTTACACAATGCATATCCTTCAGTATTTGGGTCTAGTCATAAACATCCCAAAATCCAGTCTAACTCCCACTCAGTCTCTAGAGTTCATAGGAGCTTTGCTGGATACCAAAAGGGCAAGGGCCTATCTCCCCCAAGCCTGTTGCCTTCACATGGTGCAGTTAGCTTCTCAAGCAGTGCTAAAACCTCATCTCACTGCCCGAGAAATGCTTCAACTACTAGGCCACATGGCATCCACAGTGCATGTAGTTCCTTATGCTCGCCTCCATATGAGAGCAGCCCAGTGGACTTTATCCACCCAATGGACCCAGGCATCAGGGTGCCTGTCAGACAAAATAGCAAACACAAGTCGTCTTATTTTGTCCCTCCAATGGTGGCAGTCCACTCAAAACCTGTTGTTGGGGTCCCCTTTTCAACAACCCTTACCCCACAACAGATGCTTCACCAGTGGGTTGGGGAGCTCATCTACAAGACCTCTCCACCCAAGGCACCTGGACTCCACAGGAGACTCATCTGCATATCAATCTCTTAGAGCTCAGAGCAATCTTCCTTGCTTTTCAAGTGTTCCATACCCTGCTCAGCTACAAGACAGTCCTCATTCATACGGACAATCAGGTAGCCATGTTCTAGGTGAACAAGCAGGGGGGAACAGGCTCTCTGTCGCTTTGCAACGAAGCTTTGCGACCTATGGGCCCTCGCCAGAGAGCATCAGATTCATCTCCTGGCAGTGTACCTCCCAGGCATACAAAGCTCTTGGGCAGACAGACTCAGTCGAGTTCTACTTCCACACAAATGGTGTCTCCATGCAGACCAGGTGGCCAAGATTTTTCAGATTTGGGGAACCCCGGACATAGACCTCTTTGTAAGTCCGTTGAATGCCAAACTTCCTCGGTTCTGTTCCAGAATTCTGGCTCAGGGCTCTCAGGCCAGGGATGCCTTCCTCCTTCACTGGGGTCAGGACTTCCTTTCCGCCCATTCCCCTAATTCCCAAAACCCTATTCAAGCTTCAGAGAGATAGAGGCCATATGATTCTCATAGCACCACATTGGCCACGGCAAGTGTGGTACCCTCTGCTTCTACAACTCTCTCAAGCTCCCTCCCTAGAATTAGGGTCTGCTCCAGATCTCCTGTCTCAAGAGGACAGAATGTTATGGCATCCCAATCCCTAATCCCTGCATCTCAGGGCTTGGTTGCTGAAGACCTAGATCTTCATGATCTTAACCTTCCTCAGCCAGTAAGAGATATCCTTCATGCTTCCATGAAAACTTCCACAAGTCGCTCTTATGCTTTCAAGTGGAAAAGGTTTACCATATGGTGTTCGCAAAAGGGTCTTAACCCCCGTGCGATACCTCTGGAATCATTACTGGAGTATCTCCTTCATTTATCCAATGCAGGACTTAAGACTAACTCAGTAAGAGTCCATTTGAATGCCATTGCAGCTTCTTTCAAGCCTCTGAATGGACAACCTATTTCCTCCCATCCTCTTGTAGCAAGATTTATGAGATGCCTTCTTCTAACCAAGCCTCCCATTAGGCCACCTCCAGTGGCATGGGACTTAAACCTAGTTCTTGGTCAGCATATGAAGCTGCCTTTCAAACCTTTGGCTACTACATCATTGAAATTCCTTTCTTGGAAAGTTATCTTTCTCATTGCAATCACATCAGCACGCCGCATCAGTGAGTTGCAAGCACTAGTAGCTGATCCACCTTACACAAGGTTCCATCATGACAAGGTAGTCCTTAGCACTCATCCACACTTCATGCCGAAGGTGGTCTCGCCTTTCCATTTAAACCAAGTGGTTTAACTGCCTGTCCTTTTTCCAAGGCCTCATGCATCTAATGCAGAAAGGAATCTTCATACTTTAGACTGTAAAAGAGCTTTAGCCTTTTTACTTGCAAAGAACACAGCAACATAGAAAGTCCTCTCAACTCTTTGTTGCTTTTGATCCTTCTCATTTGGGACTTCCAGTCTCCAAGAGAACACTGTCCAACTGGATTGCACAGTGCATTTCCTTTGCCTATCAGTAAGAACCTTCCTCTGGAGGGCCATGTCACAGCTCACAATGTGAGAGCCATGGCAGCCTCAATGGCTCATCTACACTCTGTGTCTATCGACGACATCTGTCGAGCAGCTACTTGGGCCTCAGTTCATACCTTCACAGCCCATTACTGCTTGGACAAGGACTCCCGCCGGGATGCCTTGTTTGGTCAGGCTATTCATCAACACTTGTTCCATACTTAATCAACTCCTACCCGCCATCCCTGGTTGGATGCCAGAGATCCATGGGGGGAAGTTGAGCCATTCACAGGGGCAGACAACTTCTGGGGTCTCTCCCTGGCATCTAAAGCTAGGGAGTCCCCATATGTGAAGACTGCATTCCTGCTTGTTCCTGGAGATAGCATAGTTACTCACCTGTAACAGGTGATCTCCGGGAACAGCAGGAATTTAGTCTTCACAACCCACCCACCTCCCCTAGGAGTTGTATCTCTCTATTTGTCTCTTTCCCTTTCCCCGCTCTCTCTCTTTGTCTCAGCTTTAAACTCAACTGGAGAGAGGCAGTTGGGAAAGGGGGGAAGGCAGCACGCAGCGCTGTGGGATGCTCCCAAAAGCTTCCTGGTTGGATGCTGGGGAGCGTTCCCGCGCAGGTACCGACGTCCCCATGTGTGAAGACTAAATTCCTGCTGTTCCCGGAGATCACCTGTTACAGGTGAGTAACTATGCTTTACCTTAGTGCTGTGGTCTATGCCGTCTAACAAGTTCAATGTTAAGTATAAAAGCTGATCACAGGTTAGGTTGGCTTTTTGAAAATAATTTTGGGGCCAATGTTCCTGTCAAAAATCTCGATCACTTCTTAAGCTCAAAAAACATTTTTCCACCAATCTATTACCATCAACTGATGATGATCAGGGCATAATAAATTAAAGTGGAATTTATAGCTTCTATTTTATATATATTGAGAGCAAACAGAAAGGTAATGGTTCAAGACTTAGTGAGTCCACAAAAGTTAAGGTGGTCCGATCATTAACTGTACACTTCTATAAACTGCAATTATACCAGTTACATCTAAGTTAATTGTGCTATTCTCCAGGAACAAACAGGAAGTCAATCCTCAAATATGGGTGACGTCGGCACTGACAGAGTCCGTGCAGAGCATTCCCCCAGCTTTCAAAGAAAGTCTTTGGGACATGCTACCGCACATGCGTGGTCCCCTTCCTGCCCAAGGGTGATATCTTACTCAGTCCCCTCCTTTCCATGGAGCCCAAAGGACGTCTGTCCTGTTTTCTCAGAAAACATTCTTGCTCTATCCTTAAAAGTTAGCTTTTCCTGGTTTGCATACTGGTTCCTCGAACTGCATTCGTGCCTTTTTTCTCCCAGGAGTCTTCAACCCTGGCCGGATGTTTGTTTGTTTGTTTTATTTTATTTAACAGGTTTTATATACCGCTTTATCATTTCGATCAAAGCGGTTTACATTGAAACTTAAACTTGGTAATGTACATTAAACATGGACATTGATAAATTGGATTTTTTTTTCGTGACTTGCCCAAGGCCACAAGGAGTGCTAGTGGGAATCGAACCCTGGTCTCTGGGTTCCCAAGCCAGTATTCTTAACAATTAGGCTACTCTTCCACTGCTGTTTCCCACCATGTCTCCTGGTGGGTTCAAAAAATTATGACGGCTGCAGTCAAATCATGTCAGTAATAGACATCCATGACTGCTGCCTACGCTGCCTGAGACAGGACCATGACGGCACCTCCTGTGACCTGTGCCTGACTCGCTTTACAGAATCCAAGGAGGACCTCACAAAGGAACTCTGAGGTTTCCAAGCAGGCCTTCACGGCGATTACCTCCGTTTTTTCCAGTCCCTCCTGAAATCAATCGGGGACTGTTCGAAGTACCTCTCTCGCGCTGCATACGACTGCTTTCAGTCCTCTGCTCGGGAAGCGGCTGCAGGTATTGGAGCCAGGTGACGGGCCTGGCTTTAGTCCTCTGACCTCAAACAATGGGTCCAGGAAAAGCTGCTTGATGTACTGTGCCTTAGCAAGCTGTTGGGCAAACTAAAGGAGAACAAAGCGGTGGAGATTGAGACGGAGTACGTAACCTGAACCAGTTTCTCCAGGAAGACTACTTCTCCAGGACCAAGCAGAAAGTCAGTCCTCACATATGGGTGACGGCGCCGACGAAGCCCCCATGCGGAGCATTTCCCCAGCTTTCAAAGAAAGCCTTTGGGAATGCAGCGCACCTGCGCGGTCCCCTTCCTGCCCAAGGGTGCCATCTTGCTCAGTCTTTCTTTTTCCGCGGAGCCCGACGGATGTGAGTTCGTGTCACCCGGAAAAATTAGATTTTTTTTTTCTGCGATTTTCATGTTGTCTTTTCCGGTTCAACGCCAGTTCCCCTTCCCGCCTAGGCTCGGTACACCGGTATCGAGTCCGGACTTGTGATTTTTGTTTTTTGTCCTTCGTGACTAGCGTTCACGCTCTTTTTGTGTTTTCACTGGCAGGGGCCCTTTTTCCCCCCGATGGCTGCCAGCGGGTTCAAAAAGTGTGATCGGTGCAAGAAACTTATGTCTCTCACTGACACACATGACTGCTGCCTCTAATGCCTTGGGCCCGACC
Organism: Ichthyophis bannanicus; assembly: GCA_033557465.1. Classification (NCBI taxonomy): domain Eukaryota; kingdom Metazoa; phylum Chordata; class Amphibia; order Gymnophiona; family Ichthyophiidae; genus Ichthyophis; species Ichthyophis bannanicus. The sequence goes on along the minus strand of CM066043.1, from coordinate 205,497,932 downwards.
ATGACGCTCTGGCCTGTGGCCCATGCGGCAAAATGTCATCGAAGGCACTTCGGAGCTGTCAGCATCAACATGAGAGAATTTTCTCTGACTCCGCGTCCGGCCGGGCCCGGACTTCGTCAGAGACCTCAATATCTCGGGAGTCTGACCCCGAGCGCCGTCGGGGTTCCTCTGAAAGGGAGTCTCCATCCTGGGAGCACCGAAGGAAGAAAAAGCTCGTGAGGGCGGCATCGGTGGAGCCTCCTGGTTCCTCGAGGGCCAGGTCGCGTAGCCCTGACCGCCGCCCCGGGCTCTCGGAGTCGGAGAGGCCTTCCAAGCTACCTCATGTGAAGCCAGAGTCCCTGAGTCACATAAGTGCAGTTGTCCTCGTAGACTCTCCTCCGGGGGAGCCGCCGTCGGGGCCCAAGTCCGGGGGCTGCTGTCTCCTGAGCTTGGACTCAGGCTGATGGCCTTGGAGAGCAGCTTGGCTGCCTTCATGGAACAGCAGTGGGTGCTGATCGCCAGTCTGACCGGTGCATCTGCCCCGACCACCGGGACCTTGACATCTAAGTCGACCTGAGAGGCCAAGGCTTCTATTCTAGGTACTTTCCGGTACCAAAAAGGACAAGAGGCCTCAGGCCCATCCTAGACTTGCGAAATCTCAACAAGTTCCTGGAGAGGGAAAAGTTCAAGATGTTTACCCTTGGGATACTGCTGCCCTACCTCCAGCAGGGAGATTGGCTATGCTCCTTAGACCTAAAGGATGCTTATACGCACATCCTCATTCATCCAGACCACAGACAATATCTCAGATTTGTAGTGGGAGGAAATCATTTTCAATACAGTGTACTTCCATTTGGCCTTACCTCCGCCCCCGGGGTTTTCACCAAGTGCCTGGCAGTGGTAGCGGCCTATCTCAGAAACCAGGGCATCTTTGTCTTTCCATACCTGGACGACTGGCTCATCAAGGGTCAGTCTCCACAGGAGGCCGGCCAGGCCACCCTTCGCACTGTTTCTCTTCTTCAGCATCTAGGCGTCGTGGTAAACTTTGCAAAGTCCACTTTGCTCCCCTCACAGAACATGGAGTTCATAGGGGCAAGATTGGATACCCTCCAGGCGAAGGCTTATTTGCCCGAGGACAGGGCCCACAGACTGATAGCGTTGGCCAATCAGTTCCAGAGCGGTTCTCTGGTCTCCGCCAGAAGCTTCCTAAGGCTCTTGGGCCACATGGCATCCACGGTCCATGTAACTCCGAATGCCCGCCTGCACATGCGACCTGCTCAGTGGTGCCTCAGAGCTCAGTGGTTGCAAGCCACAGGCGACTTGAAGACAAGATAAGGGTGTCCAAACTGCTGACAGCCTCCCTATGGTGGTGGCTGCACCTCCCAAACCTGGTCCAGGGGGTGCATTTTCAGGCGCCTCCCCACACACAGGTGCTCACAACTGATGCTTCCCTTCAGGGCTGGGGTGCACATTGCCAGGGGGCTTGCACTCAGGGCCTCTGGTCTCCTGGGGAGTCCACACAGCAGATCAATCTATTGGAGTTGCGAGCTATCCGCTTAGCTCTACAGACTTACTCTCATGTCCTCTCTCACCAGTCTGTCTTAGTTCAGATAGACAATCAAGTGGCAATGTTCTACGTGAACAAGCAAAGGGGCACAGGCTCCAAATTTCTGTGTCGGGAGGCACAGGCCCTGTGCTCCTTGGCAGTCAAACACAGCATGTTTCTCAAGGCAGTTTACCTGCCTGGCCAGGAAAATTGCCTGGCAGACACATTGAGCAGGATTCTACAGTCTCACGAATGGCAGTTGAATCCTCTGGTGGTCCAAAAGATCTTTCTAAGATGGGGTCTTCCAACCATCGATCTCTTTGCGAGTCCACTGAACCGTCAGCTACCCAGGTTCTGTTCCAGACAACTGCATCCTCTGCGAATAGCAGCAGATGCGTTTCTCATCTCTTGGTCTACGGGCCTACTGTATGCGTTTCCTCCCACGCCTCTAGTGGCCCGAACTTTGTTCAAGGTTCTTCAGGACTAGGCCTCGGTGATTCTGGTAGCCCCCAGATGGCCGAGGCAGCCGTGGTTTCCACTCCTGCAGTTGGCGGTGGACACTCCACTCCCTCTGGGGGTGCATCACGACCTCCTGTCTCAGGACCAGGGATCTCTCCTGCACCCCAACCTCAAATCCCTCAACCTGATGGCCTGGCTGCTGAAAGGGTCGTTCTAGCCCCCTTACTTCTGCCTAAGGAGGTGGAAGAGGTGGTTTTGGCCTCTAGGAGGCAATCCACCCAGAAATCTTAAGCCCTCAAGTGGCGTAGGTTCTCCACATGGTGTGCTCAGCGCCAGGAGGATCCTTTTTCGTGCCTGGTTCCAGTGGTGCTGCAGTACCTGCTCCACCTCTCGGACCTAGGCCTTAAGTCCAACTCTTTTCGGGTCCACCTCAGTGCTCTATCGGCGCACCACTCACAGGTAGAGGGCCAATCTGTCGGGCCACCCCTTGGTGTCCCGTTTCCTCAGAGGCCTGCTTCTGCTCAAGCCTCCGATCTGTCCACCAGCCCCTGTGGGATTTAAATGTGGTCTTGCAACAACTTACTTGCCCACCGTTTGAGCCAATGGCTACCTGTCCTTTACGCTTCCTTTCCTGGAAGACCTTGTTCTTGGTGGCTCTTACCTCGGCCAGGCGTGTGAGTGAACTACAAGCTCTGGTTTCTGATAGACCATACACACGGTTCTATAAGAAGAGGGTGGTCTTGCGGACTCGCCCTAAGTTCCTTCCGAAGGTTTGTCGTCTCCTTCCACTTTAATCAGGAGGTGGTTCTTCCAACATTCTTCCCCAGGCTGCATGCCAACCGGGTTGAAACAGTCCTACATACCCTGGACTGTAGAAGGGCGTTGTCCTTTTACTTAGACCGTGCGCAGGGGCATCGAAGGGCTGCTCAGCTCTTCGTATCTTTTGACCCTAATAAACTGGGGTTGACTGTTTCCAAGCGTATGTTGTCCCTTTGGATAGCGGATTGTATCGCCTGGGCGTACAGGGCAGCCGGCCTCTCCTTGCAGGGTTGAGTCATGGCCCACCGTGTCGGGGCGAAGGCCGCGTCAGTAGCCTACCTCCACTCTGTTCCGTTGGCAGACATCTGCCGGGCCGCTACCTGGTCTTCAAGCCAAAATTTTTGCAGCTCACTACTGCCTCGAGAGGGAGTCCCGTCGGGACAGTGCTTTCGGACAAGCGGTACTCCGTAATCTCTTTGAGGTTTAGGTAACTCCTACTCTCCAGCCCTTGTGTTGGGCTACCGTGCGGGGTCGTTCTCAGAAAGAATTCTTTCACGGATGCTGACGCTCTAGAGGGAGCTTATTTTTCAGCTTGGGTTCCCGGTAGCCTTTAGCTGGGGAGTCCCATATGTGAGGACTGACTTCCTGCTTGGTCCTGGAGAAAGAGTAGTTACTCACCTGTAACAGGTGTTCTCCAGGAGCAGCAGGAATCAGTCCTCACGACCCTCCCTCCTCCCCTTGGAGTTGCAGTCATGATTCATTTTGTTATTTTTGGCTGTTTTTTAGCTATGTCATCAGACTGAGCAAGATGGCACCCTTGGGTGGGAAGGGGACCGCGCATGTGCGCTGCATTCCCAAAGGCTTTCTTTGAAAGCTGGGGAAATGCTCCGCACGAGGGCTCCTTCGGCGCCGACGTCATCCATATGTGAGGACTGATTCCTTCTGCTCCTGGAGAACACCTGTTACAGGTGAGTAACTACTCTATACATCAGCAGAACCTCTGCTATCTCCATTGGTGCACGTTGTATTGCCTGGCTTCAGGCATCATACTTGGGAAATTTGGGTACAAGATAAACTGGGAAACATTCCTTGCACAGGAGAAAATCTATTTGGCAAGAAAAAGCTAATGAGATTGACTCTGACAATATCACCTTGGACAAGTTGGCAAAGTCTACAGCCAACCCGGCAAAGAAAAGATCTAATAAAAAAACCTTTTTCAACAAGAAAACAAAGTTTATCCTTCTTATACCCAGCAGGGTCACTGTCCAGTTCATGTTGCCCAAAAGAGACAACAACAACAAACTAGACAACAGAAGAAACCAAAAGTCTTGAGCTCAGCAAGCTCAGGCTCCTCAGGTGCTTTGACTCTTCTAGAGAACTTAGCCTTCCTGCTCCTGCAGGGTCCAGAACACCCTCTACCATCCCCAGCAGGTTATGTCATTTTGCCACCATGATACAATGTACCGAGTTCCACCTTGTCCTGGCTTTCAGAAAACTCGGTTACCACACCATTCAATGGTAGTGGAATCGGCCATGTGCAGGATAAAGAGTGCAAAAAGACACTCTTTCAATCCTCCAGGCCGCGAGTCCAGGACTCTCGATGCTTTTGGGCGTCGATGCTTCCAAGCTTCCATGCTCTCAGCTAGAATCAGCTCATACATCCTATACATGGGGATGTTCCTCAAAGAGGTTACAGGAGCCTTGGAGCTTATGAGCCCCCTTCTTCCTGATAAGACAGGATTTTTTTGCTCTGGTCTAACATGCCCAAGATGTTTCCAAGTTTGTCAACCATGCAACCTTTGATTGCTTTGAATGCATTAACAGAACCTCTGCTATCTCCATTGGTGTACGTTGTATTGTCTGGCTTCGGGCATCATACTTGGAAATTTGGGTACAAGATAAACTGGGAAACATTCCTTGCACAGGAGAAAATCTTTGACGAGAATTGGCAAGAAAAAGCTAATGAGATTGATTCTGACAATATTACCTTGGATAGGTTGTCAAAGTCTACAGCCAACCTAGAAAAGAGCTAACAAAAAAATCTTTTTCAACAAGAAAAAGACGTTTTATCCTTCTTATACCCAGCAGGGTCTGTCCAGTCCATGCTGCCCAAAAGGGACAACAGCAACAAACTAGACAACAGAAGAAACCAAAAGTCCCAAGAACTCAGCAGGCTCAGCCTCCTCAGGGGCTTTGACTCTTTTCTAGAGAACTTAGCCTTCCTGCCCCTGCAGGATCCAGAACCCTCTACCATCCCCGGCAGATTATGTCAGTTTGCCACCAGATGGCACCAAATAACATCAGAACACTGGACTCTGTCCATTGTACGAGAGGGATACAGACTTCGTTTTCACAGCATGCCCCCTCCTACAATCATAAGACAGTTCAATTCTCAGACCCCTGTCGCCAATCTTTTGAGTCAGGAGGTCACAACACTTCTTGCCCCCTATTTTCTCATCCCAAAGAAGAGAGGAGGAGACAGACCCATTTTGGACCTCAGAGAATTGAAAAAATATCTGTTCCAAGAAAAATTCAAGATGATCTCTCGGAACACTTCTGCCATACCTTCAGAGTCAGGATTGGCTATGTGTTCTAGATCTAAAGGATGCATATACTCATATTATCATTCATCCAGATCACAGGAAATTCCTTTGATTCCTTTTCCAGGAGAGACACTTCCAATACAGGGTTCTTCTCTTCTGTCTAGCCTCTGCCCCAAGAGTTTTCACAAAGTGCATGGCAGTAGTAGCTGCATTCCTATGAACTCTGGGGATATTCGTCTTCCCTTACTTGGACGACTGGCTTATTCGAGCACCCACAGCTCCAGAAGCCAGCTCTGCTCTTTCTCGCACAGTGCGAGTCCTTCATTACTTGGGATTGATCATAAACCTTCCAAAATCCCATCTCGCTCCTTCTCAGTCCCTAGAATTCATAGGAGCTCGCCTAGATACCAGACAATCAAGGGCTTTCCTTCCACAGCCCCGCTGTCTTCGTATAGTGCAGCTAGCTTCCCAAGCAGCAGTAAAAGCCTCCCTAACTGCTCGGGAAATGCTTCAGCTACTGGGACATATATTTCCGCATATCACTCCTGAATCTATCTCCCTTCACACTCATCCCATGTCCCCTCGTAGCAGAACTTGCTTTCAATTGAAAGAGGCGCTCTCCCTGAACATTTATGCCACGGAGGTATTTAAACATCTCAATCATATCACCTCTATCCCGCCTTTCCTCTAAGGTGTACATATTAAAATCCTTCAGTCTGTCCTCATATGCTTTATAATGAAGACCACTAATCATTTTAGTAGCCACCCTCTGCACCGACTCCATCCTGTTCACATCCTTTTGAAGGTGAAGTCTCCAGAATTGCACACTATACTCCAAATGAGGTCGCACCAAAGACTTATACAGAGGCATTATCACCTCCTTTTTTTCTGCTAGCCATTCCTCTCCGTATGCACCCTAGCATCCTTCTAGCTTTTGCCATAGCCTTTTCTACCTGTTTAGCTACTTTAAGATCATCAGACACAACCACGCCTAGGTCCCGCTCTTCTTTAGTGGACAAAAGTACTTCACCCCCTATACTATATTGCTCCCTTGGATTGCTGCAGCCCAAAAGCATAACCTCACATTTTTTAACATTAAATCCCAGCTGCCAAATTCTAGACCATTCTTCAAGTTTGGCATCCACTGTACACGTGGTTCCCTATGCTCGTCTTCACTTGCAAGCAGCCCAGTAGACCCTATCCTCTCAGTGGACACAAGCCTCAGGTCGCCTGTCAGACAAAATAAGAAACTCAGAATGTCTTATTTCGTCCCTCCAATGGTGGCAATCACTGGAAAGCATACTTATAGGTTCTCCTTTCCAGCAACCTCTATTCCAGGCCACTCTAACAACAGATGCGTCCCAGTTGGGATGGGGGGCCCACCTGAACGATCTCTCCACCCAGGGTCTTTGGATCCCACAGGAGGCTTCGCTCCACATAAACCTCCTAGAACTCAGAGCAATCTTCCTTGCTCTTCGCATATTCCAAGCCCAGCTCAGCTACAAGACAGTCCTGGTCCAGACCGACAATCAAGTAGCCATGTTCTATGTGAACAAGCTGGGCGGAACGAGCTCTCCGTCGTTATGCAACAAAGCTTTATGACTATGGGCCCTCACCAGAGAGCATCAAATTCACCTCCTCGTGCTATATCTTCCAGGCATTCAAAACCTTTGGGCAGATGAACTCAGCCGAGTACTGCTGCCACACGAATGGTCTCTCCACTCAGACCAGATTGACCGAGTATTCCAAATCTGGGGAACTCCAGACATAGACCTCTTTGCAAGTCCTCAGAATGCCAAACTTCCACGGTTCTGTTGCAGAATTCCGGCTCAAAATTTTCAGGCAAGAGATGCTTTCCTTCTTCACTGGGGTCAAGACTCCCTCTATGCCTTCCCACCCATTCCCCTCATTCCCAAAACACTGTTCAAGCTTCAGAGACAGAGGTCATATGATACTCATAGCTCCATGTTGGCCACGGAAACGTGGTATCCTCTGCTTCTACGTCTCTCTCAGGCTACACCTCTGGAGTTGGGATGTGCTCCAGATCTTCTCTCCCAGGAGAACGGGACATTATGGCACCCGAATCCCCAGTCCCTGCATCTCAGGGCCTGGTTGCTGAAAGCCTAGTACTTCAGGATCTCAACCTTTCTCAACAGGTAAAGGATATCCTTCAGGCTTCCAGAAAACCCTCCACAAGGCGATCATACACCTTCAAGTGGTTTACTATATGGTGTTCTCAAAAGGGACTTAACCCTCTTGCAATATCTTTAGAATCGTTACTGGAGTATCTCCTCCATTTAATTCAGTAAGAGTCCATCTTAGTGCTATTGCAGCTTCTTACAAGCCTCTAAATGGACAACCTATTTCCTCTCATCCACTCGTAGCAAGATTTATGAAAGGTCTTCTATTAACAAAACCTCCCATTAGACCACCACCGGTGGCATGGGATTTGAACCTTGTTCTCGGGCAGCTCATGAAACCGCCCTTTGAGCCTTTAGCCACTACAACCCTAAAATTCCTTTCATGGAAGGTCATCTTCCTAATTGCAGTCATGTCTGCACGACACATTAGTGAGTTACAAATTTTAGTGGCTGATCCTCCTTATACAAGATTTCACCATGATAAGGTGGTTCTTAGGAATGATCCTCACTTTATGCCAAAGGTGGTCTCGCCTTTCCATTTAAACTGAGTGGTTTACCTTCCTGTAGTCTTTCCGAGGCCTCATGCCTCCATTGCAGAAAGGAACCTTCATGCCTTAGACTGTAAATAGCCTTAGCCTTTTACCTGTAAAGAACACAGCAACATAGAAAATCTTCTCAACTTTTTGTTGCTTTTGATTCTAGTCATTTGGGACTTCAGTTTCCAAAAGAACTCTCTCTAACTGGATTGCACAGTGCATATCCTTCGCTTATGAGAGTAAGGGACTTCCTCTCGAGGGCCATGTCACAGCTCACAATGTGAGAGCCATGGCAGCCTCTATGGCTAACCTTCATTCTGTGTCCATCAATGACATCTGCAGAGCAGCCACTTGGGCTTCAGTGCACACTTTTACAGCCCACTACTGTTTAGACAAGGACTCCCTTCGGGATGCCTTGTTTGGCCAGGCTGTTCTTCAGCATCTCTTTCAGACTTAATGCCACTCCTACCCACCGTCCCTGGTTGGATGCCAGAGTTCCATGGGTTTGCAGCTTCCTGGGGCCATCTCCCTGGCATCTTTCAACTGGGGAGTCCCCATATGTGAAGACTACATTCCTGCTTGTTCCTGGAGATAGCATAGTTACTCAACTGTAACAGGTGATCTCTGGGAACAGCAGGAATTTAGTCGTCACAACCCACCCACCTCCCCTAGGAGTTCTCTCTCTTTCTCTCTCTCTCTCCTTTTCGCCTTGTCTCCTTTGTCTCAGCTATAAACTCAAATGAAGAGGGAGAGTTGGAAAGGCAGCATGCAGGTGCTATGGCATGCTCCTAAAAGCTTTCCTATTGGACACTGGGGAGCGTTCCCACGTAGGCTTCATCGGTACCGATGATACCCATATGTGAAGACTAAATTCCTGCTGTTCCCGGAGATCACCTGTTACAGGTGAGTAACTACACATTCCCAACGCAATCACTGTGAACCGGAGAGAGGAATCAACCTCCAGAGCTTGGAGGTGCACCAATCATCTCCTAACCACCAATGTGCTGATTCCCCTGCAGAGATGCAGGAGACATTGGTCGAAGCTGCTTAGTTCCAAGGTCTTTGAAATCAGTAATAGAGGATCATCTTGCCACCAGCAGCATGTTCCCACACAGCAATACCTCCAGTGCTTACTAGCAGAAAATATCAACAAAACCCACTCAGCAAGACCCATACTACCTGGATCTCTGCACAGATTTATCCTCAGAAGCCAGAGTGTTCCATAAAGGCAGCTGCGAGAAGGTAATTACCCATCTCCAGGAACAAGCAGAAATGTAGTCTTCACATATGGGTATCGTCGCTACCGACGGAGCCTGCGCGGGAACGCTCCCCATCGTCCAATTAGAAAGCCTTTGGGAGCATCCCATAGCGCCTGCCCGCCTTTCCCAGCTGCCTCTCCAGTTCTTCGCTTTCCGCGGAGCCAGCAGGTCATTCCTGTCACCGCAGAAAAGTTTTCCCTTATTCTCCTCTCTTTTGTGGTCACGTCTGCCTTCCTTGACGCTATACCGGTACTGCCGTTTTTTCTTTTTTTTTTTTTCTTTCTTTAAAAAAAAAAAAAAAATAATAATAAATACTATTTTTTCCAAATTTTTCCAGGTGCATGCACCATTTTGGGCCTTAGGCCCAAAGTTTCCTCCACTATGGAAAAACCTGCTTCGGGTTTCAAAAAGTACACCAAGTGTGGCGGTACCATTTCCGTCACCGACACCCATGAGTGGTGTCTTAAATGTTTAGGTCCTGACCACTCCATCTCGGAGTGTATGGCTTGTGCCTTGATGTCCAAGAGGGGTCGACAAAACCGAGCTGCTAAGCTCAGCACCCTTTTTCCCTCCGATGCAGCTTCTGTGGCATCAACGTCTTCCAGGGCTTCCTCTTCCTCCCATGGATCTCAGGTAACTAAACATAAGTCTGGCCGGTCCTCAAAGGGTATATCTCCTTCTAAGCATCGAGATGCCTCTGGCGTTGCCCTTGAGGGTTCTGTACCGGCAAAATTGCCCCGGCGAGAGGCTTCGGCTTCCAAAGCATTATCTGGGCTCCAGGATGTTCTCAAGGTCTCAATCTCGGCAGAACTACTGGTGCCATGCTCTGGGGTACCGGCTGCTTTCTCCGGCACCGATACCCAGGCATCGACAGACCAGAGGTTCCTGGCTATTGAACGCAGTCTGGCGGCTCTCCTTGCGGCATCGACACCCTCGGAACCGCGTCAGACAGTTCAACCGACTCTGGCACCGGTATCGGTACCGGTACCGACGGCATCGACATCGGGGTCTGCTTTGCCGGCACCCAGTCATGCTATGCCTTCTGGTACCGATTCCCCCCGGTACCGACTTCGGTCGGTATGGGTATCGTGCTCTACAAGAGCATCCGGACAGAAGGTACTTCGAATCCTCGGAGGAGTCTGAGGATTCTATCGGTACCGGAATACTTCTCCCGGAGGAGCCTTCCTCTCCTAAACGTAGGATGTCTCCTCCAGAAGATATCTCCTTTCAGGATTTTATCAGGGAGGTGGCTCAAGGTCTGTCCATTACTGTGGCTCCCGAAACAGAGCCCAGAGCAAAGGAGTTGGAGATTCTTCAGTATCCCAAAGCTCCTAAGGAGGCAGCTACTTTGCCTAGCCATGAGATCTTACATGATCTCATGCTAAGAATGTTGGAAACACCTCTTACCACCTCTCCTCACTCTCGTAGACTGGATACCATGTATCGAGTCCCTCCTTGTCCTGGTTTCCAGAAGACTCAGCTTCCTCTCCACTCTATTGTAGTGGAATCAGCTATGAGAAGGATCAGGAGTGCAAAGAGGCATGCCTCTAATCCTCCAGGACGTGAGTGTAGAACCTTGGATGCCTTTGGACGTCGTACTTTCCAGGCTTCCATGCTTTCTGCCACGATCCACGTTTACCCGCTCCACTTCATTCATTAATTTATAGACCTCTGTCATCTCTCCCCTCAGCCGTCTCTTTTCCAGGTTGAAGAGCCCCAACCTTTGTAGCCTCTCTTCATAGGAGTAGCCTTCCATCCCCTTCACCATTTTGGTGGCTCTTCTCTGTACTTTTTCTAATAATGCTATGTCCTTTTTAAGATACGGTGACCAGAACTGCACACAATATTCAAGGTGCGATCGTACCATGGAACGATACAGAGGCATTATAATATCCTTTGTTTTATTTTCCATCCCTTTCTTTATGATACCTAACATTCTATTTGCTTTCTTGGCTGCCGCTGCACACTAGGCAGAGGGTTTTAACATGTTATCCACGATGACTCCTAAATCTTTTTCCTGGGTGGTGGTTCCCAATGTGGAACCTTGCATTGTGTAACTATAGTGTGGGTTGTTCTTTCCTAGGTACATAACTTTGCACTTGTCCACATTGAATTTCATCTGCCATTTGGATGCTCAGTCTTCCAATTTATCCAGATCCTCCTGCAGTTTTCCACAATCCTCTTGGGTTTTAACAACTTTAAACAGTTTTGTATCATCTGCAAATTTGATAACCTCACTCGTTATTCCCTTTTCCAGGTCATTTATGAATATGTCAAAAAGTAGCGGACCCAGTACAGATCCCTGGGGGGGTACTCCACTATTCACCTTTTTCCATTGGGAATATTGGCCATTTAGCCCTACCCTCTGCTTTCTATCTTTTAACCAGTTCCCGATCCACAATAGTACACTGCCTCCTATCCCATGACTTTTTAGTTTCGCCAAAAGTCTCTGATGAGGGACCTTATCAAAAGCTTTCTGAAAGTCCAGATACACTATATCAACCGACTCACCTTTGTCTACCTGTTTATGCACTCCTTCAAAAAAACATATCAGATTAGTAAGACAAGATCTTCCTTATCTAAAGCCATGTTGGCTGTCTCCCATTAGGCCATGACTATCTACATGCTGTGTAATTTTGTTTTTTATGATGGTTTCTACCATTTTCCCCGGTACTGACGTCAGACTCACCGGTCTGTAATTTCCCGGGTCACCCCTGGAACCCTTTTTAAAGATTGGTGTTACGTTGGCGACCCTCCAATCTTCAGGTATTACAGATGATTTTAATGAAAGTTCACAGATTACCAATAGCAGGTCCGCAATCTCATATTTCAGTTCTTTCAACACTCTTGGATGTATACCATCCGGTCCAGGTGATTTGCTACTATTCGGTTTATCAAATAGTTGTAATATATCTTCCCGGTGGAGCGATATTTCTCTCAATTCCTCTGCAGTATCACCTTTAAATACCACTTCAGTCTTGGGTAACATCCCTACATCTTCCTCAGTAAAGACCGAAGCAAAGAATTCATTCAGTCTCTCTGCTATAGCCTCGTCTCCTCTTACTGCCCCTTTTAACCCCTCTATCATCTAATGGCCCAACGGACTCTCTCACAGGCCTTTTGCTACGAATGTACTTGAAAAAGTCTTTATTTGGTGTTTTTGCTTCCGTAGCAAGTTCCTTCTCAAATTCTCGCTTTGCGTGCCTTATCAATGCTTTGCATTTAACTGGTTTTAACTGGTTCTCAGACACTGATTCTGTCCTACTAAACGAACTGTGTCATCCTAAGCACACAATATTTACATCAAACCGAACCACCAGCAGAGGTGGAGGAGTGTGAATAATTGCTAAAGAGAACTTGAAATTCAGCATCTCCAGTTCCATTTCCACTAAGGAAATGAATACCCTATACATAAGAAATAGGCATATCACACTCTTAGCATACTGCACTCCTCATGTGGATACCGCAGACCTCCTCCACCTTATTCGAAGCTGCATGCTCCACACCAGACAAGTGCCAACCTCTGGTAATTCTAGGAGACCTTAACCTGGCATCCTCGCCCACATCACAATCAGGAGCCTTCCTGGAAGCCATGAACACTCTCGGATACACACAAAACATCACTGAACCAACTCACAAGAGAGGAAATGTACTGAACCTAGATTTTATACCTTCTCTCCAATCCCCAACAATCCCCACACACAATTCTTCGTTCCCTGGTCGAACCACACCACACCCCAGCAAATTACACTGGACACACTGCGTACGACCTGGAGGTTCTGAGAATTCAACGGTGAACAATTCATCGAGGTGATCATCCCACAACTGGACCTCAGCAAATTCAGACCTTGACAAAGTGGTGATAATCTGGAAACGATGCCCTATCTGCAGTAGCACTTGATACCCCCAAGAAAAACAAAAGCATCATCAAACCTCAACAGTGCCCCATGGTTTTTTTCATCCCTACAGAAACAGAAAAGCAGCTTGTGCCATCTCGGAAGAAAATGGAGAAATTAAAGAAGACCCTCTTCTCCAAAATACTTACATTGAACAACTCAAGACATAAGAGTGAAACCCTAGATAGAAAGTGCTAACCTTGTCATCTCAACAATAAACAAACCAAGAGAACTCAACAATGATAGCACACAGGAAAAGATATCACCCCAGAAGATTGCCTCCTACCTACTATCTAAACAGCTACAAACATCCCCAGTGGATCAATCCCCAAAGATATCCAGCCCAGAAATCAACTCCCAGAAGTTTTGGTCTCAATTTGAGCTTCCATCTGTTAAAAACATTGAGGACTCTGGCGGATCCAAGATGGATGCCTGCTATGTCTGAGTGGACTGCTTTTAGTTATGCTGAAGCATAAGGAGAAGCTATGGGGGGCTCCCCCTCCTCCCCAGCCATTGCAGTCTCCCTTGGCTCGTACCTCGAGAGTTGGGCCAATGGATTATTTTCTGCAGCTCCGCAAGGAGCGCTGGGGAGAAACTGGAGGGAAAAGCCTGGCTGAATCAATGCCGGGACTGGGTAGTCGGCGTCTTCAGGATGTGACCTGACTCCAGATTTACAGATTCTACCTGCATTACTCGCCAATTTTTTTTTAAGCTTGAGTCCACTTGGGATCTCAGGATCTGAAGTAGAGAAGACTATGCTCCTGACGGGAGGGAGTGTGCTCGATGCGTTTTCGGCAAAGGTTTTGGATCCTGGTTCAGCATGTAAGGCTGCAGGTGTGGAATTGGGAGCAGGATTGCATGACTCCCAGGAAGGCGTGTTGGCATCAGGAGAACCTGGAGGTTCGGTGAATGCAGTTGTAATTCAGTTTGATCAAGCTCTTATGGCTCCTTTCTCTCTGGAAACACCGGACCATATTACCTTAGACTCGATCTGGACAGCCCTTACAAAACTTGGTGAGTGTTTAGTTTCCCGAACTAATACAACATTGCAGTTTATCCGTGCTAATGCTGGGGCTGCACAGAAATGCATGGACTCTGTAGCTATTAACTTAAGTTACCACTTTGGAAAATAAGGTTTCACAAATGAAAGAGCTGTGCTCTGCAGTTAAGGATCTAACTGGTCAACGAATAAAACTTGAAATGCTGGAAAATCAATTTAGATCTTCAAATTGGAGATTGTTGAATTTCCCTTGCTCTTCTATGGTTACAGCTTGGGATTTGTTTAAAGCTTATCTTTTGGAGACACTTTGGAAAGCTTATCTTTTGGAGACACTGTGGGTTCCATTAGAACCTCATCCACCGCTCTCTAAAGTTTATTATATTCCCAGTGGGAAAAAAGAAGTGAAGCTAGATGTGAAAGCCTCTGTGGAATCCGGTGCTATGGACATACTGACTTATGGGGCACTTCGGTATCTGATTCTGTAGTCCCCACCTACTTTGATTTCTTTGGTACGTGTTTCTGATCGAGAATGGTTGCTGAAAATGTATTTCAAAAAAAGATCTGTTTTGTTTAAAGGTCTGTCTGTTTGCATGTTTCCTAATTTGTCCTGGGTTACCCAGAAAAGAAGGGGAGAGTTTTTGGTTCTTAGGCCTGGGGTGATTCAATTGGGGGGTTTATTTTTTCTTAACCAAACATTTACACAGGAATTTAAGTTGTATTATATTTCTTATATTTTTTATGTCCCCTCTAATTTGGCCACCTTTAGTAGTTCCCGCCTTGCTGCTGCCTCCAAGGGGGAGTGATGCTTAGCCTGCCTATCTGTAGATATTGTATGTCCTAGTATTAGGCATAGCATGTTTTTTTCCTTTGTGACTTGTTATATTTCTTAATTTTGTCTTGGATCCTGTTAGTATGAGGACTAGTGAGTAATGGGCATAATTGTTTTCTTTTGTTGTTTATTTTCTTGTAGAAGGTATTGCTGTTATCTCCAGGAACAAGCAGGAATGAGTCTTCACATATGGGTATCGTTGGTACCGACGGAGCCTGCGCGGGAACGCTCCCCAGCGTCCAATAAGAAAGCTTTTGGGAGCATCCCACAGCGCCTGCGTGCTGCCTTCCCGCCTTTCCCAACCGCCTCTCTCCAGTTCTTCTTTTCCGCGGAGCCAGCAGGTCGTGTTCCTGTCACCGCAGAAGAAGTTCTTTATTTTTTCTTAATTCTTTTGTGTCGCATCTGCCACCTTCGACGTCGGACCGGTGCCGCCGGTCTTTTCTTTTCTTTCAAAAAAAACCAATTTATCTTTTCTTCACTGTGCCGGGTTTAAAAAGTGCACAAAATGTGGCGGTACTATTTCTGTCACCGACACCCATGACTGGTGTCTAAAATGTTTGGGGCCTGACCATTCCATTATGGATTGTATATCCTGTACCATGATGTCTAAAAGAGGTCGGCAGAACCGAGCAGCCAAGCTCAGTAGCCTGTTTCCCTCTGATGCAGCTTCGGTGGCATCGACGTCTTCCAGGGCTGCTTCTTCCTCCCATGGATCTCAGTTAACCAAGCATAAATCTAGCCGGTGCTCGAAGGGTAGATCTCCCTCCAAGCATCGAGATGCCCTCGAGGATTCCGCACCGGCAAAATTACCCCGGCGGGAAGCTCCGGCTTCCAAAGCATTGTCTATGGGGTCACAGGTTGACATCGATGGCTCGGCCTCGACAGATCACCTGTTGCCGTGTTCTGGGGTACCGGTGGCTCCCACTAGTACCAACATCCAGACATTGGTGGCGTCGATGGATCAGAAGATTCTGACCATGCAGCGTACCCTAACGGCATTCATACAGGCTGAGACGCCTCCGGTACCGCAACAATCCCTGTTGTCGGTACCGGCTCCAACACCGGCATCACTCCCGGTGCCGGTACCGTTTGCATCGGCATCAGCTTCGGTGTCGGCTGCAACGGTACCCTGTCCTATGATGCCCATCGGTACCGAACCGGTACCGGTTACTCCCGATACCGATCCTACTCGGTACGGCTATCGGGCTTTACAGGAGCATCCAGACAGGCGATACTTCGATTCCTCTGAAGACTCTGATGAGTCTGAGGGTTCTGTCGAGGCATCGATACTTCTTCCTCAGGAGTCGTCTTCTCCTAAACGAAGAATGTCTTCTCCAGAAGACTTGTCTTTTCAAGACTTCATTAGGGAAGTAGAAAGGGACCTCTCCATCACAGTGACCCCTGAGTCAGAACCCAGAGCCAAGGAGTTAGATATTTTGCAATATCCTAAAACTCCTAAGGAGGCAGCTACTTTACCTATCCATGAGATTCTGTATGATCTCATGTTGAGGATGTGGGAGAAACCTCTTACCACCTCTCCTCATTCTCGCAGGTTAGACACCATGTATCGTGTCCCTCCTTGTCCTTGCTTCCACAAGACTCAGCTTCCTCACCACTCTATTGTGGTAGAGTCTGCCATGAGAAAGATAGGGTGCAAAGAGACACTCATCTAATCCTCCAGGACGTGAATGCAGGACCCTAGATGCTTTTGGCCAAAGGGTTTTTCAAGCTTCTATGCTAGCTGCCAGGATCAACTCCTATAGTCTCTATATAGGAATGTTTTTCTAAAAGAAGTCACAGATCATCTGCAGACTTTAACCCCTTTCATTTCGGAGGATAAAAGGCAGGAGTTTCTCACTCAAACATGCCCAAGATGCCTCCAAATTTTCCAACCGTGCAGCCTTTGACTCTTTCGAGTGTGTAAGCAGAGCTTCGGCTATTGCCATAGAGGCACGCAGAATTGCTTGGCTACAAGCTTCTGATTTGGAGCTCTGGATCCAAGATGAATTAGGGAATATCCCTTGTACAGGTGAAAACCTTTTTGGTAAGGATTGCCAAGCAAAGGCCAATCAGATGGATGCTGAAAACTCTGCTTTGGATCGACTTTCAAAGTCTACCTCTGCTCCTGTTAAGAAAAGATTGTTCAAAAAGGCATCTTTTTCCAAAAAGGGAAGATACTATCCTGCTTATGGTCAGCAGGCATCTTCTGCAGGTCGTTTTGCTGCAAAGCGTCAGCAACCACCTAAACAGGCCAAATCAAAGGCTGCTAGGCCTTCCATGACCCAGCAGCAGCCTCAGCCTCCTCAGGGCCTTTGACTTGCAGCTAGAGAACTTAGCCTTTCTGGCTCTGGAGGAACCAGAGCCCCTTACCATTCCAGGAAGGTTGACTTACTTTGCTCCCAGATGGGAACAAATTACAGCAGAGCAATGGACACTCTTTCATAAAGGAAGGGTACAAGCTTCATTTCTTAAGCCTTCCCCCTCACACCATAGTGAAACAGTTCAATTCTCCAACATCTCTCCTCAACCTTCTGAGTCAGGAGATTGCCACCCTTTTTGCCCAAGGGGCAATAGAAGAAGTACCCCTTCTTCAACAAGGCACAGGGTTCTACTCCCCTTATTTTCTTATCCCAAAGAAAACAGGGGGCTACAGACCCATCTTAGATCTCAGAGAATTGAACAAATTTCTATTCAAGGAGAAATTCAAGATGATTTCTCTCGGTGCTCTGCTTCCATACCTTCAGAGTCAG
Organism: Ichthyophis bannanicus; assembly: GCA_033557465.1. Taxonomy (NCBI): domain Eukaryota; kingdom Metazoa; phylum Chordata; class Amphibia; order Gymnophiona; family Ichthyophiidae; genus Ichthyophis; species Ichthyophis bannanicus. The sequence goes on along the minus strand of CM066043.1, from coordinate 205,480,235 downwards.
GACTGGCTTTGTTCTCTAGATCTCAAGGATGCGTACACTCATGTCCTCATCCATCCAACACACAGAAGGTTCCTTCGGTTCCTTTTTGGAGAAAAGCACTACCAATACAGGGTGCTTCCTTTCGGTCTGGCCTCCGCACCAAGGGTGTTCACGAAATGCATGGCAGTAGTAGCTGCATTTCTACGCACTCTAGGAATATTCGTTTTCCCATATCTGGATGACTGACTCATTCAAGCTCCCTCTCAGTCAGAGGCCAAGACTTTTCTAACCTGCACAATACGTGTCCTTCAGTATTTTTGACTGGTAATAAACATCCCAAAATACAATCTCACCCTTACTCAATCTCTGGAGTTTATAGGGGCTTTGCTGGATACCACAACTGCAAGGGCCTATCTTCCTCAGGCTCGTTGCCTACCTTGGTGCAGTTAGCCTCCCAAATACAGTTAAAGTCCCATTTAACTGCTCGGGAAATGTTACAACTCTTAGGCCACATGGCATCCACCGTGCATGTGGTTCCATCTGCTCGCCTTCACATGAGGGCAGCTCAATGGACTTTGTCCACCCAATGGACTCAGGCATCAGGTTGCCTGTCAGACAAAATAGCAAACTCCAGTCGCCTTTTTTGGTCTCTCCAGTGGTGGAAGTCCTCTCAAAACCTGTTGCTGGGGTCCCCTTTTCAGCAGTCACTACCCCAAGCAACCCTTAAAACAGATGCCTCTCCAATGGGTTGGGGAGCTCATCTGCAAGATCTCTCCACCCAGGACATCTGGTCTCCACAGGAGAATTCTCTACACATCAGTCTCTTGGAACTCAGAGCAGTATTCTTAGCTCTCAGAGTGTTCCACTCCCTGCTCAGCTACAGGACAGTCCTCATCCACACGGACAACCAAGTAGCCATGTTCTATGTGAACAAGCAGGGAGGGACTGGCTCTCTGTCACTTTGCAATGAAGCTTTGCGACTGTGGGCCTTTGCCAGAGAGCATCAGATTCATCTTATGGCAGTATATCTTCCAGGCGTTCAAAACTCTTGGGCAGACAGACTCAGTCGAGTTCTGCTTCCACACGAGTGGTCCCTCCACATGGACCAGGTAGCCAGGATTTTTCGAATTTGGGGAACCCCGGATATAGACCTCTTTGCAAGTCCGTGGAATGCCAAACTTCCCCGGTTCTGTTCCAGAATTCCGTGTCAGGGAGTTCAGGCCAAGGATGCCTTCCTTCTTCACTGGGATCAAGACTTCCTTTATGCCTTTCCACCCATTCCCCTAATTCCCGAAACACTTTTCAAGCTTCAGAGAGACCGAGGTTCCATGATCCTCATAGCACCACATTGGCCACGCGAAGTGTGGTACCCTCTACTTCTGCATCTCTCTCAAGCTCCCTCCCTGGAGTTGGGCTCTGCACCAGATCTTCTATCTCCATCTCAGGGCCTGGTTGCTGAAGGCCTAGACCTTCAAGTTTTTCATCTCTCTCAGCAAGTCAGAGATATTCTTCATGCTTCTAGAAAGCCTTTCACTAGACGTTCTTATGCTTTCAAATGGAAAAGATTTACCATTTGGTGTTCAGAGAAGGGTCTTAACCCTCTTGCAATACCTTTGAATTCTTTACTAGAGTATCTTCTGCATCTATCCCATGCAGGCATTAAAACAAATTTAGTAAGAGTCCATTTGAGTGCTATTGCAGCGTCCCTCAAGCCTCTCAATGGACAGCCTATTTCCTCTCATCCTCTTATAGCAAGATTCATGAGAGGCCTTCTTTTAACTAAACCTCCCATTAGACCACCTCCAGTGGCATGGGACTTAAATCTGGTTCTTGGCCAGCTTATGAAGCCACCCTTTGAACCTTTAGCCACCACCTCCTTGAAATTTCTTTCTTGGAAGGTTATCTTTCTCATTGCAGTCACCTCAGCACGCCGCATCAGTGAATTGCAAGCCTTGGTGGCTAATCCTCCTTATACAAGGTTCCATCATGATAAGGTAGTCCTCAGGACCAATCCACACTTTATGCCCAAAGTGGTCTCGCCTTTTCATCTGAACCAAGAGGTATACTTACCTGTCTTTTTTCCAGGACCTCATGCATCAAGTGCAGAGAGGAATCTTCATACTTTGGATTGTAAAAGAGCTCTCGCCTTTTACTTACAAAGAACACAGCAACATAGAAAGTCTTCTCAACTCTTTGTTGCTTTTGATCCTTCCCATTTAGGACTTCCAGTTTCTAAGAGAACACTGTCCAACTGGATTGCTCAGTGTATTTCTTTTGCCTACCAGAGTAGGAACCTTTCTCTGGAGGGCCATGTCACAGCTCACAATGTGATGGCCATGGCAGCCTCAATGGTTCATCTAAACTCTGTGTCCATCGACCAAATCTGTCGAGCGGCCACCTGGGCCTCGGTTCATACCTTCACAGCCCATTACTGTTTGGACAAGGACTCCCGCCGGGATGCCTCATTTGTTCAGGCTGTTCTCAAACACCTGTTCCATTCCTAATCAACTCCTACCCATCTACCCTGGTTGGATGCCAGAGATCCATGGGGGGAGGTAGAGTCCTTTTCAAGGGGACACAACTCTGGGGTCTCTCCCTGGCATCTGCAGCTAGGGAGTCCCCATATGTGAAGACTCATTCTCCAGGACCAAGCAGGAAGTCAGTCCTCATATATGGGTGACGTCGGTGCCGACGGAGCCCTCATGCGGAGCATTTCCCCAGCTTTCAAAGAAAACCTTTGGGAATTGCAGCGCGCATGCGCGGTCCCCTTCCCGCCCAAGGGTGCCATCTTGCTCAGTCTTCTTTTTTCTGTGGAGCCCGACGGACGTAGTTCGTTTTTCCCTGAGGAAAAAGTTGATTTTCTCTATTTTTTCTCTTTTTTTCTACGGTTCGACGCCGGATCCTTTTCCCGCTCGGACCGATACGCCGGTATCGAGTCCTTTACTTTCTTTTTCGGTTTTTGTCCTTTGTGACTGGCATTCGCGCCTTTTTTCTTTTTTCCCTGGCAGCCCGGTCTTTTGACCTAGCAGGGGCCCTTTTTCCCCCGATGGCTACCAGCGGGTTTAAAAAATGTGATCGGTGTAAGAAACTTATGTCTCTTACCGACACACATAACTGCCTCGGACCCGATCATGACCCGATGATCTGTGGTCCGTGTGGCAAAATGTCCTCGAAGGCGTTGAGTCGGCAGCACCAGAAGGATAGAATTTTTTCTGACTCCGCGTCCGGCCGGGCCCGGACCTCGTCAGAGGCCTCGACGTCTCGGGACTCCAGCCCCGAGCAGCATCGGAGTTCCTCTGAGCGGGGTTCTCCTTCGCGGGAACATCGCAGGAAGAAGAAACCCGCGAGGGCGGCGTCGGTGGACGCTCCTGGTTCCTCGAGGGCCAGGTCGCATAGCCCCGATAGCCGTCACGGGTCTTCGGAGTCGGAGAGGCCTGCCAAGCAACCTCGTGTCGAGATGGAGTCTCCTGGACATGTAAGTGCTGTTGTCCTCGTTGACTCTCCTCCGAGGGAGCCGACGTCGGGCCCGACGCTGTCGGGGCCCGAGTCGGGGGCTGCTGGGTCTCCTGAGCTCGGACTCACGTTGACGGCCTTGGAGAACAGCTTTGCTGCCTTCATGGAACAGCAGCGGGCATTGATCGCCGGTCTCACCGGTGCATCTGCCCCGACCACCGGGACCTCGACGTCCAAGATGACCCCGGAGGCTGAGCCGATCCTCGAGTCCATATGGGCTCGAGTCGATCCTCGGCCACGGTCTCCCTCGACCTCCCGTTCGGGGCCGAGGTCGTCGATGCTGATACCTGGGGCGGAGGGCATCGGTGCCCGCCCGACCGGATCCGCTCGATTCTTCCTCCAAGGAGTCGGGCTGGAAGACGGAGGACGAAGAGTCACCCGACACCCATCGGACTCGGTGTGTCCTATCGGACTCGCCCGAGTCCGAACCTCGGAGACGATCCCCACCGGAGGATACCCGGTTCTCGGACTTCATGCGGAATATGGCCAAGGCCTTGGCCTTCCCCGCGGATCCCGAGGAGGAGCCTCGAGCTGAAGAGCTCGAGGCCCTCCAGTATGACTCTCCCCCGAAGGAGGCCTTTACTGTTCCGGTTCCTCCGATGCTGAAGCGGCTGCTCTTCCGCATGTGGGAGACCCCGGCCTCGACGCCGGTGTTAAGCAAGCGGGTCGATTCCATCTATTGAGTCCGCAAGAGCCCCGGGTTCCAAAAGGCGCAATTACCGCACCACTCCATGGTTGTGAAATCGGCCATGCATCGACTGAAAAGTCAGAAGATGCACTCCTTGGTGCCTCCTGGCCGGGAGGCCCGGAACCTGGATGCCCTCGGTAAAAAGTACTTCCAGGGCTCTATGCTTGCTTGCCGTGTCCAGACATACCAGCTCTACATGGGCATGTACCTTCGAGACCTGTGAAAGGAGTTTGCCTGGTTCTCTGCTGGTCTCTCCGAGGAACCTTTGCAGAGGTTCCAGGCCTTGTCCACCGGTATTCAAGAGTTTATGTTTATGTTTATTGTCTTGATTGACCGCCCTTCATTGGTAAGCAGAGCGGTTTACAAAATATATCTTCAGTACAGTGGGCACAAGGCCGGAAAAGGAAAAAGAAATTACAATTTAGTAAAAGTAAAGAAATAAGGACAGGAGAAGAGGGTCAATAAAGGAAAAGGAGAGGCTAGGAGGGAGAGAGGTTGAAGGCAAGGGAGAAAAGGTGGGTTTTCAAAGCGTGCTTGAAAGTAGGGTGATGGGGCTCCAGGCGGAGAGTGGAGGGAAGGGAGTTCCAGAGGGCCGGACCTACAAAGAAGAAAGCAGAGGAGCGGGTGGATTGGAGATGAGCATGTGAGGGGGGAGGGAGAGTGAGACGGTTGAGGTGAAAGGAGCGAGGGGTGTGCCGAGGGGTGTGAAAGTAGATGAGGTCGGCAAGGTACTGTGGCGTGGTGGTGTGAAGAACTTTATGAACGAGTGTGAGAAGCTTGAATTGAATCCGGAAGGTAACGGGAAGCCAGTGGAGATGGAAGAGGAGGGGTGTGACATGGTCCCTGTGGGAGGCGGAAAGAAGAAACGAGACGAGCAGCGGTGTTTTGGATGCGTTGTAGACGAGAGAGGTGGCGCTTCGATAGGCCAGAGAGAATAGAGTTAGCAAAATCAATCCGGGAGATGACGAGGGCTAGAAGCAGGGTGGCAAGAGCGGAAGGTGAGAGGAAGGGGCGAACAGCACGGATCTGCCTAAGATAAAAAAAGGAAGATTTAGACACGTGAGAGATATGGGAAGAGAAGGAGAGATCAGAGTCGAAAATTACCCCAAGGTATCGAAAGGTGGAGACCAGAGAGATGGGGGTGGCGGAGAACGAGGGGGCAAGTGATGGGGGCTGGTGACTGTGGGGGAACCAGATAGCTGTGGTTTTTGAGGGATTAAGATGCAGGCAGTTATGGGTCATCCAGTCAGAGATGGCGGCAAGGCAGGAGTTGAGGGGAGTGATATCAGGACAGGCTGGGGACGTGTGATAGAGAAGGAGGATATCGTCAGCGTAGTAGAAGGCTGAGATACCAGATTGTTGGATAAGAAGTGTGAGAGGAGTCAGGAAGAGATTAAAGAGGAGGGGAGCCAGTACAGAACCCTGAGGGACCCCACAGGGGATGGGAAAGGGGTCAGAGGAGGGATAAGAAGGGGAGGAGGACAGAACAGCACCCGACCGGGAGGAAAGAAAGGAGTGGAACCACCGAAAAACAGTGCTACGGAGGCCAGCATCATGCAGCCGAGAGAGAAGAAGGGAGTGATCTACAAGGTCGAAAGCAGCGGAAAGATCGAGGGCCACCGCCACCGAGATTTCACCACGGTCGTGAGCAACATGCAGGGCATTGGTGAAGGCAAGAAGAGTAGTCTCAACACTGTGCCCAGGACGGAAACCAGACTGACGGGGGTGAAGGAAGTTGGTGGAGTCAAGGTGATGGGATAGCTGGGCAAAGACAACCTTCTCAAGAAGTTTAGATAGAAAGGGAAGGTTGGAGACTGGACGGTAGTTATTGGGGTCAAGAGGATCAAGAGAGGGTTTCTTAAGAAGGGGGCGAATGAGAGCGTGTTTCCAGGGGGAGGGAAAAGTTCCAGTGGAGAGACTGCTATTCAGGATGGTTTGAATGTAGGGGAGGAAAGACTGAGAGGGTGTCAGTAGCCAGGAGGAAGGGACAGGGTCAAGGGAGCAGAAGGTTTTGTTGGACGCAGGTATAAGGTGATGAAGCTCTGTGGTGGTGGTCAGGGCAAAGGAAGACCATGTGTGGGACAGTTGTGTAACAGGGGGGGGGAGGCAATTGGGGGGGGAGAGGAAATGGGCGGGGGATGCGAGGGCAGGGAAGCTCGTAAGGTAGAAACTTTGTTGCTGAAGGCAGAGGCAAGAAGAGAAGGGGCAGGGATAGGGTGGGAAGGTACGGAGGGGGCAGAGGGGTGCAGGGAGGTAAGAAATTTAAGGGTAGAGTAAAGATGGCGGGTCTGGTTGGGGGCAGAGGCAATGGCGTTAGAGAAGAAGGAGGACTTGGCGAGATGAATCTGGGAGCGATAATGGGAGTGCTGGGCCTTAAAGAAGGATAAGGTAACCGGAGAGGGGGACCTACGCCATTGCCTTTCGGCTTTGCGAAGTTGGGAACGAAGGAGGAGTAGACCAGGATGGTACCAGGGGTGAGAAGGACGACGCGGAGGGGGGCGCGGGCGGAGAGGGGCAATGTGATCAAGAGCGACTGAGAGGGAAGAGAACCAGGTAGAGGCCTGCGAGTTTGGAGATAAGGAGGCAAAATTGGCAGGGAGCAGATCTGAGGCTGGAGGGAATTGCTGGGCCAGTGATGGGGTAATAGAACGTGAGAGACGTGGGGTGGAGGGAGGGACGAGAGAAGGAAGGGAGGGGATAGGATGGGAGCAGGAGGCTGAGATGCAGAGATGGTCTGACCAGGGAAGGGAAAGTGAGGACAGGTTAGAGAAGGAGAGTGGAGAGGAGGAGGGAGACAGGAGAAGATCAAGAGTGTGGCCGGCGGAGTGGGTAGGAAAAGAAACATGCTGTAAGAGAGCCAGGTCATGCAAGAGGGAGAGGAACGCATGCTCTCTGGGGGATGAAGGAGAGTCGAGGTGAAGATTAAAGTCACCGGCGATGATGAGGTGGGGAAAAAAGCAAGGAGAGGTCGGAGAGTGAACGAAGGAGGGAGTCCCAAAGATCGGATCGGAGAGCGGGGGGCGCATAGACAAGAAGAACATGAATAGAGGGTGTGGTGTGAAGATGGAGGAGAAGGGCCTCGGGGTAGGACAGAGAAGGAGAGAAAATCTGAGTGAAAGAGAGGGAGGGGGCAAGGATGGCGGCCACGCCGCCGCCTGAGCGACCAGTGCGGGAAACTGAGGTAGCCGAAAACCCAGCAGGGAGGCAGCGAGCCAGAAGAGCGTCCTCCCCTTCCTTCAGCCAGGTCTCAGTGAGGAGCGTCAGGTCAAAGGAAGCCTGAGAAATCAGGTCCTGGATGAGGAGGGACTTGGTCCTGAGGGAGCGACAGTTAAGAAGGCCAAGCTTAAGGGTAGAGTGGGAGGCACTAGAGAGAGCAGAGGGTTGGGAAGCGATGCAGGGGGAAGCTGTGGACCTGGGAAGGGTAGAGCGATAGGGGGCGCAGAGGAGAAGATTGGAAGGGGAGCGAGAGCGCCAGCGGGGAAATGGGGTTGGGCGGCGACCCCAGTGGACTGGTATGCTGGACATGGAGGGAAAGACAGGAGAAGCAACAAGAGACAGTGGAAGCAAGAGAGTTGGTACCTGGTGAAGCTGAAGAGGAGTGCAGGGGGTGTGAAGAGTGCTCGAAGTTTATCTCTCAAGCAGCCTACGATGGCTTCGAGGCTTCGGCCCGAGTAGCCGGGGCTGGCATCGGTGCCCGCCGACAGGCTTGGCTACAGTCATCCGACCTCGAGCCATGGGTTCAGGACAAGTTGGTCGATGTCCCCTGCCAAGGTGAAAACCTCTTTGGAAAGCCCATGGCTGAAAAGGCTGCAGAACTCGAGACCGAGACTCTGACCAGGACTAGGCTTTCCAGGAAAACCTCTGCCCCTTCTCAGAAGAAGAAGGGCTTGGGAAAAAAGTCCTTTTACCCGAGGAAGTCATCTGCCTATAAACAATACTCTCATTATCAGGCCTCTATAGCTCCCCAGCAGGGTCAGCAGGCCAAGGGGCAGGATCAGGGGCCCCGTAGGCCCCCAAGCCGCCAACACCGGCCCCTGCTCAGCAGGGTGGGGGTTTTTGACTCAAACCAGCATAGCCTCTTCTCCTCAGCTGGCTCACATCAGCACAGGAGGCCGGCTGGCCCACTTTGCCCACAGGTGGTCAGCCGTCACATCAGATACCTGGGTGCTCCATATAGTCCAAAAGGGCTATCTTCTCCATTTTCACCAGGTACCTCCCTCCTACTTTCCAGGGGAGCCTCCAAGACCCCCTCTGCACAGGGACCTACTCCTTCAGGAGTTAGCAGGTCTGCTACAGGATCAGGCTGTGGAACCGGTGCCTCACCACCTGAGAGGTCACGGCTTTTATTCCAGGTACTTTCTGGTACCAAAAAGAACAGGAGGCCTCAGACCCATCCTAGACTTGCGAAACCTCAACAAGTTCCTGCAGAGGGAAAAGTTCAAGATGCTTACCCTTGGAATACTGCTGCCCTACCTCCAGCAGGGAGATTGGCTATGCTCCTTAGATCTAAAGGATGCGTATACTCACATCCTTATTCATCCAGACCACAGACAATATCTCAGGTTTGTTGTGGGAGGAAACCACTATCAGTACAGAGTATTGCCCTTTGGCCTGTCCTCTGCTCCCAGGGTGCTCACCAAGTGCCTGGCAGTGGTGGCGGCCTACCTAAGGCTTCAAGGTCTTTTTGTGTTTCCGTACCTGGACTGGCTCATAAGGGGTCAGTCTTCCCAGGAGGCCAATCAAGCCACCCTTCGCACTGTGGCTCTGCTTCAGCACTTGGGGTTTGTCATAAACTTCGCAATCAGGAGGTGGTTCTTCCGACCTTCTTTCCCAGGCCGCATGCCAACCGGGCTGAGATGGTCTTGCATACCCTGGACTGTAGGAGGGCGTTGTCCTTCTACCTTGACCGTACGCGGGATCATCGAAAGGCGGTTCAGCTTTTCGTTTCTTTTGACCCCAATAAGTTGGGACTCCCTGTCTCCAAGCGTACGTTGTCCATATGGGTCGCTGACTGTATCACCTGGGCTTATGGGGCAGCCGGCCTCTCGTCGGAGGGTCGAGTCACGGCTCATCGTGTCAGGGCGAAGGCTGCGTCAGTGGCTCATCTCCGCTCTGTTCCGTTGGCAGACATCTGCCGGGCCGCTACTTGGTCTTCAAGCCAGACTTTTGCGACCCATTACTGCCTTGAGAGGGAGTCCTGCAGGGACAGTGCTTTCGGACAAGCAGTACTCCAGAATCTCTTTGGGGTTTAGGCAACTCCTACCCTCCGGCCCTGGTGTTGGGCTACCGGTCAGGGGCGTTCTCAGAGAAGATTCCTTCCTTCTGTGCTGACGAGCTCGAGGGAGCTCATTTTTCCGCTTGGGGCCTCCGGTAGCCTTAAGCTGGGGAGTCCCATATGTGAGGACTGACTTCCTGCTTGGTCCTGGAGAAAGAGTAGTTACTCACCTGTAACAGGTGTTCTCCAGGAGCAGCAGCAGGAATCAGTCCTCACAACCCTCCCTCCTCCCCTTGGAGTTGCAGTCATATGATTTATTTTTGCTTATTTTTTTGCTGTCTTTTAGCTATGTCATCAGACTGAGCAAGATAGCACCCTTGGGCGGGAAGGGGACCGCGCATGTGCGCTGCAATTCCCAAAGGCTTTCTTTGAAAGCTGGGGAAATGCTCCGCACGAGGGCTCCGTCGGCGCCGACGTCACCCATATGTGAGGACTGATTCCTGCTGCTCCTGGAGAACACCTGTTACAGGTGAGTAACTACTCTTTCCTGCTTGTTCCTGGAGATAGCACAGTTACTTACCTGTAACAGGTGATCTCTGGGAACAGCAGGAATAAGTCTTCACAACCCACCTACCTCCCCTAGGAGTTGTATCTCTCTATCTATCTTTCCTTCCCTCTCTCTCTCTCTTTGTCTCAGCTTTAAAACTCGAACTGGAGAGAGGCGGTTGGGAAAGGCGGGAAGGCAGCACACAGGCGCTGTGGGATGCTCCCAAAAGCTTTCTTATTGGACGCTGGGGAGCGTTCCCGCGCAGGCTCCGTCGGTACCGATGATACCCATATGTGAAGACTTATTCCTGCTGTTCCCAGAGATCACCTGTTACAGGTAAGTAACTGTGCTTTACTGGTTCATTACTTTTTTCTCTCAAGTTGTATTTACTTGATATGTATTTTTTGATAATTTGCATTAAAAAAACATTTTTAAAAAAACATAAAGGACACAATACAAAGTCTCAACACAACCTCTACGCCTGATCCATGCCCTGTCACCTGGGTAAACCTGACCAGATCGCACCTGAGTTCATACCTAAAGTCCGTAATTCATGCCTCACTGTCACTAGGCCTTATGCCCACAGCACTGAAGCAAACCTCAGTTTGACTGCTGCTCAAAAGCACTAAACTTGACCCAACCTCCCCTAAATCATACAGGCCAATATCTAGCATCCCACTAGTCGCAAAAATAACAGAGAAAATTGTACTAAGACAGCTTCAAGTTCCTGTGCGGATATCCAGTTTAGTCCTCCACAATCGGGTAGTGCACCTTCTACTGCAGCCTGGAGACTGGACCAATCAAATCTTCTGTAGTACATATCCAGCAGGAGCTCCCAGAAGCCCCCCAGTGTGTCCAGTCTCTTGCAGCTTGAAGACGTCTGTGCCCTTGCTGGGCACACTGAGTGACTCTTGAAGGAGCAACACTTGTTAGTTAGTCTTTTAGGGTTTGTTTTTGGGACATTTATTTGCTATTTATTTAATAGCTAGTTGTATTTTTAAAAGGAAAAGTGAAAGAAACATGCCTCTCTAGTGCTTTGGCACAGGAGACTCGGGAGGAAGTCAGACCTGTAGGCTCCTGTCTTCTTGCCTGGCTAATTTTATCAGCCTTGGGTGAGCTTCCCCTTGACTGTACGGGGAAAAGCCATACCTGATACAGCAGTGGCTGACACTGTGTGAAGTTGGCTGTGTCCTTGCTGTTCCTGAGCTGGTAGGAGTTTTCATTTTATGTCTGTATTTGTGAGCAGTGCTCTCTTGTCAGAGCTGCCAGCGTTCTGTAGGCTCTCCTGAGCCCATTTGGCAATTTTTCCTAAATTTGATCGTTTGCCCTGTATCTGAGGGTCGTTTTCTTTCTTTTACATATTATTTATTTGTCTTTGTATTTTCGCGCCGTTTTTTACCGCGGGTGAGAAAGTGCGGCGGCCATTTTGGATTTATAAAGTGTGCTTTTAGAGGCACTTTTGATCACTTGTGCACAGGTTCCCCTGGGGTTTTTGGGGTTCCTTTTGCTGGCGATTTTGCTCAGGGCACCCCTGGGTGTCTGGGGTGTGTTTTTGTTTCTTGAAAAAAAAAAAAAAAAAAAAAGTTTTATTATTCAACCGGGACTGATTTGCATGAGATTGCCCCTGTGGTGTGGGCTTTTCTGTGCCGGTTCCCTTCTATCCTGCTGGGCAGAGGTGGTCTTGGGATGGCTTCCAAACCCCAATGTGTGATTTGTGGGTCCCGCAGAGCGGCAGGGACTGACTCTGGCATCTGCAGGGGCTGCGCTGCAGTGCCCGCAGAGCTGGAACACTCTGTGCATGTCCAGGAGCAGGCTACCCCTGGGGATGCTTCTACTTCAGGGGACAGTGTCCTTTCTCCGAGCATCCCTCAGTCTGGGTCGGTTCCACCGGCCAGTGGGTCGGTGGCTGCGCTCCAGCAGGGGGCTATAGTTGTCCCACCTATGGAATTCTCCCCTGATTTTGTTCTCCTCATGCATCAGGCTTTCCACTTGAGCAGGTCCGGTCAGTGGCCGGAGGTTGGGCCCCCCTCTCTCCCCTCGGGGGTCACTGGGATGGCTCAGCGCTCCTCTCCACCCGGGGTCAAGCTGCTCCGGTTGGGGGAACAGGAGCAGGACGCCCTGGGGCTTCTGGAGTCCGAGGCGGAGGGCGATCCTGAGACTGAAGCGGAGGAATTGGAGGATGGGGAGATCCCCGAGCCGGAGGATCAGGCTCGGATCATTCGGGTGTTTCGGAAGGACGAGCTGGTTCCTCTGGTTACGGAGTCCCTTCAGGCACTTAACCTTTCGGCAGTGCGGTCCCTGGAGGAAGAGGGTCTGGAGGATCCTCTCATTCAGGCCGTCAGGGATACCCAGGTGGTTTTTCCCGTCCACCGCGTGGTGGAACAGATGATACAGGCGGAGTGGGAGCACCCGGAATCCGGTTTGAAGGGGATTCGGACCATGAATCGGCTTTATCCCCTCGCCGACAAGGACAGGGACTTGTTTAAGTCTCCGCGAGTGGATGCTGCGGTTTCCGCAGTGACCAAGAAAACCACCATCCCGGTTGAGGGGCGGCGGCCCTCAAGAACGGGCAGGATAAGAAGATTGATAATTTGCTGAAGCAAACCTTCGATACGGATGCCGTGTCATTGCAAGCCTCTATTTGCGGGGCTTGGGTGGCTCGGTCGTGTCTGCGGTGGTCGCAGCGCTTGCGCTCGAGCCCCGGCTTAGACCAGCAAGGCCTGTTGGAGGTCACCCGGCTGGAGTCCGGCTCGGCCTACTTGGCGGATCTGTTTTTATGATTTAATCCGCGCCTTGGCTAATAGTATGGCGTCCGCGGTGGCAGCGCGCCGGTCCCTATGGTTGCGCAACTGGGCGGCGGACGGTTCTTCCAAGTCCCGCCTCGGTAAACTGCCCTTTAAGGGCAGATTGTTATTTGGGGAGGCTCTCGAGAAACTGGTAAAGGAGCTCGGTGAGTCCAAGGGGGGGCCGGCTTCCGGAGGATAGGCCAAGGGCCAACAGGTCCTCCACCTCGGCGCGGGGGTCCTTTTGGGATCAGCGCAGGTTTCGGGCCTCCCGCCTGTGGGCCTCGCAGCGGGGCCGGTTTGGAGCCCGTAATCAGGGATTTCGTGGTTTCAGAGGGGCCGGCAGAGACTTCTCCGGAGCCGCCTCTCCCTCGGCGTCTTCCTTTGGGCGCAAGCCACAATGACGCGAGGCGGGCTCTGGAGGGAGGCCCGATTATCGGGGGTCGTTTGCACGACTTTCTTCCGTCTTGGGCCCAAATTACGTCAGATCGCTGGGTGCTACAGATTATAGAAGAGGGTTATGCTCTAGAATTTGCATCCCCGCTTCCGGATGCCTTTGTTCTGTCGCCCAGCAGGGGCGAACAAAAGACGCGGGACATCCGCGTGACCCTGGCTCGGTTGTTAGCACTGGGAGCGGTGGTCCCGGTTCCTCTCTTGGAAAGAGGCGCCGGTCATTACTCCATCTATTTTGTGGTCCCCAAAAAGGACGATTCTCTGCGTCCGATCTTGGATCTCAAAGGCGTCAATCGCGCGCTCAGGGTGCCGCACTTCCATATGGAAACTCTGCGGTCAGTCATTGTAGCAGTACGACAGGGGGAGTTTTTGACGTCCCTCGATCTTACAGAGGCCTATTTGCACATCCCGATACATCCATCTCATCAGCGGTTTCTCCGCTTTGCGTTTCCGTGGGGCCACTTCCAGTTCCGGGCCATGCCGTTCGGCTTAGCCACGGCTCCGCGCACCTTCACAAAGGTGATGGTGGTCGTTGCGGCGGCCTTGCGCAAGGAGGGCATCTTGGTCCATCCATATCTCGACGACTGGTTGATTCGGGCTAAGTCCAGTCGGGAGTGCTTGCGAGTCACGAGCAGGGTAGTGGCTCTGCTGCGGTCTCTCGGCTGGGTGGTGAACGAACGAAAAAGTTGTCTGCGTCCCACGCAGGACCTCGAGTATCTGGGGGTGCGCTTCGACACCGCCCGGGGGCTGGTGTGCCTCCCCGAGCGCCGCGTCCGGGCGTTGCGGGCTCTTGTCCGACTCTTTCGGGGCATGCCCGCTCCGTCGGCGTGGTGGTACCTGAGGCTTCTCGGAACGATGGCGGCGACCTTGGAGGTGGTACCGTGGGCGCGGTTCCACATGCGCCCGCTGCAGAGGGCGCTCCTTCGCCGGTGGTCCAACCAGTGCGACTCCTTGAACAAGAGACTGCCCTGCCCGAAGGCGGTGCGTCTTTCGCTCCGTTGGTGGCTCTCTCCCGAGAATCTGACGCGGGGGGTTCCCTTGGAGCCTCCTCTGTGGGTTCCCCTCACAACGGATGCGAGCTTAGCCGGTTGGGGAGCGCACTGCGAGACCCGCTTCACTCAGGGGGTGTGGTCCTCCCAGGAAGCGTCTTGGTCGATCAACCGTCTCGAGCTTCGGGCGGTGCGGCTAGCACTATTGGCCCTGGAGCCACTGGTCCGGGGTCGACCTGTCCGGGTCTGGTCGGACAATGCGACCACGGTGGCTTACATCAATCGCCAAGGGGGCACAGGGAGTGTGGCCCTGGAAACAGAGGCGACAGCCTTGTTCAGTTGGGTGGAGACTCGTCTGCCAGCAATATCAGCGGCGCACATAGCGGGCGCGGAAAATGTCCAGGCCGACTTTCTCAGCAGAGTGCGAGTGGACCCCGGAGAGTGGGAGTTAAATCCACAGGTGTATGCGCAAGTAGTACGGCGGTGGGGTCCGCCCATCATGGATCTCATGGCGACCTTCCAGACGGCCAAGACGAGTCGCTTCTTCAGCAGACGGCAGGAGCGAATGTCCGAAGGGCTCGACGCTCTCATTCAGCCGTGGCTGACGTCCGGGCTTCTGTATGTCTTCCCTCCGTGGGCGCTGATCGGCCGGGTCGTCCAGCGCATCGAGTGTCATCAGGGCAGAGTGCTGCTGGTGGCTCCGGATTGGCCCCGGAGGCCCTGGTATGCCGAGCTAGTCAGACTTCGAGACGGCGTGCCTTGGCGCCTGCCCGCGCTGCCGGACCTTTTTCTTCAGGGCCCCCTGCGGATGCCCCAGGTGGCTCGATTCTCGCTTACGGTTTGGCCATTGAGAGGGCTCGGCTGAAAAAGAAGGGTTATTTGCCCGCGGTGATTTCCACCCTACTGCGGGCAAGAAAGTCATCCACTTCTCTTACTTATGTTCGAATCTGGAGGATTTTTGAGGACTGGTGCTCCCGGCGGGGAGTCCGGGCGGCGACGGTCTCTGTGCCCGTCGTGTTAAGCTTCCTTCAGGATGGGTTCGAGAAAGGCCTCGCGGCCAGTTCCCTGAAGGTTCAGTTGGCAGCGATCTCCTGCTATAGAGGCAAGGTTTTAGGCCGCATTCTCAGCGCTCATGCGGATGTGCGGCGTTTATTGACCGCTGTTTTTCATTTGCGGCCTTCCCGCAGAGCACCGATTCCCCCGTGGGATTTGAATTTAGTCCTGCGGGCTCTGGTGCGGGAACCTTTTGAGCCCTTGCGGAGGGCGTCCCTGAAGGATCTCACTTTGAAGACGGTCTTTCTTGTAGCCATTTGCTCGGCTCGGCGCATTTCGGATCTTCAGGCCTTGTCCTGCCGAGAGCCTTTCTTGTCGTTTTCCGCGGACCGGATTGTGATCCGGCCGGTGCCTTCTTTTCTTCCAAAGGTGGTGTCTCCCTTTCACTTGAATCAGGCAGTGTTTCTGCCGGTCCTCTCGGCGAACTCGGTCGAGTCGGTGGACAAGGGTCTTCACCGGCTCGATGTGGGTCGCACGCTGCGTCGGTATTTGCAGTCTACGGAGTCCCTTCGTAAGACCGATCGGCTTTTTGTGCTCTTTGGGGGCGCAAGAAAAGGGGAGGGGAGGCGGCGGCTAAGGCCTCCATTGCTAGATGGCTCAAGGAAGCGATCGCATCTGCGTATCTGTTGCAGCAGCGGCCAGTTCCGGAGGGGCTTCGAGCTCATTCTACTCGAGCTCAGGCGACCTCTTGGGCGGAGCATTGCCTGGTTCCGCCAGCGGATATCTGTAGGGCGGCCACTTGGTCGTCTCTGCACGCTTTCAGCAGGCACTATCGCCTGGATGTATTAGCGGCTCGGGATTCCTGTTTTGGATCGGCGGTTCTGCGCGCCGGCTGGCAAGGTCCCGCCCGGTCTTAACTGCTCTGTTACATCCCGATTGTGGAGGACTAAACTGGATATCCGCACAGGAAATGGAAATTACACTAACCTGGTAATTGTAGTTCCTGTAGGATCCAGTTTAGTCCTCCTTCCCTCCCAACTCTCTGTGTAGTCTTGCGGCGCGCTGTTCCGAGCGGTTGACTGTAGGACGGTTCTTCGTCCCGTTCGGGTTCTGTTGACAGTCGTGCTTATCGCTATGGCTCTTCCCTTTCTTGGAGTTCAGTCAGCTCCCTAGATTTCTGTGGAGGGGAGCTCTGTGTAATTTGGAAGGCGTCGGTTTCGGCGCCAGGCGGTGTTCTGACTTCCTCGTTTGGGGAGGGAGTTGGTTATTACAGGGGGGGAAGAAAAGGGTTTACTGATAATGTAATGATAATTTAATGATTATTTAATGTGTTGCTTCGTTAAGTATGCTTTGTTACTAGTACACTGGGGGGCTTCTGGGAGCTCCTGCTGGATATGTACTACAGAAGATTTGATTGGTCCAGTCTCCAGGCTGCAGTAGAAGGTGCACTACCCGATTGTGGAGGACTAAACTGGATCCTACAGGAACTACAATTACCAGGTTAGTGTAATTTCCATATCATCTTTATTTATTTATTTTATTTTATTCACATTTATATACCGCATCTTCCAAGGTTCAGTTGCGGTTTACAGTTAACAATAATTAACAAATCAAGTTTGTTTTACATGGAACATCTTGACAAGTATGCACCCCTTGACCCCCCACCAACATGGCTTCAGATAATTCCATGGGGTGGAAATACTCATCGCCTCCCTCCTAAACACCCTCACAACCTGCTTGCAACATATCAAGAATGGATTCATCTTAATCTTCCTCGACATCTCTGCTGTTTTCAACTACGTCCCGTGCCATCAACTACTACAATGACTCCTTGACAATCGGCTTTCATGATATCACTCTCAACTGATTCCGCTCTTACCTAGACTCCCGGAAGCAGCAAGTACGAATTGGCACAGACTTCAAACCCATTCTCACTGAATACAGGTGTACTCCAAGGATCAAGCCTATCAGCCATTATTTTCAGTATAGACATCCAGCCATTATGTCAGATCTTCAAAGCACATATTCCTTTGCGTCCCTCTAGTCCAGTCCCGGTACCTGAGAGTTCTGCACCTCCTCCAGCAGCTATGGAGACTGACACATGTCATCGCTTTGATGATCCGGGTATAAATAGGCAAGGACTACCTCTCCCCTCCAGTTTCAATCTCCATAGCAGCTGGAGATGGTGCTGAGCCTAGGGACTGGGCTCAGACAGTAGCAAATAAGCAGAGTTTGACTTTTTTGAGATTAGTTTGCTATAAATTACCTGGGGGGGGGGGGGTATTTAGCAGCTAGTGACAGGCTGGTTCTGCAGAGGCTGGTTGGCTCCGTCTGTTTTTTCTCTTATTTCAGGCCTCCTGCCTTCTCCTCCCCCCCCCCCCAGTAGTAGCTGCTGACTGGAAGCTGGTACAGTGAGAAGGGCCTCCCTGCTCCCGATCCCGCGTAAAAGGGTGAGGAGCAGGTGGCAGGCGCCGCCGGTATCGTGACTGAGGGGAATCTCAGCATTTAAAACTGTGTCTCTGTCGCGGAGCCGAAACCGCCGATCGGGCTGAGCTCCGGTGGCAGATCGAGGCCCTCGGGTAGATCAAGATCTTCAGAGTCAGTGGCAGGCGGTAAGACTCTGGGTTTTCTTGCTTTGAGGGCCGGTCAGGTCCGGGGAGCTCGGATCGTCGCGGGCAGTGCTAATCGGGGGTGCAGCACTGACCGCATGGTGCTCGTGCGGGAAACGCGGAGGCGGCCATTTTTTTTGTTTTTGTTGGTTTTTGTTGTTTTTAGTCGGTACAGCGCGTCAGGACGAGCAGAGGCTCCTTTTCTTTTGGTAGCAGGTTGGGGCTGCTGGTTTTCCACGGAAGTGCTTGCTGTTGAAAAAAAAGAAAAAGGTTATTCCTGAGCGGTCCTCCAGTTTAGTCCTCCACATCCAGGTAGTGCACCTCCTCCTGGAGACTGGACCAATGAGAATCTTCCTATGCCAGGATGTATGCTGCTGGAGCTCCCATCAGCCCCCAGTGTGTCCAGTCTCCTTGCAGCTGGAGGACGTGTGTGCCTGGTGTTAGGCACACTTAGGGACAGCTAGAGGCAACACTAGAGAGTTTTTGGTGACTTTTCCTTTCTCACCCCTATTTTTTTCTTTAATTTGTTTCATAGGTAGCTGTAGCTTTAAAAAAAAACAAAAAACATCCAGCAGGCGGCGATCGAGGAGCCGGGTCTGCACGGCCCTTCTGCCTTTGCTACTGAGCTGTCTTTTGCAGTCCGGGAGGACAGCTCTCTCCTGGATTGTACGGAGGAGAGATCTGCCTTGACAGCCTGGGTCCGGTAAGCCTCTGAACAGGATACTGGCTTCCCTTTCGCGAGCCGCCCTGCTTTTCTTAGCTTGAGTGGCAGCCCGCAGCGGTAGCACGCCCCCGCTCAAGATTCGAGCGGCGGGTCGTCTGCCGGCGCTTCCAAGACAGTGCGGTGAGTTTTGCATATTTTGGGCTTTGCGGGTCGTTTCGTTGCTTTATTTCTTTTGATTTCTCTTTAGTTTCATTTTCACGCCATTTTTTTCTCGCCGGCTTGATTGTGCCAGCGGCCATTTTCTCACTCTGTTTTTCCTGCCCGAATTGAGGAGCTGTGCAGAGGGTTCCCTCTGCGCTTTCTGCCGTTTTGGCCTGGCGTTTTTGCTTGGGGGCACCTGAGTTCCCGATCCTGGAGGTTTGTTGCAACATTTAAAAAAAAAAATAAAAAACGCAAAGCAGAAGGGATTTTTTCTTTTCTGGCTTTTTTCATTTGAGGGTATTCCGGAACCCTTCGCTGTGGGGGCTGCTGGGCCTGCGTGGCTACTAGACCACAGTGTGTTATCTGTGGTTCCCACAGGGGGTCGGTGGCTGACTCCGCGCTTTGCAGGAGCTGCGCCTCGGTTCCCACCGGTTTAGAGCAGCAAATGGAGCATAAGGAGCTGTCAGACCCGGGAAGCCCGGCTGTTCAGGCGGAGGAAGATCCCTCTCCTGGTGCTCTTGCATCTTGTTCTGCGGTCCCCCCTTAGGGGCAGGTGGGCGCAGGGCCGACTGCAACAGCAGAGTCTTCCTTCGCGGATTTTTCTCCTGACTTTGTTGTTCTTATGCACCAGGCTTTTCGTTTGGGGCGCTCGGGCAAGTTGCCAGATGCCTGGCCGTCGCCCCTGTCCGCCTTGAAGGCTGAGGAGACCAGGCAGGATGGCCAGCCTGCCACCAAGCGCCTCAGGTCCATGGATCTGGATCAGGATGACTTGGGTTGGCGAGATCCTGATACAGATGTAGATCCCGATGGGGGTATTGAGGAACTGGAAGACGGAGAAATCCCCGAGCCAGAGGATCAAGCCCGGATCATTCGCGTGTTCCGTAAAGAAGAGCTGGTACCTTTGATTACAGAGTCTCTCCACGCACTCAATCTAGCGGCACCTCGTCCTGTTGAGGAGGACAGGTTGGAGGATCCTCTCATTCAAGCGGTGCGGGAGTCTCAGGTGGTGTTTCCGGTGCACCGTGTGGTGGAGCAGATGATTCAAAGTGAGTGGGATCAACCTGAATCCGGATTGAAGGGCATTCGGACTATGAACCGCCTGTATCCATTAGCGGATAAGGACAAGGACAGGTTTAAGTCGCCGCGAGTGGACGCTGTGGTCTTGGCCGTAACCAAGAAAACCACCATTCCTGTTGAAGGCAGTGCGGCTTTAAAGGACACGCAAGACAAAAAGGTGGATGGTTTGTTAAAACAGGCCTTTGAGACCAATGTCTTATCGTTACAGGCTTCCATTTGTGGTGCGTGGGTGGCTAGGGCCTGCTTGAGATAGGCTCAGCGCTTGCAGCAAGCTTCCAGCTTGGATAAACACGGCTTACTAGAGGTAACTCGTTTGGAGTCTGGCTCGGCGTATTTGGCGGATGTGCATTATGATTTGATTAGAACATTAGCGAATAGCATGGCGTCTTTGGTGGCGGCGCGCAGGTCTATCTGGTTATGGAATTGGGCGGCCAATGGATCTTCTAAGTCCCGCCTCAGTAAGCTTCCCTTTAAGGGCAAATTGTTGTTCGGAGACGATCTGGATAAATTGGTCAAAGACCTCGGAGAGTCCAAGGGCGGTAGGCTGCCCGAGGATAAGCCTAGACTGGGTAGAAACGTGCCGCCAGCACGGGGTCAGTTTCGGGACTTTCGCAGGTTTCGTTCTTCCCGCCTTTGGGGTTCCCAGCGCGGCCGGTATGGTTCCAGATCACAGGGGTTTCGAGGTTTTTGAGGAGCCAGCAGAGGCTTCTCTTCGGCATCTTCCTCTCCCTCCTCTTCCTTTGGTCGAAAGCCACAATGAAGCGAGGCGGGCTCCGGAGGGAAGTCAAGTCATCGGGGGTCGCTTAAGGGACTTTCTTCCTTCCTGGGCCCAAATAACCTCAGATCAGTGGGTGCTCGAGATAATCAGAGAAGGTTATGCGCTGGAGTTCGCTTGTCCGCTTCCAGATTCCTTTGTCCTTTCTCCCAGCAAAGGCGAGCAGAAGGAGCGGGCCATTCGGGTGACGTTACGTCGTCTCCTAGATTTGGGAGCGGTAATTTCAGTTCCTCCTTCCGAGCATGGTGTCGGTCGCTACTCCATTTATTTTGTGGTGCCAAAGAAAGACGGTTCGCTCCGTCCGATTCTAGATCTCAAGGGCGTGAATCGTTCCCTCTGGGTGCCGCATTTCCGGATGGAGACTTTGCGGTCCGTCATTGTGGCAGTACGTCAAGGGGAGTTTCTCACCTCTTTCGATCTCTCGGAGGCCTATTTACACATTCCCATCCGAGCGGTACATCAAACGTTCCTGACGTTCGCGTTCCTGTGGGGTCACTTTCAGTTTCGGGCTATGCCCTTCGGTCTGGCCACAGCCCCGCGCACCTTCACAAAGGTCATGGTGGTGGTGGCCTTGCGCAAGGACGGTATCTTAGTCCACCCTTACCTCGACGACTGGTTGATTCGTGCGAAGTCCGCAGAAGAGAGTGTGCAGGTTACGGACAGAGTAGTGATTTTGCTGCGGTCTCTCGGCTGGGTGGTCAACGAGAAAAAGTGTCATTTGGGGCCCACGCAATCCCTCAAGTACCTCAGGGTTCGTTTTGACACGACGAGCGGCTTGGTGTGCTTGCCGGAGCGCCGCGTCCAGGCTTTGCAGGGCCTAGTACGTTCATTCTTGAGGATTCCCGCACCGTCAGCATGGTGGTACCTGCGGCTGTTGGGCACTATGGCGGCGACGTTGGAGGTCGTTCCGTGGGCCCGGTTTCATATGCGGCCTCTTCAGAGAGCCCTGTTACGTCGCTGGTCGAACCAGTCGGACTCGTTGAACAGACGGTTGCCTTGTCCGATGTCTGTCCATCGGTCTCTCCGGTGGTGGCTCTGCTCGAAGAACCTTCGCATGGGTCTTCCCCTGGAGCAGCCCACTTGGATCCCGTTCATCACGGATGCGAGTCTGTTGGGTTGGGGAGCCCACTGCGAGGGTCAGTACGCGCAGGGGACGTGGTCCCCTCTGGAGGCTTCTTGGTCGATCAATCGACTCGAGCTTCGAGCGGTGCGGTTCGCGCTGTAAGCCCTCGAGATGTTGGTGAGGGGGCGGGCAGTGCGAGTTCTCTCGGACAACTCGGCGACGGTGGCTTACATCAACCGCCAGGGCGGCACCAGAAGTATTGCCATGGAAAGCGAGGCAGAGACCTTGTTTGGTTGGGTGGAGGCCCGTCTGCCGGCTATCTCGGCAGTGCATATCGCGGGAAAAGACAATGTGATGGTGGATTTTCTCAGCAGAGTGCAGGTCGACCCTGGGGAGTGGGAGCTGCACCTGCAGATCTTCGCGCAGATAGTTCACAAATGGGGGACTCCGATTATGGACCTCATGGCCACCTTTCAGTCGGCGAAGACAGGGCGGTTCTTCAGCAGGCGGAGAGAACACATGTCCGAGGGCATCGACGCGCTAATTCAGCCATGGCCGGAGGACGCTCTTCTTTGTCTTCCCCCCTTGGGCGCTGATCGGTCACGTCGTGCAACGCATCGAGGCGCACCGGGGGCAGGTTTTACTGGTGGCTCCGGATTGGCCCAGGAGACTGTGGTATGCCGATCTGGTTCGGTTATGCGACGGGGTGCCTTGGTGTCTGCCTCCATTACCAGATCTTCTGCTCCAGGGTCCATTGCGGATGCCTCAGGTGGATCGGTTCTCGCTTACGGTTTGGCCATTGAGAGGGCTCGGTTGAGAAAAAAGGGTTATTCCCCAGAGGTTATTGCCACTCTCCTTCGGGCGCGGAAACCTTCCACTTCGCTCGCGTATGTACGAGTGTGGAGGATTTTTGAGGACTGGTGTTCGCGGCGTGGGGTTCGCGCAGCAACTGCTTCGGTGTCGGTGGTTCTCAGCTTTCTGCAAGACGGATTTGACAAAGGTTTAGCGGCCAGTTCACTGAAGGTACAGTTGGTGGTGCTCGCGTGCTACAGGGGCAAGGTTCTCAGAATTCCCCTAGGGGCGCATTTGGATGTCCGCCATTTTCTTAAGGCGGTCTTCAGGTTGCGGCCTTCGCGCAGAGTGTCAGTCCCTTCGTGGGATTTGAATCTAGTCTTACAGGCTTTGGTTCGCAAACCCTTTGAGCCCCTTCGGCAGGCGTCTGTCAAAGATCTGACCCTGAAGACGGTCTTTCTGGTGGCGATTTGTTCGGCACGGCGCATTTCTGAACTGCAGGCGCTTTCGTGTAGGGAACCGTTCTTGTCTATCTCTAGGGATCGAGTAGTTCTTCGGCCCGTTCCCTCCTTTTTACCTAAGGTTGTGTCGCCCTTTCATTTGAATCAGCCCGTTTTCCTTCCGGTCCTTAAATCAGCAGTGCCAGGTGCTACTGGCGATGGGTTGCATTGCCTGGATGTTCGGTGAGTGCTTCGTCGATACTTAAAGGTGTCCGAGGCGTTCCGTAAACCGATCGGTTGTTCGTGCTTTTTGGTGGGGTACGCAAAGGTGAGGCAGCGGCAAAGGCGTCCATCGCTCAGTGGATTAAGGAGGCGATTGCCTCAGCGTACATTTTACAGCAGCGGCCGGTTCCGTTGGGTTTGAGGGCACACTCTACTAGAGCACAGGCGATGTCCTGGGCAGAGCATAGTCTTGTTCCACCTGTGGACATTTGTAGGGCGGCGACTTGGTCGTCTCTTCATACCTTCAGTAAGCACTACCGGTTGGATGTGTTCGCCGCTCGGGATTCTTGTTTTGGTTCGGCAGTGTTGCGCGCCGATTGGCAAGGTCCCGCCCGGTGTTGACTGCTCTGTTACATCCTGGATGTGGAAGACTAAACTGGAGGACCGCTCAGGAAATAGAAATTACACTTACCTGGTAATTGTAGTTCCTGGAGGGGTCCAGTTTAGTCCTCCTTCCCTCCCATGTGTCTGCTTTGTTTGGGGCGACGCGCTTACTTTGGATGGCGCGGAATTGTCTCAGAATATATCTTCGTTTTTTGTGTGTCCGGGGTTCGCTTCCCCTTTCTTTTTTTCCAGCTATTCCGTTCATGTGGCTGGGATTATGCCTGCCTCTTTCTGCGGGTGGACTCAGGCAGCGTGCAGAGTTCGGGCTTCCTCGTTTGGGAAGGGGGTCGATTAACACATACGGGGACTAAATTTCGTTCTGGTTTGATATTTCTACTTATCTCCTGTGTTGCTTCTTTAAGTCTGCTTTGTTACTAGTTCACTGGGGGCTGATGGGAGCTCCAGCAGCATACATCCTGGCATAGGAAGATTCTCATTGGTCCAGTCTCCAGGCTGCAGGAGGAGGTGCACTACCCGGATGTGGAGGACTAAACTGGACCCTCCAGAAACTACAATTACCTGGTAAGTGTAATTTCTATATAGCAACATTACAGGTTTATAACAGCTTAGAAGCAGATCTGAGGTTTAGGTTTGGTATACATCTATATATGGGTTTGAGTAGGGACATATATAGCTGTAGAGGTTTTGGAAGACGGTATTTCTGGGGGAGCTGCGCTCAGAGGGAGCATGCCAGCTAAGCCTCGGTGTCTTGTGTGTGGCATGAGGCGGGGCTCGCTCCTGGAGTCGGGTGTTTGCACAGCGTGCACCCAGGAAGCAGCTGTGATGGAGCAGGTGCTGGAAGGGGGGGCAGGAGGGCAGGAAGGGGGGGCAGGAGGGCAGGATGGGGGGGGCCCCAGTGTCAGGGAGCTGACCTCCCTCCCTCTCTGCTCCCTTCAGAGCCGGTAGTGGGGCCGTCTATGGCAGGAGAGCTTCCGCTAGCGCAGGTGCAGGGGTCAATGGGCAGACAGACTTTGGTCCCTCCAAATTTCTTTGTGCTATTGCGACAGTCTTTGTCGCTACTACAGCCCGGTATGTCCACTCTCCTGGCTGCCGGACGGGGGGAGAAACGTCTGGGCAGTCCGGTAGCGCAGGAGATGGCTGGTACCTCCGCTAAAAGGCATAAGGGAGCGGGGGCAGAGAGGTCGACGTCTCGGTCCTTGGAAGATCTCGAGCTTACAGAAGGGGATCTGGAGGAGGACTCTGCAGAAGAGTTAGAAGAGGGCGAGCTGCCGGAGGCAGAGCAGCAGGCTAGAGTGGTCAGGGTGTTTCGACGTGAGGAGTTGCCGGCCCTGATTACCAAATCCCTTAAGGTGCTTAACATGCTAGCGGCAGTTCCGTCGACGGAGGAGGCGTTGGAGGATCCGTTGTTGCAGGCAGTGCGTATGACACAGCGGGTATTCCCTGTTCATAGAGTGTTCTGCAATATGATTCAGGAAGAGTGGGATGTGCCCGAGTCAGCTCTCAAGGGGTCTAGGGCAATAGCTAGGCTCTATCCGCTGGCGGACCAGGATAGGGATCTTTTTTGTTCTCCTAAGGTCAATGCGGCGGTGTCGGCGGTCACTAAGAAGACGACGATCCCAGTAGAGGGGGCTGCGGCGCTTAAGGATAGTCAGGATAGAAAGCTGGATATGTTGTTGAAGCAGGTGTTTGACATAAGCGTGCTATCCATGCAGGCCTCGATCGCGGAGGCTTGGGTGGTGAGAGCCTGACTCCATTGGTCCCAGCGGCTGCAAGGGGATCCGGCTACGGAGCAGGTGGATGAGGCATCTCGGCTGGAATCCGGAACCGCCTATTTGGCGGATATCCATTATGACCTGATCCAGGGGCTGGCCAAGAGTATGGCTTCGGTGGTGGCAGCCCGGGGGTATTTTTGGTTGCGCAACTGGGCGGCAGACAATTCTTCCAAGGCACGGCTTAGTAAGGTACCCTTTAGAGGGCAGCTATTGTTCGGAGAGGATTTGGATAAGTTGGTTAAGGATTTGGGAGAGTCCAAAGGGGGGTTGGTTGCTGGAGGATAAGCCGAAGCAGGGCTGCCCTAGCCTGGCTCCCAAGGGGGCGCAGCGGGAGTTTCGTAGATTTCCTGCTTCGGGCAGTTTCAGCGAGGCAGATTTCCTGGGCGAAGCCAAGGGCTTTGAGGTTTTCGAGGAGCAGGTAGATGTTTTACACCCGGGGCGGCCTCCAGTTTTAAGAAGCCACAATGAGATGAGGGGGGCTCAGGTAGGGTGCGAGGCTGTCGGGGGACGGCTGCAGGATTTTTACCCTGCCTGGGTCCACTTGACGTCGGATCAGGAGTGGAGGAGTGGCCTAGTGGTTGGGGCAAGGTATTTCAGGCCGGAAGGTCGGGGGTTCAAATACCACTAGAGGACAGCAACCTTGGGCCGGAAGGACTGGGGTTTCTAGTCCCACAGGTGCTCACTTAACCCTCCATAGCCCATGTTCCCTGTAAAATAGTTATCTCCAAGTTATAATGCCCTGTTCAATGTAATTTCAGTTTGTTCAATGTAAATCGCACTGATGCAGAATAGCGCGGTATATAAGAGAATGTAAATAAATATAAATAAATAAATCAGTGGGTGTTGGAGGTTATTTGAGAGGGATACGCTCTAGAGCTCCAACGGCCAGTGCTGGATGTGTTTATCCAATCGCCTTGCAGAGCGCGGGTCAAGTACCGGGCGGTGCTCGAGACTCTTCACAGATTGCTGCAGCTGCGGGCGGTGGTGCCGGTGCCACCGGAGCAGTGCGGATATGGTCGATACTCCATTTATTTTGTGGTGCCAAAAAAGGAGGGCGTCTTTTGGCCCATTTTAGACTTAAAGAGCGTAAATCGCTGTCTCCGGGTTTCGCACTTCCATATGGAGATGCTGCGGTCCGTGATTGTGGCAGTCAGAGAAGGGGAGTTTCTTACCTCGCTGGATCTCACAGAGGCTTACTTGCATATCCCCATTCGGCAAGAGCATCAGCAATTTCTCCGGTTTGCGGTGCCCATGGGGCATTTCCAGTTCCAGGCGTTGCCGTTTGGCCTGGCAATGGCTCCGCGGACTTTCACCAAGGTGATGGTGGTAGTTGTAGCGGCTCTTCGCAAGGAGGGAGTGCTGGTGCATCCATATTTGGACGATTGGTTGATTCGGGCGAAGTTGGAGGCGGAGATCAGGTCGGCTACTTCCCGGGTAGTGCAGTTTTTGCAGAGCCTAGGGTGAGTAGTCAATTTCTCCAAGAGCAGGCTGGTCCCATCGCAGTCCCTGGAGTATCTGGGGGCGCAGTTCGACACAGCACAGGGGAAGGTGTTTCTTCCAATGGAGCGGTCGCTCCGCTTGAGGGAGCTGGTGTGGAGATTTCTAGCTCAAAGGGCTCCCACGACTTGGCGATATTTACAGTTGCTCGGAACAATGGCGATCATGATAGAGGTGGTGCCGTGGGCCAGGGCACACAGGCTGCTACAGAGGGCGCTGCTGCGGCGTTGGTCGCACCAATCGCATGCGCTGTCGCAGCATCTGGTTTGTCCGCCGGAGGTGAGAGGGGATCTTTTCTGGTGGACGCGGCAAGAGAACTTGGAAAAAGGCATGTCCCTGGAGACCCCAGCTTGGAGGCTCTTGACGACAGATGCAAGTCTCACGGGCTGGAGGGCGCATTTCAAGGGTCAGTTCGCGCAGGGTCAGTGGTCGGCGCTGGAGGCGAGCTGGTCAATCAACAAGCTGAAGCTGAAGCTGGAGATGAGGGCGGTGTATTTGGCTCTATTACAGTTCCAGTTGTGCCTGGGTCGGTTGGCAGTTCGGGTGCTTTCCGACAATGTGACTACGGTGGCCTACATCAATCGACGGGGTGGCACGGGAAGTGCGGTGTTGGAGGCAGAGGCAAGTCAGCTGTTGGCCTGGGCCGAAAAGAATCTGCTGGCCATCTCGGCTCAACATGTCGCGGGCATAGACAATGTCGAGGCGGATTTTTTTGAGTCGGCGCAAGGTCGATCCAGGAGAGTGGGTGCTTCACCCGGACGTCTTTGCACTAATCGTAGAACGTTGGGGGAGGCCGATAATGGATCTGATGGCGACCTTCGAGTCAGCGAAAGCAAGGCAGTTTTACAGCAGGCGTCGAAAGGATGTCGGAGGGTCTCGATGCGTTGGCACAAAGGTGGCCAGTCGAAGGGCTTGTCTGTTTTTCCTCCATGGGCGCTCATCGGTCACGTGGTGCAGTGCATAGAGCATCACTGGGGCTGGGTGGTTCTGGTGGCACCGGATTGGCTGAGAAGACCGTGGTATGCGGATCTGGTGCGGTTGATGGTAGACAAGCCTTGGCGGCTTCCTCTGAGGGAGGATCTGTTGCTGCAGGGGCCGCTTCGAATGCCGCAGGTGGATCGGTTCTCGCTTATGGCTTGGCTCTTGAAAGGGCAAGGATGACAGCCAAGGGGTATTCCGCGGCGGTCATTTCGACTTTAGTAAAAGCGAGACAGAGGTCTACTTCCTTAGCTTATGTGCGGGTCTGGCGCATTTTTGAGGCTTGGTGTATGGACAGATAGGTGAGGCCCTTGGCGGCATCCATTGCGCAGGTCCTGGCGTTCTTGCAGGATGGGTTTGAGGAGTTGGACGCGTTGGTTAGGGCTCCTTTTGAGCCGTTGGACGAGGCGTCTTTGAAGGATTTGACGTTAGACAATTTTCCTAGTGGCAATTTGCTCAGCGAGTAGGATTTCGGAGTTGCAGGCTTTGTCTTGTAAGGAGCTGTTTTTGTCTTTTTCAGATCAGGTGGTGCTGCGGTCGGTTCCCTCCTTTTTGCCCAAAGTGGTTTCAGTGTTTCATGTTAACCAGGCAGTCTCGTTACCGGTGTTTTCGGCAGAGGAGAAGGAAGCCATGGGAGGTAGGTTGGGGAGTCTGGATGTTCGGCGGACTATTAAGCGGTATCTCCGCCGGACACAATCTTTTCGTAAGACCGCTTGTTTGTGGTGTTTGGCGGGCTGCAGAAAGGAGAAGCGGCGTCTAAGGCCTCTATTTCCAGATGGTTGAAGGAAGCCATTGCGGCGGCATATATCTTGAAAGGTAAAGTGGTGCCAGAAGGCCTCCGAGGGCGGAGTTTGCCTTGGTGCCGGCAGTTGAGATTTGCAGGGCGGCGACCTGGTCATCCTTGCATTCGTTTGTCAAGCATTATAGGTTAGATGTGCAGGCGGCCGGCAATGTGTGGTTTGGGTCGGCGGTACTTCAGGCTGCTCTAGCAGGGCCCTCCCGGTGATCTTTACTGCTCTGTTACATCCTCTCAGGTTCCGGGACTGGACTAGAGGGACGCAAAGGAAGGTGAAATTAGACTTACCTGCTAATTGTTGTTCCTTAAGGAACTCTAGTCCAGTCCCGGAGCCCACCCGTTTACTTGTGTTGTCAGAGCAGCCTGGCAGCGCAGCGTTGTGCTACGAGGGCGGTTACGGAGAAGCAGACGGCGGTAGTCCACAGAGGGTCTCGCTCTCTCTTTCTCTCTCTGGTGTATCTCTCCATTTCTGTCTTTCTCTTTCTCGCTCTCGCGGAGGGGCCAAAATCTTCCTATGCAGTGGGGAGGGTTGGAGCTTCTCTTTAGTTATAGGTATGTGTTTAGAAGCGAGGATTAAGGTTAGAATTTTTTGATTGAACTAATTTGTTGCTCTGCTGAGTTTGCTTTGTCAATAGATACTGGAGGGGAGAGGCGGTCCTTGCCTATTTATACCCGGATCATCAAAGCGATGACATGTGTCAGTCTCCATAGCTGCTGGAGGAGGTGCAGAACTCTCAGGTTCTGGGACTGGATTAGAGTTCCTTAACCAACAACAATTAGCAGGTAAGTCTAATTTCACCATATCGTATATCAAATATATGCAGATGACAATGTTCTTCACATCCATTAACCACCTCTCTCCACAACTTGACAGCTTACATAAATGTTTCATCGACGTAAAAGGATGGCTTAGTAGACCCAACCCTACTCATCAATCAAGAGAAGACTGAAGCACTCTACATAACCACCAACCCAACCTTTATCCCACCA
Organism: Ichthyophis bannanicus; assembly: GCA_033557465.1. Lineage (NCBI taxonomy): Eukaryota > Metazoa > Chordata > Amphibia > Gymnophiona > Ichthyophiidae > Ichthyophis > Ichthyophis bannanicus. Next base: position 205,450,794 of record CM066043.1, on the reverse strand, counting down.
TCATCAGTAGAATCTAATGATGTAAAGATTGAGGTCAACTCTGAAACAAATACTTGGCCATAACGATAGATCAGCAACTAACCTTCCAACCTCACATAAAAAGAATAACCACTTCAGTCTACTACAAACTTAAGAATTCTGAAGCACCTCCACCCACTACTCTCCCCAGACCTCTTCCAAACCGTGTGCCAGGCAATGATTACACCTGTACTAGATTACTGTAATATTTTCCAGGGTCTGCCTAAACAAACTCTCCACCCACTACAAATAGCCCAAAATACTGCAGCCCAAATAATTGTGCCTCATATCGATCACACATCACCCCAATGCTGATGCAGCTTCACTGGCTTCCCATCTCAGATAGATAGGATCAAAAACAAAATCCTGATCACAGTATATAAAGTACTACACAATGAATCTGCCACATGCTTCTAATTTGACGTACAAATTACGAGAGATTACAAAGAAATTCCACCCTCAACCTGCTCACAATACCACAGAAAAAGACAAAGTAAGCCACATGAAATAGGACATTCACACTATTTGCTTTATCCTTATGAAATAAACTACCACCAATGTTAAGAGCTCTCTCTGACCTGTCAGACTTTAGGAAGAAATTAAAAACTCATCTCTTCAAAGAAGAATGACAGATCCTCAGACATAGAGACTCACCCACCATAAATCCATACTGCAAAAACCCACAATTCAACTCAACAATCATAAATAATGTAATAAGGACTCAGTAAGATAACCGTAAAAATACTTTAAATAGTTCATAGTTAATGATATCAAATGTTATACAGTAGTTACCTTGCTACTTTGTTATACTGTTCCAGTTCTCTGTAAAACATTGCACCTGATGGTCGTGTTAATCTGTTAAAATGTAAACTGCTTTGAATTGTAGAAAGGCAGTATAAAAATAAGTTTAAATAAATAGAGGAAATCTTTGGGCATTCAAGGCCTGTGTTGCATCAGTGCTGGAGCAATAGCTGGCTGGTCCTTTGGCGCCAAGGCATCATCTTTGACTGTGGTACAGCCCATCCTTTAAACGCATGTGCTGCCTGTTGAGGCACCTACATCAGGGAGACCTGATGCTGGTTCCCAGTGGGGCCATCTCTTTCTCATGTGTGTTGAGCACCTATGTCCTGGTGAAAACTGAAAGCACTCGATGCCTCATAAATCCAGTTGATGCTCCCACCCGCTTCAAGGCCAGGGGGAACTCTGGGCAGAATCTCAGAGGTACTTCGATGTCCTCTCTGTCTGACTCTGATGGCTGGGTGATCAGTGTGGAATCGGCCACCTTTGGTGTCCTTTGGTAAGCATGCCCTCCCAAGACTTCATGAGGGATACCACCAAGGCATCCTATTTTCATTGGAGACAGAGGATGGGCCCAGGAAGGAGGAGTTGGAGCTCCTCCACTACTCCTCAACTCCTAAGGCACCAGTTAAGGTGCCAATACACCGAATTCTACAAGGGCTACAACTGGTGATGATGTAGAACCCCCCTCACTGTACCCTCAGTCAGTAGGAGGCTGGAATCAAGGTTCCAGGCTCAGAAGACCCTGGAATTTGAGAAACGTCATCTTCTGATTCACTCTTTAGTGGTAGAGTCTGCCCTGAAAAGGATCAAAAGCACCAAGGCTCATTCCTCGATGTCCCCGGGTAGGGAGGCTTGGATGTTGGATGACTTCGGAAGGAGGTGCTTCCAGAGCTCCATGCTCAGTCAGGGTACATTTTCATCAGCTCTACATGAACATGTCCCTGAAGGATATCTTGCATTCTCCGGGAACAAGCAGGAAGTCAGTCCTTGAGCAGATCGAACGGGGTTTTTACTCCAAGTATTTTCTGGCCCACAAGAAGGCGGGGGGTTTTGACCCATCATGTGTCCCAGAAACCTCACACCTCCCGATGCGGGAAAGCTCCAGATGGTATCTCTAGGTATTCTGTTTCCCTTTCTTCAGAAAGATGATTAGCTATGCCCCTGGATCTACAGGAAATGTGTATCCATGTACCGGTTCTACTCACAAGAAATATCTCTGTGTCGTTTTAGCAGAAAAGCACTTTCAGGACAGAGTACTTTCTTTTGGGCCACATTGGTGCCCCAAGTCTTCACAAATTGCCTTGCTGTGGTGGCGGCCTCTGTCTTTCCTAGGTGCATAACTTTGCACTTGTCCACATTAAATTTCATCTGCCATGGCTTTAGACAAAGAAGATCTTGTCTTAATAATGTGTTATGTTTTTTTGAAGGTGTGAATAAACAGGTAGACAAAGGTGAGTCGGTTGATAAAGTGTATTTGGATTTTCAGAAAGCCTTTGACAAAGTACCTCATCAGAGACTTTTGGCAAAACTAGAGAGTCATGTGATAGGAGAGGCAGTGTACTATTGTGGATCAGGAACTGGTTAAAAGATAGAAAGCAGAGGGTAGGGCTAAATGGCCAATTTTCCCAATGGAGAAAGGTGAATAGTGGTGTACCCCAGGGATCTGTGCTAGGTCCGCTGCTTTTTGACATATTTATAAATGATCTGGAAAAGGGAATAACAAGTGAGGTTATCAAATTTACAGATGAGACAAAACTATTTAAAGTTGTTAAAACCCATGAGGATTGTGGAAAATTGCAAGAGGATCTTGATGAACTGGAAGACTGGGCTTCAAAATGGCAGATGAAATTGAATGTGGACAAGTGCAAAGTTATGCACCTAGGGAAGAGCAACCCAAACTATGGTTACACGATGCAAGGTTCCCACATTAGGAACCACCACCCAGGAAAAAGATTTAGGCATCATTGTGGATAACATGTTAAAACCCTCTGCCCAGTGTGCAGCGGCGGCCAAGAGACCAAATAGAATGCTAGGTATCATAAGGAAAGGAATGGAAAATAAAACAAAGGATATTATAATGCCTCTGTATTGTTCCATGGTGCGACCGCACCTTGAATATTGTGTGCAATTCCGGTCACCGTATCTTAAAAAGAATATAGCATTTTTAGAAAAGGTTCAGAGAAGAGCCACCAAAATGGTAAAGGGGATGGAAGGATACCCCTATGAAGAGAGGCTAAAAAGGTTAGAGCTCTTTAACCTGGAAAAGAGACGGCTGAGGGGAGATATAATAGAAGTCTATAAATTAATGAACAGAGTGGAACGGGTAAACGTAGATTGTTTACGTTATCAGAATATAGAAAGACTAGGGGACATGCAATGAAGCTACAGGGTAAACTATTCAAGACAAATAAGAGAAAATATTTTTTCACTCAATGTGTAATCAAACTCTGGAATTTACCGGAGGATGTAGTAAAGGCTGTTAGTGTAGCTGGGTTTAAAAAAGGTTTGGACAAGTTCCTGGAGGAAAGGTCCATAAACCATCATTAAAAAGGGATTCAGGATATCAATGCTTGACCCAATACAAGCATTGTGGAACCTGTCTCTTTTGGGGAAACTACTAGGTACGTATGACCTAGATTGGCCACTGTTGGAAACAGGATACTGGGCTTGATGGACCTTGGTCTGACCCAGTATGGCATATCTTATGTTCCCTTTTCTTGATGACTGGCTCGTAAAAAGCACCACTCCAGACAGTTAAGCAATCAACACTGTTGACCGTTCAGGTGCTATTGCTGATGAGGTTGTAATCAATTATCTGAAGTCCCACCTTCTGCCCCCCACCCAACAAATAGAGTTCATGTGGGCTCCCCTGACATGTCTCAAGCAAAGGCTTCCATTCGCTAGACAGACCCCAGAGATTGACGGCCTTGGTCCAAGATACCAGCGAGTTGTCAGACGCTTGGAGGATGCTAACTGTACTCTGCCACATGGCCTCTGCTATGCAGGTCACATCAAGGGCTTGTCCTTGATGAGAAAGCTCAATGGACACTGAGGACTCTGTGGAACCTGACCTCCGGCTGCCTTTGGGATTAAGTGGCGTTCACTGGCCCTCTCATCCAGTCCCTGAACCGATGGTTGGATCATCCGAACTTGCTCAGGGGTCTCCTCTTTTAGAATGTTTGGGAGCGCATCTGGATGGCCTTCACGCTCCAGGCATCTGGTCCAAATAGGAGAACCTCCATCGGGATATCTATTTGTGCTTTATCGACTATAGCAAAGCTCTTGACTGTGTAAACCATGAGAAACTCTGGGCCACATTAAGAAGCATGGGTATACCAGAACACCTGATCGTACTCTTGCACAATCTGTACATTGATCAAGAAGCAACAGTTCGAACGGAACAAGGAGAAACAGAATGGTTTAAAATAAGCAAAGGTGTAAGACAAGGCTGCATACTTTCCCCCTACCTGTTTAATTTATATGCAGAACAAATCATCAGAGAAGCAGGATTGTATGAAGACAACAGAGGTTTGAAGATTGGTGGAAGACTCATCAACAACCTTCGCTATGCTGATACCACCACATTATTGGCTGAAAGTGAAGATGATCTGGAACATTTGCTTCTCACAATCAAAGAACATAGTCTCCAAATGGGCCTGCACCTTAATGTAAAGAAGACAAAGATCATGACAACTGGCATAATCAACAGGTTCATCGTTGAAGGAGAAGAAATTGAAATTGTGAACAACTTTAACCTACTTGGATCAACTATCAATAAAGAAGCAACAAGCAGTCAAGAAATCAGACAACGCATTGTTCTTGGCAGAATGGCTATGAAAGACCTAGATAAGATTCTCAAGAGCACAGATGTCTCTCTCCATACAAAGATTCGACTTCTTCAAGCTATGGTATTTTCAATAACATCATATGGATGTGAAAGCTGCACAGTGAAAAAGATAGACAGGAAGAAAATTGATGCCTTTGAATTATGGTGCTGGCGGCGAATACTGTGTATACCATGGACTGCCCGAAGAACAAACCAGTCGCTACTAGAGGAGATCAAACCTAAGCTTTCTTTAGAAGCTCAGATGACAAGACTTCAACTTTCATACTTTGGACACATCATGCGAAGAGAGAGATCATTAGAGAAAGACATCATGCTTGGCAAGATAGGTCAACGCAAAAGAGGAAGGCCAGCAATGAGATGGATCGATACAATAATAGCAGCTACGGGTACCAGTCTGTCAACAATGAGCCGCCTGACTCAAGACCGAACACAATTTAGGATAGCTATCCAGAGGGTTGCCATGAGTTGGCTCCGACTTGACGGCACTTAACACTACCACCATCTGATCAGCTTCTTGGAACTGAGAGCCATGGCAAATGCCTTCAAGGCTCTTTGGATTCGCCTAACCAATCAGATTGTACTGATTCAGACCAACCATCCAGTCGTGATGTACTGCATAAAACAAGCTGAAGGGCACGAGTTTATCTTTATCTTTATTCATATTTGATAAACCGCTATTGTAAGAACATTAAGCGGTGTACAATAAAAAGGATGGATTTAACACTGCAAACCAAGAAAAGGAACGCCAATAATAAACAGGAAAGGAGGAGGCAAGGACAGAATAGTAACACCACACTATTACCAAATCATAGACAGACATAGCCCAGCCAGGCAACATAGACAAGCGAACAAGGGACAGACAAGTGACAACCTAAAAAAGGACAAAAACAAAAACAGGATGATCAGGGAGGGGCCTCAGGGGGAAGGTCATATGCTTTCTGGAATAGATGGGTCTTAAGTAACGACTTAAACTGAGGATAGGAGGGTTCTAGCCGGAGGGGAGTTGGTAGCATGTTCCAGAGGAGGGGTCCAAAAAAGAAAAAAGCAGAATGGCGAGTCTGTTCTAAGTTTGTATCTCCTGGGCTGTGAAATGGTTCAGCAATGGAGGTTTGCCATCACTCACGATATGGAATTACGGACCACCACTGCCTGAGAAACAAAAGGCCCTAGTGGACCAGGTGAGCCGTGTTGTCCTGCTGCACGAGTGGACTTTGAATTAGGATGCCACAGATCAGATCTTTCAGAAGTGGGGCCTCCCCTCAATAGGGCTGTTTGCAGTTCCTGAGTGGATCAGTTCTGCTCCAGGGTCGTTTCACGCAGCAGGTTGGCTCCGATTGCATTCTCCTACATTGGGGGAAGGACATGCTATAAACATATTCCCCAATTCTGCTCTTTCAGAGGACCTACGGAAGCTTCAGACAGGCAGGGGTACATTGATCCTCATTGCGTTGTATCGGCTCATACAACTGTGGGCTTCCCCCTCTTTCAACTCTCCCAGGGGGGGACCCTCTGCAGATGGGTCTGCTCCAGATTTCATATCACAAGAGGACAAAAGGATGCTGCACTCCAATGTCAGATTCTTGGCCCTCCTTGCATGGGGGTTGAAAGGCTCAACGTGTTGGAGCTTAAACTGCCCGACAGAGTAACAGCTGTTGGCTTCTAAGGGGGAGCCTCGACAGGAAGATTTTATACTTCCATGTGGAAGAGATTGCTCCCTGGTGTGTAGCACAGGTGCTGGATCCATTTGTTCCAATGACAGACTTCTTGGGGGGCCTTCTACTCCTTTTCTCAGTCTGGTTTCCAGTCCAGCTCTGTCAGGTCTACCTCAGCGATTGGGACTTATCACAGGTTGGAGGGCAGGTCCAGATCTGTTCAATCTTTAGTGGTTTGCTTCTTGCAAGGCTTGCTCCTCTTGCATCCTCCCTTCAAGCCCCCAGTGGTAGTTTGGGACCTCAAAGTGTTCCTAGCGCAGCTCATGCTAACTCCCTTTGGCTGCTCGTTTCTCACCCTTTGCAGTTCTTGACCTGGGAGGTCTTGTTCCTGGTGGCAGTTACATTAGCACGCCCAGGAAGTGGGCTACTAGCTCTAGTGGCTCATTTGCTATACACCAGGATCTATCATACTAGAGTGATTCTGTGCACTCATCCTTTATGCCTCTCAATGGTGGTATCTGCTTCCATCTTAATTGGCCAGTCATTCTGTCGCCTTTCCTTTCCAGACCTTGTGCCCTTAATGGCGAGGTGGCACTGCACTGACAGGGCTGCAAGCGAGCCTTGGACCTTCTGCCTATCTTGAGGGTTTGCTGAAGGTCCTTCCAATGGTTATGTCCTTTGACCCCAGCAAGCTAGGGGCTGCCATTTCCAAACATGCTCTCTCACTTCAGCTGGCAGACTGCGTCTCTTTTTCTTATGCCCAGGCTGACCTGAGCCTTTGATGGTCATGTCACAGCTCACACCGTCCGAGCATTGGCTGTGTTGGTGGCCAACTTGTGCTTGTTCTCCATGGAGGAGATTTGCAGGGCTGCGACATGGTCTTTTGGCCACACATTCATATCTCACTACTGTCTGGATGGGGATCCCGATGCGACAGCAACTTCGGTCGATCTGTATTCTGGTATCTGTTTGGGGTTTTGAATCCAACTCCATCCCGCCAAGGCCCTTCTGTTTATCTAACCTACCAAAAAAAGAAAACTATTAAGCATGAATGTCCATGAATGAAATTGTATGTTGCAGAGGCTGAGTCAGATGACTTCCCCCATGGACACTACTGCTGCTGCTGTACATTGCTGATTCTCCAGTTCTTGGCTCACCTTGCCTGTTGAGCCTTTTGGTGGTCTCAGTTTTCTGTAGTCTATAGCTTGGGAGTCCCATACACAAGGACGTCATTCCTGCTTGTTCACAGAGAAAAGGTAGTTACATATGTAGCAGGTGTTCTCTGTGGAGAGCAGGAATAAGTTCTCACAGCCTTTCCACCTCCCAGAGGAGTTTTATTCTACTACAGCTTTATCTTCATACTGGAGAAGATGGTGCCATGGCAGGGGGGAATGCAGGTGCAGTGGAGCCTCCCAAAAGCTTCCAGTAGGAGCTGGAGAGCGTTCCCATGTGGGGCTCAAGTCAGTGACTTCACCCATAAAGGAAGAATTATTCCTGCTGTCTATGTAGAACACCTACAGGTAAGTAACTGTCTTTTCCAGTCAGAATGGGACTTTACCAGTTCTTCGCCTCGGGGGTTAAAGTTATGTAAAAGGATGTACACTCCCGGAGGAGTGCATCATATGATCTAGCATGCCTGAGGTGGCTGCGCAGGTCACAGCGGTTACAAAGTGGGCCAACATTCCTGTGGAAGATGGATCAACCTTAAAGGACTTTGAATAGAAAGGTTGACTCTGCTGAAGAGTCAGTTCACAGCAGCAGCTGCTATTCTTCAGTTGGTGGTGTGTGCAGGCCCGACATCTCGAGCCCTGCTTCTGTGGTTTCAGTCTCCTGCTGGATGATAATACCCCTCCTTTGGAATCTGTTACTGCTTTCCTTCTGATGCCTCGTATGTTCTAGCCTGCTTGGTGACTAGTGTTGACAGTAATGCGGTGTTGGATTTGGCTCTGCCACAGTGCAGTGGACACATCCTCCAATGCCCGGCTAACTCAAATGGCCTTAAGGGGAAGCTCCTTTTGAGGCTGGTTTGGATGAGGCCAAGCCTTATCACCTTCCAGAAGATAGGCCAGGCCTGGGAAGCGTACAAGACTGCTCCACTCTTTGGCATCTGCCCACGCACCGTGGGCATGCTTGACTAACTTCAGAGGGTCTCGGGACTTCCATTGTTACTGAGCGTTTCTTTTCTTCTTCTGGATTTTGGACCCATTATCAGGCCTTTCAGGAGGCTCATGGGCCCATTCTCTGTCCCCTCCAGAGTGGTGTCCCTTCCATTCAACACATGAAGGTTTGGAGGTCCATTCCTGGATGTCACCAAGGATTGCTTTCTGCTAGACACCATTCAAAGTGACCTTGTCCTGGAATGCAAGCAGCCGATCTCGGAGGCATTTGCTGTCTTTGTGTGGTTCGGCAGATAAGAGAGCCACCACATGGGTCACATTGAAGAAGTTACTGCACCTGAAGATGGTGGTGCCAGTGTTCCCTGCCAAGCAGGGCAAGAGAAGGTATTCCATTTATTTCATGGTGCCAAAGAAGGATGGCTCCTTCCAACCAATGCTTGACATCAAGGGGGGTCAATGTGTAACCAATACAATGAAAACCCTTTCTCTTGCCTTGTACCAGTGGTATTGCAGTACCTGCTTCACCTCTCTGACTTAGGCCTCAAGTCTAACTGTCAGGGTCCACCTGAGTGCTCTGTCCACTCACGTGGAAGGACAACCTCTTTCGGTTCACCCCTTGGTGTCCAGGTTCCACAGAGGTCGTCTACTACTAAAATCCCTGGTTCGCCTTCCGGTGACCGAGTGGGATCTGAATGTGGTCTTGCAACGGCTTACTCGCCCACCTTTTGAGCAAATGTCCGCTTGCCATCTGTGCTTTCTCTCCTGGAAGGTACTCTTCCTGGTGGCACTCACATCTGCCTGGCGAGTGAGTGAGCTACAAGCTCTGGTTTCAGAAAGACCGTACACATGGTTTTATAGGAACAGGGTGGTCCTGCGCACCCACCCCAAGTTTCTCCCGAAAGTGGTCTCTCTGTTCCACCTCAACCAAGAGGTGGTTCTTCCGACATCTTTCCCAGGCCGCATGCTAGCTGGGCAGAGGCGGTTCTGCATACCCTTTATTGTAAGAGGGTGTTAGCTTTCTACTTGGAGCATACACGGGGGCATCAAAGGGCTCCTCAGCTTTGTCTCTCTTGACCCCAGTAAGCTGGGGCTACCTGTCTCCAAGTGCACGTTGTCCACCTGGGTGGCAGACTGCATTGCCTGGGCATACAGGGTGGCCAACCTCCCGTTGCAGGGTCGAGTCACGACCCATCGTGTCAGGGCTAAAGCCGCATCAGTGGCTCACTTCCGCTCTGTTTTGCTGGCAGACATCTGCCGGACCGCCACCTGGTCTTCAAGCCAGACTTTTGCAGCCCATTACTGCTTGGATGGAGAGTCCTGATGAGACACTGTTTTTGGCCAGGCGGTACTCCGCAACTTATTTGAGGTTTAGGCAACTCCTACCCTCCGGCCCTCTGGTGTCAGGCTACCGGGGGTGTTGTGTCTCTGCTGGGATTCCTATCACAGCTGCTGCAGCTTTTCTAGAGGGAGCCATTTTTCAGCTATGGGTTCTCGGTAGCCTATAGCTAGGGAGTCCCAGATGTGAGGACTGACTTCCTGCTTGTTCCTGGAGAAAGCGTAGTTACTCACCTGTAACAAGTGTTCTCCAGGGACAGCAGGAATCGGTCCTTACGACCCTCCCTCCTCCCCTGGAGTTGCAGTCCTATTATTGATCTTATTCTTTTTGTCGTCTTTTTAGCTATGTCATTACTGAGCAAGATGGCACCCTTGGGCGGGAAGGGAACTGCGCATGCACTATGCAATCCCAAAGGCTTTCCGTCGGCGCCGACGTCACCCATATGTGAGGACTGATTCCTGCTGTCCCTGGAGAACACCTGTTATAGGTGAGTAACTACGCTAAATCCCACCTCTCCGGCCCAATGCCTAGAAGTTATAGGGACTCGGCTAAACACTCTCCAAGCCAAGGCCTTCCTCCCTCAGGTAAGGGCACAACGTCTCAGGGAGATAGCTGCAGAAGTGCAACGCTACTGGTCACTACCCACCCGGCTTCTCCTCCGCCTGCTTGGCCACATGGCCTCCATGGTTCACGTGACCCCATACGCCCATCTACACATGAGAGCAACTCGGTGATGCCTCCGCTCCCAGTGGACATGAGCCATGGGCAGGCTCCAGGACAGAGAGTGACCCGCCAGCTGCCGGACTCCCTTGGTTGGTGGCAGAGTCCCCACCACCTTCAGGCAGGGATGCCTTTCCAAGCACCCACCCCCAGAGAGAGTCCTTACCACTGATGCCTCCTTGCTAGGCTGGGGAGTGCATTGCGGGGACCTTCAGATGGAATCCCAGATGCAAATCAACCACCTGGAGCTCTGGATGATATTTCTTGCCCTCCAAGACTTCCACCACCGGCTACAGCACCAGTCTGGGTTGATCCAGACCGACACCCAGGTCACAGTGTTCTAGGTGAACACGCAAGGGGGCATAGGGTCGTAATCCCTCTGCTAGGAGGCGGTAGCCCTCTGCTCCTATGTGACTCGCAGCGGGATGCCCCTAAGAGTAGTCTACCTTCTGGGCTAGGACAATGCCCTGGCGGACAAGCTTAGCAGAGTCTTCTAGCCACGTGAGTGGTGCCCTCGCTGTTTTGACTTTGGGGCATCCCCTAGTGGACCTGTTCACCAGTCCAGACAACACGCAGTTGCCCTGCTTCTGCACCCACCAGCCGCACCTCTCCTGGGTGGCAGCGGATGCGTTCCTCATTCCTTTGTCTTCCGCCGATGAGACAGGTTCCTCAGAAAGGGGGTCCTCCTTGAGGAAGCGTAAGAGGAAGAAGAAATCCTCGAAGGCGGCGCCTCTAGACGGCTCCTCGCAACCCGGCTCCTCCCGGGGCCTGTCACGGAGCCCCAAGCACTGGCCAGGATCTTCGGAGAAGGAGCGCCTGGCAAAGATGCCTTGTCAGGAGTCGGAGCAGCCGAGACAAGTACCAATTACCCTCGTCGAGGACTCCCCTCCGGGGGAACCGCCGTCGGGCCTGACTGTGTCGGGGCCTGAGTCAGTGACTGCAGAGCCTTCCGGACTCGACTTCAGAATGGCAGTCTTGGAGTGCAGTTTCACTGCCTTCATGGAGCATCAGCGGGCGCTGATAGCCGGTCTGTCCGGATCCTCCACCCCGACCACCGAGCACTTGATGTCGAAGGCGACCCTGGAGGCTGAGCCGATCTTCGAAGCCTTTCAGGCTCGAGTTAATCCTCAGCCAAAGTGTCTCTCGGCCTCCTGTTTGGGACCGAGGTCGGCGCCATCGGCGCCGGGGCCCTCGATGCCTGACAAGCCCCCGATTACTCCTCAGAGGCGTCAGCGTAGGAAACAGAGGATGAGGAGTCCCCGGATACCCGCCGACATAGGGATGTGCCTTCTGATTCTCCAATATCCGAGCCTCAGAGAATGTCCCCTCCTGAAGACATGGACTTCGTGCAGGATATGTCCAAGGCTTTGGAGTTCCCCACGGAGTCCAAGGAGGATCCTCGAGTTGATGAGATCCTTCAGTATGAGGCCCCCCCCTTGGGAGGCCCTTACTGTACCCATGCCTCCAATCCTGGAACGACTGATGCTCCACATATGGGAGACACCAGCGTTAGTGCCAGTGATCAGCAAACATCTCGTCTCGATGTATCGAGTCCACCGGAGCCTTGGATTTCAAAAGCGCAGCTGCCGCACAACTCCATGGTTGTGGAATCGGTCATGCACTGGCTGAAGAGCCAGAAGACGCACTCCTTGGTGCCTCCGTGCAGGGAGGCCCGAATCTTGGATGCCCTCGGTAGAAATTGCTTCCAGGATTCAATGCTGACTTGTCTGATCCAGGCATACCAGCTCTACATGGGCATGCACCTGAGGGACCTGGCCGAAGGAACTCACCGGGTTCTCAACTGGTCTCTCTGAGGAACCTTTGCAGTGCTTTAAGGGCCTGTCCAAAGCCATCAGTGAGTGCTCGAAGTTTGTCTCGGACGGCCTATGACTGGTTCGAGTCCGCGGCACAGGTAGCCGTGGCTGCCATCAGGGCACGCTGCCAGGCTTGGCTGCAGTTGTCGGATCTCAAACAATGGGTTCAGGACAAGTTGGTCGATGTCCTATGCCAAGGAGAGAATCTCTTTGGCAAACCCATGACCGACAAGGCCGCAGAGTTGGAGACCGAGTACATGACAATGACACGGCCCTCCAAGAAGTCCTCTGCTCCTTTTCGCAAGAAGGGCTTGGGTAAAATGCCCTTTTACCCAAGGAAGGGTGCTGCTTACTGAAGCTCCCATTTTCAGGCCTCCCCGGCTCCCCAACGGGGGCAGTATGCCAAGGGACAGAGGCATGGTCCGCATAAGCGGAAAGCCCCCAAACCCCAGGCACTGGCTCCGGCCCAGCCTAGCTGTGGCTTTTGACCCCTACAGCATGGCCACTCTTCCCACAGGAGACAGGCAGTTTACAGGAGGCCGGCTTGCCCTGTATACCCACAGGTGGACAGCCATTACCACCGATGCCTGTATCTTGTAGGTAGTCCAGGAGGGCTATCTTCTTCACCAAGCCCAGGTGCCTCCTCATTTCCCAGGAGAGCCCCTCAGGTCTCCCCTTTACCGGGACCTTCTTCTGAAGGAGTTAGCAGGCCTTCTCAAGGATCAGGCGGTAGAACCGGTGCCCCACCACCTGCAGGGCAGGGGCTTCTACACCAGGTACTTTCTGGTGCCAAAGAGGACAGGAGGCCTCAGACCCATCCTCGACCTGCGCAACCTCAACAAATTCCTGGTGAGGGAGAAGTTCAAGATGCTCTCCCTTGTAATATTGCTGCCTTACCTCCGCCAGGGAGACTGGCTATGCTCCTTAGACCTAAAAGATGCGTATACACACATCATGATACACCCAAACCACAGGCAGTATCTGTGCTTTGTGGTGGGGAGCAACCGCTACCAGTACAGGGTACTCCCCTTCGGCCTTGCCTTGGCCCCCAGGGTGTTCACAAAGTGCCTAGCTGTGGTTGCCGCCTTCCTCAGACTCCAAGGGGTCTTTGTATTCCCCCTACCTCGACGACTGGCTCATCAGAGGCACTTCAGCCACTGAGACCCACCAGGCCACAACTCATACCATCCAGGTGCTGCAATACCTGGGGTTCATGATCAACTACCCCAAGTCCAGCCTCACTCCGACTCAGCAGCTGGAGTTAATTGGGGCCAGCCTCAATACCCTTCAGGCGAAGGCCTAACTGCCTGCAGACAGGGCAGTCAGACTCATGGCTCTAGCAAGGCAAGTGAGTCATAAGTCTGCGGTGTCAGCAAGACATTTCCTGCGCCTCCCCGGGCACATGGCTTCCACAGTACATGTGACCCCCGATGCCCACCTCCACATGTGGACCGCTCAATGGTGTCTCAGGGGACCAGTGGTCTCAGTCCTCAGGGCACCTTCGGGACAGGGTTATAGTATCCTGATGTCTGGTAGAGTCCCTGGCATGGCGGCTCCAACCACATCACTTGGAAGTGGGGATGCTTTTCCAGGCTCCTCTGCATACAAGGGTCCTGACTACAGATGCATTCCTGCTGGGCTGGGGGGCCCATTGTCAGGGTTTCCGTACTCAAGGAGTGTGATCCCCGAGCGAGAGGACCCAACAAATCAATGTCTTGGAACTAAGGGCCATCCACCTAGCACTAGAAGTTTTCAAACAGCTCCTGGCCCACGAATCGTTCTTGGTGCAGACAGACAACCAGGTGGCCATGTTCTATGTGAAGAAACAGGGTGGGACGGGATCCCGTCCCCTGTATCGGGGAACCCTGGACTTCTGCTCATTCACAGCCTGGCATGGCATTCGTCTCCGAGCAGTCTACCTGCTGGGCCAGGACAACTGGCTAGCCGACAGGCTTAGCAGGGATTCTCCAACCCCACGAATGGCAGCTGGACTGTGGGGTAGCCAATTGGCTCTTCCAGACTTGGGAGCGGCCGGCGATGGACCTGTTTGCAAGTCCGGACAACCACCAGTTGCCCCTTTTCTGCTCCAGACGACCCCACCCACAGAGGGTGGCCGCCAGTGCATTTCTGATATTGTGGTCCAGGGACCTTCTGTATGTGTTTCCCCTGACACCTCTGAAGCCAAAACGTTGTTCAAGATTCTCCAGGACAGGGCCTCGGTCATCCTCATTGCCCCTCCGTGGCCCAGGCAACACTGGTTCCCGCTTCTTCTGCAGTTGGCGGTGGAGGCTCCAAACCCCTTGTGCTCTCCCCCACCTCTCCTGTCTCAGGAGAGGGGCTCTCTTCCGCACCCCAATCTCAGCTCCCTCAACTTGATAGCGTGGCAGCTGAAAGGGTAATTCTCGCTCCGCTCCTCCTTCCAAAGAACATTGAGGAGGTCTTGCTGGCCTCGCAGAGGCCGTCAACTAGACGGTCGTATGCTTTGAAGTGGCGCAGGTCATGGTGCAAGGTGCGGGATATAGATCCTTTCTTTCCTGGTAGGGGTGGTTCTGCAGTACCTTCTCCACCTCTCTGATTTAGGCCTAAAGTCCAACTCCATTAGGGTGCACCTCAGCGCCATTGCGGCGTACCACTTTTCAGTGGATGAGAAGCCCCTCTCTGCCCACCCCTTGGTCTCTTGGTTCCTGAGAGGTTTACTTTTGAAGTCCCTGATACGCGCCCCCCCCCCCCCCCGGCGACCGAGTGGGATCTGAATGTGGTGTTAGGGCAGCTTACTAGGCCGCCCTTTGGACCAATGGCTACCTGCCATCTACGCTATCTTTCCTGGAAGGTGATTTTCCTGGTAGCACTCACATCTGTTCATTAGGTGAGTGAGCTCCAGGCCCTAGTGTCAGAAAGAGACAGAGCTCCATACCCCACCCCAAGTTCCTTCCAAAAGTGGTCTCCTCGTTCCACCTCAACCAGGACGTGGTTCTGCCTTTCTTCTTTCCCAGGCTGCATGCCAGTCGGGCAGAGTCTGTTCTGCATACCCTGGACTGTAAGAGGGCATTGGCCTTCTATTTCCAGCATACGCAACCGCATCGGAAGGCTACTCAGCTTTTCGTATCTTACGAACCCAGAAAGCTGGGGATGGCGGTATCTAAACATACACTGTCTACCTGGGTGACAGACTGCATTACCTGGGCATACAGGGCAGCCGAGCTTCGTATGGAGGGTCAGGTTATGGCTCATAGGGTCAGGGCCATGGCGGCATCAGTGGCTCATTTGAGCTCTGTTCCTTTGGCCGACATCTGCCGGCCGCCACATGGTCTTCGAGCCAGACTTTCACAACCCATTATTGCCTGGATAGGGAGTCCCGATGGGATAGTGCTTTCGGCCAGGCTGTACTCCATAACCTTTTCAAGATCTAGGCAACTCCTGCCCTCCGACCCTTCTGTGTTCAGGCTACTGGAGTGCTATTCCCTTAGTTTGAATTTATTTTGCGGCTGCTTGTGGCTCTCGTAGCGGGAGCCTTTTTTGGCTATGGATTTTCGGTAGCCTATAGCTGGGGAGTCCCATGTGTGAGGACTGACTTTCCGCTTGTTCCCGGAGAAAGCATAGTTCTCCAGGAACAAGCAGGAAGTCAGTCCTCACATATGGGTGACGTTGGCACCGACGGAGCCCTCATGCGGAGCAATTCCCCAGCTTTCAAAGAAAGCCTTTGGGATTGCATCGTGCATGCGCGGTCCCTTTCCCGCCCAAGGGTGCCATCTTGCTCAGTCGTCTTCTTTCTGCGGAGCCCAACGGACGTGGTCCTGTTTCCACCATGGAAAAAGTAGAAAAGTTGATTCGATTTTTCAGCTTCCCGGTCGACACCGGTTCCCCTTCCCGCCCTTGGCTCGGTACACCGGTATTGAGTCCGGTCCTATTTTCGTTTTTGTCCTTCGTGACTAGCATTCACGCTCTTTTTAGTTTTCACTGGCAGCCCGGTTGTCTGACCTTGCAGGGGCCCTTTTTCCCTGATGGCTGCCAGCGGGTTTAAGAAATGTGATCGGTGTAAGAAGTTGATGTCTCTCACCAATACACACGACTGCTGCCTCCGTTGCCTCGGACCCGACCATGACCTAGTGGTCTGTGGCCCCCAGTCCAAATGCATGGTTTAACAGAAAGGATTACTTTATTAAAATTCTGAAAACTTGACAGCATTAAGCCCAAATAGCCCGACACAGGCCATGTTTCGATTTCACTTCATCAGGGGTTTTGGGCGCTCTAAATTCATAAATACACAAACATAAACGTTATAAAAACCATAAATGGAAAAGAATTCTAAAACTCCAAGTTATACAATCATATCAGTTTTGTTTACATATACAGATACTAAAATAATAAAAAATCACATACAAATGATAAAAATAATAAAAGCATATGAATTATACTAAAAAGCCATTAAAAACATGCACATACCTTAAACGTAAAATAAAATGAACGTTCTCAATAAATAAAAGATGAACTGTAAACATATGAAATGGTGTGTAAACATCACCTCTTCTATATCTATACCTTAGTTGTTAGTCAATTTGGTTGGTCTGTACACTAAAAAAGGAAGAAGAGTATAATTCATATGCTTTTATTATTTTTCTATGATTGTATAACTTGGAGTTTTATAATTTTTTTCCATTTATGGTTTTTATAACGTTTATGTATTTATGAATTTAGCGTGCCCGAAACCCCTGATGCTGTCAAGTTTTTAGAATTTTAATAACGTAATCCTTCCTGTTAAACCACGCATTTGGACTGGGTGTCTTCTAGCAACGTGGTGTAGTGCTCCTTTGGTGGACCTAGTGGTCTGTGGGCCATGTGGCAAAATGTCTTCAGTCTTTGAGGAGTAGGCAGCAGCAGCGTGACAGGATTTTTTCCGAGTCCGCCTCCGGCCGAGCCCGGACCTTGTCATAGGCCTCGACATCTCGGGAATCAGAGCCTGAGCACCGTCATGAGTCCTCTGAGCCTGTGGTCTCCTTCCAGGCAACACCGTAGGGAAAAAAAAACTTGTGAGGGCGGCGTTGCTGGATGCCTCTGATCAGCTTGGGCCCTTGGGTTCCAGGCCGCGGAGCCCGGACCGCCGCCCCGGGTCCTCGGAGTTGGAGCAGCCGGCTAAATAATCTCGCAGGGAGCCAGAGATGTTGGACAAAGTAACTTCTGTTGTCCTCGTGGACTCTCCTCCCGGAGAGCAGGCATCGAGCCCAACGACGTCGGGGCCCAAGCCGGGAGCTGCGGAGCCTTCTGAGCTCGGTCTCAGGTTGGCGGCCCTGGAGAGCAGCATGGCTGCCTTCATGGAGCAGCAGCGAGCACTGATGGCCAGTCTCGCCGGTCCATCCGCCCCGACCACCGGGATGTCGAAATCGACGCCAGAGGCCGAGTCGATCCTCAGCCAAGGTCCCCCTCGACCTCCCGTTCGGGACTGAGGTCTTCGACACCAGTGCCTTCGGCGTTGGGGTGGTCAGGCCCAAAGCCCTCGAGGCCGGAGCCCATCGAGTCCAAAGCCCTCGAGGCCGGAGCCCATCGAGTCGTCCTCAGAGGACTTGGTGTGGGAGACGGAGGAGGAAGACTCCCCAGATACCTTCCGGACCCGGTGTATCCCATCGGACTCGCTGGGTTCAGAGCCTAGGACTAGGCCCCCCCCCTCCCCCGGAGGACACTCAGTTCTCGGACTTCGTCAGGGACATGGTCAAGGCTTTGGCATTCCCTGCGGATGCCGAGGAGGAGCCTCGAGCCGAAGAGCTCGAGCCCTCCAGTATGACTCTCCCCCGAAGGAGGCCCTTACTGTACCAGTGCCTCCGATGTTGGAACGGCTGATGCTCTGCATGTGGGAGTCCCCGGCTTCGATGCCGGTACTCAGCAAGCGGGTTGAATCCATCTATCGAGTCCGCAAGAGTCCTGAGTTCCAGAAAGCGCAGCTGCCGCACAACTCCATGGTTGTGGAATTGGCTATGCACAAAAAGCCAAAAGACGCACTCCTCGGTGCCTCCCGGCCAGGAAGCCCAGAACCTGGATGCCCTCTGCAGAAAGTGCTACCAGGGCTTGATGCTGTCATGCCATGTCCAAACTTACCAGCTGTACATGGGCATGTACTTGTGGGACCTGGCAAAGGAGATTGTCGGGTTCTCGGCTGTCCTGTCTGAGGAACCCTTGCAGCGCTTCGAGGCCTTGTCCACGGGGATCAGAGAGTGCTCGAAGTTCATGTCTTGAGCAGCTTACGACGGCTTTGAGGCTTCGGCCCGAGTAACCGCAGCTGGCATCGGTGCACGCCGTCAGGCCTGGCTTATGTCGTCGGACCTGGAGCCATGGGTTCAGGACAAGTTGGTCGATGTCCCGTGCCGAGGAGACAACCTCTTCGGCAAACCCATGACTGAGAAAGCTGCAGAACCAGAGTCCGAGTACTTGACCCGGACAAGGTTGTCAAAGAAGACATCAGCACCTTCTCACAAGAAGAAGGCCTCGGGGGAAAAAGCCCTTTTTCCTGAGGAAGGGTGTGGCTTACAGAAACTACCCCACTTACCAGGCCGCCCCAGCTCCCAACAGGGGCAGCAGGCCAGGGGACAGGGGCATGGCCCACGTAAGCCAAAGACCCCCCACGCCTCCAGCTCTGGCTCCTACCCAGCCAGGAGGGGGTTTTTGACTCCCAGTGCATAGCTCCTCTCCCACCAGTGGTTTGGCTCTGCACAGGAGGAAGGCTGGCCCAGTATGCTCACAAGTGGCCAGTCCTTACTACTGACGCCTGGGTTTTGAAAGTAGTCCAGCAGGGCTATTTGCTTCATTTCAACCAGGCGCCACCTCCTTTTTCCCAGGAGAGCCTCTCAGGCCCCCTCTGTACAGATACCTCCTACAACAGGAGTTAGCAGGTCTGTTAAAGGATCAAGCGGTGGAACCGGTGCCCCACCCATTTGCAAGGGCAAGGCTTCTACTCCCAGGTATTTTCTCATACCAAAAAGAAAAGGAGGCCTACGCCCCATCCTGGACTTGTGGAATTTGAGCAAGTTTCTGGTGAGGGAAAAGTTCAAGATGCTTTCCCTTGGGATCCTACTGCCCTACCTCCATCAGGGAGACTGGCTATGCTCCTTAGATTTAAAGGATGCTTATCCCTCACATCCTCATCCACCCAGACCACAGACAATACCTCAGATTTGTGGTCTGAGGAAACCACTTCCAGTACAAGGTGCTTCCTTTGGCCTAGCTTCCGCTCACAGAGTATTCACCAAATGCCTAGCGGTGGTGGTGGCCTTCCTCAGAAGCCAAGGAATCTTCATCTTCCCATACCTGGATGACTGGCTCATTAGGGGCTAATCGGTGCAGGAGGCACAGCAGGCCACTGCTCGCACAGTCACCCTGCTCCAGCACCTAGGGTTTGTGATAAATCACGAAAAGTCCACTTTGCTCCCCACTCAGAACTTGGAGTTCATAGGCGCGAGACTGGACACACTTCAAGCAAAGGCTTACCTACCGCTGGACAGGGCAGAGCGGTTGCTGGACTTGGTACAGCAGGTCTAGCGCAGGCCTCAAGTATCTGCAAGGGTCTTTTTACGCCTCCTGGGCCACATGGCCTCCACAGTGCGACTCCATATGCTCGATTCCACATGCGCACAGCTCAATGGAGCCTCAGACCAGTGGACGCAAGTCACTGGCTGCCTCAGAGACAGAGTAGCGATTTCCAAGCTACTGGTGACAGCCTTGCAATGGTGGCTTCACCCTCCCAACTTGCTTCGGGGAGTACCATTCCAACCTCCCTCTAACACCAGAGTGCTGATGACAGATGCCTCCTTGCTGGGCTGGAGTGCACATTGCCAGGGTTCATGCACTGAGGGTCTGTGGTCCTCCCGCGAGGCTGTACTTCAGATCAACCTTCTAGAGCTTCGAGCCATCCGCCTAGCTCTTCAAGCCTTCTGTCATCTTCTTGCACATCAGTCGGTGCTGATAGAGATAGACAATCAGGTAGTGATGTTCTACATCAAACGGGGGCACAGGATCTCGCATCCTATGCCAGGAAACCCTGGATTTCTGCTCTTATGCAGTGGCACATCACATGTCCCTCATGGCAGTTTATCTGCCAGGTCAGGAGAACCTCCTGGCTGACAAGTTGAGCAGAATTCTTCAGCCTCACGAGTGGCAACTGCACAAAGCGGTAGCCCAGTGGATCTTCAACCGTTGGGGTCTCCCATCCATGGATCTCTTTGCCAGCCCGGAGAACCATCAGTTGCCCCGGTTCTGCTCGAGGCAGCTGCATCCACTGAGTGTGGCGGCGGATGCTTTCCTGATCTCGTGGGCACAGGGCCTTCTCTAAGCGTTCCCACCCACGCCCCTGGTGGCATGCACTTTGTTCAAGA
Source organism: Ichthyophis bannanicus (assembly GCA_033557465.1). Lineage (NCBI taxonomy): Eukaryota > Metazoa > Chordata > Amphibia > Gymnophiona > Ichthyophiidae > Ichthyophis > Ichthyophis bannanicus. Next base: position 205,430,132 of record CM066043.1, on the reverse strand, counting down.
TTCTTCGGGACAAGGCCTCGGTCATCCTGGTAGCTCCCAGGTGGCCCAGACAACCTTGGTTCCCTATTCTCCTTCAACTGGCAATCGAGACTCCACTCCCTCTGGGGGTGCAGCCCGACCTCTTGACCCAGGAACGGGGTTCCTTGCTACACCCCAATCTCAGATCCCTCAACTTAATGGCCTTGTTGCTGAGAAGGTAGTACTTGCTCCTCTACTCCTTCCCAAGGGGGTTGAAGAGAGGTGTTGCTGGCCTCTAGGAGGCAATCCACTAGAAGATCCTACGCATTCAAGTGGCGTAGATTTGAAGGGTGGTGTACCCAGAATAAGGAGGACCCGTTTACTTGTCAAGTGCCTCAAGTATTGCAGTATTTGCTCCACCTCTCGGAGTCAGGTCTCAAGTCTAACTCTGTCAGGATCCACCTGAGTGCGCTATCAGCTCACCACTCTCCAGTGGACAGGCAACCTCTTTCAGCTCACCCTTTGGTATCACGATTCCTCAGAGGCCGCCTCCTCTTGAAGCCTCCAATTCGCCCACTGGCTACGGAGTGGGACTTAAATGTGGTCCTGCAGTGGCTTACTTGCCCACCTTTTGAACCAATAGCCCCCTGTCACCTACGGTTCCTTTCCTGGAAAGCACTCTTCCTGGTGGCACTCAGTCTGCTCGACGGGTGAGCGAGCTGCAGGCTTTAGTATCAGATAGGCCGTACACACGGTTTTATAAAAACAGGGTGGTCCTACGTACTCACCCGAAGTTCCTTCCAAAAGTGGTTTCCTTGTTTCACCTCAACCAAGAGGTGGTTCTTCCATCCTTCTTCCCCAGGCTACATACCAGTAGGGCAGAAGCTGTTCTGCATACCCTGGACTGTAAGAGGGCGCTCGCCTTCTACCTGGAGCGTACGCGGGGACATCGAAGAGCTTCCCAGCTCTTTGACTCTTATGACCCTAGTAAACTGTATCTACCTGTCTCCAAACGCACGTTATCCACCTGGGTGGCAGACTGCATCGCCTAGGCGTACAGGGCAGCTGACCTCCAGCTGCAGGGCCGAATCATGGCCCAGTCTGTCAGGGCTAAGGCTGCGTCAGTGGCTAATCTCCGCTCTGTTCCGTTGGCAGACATCTGCCGGGCCGCAACTTGGTCTTCAAGCCAGACTTTTGCAGCCCACTACTGCCTGGAGGGAGAGTCCCGGTGGGACAGTGTGTTCGGTCAGGCGGTATTCTGAACCTATTCGACGTTTAGGAAGCTCCTACCCTCCGACCCTTTGGTGTCAGGCTACAGTGGGGGTGGGTTCTCGGAGAAAAATCCTATCACTGCTGCTGCGGCTCTTCTGAGGGAGCCATTTTTCAGCTATGGGTTCTCGGTAGCCTATAGCTAGGGAGTTCCATATGTGTGAAGACTGACTTCCTGCTTGTTCCTGGAGAAAGCGTAGTTACTCACCTGTAACAGGTGTTCTCCAGGGACAGCAGGAATCAGTCCTCACGACCCTCCCTCCTCCCCTGGAGTTGCAGTCCTTTGATTAATTTTTTCTCATTTTGCCGTCTTTTTAGCTATGTCATCTGACTGAGCAAGATGGCACCCTTGGGCGGGAATGGGACCGCGCATACGTGATGCAATCCCAAAGGCTTTCTTTGAAAGCTGGGGAATTGCTCCACACGAGGGCTCCGTCGGCGCCGACGTCACCCATATGTGAGGACTGATTCCTGCTGTTCCTGGAGAACACCTGTTACAGGTGAGTAACTACGCTGTAACAGGTATTCTCCGGGGACAGCAGGAATCAGTCCTCACGACCCTCCCTCCTCACCTTGGAGTTGCGGTCCTATTATATTTTGTTCTTTTTGCTGTCTTTTTTAGCTATGTCATTTGACTGAGCAAGATGGCACCCTTGGGTGGGAAGGGGACTGCGCATGCATTATGGCAACTGCCAAAGGCTTTCTCTGAAAGCTGGGGATTTTCTCCGCACGAGGGCTCCATCGCCGCTGACATCACCCATATGTGAGGACTGATTTCTGCTGTCTCTGGAGAACACCTGTTACAGGTGAGTAACTACGCTTTACTTACTAAGGGTTGCTGAGGATACTTATACTAATAAAACTATACCTAATATGTTTAATGTACTTTGTTCACCTGAAGCTTAATTAATCTCGTGTTCTTAATGTATGCCTGATGAGGATAAACAGCTGCACCTGGAGTGAATATGGCAGCTCCTTTCCTTTAAGAGGTTTAAGCATCTCTAAAGCTACGATTATCCCAGGGGTAGGTGGTGGTTGGGGGGGGGAGGGAAAGAAGACCTATGAAAAGCTGGCTGCTACGCAGTACCCTGTCCTGTGCTTCTAAGGTAATCTGTGACCAATTTCCAGGGGGATTCCACAGCCCTTGCTTGGAGAGAGGGAGTCTTGGGGTCTAAATTCAACCAGAAAGCTCTCTGCTGTGTGTTAAATTTAAACTGAAAGGTCTTTGTTGCCACTAGGCCCTGACTGATTTAACAAATACACTGGGTTCACAGATTTATCAGATTTAATCTAAAGAATTCCTTTTTCCCCAAGATTTAGAAAAATTTCCAGAAGTAAATACTTACAATTGCAGATCTCTCTCCAGAAGTAGCATTCCCCTTTTGTAGTCCTTCAAGACTGAGAATCACAGAACTGGTTGAACTATTTATGCCTGTGCTTCTGAGGTAAGCTGTGACCAATTTCCTGGGTAATTAACACACTCCTTGCTTGGATAGAAGGAGTTTTTCAAAATAGCCACCTGGCTTTAACACCTATTTAAAAAATTTATCTCAGCAGATCAACCTCTTGGAGCTCAGGGCCATATTTCTGGTCCTCCAAGCCCTCTGCCATTGCCTACAGCACCAGTTGGTACTGGTTCAGATGGGCAACTAGTTTGCCATGTTCTACCTGAAGAAGCAGGGGGGTACAGGGTCATACACCATCTGCCAGGAGGTAGTAACCCTCTGCTCTTATGCTATCATCCAGGCAATGCTTCTGAGAGCGGTTTACCTGCTGGGTCAGGACAATACCCTTGCGGATAGGTTGAGTAGGTCCTCCAGCTGCACGAATGGCAGCTAGACCTCAGAATAGCCCAACGCTGTTTCAGCTCTGAGGGACCCCCCCCCTGCCAGTTCTGCCAACGCTCAGCTGACACGATTCTGTTCCCACCAGCGTCGTCTTTCTTGGGAGGCAGCAGATGCCTTCCTCATTTGGAGGGTCTCCTATACGTCTTCCTGCCCATGCCATTGGTGCCAAGACCCTTTCAGAGTCATTCAGGACAAAGCGTCGCTAATTCTGGTGGTCTCCCGGTGGCCCAGGCAGAAGTGGTTCCCACTGCTCTGCTTAGCGAACGAGTCCCCGGTCCCTCTTGGGAACTTTCCGGGGCCACTGATTCAGGAGGGGTAGGCTCTCTCTTTCACCCCAATCTGGAATCTCTAGCGCTAACAGCTTGGCTGCTGAATGGGTAGTCTTGGCCCCTTCAACCTTTCGGGGGAAGTAGAGGAGGTCTTCCTGGCCCCCTCCACAAGGCCTCCAGGAGACCTGCCTATGCCTTCAAGTGGCACAGATTTCCCATGTGGTGCTTGGAGAGAAGGGCCAACCCGTTCTGCACAGTGCAGATGGTGCTACAGTACCTGCTTCATCTTTCACAGGCTGGACTCGGGTCTAACTGCAGGGTGCACCTGAGTGTGCTCTCAGCGCACCACCACCCTATCAAGGACAAGCCACTTTTGGTGCAGCCCCTCGTCATCTGCTTCCTACAGAGCCTGCTACTCTCCAAGCCCCCAATCCGCCCACCCCCGGCGGAGTGGGTTCTCAATGTGGTGCTAGCCCGACTTGGCTGATATTCAAGCCCCTGGCTACCTGCCATCTGTGATACCTTTCCTGGAAGATTGTCTTCTTGGTGGCACTCATCTCTGCCTGCAGAGTGAGCGAGCTTCAGGGCCTGGTGGCTGATTCACCCTATACCAGGTTCTATAAAAACAAGGTCGTGCTATGTATGCACCACAAATTCCTTCTGAAGGTGTTGTCTTCATTTCATCTTAATCAGGAGGTGGTGTTCCATGGCCTCATGCCAACAGGGCGAAGACTGTTCTTAATAGTCTCGATTGTAAGAGGGCCCTATCCTTTTACCTACAACGTACCCAGGGTCATCGCAAAGCCTCCCAGCTTTTTGTTTCCTATAATGCCTGTTGGCTGGGGGGGAGGCAGTGACCAAGTGGACCCTGTCTACCAGGGTGGCAGACTGCATCGCCCTCACCTACAAACGGGCCAGGCTCCAGTTGGAGCACCATGTCATGGCATATGACGTCCGGGCCATGGCGAACTTAGTGGCTATCCTGATGTGGCAGACATCTGCCGGGCCGCCACCTAGTCTTCATTCCACACCTTTGCAGCTCACTGCTGCCTGGAGAGGGAATCTTGACAGGATGGTGCCTTCAGCCAGGCCATACTTCGTAATCTCTAAGGGGTCTAAGCAACTCTTACCCTCCAACCTTTCTGTGTTCAGGCTACCGGAGGGTTCTCCCTGAGCACTGGGGTCCTTCTAGAGTCTGTCCCTCAGACTCGCTCGCTTCTGCTCATGGCTTGCTGTGGTTTTCTACGGGCTCTCTGTAGCTAGGGAGTCCCATATGTGAAGAGTGAATTCCTGCTTGAGAAACTGTAGTTACTCACCTGTAACAGGTGTTCTCCGAGAACAGCAAGAATCAGTCCTCACAACCCCTCCCTCCTCTCCATAGAGTTGCCTTAGTTGTACCATTTTGTTTTGCTGTCTTAGTTGTCATTGAGCAAGATGGCACCCTTGGCGCAAAGTGGACCACACATGCGTGGTGCATCTCCCAAAGGCTTTCTTTGAAAGCTGGGAAGATGTTTCTGTGCAGAGCTACGTCTGCGCCGATGTCACCCATATGTGAGGACTAATTCCTGCTGTACCCAAAGAACACCTGTTACAGGTGAGTGACTACGCTTTAAGATGGCTGCAGCAGCAGGCAGGAAGGAGGCGCAAATGGAACCTCCCAAAGGCTTCCAATAGTAACTGGGGAGTGTTCCTATGCCAGCTCCATCAGAATACGTCACCCATGTGTGAGGACTCTTTCCTGTTTGTCTATGGAGAAAGTGTAGTTACTCACCTGAAACAGGTGTTTTCCAGGAGCAGCAGGAATCAGTCCTCACATATGGGTGACGTCGGTGCCGACGGAGCCCTCATGCGGAGCATTTCCATAGCTTTCAAGAAAAGCCTTTGGGAATGCAGTGCACATGCGTGATCCCCTTCCCGCCCAAGGGTGCCATCTTGCTCAGTCTGATGACATAGCTAAAAGACAGCAAAAAATCAAAATGAAGTATATGACTGCAACTCCAGGGGAGGAGGAAGGGTTGTGAGGACTGATTCCTGTTGCTCCTGGAGAACACCTGTTACAGGTGAGTAACTACTCTTTCTCCAGGACCAAGCAGGAAGTCAGTCCTCACATATGGGACTCCCCAGCTCTAGGCTACCGGGAACCCTAAGCTGAAAAAATGGCTCCCTCTCGAGAGCCTCGGCATTCGTGCTAAGAATATCCTCTGAGAACGCCCCCGTACGGTAGCCCAACACAAGGGCCGGAGGGTAGGAGTTGCCTAAACCTCAAAGAGATTATGGAGTACCGCCTGTCCGAAAGCACTATTCCTACGGGACTCTCTCTCTCCAGGCAGTAATGGGCCGCAAATGTTTGGCTTGAAGACCAAGTTGCGGCCCAGCAGATGTCTGCCAATGGAACAGAGCGGAGATGAGCTACTGACGCGGCTTTCGCCCTGACACGGTGGGCCGTGACTCGACCCTGCAAGGGGAGGTCGGGTGCCTTGTATGCCCAGGCAATACAATCTGCTACCCAAGTGGATAACGTACGCTTGGAGACAGGTAACCCCATCTTATTAGGGTCAAAGGAGACGAAGAGCTGAGTAGCCCTTCGATGCCCCCGCGTACGTTCTATGTAAAAAGACAAGGCCCTCTTACAGTCCCAGGGTATGCAAGACTGATCTCCAGGAACAAGCAGGAATGAGTCCTCACATATGGGTACGTCGGTACCGACGGAGCCTGCGCGGGAACGCTCCCCAGCTTCCCAAAAAGGAAAGCTTTTGGGAGCATCCCACAGCGCCTGCGCTCTGCCTTCCCGCCTTTCCTAACCGCCTCTCTCCAGTTCTTCTTTTCCACGGAGCCAGCAGGTCGTGTTCCTGTCACCGCTGAAGAAGTTCTTTGTTTTAATTTATTTCTTTGGCCGCGCGTCTGCCTTCTTCGACGTCGGACCGGTACCGCCGGTCTTTTCTTTCTTTTCTTTAAAAAAAAAAAAAAAAAGATATATTTTTCCCTCACTTAGTGTGTTTTTCCTCTTTTGGGCCTTAGGCCTGACAAGAATTCTCCTCATGGAAAAAACAGCCTCCGGGTTTAAAAAATGCACTAAGTGCAGCGGTACTATTTCTGTTACTGACACCCATGAATGGTGTCTCAAATGTTTGGGTCCTGACCACTCCATTTTGGATTGTTCGTCCTGCTCCTTGATGTCTAAACGAGGCTTACAGAACCGAGCAGCCAAGCTTCATGTTCTGTTTCCCTCTGATGCAGCTTCAGTGGCATCGACGTCTTCCAGGGCCTCTTCTTCCTCTCATGGATCTCAGGTAACCAAACATAAAACCAGCCGGTCCTCGAAGGGTAGATCTCCTTCCAAGCATCGAGATGCCTCCGGGTTTGCCCTCGAGGATCCTGCACTGGCAAAACTACTCCGGCGGGAAGCTCCGGTTTCCAAAGCTCCACATATGGGGTTACAGGTTGACATCGATAGCACGGCCTCGACCGATCACCTGTTAGAATGCTCTGGGGTACAGGCACAACCTTCCGGTACCGAATTCCAGGCATTCATGGCGTCGATGGATCAGAATGTTCTATCCATGCAGTAGGCTATTACGGCCTTCATTCAAGCTGCGACGCCGCTGATACCACAACAAACTCCGTTGTCGGTATCGGTACCGGCACCAATTGCATCAACATCGGCCATGGTGTCGACTGCAACGGTTCCCTGCCTAGGGATGCCCATCGGTACTGCACCGGTACCGATAACGCCCGATGTCGATACGGCTCGGTATGCGTATCGAGCTTTGGAAGAGCACCCTGACAGTCGATACTTTGATTCCTCCGAAGATTCTGATGCATCGGAGGTGTCTGCTGAAGTATCCATAGCCCTTCCTGAAGAGCCGCTTTCTCCAAAAAGAAGAATGTCTCCTCCAGAAGACTTGTCCTTTCAAGACTTCATAAGAGAAGTGGCTAGAGGGCTTTCTATTTCAGTAACCTCTGAATCAGAGCCTAGAGCTAAATAATTAGATATTTTAGGTTATTCTAAGGCTCATTCATGAGATTCTTTATGATCACATGATTGATTTATGGGAGATTCCTCTCACTATCTCTCCTCATTCTCGTAGGTTGGACACCATGTACCGTGTCCCTCCTTGTCCTGGTTTTCATAAAACACAGCTTCCTCACCATTCTATTGTGGTGGAGTCAGCTATGAAAAAGATAGAGTGCAAAAAAGACACTCTTCTGCTCCTCCAGGAAGAGAATGCAGGACCTTGGATGCTTTTGGTAGGAAAATCTTCCAAGCCAGTATGCTCATTGCCAGAATCAACTCCTATAGTCTCTATATGGGAATGTTTCTGAAAGAAGTTGCAGATAAGCTGCACACTTTCCTTCCTTTTCTTCCAGAGGATAAAAGGGAAGAATTCCTTATTTGGCTTAAGCATAAGAACATAAGATATGCCATACTGGGTCAGACCGAGGTCCATCAAGCCCAGTATCCTGTTTCCAACAATGGCCAATCTAAGTCATATGTACCTAGCAGTATCCCCAAAAGACACAGGTTCCACAATGTTTGTACTGGAGTTATAAGCAACTGATTATCCGGGGTCCCTTTTTTAATAGTGGGTTTATGGACCTTTCCTCCAGGAAAACTTGTCCAAACCTTTTTTAAAAACCAGCTTACACTTAACACGCCTCTTACCACATCCTCCGGTAACAAAATTCCAGAGTTTGATTACACGTTGAGTGAAAAACAATATTTTCTCTTATCTTGTCTTAAATAGTTTACCTCTGTAGATTCATTGCATGTCCCCTAGTCTTTCTATATTCTGATAGCGTAAACAATAGATCCACGTTTACCCATCTCCACTCCATTCATTAATGTGATAGACTTCTATCATATCTCTCCCTCAGCCGTCTCTTTCCAGGTTGAAGAGCCCAACCTTTGGTAGCCTCTCTTCATAGGAGTAGCCTTCCATCCCCTTCACCATTTGGGTGGCCTCGTTCTCTGTACTTTTTTCTAATAATTCTATGTCCTTTTTAAGATACGGCTGACCAGAACTGCAACACAATATTCAAGGTGCGGATCGTACCATTGGAACGATACAGAGGCATTATAATATCCTTTGTTTTATTTTCAAATCCCGTCTTTATGAGGTACCCTAGCATTCTATTGGCTTTCGTGGCTGCTGCTGCACACTGGGCAGAGGGTCTTTAAAATGTTAGTCCACGATGACTCCTAAAAAAAAAATTCTTTTTCCTGGGTGGTGGTTCCCAATGTGGAACCTCCTGCATTGTGTAACTATAGTGTGGGGTCTTGTTCTGTCCTAGTGGTGCATAACTTTGCACTGTCCCACATTAAATTTCATCTGCCATTGGCTGCCCAGTCTTTTAATTTGATCCAGATCCTCCTGCAGCTTTCCACATTCCTCTTGGGTTTTAACAACTTTAAACAGTTTTGTATCACTCTGCAAATTTGATAACCTTCACTCGTTATTCCCTTTTCCCAAGGTCATTTATGAATATGTCAAAAAGTAGCGGAGCCCAGTACAGGATACATGGGGTACTCCACTATTCACCTTTTTCCGTTGGGAATATAGGCCATTTAGCCCTACCCATCTGCTTTCTATCTTATTAAAACCAGTTTTACGATCCACAATAGGAAACTTGCCCTCCTATCCCATGACTTTTGAGTGTACGCCAAAAGTCTCTGATGAGGCGACCTTGTCAAAAGCTTTCTGAAAAGTCCAGATAAACTATATCATACCGGGGGGACTCACCTTTGTCTACCTGTTTTATGCACTCCTTCAAAAAAACAATATCAGATTAGTAAGACAAGATCTTCCTTGTGACGTAAAGCCATGTTCGCGCTGTCTCCCATTAGGCCATGAACTATCTACATGCTGTGTTAATGTTGTTCTTTATGATGGTCTCTACCATTTTCCCCGCGGTTACTGACGTCAGACTCACCGGGTCTGTGAAATTCCCGGGTCACCCCTGGAACACCTGTCTTAAAAGATTGCAGTGTTAACGTTGGCGTAGGCCACAGTCCAATCTTCAGGTATTACAGGATGATTTAATGGAAAGTTCACGAATTACCAATAGCAGGGCCGCAATTCTCATATTTCAGTTCCTTTTCAAACATACTCGTGGATGTATTAACCATACGGTCCAGGTTGGATTTGCTACTATTCAGTTATCAAATAGTTGTAATAT